>OY728145.1:1844594890-1850399890 GCA_963277665.1 Viscum album | reverse complement strand
AAATTAAAATTAAAATAAAAAAAATTAAAAAAAATTAAAAAAAAAAAAAAAAATTGCCGTTTAGCAGCGGTTTTTTCGCAGCGATTCTTAAAACCGCCACGAAATGACGGCCCGAAAACACGTTTCGCGGAGGTTTTAAAAACCGCCGCGAAAAAACCGCCGCTAAACGTCGGTTTTCTTGTAGTGGTGGGGGTTGTCCGAGTGGTGGGGGTTGTTCGAGGTGAGTGGGGGGCTGTCTGAGGGGTGGGGTGATGTCCAGGGTGAGTGGGGGGCCGTCCGAGGGGTAGGGGGGTGTCCAGGGTGAGTGGGATGGTGTTTGAGGGGTGGGGGGGCTATCCGAGGGTTGGGGGGCTGTCTGGGGTGAGTGTGGGGCAGTCAAAGGCGCGGTGTGGCTGGGACCACTCAAACTGCATCTCTTTTGTTCAAAATGGACTTATTTTTAAGTGAAAACACCAACTAACATACGGGAAACTAACCAAATGCCTTCGGATTGTGTTGACACATTAGGAAAATGATCCATGTGTCATATGTGATGTGTAAGAGTCAACCCCACCTCAATCTGAGGCGCGGTGTGGCCGGCACCACCCAAACTATCCCTCTTTTGTTTAAAATGGACAATATTTTACATACATAAGCCAAACTGATAAAAAGGTTTCTAATTGTGTTGATACTTTTTCACAAAGATCCATGACTCATATGTGATGTGTACGAGTCAACCTCGCCTCAATCTACAACCCAGTGTGGCCGACACCACTCAAAGTGCCTTTGTTTTGTTAAAAATGGACTTAATTTTAAGTGAAATCAACAACTGACATACGGAAAACCGATCAAACGCATTCAGATTCTGTTGAAACTTAAGGAAAACGATCCATGGGTCAAATGTGACATGTACGAGTCAACTCCGCCTCAATCCAAGGTGCGGTGTGGCCGGGACCACTCAAACTGCCTCACTTTTGTTCAAAATTGACTTATTTTTAAGTGAAAACACCAACTGACATACAGGAAACTGACAAAACACATTCAGATTATGTTGATACTTTAGGAAAACGATCCATGGGTCATATTTGATGTATAAAATTAAACCCCGCCTCAATCCGAGGTGCGGTGTGGCCGTTACCACCCAAACTATCCTTCATTTGTTTAAAATGGACAATATTTTACGTACATAGGACAAACCGATCAAACGGATTCTGATTGTGTTGATACTTTTTTAAAACAATACATGACTCATATTTGACATGTACGAGTTAGCTCCGTCTCAATATGAGGCCTAGTGTGGCCGACACCACTCAAAGTGCCTCTGTTTTGTTAAAATTGGACTTAATTCTAAGTGAAATCAACAACTGACATACGGAAAACCAACCAAACGCATTCAGATTTTGTTGAAACTTAATGAAAACAATATATGGGTCAAATTTGACATTTAAGAGTCAAACCCATTTCAATATGAGGCCCGCTGTGTCTGACACCACTCAAAGTGCCTCTGTTTTGTTAAAAATGGACTTAATTTTAAGTGAAATCAACAACTGACATACGGAAAACTGACCAAACGCATTATGATTCTATTGAAACTTAAGTAAAATGATCCATGGGTCAAATGTGACGTGTAAGAGTCTACTTAGCCTCAATTCGAGGCACAGTGTGGCCGAGACCACTCAAACTGCCTCTCTTTTGTTCAAAATGGACTTATTTTTAAGTGAAAACACCAACTGACATACGGGAAACTGACCAAATGCATTCAGACTATCTTGAAACATTAGTAAAACGATCCATGTGTCTATTTTGATGTGTATGAGTCAACCCCACTTAAATACGAGGCGCAGCGTGGCCGACACCACCCAAACTGTCCCTCTTTTGTTTAAAATGGACAATATTTTACGCACATACCCCAAACCGATCAAAAGGTTTATTATTGTGTTTATACTTTTGAAAAACTATCCATTACTCATATGTGATGTGTAAAAGTCAACCCTGCCTCAATCTGAAGCCTAGTGTGGCCGACACCACTCAAAGTGCCTCTATTTTGTTAAAAATGGACTTAATTTTAAGTGAAATCAACAACTGACATACATAAAACTGACCAAATGCATTCGGATTCTGTTGAAACTTAAGGAAAAAGATCCATGGGTCAAATGTGACATGTACGAGTCAACTCTGCCTCAATCCGAGGCACGGTGTGGCTGGGACCACTCAAACTGCCTCACTTTTGTTCAAAATGGACTTATTTTTAAGTGAAAACACCAACTGACATACGGAAAACTGACCAAACGCTTTCGGATTGTATTTAAACATTAGGAAAACGATCCATGGGTAATATGTGATGTGTAAAAGTCAACCCCGCCTCAATCTGAGGTGCGGTGTGGCTGGAACCACCCAAACTACCCTTCATTTTTTTAAAATGGACAATATTTTACGTACATAGGCCAAACCGATCAAACAGATTCTGATTGTGTTGATACTTTTTCAAAATGATACATGAATCATATGTGACTTGTATGAGTCAACTCCGTCTCAATATTAGGCCCAGTGTGGCCGACACCACTCAAAGTGCCTCTGTTTTGTTAAAAATGGACTTCATTTTAAGTGAAATCAACAACTGACATACGAAAAACCGACCAAACACATTCAGATTATGTTGAAACTTAAATACAATGATCTATGGGCTAAATTTGATGTGTACGAGTCAACCTCACCTAAATCTGAGGCCCTTTGTGACCGACACCACTCAAAGTGCCTCTGTTTTGTTAAAAATGGACTTAATTTTAAGTGAAATCAATAACTGACATACGGAAAACCGACCAAATGCATTCGGATTTTATTGAAACTTAAGTACAATGATCCATGGGTCAAATGTGACATATACGAGTCTACTTCACCTCAATCTGAGGCGCGGTGTGTCCGTGGCCACTCAAACTGCCTGTCTTTTGTTCAAAATGGACTTATTTTTAAATGAAAACACCAACTGACATACGGGAAACTGACCAAACACATTCGGACTATGTTGACACTTTAGGACAATGATCCATGTGTCTATTCTGACGTGTATGAGTCTGAGTCAACCTCGCCTCAATCTGAGTCACGGTGTGTCCCCCTCCACTCTAAGTGGCTCACTTTTATTTGAATTGGAAACCATTTTAAGTGAAAATAACAAATGACATATGGAAAACCGACCAAACACATTCGGATTCTGTTGAAACTTTAGGACAGAAATACATGGGTCTATTGTGACTTTTACGAGTCTACCCCACCTCAATCCGAGGCATGGTGTGGCAAGGATCACTCTTAGTGTCTGTCTTTTGTTTAAAATGTACATAATTTTAAGTACATATGGAAAATTGACCAAACGGATTCTGATTGTGTTGACACTTTAACACAATGATCAATGGGTCATATGTGGCATTTATTAGTCAACCCTTCCTCAATGAAAGGCAAGGTGTGGTCGGCACCACTCAAAGTGTATCTATTTTTTTTAAAATGAACTAGATTTTAAGTAAAAATAACAAATAGCATACGGAAAACCGACCAAACACATTCAGATTCCATTGAAACTTTAGGACAACGATCAATGAGTCCATTGTGACATGTATGAGTGAACCAATCAATGTGGATCACTTTTGTATTTGTATGTTTATAATTACATATGTTTATATTCTAAATGAATTATATATGTTTATATTTTTTTTGTGTATGTATGTTTATAATTACGTTATGAATTATGTACATGTTTGTCATCAAATTATGCATCATATGATAAATGTGTATGAATTAAAATGAATTATGATTTAATTCTTGATGTTCATCAAATTATATCAAATTATTTCAGGACACCTTCACCTCTACCTGCTTTGCAAATTGCAGTGATGCTGTGCAATATGCACAACATAGGGTATGCCAACGGTTTGAAACCATTGGCATAGGTCTTGTAGGAAGCTTTTTACCAACGGTTCTATTTGAACCATTGGTAAACATCTTTCCCAACGGTTCTACAACCGTTAGGAAATCCCCTCCTCCTTTGGTTTTTCCAACGGTTTAGAACAACCGTTGGTAAAACCTTTCCCAACGGTTTTATGAGAACCATTGGGAAAGGCTAACTTTCCTACCCCTACTACAACAGTTCTATGTAAACCATTGGGAAAAGATTTTCCCAATGGCTTACTTGCCTATGGTTTGATGAACCGTTGGTATAAATTATACCAATGGTTCAGTAGCCTTTACCAAGGGTTATGAACCATTGGTAAAACCCATGTTTCCAGTAGTGGTGCGCCACTTAAAAAAACAATAATCATATCACAAAATAACACATAGAAAGAAAAATTGGCTTCATGGAATTTATAAATCAACATTTAAATAACCCATGGAAAAATTGGTTTTATAGAATATAAATCATTCAATTTTCATAAGGAACCCATGATATAAAATAAGTTTAATAAAACATCCAAATAACATTGAAAATTAAATCTCTTGATAACAAAAACTTGATCAACTAAAATAATGACATAATAACATAATAACATAGGGTGAAACATGAAACATTACTCCAATTATGGTATCTCTTTTTGAAGATAATGAAAAAAACCATGAAAAGTTTTTTTTAAAAACACTATATTCATAGTTCTAAAAGTCATACCTACGATTATGTTTTCAAAAAGTCATGTTTATTTTTAAAAAAAATAAAAATAAAAACTTTCACAAAAATAGAATTGGTTCAAAAATAATTTTTTCTCCAGTAGTGAAAAGAGAACACTACTTGAAATTTAAATTATTTAAAAAATTAAGTTTAATTAAGAAATTTTATAACTCAAAGAACGGAGTTTGAGTTACCAAGTCCCTTAACTTTACCCTTGATTTCTACAGAAGTTATTTAAACTATAGTATAATAAACTTTGAGAAATTAATTTCCCACTTCACAACCTTATTCATGTACATTTCCATCCATACTCTTCATTAATAACAATTCTCTTAAGGTATTAGATTGTTGTAAACTATTTTCAATATTGGGTGTTAATAATCTTAACCGTTTTGAAATAGGTTTTTGAAAGAGATATCCATATTAATTTTTCTCAAAAATATCATCACTTAAAAACTAGTTAAGGTACTGGAATTTATGTTTCATTAAATACATATAGTGTTATAATACCATTACAAGGGACTTTTTTCCATGTTTTATGAAAATTAAATGGAAATGAATTAGTTTTGGGTTATTTATTGATATTGACATATTACCTTATCATGATCATAAATTTTTGTGTTATTATAAAATAACCATATTAATGATATATTTTACTTATATATATATATATCATATATAATAATACACTATAAACTAAAACTATCTATTTTTGGAAGTGAAGGAAAATGATACACATTTATTCATGGAGGCGATAGTCCGTACGCCACATGACTAGTGTTTCTATTACTCAATGAATGATAGGGGTGAAGGTGGATAGTAAGTTATAATTTAAGAATCATAAATAAATTATATAAATCATATTTATTCATAAACACCATAATTAATACCATCCATGTTAGGTGGTGATGAAAAACTGAAAACATCGCTTTGTGGAGGTGGTAATCTGTGCGCACACACTAATGAAAATTCTTGTTTTTTAGTAAATGGAAGAGAATAAAGAAGGTTTATACAATTATTATAATATAATATAAAAAAATTATTATAATTCTATTATTATACTCAGGTCATTGATGGTTTAGAGAATAAATAATAAGTAAGAAACATTAAAAAAGATGTGACACCTATGATGGGACCTTGAACTACCTCCTGAAAAGGCCTTAGATATAAGGGAAATAGGATAATTTATAGTGAATATGAGGATTAGAAAGTGTGAATTAATTAAATAATATAAAATTTGGGTAGGTTTTCAAGGAAATTTCAAAATATTATTGGAGTATTGAAAGGATGTAATTGGTATCATTTTATAAGAGAAGAAAATGTCACTTTTGGAAAAAAATCATATTTTTTCAATAATTACATGAAACTATTCAAGGTTAAATTGATAAAAAAGTGGATAAAATTAGAATTTGGGACCAGATAATGTCAAAAATAATATCAATGATTTATTTGAAAAAATGTTTTAACATATTCTGGTCATTTCCCCTTAGTAAGAGACTTTTAACCAATTTTTCTTTTTATCGATGTAACTATTTTTAACCTTAATGATTAATTTTGATTACTAAAATTAAAATTGGATTAATTACCAAATTTTGATATTATAATTTTATATTTTAAAAATTATTTTATCATATAAAATTTCTAAATGTATGAAACTTTAATTTTAAAATAAACACACTTAATCGCATAAAAATAGTTTTTAGAAAAATGAATTTTTTTCTTATTTAAATTTATATATAATATAAAATTACCATTATTACTGATTTTAATGAAATAAATTGATTTTTTTAAATAAAATTATTATTATTATTATTTATGTTAAATAAAAAATTGAATCTCAAAATGAATATACTTCCTTAAAGAAGAGAGAGAAAACAATTTTTATTAAACTAAAATATTTATTTAGTTCAATAGATACCAGACATGGTATTTATAAGCTCAAATAATAAATTTAAATGAATAATTTTATTCTTTAAATACATATTTTATTACATTAAAAGTTTTTTTAAACTTATACTACACACTTACATTGTTATAAAACCATAATAATTATAATTTTTACAAAAAACTAATTTTTGACAAAAAAACAATCTTTTCAGAAAAAATAAAAGATTTATAATAAGTAAATTTTCATGAGAGGAGTTCAAAATGATTTTTATTTTACCAAATTTATATTTTAAATTTTTTAAATTCAAAATTTTAAATAAGGTATATTATAAATAAATCGACTTTTTATAACGTTTTCAATATTAACTCATATTAAATATTTATCTGCTATAGGTAATAGATGTTAATGGTATTGAACCTTACTTTTTATTATTAATTTATTAATAATTTATTATTAATATGTTGTGGTTTATTTATGTTGGGTTTATAATGTGTCATAAGTTCTATAACATAGTATATTGATTAAAGGATCCAAAATCCTGAGTCGTTACACCATCACCCGAGAGTCACCTTCTTAGTCCTTACTAAATTGCACACCATGTACTCTATAAAAAAGATATGATACAAATTATTGAGAACCTAGAAATTTATGATCACAATATGTTATACTTTGAATTCTATACTATAAATATTATAGAACATAGCACTAGAAACTTTAATGATCAGATAATCCCCTGCAGTCTCTATGTCTAGAATTGGGAAGAGTAGGCACACTGACCACTGCACCGTGTCACCCTCCTCTAGTTCTGGATCCCTCCTAGTTCACATTAAAGACCTTCCTTCTTGGTAGTGTATTATAAAACATCCACTTGATATCCAAATGACTTGAAACCGTAAAGACACAAGGGATTATGTGGTTTAGACAAGGTGTCCCACATTTATGAGAAAACAATGCATCTATCATTCATCAGAAAAAATAGTCATCCATGTTACAAGGATAATGACATACCCAACCCATACCCATGAATGATAAAAAAATTAATTTCCATGATATTTCTTACCTTTAGTGATCTCACCATGAATACCCATGAGTGAGGGGATGTGATCCCTCTGATTGATCCATCTTCTATTATTCCTCATTCCACTCATCTACATCCTATTTTTCCAATGAAAACCAAACATATGGAAACTGATTCCCATGAAACATGGAGTGCTAAATCAATAATCCATAATCTAATTCATGATGTGGGTTACTAATACTTTACTTATGGTCCAACCCCCTTTTTATATAGAGGGCCTAGCCAGTCACCAGGTCCCACCATCATCTAAAATTAACGGTAAACCTCCTGTTAATGATTACCAGATATAGTTACCTCTACCCCCCACTTTTTTAACCATTAAAACCCAGTAAAATTTTAATTTCACCATTATAATATACACCAATTAATCTACAAAACATTTCAATTTCCACTGATCTATGAATAATGTCTTCCACATATCATCACCGATGACTTATTATAATCCATAACTTCTGCACATTCCTTAAACACCTCCATAAATTCATATTATATCTAGAATATAACCATTTTTTTATATAACTCCTTACTATATAACATGATCAACCAACGAGTGCATTAATTTAGATAATACACCATCCATATACCCACACATAAATTATACTATGCCATTAGTACTATTGGAATATCATCTTCCTATCCACGCCCATTGAACATTTCCCATTCAAATGGATTCATTTCATTTTTTGAACATGGTTCATTCATTTATGTTTGGTCAAAGCTTCTACTGGAGTATATCTAGTCATCCCTTGGAAATTTTTTACTATTTCTATCCCTATTTTCAAAGAATTACTTTTATAAAGATCACTTTCAATTCTTCCAACACATGACTAGAAAACATTTATCACAACAAAATACTAATATAAGCATTCCTAGGAAATTTGATGAATTATACTGACTAACATGATCAATACAATATTGTAAAATATACTTAAAACCATATCTATGTTAATGAAAACATAACAGTGATATCATATATCATGCATTATATAACAAAGTAACAATATTATTTTCATAATAGAAAAATATAGACATTATCAAAATGTGTATAATCATAATATCACTGAAGAGTGTATTTAATTAACTCCAAAAAATACCATATACTTATGTAATAGTTTATTCTAAGAGTATGATGTAATAATTTGATAGTAAAACATACTAGGGTCATTCCAATGGACCACATAGGTTGAATATATCCAACTCCAAAGATATACTTACAAATTATCCCTTAAGGAAGTAAATAGTTTATTATAATTAATTTGACAAGGGGGTAGAAACCTAATGTGGCCCTATAATAGGGTATATTGAAGTTAGTTCTCAGGGTCACATAAGTATTTATTAGCCTATACAAGGGAAAAATTTGATAAATTATTACTTATTATAATCATATAAGTTTAAATTCCAATTACAAAGGCACAAAACCCACAGGTGATACAACCAAGCTCTTATTAAAGTGGCCAAGTTTCAAAAGGGAATGGTAAGTACGATTTAAAAGAAATTTTTATTTAACCTTTTCTGTATGAAGGGAAGATGGAATATAGAAAAATAATCTTGAAGGCATTTATAGAGAAAGTATTTAGAGTCAAGATATTTATTAAATCTTCACTTTATTTAAACCTTTATAAAAAACTATGGTAATATTCAAGTGTTAGGTTAGGATAATATTAATCTACAAATATCATAAAATTGAATCACACCTTTCCATCTTGTAAAACTATCCACCACATCACCACCAAATCACTCTATTAACACTAGTTTATGTTTGGTTTAGTGACTTATAGTTCATTTTGGTTTAATATAAAGAGGTAATTTCCATCATAGATCATAAATAATACTCAAGGGGAAGAAATTTTCCTATCTTTTAACAAACCAATATAGTTTTTTCCAAGAGAGAAATTATAGTACATAAGCTATCCACAAGAAGAGTTAACATGAAAAAACCACCTAATATATCTATACTAACTCAATTTTCATGTTTATAATGCTATATAAAAAATGTTACATAGATGAAAATTGGAATAGGTTATACATCTCATATTCCATGTAAAACTCTATTTCTAAAGTTAAAAACTTATGGGAGATTTCTAAATTATAGTCTTTATAAAAAATATCAAAATACAAGTTATGTAAATGTAATTACATAATAATAAATCACATTAACTCCTTGAAAAAATTATAATATTTATAACAAAATATCATTGAAATTAATTTTTTATATTTATAAAAATATGGGCTAAGCTTTATTAATTTTTTGGGAAAAAATATAGGGAGAAATGTACAAGTATATCCCTAAAACCAATGAGTGAGTTGAGACCACTTACCATATAATTTAGTAAGATTTACTAATTCTAAACATACCAAAACAAAACCTAAAAATTGTCACCCCAAGTTATATAACCATGGAAGAATAATTTCATATTGGATTTAACTAAAAAATAACCAAAATCTAAGTGAAAAAATAAATTAATCACCAAAACTAACTCTAAAAATTAAAAATAACTAAAAATATAAATCATTTCATTAAATCACTCCTAAAACCCAACCTAAAATCTATAAATAAACAGGAAAAAATAACTAATTATTCTTTAATAAAAATGACAATGAATAATGAGTAGTAAACCTAGAGAAGCATACTTAAATAAAGAGAAGAGGAATCCAAAAATACTAGGGTTAATTCCAATATACTCTAGTGTAATTCAATGTATAAAACATATTAAAATTTGGGAAATCAGGATAAAGATACAATAGGGGTAAGAATAGAAGATAACTTAGTGTTACCTTATCCTTTATCATGAAAATTACATAAGGGAACACCATGAATGAAGAAGATAAATGGAAGTGTAATAGAGAGACCAAGGGGTCTCCAAGAAGGATCTATAATGAGTTGGAGGGAAGTAAGGTTGAGGGATAATGAAGAAGGAAACCAAGGGGGTGAAAGTGAATTAAATTGTACTCACCCATAAAAAAACCCATGATATCGCCACTGAGTACCTGGTATAGGGCCACTAAGTACTTGGTGGATCCCCCAGGCCACCCTAGACATTTCTAGGTAAAATGGGTACCCAATGGTCTCCCACTAGGTACATGGTATAACCTAAAGTGTAATCCATAGGTGAAACCCCCTTTTAAGGTATCATAAACTCAAAAAATCTGGTTTAAACCCCAAACCTTGTATAAAAATGCATGAGAAACCACCCTCAATAACTAGAAATTGAAATTGAATCCTTATATAAAGAAAACCCCTCAGTTGAGACCAAATTTCAAATAGGTTCACCCATTTTACCATCACAAATTATGTGATTAGACCCTTAATGAAACCTTAATGAAGGAAATTAAGTCACAAACCTTTACAAATTCCCCACCATACAACTTGTTGTCCTAATAAGGCATAGGAGAAGCTTTCCCAATGGTCTAACACCCTTAAGCATCCAAATCAAAAATCATTAAATCTATGAGATTAATTATAAATGACTTCTGAATTTATCATGATTCATTAAATTAAACAAAATATAGATCCCACATAATAGAACTAAGTTCATATCTCAATTACATGAACTGAAACACACCTCAAATCATATCACAAACATCATTTCCATTTATAATTAATGACTAAAAAATTGAATTCAAATCATCTAAAAACCATAATATTATGACATAAATAGTGATAAAAACAATAAACAATCCAAATCCACATTATTCTTTCAATGTAAGACTCCTGAAACATAATAATACACCAATCACCAAGAGACACTAATACCAAGAGATAATTTATCACCCATATAAGTCTCTAGATGTCATATTCTATTTTTGGGAACATTGAGGTACTCCCCACTATAGGATTACATGAAGTAGTACCTATGTTTTAACATCCATAATATTTTAGTTTACTAAAGAGTGGCATTCAGTAAAAATGTTTACAAGGAATCCATGCTTCATTTTAAAAATACTACATTAATTCATTTAAAAAAATCTATATAGTACCTCACAAACCCATTATAAAACACTGGTATAAAAGAAAGTACACCTATTTTCTTTTATAAAAACAAAAAAACATAAAAATATTGATTAAAAGCATGTATAAATATTTTTTTTAAACCGTATCTAAATTATAATTCAAAATGTGATTTACATTATATTTTCAAAACCCACCTTTTCACTTCCAAATCCATTTCATAAATTTTAAAAAATAAGGGTAAAATTGTTTCCCCATGAAAAATAATTCAATTTATAAAATAAAAACTTGAATTTATATTTTGAAAACAGTAAGTTTAGTCCAAAACCATTCAATAGAGAAAATTAGTTTTAAAAGAAACATAATAAACTTTTTAAAAGACTACCATTTAACCCGCATAAAATTTAAATCACTTTAATCACCCAATAAATTATGATATTATAACAATTTTTTACTATACATAGTGTAAAACCCCTATATTTTTTGAAATATTTTTTTGAATAAATTTATTTCTTTGATAGCTTATGTCACACAGAACAACAAGTATAAACAAACCACAACATACTATTAGAATATTTTTGTTATATTTCATCACCTAGGTATTGAATTGGAAGGTATGAATAGGAATAAATAAATTATAAAAAATTTATGTTCTAAAAATTTATAAAATTAATTCATTGGTAATCAATTAATTATAAATGAAAAGAAAAATTATTTTTAAATAAATGAGTTGTTTTTTTGAAAAATTGTTTTTATATACGCAATGTATTATTATCCTAATAAATTAAATGTATCACTATTGGTGAATGATTTTAATTCAATTTATATATAATATAATAAATCAAATGTTTTAAAAATTAATCTAATATTTTATAGGAATGGGATAAAAATAAATCCAGTTTTATGCTTAAAAACTATATTTTTTTAAAAGATGTTTTTATTGAATTTTCAAACTTAGATTAAAATTTATTAAAAAAACTTGTAGGTATTGAATATTATAAAACTAATTAAATAATTATAATCTAGAGGTTTAAATTTATTAAATAGGTCCCTTTTATTTTTTGTCAATATGAATAGTAACCATGGAAAAATTTATCACCTTGGTAAAGGGAAAATCAAGAAAATCTAGTTTAAAACTAAGTGATAAGGCCATAATTTTTCATCTTAATTATTATTTGATGAATTTAAATCAACACTTATCATATTAGGCTATAAATTAACTTTTTCAATGGACACATTTCCATGAAAATGACATTTATAATATTTAAAATAAAGAAAGCTACAAAGTGTCACTCTCTTAGTTTTTAATATATTATATGTAATCATATAGCAGAAAAAATTAGTTATGAACAAATATTGAAAGTAATTTTTATATTATATAAATTATTTTCATTATATAATTTTATTTATAGTTTTTTTTAATTATATATTTAATTTAAATTCTTATGAAACAACGATTTAGTATTTCTTTAGTTAATAAAAAATATAATAAATGATTTTAAAAATATTAAAAGTAATATAATTTGAGTGATTTAAGGTCTTACATGAATATAATATATTAATATAGTATATTAGTGTTATTTTAAATAATTATATTTTAATTAATTTTTTTACTTTATGTATTTTAAGACAAATTAAATGAATAGTTTCAAAATTGACATTAATGATATTTTATCAAAATAATATATCATTAAATTACTTAAAAATAATAAATAAAATTAAAATAGTAAAATTAGGATGATTAATAGACTAAAATTTCACCCCATGTCCATTTATAGTTCATTTTCAACCATTTTTATAGTGAATAAATTTATTATAATTTAATATTTTAAGAAATTCCAAGTGTGTCCTCTCCCTCCCTTATAAAAGGACACCCATACTTTATATTATTCCCACAACTTTGAGTCTTGTATCTTGACTATATCATTTAAAATTTTATTCTAAAAATACTTATAAAAGTTTTATTTTTCTTATCTCTCCTAAATACAAACCATAAGTTCTTTAAGAAAGGATCTAAAGGAGGTCTCTTGAAAGAGAGGTAGTCGTCTTACCCAACCTCATTTAATTTATTTATTCTTATAATTACTATAAATATATGGTATTTTTCCAAAAATAATATATTAATTATCCCAAATATTATGAAATTCTATTATTATTATTATAATTTCATTATCCACCCTCTTTTCATCAAATGAAAAGTGAAAGTATCACTCATGCATACATATAACTTACCATCTCCACATAGCGGTACAATTCATTTTCCATCACTATATTGAATGGATGGTTATTATTATGGTTTAAAAGATTATATATGATATTTATGACATAATTATGTTTCTATAATTAAAATATCATATCTACTTTATTACCTTCCAAACGAATGGAAAACAATAACTTCGCTTATGCGTATGTGTGGACTACCACCTCCACATAGCGGTGTGATTTGTTTTTCATTTTTATTTTACATAGATGGTAAAGATTATAGATATTATGAATAGATATTATTTATATTATATAATAAAAATTCTATAAAGTTTAATTTTTATTTACCTTTATTTCATTCTATCCATCAAAAAATGGAAACAAAGTTCATGCTTACGTACGACCTACCCTCTCTAGGAATTGTGTAATTCATTTTCTATATCTATCATTCTAGATGACTCTATATTTATAATAAAAATATATAGTGTAATAACTATTTATTTTATTATGTTATAAAATTAAAATATATTAATATTTATTACACAAGATGTTATAACACTTTTGAAGCAAGTGGAACTCAAAGTAAGATATTTTCACCTCACTTTTATTTCTATGTTACACATGCATTATACAAACCTTATTTCTATTATGGAGTGTATATAAAACCCATGAATGTATTTTTTTATTATCATCATATTTTTTTTATTTAAATATCCATATAATTTTCTTTGTTTCATGGGTCTTATGATTCAAAAGATACCAAATCGGTAAGGTTTTTATGTTACAATATCAATATTTATCAGTATTATTTATAATTAAGTTTATAATGATGAATAATTATGGAATAACTTTCAAGAAACTCATTAATTTTCTTATCCACTGGTTATTTCTTGAAAATGAATGTTTTCCTTTAATTTTCCTCACCTTAGGTACTCAAGTTAATGAAAATATATTGTTAAGGAAAACAGACTTCATTTCTCTATTTGGTCGATTTTTTTCTTCCATATAAAAGTTTTCTAAAAAAGTATTGAAGGAATATAATATTATATTATTATTGTTTAAAGTCATTTGTACCCATATTTTACTTTCTTAAAAATGGTTTTAAATTAATCTTATTTTTATTTTCCAAAGGATGTACTTTGTGGCTCTCTTGGAAAAAGTTTGGTAGGAATGTATTTTAACTTATATGACATGAATGGAATTTTATACTATCATGTAATATCAATGTTTTTAGGATTACCATATAGTTTAACATGGTTATTTTTCAATAAAAAGTTTCCCATAATATTTTCAATTTTTTATTTATATTTTAAAGAATTGATTTTAAAATGGAAATGTTTTTTTCTCAAGAAATGATCTTTTCATTCATCAAAAACAAAAAACATATATGTTTTTTATTTTTTACTAGGAATATTATCCAAATATTCAATCCTTACTCTTATTATAGATAGTTTATGATGAAACATTTTTTTTTGAAATCCATTCCTTTTCCATAGGTTATATTATGATTAAATAACGAAACATTTATAAAACCCATTTCTTTTCATTGGTTATGATATGATATGATCTTGTGGATAAAATATGAATGATTATTATTATGTTATGGGTGGTAAAAATATATTCCTAAAATTAATTAGGTAATTATTAGTGTTCTATGAGATCAAAGGGTATATGTGAGGTTATCCCAAGCCCAAAATAGGGTACATGAGAGGTTATCCCAAGCATTAAGCATGCACACAGGCGGTTATCCTAAACCTAACTTGTTATGAATGTCTTGGTGAGTATCCTTAACATAAGGTTTTATATTATTATGTGTATATAACAAATATATGTATTATTCCAATTTTATGATCTCATGGATCATGTTTTACGATTCCTTTATGATTCATGTCTTATAAACTACCAAGATGTATGGAATGAGTAAATATTATGATCTATGATATGTAGGGAATGGATTTAAAACATTAAAATAATGTGATCATATTATTATGGTCATGTTATGCTTATGTGATCATATATATCTACCTTCTATACCCTTACTAAGTGGGAGACAATGTAGTTCACTTATGAACTAGTTGTTTATGTATTAAATTTTACAAATGCACTAGGAATATATGATTCCAGAAAAGATAATCATGTTATGTAATGACTATTCATATAATAAGGTGTGATATTTATGTATTTAAATTATGGGTCTCTAAAATTAGTATCAAAGTGAAATTTAGCTAACCTTTGGAAACTAGGAGGGTAAAACTTTAGTTATAACCCTAGGGATAATTTATAAGTTTAGTATAAAATCATAATCTTTGGTTAATGATTATGAGTGACCAAGGTTAAACCTAAGGAATCATATATTGAAAATAAGGTGTCATGATTTATACATACTGTAAATTATTTTTCATGATTATGTGTTTTCCCTCAATGATTAATGTTTCTCATAGTATGATTTTTGGTTTCAGTCTATGGCTAGAACTTGAAGAAATCAGGCTAATGATAAATATGATTAAAATGAAATTATTTTCCACCCGAGTCACCCAAAATTATAGGATTTGGAATGAAAAATTGTATTTTTATGCTCAAAAAACTTTCAAATGATATGAATCAACAATGATATTCCTAATGATAAAATGAGAGAAAACATTCTGTTGAGACTTTCATGAGGCAACAAACACCTTCTTTTAATGGGTCTGGTGATCTACTAATTACTAATAAATGGATTAGTACCATTGATAAGTTTTTTTTTTCTATTATGTAGTGTTTAGATCATGAAAAAGTTATTTTTTATATTTATCACTTAGATGGAGAAGTATATCAATGGTGTAATCTTATCAAGAACACGAGGGAACATGATTATATTGAATCTATGGAGCGGGATGAATTTAAGGAATTATTTCTCAATAATTTATTTCCTTGTATTCATTAATTAAAAAAGGACAAGGAATTACTTGAGTTAATGTATAAGGATGATGAATCCATTGATCCCTATGAGGTAGATTTTACAAAACTTGTGAGGTATGATTTTGGAATTATCATCCAACTTGAAATTAAGGTTAATTGATTATTCTATAGATTAAAGCCAAGCATCCAAAGGGAGTTATCCATAATATACATTAGTAGATATGAATAAATAATTTGATGTGATATTAATATGGAATTGGATATTGTATTTACCCATTAATATAATGGTTTTGATAAGAAAATAAATATGGAATTCAAATAAAATTCTAAAAAACATAGAGATAAGAATATGATAATTCCTTTATTCTCAAAGAGTAGAGGAAAACATAAAGGGAATTTTATTAAGGGGATTAATAATGTTTTTGGTGTGTAAAAGAAGTACATCAAGTGATTAAATGCTGAAGTGATGGGAATAAGTTATCTAATAATGTGAATAAAGATAAATATCCATAGAATTCACTACCCACAATCCAGTGTTTCAAATGATAAGAGTATGATAATTATGATAACCAATGACCAAATCCAAAGGTTAATTATGATGATCATCGTTAATAACCTCTTAATCTATGAGAGAAGGAAATCTCATGTGATAACTATTTTTAAAGAAGGCTGTGAAGACGACATATTGAAAGGTAAAATTAACATATACTCATGAAATGATAATGTCTTATTTGATTCTATATATACCCAATCATTTATTTATGAGAAAGTTTCTATGGAAATTATAGTACCACCTTAATGATTAGATATTAAATTATTATTGAAATCCCCTAATGGTACAATGATCGCATATCAAGTATATACTTCTTCTCCTACTGAGATTTGTGGGAATTTACTTCCTAAAAATATTATTATCCTCCCTTAGGTTTATGTTGATGTTATTTTGGCCATGGATTAGATTTATTTACATAAATACCACATTAATTTCCAAGGAAGGTAAGTCAAATTTGATATTCCAAACCCTCCTATGATCTTTTATTAGTGTGATAATAAATATGAAATTATAGTGTAAATAAAATAACTTTTATGAGTCTAGATTCATACTCAAAAGGGAAATTTGTCTCATATGGATGAAGAGAAACTCAATATCAAAGATATGACTATTATGCAAGAGTTTGTTGATGTATTTCCAAAAGATTTTCCTTATCTTCCACTGAATCGTGAAGTTTATTTTTGAGTAGAACTCATTCATGGTTCTGATAATATTTTAAAGAATCCATATAGGATGGCCGGATTGAGTTATAGGAATTAAAAAATAATCTCTAATAGAATATTTAAAAGGGATTCAATAAGATAAGTATGTCACCTTGGGGAGACCGTATTCTTTTTGTTAAGAAGATATATAGATTAATGTAACTCTGTATTAATTAGTAGGAACTTTTCAAGATGACTATCTTGAACAAGCATCCTCTAACCCACATTGATGATTTGTTTAATCAATTTTGTAGAGATAAAAAATAATTCAAGATAAAACTTCATTTTTAACATCATTAATTAAGGGTCAATAAGGAGGATATACCCAAGATAGCATTTTGAACAAGGTTTGGACACTATGAATATACATTGATGCATTTTTGTCTTATTAATCGCCCCTCTAACATCATGTATTTAATGAATACTATCTTTATAGATTACCTTGATCATTTTTTGGTAGTCCATAAGGATGATTTTTTTAAATATTAAAATAATAAGGAAGAGTATTAAGATTACTTGATGACTATATAGAATACCCTAAAGATGTAGAATCTGTATGAAAAATTAAGAAAGTGTGATTTTTTTCCTATAGAAAGTTTCATTCTTAGATTATATAATCTCAAGAAAGGGTATATAATCTCAAGAAAAATTGTACTAATATCTATAGTTTCCTTTGATTGAATGCATATTTTTAGAAATTTATGGAAATTTTTTTATGTTTCTCCAATCCACTCACCAAGTAATGTTATAAGGTAGCCAAGTTCCTTTGGATAGATGATTATGGGGAATGTTTCAAGGAATTGAATAGAAGTATATTTATCACAAATATTATTCAATTACCCTATAATGGACAGAGGTTTGTAATTTATAGTTATACATTTAAGAAGGGATTGGTATGTGTCCTCATAAAAACTAATATTGTTATAGAATATTCTTTAAGAAGATTGAAGGTTCATGAACAAAATTACCAAACTCATGATTTGGAGTTAGCTATGGTAAAATTTACATTAAATATGTAGAGGAATTATCTTTATAGAGAAAGGTGTGATATATATACTAATAAAAAAATTTTATAGTATATATTAACTAGAAAAGAATTGAATATACACTTGAGAATATGGTTAGAGATGATTAAAGATTATAACTGCTTAATACACTACCATCATGAGAAAGTAAACAAGGTGTTTGATGCTTTGAGTCAAAAGGATCATTCTAGCTTATCTATGATAAGGATCAAGAAATATGAAATATTATTATATTTTCAATGGATGGATCTAGAAATATTAAATGAAGTGGAAAAATAATACCTAGCTCAAATTAGTGCCCAACCATCTATCCATGTTAGGATTAAAGGGGTGTAGAAGGAATATATAGAGTTGTAGAAGAAGGTGAGAAATGTTATTGATTTCAACTTTTACTGTGATGGAGTAATAAGGTACATGGACAATGTTTGTGCCCCCTCTATACCGATTTTAAAGGAACTATTGGATGAATCTCATAGTTATTCATTCTCTATTCTTCTTGGAAGTACAAAGATGTATAGATATTTGAAATAGTATTTCTGGTGGGATGGTATAAGGAGAGGTATTATAGATTTTGTATCTCAATACTTGGTATACTATTATGTTAAGGTTAAGATATAAAACTCTTAGCGGATATTACAACCATTACCCATACCAGAGTGAAAATAGGAAAATATCACTGTGGATTTTGTCAATGGACTCCCAAAAACGACTAAAGGGAACAACTCCCTATAATTTGTAGTCAATCACCTTATAGATTCAGAAAACTTCACTTCCATTAGAAAATATTTCTCTTTGGATAATGTTTTTTGTGATATATATTAAGGAATTGGTAAGGTTTCATGGAGTACCACATTCCATTGCATTCGATCAAGATATGAGGTTTACCTCAAAGTTCTAGAAAATTCTTAAGTGTGCTCTAGATAGAGAATTGAGTTTCATTATGACATATCATCCTTATATATATGGTCAGTATTATAGAACTATCCAAACTATATAATACATATTGAGATATTTCTATATGGAATCCAAAAGTGGTTGGGATCAACACCTTTCTTTGGTGGAATTATCATAAAAAATTGCTTTCACTCCAGCATTCATATGGATCCTAATGAAGACATATATTATAAAAAGTGTAGAACTCAAATGTGATGGAATGAATTAAGATAAAGAAATCTATTGAGACCCAACCCAGCTGATTAAATTATATAAAATTTTAGAGTCATTCAACAACATATAAGGACAACCCAATGTTGGAAAAAGAGTGATGAGGAAAATATTCAGAATGATTTGGTGTTTGAAATATGTGAAAAGGTATTACAAAAAATATATACCTAGAAGAGGGTGTTGAGATTTTTAAACAAGGTCAAGATGATCCCTAGTTATATCAGTACCTTTGAAATTTTTAATTATGTCAGGAAAGTAGCTTATCGATTAGTGCTTCCACTGATTCTCTCTCATGTTCATGATGTGTTCCATCCATCTCCCCTGAGGAAGTACATACATGATCATTCACATGAAATGAAATTAGAGGTCATAATGATGGAGAAAGATTAATCTTATGAGGAATAGATTTTAGGGCATCTTGGATTTCATAGGGAGTGTTTTATGAAATCATTCCACTTACTTGGTCAATATTTTATGGCGAAACCACAAATTTGAGGAAGCTATGTAGGAACCCAAGGATACAATTAAACATACATATCCTCATTTTGTTTATATTTATGCGATTAATTTTTGGGGTGGAATTAATTTTAAGGGGGAGGGGGTGTATAATGTACTACACTAATATTTTTTGAAATTGTATTTTTAAATAAATTTATTTCTTTGATAGCTTGTGTTACACGCAACAATAAGTCTAAAAAAACTGTGATATACAATTAGAATATTATTATTATATTTTATCATAGAGAAATTGGATTGGTGGGTTTGAATATAAATAACTAAAGTAAAAAAATTTATGGATTACACATTTATAAAATTTATTCAATGGTTATTAATTAATTTTAAATGAATTTAAAAATCATTTAAAAATAAAGGAGATGTTTTTCTAATTTTTTTATGTGCACAATGTATTTTTATAATAATAAATTAAATTTATAACTATATTTGAATGATTTTAATAAAATTTATATATAATATATTCAATGATTTATTTAAACATTTATATAATATTTTCCACACATGAAATAAATATAAATATGCATTTATGGTTAAAACTGTATTTTTCTAAAAAGTGGGTTTTGTCATGTTTTGTGAAAGAACATTAAAATTAATTTCTTCCACTTATAGTTATTGAATTTAGTAAAATTATTTACACATTTATAATCAACTGGTTCAAATTAATTTAATAGTTCTCTTTTATCTTTGGTTAATATTAATAGTAACTGTGGTAAAATTTATCACCTCTGTAAAGGGTAAATCGGGTTAATTTTGTTTAAAAATAAGTTATAAGACCATAATTTTTCATCTTAATTATTATTGGAAGTATTTAATTTGACCCTTATCATCTTATTCATGATTGTTTTTGTTTAATGGACACTAGACAATGAAAATTTCATTTATAATATTTAAAACAAATAAAGTTACAAAGTTTCACTCTCTTAGTTTTAAATATATTTTATGTATTCATATATTTAACTAAATTAGTTATGAATGAATATTGATAGAAATTTTTATCTTAATGAATTATTTTCAGGATATAAAATTATTTCCAATTTTAATTCATTCTATAATTAACTTAAATTCTTATGAGACACTAATGTAGTATTTCTGCAATTAATAAAAAAATAAAATAAATGATTTTAAAAATAACAAAAGTAATATAATTTGAGTGAGTTACCATGATCCATGATTTTTTTGATGAATATGACATATTATAGTTTTTATTAAATAATTATATTATAATTTTAAATTTTTATGTTATTTAAGTGCAATTAAATGAATAGTGTTAAAATGAACGTTAATGATATTTTTTCAAAATAATATTTTATTAAATTACATAACAATAATTAAAATAAAACACAAAGGAAAGGTGGATAATATATGGTTTTAAATGTCCCAACCTGTCCATTTATAAATTTTTTTAACTATTTGGATTGATAATGACTTTATTATAATTTAATCTTTTAAGAAATTCCAACTATGTCACATCTCACCCTCAAAAAAGGACACCCCTTATTTCAACTCTTCACACCACTTTGATCCGTATATGTAATGCCCAGACCCTCGTTACCCAGAGTCGGTTAATTATTACATAACATTGGCATGATCACAAGGGATCACATCCTGAATGACCGATCTTTTTAGTAGCCTTGGAAGTACTAGATACACACATAAGTTTTACATTACATTACAAAATGAAAAACAACAACAATATTGTCTCATTTTAACACATTCACATTCCTTAGACTATACCTGTAGGTCAGTCATAATATACTTCTTAGCTTCCTAGAAAAAAAACATAGAAAGGGGTGAGCTTAGATGCTCAGTAAGGATAATAATATAGCGAAAACTTTCATAATAAGCATAAACATTTAAGGAAATGTATAAGACTAAAAAATAAGACTTTTAAACTTAAACTTCAGAAAAATATGGAAAATATAAATCAATTAATTCCATTTACTTATTCACATGGATATTCTACTAGTTGAATAATCAAATTCAATATCAATAGCCAATTTCATAATGATGGAATGCATAATGCCAGACTTCATAACCACATTGTCAAGGCCTTGTTCCAAGACTAAAACTAACGATTTGGTCAAGAACTTGTTCCATGAAACTGGTTTGTCTCATGAGACCTACCGATGCATAGAGGAGCTATAGCGGGCTCCACTCGTCACTTACTAAGTCCAATGTATTCCTCATATGAAAAGGTTTAAACATAACATAAACATTCATATTAAAAATAACATACAAAATGTCAATAATTTATCCATAAACCATGAATGGTATAAAAATAACACATCTACAGTCAAACATATCACAAAAACTTCAATACAATATGGAAGATTTGTATAATAATAAATCAAATTTAAAAAAGTATAAAATCCATCAAAGGATGTTAACTTAGATGAAATCAAAACTATTTGAGAGTAATATCTATTTCTATTTTGAAATCATTTAAAAGTCACATAATTATAAAAGAAAACATTTATTTTGAAAATACTATTATAAGCTTTTAAGGGAAGCTTCGAAGGTGTTACAATGGTGGAAAATAACCGCAGCCGCTGTATAAGTTAAAAAAACATTCTTTCCTTAATTTTGTCGAAAAGGTCATAAAAGACCTTGTTTGGAAAATGATGGAAAAATTCATTTATAAACATTATATAAAAAATAAAAAAGGGTATAAATGACTTTAAAAAATAGTCTAGGAAATATTAAAAATGTTTTGAAATACATTTTTAAGAAACACGGATGTGTATGATAAAGGGGTCCCAGTAGATACTCACGTATAAACAACCTCAGATAATGAAGAGATTGTAGAATTAACCCTTACCTTGTACTTTTACTTGATTGAGGGTACGTTAACCTCCTGTATGATAGTTAATTTTTTTATTAAATTATACAAGAACCACATCTAGAATTATGATATCATATATAATATTCTAATATTTCTTTGTTAATAATATTTCAATAGTATCATCATTTGGGGTGTTAACTGATTCGTTTTCCTTTATATGTTTTGTTACGTAAGTCATGTTTATTATGGATATGATATATTCGATTCATATAAATAATGATATTATATTCTTAAACCTTATTTCTAATCATAAAATGAAAATTATTCTTGAATGGTTATGATGGGGAATGAATCTCATCGTGTTCGTGGAGACGGTAATCCGTATGCACGGATGAGCGACAATACCATTCTACTGATGATGAAATCGTATGTAATTGGATGGTATATCATATATAAATAATCCTTAACATGTTATATTTATTATTTATATTAGTTATACTCATTATTATACCCATCCAAAATATTAAGTGTTTGAATAACAAACTACACCACGACGTGGAGACAGTAAGTCGTACGTACGCACGTATGGTGATTTTTCAATCATAAGATGGATAGAATAATGAATTTGGTCGTACAATATTTATAATAACATAATAGTATATATAAGGTGCTATATTTACTATTTTGGTGTGGAAACAACAATAAAAGAGGAAGTGGAAGAAGAAAAGAAATTTGAAAGAGGTGGTGAAATTATTACCTCTTCTTCGAGTGTTTCCTTTTGATTTGATCAAAAGAGATCCTTAGGTTGCCTTTATGATAAAAGTAACCCCTCTAGGTCGAAGGGATGGTAGTTGGGATGATATTTGAGTAGGGTTCGTCCAATCCAAATGGTTTTTGAGGTGTGATTTTGAGAGAAGGGTAAGTACCCTTTTATAAGAGAGGTGATGGTTACTTTAGGAAATGCTTGAAATGTTATTTTATTATACAATAATATTCTGGTTATAATAGATTAAAAATTATTTATTTAAAATATAAGATAGGTATGGGTTGAAAAACTCTCAACCAATAAGATTTATACAGGTTTAGATTACCATATTAACCTTATCTTTTAGATTTAACTCTTAGTTAAATAGTTTAACTTTTACTATGTATTCTTGTATTATTATATTATATGGTAAATAATATTATTATCAAAAGACAAGAAAACTTAAAGTGGTTCATTATTGATATATATAACCTTATAAAAGTCCTTTTTCCAAACCTTAGATTTCTAGGAATATTATATCAATTAATAATATAGTATTTTTTTTAAACTCATTTATGTCAATTTTCACACTATTTAGTATTTGATTTTTATTAAAGTCCTTAAAACTTTATTACTCGAATAAAATTAATTTAATAAACCCTAACTTGTTATATTAATCTATAAAATCGTGGAATTCATCAAAAGTATCAATTTACATTTATTTGGATATTTATAATATCATTTTTAATATTTCAATAATAATGTAATTACTACATCATCATTGTGTCATAAATAAATTTAATTATTTAATGTATAAATTTTTTAAATAAAATACTATTATGTATTAAATCTTTTTATATTTCTAATTAATATTTATAATTGAATTCATCTTATGTATAACCCTATATTGAAGAAGTTTTAGTTCTTAAACTTGGAATTTAACACTTTTAACTCTTCTTTAAATAAAATATAATAAATGTTCTAATCTAATCCAAGTGGACCAAATAGGATCATATTTTATTCCTAAGGTTTATTTCAGTCAAAATAAAATTATCCAATAGAATTTGGACATGTGTTAGGGTATGTATAATATCATTTTTACCTTTAATTACCCTATTTACTTTTAACCATGGTAAATAAAAGTCAAAAGTTACTATTCACCAAAAATTATTTTACTCTTATTGAAACAAATTTTACTTAATGATATCAATCGTGTCTCTCGGATTTTTGAAACTAAATTCATAGAAGTAGTAAAATTACATTTTATGAAAATTTTCCAATGTGCCTAAAAGGTGGGTAAAAGGCGGTAAAAAGTTCAATAAAATTTTATATATCTAATATTATTATAAAATAAATCTATTGAATTACATTGAAAATATATATGTATTATGTATCTATTTTTAACTAATGTAAATTTAAATAAAATAACTAATTATTTAAATAAAAAGTCAGTTTTAAACAATAACGTCGTGTTTTTCACTATTCATTAAAAATTGAAAGTTTTCAGAAAAATACCAAAAGTTCACCCTAAGTTAATTTCTATATTCCAAATTCAAACATGAAGTCCATTTTGAAAAATAAAATTTATAAAATTTCAAAAAGTGGGTATCACTATTCATAATGACTAGTTTGATTGGTTGTGGTGTGTTAAAACTACAAGCTCCATACAATGCAAGCTATTATATTATTAAAGGGAAACATACCGTAGAAGCTTGGGGTGTTACATTCTCCCCTTATTCAAATAATTTTGTCCTTGAAATTTATAGAATATTACTACATAAAAAGATTTGGGTGGTTCTTCATCATAAGTTACTTGGGTTCCCATATTGCCTCTTCTATATTATGATTTCTCCCTAGAAATTTCACCAGATGAGTCGTTCGATTTCTTAGCACTTTTTCTCTAGTATCAAGAATCTTGAATGACTCTTCAAAATAAGACAAATGGGGTTCCAGTTCTATTTCTTCATAGGTGAGTACATGCGTTGAGTCAGGCATGTATTTTCTTAACAGTGATACGTGGAACACATCATGAACTTTGGAGAGACTTGGAGGCATTTCCAAATGATAATCTACAACCCCAATTCGTTCTAAAATTTAGAAAGGTCTGATGTACCTGAGACTTAATTTTCTCTTCTTACCAAATCGTATAACACCCTTTCATGGAGATACCTTCAAGAAACAAGATATCTTACTTGAAATTCCAAATCTTTCCTTCGGTTATCAGCAAAGCTCTTTTGCCTACATTGAGCTTGTTTGATGTGGGTTTGGATAAACTTCACCTTTTCCATTGTTTCCTCACCAAGTTCTGGGCCTACGTGTTTTATTTCACCAACATCATCCCAACAAGTTGGTGTGAAACATCTCTTTCCATATAACGCTTCATATGTTTCCATCAGAATACTTGAATGGAAGATATTGTTATAGAAAAATTATACCAGAGGTAAATATTGATCCCACATACCTTGAAATTCATGTGAGTAGGATATCAACATGTCTTCTAAGGTTTGAATATTCTGTTCTGATTGTCCATCAGTTTGAGGGTGGTAGGAAGTGCTCAAACGAAGTTCACTATCCAAGGCCTTCTGAAGACTTTTCCAAAATCATGATGTAAAATGGGGATAACAATAAAAAACAATTGATAGGGGTAATAGATGAAGTCTTACAAATTCATTAATATATAGTCTTCTTAAACGTTCAAGTGGTAAATCTTCTCTTATAGCAAGAAAATGTGTTAACTTAGTAAGATGATTAATAATGGACCATATTGCATCATTCCTTCTAGGAGTCTTTGGTAGTCCCATGACAAAGTCTATTGTAATATAATCCCATTTCCACTCAGGTATGGGAAGAGGTGGAATGAATACTCTAGGATATTGTCTTCCATCTTTCACTTGTTGTAAAACCATACATTTTGACACATAATCAACAATCTCTCTCTTTATGTTGTCCCACCAAAAATGTTCCTTCACATCTCAATACATCTTAGTGCTACCAGGGTGTATAGAGAAATTGGAGCTATGAGCATCATCCAATAATTCCCTTTTTAGATCAAGTATATCAGGAACACAAAGACTTTTCCCACATTTCAAAATTCCATCATCACATAAGAAGTCAATCAATGTCCCATTATTCAAAGCTTTAATTTTCTTTTAAAACTTCTCATCATCAGTCTGAGAACTATTTATCATTTCTAGTAAAGATGGTTTGGAAACTATTTGAAAAATTATTGATGTTTCACCTTCCCTGATTATTACAGTATGCATATTTACTAGATCTATGTAAATTGGATCCCTTTCAACTCTCATCTTGTTCAAAACTCCATGATCCTTTCTTCTCAAAGCATCTTTTACCTTATTTGCCTTCCCCAGGTGATAGTGTAGAGTGAAATCATAATCCTTGAGTAGTTAAAGCCATCTCCTTTACCTCATGTTGAGTTCTTTTTGTGAGAAAATATACTTCAAGATCTTGTGATCGGTATATATCTCACATTTTTCACCATAGAGATAGTGTCTATATATCTTGAAAGAAAAAATTAAAGTTACTAACTCAGGTTCATGAGTGGGATAGTTTTGTTCATGAATTTTTAGCTATCATGTTGCATAGGCAATAAATCTATCATTCTGTATAAGGACACAACCAAGTCCTTTCTTTGAAGCATCACTATAAATAACAAACCCATCATTCCCCGATGGTAGATTCAAGATAGGAGCATTGAATAATTTTCTCTTCAGTTCTTAAAAACATTATTCACAATTTTTTCCAAAATTTTTTAACCCTTTTATGTGTGAGCTTAGTTAATGGGTTTTCCAATCGGGAAAAATTCTGGATGAAACGCTGATAATAACCTTTTAAACCAATAACACTGTGTACCTCAGTTATACTCCTCGGTGCGGGACATTCTTGTTTTTCTCTTTTCTTAAAAGGATCAATAGATATCCCATCCTTAGAGATAATATGGCCAAGAAAATAAATCTCATGAATCCAGAATTCACACTTGCAAAAATTACCATATAATTCATTTCTTATGAGGGTTTTCAGAATAGTGTGCATGTGATTTTCATGATCTTCATAGATTTTTGAGTATACCAAGATATCTTCAATAAAGACCACTACAAAGTCATCAAGATATTCCTTGAAAACTCTATTCATTAGATCCATGAAAATAGAGGGTGGATTAGTTATTCCAAAAGGCATTATTGTAAACTCGTAATGCTCATACCTAGTTCAAAATGATATTTTCAGAATGTATTCCTTCTTCACACACAACTAATAATATCTAGATCGACGGTCAATCTTTAAAAAATATTGATCTCCACGAAGTTTAATGAATAAATCATCAATGCGAGGTAGGGGATACTTGTTCTTTATCATTATAGCATTGATCTCATTGTAGTCAATGAACAACCTCATAGACCCATATTTATTCTTTAAAAAAGAAAATGGGATCCCCATAGAGAAACAGTAGGGAAAATAAATACTTTATTACTCAATTCCTCTAGTTGTTTCTTTAGTTCCACTAATTTTACAGTGGACATTCTAAAAGGGGTCTTTGATATGGGCCTTGAACGAGGAATTAAATCAATGGAAAACTAAATTTCTCATTCTGTAGGATGTCCAGGTAAATCCTTTGGAAACACATCAACATATTCTTACACAATAGGTATGTCCTATATTTGAACATTCGTTTCCACACCTAGAGTTATTTCATTATATTCCTCCTCAATAATTGAATTTAGTAGATCTACTGGGGGTAGATCTAGATAAGATTAAGGGGGTGATGTTTCTGCTCTAAAGATAAGGTACTCCTTCTCATCATAAAAAATTGTAACCTCCTTATTCTTAAATTTTTTTTTCACATAATGTTCTAAAAGCCAATCTATACTGAGGATTATATCAAATTCAATCATGGGTATGACGATGAGATCAGAAAATTAAGAACATTTGTATGCCCTAATGAGGACTGATTCACAAATCTTTTTTGCAATGATACTTCCATTATGGGTTTTGACTGACAACTCCCTTATTAAATCAAATTGGAAATATCTAATTTTCTTAGCAAAATGGGAAGATATGAAACAATGTGATGATCCAAAATCAAATAAAGTATTGGATAAACTTGAGGAAACCATTAAATTACCTGCCACCACGTCTTTCGTTAGAAATTTTGTTAAACATACAGAATTGTTAATATATAATATTAGTGAAATTAAGGAGATATAACTGATCTTATAATGATCTACGGTTATATACTTGAGGATGAATCCTTAGTTAAAAGTTATTGATAAACACTTGGATTTAGCTTGGCGGTTTTGTGTACAATGAACATGTTTTGTATTATTATTCTATATTACGAGCATGTAGGGATTATAGAACATTAATTAGATTAAATCCATATATTATGATCAGTTTTAACCATAAAAATGTTTTTATGACTAGAATTGAAGATGGTAATGAAAATTAAGAACCCGTCATCCTTGAATGTGATAAATTAACACATCTCAAATGGTGTTTTCATTTTTAGTATAAGAGGAGGGGAAAAAGAGAGAAGATGATGAAATATTCCATTAGAATAATATAATTCAAATTCATTTAAGGTACTAGAATTATCATAGAATTTTTATGAAGTGTGGTGAGGAAAGAAGTATAAAATAAAGGAACTCAAAATAAGATAAAAATTGAGAAATCTCTTACGAAAATTCGGCAGCATAAAGGCGTCACTTAAAATTTAATAAAATAGTTTGATGAGAGAAAGATGGTATATCATCACTCTTACATAATATGGGAAATAAGGGTAATATGGAATGAAATATCCCCACATAATCCAATTGAAAATAAAAGATAAAACATTAAATTAAATCTTTAAGAAAAGAGAAGGATGTTTGATTCTCTTAACTTGTAGAGTAACTCACAAAACATGATTGTTGTGACCTTGGTGGTTTGAGGAAAACTTGGGAGGACTCCTAGGGAAGTAATACCACTATATCTTAGAGTATAATGAGTTTTTAATGAAATAAATTGAAGGGGGTGAGTGTGTATTTATAGTAATTAAGAGGAAGTTTTTATTAATTAAAAGGGACACCTCATTAGTAGTTTTTTCAAAATCATGGGATTTACCATGGTATTTTCCCATGGTTTTAGCCACTTAGGAAACCTCATTCCATAATTTACTGTACAAAAGTCTTCCAGCCTTTTATATTTAATTATTACATCATTATGATGTCATTAAACTATCGAAAACTCAAAACTGTATTATTACTATTCACGAAAAATTCAAGTATTTTAGAAAAATCAAAAAACACCACCCTAACCATTTTCCAACCTGTAGAATTAAAATTGAACTCCATTTTTTGAAAATAATTTTCTATTTATTTTTAATTTAATTTTTAAATAAAATCATAATTAATTCGAAAAATAACAATTTTAGGGATATAATTAGTTCTATATCACATTGAAAAATTAATTACGATATGATTGTATTATTACCTTAAGAAAATAAAATATTATCATTATTTACTATTTATAAGGGTCATATTACTATTCATATTACTATTCATAAGGGCATGTCACTATTCATAAAAAAATCAAGTTAGTTCTATCAAACTCCAAATGACTTACTAGTCACAACTCTAGATGAATGTTTTTCAAAATTCAAAACATAGAAGTGGAAAATTTATGTTTAATTGATAGCTTATAACTTTCTCCTATAATTTTTTGATTCACAAAAGACTTAGTGCTTCCTGAAATATCTGCTATGTAATGACTAGAATGTATTTAAAAGGAACACACCATAAAATGTTTGGGGTGTTATATTACGAATATAATCCCTATTAATAAAAAAATATTTTTTTGAGGATGTATTTACTCATAAATCCTTCATAATGGTTTGTAAAGAAAATGTGAATTATCCTAATCATATCCCCTAGGAGTGTCGTAACCAAGAGTGCAGCAAAGACTGTTGTTGAGTACTAGGATACCCGGGTCAATCCTGAAACTCTTTATCATAGTTTTCACTCCTAGGTACATCTGTGCCAGAGCCGCCTCTACCTGTTCGTATACAGATAGGGATGTATTGCTCAGAAAATACACAAAATCTCTACATCACCAAATGTTTTGGATGTTTTTCTATACTAATCCTCAAATTCTGTCTTAGGGTAATGTTCTATAATCAGAGTTTTTCTAAATCTAGTTTCCAAGGTTTGTAATAAACTTCCTATGATACCAAGTGTAACACCCCAACCCTAGAAGCCTGGAGTCAGTGAATTATTACATAACATTGGCATGATTACAAGAGATCAAATCCCTAAAGACCGATCCGTTTAGTAGCCTTTGAAGTACTAGATACATAAATAAGTTTTAAATTACATTATAAAATAAAAACAACATCAACATTGTCTCCTTTTAACACATTCATATTCCTTAGACTATCCCTATAGGTCAGTCATAATATACTTATTCACTTCCGGGAAAAAATAAAACATAGAAAGGGGTGATCTCATATACTCAGTAAGGATAAAAATATAACGGAATGTTTTATAAATAAGCATAAATATTTAAAGAAATGTATAAGACTAAAACAAAAGCCTTTTAAATTTAATCTTCAACATAATATGGAAAATATAAATCAAATAATGCCATTTACTTATTCACATGGATATTCTACTAGTCGAATAATCACATGCAATATCAATAGCCAATTTCATAATGATGGAATGCATAATGCCAGACTTTATAACCGCATAGTCAAGGCCTCGTGCCAAGAATACAAATAAATATTTGGTCAAGAACTTGTTCCAAGACACTGGTTTGTCTAATGAGACCTACCGATGCATCGAGGAGCTATAGTGGGCTCCACCCGTCACTTACTAAGTCTGATGCATTCCTCATATGAAAAGTATTAAACATAACATAAACATTCACATTAAAACTAGAATATGAAATGTAAATACTTTATCCATAAATTATGAAGGGTATAAAAACAAAACATCCACAGTCAAACATATCACAACACCTTCAATACAATATGGAAGATTTTTATAATAATAAATCAACTTTAAACAAGTGTAAAATCCATCAAAGGATGTTGACATAGATGAAATCAAAAAGATTTGAGAGAAATATCTCTTTCTATTTTGAAATCATTTAAAAGTCACATAATTATACAAGAAAACATTTATTTTGAAAATACGGTTATAATCTTGTAAGGTATGCTTAGAAGGTGTTATAATGGAAAAAATATCTGCACCCACCGTATAAGTTAAAAAAACATTCTTTCCTTAATTTTGTCGAAAAGGTCGTAAAGGACCTTGTTTGGAAAATGATAAAAATATTCCTTTATAAAAATTCTATAAAAAATAAAAAAAGGGTATAAATGACTTTAACCCATAGTCTAGGAAATAGTAAAAATGTTTTTAAATACATTTTTAATAAACATGGATGTGGATGATAAAGAGGTCCCAGTAGATACTCACGTATAAACAACCTCGGATAATGAAGAGATTGTAGAATTAACCCTGACTTTATACTTTTCCTTGATTGAGGGTATGCTAACCTCCGGTATGATATTTAAATCATTGTTATTAAATTATACTATAACCACATACATAATTATGAGATCATATATGATCTTCTAATATTTCTTTTTTTAATAATATTTTAGTAGTATCATCATTTCAGGTGTTAACTGATTCGTTTTACTTTATATGTTTTGTTACATAAGTCATGTTTGTTATAGATATGATGTATTTTATTCATATACATAATGATATTAAGTTCTTAACCATTATTTTTAATAATAAAATGAAAATTATTCTTGAATGGTTACGATGGGGAATGAATCTCCTCGCGTTCATGGAGATGATAATCGATATGTATGCATGAGTGAAAATACTATTCTATTAATGATTAAATAGCTTGTAATTGGATGTTATATCATATATAAATAATAAATAACATTTTATATTTATTATTAAAATTATTTATACTCATTATTATACCAATCTAAATAATGAAGAGTTTGAATAACAAACTACACCTCGACGTGAAGACGGTAAGCCATACGTACTCACGTATGGTGACTTGTCATTAATAGGATGGATGGAATAATAAATATGGTTGTACCATATTTATATTAACATCAAATTATGTATAAGGTACTGGAGTTATTATTTTCGTATGGAAACAATAGAGAAAGATGAAGTGGAAGAAGAAAAGAACTTTGAAAGAGGTGGTGAAATTATTACCTCTTCTTCGGGTGTTTCCTTTTGAGTTGATCAAAAGGGATCCTTAGGATTGCTTTCGGATCAAATTAAGGCCTCTAGGTTGAAGTTAGGGTAGTTGGGAGGATATTTGTTTAGGGGTTTGCCGAGTCAAATGGCTATGGAGGTGTGATTTTGAGAGAAGGGGAAATACCCTTTTTTAAGAGAGGTGAGGGTTACTTTAGGAAAAGCTTGAAATGTTATTTTATTATACAATCATATTCGGTGTATAATGGCTCAAAAATGATTCATTTAGAGGATAAGGTGGGTATGTGTAAAATAAACTTCAACCAATAGGTTTTATACAGGTTTAGATCACCATATTAACCTTATCTTTACGATTTAACTCTTTGTTTAAAAGTTTAACTTTTTCCATGTATTCTCGTATTATTATTTTATATGGTTAATAATATTACTATAAAAATACAAGAGAATACAAAGTGGTTAATTATTGTTATATACAACCTTATAAAATTCCTTTGGCCAAACCTTATATTTTTAGGAATATTATATCAAGTAATAATATAGTATTTTTTTTAAAAACTCATTTATGTCAATTTTGACACTATATAGTATTTGATTTTTTTAAGTCCTAAAAACTTGAATACTTAGAAATAAATTCATTTAATAAATCCTAACATGTCATATTAACCTATAAATTTTTTGGAAGTCATAAAAAGTCTCAATTTACATTTATTTGGATATTTATAATATCAATTTTTTAATATTTCAATAATAAGGTAATTACTGCCTCATCATTGTTTCATAAATAAATTAAATTATTTATTGTCTAAAAATTATAAATAAAATAACATTATGTAGGAAATATTTTTATCTTTCTAATTAATATTTATAATAGAATTTATCTTATGTATAACCTTATATTAAAAATGGTTTAGTAATAAAATTAGAATTTAATACTTTTTACTTCTTCTTTAAATAAAATATAATAAATGTTTTAATATATTCAAAGTGGAAAAAATAGGATTTTATTTTATTCCTAAGGTTGATTTTGGTCGAAATAAACTAATTTAATAGAATTATGACATGTGTTAGGGTAAATATAATATCATATTTACCTTTAATTACCCTATTTACTTTTATCCATTGTAATTAAAAGTCAAAAGTTACTACTCACCAAAAATTATTTTCATTTTATTGAACCACGTTTTACTTAATAATATCAACTGTGTCTCTTGGATTTTTGAAATTCAATTCATATAAGCAGTAAAATTATGTTTTATGCAAATTTGCGAATGCATCTAGAAGTTGGGTAAAGGACGGTAAAAAGTTCAATAAAATTATATATATATATATAATATTATTATAAAATGACTCCAATGAATTAAATTGAACATATATATGTATTATGTATCTATGTTTTCCAAAAATAAATTTATATAAAAAAACTAATTGTTTAAAAAAAAGTTGGTTTTAAACAATAACGCAGTGTTTTTCACTATTCATCAAAAATTGAAAGTTTTCATAAAAATACCAAAAAATCACCCTAAGTTAATATAGATATTCTGAATTCAAAAATGAAGTACATTTTGAAAAATTAAATTTATAAAATTTCCAAAAGTGTGTATTACTATTCATAACGGCTAGTTTGATTGGTCGTGGTGCGTTAAAAATCCAAGTTGCGTACAATGCAAGATATTGTATTATTAAAATGGAAACATACCATAGAAGCATGGGGTGTTAAAGTATATCTATAACATACCCTACCAACGTATATTCTAAAAATCATTATAAAATTTTTGGATGTTCTTATCTAACCAAAATACCAGCCCTAAGATCCTTAAAAAAGGATCTAAAGGAGGTCTCCCAAAAGATAAGTTTCTATCTTCCATGACCTCTTTAAATTTAATTATTATTCTAAATAATCTAAATTTGTTTTATTTTTTATAAAATAATAAATTATGTACCTAAATATAACTACAGTTATCCACCATTTATCCATGAAATTTGAAGTGAATGTATTACTCATGTGTACATATGACTTACCTTCTCTATAAAACGATATAATTCATTTTGCACCATAATATTTGATAGATGGTTATTATTATGGATTTAAAGTTTACATATACTATTTATGTCATAATTATGTTTCTGTAATGATAATATAATATCTAATTTCTTACCACCACAACTGATGGAAACCAATAACGTCGCTCGTGCGTACGTGTGGACTACCACCACCACAAGAGGTGTGATTAATTTTTCATTTCTATTTTACTTGGATGGTAAGTGTTATGTATATGATTAATATATAAGATTTATATGATATTAGAATGATTTTAAAGGTAATTTTTACCTTTCTTTCATTCCATCCATTGAAAAATTGAGACAACGTTCATGCGTACATACAACCTACCGTCTCTATAAACAGTGTAATTAATTTTCTATCTCTACCATTATGGATGAATCTAAATATATATATATATATATATATATATATATATATATAATGAAAATATATGATATAATAATAATTTATTTGATTATGGTATAGAATTATTATAAGTTTAAATTTATTATGTTGGAGGTTAGAATTCTTTTGAAGCAAGTGCAACTCAAGGTAATGGATTTTCTCCTCACATTTGTTTCTGTAAGACACATGAATTATATACCACTTGTTTCTTTTGTGTGGTGTATATACTACCTATAAATGTATTTTATTATTATTATAATGAAAATTATGGTATTTACATATTGATATATGGTTCTTTATTTCATGGGTATTATGATTCAAATGATACCAAAGCAGTAAGGGTTTTATGTTATAATCTCACTATTTATTGGGATTGTATATGATTAAGTTTCTGATGATTAGAACTTATAACATACCATTTAAGTAACTAATGAAATTTATTCCCCTATGTTTATTTCTTGAAAAAAAATGTTTTAATTTATTTTTAAACACCTTAAGTACTCAAGATACCTAAAATACGTTTTTAAGAAAAATCGACATAATTTATCTCTTCCATCAAATAACCTTTTTTCTTCCATACCCCTTTTTCCTAAAAATATTACAAAGAATATTTTCAATATTTTACTATGATTGTTTAAAGTCATTTTTACCCATTTTTTAATTTTTAATTTTTAAAGGAATCTTATTATCATTTTCCAAATGATGTTCTTTATGAATTTTCCAAAAAAGTATAGAATAAATGCTTTTTTAATCTTATACGACATGATTTTTTTCCACTATCATATTTGATAAATGTTTTGAAGAATACCTTATAAGTTCCAATGGTCATTTTCAAAGAAATTGTTTTATATAATAGTTTAAAAAAATTTAGATTTTGAATAATTTATTTCAAAATGGAAATGTTATTTCACTCAAGAAATGAAATTTTGATTCATCAACAACAAAAACGTTAAATATTTCTTATGGTTTATTGGGAATATGATCCAAATATACTATCCTTACTCTTTCTATGTATGGTTTATGATGAGATGGTGTTTATGAAACATGTTCCTTTTCCACAAGTTATGTTATGATGAAATAATGAAATGTTTAATAAACCCATTTCTTTTCATGGGTTTTGATATGATATGATTCTATGGAACATATATATATATATACATATGATTATCCTTAGGTTGAGATATGTATCTCTCTACAATTAATTGGGTAATGATTAATGTTTTATGAGATCAAATGGTACATGAGAGGTTATCTCAATCCCAAAAGAGGGTACACATGAGGTTATCCCAAGCCTGAAGCAGGTTCATGGGTGGTTATACCAATATTAACATGTTGTGAATGTCTTTGGTGGGTTTCCTTGAAACAAGGTTTCCCATTCTTATGTGTATGCCACAATTCCATGTATTTTTCCAATTTTATTCTATCATGGATAATGTTCATTGATTCTTTTATGATTCATATCTTATGAACTTCCAAGATTTATGCCATGACTCAATATTATGATCTATGCTGTGAAAGAAATTTATTTAAAATGTAAACCTCATGTTCTCATGCTCTTATTCTCATGTTATGATTATGTGATCATGGATATCTCCCTTATTTACCCTTACTAATCCTTATAGATCACCCTTTCTTATGTTTCCATTTCTTATGTTATGAAGAATGGTATTATGTGTGATATGTTTAAGATGGTTTCTAGTTATGAAGAACTAAGTTAGAGATTATGTAGTTCACTTATAAACCAGTTGTTTATGTATCCAACATTCCAAAGGCACTAAACCTATATAATTCTGGTTTGGATTATCTTATTATATAAATAATATTAATCTAATAAGATTTTATATTTATTTATGAAATATATAAGTCACTACACCTCATCAAACTTGAAATATCCTTATAGGTACTCAATCATAACAACATAGGTTCCACTTATAGATGATAAAAAAAATACTAGAATTTTTTATTACTTCCTTTTAAAAAAAAATATTATCAATTCTAGCATTATATCAATAAAAAATAAATAAGAAACATTCCATGTAAAAATATGTCACATGATCAGATATATATAAAGTAATATAAAATAAACATCATTATGGAAATAGAAATAAAACTAATATATGCCTGAAAAATACATATATAGTAAAAATTATAGACATAATTAGTGAACACCACTAAACAGGAAATGAAATTATTTATAATTAATTAAAGAAAATAAATAGATATTATTATTAGTAGTCAAAATTTTACTAGCTATAAACCATAATATATAGATCTATCATTATCAATGAACCAAATATTGATCCAAATTAACTTAGTTTTCCCTAATATATATATATAGAAAAACACTATATACATATATATGAATTTATGTTGTTTTAGTCAATGAGAACCGTTAGTTAATTCCATTTACAGGATGAACAATCTCATGTAAGAATGTGATATTTAATGATAACCCTATGTTTTCATATCCATCTATGTTTATCATGACTCATGTACAAAAGTAAAGAGTAACCACCAGATAAAATTCATGATAATCAACTAGTTTTGGTTTCAGGTAAACCTATTTCATTTTTCTCAGGTTGGTTTGATTTCTTAACTATAGCCTTGTTGGTTGATCAGTATGCTATTATTAAAGAGGGTAAACGAAGGTAGGTGTAGTAGATTCAAACTAATATATTCAATTAGGTGAAATATTTCCTATAAATAATTATGTGTTAATTCCCCTCATATTTTCTATCTTGGGTTCATAATGATAAATATTTTCATTTGTAGAAAGTGGCTTGACTTTGTTGGGTGGTGGGTGGTCCATTGATCTTGATATAATTTTTTCTTTTTCTTTGGAAGAATAATGCTATGTGGGAGACAATGGGAAGTTTTAAAGATCTCAAAAATCATAACCCTCTCTTTAATTTCAAGTGAGGATAGTTTATTCACACAACTTGACGAAAACCAAATTCTAAACATATGCCTTCTCATTATGTTCATCTACATTATTACCATAATCTATGTTATCTGCACATTTTTCCTCGAAAATATTTATTGATACAAATTTCACGGTGGGAAATATGTCCTCATTACAATCAGTGTAGTTAGGGGGATCATTAATTTTTTAGAAACCTTTTAGTGATAGATTATAATATTTCATTGATTTTACCTTGATGGAATATTTACCGGACTTGTGGCCCCTTCTAGATTTAGTTTCCTCTATTGGAACTCTTTTTGGAATGAAGTGATATATTATTCATGGAATGTGATCCTATATTAATTATCTATAATTTATACTAAACATGACTCTGATGGAGGGGATGGGTCATGAAATTCTAAAGGAGTAAAATGTGGATGTGCCACTTGTGAAGTTTATTCCAACCTAGAAAATACCAACTTTATCGAAGTACTAGGAGGTAAAAATTCCCCTAGACACATTTGTTAGGTTGGAATATTTTTATTACAATCATGGATACAACTAAATGAATATTTTATAGTTTTAGGGGTAATGGTGGAGGTAAAAATACCATCATCCCTTTGGTATGGGGATACCCTTGTGTTGCTACTATAATATTCACCATATCTCTCTTCACCTTTCAGGATCACACTTTTTTTTATGATTTGGATTCAATGTACTTTTCTTCCTTATTGAATGATTTCTATCAACCACTAGGTATAATTATGATCTCATAGGGTTTTGTTTTCAAAAATAATATTTACAATTTAACTTTCTTGTATATTGGTTTAGAATTTAATTAATATTTTATTACCATTGAGTTTGTCTTTTCTAATCTTTAAGAAAATTGAGATTTGATTGGTCTAGCCAACTAGAGTATCCAAATTCAGAAAATGAAACTTATCTCAAAGAAATGATAAGGTATATTTCTTTATCTATTGAGCCTTGTTGGCCTATAAGTGTAGTGAATTTTGGAGATTGATATTCACCCCAGCCTCTAATTAAAACATTATATAGGGAATCTTGGATCATTTTTTGAAGCATATTGAGGATATTTAAGTAGAATTTCCATACATACTTACAATATTTTCCATATTTGGAGTCCTGATCTACCAAAAGGGAGGCTAAATCAATATAGAGGAACTAATCATCTAATGACTTAAGGTATGTAATAGAGATGAGGAATGTACCACCCTTTTCAAAAAAATTAGGAATATTATACTGGCGAGTAAAAATGGGACAACAAATGAATTATATTTTATCCTCAGTGAATTCAGCCCACATGATATTAGAGTTTTCCTTATATTTCATGAGTGTTTATTAAACCTATTCTAACTACCAAGGTTATTTTACATGATGGTTTATCAAGAGAAGTATAATTTTTTTTAATTTCATTGGATACATCTAGGATTTTGTAATATAGGGGATGTACTTATGATGATTACTTCCCTATTATTCTCATTAGTTAATGTGAAATACTACTTTTTGACGGGGGATTACCTGGTGTATTTGAGTTTGTATTTTCACGTGACTCTAAATATAAGTAAAAATTTAGAAAAATTGTGACATGATGAGTTCCTTCATATTGGGTAGATTTATCTTCACAATTCCCTTCCCAATAAGCACCATGGGGAGGAAAAATGTGGTTATTAATAATGGATTTTTCATTATGGGGAGTATCTCTACTTGTCCATTTACATGATCACTAGAGAGAGGAACTCAATTTTTATTTTTTGGATAAACATTATAGGGAGGATCCCTATGGTTTTAGACTTCTACTTTGTTAAAAAGGGGAACACAACCTTTATAGTTGGCCATTTTTATGTGGTGATTACCTTCATAATGAGGACTCTTGGGAGGATCTCTAGAGTTTCATGACTGTGTTTGACCATGGGGAGGAACTCTAGGGTTGGTGACTTGTTGGATGTTGTTATAGGTAGGATATCCCATATTACTGATTTCTACATAATTGAAAAGGGTAGGAATTAATTTCTAGTTTATAATTTCATTATGGGGAGGACCTTTGAAATGAGGAATCTGGAAGGACCTTCTGAGTATCCAGTTTGTGTCTAACCACAGGGAGGACCTCCATGGTTAATGACTTGTTAGTTTCTACCATGGGAATTAACTTTGTGGTTTATATTTACATACTTTTGAGGGATTTATCTACAAAAATATTCTATAGGGAGTACCACTAGGATTGATTGATATATTATTGTGGGGATGATATCTAAAATAATTTGTTTCCTCCCTTTCTAGGAAGGGGCTCATTGAAGAAACCACTGACACCTACCCCAACATAATCCGATGATGATTTTTGATCTAAAATAATCATTAATTCACTATTAGGATATACTTGTTGGTGATAAGGATGTAGGTGGTGTCAGGATTAGGTACTTACTATAGGGATTTGAATTCTAATGGCCCTTAGCTGGAACTCCTCATCAGTGCTTTAGTTTGGATAATCAGAGTGACAAAAAATTCATTTTCATCTTGTTGAGAGATCATGGATGGGGAATAATGATGGTAGCCAAAATTTATGGGATCCATCTTAGGAATATTATGGGTGGCCATTGAAACCTAGTGAATTCTTTCATCCACCAACCTTAGTTAAGGGTATTAGTTGTTACCACACTCTAGGGATATACTCTTAAAGTAGTTTAATGTGGTGACAGGGGCCACCTGCCTCCCTTTATACTATCATTGATGAGATTTACTATATGGTTTTGGCTCCTTAAGGATATTACAATCCCCCTCTATAGTGGGAATGGTTTTATTATAGTTTTTCTACTAAACTAGGGTATTCTCCACTTAACATTTAAGATGTTGGGTAAATGTCGGGGTTGTAAAGTCACAAAAATAATTATGGTAGATGAATATGTATGGGGAGACAATTGATGATGATGTTCAAGCACCTGAGTTTTCCTGAAATTACTCCCATTCTAGATATGTAATTTTATGCCAATTTATTTATTTATTGAGTATGATATTTGGATTTGATATCTATTTGGGGGAAAGAAACCATAAAGAAAGAACCGATTAGTGAAACATCACAAGTAAGAGTGCATGACCAATTGATCTCTTTCATAAGTAAAATATTTTATATTTACTCAATTATTTTTTCTATATGGGTTAAAATTTTATTTTTGATTTGGATGTAGACATTATTTTAAAATGTTTGAGGTTATTAGGATAAACTAGATATACTATAAATTTAGTTTTGATTTCAAGAGGATAGGGGTTAAATCATCCCACCAAGGGTATTATTATCTAGTTTTATAATCTCTTAGAGATTTAAGAAATATTCATAAAATAGACCCTGCGAATAATAAAAATTCCCATAGTCATGAAAGTGATCTAATGTTACTCTGCATCATGTGAACATTAATATGTATTATAGGTTCTCTATATTCATGTCTGATGGGTTCTTCATCATCTCACATTATTTAGTTATGCTTTGGTTTAAATATATAGAACTGATCGCTCAAAATATTTTCACCATCCATGGAGGTGATAAGTGTTGTAGAGTTACGATTTCACCCATGAGAAGGGATACTTATATATATCTATAAAAGGAATAAAAACCCATGTAGTTTGGGGATGTTTAATGAGGCAATCCATAAATTTTAAGGTCATGGGACAAAGACCATAACAGTGCCTTTTAAGGTTGTACAACTATGAACAAAGAAGTGAATTCAAGGTTGTGCATTTAGTAACAAGGCTTTGTATCCAAAACTAATAAATTTCTTTTTAAGGTCTTGAGTCTTTGTCCATTGTGTTTTATAGTTTAGTGTTATATAACTAGGATCTATTTTGAGAAGTCTAAAGATATGAAAAATGGAATTCTAGGTGAAAGATACCTATCAATATTTTCTGTGAGACTTATTCTTGGGAATCCCTTTTTGGTTTGACTTGATAGATGGGTTAGATGATGGAAGGCTATGGATTATAAGAGTTTGGAGGAACTTTTAAGACTTTGAATCATTTAGTTTACACAAGGAGTCTGGACAAACGATTAAGGGTTTTGATAACCAGTGTGGAGTAGTAAAGGTGAGTGTGCTGGGCTGGGACGTGTTCCACCATATTTCTAATGAAAAATATCCTCATTATAAAGGGAAATACATGATTTTCTATGCTTCAACGATCCTATTAGTCAGGGAGGAAAATGAGTGGGAGAGGTAAGATCCAAGATTTTTTAAGTTATGTTTTTTTATGTTTCTGTTTAAGTCCATTATTTAGGTTAAATAACTATTTCACAAATTCATGATAAGACCTGGGGTTTTTTTGGGGGTTCGGGACATGAAAAAGGATGAAAAGGAGTTTTCTTGGCATGTGTCACAGTTTGCACACGGTTAAGAAAAACCATACGGAGCATCCTAGGTAACCATGTAGCATTGGATAGAGGCTAGTGCATGGTTACCGCATGGTTAGGATAACCTTTAATAATTACCAAGAAACTATAAAAAATAGTGATATTGGGATAGTGGCTTATGCACAATTTGCGCATGGTTTGGAAAACCGTGTGGGTTAACTGTGAAGCCCAGTAAAGTTGAGAAATTTACAAAATTGCAACTCTAGGATTTTAAGGCCTCGCTCAAGATTTTCCTCCTCTCTCCTCCCCTAAACCCTAGTGATGAATAAGAGCTCCCAAGAGCATCAAAGGTTGAATATCTTTCATCTCTAGGATATTTGGAGCACCATTAGTTGAGAATTGAAGATGTGGGTAAATCTAATCTCCTCCTTAATTCCACTTCTCAATTAGGGTTTTTATATTTCTATCCTCTGTATAAAAATCTCTAAAACCATTATTTTCCAGAGAAATATAGGTTAAGGCTTTAATAGGTGGTTGAATACGTATCTAAGGCCACTTTTGGGAGTTTGTTTTCCATTGGATTTGAGGTAGGTGTTCTAAAAGTTTTATCCAATAGTTTTGTTGTAGATGCGTGGATGTACAACCTTATTATTTGTTACTTCTTTCTGTTCTTTTGAACCTCTTGGTAAGATTTGGTATTTTGGGAGTTTAAATGATGAATTGAAACCATAATGGTCTCTAAGGGATACATTAGGGATGATTTGACCCATTAAATTCCATCTATGGGGTGCATAAATACCTTTCAGACTTAGAATTAGAAAATTAATTTCTAGATGGTTGTGTGATCATGTAGATCCCTCATTGATCACGTGATGTTATTAATGGAAGTACAAATTAGTTATTGGAGAATTGTTCTTGTGGTATGAGGATTATGAAAAAATTTAGATATGTGTAAGGGAGTTAGTGTATGTGGAACGATGAATATGCTAAATTGATAATGGTATGTGAAATGGGAAATACGTTGAAGGGGATTTCATAAGGGGATTTATGAATATGTATAATGGTATGAAATAAGGGTATTATTGAATATTATTAGAGATATAGGCTTGATAATGGGAATTGGGTTAAATGTACTAAGTGATGTAAATGGAAAATGTGTTAATGGGTTATGGCACCATATAACTTATCAAGTAGATTGTTATGGACTATGATTGTTGTTTGTATTGCTCTTGTTTGGTTGTGGTATGGTTTCTGTGTGGTGAATGGATGAATAAACATGTTCACATGGCTTGAGGTGTGGGGTAAAGGAATTAGACTCATCCTATGGGTCAAGTTATACAGATTCTCTAACTCCACCCACTAGGCACTAGTTAGGCAAGGGGACAAAGGTCTATTACCACAACAGTTGCATTCCACATAGATTGAGGATTCGAGGATAGGATATTATGATGTTATGATATGTTATCCCTAGTGATTTAGGGACTTATTTATTCCATTATCAAAAATAATAAATTCCATGAACCATGAGTGAATCACGTGAATTCCAAAATTATGAACTTCATGATTGATGATGAACTAGAAATGAAAGAGATATAATGAATCAACACCTTGGTTAGTGATAACTAAGTTGAGATTGTTAACTAGTGCCCCCAGAATTTTTTTCCATTACTTGTTATTTATGTATACTAGCATGTACTATATGTCGGACTGGATATTTATAGACACCATTGGTGGTGGCTTGCTGAGTTGTACTCACACCCTACTCAGGCCGCTGTTAGGTCTAATAAAACCATAAAAATCGAAAAAGGGAAGAAATATGTTAAAAAATAATTATAAGATTATTCTTGATAAAGGGTGGTACATTAAATGAAATATTATTAGCGTAAGTTGTGATATAATAATAGTTTAGAAATGGTGTAGAAGGTAAAGCTTGTGGTTTTGTGAGTTAGTTACCCTATGTTATACATGACCTTGGTAGGGATGGTTGAGGGTATTGTGATGGGTATGATTGTAAGGACCCAGCCCTCGAATGCCCGGAACTGGTGCCCATGAGGCATGATGTACTAAAAATATATTACAAACATTTAAAAATAATACATCATGTCCCATTATTATAGAGGATCATGAGGTTCAGGTTCTGGGAAACCAGATGCTTCTGAAAAACCTCTTTATCACAAACCCATACCTGAAATTTTTTTAAAACAAAAACATGGGGTGAGCAAAGCATGCTCAGTAAGGGGTTTTGAAAACAACTTGAATATAATCTTTCTTTACTGAAAAGAGAATTAGTATTCTTGAAAATAAACTTGAACATTGGGAAATTGATCATCTTGGAATAAAGAGAATTAACAACATAACATCTATCATAATCAGAGTACGCAGTTCCAATTAGGTAAATTAAATGCATGTACATGATCATTAACAACATGCAGGGAAATGAATACTAGTAGCAAGGTAGTTCTGCGAATACAAGACATAATAAAAAGTGATATAATAATTAACATAACTGGTGCACATAACATGATGGTCGTATCCATATCTCTCCACAAGTAATAACATAAAGCTGCTATTAAATGCATCAAGTCCAAAACTACTGAGACATATCATGTCATTCCATTAATTCATTCTGTGCCTACAAAAGGCTCTGAACCAGGGATATCCTACTACTCGGAAAATCCCATGGTTGGTCATTTAGTAGAACATTAAGAGGAGGGTATAATGCCAGACTGTGTGAAGGCCTCGTGCAAAGACCATAATCATCTATGTCCAGGAATTTCACATGAACCATAACCGTTGTCAGGCCTTGTGCCATGACTCTGTTTTGTCTCATGAGACCTATTGATGTATCGAGGGGCTATAGCGGGCCCCACCCATCACATATTCAGTCCAATACAATCCTCTTATGTCTTAGGGCTATGTATCCAAGGCGTCCCATACCGGTTTGGATACCCATTTTAAAGTGATGTTATTTGGGGTGTACCATACCACTCTAAATAACGGGTTCTTAGGTTCTTTATTATTATTATTTGATGTTTTATCAAAATATGAAATGAATTTTATGGAAGAAATAAATTCATTAAATGTGATAGTATAACATGCATCATTTCTACGTTGATAAGAACTAAGTTTCAAATATGTGAATCCATGTTATAAATTCCAGGTACACGATTCCAATAATTTAACTCATAAAAAGCACATAAAATGATGGATGATAAGGGTTTGTCACATGGGATGATAAATGATGACATCCATAAAATTATTATATCCCTGAATTTAAATACTTAAGGAAAAACATTTGCAATTAATTATTGTGATTAACATGTCATTGAACTTGCAAATAAATTAAACCAAAACTTGATAAATTACTAACATTCACCGCAACAGGTTTATCATAAAACAATAATACATAGAACATGATAACATGATCCCATAAACCCCTAATCCTCTAATAAATCTAGCCAAAATACATCTTTTAATTCATAAAACACAACATGGGTGAAATCCAACATATCTTCTTTAATTATACAACCTCATTAGTGCAACATACATGTTGGCTTGGAAACCACCAAAATTATTAAAATTCTACGTGTATCAAAGTATAAACTAAGTCCCGATAATTATTAATTGAAATTTGGGTTTTGGAAAAAAAATAAACCTATAACATACATTTTACATAACCATATATATGCCAAGTATATATATGGGTTTGTACACACATTAATCATGGTCCATTAAATTTCCTCAAGATTAAAATACCCCTGACCAGTAACCATTTACATGTTTAAAACCAAAACATATAGGGTTACTATCCATGAAACCGGATGCTCATAACTATATAAAAACGATGGTTTTATACTATAACACAGATTCACTTTTTTCACTTAAATTATTATTTAAATATGAGTATTCATTTCCTAAAAACCATAATTAATTTGTAATAAAACACATATAAATATGAGTATTTAGTGATATATATATACATATAAAGTTTACATAACAGATTTATAGAATAAATTAGATTCAAAATAACCTACATAGGTACGTAAAATTCAATATACAATAATGAAGTAATTGGAAATCTTAGAAATAGGTTTTAATATGGGAATATATATATATATATATACATAAATACTTAAACACCCAATTACACATATTATATATATATTTATTTATTTATATATGAAAACTGTATACACATGTTTCTATATAAAAAGGGTTTTGTAAACGAGCAATGCAATGTGATATCCCCTTTCACAAGAGTGTGTTTATATATATATATATATATACATAAAACCATATATACCGAATATATATGTATATACGGGGTTTTGTAAATTAAAACCGAAAGAAGATTAAAGCCCTTAAAGATTTTATTAATCTCTAAATGGAGGAAAAGGGGGAGATCAGGGTCTTAATACAGTTGAAAACATCCGTGTATGTGTTATATATATATAACCCATATACATACCTATACATATATAAATGGGTTTGCATAGGAAGATGAGAGAATAAAATGGAAAAACCCTTACCCCACTGGTTCGATCTGCCTTGGAGAGGAGGAGAAGGATCAAGTGAGGTCGTCGCGACTGGTCGGAAACTCTGAAGGAATCATGTCACTCTTCGGTGCAACACGAGGCTTAAAAGGAAAACGAGACGTCCGACCTAATTTGAAGAGGTGTCGAGGGGATTCGAGGCTGAATATTAAATGAGCGGTGCCAAATCCGTTGAAATAGGGGGCGAGGATGGGTCCACTACTGGCCTAGGCAAAGAAAAATGGGAGATAGGTTACTGGTGCAGTGCGGGGAGAAGAAGAAAAAATGTGGGGGAATAAGAGATCCGAAAAGTAAAGGATGGCCAGTATTGAACCGGGGATTGATCAGACGACCGAAGACTGATGTGGTTTGTAAAAAAAACAATGGGCGACTATGATTAGAAGCGCTGGATCGGACGACCACATGTGAAGCGGTGTTTAAAAAAAATGCAAGCCCCAGTTTATCATTTTTATGATAATACTATTATTTTTTTATTCTTTTATGACACTTATTATAATAGTTATTATTATAAACATAAAATTATTATTAATCTATTATTATCATTATTATCTAAAGATAAGTCAAAAGTTATATATATACATATATATTACACTATTAATTCCTTATCTAGCTAATATATCATAAATTAAATTATTATTTATCTTTCTTTTTTTATTTATATAAATCAATTATCTTAATATATATATAAAGATCTATATTCTTTTCTTTTTAAAGTTTTTATTATAGTTGATTATTTAACCCATAATTGACATAATTTCAAAACTATTAATTATAATAAGATCAAATTATAAAACATTTGTATTATCATTATTGTGATATCATTACATATATTTAATTTAAAGGTATGTATAATATATTTAACTTAAAGTTTGACATAATAGATATAATCCATGAGTTTATGCACATATTTTCGTAAACCAAAAAGTAAAACCCAACTAAATTCAATATAGTCATTCATGTGTTAGATTAAATAAATATTTATTTCCTCAAGTTACAGCGTGTATATTTAATTGGGGAAAATAATATTAATTCTCAATTTCATGCATTATAATTTTATAATAGCATTTTAATATAATTAAAATCCTATAAACACTTATATAATTCAAATTTTGGAAAACAAACACTAAATTAGTTATATTATCATTATTATTGTTATGATCATTTAAACATTAAAGAAAATAACATAATTAACCATTTTGAACCATTTGGGGTATTCATCTCTTAGCTTCAACATTTCTATTTGAAGCTAAAACATTATAAGATATTGGATCATTGGGGAGCGAACAACTATAATTATAGCCATTGGTGTCTAATGGTCGGAAAGGTGCTCTATAAAACCTGGTCTCGGGGTGTCCTAAACTCAAGGTGATTGAAGAAGGAGAAGATGGTTCAATTCATTCCTTTGGTGCTCAGTGCGACTGCGGTGGCTTCGGCCATTCTTATTTTTGTTTTGGTGGATGTTAGAGACCCATATCGTTCATTCGGGGTTCTTGTTGTTTTGAGCGGTCTTCCTGTAATCTTAATATGGTTTTTAATTGTTATCTTTGGTTAGCTAAGTTTCCCATTTGATCACTGTGTATTGTAGTTACTATGGTGCTCCCTATTTGAATGAAGAGCCTTTCGTTCATTTTGTGCGTTTACTCTATTTCATTGTTATTTTTACATAAGAATTCAGTTTGTTCGATTAATGGGTGACATAGCAATATAAAATTTACCATTATAGACTCTTGGGATGTTACATTATTCCCCCTTCAAAGAATTGCATCCTCTCAATTCTATTCATAAAAAGAAAAACCCCACGTCGATCAACATTACCAAAATAAGATATTTGGCTCGGTCAACGGAATACCCAAGTTGGTACTTAGTTCCTCCACTTCACTAGCCTAAATGCACCTTGAGCAGTATGTATTGAACCCCTTCTCATGTGTTCTACACAAAGGATTCTATAGGGAGGATCGTGTGGTAAAAATCTTGGAAATGTCCCAATGGAAAAATTCCCTAATGACCCGCCGGACTACATCACACTCGAGATATTCGAGGGGGATGATGTGATTGAATAGACTAAGATTTAAGATCTAGAACATAAAGGCTGCCTTGAGGTGGCCAACTTGGGCAGCTATAAGGAAGCATGCTCTAACAGAAATGTTTTGCGCCAGAGTAAAAAACTGCAAAATGCCTTCATAGTATCTTCCCCTTCGCCTATAGCAGGGGAGTTGGGTAGTGGTGATGAGATGGAAAACATGATAATTCCCCCAACACAAATGAAGGATCTCAGGACTATTCGACAAGTCAAGAAGGAATTGAAAAGATCCTCACATGTTGAGAAAAGATGGATAGTCCACCGTGCATGTTCTGATCAAAATATCCTCTACTATCTCATCAGGTAGAGATGAGATGTTTGTTTGACCAACCATCTGAAAAAAAACATTCCAAAGAATTCACTTAACAGTACAGATAAGGTAGAGATAGGAAATGGAACATGTAATGTTTCAATAACACATAAGTTTACATAATAGTGTCTGAGTTTCCTTAATTATTTACTATACGAACACCACATAGAGAAGAAAAACTCCCTAATTCCTCAAACCAGACACAGGCTGAGCAGATGAGGTTAAACTCATGATAACACCTGTGACGTCTCCTGAGTTTAGCACGAGGGGTATGAATTTGGGAGACATCGACATACACTTGTTGCCTATAAGACAGTCGGGTGGGCTCATCTTCTAACATCCCAAAGTCCATCAACTGGACCCAGAAGCCGTAGTGCAAAATATGACAAAGGTAGGCCGCTCGGAGGTCTCTGGCAGTAGCAGATTCTTGAAAAGGGTTAATGATCATAGTGCCAAATTCTTCACCAGCCGCAAACACTTGGAAAAGTCCCTCATAGTACCTTCCCTGACGTGCATATAAGGGGAATTGGGTCATAATCATAAGGAGGTAATCCATTCCCAACCCCCAGTGTAGAATAATCACCCTAGGCGAGTTCGACACATCATACAGGTGCTTGCATGACATGAAAATAAGGGCGTAATTAAGAAAGTTATCTCGGCTAGCTAGAGACACAATGGTCTCTAGGGCCTTAGTGGGAAGTGACACTAGATTGGTAGATATGTTTCCATCATCCATCTGAAAGTTACAACATAATTACTTAGTCAATCATAGTTATACATTCATACTACCTGGTTTTCTAGAGTTGTCTGAACCCATCCTCTGATACCAACTATAAGGACCCGACCCACGAATGCCCGGAACTGGTGCCCATGAGGCATGGTGTACTAAATTTTTTTTACAAACATTTACAAATAATACATCATGTCCCATTATTATAGATAATCGTGAGGTTCAGGTTATGGGAAACCAACTGCTTCTGAAAAACCTCTTTAGCAAAAACCCATACCTGAAACTTTTTTAAAACAAAAACATGGGGTGAGAAAAGCATGCCCAGTAAGGGGTTTTGAAAACAACTTGAATGTAATCTTTCTTTACTGAAAAGAGAAATCGTATTCTTGAAAATAAACTTGAACATTGGGAAATTGATCATCTTGGAATAAAGATAATTAATAACATAACATCTATCATAATCAGAGTATCCAGTTCTGATTAGGGAAATTAAAAGCATGTACATGATCATTAACAACATGCAGGGAAATGAATACTAATATCAAGGTAGTTATGAGAATAAAAGACATAATCAAAAGTGCTATAATAATTAACATAACTGGTGAACATAACATGATGGCCTTATCCATATCTCTCTACATGTAATAACATAAAGCTGCTCTTAAATGGATCAAGTCCAAAAAAACTGCGACATATCGTGTCATTCCATTAATTCATTCTGTGCCAACAAAAGGCTATGAACCAGGGATATCATACTAGTCAGAAAATCCCATGGTTGGTCATTTAGTAAAACATTAATAGGAGGGTATAATGCCTGACTGTGTCAAGGCCTCATGCCAAGACCATAATCATCTATGTCCAGGAATTTCACCTGAACCATAACTATTGTCAGGCCTTGTGCCATGACTCTGTTTTGTCTCATGAGACCTATCGATGCATCAAGGGGATATAGCGGGCCCCACCCATCACATATTCAGTCTATTAAAATCCTCCTATGTCTTAGGGCTATGTATCCAAGGCGTCCCATACCGCTTTGGATACCCATTTTAAAGTGATCTTATTTGGGGGGTCCCATACCACTCTAAATAACGGGTTCTTAGGTTCTTTATCATTATTATTTGATGTTTTATCAAAATATGAAATGAATTTTATGGAAGAAATAAATTCATTAAATGTGACAGTATAACATGCATCATTTCTACATTGATAATAACTAAGTTTCAAATATGTGAATCCATGCTATAAATTCCAGGTACACGATTCCATTAATTTAACTCATAAAAAGAACATAAAATGATGGATGATAAGGGTTTGTCACATGGGAGGATAAATGGTGACATCCATAAAATTATTATTTCCAGGAATTAAAATACTTAAGGAAAAACATTTTCCATTAATTATTGCGATTAAAATGTCACTAAACTTGCGAATAAATTAAACCAAAACTTGATTAACTACTAACATTCACCACAACAGGTTTATCATAAAACAATAATACATAGAACATGATAACATGATCCCATAAACCCCTAATACTCTAATAAATATAGCCAAAATACATCTTTTAATTCATAAAACACAACATGGATGAAAGCCAACATATCTTCTTTAATTATACAAGATCATTAGTGCAACATACAGGTTGTCTTGGAAACCACCAAAATTATTAAAATCCTACATGTACCAAAGTATAAACTAAGTACTGATAATTGTAAATTGAAATTAGGGTTTTGGAAAAAAAATAAACCGATAACATACATTTTACATAACCATATATATGCCAAGTATATATATGGGTTTGTACACAAATTAATCATGGTTCATTAAATTTTCCTCAAGATTAAAATACCCCTGACCAGTAACCATTTACTTGTTTAAAACCAAAACATATAGGGTTACTATCCATGAAACCAGATGCTCATAACTATATAAAAACGATGGTTTTATACTATAACACAGATTCACTTAGACCCCCAAAACCTAGTGTGCACATAAATTATTATTTAAAGATGAGTATTCATATCATAAAAACCATAATTAATTTGTAATAAAACACATAGACATATGAGTATTTAGTGATATATATATATACATATAAAGTTTACATAATAGATTTGTAGACTAAAGTAGATTCAAAATAACCTACATAGGTACGTAAAATTCATTATACAATAATGAAGTAAATGGAAATAATAGAAATTGGTTTGAAGATGGGAATATATATATATATACATAAATACTTAAACACCCGATTACACACACACACACACATATATATATATATATATATATATGCAAACTGTATACACATGTTGCTGTATAAAAAGGGTTTTGTAAACGAGCAACACAACGTGATATCCTCTTTCCCAAGAGTGCACATAAATATATATAGATATACATAAAACCATATATACCGAATATATATGTATATATGAGGTTTTGTAAATTAAAACCAAAAGAAGGCTAAATCCCTTAAAGATCTTATAAATCTATAACAGGAGGCAAAGGAAGAGATCAGGGTCTTAATACAATTGAAAAAATCCCTGTATATGTTATATATATATATATATAACCCGTTTACATACCTATACATATATAAACGGTTTTTCATAGGAAGAGGAGAGAATAAAAAGGAAAAAACCTTACCCCACTGGCTCAATCCGCCTTAGAGAGGAGGAGAAGGATCAAGTGAGGTCGTCGTGACTGGTCGAAAACTCTGAAGGAATCGTGCCACGCTTCAGTGCAACATGAGGCTTAAAAGGAAAATGAGATGTCTGGCCTAATGTGAAGAGGCATCGAGGGGATCTGAGGCCGAATATTAAATGAGCAGTGCCAACTCCATGGAAAGAGGGGGCAAGGATGGGTCCACTGTCAGCCTAGGCAAAGAAAAACAAGAGATAGGTTACTGGTGCAGTGCTGGGAGAAGAAGAAGAAGAAACACGGGGGAAGAAGAGATCCGAAAAGGAAAGGACGACCAGGATTGAACCGGGGATTGATCGGACAACCGAAGACTGACGTAGTTTGTAAAAAAAACAATGGGCGACTACGATTAGAAGCATTGGATCGGACGACCACATGTGAAGCGGTGTTTTAAAAAAAACACGGGCCCCGGTTTATCGTTTTTATCATAATACTATTATTTTTTATTCTTTTATGACACTTATTATAATAATTGTTATTATTATTAACATAAAATTTATATTAATATATTATTATCATTATTATCTTAAGATAAGTCAAAAGTTATATATATACATATATGTTAAACTATTAATTCATTATCTAGATAATATATCATAAATTATATTATTATTTCTTTCTTTTTTTTATTTATATAAATCAATTATCTTAATCTATATATAAAGATCTATATTCTTTTCTTTTAAAGTTTTTATTATAATTGATTATTTAACCCGTAATTGACATAATTTCAAAACTCTTAATTATAATAAGATCAAATTATAAAACATTTGTATTATTATTATTGTTCTATCATTACATATATTTAATTTAAAGGTATGTATAATATATTTAACTTAAAGTTTGAGGTAATAGATATAATCCATGAGTTTATACACATATTTTCATAAACCAAAAAGTAATACCCAACTAAATTCAATATAGTCATTCATATGTTAGATTAAATAAATATTTTTTTTCTCAAGTTAAAGTGTGTATATTTAATAGTGGAAAATAATATTAATTCTCAATGTCATGCATTATAATTTTATAATAGAATTTTCATATAATTCAAATCTGATACACACTTATATAATTCACATTTTGGAAAACAAACACAAAATTAGTTATATTATGATTATTATTGTTATCATCATTTAAACATTAAAGAAAATAACATAATTAACCATTTTGAACATTTTGGGGTATTCAACTCTTAGCTTCAACGTTTCTGTTTGAAGTTAAAACACTATAAGATATTGGATCATCGGGGAGCCAATGACGATAATTATAGCTGTTGGTGTCTAACGGTCAGAGAGGTGATCTATAAAACCTGCTCTCGGGGTGTCATAAACTCAAGGTGATTGAAGAAGGAGAATATGGTTCAAGTCATTCCTTTGGTGCTCAGTGCGCGTATGGTGGCTTCGGCCATTCTTATGTTTGTTTTGATGGATGCTAAAGACCCCTGTCGTTCATTCGGGGTTCTCGTTGTTTTGATCGGTCTTCCTGTAATCTTAATATGGTTTTTAATTGGTATCTTTGGTTATCTAAGTTTCCCATTTGATCACTCTGTTTTGTAGTTACTACGGTGTTCCCTATTTGAATAAATAGTATTTTTTTCATTTTGTGCGTTTACTCTATTTCATTGTTATTTTTTCATAAGAATCTGGTTTGTTCGATGAATGGGTGACATAACAATATAAAATTTACCGTTACAGACTCTTGGGATGTTACAATGATAAAACCTATTTGGGTGGTGTATGGGAAATGGTTTTTTGGTGGCTAATGAAGAACCTTATTTTATATTTGTGAATGCTTTATGGATTATTTTCTAAGGCTCATGTTTTGAATTATAGAGAAATTCCACCATGAAGATGTGTGTCGGTTGGGAAATAGGAGGACATTGATATGAATTCTTCCTCAATGGTGGAAAAATAGGATCTAGTGGTTCATGATAATAGGGAAGAGAAATTATTGAATAATATTTCTTGTTTTATACAGATGATAGAATGGGACCTAGGTCGGGTTGTGCCAAGTATGTTTGAGCTGACCAGGGAGTTTCAGCTGCAACACCCTTCGACCTTTACTAGAGAGGGTGGGCTAGAGATAACAGAGTTTTGGATAGAGTCTATCCAAAATATTTTTGAGCATCTAGAGACTCCTCTTGAGAAGAGAGTCAAGTTATAAACCTACATGTTAAGTGTCCAAGTCAAGCATTGGTGGGATATTATGGTTCAGATGGAGCAGTCATAAGGAATGGTGTGGAAGGATTTCAAGGAAATGTTTTTGGAACATTACTACCCAGAAACCTTGAGGTAGGAGAAGGCTGTAGAGTTTTTGAGTTTGAATCAGGGGGGGCTTCATTAGTGATGGATGATACTTGAAGTTTCATTGACAAACACTGATTTGTTCCAATGATGGTTGGAGATAAGGCGACTATGGAAAAACACTTCCAGTATGGCCTTTGGCATGAGATTTGATCCCTAGTGAAAATCTTCTATCTGAAGAGGTTTGTGGAGGTAGTAGACCAGGCCCTTATCTTAGAAGGGATCCTGAAGGGAGCTTCAGGAGGTGGACTTGTGGTACCAACTAGGTAGACATTTGGTACAACCTCTGGGGTAAGGAAGTGTCGATTTGGATGTTTATAATAGGGTGAGAGTTTTAAGAATAGTAATAAGATAGGGCCAATTCCTTAGGGTGGTGATCAGGTATTCTATTATCATTGTGGCCGAACAAGGAACATGCAGGGTCAGTGTCCCCGACCACCAGTAGAGTGCCTGTCCTATGGAAGGTTGGGACATATACAGAGGTTCTAAAAGAATCCTTGACAGATGGGTGTGGATGGGAATTGGAGGCAGATGCCAAGTACGGGAAGGGGATCGATCACCCCATATTAGGTAAGTAATTGGAGCTCCACTGGCCATACTAATAGGGGTAGTGTATGTGGAACTCTAGGATGAGACCTCCCATACCAGCAGGGAAGTGAAGTGCATTGTACTCTAGTAGGATCCCAAGGTAGAGAGACATGCTATCTTAACACAATTCAGTCTACACCTGGAGGTGGTGAGGTTGGACCATCTACCATTTGAGGTATGATTATCGTAGCTTCCACACTCAATAATTTTCTATTTGACATAGGTTCCATACACTCTATTATCTTGGCATAATTTTTGGTTGTTTTGGGCCTACCTGTGGAATAAGTGTGTGGGGTTATGTCATTTGATACTCTGTTAGGGGTGCGAGTTGAGGATATTAGATAGTGTAGAGGTTGTGCCTTAGAGAATGGTGGTTATCATTTTCTGTGGAACCTGTTTGTTCTTAAGATGTCAGGTTTTGTCATAATTTTGGGCATGGACTAGCTATTGATGTTTCAGGCCCACATTGATTGTTATCATCATAGGGTAACATTCACGTCTCCCGATGGAGACCCTTATGTCTTTTGTTAAGAGTGGAATGTAAAAGAAGGATGCACATGGCCAATTTTTCAATAGTTGGGAGAACTCATATCCCAAGTGACATGACTTATTATTGATTATGGAGACATGGAGAAACATGTATTTCCTCCTGTGGTGGATCAGTTTCAGGATGCATTTCTAAAATATTTATGAGGAATTCCACTCGAGATAGATGTGTAGTTCATGATCGAGTTGCTTCTAGGGGCAGAACCAATTTATATTCCACCATATCAAATGGAACTAGCAAAACTCCAAGAACTGAAGGTTTATCTAGAAGAGGTAGAGAAAAAGGGATTCATTCAAACTAGTACGTCATCATGGGGATCACCTGTGCTATTTTCTGAGAAGTAGAACTGGTCATCATGGTTATGTTTCGATTATAGGAAGTTAAATTATATAACGGTTAAGAATTGATACCCACTTCCTAGAATTGATGACCTATTTGACCAACTGAGGGGTGCCATAGTGTTCTATAAGATCAATTTCAGATCAGGATACCATTAGTTAATGGTGAGACCTTTTAAGATACCACGAACAACTTTTTGGAGAAGATACAAGTTGTATGATTTTTTTTTGATTCTTTTCAGGTTGACCAATTCACCAGATGTGTTTATGGAATTAATAAACTGGATATTTCACCCTTACCTGGATCACTTCATGGTTGTCCTTTTTTATAACATCTTGGTGTATTCAAAAACTCTTGATAATCATTCCAAACATATTGAAATCATATTGAGAAAACTAAGAGAGCATAAATATTATGACAAGCTATCAAAATATCATTTTTGGATTGATAATGTGGATTTATTTGGAAACATAATTTATTAGTGAAGTGTGTTAGTGGATCTAGGGAAGGTGTAAATTGTGGTGTCTTGGGAGCATCACAAGAACATTTTCGATGTTTTCAGTTTTATGGGTTTGGATAGTTATTACCAGAGGATCATTAGGGATTTCTATCATTTGGTAGCACCACTATCAATCTTAACCAAGAATTGAGTTAAGTTTGAGTGGTTAGAGGCACGTGAGGCTGCTTTTCAAGTATTGAAGAAAAGGTTTACTACCGTACCAATTCTAATCTTACATATGCCTAGTAACAAGTACACTTTTTTATGTGATGTGTCCGATGTTGGACTCGGAGCCATACTAATGCAGGATAATAGAGTTGTATCTAATGGGTAAAGACAAATGAGGAATCATTGAAGAAATTAACCTACCCACAATATTGAGCTTTCTACTGTGGTTTATTCCTTAATGCGTTGGAGGCATTACTAGTTGGGAGAATGAGTCACGGTGTTTACCATCATAATAGTTTAAAGTATATCTTCTCTCATAGGTATTTGAATATTCGGTAGAAAAGGTGGGTCGAGTACCTATTACTCTTCAATTTTGTGTTGTTTTACACACCAGGGAAAGAGAATAGTGTTACAAATTCTCTGATCCATAAGACTCAAAATCAGATGTTTTAGGATTCCAACTATGAGTGGAGAATGATTGGTTTGTTTTCTAAAATGTATCTGGAGGTACAGGATGGGCTTGGTAAGATTACCCTTTCATTTATATCAGTTGAATCCATACTTCTGACCCAGGTCAAGGAATGCTAGATAGAGTATCTGGAGTGTTTATATATGAAGGAAAATCTTAAAGGTGGGGATTCACCTTCTAGTTGGGTTGTTGGTGGTGATGGATTCATCTATGTTCATGGCTGTGTTGTGGTACTAGTGGGTGAACATGAAGAATTGATGCCCGAGTTCCATGCATCAATGTAGGAAGTACATCCTAGATTGACTATAATGTATCATGATCTTCCTCGGTAGTATTGGTGGCCGAGAATGAAGAAAGAGGTTGCAGGTTTTGTGGCTTAATGCCTTACCTGTCAATAAGTGAAGGCTGACCATTAACATTTGAGTGAGTTGTTACAGTCATTTCCCATTCCATAGTGGAAGTGGAATGACATAATGATGGAATTCATAGTGGGCCTTCTGAAGATGCCATAAAAGAATGATGCAATCTGGGTGGCTGTAAATGTTTTGACTAAAGTGGATCATTTATTACCAATCTAGGAAACTTATACAGTTGATCAGTTCAGGGAGTTATATTTTTGAGAGATAGTGTGATTGTATAGTGTGTTGAGAACCACAGTTTTAGATCATGATCCACATTTAACATTGTGCTTCTGGAAGGGGATATATAAGGTGCTTTGTGCCTAGGTTTTTTTGAGTATGACTTATCACCCGTAGACAAATGGGTAGTTAGAGCATAAAATTTAGGTATTAAAGGACATGTTGAGAGCATGTGTTTTGGATTTTGGTGGTTTATGGGAAAAGTACTTACCACTTATTGAGTTTTCTTACAATAATAGTTATCAAGATATAATTAAGATGGTGCCTTTTGAGGAACACTATAAGAGATTTGGTAGATCTCCGTTGGGTTGGTTAGAAGTTTGGGAGTACAAGATGTTAGGATCGAGTCTCATACAAGTGATGTCTAAGAAGGTTCGGTTGATTCAGAAGCGGATGGAAACAACATATAGTGGATAGAAATCATATGCAGATCAATGCCCTAGACCTCTCTAGTTCATGGTAGGTGATAGTGAGTTTCTTCAGGTGTCTCCAAGGTTGGGTCACCATCAAATTTGAAAGCAGGGAATGATGACACCCAAGTATATGGGTCCATTTGAGATTGTGGAGAGGATCGAACTAGTGTGTTACTGATTGGCTTTTCCACAATGGTAAAGTGGGATGCATGATGTTTCTAATGTTTCATAACTCCATAAGTATCTACCTGATTGAACTCATTTGATAAACATTGATGATGTTGAGCTAGAGCCTTATGCGTCCTTTGAGGATCATCTGGTTCGTATTGTGGATCACAGTGAGAAGGCCTTACAGGTCAGGGTTTTACCTTTGGTTCATGTTATACGAAAACATGGAAACATTCCAAAAGAATAATGGGAGAAAGAATTAGATACACAGGTATAGTGGACCTATCTCTTTTCTTCATAATCTCAATGATGACAGGGAAGAGAGGCTCATGGACAAGCCATCCCAAAGTTGGGAGGTTGTAAGATCCATGATTTTTTAAGGTATGTTTGTTTTTATGTTTTAGTTTAAGAACCTTATATTTGTTAAATAAGTGTTCCCCAAGTTCATGAGATGGCCAGGGGGTTTTCTAGGGGTTTGGGACATGAAAAAGGAGGAAAAGGAGTTTTTTTGGGAATGTTTCATGGTTTGCACATGGTTAGTGAAATTTTTTTGGAGCATACCAGGTAACCATGTAGCCTTGGATAGAGGTTTTCACATGGTTACCACACAGTTAAGATAACCGTACAAAATTACTAGGAAACCATGTGAAGGGGTGATTTTTGGATAGTTTCTCAAACATGGTTTGCACACAGTTTGGAAAACCGTGCAGGTAAACCATGCATCCCAATAAAGTTGAGAAATTTAAAAAATTTCCACTCCAGGATTTTAAAGCACCACTCAGTATTTTCCTAATTTCTCCTCCCCTAAACCATAGTAAAAAACAAGATCACTCAATATCTTTTAAGGGTTAATATCCTTCATATCTGGGCTATTTGGAGCGATATTGATTGCGGATCGAAGCTCCGAGTAAGTCTAATCTTCTCATTACATCCTCTTATCAATTATGGTATGTATCATTCTATTCTCTCCATACGAATCTCTAAAAAAATTTCTTTCTAGGGAAATCTAGGTTAATGATTTAGGAGTTGGTTGAATCCAGATCTAAGGCCACCTTTGTGAGTGCGTTCACCAACATATTTTAGGTAGGTGGTCTACAAGTTTTATCACATAGTTTCATTATATATTTGGGGATGTCCAACCTTGTCCTTTGTCACTTCTTGTTGTGATTTTGATCCTCTTGGTAATATTTGTTATTTTGGGTGTTTAAATGATGAATGGAGACCCTAATAGTTTTCAAGGGATGCATTAGGGATGATTTGAACCATTAAAGTCCATTCATGCGGTGCGCCGATACCTTTTAGACAAAGAAATATCTAAGTAGGTTCTTGATTGTTGTGTGATCATATAGAGCCCTCATTGAGTATGTGATATTATAAATGGAAGTCAAAATAAGTAATTAGTTAATTGTGGTTGGGGTATGAGGCTTATGAAATATTTCAGATATGTCTAAGAGAGTTAGTGCATATGAAACAATGAATATTCAAAATTGATAATGGTATGTGAAATGAGAAATATGTTGATGGGGATTTTATAAGGGGATTTATGAATATGTATAAAGGGTTGTCATAAAAGAATTATTTAATATGCTTAGTGAGTTAGGCTTGAGAATGTGAATTGGGATAAATGGACTAAGTGATGTAAATGGAAAATGTGTTAATGGGTTATGGAAAAATATGATTTACCATGTTGATTCTTATGGATTATGATTGTTGTTTGTATTGGTTGTACTTGTTTGTGATATGGTTTGTGTGTGGTGAATGGACGAATAAGAATGTTCACATGGATTGAGGTGTGGGTTAAAGGATTATGGATCCTTCTACAGGTCGAGTTGTACTGATGCTCTAACTCCACCCATAATGCACGAGTTAGGGAAGGGGATAGAGCTCTCTTCCCCTAACAGCTGTATTCCACCTGAAAATGAACCTTCGAGGTGAGGATATTGTGATGTTGTGATATGTTATCCATAGTGAGTTAAGAAATTATTTATTCCCTTATGAAAAATGATAACTTCCATTAACCTTGAGTGAATGATGTGAATGCCTAAGTGATGAACTTTTTGATTAATGATGAACTAATAAAGAAAGAGACATAATGAATTGACACCTTGGTTAGTGATATATGTATAGATATTGTTGAATAGTGGCCCCCAAATTGTATTTCCTTTTCTTGTTATTTATTTATACTATCATGCACTATATATCAAACTGTATATTTGTAGACACCATTGGTGGTGACCTACTAAGTTGTACTCACACCCTGCTCGAGCTTCCATTGGGTACTCGAGCAGATTTCATTCTTACAGGTTAGGACAAGGGAAAGAGCCCTATGCGAGGGTGTTGAGTTGGAAATGGGACATGCATGGATGATGTTTCAGACTTCAAGTCAATGCCATTTTGGGGATTCAACTATTTGTCTTTATTTTGGGGTTTGTTCATATGGAATTGTAGAGTGACAAAATATATTTATTATTGGTTGTGGTTTGTAGCCAATTGAAAAATGGTTATTTATGATTGTTCATTTATTAGATCATGTTATATCTGATTTTTATATGTTTTCTATTGTGTATTACTCTCGTAAGGGGGTATATTCTCCCCACATGACTAATATAGACCCTCACTCCTAGTTAGAAACCTCTGGCATATGGGGAGGCATGCTTGAGGTCATGTGACGACTCATCTTGGGGTACCAATTTAGTTTCTCTAGGGTCAGGGACGGTATAATAGATCTCTTAAAGGATGCTAGATTAAAATTATCAAAGGAATACATGATTGGGGTGGGGGACCAAAAGAATATAGGAACTCGGTCATGTAAATTGAATGGATTTGAAGGAAAAATTAATAAAATGGGATCTTTAAGGTTATGAACTGGACATGAGGGTGTTAGTGAGATATTTTTGGCCATTAAGAATAGGAGATTAAATTTTTCCAAGGTATATGACCAATGAAATTGGATAACCTAGGTTAGGAGGTTTGTAAAACTAAGCACCCAAGCATGGTCTTAAAGGCTAAGCATTATTACTCCTTGAGAGGATTTAGAATCCATGAGAAGTAACCATGGGAATGATCAAAAGTAGGTTATTTTGGTGAACTAGTGGTACTAGTTGGGTATCCTAGGTGAATTGGAGACATAATATTACTCATGGAACAACTTAGGTGAATTGGATCCCTAATATTTCTCAAGGTATGGACTGAGTGAAATGGTGCACTGGTGTTTCTCTAGCTATAACCTAGATGAATTTAAACCCCAGTCATGCTCTTGGGATAATCTATGTGAATTTATCCCTAGTTTTTCTTCCAGAAAATCTATAGTGAATTGGATCACTACTCTCAATCCTAGGAGAGCTTGGTATAATTGGAACCCTAATGTTTCTCTTCCCAATGGTCCTTATCCCTTTCCTTGAGTAGGATTTTGTGAAGAGGGGACACATGAAAATATTTGTTTAAACTTTTAGAGGAAAATAATACCTTGAATCACTATTTGTTTTCCCAAAGGTTTTGATCCAAAAACAACATAAGGTAAGTAATTAGTGATATGTGAACATTTGATCTTGATATTTACACTCAAATTATATAGTTTATCTATGTGTGTAGAAAATTGTAGGATGGGGGTCCTTATATAGGAAAAGGGAAGGCTAGGTTCCTTGAAAAGCATGATAACCACTACTAACCACTCCGGTCACCCTAGTGAGGTGAGAAAAGTGTGTGAGAATAAAGGTAATATTGATGAGTGTCACAAACCAGCCCGAGTCGAACCTAAACTGGTCACCTGAGCTGGCTCGCAGCAAGTCCTGAGGGGCGTTCCCAATCCCCCCAGGATGGAAAAAAGTGTTGGGCATCAAGATTTAACCGTTGGGAATGATTTGGCCCATTATAAAAAGATAAAAAGATAAATAAAGACTAGAGATAAAAAAGAAAACAAGCAGCGGAAGGAAAACAAAACTACACATACCTCCCTGTGACCTTCCAGGTCACCACTCAACTAGAGACCAACCTCACTCCAATGTTGAGCGACTCAAACTAGGAAAAACCTGAGCATGGAAATACCAGAAACTGAAAGATAGGATAGGCGTGAGTATTTAAAATGCTTAGTAGGGTTGCCAAGGTAAACCACAGAATCCAAATGTTTCCTTTCCCAAAGCAATCCATTGACACCAGTATGAAATACATTTATAAAAGTAAACTTTTCACATTTTAAAAACAAGCCACATACTTTTCCTTTCATTTAACCAAAATCCAGCGCACGCTATATACCATTTCCAAAACCATTTGTCATTTCATAAACAAAATCAAGATAGAAAGATCCCAATTTTTCTAATAAGGAAGCAGGTAAAAAAAACAGGCTGGAACAAACTAGTATAATATAAAGTGAACAAACAAACAAGGAAGACAAGTAGTGCTAAAGGAAACAAGTAATAGTATAAGTTGTAAATGATAACAGAAAGTAAACTAGTAAGAAAAAAAATGTAAGAAAAGGTAAACAATAAGTTATAAGCAATAACCATGGGTGATCCTAAACATCACTAGAAACCCCCTGGACATACTCAGGTTCAGACTACCTGCCGACATGGTACTCCATAGTCAATAACCAACTGGACGCCCTAACAGCCAACCAGTGGCATGCCCCACAAGGCCTACCTACCAAGGGGGGAATAACCCATCTAATTGGGGTTAGCCAGCAACCGTCACTCGATTCTCTAAAAAAAGATGCCTAGGAACCCATGGTGGTTTTAATAATACTATGTAATTGGGAGGCCCTCGCATGCGTGTCTCATATCACCGCACTTTCCAACCCCTTACACGGACACCGCTACACGACAACCCTCGAAGGGAATTCCCCCTATAGAGGTGACCCATAAGTATATATATATATATATAAGTATACATATATCACAACACCAAAGTACCAACTGGGCTGTCACAACACATAAACATTCCAACCATTTTCTAAAATTCATTAAGTTGCCAAACAGGCATTTACATTTTTGCAAAAACATATTCTTTTAAGAGTCAACTCAAATATTACACTAGAGTTAGAAGAGACAAACAAGCCTTTAAATCAACATGACGTGTCCAAAGGCATTGTTCAAAACGTTGCATAAATACTATTTACATTTTCAAAGCCAAACTAGTCCTTAAACTCTAAACACACACCCAAATAATTAAAGTTTACTGAACGGACCTTTAACTTTATCAAACTCACCCCAAAACACATTTCAATGCAAGACCAACTAGTGTTTAATAAACACATTAAAACTATTCATTTTCAAACCAAGACCATCTCACACACCAAAATATTTTCAAAACAAAATCTGCATAGCTCATGCCTTCGATTAAATTAGCTGCACAGTTTTAAAGAACACTTTTCATAATTAAACAAAACGCTATGATAATTTATCCAGCAATTCTCAAATGCATCGCAATGTTTTAATGTCCAAACTTACAGAAAAATTTCTTCATGGTAAAACACCTTTTGAAGACATGAAAAAACATAAATTTCATCATTTGCACTTTCAAACACACTCCCTACATAGTTGGCAGTTTAACAAAGCATAGATAAACCGTTCAGAAGGGTTTTCACAACAACTGCACTAAGGTCACCTGAACATACCACTAAAACTTCTAATGCATATAGAAACTAAATAAAATAAAATAAACATTTCTCATCATGGGAACTAATTAAAAATGGTGCAAAATAAATTAAATAAACAATTTTAAAAAAATGCAAGTGTCAAAGGAAAGTCATGGGAAGTAAACACACGAATTTTTCCTACCTCAAGGTCATGCGACAGGAAGGAATCTTCGATGGGAGGAAGAACGAAGCCTTGAAGACAAGTCACACACTCTACAACAACGGGAAAAATGTGCAAAGCACAATAGAAGTGTTAGGGTTTCGATAAATTAAAGAAAAACCCCAAAAATGAAGAGAAAACTACCGAAGTTAAGGTCGCCGGATCGGATAACTCACGTCAGTGAGCGAGAGGCGCGACCGGTTCGTGGGAGTCTGATAGAGACTTAGCTAGAGCGCGGAAGGCTGGAGATGGTGTAGGGCAGTGGGACGGCAAGGCGGAGGTCGGTGGGGCAGCGAGGGTGCGGGAGCAGGGGTGTCAGAGGTCGCTGGCCGGAGGAGGCCCAGCCGGGGCGGGGCAGCGGCTGGAGAATAAGGGGTGCCGGCAGGGTCGCCGGAGCGGCAGGGCGACGTGGCAGGGAGGAGGTTGGTGTGACGAAAGGGAGGCTGGGACGGGAAATACTAGTCGGAAACAAGGAGGCCGGCGGGGCGGCGAGGTAGTGGCCGGTGGGGCGCACGGTGCGGGCTGAGCCGGGACAGGGGGGGTCGCCAGATAGGGGGAGTAGCCGGTGCATGGAGGGAGACTGGGATGGGAGGGAGGAGCTGGAGCTGGCTGGACGGTAGAGGGGGAGCCGCCCCTGCTCACGTGGAAGGAGGAGAACTAGGGGAGGGGGGAGGGCTGCATGAAATAAAAAAAAGAAAATGGGGGAAAGGGAGCCGCAGGTTAGGTTTAGAGGGGGGGTGGGGTAAGTTTAGGGTTTATTGAAAAATATATACATATATATATAAGTTAATAACATAATAATAATATTAACAATAAAAATAATGACAATAATAAAAATATTAATAATAACAATTTTTTAATAATAATAATAATAAAATGTCAACATAAAAATTTTAATATTTAAAACGTCGGGCGAATGCATGGTCACCCGGGCCGAACACACGGTCACCGCTAATGATGCGGTGACCACGCACTGCCGTGAAACCCTCTAACACAATTAAACTTTGAAAATTTCAAACTGGGACCAAGAAAGGAGTGAAAAAAGGCGTCTGTGGTCGGGGTGTGATAATTCTCCCCACCTTAGACACTTTCTTCCCCCAGAAAGTCTCCAAGATAGAAGCCGGTCAAGATTCAAGTCCAATCCCAAACAAAACCATAAGAACCAAAGAGAACTAAGAATATCGGAATGATCTTACTCTACACAGGTCACACCCAACTGATTCAAGAGTAAACTGATGTCCGAGGTTGAGGGGAGAACATTATGGGGTTCTTCGCACCACAAGAAATTAACTAGTTCGAAAATTTAACACCCAAAACATACCACCACAGGGAGGCAGGTCCTGCGTGGTGACTCACAACTGTTTCAAACCAAATCTTATAGCATGATTAAACATCACCTCTATCGAAACATTGAACCCTCGACCAAATCCAACAACCTTCAATACTTGGGGAAACCCACGAAAAGACTTAACCCAGAAATCGAGTCGGAAACATGACCCATTGAAATCCACAAAACATAACCACATCTGAAAAGCATAGCTAAACCAAGGTCAACCCATAGAAGGGTCAAACACACTTTTAAGAAAGACACACGATTCAGAAAATCACATCCACACAAACCAGACTGCTTGGATTATAATAGAACAAGTCCATAATAACTTTATGGAAAACCAACGCACTTACAATGATGTTAAAAAGTTAATAGTAGAAAAACAAATATGAAAAGATTTTTAATTGTTCCACCGTCAACATGGAACAAAAAACCAGGATCAAGGCTTCACACCCCTAGGAACTCCTAACTGTGCGTGAGCTTCACCCCGAGACCTGTGGCTGGGGCACTAATGGCTGAAGCATCTCCTGCCTCATAGTCAGGTACTAACATTCTCCAATCACATCGTCCTCTTCATGCAACACTTCCTACAAAACATCTCCAGATGACCTAAACAGTCGCAATGATGACACGTCTTCGGAGGGTTGCAACAAGACGACTTTAAATTCCCGAAACAACCACATTGATAGCATACCACTAAATGATATGTCGAACAGGAAGCCGGGACTAAAGGGGATAACTCATTATGAACGGGTTCCTCTGGTGTCCTTTCCTTGCTAGATGGTAATACCCTACGAACAACTGGGTATATTGGACTGCCAACCACCTGCGCACCAGAAACCAACTCAACTAAAAACGCTTCCTCCACCAACTTCTCAAAACGATGGTCATTAGAAGGGAGGACTCGTTCCTTGATCTCTGGATGAAGACCCCCATTGAAAAGATAGGTCTTCATGAGATCATGAAACACTACCTATGGAGAAAAGAAAATAAGTTCCTTGAAATGGTCAACATATACCTTCACCATCCGTTGGCCTTGTTGAATATGCACAAGATCTATCTTTTTCTTCAGCTTCACTTCTTTAGGTATAAACCATTGGAAGAAAATGGTTTTAAAGACATCCCACTTCATTCCAACTTGCGTTGACGGTGGGGTAACCATCTTCCACTGGTCCATAGATGGACCCTCAAACAATACCATAATAGCACGTACCCTATCATTATCAGGAGTTACAAACATTATAAAGATACGCTTCACTTCCTCAAGCCATTCCACTGCCTCTAATAGACCCCAATCTCCTTGGAGAATAGGCAAAGTCTGAGAAGGACAAAAAACTGGGCATGACATACCAGAATCCTTGAGGACCTTTCTGGGCGGCATTTCCTGAGAGACATATAAAACACAAATCCAAGAACAAAATCAAATCAATGTATGATAAAAGTAACATCCTGAGCCAAAATAACCAGCTCAAAAACCAAACAATTTCAAACAATACCCAAATTTCCTTTTCAAATATCCTCTTTTTATTTTAGATTTCAGAACCACCTTCTTTAAAGACCACTTTCCAAATACCAACCCACTTTCAAACCAAAATCACATTCCAAAACCATTTCCAAAAACAAGGCCAATCCTTTATTTCAAATACATACCCAGGTAATCCCATGAACCGTTTCACATGTCTTCATCCACTTTTCATTCATATGCGCACCAACACACACTTTGCATGCATTCTCACACATGTGCAAACGTTCATAAAGAGGACCTGAGGTTTCACCCCAAACCATTCTCGACCAATTCCAAGAAAACAACAGATTTCCAAATCAAGAGAAATCAGTTTTAAAACCCATTTCATACATTTAAAGCCATTTAAAAGAAATTAGTCCCATTTTCAAAACCCCTTTTTTATTTCCAAAAATGCATTTACACCAAACAAAATGAAAACACCACTCAAATTGCATCAAACACCAGAGTGAGGGACTAGTAATCACGCTTAACCTGTCGACATGGTAGTGGGTCATGTCCCAAGTAAGTGTCGACCACTAAAAGGAATTAAAACCATGTAACCGGACTCTACATGGGTCACTACTACATGTGAAATTACGATATAACATCGGGTTGCCTTCGTTGTCATCCCTCAATTCAAAACAAACCAGGACGAGACAAAGACTCAATTCCCGGACTACCCCTGGTGACTCAAAGTGTGGAACGGGCGAGGGTTCATGACGTCCTTCCCGTACCTACCTATCGAGTCCCGAAAGTCCTAATCTCCACTTACCGAACAACCCAAATTACAAGAACCTGCTCTGATACCATTTTTTCATGAACCATCTCGAGTCGACCCTAAACTGGTCACTCGAGCCGGCTCGCGGCAAGTCCCGAGGGGTGTTCCCGATCCCCCGGGGATGGAAACAAGTTCTAGGAATCAAGATTTAACCATTGGGAATGATTTGGTCCATTATAGAAATATAAACAAATAAATAAAGACTGGCGATAAAAATGAAAATAAGCAGCGGAAGGAAAACAAAACTGCACATACCTCCCTGTGACCTTCCAGGTCACCACTCAACTAGAGACCAACCTTGCTCCAATGCTGAGCGACTCAAACTAGGAAAATCCTGAGTAAGGAAAGACCTGTAACTGAAAGATAGGATAGGTGTGAGCATTTAAAATACTCAGTAGGGTTGCTAAGATAAACCACAGAATCCAAACGTTTCCTTTCCCAAAGCAATCCATTGACACTAGTTTGAAATACAATTATAAAAGTAAACTTTTCACATTTTAAAAACAAGCCACATACTTTTCCTTTCATTTAACAAAAATCCAACAAATGACATATACCATTTCCAAAACCATTTGTCTTTTCATAAAAAAAATCAAGATAGAAAGATACAGATTTTTCTAACAAGGAAGCAGGTAAACAAAACAAGATGGAACAAACTAGTACAATAGAAACTGAAGAAACCAATAAGGAAGACAGGTAGTGCTAAGGGAAACAGGTAATAGTATAAGCTGTAAATGATAAATGAAAGTAAACTAGCAAGGGAAAACAAATTAAAGTAAAGGTAAACAATAAGTTATAAGCAATAACCATGGGAAATCCTAAACATCCCTAGAAAACCCCTGGACATACTCGGGTTCAGACTACCTGCCGACGTGGTACTCCATAGTCAATAACCAACTGGCCACCCTAACAGCCAACCAGTGGAACTCCCCACAAGGCCTACCTACTAAGGGGGGACTAACTCGTCTAATCGGGGTTAGCCAACAACCGTCACTCAATTATCTAAAAAAATACTCCTAGGAACCCATGGTGGTTTTAATAATACTCTGTAAGTGGGAGGCCCTCGCACACATGTCTCATCTCACCACACATGCCAACCCCTTACACAGACACCGCTACACGACAATCCTCGAAGGGAAGTCCCCCTATAGAGGTGCCCCATAAGTATGTATATATATATATATAAGTATACACATATCACAACACCAAAGTACCAACCGGGCCGTCACAACACATAAACATTCAAACCATTTTCTAAAACTCATTAAGTTTCCAAACGGCCATTTACATTTTCTCAAAAACATATTCTTTTAAGAGTCAACACAAATATTACACTAGAGTTAGAAGATCAAAAAGTGCCTTTAAATCAATATGATGTGTCCAAAGTCATTATTCAAAACATTGCACAAATACAATTTAAATTTTCAAAGCCAAACTAGTCCTTAAAATCCAAACACACACCCAAATAATTCAAGTTTACTGAACATACATTTAACTTTCTAAAACTCACCCCAAAACACATTTCAAAGCTAGACCTCCAGGTGTTTAATAAACACATTAAAACTATTCATTTTCAAACCAAGCCCAATAAACACACCAAAATATTGTCAGAACATAATCTGCATAGCTCGTGCCATCGATTAAATTAGCTGAAAAGTTTTAAAGAAAACTTTTAATAATTAAACAAAATGCTATGATAATTTATCCATAAGTTCTCAAATGCGTCACAAAGTTTTAATGTCCAAACTTACAGAAAAATTTCTTAATGGTAAAACACCTTTTAAAGACATGACAAAACATAAATTGCATCATTCACACTTTCAAATACACTCCCTACACAATTTGCAGTTTACCAAAGCACAAATAAATAGTTCAGAAGGGTTTTCACAACAACTGCAATAATATCACTTGAACATACCACTAAAAATTCTAATGCACAGAGAAACTAAATAAAATAAAATAAACATTTCTCAGCATGGGAACCAATTAACAATGGTGCAAAATAAATTAAATAAACAATTTAAAAAAAATCAAGTGTCAAAGGAAAGTAATGGGAAAGAAAAACGTGGATTTTTCCTACCTCAAGGCCATGTGACAGGAAAGAATATTCGATGGGAGGAAGAACGAAACCCCACAGACAATTCGAACACTCTACAACAACGAGAAAAACATGTGAAACACAATAGAGAAGTTAGGGTTTCGATAAATTAATGAAAAACCCCAAAAATGAAGAGAAAACTACCGGAGTTAAGGTTGTCGCATCCGATAACTCGCGTCGGTGAGCAGAAGGCACAACCGGTTCGTGGGAGTCCGACAGTGACTTGGCCAGAGCGCGGAAGGCTGGAGGCGGTGTAGGGAAGTGGTCCGACAAGGCAGAGGCTGGCGGGGTAGCGAGGGTGTGGGAGCGGGGGCGTTGGAGGCCGCTAGACGGAGGAGGCCTGATCGGGGCAGGGCGGCGACCAGAGAAGAAGGGGTGCCAGAGGGGTCACCAGAGCGACAGGGCAGCGCGGAGGGGGGGAGGTTGGTGTGACGAAATAGAGGCCGAGACAGTGAAAAATGGTTGGTGACAGGGAGGCTGACGAGCGGCGGGCCGGCGAGGCAGTGGCCGGCGGGGCGCACGGTGCGTGCTGAGCCGGGACAGGGGGGCACATGCGTAAGGAGGGTCACCGGACAGGGAGAGTATCCGGCGCACAGAGGGAGACCGGGATGGGAGGGAGGAGCTGGAGATGGCCAGCATGGTAGAGGGGGCGCCTCCCCTACTCACACGGAAGGAGGAGATTGAGGGGAGGGGGGGGGGGGCTGCGTGAAAGAAAAAAAAAATAAAAGGGGGGAAAGGGAGCCACAGGTTAGGGTTAAAGGGGGGTAATTTTAGGGTTTATTGAAAAATATATACATATATATATTATATAATAATATAATAATAATAATAAAAATAATAACGATAATAAAAATAGTAATAATAACAATTTTTTAATAATAATAACAATAAAATGTCAACATAAAAATTTAAATATTTAAAATGTCGGGCGAACGCACGGTCACCCGGGCCAAACGCACGGTCACAACTAACAATGTAGTCACCGCGCACTGGCGTGAAACCCACCAACACAATTAAACTTTGAAAATTTCAAACCAGAACCAAGAAAGGAGTGAAAAAAGGCGTCTGCGGTCGGGGTGTGACAATGAGGGTGCATAGAAGAGAGATGTGAGGTAGGACAAGTGAATTCTAGGTAGAAGGTATATCACATATGAACTAGGTTCTAGGTAGGGTGTAAGGAGGCCCGATGCTTGAATTCATAGGAATCATGTTTATTTCTCTTGGGAAAATTATCAAACCTTATTCAATCTTCTTATCTAGAATATTTTGATCAGTAATAATGGTTTTTACTCTAAATAAAAATTTACTCCAATATTATTGATAGTTTCTATTTGTATTTTTATTTAAATATTAACTCATTATGATCATGACATATATCAAATAGTTGTCAAAAAATATTTTCTTCATTGGAATTTAGTATAAGATATCTATATGATACAACCTGATGGGTTTTAGTTGTTAAATGAATTCATTAAGGTTTTTAAGTCTTAATTGATCATTTATGGATATGATAAATCTTTTTGAAGCTATAATATTTGATTTTATGATGTTATTTAATAGTTATCTTCATCAATAATGCAGATGATTATTGTGTATACAAGTGGCTTGATGGAAGTGCTAAAATATTTCTTGCATTCTATGCAGATAACACACTCCTTATACAAAATGATGTACCAACATTACATTATATAAAGTTGTGTCTTAGAAAGTGATTCTAGATGAAATAAATGGGTGAAGTTGCCTAGATAATTGGTATGAATATCTATAGAGATAGATCAAATATACTTCCAGGATAGATCCAAAATACATATAATGAAAAATTCTTAAATATGATTAGCATGGAGAACTCCAAGAAATTGTTTTTATAGGTTTTATATGGGGAAAATCATAGGTAAATTAAATATCCATATAAATACATATAAAGGATGGATAGGATTCCTTAAGAACCCAACATATGATCTGTTATGTATTCTATGTTATGGATTCAACCCATTGTTTCATATTTAGTGAGCATAACAGTCAATAAAAATATAATATTAAATATATTCATTGTATTATTGTAAATAATAGCTTTAATTAGTTAATAATAATTAATAATACATTCCTGGTCTTTAGAGTTTAGTATGATATTATTATCCTGGGTTACATTGATTCTACTTTAAAAAAATAAGGATTGTATGAGATCTCAATTTGGTTTCATGTTTTGTTTAAATGATGGAGTTATTAATGGGAATATTTATAAAAAAATAACCTTTATAATGTTGGTAAAGTATATAACTACATTATATAATGTGAATAAATTTATTTGGATAAATATGTTCATTGATAAACTTGGTGTGTTTCCTAGCATTGAGGGATAAATTCAACTTTATGATGACTACAATAGACTAATTTCTTAAGAATAGTAACCCTAGTCCCGCCAAAGGACAAAAAATATATTTTGAAAATACTATCTAATTTAAGAAAATATTGATATAAGAGATTTAAATATCTTTTGGTTGGTTATAAATAAAATAAATTTGATGCTTTGAAAAAATCATTATCAAAGAAAAAACATGAAGGCCATTTTTTATATCCTAGTATTGGATACATAAGATATTGGATATTATATTTATGAAATTAGATAATTTATTACACATATATATAATAGTTATATTAATAGTTTACACTTATAGGGAATACTATCATTTCCTCATTTGTGTTATTATTTTCCTACACAAATCCATGACCGACAACTCTTCTTTGCTCGCTCCTTCAACCTTCACGGGTTTTTCCACATACACACCCGTATTTTTTTTGTCCATACCTATTTTAAGTATCATTCATCCCCGTTTAAACCTATATTAAATAATTATACTCCCATAATATCCAATTATACGCCTACATAGATTGATAATACTACTAATCGCCTTACTACTAGCATTGATGATGCATCCCTCACTACCTCTATGTGATGGTCAACATGCAAGAAATAATTTCACATCCTATTCTCTCTATATAAAATAAAATATCATATAAATAAAGTTGTGAGAATATGTCATAAATTTTCCCCTAAACCTCCCCAATATAGATTCATTGAACAAGTATAGGTAACTATCTGATGTTAACTCCATTAAAAATATAACTTGTTTTTATAATAAATAAAATATTCATTTGTAATTAATTCATGTGTGGTGCATATATTACATAAATAGTTTAATTATTAAATCCCCAAAAATTATGAATTTTATTTTTCATTAATTGATAATAATTATAGAGTATTATGGGTTGTGATGATATGTTAATATTAACATGAGTAGAATCCTGCATATGAAACAGAAAAGACTCATGTGATAGTAAACAAAGACTCATTATATGGACTGACTAGCCTATGAATATCACAAGGAATTTTATATAGACATTTATATACTTAGGGGTGTATGATTAATATAAATACACATTAAAACTCCATTAAAAAAATATACCTTGTTTTTATAATAAATAAAATCTTCATTTTTCATTCATTCATGTGTTGTACATATATTACATAAATTGTTTAATGATTAAATCCTCAAAAGGTATTAATTTTATTTTTTATTAATTGATAATCATTATAGAGTATTATGTGTTGTGATGATATGTTAATATTAACATGATTAGAATCTTGCATATGAAACAAAATAGACTAATGTGATAGTAAACGAAGACTCATTATATGGACTGACTAGCATAAGAATATCACATGGAATATCATATGTCCATTTATATATTTAGTAGTGTATGATTAATATGAATACACATTACATGATATTGATAAGATACTTAACATATAAACCATCACACATTGATACCTTTCTTATACTAGCCTTGAGGGTGAGATAATTATAGGAGGTTGGGTATGTTGATTATTATGTCATTAATTTATTTTAACCATGATGATATTTTTACTCTTATATGATAAGTAGGAAAATTTGGCCCATGATTGTGTTAGAAAGATGAAATTTATATCCATTATTAGTTGAGTGACATGTGATGTTCTCAACTAATTGGTTGAAGGACGTGTAATGTATTTGTTTAAAATTTTTATTCTATTTTATAGAATCATGAACATATGATATGAGCTATATTAAACTAAAATGTTTCATGTCTATAGGTCACTCAATGTCTTGGAAAAAATGATTATATTTTAATTTATATAATGTATTGAGATACAACTTATGAAATAAATGTTTATAAGAATATAAGAGTGTTTTTGATTTAGATCACATCAAAACCATTTATATGTTGAGTGGAAATGGTTATTTTCTAGAGGAAACAATATTCTTACAAGTATGAATTAGGAAATTCACAATTGTTTTTCGTTATGAAAATGCTTTAATAGTCAAACATAAGGCCCAAAAATGAGGATTGATTTTGGAATAAGGTATTTTTCTAAAATTTGAGTGATTATGATAATCATGTCCAAAATAGTTTAGATAGATTCAAAAATATTTGTAAATTTTTGGATAAAGTTTGTGAGGATTTATTAAAAATGAGATATTTTTGAATATTGTGCACCATATCACATACCATAACATAATTAAAGTCACTATTCCATGGTCAGTTCTTCTCATGGTATTTTATACCATATCAAGGTGAACATGTAAAAAATATATGATATTATCTAATAATTTCTCCCATATTTATTATAATATTATGTTTTGTTTATTGGAATATCATATGATGATATAAAAATTAAAAATTGAATTTTAATGTACTTTATCAACTAGATTAATAAATAAGGTGGAATCTAGACAGTTTGTCCATTTAATATATTATGAAATGTTAGAAATAGAAGAGGTATATAAAATGAATATCTATGTAAAATTGGTGATCATTATCTATTATTTGAAACTATCTTAATATCTATTATCTAAATTTTACTTTGAGGTGGAGGTGTTAGACAATCATTATGGAGAAGGGTTCCAACTAAAGAAGTTAGTGATTCCAATGGCTGGATGATACCATGGGTATTATAACCAATGCTAAATAAATAAATAAATATATATATATATATTACATAATTTCTATAAGATAAACATGATATCTCACAATCCCAATAATATATGGTTTAATATATTTTAGGACTAACTATACAAGCAAATTATTTTATTGTGCTTGTAAACAATTCTCTATAATTAAGACACATTGGATTCCCTTGAAGACTACTCATATGATATACTAATCTTCATAACCTAGGGAGTGGAAACATATTAAAGGGGTGAGCTCAAACTCTTAGTAAGGGAAAACTCTCATCAATATGTCATAAAGGGTTAAATTATAATCATATTAAATAACATTAGTTAGGTAGTAATATCTAATTAAAAAGAACACAAAACAATAACAATTATATATATGTCATAATAAATGGACATGTAATCTCAAATGAACAAAAATGTACCATAAAAAAGAGTTTGAGATAATAATCATGATCCATGGATCACAACCATAGGAATTTTAAATAGGATCAGGGAATTTCATTGAATTATAACATAATAAGGAGTCATGGAACAAAAATAAGCATATAATAATTTCATATTGTGAACAAATACAAGTATTTCCACCTTTTATATTGTGATAAAATTAAAACATATAATCCCTTTAATTTTTTAAAAAAATAAAAGGATGTCCATGCATTATGTTGTAAAAAAATCCAAGCATGCCAACAATTTTTATTATGAAAAAAATCCAATCATGCCACATTTAATTACCTCATAAGAAATAAAACCATAACTAATGCATTGGAGTAAAAAATAGAATCCAAAAAATCATTATACATAAATATTTGTTCCATAATATATTAATTAATAAATAACTCAGGAAAATACATTGGATAAAAATGGTTTTTATTCATCACATCATAAGGAACCCATGGAAGGAAAAATGTGTTTCACAAAACATCTATTTGGTATCACTAAAATTAACCTCAAAAATGTAAATAGATGATACCCAAATTTAAATCAACCCAAAATATTATTTCATAATAGTATTTATGGTATGATTCATGAAAATTAATTTTCAAGTAAATACATAATTTTTATATAAAGAGAAAAATTGTAGTGAAACCATTAGATAGTTGTTAGAAAGTGTTTTTAGTATTTTCATAAAAGAGGAAGTTACAGATCAGATTCAAAATTAATTTTTGGAAAGGTGTAATTAATACATTAAAACAATTTAATTTTAAAAATAAAATTCCAAAATTGATCCATGAAATGATATAAAGGTTATCTAAAGTAAATGTTGATAGGAAGGTAAAACATTTGATTAAGAAAGGTTGGAAAACCTTTTTAATATTTTGAAATAAATTTGTTGGAGAGCACATTATAAAAATAATAATTTTTATTAAAATAGGATAAGGGAAATACGAAGGGAAATTGAGATAAAACCAAATTTGATTTCAAAATAATAAAGGAATTATTTTAATGAATAATGGACATGAAAATAGAGGAAAAATTATCTTTAAAGGAAATGATATATTTCCTTAAAAATGTTTCACTTTGAGAATAAAATTAGTTGAGAAGGATTTTATGAGTTAAATTATTATTTTTCCTAGATATAAATGATTGAATATATTTTGAAATAGAAAATTTAATAATTTATCATACTTATTATAATAATACTTAAGAAAATAAATTTTAACCCAATGAAAGGAAATTTGTGTTAATAAAATCTCTTATGGATATCATAATTCCTGAATCAAAAGGAATTTGAAAAGGCTTTTATATGGTAAAAATGTAAATCACTAGAAAAAAAGAAAATACCACATAATAAAATAAAAGTGTAGAATGTATCCAACATATATTAAATAAGTTTAAGAAGAACTATTATAACAAAATGATTGAAAATTAAGTTAACGAAAACCCTTACGGTAGTGGAATCCTAAGAATCAAAAGAACATAGTAGGGTTACTATGAAATAAAAATTAAAATATCATAAAATTAAATATTATCATTATAAGTTATATAAATGATCCAATGAATACAATATATAATATATATTATGGAGAGATATTAAACATGTCTCACAGAATTGAAAATAAAGATAAATAACCCTCATAATCTTGGTATCCTTTGAATAAAAATTCATTAAAAGAAAAAACATAATTTGGATCTTAAAATCCCACAAATTAAATGAAAATTATAAAATAAATTCATTAATAAATAATACAACTATATTAAGGATATCATGTTGTATAATATGAAATATTTCTCAAAAAAATTAAATTTAAGAAAAAGAACACCTTACCTTAAACCATACATAGTCAAACATACTCTAACTTCCCATAAAATAAACATAACTATATTAATAAATAATTATAATGCCTTATTTAAATATATTACCATTTATATAAGTTATTTATAAGCATCTATAATAAATATGTTGTCTGGTTATACTTTATTTTCATCATTGAATGTTAAGATATTTTGATGGTTTGTTTCTTTTATGTTTCATGATGAAAGGGTCGATTATAAATTATTCATTGAATGTCCATAATTAATATATTATTTGTGATATAATAATAATTTTTTTCAATAATTATTTAAGTCCCATTTCATTAGGTTAAAGACACGGATATGGTTAAAAAAGGAAATTGTTATGAACTAGTTTCAATGTGTGTAATGATCGAAGGGTGGTATATTAATAAATATATTAAATATTAACTACAAATTTTCGTAATTTTTAAAACATATTAAATAATTTATTATCACACTATATTTAAATTATAAAACATTCGTTAATCATATAAACAATATAACTTTATTCACATAATTGGTAAAACTGGCCCAAAAGGGAGCATGTTATAATGATTTAATTAGTACAAAAATGTTTTTATATATTATTAATATAAATTGTGTAGAATATTAAAATTTTCATAAATATAAATTAAATTAATTAAATTAATTCGTAGAACCATCTAGTTTGGGTGGTGATGACAAATGAAATTCATCATCTGTGGAGGTGGTAGTCTACACAAACGCATGATTAACGATTCCATTTCCCAATGAATGGGATGGATTGAAGTTATATGATAAATTATAATTTTAGAGTTATAATTTTTAAATATTAAATACATTAATTAAAAAAATACATCCTTTTTACCTTCCATGAAAGGTGATGATGAAAAATGAACCACATCACTTCTTGGAGGCAGTAGTCTGCAAGTACACATGATCTATGTTGTTTGATTTTTCCCAGTGGATGGAAAGGATTCAATAATGGTTATAAAAAAATATAAAAAATTAAATTATTTTAACAATAATTATTTCATTAAATTATTAAATCTATAATTTTTTTTGAAGAGTAAGATTAAGAAGAAAATACAAAGGAGTAATAAATACTCATGCTGTGATCTTTAGATTTCTCATGTAAATATCCATGGAAATAGAGGCATTAGTATAATTAATTGATATATAAAGATTGTGAAATTGATATATTTTTTATTAATTGAAAAAGGATAGATATTTAGGATGAAATTTAAAAGGATAAGTGTATAATGAAGTGACAAAAATTGACCCCCATTCATAAGTTAATTGGAGGGTAATTTTAGAAGTACCCATTACATTTCAATAATGGTATCTCACTATTCAAGGATCATCAAATCCGAAATTTTAAATTAATTTAGGGGAGGAGGTTTTTATGAGGCACATCTCATACACTTACTTTTTTTTCATGTTCTATAAAATGTTTAGGTCTTTTATATATAGTAAAACTCTTTTACCTTTTTTTCTTTTTTGAGGGAAACTAATGTTTTAAACCCAATAATTAATTTTAATGATAAAAATTAAAAATTGGTATTTTTGAATAATTTTAAAATTGAAATTTCAAATATGAAAATAATTTTATCAAATAAAATAGGTAAGGCTTATAAAAGTAAATTTCATATTTAAGACAAATGATGCATAAAAAAATATTTTGAGAAATGTGCACTTTTAAGCTTAAAATTTATGTTTAGATTAAAATTATCAATGATATTTATTTACATGAACTAAATTGGTTGATCATAAAAAAAATATTTTTTTGGATTTAAAATAGTCTAAAGCATAATATCACCATTAAATTTTTTAATTAAAATAAAAGGCCAAAATTATTTTTTAAATTAAAATGAAAAGTTAGTTAATTTATAAAATATAAAATATAGGTTTTGTAATTTTAGAATAATATTTAAAATTCAAAATTTTATAACTTAAATTATTAGTTAAGATTTTTTATAAACATATATGAATTTCTTATATAATTAAAATTTCATAAAAGTTACACCTTTCGTAAAAACTATATCTTTCACTATTCACAAAAAAAATAAAATGATTGAATAAAATAATGAAATTAATCTTAATATAATATTAAGATGATGAATCCATAAATTAAGTTCATTTTTACCCTTTCAATTTCTAATATTAATAAATTTATATTTTAAATGAAAATAAAAAATATAATGAAAAAATGATTTTTTAGGAAAATGACATTTTTAAATGTCAAGTGTCGTTAATATTATCTTATATAAACTTATAAATAATTTAATATTGAAATATTAGTTTATAAATCTAAATATTACTTATTTTAATAAAAATTTAAATATTATAAATTTATTTATTATTAAGGTAAAATACAATACATTTTTTAAATGGTTTTTCCGAAGGAATCATTTTTAAAATATTAATAATAAAATAATAATAATATTAACTATTTTAATTGATTACCATATTTTTATTTAAAAATGATTATATTAATCATGTAATTTTAATATGTTGTGGTTTCTTTTAGTAGAGTGTTTCATTAGTTGGTTTTTGTGTTTGAAAAAATCTATTAAAGATAATATTAATTTAGTGGATCCAAAATTACAAGATGTTACATTCTATCCCCTTAAATAAATTACATCTTGAAAATTTTAATTATTAATCATTGATGAAAACTAGCAAGAGTATTCTTAATATATTTATCATTCAGGATATAACTTCTAATACGATATCTACCTTGATCTTTTAGGATATATTAAGTTACTTATCTATCCCCATATAATATTAATATTTCATACAATAATACACCAAAGTATGAATATACCCAAATCATACATACTCCAAAATATGCCTATCCCAAATCCATTTGAATATCTTATACATTAAACCACAAAATCCATATATTATTCCTTAAATTAACATTATCTTTAACCCTCAAGTGATATCTCTAGTTCATAAAATCAAACTCTATCCAATATATACCATAATCCATAAAAAATGATAAAATCCACCAAAAATGTCATGAATAAATTATCAATCCCAAAGTTACCAATACTATCTAACATAATTTTCCAAAATCAACCTATTATTATATGAATATCAAGAGTATATTAAACCTAAGAGTTATTTATACCTCAATCATTTTTTCTTCGATAGTGTTACCAAAAAATATATCCTTTCCATAAATATAGATTTCAAGGTTATTAATACCATTTAATATATGTTTTTAAATCTTTAATGGAAAAAATTATGAAAAATAATGTAATGGACCAGACCCTCATGGGACACCCCTTCGCCAAAAATCTATATCATAAGGTGGCGTATCGGTGGTAGGAAGTCATATCGGTGTGCGGCCGATTGGTGTGCGACTGATTGGCGCAACCAATCAGAGCGACCGATCGGAGCGACTGATCGGTGCAACCGATCAGCACAACTGACCCGTGTCACCTAGCCTTGTCGGGTTTCTCTTCTACAGTTTTTTCCGTAACGCCTCTTTTAGGGCCTTTTTACCTTTTGGAAGTGGTTCAAGGCCGTTTTTAATCCCTTAATCAATGTTTTATTTCCTAAGGGTAGGGTGACCCCCAACGGACCCAGCTGTGTGTCCGCGTATCGTGCCCCACCGTTTATATAAAATCCCTTAAAATCATAGTTGTTACCACCTTTCCCGATGAGAATCACGAAATAACAATTAATCCCGTCGTGTGTAACCACCCAACTACGTGGGAAACCACGATACGACTCTAAACCCGTTCAAATCCCCATATCCCATAACAATGGGATCTTATCTATATATCGCACGAGAATTCCACCTTTTCTTCTTCCTTTTGGCTGACATCCTTTTCTTCCCGGTGCGTTTGGAGTCTCCCTTCCCGAGACAAAGAGGTGCACCTGTGCCAGAACCTTTCTTCTCACCCTTGGAGTCCCCGACTTTCTTGGCGCGTGGAAAACTTCGATCTTTGATCAACCAAGTAGGGTTTTTTCCTTCATCTCTCCTTACTGCATTTCATGCGGGGTGGGTATTCTATTTTTCTGTGGGGATTTATGAAACCAAACATAATTAAGATAATGAACGAACCATTAAATAATGAAGGGGGGTGTGATCGATGTTCTGCTTTACTCTTTTATGTTGATATGTGTTGTGAACTGTATGGGCTTGTGCCCACTGAAAATCATGGTCGTTGGTGGTCTTTCCTTGTGCACTAATGAACCATGTCTTCTGTAATGACTAAATAACTATAACATGGAATTGTTTAGTCACCTAAACTCAGTTTGGGTTGAATGGGTGTTCAGTAAAACAAGAATCCATGTGTGATCACCCCGGTTAACAAACATAAAGAAGAACCTAATGAATGAAGTGCTTGAACCTGGAAGTTTCCCACTACGTTTTGGTGGTGGGTGTGTTGTTCTGTTTGATGCTTTTGGGGTGATGTGGGTGAGGATGGGATCCTCTATTGTGGTATGGATGTTGGTTGTGAATCTGAAGCTGTGTGGTTTCCCTTCTGTGACACGAACTCGGATGGGATCCTCTATTGTTGAGAAATCATTGGTTCCTAGTTTTGGGGACATGGGGCCGCGTCTCGAGGTTTTCTTTGTTTCCAGTATTTTGAGGGATCTCACTTATCCCTTTTTGTGAGGTTTCCTTGGGTTTCAGTACTTTGAGGGATCTCACTAATCCCATTTTGTTATTGTAACTATACAAGAGAACCGAGTGAGAATTCTTAAATTGCTGTTTGGATCTTTCTATTTTTTTGGCTTGTGTTTATTCCTGTTAGTTGCCCGGTTGTGCAGAATTCACCTAAATGGGATCACTTGAACATGAAAACAAGAATGGTTGAGTGGGGAATTAGTTTGGGAATGAGTTTTGACTTTTCTGTGAGTGTCGTGGCTTCTTCTGTGAATGAATGGTAACAAGGGTGTTTGTGCTTAGGTTTTGGAACCCCTAGGTTAAGATGAGTGTTGTTACCTATACATATATTTGTATTTCTTATGTTTCTTATTCGCGCCCCACCCAAGATGAGCACTTAGTTCTGAACACCCCATTTCATGGGGAGGGTGTTTTTACCAACACTCCTACGAGTGGCTGGTTATTAGCTCTTTTTCTGCTCCTTTTCCCGAATAGCCCAAGACTCTTCGGGCAGGCTGTGATGGCCTGAAGTCCATTATTAGACCATGAATCTTCAGACAGGGTAGTGGTGGTGGTTGGCCCAGGTGTTTTCAGGCAGGTTGTTTCCCAAGTGTCTTTGGGATGAGGCCCAGGTGTCTTCGGGTGTGGCAGTAGTTGTTCTGACCCAAGTGTTTGCGGGTGTGGTTACGCGTGGTGGTTATGGCCCATGTGTCTGCGGGCTGGATGGCAGTTATGGCCTAGGTGTGTGTGGGTGAGTTTTGGCAGTGGGACTGCGATGAGGTTATTCCCCAGGTGTGTGCGGGTGGAGTTTGGTAGTGGGACTGCGGTGAGAATGGGGGGATTAGTTCGATGCGTATGATGTCTTCAATAACCTATGGGAAAGTGGCGCGGGGTACCCAAACATCGATGTGCTATTACTATACATTACATGACCTATGTTATTTAGGGAGTGTTCCTTGGTGAGGGTTGGGTGGATAGTTTCCCTTGCTTGGTGCTTTCGTTTATTTTTTTTCTAACAGGGTATTGGAATGATTCCCCACTTGTGGACGAGAGCTTTCAGTTTCCCTTCTGAGTATAATTGTATGCTCACCCTATATATATAAAACTGCTTTTAGGTTTCCAGGAGGACTTCAGGGATCATGCGGGACTATACTAGCTCGGACCTTGGAGCAGTTTCTGTTGTTGTTTTCCTTTTCTTGGTACTTTACCTTTGGCGTTTTTGTGGTTTGTGTCATTTAATGTTGAACATGAATATGGGAATGGGTTACATTTGGCTTTACTTTTACTTTCAGATTGGTATTTTTTGGGTTTCTGTCTTATCTACCGATCCTATTAAAGAAAAAGGGTAATGCCTTCCATCTAGTGTGTGATTTTATACCCTTGGTGCTAGTTGCCACTCCAGGACCTATTGAAGGTGGGTATCAGGGGTCATCATCTCTCCTTCAACTTAAATAAGGAAGGGTCTGGCAATTTTCTGTTCCTTCCCTCATCTTAGTGAAGGCGGGTCGTGAAAAATAATTCTATGTTTCACATAATCCTCACAAAATTTATAATATACCATAATATCATCAATAAATTCCACGTACTAATGAAAATAAATGAGTATAAAGATTTAATTTCTATTAAGATATCGACCACACTACATTATGTAAGATATGGAAAATCACATTTTTTTATCATATCAGTAACATACTAAAATTCTTAACCATTTTGGTTTAATCCCTTACTCAGTTATAAGACATAGTGGTTTATGGATACATATCTTTCTCAACTTAATTTTACTAATCCTATTTCAAGCAAATACTAAAAGAAAAATAGTTATGGTAATATACCAAATATGAATATAAAAACCTCATTTTGAAGATGTATTCCATATGAAACCATAGTTTTTAACATTTGATACTTTAAGTTCAACCTATGACTCTGTTCATTCAATCCATGGTTATGAATGGTAATTTTTTTATTAGGCAGTCTAACATAATTAGTTACCATTATACAAAAATCCTTCCTAATGGTTTATTAAATATAATTTGAATTAACCATATCTTATCCCCTGAGAGTTCCAAACCTAGTGTGCAGTTAGGCCTCTTTATTTTTCACTAAGTGATGATAGAGTTAATACACAATTCACCCCTTTTAGGGTTATTACCACTAGGTACATTCATTCTAGATCTTGCATCCACATGTATTATCTTAAAAGGTAATTAATTACTAGAAAACCACATACTCAATGATTTGAAAAAATTTCAAGATATTATCATACACTTTGACTTTTCCATTAGATTTATCCCTAGTCTTTTTACTAGAGTTATCTCACCCCAATACCCAAAATTACTTAAACAATCCTCAGAAATAACTAAAATTTTCTCTAATACTAGCTAAATTAACCCAAGTTAAACATATCATTATTTTACATAATTTCCCTAATATAAACATTATATCTCACAATAATATCACAATCCTATGAACATAAGGTTTATTATCTTTGAGGACTAACCACATAAGAAAATTATTTTACAATAATTGTGAAAATATCTCTATAATTGATCCACATTAGACGCCATTGTATACTTCTTGTATGATATAATTATCTTCATAGATTTTGGAATAAAAACATAGGAAATGGGTGAACAAAAATTACCATAGAGGTGAAAATATCATTAATACATCATCAAGGGTTAGATCAAAATAATATGAGAAAAAATGAGTAGGGGAGAAATATATTATTAAAAGTAACATGGAATAATAAGAGTCCCCCATATGTCATGAAAGAGGATATATAATCTCAATTGAACAAGTATGTACCATGGAATAGGAGTGTGAGATAATAAAAATGATCCATCGATGATAATCATAGGGATATGACATATAAACATGGTATGTCATAACAAGGAATTATGGAACACATATAAGCACACAAAACTCATATTACGATAAAATCCAAGTATATCTACCCATTATATTATAATAAAATCCAAGAATTCCCACTCTTTAATTTCTGAATAAATCCAATAATTACAATGATTTATGTTGTGAAACAAATTCCAATCATGTCCATGCTTTATTTTTTGAAAAAATTTAATCATGTCCATGTTTCATTATATCATGAGATATAAAACCATAACTAATGTATTGGATGGTTATATAGGGAAACACACATCATCATCTATAAATATGTGTGAAATTATATTTCAGTAATTCAACATATCATGAAAACCCATGAGAAGAAAAAGGGTTTCATTCATTACATCATCAAGAACCCATGAAAGGAAAATGGGTTTCACCAAATTTATAAATGGTATCATGAAAATTGACCTCAATAATGTAAATGATTGATACCCAAAATTCAATCACCCAAAAAAAAATTTTCATAATAAAACTTATAAGGTGGTTAATGTAAAATAATTTCCCTAGAAATAAAGCCTTTAGTGATAAAAAACAAAATGGTAGAAAAATTATAAAAGAGATAAATTTTATAACATTTTTCTAAAAGAATAAGTTACCGATCACATTCAAAATTCATTTTTGAAAATGTTAAGTGAAAACTTTGAAAAGTCATTTCTTTAAAAAATAAATATAAAAAATAAATCATTGAAATCTATAAATTTTATCAAAGGTAAATGTGGGGTGTAAGATAAAACATTTAATAAATAAAGGATAAAAAACCCTTTTAGTAATTTGAAATGCCTTTGTTGAAAACCCAAATCATGAAAAGAGTAAAAAAAATTATTTTCTCAAAAAGGATAATAAAAATATAAAGGTCACCTAATATAACACACAATTGTATCTTCAAATAATAAAATAATAATTTTTTTGAATAATAAATATAGAAATAAAGGAAACAATGTCTTTAAAAGAGATGGATTTTTTCCTTAAAAACATTTCACTTTGGGAAAGAAATTCTTTGAGAAAGAATTATTGAGTTAATTTTTTTTATCCAGGGAGTAAGGAGGTAATATCATATGAAATAGGAAACTGAATAATTTATTAAAAATAGATTAATGATTCTCAAGGGATAACATTTAACTTAAATAAAAGAAATCTGAGTTAACCAATTTCCCTATGAATGTAATAATTCTTGTTACAATATAAATTTGGAAATCGGTTAATGTGGTAGAAATATAAATACCTATGAAAAAGTAAAATACCACATAATAAAATAAAATAGAATACTATATTTAAATTATTTGAAATAAGTTATAGAATAACAATCATAACTCAATGAATAAAAAATGATTTAACAAAAACCCTTATCAAAATCACTTACAGTAGTGGTATCATATTATTCAAAAGAATATAAGATTGTTTCCATTAAATGGAAAATAATATATCATGAAGTGAAAGATTTTTATTATACTTGTAGGAAATAGTTTAGTGAATACACCAAATAAAATTAATTATGGTGCAATATTAAACACGTCCCATAGAATTTAAAATAGATAAAAATAACACTTACAACATTGGTATCCTTTGAATAAAAATACATATAAATAAAGAAAAAATATATATACAAAAACCCCATTAATTACATGAATATGCTAAAATAAATTCAATAGGAAGTAATTATACTATATCAAAGATACCTTGGTGCATAATATGAAATATGTTTCAAGAAATTAAAGTTGAGATAAATAACCCATTACCAAAAATCATGTATTTTCAAACATGATTGAACCACATATTAAATAAGAATAAAAATCTTAATAAATAATTTAATAGTATTATTAAAATATGTTACCTTTTATATGCATAATTTATAACCATCAATCAAAAATATATTACTCGATTATAGTTTATTTTCATTATCATATGTTAGGATTTTTTGATCATTTCTTTCAGACAAGTTCCCTAGTGATCGGGTAGATTATCACTTATTGGTTAAAATTTCATCATTAATAGATCATTAAATATATAATAATCTTATTTCAATGTTTTATTAAGTCAAATTTTCATGAGGATAAATACATGGATATGGTTCATGAAAATAAAATTGTGATGAACTAGCTACGATAAGTTTAATGATCAAAGTGTGTTATATTAACAAATATATTAAATTTTAATAATAAATAATCATTTAAAAATATTAAATAATTTATTATTACATTATATTACCATCATAAAATAATTCTTTATCTTTCATGATTTAAACATTATATCATTGTGAATGTAGGTGGTACAACCAACCCAAAGGAGAGCGTATTATAATGATTTAATGAACATGGAAATGTTATTATATAATGTAAGTATAAATTTAATATAATCTTAAACATTTCAAAAATATCATTTAAGTTCATTAAATTCATTCTTAGGTCCATCCATGTCGGGTGGGGATGACAAATGAAATTCATCATTCGTGGAGGTGGTAGTCCACACGCATGCAATATTAACTATTCCATTTCTCAATGAGTGGTATGTAATGAAGGTATATGAATAATTAAAATTTAATAATTATAATAGTTAAATATAAATATTATTTATTTATTAAATCTATACTTTTTATTGTCCATGAAAGGAGGTTATGAAAAAAACACATCGATTCATGGAGGTGGTAGTACGCATGTACACACGATCAACACTATTTTTTCTCTATGTATGTAAATGAATGAATAATGGTTTATATATTAATATAATAACATTAAAATATATTAATAATTTATATTTAATTATATTATTTTCTATATAATTTTTTTAGAAGATGACGATTAAGAATAAAACACTATGAAGTAAGGAATAGTCACATTGAGAACTTGAGATTTATCGTGGAAATATCCTTGGAAACCAAAGAATTGGGATAAATAAATGAGAATATATTAATATAAAATTGAGAGTGGTTTATAAGAAATAAATGGAATCATTTCAGGTTGAAATTAAATGTGATAGGTGTATCAGAAAGTGGTGGAATTTATCCCCTTCATAAGTGAAGAGAAAGGTAATTTTGGAAGTACCTATTACATTTCAATAATGGTATGTAACTATTAAAGAGTAAAAGGATCCAAAAATTTAAAATAATATAAGGGAGGAGGATTTTTCAAGACAGATATCATCCAACCAATTGGAGGCACGTTTTTTAAATGTTTTAGTTCTCTTATACTGAGTAAAACTATTGTAACACTTCTAGGTATCCCATGATAACTATTTTTTAACCTCAATAATTAATTTTAATGAACAAAATAAAATTTTAATTATTGAATAATTTTAACATTATTTTTTCAAAAATTTAAATAATTTTATAAAATAAAATATCTACAGTTTAGAAAAGTAAGTTTCATAATTAATGCACATGGTGCATAAAAATTGTTTTTAGAAAAATGTATTTTTGAGATTAAAAATTATGTATAGATTAGAAATATAATGTTATTTATTTTAATGACATAAATTTATTAATTATAAATAAAATAAGGTGGTGTGTCTATTAAATTAAGAAAAAACATAATTTCACTCTAAAAATGTTTAATTAAAATAAAAGAGAAAAAATTATTTTTAAATTAGAATTAAATGTTACTTAATTTATAAAATCTAAAAAATAGATTTTATAAGTTTAGAATAATATTTGAAATTCATAATTTTCTTTATTAAACTGTTAATTAATATTTTTTATAATCTTTTATCTCTTTATTATATAATTATAATGTCAAAAAATTGCAGTTTTGATAAAAAATATATTTTTAACTATTCAAATAAAAATCCAAAAAACTATTTTTAAGCTACTATAGATATGATAAATACATTAATAAATTTTATTTCAACTAATTAAAATTATAAAATTATTAAATGTATCTTTTAAACAATATTACAAAAAACTGCTTTAGTTGAAAAAATGACCTTTTTAAACTTCAAGTGTCTTTGATCTTATTCAATATATATTTAGAAATAATTTAATATTTAAGTATTAGTTTATAAATATAAATAATAGCTATTATAATAAAATTTTATTTTTGAAAATTTAAATTATTAAGTTAAAATACAATACCTTTTTAGAAATGGTTCAATGAAAGAAATCCTTTTTAAAATTTTAATCAAAGAAAAATAATAATGTGTCAATATTTTTATTGGATTTTAACTTTTTATTTGTAAATTATTATATTATGTATATAATTTTAATATGTCACATTTTTTTATTCTTGTGTTGTGTTATTTTAGTGTTGCATGTGACATAAGCTACTAGATATAATATTAATTTAAAGGATCTAAAATATCAATTTATGGTAGTTGGAGGTAGGAACCCATTGGTTACCACTAAGGGTACTAGAGAAAACTCACTACTAATAAATAAAAATATCATGGACATAGAGGTATGATTTTTTTCCAATTTATCTACTTCATATTTTTTATTCAACTCCCATTCGATATTAGGATATGTTTTTTCCTTTTTCACCTGATTATGGACATATTGATTTCTAAAAAAATCCATCAACATTTTATTTCTGTATTTTTTGTTTAATAATTATATAATGTTTCATAAAAAAATTCACTTGAATATATTGTCATAGCACTCTATCTTATGATTTTAGAAAAAAATTGGAAATCTTACCAAATTATAATACTCACCCCTATGTAGGCATATGTTATACTTTATATTGTTCTAAAGTAGACCTTGTTATCCTTTATAATATTTTTGGGATGAAGATGAGGTTACACAATCTAATCTGAGTCATGAATCCCAAGTATTTAGTAAGGGATATTCATTTTTTAATCTTAGGCATTGGTATAATTTATTTTTTCTTAGTTATGTAATTTCTAGGGGTAATTATTAATCTGTTTATTGATATAGGGTTGTGAATATTTTAATTTCATGTAGTTGTGTAACATTTATTTTACATATTAAATTTTTGGTATCCTAATTGAAAACCCAAATGTTTTTGTCTAAATTCATTTTGGATATTTTTACTAAACAGACAAGTGATACTATATTTCTGGTACAAAGTTGGTATATATTCTATTTTTGGGTAAAATAATGTAAATTGTCTCATTATGATGAACCATAAACCTCAATTATAGTCATCAAACCTTGATAATTAAAGAAGAAAATTAATGGTTTGTGGCCATCCTATTATAAATTCTAGGTATTTATATATTGTTTCATTTTAAATTTTAAAACAATTGTTAAATTTTTGGGAAGAGTCAATTAAAGGTAAAGATATGATGTTGGAACTTGATAGTTGATTGTGTGCATGATTCACCAAAATGATCATGGTAAAACATATATTTGTAATATCATATCCAATTTTACCTTAAATCCAATTAGGTGACTCTATAAATCTTATGTTCATCTTGCCAAATACCATAGGTTTCAAATTAATAGTGAGTGATTTAACATAAAATTATGGAGAATATTCACTTAAAAACAAAAAATAATGTGATGAAAATTATTTGTATTGTATTTGTTTTTGATATATATAGATTATGTTTTTTTATAAATCTATTTAATTATATGAAAAATTTAATTTCAAAAAGAATACTGAGTAGATGAATAAATAAGAATAAAATGATAATTAATGTAGTCGAAAGCTAATTTTTAATGAGAAAGGAGAAATAAATCCATTTTTGAAGATATAGTTTTCTTTATGTGGTCATGATATATAAGAAAGTCCTGATAAGTATATTTCATCATGAGAATAAAATGATAATGGTTATATATGATGTTTTATGGTGGATTTAATACCATTTAATATCTAGGTGTCTGCTTTAAAGAAGAAATAGGGATAAAAATCATGACTCGGTTTAATGTTGAAATAATATGTCTAATGTAAAATTATATATTGTAAATTCATTTTAATTAAAAAGATTTAATAAATTCATGATTAAAATAAATTTTCATGAATTAAAACACCAAGATGTTATCCAATTATTATGGTAAAAAATGATTTACTTTAATAATATTAAAGATTAGTTATTTTGAATTTAAATTTAAATTAATATTCATTATAAATATGTTGTGTTGTGAATATATTAAGGTTTTAATTATAGGTATAAGAAAAAAAGGACTTATATATATAAAATACTTCAAAGCAATAATAAGAGTATAGAAAAAAGGTCCGAGTGTATTAAAATAATAGTTGTGTTGAATATCAAGTATCTTATAGAGAAGTGAAGAATGTTTTATTTATTAAAGAAAAATGTCTCTTATTATATACCATTTATAAATTTGATTAAGTCACAACAAGTTTTTATTCTTAGTGAACATGAGTTTTAATGTATTTTGAGAAGATCAATTATTTTCATTGAAGAGGAACCGAGGGACTATTATATGGTTTTTGTGATTTATTGAATATTATGAGGTTTTTATTCAGTTTATATGTTATCATAATATATTTAAGTAATTGTATATTACTTATCCCAATTTGGTAACATAAATTAATTAAAAATCATTAAATGTGTGATAAAAACATTTTTAAAAGTTATTTGAAGACAATATTGATACAAGATTCAATTGAAGTTGGGATAATTATCTATCTTGCTGTTAAGAGAATTTTTTTATCATTTTAATGGCCTTGAAGTTCAAACACCAATGTCATAATTTTCAAAAAAATATATTATATTATGATTTCAAGGATAATACTCTTCTCATACGTAACTACCATGTGGTTATAGAGGATAATATAAATTGGTTGATTCAGGGAATACCAAGGAGTAATAACTTTTAATGGGTGATTAACCTTGTAAATTCTTAGGTACTTATAGTTATTTATTGGTGTGTTTACTAATTTGAGTGACATTAAGTTACTTGAATTATAATTTAAGAAAAATAAATAGAAAATAAAAAATATTATACATTCTAACCAATGTCAAAGGATTATTTTTGTAAAAATTATAAACGTGAAATTGAAATTATATTCACTGATTCATCCCACCTCCCAATGAACCATTGGGGCCTACTCAAAAGTATCATAGAACTATTGTTCCAAAAAGTAAACTTCCATAACTACCTTCCAAAACATCACTTATAGAAAAAGGTTTTGAGGTTCTTGAACTAGAAGCACCCGATGTCAATTTTAAAATGGGGTAACCATGATTTAATGTTTTATGATGCATCACATTGACCTCATCAGACCCTATAGAGCACAGAAAATAAAAAATAAAAAAACTCACACTCACAAAAACAACAAATGGATTTACTTAGTTCAAACTTAGTCATACTCAATGGGAGAAACTATATAGATTTTTATTAATTATAGAAGTGAAGAGAGTTATTATAATATTTTGATATGATATCTTAAACAAGTGACCAAACTTATATTTATAATCAAGTACACCCTATTTAATAGATTCCACTACTTTCCCATCTTTGTGGATTATTCTTTACTTAGTTAATGTCACTGGATGTTTCACCACCACAACTTCTGATCCACGATGAATAGTGAAAGCCATTTGATTTATTATTGTATATACCTTTGACTAATCTATTATAATCTTTTGAAATGTCCAAATTGTTATTATGCATCCAATAGAATTATTTAAATCTTATCCATCAGCTTCTTCCACACTTCCATTATCTGGTATTGGTTGTCTTCGGTGTTCCCACCCACATAAATTTACACATTTATACATATTTTGTGACACAGAAAATGCCTCCATCTAATTTTTTTCTTGGATGTTTAGAACTACTCCTTTAGTAATTTTCATGAATTGGATAATAAAAAATTTTCATAACTAACCTAACAATCTCCCACTTGAGGAATTTTTCTCGAATTCACCATAAAGTATTTTGGATCACTTAGGTAAATTTCACCCATCTTTCCTCTCTCTTCAATAATAATAGTCAATGAGTATCCATCATTATTCCTAGTTTACCAAGTCCCACAAAGGAATAGTTTTACTTTATCTTTTCCTATAATATAACCTTCATTAGAATATCTTCTATATTTTGACTCTATATATCTTCCATAGTTCCAAAACTCCATTTTCCACAAGTTTCTCGATGAAGGGACACTTCAGATTAATGTGTTTAATTCTTGAATTAAACACTAGATTCTTTGAAAGATGAATAATAGTCTGAATTCCATTGAAAAACGTTTCATTTACCTTCTTCCTTTTGTGTTCCTCTAGTAAACCCTTTAACCATATCATCTCCTTCCCTACTTTTATTGCTAAAATGTATTCTGCATCTATGGTTGATAGTAAAACTACTGATTTGATTCTTGATATCAAACATACATAAGTTAATATATTGGTAAACATAAATCCCATGTTTCTTCTCTGTGTAACTATATCTACACTAAATTCTGAATTAGCATACCATAATAATAGGTCATCCCTCCAAAACATAAGGCTAGTGATTATAAACATTGGAGATACCACAATATCCACTTTATTTATTCACATTACAACTTTATTAAATTTTCCATGAACCTATTAAAAAATACCACTACTTTACAAATGTATTACCTTTTATATGTGATGAAATACATCATAATTCTAATTGCTAATGTATAATGATCATTTTCCATGCACTTGGAATTATACTATATTCATGATGCATTCTCTTTGGATAATTTTAGGTTTCCAACTAATGGGGTAGATATAGGGTTGGCTTTAGAAATTATGAAAATTTTCACTATATTCCTAAAAACCTTATACTATGGAAATATCAATATTCCATGATTCTGTTACCTCTGAATCCTCATCCCCATGTTTTCTTTAGCTTCTTTAAGAACCTTTATCTTGACCCTTTTGAAGAACTCATCCTCCATCTATTTAATTATTTTATTTCCCAAAACATCTAGAAGTATTACAACTATTTAAAATATAAACATGATGAATATATAATCATTAAACATCATATAATAAAATATTTGATCAATATTTCATTTTATAAACTTCTTTTATTCCATAAAAGACTCATACTTTCGGTTTCACTACCTAGGTGCATGCTTCATCCTATATAAATACCACTTAAGTTTACAAAGCATTTTTATTATAGATGTTATCCTTCTTGTTTCTCCATGTAAATTTCATCCTATAAATATCTATGAAGGAAATACATCTTCAAATAAAATTGGTCAATATGTAGACCTTCTTTTACAACCATTTCCAGCACTACCAAAATTGTTGTGTTCTTAACAATAAGAGAGAATATTTATGATAAATATAACCCATATTTTTTATAAAATGATTTCACTACAAACCTCGAATTATAATATTTTCTACCATATTATTATTCCTTAAACTGGAATACACATTTTTTATGTGACACTTTCTTTCCCAAAGGAATTTCTAAAAGTTCCCACACTTTGGAAGAATTAAAGGAGTTTATATCATCCTTCATCGCTAAGTCCCCCAATTTTTCTGTAAGGACCCATCCTTAGACATGACACACAAGTGGACATTATTCCGGTCTAGGTTATGAAAAATAGACACATGCTTACAAAAAAATCATCATAGATACAACGAATAATTAAACAAACTGAAAGATCATCACTGCTTTCACACAAAAAAACAAGGATGAACAACTATGGATCTCAAGGAAACCTATGAAAAACATTTAAAAAACTTGGGGTGAGCACAAAAGATTCTCAGTAAGGGGTTTAAAAACCTTCGATAAATATTTACAAGAATTTATTGAAAAACTATGCCAAAAAATTTAAAAATACCATTTTTAAAATACAATTTGAAATTACTTACAGTATAAAAATACTAGTTCAATTTTTAGAAAATACTTACATTAAAAATTGGTCAAATATACTCCAATGTTTTTCTGAAAACATTAGGGAAGCTTCTAAAAACAAAACATTTAATTCTGAGACTGCTCACAGGCCATGATGGGTTTACTCCCAATCCCTTCTTGTCTACCACACTCGAGAGTCGGGATTTCTAAAAACATTGTTTAGCTTGCTTTAAATAGATATAAATTTCACTGGAGTTTTCATCTTTTGATAACACACGTCACTGCATTAAAATACACATGTATTTATAAGTATGGTATAATTAAATAAAGACTTCAATTTTATCATCTGCAAGTTTGGTTACAACCAAAACTTCTACCACAGTACTTTTCAAGGACTACCCATGCAATTAATCATTCATTCTCAAATCCTCTTATTAAACATATGCACGGTTTAATTTAAAATAATAGTTAATGAGGTTCTACATATTTAATTTTAAACAAAGCATTATAAATGAGTCAATCAATTCTTATGTAATTGATGAACTTGAAAATAAACCATAAGTTTTTAACTTGAAATTATAAGTTTGTTTTGAACGCAATTAACATCAATGATTTGCATAAACACATGGACGTGTAAACGTGCAAACGCGACACCCATAATGTCGATAAATCATGTTGATATGTTACAAGCATTTTTTTGGAAACATGACGATAAACTGAAATTAAAATTATAAAATGATAACCGTAATTTCAACCGTATGCATATATATATATATACATGTATTGTTGTACCCCTCTCTCTTGGATTTCAATGATCACAATCACTCTTATTTTGTTCTAACTTGTTTTCAAGTGTTTTTGTTGATAGGCAAAAGGTTGCCAAGGATTTGGGCCAAGAAGGACTGAAAGTAGACTCTCTGAGTCTACCGGCCAACCGGTGGATTCCCACCGGCCAGCCGGTGGTCTCTGGCAGTAGCAATGCTTACTGTCCAGAGCCACCGGTCAGCCGGTGTGAGCTCCCCGGCCAGCCGGTATTGTCACCAGCCAGCCGGTGGCTGACCACTGGCCAGCCGGTGGAACCTGGGCAAAGAGCTTGCTCTCTGTCTGGACTCCGGCCAGCCGGTGGCTCAGGACCGGTCAGCCGGTGGACCACTGGCCAGCTGGTGAGACACCACCGGTCAGCCGGTGAGCCCAGTCAAACTAGCCGTTGGGCTTTGACCAGACTTGTACTTTTGACTCCCAACGGCTCCGAAGGCCTCTCCAACGGCTCCGAAGACCCCCAAAGGCCATTTGAGTGTTCCTCTCCTATAAATAGAGGACTAAGAAGCCCCGGAAACATACAGTAGCCCACGGGAAAATTTTTCCATCATTTGGCGAACCTCCGACGCATTCCTTCAAGGATCCCCACTTGCTCCAACTCACTTCCACAACCAAGGAGCACCACCATAGAAGCTTGGGAGCTCTCTTCATTATCACCAATCAATCCATTAGCGCCCAAGACTTCTCCTCTTTACGGTTTTTATTATTTTATCATTTTGAGCTTTATTTTGAGTTTGTGCATACAAACCCTTCCTTCTCTCATCCTCCCTTTGTTTGGGTTTTCACACCACCTTCAAGGTGTGAATAGGTTAGTCAAGTCTTCCCTGTAAAAGACTTGAGTCAAAGGTGAGCTAGCCTTCACCTGTAAGAAGGCTAGTGGGTTTCTTGCTACAACCAATAAAAAGAAAGCTGTAATAGGTTTCTAGGCTGCCTTAAAGTCTAGTGTGTTTCTTGCTACAACCATTAAAAAGCAAACTGTCGTATAAATCTCTCAACGGTTGAGTTGGGAGCGGAGACGTAGGCTTGGAATTTAGGCCGAACTCCGTTATCAATTTTGTGTCTTGCCTCTTTTATTTCCGCTGCGCTTTAACTTTTTCTTAAATTGTTAAACTTTTTTAAAAGGCAATTCACCCCCCCTCTTTCCATCACTCTCCGTCCCAATAATTGGTATCAAAGGGAGTGTTTGTGTAATACCTTAACTGGTTTCAAATTCAAGATCCATTGTGATGGCTTCATCTTCTTTTGCCCCCGAAGGTTATTCATTGGGTCGTGCTCCTTTTTTTGATGGAACCGACTATACCTATTGGAAAACATTCATGACTACTTTTCTTAGAAGTATAGGTTATCCTATTTATAGAATTGTCATGCATGGTTACTCTCTCTCTTCTCCCGATGAATCCAAATGGACCCAAGCCGATATTAAAAATTTCGAGCTTGATGGAAAAGCCATGAACGCTCTTCATTGCGGCCTTGATCGTAATGAATTCAATCGAGTTTCCACATGCACTTCATCTCATGAAATCTAGAAACTTTTGGAGGTTACCCATGAGGGGACCAACAAAGTTAAGGATACTCAATTGGATATGTACCTTCAAGATTTTGAGTCTTTTACCATGCATCCATCTGACAATATTACTGAAATGTTTACTCGTTTTACTGACGTTTGCAATGGAAGAAAATCTCTTGGAGATGATGTTTCTGCAGAGATGATGGTCAAGAAGATCCTTTGGATCTTACCAAGTTCATGGGCACCGAAAGTCACGGCAATTCAAGAATCAAAAGATGTCAAGAAAATGTTGGTCTAAGAGCTCATCAGATCCCTCATGACCTACGAGATCACCATGAGGAGGCAAGCTGAAAAGGAAGGAAAACTCATCAAAACTCCAAAGAACATCTCCTTCAAAGTTCAAAAAGAAGAAAGCTCCTCCTCCTCATCTTCTTCCTCTTCAAGCGGCGATTCAGAAATCGAGAACCTTGCCCGCAAGATGCACAAATTCATGAAGAAGAACAAAAAGAAGAAATCTCGCAAGGCTCGAAAGGAATAACTCAACGAAAAATCCGAGCCCGAGGTAATATGCTATGGGTGCGGCAAGAAAGGCCATTATAAGCCCGATTGCCCACTCCACAAGACAAGGGCCAAGCAAAAGGAAAAGAAAAAGGCATTCAAGGCCACTTGGAGTGATAGCTCCTCATCCTCCTCCTCCTCAAAAGACAACGGTAAAAAATGTCTAATGGTATTTCATGAGGTAACCTCTTCCGACTCCTCTTCCTCTTGTTCTTCCAATTCTTTCAATAATTTATCTTACGAGGATCTCCAACATGCGAGAGATCAATTGGAGGAAGGTTTTCACGAACTTTCTTCCAAATTTATTGCTTTAAAAAAGAAATTCAAAATTCTTTCTTCCGAAAAGGATCAACTTCTCAAAGAGAAGGAAGACTTGTCCCTCAAGATCCAAAACCTTCCTGATGTTGATTCTATGGAATCAACAATCAAGGATTTAAGGGAATCCCTAGCTAAGTTCACCGAAGGTGAACATAACCTTTCGAAGCTCCTTGGTTCCCAATGCATATATAGAACCACCCAAGGGCTTGGCTATTCCAAGCAAGCTTCCTCTTCCCATGCTCCTACTATTTTTGTAAGGGGGAGCTCCTAATATAAATTTTGCAACTATTGCAAAAATATCGGGCACTTAATTTACGAGTGCGACTGCAAAAATGCCCGGTATGGAAGGCCCAAAACCATTTCCTTTAACGATGAATTTCATAGGAGAAGACCCGCCACAAGACAAGTTTGGATTGAAAAATACCTTTTAGCGAGTCTCTCCAGACCAAAATTTGTCTCGGTTCTAAAATCCTCTCCCCGGTGATTTGTTGTTTTTATTTAGGGGGAGTTAGGATCGTTTAAGCCTTTTTGCGTTTTTCATTCAAAACTTTCAATTCAAAACTTTCAATTCAAAACTTTCAATTCAAAACTTTCAATTCAAAACTTTAAATTCAAAACATTCAAGCCAAAACTTTCAATTCAAAACTTTCAATTCAAATTTCAAAAATTTCAATTGGTTTAAAAACTCTATCTTTTTTTTCAATCCTTTTCTTCAATCAAATTTTATGCCCCGTGCTATTTTGATAATCACAAAGGGGGAGATTTCCTTGGTTGATTGGGAGAGAAATTTTTCTCTCATGCTTTGCTTTACTTTTCACTCTATCCTTTAAAGCATGCCTTTCATTTCAGTCTTTTACATTGCTTGTTTTGGTGATTGTGATCATCAAAATAGGGGGAGATTGTTGTACCCCTCTCTCTTGGATTTCAATGATCACAATCACTCTTATTTTGTTCTAACTTGTTTTCAAGTGTTTTTGTTGATAGGAAAAAGGTTGCCAAGGAGTTGGGCCAAGAAGGACTGAAAGTAGACTCTCTGAGTCTACCGGCCAACCGGTGGATTCCCACCGGCCAGCCGGTGGTCTCTGGCAGTAGCAATGCTTACTATCCAGAGCCACTGGTCAGCCGGTGTGAGCTCCCCGGCCAGCCGGTATTGTCACCAGCCAGCCAGGGGCTGACCACCGGCCAGCCGGTGGAACCTGGGCAGAGAGCTTGCTCTCTATCTAGACTCCGGCCAGCCGGTGGCTCAGGACCGGTCAGCCGGTGGACCACTGGCCAGCTGGTGAGACACCACCGGTCAGCCGGTGAGCCCAGTCAAACTAGCCGTTGGGCTTTGACCAGACTTGTACTTTTGACTCCCAACGGCTCTGAAGGCCTCTCCAACGGCTCCGAAGACCCCCAAAGGCCATTTTAGTGTTCCTCTTCTATAAATAGAGGACTAGGAAGCCCCGGAAACATACATTAGCCCACGGGAACATTTTTCCATCATTTGGCGAACCTCCGGCGCATTCCTTCAAGGATCCCCACATGCTCCAACTCACTTCCACAACCAAGGAGCACCACCATAGAAGCTTGGGAGCGCTCTTCATCATCACCAATCAATCCATTAGCGCCCAAGACTTCTCCTCTTTATGGTTTTTATTATTTTATCATTTTGAGCTTTATTTTGAGTTTGTGCATACAAACCCTTCCTTCTCTCATCCTCCCTTTTTTTGGGTTTTCACACCACCTTCAAGCTGTGAAGAGGTTAGTCAAGTCTTCCCTGTAAAAGACTTGAGTCAAAGGTGAGCTAGCCTTCACCTGTAAGAAGGCTAGTGGGTTTCTTGCTACAACCAATAAAAAGCAAGCTGTAATAGGTTTCTACGCTGCCTTAAAGTCTAGTGGGTTTCTTGCTACAACCATTAAAAAGCAAGCTGTCGTATAAATCTATCAACGGTTGAGTTTGGAGCGGAGACGTAGGCTTGGGATTTAGGCCGAACTCCGTTATCAATTTTGTGTCTTGCCTCTTTTATTTCCGCTGCGCTTTAACTTTTTCTTAAATTGTTAAACTTTTTTAAAAGGCAATTCACCCCCCCTCTTGCCATCACTCTCCGTCCGAACTTGTATAACCATTTAAAATAACATAACTTGAATAATAAGAATAAAATCACAATTTAAAATAATATTTTCACCCTCTTAAAATTCTGTAGAATAAAAGAAAACCAAAACCAATAAATATAATCAATATTTAGCTTGGTTTTGAAATATAAATATTTACATATATATCTGTATATACCAAGGTATATAAAAATAGGTTCTGCTTAATGAAATCAAATCATAAAACACACTTTTGAAACTTTTAAAAGAGGGATTGAAATCTAAGTATATAAATCTGCATATACAGAATTATATAGTAAAGGTTTGTAAAATAGAGATAATTGAAAATAGACCCTTACATGAATATCGTAGAACCAAAACATGAGACGAGGTGACTTTCATTAAAAGCAAGGAGTATTGCAAATGGAATCATATGTGCAGGCAGTGAAGAATTACACTAGAAAACTACTGCTATTTATAATCTTTAAAAACTCAAAGTTTAAGCTTGCTGTGCAAGCTGTGGGACTATTGTAGATAGGGAAAACCAACCGCACAATCGACATATAAAATATAAAATGACCAGAAGGACATCACATAATGACATAAAATTGATAGAAACTAAAAAAAATTAGACATCAATATCAGATGAAAAAAATGACAAAACAAGATTAAAATTAGTCAAAGTGAACAGTGTGAACCAAATTCGTCGTGGAAAGAAAGACACAAAAATCAAATACTCAACATGTAGATTAGAAGACCAAAAACCTACCTAATATCTGGACCAGATAAACCCTAACCGCAGACTGACTATGAACTCACCTGAAGACGAATGAGCCTCGGACACTTGGCCTTAGCTTGGACTCCTCGCGCACCCCATCTTCGGATGAGACCCGCGAACCCCTTCAGCCTTGACCGCTGCTCACGATGCGCACGGACTCGGACCACCCTCGACGCGTGGCCATGGTAGCGCACAGCCCCACCACGTGACCCCATGCCTCGACCTTGGCTTTTTGCATCCCCCTTTGCAACGAACACACCTCTACCGCCTCGGTCGACCTCGGACCAGCCGCGTGCAGACACACCCGGACAAACCCATAGTCACAACCCCCTTACATGATTTCCCTTTTCCCCATTCCAAACCCTAAACACCCGTTGATTTTTCTTTCTTTTTTAATTTACTATTATTATTTATTACTTATTCATTTTCTTATTTTATTATATCCTTATTTTATATTCATTTATTCTTATATGCCAACCCGTGAACCATTTTTTAACCCTAGTTCCCCCAAAATCAACCTATGAAAATCTCCTCTATCCTATTCATGTTTTTCCTTATTTTATTATTATTATCCTTTATTATTTTATCAATTATCTTATTAACTATTATATCCTAAAATCATAATATTATATTTTTTGTCTTTTTCCTTTGTTTAAGTAACCCATGACTCTCCCCATTAACACAATTAAAACACTTTTATTATTTAAATAATATTATTATTGTATTATCAACTTTATTATATAAATATATATATATATATCCTAAAGCAAGTCAAAATTTATTAAATAGATAAAAGTATTTTAACAATACATTTTTAAAAGTAAAGTTTTTAATACTTATTATTATACTCATTTATAATAAAATATATATATATATATATATTATAAGATTAATAAGTTTATAAAAATGAAACTTATCAAAATTATTAGTTTATCTAATTTTTACTTTATAAATTTAAATATATATATATATATTATCATTTGAAAATTAGATAAGACAAAAATATTAAAACATTTATAAATTAAATAAAATTTTAATTATGAAAATATATTTATTCAATTATTATTATTATGTTTATCTATAAAACAATTATATATATATATATATATATATATAATTAAAATGTTATTAGTTAAATTAATAATTCGAAAATATACCAAAATAAAAATTACCATAATTGGTACAAAATATTTATAATTTCGAAACATTAAAATTATTAATGTTTAATATTTATATATTTAAATTTAGAAAAAAATCATTATACTTAAAAATAATAATTTAGTTAATAAATAAAATAAATAACATTTCTTTTGAAATAAAAATATTAATATACTACTCATAAAAATATCATTTAAAGTGTCATTTTTTGAAAACTAATAATAAATTTTTATTTTGATTAAACGAATTATTATGTAACTTTAATTATTTAAATTATAATTCATTTAATTATTTTTTGGGTTGTTACATTATCCCACTTTAAAAAAAATTCCTTGCAATTTGATCATCGGACTAAAAACAATTCTAAATTTCTGTCTTCAGAACTTAGGAAACTAGGACCGCTAGATTCTTAAAAACTAACGTTAAATGACAAAAACTATTTCCAAAGTTGTCTAGACCATTTCTCTGATACTAAGTGTAAGGAACCATCCTTAGACATGAAATACAAGAGTACCATATTCCAGTCTAGGTTATGGAAAATAGATACATTCTTACAAAAAAACAATAGTGATACAATGAAAAATTAAACAAACTGAAAGATCATCACCACTTTCGTGCATAACAACAAGGATGACCAGCTCTGGATCTCAAGGAAACCTGTGAAAAAAATTTCGAAAACTTGGGGTGAGCACAAAATATGCTCAGTAAGGTGTTTAAAAACCTTCGATAAATATTTATAAGTATTTATTGAAAAACTATGCCAAGGCATTTAGAAGTACCATTTTTAAAATATGATTTGAAATTACTTACGGTATAAAAATACTAGTTCAATTTATAGAAAATACTTACATTAAAAATTTCTCAAATATACTCTAGTGTTTTTCTAAAAACATTAGGCAAGATTCTGAAGAAAAAAACATTTAATTTTGAGACTGCTCGCAGGCCATGATGGGTCTACTCCCAATCCCTTCCTGTCTACCACACTCGAGAGTCGGGTTTTCTAAAAACATTTTTAAGCTTTATTTAAAAAGATATACATTTCACTGGAGTATTCATCTTATGATAAAACATGTCACTACATTAAAATACACATTTATTTATAAGTATGGTATAATTAAATAACGACTTGAATTTTTATTATCTGCAAGTTTGGTTATAACCAAAACTTCGGCCACCGTACTTTGCAAGGTCTACCAATGCAATTAATCATTCATTCTCGAATCCTATTTTTGTACATATGTGTGGTTTAATTTAAAATAATAGTTAATGAGGTTCCGTGCATAAAATTATAAATAAAGCATTATAAATGAGGCACTCAATTCTTATGTAATTGATGAACTTGAAAATAAACCATAAGTTTTAAACTTGAAATTGTAAGTTTGTTTTGAACGCAATGAACATCGATGATTTGCATAAACACATGGTCGTGTATACGTGAAAACGTGACGCCCATAATGTCGATAAATCATATTTATATGTTATATGCATTTTTTCAAAAACATGGTGATAAACTGAAATTAAAATTGTAAAATGATAACCATCATTTCATCCGTATACATATATATATATATATACATGTATAACCATTTAAAATAATATAACTTGAATAATAAGAATAAAATCACAATTTAAAATAAAATTTTCACCCTCTTAAAATTCTGCAGAATAAAAGAAAACCAAAACCAACAAATATAATTAATATTTAGCTTGGTTTTGAAATATAAATATTTATATATCAATCTGTATATACCAATGTATATAAAAATAGGTTCTTCTTAATGAAATCAAATCATGAAACACTCTTTGGAAAATTTTAAAAGAGGGATTGAAATCTAAGTACATAAATCTATATATAAAAAATTATATAGTAAAGGTTTGTAAAATAGAGATAATTGAAAATAGACCCTTACTTGAATATCATGGAACAAAAACATGAGACGGGGTGACTTTCATTCAAAGCAAGGAGGATTGCAAACGGCATCATGTGTGCAGGCAGTGAAGAATTACATGACCAAACTAATCCTATTTATAATCTTTAAAAACTCAAAGGTTAAGCTTGCTGTGAAATCTGTGGGACTATTGAAGATAGAGAAAACCAACCGCACAATTGAAATATAAAATACAAAATGACCAGCATGACATCACTTAATGACATCAAATTGATAGAAACTAAAAAAACAAAATTAGACATCAAAAGCAGATGAGGAAAAAGACAAAACAAGATTAAAATTAGTCAAAGTGAACAGTTTGAACCAGATTCATCAAGGAAAGAAAAACACAAAAATCCAAAACCCTACATGTAGATTCGAAGACCACAAACCTACCTAATATCTGGACCAAATGAACCCTAACTACAGACTAACCATGAACTCGCCTGAAGACGAACCAACCTCGGATGCTCGACCTCATCTTGGACACCTCACGCACCCCATCTCCGGACGAGACCCGTGAACCCCTTTGGCTTTGACCGTTGCTCACGATGCACATGGACTCGGACCACCCTCAACGAATGGACATGGAAGCGCACATCCCCACCACGCGACCCAATGCCTCAACCTTGGATGTTTTCATCCCCCTTTGCAATGTCCGCACCTCTCCGGCCTCGGTCGACCTCGGACCAGCTGCATGCAGACACTCCCGGAAAAACCCACGACCGCAACCCCCCTTACACGATTTCCCTTTTCCCCATTACAACCCCTAAACACCCATTGATTTATCTATCTTTTTTTAATTTACTATTATTATTAATTACTTATTCCTTTTCTTATTTTATTATATCCTTATTTTATATTCATTTATTCTTATATGCCAACCCGTGAACCTTTTTTTCCTAACCCTAGTTCCCCCAAAATCAACCCTTGAAAATATCTTCTATCCCATTCACATTTTCCTTATTTTTTTATTATCCTTTATTATTTTATCAATTATCTTATTAACTATTATATCCTAAAATCATAATATTATATTTTTTGTCTTTTTCCTTTGTTTAAGCAACCCATGACTCTCCCCATTAACACCATTAAAACACGTTAATTATTTAAACAATATTATTATTATATTATCAACTTTATTATATATATATATATCCTAAATAAAGTCAAAAGTTATTAAATAAATAAAAATATTTTAACAATACATTTTAAAAAGTAAAGTTTTTAATACTTTAATTATTATAATCATTTATATATATATATATATTATAATATTAATAAGTTTATAAAAACGAAACTTATCAAATTTATAAGTTTATATAAATTTTAATTTATAAATTTAAATATATATATATATATATATATCTTATCATTTGAAAATTAGATAAGACAAAAATATTAATACATTTATAAATTAAATAAAATTTTAATTATGAAAATATATTTATTCAATTATTATTATTATGTTTATCTTTAAAACAATTATATATATATATAATTAAAATGTTATAAATTAAATTAATAATTCAAAAATATACCAAAATAAAAATTACCATAATTGGTACAAAATATTTATAATCTTGAAACATTAAAATTAATAATGTTTAATATTTATATATTTCAATTTAGAAAAATATCATTATACTTAAAAATAATAATTTAGTTAATAAATACAAGCAATAACATTTCTTTATAAATAAAAGTATTAATATACTACTCATAAAAATATCATTTAGAGTGTAATTTTTTGAAAACTAATAATAAATTTATATTTTGATTAAATGAAATATTATGTAACTTTAATTATTTAAATTATAATTCATTTAATTATTTTCTGGGTTGTCACATTATCCCCCCTTAAAAAAAACTGTGTCCTCACAATTCGATCATCGGACTAAAAACAATTCTGAATTTCTGCATTCAGAATTTAGAAAACGAGGCCCGCTAGATTCCTAAACACTAACGTTAAATGACAAAATCTATTTCCAATGTTGTCTAGACCGTTCCTCTGATACCAAGTGTAAGGACCCAGCCTTAGACAGGACATACAAGAGGACCTTATTCCGATCTAGGTTCGGGAAAATAGATACATGCTTACAAAAAAAACATCAGAGATACAACGAAAAATTAAACAAACTGAAAGATCATCACCGCTTCCGAATGCAACAAAAAGGATGACCAACTTTGGATCTCAAGTAAACTAGTGAAAAACTTTTCAAAAACTTTGGGTGAGCAGAAAATATTCTCTGTAAGGGGTTTAAAAACCTTCAATAAATATTTATAATGATTTATTGAAAAACTATGCCAAAACGTTTAGAAATACCATTTTTAAAATAAGATTTGAAATTAATTACGGTATAAAAATACTAGTTCAATTTTCAGAAAATACTTACTTTCAAAATTTCTCAAATATACTCTAGTGTTTTTCTAAAAACATTAGGCAAGTTTCTGAAAACAAAACATTTAATTCTGAGACTGCTCGCAGGCCATGATGGGTCTACTCCCAATCCCTTCCTATCTACCACACTTGAGAATCAGGTTTTCTAAAAACATTTTTAATCTTTCTTTAAATAGATATACATTTCACTGGAGTTTTCATCTTTTGATAAAACAAGTCACTGCATTAAAATACACATATATTTATAAGTATGGTATAATTAAATAAAGACTTCCATTTTTATCATTTGCAGGTTTGGTTACAACCAAAACTTCTACCACAGTACTTTGCAAGGTCAACCCATGCAATTAATCATTCATTCTCAAATCCTATTATTGCACATATGTGCGGTTTAATTTAAAATAATAGTTAATGAGGTTCTGTACATAAAATTATAAATAAAGCATTATAAATGAGGCACTCAATTATTATGAAATTGATGAACTTAAAAATAAACCATAAGTTTTTAACTTAAAATTATAAGTTTGTTTTGAACGCAATGAACATAGACGATTTTCATAAACACATGGTCGTGTATACGTGCAAACATGACACCCATAATGTTGATAAATAATGTTGATATGTTACATGCATTGTTTCAGAAACATGATGATAAACAGAAATTAAAATTGTAATATGATAACCTTCATTTCATCTGTATGCATATATATATATATACACATGTATAACCATTTAAAATAACATAACATGAATAATAAGAATAAAATCACAATTTAAAATAATATTTTCACCCTCTTAAAATTCTGCAGAATAAAAGAAAACCAAAACCAACAAATATAATTAATATTTAGCTTAGTTTTGAAATATAAATATATACATATAAATCTGTATATACCAAGGTATATAAAAATAGGTTTTGATTAATGAAATCAAATCATAAAACACTCTTTGGAAACTTTTAAAATAGGGATTGAAATCTAAGTATATAATTCTGCATATACAAAATTATATAGTAAAGGTTTGTAAAATAGAGATAATTGAAAATAGAACCTTACTTGAATATCATGGAACCAAAACATGAGATGAGGTGACTTTCATTCAAAGAAAGGAGGATTGGAAATGGCATCCTGTGTGCAGGTAGTGAAGAATTACACGAGCAAACTACTGCTATTTATAATCTTTAAAATCTCAAAGGTTAAGCTTTCTGTGCAAGCTGCGAGACTATTGCAGATAGAGAAAACCAACTACACAATGGACATATAAAATATAAAATGAATGGCAGGACATCACTTAAAGACATCAAATTGATAGAAACTAAAAAAATAGACATCAATAGCAGATGATAAAAATGACATAACAAGATTAAAATTAGTCAAAGTAAACAGGGTGAACCAGATTCATCGCGGAAAGAAAAACACAAAAATACAAAACCCTACATGTAGATTCGAAGACCACAAACCAACCTAATATCTGGACCAGATGAACCCTAACTGCTGACTAACCATGAACTCACCTGAAGACGAACTAGCCTCGGACGCTTGGACTTAGCTCAGACTCCTTACGCACCCCATCTCCGGACGAGACCCGCGAACCCCTTCGACCTTGACCGCTTCTCACGATGTGCACAGACTCGGACCACCCTCGACGCGTAGCCATGGCAGCGCACAACCCAACCGCTTGACCCAATGCATTGACCTCGGCTGTTTGCCCCTTTTCAATGACCGCACCTCTCTGACCTCGATCGACCTCGGACCAGCCGCGTGCAGACACACCAAGACAAACACACGAACGCAACCCCCCTTACATGATTTCCCTTTTCCCCATTACAAACCCTAAACACCCATTGATTTTTATTTATTTTTTAATTTACTATTATTATTTATTATTTATTCCTTTTCCTATTTTATTATATCCTTATTTTATATTCATTTATTATTATATGCCAACCCGTGATCCTTTTTTTTCCTAACCCTAGTTCCCCCAAAATCAACCCGTGAAAATATCCTTGATCCCATTCACGTTTTTCCTTATTTTTTATTATTATCATTTATTATTTTATCAATTATCTTATTATCTATTATGTCCTAAAAGAATAATATTATATTTTTTTTGTCTTTTTTCCTTTGTTTAAGCAAACCATGACTCTCCCCATTAACACCATTAAAACACTTTTATTATTTAAACAATATTATTATTATATTATCAACTTTATTATATATATATATATATCCTAAAGAAAGTAAAAAGTTATTAAATAAATTAAAATATTTTAACAATACATTTTAAAAAGTAATGTTTTTAATACTTTAATTATTATACTCATTTATAAACAAATATATATATATATATATATATATATATATTATAAGATTAATAAGTTTATAAAAACAAAACTTATCAAAACTATAAGTTTATCAAATTTTTACTTAATAAATTTAAATATAAATATATATATATATATATATATCTTATCATTTGAAAATTAGATAAGACAAAAATACTAATACATTTATAAATTAAATAAAATTTTAATTTTGAAAATATATTTATTCAATTATTATTATGTTTATCTATAAAACAATTTTATATATATATAATTAAAATGTTATAAATTAAATTTATAATTAAAAAATATACCAAAATAACAATTACCATAATTGGTACAAAATATTTATTATTTTGAAACATTAAAGTTAATATTGTTTAATATTTATATATTTCGATTTAACAAAAAATAATTATACTTAAAAATAATAATTTAGTTAATAAATACAAGCAATAACATTTCTTTTGAAAGAAAAATATTAATATACTACTCATAAAAATATCATTTAAAGTGTCATTTTTTAAAAACTAATAATAAATTTTTATTTTGATTAAACGAAATATTATGTAACTTTAGTTATTTAAATTATAATTCATTTAATTATTTTCTAGGTTGTTACATTTTAATCACATAGACTTGAATAATCTTATGATATTTTTTGAACTACACTATTTTTAGTAAATATATAATAGAAATAAAAAACCTTTATATTCATCTTTAAACTCTAGTAGCCCACCTCGAGCCTTGGGGATATGCTCATTCCGGAGTTTTATCTTCTAAAAGTATTCTCTTAGATTTTTTAGTACCTATGATTTTTGGTAGTTTTATCTATGGATAAACCTTTTAAATCCAAATTCCATCTAAAAATATGCCTTTGAAAATTTTATGTCCTTTCAGATCTTGAGCACTTACATAACTTTTTAGATTCTATGGACTTCTATTTAGGTCAACCTTATCATACTCCACTGATTCATTATTCTTAGTTGGATCATCAACTAGGTTTTGATCCATACACATTATCCTTTTATTAAAGTGTACATTTCAAATTTTTATGACCATATGGATGTCATTATCACAAGGCTAAAATCAAAATTCTTTATTTTTATAATCTGTAAAGAATCATGTTTGGGAATTTTCTTTTAATTTTTCACTTTCCCAGGAATCAATTTGAACATAATAAATGATTCAAAATACATTGATATGGGATACATTAAACTTTATTCTAGTATAATATTCATACAAAATATCCCAATCCATTGTCATGGAAATACTTTTATTCACTGGGTATGCTAAAATATTTTAGATTATACCCAAAAATATTTTGGAAACATGAAATTAAGTCTCATTATTTCTGTTTTCACTCATAGTGTTTTATTTTTTATTTATACCACACCATTTTATTCTGATTTTCTTGTAATTTATTCTAAAATCATGTTCCTTTCTACTAAAAACTACAATAACTCTCTACTGCTATATTACCCACTAGTATCAAACCAATAATCATTTAAGCTTTAAACTAGCCTCTCCTTCTACCATGGATCTCAATTGAGTGATTATTATGAATTATTTATAATTTCACTTGGTAAATATGACTAAAACATATCACATAACATCATTTATAATGGTAATAAAATACAATGACCCACATTGAGATCAAACCTGAGCTTTCCGACATACATGTTTATACAATAGCTCTAATTATCTATTCTTTGGTGTAATTTATTACATATTTAAATAATCCTCCCATTACTTAATTGTGATAAAATATTCACATGTTTCATACTCCAAATGATAAAGTTTTAACTTCCCCTTTACATCTATAACTTTAATACCTTTCTCACCCAAGTGTCATTGATGATCAATGCTTAACTTCAATGTACCAAAAGTTTTTTTTGAAAGGTGTGGTATATTTTAATATCCTGGTAAGATAAAACATCACATATTTAAATACATTAGACACCAACATGGAACCACATGTTATATTACATGCTCAATTTTCAAAATTCATATAGAAAACCATATCATCCACCCAATCATATGAGATTAAAATTTTCTATATATTTCACCCCATTCAACTATAACATGTATCTTCTCATTGTTCTGATATTCACATTAGCATTAATAAATATATAAAGGGTATAATTATCGATAATATATACCATATTAAATATTATAAAATCATAATTACACATTCTCCCTCTCTCAGATGTTGAGTTAGTTGAATCCCCAGAATCAATGATAAATGACTCCAATGAGCTTATAACACTTATAAAAAAAGTGTTTTTATCCTCTTCTAAGATACTTGTAGAATCAATTATAGTAGAAAACCTTCTATAATTTGACCTTTTATCTTTTCAATCATTATTCTAATGACAATGTTTTCAACAATTCTAGTATACGGGTCTAGGTCTTTCGCAATTCCATTATATCTTTTCTCTTTTCTCTTTCCCCTTCTTCTGAATTTGGTTTTCCCTTTAAGTGGAGTGTTCCCTAACTTCATAATTAAACATTATTCTAGTATTTCCCTATAAATTTTTATTTTATATATATTCATTAATGTCTAGATCTTATATGTTCTTGAAAACTAAATTATTTTATTTTATAATTACTCATGAATGTAACCATCATATCCCAAGATTCCAAAAGCAATGAAAGAAAAATTAGGGCCTACACGACTTCAATTAACTTCACACCAATAGAATCCTAATGACCCCATGAAATTTTTAACTAATTTAGATGATAAAAATTATACCTTCCTTCCATTATTCACATGATGAAATATTTCCACAATATGAACACTTTGTTCTTTTTAGAATGATTCTAATACATGTCCATAATTTTTTTTACTAATTTGGTTGTTGTATTGACTTATATGATGTTAAAAGTAATGTTTTGGGCCAATTCTATTTTAACAACCAAGAGATATTTCCTTCCAAGTCATTCCAACTCAACTTTATCCCTTTTTTTCTAGTTTTGCCCCTTAAATAAGAGCTTAAAATAATTCTGATATAGATAATATTCAATCTAAGTTTTTAAAATCTGAAGTTTGATCCATAAAACATATCCATTTGGACTTTTAAAATTTTCAAATACTATTTTTTATAAGGTAGTAAACTCACACAAAAATAAAAAAATTTATAACAATAATCTCAAAAGTATTATACTTCCAATATCTAATACCGCTTATTACAATAAAACCCCCAGTTTCGTTACTCCCTTATGAAACCTCACTTGTGTAACAAGGTTCATGTATTTAAAAAATAGAAAAATGAAAATACAATGTCTATATGATGTAAACATGTTATAATTTAATGCACAAAATTTCCTGGACCATATAACTCCCTTTAGAACACACACATAAGTGGACGATCAAAATAACTAACAGTTACATGGAACAACAAAAGGATTCACATGGTTCAGACTTATTACTACTCCTGAGATAAATATTGATGATTTTTATTAATCAAATAAACGAATATTGATATTATAATATTTTAAGATGATATATAAAACAAGTGGCCCAACCTATATATTTATAGACATGTACATCCAATTGAATAGTATAATACATCTTATTTATTCTTAGGTATCCATCTAATTAATGCTATATATCCTATGAGAACCAATGAGTTATTCTTATTTATTAAAAAAAATTATTCCTACATGATTTATTAACTTATTTTATACTTCTATCAATTATTTACATCTCATTATGCTCTAACCACCCACTTCACCTTCCAATTTTAGAGTTATTTGGTCATTTTAAAAAACCTTCACCTAGTTTTAATATTTTAAATTTGAAAGTACTTATAGAATTTACAAGACATAAATGATAAAAATATATCATTTTCAACCCCACAAACACAAGTTACCCCTAAAAAATTTATATAATCTACTACTTCGGTAAGATTTTATTGATTATTTTTATTTATTACTGGGAATTTTAATATATTGAGAAAAAGATTTTTCTTTATTTAATGTGAAAAATATCTTATTTTGATAGAAAATATTATTTTTTATATACTTATTATTCGTTCATATAGGATATATATTTTTCAAATAGGTAGTAGATGAATAAGGAATTCCATTTTATGTTATCTATTAGAGAAGGGGTTTATATAGTTGATGGTGTATATATTTCCTAAATATAGTTTTGATAAGATAAAAAAATATATGAAGGAAACAAGAAATTTAACAAAGAAAAAGCATAAATTTTTTAGTTATGTATGAAGATATGTGAGTGATAGACAGAGTAGTTTTTAATGAGCTATTTAATAGAGTGAATTTGAATTTGATTTTGATATGTGGTTTTGGATAGACGTTTTAACACTCTAAAATAGGAAAGTAAATCCTCATAAAGCATTTAATATTAAAGGTCATGTCTTGGATTCATTCAAATTGATTATTTTTATAACAAGATGAATACATATGAGGTAATGAAATGATCAAGGATGAATATTAATGATAAAATGATAAAGTGGTGACTTTTAAATAATTGAATAATGTGGAAATTCAAGGATATAATGGATATACTAAATTTTATGTTATTGAATACTATGATGATATGAATTTTGAGAAGTTTTTACTACTTATTTCAAGAATATTAAATAAGTAAAAAGTAAATTTAAAGTAAAATTACCTATTACATTTATCTATTACTATGTTGTTGTATATTTTAAACCATTTACAAAATATAAAATAGGATGATAATGATAATGATTAAAATTCATTAAGATAACTTTTCATAAAAGAAATATAATAAATTCAGAAAAGGGATAGTGTCATCTAGAAAATCAAATGAGGGTTTTTATATTAAAAGGAATAATAATTTTTTATATAATAATAATGAATAATATTATGATGAAATTGAAAATTAATACGCACACTCAATTAAAAAAATTACCATAAGATTATCAATAATGTGGATGATAAAGAGGAAAGTGATGAATAAATTTTAGTTCATCAAGTGATAATGATGAGAAATATGATAGTAAAATGGAGTCTTTATTGAATATATAATTGAATTGATACTTTTAAAATTTATATAAATTAGAAAAAGATAATAAAATCATGATAATATCATCTTAATAACAAATTATGATGATTTTTTTAAGGAAAATGAAAACACTTTGTTAAATAAGATTAAACAATTTAGTGTGTTTCTTTATGTAGAGAAGAATATAGATGATGAACTTGAATGGATGAATATTTAATAGAATAAATAATCTGATAATATCAATTTTTTGTTTTTTTAGTATAAGAAAATTAAAAAAATCCAAAATTTATTTTTTAAAATATATGAAAGAGGTTGGTGAGTGTTCTAAGAAAGGTTAGATATTTTTTGATGTATTGATGATTTCAGATAATTTACTTATATAATAGAGAAATCATAATATGGACAATAAATATATTTATTTATTTTTGAAGTAAGCGGTGGTTCCCAATAAAAAAAGAGTTATGTGACGATTTTGGTAGAAAATATAGAATCTAATATTTTCTATTCTAGAAGTTCTAAATTTGAAGTAAATTATGATATTATATGAGAAGATAAAAATATAAAAAAATATATCTATCATGAATAAGATAAGTATAATATTTTTGAATTATTTTATTTCACTAAAATAAGGTAGTAAGACTTATCAAAATTAAGGAAATCATAAAAGTATCAATTGATAAAAAATATTTTATGTGATGAAATTGGAAATCTATGACCACTATTGGTGTTGTAGAGGCTATGGGCACATGGAGTAATGGTATTGTTTTGGTGGAAGAGAACCTAAATACATTTCAATAAAATAAAGGAAATATTTTGGGGGATACAACCCACATATAGAAAGTATATTAAACCATAATAAGTTAAACAAATTTTAAGGTTATCAACAAGTTTCAAATGATAAAATAATTGTATCGAAGGTCTAGAAAACTAGTTCATGTTGTTAAACTCTATTTTACAATATTTTTGATAATACAAATATTAAAAATAATTCAATGAATTTTTAAAAGTGAGACCCAAAAAATAAATTAAAAAATGATGATTTATTCTCCAAACTGGTTGAAATATGAAAAAGATTCTAAAGGTATTAAAAAGATAATTAGAAAAACTTCATGTAAAAGTGAACCAAGAAAGATAGTTAAAAATAATAAAATTAAATTATTATAATTTTATAAAAAAATATGAAAAATAAATTAATTTGGTTTATTTTAGTATGAAAAAGATAGTTCAATAAATTATTATCATGAAAGATTTTGACATAAATTGAATTTATCATCACCAAGACTGAAGGGGACTATTATGGTTTTAAAAATAAGTGAATATTATGAATCAAACACACAAGTAATGAGATATATATAGAAAATTATAAATAATTAACTATTTTATTATATAACACCAATATTTAATGAAGTTGTTTCTATATCTGAGGTGCATGGAATCATAAAAAATAAGTTTACTCATAGGATAATTAAGGAGAATAAATCAGTACTAGAATAAAAATACTCAATATAAAGAGTAAGGAGACACTTCATCATTGGAGGTTAAATAACATGATTCAAACATTATTATTTTGTGGTTGATATATGTAGTCCTATATCTTACCTCTATTTCCATAGATTTTATTTTCAAAGGGGGATAAGATATATATAAATACAATGCATAACTATTATATTAAGGGTTTTTTAAAAGGGATAGTTGTAATTTTAGGGTCATGTGGATGTATTTAATGTGTTTGTAAACATTTGTGTTGGGGGAGTATATGACATATATGAGATGAGTTCAATTCTATAAGAATAATTTAAATATGAATTCAGTATAGACTGATTAGGAAGTGAGATTTTATATATAACTTTGAAATACCAATCTTTCACTATTGTTTCCTGTAATGAGTTTACTCACTTCGTCTTAAAGTTGATTTATTGATTCCTCATAACTATGATAAAGATAGTTTTAGAAATTAAAATAATTATTTTCAATTATGTTTAAATATATTATTCTTGATTAATAGTTATTATAAATTAGTTTTAATGATTAATTTGTTGTGGAGATAAATTGATTTTATAAATACAAAGGATTATGTGAAGAATTTGAGAAGAAAAATATGGATTTTATGACTATAGAAGAATAAAAATATCATAAAAGTGGATTAAAGTAGTTTTTTTGTGACAAATGATAAAATATGAAATTTTCTAATCCTTGGTTCACTTCATGTGGTTGTGAAATGAAAATAAGAAATAATAAGAGAATTTTGGTCTGGGGTAAAAGAACTATATGTTTATATTTGAAACATAATGGTGGATTTAATTATATTTAATTTTTAGTGTCAGCTTTAACGAAACAAATAAGGTAAAAACCTATTATTTTGATAAAAGTTTAAAGAAACCTTTATTGATAAATGTCATGGTGGAAATTCATTTCATGTAAAATAAATTAAGGAGTATATACTTGAAAAGATGTTTTATAAAGGAAAACATTATGGTTTTTACTATTTTTATGATAATAATTTTTTAATTCTCTCTTTAGTATAAGATATATATTGATAGAATGTTGTGTTTCATATCATGGTGTTTATATCTCAATAAGACAAAATTTTAGGATGTAATATGAAATGTTCATGGGTTTTATATCATTCAATAATATTTAAATAAATTGATTTTAATTATTTGGGTTAAATATAACCACATCATGGTCATAATAGAAACACCATAGTTTAATATTTCACTAGTTTAATTTTACGAATTTATCATATAAAGTGAATATTGCTGGGATGGTAATAACCAATTATTAGAAACTATGTGAAGTGAATTTGAGTCAACTTATGTCACACCCCAACATTTAATCTATTTTTATTTTATTAATTCTTGCCTCCAGGTTCTCATAGAAATGTTTGGGCTGGGTCCTACATTAAAATTTTTGTGGTTTAATATTTTTAGAGGGTTTTGGACCCCTGCATGGTCACCACAGAGAGGGAGATAGTCGCGTCGTTAGCTCGGTTGCACACACAAATATCTAACGTTTAAAATAAATTAATATTTATGTAAATAAAGTGGGTTAAATGTTCAAATTGTATTAATAATACTGTTATTTTTTAATTAATAATATTAATATTACTAGTGTTTTATTGTTATTATTTTTATTTTTATTAATTTATTATTATTACTATTTATTATTATTTATACTATTATTATTATTATTGGTAATATTATTATTATTATTATTGTATTATTATTCTTTATATTATTATAATTATTTTTATAATTATCATTTCTATTGTTATTAATTTTGATTTTATTATTACTATTATTTTTTTTATTGAAATAATAATATTTCTATTATTAATATAAAAAACCCTACCCCCTTACCTGACTCATCCCATCGCCCCCTCGCTTTCCCTCTGCGTAGCGGCATACACCAGAACCCTAGCCCCTCCGGGCTTAACCTTGCCTCCAGCACCTTCGCTCACTGACCTCGCTTCCCTGATCCAACCTCCCGCGAATCTCCCCAGCCACCCCGCCCTCTACGCTTAACCTTTCCTTCACGAAACATGCACCCAACCTCACCCTCCACCTATCAAACCTTGCCCTTCCGTGCTCCGGCCACCCGACCTATCCAGGCAGACTCCGACCCTCCCTTCGCCCCTCCTCCTCTTGCCCGCAAGACCTCGTCTCCTCGCAGCGCCTTCCTCTAGCGACGCACCGGGCCATCAAACCCCCTCCCTACGGCGCCACCTCCCCCACCTCTATTTCTCCGGTCAGTGGAGTCGACCCCCGTCGACCTCCCCTGCTTCAGCCTACATCCCAGCGCCACCCCCTCCTCTTTGACGATTCTTACTCTGACCGCACCTCCCTCACCAATATCCTCTTCTTCTAATGTTTTCTAAAGTTTTATGGTTTTATTCAATTTAGTCTGACCCAAAATAAATGGTTTAGGCATGACTGGTTTTCCATGGAATTTAGGGATTACAGATAATTTTTGGGGTGTTTTCCTCCATTTGGGTGACGCTTCATTGCATTTACTCTCAATCAGTAGGTGCTCCATGGATTATTTTATTTATATGTTCTTAATATTATTGGGTGGCTTTATAAATGTATTCCATGGTTTTATTGTGTGTTATAAATTTGTTTTGGCGTGCTTAATTTCATAAGGTATAAGGGATATGTTTTGATCGTGTTTTATTATGGTTCTTTTTGAAAGTATTTTTTGATTTTTTTTCAAGAAATGTGAAGTGTGTTTTGAAATGGTTTCAACGTGTGTGTAAAAGGGTAGGATGATTGGAAATGCTTAGTGAAATGGAGATTTCACATTGTATGAAAAAAATGGTTTCTGAATTGCCTTTGGTAAAGGCATTCAGGGTGTGCAATACTTAAAGACCCATTTGGAACTTCTTACTTTAAAAATAATGTTGTCCCTTAACATTGTCTTTCTTAAAAGTTTCGTTGGTTTTTGAATCGTATATGGGTTCCTTTGTTTGACTTTATTTTATTTATTTTGGGGTATTATGATGTTTCTGGATTAGTATAATATGATAAAAAAAGTTTTTAAAGTGTTTATTGTTTATTTTTATGCATGTTAATGCCCAATATTTTTAACCACTTAGTTAATTAATTGTGGTGTTTTCTAAAGTATAATTTTTTTAAAATATATCTTGAATTGAATCTTAAATTATGTCTATGTGTGAATGTGTCAAATGTTTTTGGTTTAAATTTCATTTGGGTCTTAAATAGTGAAATCATATGTTTTAGGTGGTGAAAAATATATTTCGAAAGTGTTATGACACGAGTTTATGGTGAAAGAGTATTTTCTAAATGACATGGTTATGTTTTCACGTGTTCTTATTTAGGTTACTTCTTGGAAGTGTTTTTAGGATTATGAAAAATGTGTGAAATGTGTTTTCAAAGGCACTTGAGATGTGAATGCATTGATAGTTGGTTTTTATAAAGGGGTTTCATAAATTGATTAGTTAATGGTAAAAGATTTTAAAAAATGGTTTTTGTTTCTCTTGGAATGTTTGGTGTGTCACTAGATGTTAACATACCCATGGGTGCACTAGATGCACGCATGGGGGTGTCATCAAAGGAAGGTGATGCTTTAAATTGGTGTTTCCTTGAAAACTTTTTTTCCTAAATGGTTTTTGTTTTCCGAATGATGTTAATTCCTCTTGGTTAATTAATTAGAGCTTGGGTAGATCCTTAGTCGTGCGCACACATATACATAGGTACATATATGTATATGTATATATATATATTCCTTTCACATATTCCCTCATGGAATGGGGAATATGTTCAATGGATTAAGGGTATATATATATATATATGTATGAGAATGTATGTGTGTGCTAGTGTGGGAATTTTTTGTCAGAAACTTCAAAATTTGAAGTGTCTCAGCTTGGTCTGCTTCCTTCTTTGCAGTAGGGTTCCCTATGCATTAGTCTTTAAATTAAATAATTATTGATTTCTTTTTTTTCACTTTTATTAAAGGATTTTTAGTAATTTTGGGATTTAAGAATAATTTCTTGTTGTGAAATAAAGTAAGACCCTTTCTATTTGAGTTTCATGAAGTTGTTTAATTAAATATTCTTACCAAGTGTTTGTTGTAATGCCCCTTTGGACCTTGAAAATGTACTTCAGATTTAAAGTGGGGAATTGAGTTTCATAAATGGGTTTCCAAGTGCGTCTGGTTTTCAAAGTAATGGTGTGTGTTGGTTCATTTTGAAATGATTTAGGGATTAATGATTGCTTAAGGCCTTCTTGGCCAGGTTTATGTAAAATGATGTTTGTCCTTTCTCTGGAAATGGTTTTCTAAATTATTTGATAAATGTTAGAGTGTTGTATAGGTAAAGGCCCGATTGGCACTTTTGAATGGTTATTTGGGGGAAACCCCTCTTGGGTAGGGTCTCTTGCCCCATCGTTTGACCATGAGATTGGAGATACATCAGTATGGTACCTTCCTTGTATAATTATTATATTAAGGAAAATACTACCCTTGAGATGGCCGGGGTAGTGCTGAGTTGTGTGGTGTGTTTGGTTATATATATGTGGCTTGTTATTTGAAATGTATGAAATGCCCTCTTGAGAACTATACATGGGAACCTAACATAGAGAAGAGGTTTAATGAGAACGATTGCTGCAATAGTTTAGATTATGCACTGGCTAGTGGCCCATAGCAGAGAGGTGTTTTGTTATTATTTCTATGGGATTGGTCCCCTCGATCCGGCCAGGTAGGGAGAGGATCGGGCATTACAGAGTTATGAAATCATCGAGAGTAGGCATGCCTTCATGATGAGTCACATGTATTAGTACATTATGGGTTTCTTCTGAGTTCTGAGGTTTTTCTGTGTTCCTTTGACCTTAGTATAGTTATTACCATTTCCCTCGCTATATGTAGTGATACCCATTGTTCTTAGTTTTGGTGTTTTCTTGTAAAATTTTTAATGTGTGGTTGCCAGATATCATTTCAAGAAAAATGTTTGAAATGAACAATCACTCTTTCCTTTGACATTTTTTTGAAAGTGAATGATTTTTTTGGTTTCCTTTTATTTTCTCCTCTTGTACCTTATTTTAAACTTGAGGGAAATGGATTATGATTGTGATTTTAATACCTTAAAAATGAAATGTATAAAAAATTCTATATTTATAGATTGTATTTAAAACCTGAAATCAATGTTTTCTTTATTTAAGTAAAGTGTATTGGGATTAGATTTTTCAGGCCTACCTAATGAGTTTTAATACTCGTGACTATAGTTTTTTCTTGTTTTTAGTTTCACCTACAGGCTCCAGTTCTGGTTTGGATCACTTTGAGTGAAGTTTGGTTCAGTATTGGAGAGTAACCCATGGGGTTACGTGGAGTTTTATACATTGACAGGTTAGTCATGTTGTTGATCATCCTTTACTTTTCTTGTCAATTATTTATTTTACGATGTTCAATTTTTTTCTACTGTTTATATTTATTTATCTTTATGGGAAAAATCATTCCCAAAGATTAAATTTTGATGCCTGACACTAGTTTCCAGCCCGTGGGGATCTGGAATGACCCTTGGGCCATGCCGAGGACCGGCTCGGGTGACGGGTTCAGGGTCAAACCGAGTTGGTTCGTGAAAAAATGGTATCAAATGAGGTTCTTGTTATTTGGGGTGTCCGGTAGATGAATATTAGGACTTTCAGGACTCGAGAGGTTGGTATGGGAAGGACATCATGAACCCTTGCCGATTCCAAACCTTGAGTCACTAGGGGTAGTCCAGGAATTGATTCCTTGTCTTGTTCTGATTTGTTTTGGATTAAGGGATCACAATAGAGGCATGCTGATGTTACGTCATGACCTCACATGGAGTAGTGTCCCACATGGAGTCTGATTGCATGGTTGATCTTCTCCTAGTTGTTTACACTTTATTAGGGAATGGCTCACTACCATGTCCCCAAGTTATGCATAACTGGTAGTTCCTCGTCCTGATGGTTTGTTGTAAGTTGGGTTTTGTTTGGGTTTTGATTGATGTAAGCGTGTTTTGATAATGAAAAATGGAAATTATTTTTAGAAAATTGAATTTGGTTTGAGAAGTGGGTTTGATATGTTGAAAGTGGTCGTGGAAGAAGGCAGTTTTGAAATCTAAAATGGAAAAGAGAATTTTGAGTTGAGTTTTTATTTTTTGGTGTTTGAGCAGGCTGTTTTTGGATGAAATCACTTTCATTGATGTTGCTTCGGTTTGGTATTGGTTTGGATTTGTGTTTTATATGTTTTTTCAGAAAATTCCGCCCATAAAATTCCCCATGGTTTCTGATAATCCATGAAAAGTTTTTGATCCTTCTCAGACATTGTCTGTACTTAATAGTGATCAGGGTCTGTTAAAGGTAGTTATGTGGTTTGAATAGGTTGAGTGTGATTTTAGGATGTTGGGAACTCCAGTCTGTTAGAGTTCGACCTATCCTGGGATTATTTGAGGGTTTGACTTTTGATGAATGCGAGTTGATCTCCCCACCATCAATGCATGTTGGGATGATGAGGGATTTCTTTAAATCAGTCATCGTCTGATGGTTTATACTTGAAGAAGTGAAGACAAATAAAAGGGAAGAGCTCATGCGTATTCCTCAAGGCCAACGGTCGGTGAGGGAATATGTTGACCAATTCAAGGATCTTGTTTCATTTTTTCTGGAAGTAGCATCGCAGGAATTGATAAAGAATTCCATCTTCATCGGGGGTCTTCGTACAAAGATCATGGAGAGGGTCCTACCTTCTTGGGACCATTGTTCTGAGAAGATTGTGGATGAGGCATTTTTAGCATAGTTGGTCTTCAGAGCACCGATGATTGGAAATCCAGTGTACCTAGTTTCTCATGAAGGTTCCCTATCTAGTTAGCAAGGTGTGCCAAATGGATCTATTTTTAAAGAGTCCTCTGTAGTGGTTTTGGATTCCAGTTTGTCGAACTGTTCATTGGTGTTCCACCAGTGTGGCTGGTTTAGTCACATGAAGCCATAACGTCGCATCCCTCCGAAGAAATGTCATCGTTACGGGTGTCTTGGCCATATAGAGAAGTTTTGCAGGAAGCGTTGCCTGAAGAAAATGTTATGACCAGGGGAATTACATCATCTAACTTTGAGGCATGAGATTCTTCATCCATCAGAGCCCCAACCACAGGTCTTGGGGTGAAGATCATGCAAATTCAGAAGTTTCTAGGGGTGTGGAGCCTTGGTCTGGGTTTTTTCTTCCATGTTATTAGTGGATCATTTAAAGTCTTTTCGTTCGTGTTTTCTACTACTAATGTTTTGACATTGTTTTAGGTTCATGTTTTGTCGTGAAGTTATAATGGAATCATTCTATTATAATCCAAATATTTTTGTTTGTATGATCACAGTTTTCTAAATCATGCACTTTTCTTAGAAGTGGGTTTGGCATTTGTATGGGTTAGTCTCGGTTTAGCTGTGTTCGTTTGGATATATAAGTGCCTGTGAAGGGGTCAAAGCTTGTAGTTATTCTCGGGTTTACTGCTTGGGCTAAGTTCTGCTTGAATATTTTTCTCTAGTATTAGGGGTTTTTGGTATGGGTTGAAGGTTCTATGTTTCAGTATAGGTGTGGGTTCACTTGTGTATTAGAAGTTGGGTTGGATCGGTTGACAGTCCCCACGTCACCACCCTTCACAGGGTGTTATTGTTGGGTGTTAAATTTGCGCTCTAGCTGAGTTCTTATAGTGGGGAGAACCCTATCGTGTTATTATGTTCTCCGGTGTTGTAGTTTCTTTCAGTTTCAACTGGGCATGGTTTCTTTTTTTTATCTAGTGTTTAGCTGGGTGACTTTCTGGGGGCAGAAAGTGTCTATGGTGGGGAGAATTGTCACACCCCGGTATTTAATCTATTTTTATTTTATTAATTATTGGCTCTAGGTTCTCCCAGTATGGTCTGGGCTCGGTCCCAGATTAAATTTTTTTTCATTTAATATTTTTTGTGGGTTTTAGACTACTGTGCTGTCACCGCACAGTGGGTGGCAGCTGTGTCGTTAGCCCAGGTGCCCGCACAAATGTCTAATGATTAAAATAAATAAAATTTTATGTAAATAAAGCAGGTTAAATGTTTAAATTGTATTAATAATACTGTTATTATTTAAATAATATTATTAATATCACTAAGATGTTCTATTGTTATTGTTTTTATTGTTATTATTTATTATTTATTATTATTATTATTATTTATTCTTTATAATATTTTTTTAATTTTTATTATTTTTAATAATAATAATAATAATAATATTGTATTATTATTCTTTATATTATTATAATTATTTTTATAATTATCATTTATATTATTATTAATTTTGGTTTTATTATTACTATTATTATTATTGTTGTAATAATACTATTATTATTATTAATAGAAAAAAACCCTACCCCCTTACCCGACTCATCCCATCGCCCCCCCCCCCCCCGCTTTCCCTCTGTGCAGCGGCGCTACACCCGAACCCCAGTCCCTCTGTGCTTAACCTTGCCTCCAGCACCTTCTCCCGCCGCCCTCGCTTCCCCACTCCAGCCTCCCACGAATCTCCCCAATCACCTCGTCCCTCTACCCTTCACCTCACCTTCACGTGGCATACTCTCGGCCATGCCCTCTGCCTGCCGACTCTCTCCCTTCCACGCTCCGGCCACCCAACCTAGCCTGGCCAACTCCTCCCCTCCCGTCACCCCTCCTCCTCTCAACCACATGACTCCACCTCCTCGTTGTGCCTTCCTCTAGAGACACACTTGACCTTCACAACTCCTCCCATCGACCCCACCTCTCCCCCATCCTTTTCTCTGGATAGCGTGGCCGACCCCCGTAGACCTCCCCTGCTCCAACCGACATCCTGGCACCACCCCCCTCCTCTTTGACGGTTCTTGCTCCGGTAGTGCCTCCCTCACCGGTATCCTCTTATTACAATGTTTTTTAACATTTTTTGGTTTTCTTCAATTTAGTCGGACCCTAAATTAATGGTTTTTGTGTGACTCGTTTTCTTGGGATTTTAGGTATTGCAGATAGTTTGCGGGGTGTTGTCCTCCATTCTGGTGAGGCTTCGTTGCATTTACACTCAATCGGTTGGTTCTCTATGGCTTATTTTATTTATATGTTTTTAATATTATTGGGTGAATTTATAAATGTGTTCCATGTTTTTATTTTGTGTTACGAATTTGTTTTGGCATGCTTAATTTCATAAGGGATAATGACTATGTTTTGACTATGTTTTATTATGGTTCTTTTGAAAGTATTTTATGATTTTTTTTCAAGAAATGTGAAGTGTATTTTGAAATGGTTTCAGTGTGTGTGGAAAATAGTAGGATTCTTGGAAATTCTTAGAGAAATGGATATTTCTTGTTGTTTGGAAAGAAAATGGTTTTTTAATTGCCTTTGGTAAATGCAATAGGGGTGTTTCATACTTAAAGACTCATTTATCATTGCTTACTTTAAAAATATTGTTTCCTTTAACATTGTATTTATTAAAAGTTTCGTTGGTTTTTGAATCATATATGGGTTAATTTGTTTGACTTAATTTTATTTTTTGGGGGTATTATGATGTTTATGGGTTATTATAATATGATAAAAATAGTTTTTGAAGTGGTTCTTGTTTATGTTTATGCATGTTAATACCCAATTTTGTTTTAATCATTTAGTGAATATATTATGGTGTTTTCTTGAGTATAATTTGTTAAAAATATATCTTGAAGTGAATATTCAATTATGTCTATGTGTGCATGTGTCAAATGTTTTTGGTTTAAATGTCATTTGGGTCTTAAATAGAAAAATTAGATGTTTTAGGTGGTGAAAAAATATATTTCGAAAGTGTTCTGACATGAGTTTATGGTGAAACAGGATTTTCTAAATGATATGGTTATGTTTTCATGTGTGCTTCTTTAGGTTACTTCTTGGAAGTGTTTTTAGGGATTATGAAAAATGTGTGAAATGTGTTTTCAAAGGCACTTGAGATGCGAATGCATTGATAGTGGGTTTTTACAAATGGGTTTCATGAATTTATTAGTTAATGTAAAATGCATTTAAAAAATGGTTTTTTGTGTGTCATGGAATGTTTGGTGTGTCACTAGATGTTGACACATCCATGGGTGCACTAGGTGCACACATGGGGGTTTCATCAAGGGAAAGTGATGCTTTAAATTGGTGTTTCCTTGAAAACATGGTTTTTAAAATGGTTCCTATTTTCCAAATAATTTTGGTTCCTCTAGGTTAATTAATTAGAGATTTGGTGGATCTTTTTGGTGCGCACACACATTAATTGGTACATATGTGTATATGTATATATATATCTTCCTTGCACATATTCCCTCATGGCATAGGTAATATGTTCAGTCGATTAAGGTTATATATATATATATATATGTATGAGAATGTATGTGTGTGTTAGTGTGGTAATTTTTCGTCAGAAGATTCAAGATCCAAAGTGTCTCAGCTTAGTCCGCTTCCTTCTTTGAGGTAGGTTTCCCTATGCATTAGTCATTAAATTAAATAATTATTTATTTCTTGTTTTTCACACTTTTATTAATGTCTTGTTAGTAATTTAGGGATTTAATAATAGTTGATTGTTGTGAAATAAACTATGACCCTTTCTTTTTGAGTTGCATAAAGTTCTTTTATTGACTGTTCTTACTAAGTGTTTGATGAAATTCCCCTTTGGCCCTTGCAAATGTACTTCAGATTTAAAGTAGTGAATTGAGTTTCTTAAATGGGTTTCCAAGTTCATATGGTTTTCAAAGTAATGGTGTTTGTTTCTTCTTTTGGAAATTATTTAGTGTTAAATGATTACTTAAGGCCTATTAGGCCAGGTTTATGGGAAATGAAGTTTGGCCTTACTCTGAAAATGGTTTTCTAAATGGTTTGATAAATGTAAGAGTGTTTCATAGGTAAAGGCTCGGTTGTCACTTTTGAATTGTTATTTGGGGAAACCCCCTCTTGGGTTGGGTCTCTTGCCTCATCGTTTGACCATGAGATGGGGGAGTCCTCGATATGGGACCTTCCTTGTATAATTATTATATTAAGGAAAATACTACCCTTGAGGTGGTCAGGGTGGTGCTGAGTTGTGTGGTGTGTTTGGTTATATATATGTGGCTTGTTATTTGAAATGTATGGCACACCCTCTTGAAAACTATAGATGGGAAACTGGCATAATGAAGAGGTTTACTGAGAATGATTTATGCACTAGTTTAGATTATACACTGGCTAGTGGCCCATAGTAGAGAGGTGTTTTGTTATTATTGCAGGGGTAATGGGCCCCTTGATCAGGCCAGGTAGGGCGATGATTGGGTGTTAGGGCATTATGAAGTCATTTAGAGTAGGCATGCCTTCATGATGAGTCACATGTATTAGTACATTTTGGTTTTCCTCTGAGTTCCTAGGATTTCCCATGTTCCTTTGACACTAGTATAGTTATTACTTTTTCTCTCACTATATGTAGAGATATCCATTGTTCTTAGTTTTTGTGTTGTCTTTTAAAATTGTAAATGTGTGGTTTCTAAAGATCTCTTCAATAAAAAAATTTTAAACAAACAATCACTATTTCCTTTGACACTTTTATGAAAAATAAATGATTTATTTTTTGCCTCCTTTTCCTTTCTCCTCTTGTAACTTATTTTGAACTTGAGGGAAATGTATTATGATTGTGATTTTTTTACATTAGAAATGAAATGTGTAGAAAAATATATATTTATAGATTGTATTTCAAATATGAAATCAATGTTTTCTTTATTTAAAGAATGTGCATTGGGATTAGATTAGTTGGGCCTACCTATTTAGTTTTAATACTCATGCCTATAATGTTTTCTTGTTTTTAGTTTCATCTATAGGCTCCAGTTTTGGTTTGGATCTCTTTGAGAAACATTTGGTTCAGTACCGAAGAGTAACCCATTGGGTTACGTGGAGTTTTAGATGTTGATAGGTTAGTCGTTTTGTTGATTGTCCTTTACTTTTCTTGTCGTTAATTTATTTAATGATGTTCTATTTTTTTCTACTATTTAGTTTATTTGTATTTATGGGAAAAATAATTCTCAATGAATAAATGTTGATTTTTGACACTAGTTGCCAGCCCGTGGGGATCGAGAACACCCCTCAGGCCATGTCGCAGACCGGCTCGGGTGACCGGTTTTGGGTTGACCCGAGTTGGTTCGTGATATCTTATCATCAAATGATATTGATTAAAAAGAGATTAAATTCAAAATTTTCAAAGTATAATTATTTTGAATTCAAATTCAAAATAAGAGGATTAAACAATAATTTAATTTATCGAACTCTAAATTCATGAATTATTAGGAGAATAAAAATATATTGACTCATGTAAAGAGAAAATAATTCTAAAGAAGAAGAAGAATTGAGAAGAAAAAGGATCGATTAAATCAAAATTACACTTTTATTAAAGGTCAAGTCATAATTAGTCAAGTGAATAAAATTATTTATTAAATAGGATTTTATCTTACTCTAAATAAAGTCTATCATTTTTTATGTGTAATAAGCCACACATATTTTTTTTTGTGTTTAATTTTAAAAATGTTGGAACCTAGGTTATTCAAGAGTTGAAGAAAGGAATATATATTGATTAAATGATTTGGATGATAAAGCATGGTAAAAGGAAATTGTATTTATTGGAAATATATAAACAAGTTTTCAGTTTAAAGGATAACATAGTTGAATTAAAAGAACTTTTACCTATGACCCCAAACCTTGGGATCCAAGTTGAGTATGCTATATAGCCTGAAGGTAATTCCCCAATCACCAGAGGCTAAAAACTAATTCCAAGGGATAAATATAAAAATTTGAGAATGATTTCCCCTTAAATTAATCAAATGATTATATGAGACAAAATGCATGAATTAATTTTAAATAATAAAACATAAAACACCATTTAAAGAAAACAACCAAACATAATAAAATGGATATAAAATATAACCATGTCTTAAATTAACAAGACAACCTAGAAAATTATGAACATTTGATGTGATTAGTTTAACTCATCCTCTAATGCATGAAAAAACAGTATATCTACCATGAACTCAAATCATAAAATCCATTTCTCAAAAACATTATATGACATCCTTTACCAAAATCATAGCATAAGGTATCTACAAGAATACAAAGATGTGTAGGTAGGGATGAGCAGGAATATCTAGTATAATTTCTCCAAAAGACTCTCATGTTTTCCCATACAAACCTATTCCTAACCATGTAACCAATTTTATTAAAAAATGTTTACCACATTTAAAACAAAACCATTTATCACAACAGTTGATAAAAAATAAAAAAATAAAAAATAAAAAATATAAATATAACCAATCATTTTATTTCCCATGTAGGTAACCCCTCCCTAGTTCCACTCAACATAAAACCAATTAAAAACCAATATAACCAATTAAAAAATGTGTAATAAATATTCTCATAACATTAATTCCCACCTATGATAATAATATACACCTGATATGGATTTTCACCCACCTGAGTTTTCCTAAAATACCATGTACCACCCCATCAGTGTCACATATATAATGTAACATCCCTTAAATATCAAATATCCATCCCTTCTATATATATATAGAACTTCCTAATCATTTATTAAGCCCAACTCATTCATTTATCCAAACTATTTTTACGTCCTAAAAATAGTTTAACCAAATATATAATTAAAACAAGCCATCAATCTAACTAATTTAAGACACCCAAAATTTTATTTCAAAAGTAAAAATTTTAAACCCAAAACCCAAGGTTTAAATATAATACTTTTTTGGTCCAACTCCAATGGTTGAAAACACCCTGTAATTTTTCCCCAAAGTTTGTTAATATAAAAAACTCTAATTATGATATCAATTTAAAATGATTATTTGATAAATTAACACACAAGTAAATGAGCTAAAATCACCTAAATTAAATAAATGAATTAAAATATCATTAGGAATGAATTTTAGCCACCCACCTTAAATGATAATACAAAAAGATTTTGAAACCCTAGATCCATCACCAATTATATAAATTTTATCCTCCAAACCCTAGTAATAATAACATGAAATTATGATCCATTCATTCATGATCCAAACGCCTAATATATAATATTATATCTAATCTAAAATAATAGATCTATTTGAGTAAGGGAAGATAGACTTGGAAGAAATAAGAAAACCATAGAATAAGTGAGATCACATATATCAAAGCACAAATATAGTGATAATTTGATTGATCCTAGACAGAATCATGTTATTTGGAAATGAAGAATCCCCAATTGTTCTCTAAAGGAATCCCATAAAAATACAAATTCAAATTAATGTGTTTAATGAGGCTTATAAGGGATAATTGGGTTTCAAAAAACCAAACAAAGAAAGCTAAACCCAACTACACAATTATGATACATGGTCATCTGAGACCATGGACTAACCATAATGGACCCCCCATCCACAAACTAAGAACTACATGATATACATGCATGGTTACTCAATACTAGGCACTAATCATGAAATCACAACTACTACTCCATGATTCCCTTATAGTCTCCTAGACCATGAACCTACACCTTGTAGTGTTCACTACACCTCCAAAAACACAAAAAACAAGGAAAAAAATTTATGAGACTCAAAGGAAGACTGAAATACCAAAAAAATACATCATAATTATATTTAATATAGTAATTTTTATATCTAAAAAGACACCTTGGCTTGATATTCAAAAAAACTTCCCATTTATGCCATATCTGACCCTCTCTCTCCCACATCTACTCTTGAATCAAGCCATTTTATGACAACACCCTCAATATAAAAACACTCTTTCCTCTTAATATATTATTCGATATATTATAAATCACCATTGAACTTTCCATAAGGTTGTATATAGCTATAAATTCAAATTATAGGAGAGAATATGAGATAGATATAGTTGTTAATTCTAGATCCAGTAGATATGAAACTTACTATGTAATACAATGTAAATTGATAGAAAATATAAATGGTATGAAAAATATTCAATTAAATCAATGATATCAAATGGATCCATGCACTAAGGTGAAAACTTCCTTACTTATCGAGACTTCTATGTCCCAACTAGGGTGACACTCACATGAAGAATTGATCTGCAACTAAGAACTTCAACAACCATCAATGATGATTGTTATAAGGCTTCAAATTAGTTTTAACCATCAGTAATCACATCTATATTATGTGTACCTGATTCATTATCTTGTACACCATTCTAGGCACTAGAATTGATATCCACCCCAATTCCACCTATCACAATAAAGATCAATATAGTATTCAATACAGTACTTCAAATTGATATATTCAAATTGATTCTTAATAGCTATTATTTTGGATGAAGTCTACTAATATCATATGATCTCACATGAACTCTTATGAAGTGAACATGTTGAAAATGTATTTTTTTTCAATAAGGAATTTTAAATTGATAAGTAAATAGTTTCAATATATATTGTTAATGGTGAAGAATATATTGATATTTTCTAGTTTGGACCAATTTATCACTAAGAGGGGGAGGGGGTGAATCAATGATATAATTTTATTATAAGTTTCCTTTTTTTGAAGAAATCTTCACCCATAGAAAAATATTTACTACTTTTTAGAAAAAACTACACATCTATAAAAACCCATGTATTTTTAAGGTTAACTACTCAATAAGAGTAGCTACATCCTTAGAATGGTTTGGAAACAATCCAACACCACACAATCCACAGGAAAACAATCCTTCTTTGTGGATACAAACAAGTAGGATATACCCTTTCACTTGTGTAACACTATGATCAATACAATAGTTCATGTACTTATTGTATCACAAATTATGTAATACAGGTTTTTGTAATTAGTTAAGAAACATTCATCAATTTCTTTCAAACATGTTACTATGATACCTTATCAATTTTCACTATTGATAAATATCAAAACAATTCTTCACTTTCCTACCTAGAAGTAGGAATAAAATTATCTAGAATTAGTTATGATACTTAATCTAATTGTTGAATCCCATTTCTCAGTCTAATTTATCAGTTCAGAAAACACATGTTAGTATGAATACCTCAAAACCAATTTTGAACCACCTTCAAACTCGGCCTAGAAAACTATTTCCAATTGGTTTTTACAATCTAGTAACAATTGAATATGATATTACTTTTTCTTTTGTCCAGAAAAACCCATCAGGAATGATCAGTCTAGGAAACAAATTTCTATAAAACTTTTAACACCTTCTCTCTTCACAGGTGAATAATGTTATGATCTGTTAGAATGTAAAATGTACCTCCTTCCTTTTATAGGTCTTCCAAAAGTGATTTGGGTGGGAATTTGAAAACATTTTTCCACTTAACAATATTTCCTTAACATATAATTTCATTTCTATTTAATCTTTATATTTGAATTCTTAACTACTTATCAACTTTTCTTGATTCTTATCATAACATCTTGAATCTTCTCACAGTGTCTGCTCATTTCAAAATTTCTAACCATTCATTAGATTGATTCCAATTATCAATCCAATTTCTTCACTACGATAATAAAAAATGCATGACAAAAAATTCTTCATTATGTTGCTCTGTGCCAATTGATCATATGAAAAGAACATGAATTCCCATTACGATTATCATTACCAACAGAAATATATAAAATATTTAACCAATTCTACCATAAACATAAACACAACTTCTAAAGATACTTTTACCCCCTTGGAATAACTTACGTAAAACTCTTCAAACAAGTCTATTTTCTTTTTTTCTATCTCAGTCTGGTGATCCTATGTCTGATGAAGTATCGATGTCAGCAGGAATATGATGGATTGGTATTTGATTCATTCCAATGGATCAGTGTCAACACTATTATGATGAATTAGAACCACTTCACATCTGATGACTCTTAACACAGTTGAAAAATATATCATAGATAATTTTTATCTTGAAACCATTGTAAAACAATAAAACTTGATAAAATTGGGTGAATAAATTGTTAATCATTATCTGATTGATCAGTATATGACTTTCTTACATGAACTAGTCTCAATAAACTCTAATTTATTATCTATATCAACAAGATTTGTTTGCCTCTCATGGACCTATTACATACCACATCCAATGGACTGGTACGATCAACTTCAAACATAGAAACATCTTTCCTTTCATGACTATAGTATAAAAGAAATTATTTCTATTAGGTTTTGTATCTTTTGTATTATTGTTCTAATGAAAAACCAATATCTTCATCTTCTCATATTTCAAAGAAAAATTATTAGACTTTAAAATAATCTATATATGTTTATCTCACATTGATGAAATGAGACATGAAAACATTAGACTCATAACCTTTATTCTTACACAAAATTTAGATTGTAATAATGAATTCCTCGTGACTTTGGGAACATTAAGATTGAAATAGAATCAACTAACTTACATTGTAATATTTTTATTACATTTCTTCCAAAGCTCAATCTGATTTCCAAAACTCAGACACCTTTTATCCCATTCCTTAATAAGGATTGTGTCACAAGTTTTGTAGACATATTATGCTTTAAGAGAACTTGAAGATAAGAAAATAATCATCATATTTACATTGGATCCAATCAGGATCTGATACATATTCTCATATGATTCAAAATTTTATTTCAGACCCAAGGTGATTCTGATGAACAAATTCACTTGAAAAACATCTCTAACATATAAAATTGAAATAATAAAAAAATATGATCAAAATTAAATCTGATTTTCGGATTACGATGCATCCTTTCATCCATATTGTTTGATCAGAAAAACTCACAAAGTAAGGTTATTTTATTTTATTGAAAAAAAATCAATACAATCAGTACAAACTTATTTCAACTTCAAAAAAATACTTTATTCAACTTAGTCCTCACAATCCCCCTTTGGATTTTCTTATAAACCAAGATTTATAAACCACTAAACTTTGTAACCTAAATAAATGGATTACTTATCAACAGTTCCTAGCCTAATTTATTTAACTCATTATAGGAAAAAATAATCATTGATAAAAAAAACCATGATTTCCAAAGGTAGTGACTCATGAAACTTGTTTAACTTTCTAACTTTCCTTCACATATTTTTTCACTTATTTTTTTACTTCTTCCACTTACATGTAAAAAGATGTTTTTTACAACCTCCCCAAAAAATTGTTAGAATAGTTCACACACTTACATGATGAGTTGAAATCATACCCATAACTTCTCTAACATATATGCTTCCTTAAAATTTCTATCACATATTAATGGTAATATTAAAAAAATAATTTCCCCCCTAAATACACTATAAAAATACTAAATGATAGAGGGTACTAAAACACATACCTAAACCTTAATTAGAAAGAGGTTGGGTGACCATGTTCAACCTTATTTTAGAAAGAGTTTCCTAGATTTAAAGTTTTGTGAATTTTCCAACAACTTGTTTCAATGTAGGAACATACTCCAACTTTATTTCATTCTTGTCCACATGCTCTTTGAAGAAATGATATTTGATATCAATGTTTTTGGAATGATAATGTTTTACTCAGTTAATTGTAAGGTTTAGTATACTTTTATTATCAAAAATCTAGAGAATATGTAACTTTAATTCAATATGTAAGTCTTTTACCATAGTATTCATCAACATAAGTTTGGTAGCAACATGAGTGGTAGAAACATACTTATCTTCAGCCATTATAGAATTTTTTAAATTTTGTTTCTTTTCATGAAAACTTATAAAACAATTTCCTAGAAAGAAAACTCCCCAGATATGGATCCTCTATCATCAACATTTACTACACAATCATCATCTGAATACCCAAAAAATTAAATACATTCTGAGCTATCATACTTGATTTTGAAATCTATTGCTCCATTGATATATTTGAGAAATATTTTTCTATCCAATATATGTGATTCATTTAGATCACTCAAAAATATTTCACATAAGGTAAAAACATTAAAAATGTCTAGTAAAATACAAAAAACTTACAATAATCTATTGAAACTCTTTCAAATCAACTTAATTACATTCTGTATCTTTAATCAACTTTTTTCCCTATAAAATTTATATGGAAACTAGTTTTAAATTTTCCATTCCTAACTTCTTAAGAATTTCCTTAACATTATTTTATTGAGAAATAAATACTTGTTTCATCTTTTGTGAGATTTTTACCACAAAAAAATATATTTTATTTCACCCAACATTGACATTTCAAAGAAATTTTTCATATCTTTAGCAAAATATTCACAAGTTATTTCATCATTCCCAACAAAGATAATATCCACAACATATAAAATTATAATGATGGAAATCTCTTGTCATTATTTAATATAAATATTACTATAAACCCTTCATTTCATGAAATTAAACTTCCTCAAGAAGGTATCTAATTTAGAATACCATAGACTCAGATCTTGCTTTATTCCATACAAGGATTTCTTCAACTTGCACACATAACTTTCATCCTTCCCAAAAAAAAGACACATGGTTTCTCAATATAAAATTCTTCATCAAGTTATCCATTTAGAAATGATATCTTCACATCCATATGAAATATTTTATAACTTTACTATGCATCAATAACAAGAAAGATTCAGATTATTTCCAATCTTGAAAATGTATCAAAAGTGTCATCAAAATAAATTCCTTCAATCTGTGAGTTACCTTTTGAAACTAACCTATCTTTTTTTTAACAATTCACTATCTTCAATCAACATGTTCTAGAACACCTATTTTGTACAAATAATATATTTTTTAATTTTTATTAGGTAAAATTTCCCAAGTATCATTCTAATAGATGTAACCCAACTCTTCATTCATAGCACGAATTTATACTAGATGGTCAAAAGCTTCATTAACATCATTCAGAATAACTTTTGAAAACAAATATGTATGTTTAGTAACATTTGATTTTATCCTTGTTAGAAACTTTTAATGTGGATAACCAATTATGTTTTGAGATTCCACTTGCCTCCTTATACTAGGATGAGTTGTTTTAGAACCTTATTTACCACTAGAAAGAATTGATTCTAATTATTTTTCTTGAGTTAGATTAAAATTATTTACATCCTTAAAAGTAATCTTTACAAAGAATCTTTCATATTGTTCAAATTTTTTATCTACACATGTTTTTTAGCATCTTCCCCATATTTTTCAAAAACATTCACATCAACAGAGTCAAGTAATCTTCCTATATCTCTGTTGAAACACTACACCAAAATTACTAATTACTGGTGAATTTTTAATGGTAGTTTAAGAAAATACCGCTAAAAAAATGTCAAAATATAGAAGTGGGGTTTAAAAAACTTATGCTAAAAATATTATAGATACCCATGCCACTTCTTACCCTCCCCGTCCCCCCAAACCAATAACACCAACCCATGCTACCCCAACCCCATCAAACCCTAGCCCCCTCACCGCCTATCCCCTTCACCCCCTCACCACCAGATCCCTTCGTCATTGTCGTTAGTGTTGTTCCTTCCCTAGTCTGCTGAAACCCTAACCTCGTTCCCATCCCACTTCTCCCCCTATGATCCCCAAGACCAAACCCGTGCCACCAACATCTCTCTCCCCCAAACCATCACTACCACTTCTCCCTAGGAAAGTTAAGGGCATGTAATTCCTCTTTCCTTTCTTATTAAATTATTTATTCATTATATTGGGTGTGATCTATTATTTTCCTAATTTTGGGATTGTGAACCACTTCAATTTAATTATTTTTCTTCCAGTACAACTATTTAGGGGGGATTGGTTTAGAGAAACTATGGTGATATTGTTGTTTCTCGTATCTAAATTGCTCTCCTTTATGTAAGGGATCTAAAAATATAAAATGTGAAATATTATACTTGTCAGATTGAATTATTAATGACCTATCATCTTCCTATGGACCTTCAAAGTAGAATTCTATATTTATTTTGATAGGAGGACCTTTTCTTCATATCATATACTTAAAGGGTTGGTCTAGAAATGGTTTTCATTTAAGTGGAAACAATTGAAATAGATATTTTTCAACTAATTTGTTTTTTCAAATTGCTTTACAATGTTTGTAAGTTGTTTTACATACCATGGTTTATGATTATAATTTTGATAGACTAGACTAAAAATATTTTGAATGTTTCTTTGTTTTGTTATTTTAATTTCACATTTAATAAGTTATTAATGTTGATAAAAAATATAATTTTTGAACTCTCTTTGCCATGATAAAACCCTCCATGATTTATAATAATTTTGATGTTATAAAATGTTTTATAATCTTCCTTGTTACTTTCCTGTCATGACATAAATTGTAATAGAAGTTAAAGTTACTATTAAATTTGATATTAGTAAAGTATGAATCATGATAGAAATGAATATTATATGATTATATAGAAAATGTTTCCTAGTTTCACCCATTATCGATGGGTAAGTTGATGGTATGTGATGGGATCACTATAGCTTGACACTAGTATACCCCTTCCCTTATTCCTAAATGGATGGTATAAAAAATTTACCTATCACTAATATACATGATTTATTTTCCATTTAATGGGATGAGTGTTTCACCTTAATTATTTTATATTTGTTATATTAGATCCTGAGTTAGTCCTAAAGTAGGTATATCAAGTATGGATCCTCTTGATATAGTGGGTTTATCGTTATCATTGAAATATGTATTTTATGAATTTCTCAAAGTATATTGTTTGTTATATTTTGTATTCCTCTATATGTGTATTATTGTTTCATACACTATGGATTGTGAAAGGACATTGGGAATGAGGATGTGATCACTTAGTGAGTATGTAATGTTCACACCTTCCATGTGTCTTACATAGGAATCTTGTAGAAATTTCTTGTACGTGATCCAGGTAAGGGTAATGAATTAAAGAAAAATATTTAGTTCCATTTGGAGTCTTGAAAATTAGTTGGATCATTTGTACCATTTAATTGATGAGTGGAGAATACATGTAGGGGTTGTTCACCAGTTTTCATTCCAGATATCTCACTCATTAAACCTCCATTTTTGGTACTTAGTATGTGTTTAATTTTCCTAACAATTGTATAAGTGGTTATTTCTGAATTTCATGACGTTTATAGAATTTATGGTTATTTTGGATTATGATAATGTGGAATTTCATGTTCATATAGTTATTTTCATTTATTATCATCAAGGTGTCTCCAATAGAGATGTACCCTTTCCAAAAACTAGATTATAATAATGGACGATGGGTTACTTAACTCAATGGTTTACACTTCCTATGTATGAGATGAAGTATCAAACACTTTTTCATTTAATAAATAGTAAAATCAATAAAATAAATCAAAATTTATTTCATCTTCAGATAATTGGATAGATTATTTATGTTTTTACCAATTTCTTTTGATCAAATTTCCAGATATTGGGTTGTTTCCAAAATAAAAAATTTATCATATCAAACATGTTTCTTCACATGAATTATATTCATCAGATTGTGACAATGTAAAAAATTTGAGTTATTTAATTATGGGTACATGATGGGATCAAAAACATTAAAGTGGAAAACACTTTAACCAAAGTCCATTATTATTGTACCTTTATGAACATTTATGATGGAATTTTATATTTCTAGGAAAGGATTATAAAATAGGATAGGTGAATAAGAAGTGGTCATATCCCCCTATATGATTAAAACATAAAAATTAGTATGGAAGATCAAATTATTAACTTCAAATAGAACATCTTCAAACACACTCTCTTGGAATTTAGTGGACATGTTAAGTAATTTTAAAATCAATCTAGTTGTTTGAGATGTACCATCCATAAATAAGGAAGAATAGAATGTGGAATACATAAATAAAATATCTTAAATCACCACTAGCAAATCTAGTTAAGAATTATGTGATAACCCCTCTATCTATAGATGTGTTAGAACTCTAAATCCACTACTATGGTGATAGATAATTACTAGCTTAACCTAGAAATAGTGACATTAGTGTGTTTCTCCCGTGATTTCTATTTTAAATTAATGAATATATGATTTTTATTTTGCTTCTATTTTACATAATACTATCTATGATTGATTTCCTTTTTTTGCTTTGATTTTTCTGTACTTATATGACTCTTCAATATAACTATTTGGGTTGTATTTTTTCACTTCCATTTATCTATTTTTCTACTGAGTAATACTTACGTGATTCACTTTTTTTAATATATAATATGCATTTTGTGATATGGATAAAAGCTAGATCACATTATCGGGGAACACACCTTAGTATACAATGGGTTTGGATGAGTTTTTAGATTTTTCAATTTTCAATTGATTCGTTGAAGGGATAATAAGATGTCCATGTCCTAAATATAAATTTAGAAGATGGTTGAAGAGAGAAGAAGTTTATGAACACTTGATTTTGAAGTAATTCCATGATCAGTGCTTGAGTTAGAATTGGTATAGAAAATAAAATGTTACATAATGTTTGAGCACTGATGTCAATCGATATAATGAGCTCCCAAATTCATCGACAATGGAAAATGAAATGAAAAACCATATAAACAATGCATTCATCATTTCCAGACACCAATATAAACATCAAAAAATATTAGAAAAACAGTTGAGGGATGAAAACTATATCGATATTGTAACATATCCTTGGATCCTCCTCTTGATTCTATGGAGGCTAATGTAAGAGAAAACTTTACTGAGTAGAAAATTGTATTTTATGGTTTAGTCAACAATGGAAATCAAGAGTTGTATAGTGGATGTTTGAAATATTCAAAACATTCTTTTCTGCTAAAGTTTTACCATATCAAATGCCTACATGGAATTAAAAATAAGGTGATGTCCATGATATTTGAATTATTACATGATTCATTTTTTAATAAAAGTTCCCGGAGTATTTTTATGATATGAAAAAAGTTGTTAACAATTTTGGTCTAAATTAATAAAAAAATACATGCATTTCCCAATGATTGTATGCTTTGTTAGGGAGATGATTCAAGCATACATGATTGGATTTTTTTCTTCTTCTAGGTGGTAGTTAATGGGTGATGGTGGAAGTCTAAATAAATATAGTACTATGAAGAAGAAGAAAAGGAACACACCTAAAAATGTTTTTCATTACTTTTCTTTAAATCCATGATTGGAAAGATTATTCATGTCATTGAAAACCATCGAACACATGAAGTGTAATTATATAGATAATAACAATGATGGGTTAATGTGACATCCAAGAGAATCACAATCAAGGAATACATTTGATTCATTACATCCAGATTTATCATCTATTCCTAGGAATGTTTGATTTGGATTGGATACCGATGGATTCAACCCATTTGGGACTTTGAGCACTATTTATATAATTTTTCCAATTATTTTGATCCCTTGCAATCTACATCCTTAGATGTGTATAAAATAAATCTCCTTATCATTTCAATTATTATTCCTAAAAAATGATTAGAAATGATATTGATGTATAATTTTAGCCTCAAATTGAATAATTAAAGGAGTTATGGAGCAATGGTGTTCAGACATATGTTGAATCTTCTAGAAAAATGTTCAAAATGAAAGCTACTATAATGTGGACCATTAATAACTTCGATGGACATGGGAATTTAACTGGTTGGAACACTTATAGAGGTTTGGATTGTCATATTTGTAACTTTTATTTTGATCCCAAAAAACTAACTCATAGTAAAAAAATGGTGCTTCTTCTGTCATCAAATATTTTTCAATGCATCTCCTAGATTTCAGTTGAAGAAGTAAAAATTAAATGGTTCTATTTATCATAGACCATCTCAAAAGTTGTTAACTGGTTCTGAAATATTGGCACTACTTGGAAATATTTAAATCGAATTTGGGAAGGTTCATTATTTGAATGATAGTGCGAAACAAGTTCAAAGTGAATCATCAAGTGAAATCAGAATGTAATTATGGAAGAAAAAAAGTATATTCTTCAAACATTCATATTGGGAATTTAATTTTTTGCAGCATAATCTTGATGTTATGTATATTGAGAAGAATTTTTGTGATAATTTGATCATCACATTCCTTATGATCATGGAAAATAGAAGGACCGTATAAATGATCAGAAAGACTAACAAACAATGAACATAAAGCTTGATCTCTAGCTAGATGAGAAAGAAAAGTACGCTCTGAAATTTTTTGCTATGAAAAATAGGGATAAAGAAAAATTCATTATAATTTTAAAACAAGTGAAGGTATCTGATGGGTATTCAAGTAACATATCAAGGTGTGTTTACTTAAATAATCATATGTTACATGAATTTAAAAGTCATGATTCACATATTTTTTATAGTAGTTACTACCACTGGTATTGTGTATATTATTACCTAAGAAGTTTACAACTATTTTATTCCAAATTTTTACATTCTTTAGACAACTATGTGAGAAAAATCTACAACACTTTTACCTTAAAATCCTTCAAGAGATATTTTTATTGAAACTTTATGCAATATTGATGATCTTTCATCCATAATTTTTTACTATCATGATGAATTTTGCTATAAATATGGTTGAGGAAGAAAAATTAGGAGGCCCTATACATTATCAATGGATGTATCTAATTAATTTGTACTCAGTTTATATGTTTTTAATTTAAGTAAAAAATACATTGAATGTTATTAAATAAAAAATTATGTTTTTTTATTTTATATCACAGATATCTTGGGTATTTAAAATCACACGGGAAAAATAAATCTCAACCTTAGGGTTCTATTTATAAAGGCTATTTGGAAGAGGAGCATCTCAAAAATTGTTTTAGATACTTGGATGATATTGAGACAAGATTTAATTGAGTTGGAAGTGTTGATGACACATTGAATCAATATCAACTACATGGGAAACCAAAAATCCATCTTACTATTAGCCGATCAGTGGGGAGGACATCAAATGTTACACTAATAGAAATGAAATTATCACAGGAATATAGATATGTGCAGTTGAATAGTGAAATTATTGTTCCATTTATTGAATAGTTAAGGATACAAACAAAGAGATGAATGAGAGTCCGAACATGAAATCAGAAAGATAAAACAAAACATGTTAATAATGGTATTATAAAATGGTTTTCCCAACATGTAAGTTCATAAATATTGAAATCAATATAGATATTATTTTGAAACATATATTTTTTAAATATAATAATGTATATTACTTTTTTTAGATTAGGAATATTAATACTATAGCTGAGTTGTTGCAAGATTTAATGTTTCTAGATCGAGGTCCTCTAAAACATACTAGAATGTTTGACACTAATAATGTGAATGGATTTAAATTTCATATAGTCAATTAGGAAGAGGGTTTGAAAACATATAATAGTGTTATATTTTTTTCCGAAGTGGGATACTATGGAATGTAGATTGATATTTTCAAATTAAACTACCATAAGCATTTTTAGTTGTTTTATTCAAATGCAATTGGGTTAATATTATCGGTGTTGTTAAAAGAGATTCCTCATAATTTACTTTCGTGAACTTATATCTATTGATGAATGTTGGTGAGAATGATTTACATGATCTGTATATCTTATTATTTCTATTGAAAATGGTATATTATGTGTAAGATGTCCTGGATGAAGGGTGAAGTGTAGTTTCTCATGTAAAATAAAGAGACCTGTATGATATAAGTGATGAAGTGGAGGATTTTAACTCTGAAATTGAATCCGATCAACAAAAATAATCAAACTTATCTATCCATCATGATATTGAAAATATTAGTCTTGTAAGGGTGGATGAAGTAGATGAAGTTATGATGGAGTAATAAAATGAAATGACTAAATGTGAAAATGATTGTATGTGAAGTCATCCATTCATTTATAAACCAATTATGTCATCTATGTAGTCATTCATTATCATAGTTATGTATATTTCTTTTGTCAGTATTACACATCTGTTATCATTTATAAATTTTGATGCATTAATTTTTTGAAATATATGTTCTGATGTTAATTTTATTTGATTAAATGATAGGAATGACCAGAAGGAAGTGTTATAATAATTCCAGTAGACTCCTAGTCAACGTTACCTTGAAGATATCAATAAATGATGATCTATTAGTCTCCCTCCCTACAGTATCTGAGACACCCTCCGCTTTCCCTCTACACCATCCCTCACACCCTCCATCAGCATTCCATTAGTCACACAACCAATTCCTCCCCTTTCAACAGCCTTAAAATCAGGGGAGCATGTTGCCACTCCTAGTTATTTATGAGGACATTGGTGGTTGAAAGTTATAGGTAATAATTTTAATATGAATAATTTTATTTAACTTTTTTTATACTATTAACTAATTTTTATAAAATATAGAAACAATGCTACTATGAATAAAAATATAAATTTTTTAGATGTATGGAATCTGAAAAGACTAAATATAGTTTACACATTTAACTACTATGAGGTCAGTATGATGATTATGTGGGATTAATTTCCCAGATTCTAGGTCATCTGGTGGTAGAGCTGGTTATCCTACCGATTATGTATATTGATTAGAAGCATATGCCTTAATCTTGAAAAAATAATGCTTTTGATTCCAAGATAATGATAATTTTAATATATTATGATGTAATGGAATGTCATTATGTTTTTAAATTCTAATATTTTCAAAATTAATATCTTTGGAAAGATGTCTTTCCACTTTCCAATTACCGATCTTATAGAATGAAAGTGGACATTGAAAAATTTGGGTTATAAATGGAATGATTTTAAATAGAGATTATGGAATGAATTCAATGATACTTTCTTGAGAGATTTGAAAATTTCCCAGTGGGGTACCTAGAGAGTAATTAAAATTTTTTTTGATAGCCATTGTGATGAGAAGACTTTGGTATTTAAATATATTTTATTATATGAATATCATTTGACATTTATAAATGCATATGAAAAGGAGATTACATTGTATAAATTACTATTAAATTAAATTTTATTTATTTCAAGATGTTGCAAGGAAGAATGCATCGATTCAATCTTAGAAAATCATCCCTCACACTACGGGGTCAAAGTGTTTTTCCAAAAACTAATCAAATCTAGTAATCTTTTCATTAGTTTAAATATTTATAAGACAATATAACATATTCCATATGTTAAATTGTTGAATTATTTTTGTTTAATATAGTCATATAATTTAGGATACCAGGTCTTCCGAATATAATTGTGGTTGAATGTTAATAAAAAATATAATGGGAGTTATGTTAATGAGCCTTACAAAGAAGTCGGGCGAATAAATTAATTTTTCATTATAATAACTTATTATTAGTTTCCACTATGTTAATATATATTTATTAAACTATGAATAATATTTGATTTATAGGTAAAAATTAACCAACTATGAGATGCCAATCCTATGTAGTCCTTCTCAGTTTCCCAAGATGACATAGTTGGTAAATTCCTTGGTAAGAAGCATCCCGGTCTAGTGTGTGGGATGTGTTTGGGACCATTACCATCTGAGGTATTTAGTAGGACATCAGATATTACAACTACATCTACTCCTAGTTTTAGTCACTCCCCACCCCAAGATTCTCAGAGATATTTTTTTCTATGAAAAGTACAATTAAAAAACTGGGGGCCCAGATATCCTCTTTGCAGAAAGCATTGGTTGATTTATATCCGAAGATGACTAGATCTATCCCCTATGATATTACATCAATGACTGGGGGTGAGCAATTATATCACAAAACATCAAAATCATTTAGTTCACAATATTTTATTGGTTTAAAGATTAAATATAAATATACAAAACTATTTAATTTTCAATATAATTGTCTTATAGGTGCCAGTAGTAGGATGTAAACACAGATATGGAGAAGGTGACGAGTAGAGTTCATCATTAGTAAATTATTAGTGGTCTCTTTGATCTCTTGGACTAATATGGAAAGAGATGGTTTGTTAATGTATCATTTTTGGCACAGAGTATTCATATGTTATTTTTATGATTTACCATGTTTGAAGAGGCTAAGACCATTTATATCATGTTTTTTGTTATAACTATATGGTGGAATGTTATGGTTAGTGTAAATTAATATACTTGTTTATATATGATTAGTTTCCTTCATTAATGTTTCATGAGACTATGTATATGAGTATTCTCTAAGAAATCTATAGAGAAATATATAAAAGTTTATTGGGCCTCTTAAGCTCAGAATAAGTTATCTTTAGCACTATAGGTAATTAAAAATGTCCAGTGACCATGTCACCATGGTTAAAGGGTACTATGTATATTGAAAAGTGTTGTTGAGTTGTATATGGATATGGGAAATGACGTGGGTATCCTTGGTTGGTTTCCCAAAGGCTATTCTGATATGTATGAGATGATTAAGACGAGAGAAAAAATGGGTGAGACGACCATATGGATTAGGATTCCTGAGAAACAACATCATAAGTGTGGGTTGAGTTTTAATGAGAAATGTGAGTGGGATGATTCCTTTTTTATGAGATAATGTGTGAAAGTGAAGGGTTATAACTAGGTTAATGGACCTCTTTATGGTTTTCTAGGTGGTGTAAGTTTGTTTATAAATAGAAATAGGTTTTCTGTTTTAAAATTTATATTTAATATAGGGTTTGAAATAAATGGAATTTCAATATAATGTGATAATTTGATAAATAGGTTTTGAAATGTAATTTTAAAATTAAAGTGAGTGTTTTATAATGAATTATTTTTTAGGATTTGAAATAAGTGCCTAGTATGAATAAAATATTGAATGTGATTCCTTTTATGAATTATTTTTAAAAAGGATTTGATTGGTTTTAAAAGGATATCAAATGATAATGGATGATTTTTTGGTCCACTTACATCATCTATGATGCCTATTTTAATAAATCTTGAGTTTTTTTATATGTTCCTCTTTCCATGATTACATTATATAATTATTTATATCTTATTGTTTTTTAATTTTAATTTTACCCATGATGTTAGTTGGTATCAATGTGGAAGGTTATCTTAGATGTATGTTATATAACTCATATAGAGTTGAGATGGGTATTGGGATGAGTTGAGGCTTGGGGATATGTCTTAAGTGACTAGAAACCATGCTGTGAGTTGGTGAGTTGGGAGACTAGTTTCATACCTTATATGTTGTTTCTTACATGTTTCTAAAAATATACTTGGTATAGGAAATGAATGTCAATGTTGGAGAGGGGTCTTGAGGCCAAGCTCATCCATGAGTGAGATGGTTCCATAAGGGACACCATAATAGATATGGTGGCCCATTTGTGTGTGATGTCTAGTCTAGTCTTAAGTGATATGATGTGTCTGGAGATAATATGTTCATGTTTCCTTGAGTGAGAAGGGATAAATAGGGTACTTCATGTGTGTTATACCTTGAGTGATAAAGGATAACCTAGGTGATTATCATGTAACCCCCTTTGAGTGATAAGGGATGGTTCTGGACTTGTGAACACCATACTATATCTCTTCAACTAGTGATCAAGATTTTTTATGACACCCTTCCATTAATCTTTGAGTATAGGTCAAACTTGGTGTATTACCCTACCTATAGTCTTTAGGTGTGGGACATGTTATGTTATGTGGTGAATCCCATCCTCCCAGTATGGATATTAAGCAGGTATGGTTAGGTTTTATGGTGGCCTATCCATCACAAAATGACTTGACTTATATGCTTGTATGTGTATGGTATGGGTACCGATGGTTGTGTTTCATGTTCATGTCTCGTAAATCTTACATGTATTTCATGAAAATACACTCCATCACAAAAAAAAACTCGGTATTTTATAGGAACTAAGGATTACTATTATGTAATTAGACTCATCCCTTACCTACTTACACAACATCGGTCCTAATGTTTGTGGGTAGAACTTCATGTCTTATCTCACGAAATAGGTATCACATGAATTTGGACAAGTGGGTTAATTAATAGGTCAGGTATAAAATGTTTTGATCAGATGATTATTTGAGCTAGGCCATTATCCAATGTATTTTATATATAGTTTGGATCAACATGTACTGGTTACTGTACAAATTATTTATATGAGTTATGTTTTACTTTATATCTACTGCAACTGCTTTGTTATATTTTGATGCATTATATAGATAAATTTACATCTTTATATTTAAAAATATTGGAACCCTCTTACCACCATATTTTATTTCTATAGGTATTTGGGGATATTGTTTATAAGTAAGGTTCAAACTGAATTTTTAATATATTTGGGCATGACCCCCACACATTATTTTAGAGGGAATAGTCTCCCAATGATTATGTTAGTCCCTCTCCATTAGTGGCCAACCTATCATGAATAGGGAGGCTTTCTTGAGGTCATATTGAATCCCCACATGGGTGTTGTTAAAGAGATATTGGTTGAGACGTTAAAAAATGGCATCAGAGCATGTTTTCGGATTGGATAGTGTAATTAGTGGTGGATTTATATTTTCAGAAGATGGGAGGTTGACTAAGAACATTCCTAGATTTCATGAAATTAGTTGAAACCCAATATTCTAGGGGATGTCTATTGTGGGGAAATGGAAATTTTGGGTGAGTAAGGTGTTATATTGGATCAAGAATACCATGGTGGGATGGATGAGTCTCAGGATGATTCATATGTCTTAGATAGGAGTTATGTTGTTACTCATTCAACTCAATAAGGTCATGCTTAAGGCACGATACATGTACCTAAGGGAATTATTTTTTTAAATGCCCCTCATAAAAAAACATTATTAGTTGAAGGAAATTAAAAAATAATCAATGTTTCCATAATAAAATTATAAGGGTTTATTATATTGATATATATTTAAGGGGATTGTTTTATTGTTAGACCACCATAGGGAAATGGTTTTTTGGATCGTAGGGTTTTGATAGAAGACCAATTTTAAGTTGAATTTTTTTTATTGAAAATGGGTGTAGTGGAATGCGTTGTGTGAGAAATGGTTTTCTAAGGTAAATTTACTATATGGTGGAACATTATGGTATGTTCATTGTTTTTTTCTAGGGTTTTTCTAGGGCTGCAGATTCTATAGTTGGATTTTTTGTACATAATTATATAGTGGTGGTTTAAAACACCGTTAAATATGGAATTTATTTACGTGGTGGTTTAAAACGACTCTATATGATGATGTTTTTTATTGGACAGTGGATAAAAACACCACTAAATATGCCATAATATTATTTATTAGTGTGTTTCTTTATTTTAGTAGTGGTTTTGTGATTCAAAAAACTTCAGGATTTAGTATCATTTTTAACCACTGCTAAATCCTCAACAATTTTGGGCTATAAAAATTCCCATAAAATGAAGAAAACCCCTCCTAAATATACTTTATGCGATGCTTACCAGAAATCACCACTAAATGGAAGGAACCACCACATGTTGGATGTTGACACCAACTTTAGGGGTAGTTTTTTGAATCCATTGTAGAACTATGTGGCGGTGGTTTAAAAGACTACCAAATCAAAAAACAAAACTACCGCTATATGGATATTTTCTTATAGTGAATCATTTATATTTTCTTCCTTCCAAATAATATCCATGAAAAATTCTATATTTATCTATCTAGTCAAACTTTCCAAGGTTTCCAACTTTATTCTTTATGATGCATGAAATCCCAAAAATATTATGTGTTTTAAATTTGATGTTCATTTATAAAACATTTCATACTGAGTCATATCAGAACTTGAACTATAGAAGAATTTGTTTTGAATATAAATAATAGTCCTCAGGGATTACCTCCAAAATTATAGATGGATACCACATTCAAGTAAAATAGTTCAACCCATTTCAACAAAAATTATATTATTTTCTCAGTAAAACAATTTTTTTGAGGAGTGTATGATGTATTGAACTCATGAATAACTTTTTTCTTCTCAAGATAACTCTCAAATTATTTATTCTTGTATTCACCAATATTTTCAGTTATCAACATCTTCACTAAATACTCACATTACTTCTTATATTTTCTCCCAAAACTTTTACACATTTTTATAAAATCAATCTTATGTTTCATATACACAACACATGTAATGATAGTACAGTCATAAATGAAAGTATCGATGTAATTATCTATATGTGTTGATTTTTTTCTCATTTTACCAAAAATATGTGAATGAATAACTTTTGGGTTTTTTGAGCAAACATCAACATTATTATGAACAGAGTTTTTAATCATTCCGTTATGAAAAATTGTGCAACAACAATATCTTCTTTTTGACATATAAAGAATTTTAGGGACGTTGTCTAACATTGCTAACGTTATCATGTTTCTATGAAACTTGTGTCCCATTATTTTATGCCACAACTAATTATTTTACATCATACTTAAGTATTAAGAGTTTTTAACTTCACAAACTTGGAATAAGTTCCCGTTTTTACAATGGCCTCTTGTAACTATCTTACCATTTTTCTCAATTTTTACAAAAAAACCATATTTTCTAAAAATAACATGGTTTCCTTTATCACAATGTCATGAAAAACTTATCATGTTGTGTTTCTTCCCATAAATAAAAAATAATTTTTATATTTCAATTTTTATTTCCCAATTATGTTTGATCCAACTCCTTTGATTCTAAGGGATAAATGGTTACCAAATATCACCATTCCTTCTTTTAAGTCTTTAACATTCCTCAATAGTTTTATGTCTCCCATAATATGAGAAGAACACCCACTATCTAATATCCAAGGTTTGTCTCCTTTTGAATCTTTTGAGTGCGGTATAAAAAAAGAGATTTATCTTTCCCATTTACATTCTTCATATTTGGATTCTGAAAATTGTTATAAGCATGTTTTTGTATTGAGAAGTATATAACGCGTTATTTCAAAAGATTTAACGGTTGTTAAAATATTTAAAAAATAGTTTACAGAGGTTGGAACATATATTAAGCTTTAAAAAAACATTCTAATATTTCATCATCAGGGAGGATTAAATCCCCTTTATCTTTTCCTTCTATAAGTTGGGGAATAGTTTTGATGATGTTTATTAAACCAAAACATGTTTTTCAGATGCCCAAATCCACCATAATACCAGCAGTACCCATAAAATAAATAATTTATTTTGTAACTTCTATGATATTAGGAATTATGAACATGTTTCTCAGAAACCTTCTTATCTTTATCATAAGAACTTTTTTACCACCATACTTTCTATTATCACCATAAATATTCTTTCTCAACTCTGATTTCTTTATATCCATATCATAAAAGAATTAGAAACTTTTTTAGAATTATATTTTTTGTAAACTTATGCCTTATAAACTTTTTTGGTTTTGGAAACATACATAAATTTATAATCTTTATTCTTCTCAGAAAAAATTTCAAATTCCTTCTTAAACATTGAAGGTAAAATTTGATCCTTCTTATGTTCAAAATTTCTAGACCTTTCAAAAAATTTAGAGATGATGTTCTTAAAACTTGTAACTCTCTACTTGGATTTAGAATTTTTTTGATAATTTCCAATTCCTATTAATTTTCCTTCAATATAACTTTAATATGTTTATGTAAATTCTTTTTTTCTCAGGATTCTTCTTTAAAAAATCAATATCTTCAAGTAACATATATTTTCATTTAGGAGAATAATATTTATTTTTTCAATGTATTAATTTCATTCTATAACTTCTTTTTTCATTTTCAAGTCTAAAAATATTTCTTAGACATTATTTCAAATCTATCTTACAATGAAATTGAAGATCAGACTCTTATTATTTAGAACTACTAATTCCATTTAGATGAAATTCAAGATCAGTATCTTATTATTTAGAACTACAACTTCCAAAAACATCATCATTAATAGTTGCAATGAAAGTATTTTAGCAATTCAATTCAATAAACTTTTTGTATTTAGCTTTAGTATCTTTTTCTTCATCATTTTTAGACTAGAATATCCTCATTTTTGTTTTGAAGAACATTTTATCCCTTCCCTTTGAAAATGATTTAGACTTATCATCATATTTCTTTGAAGACATTATCTAACTTCTCTCATCTTTATCCCTATTATAATAATTATATCTTTTGGGGAAATTCAAATAAAAGTTCCAAAAACCTCCAAATTCAAATCATTTCAATAGAGGTTTCCCCTGATACTTTATTTTACATATTTTAACATTTTTAGGAAATAAGGATAAAAATTCATCAATATTTTTACATACCTCATTTTCAGATTCTGATTCAGCAACCTATTCTTCTTAAAAAACCTTCTTAGACATTCCATTCTTGGTATCCTTGAAGGAAATTTCTTTATCAAGTTTTGTTTTTTTTTCATTCATAATATCCCCCCTTCTTATTCAATAAGTAATAAGAGTACTATAAATACTATACAATGATAGAATTTTAGGATATCTATCTTCTAAATATGAAACTGTGACATCAAACACATGAGAAATAATTATAAAGATCTTTTTAACGATAGTTGAGTCTTCCAACTTCTCACCCAGACATATAAGGGTGCTTAAAATATTATTCATCCTTATAATTAAGTCACCAATAGATTCAAAATCACCAATTTTCAGATATTAAAACTTTTTACTCAAGATTTTTAACTTTATTTTGACACCTTTTTATTTCCTTTATAAATGTTTTTCAACTTTTACCATATACCTTTTATAGTAGTAAATCCCTTCAATATTAGAAACTCACTTCTAGAAAGTGATGAGAGTGATGCATTCTTAGCTATTCCACCATTCTCAATATTCTTCTTATCCATAGACATGAGATATTTTCATCAATAGAAGGAAATATATCTGTAGCTACTTCAAGAACATGATACCTAAGATACATAAGATAAAGATTCATTTTATCTTTATAGACATGATACTTCATACCATTGAATATCATAATCCCATTACTGTTGAAAAAATTCAAATTATCTACAATAACTTCTCTTAAAAAACATTAGCAAAGAGTAAATGAAGGGAACATTATATCTGGTACCAATTGATATTTACAAGTCAGAATCATTATATCACAGAGAGGGGGAGGGGTGAATTAGGGATATCTTTTTTGATTTAAGTTTAATTTATTTTGAAACAACCTTCACCTCGTATTAATGATTTAAAATTTTGTTTAAAAAAACAACCACACATCCATAGGAACACAATTATTTACAATTTTCACTACTAAAAAAGAGTAGTTACATCCTTGGTATAGTTTGAAAAAAATATAACACCAGAAAATCCACTAGAAAACAATCCTTTTGTGTGGATACAAAAAAGTAGGATATAACCTTACATTGGTGTAGCACTATGATCAATACAATAGTGCATGTTCTTCTTCTTAAAAAAATGATTTAATAAAATTTTTTGTTACAAGTTAAGCAAATTTCACCAATTAAATCCAAACATAGTATTTTTCTTCCTTATCAACATTTAATTTTGATATCTATAAAAAAATATTAACTTTACCACCATTAGCTGCTCCAAAATTATCTGGAATTCATAATAATACTCAGTCTCATTCCCTAATCATATTTATCATTCCATAGAGTATAATTCAATATGAATACCTAAGAAAAAAAATTTTAAACCACATTTAAACTATGTCTAAAAATGGTTTCTGATTACCCAGTCTGATCTGGTAACACCTAAATACAATCTTCCTTCATTTTCTTTTGTCTAGAAAATGTCTTCAAGAATTCTCCATTTGGAAACCTATTCTCTCTAAAACATTCAATGTTTTCGCCTTCTCTCTTTACACATGATTTTTGGATCCATGAGAAAGTAAACTGTACTTCCTTCCTTTTATAGGTGCGCTAAAAGTGGTATGGGTGGGAATCTGAAAACATTTTCCCACTTAACCAATTTTCCGTAATTTTAAATTTTATTTCTATTTCAACTCCATCTTTGAATTATTCAGTGCTTCTCAACATTTTTCAATTCTTCTCAAAAAATCTCAAATGTTTTTTAAAATTAATTTGATTTAAACTTTCTAACCATTCTTTTTTCGAACTCCAATTGTCATTTTTGATTTATTTATTACAATGAAGAAAAAAGTATGACAAAATATCATTCATTATGTTTCTCTGTACCAATTGATTATATGAAAATAAAATGACTTATCATTATGATGCTCAGTACCAAATGAAGGACATAAAACATTGAACCCATTATTCCTTAAACATCATCATAAATTCAAAATATATTTTTTTCCTCTTGAAAGAACTTCCACAAAACTCTTCAATTTAGTATCCTTTTCTTATTTTCTTTATCATACCCAATATTCTCTGTCTGATAAATTATCAGTGTTATCATTCATATGATAAATTGGTCTCTGATTAATTTTGATGGATCAATGTCAATGCTAATCTGATGAATTGACACCACATCATGTCTGATGACTCTTGACACAATTGAAAAACAAATTAAATCTACCTTTTCTCTTGAAATAATTGTAAAAGAATTCAACCTGATGAAAATGGTTTTGATAAATTATTGATCATCATCTGTTAGAGCGGTCTCTTACTTTATTAAATTCATCTATCTCAAAAAACTCCACTTTCTTATCTACATCAGTAAATGTTCATACCTCTTATGGATAGGTGGCATCCCACATCCAATGGATCAGTAACAAAGAATTCTAATTCAATAAATTCTACTTCAACAGCTTATTTCCTCTTCTAATTAAGGTAGAAACCAAATTATATCTATAAATATTTTTATCTTGTGGATTATTGGTTTGACTAAAAACAAGAATCTTTGTCTTCTCACATTTTAAAAAAATTCTCAGCCATTAAACAATTCTACATCCAGTGATGTCACGTCGATGAACTGAGACTGGAAAACTTCAAACTCATCAAATTTATTCTTCTACAATCATTAGCTTGTAATAATGACCTCCTCACGACATTGGGATCATTAGGATTAGTATATAATTATACTAATTAAATTTGAATATTTTTATTTCTTTTCTTTCAAATCTCAATTTTATTTCCAAAACTGAAACACCTTTTCTACTATTCCATTACAAGGTATATATCACAAGTTTCCCCAGAAAAATAATTTTTTTAGAAATTTTATATCATAAAAGTATCATAAGATCTAAATTCTATCCATTAAAAATCAAATACATCTTATCATTCTGATTTGAACTATTACTTCAGACCCAAGGTGATTTTGATAAACAACTTCACCTGAAAAACATCTACATCACTGAAAATCAAAACAAAGAAAATTTATTATCAAAGGTGTATATGATTTTCAGATTAAGATGTATCCTTTCACCCATACCATCTGACCACCAAAACATATAAAGTAAGATGATTTTTTTCTTGACAAAAAAATACAACACAATCAATACAAACTTATTCCAGCTTCTAAAAACACCTTTAGTCAACTTGGTCCTAATAGATATTTATGCTTGTTCTATAATAAATGAAAAACGATTTGAAGGATATATTTCCATTATATATGGAAAATAATGATGAAGTAAATTAGAGGTTTTCTTGAAGATATTGTCGATACGGATAAAACTAACATTATATTATGATGATTTTTGTTATGATATTTAAATACATTGACAAAAAGTGTTTGTAGATGAAGAAAAATAATATAAAAAAACATGGAATCATGCTTGAGGTGGTTGGGAAGTATTTAAGAAGGTACTAGATTGGCATGAGAAGTTTATGGTCTTAATTGTGCATAATATATATTTCTAGAAAATGGAAAATTCTCTATATAAAGATAAATATGAGGCTTTGTAAAGGTAATACAAAAATTACAGTTGCTACATAATGGTACTTTGAAAACCATTACTTACATAAAGGTAAAATGTCATCTATGAAATGGTCATCAATAAATTATACTACCAACATTAAGGTAATTATGAGAACTATGTAAAGGTAATTCAAAATTCTAGTGAGTTGTGTAAAGGTTATGTCTATTCCATGTGAAGGTAATTGAAGGTATATTTCATGTTATATTAGAAGATTTTAATATTGTACAGAGGTCATTTTCAAATATAAATGGTTGAATAAAGGTTATACGTTGGCTTAATAAAGGTAACTCAAATAAACTGGGAGCCCTATAATGGTCATTAGGACTTGCATAAAGGTTATCAAGAAAATCAGTGACCCACATAAGGGTAATTAAATGAGGAGTTTTTAAGTTGATATTCTATGAATATTATGAGAATATTCTAAATAATTGAAAAGATATTCAAAATTAATTCTAAATAAAATAAGAAGAATCATATGATGCTTTATGTTATAATCTTCATTGAATTAACATCATAGTGATTTATATAAACTATGATCTAATCTGGGATTAAAATAATGGATCCCTCATAGCATGAGGATCATACTATTTAAGGATATAGATAAACATTCCATGCCATAGTGATTTTTTCCATATTGTAATAATTAATAAAAATATATATAGGCTGTGTAAAGGTATACTTAGTATATTTAAAGGTTATTTGTGAGTTTTATATGTGTTATTAAATGATACATATGTGTCATCTATAGTCTCTATAAATATCTTTCAAAGTGTAGATGAATTCGGAAGTTTCTCTATGCCGTGGAAATGGATACCATGATCTAAGTAGTTTTGAAATGGTAAATGGTTAGAGGCTATACTATAGGGGTGACCATGGTAAGTATTTAGTGCATATAAAAGTATGAGAACTTTAATATTGAAGAAAAAATGGAATGGAATTGGTTACTATATTATAGGAGTCTGTGATTAGGGAAATATGATTACCTATGAAAAAAAAGTCTCACTCCACACCGTATGATGTATAAATGGAAAAAAAATAAAATTAATCAAGACTAGTGGAGAATAAAAGGCCACAAATATTCAAATATCACATGTTAATTAAGAAGACATGTCTTATTGAGATTTAAATATAAATCCTTGATTTGATATGAAGAAGTTTGAATAAGTTCAAAGATGAGGATAATCAACCAAATTTTCAGGGGAAAAAATATAATTAATATGAGAATAATATTATCTGAATTTTTCATAATATCATATAGAGATATATAATCCATAAGAGAAAGAAAAATCATGTGTGTTGTATAACTCTTGATGTAGAAATTCTATAGACATTATGAAAATATGGGAGATAACCCGATACAGATTTAACGAGAAAATTTGCTGTGTATAAAAGAAGAAGAACCCAATATATTAAAAAGTTCAAATAGGCATTGAAAAAGGAAGAGAATAGAGAGAGAGAGAGAGACTAATATTGTTATAGTTTTTCATCTTATGCATCAATATGCTTAGAATATAGAAGATCCTATATGATTTAAAAATAATAGTGAGACCAGTTGGAGAATATTATCAACATGCATGAATTTGGGGTGATTATATACTAAATAATTAAGTCCAATTCAAAAGTGTGTAGAGAAATCAGTAAGAACTCAATTCCAATCATAATTACTAAAAAATGTGAGAAAATATAAATCTAGTGCAATTCTGGATCACTTGGTGGATTCCATGTGAGAATAGTGTACAACTATTCAATGGGGTAATATTCACTTAGGGACTTGAATGATACCAATCCAACAATTATGTTTTACATGGACTTCACTTTTAATAAATTTATATTAATGTAATACTAAAATCCATTTAGTTTAAAAAGTCCAACATTATAAGGAGTACATTTTTTGAATAGATTTAAGCCTTTTAAAAACCTTATATGTTTTTATTCTTATCGATTACTACATTACATACCAAGGTGAGGGTTTTATTACAAATAATAAGATCCATACCACTTAAACAAGACATATATTTGACATAGGATAAGGGAAATTTAAGAATCAAATAAAACCCAATAAAAAGTGACACTTGATTCACTCCCTCTCAGGTATCTACACAGTATACTAGATCTACTATTGGAATAAATTAAAATATAATTTTTCCTATGATTAGATCTAAAATTTTCCATGTTCTTTTGACAATGTTAATATGAAGTGGATATTTTAAGAAAATTTAGAATAGAATCATATATCTAATTTAGTCTTTATCCCTACTAAATTTGATGTAATGGTCTCGACCAAGACCTTTAAAATAAGAAGAATAAATATGTAAAGAGATTGAAAAAACATGAAAAGAGATTGAAAAAATATAAAAATATAAGAAGGATAAATAACTACTTAAAAATGAACAAAGTTGTAAGTTCTTATCTATTAAATCTATTTTAAATTATCTATTTAAAGAATATAACAAAATATGTAAAGGTTATATAACTGATGAGCCTATCAAAAATATTGAAAACTTTTACTCTCAATTTGAAAGGTATGTTAATAATGTTCCTGAAGAATTTGTTTAACATATACTTCTTTAATGAAGTTCTTTATAAAAAATAAAATATAGAAAATTAAATTAATATAATTTAAGATTCACTAGGAAGGAAATTATAGTAGTGTAACTCTCTCACAGAACATTTAATTTCTAAAGAAGAATCTATTTCACTATGAAATGAAATTTTTTTCTTAATTTAATAAATATTGAAAAGGTATGGCAATGAGAAAGAATTAACAAATATTTTTCTTAAAGAAGATATCTGTACATTAGAAGAGTAATATAAAACCTCCATGAATATAAAATCTGCATTGTTGGAGGTTAAAATACGAAAAATTAAATATCTTAAAATTTCTCTAAAATAATCAAGATATATTCACACAGATGACATTTAGAATATGAAGAAGGTATGCGATGTGAATTTGAGATTAGTTGAGAATGAAAAATATTCCCTCAACAAGTTGTGTCCCAAAAACATGAAGTGAAATTAAGTATTTGAGAGTACATATAAGCTAGAACTTTTAAAAATGAATGAAAATAAATATACTCCTATAAAAACTTTTATTGAGAGTTTTCTTCCACAAGGGACTCATACCAATGTAAAAAAGGAATCTTTGATTATCTCGAGAAGTTTATAATTCAAGACCTTTGAAAAAGTTAATCCACCATCCTAGTAAATATGGTTATAGTAATGGTATTTTATAAGACAATATAGGTTTAACTTTAAAATATAAAAATATTTAGGCGAATTAAAATACTAATAAATCCTTCAACACATTGAAGGTAAGTGTTATCATTCCTAAGAAGAGTGTATCCCCAAGAAAAGTGTAACAATATGCATCGTTTTATGTGGAAATTCCCGAAAAAAGTGATCCTTTTATACTTTGTTTGGATCCTTGGTGGGTTGGAATAGGTTTCAAGTTAATATAAGCTGTTTTGGGAAAATCTAGAGGCCTTTTTAAAGGATGGATGTTTTGTGAAGGGTTGGGGGAATCTATGAAGTTATCACTAAGAAACCATATGGTTTGATGTAGAAGCACCGAGATCATGCATGGTTTAGAAACATGACTTAAAAACTATATGACCTTACTACATAATCCACATGAGACCATCTAGTGTCCAATGGAATAGTTGGAGCATGTTTTGAAAAAAGATGTGACTAAACAGTGCAGGCTACCTAGGATAGGCAGTAGACTCACATGATTGGTGTACGATTTTGAAAATGGGGTGACCAAACCATGTGTACATGAAATTAATGCTACGAATCTCCATTAATTTGAATTTAATACCCCATAATTATCTTTTTATTCTTCTTATTCTTCATGAATCTTGAACATATAGACTCTAAAGAATTCAAAAGTGAATTCCACCCCCTTCCAAGTGCATTCTTGAGGACAAAGAGATATTGGTTCATAAAAATTATAGATTAGAGAGTGATTTCCTCCCATTATTAATATTATTATCAAATATAATCTTCTTCCTTTCAATAGAGCCTTATAATTGAGCTGTGAGGGTTAGATCTAATGAGGTGCTCATAGATTGGTGTTATATCAACCAAAAATCTATCTCTATTGAAGAATCTGAGCGACATCCTTCATTTCAACCGATATTGATCCCTTTATTTATTAAGTAGTGATGGGTCATTATATCATTCATCATGAATGAATCCTCTTTACCGTAATTGAATATTTGGATGAAAATTCCACAAGTTTTGATGGAATTTTCTAATAATGATGAGGCTTTGAATCAACATGGATATAGGATGTGTTGTGATGATAAACGCATGTTATTAACGGTCATTTAAAATGTGGTACATTTCATGGTTGGTTTGTTTAAAATGTTCTCATTTAATTATATTAAATTTTAATTTTTTTATTGTTGTGTGGTAGGGATTTTCCATAAATGAATTTGGATGTATGTAAAAAAATTCCTCAGATGGTTAGTTGAGGTTTCATCTAGACAGTGATATCTGGTAAGTCCAAATGTTGAAGTGCATTTTACCTTTGGATGTAAGTTACTTATATTCATTAATTAATTTTGAATTATCTTTCATGATTGGTACTTTAGGGAAAACTATAGAGGCCAAAGGGATTTGGACGAATCCGACACTGGTGTTGAGATTTTTTATATAGAGTTAATTTGGTTTGAGGTAGGTGGTCCATGAACTCTACAATATAATATTAGGAATTTTTATTGGCATGTGATATGAGGTTTTCTATAATGGGTGTAAAACCCTTAAATTATAATATGTTATGAATAAAAAATAATTTTAAATTAGTTAACGATCCTTAAGACTTAATCAATCTAAGGTACCATGACTAATGTATTTAGATAAATTTACAAGGGCCATGATGGTCCCTTGTGCATTGGCATGATGCTGACTATTGATAGAAAAGTCTTGGACACTAATGTGTGTAATAGATTATATGGAGTATCTATGATGTGTGGTTGGGATACATGATACTTAGACCCGTGAGAGCATGTTTGATGGATCGACTACATGTGTTTACATATATATCCTACGAGACCATGTATGATGATTTATTCCAAGAGTGTTTATAGAATTCCAATTATAATATGTTGAACTTGATAACATGTATATATACCATGAATCATGATGACATTCTATACTTTTCTTATATGTATACCCTTGATTTCTTAATGTGATACTTTTGTTGGCATAAATTGTTTGACCATGTTTGATAATGATTGAATTTGTGTGTGTGTAGCTGGTTAAGAACTATTATTTATATGTCTTATTATTACATTTTATGATACATATTACACTTGGTATTTCATAGTATGTCGAACATTACTTCAGGTATCAGGATGATCAGGTCACTCTGTTTTAGATAGATAACCCCTTAGAGAGGGAGAATGATGACATAACGATGTCTACAAACTATGGATCATTTTATGGTATAGTTCATATTATAGAAATGTTTATGTTGTGGGAGTAGACTATTTATATTAATTTATAATCCATCGGCTATTGAAAAAAGTTAGGTAATTCCATGCATGCGGGATGTGATAATCCAATTATGTGAAACATGTTTGGTTGGACTTACCATCATCCTATATTAATGACCACCATTAGGTGGGGTGTGTGGTTTTCCTAATAATGACCACCATTAGGCTGGGGAAAGTGGTGTTCCTGATAATGACCATCTTTAGGGTGGGGCGTACAATGTTTTCTTAAATGTGGTACTTGGACTGATAGGTTTAGGGCTCCAACAGATGCTGGGATTTGTGAAAAATCTTGAGAAATGTGGTGAAAAATATTTACATACATACTATAATTGATCCAACATAGGTACTCCCTAGTGTTCTTGGTATCTTGGTAAGAAAATAACCAATCGGTATATTTTTGTGTTTGTTTGTACGTGATTCGGTGATTATACACTATGTTTACAAAGTTAATCATTATTTTTTACTTCAGGTTGAGGTTATCAAATTCATGTACACTATATTTACTCATATGGTAAATGACCATGTGGGTGTAATCCTATTGATTTTTACACACACCTTGTTCGGGTATCCATGGTACTTCATTACTCGAGAAACCTTTACTCATTGTAGGTATAGGTTGGGATAAGGCCCAAATATTTCTAGAATTGTGGGATATATCACTATGATTCTAGAGACTAGGATTAAGTGAGGATAGAAATTAAAAATCCCTCATACTTTTATCCTTTTCTATTATGCATGTTATTGGCCTAGTGGGGGATAAATGTCATTTTATTTCAGGAATAACCATTTGAGTATGTTGTTTCTACATGAAATCATTAACGATGAAATATTATTGGTATCTATGTACACTTATTGTATATTATTACATGCTTGGTTATTTATTTATTATTTTTCACTCTTATGGTGGGTATAGTCTTTTGAAGACATCACTTTTGAACCTTTATTCTAGTCAGTAGCCTTAGGCATATGTGGAGGTGTACCTAAGGTCTTGTGGCACTCCTGATGGGACCCAATGATTTGGGTCAGGGTGTTAAAATATAATATCAATGGAAATGAGTATTTTTTTCCATTTTTATTGAGTTGGTAGACAAGTGACATAGGAACGTGTCAGATCCTATAATGAAATTCGGTCTCGTGTGTTGAAAACACCTTTTTTAGGGAAGTATATATTATAAGGGCATGTGATTGTCTTTCTTGGTTTACATTATCCTGATTATGTGATTTTCACCTAGTGTGATGCACATGGATTTTGATGTTCATGATTTCATATGGGTTTTACTCTAGTAGGACGTATTGGAAAGTGGGGTCACATGATTCATATTCATAAAAAAATTTCACATGAAATTTATTCTTCTTGTGTGTTATTATACTGATGAAAGAGGACTCAACTACTTAAGTGTCAAAAAATTGTATTGCATTTGAACAAGTGAGTACTTTATCAAATTCATTCAACCAAATACTTATGTATCTCTAATTATATTAACAGGACATTTGAGACTGTGACTTGGAACACCTGGGAACCAATGGTGATGAAGACAATAATGATAATGACAACTATGGATATAATGACAGTGTAATACATCTATTCATAGATTATTCAATGTACTTGGTTAGGATATTTTTAGGTGTTAATCACCCCAGTAGAGAACCTTGCATGAGTATACAATAGATAAGTCTAGTTAATTAAGGTGATGTCAATAACTACATGGAGATATCCGTATTGTCTAGTGACATTTTGTTTAACCGAGACAATTGAATATGGCCCCACTATGTGGTTATTCTAAGTGTGATGCCATTATGGATTGTCTTTGGATATGTGACAAGATAACATTCCATGATCCATGCCCCCTAGTGAATCCTTATGCAGGTTTTTGTGTAACCATGTTTGGCCTTAGATACGTGAAATTGTTTTCTGAAGAGTCAGTGCCTCATGATACATGGGAGTAACCCAAATTAAGATATTTCATATGAATAGAGAGTTAAGGTTAATACATTAATGGGGGTTTTAATCAATGAAATTACTTGTACATGTGAGTAACCCTTGAAAATATTAATGTAGGTCATTCTCATTTCTTGAAACCTAGGGGCATAGATTACCTAGTGTGCTAGTACTCATGATACTAGATGGTTTTTAGAGTACTTTGATGCTTGTGGCATCCAGGGTAGCACCAAAGGTTTGTATGCCTTTTAGCTCATAATGAAACTCTCATTAGACATAAATTAAAGTTCCTAATTTGAAAAACCTAAGAGGGTCATAGAATGTGTGTATGCTCAGTGGATCAAGATTAAACCCATGAAATTAGTAGTTTATGATGAATCATAGTAGAAAGATATTCCTGTTTTCCTAAGGAATTATGGGAGTACTTGGTTTTGGTAGAGATGGAACCTTGTGGTGTATAGATAACTAAAAAGATGAGTGAGTTTAGGCTGATATATCTGTGACCCATGGGAAAAATAACTTCATTGGAGTAAATAGTTGTGTTGACTCACCTAATTTGGGAAACCTTAATGAATGAGTATTTATGTGGTGGTTGTGCATGAGGTTGGTTAAATCAGTTGAGAATATGGTAAGCTGGCCATTGAGAACGACTCATGTTATATGGATAAACTTAGAGGAGTTGTTGATAGTAAGTCACTGATGAATTTTGTTTAGGGTCAACCTTTTAGTTTGAAACCAACACATTTTATTTTAAGATCATAGGAGTTGGAAGCCCAGAAGTTGTGCATGGAGATGTATCCATGGTGGAACATGACATTGAAAATGAATAGAGAAAACATTTTGTGGTCAACTAGAGTTTTTTATTGGAGGAGATGTTGTGGATTGGAAATAATGGCTTGCATGAGGGGATGCAACCCATCTAGGTTACAATTCATAAACTATGAGTAGATTTTTGGTGATTTCTAGGACCATCGAAAATGGATAACTAAATGTAGTGGGATTCATTTTGCTAAATCCATTTGTGTGCAATGAATGGAATTTGTCTTGGAAATCAGTTTTGAATGGTTGATCATGTTTTACCATTGACTTAAATTATGGACTATTCGGGGCTGGGAAGACTAATTTAAGAATTTAATGATGACAATTAAGGATACTCCTATAGTAAGGAGCATCAATCTATCATGGGTGGGTGGGTCTCTTGTGGGAAGGGTCATAGTCTTGTGAAAGACCAACTATTATATGATCATGGTGACTTCAAAAGGATGATGTGTGGTAGAACTAAGAGTACCTAGTTTCATTAATATTTCATGTTTTATGATTTAAATGTTTGTTGGATAGATATTATATGTCGGTTTGGAATCAAGATAAAATTAGTGAAAACTGTGAGGGCGTTAGATTTTTGGTGCATTGATGCATGGGTGAGATCCTTGTGGCTAGTGAAAGTGGTTGATAATTCAACCATGAAATTACCTTGAAGTAAATTTTGACATCAATGAGTACAATAGATCAATTTCATGATTCCTTTGATTCTTAAGAAATTATGATTTATGGATTTTTAGAGTGTTTGTAGTTTAGGACGGTCACTTCTGTAGGTAGATAATAGGAAATTGACCGAGTGGTGTTTCAATGTGAACGTAAATGTAGTGGGTAATAACCACATCATGAATTTTGTATTAGGTATGAATGAGGATTAAAAAAAATATGTCAAGACCTTTTTGAAAAGGTTATAATGATCCGATTATGTTGGTCGGTAGAGACGGTGGGATAATAGGAATTCTCAATGGCTATAAGAGGGGTGAATTGTAGTTTAAAAATTAAACTAAGGCACAATACAATACTTCTTTTGTTAAAAAGTTCATACTCATAAATCAATCAATGATTAGAGCGATAAAATCACATCCAATAACTGTTCAATATATATGAGTAATTTATTTGTATCATAGATACACTGATAAAATAATTTGTTAAAAAGACAAGTATTTAACAAACTTTATAATACACATACACATTAGAATATTTAACTTGTATAAAAAAGTAAAAAAATATATTATAAGAGTAATAATGACTTAAAATATTAAGAAAAGAATATATTATTTAACCATAAGGGTTAAGGAAGTTAAAAAATCATTAATTAAGATATCCATTTTTTAATACCTACTATAAAGGTATGTTTTTCGTTATCAAGAAATCCCTCAATACGATGATCGAAATGGATCTATCTTCTAATCCCATAGAATAATTCAATCAAAAGGATCAGATTTAGCTATATCTTTCTTAAACAAGAAATTCCTCAATATGATGATCGATATTTGTCTTCCAAGCCCTGAAATCTCTCAATCTGATGGATCATATTCACCATCTTTCTATAACAGGAATCCCCCGACCAGTTCCACAGTATAACATAAAATAAAAAACAAAAGTTTTCTAAGGAATTTACAATCCTCGCATGGATTACTTAGAACTAAAAGCCTCTGAGAAATTAAAAATTGAATAGAATGATAAGTTCAAGAATAGAAAAAAAAATTAAATGACCTGAATTGTGAATGAATCAGATCCCATCTTTTCAAATGATCACCTATTTATAGTGAATCCTCCAATGATCATATTTTAGAGTTGGTTTCAATGGCTTTAGAAAAATTTCAATTTGAAATCTCATAAAGATATGGATCTTGAACTCAATAACTAAGAAATTCATTGTATGACCTTATTTTTTATCACCCTTATAATGCTATTTTGGATTCCATCCAATAGATATAATTATAATTACTCTTATTAAAAACTTTAGATAGTCATAAGAAAGTCATTATTGATTTTCAATGTGATAAACTGAATAAAGATTAGTATAATGTATTAATACTAAAGTCAGTCAGATGTTCATGACTTTTATCAGTATGATAAACATGACATATATGTAGCCACTGGTCAGGAAAAAAGTTAGTATGATGTACTGGATGCACCTTCAGTCCGATGGATTAGATCGAATAATAAAATTTTATATTCATTTTATATTTGAAATATTTCTATGTTTGATATAAAATAATGTTTTCTAAAATAATATACTAAAAAATTCTGATATAAATTTTTTTTAAGAAAGTGTTTTTTATTTATAAAAGGAATGGAAAGGTAGATATTATAACTTTCAACTCAAAAGTGACACAATAGTTTTTCTTGGAAATGGGAATGTGGTTTTGATATAAATTTTAACTCATGTCTTATGTAAAATCGAGTAATAGAGAGATGTAAGGCACCAAGAATGTTATTATACTTACCGAATCTTATTTTGTATAGATATTCCTATGGCATAGAGAACCTTTATTATTTAGGAGGAATCAGTTAAATACACTTTGGTGTGTTAATTTCAATATATTTGGTGATCAAAGTCTCATTATTGGTGGATAAAATGATTTTTGATCAAATTATGACATTGTATATAGAATCACATAGTGAAAGAATGATGGACATTCTATAATGACAGCAACCATGAGATAATAAGTTCTAACTCAAGGATGGAACGTAGATAACTCCTTATGGATGATTATTGAGATAGACTAGGTGACATGTTTCACATGTTTCCAAAAATTATTGAGGGAAATAATTGTAATGGTTAAGAGAATGTAACAATCCATTTTATTTATTGCAAAAATTTCTATGTAATTTGAGTTTTTTTCCTTTTTTAGAGCTTTGGTGGTTTGGGAGATGTTTCTGTTTAATTTGAAATGGTAAGGCGAAACCCTATGGTTCTCCCTAGAAAACCATGTGTCTTGGGGAAGAATCACCTAGGTGGTGCATGGTTAAGGTGAATGGATTAAAAAAATGTGTGAACCTACCCAAAAAATATCCCGAGTCCCATAAATGTACAATAACACAGTCGGTGCACAGTTTGGAAAAACATGGAACCAAATAGTGCGGGTTGGTCAAGAGAGGTAGTATCATTGTATAGTTAGTGCATAGTTTGAAAAATATGCAACCAAAGAATGAAAACAAGGAATTAATTCCAATAATCATTATTAATTGGTCTTTAGTTCCGAGAATGTATGGTTTATTCTTCCTATTCTCTATTCGTCTCAAAACAATAGACTCTAGAGGATTAAAAAGTTTATTCTTCCATTGTTATAGTGCATTCTTGATGGATTTGGAGATATAGAATAGTGGAAATTACATATTAGAGATGGTTTACCTCCCATTATTCATGTTCTTATCTAATATCCTCATATTCCTTGGAATCAAGATTTATAATTAGGCTATTATAGTCATATCTGAGGTGGTGATATCAGATTGATGTTATATTGATATAAGATCCATCTCTGTTGGTGAATCCAAGTGAGATCCTTTATTCTTTACCAATATTCACCTACTTATTCCTCAAGTGGTGATGGATCATTGTTCCATTCATCATGAATGAATCCTACTTAAACCTATTAAATAATTATATGTAATTTACACCAGTTCTTTAAATAATTTTCCAAGAATTATGGGCCTCTATATTGGCACAGATAGAGGATGTCTTGTGAAGATAAATTCATGTCGTTGATGGGCATTACGACTAAAGTACATTACGTGGTTTATTTCTATCAAAGATTATACTTTAATTATATTAACATGGAATTTGTTTTATAGTATTTAAATTTTTATTTCAGTAAGAATGAAGTCATAATCACTCAACATACCTTTCATGGATGGTTGTTCTAGATTTTAGTTAAGCGTTGATACTTGGCAAGTCCTTCAAAAATTGTGCCTTTGAAATTTGGATGTATGTTTCTTGTATTAATTAAATTAATTAAAATTTTGTTATAATTAATTAATTTGGAATACTTGGTCATGATTATAACTTCATGGAAAATGATGGAGGATGAATGGACTTAGACGACTCTTATATGGTTGTTGGGATTTTCTTGGATATAGTTGATTCTGTTTGAGGTAGGTGGTCCCCTATACACTATATTATAGTATTATACTTGTTTATTGGAATTTTATATGAGGTTTTAAATATTTTTAAAATAAAATATATCTCATAATATGTTATGAATAAAAAATAATTCTAAATTAATTAATGATCCATAATTTTTAATTAATTAAAGGAATTGTGCCTAAAGTATTTGGAAAAATATTCCAAGGTCCATGATGTTCCCTTATGCACTCGCTTAATGTCAAATATCGATTCATGATATATTATCAGTAATGTGTACCATTGATTACATGGACCTTCTTTGATGTGTGGTTGTGCTACATGAGACCTATATCCCTTGCGATCATGTTTGATGGATTGACTACATGTGTGTGCATGTGTAGCTCATGAGACTATATATGATAATTTATTCCATGAGTGTGATTATTTATTCTAATACATTATGTTGAAATGATCACATGTCTATATACTATGAATCATGGTGATATTATATACCTTAATTATATGTATACCCTTGTTTCCCTAAGGTGATACTTTTTTTGGCACAATTTTTTTCACCATGATTTATGGAGATAACATGTGGGTGTGTGTGTAGCCTCTTGAGAATAGTTATTGATATGAAAAACTATTCCTCTCAATGATATGTCGTTATTGTAGTCTTTCATAGCCTATAGAACCTTGCTTTGGGTATAAAAATGACTAGGTTTCTTAGTTTCACATTGACGACCCTTTGGAGGGGGAGTGTGATGATAGACAATGGCTATATATTATAGCTAGTTTGATGGTATGTGTTTGATCAAATAATTTTTTATGTGGGAGTAGTCCATGCATGGGAATTGGGAATTCATCAGTTATAGACCATAGTTGGAGAATTCCATACATGGGTGACGTGATTATCCAATTATGCCAAAAATGTCAGGTGGGACTTACCATCATCCAAGGATAGTGACCACCATCAGGGTGTGTAATGTAGTGCTATTAAAAATTACTATCTTTATGGTGTGGTGTGATATGTTTCTAATAATGACTATCTTTAGAGTGAGGTGTTCAGAGTTTCCTTAAAGGTGGAACTTCAACTGATAACTGAAGGGTTCCAACTGATTCTACGATTTGTGGAACGTCACATGATGTGTGGTGATATCCATTTACATACACATTTACATCCATACTGGCATAAAGCCTATGTAGGTATGCCTAAGGGTTTTTGGTGGCTTGATATGAAGATGATCACTTGGTATATGATTGTATTTTTTTTGTATGTTCTTTGGTGATTATGTTTATGTTTATGCATTTATGTATTTTTTGTTTATTTCATGATGATCTTATCACATACACATACACTAAATTACTTGTTAGGTACAAGATCATATGGGTGGTACCCTATAGTGTTTTACTCACACCCTGTTCTAATAGCCATAAATCTTTAATACTTGAGTATCCCTCACAAGTTGTAGGTATAGGTTAGACTGATTACTAAGGTTTTATTGATGATTGAGATAGCTTGATACATATTGGGAGACCAAGAAGAGGTATGGATTGGAGTTGTAGAGACCTCATAACTTTATTCTTTTATATTACCTAAGTGATCGACCAAAAGGGAGATTAATGTCCTTGTATTTATAACATGATATTTTCAGTCTACTGTTTCTATATTCATTCATTACTGATGATATGTTATTGGTATCCATATAATCTGATGGTATATTGTTACATGATTGGTTATTTATTTTTTATTGCGTATTAGGATAAATGGTATAGTATATCCAGGACTTCACTTTAGACCCTAATTTCTAGTTGGAAGCCTCTGGAATATGAGGTGGAATTCTTATGGTCATATGGAACTCTAGATTTACCCAGTGATTCGGGCCAGGGTGTTACATAAAGATCAAAATAAGGACAATGCTACCCAAAACTAGTAAGAGTCAAAAAATTTCCATATTGTATATACCAAAAAACAAAAGATTTTTTTTTTGATATTGTAACAAGTTTGGACATAAGAACATTGAATATTCACACAACATGTCAGTAAGAGAAGATTATAGAAGTCCATAATTTAGTTAGAGTAGAGATGATGTAAATAAAAGACATTTTGTACAAAATAAAAATTCATATAAAAAAGAAAAACGTGTCCACCATGAACCAAGTTGTATCACATGGTAACTACTATTATTTTGGTGTCACTTATGGTCATTGTTATTATTGTTTTTATAATATAACATTCCATTAAAAATCAAATGATATTGAAATGGAAATACCAGAATGGATTCTGAAAAATCAATGTAAGGTTAGTGATATTTCTTTGGGTGGAAAATAGATGAAGAAAGTAAAAAAAACAAATTCAAAGAATAAAGAATGAATGAAGAAATAGAGGATGTCAAAGATAAAAAGAATAGATGCTTCTATTATGGAAGTAAGGGATACACCATAAACTACTGTAAATAATCCATCAAAATACAAAATAAAATAAGTAATCTAAATTCAAGAAAAGAATCATTTCTTAAGAGTTAAAAGAGAATTGGTTTATTTATTGACATCCAAAAATAGGAAATGAAAGACTATAAAAAACGTTAAATGCAAATAATTAGAGGAAATCATGAAGAGTCTGTAAGAAATTAGATTTTATCAGAAAGGAATTCTTGGTTCTTTGGCCAGGACAACTTAAATTGGCTAAAAATGTGGAAGGATCATCATTGAGTACAATAGAAAAAGGGAACTTGGTTATCTGATGTGGCCGGAGGTCGTCACGACCCTCAAAATAAAATTTATAAACCTACACTATCATAATGGTTCATGGTTAATCCACAGAGAAGGAATGTGAGTTTTCTAAGGTTTTATTTTTATTAAACTCCACTGTTGTCAGTAGTGAAGTAAGTGAATATCTTCACACTTTTAATATTTTTTTTATTTTTTTATTAAGAAGTAACAAAACATGTGTAATGATTTCCTATTTAATAAATTAAATGTAAAACAAAATAAGGAAATGTGAAAATAACAGTAGAAATGCAGTAAAATAGGATTGCTGAGGATTGATCATAATGACTGCTCAAGATATTTGAATTATATTTATTTAAAAGTATGTTCTTCAACTTATTGAATTTATACCTTAAAAAGTTCGGTTAATGCTTTCTCTCCAAGAGATTAAAACACTTCTTTGTATGTTTTGGAAGTTCACCACTTGAAATACCTTCAGTTAGCAAAATGATAAAAAGATATCAACAGAAATCATTCTCACCGAAAGTTTCTAAAGATGTAAAACTGAATTGAAAGTTTGATGGATAGCCATGATGATCAATCTCACCAAAAGATCCTTTATTTTGAAATTAAGGTCAAAATGTTGTGGATTCAATTTATGATTTGAGAATTAGAATCAATCTCGCCAAAAGAATCAGAATCTCGTTGAGAGAAACCAAGATGAAGAGAAATAAAATATAACCATTAAAAAGTCAAAACTTCTGAACACACAATTTTATTCTAGGATCATATTCAATATAACAACAACAATACTGAGTAAAACAATTAAAAAGCAGAGGAAGATGGTTCCTCCCTTTGAAGATGAAGATCATGTATTGTTGCTTGATCCTTTGCAACTCCAATTCTTTTGTACTGCTATTGGTGTCTCCCGGGAGTTCTGCTCTTGAATAGTGTGACATGAAATCAAAATGAGATTCTCACCAATTTCACTGATTCTCTTCTCTATATATCAACATTCACTGCTACTCGTCACCACATATTTCCACCGACTTTAAGTGTCCTTCACATGTGCACCGCACACGTGCGTTTTTTCATGATTGACATGCTGTGCTCTCTTTGCCCATGTAACTAACTTCCGGAGAGTTAGTTGAGTGAACCGAAACGTGTTTCCGACTCTTGCATGAACCTGCATAATATAGAACAAACTGAACAATTTAAAAATTAAAGAAAGTTAATTAAAAGATTAAAGTTATTTTTAAATAAAAGTTATATTGCTCATTAATTGAAGTTAATTAATAAATACTTATGTTGATAATTGTTATTTACATAGTTAAATATTATTACAATAGTTATTTATTTATTATTTAATCTTTAATTAGATGAATTTATTATGTTTTTAATTTATTATTATTAATTAAGTTATTTAATTAGTGTAAGTTTTATTAGTAATTAGTTAGTATAACGTAATTAAATTCTTAAATTAGATTAATTTCAATTAATTTAATAATTTAATAATTATATTTATTCTCATGAAACTAAATTATAATTAAACTGTTAATATATTTATTTTATTTAACAATTCATTTTATTTATAAATTATTATTTTTTATATTTTAGTTAAATAAATTCTTATTAACTTATCTTATATTTTATATTATAACTTATTTATTTATTAATATTATAATAGTTATATATTAAAATAATTATTTAAGTAGTTTAATTTATTTTTATATTATTATTTTTTTATTTTTTTTATATTCTTCTCCCCCCTCAAATACAGCGCAGAGGGGGGAGGCTGTTTCGTTATCCTCATGAAGAACAGGCCCTGGTGGCTCCCTCCTCATCCCTGCTCTAAGCGGCGGTTGGATCCTCCTCCTCACATATCAGCAACAGGTGGTTCTCCCCAACACTGGCTCGGTTCATCACACTATGACGCAACACCAACCTCAACTCAGACTCTTCCTTCATTGCTCGACACATCCAGATCCAGATAAATGGCTAGGCTCGAGGTGGAACACAATTCCAGGTCAATTTCAACCCCTCAGCATGGCTCGGTGGCTTCAAGAACTGGATCCCCTGCGGTCCAACCCCAACCTCGGCCCTCTATCATAGATCTGATGCAGCGGGACTGCTTGGGGTTCCGTTGAAGGAAGATCTAGGTGGTGTAGGGAATCAGATTTGGTGTGGCTTCGAATTCTGGATGATTTTGGTTGTGAAATAGTTGCAGGTTGAGATTTTCATGTTTGCATGGGCTTGAAAGGAGCAGAGAACAGTCACAAAGATAAGGAATTGGTGCCTAGAATTTTCCGATGGTAAAGGATATGGTGTAAAATATGAAATGGTGGCATCAATTTTGAAGAAATAGTAGAAGAGGCAGGGAGAAACGGTGGGACAGTGAAAAGGTGGATTTATAGTGGCATCGTGAATGAGAATCGATGCCATAGGTTTTATGGTACAAATATGAAATGGTGGCTTAAAATTTCTGTTCCACCGTTTCACGTGAAACCATGAAAGGGTAATGGTGGCAGGGAGCTGGAAACGGTATGAGGAAACAAGACAGGAACGACGGGTAGTTGTTCCACCGTACTTAGCCTACAAATAAATTAAAAGTATATTAAAAACATACACTAAAATATTTACTAAAAAATAGATTTAAAACTAAAATCAATTAAAACAATTAAGAACTTGAAAAACATAAATAAAACAAATGAAACAAATAAAACTTTGATTAAATTATTGTTAACATCAAACTATAAAACATAAATTAGAACTAAACTAAAACTTAAATTAAGAATTATTAAAGTCAATATAATAAGCAAGTGAATTAAAATTAAACAATTATATATTGAAATTCATTAATCATTAAAAAATTGAATGATAAGTGTTAAAATTAATAAAAGTGATTGAATTTCATAAATAAAGTTATTAAGAATTAAAAAGATAAAGTTACAAGATTAAAAGTTGAAGTAATTAATTAATTAATTAAATACAAATACTTAGGTTAATTGATTAATTAATAAGAATATCAAAATTTAATAAAGTAGTTATACTTCTAAACTAAATAATAATTTAAAAAAATTGAAAAATTAAAGTAATTCATTAATTAATTACATAAAACACTAAAAACACACAATTAATTATAAAAAATTGATTAATTAAAAAATTTAGTTATAAAAGTACAAAGTATGATTATTTAATAAAAAGTGTAAAATTAAATAATTAAATCATTAAAAATATAGTAAAAAGCTGTGGAAAAATTATGTAAAAATAAGGTCACATCAAATTCCCCCACACTTAAGAATTGTTTTTCCTTAAAGAATCCCATTTTTTATTATATTTTAAAAAAGAAGTATGATATTCATGATACTACTCAAAATGGAACATGTCCAGTAATTTGAAATAAAGGAAAAAACATATCAATAGGCTTTGGAAAATGAATTTCTCACATGGACCTTTCTTAGAAAAAATACTCATAGGGTAATATTGAAAACTATGAATCATCAAGAAATGAAGATGTCATGAATCATATGTGATACTACTTGGTGACTCATTTCAGTCTAAACTCAACTTCTAATTTCAATAGTGAAAAGGGGTTAAATTAATGTGGAATTAGAAATTTAACCAGAGGAACTTTGTACTTTGAAATTTCACCTAGGTTCTAAAAATAAATATTATTTTGTAAATCAACTTAAAGATATAATCTAAATGAGTCCCATATAAACCAACTGACCCATTCTTCATTTGGAATTCATCATTCCCCTCACCTTAATGAAATCATTTTTAACCCTAGAAATTTTATTTAATTTTTCATAAGTCATGTATCATGTGCTAAGCACTCTTCAATACACTTATTCAAGGTGTACAGAGGGCTTATAGTAAACAGAAACGCACCCAGTACCTAGGGTCTCAAAGACTAACCGTGGGATCCAAGATGCCCAAACTACTCCAGTTTCAAAAGATTTTTATGAAAACCATTTACATTGGATCATTAATGTGATTACTTAAATAAATGGTAAAAATGTTTGTCGCATAGGATCAAGATCTAAAATCTAGTTCCATTGATTTTGATCATAACTCCACTATAGGTTACCCATATCACTGTAAAAAAATAGTCCCTAACCCAAATTTCTATTAAATCACAAAGCAAGACTACTCAACAATCATCCAACCTCAAAACTTTCAGATTCAAAAAAAATCCTAACTACCAAAGATATACTATCCATAGGCAAGAACAATTTGAGATCAACGTACAACATAAAATTTTAATATAATTTTGAAAAAACTTTACCCATTTTTTTAAAAAAATGATTTAAGTTTCAGTGGGAATTGATGGGATTACAATTTAGGACAGTTTATCATCATCAAGAATTGACCTTATCCCAAAAACTTAAAACCCAACTTTTTCCCCAAATTTGACTTCTAAATATGTAAAATAACAATTAAACATTAGAGGTTCAAAATAGATTTTGTATTTATTAGATTGATGACATGTATAAAGGGTCCCAATGAAGTTCAAAAATATTTTTTTCCCACAATTAATAAGTTAACAACAGGTTCTAAATCAAGTAGATGCATTAACAATTATGACCAGGGACAAAGTGTTTCTATTAAAGTCTAAACATGACATGTAACTTGTGTGTGCACAGTGTACTTGGTGTAGGAATTTTAATAGATTGAATTCAATAATATGATCAATAGAGTAGAAGAATGAATACTAAAACACCCCATCCTAAGGTAGTTTCAATGAAAAACACAAGTTTAAATAAGTGAGAATATTTTAGACAATGAATTTTAGTTCACAATAACATGCACATGCAGTTTTTTTATAAAAGTAGACTTTTAAAAATATGCAGAATTTTTTACAGTTCAAGTCATGAAATAAAATTTTCAATACACATGTAACATAATTTTATAATACAAGAAGAATCTTCAACACCATCAGAAAAAATTTACAAAGTAACTATCACTGAATTATCTAAAGTAGTAACTAAAACTTAGCAGTGATTTTTCACTAAAATGAATCGGAGCCGAAAAATGAATATAGGTTTTAAGACACTTCCCTGAATATGTTTGTCATTAATCCTCATCTTGTGAATTCCACTCCTTTATTGACACCAACATCAGTATCCTAAAAACATAGATCATATAAACCAAGAACAAATATCCAGCAGAGATAGAGAATATATAAGGCAACACAACAACACTTTATTACAAGTACAACGAGAACAAAACAAAAATGAAAATAAAGAAAGAGCATGGGTTAACTCTCATGAAGTACTAAGTTAAATTCTTCATTTAGACTTCATTTAATCACAATTTTTTTGCGTGTTTTACTAGAAAAAAACAAAACCATGGGTTACCTCCCATGAAACGCTAGGTTTATAGTCCCCAACCGGACTCACCTAGAAATTAACTGTAGTCACTAGGTGGATGTGGTTTCCTTAATAAAAACCAACACATGTTTTTGGCCCAAATTTTGTTAATAAAAAGTTGAATTATGTAGGAATCAAGACATAACACAACTGAAACTAAACTCTGATTGCCTAAAATAACTACTAAGAGACACCCCATGATAGTTATTGTCATGGTGATGTCCATTTCCAGATCATGCTCAAACATTTTAAGATTTGAATTCACATGAAGGGACAAAATAGAACTAGGTGCTTTAAAGGTTAATAAATTATTCTCATGGCTATCTCTCTCAACTTCATTATTAAAATATTCAAATTTAAGGTTGCTCGTGGGTGAGTAATGAATAGTAGGCTCAAGTGGGGATTCAATAGAGTTCTAAAAAGAATCGTGTATAATGGAACTAAAGTGTTATTCCCCCTCTAGACTACTATCAGTATCATGAGAAGGCTTAGCACCCTTCACAATTGAGGATGAAAGTGGAAAATAGGGAAGTGAATTTATTTGATCACAAACAGGTTTAGGTCTTACAATGTTGTAAATCTCTTCCAAAGGATCCTCATATTTTAACTCACAATCAACATCTACTACTTCTAACAAATCAATTAGGCCTAATTCAAGTGTGTGCTCAACCTATACTTCAAGTTTATGTTCAAAAGGATCACTTTACAAAAGAAAATCAGTAGTGTGTTTCAAAAAGTTCAGTTCAGAGGGAGAAGTGTTCAATTCAGCCTCAATAAATTGAAATTGCTGATTGTTCAAAATCAAACAGTTTTCCCTATAAATGACAACACTACTTTCCATATCAGTACACAAGGTTTCAGGAAAGAGATTAATATGAGAATAGGGAAATGAAAACAAATCAGTTAGTCTCTCTTCAAATATCATTCCATTATCCTCATCATCCAACAAAATTTCAGAAATTATTAGGTTGACAGGTTCAAAACATGGAAAAGAAGTGTTCAGTTCAAGTTCAAAGATTTCAGTTTCCATGTTATACAGTTTAATGTTATCATCCAGATTATACAAAATATCATGTTCATTATCATTGTTTACAAAGTTAGAAAAATTGGGGGAAATATTTTTAACATTCAAATTTTCATTCCCAAATATCTCTTCTACCTAAGTGACTTCCTTTTCAAAACTTCTAAAATAGTGATTTTTCTCGAAAGAGGGGATGATGAAAATAACTGGGCAATATTTTTCAATCCTTTTCAATTCAATTTAAAAATTTTCCAACTCAACATCATTAATGATCTTTTTTGGGTCTTAAACATTGTGTTTTAGATTTACCGAGTTTATAGTTTCCAAAATTGGTTCATCAAATTTTGATTTTTCAGAAATAAAGAGTTGTTTCCCAATTTTACTATCACGTTCCTCTTCAATTTGATTTTCAAATCTTTTATACACAATTCCTTATTCATTTTCTACAAATATTTCTTGTTCTTTAACCCTTTTTTGTAATTCTAAGAGCATGTTTTTTATGTTTTCATTCTTTTATCTTACTCTTGAGAATATCTAAGTTCAATTTCTTGTGTTTTAGCTAACCAAGTGTTAAATATTTCCACCCTAGCTTCTAATTTAGAATCAATTAGGTCAATTTTAGCTTGGGTGTAAGGACTGGGCAAAAGATATTCATTTTCTTCAATATAATCAATCTTTTGAGGCTGGTTATAGACATAATGCCTGGAAGTATATCCATAATCTCCATAACAAAAACAGTGAAGTCTAGTGCAATAATTTGAGCCTTCAAAAAATTCCATTTTTTAAATTTTCATAGTAAATGCACACACAAAATTAAAATAGAACATAAACAAACAACACAAGCAGCAAATGTTGACAAATTTTTTGCAAATTATTTTATATGATTTTTTTGGTTTTTTTAAACACTTAGATAACTCATAGTATGACTTCCACGGAAATATTTCCAAATTTTGATGTGGCCAGAGGTAGTCATGACCCTCAAAATTACATTTATAAACCTACACTAGCATAGTGGTGCAGGGTAGATCCACTGAGAATGCAGGTGAGTTTTCTAATTTTTTATTTTTATTAAACTCAACTTTTGTTAGCAGTAAATGTAACGCCCCGACCCCAGTTACCCAGAGTCGGTTAATTATTACATAACATTGGCTTGATCACAAGAAAGAACAAATCTCAAAAGACTGGTTAGTTTAGTAGCCTTGGAAACACTAGATATATTCATAAGTCTTACATTACATCATAAAAATGAAAACTACAACAACATATTTTCTTCATAGCCCACACTCATATCCCCACATACTATCCCTGCAGGTCATTCATAAATTACATCTTCACATCCTGGGAAAAATAAAACATTAAAATGGGTGAGCTCAAATGCCCAGTAAGGATAACAATATAGCTGAAACTTTCATAAATAAGAATAAACATTTAAGGAAATGTATAACTAAAACAAAAGCCTTTTAAACTTGAACTTCAACAGTGTATGACAAAAATGAAATAATGCCATTTACTTATTCACATGGATATTCTACTAATCGAATAATCACATGCAATATCAATAACCACTTTCATAATGATGGAATGCATAATGCCGAACTTTAATTTCTGTGTCAAGGCCTCATGCCAAGACCTAAGGGATAACTGTAACCGGAACCCAACCCGGAGATCCTTTGTAACTGGAATCCATCCCGGAGTGCCTCTAATAACTGGACACCAACACGGAGTGCCTCTAATAATCGGACACCAACCCGGAGTGCCTATAATAACCGGACACCATCCCGGAGTGCCTCTAATAATCGGACACCAACCCGGAGTGCCTCTAATAACCGGACACCAATCCGGAGGGTCTGCTGTAACCAGACCCCAACCCGGAGGGCTTACTTTTACCGGTCCCCAACCCAGAACATACTAGTCCAACACATTCCTCTTAAGAAGAGGATGAAATATAATATAAACATTTGTATTAAAACTAACATACAAAATGTCAAAACATAAATCATAAACCATTAATGGCATAAAAATAACTCATCCATAGTAAAAAATATCACAAAACCTTAAATACAATATGGATGATTTGTATCATAATAAATCAACTTGAAACAAGTGTAAAATTTATCAAATGATGTTGATATAGATGAAATCAATACTATTTGAGAGAAATATCTCTTTTTTTGAAATCATTTAAAAGCCGCATAATTATAGAGAAAACCTTAATTTCGAAAATATATTTATAAGCTTGTGAAGGAAGCTTCAAACATGTAATAATGGCGGATAATAACTGCACCCGCCATTTAAGTTAAAAAAAGACATTCTTACCTTAATTTTGTCAAAAAGGTTAAAAAGTAATTTGTTTCGAAAATGTTGGAAAGATTCCTTTAAAAACATATAATGTCAAATGAGGGTATAAATGACTTTAACCCATTATCTATTAAATAGTAAATATGTTTTGAAAGACAGTTTTAAGAAACATGGATGTGGGTGATAAAGAGGACCCAGAAGATAATTACGTTTAAACAACCTTAGATAATGAAGAGGTTGTGAAATAAACTCTTACCAATTTGGTAACTTAGGAAACATACACGCCATGAAAGAGGTATCATACAATGAATATGTAAATACACATAAATTAAAGTGTATTACATAGAGAATAAAATTATAGGCAGTACATACACCACACAGAAGGTAATAGTGTCAATATGGCATGAATCTCATAGGAATAAGGAGTGATATGAAAACCCCTTACCTTGTAATTTCCTTTAGTCGAGGGTACATTTAACCTCTTGTAAAAAGATCGTAGTATGTTATTAAATTATACCAAAACCATATTAATATTTATGATATCATACATGATTCATTTATGACTTTATATTACCCATTTAATAATAATTTCCATGTTAAGTTAACATTTGGGGTAATAATCACTTTCTTTATCGTACGTGTTTTAACTTGTCACTCTTGGTTGTATCACATAGATCATGATTTAAATACTTCAAAAATATAAAACATGATAAATATATCATATATATTTAGAATATAAATACATATAATATACATATATATGAAATGTAAAACACCATTTATGGAGATGGTAGTCCGTACGTACGCATAAACACTGTTTCTGTTTTCATATAGTATTGAACGAAAGTAAATGAATAAGATATATGTAAGTACATAAATCCTTATATATATATATCTCCAGTAGAATTATTATGTCATATATTACATACTTATTAGTAATATATATTTTTATAATCGTCGATGAATGGTGAACTTGGAAATGAATCTCATCGCGTCGTGGAGACGGTAATCCGTACGTACGCACGAGTGAAAATATCATTCTTTTGATATTAAAATAATATATAATTGGATGGTATATCATATATAAATAATCATTATCATGTTATATTTATTATTAACATGAATTACAAATCATTATTATACCCATCCAAATAATAATATATTGAATAACAATTACACCACGACGTGGAGACGGTAAGTCGTACGTACGCACGTATGGTGACATGTCATTCAAAGGATGGATAGAATACTGAATATGGTTGTACCATATTTATAATAATATTAAAGTATATAGGATATACTGGATTCATTATTTTAGAATGGTAATAACAAATAAAGAAGAAGTGGAAGAATAAAGGAACTTGAAAAAGGGTGGTGAAATCATTATCTCTTCTTCGGGTTCTTCCTTTTGATTTGATCAAAAGGGCTCCTTAGTTTGGCTTTATGACTAAAGTAAGGCCTCTAAGATGAATTAAGGGAATTTTAGAGAGTATTTGGGCAGGGTTTGGCCGAACCAAAAGGCTTTGAAGGTGTGAATTAATGAGAAGGGGAAGTGTCCTTTTATAAGAGGGGTGAGGGGCACCTTTGGAAAAGCTAGAAATATTATTTTATAATAAATTCATATTCGGTTTCTAATTGCTCCAAAGTGGATTATTTAAAGGTTAAGGTGGGGATGGGTCTAAAACCACTCAACTAATATAATTTAGACAGGTTTGGGTCATTATATTAACCTTATCTTTTAGTTTTAACTCTTAGTTAATTTGTTTGACACTTACCATGTCACTTTGTATTTTTATATTATATAGTTAATAAACATAGAATATACATCCAAGAGACCCCCAAGTGGTCCATTATTGATACACCTATCATGATATAACTTTCTAGGCCAAACCTCATATTTTTATGAATTTAATATCAATTAATAATATAATATTTGTTTTAAAAACTCTTTTATGTCAATTTTGACACTATTCAATAATTGATTATTTTAAAAATCATAAAAGAATAATTACTTCGAAAAAAGTTAATTAAATCATTCCTAACATGTCATATTAACCTAAAAAATTAGTTTAATTTATAAAAAGTCTCAAATTATATTTATTTCGGTATCTACAATATCAATCATTTTAATTTTTCACTATTATGGTAATTACTGAATCACCATTGTGTCATAAATAAATTAAATTATTTAATGTCTAAAAATTATAAATAAAATACCATTATGTAGGAAATCTTTTTATATTTCTAATGAATATTTATAGTTGAAAATTCAACATATATAACCCTATGTAAAAATTGTTTTTCTAAAAGATATATGCTTGTGTCATTTTTGTATTCATTTTAACTTAATTAAAATAAAGTGTCCCTATCACTTACAAGTGGCACCATGGGGTCCCAAAATCGACCCAAAGATGCCCATGGTCGGAAATGTATCAACAAATAAGGTTAGCACATGTTTTAGGGTAATTGTTTTATTATAATATTATTTTTTAACCCTTATTTACCAGATTTACCCTTTAACCATGGTAAATAAAATATTTACCGAAATAATTATTCAAAATGTCTAAAAATAAAAGTTACCTATTTACACAACCTGAAAATCCTGATTCTAAATATGGAATCCATTTTTTCAAAATTCAAAACACAGAAGTGGCAGAAATTAATTTAAAATTAATTCCCGCTGTCAAAACAAAAAAGCGTGTTTTAAGATATAATAACTATCAAAAGATTGATACTTGTTTATGTTCGGTTTAATTGTGAAATTATGTCCAATTACCAAAATTGTATTAAATGGTAAAAATATATTCTAAATATACTTTAAAACCACTCAAATTCATAATTTATCACTATTAATTATATTGATTAAAAAAGTTGTTTTTAATTAAAATTTAGTAATTTTCACTATTCATCAAAATATTTAAGTTATCTGAAAAGTACCAAAATTTCACCTTAGGCTAAATTAGATACTCCTAATCCAAAAATGAAGTCAATTTTGAGAGATAAAATCTCTAAAATTTTAAAAATTAGGTATTACTATTCATAACGGCTAGTTTGATCGGTTGTGGTGTGTGTTAGAACTCGATGTTGCGTACAACACACGCTATTGCATTATTCAAAGAGAAGCGTACCGTAGAATCTTGGAGTGTTTCATTGTAAATTTTTGATGTCTCCATTCTAAAAAGTAAATTTATTTAGTCAAATTGAATATATAAAAGTTTAAAATTTTGGATTTAAAAAGGGTTCACTATTAAAAGTTGGTAAAAGTGCAATACTAAAAATGAATTTGTTCTTACATTATGTCTAAGAAACTAATAATATGGATTCTAAAATTATAAGGATTATATAAAGTTTAAAATTTAGTTAATTCTATTCTTAACCTCTTTTTAATGGCTTGTTTAGTAAGTCATGGTGCACTCGAACTCGGAGTTGCATGTAGTGCAAGTTATTGAATTATTTTGAAGAAATAACACACTATGAAATATTGGGGTGCTACATTCTCCCCTCCTTCAATAAATTGCGTCCTCGCAATTTGAAATTGTTCTTCGAAACTAAAAGGTTAAATATAGAAAATATCTTTGTGGGAAAACCCACATCGGAAATTGGGTTAATAAAATTTAGTATTAATAAGAGGAAAAGGGAAATGAAAGGGTCACCACCAAATTATGATCTCTATTCAGAGAACATTGGTGGAAATTAGAGACATATAATTGGAGGGAAAATGTAAATATTTATAGGTAGTGATTGATGTCATCAATCACAAACAAGTGTAAAATTGAGGGCCTTAAATTCAACAATCTATGATGATTTAAAATACCATCGGTTCAGCAAAACATATGGTATTAGGATAACACATTTTTTGTTTTATGATCCCTTAACTATAGTATAAGAATTAATTTCTTCATTGAATAAGAGAATAAGAAAAATATATACTTGACAAGTAGAGTCTCATCCTTTAACTAAGTTCTACCACAAACTCATCTTTCACTCTAAAAGATAATATAACTTAAAAATAATATTCTATTTATCCTATTCGTATAGGGTTAAAAAAATGAATTTATAATTCATCTAGAAAAACCATTAAAAAAATGACATTATTCAATCCAGAACATCACATGGGTCAGTGGTAGGTGATACACCCTTTTTGCCCTTCGGTTGTGGGTTCAAGTCTCGCGGCCTTACCGGACGCGACGGGTTGCCGCCCGACCTCTGGGTTGTCCTTTTATGGAAATCCAAAATAATCCAAACTAGAAATATCAAAAATATTTCAGTCCAAAATTTATAAGGAAGGTAAACACAATGAAGATCCTTTTTTCCACGTAATAACATGTGGACACCTTCATCATTTATTCTTTTAAAACACTACAACATCCTGAATTACCATAGATACTTATTGATTACATTCATGATCCCTTATTCCTTAAAGAATAATAAATATACACCTTCAATCCAAAAATGTTGTAAACCCCAACAATGATGAATATACAAATCATTAATCAGTTTCAAGGTAGTCAAGAATATCCAATATAATTTATCCAAATCAATCATGTATTATTCTAAAACCACTACCTCGGTATCAGAACCATATTATGGTTTATCTTTCTCTCAACCATATATTTTCCAAAAAATTTAACCTGCTATTGAGTCACTTTTCTTTGTTCCACACAATCTAAAGTCCTTAATGAAATAGTAGTGCAGTACAATCCTTATATACTCCATAATTATTATAACAAGTACATTGTTGATACAACACTCAAATGACATAATCAACATAAGAACTCTAATCATTCCTCTTCATCTGTGGTAGTATCATAACTTGATTATTATCCAATAGCATCATTTGTAGCATAGTTTGATAACTGGGACATAGGTTCGCGTAGTGTCCAAAATCCTTGCAAATGAAGCATTCTACAGTTGAAACCATTTTCTTACCCTTGGAGTCACGTACCTTGTGCCCTTTTCCTCCACACTTATAACAAACTCCCATTCCTTTTAGGCAAGTTCCAGGGTGTTTCTTCCCACAGTTATCACATATGGGAAAATTCTTCTTTTCCCTCTTCCCTTTATCCATCTTTCTCTCTTCCATCCTTTTCTTCTCTTGCTTCCCTTCAAAGCCATAGGACTCAGTAAACTCTTTACTTATCTTATGAACACATGATATTATTTCTTCATATGATGATAATACATGGGAGACTATTTATCTTATAAATTCTGGCTTAAGACAATGAAAGATATGATCCTTCTTTCTCTTTGGATCATGTGCATTGCTGGAGTTCTCATTCCTTCTACTGGGCGCCATTTCTAAACAATGGCATACACTAGATTAGTTTATGAATAACAATACATAATCCCAAACTTTTAAAACACATAAAATAAATTAAATTGTTTATGGATATAATCCATAATCAAAAAAATGTCTTCTTTGAGGAAGTATATACTCATAAACCCTTCATAATGATTTGTAAAGAAAATGAGAGTTATCCTAAGCATATCCCCCGGGAGTGTCGTAACCAAGAGTGCAGCAAGGCCCGTTGTCGTGCACCAGTTCCAGTTCGAGTCTAGCTCAAAGCGGTATTTTCAGGTTTTACCCCTAGGTACATCTGTGCCAGAGCCGCCTCTACCTGCTCGTATCCCGACATGGATGTATTGCTCAGAAAACTCAAAAAATCTCTACAATACCAAAATTCTAGGAAGTTCTTCTATACTAATCTTCAAAGTCTATCTTAGGGATATGTGCTCTAATCAGAGTTTATCTAAATCTAGTTTCCAATGTTATTTCTAAACTTCCTCTGATACAAAATGTAACACCCCGACCCCAGTTACCAAGAGTCGGTGCATTATTACATAACATTGGCATGATCACAAGAAAGATCAAATCTCGAAATACCGATTAGTTTAGTAGCCTTGGAAACACTAGATATATTCATAAGTCTTACATTACATCATAAAAATGAAAACTACAACAACATATTTTCTTCATAGTCCACACTCATATCCCCACATACTATCCCTGCAGGTCATTCATAAATTACTTCTTCACATCCTGGGAAAAATAAAACATTAAAAGGGGTGAGCTCAAATGTCCAGTAAGGATAACAATATAGCGGAAACTTTCATAGATAAGAATAAACATTTAAGGCAATGTATAACTAAAACAAAAGCCTTTTAAATTTGAACTTCAACATAGTATGGAAAAAATGAAATAATTCCATTTACTTATTCACATGGATATTCTACTAATCAAATAATCACATGCAATATCAATAACCTCTTTCATAATGATGGAATGCATAATGTCGAACTTTAATTTATATGTCAAGGCCTCGTGCCAAGTCCTAAGGGATAACTGTAACCGGAAATTAACCCGGAGATCCTCTGTAACCGGACTCCATCCCGAAGTGACTCTAATAACCGGACACCAACCCAGAGTGCTTCTAATAACCGGACACCAACCCGGAGTGCCTCTAATAACCGGACACCAACCCGGAGTGCCTCTAATAACCTGACACCAACCCGGAGTGCCTCTAATAACTGGACACCAACCCGGAGGGTCTGCTATAACCAGACCCCAACCCGGAGGGCTTACTTTTACCGGTCCCCAACCTAGAACATACTAGTCCAACACATTCATCTTAAGAAGAGGATGAAATATAATATAAACATTCATATTAAAACTAACATACAAAATGTCAAAACTTTAATCCTAAACCATTAATGGCATAAAAATAACTCATCCATAGTCAAAAATATCACAAAACCTTAAATAAAATATAGATGATTTGTATCATAATAAATCAACTTGAAACAAGTGTAAAATTTATCAAAGGATGTTGACATAGATGAAATCAATACTATTTGAGAGAAATATCCCTTTTTTTGAAATCATTTAAAAGTCGCATAATTATAGAGAAAACCATTATTTTGAAAATATATTTATAAGCTTGTGAAGGAAGATTAAAAGGTGTAATAATGGCGGAGAATAAACGCACCCTCTGTATAAGTTAAAAAAAGACATTCTTACCTTAATTTTGTCAAAAAGGTTAAAAAGTAACTTGTTTCGAAAACGTTGGAAAGATTCCTTTAAAAACATATAAAGTAAACTAAGGGTATAAATGACTTTAACCTATTGTTTATTAAGTAGTAAAAATGTTTTTAAAGACATTTTTAAGAAAGATGGATGTGGGTGATAAAGAGGACCCAAAAGATAATTACGTATAAAAAACCTCAGATAATGAAGAGATTGTGAAATAAACCCTTACCAATTTGGTAACTTACAAAACATACACCCCATGAAAGAGGTATCATACAATGAATATGTAAGTACACATAAATTAAAGTGTATTACACAAATAATACAATTATAGCCAGTACATACACCGCACAAAATGTAATAGTGTCAATATGGCATGAATCTCATGGGAATAAGGAGTGAGATGAAAACCCCTTACCTTGCACTTTCCTTTAGTTGAGGGTACATTTAACCTCCTGTAAGAAGATCGTAGTATGTTATTAAATTATACTAGAACCATATTAATATTTATGATATCATACATGATTCATTTATGACATTATATTACCCATTTAATTATAATTTCCATGTTAAGTTAACATTTCGGGTAATAATCACTTTCTTTATCGTACGTGTTTTAACTTGTCAATCTTGGTTGTATCACTTAGATCATGATTTAAATACTTCCAGAATATAAAACATGATAAATATATCATATATATTTAGAATATAAATATGTATAATATACCTATATATGAAATGGAAAACACCATTTATGGAGACGGTAGTCCGTACGTACGCATAAACGTTGTTTCTGTTTTCATATAGTATTGAACGGAAGTAAGTGAATAAGATATATGTAAGTACATAAATCCTTATATATATATATATATATATATATATATATATCTCCAGTAGAATTTTTATTTCATATATTACAGACTTATTAGTAATATATATTTTTATAATCGTCGATGAATGGTGAATGTGGAAATGAATCTCATCGCGTCGTGGAGACGGTAATCCGTACGTACACACGAGCAAAAATATCATTCTTTTGATATTAAAATAATATATAATTGGATGGTATATAATATATACAGAATAATTATTATGTTATATTTATTATTTACATGATTTACAAATCATTATTATTCCCATCCAAATAATAATATATTGAATAACTATTACACCACGATGTGAAGACGGTAAGTTGTACGTACGCACGTATGGTGACATGTCATTCAAAGGATGGATAGAATACTGAATATGGTTGTACCATATTTATAATAATATTATAGTATATAGTAGATACTGGATTCATTATTTTAGAATGGTAATAACAAAGAAAGAAGAAGTGGAAGAAGAAAGGAACTTGAAAAAGGGTGGTGAAATCATTACCTCTTCTTCGGGTTCTTCCTTTTGATTTGATCAAAAGAGCTCCGTGGGATAGCTTTATGACTAAAGGAAGGCCTATAGGATGAATTGAGGGAAGTTTAGAGAGTATTTGGGCAGGGTTTGGCCGAACCAAAAGGCTTTGATGGTGTGAATTAATGAGAAGGGGGAGTGTCCTTTTATAAGAGGGGTGAGGGGCACCTTTGGAAAAGCTAGAAATATTATTTTATAATAAATTCATATTCAGTTTCTAATGGCTCCAAAGTTTATTATTTAAAGGTTAAGGTGGGGATGAGTCCAAAAACACTCAACCAATAGAATTTAGACAGGTTTGGGTCATTATATTAACCTTATCGTTTAGTTTTAACTCTTAGTTAATTAGTTTGACACTTACCATGCCACTTTGTATTTTTATATTTTATAGTTAATAAAATTACTATATAAATCCAAGTGACCCCCCAAGTGGTTACTTAATGATACAACTATCATGATATAAGTCTCTTGTCCGAACCATAGATTTTTAGGAATTTAATATCAATTAATAATATAATATTTGTTTTAAAAACTCTTTTATGTCAATTTTGACACTCTTAAATAATTGATTATTGTAAAAATAATAAAAGAATGATTACTTCTAAAAAAGTTAATTAAATAATTCCTAACATGTCATATTAACCTATAAAATTATTTTAATTAATAAAAATTATAAAATTATATTTATTTGGGTATCTACAATATCAATCATTTTAATTTTTCACTATTATGGTAATTACTACATCACCATTGTGTCATAAATAAATTACATCATTTAATGTCTAAAAATTATAAATAAAATAATATTATTTAGGAAATATTTTTATCTTTCTAATGAATATTTATAGTTGAAAATGAAATATATATAACCCTATGTAAAAATTGTTTTTCTAAAAGATATATGCTTGTGTCATTTTTATATTCATTTTAACTTAATTAAAATAAAGTGTCCCTATCACTTACAAGTGGCACCATGGGGTCCCAAAATCGACCCAAAGATGCCCATGGTTGGACATGTATAAACCAATAAGGTTAGGACACGTTTTAGGGTAATTTGTTATTATTATTATATTATTTTTAAACCTTATTTACCGGATTTACCCTTTAACCATGGTAAATAAAATATTTCCCGAAGTAATTATTCAAAATGTCTAAAAATAAAAGTTATCTATTTACATAATTTGAACATCCTGATTCCAAACATGGAATCCATTTTTACAAATTTAAAACACAGAAGTGGCAGAAATTAATTTAAAATTAATTCCCACTGTCAAAACAAAAAGCGTGTTTTTAAGATATAATAACTATCAAAAGATTGATACTTGTTTATGTTCAGTTTAATTGTGAAATAATGTACAATGACCAAAATTGTATTAAATGGTAAAAATATATTCTAAATATACTTTCAAACCAATCAAATTCATAATTTATCACTATTAATTATTTTGATTAAAAAAGTTGTTTTTAATTAAAATTTAGTAATTTTCACTATTCATCAAAATATTAAAGTTATCCGAAAAGTACCAAAATTTCACCTTAGGATAAATTCGATACTCCGAATCCAAAAATGAAGTCCATTTTGAGAGATAAAATCTCTAAAATTTTAAAATGTAGGTATTACTATTCATAACGGCTAGTTTGATCGGTTGTGGTGTGTGTTAGAACTCGATGTTGCGTAAAACACACGCTATTGCATTATTCAAAGAGAAGTGTACCGTTGAAGCTTGGGGTGTTTCATTGTAAATTTTTGATGTCCCCATTATAAAAAGTAAATTTATTTAGTCAAATTGAATATATAAAAGTTTAAAATATTGTATTTAAAAAGGGTTCACTATTAAAAGTTGGTAAAAGTGCAATACTGAAAATGAATTTGTTCTTACATTATGTCTAAGAAACTCATAATATGGATTCTAAAATTATAAGGATTATATAAAGCTTAAAATTTAGTTAATACTATTCATAACCTCTTTTGAACGACTTTTTTAGTAAGTCATGGTTTGCTTGAACTCGGTGTTGCGTGTAGTGCAAGTTATTGAATTATTTTGAAGAAATAACACACTATAAAATCTCGGGGTGTTACATTCTCCCCTCCTTCAATAAATTGCGTCCTCTCAATTTGAAAATTTTCTTCAAAAATAAATGGTTGAATATAGAAAATATCTTTGTGGGAAAACTCACATCGTAAATTGGGTTAATAAAATTTAGTCTTAATAAGAGGAAAAGAGAAATGAAAGGGTCACCACCAAATTATGATCTCTATTCTGAGAAAATTGGTGGAAATTAGAGACATATAATTGGAGGAAAAACGTAAATATTTATAGGTAGTGATTGAGGTCATCAATCACAAACAAGTGTAAAATTGAGGGCCTTAAATTCATCAATCTATAATGATTTAAAATACCATCGGTTCAGCAAAACATATGGTATTAGGATAACACATTTTTTGTTTTAAGATCCCTTCACTACAGTATAAGAATTAATTTTTTCATTGAATAAAAGAATAATAAAAATATATACTTGAAAAGTAGAGTCTCATCCTTTAACTAAGTTCTACCACAAACTCATCTTTCACTCTAAAAGATAATAGAACTTAAAAATAATATTCTATTTATCCTATTCGTATAGGGTTAAAAAAATGATTTTATAATTCATCAAGCAGAACCATTAAAAAAACGACATTATTCAATACAGGACATCATGTGGGTCAGTGGTAGGTGATACACCCTTTTCGCCCTTCGGTTGTGGGTTCATGTCTCGTGGCCTTGCCGGACGCGACGGGTTGCCGCCCGACCTCTGGGTTGTCCTTTTATGGAAATCCAAAATAATCCAAACTAGAACTATCCAAAATACTTCAATCCAAAATTTATAAGGAAGGTAAACACAATGAAGATCCTTTTTTCCACGTAATAACATGTGGACACCTTCATCATGTATTCTTTTAAAACACTGCAACATCCTGAATTACCATAAAACCTTATTAATTACATTCATGATCCCTTATTCCTTAAAGAATAATAAATATACTCCTTCAATCCAAAAATGTTGTAAACCCCAAAAATGATGGAATATACAAATCATTAATCAGTTTCAAGGTAGTCAAGAATATCCAATATAATTTACCCAAATCAATTATGTATTATTCTAAAATAACTACCTCGGTATCAGAACCATATTATGGTTTATCTTTCTCTCAACCATATATTTTCCAAAAATTTAACCTGCAATTGAGTCACTTTTCTTTGTTCCACACAATCTCAAGTCCTTAATGAAATAGTACTGCAGTACAATCCTTATATACTCCATAATTATTATAACAAGTATATTGTTGATACAACACTCAAATGACATAATCAATATAAGAACTCTAATCATTCTTCTTCATCTGTGGTAGTATCATAACTTGATTATTATCCAATAGCATCATTTGCGGCATAGTCTGATGACTGGGACATAGGTTCGCGTAGTGTCCAAACTCCTTGCAAATGAAGCATTGTACATTTGAAACCAATTTCTTACCCTTGCAGTCACGTACTTTGTGCCCTTTTCCTCCACACTTATAACAAACTCCCATTCCGTTCAGGAAAGTTCCAGGGTGTTTCTTCCCACAGTTATCACATATGGGAAAAGTATTCTTTTCCCTCTTCCCTTTATCCATCTTTCTCTCTTCCATCCTTTTCTTCTCTTTCTTCCCTTCAAAGCCATAGGACTCAGTAAACTCTTTACTTATCTTATGAACACATGATATTATTTCTTCATATGATGATAATACATTGGAGACTATTTCTCTTATAAATTCTGGCTTAAGACCATGAAAGATGTGATCCTTCTTTCTCTTTGGATCATGTGCATTGCTAGAGTTCTCATTCCTTCTACTGGGCGCCATTTCTAAACAATGGCATACACTAGATTAGTTTATGAATAACAATACCTAATCCAAAAATTGTAAAACACATAACATAAATTAAATAGTTTATGGATATAATCCATAATCATAAAAATGTATCCTTTGAGGAAGTATATACTCATAAACCCTTCATAATGATTTTTAAAGAAAATGAGAGTTATCCTAAGCATATCCCCCGGGAGTGTCGTAACCAAGAGTGCAGCAAGGCCCGTTGTCGTGCACCAGTCCCCGTTCGAGTCTAGCTCAAAGCGGTGTTTTCGGGTTTTACCCCTAGGTACATCTGTGCCAGAGCCTCCTCTACCTGCTCGTATCCAGACAGGGATGTATTGCTTGGAAAACTCACAAAATCTCTACAATACAAAAATTCTAGTAAGTTCTTCTATACTAATACTCAAAGCCTATCTTAGGGCTATGTGCTCTAATTAGAGTTTATCTAAATCTAGTTTCCAAGGATATTTCTAAACTTTCTCTGATACCAATTGTAACGCCCTGACCCCAGTTACCCAGAGTTGGTGCATTATTACATAACATTGGCATGATCACAAGAAAGATCAAATCTCAAAATACCGATTAGTTTAGTATCCTTGGAAACACTAGATATATTCATAAGTCTTATATTACATCATAAAAATGAAAAATACAAAAACATATTTTCTTCATAGTCCACACTCATATCCCCACATACTATCCCTGCAGGTCATTCATAAATTACTTCTTCACATCCTGGGAAAAATAAAACATTAAAAGGGGTGAGCTCAAATGCCCAGTAAGGATAACAATATAGCGGAAACTTTCATAAATAAGAATAAACATTTAAGGTAATGTATAACTAAAACAAAAGAATTTTAAACTTGAACTTCAACATAGTATGACAAAAATGAAATAATTCCATTTACTTATTCATATAGATATTCTACTAATCGAATAATTACATGCAATATAAATAATCACTTTCATAATGATGGAATGCATAATGACGAACTTTAATTTCTGTGTAAAGGCCTCATGCCAAGACCTAAGGGATAATTGTAACCAGAACCCAACCCGGAGATCCTCTGTAACCGGACTCCATCCCAGAGTGCCTCTAATAACCGGACACCAACCCGGAGTGCCTCTAATAACCAGACACCAACCCGGAGTGCCTCTAATAACCGGACACCAACCCGGAGTGCCTCTAATAACCGGACATCAACCCGGAGTGCCTCTAATAACCGGACACCAACCCAGAGGTTCTACTGTAACCGGACCCCAACCCGGAGGGCTTACTTTTACCGGTCCCCAACCCAGAATATACTAGTCCAACACATTCATCTTAAGAAGAGGATGAAATATAATATAAACATTTGTAATAAAACTAACATAAAAAATGTCAAAACTTTAATCATAAACCATTAATGGAATAAAAAAACTCATCCATAGTCAAAAATATCACAAAAACTTAAATACAATATGGATGATTTGTATCATAATAAATCAACTTGAAACAAGTGTAAAATTTATCAAAGGATGTTGACATAGATGAAATCAATACTATTTGAGAGAAATATCTCTTTTTTTTAAATCATTTAAAAGTCACGTAATTATAGAGATAACCTTTATTTTGAAAATATCTTTATAAGCTTGTGAAGGAAGCTTCAAAGGTGTAATAATAGCGGAGAATAACCGCACCTACCGTATAAGTTAAAAAAAGGATATTCTTACCTTAATTTTGTCAAAAAGGTTAAAAAGTAACTTGTTTCGAAAAAGTTGGGAAGATTCCTTTAAAAACATATAAAGTCAAATAAGGGTATAAATGACTTTAACCCATTGTCTATTAAATAGTAAAAATGTTTTGAAAGACATTTTTAAGAAACATGGATGTGGGTGATAAAGAGGACCCAGAAGATAATTATGTATAAACAACCTCAGATAATGAAGAGATTGTGAAATAAACCCTTACCAATTTGGTAACATACGAAACATACACCCCATGAAAGACGTATCATACAATGAATATGTAAATACACATAAATTAAATTGTATTACACAAAGAATACAATTCTAGGTAGTACATACACCACACAAAATGTAATAGTGTAAATATGGCATGAATCTCACGGGAATAAGGAGTGAGATGAAAACCGCTTACCTTGCACTTTCCTTTAGTCCAGGGTACGTTTAACCTCCTATACGAAGATGGTAGTATATTATTAAATTATACCAGAACCATATTAATATTTACGATATCATACATGATTCATTTATGACTTTATATTACCCATTTAATAATAATTTCCATGTTAAGTTAACATTTCGGGTAATAATCACTTTCTTTATCGTACGTGTTTTAACTTGTCACTCTTGGTTGTATCACTTAGATCATGATTTAAATACTTCCAGAATATAAATCATGATAAATATATCATATATATTTAGAATATAAATATGTATACTATACATATATATGAAACGGAAAACACCGTTTATGGAGACGGTAGTCCGTACGTACGCATAAACGATGTTTCTGTTTTCATATAGTATTGAACGGAAGTAAGTGAATAAGATATATGTAAGTAAAAAAATCCTTATATATATATATATCTCTCCAATAGAATTATTATTTCATATATTACATACTTATTAGTAATATATATTTTTATAATCGTCGATGAATGGTGAACTTGGAAATGAATCTCATCGCGTCGTGGAGACGGTAATCCGTACGTACGCACGAGCGAAAATATCATTCTTTTGATATTAAAATAATATATAATTGGATGGTATATCATATATACATAATCATTATAATGTTATATTTATTATTTAAATGAATTAAAAATCATTATTATACCCATCCAAATAATAATATATTGAATAACAATTACACCACGACGTGGAGACGATAAGTCGTACGTACGCACGTATGGTGACATGTCATTCAAAAGATGGATAGAATACTGAATATGGTTGTACCATATTTATAATAATATTAAATTATATAGGATATACTGGATTCATTATTTTAGAATGATAATAACAAAGAAAGAAGAAGTGGAAGAAGAAAGGAACTTTAAAAAGGGTGGTGAAATCATTACCTCTTCTTCGGGTTCTTCCTTTTGATTTGATCAAAAGGGATCCTTAGGATGGCTTTATGACTAAATTAAGGCCTATAAGATGAATTGAGGGAAGTTGAGATAGTATTTGGGTAGGGTTTGGCCGATCCAAAAGGCTTTGAAGGTGTGAATTAATGAGAAGGGGGAGTGTCCTTTTATAAGAGGGGTGAGGGACACCTTTGGAAAAGCTAGAAATATTATTTTATAATAAATTCATATTCGGTTTCTAATGGCTCCAAAGTAGATTATTTAAAGGTTAAGGTGGGGATAGGTCTAAAACCACTCAACCAATAGAATTTAGACAGTTTTGAGTCATTATATTAACCTTATCGTTTAGTTTTAACTCTTAGTTAATTAGTTTGACACTTACCATGTCACTTTGTATTTTTATATTATATAGTTAATAAACTTACTATATACATCGAAGCGACCCCCAAGTTGTCCATTAATGACACACATATCATGATATAAGTCTCTTGGCCAAACCTTAGATTTTTATGAATTTAATATCAATTAATAATATAATATTTGTTTTAAAAACTCTTTTATGTCAATTTTGACACTATTCAATAATTGATTTTTGTAAAAATCATAAATGAATGATTACTTCGAAAAAAGTTAATTAAATCATTCCTAACAAGTCATAGTAACCTATAAAATTAGTTTAATTTATAAAAATTCTCAAATTATATTTATTTGGTTATCTACATTATCAATCATTTTAATTTTTCACTATTATGGTAATTTCTGCATCACCATTTTGTCATAAATAAATTAAATTATTTAATTTCTAAAAATTATAAATAAAATACCATTATGTAGGAAATCGTTTTATATTTCGAATGAATATTTATAGTCGAAAATGAAACATATATAACCCTATGTAAAAATTGTTTTTCTAAACGATATATGCTTGTGTCATTTTTGTATTCATTTTAACTTAATTAAAATAAAGTGTTCCTATCACTTACAATTGGCACCATGGGGTCTCAAAATCGACCCAAAGATGCCCATGGTCAGAAATGTATCAACCAATAAGGTTAGGATACGTTTTAGGGTAATTTTTTATTATTATAATATTATTTTTTAACCCTTATTTACCGGATTTACCTTTTAACCATGGTAAATAAAATATTTACCGAAGTAATTATTCCAAATGTCTAAAAATAAAAGTTACCTATTTACACAATTTGAACATCCTGATTCAAAATATGGAATCCATTTTTCCAAATTCAAAACACAGAAGTGGAAGAAATTAATTTAAAATTAATTCCCGCTGTCAAAACAAAAAGCGTGTTTTTAAGATATAATAACTATCAAAAGATTGATACATGTTTATGTTCAGTTTAATTGTGAAATTATGTCCAATGACCAACATTGTATTAAATGGTAAAAATATATTCTAAATATACTTTAAAACTACTCAAATTCATAATTTATCACTACTAATTATTTTTATTAAAAAAATTGTTTTTAATTAAAATTTAGTAATTTTCACTATTCATCAAAATATTAAAGTTATCCGAAAAGTACCAAAATTTCACCTTAGGCTAAATATGATACTCCAAATCCAAAAATGAAGTTCATTTTGGGAATATAAAATCTCTAAAATTCTAAAAATTAGGTATTACTATTCATAACGGCTAGTTTGATCGGTTGTGGTGTGTGTTAGAACTCGATGTTGCGTAAAACACACGCTATTGAATTATTCAAAGAGAAGTGTACCGTAGAAGCTTGAGGTGTTTCATTGTAAATTTTTGATGTCCCCATTCTGAAAAGTAAATTTATATAGTCAAATTGAATATATAAAAGTTTAAAATATTGGATTTAAAAAGGGTTCATAAAAGTTGGTAGAAGTGCAATACTGAAAATGAATTTGTTCTTACATTATGTCTAAGAAACTCATAATATGGATTCTAAAATTATAAGGATTATATAAAGCTTAAAATTTAGTTAATATTATTCATAACCTCTTTTGAACGACTTGTTTAGTAAGTCATGGTGCGCTTGAACTCGGTGTTGCGTGTAGTGCAAGTTATTGAATTATTTTGAAGAAATAACACACTATGAAATCTTGGAGTGTTACAGTAAAGTAAGTGAATATCTTATTACTCTTTTTTTATATTAAGAAGTAATGAAACATGTATGAAGATTTCCTATTTATTAAACTAAAGGTTAAAAAAAATAATGAAAAGTTAAAGTAACAGTAGAAATGCAGTGGAACACGAGTACTGAGGATTGATCACAATGATTTCTCAAGATATTTGAATTATAATGATTTAAAAGTATGTTATTCAACTCATTAAATTCACACAATAAAAATTTCGTCTAATGATTCTTTTCCATAAGATTAACACACCGCTCTGTCTGTTTTTGAAGTTCACTACTTCAAATACTTTCAGTCAGCAAAAAGATAAAAAGATATCAACAGAAATATTTCTCACTGAAAGTTTCTGAAGATGTTAAATTGAATAGAAATTTTGATGGATAGCCTCGATGATTAATCTCACAAAATATAATTAATTTTGAAATTAAGATGAAAACGGTGCAGATTTAATTTAAGATTTGATAATTAGAATCAATCTCGAAGATAAAATCGGAATCTCGTTGAGAGAAAAAAAGATTAAGAAAAAAATATAACCGGTAAAAAGTCAAAACCCCCAAACACACAAAGTTATTCTAGGATCATATTCAATATAACAATAAAAATACTGAGTAAAAAATTAAAAATAATTGGAATAATGCTCCTCCCTTTGAAGATGAAGATCACGTACTACTGTTTTCTCCTATGCGACTCCAGTTCTTCAGTATTGCTCTTGGTGTCTCCTGGGAGTTCCAGTCTCAAATTGTGTGGCATGAAATCAGAATGAGAGTCCCACCAATTTCATTGCTTCTCTACTTTATATATCAACTATCACCTGCTGCTCGTCACAACATCTTTCCACCGACATGAATTGTCCTTAACGTGTGCACCGCAGAGGTGCGTTTTTTCATGACTGACATGTTGCGCTATCTTTTCCCATGTAACTAACTATCGGTGAGTTAATTGAGTGTACCTAGACGTGTTTTCGACTCTTTCATGAACCAGTATAATATAAAACAGACATAACAATTTAAAAATGAAAGAAATTTTATTAAATGATTAAAGTTATTTTTTAAATAAAAGTTATATCACTTATTAATTAAAGTTAATTAATAAATACTTATGTTGATAATTATTATTTACATAATTAAATATTATTATTATTATTTATTTATTTATTAATATTTAATTAAATGATGTTATTATGTTTTTAATTTATTATTATTAATTAAGTTATTTAATTAGTGTAATTATTATTAATAATTAGTTAGCATAACTTAATTAAAATCTTAAATTAGAAATTAATTTATTAATTTAATTATTATATTTATTCTGTTGAAACTAAATTATAATTAAAGGGTTAATATATTTATATTAGTTAATAATTAATTTTATTTATAAATTATTATTTTTTATATTTTAGTTAAATAAATTCTTATTAACTTATATTATATTTTATTTTGTAACTTATTTATTTATTAATATTATAATAGTTATATTAAAAAAAATTAAATATAAGTTTAATTAAATTTATTAATTATTAATTTGTTTTCATATTATCATTTATTTTGATTTTTTTTTATTCTTCTCCACCCCAAATTTGATGCACATGGGGGAGGCTATTTCATCTTCCTCCTAAAGAACAGGTGCCGATGGCTCCCTCTTCACCCCTTCTCCAAGTGGCGGTCAGATCCTCCTCCACACATATCAGCTACATGCGGTTCTCCCCTACACCAACTCGGTTCGTCACACAGTGATGCGGTACCGGCCTCGGCTCGGACTCTTCCTCTGCTCCGCGATGAAGCCAAATCCAGATCGGTGGCTTGGCTTGAGGTGGCACATGACTCCAGGTCAATTTCATCCCCTCATCACGTCTCAAAGGCTTCAAGAACTAGATCCACTGCGGTCAATCCCCAACCATGGCCCTCTAGCAATGATCTGATACAGCGGGTCTGATCGGGGTTCGGTTGAAGGAAGATCCAGGTGGCTTAGGGAATCAGATTTGATGTGGCTTCGAATTCTGGATGATTTCGGTTATGAAATGGTTTCAGATATGAATTTGGGTTGAGATGTGAAGGTTTGCGGCAACAAGTATGCAACATAGAATATTCATACAGATAAGTAAGAATGCTATGAATTTGCCGATGGTAAAGAATATGGTGTGAAATATGAAACAGTGGCACCCGTTTGGAAGAAACAATAGAAGAGGAAGGGAGAAACGGTGGGACAATGAAAAGGTGGAGTTACGATGGCACCGTGAAGGAGAATAGGTGCCACAGGAATTACAGTACAAAGATGAAATGGTGGCTCAAACTTTCTGTTCCACTGTTTCAGGTGAAAACGTGAAAGGGTAACGATGGTAGGGAGCTGGAAACGGTATGAAAAAATAAGGCAGGAATAGCGGGTAGTTGGCCACTGTACTTAACCTACAAATAAATTAAAAACTGATTGATAACTTAGACAAAAATAAATACTAAAAAATTGATTTAAAACTAAAATTAATTAAAATATTTAAGAACAACTTGAAAAACATAAATAAAACAAATGATTCAAATAAAAATTTTATTAAATTATTGTTAACATCAAAATATAAAAAATAAATTAGAACTAAACTAAAACTTAAATTAAGAATCACTAAATTCAATATAATAATCAAGTGAATTAAAATTAAACAAGTATATATCGAAATTAATTACTCATTAAAAAAACAAATTAGAAGTGTTACAATTAAACAAAGTTATTGAATTTAATAAATAATTTTATTAAAATTAAAAAGATAAAGCTACAAGATTAATATTTTAAGTAATGAATTAATTAATTAAATTAAAATACTTAAGTTAATTGATTAATTAATTAGAATGTCAATTTTTTATAAACCGGTTATACTTCTGATCTAAATAATAATTTATAAAACTTATAAAAATAAAGAAAGTCATTAATTAATTACTTAAAACACTAAAAACACATAATTAATTATAAAAAATTGATTAATTAAAAAATTTAGTTATAAAAATAAAAAAGTATGATTATTTAATAAAAAATGTAAAATTAAATAATTAAATCTTTAAAAATTTAGTAAAATGCAGTGGCAAAACTACGTAAAAATAATGTCACATCATTATCTCACATGAATAAGAACTCAAATTTATGATAAACTTCCATATAAAAATAACAAAACAGTTCCTGTAAAGAAGAGATGTGGAAGGTGCAAGTAGGTTCATCATAATGCAAAAAATTATATGACCGTCTTACTTGGATATGAAGAAGATTCAAACCAAAGGTGAGGAATAATTGGATAAAAGTAATTTAGTAGTAATGATAAATCATCATATTCTAAACAAATCAAATATAGAGTATGACAATATACCTTGCTTATTTAGGAAATTTAGAATTACAAGACCAAAGGGAGAACAAGAATGAAGATATCTACCCATTTTAAATCTACAAAGAAGGTTCATGGGTTGAGATCAAAATCTCAACCATAACTATTTTACAAAAAGAAAAGTAATTAACTCCCATACTCATTCCATTTATATTACCTATATAATTAAATTTAAGGAATTAAAATAAATCCACTTAATGGGGAAATATATGTGGCTATCCTAGATAAACAATAAGGGAAATATACCATCATGGAGTGTAATACCTACTATAATGGGAAAAGAAGTGAGTTCATACATTTAGGGGGAGAAAATATAAAGAGGTGATGTAAAAATACCAATTTGTATTGAATTTGGAAATTTGTAAAACCCTAATCGAATTGAATGTTGTGGTATTCTAATTAAAATTTTTATCACCACCTTGATTATGAAAAATATGATTAAAAAGGGAGAGTGAAGGCCATTTTTTTGAAATGAATTAGTTAAGGTAAATATTATTTCATTTGAAATTTACTTACGTATTTTTTGATATGAGTATATGGTTTGTATTCTATGATAAATCATTTGTACAACCCCAAAAATTGAGATATTTCAACGTGGTATCAAATGTTCATATGATAATGGAATGTATTAATGTATTAGTGAAGCATTTCTTGTTTTCTACATTGATTTCTCCCATGTATACATAGATTGGACCAACTAAATGATATTGTCTCAATTTTGTGTGGTGTTATACTTCTCTTAGGTGTTAATCAAGATAGAATTAAACTTTAAACTAATAGAAGAGGCTATTAGGAAAACCCTTTTCTACTGATTAATAAGAAGAAAATGAGAGATGTAAACCCCTAAATGATATTTTGAATCTATTTTAAACAAGGGTTGGAAGAAAAAGGAATTATTATGATCACATATTAACTTAAAAGGAATTTAATTGTATTTTGAACAAATATAAAGGGGGGATATTGATATTTCCATGTTAGGATTTTATTTATTGTAAATAAATAATATTTAATTGATAATTAGAATTTTTCAATATGTGTAATTAGTTGGGAAGAATATGCTAAATATTTTAGTGAACTAACCTAGAATACCATCTAAACTGGAATCTGAATCGATTATCCACTGGATTAAAGAGCATTCTTGATCCCCATGGGATAGAAAAAAGTGTTTGGGTACTAGTAAGAATGAATTGGGAATGATTTCTACCAAACAAATTAAACATAAAAAAAGAAAAATTATATAAATAAAATCCAAATAAAGAATGATATGAGATATTAAAGAATAAAATAAATAATAGGAGTACAACATACTGAAAAATAAGGACAATGGATAGTATAACTGAATAAAGGAAACGATATGAAAAGCAACTAACATACCCATATGAAAGTGAGATAACACCACATGAACATCCACAATAAATCAAACTTATATATATAGAAATATATACTATGGTGAGCAACCTTCTAATCATATAGATATACCACTTTGTTCTAAAATCCTTGTAGGCCTCCACCAAAAAATGCAAAGCATACCACTTTAAAAGAAAATATATTTCAAGGACAATTATCAATAGATAACTAGACATTTCAATTTCAAGAAACTGGATTTCATTCATTTAAAATAATTTTCATAACAAATCAAAAAATAACACTTATTTTCCCACTTTTATCAAAATCTCAAAAAAACACATTCTTTAATATTACTACTAGATATAAGTATAAAACCATAGAAGACATCGAGAACCTGTAATGAAAGAATAAGCAGTCAAAAAGTTAATTTTAAATGTAGATGACTAGGATACCAACCTTAGAATACTGAAAATCTCAATCACCAGAAGGAAACCATAGGATGGAGAGGGGAGTGAATCGAAGAAGTGAAACAAATATCCCTAGAGTCACAATTACCAATTAGAAAAATTATATCCAATGAAAACCCATGATTCCATAGACCTTGAGAATAAATAACATCAAGGAGATGAGGATTTAAGAAGAAGATAAATAAAGGATTGTTAATCAAAAATCATTACGATAAATGATACTTTGATTGAAAATAATTGAGATCATGGAAGAAAACACAATCCAAGGAGAGCCTATAAGATTTCATAGGTCTATAAAAGTCCTTGGGAGTTGTTATAAATAATAAAATGAAGGTTCTATATAAAAATAAATAACAAAGCCCGCTAAAATCAGTATCCAGAAATGCCGCCAATTGGATAGTGGGTGTATGAAGAATTCCAACACTCTGCCTCTCCCACCCACTATCTAGTGATTGTATCATAAAATTGTAGCTACTAAAAACCTCCACCAAATATCCAATGGATCTCACCAAATATCTAGTGGATATATTATAGCTCCGATGATAGTAGGTTTATGTCCAAACATGATCTTGACTTCTGAGATGACTTCCATCCCCTCAAGAAGATCAAAAAATAAACATAATTTTAAATCCGTAGTTGATGAAAAAATGAGATGTGAAAATTATTTCCATCATAAGTTTTTCTTCACCGATAAATATTCAAGGACAATGGTTGATAAAAATAAAATTACTATTAAGAATAGGATAATCAGGGCTAAGCTTCTAGATATAAACATGAGGGTGACTCCAAATGCTAATCCCAAATTGATAATAACCAAAAGAGACTATAATGTTGGCCAAAAAAGAACCTGAGATCAGAAGAAAACTAATACAAAGAAGATTCAAAAATTTATTTTCCTTCATAAACTAGATGGAAGACCCTGAACTAATCGAGCAACCAAACAAAGGGGAATACAACCAGAAAACATCAGAGAAACCTCAAAAGTATTACACGTGAAACCCTCATACCTTACAATAAAATATGAGTCTAGAAAATATTACCACCTCAAGTAAAGACACCCAAAAGATCACATGAGAGAAAAATATAATACAATTGGAATGTATAAATAATAAAAATTACTTATTAAGAGATGAATAATATTTCCTAAGGTCATGTGGGGTTAACCCACAATTTCACTTTCAGAACATCGAAAACTAGAAATTCTAATAAAAAATAGATCATCATCAACACTTAATTATAGTCACCCAATACTTTCCCATGATTTTCAATGTACAATAAGGAAACAAAACAAATGGTCCAACACATGGCACATATCACAATGAGAAAAGAGAAGAAAAATATCACTATTTCACAAGCTTTCTCAAAGAAACAAATTTACCATAGTGGATAGTAAAAAGGATCACAAATAAAATGAACACATATGAATCATCTACCAATAACCAAACACACACTAAAGGAAAAACTCACAGTAAGGATCACTAAAAGAGATAAATGTTCATCCTTCTGTAGAGTATTTTCTGTGGAATTCTTGGAGAACCATTTAAAAGAAACTCAAACATTCTAAATTCTTTAAAATGAAAACCAAAAGGCCTATACCAGAAAAAAGAAGTATTAGTTATGGAAAAAAAGTTCTTCAAACCAGAATAATCTTATTTATTTAAAGAAAATTGAGTAGAGTTCAAGATCAAAGAAGCTATGATCCCTTGTCACGACCAACTCCCCATAAAGTGTAACCCTCCTGGGCCGGAAATGTGAAAAGGGAGATAATGACCCCAGAGTCCTGCCTCTAGTAGGCCCTGGGTTGGCGACTAGCACTGAGGTTATAGTAAACACACAAATGGGAGGCATTACCCTATAAGAGAACACATGCGGGAGAGAGAGATAAGATAGAAACCAACCAACTCCAACTCAACCTGTAAGATAAAAGAAGTCCCAAGTACAAATATGAAATTTCAGGAAAAACTACAACAACTGAAAAGGAAAAAACTACATGTACCCAAAAGAAAGAAAAACAACAGCAACCACAAGCCCAAACAGCTCCTGCGACCAGAAGCTCGTAGTAACCAGCCTAATCTCCAACCTGTTCCAAGTGACTTAAAAAACAGTTTATATAAACATAGGGTGAGTATAATAGTTTACTTAGTAGGATCCTACTCGAAGCCTCTCATGAAAAAGTAAAGAAATCATGCTAAAGCACAGTGAACAACAAGTGAAACTAACTCGTCACCTAAATAGGTATACTAAGTTCCCAACCTCACCATGGATACTCTCACCAAGTAACGCATACAAGAGTATATAATATAATAAAGAATATCAAGGGTAACCCACTACTACTTCCCCACTGGTTGGCCACTTTGTCCCAACGGCACACGTCCTTAACATCTCTCTCCAAAAAGGTTTGCCCGTAGACACTTAGGAAAAGCACCACAACATGCCCCTCATGCAAAAAAATCATCACGTCCATGCAAGAAAGTAACCAGGTAGTTTCCGGGAGCCACCACAGCTTGTATAACATGTATCATACGTTAGGTATTATACCTCAAGACATTATAGCCGCTACACCGAGTAAGTATCCTCAAGCCATCACAACCTATACACATTACACCTATAGTAGTCCATAAGATAATACATCCAGAATATATGTCTGTGAATAACCAAAACCCATTATAGCCCTATACAAACATATATAAGGAAAACTAACCATTGTTCCTACCATCACAAGTATCTTCCAAGAGAAGAGAGTGGGGCCAAAGGGGGTAGTCAGCCATCCATCCTCCTACCAGAATGATGGGGAAAACACCCCCAGGGCTCAGAATCCCCGAGGTGTCAGTTTCCCTTACTGACAGGGTGGAGTAGCGTATAGAAACACAAAAAGTAAAGAATATATTATATCTCATAACCACACTATGGGAATAACGTTGTCTTAGACACAACTAAAACTAACATCTCTAAGAATCTGGGTTGCTACTTCTAAGACTAGGTATCCTATAAGAATACAACCACTTAAAGAGTTTTAATAAATTACTTCATTACCTTTTTATTAGTTGCACTTTACATTAATTAATTCTGTAAACATTAATTAACCAAACACAATTCCACATTATATTTTATTAGCATCACACCCAAGGTACACTGTTCCTTCAAAATTATAACCTCATCATTATGTTCTAGTAAACTCCAACCCCATGGGTTAACACCATTTATTCAATTATTCATTACATAATTACTTTCCCATATTCCTAGGTATTCTAGAAAAACATTCTATGCAACTAAACCCAAGGGGGATCAACACAGCGAGTAGATGTACTACCCGTCGAGTCTTTTCTGCCTATAGAAATAGCATAGACCCTTCCTCCCTTGAGAAGCTAAACACAGAAAGCGTGTGGAATACCCTACACATATTCACCTCTTTCGGAAGAAGGGAAAACAAGACCTTCTGCCTTAGGCAGTGGGGAAAATTAAAACAGATAATCAACCAAAAAGAAACAGCAAGCATCCAACAATCACATCCATCCCATTCCATCATCCCTAGTGTCCTCCCTAACACCCACATGTATAAACTGATGCATCTCACCACCCTAGGCATCAACTACATCCACAACCAATAGGCCTCCATGCCTCGACATATCACCACATCCATCCAGGATCACATCACAACATAAGAAGTAGTAAAAAAATATATTAACAATTGGGATCTTGGACCTTTAACAATCAAGAGGGTATCTTAGAACCCTTCAAGGAATTATCAAACAATCAATTCTTTAATCCATCTTGAATTAACAGATTTATTATTCATAGGTTCAAAATTTGGGAAACCTAATCAGTAAGACAACACAAATAATTAAACATTCTTATTGCACCATTTTGATTAACATCAAATTTCAACAAGAAGAACCATATTCATTTACATGCCTCTTTATCCTTAGTCGAAAAATTATCAATTAATTCTGGTTTACGTTCTTTAACAATTTCCATCAAGAATGAACAGTTATATGAAGCAAGCATAGATATAACACTATCTAGCAAAACAAGAGGCAATAACATACGACCGATATAAATTTTTTTATCTGGTTAAAATATTTATTAGGTCAATTCCATTACGATCTAGTGGGATAAATCATGCTAACAATACAGTTGTTTGTAAAAGAAGAGAGAAGCAACAAATCCCCTACCTCAACAGTTATTGACGTTCTTTATATGAGAACAGTCCACACAATGGGTCATGATCCTCCTCTTGTGACAACTGCATCCACCCGAGGATGACACTATAAGACAACACCAACTAAAACCCAAGAAAACTCCATTATAAGCATGTAGATCACATGATATGATATGGAAATGAGAAACATTAGAAGATGAACCCCAAAAGAACGATGATAAAACATACCTTATATCAAAGATTGATTGATACAACTTGGTTGCATCAAAACAGATCAGAACCAATCCGAGGAGGAAAGTTTCATTGTGCGACTCTTATGAGAAGGAATTGGATGTTCGAGCATCTCACACCCGAGAACAAGGAGAAAGAATTAGGGAGGAAGATATCCCATCCCTTTAGAAGATTTAACAGAACGACAGTTTAAGATATGATTAATTTACCATTAAAAGAGGATCACATTAAACCACGTGGTTTGACCATGTAAAAACATCCAGAGCCTTAGGGATAATTAATATTGGAGTTATGTCCTTTGAATCGGCCTTAGAGTCCTTAAAATTATGCTTTAAATGCATTTTACATCAAAGGAAAATGCTAAAGGGGAGAAACTGTGGGATGATGGAAACACTGTTCATGAACTCAAAATTTGGCAAAGGAAAAACAATGTTCATGAACCTCACTGTTTGAACCTCACCAATAGAACACTGTTCAGGAACCTCACTGATAGAACAGTATACACCAACCATTCTAGAAACACTGTAGACCTACCATTATGTAAACATTGTACAACTACCGTTATGGAATCACTATACACATACCATTATGGAAACACTGTACACCTAACGTTATGGAAACAATATACACCAACTATTATGGAAACACTGTACACCTACCGTTATGAAAACATTGTACACCTACCATTATGGAAACACTATACACCTACCATTCTGGAAACACTGTACACCTACCTTTATGGAAACACTGTACCCCTACCATTATGGAAACAATGTACACCTACCGTTATGGAAACACTGTACACCTACCATTCTAGAAACACTGTTCACAAGACTCAAAATTTGGCTAAGGAAAAATAGGTTACCGTTAGAGGTTACCGATAGAACTGTTCACCGATATAACTATTCATAGAATTGGAAATTTGGAAAAGGAAATAGAGGTTACTATTAGAGGTTACCGATAGATCTGTTCACTGATAGAACTGTTCATAGAATTGAAAATTTGGAAAAGAAAAATAGAGGTTACCGATATAACTATTTAGCGATAGAACTGTTCATAGAATTGGAAATTTGGAAATGGAAATAGAGGTTACTGTTAGAGGTTACCGATAGAACTTTTCACCAATAGACCTGTTCATAGAATTGGAAATTTGGGAAAGGAAAATAGAGGTTACCATTAGAGGTTACCGATAGAACTGTTCATCAATATAACTATTCATAGAATTGGAAGTTTGGAAAAGGAAAGAGTGGTTACCATTAGACCTCACCCATGGAACTTTTCATAGAAGGTTACCAATGCACTATTCACAACTATCTACCGTTGGAACTGTTCATCGAGGGTCACCGATGCTACTATTCACAGAAAGGGAAAATTGGAAACGTGTTGGGGATAAGTCACCTTGACCTCCCAGAACACCTCAAACACCATATTTTCACAAAGGAATGAACTGGAGAGTTCCGTGCCATTACATCATATACCTATCAAAACATTATCATCCCCGAGAATTCAAAACCCACTTAAAGTGAAAATGAAACGGGGTCTAAACAACCACCCATCGAGATACCTTTCAAAAAAAATCAAGCCATAAAAACAAAAAAATGAATCCATCTCATAAACATGAAAGGTTTATAACCACAAAGGCTATATAGATACATAAAAAGAGTTAAAAATAATACAACTCTGGGTACTGAGCACGTATCTGTGACTCAAGTTCCCAGGTACTTTCCTCCATGGCACCATGTCAGCACAAAAAATGAACCAAGGGGATAGAACGCCTGCAAAACACCTTCTCCTTGCAGTCTTGGATCTCCACAGGCCACTTCTCAAAGGTTGCATCATCATCACCATCGATCTGTCCCCAATCAATGATGTGAGAGTAATCATGAAGATAACTACAGAGCTGTGATAAATGGAAAACATCATGTCTCTAACTCATCTGCGAAGAAAGTGCTACTCGATACGCCACAGCTCCAACATGATATAACACCTAGAAAGTCCCAAAAAAGCGGTGAGAAAGCTTACTCCCATGAACAAACCTTTGCTTCCCACCACGGGGAGTCACCTTCAGAAACACATGATCCCAAACATTATTCTCTAAGGGTATCCTCTTTTGATCAGCATATGATTTCTAATGATCTTGCACTATCTTCATCCTCTCATGAATCACCTGAACCATCTCTGTTGTATTATGTACGAGTTCCGGTCTGAGAATTGCTGACTCTCCAACCCCAGTCTAGAACAATGGAGAAGGGCAAGGTCATCCATACAAGGCTTCAAATGGCGCCATACCAATGGTGGAGTGAAAACTATTATTGTAAGAGAACTCCACCAAGGGTAAGTTTCTCATCCATGAACCTCCAAAATCGAGAACACAAGAGTGTAGCATGTCTTCATGAGTCTGGATGGTTTGCTCTATCTGACCATCTGTTTCAGGATAAAAAGCAGTTCTAAGGCATAGTTGAGAACCAAAATCATACTGGAGACCTCTCCACACCCTAGAAGTAAAGAGAGGATCTCGACCAGAAATGGTCGTCCATGGGACTCCCTGAAGTCTCACCACCTCTCTAGATACTGCCTTGACAAAACTTCCACTGAGCTCGACTCCTTGATTGATATAAAGTGGGATGATTTTGTTAAGAGATCCACTACCACCCAAATATCATCATTTCCTCCTAGAGCTTGAGGTAAACTAGTAAAAAAGTCCATTGTGATGTCATCACACTTCCACTGAGGAATCTCTAATTGCTGGAGAAGACCACTAGGAACACGCTGTTCAGCCTTCACCTTATGGTATACCAAACACCGAGACACAAACTCCGCAACCGCACACTTCAGCCCTGGCCACCAAAATTGGCTCCTCAAGGCTCGGTACATCTTTTTCATGCTAGGATGCACCACTAAGGGCGAACTATGAATCTCTCTGAGAACCATCTCGCGCATATTCAAAGGAACAAAAATCCTTCCGTGATACAACACTCAGTGTTGTTCATCCTCTGACCAACCATCAGGGGCCTCACCGTAAAAAACTCGGTCTCTCCAGACCACCACCTCTAGATCCCCCAACTGGTACTCTTCTACCTTCTTCATGAGATATGATTTCACCATTATCTTAAAAAGACAACCTCTACCCCCAACTTCTCTCATATCAAGATGTAATGCTGACAGTTCTTCCATTACTCTCCAGGAATCACCAGATTCACACACAGAATCACTATGTGACTTTTGACTCAGTGCATCAGCTACAAAATTCCCCTTTCCAGGTGTATGTGATATCTCAAAGTCATATTCTTGTAAGAACTCCATCCACCGATGCTGTCATAAGTTCAAGTCACGCTGGGAGAAAACATAACTCAAACTCTTATGATCAGTGAAAACCAAAAAGCACTCACCAATGAGGTAATGTCTCCACAACTTCAGAATAAAAACTATGGATGCCAACTCCAGATCATGGGTGGAATAGTTATGCTCATGGGGACTCAACTTCCGAGACTGATAAGAAACAAAAAATCTATGCTGCATCAGAACACATCCTAACCCCATATGCAAAGCATCATAGAAATCATCAAACTAAACTCCCTCAGTTGGAAGACAAAGAAATGGAGCACTTACTAACTTCTCCTTTAGATACTCGAAAGCTTCCTGACACTGATCAGTCCATATGGATGCCTAATCCTTCCTAGTGAAAGATGTCAGAGGAGTCGCAAATCGTGAGAAATCGTCTTGGAACCTCCTGTAGTAGACTGTGAGACCAAGGAAACTTCGCACCTTTGACACTGTCTTGGGGGATTCCCAAGACACAACTACTTCTATCTTCGATGGATTCATAGCTACTCCCTGTTGGGACACAACATTATCCAAGAAACATACTTCTCGAGCTCAAAACTCACACTTCGACAACTTCCCAAATAGATGATGTGGACGAAGAGCTCTCAAAATGGTGTGTAAATGTTCTTCATGCTCCTCCTCAGATGTGGAGTACACAAGAATGTCATCAATGAAAACCACCACAAACATGTCCAGGAACTCACGGAACACAGCATTCATCAATCCAATGAACACATCTAGAGCACTCGTCACGCCGAACGACATTTCAACGATCTCATAATGACCATGACAATAACAGAAAGTAGTCTTTAGGATATCCTCATCCTTTAAATTCTTCTGATGAAATCCTGACCGCAATTCGATCTTTGAGAACCCACTTGCACCCTTTTGTTGATCGAAAAAATCATCAATCCGTGGAAGAGGATAGCGATTCTTTATTGTCACTTTGTTTAAGCAACAATAATCGACAAACAACCACAAACTGCTGTCAGCCTTCTTCACGAACAAAACAAGTGTACCCCATGATGAAACACTTGGCCGAACAAAACCGCACTATAACAGACCATCAAGTTGTATACATAGCTCTTGTAACTCATAAGGGGCCATCCTATATGGAGACATAAATATTGGATATGCTCTTGGTTATAGCTCGATTCCAAAATCGATCTCTCATCAAGGGGGTAATGTTATAAACACTTCTAGAAAGACATCATGGTACTCTTCTACACACCTAGGAAACTCCAATTGTTGATCCTCTAATAAACTAAACATCAACTTAGCCATCATGGATGATAAGGACGGAATGCGCCTATGACCCATCCGAGGATCTCGCTCGCCAACAAGCACCACTGGCTCTCCATCCACACCAAAGAAAACGACCTTCTTCCTGAATCAATCCAAAATAGATTCCACCGAATACAACCAATCCAGGACAAGGATGACATCATATGGTTGTATTCATAAACATAGGAAATCTCCCCAAGATAGGTGTTGTCCCAACACTAGCTCACAGTCTCTACATACTTCGAACAAGTCAGCTCGACCTCCAACTAGCATAGTCAACACCAAGGGCACTAGAAGCCTCTCTTCCTTAAGTCCCAAAGCATGGTAAAGGGTAGGTGATATGAAGGAGTGTGTCACTCCTGAATCAAACAAGGCATACACCAAGGTAGAAAACAAGAAAAGGGTACCTCGAACGACATATGGCTCACCTGGAGTTGGAAATGCTAGATCATGAAGATGACCACGACCTCTTATACAGATTCTAAGACCCTGATGATGACCACCACCACGGTCACGCTCTACTCTCTGAGGACAGGGAGCATTGTGGAGCTATCCTCTGCCTTCCCCATCTACCGTCTGCTGATCTAATGCTGGTGAAACCTGTTACTACTGCCTCTACTGGAACTGCCTCAAAAGAGGAACCTATAGCATAGCACCTGGTGTACGATGACTTCTTTGAATGATCGGGCAAACCTGTTGCTGATGACCATGACCACCACAAGAAAAACAAGCACTTGTTCCCTTGGCACATGCCTAAGAGTTTCTGCCTTTGGAGAAATGAGATGTGAAAGGCTGGGACCTACCCCCAGCTGAACAGAAACTCTTATACCCTGAAAACTGGGAACCCCGGACCACATCTATGCTTCATGAGGAATCATGAGGATTCCCCTCTCGTGATGATCCAGTCCTGGACAAGGTCCTCTTGACAACCTCTGCCCTCTCCAACACCTCAAGATATGTTTTCAGCAAAAATGGGGTGACCTGGAGCTGGATCTCTGGATGCAAAGCCTCCTCAAAATACCCCGCTCTGGCCTCCTCATCTGGAAGTAGGTCCAAAACATATCGTAAAAGGTTCTTGAAAGGGATTCCATACTATCGAAAACTGGATCTCCCCTGTAGAAGGGTAAGAAGTTCCTAGCGACTGGACACCTTTACAGTCGAAGAAAGAAACATGACTCTAAACTTGTATCAGACTCCTCCCATGAGATCGCTGACTCCTCGTGATCCCTGAGGAACAAGAACCACCACTGCCTAGATACTCCACGCAACATCATCACAATCAAGGACACCCAGTGCTACTTCCAAGAACAGATCGAACTGAAGCCTATCTCGACCTCCTCCAACCAGTCTTTCATGACTGCATCTGAAACAGAGCCCTCGTACTTCTGTAGACACTGGTGCTGAAACTCATGGAGTGTCTTCCTCCAAGTGTCGTCATCATCAAACTCTACCCTGCGACGATCTGTTGGAATAGACTTCTGGGAATTTTTTGTGAAAAACTGATGAGGAAGTCGACCTGGAGAAATACCTATAAAATAAAAAACCGTTAGAGCTCCTAAACCTGGAATATGGAATAATCAAAATTAATTAATTAATTTTTTTCTTTAATTGATTTTATGTTAACCTATCCCAAGATCTACCCATTCAAACATAGGTATAAAAAAGAATGATGCATGATCCTTTCCTAGGTCTCTACCGTGTAATCAGTTTCACCTTGTTTAGTAGCCATTGTAAACTTAAAGGTCTATACATCAGATCATAGGGGGCCCAAAATTCCTATGTCTCAGCTGGTCTCCAGTGTTTACATAACATTCTAAACATGAATGAAACTGTTTCCCTACCAACCCATGCAACCTCACCTATGCCTAAATCAAAACTCCATCCTACCCCTCAACCTCCCTTTGATACCACTCTTTCATGACCCACTCCCCACAAAGTGTACCCCTCCTGGGCCGACACTATGAGAAGGGAGATAATGACCCCCGAGTCCCGCCTCCAGTAGGCCCTGGGTTGGAAACTAGCACCGAGGGTATAGTAAACACAAAAATGGGAGGCATTACCCTCTAAGAGAACACATGCGGAAGAGAGAGATAAAATAGACACCAACCAACTCCAACTCAACTAGTAAGATAGAAGAAATCCCAAGTACACATATGAAATTTCATGCAAAACTACTAAAACTGAAAGGGAAAAAACTGCAAGTACCCAAAAGAAATCCAAATAGTAGAAACCATAATCTCAAACAGCTCCTGCGACCACAAGCTAGTAGTAACCAGTCTGATCTCCAACCTGCTCCAAGTGACGTGAAATTTTTTTTTTATATAAACATAGGGTGAGTATAACATTATAATCAGTAGAATCCTCCCTGAATCCTCTCGTGAAAAAGTAAAGAAATCATACTAAAGCATAGTGAACAATAAGTGAAACTAACTCGTCACCTAAACATGTATACAAAGTTCCCAACCTCACCATTGATACTCTCACCAAGTAACGCATACAAGAGTATATAATATAATAAATAATATCAAGGGTACCCTGCTAATACTTCCCCACTGGTTTTCTGCTTTTCCCCAACATCGCACTTCCTAAGCATCTCTCTCCAAAAATGCTTTCTCGCAGAAACCTGGGCGAAGCACCACAACATGCACCTCATGCAACAAAACCACCATATCCATGAAAGAAAGTAACCAGGTAGTTTCCGTGAGCCACCAAAGCTCACATAATGTGTATCATACGTCAGGTATTATACCTCAAGCCATTACAACCCATACAATGAGTAAGGATCCTCAATCCATCACACCCTATACACTTTACACCTATAGTAGTCCATAGGATACTATATCCAGAATATATGTGTGTGAATAAACACAAGCCATTGCAACCCTCTACACAAATATATGGGGAAAACTAACCACCATGATTACCAGCACAAGTATCTACCAAGAGAAGAGAGTGGGACCAAAGGGGTAGTCAACCGTCCATCCTCCCACTAGAATGTTGGGGGAAAACACCCCCCAGGTATCAGAATCCCCGAGATGTCAGTTTCCCTTACTGACAGGGTGGAGTAGCGTATAGAAACACAAAAAGTACAAAATATATTATATCTCACAACCACACTATGGGATAACCTAGTACTAGAAACAACTATAGCTAAAATCTCTTAGACTCTAGGCTACTACTTATAAGACTAGGTATCCTATAATCACCCAACCACTAAAAGATATTCAATAAATTACTTCATTACCATTTTATTAGTTTCACTTTACATTAATTAATTCTTTAAACATTAATTAACCAAACACAATTCCACATTAAATTTCATTAGCATCACACCCAAAGTACAATGTTCCATCAAAATTACAACCTCGTCATTATGTTCTAGCAAACTGTAACCCCATGGGTTAACATCATTTATTCAATTATTCATTACACAATTACTTTCCCATATTCCTAAACATTATATAAAAACATTCTATGCTACTAAACACAAGGGGGATCAACACGGTGAGTAGATATACTAGCCATCGAGTCTTTGCTGCCTATAGCAAGAGCTTAGACCAATCCTCCCTTGAAAAGATAAACACAGAAAGCACATGGCATACCCCTTGCGTCTTAGCCTCTTTCAGAAGAAGGGTAAGCAAAACCAACTGACTTTGTCCGTGGGGAAAAGTAAAATAGATAATAAACCAAAAAGAAACAGCAAGCATCCAACAATCTAATCCATCCCATTCCATCATCCCTGGTGTCCTCCCCGACACCCACATGAATAAAATGATGCATATCTCCACCCTAGGCATCAACTACTTCCACAACCAACATGACTATGTGCCTACACATATCACCACAACCATCCAGTCTCACATTACTACATAAGCAACATTAAAACAAACACCTTAACAATTGGGCTCTTGGCGCTTTAACAATCAAGAGGGTATCTCAGAACCCTTCAAGGAATTATTAAACAATCAGTTCTTTAATCTATCTTGAATTAACTGATTTATTATTCATAGGTTCCAAATTTGATAATCCTAATTAGTAAGCTAACACAAATAATTAAACATGCTTACTGCACCATTTTGATTAACATCAAATTACAACAAGAAGAACCTGATTCATTTACATGCCTCTTTATCCATAGCCAAAAAATTATAAATTAATTCCTATTTACGTTATTTACCAATATTCATCAAGAACGAACAACTATACGAAGAAAGCATATATATCACACTATATAGCTAAACAAGAGGCAATAACATATGACCAATATCAATTTTTTTGTTTGGTTCAAATATTTTTTAGGTCAATTCCATTGTGATATAGTGGGATAAATCATGCTAAAAATAAAGATGCATGTAAAAGAAGAGATAAGAAATGAATCCATACTTCAAAAGTTATTGACGTTCTTTATACGAGAAAAATCTACACAACAGGTCACGATCCTCCTCTCGCGAAAATTGCATCTACCCAAGGATGCCACAGTATGACTATACCAATTGAAACCCAAGAAAACTCCATTAGAAGCATGGATATCACATGCTATGAAATGGAAAGGAGAAACATGAGAAGATAAACTCCAAAATAATGATGATAAATCATACCTTATATCGAATATTGATCGATACAACTTGGTTGCATAAAAAAAGAGCAGAACCAATATAAGGAGGAAAGTTTGATTATGCAACTCTTATAAGAAGGAATGGGATGTTCTAGCATCTCACACCCGAGAACAAGGAGAAATAATTAAGGAGGAATATATTCCATACCTTTAGAAGATTTAATGGATTGACAGTTTAAGATATGCTTAATTTTCCATTAAAATTGGATCACATTAAACCACACGGTTTGACCAAGTAAAAACATCCCATGCCTTAGGGATAATTAATATAGGATTTATGTCCTTTGAATTGGCCTTAGAGTCCTTAAAAAGAGGATTTAAATGCATTTTATGTCAAAGGAAAATGCTAAAGGGGAGAAATAGTAGGAAGCTGGAAACACTGTTCATGAACTCAAAATTTGGCAAAGGAAAAACATCGTTCCTGAACCTCGCCGTTAGAACCTCACTGATAGAACACTGTTCATGAACCTCACCGATAGAACACTATACACCTACCATTCTGGAAACACTGTACACCTACGATTATGGAAACACTGTAGACCTACTGTTATAGAAACACTTTACACCTACCGTTATGGAAACACTGTACACCTACCGTTATAGAAACACTGTACACCTACCCTTATAGAAACACTGTACACCTACCCTTACAGAAACACTGTACACCTACTATTCTGGAAACACTTTACACCTGCCGTTATGGAAACACTGTACACTTACCGTTATGGAAACACTGTACACCTACCGTTATAGAAACATTGTACACCTACCATCATGGAAACACTATTCACAGAACACAAAATTTGGAAAAGGAGAAAGAGGTTACCGATAGAACTGTTCACCGATAGAACTGTTCATTGAATTGGAAATTTGGAAAAGGAAATAGAGGTTACTATTAGAGGTTACCGATTGAACTGTTCACCGATAGAACTGTTCATAGAATTAGAAATTTGGAAAAGGAAAATAGAGGTTACTAATAGAACTATTCACCGATTGAAGTATTCATTGAATTAGATATTTGGAAAAGGAAATAGAGGTTACCGTTAGAACTATTCACCGATAGAACTTTTCATAGAATTGGAAATTTGGCAAAGGAAAATATAGGTTACTGTTAGAGGTTACCGATAGAACTCTTCATAGAATTGAAAATTTGGCAAAGGAAAGAGAGCTTACCATTAGACCTCACCATTGGAACTGTTCACAGAAGGTTACTGATGCACTATTTACAATTGTCTACCATTGGAACTATTCACCAAGGGTCACCGATGCTACTGTTCATAGAAAGGGAAAATTGGAAAAGTGTTAGGGATAAGTCACCTTGACCTCCCGGAACACCTCAAACACCATATTTTCACAATGGAATGGACTAGAGAGTTCCAAGACCTTACATCCCTATTCTGAGTATACTAGGGCATGAAAACAAATTTCTAAGGAGGATAAGGGAAAATTTTTCAACACTATAAATTTAATAATTGTGGTGTCCCATCCATAATTGAATTTCCCTTAGAATTAAACTCCACTAACACGAATAATTAAAATATGTAGATTTAATCTAATAGAAGAAAACATGAAAATACATATTAACTAGATTCTTACCTCATTAAGATAGAATCCATCAATTACACGAGAAATATTAAATTTTCCATAAAAAATCTTATATAACCTAAATTAAACTATAAACATATCACGGTCAATTAGATAAATAAAAATCATTAAGGAAAAACAAAAGGGTCCTCATTTAAACATATTAATAAATTAGTTATCATTGAGGATATTTAAATGGGTTAAACTACAATCTCTAGTTTTTGAATATATCCTTTGTAGAATTTTTGAAAATGACTCAAAAAAGAATAAGTTCGATAGGATTTATGATGTTTCTAACAAGAATGATTTATTTGAACCACCCTTAAAAACTGGTATAAATACAATGGATTATTTATAGAGAAAATTATAAAGAATAAACATGATGGCATTTTGATTGTAGTACTCACACGATATGATTTTGAATTCATCCTTTCCCCTTGTTAGATCTTCCTACACCACACATAATGACATGATACAATTATAATTTCTACAGTAGTCCCACTAATCCTACTTCAACCCTGACAGATTACTTAATTATTTCTTCATATGACTTAAGGCTAAGAGAAGGAATATCACATGAAAATTATGGCCAAATACCTTCCTGAAAAACCCAAGGAATTATAGAATTATCCATGTCTAGACGAGAAGTAAATGGAAAAAACTTCATAAAAATTACACCATATTCCAACACTATTTAATATCCTTATAGAAGACTATGAAATTATATATATCCTTAGGTAATGTCAATGTTTTGGAAATAATTCCTTAATGAAATGTTCCTTGAATGATTCCCAATAATGGTCCTTCTGTGGAATAACCCGAATAAATATCTCCATCACTTCCAACCGAAACCCTCTAGAATGATGTTTGCAAAATTATACTTGAGTGATTTTGGAAGCTCAATTTGGATAAAGATGTCCTCAATCCACAGTAGTAAATTCATTTATTCCTGGGAATATTATTTAATAAATAAGTGACTAAGAATCTATCTTTTAATCCCTTGAATGAATTCCTCATAGTAGTGTATGAGAGGAAGGGTGTAGATCCCTGATATTAGAGCTGATGGAGAAAATTTACTAGGAGAAACATTATCAACTAAAGAGTCTACTAAATATAAACTAGGGAATACTTTGTAAACAAGAAAAACAAACCCATCAAAATGATTTTCAAAACTCAATTCTTACAAGAGACCCATAAATTAAAAAAAGGACTTAACACATCATTTAAAAAAAATTATAAATAAATCACCCAAATCATTGTTTCTTTAAAAAATTGAAATAAATTCATATCCTTCACCAAAAATGGTTTTATCAGAAATAATTTCCAAAATAATTCCCATTCTTTAAAGAAAAATTTACACTCAATTGAAAACTTATAAAGAAAAATTCCTTATCATTGAAATAATTTAGAAACATAATTTTAAAAAAATTTACACTTAAAATATTTAATACAATCCTATTATACATTTATAAAATCACATAAAAAATTGAAAAGAATTTGGATTATAACCTTTCCCAAAAACACCAACAAATTTTCTAAAACCCTTTCATCATTTTAAATTTTAAATATTTTATAAACACTCAAAATCAAGCACCACTTTGAGTTTAAAAAATAATGAGAGTGATTCATAAATTTATAAAATCAATAATCGTTTATCAAATGAAGAAAAATGATATTTTTTCAAACTCTAAGAAATCACCAACTACTTTTCAAACATCACAAGGTTTTGATGTAGAATACCTTATCAAACAAACCAAAATAATGATAAATTCTTCAAGAAAAAACACCAAAAATCAAAATAAACCAATGGTAAGAGGAACTAAAATCCTCCCAACAAATAAATAATGAAAAAAAATTAAAAATTAAAAATAAATACTAGCTGCACATGGTTTGACTGCATGATCTAGTAGACCATGATCCAATCATGTGAAGTCTACTGGAAGTCTACAAGAGCTAGCTACAACGTTAATATGTTGTTTTCCAAACAATGCACAACAATAATGATCCCCATGAATTTCCTACTAACCCTCTATAAAATTTAGTGTTTCCCCATATAATTGAATGAATTATCAAAACCATAAAGAAACCATCAAATAGAAACCAATAGTCTCAAAAACATATGAGGAATGATCTCAAACTCAAGCTATACTCATCTAAGAAAACTATGGAAACTCAAGTGTCATCTTGGTTGGGTGGTCATCAATCACAGTACAATGTATGACTACATGAATTCTGATATTCCAACATCTTGAATATTTAACATCCTATAAAAATAAATAAAAACTACCCTTTGATACTAACTATAATGAACTGGGACAAATTACCACTTGAATCGACATACAAATTGATTCTCCATTATCCTGAAGGGAATCCGTGATCCCCACTAGTTAGTGAAAATCATCTAGTAATTAGATATAGTAAATTAGGAATTATTTTTCCCAAAAAAATTAAACATAAAAGGATAAAAAATCACAAACAAGGTATAATGTGAGATAACAAACAATAATAGAAACAACAAGAATAAAAAAGAATGAAAAAACTAGGTCAATAGATGATACAACTGAAAGAAAGGGAAAAAATGGAAAGCCACCAATATGAAAGTTATGAAAAACTACACATACCTCCTCCATAACTCAAATATAGAGATATAAAAATATCAACTAGGTCTCGAAACCTGATAAACTTGTAGATATATAGGTGTGAGCTAAAATCCCATTAAGTCACCACCCACCCACCTAAATCATAATAAATTTAATGAAAATATGTTTTATTTAGTTTTTAAAATAATAATATAAAATAGTTTTTCTATGTTCCCTTTCATAAAACAATTTTTAGAAGAATTTTCTTCAAAACACCCATTTTACTAATCATACCTTTTGTAAAAATAAAAAACAATTTATATTCTCATAAAAAAACATTCATAAATTTTAGTTTATATTGTTTGAAAGTTAAAAGATGAAGGAAAAAATATTATCATTCCAAAAAATTATAGGTGGATATATTTGGGAAAACATATATATAACATCTCTATGGAATATATGGTGATAAGGGAAATTCTTTGGAATATAGATAACATAATAATCAATAAAGTGCGGTACGTGAAATGAAAAAAATCAACTCACAAATTGATCCCTTCCCAAACACTAATTTTACACAATATTCACTTAATTAAGGGGAAACATACAATTGGTTGACCTAATTCTCACCTAGTTCTACGAACTAGAGTATAATACTAAACTAGTTCGAATGGGTACTGGGACTTACCACCTATCCAAGCTAGTATTCCCATGACATTTGAAAATATAGGCGATCATTTCAAAGTAATATCGTACCGTAAATCATGTTTGAAAAACTAATATTTATCTCACTCATACCTTTGAACACTTATATAGGAACACCCCCTTTATCAAAGCATCTCAATTCAATTAAAATCAAACTCCCTCAAAATAGACATCACATTATAAGCATTCAAGTTATCTATTTATTCTATCACACATAAAGGTAATGTTATATGGGTTTTATATTTTCTAATAAAATATTGAAAGTACCAACTAGGCCTTTCCACATTCCATTCAAGATATTGAGACCCTAGAAAATTTTAAGTCCATTTATGAAAAAATTTATAAATCATTACACTTTAATAAATTCCCATTTTCAAATAATTTTCTAAAAAAGGTTCAAACACACTCGAACTTATAAAATAACCCTTTTCATTATCATTTTTGATGTCAACACCATAAATAACTTTAAAGAAATTTATCAAGATCCAAAAAAGAATTTCAATTTATAAAATAGGCTGACATACCTTTAAAATAGTTTTCATATCAAATAATGCAATAAAACTCATTTTTACACTATTATAAATAGTATAATAAAACATATTCATTAATATAGCTACTATATATAAGTGAAAAAATTTATAATACATTGAGAACCCAAAACGAATGATCAAGAAATCATAGATTCAATTTAAAATGGAGATGATTGGGACACCTACCTAATAATACTTGGAATATGAATCACTAAAAGGAAACCATAGGATGTAGATAGGAGTAACTCAAAGAAGTGAGATAGTAATCTATAGTGTCACAATAACTATTATAAAACATAGATCTTATAGTATCTCATGGATTCAATATCCCTTTGGAATAAAGAACATGAAGAAGATGAGGATAATAGACTAAGATAGATAAACAATTATTGATCAAGAAAACCATGATGAATAACACTTTTATCCTCAAAGAACTATGGATAGGGAAGCCAAGATCATTCAAAGAGAGACCTTAGGATTTAATAGGTCAAGAAAAGTTTAAGGGATGATACAATAACAATATAATATTGGTTTTCTCTAAAAAATAATTTCAACACCTAAAAGAACAACATCCAGTGATGCCACCAGTCATCCAGAGACCTCCACCGGCGTTATGTTGGGTCTCTGGAAGGATAATGGTAACCAGCTGATTAGATAGTGAGTTTAGGAAGAATACCTACACTCTGCATCTTCTATCAGCTGGACATTATATCTCACTAATGATCTATTAGACCACTAGAAACTCATGTTCCTATAACTTTAGGTCCACACCTACTATAGACTTTGAAGAATCCATCCAACCCCTCATGTTGCTCAGAAAAAACAAAACAATACATGCATAGTTGAGGAAAATATGGAATTAAAAAAATATAATGACATTATAAATGAAACATGGATTGAATGAGTTACTTTCTTTATATATGGAAAATATTGAAGAAGTAAATTGGTGTTATTTCTTGAAGATCATATTAAGATAGATTCAGGAGACCTTATATTATAATGGTTGTTTTTATGATCTTAAAAGGAATTAATGAAAGGTGTTGTTTTATTTTTTGAGACTATCTATAATAATTTTAAAGCATGTTTTTAGGTGGTTGAGAAGTATTTGATAAGGCTATGAATAGGTGTGGGAAGAATATTATTTAAATTGAGTGCAATTTGGATTTCTGTAAAATGGAAAAGTATATATGTAAAGTAAAATTTGAGGCTACATAAAGGTAATCTAAAAATTACAATAGCTACATAAAGGTAATCTAAAAACCAATACCTGTATAAATGTAAGAGAAAAAATATGTAAAGTCCACAAATAAATCATACTACCTATGTATAGGTAAGAATGAACACTTTCTTAAGGTAATTCAAAATTCTAGTGAGTTGTATATAGCTCAAAGCCATTATTTATGAAGGTAATTAGAGACCCAATTCAAGGTAAATCAGAATATTAACAAGCTATTTAAATGACCAATGTAAATTAAAATGACTGTATAATGTTTAGACACTGAATTCATAAAGGCAACTAAAACAAAATTAGTGCTACATAAATGTAATCAGAACCTATATAAAGGTTAGGTAGAAAATAAAAAACCTACATAAGGGTAATCAAATGATGATTGTTTTTTTCAAAATTAATATTCTATAAATATCATGATAATATTCCAAATAAATGAGGTAATATTCACTATAAATTCTAAATAAAATAATTATAATCATACTATGATTTTTATAATGATATTTGGGGTATTAACATCTTAATGATTTATATGAATAGTGACGCAAGCTATATTAAAATAATGAAGTCTTCACAATATGAAGTTGAATATATTACATTGTGTTTGTATTGAATTTATTAAAAATGAGCGTGTCAATATATATTAAAGAATAAGAATAGCATTAAATATTATTGATGTTCCCATAAATGTTTGTTGAATATTGATGTGAAGTTCCCAATCAACAATGTGTAATGAGTTGATACCTCTTGAATCTCAAATATTTAATTAAGAAGTTTTGGATGAGTCTTAGTATAACCAGATAATATTCAAAGAAGATATCATTATGTTTGTAAAAGAAATATAAAAATTAGTTAAATATTAATGATCTACAAATGTCAAGTTAATACATCATATTTTTAATGAAGTGGTGATTATTATAAATTTTTTATGTATTTATTTAATAGAATTGAATTTAAAGCTAGAATAATTCTGCATGTAATTTTGAGGATTGGTGAACAAGTTCTCCTTGATTAAAGAACCTTTTATAATGTGTTTTAGACTATTTAAAACATCACAAGTTTCTTATGTGGAATATTTAAGAAGATATAAGACCACAAAAATATTAATTTTTATAAGGAGAAGTGAATAATTCATTGAAGGCCATAAAAATAGTTATTTTCAAGAAGAGATTTTGAAATCCATTCAAAAAGGAGAAAACATATTTTGATTTTTCATGAAGAACTATTTTGGAAGAGTTTTTTAAAGTCCGTAGGAAATATTATACATTGTATTTACTATGTTCTACAGGATTTATTAAAATCAATGTCTAAATATCTATCCAACCATAGGGCCCATGTGCAACCACTACTGAGGTGGGCACCAAGGCTGACCATATCTAACCAGTTTAGAAACATGGAGTGGTGAGTGTAGTGCCAAGAGAGTGAATGGATTAAAAAGTTGGAAAAACTATATGGGGAAATATGATAGAAGAGGATCTATCATAGGTCAGTGCCAATAGATTATGGGGAGAAAATACCATTACTCATATCTACCGAGTTAACATTATGTGGAGTAATAACAGTCACTCCCCAACCAATTGAAAGTTTGATGTGGAATGGAAACCCATGGGGTACTTTTAACACATCTAAAAAGTCACATAAAGGACACCATCTACCTAATCATATTGATTAAGACCATATTTGTTGAGTCAATAAGGTTTTCCTTATGACTTTTCCATTCCTTCTTTTTTTGAAAATCACAAACACCTTATCCTTAAGAAAATCTGTTTTTACCCTATATTTTACTTCTATAAGGAAAATTTTCTTACCCAAGGAAATATACCCTTACCTAGACTTCATTATTCATAAGAATATTTTTCATAAATATAAAAATTGGATTCATATCTAAAACCTCAGAATCATATAATACTTAGATATGAAGCATTCTGTTTTCTGATCTGAATTCTTGTTATTAACTTTTATTTAGTTTTACTCTGAATTCCTTGGTACGAACTTTTATGAAGTTCAACTTTGAATTCTGATTATGAACTTATATAAAGTTCTAACTATGAATTTTGATGATGAATTCTGATTAAGAATTCTAATTACGAATTCTGATGATGAATTCTGATTATGAATTCTCATTAAAAATTCTAATGATGAATTCTGATTACGAATTCTCATTACAAATTCTAATGACAAATTCTGATTGCGAATTCTCATTATAAATTCTGATGATGAATTCTAAATACGAATTCTCATTAAGAATTCTGATTGTGAATTGTGATTACGAATTATGGATATGAACTTGTATGAAGTTAGACTTAGAATTCTTCTGATAAATAGAATCTCAATATCCTTATATTATAGACTACAAATTTATTCCTGGTTAGACTCCGAACTTTAACTTTCATTTCAAACTTTTATTTGATTATATTCTGAAAATCAGTTTTTAGTTATGCTTTCACTAATTTTGTTATAAAACGATGTCGTGCCTTCAGTTATCAACTAACCATTGTTTTAGTGACACGTGTATAGGTCCCTCTGAAATTCAAGAAAAAATATGACCATTGGAGGAGGGAGCCGACCGTTAGAGTTGTGCCTATAAATAGGAGATCATTTGAAAAGAATAATAGCACTTGAAAACATCTTTGACAACCATGCTTACAGGATGTTGAATTCATTTCAAGAGAGAGAGGCTCTTATAAACTCTTAATCTTTGTGCAGAAAGTTTGAATGGATTGTTCAAAATTTTCTTCACGTTGACCTGCTTTGTGCGACTCTGATTGATGCTGTGTACAATTAAGGGCTTCTGGGGATTGGAAGACAGAGGTGCCGACTACATGATAGTTCAGGGCTTGCAGGGATAGCAATAAAGACTCCAATATTCATATCTAGGGCTTACCCTGGTGTGGGTAAGACAAACTTTCATGGAAGTATAAATCAAGGGACCTTTATCCAAGGTTGTTGGATACCCTTCTCTTTGGGTTAAAAGATTTACTAATTGATATTAGTTTTCTTTCAAGTTTTCCATTGCATTTGTATTGTTGAGGAAATTATAACTTTCTTATACTTCCTCATACTTGTACTTTGATTTAGTTAGATTCTATATGCTTTAAGGTAGAATCTTATTTGGTGTAAACTTTTGTTAAGTTTCATTTCCGGAATCAATTTTTGGGAATCAAGCAAGTTATTATAACTTAGAGGTGTTCTGAATTTTGGTTATGCAAAATTTCCTTATGTATGTTTTAAGGAATACAATTCACCCCCTCTTGTATTTGAGCATGTCATACTTATATATTCGATCCTACATTTGGTATTATAGAGTATATCATACTCACATATCATCTCACAATTGGTATCATAAGAATAGGTTCAATCTAAATTAATATCACGATTAGATTCAGAAGACTTTCTTCTCCTTATAACTTTCGAAATTGAATTTTTGGAATTCAATTTTCCAGATTCATATTTTTAGGAATATGTTTTTCAGAATCACATTTTCGGATTCATTTTTTGCTTAAATATTTTTTTATTAGGATATTTTCTCTTGTTTACAGACATATACTACTAACAAGTTTTTGTGCCAAAGATTTTTTTTAAGGATGGCTGGTTTAAATGTTGGTTCTATTGGTAATCTAAATCCTACAAGACATCCTGTTTTTGATGGAAATTATTATGAGTACTAAAGAGATAGGATGAATACTTTTGTTATCAATTCTAGAGTTGATAACTATCTAATGCTGACGGGAGATTATAAGATTCCGGAAAAATAATTGAGAACCTTTACGAATAAGGGGAAAGCAGAATATCAATCAAATTTCAGAGTCAGAAATACTTTGTTATGTTCCATGACTAGGAACATCTAATGTCAAATATCTTCATGTAAAGCTGTAAACAGTATCTGGAAGAAACTTGAAGTTACAAAATTCGGAACATCTAATGTCATAGAGACAAGAAGAGCTATGTAGAGAGCTGAATACCATATTTTTAACATTCCTTATGGAGAACCTATAAGCAAAGTTCAACTAAGGTTTATGACTATCGTGAATATCTTACAATATATGGGAGAAAAAGGTTTGGATGATGAGGCTCTTGTGGAAAATATCATAGATATTATGCCAAATGAATGGGAGTCCAAGATAACAACTATTGATGAGAATAGGAAAGACACTGAAATTTCCTTTGATGAGTTGTTTGGAACTCTTCTTCAGCATGAAACGAGAATGAAGAGAGATGATAAAAATGTCAAGAAGAAAAATGGGAATGAAGGAGTTGCTTTTACAACCACTTCTAAACATATGAAAACCAAGACCCCAGAAAGAGTAACCAGATCAAAGACAAATAAATTCATTATTCAGTTAGAATCTAGTGACACAAAAACGTCTGAGAATGAATTAGCTAATCTTTCTAGAAGAATGAACATTATTTTAGCTCAAAGGAACCATCAGAATAAATACAAGAAGAAAGACTACAGAGATAATAAAGATAGAGAAGTTACATGTTATGAATGTAAAATAACAGGTCATATCAGACCTTATTATCCCTTGTTGAAAAAGAAGGAAAAGAAGGAAAGGAATTCAGAAAGGAACAAGAAGAAACTCTCTCTGTCAAAGTACAAGAAAAGTCTTAAAGATAATGATACTTGGAGTGCTAGCTATGGAGACTCTTCCGATAGTAAAACTTCTGAATACGATTCATCAGCATAGAAGAATATGGGTTTTATTACTACTACTTCTTTCCCCAATACATGTCTTATGGAAAAGGTAAGATCTTCCAAGGCTTTAACAAATTTATCTCTTGATAAGAATTACTATTACAAAAATAGTACTTCAAATGAAGATACTTCATCCTCAAAAAATGACTAATTAACTTCCTATGAATAATTTTCTAGATTTTCCAAGTTACTTGAAGCAATAAATTGTAAAATTTCTAAGAAACTAGACAAGGAAAATACTAGGGAAGAAATTCTTATAAAAGAGATTTCATATCTTTCTAGATATCCTAGAGATAAAGAAGAGCTTTTAGAAAAACTCTCTAAAGACCTTGAGAAAAAAATTCTGATAAAGAAGTAATTTCTAAAGATCTTAAGAATGTTATTTTAAAGATAAACGTTTTGGAGGAAAAATCTAACTCTAAGGAAATGATTCATGAGGATAGGAATTTAGTCATCAGAATTAAATCAGAAATATTTTCTCTTAAGAAGCTCCTTGAAAAATTTACCTCTGGGAAGGAAACTTTTGACAAGATGTATTCTCAAATTAAACCTCAAGGAAACACTACTGGAGTATGTTATACTCACAAAAAACCAGTTTTCAAAAACAACTATTTTTTTCTTGAAGAGCCCCTTTTTGTACTAAGTGTCAAAGTGGTGGGCATTGGAAGAAAAATTTCTCCTTAAATAGAGTTCAATCTCTTGGGTTTCATGCAGCTTATTTTTCTAAAAAAATTTGGATACCCAAATTTTTTTTATCTAACAATTCCGAATCCAAGAATGTTTGGATTCTGAAAGCCTAACTTTTACTTATTTTCAAGAAAATAGGGAAAGTACCAACAACAATAGGTGGTACATGGATAATGGATGTTCCCGACATATGACTGGTAACAAAACTATTTTGAAAAGATTATCAAGACGAAGGGAGGAAAAGTAACTTTCAAAGATAATTCTCAGGGAGAAATTATTGGTATATGTAACATTGTTCTTCTTGGAAAAACTTTGATTTCAAATGTTTTATTTGTTAAGGATCTTAAGAATAACCTCATTATCATAAGCCAATTATGTGATGAAGGATACCTTTTGAATTTTAGGAATGATAAGTTCTTAGTACACAATTCCAAGGAAGAATTCATTCTTTTGGACCATAGACAAGAGAATGTTTACACACTAAACATATAAGACCTTAGAAGCCAAGACTTACCTTGCCTTAGTGTAATGAAAGATCATTCTTGGTTATGGCATAGAAGGTTAGGTCACTGTAACCTTAGGAACATATGAAAACTTTCTAAGAAACGACTAGTTAAGGATCTACCAGAGCTTAGATTTGATTCTTCAAAAGTTTTTGATCCTTGAAAATATGTCAAGCAACATAAATCAAGTTCTAAATCAGTCGGTGAAATCTCAACTACTGATTCATTACAGCTAGTTCATATGGATCTTTTTGGTCCAACATAAACTGGAAGCATTGGGGGAAAGTATTATGTATTTGTCTTTGTTTATGATTACACAAGATTTACGTGGGTCTATTTTCTAGCAAAGAATTCTGAAGCCTTCTCTTATTTCAAAAGTTTTAGAGCCCAAGTGAAAAATGAGAAAAGCCTTCCATTGAAAACTATCCATAGTGATCATGGAGGAGAATTTCAAAACTCTGATTTTGAAACTTTTTGTAGTATAAAAGGTATTACTCACAACTTCTCATCACCTAGAACACCTCAACAGAATGGTGTTGTTGAAAAAGGAAATTGAATCTTCATGAGATAACTAGAATCATGTTGAGTGAGTATTCTGTAGCCAAACAATTTTGGGCTGAAGCTGTAAGTACTGCTTGTTATAATATAAATCATGTTTTGATTAGAGCCTTTCTTAATAAAATTCCTTATGAGTTATGGAATGGTAGAAAACCTAGACTTTCCTACTTTAATGTTTTTGGTTGCAAAGTATTCATCCTGAATACTAAAGGTAATTTACATAAATTCGCACCAAAATCTGATGATGGAATTTTCTTAGGCTACTCCGCAACATCTAAGACATATAGTGTTTTCAATAAAAACACTTGTACTATTGGAGAGATAGTACATGTTAAATTTTATGAAACTGATCCTTTTGTTTTTAAACAACCCCAACCTACATCCTCAGACGTGTTTTCAAAAACAGATTATCAACCTTTGATAGAAAATCCTTCTGATAAAGAAAATGTTCATGAAGATACCACTGAAATATTTACCCCAGAAGATTTTCTACCCTATGTTGATGAACATGTTTTACAAAACCCAAACCATTTGTTTCTAAAGAATCATCCCAGTGATAGCATCATTGGTGATGTCAATCAACTTGTAAGGACTAGAAGTTCCTTAAGAAATGAAGTAGAACATCTAGCATTTCATTCCCAATTAGAACCAAAAATAACTGATGAAGCTTTAGGTGCTGATGATTGGATCAAATCTATACAAGATGAACTAAATGAATTCAAAAGGAATAAAGACTGGACCTTGGTTGAAAGACCTTAGGAAACTTCTGTTATTGGTGTAAAATGGGTCTTCAGAAATAAGTGTGATGAAAATGGAATCATTTTTAGAAATAAAGCTAGATTAGTTGCTAAAGGCTGTAATCAATAAGAAGGAATAGACTATGAAGAAACCTATGCTCCATTAGCTAGACTTGAATCTATTTTTATTTTACTTTCCTTTGCATAATTCTTTAATTTCAATCTTTTTCAAATGGATGTGAAATGGGCTTTTCTAAATGGTTATGTTCAAGAGGAAGTTTTTGTTAAACAACCTCCTGGATTTGAAGATACAAAGCATCCTGATCATGTTTTTAGACTTACCAAATCTTTATATGGCCTTAAACAAGCCCCAAGAGCTTTGTATGATAGACTTACAAAAATTTTGCTTCAAAATAACTATGTTAAGGGAAATGAAGATCCAAACCTTTTTATAAATAAAGATAAGAAAAATGTTTTTATTGTTCAAATTTATGTTGATGACATTATATTTGGTTCAACTTAGCAATCTTTAACTGATTCCATTGTGGATCTAATGAAATCTGAGTTTTAAATGAGTATGATGGGTGAGTTAACATTTTTCCTTGGTTTTAAAATTTCTCAAACACCAGAAGGAATATATATATCCCAACATAAGTATATTAAAGATATTCTTAAAAAGTATGGCTATGACAACACTAAGAGTATATGTACTCCGATTGGTACCTCAAACACACTTGATCTTGATGAAACTGGGAAACCAGTATATCAAACATCTTTTAGAGGTAAGATAGGAAGTCTACTTTACTTGACAGCTAGTCGTCCAGACTTAATGTTTTCAGTATGCTTATGTGAAAGATATCAATCCAATCCTAAGGAATATCATTTAAAAGCAGTGAGGGATTTTTTCGCTACATAATGGGAACCATGGATTTAGGACTATTTTATACTTCTGGAAATGATTTTGTCTTAAAAAGTTTTTCGGATGCTGACTTTGGTGGATGTAGAATTGATATAAAGAGTACAACCAGAACATGTCATTTATTAGAAGATTCATTAGTTTCATGGTCTTGCAAGAAGTAACACTTTGTAGCACTTTCCACTGCTGAAGCCGAATATGTAGCAGCTGGAAGTTGTTGCGCTCAAGTGTTGTGGATGCAACATACCCTCACAGACTATGTCTTGAGTTTTACTAAGACTCAAACTTTGTGTGATAACACAAGTTCCATTTCCCTTAGTGAAAACCCTGCACATCACTCTCATGAAAAACTCATAGATATTAGGCATCACTTTCTCAGGGATCAAACACAAAAAGGAGATATTATTCTTCAGTTTATCAGAACGCAAGATCAACTTGATGATATTTTCACAAAATCATTACCCTACGATAGACTTGAATACATTAAACAAAAGTTAGGGATGATAACCTTAAGGTAATATTCCTTGATTAACTTTTTGTTAAACAATCTCCTTACAGTAATAAAATCTTTTTCATAGGGGGAGTACATATGTTATTGAATTTAGTTTTTCAAATTTTGGTAATGAAAATTTTTGTAGTCAGTTTTTCAAATTTTTGTAATGAAAATTTTCGTAGGCAGTTTTTTAAATTTTCGTAATGACAATTTTCGTAGTTTGTTTTTCAAATTTTCGTAATGAAAATTTTTGTAGTTAGTTTTTCAAATTTTCATAATGAAAATTTTTGTAGTCAGTTTTTCAAATTTTCGTAATGAAAAATTTTGTAGTTAGTTTTTAAAATTTCCGTAATAGAAATTTTCGTAATAGAAATTTTTGGAATGGAAATTTTCGTAATGTGAATTTTCATAATGGGAAATTCTGTACTCATAATTTTCGTAATCGAGTTTTTTATTCAATGTTTTTGCAATAAAACTTTTTCGACCTTAAGTTTTTCATAGTGAGTTTTTCATAGTGAGTTTTTCGTAGTGAGTTTTTCGTAGTGAGTTTTTTGTTGTCAAAATTTTTTCAAGAATAATATTACCTATTACAAATAATATTCATAGCCAATCCTAAAGGTATTATTTCTTCACCTAAATTTTAGAAATAATTTTTACTTTCTGGTATTTTCTTTTAATTTTTCAGATTTGTTTCTCCTTAAATCTGAATGTTTTTCATAAAACCTCAAAATATCGGAATCAAGATTTCCTTGCGGGTACGTTTTCAACCTTCAGATCAGATCAGAGAGTTTTTCAACCATTAGATTGGAATTGGAAGTTGAAAGGTCACTTCTATCACCTATATAAAAGAACCCTGAAGGGTTTTCCCACATCAGTTTTCAAAGCTTTTGCATCTCGAAGCTCTGCCTCAGTTCTTAAGACCCGTTCCGAATATCTTAGAGTTCTTCCAGTACGAATGTCTATAGAAGTCTCTTCCCAAGAAATGTCAACCTCTATGGGAATCTCAAAATGGAAAGTATACAGGGAAAGGTTGGTGAATCCAAACTTTTTAAAGTACGATTCTATCATTTCCAAGAATATCAAGTTAAATAGATGGGAAGATGTCTTCATATCAAAGCCAGGTGATCAAGACATGGTGTATCCAGATTTACTCATAGAGTTTTATGAGTCAGTGTGCTTCAATAAGGAATATGATAGAGAAATATTTTCATTCAAGTCTTATGGGAAAACCTACAAACTTTGTTATACCAAGGTAGCCAGCTTGGTGGGATTATCATATGAAGGGGACGCAGAATTTTTCTCCCACAAACTCCCAGATGTTCAAGGTAGTTTTGTTAAAGTGAAGTCCTTGCAATGTCTTGTAATTTCTGATGTCAAGACAGCAAAACTACTCCTCTATCCTCTAACAACCAGATCCTTCAGCTATGAGTACAAGGTTTTTTGGTACCGAGAAAAGGCGAAAAAGATACCCTCAAGAAGAGTGACATATATTTCTTAGATTTCCTGGTAAATCTAAGGAAAATGAATTTGATGAGGAATGTTCTTGTTACAATTTAGAACATCAAGAATGGAAATTTAAGAGCCCAAATTATCTTGTATCATGCCTTACTTTCAAAGCTGATAGTTCGGTGTCTTGAATCATTCAAGATTGCATGCAGTTCCAAGTCTCGGAATTGAAAAGTTATTCTTATTAGTTATGACACTCTGAAAAGAATGAATATGGGATATTATAAGGAGACATGAGTGTTTTATGATTTTCCAGAGGAAGAGGTAGAAGCCATTACGAAAGATGAAGAAGAGGCTAAACCAATCAAGAAAGCTGGAAAGAAAAAAAACTGAAGGAAGTGGAAGCTGAAGGTGAAACTCCTAAAGCTAAGGATGTCCAATCCGCACCTCCTAAACCCAAGAAACAAAAATCTTATCCAGATGAGGTGGTTTCAAAATGGAGGGAAGATAAGGAAAATAGGAAAGAAGGGGAGCCACAGTTCGGCTTGGACCTTGCTGAAGCTAAGTCTTTAAGGGAGAAGACTGCTGAATACCTTGAGAAGAAAGAAAAAGAGAAGAAGATGAAGAAGAAAATGTTTGAAGCTAAAGTTGTGAAATCTCTTTTGAAAGACACAAAATTAGATTCCGAAAATATTCCAGTGCCAGAAACTTTCTCTGTCGAGTCATTACCTGAGACTCCAGGGAAGAATTTCTTCACTCCGAAAAAATCTAAAGAGAAAGAATTTGTTGAAGAAATGGAAGAGGAAGAAGTAGAAGATGAAAAAGAAGAATAAAAAGTAGAAGAATAAAGTGGTGATTTATATTATCTGATTAAAAAAGTTTAAGAATATCAAAAAAAGGAAAATCCATCGGAGAAATTACCACTCGAAACATTTGAGGCTGAGTTCTCAAAGCTTGTCACTCTTGGAAAGGAAGAAGAAAAAGATAGAAAGAAAGATGAAGGAAAGTAAGAAGAAGAATTAAATGAATTATCTGAGGAAGAAAGTTATGAAAATCACTTTATTGAGGAAGGAGAAAAAAAGAGAAATTTGATGATGATAGAGTTGTTCAATTATCTGATAGAGAGCATAAATCTCTTGATGAGAAAGTCATACTGAAGATTGATAAGGGTAACAAAGTGGTTGTTGATACTCAAAGAAAATATGTAGTGAAGAGGAAGGAAGTCGAAGGAAATTCAAAAATGAATCTTGTTGAGCTTGAAAAACCACTCTCACCAAGTAATGTCTCGGATTCAGATTCATCTTCACTTGGTTATGATTTTGTAGATCAATCTTTAAAGAATATAGTTGGTTCCATTCTGACTTTTACAAACGTAGATTCTAGACGGCAGATGCTCCAACACATTCTTAATCAGAATTCAGATTCGGTGTCCATTGTGATGGACAAGTGTGTAAAGATAGAATCAGATTTCAAAACTTTTCTTATAGGCTACGAAGCTCACAGGAAGTCTTGCAACAAAATGAGCACTTGGTCAAAGAAGATATTCCAAAATATGGGAGAGCTTGATGAATTTCAAGAGGATGTAAAAGAGTCTTTTGATACCGAAGATTCCAAGATCAAGGATCTTATAAATTGTTTTCACAAAAATATGACCCTAGAGAAAAATTCTCAGAATCAACAGATGAAGGATCTGAATGGGAAGCTTAACTCTATTGCTCAAAGCTGGAGAGAGGAAAGAGATCTCCAGATTGAGATCGAAGAGAAGCTTGTAAAACAGGATGAAGTTCTTAAGGATCAATATGAGGCTCTGAAGGCTCAAGATGACCAGATTAAATCCTTAGAAAATCAAGATGAGGAGGACCACAAAGAGTTAATGAAGATAAAAACCCTTCTGAAGAAGATAATCCCCAAGGAAAAAGAAGACACATATACCTAAACCGATCTTTTGTTGCAATGTCTTTCCTTATAAAAAGCATTTCAATATTAATGAAAACTCTTGTTTCTTGTCTTTTGTGGTATTTTGTACTAATATTTCTAGTACCATATTATTTTACATTCCCTCAATTCTTTTTGAAAATCACAAAGGGGGAGAAGGAAAAAGAATTCTAAAGAAGAGAAGGGAAAAGATTTATAAGTATAGAATACGTATCCCTAAGTAAGGGAGAGTTTATCTAAGGGGGAGTTTTAATTACGGAGAATTCTATATTCATAATGAAAATCCCATTCCAGAAATCTAGAATAAGATCCGTAGTGTTCCAAAGCCTAAGGAGAAGTTAGTTGTATTCACCATTGTCCATGAACAAAGGGAGATAAGCTTTATTTCAAAGTCTAGAAGATCTTTTTCTAAGCCCTTATATTCTTTTTCTGAAGGATGTTTGTACTTTCCAAAAAAGGGGATATTGTTGAGTCAATAAGGTTTTCCTTATGAATTTTCCATTCCTTCTTGTTTTGAAAATCACAAACACCTTATCCTTAAGCAAATCTATTTTTACCCTATATTTTACTTCTATAAAGAAAATTTCCTTACCCAAGGAAATCTACCCTTACCTAGACTTCATTATTCATATCAATATTTTTCTTAAGTATAAAAATCGGATTCATATCTACAACCTCCAAATCATATAATAATTAGATATGAAGCATTATGTTTTCTGATCCGAATTCCTGTTATGAAATTTTATATAGTTCTACTCCAAATTCCCTGATATGAAATTTTAGGAAGTTCAAATTTGAATTCTGATTATGAACTTATATAAAGTTCTAACTACGAATTCTAATGATGAATTCTGATTACGAATTCTATTTATGAATTCTGATGATGAATTCTGATTATAAATTCTCATTACAAATTCTGATGATGAATTCTGATTATGAATTCTCATTACGAATTCTAATGACGAATTTTTATTACAAATTATCATAATGAATTATGATGATGAATTCTAATTACGAATTCTCATTATGAATTCAGATTGTGAATTCAGATTACGAATTATGGATACTAACTTGTATGAAGTTCGACTCCGAATTCTTCTGATAAATAGAATCCAAATATCCTTGTATTATAGACCCCAAATTTATTTCTGGTTAGACTCTGAACTATAACTTTCATTCCGAACTTTTATTTGAATACATTCCGAATATCAGTTTTTAGTTATTCATTCACTCATTTTGTTATTAAACAATGTCGTGCCTTAAGTTATCAACTAACCATTATTTTAGTGACACATGTACATGTCCCTCCGAAATTCAAGGAAAAATATGACCGTTGGAGGAGGGAGACGACCGTTGGAGCTGTGCCTATAAATAGACGCTCATTTGAAGAGAACAATAACACTTGACAACATCTTTGACAACCATGCTTACATGCTGTTGAAGTGATTTCAAGAGAGAGAGGCTCTTATAAAATCTCAATCTTTGTGCAGAAAGTTTTAACGGATTGTTCAAACTTTTCTTCATGCAGACCTGCTTTGTGCGACTGTGATTGGTCTTGTGTACAATCGAGGGCTTCCAGGGATAGGAAGAAAGAGGTGCCGACTACCTGATAGTTGAGGGCTTGCGGGGATAGAAATACAGACTCCGATATTCATATCGAGGGCTTACCCTGGTGTGGGTAAGACAAACATTCATGGAAGTATAAATCAAGGTACCTTTATCCAAAGTTGTTGGATACCCTTATCTTTGGGTTAAAAGATTTACTAATTGTTACTAGTTTTGTTTCATGTTTTCCGTTGCATTTGTATTGTTGAGGAAAGTATAACTTTCTTATACATCCTCATACTTGTACTTTTATTTATTTAGATTCTATATTCTTTAAGGTAGAATCTTAGTTGGTGTAAATTTTTGTTAAGTTTTATTTCTGGAAACACTTTTCTGGAATCAAGCAAGTTATTCAAACTTAGAGGTGTTTTTAATTTTAGTTATGGAAAATTTCCTTAGGTATTTTTTAAAGAATACAATTCACCCCCTCTTGTATTTGATCATGTCATACTTATATATTCGATTCTACATTTGGTATTATAGAGTATATCATACTCACATACAATCTAACAATTGGAAATAGAGGAATAGGTTCAATCTGAATTAATCTCACGATTAGATTCAGAAGACTTTCTTCTCCTTATAACTTTCGAAATTGAATTTTCGGAATTCAATTTTCTGGATTCCTATTTTTCAGAATCTGTTTTTTGGAATCACATTTTTTGGATTCATTTTTTGTTTAATGATTTTTTTTGATTAAGATATTTTCTCTTGTTTACAGACATATACTAATAATGAGTTTTTGTGCCAAAGATTTTCTTAAGGATGGCATGTTTAAATGTTGGTTCTATTGATAATCTAAATCCTACCAGACCTCCTCTTTTTGATGGAAATTATTATGAGTACTAAATAGATAGGATGAAGAATTTTGTTATCAATTATAGATTTGATTACTATCTAATGATGACTGGAGATTATAAGATTCCGGATAAGGAATTGAGAACCTTTACGAATCAAGAGAAAGCAGAATATCAATCAAATTTCAGAGTCAGAAATACTTTGTTATGTTCCATGACTAGGAACATCTAAAGTCAAATATCTTCGTGTGAAGATACAAATAGTATTTGGAAGAAACTTTAAGTTACACATTTCGGAACATCTAAAGTCATAGAGACAAGAAGAGCCATGTAGAGAGCTGAATACCATAGTTTTAACTTTCCTTATGGAGAACCCATAAGCAATGTTCCACAAAGGATTTTGACTATCATGAATAGCTTACAATCTATGGTAGAAAAAGGTTTGGATGATGAGGCTCTTGTGGAAAATATCATGGATATTATGCCAAATGAATGGGACTCCAAGACGACAACTATTGATTAGAATAGGAAAGTCACTCAGATTTCCTTTGATGAGTTGTTTGAAACTCTTCTTCAGCATGAAACCAGAAAGAAGAGAGATGCTGAAAATGTCAAGAAGAAAAATGGGAATGGAGGAGTTTCTGTTACAACCACTTCTAAACATATGAAAGACAAGACCCCAGAAAGAGTAACCAGATCAAAGAAAAATAAAGTCATCATTCAGTCAGAATCTAGTGACACAGAAAAGCCTGAGAATGAATTAGCTAATCTTGATCAAAGAATGAACATGATTATAGATCAAAGGAACCATCCGAATAAATACAAGAAGAAATACTACAGAGATAAGAAATATGGAGAAGTTATATGTTATGAATGTACAATAACAAGTCATATCAGACCTTATTGTCCCTTATTGAAAAAGAAGGAAAAGAAAGAAAGGAATTCAGAAAGGAACAGGAAGAAATTCTATAGGTCAAAGCACAAGAAAGGTCTTAAAGCTAATGATACTTGGAGTGCAATCTATGGAGAATCTTCAGATAGTGAAACTTCTGAATATTATTCAGCAGCACAGAAGAATATGGGTTTCATTGCTACTACTTCTTTCTCCAATACATGTCTTATGGCCAAGGTACGCTCTACCGAGGCTTTAACAAATTTATCTCTTGATAAGAATTACTATTTAGAAAATAGTACTTCAAATGAAGATACTTCAACCTCATAAAATGAAGAATTAACTTCATATGAATAATTTTATATATTTTCCAAGTTACTTGAAGCAAGAAATTGTAAAATTTCTAAGAAATTAGAAAAGGAAAATAGTAGGGAAGAAATTCTTATAAAAGAGATTTCAGATCTTTTTAGAGATCTTAGAGATAAAAAAGAGCTTTTAGAAAAACTCTCTAAAGACCTTGAAAAAGAAAATTATGATAAAGAAGTACATTCTAAACATCTTAAAAATTCTATTTTAAAGATAAACGTTTTTGAGGAAAAATCTAACTCTATGGAAATGATTCATGAGGATAGGAATTTAGTCATCAAACATAAATTAAAAATATTTTCTCTTAAGAAGCTCCTTGAAAAATTTACCTCTGGGAAGGAAATTTTTGACAAGTTGTATTCTCAAATTAAACCTCAAGGAAACACTACTCGAGTAGGTTATACTCACCAAAAACCGGTTTTCAAAAACAACTATTTTGTTCCTTCTAGAGCCCCTTTTTGTACTAAGTGTCAATGTGGTGGGTATTGAAAGAAAAATTGCTCCTTAAATAGAGTTCAATCTCTTGGGTTTCAAAAAACTTATTTTTCTAAAAAAATGTGGATACCCAAAATTTTGTTATCTAACAATTCTGAATACAAAAAAGTTTGGATTCCGAAAGCCTAACTTTTTCTTATTTTTAAGAAAATAGGGGAAGTACCAAAAGCAATACGTAGTACATGGATAGTGGATGTTCCCGACATATTACTGGTAACAAAACTATTTTGAAAACATTATCAAGAAAAAGGGTGGAAAAGTAAATTTCGGAGATAATGTTCAGGGAGAAATTATTGGTATAGGTAACATTGTTCTTCTTTGAAAAACTTTTATTTCAAATGTTTTATTTGTTAAGGATCTTAAGCATAACCTCATTATCATAAGCCAATTATGTGATGAAGGCTACCTTGTAGATTTTAGGAATGATAAGTGATTAGTACACAATTCCAAGGAAGAATTCATTCTTTCTGCCCATAGGCAAGAGAATGTTTAAACACTAAACATAGAAGACCTTAGGAGCAAAGACTTACCTTGCGTTAGTGTAATGCAAGATCGTTCTTAGTTATGGCATAGAAGTTTAGGTCATTGTAACCTTAGGAACTTATGAAAACTTTCTAAGGACTAGTTAAGGATCTACCGGAGCTTAGATTTGATTCTTAAAAAGTTTTTGACCCTTGCCAATATGACATGCAACATAAATCAAGTTTTAAACCATCTAGTGAAGTCTCAACTTCTGATTCATTACAGCTAGTGCATATGGATCTTTTTGGTCCAACACAAACACGAAGCATTGGGGGAAAGTATTATGTATTTTTCTTAGTTTATGATTACACTAGATTTACGTGGGTCTATTTTATAGCAAAGAAGTCTGAATACTTCTCTTATTTCAAAAGTTTTAGAGCCCAAGTGAAAAATGAGAAAATCCTTCCATTGAATACTATCCATAATGATCATGGAGTAGAATTTAAAAACTCTGATTTTGAAACTTTTTTGTAGTAGAAAAGGTATTACTCACAACTTCTCAGCACCCAGAACACCTCAATAGAATGGTGTTGTTGAAAAAAGAAATAGAATTCTTCATGAGATAACTAGAATCATGTTGAGTGAGTATTATGTAACCAAAAAGTTTTGGGCTGAAGCTGTATGTACTTCTTGTTATACTATAAATCTTGTTTTGATTAGAACCTTTCTTAATAAAACTCCTTATGAGTTATGGAATGGTAGAAAACCTAGACTTTCATACTTTAATGTTTTTGGTTGCAAAGTATTCATCCTGAATACTAAAGATAATTTACAGAAATTCACACCAAAATCTGATGAAGGAATTTTCTTAGGCTACTCAACAACATCTAAGGCATATAGAGTTTTTAATAAAAACACTTGTACCATTGAAGAGATAGTACATGTTAAATTTGATGAAATTGATCCTTTTGTTTTTAAACAACCCCAACCTATATCCTTAGACGTGTTTTCAAAAACTGATTGTCAACATTTGATAGAAAATCCTTCTGATAAGGAAAATGTTCATGAAGATACCACTGAAATATTTATCCCAGAAGAATTTCTACCCTATGCTGATGAACATGTTTTACAAAACCCAAACTAGTTGTTTCTAAAGAATCATCCCAGTGATAGCATCATTGGTGATGTCAATCAACCTGTAAGGACTAGAAGTTCCTTAAGAAATGAAGTAGAACATCTAGCATTCCTTTCCCAATTAGAACCAAAAATAACTGATGAAGCTTTAGGTGATGATGATTGGATCAAAGCCATGAAAGATGAACTAAATGAATTCAAAAGGAATAAAGACTGGACCTTGGTTGAAATAACTAAGGAAACTTCTGTTATTATAGTAAAATGGGTCTTCCAAAATAAGTTTGATGAAAATGGAATCATTGTAAGAAATAAAGCTAGATTATTTTCTAAAGGTCATAATCAACAAGAAGGAATCAACTATGAAGAAACCTATGCTCACATATCTAGAATTGAATCTATTCGTATTTTATTTTCCTTTGCATCATTCATCAATTTAAATCTTTTTCAAATGGATGTGAAATGGGCTTTTCTTAATGGTTATGTTCAAGATGAAGTTTTTGTTGAACAACCTCATGTACTTAAAGATACAAAACATCATGATCATGTTTTTAGACTTACCAAAGCTTTATATGGCCTTAAACAATCCCCTAGAGCTTGGTATGATAGAGTTACAGAAATTTTGCTTCAATATAACTATGTTAAGGGAAATGCAGATCCAACCCTTTTTATAATGAAAGATAAGAAAAATGATTTGATTGTTCCAATTTATGTTGATGACATTATATTTGGTTTAACTCAGCAATCTTTAACTTATTCCTTTGCGGATCTAATGAAATCTGATTTTGAAATGAGTAGGATGGGTGAGTTAACATTTTTCCTTGGTTTTCAAATTTCTCAAAAACCAGAAGGAATATATATATATATCCCAACATAAGTATATTAAAGATATTATTAAAAATTATGGCTATGAAAACACTAAGAGTAGAAGTACTCCCATTGGTACCTTAAACACACTTGATCTTGATGAAGCTGGGAAACCAGTAGATCAAACATTTTTTAGAGGTATGATAGGAAGTCTACTTTACTTGACGGCTAGTCATCCAGACATAATGTTTTTAGTACGCTTATGTGCAAGATATCAATCTAATCCTAAGGAATCTCATTTAAAGGTATTGAAGGTAATTTTTTACTACGTAAAGGGAACCATGGATTTAGGAATATTTTATACTTCTGAAAATGATTTTGTCTTAAAAGTTTTTCAGATGCTGACTTTAGTGGATGTAGAATTGATAGAAATAGTACATCTAGAACTTGTCATTTATTAGGAGATTCATTAGTTTCATGGTCTTGCAAGAAGCAACACTCTCTAGCACTTTCCACTACTGAAGTCGAATATGTAGCAGTTGGAAGTTGTTGCGCTCAAGTGTTGTGGATGCAACACACACTCACAGACTTTAGCTTGAGTTTTACTTAGACTCAAACTTTGTGTGATAACACAAGTTCCATTTCCATTAATAAAAACCCTACACATCACTCTGATGCAAAACACATAGATATTAAGCATCACTTTCTTAGGGATCACACACAAAAAGGATATATTATTCTTCAGTTTATCAGAACGCAAGATCAACTTGCTGATATTTTCACAAAATCTTTACCCTCTGATAGATTTGAATACATTAAACAGAAGTTAGGGATGATAACCTTAAGGTAATCTTCCTTGATTAAAATACTATTAAACCAATCTCCTTACAGTAATAAACTCGTTTTCATAGGGGGAGTACATCTGTTATTGAAGTTAGTTTTTCAAATTTTCGTAATGAAAATTTTTGTTGTTAGTTTTTCAAATTTCCGTGATGAAAATTTTCATAGTTAGTTTTTCAAATTTTCGTAATGAAAATTTTTGTTGTTAGTTTTTCAAATTTTCATAATGAAAATTTTCATAGTCAGTTTTTGAAATTTTCGTAATGAAAATTTTTGTAGTTAGTTTTTCAAATTTTCGTAATGAAAATTTTTGTAGTTAGTTTTTCAAATTTTCGTAATTAAAAATTTTTGTAGTCAGTTTTTCCAATTTTCGTAATGAAAACTTTCATAGTTAGTTTTTAAAATTTTCGTAATGGAAATTTTTGTAATGGAAATTTTTGGAATGGAAATTTTTTTAATGGAAATTTTCGTAATGGAAATTTCTGTAATCATAATTTTTGTAATCGAGTTTTTTTATTCAAAGTTTTTGCAATAAAACTTTTTCGACCTTAAGTTTTTCATAGTGAGTTATTCGTAGTGAGTTTTTCATAGTCAAATTCTCTTCCAGAAGAATATTACCTATTACAAATAATCTTCATAGCCAATCTGAAAGGTATTATTTCTTTACCTAAATTTTTGAAATCATTCTTACTTGCTGGTATTTTCTTTTAATTTTTCGGATTCGTGTCTCCTTAAATCTGAATGTTTTTCTTAAAACCTCAAAATATCAGATTCAAGATTTCCTTGTGGGTAAAATTTCAACCGTCAGATCATATCAGAGAGTTTTTCAACCATTATATTGGAATTGGAAGTTGAAAGGTCACTTCCATCACCTATATAAAGGAACCCCTAAGGGTTTTCCCACATCAGTTTTTAATGCTTTTTCATCTCGAAGCTCTACCTCAGTTATTAAGACCCATTCCAAATCTCTCAGAGTTCCTCCAGTCCGAATTTCTGTAGAAGTCTCTTCCGAAGAAATGTCTACCTCTAAGGCAATCTCAAAATGGAAAGTATACAGGGAAAGGTTACTGCATCCTAACATTTTCAAGTATGATTCTATTATTTCTAAAAATATAAAGTTAAATGAATGGGAATATATCTGCATATCTAAGATAGGTGATCATGACATGGTGTATCCAGATTTACTCATAGAGTTTTATGAGTCAATGTACATCTATAAGGAAGATAATAGAGAAATATTTTCATTCAAGTCTTATGGAAAAACCTACAATCTTTGTTATACCAAGTCATCCGGCTTGGTGGTATTATCATATGAAGGGGAGGCAAATTTTTTCTTCCAAAAACTCCCCGATGTTCAAGGTAGTTTCGTTAAGGTGAAGGCCTTGCAATGTCTTGGACATTTTGATGTCAAGACAGCAAAAATTGACCATCTATCTTCTAATAACAAGATCTTTCATCTATGGGTACAAGGTTTTTTAGTACCGAGAAAAGGAGACAAAGATACCCTCAAGAAGAGTGACATATATTTCTTATATTTCCTGGTAAATCTAAGGAAAATAAATTTCATGAGGCATGTTCTTGTAACAATTAAGAACATCAAGAATGTAAATTTAAGAGCCCAAATTATCATGTATCCCGCCTTACTTTCAAAGATGATAGTTCGGTTTCTTGAATCATTCAAGATTGTATGCAGTTCCTTGTCTCATAATTGAAAAGTTATGCTTGTTAGTGATGACACTCTGAAAAGAATGAATATGTGCTATTCTAAGGAGACATGAGAGTTTTATGAACTGCCAGAGGAAGAGGTATAATCCATTACGAAAGATGAAGAAGAGGCTAAACCAATCAAGAAAGTTGGGAAGAAAAAAAACTAAAGGAAGTGAAAGCTGAAGGTGAAACTCCTAAAGCTAAAGAAGTCCAATCCGCACCTCCTAAACCCAAGAAACAAAAATCTTATCCAGATGTGGTGGTTTCAAAATGGAGGGAAGATTAGTAAAAAAGGAAGGAATGAGAGCCACAGTTCGGCTTGGATCCTACTAAAGCTAATTCTTTATAGGAGAAGACTGCTGAATACCTTGAGAAGAAAGAAAAAGAGAAGAAGATGAAGAAGAAAATGTCTGAAGCTAATGTTGTGAAATCTCTTTTGAAAAACACAGAAGTAGCTTCTGAAAATACTCTAGTGATGGAAACTTTCCCAGTCGAGTCATTACCTGAGACTCTGGGGAAGAATTTCTTCACTCTGAAAAAATCGAAAGAGAAAGAATTTGTTGAAGAAGTGGAAGAGGAGGAAGTAGAAGAACAAAAAGAAGAAGAAGTAGAAGAATAAAGTGGTGATTTAGATAATCTGATTAAACAAGTTGAAAGAATATCAAGATAAGGAAAATCCATCAGAGAAATTACCACTCCAAACATCTGAGGCTGAGTCCTCGAAGCTTGTCACTCCTAGAAAGGATGAAGAAAAATATGGAAAGAAAGATGAAGAAAAGTAAGAAGAATAAGTAAATGAATTATCTGAGGAAGAAAGTTATGAAAAGAACTTTATTGAGGAAGGAGCAGAAAAATAGAAATTTGATGATGATAGAGTTTTTCAATTATCTGATAGCGAGCATAAATCTCCTCATGAGAAAGTCATACCGAATATTGATAAGGGTAAGCAAGTGGTTGTTGATACTCAAAGAAAATATGTAGTGAAGAGTAAGGAAGTCAAAGGAACTTCAAAAATGAAGCTTGTTGAGCTTGAAAAACCACTCTCACCATGTAATGTCTCGGATTTGGAGTCATCATCACTTGGTTATGATTTGGTAGAGAAATCTTTAATGAAGCTAGTTGGTTCCATTCCGACTTTTACAAGCATAGATTCTAGATGCCAGATGCTCCAATACACTCTTAATCAGAAGTCGGATTCAGTGTCGATGGTGATGGACAAGTGTGTAAAGATAGAATCAGATTTCAAAACTTTTATTATAGGCTATGAAGATCACATGAAGTCTTGAAACAAAATGACAACTTGGTTATAGAAGATCGTCCAAAATATGGGAGAGCTTGATGAATTTCAAGAGGATGTAAAAGAGTCTATTGATACCGAAGATTCAAAGGTCAAGGATCTTACTAATAGTTTTCAGGAAAAGCTGACCCTAGAGAAAAATTATTAGATTCAACAGATGAAGGATCTGAATGGGAAGCTTAACTCCATTGCTCAAAGATTGAAAAGAGAAAGAGATCTCCGAATTGAGATCGAAGAGAAGCTTGTAAAGAATGATGAAGTTCTTAAGGATCAGTATGAGGCTCTGAAGGCTCAAGATTACAGGATTAAAGCCTTATAAAATCAAGCTGAGGAGGACCAAAAAGAGTTAAATAAGATAAAACCCTTCTAAAGAAGCTAATCCCCAAGGAAAAAGTAGAAAAATATACCTAATATGATCTTTTTTTTGTAATGTATTTCCTTATAAAAATCCTTTCAATCTTAATGAAAACTCTGGTTTCTTTTCTTTTGTGGTATTCTGTACTAATATTTCAGGTATCATATTGTTTTCCATTCCCTCAATTTTTTTTAAAAATCACAAAGGGGGAGAAGGAAAAATAATTATAAACAAGAGAAGAAAAAAGAATTATAAGTATAGAAGAAGTATCCCTAAGTAAGGGGGAATTTATCTAAGGGGGAGTTTTCTTTACGAATAATTCCATATTCATAATGAAAATCTCATTCTGGAAATCTATAATAAGATCCTTAGTATTCCAAATCCTAAGGAGGAGTTAGTCGTATTCACCATTGTCCATGAACAAATGCAGATAGGCTTTATTTTAAAGTCTAGAAAATCTTTTTGTAAGCCCTTATATTCTTTTTCTGAAGAATGTTTGTACTTTCCAAAAAGGGGGAGATTATTGAGTGAATAAGGTTTTCCTTATGACTTTTCAATTCCTTCTTGTTTTGAAAATCACAAACACCTTATCCTTAATCAAATCTGTTTTTACCCTATATTTTACTTCTATAAGAAAAATTTCCTTACCTAAGGAAATCAACCCTTACCTAGACTTCATTATTCATATCAATATTTTTTTTAAGTATAAAAATAGGATTCATATCTAAAACCTCAGAATCATATAATACTTAGATATGAAACATTCTGTTTTCTGATCTGAATTCATGTTATGAACTTTTATGTAGTTCTACTCCGAATTCCCTGATAAGAACTTTTATGAAGTTCAACTTTGAATTCTGATTACGAACTTATATAAAGTTCTAACTATGAATTCTGATGATGAATTCTGATTACGAATTGTAATTACGAATTCTTATGATGAATTCTAATTACGAATTCTCATTACAAATTCTGATGATGAATTCTGATTATGAATTCTCATTACGAATTCTAATGACGAATTCTGATTCCGAATTCTCATTATGAATTCTGATGACGAATTCTAATTATGAATTCTCATTATGAATTCTGATTTTGAAATATGATTATGAATTATGGATATGAATTTTTATGAATTTCGACTCCGAATTCTTCTGATAAATAGAATCTGAATATCCTTGTATTATAGACTCCAAATTTGTTTCTGGTTAGACTCTGAACTTTAACTTTCATTCTGAACTTTAATTTGATTACATTCCGAATATCAGTTTTTAGTTATGCTTTCACTCATTTTGTTATAAAATGATGTCATTCCTTCTCTTATCAACTAACCATTGTTTTAGTGATAGGTGTACATGTCCCTCCGAAATTCATGGAAAAATATGACTGTTGGTAGAGGTAGCCGACCATTGGAGTTGTTCCTATAAATAAGAGCTCATTTGAAAAGAACAATAACACTTGACAACATCTTTGACAACCGTGCTTACATGCTGTTGAAGTGATTTCAAGAGATAGAGGCTCTTATAAACTCTCAATCATTGTACAGAAAGTTTGAACAGCTTGTTCAAACTTTTCTTCATGCATACCTACTTTGTGTGACTCTGATTGATGCTATGTACAATCGAGGGCTTCTGGGGATAGGAAGACAGAGGTGCCGACTACCTGATAGTTGAGGGATTGCGGGGATAGCTAGACAGACTCCGATATTCGTATCGAGGGTTTACCCTAGTGTGGGTAAGACAAAATTTCATGGAAGTATAAATCAAGGGACCTTTATCCAAGGTTGCTTGATACCCTTATCTTTGGGTTAAAAGATTTACTAATTGTTACTAGTTTTGTTTCATGTTTTCCGTTACATTTGTATTGTTGAGGAAAGTATAACTTTCTTATACTTCCTCATACTTGTACATTGATTTAGTTAGATTCTATATGCTTTAAAATAGAATCTTATTTGGTGTAAACTTTTTTTAAGTTTCATTTCCAGAATCACTTTTTCGGAATCAAGAAAGTTACTAGGACTTAGAGGTGTTTTGAATTTTGGTTATGAAAAATTTCCTTAGGTATTTTTTAAAGAATACAATTCACCCCCCATGTATTTGAACATGTCATACTTATATATTAGATCCTATATTTGGTATTATAGAGTATATCATACTCACATACCATCTCACAATTGGTATCAGAGGAATATGTTCAATCTAAATTAATCTCACGATTAGATTCAGAAGACTTTATTCTCCTTATAACTTTCGAAATTGAATTTTTGGAAATCAATTTTCCAGATTATTATTTTTTGGATTCTGTTTTTTGGAATCAAATTGTTTGGATTCATTTTTTCTCAAATATTTTTTTTGATTAGGATATTTTCTCTTGTTTACAGACATATACTACTAAAGTGTTTTCGTTCCAAAGATTTTCTTAAGGGTGACAGGTTTAAATGTTGGTTCTATTGATAATCTAAATCCTAACAGACCTCCTGTTTTTGATGAAAATTATTATGAGTACTGGAGAGATAGGATGGAGACTTTTGTTATCAATTATAGAGTTGATAACTATCTAATACTGACTAGAGATTATAAGATTCCGGATAAGGAATTGAGAACCTTTACGAATCAGTAGAAAGCAGAATATCAATCAAATTTCAGAGTCAGAAATACTTTGTTATGTTCAATGACTAGGAACATCTAAAGTAAAATATCTTTATGTGAAGTTGCAAACAGTATCTGGAAGAAACTTGAAGTTACACATTTCAGAACATCTAAAGTCATAGAGACAAGAAGAGCTATGTTGAGAGTTGAATACCATAGTTTTAAATTTCTTTATGGAGAACCTATAAAAAAAGTTCAGCAAAGGTTTATGACTATCGTGAATAGCTTACAATCTATGAGAGAAAAAAGGTTTGTATGATGAGGCTCTTATGGAAAAGATCATATATATTATGAAAAATGAATGGGAGTCCAAGAGGACAAATATTGATGAAAATAGGAAAGTCACTCAGATTTCCTTTGATGAGTTGTTTGGAACTATTCTTCAGCATGAAACCAGAATGAAGAGAGATGCTGAAAATGTCAAGAAGAAAAATGGGAATGGAGGAGTTGCTTTTACAACCACTTCTAAACATATGAAATCCAAGACCCCAGAAAGAGTAACCAGATCAAAGATAAATAAATTCATTATTCAGCCAGAATCTAGTGACACAGAAAAGTCTAAGAATGAATTAGCTAATCTTTCTCAAATAATGAACAAGATTATAGCTCAAAGAAACCATCAGAATAAATATATGAAGAAATACTAAAGATATAAGAAAGATGGAGATGTTACATGTTATGAATGTAAAATAAGAGGTCATATCAGACCTTATTGTCCCTTGTTGAAAAAGAAGGAAAATAAGGAAAGGAATTCAGAAAGGAACAGGAAGAAATTCTATCGGTCAAAGCACAAGAAAAGTCGTAAAGCTAATGAGACTTGGATTTATAGCTATGGAGACTCTTCATATAGTGAAACTTCTCAATATTATTAATTATCATAGAATAATATGGGTTTTATTTCTACTACTTCTTTCCCCAATACATGTCTTATGGCCAATGTATTCTCTACTGAGGATTTAACAAATTTATCTCTTGATAAGAATTACTATTCCAAAAATATTACATCAAATGAGGATACTTCATCCTCAGAAAATGAATAATTAACTTCATATGAAGAATTTTCTAGATTTTCCAAGTTACTTGAAGCAAGAAATTGTAAAATTTCTATGAAATTAGACAAGACAAATACTAGGGAATAAATTATTATAAAAGAGATTTCAGATTTTTCTAGAGATCTTAGAGATAAAGAAGAGCTTTTAGAAAAACTCTCTAAAGACCTTGAGAAAGAAAATTCTGATAAAGAAGTAATTTCTAAAGATCTTAAGAATACTATTTTAATGATAAACGTTTTTTGAGGAAAAATCTAACTCTAATGAAATTATTCATGAGGATAGGAATTTTGTCATCAGACTTAAATCAGAAATATTTTCTCTTAAGAATCTCCTTGTAAAATTTACCTCTGGGAAGGAAAATTTTGAAAAGATGTATTATCAAATTGAACCTCAAGGAAACACTACTAGAGTAGGTTATACTCACAAAAAACCGGTTTTTAAAAACAAAACTTTTGTTCATTCTAGAGCCCCTTTTTGTACTAAGTGTCAAAGTGGTGGGCATTGGAAGAAAAATTTCTCCTTAAATAGAGTTCAATATCTTGGGTTTAATACAGCTTATTTTTCTAAACAAATGTGGATACCCAAACTTTTGTTATCTAATAATTCCGAATCCAAGAAAGTTTGGATTCTGAAAGCCTAACTTTTTCTTATTTTCAGGAAAATAGGGAAAGTACCCAAAAAAATACGTGGTACATAGATAGTGGATGTTCCCTGCATATGATAGGTAACAAAACTATTTTGAAAAGATTATCAAGACGAAGGGAGGAAAAGTAACTTTCAGAGATAATGCCCAGAGAGAAATTATTGGTATAGGTAACATTGTTCTTCTTGAAAAAACTTGGATTTCAAATGTTTTTTTGTTAAGGATCATAAGCATAACCTCATTAGCATAAGATAATAATGTGATGAAGGCTACCTTGTGAATTTTAGGAATGATAAGTGCTTAGTACGCAATTCCAAGGAAGAATTCATTCATTATACCCATAGATAAGATAATGTTTACACACTAAACATAGAAGACCTTATGAGCCAAGACTTACCTTGCCTTAGTGTAATGGAAGATCATTCTTGGTTATGACATAGAAGGTTAGGTCACTGTATCCTTAGGAACTTATGAAAACTTTCTAATAAAGGTATAGTTAAGGATCTACCAGATCTTATATTTGATTCTTCCAAAGTTTTTGACCCTTGCCAATATGGAAAGCAACATAAATAAAGTTTTAAATCAGTTGGTAAAGTCTCAACTACTGATTCATTATAGCTAGTGCATATGAAACTTTTTGTTCCAACACAAACTGGAAGCATTGGTGGAAATTATTATGTATTTGTCTTAGTTTATTATTACACTAGATTTACGTGGGTCTATTTTCTAGAAAAGAAGTCTAAAGCCTTCTCTTATTTCAAAATTTTTATAGCCTAAGTGAAAAATGAAAAAATCCTTCCATTGAAAACAATCCATAGTGATAATGGAGGAGAATTTCAAAACTCTGATTTTGATACTTTTTTGTAGTAGAAAAGGTATTACTCACAACTTCAAAGAACCAAGAACACCTCAACAGAATGGTGTTGTTGAAAAAAGAAATAGAATTCTTCATGAGATAACTAGAATCACGTTGAGTGAGTATTCTGTAGCCAAACAATTTTGGGCTGAAGCTGTAAGTACTGCTTGTTATACTATAAACCGTGTTTTGATTAGACCCTTTCTTTATAAAACTCCATATGAGTTATGGAATGGTAGAAAACCTATACATTCCTACTTTAATGTTTTTGGTTGCAAAGTATTAATCCTGAATACTAAAGATAATTTACACAAATTCACACCAAAATCTGATGAAGGAATTTTCTTAGGCTACTCCACAACTTCTAAGGCATATAAAGTTTTCAATAAAAACACTTGTACTATTGAAGAGACAGTACATGTGAAATTTGATGAAACTGATCCTTTTGTTTTTAAACAACCCCAACCTACATCCTCATATGTGTTTTCAAAAACTGATTATCAACCTTTGATAGAAAATCCTTCTGATAAAGAAAATGTTCATAAAGATACCACTAAAATATTTACCCCAGAAGATTTTCTACCCTATGTTGATGAACAGGTTTTACAAAACCAAAACTAGTTGTTTTTAAAGAATCATCCTAGTGATAGCATCATTGGTGATGTCAATCAACCTCTAAGGACTATAAGTTCCTTAATAAATGAAGTAGAACATCTAGCATTCCTTTCCCAATTAGAACCAAAAAGCACTGATGAAGCTTTAGGTGATGATGATTGGATCAAAGCCATGCAAGATGAACTAAATGAATTCAAAAGAAATAAAGACCGGACCTTGGTTGAAAAACCTAAGGAAACTTCTGTTATTGGAGTAAAATGGGTCTTCAGAAATAAGTGTGATGAAAATGGAATCATTGTTAGAAATAAAGCTAGATTAGTTTCTAAAGGCTATAATCAACAAGAAGGAATGGACTATGAAGAAATTTATGCTCCAGTAGCTAGACTTGAATCTATTCGTATTTTACTTGCCTTTGCATCATTATTCAATTTCAATCCTTTTCAAATGGATGTGAAATGTGCTTTTCCTAATGGTTATGTTCAAGTGGAATTTTTTGTTAAACAATCTACTGGATTTGAGGATACAAAACATCCTGATCATGTTTTTAGACTTACCAAAGATTTATATGGACTTAAACAAGCCCCTAGAGCTTGGTATGATAGACTTACAGGGATTTTGCTTCAAAATAACTATGTTAAAGGAAATGCAGATCCAACCCTTTTTATAAATAAAGTTAAGAAAAGTGTTTTGACTGTTAAACTTTATGTTGATGACATTATATTTGGTTCAACTCAGCAATATTTAACTGATTTCTTTGCAGATCTAATGAAATCTGAGTTTGAAATGAGTATGATGGGTGAGTTAACATTTTTCCATGGTTTTCAAATTTCTCAAAAACCAGAAGGAATATATATATCCCAACATAATTATATTAATGATCTTCTTAAAAAGTATGGCTATGAGAACACTAAGAGTATAAGTACTGACATTGGTACCTCAAACACACTTGAACTTGATGAATATGGGAAAACAGTAGATCAAAAATCTTTTATAGGTATGATAGGAAGTATACTTTACTTGACAGCTAGTCATCCAGAATTAATGTTTTCAGTATGCTTATTTGCAAGATATCAATCCAATCCTAAGGTATCTCATTTAAAGTAATTGAAGGGAATTTTTCACTACGTAAAGGGAACCATGGATTTAAGACTATTTTATACTACTGGAAATTATTTTTTCTTAAAAAGTTTTTCGGAAGCTGACTTTGGTAGATGTAGAATGGATAGAAATATTACATCCAGAACATGTAATTTATTAGGAGATTCATTAGTTTCATGTTCTTGAAGGAAGAAACACTCTATAACACTTTCCACTGCTAAAGCCGAATATGTAGCAGCTGCAAGTTGTTGCACTCAAGTGTTGTGGATGCAACACACCCTCAAAGAATATGGCTTGAGTTTTACTAAGACTCATACTTTGTGTGATAACACAAGTGCCATTTCCCTTAGTAAAAACCATGCACATCACTCTCATGCAAAACACATAGATATTAGGAATCAGTTTCTCAAATATCACACAAAAAAAGAGATATTATTCTTCAGTTTATCAGAACACAAGATAACCTTGCTGATATTTTCACTAAATCTTTACCCTTCGATAGATTTGAATACATTAAACCGAAGTTAGGGATGATAACCTTAAGGTAATCTTCCTTGATTAACATCCTGTTAAACCAATCTACTTACAGTAATAAACTCGTTTTCATAGGGGGAGTACATCTGTTATTGAAGTTAGTTTTTCAAATTTTCGTAATGAAAATTTTCATAGTTATTTTTTCAAATTTGCGTAATAAAAATTTTTGTAGTCATTTTTTCAAATTTTCGTAATGAAAATTTTCGTAGTCAGTTTTTTAAATTTTCTTAATGAAAATTTTCGTAGTTAGTTTTTCAAATTTTCATAAAGAAAATTTTGTAGTTATTATTTCAAATTTTCGTAATGAAAATTTTTGTAGTCAGTTTTTCAAATTTTTGTAATGAATAATTTTGTAGTTAGTTTTTAAAATTTTCATAATGGAATTTTTTGTAATGGAAATTTTTGGAATGGAAATTTTCGTAATGGGAATTTTCATAATGGGAATTTCTGTACTTCTAATTTTTGTAATCGAGTTTTTTTATTCAATGTTTTTGCAATAAAACCTTTTCAACCTTAAGTTTTTCATAGTGAGTTTTTTGTAGTGTATTTTTCATAGTGTGTTTTTCGTAGTCAAATTTTCTTCAAGAAGAATATTATCTATTATAAATAATCTTCCTATCCAATCCGAAAGGTATTATTTCTTTACCTAAATTTTTGAAATCATTTTTACTTGCTGGTATTTTCTTTTAATTTTTCAGATTCATTTCTCCTTAAATCTGAATGTTTTTCTTAAAACCTCAAAAGATCAGATTCAAGATTTCTTTACGGGTACATTTTCAACCACCAGATCAGATCAGAGAGTTTTTCAACCATTAGATTGGAATTAGAAGTTGAAAGGTCACTTCCATCACCTATATAAAGGAACCCTGAAGGGTTGTCCCACATCGTTTTTCAAAGCTTTTGCATCTCAATGCTCTTCCTCAGTTCTTAAGACCCGTTCCGAATCTCTCAGAGTTCCTCCAGTCCGAATGTTTATAGAAGTCTCTTCCCAAGAAATTTCTACCTCTAAGGCAATCTCAAAATGGAAACTATACAGGGAAAAGTTGGTGCATCCAAACATTTTCAAGTACGATTATATCATTTCTAAGAATATCAAGTTAAATATATGGGAAGATGTCTGTATATATAAGCCAGGTTATCAAGACATGGTGTATTCAGATTTACTCATAGAGTTTTATGAGTGAGCGTGCTTCTATAAAAAATATTATAGAAAAATATTTTCATTCAAGTCTTATGGAAAAACCTACAAACTTTCTTATACCAATGCAACCAGCTTGGTGGGATTATCATATGAAGGGGAGGCAGAATTTTTCTCCCACAAACTCTCAAATGTTCAAGGTAGTTTCGTTAATGTGAAGGCCTTGCAATGTCTTGGACTTTTTGATGTCAAGACAAAAAAAATTCCAATCTAACTTCTAACAACCAGATCCTTCAGCTATGGGTACAAGGTTTTTTAGTAACTAGAAAAGGCGAAAAAGATACCCTCAAGAAGAGTGACATATATTTCTTAGATTTCCTGGTAAATCTAAGGAAAATCAATTTGATGATGCATGTTCTTGTTACAATTCATAACATCAAGAATGGAAATTTAAGAGCCCAAATTATCATGTATACTACCTTAATTTAAAAGCTGATAGTTTGGTGTCTTGAATCATTCAAGATTGCATGTAGTTACAAGTCTTAGAATTGAAAATTTATGCTTGTTAGTGATGACACACTGGAGAGAATGGATATGGGTTATTCTAAGGAGACATGAGAGTTTTATGATCTTCTAGAGGAAGAGGTAGAATCCATTCCGAAAGATGAAGTAGAGGCTAAACCAATCAAGAAAGCCGGGAAGAAAAAAAACTGAAGGAAGTGGAAGATGAAGGTGAAACTCCTAAAGATAAGGAAGTCCATTCCGTACCTGCTAAACCCAAGAAACAAAAATCTTATCCAGATGAGGTGGTTTCAAAATGGATGGAAGATAAGGAAAAGAGGAAATAAGGGGAGCCACAGTTCAGTTGGGACCCTTCTGAAGCTAAGTCTTTAAGGGAGAAGACTATTGAATACCTTGAGAATAAATAAAAAGAGAAGAAGATGAAGAAGAAAATGTCTAAAGATGAAGTTGTGAAATCTCTTTTGAAAGACACAAAAGTAGCTTCCGAAAATATTCCAGTGCCAGAAAATTTCCCAGTCAACTCATTACCTGAGACTATAGGGAAGAATTTCCTCACTCCTAAAAGATATAAAGAGAAAGAAGTTGTTGAAGAAGTGGAAGAGGAGGAAGTAGATGAAGAAAAAGAAGAAGAAGTAGACGAAAAAATTAGTGATTTAAATGATCTGATTAAAAAAGATGAAGAATATCAAGATAAGGAAAATCCATCAGAGAAATTACCACTCTGAACATCTGAGGCTGAGTCCTTGAAGCTTGTCACTCCTGGAAAGGAAGAAGAAAAAGATGGAAAGAAAGATGAAGAAAAGTAATAAGAAGAAGTAAATGAATTATATGAGGAAAAAAGTTATGAAAAGAAATTTATTGAGGAAGGAGCAGAAAAGGAGAAATTTGATGATGATATAGTTGTTCAATTATCTGATAGCGAGCATAAATCTCCTGATGAGAAAGTCGTACTGAAGATTGATAAGGGTAAGAAAGTGGTTGTTGATACTCCAAGAAAATATGTAATGAAGAGGAAGGAAGTCGAAGGAACTTCAAAAAGGAATCTTTTTGAGATTGAAATACCACTCTCACCATGTAATGTCTTGGATTCGGAGTCATCTTCACTTGGTTATGATTTTGTAGAGAAATATTTAAAGAAGACAGTTGGTTCCATTCCGACTTTTACAAACATAGATTCTATATTCAAGATGCTCCAACACAATCTTAATCAGAAGTCGGATTCGGTGTCCATGGTGATGTACAAGTGTGTAAAGATAGAATCAGATTACAAAACTTTTATTATAGGCTACGAAGATCACATGAAGTCTTGAAACAAAATGACCACTTGGTCAAATAAGATCGTCCAAAATATGGGAGTGCTTGATGAATTTCGAGAGGATGTAAAAGAGGCTTTTGATACCGAAGATTCCTAGATCAAAGATATTACAAATAGTTTTCAGTAAAAGCTAACCCTAGAGGAAAATTCTCGGAATCAACAGATGAAGGATCTGAATGGGAAGCTTAACACTGTTGCTCAAAGCTAGAAAGGGGAAAGAGATCTTTGGATTGAGATCGAAGAGAAGCTTATAAAGCAGGATGAAGTTCTTAAGGATTATTCTGAGGCTCTGAAGGCTCAAGATGACCGGATTAAAGCCTTAGAAAATCTATCTGTGGAGGACAACAAAGAGTTAAAGAAGCTAAAAACCCTTTTGAGGAAGGTAATCCCCTAGGAAATAGAAGACAAATATACCTTATCCGATCTTTTTTTGTAATTTCTTTCCTTATAAAAATCCTTTCAATCTTAATGAAAACTCTGATTTCTTGTCTTTTGTGGTATTTTGTACTAATATTTCAGGTACCATATTGTTTTCCATTCTATCAATTTTTTTTGAAAATCACAAAGGGGGAGAAAGAAAAATAATTCTAAAGAAGAGAAGGAAAATGATTTATAAGTATAGAAGAAGTATCCCTAAGTAAGGGGGAGTTTTCATTACGAAGAATTCCATATTCTTAATGAAAATCCCATTCCAGAAATCTAGAATAAGATCCTTAGTGTTCCAAAGCCTAAGGAGGAGTTAGTCGTATTCACCATTGTCCATGAAAAAAGGGAGATAAGCTTTATTTTAAAGTCTAGAAAATCTTTTTCTAAGCCCTTATATTCTTTTTCTGAAGGATGTTTGTACTTTCCAAAAGGGGGGAGATTGTTGAGTAAATAAGGTTTTCCTTATGAATTCTCCATTCCTTCTTGTTTTGAAAATCACAAACACCTTATCCTTAAGAAAATCTCTTTTTAACCTATATTTTACTTCAATAAGGAAAATTTCCTTATCCAAGGAAATATACCATTACATAGACTTAATTATTCATATCAATATTTTTCTTAAGTATAAAAATATGATTCATATCTAAATCCTTGGAATCATATAATACATAGATATAAAGCATTCTGTTTTTTTATCCGAATTCCTATTACGGACTTTTATGTAGTTCTACTCCTAATTCCCTGATACGAACTTTTATGAAGTTCAACTTTGAATTCTGATTACGAACATATATAAAGTTCTAACTATGAATTCTGATGATGAATTCTGATTACGAATTCTAATTACGAATTATAACGATGAATTCTGATTACGAATTCTCATTACGAATTCTGATGATGAATTCTAATTACGAATTCTCATTATGAATTCTAATGATGAATTATGATTATGAAATCTCATTATGAATTCTGATGATGAATTCTAATTATGAATTCTCATTACGAATTCTGATTGTGAATTCTGATTACGAATTATGGATATGAACTTGTATGAAGTTCGACCCCGAATTCTTCTGATAAAAATAATCCGAATATCCTTGTATTATAGACTCCAAATTTATTTCTGGTTTTACTCTGAACTTTAACTTTCATTCCTAAATTTTATTTGATTACATTCCGAGTATCAGTTTCTAGTTATGATTTCAATAATTTTTTTATAAAACGGTGTCTTGCCTTCAGTTATCATCTAAACGTTGTTTTAGTGACACGTGTACAGGTCCCTCCAAAATTAAGGAAAAACATGACCGTTGGAGGGGGTAGCCGACCATTGGAGTTGTGGCTATAAATAGGAGCTCATTTGAAAAGAACAATAACACTTGACAACATCTTTGAAAACCATGCTTACATGCTGTTGAAGTGATTTCTAGAGAGAGAGGCTCTTATAAACTCTCAAGCTTCGTGCAGAAAGTTTGAACGACTTGTTCAAACTTTTCTTCGTGCAGACCTGCTTCATACGACTCCGATTGTCACTATATACAATTGAGGGCTTCCGGGGATAGGAAGATAGAGGTGCCGACTACCTGATAGTTGAGGGCTTGCGGGGATAGCAATACATACTCCGATATTCCTATTGAGGGCTTAACCTGGTGTGGGTAAGATAGAATTTCTTGAAAGTATAAATCAAGGTAACTTTATCCAAGGTTGTTTGATACCCTTCTCTTTGGGTTAAAATATTTTCTACTTGTTACTATTTTTGTTTCACGTTATCTACTACATTTGTATTGTTGAGGAAAGTATAACTTTCTTATACTTCCTCATACTTGTACTCTGATTTAGTTTGATTCTATACTCTTTAAGGTAGAATCTTAGTTGGTGTAAAATTTTGTTAAGTTTCATTTCCGGAATCACTTTTCCGGAATCATGCAAGTTATTAGAACTTAGTGGTGTTGGGAATTTTTGTTATGCAAAATTTCCTTAGGGATTTTTTAAAGAATACAATTCACCCCCCTCTTGTATTTGAGCATCTCATACTTATAAATTCGATCCTACATTTGGTATTATAGAGTATATCATACTCACATACCATCTCACAATCTTATCTATATAATATGTAATTTTCAACTTTCGGCACCCCTACTTCGATTGTGTGAGGTTTTTCTAGGGTCTCACCATCTTTATTTAGCTTTAACTATCTCTGAAAGCTTTAAAAGCTCAAATAAATAGAACAAACCATCATTTAAGAAATTCATCTTTGCATGAAAATATCTATTTTAATAATAATATAATCCCATTCTATTCTTTATCAAATCTAGGAATTATTTCAAGCATATAAGAAATAAAAGGATCATGTGATTATTATCGCATGCACATGGGATTCTCACCATAAGGAGAATCTGATCATAAAGCACGTGACACCAAGATTTTTGGTGTCATGGATTAAGGAAACCAACATTAATGGAAATATATTAAATTCTTGGATCATTAGATATTTAATGTCAGTGTAGACATGAAATAAAAACAGTATCCATGGTGAATTAATGAGTTCCATGAACTCTCTTGCATTAAGTAATAAACTCAAGATCCACTGGGCATCGTGAGGAAGAAAAGATCTACGCTCAATTCCAGAATGAATTTTTTTCCACATAACTTTTATGGCACATGAATATATTTGTGATGCCTCAAAGTGAGCCTAGTTTTCATGAAGAAGTAGAAGTGATTCTATGATTGTTTTTCATGAAGAAAAACAAAACTTGTACACTTACATGAGTTAGAAAGGATAAATCACTATGTGATTTTAGGAAGAAGGCATAAGCAGCCTTGGAGGGTGTTTGTGAATTTGGGTATGAATGAAAAAATAGTGAATATAGTATTGTATGCTTGATATACAAATTGGGTACATTCATAGAAATATCCTAACCATTTGCATGATTTGTGAATATAGGGAAGAATAACCCTTGATCCTATACTAGTGTATTTGATAAAAATAATATAAAATAACAAATAATTATATGTTATACATGAAATGGTTTATATGGTACTTATGTGCCTTCCACACACAACATGATTCCATGAAGATTCTACGTGAAAATGACTCTATAATATATTATCTCATATTGTTTATCGAAGATCAAAAAAGAATAAGAATTGGAAACCTATATGTTATCATATAATTATCATTAGGATTTGGATGTATTATGAGTGTACCGACCTACATTATATTCATATCAATCAAACTAAAGGAAAATAAGATGAATCTCTTGTTTTCTATGTTTTTGAGACAACCCATTGATTAATGGGATATAGAGGTAGCCATTTGATTGTTGCATTATAAGGAACTTGATCATATTAATTAGAGTCTAGTGAAGAAGACTTGTGCTACACTATGATCAATTTTTAAGGGTCATGTTGACATTCTGAATCTCATGCATTAAAAATAATTCTTTCATTGTACTTGGTTGGTTTTATGATTATGAGTTCAAGTCAATCCCCTTGCATGTACTTCTCCTGATAATGAAATACCAGTTTTGTGAATGTGGGATTATAAACACCGTACACCAAAGACTTAGTCATCCACAATGGAGTTCAATCTCATAAAAAACATATTTTTATTTTTGATATAATATTTTATGTTCACTCTTGATAAATATGAGTGAAAAATAAAATATAACCATTCACTAAATATGTTTCATAGGTATTAAAACAAAATAAAATTTTAATGTGGTAAAACTCCACCCACACTGATTCACCCCTATCAGCATGGTCACCCCTAATGTGATCCTTATATGTGGTATTAAAGCTATAGGTTACACCCCTGGTTGGATTATCTAAATGTGATTTTATTAAATATTTTATTTCTATTCTCAATTCAAGATAGAATGAAAAATTGGTGGAGTTGTATCTATTGATGACTATAATTCAGTCTTAGCCAATACAATGAAGAATATATGGAAGAAATAATTTAAAAGGATAAATAAAAAATCCCTCTTTGTTAAATATACAGATACATATATTTATCCATGTTATAATTTTAAGAAAGAAAATTCTGACATGGTAGAATAAGATAAGGTAGTTCAATGTACTACTATAGAATTTTACAATAGTTCTACCTCAGATAATGGCGAGGAGGCATCCGATATGTTTTCAAAATGAATAATAAAATAACCAATCCCAATTGGTGATGATAATTCCATATACAATCAAAATTATATTGTTTTTAGTAAGACCATTTAATAATAGATCACCCATATAGAAGGAGAATATAATAAAAGAGAGAGGGAATTGGTAAAAAGAGTGATGTAATGTGTAGATCTTACCAAAGAATGTAACATCAAAACTATTAAGATCAAAGAGCTCAAAGAAGCATGCTCTAGGGTTGGAAAGGACTGGTTTGAATCAATACTAATGTAATATGGATCCTTTTATAATCTTTAAGATAAGTTACATGAATTAGATGAAAACTTGAAGAACAACATCGATGTCAAGAATTCTCAACTCGAGAGGAAAGTCAACAAGATCAAGGATATTCAAACATTGATACAGTTGAAAAACATATTTCATGATGAAGAAGTTATAAATATAAAGAAATAATATGAAGATAAACTGAAATTAGTGGGGGATGATAAATTCATCATAAATTTGAAATTCCTGGAACTTAGAGTCAAAGTGGAATGTTTTGAAAATTTTCAAGGCAATTCTTCCCAACAAGATGAAAAGAGAGCTATAACTACAAGAGATATATCAAAAAAAACATCTCAAGAAGATTCTTATTCTAAAAGGCCTCTATATAGTGTAAAGAATATATTGAAACCATCTATTTTCAATATTAAGTAGTCTCTAGAAAAAATTACCCTCAATATCTTTCAATAATTCTTGTACTAATCATTACTCTCTGCATAGTGTAGGTTAAATATATATATATATATAAGTGGATGAAGTAGGGAAATGATGTGATTACCACTATATCTGTGGTAAAGGTTGAAAATTATAAAAGAACCCAATCCTCTAAATAATCATACAATAAGATTGAAAATAAACAAATACTTAAGGCATGAAAACATAGATAGACTGTTTTTTTCAAATAATATATCTTGATTTTTTGGTTAATGATGTTGCTATGAAAGATTCAGGAAAAATGCATCCAACTATTGGTATAATATGATAGTATCTGAAAATAAAAATATTCCTACACCAAGGGGGAAAGACCATATAAGGAAAGGAAAAATTTGATGGTTGAAAATAGATTTGAATGTTTTAATAATGTATATGGTATTTGAAATCAATGTAGTCATAGTGAAGAGGAAAAAAATTATAAATATTTCAAGAATTCCACTATTACAATTCAGATAAAAAATATATAAATAAAGATAGAATATATGTCCAGCGTGGGAAAGAAATAGATGAAAAATATTCCCAAAAAGTCAACAAAGAGGAAAGATAAGTCAACCTCAGGTAAGCATCAGAAGAAGACTGATGCTCAATGGAAACCCAAGAAGATCAAGAAGGGTGATATAGTAAATAGGATATAATCATTAGTTTATGGAAGAATATCTTACACCATGGATCACTACAGGTAAGATATTGATATCACAATTAATGAAATAGAGCTTAAGAAACAAAGTTTAAGACCATTCGTTGAACAAAAGAAATGGGATAAAGCGAAAAAAACACCCAATAACCCATTATGATATAACAGAAATCATTTTCAAATTCCAAATGATATACTAGTAATTAACCCAAATGATGTGGATACAGTAAATAAAATTCAAGAAGAGCAGGAGAAAGTAGATTCTAATTGTAAATAGAAGATTCTACATGAAGAAATCAAATTACATGAGTAGTTTTCAAAAAATTATAACAATAAAATCATAGAAGTGTTATGTTGAAGGTACAAAATAGATATATACATCTAAAAAGATTTTTTGTTCATAGAACTTGCTCAAGAAGAAATGTTAAAGAATAATCACAAATCACCAAGTGATGAATGTTCCTTGATGGAGAATTTGAAAATGAAAATTCTACACAAATTTGTTTCTAAAGAAATTGAAGACTCTATACTAACCAAAGATACCAAGAAAGGCATTATAGTTAGCATGATGTGTGACATCCCGACCCAGGGGACACTCGGAGGTGCCCCGAGTCGGTTGACCACATGGACTCAAGTGCGCCTCCCCATATGACAAAGGGTACCAACTAGATATTAGGGCCTAGGGTTTGACTATGGGGAGACTACTCCCTCAAATTAGAGTGGAGTATAATGGAAATATAATAATATATGGATAAAAAATAAACAGTATAGACAATAATAAAAAATAAGTTAGTAGAAGTAAGCCTAACCTTCCTTCAATATTATTCAACTCAAAAGATAAACAATATAGTATAAAAAATATGATGATGTAATTTCAAGAATCTAAAAAGAATGAAAAAATGTACACATGGAAGTAGACAATACATGCTATACAAAATAATAAAAAAGAATCCAAAAACTATCGAACATCCCGACCAGTAGCCTAATAATATGTTTCCATGTTACAACAGAAAGAAACAAGAAATTTTAAGTGTCCAAAGCGAGATTCTTCCCCTTATCAACACCTATATACATATAATATCAATGGGTATCATCAGTGGCCTGAATAGGATTTTAGTTAAATCCTATTAGGCCACCACCAATGGTGTCTATACAATCTAGTCTATGAATATAATCTAATAGTGTGTAGGTATATATAAATGTAATAAAATTCCACAATTTTAACTCATACCTTCTTCAACCTCATCTAGTAATTTATATGACAATGATATCATTTAATTAATTCATTTAAGTATAATTTATATAGATAAATCACAGTATGTTTAAACGAAACTAACAATATATCATTATAATAATAAAAGTGGTCCCAATGTATAACTAACGTATAATTTAACTCAGGGGTCATCCATATCATAGTAGTAATTCATGCAGTCCTGAAATAAAGGGTTCTAAGTGTAATCAAAGGGGAATCACCCAAGGCATTCCACTATTAGTTATTCTAACTGAGTCTAAGGATCTCATCCAAGGTAATCACTAGATAAGCATGACTGGGCGCAATGGGGTAAATCCATGGAATCATATGTCCAATGTAATCAATATGGATCTAAGGAGTGTATCAAATGTATCCTAATATTCAGAATTATAGTGAAGGGATACACCATCTTCCTTACAAGAATCCTCTAGTATACAAGAAAAATATTCCACGGTGGGTATCTCACTTGGAAATCGGCTCCTATATTCCGAATGGAATCCTCTGAGTTATCAAGGTATTCAATTGGTAATCCAATGCTAGTTCAAGTCTGACCATTCCTATAAAGATAAAAGGTCAATATGCAATAAAAACTTTATACACAATTAATTCATTAATTTAGTCCATCTAATACTCATTCCATTTTATAAGTTAATAGGGTTATTTCATTATATTTCATTAATGTGACTAGGTATATTAAGGACATTAAATCATTCATCACTATAATTACTTAATAATTTATTAGGATTATTTCTTTTCTATCCATAGTCATGAAAAGGTGTTCTAAATATAGGCAACCAATATCAATTCCAATACAATAATTTAATAAGGAAAAGTGATAACTATAATATATTTCACAATTAGAAATTCATTTATTAAATTGTAAAACTGACATTAGAAGGGTCATGTGATGATTGTATACAATATACATGGGCAAGCCATTGTTCATTCATAATTAATTTTATATAAGAAGAAATTAACACTAGCAAGGTAAAGCCAACACAGCCAAACAAAGTATAAAATATTTATAATAATGATCGAAAGGTATTAAAAGGGAATCACCGACTTGTGGTAGAAGGAGTTGAGGTCAAAAACTCCAACGACATGAAGAGAAATTATAAGAAGGTCTCTAGAATATGGGCACAATGACTATAATAAAGTTGTATTAATTTTAGGGCCAATGCCTGGTGAAACTGGCATGTGCACAAAACTCTAATTTATAAATTATGAGACTTTTAGGAAAAATTCATATACCACCTACCTCAAGAATATAACACTATACTCATCCACTATCATCCCTTAGTTTGTCCTAAATAAAAAAAACTAAAGAAAAAAATAAACACCCAAAAAATAGGTTATATGAGCCTACATTGAAATAGAATCATCAAGTGGAAGGAAAATGATGAACTAATCCTAAGTATTAAATAGATTGACTAGAGGAATCCATCGAGACTAATGTAACCTCGATCAGACTTCGAATGAAGAATTAATACAAGAACCATGGTACAAGGGAGGATGATCTCTCAACAGAGGAGGGAGAGGCCTTGTGTTGCTAGAAAAGAGAAATATGGTGGAGTGCTTAGTTAATTATATTTTATAAGGTTAAAATGGCATTTTAACCCAAAAATTACTGGTTCATATGGTTTGTCCATAAGGTTGGCCAAACCGTGTTCCAACCAAGTGTTAGGATCTTCCTTAAGAGGGAGCATGCACAATTTATCCACACAGGTTGAGAATCCAAGCCCCAACCATGCTTTAAGGCAGTGTTAAAAATTATAGACAACCTACATCGAAACGTAGAGCTGGGTGTACACTAAGGGAAAACTGCATGCCCTACTCTTCCCTTTGAAATGCCCCACATGGTTTTAGGAAACTGTGAGGGTTGGGATGCATGGTTCGACTAACTATGCGACATATTTCTTTCTTCCACCGGTTGGGGGTTTGAACTCTGAACAAGCCCCAAACACCCCCAAAAATTATGTGGCCTCATTAGGTATCCATAAAAGTTCAAAGATAAATAAATAGACAAAAATTTAAAGTATCCATACCTCATAGAAAAACTAGGTTCTTATAGTCTTTCCCCTTAAAGGAATTCATCCCCATGTTAACTTCTGGGGGTATACAAACTTCATCTGAGAACTACTCCGGCCATTGAGCACATACATTAGCCTCCCACTCCAAAGTATCATCTTCTAAATGGTTGTGCTACCATATATCCCACACCAAATGGGAAGAATAATATCCAAAATAATTCATTATTTTGTCAATGATTCATATGGGATACTCCTGAAATAAATCAACGAAATCAAACTCAAAATCCTCAGAATCAAAGTATGAGATATGTCCGCATGATAATGGAGATTACGTGAAATATTTATGATTTAATGAGTGAAAAATTACCTTTTAGATAAATTAACTAATAGGTTATCGAACCAACTCTATACAGAATCTAAAATAGACCGATATAATGATATGATAGCTTCCCTTAACACCGAATCCATCTATGCCCAAGTCTGGGTGACACCTATAAGAAAAAATGATTATCGAACTTGAATTCTAGAGGTTGTTAACAACAACTTACATAATATTCTTATCTAGACTGAACAATATACATATGAATCCTTATCAAATGTACTTACTAAAAAGTCTCCTGCACAAGACGTGGACCTAGCAGGACTACCTCAAATTCCTATGACAAACATAGTGGTGAAAAAAAAAGATTTACTATACAAGACCCAATATAGATCCATATGATTCATCTCCTAAAAACTATTTTTAGGAAAACTCAATGTGAGGGATACGATTCATCCAAGAATCATCAAAATCAAGGACACATTCCCAGATCATATCCTCCATCACATGTATCATCTGTTCCAACTTTCCATCATTTTAAGGGTGAAAACATGTGCTTACAAGTACATTTGTACCCATATATCTCTGCAACCCCTTCAAGAACCATGATTTGAAACAAGAATCCCTATCAAATATGATATTATGAGGGACACTATATAGCCAAATGATCTCATAGACATAAAATCTCCCCATATCATCAACTGAAAAAGTCTCCCAGATAGGAAGAAAGTAGGCTATTTTTGTTAGTCATTCCATGATACCCAAACCAAGTCACTACCTCAAGGATGCCTCAGTAATATGACTAAAAAATACATTTCATTATCTTAACATTTCCATTATAGGGTAGGTAATGTATGTAATAAGCTAGCATTCCTCTGTTTATCTACCTTTACCTACTGATTGTTGGATTACCTAGTAATAAAACCTACAATATGAAATTTCATCCCATTCCACCAATACTGGATACACATATCATAATATGTCTAGGAGATTCCTAGATGAACTGCCCAATTAGAAGCATGAGTCTATCGTATTGGTTCCTATCCCATATATATAGAAACCCAAAAAATCTCATGTATACATATGATTTTGTGTCTATCAACAAAACAATCTAGAGGTGGGCCCTCACCAAAAATACTCTCTTAGAGTACCAAACCATTAGGGTTTGAAAACTTCATGTTCTTTACCCTATCCCTAAGTGAAGATGTAACTAATAAGGTTTTAATATAAGACTGATCAAGACTCTCATGAAACCCCAGATGAAGCTTAGAAAAGAGGGCCATCAATTTCCATTCATCACTAGTTTTATGTACAACCTATGCATGAGTCTTTTGGATCATCACATTAGCTACTGCATTAACATTTCTAGATATATAGGAATGGTCAAAGTAAAAATACTGAATGCATTCAACCTATATTCACTTTATGAGATTTATGTCATGCTCTATAAAGATATATTTTAGGCTCTTGTAGTACTTATAAACCAAAATTTCTCACCCATAAAATAGTGTCTCCAACAATGTATGACATAGAAAACTATTTCTGGATCAAGGATGATCACCAAGTAGTTATGCTCATGAGATCTCAACTAGAGAGACACTTATACAATGACTTCATCCTCATGCTTTATTACTGCTCCAAGAAATATTCACAATGCATCACCCAAAACTGTATAGCCTCTTCTAGGATCTGAAAGAATCATAATCGATGCCAAGTTAAGCCTTCCTTCTAGATCTTGAAAGGCCTTCTCATATTCTTCATACCATAGGAACTTAAAATCCATATTTGTATTTATAGTAAGAATTTAATAAGGGAATGATAAGCCTTGTTTAAATTTATTTTAATATCCATCTATCCCTAAGAAACTTTGTATGTCAAACAAGCTCTTGGGATGCTCATAGGAAACCATATAACTCACCTTCTCTGAGTCAATTGATGCATTGGACTCCAAAATAATATGACCCAAGATGTTAACTTTGTTGGACTTAAAGTGGCACTTATCAAGATTATCATAAAGCTGATGGTATCTCAGTATATTAATAATAATATCAAGGTGTTTATAATGGTCTTTATGTTTATGAGAATACACCAATAGGCCTTCCAAAAAACCATGATAAAGTAATCTAGGTAGGGGTGGAAAAACCTTTTCATCAATTCCAGGAAAATGACATGCACATTTATAAGACCAAATTCCATAATGAGATACTCATGTAAACCATAGTGACATTGAAAATCCATGCATGGTATATCTAAAGGCCCGAATCACACATGATGATAGCCATATCTTATGTCAATCTTTGAGAATACTCTATCTACTAAAATCTGGTCAAATAGATCATCTATTAGAGTTAGTGGATACAAGTTCTTAACTATAAGATGGTTCAACCATTGGTAATACAAGCATAGATGAAGGTTCCCATCGACTTTCTTGTAAAAATATGAGGGTGAAACCCAAGAAAAAGTGTTGTGTAGGATAAAACCATAATATTTTCAATCTTAAAACTATCTCTTGAGATCCTTCAGGTGAGTAGGTTCTATCCGGTATAGAGGAATAAATACTAGTTCTTCTCCTGTAATAATATCAATAATAAACTCAACCTTTATCTTAGGAGGTAATTCAGAAAAAAATTTCAGAAATCCATCCCCAAAATGATATACTATTGAAATAATGTCTATAATATGTATTACCTACTACACCAAAAAAATAATAGAAATATAGGCATTCACTCTACCAAACCCATGATGATCTGGTCCAACTCTACCATCCTGGACATCCCTCTCACCATTTTGAAGATAAATGCCTCCCTCTGGTGTTGTAGATGACACCCTACAACAATAGTAGTCCATATAGGCATGATAGGGAACCAAGAAGTCCATCCATATAATGACATGGAATCTCATCATATTGAGAAAAATTTAGTCTCGTAATAAGTGATAACTTCCCACCTCAAGGGGAAGTCCCGACATTAGAGTGTTCCATATAACCGCACTCCAAATGGTTTATTCAAGGTCATCACCCCACAGAATTACTAAATTTTTTATACTCAGACTTTACATGATAAATAAATAGATAAAGGTGTAAGATTAACCTATAACAAAAAAGAATAAACAATAATAGAGTCTACTAGAATAGTGCCTTGTACTGTAGATGGTTTTGCACTATTATCTTTGGGTATCAACTATAAAGCATGAAACTGACATGATCCCTAACACTGTGATATAGATGGACTACCCTATGCAGGTATAATCTACTAACACTGATAATTAGAAGTCTAGATAACACAACCTTGACCTCCTTCTTGGTCTATGCTACTGGTGCTTCCCCAAATCCCTGCCAGATGCAGCGCAACTAATCCTATTCCTGAAAGTGGAGTTGATACAGATCCTCTTCCACTAGAAGTTGATGAAAAGGCCCGAAAATATATTTGAAGATGACCTATAAGGATTCAATCATGACACTCAAGAGGATCTTTATCAAAATTAGGCTTCATATGACCCTACCATTCATACAGATGAAAAAAAACTGAGCTACTAATTCAGAAACTCTTGATTCCACCGATCTAATGAGAAACCACAAGGCTATGATTTCTACTACTGGAAATAACTATTTCCCTTATAAGAAACTGAACCTATATCCCTACTACTATCATCTTATCTCAGGATTCACATAGTGATAAGGTAATGTTTGGTGATTTTAGAAATGGTAGATTGGTGAAAGACATTCACATATTAGAGAATTGAATACTTGATCCCATCCTCAAAACGTCATGCTCATGATAACTCAACACTAGATATAAGTAATGAAAAATTATGAAACTTATGAATAATCATTGAATAGTCCATGAAGAATATAGAACCCTTCTAGAGGTTTATTAATTCTCTATCTTGGCAAGCTTTCAATGTCTATGGAAAGAAGTAATCATAGAAGACAGTCTAGAAGTCCATCCAGACCGTGCCATAATGAAAACCATCTTGAGTAATACCATCCAACCAATAACTAGAGGAATCACACAACATGTAGGTGATGAGATTGACCCTAATATCTGGAGACTTCTCTAGATGCTTAATGATAGAATGAATAACCTCTTGGCATGACACAATATTCTTTGGACGACCATCCCCCAAAAAAGGTGGGAAAATGATTCTACTGAAACTCATGTGTCTGATCATACATTGTAGGTGCATGTTATGGAGCACCCTTCGTAGACTGAATTATATTCAGAAAACCCTCTCACAGATGAGTATCAGTCCTCAATTCAAATATTACATGTGCTTCCTTTTTTGTAACTACTAGGGGTAATACTGGTGGCTCAAGGACCACTATATTCAGAGAGTGGTCATCACCACCCACTTGGCGCATGAATCAAGGATTTTGTGGTATCATTACTTTAAGAATTCCAAGAACATGCCCCAGAATATATTTAAAACATATAATAACACTAGAATAAGAATATTATAAGAAAAATGGCTCACTATCCAAATTATATAGCCTCAAATGCCCATATAAAAGGCCATCGTATTAGTCAATGTTTGAATTTAATTCATAGGGGTTACAGTAGATGATGGGTAAATTGATCTTTTCCTCTCAATTTACTGGAAACTATTTCATTTTAATAAGTCATGATTTACATTTTACATTTTTTAATTGCTTATATATACATATATAATAATGTTTGATTAAGTGGATCATCATTCCCAGCTAATAAAGGCCCATGCACTTTATAACTGAAAGCAAAACCCATTTAATTTTTAATTAACTATTTTAAATTCTCTCACATAATGTAATGGGTAATATAATATTGATCAAATCAATAAATTACTCCTTACAATTTATGAGGACCCATACACCTCATAAATTGAAATTGGTATTCACTCAATCATAGAGAAATCCTAGCTCAGGTAACTAAAGGTACATAGATAACAATAATAGAAACCATCTATTTAAGATGAAACCATCAACATATATAGGAAAAATATTTAGATTGATTATTTCACATTAAATAACCAACTAACTTACCTCATAGAAGATATAACTAGCACATAAATATATAACAATCGTGTATCACTCATCAATCATAAGAAAACAAGCAATACAATATGTGAAATAAAACTATATGACATGGAAAATGCATGGAATGTGAATTATAGGTGCCTATAATGATGCATGAAACAACACAACTTGTCATACGAAGCCTAGGTAAATATCCATAAATTATATCAAATACAACAATTATTTTTCATCACCCAATGGTGAAAGTACATTAACTATAAAAAGAAAAAATCAGAATAATAATTACCCATTCCTCAGAAACATGGAATTTACCTCGAACATGGGTTAATTACTACTAGGAACAGATCATGACCAAGTTCCAAAATGTTCATAATATCTTATCTATATTCACATATAATAATACAAAATAAATGAAAAACTAATCTGATACCAATTTGTGACATCCAGACCTGGGTTCCACTGAGAGGTTCCTTGAGTCGGTGGGCCACATGGCCTAAAGAGGGCCTCCCCTTACACCAGAGGCTACCAACTAGTTTCAAGGGCCTAGGGTGTGACCATGGGGAGACAATTCCCTCATTTCAGAGTGGAGAACAATATAAATATAATAAAAGATGGGTAAAAAATAAAAAACCAAAGCAGTAATAAAAAAAATGGCGGCAGAAATAAGAATAAACATCCATCAATAATAATCAACTCAAAATATGAACAATATAGTATACAAAAGTTAATGATTTAATTTCATGTAACTACAAAGAATGAATATAGGTATCTAGGGATGTAATAAATACATGATATAAAAAAAAATAAAAAAGAATCCAAAAACTATCTAGCATCTGGTATACTAGACCTATTATATTCTACCAATCCCCATACTAAACCACAAAAGAAAGATCATGTGTCCAAAGTGGGAGGCTTCCATTTATTAATACATACATACCTATAATCCCCTAGATACCATCAGTGACCCAGATAGGGTGTGAGAAAAATCGCAGTAGGACACCCTTAACGAGGTCTAAATAATCAAATTTGTGAATATAAAATGACAATTTGAGGGTATATATATATAAAGATATTATAAATTAATAAATAATTATCTATTTAGCATAATATTGTAATTTATTTAAACATGATATCACTTAATTAATTCATTTAAGTTCATTTTATATATACATTTCATGTGAGGTGTAAATAACACTAAAAATATATCATGATCATAATTAATGAGGATCAATTGTATAACCATGAAATCCTTGACCTTAGGGGTTGGCCATCTCATAGTAGTAACACATAATGTCTAGAAATAAAGGGTTTTGAGTGTAATACAAGCGTTATTGACCAAGGCATTCCACTATAAATGATTTTATCTAAGTCCAAGGATCTCATCCAAGGTAAACAAGATCTATGAATCACTAGGTCCAGTGGGGTGAATGCATGGTGCCATGTGTTCGAATACATCAAGCTGGATCCAAGGAGTATATCAAAGGCATCCCAATATCCAAAATGATTGTGAAGGGATCCTATGGTGTCATTCCAGACATTGAATAGTATACAAGGACCATGTTCTTAGGTGGGTATATCCCTTGGAAACTAGCTCCTCAAATCGAAATGGCATCATCTAGGTTCTCAAGGAATTCCCTTGGTAATCAAATGATGGTTCATGTTTGAAAACTCATATAAAGATAAAATGGTCTATATATAATAGGCACCTTATACATAATTCATTATTTAATATAGGCCATGTAATACTCATTCCATTTAATAAAGTCATTATTTTTATTACACTACCTTTCATTAATGTGATAAGGTACATTAAGGTCATGTAACCATTTATCACTATAATTACATAATCAATTATTAGGTTCATTCCTTTACATTTCATAGTCCTGAAAAGTCATGCAGAGGACATGAAACCTATATCAATTCCGTTATAATAATTTAACATGTCCAATTGATAACTATAATATATTTGACAATTAATAATTCATTTATTAAATTGAAACACTTTCCATAGAAGGGTCAAGTGATAATTATTTAAAATATACATGTGCTAGCCATTAATAATTCATAATTAATTTTAAATAAAAAGTACTTTCCATTAGTATAGTCAATCCAACACACCTAAACAATGTCTCAAATATTTATAACATGTTTCAAAAGGTATAAAAATGGGATCAACCTACTTGATGTGGATGTCATTGAGTTTATAACCACAAATGGAATGAAGATGATTCATAGGAAGGTCTCTAGAATACCAGAACAACTACTTTAATAATGGAAAATTATTTTTAGGGCCAACATCAGTTGAAAATGGTGTGAAAACAACAAAAAAATTTATAAACGATGAGACTTTTAGGGAAAAAACATAGACCACCAACCACAAGGCTATAACACCCTCATCATACAATATCGACCATTAGTTTATCCTAGATCAGAAGAAAACTTAAGAACAAATGAACTACATAAAAATAGGGCATATGATCATACATAAAAAAAGTTTCATTGAGAGGAAGAAAAATGATAAACTAAGACTATGGATTATAAAGCATACTTGGAGGAATCTAATGAGACAAAAAAAGATCAATCAGACTTTAAAAGGTGAAGCAATCAAAGATACTAGGTATAAGGGAGGAGGATCTCTCAATAGTGGATAGAGACAAGTTCTATTGCTGGAAAAGAGAAATATGAGGGAGGGGTGAGTTAATAATATTTTAAAGGGAAAATGGTATTTTTACCCAATTTGTTTGGGTCGCAGAGTTTGGCTGCATGATTGGACAAACCATTCCCCAGCTGTGTTCCATGCTCTACCTTAAGAGGGAACTCACACGGTTTGTATGTACATTTTGAGAAACCATGAAACAACCATTCTTTATGGATCTACTAAAAATTATAGAAAAAATACATAGGCATACAATTCTTGGAACATGGTTAGGGAAAATCTTGTGCCCTTATTTTTCCTCTGAAATTACCTATATAGTTAGGATAAACTATGAAGGTTTGGTGACAGAGTTTCAACTAACTGTGTAGCCTAGTTCTTTCTTCAACTGGACGGGGTTATGAGCACCAAATAAGCCTAAGAAACCTCTGATTCTTCTGTGACCTAATTAGGAATCCATTAAAGGACCAAGATAAATAATTAGACTAAATAATAAAGGATTCATAACACATATAAAAATTGTGTTCCTAAATTAAGAGCTCACTATCACCTAGAGGAAAAAAGAAATGGTTTTTATGGTTAGGAAGTAATTGTCAGCTTTATTTATCTAACTAATATGAATAGAAGATCCACCTTACTCCCATATACTTTGTGTGTATTCATTATTTATATGGAATTTGTTACACCACTATTTTTATATAAGTAAATACACATTTTAATTTTAGTTCTAATTTTTAGCTGTGTTCTTATAATATCCCTAAGAGTTTAAGGAATGGTTTAGGACAATTCAATGATTCTTTAAAGCATGGAGATCCGAATTTTGGTGAATTTTTATGAGGTATACATTTAGAAAATAATTAGTATTAATTTTTCATCTCAACCATGAGGCCCCTATATAAGGGGGTACATTTTTAAAAACTCTATGAGAGAGGCCACATGGTGAGGTGAAAAATTATGGACCAGTTGCATAGGGAATTTGCATGGGATACACTTGGTTTGGAAAACCGTGCATCAATCCCACACCCTCATTACCACTTAGGAAGTGAACCCACATTGTTTGATCATGGTTTTACCAAACCATGTGGGATAGCCAGGAAATGATTATCCATGGACAATTATTATCACAAGATTGGTTCACGGTTTGGCCAGCCATGTGGACAAACAATGATCCCTCTTAAAGTTGGATGAAAAGATAATTTTACCTCACTTAATTTAAAACACTCACCTTCTTTTCTCCACTATTAACTCATAGAACCTCTAATACAATTTTAAATACCTATAATCATCCAAGCTAGGTATTGAAACGTCTCATCCATTTGGACTCTGATTGATCCACTATTTATCTCATTGGATTCCACTTGGTAAGGGAATCAATTCAATTCCTTACTTTCTCGGATTATGTTTCCATATATAATGAAATATATATAAGATATAATATTTCTTATTTTTGGGTATTTTCTAATTATTCTATTTTCTACTGATTTAAACCAGACAAAGGGCCAATAATAGATGAGTGTTCATTTAACCCTATAAAGTAGGCATTATATGATTTTTTCCTCAAGTCCCAGCGATTTGTAATTTTCTCCACTATGACATGTATCGGTTTTACCCATGATTTTCACCTAGAATCAATTGAACTTAAAATAATATTTTTTTGGAATTTAAATGAACTATTATACCCTCTTTCAATCTTTTGAGGCCAATTATCTCAATATGATCCAACCCATGGGTGATCCATGATTATGCCTATGATCCCATTTACATATTAATGAATGAAAAACCATTTGTTTTTTTGGGTATGAATTCCTAAAATGATTTAATTAATTTTAAATGGTTGAATTGACAACTTATAATTTGTAAATTATATTTCTCTTGGCTCCTATCACTTGAAATGGAAGGTTAATTGGCACAAAACCTCCTTTGAAGCTTGTCATTGATAAATGTATGGTGATTGATTAAATTAATATAAATGAATGATATTGTCTTGGTTACTACATGGATAATGATTATATGATAAATTTAAGTTTCCAACTATATTTACTATGGGAATTTTTTATATTGAAGGAGTGGTCAGACTTGAGATAGCCTTAGATTTCCAAGGGAATGCCTTGAGCACTCAGAGGACACCACCCCAATACATTGTGCCAGTTTTAAAGGGAGATAACCACCTTGGAACTTGGTATTTATATTAGTATGTGAATGAATTGACAATGTATCAATGATTCACATGTTTCATTTTAAGATATTAGAATTCCTTAGGTACACTCCTTTGACTAAGCCTGATTCCTATAGACATGCGACACCTTGAATTCTCCCATTGGGATCTAGTCATGCTTATCTAATGATTTACTATGGACATGTTCTATGGACTTAGTTAGATTCTTATCATAGTGTAATTCCATAAATATTCCCCTATATTACACTTAAAACCCCTATGATAGGATACTTGGTTTATGTTTTATGAGTTAGATCAAACTTCTAAGGTCAAGGATGCATCAATTATTCTTGGATCCTCCTTTACTATTATTATAGCATGGACTCCTTGGTTTCACATTGGGTACTATTTTATCATTTAAAAAATCAGTATACCTTGGTTATACATATTATAACCTAACCAAATGCATTTTCCACTATTTAGACATTACTAGCTTAAGATGAATCATGTGTGGTCAGCCGGGCATCCTATGAGGATCTGACACCAACCAAGAAATTATTAAACATTATTTACCTTACTCCATATCTTTATATATTCACACTATTGATTTTATTTGAATGGATTGGATTTTTGTAGACACTGTTAGTGGTGGCCTATTGATTATATCTTACACTATGTTTGGGCCACTGTTTGGTACCCAAATAGGCTTCATTGATTTTGGTATGGATAAGGGAATGTTCCTGATCTTGGAAACTTGATTGATTATAGAATGAGATATTGGGAGTACATGACCAAACCTTGACTCATGATGATATTGGATATATTCTTTTTTTTTATTTTGTTATTTTTGATATATATGTATGTATTTATTACTCCTTTTGTATAACTCCATATCAAACTCATAATTTTATATATGGTGCCACTTTTGGCTTGATGTATTATTACTGTCTCGATGATTTACCTTTATTACTCTATTTTTCATTATTATGATTTTACTATTTATTCATTATCTCACCAATTTGATACTATGATTGTGTGGATATGATATCCCCACTATACCTCCATGGATCCTATCTACTTGTTGGAAGCCTATGGAATATGAGGAAGCATGATTTTGGCCTTATGACCAATCAAATTCAGTTACTTATGAGTGAACTGGGTCTAGAATGTTACAAATTGGAATCACAAATACATTCCTTTTTTTATACTATTTTGGTATATTAGACAAGAGACTAGGATGTGTCATAATTTGGTAATGAGCCTATTGTTGGGATTAGTTTTTCCATGTTCTGGGGAAAATCCAAATTACCTTAGATGATAATTGTTGTTCTCGATTATTCCTATTATGGTTGTACTAATTTCACTATTGGGTGACATACTTGGATTACGAGTTTTATTATTATTATGGAATTTCTTATTCATAGCATGGTACAGAATGTAATCATTAATCATGTATCATTATAGTCACCTTAGAGGATTAATATGTAATTCATTATGTCATGCCATGTAGGTTGCATTTCCTAACTGCATGATAGTTTTTTCATGTGAATGAAAGAATATATCTATTATACAACTAATGTTTCTATATGAAAATGGGATTAAATAATTCGATAGTAATGTCTAAGAATCATCCAAAATAGTTTTTCCCATATATTTTGTTAATGGAACCTTAAATAACCAATTATAAAATGTTTGAGTTATGTATCTAAAGTTACATAGATTGAAACATTAGTTGATTGGAATACATGAATGACATTTTTAATTTAAAGAGTACGTGCCACTATAAATTGGTAATGGTGATTCATCTAGTGAAACCATATTATGCGACCTGGTACATTATGTTACTGAATGTAATGGTATAGATGTTGTTAGATGAACTACCAATTATAATTTATAAATCATGTACTTCTTTAAATTGGTAATGGTACTTCATTTAACTAGTCTATTGTATAAACATGATAATTTTTAAACATTACCTTAATTTGATTTCTATTAAATAGGGATTCCAATTACAATTGAAGGGGTGCTTCCATCACAAATTATAATTGAAACTCCATATAATGAAACCCTTGATGTATAATGGGGAACTTAACCCATAATTGAACTTAGTAGTGGGAAGTAGGCAACATATTTAGTGTTTCAACTTAGTCTTTTTTATCACACAGAATTAGATTTTGATGCAGGTTGAGGTGTGTGACTTACTTATAGAAAGACTTGTACCTATCCAACTCTTATATCAATGTTTTAAATTGTTATCAAAACCATTATGAGGCACGTTTTTGTAATTTTTAGATCAATTCAACCATGAAATCCTTGTGTCATGTTCCAGGAGAATGGTGAAGACCATACTATGAAGGTGGTGGTATCTGAGCCACTAGTGTTACCTCTATTACCACCAAATACAGAACATGTAGTTATTCCTAAGATGGAAATGATTTCCAATTTGTAGAGGTTCCAAATCATCCACCTATGTTTTCAAGGGATGATAGTCCAAAGGCTACAAAGTCATGTATAGATTCCATTATATCTATATTTGAGAATCTAGATACACCTACTGAGAGGTGGTTGAATATACCTACATATATTCTTCACAATTCGTCAATGTAGTGATGGGATGTCATTATTTAGCAAGATTACCATTAAGATATAGTTTGGATAGATTTTCTATCCACCATATATGACTTTTTATGGAGATACTGAGAGATAACTAGGCTATGGGATTTTTGAATCTAGATAATGGATCCATATAAGGTATTCATTATTCATCCTAATTTTCTGAATGTTAGAGTTTCAAAACTTTTTCTCTAGTTATTAGATTTTGAGAGTGAGGTGTTTCATGGATGGTATCAGATATTTCATCTGGTCTTACTTGAATATTTTGTGTTTGGATACTATTTAAGGAATGGTGAACCATACCCTTATTTCCAAGAACAATTTGACGGAATATTATAGTACCGACCATGGAGTGTTAGTTCTGAGAAAGGGTAGTAGTTAATCCAGTAGTAAGAAACACCACTTGAAGGGTTATCAATAGACTAGTAGAGAAAGAGTTCCTATAATGGAAGTTGTGTCACTTTCCATTAGTGTGTGATACATGGTCACAAAAAGCCTCTGTGTGATTGAGACATAGTTGAATTCTTAGCCTACAAATGAATGAGGAATCTTCATAGGGTTTTTTATAACTTTCCTTCTAATCCAAGTAAAAGAGGATGCTTACAAGATCCTCCTTTATAAACAAGATCAATAGCTCAAGGTTAGGATATAAGATGGACTACCACTACCCATAAAGGTTGAAGAGTTGGATGTCTTCAAGGAGACCAGAGTCAGGATACACAATTCTATAAGAGTGGACCTTCTTAGAGTGGTCATGGTGTAGCTCATGCCTGGGGATAATTCTAGATATGTACAATGAAACCTCTGTCTAAAGAGCAAGGTAATGGTCCTTATACAGTGAGATGTATAATCTTAGTAGACTATAATTTAATGCATACCCATTTTGATACATGAGCTTTTAATTATGTTATCTCCAATACAACTTTGTAAATCCTTTGGCTTGATATTATAGATCTTTATGGCGTTATGACACTAGATACTCATTTAGGAATTTGATTAAAGAGTATATTCCATTGTAACGAATCCCCCTTGAGATAGGAAGATTTTTTTTCTTATGGGACTTTTTCATCCTTGGGATGATTTGATATGATATTATTATTAAGATGGGATGGTTCATCTTCTATCACACTTATGTAGTTTGATATCACTGTGGGGCATCATTTACATCACTTGAGGTTGTTAGCTATACTAAAAATGGTGAGTGGGATGTCTGGGAAAGTAGACATGGAATAAAGTATCATGGGTTGGGTTGAGTGACATACCATACTGCTAGTCTTTACATGGATGAATAGGGATCACATGAAGATGATTTAACTCTTATGATAGTTTTTTTCAGTCATGTTTTTACTAAATATTTTTTGACTCCCTACTTGGAGATAGGTAGAGTTTACTATCAATCTAGTTCCAAGAGAATCACTGATATTCATTCCTCCTTATGAGAAAGATACTACTGAGCAGTAGGAGATAAAGAGACCATTAGAAGAATTAGAAGCTAAGGATTTTATATGGAACAATACTTCAAAATGTGGTTCACCTTTCCTTTTTCCTATGAAAGTGGATGGCACCCTTATGATTTGTATAGATTATTAGAGATTAAACCATGTTCTGGTTAAGAGAAAGTATCCACTACCTCTTATAGAAGACCTATTTGATCATATCTGAGGATTTAGTGTTTTATCTATGATTGATATGAGGTTAGGTTACCACCACCTATGTTTTTAATCTTTGGATACACCATCTATAGTGTTTCGTAGAATATATGGTTTCTATGAGTATTTTTTTATACTATTAGGTTTGATGAATGTGCCCAAACAATTCAGGGATCTTATGAGTCATGTTTCCACCCAAATCTGGATTAATTTGTGGTAGTATTCATGGATGAAATCTTGGTGTATTCTATCCCTCAAAATGACTATGTGAACTATATTGATATCATGATGAATACACTGATAGATCACCGGATATATACTAATATAGATACATTCAAATTTTGGATTGATATGGTACTATTCCTAGGTCAGAAAATTTCATAAGTAGGAGTATCTATTGAGCTATAGAGGGTGCAACCCGTGATCTCTTAGGAGCATCCCAAAATATCTTTTGACATATGGAGTATCTTAGGGACAGATTGGTCTTAAAATATCTTTACTATGGTCTTTTCATGCCCTGAAGAACATATGACAAGATTTAATAAGAAGAGAATCAAATTTATATGGTCAGATGAATTCAAGAAAACATTTCAAGATATGAAAGAGAGATTGACTTCAACACTGATCATGATTAATTGAAAGTCCGAAAAAATATTTACAATATATTGTGATGCATCAGGAATCAACCTAAGATATTTTCTGATGTCAGACGATCGAGTTATGGAATATGGGTCTCTTTAGCTGAGGCCACATGGGAGGAATTAACCTATTCATGATCTTGAGCTAGCATATTTTTTTCATTCCTTTCATTTTTAGAGGCATTATTTACTAGGGGGAATTTTTTAGTGCATACAGACCTCAAAAGACTCAAAAATATGTTCACATAGCTTAGATTAAATCTCATAAAATGGAGGTGGTTTGAATCCCCACAATCCTTTTGTTTTTATCTTTTCTATATTTTGGAGAAGGATAATGTTGTAGTACATGATCAGAGATGGAGGTCATAGACACAAGAAGTTCAGGAGGCCGGTAGTGAGTGGCTATTATTGGCCTTGTTTTTATAGATACACATATAGGTACATGGGCATAAAAAACATCCTATCCTTAAAACAATATCAGTGAACTATTCACTCATGGAGAAAAGGAATATGAGGTGGTTATATAACCCTCAGGTCCTAGTATTAAGGGAAAGTGTTTCTAGAGAGGACCCGCAGCTAGGTTGGATCATAGATGATGATGAGGTCTTGAACATCCATGGATGTGTCTAGGTTACTATATACATCTTAGAGGAATAGCTGTTATTGTCTCATTCTTCAACTAGGGTGGTACACCTTATGATTTCAAAGATGTATCATGATCTACATCTCCAATACTGGTGGCCGGGTATGAAAAGTGAGATAACTAGATATATTACTTGGTGTTCCACTTGTTAGCAGGTAAAGGTAGAACAATAGTGACTTGAAGGGATTCTAAAACCATTGACCATTCCTGAGTGAAAATTAGATGACTTAACCATAAAATTTTTATTAGTCCGCTGATATCCCCTTAATGAAATGATGTGGTATAGGTTATAGTCACCAATCTCAAGATGGTGTCTCACTTTTTACCCATCAAGGATTACTTTTCTATGGATCAGTTTTGTAGGCTCTATATCTAAGAGATTATATGACTCATGGAGTCCCATGGAATATAGTGTCAGCAAAGGACCATCATTTCAATTCTCAAAATTGGGAAGTGTTGCAAAGGACGTTAGTTACAATGAAAATTTTGAATATACCATACCACCCTCAGACTAAAAAGTAGTCAGATTAGATAATACAAGTGTTAGAATAAATTCTTAGAGCATGCAACATTTCTTTTAATGGTTATTGGGTAAATCATATACCCATTAATGAGTTCACTTATAATTACATCTTTCAAGAAATGATTCCAATGGATCCTTATAAATCCTAATACGGTATCCCATGATGATAACCTATATGCTGGTTAATGGTAGGGGAGGTAGTTATTTTTTGGATCTCATCACATTTATGAGACATCAAAGAAAGTTCAAAAGATTAGGAATTTAATGGATAAGGCCCATTCTAGAAAAAATTCATATGTTAATCACCATCAATGACCTCTATATTTTGAGGTTGGGTATCTTTTATTTATTATTGTATTTACTAGACAATGTAATAAATAGTTTCAGTGGAAAGATAAGTTGTCACCTTATTTCATTATACCATTTTAGGTTTTGTAGAGGGTCAGACCAATTTCTTATCAGATAACACTCCATTAAAGATATAAAGGTATGCACATTTTTTTGACCTTTCTTATTTACAACACTACTATTCAGAACCATATCACATCTTTTAGCATGATTAGGTTGAGTTAGAGGTTGAAACATAATTTGAGGAGCATCCTATATGTATCATTGAGTAGTGCATGAAGGTTCTCTATGGTAGGTCCGTTCCTTTAGTATGGGAGATATGGTAGTGTGGCCACGTACAAGTTGAGACCTCAGAGCGGTAGGCTGATGTACATACTCACTAACCAGAGTTATTATCGTAATATGAATTATCACCCTATAAAGGGAAAATCAAGGAACCAATGGATTAGGTGTGTGTGTGTGTGTGGGGGGGGGGGGTGTTATACCCTTGTTATTCTATAAGGAATGACACATTTAAATCTCAGTTAAAATCTTTAGTTTTGTTCAAATTGTGCGCTTAATATTTTAATTAATGGTTCAGGAGAGTCTTGGGATTTTTATAAGATCGAAGCTCTAAATTATGGAGAAGATGTATAAGGTGCACAATTGGAACATGATTATTAGTAGTCATTTAACTCAACCATTTATCCCATATATATGGTAGCACAGTTTTAAAATCTTATAGGGTATGCCACATGGCCGTGTGAGAAACTAAAGATCTATTATAGAGGGAATCCACACAAAATTCACATGGATTAGAAAACCATGTGACATGAACTCATCCTTAGTTCAACATACGTAGTAACCCCACATGGTTAGTTTAAACTATGTGAGATAGCCATGTGAGAGGTACTCATGGACAATGATTATTCCACAGTTAGTGCATGGTTTGGAAAACCATTCAGAAAAACCATGAGACCTAGAAAATTTGGGGGAAAAGACAACTTTTCCCAAAATTATTTTAAATAAATCACCCTCATCATCTATCCTCTCCATGCACAATATCTCCACTCCCATAAAAATCCCTCATGTCATCAAAAATAGGCATTAATGTATATCCTCCATCCAAAATCTGATTGATCCACCATTTATATAATGTTATTCTTCTTGGTAAGTGATTCAATAAACTTCATTCCTTTCTTGGTTTATCTTTCCATATATGGAACAACATACATGTAATTCAATATGCCCTATTTTTATGTTATTTGTCAATTTTTTTTATTCCAATTTAGAGAAAACCAAGGGCCGATACTGGATGAGTGTATCTAAATCCATAATGTAGGTGGTCTAGGGATTTTTTATCATGTCTCATCAATTTATAATTATCTCCATTATTCCACTTGTTGATTTTACATTAAATTTTTCCAATGAATCAATTTACCTTAAAATATTAGTTTGTTTTTTTGGAATTTAAACACACTATTACACCCTCTAACTATCATTAGAGTTCAATGATCTCAATATGAGACACCCCTTAGATGTTCCATGATTATTCCTATTTGACCCTTTATATATTAATAACCGAAACATCCATTGGTTTGTTTGGTTCATCTTACTCGAATTATTTAATTAATTTAAATGATGTAATTAAAACCTTATAATAGGGAAATAATGTTTCTCTCAGCCCTCATCACATGAAATGGAATTTTAATAGGTATGAATCATCCTTTGTAAATTTTAATTTATAAATTAAAAGAAATGGATTAAATTAATTTGAATGAATGAAATTTGAATGGTTACTACATGGCCCATGATTATTTTATAAATGTAAGGTTCCCACCTTAATTACTCGATGATGTATTGACAATTCACCTGATTAATTTTTAGATATTATAATTCCTTGGGTACACTCCATGGTTTCAACTTAATGTCTATGAACATGTTATTCCTTAGATTATCCCCTTGCAACATAGTCATTATTTTATTAATATTTACCGTGTACATGTTCCATGGACTCGATTAGATACTTATTACAGTGGAATACCATGAGTATTATCCAAGATTACACTTAGAACCTCTAATATGGGGTACATGGTTTATGTGCTATGAGCTAGCTCAACCTTATAATGTTAATGATACCTTGATTATTCTTGAATCATACTTTACTATTATTATAACATGGAATCCTTGGTTTTACATTGGATCATATTTTATCATTTCTTCTACATGTACACCTTAGTTATACATGTTAGACCTTTACCACTTGTAGGTCCCCCTGTTCAAATATTACCATCATAGGATGAAGAAGGTGGGTTCAACCAATAATAAAGGAGGATAAGAGCCATACCAAGCTATTATTTCACATTATTTACATTATTTCTTATATTTATATCTAAAAACTTCTCATTTTATATCCACAGACTAAATTTTTGAAGATTCCATTGGTGGTGGCCTAATTATTATATCTCACACCCTGTTCGGTCCACCATTTTCTACCTAAATAGACTTCATGGTCAATGGAAAGGAAATGGGAACATTCTCAATATTGGATGCTTTATTGATTATATAATTGGATATTAGGTGCACATGACCAATCCTCACCTCATGATTCTATTAAAGATATCCTTTTCAGTATTTTTTTTTTATTTTTGATATACATGTATTCATGTATACCTTACTTTTGTATAGATCCATGACTTGGTCATCATTTTTTATAGGATTCCACTTATTTCTTGATGTATTATTACTGTTTGGATTATTTACCTTTATTAATTTGTTTTTCACTATTATTCTTCCACTATTTATTCATTATCGTACCATTGTGATACTTTCATTATGAGGGTATAGTCTCACTACTACACCTCAATAGACACTCATTACTAGTTGGAAGCCTCAAGAATACCTGGATGTGTGCTTGAGGACTTGTGAATAACCAATATTGGTTGCATATGAGTGAATTGGGTCTAGGATGTTATAGAATTGAAGGTGATTCACATAATCAAGGGGATAACCGAGTAAAAGAAATTATGTTTCCATATCTACAAGATGAAATATTCATTCTAAAATTTATCTAACTTTCCATCAAAGTTTCATATATCTATTGATATCTTGAATACTATTTATTTTCAAAGACCAAATGTCAACATTGATGAAAATAATCAAGATACCATAGTTTATCAAAAAGAATTAAGTATCCATCATGGATTTGATCCCAAAAATTGATATCCACATCAATTGGAATTCTGATAAACAACTAATGAAAATATGCATCTTGATGAAGTGAGGCTGGAGATCATCCCATGAGTGGGAGTTTTGAAAGATTCTTCTAGAATATTATGCTTTATTCAAAATATGAAATCTATGTAAGGTAATTATTCATAATTTTGTTGATAAGGTATGTGTGTTAACTATTACATCCCTATTCAAAAAGTTTGAAAAGAATTATTATCTTAAGGGGATAACTTAAATAAACCAATTACATGAGAAAAAGAAGCTTGACTAAGTTATATGACTTATTTTATAAACATAACCTTACAATTACACTTGAATATTTTTAATATGTGTGTTGAGATGAGTGTAGGATTTCAGGTTGAATGTTTGATGACAATAATTTTCAACAAGTGGTATGAGAATATTTCATCTTGCATTGTATCAATTGGTATCAACCAAGTATTATCATCCAAGAAATAGGTGAACAGTATCCAAGTAAATATACAAGTTTCTTAGTTGGTATCATATTTTGAATTTAAAATGGACAAAATTATTGTCTAAATTATACCCTCTTATTTTCTACACTAGGTTAGCCGATGTTGACATAGTGTGTAATAATTGATGACACATTACTAAAGAGAGAGATGATATCATTCTATTTCAAGTACTTTTTATTTGTTATCATTAATGTAGAGATAATAAAATGGAATGATGTTAGGGTTCTTGGAGGAGAAAAAGAAATAAATATTATAAGAAAATAGGATCCACATAATGACATAAAATTTTCTATTGGTGTTAAAATTAGATAAAAAAGGGGATATTGAAGTTCATACTTTGTGTTTATATTTTATTTGTATTAAATGAGTATTTCAATATGTCCTGAACATGTAGAACAACTTGGAAGATAATTGATGTTTCTAATAATGTTTTTTGAAGACTGAAGTGAAGTTACCATGTAACTATGTGCATTGAGTTGAGACATACTTTGTGAATCTTAAATTTTGATTGAAGAAGGTTTCATGAGTCTTGGTACTACTAGAGAATATCATTAGAATATATATTTATGATTCAGAATACAATATTGGAAGTAGTTGAAGATTGAATATCCATCCATGAAAAGTTAAAATGTTACACATCATATATTTAATTAAGTGGTGATGATTATAGAATTTTTATTGATTCATTTAATGTAATTGGATGTAATGATTCAAAAATTATCCATGTAAGGATGAAAATTGATAAACTTGTCCTCATTTATTCAAGAAAATATGATAATGTGTTTTACATTGTTTACAGCATAACAAGTTGGTTATGATGAATGTTTAAGAAGGTAAAAGATTAAGAAAATATTTTTTTCATTAGAAGGAATGGAGAATTTGTCATATAGCATAAAAATGGTTATATGAATGAAAATATTTTGAAATCCCTGAAAAAATGAGAAAATAAATTTTTATTTTTCATGAATAAATATTTTAGAAGAGGCATTTGGAGTTGATTAGGAATATCATACTTAGTAGTAACTAAGTATATGAGAATTCATTAAAAACAATTCCCATACAAGTATCTATCCTTAATACCCATGTGCATCCTGTGCTGAGGGGGGCACTAGGGTTGACCATAGTTATCTAGAATTGAATCGTAGAGGGGAGAGTATTTCATGCTAAGATCACATTGAGTAGAGAGGCGACACAACTGTTCATGGGTAGAATGAAGACATAGGAACCCACGTATGTTGGTGATAATGGATGATCAATAGCGGACCTTGTTACTTACATATACTGAGTTAACATGACACAAAGTAATAAAATGTTCTTCCCAATTGAATGAATGTTCAATGTGGGATGTGAAAACCATGAGGTACAATTAGAGAATCTAAAAAGCTATGTAAAGAACATCAATCATTCGATCATGTTAATATAGATTGTTTAATCAATATCATGTGTGATCTTCAACCAATGATAACTCTATGTTGTATATGTGTGGTATTACCAGACCATGAAATTATCCTTTAGTGTCAACTATCTCCAGTAGCCGGATAAGATCAAATGAATGGCATAAATCATCATGCATGAAAGCTTCAGAATGTAGAAAAATATCTATTTGAAGGATAAGATTCTATCTCACAATTATTGATGAAATCTAGGCATGAATTTCATAATGTAATAAATAAAATAATTATGTGATTATTATCACAGTCATGTGAGATTATCACTATGTGGAGAAAAGAAAGTGATGCCATGGTTTTCAGAATCATAGAATAAGGAAACCTATATTTATAGAAATATTTATACCATTATAATATTCTGAGGTTTAATATTAGCATTAAAATAAAAGAAAAAATAGATTCAAGGTGGTGAAACAGACACAAAATGAAAGTGGTTCATCATCTATAAATATCAAGGGACCCTAAAAGTTGATATTACCAGAAAAATATTAAGATCTCATTTTTAGAGAAGAATTGAGAATCCCAAAAACCTCATACTTCTACTATATTAAAGGAGTTTCCCATGAGACATTCAAATTTTAGACGGAATGAGTTCCATGAACTCTCATACATGAATAAATGAACCCATGATCCATTGGGAAACATGAGGATTAAAATAACTATAATCAATTACTACATGAATTTTGATCCACACACCCTCTATGGTACTTTAATATCATTAATATACCATGAATAAAACCTTACTTTCACGAAGTAAAAGTGATTCTGTTCTTGGTTTGAAAAAATAATAAGAAAATAATGTTCTTATGTGTACAAGAAATGATAAATAATTGTGTTGTTTTAGGAAGAGTACATAAATTACCTTGGAGGGTGCCTATGAATTTTTTTCTATATGAAACAACAATGAACAAATTATTACATGCTTGATATAAAATATGGATGTTTTCATAAAGATAACATGAATATTTTCATGATCTATGAGCATAAGAAAGAATAAAACTTGATCCTAAAAAATGGATTTAATAAAAAACACATAAAATAATAAATAATCATATGTTATATTTTCTAGGGTTTGTATGAGAATTCCATGCATGAAACATAAAACATGATTTCATGATGATTCTTTTTTAAAATGACACACAAATTTATTATCTCATTTTTTTTCAATGAGTAAAAAAATAAGAATTGGTGAAAAGGTTTTATAAGTTAATTATTATTTGTTCTAGAAATTATTATGAGTATACCAGTTTACATTATATTCATATCATTCTGACTGAAGGAAAAGTGGAGGCATCCCTTAATTAGTCTATTTATGAGATATACAATTGATTTCTATGATATAGAGGTTTCCATTTGACTGATTCATTTCAAGGAAGTTGATGAAATTAATTGGTGTCTAGTAAAGAATACTTGTTTTATGAAGTGATAACATCAAAAGGGGAATCTTGATATCCTGTATCTTGTGTTTCAAAGATAAATAATGAATTGTACCAGGATGGTGCTAGGAGAATGATTTTATGTAAACCCCCTTGCTCGTTCTTATCTTGATAATATAAGATATTATGTGTTCATGTGGGATCATAACCACCATACACAGAAGATTTAGTCACCCACATTAGAGGGGAACCACATGAAAATCCTACCGTTCTTTGGGGTTTATTATTTTATCTTTCTGTTTTGTAACTATAGGTGAAAAAGGAAAGATAACCATTCATTGAATAATTTATAGAGGTATAAAAAAGGGATAAATGTTTAAAAGTGGTAAATATTCATCCTAAAATAATTCACACCCCTTTTTAGTGTGTTTATCTCTAAAGTTACCCTAACATAATATTGACTTGTGTAATGATATAGCTAAATATTCAACAATGCATAGAGTTTTTCCACATCATAAGAATTAATATAATTTATATGAAGGCTGCATCAAGGTAAACTAAGGTTTCATAAAAGTAATTTTTGAGTTTTTTATGTGTCATTCAAATATATATATGTTTCATCTATAGTTTACATAAGTTTCATTCTTGACATGGATGAATTCTGAAGTTACTGAAACAAGTTGGGGACCACCCACTTTAATAAAAAGAGAAAGAAAAATAGATAGAAATCTATTTTGAATTGGGTTATTCTTGAACCCATTACAATATTGAAAGACCCAACGCACACAACCATAGATTTGAATGCCCCAAAATCCCACTGACAAAAATACCATTACAAGAAAACCCATTAAAAATGTCCAAACTAGCTAGAAATCAAAGAAAAACATGAATCGTTATTGACATCACTGCCACACTATCTCCATCCCACCAAGATCTCCTAACAACCACCACCGATGCAACTCACCATATCTAGATCCACTGTATAGATCACCATCATGCTAGTATTGAACTAGATCTATGAAGCACGCCTCCAAGCTGATGATACATGCATAAAATGCCTCACGTAGTTTCTATTCATGCCATAAACACCCTCAACCCACCACAATGACACTCGAATGAGATCCCGATAATAATTTCTACCTTAGAATACTATAGATGGAGGAAAACCTCCCATAACCCTATAAATAGTAAATCTGACAAAGAAAGAAGCAGTAAAGCTACCCAAGACCCTTCCTAGTCACCGAGTCCCCAGCAGAACAATATTCACCTTCTGTGCGACACCCTGGATCAGAGATAACCTCTAACCAATATGTACTGAACTGAATCAAAGTTTCCATGAATAACCAAAGAAACGATGACCCAACTAAATTGACCACCCAACCAATGCTTGAAGATGATATGATTACCTATTATAAATAATTAATCACTCCATACCATATATAAAACATGTTCTTATATGTTTATATTGATATTTAATACAATAACTAAATGAAAAATGATTGTTAAAGAATATAAGGTCATAGATATTAAAATATTACACGAGAATTAGGAATTTGAGTTATACATATATTTAAATGAAAATCCTTAACTCAATTTGTACAAGTTTGAATATGTTAAAATATGAGGATAACTGCTAAGAATCTTCAAGAAAAACAATTTGAATATTAAGAGAATATTATTCTCTGAATTATTTAAGATACCCTCAAGAGATATACAGTCTTTAGAATAAAGAAAAATTAGGTGTTATAAAACACTAAAGGTTGTAATTGTATAGACATTCTGAAAAGCTAAAAGAGAACCTAAAAAAGATTTCAATAGAACATTTGATGGTATTTAAGAATAAGAACCCAACCAAATTAGGAGAGAAACTATTCATTTAAGAAGTAGGACAAGATAGATAGAAAAAGAATAATACAGTTTCAGATGTTCATTTTTTTCATCAATAATCTCATAAAAATTAGATCCACTTTTATTTTCAAATCAAAGTGAAATTGAGTAGAGAATAAGGCCAACATGCATGAACTTGGTTTGAAATCATCCTAGAAATTGAAGTCTTATTTTATAGTGTGTGGATGACCCTTACAAAATCCATTTCAGTAATAGATATTGAGTTGACTAAGACAACATGAATCCAGTTTGATTTTGGATCACATTGTGGGATGCCATGTAAGCACAGTGTAACATATGAAATGGTGTGATATTCTCTTAGGGACCTACAATATACCATCCATACCCTTGTGTGATGCTTTTAATGAACATGTAATCACTTCAAATTAAATTTATAATAAAATCCATGTACTTGAAAAATTAAAAAATGGAAAGGAGTAGGTTTTCTTGAAGTATCCGAACCTTTAAAAAACTTACTTATTGGTGTTCTTGTCTATTCTTCCATTACATTATGTGGTGAGGGTTTTAGTCACCTTATGAATATCAGTACTTATTAACCAAAATTTAGGTTAAAGAGTTAAGAAGTGATAATTTAAGAAGAAAAATTTACTTGGTAAAAAATGACATATGATTCACTCCCTCTTAGGTGTCTGCATGATCTACTGGGATCTACATCCTAAAATGAAACACATAATATCAAATAATATCCTAAAAATTATCTTTGGTCTATTGCATATGTCCACCCGTGTGAGTGTGAAGTGATGTAAAAATATTTAATTGAGTACCCATCACCTTCTATAACCCTCACAAAAATCTCGAATTAAATCAAGGATCTTCACATGTCATGATAAATTATGGAACTCAATTAATCCTAACCATGTCATCCACATAAAAATAAACAAATTCATCTATTGAGAACATATCTTGAATTGGAAATAAGTGGGCTAAATTCATATGGTAAACCATAATAACCCATTCACATCTTTCTTCTATATATACCTAGGAAACAAGTTCACAAAGTATATCATGATGTATTCACATTTCCATGTTAACACTTGAAAGGGTTATAAAATCCTCATAGGTTGATGATAGTCTACCATTATTTTTTGAGAAGTCATGTACATAGATACATAATAAGATACATCCTTTTTTCATCCATACCCATCATAACTATAGTTTAATTTCACAATGTATCTTCTCCACTCTTGGACAAACCTGATAAATGGATTTATGGAATGCACCTAGAGTTTCCCTTTTTCAAGCCCAATTGAACCACCACTCTATCCTAAAAACTAACTATTTCATCTTCCATTAAGAGAAAGATTTATATAGACTATCTAGTATTTAAGGTGTTGATAAACTTATGACATTAAGTATTGGTATTTTTTCCTCCTTCAATTGGTCAATAAGTGAAAATTAAATGTCGTTCTGACATAAAATCATATTGTTACACTATTTATGAGCTTATAAATAAAATCTCATTAGTATCCCCATCATCCAACACCACTCCTTAGATTCCTTCATTGATTAAGATTTCTACCTCAATGAATTTTTCATAACACTAAACATACCTGTTGTATAGGATAAATCAATATAAAAAAGTCTAAAGATGCTATAACAACATTTTATAACTTAGGTTCAAATCACATTGAGAGAAGATGTTCCTCAAAATCCTATGATGTGAAAAAACCATGGTCCTTTCATTGAACAAATAATTTATGTATCTCTTCAACATATCAATAACTTCCAAACACTCTAAATCATGCATTGGATAATTATTCTCATATGTTCAAATATTCTTTGATCCATACACAACTATATTATCCCCTATCAATAGAACACACCTTTTTTATCTCTAGATACATTATATTACATTAAAACCCCATTAATGAACTCATAATAGACTAAAATTGGGGCAGAAGTCATCCTCCTCTCTAGCTCCTCAAAAGCTCCTTGAAAATTTTTATCCAATTAAAACTTCATACTATTTTGAGTAAACATCATCACTAGAGATGTTTAATTAAAAAATTAGTTAATAAAATATATTTAGTGCCATTCCAATCCAAGGAAACTTGAAATATCAAAGAAATTTTGGGATACTCTCAAGGAATCACTACCTCAACTGTATCTAGATCTACTGAGTCAACCTTCTTAGAGATCACGTTCTCAAAATATTCCACATCCCATATCCAAAACTAATATTTGTATAGCTTCATGAATAACCTATTATCTCAAAATATCCCTAATATTGACTTTCTATACTTCCCATTCTCTTCCTATATTCCTGAATATAACTTAATTTTATACACATAAACTAATATAAATGATACATGGTTTTTATAGAAGATAAAATTCATCAACTCTATAAAAATACTAGATGAATTGAAAACTATAAAAAATATTAAAAAGAAATTATAATGTTAGTACCTTCTCCTAAATGGTTTCTTTGGAATATCTACCTTTTTCCCTCTTATATAGTGATATCCCTATCAGAAATAAATATTTCAAACCAATTAAATACTTTTAATTGATAAAATAGATCAAAAATGTATACAAAAGGGTATTTATTTTTCATCATCACTTTATTTAACTTGTAGTAGTCAATTCACATCTTCAAGATACCATTATAATTCCTGGAAAATAGAATCAACACTACCCAAGATGAAATGATTTTACAATTAAATAGCTTTACCTCTAAATCCTCTATATGAAGCTTCACCTATCGTAGCTCTATTGGTGCTATATTATATAAATGTAATGAGATCAAACTCATCCCTATCAAAAAAATTGATGGTTAAATCCATGTATATCACTAGTGAGAGGCTAAATAAATATTTTGGAAACACATCCAAAATATTCTTCCACCACCTTTGACTACAAAAAAAATCCCTAAATTAAACCAATATAAGAACCTACCCTACTAGATAGAAATTGAAATTCTTGAGGTATTTAATAATCATCTTGGAAAACATACATGAATGTCCTACTCCCCTTGAAATGTGTTAAAACTTATGTTAATTAAAGTTAAAAAACCTCTCTCTCATACTTGTAAACATATGAATTAAACATCAAAATCTAGTATATTTAGATAATAAGATAAAATAAATTCATTTATAAAACCCAAAAGTTCCTATAATATCTTCCCAAAACCAATCACAATGAATCAAGTTGACTTATAGACATCCATTCTATGCACTCATGAAGATGTATCTCTATATTCATGGAATAAGGCATTAATTCTATATACAAATTTATCTAGTCTTGTAATTATGTAGATATGAAAAAATTACATGTACATAAATAAAATAGATCCAATACCATATTAAAATAAATAAATAGAGTATCTCTCACCATAACAGGTCCTACATCAGACTCCTCTAACTTATGCTTCATGATGAATAACTAACCTTAACCCTTATGAGTCGAACACTATTGAGGATTCCAATATATGCTCTCGTAAAAATCAAGTTCATCTTGCTTCATCATCAACATGGATAACCTTGAACCCTATATCTAGTTCGAACCATTAATACCAGATCCTTGAGAGTTAAAATTGAAATTTTCTTCTGATTCACAAGCTTCCCACACTAATGAAATGTTATAGGATCATTAGGATACCAATACTTCAAATGTGTCATGATAATAAATTGGAAACACCTAATATATATCCTCCATTATGAAGAACCAAATATCAAAAACTTCTTTTTTATTCATTCCTGTTGATAATCAATACACTTCATTTTCTAGAAGCCATAAATATGCTTCCCACCCTCATCATGGGGAAGAAAAACATTCACACTCTTTATATACAAATGTCTACCTCATCCATATCCACATTTTTTACTATCACCTCATAGGTCGGAAAACTAATTTGGACAAAATTTATCATATCTAAAGTAAAATTTTCAACCCAAAAATTTATTGCTTATTATTATCATCAATGATCAACTTTGGTGAAAGGTGAATCAAATCTAAAAAATGAGCCACATACTCCCTCAATTTCATGTTCCTCTTCCACATCTCTATGAAAAATATAGATTTCCATATCTTTAGTGTGACTAGATAGAATTATTTATTCAACATATTATGGAATCCTATCCTTATTAGATCCTCACCCAAATTTTCTTCCACAACAATCTCCCACCACTTATGAGATGTTATCTTGATCATGTATGTAGAAAAATAAACATTTGATATCTTAGGGATATGAAAAAATTTGTAGATTTTTTGTCCACTATAACCAATGATATAATTCTTAAACTCCACTATTTCCACATATGATGGAAGGATTTTTATTTGGGAACTTTGAAGCATGACCCAATTCTTTAGGTCAAACCTAATCCTGAACCACATCAAGTGAATGAATTTCTTGATCCAACCTGTTCAAGAGTTCATGAACTTTCTTAAAATCATTATATACTTTCTCAAGTATATTATCAATTCCTATATTCCTAGAAACATCATCATTAATAATATATATTTGAAGATTCATCCATACAACACCACAAACCAAAATAAAATCACAAAAGGAACTATATAAAAATTCCTTCTACTAAAACCATAATACCCAAAACATAGTATATCAATTATATATGTAAGAACCCGGGTTTTGCTGAGAAAGACTTTGGAATATTCTTGATAATATTCCAGAGCAGTGCCTTCAGAGGGCGTGCGATTCCGAGCCCCGGAGTGGCCGAAATTAAATTTTCAGTGCGTTCACACTAGAAACGCCAAATAAATGGAATAACTCCTAAACTGAGCTTCAGATCAGAGATCCGAGTGTACGGATGGGTCCAGAATGGGGTGTTTACCCTAAGAACGAAATAAAACTTGTCGGCGCGGGATGTTTGGACCCCTCGCCCACTCCCAGAACGTTAAACGGATAAATAAATAAATTAATTTATTCGTTTAATGGAGAAACACAAGTACCTCTTAAACGGTATCTCGGATCAGAAAACCGAGAGTGCCGTTGAGTTCGGAGCATGCCGTTTACCCTAGGAGGGGTATAAGTTTCGCGGGCGCGGGCTGTTTGTGAAAAATAGCCCCAGGGGCGTTTTCGTAATTTAGCAGCTTCAAGCGTTAAATATTATAACTTTTGAACGGGGTCTTGGATTAAAATTATGAGACCACCGTTTTGCTTGGGAGGTGGTTTTTACCCTAGGGGGAGCTTAATCGTGACCGCACCAGAAGGTTCGGACGCGAGTGTTTTGGGGGTTGGGTTTTTTTTATGAAAGAGTTTATTTATTTAAACTCTCCCTCCTCCCCTTCCTCCCCCTTTGAACCCCTTAACAAGACCCCTCCCTTCTCCTCCACTCCGGTGAGGCGGTCCGGTGAGGAGACTCCGGCGAGGTGCGGTGATGCCGACGGATCGACGCGAAGCTCCGGGCGACGCCCAGTGAGGTAGGAGGTTTTGGTTGCGTTTTCATGTCTGAACCTTCATTTGGATTCAATTTTATATGTTGATTTGCCATTTGATCTTAGAACAAATCCCATGGTCATTTGGTACAAATTATACTCTATCTGACGCTCGTTTTGGATCTGAAATCCGAGATCGGATGGTGTCACGGTCGTCCGCCAGAGTTTGCGGAAATTCCTGGTGTTGTGGGTATTTTCCAGCGGTCCGAGGCGCGGCGGCGCATGGCAGTGGTGGCGACGCTTGGCGGTGGCAGAGACGGTTTCTTTTCCAGGAGGTGGCGACGAGGCCGACATCAGCGGAGGTTGGCGCTGGGGCGAGCAGCCTGGGCAGCCGGGTGACGGCGAGGGTGAGGTTGAGCTCGCCGGGGCAGGGGAGAACCGGGTTTGTCGCGCGACCCTGCAGGGGAGACACGACCCACGCCTTGCGGGTCGTTGCGCAGCAGACGACCGGCCACGAAGGCCGGTCCCCGTGGACCGAGGGTCCACGGCCGGCCCACGCGGCAGAGTCGTGGTCCGGCGCTCCAAATCGCGCCGGCCGGTGCGAGCCGGCGCTCCAAATCGCGCCGGCCGGCGTGAGCTGGCCCAGGTCGAGCGGCCCGGCCGTTCCAGCCCGAGGGAATCCGTTTCCCCCTTTTCGGACGCCCGTAATTTCCATTACGGGTGTTCGATTTGCAAGCCGTCTATGGAAGAGCCTTCCTGGCATCGAGGAAAAGTTTTTGAGATGGTTTCGTGAATTTTTAATTCCCGAAACAATGGGCCTTGGAGGCGCGGCATGTCTTTAAGTGAAATGTCGTTTTTCCTCGAATTTTGTTTTGGACGGCGCGGACGCGTCCGACGTCCGATTTAAGCGCCGTCAGCAGCATTGGAACCCTGGCGTCGAGGTGGAGGTTTCCAGGGTGGTTCCGGGTGTTGAAGCCAGAGTTGAGGCGTGGCCCCCACGACCCGTCTTTTGAGCTGCGTGCAGCTTTTAGCGGTTTTTTTCCTCGGACGTCCGTACGGGGCGTGCGAGCAGTTGATTCTGGATGTTTTTCCGAGGGGATTGCAATGGTGCAATATGCCCGACCCAATTCAGCACGATGGTGCGGGGCCCACGATGGCCGTTTGGGCATCGACGGTGATTTTCCATCTCTATCACCGGGAGACCATTTTGGACAAGTGAGTAGTCCATCTTGTGTCCTTTTTCGAGAGGATCGCAATGGTGCGATCCGTTCGTTGAGTTTTGGGACCAGGTTGCGGGTCCCACGTGGCACCGCTCGTGTGCGGTGCGCCGAAATGCATCTTTTTCTCCGGATATCCGTTGCACCCATGTGAGTAGTGCTTTTGACAGGTTTTCCCAAGGGGATCGCAATGGTGCGATGTGCCCGACTGTTTTCAGGGCCGAGGCTCGGGATCACGGGACGCCGTTCGGGCGTGAGGCGGTGTTGGTGACTTTTTCGTTGGATATCAGTTTGAGGCGAGTAAGTAGTCTATCTCGTGTGTTTTTCCGCAAGGATTACAATGGTGCGATCCGTTTGGCCGTGAGGAGCCTCATAAATGATCTTGTTGAATGTGGAGCATGAGAGGTGCTCCGGTGGTGGTTCGTCCTACCTTGTTTGTAGCAGACCCTTGGCGTTTGATCGCGCACTCTTGGGAGAGTGATACAAATGTTTCAACAGATGTGTTTGGCCGTGTCATGGACTTCGAGGTGGAGTTGTTACGTCACGCCTTCGCATTGATGCTGGGTGCCATGTGCACGATAGCCCTTGGGCTGGAATGTGGTATACTCCGAGAGTAGACGGGAGCGCTTGGAGGTACGTGTGGTTGTTTTTACTTGAGGATGTTTGTGCGCTCAGTTGGGGTTGACTTGGGGCCACATGTCGTGTGGGCCCCACGTGCATGTCGTGATCTGCTCTGCGTACTTGACCTCTCGCGACGTAGAGGGTCCCTCTGCGCTCGTTTGTTTGACCAGAAGGGTGGAGTTTCCCCTGGCCTGGTGCTCTTTTGTCTGACCAGTAGGGTTGAGCGGTCTCCCCCTGGTCTTGTTCTCGATGGTTTGGCTGACAGAGATGGTTTGGTTCCTCTGCTTCTTCATCTGTGAGGGGTTTCAGTACTATTCCCTTTCACTGGACTGCGACACCGTCTGCGACTACGGGTGTTCGTGCAGCGTGGGCGTTTTCCCCACTTTCTGGGATGAGGTGTCTCTGTCCGCTTCGGCAGTGACTCAGCGGATTGGAGCGGTATCGCCTTGTGAGGCCTGGGGAGTTTCTCCCGTTGCTCCGTGTTCCCTGGTAGAGCTTGTGGTTTCGGTGTGACCAACACTTTACGCGGGCACCGATCCTCTACCCAGGAGGTTGTTCCAGCAGGGCTGAGGTTGTTCCAACAGGGCTGAGGTTGTTTCCAACAGGGATGAGGTTGTTCCAGAAGGGCTGAGGTTGTTCCAGCAGGGCTAAGGTTGTTCCAGCAGGGCTCAGGTTGTTTCCAGCAGGGCTGAGGTTGTTCCAGCAGGGCTGAGGTTGTTCCAGCAGGGCTGAGGTTGTTTCCAGCAGGGCTGAGGTTGTATCGAGCAGGGCTTGTCAGTGGGTTACCATCCAGCAGGGATGGCCAGTACAGTGGTGTACACCGAGCAGTACCATCCACCAGGGATGGACAGAGCAGTGTCGGGCTTACCTCCAACTGGGCTGGACAGTGGTTCCCGATGCCGGGCTTACCTCCAGCTAGGCTGGGCAGTGGTCCCCGATGCTGGGCTTACCTCCAGCAGGGCTGGGCAGTGGTCCCCGATGCCAATCTTACCTCTAGCAGGGCTAGGCAGTGGTCCCCAATGTCGGGCTTACCTCCAACTGGGCTGGGCAGTGGTCCCCGATGCCGGGTTACCTCCAGCTGGGCTGGGCAATGGTCCCGTCGCCGAATTTAGCCAGGTCGCCCTCCAGTGGATTACCCTGTTATGGGACTGGGCAGTGAGGCACCCATCCCTTTCCGGGTATCCCTGTAGTGGGAACCCGTTGACTTCCAGGGATCCTCCAGCGGGGTTGGGTAGGGCGTCACCTGTCGACTTTGAGCAGACCTCTCGACTGCGGGGTAGTGACGAGTTGTGGTTGACGTTCCCCCAAAACTCTCAAGTACGAGGAGCGCTTTCCCCCACTGAGACGCGTCCTTGTGATGCGACCTAAAACCGTGCGGGTGAGTCAGTGCCGCCCAAAGTGGATAGTGTCGAGGTGTGGTGATTGAGCCCCTTGGCTTGCGGTTCGGGGCAGACGTGCGGGATGCTGGGCATCGATGGTGTTACTTCTGGGACTGTTGGTTACTCTTTCTTGGGCTGAGCTATGGGACGGAGATCCCCTTACGAGTTTTTTCGGGCTTCTTCACAGAGCATACATATGTATATACCTCGTATGGGTACCCACTCCTTGGGTTTTGGTTACTCTCCTTCCAAGAGAGGCGAAGAGGCGCGGGGTATGCCACGTGCTTTCCGTGTCTAGCTTCTCATGGTTGGACGAGTCTACTCTCCTGCTATAGGTAGCGAAGACTCGACGATAAGTTCATTTTATCACCGTTTCCATCTCCTTGTGTCTGGATGAGTCTACCTTATTTCCTCTTGTTGGGTTGAGCTTGACTCTTTACTGCACTCTCTGTTGTACTCCTTTACTTTTCCTGTTCTCTCTACTGCTCACCCTTCGGTACCTCCTTTTGTTGCTCCCTCGAGCCTTCGGGGTATCCTACTGAGTATTTTTATACTCACCCCTACTTGGGCTTTGCCCGCACTTGGTGTGCCCTTGCAGACGATGGACAGGTGGAGCGTGACTTCAGTGGAGCATAGGATCTTGGGGAGCTTGGACCACGTGTGGTGGTCGTAGCCGGGTTCCAGGTGGGAGACCCATCAGCTGTTTGTTTTGTTTACCTATTGCCTGGTTGTGGCACTTTTCTGGTTGGGCACGTGTTTTTCCCTTTTTCTTTTCAGTGTTCCTTCAGCTTTCTTTGTACTTGTAGAGGTCGATGCACTTTGTGGTATATTTATAGCAGTTTCCCTATCCTTTTCTTTTCTTGTCTTTACTTTTACTCTGCACTGTTTCATTGAGTTTGCTGCTTGTGTGTGTCTACAGGTTCTTAGGCAAAGGCCTCACTGAGTTATTGTGGCTTCGGCGCTGGTCGCCAGCCCCTGGCCTATGGAGGCGGGCTTGGGGTAGTTGCGGCTCGAGCCCGGGTAGGGTCGGGTCGTGACAAAGTGGTATCAGAGCTGGTTCCTTCCTTGGGACATTGTGCGGACGTCCCTAAAAGAGGAATTGGTTGGGATTTAGGGCAATAGTGTTGATGTGTCTCGAGAGCGGCTCTCAGGCTAGGGAGTCCAGTGATGGTGCGGCAGCCAACGTATCCATTCACGAGGACCTTGATAACCCATTTGTCGCCTCGGCATGCTGAGACACTTGTTGTAGGGAAATTTGGTTGTGCATCACATAGGACTGAGTCTTGACTGTTCTTCTTGAGTCATCTCCCCATCGTTGTTGTTGTCGGTATATACATATATGCTCATCTGACCGCAGCACTCCTTGATAATTTTCAAGATGTCTCCGCGGGGAGAGCCAGCCAGGATACCATCTTTGGTTCGTGACGACGACCCTGTGAGCTACGCGGCCACAGTCCAGGACCCATCGTGCAAGCCCCTTTCTCCGGGTGGCCTGGTAGCAGCACCCCCACCTATTGAGTAGCAGGCAGTTTCAGCAGAGCAGACTGAGCTTGAGTGCAGGTTGAACGCGCTCCGTGAGTTCCAGCGACAGAGACCGCTGAGGTTCAGTGGTGAGCCAGACCCTCAGGCAGCATAGGTTTGGCTTGAGGTAGTGGTTAGCCTTTTCAGGCTTGTGCAGACGCCGACAGATCAGAGAGCGGCTTTGGTAGCCACCCCTTTTTCGTGGAGTAGCTTGGCGTTGGTGGAGTCTGGTGACTCAGTTTCTTGGTGAGTCATCGCTTTCGTGGGGTGACTTTCAGTTGTTGTTCCGTGAGGATTTTTCCCCTCCTGCTTGCGCTCCTTTCAGATTCAGGAGCTTTTGCAGTTTCAGTAGGGAGGGATGACGGTGGCCGAGTACGCGACTAGTTTTACAGATCGTGCATGATTTTACCCGGACTTGGTCCATGACGACAACCTCTGAGTGTAGAAGTTTGAGAAGGGTCTCCGCCGATAGATTCGTGCTGTCATAGTACCCTTTGGAATTTCCACGTATGTCGGGGTGCTATAGCAGGCGCTGGTGACAGGGGGCTTCCTGTCATGTTTTGCGGTTGGTAGTGGCAGTGGGCGCGACAGAGCTGGGACGTCTGCCGTAGTTAGCAGGCGCCGGAGGACAGGACCTCGATGCAGGTGGCCTTCCCACTGCCGGTTCTGGAGACGTGGTCGTATACCACTGTGGCGAAAAGGCGCAGGGCCTCAGCCGAGGATGACCTTCCGTGAGCGGATCCTGGGCCGTGGTCGTACACCACAGTGGCGCCGGAGGGCACCAGGTCAGCCAGAGAGCGTCGGTGCTATGCTTCTGATGGTCGAGGTCACTTGGCACGAGACTGCCCGACCCGAGTTGCTGAGGGCTTCAGGCAGGCAGCAGGCGCACCACCATGACAAAGGCAGCGCCGTGATCGGAGTAGTACCCAGGGAGGTGGTGCTATCAAAGGATTGGGAGGAGCTGGAGGTGGGGGACGACATTATGAGATATCCCCATCACCACTAGGTGGTCCACGTCAGGCTCCGGGAGCTAACGGTTGGGACCACGGGTAGCCGCGAGCTTTGGATGTCTACGATCCTGCAGAGCATGGAATGGTGAGAGGTACCCCTTGCGACTCTTCTACTTTTTACAGTAGAATTTTTAGGCTCTGCATGTGAAAGGCTTTTCTCCCCGCTCCTTGTTTGAGGGGTTACCAGGGTGATGCAGGGCGTCGGGTGTAACCCTGTGTTGGTATGGAAACAGGCGTGAGACCTTTTCCTTTAGTTGATGGTGTTGACTCCTTCTCCTTTTGGGCGTGTAAGAGAGCATCGACTGTGGAATCTTGTACGACCAGATATCCTTGGGTGTTTTACCATATAGATATTCTGAAGGAGGGAATCACCGGGTATTGTTCCAGGTGCGGGCGGTGATTCCTGTCACGGCATGTGACGTAGAGGTTTAACCGGGGAGGTGAGCTACCCCTGAGAGCCTTCAGGCCATTTGAAACTGTGCAAAGGGATGGCGAGGTTCCCTACCGCCTTTCCCTAACCCCAAAGTCTGTAGTGGGTGCATGACATCGGCAAGGGCCGACCTAGCATGGACAGATCAATCCTTTGGTCTGTGTGTGGAGGCACAGAGCTTTGTGTGGGTTCTTCTGGGTATGGGAAATCCAGGTGTGGGCTTAGTACCCTGTGTTTCTCCCTAGTTTTGCTTTTCAGGGACGAAAAGCTTGAAGGAGGGAATTATGTAAGAACCCGGGTTTTGCTGAGAAAGACTTTGTAATATTCTTGATAATATTCCAGAGTAGTGCCTTCAGACGGCGTGCGATTCTGAGCCCCGGAGTGGCCGGAATTAAATTTTCAGTGCGTTCACACTAGAAACGCCAAATAAATGGGATAACTCCTAAACGGAGCTTCAGATCAGAGATCTGAGTGTACGGATGGGTCCGTAATGGGGTGTTTACCCTAGGAATGACATAAAACTTGTCGGCGCGGGATGTTTGGACCCCTCGCCCGCTCCCAGAACCTTAAATGGATAAATAAATAAATTAATTTATTCGTTTAATGGAGAAACACAGGTACCTATTAAACGGTAGCTCGGATCGGAAAACCGAGAGCACCGTTGAGTTCGGAGCATGCCGTTTAAATTAGGAGGGGTATAAGTTTCACGGGCGCAGGCCGTTTGTGAAAAATGGCCCCAGGGGAGTTTTCGTAATTTAGCGGCTTCGGGCGTTAAATTTCATAACTTTTGAACGGGGTCTCGGATTAAAATTCTGAGACCACTGTTGTGCTCCGGAGGTGGTGTTTACCCTAGGGGGAGCTTAATCTTGACCGCACCAAAAGGTTCGGATGCGGGTGTTTTGGGGGTCGGGTTTATTTTATGAAAGAGTTTATTTATTTAAACTCTCCCCTCCTCACCTTCCTCCCCCTTTGAACCCCCTGACGAGACCCCTCCCCTCTCCTCCACTCCGGTGAGGCGGTCCGGCGAGGTGACTCCGGCGAGGTGCGGTGATGCCGGCGGATCGACGCGAAGCTCCGGGCGACGCCCAGTGAGGTATGAGGTTTTGGTTGCGTTTTCATGTTTGAACCTTCCTTTGGATTCAATTTTATATGTAGATTTTCCATTTGATCTTCAAAAAAATCCCATGGTCATTTGGTACAAATTCTACTCTATCCGACGCTCATTTCGGATCTGAAATCCGAGATCGGATGGTGTCACGGTCGTCCGCCGAAGTTGGCGGGAATTCCTGGTGTTGTGGGTGTTTTCCGGCGGTCCGAGGCGCGGCGGCGCATGGCGGTGGCGGCGACGCTTGGTGGTGGCGGCGACAGTTTCTTTTCCAGGCGGCGGCGGCGAGGCCGGCTTCAGCGGAGGTCGGTGCTGGGGCGAGCTGTAACAGCACGAGATTTTATGAAAAATATTCTTTTTAATTTCATTAATGTCTTGTGTTGTACGCTACACCAAAAGGAGCTTGCACAACACGCATCCTTGACTTTCCTTGCATTACACGCAATCACGACCTTCCTCGATAGCGTGTGTAGTACGCAATAACGAGTTTCACTGAACAACAATATGATATTAAAATATTATTAAAACTAGCCGTTATGAATAGTAATAACCACTTTTTGAAATTTTTTAAAATTTATTTTTCAAAACGGAATTCAGTTTTAGATTCGTAATATCGAAATTAGCTTAGGGTGAAATTTTGGTACTTTTCGGATAACTTTCATTTTCTGATGAATAGTGAAAATTACTAAATTTTATTTAAAAACAACCTTTTTAATCAAAATAATTAATAGTGATCAATTATTAATTTGAGTGGTTTTAAAGTATATTTAGAATATATTTTTACAATTTAATACAATGTTGTTCATTGGATGTAATTTCACATTTAAACCAGACATAAACAAGTGTCAATCTTTTGATAGTTATTATCTCTTAAGAACACGCTATTTGTTTTGACGACGAGAATTAATTTTTAAATTAATTAATGCAACTGATATGTTTTTAATTTGGTAAAATAGACATCATTTTTTAATTCATAATATCAAATATAGCTTAGGTCTAATTTTTGGTATTTTTCGGGAAACTTTCATTTTTTGATGAATAGTGAAACCACTAAGTGGTAGTTAAGAAAAATGAATTTTTCATAAAACATAATTTTACCACTTCTGTGAGTAGAATTTCAAAAATCCGAGAGACACGGTTGATGTCAGTAAGTAAAATGTGGTTCAATGAGATGAAAATAATTTTTGGTGAATAGTAACTTTTTACTTTTTTTTACCACAGTTAAAAGTAAATAGGGTAATTAAGGGTAAAAATGATATTATTATTACCCTAACACATGTCCTAATTCTATTGGATAAATGTAATTCGACCAAAAACAACCTTAGGAATAAAATATGATCATTTAGGCCCACTTGGATTAGATTAGGACTTTTATTATTTATTTATTTAAAGAAGGGTTAAAATAGTTAAAATCAAAGTTTAATAAGTAAATCATTTTTAATATAGGGTTATACATAAGATAAATTCGACTATAAATAGTCATTAGAAATCTAAAAAGATTTCCTACATAATGGTATTTTATTTGTAATTTTTAGATATTAAATAATTTAATTTATTTATGACACAAAGATGATGCAGCAATTGTGTTATAAATGAAATATTGACATAATTGATGTTATAAATACCCAAATAAATGTAATTTCAGACTTTTTATGAAATAAACTAATTTTCTAGATTAACATGAAATATTATTATTGATTTAATTTACTTTGTTTGAACTAATCATTCTGTTATGATTTTCACAAAAATCAATTACAAAATAGTTTCGAAATTGACATAAAATAGTTTTTAAAACAAATATTATATTATTAATTTTTATTTTATTCCTAAAAATCTAAGGTTCGGCCAAATGACTTAGCTAAGGTTATATATATTAATAATAAACAACTTGGTGTTCTTTTGGCTTCTTATAGTAAGGTTATTAACCTTATAGTATAAGAACACAAGAAGACACAGTAAAAGTAAAATTATTTAACTTAATGTTAAATTTAAATGATAAGGTTAAAATAGGAACCTAAACTTGTATAAATTCTATTTTATGAGAGGATTTCGACCCATCCCCACCTTAACCTCTAAATAAATCGATTTGGAGCTATTTAAAACCGAACTTGACTTTATAATAAAATAATATTTTTAGTTATTCCAAAGGTGCCCCTCTCCTCCCTTATAAAAGGGCACCTCCTCCCCCTCTTCCTCACACCACTTTGAGCCTTCAAGCTCGGCCAAACCCTGCCAATTTTTCCTCTCCACTTCCCTAGAAACATCCTAGAGGTTCTGGTATTCTTCAAAGACCTATTTTAGTGCCCAAAAAGGAGGTCTCAAAGAAGCACTTCAAAGAAGAGGTAATGTTCGTTACCGATTCTTTCATCTTTATTTCTTCTTCCACTTCTTCTTATTTATTTGTTTAATTATGAAGTAATAACATCAGTATCACTCACAAACTGATATGTTATTATAAGTATTAAACAACAATATTTCACCATCTATCCATCCTACGAAAAAAGAAATCACCGCACGTGCGTACGTACGGAATACCGTCTCCACGCAGTGGTGTAATCTATTTTCCACCACCACCTTACTTGGATGGGTATAATGGTGTAAATAATTAATATATATGACTATTATAAAGTGATATTGATTCTGAAATAGTATACATACACTCCAATACAGTCCCACGATCATGAGAACGATATCATCGCTCGTGCGTACGTACAGACTACTGTCTCCACGACGCGATGAGATTCATTCTCTACTTTAACCATTAATGAATGATTATAAAGTATATATAATAAGTAATCATTAAATATATGACATAATAATGATTCTGGATTTATGTGTATATATATTTATGTCATCTACTTAATTCCATTCAACTCAATAAGGAAACGAAAACAGCGTTCATGCGTACGTACGGCCTACCGTCTCCATGAACGGTGTATTTCCTTCCATTTACTGATTTATTATATATATGTATATTCTGAATATATATTATATATAAATCATGTTTTATATTCTGGAATTAATTAATCATGATCTAAGTAATCATGTGAATAATTACAAGTCAAAACACGGACGACAAATGAAACAATTTTACCCAAAACGCTCTTTAACATGGAATTTACAAAAGAACGGGTAATATAAAGTCATAAGTGAACCATATATGATATAATAATAATGAGTATGATTCTGGAATAAGTCAATGACATTATTTAAATCATTATACAGGAGGTTCGGACACTTATGAAGCAAATCGGACCTAAGGTAAGGGAAATATCACAATCTCATTTTTATCCGAGATTGTTTATACTTTGGCATTTAATGGGGTTTATTTTATCATCCACATCCATGTTTCCTAAATATGTAATATTATTTCAATTCACCTACAATTTTTTAAATCCTATTTTACCCTTCGGTGAGTTTTAATAAAAGATAAGAAAGAAATCTTTTGTCGTTTTTCATACGAGGTACTTTTTGACTTTTCTGACAAAAGTACGAGAAGAATGTTTTTTTAACTTATACGACATGAATGGATTTTTAAAACATTATTTCCAAGAATCTTACTTTAAAAGTTTTCAAGTTTATTTTTAATCAACTTCTTTTAGTTTAAAATTGTATGACATGTTAAGAACGGAAAATGTTTTTGAAGTAGAAAGGATATTTTCCTCAAGAATGGAGTTCAAGTATTTTATCAAAATTATTTTCCATCTAAGATAATATAGGGTTCTGATTCTATCCCTATCATTACATTGATTTGATTATGTTGTGATGAAATTATTTTTATGAATTCCTTTATCTTATATGAATTGTTTTATGATGTCACGATGTTTAAGATTCCCATTTTTGTTACATGGGTTATGCTATGATGTATGGTTTAAGATTTTGTGGCACACATAAGAATGGTATCATTATGAGATGGGTGGGACCTATATCTCCCTCCAATTAATTGGGTAGAGATTTTATATCTCATGAGATAGACATGGTTGGAATGGTAGGTTATACCGGTTCAGTGAAACATGACTGAAACGAGGAATGAACTCGGTTCAGAAATGGACTTTTTCCCCTAAGATAGTCTTGGCAATGAGTCTTGACTAACAAGAAATGAATCTCTATGATTATGTGTGTATGCCAAAAAGTTTCATGTTTTAAGTTATGATTATTGGGATTACATTTCACTACTATGATTTATCCCATGTTATGAAATTATGATTTCTTTTGCAGGTTAAGATTTCAAAAAGTTATGTTCTTATGTATATGATGTGATTGATATTTATTTTGTTTACCCTTACTGAGCATTTGAGCTCACCCTTTTATGTTTTCTTTTCCCTAGGATATAAAGAATGGTTTTAGGTATAATAAAGGAAGATCTTTATGGGATATGTTGAAGATCATTCACCATGATTAGAAGATTATATTCCGAGTTTCCAAAGACACTAAACTATTACGGTCCTTGTGTGTGTGTGTTTTTGTTATGTACTAAGTATTCCGAAAAAGTATTGTAATTTCCATGTATGTTAAGCTTCGGGTCTCTACAGTTGGTATAAGAGGAAAGGTTTAGTCAACCTTTGGAAACTAGGATGCGAGAACATTAGTGAGATTCCTAGAGATATTTCTACGGTATGTCTAGGGATGTCCCTAAGGATAAGTATACATATAGGATGTAGTCCTAGAACTATGGTAACGATATTAGATTAAACCAAAGATGTAAGATATTGAAGTTACTCCCCCTTTATTATGATTTTTTCCTCTCACACTATTCTTTTTGGGTTTTAGAAAATGGCTGGAAACAAGATGATTCACGATAATGGAGGATATGATGGACAATGGAATGATATTCTTCATGAGAAACCAAATGAAATGTGATTTGGAAGTCCAAACATCATTATTATGCCGAATCAGCAATCTCATAATATGATCAATAAAGTAAAATTTGGTAAGTTTCCTGACTCGACTAATAAGAGAAAGATGGAGTTTCATGATGATCATAGAGGAAAGAAAGTTCAATTTCCCCTATGTAAATCATGTGGGAAGAGGAATCAAGGAGAAATTTTCAAAGGAACTGGAAGATGCTTTGGGTGTGGAAAATAAGGACACAAATCCAGTAAGTGTAAAGGAAAAGGTTCAGTTAACACCAGGGATTAGGATAATGGTATTGCTACGACATCAAAAATGGTTAAATGTTTTAAATGTGGAATGTACGGGCATTATGCAAACCAATTCCCTAAGGGAAAGTCTCATGAAGAGAATCAGTATGGTCGTATGGGTAGTATTTATGTTGATGATAATGAAGAGACTACAAATGATATGTGATATGAAATAATTGTTAAAGCTCGGTCAATGGTTTAAGAATGTAGTTGAATGATTGCATGTTTATCATGTGCAATGTTGTATAAGTAATCTCATGGTACTATGGAATAAAGAGACATCTAAGGATTGTTACACTGTTGTCTTTCCTTGAGTTTTGAAAGTGTATGATTAATGGTACCAGTATCCATGAAAGGTTATTCAGATATTTTTGGAATGTAGATGATATGTGCATAATGAAGGGATAAGGAGAAAATTAAATGTTTGATAGTATTCATGAGCTCATGACTGATATAAGGAGAAGGTTATATCATGGTTTGAGTATATAGAATTTTTGGATTTTGTTATGTGAAAAGAGTTAACTTTTGACTGCATTCATGTTTTCACTAAGGTTCAATGGGTATTCATTCTTCAAGAGAATACATGATTAAGGTATTCACATGTTTGTAATTTGACCAATAAGATATATCTTATGATATATAGGGGATAAATGATGGCATTCATGTGATCATTTTCTTTAAACTATGACCTTGGACCGAAGTATTTTAGATAAGCCTAAAGATTGGAATGGATTATGTCGGACATAAGTTAGTATTGTTTAAGGATAAAACTTTTTTTTGATATTGTTGATGGGATGTTATAGTAATATAGCTTTAGAAAAAGGGCAACCTGCAGGACGGGCGACAACCCATCGCGTCGGACAAGGCTGTGGGAATCAAACCCACAACCGAAGTGCGATTGGCCTTTATCGCCTACCACTGGCCTACAGGAAGTCCCTGGTTAGTAGAAACTAGTTTTATTATATTAAGCAGTATGATATATGAAGTTTAAGTCCATTTTAGGAACCATATATGATTAATCTCACTATAGATGGACTTATGTATTTTTTGATAACATTTCTAACCTTTTGTTTGAGACAGATCGAATGACCCATCATTCCATCACATGATCTGCTAACACATCATGAAGGACAAATTCAACTTCATTTATTTAAGAGATGAAGTGGAAATTGTCCAAAGAATGACAAATGGTGAGACTATACCAAAATCACGAAAGTATTTCTTCTAATTCCAATTTCATCAACTTTAGGGAAATGATCTTGAAAACAAAAAATGTGGTCCAAGTGCTCTTATATCTGTTGAATCAGATGGTACCTTAGATCATCACAAATTTATGGCTTTGTGATTGCTGTATTTTTCATAGCCATGTTCTATACCACTCTCCATCAGAACATGATAGTTAGATTTCTCTTCCATATCCATATTTTCACCTATGTGGAAACCTAGTGATTAGTTTATTTGGGTAACCGTTACGTTTCATACTTTTGTTTTTAAAGATTGGTTTAGGTATTCCTTTTTAAGATGTGGGTTTCTATTAATTAAACTTTCGAATAGTAAACAATTTATAACCCCGACGAATTTTGAGGGCGAAATTCATTTTAAGGGGGGTAGAATGTAACAGCCCGAGATTTTATGAAAAATATTCTTTTTAATTTCATTAATGTCTTGTGTTGTACGCTACACCAAAAGGAGCTTTCACAACACGCATCCTTGACTTTCCTTGCATTACATGCAATCACGACCTTCCTCGATAGCGTGTGTAGTACGCAATAAAGAGTTTCACTAAACAACAATATGCTATTAAAATATTATTAAAACTAGCCGTTATGAATAGTAATAACCACTTTTTGAAATTTTGGAAATTTTATTTTTCAAAATGGAATTCATTTTTGGATTCGTAATATCGAAATTAGCTTAGGGTGAAATTTTGGTACTTTTCGGATAACTTTCATTTTCTGATGAATAGTGAAAATTACTAAATTTTAATTAAAAACAACCTTTTTAATCGAAATAATTAATAGTGATCAATTATTAATTTTAGTGGTTTTAAAGTATATTTATAATATATTTTTACAATTTAATACAATTTTGTTCATTGGATGTAATTTCACATTTAAACCAGACATAAACAAGTGTCAATCTTTTGATAGTTATTATCTCTTAAGAACACGCTATTTGTTTTGACGACGGGAATTAATTTTTAAATTAATTAATGCAACTGATATGTTTTGAATTTGGTAAAATAGGTATAATTTTTTAATTCATAATATCAAATATAGCTTAGTCCTAATTTTTGGTATTTTTCTGGAAACTTTCATTTTTTGATGAATAGTGGAACCACTAAGTGGAAGTTAAGAAAAATGAATTTTTCATAAAACTTAATTTTACCGCTTCTGTGAGTGGAATTTCAAAAATCCGAGAGACACGGTTGATGTCAGTAAGTAAAATGTGGTTCAATGAGATGAAAATAATTTTTGGTGAATAGTAACTTTTTACTTTTTTTTACCACGGTTAAAAGTAAATAGGGTAATTAAGGGTAAAAATGATATTATTATTACCCTAACACATGTCCTAATTCTATTGGTAAATGTAATTCGACCAAAAACATCCTTAGGAATAAAATATGACCATTTAGGCCCACTTGGATTAGATTAGGACATTTATTATTTATTTATTTAAAGAAGGGTTAAAATAGTTAAAATCAAAGTTTAATAAGTAAATCATTTTTAATATAGGGTTATACATAAGATAAATTCGACTATAAATAGTCATTAGAAATCTAAAAATATTTCCTACATAATGGTATTTTATTTGTAATTTTTATATATTTAATAATTGAATTTATTTATGACACAAAGATGATGCAGTAATTGTGTTATAAATGAAATATTGACATAATTGATGTTATAAATACCCAAATAAATGTAATTTCAGACTTTTTATGAAATAAACTAATTTTATAGGTTAACATGACATATTATTATTGATTTAATTTACTTTGTTCGAACTAATCATTCTGTTATGATTTTCACAAAAATAAATTACAAAATAGTTTCAAAATTGACATAAAATAGTTTTTAAAAGAAATATTATATTATTAATTGTTATTTTATTCTTAAAAATCTAAGGTTCGTTAAAATGACTTAGATGAGGTTATATATATTAATAATAAACAACTTGGAGTTCTTTTGGCTTCTTATAGTAAGTTTATTAACCTTATAGTATAAGAACACAAGAAGACACGGTAAAAGTAAAATTATTTAACTTAATGTTAAATCTAAATGATAAGGTTAAAATAGGAACCTAAACTTGTCTAAATTCTATTGGATGAGAGGATTTCGACCCATCCCCACCTTATCCACGAAATAAATCAATTTGGATCTATTTAAAACCGAACTTGACTTTATAATAAAATAATATTTTTAGTTATTCCAAAGGTGCCCCTCTCCTCCCTTATAAAAGGGAACCTCCTCCCCCTCTTCCTCACACCACTTTGAGCCTTAAAGCTCGAAAAAACCCTGGAAATTTCTCCTCTCCACTTACCTAGAAACATCCTAGAGGTTCTGGTCTTCTTCAAAGACCTATTTTAGTGCCCTAAAAGGAGGTCTCAAAGAAGCACTTCAAAGAAGAGGTAATGTTCGTTACCGATTCTTTCATCTTTATTTCTTCTTCCACTTATTATTCTTTAGTTGTTTCATTATAAAGTAATAACATCAGTATCACTCACATACTGATATGTTATTATAAGTATGAAACAACCCTATTTCACCATCTATCCATCCTACGGAAAAAGAAATCACCGTGCGTGCGTACGTACGGAATACTGTCTCCACGCTGTGGTGTAATCTATTTTCCACCACCACCTTACTTGGATGGGTATAATGGTGTAAATAATTACTATATATGAATATTATAAAGTGATATTGATTCTGAAATAGTATACATACACTCCAATACAGTCCCACAATCACGAGAACGATATCATCGCTCGTGCGTACGTACGGACAACCGTCTCCACGACGCGAAGAGATTCATTCTCCACTTTCACCATTCATGAATGATTATAAAGTATATATAATAAGTAATCATGAAATATATGACATAATAATGATACTGGATTTATGTGTATATATATTTATGTCATCTACTTAATTCCATTCAACTCAATAAGGAAACGAAAACAGCGTTCATGCGTACGTACGGCCTACCGTCTCCATGAACGGTGTATTTCATTCCATTTGCTGATTTATTATATATATTTTTATTCTGAATATATATTATATATTAATCATGTTTTATATTCTGGAATTAATTAATCATGATCTAAGTAATCATGTGAATAATTACAAGTCAAAACACGGACGACAAATGAAACAATTTTACCCAAAACGCTCTTTAACATGGAATTTACAAAAGAACGGGTAATATAAAGTCATAAGTGAACCATATATGATATAATAATAATGCGTATGATTCTGGAATAAGTCAATGACATTATTTAAATCATTATATAGGAGGTTTGGACACTTACGAAGCAAATCATACCTAAGGTAAGGGAAATATCACAATCTCATTTTTATCCTAGATTGTTTTTACTTTGGCATTTACTAGGGTGTATTTTATCATCCACATCCATATTTCCTCAATATGTAATATTATGTCAATTAAACTACAATTGTTTAAATCCTATTTTACCCTTCAGTGAGTGTTTAGTAAAAGATAAGAAAGAAATCTTTTGTCGTTTTTCGTACGAGGTACTTTTTGACTTTTCTGACAAAAGTATGAGAAGAATGTTTTTTTAACTTATACGGCATGAATGGATTTTTAAAACATTATTTCCAAGAAGCTTCCTAAAAAAGTTTTCAAGTTTATTTTTAATCAACTTCTTTTAGTTTAAAATTGTATGACATGTTAAGAAAGGAAAATGTTTTTGAAGCAGAAAGGATATTTTCCTCAAGAATGGAGTTCAAGTATTTTATCAAAATTATTTTCCATCTAAGGTAATATAGGGTTATGATTCTATCCATATCATTACATTGATTTGATTATGTTGTGATGGAATTATTTTTATGAATTCCTTTATCTTATATGAATTGTTTTATGATGTCACGATGTTTAAGATTCCCATTTTTGTTACATGGGTTATGCTATGATGTATGGTTTATGATTTTGTGGCACACATAAGAATGGTATCATTATGAGATTGGTGGGACCTATATCTCCCTCCAATGCATTGGGTAAAGATTTTATATCTCATGAGATAGACATGGCTGGAATGGTAGGTTATACCGGTTCAGTGAAATAGGACTGAAACGAGGAATGAACTCGGTTCAGAAATGGCCTTTTTCCACTAAGATAGTCTTGGAAATGAGTCTTGACTAACAAGAAATGATTCTCTATGATTATGTGTGTATGCCACAAAGTTTCATGTTCGAATTTATGATTATTGGGATTACATTTCACTACTATGATTTATCCCATGTTATGAAATTATGATTTCTTTTGTAGGTTAAGATTTCAAAAATTATGTTCTTATGATTATGATGTGATTGATATTTCTTTTGTTTACCCTTACTGAGCATTTGAGCTCACCCTTTTATGTTTTATTTTCCCCAGGATATAAAGAAAGGTTTTAGGTAAAAAAAGGAAGATCTTTATGGGAGATGTTGAAGATCTTTCACCATGATTAGAAGATTATATTCCGAGTTTCCAAAGACACTAAACTATTACGGTCCTTGTGTGTGTGTGTTTTTGTTATGTACTAAGTATTCCGCAAAATTAATGTAATGTCCATGTACGTCAAGCTTCGGGTCTCTACACGAGCGGCCTGGGCAGCCGGGTGACGGCGAGGGCGAGGCCGAGCTCGCCGGGGCAGGGGAGAACCGGGGTCGCCGCGCGACCCCGCAGGGGAGACACGACCCGCGCCTTGCGGGTCGTTGCGCAGCAGACGACCGGCCACGAAGGCCGGTCCCCATGGACCGAGTGTCCACGGCCGGCCTGCGCGGTAGATCCGTGGGCCGGCGCTCCAAATCGAGCCGGCCGGCGCGAGCCGGCCCAGGCCGAGCGGACCGGCCGGCCCAGGCCGGTCCAGCCCGAGGGAATCCATTTCCCCCTCTTCGGACGCCCGTAATTTCCATTACGGGTGTCCGATTTGCAAGCCGTCTATGGCAGAGCCTTCCTGGAATCAAGGCAAAGTTTTTGAGATGGTTTCAGGAATTTTTAATTGACAAAACGATGGGCCTCGGAGGCACGGCGCGTCTTTAAGTGAAATGTCGTTTTTCCGGGAATTTTGTTTTGGACAGCGCGGACGCGTCTGACTTCCGATTTAAGCGCCGTCAGCGGCGTTGGAACCCTGGCGTTGAGGTGGAGGTTTCCAGGGTGGTTCCGAGCATTGAAGCTAGAGTTGAGGCGTGGGCCCCACGGCCCGTCTTTTGAGCTGCGTGCAGCTTTTAGCGGCTTTTTCCTCGGACGTCCGTACGGGGCGTACGAGCAGTCGATTCTGGATGTTTTTCCGAGGGGATTGCAATGGTGCAATCCGCCCGACCCAATTCGGCACGATGGTGTGGGGCCCACGAGGGCCATTTGGGCATCGGCGGTGATTTTCCATCTCTATCACCGGGCGACCTTTTTGGACAAGTGAGTAGTCCATCTTGTGTGCTTTTTAGAGAGGATCGCAACGGTGCAATCTGTTCGTTGAGTTTCGGGACCGGGTTGCGGGTCCCACGTGGACCGCTCGTGTGCGGTGCGCCGAAATGCATCTTTTTCTCTGGATATCCGTTGCACCCATGTGATTAGTGCTTTTGACGTGTTTTCCCGAGGGGATCGCAATGGTGTGATGCGCTCGACTGTTTTCAGGGCCGAGGCTCGGGATCACGGGACGCCGTTCGGGCGTGAGGCGATGTTGGTGACTTTTTCATTGGATATCCTTTTGAGGCCAGTAAGTAGTCTATCTCGTGTGTTTTTCCATGAGGATTACAATGGTGCGATCTGTTTGGCCGTGCGGAGCCTTATACGCGATCTTGTTGAATGTGGAGCATGAGAGGTGCTCCGGTGGCGGTTCGTCCTACCTTGTTTGTAGCAGACCCTTGGCGTGTGATCACACACTCTTGGGAGAGTGATACAAATGTTTCACCAGATGTGGTTGGCCATGCCTGGGCATTTGAGGTGGAGTTGTTACGTCACACCTTCACGTTGACGCTGGGTGCCGTGTGCACGATAGCCCTTGGGCTAGAATGAGGTATACTCCGGGAGTATACGGGAGCGCTTGGAGGTACGTGTGGTTGTTTTTACTTGAGGATGTTTGTGCGTTCAATTGGGGTTGACTTGGGGCCACACGTCGTGTGGGCCACACATGCATGCCGTGATCTGCTCTGTGTACTTGACCTCTCGCGACGTGGAGGGTCCCTCTGTGCTCGTTTGTTTGACCAGCAAGGTGGAGTTTCCCCTGGCCTGGTGCTCTTTTGTCTGACCAGTAGGGTTGAACGGTCTCCCCCTGGTCTTGTTCTCGATGGTTTGGCCGATAGAGATGGTTTGGTTCCTATGCTTCTTCAGCTGTGAGGGGTTTCAGTATTGTGCCCTTTCACTAGACTGCGACACCGTCTGCGACTACGGGTGTTTGTGCAGTGTGGGAATTTTCCCCACTTTCTGGGATGAGGTGTCTCAGTCCGCTTCGACAGTGACTCAGCGGATTGGAGCGGGATCGCCTTGTGAGGCCTGGGGAGTTTCTCCCATTGCTCCGTGTTCCCTGGTAGAGCTTGTGGTTTCAGTGTGACCAACACTTTACGCGGGCACCGATCCTCTACCTAGGTGGTTGTTCCAGCAGGGCTGAGGTTGTTCCAGCAGGGCTGAGGTTGTTTCCAGAAAGGCTGAGGTTGTTCCAGTAGGGCTGAGGTTGTTCCAGCAGGGCTGAGGATGTTCCAGTAGAGCTGAGGTTGTTTCCAGCAGGGTTGAGGTCGTTCCAGCAGGGCTGAGGTTGTTCCAGCAGGGCTGAGGTTGTTTCTAGCAGGGCTGAGGTTGTATCGAGCAGGGCTCGTCAGTGGGTTATCATCCAGTAGGGATGGCCAGTACAGTGGTGTTCACCGAGTAGTACCATCCAGCATGGATAGCCAGAGCAGTGCCGGGCTTACCTCCAGCTGGGCTGGGCAGTGGTCCCCGATGCCGGGCTTACCTCCAGCGGGGCTGGGCAGTGGTCCCCAATGCCGGGATTACCTCCAGCGGGGCTGGGCAGTGGTCCCTGATGTCGGGCTTACCTCCAGCTGGGCTGGGCAGTGGTCCCCGATGCCGGGTTACCTCCAGCTGGGCTGGGCAGTGGTCCCGTCGCCGACTTTATCCAGGTATCCCTCTAGTGGATTACCCTGTTACGGGACTGGGCAGTGAGGCACCCGTCGAATTTTCGGGTATCCCTATAGTGGGAACCCGTTGACTTCCAGGGATCCTCAAGTGGGGCTGGGCAGGGGGTCGCCTGTCGACTTTGAGCAGACCTCTCGACTGCGGGGTAGTGACGAGTTGTGGTTGACGTTCCCCCAGAACTCTCAAGTATGGGGAGCGCTTTCCCCCATCGAGATGAGTCCTTGTAACGCGACCTAAAATCGTGCAGGCGAGTCAGTGCCGCCCAAAGCGGATAGTGTCGAGGTGTGGTGATTGAGCCCCTTGGCTTGCGGTTCGGGGCAGACGTGCGGGATACTGGGCATCGATGGTGTTACTTCTGGGACTATTGGTTACTCCTTCTTGGGCTGAGCTATGGGACAGAGATCCCCTTAAGAGTTTGTTCGGGCTTCTTGACAGAGCATACATATGTATATACCTCATACGAGTACCCACTCCTTGGGTTTTGGTTACTCTCCTTCCAGGAGAGGCGAAGACGCGCGAGGTATGCCACGTGCTTTCTGTGTCTAGCTTCTCATGGTTGGACGAGTCTACTCTCCTGCTATAGGTAGAGAAGACTCGACGAGAAGTTCATCTTCTCACCGTTTCCATCTCCTTTTGTCTGGATGAGTCTACCTTCTTTCCTCTTGTTGGGTTGAGCTGGACTCTTTACTACACTCACTGTTGTACTCCTTTACTTTTCCTGTTCGCTCTACTACTCACCCTTCGGTACCTCCTTTTGTTGCTCCCTCGAGCTTTCGGGGTATCCTAGTGAGTATTTTTATACTCACCCCTTCTTGGGATTTGCCCACACTTGGTGTGCCCTTGCAGACGACAGACAGGTGGAGCGTGACTTCCGTGGAGCGTAGGAGCTTGGGGAGCTTGGACCGCGTGCGGTGGTCGTAGCCAGGTTCCTGGTGGGAGACCCGTCAGCTGTTTGTTTTGTTTACCTGTATCCGGGTTGTGACACTTTTCTGGTTGGGCGCGTGTTTTGCCCCTTTTCTTTTCAGTGTTCCATCAACTTTCTTTGTACTTGTAGAGGTCGATGCACTTTTTGGTATATATATAGCAGTTGCCCTTTCCTTTTCGTTGCTTGTCTTTACTTTTACTCTGCACTATTGCATTGAGTTTGTTGTGTGTGTGTGTGTACAAGTGCTTAGGAAAAGGCCTCCCTGAGTTATTGTGCCTTCGGTGCTGGTCTCCAGCCCCTGGCCTATGGATGCGGTCTTGGGGTAGTTGCGGCTCGAGCCCAGGTAGGGTCGGGTCGTGACAATACATCTAAGTTTATTTATTCACCCTATAATGATTCCTTTATATTAATATTACACACATGTAAGCAAAAATAATTTCAATTTAATTATTCTAAAACCAAAACACATCAAAAACCTTTTAAAAAACCTTTAAGAAAATAAAACATGTTGAAAACCTAATGAACTTGTATATTAACCCTACACATGACTATAATAATTCATTAACACAACACCCATCACAACCTATCATGGTTCTAGATACCTATGGACCTCATTATAACAATATCCTATGAAAGATCTTTATAATTTTTCCTATTTCCGAAACTAATTGGTAACTAAAGTCTCATAATAAATAGGTTGGATATACATTTTTATGAGTAGCTATTAATTTTGAGCCATATTTTTCTCCACACAACACAACTTCTCAAAAATCATCATTCAAAACCACACTCCAATAGCATTTTTTGATGGCCCGACCTAGTAGCATAACCCATGAGACCGAAATAGGGATTGCCTCAAAAACATTATCAATAACTATAGGATTAAAACTAGTTTCAAGGGATAAAAATAATCTTTAACGAATTATTTTCCCATAGTTTAAACAAATTTCTAAAAGAAAAAATTTTCATGTATTCATTTAAAATTTGGAACTAATTTTAAAAAACTATTTAAAAAAACAAAACAATTTATAGTGGAAATAAAATAGTCTCATGTCCCAATATGACATGATAGCTTAGCCAATGATGCCCATTCAATGTGAATAGTCCAATTCCTCCTCGAACCCAAAGTAAAATTAATACCACTATATCCACTATGAAATTAAATCCTAATATCCATTTCCAATTAACATTGATGTTTTCCATTACCTATATCATGAAATAAGACACCTACATGCACACTGAGTTGTGTGAGTACATGTGAGTATGAACACCCAGTAAGATTTCCCCAAATTACTATCATAAAATATCATGTAGGACTATTCCCAATCATATGTAAAATGTAATTAAAAACATTTTATCACATTAAAAAGATAATTTTTCATACTATAGGATAAAAAAATGGAAAATAAAATTAACATAACTAATTACTTTCTTTCATAATGTATTAACCCCTTACCAGTTCCACCTGATATGAAACTAATAAAAAATAAATATAAATAATGTATACATGAGAAATAAATACACACATATCATTAATTCCTATATATGAACATAATATATACCCATTTTAGATTATCAACCACATGAATGTTCCCCGGATATTAGGTACCATGCTCTGTATCCATCTTTTAATGGGCTTTCTTATAAATGTCAACTAACCAACACAATTATCCATACTAAAAGCTTCCTGATCATTCCTCATAGACAACTCATTTATTTATTTAAAATAGTTATACTTCCGGAAAATAGTTTAACCAAACAACCCCTTAAAACCATGAATCAAATCAATCCAAATTTATGACACCCAAAATTACATTTCAAAAATACTATTTTTGATCCCAAAACCACCAATTTAAATTAAATTACATTACAGAACAACTCCCATTGTTTAAAAAAACATAAAATATTCCCAATGGTTATAAATCCAAAAAACCTAATTATAAAATCAATTCCAAAAGATTATTTAAAAAATTTCCAAATAGGTAAATGGGATAAAAATTCATTAACTATATAAAAAGTAATCACAATATAATTAGGAATAAATAAGATCCACCTACCTTGGATAGTGACACACGATGATTTAAAATCCCTAGACCGACTTTCAATAATCAAAATTGGATCCTATAAACCCAAGAATTAATAACAACAAATCTTGATACTTAAATTACTAATTTAAATCCATAATATAAATCCTAAATCTAATAAAAATTGATAGATCCATCTAAGAAAGAAGAAATTGAAAAGGAATAAATAAACAAATTAGATAATGTGGAAAATAACTAAGATTAAACCTCTAGTGATGATTCAATATATCCTAGTGAGTATCACATTTTTTAGTGATAAAGAATCAACAATATATCTCCCATAAAACCCTAGGTTTATACTAATTTTAATTAGATAATTTAATACAGGTAAAAATATGCTAATCAGTCTTCAAAAGTCAAAATAACAAATTATTAACCTGACTACATAGTCTTTCTAGATAGATGTATGTGATCTTGTATTGATCATGAAGGACCCCCTTAACCCAAGAACTATATTCTAAGGTTTGTCTACATAGTCACTCAGGATTGGGAATTAAACATGTAATTTTTATTACCTCCCCATATAGACTACATAGTTATGTTTCACATTCCTTCAGTGTATGCACCTTGACTATGCAGTGTTAATTGTATCTTCAAAAAAAAAAAGACAAAAATCACAAAAAATAAAAGGGATAATTATATACCAATCCTTGGAAGTCATAGTGGCATTTAATTATTGCCATTTTCAGTTCAAATAGACCATTCCATAATTTCGAATACATTGTATTGGTTGTAAAACTACCATCATGGTTTGGTGGAATTTTATAAATCTCGGGGTGTCAAGAGTGGTGATTAAAGATAAAATAAAGTAAAATAAAACCATAAGGAATAAACAAAACTTTGTTATTTTATCCATGTTATAGTTTAGAAACCTCCATCATGGTGGCCATCATATGTGGAGATGAAAATTTACAAAATTCTTGAATTCCATGGGATTTTTAAACCACATCATGTATTATGTCATGATGTATAATTAATTGAGGATTAATCAGGGTATAATGATAAAAATTTATCATGATCGATGTGTATATTCAGAAAAAATGGAAAGAACTAGTAAAAAAAATGTAATGGATGTGATGTCAAAGAATTGATATTTTGAGAGTTCTTAATGTTAACATTAATTTAATATATTGGGGATATCTTATAGGTTATTTTTTTAAAAGTGGAAACATTATCCACAGTATTGATCATGTAGTTAATAATTTTACTCGAGGATTTTTCTATAATCTATTTGAACTGTGATGGAAAAAACCATGTCATAGTCTACAGAACACCATGGATTAGTGTGGTTTAGATATGAATATTCAAAAATCGTAAATGAATATATTTCTCAGAGGATGAGATGTTCTCATCTATTTGGCAGATGGAATGTTATGTGATCATCCACCACGGTTAATGACATATGATGTGTTTAACAATTTGATCAGTTTATACTCAGAGAATTGAGAACACATTACTATATTTAAAATATTGGAATACTCAGTGTATCATGATTACTTATTTTCATATAAAAAGTGGTGAAATTAAAATTCATGCTTGTATATGATAAAATTGGTGATAAAGGGTATCTAGATACATGTGTTCGATAGAGATCACACTAGATCCCTTTATATATTGAGTAAAAATGTTGATTTTATAGAGGCTACACTTTACTTATATTTATTAATTTTTAATTTTATACTTTTTTCAACACTAAAATGGCATATGGGGTCACACATTTTGGTTGAGTGAATTTGAATTCTATCACGAGCCAAGCTAGTTCTTCATCTAACCCAGCACCCCAACTTGTCCATGGAATAGCTCGAAGGGTGTTCCTGATCCCCACTAGATTGAAACTAGTTCCTAGGAATGAATAATGAAATTTTGGAATGATTTCAACCATTTATATAAAATTGAAAAAATGACATAAATGAACATCACAATGAAAAATAGGAAAAGCCATACAGGAACAAAAATGTTTATATTCAAGGTTTACAAATTAAACAAAACTAAAAAAATACAACAATATAAGGCAACCATAAAATAAACAAAAAACCTCTGTGAAACATGAGCAACATCTCCCTCAATCCACCACCACCAACACCTACAAAAAGAGGAACTCTAGAAACCTAGGTCCGTGATCATCACCACAACACATCTAGTCTTTATCTGGGTTATACATAACAATGTATATATACACCCAAAGGTTATGTATGGTGTGAGCCAAATCCCAGTTGGATTTCACCCAAAAGAGAATAATTCCCTGATATAACATTAGAAGAGAATCCAACATACATATTTTTGGAAAAAACATTGAATCATTTTCAAGAAAACACGTTACGAGAAACCATTCCCAAGGGAGAAATTTCAAAAAGAACTTACAAAGGAAACATTTCAAAACAAAACTTTTACCATGATAAAATTGCTTTGATGTAAAATAAATATATAAAAGGTCCACCATATACTGACATATTGAACTGTATCACATAAGTCTCATTTCATGAAGAGCACCATGGGAAAATCACTAATGGTAATTTATATTGAGTGAGACACTAGAACCATATACCCTGAAGAAACATGGTATAGAAACCACAACCATAATCATTCTCATTCACGAGACACTAGTAGTTGACATTCCAGTTGCGTAGTGGCCTCCAATGATAATACATGTTTACTTAGTGTTGTAATCATCAATCCAGCTAAGTGAAACCAGGACTATCCACTTCTATATCACTAGTACACTAGATCTAGTCATTCCACCTAGATACCCTAGATGGCATTGTTCTCAAATTATAATTTCACATGAAAAACAATACACCCTTTTCTTATATACATGCCAAGAATTATAAGTATATTGGGAAGTCACCATTTTACATAATCCAAACCACATTCAATTTTATACACACCAAAACAACTTTTAAATATGTTTAGCACCACTTATGAATTTCATAATTCCCCATTGGGAAAAACCCAAGAAAATCACAAAATTTATTAACCAATTCCATGGGCCAAGATCTATTTCAAATCGACAAATAAACCATATCGATTTATAGAACATTATTTCTATCATTCAAATAATTTACAATTCATTCTAAAGGTGCACAAGGAGGAAAAAATAGTGAAAAAATTCTCATTTTATTTAGAAAACTCATTCAGACCTCTAAATCCATTTGAAATACCACATATCACTTTCCATATGAATAATAAAACCATTTTTAAGAAACATAAAAATAAAAATTACCCAAACTCTAACCTTTCCCATTATAAAACCCACTTTCATCTTGAATGCATGCCAAAAATACTTCTAAAATATATTTCTCACAACATAACTCAACCATAGAACATGTTTAAACACATAAAAAATAATATTAAAGTTATATAAAAATGATAGGACATTGAACCACTTACCTCAAGATTGGAAAATTATAGAAAATGGTGATAAACCACAACCACACCTTAATAAATCTATATAAATGCAAGATTAAACCAAAAACATAAATATAGGAACTTGAGAAACAATATCCGACCCTAAAAATACTTCCAAACACACTAGAGATATGAAACCCCATGAGATAAGATCAAAAATCATAGAAAAGGGGGAAAATCAAGGAGAAGAACCACTTACATAAAATTTTCTTGGAGTTCCCAAAAACAATACCCCACAAAAATAGAGATATGATGGAGCCATGTGAGGGTGAGGAGGTTCCTAGGGCTACATACCATGAATGTGGGAGAGAGGGGTAGATTTTAGGATAAAAATCAGGTAAAAAAAATAAACACTCAATTTTTAATTACCTAGACATTATGCATGGTTTACACAAATGGTATTCCAAAACATGTTGTAATTGTTCACCAATTACTATCTAATTGAAACACGCCACACAATTATCCCATGATATTTATAAACCATGATTTTATCAACTGTTAAGAAATAGCCAAAGGCTGCAAGGCTTCTGGGAGAAGGGTGTATAGATTGAAAAACCATGCACAAACTATGCATCTCTTGCTTTAAGACCTAAATTTTCCAATTTTATCCAAAAAAATAATGAGAACATAGGAGGAAAATGCTTGTCAAAAATAAATAGAATATTAACTCCAAAATTCAGACCCATCTCACCCGATTCTTAAAAGAAAAAATGAGTCCCATAAATTAACTGAATCAAATAATAAAAATAAAAACATGGGTGTGACAATTCTCCCCACCATAACTCTTTTTGCCCCTAGAAATCCCAAAAAATGCTTGTTCCAAAAAAAACTGATACTCTTTCACATTTGAAGGAGAACCCCAATCAACATTGATCAAGAAGGAGGAATGAATACCATGAATGAAAAAATAGATTCACAAGATTCAACTTTGGAGGATAGAATGGACTTCCCACCATATCTTCTTTGCACCTAGAAGGCCATGATGCCTCCAGTTGATTGATAAAAAGAAAACGAATCCTCACAGCTACATAATATAATCACATAGGGAAATAAATCTTTTAATATTACCAAATAAACTCATAAATTTTTTTAATGAATACTTCCACAACCTTGCTGCAACCAAACCATTGGTTACAATCCAACACCAACGTTTACTCAAGGGAGGAACTCAAAATCAAATGGTTCCAAATGAGACTTCCCACATCCAAGACAAAACTAGAAGCTAAACTGGATTATCACCACAAGGAGACCTGAAATAACTCCTCACCATTTAAAATGAATTACCATAGACTTACTCCAAAATAAAAAATCAACAAGACCCGTGGTGTGTCTCCCCACTATAATAACCAACTAGATTAACTGACTAGAATAATCTAACATGGGAACCTGACATGGGCCAATTTAGGAAAATTTTACACAGACCAAATCCCCACCCTAAGGGACCCGGTAAAACAAACTCCAAACCAAATGAAAAAACAATGTAATTCACTATTCCCATAGAACAAAAACACCACCAGATGAGAATATCTAAATCCAAAACTGATTTACAAGGCTAACCATATAAGGACACAACTTTGAGATTCACAACCAAAATGGTACAACCACTGGAGTTCAAGAAAATGAGATAACCATACAAACTTATAACCAAGGAGGAACCCTTCCACCCACACATGTATCAATGAGGAAGTAGGATTTCATGCCATTTCCCATAAAAGGGTAACCTTCCAAAACCAAGAAAATATGACACAAAATCTTCAACTATCCATATCCAACATGGAAGGCCACATTTGGAAAAGGTCCCTGACACCCCAAATGTGTTCTAACTATATGTTATATTTACCTCAGGGCCTATGGATGGATCCCTAAGGTTTGAAGCATCTTCTACTTCACAAAAATAAACTGAGAATTCCCACCGAAAACATATTCTTTAGACTCATGAGTAACCAAATAACATTCCAGGTAGAACCAAATGATTATAAAACCCCACGAGAGTCAATTTACCCCAACATGGAACTTCCAACAAGACAAGGACTTATAATATTCACATGCATCATCCTTTTTCAACTCAAATGAGAAAAATTGAAAAATAACACAAGGAAGAAACCTCCATCTAAAATCGAGAAATTCAGAATTCCTGACAGGAAAACATGCTTCTATTAACATAGAAGTTCCAGAAAGATTTACAAAAATTCTAATTTTCATTTGAAAGAGAACATGGCACCACAAAATTTCACCAAACTTTACATTAAGAACAAAAATACTTACAAATAAAGAGACTTTAAACTGATCCCCAATTAACAAAAAATTTCAAAAAACAGACATGACAGCTTCTTATGACAGATCTTTCCACACTGATGGCACAACATGATACATCACTTAAAAGAAGCCGATGAATGTCTAAAGTCATTTTTAACACTACGAATAGAACCAATAGCCTCAAGATTCTTTCCCATAATATAATTTCCCTTCACCACTTACAGGATGATCCTTTGAACACAAAGGTGGAACAATTATCCTTTGTAAAATCATGTAACTAAAAAAAGCTAATGTTCCTCTAAATATCCCATGTCCACTCTTCTACTTTTATAGGATTCATATAATCCTAAAATACAAGATGATTCAATTTCTGGAACTCAATAAGGAGTTCCACAGGTTAATCAACTAGAGGGTCAACTAATGTTAAACCACCCTTAGCTGCACCACAATGTCCATAGAATCATTGTATGTGTTTGTGTGTGTGTGTGGGGGGGGGGGGTGAAGTTACAAATATGTAGATGAAGAACTCAATCAAGGCTAATCCATTAACCAGAATTCACTAAAAAATGAACACAGAGGGGAACCATCCCAATGGATACCTAAACCATCAACAAGAGCTCAAACATTAAACACCAATAAAACATTAAGAGTTATCAAACTCAAAACACTTTGTAGGAAACATTCCCAAATCACATGAAGACACACCACATGACAGCTGGTTATAAAAACATCACACCTTCTTTTAAAAGAACTTTTTAAATAAAACAAGCTTAGTGGGTTGCACAATCACCAATGTATTCCACGGAGCCTCCCACATGCATATTCCCATGCCAAACCAAGCACCCATCACCTCATATCATCAACCAATCACATTCCCGCATATGTACATACATGTGGTCAGTCATGGAAATACCTAAGGTCAAAAAAACATTTCCTATTTCCAAAATAAAACATTGAACCCATAAATTAAACATCATAATTTGAACACCATTTACAAATTTATGAAAACCATATAAAAATATCACTATCCACCAAACTTAAAAATTTTTCAAACTACACACTTCAATCAGAAGCATTTCCAATTTTTTGAAAATAAAATCCCATGTAATCTATCCAAAAAACTCCAATTCAACCCATTCAAAATATTTTTCAAATCTCAACCAACCCCATTTAAAATATATTTCCAAAAAACACCTTGTAATATTTCATTATTTTTCTAAACAATAAATTTGGATAATCCCCATGTTTTGATTAGAAAAAAATAATTCTCAATAAAATCATTCCCCATTTTGTCAAAAATAATTTTATAAAAATACAAATTTCAAAGTATTTTCTCAAATGAACGCAAAAAAAATCTCAATATCCCCTAAACTGAACCATTTCTACTTAAAAATCCAGCATTCATAATTTCCACAACCGAGATTTTCAAAATAATTTTCAGAACCCGATAATACATAATCAATTCTTAAGAGGAAACTAGTATTGATGTGTGACTCGACCATATGGTTGACAGCCATACGCCAATCAAACCATAATTATAGAGAGTATTATAGGACCATGTAACTATCTACACATGGCTTTCTAGGACCTAACACCTCATTGTGACCGTAATCCTAAATATCTTTTTTTTTATTTCCGAATACAAAACAACACAAAGGAACCAATGGAACCAAAATAAAACTGATTTCTTTTAACAACTTGAGTGTTGTCATGAGTTGTGCTAGCTAGGTAGCCTACTCATAACCAGAACCTCAAATCCTGACTGTCGTAGCTCTAGTCTATCCAGTCTCTTACCCAAATAACATGACCCAAAAAGAGAGTTACCTTATCTAATTCCATTTTTTTTCACAAACCAAGATAGTGTTCCATCAGACCCGATACCCTACATAGTCCATGGAATATCCCGATGGGTGTTACCAATCCCCATGGGAAGGAAACTAGTGTCTGGGTATCAATAATAAACATTGGGAATGATTTCACCTATTTATCTAAACATGAAAAACAAACAGAAATTAACATCGAAATGATAAATAGGTAAATCCAAAAAGGGAAAACAATATTTAGATTCATGGTTTACACTATAAAAAAACTAAAAAAATACTACAATTGAATCAAACTATAAAACAACCCAAAACCATCTATTCAACATAACGTGAATCCCCCTCAATCCACCACCACCGACACATAAAAATAAAGGAACTCTAGTAATAGATTCCCACATTCACCACCATGACACATATTATCTTTACCTAGCTCATACATAACAATGTCTACATACACGAAAAGGTATATGTAGGGTGTGAGAAAAATCCAAATATGATTCAACCCAAAAGAGAAGAATTTGATGCTATAACATTTGATGAAAATTCAACATGTATATTTGTAAAACAATTAAAGAATTTTCATAAAAACATATTAAGAAAAACCATTCCCAAGGGATTAATTTAAAACCACACATATAATTGTAACATTTCAAAAGAAAATTTTTACTAATATAAATTTTCTTTGAAGTAAAATAAATACACATAAGGTACACTATATTCCAATGGAGGGAACCATATTACATAACTATCATGTCATAGAAGAGAATCATGGGTAAGTCCCTAGGAGTAATGTAGCTCAAGTGAGACAATAAAATCTTGTACCTTAGTGAAACATGGTATAGAAACCAAAACCATCTTCTTTCTGATGCATGAGTCACTAGGATGGGACACCCCATGGGCCTAATGGTCTCTGATCACAATAAATGTTTATTTCGTAGTGTAATCATCACTCCATCAAATTGAAAAAGGGACTAGCCACTTTTTTATCGCTAGAATAGTAGATCTAGTCATCCCACCTAGATACTTGGGATTCCCATGTGCTAAAATTCTCATTTCACATGTAGCAAAAAAAATTTATCATACACATGCCAAACATTATAAATAAATTGAGAAATCACCATTTTTCATTAACCAAAGCACTTTCCATTTTACACACACCAAACCACCTTCCAATATGTTACCACCAATTATACATTTCATAAGTCCCCATTTGAAAAACCCAAGAAATGAAAACAATTGATCAACCAATTCCATGGGCCAAGGACCCTTTCAAATCCACATATAAACCACGTCCATTTGTAAAACAATCTTTACATCATTTAAATAATTTATAATTCATTATAATTGTTAAAAACAAGGAAACAATTATGTAAAAATTATAATTTTATTTATAATTATCAGTCGCACCTTCAAATCCCTTTGAAATCCCATTTAGCACTTTCCAAAAAAATCATAAAACCCTTTTTAAGAAACATCATAATAAAAAATACACAAACATAAATTTTCCATTTATAAAATCCACTTTCATCATGAACAAAAGAAAAAAAAACTTCCAAAATATATTTGAGACCACAAAATTCAACAATAGAACACATTTAAACACACAAAAAATCTTATTAAAATATTTTAAAAATATTATGGTATGGAACCACATACCACAACCTTGGAAACATCCATAAACTTGTGTTAAACAACAACTTCACCTCAATCAAACCCTATAATGGGAATATTGGACAAAAACAATCAAGATCAAACCTTAAGAAACTAGATAAAACCATAAAAATACCATCCAACCTTCTAAAGATATAAAACCCCATGATAGAATAAGAGAAAACCTAGAAAAAAAATTCTAAATCAAGGAGGAGAACCACTTATAAGAAAATTCCATGGAGTTTCCAAGAAAAATTCATCAAAAAATAGAGATATGAGGGAGCCATGGTAGAGAGAGTGGACGACTAGGGTTGGAGATCCTGAATTGGGGAGAAAGGGGTGGATTTGTGGCTTAAAATTGGGGAGATATAAAAATAAAAACCTGATTTTTATTGACCTAGACATCGCACATAATTTTCATGTACTATTTTATAAACCGTGCATCAATAATGTACCCCTTATTATCCAATAGAAACTTGATATTTGATTAGTTGGTACATTTTTGAAGGATTATGAGCCCGTAAGGGGCGACGCGATCTAGGGTTTCTTCCTGCCATTGCCTCCTTCCTTTGTCTCAGACCGGCTCACTTCACTCCCCATGCTCAGTTATTCGTGGCGGTGGATCCTCTATCATTGTGGTTCCTTCTGGCTTGGAAATCTCAGTGATTCGCACCATTGTCCGTCTATCTTGCTCGACTCCTCCTTTCACGGTATAGGGTTACTCGGCGGCGCGGTGTCAGACCAGAGGATGGGCTCTGCTTCTGCGGTATGAGGGAGCTGATCCATCCTTGGATGCAAGTGTTTGGTGGTCAGGCATGGCCTCTGTGGGAGTTATGGATGGCAGTGACGAGATCTTGATTCGGTTTCCCTCTGTGTTCTCTTCCGGTGTTCTGTGAAGGTTTTATTTGTTCTTCGTTTTTCATCAGTTATTCCGTTTTGGATAGATTTTGGGAAGACGATTTGTTGGCTTCGATCCGCCGGAGGCAGGGTCGACTTCCTCTTGTCATCAGTGAAGTGCATGATTATAGTAAAGGTTCTATTTGATTTTGGATTATTACAGTTAGGGGTGATTTGGTTTTTGGATAAATTTGTGTTCTTGGATTTTTTTTCTTATCGTTTGGTGAAGACGGTTGTTTGTGAGCTCAGCCACACTTCATTTGATACGGATGAATTTGTTTGCTATTTGGTTCGAAGCAGTCTATGGATCGTGCATCTTTGTTCATATTCTCGGTTGACGTGATGAAGGTGGTGGTTTGAAATTTTTTTGGCGACGACTGATTTTATTTTGATCTGGATGTTTTGAAATGGTGAATTGGTAGTGGTGAAGTATTGTATTGGGTACCGGCAACCCTTAAACCGGATTTCAGAAAATGGAAAAAAAATAATTTTCCGGATTAGTTGGTACATTTTACAAACTATGTAAAAAATATGGGGTTACCCACTATCAAAAAATGACCATAGGCCCCACAGTTTCCTAGAAGAGGGTGCACAATTGGAAAAACCATGCACTAACCATGCGCCTCTTGTTATAATTCCAAAACATTCTATTTTTATCAAAAAACATAAGGAAAACCAAAGAGGAAAATCGAGATAAAAAATAAAATGAAAATTACCTAAAAATTTTGAACCCATCACACCCGGTTCCCAAGAGAAAAACCGAGACCCATAAATGAACCTAATCCAAGAATTTAAATAGAAACCCGTGTGTGAAAAATTATGTTTTTTGAGACTCAAATAAATTCTCTAAAAGGTCTATTAAATTTTATCCAAAATGTGTTTTGGATATATATTTACAATGTATTTTATATGACATGATACTTGATGAACTTAATGATAGCCTTCTATAAGGGATTTAGAAAATATCCAAAAGTATTTTTGGATATGGTTTAAAAAATTATTGTGTATGATATAATATATTGTGAAATGAAAGAAGTCAATGAGGTTTTAGGGTTATAGGGAGATTGGTAAAGATATTCCCCAAAGTTAATATAAAATATACAATGTTTTTCTATATCATATTATAGGATATAAGAATATATTATATTGAAATATATACGTGACGAATAGAATATTATAGTAATTGTTATATTGTTGGTCATGATATGATGAAACTATATCACAACTACACAATCCTTCATAGTGTATGATTTGGCTATGTTGTATGGAAGTGTTTTAGGGACAACTGTTTTATACAATTCACATAAGACTATACAAATGAATAAGAAACTAGAAATAAAGGTGTAAAAATTCATGTATTCATCAATATAATGATATCATTAAGGACATTTTATATGATAAAATATGTGTGAGATTCATTATTTCATTTATATGATAAATTCTTATTAGCTTATTTAGCTGATGGTTACAAATTCTGAAACCATTGACATTACCCAAACATGATAAAACATTTTATTTATCACCACTAATGTTCACATAAAGTCACTCAGGTCTATATAAAGAATCCAAAGGCCATGAAAATAGTGATTATTAATATTCTTTGTATTTCACCAAGATAATGATCTATTTTTATTTCTTATTTTACCTTGAGATATGATAGTATATCATTATGTCAAGGAGAATCCCTCCAAAAATTTGGGTGATTTAGGTTATCCCATGGATACACCATGAAGGAAATACTTCTTTGGATACTTTTTAGGGATATTAATTAAAAATGTTATTGAATAAATGAGTTGTGGTGAACTTAATTATAAGGAAAAAACATATGCTATTGATTTTTTTATGCATGATTTCAGTTTCATAGCTTGGTGATCATGGGTTTTAGGATACCCTTTTTCTCCTATTTCTTGAATAAGTTTTATTCTATCCTAATAAACCTATGATTTATTTCTAGAAACCCCCTGATTGACTTTTCAAATTAGATAATATTATCATTACACAATACATTTCAGTGAGACCTTTGAAATCATAAAATCCATCAGAGCACTAAATTATAATATTCATTAATATTATTGGGTGATTTGAGATTCCATGTTGAAATTAATTCCCTCATGGAAATAACTCATTTCCCAAAAAATATAATAAAAAAATAATCTTGACCTCCAAATTATGGAATGATCCTTATATTATGGCAGAAAAACTGAATAATCTTCACATTTTAGAGTAAAGTCACAGTGTGGCCATTAAAATTGTGACATGATCTCTTTTAAGTCACTAATATTTTAATCATACATAGGATAATCACAGAGTAAACTGGAACCTTGTTATGTAATTTAATATTTTATCCCTAAAACAACTTCTTAAATTCACTCTTCAACTTCAATCTTCTTCCAATCTATTCCACACTTTCAAATGTCATTCACTTGATCTAAATTATCCAAATTCATTGTATTTTGAATATAAAACATAATATGGTAATGAAATGAAAAAATAAGAAAAAATCCATAAAAATATATATTTAACTTATTCATTTATCAGAAATATCTATTTAATAACTACTTTTGGAGAAACTTGAATCTCCAATAAGTTCCTTGTAACAACAAAAGTATTAACCAAGAAACAACATCATGGTTATCTTTTCTACACTATAATTTTCATAAATTTTGATGATTCAGAATATTTAGTTCAATTTGAAATTATAAAATGATATTATCTAGTATGAGAGAATTTAATCAACCATAATGAATATTTTTAAAGACCAATAGATTATATACAATTAGATTTTTAAGTGGGTAATTTTTTAAAATGAGATTAAATAATTTAAGAAGGAAGATTGGAAAAAAATTCAACACAAAACACATTGGGTGAATTATTTTCACATCTAAAGATTCAATAAGATGCTTTAAAGAACATACTTGAATATTTATATGTCAAAAGTGGAATAAATTTAATTATAAAAATTCTTTTGGGTATGATGTTTTTGATATTATTTGTATATTCATTGTTATTTATCCACCAATAGACTTTCTTATGACTATATGTTGTGGCAGTGAGTGTACTTATAGAAAGAGGGACCACCAATTGGAATTGACTATGAGGTGAATTTAAAATATTGTAATTTTTATAGTGCACTAGTGACTACCTTGGTACATTGAAACATTATTGGTGTATTCTCCTTAGACATAACCCTTAGTGGTGAATCAAGAAAAGTATTCCTCTTAATAAGCCTTATTTTTTGTTTTTTAGTGTTTTTTTTACTGAAAATAGATAGGTTGATGCATTCCTGATAATATGGGAAAAATATTTTTATGATTTATGAATTTGTGAACACTAATTCATCCCCTATTAGGGTGTTTTGGGACTTGTCATTGTAATGAGTGGTATCAGTCCGAAGTGGTTTTTCTTGGTGAGAATGTCATAAATTTATCTTTAACATAATGAAATATGTAATTCTTAGAGGGGTTTCAAGAATTATTTAATACAATTAGTAGATAGAGAATAATCACAAGATATATCACCTATATTCAATAGGGATCTATTTTTCTCTCAACTAAAATACATAGAATACAAGTAAATGATTCTATGGAGATGTATTTGAATGAAATGGATAAGAATAATCTAAATAGTGATATAAAGGAACAAAATACCTAATCCAGAGCTCTATCATATCAAATATATATGAAGGTGATTAGTTTCTAATTACCTAATGATATTTTGGATAAGTTTTATAATGTCTATTTAGGTGATAATAAGTTCAAGGATACAAAGTTACAAATTTTGTATAGTTGTTTTTGATAATTTTAAGACATATTCAATGTAAATAGTGATGATTTGTCTAAATACATCATTGAGGTTGTTGGATATATTTGTAGAAGTAGTGGTAATAAAAAAGTTATTGATCTGGTGAAAAATATATTTAGATGGTTACCACCATTATATGACCCAATGGTATAATAAATTAAAGAATGTAATTTTGGAGAGATATAGTTTGATGACTTGTGAAGCTGTTTTATTTCATACAAGATTCATGTGAAAATAAAAGGGATGAAAAGTCAATTATCTATGGTAGTATAATAAAATACAATATGTAAACTTTAAATCCATTAAGGTGATGATAAATAGAAGGAATTGAGTGATGAGTTCCCCTCACTAGTGGATAGAAATATGACATAAGGAAAATAAAATACAAAGGAAATAAACCATTGGCTTTTTTCAAGTGTGTAATGGTTTGTCACATTTCTATATGGTGTCCAAAGAGACTAGACAATGAAAACAATGGGGTTAATTAATAAAAAATCTAGAAAATTAATTTTACCACTAAATGAAACATAAAATCACGAAATAAGATTAAAAACAATTTTCAATAAAGTGTTTGGTTTTCAAAGATGAATAAAATGACGATATTTATCTTGAAAAAGGTGAAATATAGTTTTAATATAATTAAAAAGATGATATCATGGTGAATGTTGAGAAAATGAGATATAAAAAGGAATAATAAAATAAATAAAAAGCTATAATGGATCATAAAGTGGAACTTAGAAGTGAAATAGAAGAGATTGGCATCCAATGGAAGGAGGATAATAGAATTGGTTGATTCTTGATGGAGTTACCTGAGTATATCTATTGAACCATCATGGATCACCCAATGACTTGAAGCAAACAAAAAAATACCATAGGTATACCTATTAATTTCTATAGACATGTTTAAATTATATGCGATATGGAATGATATTGTGGGAAGAAAATTTAACTCTTAAGAATCTAACTAGGCTCTTAAAATGAAAAATATTTCTAAAAAACAACAAGAACCATTTTTATATAAAGATATCTAGAAATAAAAGAGACTTTTTTTCCAAGGAAATAATATATAAAAAATGGATACCTAGTATATCTATATACTAGAAGAGGCTCAGTCATTGGCTCAAAGACCCCTAACCCCAAAATTTATCAAAAAAGTTAAAAGTTGCAAGATACAAGAGGAAATGCTACCATGCAGTAGACCACATCAAGAAACCAAACTAAAAAACAGCCAAACATTACCTTTTTCTAGGCCGGCCTCGGCCCCTAGACCCTCTCCGATTGGTATGATGACGCCCTCGCCCACTTTGCAATCTAGCTTCTATCTCCACCAGAAAAACATAAATAGTTTCCACAGGAGAAGCTTCCCCATGCAGCCCGGCTTCCATGAAGGCAGTGCCATCCTGGTGGTCCAAATCATAAGAAAACTCTTCATTCATGACCTGATGAGCCTCATGTACTATCTTAGAATCCTACACATCATTAATAGAAATATCATCATTATGGACTGGACACTCCACCACCTTTGAGCTCTCCAAACCATCAACAGAAGAAGGTATCAAAGAAGCATCTCCTCGATTGCTACATCCTGCATTCTTGCACCCTTAAAGGGTAAGCAAATCAAACTCCTGAGTATTAATAGACTCCAACATGGAAACAAAACTGACTACTGGTTTCAGATATTTTTGAAATACCTCATCACTCAAAGAAACCATTTGAGAAACATCCTATTTAGTCCCCCTCTAATCCAAATCCATTGGAGAGGGTCTTTCCTCCAAAATAGCAACCTGCACATGTGAGCCCTCCAACACATCATCCTTCCCAATAGAAGCATCTCCCTTCATCTATACATCCTCGTGACTCATCTTCTAGACCGCGACCTCTCCTACAGTAGCATTTTCCACCAACATAACATCTTCCATCCGAGTTCCCATATTAGGAACCTGAACTAGGCATGCTCGCGACTTCTTCAGCGTCACCAAATGGAAACCATCTTCATCAAATAACTTCATCTTACCCTTCCTACAAGCCAAGGCCAGTGCAACACGATCAAACTCTACATTTACATCATTCTGGACAACAAACTCATGCTCCGATTGATACCTTTCCTCCTCCTCAACAAGCATAGATGCACCATGATGGACAACAACAACAACATCATGCTAAACATCAGCAGACTTTTTAACAGCAGCCTCATGCTCTAGATGACACCCTTCCCCCTCTTCAGCTATATCAGCCCATGAACTATCATCAACACCCCTGGTGATTCCAATAATAGCTAGCTCCAATGCTATATCCATTGGTATAGAAGCAGTAATAGCTGGCTGAATTTCAGAAGGCTTAGACAAACCATGCTGGACAGCCTCAGCAAAAGAGGCAGTAACAACATTTTGAGTATCCTTTCCCCTGGAAAAAAACTTATTACCAGTCTGCACAGCCGGTTTCTTCTTGAACTAATCATAAGTATGACCCAAATATTTAAAAAGTGTACATTTATTATTCCTATGACATTGCATAGGCGTATGACCAATACATAATCAAGACTTGCAAAAAGTAGGCAACCACTCATATTGTATAGCAAGTTCTAACTTAAACTCACCAACAACAAGAAAGACAGTGTCAATAAGAACCTGTGCTAGATCAATTTCTACCAAGACACGAGAGAAATAAACATATCTAGGATATTCTGTTTCCTTATCAACCTTTATCGGACAAACAACAGAAGAAGCAACCTCCCATAAAACCGAAGGATGCCAAAAAACCAGTTTAAACCCCTAATTCAAATCCATGTTTGAGTGGAAGAGTTCTTAATTTCAAGAGGATTTGCTAATGGATCCCACTACTGAACCATTATATAACCAGGTTTAATCAAAATCAGTCCAAAACTCTAGGATGCATTTTGCAATTCCTTCGATGGAAAAACAACATGAAACATACCTCTCCCAATTGAGATCAAACGCCAATTAGAAAAGCCCCAGCTCTGGGCTAAGCGAGTTTGCACTTCATCAAACCTCAAAGGGTCATCACTATGAGTTCCCAAGGACCTAGAAAGGATAGAGAACCTACATTATTCAAGGTGAGCTTCCAAAACATTCGGACTCGATTCAACAAATGCAATCGAGCCATTCTTGGTGATCCATTTATTTAACAAGTCAGATTCAATCTGAGAATCAGAGAAAAACCTATTTCGGGAAGCCGAACCGTTAGTCCTCCTACTAGGGATATCAAGCCATCCTTCACCACAACCGTAGGTCCCAAATAAATCTCCCCACCCATATCCATCACCTTCAAGGGGGGAATGAAGACATATTTAGGATCAAATATCCATATGTTTGTTCATGAGTAGTATAAAACTTCTGATGTGATAAGTGATGCACCTGGGGGTGACATAATGCCCAATAATAGAGTTCAAGATAAATAAATATTTTTTCCACCATTTTCAAGATGATGCCATGAAATTTGAAAAAATAAATCCCACTAAGAATAGAACTTGCATCTTCGATGATGTAATTACCTTGACCATTAAAGGAACTAAATTCCAACAGCACTGAACCCCTCACACCACATAAAATACCACCTCCTCTCATCAATCCTTTCTTATACAACGTGTAAATATAGATCTTTAGTCTTTTACTAGGATATTTCGAATAGACCAACCTACACCATGTAGAAATCCCCACACATACATTTTTTTAATGTTTAAGTAGTATAAACCTTCTCATAGAAGGATCTTTGTCCCACTTTTTGATAAACAGTCCAAGATCAACAATGTGACTCTTAGAAATTACCTTAAATGTAATTTACAAGTAGATTTTTATTTCACTTATCACTATTTTCTTTTTATTATAGGAGATCCAAAAACCAGTTCCCAGAAATAAAACATTTTTTCTTACTTCTGATGAGGAGAGATCAAACCCTTGGAACTATGTACAGAAGAGAGTACAAAAAAATACAACCGTTCTACATTTATAAGGCACTAACTAATTAATTTTCAAATAATAGCCACCCAGTCCTCCAAAAATAAAATATGGAGTTTCATATATTACTTTTTCTATAAAAACGACATCATATAGAGGCCAACTAGATTCTTTTATGCTATACATAAATATTATTTTGAATTTCTTATTTTTAGATATGTAAATTTATTTTACTTCCTAGGTGTGTCTTTTTACTAGAGAATCTGTCCCCAATCATCTTTATCCTACCCTTTATGGGTGATGTAATGTTATATTTTCATAGAGAATACATCCTAAGTGGTAGTAGTAAAAATAAAATGATATCGACCACCCATTAGTGTGATACTATCAAAATGATATACAAAACACTCAAGTGAAAAATAAATGTAATTAGTTTCTCTAGACCGAATAAAACTTATTGAATTGATGGAAGGTAATAAGAAACCATATACTAAGTCCTTCAATGATTTTAAACCAAAACCATATATAATATAAAATAAAAAACCTACCATTCATTAATGATTGCTGATCCATTTTCTTCACCTACACACATAGTGAAGATCACTTTTATGTAGCTAATGAAATCTTCCCCCTAAGGTATCCATAAGTTTAAAAATAAACTAATTATTAAGTAGGATTATACTTTAGATCAAAAAATTCTAGTACCTATCAATGGTAAATGAATAAGGAGAAGGGATCCTTGGCATAGGCAGAATCATTCCACAAACAAGATGATTAGATGCATGTCTTCAGAATCCTTTATGTTGTACATGGGCAAGATCTTCATGTATACATTAATTTTCAAGAATTGTTTATATCATTTGATTAATTTAATTAATTCATAAACCATTTATAACCCCTAAAAAATCCTTGTATTTAACACTTAAATGAAATAATTTAATTATCCCAATCATTTTATCATATGGATCATATGTAATCTATGATATCCAATGTGAAATATGACATGAACATTAAAAATTAATGTTTAACTTCCATATTATAAATAATTGTATATGATTAATATATCATATCACTTGTGATCTTACTATATTGAAAAAGACAACATGGTTAAGGTTCAAGTGTTAGTGATATGATAACACTATTCCATATTTATTAATATACCCAACCATGCCATATGACATTTATTTTTTATCATGAATTTAATATCATGTGATATCCCTATATCATTTCATATGATATGGAAAAAGTATTTCATATTTATTATAGGATTTAGTACATATATCCCTCAATATCCGACTTACACCAAAGTCTTATCAAATTTGGATCAGTTCATCTTATATTTTATCTTATACAATAACTTGTGATACCATATCTAAAACCCATTTATGAATTTTTCCTTTTTTTTGAAATATTTCATAAATTTGACCATGTATCACATCATATAAAATAAATTGTGTATTATCATCTAAAACTCCTTTTGTATAAACTCTTAAACACTTTTAGAGAAGTTCTATATATTTCATAAAATTAATACCCATTAAGTCACTCATAATGTGTAACGCCATATGCCTTTATAACATTCGAAATAATTATGAATTATCTAATGCATAAATGTATAAAAAATACCATCTATAAAAAAGAATAATTACTACTAAATATTTAAATGTATTTGGGGTGATATCAAACACATGTATCTCTATACTTGTGTCCATATGTTGTCTCTCAAAACAAGTATTCATAATTATATAATCCATTCCTATAAGACATCAAGTAACAAAAAAAATAAAGTACATCAATCTATAAAGAAAATCACAAATTCTTGATTCTCCAAGTACACACTGACTAGATTGATATAAATTTTACACGCGATTTATCCAGATGGATGCACACATCACTTTGCCCTTATCCTAATAAATGATAGAATCACATTTTGCTTACCTAGGTATATCAATACAATCCATCATCTTATACCAATCTAGGTCATAGATGTTATACTAATTATATGAGAGGAAAAATACCATCTTAGTTAAATCTTAACTTATAAAGGGATCAAAAATATAACTAACCACCCCTAGATTATCCAAAAATTAAGGATAACATAAGAACAATATAACATTATAAAGTCTCTAATTCTTGAAATCTTGTTTAACATCAAGATTGAGAATTCAACATAAACAATGCTTCCCAAGTATGTTAAATACATAGTGTAGGACACTATATGTGGTATACTTTGTGGGTTATCAATCATATAAAACTTTTTTTTATATCGTGATGATATTTCATATTTTTTAATATGAAAGAAAACACAATATAACCTTAATATTTCATGAAAATATAAAATACTCTATGATGAACATCAGTTAGAGATAACTGAATGACATACTTTGAGAGGACAATTATTCTTATACTAAATGAAATATATACCCCAAACATTAAAGGATGATAAATTGGAGACTTAATTTTTTATAACATGACATATTTTATATTATTAAACACTTTTATGAATACTATCAAACCCATATAAAAGTGACCATCTAACCGTACCCCATATGATATACTTCCTTAGAATCTCTATGTTTGTTTTCCATTTAGATTTTTGTCAAATCAGTACTTATATATGAAATTAAAATCACATATCTATGTAAATATCCGATAAAATCTATCACTAAAATCCCTCAGAGAGTAACATATACGGAGGATGATGATTTGAATAATAGTAAATAGGAATCATATTACCGATTTTCCGAGTAGGGATGAATTTCCAGGTACTGTAGTAGTACTGCAATAGGATACTGTAGTAGCGGCGGAACTGTAGCAGTGGTGATGCTATAGCGGCGGAAGACTGTAGTAGGTACTATAGTGGTGGATGTATTGTAGGAGTTCTTGTAGTAGTGTGGGTACTGTAGTAGTACTGTTCACTCACGAGTCCTTTGGAAACAAAATAGTGCTTTGAAGCCTTGTATTCGGGAAACTTGGCCTTGGGCCTTCGAGATATGTAATTGGTATCCCTCTTCACAAACTTAATAGGTATTTTCTTTAATAATAAATTGAGGCTTCATCCCCAACCTTTAAAAAAACATATTACCGATTTTCAACTTATTAAAGCAGTATTCAAACATATTTACTTTATACTATCCAATATTATATTGTAAATAACTTATGATATTTATTTATAATTCTTTCTACGATCATCATCATCATCTTTGAACTTTTAAAATCAAAATTTTTTTTTAGATAATCTTGGAAACCAAATGTAACTCTTTACATTATCTTTATTTACCATCAAACCCTAAATTATTTTTTGATATAATGTGACTCCAAATTTAAATTTTAAAAGTATAATAATTTATCTGTTACATTTCAAACATTTCTAAAAGGAAAAATATACTGACTTTCTTCTTTGAAACATTATTTTTTATAAAAATATCATGCTAAGAAACACAAAATCTTTTGAATTAAATCAATAACACTTATATACTTAAGTGATAAGTTTTAAAAAATAAAATTTTAACAACTATATCTCAAATGCAATTCTATGTGGTTAGAAATATTTTTTAAAGAAGATTATATTCCTTAAAATATTCCACTACATGGTGGTTGTAACTCTTTCCATCATATCTTAATAAATATATTGAATAAAATATTTCATACTAAAATTAAGTTTTTCGTTATCTTCTTTTCAAACCACATTATAAATAATTTCTTTGTGTATCAAAATAGTCATAATACTTATATTTAACAACTATTTTTTAAAATAACCCCTCTTATAACATAATAGGAAAATTCAATGAAAAATACACAATCTTTATTCTAATACATTAGTGATTTCATGTAATCGAATTAATCTAACTTTCTGGTATAGAAAACCATTTTTTAATTCACTTGAATTTACAAATTTTTTGCTTGCCATAATATATTTTGTAATTTTTGAACTATTATACATATTAAAAATACCTTTTTAATGTATAATTGGTATCAAATACCCTTAAAAATCCAATAATTTATTTTTATAAAATCAATATCTAACAAGGAATCTAAATAGTGTTTCACTAACCTCTTTAGATATTCTTGGAAATTCCTCCTATAATATCCATGATTTCCATAATGGAAGCACTGCCTCTCTTTTATTACTCCCCCATATGTTTTAATGTCATTTTCTAGATACTAAAAGACACAGTACTAGTCTTTTCAATATATTTTTTTTTCTTCTTGTTTAAAATTTTACACTCTTTCACTAGTAATGTATCACTTGAGCCGATACCTCCCATGTTATAGTGAAGTATCCTCATTATATTTAAGATATTGGGTAATTTTGTTGAACTTATTCATATTATAGTTAACAATAAATTACCAGAAAATATTTAGTAAATATTATAGAATAAATTCCTTATCTAGATAAATATTTAAATTATATCATACCCTCGATATGTAATTTACATACTTAATCATATTTAGTAAATTATTGGAGACTAAATTTCCTTCAAAAAACATGAATCCAAAAAATTAGTTTGTAAATGAGTGCATATCATATTAAGCCTATTCATGATAGGGCTATCTTAGATTATCTATCATCTTGATCATATACAAGTTATCATGTTTCTTTTGAAACGTAAACTTTATGGACACAAAAATGATAGTAGAAACATAATGTAATTTATTGAAATTCTTATCTTATGCACCATGATTCATTTTTAAACTACTTTACTAGTCGGTTACTTGGGACGAGATTACTGTATCACAAAGAAATTTCCTTCTCACTTAAGACCAATTTTTATGTTTCTATATCACCATTGAAAGTTATATCTATTAATATTACCATTTTCGTTGATTAATGTCATATTATTGTCTGACGATGATGACGATGATGATTCCATTTTATCTGTAATGGAATATTTTTTCATATTATTATCATATTTTAATCCATTTAATAAGAAATTTTATAAAATGTAATCCCATTAAAATGATAGAACATTTAATTTTCATACTATATTCATTAGTTTTATTAGATACATATTTCAATATTATTTATCTCACTTCTGAATTTCTCCCATCACATAATTATTTATTTTGACCATCATATCGATCATATCACATATGAATCTTTGATATTTGAGTAGAAATTACTCTACCCAAAACATCATACAAATTATTTAACCATTGTTCCTATGGTTTCTTAATACTATTATGGTTTACTATCTATGAATTAACAAAAAATCACTCCATATATGAGCAAAAAATATTATTAGGATCACCCATAACATTCTTTCCTTAATATTGGAAATCCATGGGAACCCAAATTTGACCTGACATACCTGGTTGGATAATGATGGCAAAAAAATTGTTTGATTTAGAAGGAATCTGATGAAAAGTATTTTTAAAGGGATTTTTATCTAAATATCTTATCTCATATATTCCATTACTTGTATTCATTATTTAAGTGATTTTGTTTTTGAATCCCTATTCTTTCTAATAAATCTATATGTTCCAACTATATTGATGTATAACTCTTTAGATAACCCAAATCCTATTTTAGTTACCTGATTTAAAATAAAACTATGTTTAAACATATCCAAATACATACAACATATACTTTACCTAAAACAATTTTATGTAAAGAAAGTAAAAAATCCCTATAAGAGAAAGTATATTATGATGGTTAGCCAACTACCACTTTTGCAGATAGATCCTTAGTTCTAAAACTAGTGAGAAGTCCCAAACAAATTCCCACTCCCCATGGTTCAACACTTAATAGGGACATTAATTACCTAATAATTATAACACCTAATATGTATAAATCATATTAAATATTAAAATTCCAGGTCATAATCAATGAACAAGCTAAATATAAGGTTAAATAAAACAAAATAAATTATTATACATTTCATGTAACTTTTAAAATATATTTATTATAATTTAATGAAGTAGTTTAAATATATTTAAACTAAAGAATATTTAAATTCATAAAATAAAAAATTTATATCTATGAATAAAGCAATAAATAATACTAAATAAATGATTATTTCATAGTTTTAGACACTATATGAACATTTATAAACAATTTTTAAGTATAAAATTATAAACACCTTATAATTGAATAAATATAATTGGAATTAAATATATAAATAAAAAATATAAACACATTATATATATTTATATTGTGAACCCCTTCATATTATCATTCTATATGAAGTTTATTTTAATAAATTATATTTAATTGATATAAAAACAATTTATATTTCATAAGTATAATTTATATATATTATATAAACCATTACTTCAAACTTAATTTTTTTATTATCGAACACTTTTAAGGGAATAAGTGAGAAACCCATTTAAACACTAAAAGAGTGGACAAAGTCATTCGAATGAAATTGCAGCCTACCAGTTTTAATCTCACAAAACAGCTTCCATGATAAAGTATTTACCTGAATGTCTGGTTGCTCCACCAGAAGGTCTTACAACCTGAATTCTAGATTCCCCCATGACTGGATGTACTCCTCTACATTGATCATTCCATTGTTGAACCCCCGAACCAGAATCAAGTTCTTCTTGTCGAACCATTCGGTCTGCTCCTCTATATAAATCATTACATAATAAAAATATTATAAATTTTATATTACTTGAACCTCGTTCATATCAATTATCCAAAAATATTTTGATATGGTTTTAATAATTTCTCAAATAATGCCTTTAATTTGAACATATCAAATTAGTAATTATAAAAAATTAATAATATTATATAAACTCTTTTATATTTTTTTTATAAAAATTTATAAATTACCTTATAATTTCTTTTTAAATATTTTATATCAAAATTATAAATAATTCTATTTATACTAAAGGTATTTAATATTACTAATTAATATTAAAGATATTTATTTATTAAAAGTTTAAAAAATTAACAATTAATCATAAAGAGTTTATAATTAATTAATTTATACACATTATAAATTAAATAAATATCCAAATATAATATTTCCCCAATAATTTATAAATGATTTATAAATTATCTAAATCAAATCAATATTGAAATATAAAAAATAATATTTTTACAATATAAATTATTTGATGATATACCACCATTTTTGAATCCACGATATAGTGAAAAAATGTGTCTTAGGTTACAAAAGGTACAAGATGGCTATAGATAACCCCTTAGTGTTATAAATCATATTTTATAATATACCATATTTCATAAAGACAATACAATGCTTAGTTTTTACCTAGATTAATAGTGTAAATTAAATCTATATTACCATATGATTCTCCAATCATATGATACGATATAAAATGAATTCTATACCGGAACCTAGTATTCCATATATCATACATTGTGATATTCTAAAACCAATCTTTTTTGACTATTTCATATATGGTGAATACAAATATTATACCGTATTATAATATCAAAATTTATGATATCTCATATAGTATGATACACCATATAAGAAAATCTAAATTTTATTTTGTTATTAGGGTTAAGATATCTATTTTTTCACATTAAATATGATTTCCTAAATTCATTAAAATTGGAAATAACATTGATTCCACTGATGGGTTTCTTGGGACTGAATAAAACTCATTCAAGAAGTATAATACATTTGGAAACCTTAAACCAAGATCAACATTTCATTAATACCAAAACCATTTATAATATAAAACAAAGAAAATACCGTTAAATAATTATGGATAAACCTCATTTATTCAGTCAAATTCTTAATAAATACCACTTGGAAGAATCTAAAGGACACTTCCTCTAAATTATCTATAAGTAAATTAATTACTGAATTCTTAAGTAGGATTCCACTTTTGACCACATTTTTGTAACACCACTAGATGGGAATGGAAGAAGGAGAAGAAATATTGAGTGTATGGAGAATTGTTCCACACAAAAAATGATCAAATAAAATTTCATGTCCTCTTCCTTGTTTATATAGGCCCCGAGGATGATCCTTGAGGCTCTTTAAATTTTATTGAATATTTAATAATGTTTTAGTAACTTCATAGGGCTATTAAACATTTTTAATATATTAGGAATTCATATATTTAATTGTTAAATGTAATCATTTAATTCTACTAATATTTTAACATATTAAATGTTTATAAACATAGATAACCAAGATAGAAGAAGAATCCAACATTAACATTTAATTTTTAATGACTATATGACCAATAATAGGATATGATAGATATATATCATAACAATGTAGATATTTATGTATCATACAATGTGAAATTGTCAAGGTAGTGGTGATAGTAATATAATACTAATTTATCATATCTAATTATATACCTTATCAATGTATATAATATGACTTTTTATCATGATTTTTACACCATATGACATTCCTATATCTTCATTTTTAATGTTTTCAAGTATATTTTCATCACCTAACAACTTTATAAAGGCAACCAACTAATAAAAATTAATTAACAATGATTTTAATATCATCTATAAAAATAGAGAGGAGGAGAGGTCGACTCATCACATGGGGGAGTTTATTGGTGAGTTAGAGACTCACTTATAGGATTAAGCCATATTTTTGTGATCATTCCCATTGAAAATACAAGTTTTTTTACATTATATTTTACTTCAATTGGAAAATACCCATTAAAAAGGGTTTATTGATAAATATATATATAAATTCTATAAAAAAAGAAAATTATTCAATGATAATTATATGAGGGAAAGTGTGAGTGATTGTTCCATAATTTAAATCGACGTGATAAGCACACTACAGTGTTTAACCCCACAATAGGTGGAAATTTATGTTAACTATCATCATGAACCCAAATCTTTTATATCATTTTAATCATAACCAGTGGATTGGTCTGTTGGATCATCAAAAAATAAAGTTTTAGGGTTACTTTTCTATCACAAACTGAAGATGGATTTTGTCAACCTATCACTAGTGGATGAATTATTTCACTAGTCAATCACCGGCCGATGAATGGGAACAACCAAATTTTCATTAGTGGGTGGATCCATAGTATCATCACTAATGGATGGGATATATATCTCCAAAACAGTGGGTGGATATACATTGTTGAGTTATCACCAGTGTATGGATGGATTTTTTCAACCTATCACCTGTTAGTTGGTATATGTTACTATCCTATCACTAGTAGATGTATTGAAATTTTCATACTACCACATAAGATAGATCCTTTGGATCATCACCATGATATGGGGTAGATTATTTTCGATTGTGACCAATGAATTAATATTGTTGCTCACCAATCACTTAGGGAAGGATGTATTTTATTATCCAATTAGTAGAATATATATCCATTAGAACACCACTAATGAATGATGTATATGTTTCATCTATTCAATAGTGGAAGGAATATTTTTTCAAGATATCCCCAATGGAAGGATGGATCTCATTGGACTATCACCAGAAGATAGATGAATTGAATATTCAGAAATATATGGGATGCAGGTTCTTTGGAGTTCATATTGGGACCATGAAACTAGATTCCTACATATCCCTATGAATGGAATCAAAACCCATGTAGTTTTGTTTTATTTAACAAGGAAAATTGTATATTTTAAATTCATGTGATAAGGACCCGTGTGGTGACTTTTAATGTCATATAGCCTTGGAAATCATGTCATGAAATTTATGGGAGTACATCTAGGACCATTTATGAGTAGTTTAAAGTCATTCAGGATGGAATAATAGATGGATGGTGCCATGAAATGGTTGTAATTAGACATATTAATGAGCTGGACTTTTGGATTGGGGAATACACTAGGGAAAAGTTCCTATAAGAGTATAGATTCATACTTATTATTGATAATGGTATTGGGGGATCTATCGAAAATGAATGCCATAGCTCTAGGCCTCAGATGATAGAGAGGTATGATAATTACTATAAATATAAAAACTTCTCATACATAGATATTACATTTTAAAAGATGAATATTTATTTCATAAGATAATGATCCACACCAGAATCATATTGGTCTATTTCCTTTGAGAACATAGAAAAATAAACTACTAGTTCACAAGTGAACTATATCATCTCACACTAATTTCTTCCCCACTAGAGCCCTTATTAAATATATCAAACAAAATACCTTTCTTTATAATTGAGGGAAAGAAAACATAACAAATAGTGATCTCTAATTCCCAATAAGGGTAATCAAGGGGGATATTAACATAACATGAGCATAAGGGTATGAGAACATGATAATAACATTTGAAAACCATACCCGACATATCATATATCATAAAAATAAGTATTTTAATAAATCATGGTAGTTCATTAGACATGAATTATAAATTAATCAAAGAAAATACACCCTAAGAACATTAAATTGGCATAAGTCATAGATTTTTTTCATACACTTAAGAATAGAAGAACATTTTCTTATTAGTCAAGGCATCACCATTAGGACTGTCATTGTAGATTGGGTTCACTCCCCAAACCATTGTAGTATTCATGATTCACTCATAATACAATGAAAGTGAATAGAGTCACTTATTGAACTATGTTCACTCCCCATTCAAGTCTTATTTATCTCATGAGATATAGATATTTAGCCAACGCATTATAGGGAGATATAGGCCCAACATGTACATGGTCATAAAGTACCCACCATATTGGGTTATAATGTAACCACCATCCATGGTTATAACATAACCTCTATCATATAATAAAAACTAAAAATAAGTGTGTCTAAATATCATAAAATGATCTCTATATCAGAACACATGAAAAGAAATGTGGTTCATAAATATTTAATCATAGCATTACCTATAGAAAAATAATGGGTTTCATAAAAAAATACCCATTTCATATAGAATAACCCATGTAAAATAAAATGGTTTCCTAAAAACTTTATCAATTTTTAATATCATAACTCATAGAAAAGAAATAGGTATCATAAAAAATTACCCCTTTATCATTGTGTAACCCGTAGAAAAAGAAAAAAATTCATAAACATATTATCATCATAAAAATAAACCATTTAGAGAAAGAATAAGCATGGTATCATTGAATCAAGTCCCTAGTAAAACTTATTTTACATAAAACGATGTTGTCTTATCTGGAAAATGATTTTGAAATATCACTTGAAACATTTGTTAAGGAAAATAACCTTTTCAAATTGAAATAATTTATTTAAATTCAAAAAACTTTCTAGATTTTAAAGGGAAAATTGTATTTTAAAATTAATTTTTAATATTTTAATGTCAGATCCAAACCACTAAGTAGTGATGATGGTGTAAAAAATTATTCATTTATTACATTTTCAAATAAAGTATTATTTAAAATTTGTAGTAAAAAGTCAAAAGTTCCTTATTTAGAAAAAGGCAAGATGATTCCTTTTAATTTTTTTTGTAAAAATTAAAAAAAGGGTAAAAGCTTCTTTAACAAATAATTTGATAAATTTAAAATACTTATTTAATACAATTTTAGAAAACATGGGCATGAATTAAACGTATTTTCAATAGAAGAGGGTAATAAAGTCTATTTTTCTTAAAAAGATTCCTTTGGACTCTTGAGTATATGAAGGGATGAAAATTAAATAAAAAAAATATATTTTCATGAAATAACCATATGATAATATAATTCATGAGTTTATTGAGATATATCATAATATTTTATCATATTAAACTTAATCATAATCAATCTAGGTAAACAAAGAGAATGTAACATAAAACCTTCACCACTTTGGTATATTTTGAATCATAAGCCCCATGAAAAAATAAAATTAAATAAAAATTTAAATATCATGATAATAAATAAATTCTTGATATAACATGTAAATAATAATATATATACACTTAATGAAATAATTTAGGTTCATAACATAACTTATGTCACAAAAAATACAATTTGAGATGAAATACCTATACCTCATGTATCAAATTTATTTATACACATTAAAACTGAATGTATGATTATTATATGTTTATTATACTTATATTATGGATCCATAATTATATATATCATATAATATATTCTTTACTTATGTCTTTTTATTACCCATTAATTAATAATTCATTGTTAAAATCATCTTTATAGTAATATCTAATTTGTTTTTTATTTTTATTTTGGATAGTATTTCCAGACCTTTTATTTTTATAATGGTTCCATCATCTCCTTAATTTTAAAAAATATATAAATATAAAATATATTAATTGTATATTTATTTATATTAATCCATTAAAGTTAGATATTGAAAGTTAATTACAACGTTTATGGAGACAGTAGTCCATACGTACGTATAAACGATGTTTCTATTTTCTTGATGGATATAGCGGAAGAAATGTAAATAATATTTCAAATTTAAAAAATAATTTAGATTTCATATATATAATTTATATTCATTAAATATATCTGTATTTTTTTTTAAATTTATATATCAAATGAAAAACATATCACATCTCTTTGTGGAGGCAGTAGTCCACACGTACACACAATCGATGTTATCATTTTCCAAATAATTGGATGGTAAGAATTTAGATGTCATATTATAACTATAAGAGTATAAATATTTCATAAATATTATATATAAACATTAAATCCATCAATATCTTCATATGTGAGAGGTGGTTGTGGAAAATGAATTACATCGGTTCGCAAGGCAGTAGTCCACTATACACAAGATCAATGGTTTCGTTTCCCATTTTATAGAAGGGGAGATAAATATATGTTATTAAAGTTTCATAAAAATTCCTCATTAAATTTTATATAATTGGGTAATTTTATTTTAATTATTAAAAAATTATTGAAGGTGTATGAGAAGAAGTAAAAATTAAAGAGCTTAGTGAAGAGAATTACATTTTCTTAGGAAAACCTCCTTTGAGTCTTCTATAAAAGATCCATGAATTATAATTTTTGGAAGAAAAGAATCAATATAACATGTATAAGGAATTTTAGGAAATATTTTGGAACTTCTTGTTCATGAAACATGTGTCCAGAGGTTTAAATAAGTGAAGGGAGGAGTAACCCTTTTATAATTTAGGAGGAGTGACATGTTTGTAAATACCCAAAAACTATTCTATAATGGGAAGTTACTCTAAAAGAAATATGGCTAAAATATTGATAAATATTGTATTTGATTGATTATATGTTCTAGAAACACATCAAAATAAAAATAAAAAAATATGTTTTAGAAATTTTATTCCCTTTGACTATAAGTTTACCGGCTTTTACTAATTTAGTTTTTGCCTTGGTAACCTGTCTCTTTCTATTTAAATATGTAATTTATTCCATAATAATAAAGTTAAAATTATAATTATTAGATAAATTATACCCAATGATTCTAAATATGAATTCCAATATATTAAATATAGATCTTATTTGTGTTGAAATTTTAGTTTATCACATGAACATGTAACGGGAACCTCAACCATAGTAATTATTTTTTATTTGTTTTAAAATTATTTATGGGAAAAACTTAAATATAAAATTAAATATAAAATATTATATAATATATTATTTTATTAAAAATATTAAATCAATTTTATAAAGTTTAACTCACAAAGTGGTAGAATTTATTTTAAAATAAAACCCATACACACGATGAAAAAGAGGTTTTCCAAAGATTTTTATTTTCATAAATTTAAAATGTTTTAATATAAAAGTCTAATATAAAATTTATTCCAATTAGAATAATTATATCAATAAAAATATAATTTAACTTATCATATGCTTAAACCATTTTATATGAGGAAATAAATTTTTTAAATTTTTAAACAAAAAAGCAATTTTAAACAAAAATTAGTATTGTTAAGTATTAATTGAAAATTTTAATACTTTCAGAAAATTATAAAAAATTAAATATAATATAAATTTAAATTTACATTCAAAAAATTATGTTCATTTTTTAAAATGATCTTTCTAAAATTTAAATAATTATTGAAAAAATTAGTGTGAAAAAAAATGAAAAAACCACTTTTTGGAAAAAAAATACATTTTTAAGCATAAAACCAGGTTTATTATTATCTCATACCTAGAAAAAAAAACTATACGAATGATAATTTATTATTGAATATATAATATATAAATTTAATTAAAATCATTAACCAATAGTGATTCATTTAATTTATTAAGATCAAAAGACATTACGTTCTTCAAATAGTTTATCATAAAAAATATTTCTTTTTCATTCAAATGTTTTATATTTCTATTATTAATAAATTAATAAATAATGAATTTATTTATATATGTGTAAACCATATGATTTTAAAATTTTAGTTAGTCCTCTTTATACTATCCAATTTAAGGATTATGTTATAACTATCACATTAAATAATAATATTTAAATAGTATATCACAGTATATTAAGAATCATAGTTTTGTGGAATAAAAGGTAAAAATGAAATAACATTTATTTCAAAAAAATATCATATATTATCAAGGTGTTACAATTACACTGAATTAGAGACCCTATCTGGTTTGGGATTAGACTGTGTTTGATTTCAATATATGTTTATGTATTATTGATTAGACCCAAGCTAATCATTATGAATAAGAGAGCTATAGGGTGTGGTCCAATATGACTATAACGAGTGTCTTAGGGCTGGATAATGTCCACTAGTATTGTAAATTAATTCATGATTGTCTGTACCTTGAAGAACATATCAGTTATGGATAATAACAAGTGAGATACTTATTATGGGAATCTTTACTCCAATTATGAAAGGAATGCTTGATCAAAGTGGAGAAAATGGGTGTTCCAATTAAACTTATCTTGTATATCATGAGGATTTGAAGGAGGCTTGGGTGAAAATGTATTTTGTATATTTTCCTTAGGTGAAGGGATTTTGGTAGGGTCTTTTGATCCTCTATGTTTAAAAGGTTCAATTCAATATAGATAAGTGAAATGGGGGAATGATGTTCATAACAGGTTCATGAATTTTAAACCCGTTGATGGTTGTATGGGAAGGTTGGTTACCTTGTTTCAATTGACAAATATATCCCCTTAGTCTATAAATGGTGAATGAGGGTGATTAGGTTATATCCTTTTACTAAAAGGTTGTCTAAAAAGGTGCGGGGGGTCTTTCTTCCCCATGTGTGTATCAACATGGATTATACATTAATGAGAGCTTTTATATTCAATTTATGTGGACATGGGGTTGATGTGTAGTGGATGAGTTTTCAATTTACGATATATATCCAGACTTTTTTTCTTAGAACAATGTAATGGAAACTTGCTTAGGAATAATGATTATCATTGGTTCTTTTTTGTGTGTATGGGGTGAAGTATTTTCTTTATTCAATGATCTATTCTAGAAAAATTTATGTTTAAATGATTCTAGAACACTACACACATGAAATATAATTCATGGGGGTGCTAGGTATTTTTTTTGTTTGAGATACTAGGGAGCATGTGCTCTACATTGGGAAGAAATGTATCTTTCTTCAATTGAGAATATATATAAGGGTCTGATAGATGTTTATTTTCTTTTTAACAAAGACAACTCCAGTAACCGAGAGATTGTGCCTTATTTATTACATTGTCACTAGATATAAGTAATCACATCTTAAATGAATAAATAGTTTTTAGTCTCTCAGAACTAGATACAAACATGATTCCCATATTACATTGGAAATATAAAATACCTATAAAAATTAAATCTTTAATCCTTGATATTATTCATAGTATCCTTCATCATATCTAATAAAAAAGGAAACAAATAAAATGGGGATATTAGATTCTTAGTAAGGGTTTTTTATAGTCGTAGCTATCATGAGTAAATAAGGAATTATAATTTTGAAAAACTAAATAATTGGAAACACTTTTCATTTAATCAATAAATAGATCATGAAAAGGATATTTGGATAATATCAATGTAGCAATATCATGGATAATAATAACTGAATTCTCAATTAATTATTTTTTTACTATTGGATGACATGATCTCAAACATTATGATTTCTCTACCTTCAATACCTTGTAATAAGATAGTTTAAAACTATTTTTAAATACCTATTTAATTTGGATAATATATTTTTATCAAGAGACATGTTGATGAATTAAGGGGATATATAATTTCAAGCCCCATGCATCCATGAAATTTATAATTCATTATACTTATATATAAGGATTTATTTAATTCATGAACTATATTTTTTATCAAGAAAATGTTTATCAGGTAATGAATAAAAATTACTAATAATTCCATAGTTAATCAAATAAATGTAAACATAAAACACCATATGTAGAAATGGTATACAATTTTTCCAATAAGAATATGTATGATACAAAGAATATGTATATTTGAGGTAAATAAAATTTCCAATTTTCCATAGAAAGTGAATGTTTTAAAATAATGTTAATTTCCATGAGATTAATCAACAGATGGGAGAGGACCATCAAAAGTGTATTTTGTAGTAATAATGATTCTTTTAAAGAGGGGATGAAAAATGGAAAATAAAAATTTAAAATAAATTTTAATTCAGTTTTTTTCTTTGTAAAACCATTTAATACTTGTATAAGAAGATAAATGTCTTAAAATGGTTATGGTGGTAGAAAATTCCGTTAATATTGTATACATTAAAAGAAAGCATTCCTTTTGAATTATTATAAAAATAATGAAAATGAATCTTTTAAGAAAAAATATAAAAAAATTCCATCCAAACCATCTACAAAATTAAAATAAAATTTAAACTATTTTTTTAAATCATTTTAGTTAATAAAGTACTTTTGTAAAACCATTTTAAAAAATATGGATATGGAGAAAAAAATATACCAGATCAAAAAGTAGAATAAGACCAGATTTTATTTTAAATATACCACATGAAATAGTAACATGAATTGAATCATTAATCATCATTAATAAATTAATATTATTTTTAAATACTTCAAATGGGATGTATATAATCCTCATAAAGACATATAGTTTCATAATACCAAATATGACTCAAAGGAGTGGAAATTGAGAGGAAATCCCTTACCTCAAGTTTGAATCGCCTCATAGTTTCTCTAACTTCTTATATAATAAATTTAAAATAATTAAAAATACATAAAATAACCAAATTAATATCTATAATATAATATATGACCTATTTGTAATATTTTATCACTCATTTTTTTAATAATATTTTATTTTTATCATAAGTTCAGGTGTTATCTACTTTGTTTTTCAAGTATGTTTTGGTTTGGTTATCTTGATCCTTGAATATTTATATTTATTACAAAACATAAATAATTTATTTAAATATTTAAATATTATATATAATTAATATATAGAAATTTATAATCATCCATAAAATATTGAGATAGAAAAATGAATTACATCATTCATGGAGATTGTAGGTCCCACATACTCATGAACGACATTATCATTTTAGGATGGATGTACCAAAATAAATTTAAAGGAAAATTATCCATCCTAGAATACTTATTATGTCTTATATATCATATATATTGTTTAATCTATCCTTATTACCATTCATGTAAAGTGTAAATGAAAAAAGGATCTCATCAATTTGTGGAGGTGGTATTCAACAAATACTCATGAGTATCATTATCATTTTCCTATGGATTGGAAGGTATGAAATTATGTAACATACCATGCCTTCAAAATCAAATAATTTTCTCTTTTTGGTGGTTTTAGGTGTTTGGGGGAGGTTTTAGGAGTTTTTGTTAGAGTATAGAGGTGTAGTATAGCTGCTGTAGGAAATTCATGCTGTGTAATGTTTACACGATATGAACTAGTGCTTCATTGATTGAATAGCTGTCAAGTTAAAATAATTAAATTAAAAGATAGGGAAACCATCAGATAGATTCACATTTTTTAAATGTAATACAATATGTGTATTAGATAAAGTCTAAGTGACATGATTTTCGATTAAAGTTGGAAATTTTTGGAAATGTGAGGATGACATACTGTGAAATTGTTACATGGTGTGAAAACAGAAGTGGTATAAGTTTTAAGTTATTTTTTGGTATTAATTTCCTATAATTACTTTTTTAACTTACTCTCTCATTATTTTATAACCCTATTAACCCCTAGTTTTATTTCTATCCCTATTCTTCTCGATTCGATCAATTTGTTTACGTGGTTTTTGGTTGGTGATCCACAGTGAGTGATTTATCATTTCCCAATAGTTTTATCATGTTATTTTTTAGGGATTCATTATGGTGATGTTATTTTGGTTTAGGAAATGAGTGGGGATGATTTTTAATAATCCTTTTGTGCATAATAGGTTGATCCATGAGTTTTTCATGTGGTTTTCATTTGTGGGAATTTCTTTTCTGCCCTGTAATGTGAAACATGTTGGAAAATCTTCTTTGAGGTAGGGTATCCTTCATTTATCAATTTTGGGCATCATTAGGAAGGTTTTTATTCTATTTATCTATAGAGTATGGTTGTAATATCTTTATTAAGGATAAAGTAATTAGGAAATATAAATTGATGATAAAAAAGTGTAATGTTCCACATTCTTAGATAGTTTTGTAAAAAAATTTATTTTGTTAATTGTATGATCTAAATACCCATATGAAAATCATGGACATTTGGGGAAATTACATCTACAATAGATGTTTTGATAGGAAAACTTGTTATGTGATTTTGTGATATCACCCCAAATGAGAAATGGGTTAATCAATTATATTTGGAAAATGAAATGGTTACCCTAATATGATGGTTTTTTTGATAACATCACAAAAAATAATGAAGTGGAATGTGATAAAAACCCCTTTGTAAATTTATAAAATGATAACTTTTTTGTGATGTGTGGTGTTGTAGTTGTTGTGGTGGGATGATATGGTTTTTTTGTAATTATATGATATGGGGTGTTGTGATATGATGTATGTCTTGTGGTGGAATGTGGTTGATGTGTGGTTCTGGAATATGGTGAGATGATTTTGTTGAAATTGGAATGGGGATTCAAGGTGGTTTTTGATGTGTTTTTGTGCTTATAGGGCATCTGGCTGATTTTTTTTATGTGTGTAGGTCCTTTTGGAGTAGTTTGGTGATGGTTTTTTGGGGTATGCTAAGCTACTTATGATGTGTAATTATGTTGAGTTATTTTACTGATTAGTATTGGGATATGAAATGATGATAATGAAAGTGGAATGGATGGGTTTTGGTGTGGTTCATGGAATGTAAATGGAAAATTATTGAATAACAATGAGATGAATAAGTATATAGTTTTAATGAAAATTTTGTTGAGGTTTATTACTTGTTGTGTGATTTTATACTTTTTGTGGTGGTAGAGAATGTGGAAGAGGTTTTGAGTTTGGTTGGTGATGTTGTGAGTTTTCTAGTACTTATTTTTAACCCATAGGATGGTATTGTGTTTTTGGATTAAATATATATATATATATATATATATACACCTTCTATATTATTATTATTTTATATACACACCACACCCATGTCGAGAACCTAGTGTAGAAAACCAAATATTTTGGGGGTGTTTTTCTAACATACTGGGGCTGAGGATGGATGGATGAATACCTTCTCTTCCATACTCTATCCTCCAGTAAATGGTGACATGAATGGGAAGTGATGTCTAGAAGTTAAAAGGGCCACTGTCAAGAAGTGATTGTTACCACCACAAAGGGCGTTATAGTGGGAGTCGTTCATATGAGGTAGATGATGCAAGGTTAAAGTCTTATATGTTCATGATTATAGTGAACCAAGATTAACATACATATATATTACACCATTTTAGATGAATATTTAATAAATTACAATAATACATTCCCAAGGACTATGATAGTTTACAGTTTTTGTAATCATGGAAACAAAATCCTCCATTCTAGTGAAATATCATAAACATCTCCCATAAATATCTCCACATTTATTACTTCTACATAAAACCTTTATTCATAACCTGGGGAAAGGAAACATAAGAAGGGATGATCTCAGTTTCCCATTAAGGGTAAATAAAGGAAATGTGTAATCATAATATGATAAAGTGTTCAGAACTTAAAAAACAACATTTTAAGATCATACCATGCCTGATAAAGATAATAGTAAATATTGGAAAATCATAAGACATGGATCATAGTATAAATAAGTATAGAAGTAATGAAATAACAACATAGGAATAAAAAATGGAATTATAGAAGAAACATAAGAATATAATATGATTTTTATAGTAGCCAAGTAATCACTTCGAATACCATCTTGGTAGTATGAGTTCACTCCCCATACAATCTTGTAAGACAGGGTTCACTCCCATGGATATATTAGTAGCATGAGTTCAGTTCTCATACCATTTTGGTAGTCATGAATCACTCCCATAGCCATATTAGTAATCAATGTTCACTCCCAAGAACGTCTTAGTCTATCTCACGAGATATAAATTTTTACCTAATTCAGTATAAGGAGATATAGGTACCCACATATTATAATGAAATTATACATACATGTGTCACAAGATCATAAATAATCATATTATAACCGATGAAACTAAATGGGTGTTATAAAAATGTAATCATATCATAACCTTTGGAAATGGACATGTTTCATAATCATTTCATCATAAACATAACCCGAGAAAAGAAATGGATTTAAAAATAATATAACTTGTGAAGGAGAAAAATGTTTCATAAACATCAATACCTCAAAACATAATCTAATTAGAGAAATAATATGAATTAAAACATGGAATAATTTCCCCATAAAGGCATAATTCACACTAATGAATGTTATATTAGATGGGAAATGATTCTGAAAGTTCTTTTAAAAAACTTTCTTGAGGAAAATATCCTTTATTCTTTTAAAAAGGATTTTTAATACAGGAAAACATTTTAAAAACATTTCCTTAGAAAAATACCATGAAAACATATAAATAATAAATGAAATCATATTGAAAACATTCTTCCTTAAAAACTTATAAAATAAGATTCAAAAAATTTTAAAACTTTTTTCTATGAAAATACATTGGAAACATATAAATAAATCAATAAAATGTTTTAAAAACATTTTTACTTTCAAAAATATTAAAGGATCTTGAAATTTTTTTGAAAATAATTTCATTGAAAGAACTTTTAAAACATATAAAGAAAGATTGAAAATTATTTGAATACCTTTTTACATGAAAATATATGAAAGGATATTGAAAATGATTCGAAACACTATTTAACTAAAAATAAGTTTTAATAACATTTTCTTAAATATATAAATTTTATAACTTCAATGGATGTTTCAAATAAATGATGGTGGGTAAATCTGAACATGTCATATGAGGTAAAAATAAAATTCATTTTTCACGGTAAAAAGGTTAGAAAAATGCCTTGTCCGAAAAGTGAAAAGAATATATCATTGAAGATATTACTAAGAGACAAAAGGGGTAAAAATTTATTTTTAATATTAATGGATAATAGTTCAATATTCTTTCAAACCCTTTATAGAAAATATGGTTTTGAAAGAGCATAGATATCTGACAGAAGAGGGGGTAAAGTTTGGATTTCTTGATAACACTTTATTAACTGTCATATGTAGAAATGTGTAGAAAAATGGAACCAACACATGAATATATTTTGAATAAATAGAGGATGAGGGAACTCATGAATTTTCTTGAGATATGGATCAAAATATTTCATCAAAATAAGCATAAACACAAACAATCTCGAATAACAATGAGGTTGTTCAATAAACTCATATAATAAGGTAACTAGTGATCATACTCTACATGTAGGAAAGGAAAATTACATTAAGCTTAAGATAAAATGAAAATAAATAAATTCATGATATAATATATAAAATGGAAGTATATACACCTCAAAATTTAATTTAGGTGCATAAAAAAATATGAGCCTCAAAGAAGGAGAATTGAGACAAAACTATTTCACCGATTTGGTAACTTTTAAAAATAAAACCTCATGAAGGAATTATCATAAAAGGGATACTTGAATATCCATAAATTTAATTATAATAGACATATAATATAGACTTTTTAAGTATATACACTATGAAAAATGAAAGTGTAGTGAACATAGTATGTATCTCACAGAAATAAATAGCGAGATGCAATCCCCTTACAATGTGTCTTGACTCTCATCGTACTCATTCAACAAATAAATTAAAAAAACTATTTATTTATTATAAATATTTTATTGAACCATATTATTATATCTAATACCATATATGTTTTTATTATGACCCTATATTACCCTCTTGTAAACCATCCTTTGTTAAGGTTTCACTTTAGATAATATTATTTTTATTCTTTTCATGTGTCTTAATTTGTTATATGGTGGTACTTCTACTTATATCATGATTAAAGAATGTAAAAAATGATATAAATATCGTATATATCTAGTATATTTTTAACATTCTATAAAATTTATAAGTATAAAGAGGAATACACCGTTCACAGAGACGGTAAGCCGTACATACGCATGAATACTATATCCATTTTTATTATCATATTGAAAGAAAGAAATAAAATGATATATATATATAATATAATTAAATTATAATTATAATATTATATATATCATATATTTTAACTAATCTCATCCAAAATACATTCTATGTATTTTGTGAACGAATCACATCACTTTGAGGGGGTGGTAGTCCACACTTCTTCAAATGAAATTATAATATTTTAACTAAATTGAAAGTAAAAATATATACGATGTAAATGTAATACAGAAAATTAAATTCATAATAAATTTAATATATATATATATATATATAAAGATTTTCCATCATAATTTTACCCATGCGAGGAAGTAAGGAAAATTAGACAATCATCATTTTGTGAGGCAGAAGTTCTCCGTACACATAAACAGTATGTTTGTTACCCATTATATAGAGGGGTGGGAAAGTTTATATAGAAACCATAGCATAAAAACTTCATTGTATATATTCCAATACTGGTGTTTTTATTCAATCACTAAATAAATAGAGTGTAGGGGGTGGAGAAGGAAAATAAGTGAATGGATCTTGACATAAGGAACTACCTCTTAATCGGATAACCCCTTTTGGTAAGTACCTAAATGATTCTTTGGAAGACTTTATGAACAAAGGGATGTATCAAGGAGGAAGTTAGGGATTTTGGTAATTGTATTTGGTAAACATTGTCTGAACATATGTGGTTTGAGAGGTGTGAATAAGTTGTAGAGGTGGTGTCCTTTTATAGGGAAGGGAAATGAGACATTTAGAATTTTTTAAAAAAAGTTAGGTGTACCCACATTTTTATGCAAAAACAAGTCCTTAAAAACCATCCAAAATCAATAATTAGAGGTTAATGGATGATAAATTTCCATAAAAGAGGTTTCTCACAAGTTTCTTTGATGTTTTTTTTCTTAAATTTATGTTTTCTTCCTTAGTTAATATTAATTTTACCTTAACAAATGTAATTAATTTTAATTACTTTCACTAACCATTTTGGTAAAAAACTAAGTTCAAATTATTAGACATTATAAATTATTATTATTAAAAATATTTAATCTATTTTTTTAAATTGAAATCACATTATTGGACGAAATTAATTAAAAACTAACCTCACTAATGGGGCCACACTACATGTTTTTAAAGAAAGAAATATTCAAAAGTTTTCTACGTTTTATATCTAATTTCATTGTGAAATTGATTAAAATTACCTTAATTGTATTAATTGATACACATTTTACCTAATTAAACTTTGAAACCAATTTAAAATATAATTTAACCTTATACATAAATTAGATGAAAAACTATTTTTGAATTAAAATCAAGTATTTTTAACTATTTATTTAAAAATGAAACATTAACGAAAAATACAAACAAAAATATCCCAACCTAATTTTTAGGTTTTTATAATAAAGATAATGTTTATTTTGAAATATAAAATCTATAATTTTTCCATATATTGTATTTAAAATGGGTTCACCATTAAAATTCGTTAAAACTACCTTTATAAAATAATATATTTTTTTGCATAAAATTAGGGTTTCTGTTATCTTATGTCTATACAATATTTTGGATGGATACCAAAAATATTTTATTGAATATAAAAAATATACATCACGTTAATATTTTTCAACAAAGGTAATTAATTTAATTTATTTAGGGTTAACAGTTTAGTGACTATAAAAATATTAATATTTTCCTTTATATTTTATCGATTTTTATATTCATTTATAATTAATTGATAAGATATGAATTAATATTTTTTTTAAACAATATATTTTCATAAATTATTTAATACTATTCAAAACCACTAATTTAACTGGTATGTTATATCTTATTATGTTAAATAATAATCTTTATGTAATATATTTTTCTTCGATAAAACTCGATCATGCGTGTCCTGGAAGTCACCGAGGAAAGTCATTGTTGTGTGTAATACATGATAACCATGGTGTTTTTTTATAGAGAAAGCTATTATTCATGTTGTTTTTAGAGCATAATTAACTTGGTTTTCAGTATAACCCAAGCCAAACATAGATATTTATTATAAAATAAATTATTTTTAGTGTTATGTGCAATGAAAAATATCGCAAAGGCTAAATTAATCCAAAAAATAATAATTCACAAAATCACGGGGTGTTACACTCTACCCCTCTTAAAATGAATTTATCCATTAATATTCATATATGTTGTTAATGTTTTAATACTTGAATTTTTAATTTATAACAACCATGATATTTATTACACTCTTTAACATGATATATTACATAAACATTCAATTAAGACAACTTTGAGGATCGAGAGGTCTCGTGTCTTGGGAAATTAGGAACATTACATGACAACTTAAGACATTAAATACAACATCTTTATTGAAAACTTCTTTTACATGACCAAAAAATTCCTTCATACTTAGCATTGGATGTGATATTTTGAAGACATTCATAACAAAAAGGGTGACCTATATAGCCCATTAATGGGGTAAACAAGGTATAACATGAATAATACAACACTTGTTAGGCAATAAACATATCAGTGATGCATAAGAGAAACATGAACTTAAAAGGGAGGATATATCATGATTATCATAACATAGAGATACAAAAACAAAAAACAAAATGATATTAGAATGATCCAAGTCACATTTCACATGGATTATCATGATTAAACCCTCATTGTAATGATTTAGCATGAGTAAACCCTCGTTACACATGAATTAGTATGAGTAAACCCTCATTGTACATGAATTAGCATGAGTGAACCCTCACTACATATGTATTTTCATGATTAAACCCTCATTGCACATGAATTATCCTGAGTAAAACCTTACTGAACATGGTGTATCATGATACTAAACATTACCCAATGCATTGGATACCTATCATGGTGCACCCTTTATAAACATTTCATTTCATGCATATGTGTGCCAAATGGATCATATAACATGGAATCATTTAATATCATAAGTTATTCCATGATTAAGGAATGTGTAATACATAAATGTACGTACCATTCAATATGTATATATGCATAAAGTTTAATACCCTTTTTGGAGACATGGGTGTGGTATTCACTTCACAATGATTTTGGCTTAGAAAATAACGGTGCAATTTCGACAAAATACTGACGTGACATAAAAATTCATAAAAATTTTTGATTAGAGAGAAATGGGTATCTCATCATATTAAAATTAAGTATACAGTAAGGGGGTCATATATATTCATATCCCAACATATGGAATTTGGAAATAGAAGGTATAATATAATAAAGAAACTTGAAGAAAGAGGAGAAATGGAATAACTTTTATGAAATTTCGACCTGGTAACGGGTGTACATGGGAGGGACTAAGGAGAAAGAAATAGGCCTGTAATTTTTCAAAAATAAGGTGGTCAGTATGGGGGAGGTTTAAAATAATATCCTAACATTTTTAGTTGGAAATAATATGGAATAACAACATAATGAAACTTGGACAAAAATGAGAAAGGAAGAAATCCCTTTTGAAAATTTGGCATGGTAATGAGTATACATAAGGGTTCATAAGAGAGATAAATGAGAGTGAAATGGGATATCATCATTTATAAATTATATTTTTAGTAATTAGTATATATAATAACATATTCCAACATAATAATAAAATAAATTGAAATCCATAACATAAAAATAATACTTGATAAAAGAGGAGGGTGGAAGATCCCTTTTGAACTTTTGACATAGTAACAGGTGTGCTTAAAGGATCATAAGGGGGATTGATGAGAGTTAAAGGAATATATAATCATATATAAATAAAATATACAGTATTTTTGGTGTGGAAAATCATAAAACTATATATAAATATGAAACTTAAGAAGTATAATGTAAAAGAGTTGCTTGAATGGAAATGAGAAGAGTGAAATCCTTAACAAAATTTTAGCATAGTAACAGAGTAGGTAAGGCTCAAAATGTGGGAGGATAAATATTCACTCATTCAAATAACATAAAATGGATATTAATATAATAATTATAAAATAATCAAATTATAATCACTAGAAATTTTAAGAACTACTTTCAAACAAGATGCATGAATTTGAAAGGTATAGAGGAATGTGAGGATCCCATACTAGGAAGTGTGATCCCAAAGGCTTGAGAGAGTCTTAAAAGATGATAATTGTGAGATTGAGGAACCTTGGGAGGATTATAGAGAGATGAGGTAATAGGTTTTTTAAGCTCCAAATGGTTTGAGTGAAGTGGAATGGAAGATTGGGTGGGTTTATATTGGAAAGGAGAGGGAATTTTTATGATTTAGGGTTTGAACACTACACATTAAACAAATCAAAACCACAAACCATCCCATGGTTTATGCCCAAATTATTTTTCCAAAGTTGAGTAGAGAAAATTATTTTATAATTCCAATGTCCTGAATTATTAAAATATTATGCTTTCTTATGTGGTGGTGAGTCACACTATCAAGGAAATCATTTTAAAACGTTAAAGTATTTTATAAGTCATTGAGGGTCCACTAAGGAACCATAAAATTAATCAAAAAATTATTAAATCACATTATTTTAAAGGTAAAATAAATATTTGAAGAACAAAAAATTTATATTATTTTATTACATCATTATTGGGTAATTATTATGTCATAAAAGACATTATATATTTAAACGGTAATAAATTTGACCCAAATATTCGAATGTCTTAAAAAATTATGAAAAATTCACCATTAGATAATTTAGATGTGCTGAATCCAAAAATAAACATAATATTATCTAAATAATTTTATAAATATTTTAATTCTCACATTTAAAATAAAAATGGACATTTTTTGAAAATTCATAGGTTTTGACAAACACCGCTTTCAACCAAAAATTAAAATTAAAATTGTATTCATAATAATTGTGTGGTCATTTATATTTAATAAAAATTATTTTGGTAATAATATTTTATTAAAGTATTATTCATTTCAAAAATGCATTAATTCATCAAAATATATTTCTAAATTGAATTTAAATATTAACTAAAAAAATAATATCTGTGATTTAAAAATCATATACAAAGTAACAATAATAAAATGAATGTATATTATTTATTCTATAAAAAAATAATTCACATTATCATAGTTCTAGGGTATTGTATTATAACCCCATATAACCCTCTTATAAGACCTAAAGGTAAGGATTGCGATGGTGTGAGACTCTTGGGGCGGCTCATATAACATCTCCCAGGTGGTAATCTCTATTAACATCCACTTATCCCGTAGGCAGTTCCGTTCGAGATTTATGTGTGGATGCTATGCTTAGGATTGGTTAAGAATGAATCCTAGTGATTTTACCTCCTTTCTATGATCCGAAAAATGGGATTCGTATGAACCAATTCTACTGCATGAGCCCATCTCTTCCTTTTTCTGAGTAAATTGGATTTGTTAAAGACTTGTATTTATACTAATCAAGTGATCATTTCTCAACGGATTTATTAAAAATGGTAACAATTCTTAACGGTATTTTAAAATCCAAAAATATAAAACCATATAAGTGAATATGTTTTAAAAAACCATTTTACATAATATGACATTTAATTAGATCAAGAGGAATTTTCATTAATAAAGGTTTGGGTCATTACAATCTTCCCCACTTACGAAATTTTTCCCTCGAAATTTCTTTCACCCCACAGAAATAGACGTAGGAAACTCTACATCAACACTTCCTATGATTCCCAAATTTCTCCTTCAAAATTTATGTTTCGCCACAACACCTTAATGAGGGGAATTGTCTTATTTTGTAGAACTTTTCCCAAAAATCTAAGATATTCACCGACTTCTCCTAATAGGATAGGTCATTATCTAATGGTAACACCTCTAGATCGAGTACATGGGATGGGTCAGATATGTACTTCCCTAAGAGTGATACATGGATTTCATCATGTACTTGAGATTTATTCGGTGGGAGTGCTAGTTGATAGGACACTACTCCATTGCGATTAAGGATCTAAAAAGGGCCAATTTACCTTGGAATAAGCTTTCCCTTCTTCACAAATCTCATAACTCTCTTCCGTGATGATATATGGAGGAATACCATGTCTCCAACATCAATATCTAGGTCTCATCGACTATTTTCAGCATAAATCTTTTTTCGACTCTATGTATCTTTAAAGTGCTTCTGTATGGTCTTAACCTTCTCCACCATTTCATTGACCATTTCTGGACCTACGAGTTTTCAATCCCTAACTTCATCCCAACATGCTTGTGTTTAGAGCCTCTTCCCATAAAGGGCTTCATAAAGAGCCATTTGGATGTTTGAGGGCAAACTATTATTATAAGAGAACTCAGAGGAATATGTTGATCCCGTCCTCCTTTAAAGTCCATTGAAATTTCTCTCAATATAATCTCATGTATTTTGATAGTCCGCTCAGATTGGACATTAGTTTGAGGATGATAAGATGTACTGAAGTTCAGCTCAGTATTTAGATCATGTTGGATACTCTTCTAGAACTTAGAGGTGAGTCTTGGATCTTGATCGAAGACAATATATAGTAGTACCCAATGAATCCTTACCAAATCTCTAATTTATATCCATTCAAGTTGATCCAATGGGAAATCCTCACAAATTGAAATAAAGTGTGCAGTATTTGTAAGACGATCCATAATAACCCAGATAACATTCTTTCCTTTGGATGTCTTTGGAAGTCCACTAAAAAAGTCCATAGTGATGTTCTCCCATTTCCATGTTGGTACGGGTAATGGTTTCATTATCCCCTTAGATTTCTTCCTCTCAACCTTCACTTTATGACATACCTAGAACTTTGATGTTTACTCAGCGATCTCCTTCTTCATGTTATCCCACTAGTAATGATCTTAGAGATCTTGATACATCTTTGTGTTTTCTGGGTGAATGGAGATATTCAAACTATGTGCATCATTTGAATGTTCATTATTTAACTCTAGATTTTATGGAAAACATATTCTTGTCCCAAATATCACAATTGCTTGATTATAAACATTTAAATCTGAGGATTTCCCTGTTCTTATAGTTTTTGCTTTATTATAAATTCCCACATCATCCTTTTGAGCATCTTTTAACATTTCCAAAAGAGTCAGTTGAGAAATCATTTATGAAAGGATTGATGATGTCCCCTTCTTTGTTATTATCATGTCCATCTACATAAAATCTAAGAAGATTGGATCCTTTTAAATTATCATAAATGATAGAATCACTGGGTCCTTTCTACTTAGAGAATCTTCCACCTTGTTCACTTTCCTTGGGTGGTAATGGATTGTGAATTCATAGACTTTGATCAGATCTAACCATCATCATTAGCACATGTTAAACTCTATCTGTGTGAATATATAATTGAAGATTTTGTGATATATATATATATATATATATTTAATAGTTCTCCCCAAAGAGTAATGTCGCCAAATTATTAATGTGATGATTACTACAGCCAACTCCAGATCATGTTTGGGATATTTTTTCTTATGAACATTCAATTTCCTTGAAGCATAGGCAATGAATTTGTCATTTTTCATCAACACATAGCCCAGGTCCTTCTTCTAAGTATCACTGAATACCACAAAAAGTTCTCCACTTGTGGGTAGTGTGAGAAGAGGCATAGTGATAATAATCCTTTTCATCTCCTTGAAGATATCTTCACATTCATAACTCCAAGATAACATGACTCCCTTCCAAGATATCTTAGTAATAGGGATTGAAAATCATGAGAAATTTTTCACAAATCGGTGATAATATCTGGATAACCCAAGGAAGAAAAAGATATTTTCCATAGATGTTGGCCTCACCCATCCCTCAATTGTATTTGTCATGGAGGGATCCATATATATCCCATTTCTTGTGATGATATGACCTAAGAATGAGACCTCCTTAAACAAAAACTCAAACTTTCTTTACTTTTCAAAGAGAATATCCTTCTGCAAGGCCTCTAATACAGTTCATAGATACTCCTCATGCTCCTCCTTAGTTTTAGAGTAAATTACAATATCCTCTATAAAGACTACAAAGTTTTTTGGAGGTAATCTCTAAATAAAATATTGATAACGTCCAAGAATATTTATAGAGTATTAGTGAGTCCAAAATGAATTACTATGAATTCATAGTGCCCGTACCTTGTACGAAAAGCAGTCTTGTGGATATCCTCCTTCTTCACCCTTATGTAGGAATATCCTGACCGCAGATCCACCTTGGAAAAGTATTGTACTCCATGTAGCTGATCAAACAAGTCATCATTTTTTGGTAAAGGATACCTTTTCTTTATCGTGATTTTCTTGAGCTCAGAATAATTAATGAAAAGGCCAATTAAACCATCCTTCTGAATGAAAAAGAGGACTGGTTCACCCCATGGTGAAGCACTTGGGCATATAAACCCTTTATCAAGATTCTCCTATAGTTGATTTTTTATCTCCTCAAGCTCCACAATAGCCAATCTATATAGATTATTGGATACTAGAAAATCCCCAAGTATAAGATTAATCGATAATTCATCATTTATTCTAGGAGGAAGACCAGAAAATTCCTTGGGAAACACTTTATCTAATTCCCTCACAACATGCATGTATTAAAGGGTGGTTACTTCCTTAGACTCCATCATCTGAGATAGGTATGCGTACTCCTAGGGTAGTAATATCCACACATGATATTATTGTGTTAAAAAAATACATCCCCATCCTTGAATTTGTATAGAATTGGGGGTCTATTCGCTATATGGGAAGTGATTTACCTCTTATGAAAAGTTATATTGGCTCTATATAGGGAAAGAAAATCCATACCAATAATTGCATCAAATTCCACTAGAGGGAGTATGATGACTTATCCAGGAATTTCAAACCACAAATTGTGATAGGGGAAGAGTTATATTCATGGGATGAAACTATTTCCTCATTTTACATTCTCACTAACATCTCTACTTCTATGATTTATTTTGGTGTTGGGATTGTTCTTCTAAACTTTTGGGATATAAAATAATGCATAGAACCAAAATCAATGAGTATATTCGATATTTAAGAATGAATAACTAGTGTACCTATCACCACTTCATTGATGGGGTTCACTTTCATGGTAGTGATGGAAAAACCTTTCCCTTGTTTCCTCGAAGGTTGTTGGTTTCCTTTGAAAACCCTAGTCTTAGGGAACTGGTTTGCAAAGTGCCATGGTTCTTTTTAGTTAAAGAAATGAAGAATGACTTTAGGGTCGAATAGAGTGTTCCTCTCCTTTATCATTGTAGCATATTTTTCTGGTCAATAGTTAATGGCTATTTTCCCTTCTCTTACATGCCTAAAGCATTTCCTCATCCCCTTTAGGCAATTTCCAAGTTACTTCTTTCTACACCATTGGTAAGTTGGGTGTTGGAATTTTTATCACCATTGGATTTATCTATCAGATAACCACAATCAAATTCCAATGTCTACTTCTTATCCCCATGATAACCTTGATATTCTACAATCTTAATTTCGACTTTGAGGTCACATCGGATAATTTCCTCAAAGCTATCGAAGTCATAGATCACATGGGCATTCCGTAAGATACATTTTTTCCCACCAAAGAAGCGTTCAACCTTGAATTCGTGGGTAACAACAAATACGGAGGCATATCATGCAATCCTTGTTATGTTTTCCTTGTACAATATAAGGGATTCATCATCTTTGTTCTTGAGAGAAAGGAATTCCTTTTCTATCTTAAGTTGGAGGGTGCATGGAAAATATTTACCGGAAAACATTTTCAAGAAATCCATCTATTCCAACACCTTGATATCTTCATCAAGCTTCTTATTTTGGATCAATGTCCACTATTTATTAGCTTCACCCTCCATTTTATAATAATCCATAATAACCTTCTCTTGTTCGGAACATTGAAGGATGCAGAATATATTTTCAATGGAGTTGATCTATTATTCGGCGATTGAGAGATATGATGATCCATTAAAAGTAGGATCCCTTTGTCTCATGAAGCACTCAATTGTGGCTTATTGTTTCTTGGGGGGGGGGGAGGTTGGGGGTGGGGAATGATCTTCTTGACCCATGTTTCTATTCAAAATATGAGTTAAGTGAGAGAGTATCATGATAAAGTTTGTGATTCCAGCTCCTTTTGGATTGGGAATCTCATTAGAATAGTCATCACATTGATCTTCACATCGGTTGTTAGCCCATATCCTTCTATTACCAGCCATTAGCTAGAATAAAAGGAATGTTAGGGGTAACACATAAAGGATAATCCAATGAAAAAAATGTTTTACTTATACATTACATTTATTTCCTTAACTTATGAATTTATAGGCTTCAATATTTTATCCATGATCTATTTCCCAACATATATTCTTAGGGGAATTTTTTTATTCCCATAATAATTGTTCATACTAAGTTTATTAATTTAATAAATAATATCTCTTGGAAGTGTCGAACCAAGATTGTATCATGGCCCATTGTCGTGCACCAATTCCCGTTCGAATCTAGATTAAAGCAGTGTTTTTGGGTTTTACCCATAGATATAACTATGCCAGAACCACATCTACTGGTTCGTATCCATATAGGGATGTATTTTCATGATAAACCACTTTCTCTATACTCACCAAAATTTAGGGATGTTTTTATTATACTTAGTCTTTTCCCTATGACTTTCACTAGGGTTTTCTAATCCTAATCCCAGAAATAAGTAAATCAATCCTTTGATACCAAATTTAACAACCATTCTCTTTATTACACACTTAAGATGATTTATTACATAAACTTTCACTTAATACAACTATGAGGATCGAGAGGTCTAGTGTCTTTGTAAATTAGTAACATTACATGACAACATAAGGCATAAAATAAAATATCATTATTGAAAAAATATTTTACATGGCCACAACATTCCTTTGTACTTAGTAGTGCATGGAATAAACTGAGGGCATATATAAGAAAATGGTGAGATATAAAGCCCTTTAAGGGAGCGAACAAGGCATAACATGAATAATACAATACATTCTAGGCAATAGGAATATCAATTGATCATATTAGAAACATGAAAATAAAGGCATGATATAGCATGATTATCATAAAATGGAGATGTGGAAACAGTATAAAACATGATATTAGCATTATCTAAGGCTCATTTCACATGTACTAGCATGATTAAACCTTCATTTCACATGAATTATCATGATTAAACCCAAATTTAACACGAATTAGCATGATTAAACCCTCATTGCACATGAATTAGGATGAGTAAACCCTTATTACACATGAATTAGCATGCGCAAACCCTCATTGCACATGAATTAGCATGAGTAAAACCTCACTGCACATAGAATATCATGATACTAAACATTACCCAATACATTGGAGTGCTATTTGGGTTCACCCTTTATAAACATATCATTTCATGCCTAAGTGTGACACATGGATGATATAACATGGAATTATTCAACTTCATAAGTTATTCCACGATTAAAAAAATGAGGAATAAATAAATGTAAGTATCATTAAGTATGTACAAATTCATAAATTTTAATACCCTTGAAAAATTCATGGTTATGGTATTCATGACATAATGATTTTGTCTTGGAAAATCATGGTGCAATTTCGGCAACATAACAACGTGACATAAAAATTCATAAAAATCGATGATGAGAGAGATAGGGGTATCTCATCTTATGTACATGAAATGGAATGTAAGTTGGGTATATATATACATTTACCAACATAAGTAATATGGAAATAGAAGGCATAAAAAAATAAACTTGAAAAAAGAGGTGAAATAAAATAACTCTTATGAAGTTTTGGCATGGTAACAAGTGTACATGGGCGGGAATAATGAGAGATAAAGAGGTCTCTCATCATTAAAGAATAAATTGGTCAGTATTGGGGAGGTGTTAAATCATACCCCAAAAATTTTAATTGAAAATAAATGGTAATAAGAACATAACGAATCTTGGAAAAAAATGAGAAAGGAGGAAATCCAATACGAAAATTTGGGAAGGTAATGAGTATACATAAGGGTTCATAAGACCAAAAAATGAGAGTGAAAGGGGATATCATAATGTATAAATCAAATTGGAATTAAGGAGGATATATAATAACATATCCCAAAATAGGAATAAAATAAATTCAAAGACATTACAAGACAATAATGTTAGATAAAAGAGGAGGGTGGAAGATCCCTTACGAAATTTCAGCATAGTAATAGGTGTGCTTAAAGGATCATAGGGGGGGGGGGGGGGGTTGATGGGAGTGAAATAAATATATCATCATATATTCATAAAATGGAAATTATGGGGGTCGTGGAACATCATAAACCAACATAAAAATATGGATATTAAGAAGAATAATGTAAAAGAGTATCTTGAATGGAAACGAGAAGAGTGAAATCCCTTACAAAATTTTGGCATAGTAAAAACATAGGTACGTGTCAAAATAATGGAGGATAAATAATAACTAATTCAAATAAAATAAAACGGATATTAATATAATTATTTTAAAAGAATCACATTATAACCATTCAAAATTACAAGAACTACTTTCAAATAAGATTCTTGAATTTGAAAGGACGAGAGGAAAGTGAGGATCCCTTACTTGGAAGTGTGATACCAAAGTATTTGGAGAGGATTGAGGGAAGATTATTGGGAGTTTGGGGCACCTTGGGATGATTATAGAGATATGAGGGAATATTTCGGTCGAGATCCAAATGGTTTTAATGAAGAGTATGAGTGACTAATTGGGTTTATATAGGAAAGGAGAGGGAGTTCTTTGTTATTTTGGTTTTGGACACTAAAAATTAAAATAATCAAAAACACAAACCAACCTAGGGTTTTTTCACATGTATTTTTCAAAATTGGAGTGAAAATAATTATTTTATGAGGCCAATGACCGAAATTATTAAAATATTAGGCTTTCTTATGTGGAGGTGAGTCACAATCTTAAGGAAATAATTTTAAAAAGATAAAATATTTTATAAGTCTTGGAGGGTCGACTAAGGAACTATAAAATGAATCAAAAAAATTTATAATCACATTATTTTAAATTTAAAACATATATTAGATGAACATATATTTTTTTAGTATTTTATTACATCACTATTGGGTCATTATGATGTCATAAAACACATTATATATTTAAACGGTATTTAATTTTTATCCAAAAAATTAATTATCTTAGAAAATTATGAAAAATTCACTGTTAGATAATTTCATCTTCATGAATCCAAAAATAAGATTAATTTAATCTAAATAATTTTCTAAATATGTGAATTTTCACTATAAAAATAAAATATGACATTTATTAAAAATTCATAGGTTTTAACAAAAACAGATTTAAAACCTTAATAAAAATTACATTTATATTAAAAAAACTTATGTGATCATTTATATTTAATAAAAATTTGTTTAGTATTAATATTTTATTAAAATATTATTTAATTCAAAAATCCATTAATTCATCAAAATAGATTTCTTAATTGAATTTAAATATTAACTAAAAGAATACTATTTGTTCTTTAAAAACCTTTTACAAGGTGACAATAATAAAATGGATATATATTATTTATTATATACACAAATAATGCACATAATAATAGTTCTAGGGTCTTGTTACATAACCCATTATAACACCCACTTAAGACCTAAGGGTAAGGTGTGCGATGGTGACAGACTCCTGGGCGGCTTAGATAACATCACCCGGGTGGTAATCCCTATTAACTTTCACTTCTCATATAGGTAGTTATGTTCAATATTAAGATGTTGAAGCTCAACTAGGTCTTGCTTAAGAGAAAAGCCTAGGACATGCCCTCCTTTTTGAGCTCTGTAAAATGGGCAATGTATGGAGAAATTCTACTAGATGAGGACATCGTATCCTTTGTATGAGTAAATAGGATTTTTTAATGCCCTATATTTATACTAATCATGTTACCACTCTACATGAACTATATTATCAATGGTAACAATTCATAACGGTCTTTGAAAATAAAAAAAGCATAAAACAATGGAAGTGAATATGTTTTATATAACCATTTTACATAACAAGACATCTAATTTGATCAATATTAATTTTCATTAATAATGGTTTGGGTTGTTACATCATTCATAGATACCCATATCATAAAAATGGATACTAAAACTTCCCTTAAAAAGGGAAAGTTTGAATAAAAATAGTTAACCAAAGTAACATATAACTGGGTTTCCACATATTAGAACATAGGTTGGGAGTGGAGATTGTACATGCCGGAAAAGCGTAAATATTTATAGGGAGTGATTGAGGTCATAAATCAAAAACAAGTGAATGATCAAATAAAAGTTGAGGGCCTCAATGTCATAAATATGTGATGATTAAAAAGGCCATCTGTTCAATAAACTTACAGTATTAGGACAACACATTTTATTTTGATCATTATCCTAACATTAGTTAATTCATTTATTGACCAAGAATATGAGTAAATATATTTTATTGATATATTTATATAAACAAAATATCATTCTTTAGTTTCATTTTTATAAATTTATAATTCATCAAATACTTCATGTAATATATGTCCATAAATTAACTTTGATGCCTGAAGTGAAAAAAATACACTTTTAACAAATCTTATGTCCCATAAAAGAATGAAATGTTTAACTATTTATCTATAAATATTCTTAAAAATTAAATATTTTAAACACATTTATCTATAAGCCTAAAAGTAAAACTACAATTTTATCATAAATAATTATTCATAAAAAACAATTATACATTAATGAAGATATCATGTAGGCCAGTGGTAGGTGTGGAACCCTTATCGCCCTTCAGTCATGGGCTCAAGACTCGTGGCCTTGATAGAAATTATTAGTTTTCACCCGACATACATGATTTCATTTTTTAAAATCATAATAATATAATATATAAAATGGACATCCTTGAAATATGGTTAATCAATAAGTGGCTTTTTAACCAATGTTTTCAATACAAAATCAGTGCATCAATACTTCCTCAGAAGTTTGTCTTAAATTTTTTATGAATGGTTAACCTTATAACCCTGATAAAATATGAAAAAAAAATCTTTAGAACGTGATTCATGAAATCGGAATAACATTGATCCCCCATTAATCACAAAGTAGATATTGGTTGTCACATTCCAAACATGTGAATACCCTCATGGTAATTTCTATTGGAATATGGTAACAACCAGAATTACCATTAATACTTCTGGAAAACATACATGCTTCCTTATATTCCATAAATAAAATATGTCTTATCATCATCCATGATAGCATAAAATACTTGTCAACCAGTCCTTATTTAGTTCCAAGGTAATAATTACAGTCCAATTTACTCATTCATACCCCCATATATTTATCCAACCATCATTATCATAACATAAGGAAAATATTAAGGGTTATTTTTCCTTTAATCATGTGTTTTCTGTGGACATCACCTCTCCATTATATCACTTTTTTATTCCATAGGAACCATTAAACATGTTCTTGTAAATCAATAGTGAAAAATTAAACTGAACAATACTTATATATTCCACCTTTCATATAACATACTTCTTGAATAAAAATATATAAAAACATCTATTACTTAATCCTTAAGTCATTTTAAATGCTACATTATCATAATACCTCTTTCATTTCACATTTCATCTCTAGTATCTTCATCATTAGAAATGTAAACAGTATGTATACCACATTGCTGATCATCTTTAGAAGATTTCCTGTTGGGACATTGAGTTTTATAATGACAGTTTAATCCACACTTAAAACACTTAACCATTGATGATTTCTTAGCGAGTCCAATATTCTCATCCATTTTGTTAACTGAACTTATCATTTTTACCTTGTAGTAATTTTTTTTTTCATATTTTCTATAGTCAAAACATGTTATTATTCCTCTAAGACATCCACGTAGGTTATTTTTCCACATTATTGAAATAAAGGAAACTGAATATTCTTTCCTCTATGGTCTCCATCACCCAAACACTTAGAGAAATCCTTCTTTATTTTCCAAGGTGAGTCCGAGAGTTCAATATGGTACACATTGTTAATCATGTTCCATGAAAAATTATTTGGCATTATCACAACATCTCTCACACCAGTGATTAATACACTTTACTGCTCATTAGAAAATCATCAACCACATTCAATATTAATCCAATTTCTTTTAGTTCCCTCCATTGACTAACACTGTAACATATTTTGAGAATTAATTATCATAGTAGAAAACCATATACTCATGAAAATAATTACTTATATGATGTATAAATTATGAAACCTTCCTTAATATTTGAAACCCTAGGTTCATCCTGGGGTTTTCATATCCAAATTATAGTTAAATCCTTTATAATGGTTCATGAAGAGTTTTTAAATTACCAAATAAAATCCCCCATGCGTGTCAAATGAGATATGTAATAAGGCCAACTTCCATGTACCAGATTACCTCAAGCCAAGCCTAGAATATATTTTTGGAGTTGTTACCCCTAGGTGAATATATTCCATATCCACATTTAGTTTTAGTATCTAGACATGAATGTATTTATAAGAAACCACTCACTCAATCCTTTACCAAAATTCCATGACATGTTTCTAAATGTTAACTCATACTTATACTTATCCTTAGAGACATCCCTAGACATATCCTTAGAAATATACCTAGTTATTTCATTCAAATTTTCTCATCCTAGTTTCTAAATTTTGACTTACCCTCTCTTCTGATACCAACTATAGTGACTCATGATTAACATCCATGGATATTACACCATTTTAGATGAATATTTAATACATTACAATAATATAAGCCCGATTACCATGATAATTTAATGTCTTTGTGGAATTGAAAAATAATATTCTATCCCGGTGAAATATCTTCAACATATACCATAAGGATATACACCTTTAGTAATTTTACCAAAAACCTTTATTCCAAAATTGGGAAAAGAAAACATAATAAGGGGTGAGCTCAGATGCTCAGTATAGGTAAATAAAGGAAATGTGTAAGCATACCAAGAACAAAGGGTATAGAACTTGAGTGTAACATTTGAATATCACACCCTACATATTAGAGATCATAATAAATATGGAAAATTTATAAAACATTAATCATAATATAATTTAGTGCATAAGTCATGAAATCACAACATAGTAATAAAACATATAATTATGAAAAACACATACATTAATAATATTATTTACATATTAGCCAAGGAATTTCTACAAAAACCATCTTGGTAGAATGGGTTCACTCCCCATACTATCTTGGTTGTTATGGTTCACTCCCCTGGCCATATTAGTTGCATCAGTTCACTCCTCATACCATCTTGGTAGTCATGGTTCACTCTCGGGGCCATATTTGTAGTCAAGGTTCATTCTCAAGACCATCTTAGTCTATCTCATGAGATATAAATATTACCCATTGAATTGTAGGGAGATAAGTTCCCATCCATATCATAATAAAATCATACATACATGTTACATAAGATTATAAATAATCATATCATAACCCACTAATTGAAATGAGTTTTATAAAAATGTAATCATATCATAACTTAGGGAAAGAAACATGTCCCATAATCATTTCATCGAAAACATAACCTATGAAAATAAGTGTGTTCCAAAATAATATAACTCATGAGAGATAAATTGGTTTCATAAAAATCATGCAATTAAAACATAATCCATTCAGGGAAATAATATTAATGAAAACATTGAATAATTCCTCCATCAAGGTATGAGTATCACTAATGGATGTTATCTTAGATGGGAAATATTTTTGAAAGATACTTTAAATATATTTCTTGAGGAAAATATCTTTTATTATTTTAAAAAGAATTTCTAATTCATAAAACTATATGAAAATAATTTTTTTAAAAATAATACCTTTAAAACTTATAAAGAATAATTGAAATCACTTTGAAAACCTTTTTAATAGAAAACTTATAAAATAAGCTTCAAAAAGTTTGAAAAACTTTTTCTATGAAAAAATAAAAAACATATAAAGAAATATTGCAAATGTTTTAAAAAACATTTCACTTGAAAACATATGAAAAGTGAATAAAAATGTTTTGAAAACCATTTCATTGAAAATACTTTGAAAACATATAAATAAATATTAAAAATGTTTTGAAAAAACTTTTACTTGAACAAAATAAAATGAGCAGGAAAATTTTTGCAAGTTGTTTTTCCATGAAAATAAAATTTTAAAACATTTTCATAAAATTTATCCTTTTAAAAATAAAAATAATTCTTCAATGAAATAAAAGTGGGTAAATCGTTACATATCGTATGAGGTAAAAAGAATATTCCTTTTTTCATAGTAAAATGGTTAGAAATAGCCTTGATTGGGAAGAAAAATTAGATTAATTTTAAGATATTGGTAAAATAAATAAAGGTTAAAAATGTTTATTAATTATTGAATTAAAATGGTATAATATTCTTGGAAACTAATTTTAAAAAACATTTCTTTTAAGGAACATAGATATCCGACCGATGAGGGGGTAAAGTCAGGTTTTCTTAAAATCACATTCTTAACTATCTTATGTATAAAAGAGTAGAAATTTTTTACCGATACATGAATACACCTTGAATATATACAGGACAAAGAGACTCATGATTGTTCTTGGGAGATGTATCATAATATTTTGTCAAAGGAAGTATAAACATATACAATCTCAAAAAGCAATGAGACTGTTTGAATAAAATCTTATAACATGGTAACTTGGAATCTTACACTCAATTTAAGAAAGGGAAATTAGATAAATATTAAAATATCATTAAAATAATTAAAATAATTATATAACATGTAAAATGAAATTATATACCCCTCAAAATAAAATTTGGGTGCATAAAAAACACGAGTCTCAAAGAAAGAAAATTGAGACAAAGCTATTTTAACTATTTGGTAACTTTTGAATGATAAACCCCAGGAAAGAGAGATCATAAAATGGTTATGTGAATACCAATAAATATAAGTAAAAAATACATATAATACAATCATTGGATGTATATACATGACATAAAATGAAAGAGTGACAAACATAGCATGAATCTCACAGGAATTTAAAAGTGAGATGAAATCCCCTTACTTTGTGTCATGACTCTCATCGTACTCATTCAAAACACCTTTAATATAAATATAAATTTATTATAAATCATTAATCGAACCATATTATTATATATAATACCATATATGGTTTTATTATGACCTTATGTTAGTGCTTGTTAACCATCCTATTTTAAGGTTTGACTTCAGATAATATTTGCTTTGTTCTTCACTTGTGTCTTAATTGGTTATATCATTGGTCATTATACTTATATCATGATTCATTAATTTATACCATGATATAAATATCTTTATATACATTATATTATTATTATAATAATATATATAATATATAAGTAAGATATATAATACACCGTTCATGGAGATGATAAGCCGTATGTACGCATGAACACTGTTTCCATTTTTATGTTTGTTTTGAAAGAAAGATTGAAAAAAAATATATGTATATTTGTAAATAATATCATTAAATTATAATTATAATATTATTTATATCATATATTTTCACTAAAATCATCCTTAATACATTCTATGTAGTTCATGAACGAATCCCATCTCTTTGAGTGGGCGGTAGTCCACACTTCCTCAAATAAAATTATCTGTTTTACATCCAGTGGAAAGAAAAACATATATGCTGTAAAAGGAATAAATAAGATTAATTAAATAATAAATATAATATATAATATATTTATATAGAGTGTCTATCATAATTTCTACCATGAGAGGCGATAATGAAAATTGAACAATAATCGTTTTGTGATGTGGATGTTCGATGTACATATAAGAATTATGTTCGTTACCCATTAGATAGAGGTGTTTGTAAGTGCAGGTTGAACCCTTATCATTAAATAATACTAGTATATTTTTATTATATTTATTTTATAAAATAATGGAATAAAAATTGTGGAGGGAGTGGATAATGAAAACAAAAGAAAGGAGTTTGAGAGAAGGCGTTACCTCTTAATCGGGTAAGTCCTTTTGGTTTGTGCCAAAAGGTTTCATCGAAAGACTTTATACCCAATGGGATTATTCTAGGAGAAATGGATATAATTTTTAATGTGTATTGGAAAAATATTGTCTGAATATCAGTGGTTTGGGAGTTGTGAAGAATTTGGAGAGGTGGCGGGATTTTATATGGAAGGGAAAGACACACATGACATTTTTGGAAACAATTTAGGTTCACCCATGTTTTTACCAAAACAAAGTCATACCAAACCAAAAAAACTAAATAAAATAAGGTTCATGGTTGAATTATGGACAGAAAAAGGTTGTTGGACAAGTTTATAGGCACTTATGGGTCTTAAATATAAGGTTTATTTAGTAGTTAAGCTTAAATTTACCCTAACCAATCTCATTAATTTTAATTACTTTCACTAATCATTTGGGTCAAAAACTATGTTTAACTTATTATAAATTAGAAATTATACATATTCAAAATATTGAATCTATTTTTCAAAATTACAATCAATGGAGTGGAATAAATTAATTTAAAATTAATCACGTAGATGAGATGACACTGCAGGTTTTTAAAGTAAAAAATGATCAAAAGCATGCAATGTTTTTATATCCAATCTCATTTTTAAATTGGTTAAAAATAACTACAATGGATTAATTTATAAAAATATTATCTAATTAAATTTTTAAACCAATTTATAATATAATTTACCCTTATAAATAATTTATATGAAAAAACAGTTTTGAATTAAAATCCAGTATTTTTAACTATTCATTTAAAAAATGAAACATTACTCAAGAATAACTAAAAATATACTAACCTAATTTTTATATTTCACATAAAATATAATGTTTATAATTACATATTAAATTTACAATTATTTAAAATATTGTGTTTAAAATTGTTTCTCCATTATAAGGATTTAAAACTACCTTTATAAAAAGTATAGGTTTTTATGCATAAAATATGGTTTGTTCTTATCTTATATCTATCCAATCTGTTAGATGAATATAAAAAATATTTTATTTAATATATAACATATATATTTCATTAATATTGTTCACTAATTTTATTTAATTAAATTTATTAGGGTTAAACATTTTTGTGACAGTACAAATATTAATATTTCCCTTTATATTCATTCAAGTTTCATATTCATTTATAATTAATTGATAACCTATGAATTCTTCATTTATTTTTGTAAACCAAATATTTTCATAAATTATTAAATTATATTAATAATGACTGATTTCACTACTAGGTTATTTCTTATTCTACTAAATAATAATATTTTAATAATATATTATTTTTCGGTAAAACTCATTGATGCGTGTAACACAAGCCATCGAGGAAAGTCATTATTTCCTATAACAAAATCTATCATTAGTGTTCTATATAGTGAAATATAAAATTTATATTGTTTTTAATTCTTGATTAACTTTGTGTTTCATATAGTGCTAAACAAAAATAGTGAATTAATAAAAAATAACCTATTTTTAGTTTTATGTGAAAAGAAAAATATTGAAAAGGTTAAACTAATTTGAAAAAAATAAATTCAAAAAATCATGTGATGTTAGAACGATACCCTGCCGCTCTAGTTTATTGATGGTTAACAACATACAGAGCGCTTGGGCCTATGTGTCTTCAAGAAATATGTGATGTGATTATTAGTAGCAGGTGGGGTGCTTGGGCCCAGGTTTCTTCAGGCAATATGTGATATGGTGATTTGAAGCATGCAAGATTCTTGGAATGTTGTTATGTATGGAAGAGGTATGAGTGCCATGGCATATGTTATTGGGGTGTGGGAGAGGAATATCAGTGGGAAAGCTGTGTAGTGTACCCTTTATCAATGTGACTCATGTTATATTATTTTAATTAGATTTTTTTATTTTTAGAGAATGAATTGGCGAGGTTTGGAATTGATAGATAACTTGTTTAGGTTCTCTTGGTTTTACTATTTTCTCATGGGAGAATTGTAATGCTTATTTCACACATACATGAGAGGCTTTGGTTTCCCTACTGAGTATACCTATATACTCACCCTATGTATATAAAAATTTATTAATATTTCTAGGAGGATTACATAGACTGTAATAGACATTACTTGTTCTAACCTTTTGATTTCTGTCGTGTCTCTAAATTAGCTTTACTTTTGGTTATTTTATTTAGAGACTTTTATCTATATCATTTTTCTTCATACATGCATTTGGGACGTTTTTGGTTTTTTTTATATTATTTCATGGAGATTTTTTGGATGATTAATCTTATATCTATATCCTACAATATTATAGAGGGAAATAATTCCCATTTTATGAGATTTCTATACCCCAAGTTCAAGTCACCGACTCATGGCATACTAGAGTTAGGAATGAAGGGTCATTATATCTTTCTCCTCATTGTGATATCATTGGTGGAAAGGGTCATTATAGATTGGTATCTAAGGATATTATTGAGATATAATATGGAATTATGAATTAGGTATATTGGGAATTTATGGTTTTGTATGGATAAAGTACCATTTGACCTTGGTGTGTGTGATATGCTAGGGTGACTGGTTAGGAAACAAGATTTTATCCCCCCCCACGTGATCCATTGAAAGGGCACTGAGCTTATTGAATGAGCAAGTGAGGTGGACCCTCTTATAGGGTAGAGACCTAGGATAGGTAAATTTATCATGATTGTTTGTGTTCTTGTTTGAATTTTGTAGTTTTGGTTCTTGGAAGTAAAAAAGGATTATAAATTTCATGTAAAAATATTAATAAAATTACATACTACTAGGATTAGGAAATATTATTTTCACTTTCCGTTATAGCACTTGGACATCATCCCCTTTTGGACCAGGTAGTTTAGTATTAGTATTATTATATGGTTGATTGTCAATGATTATTTAAGAAATAGGAGTATGAGTCTTTGTGGAAGATGTTGCAAAATTTATAGAGGTAGGCTTTGGGGAAGTATGTGAGAAGTATGTTAGTTTTAAAGATATAGAGACTGCTATAGGAGCTCAATATCTCCTTAAATTTCATTCAATCCTTGGTGGAGAACTAGTTCCTATTGGAAATCATCTAGATGTGAGTAGTTGTGCATCAGTGGTGGAATTTGTACCTTATCGAGCAGAAGGATGAAGACATTTCATGGGTTTAATTTCAAAAAGAGTTTCGAGGGGAGTTCCTTTCTTCAACCATGAAGTAAATGAAGAGGTAGAAGAATATATCTCTTTAATAGGTGAGTATGTTAGTGTGGAAACTAGTAATCATGTTCAAGGAACATCTTTAATTTTCCTTAGATCATTTTTGAGATTAGGAGTCTCATCTGAGAAAAATTGAGGTGGCACACCATTCGTTGACCAAGTATGTAGTGACTCATTTTATGTTGTCGAGATATATGGAGGTTCATAAGAAGGAGGACATAACCAAGTAGACATACTCTCAAATATTATTACTATAAGAGGGGTTCCAAAAGGGTTCCTTGAAGAGTAGAGTTGACAGTGGTTGGTCCCAGTATCTAGAACCTTTGGGGTTTTAACCAACCATGGGTTGGTCTCAACAACTTCCTTTCAAGACTGTTGGGAGTTTCAGGATAGTTTTGTTTCACATATGGAGGATGTGGTCACCATCAATATCAATTAATAGTGGTTCCTAAGGCTCATCTTAGTAGAGGTGGTTAGTTTTAGAGGAAGTATCAGAAAAAGATTCCAGCAAGTTTAATTTAGTAAAAAGAGAAGTAGGTTTATGATCCCAAAATGGATGATACTTTAGGCATATTAAGACCATAGGTTGTTCCACATGGTTAGGGATCTAGGCCAGAGTGTGGTCATAGTGGGGGCTATCAGTAGAGTAATAGAGGAGTTCGGCATGGCCAATTTCAAGAAGTAGAGGTAAAATAACAATAGGGGATAGAGATTGTTCAAGGTATGAATATTAATCGTGTTCTCTTGTTTGTGATTATTTCTTTATGTGTGGTAGTTCTTTTAATGTTTAATTTTATAATTTGGGATTAGAAATTTTAATAATACAAAGAAGGGAAATAATAATCCTTAATTAGGATGAGTTATATTTTGATGTGATTAAAACTATGTGGGTGAGTTAGTTGGTTCCAAATCGTGTAATATCTTGATATGGGAAAAGGAATTCATTGATTTGTGGGGTTGGAGATTTTTTATGTGATGTAGGTTATTTTTAATTTATGAGATGTTCTATTTTCTTGAGGTATTATAATGTTAGGACATGTGAAAATGGTAGGAACTGATTCATAATCAAGATGCATTACACATTTATGTGGTTAAAAATGTGTGGGTGAGTCAGTGCCACCCAATGTGAAAAGTGTCTTGACACGGAGGATAAAATTCCCGGATTCTTGTGTTCAATGTAGTGAGAGTTGTTGGTTGGAGAGGTTGTGTTTTTGGTCTACATGGGGGATATATTGATGTGGGGATGTCTCTGTTTAGTGATGAGGTTGTGTAAGATGTTTTGTGTCCATTTGGTTTGGCATGTTTGGCTAATAATATCACTTGGGGTATGATGAGATCCCTGAGAGGTATCTCTTGGGGTGGTTGTTCAGACCCCGTTTTTCTTCCAGGATTTTTTTTGGATTCTGAAGGGTGAGAATAATTTTTGAGGTGTCTAATGTAATGAAAATTTCCTTACAAGTATATTAATTATCCATTTTAAGTGGTTCTTGGTGTTCGTGGGAGATTTCAGGTGTTTTTGTTGGATTCTAGAGGTGCAGAGGAGCTACTGTAAGTAATAAACATCATGTAACATTAAATGAACTAGTGTTTCATGGATTGTACCACTAGTGAGTTCATAGATATTAAATTATGAGAGGGGGAAACTATGAGATAAACTCATATCATGTAAATGGAATACATGATGTGTAGGAAATAAATTCCTAGTTTAAGTGATATTTTAGGAAATATGGAAGCTTTTAGAATCCAAATGATTACACACTGTGTAATGGTTCCATGATGCAAAACTGATGGGAATCTAGGATTTATGTTCATTTATCACACAATTTTTAGTCTAATACACCATCACTATCTCTTTATGGAATAACCCTAGGCACCTAAATACATTTTACTACCCTCTCCACCTTACATCGATCCATTGGTTTGAGTGGTTTTTAGTCAGATATCCATAATGAGTTCATTCCCCCTTTCCCATTATTTTCTATTATTATTTTCTTGAGGATTCAATGCAGTGATGTTTTTTTTGGTTTAGGGTATGATTTGGGATTAGTTTTTATGATCCTTTGGAGTTTTTTAAGTTTATCCATGGGTTTCTCATGTAGTTTTAGTATTTAGGAATTTATTCTCTGCCCTGTGGTTTATTGTATGTTGGAAAATCATCATTGAGGTAGGGTTTCCTTTGTTTCTCACTTTTGTGCATCATAAGTTAGTGGTTTATCCATTTTAACTATAGGTTATGGTTGGGATGGATTAATTAAAGATAAATAATTGGTTAAGTAAATTTGATTGGAAAATGGATAATTTTTCACATGCTTTGACAATTGTTATATATTTGTGATATTGTGAATTAACTGGGATAAATTTCCCACTTAAAATAATAGTAATTTGAAGTCCTTTTTTAATGTATATTTTGTGATATATAACCTTGCTGTGTGCTATTGTGATGTCATCCGAATTGATAAATTAGTTAATCACTTATATCTGGATAATAAAATGGTTTCCCCAAGACTATATTTTGGTTCATATTCCCCTAAAAATAATGTTACCGAATGTGACAAAATACGATTTTTAAATCTATAAAATGATATTTGAAGTGATGTGTGGTTGTATGGTTGTTAGGGTGTGATGTGATGGGGTATTGGTGATGATACACAATGGAGTGTTATGATATTAAGTGTGTCTTATGGTGGAAGAGATTGATGTTTGGCTGTGGAATGTGGGGTGATAGTTGTGTGGTCATAGTTGTGAGAATACTAGAGTGATGGTTGACGTGTGTTTGTGCTTTTGGAAAGGAAAGGAGTTGGATTTTTTGGGTATGTGGATCTGCTTCGGATTTGTGGTTGTGTTGTGTTATTTTATTGATTAGTAATGGAATATAAAATGATAATAATAAAATTGGAGTAGCTAAGGTTTGGAAATGTTAGCGTAATATAAATGGATAATGAATGAATAAAAATGGGATGAATATAAAAACGTGTTTAATGAAATGTGCCTTTTTGTTTATGTCTTATTTTTTTGTTTTATGCTTTTAGTGGTGATAGGTAAATTAATGTTGTTTGTGAGTTTTAGGGGTGATGTTGTGAGTTGTTTAGTGATTTTTGTGAACTAATACGATGGGATTGTGTGTGTGGAATATATTCATACACCTTATATATTCTTGAGATTTTTTATACTCACCACACCCATATCGAGCATAAAGTAAAGAAAAAAATGTTTTAAGGGGTGTTTTGTTTCCAACATCCTAGGGGTGAGGATTGATGGATGACTACCCAATCTTCACAGCTCCCTCTTCTAGGTGATAGTGACATGCATGAGCTGTAACATCCTAGGTAAATGAAGAATAAGACGTATTTTATATTTATTAATATTTGTGAATTAAATATTAATTTTACTTTAAAGGGGTTGCTATGTTCTATAGCGTACCCGATACACAACAACGAGTTTCTTTGGAATCTTACATTGCACACTAATAATATAATATTATTATTTTAAATGGTAGTTAACTCCTAGTCGTTTTATTTGCGGTAATGAATGAAACTAACTACAATATGATTATACATATTTGTTAAATGTATATACATTTATCCAATAAAAGTTAGATGCTTAAAATGTGAATGAATCTAATTTTAAGCATAATTTACATTAAAAGGCCGATTTATCACCTTTTAATGGAAAACATTTTTAAATATAGTTTTGGTCAATTTTATACATTCTAATTGACCAAATAAAATCCTTCTTTAGAATGGGGACATCAAATTTTACTTTGGGTAATTTTTTTGGAATTTTTATGATAAAGTTCATTTTTAATGAATAGAGAAAAATATTGTATTTTAATTCAAAAGTGCCTTTTAGTCTAATTTATTTATATTGCCTGATTATCTTTTTAAATGTTTTTCAAGTGAAAATAAAATATATTTTTACCATTTAATCCAATGTTGGTAATTGGAATTAATTTCACTTTGAAATTAGACATAAACAAGTATCAATCTTTTGATAGTTATTGTTTCTTAAAAACACGCTATTTGTTTTGATAACGGGAATTAATTTTAAAATTAATTAATGCCACTTATATGTTTTGAATTTGCAAAAATAGACATCAATTTTTAACTCAAAATATCAAATAATTCTTTGGCTGAATTGTTGGTATTTTTCTAAAAAACATATATTTTTTATGAATAGTGAAACCAATTAGTGGTAGTTAAAAAAACTAACTTTTACATTTAAAATAAATTTTACCACTTTTGTGAATTGAATTTAGAAAATCTGACATACATGGTTGTTATCAAGAAGAAAAATTTGGTTCATTAAGATGAAAATAATTTTTGGTGAATAGTAATTTTGACTTTTATTTACCGCGGTTAATGGTAAATAGGGAAATTCAAGGTTAAAAGAATATTATAATAATTTATAATTACCTTAACACTGATCCAAACCTTATTGGTTGAGTAATTTACGACCATGGTCATCTTTGGGTCGATTTCGAGACCCCATTGAGCCACTTGGGAGTGAAAATGACAATTTAGATTAATTAATTTAATGTGAAGACAAACTTGACATTAACAAAAATCTTTTAGTAATTAATTTTTATATGTTGTTATAAAAGTCCTATTTTGGACTATAAATATTCATTTGAAAGATAAATATATTTCCTACATGATAGTATTTTTTATTATTTTTAGACATCGAATAAATTAAATTATTTATGACACAATAATGATGTAGTATTTACCTCATTAATAAAGGATTAAAATAAATAAGATTATAATGATTAAAATATTATCCAAAACATGTCCAATTATGATTAGATGATTTTATTTTGAATATGAGTCATCTTATCTTCTACCTTAATGATTTTTGGACCTTTTGAAACCGAATATATGTTTATAATAAAATAATGTTTTCACACTTCCCTAAAGGACCCCTCCTCTCCCTTATAAAAGGAGACAACTTCTAACCAATTCCTCACACCTCTAAAGCCATTTATCTCGTCCAAACTCTACCTAACTAAGCTCCCTACATCCATATAATCACCCTAGAATCCTTACCTTAGGCAGAAGGTACTTCAATAAGTCCTTTTGGTTCAATCCAAAAGAAGTTACCTAAATTAAAGGTAACAATTTCTCTTAAATTATTTTCTTTTATTTTACTTCTCCAACCCCTAAACTCTTTTTATTAATCTCTTTTTTAACAACAACAATATATTAAATATAATAAGTTGTTTTTATGAGAAGGATTCTAACTACACTTACACACACCTCCATCTAATGGATGAAGAACATAATGTTTCTGTGGATGGAAAACTAACGCCTCACGAAATGATGATTGTTCAATTACATATTACCGCCTCTCATGGTGGCCATTATGATGGAACGGTATTTATATATGATATATATTATTTTTATGATTTCATTATGCTTCTGTACTTCCCAATTATATCAATCCTTTATGGTTTCCACAGTGGGTAAATACGATAATCTCATTTAAGGATGTGCAGACTACCACCCCCTTAAAGTGATGTGACTCGTTAATGACTTATGTGAGATGTATAAAGGATAGATTTAATGATATTATATATGATATTATACTGTAATTATAATATACCTATGTATAATTTTTTTTATTTCCATTAAAATATGAAATAGAAATGAAATTCGCGTTCATGTGTACGTACGACTTACCGTCTCCATGAAATATGCTTTTCATTTCTAACCTCCAAATGTTATGTAATATTATAAATAAATGTATATACTGGATATATATGATATATATGATATATAAATCATAATTATCATTCTGGAGATAATGGATATTTGACTACATTTACAACATGTAATTATAAGAAGTCCATTTTTGACTCAAGTGCCAAATATCGATAAAACGAACGTCATTAAATGAAATGTTTGCATAATGTTTATAACATGGTAATAAGTGATATAAAAGGAATAATAAACTTGAAAAAGGTTCTTAGTAAAGTAGAAATTAACTTTATTTTATTACTCAGGATATTAAATAACGATGGAGTCAAGTCAGACACGAGGTAAGGGACTTCGTCTCAATCTCCTTTCTTTGAGGCACACTTTGTTTTAATACACGATTTATTTCTTATACGTTGTATAAATACCTTTGAATTTTCATTTCATTCGAAGGGAATATTTTTGTACAAAGTGTTTTAGTAAACGTCAAAAAGGTATGTTTGTTTTATGTAAGCGGTGACAATGACCTTTCCACCGCCGCGAGTATTATTTAATCTTTGGCTAGCTTTACAAGCCGGAATGTTTTTAAAAGGAAAATTAAATACCATATACTTTTTTTAAGTATGTTGGTATTGAAAATGATTTTGATAATGGATTTATTATTTCAATATCTTGAAATGATATTTTATTATTGAAATGTGGAAATGTTATCTTTTCTTTATGCTTATGTTATGTGTTATGTCATGTTATGGTTCTTGGGAATTATTTATGTATACGGGTGGTTCGATGATAAACCTTTGGCGGGTGAGCCCGAGATAGCTCTCCAATTCATTGTGTAACGTGACAGAGGTAAATGTGAATGTTTCTCCTAAGATATTTAGGGAATATACTATGATTGGTATTCCAAAGTAACTCCCTATGTAGCTGTGATAGCTAAAATGTAAGTATGGTATGGATTCAGCAATTTACCTTTATGATTTATGATTTCTACGTGTCTTTCATAAATCTTATGATTTCATGAGGTAAGTAAAAGAGTTAATGTTTTGTATGTATTTATGAATAAATGTTTTCATTCGTTTTTTATAACCCTTACCGAACCTTTTATGCTCATCCCCAGTTTTGAAATATTTTCATAGGAATTAAAGATGAATAGGGTCAATAATGAGATCAATGAAAAGTCATGATGTCTAAAACATGGAATTAGACATGACTCTTTTTCTTCAAGAGTTTTTATTTTATGAAAAAATGGAAACTGTGTAGAAATGTCTACCTTGTAATCTTTTGAGATGTAATAGTTATGTCCAAATTATCTAAAACTCTAAACCTGAAAAGATCCTCAATGTGAATTATTCATTTAATTAAATATTATGTAATGTTTAAGGCCGAGTCCTTATAGTTGGTATCAGAGGGAGGTTTAGATAAATTTAGGAGTTAGGGTGTAGTTAAATAAATGTCCATAATGTAATTTATGTTAATATTGAAATCATATAGCATTTACAGATTCCCATGTTGCTTCGCCTAAGATATTTTTTTCAGAATGGTTTTTCGCAAGGGAAACATGGCAGCTTTGTTGGGAAGACATCAGGAGGAAGACAACCTTCGAAATCAACAACCTAAGATGGTCAGAATCGGAACTGAATAGTTTTTTGTAGTGATGGAAAATTTGACTCAGGCGATAAACGGTGGTGGTATCCATGTATGAGATCATCCAGATCAACCACAAAAGAACATGTCAGCAGTGGAGCATTTCATGAGGCAACATCCCCCATCATTCAGAGGATCATCTGACACTGTGCTAGCTGAAGGGTGGATTAAAGCACTAGAAAAGATTTTTGATGTCATGGGTTGTTCAAAACATCAAAAGGTTATTCTTGCAGTTTACCGTTTTGAAGGTGAAGCTGATCAGCAGTGGTCGATGGTGAAAAATATCAGGGATAGTGAGGAGATTGATTCTCTCGATTGGGATGAATTCAAATGTATGTTTCTTGAGAAATATTTGCCTAAGGTGGTTCGTCTTAGGATGGAAAAAAATTCCTGGAATTGAGGTAGGAGGATGACTCAGTGGCTGCTTATGAAGAAAAATTGACTCGACTAGCAAGGTATGCTCAAATTTCATACAAGAACTTGATAGTAAAATCAACCGTTTTTTCTCAGGATTAAAGCCAAAGTATCGAAGGTCTTTAGCTTCTCGTGAGTTGAAAAGTTATGAAAAAATGTTCATTGTGCGGAAAAGGTGGAAATGGAGTTTTTTGATGATCATGTATTCATTGAAAAACAACAAAATAAGAGGTCGAGGTGGAAGGCGAAAGGGAATAAATCTTCAAAAAAGTCTAATGGTAAGACAATTATGTTTATAGTTTGTGAAAATTGTGGTAAAAAGCATACTGGAGAATGTCTTTTGAATTCTGTTAAGTGCTACCAATGTTGTAAAATGGGACATAAGATTCGTAATTTCACTAAAAAAGACCAGGGTATTGGTAGGACAAAATCTGATTTACAGTAAATAAAATGTTTTAAGTGCAATGAAATGGGTCATTATGCAAATCAGTGTCCAACAAAGAACTCAACCAAAGGAAAGCAGCCAGACTACAAGTAGAAAGGGGTGGCGAAATCCTTTGCAACTACATCAGTAGATGTTGGTCCATCAAATGAAGTAGTATCAGGTACACTGTTTGTTTGTTCAGATTATGCCAATGTGTTGTTTGATTCAGGGTCTACACATTATTTCATTTCTGAGAAGTTTTCTTGTAAATTGGGAATTCCATCTCATGATATGAATACTGAACTTATGGTAACAACACCTGGAGGAAATGTTGAGACAAAAAGAAAACATAAGAACATTCCTGTCCTTGTGTGCAGAAATAATCTACCTGCAAACCTTATTGTTTTGCCTCTAGTAGATTTTGATGTTATATTGGGCATGGATTGGCTTTCTATTTATCATGCTAAGATTGACTGCAGAGCTAAAGAGGTTTCTTTTCAGAATGATTTTCAGTTTGTGTACAGGAATTAACCCATGATTTTGATAACATATCAGGAAGTCGAAAAATTGGTAAAAGATGGAAATGATTCTTACCTTGCACATATTGTTGAAAACAAATTAACTATTCAGATTAATGATGTGCTAGTGGTAAATGAGTACCTTGATGTTTTTCCTGATGCGTTTCCTAGTATTATACCTGATCGATAAGTTGAATTTACTGTTGACTTAGTTCCTGATGCTAATCCAATTTCAAAACCCCCTTATCGAATGGCTCAAATTGAACTTTTAGAGTTAAAGAAGAAATTGCAGGATTTATTAGATAAAGGTTTCATTTAACCTAGAACATCACCATGGGGTGCTCCTGTCTTGTTTGTTAAAAAGAAATATGGTTCAATGAGACTTTTCATTTATTATAGAGCATTGAATAACATCACTATTAAGAATAGTTATCCTTTGCCTCACATCGATGATTTGTTTGGTCAGCTCCATGGAGCCCAGTATTTTTCAAAGATTGACTTGAGGTCGGGGTACCATCAGTTGAAAGTAACATAAACAGACATTCCGAAGACCACATTTTGTACTAGATATGACCATTATGAATTTTTAGTTATGCCTTTTGGGTTAACCAATGCTCCTGCCATATTCATGGATCTTATGAATAGAATTTCCTCTGAGTTTTTGGATAAGTTTGTGGTTGTGTTCATTAATAATATTTTGGTTTATTCCAAAATTAAGGAGGAACATGAAAGTCATTTAAGGGTTGTCTTTTAAACCTTAAAACAAAAGAAACTATTTGGTAACTTCAGTAAGTGTGATTTTTGGTAACAAAAACTTTCATTCATTGGTCACATTGTTTCAAAAAATGGCACAACCATTGATCCTGCTAAAACAATAGTTGTTGAAGAATGGCAAAGACCCACAAAAATAAATGAGATTCATAGTTTTCTTGGTTTGGCTGGTTATTACCGGAGTTTTGTTGAAAAATTTTCACGGTTATCTAGTCCAACGACTAAGTTAACTCGAAAAGGTGTTAAGTTCATCTGGACAAAAGAATGTGATAATTGTTTTCAGGAATTGAAAATAAGATTTGTGAATGCTCCAGTTTTGGCACTACCTTCCAGAAATATTGAGTTTGTTGTCTACAATGATGCTTCATTGAAAGGACTAGGTTGTGTCCTAATGAAGAATGATCAGGTAATTGCTTATGTTTCACATCAGTTGAAACCACATGAGTTAAATTACCATACACAAGATTTGGAATTAGCTACTATTGTTTTTTCTTTTAAAATTTGGTGGCATCATTTGTATAGAGTGAAGTGTGAAATATATATAGATCACAGAAGTTTTTAGTATATATTCACTCAGAAATAATTGATCATGAGACATAGGAGATGGTTGGAATTAATCAAGGATTATGATTTCATGATCCTTTACCATCTGGGAAAAGAAAATAAAGTGGCTGATGCTTTTAGTCGAAAAAGTAACGCTTCATTAACCATGAAACATTTGGAACGATATCCTTTGGTTTTTGATTTGATGAATTATGGAATAGAAGTTGTTGGTGCATGAAATTATTCTATTTTTTTTGTGTTGTCAGTGAGATCATCTCTATCAAATAGAATAAAGTAATTACATAAGGAAGACAATGAGTTTCAGAAAAAGGTAGAGTTGGTTCAGAAGAGTATATTGCCTGATTTTTATGTTTATAATGACTATGTTTTGAGATTTGGAAAGAGATTATGTGTGGCTTATGATTCACAGTTTAAGAATGAGTTGTTATCTGAAGCTCATAGTTCTCCATTTTCAGTTCATCCTGGCAGTACTAAGATGTACAGTGGTCTTTAGGAGTATTACTGGTGGGATGGAATAAAAAGAGATATTGCTGATTTTACTATGAAGTGTTTGACTTATCAGAAGATTAAAGCAGAGCGACAGTTACCGAAAGGAATGATTCAGCCTCTACCGGTGCCAGAGTGGTAATGGGAAAATATATCCATGGACTTTGTTGTGGGATTAACAAAGACATCTCGAGGTAATAATGCAATCTGGGTTATAGTTGACCGATTGACTAAATCTTATCATTTCCATCCTATTAGAGATAAATTGTCTCTAGATCAACTTGCCCGGTTATATGTTAAAGAGATAGCCAGGTTTCATGAATTTCCCCTCTCAATTGTATCTGATCGTGATCCCAGGTTCACTTCCATCTTTTGGAAAGGCCTTCAGAAGTCATTTGGTACTGAATTAAATTTTAGTACAACTTTTCATCCTCAATCAGATGAGCAGTCAGAATGAACAATTCAGACATTAGAAGATATGTTATGTGCCTGTTCGATGGATTACCAGAGAAGTTAGGACCAACACCTTTCTTTGGTTGAATTTTCATATAATAATAGTTTTCATTCCAGAATACAGATGGATCCAATTGAGGCATTATATAGAAAGCATTGTCAAACTACAGATTTTTGGGATGAAGTAGGTGAAAGGAAGCTGATGGGACCAGAATTGGTAGAAGAGATGGCAGAGAAAGTTCAGTTGATTTAGAAGCACATGAGAATAGCTCAGAGCAGATAGAAAAGTTATGCAGATAACCAGAGGAGGGATCTTTCCTTTGAGGTAGGTGATCATGTCTTTCTCAAAGTTTCTCCATGGAAAAGTGTGATGCATTTTGGTAAGAAGGGAATGTCGAGTCTGAGGTTCATTGGACCTTATGAAAATCTTGAGAAATTTGGATCAGCTGTGTATAGAGTTTCTTTACCTCCAAGTTTATGCCAGGTACACAATGTTTTTCATGTTTCTATGTTGAGAATGTATATGCCAGATCCATCTCATGTTTTGAGCCCAGAGGTAGTTCAGTTGGAAGAGAATCACTTTTATAAAGAACAACCAGTCCAGATTCTTGACCGTAGAGAGAAAGTGTTGCGGAATAAGGTAATTCACCAGGTAAAGGTTTTGTGGAAAATCCATATGGTTGAAGAGGCAACATGGGAATCTGAAAATTCTATGAGAGATAAATACGTCCACTTATTTTGATAAGTGAATAAAAATTGAGAGGACGAAATTCCCAAAATGGGGGAAGGATGTAACATCTCAGGTAAATGCATAGTAAGACATATTTCATATTTATTAATATTTGTGAAATAAATATTAATTTTACTTTAAAGGGGTTTCTATGTTCGATTGCATACCCGATACACAACAATGGGTTTCTTTGGTATCTAATGTTGCACACTAATAATATAATAATATTTTAGAGACCCGAAGCGTGATGTACATGGACATTACATTACTTTAACAGAATACATAATACATAACAAAAACAGACACACAAGGACTGTAATAGTTTAGTTTCTTTGGAAACTTGGAACATAATCTTCTAATCATGGTGGAAGATCTTCAACATCTCCCATAAAGATCATCCACTTTTTGTTTCCTTACCTAAAACCATTCTTCTAATCATGGGGGAAAATAAAACATAAAAAGGATGAGCTCAAATGCTCAGTAAGGGTAAGAATGGATAAAATAAAACATACCATATACATGTGAACTTAAAAACATGGACATAATGTTTAAACATCAAAATCTTGAGGAAAGACATAAATCGTGGAAGTACATAAGGAATAGATCATAATGGAACATAAATCATGATAAAATAGCATGGGAATAATACATGTAATTGTGGCATCCATTAAGCACATGTAATGATTTCCATAGTAGCCAAGGCATTGCTGCCAAGACCATCTTAGTGGACAAAGTCCCTTTCTGAATCGAGTTCACTCCTCGTTCCAGTCCTATAATACTGAACCGGATTAACTTACCATTCCAGCCATGTATATCTCATGAGATATAAATCTTTACCCAATGAATTTGAGGGAGATATAGGTCCCACCCATTTCATAATGAAATCATTCTTACTTGTTACACAAAATTAACATACATCATTCATAATAACCTAATAAATAAAATGGGTTTCATAAACATCATCCCATCATCACATAATCCATATAAGAAAATGGATACCATTTCATAATACGAAAATTGAAACCATGTAAATCATAGAGACATAATACTTGAAACATACACATATGAAATAATTTCATCTTAGTTGAAAAATGATTTTGATAAAACACATGAAATTAATTCTTGAGGAAAATATCCTTTCTTCTTCAAAATCATTTTATTTTCACAAAATGTCATGAAATTTTAAAAGAAAAGGATTATGTTGAAAATAGTCATGAAATATTTTGGAGGAAGCATCATGAAAATAAGGCTTTATAAAATCTTAAAAATACATTCATGCTGTATACGTTAAAAAAACATTCTTCTCGTACTTTTGTCGGAAAAGTCGAAAAAGTACCTGGTAATGTAAACAAAAGAAATATTCCTTAAATACCATGTAGTAAAATTAAAAATGGGTAAAAAGGACATCAAACATACATAAAAACACTTTTAGAAAACATGGACATGGATGATAACAATAACCCCAGTAATTACTTACCTGCAAGCAATCTCAGATAAAAATGAGATTTGCAAAATTATCCCTTACCCTAGGTCCGATATGCTTCATATGTATCCAAACCTCTTGTATAATGATTTAAATAATGTCATTTACTTTTTACAGAATCATATTCATTGTTATTATATCATATATGGTTCACTTATGACTTTATATTACCCGTTCTTTTGTAAATTCATGTTAAAGTAGCGTTTTGGGTAAAATCGTATCATTTGTCGTTCGTGTTTTAACTTATAATTATTCATATGATTAATTAGATCATGATTACTTACATCCAAAATGTAAAACATGATTTATATATAATATATATTCATAGAATATATATATATAATGGATCGATAAAAGGAAATAAATACACCATTTATGGAGACGGAAGGCCGTACGTACGCATGGACGCTGTTTTCGTTTCCTTATTGAATTGAATGGAATTAAGTATATGAAATAAATATATATATACATAAATACAGTAGCATTATTATTTCATATATTTCATGATTAATTATTATATATACTTTATAATCATTCTTGAATGGTTATCATGGAGAGTGAGTCTCATCGCGTCGTAGAGACGGTATTCCGTACGTACGCACGAGCGATGATATCATTACCATGATCGTGAAATTGTATTAAAGTGTATGTATAATATTACAGAATCAATATAAATTTACAATAATAATATATATTCATTACTTTCACCATTATACCCATCCATGTAAGGTGGTGGTGGAAAATAGATTACACCACGGCGTGGAGACGGTATTCCGTACGTACGCACGCGCGGTGATTTCGTTTTCCGTAGGATGGATAGATGGTGAAATAGGGTTGTTTCATACTTATAATAACATATAAGTATATTATTGATACTTATTTTATTACTTCATAATGAGAAAACTAAGGAATAAGAAGTGGAAGAATAAATAAAGTTGAAAGATTCGGTAACAAACATTACCCCTTTTTTGAAGCGCCTCTTTGAAACCTACTCTTAGGGCACTAAAATTGGTCTTTGAAGAGAACCAGGGCCTCTAGGATGTTTCTAGGGAAGTTGAAAAGATAATTTGGCAGGGTTTGGCTGAGCTTGAAGGCTCAAAGTGGTGTGAGGAAGAGAAGGAGGAGGTGACCTTTTATAAGGGAGGAGAGGGGCACCTTTGGAAATATAAGAAATATTAGTTTATATTAAATCCCAAACCTACATAAAAACATCCGAAATGACTCATATTATAATATTAGATGATATAGGGTTGTAATATCATCAACCAATAAAATTTATACATGTTAGGAAATTATTTTAAACATTATCAACTTGATTTATCCTTATTTAATCAATTTAATTTTATTTGTGGTAATAACATTCTAAATTTTTAATTATAAAAAATAATTACTTATTTGTTGTGAATTGTCCATAATTGGATACTTTATAATATTTTAGACAATATAAACATAAATTTATAATTTTTAAATATTTTTGTGATTTTTAAACAATTTTATAATATGTTATTTTTATAAAATAACAATAGTGTCAATTTTGACACTATTCATTTTTTTTGAATTTAAATAAAATATATACAGAAGATATGTTCGAACTAAAAGCTTTAATAGATATATAAAAGGTCATATGTATCTAGATAATTAGTGGAGAATATTAAATAGTTCATGTATATTTATTTTATTATTTTTAAAACCATTTATTTGGTTTATCTCTTAATAAAATAATTACTACAACATTTTGTTTATAATTATTTAATATAATTATTTGTTGCATAAAAATTAAAAATAAAATACTATGATGAAGATAAATCTATTACCTTTCAGAATAATACTCTTACTTGAATTTATCATCTTAAAATCACAATATTTAAATTTTTATATTTATTAAATTATGAAGGTGACAACTTTGGCATCATTTAAAATAAAATAATAGAAGTGTCATAATCACTTTTATAAGACTCCGAACGGTTATATATTTGGTCATTGAATGATTATGGTGTATATATACACTACAAATAAGTTTTTTTCAGGTTTCTGTGTCTTTTAATGGGTATTATTATTTCAATAAAAAACTATATTACTGATTTTTCACTTAATAAATAATTTCTGCATTATTAATGTATCACTATTTATGACAATTATTTAATCACTAAAAATTCTAAAAAAATTATCATGATGTAGTTAATTTTATTATATATCTGGATACTATTCGTGTTCTAAGTTTTATGATGTTTATCAATAAATTAAAATTGTTATACTTATAAGATTTAAGAGAGTGACATGTTGTCACTTTCTTTGGGTTTAATAATAATTAAATTATTTTCATGGTCAAAAGTCCTTAAAATGAATCTAATCCAACCCTTGGGTGATATGGTTATACTTTTATCCATAAAATATAATTTTTTCATGTGTTAGGGTAATTTTATAATATTATATTTACCCTTAATCACCCAATTTACCTTTAACTATGGTAAATAAAATTTACCGTAGTTACTATTCATAATTCCCAAAAATAAAAAGTAGCCTATTAAAATAATTTGGACCCACTGATTCCAAATATGGAATCCATTTTTTCAAATTCAATACACAGATGTTTCATAAATTAAATTAAAAATAATCCTGTTGTCGAATGAAAACGAGTTTTTGTTTAAAACATTGCAAAAGATTGAATTGATTTAACCTACGAATTCAATGTAAAATCAATGATAATGACATACATTATATTAAATGGTAAAAATATATTATATTTATACTTTAAAAACATTAAATATTATAATTTACCCATATAAATTATTACGATGAAAAAAATTTGTTTTTAATTAAAATATAGCGTGTTTTTACTATTCATTGAAATATGAAAGTTATCAGAAAAATATCAAAACTTTATCCAATGTAAATTTTTATATCCTGATCGAAAAGAAGAATTTTATTTTGCCAAATTGAACTTATAAACATTTCAACAGCTAGATTTAAAGTGGGTGCGCCATCAAAAGGTGGAAAAACTATATTTTTTGAAAAATACATATTTTACCTAAAAAAATTATTTTGTTCTTATACCATGTTCTAGAAAATGTGTAAGATGAATAATAATTTTATAAAATTAAAAATTTAGTTAATACTATTCATAACTGCTATTTTATAATAATATATCGTTGTTTAGTAAAACCCGGTATTGCATACAACACATGCTATCGAGGAAGGTCGCGATTGCGTGTAATGCAAGCCAAGTCAGGGTTGCATGTTGTAAAATAATCCTTTATTATTTTGTATAATAGAATCCAACCATATTTCATTTATACATTGAATATATATATATATACACACACTCAATGTTGCATAGAATGACTATTATAAAACGAACATGAAATTGTGTGAAACACAATCTAAGAATAGTGTTGTGTATACTTGTAGCTAGTACAGTGTGGCATATAGTACAAGATAATCTTGTTGTAGCATAAAACACATGACATAAAATAAATTAAAAAGAATACTTATCATAAAATATTGGGTTGTTACATTCTACCCTCCTTAAAATGAATTTCTCCCTCAAAATTCGTCGGGGTTATAAATGGTTTACTACTCGAAAGTTTCTTTAATAGAAACCACATCGTAAAAAGGAATACCACAACATGGCTTTAAAAACTACAGTATGAAATGTAACGGTTACCCAAATTAACTCATCACTGGGTTTCCACATAGGAGTACATAGGTGAAATATGGATATGGAAGAAAAATCTAACCATCAAGTTATGATGGAGAGTGGTAGAGAACATGGCTATGAAAAAGTCATCAATCACAAATCCAAAGATTTGTGATGATATAAGGTACCATCTGATTCATTGGATATAAGAGCACTAGGACAACATTTTTGGTTTTCAATATCATTTCCCTAAAGTTGAAAATTTTGAATTAGAAGAAATATTTGCCTGATTTTGGTACAATCTCACTGTTGTTCGTGCTTTGAAAAATTTCCACTTTATCTCTTAAAGAAATGAAGTTGAATTTGTTATTCGTGAAGAGTTTGTAGATCATGTGATATAATGATGGGTCATTCCATCTGTTTCAAGAAAAAGTTATCAAATATACATAAGTCCATCTATGGTGAGGTTAATCATATACGATTCCAAAAATGAACTTATACTTCATATATCATACCGCTTAATAAAATAAAACTAGTATCTACTAACCAGGGACTTCCTGTAGGCCAATGGTAGGCAATAAAGGCCAGTCACACTTCGGTTGTGGGTTCGATTCCCACAGCCTTGTCCGACGCGATGGGTTGTCGCCCATCCTGCAGGTTGTCCTTTTTCTAAAACTACCTTACTATAATAATATCGAAAAAAATTCTATCCTTAAACAATACTAACTTATATCCCACATAATCCATTCCAATCTTTAGGCTTATCTAAAATACTTCGGTCCAAGCTCATAGTATAAATAAAACAATTACTAGAAAGGTTATCTACCAAGAATGTGAATACAAGCATTTATCCCACATATATCTTAAGATATATCTTGTTTGTTGCATTCCAAACACATGAATTCCTTAGTCATATATTCTTTTGAAACATAAATTACCATATAACCTTAGTGAAAACATGAATACTATCAAAAGGTAACTCTTTCCACATACCAAAATCCCAAAAAATCTATATAATCAAACCATAATATCACTTAGTCCTTATATCAGTCATGAGCTCATGAATACAATCAAACATCTCATTATCTTCTTACCCCTTCATTATGCGCACAATATCTGAATAACCTTACATGGTTACCAGTACCATTCAACATATACATTCAAATACTTTAGGAAAAACAATAGTGTAACAATCCTTAGATGATTCTTGATTCCATAGTACCATACATTATTCTTTATAAACATACAATCATTCCACTAACTTCTTAAACCACTGACTGAGCTTCATCATTTTTTTTCATATCATATTTCATTTGTAGTCTCTTCATCATCATCCACATAAATACTACCCATATGACCATGCTGATTCTCTTCATGAGATTTTCCCTTAGGGAATTGGTGTGCATAATTTCCATACATTCCACATTTAAAACATCTAATCATTGTTGATGTCGTAGCAATACCATTATCCTTGTCTATACTGTTAACTGAACCTTTTCTTTTGCACTTACGGGCTTTGTGTCCTTTTTTTCCACACCCAAAGCATATTCCAGTTCCTTTGAAACAATCTCCCTGATGCCTCTTCCCACATGATTTACATGAGGGGAATTGAACTTTCTTTCCTCTATGATCATCATGAAACTCCATCTTTCTCTTATTATCTGTGTCGCGAAACTTACCAATGTTGAGATTATTTATCATATTATGAGATTTCTGATTAGGCATAACAACGATGTTTGGACTTCCAAATCCCTTTTCATTTGATTTCTCCTGAAGAATATCATTCCATTGTCCATCATATCCTCTATTATCGGGAATCTTCCTGTTTCCAGCCATTTTCTAAAACCCAAAAAGAATACTGTGAGAGGCAAAAATCATACTAGGGAAAACAACATAATAAAGGGGTAGTACCGTCAATATCTAACATCTTAGGTTAAATTCTAAGATCGTTACCGTAGTTATAGGAATATAACCTATACGTATACTTATCCTTAGGGACATCCCTAAACATACCTTATAAATATCTCTAGGGATCTCACTAAAGTTTTTGCATCCTAGTTTTCAAAGGTTATCTAAACCTTTCCTCTGATACCAACTGTAACGGTCTGGAATTACTTCCAGTGGACTATAATTGATACCTATCAGGGCACTCCATGGGCGGCTACAACCCCTGGGCGGGACACACCACCATCCCCAGTGGCAGCCATTTCTTCATGAAGCCCTTGGGTGGAGAGCCATGCTTCGTCCAACGTTCACATGTGAGAGTTCCCAAGGATCAGATACATTCCTACCTCGTTTGCCTATGATACCAACTGTAGATATCCGAAGCGTGACGTACATGGACATTACATTACTTTATCGAAATACTTGATACATAACAAAAATAGACACATAAGAAACGTAATAGTTTAGTGTCTTTGGAAACTTGGAACGTAATATTCTAATCGTGGTGTAAGATCTTCAACATCTCCCATAAATATCTTCCATTTTTTGTTTCCTTACCCAAAACCTTTCTTTTAATCCAGGGGAAAATTAAACATAAAAAGGGTGAGCTCAAATAATCAGTAAGGGTACACATGGATAAAATAAAACATACCATATACATTTGAACTTAAATACATGAACATAATGTTTAAACATCAAAATCTTGAGCAATAACATAAATCATGGAAGTACATAAGGAATAGATCATAATGGAACATAAATCATGATACAATATCATGGGAATAACACATGTAATTGTGGCATCCATTAAGCACATGTAATGATTTCCATAGTAGCCAAGGCATTGATTCCAAGGCCATCTTAGCGGACAAAGTCCCTTTCTGAATCGAGTTCACTCCTCATTCCAGTCCTGTAATACTGAACCGGATTAACTTACCGTTCCAGCCATGTCTATCTCATGAGATATAAATATTTACCCAATGCATTGGAGGGAGATATAGGTACCACCCATCTCATAATGAAATCATTCTTACCTGTGCCACAAAATAAACATACATCATTCATAATAACCCAATAAATAAAATGGGTTTCATAAACATCATCCCATCATCACATAATCCATATAAAAAAATGGATACCATTTCATAATAAGAAAAGTGAAAACATGTAAATCATAGAGACATTATACTTGAAACATACACATATGAAATAATGTCTTCTTAGATGAAAAATGGTTTTGATAAAACACTTGAAATGAATTATTGAGGAAAATATCCTTTCTTCTCCAAATCATTTTATTTTCACAAAATTTCAAGCAATTTTAAAAGAAAAGGATTTTATTGAAAATAGTCATGAAATATTTTCGAGGAAGCATCATGAAAATAAGGCTTTATAAAATTGTAAAAATCCTTTCATGATGTATACGTTAAAGAAAACATTCTTCTCGTACTTTTGTCGGAAAAGTCAAAAAAGTACCTCGTAACGTAAACAAAAGAAAGATTCCTTACATACCATGTAGTAAAAGTAAAAATGGGTAAAAAAGACATCAAACATACATAAAAACTATTTTATAAAACATGGACATGGATGATAATAATAACCCCAGTAATTACTTAAGTGTAAGCAATCTCAGATAAAAATGAGATTTGAAAAATTATCCCTTACCTTAGGTCCGATATGCTTCGTACATATAAAAAAATCCTGTATAATGATTTAAATAATGTCATTGACTTATTAAAGAATCATATTCATTGTTATTATATCATATATGGTTCACTTATGACTTTATATTACCCGTTCTTTTGTAAATTCATGTTAAAGTAGCGTTTTGGGTAAAATCGTTTCATTTGTCGTTCGTGTTTTAACTTATAATTATTCATATGATTACTTAGATCATGATTACTTACATCCAGAATGTAAAACATGATTTATACATAATATATATTCAGAGAATATATATATAATGGATCCATAAAAGGAAAGAAATACACCGTTCATGGAGATGATAGGCCGTACGTACGCATGAACACTGTTTTCGTTTCCTTATTGAATTGAATGGAATTAAGTAGATGACATAAATATATATATACATAAATCCAGTAGCATTATTATGTCATATATTTCATGATTAATTATTATATATACTTTATTATCATTCTTGAATGGTTATCATGTAGAGTGAATCTCATCGCGTCATGGAGACGGTATTCCGTACGGACACACGAGCGATGATATCATTCCCATGATCGTGGAATTGTATTAAAGTGTATGTATAATATTATAGAATCAATATCACTTTACAATAATCTTATATATTCATTACTTTCACCATTATACCCATCCATGTAAGGTGGTGGTGGAAAATAGATTACACCACGGCGTGGAGACAGTATTCCGTACGTACGCACGCGCAGTGATTTCATTTTCCGTAGGACGGATAGATGGTGAAATAGGGTTGTTTCATACTTATAATAACATATCAGTATATGAGTGATACTGATGTTATTACTTAATAATGAAAAATCTAAATAATAAGAAGTCGAAGAAGAAATAAAGTTGAAAGAATCGGTAACGGACATTACCTCTTCTTTGAAGCGCCTCTTTGAAACCTACTCTTAGGGCACTAAAATTGGTCTTTGAAGAATACCAGGAACTCTAGGATGTTTCTAGGGAAGTGTAGAAGAGAATTTGGCAGGGGTTGGCCGAGCATGAAGGCTCAAAGTGGTGTGAGGAAGAGAGGGAGAAGGTGCCCTTTTATAAGAGAGGAGAGGGGAACCTTTGGAAATATAAGAAATATTAGTTTATATTAAATCCCAACCCCACTTAAAAACTTCCAAAATGACTCATATTAGAAGCTTAGATGACATAGGGTTGTAATCGCATCAAAAAATAAAATTTATACAAGTTAGGAATTTATTTTGAACATTATCAACTTGATTTATCCTTATTTAATCAATTTAATTTTATTTGTGGTAATAAAATTCTAAATTTTAACTTATAACAAATAATTAGTTATTTGTTTAGAATTGTCCATAATTGGATATTTTATAACATTTTAGACCATATAAATTTAAATTTATAATTTTTAAATATTTTTGTTATTTTTAAACAATTTTATAATATGTTATTTTTATAAACGAACAATAGTGTCAATTTTGAGAGTATTCAATTTTTTGATTTTAAATAAAATATATATAGAATATATGTTCAAACTAAAAGCTTTAATAGATTTATAAAAGGTCATATGTGTCTAGAAAATTAGTGGATCACATTAAATAGTTCATATAAAATTTATTTTATTATTTTTAAAACCATTTATTTGGTTTCTCTCTTAATAAAATAATTACTACAACATTTGTTTTATAATTATTTAATATACTTATGTATTGCATAAAAATTATAAATAAAATCTTATGATGAAGCTTAATCTATTAACGTTCACAATAATACTTTTACTAGAATTTATCATCTTAAAATTACAATATTTAAATTTTTATATTTATTAAATTATGAAGGTGACAACTTTGGTATCATTTAAAATAAAATAATATAAGTGTCATAATCACTTTTATAAGACTCCAAACAGTTATATATTAGGTCATGGGATGATTATGGTGTAGAGATACACTACCAATAAGTTTTGTTCAGGTTTTTGGGTCTTTTAATGGGTATTATTATTTCAATAAAAAACTATATTACTGATTTTTTACTTAATAAATAATTTCTACATCATTAATGTATCACTATTAATGAAAATTATTTAATCCCTAAAAATTATAAATAAATTAGCATGATGTAGATAATTTTATTATCTTTCTTGAGGCTATTCGTTTTTGACGTTGTATGATTTTTATCACCAAATTAAAATTATTATACTTATAAGATTTAAGGGAGTGACATGTTGTCACTTTCTTTGGTTTTAATAATAATTAAATTATTTTCATGGTCAAATGTCCATAAAATGAATCTAATCCGACCCTTAGGTGATATGGTTATAGTTTTAGCCATCCAATAGAATTTTGGAATGTGTTAGGGTAATTTTATAATATTATATTTACCCTTAATCACCCGATTTACCTTTAACTATGGTAAATAAAATTTACCGTAGTTACTATTCATAATTCACAAAAATAAAACGTAGCCTGTTAACATAATTTGGACCCACTGATTCCAAATATGGAATCAATTTTTTCAAATTCAATATACAGAAGTTGCAGAAATCGAATTAAAATTAATCCTGTTGTCGAATGAAAACGGGTTTTTGTTTAAAACATTGAAAAAGATTGAATTGATTTAACCTACGAATTCAATGTAAAATCAATGCTAATGACATACATTATATTAAATGGTAAAAATATATTTTATTTATACTTTAAAACCATTGAATATTAAAATTTAACCATATAAATTATTACGATGAAAAAAAGTTGTTTTTAATTAAAATATAGCGTGTTTTTACTATTCATTGAAATATGAAAGTTATCAGAAAAATATAAAAACTTTATCCAATGTAAATTTTTATATCATGATTCAAAAGAAGAATTTTATTTTGTCAAATTTAACTTATAAACATGTCAACAACTAGATCTAAAGTGGGTGCGCCATCAAAAGGCGGCAAAACTGCATTTTTTGAAAAATACATATTTTACCCGAAAAATTTATTTTGTTCTTATACCATGTTCTAGAAAATGTGTAAGATGAATAATAATGTTATAAAATTAAAAATTTAGTTAATACTATTCATAACGGCTAGTTCATAATAATATTATAATAATATATCATTGTTTAGTAATACCCGGTATTGCGTACAACACACGCTATCGAGGAAGGTCGCGATTGCACGTAATGCAAGCCAAGTCAGGGTTGCGTGTTGTGCAAGAATCCTTTATTATTTCATATAAAAGAATCCAACCATATTTCATTTATACATTGAATATATATATATATACACTCAATGTTGCGTAGAATGACTGTTATAAAACGAACTTGAAATTGTGTGTAACACAATCTAAGAATAGTGTTGTGTATACTTAAAGATAATACAGTGTGGCGTATAGCACAATATAATATTTTTGTAGCATAAAACACATGACATAAAATAAATTAAAAAGAATACTTATCATAAAATATCGGGTTGTTACAATTATTATTTTAAATGGTAGTTAAATCCTAGTCATTGTAATGTCAAGAATGAATGAAACTAACTACAATATTATTATACATATTTTTTGAATGTATTTACATTTATCCAATAAAAGTTAGAGGCTTAAAATGTGAATGAATCTAATTTTAAGCATAATTTAAATTAAAAGGATGATTTATCACCTTTTAATGGAGAACCCTCTTTAAATATAGTTTTGGTCACTTTAATAGATTCTAATTGACCAAATAAAATCCTTCTTTAGAATGGGGACATCAAATTTTACTTTGGGTAATTTTTTGGTATTTTTATGATAATGTTTATTTTTAAAAAATAGTGAAAAATATTGTATTTTAATTCAAAAGTGCTTTTTAATATAATTTATTTATATGGTCATATTATATTTTTAATTGGGTTTAAAGTGAAATTAAAATATATTTTTACCATTTAATCCAATGTTGGTCATTGGAATTAATTTCACTTTGAAATTGGACATAAACAAGTATCAATCTTTTGATAGTTATTGTTTCTTAAAAACACGCTATTTGTTTTGATAACGGGAATTAATTTTAAAATTAATTAATTCCACTTATATGTTTTGAATTTGGAAAAATAGACATCAATTTTTAATTTGCAATATCAAATAATGCTTAGGCTGAATTTTTGGTATTTTTCCAAAAAACATCAATTTTTGAGGAATAGTGAAACCACTTAGTGGTTGTTAAAAAAACTGATTATTTCATTTAAATGTAATTTTACCACTTCTCAGAATTGAATTTCTAAAATCCGACATACATGGTTATTATCAAGAAGTAAAATGTGGTTCATTAAGATGAAAATAATTTTTGGTGAATAGTAACTTTTGACTTTTATTTACTGTAGTTAAAGGTAAATAGATTAATTCAAGGTTCAAAAGTATTATAATAATTTAAAAATGCCTTAACACATGTAAAACCCTTATTGGTTGAGTCATTTACGATCATGGGCATCTTTGGGTCTATTTTGGGACCCCATTGAGCCACATGGGAGTGAAAATGACCATTTAGTTTAATTAATTTAATGTGAAGACAAAATTGACATTAACAAACATTCTTTAGTAATTAATTTTTATATGGTGTTATAAAAGTCCTATTTTAGACTATAAATATTAATTGGAAATATAAATATATTTCCTACATGAGAGTATTTTTTTATAATTTTTATACATTGAATAAATTAAATTATTTATTACACAATAATGATGCAGTATTTACCTCATTAACAAATGATTGAAATAAATAAGATTATAATGATTAAAATATTATCCAAAACATGTCCAATTTGGATTGGATGACTTTATTTCGAATATGAGTCATCTTATATTTGACCTTAAGGATTTTTGGACCTTTTGAAACCAAAGATATGTTTATAATAAAATAATTTGTTCACACTTTCCTAAAGAGCCACTCCTCTCTCTTATAAAAGGAGACAACTTCTAACCAATTCCTAACACCTCTCAAGCCATTTGGCTCGTCCAAAATCTGCCCAAATAAGCTCCCTACATCCCTCTCCTCCCCCTATAATCCTTACCTTAGGAGTAAGGCACTTCAAGAAGTCCTTTTGGTTCAAACCAAAGGAAGTTACCTAAATTAAAGGTAACGATTTCTCTTAAATTATTTTCTGTTATTTTACTTCTCTAACCCCTAAACTATTTTTATTCCATTATTTGGTAACAACAACAGTATCTTAAATATACTAAGATGTTATTATGATACGGTTTTGAACAACACTTACACACGCCTCCATCTAATGGAGGAAGAACATAATGTTTCTGTGGATGACAAACTAATGTGTCACGAAATGATGATTGTTCAATTACATCTTAACCCCTCTCATGGGGGAAATTATGATGGAACTGTATTAATATATGATATATATTATGTTTATTATTTCCTTATTCTTATGTACTTACCAATTATATAAATCCTATATGGTTTCCATAGTGGGTAAATACGATAATCTCATTTGAGGAAGTGCATACTACCACCCCCTTAAAGTGATGTGACTCGTTAATGCCTTTTGTGGGATGTATAAAGGATAGAGTTAATAATATTATATATGATATTATACTGGAATTATAATATACCTATGTATCATTATGTTTTAATTCCATTAATATAAGAAATAAAAATGAAAGTATTGTTCATGCGTACGTACGACATACCGTCTCCATGAACGGTGCATTTCATTTCTTAACTCCAAATGTTATTTACTATTATAAATACAAGTATATACTGGATATATATATATATATATGATATATATGATATCTAAATCATGATTATAATTCTGGGGATAATGTATATTTGACTACATTTACAACATGTAATTATAAGAAGTCCATTTTTGACTAAAGTGCCAAATATCGACAAAACGAACGTTATTAACTTAAATGTTTGCATAATGTTTATAACATGTTAATAAGTGATATAAAAAGAATAATAAACTTGAAAAAGGTTCTTAAGAAAGTAGATATTAACTTTATTTTATTATTCCGGATATTAAAGAACGATCGAGTCAAGTCGGACATGAGGTAAGGAACTTCGTCTCAATCTCCTTTCATTGAGGCACATTTTGTTTTAATACACGATTTATTTTTATACATTGTATAAACACCTTTTACTTTTCATTTATTTAAAAGGTAATCTTTTTATACAAAGATTTTTACTAAACGACAAAAATGAATGTTTTTTTACGTAAGTGGTGACAACGACCTTTCCACCGCCGTGAGTATTATTTGATCTTTGGCTTCCTTTACAAGCTGGAATGTTTTTAAGTGGAAAAATAAATACCATATACTCTTCTTACGTATTTTGGTATTGAAAATGATTTTTAGAATGGATTTATTATTTAAATATCTTAAAATGATATTTTATTATTGTAATGTGTAAATGTTATCTTTTATTTATTCTTATGTTATGTGTTATGATCATGTTATGGTTCTTGGGCATTGATTACGTATACGGGTGGTTCCGTGATAAACCTAGGGCGGGTGAGCCCGAGATAGCTCTCCAATGCATTGTGTAATGTGACGGAGGTAAATATGAAGGTTTCTACTAAGATATTTAGGTAATATACTGTGATAAGTATTCCAAAGTAACTCCCTATGTAGCTGTGATAGTTACAATTTGAGTATGGTATGGATGTCGCAAGTTACATTTATGATTTATGATTTCTATGTGTCTTTCATAAATCAAATGATTTCATGAGGTAAGTAAAAGAGTTCATTTTTTGTATGTATTTATGAACAAATGTTTTCATTCATTTTTTTATAACCCTTTCTAAGCCTTTATGCTCATCCCATGTTTTGACATGTTTTCACAGGACTTAAAGATGAATAGGGTCAAGGATGAGATAAAGGAGAAGTCATGCTGTCTAAAACATGGAACTAGACATGAATCATTTTTTCAAGAGTTTTTATTTTATGAAAAAAATGGAAACTATGTAGAAATGTCTACCTTGTAATCTTTTCAGATGTAATAGTTATGTCCTAATTCTCTAAAACTCTAAACCTGAAAAGATCCTCAATGTGAATTATTAATTTAATTAAATATTATGTAATGTTTAAGGCCGGGTCCTTATATTTGGTATTAGAGGGAGGTTTAGATAAATTTAGGAGTTAGGGTGTTGTTAAATAAATTTCCATAAAGTAATTTATGTTAATATTGATATTATATAGCATTTACAGAGTACCATGTTGCTTCGCTTAAGATATTTCTGTTCAGAATGGTTTTTCACAGAGGAAACATGGCAGCTAGGTTGGGACGACATCAGGAGTAAGGCAACCTTGCAAATCAGCAACCTGATATGGTGCAAATCATAACTGAACAATTTGTTGCAATGATGGAATAGTTGACTCAGGCGATAAACGGTGGTGGTATCCATGTACGAGATCAGCCAGATCAACCACAGAAGAACATGTTAGTAGTGGAGCATTTCATGAGGCAACATCCCCCATCATTTAGAGGATCATATGACCCAGTGCTAGCTGAAGGGTGGATTAAAGCATTGGAGAAGATTTTTGTTGTAATGGGTGGTTCAGAACATCAAAAGTTTAGTCTTGCAGTTTACCATTTTGAAGGTGAAGCCGATCAGTGGTGGTCGATGGTGAAAAATATTAGGGATAGTGAAGAGATTTATGCTCTCGATTGGGATGAATTCAAAGGTATGTTTCTTGAGAAATATTTTCCTAAGGTGGTTTGTCTTAGGATGGAAAAAGAATTCCTGGAATTTAGGCAGGAGGATGACTCAGTGGCTGCTTATGAAGAAAAAGTAACTCAACTAGCAAGGTGTGCTCCAAATTTCATACAAGATACTGATAGTAAAATAAACTATTTTTACTCATGATTAAATCCAAAGTATCGAAGGGATTTAGCTTCTCATGAGTTAAAAATTTATCAAAAAATTGTTCGTTGTGTGGAGAAGGTGGAAATGGAGTTTACTGATGATCAGGTATTCTTTAAAAAACAATAGAATAAGAGGTCGAGGTGGCAGGAGAAAGGGAATAACTCTTCAAAAAAAGTCTTATGGTAAGAAAATTAAGTTTATAGTTTGTGAAAATTGTGGTAAAAAGCATGTAGGGGAATATCTTTTGAATTCCGTTAAGTGCTACCAATGTGGTAAAATGGGGCATAAGGCTCGTAATTGCACTGAAAAAGATCAGGGTAATGGTAGGACAAAATAAGATTTACAGTTAGTAAAATGTTTTAAGTGCAATGAAATAGGTCATTTTTCAAATGAGTGTCCAACAAAGAACTCAACCAAAGGAAAGAAGCTAGACTACAAGCAGAAAGGGGTGGAAAAATCCTTTGAAACTACTTTAGCAGATGTTGGTCCATCAAATGAAGTAGTATCAGGTACACTGTTTGTTTGTTCATATTATGCCAATGTGTTGTTTGATTCAGGGTCTACATATTCTTTCATTTCTGAGAAGTTTTCTAGTAAATTGGGAATTCCATCTCATGATATTAATACTGAACTTATGGTAAAAACACCTGGAGGAAATGTTGAGACAACAATAAAACATACGAACATTCCTATCCTTGTGTGCAGAAAGAATCTACCTGCAAACCTTATTGTTTTGTATCTAGTAGAGTTTTATGTTATATTGGGCATGGATTGGCTTTCTATTTACCATGCTAAGATTGACTGTAGATATAAAAAGGTTTCTTTTCAGAATGATTTTTAGTTTGTGTACAAGAATGAACCCTTGCTTTTGATAACATATCAGGAAGTCAAAAAATTGGTAAAAGATGGAAATGAATGTTACCTGGCACATATTGTTGAAAACAAAGGAACTGTTCAGATTAATTATGTTCCAGTGGTAAATGAGTACCTTGATGTTTTTCCGGATGATTTCTCTGGTATTATTCCTGATCGAGAAGTTGAATTTACTGTTGAATTATTTCCTGATGCTAAGACAATTTCAAAACGCCCTTATCTAATGGCTCAAATTGAACTTTTAGAGTTAAAAAATCAATTGCATGAGTTATTAGATAAAGATTTCATTCAACCTAGCACATCACTATTGGGTGCTCCTATCTTGTTTGTTAACAAGAAAGATGGTTCAATGAGACTTTGCATTGATTATAGAGCATTGAATAACATCACTGTTAAGAATAAGTATCCTTTTCCTCATATCAATGATTTGTTTGATCAGCTCCAGGGAGCCCAGTATTTTTCAAAGATTGACTTGAGGTCGAGGTACCATCAGTTCAAAGTAAAGGAAGCAAGCGTTCTAAAGACCACATTTTGTACTAGATATGGCCATTATGAATTTGTAGTTATTCCTTTTGGGTTAACCAATGAACTGACTGTATTCATGGATCTTATGAATATAATTTTCCTTGAGTTCATGGATAAGTTTGTGGTTCTGTTCATTGATGATATTTTGGTTTATTTCAAAATTAATGAGGAAGATGAAAGTCATTTAAGGGTTGTATTTCAAACCTTAAAAGAAAAGAAACTCTTTGGTAACTTCAGAAAGTGTGAGTTTTGGTTTCAAAAAATTTCATTCCTTGGTCACATTATTTCAAAAAATGGCATAACTGTTGATCTTGCTAAAACAAATGTTGTTGAAGAATGGCCAATACACACAAAATAACCAAGATTTGTAGTTTTCTTTGTTTTGAAGGTTATTACCAGAGGTTTGTTGAAAAAATTCCACGTTTATCTCACCCAAAGGGTAAGTTAACTCAAAAAGGTGTTAAGTTCATATGGAAAAAAGAATGTGATTATTGTTTTCAGGAATTGAAAAGAAGATTGGTGAATGATCCTGTTTTGGCACTACATTCCATAAATGGTGAGTTTGTTGTCTATAGTGATGCTTCGTTGAAAGGACTAGGTTGTGTCCTAATGCATAATGATCAGGTAATTGCTTATGATTCATGTCAGTTGAAACCACATGATTTAAATTACCCTACACATGATTTGGAATTAGTTTCTTTTGTTTTTGGTTTTAAAATTTGGAGGCATCATTTGTATGGAGTGAAGTGTAAAATATATACTGATCACAAAAGTTTGAAGTATATATTCACTCATAATGAATTGAACATGAGACATAGGAGATGATTGTAATTAATCAAGGATTATGATTCCACGATCCTTTACCACCAGAGAAAAGAAAATAAAGTGGCTGATGCTTTGAGTTGAAAAAAGTAACGCTTCACTAACCATTCTACGTTTGGAACAAGATCCTTTGGTTTTTGATTTAATGAATTATGGGATAAAATTTGTTGGTGCCGGAAATCATTCTGTTTTGTTTCAGGTGTCAGTGAGATCATCTCTACCAGACAGAATAAAGCAAGCGCAGAAGGAAGACAGTGAGTTGCAGAAAAAGGTAGAGTTGATTCAGAAGGGTAATTTGCCTAATTTTAACGTTGATAATTACTGTGTTTTGAGATTTAGAAAGAGATTATGTGTGCCTTGTGATTCACATTAAAAGAATGAGTTGTTATCTTAAGCTCATAGTTCTCCATTTTCAGTTCATCCTGGAAGTACTAAGATGTAGAGAGATCTTTGGGAGTATTACTGGTGGGATGGAATGAAAAGAGATATTGCTGATTTTACTGTGAAGTGTTTGACTTGTCAGCAGGTTATAGTAGAGCGACAGTTACCGAAAGGAATGCTTCAGCCTCTACCGGTGCCAGAGTAGAAATTGGAAAATATATCCATGGAATTTTTTGTGGGAATACTAAAGACATCTCGAGGTAATAATGCAATCTAGGTTATAGTTGACCAATTGACTAAATCTTCTCATTTCCATCCTATTAGAGATACATTGTTTCTAGGTCAACTTGCTCAGTTGCATGTTAAAGAGATAGTCAGGTTGCATGGAGTTCCCCTATCCGTTGTATCTGATCATGATCACAGGTTTACTTCTATCTTTTGGAAAGGCCTTCAGAAGTAATTGGGTACAGAAATAAATTTTAGTATAGCTTTTCATCCTCAATCACATGGGCAGTCAGAATGAACAATTCAGACATTAGAAGATAAGTTACATGCTTGTTCGATGGATTACCAGGGAAGTTAGGATCATCACCTTTCTTTGGTTGAATTTTCAAATAAAAACCGTTTTAATTCCAGTATACAGATGTCTCCAATTGAGGCATTATATAGAAAGCACAGTCGAACTCCAGCTTTTTGGGATGAATTAGGTGAAAGGAAGCTGATGGGACCAGAATTGGTAGAAGAGATGGCAGAGAAAGTTCAGTTGATTCAGAAGCACATGAGAACAGCTCAAAGAAGACAGAAAAGTTATGCAGATTACTGGAGGATGGATATTTCCTTTGAGGTAGGTGATCATGTCTTTCTCAAAGTTTCTCCATGGAAAAGTGTGATGTGTTTTGGTAAGAAGGGAAAGTTGAGTCTGAGGTTAATTAGAACTTATGAAATTCTTGAAAAAGTTGGATCAGTTGCGTATAGAGTGTATTTACCTCCAAGTTTATCCCAGGTATATAATGTTTTTCATGTTTCGATGTTGAGAAATTATATTCCAGATCCATCTCATGTTTTGAGCCCAGAGGTAGTTCAGTTGGAAGAGAATCTCTCTTCTGAAGAACAAAAAGTCCATATTCTTGACCATAGAGGGAATGTATTGAGGAATAAGGTAATTCACCAGGAAAATTATTTTTGGAGAAACCATATGGTTGAAGAGGCAACATGGGAATCTGAAAATTCTATGAGGGATAAATACCCCCACTTATTTTGATAACTGAATAAAAATTGCGAGGACGCAATTCCCCAAAGGGGGGAATGATGTAACATCACAGGTAAATGAAGAATAAGACATATTTCATATTTATTAATATTTCCGAATTAAATATTAATTTTACTTCAAAAGGGTTGCTATGTTTGATAGCATACCTGATACACAACAACTGGTTTCTTTGGAATCTTACGTCGCACACTAATAATATAATATTATTATTCTAAATGGTAGTTAAATCCTAGACATTGTATTGGAGAGAATGAATGAAACTAACTACAATATTGTTATACATATTTGTTAAATTTATTTACATTTATCCAATAAGAGTTAGAGGCTTAAAATGTGAATGAATCTAATTTTTAGCATAATTTACTTTAAAAGGCTGTTTTATCGCCTTTTAATGGAGAACCCTCTTTAAATATAGTGTTGGTCACTTTAATACATTCTAATTGACCAAATAAAATCCTTCTTTAGAATGGGGACATAAAATTTTACTTTGGGTAATTTTTTGGTATTTTTCTGATAATGTTCATTTTTTAATGAATACTGAAAAATATAGTATTTTAATTCAAAAGTGCCTTTTAATATAATTTATTTATATGGTCATATTATCTTTTTAATTGGTTTTAAAGTGAAATTAAAATATATTTTTACCATTTAATCCAATTTTGGTCATTGGAATTAATTTCACTTTGAAATTGGACATAAACAAGTATCAATCTTTTGATAGTTATGGTTTCTTAAAAACACGCTATTTGTTTTGATAACGGGAATTAATTTTAAAATTAATTAATTCCACTTATATGTTTTTCATTTGGAAAAATATAAATCAATTTTGTATTCATAATATAAAATAATTCTTAGGTTTAATGTTTGGTATTTTTCTGAAAAACGTCAATTTTTTATGAATAGTGAAACCACTTAGTGGTAGTTAAAAAAATTGGATTTTTCATTTAAATGAAAATTTACCACTTCTGTGAATTGAATTTTGAATATTCGATATATATGGTTTTTATCAAGAAGTAAAATGTGGTTCATTAAGATGAAAATAATTTTTGATGAATAGTAACTTTTGACTTTTATTTACCGCGGTTAAAGGTAAATAGGGTAATTCAAGGTTAAAAGAATATTATAATAATTACAAATTACCTTAACACTTGTCCAAAACTTATTGTTTGAGTCATTTACGACCATGGGAATATTTGGTTCGATTTTGGGACCCCATTGAGCCACATCAGAGTGAAAATGACCATTTAGATTAAATAATTTAATGTGAAGAAAAAATTGACATTAACAAAAATCCTTTAGTAATTAATTTTTATATGGAGTTATATAAGTACTATGTTAGACTATAAATATTTATGGGAAATATAAAAAGATTTCCTATATTATATTATTTTTTTATAATTTTTAGACATTGAATAAATTATATTATTTATGACACAATAATGATGTAGTATTTACCTCATTAATAAATGATTAAAATAAATAAGATTATAATGATTAAAATATTATCCAAAACATGTCCAATTATGATTGGATGATTTTATTTAGAATATGAGTCATTTTATATTTTACTGTAATGATTTTTGGACCTTTTGAAACCGAAGATATGTTTATAATAAAATAATGTTTTCACACTTTCCTAAAGAGCCCCTCCTCTCCCTTATAAAATGAGAGAACATCTAACCAATTCCTCAAACCTCTCAAGCCATTTGACTCGTCCGAACTATGCCCAAATAATCTCCCTACATCCTTCTACTAACCCTAGAAGCCTTAACTTAGGCAGAAGGAACTTCAAGAAGTTATTTTGGTTCAAACCAAAGGAAGTTACCTAAATTAAAGGTAAGGATTTCTCTTAAATTGTTTTCTTTTATTTTACTTCTCCAACCCCTAAACTCCTTTTATTCATTTATTTTGTAACAACACCAGTATATTAAATATACTAAGATGTTTTTATGATAAGGATTCAAACTACACTTACACACACCTCCATCTAATGGATGAAGAACATAATGTTTCTGTGGATGGAAAACTAACGCCTCACGAAACGATGATTGTTCAGTTATATCTTACCACCTATCATGGTGTCCATTATGATGGAACTGTATTTATTTATGATATATATTATATTTATGATTTAATTATTCTTATGTAATTCCCAATTATATCAATCCTTTATGGTTTCCATAGTGGGTAAATACGATAATCTCATTTGAGGAAGTGCGGACTACCGCCCCCTTAAAGTGATGTGACTCATTAATGCCTTCTGTGGGATGTATAAAGGATAGATTTAACAATATTATATATGATATTATACTGTAAATATAATATACCCATGTATCATTATGTTATAATTCCATTAAAATAAGAAATAGAAATGAATGTAGCGTTCATGCGTACGTATGGCTTACCGTCTCCATGAACGATGCATTTCATTTCTTACCTCCAAATGTTATGTAATATTATAAATACATGTATATAATGGATATATAAGATATATATGATATAAACATCATGATTATAATTCTGGAGATAATTTATATTTGACTACATTTACAACATGTAATTATAAGAAGTCCATTTTTGACTCAAGTGCCAAATATCGACAAAATGAACGTTATTAACTTAAATGTTTGCATAATGTTTATAACATGGTAATAAGTGATTTAAAAGGAATAATAAAATTGAAAAAGGTTCTTAAGAAAGTATAAATTAACTTTAGTTTATTATTCAGGATATTAAAGAACGATCGAGTCAAGTTGGACACAAGGTAAGGGACTTCGTCTCAATCTCCTTTCATTGAGGAACATTTTGTTTTAATACACGATCTCTTTTTATACGCTGTATAAACACATTTGAATTTTCATTTATTTCAAAGGGAATCTTTTTATACGAATAGTTTTACTAAACGACAAAAAGGAATGTCTTTTTATGTAAGTGATGATAACGACCTTTCAGCTGTCGCGAGTATTATTTGATCTTTGGCTTCCTTAACAAGTCAGGATGTTTTTAAAAGGAAAAATAAATACCATATACACTTTGTACATATTTTGGTATTGAAAATGATTTTGAGAATGGATTTATTATTTTAATATCTTGAAATGATATTTTATTATTGAAATGTGGAAATTTTATCTTTCCTTTATGCTTATGATATGTGTTATGATCATGTTATTGTTCTTGGGCATTATTTACATATATGGGTAGTTCCGTGATAAACCTAGGGCGGGTGTTCCCAAGATATCTCTCCAATGAATTGGGTAACATGAAGGAGGTAAACGTGAATGTTTCTCCTAAGAGATTTAGGGAATATACTGTGATGGGTATTCCAAAGTTACTCCCTTTGTAGCTGTGATAGCTACAATGTAAGTATGGTGTGGATGCCACAAGTTACCTTTATGATTTATGATTTCTAAGTGTCTTTCATAAATATTATGATTTCATGAGGTAAGTAAAAGAGTTAATGTTTTGTATGTATTTATGAACAAATTTTTTCATTCATTGTTTATAACCCTTACTGAGCCTTTTATGCTCATCCCAAGTTTTGAAATATTTTCACAGGACTTAAAGATGAATAGGGTCATGGATGAGATCAATGAAAAGTCACGTTATCTAAAACATGGAACAAGACATGACTCTTTTTTTCAAGAGTTTTTTTTATGAAAAAAATGGAAACTGTGTATAAATGTCTACCTTGTAATCTTCTGAGATGTAATAGTTATATCCAAATTCCCTAAAACTCTAAACCTGAAAAGATACTCAATGTGAATTATTCATTGAATTCAATATTATGTATTGCTTAAGGTAGGGTCCTTATATGAGCAGTGACTACTTGAAGTATAAAAGTTCCACTATTGAGATTTGAGGGCTAGTAGAATGTGGGGTGCTATGGTGGGGATTGTGCATGGTAGGAGGAGGACATAAGTTTGATATCCTACATGTCTATGCTACCCTATTGATCTGGTTACGTGATGTCCAGTAATATGCAGGGTGCTTGGGCCTAGGTGTATTTGGGTGAAATGATATGTTATTGTTAGTATCACATGGGGTACTTGTGCCCATGTGTGTTTAGGTGAGATATGATACGATGATTAGTGGTATGTGGGGTTCTTAGAATGATGTGATATATAAATTACATATTAGAGAAAAGAAATTCATCATTGGGTTATGAGAGAAGAATCTTAGTGGGAATGTAGCAAGGGGTTCCCTTTATCGATATGTATTAGTTATTATATTACCTTGGTTAAATTATTTTGTTAGTATGCATTGGTGAGGTTTGGTATGGATAGCTAACATGTTTAAGTGCAGTTGGTTATGATATTTTTCATGTGTGAATTTGTAAATTTATTTTATATATAAATGCCAGACTATAGTTTTCCTACTGAGTATACCTTTATGATCACACAATGTATATAAAAAATTTTCTAGGCTCTAGGAGGATTACGTGAACAGTGCTGGAAATTACTATCTTGGACCTTTGGATAGTTGTTGTATATACTCTATTTTTCTTGTGGGTATTTACTTCAGAGAGTTTTATATGTATTAGTTTTATTTATACCTGCATGTGGGATGGTTTTGGTTTCTTTTTATGTTATTTCATGGTGTTTTTTGGATGATTCATATTATCTCTCAATATTTCATTATTATAGAGGGAAATTCCACCCATTTTATGATATTTTTATCCCATCAGTTATAGCCACCAAACTGGGGCCTACTGTAGGCCGAAATTGAGAGTCATTGTCTCTCTCCCCTAATTGCAGTATCTTTGGAAGGAGGGGTCCTGATAAGAAATATATGATATTATAATTTTGAGAGGATATTTATTTCATTAATATCATATATATATATATATATATTAGTTCATTATTTATAACCATCTAAGTGAAACATTGATGAAAAATAAATTACACTACTATATAGAGATGATAATTTGTATGTACGCACAAGCAATGTTTTTTTCATAGGATGTAAAAGAGTTGTATTATGTTTATAATATAATTATAATAAAAAATAAGTAAATTAATGTTATTAAACATGTAATACCCAATGTTTTAGTGATTTTTGTTTTGAGTTTAATTTAATATTTTGATGATATTTTTGGTTTCATACAACACTAAATCTAGATTTTTTATATGAAAGTTCTAATTTTGGATTGTGCTATACGTAACACCAATTTAATATTCCACTACACACAACACCAAGTGAATAAGAGAATAAAATATCTAGATATTTTAAAATATATTTACTATTTTAAAAAGATTAGATATATTATATATAGTTTGCAATGCACATGACACCAATGATCAGGGTGAAATTAAGATTTACAAGGGACTAAACCTTAAACTTAAGGACCAAAATAAAGTAGAAAACTATCCAAAATTCATTGTATTTACAAATATATACTCTATAATACCTTTTATCTAATTTTTACCATTATTTGATCCACTTTTAATGGGGAAAACGTGGGTGGAATTCCCTTTCCAAAAAATTACAAGAGTGACACTCCTCCACCACTATAAAAGGCACTCAACCCTCCCACTTCATCACACTTATAAGTAATTTTTTTATAGGAAAACTTTTCTATAATATATTCCCAAAACCCTACATTACAGTTTTATTCCTAACATTGGGTAGAAATCCATCCAAGGAATCCCTTTGGTGCACACCAAAAAAGGAGTTACCCAAAGAAGAGGTAGCATCCTCTCTCAAGCTCCTTTCATTTATATTTCATACTCCACCACATAAAATCTCATTATTCTATATTTATATTATAAATACAGTATCCCCAATATACAAATATGTTGTTATATTAAGGGTTGTTCCTAAACTAATACACACTTAAATCTAATGGGTAATGAACTTACCGTTCTTGTGTTGGGTGAACTACTATCTCACGAAACGATGCTGTTCATTTTTCACTTACCATCATTCATGGCTGAAAATTATGATGGAATCATTGTTTTTATATTGTAAATATAGTATTTATTATTACATTATTATTATGTAATTTTTTTTATAACACATAACATTATACTCTCTATCTTGTTTAAATACGATAACATCGTTTGTGGACGTGTGGACTACCGCCTGCTCAAAGGAATGCGATTCCTTCACAATTAAATAGAATATATTAAGGATGGTTTTAGTTAAAATATATGAAATATATAACATAATAATTCTAATTTAATTATATTATATACATATATAATTATATTTCAGTTACTTACTTTCTTTCAATACGACAATGAAATGGTAACAACGTTCTTGCATATGTACGACCTACAATCTTCATGAACAGTGTATTCCATTTCAACATTATATATTTTATAGATTATTATAAATAAATATATACTAAATATTTATGATATTTATATAATTTTTTCATTCTTTAAGTAATTAAATCATTTTATATGTAAGACGATCATGATTAATAAGTAAAAACATTTACAAAGAAAAAAACAGGTATTACCCGAAGTGAAACCATTACATAAAATTGTTAATTAGAGGGTAATAAAAAGACACAATAAACTAATACATGGTATTATATATAATAAAATGGTTCTTTAAGAGATTTATAATAAAATTATATTGATTATATAGGATCTTTTTACAAGCATAATGATAGTCAATTCATAATGTAAGGGAATTTCATCTCACATTTTATTTTCATGAGATTCATGCATTATTCACCACTCATTTCTTTTTTGTGGTGTGTATACTTACCATAGATGTATTATATGAATCCTATAATTAATTTTATATTAATTTTAAAATCCATTTGATTATATATCTTTTATAGGGTTTATGTTTCAAAATTTACCTAATCGGTAATGTACTTTTTCTCAATTTGGATTCTTTGAGACATATGCCATGTTTTGCACCTATATTATTTCATGAGGTGTATATGATGAATTTTACATTTTATATCATGAATAAAATTATTTTCATGATATTTTAAGCTCTATGTAATTTTATTCTTTCCATTATGTTGTGATTCAGTGTTACCAAATTGCTTTATATTTGCAATCTCATAGTTTATCAAGATTATTTATGACTATTCTCCCATTGATGAAATAAAATGATCTATATCTCAATAAATATCATTATATTTCATAAAATTTGTTTATTAATGTTATATTCATGTAATGATACCATTTTTTACACTCCTTGGTACATATGATTATCAAGAAAGTGTTTTTAAGAATGCCAAAATTTATATATATGTTCAGTAAGAAATATCTGTTACTTCAAAAAAATGTTTTCTAAAAGGTTTTAGAAAGTATTATCCTATTCTAATATAATATTTAAAATACTTTTTATACCATTTTTACCTTCTAAAAAATGTTTTTTCAAAAGAAATATTTTTTTATAATTTTCCAGTTTAGGAACGTTTAAAACTTTTTATGGTACAAAATGAATGTTCAGAATATAAGGATTTAATTTACATCATGGACATCATTCCCTTGATTATTGATTTACAAGATCGCAAAGTTTTTTGTAATTTTTTTCCAAATATTCTGGAAATTCATTTTATTAATTTGGTTTTCAATGAAAAAGGTTTTCAAAAAGATTTTAGTTTTAAAGAGAACTTTAAAATGATTTTCCAAATATTCTTTATAAGTTTCCAAAAGGTTGTTTTCAATGAAAAGGATTTCAATTTTTAGAATATTCTTTTACAAGTTATCAGCTTATTTGCAAAGAAATTATTTTCAAAATGTTTTAATGATTATTTATAGCTTTTCATTGAAAATTATTTTCATAACATTTTCTTGATTTTTTTATATGTTTTCAAATTATTATCAAGGAAATTGTTCCCAAAACGTTTTGAAGAATTTTTATATGTTTATAAATAAAATTATTTTCAAAATTTTTTGCAGATGTCTTTGTATTTTTTAAACCTATTTTAAATTAAATTGTTTATAAAACATTTTGAATCATCTTTTAATATGTTTTCAAATTATTTTACAAGAATAAATTTTCAAAAATGTTTTCAAGATTATTTTATAAGTTATCATGGAAAGTGATTTTGATAATATTTTCAAACTTTAATTATATTTTTTAAATTTATTTTCAAATATATTTTTTTCAAAATGTTTTCAGGTTTATTTTTAAAAAATTTCAAATAATTTTAAAAGAAAACTGTTTTCAAGATTATTTTATATGTTTTGAAGTAAAATTGTTTTAATTTTTTTTTCAAAATTAATTTATAACTTTAAAAGGAAATGGTTTTAATAAGATTTTATGTTTTCAAAATTATTTTTTCGAAGTAGAAATACAATTTTCCTTAATAAAAGTTTTAAATGATCATTCATAATTATTTCCCATCTAAGATGACATCTATTTGTGCTAATCATTCCTTTATAGGAAATGATCAAAAGATTAAATTCATATTATTTGTCTGAATTTTTTACATTTTATTTAATGATGTTAAAAAAATCCATTTACTTTCCCAGGATATATAATCTATTTCTCTTTTATGGGATATAATTTTATGAAATCTGTTTCTCTTGCATTGGTTATACGCTTATGAAACCCACTTCTATTCACATGTTATGCTTTGATGAAATTATTATGAAACCTATATAATTCCCCAATGTATATGAAGATATATATTATTTTTTAAGTTTCTAATAATGGTTCTAGTCAAGAGGATACCAGTGGGAGATAATGTAGTACAATTTTTTATGATTTTTAATGTTTCCATGATTCCAATGGCACTAGAAAAATATTGTCTTTGAGTGTTTATTTTGTGTAATGTATTAAGTATTCTAAAAAAGTAATTTAATGTTAATATATGAAAAGTGAGGGTCTAAATATTGGTATTAGATAAAAAGTTTAGTTAACCTTTGGAATATTGGATGAGAAAATCATAGTGATAAACATAAGGATATGTCTAAGGATAGGTCTAATGATAATGAAAAGTATTGGAATATTTCCTTGAATTTTGGTAAAATATAGAGTTAGTGGTTTCCATGATATAAATTATTTAATGGATACTACCAGTGGAAGTGGATATAACACATATTCTCGTCAGTGTACTAACTCTGAAAAGGTGTTTCGAGCCTATCTCGAAATATCTTGGTACATGATAATGGGCCTTACTACTCACTTGGTTTAAAACTCTTGGGCGATATTCATTGAGAATTGAAAAACATTTTACAAACCATCATGAAGAATTTAAATATAATTTGGATATGAATGACCTAGAATAAATCAAAGTTTCCATATATTAAATAATTATGTGTCATTATTTAGAAATTATATAAGTAAATTTTCATTATTATGCAGTTTTATAGTATGATAAGTGTTTCTCACCCAATAATTTATTTTTTTGTTCAGTGGATATAACTAGAGGTAACTCAGTTAAAATTGAATTTTTCATATGTGTAAAGTGTGGGAATTATACAAATCAATTTCCTAAGATCCAATGAAGTGAATCAAGAAGGTGGTAGGAGTATCTATTATACTTTTGACGATAAAGAAACTGAAAACGACATGTCAAAGGTATGTGATTTTATAATAGTATTATTTATAGTAAACATAGGAATCACGATTATATTGAGGTTGATGGACCTTAAGAAATGATTAATATTTCATATTTTATGAAATAGTTATTAATGAATATGTTTAAGAATCTTTAGTAATGGTTTTAGAATAAAATTGGAAGAATAAAGTGTATATCTTTTGGAGTTAAAATATTATATTACATGAGTCATGAAATATATGAGTATTTTTAGTATATTTTTTTCATTAAGGATTGAAAGGATATGTTTAATGGTTATTATGACATATAAAAGTGATATTTTTATTAAGGGAAGGTTACCATTAATGTTATTAAGATGTTTAGAAAGTTATGTTCAACTTGGGTAAAGAGATGGTTGATTTGGATAAAGTAAATTGGAAAGTACTAATTACCCAGGATCTGATTAGTGATTTGTGGGAAAAGTGATCTATTTGACCATGGATGAATCTTTAAACCTATTGGATTTAAGGAATATATCTAGTTACCTTTGGAATAAGCAATCATGCATGTCTTCCAAAAGGATTTATGGTAATTCAGGTAATTACGACGTTACAATAGAATTTATGATAAGGGTATTCACATGTTTGGAATGTGAAAACCAAGATCTAATTTGTGAAATATAGGGACCAATGTTATGATGATTTTGTGACCTTTATAACGTTTTCAAAATTCATCTTATGAAATATTTACAAGGTTAATAATTTATGGAAGGGGGTATGTTTAAAGTAATATCTTACCATATGAGGATTTATGCCTGTTGGATAACCTGTGCTAACTATTTTGTTGTGATGATATGTAAAGATAGATAAAATAAATTATCATTATATTTATGGATCTAAAAATCTATTAGTTCTTTAGGAATAAAAAATTCCCCATCATTACCTAGGGTAATAGATGATGTGGGAATTGATCAAGGAAAAAACCGAAGGGTGAGATTGTACATATAAAAAGGAATGAAATCAAGTACATATATTTCCTTATGTTCCAAGAGAGTAAAATAATTTACTCAAATATATGAAAATGATATTGAAAAATATTTATCCAAGAAGCTTTATTTTTTATTAATTATATGGCCCCTTAGATCATCACAAATTTTTGGTTTTGTGATCACCCACTTCGATTAATCGATGTTCTCTACCAATCTCCCTTAGAACATAATACTTATATTTTTATTCTAAGTCCAAATCATTACTTCCCACCTATGTTATCATATGTGTAAACCAATTTATATGTTACCTTTTTTAACCATTATGTTTCAAAATTTTATTTTTAAAGGATGATTTTGTATTTATTTTTTATGATGTGGGTTTCTATGAAATGAACTTTCAAGTATTAAACCATTAATAACCTAGAAGAATTTTAAGGGTGAAAGTCATTTTATGGGTTATAAAATGTAACACCTAGATATTTTGTGAAATATATTTTTTGAATTAATTTAATCTTAGATTGATATTTTTAATTTCATGTGACACTAAATCTAGATTTTGTTATATTGAAGTACTATATTGGGAATGTGTTAAACGCAACACCAATTTAAGCTTGCGCTGCATACAACCCTCTGCTCACAAGGAAATATAATATCACAAGTGATTAAAATATATTTGATATATATATAAATATTTCAATGAATTAAATACTAATTTAGTGTGTGTCTCATGAAATAAAGATTTTATAAGATGACTTGCGTTACACATATTTCCAAGTTTAACTGAAGAAAAAAATATTATAAGAATATTTTAATTTAATTTAATAATATATAACATAGCTATTAAATTAGAATTTATGAATATTATTAACTTAAATATAAAAATACATGGTTTATAAAAATATAAGACGAATTAATTGGTTACCAATTAATTGGAAATCAAAATGTAAACCAGTTGAATACAAAGGGAATATTTTTATTTTTATGCTTATAATGTTTTTTTATCCAAATAAATTAAAGTAATTTTAATTAGTGAGTGATATTAAAGTAATTTTTGAATAAATAAATTATTAAATGAAATATATTTTATGTTCATCCAATATATTGGATTAATATAAGATAAGAAGAAACCCAATATTTTGTATAAAAATTATTATTATTAAAAACAAATTTTACTGCCTTTTAAAGAAGAATCTATTTTAAATAAGAAATTTTGAACTTTTATAAATTTAATATGTTAATATAAACTTCATATTATAAATATAAACATAAATATTTGGTTTGGTTGATTTTATGGTTTTTTCTGTGAAGTTTCTTTTTTGATAAATAGTGAAAACTACAGAATTTTTATTCAAAAACGCATTTTAAAATATTTTTTTGTAAGGAAAATTTAAATTTTAAGTCATTTAAAAATTTAAATTAGATAATATGTTTTTAAATTAATACAATTAATATCATTGGAATCAATTTAAATTTGAAATTGACTATAAAATGGTGGTAAACTTTTGAACGTTTTTACTTTAAAAGCCCGCATTGTTGACCCGTCTACAATTAAAATAATTTATACCAATTATATGATTGGAATTTGTAAAAATTTATTCAATATTTGGAATAATTATAATTTATAATGTCTAATATTTTCAAAATTGTTTCTGGTAAAATATATTAGTGAATGTAATTAAAATTAATTATAATGAATATGGTGAAATTAAGCTTAACAAGTGACTAAACCTTAAACTTAAGGGATAAAATGACATAAAACCTTGTAAAAAATCCATATTTTCCATATATGGGACCTATAATACCTTTCATATTTTTTGGTAAAATTATTTGAGCCACTTGAAATGGAAAAAATGTTGGTGGATTTCCCAGTCCAAAAATTAAAAGAGTGCCACTCCTCCTCTACTATAAAATGTAATTCAACCCTCCCACTTCCTAACCCCAATAAATCCATTTCAATCATTAAAAATCTACTAAAATATCTTCCAAAAACCTCCATTCCTTCTTTTATCCTCCCTTGGGGAATAAATCTATCAAATGAAACACATTGGTGCAAACCAAAAAGGAGTTACACAAAGAAGAGGTTACATCCTTCCTCGAGCTCCTTTATATTTTTTTCTATTATCCACCCCCTAAAATATCCTTATTATAGAATTAAATAATAAATTAAAAATACTAAATATAATTATATGTTTTTATATTAAGGTTTCAATCTACACTTATACACAATTTTATCTAATGGGTAACGAACATAGCAATCTAGTCTACGTCGAACAAATGCCTCACAAAATGACATTGTTCATTTTTCCTTTGCCACCTGGTCATTCATTATGTTGGACATGATATTTATATATGATATATGATTTATATTACTAATTTATTATTCTATAATTATTTTATAACACGTCTTTATACTTTCCATCTTGTGTAAATATGATAACATCATTTGTAGACATGTGGACAACCGCTTCCTCAAAGTGATGTGATTTGTTCACAACTTACATGGAATGTATTAAGGATGGTTCTAGTGAACATATATGATATTTATAACATAATAATTATATTTTAAGGATATTATATACATATGTATAGATATTTCATTTACTTACTTTCATTCAATATGATGCCAAAATGGAAACATCGTTTATGCGTACGTACGATCTATCATCTCCATGAACGAGGTATTCCATTTCATATTTATATATTTTATAGATTATTATAAATATATGTACTGAATATATATTACATTTATATAATTCTTTAGATTATGTAAGTAAGTTAATCGTGTTATATGAAATATAACCAAAAATAATAAGTAAAAACATGTATGAATAACAAAGAAGATATTACCCAAAGTGAAAACTCAATATATAAGTTTTAAGAAGAGGGTAATATAAAGTCATAATCAAATAAAATATGGTTTAAAATATAATAATATTGTTCTTTAAAAAATTTATAATAAACTTATATTAATTATACTGTAGTTTTTATGCATATGACGAAAGTCAAGACATAAGGTAAGGTAATTTCATCTCACCTTTTATTTTCATGAGATTCATGCCTTATTCACCCCTAATTTCTTTTGTGTGGTGTGTATACTGAAAATTAATATATTATATTATTATTATAAATAAATTTATTGGTATTTAAATATTCATTTTATGAAATTTATTTCATTGGGTTTATGTTTCAAATGTTAACAAATCGGTAAAGCAGTTTTGTCTCAATTTTCCTTCTTTAAGACACATTCCATGTTATGTATCTATATTTTTATATGAGGTGTATATAATTAATTTAACATTTTATATCATGAATATAATTATTTTCATGATATTTTAAGCTTCAAGTAATTTTATTCTTACCATTGTGTTAGGATTCATTGTTTCCAAATTGGTAACAGTTTATAGCTACAATCTCATAGTTTATCAAGATTGTTTAAGATTATGCTCCCATTGATGAAATATTATGATCCATCTCCTATGAAATATCATGAGTTTTATTAACCTATAGTTATTCACGTTATATACAGGTAATTTTACCATTTATTTCCACTCATTGGTATTTAATATGATCAAGAAAGTGTTTTTGTGAAAGTCAAACTTCACCTCATTCTTTGGTCAAAAATCTGTGTTCCTTCAAAACCATGTTTTCTAAAAGGGTTCCAAAAATATTAAACTATTATATTATGATATTTAAAATAAATTTTAACACATTTTGACCTTATAAAAGGTTTTTTAAATAGTAATATCCTTGTGGTATTCCATTCCAAGAACTTTTTTAAAATTTTTATGGTACAAAAAAATTGTTTAGGATACACATATTTACCCACCATCATAACTGACATTCCCTTAAAGTTTCATTTATATGTTTACAAAATTACTTTAAAAGACTTTTTTTCCAAATATTTTGGAAATTAATTGTGAAAAAGTTTTTTCCAATGAAAAATGTTTTTAAAAATGTTTTAAGTTTAAAAATTATTTTTAAATGATTTTCTAAAATTTCATTATAAGATTAAAAAATATTGTTTTTAATGAAACTTATTTCAATGATTTAAAATTTTCTTATATAAGTTTTCAAATTATTTTTAAATAAATGATTTTTAAAACAATTTGAATCTTATTTTATATGAATTCTGGTAAAATGGTTTTTAAAATATTCTCATGATTTTATATATGTTTTCATTGTATTTTGAGAGAAATTGATTTTAGAACATTTTAAATATTTATTTATATGTTTTAAAAATATTTTGAAAGAAATTTTTTACAAATAATTATCATGATTATTTTCATATTTTTTAAATGTATTCTCAATTAAATGGTTTTGAAAATTGTTTTCTAGATTCATTTATAATTTTTCAAGAAAAATTGTTTTAAAAATGTTTTCAATATTTCATTATATGAAATCAATGTATTTTCAAAGAAACAGTTCACAAAATGTTTTTGATATTATTTTTATATGTTTTCCAACTATTTTCAAATAAAAAGGTTTTTGACAATGTTTTCAATATTATTTGAAAAAATTTCATGGAAAAATATTTTCATAATGTTTTCAAAATTCATTTATATATTTTTTAAAGAAACAATTTTCAAAAGATTTTATGTTTTCAAAATCATTTTTTTCAAAGTAGAGAGGATATTTTCCACAAGAAATGTTTTTAAAATATCTTTAAGAATTATTTCCTATCTTAGATGACCTTTATTTGTGTTATTCATTCCTTTGTAGGAAATAATCCAAAGGTTATATTCATATTTATTCTATGAATGGGTTAAATTTTATGGCACGTTGTTTATGAAATCCATTCTCTTTCAGGGTTTATATAATCTATTTCTCATTCATGAGATAATTGTTTATGAAATTCCATTCTCATTGATGGGTTATATGCTTATGAAACCCTCTTCTTTTCACAAAGTTATGATTTGATGAAATGATTATGAAAACTCTCTCTTTTCAATAAGTTATGATATGATTACATGTTTATGATACAAATTTCATTTCATGGGTTATGATATGTTTTTTATGATCTTGTGTCACATGTATGTATGATTTCATTATGAGATGGGTGGGACCTATATCTCCCTCCAATGCATTCGGTAAATATTTATATCTCAATAGATAAACTAAAATAGTCATGGAAAAATACTTCAAATAGGGCTTTTAAAGGGACTAGAAAATGCCTCTAACTGGGCTAGAAAAGTACAGTTAATCCCAAAGAAGATAGGGGGTCCCCTTTAACAATGCTAAAAAAATCATTGATAAAGGATTCCCATTATCTGAGCTAAGAAAGCGCTAATAAAGGTAACCCTCTACCAGTGTTGTTTTGAGAGCAGATAAAGGCCCAAATTATCAAGGCTATTTTGAGAATTCTTAAAGGACACCTTTATCATTTCTATTTTGAGCACTGGTAAAGTCCCAATTTATGAGTGCTTAATTAGCACGGATAAAGTATCGATTTATCAGCGCTGAATTAGCACTGATAATGGCGAAGCTTCCTGATCAAACCCATTACCTGCACAACACCTACACACCTCCACACCTGCATACAAACACACAAATAACACCTTCATAGATAACACTAAAATGCACCTGCACACAAAACAGTTCCACAAAAATACACCTATGCAAAAACAAAGCATAAAAGAACAAAACAACGCACACAAGAGTTTCAAAAACAATGTTGTATACATTTAATTTAAACTTTGAATACAAAAAAATACACTACTATATACATTTCAAATAATGTATTATTAGGTTATAATTACAATTATCCACAAATAGTTAAAAACAATAATGTTTCATCCTTTTTTCATCTGTGATCCCCTCTAAAAAATTATCATCCATGGTATTAGTTGCCGAACAAAGCATCCAAACTCAAGAAAAAAATTCCACCTATATATGAAAACAAAGATTATGTTATCATTAAAATAATTAAATAATGTAAACATTAATATGAAAGAATAAATTAATAAAATGTAAAAGTTTTAATAAAAAAGACAAATTTGGGTTGGTATACTAGATGATACTTGATACCTGACCGTGATATGGTTAGGTAAGCGGCCTTGAGACCAGATGTTGTGTGACATGTTGTGGTAAGGGAGTGTAGTGGTGGTGAGATGTTTTACTTTTTATAACCTTTTCTATTGGAGATATTTTTATATATACAATGATATGGCTATATAACCATCATGAGAAGTGTGACCTGTTACAACCTTTACATGTCCATATTTCCTTGGATTGAATTTTTGTTTTCGAAGAGGCTCAACATGATTTATTGACTTATAAATATTGTTTTGTTGGGATTAAATTGATGATAAAAGAAGATAAAGAAATGTCAACAACAACATGGAATCCAAAAGGTTTCATTTTTGACAATAAAAAGGAAGGAATATACACAATATAGAGTCAATCCCATAACTCCCCAAATATGGGGGGTATGATAAAGTAAGAATACTCAAAATATTGTGTGCTCAAAACTTATAGAAAATTCTCTAGAGTAGCTATATATTAGAACAAATAATCAACTGATTTAGTTTTCACATCTACACCCTGTTTTAGTGCCTCTTCCCAGCTAGTAGTATCAAATATGGACCGTTCTGTCATATTGAGAAGATTATGATTCTCTGTCACTAGTTTCTATAATACATTAAGAATATATTATTGGGGATACAATTAATGTTAGAGGCTATCTATCTCATAACTCCCATCAATGAATAAATTTTTATGAGCTTCATCTTCTATTTTACACATGGATTCTTCATTCAAGTCCTCATTGTAATATTGAATGTCCGAATTTTATGCCCCCACCATCGATAATATCATCTCGATGAACCTATTTTTCTACATCAGGGTGACCACCTCCTTTACACTAGGATAGAGTTCTTATATTATAACCCACTATAATTAGAGAAGATCTCCCACTGAAAGGAAATTCTTTCACAGGAACCCCATATAGTGTTACTAAATATGTTGGCACCTCATTATTGATGGTGTTGGATATAAGTGCCTAATTTTCTTCTAATTCATCTTAAGAGAATTGGGTCTTATAAAAGATTTTTTTTGAATGGAATATAACTTTTTGAGGATGAATGATTTCTTATGTCCTCCTCCACATCCACTATTAGAAGATCTATGTGCTTTATCACCAATGAAGCCAACAGACCATTCAGGTATGATCAGACCAAAGTATCTATATAAGCCTTATACAGGCCAAAACACACACTATCTAAAGGTAAGGTCACTTGAACCTAATATTCCTACCAGGTGAACATTATCCACAATTTGTGAGCCACCATGGGATGTATTTCTGAACGGATGTGGGGAGGAGTGGGGAATTTCATCTTAATGCACTAAATTATCTACCAATGTGGTATGATGCATACCATTGGTATAATATCTTTTAGTTAATACAAGTGAATAAAAAACCCTCACATATAGATAAAAATAGGCATAGGCTACACGATAACCCTTTACATTATTAGTAATTTCACAGGTTGGTGCTCTGTATGGTATAAAAAAACTAATTATATTGGTTAACTTTTCTCTTGATCTCTTAGTACATTAGTGTTATTAGATAGACCTCACTGATACTTTATAGAAATTTCCTGAAATGGTAACATGGAATGTTGTGAGTATTAAGTAACTCATACCCACCAATTTTGGCCCCCATATAACCCCACCACAGTTGGAAGGGGCTGAATATTCAGAACGAGGAATACCCCTATAGATGTGGTTATGTTAGAAATATAACATATCCAACATGAGAAAAAACATGATGATAATCGTACCACCTTCAATCACATCTTCCATCATTAAGGTGGATACCATAACTTCACCATTTTTTGCATTGTGAATAAGTACCTGGTTAGGTACATTTCTAAGAAGCTTACTAGATGAAGAAGGTGATGGTCCTAGAAGGTGACTGACCATCTCTAGTAATTGAATTGAAACTCTTAAACTATTTTAAAGTGACAAACCTCTTCCCACATGATTCATATGATGGCCAAGACATGGGATTCTTATTTAGACACTCATGCCGAGTCTTCTTGATGAACAAGTCAGACCACTTCTTGAAGAGGATGTCAACCCTTGGATATGGGTCCTTCCCAAGATATTTTCTGGCGATATTGATGAGATCCTTAATAATGGGATGATTCTATTCCATTTCATCCCAAGTATATGGGGGATGAATTTACTCATAAAACTTGTCTCCTAAAATCATCACACCATAGATCATCTTAATGTCCCATACACTGATGTGAAACTCACCATACCTAAAATGAAACGTGTTCATGTAGTGACTCTATTAACTGAACAAGTATACCAAAATAATTTTTTTATAATAATTAAGGGTTTTGTAATCCTAAATAGATTCATAAAATCCTATCTTTTCTAACTCAACCACAAACTCTGTGGCAGTACACTGAACCAAGAAGGGGCAACCCCAGTTAATCCCAATGCTTCCACCAGATCGAATAACCCATCTAAATAACAACACAAACTTCTAATTTGATATAGAATTCAACATTTTTGATCTATAAATATGGGTTTTAAGATCCAAATCATGTTAGAACCCTTTAAAATCAATCCACATAGGATTCAAAATTAATCGTTAGATATTTCTTCTTTAGAGATGAAATTACCTACATATGAGTTGTTCTCCCATATTATCAGTCTTAAGGATGTATAAGGGAGGCATGTTCCATTCATGAGGTGGAGATATCATAATATCATTTCAAATAACAAACTCATATAATGGAAACTAATTAGAAAATTAAAAATCCAAGATATTGGTTCCCATCAAGCTTTTAAGATGCTCGTGAGTGGACTGAATGACTATGTACTGGTCGACATCCACACTATCGACCATTGTAGTCCATTGAACTATAACATCCTCAGCTTCAATTCATGAATTCATTTGTATCATAAGAAAGATAAAATTTAGATTAATTATTAAAATGGAGGATTTTGGGTTAAAAATGGACTTGAGTAAGAAAGGGGTACAAGACTAATTTGAAATATCATATTAAGTGCATGACTTGTTCAATGTCATGTGGTCACCTGACCATAATAGGATCATGTGATCAAATGAATCTGGGAGATTTATATGATTACATTACCCTTGAAGCTTTCTGCGATCATGTAAATAAGACAAGAATACACAAATCATGTTTCATATGAATTATATTAATTGCTTAAGTGGTTTGTTTATGTGATTCGATAATGTGATGAGATCACACGATCAGTTCACATGAATCATTCATACAAAAGAGTTTATGTGACATGATCACATAAATAGGATTATGTTAAGTAGAGAAAAATCCTAATAGTTTTTGTAGAGATATGAAATATTGAGCCATTAGTGAAATAGATTCCCCATTAGTCACCTATCTATAGGAAATTTCACAGAATATGAAGAGTATCTTAGAATAATAAATGAAAAATAGAAGCCCAAGGAAATATGTCAGGTATTCAATTACTTATAAAAAGTCTTTTTTCTTCTTCTGGAATTTTTATGTGAGGTGTGTATGCATCTGGGAATTTATGTGATGTAGGTTCTATATGTGGTGTGTAGGAACCCAGATTTTGAAGGGAAGGCATATGTATATATGATGCAAGTTTATTTGAGGAATTGTTGAGATGCAATATTTATGGACAATGATTTTACTATGAAAACATCAATATTACCTTTGTGATTGAGCATACACAACATCGTTTCACCTCCTACAAAGGCATGCCACATGGAAATAAATCTTCTAAAATAAACAAACCCTGAAAGGAATAATAAAAATACAATCAATGTTTCATTATATAATTTTTCGTTAACATAGACATATTATATCATAAAATTACCTTTACATCTTTCCAAAGGGTTTATTTGGTCTAGATATAAGCTAATAACAAAACTAATGATTCTTTGGGAACTTTACTACTGCTGGATAAATACCGGTTATCATAGCATATGATATGAACTTTCGATCTAGAATCCCCGGGATACTCTCATCTGACACCATATCTTTGATATAAAAATTGAGAGTTCACTTTTCCTTCTCTTCCTGCACCCAATTACCTAGTAAATGGGTGTAGGAAGAGAAGGATAAGTGAATGAAGAATGATGATATCATAGATATGGTTTCAGATGAGAGCATTACAGGGAGGCCAGATTGGGAGTTCAGATCATATGGTATGCTAAGCGGTAGTTAACCAACAGTACTGCATAATCCTTAATTGTGATATTAAATTTGTGAGTACTACAAATACAATATTCTTCCAACACACTGCATTAGTAGAAACAGCTGCATAAATGACCAAAATACAGAATATAAATGATCCATGCTATAATAGTCTAGGTCTAGTGCTTTTGGAAACATAGAAACATAAAGAACTAGTTCATAAGAGTCTCTCATTAAGTTACGATTTTCTAGAAAGAAAAAATCATTTATAAAACCATTCTTCATAATTAAAGGATATAAAACATAATAAAGGGTGATCATATATACTCAATAGGTGTAAAAAATGGAGATATCAATGTTCATATAAGGATAACATAAGTAGTAGGAATTCACCTTCATCCTATTTGTGTGTAATCCTCCATCAGGTATGATTCCCATTCGTTTCTAAACACATCTATATCATCTTGTGAATATTAGTTTTTGAGATAGTCATGGTAGTAATGAAAAAATATAAATACACAAAAGATTAATAAATATTTTAAATGAACTCGTAATTATTTTTGAAAATACCTCTTCTGGTATGCTAGTTTGTTGATGAAATACGATCTCTTTTATATATTTAGAAACATAATAACACAGTCATTTACGTTTGTCTGTTTTAGAAACTATAGAAACATCGATAAAAATAAGTAATTATTTTGATATGTGTTTTAATAGTTAAATATTATTATATATACTAGGATACTTGTCCAGTTATTAATCTTTTAGGCGTTCTTTTCCTTAGGCCCTGGATTCATTCCATGAGGTAGATGATATTGATGCACCTCTATATCATAACAAAATCCTCCTTAATAAAGAATATAAATTATATAACTAGGCGTTTAGTTCTACAATTTTGGATCTAGTGTAATATAAATTGAAAAACACTATCATGAAAGGTCATTGTGTTGCATATCCATGCATTGAATCCTGAAAATAAATCATTGGAGTACAAAATTGACTGCAATCCGCATCCAATGCTTCCTAAAAACACAAAAATGAATAAGTAATTAAAGAAATGAACATATAGTTGACATGAATAAATTGTAGAGTTTTGCCCCTACATCGTTGGTATGAAAAAAATTCTATCATCCATAATTTTTTTTCCAAATGATTTGAGTAGGGATGAAATTATTTCAGCCTCTTTATCAGAATCTATTTAATCTTTTAAAGAGGTGTTGTGGGGGCTAGCGAGTCCAAATTTTTGATCATGGGGAAATCCATTCAATTCTTTTTCACATATACCTCTATGAAAAATATGAAATGTATTTAGTCATAATTATCACAGTATATCCATTTTTTTAAAATCAAATCCTGAAAACATACCTCATGTATACATTTACAACTAAGGTGCCTAACCATTCATACTTAAGGATTTCATTTAAATTTTCAGCACTAATGAAATCTTATTTTTCCTCTTCGTACATATTTATTTTAAAACCAACTTTGTGAGAATTTTTTTCCATCAACATTGTATCCCCATGATCCTAAAATTATATTAAATGTGGATATAGAATGGGTGGGGTGAAGGTGATCTCACTAGATCATTTCAATCGGTTGGTTGATCCTTGAGATAGTTTTGAGTTAATCTTTCATTTCAACACCTTATCTTTGTTATTCTATAATAACATTCATCGATTCAGACCTTTTTTCATTAAATGTTAAGTTTCATATTGAAAAATAAATTGGAAATGGATACCTCCTTGACTAAATGTTTTTTACAAGAATTGACAGACATGCAATGAATGTTCTAATAACTTTTTTGACTGTATGAATGTCATGATCATCATTTAGAATAGGTATCTCCGTACTCAGCACATTAGCTATGTTAATAGACACTCTGAAATGATCTGTTGGAATTTTTTTTATTGTATAGCATGTTGTTCTATATATTGAACAAAGTAGCGCTTGCTATAAGGCTACATGTGGGAGTTGATAGATATAAATCACAGTCATTTTCACCTGGTAGAATATTATTACAGGAAATTTCTCAGTGTCTATGTTATTCAAATTTTATAGAAACAATTATTATAACATTGATTTCCCCAAGTAAGTCAGGTTTTTGAGGAGAATGGCTCACCTCAAAGCTTGTGGGGGGTGGAGCAGGAGCATCCCAAATGAGTTTTTATTGAGTTGTTTCTTCTATTTGACTCCCCCATCAAACTTGATACCATCTATCTCTAGTATTGTAATTCTTCTTCAAACACGACTGTTTTTTCTCTCATCTTTTTAATATCCTTAGTTTGATGCTCCACGGGTTTTTCTTTCTGAAAATATTATCTTGGTGTCACCCCAAAACTAGCACCTCTGACATGACCATACTATTTTTGGATGCTTCAAGGCCGTTGAAATTAGTTCTACATCTAGTGTGGGTGTTATTGATTTTTGTGACTATATATGATTGAAAGTATAGGAAAATAAGTAGTCATTAATATGTAATAGAAATTTAAAGAAGATCAAATTTATATTATGTCATATATACACATGTTTCCCACACATTTTTTGTGTTTTCATCTTTCAGTATCCCCTCTTTATTTAGATGATCCTCCTTTCATAGCACATGGTGTGGGATGGAAGTTGATTTCGATTTCAATTCATCAATCCTCATATAAATAGAGAAGCATGGTTATGGCGTTGTTTTTGTCACATAAAAGTGTTATGGTAGATTTAAAATACGTACCAATTTTTTATGAACTGAAGCATACTCCATCCTTGCATTATGGTAGGGGTACGCTGTTTTTGTTGCATGTTCTTTATTTTCAGCACCTAGTTGCTATTTAATTAATAAAAAACTATCAATAAAAGTGATTACTACAAGAAACATCAAACAATGTATTAAAAGAAACAATGTACCTAAAATGTATACTCTCCATGATGGTTACTAAACGCATCCCACGCTCCTTAGGATTTAAAGTGTGCATAAATAGGAGGTGGGTGCAGCTTGATTTCACCTTCAGTATCTTTAAGATGATGTTTCGTTAAAATTGTGTGGAATCCTCTATGAATCATTCCTAAAAATCTTAATACATATTCCTTGTGAGAGGCATATACAATAAATTCACTCTGTAATGGATGATGAAGATTAAGTCAATGTTTTTCTATTTTATTTTGTTTTAATAAATTAAATAAATGATATCATAATGTTACTGTAATCTCTTACCGAATTAGTGTCTTAAGACCGGTGAAAACATGGTGTCACAACTGTACATCAATCATCATGCACTAAAGATTAACGATTCCAATATTGCTACTAAAGATGGCTTTGTTGGGGTTAACATGTCGGCCTCTTTTATTCGATCCCACCTCAAATTTGACGCCTTTTTCTTTTTCCTTAATGTTTTTGGCTAACACTATCAAACTACGACACTCTTGTATTTTTTTTGTGCCATCAGGGTTTCATTTCCTACCACTTCCTCAAAAGAATCATCATTATGTTCCTTCAGAGCAATCACATTGACACTGGGACTAGCCGCAACCAGTTGAGAAACATGTTGTACCTCATCACTGGGACAAGTAGCAAAAAGTTGAGAAACTTGTTGTTTCTCTATACTGGGACCAACAACAGCAGGTTGTGAGACCTGTTTGTGCCTCGGGAATGGGTTCATCAGTAGGTTCATAAGTCATTCTCTACAAAGGTGGTTTAAAATTTAATTTAGATTAGATAAAAGTAGCATCGAATAGATAATAACATATCGTAACACAATTTATATTACAATAAACAAATAACATGATTATTAAACTTTTTTTAAAGGATGAAGTGATATGACCCCTCTATAGACTATGTAAATCCATTCATTGTGGTCTCCTCTAACATAAAGAATTCCATATACATTGGGACTACTAAAAAATTATTGTGAAATCCCAATAAAAGGGTCATCCTTCACTGAACTTTCATCTGACCTTTCAGTTATTTTGGTCGATTACAGAAGAATTGAACAGTTTCAGATTGCAGGATCTGGAACATAAAATACTTGTACTATCTATGATACCATTATAAATGGTTCATCATTCTCCCCATTATTACTGAAATCAACATTCACGAATCCCAATTTATCTATTTTAACAGCAATCTTTTTATCAACCATCTTGAATTTAAAAATAGGCACATGTAATTTCTCATAATCCAACTCCCATATTTGTTTGATGATGCAAAATTATGACACATTAACATAAATTGGATTTCTATCCTTAGCACTAGAAACATGCATCATTTCAGACACCAAGGTAAACCCACTATTCTATATGGTATTTTCTTCATCATGTTCATTAGTATAGAATTTATAACCATTAAGTACATAAGAATTATAAGATAATACATACACACTTTCTCCCCTGGCTAGCCATCAAAGTCATTCTAAAATTTAGTCCAAATTTTCATCTATATTCTTAAAAATATGGTCCCAAAACCATCCTATAAACTGTCAATTATGTGTATCTGATATCCATTTTTAATCCCTTGATAGATTAAAATGCCTAAGAATTTATTTGTGCGTTTGAACATATGGATCATCATTGAAACTATTATGAAAAACGTAAAGGTGGGCTTGCTCCTGATCTATAATATTTATTGTGACAACCTCTCTTCCAAAAATTACTTCACCCTCAAGCCATCCAGTGTGATAAGATATTAGTAGGCCAATGTTTTCCACACGAGATAGGTATTCGGTACATAATTCAACAGCTTTCTCAACAATATATTACTCTGCAATACAACCATCTATCTGACTTCTATTTTTTTCACACCCTTAAAAAATATTCATATACCAGTTTACATCAATCTATAATGTACATAACCACATAGTCAAATCTGTCTCACCAAATGAACCATCAAATGAACCGTCATATCAAATAATGTTTGTGGGAAGAACATTTCCAATTCACATAATATGATGGAAATTTATCTTTCTATAGTTGTGAATTTCGTTGGGTCTATAACTTTACTGCATATAGTTTTGAAGAAGAAATAGAGATTCTTTAAGGTATAGTGGAAATTCTTGGAAAAAATGAAATGTAAATCTATATGAATTAGATCTTGAATCAAAACATTGAAATCATGTGATTCTAGACCCTTTAACATTAAATCTCTCATTGACATGATGTTCTTGATATTTAATGAATACCCCTCTAGAACCTTTATGTTATTAAAGAAGTTTCAAAACTGATATCTCTCATACTTGGAATGAGTGTAAGAAGCATGAGAAAGAAATGTTTGTTTTCCACCCTTCCTTGGTGCCAACTCTTCTCATATTCCCTTCTCTACAATGTCCAATCTATCCTTAATTCCATCCTTTGTTTTTATAGGTACATTTAGCAATGCACCGAGGACACTATCACATACATTTATTTCAACATGCACAACATCAATAAATTGTCTAACATATAGACAATTCCAGTATGGTAATTAAATAAAAAACCGATCTCCTTTTGCAATCGATTTTCATAAGGATTTTTAAAAATGGTTTACCAAAAGTAGTGTCCATACCATTTACTTTCTCAAAAAATTGATCACTTATTAATGGAGACAATGTTGTACGTTATTCTGAACATCCATCAAATGTTTTCATCCAATATTGGTACTTATGTCATTAGGGTAGAAATCTACAATGTTTTATAAAAACGATTTTTGATGACTGTTTCAACCTAATTGACTGTGTACCTTGTTCACAAACGAGGCACCCTTCAGTTCTTTTAATGCTATATCCTGAAATATTTCCATAAGTAGGAAAATCATTTATCAACCCATACAATATGGATCTCAAAGTGAAATCTTCATTTTTAAGCATCATACAATGTAACACCTGAATCCCAAAATAATTTGAAATCATTGATCAATGGAGCCAAATAAACATCAATTTCATTACCTAGTTTTGTTGGTCCTGATATAAACATAGATAACATGTTGTATTTTGGTTTCATGCATAACCACGGAGGTAAGTTATAATTTACCAACATAACCGGCCATGTACACTAATTGCTACTTTGAAAACCAATAGGATTCACTTCATCTGTAGATAACGCAAGATGATGGTTTCTCATCTCATTTCCAAATTCAATATACTCATGATTAATTCTCTTCCACTAAGTGGAGTCTACCGGGTGACATATGTTTCTATATTTAAATCTCGTATCTTCATTCTTTGTCAATTTACCTATAGTCTCCTCACTTCAATGTAGGCACATAAACCTTGGAATTATTGGAAAGTACCATACAACTTCCGTAGGACTGGATTTACCTTTATTGTACCAATAATCACCACACTTTGGGAATTATTTATGTGATGTGTGGTCCTTGCTAAAAAATAAACAATCATTCGGGCTGGCATGTATTCTTTTAGAGATATTACCCATTGAGTGTAACATTATTTTGGAATCGTATGTTTGGCTTGGGAGCTAATTATATTCTGGGAGCATGTCATTCAGGAGAGCAAGTAGTTCTGTAAAACTGGTGTCACTCCATCCATTGCCTGGTTTTAAATTATACAGCTTCAGCATGGCTGGCAATGCTGTATATTTAGTGCAACCATCATCCAATGGTGTATTTGCATTTCTCTTTAACTTCTCAAATAATTTTGGTCAATCACGGAGTTCATATTCAACTGTTGTTATCATTTCCTCAATACGTTCTTCATCAGCATTCATATCTACAATAACATCCTCCATACAATATTCTTCATTGTTCGCACTTGTAATCACATCATATGATCCATAAAACACGGTGTTATCCCATCCACCACCTACATTCGTTTTCCCCATGCTTATTCCAACTTTTATAACATAAATACATTCCATGATAGGTCAGGTGTTCTTCCAACTCTTATGGACTAATTTGTCTTGAATAAAAATAGTGTGAACATGAATAAAGGATTTGAGAAGGGTCAAATGCATGATCTTTTACAAAATTGATAAACTATTTCATGCCATATTCATAATCTTTTGTCAAATAATTTCCATTCAACCATTCTTTATTCATATTCATCCTATTTTATATAGTAATATTAATATTTAACAAAATAATTACACAAAATATGGTCAATTAGGGCCATCATCCAACTATAATCAATGGAACTAGCTGTGGTAAAAAATACCCTTACCTCTCCATGCATTACTTAGGACCAAAGTAGATCAAACCAATCTTCTGAACCACATAATCAATGTAACTATCTATTAGAAGACCTTGCACTAGAATGTTGTTGTATCCCACATGTGATATATGTGCATTGTTGTAAACTGGTTATTTAGAGTTTCTCTAGAATCATAATGTTTCTAGTCAATAACTATGGTACAAAACAAATATAAGGTTTGATTTTCAGTAGAGTTCTTGTGGTTGGAAGGAATAATTTCATGTGTTGTTTTGGTTATTTGACTAGGGTGTCCATAATGTGTCTCATAGAGTCCTCTAGTGAAGTTTTTTTTCTAAGATTCAATGGAATCGCACAAGTAACAAAGTGGTGGTACCATTAAAATGGGTTAAGTTTGGATTGATATTCAATGGTGGAATAACTAAAACATGGAAAAAATGGAATAACAATCATTCCAACAACCAAAACACCATAAGAACACAAAATCTTGTTCACAATCATGACACCATAAAAACCAAACAATAAAAATTTCAGATTTTACCAAGAAACCCTTATTCTATTAGATTTGTTAATTCAATGTTTATCCTAGAAGTTTTATCATCCTAGGGAATTCATTCATTTGTCAAGTATACTTAAATTACAAATTTTTATATTCAAATTTTCAACAAGATCCAACCAACATGCAATTCATTTAGTTCACAAATAAGGACCGCCAATAGCCATGATTTTCAGTAGGGCGTTTAGCCTATACCTTTCAGAACATAACAATCAAAATAAAATAGTAATAACATGAGAAAAAGAGGAAAACAATTATTAAGAAGAGAAAACTAACCATGAAAGTTTCATTCACCACACATCAGATGTGCGTTTGTGGCAGAGGAGAGGTGCATGAAAAAGTAAATTTTCAACTAAAAAGAAAACATAAAATGAGAACACACATGATAAAAAAATTTATTGGTTAATAGTGGGATTTCATTTTCCAACTATGATATAGGCTTCCTATTAATTTATTTTTAGCATTTATACTATTTTATTAGATGTTCAACTTATGAATGAGACATTTCTGCTTTTCAGGAGAAAGATCATTTTTAATTTACTCTAATTTAGGGGTATAATATTCCACATTAATTGTATTTTTTTCCCAGGGGATAGTTACAAACTTGTAGGGATCATGAACGCCACTTAGGTTAGTGGAATGTCAGGTCAGTTGTGGGTTATGATACCATCCTAGGCCGTATCATTATATTTCCACTTTTAATTGACCCTTGTCCATTTAAATATATGATTGGTGGGCGGGGTATACACTAATATATAGTAAGAATAATAGAGGTAAAAAGTTATCCTAGGATCTCCAATACAAGTGATGAAAGATGAGACATACACCAGTTGAGGGAGAACCGACTAGGAGGATAAGAGGGGGAGGGTGTCATAGTGCAGAGGGGATCTGGATGAGAAAAGGGGAAAATACAGTAAAACATAAAAGGATCAAGGGGAAGTGGGTGGTATGCTCGGAGTGGGGGGTAGGGGGTGTAGGGGTGTGGGCTGTCTAGGGAGGTGCGGGGGGGGGGGGATGTACATTATGGAAAAACCATTAGGGATCCTAAATATTGAATTATGAGAGGAAATATTTATGGGGAATATGGGTTTGGGTGATGGAGTCATGTGGCTTATAAGGAATAGGGGAACCTCATTAAAAAGACAAGAACAATTTCTTTTCATTTAAAGAATATGGTACATTATAGTGTAGCCTAAGGGTCTTTTGCATAGTTACCCCTGTGATGTCACATTGTTGAATTACCACAAGTTATACACTGCAACAGAAATCACCTAGGCAGAACCATAAAATATTGATCATGAATTGTGATATGACTGTATACCTCATGGAATAACATACACCCGCCAAAAAACAGCATGGAGGGCATAACATAGCCAACCTCCCACATGATCCAAACCATTAACATATGGTGGGTCCCATGGATTAAATCACAAAAAAAATGGAAGACCTAAAGGTTAATAACCAATCTAACTTCTAACATAATCTTAATCACTAAGTTATTCTGCATGGCTAATAATATATACAATAAGTGGATCGTGAGAAGGTCATAAAATAGCCAAATTACTTCCTGAGAAGAACTACTAATGTAAAACAGATCCCTTAGCTAATTGAACATACATAAATCAGATCCAAGGGAGGGTATAACATAGCTAACCTTCAACACAATCTGAACCCCTAAAATAATTTATGTCTTGTGGATATTCGCATATAACCCATGATGTATAGCCAAACTTAAACATTAAAAATTTGAAAGAATGTTCACATTGGTGGAGTACCTATACATTGAAATTATAAGGTGTCTTGGACTAATCCTCATCATAGATATACAATAACGATTAAGATATAATAAACAAGCATGGAAGATAAGACTCAGCATAGATCTTAGCTAGCTAATGATTGATACCAAGCATCAAGCAAGAGGCTATTACATACGAAGCTCATACATGACCCATGCAAAGTATCCTCACTAAATTTATCCATAATTATCATATCCTATAGTTAATAAATATTTCATGATGATCCCAAGACCTTTAGCTAACAATATATAGACAATAAATATCGTTATTCATATTTAGTTACCAACCTAAACCACCCCATGTGTGGATTCACCTACCCTAAATGTCATAAGGAGTCCACATTATCATTTCCACTAACATCATAATCAACCCCTTTCCATGTACTGTACCTATAAGGTTTCTAAGGGAGATGTCACAATTTTATATAGCCATGATAAATATTTTCTATAGGATAATCAATACAAACCATGTACTCATCATGATATAAGATTTAAAATAATCCTTGATATATCTCACACAACAACCTAACCACTCCTTATTCTATCACTAGTACCCACCAAGGGACCCCCCAATCACACTATAAAGCACTACCACAAAGGGACACAACTCAGGATAACCAAATATATAGTAAAGGCATAGTTGTTACCAATAAATTTAACATCAGTATCACTATACCCAAATTAACAATTCATATATACACCTTTTGCATGTGATTACCAAAATTATTCCTTCATAGAAACCTCCACCCATGACCCTTACAACACGATTGATCATAATACCATTTATACAATTTCAACCTAGACTATTGGTAATTAATAACATGAACTAATACCACTATAGGGTCCATTAGACTTAACTATGCACACCAACTGTCTTTCTAATATAGAGGTTTGAAAATTCATTACATAAGAGAATCACTGGGGGGAATCTGTGCGTTATAGACGAGACTGCCAGGAAAATCGTCGGATGAGGAGGGCACATCGAAGTAGGTCATGTGGACATGGGGACCGCACTAGGAGGAGGAGAATGAGGAAACAGAGGAGTAGGAGGCGGTCACGGAATAAGAGGATGATTCAGTGGCCAGAGGAGGAGGAGGAGGAAGAGGATGAGGCAGTGGCTGCGGCGGAAGAGGGGAAGCAGGGTGGTGGTGGAAGAAGGATCGCGGTGGAGATGGAGTTGAAGGCAGCAGTAGCAGAGGAGGATGAGGATGGTTATAGAGGAGGAGGAGGAAAAGGAAGCATTGGTGGAGGAGGAGGTGGAGGAGGAGGAGGAGGGGTCGCGACAGAGGAGAGGTCGACAGTGTAAGGTTCAGATTCTGCGAAGGCTTGAACGAGTGCTTGGGAGGAGGGTCCTGTTAAGGTTATTTTATAAAAACCACTAGAACCATTATCAGTGCTAGTTTAAAGTTCTTGAAAAGGTATGTTTTATCAGTGATAAAATAAAATCACTGATAAAACATACCTTTATCAGCGCTTTTTTAGCGTTGATGAAACACCTATTTATCAGTTCTATAATTATAGCACTGATAAATATTTTTTTTATCAGTCCTTATTTTAGGGATGATAAATATATGCCTTTACCAGCACTAAAAAAGTGCTGATAAAGCTATAATTTTAGTGAATTATTTATATACTTATATATTTATTTAAAATGATATATATATTAAATATATATTTATTTATTAATAATTATAACTATAAATAATATATATTATAAATATTTCTATATAATTGTTTATATATTTACATTATTAAAATTATAATTACAAATGTATTTGAAATGTATTTATGTATATCATAAAAAATATTAAAAAATATATTTATTATTTAAAAATATTTAATGAAATTTTATAAGTACATTCTTTAGAACAAATATAGTTCATATGAGAAACATTATGAATTAATCAATATACCACATCATGTGATGTACAAATAAACATTCATTTATTTGATACACAACATATACACATATATTTGTAGATCCTATTCATTGGAAAATACATGTATATTAAGTAATTTTAATTATAAATATATATTGTAAAAAGTGTTGTATATTTAGAAAAAAATAAATAAAATAAATATATTAAATATAAAAAATAATAATAAATACAATGAAATAATATAATAAATATAATAAATCTATAATAAATATAATAAATATATTTATTTTTTAATGTAATTTATTACAATCTTATAATTATTTAATTATATATATATATTTAGTTATAATATTTGAAATAGTTTTTTCAATTAAAACATTATATATAATATTTTAATTTGTTAAAATATATATATTAAATTATAAACATTTGTTTTTTATTTAATGTATTCAAATAAACATTATTTTTGAATATAAATATAATAATTTTATATAAATTACTAATAAAAACTTTTATCAGCCCTAATAATAGTGCTGATAAATGTACCCTTTATCAACACTAAAAAACCTCTCATAAAGGGTAGACCTTTATCAACGCTTGTATTATTTCTGATAAAGGGTATATTTATCAGCACTTTTAGCTAGCACTGATAAAGGCCTACCCCTTTATAAGTGCTTTCTGTTTAGTGCTGATAAAGGGTAGTGCTTCCCTTGCCCTGTTTTGTGGTACTGGGAGTGAACCATAAATACTAAGATGGTCTTGGGAGTGAACCATGACTAGAAAGATGTTATGGGGAGTGAACCTATACTATTAAGAAGTCTATGGTAGTGAAAAATGACTACTAAGATGGTATGGTGAGTGAACATATACTTTACAGATGACCTTTGAAGTGATTTCATAACTTCTATGAAAATTGTTTTATATACTTATATGTCTTCCATAATTTCATGTCATATTCCTATGTTATTCTTTCATGGAATATATTTTTTATTTCCCTATGATTCATTTCATATGAGGGATGATTTGGGCGCAGAGGTTTTTTAGTTTATGGGGGAAGGGTTTACTTGAAATGGGGAAATGGGTTTGTCCGGCGCCACTTGAAGTGGCGCTGGACGAATTGGTGGGACAACGCCACTTGAAGTGGCGCGGACCCCTTCAGCCCCCAACCACAATATATATATATATATATATAATAAATATATTTATAAAAAATATATAATTACATAATTATAACAAATAAGTAATTAAAATAACTATATAATATTTAATAAGGTTTATTTATATAAAGATGAATAATGTTAAAAATTTTTATTTATATATAAAATTTTTAAACTTTAAATGTATGTTTAAATTATATATAATGATTTATAAATTTATAAATTTATATATAATTATTTAAATACAAAATAAACCACATTAAATTAATATATATATATATATATAAACATTATTAAAATTATTTATATTTACTTTATTTATTATATTTATTATAATATATTATAATTATGTATTTATTATATTTATAACAATGTATTTATTATAATATTATACTTATGTATTAAATTTATAATTATGTATTATAATACATAAATAAACCATATTAAATTTATTTATAAATTATTTATAAATTTTTTAATTTATATATAGTTATTTAAATACAAAAATGAACCGTATTAAATTTATTTACAAATTTATATAAATATATAAATAAGTAAACAATATTAAAATTAGATATATTTATTATATTTATTATAATATATTTTAATATATTATTTATCAAATTTATAATTATGTTTTTATTATAATATTATATTATGTATTAAAATTACAATTGTGTATTTATATTTAATAAGGTTTATTTATAATAAATATATAATTATAAATATATAATATTGTAATTATTATCATAAAACTTATTAAATACAAATAATTTTAACAACGTATATATATGTATAAATAAATTTAATATGGTTTATTTTTAATACATAATTATAAATTTAATACATAATTATAATATTATAATAAATATATAACTGTAAAATTTATAAATACATATTTATAATATATTATTATAAATATAAATAATATAAATAATTTTATTAATGTATATATATATATATAAATTTATAAATAAAATTAATATGGTTTATTTATGTATTTTAATAATTATATATAAATTTATAAATAATTATATATAAGTAAACCTTATATTTTAAGTTTATAAATTCATATATAAATAGTCATTATTAAAATTTATTATATTAATATAAATAAACCTTATTAAACCTTATATAATTTTTATAATTACATATTTATTATAATTATTTAGTTATTATGATAATATATTTATTATATTTATAACTACATATTTATTATATTTTTTATTTTATATTTATTATATTTATAAATATATAATTATTATAATGATATAATTATTATAATCATATATTTATTATAGTTAAATATTTATTACTATTATATATTTATCATAATTGTATACTTATTATAATTAATATATTTATCATTAATAATTTATTATAATTATATAATTCTAAATATAATAATTATAATATTATAATAAATATATAACTTTAAATATAATAAATATATAATTATATAAAATATATAACTATAATAAATGTATAATTATAAATATAATAAATATAAATATAATAAATATATTATAAGTATGTATTTATTATATTTATAATTATATAATTATTATAGTCCATTATTTATTATAATTAAATATTTATGAATATTATAAATATAATTACTAAATTGAATACAATAAATATATAATTATAAAGATAATAAATATATAATTTTAAATATATTGAATATAAATATAATGAATATCATTATAATAAATATAATTATATACTTATTTTATTTATATTAGTAACTATATTTATTATAATAAATAATTTTATTATAAATATATATATATATATAGGGGTTGGGGGCTGAAGGGGTTAGCATCACTTGAAGTGGCGCACGACAAACCCATTTCCCAATTTAAAATAAACTGTACCCCATAAAATAAAAAAAACCCACTGCCCAAATCATCCTCATATGAGCTGCCAATATTTATTCCATGATTCTTTTTTATGATCATTGATATACAGGGTATGAACTTTTATTTTCACGATCTTGTTCTCATACCCTTATTCTCATGATTATGGTTACATATGTGTCTTGTTTACCCTTACTGAGAATGATATCTCACACATTTATATGTTTTCTTTAACCCAGGATATGAAGATATGTGTTATGTTCAATGTGTTTCGTAACGATTCTAGTTATGAAGAACCCAGTGGTAGATAATGTAGTGCACTTTGTACCAGTGCTTAGGTTTCCTTGTTTCCAAAGGTAGTAGACTAATACGATCTTTCAGTGTTGGTTTCAATAAAGTATTATGTATTTCAAAAATGTAATGTAATATTAATGTATAAATTGTGAAGGTAGATATAGAGATTATAATTTTAGGATGGGAACAACACATTAAGAAGAAGTAAGAGAAGAAATAAATTTGAAAGAGTCAGTAAAGACGATTACCTCTTCTACAGAAGAGATAATTTAAATATTCTATTGAGGGACCTAGGGTAGGTATTTTTGAAGGAAAGAAACCATTAGAACATAAATAAGGATTTTTGTAAGAGTAAAGGTCTAGAGTTGGTTGAGTTTGATGGATCAAAGTGTTGTGAATAATTGGGATAATTAGTGTCCTTTTAGAAGCGAGGGATGGGTAATTCTTTGAATTTATCAATGTATTAAATTAATAAAAATTATATTTCATGTTAGAATGGATCCAAATTGATATAATTATAATATAAAATGATTATGAGTCTAATTATTCTAATAGAATAATTTTTGGACAAATTTTAGTTGTATTTTCACCCATATCTTATATTTTTATCCCCTCATTGACTTTTTTGGAAATTACCATAATATTAAAGTCTTATTCCCTTTAAGGGTAAGAAATGTTATTATAAACTCAAAAGCAACACATAAATAGACCACATATTATGTTTAATACCATATCCTATTTATTTGTCCGAATATTTTTTTATGAATATTAAGTCATATAATAAATTATTATTTATTATAAATACCATTAATGTCAATTTTGTATCTATTCATTCAATTTGACTTTTAAAACTATATGAAAAAATAGAATTAAAATACCATGCATCCATACCTCTCTATTATGTGATATTTATCTAAAAAAATTTAGAATATAAATAATCACTCAACTAATATAATTTTTATTATTTTTAAAAAAATTATATGGATTGTTTTTTGTTTTCACAAGAACTATGTAAATGTTGTATAAGAATTTAAGGTAATTATTTATGCACTAAAAATAAAAAGAAAATTCAGTGATGAAAATAATAATATTGATTTTAAATTATTATTTATAATTGAACATATATATAGAATTTTTTTAGTGGAATACTTTTGATTATTTATTAGAATATTTTCAGAGACATCCATTTAGATGGTGTGTGATTCTGAGGTCCGGTGAGCCTGATATTGATATTATAAAAATATTAAATGTTTATAATATCATATGTGCACATTTTTTTATTAAATAATGGAATATCTTCTGAGTAGATCGCTGTATTAAAAACCTGATATCATGTTGGATTCCATAAATTTTTTTTACCTTAGGCATTAACAAATATTGGCAGACATCAGACATTTGATTGAGGAAACCATTAGAGGGTGCGTTAAGTGAATTAATTAGTTTATTTAATTTTTTAATAAACATAACCTATCCAAATGAATATAAATACATCATTATGATTATTTTCCATCGATATCCGCACAACCCTTGCTAGATTTAATAGGATGAAGAGAGTTTCCTTTATTGGAGGATCGACATTAGATGATGGATAATGATCAGATGGAGGTGGAAAGAGAGGTAGAGAAAATAATGGGTATTCTCTATCACTGGAGAATTTTTTCTTCACCAATGATCAATCCATAATCATATCAGGATTCATAAATTATGGATTTAGACCCTTTTGATTAAAATATTGATCATTGAAAAGTAATATGCTTTTGATATGATTTTTTACATTCATCAGAAGATCAGGTTTCAACAATGTGATTTTTAAAATTAAATTATGATTTCAAAGCCTTGTTTTCACCCATGGTTTCCCAATTATTTAATATTTGGGAAATAATTCTTGGGTAGTGAAGGATTTACTTTTTTCCTAAAAATTTATCCGCATGGTTCTTTGTGCTCTTCACTATTGGAACAAGGGGTCACAGTTCGACATTGTTGGAGTGGGTTCAAGCACAAAAGAATCCATGGATTATGGTGTATTTGTGAACAATGTAAGGGGTGATGTTTTCTAGATTAATCCGAATATTTTTGTGGTATGTAGGTGATAACTCTATAGATTTGGCCTTAAATGTGGAAACAACAATCACACAGAGTATTGTGCAAGGCTGTACAGGGTTTGAGTGGCCGAAATCTAGCAACCAATGACATATCGAGTATGGATGACGTAGATATGATACCCCCATCATGATTTTGAATATAAATGAAATTGATGTTATAGTTATGAATAAATGTCTAGGAACATGGGTTTATTCCGAAAACCCAACAACATGGTGTGTAATTTAGTAAAAGATGTCTTTTATCCCCCTTGGATGTAGTGAATGGATTTTTTTAGGAAGAAAAGAATTAGGCAATATGTAGTCAGGTCGACACATTGAGTGACCTTCCCTAGGTGGCTAATCCATGTGATACCAGGAACTCACCCAAGACCCCATGCGAGAGGATACATCATGTACACTAGGATTACATGGGAATGGTCCAGTACCGAGGCATATCCAGGTAAAGGACATTATACATGGTAATGAGCCGACGTACATGGGCATGAACTAAAGCACATGGGTAGGCCTTGGGTGTCTAAGATATTCTTTGTAGTAACCTTACATGCCAGGTAGTGCTACATTTCAAGGAAATATGTGTTCTTTTGTAGACATGGACAAGATTCCATGTGAGTTAACATGCCAAGTGACCCCTAGTAAATGATCTGTACTATTCTCATAATCCACTATCTTATGTATTTTCTTCACTTAGACTCTGATTTTGGCCCACGAGTCACCTATCTTGAGCACTTTTCCATAGAGGACATGATGTAATCCTTATTTTTGGATTTAGAGAAACAATGCATGATGCTTCAAGAATGAAATTTCTTTAATTGATTCTTGATGATGGTAGCGATTAGGAAGGATTATACGAGAGAGAGAGAGAGAGAGAGAGTCCAATGTTGAAAAAACCTATGTTATATGATGTTATGGGTCCCCCAATATTCCATAAAATATTTTTAGTGAAACAGACCTATAGAACTTGGTCATGGGTCCTCTACCCACTTAGTGTCACCCCTAAACATATAAGGGATAGGTTCCTCAACCCACCGAGTGATACCCCTATTATACATGGGTCTATGTGCTCCATATATAGAGTGACATCCCATATTATACAATTTCTTGGGTCCTATATTTATACTTACTATGTGTAACCCCCTAACATATAAGGGAATTAATATTCTACCCACTGATTGACACCCTCCTGACATACAAGGGCGTGACTTCTATACCCACTGAGTATCCCCCCTGATGTACAACATTGCTAGTCCTATACCTATTGAGTGGAACACCCCTAATGTATGGTGGCATGGGTGCTCTACCAATACCAACCTGAGTGACGTCCACTATCATGCTAGAGATAAGGTCATGTATTCTATTATTGGAATACCCATATCGCACTAGGGAAAATTTCCTCTATCTAATTAGTTATATCCACCTATCATCCAATGGAATGAGCCCATTCTCTATTTGTTTACTATATATCACACCTAAAATAGTAGGGTCTAGGTCCTCTATGTTTTTATTGGAACCCCTTGTCATAATGAGGCATGAGTCCTCAATTTTTAAAATTTACCCCTAAGATATAGAACGTAGTGGTGTGGTGCAGGTCGTCCAAAAATAATCCTGTGATGTTACTCAAGGTAGAGGAATGGAGATTTTTCCCCCTCAGCTATGAAGAATATTGGGGAGGTGTGGGTCCTACACACATAATCATATGAGGTAAAACAGGATGTAGGACAGAAGATCTTGACACCTTGGATTTGGAGCATAGTGATGAGGATTGGGCCTTCCACATAGATTCTTATTCAGTTGCGAATGATGTTGGGAATCAGATGTAGATCCTTATATCTACGAGATGAGTTATAATTCATAGTTAGGATGTGGATATGGAGATCTTATTTATCTCTCATTTTGGATTCTTTTAATGAATATATATCTATTTTGGGTTCTTTTCTCATTTTTGGATTGGAATGATTTCATTTGGTGGAGCTGATCATTTTTATACCTTTTTATTTCTCCCTTTTTTGGTTTTTAGGGATTCATACTGGTTATGTTATACTCACCCCTACATGGGGTTTTCCAACACATGTTGTGTCTTATATAGATGACATATAGTTATGTAGTGAAATTAATTGAGCATAGTGATACTTGGTATTAGAAACCACATATGGTGGTTGGAATTTGATATTACGAGGCAAGATCTATGGGTTTTTTATTCCAATTATTATCATTTTTGAAATCCATTTCATATTAGGGGTTCATTTTCCCCACTAGTGTCTTGTTTATTTTTTCACACTTTGATGTATTCCATATATGTATTTCTTGAATGGTTTACTCTAAATGTTACTATATATTATTATTTCTCCTCTTCACATTTCATGGATATGGTTGGGTGTGTACACAAATATATATTAGTAAAAGGCCTCCCATTTCATTATACCATGTCGAAACTTGTTACTATCACTTAGCCTATTAGAGGTGATCTTGAGGATGTGGAAACTTTTTTCTTCAACTAGACACGAATACCCTAATGTGTCAGGCTATTATAGAGTGGTATCAAAGGAGTTCATTAATTGGGATTATGTTTGGAGTTATCCCTTATGAGGATTGGTTGGGACCTAGGAAAAAAATATTTTAATGTTTCGAGTTCGACTCTTAGGATAGGGAACCCAATGTTGGTGTGACGACCCACATATCCATATTTTGGGACATAGACTACATGATTCCCAACATGACATACTGAGATATTGGGTGTAGGTAAAAAATGGTACTTATGTCATATAAGATTGATTTATTTTACTATATTCCATGAGTTAGCTCCAAAGATATGTTCTTTGATAGTGGTATGTCTTGAAGACCTGAAATATCGTTCTATGATGATAACCAGCTAGAATTTTGATGTAATTTCTTGATGAAGACCTCTTTCATTATGAGGCCATAGTTTAGGGACCCTTTCATGAGGTGTTATATTTGGTAGGGAACTGAAAAATGATAGCACCTATTGAGCAGCACATGGACCCACCTCCAGTGTTCGTGGTAGGTGATTGTCTATATGTTGACCTATTGATGGATCTGATAAGATAGGATGATGGTACATGAGGGATTATCATATTTTGGGAGTTCCAGTGACCTATAATATTGTGGTTTCATGAAATTCATACCCTTAGGTAAAGGATAATTAGCTCAAGGTTGTGGTCCAAGTTTCCTCGATTATGTGGACCTTGACCATTCATACAATAATGGTAGTGCATATTCTTCTTCATGAGAAGCAGTAACTCTGGTGGTACTGGTTGTTACCTCACCATTATTATGTTTTCAAAATGGTCTTTAGTGATAGAGACCACCCAATCTTCTTGGTGAATAATAACCTCCTATTAGGGGTAAAGGATTTGCACAATCTTGCAGTGAGAATATATTGTTCATATAGGACCCCTCTATTTGGTGATCCTAGTGGTGAGAGTCCTATAGGGATACATGGGGAATTAGTGGATCACTTTGTGGTTATGTTGGAAATGACTTAGGTCATGATAGAAAAATGGATACTTCTCCCACCAAGACATATAATTGTGACGTGATCCAAAACAATGTGGGTGAGTAAGTGATATACCAAAAACGATATTGACAAGTTGTGGTGGATGAATTCCTTTTAATTTTTTATACAAGGAAGGTTGGTGTTCCAAGGAACTAAAGAAGGTTTTAGTTGTGGTGAATAGAAAGGAACGAAAAAAGGATAAGCTTTTGGTAGAAAAATATTCAATCTAGGGGGACCAAGTAGGGTTTTAAATATGACATGTGTCTTCACTTACACAAAATTCATTTTCAGAACAAAGTCATCAACCACATTTCCATGAGCATAACCCCTATTAGAGGCCCAGTGATACTAGTGGAACCTTTTTTTCTCAACCCCTTTGTTTTGACTCCATCAAAGAGGATCAATTGTTATACAACCCAATAGATTGTTTGAATCAACTCTAGATGAGAGAGAGGTAATTGCATAGAATCTTTCCATAGTAGTGTAGAGTCCCTATGAAATTTCCCTCAGTATATACTAGCTCTCTACTATCCATATTCTGATGACTGTTACCAGTGAGGGTTATACTATTCTGAGATGGTGGGATGTATTTTAACTCAATTGATAAGTAGTGGTCCCTGGGAAGAGAATTATGAGATCATATACATGAGGGTACATTTGACTACTTATATGTTGGATAGTAAGAACCTTGGTGAAGCATATTATATGTGCTTTTAGTTTTCTATGATGGTGGAGGAGTATGAGGATGTTCATATTAAAGATGTTCTAGTTTAACTTCCCCATTAAAAGTTTTTTCTGTGTGGAATTTCACTTGGGATGACCTGATATCTAATCTATCATATCAGATGACCCCGAGAAGTTGTGAGTGATAGAGGTGTGGTCAGAGGAGTCTCTAGAGTTGGGGCTTCATAAGACCCAATGTTTTTTCTAAGTATCCATGTATTGTTCACCTAAGAGGAAGATGAGAAATTGAGGTTGGGTGTGGATTAGTTTCACATGATCATGGTAAAATGTTGGGAGGAGTATCCTCCTATAATGATCAATTAACTCTTCTCCCAGTAGTTGAAGGAAAATTGGATCTCAGAGTTTGATCTTATGATGGGTTATCACAAGCTCCAGGTTCGAGTGGTGGATGTTCCATTCATGACTTCCTAGAGCAGCTAATGTTGGTTTGAGTTCTTGGTGATACCCTTCATAATGTTAAAAACCCTATAATAATTCACCAGACTCATGAAACAAATCCCCCACCCTTCTTGGATTGGTTCATGGTGGCCCTATGTGATGCCATCCTAGTGTAGTCAGTGTTAGAGGTATGGCACATGATACAGTTGTGGTTAGTTTGGGAATTACTCTAAGAGTATGATATTTATGGTGATCTCTAATAGATTCATTTGTATATTTTGGAGGTATGCTTATTTTTATATGTATTCTTATACATGGGAGTGATAGTGGACCTAGAAAAGTCTGAGGCAGTGCTAGCTTTAGAGTTAACCTAGGGCATGGTCATGGTATCATATGTTGACAAGTTTCCATCCATTTTTTCTAGGAATAGCAATAGAGTGATAAACCTCTTAATTATTTAACCCATTGGGAGAGGGTGGTGCAACACAGTTGTAGTTGATGGTTGTTACCCCACCACATGTATTGTGTGTTAGGGAGTATCATCTTGTTGATACTATCTATGAGCTATTTCATGAGAAGATATCCATTGGGAATGATCCTGATAGATTTCATAAAAGTGGGTAAGAAATATTCCTTATTAGGGGATAGATAGTGACACTATTTATTCCATGAGAGAATATTCTAGGGAGGTTTCTTCCCCTTAGTATTACACCTAGGATAGGTGTGGTTATATGAAGATCACTTGGAATTAGGGTATTGTCCATGGATATTTTAGGTTGTTGCTAAGTTTAAATCTTGAGGCCACACCTACCTAGGTATAGGACATGATTCCTAGACTAAAGTGAAAATTGTATGGTATATTTATGTCTTTTATTATGGGATCATCCATTACCAATGATATGTCACGAAACTACTTGAGTGACTACATACTGGATTTCAATGTTGGAGCACTAGCTAGCCATATGAGAGTAGATCTTAGTTTAGAGTTTGGGAAGCATGTGCATTATGTAGGTAGTTCATATCCATGTAATTCCCCCAATGAACATTTTAGACCATGATGATAAGTTCACCTCATGATTATGGAGAGGATAAAAGTGAACTTTGGGACTTAGTTTCAATTGAGAAAAATGTTTTTTTCCTTAGAATGTTTTCCAATTTAAGTGGGATGTTTGTGTTCTGGTTAACATCATTTTGATCAGACTGTTTTTTCTAGTCTATATGTTTTAGGATCACATACTGTTAGTGGAGTTTGAGTATCATGAAAATTACTATTCCACTATCACTGTATCCTTTTTTAGGCCACATACAAGAGACCTAGATGGTCACTACTGTATTTGTTAGAGCCCATTAGAGACAATGACCGCATGCCTATAATTGGTGCTAAAAATTGTTATGAAAGGTTGAATTCATCTAGGGGACAATGAGGAAAGATCATTAACATCATGAGTCCTTATAGTACCATTGATGTTGGTTTTTTATGTTTGATGAAGTTATCTTGTGTTTGAATATTCTCCCTTTACATAGGAACACATGGGGTTTTCTAAGATGGTAGACCATCTATAACGATCTTAGGACCATTTTCCAATTAATGCATTGGGTTAGCTAAGTAGTGTACTTCTTGAACATGATACTACCATAAGAATAAATTCTTAGAGTTATTTGTGTTTCATAGATAATAATACATGTGAACGAATTGTTTCAGGTTTTTGTCTAGAATGAGATTGATGTAGATATTGGGGTTTCTTTTCAAAGTTACCAGGTGATGTTTGAGAACTAGCCAAAGAAAAGTATTTGGAGGAAGTGGTTCCCTTGGGTGTGTGTTTTCTTACACCACAATATACCTCTTAAAATATCACTAGAATATGAAACCTAATGGTGAGATAAATTTCCTCACTTGAGAGTTGGTTTTCACTTTTCGAGATGAATTGCCTTGAATGTTTGGAGATTGAAGTGAGTCTAGTTTTTCCTTGCATGACTTTGCAATATTTTTTCAAATTTTTTTATATATAGAAACTGATAAAATGTGAGATTAGGAGGCCCCATGATCTTGGTGTTAATATTATAAAAATGTTAAATTTATTAGTATCCCATGAATATATTTCTTAAAATTAATGGAATATCTCCTGAACGAAGCCTCAAATCATAAGTCCGATGAAAATGTTTTCCATAAAATGAAAATTTTACCATAGGTGATAAATAAGGTTTATCTGTGGCAGACAATTGGTTGAGACAACTGTTGAATGGTGAATTTAGTAAATTTAATTTAATTATTTATTTATTAAATAAACATAACCATAAAATCCACCTAAAAATATGTCATTATGATGATTTTATTAGGATAGACACATTCCCATTTCTAAAAGGATATTATTTTTCTTCATTGGATGATCTATATCATAAGAAAACGATGATTAGATCAAGGTATTTCAAGAGGAAGCGAACACAATGGGTATTCTCTATCCATAGATAGTGAATTCTTCACCAACAATCAATCAATAATCAAGATTGGACTCATAAATTGTGGATTTATTCTATTTTGATTAAAATATTAAGCATGGATAATTAATCTTCTTTTGTTCTATATTTATCCATTTATCACATGATTCCTTTTTAATAATTTGACTATTTAAATTAAATTATGATCACCAATACTTGTTTATACCCCTGGTATACATGCTATGAAATTATTGGAGAATAATTCTTGTCCAATGAAGTATTTTATTTTCCCATATTCATTTATCCCAACTGTTCTTTGTGTTCTTATCCATTGGCCAACATGGTCATGGTTCAACTTTTTTGGGACATGTTAAATAATAAAAGAACTCCCAAATTCATGTTGTACTGGTGAATGATGATGAGTATGATTATTTGAGGATGAAGCATTATGTTTTTTCGGAAACAGATCATACCTGCATAGATTTGAAATCCAGAGTTGTAGAGACCATGAAATGAAGCAATGAACATGGCTGCATGGGGTTTGGGTGACCAAACTCTGGTCACCAGTGCCATATCAGGAATATAAAGCTCTTGATCTGAGACCCCAGATGTGATTCATGGTGGAAATTATTGTGACAGTGGTACAATGATTATGGGTGAAGAACCATGGGTTTATATGAAAAATATGACTACATGGTGTGTACTCTAGAAACACATATTATGTATCCCCTCGATATCATTTTAGGGTTTAGAGAATATATGTATCACATCTTTTGTGGTCAGGTACACATGTTGTGTTACCCACCTCAGGTGGATAAGTGGTGTTCCAGCTCGAACACTTTAAGGACCCCATATGGGAGGACACACTGTGTACTCTGAGAGTACATGAGTATGGGCCAACACCAAGGAATAGTTAGGTACCTGGGCACAAGATGATGTACACATGCATATCAAAGAAAACGAGAGTAAGGAATGGGTAGATATGAAATTATGGTAATTACCCTTACACAACGCATAGTGCTACATGGATAGGAAATCTATTTTCTAATTTAGAAAATGCCAGGAGGCCAGGTGAGTTATCATGTCTTCTGACCCTTAGTAAACATCCTGTACTTTTATTAGGATCTTACAACGTGCATATATCATTCATTAGGAAATATATTTTGGCCCCTGAGTATCCTATACTAATAAATTTTCCACTTAAAACATGATTTTAACCATCTTAGTGGCATTCAATATATGAACTGTGATGTTATGAGAATGACGATTCATTAGATGATGCTTGAAAGTGGTATTGATCAGGTAAGATCATAAGTGAGATAGAGGGAGAGTGGTTAGGGCAGGAAACCCCTTATTGTTCTAGGGGGAGGCCCCTATACTTATTTCATTGGTTTTAATGGAAACCCCTATGGAACAAGGGTTGGGTATTCTACCAACTGAGTATAATCCCATAACATAAAATGATGTGGGGCTTCTAGTCATTGAGTTTAACATCCCTATCATACTAGGGAATTAATCCTCCATGTGTAAAGTCACACCCCACTATCATATTTTGGTATGGGTCCTCAATTTATACTTATCGTGTGTCACCACTGATGTATAATTGTGTGAGATTTCTACCCATTGAGTGGAACCCCCAAGCCATACAAGGTCATGGGTAAACTACCCACTGAGTGGCACCCCCTGACGTACACAGGCATGGGTCATATACTCACTTAGCAGCACACCCAACACACAATAGTGTTGGTCCTCTACCGATACAAACATAGTGGGGACCCTATCATGATAATACATGGGTCCAAAATGATTTTATTTTCATTCCCTAATTGAACTAGATCATGGTTTCTATATCCACTAAGTTTCATCACCCTATTGTTCTAGGGAACATTTCAACTATCTATCTGTTTACTAAGTGGAACCCTCGTGATGTATAAGGGTGTGGGTAATCTATATTTTTAGTTACAACCCCTTATCATAGTAATTAATGGGTCCTAAATTATATATTTTTCCAATCATATGTGGAGTACATTGATGAGGTGTGGGTCCTCCACATGGAATTTTGGGAGCCCAAAAAATATGAAGGACTGGATATTGTTCCGCCTCGACTATGGAGCACAATGGTGAGGTGTAGATACTCTATAAGGAATATTTTCAGGTCAAAAAATATATAGGAATGGTGACCATTCTACCTCATAAATGAAGCATAGTGATGATGAGTTGGACCAATACCTGGATTCTTATTCAGTTGCACATGATGTTAGGAATTAGAGGTAGAGCCTTGGAGATGATGACAGACTCATTATTCATAACTGAGAGGTGGAGATAGAGATCCCAATTTTCAATAATTTTATATTCTTTTTTTAGAATATGTAGATGTTTATGGTTCATATAATAGTTTCTAACTAACATATCTTTTTTGGTTTGATCTAACTATTTTTATAACTTTTTATTCCCCCCTTTATTATTTTTTGGGCATCCTATTATGTGTGTATATACTCACCCATTAATGGAAATTTCCTACACTTGTCGTGTCTTATATAGATATTGGATAGATAATTAGTGATGATAGTGGATCATTTTGATATTTGGGTTCATATATAGTGTGCGGTGGTTAGATATGGAGATCAGGATATGGGAACTCTTAGTTTTATTTTATTCTAGTTGTTCTCAGGTGAAGACTCCATTTCAGGTTGTGTGTGTATTTTACCCCTTTATAATTAATTTTATTGTATCATAATTTGATGTATTCCCTAGAGGTAATAAGTTAATGGTTAAATATACATGCCAATATATTTTATTATTATTCCTCTACACATTTCATGGAGATGTTTTGGTATGTGCATATAGGTATATTAGGAAAAGGCCTTCCATTTAATTTTGCCTTCTCGATGCTTTTCACCAGCCCCTAGAATATTAGAGGCAAGATTGTGGTTGTAACGACTTGGAATTATTTATTATAGGAAGTCCCTAATGGATCAAATCATTAAAATATTCATAGTTTATCCGTATGTTAAAAATAAAATTATAATAAAACAAAGAGAATGACATTTTCACTTTTCTTTATAGAAAATATTATAAAGGGTAGAAATCATGGCCAAATGAAAAAAGGATATATAATCTATAGTAGAATTATTATGGATGAGATGTATTCATCCAATAAATTTTATGCATGTCTTCGGGTCACTAATTAGTCCTTATCATTTTATTTTAAACCTTAATTACCCAATTTACCCCTTATCTTGGCCACAAAACTAAAAACGTTACTATTCATAATGTGTAAAAATAAAAAGGACATATTTACCAAATATAGACCCCTTGATTAATAGTATTGAATCCATTTTTTAATATTCAATTCACAAAAGTGTAATAAATTACTTTAAATATAAATGCGTACAATGTAACAAAAACCATTTTTAAAAAATGTGGTTTTATGCCCAAAAATGTATTTATACCAAAATAATTTATAATGAAGATTAAAATGAATATATTTTTATTATATCCAAGTAAATAATTATTATTTTACATTGATATCCAATTAAAATAATAACGATACTTTATAATGAAAAAATGATAGTTTTACAGAAAACAATATTTTCAATATTATCGAAAAAATCAATATTTTTAGAAAAATCCTAAAACTTTATTGTAAGATAATTTTAATATGATTATTTAAAAAGTTAATTTCATTTCCTAATTTTTTTAAAAAATGGAAAAAATTCATTTTATTATTTTCTCACAAAAATTAATAAAAATCATTTTTGAAGAAAAAATATTTTTGAAGAATAAGAAGACTTCACTAAAAATTGAGTATTTATTTCCTAAGAATTAATCTATCTATTTTTGTTGACTTTGAAATTTATTTATATTTTATAAATTAGTAAATCCTATTCACACACTCTAATTCAATATCTCAGTTATAATGATCATATGTGAATAATATATTTTATGTTTCGTTTGGGCTCGGTGTTGGGTGTTGTACACATTATAAAAAAGTATTCTTAAAAATTTGGGATATTATAATCTTTCCTCCTAAAAAAATATCAACCTTGAAATTTTCATGAATGTTACCATATAAATTGATGATGGTTGTTATTCTTCATAACATCCTCACATTCCCACATTGCTTCCTCTATTTTAAGTGTTTTATGTGTGAAATAAATGGTCATTATGTAACTAAATGTCCCAATAAAAATTCTTCAAAATATGATCAACAATGTGGTATGATTAATGGTTACATTACTAATAATGAAGAGTCCCCATCAGAAATGTGAAAGGATAATCGTTTTGAATAATTGGATTAGGTAGACCTGTTAACAGGAGGAGGATGAGGTGGGATAATCAATGTTTTATGTATTTTGATTCAAGAAGTATTTTATATGAAGGGTAAAATATAAAATGAAAATTTTTGTTTAGGGTTTTCACTATGGATTTTGAAGAACACGTTGAATGGTTTTGATTGAATAGAAAATTTATATAAAGGTAAGATTCTATCTATAGAAACACATGATAAAGGGGAAGATAGCCCTTAACAAGTTCCTTAGGTTATGATAATATTGTTTGGATAAAGATATGTGGGATATGAATAAGTAAATTGGAAGTTAATGATTACCTTGGATCTAATTAAGGGAATTTTGACAAGTAGTTCATCCTATCATGTATGTAGTTTAAAATTTATTAGATTTATGGAATATATCCAGTAATATATAGAATAATGAATCATTCATTTCTCCAAAAGTAATTTATAGTAACTCCGGGCATTACCATGTTCCAAGATAATTTACCATGAGGGTATTCACATGTTTGGAATGTGACAAGAAAGAGCTACATTTTGATATATGATGGATCAATGTTATGATGGTTCCATGAATTTCATTCTATGGTTTTGAATTTTCATATTTCAAAAGGGTTATAATGTTATATATTCATGGGAAGCTTATGTTAAAATTTGGAGGAAGTTTTTATGCATTGAGGTTGTATTTAAAACCATGGTTAAAATTCTATTTAGTTATTAACTTTATTTTAAGGATGTCCATCATATTTTTGAAATTTTATCAGTATTTGTTTATAAAATGACACAATGTATGTCAGTTTAAATCTAATGAAATCCAACAATGCCATTGTTCTTGAACCCATGACCAAAGGATGATAAGAGTTTCACACCTACTACTGGCCTGCACAATGTCCTAGTTAATGCATAATTTTTTGGATGAATAATTATTTATGAGGAAATAGTTGTGTTACTTTTTATTTTTATAGATAAATATATCAACCATATTCAGTTTTAAGAATAGTTATAGATAAATAGTTATACATTTTAATCTTTTAGGATCCATCAGATTTACTAAAAGTGTATTTTAGCACTTTAGGTTGAGAAGATAATTTCTTGATGACCATTACATGAAATAATGGATGAATTAAAAATTGATAAAAGCACAACTAAAGAATGATTTTTTATAGAAATATGTAAATTAAGTATAGTTCCTTATATTTTTGGTGAAAAAATGAATTTCTCAATGTTATGATAATGATCCAAAGAAAATGTGTTATCCTAATACCTTAATTTTATTAATTTTATGGCCTCTTAAATCATTAAAGATTTATGAGATTGAGGCCCCCACTCTTTAATAATTAACTTCTTTGTGATTTATAACTTTTATATCCCCTAAAAATATTTACACATTTCCACCATGTCTAATATTCACTCCAAAACTATGTTCTCCCATGTGGAAACTTAGTTATTTGTTACTTTGGGTAACCTTTATAGTCCCAACTTTCACTTTTAAGGGAAGTTTTAGTATTCATTTTTATTATGTGGGTTTCTTTTAAAAGACATTAAAGTATTAAACCATTAATAAAATGGACGAATTTTTATGGGGAAATTTATTTTTATGGGGGGAAGAATGTAACAACCCAATATTTTTTTGAATTATTTATTTCTAATTATATTATCTTTTTGATATTCTTCATTTATTGTGACATTGGAAATAGTTATATATATATATATATTAAAAATCTATGTAAAAAATTTATTTCAGATGACACTGACTTGGAATTCACTACACATAATACCAACATGTCTTGCACTACATGCAATACCAACTTTTCTTAAGATACACACAACACCGACTTGGTGTATGTTACACGCAACATAGATGTTTCAACAAAACATATTTTTATTGTTATAAATATTTATATAAGATAATTATAACCTGGAAATTAAACATAGTTATATAAATAGTAATAACTAATTATCAAATATTATTAACAATTGGTTTATATAGATAAATCATTTTGGTAATAAATGATTTGATTTTTGGTAAAGTCGTTTTATGTTTAAAAATATAGTTTTTTAGGATTGACCGATTTTAATAATAAAACTAATTTTAGGAACATATAGAAACATAATTGGATAACATAAACTTCATTTTTTATTTATAATTTATAATTTAGCTTATCTTGATTTGTTTTGGATTTTTATGAGAAACTTCATTTTTTGATGAACAGTGAAAAAATACAGCTTTTTAATTAAAAAATGCCTTTTATTTTAAATAATTATTTATGTTAAATTATAATCTAAATTTTAATTAAGTTCAAATTAGATATTTTATAAATCTATTAAAACATTTTAGGTCATTATAATCAATTTCACTATGAGATTAAATATAAAAACATAATAAACTTTTGAACTTCTTTTTACATTAAAAACCCGTAATTTCATCCTATCTATGAGATTAACATTAATCTTAATTTTTACTCTTATGTGAATTAAATTTAAAAAAACTAACATAAAACATTTTAATCAGTATTATATTTTCATTTTAATATGATCATGTTTATTTTTTTTCCAAAATGATTAGTAAATGTGATTAAAATTAATCACCGTGATTAAGGTCAAATTAAGCTTAATTAGGGACTAAACATTAAACGTTGGATCCCAAATAATATAGAAAAAAATAACACATTTTTTCATTCCACATTTCAGTCAAAAAAACTTCTATTAATGATTTAGGATGGGATTTTATGAATTTTGTTGTGGTAGGAACATGTGTATAGCTTACTTGTTTGAAGGGTTTATGCACCCGTAAGGGGATCCGCATCGCTAGGTTTTCCCTCTGTCTCTGCCATTCTCTACTCCATCTCAGGGCCGTGGAGTCTCCTCTCCTTGGCTTCGCTTCTCGGCACGATCGTGGTGTGCGGTTCTCTTACTGCGGCTTAGTGGGCTCATCTCTCGGCATTTATCTTTGGCCCATCATCATGTATTGTTCTCTGAATTGGCTAGGGTTTCTCACGACAGCACGGAGAGTCCATGGTTGAGTTCCATCTCTGCGGTCTAAGAGATGCATCCTTGTTTCTACACCAGCTATGGGAGATTTTGGAGGTTCTCTACGGTCTTCGAGTGTGGTCTTGAAGGCGGCGATGGATTTTTGGATCTATCTTGCGACAGTTCCTTTCTTATGTCATGGTCTGGCTTTCGGGTGGCTTCAATTTCGATGATGTATTTCACTCCTTGGTTTTTGAATCGCGTTCTAATTTTGGGTGATCTGCTATGCGTGATTTATGATCGCTTGGTGAGGTTGTTATGTTTCGAGTATTTCTGTTTTTGGTATGGTATTGGAGTCGACATTGATGGTGTTGACGACGGTGAAGTTGTGACAATTTATTTGATTCGGTTTGTGCTGGTTGATGATTATCTTTAGTGTCTACGATGATTGTGATTTTGTGGACTTGATGTGGTGGTTCCGGCGACAAGGAGGACTGTCTTCGACGGGCGTTTCTCGTTCAGTCGGTGATGATGGGTTTGGGTTTGCAGGTGCGCCATGGTCTTCGTTGTGGAAAACTCATGGTTGGCATCATGTTTGAATCTGGATTTTTCCGATAAGCATACGGCTTTGCTGAAAGTTGTTGTGTCTTTTGAGGTGTTTTTGAATCGGTTATCTGGAATTGTGCAGTTCCAGCTCACCCAAAAAGTTGATTTCAAAAATCAAATAAAAATATAATTTTCAGCTTACCTGTTTTAAACAATTCTAAGTGAGTTATTTTCCTTCCCTATAAGAGGCCACCAACTATCACACATCCTCACCCCTCTAAAAACTACTATGTTCGGCCAATATCAGACCAATAAAACTTCCAATATATCTCCCATCCACTTATATTCATTCTCATGGGGAAGATGCAATCGAAGGAAGCCTTGTGGCACAAACCAAAAGGAGTTACCCGATTAAGAGGTAACATCTTCTCTCAAGTCCTTCATTTTATTTTCCTTCTCCACCCCTCCACTCTCTTTATTACATAATTGTATAAAATAAATATCCTAAATATACTAGTATGTTTTTATGATAATATATTGACCTAATATTACACACACCTCCATCTAGTGGGTAATGAACATATTGTTTGTGTGTACGATGAACTACCACCTCAATAAACTATGATTGTTCAATTTTTCTTATAACCTCTCATGGTGGAAAGTATAATGAACAATATATTTATATATGTTATATATAATATTTTTTATTTCATTAAGCTTATTTATTCATTTTAAAGCACATATATTTTTATATTCAATTTTGTTTTAATACAATGATTTTGTTTGAGGAAGTGTGAACTACCACCCCCTCAAAGTGATGTGATTGATTCACACACTACTTGGAATGTATTAAGGGTACATTTAGTGAATATATAAATAATATATATGATATTATAAATATAATTTAATATATATATATACATATATAAGTCTTTTATTTTCATTCTCTTAACAAGACAATTAAACAAAAACATCATTAATGCGTACTTACTGCCTACCGTCTCCCTGAATGATGAATTCTGTTTTATAGTTATATATTATATAGATTATTATAACAAACATATAATATATATAAATTATATTTATATCACCATTTATATTATTAAATCATGATATAAGTATAAGGACAAACAATATAACAAATTATGACACATACAAAAAATAAAATGAATATCACCCGAAGTGATACCTAAATATAGGATGGTTAACAAGAGTGTAATAAAAGGTCATAATAAATCCATATATGGTATTATATAAACTTATATGGTTATTTATAATATGTTTAATAAATTTATATTTATTATACCGGTGGTTTGAAAGAGTACGATGAGAGTCAAGACACATGGTAAGGGGATTTGGTCTCACTTTTTATTTCTGTGAGATACATGATATGTTTACTGCTCTTTACATTAGTGCGGTGTATGTGTTCAAGGTGATTATATTATATTTATATTATAATAAAATTTATGGATATTCACAAATAAATTATATGATATTTATTTCATGGGGTTTATGTTTCAAAAGTTACCAAATCGGTAAAATAGTTTTGTCTCAATTTTCCTTCATTGAGACTCATGTTTTGTTGTAGACCTAAATTATATTTTTAGGATTATATAATTGCATTTTAAAGTTATATCATGAAATTAATTTCATTATTGACATTTTAGGATTCATTTAATTTCTATTTCGTACATGGAGAGTATGATCCAAATTTACCATGTTATAAGGGTTTATTGATACAATCTCATCTATTTTCGAGATTGTTTATATTGATGATTCCTATGATTAAATATTATGATACATATATCAATAAAACTCACATGTTTCATTATACTATATTTATTAAATATATATCCATGTATTTGTACCATTTTCCACTATTTGGTACTTAAGATAACATTTTTATATAAAATCTAACAGTCTCTCTCTATAGTTGGAACTCCATTATATTAAAAAACCATGTTTTTCAAAATGTTTTAAAAATTATTTTCAAAATATATTTGAAGCCAATTTTAATGGAAATGTAATTTATTAACTTTTTTTAGTTTTTCATGCTTCATTTATATGTTTTTAAATCTATTTTAAATGAAAAATGTTTTTAAAATGGTTTTATGTTTTAAAAAGTGTTTTCAATAATGAAAGGAAATTTTACCCAATAAGTGTTTAGGAAATATCATTGAAAATTATTTACCATATAAGATAAGATAAATTGGTTTTAATCATGCATTTATGAGTAAATTATTCAATTTTTCCATTCATATTAAGTCTCTAAATGTATTATGTTTTGATGGAATGATGTTTATGGAACCCGTTTTTTTCAGGAGTTGCATGCTTTTGAATCCTATTTATCTTTCGCAATTTATCTGATTTTGAAACCCACTTCTTTTCAATGGTTATTTTCATAATGAAATGATTACAAAACCCATATAATCACATAGGATATGATATTATTACATTTTTATAATACATATTTAATTTTATGGGTTATGATAAGATTATCTATGATCTTGTGAAACATGTATGTAAGATTTAATTATGAGATGGATGGGACCTATATCTCCCTCCAATGAATTGGGTAATGATCTATATCTCATGAGATAGAAATCGATGGAATGAGAAATGAACTAGTTTCAGAATTATAGGGATGGATGGGAAATGAACTTGGTTCAGTAATATCGGGTTGTAATGAGGGGTAAAATCAGTTTAGTAATATAGGGATGGAACAAGGTGTGAACATGATTTAATAAAGGACTTTTTCCATTAAGATGGCCTCAGAAGCAATTTGTTGACCACTATGGAAATCATTATATATGTTTATGTGTCATCCATACTTTCATTTCTTATTCCTATTTTACTATTTCATGGCTAATGTTCTTTATTTCCTTAAGATTCATGACTTATGAATTGCCAATCTTTATTCCATGATTCTTGTATATTATCATTGATATGGAGGGTGTGATCTTATATTTTTAGGATCATGTTATCCTAACTTTTTTCTCATGATTATGATTACATATCTCTCTTATTTACCCTTATTGATAATTTGAGCACACCCTTTTCTTATGATTTACTTACATAGGTTGAAAAGAAAGTTTTTAGGTATAATTAATAAAGGAAGATATCATTATAAGACATATTGAAGATCGTTCACCAGGATAGAATATTTTTTTTCTTGGATTCCAAAGACACTAAAAAATTATGGTCCTCAGGCATGTAGTATTGTAATGCAATGAATATTCAATAATGGATCATTAAAATAGACATAAATGTTTTGGAGGAAATATGGAGTGGAAAATAAAATGTACAATTGGGAAGGGAAAATATTTTCAACATTTTTTAAATACTTATATTGAATCCCACATTATAAAAAGAGTGGAAAATATTCGTTTAGAAATTAGTTAAGGAGAAATTTTATGATCAATATAAAGAAAAAATATTTTAAAAAAAATTATGATAGGATAAATTTTTTGGGTGGAGTGAATATGAATATGGAAGAAAAAGTTATTATTCAGAAAGGATGAGAATTATACTAAAACCATCAAATTTTATGAAGAATGAAATACATAAAAGAATATATAAATTTGGTGAAAATGTTATTACCTAGACTATAATAGGGAAACTAAATATAATATCATCATAGTATAGAAGAAAATAATCTTTCAAAACCATATTCAAATAAGAATAATTTTGACTCAAGAAAAGTAGTCGAGTTTAGATAAACTGGTACCTTTAAAACCATATTCAATATTTGAGAGTCCACAATTTGACATTAATTGAGGTGTTATGTGTCTTGGGTTAATAAAACAAACCAAAACACATTTTCGAGAAAATATTCTAGTAATTTTTTAACCTTTATCATTATTTTTAACTTTTACCATAATTTTTTTTCACCGCAGTAACTCATTTTTTAATGTCGATAATTTATTTTAATAACAGAAGTTAAAATTAACTATATTATATAATTTGAAAATTAATGATTTCAAATATGAAAATGGTTTTATCAAATATAATTTTTATGGGTGAGAAAAATTAAATTTAATATTAGTGTACATAATGTAGAAAACCTATTTTTAGTAAGTGTATATTTAGGAAAAAAATTATGTTTTCGTTGCAACTATTAATGTTTCTGATTTTTATAAAATTAAGTAGTTTAATAAAATTAAAATAATAATTATTTTTCATTCAAAAAAATCAGAAAATGAAATCCATAATTTTAAAATTTATTTAAAATAAAAGACTAAATATATTTTTATTGGAATAAAATTTCACTTGAGTTCTTAAATTATAAACATGGGTTTTTAAGTTAAAAATATTATATTTAAATGAATAATTTAAATCCATAGATAATTTTTTTTTTCGTTTTTTAGTTTTTATTCCCTACATATTTTATGATGAAGTCATAAAAGATATAATATTGGTGAAAATTACATTTTTCAATATTTATATTAAAATAAAACGTTCTAGATAAATAAAAAAAAATCATCCTAAGATAATACTGTCATGTTGTCTCCAAAAAATTAAGTTAATTTTGTAAAACTAAAATTCTAAAATTTATGAATTTAACTTTGAAGTGGAAAAATAAAATATAATTAAGAAATGTATTTATAGTAAAATGATTTTTTCAAATATTAAATGATTTTTTTATTTACTATCAATTACTTATTAAATTAGTGTTTATATATTAATCATATAAATAATAGGAATTATAATAATTTAAAAATAATATATTTATTTTACTAATATAAAAATAGAATAAAAAGAATATTTTTATTAACTTTCAGTTTTAAGCATAAAATGATCAAATAGGCTATTTAACTATACTGATATAATTTCATCAGTGAATTTGTATAAAAATAAACATTATGTTTTTTCAAGTAAAAATGTTAAATTTATATAATACCTGTGATATATATTAATAAATTATTAAATCAATAATGACATGTTTATATCATCATAACTTATACTTATATAACCCTTTAAAATCTCTCTACAAGACTTAAGGATAATATAAGATCTTTTAGAAGTCATCAGTGGTGGTTAAACAAGCACAAATATTTTGAAAATTTCAATGTTCTGGATATTCAATCATAAATGATTTCACTCAAACTATAATTGTTGGTGTTTTTCTTGGGCTTGGTTTTTTGGAAAACTATAGTGAGGATACCTATCATCTAAGATTAGAAAAATTCACTTCATAAAGATGTATTCTACTAATTGATTCCATTTATTCTATTTTATGTATTTATTTCATAATATAATCACATCTATTTATACCCGTTAATTCAATAACTACATTACATGGGTCACATTTTAAAACTTATTGTTTTTATATTAATAAAATGAATTTTTGTTCATTTTAGATTGGCATTTCATGAAAATGATTCTATCGAACATAATATTTATTTAAATTAAAATTGAAATGAAAATTTATAAAGAGTAAGAAAAAATTTTAATTTCACCTTTTTTTCTTTTTTTATTTGATTTTTAGTTTCTTGCAATTTGGACAATGAGGTGATTATTTTCTAGGTTATAAAACACTAACTAAGGGAATTTATTATTTTAGGTTAGACCACAATTACCAAATTTCATCTATATATTTTAGGTTATAGAGTTTAGACTATGAAAACAGAAGGTTTACCCACCCAACTTCATGAGTATCAAACTAACATGAATATAAAATCAAATTCTATTGTGAGTAATCTATGAGGTTGAGGTTTGGAGTTTAATGTCATACATTTTTGACCTATGGATTATAAATTAAAGTTTTTCTTATCATAGAGTGAACTGATAAAATACTTTATAATTGGAGGGAAAAGGGAATTAATAACATCAAAAGGTCCTGGTATGGGATATTTTAGTTCCTCTACTTATTATATAACGATATTAATCAATTCATATATAGATCCTGGAGAGAAAATTTCATGTTGGTGTAGATTCATAAGTTGAAAGACATGAAGAAAATTGGAGGGTCCATACACATGGATGTGGGTTTTGAAAACAATGAAATTTATTAATGACCATAGAATGATAGATCTTGGAATTCCTACATTTATATTAATGAGAGGAATATAGAAACATATAGTTATTGAAATGAAATTATATTATGTAGATTTGAATTATAAATATTAGAAATTGAGTTGATCCCCTTCTAGAATATTTCTATTGGGGAAACAACGACATGTTTTGGGGATGCCAAAATTATAGGAGGGATTGAGGATTTCAAATTTCATACTTGGTCCAGGATAGATGATTAATGCATTTCTACATAACGAGTGATGGTAGGAATCATGGTATACATAATTAATAGGAAAATGTCTCAACTTGTATCTATATTATAAGAAGAATAAATTGATATGGAATGAAGATATTCAATGGTGAGAGATATAAGGGTTAGGACTGATGGGAATTTATAAGAGAATCATACCCAAGGTGAAATAGAGAATGAAGTGATGATAGAATTTTTGAATTAGCCCATGATATGTGATCTAGGTGTCACTATATATCCTGTAACAATAGGAATCAACCCACATTTAGTTCACATATGTGGGTGATATTTTTTTGATCCTAGGATTAGAATACCGATCATGAAACCATATTATTCATCATAACCACACTTTATTTTTCAGGTATGTATTTTTTAATTTGTTTTTATTGGATTATATTTGGAAATTTCATGTTTAATTTTTGTAAAAATTGAGAAAATTTTTGGGCAGTACAGTAAAGTTGCATTTTCCCAGGGATGGTGTTCTAATCATTCTGGATGAAAAGTTAGAAGAAATGTTGTTTATATGTTCAGAGAATGATTTGATCTACTATCCAAGGTGGCCTTGTATAATGGAAAGGGGTATTCAGTGGAGTTTTCATGTTTGGATCACTATCTGACAATAGTATGTAGGTCGATGATACAACTTATCCAAAATATGGGTTTTTATAATTTTGTTTTTTTAAAGAGGAAGTTTCTCATATACACCCCAACACTCTATGAATATCCCACACCCCTCCATATTTTATTCAAATCTTATATCTATCTTCCCATTTGATTTAATTATGTTTTTTCCCATCAAACACTAAGATCTGTCTAAGTAAGTTTCTCATATGGTCTTTATTATTTATATTCATTCAACTTTCTCTTTTTTCTTTATCCATATGGCTATAGTGGAACAAGATTTTGAATTTATTTTGATTTAATTATATATATTTTTAATTTGACTATTTTTATGTACATTTATGTGATTCTATTGATTGTTTTTATGATGTAATAACTTCATCAAACATCATCTTCACCGATATCAATTGGTGACTCTATACATTTATATATGATTTTTTAAAAATGTACTATTGGTTTATTTTTACTCATTTCTTAATTTATATGGATGTTATAATATTTATTAATGTTAATTTTTTATTTTTATAATTATTTATATTGAATTTACATGTAATAAATTTTTAATTTCATATTTAAAAATATAAAACAATGCTCCACCGAATACATTCACACAAAGGGTTTATTAAAATACCGACGATTTATTTTTAGGAATTAATTTATGTATGATTTATAAAAATATTTATCATGATTAGTAATTAAAATTTAACACATTTTCATCAGGTTTTTCAAGTTTTCAAGGCTCATTTGTTTATCATAAATTTTAATTATTCTGTTTATGAAATTTACTTGGTAATCACATATTTTTCACATTAATAAAATGATTTGGTTATTCATCTAAAATGGAAATTTGATGCTTTTAAAATGTTTTTCAAAGATTATTTTTTTATATCATGTATTTTTGAAATAAATAATCATTTATATTTGGTTACACCTTGAAATTTACACATATAATACTTCTTAAGTTTAAATATGGAATTAGATTGTGATATGAAATGATCTTGAATCAAGAATATTTTTTATTCAATTTACGATGATAAAGAAACAGGGAGATTTTGTGAATGGTTTTCAATAGTGATTCTAACATCAAGTGGTTATTTATATTCTATATATTGATTTGTAATATATTTTATTTTCTAACATCCATTTATTTCATGGGAATCCTCAAGTAGCTAGGTGGTATATCTAGGGTCATGTAATGCCCTAGAGTGTGATCATGATCTGAAAAGTGTCCCCAAGTTAGGAATATGATCTTAATAAAAGATTATTTCACTCATTTAGGCCAATAAGGGTAAAACTCAGTGTTAGGTTGTTGGATCATTAGATATTACTATTAAATGAGTCTCATTACTATACTATACTAGATCATCTTCATGGATCATATGTGTTCCCTTGATGATTATTTTGATTATTATTTATTGTTAATTTACTCATTTGTGTTTTTTTAATGAATTTTACCATTTTTAATTTTCACTAATGTATTTATTATGTTGATAAATGAATTCATCATTATATTCTTTTACTGGTTTCATTTATTTGAAATGGTGCCAATTTCTTCATTGATTAATATTTTCTTAAATTTCATACATTATTGTATAGAACAGTGTTTCTTTTAAACTGAATGGATAACATTTTTCTTATTTAATATAGTTTCATTTAAAAGTAATAAATTTTTATTTCTTGAGGATTATTGGTTGATTTTATAGTAAAATTTCATTTTTTTTATTTGCTAAAAAAATTCATCATTTTCCCACATGATAAATTTTTTGATGCATAATTTAGTACATTATATTAGCTTGTTTATTTAGAAATGTTTTCTTCTAGAAAACTCATAGTACATGTTTTATTTTGAATGAAAAGTATATTTTTACACCATTATGTTCAGACATTCATATTATGTATTAACCATTAAATGGTATTCAAGGGGTGTGATGAGGTCATATAATGGGATTTATTTTTTCACAACTATTATCCATTTGAAGTACAATATAGGTACCACTGGGACGTGGATGGTGGTTGATAACATTCATCAATGTTTTATAGTCGTGGTAGGATATGCTTATTTAATTTTCACAAGGAGGCCGATATTAGGATTTTCACTTGGGGTTTACCCTATTTTTTGTGTATGATTCCACAACAACCTTCCTATTCTTTTTTTTCTTTTAAGTAATGTGGTTACCTTTATATTGAAGTTTAGTTATGTTTATTCTTGGATGTTTGGTTTTTATTTCAGTTATTCATAGATTTTGATTCTTTTTTATGTTTTTATGACTCTTTTGGTGGGGTTTATTTAATTTTTTTAATTTCAAATTGGTTTCCTATCTATCTTCCAAAATGTTAATGATATATTTATGAATGAAATATCTCTTTTTAATTATTATTTTCCTTGGTGAATTATTTCCTATAAAATATAGTTTGATACCGATAGTACTATCTATCCTATGGAGACCCAAAATTCACTTCAAGACTTTTCAAGTGATGGATTAGGTATCGGGTCGAAGTAGCCGAGGCTGTTTTGTGAAAAAATGGTATCAGGAACAGGTTTTGTTTTGTGTTGTTCTAGATTCCATAGAGGAAAAGATATGGGATATTTGGAACACAATATATATATATATATATATATATTCTAAATTGTTTTCCTAGAAAACAGTTATCCTGACTATCCTTGAGTTACTAGGGGACATGTAAGATGAGTGTTTTCATGTTGGGTTTGACTTTCTTTGCAATTTTATCATGATATTTCATAATTTAGTGGGCACTTCAAAGCTGAAATGTTAGTGTAAATATAATAAAAGATCATTTATACCATAAAACAAAATATGAATAGCCAATTAAGCCATATATGGTTGGTTCATAGTCAAGGAGTTCTAGCATACATTCCATTGATATTTATAAATGGTTTTGACAAGTTTTTCTTTATATAATTATTTTTTACAATTTATATCATTTTCCATGGGATACTTATGATGTTAATTGAATAATATTTTCGAATTATCATTTAAATTATATATTTTTTCTGGAATTATTTCTTCTCTATTGGGATTTAATAACTTTTATATTTATTATTACTTCTATAAAGAAGATTATGATAGGGTAATAGAAGTATTTCAATTACTTGGATTATCACACCCTGAAACCAATTTCTTTCATTATTTTTCTATTTTAATCTTATCAAAATGTTTCAGGTCAACATCATATAAAAAAATTGAATACTTGAAGTTCTAGCTGTTTTTATCTCAATTTCATGACTTTTGTGCATGGTTTAGGTGTAACAAGGTGATTACCTTTATATAGATGTTTTTAGTTCATTTTCTTAATTCATGTTTTTACTCAAGGTAAATACACACAAAGATTAAAAACATTTAATACCTAAAATAATATATGATATATCTTTAGTGAATCATGGTACTGGTGCACAAATTTAACATGATAGTAGAAAACATGTGACAAACATGATAATATATGTAGTTTTTGATAAATTATTTTTTCATTGTGGGTGCATGGTTTCCAATATAATGTGGAAAACCCATGAAAGACTCCATGTGACTCAAGTGAGGGGTGCATGTTTAGAGCATGGTTTGGTCAACTATAAAACCAAATCAAGTGACTTATCTAGGTGTCTAAAAAATTGGGTTTATTTTATTTTTACTCTTTTTATTTTAGGCCCCCAAAGGGGATGTTATCTCTTTCATTTGTTTAGGAAGTCTCAATGGGTTCTGGGAATTAACTCTCATATATCCACCCATTGATCTTGAGGCTTTAGATTTGGATTTTAATGGTGAATCATCAATGGTGAGGTATTTTCCCCTTCTCATAATCCATACCTCTTATTTTTATTTCTTACTATGTCTTGGTGTTTCCCTTTACAAATCCTAATTATCAATGTAGTCTAAAATCCATGTTGATTTTGATGTTAGGGTGTGCGGAGGAATTTATTGGCCGATTTTCACTTATATTAAATTGTTTAACAATATATAAATACATTTTGGGTTTGTTTAACCAACCAATTCCATTCAAAATCATACCCAAAGATGTTAAAAAAAATATAAATTTAATTTCAATTAAAATTTACAGCATTATTAAATTGATGAATTTATCTTAAAATACAAAAGAATGAAAGGTTAGATTTAAAATAGGGGTTTCTAAGGATTTCAAATGTTTATTCCTTGATATAGAAAATATATGTACATTATATATTTTATAAAATTATTAAAAGGGATTTAAAAATATTTTAGGAAATTTGAGTTATGATTAGCCTTTAAAAAATTATACGATTTGGTTTTCTTGGTTTCATTGTGGTTTGTTTAGGTTATTTCTAATTTTATGGTTTTGATGGTTTTACTTGGATATTATTATGTATTTTTATTGGAGATTAATTATGTTCCTTTATTTAATTATTTTTCCTTCATCATGAAGGATTTTATATTTTTGAGTGTTATATATATATATATATGCACATATGTGTACATATAGATGTGTATATGAATATATATAAAGACTTCATAAAATCCCTTTGATAAGGATTTGGTTTTCAAACATTCCATTGATTTTTAAATGGTTATCCATAGTAGGATTCAAATTTATTTTTTCAAAAAATTATTTAAAGACTCTTTTGATACGTTGAAAAATAAATTTAATACTTCTTTTTGACATTGAAAGGTCATTAAAAGAAATAAATTATTCCCCAGAAATTTATATCAAATTCTAATTGAAAATGATGAGTTGGTACCTTAAAATAGTTACTTTGAATGAGTGAGACTCCATGGAACCCCTCTACATTATAAAAAGATTTTATAGTGATGAATGTATGGAGGAGGGATAAGAAATTGTGATTAGAATATGTTGATTCATGATTGAGATGTTTCATGTGAAGGATACATAACTTTAAACATTTATAATATTCATGGGATAAATGGACTCATAGTGAGCGATGTGGGATGTTTTTATCCAATATCAATGATATGGACTATATCCCCTATGTTGTCTGAGACTATAGGTTGGTGTGCCACCAATAATGCTATTTGAGAGAATCTAGGTGGTTACAAACTTATGAACATCATTTATTTTCCCCCAGATGGTTCTAAACCATGTATGTCTAGGGTTTCCTCATAGTATGTTTAGAACATTCCCATGATTTCATATTCAATGTTCCCTAATATTTACATATACTATTGACTTTTTTTTTCATTTCAACCATTTTTATATTCGTCTATTACATGCCCATTTGATTTTAATTTTTAATTGTGTACATTGTATTGTTTACAAAGTTGTTTATTAATCTTTTTGGTCATTTTATGAGTCTCCATTTGTAGTTTGGTTTTGAAAGTGGTTTTTTATAAAAAATGGTATTTCATATGAATTTTATTAATGGGTTTTAAATAGTTTTTAACATAATAGTTCTGTTTTTTAGTTTTAAAAAATGAAGAAAGTACTATTTTCTACCTATATTTTTATATAAGCATACATGTATTGTTTTGGGAAATGAAATGTTTGGATTTTTTGGTTCTTACCTACTGAGTTGTTTAATCACATCCTACTTGTGCCACTCAATTTTGGTAGATATGAGATTTTTTTTGGTTTAGGTTATATATTTGGATTTCTTTAGGAAAAAGTTGTTCTAATGGATAAATGTTGATCAAGTGGTCAAATACAGATTTTGGGTTTTTTTCAACTTTATTTATTGTTTTGGAGTTTAATCACCCATTTAATCTTCTTTTCATTCTTATCCCATGTTTTTATAACTATTTCTATATTTATTCTACATTTATTTTGTTCTTAGCTACTAGTTATGAAATATTAGGCTATGTTTATATCTAGAGTTAGTTTGTTTAATTTATCATGAACATCTAACATATAGACCAATTATCCCAATATTTTTGGAGTTAATTGAATTATTTTTAAATGATATTTATTAGGTGAAATGTTACTTAATGTTTCTTTGGATTCTTTGACACTTTTCATCTCCTTGGGTGGGGGGGGGGGTAGGGAGACACCGATTGTGTATGTCAAAGTCTTGTTTGGGTTATGGATTCAATGGTTATCCTTGTTTGGTTTGTGTAAAAATAGTATTCAATAATTGGATCCTATAGAGGGGATTAGGTCCACTCTTTATTATTTGGGTTTTTCGGTAGGTCATAGTTATGAATTTTGAGACTTTGGGTGTATATGAAGAGGAGTTTGTAGACAATACTTTTTGTACAGAACATTGAGTTTCCAGGACATTTTTTGGTTTTGATTCTTGATTTTGGGGATTTACAAAACTATTTCCACTATTTAATAAATTTATTTATTGGTGTAATTTGATTCATGTTGATTTTGTTATAATTTTTATATAACTTTCTTGTTTTTGTTTGTGAAAATTAGAAACAAGGAAAATGTAACATGGTCACATGGCCTATGAAACCTTGTGGATCCCAAGTGGTTGATTTAATATAACTTCTAGTGGTAGTGACATAATTAACACATGGTATACTAAAATAAGTTTCCAAGTCTTAAACTAACATGATTCACTATTTTTAACATTATATGATGTTTTTTATTGGTTTTTTTGGTGTTTGGTAAAGATAATGTATATTTCAAAAGAAAAATAACCTAATTTTTAAAAAATTGAAAGTTTATTTTATAAAGAGGGATTTATTTTAAAGTTGTAAAATGATATTTCAGGTGGGATTTTATAAATTTATTTAAAATTTATTTGATATTTATGTTTTAATAAATGTGTTATAAATAAAATTTTGGAATTTTATATTGGGGTTTAAGTTATATTTTTAGGTTTTTGAAATTAAATTATGTAATTTTTAATGTATTTTTGAAATGAGTATTTTGATTCTATTTTGTGTCTTTTCTTCATAAGTGGTGTTATAAAATTGTTCTTGGGAATTGTTATTTGGAGTTGAAATGAATTTTTTTGAAAAATATAAATTTTTTGGTGGGGTTTTGGTTGAGTTTCTTATTTTAATGATATTTAGAGTATGATGTTTAGAAATTCCCCAAAGAATCATCAGGGGACGATTTGCCACGACCCATCCCCCAGGGCCTGTGTCGTGACTACCCCAATCCTGCCTTCCATAGGCTAGGGGCTGGTGACTAGCACCGAAAGGCGTATCCCCTGAAATCGGGAAGGCTTTGCCTTTATATCTTATAAACACACTCAACCAAGCACACACCATATACAAACCTAAGTAAACTATATAGAAAAAATATTTCTGAAAGTAAGAGGGGTTGGAATACGAGACCAATAATAAAGTTACAAGTACAACTGGAAATACAATACAACTGAAGAAAGAGAAAGACATCTACTAGGTCATCCTCTGAGGTTCCTATATGAAGAGTTGGTACAGATCACCTCTCAGGACTCTAACTCTGCCCGTATCCCATGCGTACTGACACGCCGTATGGTCCACCTCTAGGCACCATCTAGTCCTGGTACCCTCAACCCCGATCAACGTTGTGCTTCATTCGCACCAAACACAACAAGGTGCGGGCGGAGCCCATGTAAGGGTGAGTATAAGGATACTCAATAGGGACCCCGATACCCACAAGGTCTCACAAAATCCACAAAGGAGAAATCAAAAAGCATGTAAACCAGTGACAAACCTACTTAGGTATATTCCCATACATATACCTAAGTTATCAAATATTACCCATCTCATTCATAAGGAAACACAAATCCCAACTCCTTAGACAAAGTAAAACTATTCCACGAAGTAAAGATTACCACAAAGTTAAGTACCACACAGGTACACCACACAGAAGAATACCAAAAAGGTAACACCATGAAGGTAAGTACCACACAGGTATGCTAAACAGAAGAATACCACAAAGGTAACACCATGAAGGTAAGTACCACACATGTATTCCACACAGAAGAATACCACAAAGGTAAAGACTCAGCTCACACCAGGTATAACTAAGGTAAAATAGTAAATATGATTAGATATAACTACTAAATCATCTTACTCTGTTAGGAGGCATATCTACACAGGATCCTAAATCATCAGACCCACATAGGATCCTAATACATCATCAGACCCACACATGATCCTAGTACAGCATACCCACAAAGGATCCAAGTACATCATCAAACCCACATAGGATCCTAGTACAATAGACCCATATAGGATCCTAGAGTAGTCCCAAATGGATTCCTAGAGCAGATACATGTGGGATCCTCGAGCACAGACCCACATAGGATCCCTTTCTCATGTTACAACCAGCTACAGGGTTCTCGCACTAAGCTCGCTTGATTCTGGGAGGATCCACTCCTCAAGACACAGGTCGATACTCCAACATCCAAGAAGTCACACTAAGAAGTTTTGAAAGGACCGCCACGTAAAATGTGTCTCAATGCAAGAGACGGTGCGTCAATCAGACGACTGGTCTGTAAGTTATTGGCCTTTAAGTCCCGAGGGCCCGATTAGATTGGTGTTAGATCCAACCAGGCCATACAAAAACATTAACCAAAACTAGATTGGGGTTTACCAAAAGTTCTGTCTCACTCTAAGGATTCTGGAGCCACTAACGGTTCGTCAAACGGAAACATGTAGCTCAATATATGGCCGAAAGAGCGAAAAGGGTCAAAGTTGGACCGACCTGGCCCGATCCGGGTCTAGCCCTGGGTTGGACTCGGCCCGCGGGATCTAACCCCACTTGCTAGGTCCGGCTCAGCCCGCTGGATCCGGCTCAGCCCGCTGGGTCCAGCCCGGCCTGCGGTGTAGTGGTCTGTGGTGGCCCGCAGTGCGGTCCGCTAGGGCGGACCACTTGGTCACCCCCAGGCTGGCCAACAGTGAGCCGACTACCCTTCCCTCTCCACCATGGCACTAGGATTTAGTTCTTCTCCACTGGGCGGTGCGGACGAATGCCACCACCCCTTCACACGGCTGGCCGCTGCCGTCAGCTGCCCTTGCTCCGCTGTGGCCAACAGGCCGCGACTCTTCTCCCGTGGCGCGGTTGCACCCCCGCCTTCATCACAGCAGACCGGAGTGCCATCTTCCAATCCCAATCCCCATCGGTGTCATTCTTCGTCCTCCTCCATCGTGTAGAACACACCAAAAATCTCAAGGATTGTAGAATGTTCGGGCCATGTTTGTTTGTCTCGCACCTTCCATGTTAGAGCGGTAGCAAGAAGCTCATGGGGAGAGATTCAACGTGAAAGAAAAATCAATGGAGATTAATAAAAAACACACCCCTACCTTGAACGTTCCAAAGGAGGAGGCGCGAGAAAGAAGATGAAGTTATTGATGAACTTTGACGTTCGTCATCTCCACAAGGCACTTCCGATCTAGGCTCGGGGTTGGTTCCTCATTCATCGTTTCGTGGTCAAGGACGCTCTTCAACGCCCGCCAGAACCTGCTCCATCCTCCAAGATTCGGGCGTCGTGGAACTTTACCAGAGCTTTTTAGCGTGGTGAAACCATGAAAAATCCGCCCCAAGCTCTAATAAATAGTAGACGGGGTGGGTTAGTAATGACCATAGAATTTCAGAAGGTTCATTTAATAGGAACCTTCCTAAATTCCAACGACATTGTTAAATAGTCTTAAATAGGTTTAAAAAATTAATTTATGGTGGAATAATTAAATGTTGACATAGTTAATAAATTTTCATTGTCTCAAGTAATTAAATGGAGGAGTTGAAAGGTTGTCTCCCATTAGAGAGGGTTTGGGTGGTCCCCACCACCATAACCCATGTAGAGAGGTTTCAACAAAAATAATATAAAACTTGTTCTTTATTTTATTTTTATTTCCATGTAACACACAAAAACTAACATTCACCCTCAACATACTGTGGTCATGTTTATGTTATTTTTAAGTGAATACCGACACTGCGAGTTCAACGGTGTCCTCCGATTTCAATTCCGAGCACCGATTCTTAAGTTACAAAAACCCGCTCGCACGTTTACTGAATGCAGCCAAAAAAATTTCAGAAATTCACTCCGAGAACACTGGGAATAAGAATCGTGCGCCGTCATATAATTAAAAAAAATTACATGAAATTTCCTGGTCCTTAAATTCTCCCCACCTCAGGTCTTTGAGTACCTAAAATCCATATCACAAAAACTAAGAAAAAAAGTATGGGTATTGAATATGAATCTCAGCCTCCCACTCCCATGTGCTCTCCTAGAGGGTCCTGTGCTGCCAGCGTACGCGCACCAAAGGTATCAATCGCCCATGAAGGAATTTCTCCTGTCGATCCTCAATCTCCACTGGAACCTATGTAAACGTCGCCACATCATCGATTTCCAGCTCTCCATGGTCAATGAGGTGTGATGGGTCGTGCACATATCTCTTTAGCTGGATACGTAGAAAATGTCATGCACCTGGTGCAACTGAGGGGGAAGTGCTAGGCGGTAAGCTACCTCACCAACTCTACTGAGGACATTAAAGGGTCCGATGAACCTTGGAGATAACTTTCCGCCCCAACCAAATCTTCACAAACCTTGTTAGGGTGAGACCTGTAGAATGATTTGGTCACCATCCTCGAATTACAGAGTTCTTCGTCTCTTATCATCATAAGACTTCTACCTGCTCTGTGCAGTCTTCATCTTCTTCTGGATGATTTTCACCTTCTCTGTGGTAGCCCGTACCATCTCTGGTCCCATGAGTGTTGACTACCAAGGGTTAGTCCAGCACAAAAGAGATCTGCAAGGCCGAATGTACAGATCCTTGAAAGGTGCCATCCCAATGGTGGGGTGATATCTTTTGTGGTATGAAAACTCCACCAAGGGAAAGTGTTCCTCCCAGCGGTGACCGAAGTCGAGAACGCAAGCACACAACATGTCCTTGAGCGTCTGAATGGTCCTCTCAGTCTGGCCATCCGTCTGAGGATGGAAGTTGGTGCTCAAACAAAGTTGCATCCCGAAAGCCTCCTGCAACCCCTTCAATAGTCGTGAATTGAAACCTGTATCACGATCAGAGACAATATTCGAGGGTACTCCATGTAGCCGTAAAATCTTCAGCACATAGAGGCATCCCATGCTCTCTATTGAACCCTGCTATCTGATCGCTAAGAAGTGGGCAGACATTGTGAGTCAGTCGGCGATCACCTAGACAGAATCATGAATCCTAGATGTACATGGAATTCCAGTCACGAAGTCCATGGATATCCCATCCCACATCCACTATAGAACCTCTAATGGCTGAAAAATTCATGCTGGTACCTAATGATCCGCCTTCACTTACAGAAAAGTGAGACACTGAGAGACAAACTTTGCTACTGCTTAATCATTCCCAGCCACCAATGTTTTCGTCAGAGATCCTGATACATCTTTTCCACTTCTGGATATACTGCTAGAGGGGATGTGTGGAACTCCCTCAACATTTCCTCTCGAAGCGACACTGGTACCGTGGTACACCCTCTGAGAAGGATGATGTTCTCCCCACCTTCAAGAAGTCCATCAGGTGCATGTCCTGTGGATATCTGAGAAAGTCAAGCCTCACAGTCAGCGTACCCACAATGCACCTCCCTGACTCACTGAAGAAGTGGGGGAGTGACTGTAAGAGACTGATGAAAAGATGCTCCATATCGATCCACAAAGGATATCTGCAAAGCGGCCAGCTGCTCCATCACCTCACCAAGAAACTGTATACCAGATCTCCTACTGAGTTCATTTGCAACAACATTCCCCTTCTTTGGAGTATAGACTATCTCGAAGTCATAGTATATGAGGAACTCAATCCAACATCGTTGTCTCAGGTTCAGGTCCTTCTGAGAGAAGATATACCTGAGACTCTTATGATCAGAGTAAAATATAAAACCCTATACCATAAACTAATTTTGACACATCTTCAAGGCGAAGACCATTGCTGCTAACTCCAGGTCCTTGGTAGCATAGTTCTACTCACGTTTTCTCCGTTATCGAGAACCATACGTGATAACTTCTTTCTCCTGCATCAAGAAACATCCAAGTCCGATCCCTAATTCTTCCCAGCAGACTATATACCCAACGCCCTCCTCTAGAATCCTCAATATGTGGGCACTAGTAAACCTCTACCTCATCTCCCAAAAACTCTGCTACAATCTCTTCGACCACTTGAAGGGTTTCCCCTTCTTCATCAACACTGATAAAGGTGATGCAACTCTGGAGAAATTTGGCACAAACCTCCAGTAGTATCCAGCCAAACCCAAGAAACTTCGTACCTTTTCCACCCTATTGTGTGGCTCCCAAGCATGTACCGCCTCTATCTTCGGTGGATCCACTGCAACTCCAGCCTCTGATATGACGTGTCCCAGAAAATGAACCTCTTGGATCCAGAACTGGCACTTCGAGAGCTTACCATAAATCTGGTGCTCTCAGAGTGTGTCTAGAACTACCTACAAGTGATAGGCATGTTCCTCCATAGTATCCTAGTAGATAATAATGTCGTTGATGAAGACTTCTACAAAGTGATCAAGGTATGGCTGAAAGATCCTGTTCATGAGTCCCATGAAAACTATTGGAGTTTTGGTCATGCCAAATGGAATAACCCAGAACACATAATGACTATACTAACATTTGAAAGCCGTCTTCTGCCCATCCTCATCTCATACTCTGAACTGGTGATAGCCTGTTCTGAGGTCTATCATTGAGAACCACTATGCTTCCTTAAGGTGATCGAAGAGGTCGTCAATCCTCGGAGGTGGGTACTTGTTCTTCAAAGTCACCTGATTCACGCACTGATAGTCAGCACAATGTCTCAAGCTCCCATCCACCTTATTGGCCAACAAAATCAGGGCTTCCCAAGAAGAAACACTAGGCCGGATGAACCCCTTCCCATGCAAGTCCTCCAGATATACCCGCAGCTCATGAGGCTCTGCAAGAGCCATCCGATATGCTGGTGTAGATATCGGTTTCCTCCTACGGTATAAGTCGAAGCAAAAGTCCACCTCTCTGCATAGAGGTAGACCTAGAAAAGTATTAGGTAAGAAATATGCTTATTGATCCACCACTACAGGATAACTCGAACTCTCCACATCAATCGCTCTAAGGGTAAGGCTAGCTAAATGATAGGTGATTGGCTGTACTATCCTCCTGGTAAGTCCATCATGTGCTACAATGGTTCATTTCTCACTGGTAAAGGTAAAACTAGTCCCATCCATGCAGACGCACCAAACTTTGTGCCTAATACTGTCGATCTAGGCATGGAATATAGATAACCAGTCCATAACCAAGATGACATTGTAAGGCCTCGACACCGCTATTAGAGGATCCCGACCGAATCTATCACCTCCTAGAGTAAGCTCACACTGCTGGAACCAGTGTGTAATCTTCAAATATGTTCTCGTAGGAGTCTCTAGCAGTAAAGATCGAGCCAACGACTCCACCAGAATCTCTGATCTCCAAATGAGGGAAGTGATAGTAAAAGAATGACTGGAACCTATGTCTATAAATACTAGAGTTAAGGTGGAGTAGACACAGATCGTACCTCGTATCATCTCCGGAGCTCCATGGTCATAGGCCTTAGTGGACTAGAGATGAGCTCGCCCATGTCCACCTACTGCCTATGGTTGGGGTGGACCACATGGTGGTGGTGGTAGTAACATCTGGAATTGTCACCCATCGCTAGCTACACGGCCTGCTCCTCTGCCACGTCCCCCTGCTCCTAGCGGACCTCCTCGGTCAAACCTATGTATCCACCTGGGAAGTCCTTCGACCATCTACTGATCATCTATATAGCGGGTTGGGTAGTCATGAGCCTTGTGACCTTGACCACCGCATGTGAAACACTACCTGCTCCTCGCATGACTGGCTCTGTCTCCGGTGCCCCGCATAACCGACCCTGAATCCTGCAGTCATCCACCTATAGGCCTAGTCCTCCTAGACCTCTGTGACATCTATCTGCTGACAGCTATAGGATACTCCTCTATGTGATGCCTGGTGGAGGGTCTCGTTGTTGGTGACTGCTCAACAAGAAAAAATTCTCCACTAAGAGTCCTCTCTCTAACACCCCCTCCAGTGTCGGGATGCTGAGAGAAATCATCGAATCCATGATCTCCCACCTGAGCCTCTCCTTGAAGGTATGTGCCCTGAATAATGGGTCCCACATGATATCAGTGGAGTAGCACGAGAGGTCGGGGAACCTCACTAAGTACTGCGACACGGTCATGCTGACCTTCTACAGATGAAGAAGGTCCTGTATGCACACTGCGTGAAGGGTCGCTGGGACAAACTCTGCACGAAGAAACCTCTCAATGTTTTCCCAGAGAAGTGTCACCTCATCGTGAACCTGGAGCATCATGCTCCACCATATTCATGCTACTGCCTGTAGAAAACTGGCGACAAGGATCACTGTGAGATCAGCAGGTGTCCCTACCAGTTGGAAGACTCTCCCCATGGCCTCTAGCCAATCCTCATCCGCCTGTGGGTCCGTCTCTCCACTGAACCTGGGTATCCTCTAGTGATGGAACTCATGAAACGCACTCAAGAGACGTGCACCCTTTGTTTCTTAGGATAGTGGCATCGGTGGCCCAATTGGTAAAGGTACCACTGGTGACTCTACTAAAAGAGGGCCCTGCCTTGAGACGTCGTCGCTCAGTGGGCTGTCATCACGTACTATACTCGGAACACTAGCTGGATGTCTGCTTGGAGGCATCCTGAAAAAAATTGGTGCACCTTGGTCAATAAGATATACCTGGTGAGATGACTCAAAAATATCCAAAGAAAACGTTTCTAAGCACACACACAATCAGTGTTTTCATGCACTGAGTCAGAAATCAGAAGTCAAGGTCCTGGTGTTTGGATACGCCAGCCGCCACAAAAACACTGGATTCTTTAAACTGATAACCACACCCACTACACTTAACATTATTGACATAAAAAAGATCAGAGTATAATGTTATACGGTAGAACCAGCTCTTTTGATACCAATTTTTCATAACTAATCCCCCGGGGCCTGTGCCGTGACTACCCCAAGTCCGCCTTCCATAGGCTATGGGATGACAACTACCACCAAATGGCGTATCCCCTAAAATCGTGGAGGCATTGCCTTTATATCCTATAAACAAACTCTACCAAGAACACATCATATATGAAAACAAATACACTTTATAGTAAAAAGAGTGTTAAAAGTAAGAGGGGCTTGAATACAAGCCCAATAGTAAAGGTACAAGTACAACTGGAAATAAAATACAACTGAAGAAAGAGAAAGACAGCTACGATTTTTTCCTCTGAGGTTCCTACCTGAAGAGTAGGTATAGATGGCCTCCTTAGCACTCTGCGTCCTCCCATCACCTCTGCATACAAACACGCCATATGGTCCGCCTCTAGGAACTGTCCAGTCCAGGAACCCTCAACCCTTATCAGCGCTATCTGTCGTCTGCACCAAACACAACCAGGTGTGGGCGAAGCCCGTGTAGGGGTGAGTATAACAAAACACAATAGGGACCACGAGACCCTCACGGTCTCACAAAATCCACAAATGATAAACCAAAAAGCATGAAAACCACTGAAAACCCTACTTAGGTATATGACCATACATATACCTATGTTATCAAATATTACCCATCTCATTCCCGAGGAAACACAAGGCCTAACTCATTAGACAAAGTACAACGGTTCCACAAAGTAAATATTACTACGAAGGTAAGAACCACACAGGTACGCCACATAGAAGAATACCTCAAAGGTAATACCATGAAGATAAGTACCACACAGGTACGCCACACAAAAGAATATCACAAAGGTAACACCACGAAGCTAAGTACAACACAAGTATGCCACACAAAAGAATACCAGAATGGTAATGACTTAGCTCACACTAGGTATAACTAAGGTAAATTAGTAAACATGACTAGATGTAACAACTGAATCATCTTACTCTGTTAAGAGGCAGACCCACACAGGATACTAAATCATCGCACCCACATAGGATCCTAGTACATCATCAGACCCACATAGGATCCTAGTACAATAGACTGACACACGATCCTAGAGTAGTCCCACATGGATTCCTAGATCGGATACATATGTTATCCTCGAGCACATACCCACTAAGGATCTGTTTCTCATGTTATAGCTAGCAACAGGGTTTTCGCACTAAGATCGCTTGATTCCAGGAGGATCCGCTCCTCAATCCACTGGTATATAATCCAAATGCCAGGAAGTCCCATGAAAAATTATTCCAAAGGACCTCTACATAAAAAGGGACTCATCGCAACATACAATGCGTCAATCAGACGCCCATTCTGTAAGTTATTAGCCTTTTAGTCCCGAAGGCTCGGTTTGATTCGTGTTCGATCCAACCTGTGCATACCTCAAATTCAACCAAAACTCATGTGGGGTATACCAAAAGATCTGTATCGCTACAAGGTTTCTAGATCCACTGATGTTTCATCAAACAGACTCCTGTAGCTCAAGATATGTCTGAAAGAGGTAAAAGGTTCGAAGTCGGTCCGGGTCCTGTCCGATCGGGGCGGGTCCGACCCGGTCGGCCAACCTGACCCGAACATGCCCAGGCCGACCCGACCCATTTTCGGTCGACCTGGCCCGACCCTGGTATGGCCCTGACCCAGCCCGTTGGCCAGCCCACGGTGCAGCGGCCCGCAGCGGCCCGTAGTGCAGCGACCCGAGGCGTCCCACAATACAGTCCGTTAGGGTAAAGCACTCGACCACCCCCACCTGGCCGGATGGCCAGTTTCTCCTCCGGGCGGCACGGTCACATGCCGCGCCATCTCCGAAGGCCGGTAGTGAGACCACCACCCTTCCCTCGCCGTCGCGGCACAAGGCCACAGTTATTCTCTAACAGGAGGCGCGTACACGCGCTGATGCCCCTACGCGCGGCCGGCTGCCGCCCTTGATCTGCTGCGGCCGATGGTCCGTGGCTCTTCTTTAGCAGCGTGGTTGCGCTGCCCCCTTCATCGCGGCCAGTTGGAGTGATGACTGCTATTCCCGAGACCCACTGGTGTTGGTCATCTTCCTCACCCATCACGTCGAACACACTAAAAATCACAAGGATTGTGGAGTGGTTGGGCCATGTTCATTTGGTCCGCTCCATCCACGTTAGAGTGGTAGCAAGAGACTGCTGGAGATAGATTCAACATGAAAGAAAAATCAACGAAGATTAATAAAAAACGTACCCCTAACTTGAAGGTTCCGAAAGAGGAGGCGCAAGGAAGAAGAAGAAGTCGTTGAAAAATGTCGGTGTTCGTCATCTCCACAAGGCGCTTCCAATCCGGGCTCCGGGTTGGTTCCTAGTTCTTAATTTCTTGGTTCTTGGTCGCTCGTCACGGCCCACCAGAACCGGCTCCATCATCCAAGAGTTGGGCTTCATGATACTTGATCAGATCTTCGTCTCTTGGTGATGTCATTCCAAATCCTCCCTCCAAGCTCTATATAAATAGGAGAGGGGGATGGTGAGTAACGATCGTGAAATTTATGAAGGTTAATTTAATAGGAACCCTCCCAAATTTCTATAACGCTATTACTTAGTCTTTGATAGGTTTAAATAATTAATTTACATTGGCAGAATTAAATGTTGACACATTTAATTAATTTTCGTTGGATCAACTAATTAAATGGGGAGTTGAAAGGTTTTCTCCCATTAAAGAGGGCCCATGAGGTCCCCACTACCATAACCCATGTAGAGTGGTTTTAATAAAAATAAAATAAAACTTTTTATTTATTTTATTTTTATTTCCATGTAAAACATGAAATCTAACTTTCACCCTCGACCTACTGCAGTCGAGGTGAGGGTCTTTTTAAGATAATATCGGCACTGGTAGTTCAATGATGTCCTCATATTTCAATTCCGAGAACCAGTTCATAATTTACAAAAACCGTCTCACATGTTTACTAAACGTACCCAGAAAAAGTTCATAAATTCACTCTGGGCACACTGGGTCTCAGAATCATATGCCGTCAATTTTTGCGGACTCGTAAAATTTCCATATAATTAAAAATAAAATTTACATGGAATTTCCGGGTCTTTATACTATTTATTAGAGTTTTGGACATTTCCTTCTAGTAGATGACTTTACCCAGACTCTATGTAGAGTGTTTGAGAAAAATTATTCTTATTAATTTTCTATTTTTATTATGATCAAGGTTTTTAAAATCTAAGCATTTTATTGGAAAAATTTAAAGGATCTTTGGTCATAGGGAACTTGTGAGGCCTTGATGGTGGGATCTATTGTGGGTTTGATTGAGGTACAAGATATATATCATTTGATTTTTTTAATTCTATCATTATTATCATATGAAATGACATGGGAGTTATTTAAAACCTTGTTTTCTAAGTTGTTTATTGAAGTGGATGTTAAGGGAAAGACATTGACATAGTTTATGGGTATTCTTAACAGCTAATAAATGGTGAAGGAGTATGTTGTCACCCTCAAAAATACGATTCCCCTTTCTTAAGAGGAACATTCAATAAAATTTTTAAAGAATCATATCTATGTAAAATTACATTTTTTTAGGTATCAGTAATAAATTTTTATCATCAGGGAAATTATAATTTAATGATTTTGTGGATGAGGAGTTACTAGATGAGTTGGTTTCTAGAGGAAAATTCATGATGGATGGTGACCATTTTTTTAGTTGTTCTAGTGAAGGATTCCCATACAGAGAGGAATGGAAACAATATTAACCATGTTTAGTGGAGCCATTCCATTTCTACTTCAACCCATAGTAATTTTCCCCTTATTTTCTTCAAATATAGTCAGTACTGGAATTCTAAAGGCTATTTCATTAGTCCTCCTAATATTTTTCATCATTTTTGTTGATTGATGAACAATAGGAAATTTTGTAGACTGAGATATAAGTATAATAAAACTAGGTCCTCCCTGAATTCATAATATTGATGAAAATATCACATTATCATTACAGTTAACCCTTTTCAATCATTCTTCTTCTTGTTTCATTTTATTACATCCTTCAACTTCATTGATTTTAATGATGACTTTTGGATGTTTATTATGTCAAGATTGATTAGTGACGTATGTCTCCAATGAAAATTATGGAATGTGTTTTTTAGGGAATTCATTTGATTCCATTTAATTAGAATATAATGTTCTATTAGTGGTGAACCATCCATGTGATATTTTTGAGGAACCACAATACTATTATAATTTAATATTAAGGAGATCTATTTCATATCATAATATTTTATTTATACCTTTGAATCATCTAGTGTGACTTTTCATGTTTAGAGTTATTCGTTGATTGGTAGTTTTATTTGGTTTTGGTTTGACTTAGAGAATATAATTTGGGAATTTCTTCTTTCTAAGATGATATTCCTTCTCTATTTTGGTTGTTTAAAATTTTCTGATTGTTTTTGGGTGAAAATTTTTATGTTGGGGAGTTATATTACACAGTAAATTAATTTATTTTATCATTTTTTTTCACATTATTTTTCATTTAATATTTTCATTGGGTTTCAGGTTGAGTTCCTATAACAATTTGGAAATTTTAATCTTTCATGTGGTTCTCTCTGTTTATCCCAAAATTATTGAACAAAATTTATGGGAAACCATGTAAATACAATAAAAAATTGGTGTTTTATTTTATTTAATCCATTATAGGTTTTTAAACAAGTACAATACATAGTAAGTTTCCAACTGTGCGAGTCCGAGAGGAAATCGTGTGAAACAATTGGGGCATAAGGGTATTGGCACAAAACTTATGCAGGGTTAATATGAACTCTAAAAATGTGTGAAAATAGTAAGGTTTCTTAAAATAATAATTTTCACCATTATCTTGTGGTTTCTTAGAAAAATTGGTCGAACTATTCATTCATTTTGGTGACTCCCATGTGCGGTGCATGGTTTCCACACAGTTTAGAAAACCATGCGACCTCTCTAGATGAATACAAATTTGGGTTTTCTCCTTTAACCCTTTAAATTTTAAAATCTAAAATGGGGTTTTATCTCCTCGATTCATTCATGAAATATCATGAGAGCCTTAGAGAATCCTCCCCTCTTCTTCCCTTTGATATTGAGGCTTTCTCCTTTGATTTTCATAGTGAAACTTTTAAGGTGAGTTTTTTCCCACTTATCCTCTTCCTTCCATATTATTTATAATTCTCAACTATTCTTAGTGTTTCATTAGATGAACACTAGCTATGAGATTTTTATAAAATCATTATGAATTATTATTTCATGGCGTGATATTGATTCATTAGGCTATATTCCATATTTATTTGACAATTTTACTAGATCAACACACATCCATGGTTGGTGTCTCAATTGCTTTCTCTTCCATAGCATTTCATGATATTCTGAAATCATTTTAAATTCATTTTCAATAAAATTTCTTATATTATTAAATAGACGAATGGATTTTAAAAGATTTGTGAGATAATGGTATTATTTGAAATAGGGTCATCCAAGATATCTAAATGTCAATGACATTGTGCTGAACACAATTTTTTTCTATTTGTTTTATAAAATGTATAAAATAGATTTCAATAGAATTTAGGATCATTATGAGATGGGTATCCTTTACCAAAATTATATGTGTTGGTTTTTGTTGTTATATTGGGGTTTTCTTGTGTTGTTTCAATTTTTATGTTTTCTTGGTTTTACCTATAAATTATTATGTATTGATGTATAACATGAAATATGTTTCTTCATTTAATTATATTCAATTTCTTATGAATGTTTATACATATAGAAGTGGTATATATATCCTTAAATGCACACATAGGTGATCATATATATGTTCACATGAATATATATGTATATTTCATAAAATAACATTGATAAGGTTTGCTTTTCATATTTTCCCTTAATTTCCAAATCATTCATACAGTGGTTTGATACATCCTATGTAAGTTAAAATAACTTTAAAATAAAGAATGTTTTCTTCAAAAATATATTTCTAATTTAAAATGAAATGGCTGATTTATTACCTCAATTTTTTTTCTTTTAAAGTGTTGACCTCTATGGAATCCATTTATTTTGAAGATGGGTTTAACATGGTTTTTGTAGGGAGTTAAGATAATAAATTCTTATTTCCTCATATTGATATATTGTTGAGATTCTTTATATAAAGGATACCTCAACTCTTGAATTTATTATCATCACGGTATCTTAGGAATATTAATGGGGGGGTGAGAGATGTATTTATATATCCCTGATGAGATAGACTAGATGCCCAGTGGTTTCAGATGCCATAATAGGGTGTGCCATTGGTAATGCTAGTTTGGAGCATCTAGGTGGTTATAAACATAGAAACTTGAACGATATGCATACAGATGGCTCCAAACTGAGTACATCATGGGTCTCCTCACTAGAGTTTAGGACATTTCCATGATTTAATTTTTCATATTCTATTAAAACTCTTTTAACACTAGAAACATATAAAAATTATTATTTACAACGGTTTATTTTTATGGATTCATATACGTCATAGTTTTATAAAAACATATATCAAAAAATAATAATATTAATTAACTAAATTTTTTTCCATGTATTACATGGCTTTATTTAAAATTTATATTTTTAGATTTTAGAATATAAATTTTATAAAAAATGTCTTCATTTTTGGACTTAGTATATGAATTTATCTTAGGGTGAATATTTAGGATTTTTTGGAAGAATTTATTTTTTGTGTAATAGTGAAAAATACGTTTTTATTAAAATAATCATTTATTTTCATGTATTTAAAAATGAAAAATATATTTTGGTTAGTTTTAAATGAAACATCATTCCCATTTTACTAAAAATAATCAAATTAATTCCATACTAATCAGTATTATTCTTTATTTTTATGTAAAATAATTTTTATACTTAAAAAGAGATTTCATCTAAAACATTTTTCATTGTAGTTCATGTATTTATATTAAAAATATTTTTTTGACAAATTACTGTAATAGAATATGGTAAGATGGATTTTGTATTTTTAATTAAGATTTTTAAATTTGGTAATAATTCAATTTTAAATTTTTGATCATGAATAGAAACCTTGGTAAAACATTATCACCCTGATAAAAGTTAAAATAATTAACTAAGATATTAAAACTAAGAGATAAGTTATAGATTTTCATAAACACTTAGATAAATTTTATTGGTTATGTTTATTTATAACATAAACTATCATTGATTATTTTTTCCATTTGGTAAAAATTAACTTTAATAATGATATATAGTATATTTTAAAGAAATATGTATTTTTAGGTGTGCCACTTCTTTCAATGAAGATTCACCTGCACTCACTCAGTGCTCCTGATGCTCTCAATTCTCCCGAGGAGTCTTCTTTCCCTCCTTTATGGGGATATAAAGATATGTTCAGCAGAGATGACATGCCTCGGTCCTCCCAATTATTTCTTCATGACCTTTTATTTATCCCTCATGCCTTCTCAACCAAAGCGTCTTGTTGCTGTGGATATCATACAATGCTTAATGCCCCTCTTTCTGCCAAAACACATGCATCCAACTTCCATTTTGGGTTTGAGTGCTTTTGATTTAGGTGGTTTGGTTTGGCGTTGGTAGTAGTTTTTGGTGTCATTCTTCTCTACTTCCCTTGATGGACAACCCATCATGCTTGACTCTTGCTTGATCGAGTTTGATGAGGGGTATGTGCGAACTTGGGATGGTGTTGGAGGGGGGCTAATAGGGGCCTCAGTTCGTGTTCTCCGTTGAAGATAGATTCTTTTTCTCTTCATCTTGGCTTCATTATTGTTTCGTTTCAATGATTCTTCATGGTGATTCATTCCTCTTATTGTTTAGTCTCATTATTGACCTTTTGGTCTTGGTTCATTGATGCTTCAGATAGGTATTTTAATTGTACATGTTTTTTCCTTCTTATTCAGAGAGGAAATGTTTTTTGGTGATGATTTCTTGTTTTTTTATATTTATGGTTCACTGGTTTGATAGAAGAGGCAGTATTTGTTTTCCTCAGTGATGATGAGATGGTATCCCGTATGATCCTATAGAAAGGCCTCCATAAAATCAACTAAAGTGCACAATTGTATTGGGTCATTAGGAGGGAAACCAGTTTCGTTATTTCTCTCATTGACAAATGTCTTCCGGTCCTATGGTTACAATGATGACAATGGTGTTATTTATTTTGATGTTGATGATTTATACTAGGAGGCTCCCACTGGTGTCTGGTACCTTCAATGATGGTAGTATGATATTTTTGAAGTTTAGTTCTGGTGGTTTGGTTCCAATGAGTGGAGGTGACATGATTAACTCATCTTTTAGGGGAGCATCTCGAGGTCTCACTTCTTGAGGTATCGTGCATTGAGGTGTCATAGTGGTGATGGGGTGTTGCATGGTAATTTTGAATTTAAAATTTGAAATCTTTATTTTTTTTCTATTTTTTGAATTTTGAATATGGTGTTTTGTTTGAAAAATATTTTTCCAATGTTACCACTCATCCATAAAGCGGTTTAGCAAAAATTCTTATAAAAATGGAATTTTTAGTTAGTAAGGTGTGCCACTCCCCTCACTTATAAAAGGGAACCACCTATCCTCAATTATTCAAAACATTTGAGCCATTAATATTGAACAATTAGAACACAAATATGTTATTACCAATCCTAACCAATTTCTATTTTTCTTGGTCAAACAAAAGTCCAAACTAAGAAGGCCTAAGATGTAAGAAAAGGGAAGTTTTCCAAATAAGTGATATAATTATTAACCGAGTGTTTCATGTTTATTTATTCTTCTTTGACCATTAAATATTCATTAACCATGGTGAAATAATAACATAAATATATTTTATATAATAAAATATTATTATGATAATGTGACAACCCTTCTTCATCTCCTTTTCCATCTATTGGAAAATGATAACATCACTCTTGCGTACCTGTGAAATACTACCTCAAAAAGAAACATTTTTCATATCACCGAATTATATGGCTACTTAAAATCATGGATTAGATGAATATTAATGATATTTATAAAATAATTATTAACCTATAAATATAATATATTACCTTCTTTCTTATTGTTCCGTCTTTTGGAAAGAGATAATGTTTTTCATGCGTACATGTGGACTACTACCTCCACCAAGAAATATGAATAATTTTTCATTTCCAACTTAGAAGAATTTTTATAAGAATTAAAATAATGAATAATTATAATTTTTATGACATATATATTAATTTTTAAAATAATAATATTATCTAATTTATTTATTTTCTTGTAATAAGTAAAATTAAAATTTCATCCATGCATATATACGAACTACGGTATATAAGAAACAATGTGGATCATTTTTCATGACTGACATACATGATTTATTTTAAAAGTGCATATAATTTATATATATATTAATTATAAAATGATTAATATTTATTAGGTAATGGAACGATATCCCCTTTTACCAAGGTCAATGCTCGATTTTTTGAGTATATAAACCGAACTTACTCAAAATTTCTAATGTGAAATTATCTATTTTAGTATCTAAATATAACATGGTAATAAATGAAATAAAAGGTATAATGATCATGTAATGAAAATAAAAAAGATTATTAACAAAACTTAAAACTAATATAATCTTATTACTCAAGAGGGTATACATATGAATGAAATGATTTGTGACTTGAGGTAAGATATTTTTCCTTAAAACCTTATTTTAATATATTCCTCTAAACTATTTCTCCTCCATATCCATGTTCATAAAAAGGTTCCATGAATGTTATTATTTATATATAAAATATTAGTAATTATCAAATTCAACTAGTTTTTGATTTCTTTAAAAATAATTAAAAAAATAATCTTACTAAAAATTACCTCATGGGATATTTTGACCTTTGTACAAATATATAAAAAAAAGTTTTTAGCACATATGGCTTGACCTATGTTTCTATTAATCATATAAATTATTAATTATTAATGTTACTCTATATTTTAACATAGGGTTTTAATGAATATAATATTCCCACTCTTCTATGTTTTTTAATTTTTTAAATTCTTCAAGGAATGAAAAGGATATTTCTTCTTATGATTATGAAAAAATTGAAAGTGTTTTGAGCATGGGAGAATTTTGTTTCAACTATTTTATGTTGGAAAAGTAATGTAATAGAATTATTTTGTATAGGGTAAGAAACTTGAGTGTTATAGATGATTATGAGTGAAACTGATATAGCTAATGGTGTTGGGTGAACTTGATATTTCTCTCCAGTGCATTGTGTAATGATGCAGTCTTCAAAAGAGTAAATGAGGAAGATTACCCCGTTATCTACTCATACAGAATCAGTTAGGATTCAGTTTTTTTGACATGGTTTATTCATGAGTAAAAATGGATTAAAACTATGATGCTTTAAGATACCTATATATTTCTTGTAAAATGGGTTTTTAGAAAAATTATATGATTTTATGTGGTAAGGAAAGATTATAAACATTTAAAGGTGATTTTTTCAAAGAAATGTTTTCATGAATTTAAAATGTATCAAAATGACTTTATTGTTTTAATACGATTAATAAAGGGTTTTCAATTATTTTATTTGAACAAAAATTGAGGTCAACATGTGTAAATGTTTTTATTTAGAATCTCTTTATTTATTGATAAATAGATAAACACCTATATGGGTTTTCATTATTTTTACTAAAATAACAATATTTCATTATATTTACACCCCATACCAAGATTTGTTTCCTAATACAATGTTTTTAAATGTTTTTCACAAGATCTAATTGTTATGAGAATTTTTATCATGTTCATGATCTCCACTATAGTGTCTTGAATTAAATGAAGGAAAAAAAATCTTGCATGAAACCAAGTCATAAACATAATGCACTTTTTTTAGAATAAATGTACATTGTCTGAATGTGACCACTTTTTTAGGTAATTTTTTATCAAATCATATAAAAAATAAAACCAAAATGTTATTGTAAAATATAAGAAACTTTATCCCTTTTTATAAATATGTAATTATTGGATGATTAAGTTACAGGGTGTTATAGTACAAATTATAGGAATGTTATAGATACATATATAGGTTAAGAGAATATTAAAGAAACATTAAATATACTATAATTTAAGGTTACATTATTTTAAGTTATAATTTAAAGATTTATATGTTTTTTATCTAATCCATGTCTGTCTAGATTTGTTTTTCATAGAGTAAAATGGAAAGCTTATATTGGAAGGTATCAAAAAGATAAAAACTATTGGAATTATAATATTATAATAGTTGAAATAGTGTAGTTTGTGTTAGAATTATCACAGATGAGATAGAATATTAATGGTGGAACCCATTAAATTGATAGAGTAAATTCACTATAGATGAACATGTCTATTGTGAAGTGGTTCATAAAACAACACCCTATAAGTTTTGATGTTTCTTAAAAAATTTCAAAATATGAAGGATGAATAAATTCATTAGAGAATATATTAATTTAAGATTATATTTGATATTTTGGGTCATAGAGTTCATCAAAATTGAATTATTTCTATTTATAATTTTGAATATGAATTAAATCAAGGGTATTCTATAATTAAAAATACCACAGAAAAGGATAAGATTTATACCATTGAGTGTAAAATATTTAAAGAAATTTTTATTGAGAAGTATTTTCCTAATATTCTATTAATTAGAGAGGAAATTAAATTTCTTATTTTGAAATAAAATGAATATTAATTAGAGTCTTAAAAAGAAGTAAATTTTATAAGACTGGAAAGGCATACACTAATTTCTTTTAGAACTATGATAGTAAAATTGATATATTTTACGTAGTAGTTTTTTCATTTTGACAAAAAAGTTTACATGATTTTTTTGATACTTATGTACATATTGAAAACAAGGGTAAAAATATGTAAATTTTGGAGGAAATTAATAATTTTTAAACTAAGAAAATTGGAGGTCAACCCTCCAAATATTCTAAATGCAGTAAAAATTGTTTTAAAGAATATTTTATAGGATGCGGAACGCATTAATGATGTGGTGATCCTGTCAATTTGGATTTTTTACTACAAGAAAAAGGGTTATATTGTGAAATGTAATGCTAAAATGTATTGTAATCTATTAATAATATTTTTTAATTACAATGATTTGGTCCATTATGCTAATTCATTTCTAAAGTTTATTTCTTAATGTGGAAATAATCAAGATAAAAAATAGAGAGTTTTGGTGAAGTCATTTGATACTACAATAGAATATGAAGGACCATAAAATAAAGCTGTGAAAAGCATATTACTTGTTTATATAGATTATACCAATTCCTTGATTGATTTGATATATATATATATATATATATATATAATATTTAATATATGTGAAATTTTAATGCAAAATGGGTTTATCATATCATTAAATGATGTTGGAAATATTTATAATGAAATTTGGGGTATTATAAATGGAATAATAAATTATATAAATATTCTTATTAAAATCTATGAAAAAGTTTTCCCTATAAAAATTATTGTATTTTCCATTAAATTGTTTTATGTTTTTAGGGTATGGATTAGAAATAAGTTTATCATTCTATGATAGGTTGAAGTGTTAAAAATGTCATTTTTTTAGAATGAATTTCAATTTTTTTATAATGATTAATTTATAAAATTTATAACATATAAAAAATATGATAAGATGGTAAAAGTTATAAGTGAATTTTATGTTGCACACATTGTTGAAAAAAATGAAAATGTTCAAATTATTGATGTATTATTAGTAAATAAATATATAGATTTATTTCATAATTATTTAAATGGATATATTCTTAATTGGGGTTTTGAATTCATTTTTGACTTAATTCCCGAGTGTTAAAATGTTTTCGAACAACCATATTGATTGGATTCAATAGAATCTTTGGAAATGAAAAAGAGGTTATAAGAGTTTCTAGACAAGGGTTTTTCAACATTAACAAGTCACCGAGGGGTGATACTATTATATTTGTTAATAATAATGATAGTTACATGATACGTTTTATTGATTATAGAGTACTGAATAAAATCACTATTAATAACAAGTATTCATTTCATTATATTGATGAATTATTAGGAAAACATCAGGTTTCTCAGTATATTTTAAAGAATTTTCTCAGGTGTAACATCCAAAGTAAAGAATTATGGATTTATATATATATGCCTATTTATGAATTAGTTAGTGTTTTAGAGGATCAAAATGAGAATAAATCCAATCTTAAGCATGAAATACTCTAATATTTTTTTAAAAGATTGTTTTACTGCCTTTTGATGGAAAACCATTTTTAAATCTAACTATTGACAATATGAAAAGCTATATATGTCAAAATAAACTTATTCTTTAGAATTGGGAAATTGAAATTAACTTTGGATAAATTTTTGATATTTTTCTAACAATGTTCATTTTTTAATGAATAGTGGAAAATACTGAGGTTTACTTGAAAACTGCTTTTTCATCTAATTTAATTATATGGTTAGATTATATTTTTAATTGGTTTTAAAGTTTATTTAGAATATATTATTACCATTTAATCCAATTTTGGTCATTTTAATTGATTTCAATTTGAAATTGGGCATAAACAAGTGCCAAACTTTTCATAGATATTGTTTCAAAAAACCCGCTATTTATTTAGACAATGGGAATTTTTTTTAAATTAATTACTGCAATTTTTGTGTTTGGAATTTCGTAAAATGGATTCCATATTTGGAATCATAAGGTCCAAATTATGTAATTAATAATCTTTTGTTTTTGGACATTATGAATAGCAACGACAGTAATTATCTTTAATTATCATGATTAATTAGTAATCAGGTAGTTAAGGGTAATAAAATAATATCATAATAATACAAAATTACATCAAAATGTGTCCTAATGATACTGGTTGTGTCATGGACGACCGTGGGATGCCTTGGGGCAACTTAGGGACCCCATGGAATCACTTTTTGGTGATAGTGACACTTTATCATTTTATTTTTAATGAAATGAGAATATCACAAAAGTATGTAACACCTAAGTAAAAAAAAGTAGTATTGTCTTTGTAAATGACCTCTTAGACTATAAATAGTAATTTGAAAGATAAAATTATTTCCTGCATCATAGTATTTTTTTATAATTTTTAGACATTAAATAAATTAATTTATTCATGACACCATGATGATGCAGCGATTACCTCATTAATGAATAATTTAAATAAAATGAAAAGATAATGTAAATTATAAGACATAAACTTTTCAAAAACATATTGAATGGGTGGATTTAGAACCCTTATCTACTTATCCTCGAAATATATCTTTGTGTGACCTTTAAAATCCGAAACTCATCTTAAAATAAAGTAACATTTCATGACTTTCCAAGAGTGCCCCTCCTCCGTCTAATAAAAGGCCCCCACCTCTACCCTCCATACCCACACCTCTAAAGACATTATCTCAGCCAAACTCTGCTAATTTTATCTATCCATATCCCTCTATTCATCCTATAATCCTTACCTTAGGCAGAAATCTCTTCAAGAAACCATTTTTGTTCCAACCAAGGGGAGTTACCAGATTTAAAGGAAAAGTATTCTCTAATGTTATTTTGTTTTATTTTGTTTCTACAACCCCCTAAAATCTTTTTATTCCTTTATTTGGTAACAAATAAAGTATCTTCAATATACTAGGATGTTTTTATTAGAAGTATTCGAGCTACACTTACACACACCTTTGTCTAATGGTTAAAGAACATATTATTTCTATGGATGACGAATTACTGCCTCACGAAACGATGATTGTTCAATCTTATTTTAACACCTTTCATGGGGGCCATTAAGATGTAAATCTATTTATATATGATATATATTATTTTTATTTTTTCCTTATGATTCTTTATTTTTCATTTATGACATACCTTTATGGTTTCCTTTATGGATTAACGTGATAATTTCATTTTTTGGAAGTTCGGACTACCACCCCTTCAATGTGATTTGAACCGTTAATGCCATATGTGGGACGTGTAAAGGATGGAGTTAATAATAATTTATATTATATTATACTGAAATTATAATGTACCTTTATATAATTATTATTTCATTCAATTAAATACGAAATAGAAATGAATGTAGTGTTCATGCGTACGTACGACTTACCGTCTCCATGAATGGTGCATTTAATTTCTTACCTCTAATGTAATGTAATATTATAAATGAATTTATATACTAGATATATATGAAATATATGATATCTACATCATGAATATAATTCGGGATATAATGGATATTTTACCACATGAATAACTTGTAATTATAAGAAGTTCATTTTTGACTCAAGTACCAAAGATCGACAAAACAACCATTATTAACTTAAATAATTACATAACGTTCATAATATGGTAATAAGTAATATAAAAGGAATAATGAACTTGAAAAAGGTTCTTAATAAAGTATACATTAACCCTAGTTTATTATTTAGGATATTAATGAATGATCGAGTCAAGTTGGACACGAGGTAAGGGAATTCGTCTCAATCTCCTTTCATTGAGGCGTTTTTTGTTTTATACAGAACATTCTTTTATACGGTGTATAAACCCCTTTGAATTTTACTTTTATACAAAATGAATATTTTTGTATGAAGTGTTTTACTAAAAGACAAAAGGAATGTTTTGTCTTATGTGGCGACAACGACTTCTCCGCCGCCGTGACCATTATTTGAGTTTCAGCTTCCTCTACAAGTCATAACTTTTTTTTAAATGAAAAAAATACCATGTTTTGATTTTATTTAATTTTGGTATTAAAAATGGTTTTGGTAATTTTTTTATTATATCAATGTGCTTTATTGATATATTGTTATTGAAAAGTGGAAATGTTATGTTTCCTTTATGCTTGTTTTACGTGATACGATTATGTTATGGTTCTTGGGAATTTTTTATGAAGATGGGTGGTTCCATGATAAACTAAATGTTGGTGATCCCGATATAGCTCTCCAATTCATTGGGTAACACAAAGGGGTTAAACACGAAGGTTTCTCCAAAGAGATTTAAGGAATATTCTATGATGGGCATTCCAAACGTAACCATGAGAGTTACTTCCTACGTAAGAATGTTATGAATGACTCAAGTTACCTTTATGTCTTATGATTTCTATGAGTTATTAATGAATCTTATGATTTAATGAGGTGCGTTAAAGTGCTTATGTTTTATGAGTAAAGTATGATTTCATTGATTCTTATATATATATGGACTAATGTTTTCATTCCGTATTTTTATATCCCTTAATGAGCTTTTTATGCTCATCACAAGATTTTGAAATGTTTTTCACAGGTCAATGGAAAAGTACATGATGTGATGATAGTGTCGAGGAAGTGTCAAGAAAGAATCCATTTTTTATTTTAAATATTTCTCATTTATGGGAAAAATGAATACTGTATTTTATGTAACCACCTTGTTTAAATGTGGAATGTAATCCATGATTTATGATCTAATTCTCTAAAAATCGAAACCTGAAAAGATCCTCAATGTGTATTCTGGTAATAACTCAAGATTATGTAATGTTTAAGGCTGGGGCCTTATAGTTGGTATAAAAGGTCAGTTTATATAACTTTAGGAGTTATAATTCTATTAAATGATTATCTAAAAATATTTTTTTATGGTCAAATTGAAATGATATAGTATTTGAAGATTACCATGTTGCTTCATCTAAGACATGTGTTTTCAGAATGGTTTTCCGCAGAGGAAACAGGGAAGCAGTGCTAGGAAGGCATACAGAAGGAAATGACCTTCCAAATCAGTATCCTGAGATGGTCAGAATTGGAACTGAATAGCTTGTTGCAGTAATGGCGCATATGACTCAAACAATAAATGGTGGTGGTATCCATGCACTAGATCAACCAAATCAACCGTAGAGGAACATGTTAGTGGCGGAACATTTAATGAGGAAAAATCACCCATCATTCAGAGGATCATCTGTCTCTGTGCTAGATGAAGGGTGGATTAAAGCACTGGAGAAGATTTTCGATGTCATGGGGTGTTCATACAATCAAAAGGTTAGTCTTGTTGTTTACCGTTTAGAGGGTGACACATATTAGTAGTGGTCGATGGTAAAAAATATCAAGGACGCTGATGAGATTGATGATCTTGACTGGGATGAATTCAAAGTTATGTTTCAGGAGAAATATTTTCCTAAGGCTTTTCGACTTCGGATTGAAAAACAATTCTTGGAATTGAGGCAAGAGGACGACTCAGTGGCTGCTTATGAAGAAAGGTTCACTCGATTGGGAAGGTATGCTCCAAATTTTATCTGAGACCTTGATAGTAAAATGAATCGTTTTTACTCATGATTAAAGCCAAAATATCGAAGGGAATTGGCTTCTCGTGAGTTAAAAAGTTTTTAAAAGCTTGTTCGATGTGCTGAGAAGGAGGAAATGGAGTTTTCCGATGATCAAGTGTTCTATGAAAACCAACAGAAGAAGAGACCGAGGTGGCTGGAAAAGGGAATAATTCTTCAAAAAGGTATGATGGTAAGAAAACTAAGTTATCCTTTTGTGATAAATGTGGTAAAAATCATGCTAGTGAATGTCTTTTGAATTCTGGAAAGTGCTACTAATGTGGTAATATGGGACATAAGGCTCGTGATTGCACTGGAAAAGATCAGGGTGGTGGTAAGACCAAATTTTATTTACAGTTAGTGAAATGTTTCAAGTGAAATGAGATGGGTCATTATGAAAACTAGTGTCCGGAAAAGAGATCGAATGATGGGAAGTAGTCAGTATACAAGTAGAAGGGGTGGTGAAATCCTTTGCAACTACTTTATCAGATATTGGGCCATCAAATGAAGTGGTCCCATGTACTTTTTTTTGTTTTTTCAGATTATGCTAGTGTGTTGTTTGATTCAAGGTCTACACATTCTTTTATCTCTGAAAAATTTTATAGTAAATTAGGAATAACATCTAAATAAATGACTCATGAACTTGTGGTAAAAACAACTAGGGTAAATGTTGAGGCAAAAAGAATTTATAAGAATCTTCCTAACCTAATCTGTGGAAAGAACCTACTTGCAAACCTTATTGTTTTACCTATAGTAGAGTTTGATGTTATCCTGGGTATGGATTGGCTCTCTGTTTATAATGTTAATATTGATTGTAGAGATAAAGAAGTTTCTTTTCAGAAATAATTCCAGTTTGTGTACAAGAATGAACCCTTACTATTGATAACATATCAAGAGGCTGAGAAACTTGTAAAATATGGAAATGAATGTTACCTTTCACATATTGCTGAAAACAATCGAACCGCTTAGATTAATGATGTGGCAATGGTAAATGAGTATCCTAATGTTTTTCTTGATGAGTTTCCTAGAATAATACCAGATCAAGAAGTTGAATTTACTGTTGACTTAGTTCCTGATGCTAAGCCAATTTCAAAACCCCCTTTACCGAGAGGATAAAATTGAACTTTTAGAATTAATGGAGAAATTGAAAAATTTACTAGAGAAATGTTTCATTCAACCTAGAACATCACCATGGATTGCTCCTATATTATTTGTTAAAAAGAAAGATGGTTCTATGAGACTTTTCATTGATTATAGAGCCTTGAATAACATCACTGTTAAAAAAAATCATTTTCCTCATATCGATGATTTGTTTGATCAGCTCCAGCGAGCTCAGTATTTTTCCAAGATTGACCTAAGATCGGGGTACCATCGGTTGAATGTAAAGGAAGCAGATATTCCGAAGACTGCATTTTGTACAAGATATGGCCACTATAAATTTATATTTATGCCTTTTGGTCTAACCAATGCACCTGTTGTATTCAAGGACCTTATGAATAGAATATTCCATGAGTTCTTGGATAAGTTTATGTTTGTTCTCATTGATGATATTTTGGTGTTTTCTTAAAGTAAAGAGGATCATGAAAGACATTTACGGTTTATTTTTCAAACCATAAAAGAAAAGAAATTGTATGGAAAATTCATAAATTTTGAGTTTTGGTTGCAACAAATTTCTTTCCTTGGTCACATTGTTTCTAAATATGGGATAACTGTTGATCCTGCAAAAACAAAGGTTGTTGAAGAATGTCCAAGACCCAAAAATGTAATTGATATTCGTAGTTTTCTTAGTTTGGCAGGCTATTACCGAAGTTTTGTTAAAAAAAATTCATGGTTATCTAGTCCAATGACTAAGCTAACCCGTAAGAGTGATAAGTTTATCTGGACAAAAGAATGTGATGATTGTTTTCAGGAATTGAAAAGAAGATTGGTGAATGATCCAGTTTTGGCACTACCTTCCAGGAATGGGGAGTTTTTTATCTGTAGTGTTTCTTCATTAAAAGGACATGGTTTCATCCTAATGCAGAATGGTCAGGTAATTGCTTATGCTTAATGTCAGTCGAAAACTAATGAGGTAAATTACACAACACGTGATTTGAAATTTGTTGTTGTTGTTTTCGCTTTAAAAATTTGGAGGCATCATTTGTATGGAGTAAAGTGTGAAATATATACCGATCACAAAAGTTTATAGTATATATTCACTTAGAAATAATTGAACATGAGATAGAGGAGATGGCTAGAATTAATCAAGGATTATGATTGTACAATTCTTTACCAATTGGGAAAAGCAAATAAAGTGGCTGATGCTTTGAGTCAAAAAAGTAATGATTTGTTAACAATGTTACGTTTGGAACGTGATCTTTTGGTTAAGGATTTGATGAACTTTGGAATAAATTTTTTTGGTGCAGGATGTTATTCCATTTTGTTTTTGGTATTAGTGAAATATTCTCTATCAAACAGAATTAAGAAAGCACAGAAGAAAGACAGTGAGTTGCAGAAAAAGGTAGAGCTGGTTCAGAAGGGTATGTTGCCTGAATTCATCATTGATAATGATTGTGTTTTGAGATTTTGGAAGAGATTGTGAGGGATTTGTGATTCTCTATTGAAGATAGAGTTGTTATGTGAAGCTCATATTTCTCTGTTTTCAGTTCATCTAGGCAGTACTAAGATGTATAAGGATCTTCGAGAGTATTACTGGTGGGACGGAATGAAAAGAGACATTGCTGATTTTACTGTGAAGTGTTTGACTTGTCAACTGGTTAAAGCAGAGCGGTAGTTACTGAAAGGGATGCTTCGACCTTTACCAGTTCCAGAGTGGAAATGAGAGAATATATCCATGGACTTCATTATGGGATTGCCGAAGACACCTTGAGGTAATAATGCAATCTGGGTTATTGTTGATCTCTTGACTAAATCTGCTCATTTCATTGCCATACGAGATACTTTTTCCCTAGATCAACTTTCTTGTTTGTATCATGAAGATATAGTCAAGTAACATGGAGTTACCCTCTCCATTGTATCTGATCATGATCCTAGGTTTACTTCTAACTTTTGGAAAGGCCTTTAGAAGTCGTTGGATACTGAATTAAATTTTAGTACAGCTTTTCATCCTCAATCTGATGGGCAGTCAGAACGGACAATTAAGACTATGAAGGATATTCTACATGCTTGTTCGATGGATTATCATGTATGTTGGGACCAATATCTTTCTTTGGTTTAGTTTTCTTATAATAACAGTTTTCATTCCAGTATACAGATGGAACCATTTGAGGCATTATATGGGAAGCGATGTCGAACTCCATCTTTTTGGGATGAAGTGGGTGAAAGGAAGTAGATGGGACTAGAATTGGTAGAAGAATTGGTAGAAAAAGTTCAGTTGATTCAGAAGCACATGAGAACAGCCTAGGGTCTGTAGAAAAGTTATGTAGATAACCGGAGGAAGGATCTTTCTTTTGAGGTAGGTGATCATGTTTTTCTCAAAGTATCTCCATGGAAAAGTGTGATGTGATTTGGTAAGAAAGGAAAGCTGAGTCCAAGGTTCATTGGACCATATGAAATTCTGGAGTGATTTGGATCAGTTTCATACCGAGTGGATTTACATCCGATTTTCTCTAAGGAACATAATGTTTTTCGTTTTTCAATGTTAATGAAGTACATGCCAGATCCATCTCATGTTTTAAGTCCAGAGGTAGTTCAGCTAGAAGAGAATATATCTTATGAGGAACAACCTATCCAGATTCTTGACCACATGGAGCATGTGTTGCGAAATAAGGTGATTCATCAAGTAAAGGTTTTGTGGAAAAACCCACATGGCTGAAGAGGCAACATGGGAATATTAGAATGCAATGAAGGATAAATACCCCCACTTATGCGATAAGTAAATAAATTGCGGGGACAAAATTTTCTAAAGGGGGGAAGGATGTAACATACCAAGTGAGTATAAAATTATTAATTTTCATATCTATGTCTATTTATGAATCAAGTAGTGTTTTAGAGGCTTAAAATGAAAATAAATCAAATCTTAAGCATAGAATACTCTAATATTTTTTTAAAAGATTGTTTTACTGCCTTTTAATGGAAAACCATTTTTAAATATAACTAATGAAAATTTTATAAGCTCTATCGTTCAAAATAAACTTATTCATTATAATTGGGACATTGAAATTTACTTTGGATAAATGTTTGGTATTTTTCTGACAATGTTCATTTTTAATGAATAGTGGAAAATACTGCAGTTTAATTCAAAACTAAATTTTCACCTAATTTAATTATATGGTTAGATTATCTTTTTAATAGGTTTTAAAGTTTAACTGGAATAAATTTTTACCATTTAATCCAATTTTGGTCATTTTAATTTATTTCCCTTTGTAATTGGGCATAAACATGTGCCAAAATTTTCATAGATATTGTTTAAAAAAAACCCGCTATTTGTTTTGACAATGAGAATTATTTTTAAATTAATTACTAAAATTTCTGTGTTTAGAATTTGGTAATATGGATTCCATATTTGGAATCAGAAGGTCCAAATTATGTAATTAAGACTCTTTTGTTTTTGGACATTATGAATAGTAACGACGGTAATTATCTTTAATTATCGTGATTAATTAGTAATCAGGTAGTTAAGGGTAATAAAATAATATCATAATAATAAAAAATGACCCCAAAATGTTTCCTAATGCTACTGGTTGTATCATTGCCGACAATGGTATTCCTTGTTCCAACTTAGGGACCCCATGGAATCACTTTTGGGTGATAGTGTCACTTTATCATTTTATTTTTAAAGAAAGGAGAATATCACGAAAGAATGTAACACCTAAGTAAAACAAATATTAATTTTGTCTGTGTAAACAATAACTTAGACTATAAATAATAATTGGAAAGATAAAAATATTTCCTACATCATAGTATTTTTATTATAAATTTGTTACATTAAATAAATTAATTTATTTATGACACCAAGATGATGCAACGATTACCTCATTAATGAACGATTAAAATAAAATGAAAAGATAATGAAAAATATAAGACTTACACTTTCCAAAAACTTATTAGATGGATTTATTTGGAACCAATATCACCTTATACTCGAAAAATATCATTTTGGGACCTTTAATGTCAGAAAATCATTTTAAAATAAAGTAACATTTCATGACTTTCCAAGAGTGCCCCTCCTCCCTCTTATAAATAGACCCCACCCCTACCCTCCTTACCCACACCTATAAAGCCATTGGCTTGGCCAAACTTGGATCATTTTATCTCTCAACATCCCTCTATTCATCATAGAAGCCTTACCTTAGGCATAAATCTCTTTAAGAAACCCGTTTGGTTCAAACCAGGGGGAGTTACCAGATTTAAAGGTAAAGTCTTCTCTAATGTTCTTTTGTTTTATTATGCTTCTCCAACCTCCTAAACTCTTTTTATTCCTTTATTTTGTAACAACACCAGTATATTAAATATAATAGAATGTTGTTATGAGAAGGATTCGAGCTACACTTACACACACCTCCGTCTAATGGTTAAAGAACATACTGTTTCTGGGGATGGTGAATTACTACCTCACGAAACGATAATTGTTCAATATTCTTTTAACACCTTTAATCGTGGCCATTAAGATGTAACTCTATTTATATATAATATATATTATGTTTATGTTTTCCTTATTATTATGTATTTTTCATTTATGGCATACCTTTATGGTTTCCATTATAGATAAATGCGATAATTTCATTTTTTGGAAGTGCGGACTACCGCCCCCTCAAAGTGATTTGAACCGTTAATGCCATATGTGGGACATGTAAAGGATGGAGTTAATAATATTATATATTATATTATACTTAAATTATAATTTACCTTTATATCATTATTATTTCCTTCCATTAAATATGAAATAGAAATGAATGTAGCGTTCATGCGTACGTACGACTTACCGTCTCCATGAACGGTGCATTTAATTTCTTACCTCAAAATATTATGTCATATAATAAATTCATGTATATACTATATATATATGATATAAATGATATCTAAATCATGAATATATTTCTGGATATAATGGATATTTTACCACTTGAATAACATGTAATTATAAGAAGTTTATTTTTGACTCAAGTACCAAAGATCGACAAAATGACCGTTATTAACTTAAATAATTACATAATGTTCATAATATGCTAATAAGTGATATAAAAGGAATAATGAACTTGAAAAAGGTTCTTAAGAGAGTATCTAGTTTATTATTCAGGAGATTAAAGAACGATCGAGTCATGTTTGACACGAGGTAATTGACATCGTCTCAATCTCCTTTCATTGAGGCACATTTTGTTTTATACAAAACATTCTTTTATACGATGTATAAACCCCATTGACTTTTAATTTTATTCCAAAGTAATATTTTTGTATGAATCATTTTACTAAATGACAAAAGGAATGTTTTTTCTTACGCGGTGACAACGACTTCTCCACCGACGTGACCGTTATTTGAGTTTCGGCTTCCTCTACAAGTCATAACTTTTTTTTAAATGAAAAATAAATACAATGTGTTACTTTTCTTTTAATTTGGTATTGGAAATGGTTTTGCTAATTTTTTTATTATATCAATGTGTTCTATTGATATATTGTGATTGAAAAGTGGAAATGTTATGTTTCCTTTATGAATGTTTTACGAGATACGATTATGTTATGGTTCTTGGGCATTTTTTAGGAAGACGGGTGGTTCCATGATAAACTAAGGGTGGGTGAGCCCGATATAGCTCTCTGATGCATTGGGCAACGTGAAGCGGTTAAACGCTAAGGATTCTATGAAGAGATTTAATGAATATATTGTGATGGGTATTCCAAACCTAACCATGAGGGTTACTCCCAACGTAAGAATGTTATGAAAGCCTCAAATTACCATTAGGTCTTATGATTTCTATGAGTTATTCATGAATCTTATGATTTCATAAGGTATGTTAAAGTGATTATGTTTTATGAGTAATATATGATTTCATTGATTCTTATGTATACATGGACTAATGTTTTCATTTCGTGTTTTTATATCCATTACTGAGCTTTTTTACGATCATCCCATGTTTTTGAAATGTTTTTCATAGGTCAAGGGAAAATTTCATGATGTGATGATAGTGTCGAAGAAGTTTAAAGAAAGAATCCATGTTTTATTTTAAATATGTCTCCTTTGATGGGGAAAATGAAAACTGTCTTTTATGTAACCAACTTGTTTAAATGTGGAATGTAATGCATGATTTATTAATTAATTCTCTAAAACTCTAAACTTGAAGAGATCCTCAATGTGTATTCTTGTAATAACTCAAGATTAAGTAATGTTTTAGGTTGGGGCCTTATATCAGGTCTAGGTATCACAAGTTAAAATTGAAGGATGATGAAATTACAGGAATGAAATTTAATACCAGGTATGGGAATTAAGAGTTTGTGGGTATGAATTTTAGGTAGAAAAATTAACCCACCGTATTTATGAATCTTACGAATATATTTTTCAGTTATATTTTGGATAATTTTTTTTTAATTTTATTTGATGATATTATGGTTTAAGATAAAAGTTATTAGGATCATGAGAAACATCTAATGATTGTTATTATGATTTAAAAGAAATAAGTTGTATGAGAAATTCAATAAATGTTAATTTTGGTTATAAAGGATTTCATTCCATGGGTAATTTTTTTTAAAAAGGATCTAACTATTTATTCTTTTAAAAAATGCGGGGGAATATTTGAAAAGACCAAAAAATTTCCTAGATATTTGAATTTTTACGTTGATTGATTGGTTATTACTGATTGTTTTTTGGAACATTTTCTTAGTTATCTATCCTAGAAACTATGTTAGATCAGAAATGAGTGAAATTCCTATAGAAAAAGTATTTTTTGGATTTCAATAAGGAATTTAAATGAATATTGGTTAATAATCCTTTTCTATCCATTCCTAGAAGAGATGGTGATGTGTTATTAAAGTGATTCTTTTTTGAAGGTACATGATTATTTTTTTATGTATGATGATAAAATAATTGTATATCCTACATGAAAATTAAAATTTGTGAGAATAATTATCCTACACATGATCTTGAGCTTACAATAGTGTTTTTCTATTTAAAATTTTTGAGGCATATTTTATATGGTGTAAAATGTGTAAAAAATAGTAACCATAAAAGGAAAAAATATATATTCACTCATAAAGAACAAAAAATGAGGAAATGAATATGTTAGTAACTGATAAAGGATTATTAATGAATGTTTCAGTATCATTGAGATAAAAAAACAAGGTAGTAGATGAATTAATTAAAAAGGTAAATGTATAATTAACCATTTTATGTTTGGAAAAAGATCCTTTAATTAATGACTTGATAAATGTTGGCATTTAAAATGTTGATGCATGAAATCACTATATTTTGGTTTTTGTTTCAGTGTAGTCATATTTTTGAGACAAAATAAAATTGCTCCGAAAGAAGACCGTGATTTTAATGAATTGGTGGAATTGATAAATAAGGGTAAGTTTCCTGAATTGAACATTGAAAAAGAAAGTTTTATGATTTTTTTTAAAATGCTAGTTCATGCACAATGATTCAAGGTCGAATAATTAATTGTTGAGTGAAGCTCGTATCTCTACGTTTCCCATTCATCTTGATTATACTAAGATGTATAGATAATATAGAGAATATTATTGGTGGTGGGGGGGGGGGTAATGAAGAAATATATTAAATATTTTACATAGAAATATTTTAATTTTCAATAGTTTATAGTTTTGAGATAACTATTTAATGGGATTATTCATACATTACCATTTACTAAATGTAAATGAGATAAAATATACATGAATTTCATGGTGGCATTATCAATGAAATCTAGAGGTCATAATGTGATTTGGTTATTGTTGATAGATTGAACAAATGTTCTCATTTTATTCCTATTTTAGACACTATATCTTTGGATCATGTAACATATTATTATTCTAGAATATATTTCTCTTTTAAAAAATATATTTTATTTGATAACATGTGTTACATGTAACACTAATTTTAAACAAACTGTATTATACTATTAAAATATTATTTTTGAAACATGGATATTATAACTTAAAAATGAAATTTTTCTATAATTAATAATAACTACATTATGTAAAATATTTATAAAGGTTTTATATACTATAAATTGATTGTTTTAATAAGTACTCAATTTTATGTGAACTCATTTTATACATCAAAAATACTTTTTTTAAAAAAATGATTTTATTCCATTTTGTTAGAAAATAATATTATTTATTTCTAAAAAATTTATAATTTTTATTTTATAAAATGAATATAATTTTCTAGAAAATAATTTCAAAATGAAAAGTGTAAAACATTTTGATTCTTTTTTGAAAATATTTATTTTTTAATTAATAGCAAACAATTCTGAGTTTCTTAAAACTATCATATAATTTCATAAAACAAGTCCCATTATTAAATTAATATAATTATCATTTATTTAAAAATAATATATTTTATAAAAAATCATCCGACATTATATGAGATGTAGGTGTAAGAATAATTTTAAACTCAAAAGGGCATTTTTCTATGGAAAAGTGTTTTGCAGCACGCTTTATGGGATACTTATAAAATAAATTTCCACAACCTATAGTGATTTAATTTGGAAAAATATATTCCATATTTGGAAGTATCATAGTTAATATTATTCAATAAGTTCAATATAATTTTTTATCATATTGAATAGTAAAAACTATAATAATTCGTCACCATGGTAAAAGGGTAAATTAGGTTAACTTTGGATAATACTACAGGGTAAGGCCACCAATTTTCATCTTAAATATTATTTGATGAAGGTATTTTGAACCTTATGACCTCAGGCTCAATATAAAATTTTTAAGGGAAAATTTTCCCTAAAGGAGTCCTATGTAATATTATAAGAAAATAAAAAGAAAAAAATGTCACTCTCTAACTTTAAAAAATATCTCTTGTGGTCACATAGGTAAAAATGTATGTTGTGAATGAATAATAATTTTTATTATGATAATAATGAAATTATTTTCATGAATTTAATTTATTTATAGTTTTTAATAGTTTTTTAATTACCTTAAATACATATAGAACAATAACACAATATTTCATTAATTAATAGAAAAATAAAAGAATATTTATTAAAATTACTAAATATAATTTAATTTTAGTGAGATATAGTGTTACATGAAATTTTTAGGTATATTTTAAATATAAGGGTTATGTGAAAATATTATTTTCCAATTCCAAATTGTTTTGGTTTCTTTGATCTCAAATTAAATTAATAGTTCCAAAAGTGACATTAATGATATATTTTTAATAAATAATATTTTATTAAATGAATTAAAATTAAAAAAAATTTACCTCTATCAAAGTGAATGTAATATAGTTGAAAATATATACCATTTTACATTCATGAGTAATTATTAAATATATGAAAACATTCATACCCATTTCAGATTGAAATAATCGTTAATACAATTAAGATTAAAATAGGTTAAATAAGGGGTTAAGAAGAATGATAAATCCACCTAAACTTGTGAAAATTTTATTTATTGACGGTATTGGAACCTCATAATACCTTATATTTAAATCTGTAGACATTTGGAATCATTTTTATATATAATGAGATTTTTATATTATAATATTTTATGAAATTTGAAAAGTACCCCTACCCTCACTTATAAAAGGGATCATATTATTCTCTTTTATTAATTATTCAATACCATTTTGGTTAAGAAATGACATGAAAAAATTCTTTCCTTAATTAGATCCCTAAATCCTAGAGTCTTTTTTTATTATAAAATTATTCTAGGAAGACTTTTGGTCCCAACATTAAGATCTAATACAAAGAAGTGGTATTATTTTTAATAGATCATTTTTATTTTAGTTTTTATTATACCAATTTCAAATAATTTAAAGTGTGATTAAATAATAAAAATAGTATATTATATATACTAATAAAATTATGAAATTACTTTCAGACCTTATATAAATATCCAATTTAATAAAATGTGTAATGGAACTATCTATCATGTTTACAGAAAACTACCACATCATGAACCTTTGTAATTCATTTGCATCACCACCTCTCATTGATGGATATAATTATTTTTTTAAAGAATTTATAAAATATTTATTACATAATTACACTTCTAGAATTATAATATCACATCTACATTCATACATTCTAATCTACAGGAAGACAATAATGTTACTCAAGAGTATATGTGCACTGCCACCTTCACAAAGAGATGTGATTATTATTTTTCATTTATACACTATATTTTTATTAATAAGGACATATTTAATTAATTTAACTGATTAATATTATATAATAATTATGTCAGAAATTTTAATTAATATATTTATCGAAAAGTGAGAACAACGTTTATTTGTACGTATACCTTATCATTTCTATGAATGAAATAATTCATTTTTTTTATATTTGGATTTCATGGATGTAAAAAAATATTTATATATTTAATATATTTGTATCATTATTAAAAAAAGGTAAATTATGGAACCATGATCAAATTACAAGGACCGGAATTACCGAACCAAAACATACATGACAAACAAGCTAGTTATCAATGGGAATAATGACTTTAATAAGGAATTGTTAATAAATGGTTAATAATAGGATTTACGAAACTCATTAATAATATTATATATATTATTATGTGTTTGGAATAAATTTATGACAAACATATATATATTATATAGAAGTTTCAAATGTGTATAATGAAAATCAAGACTTTAAGTAAGTGATTAAATATCATTTTCCTTTCACTGAGGAATATTTTAATGTTAAGAACCAAATTTAATTTAAATTGTGTATATGTTTACCATTTTAAATGATATATCATGGATAATTCATAATTCAATATATTTTAAATTTATATTGAAATTATTTCATCTAATGGGAGTTGACCTGAATGGTACCAAGTGGTAAGTGTTTCGTAACTCAACTTTCTTTCTTTAGGCTATAAAACTTCTTCATTTATTATATTATTTCAATATAATGAGTGAAATATAGTTTCTTTTATTTATATTTTATTTCCATGTATTTTTTTGTACTTCACTGTTTTACACATAATCACTTCATTGATTAATTCTCACCTTAATGATATAATCATTGAAAGGGTTCTTCATCTCAAATTGTCTTCTTGGGGAAATTTGTTATGTTATACCCTTATATTATTTTAAAACGTGTATATAATTATAATTTTACATGTTATATCATTAATATTATTAATTTACATATATTCAATGTTTCAGTTGATATTGCTCTTTCCCAGGGATTGTTATTCAAATGGTATCAAAGTGGTAAGGGATTTATGTTTCAAGTCTATTTTTAATCGTAACTGTTTATGATTGAATTTATGTTAATAAAATTCTTTGATACTTATCTGATAAACCTATTTCATTATCCATATCCACTATTTTTTTCTTTATAATACAAATTTTTTACTTTCATTTTCCACAATTTATGTACTTAGGAGACTAAAAGAATATTTTTAAGGAAAACTGATTATGTTTTATATTTGGTTGGTAATATTTCTCTTCTATGTTCATGTTTTCCAAAAAAAATTTAAAAAATATATTTATTGTATGCCAACTATTTTTAATGTCATATTTACCATTTTTTAATTTTTTCTAAATGTTTTAAAAGGAATATTCTTTTCTTTTTCCAAGTATGATGAATTTTCTGACTTTTGAAAATAATATGAAACAAATATTTTCTTTTTAACTTGTATGAAATAAATAGAATTTCACATCATCATTAAAAATCAATTATTAGTGTCTTCCTATACATATTTCCATAGTTCATTCCAAATAAATTATTTTACATAATATTTTTTAAATATTTATATTTTAAATAATTAATTTCTAAATGGAATGGTCATGTTCTTCAAGAATGTGTTTAATGATCTTTTTATGGTGATTTTATTCATCTAAAACACAAAAATGAGAACTTCTTATGATAAAAATGTGATATAATAAAATAATACCAAACTTATTCTTTATCTAGATATTTTATGATTATGATGATGAGATGTTCATAAAACTCATTTATTTTTAATTCGGTATGCTACGATGGATTTATTAAATGTTTATAAAATCTATTTTATTAGAAAGAGTATTGTTTTGATGATATAATTAAAGTTATTTTGGAGAAAATATGTATGGTTTTAATCATGTGATGGTTGGGACTGTAATTATATAGTCCTCAAACACATTGGATAAATATTTGTATCTCATGAGATAAATATGGATTCAAATTCAATTTTCTTGGTCCACTATGGGAAATAAGTAGATGTTCTTAACTCACTATGACATGAAAGTTGTGATTCTTGACCTGTTATATTATGATAAATACATATGTATGGATGAAACACTATTATTTTATTGTCACTATAGTTAAACTAGACATATGAAATTGTTTCCATAGTTATGACAGTGCCACACTTTCAAGAAATGAACTTAGGTTCCTAATTAATCCAAGATGATTTCAAAATCTTATGATTCACCTATATATAAATGATAAATATTTATACCATGAATCATGTTTATAAAATTTTACAGATTGGGTATAAACATTTTATGTTATGGTCATGATTTTATAACATTATGATTAACCTATGCTTTTATATGATAATCGATTAATATCTTTAATGTTTACCATTACTAAGACTCTAAGCTCAACCTTTCTTATTTTTTTCCTTTCTCTAGGTTAGGTAGAATGGTATTAAGTAGGGTTTTTATATAAATACTACTAAATTGGGAGATATTTATTTGAGATATTTAAAATTATTCATCAAAATAATATTATTTTTTATCGAGTCTCTAAAGACACTAATCCTTTACGGTCCTCATGTGTGAATTTTTGAAATGTAATGAATATTTATCTAGAAAATATAATATTTATTTATGAAAATCATGGGTCACTACAGTTGGTATCAAAGAATAGTTTTAGTAAATATTTATAAATTATATTATAGAACTTTGTAGAAATCCCTATGGTTATGTTTATTTATAGGTAAACATCCTAGAGTTTTTTTAAGGAAGAGTTTAACAAATTTCCCTAATAATACATCCATATGTAGATAATAAAAGTGTACATGGTTTTGTCATAGATGAATCTAGAGGTAATAACATAGAAAAGAGTTGGTCATGTATATCTCATCTGTCATTCTAGTGTATGATGTGTGTGCCCTTACTGTTCACCTAGGATGACATTCTAGAGGATATGCATAGGTTAATTCACATTTTGTTTTTAAAACATCATTACTGATTTAAATAGATAATGATAATGAATATCCCAGGTAAAACCTATAATGTTAAATATTTAAAATAGGTATTCATGATTTAGAAATAAAATAAATTATTTTCATAATTATGATTATTTTTTCTCATAGAATGTTTTTAGTCAATGGATAGAACTAGGAGGAATGATGTTAACACTGAATGATATGGATAATGAGGTGATTCTGAGAAACCCAATGGGATGATGGCTAAAGTGAAAAATATTTTGATTATTATTAATTTTTTATCACTATATAGGATTAAAAACATATACCTTAGCCAATTCTTAGACTTAGAAAATAAGAGAAGGATGTGGTTTGATAAGATTTGGTGGTGTAGACTATGGAAGAATAAGTATAAATTTCCTTCTTTTAAAAAATTTGTAAAGAGACATTAATGAGAATGAATCAATGGAAAAGAAATTTTTTCATATGTGGAAATGAATTTAATAATTGTTTTTTTTTGAAAATTGAGGAATTCAATGGAGATATATAAATTTCATTCAAGAGATCAATTAATTGTTTGTTGTATTAAATGAATACAACTTGGGAATAAACCAATTCAATAATCACTTTTAAAGTTTAACTCTAAGAACAAATAAGGACCAATAAAAGGGTTGAAGAATTTATGTATTTGTATTCAATTATAATGATGTAGGTTTTATTGACCAATGGTATTTTGGTAATGAGAATCATTAAAAATCTAAGGAATACGTGAATTTTATAAGAATATATGTATTCATGTAATATTAACATTAGAATTTTGGATACAATAATGGGTTTATGATTTTACGGTTGATCGTATGTTAAAAGTCCTAAGAACCACTTTTGAGGTTTTAATTCATGGGATTTCAATGTGATTAACGAAATTTTGGTACAGGTTTTATAGGGGTAAGTTATATGAAATCCTTTTGTTAAAAATGAAGTATTATTTTTATATTAATAATATTTTCAAAAGATTAAATGTATTTATAACCATAAGGTTTTATATGATATTATATTATTAAGGTTATTTTTTGGATGTTTAGAATATTTGTGGTGAAATTATATGAATTATATGAATTTGTTTTTTAGTAAAAGGACAACTTGTCACATCCGGCCAGGTCATAGGGATTGAACCCACAACCGACAGGTGACAAGGGTGAAATTCTTACCTATGTCCTACGTGATTATATATTTCGTATGAACTTAAAAAAATTACAAGACAAATAAATATAAAGTTGATTTTGGGAACACATATTTAATTTTATAGATAACCATATGATTGAAAATCAAGTTTTTGATTAGGTGATTAATGTTATTTTAAATTCATTTTACTATTTTGAAAAACTTATATGATTATGGTTAATAGAAAATTATGGGAATTAATTTTCTGAATAAAGGATGAATTATATTTTAAAATAATATATGATTTTAATATGGATTTATATTGATTTAAGGGTTTTTATGGAAATTATTTTCATATCTTCTAGATTATATGATTTTGGCATATAGATTTATAATATGAGACATTAAGAGTTACTGATGACATTTTTAGATAAATATTAAATTTATCAAGGAAGAATATGTGATAAAATAATTCTAATATTTTGATTTAAATATTTTTTTAGAATTTTTTTAGTAATGGTAATGTTAGTTAATTATCGAATGATTTAATTTAAACATTTGGGGTTATTATTGAGGCTTCAGTGTTTAATGTTATATTTTTTCATATGATATTTAATTCATTTTTACAATTATATTATGTTGATTTTTTTGGTTAATTTATAAATAAAATAGGAAGTTGTGTTTTCTATTTTACGCATTATGTTATCTATTACAGGTTTATTTTAGTGCTTCAGGCCTCAAAAATTCACCTCGAATACTCATCATTTGGAGAAAAATATGTGATTGTGGTAGAGATGGACTAAAGGATAAAATTATAGTTATAAATAATTATATTTAATTGTTTTGTATATTTAGTATATAAAAGAATTACTAAAATATTAGAAAAAATTTAAGCAATAAAAATGTTATTCAATTACCTTCATTTATAATGAATCTATTTCATTTTCACACCTATTTAGTTTATGGATTTCTAGTTTTAAATTTCTCTTGATTATTTATTCTATTTTTATCAATGATCACTATAAAACTACATAATTATTTGGAAATAATTTTTTTTCTCCATATTGATATTTTCACTTCCCACCTATGTTCTCAAATTTGGAAACTAGTTTTTTTGACCTTTTAATTTCCCTTTCCCTCTTTTAAGAATAAGTTTTATTAACCATTTTTATGATGTGGGTTTTCAACAATCGTGTTTAAAAATATTAAAAAATCGACGAAAAACAAAAAATTTACAGTGTGTAATTTATTTATGTGGTATATAATCTGCAACCTAGATTCTCTATAATATTTTTCTCTCCAATTAAATTCCATTTCACGGATATTTTGTTTCACATCAGACCGAGTTTAAACAAACCATGTTATTCTATTAAAATATTATAATATAAGTGTGTCTGTTATAACCTAGATATTAATGTGTCAAACAATAATTAGAAAAACTATATTATAAAAAATGTGTATAAAAATTAATGTATATTAAATTAATTGGTAAATAATTAGACTATTTTTTGTGAAATAATTTTCTACTTTACAAATACATTTTAATCAAAGAACATTTTTATTGCGTTTTGTGAGAAAACAATATAATACATTTATGCCAATTTTATAATTTTTTTTTTAAAAATTAATCATCATTTTTGATACCATGATCTGAATATTAACTTTGGGTCAAATTTTGGCATTTTGTTATGAAAAAAATGATCTCTAATCAATATTTAAAATTTACAAGTTTTGTAAAACTATTATTTATTTTCATTGAAAAAGATTTATACTTTTTCTATTTGATCTTAAATTAATATAGCTATCATTTAATTAAAAATAATCAAATTATTTACATAATAATCAACATTATGCGTAATCATGGAATAAATACACTTTTAGAATTAAAATGCATTTTTTTCCAAAAAACGTTTTTCATCGTGCCTTGTGGGAAACTTATAAAAAACATTTCTACCACATATGGAGATTGAATTTGTTAAAATTTATTAAATATTTGGACTGAAAATAATTAATATTATTTTACATGTTTAACATAATTTTTGGTCATAATAAATTGTAAAAATTGAAAAACATTATCACCACGATAAAAGGGTAAATCTGGTTAACATAGGTAAAAATAGGATTACAACCATAATTATTCATAATATATATTATTTTAATAATTTATTTCTATAAATATCAACTTATTGTCGATATTTATTTGTTTATGGGAAACCTGTCTTTGATCCTAACTTATAAAACATTTTAAGTATTGAAAATGAAAAAATATTACTCTCTAACTTTAAAAAATCTATTAGGTTTTTATATAGGGAAAAAATTAAATTATAAATTAATAATAATGTTTATTTTTATAATAATGAAATTATTTTCATTATCTATATTTATTTCTAATTTTTAATAATTATATAATTACCTTAAATTCATAAGAAATGTCGACTCATAATTTCACCAATTAATAGAAAAAATAAATGATTTTTAAAATATTACAATTAATATAATTAGAATGATTTATAGTATTATAAATTTTTTTAGATAAATATTAGATATTACGTGTATTTTAAAGGTTTGAATTATATTCCCATATTTTTCCTTGGTTTTTTTAATGTAAAATAATATAAATAGTTTCCAAATTGACATTACTAATATTTTTCAATTAATAATATTTTATTAAATGATATAAAATTTATAGAAAAAATATATTTTGGAAGATTGAAATTAATATGGTTGAAAATTTAAAATATTAACTATTTATGAGTCATTTTTATAGTTATAATGACATTTTATACCATTTAATATTGATATATTTGTTACCGCGGTTATAGATAAAATATGTTAACTATGGGATTAAACCAAAGGATATGGTTTAAAAAACCACTTATGCCAAGTAAATTTTACTAGATGTTGTTGTTTTAATTAAATAATACTATATATATTAAAATATATATCAATTTGGTTTCATTTTTATTGGTAATGACCTTTTTATATTTTAATATTTTATAAAATTTCAATAGTACCCCTCCCCCCACTGTAAAAAAGGTACATTATATTCTCTTTTATTCACACATAAAAATTATTTATTTTCATCCCATCCCAATGAAAATCCTATAGTTATATCCCATTTAAAATCACTAGATTCTTTTTCATATTATAGAAACATCGTAGGATGGCTTTTGGTGCAAACATAAAGAAGTTGTCTAAAGAAGATGTATCATTGTTAACCGATCCTTTTGGTTTTATTTCTTCTTAAAAATCATTCAAATACTATCAAACTATTAATAAATAATAACAATGGTATATTATATATAATAACTAGTACTCTGCCCATGCGATGCACGACACTATAAAATAATTATTATTATTAACTATAGATTACTATTTATAAAACATAATAGATTATTATCTCTCTTCTTAAGAGTACTATTTGTATTAGTTGCGAAGAAACAGTAACGTTTGATGTATTTTACTCACAAATTAGTGGTGAATAATTTCGAATTATAAGTGAATCTATTAAGAATACATCAATATAAAATGTTAAATTAAGATACATCAATTGTAATGTGAAACACTTTGGAATAGTCAAGGGTGGAAACCGAACTTCAATATAAAATGCATTTGGGAAAACAATATTTCATACTATGAAAGAAAAAGTTGAAGAGAAGTTACTTGAGGAATAGGTTATCTAATAAAAAATATGAGATGTGCCGAGGAATCATTATAATACAAAAATATTGTTGTCCACAAATAGAGATGTAGTGATGTTTAGACATGGAGTAATTTCCAGCAAGTAGAAGATATTCCCAATGAAATTCATCTTTGCGTCAACAATATAAGATTGGTTGGAATCTTCCTTGTCTAACACATCATAAGAGTACCTGAATATGCAGCAAAAGAATACAACATATATATATACACAACATAAGTATACAACATCAGAATACCTGAATATGCAGAATAAGTATTAATGTCACCGAGAAATGGACATGAATGAAATTTCCAACCTGCCCAGCCCCTTACCCCTCCCCTTCCCTCTCCCCCTGCCCAAACTTTTCCCCCAGCAGCCCCCTCCCCCCTGCCATAACCCAGCCATGCCCCTCCCCTCCCCCTGCCCATCCTCTTCCCCAGCCCCCTCCCCACTGGACTCATCCTCCCCTCCCCCCAGCCCAACCTTTCCCCCCAGAACCCCTCCCCCTGCCATCTTTCTCCCTCCCATCCCCTCAAACATGCCCAGCCCCCAGCCCGTCCCCTCCCCTCCCCCTTCCCAACATTTTCCCCAGCAGCCCCCTCCCCCTGCCATAACCAAGCCCTGCCCCTCCCCTCCCCTCCCCTCTTCCCAACATCTTCCCCCAGCAGCCCTCTCTTCCCTGGCCTCATCCCCCCTACCCAGCACTTTCCCCCAGCACCACCTTCCATCTTCCCCCCCTCCCCTCCCCTCCCCTCCAACCTACCCAGCCCCCTGCCCCTGCCCCTCCCCTCCCCCTGCCCAACCTTTTCCCCCAGTAGCCCCCTCCCCCCTGCCAAAACCCAGCCATGCCCCTCCCCTCCCCCTGCCCAACCTCTTCCCCAGCCCCCTCCCCACTGGCCTCATCCTCCCCTCCCCTCCCCCCTGCCCAACCTTTTCCCCTAGAACCCCCTCCCCCCTTCCATCTTCCTCCCTCCCATCCCCTCCAACCTGCCCAGCCCCAGCCCCTCCCCTCCCCTCGCCCCTGCCCAACCTCTTCCCCCAGTGGCCCCCTCTTCCCTGGCCTCATCCCCCCTGCCCAACCCTTTCCCCCAATACCCCCCTGACATCTTCCCCCCCTCCCCTCCCCTCCCCTCCCCACCCCTCCAACCTTCCCAACCCCTTCCCCTCCCCTCCCCTCCACCCTGCCCAATATTTTCCCCCCAGCAGCCCCATCCCCACTCCCCCCTCCCCTCCCCCTGACCAAAATATGTAGAAAAATGATGCAGAACCTAAAAATAAAGCAAAAATGCAGAAAAAATACAGGAAAATTGAAGGAAAAATGAAGAACAAAGAAATGCAGAACCTAAGAAAATCTTCAAGTCATTTATGGACTGCTCTGGGATCACACCTTCCCAGCCCCCATCCGCTCCCCTCCCCTCCCCCTGCCCAACCTTTTCCCCCAGTATCCCCCTCCCCCCCTGCCATAACCCATCCATGCCCCTCCCCTCTCCCCCCTTCCTAACCTATTCCCCCAGTCGCCCCTCCCTCATGGTCTCATCCTCCCCTACCCCCCCTCCCCCTTCCCAACCTTTTCCCCCAGCACCCCCTCCCCCTACCATATTCCTCCCCTCCCCTCTAACCTGCCCAACCCCCAGCCCCTCCCCTCCCCCTTCCCAACCATTTCCCCCAGCAGCCCCCTCCCCCTGCCATAAAACTCCCCTCCCCTCCCCACCCCTCCAACTTTCCTAGCCCCAGCCCCTCCCCTCCACTCCCCCCTACCCAAAAGATGCAAAACAAATGATGTAGAACCTAAAAGTGAAGAACAAATGAAGAAAAATTGAAGAAAAAATGAAGAAAAAATAAATGCAGAACCTAATAAAAAATTCAAGTCATTTATGGACTGCTCCAGGCTCACACCTTCCCAGCCCCTGCCCCTCCACACCCCTCCCCACTACCAAACCTTTTCCCTCAGTATCCCCCTCCCACTACCATAACCCAGCCCTGCCCCTCCCCCCTCCCCCCTTCCCAACCTATTCCCCCAGCAGCCCCCTCCTTTCTGGCCTCATCCTCCCCTATGCTCCCCTTCCCCCTGCCCAACCTTTCCCCCAGCACCCCTCCCCCCTACAATATTCCTCCCCTCCCCTCCCCTCCCCTCCAACCTTCCCATCCCCCTGCCCCTCCCCTACCCTCCCCCCTTCCAAACCCTTTCCCCTAGTAGCCCCCTCCCCTACCATAACCCTCCCCTCCCCTCCCCACCCCTCCCACATGCCCACCCCCTTCCCCTCCCCTCTCCTCCCCCTACACAATCTTTTCCCCTAGAAGCCCCCTCCCCCTCCCCTCTCCTACTCTCCCCTCCCCTCCCCCCTGCCCAAAAGATGCAGAAAAAACGATACAGAACCTAAAAGTGAAGTAAAAATGCAGAAAAAATGGAGGAAAAATACAGGAAAATTGAAGAACAAAAAAATGCAGAACCTAAAAAAAATCTTGAATTCATTAATAGACTGCTCTGGGCTCACACCTTCCTATCCATAATCTTCTTCTTTAGTAAACTTTCATGTTCTCATGGCCTGCTACATTACAGGGTTTGTAAATGAAGTTTCAAAGAGGGGTGATGATGCGAAACACATACGCACAGAAAAGCAGAAATCTTCATTGGCCCTAGAAAATTTGTACATACTCATGATAGTAATCATTAACAGAATATACATACCTATATGGAATAAAATATGGACCTGTTTGAAAAAAAAATTGTGCACAAATTAGAAAAAAATATGAACCTATTAACCCTCATATAATAAAAAAATAAATAAAAAATAGTGAAAAACCATAAGCCATGGGTGTTACATGTTCGCTCACCTATTGATGAGATGTTTAGTACCAAATCCATAGATTCAGATTTTAACATAATGGATATTGAAACATATATTTTTTTAAACAATATAAAAAATAGTGAATGTAAAACACCATGAATGTAAAACATTCATATCATAAATGAAATAGTATGTATGGAAACACTGACCTAAGGAATGAAAGGCTTATCTAAATGAATAGTATCGATGTAAATAACAGACCAGTAAAAATAACTTAAGCCAAGGGTGTTACATCCTATCATCAATACCCTTTTTCGGTGAATTAATGTTATACATTCAGGGCTTCGAAAGGAAATTCCAAAGAGGGGAGATGATGAAAAACACATACGCACAGAAAAACATAAATTTTATGGGTTTTTTCCTTTTTCCCTCTCCCCCCTTCCCTCACCTATGAAGTGTTACATATCCTCTACCTTCTATGTTCGGTGTGTAAAACCCAATATTGGTTGGTCTTCCAGAAGCCTCCCTTACCCCATTTTGTGGCATCCCTTCCCCCATTCAGTAGCATCCCTTCCCATTTAGACTACATCTTCATCTTCCCTCCCTCATGAAACCCACCAGCACCACCCTCCACTCCAACACGTGACCCACTGGTGCCACCCCCCACTCTTTAGTGTGATGCCTCATTGGTACACCCCCCACTGTCCTCCTATAATCTACAAATATATAATATACATGCATGAATTAATAGTAATGACTTTTCCTACTGTAATTCATTTGTGTGGAATTGGTATTGGCCCAAATAATACCCAAGAAAAATTGTAACTAGTTTATAATGTAGATTTTGTATGTAAATCTTATAAAAAACCATAAAACTGAGCAGTATACATGTTCTAATAAGGTAATTGTAATGTGCAGACTCCAGAACAGTATTTAATGCACATAAGATTTTAGAAAAAAAGAAATAAAACCAATTAAATAGCTAAAGTACTATCATTTTATAGGTTTTTCCTTTCTCCCTCTCCCCACTCCCCTCACCTATGAAGTGTGACATTTCATCTACCTTCCATGTTCCGTGCGTGTAACCCAATACTGGTTGGACTTCCAGCGGCCTCCCTTACCCCATTTTGAGGCATCCCTTCCCCCATTCGGCGGCCTCCCTTCCCATTTAGACTCTATCTTCTGCCTCCGTCCCTCATGAATCCCTCTAGCACCACCCTCCTCTCCAACATGTGACCCACTGGTTCCACCCACCCCCCACTCTATGGTGTGATGCCTCATCGGTACACTCTCCTCCAAAATTGATTTCTCTGTGCCACTTTCCTCATAAAATCAATTGTTTGGAATGGATGGATACTGAAGTTAATGGATTGAAATTGTTTGAAATGGATGGATTCTTAATTTAATATTTCATATTAGACAGGCAGAGCTTGACCACCACTGTCATATACAATTGTGTAGGCCAGAGAACTATTTTATCCTAAATAATAGAGAAACCTACAACCACTGATATCATATATAAAATAATAATAGAATTTGGGAAATAATTCCTTTTTATTCTGATATGACCTGCTGGTTTCAACATATTAGGAAATATGCATGAAAACTAATCTAAATTAAAAAGTTGAAAGACCCATCTAGGAAGAAATATAACTCAATAAAATTATAACATTCAGTATCCCCCAAAAAAATAATTATAGATATTTATTTCAGGTAGAATTATAGTGGAATACAGTATTATAGAAATATATATATATATATATATATATATATATATATTATGTTCAGAAGTAGATGGAATTATTCATCTTCTAAAAAATTTGGAATTTAGTTTCAAAGGAGAAACTAAATGTTTTGTAATGGTTCACAATTTATGTATTTGAAGCTGCAACTAGTTCATCCTATAAAAATTGTGAATTACAGTTCTATTGATGAAGCAATAAAAGAATTAAATGTTATTTTATACCTAATTAGAAATAATTAATATGGTCATTAGTTATTATATGCATAAGATGGGCACTTACTCCTTCAGTGCCTCATGCTCAAACCATGCTTTCAAGAACAATATAAATTTATGTGTTCCCCTAAAGAATGTTTGGAAATCAAAAAAGGAAATGCAAATTAGAATTAAACAAATAAAATTTTAGAAATAATTGTTTACTGAATTAAAAAAAATGACTAAAATTTCATAAAATGTATAAAGATACATACCTTGTCCCTCCACCAACTCGAATAGCCTTTTAGTAACATCCTTTGGGTGTGTCAAGAATGGAATAGTTTTGAATATATACAGGTGAATGAGACTTCATATTCTGAAAAAGAGTATCCATCATAATGAAAATCAAGTTAAATAATGAATATAAAGAAAGTTAGAAATACAGACAACATTTTTAGATATAAAACATACACAACAGAACCAATTTCAGCATCTGTTATTCTTCAAAAAGTTCACCACCATGCAAATATAGACAACCAAAATGTTCCTAAAAATTTCAAAAAACAAAACCATTCATCCATTTTAATGTTACCTTAATTTCATTTCATGCTTTGAAGAACAATATAACCTGATCTGTTCCCCTGAAGAAATATTGGAAATCAAAACAAGAAATTAAAATTATATTTAAACAAATAAAATTTTAGAATTAATTATTTAATGAATTTAAAAAATGACTACAATTTCATAAAATGTATAAATATACATACCTTGTCCCTCCACCAACTCAAATACCCTTTTGTTAACATCCTGTGGGTGTGTCAAGAATGGAATAGTTTTGCAGATATCCAGGTGAATGAGACTTCATCTCCTGCAAAAGCATATTCATCATATCGAAAATCAAGTTAATGAATGAATATAAAGAAAGTTAGAAATAAAAACATCATTTTTAGATATACAACATAGATAATAGCACCAATTTTAGCCTTTTTTATTCTTGAAAATGCACCCACCATGCAAATTGTGACAACCCAAATGTTCCTGAAAATTAAAAAAACAAACCATTCAGCCATTTTAATGTTACCTTAATTTCAATCAGGCTTGTTTCGAACATAACTTGTAAGAATGTATATATAATGAATCAAAAATTATATTTTTCCATAATATAAAATATAAAACAATGTTTTCAGAGCCTACGAAATCACGGGCAGTGATCAGGCTGAAATAGTAGACCCCAGTCATTTCTTATTTCTTGAAGGAAAAATCCATTGTCATTAATCATTCCAATAATTATGGAGAACTATGTTCTCATAAAGATGATAAAATTGGAACAAACTCATACCTCACATACAAAAAAAACAAAGTAACTTCATAGTTAGTGAAACATACCTACAGGAAAAATCGAATACACCCTACAAAAAATCGAATACACCCTACAAAAAATGTATTTGAATGTTTGAAAATATATACATAGTTAGTGAAACAGACCTACAAGAAAGACGATATCTTTGGGAATCCATAACTGAAACCCAAATGAAAAGAATGACATTCAGTCATGACACAAAACACAATAAAATATCTATGCATATATAAGCTCAAAAAATTTCCATGAACGCAGATTTACATAGCCAAAATAACACCAAAAAGAAAAACAAATCAAAACTCAAAGAAAAAATTTACAACAAGGAAACCAAGAATGAATGAAATCTGATGAAAATGTCAATGGTAGTTGAGGAGGTAAAGAGAACCATTAAATGGGTTACCGAGCCAAGACATTAGCTGATGTAGAGCTCCTTGACCCCCGATTAAGAGTCGCTGACAACCAAGCTTTTGAAAGAACCCCAACTCAATGCCAAAAATATCGTCTTGAAGTAGAATAAAATCCACTGCGATATATGGTCACCACTATTTAATCAGAGGAGGTCTAGGATCCGCATGCGATTGATATGGAGACAAAGGACGCAGAGCAAGATGAAGCGGATAAGGAAAAGGAGATATATTAGGCTGATACAGAGAATGTGAAGGAGGAGGTTGAGAAGCCGAACACACACATGGTAGTTGAGGAGGTAGAGGTATCTGACCATGGAGGCGAGAACGACGGAGGAGTTTAAATAAATGTCAAGGCATAACCCTATTAGAATCACTGTGAATGGGATGTAAGAGATAAATAAACCAAACCCCTAATATTAAGTGATGAATCGAGGAAACGCAGCGAGATGTGTTTAGGATTGGAGGTAGAATAAGAGGGGATTCAGGGAGGGGAACGGTGCAGGATGGAGGGGATAATCGGGAAGGGGGAAGGAGAGGAGAATCAGGGAGGAGAGAAGAAACCTAAGGGCTTTGGGGAGGGGAGAAGGAAAGGGAGATTAGGGAGTGGGGAGAGGGGAGAGGGGTTTCGGGGAGGGGTTTCGGGGAGGGGAGTGCGAGACGGAGGGAAATCCCGATCGGGGATGGAATGGGAAGCGGGTTAATTTTATGGATTTGGGGGGATGAATAGGGAAGTAAGGGTGACGTAGAGGCTTGGGAAGGTGAAAAGTTAGCATGGAAGAATCCAAGTTTAGTATAGATAATAGATATGTTAATATGTTAATGTAATAGATGATATCCATATCCACTTCCTTCAAATGGGAAAATAAAATTTTGATCCCGTGTACGGTAGATTACTTCCCCACGAACTGATGTGATTCATTTTATATCACCACCTCTCACATACGGATATAATGATATAATTAATGTATATATATGATATATATATATATTATATAATTATATATTTTAAATTTTAATATCACATCTACCTTCTTACATTCCAATCTACTAGAAAACAAGAACATCACTCGTGCGTATCTGTGGACTACAGTTTCCACGAAGTGATGTGATTCATTTTTCATTTCTTATTTACATTTATGTTAATAAGGATAGATTTAATGAACATATATGATATATATAATATAAAAATTATTCTATAAATTTTAATTAACATTTAACTTTATTTTTTTCCCATCATTTGAAAAGTGAAAACATCATTCATTCGTATGTACGACCAACTATCTTCATGACTGGTGTAGTTAATTCTTATTTATATGAATTCCATGTATAAATATATATATATATATATATATAATGAGTATATGCAATATTTTTATTGTTATTAAAATTATGAATATTATGGGACAATGATAAAAGTATATAGACTAAATCTACCAAACCAAAAAATTCATGGAAAATGAAGGAGTTATCATCAAGAATAGTGATTTTAATTAAGAATTGATAATAAATAGCTAATAAAAGGTAATGAGTAAATCAATTATTTAATGAAATATAATATTATTGTTTGGGAATGTATTTATAATTATCTTATATTCATTATATAATGGTTTTTAATGTGTTTTAATAAATTCAAGACACAGGAAAGAGATTTCATCTAAATTTCAATTCATTGAGGAATATTTTAAAGTTATACACATAATGGATTTTAAATGATGACATGTTTCCCATTTTAAATTTTATGTCACAAATCCTTCTTAATTCATGATATTTTATGTTTCAATTCAAATTATTTCATAAAAGGTGATATTAATTGAATGTTTCCACGTGTTAAGTGTTTCGTAACTTAATTTTTCTTTCTCAAGGTTATAAAACGGATTTTTTGACTATATTATGTGAATATTATGTGTGAGATGATATTTAATTATTTATGTTTCATTTTAATTTTTTTTGGATTTATAATTTTTACACATAATCAATTCATTTTTTAATTATCACTTAATCATTTTACTCATTGTGAGGGTTCTTCATCTCAAATTGTCTTCGTTTGAACATATGTTTTCTTATACACCAATCTTCTTTTAATAGGTATATATAATAATTATTTTAAAGTTTATATCATGAATAATATTAGTATCAGGATATTTAATGTTCCATTAAATGGAATTATTTCATTGTTCTTATGATTCAAATGATACCAAAGAGGTAAGGGATTTATGTTTTTAGTATATTTTTAAACGAGATTCTTTAGGTTTGAATTTAAGATGAGGAAATTAAATGATACATATATAATAAATATATTTCATTATTATTATCTTATTTCCATTTCATGATAATACACATTTTATTTTCATTTTACTCATATTTTTGTACTCAAGAGACCAAAAACTTTCTTTTAAGGAAAACTGACTATTCTTACTATTTAATAATGAATGTTTCTCTTATATTTCCTTGTGTTCAAATTTTTTATTCAATACTGTTTTAATTATTCTACCATTAATTTTTGAATTCATTTCTCCTTTTTAGCTTATTTTTAAAAAATGTATCAAAAATAATCTTCTTGTGGTTATCAGAAAGTGTTATTTTTTCACATTTTATAATAATTTGAAATGAATATTTTCTTTTAAATTGTAATAAATGAAAAAAAATTCTATATTAATGAATAATAAATGATTTTAATAATCCATTACATTTACCCATATCTATTTATAGTGATTTTTTAAATAATATTTTTAAATTTATTATATTTTAAGGAATTGATTTTAAAATTGACAGGTTATGTTCCCCAAAAATGTTTTAATGGTATTTATATAGTATTTATATTTATCAAAGATAAAAACCATTAGTGTTTCTTATGTTTTCCCATGGATATGATATGACGGTACCATCCAAATTATTTCTATTTATGGGTTTTAATAATTATGATGAGATTTTAATGAGACCCATTTATTTTCCATGGGTTATATAATGATGTATTGAGAAAAAGTTTATAAAACCTATTTTATTTTCATATATTATGATAAGATGATTTGATTAACGAAATTATAACACACATATATATAATTTTCATTCTATAATGGGTGGTACTAGAATTATATATCCCTCTAATTATTCAGGTAATGCTTTATATCTCATAAGATAATTATGGGATGAAAGTCTAGGTGTGTGAACCAAAATGGGAAATAAGTTGATGTGATTGATCCACAATGGAATTTAGTTGGAGGTACCTGATCTGTTATTATATAATAAGAATTTAGGTATAACTGATCCACAATTGTTTTATGGTCAATGTAATTAACCTTCACATATAAAATAATTTCTATTTTCATGATGTTGGAAGACTTTTATGACATGAACACAAGGTTTGTGATTAATTTTTCTTGATTTAACACTCTTATGATTCATGTTATTTGAAAATATAATTATATATACCATGAATCATGTTTATGTTATTTAATATGTTAGGTATAAACTTTGGATGTTATGGTCACGATCAAATAATCTTATGCCTATATTATTCATTATTCTGACGATCAATTGATATCCCCCATATATAGCCTTATAGAGCATCTGAGCTCACCATTTATATGTTTCATTTCCTCAAATTATGAAGAACGGTTTTAAGCAGGGTATTTATATATATATTACAAAATGGGGATATCTTTATGTCATATTTTGAATATATTTCAAAAATTAAAATATTGTGAATCCAGTATCCAAAGACACTATACATTTAGGTCCTCGGGAATGTATTTTTTAAATATATTGAATATTCCTAAAAAATAAGTCATATTTATGCATCAAAGGAATGAGTCTCTATAGATAATAATTTTAGACCCTATCATAATGAGATAACCAGATTACACAGATTCCTACATTTATTATACAATAAGATGACCCCAAATTTACCTCTAATTTTTCAAAATAACTATAAAATTCATTGGGTACTAAATTAAATATTATTTTAATTTTTCATAAATAATATGATTGGTGGGTGGAGTGAAAAATTTAGACATTGGAAGGTATTATCTGGGTTTCATATTTGAATTACCATTGAATTTTGGATAAACAAATTTTATTTGTTGAATTTTCCCATAATAATGCTTTTCAATCTAGTAAAATGGTGAAACCATTTGAGGATTGATCTGGAAAGCAATGTCAGACTTCGTAAATTTGGGATGATGTTAGTGAAAGGAAGTTGTTGGTACTATATATATTAGTAGAAATAACTGAGAAGGAAAAGATAAATCAAAACCATTTGAGTAAAATGTCAAGATGACCTAAATGTTATTCAGATAACCGAATGAGATATCTCTAATTTGATGTTTAAGATGATGTTTTTCATAAATAATGTCCATAAAAAAGGTTTACTCATTTTTTTAAAAGGTGATGTTATTTATAAAATTTATTAGATCATATAAAATTCTAGAAAAATTGGGTTTAGTTGCTTACAATATATAAATACCTCTGATTCTATCATAGGTACTTGGGTGTTTCATGGTTTATTGCCAAAATATATGTACTTGATGCTTATTTTGTTTTGATCCATGAAGTTGAATAGTTATATAAGAATATCTATTATATGGGAAATACAATTAAAATTATAGATAATAGAGAGTAGCCCTACAAAATAAAGTGATAGTTATGGTTTTTGGATTCACAAAAAAATGTACATTTATTCGATGCATATACACATTCATATGTTTCATTATATATATATAACATAAAGTTATACACAATGTGCATTTAGTACATGCTTATGAATTAGGAATATTATAAAGAACACAATACATCAATAGTTATATAATAAATAATATATATAGTATCGAATATGCATTAGATACATATTCCAGATGATTTTCATGTGATGCAACAACCTTCATAGCTTCTCAAAAATAGTTTCATTTGTATTTGAACCAATGTTTGGTTCATTCATATATTTCTATTTATTTATTGATACTTTTTTAATGAATAAATATCCATCATTTAAAAAACATGGGAAGTGTTATGATGTGGGAACCTTGTTATTTAACTACAAAAGATAACGAGTTATCTTCTGTTTGGGTGTGCGACGTGAGTGATGAAATACTATTATCTCTTCTTCCTAAAACACCATTTATCTCATCTGATAAGGTTATATCAAACCGTCATATCTGGTGTATCCTTAGTAAATGTTTATGGATCCATGTAACCAATGTACTCCCTTGGAGGTGTGGATATTTTTTTACTACTACTTGTGATCTTCCCCAAACATTCTTCGTATAAGGAATATAGAAATAGATGGTGATAATTCAAGGTATAATTTTTTTAAATTATTTTTATATTAGTTTCATGAAGGAAAATAATTTGTTTGAGTTGTCATCTATTTAAAATGATAACTAAATTATCATAAAAAACCCATAATTTTTATCAAAGGTAGTTTCTTCTTAAATTAAACATGTTTTTACCATTACTTTTCATGAAATTTTGAAATAAAATTGTGTTTTATTGTTTTTGAAATTTTTAAGTACCTATAAATAATAACTTGAAGCTACGTAATTGTAACCATTGAGTATAATTTATGCATTCTATTGAATTTATAGGTAACTGATACATGATTAGGGTGAAAAACGTTAACCAACAACTATGTAAATGTAACAACCCAAAATTTTACCAATGTTAACTATCTTCTTATAATCATACCATATAGTATAAATCACATAAAATATCATATATGACATAATATAAACATTATAAATAAACAAATAATAGAATAAGGGGTATTTCTATAAGTTATGAAACCTATACCAATATAATAGTAACCCAAACTTTAGAATAGTAATGTGACCATTAGGAATAGCAATACGACCTACTGAATATTAACATCACTAATGAAATTATAAAAAAAATTAGTCATATTATGATTGATTATATCATATAATTATTTCATGGTATAAGTAAATAAATATTTTAGAAATGAAAAATTATGTTTTGGTATTTTCGTAACTTATAAATATTTATTTACTATTTTATAATTAATATAATAATTTAAAAGAAAATTTATCTTCATAAAATATATTCATAAATTTCTATTTTTTCTTATAATTATAAGATAATTATATGAGACCTTGGGTAATTTTTTAAAGTTTCATAAAAGAAGTTATAATCATAAAACTAGAATTTTTCGAAAAAATAATTAATTTTTAGGAAAACAATTTCTCATAATTTGAAAATTATTTTAATAAAATGGATTAAAAGTTTAAATAATATATTAAAAAATTGGTTAGGGTGAATTTTTGGGATTTTTCTAAAATAGTTCATTTTTTGGTGAATAATGAAATACGGTAATGTAATGTATTTCACAAAGACATGAATTATTGAGTTATAGATGATGTATGGCTAATGTAAACCCATAGTACCAGACGTTAATATATCATTTTAATATATTTATTGAAAATGTTATTACTATTCATATTGTTCACCCAAAATAATAAACTAATCAATAAAATAATGAAAACATCCCTCTCCTCTATTATAAATACCACCCCTCACCACCCCTTTTAATCACACCTCAAAAGCCTTGAATATTGTTAAATTTATCCTCAATCCTCTTCCCAATCCCCAAACCCACATCCAAGAGCATTTGGTCTTAATATAATACCACGAAAATATCCCTAATGATGTTCTAAAGGATAATAATTCAAGAGGTAAAATTCTTTTTCATTTCTTTTAATTTATTTTCTTTTTTATTTTCTTTTTTTATTATTTTCTAATTTACCATTATAAAAGTTCCATGAAAACTATAGTATCTTGTAAATATACAGGAATTTTATTGTTTTAATGTAATAATCTATCATCAAACCTCTTTACCTCTCTATTTTATTTTAAAAATGGAAGCATCATCCGTGAAGTGTTGTTTTATGGCCTTCAAGGATGATAGATTTTCAATTTCATTTACTAACATCAAGGATGGTATTAAAACCATTTTACCTATTGAAATATATGTTAAAATTTATTTCATATCCTTTTTATTTTCTATAAATAAATTATATACATAACATTAAATTATAAAACAAAACGAGTTCGTTGTGATAAAAAACTACCAATTTAATCTAAATGATTATCATAAACAAATTATCAAATGAATCCACCTCATATATAAAAAATATATAGGACCAATTAAACTTATTTATGTTCATTAAAACATATTATATAAATTCTTGATAATTATCACGATTTTACACAATCTTTCATACATGTATACTAGTGAACATAACATGAAAAACAAGAAAACAAACACTCGCGAATGATGAAATTGAACACTATATCTCCTCAAAATGGCCATAACCAAAAATTAATAAATTTATTATGAATAAAATAAATATATAAAAGGTTATAAATTTAATAATTAATTAATACAATATGATAATTGATGATATGAAATTGATAAAATAATTCAGACATAAGGTAATGGGATTCACGAACCTAATTTTCTTTCTTTGTGTTATTCCTCTTCCATGCCAAATTCCAGTGCAGATGATCTTTAATATTACTAAAATACAACTTATCTATTCAAAAATTTTATTTTAGAGGATATAAATGTTAAAAATCATATTTTATGATAAATGAAATGATTATTCGAAAATTAATATTATTTCTAAAAACACATATTTTACTTATCTTGACATTATTTCTTCTTCTTTAAAGTTTGATGATTCTTATACCAATTATGTTATTACATTTTTATTTTGTGAAACACAATTTTTATTCATGAAATTATTATTTATAAAATTATCATGAAACCCATTTCATTTTCATAGGTTAGTTTATGGAAAATATTGTTAAACGTTCTTTGTGGCATGCATGATTTTGTAAATGTTATTATGTGACCGGTGTGCCCAAAATTATATAATACCCCAATGTATTGGGAAATGGGATTTATCTCATAAGATAATGTGAAATATGCATGAAAATGATGCTATATTTGTTAAAAATAATGAGGTTATGGTTATGAAAATAGGATTGCCTTGAACATGATGCTAGCTTTGTTCACAACTATGTGGGGTAGTTGACCACTAAGACATGATGCTTCATTTTGTTTCATTTCCACATTACAGGACTTTATAAAATGATCCATACCATTGTTATGACGATTATGCTGTGATTATGTTATGATTATGATGATTATGCTAACCCCTTTTAAATTGAACCGTGTTATTATCTATCTTCTTACATGGATTTTAGCTCACCCCATTATATGATGTATATCATCAGGTGACTGCTTATATTAAGGAGTACATGTGTACCACAGTGAAGCTATAGAATAAATAATTAAATAATATTTATGTTTTACTATGTAAATGTTATTTTTTCTACATTTTCCCTATATAGTAAACCCTTGGATCATAGTTTTGTAACACTATTATGTGTTTTACCATTAAAATGATGTAATAGTAATGTAAGAAAAGTAGGGTCACTAGAGAAAAGGTAGACTAAAATATTCCCTCAGATGAAGGATTTTATAAAAAGGTAATTCATTACCAAACATTACATGAATAATTCATGTAAATATAATAACCTTATGTTAAGAATATTTATAAAGGTAAATTTATTTTTTTTACAAATTCAATGTCTTTATGATTTACATTAAATTGGTGAGACCTAAAAAGGGAACGCCCTCAAATAATATGTGTGAGAATCCTTTCAAAGAGATACTTTCCAAGACCTCGATCATTCAACTGGGTAATTTTATGATTAACCATGTTCCCCTAGATTATATTTTGTAATACATGAAGTCAATAAGTGTCTCGAGATTATCGCACTAGGTTGTTTTATTATTAAATAGGTTCCTAAGGATTAACTACTGTAAACATATTTTTGAACTTTTCAATAGATTACAGTAGCTAGTGAACCCTAAAGGTTATCATACCAATAGAATGAATCTGATAAAATCTATATGATGGATTTGGATAGAGAGTTATCCACTCAACTATCCAATAATAAAAACTATTGTGATTGGTATGATTCCATACATAAATAACTATGTGATAACATAAACACTATAGTAGAATCATTTCTTAGTGAAATATGTATCTTGGATCACTAAATTGAAATGATGTATGAGGTCAATATTTATAGTGGGATAACATTCATTTAATTCCCGTAATAAAAAGATATAATACATGATACTCACCTACTGATATGTATATTGTAGTTTCTAGAATAATTTATTGTAATAAAATTGATATCATTAATATGTATGACCTATAAAATAGTTAAATGTTGGTATGTATTAATGAGAAGTGTTCCCTAATCAAAACATTTAGTGTACCCAAATGTGAATGTTATAAAAATCAATTTATCCAACTTTGAACCATGAGTATTAGAAACTAGGATTTTATCGCACATTTGTTCAAAAAAACATATACTAAGATATTTTAGGTAATTGATAAATGATAAATTAAATCTTCATGTTGTTAATAGAGAAGGAGTTCCTAAATTAGATTTTAACACTTGTTACACGATTTTAAATTTTAATTGATCCAAGAATAGAATTTTTTTTATTATGTTCCCAATATAAACATGAATTTATTTTTTATCTTGTTTGAAAAAAATGGTGTTTTCATTTATTATTAGGAACCATAGTTGTTCTATATATAAGATTAGTTTTTTAAGGAACTGTGAATATAATAAACTGTTTATATATGGATGATATAAATAATCCCAACACTAACATTTAGAATAAGAAGTTCAGAGTTGATTCTAATCCCACCTATATTAATCATTTTATCGTTAGGAATTCAAAAACGAAAATAATTCGAAGACTCCTTAGAGATAAAATATTTTACTCATTCAATTATAAAAATATTGATACATGAGAATATGGTTTATTAGGAAAAATAAAAAATTTACTTTTTCTGGTAAATGGTTAGAGGGATAGTGCACAACTTGATGTCATATATAGCGATGTATGTGGAGAAGTAAGAACATAATAAAATATTAGTTTTAGTAATTCATTACTTTTACCAAAGACTTTGGTCAACATGGGTACGTGTTTTTGATGAAAAAAGAATGTAACATTTGAATAGTTCAAAGCGTTTTAAAAAGAATTATAGAATCATATAGGAAAATGTATTAAAGTCCAACAATCAGAATGGGATGTTGAATTGTAACACCACGACCCCAGTTACCCATAGTTGGTGCATTATTACATAACATTGACATGATATAAGGAATCATGACCGAAAAGACCGATATGTTTAGTATCCTTGGAAGTACTAGATACGTTCATAAGTTTTACATTACATCATTATATAATAACATCAAAATCATTTTGTTCCATTTTTAACACACTTATATCCTTAGCCCATCCCTACGGGTCAACCATAAAATACTTCTTCACATCCTGGGAAAAATAAATCATAGAAAGTGGTGAGATCAGATGCTCAGTAAGGATAACAATATAGCAGAAACTTTCCTAAATAAGAACAAACATTTAAGTAAATGTATAAGACTAAAACAATATCCTTGTAAACATAAACATCAGCACAATATGGAAAGGGTAAAATAAAATAATACCATTTACATATTTACATGGATATTCTACTAGTTTAATAATCAAATGAAATATCAATAGCCACTTTAAAAATTATGGGATTCATAATGCCGGACTTCATAACCACATAGTCAAGGCCTTATACCAAGACTACAAATATGATTTTGTCAAGGCCTTGTGCCAAAACACTAGTTTGTCTCATGAGACCTACCGATGCATCCAGGAGCTATAGCGGGCTCTACACATCACTTACTAAGTATAATGCATTTCTCATATGAAAAGACTTATACATAACATAAACATTCGTATTAAAACTAGAATATAAAATGTCAATACTTTATACATAAACCATGAATGGTACAAAAATAACACATCCATATTCAAACATACCACAAAACCTTCAATACAATATGGAATATTTGTATCATATTAAATCAACTTCAAACAAGGTTAAAATCCATCAAAGGATGTTGAAATAGATGAAATGAAAACCTTTTTAAAGAAATACCTATTTCTATTTTGAAATCATTTAAAATTAACATAATTATTAAATAAAACATTTCATTTGAATATATTTATTTAATATTGTATGGGAATCTTTGATGTTGATATTACTGTGGAAAGTAGCCACACCTGCTGTATAAGTTAAAAAATGACATTCTTACCATAATTTTGTTGAAAAGGTCATAAAGTAACTTGTTTGGAAAATGATGGAAACATTCCTTTCAAAACATTTTATAAAAATTCAAACAAGGGTATAAATGAAATTAACCCATAGTCTAGTAAATAGAAAAAATGTTTTGAAATAAATTTTTATGAAACATGGATGTGGATGATAAAGAGGTCCCAGTAGATACTTACGTAAAAATAACCACAAATAAAAAAGAGATTGTGAAATTAACCCTTATCTTGTACTTTTCCTGGGTCGAGGTTACATTATCCTCATGTATAATAGTTTAATCATTGTTATCAAATTATAAAATAACTTTGTACATAAACATGATATCATATATGATCCTCTAATATTGCTTTGTTAATAATATTTTAGTATTATCATTGTTTCAGGAGTTAAATGATCTGTTTTCCTTGATATGATCGGTTATGTAAGCCATGTTTTTTATGGATATAATGTATTTTATTCATATAAAAAATTATATTAAGTTCTTAAACATTATTATTAATCATAAAATTAGAATTATTCATGAATGATTACAATGGGGAATGAATCTCATCGCGTTCGTGGAGATGGTAATCCATTCGTACGCACTTGCGACAACATCATTATATTGATGGTGATATCGTATGTAATTAGATGGTATATAATATATAAATATTAAAAAACATTTTATATTTATTATTTACATCATTTATAATCATTATTATACACATCCAAATAATGAAGTGTTTGAATAACAAACTACACCACGACTTGGAGACGGCAAGCCGTACGTACACAAATATAGTGACTTGGTCATTCATATGATAGATATAAGAAAGAATATGGTTGTAAAATTTTATAATAATATCAAAAATATATATAAGAAATATAATTTATTATTTTAGAATGGAAACAACAAAGAAAGATGGAGTGGAAGTGGAAGAAGAGAAGAACTTGAAAGAGGCGATGAAATATTTACCTCTTCTTCTGGTTCTTTCTTTTCATTAGATCAAAATGGATCCTTAGGTTGGCTTTCTGACCAATGAAAGGCCTTTAATATGAAGGGAGGAAAGTTGGGAGGATATTTGGGTAGGGTGTTTCCAATCCAAATGGATTTGGAGGTGTGAAATTAAGATAAGGGGATGTATCCTTTTATAAGAGAGGTGAGGGTCACTTTAGGAAAAGTTTGAAATATTATTTTATAATAAAATCATTTTTGGTTTATAATGGAACAAAAATAATTTATTTTGAGGAAAATGTGGGTATGGGTCGAACACCTTTCAACCAATAGGTTTTAGACAGGATTAGGTCACCATATTAAACCTACCTTTTATATTTAACTCTTTGTTAAATAGTTTTACATTTACCATGTCTGTCTATATTTTTATATTATATGGTTAATAAACTTAATATAACAAGCCAAGAAAACCCCAAGTGGTAAATTATTAATATATATAACCGTATGTAAGTCTTTTGGATGAAACTTAGTTTTTTAAGAATATTATATCAACTAATAATATAGTATTGTTTTTTAAACTCAATTATGTCAATTTTGAAACTATTTAGTATTTGGTTTTTGAGAAACTCATAACAGCATGATTACATCAAAAAAACTATTTAATCAACCCTAACATGTTATAGTAACATAGATAATTAGTTGAATAAGCAAATGTCCCAAATTAAATTTATTAGGATATTTATAATATCAAATATTTTAATATTTCATTAATAAGGTAATGACTAAATCATCATTGTGTCATAAATAAATTAAATTATTTAATGTCTAAAAATTATAAATAAAACTCCACTATGTAGGAAATATTTTTATCTTTCTAATTAATATTTATAGTCGAATTTATCTTATGTATAACCCTATATTAAAAATGGTTTAGTTATTAAACATAGAATTTAATTGTTTTAACTCTTATTTAAATAAAATAATAATAAATGTCCTAATCTAATCCAAGTAGACCAAACAGATCATGTTTTATTCCTATGGTTGTTTTTTGTCAAATTAAACTTTTCTAATAGAATTAGGATCGGATGAGCCCGTAAGGGGCACAGCTCTGGCTAGGGTTCGCTCACGCCGCCTCCCTCATCCCGGATCTGCGCTCCTTCTACCCTGGTCCGGAGGTTTGAGGTGGGGTTTTCTATACCGGCTCGGCCCTGTATTGGATCGTCTTGTGCGCATCGGGGTCTTCGTGACTCGGTGTTGATTCTGCGCCTGAGTCCCTGGCCTGACGGTTCGAAATCTTCACTTTGGCCATCGATCTGGGTGTTTGGAGGTTGGGCGTTGCTTCCCTGGTGCTCTCGGAAGGCGGCGTAGGGATATTGCTTTGGTTCGTGCTGATGAGGACGACGTCGGGAGGTTTGTCAGACAGACTGTTGTCCTTGGCGTTTGGTGTGTGTTCATTTTGGGCTGGTTTTTGCTTGAAATTGGTGTTGTTATGTGATGTTGGTTTGTTTTGATCTTCGCTTTTGGGTGATTTCTGGGTTTCTGGTGAGGCTCTCCCTCTCGCAATCGTCTATGCGAGTGTTTTTTGGATTTCACGGATAGAAAGGGTTGGGTATTTGGGTCGTGAATGTGGATGTTTTCTGGTCATGTTCTTTTATCGTCAACGAAGGAGATGACGGTGGTTTGTGAAGCCGGTGGAGGGGTTGGAACTTCCTCCGGCGTCCTCGACGAATCTTCTTGCGGGGTCTGCGGTGGCTCCGGCGACGGCTCCGGCGCTTTCCCCGATGAATGGTGGCGCGTGGCGATCCGGTTTTCTCGCCGGCATTCTGATGAAACGACAGTGCATAGTCACTTTCCTCGAGGTGCGGTTCGAGGAGGACACGTATGTTGAGCTTTTTTGAAATTTGAATTTTTGAGATGGTTTGGTTTTTGGGTGGATGGGTTGCGCGGATCCCATGGATGGTGTTCGGATGTGAGGTTTCCGGTTTCCCTAAACCGACTATTTGAAAATCAAAAAAAAAAGGATTTACAGGTTAATAGAATTAGGACACATGTTAGGGTAATTATAATATCATTTTTACCCTTAATTACCCTATTTAATTTTAACTATGGTAAATAATAGTTAAAAGTAACTTTTCACCAAAAATTATATTCATCTTATTGAACAACATTTTACTTACAGATATCAACCGTGTCTCTCGGATATTTGAAATTTAATTCACATAAGTGGTAAAATTACGTTTTATGAAAATTTCCAAATACTCCTATGAGGTGGGTAAAAGACGGTAAAAAGTTCAATACAATTTTTATATATCTGAACTTATTATAAAATGACTCCGATGAATTACATTGAACTTATATTGACATTATGTATCTATTTTGACCAAAAAAAAATTCAAATAAAATAAATAATTATTTAAATAAAAAGTCAGTTTTAACCACTAATGTAGCGTTTTTCTGTATTCATCAAAAATATAATGGTTTCAGAAAAATACAAAAAAATCATCCAGAGATAATTTTGATATTCCAAATTCAAATCTGAAGTCCATTTTGAAAAATAAAATTTATAAAATTTCAAAAAGTGGGTAATACTATTAATAACAGATAGTTTGATTGGTCGTTGTGTGTTAGAATCTCGATGTTGCTTACAATGCAATCTATTGCATTATTCAAAGGGAAATGTACCATGGATGCTTGGGGTGTTACATTCTTCCCTCCTTCAAATAATTTATTTCTTGAAATTTATATAATACTACCAAATAAAATTATTCAGGTGGTTCTTCATCATAAGTTCGTCTGGTTCCCATGTAGCCTCTTCCATCATATGGTTTCTCCATAGAACTTTTACCAGACGAGTCGTCCAGTTTCTCAATACTTGTTATCTGGTATCAAGAATTTTGACAGGCTCTTCACAATAAGACAGATCATGTTCCAGTTCAAATTCCTCATAGGTGAGTACATGTGTTGGGCCATGCATGTATTTTCTCTACAGTGATACGTGGAACACATCATAAACGTTGGAGATATTTGGATTCATTTCCAAACGATAATCTACAACTCCAATTCGTTATAGAATTTTTAAAGGTTTGATGTACTTGGGACTCAATTTACCCTTCTTACCAAATCGTATAACACCCTTCTATGAAGATACCTTCAAGAAAACATGATCTCATACTTGTAATTTCAAATCATTCCTCCGATTACCACCATAACCCTTTTGTTTACTTTGGACTACATTGATGGGGTTTTGGATAATATTCACCTTTTCCATCATTTCCTCAAGAAGTTCTGGGCTTACAAGTTTTCTTTCACCAACATCATCCCAACAAGTTGGTGTGAGACATCTCTTTCCATATAACGCTTCACACGGTGCCATCTCAATACTTGAATTGATGCTATTGTTATTGGAAAATTCTACCACAGGTAAATATTAATCCAAAATACCTTGAAAATCATGTGATCAAGATCTCAACATTTACTCTAAGGTTTGAATAGTTCGTTCTAATTTTCCATCGGTTTGAGGGAGGTTGGAAGTGCTTAAACGAAGTTCAGTATTTGGGGCCTTTTGAAGACATTTCCAGAATCTTGATGTAGAACAAGGATCACAATTAGAAAAAATCAATAAGGGTACTTCATGATGTCTTAAAATGTCATTAATACATTGACATTCTAGACATTCAATTGGTAAATCCTCTCTTATAGCAAGAAAATGTGTTGACTTGGTAAGACGAACAATAATGACCCATAATGCATCATTCCTTATTGGAGTATTTGGTATCCACATGACATATTCCATCGTAATATTATACCATTTCCACTCAGGTATGAGAGGAGGTTTAATGAATCCTCTAGGACATTACCTTCTAGATTTCACTTGTTGAAAAACCACACATCTTGTCCCACAATCAGCAATCTCCCTCTTCATGTTGTCCCACAAAAAGTGTTCTTTCAAATCTCTATACCTCTTAGGGATTCTAGGGTGTATAGTGAAATTGGAGCTATGAGAAGCATACAAAAATTCCCTTTTTAGATCAGGTATATCAGGAAAAAATATTTGTAGGACCCCGGGACACCCTGAGAGGGTAGGGGTGAATCAGGGTGTCAACTTTTCTTTTAAACTGATGGATCTTGTACCCACATTGGTGGGAACTAGTTAAAACTGTATGATGTATATGATCAGAAATCAAACATTCACATGAAAAGAGATGACACAACACTTTTTACTTGGTTCACCACTAAGGGCTATGTCTAAGGAGCATACACTAAAAGGCTGTCGGTTGTACCTAATTCCACTATTATTCACTAGTTGTGGATAACAATGGTTCGTGAACAGTCACTCGATCCTAGGCTCACTGGCTTTACAAATGTTTAGGGATATCTCATTGCATCCCTCAGGTCACTCACGTTGACTTCCCCTAACTCACTACCTTTGGTGAAGTCCAAGTCAGTTTATAGACGTGAAGGTCTCCTCAAAATATTCGCATTGAAGTCTTTACCTCTTCTTAGCATGAGACTATGCTTACATCAATGTCCATAATTAATGCACATGAACACACTAAACCACTAAACCGGATAATCAAAATGTTAAACAATTTACACTGATGATTTCGTGTAGCACCTACCCTTTGCGCGCAAGTTCTCACTTTTGCACGTAATACATGATTTTTGTATGGAAAACGATTTCTCACAACACCCCCTTTACACGCAACATTCACTTTTTCGTGGAGCCTCCACTTTTACACACAACTTCACCTTTTTCGTGCAACGATAACTTTTTCATGAAACCTTAAATTTTACACGCAAATTCTACCTTTTCACGCACCTTCATCTTTTTCACACAACTCATAATTTTTCACGTAGCTCAGACTTTTTTCGTGCAGCTTGGAGTTCTTTTCACAACTCCCTTTACGCGAACCTTTTACGTGCATCATCCCTTGGATCCTCTCTAAGTCTTCAACTATGCATAAAGAGTGGGGTCACCTCCTACTTATAGGCATCGCCAACCCCTGCGTGCAAAACCCATCATGTTGCGAAAAAACTCTCATTCAACACACAATACATTTCACAGAGGAACCGTTTTCCGTGCTCATCTTTATATTTTTTACACAGCCCATGACTTTACCATTTTTTGATGTTATGATTCCGAAAAAACTCTTCCGCAAAAAATCTCTCTCCACTATTTCACACACAGAACTTTTTTTCACGCACTATTCTATGTTTCGCTCACCACATTGTTTTTCACGCACCACACTGTTTTTCGTGCACCACGCTGTTTTTTGCACACTCCTCCCTTATTTCTCGCACCACTTCCTCTTTGCGCACACCTCCTCTTTCCAACAACCTATGTCTTCATTTTCTGATTTTCAGGTCCAAAAATTTTGCAAGCACTGGAGAACAATGACACCTTCAATACTATTATCTTCTTGAACTATATGATCAATTTACTAGCACACATTCTGAACTACCACTGATGGTTGACAATGAACACAAACCATATTCCAATTCATGCATAGAACGACCATGGTTCCAACAAAAGTATCTTCCCTAATTTCAAAATTCCATCTTCATATAAGAAGTTAATCAATCTCGCATCGTTCACAGCTTTAGTTTTCTTTTGAAATTCCTCTTCATCAGTCTAAGAACTTTTTATCCGTTCTAGTAAAGATGGTTTGGAAACCATTTGAAAAAGTATTGATGTTTCACCTTCCATGGTTATTCCCATATCCATCTTTAATAGATCCATGTATATATGATCCTTTTTAAATATAATATAGTTTAAAACTCCATGATCCTTTCTGATCAAATCATCTTCCACTGTATTTTCCTTCCCCAAGTGGTAGTGTATAGTGAAATCATAATCATTGAGTAGTTAAACCCATCACCTTTTCCTTATGTTTAGTTCTTTTTGTGAGAAAATATACTTCAAACTTTTACGATCAGTATAAATTTCACATTTTTTACCATATAGATAGTGTATCTATATTTTTAGAGTAGTGATTATAGCTACTAAATGAAAATCATGAGTGGGATAGTTTTCACATGAATTTTCAGCTACCATGATGCATAGGAAATAACTCTATCATTTTGCATAAGGACAAAACCAAGTCATTTCTTTGAAGCATCACTATAAATAAGAAACCCATAATTTTATGATAGTAGAGTAAAGATAGGAGTAGTAACTAATATTATCTTAAATTATTAAAAACAAATTCACAATATTTTTTCCAAACAAATTTAACCCCTTTACGTGTGAGCTTGGTTAATGGGTTAACCAATCGGGAAAAATTCTGGACAAAATGCCAATAATAACTAGCTAAACCAATAAAACTGCGTACCTATGTTATAATATTTGATGCGGGCCATTCTTGGATTGCCTTGGTCTATGAAGGATCAATAGAGATTTCATACTTAGAGAAAATATGGCCAAGAAAAGAAATCTTCTAAATCCAGAATTCACACTTGCTATGTTTCCCATATAATTCATTTCTTTAAAGAGTCCTTAGGATAATGCACAAGTGATTTTCATGATCTTTGTAGAGTTTTGAGTATAACAAAATATGATCAATAAATACCACTAAAAAGTCATCAAGATATTCCTTGAAAACTGTATTCATTAGATCCATGAAGACATAGGGTGCATTAGTTAATCCAAAAGGAAATATTGTAAACACGTAATGCCCATACCTAGTTCGAAAAGCTGTTTTTGGAATGTCTTACTTCTTTACTCACAACTGATGATATCCATATCAAAGGTCAATGTTTGAAATATATTGAGATCCATGAAGTTGGTCGAATAAATCATCAATACAACGTAGGGGATTCTTTTTCTTTATTGATATATCATTGATCTCCCTATAGTCAATGCACATCCTTATAGATATGACTTTTTTCTTAACAAAAAGGACAGGGTCTCCCCATGGAGAAACAATAGGGAGAAAAAAATCACTTGTTACTCAATTACTCTAGTTGTTTTATTAGTTCCACTAATTCCACAGTGGCCATTCTATAAGGTGTCTTCCATATAGGCCTTGAACCAAGAATTAAATCAACGGAAAACTCAATTTCTCGTTTTGTAGGATGTCCAAGTAAATCCTCTGGAACCACCTCAACATATTCTTGCACAATAGGTAAATCCTCTATTTGAAAATTCTTTTCCTCACCCATAGTTATTTCATAATCTTCTTCCCCAATAATTGAATTTATTAGATCTATCGGGGGTGGATCTAGAAAAGAAGCAGGTGGTGACGTTTCTTCTCTAGAGATAAGGTACTCCTTATCATCATTGAAAATAGTAACCTCCTTCTTCTTATAATAAATTTTCACACCATGGTCCAAAATCAAATCCATTCCTAGGATTATTTCAAATTCAATCATGGGTATGAATATGAGATCAGCATATAAAGAACATTTATATGCCCTAAAGGCAACAGATTAACAAAACTTTGTTGCAATGGTACTTTCCTTAGGTGTTTTGACTATCAACTCCCTTATTAAGTTGAATTGAAAATATATAATTTTCTTAACAAACAGGGTAGGTATGAAACAATGTGATGATCCATAATAAAATAAAGCATTGCATAAACTTGAGGAAACCATTAAATTAACTACCACCACGTCTTTCGGAGCTTCAAGCTCAGCAATAGTGGTCGCATAAGCTTGGCCTTGCTCTCTTGTACATTTATGGGGTATGTTTCCATGGCACTTAGGACATTCATTTTCATAATGTCTATTTTCTCTAAAATTTTAGCATTCAACATTGATAGCCTCTTTCTTCCCCTTAAAATAATGTGCTTAGTGGCATTTTTCACTACACTTGTAATAGACTCGCATTCCCTTCATGCAAGTACCAGGGTGTTTCTTCCCACATATACTACATGATAGATATTCAACTTTTCCCTTATTCCACTTATTTCTATTTCTAGAGTGTTCGGGAGATCTCTTTCTCTCTTGCTTTTCATTGATGTCGTAAGACTTAGAGAATTAATTTTCTGTCTTGATAGTGAATTAGACAATATCATCGTACGGTGATAATGATTATGAGAATAATGCTCGACGGAGATAAGTATTTAACCCATAAAGGAATCAATAAATATTACTCTTCTGTTATGTATATAATCAGCTGGATGCCTCACTATCCTTGTAATGTTATCCTCATACTTGGCGACATTCTCATCGTCCTTTTTCCTCAGACTCAGAAATTGTCTTTCCATATCCGCTCGATGGTCATAAGGAAATTATTTTTCTAAGAAAATTTCTTTAAACTCTCTCCTTTCCATGTTTGATACTTCTTCATCTTCATTTTTGTTTTGGATTAATGACCACCAATGATCTGCATCTCCCATGAGGCGATAAACTGCTATGACAACTTTTTCTTTTTCGCTACTCCCCAATGCATGAAATATTTTCTCTAAGTAATTTATCCATTTCTCAGCTACTAATGGATTTGTACTCCCATTGAATTTTATTGGTTGTTGCTTTAAGAAGAGTTATAACATTTATCCTCCATGTTATGGATTAGGGTGCTCCATACGGGTAAGGTTATTATTTATAACCTAAGTGAGTTGTCCCAGTATGATGATAAGTTAATCAGCACCAGTTGCATCACCAGCTTCACAATAATTATCTTGAGTATGAGGGAAATACCTACATGGATTACGTGCATTAATACAGTTCCCATTATTTATACTTGGTTCCATTTCTAAACAAAGGCATATAATATATTAGTTTATGAATCTCAATACCTAATTCTGAACTAGTAAAACACTTAACATTAATTAAACAGTTTATAGATATAATCCATAATAATATTTTTTATCATTAAGGTGGTTTATATGCATAAGTCATTAATAATTTGTTATAATTAAAATTAGAATTATCCTAAGAATATCACCCATGAGTGTCATAACCAATAGTGCAGCAAGACCCATTGTCATGCACTAGTTCACATTCGAGTCTCGCTCAAAGTGGTGTTTTCATGTTTTACCCCAAGGTACATCTATGCCAGAGCTACCTCTACCTGATCGTATCTAGACAGGTATGTACTACTTGGAAAACTCACAAAATCCCTACAGTACCAAAATTCTAGGTAGTTATTCTATAACAATCCTCATAGTCTATCTTAGGGTAGTGTTCTCTAATCAAAGTTTTTCAAAATCTAGTTTTCAATGTTTTTACTAAACTTGCTTTGATACCAACTGTAATTCCCTGACCCTAGTTACCCAGAGTCAGTGCATTATTACATAACATTGGAATGATACAAGGAATCCTTTCTCGAAAGAACGATCTGTTTAGTAGCCTTGGAATTACAAGAAACATTCATATGTTTTACATTACATCTTGAAATAAAAACATCAACAACATTTTTTCCTCTTTTGAACACACTTATATCCTTAGAATATCCCTATAGGCCAACCATAAAATACTTCTTCACATCCAGGGAAAAATAAAACCTCTAAATGGGTGTGCTCAGATGCTTAGTAAGGATAACAATATAGCGAAAAATACATAAATAAGAATAAACATTTAAGGAAATGTATAAGACTAAAACAGAAGCCTTTTAAACACAATCTTCAGCATAATATGGAAAAGATAAAAACAAATAATTCAATTTACTTATTCACACGGATATTCTACTAGTAGAATAATAACCTGAAATATCAATATCCACTTTCATAATGATGGAATGCGTAATGCCAGACTTCATAACTGTATTGTAAAGACCTTATACCAAGACTATAAATAAGATATTGTCAAGGCCTTATGCCAAAACACTAGTTTGTCTCATGAGATCTACTGATGTATCAAGGAGCTATAGCGGGCTCCACCCATCACTTACTAAGTCCAATGCATTCCTCATATGAAAAGGTTTAAAAATAAAATAAATATTTGTATTAAAACTAATATATGAAATGTAAATACTTTATCTCTAAACCATTAATGGTACAAAAATAAAACATCCATAGTCAAACATATCACAAAACCTTCAATAAAATCTGTAAGATTTGTATCATAATAAATCAACTTCAAACAAGTTTAAAATCCATCAAAGGATGTGGACATAGATGAAATGAATTTTTTTTAAAGAAATACATATTTTTATTTTGAAATCATTTAAATTTCACATAATTATACAAGAAAAAATTTATTTTTAAAATATACTTATAAGCTTGTATGGGAAGCTTTGAAAAGGATATAACAGCATAAAATATCCATACCCACCGTATAAGTTAAAAAAATACATTCTTACCATAATTTTTTCGAAAAGGTCATAAAGTACCTTGTTTTGAAAACGACGGAAAGATTCTTTTCAAACCATTTTATAAAAATTAAAACAAGGTTATAAATGACATTAAACCATAGTATTTTAACTAGTAAAAATGTTTTGAAATACATTTTTAAGAAACATAAATGTGGATGATAAAGAGGTCCCAGTAGATACTTACATAAAACCAACCTCGGAAAATAAAGAGATTCTGAAATTAACCCTTACCTTGTACATTTACTTGGTCGAGGGTACGTTAACCTCTTGTATAATAGTTAAATAATTGTTATTAAATTATTCAATTAATATATACATAAATATTATATCATATATTATCCTATAAAATTTCTTTGTTAATAATATTTTAGCAGTATCATTATTTCGGGTGTTAACTGATCAGATTTCCTTTATATTCTCTGTTATGTAAGCCATGTGTGTTATGGATAGGATGTTTTTTATTCATATATAGAATGATATTAAGTTCCTAAACATTATTTTTAATCATAAAATGAAAATTATTCTTGAATGATTACGATGGGGAATGAATCTCATCGCGTTTGTGGAGACTGTAATCCGTACGTACACACGAGCGCCAATATCATTATATTGATGGTGAAATAGTATGTAATTGGATATTATATCATATATAAATAATCATTAACATGTTATATTTATTATTTAAATTAGTTATACTCATTATTATACCAATTCAAATAATGGAGTGTTTGAATAACAAACTACACCACGACATGGAGACGGTAAGCCATATGCACACACATATGGTGACTTGGTAATTCACATGATGGATAGAATAATGAATATGGTTTTACCATTTTTATAATAACTTCAAATTATATAGAATATAAAAGATTTATTATTCTATAATGGAAACAAAAAATAAAGAGGAAGTGGAAGAAGAAAAGAATATGAAAGTGGTGATGAAATATTTACCTCCTTTTCAAGTTCTTCTTTTTGATTTGATCAAAAGGGATCTTTAGGATTTATTTTTGACCAAATAAGGGCCTCTAGGATGAAGGGAGAAAGATGGGAGTATATTTGGGCAGGGTTTGGTTGAGACAAATGGCTCTAGAGGTGTGAAATAAGATAAGGGGAAATACCTTTTTATAAGAGAGGTGATGGTTACTTTAGGAAATGCTTGAAATATTATTTTATAATAAAATAATTTTCGGTTTCTAATTGCACAAAAATGAGTTTTTTAGAGGCTAAGGTGGGGATAGGTAGACACCTTTCAATCAATATGTTTTAGATAGGTTTATGTCACCATATTAACCTTATCTTTTAGATTTAACTCTTAGTTAAATAGTTTGACAATTACCATGTCTCTTGGTAGTTTTATATTATATGGTTAATAAACAGACAATAACAAGCCCAGAGAACCCCAAGTGGTATATTATTAACATATATAACCTTATATAAGTAATTTGGATGAAACATATATTTTTAGAAATATTATATCAATTAATAATATAGTATTTGTTTTAAAAACTCAATTATGTAAATTTGACACTATTTAGTTTTTGGTTTTTGTGAAAATCATTACAGCATTATTACTTCGCAAAAAAATTATTTAATCCACACTAACATGTCATATTAACCCATAAAATTAGTGGAATTCATCAAAAGTCTCAAATTACATTTATTTCGATATTTATAATATCAAATATTTTAATATTTCATTAATAAAATAATTACTACATTATCATTGTGTCATAAATAAATTAAATTATTTAATGTCTGAAAATTATAAATAAAATAAAATTATGTAGAAAAAACATTTATTTTTCTAATAAATATTTTTATTTGAATTTTTCTTGTGAATAACCCTATATTCAATATGATTTTGTAATTAACCCTTAAATTTAACATTTTTAACTCTTCTTTAAATAAAATTATAATAAATTTTCTAATATAATACAAGTGGACTAAAAGGATCATATTTTATTCCTAAATTTATTTTTGGTCAAATTAAACTTATCCAATAGAATTAGGACATGTTTTAGGGTAATTATAATATCATTTTTACCCTTAATTACCCTATGTACTTTTAACCGTGGTAAATAAAAGTAAAAATTAACTTTTCACCAAATTTTTTATCCATCTTATTGAACCAAATTTTACTTACGGATATCAACCGTGTCCCATATATTTTTGAAATTATATCTACAGAAGTGGTAAAATTATGTTTTATGCAAATTTGCAAATACTTCTAGGAGGTGGGTAAAAGACGATAAAAAGTTCCATTATGTTCATATATATATAAAATTATTACAAAATGACTCCAATGAATTACATAGAAAATAGATAGGTATTATGTATCTATTTTGACCTAAAATAAATTTAAATATAATAAATATTTATTTAAATAAAAAGTCAGTTTTAACCAATAATGGAATGTTTTTCACTATTCATCAAATATCGAATGTTTTTAGAAATATACCAAAACTTCTTCCTAAGCTAATTTTGATATTCCCAATTCAAAAATGATGTCCATTTTGAAAAATAAAATTTCAAAAAGTGAGTTATACTATTCATAATGGCTAGTTTGATTGGTCATGGTGTGTTAGAATCTCGAAGTTGTGTACAATACAAGCTATTGCATCATTCAAAGGGAAACGTACCATGGAAGCTTGGGGTGTTACATGGATACTCTTGTTTGGATTTTATTGGTAATATAAGAGATTTTGGAATTATTCCACTACTCACTAGTCGAAGAACATCACAATCGAATGGATTATATAAAATACAGAATTTATCCTTTTTATACATTGTTGAATGAATGATGAGTCTATGTGACCATCCTATATCATTTTTTAGGTTTTTATCTAGATACATATATATTCTTTCCAATCCTTCTTCCATCTAAACTAGTTATAAAGACACCATGTGAGTTATGGTGTGAGAAGTTTTCTGATTTGTATTTTATGAGGTTTTTGGGTTAAAAAAACTCAGAAAAATATTTTCTTCATACATTAATGTCCCAAATTTAGATAAATTCTTATTTATTAGTAATTCTAGGGAAACTATGGGATATTATTTCCACAAACCTATTGAGAATAAAGTGTTATAAACATAATATTATTATTTAATTGAAAATAAACAAAAATTTCAAGGAATTTTTTAGAGGAAATTTGAAATTTGAAAATATCAAGACCAACATAAAAGAAATGTTTGGTGGATAGAGATTGGGTGAGTTCAATAATGAGTTTTGGAAGAAAAACCAACACAAGTAAGTCTAGAATCATGATGGTATGGTAAGACTGATTACAATCCTGAGAGATATTATTTTCTTGTGGCTAATTATAATGATGTAACGTTCATGAGATATGAACATAATTTTTACCATGAGTATATTGGGAGTTTTGATTCTGAGAAATGGATAAATACTATATATTTTGATATGGAATCTATTTACTCTAAAAAAGTTTAAAACTTATTGGATACACCTAAAGGGGTGATAACATAGGATGAAGGTGGGTTTTATATAATAAAAATAACATGGATTGTATAATTTCTAGCAATAAATAACAATTGGTGTAAAAGGGATGAAAAACAGTTCAAGGTATTAACTCTGAAGAGACCTTTTAACTGGTTTGAATGATAAAGTCCATTCATATTTTTCAAGCCACAAATTTTAATCATTATTATGAGATGTATCATATGGATATAAAAACCATATTCCTCAATTAACATTTAGCTGAGTATGTTTATATGATAAATATTTAGGGTTTTAATGTTACAAATATGTGAGTTATGTTTTATATATTTTATCCGTCCATTTGTGGGGTAATGAAATTTTCTCAACATTTGAATATCTAGTTTGATGACACAATAAAATATTCAGGTTTCATAAATAATGTCGATGAATCTAGTGTTTAAAAATAGATTATTTATAGTATAATAGTGTATCTGATACTATATTTTGATGACATACTTTTTTATAGGAAATGAAACCCCAACATTGTAATACGTAAAGATGTGGTTGAGAAGATGTTTTACAATAAAATACAATATCTAAACAACTTACAGACTTATTATGAGGATATATAAATATATATTTAACAAGATACTTTAATGGAGTCATAAAATGTATTTTTATAAAATGATAATGTAGTTTAGCATAGAGAACTCCAAGATGGGGACTTTATTAGTGTTTCATGGCATGAATATTAGAATGATTCAAGATCCATTTAAATATTATTAAATGATTGAAATTATTCATTATGAATACTTTATATGATATATCATGTATTCTATGTTTGTTTCTAAACATGATGTATCATATTTTTTTAGAAAAAGATGTAGATACCAACCTAATCATTGGGAGAGTAACTGGATTCATATAGAGAATATCCTTAAGTACTTAAAAATACCTAAGGATATATTCTTAGTGTTTATAAGAGAGTATGTGATCTATATAAAGGTTTAAATAGATTTTAGTTTACAATATTACCAAGATGATAAAAATATCAATAAACATTCACATGTTTCCAAAAAATGGTGGAACAATTGGTTGCACAAGTTCAAAACATAATACCATAAAATATATTACTATAGAGAGAAAATACATAGATGCATCGTATGCTTCAAATGAATGTATTTGGATCATGAAGTTGATTTATAAATGTGGAGTGGTTCCTAAAATAAAGGGATAAATGAATCCATATTATAATAAAATGGTTCAATTTCTTTGGATAAGGAACCTTGGTCTCATCAAAGGGAAAACACATAATTTTAAAATATCATCTCTTGTGAGAGATCATTGAAAATAGAAATATAATAATCATTTGGGTGTCCTCTCAGAATAATGTAGTGGATCATTTGATGAAACCAATACTAAAGAAAAAAAATAAGAGGGTCATATTGAATCTATGGTTTCAAGAAACATGAATGATTGGTTATAATGGTTGTAAATGTATAATGTTTTTATAGTTAAGAAAATACAAAATTATGATTCAATAATTCATGGTGAAATTAATTTTACATTAATGATCAAATGATAATATCCTTTAATGAAGGAATTTGAGTTGTCCCTAATGTATGATCAATATGGAGTACTATGGATTGTAATTATATTATAAGGTTAACATGAATATATTGATGGGAAAATTATAAAGAGTTGTATTTGAGTTTTAATGAATTGAATCATATAGTAATAAGTGGACACTTATTTCATGGATTGATTCACTAAAGTATATCTCATGTAATGTAATACAATCATTGATATACATGGGGATGTATGATTATTATTAATAATTTTTCCCTATGTTTGGAAAGATACCCAGCATGAGAGCCTTCATAAATTGGAACCCTACTTACACATGTCCATATGTTTACTTACTAAATAGATGGTGGTTGGTTATGTTGATGATAATCTCATCAATTGGAGCACAACAAAGATGATATATTACACTTTTATGAAAATTGAAATGCATATATCCTTTTATTGAATTATAATGAGGAATTTTCTGGTGATTCTTATTTGCTTCACTTATGATGTGCTCAACTACCATGATATGTGACCTGTGATGTACCTATCATATTAATGAATGGATGGCGATGTATTCATCGAATAAGTTAGTCATTTTAAAGAATTAAGAAATAATGAGTGGTCAATATAACTTATATGTGTTTTTATGTCTAATGATGACTTGATGTATTGGAAGAAGGGATTATATTTGTATATATATATATATATGTTATATGTGATACATATTGTGGTGGGTATATTAGAAATGAGATATTATAGTGTTTGATAGAGATGATAATGGAACCATTAACTACTTAAGTATCACTGCTTCTTTTTAGGAGGCCAAAAATTTCTTAATATATTAAATAGTTATTTCATAGTTTCTTTCAACATTAATAAGGCCCGTAGGGTAACATGGTTAGGCCCATAGATAATTCCAATTTTTAACAAAGTGTTTATCAAAATGAAGATTGTTTACTGAAAACTATATCTAAATGAGTTTAGTTGGATTCATAATATGTTATAATGTTTTTGATAAATTTTATGTTGGATTTTAGTTAAAGTATGAGATTTATGGATGTTATCTAAAATGCACATGAATTAAATACATATACACAAGAATTTTGTATATGATATATATAATATGATATTATATATAGTTTACATTTCATACAATCATATGATGCAGGAAAAATATCTTGCATATTATGCATGAATATTATCATTCATATGATGTATTAATAATATAATTATATATATATATATATATTAAATAAAATACGCATGAAATTAATATTTTTGGATGAGTTTCATTCGATACAACAACCTGTATAGCTTCTCCCAAAAAGTTTCAATTGAACTAATGTTGGTTTATTCATAGATTTTGAATTTCATGATTAAAATGTGTTCAATTAATAATAATCAAATGGACGGAATTTCATGGGATTAATTATGAAGTTGGAGCCTTAGGATTTGACTATAAAATAGAATGAGTTATCTTCTTTTCTGGTGTATGATGTGTGTTAGAAACTATTAAACTATCTTCTTCAAAAAACACAGTTTATCTAATTTGAGAAGGTTATAAAAACCTTTTATATTTATGGCATCCTCAAAAATTGTTCAGGGTTATAAGTTTATAGTGTACTTCTTTATATTTAGGGTTACTTTTTCACTTCTTCTCATTATATTCATCTAAAACTCTAGAATTTAAGGAATAAGGAAACTACTACTATTTATAAAATCAATGTAATTTATTTTTAAAATTATTTTATCATTGATTTCATGAATATATAAATACTATGTTCTATGATATCATCCTATTAAAATGGCCATTGTATGAGAATGATTTTTGGAAGAATAATATGACTTAAGAAGAAATTGGTAATAAGAAAAATCTATGAGGGGAAAATACCCTCACCTGTTTAAATAATGAATAAAATTTTGAATATAAAACTTACTGAAGGGAGGTTGAATGTGAAATCCCAGTTAATCCTTGAAATAAATAAATAATATCATCTATAATTATTCTTTTGTATGGATACATATTAATCATAGTTTTATAAATAATTTTATTAAAAAAATGAATCTTTTTATTTAACTATTTTTTCTATTTATTACAAGATTTTTAAAAGTTAAATTTATATATTATAAAATTTTAATTTTAGAGAAGGACTTCTATTTTTAACAAATCATAAAAAAAATTTCTTAATTAGAATATTTTATATTTTTATGAAAATATTTTTTTTGGGTGAAGAGTGAAAAATATTGATTGTTTTTTAATATCCATTTATTTAAAATTAATTAAAAATTTCCATTCAATTTTTAGTTAGTTATAAAGTTTATTAATCCCCCTTTTACTGATAATAATAAAATTAAGTCCATATTAATGTTAAATCTACTTTATTTTTCTATTAAATCATTTTTATGCATCAAAATGGAATTTTTCTAAAAACTATTTTCATTTTGTTTGGCGTATTTATATTAAAATTAAATTTTTAACATCTAGAAATTCAATATGGTAAAACAGATGTACTATTTTGAATTATTTATTTCCAATTTTTTAATAATTTCCATTGAATTTGTTGGCCATCATGAATAATAACCTTGGTAAATCATTATCACCATAGTGAAAGTTAAAAGAGTTAACGAGGGGGTTAAAACTGAGAGATACGGTATAAAATGTCATAATAACTTCAATAAATATGGTTGGTTGAGTGTAGTTCAACATTAACATATCATTAATTTTAAATATGTCAATTATGTTCCACTTTATATTGATAAAGACAAATGATATACAAAATTATTTTGTATTTACAAGTGTTCCACTCCAATCTCATATAAAAGGAAACTACCTCTCATGACTTATTCATAAACATTTAGTTATTTATATTGACCATTACCTACCCGAATACCTTCCCAAAATCATTCCCCATGTCCAATAGTTACTGGTATCACCATAAGACAACCCAAAGAGGGGTTAAGCTGTAATCTAGGTGATGTTTTCTAAATAACATTTATAGCTCTTAACTTAGTGTTTCACATTAATTTATAATTCAACTACCTTCAAATCTACTTTAGACATGATGAAAAAACAAATCTTCCATAGAATAATATTTATTATGATTTTAGTATAACCCCTTTTCATCTCCTTTTCTATCAATTAGAAAATGATAATGTCTATAGTGCGTACTGGTGGACTAATACTTAGACGAAGCAATACTTTTAAGTTTTTCTCACCAATTTAAATAGATGGTGAAATTGTTAGATTAAATGAATATATATTTATATATATATTATATTTAAATAATTATAATTATTTAATGTTAATATATTACTTACCTTATTTCCCTACAATTCTTTGGAAGGTGATAACGTCGCTCGTGGGTACATGTGGACAACCACATATACAAAGTGATGTGATTCATTTTTCATTTAAAAAATAAAAGAAAGCTCATAATAATGGAAATAAAAAATAAATATCATATCAGTAAAATATTTATTATTCTATTAAATAAAAATATATTTTACCTTATTTCTTTTCCACTCGAAATAAAAATGAAAACATTTCTCATGCCTATGCACAAACTCCAATCTCCATGATACAACATGGTTTATTTTTCTTACCGCCATATTTGTAAGATTTTAAAAGTATATCTAATTTATACATATGAAAAATTTAATTTTTTATGATTATTCATAAAGTGTAATGATAACCCCTTTGACCATGGTCAACACACCAAGGTTGTTTTGAGGCTATATTCCAAACATCCTCAAAATATCCAACATGAACATATCATGTTTAGTAACTAAATGAAACATAGTAAAAAAAGAAATTATAATGTACTAAAAAGGAAAAAGTGTAATAAAAATTTATAAAACTTATATAATTTTAAAAATTAGTATGGTATATACATGAATGAAATAATTTGGGACTCTAGGAAAGTTATTTTTCATTAAAATATTTTTTTAAAGTATTCATTTAAACTCATTCTCTTCTATAACAATTGTATTAATGTTTTTCTGAGAATGATCATATTTATGCATAAATTATTTTCTAGTGATTAACATAAACTAATTTGGAAACCTTTAAAAGTGTTTAATTTTTGGAAAAATTACCGTATGGGTAATTTTTTTTAAAAAGTACAAAAGAATTTTTTCTCAATGCAAACATCTTGATTACCTTTTAAATCCATAAACAATTATTCATAATCAATATTTCTATATAAGTTAACATTTTTTTCAATGAATATCATATTCCCAATATTTTGGTAATCTTTCATCTTTACGTGTATTCAAAGAAAAAGGATATTTACATTTATGATTATGTGAGAAATAGATGGTGCTTTTCTTATAGATTAAAATGATTTTTTTCATGGATTTTTAATGAAAATGTGAAATATAAAAAAATTATTTTCATGATAAAATACTTTAGAATTATATATGTTGAATGGTGAGCCTTATATTTCCCATAATGATGGGTGATCCTAATATATCTCTCCTATATATGGGGAAATATTGTAGTCTTCAAAGGGGAAAATGATGGAGATAAGCATGTTGGATACACAGAGGGAATTATCAAGTCTTTTGTTATTGTAACATGGTTTAAAAATGATTAAACTAGTTTTTTTTGAATATGATTCCCCAAGATATTTAAATTTTTCATGGAAAATATTTTTTTATGGAAATAATTTTATTTGTGTAGGTTGTGAACGATTTTGAACTATTAAATCTTAAATGATTTTTTTATAAAGAAATGTATTCATGAGTTCCTATGTGTCCCAAGATACATTCAATGTTTTAAACTGAATAATAATGGGTCGTTAAATGTTTTATTTTTAGAGAAGGGTGATTTTCACATGTGGAAATTTTCTATTTATGTGGTCAAATTTTTATTGAGAAGTAGGTAAATGTTAGTATGGTTTTTAATGTTCCCCACTAGACTAAAGGAATTCCATCAATTTTATATACCTTACCATGTTTTTTTTTCATCCCATGTTTTCAATTTTTTTAATAAGATCAAGGGATCTGTATAAATTTTATCATGTTCAAGATTACTTTTATGGAATTACATCATAAACGAAGAAAATTTTTCTCACATGAAACAATGGTGAAAACCTCAAAAACTATTTTTGTGGAAAAAATATACTCTATATAAATATGTCAATTTTTTATGTATTTTTTATTTAATGTTTCTAAAACTCTAATAATAAATGATCATAGAAATTATTAAAGTGTAATGTTTTTTATAATTCATGGAATTATTGGATCATTATGTTATATGGTGTTATATATCCCCTATTATATACTTGAATTTCCACCTATGATTAATTTAATCCATTTAATATTATTCTATACAATGAACCTCTAATTTTAATTTTTCATTATTTGATTATTTTTATATATTGATCCTTCTTTTTTAGTTTGGTTTTGAAGGTTTTTTTTAAATAAAAGGGGTATTCCTAACGAATGTTTTTTTGGGGTTTAATTTCATTTAAATATAAGAGAGTTTTTTATTTTAGAAAATGTTTGTAATCCAATTTTTTACATGAATTTTAAAAGATAGAGTGCCTGAGTTATTTTGAGAATATAAATGTATTGATTCTATGGTTATTACCCTATGACCTTCCTTATGATCACATCATACATTTTTCACTAGGAATGGGTAAACCAGATTATTTTTTCCTAATTAGGTTTTGTTTCTTAATCAATGAAGGAATATGTTGATCTTATTGTTGAGTGGGGACCAATAGGTGACATGGATATTTTAGGGTTGTTTTTAATTTTTTTATGTTTTATTAGCTATATATGTTATGAACCCATCCCTATATAGGTGCACCTATTAGGAATGAAATGAAGGAAGAGTGATAATGACACCCGACTCATGCCTCTTATAAGACCTAGGTTGACCAACAAAATTGAGGGTATAAGAATATCACATATGGAAGGAGTTACCCTTATAGATAATGTAGGATCAAGAGATCTGATATCTAACCAAGAAAATCTCAAAAAAATAATAAACAAGAAATGAAACCAAAACCACCCCATAATGCATGTGTAACATAATCAAATACAAGGAGCCTCTAAATAATTACCCAAAATAAAGTCCTATGGAAGTGACACAACAACCAATCTAATGCCTAGGCTAGTAATTTCTATAATGTTCCACGAAGTCCTCTTTAGAATCTATAAATATTATTTATATTCATAGGGTGTAAATACATGTATACTCTGTAGGACCACACCAAAGGTCTCTCATGCCATGTGAAAAGATCCTATTAATGCACCAGTGAGGATGCAACATAACAAACCACACCTAAACCATTCAAATAACCAATACCATTCTCACTATGGAACACTCATCAAATAACACATCAAATTAGTAACATATTGAGAATCATATTAATATAATGGTATCCTACAATGTATACCAATGAATTTTATTCCCTGACACCCCATAATAGTATCTCATATTGATCGCATCTATTCCAAAAATTACACTACTTAAAGTTACAAAGGAAATCATATCATGTTGAGCACCCAATGTAAAATTGTCTATATCATCCTACTTAAATACCCTAGGTCCACCACATGATGTCTCAACCAATACCGTTAGTAGAATAGTATGGTATCATGGCCATGAAGGAAATAAACCTTTTTCCCTTCAAATAGTAATTACCTAACTAAAACAAATCTTATCAAACTCATCAAGATACTTATAATTTCAATATATTTGAAAGGTATCAAAACCCATGCATAAGAAACTTTCATGGTACAGAGAGTGGGGAAGAGAGTGTATCCATCCATCCATCCTCACCTTCTAAGATATGGGAAAAAACACCCCGCAATTCATTTGGGTGTCAACACATGGTGCTCGATGCATGTGGGGTTTCTATAATAATCACAATATAAATACAATGTATCATAGTCATATACATAAGCTAGAACTATGGGTTTCCAATATGAATACCATCATTATCATAAATTTTAAAACAAGTTCATCAAAACCACACACACATTAAATACCAATTATGAATGCACAACACCACACCCACATACCAAAAAACACAAAAAAAAATTATACCTTTATTTTCAAGTTAATAATAATTAAATTTTTTCCCAGTTACCATCCAACCAAATTTATTAATCCCATCCTTTTAAAATTATGATGAAACCACTTTAATCACACATACCATTTTTATTCAAGTATATATTATCCATTCAAACCCTTTCCATCTCCATTTCATTATTAATAATTTATTCCATCACTGTAGGGAAAGAAGAACAACATCGCACAATAAAAAAAAATCACCCTTATCATGCCAACAATATCCACATTTCCACTATTTAAAATCCCAATAACATCCCTTTACAATCCTTAAATCAAAACCACATCTCATCACACCAGTCCTATACAAAAAAACCAGACATCAAAATCTTTTTTCCACACAATTCTCCCATCTTGTTTTAGATTTAAATAAAATATTTTTATCACACTTACTTACTTACATATCATGTGAATTATCAGAGAACAAAATATACATTGGAAACCAATTTATTTGATAAATAAATTTTTATTTAATTTCAATCAAGGTGATATCAAACAATCACACTTTAAGGGGTAAAAAATCACATCAACAAAAACATAAACAAAGTCTACCAAAATCTAGGGTTTTTAGGAATGGAATCAATAAAGATAATACTAATGAAAATAATATCAAAAGTGCTTAAACAAGAATTTAATTTTCCTATTCCTTAAATTTCAATTAAAAAATAAATTATATTCATGCGATAATGAACATTGATTTCTAGGATAACCATTCAATCATAGAGTTTAACATAATATGTGATAATAAGACTAATGATACTTTTTGCATGTGATACCATATTCTAGTAAAATAGATACATGTATCATGAAGAAATCATATAGAATATAGAAAAATATGGATTCCTATAAATATCATGAAGTTTTATTAATTATTTTCATTAGGAAGATACTAACCATCTTCCCAAAGGATGAATAAAATCAAGATACCTTGCATATGAACAACAAGAATAAAGTTGAAGGATCCCCAATATGATATTTTCCCTTATAGAATGTTTTAGCCAAGGAATAAAGGCGATAGAAGGTTTGGCTTTCCTAGAAATTATAAATGAAGATTTCTTATGAACTATTGTAGATTATTTAATTAAATAGAGGGTTTTGGGGTCATGTTGATCAGATAAAAAATGAAATAAACCAGAAGGATGAGGGGTTTTAGTTTCTCAAGAATATGAGAAACATATATTTTTAAAATACCCCATTGACATAATAATTTATTTTTCCCCAATACCTTTTCAATGATTGATAATTTATTAAAGACCGACCAAAATCTTATATAAAGGAATTAGAAATTATTAAATGATTCAAAGGTAACTAATTCCATGATTTTAGTAATTTGTAATTTTTAAATGGTGCACGGGGGTTTAAAGATCATGATGAAGGGAAAAATCAAAAAATAGTGAAATTACACTACCCATATGAATGTGAGGGATTCTATGTAAGGGTTAATTATTTTACCCTTATAAAACACTAATAAATGGATTAAATAAGCATATATTAAGATTATCTTTATGCACGATAAGAATATCCTACCTTAATTTTATGTACGGTCAATGGTTTACATAAGAGTTAACATTTCACCCTAAAACAATGCTATTCCAAGCCTCATATAATGATATATTAAACTTATATAATATTTTAAGATGGCTAATTACCCTTAAGATAGATTTAGGTTACCCTTTTCGGAGTATAGAATACTCACTAGTACCCTTAAATTGTTTTTGGGATACCCAATCAGAATGTGTAAATATCTCCCCTTACACTTACACAACATTTCAAAATCTGAACATACCAGTATGCTGGGGTAGATACCCTCAGACAACAATATTAAATCCTATATTACCCTAATGAAACAAAATAAAAATGACCTTACCTATATGTATCCCTAAAAAAATCCTACATTAGCATTACGAAACTTCAATTTCATGTGTAAGATTAAATATTTAATTGAAAATATTAATTTATTAATTAAAATAACATACAAATGATCAATAATAGGTTTTTTATTACTTTAAAACTTCTAAACACAGATAATGACATTAGAATCCTTTTAAAACTAAAAAATTAATTTCCAAATTAACATTTAATACATTGAAATTATGTTCATACATTTCAATACATTTTTAAAATTACATTATATGTTATAAAATAATTTTGAAACAATTTATAGAATTTATGAAAATGATCTTGAACCAACAGACACACCTGAATGAAAAATAATGGGTTGATAAAACACCAAACCTTATATAAAATTCATCCTAAATAATTTTTATCCTTGAGAAATAAAAAAAATCAGGAATGGAAAAAAGGGAAGATGCCCAAACCACATCCCCATGAGACACCTATCAAGTGTATCATCACAACTGAAAAGTTTCCACTATCTCATAAAAAACTCTTGAAACCTTCATCCCAAAACCATCCATAACACAATTATATCCTCTAAACTTCCCAACCAAAAACATTATCACAACCAATACATAACATGACCCCAATAAAACAATTCCAGGAAATCCACATTACTTATTAAGAAATTATCCACTTTTGGAAGGACTAACTCTCGTTTAAGGTTTTAGAACATGTCATAGTATAAAACATATAGCTTAAGAAAGGGTCATAACCTTTTCATAATCAAAAATCCCTTTTCATAAAAAATAATGAAGGAAAATGGTTTATCCCATAAACTAACAATATTTATTCATAGATCATCCAAGAAAAAAACAATGAACTCAATATAGCTCTGGATTCAAGGAACACATCTGTATCTCACACTCCAAAGAACTCTCATCTATGCCACCATGAATTTATAATTTTAATGTCCCAGACCTTTCTGGTCCATTCCTTTATGAAAATATGGTGTTTGAGGTGTTCCAGGAGGTCAAGGTGACTTATCCTCAACACTTTGCCAATTTTCCATTCTGTGAATAATAGCATCTGTAACCCTCAGTGAACAGTTCCAATGGTAGACAGTTGTGAACAGTGTATTGGTAACCTTCTGTGAACAGTGCCAATGGTGATGTCTAACGGTATCCTCTATTTACTTTTCAAAATTTCCAATTCTATGAACAGTTCTATCGGTGAACAGTTCTATCGATAACCTCTAACTGTAACCTCAATTTCCTTTCCCAAATTCCCAATTCCTTGAATAGTTCTATCTGTGAAAAGTTCTATCAGTAACCTCTAATGGTAACCACTATTTCCTTTTCCAAATTTCCAATTTTATGAATAGTTCTATCAGTGAATAGTTCTAATGGTAACCTCTATTTCCTTTTCTAAATTCCCAATTCTATGTACAGTTCTATCGCTAAATAGTTTTATCGGTAACCTCTAACTGTAACCTCTATTTCCTTTTCCAAATTTCCAATTATATGAATACTTCTATTGGTGAATAGTTCTATCGTTAACCTCTAATGGTAACCTCTAATTCCATTGCAAAATTTCTAATTCTATGAAAAGTTCTATCAGTAACCTCTAACGGTAACCTATGTTTCCTTTACCAAATTTTGAGTTCTTTGAACAATGTTTCCATAACGATAGGTGTACAGTGTTTCCATAATAGTAGGTGTACAGTGTTTCCCTAATGGTAAGTGTATAGTGTTTCCATAACGGTAGGTGTACAATGTTTCTATACTGGTAGGTGTACAGTGTTTCCATAATGGTAGGTGTACAGTGTTTCCAGAATGGTATGTGTATAGTGTTCTATCGGTGAGGTTCTAATGGTGAGGTTCATGAATAGTGTTCTAATGGTGAGGTTCATGAATAATGTTCTATTAGTGAGTTTAATGAAAAGTGTTCTATCGGTGTGGTTCTAACGGTGAGGTTCATGAACAGTGTTTTTCCTTTGCCCAATTTTGATATCGTGAACAATGTTTCCAGCTTCCTATTGTTTCGCCCCTTGAGCATTTTCCTTTGACATAAAATTCATTTAAACCCTTTTTTAAGGACTCTAAGGGCGATTCTAAATCCATAACTCCTATATTAGTTATTCCTAAGGCTTGGGATGTTTTTTTACTTGGTCAAACCGCGTGGTTTAATATGATCCGCTTTTAATGGGAAATCAAGCGTACCATAAACTGCTGCTCTGTTAAATCTTTTAAAGGGATGGGATATATTCCTCCCTAATTTTTCCTCTCTATTCTTAGATATGAGATGATAGAAACTTTCATTCTATTTCATAGGAGTTTCATAATCAAACGTTTCTCCTTGGATTGGATCCTTTCTCTTTTGATGCAACCCAGATGTATCGATCAATCTTCGATATAAGCTTTGTTTTATCATCATTATTTTTGTGTTTATATTCTCATGTTTCTCCCTTCCATTTTTATAACATGTAATCTCCATGTTTCTAATAGAGTTTTCTTGGTGTTCGGTTGGTGAGGTCGTATCGTGGCATCCTCAGGTGGATGCAGTTGTTGCGAGAGGAGGATCATGACCCATTGTGTGGATAAAGAACATCAAGAACTATTTGAGGTAGGGGATTCGTTGCTTCTCTTTTCTTTTATGTTCAACTATATTGTTAGCATTTTCTATCCCACTGGATGACAATAGAATTAAAATAATAAGTATTTTAATTGGATAAATAAATTGACATCGATCGTATGTTATTGCCTCTTGTTTTTCTAGATAGAGTGATATCTATACTAGCTTTGAATAGTTGTTCATTCTTGATGGAAATTGGTAAAGAACATAAACTGGAATTAATTGATAATTGTTTGGATAAAGAAAAAGTGGCATGTAATTGAATCATGTTCTTCTTGTTTTAATTTTGATGTTAATCAAAATGGTTCAGTAACCATGTTTAATTTATTTTTGATAGCTTACTTTTTACCGTTCCTGAAGGTGGAACCTATGTATAATAAATCTGTTAATTTAAAATGGATTTTGTTTGATAAATACTTGAAGGGTTCTGAGTTATTGTAACAGCCCAAGATTTTATAAAAAATATTCTTTTTAATTTTATTAATATCTTGTGTTGTACGCTACACCAAAAGGAGCTTTCACAACACGCATCCTTGACTTGCCTTGCATTACACGCAATCGCGACCTTCCTCGATAGCGTGTGTAATACGCAATACCGAGTTTCACTAAACAACGATATGCTATTAAAATATTATTAAAACTAGCCGGTATGAATAGTAATAACCACTTTTTAAAATTCTGTAAATCTTATTTTTCAAAATGAACTTCATTTTTGGATTCGGAGTATCGAATTTAGCCTAAGGTGAAATTTTGGTACATTTCGGATAACTTTCATATTCTGATGAATAGTGAAAATTACTAAATTATAATTAAAAAACAAATTTTTTAATCGAAATAATTAATAGTGATAAATTATTAATTGGAGTAGTTTTAAAGTATATTTAGAATATATTTTTACAATTTAATACAATGTTTGTCATTGGATGTAATTGCACATTTAAACCAGACATAAACAAGTGTCAATCTTTTGATAGATATTGTTTCTTAAAAACACGCTATTTGTTTTAACAGCGGGATTTAATTATAAAATTAATTAATGAAACTTCTATGTTATGAATTTGGTAAAATAGACTTCATTTTGGAATTCGGAATATGAAATATAGCTTAGGATGAAATTTTGGCATTTTTCTGAAAACCTTCATTTTTTGATGAATAGTGAAACTACTAAGTGGTAGTTAAAAAACTGAATTTTTCATAAAACTTAATTTTACCGCTTCTGTGAATGGAATTTAAAAAATCCGAGAGACACGGTTGATGTCAGTAAGTAAAATGTGGTTCAATGAGATGAAAATAATTTTTGGTGAATAGTAACTTTTTACTTTTATTTACCACGGTTAAAAGTAAATAGGGTAATTAAGGGTAAGAATGATATTAATATTACCCTAACACATGTCCTAATTCTATTGGACAAGTTTATCTCGACCAAAAACAACCTTAAGTGTAAAATATTATCATTTAGGCCCACTTGGATTAGATTAGGACATTTATTATTATTTAATTCAAAGAAGAGTTAAAAGAGTTAAAATCAATGTTTATTCACTAAAACATTTTTAATATGGGGTTATAAATAAGATAAATTCGACTATAAATATTCATTAGAAAGCTAAAACTATTTCCTATATAATGATATTTTATTTATAATTTTTAGACTTTAAATAAATTACTTTATTTATGACACAACGATGATGCAGTAATTACCCTTTTAAGGAAATATTAACATAATTGATGTTATAAATACTCAAATGAATGTAATTTTAGACTTTTTATGAATTACACTAATTTTATAGGTTACTATGATATATTAGTGTTGATTTAATCAACTTGGTTCGAACATATAATTCTGTTATGACTTTCACAAAAATCATATATCAAATAGTGTCAAAATTGACACAAAATAGTTTTTAAATCAAATATTATATTATTAATTGTTATTTTATTCCTAAAAATCTAAGGTTCGGCCAAATGACTTAGATAAGGATATATATATTAATAATAAACAATTTGGGGTTCGTTGGGCATGTTATAGTAAGTGTATTAACCATATAGTGAAAGAAAACAAAAAGACACGGTAAAAGTTAAATTATTTAACTTAGAGTTAAATCTAATTGATAAGGTTAAAATAATAAACTAAACTTGTCTAAATCCTATTGGTTGATAGGATTTCGACCCATCCCCACTTTAGCTTCGAAATAAGACCCTTTGGAACCATTATAAACCGATTTTTTACTTTAATATAAAATAATATTTTGAGATATTCCTAAGGTGCCCCTCTCCTCCCTTATAAAAGGGCACCTCCTCCCCCTCCTCCTCACACCAATTTGAGCACTCAAGCTCGGCCAACCACTGCCAAAATATCTTCTCCACTTCTCTAGCAACATACTATAGGTTCTGGTCTTCCTCAAAGACCAATTGTAGTTCCCTAAGAGGAGGTCTCAAAGAGGCGCTTCAAAGAACAGGTAATTACCGTTACCAATTCTTTCATCTTTATTTCTTCTTCCACTTCTTCTTCTTAGGTTTTTTCATTATGAAGTAATAACATCAGTATCACTCATATACGGATATGTTATTATAAGTATGAAACAACCCTATTTCACCATCTATCTATCCTACGGAAAAAGAAATCACCGCGCGTGCGTACGTACGGAATACCGTCTCCACGCCGTGGTGTAATCTATTTTCCACCACCACCTTACATGGATGGGTATAATGGTGTAAAGAATAACTATAAATAGTTATTAAAACATCATATTGATTCTGATATATTGTATAATCCACTCCAATTCAATTCAATATTTATGGAAATGATATCATCACTCGTGCGTACGTACGGACTACCGTCTCCACGACGCGATGAGATTCATTCTCCATGTTAACCATTTAAGAATGATTATAAAGTATATATAAGAAATAATAATGAAATATATGACATTATAAAGCTACTGGATTTATATATATATATATATATGTATGTCATCTACTTACTTCCATTCAAGACAATAGGGAAAGGAAAACAGCGTTCATGCGTACGTACGGACTACCGTCTCCATGAACGGTGTTTTTCATTTCATTTATCTATCTATTATATATATATATATACTGAATATATATGATATATAAATCATATTTTATATTCTGGAAGTAAGTAAATCATGATATAAGTAATAATAATGTCAATAACAACAAGTCAAAACACCTACGATAAAAGAAACGATTTTACCCAAAACGCTTCTTTAACATGGAATTTACAAAAGAACGGGTAATATAATGTCATAAATGAACCATATATGATATCATAACAATGAATATGATTCTTTAATAAGTAAATCACATTATTTAAACCATTATACAGGAGCTTCGGACACGTACAAAGCAAATCGGACCTAAGGTAAGGGAAATATCACAATCTCATTTTTATCCGAGATTGTTTATTCGTAAGTATTTACTGGGGTGTATTTTATCATCCACATTCATGTTTACTCAATATGTAATATTATTTCCATCCACCTAAAATTGTTTAAATCTATTTTTACCCTTCGGTGAGTTTTTAGTAATACGTATGAAAGGAATCTTTTGTCGTTTTTCGTACGAGGTACTTTTTGACTTTTCCGACAAAAGTACGAAGAATGTTTTTTTTAACTTATATGGCACGAACGGATTTCTACTGTTTTATAAAGCCTTATTTTCATGAAGCTTCCTCTAAAATATTTCATGACTATTTTCAATAAAATCTCTTTCTTTTAAAATTGCATGATGTTTTGTGAAAAGAAATTGATTTTGAAGAAGAAAGGATATTTTCCTCAAGAATTCAATTCAAGTGTTTTATCAAAATTATTTTCCATCTAAGATAATAAAGGGTTCTGTTTCTATCCATATTTTTACATTGATTTGACTATGTTGTGATGTAATTATGTTTATGAATTCCTTTATCTTATATGAATTGATTTATGATGTCATGATGTTTCAAGAATCCCATTTTTGTTACATGTGTTATGCGATGATGTATGTTTTATGATTATGTGGCACCATAAGAAAGGATTCATTATAAGATGGGTGGGACCTATATCTCCCTCCAATGCATTGGGTAAAGATTTTATATCTCATGAGATAGACATGGCTGGAATGGTAGGTTATACCGGTTCAGTGAAACAGGACTGAAACGAGGGTTACTCGATTCAGAAAGGGACTTTGTCCACTAAGATAGTCTTGGCAATGAGTCTTGAATAACAAGAAATGATTCTCTATGATTATGTGTGAATGCCACAAAGTTTCATGTTTTATGTTATGATTATTGTGATTACTTTTCCACTGCCATGATTTATCCCATGATTATGAAATTATGCTCTCTTTTGCAGGTTATGATTTCCAAAATGCTATGTTCTTATGAATATGATGTGATTGATATTTATTTTGTTTACCCTTACTGAGCATTTGAGCTCACCCTTTTATGTTTTCTTTTCCCCAGGATATAAATAAAGGTTTTAGGTAAAAAAAGGAGGAAGATCTTTATGGGATATTTTGAAGATCTTTCACCACGATTAGAAGATTATAGTCTGAGTTTCCAAAGACACTAAACTATTACGGTCCTTGTGTGTGTGTTTTTTTTAATGTACTAAGTATTCCGCAAAAGTAATGTAATGTCAATGTACGTCAAGATACGGGTCTCTACAGTTGGTATCAGAGGCAAAGGAGGTAGGAATGTATCCGATCCTTGGGAACTCTCACATGTGAGCGTTGGACGAAGCATGGCTCTCCGCCCAAGGGCTTCATGAGGAAATGGCTGCCACTGGGGATGGTGGTGTGTCCCGCCCAGGGGGTGTAGCCGCCCATGGAGTGCCCTGATAGGTATCAATTATAGTCCACTGGAAGTAATTCCAGACCGTTACAGTTGGCATCAGAGGAAAGGTTTAGTCAACCTTTGGAAACTAGGATGCGAAAACGTTAGTGAGGTCCCTAGAGATATTTCTAAGGTATGTCTAGGGATGTCTCTAAGGTTAAGTATACGTATAGGTTATAGTCCTAGAATTGCTCTAACGATCTTAGAATTTAACCTAAGATGTTAGATATTGAGGGTACTACCCCTTTATTATGTTGTTTTCCCTAGAATGATTTTTGCCTCTCACACTATTCTTTTGGGGTTTTAGACGATGGCTGGAACCCGAAGGAACCGTGTTGATAAATGAAATGGACAATGCAATGATTGTCCCCCTGAGCAACCAAATGATATGGGAGCTGGAATGCAAAATCTTGTAGCCATGCTCACACAACTTTCTCAAGCTATGAATCATGCAGGACTTCCAAACGAGCAAAGGAAGGAGCAACATTCTGTTGAATCCTTCATGAGGCAGCGTCCGCCATCTTTCAGTGGGTCTACTGATCCATTAGTTGCTGAACAATGGATTAGTACTACTGAAAAGATATTTTCAGTTCTTCAATGTTCTGAACATGATAAAGTCATCTTAGCAGTATATCGTTTGGAAGGTGAAGCTGATCAATGGTGGAATCTTATCAAGAATATGAGGCAAAGAGATGAAATTGATTCCATGGAATGAGACGAGTTCAAGAACTTTTTTTTTAGTAAGTACTTCCCTCGTATTCTTCGAACGAAGATGGAGAAGGAGTTTCTTGAACTAAATCAAAAGGATGATGAATCTGTTGGTATATACGAAGCGAATTTTACAAGACTTGCAAGGTATGCATCTGGCATTATCATCCAACCTGAAAGTAAAGTTGATCGATTTTTCAGTGGCTTAAAACCAAGTCTTCGAAGGGAATTAGCTATAAGAGACTTCAGTAGCAATGAAGAAATTGTGTGTTGTGCTATCAAAGTAGAAATGGAAGTTGGTGTTACATATCCATCTCATGGTTTTGACAAGAAACGAAAGATGGAGTTCAAGGAGAAATCTCAGAATAATGGTGAAAAGAAGATGAATGTTTCCTTATGAACAAAGTGTGGAAAGAAGCATGGTGGAGATTGTATTAAAGGGACTAGAAAATGTTTTAAGTGTGGAAAAAAAGGTCATCGAGCAGCTGAGTGTCGAAGTAATGGAAAAAGGGATTCTAATGAAGTGAATAAAGCAAACACTACAGAGAACGCACAACCAACACTTCAATGCTTCAAGTGCAAGGAGATGGGACATTATGCCAATAAATTCCCTAATCCAAGGGTTAGTGATGACCGACATGAGCAACCGCTTAAGGCAAAGGACAAAGGGAAGTCACATGCGATCACTATTGGCAATGTTGAATATGACAACGATGTGGTGGAATGATTAAGTGTTTATGTAATGGGATTCCAAAATAATGTTGTATCATGGAATATTGGAATATTTATGTATTGGTGTAATGTGGTATTCAAAGTGATTGAGATATTATGCGCATAATGAAGGGAAAACGAGAAAATGAAATGTTTAACAGTATTCATGAGCTCATGATTGATATAAGGACTAAGTGATATCATGGTTTGAGTATATAGAATTTTGAGGATTTTGGTATGTGGAAAGTGTTAACTTTTAACTGCATTCAAGTTTTCACTAAGGTTCAATGGGTATTCAAGAGAGTACAAGATTAAGGCCTTTGAATGTTTGGAATGTGTCCAACAAGATATATCTTATGATATATGGGGATCAACGATGGTATTAAATCTCTGGTAATCGTTTTCACTATGTTATGAGAATGGACTGCAGTATTATGGATAGGACTAAAGATTGGAATGGATTATGTTGGACATAAGTTCGTATTGTTTAAGGATAGAAGTTTTTTCGATATTATTTATGGGATGTTATAGTAATATAGTTTTAGAAAAAGGACAACCTGCAGGACGGGCGACAGCCCATCGCTTCGGACAAGGCTGTGGGAATCGAACCCACAACCGAAGTGCGACTGGCCTTTATCGCCTACCACTGGCCTACAGGAAGTCCCTGTTTAGTAGAAACTAGTTTTATTATATTAAGCAGTATGATATATGAAGTATAAGTCCATTTTAGGGACTATATATGATTAATCTCACTATAGATCGACTTATGTATATAATTTCTGCTAACCTTTTGTTTGAGACAGATGGAATGACCCGTCATTCTATCACATGATCTGCTAACACTTCACGAATAACAAATTCAACTTCATTTATTTAAGAGATGAAGTGGAAATTGTTCTAGGCACGAACAATAGTGAGATTGTACCAAAATAAAGAAAGTATTTATTCCAATTCAAATTTTCAACTTTAGGGAAATGATCTTGAAAACCAAAAATGTTGTCCTAGTGATCTTATACCTGATGAATCGGATGGTACCTTAGATCGTCACAAATTTATGGATTTGTGATTATTGGCTTTTCCATAGCCATGTTCTCTACCACTCTCCATCAGAACAGGATGGTTAGATTTCTCTTCCATATCCATATTTTCACCTATGTGGAAACCCAATGATTAGTTTATTTGGGTAACCGTTACGTTTCATACTTTTGTTTTTAAAGATTGGTTTTGATATTCCTTTTTACGATGTGGGTTTCTATTAAAGAAACTTTCAAATAGTAAACCATTTATAACCCCGACGAATTTCGAGGGCGAAATTCATTTTAAGGGGGGTAGAATGTAACAGCCCAAGATTTTATAAAAAATATTCTTTTTAATTTTATTAATGTCTTGTGTTGTACGCTATACCAAAAGGAGCTTGCACAACACGCATCCTTGACTTGCCTTGCATTACACGCAATCGCGACCTTCCTCGATAGTGTGTGTAATACACAATACCGAGTTTCACTAAACAACGATATGCTATTAAAATATTATTAAAACTAGCCGGTATGAATAGTAATAACCACTTTTTAAAATTCTGTAAATCTTATTTTTCAAAATGAACTTAATTTTTGGATTCGGAGTATCGAATTTAGCCTAAGGTGAAATTTTGGTACATTTCGGATAACTTTCATATTCTGATGAATAGTGAAAATTACTAAATTATAATTAAAAAACAACTTTTTTAATCGAAATAATTAATAGTGATAAATTATTAATTGGAGTAGTTTTAAAGTATATTTAGAATATATTTTTTACAATTTAATACAATGTTGGTCATTGGATGTAATTGCACATTTAAACCAGACATAAACAAGTGTCAATCTTTTGATAGATATTGTTTCTTAAAAACACGCTATTTGTTTTAACAGGGGGATTTAATTATAAAATTAATTAATGCAACTTCTATGTTATGAATTTGGTAAAATAGCCTTCATTTTTGAATTCGGAATATGAAATATAGCTTAGGATGAAATTTTGGCATTTTTCTGAAAACCATCATTTTTTGATGAATAGTGAAACTACTAAGTGGTAGTTAAAAAACTGAATTTTTCATAAAACTTAATTTTACCGTTTCTGTGAATGGAATTTCAAAAATCCAAGAGACACGGTTGATGTCAGTAAGTAAAATGTGGTTCAATGAGATGAAAATAATTTTTGGTGAATAGTAACTTTTTACTTTTATTTACCACGGTTAAAAGTAAATAGGGTAATTAAGGGTAAGAATGATATTAATATTACCCTAACACATGTCCTAATTCTATTGGACAAGTGTATCTCGACCAAAAACAACCTTAAGTGTAAAATATTATCATTTAGGCCCACTTGGATTAGATGGGGACATTTATTATTATTTAATTCAAAGAAGAGTTAAAAGAGTTAAAATCAAAGTTTATTCACTAAAACATTTTTAATATGGGGTTATACATAAGATAAATTCGACTATAAATATTCATTATAAAGCTAGAAATATTTCCTATATAATGATATTTTATTTATAATGTTTAGACTTTAAATAAATTAATTTATTTGTGACACAACGATGATGCAGTAATTACCCTTTTAAGGAAATATTAACATAATTGATGTTATAAATACTCAAATGAATGTAATTTGAGACTTTTTATGAATTAAACTAATTTTCTAGGTTACTATGATATATTAGTGTTGATTTAATCAACTTGGTTCGAACATATAATTCTGTTATGACTTTCACAAAAATCATATATCAAATAGTGTCAAAATTGACACAAAATAGTTTTTAAATCAAATATTATATTATTAATTGTTATTTTATTCCTAAAAATCTAAGGTTCGGCCAAATGACTTAGATAAGGATATATATATATTAATAATAAACAATTTGGGGTTCGTTTGGCATGTTATAGTAAGTGTATTAACCATATAGTGAAAGAAAACAAAAAGACACGGTAAAAGTTAAATTATTTAACTTAGAGTTAAATCTAATTGATAAGGTTAAAATAATAACCTAAACTTTTCTAAATCCTATTGGTTGATAGGATTTCGACCCATCCCCACTTTAGCTTCTAAATAAGACCCTTTGGAACCATTATAAACCGATTTTTACTTTAATATAAAATAATATTTTGAGATATTCCTAAGGTGCCCCTCTCCTCCCTTATAAAAGGGCACCTCCTCCCCCTCCTCCTCACACCAATTTGAGCACTCAATCTCGGACAACCCCTTCCAAAATCTCTTCTCCACTTCTCTAGAAACATCCTATAGGTTCTGGTCTTCCTCAAAGACCAATTTTAGTTCCCTAAGAGGAGGTCTCAAAGAGGCGATTCAAAGAAGAGGTAATTACCGTTACCAATTCTTTCATCTTTATTTCTTCTTCCACTTCTTCTTCTTAGGTTTTTTCATTATGAAGTAATAACATCAGTATCACTCATATACCGATATGTTACTATAAGTATGAAACAACCCTATTTCACCATCTATCTATCCTACGGAAAAAGAAATCACCGCGCGTGCGTATGTACGGAATACCGTCTCCACGCCGTGGTGTAATCTATTTTCCACCACCACCTTACATGGATGGGTATAATGGTGTAAAGAATAACTATACATAGTTATTAAAACATCATATTGATTATGATATATTTTATAATCCACTCCAATTCAATTCAATATTTATGGAAATGATATCATCGCTCGTGCGTACGTACGGACTACCGTCTCCACGACGCGATGAGATTCATTCTCCATGTTAACCATTTAAGAATGATTATAAAGTATATATAAGAAATAATAATGAAATATATGACATTATAAAGCTACTGGATTTATGTATATATATATATGTATGTCATCTACTTACTTCCATTCAAGACAATAGGGAAAGGAAAACAGCGTTCATGCGTACGTACGGACTACCGTCTCCATGAACGGTGTTTTTCATTTCATTTATCTATCTATTATATATATATATATATACTGATATATATGATATATAAATCATATTTTATATTCTGGAAGTAATTAAATCATGATATAAGTAATAATAATGTCAATAAGAACAAGTCAAAACACCTACGATAAAAGAAACGATTTTACCCAAAACGCTTCTTTAACATGGAATTTACAAAAGAACGGGTAATATAATGTCATAAGTGAACCATATATGATATCATAACAATGAATATGATTCTTTAATAAGTCAATGACATTATTTAAACCATTATACAGGAGCTTCGGACACGTACAAAGCAAATCGGACCTAAGGTAAGGGAAATATCACAATCTCATTTTTATCCGAGATTGTTTATTCGTAAGTATTTACTGGGGTGTATTTTATCATCCACATCCATGTTTAATCAATATGTAATATTATTTCCATCCACCTAAAATTGTTTAAATCCATTTTTACCCTTCGGTGAGTTTTTAGTAATACGTATGAAAGGAATCTTTTGTCGTTTTTCCTACGATGTACTTTTTGACTTTTCCGACAAAAGTACGAAGAATGTTTTTTTTAACTTATATGGAACGAACAGATTTCTACTATTTTATAAAGCCTTATTTTTATGAAGCTTCCTCTAAAATATTTCATGACTATTTTCAATAAAATCTCTTTCTTTTAAAATTGCATGATGTTTTGTGAAAAGAAATTGATTTTGAAGAAGAAAGGATATTTTCCTCAAGAATTCAATTCAAGTGTTTTATCAAAATTATTTTCCATCTAAGATAATAAAGTGTTCTGTTTCTATCCATATTTTTACATTGATTTGACTATGTTGTGATGGAATTATGGTTATGAATTCCTTTATCTTATATGAATTGATTTATGATGTCATGATGTTTCAAGAATCCCATTTTTGTTACATGTGTTATGCGATGATGTATATTTTATGATTATGTGGCACACATAAGAAAGGATTCATTATAAGATGGGTGGGACCTATATCTCCCTCCAATTCATTGGGTAAAGATTTTATATCTCATGAGATAGACATGGCTGGAATGGTAGGTTATACCGGTTCAGTGAAACAGGACTGAAACGAGGGTTACTCGATTCAGAAAGGGACTTTGTCCACTAAGATAGTCTTGGAAATGAGTCTTGACTAACAAGAAATGATTCTCTATGATTATGTGTGAATGCCACAAAGTTTCATGTTTTATGTTATGATTATTGTGATTACTTTTTCACTGCCATGATTTATCCCATGATTATGAAATTATGCTCTCTTTTGCAGGTTATGATTTCCAAAATGCTATGTTCTTATGAATATGATGTGATTGATATTTATTTTGTTTACCCTTACTGAGCATTTGAGCTCACCCTTTTATGTTTTCTTTTCCCCAGGATATAAAGAATGGTTTTAGGTAAAAAAAAGGAGGACGATATTTATGGGAGATTTTGAAGATCTTTCACCACGATTAGAAGAATATAGTCTGAGTTTCCAAAGACACTAAACTATTACGGTCCTTGTGTGTGTGTTTTTTTTAATGTACTAAGTATTCCGCAAAAGTAATGTAATGTCAATGTACGTCAAGATACGGGTCTCTATAGTTGGTATCAGAGGCAAAGGAGGTAGTTATGTATCCGATCCTTGGGAACTCTCACATGTGAGCGTTGGACGAAGCATGGCTCTCCGCCCAAGGGCTTCATGAGGAAATGGCTGCCACTGGGGATGGTGGTGTGTCCCGCCCAGGGGGTGTAGCCGCCCATGGAGTGCCCTGATAGGTATCAATTATAGTCCACTGGAAGTAATTCCAGACCGTTACAGTTATTATCTTTCTTGTTTAAGGGCCAAGACCCAACCGTTAAAATGTTTGTTTTCCTACTACTTGTGTTGTGATGCGAGCCTGGAGGGATGTTGTGATATGTGGGGGTAGGGAGACCATTGGTTGTGGAAGCAGATGACACCTAGAGTGGTGAGATGCATCTGTTTATGCATGTGGGTGTCGGGGAGGACACCTGGGATGATGGAATGGGATAAATGTGATTGTTGGATGCTAGATGATTCTTATTGGTTGATTATCTTCTTTACTTTTCCCCACTGCTCAAGGTAACTAGTCTTGCTTACCATTATTCCGAAAGAGGCAAAGATGCACATGGTATGGTGTGTCCTTTCCATGTTCATCTTCTCAGGGGAAGATGGTTCTACGCTCTAGCTATAGGAGACAAAGAATCGATGGGTACTTTATATACTCACCATGTTGAGACCCCTTATGTTTAGTATCATATAATGATTTTCTAGAATTTTTGGGAATATGGGAAAGTAATTCTGGAATGAATAATTGAATAAATGATGTTATCCCTTGTGGTTGGAGTTGGTGTAACATAATGATGAGGTTGTAATTTTAAAGGGACAGTGGAGTTTGGGTGTGATTATAATGAAGTTTAATGTGTAATTTTAAATTATTAATTAATGGTTAAAGAATTATTTAACTTAAAGTAGAACTGATAAAAAGGGATTGAAGTAATCTTGTAAAGCTCTTTAAATTGTTGTCTGCTTATAGGATACCTAGACTTAGAAGAGGAAGCCCGGAGTCTGAGAGATGTTAGCTACAATTGATTCTAAGACTAGGTTATACCCATAGTGAGGTTGTGAGATATAGTATATTCTGTACTTTTTGTGTTTCTATACGCTACTCCACCCTATCAGTAAGGGCATCTGACACCCCAAGGATTCTGAGCCCTGGGGGGGGGGGGGGGGGGGTTCACCAACATTCTGGTGGGAGGATGAATGGATGACTACCCCCTTTGGTCCCACTCTCTTCTCTTTGTAGTTACTTGTGCTGGTAGGCACAACATTTAGTTTTACTCATATATGTGTGTAGAGGGATTTAATGGTGTGTGGTTATTCACACACACATATATTCTAGATATAGTTTTCTATGGACTACTATAGGTCTAACGTGTATGCGTTATGATGGCTTGAGGATCCTTACTCAGTGTATGGGCTATAATGGATTGAGGTATAATACCCGACATATGATACACGTTATGAAGGATGTGGTGGCTCCTAGAAAATTCCTTCTTACTTTTAATACGTGGACGTGGTGGTTTTGTTGCACGAGATTCATGTTGTGGTGCTTCGCCCATGTGTCTGCGGGCAATCCTTTTTGGAGAGTGATGCTCAGGACGTGCGACAATGGGGCAGAGTGGAAAACCAGTGGGGAAGTAGTATCAGGGTACCCTTGATATTCTTTATTATATGATATACTCTTTTATGTGTTACTTGGTGAGATTATCCGTGGTGAGGTTGGGAACATAGTATTCCCGTTTACATGATGAGTTAGTTTTACTTGTTTTTTACTGTGTTTTAGCACGATTTCTTTACTTTTACACGAGATGCTTCGGGGAGGATCCTACTAAGTATACTGTTATAATCACCCTATGTATATATAAACTGTTTTTCAGGTCACCTGGAGCAGGTTGTAGATCAGGCTGGTTACTATTAGCATGTGGTTGCAGGAGCCGTTCGGGCTTGTTGTTGCTGCTGTTTTTACTTCCTTTTGGGTACTTGCAGATTTCCCCTTTCAGTTGTAGTACTTTTGAATGAAATAAAATATGTGTACTTGGGGTTTATTTTATATTTCAGTTTCAAGTTGGAGTTGGTTTGTTTCTATCTTATCACTCTCTTCTGAATGTGTTCTCTTAGAGGGTAATGCATCCCATTTGTGTGTTTACTATACCCTTGGGGCTAGTTGTCAACCCAAGGACTACTGGAGGAGGGACTCGGGGGTCATTATCTCCCTTCTCACATTGCCGGCCCAGGAAGGGTACACTTTTTGGGGAGGGGGTCATGAAAAAGTGGTATCATAGGCTCTGGTTGAGGTATAGGATGGAGTTTGGAGTTAGGCACATGTAAGGTTTCATGGGTTGGTAGGGAAATAGTGTCATTCATTCTTAGAATGTGATGTAAACACTAGAGACCAGCTGATACATAGGCGTTTAGGGCCCCCTATGATCTGATGTATGGACCTTTAAATTTACAATGGATACTAAACAAGGTGATACTAGTTGTAGGGTAGAGACTGAGGAAAGGATATTTCATCATTCTTCTTTGTGCCTGTGTTTGAATGGGTAAACCTTGGGATCGGTTAACCTAATATCAATGAAAGAAAAAATTAATTAATTAATGTTGAGTCTTCCATATTCCATGTTTAGGAGCCCTAATGGTTTTTATTTTAAAGGTATGGCTCCAGGTCGATGTCCTAATCAGTTTTGCATAGAAAATGTCCTGCAGGTTGTTCCAGTAGATCATTGTAGTGTAGAGGTAGACGATGAAGACACTTGGAGAAAGACACTCCGAGAGTTTCAGCACAAGTGTCTGCAAAAGTACGAGGGTTCCTTTTCAGATTCAGTCATGGAAGACTGGTTAGATGAGGTTGAGATCAGCTTCAGTTCAATTCGTGCTCGGAAAGAGAACTGGGTTTCCTTGGTTGTGATGATGCTGCATGGAACAGCGAGGAAGTGGTGTTTCTTGTTCCTCGAGGATCACAAGGAGTAGGAGATCTCTTGGGAGGAGTTCCGAGACAAGTTTAGAGTTGAGTTTATTTCTTCAATTGAGAAGGCATTAAATCTCTTGGAGAATCATACCCTTTAACAGGGGAGCTATAGTGTTCAAGAGTTTGGAATCTGTTTCAGGAACCTTTTACGATATGCTTCGGACCTACTGCCAGATGAGGAGGCCAAGGAGAGGCATTTTGAGGAGGCTTTGTGTCTCGAGATCCAGCACCAGGTCACCCCCTTTATGTTAAAAACATATCTTAAGGTGCTGGAGAGGGCAGAGGTTGTTGAGAGGACTTTGGATAGGACCGGATCATCACAAGAGGGGAATCGTCATGATTCCTCATGAAGCAGAGTTGTGGCCTGGGTTTCCGGGTTTTCAGGGTAGAAGAGTTTCTGCTCCGCTGGAGGTAGGTCCCAGTACTTCAAATATCATTTCTCCAAATGCTGAAACTCTCAGGCCTATTCCAAGGGATTAATCACTTTTTTTTTCTTTTGGTGGTTGTGGCCATCAGAAACGGGAGTGCCCAACCCTTCAGAGCAGTCATCGTGCACTAGGTGCAACGCTCTAGGTTCCTCTGTTGAGGAAGTTCTAGTTGAGGCAACAACAGTTGGTTAATCTAGTTTTAGATCAGCAGAGGGTAGATGGGGCAGGTAGAGGGAAACCCCATGATGCTCCCCATCCCCAGAGAGCTGAGTGCGGCCGTGGTCATGGTCGTCATCAGGGTCAGAGAGGCCATGGTGGAGGTCGTAGTTAGCTTCATGCTCTAGCGTTTCCAGCTCCAGGCGAGCCAGACATCGTTCGAGGTAACCTTTTTTATTTTCTACCTTGGTGTAGGCATTTTTTGATTTAGGAGCGAGACACTCCTTCATATCACTTACCCTTGTCCATGCTTTGGGACATGAGGTGGAGAGTCTTCCAGTACCCTTGGCGTTGACTACGCTAGTTGGAGGTTGAGCTGACTTGTTTGATGTATGTAGAGACTGTGAGCTAGTGTTGAGGCATTAATACTCTTGGGGTGATTTTCTATGTTTATGAATACAACAATACGATTTCATCCTCATCATGGATTGGTTGTATTCGGTGGAGGATATCATAGATTTATTCAGGAAGAAGGCTGTTTTCGTTGGTGCGGATGGAGATCCGGTGGTCTTTGTTGGTGTGCGAGTTCCTTGGATGGGTCATAGGCGCATTCCATACTTATCATCCACGATGGATGAGATAATGTTGAGTTCTTTAGAGGTTCAACAGTTGGAATTTTCTAGGGTCTTAGAAGAGTACCCTGATGTCTTTCCCAAAGAGGTTGTAGCATTACCCCCTCGACGAGAGATCGAGTTTAGAATCGAGCTACAACCCGGAGCATCTACAACCTCTATGTCTCCATATATGATGACCCCTTATGGGTTATGAGAGCTATGTATATATCTTGATGGTATATTATAGTGCGGTTTTGTTTGGCCAAGTTTGTTACCATGGGGTAAACCAAATTTTTTCGTGAAGAAGGCTAACGGTAGATTGTTGTTGAGTATCAATTATCGTCGCTTAAAAAAAGTGACAATAATGAATCTCTATCCTCTTCTGTGTATTGATGATTTATTCGATCAATTGAAGGGTGAAAGTTGGTTCTCAAAGATCGACTTGCAGTCAGGATATCATCAGATGTGTGTAAAGGATGAGGATATCTCGAAGACTGCTTTGCATTGTCGTCATGGGCATTATGAGTTTGTTGTAATGACGTTCAACATGAAGAATGCTCCAGCTGTGTTCATGGTATTGATGAATGTTGTGTTCCATGAGGTCCTGGAAAATTTCATGGTGGTTTTCATTCACGACATCCTTGTGTACTCCACATCTAAGGAGGAGCATGAAGAGCATCTACACACGGTTTTGAGAGTTCTTCGTCAACATCAGCTATTTGGGAAGTTGTTGTAGTGCGAGTTTTGGGATCTAGAAGTCTTTTTCTTGGGGCATGGTGTGTACCAACATGGATTATCTATGGATCCATCGAAGATAGAAGCATTTGTTTCTTGGGAATCCCCCAAGATAGTGTCAGAGGTGTGAAGGTTCCTTGGTCTAGTAGGATACTACATGAGGTTCATAGATGATTTCTCACGAGTTGCGACTCCTATGATAGCTTTGAATAGGAAGGATCAGGAATTTATATGGACTGATCAGTGCCAGGTAGCTTTCTATTATCTAAAGGAGAAGTTAGTAAGTGCTCCAGTTCTTTTTCTTCCACCTGGGGGAGTTCAGTTTGATGTTTTCTACGATCCTTTGCATCTGGGGTTAGTCTGTGTTTTGATGCATCAATAATCAGTTGTTTCTTATGGGTCTCGGTATTTGAATCCTCATGAACATAACTATCCCACCCATGATCATGAGTTGGAAGCCATAGTGTTTTCTCTGAAGTTGTGGAGACATTACCTCATTGGTGGGCACTTTGTGGTTTTCAGCGATCATAAGAGTTTTGGGGTTTGTTTTCTCCCAGCATGACTTGAACTTATGAAAATGTTGGTGGATGGAGTTATTAAAGGAATATGACATCGATATATCATATACACCTATAAAGGGGAATGTTGTAGCATATGCACTGAGTCAAAATTCCCATAGTGATGTTGTGCATGAATTCGGTGATTCCTAGAGAGTAATGGAAGAACTGTCAGCATTAAATCTTGATATGGGCGAAGTTGGGGGTAGAGGTTGTAATTTTCAGATGACAGTACAGTCATACCTGGTGAAAATGTTTTAAGAGTCGGAGTTGGTGGATCTAGAGGTGGAGGTCTGGAGAGACCGAGTTGTTCGCGGTGAGGCCCCTGATGGGTGGTATGAGGATGAACAGCACTGAGGGTTGTATCACGGAAGGATTTTTGTTACTTTGAAAATGTGTGACATGGTTCTCATAGAGTTTCATAGCTCTCTTTTAGCGGTGTATCCTGGAATGAAACAGATGTACCGAGCCTTGAAGAGCCAGTTTTGGTGGCCAGGGATGAAGCGTACAGTTATAGAGTTTGTGACTCGATGTTTGGTCTGCTAGAAGGGGAAGGCTAGACACCGTGTTCCAGGTGGTCTTCTCCAGCCATTAGAGATTCCTCAGTGGAAGTGGGAGGACATCTCAATTGACTTAGTTACTGGTTTACCTCAAGCTCCAAGAGGACATGATGCTATTTGGGTGGTAGTGGATTGTTTAACAAAATCAGCCAACTTCATAGCGATTAAGGATTCGAGCTCAGTGGATGTTTTGTTGAGGAAATATCTGGAGGAGGTGGTGAGACTTCATGGAGTTCCAAGGAAAATCATTTCTGATAGATATCCTTGCTTTACTTATAGGGTGTGGATAGGTCTCTAACATGCTTTTGGTTCTCATTTATTCCTTAGCACTTCTTTTCATCCTCAAACGAATTGTCAGATAGAGTAAACCATCTATAATGTTGAAGACATGTTACACACTTGGGTTCTTGATTTTGGAGGTTCATAGAAGAGGCACTTACCCTTTGTGTTGCGTGCTTATAATAATTTTTCTCACTCCACCTTTTTTATGGCACCGTTTGAAGCCCTGTGTGGACGGCCTTTCAGTTCTCTGTTGTGCGGGACTGGGGTCAGAGAGTCAGAAATTCTCAGATCAGAACTAGTGCAGAATAGAACTGTGATGTTCTTGGAGATTCGTGAGATGATGAAGACAACACAAGATCGTCAGAAATCATATGCCAGTCAAAGGAGGAGGCCCATAGAGTTTAATTCTGGGGACCACATGTTTCCGAAGGGGACTCTTTGTCGTGGGCAGTGAAGGTTTGGTCATGGAAGTATGTTTTCTCCCCACATTGTTGGGACTTTCGAGGTGTTACCTCATGTTGGAGCTATGGCGTATCGAGTAGCACTTCCCCCGCAAATGAGTCAGATACATGATGTTTTCCTTGAATCACAGCTCTGTCATTATCTTCGTGAAGACTCTCACATCATCAATTGGGGAGAGATTGATGTTGATGATGATGCTACCTTCGAGGAGAGACCTGTGGAGATACATGACCGTAAGGAGATAGTTTTGTGTGGGCGTTCTATCCCTCTGGTTCAAGACTTGTGGTGACACTGTGTCATGGAGAAGAGTACCTCGGAATGTGAGTCACAGATACGTTCTCATTACCCTGTGTTGTTTGATGATTAAATATTTTCATGTATCGATATAACCTTTGTGGTAGTAAACATTCTATGTTTATGAGAAGGTTACCTTTTGTTGCTTTTGTGGCTTGATCTCTTTTGAGAGGTATCTCGATGGGTGGTTGTTCAGAACCCGTTTCCTCTTCACTTTAGGTGGGTTTTGAATCATCAGGGATGAGAATGTTTTGAAAGGTTTCTGATGTAATGGCCCGGACCTTTCTGGTCCATTCCTTTGTGAAAATATGGTATTTGATGTGTTCCGGGAGGTCAATGTGACTTATCCCCAACACATTTTCAATTTTACGTTTCTATGAATACTAGAATCGGTGACCCTCGATGAATAGTTCTAATGGTAGACAGTTGTGAACAATTTATCAATGACCTTCTTTAAATAGAGGAAACAGTGAGCTCTAATGGTAACCTCTATTTCATTTTCCAAATTACTTATTCTATGAACAATACTATCGGTGAATGGTTCTATCCGTAACCTCTAACAGTAACCTATATTTCCTTTGCCAAATTCCCAATTATTTGAACAGTTCTATCAGTGAATATTTCTATCAGTAACCTCAAACAGTAACCTCTATTTCCTTTTCCAAATTTCCAATTCTATGAATAGTTCAATCGGTGAAACTTTCTAACAGTAACCTCTATTTCCTTTCCCAAATTCCCAATTCTATGAATAGTTCTATCGGTGAACAGTTCTATTGGTAACCTCTAATTGTAACCTCTATTTCCTTTGCCAAATATCCAATTCTATGAACAATTCTATCGGTGAACAGTTCTATCGGTTACCTCTAACGGTAACCTTTATTTCCTTATCTAAATTTCCAATTCTATGAATTGTTCTATTGGTGAACAGTTCTATTGGTAACCTCTAATGGTAACCACTTTTTCCTTTTCCAAATTTGGAGTTCTGTGAACAGTGTTTCCATAAGGGTAGGTGTAAAATGTTTCTATAACGGTAGGTGTACAATGTTTCCATAATGGTAGGCGTACAATGTTTCCATAACGGTAGGTGTACGGTGTTTCCATAACGGTAGGTGTACAGTGTTTCCATAACGGTAGGTGTACAGTGTTCTATCAGTGATGTTCTAACAGTGAGGTTCATGAATAGTGTTTGAATGGTGTGGTTCATGAACAATGTTCTATCGGTGAGGTTCATGAACAATGTTTTATCAGTGAGGTTTTATCGGTGAATTTCATGGACAATGTTTTTTCCTTTGCCAAATTTTGAGTTCATGAATAGTGTTCCTAGCTTCCTACAGTTTCTCCCCTATAGTGATTTCCTTTGACATAAAATTCATTTAAAGCCTCATTTTAAGGAATATAAGGCTTATTCAAAGGCCATATCTTCTATATTAATTATTCATAAGGCTCTAGATGTTTTTTTACTTGGTTAAACCACATGGTTTAATACGATCTACTTTTAATGGGAAATCAAGGGTATCTTAAACTGCCACTCCATTAAATCTTCTAAAGGGACAATATATCTTCCTCCCTAACTCTTACTCATTTTCCTTGACTATGGGATAATAGAACATTTCATTCTATTCCATAGGAGTTGCATAATCGAACTTTCCTCCTCGGATTGGTTTCGCTCTGTTTTGAAGAAACCAAGACGTATCGATCAATCTTCGATATAAGGTATGTTTTATCGTCATTTTTTTGGGGTTCATCTTCTCGTGTTTCTCCTTTCAATTTTTATAGCATGTAATCTCCATGCTTCTACGGGAGTTTTCTTGGAGTTCGGTTGGTGCGGTCGTTCCGTGGCATCCTCAGGTGAATGCAGTTGTTGTGAGAGGAGGATCATGACCCGTTGTGTGGATAAAAAAAGTCATGAACTATTTGAGGTAGAGGATTCGTTGCTTCTCTTTTCTATTACATGCAATAGTATTGTTGGCATGTTTTATCCCACCGAATGGAAATGGAATTAACATAATAAATATTTGAACCGGATAAATAAATTGATATCGATCGTATGTTATTGCCTCTTGTTTTGCTAGATAGTGTGATATATACGCTTGCTTCGTGTAACTGTTCATTCTTGATGGAAACTGTTAAAGAACATTAACTGGAATGAATTGATAATTGATTGGATAAACAAAAATAATCATGTAAATGTATCTGGTTCTTCTTGTTGTTATTTTTATGTTAATCAATATGGTGCAGTAAGCATGTTTAATTTATTTGTGATAGCTTACTATTTAGGGATCCTCGAATGTGGAAATTACGTATAATAAATCCATTAATTCAAAATGGATTTTGTTTGATAAATACGTGAAGGGTTATGAGTTACCCTCTTTCTTGTTTAAGGGCCAAGGCCCAATGGTTAAAATGTTTGTTTTCCGGCTTCTTGTGTTGTGATGTGAGTCTGGAGGCCTGTTGTGATATGTGGGGGAATAGAGACCTTTGGTTATGGTAGAAGATGACACCTAGAGTGGAGAGATGTATTGGTTTATGCATGTGGGTGTCGGGGAGGACACCAAGGATGATGGAATGGTATGGATGTGATTGTTCAATGCTTGGTGATTCTAATTGTTTGAATATCTTATATCACTTTCCCCACTACTCAAGGCTATTATCTTGCTTACCCTTCTTCCCAAAGGGACAATGACGCGCGGGGTATGCCATGTGCTTTCACTGTTTAGCTTCTCAAAGGAGGATGGGTCTACGCTCTTGCTTTAGGCAGAAAAGACTCGACGAGTAGTACATCTACTCACCGTGTTGAGTTCCCTTGTGTTTAGTAGCATAGAATGTTTTTCTAGAATGCATGGGAATATGGGAAAGTAATTCTGTAATGAATAATTGAATAAATGATGTCAACCCTTGGGGTTGGAGTTACTAGAACATAACGATGATGTTGTAATTTTAAAGGGATATTGGAATTTGGGTGTGAGGCTAATGAAGTTTAATGTAGAATTGTAAATGGTTAATTAATGTTTAAATAATTAATTAACGTAAAGTGTAATTGATAAAATGGGAATGAATTAATCTAATAAATCTCTTTAAATGGTTGTGTGCTTATAGGATACCTAGTCTTAGAATTGGAAACATGGAGTTCAAGATAAGTTAGCTGCAGTTGAGTCTAAGACTAGGTTATTCCCATAGTGTGGTTGTGAGATATAGTATATTCTATACTTTTGGAGTTTCTATATGTTACTCCATCCTGTTAGTAAGGGCAACTGACACCCTGGGGATTCTAAGCCTTGGGGGGTGTTTTTTGCAACATTCCGGTAGGAGGATGAATGGCTGACTACCCCCTTTGTCCCTCCTATCTTCTCTTGGTAGTTACTTGTGCTAGTAGGCACAACGGTTAGTTTTCCCCATATATGTGTGTAGAGGGATTTAATGGCTTGTGGTTATTCAGACACATATATTTTGGATATAGTTTTCTATGGACTACTATAAATGAAACGTGTATAAGTTGTGATGGCTTGAGGATCCTTACTCGGTGTATGGTGTAATGGATTGAGGTATAATACTCGAAGTATGATACACATTATGTGGGATGTGGTAGCTCCTAAAAACTACTTGTTTACTTTTCTTACATGGACGTGGTTGTTTTTTTGCATGAGGTGCATGTTGTGGTGCTTTCCCAGGTGTCTGCGGGCAAGCCTTTTGGGGAGAGATGCTCAAGATGTGCGATGTTGGGGAAAAGAAGCAAACCAGTCGGGAAGTATTAGTGGGGTACCCTTGATATTCCTTATTATATGATATACTCTTTTATGCATTACTTGGTGAGAGTAGCCATGGTGAGGTTGGGAACTTAGTATACCAATTTAGAAGATGAGTTAGTTTCACTAGTTGTTCACTGTGTTATAACATGATTTCATTACTTTTGCATGAGAGGATTTGGGGAGGATCCTACTGAGTATATTGTTATACTCACCCTATGTATATAAAAATAGTTTTTAAGGTCACTTGGACCAGGTTGGAGATCAGGTAGGTTACTAATAACTTGTGGTTGCAGGAGCTATTTGTGCTTGTGGTTGCTACTGTTTTTTACTTTCTTTTGGGTACTTGCAGTTTTCCCCTTTAAGTTGTAGTAATTTTTAATTACATTACTTATGTGCACTTGGGTTTTATTTTATATTTAATTTTTGAGTCGGAGTTGTTTGGTTTCTATCTTTTCTCTCGCTTATGCATGTGTTCTCTTAGAGGGTAATTCCTCCCATGTAGAGACCTGAAGCCTGGCGTACATGGAGATTACATTACTTTTGCGGAATACTTAATACATAACAAAAACAGACACACAAGGACCGTAATATTTTAGTGTCTTTGGAAACTTGGAATGTAATCTTCTAATTGTGGTGAAAGATCTTCAACATCTCCCATAAAGATCTTCCCCCTTTTTTTTCTTACCTAAAACCTTTCTTTATATCATGGGGAAAAGAAAACATATAAAGGGTGATCTCAAATGCTCAATAAGGGTAATCATGGATAAAATAAAACAAATCATTTACATTTGAACTTAAAAACATGAACATAATGTTTAAACATCAAAAGCTTGAGACATGACATAAAACATGGAAGTACGTAAGGAATAGATCATAAATAAACACTAAGCATGATAAAATAGCATGGGAGTAAAACATGTAATTGTGGAAACCATTCATCACGTTTCAGGTTTTCCATATTAGCCATGGAATTGCTTCAAAGACCATCTTAGTGGACAAAGTCCCTTTCTGAATCGAGTTCACTCCTCGTTTCAGTCCTGTAACACTGAACCAGATTAACTTACCATTCCAGCCATGTCTATCTCATGAGATATAAATCTTTACCCAATTCATTGGAGGGAGATATATGTCCCACCCATCTCATAATGAAATCATTCTTACTTGTGCCACAAAATAAACTTAAAACATTCACCATAACCCAAAGAATAAAATGGGTTTCATAAACATCATCCCATCATCTCATAATCCATATAAAACAAATGGGCATTTCATCATAAGAAAATTAAAACCATGTAAATCATAGAGAAATTAAACTTGAAACATACACATATGAAATAATGTCATCTTATATGGAAAATGGTTTTGATAAAACATTTGAAATGAATTCTTGAGGAAAATATCCTTTCTTCTTCAAAATCAATTTCTTTTCACAAAAAGTCATGATATTTTAAAAGAAAGAGATTTTGTTGAAAATAGTCATAAAATCGTTTGGAGGAAGCTTCATGAAAATAAGGCTTTATAAAACCGTAAAAATCCTTTCATGCCGTATAAGTTAAAAAAAACATTCTTCTCGTACTTTTTCCGGAAAAGTCAAAAAAGCACATCGTAACGTAAACAAAAGAAAGATTACTTACATACCATGTAGTAAAAGTCAAAAAGAAAAAAATGGGTAAAAAGGAATTTAAACATACATGAAAACATTTTTATAAAACTTAGACTTGTATGATAAATATAACCCCATTAAACACTTACGAATAAACAATCTCGGATAAGAATGAGATTGGAATAATTATCCCTTACCATAGGTCTGATATGCTTCGTATGGATCCGAACCTCCTATATAATGATTTAAATAATTCCATTTACTTATTATATAATCATATTACTTGTTATGATATCATATATGTTTCACTTATGACTTTATATTACCCATTCTTTTGTAAATTCCATGTTAAAGCAACATTTTGGGTAAAATCATTTCATTTGTCATCAGTGTTTTCACTTGTAATTATTCATATGATTACTTAGATCATGATTACTTAATTCCAGAATATAAAAAATGATTTATATATAATATATATTCAGAATATACATATATATAATAGATCGATAAATGGAAATAAAGACACCGTTCATAGAGACGGTAGGTCGTACGTACACATGAATGTTGTTCTCATTTCCTCATTGAATTGAATGGAATTAATTGGATGACATACATATATATACATAAATACAGTATCATTATTATGTCATATATTTCATGATTACTTATTATATATACTTTATAATCATTCATGAATGGTAAATCATTGAGAATAAATCTCATCACGTCGTGGAGACGGTAGTCCGTACGTACGCACAAGTCAAGATATCGTTCCCATAATTATTAAATTGAATTGGAGTGGATGATACAATATATTAGAATCAGTATAATGTTATAATAACTATGTATAGTTATTCTTTACACCATTATACCCATCCAAGTAAGGTGGTGCTGGAAAAACAGATTACACCACGGCGTGGAGACGGTATTCCGTACGTATGCACGTGCGGTGATTTCGTTTTCCGTAGGATGGATAGAAGGTGAAATGGGGTTGTTTCATATTTATAATAACATATCAGTATATTAGTGATACTTATGTTATTACTTTATAGTGAAACAACTAAAGAATAAGAAGTTGAAGAAGAAATGAGGTTGAAATAATCGGTAGAAGAGATTACCTATTCTTCGACACACCTCCATTAAACATCTTCTTAGGGCACTAGGGTTGTTCTTTTGAGAAGACCAGTACCTCTATAAGGTTTCTAGGGAAGTGGGGAAGTGAAATGGTTAGAGTTTGGTCGAGCTTCAAGGCTCAAAATGGTGTGAGGAAGAGAGGGAGGAGGTTCCCTTTTATAAGGGAGGAGAGGGGCACCTTTGGAATCCTCTAAAATATTAGTTTAATATAAATTCAAAACCCACATAAAAACCTCCAAAAATGACTCAATTCGAAGAATTGATGATATAGGGTTTTAATCTTATCAACCAATAAAATTTATACATGTTAGGAATTTATTTTAAACATTATCAACTTGATTTATCCTTATTTATCAATTTAATTTTATTTGTGGTAATAATATTCTAAATTTTAGATTTTTATAAATAATTACATATGTGTTGTGAATTTTCCATTATTTGAAACTATATTACATTTTCTACAATATAAATTTAAATTTATAAATTTCAAATATTTTTGTGATTTTTAAACAATTTTATAATATGTTATTTTTATAAAATAACAATAGTGTCAATTTTAAAAGTATTCATTTATTTGAATTTAAATAAACAATATACAGAAGATATGTTCGAACTAAAAGATTTAATAGATTAATAACATGTAATATTTATCTATAAAAATAGTGGAATACATTAAATAGTTCATATAATATTTATTTTAATATTTTTAAAACCATTTATTTGATATGTCTCTAAATAAAATAATTTCAACATCACTATTATGTCACCTTTAATGATAATTATTTAATCCCTAAAAATTATAAATAAATTCATATGATGTAGATAAATTTAACAAACTTCTGGAGACTATTCATTTTCGAATTTTCATGAATTTTATCACTAAATTAAAATTAATATACTTATAAGATTTAAGAGAGTGACATATTGTCACTTTCTTTGGTTTTAATAATAATTAAATTATTTTCAAAGAAACAAGTCCATAAAAGGAATCTATTCCAACCGTTAGGTGATATGGGTCATCCTTTAGTCATCCATTTGAATTTTGGCAGGTTTTAGGGTAATTTTATAATCTTATATTTACCCTTAATGACCCGATTTACATTTAACTATGGTAAATAAAATTTACCGTAGTTACTATTCATAATGCCCAAAAATAAAAAGTAGCTTATTAACATAATTTGGACGCACTAATTCCAAATATGGAATCCATTTTTCCAAATTAAATACATAAAAGTTGTATAAATTAAATTAAAAATAACCCTGTTGTCGAAAGAAAACGGTTTTTGGTTAAAACATTGCAGAAGATTGATTTGATTTAACCTACGAATTCAAGGTAAAATTAGTGCTAATGACATACATTATATTAAATGGTAAAAATATATTCTATTTATAAATTAAAACAATTCAATATTATAATATAACCATATAAATTATTTGGATGAAAAAAGTTGTTTTTAATTAAAATATAGCGTGTTTTTACTATTCATTAAAATATGAAAGTTATCAGAAAAATATCAAAACTTTATTCAATGTAAATTTTTATATCCTGATTCAAAAGAAGAAGTTTATTTTATAAAATTGAACTTATAAAAATGTCAAAAACTATATTTAATGTGGGTGCGCCATCAAAAGGCGTCAAAACTGCATTTTTTGAAAAATACTTATTTTACCCGAAAAATTTATTTTTTTCACATAAAATGTTTTTAAAAATTTATAAGATGAATAATAATGTTATAAAATTAAAAAATGTAGTTAATACTATTCATAATGGCTAGTTCGTGATAATATTATAACCATATATCGTTTTTTAGTGAAACCCGATATTCCGTACAACACACGCTATCGAGGAAGGTCGTGATTGCGTGTAATGAAAGCCAATTCAAGGTTGCGTGTAGTGCAAGAATACTTTGTTATTGCGTATAAAAAAATCAAACCATATTTCATTAATACATTGAATATATATATATATATATACATACACACTCAATGTTGCGTAGAATAATAACTATCAAACAAACTTGAAATTGGGTGTAACACGATCCAAGATTAGTGTTGTGTATACTGCAAGCTAATATGATGTTGCATATAGCGCAAGATAATATTGGTTTAGTGTACAACAGAAGATATGAAAGAAATTAAAAATAATATATCTTATAAAATCTGGGGTTGTTACATTCTACCCCCCTTAAAATGAATTTCACCCTCGAAATTCGTCGGGGATATACATGGTTTTCTACTTGAAAGTTTCTTTAATTGAAACCCACATCGTAAAATGAAATACCAAAACTTAACGTTAAAACTAAAGTATGAAACATAACAGTAACCCAAATTTACTAATCATTGGGTTTCTACATAGGAGAACACAGATGAAAATATGGATATAGACGAGAAATCTAACCATCATGTTCTGATAGAGAGTGGTAGAGAACATAGCTATGAAAAAGAAAACAATCACAAAGCAATAAATTTATGATGATCTAGGGTACTATCTAATTCATCAGATATGAGGGCACTATGACAACTTTTTCAAGATCATTTCTCTAAAGTTGATGAATTAAAAGAAATACTTATATGATTTTGGTACAATCTCACTGTTATTCGTGAATTGAACAATTTCCACTTCATCTCTTAAAGAAATGAAATTGAATTTGTCATTCGTGAAGTGTTAGCAGATCTTGTGATAGAATGATGGGTCATTCTCTCTGTCTCATACAAAAGGTTAGAAAAAAATTATCAAATATACATAAGTCCATCTATGGTGTGGTTAATCGTATATGATTCCAAAAATGGACTTATACTTCATCTATCATACCGCTTAATAAAATAAAACTTATTTCTACTAACTAGGGACTTCCTGTAGGACAGTGGTAGGTGATAAACTCCTGTCGCACTTCAGTTGTGGGTTCGATTCCCACAGCCTTGTCCGACGTGACAGGTTGTCGCACGTCCTGCAGGTTGTCCTTTTTTTTAAAACTACACTATTATAACATTCCATAAATAAAATAGAAAAAAATATATAGCCTTAATCAATACTATATGATGTCCAACATAATCCATTCCAATATTTAGGATTATTAAAAATACATCTATCCAATCTCATAGTATAAAGATAACGATTACTTGAAAGGTCACATAACAAGCACATGAATACCATCATTTATCCCCCATATATCACAAGATATATCTTTTTGATCTCATTCCAAACATGTGAATACATTTATCTTGTATTCTAGGGAAAAATTAATACCCATTGAACCTTAATGAAAGCATGGATGCTGTCAAAATTTAACTATTTCCACATACCAAAATCCCAAAATTTCGATATACTCAAACCATGGTATCACTTTGTCCTTATATTAGTCATGATCTCATGAATACTGTCAAACATTTCATCTTCTCCTTATCCCTTCATTATGCGCATATCATCTTATTTCCAAAAATATCTCAATCACTTTCCATGGTTTCCGGTACCATAAAATTACTGAAAACCACAATAGGCTAATACAAAAATATTCCAATACACCATAAAAGTACCTCAACAACAATATTCTTGAATACCAATACATAAACACTTCAATCCGTCCTCTTCAATGATTGTCATGGAATAAGTCCTTCCTTGATTTAGAAGTAACCTCTTAGGTCAGGGCATTGAGTTGGGTAATTCCCATGTTCTCCACAAATAAGACATTGAACTCCATAACAGTCTATCACTCTATGACCCTTTTCTCCACACAGATAACATCTTCCCCTCCATTTCAGGTATTCCTCATGGTTCTTCTTACCTTCTTTAGAAATATCAATCTTCCTTTATTTATGCTCCTCAACATGCGAACATGCAAAAAAGTCTAACTTCTTCTTATTTGATGAATTAGGAATACCACTAAATTTCACCTTGTTAATCATATATCGCGATAACTGATTCGGCATAATCACAATATCTTTCTCTCTCGGCATTACACAATTTAGTTGGTCATAGTCACCAATTTTTTCATTGGATTCAATGTTAACTGAATTCCTTCTGGTTCCCTCCATTGACTAAAACACAAAAATAATTATTTGAGAGGAAAAAATCATACATGGAACATAACATAATCAAGGGGGAGTACCTTCGACATCTAACATCTTAGGTTTAATTCTAATATCGTTACCATAATTCTAGGACTATAACCTATACTTATACTTAACCTTATGAACATCCCTAGACATACCTTATAATGATCTCTAGGGATCTCACTAAAGTTTTCACATCCTAGTTTCCAAAGGTTAACTAAACCTTTCCTCTGATACCAACTGTAGAGACCTGAAGACTGATGTACATGGACATTACATTACTTTTGCGGAATACTTAATACATAACAAAAACAGACACACAAGGACCGTAATAGTTTAGTGTCTTTGGAAACTTGGAACGTAATCTTCTAATCATAGTCAAAGATCTTCAACATCTCCCGTAAAGATCTTCCCCCTTTTGTTTTCTTACATAAAACCTTTCTTTATATCCTGGGGAAAAGAAAACATATAAAGGGTGATCTCAAATGCTCAGTAAGGGTAATCATGGATAAAATAAAACAAATCATTTAAATTTGAACTTTAAAACATGAACATAATGTTTAAACATCAAAAGATTGAGCAATGACATAAAACATGGAAGTACGTAAGGCATAGATCATAAAGAAACATTAAGCATGATAAAATAGAATCTGAGTAAAACATGTAATTGTGGAAACCATTCAGCATATTTCATGATTTCCATAGTACCCAAGGCATTGCTGGCAAGACCATCTTAGTGGACAAAGTCCCTTTCTAAATCGAGTTCACTCCTTGATTCAGTCCTGTAACACTGAACCAGATTAACATACCATTCCATTCATGTCTATCTCATGAGATATAAATCTTTACCCAGTGCATTGGAGGGAGATATAGGTCCCACCCATCTCATAATGAAATCATTCTTACTTGTGCCACAAAATAAACTTAAAACATTCGCCATAACCCAAAGAATAAAATGGGTTTCATAAACATCATCCCATCATCTCGTAATCCATATGAAACAAATGGAAATTTCATCATAAGAAAAGTGAAACCATTTAAATCATAGAGACATTAAACTTGAAACATGCACATATGAAATAATGTCATCATAGATGGAAAATGGTTTTGATTAAACATTTGAAATGAATTCTTGAGGAAAATATCCTTTCTTCTTCAAAATCAATTTCTTTTCACAAAACGACTTGCAATTTTAAAAGAAGGAGATTTTTTTGAAAAATAGTCATGAAATATTTTGGAGGAAGCTTCATGAATATAAGGCTTTATAAAACAGTAAAAATAATTTCATTCCGTATAAGTTTAAAAAAAATTCTTCTCATACTTTTTCCGGAAAAGTCAAAAAAGTACCTCGTAATGTAATCAAAAGAAAGATTCCTTACATACCATGTAGTAAAAGTCAAAAAGTAAAAAATGGGTAAAAAAGACTTTAAAAATACAGAACACATTTTTATAAAACTTAGACATGGATGATAAATATAACCCCAGTAAATACTTAAGAATAAACAATCTCGGATAAGAATGAGATTGGAATAATTATCCCTTACCTTAGGACTGATATGCTTCGTATGGATCTGAACCTACTGTATAATGATTTAAATAATGTCATTGACTTATTACATAATCATATTCCTTGTTATGATATCATATATGTTTCACTTATGACTTTATATTACCTGTTCTTTTCTAAATTTCATGTTAAAGCAACGGTTTGGGTAAAATCATTTCATTTGTCGTCCGTGTTTTGACTTGTAATTATTCATATGATTACTTAGATCATGATTACTTAATTACAAAATATAAAACATGATTTATATATAATATATATTCAGAATATACATATATATAATAGATCAATAAATGGAAATAAAGACACTGTTCATGGAGATGGTAGGCCGTACGTACGCATGAACGTTGTTTTCGTTTCCTCGTTGAATTGAATAGAATTCATTGGACGACATACATATATATATACATAAATTCAGTATCATTATTATGTCATATATTTCCTGATTAATTATTATATATACATTATAATCATTCATGAATGGTAAATCATTGAGAATGAATCTCATCGCGTCGTGGAGACGGTAGTCCGTACGTATGCACAAGCGATGATATCCTTCCCATAATTATTGAATTGAATTGGAGTGGATGATACAATATATCAGAATCATTATGATGTTATAATAACTATGTATGGTTATTATTTACACCATTATACCCATCCAAGTAAGGTGGTGATGGAAAAACAGATTACACCATAGCGTGGAGACGGTATTCTGTACGTACGCACGCACGGTGATTTCTTTTTCCGTAGGATGGATAGAAGGTGAAATGGGGTTGTTTCATATTTATAATAACATATCAGTATATTAGTTATACTAATGTTATTACATTATAATCAAACAACTAAAGAAGAAGAAGTTGAAGAAGAAATAAGCTTGAAATAATCGGTAGAAGAGATTACCTCTTCTTCGACGCACCTCCTTTAAACTTCTTCTTAGGGAACTAGGGTTGGACTTTTGAGAATACCAGTACCTATATAAGGTTTGTAGGGAAGTGGGGAAGTGAAATGGGAAGAGGTTTTCTGATATTCATGGCTCAAAATGGTGTGAGGAAGAGAGGGAGGAGGTTCCCTTTTATAAGGAAGGAGAGGGGCACCTTTGGAATCCTCAAAAATATTAGTTTAATATAAATTCAAACCCCACATTAAAACCTCCAAAAATGACTCAATTATAAGCTTAGATTAGATAGGGTTTTAATACCAACAACCAATAAAATTTATACATGTTAGGAATTTATTTTAAACATTATAAACTTTATTTATCCTTATTTATCAATTTAATTTTATTTGTGGTAATAATATTCTAAATTTTAAATTATTATAAACGATTACATATGTGTTGTGAATTTTCCATAATTTGAAACATTATGACATTTCAGACCATATAAATTAAAATTTATAATATTCAAATATTTTTGTGATTTTTAAACAATTTTATAATATGTTATTTTTTATAAAATAACAACAGTGTCAATTTTGACACTATTCATTTATTTGAATTTAAATAAACAATATACAGAAGATATGTTCGAACTAAAAGATTTAATAGATTAATAACATGTCATATTTATCTATAAAATTAGTGGATCATATTAAATAGTTCATATAGTATTTATTTTAATATTTTTAAAACCATTTATTTGATATTTCTCTTAATAAAATAATTTCAACATCACTATTATGTCACCTTTAATGATAATTATTTAATCCTTAAAAATTATAAATAGATTCATATGATGTAGATAATTTTATTAGATTTCTGGGGACTATTCTTGTTCGAAGTTTGATGATGTTTATCACTAAATTAAAATTAATATACTTATAATATTTAAGAGAGTGACATGTTGTCACTTTCTTTGGTTTTAATAAAAATTAAATTATTTTCAAGGAAAAAAGTCCATAAAAGGAATCTATTCTGAGACTTAGGTGATATGGGTCATCCTTTAGTCATCCAATAGAATTTTTCAGGTGTTATGGTAATTTTATAATCTTATATTTACCCTTAATTACCCTATTTACTTTTAACTATGGTAAATAAAATTTACCGTAGTTACTATTCATAATGCCCAAAAATAAAAACTAGCTTATTAACATAATTTGGACCCACTGATTCCAAATATGGAATCAATTTTTCTAAATTCAATACAAAAAAGTTGCAGAAATTAAATTAAAATTAATCCCGTTGTCGAAAGAAAACGGGTTTTTGGTTAAAACATTTCAAAATATTGAATTGATTTAACCTATGAATTCAAGGTAAAATCAATGATAATGACATACATTATATTAAATGGTAAAAATATATTATACTTATACATTAAAACCATTCAATATTATAATTTAACAATATAAATTATTATGATTAAAAAAGTTTTTTTAATTAAAATATAGCATGTTTTTACTATTCATTAAAATATGAAAGTTATCAGAAAAATATCAAAACTTTATCCAATGTAAATTTTTATATCCTGATTCAAAAGAAGAAGTTTATTTTCTAAAATTGAACTTATAAATAAGTCATAAACTAGATTTAATGTGGGTGAGCCATCAAAAGGCGGCAAAACTGCATTTTTTGAAAAATACTTATTTTACCCAAAAAATTTATTTTTTTCACATAAAATGTTTTTAAAAATTTATAAGATGAATAATAATGTTATAAAATTAAAAATGTAGTTAATAATATTCATAACGGCTAGTTTGTGATAATATTATAACCATATTTTGTTGTTTAGTGAAACCTGGTATTGCGTACAACACACGCTATCAAGGAAGGTCGTGATTGCGTGTAATGAAAGCCAATTCAGGGTTGCGTGTAGTGAAAACTCCTTTGTTGTTGAATATAACAAAATCCAACCATATTTCATTAATATATTGAATATATATATATATACACACACATACACACTCAATGTTGCGTAGAATTACAACTATCAAACAAACATGAAATTGTGTTTAACACGATCCAAGATTAGTGTTGCGTATACTGAAAGCTAATACGTTGTTGCGTGTAGTGTAAGATAATCTTGGTGTAGCATATAATATAAGATATGAAAGAAATTAAAAGGAATATATCTTATAAAATATCGGGTTGTTACATCCCATTTTTGTGTTTACTAAACCCTCGGTTCTAGTCACCAACCCGAGGCCTACTGAAGGCGGGACCCGAGGGACATTATCTCCCTTCTCACATTGTCGGACCAGGAGCGGTACACTTTGTGGGGAAGGGGTAGCGACAATAATATACTATCCAATGTAATGGTATTTACATATGTAACCCTCTCTTGAAAATCCATATTCACTACCAGTTCATAGAAATGATATAGACAGATTAGAGAGATGTGGAAGCTATTATGGTCCTGCCCAGCCATAGAGGGCGTGTCAAAGATAATCCAAATCACCCATGCACCCCAAAACCTCAAATGTCCCAAAAAATTGGGGTAAGAGATTACTCCCTTGACAAACCATTATTTTGTATTTTTTGGAGAAAACTTCATGAATATGAGGCCTACCACTATGAACTCAATGGGCCACCTCCTACAGTTAGAGTAAGAATTATACCAATCCTATACTGCCATTATCCCCTCGTGAATAATATAAAACTTCTCTATTATATTGTGTTCCACATCTGTACTGAGAAATGAAAACTCCCCAACCTCATACCATTAATAGAGATAACATCATATCTTCCCATGGAAATCCTCAAATGATGCCATTAGAATGTATGGGGGGATCTATTATTCTATGAAAAATAAATAAAAGGCATGTAATTTTCCCAATATCAACCAATGTCCAATATATATTATCACAACATATAATCCTACATTTGAATGGACCTTTCCATCTTCCTATCCATATGAGAGTGAAAATAATTGATGAGGTTAAACTTAGTACCAAAGGCACTATTCAATCCTCTACAAACAAAAAATAAAAAATAATCATCCTGAATCGAGAAAATGGTCCTCATAACTACATATAGAATTCTATAATCACATAAAAACTCCTTTCTACATCATCCACGATTCATGATTTCTTGATTTATAAAACGTTTTTGTCATTATCAGTGGATCCATGATTAACTAAATAACATCACATCCTCCGTGATCTTGATGTAATACCATGATGAACTAAATTATGATTTTTTCACACATCCACGAGGGAATATACAAGGTTTACAACAAAATTACATAGACATGATGCTCATACTTTACTTATAGAAAACCCAGATATCAAGGTATAAACTCTTCCACCACCCATTTGATTCTGAGCCACCAAAACTATGACCTCAAACAATGATATATAATTAATACTCCTGGGTATAACATTACTATTGTTATATGAAACTCACAATTTATTCCCTCATCCATATCCATTGAAATGAAGAACCTCCCCTAAAACAATATTTTGTTCAAAAATTATCTAAACATCACTTTGGAGCATCACCATAGACAATGCTATCATGTATTACCACTAAATCCGAGTCTGCTAACTAAGACTACTTCACCTATTTCATCAGAGAAGACTTCAATGTTATCTAAAAAATGGATTCTTTTATAAAAAACGCTTAAATCTAGGTGTAGGGATTCCAACTACTCAATTTCTCTCTAGGAATCTTCAAACACTTAAAAAACATCCACTCACAACATCCTACTTAAATATTCAACCATGAAATTACCCATTATCATGGTATAAGATACATCAAGGACATAATCCTATAGAAACAATATCAACCAAAATTAGTTCATGTTTTGAAAATATATACCTCATGATCATTCAATCAGTGAAGTCCAATAATAATTCACTAATGAGGTAATGTTTCCACATCTTCAGTGCAAACACTACTGTTGCTATATCCATATCTTGGGCGGAATATTTACTATTATGGGGTTTAACTAACTAGAACCATAAGACATAACTACCTTGTAATACATCAATAATAATCCTAATCCTACCTATAAATATTCATAGAATACCACAATCATGACACACTTTGTTAGAAACTGAAGCATTGGAGAGCCGATCAATCTCACATTCAAGGATTTGAATGTTTCCTGATGGTGGATAGTTTAGAAAACAAATGTTACTTTCAATCATAGTATATTAATAGGGCCGCAATTAATGAGAGACCGTATAAATCTTCCAATAATATCCCATGTGACCAAGAAAATTGTGATCTGATTCCACATTCTTGAGTGATACCAAGAAACAACTGCCTGGGTCTTCGATGGTTTAATGACTATATCTTTCCAGGACACAACATTCCCAAAGAAATTCAACTCAACCTAAAACGTGTACATGAAAAATTTACAATATTGTTTTTAGAATCTACGAAAATGAAATAAACATATTCATTGATATACATTTTTTTACTCTAACATCGAGTAAATCAATATTTCATCATTGAAAATGACTATGAAGAAGTACAATAAATCATAGAAAATTGATTTCATGGGCCTAGGAATATTTCCGATGTATTCAAAACATTGAAAAACTTGACCTGAAACTGAAAGTTCCCATAGCTTCACTAGAATGTATAATTTTGGATATCCGTATACTTCATGCTCAATTGGTGATTCTTAAACCATAAATCAATCATGGAAAACCAAATAGCTCTTCCTAACTTGTCAAAAAGATAGTCAATACTATGTACAGGGTAGTGATCATTGATCCTCAATTGATTTTTCCTTATATAGTCTACAAATATCCTTAGACTACTAACCCCATTGTTTTTGAATAAAATTGGAGAACTCCATGGTGACACACTGGGATAGATAAATCCTTTGTACATCAAATCATCTCTAGGAGTCCTCAACTCCTTTAACTAATAAGGTTCCATTTGTTATCGTTCCACTAAAAAGGGATAATTATAGAGCTACAAATTTATCCTGAACTCAATGTTACATTGATAGGGTAGTGTCAGAACCAAATATTAAAAAACAAATATAAAATATAAAAACTACCTTGGAGACTCCTCTACCACAGTTTCTAAAAAATTTACTAACCACTATTCCATCAATGATAATAAGGGTCAGAACTTCTCTACTACCCAGCTAACAACCCTGATTGCAAAATAAAAATCATATTTACCATCCATATTTTAGAACATGACTATCCTATATAATAATTTTATAATCACATTCCTAGAATAAAACCAATTGATGCCGAGGATGAAATAATATGGAAATGTATAAAGAATGAAAATATCCCCATATGATTGGTGTTTCCCCTATATAAGTTTACTCCCCTGAAACATCTCAAACAAGATAGTGTAGAATATCACTAGAGTAGCAAACGCAAGGAGTATGTGAATCTGATCTACCTCATGTTCTATATCACTAACTTGAGTGGATGAAATATAGGAGTGATAATTTCTTGAATCAAATATGGAATAAAAATAGGTGGATGATAAGGTAATCATAACATAAATGATAATTGGGCCCTCTAGAACTGACTCATTCAAAACATATAATTATCCAAAAACATTTCCCATGAATCACTATTAACAGACACCTCCAAGGGAATTCTTAAGACATAGGAAATGAAGCCTATGAACATCCTATTGTCATGCGGTTCCTTCCCTATATTCAATTAGTAAAGAATAAGCCTATGAGGGATGCTACTGAAATGGACTCAGTGGAATATTATGTAAAGGATGATGTTAAACAAGTATAGATTCACCACGATGAACAACTTGAACTAGAAGGTATTGATTTTTTAAAATCACCATGACTCCAATGAAATATCACAGTAGAACTAATCCCCCAGTAGAGAAATATTAACTGTATTCCTTATAATGTCGGAAAACAAGATAATAAATAATACACATTAGTCAAAATGTCGAAGGAACAAGAGCCTAAGATCCATTATTGAAATCTCTACCACTTTATAATCCTTAATTGATCCCCAATAATTCTAAATCTTTTAATGAGAGCATATCATTGATTACCTCCACCATATTATGTACACCCTTGTACATCAACAATGTAAAATGGGTAACAACGTCGTGGATAGAAGGGTGCAGTGGCACTTCAATATGACGCACATCAGACTCCTAATTAGGAAAAATATTATTGGTGAAATGTAATTGATCCATGAACATCATCCCATGATCTCAAATAAATACCATCCCCTTTGGATGAGAGACAATATCCTTCGTCTTCACTTACTTTTTTTCGATGATAGAAACTATTCTCAGAACTCCGTCATGAATTTATCCCACAACCCATATTACCCTTTGTGTGTCACCAAGATACAACATTCAATGTTGGAGCGGAGATCCACACATCAGACTAACTACAAACTAGACCCAATACATTTCCTAATCCCATATAAAATTGAAGGAGATCTCAAGCTCCACCAACCAATTCTCTATCTCTAGATTAGAGATGCCTTCCACATAATTGAAAAAATAGCTCTTTTAGATATTTTGTAACATCCTGTACCCCTGATCATCCTCGTCCTCTAGATTAACCTTCTAGAAATCAACTTGGTCACCCTACTGAACCTCACTATCCTAAACCACTTGAAGATGTTGTATAAGACCCCTAGATGAATAGGGAAACAAAGATATCTAATGTTTGAAATTATGTAATTTCACAATGAATCATTTTGTTCATTTTAACTTCTCAATATTACCCAATTCTAACAATAAGACCAAGATTCATGATGCAGATAGCTCTCATAGGTGACTACCCTGTAATTCACATCACATCATTTGACCATTCAATAATCTTAGAGTCTGTGCATCAGACTATTAGGGACCTAAAGTCCCATGTTATAGCCGGTCTTCTCAGGCCTATGTAACATTAAAAATATCAATTAACATCATTTCCCAACAAAATAATGAAATCCTCACACTTCCTAAATCAAAACTCCATCAGATCTATGAAATCAATTAATACCATTATTTCACATACTAGACCCTCTAAAGGTACCCCTCTTGGATCGATAATGAAGGAAGATAGATAATTATTATTGATTCACACCTTTAGTAGGCCCCAGGATGGTGACTAGTACTATGTGTATATAAATATCACATATGGAAGGTATTTCCCTAAAATATGATGTAATATTCAGAGACATGGTATAAAAAATCAATAAAACCCATGACATAATATAAAATAAAGGAGACCAAAACCATCCAGAAATGCACATGTAAAGAAAAAATTAATAGAGTAAACTAATAAGTAATAAAAATAATCTCCTTAGGTAGATAAACAAAACAAACTCAAATTTATATTCTAATAATGTGCATCATGGTACACGAAGTCCTCATGGGAACATTAAAAATAGTTTGTATATACATTGGATGAGCATACATGAATACTCATTAGGATTATACCCAAAGACTGTTATGTATCTGTGAAAAGTGTATACTAATTACCTAATGAGAAAATAGCATAACTAATAACACATAAATAGGTCTATTAACTAATCCCATCCATATTGAGGCACACTCATCAAATAACTCATCCATGTAGAACATAATTAGAAGAATATCAATAAAAGTGAACCATGTACAACTCTCCCACTAATTTGATACTCTCACACCCCAACGTCATTTGTCCTGGATCTCTTATATCTGCCATAAAATATTCTTTTCAATGTCACATAGGAAACTATTTTTTCCATGCCCCCCACATAATAATAACCATGTCATCCCACCCAAATATACATATTCCACCATAATACATGTCAACCACAAATCAAACTAGAATAAAAGGTTTTGGTTGAACATTAAGGACATAAAACCTTTATACTCCTACTATTATGCACAAGACCCACTATAATAAACATCATAAAACTCATCAACCCAACTACTATTTCACTATATCTATAAGCTATCATACACCACACATAAAAACATTTTATGGAAGAGAGAGTGGGGAATATGGGGTTCCCAACCATCCATCCTCACCAACTATGATGTGGGGAAAACAACCCAAAATATATTTGTGTCGACACATGGTGATTAACGGGTGTGAGTTGAGAGTATAAATCTCAATAGAAATATAATTATTAATAGTAAGAAACATAAGCCAAATATAGGGGTTTTCAAAAAAGTGTACCATGAATCTCACATCAAATATACAAGGGCATAAAAAACTCCACAATTTTCACTACCACTTATGAATTCATAGCACCATATGAATATGGCTAAAACACATGGCTAATTCTATCTTTATTTTCAATTTATGACAAATTATAGGTTTTCCTAATTACTGAACATATTTATTTATTATGACCATCCTTTTTCACATTAAACATAAACCAATTTATCAACACTTCCCATTTTAGTTAAAGTGTTCCTTATCCATTACAACCAATAACATTTCAGGTTCGTTAATAATAATTTATTCCATTACTATCAAGAAAATTTCACAACACCATACAACACAACAAAAATAAATCTTTATCATTCCAACAAGCCCCACATTTCCTCTACTTCACATCCCCAACCCTTCCTTCCAAAACCACCACATCAAAACCTCATATCCTTATATCCTCCACACATTCCATAACCAAACATCATAACCTCTTATATATATTTCCCAAAACTTATTTCATTTGTAAACAAGGTGATATCATAACATTTAATCCTTTACGTAACTATGTAATTGTCACAGAAACCCAAATTTCCAAATGAAACCAATTTATAAGCAAGATATATGTTATAATACAATTTAATTCATTGTGATTTTTAACTGTCACTTAATAAGGGTTACACAATAAAATTAACAACATCAAAAAAAAAATCGTCAATGAACATTATTTTTAGTGATGAAATCAAGAAGTATAAACCCAATTCCAATTCAATCAAAAGTTCTAAAAGATTAATTTCCTTTCCCTTCCCTTTGAATTTCAATTAACTACTTAATTATCTTTATGTGGTAATCATATTCTACTTCCAGGATAATTTTTTGATTATATAATTTAACAAAATAGTTGATAATAACAATAATAGTTATTTAAGGATGTGATAATATTTTCTAACAAAATAAATACATGAAAAATTAATAAATAATAAAAACTATAGGAAAAAAACTGATCCATATAAATTTCATTGTTCTTGATTAATTAACTTCATTAGGGTGGAACATACCATCTTCCTAAGGGATGAAAAAAACATAAACCAACTCATGTGCATCTAAAATATTGATTAAGGATCCCATTGCTATTATTTCTCCATTTATAATACTGTAAAAAATTAACAGTGGAGAGAAGATGTACTGTCTTGCCTCAAAATTGAATAGTAAGTGTTCCATCAATCTTTTGAATCTAACTATCTTGAACAGAGGGTTTAGGATATTTCCTAATGAGAGGATAAATGATAGAAAAAGGAAGGGTGAAGGGTTCGAGTTTTTCAATAACAGAAGAAACTCATATTTGGAAAATAAAATGTTCAAATCCCCATTTAATTTTCCCAAATGGTTTTTTTAAACATTAGGATTAACTATGCATTGATCAATGTCTTCTAAAAATGATTCATAAAATGTTAAATGATTCGAAGTTAATTAATCCTGGATTTTAGGAAGTTAAGAATGTTTATGTGACACATGGGGGGTTACAATTAATTTAATAAGAAATGAATTTGGAAAATGAAATTATGCTACCCATATGAATGTGAGGGGTTTTTCATAGGGGGAACTTGTTTTACCCTTATACAGTACTAAGGAAGGGCACGTGTAGGGTTTTATTAATCTTACTTTTAGGAAAATTTTGAAAACATACAATTACTTTATGCACTATAGGTAATATGCACAAGGGTAGATTTTCTTAAACATACATAGTGATATACCAAGTCTCACATAAGGGTAGACTTACCTTATGAAATATTCAAAAGAATGTTCCTTACCCTTATATGAGATTCAATTTAACCTTATGTAAGTATAAGAAAATTTCAGGTACCCTTACACAATAGAGGGGATAACATTACTTAGTGTATAAAAACTTCCACTTACCCCTATGAAATAATTCAAAAATAGGACTTAACATTATGATGGTGGAGAAAACCTTATATAGCCAGTTTAAATCCTAGAATAACCTTATGAAGAATAAGAAAATAGACCTTACATATAAATATTGCATGAAAAAAAATCTTAATTATAGTTACAAAACATGAATTTCATGCATAAGGGTAAATATTAATTGAAAACATTATTTGGTAATTAAACCAACATATAAATAATTTAGAAAATAACTTATTATTAATTTCTAAAATTAATGCATTTCAAAAAACATTAAAATTATTATAAATCATCTAAATTAATTTTAAAATAACATTTTAATATGTTGAAATAACTTCCGTAAATTATAAAAAGTTTTTTAAACTACTTTATAAATTAAAAAATAAATTTAAAAATATTCTAGAAATTATGAATCCACTCTTGAACAAAAGAACACCCCATAATGAAAAATTAAGGATTCTGGAAAACCACAACCCTTACCAATGTTATCCTTATACCTTTCAAATACCACATTTGTATTGATGTTTCTATATTTATAAAACATCTATTATGTTCTTCTATATTGGTTATTTTTCCTTCGAATATATATATATATAAATATATAATAAATATTCATATTTTTTTGGTTGGTTAATGTACAATTTATGAAGATGTCATGCCATAATTAATAGTGGAATTATATAAATTCATTAATAATATTTATTGGGTGCATGATCAGCTTTATGATTACCATAGAGTAATCATATTCTCTCTAATACTGATTATGATTAAAAAAGTCAAACAAGTTTGGATTATAGAGACCTTACATGGGAATTATTTTTTTCCCCTTAATTACTTTTCATATAATTCTTTTTTATATTAATTTCATAATCTCCATTTTCTTTTTTGGGTCCTGGTTGAGTGTTTTTCGATCCTGATATATCTTCTTGGTTTGTTTTGCTACATGTTTGATGTTTTATGGCCCATATAATTACTATTGGTCAGTGATAAGACCATTATATGTTGTTAATTATAGTCTTAAGGATGATAAAAGGGATAAATATTGTAGGGTGAGAAAATTATTCCCCAGACTCTTATGTTTTTGGAGGAAGATGATGTATTTGTGTTTATACCATTGTTCTGATGTACCATGAATCATTATAGTTTTCATTTATAAAACATGATTTATTAGACACTAATGTTTATTTGGAATCTAAATATATGTGATTTGATCATGTTGACTAGATTTTATGTTAAGGGAAAAATCCTTGTCCTTGGTGTTGATTTGTATAATATAAACGAAGTATTCTAGGGGGCTGCTTCTTCTACCTATCCTTGAAACATTGTGTACTATATTGCCATGTTGTATTATTCTTAGGATTTTTCTATGGTAGCAGATGAGGATATTGTTAGAACTCACTATTTTTGGCTTTTCATGCTATTTTTTGACGAGCATGGATATTCTCTTTGCATTTCACATTGGGATGTGATGTACCATAAATAATTGTTGGATGATATCGATTCTATGTATAGTTATGAGTATGGATTGGGAAATGGTAGGGATAAGTCTCAATACTAGTTCTATGAATGTTTTCATATGAAATATTTTATTTACAAACTATTAATTAGTCATGCAGTCATTTGGCCTATCATTATGGGATTTAATATATTGAATTGATGTTTTAGGTTATTACAGTATAGAGGAGGTATTCTTCCCTATGTGACATACTAGTGATTATAAATTATTTGGTGTATAAAAAAATAAGATTTGTTTTTTTGATCTTTATTGGGTACCTTGTTCCTTATAAACCTAGAAATTTTACTGTGTGTATTTTTGAAATATTTTGGGCCCATGGGTGTGGTTTCTGAAATTCATGGGTCACACTATTACAAATACTTTTGGAGTGGAATCATCCCAAATGATTTCATTTGACTCTTTGTAGACATTTTGTCAGCCTGAGTGGATCAGGGATGCCCCTCGGGTATGTTGTGGGCTTTCTCAGGTGACCTGTTCAAAGGGTATGCTAGGTTTGTTTATGACATGTATTGGTTAGGTCATAATATTTATTATGAGATGGTTTAAGGTTATGTAATAAATTTAATCTTTATTTATATAGTTTATTTTATAACATCTTAGACAATGTTTGATTCTGGGGTATTTATTTGGTTGACTTTCAAAATATGGATCTATTTTTTCATGACTAGTTTAAAATTAGTTTTAAAAACTTGTTTGAGAATTATTTTTAATGTCATGTTTGTTTTATTTTTAGTTTTTATGTAGGGATTTCATGTATTTATAGTAATTTTAAAAGAGTTGTTTAATTTTTTTTGGTTTGGATGATACTTTGAAAATTGATTTATGATATAATATTAAGAATATTAAAAAAGTATTTTAAATTATCATAAAAAAAACTTAAGGATATTTTTTGAAAAATATGTGATTTTTTAGTTTGGGATTGATAGATTTCTTATTTTATGTATTTATTTCCTTTATATATTTCATTGTGCTTTATATTTTTAAGAAAATTGGTGGATACTATCATTAAATGAAATTTTCATTTTTATTCAATATTAATCTTAATTATTTTCATGGTTTTTTTATAAATATGATCATTCTTGTTTATTCTGATTTTGTTTTACATTTTAGGATGTTATCGTGTTCTACCTCTCAAATAAGTCTCCTTGTATTTTCAAGAGAAATACATGGGTGATTCACTATAAGCAGACTCACTAGTCATTATATGTGTTCATAATTTCTCTTTTCGTCTTGAGAAGTGATAAGAGTTAGTATTACTTCTGGAAAATATCGATATTGTATCTGAGTATAGAATCTTAAAAATATAAATACTCCTACCTTCCAACTATAGTAGATCTGAAATGAAGTGAAATATTATCTGGGATTTTTTTTGGAATCCTTATTTTTTTAAGAATCTGATCCACTTAAGCTCATGTTTCCAATGTTAATGCTCGATAATATATATTTGAAGTGGTGATAGTATATTATTCATGGTAATAAAAAAGCATAAAATACATTTGAATGTTTTTATATACTGTTCATTCAAATCAATTGTTATGAAAACATGATCATGTTGAAGGGAATAGAGTTTTATTTCATTGATTAGAATGATCATATACTATTAGAGTCCACTTGTAACTTTTCTTTGTTAACTCTATGTATACTTGATTTGGTATCATACAATGATATAGATATTAGATATTTCAAAAGGTTTTTTTCTCTTATCTTAATGTGGGGTGACTATTTTGGTCATAACCTCTTACGTGGACGTGAAATAATAGGCTATGGGAGTTGAGGAAAAATGTATAGAGTACAAGAGTATGTTGATGTCTCCTATCTTATAAGTGGTGAGGGAAACACAGTTGGGAAAATGTCGAATCCAGTTGGACCTGGTAATATGCATGGTAGTGTGAAGTGACCACCCTTTATCATTTCATTATCTTCATTACAAATGGAATATACATTCTTCCATCAGTGCACTAAACTTGTGTATAATAATCATTTATTTCAATTTTTATGAAGAACTATTATAAATGTGGTTTGTAGTGTCATTATCAAAAATTCTATAAGGGTAATTTGTATTGAAAAGGAATATATATAATTAACCTTTCTAAAGATGTATAGGTTAAAATTTCAGAAACTGGTCTGGATAAAGAGACATATTGAGGTATTATTCTCATTCTATAATATTTTTATGTAATTCATTATTATGCTAATACTCTTTATTGTCATGTGTTTTCTATTTATCCTTAATAATAATACAATTGTTTTGTGATATAAATTACACATATCATAATTTGTGATACTTAGTCCTATTATTTTGAACTCCCTCTTTGTTTGGATTATTTATCTTGAATAAAGGATTCATACTCTTATGGTGGAAGGTGCTGGTAGGTGAAACCTATAAGAAATTTCTATATTGAATTATGTTTTTATTAGCTATTCTCTTATATGAGAAATCATATATGTGAGGAAATATATATGTTGGGGATTCAACTATGAAAATTTTTCTCCCTCTTTTTGGAACTAGTGACTTGGGTATTTTTGGGAATTGATTCCATTTCTCTTGAAAGGAGGTAGAAAATTCACACCATTCAATGATATAAGAAATCAGTTTTTACAGATTCACTTGTACTATATCACAGATAAGACTAAAAATAATATATTTTTCTTCAACAACCGATCTATATAAAAAAATAACATGAGGGTCCATTAAACACCAATAAAAGTATTCTTAAACTCTTTTTAAATTTTAATTCTTAATTTATAAACTATTCTTGAATAATTTAATGTTATTCATGTGAATAGTAACTGGGTTTTTTTATTCTCTTTATCCACATCCCTATTATAGGCGTATCCATCCATTATAGACGTTGAAATTTTTTTGAGTGCCCCATTTCACATGTTTTTCCTCTTATTAAAATGTTCTTATAGTCACTTAGTGGTTTTCATATGATTTTTATTCATGTCTTATAAAGAGGGTAATCATTATCTCTTCTAAAATCAATAATCTTCAAAGTGACTTTATTGGAGGAATAGTAATATGATGGTGAGAATTTTTATATTCACAATGTAATTTTGTTTCTTATATTTTGGTATTTGATGTTTTTTCTTTTATTTATTAATTTGGATTACAATTCTGAAAACATTGAGAAATTTTCTAGGCTATATGGTCAAGAAGAATAGTCATTGTGACCGTAAAATGACCATGGAAGGTGTATAAGTGGATATGTTGGAGTTTTAATCGTCAAATAAAATTTTAGATAACTATATAAGATAATAGTGTAGAATAAAATAGGGGATGCAATGAAGTTTTATTGATTAGGAAACAATCTACCCAAATTGTCTTGGTTGGCTACACAACTCATTAAAAATTCTGTTTTTTTTGGTTTTTGTTTAAATAATATTGGATTATCTCATACTATTCAATCATGTAGGACTCTCTTATGCATCTTCCTTCACCGAGATTCTCCCTTCTACCATTCACACTTTGATTGAAGTGTGATTTATTAAATAAAATAATAAGATATCTCTAAGAAACTCTCTTATATCCTCTCCTTTCTTTGTGTTATTCTAGTTTTCTCATATTTTTTTCATTTTTATTGCTAGGGTGTCTTAATATTTCATATTATCTGGATTTATTTGGGGTTATCTTAATTTTAGGGTTATTAATTTATGTTAAAAGGTCCCTAATAATATTATATAGTGTAATAACTTCATTATAAGCCATATAAATCTATTTTAGTAGGCGGTTCCAAGATTTTCTGTTTAAAATTTGAACCATGGGACGTTGTTTGATTTTACCATTATTTTTAACTAAAATAATATTTATAAAGTTTCTTATTTTAAAAGTTGTTGTTCTATAATAATGTTTTTGGAATTTCCTTTTAATCCATTGGACCCTTTATTTTTTAAAATAAAAAACTAGCTTCCAAATACAACATTTTCAATAAAATGATATCTTCGGATTTGGAGGAATAAATTAAATTTCGTTTTCTAAAAATCCAATAGTATTATTTATTATAAATTTTCAACATATTTTTATCATATGGTTTAGGGTGTAAATAACCATTTTGTTATCTCAAAGTTAAGTAATCCTATTAATAAATTTACTTTATTATCATTGATTTTCTTTATTTCTAATTTGTTTTTTTATTCTTGCAAAAACTTTATTTAATATATTTAACACATTTTTTCATGGATTATTTTTTTGTATGGTGTATTTTTAAAATAACATTTTTTTATTTTTTTATATTGCATTTTTACCTACATTGCTTCTTGAGTCTAATGTTGGAATATGATTAAGTAGTTAAATGAACATTGATAATGAATATTTTTTTATGTCATTGAGGTTTATAAATAAAAGGGATGATTCCATAAGGGGTGTATAAAGGTGACAATGATCCTTAATTATTTATTATTTTTATATTGAAGTAAATATTATATATTCTCACCCCTATTTGTTTTGTGATAAACATTAGGTAGTTATGTGGGAGTTTTAGAATCATGTACCAAACAAGCATATATTCTCTCTCTAGTTATTGAATCTAAGTTAGGACTATTCTCTACTTTAGGAAGTTTACCAATCACTAAGGCAAGGAAATGTAGAACAAAGTGTTAGTTAATTAAATTATCAATAATTACAATTAGATAAATTCTATTACCATATAATCCTTGATCATATATAAAGATACTAGGTTTAACCATAAAGATTATTTTTATTATTAGTTAATTTTACTTTTTCAACATTAATTATTATTAATGACTTCTCTATTATATATATTTTTTCAAATGTATGGTTTATCTTAAATATTTAAATTATTATAGTTTTATTTAATTAGTATTTTAACATGAAATGAAATTAATTTCATTATTAGTAATATCATTCCTTTAATAAATTAAATTATTATTTATAATATAATTTCTTCTAATGTTCCTTGATACCCTTTTTCATTTTTTCATTAATTTTATTATGAGGGAAAGATTTTTCCTTTTTGGGGATTATTTTTTGTTTTTAAAGTAAATTTTTAATTTGGTTTTCTCGAAAAAACTCATATTTTTTCTAAGAGTTAATGTTTTCAATTAATAATTCTTTATTATATGTTAAATGGTTTATTAGAAACATGTTTTTTATAAAGAAATATTTTTATTTGTTTCCTTTGGGAATAAAAATCATATTTTCCTAGAATTATTTTAAAACTAGCATATAAAGGATTAATCCATAAAGGGTTTGAACGGGGTATGGGTAGGATATATACCTAGAGTTTTTATCACCAATAAGATATATTTTAGGTTTAATACATGCACCACTAGGTTGTAGAAGGTGATCAATAACTTTGGTTTCAGTGTTATGGTGGTGATAGGTAAATCTTATTTACTTGTCATATGGAGATGAATGTTTGGGGTTTAATCTTATTTTTTATTGAGGATATTATTTTGCATCATGGAACCTCAAAAATCCACCCTTTTATTTTTTTTATGGTCGTTTACTTTTTATTAATGTTTGGTTATGTCTATCTTGGGATATCGGGTCGTTATTGGAGACGTTTCTGGATTTCCATGCTTTTGTTCATATTATTAGTATTTTTTTGGTTGTATTTATTATCAAAACTACTTAATTGAAATAGAATTTATGTATAACTTATGGAATGGTCATGATGACATTCCAAATGAAATGTACCTTTTTAATTATTTTTTTATTTGGATAAATAATTCCTAAGGAATATGGTTTGATAACTAACACTTTTATCTAACTTTTGGTGATTGGGAATACACTATGGTATTTTCCCATGATGTTATAGGTACTAGGTTAATGTATCCAAAGTTGGGTTTTGATATTTAGGTACTATTAGATGGATCATTACCTCATGTAAAAAATTATTTCAAATAGATTGAACGCTCTGAGAAATTTACATGTCATATGTTATATACACTCTCTTTATGAATTACAATATCTTATGATACAAAATAAAATGTTTTTAAGTTAATTTTATCATAATGAGGACCAATTCCAAGTAGTTAAATATCATGTGGGATAAACCAAGTGTTTTGTAGCTTTTGTTATTGCAACAAGGAATTTATGTTGGGAAACATATAGTCTTGTGACGAGTACCTATTGTCGAGAAGTTTATGGTAATAAGACCTAGAATTCATATTTATTGGATTCATTAAACATAACTTCTTTATCTTATAATAGTTAATAAATTATAATTATTCCATATAACATTAGTTTTCAATACCTTACTATTTGTAAAATAAAATAATTATTGATATTTAATTAATTACTATTTTCTTAAATGTCTTGCACTAGTTATATGATTTAATTACTAATTTTGGAGAAAAATATAACATTATGTAAGTTAATTTATAAAAAAAATGAAGTTTGATTTTATCATTAATAAGTTTATCAACTAAAATTTTCAAATTGTCGAATGAAACATATACAATATGAAATGACTCATACAAAAATTATAATGATTCATAAACAATTCAAAATGACACGTTTTCTAGTAATATAGACTCTTACAAAGACTAAAATACCACTATGTATAGATTGAAACATTTGAAAGTCTGAAATACTCATACAAAATATATAATAACATATACTCAAACTACTGAATGAATAATATGTAATTCAAAATGAATCTTATACAGGTCAAAGTTTTCTTTATATGACAAAACAATCATACAAAAAATACAAAATGAATCATATGAATTACAAAATGGCTCATATGTATCTTAGAAAATGTCACACAATAAACATAGTAAATGAAACTTACATGGATTATGAAAAAAATCATGCACATAGAATGAATGACTCATAAAAATATTTTGTGACACTACTATTTATTTCTCAAACATTCAAAATATAATATGTTTTCTTTATCTTCCCGAATCCTATTTTACTAGATATGTTTTACTTGTTTTAATTGTTCTATAAATATTTATTAATTATTTGTATGTTATAAAAAACTATTTAGAAATATTTAATATAATTAATTGAAATATTCTGGGATATAATATGTATTAATATTCACATGACATTCTTTAAAATTATGACATTAAAATCTAGATTGTATAGAAAATTAAGAGTTTATCTACTATGTTTAAGGGAGTATTACAAGGAATATAATATCGATTATAATTATAATAACTAATAATTCGTTAAATGTTGAAATTTGTTTTTTTATACAAGAAAGTATTAATTTTAAAGATTATAAAATATAACTTAAAAATAAATCTGTTTGACTGTTATTTTTTAAAAGACATGAATCTCCATGGAAATTAGTTATACAGGAATATAAACAATATTGAAGTAGTTTATTATCTCAAAGAGGGAAATTTAATCTTACTTATTTAAGAACTTCAATCAATAATGGCTCTAATATATTAAAGTTTATTTTCAATAAAAAATTATTCAAATAGAGTTTGAAAGATCTAATGAAAATTATATAAGAAGTGTCGAGGATATCTAAACTATACTATGAGAAATAGTTTTTCAATAAAATATTGTTGGAAATTTTCATGGTGAGCATCATAATACAGATCCTATGCCTCCAAAGTGATATCTACTATGATGATATTCAAAACATCACCATTTAACTATTTTTTTATAATAGGGAATTTGTGTATCTCTTATGTGTGCATGATTTTTAGTTTATTATTTTATTTTAAAAGGAAATTGTGTTGGGTTATATCTCTCCTTTAGAAGGTATGTTCGGTGTTTAATAGTGTGGTAAAAGGAAAGTGATTTTAGTTTTGACTTAGTCTGAATAAATTAATGGTTGGTTCTTCCTCACCATTAAAATAATGTTTCTCAGTTATTCCTCTAGGTGAGGAAAAGATAGGGTAATTGAGTTGTGTCTCAAAGTGAGAAAAAAAATATAATTGGTTGTGACTGAGTTAACATGATAATAACATAAATAAATATTACATTATTTTAGATAAATATTCAATACATTTCATAATGATGCATTCCCCAGAATCGTAATGTTTTAGTGGATTTATAGACTAGATATATAATTTTATTATTTCATAAATGACATCCAACATTTCCCAAAAATATATTTTCATATACTACAGTTATTTTACATACCCTACTAAAAACATTACATCATTACCATGGGAAAGTAAACACAATAAAGTGTGATCTCATATGATCAGTAAAGGTAAACATCAGAGACATAAGTAATTGATTATATGAAAGTAAAATATAAGCATAAGGCCATGATAATACAATCATAACTTACGAAACTCATAACAAATCATTCAAATATATTTTATCTTGATTTATGGAAGGATGTTTTTAATAAGAAAATATATAAGCCATAATAATGTGAAAACATCGATAATTAATCCTGAGTCATGAGAACCAATAATATAGCTAAGACATAGTTTTGTTGTATTCATATAAGAATAGAAAATAATTTTCATTTTTAAGGAGCCCTGTAAAGACTATATCTATGGATTATGTTCATTCAGAATTATATCATTTACATAGTCATGGTTTACTCCCAAGACTATCATATAGTTTAGAGTCCCTTATCAAGTGAGGTTCATTCCTCATTCCAGTCCATATTATCTAATTATATATCTATATTTACCCAATTATTTGTAGTGATATAAAATTCCAGTCCCACCCCTATAATATTTAAATCCATATAACTATGTGCCTGAAAGTCAAAATAAAACCTTTCATTTCATCATTATATAAAACATGGAATTGAAATATATTTCATAAATATTTCATCAAAATATAACTAACCCATGGGAAATAAACAAGTTTCATTGAATTATCCTTAAACCATCCTCATCATAAGTCATTAAATGAATGAAAGTATATGGTATCATAATATAAATTCCATATTAAATATTCAAAATCCTTAAATTATTTTTACATAGCTGAAAAATACCTGTAGAGGACTATTTTAATATTTCTTTGAATATAATAAAATACCAATTTATTTTAGTATATTTAGAACAAAAAATTACCAAAATATTTTAAATAACATTTTAATTGAAAAATAAACATGTAAACTTATAAAAAACCATTAAAACAAAAAATAATCATGATATTAGTAAAATACATTTGTGTGGTAAAACTTAAAACAGACTCCTTTCACAATTATTATAAAAATTTGTTAATAATGTATGGAAAAAATTGGAAAAATTTATTTTTAAGCCTTTGAAAAGAAATTAAAATATGAATTATAATTAATATAAATATTCAATGGATCATAAAAAATAACATTCATGGAAATTTTTTAATTAACATAGGCATGGATGAAAAATTTTAAATGCCAAAGAGGAAATATGGTCGTTTTTTATTAATAACATTTGTTTGGATCATTTTAATAAAAAAAGTGTAAAATGGTAATATTAATTGATAATTATAGGAATAAATAGAGTAAAATATAATATATGGGATTTAAAGGATAATATAGACTTAATTTACCTCAATATGTTTTTAGTATAGATAATCCTAAAAAGAAATGAGATTTTAAAATAAAGACTTATGTCAAGTTCCATATTTATTCATAATCATTAAAAAATATTTCATAATAAATATAAATTTATAATAAATTTATTTGAAAACAAAATTCATAAATAATATATTACATATCATTCATAATAATTTCGAATTATATTTTTATTAAATTTTTTATTAAAATTAACATTTGGATGAAAACTGGTAAGTTTTACATGCATGATTAAATTTAATGGTTACGGTCCTCTGACCATGGTAATTTTTTTATAATATATAGAATATTAATCCCAAAATAATTATAATATTTATTAATTATATAAAATCTTATAACCATTCATAAAAATCCACGATGAAAAAACGAATCACATCACTTCGTGGATGTGGTTGTCCCAATATACTGATGTGGGACCTTAACATTTTACCATAGATGGAAATTATATAGAAAATAGATATACCATTAACATAAAAACATCTAATTATTGTTAATATACTACTGAAATATTTTTTTATTTTTATATTATATTTATAGGATGTTTAAGAAGAAATATACGTGAAAAAGATCAAAATGAAAATATATATATTCTTAGGGTTTCCTTATTTGAGGAGAACCTTAAGGATTCATATATGGGTATTTTGGGATTTAAGCACTTAAAGGTCATTGATGAGTATTTATAATGTATTTTGGTGGATATTTGTTGAGATAAATTTAAAAGTGTTATGCATACGAGCGAAGATTGGGTACTGTTTTATAAGAGAGGTTAGTGGATAATATGTAATTACATATAACATCATTATATAATAAATGTATTAATCAGGTCAAGTGGATAAATAATAAAAAATAATAAAATATATTAAACATAATTCCTAAATTAAATTATTCAAAAAAATAATGTATGTTTTTATGATAATTAAAACCATATCTCTTAGGTTATCCACACTTTTGACCAATTTAACCCTTACCACTGTAAAGAGATTTTTACCGTGCTAACTATTAATTTTTTCCAAAAATTAATTTAAATTTATTAAATAATATGAATTATTTTGACCAAAAATATGGAATATATTTTTCAATATTCAATTTATATATGATGAATAAATCGGTTTAAATGTAAGTGTGAAAACGACTCATAAACCAGTTTTAGAAAATTGTATTTATAATCCATAAACTAAATTCATTATTATTCCATTTAATTTAAAAATAATTAAAAGATTGATAGAATATTTTATATAATATACTATCTAAAAATTTAATTAAAATAATTAATCAATATAGAATAATTTAATTTATTGAGATAAAACCCACATCATGTTTAAATAAGTTTAAAAAAACATATCATTTTTACCTCCACATTCTTTTATTTGTATTTATAACCACTTGATAACCAATAAATTATTATTTTTAATTGTTTCAAAAATATTTTTTCATAACTTTTCTAGTAATATTCATAAATTTTAATCCATATACTAGGTGATATTTTTAATATTTAATAATAATATTTTCAATGTATATCACAGTTCTTTTAAACCTGGTGTTGCTTTTAAAGGATGATATCAAAAGAATAGAAATTACTTATTGTGAAATAAATCATAACATATTGTGATGTTACATTATAATCCCTTATAATAATTTCTATCTCAATATTACTTTACATTGATAAAAACAATAGAGTATACTTCTGCCTTTTCACATCCTCAAATTCTGATGTATCTTCCTCAACGTTATGGTTTTCCTAGAATTCATTTACCAAGTGAGTGGAATTTTTCAAAAAAATGTCACTATTTGATATAAAATCTAAAATGGTTCCTCATCATAAGTTAAATCATTAGCTTGTGGTTTTATCTTTGAGTCAATCATATGTGAATGATCAGATACGTACTTCCTCGAGAGAGATACATGAAATACTTCATGAACTTGAGAGAGATTTAGTGGAAGTGGATAGTTATTATAAACCATCCCAAAATGATATATAATATTTAAGGGACCAATATATATAAGGCAAAAATTTAACTCCTTTATAAATCTCATAAAATATTTCCAATGAGAAATTCAAAAGAGTACCTGGTCATCGAATTCAAGAACTATTTCCCACCGACGATTGTCAATATAACGTTTTTCGTAGACTCTGTGATGCCATGTTGTGTATCAAGATGTATATTACATTATATGGAATTTAATAATCTAGATCAGGTCCAAATATATTTTTTTATAAAACTTTATGCCCTCATATTTGAGTTCTACATTTCCATCCATAAATTTCTTCATAATGATCCATCTAAATACTTTAGTAAAAGTTATCGATGAATAAAAAATCCTCTAGAGAAATATGTTGATCCAAAACACCATAAAAATACATATAACACGATCTCAAAATATGTTCTAGGGATTTAATAGTCTCATTAAACTTACCATCTGTTTAATAATGATATATAGTTCTAACATACAACTCCATGTTCAAATATATTTGAAGGATTATTCAAAATATCAAGGTAAACATTAGATCCCAATCAAATACAATAGATTGTGGTACTCTATGAAACCATAAAAATTATTTAATGTATATTCTAAAAATATTATGAAGATATTAATATTATATAATTTAAATGAAATGTACCGACTTCATATGAATATCAAATATAACCCAAATAACATTTTGTCCTTTAAATGTTTTTGGGAGTCTAAATATGAAATCCATGGTGATGTTTTTCCATTTACATTCTAGTATAAGTAATGTTTGTGACATATCTTAAACATATGTATCTTAGAATTAAATTTCCAAAATACTGTTTATTGGGATATATAATATGAAATATCTCTTTTCATGTTTTCTGACTAGAAATAACCTTTTTGACCTTTATTCATCTGCATAATTCTTGGATGAATAAATAATGATGAACTCTAAGATTCATCAAATATATCATTGTATAAATATTGTATTGAATAGAAATATACATAGTTATTAAACCTTATCATTCCCTCATAATAATGGTTTAACTTTGGAATTGTCCAAACCATATACTTTATTATCATATCTCCCTTATGTGCCCTCTTAATCCTTACCTAGATGGTTGGTTATGCATTCATATAAGAAAGATAATATCCATCAACTTTCAAAATGATTTAATGATACATGTTTTGAAAATCCATAAGTATTATATCTCTTTAAATCCTCATCATGAACAAACTATAATGCTCTATCTAACTCATAGAATTGACCAACTTGTTCATCTTTCCAGGGTGGTAATTCATTGAGCATTCAAACTCCTTAATCAACTATAAAAATATCACAGGGAACATATTCAATTTTATTAGTTTGAATATATAAATAAGATTTTATAACAAGTATATATATCAAATATTTCACCATAAAAATAATAAATCCAATTTTTCAATTAAAAAATGACTATTGGAAACTCGAAATCAAGAGTAATGTAAATTTTATCATGAATTTTAAATTAACATGTGACATATGATATTACCATATCATTTTTAATGATTATTAATTCTAGTATCTTCTTTTGTGCATAAATGTAGGTAAAATTACATTCTCCACTACAAGGTAGTTTTAGAATAGGTGAAATGACCAACGTTCTTATTAGTTCCATGAAATTTTCTTCACATACAACAGTCTAGTGGAACTCAACTCCCTTCCGATTCAACTTGGTTATTGGATTTTATAGCCATGAAAAATATCCAAAAATTCACTAATAGTATCCACCTATCTCAAAAAATGTACCTATATAAATAATAATGGGTGTTCTAGTTCATTTCTCAATAACATCCATCTTTTAAGGATTTATAGATATACCCTTTCACAAGATTATAGGTTCAATGATTGAAACTTTTTGTACCTTTAATTCACACAAACTGAATTTCACATACAACTTATCCTTTATTATGTTTCACTATGATCATAAAATGAAACTCATTATGATCATTTTTATATGAACATATTATAATATCTTCTATAATGAACACCAAAAACTGATTTAGGTAATCTATAAAGACAATATTCATTAAATCTATGAAGATAAAAGGGGGATCATTATACCAAAAAGAAATCACTAAAATCAATAATGATTGTACCTCATATAGATGGCTATATTGGGTATATACACATTCATTACCATCAATTTATGAATTCAATAATTATGTTCAATCTAGTAAAATCAATGAACTCCATATAGTTGATCAAATAAGTCATCAATATGGGGTATATGAAACTTGTTCTTGATAATGATCTTATTATGTTCTCAATAATCAATAAAAATATTCATTTAGACACAATTACTTTTAATAAAAATAATTGGTACACCCAATTGTGACACACTAGGTCATTTGAATCCCCTATCAAGATTATTTTAGAGTTTATTGTTCAATTATATCAACTAAATAAAGAATATTCTATATAGATTTTTTGAAATTAATCTAAAACTAGGTATGAGTTTTTTAAAAACTCAAATGCATGATTTTGGGAAAGACCGGGAAAGCCTTTCAGAAATTCATCATCATAATACTGAATAATAGGCATATATTAAATATTTATTTTCTCCCTATGAATTTTTAATAAATATCCCTCATGAATTAGAAGTAAGACCAATGCAATAGATGTAATTTCTATGGGATGTATATATTCATAATCACACCAAAATAATATTATATATTGATTTAGAATTTCAAATGTTACAACTATTCCTTGGAAATTTTTATGGGATATATATAAAAAATGTAAATGCATTCCCAATAATTATAATAAATACAACTAGAGGTAGAATTGTAAGATTTATTTGAACTACATTCCCATAATATTTTATCAAATAGGTGATATATAACTGAGATATGATAATTTTAAAAATATGGGTTTTTACACTAACATAACATTTAAATTTTCACATGTTTATGTGATACCCTAAGAAAAATCTATAGATATTAAAGTGTGGGAAGATCTAGAATCAAATGAAACGTTTTTAATTCTAGAGTGGAGGCTATGTGTACCATAAACCAAATAATTATAATTTACCACATTATCATTTCAGTTTTCCAGATATTTCTCTATATATATTGGATATAAAGGTCATTGATGTAAAATTTCATCATTAGGCCTTAGATTTATGCACTAATTTTATTAATTTCTATACTCATGCAAAAACAGTATTATATTGTGGGGGGGGGGGGGGGTATTAGGTTGATTGTTCTCACAAACATTGATAGGCCTCTTCAAATCACATTGGCATTATTTTACTCAATAAAATTCCTTTCAAATCCTAAAAAAATTAATACAAACTATTAGGAAATATAATCCATGCTTCATTCCAAAAATCTGTCATGAATAAAGATTAGTTTTTATTCTTCAATTAAAATTTCCATTTAATTCAATCTTTCTATTTTTATCCTCAAAACCATTAAAAAATGCGAATCTCCAATATTTATTTCTTGTTTGATAACACATCAAATAATTTTTTCATATCTATCAAAGTACATTATAGAAAATTAATTTTAGATAATCAGTTTCACCCATTAAAGGTTTAGTCAAATTTGATTATATAATCAATTATAAAACTGGAATCATACCTTGAACGTCTATTTAAATTAGTCTTATAGGTCATACTAAATTTTTTATCCTTTAACTTTAGTTTCAAAAATTCCCTTACAATTTTTATTACTATAGTTTGGGGGAAATTCTTATTTAATAATAACATATTAATCTGTTCCTATATCATATAGTCAATTTCCTCCTCATCTCTCATATTCCAAATATGATTCGACCATTGAAGAACTTCACCTTAAAAATGAAAAATAACAAAAACAACTATATCATAGTTTGATCATTTGAAAATTTAGAGAATATTTATTATAGCATTGATAAATTTTCAATAATAAGTGTATTAGTTGAACAACAAGATGAACATGTAAATTACCACATAAAAGATGCAATAGTGGGTTATTCATTCCATGTATCATTTGGAAGATTAGTATGATCCATGTTACAATTCATATCTTGAGAGAGTTAGGTGAAAATAACCATAATAATTTTCATCCTATCTCCCATTTCATTTTTTCTACAGAGGATGGTGGTTCCATGGGATATAATATATGTTTTTCGCAAGAATCATCCTTGTTTTATCCATTAAAAAGAACCAAAAATCATAGTATCCACCAATCTATAATAATCAGAAGGATAAATTATATAATAATGATAATAATTCATCTCATTTAATAAATATTGAAATCTTCTTTCAACCCATGACACTTTTTCTTCATCTCATATCCCTATGGATCTTAAATTGCTATTAAAGGTTATATCCTACCATTTATCATAACAGTTTATCAATAGAATTTGAATAAACCAATTCAAATCCCCATAGAGTGTCTAGTAATTTTTGACTTAATTGGTTGACTCATCATACCATGATTTCTGATTGAGTTGGTAAAAAAATATTTTTAGGATGTTTTACCCAAGGTTCATCTCTACCAAAACTACATCCACTTCTAAGTGACCAATCAGGAATGCAATGTTTAGGAAACCACATAGTGTGTACTTAACAAAACCAAATGATATTATCTTATATATAGAATTATCTCTAGGGGTTTCCAAATTTTCTCCAATCATAATCACTAAAAACATATAAAACCTTATTTTATACTAACTAGGTAAATCTAATAATAATATACAAAAATATTACATAATTTTATAAGAATATTCAATAATTTTCCTAATAAGGGATTCCCTATAATTTTAAAGGATTAATGAATTTTGATACTAGATACATAATATTATTATTTCCTGAAATATATCAACATCTCTTAAAAATTTCTTCTCCCATATTAAACTTCTTATACATACCATATTTAAATAATTCTTCATTACCTAGGGAAATAAAACATAAGAATAATTTATCTTAATTATTAGAAATGGTAAATATAGGAGACACAAATCAATGATCATAAACAAGTATAATATAAGAATAAGGGTATAATAATATAATCATAACATATGGAATCCATACCATTCATTCAAATATCTTTAATAAAAAATAATGGTAAAAGTATTTTTATAATAAAATATATAAGTCGTAAGAGTGTGAATCAACAATAATCTACCATATTCCATGAGAACATATCATAAGAATAATAAATAGTTTTTTGGTTTATATATAAGAATATAAAATCAATTACATAGTCAAGGATAACATCCATGACTATAACAATGGATTGGGTTAACTCTCAATTACATCATTCCCTTACTCCAGGTTCACATCCAAGGCCATCTTGTTAAATATAGTCCATTACTAAATAATGATCGCTCGCTATTCCATTACATATCATATCTTGAGATATAAAAAATTACTCAATAAATTAGGAATTATTTAATTTTGGTCCCACTAATTACATAATTAAAAACATAAATATGTGTTTCATAAGACCAAAAAAACATTTAACATTTCATTATTCCATTACTTGTCAAAATGGAAAACATTTCATAAATATTTTATCTTAAAATAATTATCCCATGATAAAGAAATGGGTGTAAAATATTTATACATAATTAATGACCATCATAAGAAATAAAGATAATAAATGTGGGTGGAATTATAAGTTCTTATCTCTAGTGAAGGATAAAGTCCTTGGAGGATATTGAAATTGATGAAAAAAGACTTTAAGAGAAAAGTTATACAGGTTGTTCAGCGTAAAGATGGAATGAATGGGGGTTAGTTTCATTTTATATTTTTTAGAGTTTTTATTTATTTAAATTAAAAACAATTAATGTGATAAAAAATATTGGTGTTAAGAATAATGAAATATATATATATATATATAAGATAATAACTAAAGTAGTTGGTAAGTATGTTTGGAAGTAGTCCACAAGGGATCCCTATGTCTTCTCCCCTCCTATTTCTTTGAGAGTTTTTGGGTTAAACATCACATTTCAATAGTTTTATCTAGAAACCTAATAATTTGTTTTTTCAAGTTATATAAAAAAATATTTTACAAAATGTAATGAACCTAGATTTAAGTGGTTATACAAAAAAACCCAAAACTCTATGAGCATTTTAATGGTTAGGTCAAGAACCCAATGTCCCTTTGCTTTAAGGATCATTAAGGAAGCCAAAATATCATTTCATTATGTAGAAAGGTAGAAAAAAATAAAAATACTTTTATTTCCATGCTCAATGAACTACACTATCTTCCCCATAATAAATCTAAAATATTAAATGAATGGGTGGTAGAGAGACAATAGATTAATAGAGCTTTATAAGTAAAACATGAATCAAAAAATGCGTTGAAGAATTACTCTCCAAGTAACCATAGAAATACAAGAACCCTGGGGGTGTATTTATATCCTTTTGGGGGTCTACAATGATTTTAGATCCTCTGATTATCAAAGAGAGATGTTTAGAGTACTGTTAAAGCTTGTGGAGTCCACCTATAATTTTTTTTATCTTTTAGGGTTCAACTAGGTAGCTATTGGAACATGAATAGAACCACGATTATATCTAGACCCCAACATTTTTCGTGTGGAAGATGAATAAAATATTTTTTTTTCTAAATATCACTAGTAATTTGGTTGTACCCATAAGGAAGCTACTAGAAACTCTTGGTAGAAGCCTATAAAAAAGAAATACTTGCTCTTATTTAGTCATATTATTGGTCTAAATCATATATGATTTTTTTATAAAAAATAAAAAAAAATTTAAAACGTGATTATAAGAGAGACAAATGCAGGTTTTTGATCAATCAAAACTACCTAAGAGAGCATGGTCTACAAAATTCCCTCTTTTGTGATGATCACAATCACTTAAATAATTAATAACATGATGATAGTCATGATACAGTTGAAATGATTATATACAAACTGAATTTCAATATTTCAAAATTAAATTCATCCAATAATAATATTTCTTATGGTTTTAAAAAAATGATTTATGATTGGATACTACAATGATACGATTTTTCCTGAGAATATTCTCCATAATTTTATTTCATACCAATAAATATATTATTTATTATCACTTCTAAGATTATGATTTTCTCCCCCTTTATTATTATTATAAATTTCAAAATCATATTGTTTTCACTGTTCACGATTTAAAAACAATTAATTTTTTTCAAAATATCAAAAACCAGATCCCTATTTGATGTTACAAAATAATAAATTGTACTTGAGAGTTATCATACCATTTTCCCAAAATTTAGTAAGTCATTAGATATTTTTAATAAGCTCATGGACAAGGTTCTGAGAAATAAAATACAATTTAATTTTACTTCATATTTTTTAAGACAATCATTAATGTTCTTTTGAGAAATAAAAAAACTACAATTTCATTTTAAATATAAATCAGTGGTTCCCAGTACATCCTATTTGGAATTTTTCTTAAAGCATAATGATTTAGCTATGTGGAAATAGTCTTTTGAAAATTAAAATCATCCCACCACATGCGTCATATATTAAATATGGTTATTTTTTTTATCTAAAATGATCATATCAAATATGAAAAGTATCTCTATTGGAACATTATAGTTTTAAAAGGGTCTTGTACCCCTAAAATGGATGCTTACTATTATAATTATATAGAGGAAAGCAACTAAAAAACATATGAATCAAGTGTTAAATTACAAAAATAAAAATAAAAATTCACCTAAGTGAGTGAAATATGTTAATCAATCAATCAATTCATGATATAAATAAAAGAAATTATTTTAATAAAATTCACGATTATAAATAAAGAAGAATTTAAAGAAATGGTTATCTTAAGATAATAAAAAAGGGAAAATCATAAGTTTTTAATTCCTAAATCCCCCTTAATGAAATAAAAATGTCCAACCAAAACGGGTTTAGTGAGGATATCATCCAATTGGAGATTATATAAAATAAAATTAGTCATGATATCACATTTTTAGAAATGGACACTATGAAAATGGTTCATAGGGTCAATGTGTTTTGTGTGAGGGTGATGCATTGGATTTTTAGAATTTGAAATAACACATGGGTTTTCACATTTAATTTTTACATGATCATAATTTAAGACATAATAGAGAAGGGTATTATTCATCTAAATGTTTTTTGTGGAAAGGCTCCCCATAGAATTATATTTAGCCTCATCCATAGAAAGAGAGTCCATATTTTTCTTCTTACTAATCCATGGGACAAGGTATTTCGAAAGTAGGGGGTAAGTCTCACTTATACTCTCCCTATAAGATTATAAAACACAAAAATATTCATTTTAAAACATTAAATTTATGAAGATAGTAATTTTGGATAAAATTGAACATGATTTTTAGTTCCATTAAATTAATTTATAATAATTTTCATAACATTTAAATGTTATTACATTGTATTATATTGAAAATGGGAAAAAATGAATACACCAAACATGTCTTATGACTGCATCATGGTAAGATAGAGAAGACTCCCATTCATACATCTATGAATCATATTCTCTATTAGTTTTCAAGATTAATCCAAAGTAATATTACAATATGTACTCACTAAACTACTAATATTTTTAACATGATCCATACCAAAATTCATTAAAATATTATTAGTGTATTTACATTGGATATGAAAAGTGAAAACCAAATTTTTGGAAATTTAAAAACCAAAAACAAATTGAGTTTTCTTATGAAACACATTTCTTATTAATTAATGATTAAATTATAAAACTCCTTGTAAATATATTTTTTAGTTGAACCAAAAAATGAAATATTTACAATAGATATTTTCAATCTAAATATAATTTGAAATATGATTTTTTAAAATTATCGAATCCAATTTACCCATTTCAGAAACATTTTTTTGCAATATGTTTAGACATTATTTAACGCCACGACTAAGTGGATTGTTTCAAATCGTAATGTTTTTTGGTCAACACAAAGACATGGTCCATAAATTTTGAATCCTAAAAAAAATATGATTCTCTTATAAAAATTTATAAATAAAACCATTTAGAAATTAACTTTTATCATCCCTATGAAAAAACCTAGAGGTTAATGTGAAGTGAATTAAAATAATATCCTTATGTATTTTCATTTATTAATTTAGGGGAGGGAGTCAAAATAATAAATCACTTCCTCTTGTTAATTTTATTTATCAAAAATATTAGACCTTGTTGTGGTTGATATTACCTTAATCATCCAATTTATTTTCAATAACCCATTTTTTACAATAATGAGATGATGTGTTTTCCTTTATAGAAGAATCCAAACATCATTTTGGGTAAATTTATTTAGTTCCACTAGTATGTAAGGAACTAAATTTTCATTACTAATGGAATAACGGGACTTTTTGGGATTATGGTGTGACAAAAAAGGGAGAGGTTATACATTATTTAAAATGTACTTATTAGTATGAGTACAAACTTATAAATTTGTAAATATATTTTCTAGATGATGTTCTTTAAATTTTATCCTATTCCATGGGGAAAAGGTTAGGTTCTTTCTCAACTGATATTTCTTTAGGAGGTTTAGGTTTATTTAAGTATAAATTATCAGGTTCTACTTAAACATAATGAATATGAGGATGTTTTCCTAGAAAATTATCATCAAATTTTATGTGAATTTAATCATTTATTTTTTTGGACCATTTATTGAAAACCTATTAAGATTTAATGAAGTTATAATATGTATAAGGACCTAACATTAAACATTATATAATCATGATTTTTATGTCAATAATTCATTCTATTAAATTTTAGGATCTTTTCAAAATTAGAGTTTTATATAATTAGGTCTTAACTAATTCATTACAAAACCATATATATTTAAAGAGGAAACCTGAAATAATTAGAAATTTTTTTCATAAAATAATTTATTTAAAATAAAATATTATTTAATTTCATGAATGGTCACCATGAATTGAAAATTGGCCTCTTCATTCATCATACCCACACATAAACACAATGAAAACAATTTAAAACACGTGGTGATAACAAAAATATTAGTAAGGGATAAAAAATAAAAATTTCATAAGTACATTGAAAAACATGAAAACCCATGAAATGATTACCTTTATCTCAACTTTCATTGTGAAATATAAAAATATTATTATCACATGAAATTAAAACATTATTTGATCAAATAAATTATTTATAACCCATATAAATCACATATAAATCATATAGGTAACTTGGGAAATAATAATTCATATAACTCGTACAAATATAACAAAGGATATGCTCAACTTACATATTAGGAGTTACCAATGCATTATAGGGGTATCACAGACACACACATCCTTAAATTATCAGGGAACCACCCATCCTTAGTTTATTATGAAACCCCCCACACTGGGTTAATAAAGTAACCAACTATCATTGGTTTATAATAAAACCAACCAACATTATTTTATAATATAACCACTTGTCTTTGGTCTATCACTGAACTAACCATGATTATTTAATTATGTAACCACAAATCTATGGTTTATAATGGAACCATCCTTCGTTAATTTATAAATATACCAATAATACATGATTTGTAAAAGAACTGCCCCTAATGATAAACAATTCCCAAGAATGATAACAAAATCATAAATCATTAATGATTTAATTTTAATTATAAAACCCTTTAAAAACTATTTTAATAAAATATGATGAAATATTTTGGATATCAAATTACCCATTAATTTTAAAAACCCATTTTCTATACCCAAATACCCAATTATATTAAAAAATATTTTCAATAACAAAATACAACGAAAATAGGAAAGTGATATTTTCTTTGAACATAAAATTAATCCTTATGATGGAAACTAATCATTAAATAATGTTAATGGTAGTGGGAAGAGTCATTTTCATCAAACATAATAAAATAAAACATTCCATTTTTTGTTTATAGATAATCTCAAAAATTTCATACAAAGAATCATTTTTTTAACAAATTAGAAAGAAATAAAACAAATTCATTTATAAAACTACATTTTCTATAAAATTAAATTAATAAAACAATTTCTTAAAAATGGTCATCAATGATAAAGGGGGTTTGAAGGAAAGCATTAAAAGAGGTATTTTTTAAACAAAAGTACCTTATTAGTTTAAAAACATATGAATTGTAAGCTCCATGAAAGAATTATATTAAAAAAATTAAATATTATTAAAATAGATATGTTAAGGATATATAATGTCATATGGGATTTATATACACCACATAAGTGAATATAGGCCATCAAAATATTCCTCAATGAAAGGACCATTAGAGGAAATACCTTAAATTGAGTTTGATTAAGAACATATATTCTTTATCTTATAAAATAATATATTTATGTTAAATATTTTTTTTCTTAAGAAATATTTTCAATTATATTATTAATTTTATTTCTCTCATTACCATGTTATAAAAAATTACTTAATTATTTAATATTACATCCGATGTTTTGATGATATTTGGATTATTTGTCCAAAAATGACATCGGTGGGTTGACTACAGCCAATGTTTTCATTATTTAAAAATCCATAGAATAATAATCAATAAATAATTATAATATTTATACCTAAATTTTACTTTTTAAAACAAATCCATAATAATGGTTATGAAAAATTAACTATATTATAATCATGTAGAATGTAGGTCATATATATGTATGAGTTATGTTTCCATTTTTCAATGATAATTATGGAATGCCTTAATGTATTATTTTATATTAAAATAATTATAATATAAAAAATAAAATATCATTTATTTAAATAATCTTCTATATATCATCCATGATATTTAGTAATGAATAAAGAGGCACATCATTTTATGGAGGCGGTTGTCCACACATATGCATGAATGATGTTATAATTTTTTAGTGTTAAAATTAAATGATATATTATCTTTTTAGATTGATAAATACGTTATTAATATAATAATTCTTTAATTTATATCACAAATATTATTTAAATTTACTATTTTTTCCTTCCATTTAATGTGTTATTGAAAAACAAGTGATATCGCTTCATAAGGCTATAGTCTGTCGTACACATGAGAGATGTTATCATATCCCCTAAGGAATAAACTTTAAGAATATTTATATGATATTATAAATATATAAGTATAAATATTTTACAAATATCATATGTATAATTTAACTATATCATTATAACATCCCATGAGAGGTGATTTTTGAAAATGAATGACATCGGTTCGTGAGTTAGTAATCCACTGTATCAAAAAATGACAATTTCATAGCCAATTTGATGGATGCTGAGATAGATTTAGGCAATTAAATTAAAATAATAAAATCTATGTATAAGATATGTACACTTTTCATTTTAAAATAACAATTGAAAAATATTTTATGAATGCTGAAGAAGAAAAAAAAATACATGGTTAATCAAGATATATCTTCTTTGAAAAAACTCCTTATACAAGAACAAAAATACTTTAAAGGATAGAGTTAAGATAAAAATATGGCCACTAGTAATTTGAGAAGGAATATAAGATGTTATTTGGTAAGGTATTGGATTATTAAAACAGATTTAATAGTGTGAAGATGAGAGGATAGGGGGATGGCCTTTTATATATGCAGTGACTGACACAAATGTAATTTTTTAAATGAAAAAGGTGTACCCACATTTTTACATGACACAAGGCTCTAAAATAGACCATTATAAATCCATATACATGATAAATTTTATATATGTCCATAAAATATATTTTATACAAGTCTTTAAGTCATTTTAACCATTATCATAACAGTTTAACCACCAGAAAACCTATTTTAACTATAGCCATTGTAATTAATATTAATATTTTAACTATTCAATATGGTTAAACAATATGTTGAAATTATTATATAATATATAATTTATGATTAATAATATGGAATCAATTTTAAAAATTTAAATTCAAAAAATTGGAAATATTTAATTTAAAAATTATCCCCCTGATGTGATGAAAAAGAAGTTTTTCAAGAAGTGTATTTTTGAAAGGAAAAGATAATTTTATTTTAAATCTAATACTAATAATAAACATTTTATGATTAAAAATTAATATTTATTGATATATAGTATATATAAATATCATTTTAAACATTCCTCATTATGGATTATGTTAATTAATTATGATGGAGAAACATTATGCATTTTAAAACTATTTTACAAAGAACCTATTTTTAAACCCCAAAAAATACCAATATACAATATAATTTTTGGAACTAGAAAATGAGTCCACAAAATTTTCCAAAATTCTTCCATAAATGATCCAAGATCATAGCCCGTTCGCAAGCTTTGATTTGATAGGTCGTAGGGTCTGAATGAAGTTACATATTAGAAGTTATGGAAGATTGAAGTTGGGATGGAAAACCAGTTTGTGGAGCCCATTCGCTAAGCTCCCTCCATGATAGAGAAGCAGAGGAACTTGACCAGTGCCCTCAATGCCTCGCGGCCTGTGCAGAGCTCCCCCTTCATGAACCTGACCCGAAGCAGGCCCTGTCTTCGCACTGAGCGAGCTCTGCCTCGCGGTGCCTCTTTCCTATAAATACAAAGCTCCCATTGAGCCGAAAGGATGGATCCTCTGACCTTTCCATTATGAGCTCCCACATTGTGAAGAAATTTCTTCTCCGTGAACCATGAGCTTTTCAAGGTACTTTTACATCACGTAGTTCTTCCCATTTGCATGAATTCCACCCCTCTTCAAAGAGGGATTCCCTTCGTGGAGCCCACATTCCTCCACGAAGGAAGGAGATCCCCAAGGGGACTTTGGTCGTTGGGAAGTGTTTATGCATTGCGAAACACCCTTCATGCACAAGTGATCTGCATACTAAGGCATGGCCACTGTGCTTCATGAAGAACATTGCTTCACAATGTTACGCTTCACAAGGAACCCTTGCTTCACGAGGCATTACTCCGCGAATGTCTTTCAACTTCGTGAAGCACCCTCCATGCACAGGTGACCCCCCTTATGATAAGGTAGGGTCACTGTGCTTCACAAAGCATATTTCTTCACACTGCAACACTTTTCAAGGAACACTGGATTTTCAAGGCATCACTCCACGAATACCTTTGCACTTCGCGAAACACCTTCCATATGAACCAATTCCTAATGCCTAGGCTTGGCCACTTTAGATCGCAATGCATAACCCCTAGTGAATCCCCTCTACTACATGGAGTCCCAGATCTTTGCAAGGCTTTTACCTATGAACCCCGTTGCTCTGCAACTCTTTTTCCTGTGCATCCCTTCAGGTTTTCACGAAGCAATTTCATGCTCTCTTGGGTGCTGCTCCCCGTTAATTTACTTCTCTTCATGCTTCTTCTCATAGGCACACTAACAACTATTGCTTCCTCGCATAGCCACGCTAATGTGGATCCCCAATGGATCGCTTCCTAACACCCCCTACCACAGAATTGTTGTAGCCATCCTTCCCTAAAAGGCGGCTGGGTATCAGTTATGTTTGTCCTTGGGGTATGGAGCGAACCCACCTTGTCCGAGCTGCAGGATGTTAAACTGCCAAGCGCTATCATCCTCATCACATGCTATTAAAATGTATCCTTTCTCCGTGGCTTGCATATAGGGTTCCACGTCTTGGACATTCTCTATGCCTACTGGTCTCAATGGGAGTGAGATAATTCCTTTCATAGAATGATATCCTCTTTATGGGAACAATTTTTTTCCACGATTAAAGGGAAATAACCCTGGTGTAAGGCCGTAGATTTTCTTGTAGGAGGTATCATCCTTTCTCCTTCTCTCTTCTAGGGTGCCAAATCACTCTCCCACTGGGCTTTGTCACCACCTGGGCCTCCGCCCTGGAGTATGTCCCAATATCCATTTCCCCAGGCTGTGAACCACACGTAAGCCCATGTTTCTTCTATGTGTTGCTAACCACGTGTATTCCCCACTCCACTTCCCATGGATGTACCTGCCGCAACATGATTGTCAGGCCTTTGCTGCCTCTGGTTTCTCACACTGAGAATGACTCACATGGGCTTAGAGTAACCATTGACCATTACATCCTATCTGGGTAGCCCATAGTGTAATCCCCACACCCATCCCGAACTACGTGGACTTTGATTTTCACCAAGGAAATGTATGTAAGAATCCTCTATGAGGTTCAAGCCCAACACCCATTGGTCCCGACATCCTTCACGTGGGTTCACCAAAACCCAACCCGAACTACGAGTTCGTAGATCCTTGCTAAGGCAAGGTACATAGGAAGCCTCACTGAGGTTCAATCCCAAGACCCATTTGTCCCGACGCCCTTCAGGTCAGCTACCCAGAACTCTTCCCGAACTATGTGGACTTTGATCCTCACATGGAAATGTACGTAGGAAGCCTCCCCAAGGTTCAAGACCAACACCCTATTGGTTCTGACCACCTTCACGTCGAAAATACTTCCTCCTACATGAAATTAAACTTAATTCCCCCTTTTTGTCCGTCATGATGTTAAACTGCATCCCCCATCCAGTGGTAAGTCATTATAACCCCATCCATCAGTTAGTCGTTGTGACCCCATCCAGTGGTAAGACGTTGTGACCCCATCCAGCGATAAGCCATGGTGAACCCATCCAGCGGTATGTCATTGTGACACCATCTAGTGGTAAGTCTTTATGACCCAATCCAGAGGTAAGCCATTATGACCCCATTCGATGGTAAACCGTTTTCCGATGAACTACATGGACATTGATTCCTTGCCACAGGGATACATAGGAGGTATCTACGAGACTCAAGCCCAATGTCACCATCATCCTTGAGTCGACTCTTTCTCATTCTCCACCCACTTCACTTAACCATACACCATCCATTTTGATTCCTTCCCAGACCGCCACATCCCAATGGGATCATTCCACCTCATTCCCCATTCCCTTTGACAACAATTGGGTAAATAACCATGAATTAGCCCCAACATCAGTGTTCCCTCTAGGGGTTTCACCCACGTAATCCACTCTAGTCAGTGTTCTGATCATTCTGATCCATCTCTGTTATACATTAAACTAGCTACATGCCCTATGTTAAACATAGAAAGATTACGAAAATCTTAGATACATTCCTATGGTATATACTTCCCGCATTTGACTTGGGATGCCTTGGGATTCCACACCCTCATGAAGCCCTATAATAAAGGGAAGAAACCCAAATGCGCCAGTGTTCCAGTATCCAGACACGCCAGTGATGTGCAATGAGACTACTCCCCCGACCGAAGGTTTCTTCTATGACCAGACCCCTTGGAATGTCCTGACAGAAGCAGTTTAATTAGCTTGTGTCCATGAAGATATGACAGTGGGAAGAGTTTCATGAACATTGTCTTATGTCTATAAGGGAGATCCCGACTAGGTGAAGAGCTCTGAGGAAGAATATATGGAAGGAAGAACTGACATCCCATCATCCCATTTCGATCTAGGAGAAAAAGACCCTGAATAAGCGACGGATGCCGCCCACCTTTGGAAAGAGGGAATGCAGGGAAACAATTAACGTGTCTACATCATCCTTGAATAGATAGATGTGTGTGCCCTGATGAAAGTGTCGAAAAAAAATTAGTGAAATTGACATAAATGTCTTCTCCTTCAATAGAGAGTAGACCTAATATGTCGGGAAAATTGAGACATCACCCATGTGAATCCCCTCTCCATCATATGTGAGAGGAAGAGAACCATCGGGCATGTGAAGACTATGGTCCATCAGATCTTCACCAATCCCGCCGCCTTAAGAGGCCATGTAGGGGGTACTCCACCCCCGACTCTATAAGCTCATCGCTGACTCTGCTACCTCAATAGGCTGCGCTGGGGGCATCTGCCCACGAATCCGCCATCTCCTCGCCGATGCCACTACCTCAAGAGGCAGTGTAGGGGGAATCCACCCCCCGACTCCTTCTGCTCCCCGCCGACCCCGCTGACTTAAGAGTCCGTGCAAGGGTCATCCTCCACCCGAATCCATCGGCTCCTCGTCGACCCTGCTTCCTCAAGAGGCTGTGGAGGCGGCATCCTTCACCTGACTCCATCTGCTCCTCACCGACCCCGCCGCCTGAAGAGGCTGTGTAGGGGGAATCCACCCCCAACTCCTTCGACTCATCACTAACCCCGCCACCTCAAGAGGCCGAAGATGGGGAATCCACCCCCCGACTCCTTCGGCTCGTCGCCACCACCGCCGCCTCAAGAGGCTGCAAAGGGGGAAACTACCCCTGACTCACTCAACTCCTCACTGATGCCGCCACCTCAAAAGCCCGCGCCAGGGGGCATCAACCCCCGACTCCTTCATCTACTCACCGACCTCAGTGCCTCAAGAGGTTGTATAAGGGGCATCCTCCCCCGACTCCATTGGCTCCTCGCAGACTCTGCCGCATGAAGAGGCTGCGCATGGGGAATCTACCCCCAATTCCATCTGCTTCTCTCTGACCCCACCACATAAAGAGGCCATGCAGGGGGAATCTGCCCCCCCCCACTCCATTGAATCCTCACTGACCTTTCCAACTCAAAAGGCCATGCAGGGGGAATCCTCCCTCGACTCTATCGGCTCCTCACGACCCCACCACCTCAAGCGGCGGCGCAACGAGCATCCTCCCCGACTCTTTCAGCTCCTCTTTGACTCCGCCGCCTCAAGAAGCCACACAGGGGGCATCCGCCCCAAATATTTCAGCTCCTCTTTGACTCCACTGCCTCACGAGTCCATGTTGGGTCAATCCACCCTGACTCCTTCGGCTCCTTGCCAACTCCGCTGACCTCATGGGCAGTGTAAGTGGCATCCACCCCTTACTTAATTGGCTTCTCACCGACCCTTCTCCCTCAAGAGGCCGCGTAGGGGGCATCTTCCCCTCGAATAAGCTCCTCACCGACCCCGCTGCCTTAAGAGGCCACGTAGGTGGCATCTGCCACCTGATCGCATGGACTCCTCTCTGACCCCGCTGCCTCAAGGGGCCGCACAGGTGGCATCCACCACCCAATTCTAGTGGCTTCTCACCGCGGCCGCCACCTCAAGAGGCCACACAGGGGGAATCCACCTCTAAATCCTTCCACTCCTCACCGACTTTTTTGACCTCAATGGCCATGTTGGTGGCATCCACCTCCTTACTTCATTGGATCCTTGCTGACTCTACTACCCTCAAAGGGCACAATGGGTGAAACTGCCCCCAATAAATCACGCATCTCCAACAGCACCAAAAGCCACTACAAAGGTCCTCCTGACACCGTTATCACCATCCACTATAGAGGTGATCCTCGTACCACCATCGTTCATCACAAAGGCTTCCACGGCTTCCGGGCTCCTTCGCACTCGTTGTACAGACTTACAGGATTCCACGCCTTCTGCGATCCATCTCCCCGGTTACACCGATGTCCAGGATTCCATGCCTTCTGGGCTCCATCGCCCCTATCGTACTAATGCTCTAGGATTCCAAGCCTTCCAGGCTCCATCTCCCCCATCGTACTGACGTTAAAGGCTTCAACACCTTCCGGGCTCCATCGCCCCCGTTGTACTGACGTTCCAGGCTTCCATGCCCCATGGGCTCCATCGCCCCCATCGTACTGACGTTAAAGACTTTGATGCCTTCCAGGATCTATCGCCCCATCGTACCGAGGTTCAAGGATTAGAAGCCTTTTGGGCTCCATCACCCCATTGTAGTGACGCTCTTGGCTTCCATGCCTTTCGGGATCCATCGTCCTGTCGTACCAATGATCCTGGCTTCATCGCCCCTCCAGACTGAGGGAATGTTGACATCCCTACAACCCTTGCAACACTCTGTGTAATCCCAACTAAAATGTTGCATCAAACATAGGGGTCCTCCCTATGGCCTTCACCCCAGCACATAGAAGGTTCATTATGAGGTATCTCATCTCTTGAATTGAGAACATCCATGCATACAAATGAGGAATTTTATGGAAATCCAATCATATAGATTCCCCCCTCCTCCCAACCCACAAGAATGGGGTCGAGATGACCATCCCTATACCGAAATAATCTGTGTGGTACCACGTCATAGTTTCATGACGTTAAACTGCATAACAACCACGTGAAGGTTGCATGACGTTAAACTTCATAACAACCATGCCCTAATTGAACGACATAAAATTGCATAATAACCATCGTCTTGGTCGCATGACATTAAACTGTGAGACAACGTCTTGGTCGCATGATGAAAAATTATACAACATTTTGGTCAAAGCTATGTGACCTAAAACTACAGAAACCATGGACAACGCTACGTGAACTAAAACTACAACAACCATGGTCAAATATATGTGATCCCAAATGCCAGGCCTCACTCGTCCCACATGAAGTTAAAATTCATCATCGTCCTGCATGACATAAAACAACTCATAATCATCCCGCATGACATTAAACCGCATTATCGTCGCACATGACTTTAAACTGCATCATCATACTTCACGACGTTAAACTATTCATCTTCATCTGTCATGACGTTAAGCTGCTCATTATCGTCCCACATGACGTTGAACTGCATCATCATCCCGCATGTCATAAAACTGTTCATCTTCATCTGTCATGATGTTAAACTGCTCATTATTGTCTTGCATGACATTAAACAGCATCATCGTCCTGTATGATGTAAAACTGTTCATCTTCGTCCGCCATCACATTAAACTGCTCATTATCGTCCTGTATGACATTAAGCTGCATCATCTTCCTACAAGACATAAAACTGTTCATCTTCATCCATCCAAACGTTAAACTGCTCATTATTGTCCCTCATGACATTAAAATTCTTTATCACCCCCATGAGGTTAAACTAAAACATCATCCTGCATGTTTTAAAACTGTTCATCTTAATCTGTCATGACGATAAAATGCTCATTATCATCCTTCACGACATTAAACTGCCTCATCATCCTAAATGACGTAAAAATATTCATCTATGTCAACAAAGACATTAAACTGCTCATTATCATCCTACATGACATTAAACTACATCATTTTCCAGCATGATGAAAAACTGTTCATCTTCATCCGTCATGATGTTAATGTACACATTATCATCTCTCGTGACATTAAACTGAATAATCGTCCTGCATGACTTTAAACTGCATCATCATCCTGCATGACGTTAAACTGTATTATCATCCTTCAGGACATTAAACTTCTCATTATCTTCCTGCATGATGTTAAACTACATCATCATCCCACAAGACGTTAAACTATTCATCTTCATCCGTCATGACATTAAATTGCTCCTTATCACCCCGTATGACATTAAACTATTCAACTTCATCCAGCATGACTTTAAACTACATCATCGTCCTGAACGACGTTAAACTATTCATCTTCATCCTGCATGATGTTAAACTATTCATCTTTGTCCGACAAGATGTTAAACTACATCATCATCCTGCATGATGTAAAGCTGTTCATCTTCGTCTCTCATGACGTTAAATAGCTTATTATCTTCCTGCATGACTTTGAACTACATCACCATCCTACATGATGTTAAACTGTTCATCTTCATCCGTCATGATATTAAACTGCTCATTATCGTCCTGCATGACTTTAAACTGTTCACCTTCATCCTACATGATGTTAACCTATTCTTATTCATCCGTCATGACGTTAAAATCCTCATTATCATCCTGCATGACTTTGAACTTCATCATCAGCCTACATGACGTTAAACTATTCATCTTTTTCCATCATGGTGTTAAACTATTCATCTTTGTCCTGCATAATGTTAAACTGCATCATCGTCATGCATGACGTTAAACTGCATCATCGTCCATCATGATGTTTAACTGCTCATTATCATCCTTCATGACAATAAACATCAAAATAGTCCGAGCATATGACCTTAAACTAAGATTACAACCGTCTATATAATAGGAAGTTAAACTATGTTATTCTTCATAACTAAAGGGAATATAACCACTCAGCACTTGTCCTACATGACAATAAACTGCAAACTGGCAGGAACTTACCATTCTTGGCCTAGACTCAAGTCCCTTGGACTTTACTGGACCCTGTCTTATGTTCCCATCTTGGATTGTGTGATGTGGTGTGGACTCTGTTTCATCATTCACATCGGGATATCTTGGCCATGCCGCACACATCCCCCCTTTGAGGAACCCCTCTATTTATCGTCTTTTCCATAATCACATTCCCTTCTATGCATCATGATCCCCATAATTTGGGTTTCCATCATATTTTATATAAAAAAGGACCCCCCCTGAATGGAATGGATGCTCAGCCCAAGGACCCTCCTACCATTAAGGGATAAAACCCTCGAGGATTGTGGGCTGTAAATAGATACAAGTCCCATGTTGCAAATATGGTCAATGGTCGATGCTCAATTGTTTCCCCCAAACATTGGCTACACAAGGGTGGATACTATGTTGCAAATTTGGTCAAGAGTTTTCCTCTATCATCATTGCCACTTTGTGGTCTTCCATAGGCACAATGATTCACCCACTCTGTCCCACACATATGAAATTAAACTGGGCATATACGGTCTGAGGTCTATAACCCTAAACTAATATCCCCTTCATCCTTACTTTAGGATGTTAAACTGCAAGCTGGCTGTGGCATTCTGTCCGAGGCCCAACCTCAGGCCCCTAGGCCTTTTCTGTACCCTGGCCCAAGTTCTCACTTAGGGATGTACAACATGGTGTGTGATTATATCATCATTTACATAGGGTTACTCGTCGTGACGTACACATCACTGGATGAGATACCTTTCCCCTACTATCATCCTCATTGCAAGACGTTAAAATGAAATCTATCCATGAAATTCTATCCCTGGACTATCCTCAGGCCCCTCGGCCTTTTCAGCCCCCTGGCCCAAGTGCTCAATTAGGGTTGTACGGTATGGTGCAGGATTATGTCCTCATTCACTTTGGGTTACTCTTCGTTTCATACACTCCCCTCAATGGGGTATCTTGCCCTTATTTGCATGGAAACATCAGAACTACATGTGGCTTGATTCCAGTACTCATGGGATACGTAGGACAGCCCGAACATCTAGTCTTTGGGTCCAGCCCCATCTTTTAGAAACCTCCATATCATTTTTGGCTCCTTGGCACATGTTCTTCCAGAAGAGGGGTATACAGTGTGGTATGGTCTTATGTCCCCAATCATGTCAGGTTTATAACAACCACATCGCATACCTCTCTCTCTCTCTCTCCTAATTGTCCTTCACTCCCTTTCCCAACTCTCATCTCTTTGATTCGGTTGCAATCAATTCGGGTCCCTTGGCCCTCTTCAGTGATTCACCAATTGGCCCATGAGTACTCTGGTCTAGATCCTAGAGTGTCAAATTCTATGTGGACATGATTTCACCCATTCTCAGGCATCATGTTCCTCTTCATTCGGGCTTCCATTATCTTTCACCCCTAAAGGGACCCCAAAATGGCATGGATGCTAGGACTAAGGGATCTCCTACCATTATAGGCCAATGTCCTCAAGGGTTTTAGACAACAAGTCGATATAAATCCCACGTTGTGAATATGGTCAGCGGTCAACTCTCATTTTTTTCCCATTTCAGGCCACATGATATGGATGCTGTTTTTCGAATACGGTTAATAGTTATCCTCCATCATCATGCCAACCCCTTTAAGCCTTGAATGTTGGTTACATGATTCACATTATTTTCAACCCCATCATGTCTAAATGGAATTTTGACACTCCTAGAACTATCCCTCAGTGCACATTTGCACGTTAAGAGGACAAAAGCCACGGTAAAGGAATCATTTGGGACTCCACACTGACTTCCCTTTGGTGTGAATTCTTGGTATTGCAAAAACCTCTTCCTCCCTTGTTTCCCACACCGATTTTGACTCTCATGGGCTTAGGAATTGGATTGAGGTTAGTGCTTTCTTGGAAGGATTCTACCTGTACCGGGTCTGAGCTCTAAGACCATAAACTAAGGTATATTTTAGAACTACATATGGCTTCATTCCCACCCTCATGGGATACATAGTAATTCCCATTAATCTCATCTTTGGGTCCATCTCAAGTACCACTAATTTATCTCTAATGTTCTTCTCTCAAAGAATTCACTCTTATAGGACAGCATGGTGTGGAACATGTGGGCTTATTACCCCATCCATGTTGAGTTTTCAATAGTCGTACAATGTACACCCATTTCGAGGAGCTAGTCCCTCCTATCTCTTTCCCCATATTCTCTAACCTATTCTAGCGCCCTATGCCCGATGTCTCTTTCTTGGAATTGTGCACGATGTGATGTGGGATTATTTCCTCATTCACATCATGCATGCTTTATCACTCCACACACATTCCCTCTTGAACTTCACCTATCCTGTATATCTCTGAGCCATATGACTCTAAACTATGCAGCATAGTCCACATGACTTTAAAATATTATATCTATACCTAACGACGTGAAAGTTCATGGTCGGTACTATCACATGACCCTAAAACTGTGACATTATTGTCCTATCCTTACAACAAAAAATGGCACTGCATTGTGAAATCCACTCTCGAGGGGGCATCATGTTTGGTATCAGTGACACACCATACCATTTTACAATGCCTGCATATGGATTGATTCTTATTGAGATTGATGAAATTTATATCCTATGTCCATCGCTACAAAACAAAACACACATTCATCATAAAGGAAAAAGAAGATCTGTCAAATGTCACTTCTCTCGGTTGAAGGGCTAGACCCACACAACCTTATTATCTCAAACACCGGTATCCTACCATGACTCTTTCAGAACTACGTGTGGATTGATTCCCATCCTCATGGGATACGTAGGAACGCCTGTGCACTTTGCCTCTGGACCAGCCAAACTTTTGTTTTTGGTCCCTCGACCTAAAACCTCCACATGAAACACATGGTGATCTGGACTCCATGAACTCATTCCTGTCAGTTTTTATAACTAACCCACCAAGTGTCTCCCGTGTCCCTTACAATCTATGGTCCGAGCTCTATTCCCATAAACTAAGATCACTCTATGTCCTTTCTACAAGATGTTAAACTGCACTACATCTTCTAGAAGAAAATATGGCTTGATTACCATCATTATGGGATAAGTAGGAATTCCCAGACATCACGTATCTAGGTCCAACCCCATGAATCCAAAATCATGTCCCCTCTCTTTCAGCCCCTCAACACGAACTCTTTTGGGAATATGTGGTGTGGAGAGTACCTCATGGGTTCTCATTCACGTATGGCTTTGAAATAGTCGACCCATGTGTCTCCCATGTCTTTTTTCAACCTGGTCTGTGCTCTACGACCCTAAACTAAGATCTCCCTATGGGAACTATGCCTCATACTTTTCCACTACACCACCCTGCACACAGTCTATTGAATCAAGCCCCCCTCAATTCCTCATCCTACGACCATTAAGCTGGGAGCGTGCAACCTCAGGACCCTTTTCCTTGGACGGGGACTCGACTCCCTCTATATGATACATATTATTGTCGTACTTAGATGCATTATGACAGTGCACAATGTGTTGAATTTTCACAGGGACATTCATTTGTTCCATGTAAATGAATCGTGGGCCCATCATTTGGATCCTCATCCTCTTACATGTCTGAAGGGACCCCCTTTATGGCCTGGCCTCATGCCACACTAGCTTACCTACCTTCTTGGTCCAACGTCCGTGTAGACCTCAGACGATGTTTGCGACATGTCTCATGTTTCAAACATGGTCAACAGTCGACCCTCATTTTTCTCTCCCCATTCCAGGCTAATACGATATGGATAATGTGATTCGAACATGGACATCAGTTATCCTCTATCGTCATGCCACCATTATCGTGGTCCAAATCTCAAGCATCATGATTCACATATTTCCACTTTCTTATGTTCAAGTAAAATTCCAAAATACTCGGCTTTACTCCACCGCACATCTAGGTGCATTATATAGGTGGCTCAGCATCGCTAGGACATCATTCACCTAGTGTCTCATTGCCCCTAATGTGTGCCTCCAAGTACTAGGAAAGTCCCATTACAATAACTTGTTTCCCACATCGAGCACGACTCATGTGGGCATAGTATTTTTGGTAGGACGTGTACTAGTGCGGCCATGCCACACATACCTTTTATTGTCCTGCATAACGATAAACTACACTCTCATAACTACTTATGGATTGATTCCCATCCTCAGGGGATATATAAGAACATCTAGGAACCTTGCCTCGGGCCTAGACTAATTTTCAGTTTTGGTCCCTTGACCCATAGAACAACCTCCATGGATATGTGGTGTTGTGTGGACTTCATATTTCTTCATTCATGTCAGTTTTATAGCAAAAAAATGACATTCCCCCTTCCCGAGATCTTCCCATCCTCACCATAAAACGTTAAACTACATGTCTATTGTCCTCATTGGTATGATGTAAAAAAAACATGTCATTATAGGTCCTTACCATAGAGGTCCTTTTCAGGATCAGGTATGATCCATGATCAGACTATTATGCCCACCAAAAGTGTCATCACCACGGTGGCATAATTTCAATAGTGTTGGACTCCATTTGAACAACCCATCACTCCACACACCACACTTTGCATGCCCTTTATTCAGACCATTGTCCTCTTTCACGTCTGAAAGAACCCCCTAACAGTTTGGATGATCAATCTATGGATCACCTATTGTCCTGGGCTAACGTTCCAAAATGCTAATGGAGGACAATTCAAGTCAGGCCCTGTGTTTCGAACATGGTCCACGGTTGGCCCTCATTTGTTATTCCCATTTTAGGCTAACACAATAAGGATACTATTTTTCAAACACGTTCAACAGTCATCCTTTATTTTCATGCCACACTTACAATGTTATGAACATTGGATATTGTGATTCACACTATCCATTCCCATAGGTTTATATTAATTCAAACGCCCCTGGCGTTACCCCACTCGTGCACAAGAGCGCACTAGGAAAACCGTAATTCGACTCTTCTAAGAGCTTCATTCTCTAGTCAAGTATCCCATGTTCTCCATAGAAATTCTGATCAGTTTTTTAGAGATCCCCATTCTCCAATTGTAATCCCTATTTTAGGATTCTCCCAATGGTGATCGATGTCCCATTCTAATCCCCTCACACATTCCATTGTTTAGCACTCTTGTATAGGTGAATGACCTCCTATTATCTCTTGTTTCCCGCACCGAGCATGGAACACGTGGGATAATAAATTTAGTCAGCTATTTCCTCAATGTGATCGAGATTAAATGGATCCAAAGGCATGCGTTTTCCTCAGTCGTTTCCCTAGATTACGGTCCGCCTGACCCTCCTCGTCCTCGTTGGACACCATTCTTAGAGGGGTGTGGGTATTTTTTGGCACTAGAAAACATTTCCATAAATGTTTCCAAAATTCTTCCATAAATGATCTGAGATCATAGCTTATTTCAAAAGCTTCGATTTGAAAGGTCGTAGGGCCCAAACGAGGTTACAGATTAGGATTTCTGGACATTTGAAGTTGGGCTAGAAAACCGGTTCATGGAGCCCATTCGCAAAGCTCCCTCAATGATCGTGGAGTAGAGGATCTTGACCGGATCCCTATAAGCCTCACAGTTGGCGCAAAGCTCCCCCTTCACGAACCCTCTACAAAGTAAGGTGGTGGGATGCTCTGCAAACACATTTGACTTTCGCGAACCCACCGTGGAGCAAGCCATATCTTCACACCGAGCGAGCTCTGCTTCACGACGCCTCTTGCATATAAATACCAGGCTCCCCTCGAGCCCAAAGAATGTATCCTCTGACCTTTCGCCTTATGAGATCTGACATTGTGAAGAAATTTCTACTTCATGAATGATGATCATTTCATGGTACTTTTTCATCGCAAAGTGCCTTCCCCTTTGCATGAATTCATCCCCTCTTCAAAGATGGTTTCCCTTTATGGAGCCCATGGGCCTCCACGATGGAAGGAGATCCCCAAGGGGACTCTGGTCATCGTGGAGCATTTATGCTTCGCAAAACCCCAGTCATTCACAAGTCAACATCATTCTAAGGCGTGGACACTATGCTTCATGAAGCACATTACTTCACAATGTTACGCTTCATAAGGAACCCTTGCTTCAGAAGGAATTGTTCCACGAATACCTTTCCACTTTTCAAACCACCCTCCATGCACACATGACCCCCATACTATGGCAGGGTCACTATTCTTCGTGAAGCACATTGATTCACACTTCTACGCTTCATAAGGCACTCTGTCTTTGCGAGGAATTGCTTCGTGAATGCATTTTCACTTCACAAAGAACCTTCCATATGAAACTACGCCCTATGCCTAGGCTTGGCCACTTCACTTTACGAAGCATAACCCCTCACGAAGCCCCTCCATGACATGGAGAAACAGAGCTTCATAAGTCTTCTACCTATGAACCCCTTTTCTCTGCCACTCTTTATCAAATACAGAAATTCAGGTTTCCACGGATCAATTTCAAGGTCCCTTGGGCGCTGCTCCCCATTACATTGCTTCACCTCGTGATTCTTCTAATAGGCATGCTAATGGCTATTACTTCTTTACATAAACACGTGAATATAGACCCCCCAATGGATCACTCCATAACACCCCCAACCACGACATTGCTGATGCCTTCCTTCCATTAAGGGCTGATGGGTAACATTTATGTATGTTCTAGGGGTATGATGCGAACCCACCTCATCCGATCTACATGACGTTAAATTGACAAGATCCATCATCCTCAACACATGAAATTAAACAGTAACCTTTCCCCGTGCATTGAATACGGGGTGCCCCATCTCGGACATTCTCTACGCCCACTGGTCTCCATGAGGGTGAGATAATTCCTTGCATGGAATGAAATCCTCTTTATGGGAACAACTTTTGTCTGTGTGGAAAGGGAAACAACCATAATGTAAGCCCCTATATTTTCTTACAGGACGTAGAATCCATTCTTCTTCTCTCTTCCTGGGAGCCAAATCGATCTCCTATTGGGAATTGTCACCACCCATTCCTCCACCATGAAGTAAGTCCCAATCTCCATCTCCCCGGGTTGTGAACCGCGTGTAAGCCCCTGTTTCCACTTTGGGATGTATCCACGTGTAAGCCCCACTCCAATTACCATGGAAATTCCTTCCATGACATGATCATCATGCCTTTACTACCTCTTGTTTCTCACACCGAGCATGACTCACGTGGTCTTAGAGTAAGAATGGACCGTGACATCCTATCTGGGTAGCCTAGAGTATATGCCCCACACCCATCCCGAACTATATGGACTTTGATCCTAGCCAAGGCAAGGTAACTTGGAAGCTTCCCTGAGGTTAAAGACCCACACCTATTTGTCCCGACACCCTTCACATCGGTTCAACAAAACCCAACCTGAACTACGAGGTCTTTGATCCTTGCCAAGGCAAGGTACGTAGGAAGCCTCCCTCAGGTTCAAGCCCACATTTTTTACCTGAACTACGAGGTCTTTGATCGTTGCCATGACATGGTACATCGGAAGCCTCCCTGAGGTTCATGCCCAAAAACCATTGGTCCTAACATCATTCACGTTAGTTCACCAAAACACATCCCGAACTACGTGGACTTTGATGCTTGACAAGGCATGGTATGTAGGAGTCCTCCCCGAGGTTCAAGCCCAACACCCTACTGGTTCCTACCCCCTTCACGTCGGACCACCTTCGTATTGCATGTCGTTAAACTGTATGCACCCCTTTTGTCCCACACGATGTTAAATGACATACCCCATCCAGCGGTAAGCTGTTGTGACCCCATCCAATGGTAATCCGTTGTGACCCCATCCAATGGTAAGCCGTTGTGACCCCATCCAGCGGAAATCCGTTGTGACCACATCCAGAGGTATTTCATTGTGACCCCATCCAGCGGTAAACCTTTATGACCCCGTCCCGAGGCAAGCCATTGTGACCCCATCCAATGGATAGTCATTGTGACCCCATCCAATAGTAAGTAATTGTGACCCTATTCGATGGTAAGTCGTCTTCAGAAGAACTACACAGACATTGATTCCCTGCAACATGGATATGTTGGAGGTATCTTCGAGACTCAAGCCCAACATCACTGTCATCCTCGTGTCAACTCCATCTCATTATCCACCCAATTAACTTAACCATCCATCATCCATTTTGATACTTTCCTGGGCTTCCACATCTCGGTGGGATCATGCCGTCTCATTCCCCATCCCCTTTAAAAACAATTGGGTAACTAACCACACGTTAGACCCAACATCAGTGTTCCCTCTATGGGTTGCACCCACCTGATATACTCTAGTCAGGGTTCTGATCTATCCGATCCATCTTCTCTTGACATTACACTCACGACATACCCTCTATAAAACATAGGAAGCTTAGGAAAACCTCATATACATGACTATGGCATATAATTCCCCATATTCAACGTGGGATGCCTCGGGCTTCCGCGCCCTCGATAAGCCCTATAATAAGGGGAAGAAACCCATACACGCTAGTGTTCCAGCATCCAAACAAGCCAGTGATGTGCTACATGACTAATCCTACGACCGAAGGTTTCTTCCTTGAACGGACCCCTTGGAATGTCCCGATAGAAGTATTGTAATTAACTGGTGTCCATGAAGATATAACACTGAGAAGAGTTTCACGAACAACGTCTGAAGTCTATAAGGGAGACCCGGACTAGTTGACGAGCTCTAAGGAGGAATCCATGAAAGGAAGAACCAATATACCATCATCCCAATTCGATCATGGAGCAAACGTCCCTAAATAAGTGATGTATTCCACCCACCTTTGTAAGGTGGGAATGTGGGGCAACAGCCAGCGCGTCTTCGTCATCCTCGAATAGAGGGATGCCTGGGCCCTAGTGAAAGCGTCAGAAACAATAATGTTTATTAAAGAGTAATTAAGTTGATTAAATATAAATAAATAATACATATACTATGTTAAATTATATTACAAATATAATTGGAATTTTAATGTACTTAATTTATTAAAAATAAACGAATTTGTAAAAAATATGCAATTTTTACTATTCACCTAAAAAAATATTTTCTAATAAATACTACAATTTGAACCAATCAGAATTTTTATATGTGAATTTATAAAACAAAATTAGTTTTTACAAATTAAAATTCTAAAATATATAAATCATGATTTCAAATGAAACATTATAACAAAAGTATTTTAGTTAAAACTATTTTCTTTTTTAATTAAAAATTCCTTAATATTATTTTAATTAATATAACTATCTAATTCCAAAAAATGATTTATTCTATAATTAAATTAATTGTTACAATATTAAACCCTTTTTGAAATTCTATTCTCAAAATCTTGTTCAGTTATTAAATAAGTTTTGATATCTTTCCCTGATATGATTTTTATATTCCCATGAAGATCCTTCAAAAATATGGGTTTTCCACAAAACATTAACGAAGTGAATAACCTTATTCTGAAACACATTATATCACCAGCTAGTAATCTGAAAAGGGTTATCCATATAATAAAAATAATCTTCTAAATTATCCATTTTAGGGCTCAAAACATGAGTTGAATCTAGCACATATTTTCTTAACATCAAGACATGAAAAACATTGTGTACCTATGATGATCCTGGGTGAAAAAACCACTCTATAGTAAAATAATAAAAATTTATCAATGATTTCAAATTCCTCAATAAACCCAATTCTTATCATTCTATTTCTAAAAAAATCACAAAACATTACCATAGAGACAATTTAATAAAAACATAATCACTTACCTTGAAAGAACAATCATTCCTCTGACTATCTGTATAACTTTTCTACCTACTCTGTGACGTCCTCATATATTGATAAATCATCTAAAAATTTTCATCCATTATTTTACCAAATTTATACCCATAAACATTATTTATCATTTTTTATCACAGATAGAAGGAATTTGGTACTTCTTTCCTAATAATTCCTCAAAAGGTTCCCTCTGTATACTAGAATGAGAACTATTAATATATGACAACTCAAACAAATAACTATGTTGATCCAAATCCCCATGAAATCACTAAATAAATAATCAATGATATATTACATAGTCTAAATTTCTCACTTAGTTTATACATCATATTATGGATGAAAAGTTTTACTAATGTTTAATTAAGTACTTAATGTTTTCTGAACTCCTTTCCAAATATTATATGTAAACCTTGGATCATAGTACGATATAATGGAGAGAGGTGATTGATGTAATATAACTATCTTCTTTAGACATATATGAGAGATTTGATATAAAGTTATTTTAACACAAATGAGTTGGAAATATATAGATTTAGTTAATTGATCCCCAATAACACAAATTACATTATCACCTCATGATGTTTGTGGTAATCCCGCCTTGAAATCAATTGATATATTTTCCCATTTCAACTCTTGTACATGAAAATGTTAATGTATTCCCTTCCATACTTATCATTATTATTTAACTTTATTCAATGTCAAACACTACTAGGTAATTTCTACAATATCATTTTTATTCCATCCCAACTGTAATACTCCCAATGGTATATGTACATAATGCCTCCCGGATGGATGTAAAATAGAGAACTATGACAATAATTTAAATAATAATTATTCAGCATATAATCACCATTCATAAATAATTTTTTCTAAAAAATATAAAAACATATTCTTCATCTACATTAAAATCATTAATCTTACCCTTCTCTATATATTATGATTTTTCATTCAAAACATGACCCCCTTCTGATCATACTTAATTATTTTGGACAAATTATATTGTAATGAAACCTAAAAAAATATGGGATGTCGCTACATAAAAAAATTATAGGACAAAATCCATCAAATCACTAACTATAAGGTCATGTTCCAACTATAACATGGTTAATGTAACATTATTTCTCTGAATCAAATCATCAACTCCTTATTTTTTTCCTGGATGGTAATGAATCATGAAATCATAATATTTTATCAGATCCAACCAACTTCATTATCTTATGTTAAACTATTTGTTAGTGAATATATAATTTAAACTTTTTATCATTATATACTTCAAAAATTACTCAATGAAAATGGGTCCTCCAAATTTTTAATGAAAAAAAAAGTTAATTCTGGATCATGTGTTGTGTAATTTAATTCGTGAGGTATCAACTTATGTGAATCACAAGAAATTACATGATCATTTTTTATTAAGAAAAAAAAATTCCCCTCTATTGAAGTATCATTATTGATAAAAATTCATTATTTATAGAAGGACGATAATTATCATAGATTTCATGAATATTCATTTTAGTTTAAAAAAATCCCATTATTTTTTCCAGATTAACTAAACTCAAATATGAGTATACATATTCAATTGGTTAGACAACCAGGAAATGTTTAAAATAAATTTTCTTTTGTAACCTAATAATGCATAAAAATATGAATTGTTGGCAAATTTTTAGTTCAATTTCAATCTTCATCAACATTGTTTTAACATAGTCTACCATTATACAATCTTTATAAATAAAAAGAATAATGAATGGAATCTATTATAACCAAATTTACACTTACTAAATTTTAAACAGTTTTTCATTTATTTTATGAGTTTAGAAAAATCCATAGTTACCAATCACATTCCTATTTACTTTAATAATATACACAAAATGTGAAAAATAAACCCAACATCTAACATATCTATGAATTCATGGAATACTCTATTCATAATGCACATAAACTTGGAATTCGAATTAGACAATACAATGGAAATTAACAAAAAAACATAATTACCATATCTAATATGAAATGTAGTCTTTAGAATATATTCTTCCTTCACATTAAACTGATGGTACCCTAACCGGAGATTAACCATTGAAAAATATTGATATCCCTAGATCTAATCAAACAAATATTCAATTTGATGAAAATGATAAATTTTCTTAACAATGATATTGTTCAAAGAAATATTGTTAATGAAAAGTCTCATTAAACTATAATTTTTTTTACAAACATAATAAGAGAAAGCCATGGTAATGTAATTGGTAAAATTAATCCTTTATCTAGAAACTCATGTGATTACTTTTTGAACTCTAAAATTTCCACATGACACATTTTATCAGATGGTTTATAAATTGTCTTAGTATCTAAAACTATGTCAATAGTAAACTAAACATATAAATAATGAATAATAATTTGAAAATCGTTAGAAAATACATCCATGTATTATTTCTCAAAAGAAACATCCTTAATTTAAATAGTTTCTTTCTTATCCACAATACGAGCTTGCTAACCTTCACGTCTATATCAAATAAATTTATCAACTTCATGGTATGATATTAAATGCTAGAAATCCTTAATGATAACGTTCTTAACTATAAAATATATATTATCATGAAAAACAAAAATATAATCTATAGAAATAATGACATGAAACTCAACACTGGATAGCTAAATAAGATTTTTAAGAAAGACCATGCCACTAATGACAAGAGGAAGATTATTATAAATCTTGGTTAAATTAATAATTTCACCTAGATTTTTCACCAAATTTTTTATCTCAATTTCTTGAAGTGATATTAAAAATATACATTCAAATTTATCAGGAATGAAATAATTTTTTGAACTCGAGTAAGACAACATGTCAGCATAATTTTAATAAACAAGTTACGTACTGGTCTCCACTTCACTTGATGGACCAGTATCAACGAAAGAAATTGAAACATATTTTACAGACCTTTATAATTTTAGTCTTGATAATTCACCCCTTAGAGAATGAATTTGGACAAAAATTATCATAATTCCCCAACTCATTGCAATTATGTCATCTAACCATCATCTTTTCATTATTATTTTTCCAATTTTCTTTTTTAGTATCAAGCCATATTTGAAGACATAACCCATCAGAATAACTCCCTAGACTATATAATATATTCTATAAGATTTTTTTAAGTTACTTATCACATAATGGGATTATTTTTTTCTTACCACTATATTTATCTGATGGATTCTACTATATGGCCTTGCATATAGATCTTTTCTTATCCTTTTCATCTCAAGGAAAATAAGGGTTGGAAAACTCAATATCTACATTCTCACAAAAAAAACATTCTCATTGATTTTTAATAATAATATATAAAAATATCTTCCTAAACATCATGTTAACAATGAGTAAAATCTAATAATTTTTTTGTCAATGTCTCTATCATAATATTGTATGTACCTATAAAACATTGTAAAATTTGTTTCATTTATGACCACATAATATTCATCATTTTTCTAAAATTATAGGAATTATTTTTCAATCTAATGTCAAGAAAACTCTGGGAAAAATTTCTCAAGGGAAAAATCATTAAATGTTTCCCAATATGTGAAATCAAAATCATCTTTAACTTTGGTATTCTTAACTAGAGACACCCATGAGGGAACTTCAGATTGAAAACAATAAACAACAATAGTTACCTTTTTATGTTTTGATCATCTCCTGAATTAAAATATATTTTCAAGAGAATTGACCCATCCCTCAACTACCATATGGTCAGATGATCTGTTTGCTTATTTTAAAATGTTCCTCTTGAAATTTTCCACTTTATATATATTCATTAATGGTTGATAAGGTTACTCTCTAGTTGGGATACTGCCACCATTTATAGCTTGTTTCAACTACTCCCTCACTAGAAAAAATTTTATATTTCAATTATAATCATCTCAAGATGCCAAATTAGTATGTTATTTTCCTCTTAATGCCTCCCCATTATATTTCTATATTGTCTATATAGAAATCCATTCTAAATAGAAATTGTTTAACTGAAAAATGTGGTAATATTTAAATGATGTTTCACTTCAATATAACCATAATGAAAAATCATTGAAGGAATTTCTATCACCTTTTTACTAAAATTTAAAGATATCGTAAATGAAATATGATAACAACTATAAGGACCCAACCTTAAACATTACATAATCATGTGTTTTACTTATTGAATTAATTCTCTTATATCTAAGGATCTTTTCAGGTTCAGATAATAAGAGAGTTATGTCATAACTCATACATTAAAAACATATACATGAACAAGGAATACCCTCAAAATCAGTATTAATGTTTCCTATAATATTTTTTTAATTTATCCTTTTTTCTATTTCATGAAAAATATTTATGCGTTTCAACATAACCTCTCCCTTTTTCTTACACAACCTTAAACCCCATTAAAAAGATTTCAAAATGTGGGGTGAGCACGAAAATATCGACAAGGGACATAAAAATAATTTTTTTTAGTCCAATGAAAAACACAAAAATCCTTGAAACACTTTCACATACCTCAATTTTGATTGAGAGAAATGATTTAAATCATTTCAACGTGAATTAAATAAAAATGTTTTCTCATAAGAACAATTTAAAACCCATAACCAGAATATATAAATCATGTAGGTAAAATGGAACATCATTATTCATATCTCTCTTAATGATGCAATAAATGATATGAATATAATCCATCTTTTCAATACCCATATCATTAGAGGGATATCATAGACCCATGTGTCCTTGGTTTATTAAATAACCACCCATCCTTGGGTTATCATGGAACCACCATTAATTGGTTAATAAAAAAACAAAATTTCATTTGTTTATAATAGAATTATGCATAATTGGTTTATAACATAGCCAATCATCATTTTATTAACATGAAACCACATGTAATTGGTTAATAACATAACATAACATCCTTGGTTTATAATGGATCTATCCATAATTGGTTTATAAAGAAACCACCCATCATTTGTTTATAACAAAACCAACCATCAATATAAAAGTTAACCATGAACCATAACATAACCATAAATCATTAAATCTATCAATTTTATCATAAAAACCTTTATAAACAATTTTATTCCCATATAAAAAACTAATTTATATTTTAAAATACCAATTTCTTCTCAAAAACCATATTAAATATCAAAATAATCTTTTATTTTAAAACCCATTTTCAATACCATAATTCATATAAAAAGGGATGGAGGGTTTTTACAAGAAGGGATCATGACATATTTAAATGGAATCCAAAAAAAATGACGATTAAGGTGGGGGAAAGATTCATTATTTCCAATCATGTTAAAATAGAACATTCCTTTTGTCATTTGTAAACAAAGTCAAGAATTTTTACAAAGATTATTTTTTTTTTGAAAAGTTTGAAATAAATAAAAATATTTACCCAATGGAATTACCGTTTTCATATAATTATATTCACAGAATAACTTTAAAAACATGTAAATGGTAGAGAAATGGAGTTGGAAGGAAAATATTAAGAGTGAATTTTTTTACGAAAATATCTATACCACTTTAGAAACATTTGAATCGTATTGGCCATTAAATAATAACATAAACGAATTATATATCTTGAGAATAGATAAATTGAATACCTAAAATTTAAAATTGTATTTATATTCACCTCATAAGATAATATTAATGTATTACATCAAAATATGACTCAATTAAAGGAAATTGAGGTGGATCCCTTTATGTCGAGTTTGATTCGTCATGTATGTTATGTATCTTAATGAATCATAAAATTATGTTAATTATTTACATGATTAAGACCCATTTTTACATTTATTATTCCTTTTATTTCACTTATTACTTTGTTATATATAATTACTTAATCAATTAAACTTACATAAGACATTATGATGATATTTGGATTACATGTCCACAAATCAATGTGGTTGGACAACTATGGTCAAAGAGATAATTATATTAAAATATATAGAATAATAATCATGAACTAATAATCATATTTATACACCAATTATAATTTTCTACAACCAATCATGAATGATTATTATGCAAAATGAACTATGTGGAAATTATGGAGATAGTATGCAATAATTACAGATGTGTAATGTTTCCATTTTCAATGATCAATATTGAACGAATGCATATATTATATTATCTTTAATAAATGAAAAAATACAATAAATGAATATTATTTCATTAAATATACTTATATATATCATAAATGTGATTTAGTGATGAAAAATATTCGCATCGCTTCATGGAGGAGGTAGTCCACACATATGCACGAATGACATTATCATTTTCCAATGTACGAAAGAAAATGATTTATTAAATTTTCATAATTCTAAATCTGTCGGTAATATCATAATTATTACAATAATATCACATGTCACGACCCATCCTTGGGGCCCGTGCCGTGACTACCCCAAGCTCGCCTTCCATAGGCCAGGGCTGGTGACTTGCACCAAAGGTGTAAATCCTGATAAAAAGGGAAGGCATTGCCTTTATATAAGAATAAAAACATCACAGAGTATGAAAGATGAAGTAAACACTAAGTTAACTGAGTACAAAAGTAAGTGATGGAAGTAAACGGGTCAGTATACAAACCCAAATGAAAATTTAGTACAACTAAGAAAGTAAACTACAACAGCTGGTAAGTAAAGCAGCCTCCACTGAAATGTCCTCTGGAACCCCACCTGAAGGGTGGGTACAGATGGTCCCCTCTGATCCTCGAATCCATCCATTCACACTGTGTACAACTCACCTGATAGTCCACCTCCAGCTACCTTCCGCTCATAAAGCCTCAACCATGATCAGCGATGTACGTCGTCTACAACCAACACAATGTAGTGTGGGCATAGCCATGTAGGGGTGAGTATACGATACTCAGTAGGGACCCCGAGACCCCCGAATGCCTCCAGTATCCACAAAGGATAAACCACAAAGGAAAGATACAAATACAATGTATCAACCAACACTACTTAGGTATATTCCCATACATATACCAAAGTCAATAATTCCAGTTCGGATCTAACTTCCGAGCCCAAGTTCAACCCAGTCCACACAGGAATGTTCAACCCAAATCACACAGGAAAGCACAACCCAATCTACAAAGGAAAGAAATTCAGTCATATCATAGATATTGAATGAAAATAAAGACTCAGCTCACATATGTATACTATTCATGAAGAGGGGTGGAGATGATTTATGTAGCCTATGAATCATCTCCTCTGTCAAACCCACATAGGATCCTAGTACATATGTCGTCGCTGCCGGACCCACGTAGGATCCAAGTACAGTAACCAACGCTGTTGTTCCCACATCGGATCTAGGTACAGTCGTCCTCACTGCCGAACCCATGTAGGATCCACGTACAGTTCTTCCTCATTGATGAACCCACATAGGATCCAAGTATAGTCTTCCTCGCTTCTGAACCCACGTAGGAATCCAAGTATAGTCGTCATCGTCGTCGCAGTCGCAACCATCTCTAGGGTTCCTACACACAGCAAGCTAGATTCCAGGAGGGTCCGCTCCACGAGGAAAAGGGGGTTGATGCATCAACTATCAAGAAGACCAGAGTTTATTTATCAAAAAATTCCATCTCTTCAATAGGAACTCAACGCGATAGACGACGCGTCAATCAGACGCTCGGTCTGAGAGTTATTGGGCTTTTTCGTCCTAGGGGCCCCGTTGGTTTTTAAGCTAAAACCAACCCGATCGTACTCTATCTGTGTCCAAACATCAAGAGGAGTAATCCAAAATAACCGTCTCACTAAAATGAATCAAAAAAGTCAATGGAACGTCAATCGGATGTCCAGATCTCAAGTTATAAGCGTTTCTGCTCCGAGGGCCCGGTTGGTTTCGTGTTCAAACCAACCCTGCCATACACAATTTTCTCCGAAACCTTGATTGTAATATACCGAAATTACCGTTTCGATCCAAGGATCCCAATGAAACTAACAGATCCTATTTTGGAGGTCCTTAGCCCAAGTTATGGGTGTTTGAACGAATCTGCCCGAAAGTAGGGGGTTTGTGCCCGGTCCGACTCGGGTCTGGGACTGGCCCAGTTGGGCGCGTCCCGGCCCAGCCGGCATGGCCCGGCCTGTCACGGGGGTCCGACTTAGTGCGGGCGGCCTAGACCACGGGGTCAGAGGCTTGGCTTTCGTCTGAGCAGGATGCGGGGGGGGGGGGGGGGGGGGGGGGTGGGGGGTGGCTGCCCCCCTTGATTGAAGAAATGGCTGACCATTATGGCCGACCATTAATGCATCCACAGAACCCGAGGGGGTCTCGCCTCCAGCTGGTGCCGGCGGTCGGCTCAGCCGGCCGCTCCCTTGAACCGCCGCTGCCTGTCGCGACTGCGACACCTTGATGATCTGGAACGGAGCGACGACGCCACCCCCCTCCTTAGTGGCCCGCTCCTCGCCACGACGTCCTTTGGCTACACCGATGCGGCGCGACGGCGCTGCGCTCCTCCACCGCGGCCCGCTCCGGTCGCGGACTTCTTCGTCCCCACGTGGTGAAGCGGCACCGCATTGCCTCCGTTCTAAGCCACAACGATGGTCAACAATAAAAGGGGAGGAGGATCGGTCGTGTTTGTGCAGTCCGATATCCTCCCGTGATATCGATATCAAGTGGCGAATTAATTTAACGAAGAACATTAACTCATACTTGAACTAAGAAACAAACCCTACCTCAAAAGAAGTTCTCAGAAGCTAGCATCGCGGGGATGTGTTCGATGACGGCGTTGGCGAGTTCCTGCGTCCAAGGAGGGGAAGACGTCTCACACTGGTTGCAGTGAGGGGAAAGAACGGAACATTGTCTCTCCTTGGTGTCGGTGTTCTTCGTCGAAGTCTTGACGTTCTTCAACGAAGAAGGTGAAGTTCATGAGAGAAAATAGCTCTCTCCCCCCAATCCCTTCACACAACAACTAACCCCCAAAATAAAATAAGACTTGTCTTATTTTATTAATTCATACCATGAATTTTAATTTTTAAAGTTCAAACACAAATCTCACTTAATTGATTAAGTGTGTTGGCTTGAATAAAGAGGAGAGAGGGGAGAGTTACAAATTAATGGGAGTTTTCAACTTAAAGAGGAGTTAGAGGAGTTAGAGGAATTTGAAGGGGTGGGGCTTGTGTGGGCCCCACCTCACTAATATCCTATCAAGAGGAGTTAGGATTTTAGTGGGTCCCACCCCAACTCCCGTACGTAGGAATAAACAACCTAGAAAAGAGAAATAAAATTGTGACACAACTTTATTTCACTTTACACTTAAACCATTTTTAAACAACTCCTCCCAAGAAAACACAACTCCAATAAAGGTCTTACTAAAAAATTACTGGTATAGTGGTTTCATCGGTGCCCTCAGATTTTGATTTCGAGCACCGGTTCAAAAGTTAGAAAAAACCTGCTCGTTCGTTCACTGAACGTACCCGAGATAATCTTCCAAAATTCATTCCGGGCACACTGGGCCTCGGAATCAGGTGCCGTCAAAAACTGCGTACTCATAAAATCCCAAAGAATTTAAGAAAAATTATCCTTTTAAATTTACTGATCTTTACATTACTCCCAACTCATGGATTGACGTCCCTGTAAAGATAAATCACAAACTAGGAAAACAAGTGTGGGTACTGTGCACACATCTGAGCCTCCCCCTCCCAAGTGCTCTCCTGGAGGTTCCTATGCTTCCACATGATGCGCACAAGAGGAATCGACTGCCCACGTAGGACCTGCTCCTATCGATCCTCTATCTCCACTGGGACCTCCGCAAAAGTCGCCCCGTCATCGATGTCTAGCTCTCCATGGTCGATGATATGCATCGGATCGTGCACGTGTCTACTCAGCTGAGATACATGGAAGACATCATGCACCCGGTGCAACTGAGGTGGAAGAGACATGTGATAAGCCACCTCACCTATCCTGCTGAGAACCTGGAAAGGTCCGATGAAGCGTGAAGATAACTTGTTGTCCCGGCCAAATCTCCGTAATCCACATCGAGGTGAGACCCATAAGAAAACATGGTCCCCATCCTCGAAATATAGTGGTCTCTGCCTCCTGTCAGCATAGGAATTCTATCGGCTATGACATGTCCTCATTCGCTCCTGGATGACCTGTACCTTCTCCATCGTGGCCTGGACCATCTCTGGTCCCACAAGTGCTGACTCCCCAGGGTCTGTCCAGCAAAGAGGTGATCTGCAAGGTCGGCCCTACAATGCCTCTCTTGGTGCCATCTCGATGGTGGAGTGGTAGCTATTGTTGTATGCAAAATCCACCAAGGGTAGGTGATCCTCCCAACTGTGACCAAAGTCGAGGACACATGCACAGAGCATGTCCTCGAGGGTCTGAATGGTCCTCTCGATATGACCATCCATCTGAGGGTGAAATGCGGTGCTCAGGCGTAGCTGCATCCCAAAAGCCTCCTACAACCCCATCCAAAGCCGGGAAGTAAAGAGATCATCTCAATCGGAGACGATAGACGATGGCACACCATGAAGCCATACAATCTCCTGAACGTAGAGGCGTCCCAATATCACCATTGATCCCTTCTCTCTGATAGGTAAGAAGTGGGCAGACTTGGTGAGTCGGTCAACAATCACCCAAATGGAGTCGTGTCCTCTGGAACTACGTGGAATCCCAGTCATGAAATCCATAGATATTCCGTCCCACTTCCACTCTGGAACCTCCGAGGGCTGTACTGGTCAATCTCTGTCGCAGCTCTTGGAAGCTCTGCTAACATCTCTCTGACCACACGAAGGGTTGCCCCTTCTTCATTAACATTCTAAAAAGCTGCAAAGATTTATCCTTTTCCGAAAAGATAAATCCGGTCTCATCCCCTGGATGAACCATGTTCCTTGCCTAATATAGTCAATCCTGACAAGAACAGTTGTAATTCATGCCATGGATGATTTCATAGGGCCTCGATGCTGCTACCAAAAGATCTAACTGTTACTCTCGCCTCCAAGGGTTGAGTCACACTGTCGGCATCAGTGTGTGGTCACTGGGTCTCCTCCAGTATGAATCAAATAAGTGAGGGTCAATTCAACGGTTTTTAATTGGAACCTCTTAGTATTATCATACAAAAGACAAGAAAGAAAATGTCACTATTGTAAGAGTCTATTATTACTGAAAATCAAGGTACAAAGTCACAAAGCAACACAAACAACGATGTCAACGAATATAGAAGAATTATGGAAAAAGTCCTCCATGCCTGGAGCTAGTCTCTCTCTTTTCCACCCGCTTCCGAAGCACCATGATCAAAAGCTTCAGCTACTTGAAACTATGCTCTCCCCTGTCCACCTGTTCCCTATGGTCGGGGTGGACCTCCTGGTGGTGGTGTTGGTAGAGCCCCGAAACGTCGTCCACCACCCGCTTCTAGGCCAGCTCCTCTGCCACGTCTGTCTGCTTCTGGAAGACCACCACGGTCGAACCTCTGCCACTGCCTAGGAGGTCCCTCTACGGTCTTCTGCTCATCTGCAGGGCGGGTCGGGCAGTCATGAGCCATGTGGCCCAACCCGCCACATGAATATCACTTCCTGCCTCTCGTATGACTGGATCTGCTGCGTGTGCCCCACACATCCGAACCAGTATCCTGAGGTTGCCCATCTGATGGCCTGGTCCTCTTGGAGCGCTGCCACATCTGTCTACTGACGGCTGTAGAAGACTCCGCTATGTGTCGCCCTGCAGTAGGCCTCATTGCTGGCGTAGGCTCAGCAAGAAATCTCTCCACAAGAAGGGATCACTCCAGTACTCCTGCTTGCGTTGGAATGCTGAGGGAGATAATCGAAGCCCTGATCTCATGCCTCAGTCCCTGCTCGAAGGTCTGAGCCCAGAAGAATGGGTCCCGTACCATATCCGTGGAGTAGCGCGAAAGATCAGTAAATATCACCGAGTACTAGGCTACTGACATGTTGCCCTGTCGCAGCTATAGTAACTCATGGATGCGCACCGCACGGAGGGTGGCTGGAACGAACTCCGAGCGAAAGAGGTTCTAAAAGTCCATCCAAAGGAGACATGCCTCTTCGTGAACCTGGAGCATCAAACTCCACCATCTACCAGCTTCTGCGTGTAGGAGACTCGCCGCAAGTATCACCATGCGGTTTTCTGGTGTCCCTACCAATCTGAAGACTCGAACAACAGCCTCCATCCAATCCTCGGCTGCATGAGGATCCATCTCTCCACGGAACCTGGGAGGCCTCTGACGCTGAAACTCATGCAGTGCACTCAGGCGACGTGCACTCTCAGCTACTGGGGATGGTGGCATCGGTGGCTCGGCGGGTAGAGGTAACGCTAGTGCCTCTGCTGTAGTGGGGCCCTACACCGAGGCCTTGTCACTCGGTGGTCTGCCATCTCACACAAAGCTCTAAACCCTTGTTGGTTTCTGTCGTGGGGCCATCATGAAAATAAACAGGTGTACGACGGTCATTACATTATACCTGGTGATCTGAAACAACGTAATCACAAAGAAAACTTTGAAACACACATGCAATCAATGTTTTTGTGCACTGAGTCGGAAACCAAAAGTCAGGGCCCTGGTGTATGGATACGTCGGCCGCCGCACCAACACTGGACTCCTTTGACTGATAACCACACTCAATACCCTTAACACTATTGCTTCACATAGAAGAAATTATCAGAGTCCTGAGTTATATTGTAGAACTGACTCCTCTGATACCAATTTGTCACGACCTGTCCTCGGGGCCCATGCCTTGTCTACCCCAAGCCCGCCTTCCATAGGCCAGGGGAAGGCGACTAGAACCAAAGGCATAAATCTTGATAAAAGGGAAAAAATTTCCTTTATATAAGAAAACAAACATAACAGAGTAGGAAAGCTGAAGTAAACACTAAGTAAAATGAGTAAAAAAGTAAGTGCTGGAAAGTAAATGTGCTAGTATACAAACCCAACTGAAAGTGCAGTACAAATGAGAAAAGTAAAGTACAACAACTGGTAAGTAAAGCAACCTCCACTGAAACATCCTCTGGAAACCCCACCTGAAGGGTGGGTACAGATGGTCCCCTCTGCTCCTCGAATCCATCCGTCCACACTGAGTACATGTCGCCTAATAGTCCACCTCCGGGTACCGTCACGCTCCTCATGCCTTAACCACGATCAGTGCTCTCCGTCGTCTGTAACCAACACAACGTAGTGCGGGCATAGCCCGTGCAGGGGTGAGTATACGATACTCACTAGGGACCACAAGACCCCCAAAGGCCTCCATTATCCACAAAGGATAAAACAAAAAGGAAAGATACAAATACGAAGTATCAACCAACAGTACTTTGGTATATGCCCATACATATACCTAAGTCAATAATTCTAGTTCGGTTCCAACTTCCAAGCCCAAGTTCAACCCAGTCCATACAGTTAAGTTCAACCCAAACCACACAGGAAAGCACAACTCAATCCACACAGGAAAGCAAGTCAATCATATCGTAGATATTGATTGAAAATCAAGACTTATCTCACACAAGTATACTATTCACGAAGAGGGGTGTAGATGATTGATGTAGCCTCTGAATCATCTCCTCTGCCGAACCCATGTAGGAACCATGTACAGATGTCATCGCTGCCAGACCCACGTAGGATCCAAGTACAGTAACCAACACTGCCGAACCCAAGTTGAATCCAATTATAGTCATCCTCACTGCCGAACCCACATAGGATCCAAGTACAATCGTCCTCGCTGTCGAACCCACATAGGGTCCATGTACAGTCGTCATCGTCGTCGCAGTCGCAGCCAGCTCTAGGGTTTCCACACACAGCAAGATCGATTCCAGGTGGGTCTGCTCCACGAGTCAAGGAGGTTTTATACATCAACTGTCACGATGTCTAGATTTGATGTATCACAAAGTTCTGTCTCGTCAATAGGAACTCAACGCGACAGATGGCGTGTCAATCGGACGCCCGGTCTGAGAGTTATTGGCTTTTTCGTGCTAGGGTCCCGGTTGGTTTTTAAGCTAAAACCAACCTGTCTATAATCCAGATGAATCAAAACCTTGAGCGGAGTAATCCAAAATAACCGTTTCACTAAGAGGAATCCAACAAAGTCAACGTCACTCCAATTGGACATCCAGAGCTCAAGTTATAAGTGTTTCCGCTCCGAGGGCCCGGTTGGTTTCGTGTTCGAACCAACCCGGCCATACCCAAATTTCTACGAAACCTTGAGTGTAATGTACCAAAATGACTGTCTCGATCCAAATATCCCAACTCAACTGACTGTGCGTCCTTAAGAGGTCTATAGCCCAAGTTATGGGCAATTGAACAAATCTGCCTGAAAGTAGGGGGTTTGGGCCCGGTCCGACCCGGCCCAATACCCCCTAGGTCGGCCGGAACCGGGTTGACTCAACCTGGGTCCGGGACTGGCCTAGTTGGGTGTGGCCCGGCCTGGCTGGCACGGCCAGGCCCAGCCGGCGTGGCCCAGCCCATCGTGGGGGTCTGGGCCAGCGCAGGCGGTTGGTCCGGTCCGACACGGCTGGCCCGACCCGTGTGGCCGGAGGCTCGGCTTTCGGCTGAGCGGGATGCAGGGGAGGGGGGCACTGACCCCCTTGATTGAAGAAACATCCTGCCATTATGGTCGACCTTTAATGCGACCACATAACCTGAGGGGGTCACGCCTTCAGCTGGTGCCGGTGGCCGGCTCAGCCGGCCGCTCCCCTGAACCGCCACGACTCCTGCCCATCCGGTGCGGCGGGACGGCACCGCACCCCTCCACGGCGGCACGCTTCTGGACATGGACTCCTTTGGCCTCACCGGCGTGGCGCAACGGCTCCGCGCTCCTCCACTGCGGCCCACTCCGGCCGCGGTCTTCTTCGTCCCCGCTCTGTGCAACGGCACCGCGTCGCCTCTATTCCAAGCCACAACGATGATCAACAATAAAAGGGGAGGAGGATCAGACGTGTTTGTGCGGTCCGATCTCCTCTCGTGATATCGATAGCATGTGGCGAATTAATTTAATGAATAATGTTAACTCACAGTTGAATGAAGAAACATCCCCTACCTCAAAAGAAGTTCACGGAAGCTAGCGTCGCGGGGGTGGGTTCGATGATGGCGTTGGTGAGTTCCTGCGTCCAAGTAGGGGAAGACGTATCACACCGGTTATAGAGTGGGGAAAGAACAACACATCCCCTCTCCTTGGTGTCGGCGTTCTTCGTTGAAGTCTTGGCGTTCTTTAACGAAGAAGATGAAGTTCTTCATAGAAAAGAGCTCTCTCCCCCTAATCCCTTCACATAACAACTAACCCCCAAAATAAAATAAGACTTGTTTTATTTTATTACTTCAAGCCATGGATTTTAATTTTTAAAATTCAAACACAAATCTGACTTAATTTATTAAGTGTGTTGGCTTGAATAAAGAGGAGAGAGGGGAGAGTTACAAATTAATGGGAGTTGTCAACTTAAAGAGGAGTTAGAGGAGTTAGAGGAATTTGAAGGGGTGGGGCTCGTGTGGCCCCCACCTCACTAATATCCTACCAAGAGGAGTTAGGATATTAGTGGGTCCCACCAAAACTCCCATACCTAGAAATAAACCACATAGAAAAGAGAAATAAAATTGTGACACAACTTTATTTCAATTTACACTTAAACCATTTTTTAGCAACTCCTCCCGAGAAAACGCAACTCCAATAAAGGTTTTCTTAAGAAATTACCGGCGCTGCGGTTTCATCGGTGCCCTCGGATTTCGATTACCAGAACCGGTTCAAATGTTAAAAAAAGCCATCTCATTCTTTCACTGAACGTACCCGAGCTAATCTTCAGAAATTGATTCCGGGCACACCGGGCCTCAGAATCAGGGGCCGTTATAAACTGCGTACTCTTAAAAACTCAAAGAATTTATGTAAACATTTTCCGTTAAATTTACATGTCTTTACATCAAATATATTCATTAAATGTATTCTTATTACCTACCATGTAAAGCGTTACTGAAAAACGAGTCACATCACTTCGTGAGGTGGTACTCCATTATACACTTGAGCGACACCATCATATCCCCCATGGAATATAATTTAAGATGTTATATGTGATATAATAACTCAATAATTATAAATATTTTAAATATATATGATATGTGCATTAAATCCATTATTTTAACATGTTGTGAGTTGTGATGATAGAAATATAATGACATCAGTTCCTGAGGTGGTAGTTCATCATCACATGAATGATGATTTCATATCCCATTTGACAGAATATGAGATGGATTTAGGTAATGAAATTAAAATAATAAAATATAACTATATTTTAGATACAATTTTATAATATAATAATAATTTATTAGTATTTGAAGTAGGTGTAAGATGAAATAAAATAATAAATAAATGGTTAAACATGATACCTCTTCTTAAGTTAACTTCTTCATTTAACCACCAAAAACCTTATTAGGATAATTTTATGATCAGCATAAAGGATCTAGGTCAAGGGGAGGGATTTTAGGATGATATTTCAGTAGGTATTGACTACGACATTGGGATTTGAAGCTACGATGAGGAGAGAAGATGGGGTGGCTTTATAAGTGAAGCGAGTGTCACACATGTAATATTTGATAAGAAATAGGTGCACCCACGTTTTTCACATGCCACAAGGAAAAAAATAGACTATTTTCTCAAATTAGGCATGATAAGGTAAAGAAATTTCCAACCAATATATTTTATTCGTTTTTGGGATATGTTAACCCCTATTGTTTTTGTTTAACCCCCTAGTAATCCGGATATCACATGATCATAGATATTAATTTTTAATGTTTTCACTATTTAATATGGTAAAAAAAGGTTTGGACTATTTAGATAAAATAAATTATTCTATTTCAAAATATTGAATACATTTTATGAAATTAAATTAACTAAAGTGGAATAATTTAATTTAAAATTTATCTCATAGTTGGGATTAAAAGGAGGTTTTTAAGAAGTTTATTTTTTTTGGAAAAAGATGATTGGAAATTAAATCTATTAAAAATAATAACAATTGTGTGAATCCAAAATAATATTTAATTATATAAAATCTATAAATCTTATTTAATTCATTAGTTATTAGTGATTTTCATAATTAATGAGAATAGAGAAATGCTACTCACTTTAAAAGAGTTTTATAAAAACATGTTTCTAAATACCAAAATGTACTTATAATAAATCAAAATATAAATTTGATTATATGTTAATTATATGGATTAAAGATAACTAAAAAGAAAATATTTTAATTTATATTTTATTTAAAAAATAATTTTAATTTTAGTATACATAATTTTTTAAAATGAAATGACTTTTTAAAAAAATCAGTACTTTTCCCTATTTAACAAAAAATAAAATTTTTAGGAATAACACCATACATTCACCTTATGTTAAATTTCATACGATGATTTAGAAAAAGAACTAAATTTTGTATAATTTGAATTATATAACATATAAATTATTCTTTCAAATAAAACATTCTAACAAAAAAAATTTATTTAAAATTATTTCCTTTTAGAATATAAAAATTTCTTCTCATTTTTCAATTAATATAACTATATAATTCATGAGAATTATTAATTATATAATAATATGGGTTTTTAAAATACCATTTATATATAACTTCATCAATCTTTGTAAAAAATTTGACAATTTTATAATTGATGTTATGAATTAAACATTTTTAACTAAATAGCATAAAATAATAAAATTTAAGTAATTTATCTTTCAAAAGAACATAAAGGGTATTTTTAAGAATGGGTTTTAGAAGGAGATGTTTAATGATAATAGATTCATAATTTACCAAAATGGTCTAGAAGTATATAAGGATGTTAAATTAATTAGGATATTTTAATGAATTTATTATAATGCTCAGTTATGTCTTTCAACAACCCCATTTTTGGGGAGCTCTAGGAGTGGAGAATGAATTTTTATAATCTTTTGAAACAACAGCGTAAAAAATACATATTTGTTTAAATCTATCCCATGATAAATCCAATTGGAAATTATTTTATACCCCTTTTATAATCAATAATAATTGTATATTTAATGAAGAATTTACAATACTCACTTTTATGCGCCTATAAATAACCCCAAGTTAATATTTTATAATGAATAATGATTCTTAATGAGTAAGATTTACCAAATATACTGGAAAGTATTTCTAGTAAAAAAAATTATATAGGTTTATAACTTCACGCCTTTAGAGTTCAACACTTCCTTTTTAGACATAAAGGACGACATGGGGTTTTCCCCATGTTGGCATAGTCCACACACAATGACATTTTGGAAAAGTAATATCGGTAAATATCATACTATATTTTCCTAGGTAATAGTCATTAGGGATATTATTTAACAATGAGAAGGTAATATATGAATTAGATAAGAATCTCTATTAACCACACCAAAACATTTATCATTTTCACTTTCAATGTATTTCAAATCAATAATATAAACATTTTGAAATCATGGAGACAAAAATAAAAAAATCCCATAAGAGTTAAAAAAATTAGATAAATAATTTTCAAATAAAAAACATAATCAAATTATATAATTGAAAAATTATATGTAAATTATGAGGAAAAAACATTAACATATAAATTATCATTAATAAAATATGAGTTCAAATATCTGATGGTACCTATAATGATGAACTTACTCATCGAGTTGTCACCAAAGGTGAGACTGGCAACATAATTATCCTCAAGGTTATTGAATATGATGTAGTCTCAAAATATATTAATTAATCATCCACTACCCATATACCATGTATCACGTTTGGAATTTCTATTGATTTAATATTCTTATAATACATTTAATGTGAATAAATATTTCTGTACACAAAATAAGGGTCAAAAAATGTTATCCAAAACAAATTTGGAAACCCATAATTTCGTTGAAGAAGTTTTTAAAGTGTAAATTACTAATTAACTATTATTGGATTTATGCCTTCTATAATAAGGAATTATTCCACCACATTAATATAAGATCTGCATGGTTTTGTTGAAAATACTATAATATTTATATTGAGGGAAATCATTTATAATAGTAGGAGTATTTTTTGAGGTGGCATCATTTTTTTGAAAAACTAAAACCATAACTTCATTTTCCATTCTATTGGGATCCCAATCGAAATTTAATTTACTCTCACCATGGGTGAATATACAAACAATTTTTGATATATTTTATTTTATTTTTAATTTTTCATCATTGGGTTGGTTATATAGAAAAACCCTCTTTTCTATTAAATTTATCAAAATAATTTTTAATAACATTATTTTCATTCAAAAAAACATTCAGTAAACAATTTTTATCGTAATAAATTTCTAACAGAAATTATTTTTTATTTAGTTTATAAACATTAAATTTCTCATCTTCTATTATAATAAAATAATTTTCATTTATAAGATGATTGTATTTATTTTAATATTCCTTGATCTTAGGGAGGATTTTGAAAAATAATTCTTGATGTTAATTTCTAACATATCATAAATATTCATAATTTAAGTTACTATATGAGAAAAAAATAATTAGTTGAATTTATATCTTGTATTACCTCTATATTAACCACGATAAACTTTGGGCTCCCATTACATGAATCAGAAGAGGAGAGGGAGATGACACATGCACTATATATTTAAATATTGAAATACTTTTTTCCATATTATCCTCATTTGTTCTGAGATTGGGACACTATGATTTTATGTGATCATTTTTAGTACATTCATAGTAACTAACCTCTAGTATTTTTTTTCTTCTTCTAATTAAATTAGTAATTATTTTTTATCTTCTTTAAAAAATTTCTCATCTATTTAGAAAGATGGGAAATATCTTCTCCACTTATACAACATTAATCATTTTCAAATTTAAAGGAAATTTTCCTACTATATTTGATCTCCTTGGCATTCATTTTCACTTCTCTATTCATTATTATTTCATAGGTCACATGTAACCCTATTATTTATTCAACTGACATGTTTTTGACATTATTCAATTATTTAATTTCAATCATATTTGTTGCCCATGAACTAGGAAAATCCTAAATGATTATATTCAATAAAATATCTAGTGAAATATCATAATTTATAGATTTCCTAACTTTTAAATCATTAGTGAAATGAGTAAAAATTTTAGTTTTAGACTTGTTAGGATTTATATTATATCATTCAAAATCTTGGCTTTACAAATCATGAAAAATGTAATTAAATTTATTGGTACCCTCTTGGGCAACTATTTATAATTTACAAATATTATATGCTCTTTTACACATGATTAATCCCTTGAATTCATTTAAATCTATCCTATAATATAGGGAAATCATTAATTTTCCATCAAGTTCAAACAATGTTATATCTTATGGGGTCTATTTATCTTCCAAATCAATAGTGGGAGTATAACCTTGTATTATAATTATCTACATCAAATATACAATACATCTATGAAATTTGGAAATATTTTTTTTTCCAATAACCATAATCAGTCCCATCAATGTATGGTTCTCTGACCAAATTATTTACTTATGGATTTCCTTATACAATTGATATATAGGCCATATATAAATGTTTATCCATTGAAACCAATTAATGTTTTGATACAAAGGTTATATCAAATAACAATTTTTAGTCAATGTAAATATGGAATTGGGGTTGGGGTGAATTTACAATAAATTTTTTTAGTGATTAATTTTCGATGGGAAAAAAATATTTGATGTGATAAAAATATATATGAGTTAAGTGAAGTTTAAATTCGAATGTAAAAGACAATAACATTAGTAATTGGTAATGTCGTTCAGAAATAATCCATAAGGGATCTCTACATCTGTTCCCCTAAAGTGTACTTGATTGTTTTTTGATGAAACCATTATTAGTAAATATTATAGAGATAATTACAATCGTTTATTTTTTAGTACTTGTAGTAAGAAACATGTTACAAGATGTAATACATTGTATTTTTAGTGTTTGTACCAAGAGAACCCAAAAAAGGTATTCCTATTAATTTTTATGTCTACACCCAATAAACACTTTATTTAAGGACAAAAAATGAACCAAAATTTCCATTTCTTTAATTTCCAAGAAAGAACAAAAAAAAACAAAATTGACTTCCTATAGGTAAATCCAAAAGAAGAACAGTCTCCTACCCATGAAAAGTTTTCAATGAGAAATGAATAGGTGGTAGAGATATAAGAGGTTGATATATATTTAGAATGATAAATTAAATCAAAATGAGCACAATAATATTCTCAATGTAACCATATCCTTACAAGAGACCTTGGAGGTGTGTTTATAGCATCTAAGAGGTTTAGGAGGGCTCTAGGGCCTCTAATAGTTTAATGGTTCCATTTTATGTCAAGTTAATATATGAAGAGTCTATTAAAAATTGTTAAATTGTGAATCATTCTTGGTTCCACAGGGTTTGTGGTGGTTTCCTCTGTCCAACCATTGGAACCTAGAGAGAACATGTGTTTTTTCTAGGTACCCACTTGGTATCCATTGGCAACAAATAGTGGAATCCTCTAAAAACAATTTCCTTTCCCATCTCGAGGCCTCCAATTGTGTGTAAAAGTTATAATTTTTTATATAAAATTTATACACTAGAATTAATAAAAATGTATTGTTTGGAATAATATTTTTCCACTTCCAGCCAAAACTAGTCAAGATAGTGATGTTCACAACTATCATTTCATTAATAAAGGTAAAATCTAATTTTATTTTTCTATATATTAAACAAAAATAATTCGAGAATATTGAAAAAATAAATTACATGAAAATAACCATGAAAAAATTTGAATAATTCTTATAAAAATAATAGTAATGATGGTGGTAAAAACCATTCATGCTATAAGTGTCAAAATAATTATTCCTTTCAGAAATTTTGTAAAAATTCATAAATAACTAATTAAAAAAACATTGAAAAATTTATTTTTTGAATATTTAAAGGAAATTAAAATGTATTTTAAAGTTAATTTATATAATAGTTTGACCATATAAATAAATATTATTGAAAATATGTTAATGTACGTAGACATGGATAAAAAATTTATTTGTCCAAAGATTAAAGAAGATCGATTTTTCATAAAAACTTTTTCTCGGTCATTTTATATAACAATGATATGAAAAAGGATACTATTACTATAAATTTTTAGGAATAATTTTAGTGTAAAAAATATATTTTGTGATAATGGATAATAACTATTTAATTTCTATCAACGTAATGTTTTCAAAATCATTCACCAAAATAAATAAGATAGTAACATAAACCCCCACCTTATGTCCCATGATGCTTAATAAATGTTAAAAAAATAATATAATAAATATAGATTCATTAAAATTTTATTATCAAACCATATTAATAAATAACATATTATGTATCATTCTTTTAGAATTTCTAATTATGATTTTAATGGTAATTTCATCATTAAAATGAATATTTGGGTGAAAATTGACTTGTTTTCCTTGCATGTTTCAGTACTGTGGTTTTAATAAATGAAAATTAGTCATGATTTTATCATACATACAATTATAATCATGAAATAAGTATCATATTTATAAATTATATACACTTTTATAAAAATTAATATAAATTGGGTGATGAAAAATGTATTAATCAATTCTTGGAGGTGGTAGCCCACACATACGTGTGGGTAACATTATAATTTTTCAACGGATGTGTAAGATATATAAAATGACTATAAAATTAATAAAAAAAATGTTATTATAGTTAATATAATTATTTTATCGTTTTTTCATTGTTATAGAACATTTTTAGGACGTTTAAGAATAAATGAATATGAAAATATCCATAGTAATATATACCACTTCTTTTAGTATCCTCATTTAAAGAAATGAATAAGAATTTTTTTTGATTGGAAATTTGGTAATACTAGAAAATTAAGGTAATGAATAAATATGTTGGGATATTATTTGGTTATATATTTGTCAAGTTAAATGGATTAAGTGGAGTTTATAAGGGAGGATAAGAGGTTTTCTTTTATTAGATAGATGGGTGGAAAACTTGTGTATATATAAGGCATCATTATATAATAAATGTATTACTCAAGTAATGTGGATAACAAATAAAAATGATTATATGAAAATAATTATAGGTTATGAATCCCAAAAACTAGTTAAATTAATAAAAGTATTTTTATGATATGTTAAACCATATCACGTTGGTCAATCCCTTTTAATCCTTTTCAATCATTATCAATGTAACATTATTTTTACCATTTTGGAAATTCATTATAGATAAAATTTGAATATAAATTATTAAATTATATTAATTATTATGATTAAACTAAGTAATATTTTTTAAATATAAAATATATATATGTGGAAGAAATTTATTTTATTATATGTGTTCAAAACACATCAAAAACCATTATTAGAGGAATGTATTTTTAATATTGAAACAAGATTTATCCTTATTCCATTCCCAATAAAATATCTTACATGAATTATAGAACATAAGATTGAGTATATTATCCTAAAATTCAATGAAAATAAATCATCAATAATGGTTAATTTAATTTATAAATATAAAAATACATTACATGCATAAAATTAATTTTTTTGGAAAACATATTCTCTTACCTTAAAATGATTTATTTTTCATTTTTATCTAGTTTATAACCAATGGAATAATTTTATAGATGTTTAAAGAATAATTTCTCAAAATAAATTTTATCAAATTCATTACCTCCAATATAACAACTAGATGATATCATTCACATTTAAAAATAATAATATTATAATAGTATATCAGCATTTTTTAAAGATGGTGTTGGATTTAAAGAAATCCATTGAGGACTAAAAACATATTTAGAGGGAAATATATCATTTAATATTTTGGTGTAAAGTTACAATAGGTGTTATAATGTTTGGTTGATAAGGTTTTCACTCTACTTCAAATGTGATTTACAAATTAGTTACTACTATATTCCAATGTTGATAGTGTGAAGAGTAGATTCCTGATCACCTTGATTTCAACTACTATAAAAATACTTATGCTCATTTTTGTATTTATTTTATACTATATCAATTGTATTAAACATGGTAAATATTTAAAATTAATAAAATTGGGCAGTTAACCACCAACACTACAATTTGACCATCCTAATATCGGGACTAAAGAATTAGAATGAAAACATAACATTATAGATTTCTGGATATATTTCATTATCTAAATAATTTTTTATTTTTATTCTTGTAAATATAATTTTTTATCAATATTATAAAATTTATTAGTAGATAATTTAAATATGGAAATAATATATTCAAATGATGGATAGATATAATAAATAACTATATTTTTTTATAGAAATGATTTTTGTTATTCGAAGACATGAATTAAAGCCTACCATAAGTAGTTGGGGGTGAAACACTGGAGAATTAAGAGAAAACATTAAACTCTACCTGAAGTAGAATGATATTTCCTTACAGGTAATTTTGGTGCTTCATATGCCTTAAAACACAAGGTAATAAATATATTATATCTTTTAAATTTGTATAAATGTGTTTAGTTACATATATTATTGTAAGAGTACACATGATATTTTTAGAGTACTTCTAGTTACACATTATCTATATGATAAGATTAAAAGAACTAAAAATTTTATGTTAAGGGTAGGACATCAAGATCTTAAAATGGGATTTGTTGATATTTTCAATCAAATGTTTCAAATATTCATAATTGTTAGAAATGTAATTAATGATTTAGGTGAAACATTGAATAACATTGTTCTTATTAAAACAAGACATAGAGCATTACCTAAGGAACAATGTGGACACTATTTTTTCATAGATCAAAGTAATAACTTTATTAAATTGACTATTTATGAATTAATTTGTGGTTGGGTGGAATGTGTTTAGGGGTTTGGGGGAAGGTATTGAGGTCATGTCCCGGGACAGAATGCTTGCTGTAATTTCATTCATTGTCTTGTGTTATATGGTGAACATGTAATCAAATTATTATTATTATTATTATTATTATTATTATGAATTATAACATAAAAAAATTGATTAAGAATAATAATTCAAATATAAATAAAGTTCATTTAAATTTTTGATTTTTTTTACTTACTCATCAAATTTTGCGCAGAAGGAAAATGAAAATTCTAAGTTTTCCCAAATTTATAAGTGAATGTATAAAAGGAATATATAATATATAATATGATATAGAAGGTATTATAACAAGTATAATCCCAAAGGTATCCAACATGGTAACATTATTTCTAATAATGTTGCAAGAGTGATTTTTTATGGGTGTTGGAGAAGAGAAATATCAAGATTGAATTTAAAATGTTAAAGAAATTAAATAAGAATAAAATTGTTATTAGGAAGGAAATTGGAGGACTTTCCACAAGATTAATCTATAGAAAAGGATAAAAAAACATGTGAATAATATGATTCTAAAAATGTATTGGTTAATCTATTATTAGTGGATTATTAAAAAATATTATATAGAATACCATTTGGAATCTCTTAAATCATATTTGATAACCTTTAATTGTTGATTTTTATGATGAAATTTAGATATTACAAAGTCATATACTCAAAATTTAAAAAATAAAAAATGAACAAAGAAATAAGAACAAGAATATTATTGAGGAAACTAAGATCACTATTGAAAAAATTTCTAAATTATGGAAGAATTCTTAATGAACTAATGGTTAAAACTCATTATATTTATAAACCATTCAAAAGGAGAACCACAAACTCAAGGACTATAATTCTAAAAATTATGAGGCCAAATAAAGAACATATAAAACTATTTTCTAAGGAAATAAAATGTTATATGATGAAGTTTAAATATTAAAAATATATCTATATAGTTTTGTTCATAAAATGGATTTTTTTTGAAAAAGTGATAAGAATATAATTAATGAATAAATCTAATACTGGTCTTGGTTATGGTAATAATATACCAATACTGAAAAGGGAAAAAATTATGAAATTTTTAAAGTGTGTGTTTCAATTTATTCTTATTTTAGAAAAGGAATGAATGGATATTATGATAGTGAAAGATTTTTTGAATTAGAATATCACTTGGAAAGTATAATGCCTTTATTTATAAATCCTTATCCAATAAATTTCATATTATTAATGGTTTAAAATTATAACGGGTTCTTAATGTTTTTTATTATCACCCGATTGAACCCAAGATTTTGTGATTACCAATGATTCCATAGAGATGTATATACTAGATATATGTATTGGGAGTTTGATAAATGAAAATTTTAATATTTTTAGAATACGTTAATGGAACTTGATATGTTATTAATTAGTGTTTCTATCATTAAAAAAATGCGAAGGGGTTAATGCTATATTTGGTGATACTTCAAAAGGTATTTTCAATGGTTCTGTAGAGGTTAGTATTTAAAAATAGGTTATTATTATAAATGTATTTTAAGCTTAAGGAATAAAAAAACATATTATTTGTATTTATAAATTAATTGATGATTGAATTCATATAAAATTTGAAAAATTTATGTTCATTTTTTTTAAATATGAGTCAATCCTATTTTATGAAAACAAGAAAAAGAAAATATATTCTATCAACTTTGTGGAGTTAACTGACCAAAATTCTATGTGTATAAGAGTCACATCTTTATAAAAAATTTTATAGGAACATATTTTTGTTCCTTATAACATTTGAACACTTCATATACTATCCAAACATTAGAATATTCTATATCTACCTAATTTGAATGGAGAAAAAATATGCTTTTACGAATCTTGCAGAAAAAGTAAACAATAAAAGGAGTCATTCAGAACTATTAAGTAATTAAAAACTATTATAACTACAAAACTAACTTGTACTAATTTATTAGGACATATTGTAATGCCCTGAACCCAGTTACCCAATGTTGGTGAATTATTTTATTATATTGGAATGATCACTAGAAAATCAAATTCTTCAAGAATGATCTGTTTAGTAGCCTTAGAAATACTAGATTCAAACATAAGTTTTACATTACATATTGAAATGAAAAACAACATATTATCCCCTTTGAAAACTCTTATATTGTAACTCCCCATCCATAGTTACCCTATATCAGTGTATTATTACATAACATTGACTTGATCACAAGAGTTTAAATCTTGAAAGACTGATTAGTTTAGTAGCCTTGGAAGTACTAGATACATAAATACATTTTCCATTAAATATGAAATGAAGAAACTAAAACATTCTGTCTCCTCTTAACACATTCATAACTATTAATTTTTTCCTATAGGTCAATCCTAATATACTTCTTCACATCCAGGAAAAAAAACAAAAGAAAGGGGTGGCCCTAAATGCTCAGTTAGGATAAAAATATAGTAGAAACTATTATAAGGAAACATAAACAATTAAGGAAATGTATAAGGCCAAAAAAAATAATTTTAAACATTAATTTCAACATAATTTGGAAAGCATAAATCAAATAATTCCATTTACATATTCACATGGATATTATACTACTCAAATAATCACATGTAATATCAATAGCTAATTTCATAATGATGTCATGCATAATGCCGAATATCATAACAACATAGTCAAGGCCTCATTCCAAGACTACAAATAATATTTTGTCAAGGACTTGTACCAAGACACTAGTTTGTTTCATGATACCTACCAATGCATTGAGGGCTATAACCGGCCACACCCGTCACTTACTATTTCCAATGCATTCCTCATATGAAAAGGTTGAAACATAATATAAACATTCATATCAAAACTAGGATACAAAATTTCAATTATTTAACCATAATCCATGAATGGTATAAAAATATCACATCCATAGTCTAACATATAAAAAAACCTTCAATACAATATGGAAGATTGTATCATAATTAATCAACATCAAACAAATGTAAAATCCAACGAATGATGTTGTCATAGAAGAAATCAATCCAAAAACTATTTGAGTGAAATATATCTTTCTATTTTGAAATCTTTAAAAATTAAAGAAAAAATTTATTTTAAAAATATTATTATAAGCTTATAAGGGAAGCCTCGAAGGTGTTATAATAGTAGAAAATAGTCGCGCCCACAATATATGATAAAAAAAATTCTTTCCTTAATTTGGGGGAAAGGTCATAAAGCACCTTGTTTGGAAAATGATGTAAAGATTCCTTCAAAAATATTTTATAAAAATTCAAAAAGGGTATAAATTAATTTAACCCATAGTATAGGATATAATAAAAATGTTTTGAAATACATTTTTAAGAAACACAGATGTTGATGAGAAAGAATTCCTAATAAATACTTACGTTAAAACAACATCGGATAATAAAGAGATTGTAAAATTAACCCCTACCTTGCACGTTTCCTTAGTCAAGGGCATGTTAAACTTTCTTATAATGGTTCAATCATTGTTATTAAATCATACAAGAACCACATACATAAATATGATATCATATATGATCTTTTAATTTTTGTTTGTTAATGATATTTCAATTGTATCATTGATTTGGGGGTTAACTAATTTGTTTCCTTTATATTTTTGTTATGTCAGTCATGTTTGTTATGAATATGATGTATTTTATTTATATATAGAATTATATTAAGTTCCCAAGAAATATTTTTAATCATCAAATGAAAATTACTCTTGAATAGTTATGATGGGAAAAAATATCATCGCGTCATAGAGACGATAAGACGTACGTATGCATGAGCGACAATATCATTCTATTAATGGTGAATTCATATTTAATTTGATGATATATTATATATATAGAATCATTAACATGTAATATTTATTATTTACATTAGTTATAGTCATTATTATACCCATCCAAATAATGAATTGTTGAATAAGAAACTACACCACGACGTGGAGACGTTAAGTCGTACGTACACATGTATGGTGACATTGTTATTCATATGATGGATATAATAATGAATTTGGTTGTAACATATTTATAAAAAAATATATGTATTTAGAAGGAACTGGTGTTATTATTTTAGTATGTAACCAACAAAGAAATAGGTAGTGGAAGAAGAAAACAACATTATAAGGGGTGATGAAGTAATTACCTCTTCCTCGGGTTCTTCCTTTTGATTTGAAAAAAAGGGCTCCATAGGTTGGAATTACGATCAATGAAAGTACTCTAGGTTGAATGGAGGGTAGTTGGGAAGATATTTGAGCAGGGGTTGGCCAAGCCAAAAGGATTTGGATATTTTAAATTAACAGAAGGGGAAGTACCCATTTATAAAAGAGGAGGGGTCACATTAGGAAAAGATTGAAATATTATTTTATTATAAAATCATTTTCAATTTATAATGGATTCAAATAGATTTATTTCGAGGATATGGTGGGGATAGGTCAGAAAACTATCAAAAAATAGGTTTTAGACAAGTGTAGGTCACCATATTAACCTTCCAAAAAAATCATATTTTTATTCAAAGGAAAAATAAATAGTACATGGAGACATCAAGGAAACCTCAGGATTTGGGAGGTCTAAAATAATGCAAACCGAGGGAATCCCCTCTAATAAAATTAAAAACCTCAGGTTTCAAACTATTGGCATAGAGGAGAATAGTGTTATTGGATCCTTGAGTTTCCAAAGAATCCATATGATCCACGACATTATTACTGTCTCGCCCCGTATGGTCACTTAGATATTTTTCCAAGAAGGACTTTGAATTTCCGAACGATATAGGTTATGGACCACCGAATATACCCTTTACCAAGTAGGGAGTCACAAAGAATAAAGGAGTCTGTCTTAGCCTCTGTAGTAGCCACGTCCTCCCGGTAGTAGAGGGAGAGCCCGATGAGCATGGCCTTAGCCTCAGCTTAGTTAAATAGTTTTACTTTTACCATGACTTCTTGTATTATGAAAATAAATGGTTAATAAATTTCCTATAAAATTCCAAGAGAATCTAAAGTGGTTCATTAATGAAATATCTATAATTATATAAGTCCTTTGGCTGAATCATATATTTTTAAGACTATTATATAATTTAATAAAATAGTATTTTTTTAAACTCATTTATGTCAATTTTGAAACTATTTAGTATTTGGTTTTTGTGAAAGTCATAACAACTTTATTACATCAAAAAAAATATTTAATCAATCATAACATTTAATATTTACAAATAAAATTCGTGTAATGCATCAAAAGTCTCAAATTACTTTTATATTATATTTATAACATCAATTATTTTAATCATTCACTAATAAGTTAATTACTGCATCATCATTATATCATAAATAAATTTAATTATTTAACATCTAAAAATTATAAATAAAATACCATAATGTAGGAAATAATTTTATATTTCTAATGAATATTTATATTCAAATTTATCTTATGTATAACCCCATATTAAAAATGTTTTATTTATTAAAATTTTAGTTTAACACTTTCAAGTCTTCTTTAAATAAAATAAAATAAACGTCCTTACCTATTCCAAGAGGATAAAAAAGAATAATATTATTGTCCTAAGGTTGATTTCGGTCCGAATACACTTATAAAATAGAATTAAGACACATGTTAGGGTAATTATAATATCATTTTTACCTTTAATTTCCCTATTTACTTTTAACCATGGTAAATAAAATTCAACAGTTACTATTCAAAAAAATTATTTTCATCCTAATTAACCACATTTTACATACTGATTTCAATACTATATCTTGGATTTTTGAAATTAAATTCATAGAAGTGGTAAAATTATGTTTAAGGCAAATTTTAAAATGAGCATAGAAGGTGGGTAAATGATGGTAAGAAGTTCAATAAATTATATATATATAATCATATTATACAAAGAATTAAATGAATTAAATTGGTAAAAAATAAGAATTATGTATATATTATTACATTAAATAAATTTAAATTTAAAAATAATTACTTAAATAAAAAATTGGTTTTAAACAATAATGTAGTGTTTTCACTATTCATCCAAAATTGAAAGTTTTTTGTAATATACAAAAAATATACCCTAAGCTAATTTTGATATTCTAAATCCAAAAATGAATTCCATTTTGAAAAATAAAATTTATAAAATTTCAAAATGTGGGTATTACTATTCATAATAGCTAGTTTGATTGGTCATGGTGTGCTAGAACTCGAAGTTGCATAAAACGCAAGATATTTCATTAGTCAAAGAGAAGAATACTATGGAAGCTTAGTGTGTAACATTCTCACCTCCCTGAAATAACGTTTTCCTCAAAATTTCTAGAATATTATTGTATAAAAATATTCGTGTGGTTCTTCATCATAAGTTCCTCGGGTTCCCACGTTGCCTTTTCCATTTTATGGTTTCTCCAAAAAACATTTACAAAACAAGTTGTTCAGTTTCACAAAACTAGTTCTCTGGTATTAAGAATATTTATAGGCTCTTCACAATAAGACAAATTGAGTTAAAGTTAAAATTATTCATAATTGAGTACATGTGTTGTGTTAGAGATGTTTTTTCTCATAAGTGATATGTGGAATACATCATGAAATTTGGAGAGACTTGACGAAATTTCAAAACGGTAAGCTATAACTCCAATTCGTTCTAGAATATTGAAAGGTCCAATGTTCCTGGGACTTAATATACCCTTCTTACAAAATTTTTTAACACCCTTCCATAGATATAACTTCATGAAAACATGATCACCAACTTGAAATTCCAAATCCTTCCTTCGGTTATCGGTATAGATCCTTTGGCTACTTTGAGATGCTTTGAGGTGGGTTTGTATAATCTTTACCTTTTCCATTGTTTCCTTAAAAAGATCTAGGCCTATAAGTTTTCATTAACCAACATCATCCCAACAAGTTGGTGTGCGACATCTCTTTCCATATAACGCTTCATATGGTGCCATCTGAATACATGAATAGAAGCTAATGTTATAGGAAAATTCTACAAGGGGTAAATACCGATCCTACACACCATGAATGTCAAGTGAGAAAGATCTCAACATTTCTCCAATGGCTTGAATAGTATATTCTAATTTTCAATCAGTTTGAGGGAGGTAGGATGTTCTTAAACGATGTTCAGTATCTAGGACTTTCTGAAGACCTTTCTAGAATCTTGATGTAAAACATGGATCACAATCAGGAACAATCTAATGGCATACACCAAGAAGTCTTACAACATCATTAATATATACTCTTGTTAAATATTCAAGTGGCAAATATTCTCTTATAAAATGAAAATGTGGTGACTTGGTAAGACGATCAATAATGACCTATATTGAATCATTCCTTATAGGAGTTTTGGTAGCCCCATGAAAACGTCCATCATAAAATCATCTCATTTCCACTCAGTTATGGGAAGAGGTTTCATGACTCCTCCAGGATGTTGTCTTCTAGCCTTCACCTGTTGACAAACAATTCATATTAACACATAATTAAAAATTTCCTTCCTCATGTTCTCGCACCAAAAATGTTCCTTCCAATATCTATAAATATTAATGCTACCAGGGTGTAAAGAATAATTAGATCTATGAGAATCATCCAAAAATTTTCTATTTATATCAGGTATACCGGGAAGACAAATCCTCTTCTCAAATTTTTAAATTCCATCTTCATATATGATGTAAATCAATCTCCCATCATTCACAGCTTTAAATATCTTTTTAAACTCCTCCTCATTCATTTGAAAAAAAATTACACTTTCATGAATGATTGATTCGAAACCATTTGAAAAAGTATAGATTTTTCACCTTCTATGATTATTCCCATATCCATATTTAGTAGATATATGAACAGAAGACCCATTTCAACTCTCATCTTGCTCAAAAATCCATGATCCTTTCTACCCAAAGCATCTGCCACCTTATTTTTCTTCCCCAGGTGGTAGTGTATAGTGAAATAAGAATCCTTGATTAGTTCAAGCCATAGTCTTCACCTCATTGTGAGTTCTTTATGTGAGAAATTATACTTCAAACTCTTTTGATCGGTATATATCTAAGAATTTTTACCATGGGGAGAGTGTCTCCATATCATCAAATCAAAGGCTACAGCTGATAACTCCAGATCATGAGTGGGATATTTTTGTTCCTAAATTTTTAACTATTGTGATGCGTAGGAAATAACTCTATCATTCTGAATAAGGACACAACTTGGTCATTTCTTTGAAGCATCACTATAAATAACAAACCCAACATTCCCTGATGGTAGATTCAAGATAAGATAGTTGAATAATATCCCCTTGAGTTCTTTAAAACATTTTTCACACTCTTTTTTCAAAATAGATTTAACCCCTTTATGTATGATCATGGTTAATGGGTTAGACAATCAGAAAAAATTCTGGATGAAACACCAATAATAACCTTCTCAACCTATAAAACATTGTACCTCAGTTAAACTCATTGGTGCAAGAAAATCATTTATTTATCTTGTCTTTGAAGGATACACAAATATTCCATCCTTACAGACAATATGGACATGAAAAGAAATCTCCTGAAGCTAGAATTCACACTTGCTAAACTTCCCATATAATTCACTTCTACTAAGTGTTTTCAGAATAGTGCGCAAGTGGTTTTCATGATCTATGTATCTTTTGGAGTATACCAAGATATCATCAATAAATACCACTAAAAATTCATCAATATATTACTTGAAAAATATATTCATTAGATGAATAAAAAAAGAGGGTGCATTAGTCATTCCAAAAGACATTACTGTAAACTCATAATTACCATACCTAGTATGAAATACTGTCTTCATAATGTATTCATTCTCCATGCACAACTAATGATGTCCTTATCGAAGGCCAGTCTTTGAAAAATATTGAGCTCCCTGATTTTGATCAAATAAATCATCAATGGGTGGTAGGGGATAATTTTTCTTTATTGTTATAACATTGATATCCCTATAGTCAATCAACAACCTCATAGATCCATCATTATTATTAACAAAAAGAATAGGGGCTCCCCATGGAGAAAAAATTGGGAGAATAAATCGTTGATTACTCAATTCTTATAGGGGTTTCTTTTGTTTCACTAATTCCATAGTGGCCATTCTATAAGGGGTATTCGATATGGGCCTTGAACCAGAAATTAAGTCAATGGAAAAATCAATTTCACATTATAGAGGATGTCCATGTAAATCATCTAGAAACAAATCAACATATTCTTGAACTACATGTACATCCTCTATTCAAATATTCCATTCCTCACCCAATGATATTTCACTCTCTTACTCCCCAATAATTGAATTTAGTAGAGCTACTAGGGTTGGACCTAGATGAGAATCAGTTGGTGATGTTTCTGCTCTAAAGATAAGGGATTCATTATCATCATCAAAATTGCAACCTACTTATTTTTACAGTAACCTTGCACATCATATTCCAAAAAATAATCCATACCGAGGATTATATCAAATTCAATCATGGGTATGAATATAAGATTAAAAAATAAAGCACATCTATATACCATAATGGTAACTTATTCATAATAATTTGTTGCAATGTTACTTTGATTAGGCGTTTGGACTGAAAAATCCCATGTTAAATCAAATTGGAAATATCTAATTTTCTGGGTAAACTGGGAAGATATAAAAGAATTTTAAAATCTAGAATCAAATAAATCATTGGTAAAATTTGAGGAAACGATTAATATAACTTCCACCAAATCATTATAAGCTTCAACCTCCATTGTTTTGATAGTATAATCTTGTCCTTGATTCCTTTTCCTTTTCTGATGTATTTTTCTTTGGTTATTAAGAAATAAATTTTCATAATACCCTATTTCTCTACAATTTTATCATTCAACAATGACAGTCTCTTTGTTTCCCTTGAAGTCAGGAGATTGGTGGCATTTTTCTTCACACTTGTAATGAACCCCCATTCCCTTCAGGCAAGTACCAGGGTGTTTCTTCCAACATTTACTATAGGATATATATTTAGTATTTCCCTTCTTCCCCATATTTCCATTTCCAGAGTGTTCAACATATCTATTCTTCTCATTCATTTCTTCAAAGTTGTAAGGGTTAGAGAATTACATTTCTATCTTGATAGAATATGAGACTATATCTTCATTTGATGAGAAGGATTTTGAGACTAATGGTAAATGTAGAAATGGTTTTAACCCAACAAATAATCAATAAATATTACATCTTGGGCTACTTATAAAATCTACAACATGCCTTTCTGTCCATGTAAATTTATCCCCATAATTAGCGACATTCCCATCCTCTTTTTGCCTTAGACTCAGAAATTTTCTTTTCCATATCCCCTTGATGCTCATAAGGAAAGTATTTTTATAATAAAAGATCATTAAAATCCCTCAATTACATTTTAGATACTTCTACATCCTCCTTTGTGTTTCAAATTAATTGCCACCATTGATCTGCATCTCCTGTGAGGCGATAAACTGCCATGAAAACTGTTTCCCTTTCGCTGCTCCACAAAGCATGAAATATTTTCTCTATTGAAATTATACATTGTTCACCTACAAATGGATTTTTATTCACATTGAATGTTGGTGGTAGTTACCTCATGAAGTGGTATAACATTAATCCACCACATTGTGGATCAGGGTTCTCCATATGGGAAAGTTTATTATTCATAACCTAAATGAGTTGTCCTAGTATAGTTTTAAGATGTTCAACACAATTTTTACCCTCAGATCCACTATAATTATCTTTGGAAGGTTGTAAATACCAACATATATTGCATGAATTGATATGGTTTTTATTCGTTCTGCTGGGAGCCATTTTTATACAATGGAAAACACTATATTAGACTATGAATCACAATACATAATTCCAAACTAGCAAAATACATAACATAAATTGAAAATTTTATGTATATAATCCATAATCATAAAAAATGTTTTCTTTGAGGAAGTATTTAATCTTAAATCCTTAATAGTGGCTTGTAATGAAAATTTGAATTATCCTAAGAATATACCAAATGAGTGTCGTAACCGAGAGTGCAACAAGACCCATTATTGTGCACAAGTTCCCATTCGAGTCTAGCTCAAAGAGGTGTTTTCCAGTTTTACCCCTATATAAATCTATGCCAGATCTCCTTCTACCAGCTCATATCTAGACAAGGATATATTTCTTGGAAAATTCACAAAATCTCTACATTACCAAAATTTTAGGAAGTTCTTCTATACTAATCCTCAAAGTCTATCTTAAGGGTAATGTTTTCTAATTATATTTTTTTAAATATAGTTTTCATGGTTTGTAATAAACTTCCCCTGATACCAACTATAATTCCTTGACCCTATCTACATGGAGGTAGTGCATTATTATATAACATTGGCATGATCACAAGAGATCGTGTCTTGAAAGACCGATTAGTTTAGTAGCCCTAGAAGTACTTGATACATACATACGTTTTACATTAAATTACGAAAAGGAAAAACTAACACATTTGGTCTCCATTGAACACACACATATCCCTTATCCTATTCATATAGTTCAATAATAATATAATTTTTTACATCTTTGGAAAAATAAAAATACGAAAGGTGTGATCTCAAATGCTCTGTAAGGATAACAATATAGCGAAAAATATCATAAGAAAACATAAAAATTTAGGGCAATGTATAAGACTAAAACACAATACTTTTAAACATTAAATTATGAATTATATAGAAAATAAAAATCAAATAATTCTATTTACTTATTAACATGGATATTCAACTAGTCTAATTATCACATGTAATATAAATAGCTAATTGCATAATGATGGAATGCATAATGTCGGACATCATAACCACATAGTTAATGTATCGTGCTAAGACTATAAATAAAATTTTGTCAAGGCCTTGTGCCAAGACACTAGTTTGTCTAATGAGACTAACCAATGCATTGAGGGGATATAGCGGGCTCTGCCAATCACATACTAAGTCCAATGCATTGCTCATATGAAAATGTTGAAAACTAATATAAACATTCGTATTAACACTAGCATATGAAATGTCAATACTTTAACCATAAACCATAAATGATATAAAAATATAAAATCCACATCAAAACAAATAAAAAAAATTCAATAAATTATGGAATATTGTACCATAATAAATCAACATCAAACAAGCGTAAAATCCAAAAAGGATGTTGACATAGATGAAATCATTCCCAAAACTATTTGAGTAAAATATCTCTTTCAATTTTGAAATCATTTAAAATTAAAGAAAACCATTATTTTAAAAATATCCTTATAATATTTTAAGGGAATCTTCAAAGGTTTTATAATGGCAGAAAATCAATCACCCACCGAATATGTTTAAAAAAAATTCATTCCTTTTGTTTTTGAAAAGGTCATAAAACACCATGCTTTGAAAACAAAGGAAAGATTCCTTTCAAACTATTATATAAAATATAAATCAAGGGTATAAATGAAATTAACCCATAGTATAAGATATAATAGAAGTATTTTGAAATACATTTTTAGTAAATACATACGTGGATGAGAAGGAAGTCCCAGTAGATACTTATGTAAAAACAACCTTAGATAATAAAGAGATTGTAAATATAAAACATTCCTTGTACTTTTCTTTTCTGAGGGTACTTTAACTGCATATATAATGGTTAAATAATTTTTATTAAATTATAAGAAACAACATACATAAATATGATATCATACATGATCTTCTAATATTGATTTGTTAATGATATTTTAGTAGTATCATTGTTTTGGGTTTTAACTGATTTGTTTTACTTTACAAGTTTTGTTATATTAGTCATCATTGTTATAGATAGGATGAATTTTATTCATATCCATAATAAAATTAAGTTCTTAAAAATTAATTTTAATCATCAAATGAAAATTATTCTTGATAAGTATAGATGTCGAACAAAATCTCATCGTGCCGTGGAGACGTTAATCCGTACATACGCACGAGCGACAATATCATTATATTTCTGGGGAAATCGTATGTAATTTGATGGTATATTATATATACAGAATCATTAACATGTTATATTTATTATTTACATAAGTTATACCCATTATTATACCCATCAAAATAATGAAGTGTTGAATAACAATCTACACCACGATGTGAAGACGATAAGGTATACATACACACATATGGTGGATTTTTCATTCATATGATGGATAGAACAATGAACATGGTTGTAAAATATTTATAAATCATCTCAGTATTGATAAGGTACATGATTTATTATTTTAGTATGGATCCAACAAAGAAAAATGAAGTAGAAGAAGAAAATAACATTAAAAGAGGTGATGAAGTGATTACCTCTTCTTTGGGTTCTTCCTTTTGATTTGAACAAAATGGCTCCAAAGGTTAGCTTTCTGATCAATGTAAGGCCTCTAGGTTTATGTGGGGGTAATTGGGATGATATTTGTGGAGGGGTTGTCTGAGACAAAAGGTTTTATAGGTGTGAAATTAAGATAATGGAAAGTACCATTTTATAAGAGAGGTGAGGGTCACTTTTGGAAAATCATGAAATATTATTTTATTATAAAATCATTTTCGTTTCATAATGGCTAAAAATGGATTTTTTTTCAAGGATAAGGTTGGTATGGGTCGAAAACCTCTCAACCAATAGGTTTTAGATAAGTTTAGGTCACCATATTAACCTTATTTTTAAATTTAACTCTTAGTTATATAGGTTAACTTTTACCTGGTCTTCTTATATTATTATAATACATGGTTAATAAAAAAACTATAAAATTCCAATAGAACCTCAATTGGTTCACTAATGACATATCTATAATTATATAAGGCCTTTGGCAGTGCCATATATTTTTAGGACTATAATATAATTTAATAAAATTGTATTTGTTTTAAAAACACATTTATGTCAATTTTGACACTATTTAGTATTTGGTTTTTGTGAAAGTCATAACAACTAGATTACTTCGAAAAAAATAATGAATCAACCCTATAATTTCAAATTTTCATAAAATATTCGTGGAATTCATCAAAATTATCAACATTAATTTACATTAATATTTATAACATCAATTATTTTAATATTTCATTAATAAGGTAATTACTACATCATCATTGTGTCATACATAAATTTAATTATTTAATTTCTAATTTTTTTTTAATAAAATACCATGATTTAGGAAATATTTATAGATTTATAATAAATATTTATAGTAGAATTTATCTTATTATATCCCTATATTAAAAATGATTTAGTTATTAAAATTTCAATTGAACACTTTTAACTTTTCTTTATATAAAATATAATAAATGTCCTAATATAATCCAAGTGGATAAAAAAGAATCATTTTTTTCCTAAGGTTGATTTTGTTTGAAATAAAATTATCTAATAGAATTAGGACATGTGTTAGGGTAATTATAATATCATTTTTACCTTTTATTACCCTATTTACTTTTTACCGAGGTAAATAAAATTTAAAAGTTACAATTCACCAAAAATTATCTTCATCCTATTAAACCAAATTTTAATTACAAATGTCAACCGTGTCTCTCATATTTTTGAAATTCAATTCAAATAGGTGGTAAAATTAACTATTATGAAAATTTTAAAATGTGCCTTGAAGGTGGGTAAAAGACGGTAAAAAGTTCAAAAACATTTTATATATATAATATTATTATAAAATGAATTAATTGAATTAAATTGGATTAATTTAGGTATTATTTATCTATTTTTAATTTTAATTAAAATTAAATTTAAAAATGATTAATTAATTAAAAAGTATGTTTTAAACAATAACGTAGTGTTTTTCAGTATTCATAAAAATTTTAAAGTTTTCATAAAAATATAAAAAATTCACCATAAGATAATTTTGATATTCAAAATCCAAAAATGAAGTCCATTTTGAAAAAAAAAATTATAAAATTTCAAAAAGTGGGTATTAATATTCATAGAGGTTATTTTGATTGGTCGTGGTGTGCTAGAACTCGATGTGGAATACAACGCAAGATATTGCATTATTCAAAGGGAAGCATACCATGTAATCTTGGGGTGTTACACATATCCCTTAGAAAATCCTTACTGGTCAATAATAATTTACTTCTTATCATGCTTGGAAAAAACAAAACATATCAAAGGAGTGAGCTCATATTCTGAGTAAGGAAAAATAATGTAGTATAAGCTATCATAAATAAGAATAAACATTAAACACAAGGTATAAAAATGAAATACAAGTCTTCCAAACATAATAATTAGTATAATATTGAATGAATAATTAAAATTATACCATTTTAACTTTCACATGGATATTCTACCAATTGAATAATAACATTAAATATCCATACCTAATCTCATAATGAGGAAATATATAATGCTAGACATCATAACTGTACCATCAAGGCCTCATGCTTGGACCACAACTATACCATCAAGGCAATGTGATAAGACATTTTTCTGTCTCATGAGACATACCAATGCATCAAGGGGATACATCATGCCCCAACCATCACATACTAAGTCTAATGAATTCCTATTTTTTAAAGGATAAAACATAACATAACCATTCATATTAAAACTAACATATGAAGTTTGAATACTTTAACCATATTCCACTAATGGTATAAATATAGAACATCCATAGTCTAGTGTATCATAAACCCTTCAATACAGTATGGAAGATTGTATCTTCATAATTCAATGTCAAATAAGCATAAAATCCAACAAAAGATGTTGACATAGAGGAAAATAAATTAAAAAATTCATTAAAAATCTTTGAGAGAAATATCTCTTTTTTAGTTTGATAACATTTAGAATCTGCACAATTCTAAGAACAAAAATTTGTTTTTGAAAATAACTTTATTATTTTTAAAGGATGGAGTCTAAATTATAATGCATCATAATGGTGGGAAATAACCTCTTATTCCGTATAAGTTAAAAAACAATCATTCCTGAATTTTTGGAAAATGTTATAAAGTACTTCGTTTTAGAAAATAACAAAAAGATTATTTTAAAAAAAAATTATAAAAATTAAAACATGGTTAAAAATTACATTTAAAAATTTTTTGATGATATTTTGAATTAGATTTTAATAAATATAGACATGTATGATTAGGATGTCCCAGTAGATACTTATATATAAGCAGTTGTGGATAATAAAGAGACTATGAAATTAACCCTTAACTTATACTATTTTTTAGTTGAGGGTGAGTTAGCCTCTTTTATAATGGATAAAAAATATAATTATTCCTGGATAATATCCATATTTATGATGTCATATGTGATCCTTTTATATAATTTGACTAATAATATTTAAGTATTACCACTCTTTCTGGTGTTAACTCCTCCATTTTCCAATTCCTATTTCCTCATTTAAGTCATGTTTATTATGTATAAGATTTATTTTATTCATATACTGAATGAAATTGAGTTTCTAATTACTATTTTTATCAATCATATAAATTTTATTATCATTCTTGAACGATTAATGTGGTGAATTAATCTCACTGCGTTGTGGGGATGGTAGGCCGTAGGTACACACAATGGACAATATCATTTCTTTGATGGTTAAATGATATAGAATTTGAAGGTATATTAATTATTAAGAAAAATTACCATGTTATGTTCATTATTTAAGTTTCTTATACTAATCATTATACCCCTCAAAAAAAATTAATGTCGAATAACAAATTACACCACGATTTAAAGACGGTAAACCGTACTTATGTATGGATGGTGATATAGTTATTAATATGATGAATAAAATGAGGAATATGGTTTTAACATGATTAAAATAACATTTAAGTATATGGATGATACTGGAATTATTATTTTAATATATAAAAAACATAGAAAGATGAATTAGAAGAAGAGAAGAACATTGAAAGAGTTGATAAAACAATTACCTCATTTTCAGGTGTCACCTTTTGGTTTAGACTAAAGGATTCATTAGGATGACTTTCTACAAAATTTATGCACTATAGGATGAAGTGAGGGAATATGGGAGAATAAATGGTAAGGTTTCGTCTGATCCAAAGAGATTTGGAGGTGTTTATTAATGAGATAGAGAAGTTCCCTTTTATAAGACACATGATGGGAACTTTTGGAAGATCTTAAAATATTAATTATTATAAATTTAAATTCAGTTTCAAATAGAAACATAGAAATTTATTTAGAGGGTAAGATTTTTATGGGTATAAATCCTCTCATTAAATGATCTAAGACAATTTTATGTCACAAAATTAACATTTCTTATGGGTTTAACACTTAGCTAAACAGTTTAACATTTACTGTGTCTTCTTGTATTTCTACACTGCAGTGTTAATATAGTTAATATTAAATGCCAAAATAACCCCAATTGGATCATTTATGAAATATTTTACACTATCCTAGTTATGTTTGTAATAATTTGTGTTTTATTGTTTTAATAACATTTAATGAAATATTATTTAGTTTGATGTAACATTTATGTCAATTTTGATACTATTAAAAATTTTCATTTTTAAAAAATAAAACCAACACACTAACTTCAAACCAAGATTCTAATACGTCACTAACATTTATATGTTATCTTTAAAGTTAGTTTTTGTCATTATTTAATTCAAATTATTTTTATTTTAATATTTTTATTAATATTAAATTAATTCTTATTAAATAATTCAATTATTGCATCATTAGTGTTTCACCATTTACTTTAATTATTGATTTCCTAAAATTATAAACAAATTATAATTATGTAGATAATTTTTTTAAATTTATTAATACTACTTATATTTGACCATATCACTAATATATCCTAATACTAAAAATAATATAGTTAATAATATTTTAATATGACATTTTTAACTCTTCATTAAATAAAATATAATAAATGTCATAATCTAACATAAGTGGCTTAAAAAATCACAATTTTGAAATAAGGTGGATTTTGGTCAAAACACACTTATTGAATTAAATTAGAAAATGTGTTAGTGTAATATTATATTATTATACTATTAACTTTACCTTTAATTAACATGTCTAACTTTAACTGTGGTAAATAAAATCCAAAAGTTACTATTCGAAAAAAATTATTTTGATCATATTAGAGAAAATTTTTTATACTGACTACATCCTTGTATCCATTTTTGGAAATTCATTTCACAAAAGTAGTAAAATCGCGTTTAATGTTAATCTCTTAGATGCGACTAGAAGGCGGGTAAAAGAGACCTTCAAAAGTTTTAAAAAAATTATATCTAATTCAATTATAATATTATTCCTATGAACTAAATTGAATTAATATATGTATTATTTATTTATTGTGTCTTTAAAATAAATTTACTAAAAAAAATAATTTAAATGAAATAGTCGGGTTTTTAACAACAATGCCGTATTTTTCACTATTCATAAAAAATTGATGCATTTCAAAAAATTACCAAAATTTATCCCTAAGTTAAATTTGATATTTCAAATTAAACAATTACATCTATTTTGAAAAATAAAATTTATAAAAATTATAATTTGGTTAATACTATTCATACCACTTTTTAAACTGCTAGTTTGAAAGGTCAAGGTGCGCATGAACTTGATGTTGCGTGCAACACAAGCTATTGGATTATTTAAAAGGAATCATACCATGGAATTATGGGGTGTTACATCCTTCCCTCCTTCAAGTAATTTCATCCTCTAAATTTCTAGGACATCACTTCATAAAAATATTTTGACGGTTCTTCATCATATGTTCATCTGGTTCCCACGTCACCTCTTCAATTTTATGGTTTCTCCAAAGAACCATTTCCAGACAAGTTGTTTATGTTCTCAACACTTGTTCTCTGATATCAAGAATCTTGATAGTATATTCAGAACAAGACATATTATGTTTTAGTTTTATTTCATTATAGGTGAGTACATGTCTTGGGTTTGGAATGAATCTCTTTAACATTGATACATGGAACACATCATGAAATTTGATGAGACTTGGAGGCATTGCCAAATGGTAGGCTACAACTCTAATTAATTCCAAAATTTGAAATTTTCCATTGTACTTGGGACTTAATTTACCATTATCACTGAATCGTATAACACTATTCGTGGATATACCTTTATCAAAACATGATCCCCCACATGAAATTCCAAATCCTTCCTTTAGTTAGCTGCATTAATCTTTTACCAACATTGAGATGTTTTGATACAATTATGAATAGTTTTTAATTTTTCTTTCATTTCCACAACATGTTATCGGCCTTCATGTTTTTTTTTACTAACTTCATCCCAAAAAGATTGTGTATAATATATTATTCCATATAACGCTTCATATAGATCAATATGTATACTTGAATGAAATATATTGTTATAGTAAAAATCTACCAGTGGTAAATACTGATCCCACATACCTTTAAAGGCATAAGAGAAAGATATCAACATCTCTTACAAGGTTTGAATAGTCCTTTCTGATTTTCCATCAGTTTGAGGGTGGTTGGAAATGCTCAAACAAAGCTGAGTATCTTGGTCGTTTTAAAGTGTTTTTATGAATTGTGATGCAAAATGAGTATCATGATCAGAAAAAATAAATAGGGGTACACCATGAAGTCTTAAAACTTCATTAATATATAGTCTTACTAAAAGTTCAGGTGATAAATCTTCTCTTATATAAATAACATGTGATGATTTGGTATGATGATCAATAATTAAACATATACCATCATTTCTTATATGAGTCTTTGGTAGAACCGTGATATCTTCCATTATAATATCATCCCATTTTTACATATGTATAGTAATAAGTTGAATGATACCACTAGGATGTTGTCTTTTAGCCTTTACCAATTTAAAAACCAAACATCTTGACACATAATCAGAAATCTCCATCTTCATGTTTTCCCATTAAAATGTTCCTTCAAATCTCTATAAATCATAGTGCCACCAGGGTTAATAGAGAAATTGGAGTCGTGAGCATCATATAATAATTCCTTTTTTAGATCATGTTTAGTTAGAAGAGATATCCAATTCCCAAATATTAAAGTACAATCTTTAAATACAAAGTCAATCATTTTCTAATCATTTACAGGTTTAATTTTCTCTTGACACTCCTCATCATTAGAATGAGAACCTTTTATCTTTTTTTGTAAAGAAAGGTTGGAAACCATTTGAAAAAGTAGTGTTTTTTCACATTCCACGATAATTCCCATATGCATCTTTATTATATCCATAAAAATATGTTCCCTTTCAACTATCAATTTTTTAGAACTCCATGGTATTTTCTACTCAAAGAAAATGCCACATTGTTTTCCTTCCTTGGGTGGTACTATATTGTGATATCATCATCCTTGAGTAGCTCAATCCATATCCTTTGTCTCTTGTTGAGTATTTTCTATGATAAAATATATTCCAATCTCTAAGGATTAGTATATATCTCACATCTTTCACCACAGAGATAGTGTCTCTATATATTAAAATTAATGTTTATTTTTTCTAACTCCATACAATGAGTTGGGTAGTTTTGTTCCTAAATTTTTAATTTCAATGATGCATAAGCAATAACACTGTAATTCCACATAAGGACACAACCGAGTCATTTCTGTGATGCATCACTGTTGATCAAAAACCCACCATTCCATGATGGTAAAGTCAAGATATATCACTGAATAATATTCCTTTCCATTCTTAAAAAACATTCTTCACAATATTATGTCCAAATATATTTATCCCCAATACATGTGAGCTTGGTTAATGGGTTTTCCTATCTGGAAAAGTTTTGGAAGAACCGCTGATAGTAACATGCTAAACCAACAAAACTACATAACTTAGTTATACTCATCAGTTTTATCAATTATTGGATTAATTTTGTTTTTTAGGATCAATATATATTCCACCATTGGAGACAACATATCCAAGAAATAAAATTTCTCAAATATAGAATTCACACTTGTTAAACATACCATATAGTTCATTTCTTCTAATATTCTTCAGAATAATATGAAAGTAGTTCTCATGTTCTTCATAGATATTAGAGTATACAAAGATGTCATCAATAAACACTATGAGGGAATCATCAATATATAACTTGAACACCTTTTTCATTAGATCAATGAAAACTTAGGGTTCATTATTTAATCTAAATGACATTACATTAAATTCATAATGAACATAAATCATTCAGAATGTTGTCTTTGGAATATCATACTTTTTTACACTCAATTGATGATATCCAGAATGAAGGATGATTTTAGAAACATATTGATCTCCATGAAGTTGATCAAATAATTCATCACTGTGAGTAATGTGATGCTTGTAATTTATTTTAATAGAATTGATTTCTCTATAGTAAATGCATAGATTCATGGATCCATCTTTTTTTCTTAACAAAAATATCTGGGGTGACCCATAAAGAAAAACTAGGGAGAATAAATATCTTATTAATAAACTCATATAGGTATTTCATAATATCTACAAATTACAATGTTTCTATTACATAAGGAGACTTTGATATTGGACTTACATTTGGGATTTCATAAATATAATACACAACCTAACGCTCTGGGGGGGTGTCTACGTAAATCTTCATGGAAAACATTAATTTATTACTTTATAATATGTACATACCCAATTTGAATATTTAATTATACATCCCTAGATGTTATTTAATCTTCTTTCCCAACAATATCATTCATTAAATATAATGGGGGTGGATTTTTATAAGAATTTTATGATGGGGATTCTTCTCTAATGATAATAGATTCTACATCATCCTCACAAATATTTACTTCCTTATTCATGCAATAAATTTTCAAATCATATTTTGATAGCCAATCTATACCAAGGATTATTTGAATCTAGATTATAGGTATGGTAATAAAATCTATAGATAATGCATGTTTATATGCCATAATGGAAACTACCAGACACATATTTATTGCAATGAGACATCCCTTAGGGGTTTTGATTGAAAACAACCTTTTAAAGTGAATTGGAATTATCTAATTTTTAAGGAAAACCAAGAACATATATATTAATGTGAGGATCCAGAATCAAATAATTCTTTTCCTAAATTTGGGTGTATGATTATAATACCTCTTATATCATCATTAGAAGTTTCAACAATATTAATTGTTATTGAAAAATCTTGGTCTTTCTCCCATGTCCATTTTTAAGGCATGTTTCCTTGATTCTTCAGAAAATAATTTTTATAATATCCATTCCATTATAACTATAACATTTCCCGTTAAATGTTTCTCTATTCCCGTGGAAATCATGATCTTGGTGGCCTTTTTCTACAGACTTGTTAAAAACTCATATCCCATTTTGGAAAGTAATGAGGTGTTTCTTCCCATAATTAATGGAGGGTGGAAAGATAGCTTTTATCTTATTCCCTTTATTTCCTTTCCCAGAGTGTTTAGTGGCCCTCTTCTCTTCTTGATTCCCTTTAAAGTCATAATACTTAGATTATTCCATTTCATTCTTGATAGAATAAGGGACTATATCTTTATATGATGAGAATGATTGTGATACTAATTCCCATCCTAGGAATGGTTTTTAACCCATCAAAAAATAGACCAATCTTACTTCTTTGGATATGTATGTAGATTGTAGCATGACTTTTAACCTTGTGATTGTATCCCTATACTTTTCAACATTCTCATCCTCTTTTCTCCTTAGAATTATATATTTTCATTCCATATAATCTCACTGTTCACAAGGAAGTATTTTTCTAGGAATTTTTTTTAAACACCCTCTATTCCATATATTATACTTATTTATCCTTCTTTATGTTTTAAATTAATGACCACCATTGTTCCACATCTCTTAAGAGATGATAAACTTCCATGACAACCTTTTCACTTTCATTACGCCCCAAAGAAAGAAATATTTTCTCTAAGTATCTTACCCATTGCTCACCTACAAATGGATTGGTAGTCCCATTGAATGTTAGAGGTTATTGTCTCATGATGTGGTCTAAAATTGATCTTCCCTGTTGTGGATCAGGGTGCTCTATATGGATGTGGTTATTATTAATAACCTGAGTTATTTGTCTCAGTATAAATATAATATGTTCATCACTAGTTGTATCACTAGCTCATCTATCATTATCTTTCATAGAATTAAATCCCTACATGGATTACATGCATTGATATGATTTAAATTTCTTCCACTTGGCTCCATTTCAAAACAATGAAACACAGTAAATTAGGTTATTAATCATAATTCTTAATTCCAAACTAGTAAAATACTTAACATAAATAGATTAATTTATACATATCTAATCTATAATCATAAACATGGTTTCTTTGAGGACATATTTAATCATAAATACTTTATAATGGTTTATAAATAAAATATGGATTGCCTTAAGCATATCCACTAGGAGTGTAAAAACCAGGTGCAAAGTAAGGCGCATTATCATGTGGCAGGTTACCCTGATTCAGGCCCGGAACACCTTATTGGAGTTATAAATTATAAGTGCATTTGTGACAAAACCATGTCCACTTATAATATTTAGATATGGATGCATTTTCTAAGAATACACACATAAACTCTATAATACCAATTTTCTATGTTGTTCTTAAATACTTATCCTCAAAGCCTTTCCTAGGGTAATGTTACATAACTAAGGTTTTTCTAAATATAATTCCTTAGGATTATACTAAAATTCCTCTGATATCAGTTATAAATCCCCGAACCAGTTTCCTAAAGTGGGTACAATATTTTAAAATATTGGAAATATCCAAAGAAAATTAAATCCCGAAGGTATAATCAGTTTGGTAGCCTTAGAAATACCAGTTATAAACATATGTTTTACATTACATCTTGAAATAAAAAACCACATATTATCCCCTATAAAAAATATCATATCACATAGATAATCACTATAGGTAAACCATAATATAATTCTTCTCATAATGGGTAAATATGAAACATAAGAAAGGTGTGTGCTAATATTCCTAGTAAGGATAAACAATATAGTGGAAGCTATTAAAAATAAGAATAAACTTTTATAGAATGATATAAAACTGAAACACAAGCCTTTTAGACATAATATTCAAAATAAATATATAAAGAATAAATCAAATAATGTCAATTAAACTTTCACATGGATATTATATTAGTTGAATAATCATAGGAAATATCACAAACAAATCTCATTACGAGGAAATACATAATGTCGAACATCATAACCATACGATCAATTCCACGTGCCAGGAAAATTATTATACCATCAATACATGTTTCAAGACACTATTATTTCTCATGATACATACCAGAGCATCATGGGGCTATAGAGGGCCTTACCTGTCACTTACTACATCCAATGTATTATTCGGATGAAAATGGTGAAACATAACATACATAGTCATATTAAAACTAGCATACGAGATGTTAATAATTTAACCATAAACCATGTATAGTATAAACATTGATCACAAAAATTCAAATATATCATAAAATCTTAAATACAATAAGGAATATTGTATCATAATAATTCAATATAAAATAAGAAAAAAATCCATCAAATAATTTTGACAGAGATGAAAATAATTTAACAAATTCATTAAAATACTTTGCATGAAATATCCCTTTTTTCATTGAATTAATTTAGATGCCAAAAAATTATAAAAGAAAACATTTCATTGGAATGTACCCATATAATATTGTAATGGAAGATTCAAAATGTAAAGGAGTTATAATGGTTGAAAATAGTCTATTTCATAGTATAAGTTAAAAAACCTTCTTTCTTTAATTTGTCAACAAGGTTATAAAGAACCTCATTTAGAAAATGAAAAAAGGATTCCATTAAAAACATTTTGTAAAAAGTAAAATCTGTGTAAAAATGACATTAATTTTTTTGATAATATTTTAAATTACATTTTAAATAATATGGACATGGACTATAAGGATTTCCCAGTAGAAACTTACGTATAAGCATTCTCAGATAATAAAGAGATTGTGAAATTAACACTCACATTAAATTTTCCTTTAGTCGAGGGTGAGTTATCCTCATGTATAATGGTTAAAACATGTTATTAAATTATAATAAGAATATATACATATATATGATATCATATATGATCCTATTATATCATTGTTGTAATAATATTTTCGGATTACCGAGGTTTTGGGTGTTAACTGATTTGTTTTTACATTCCTTTTTTTCATGTAAGTAATTATTATTATAAGTAGGATATATTTTATTCATATATAGAATGAAATTAGGTTCATAATTATTGTTTTTAATCCTAATTTTTATTTTATAATCATTCTTGAATGTATAACGTGGAGAATGAATCTTATCGGTTCGAGGAGACGGTAGGTCGTATGTACGCACCGACAACGATATCATTCCCTTGATGGATAAATGGTTTAAAATTGGATGGTATATTAATTATACTTAATAATAATCTGGTTATATTCATTATTTTTATCCATTTTACTCATAATATTACCCATTCAAATAAAGTATTGTTGAATATCAAATTACACTATAACGTGGAGACAGTAAGTCGTACAAACATATGCATAGTGATATTGTTAGTCGTGTGATGGGTAAAATGAGGAATATGGTTGTCCCATGATTATATATACATCTTACTATATGGTTTATAATGTATTTATAATTTTTATATGGGAAAAACCAAGAAATAGGATGGAGAAGAAGAAAACAACCTTGAAAGAGGTGAAAAAACAATAACATTTTTTTTGGGTGTCTCTAATTTGTTTGAACAGAAGTACTCCTTAGGTTGGATTTATGCCCAAAGACTGGCCTATTGGATAAAGTGAGGGAATTTGGGATATTAATTGAGTAGGTATTAGAATAGAAAAAGGGATTTGGAGGTGTGAATTAAATAGAAGGAGAAATGCCCTTTTATAAGAGATGTCTGGGGAACTTTTGGATGATCTTAAAATATTAATTTATTATATATTTATTTTTAGTTTAAAATTGATACAATGTTATTTATATTGAGGATAATATTAGGATGAGTAGAAATACTCTAATAAATTTATTTTTATATAAATATGGTTCAAAAAATGAACCTTATCTTTTGGGTTTAACCATTAGTTAAACAGTTTAACTCTTACCGTGTCTTCATATATTTTTACACTATATGGTCAATATAGTTACTATAAAATGAAAAAAGAGACACTATTGGATAATTTATGAAATATTTAACAATATAATAGTTATTTTTATGAACCTGAGAAATTATATGACTTCTATAATATTTAATTAAATATTATTTATTTTAAAGTATCATTTATCTCAATTATGATACTATTGAAAATTTTAATTTACAAAAATTTGAAAACAACATTAAAACTTCAAAAAAGTGATTTTAATTTTTCACTAACATGTCTATGATAACTATAAAATTAGTTTATGCCATTAATTAAGTAAATTTATATTTGTTTTAATAATTTTAATAACATTTAACTGATTCTTTCTTTTATAATTTGATTACTGCATCATCATAATGTCCCATTTAATTTAATTATTTATTTATTAAAATTAAAAATAAATTACCATTATATATATAATAATTTTATCAAACTATGTAATAATTATAGTCTCCCATATCCCTTATATATCCTCATATTAAAAATGATATAGTTAATAAAATATGAATTTGATATTTTAAACTCTTCGTTAAAAAAAATATAATAAATGTCCAAATCATACTCACGTGGATTACAAATGATATAAATTTTAGTATATGGATTATTTGGGACAATAAACACTTATACAATGAAATTAAGGAAAGTTTTTTTGGACATATTTAATTTTTATAATATTAATTTTACATTTAATTACATGATTTTACTTTAACTGTGGTAAATAAAATCCAAAAGTTACTATTCACCATAATTATTTTGATCTTATTAGAACAAAGTTTTCATACAGATTAAAACCATGTATATCCATTTCTTGAAATTTAATTCTAATAAGGGGTAAAATTATGTTTAATTCAAATCCCGTAGATGTGTCTAGAAGACGGGTAAAGGAGATGTTCAAATTTTTAATAAATTTTCACATTTAATTCTATTATAAAATGATTCAAATATAATATATTGGATTAAAAAATTTGTTACTTATCTATTTTAAATTTAAAATAAATTTAAATTAAACTAATTATAGAAATGAAATAGTCAGTTTTAAACAACAATGCCGTATTTTTCACTATTCATAAAAAATTGAAACTTTTCAGAAAATTTCAAAACATTCACCCTAAGATAATTTTAAAATTAAAAATTCAAAAATGAAGTCTACTTTTAAAAAAAATTATTAATTTCATAATTTGGTTAATACTATTAATAATTTCCTTATAAACGACTACTTTGAATGGTCATGGGGCGATTGAACTCGATGTTGCGTATATCACAAGGTATTGAATTATCTAAAAGGAAGAGTTCTGTGAAAGAATATGGTGTTACACATATATATAATTATAGTCTCGATGAAATACTGATTTCATTATTGGTGATTTTACAAGATTTAAATGGATTTATTTTATAAATCAGAAATATGAATCTATTTAAAAAAATTTAATTTATTGAAAATTAGTTCAAAAATAAAAAGGGTACTTAATCATATCCATTATAAGTTATTTGGATGGAAATTTTTTGAATATATAAATTTAAAAATTCTAGGAATATAATTTTCATTTTCATAATTTTTATCCCCAATGACACTAAAACAAAATGTAATATTAGAAATTATAAACAGAACATTATATGAAATGTAAAGAATTATGTTAAAGTGGGTCAATACATAAATATATTTTTGGGTGAAATATATAAATAAAACCATTTATATGCCTAATAGATTAATATTAGAACCCTAAACATATTTTTATTTGGAAAAACATACAAATAAAAAGTTATATATTAAGAGTATTTGGTCACAAAGTAAATACTATTAACATTAAATATTCCATAATTAAATTTTATTCAAAATTATATAATGGTTTATTTTCGGGTTATTAAAATTATAGTAAATCCTATAGAGTATGTAATAAAATAAATATAGTGATTGAAGAGTTTATTCATGTTAATTTTGATGAAAAGACTTCAATTAATAGAAGGATGATTTTGAAGATCATGAAATAAACTTTAGAGATTTTAATTCTTTAGAGGTTATAAATAAAATTGAAAAATAAAAATGTTGAGGTTGAGATTATCCATCATGAAGTAATATGGAAATAACATATATTTCACTCTTTAAATAATGTAATTTTAAATATTTATTGATGATTTCATTAAGGAATTTTTGTGTTAATTATGTTTTCATTTTTCATTTTTTTGTAAAAATTTTTGATGAAAAAATTACTAATTATATTTTTTATTTTCCATGGAATAATATTTAAAACAATTTTCATGAACTAATCTATAGAATGCAACTGAACTACCTAAATAAAAATAAGTTTTTGGCACCAAATTTATCTTTAGAGACAAACATAATGAATCAGGAAATATTATGAGGAATAAGGTCATATTAGTTGAATAAGTTTATTTCCCGGGATAAGGCATAAATTATGATGATTAATTTACTTTAACTAATATATTAAAGTGTATGTTAATATTTTTATTATATTCTCTATTTCATTGATTTAAATTATTTTTAATGAAAATGAAAATTTATTTTATTAATATATTTTTTTAATAATATTGTTTGGGTAAGAAAAGTCCCTCATTTTAAAATATAATGTTTACTAACCATGTATTAATTTTTTATAATGAAATTTTTGGACTTATGTAAGATCAATGGTCTTAGTATGAAATGTTATTTAATTTTATTTTGTAAATTGATTTTTTAAATGAAATGATGATCATACTTTTTTATTAAAAAATTCAAAATAATTTTTTAATATATAAATTTAAATGGAAGTTATTATTTTTGGATCTTTAAATGATACTTTTTGTAATTAATTTTCATTATTAGTGATAAGTGAAGAAAATATTATTCTTTTGGGTTAATTAAAATACTTTCCCGAGGATTAAATTTTTCAAAGAAAATATGGATATTCCTAAATCATTCTATGAGTGAAAATTAACTTTTTAAAATATATGGTCTTGATAGTTTATAAAATCTCAAATAAACCCAGATATATATCATGTAAAATATAATTTTTCCATTTACATAACTAGACAAGGAATACTCAATTTTTTAAGTTAAATAAATAAAAGATATAACATTAAATCAGTAAACTAAAAATGAAGTGAATCTAGAAATAATAAAATTGTGAAAATATAATTGATATTAATAACTGAATACTCAAATAAATAAATGATTAATTATTAAAGATTGTATATCAAGAATATGATACCACTAACATCAATAAATGAAAAATATTCAATTCATGAGAAAATGTTTCTAATCATCAAATATCCAAATTATGTAAAGGACAATGTTTTATCAATATTTCCATAGATAAAAATATCTTTCATTATTGAACACCATAAGTAAAAATTATATATGGTTAAATTAGTTAAAATATCCATGATAAATAATATATATATTTATTTTTAATTTAATGTCCAATTATGAAAGGAATGTGAATATTTAATGGGAATTTTAATGACTACAAACACACTTAAAAAAAGTGAAAACCAATAATTTCCTTGTTAAAAATGATAATAAACCATCTAGAGGAAGAAAAAGGATAGTTATAATATACCATATACCCATTGGATTAAAATTAAATCATATTTTTCATTGTTTAATTGACATACCATAATAAGATATTTAAAATTTTTTTGAGGAAAATATATTTTTTAATTTTGAAAACATTTTATTAACAATTTAATTGAAAATAAAGTTTAATTTTTAATAAAAATTAAAAATGTGTGAAAATTCCTTTTACAAATCATTTTTTAAAGTTCAAAACATTTTTGAAACTGTTATTATAAATATTGGTTTGGAAGAGGAAATGTTTCTGACTGAAGTGAGAAATGAAGTTAGATTTTATAAAAAAACGTTTTTTAAATGTTTTATGTAAAAAAGAATATAAAATTAGTACTATTATATAAAAATATCATCAATAAAAATAGGATAATATAGTGAAATTGGTTTCATATAAAATGTTCATGTAATTTCTTTTAACTATTATTCAAGAATAAACAATCTCTATTAGAATGAGATTATGAAAGAAACCCTTAAAAAGATCACAACATTGAAGGTAGAATAAACCAGTGGATAAATTATGCATATAAAATATAAATCCATAAAAATGTTTAAATAAAATAAAATATTTTTAAAATAAATTATACATATAATTATAGAATATTAATTATAATAAATATGTAATATAAACAATTCAAAATATAATGAGTTATGAAACTCTTTATCACATGGTAACTCTTAAGAGAAATACGAATAGATGAAATAATTTAAAATTAAAATTAAAATAACATGATTAATGTTTTTAAATGATATTACATGTCTAAGGTACAATATTTAAGCAATATAATATAAATTGGGTTCAAAACATTACAACCATCCTCAATGAAATTAATTGAGATGAAATACCTTACATCAATCTTCCTTTCAGTTGAACATGATTTAAAATAATTTATAGTTTTTTGCAACATTTAATTAACTTAAAAAAGAATAATAATAATAAAAATAATAATAAAATATATGATCCTCTTATACCATTTTTCTATCCTTTTGATAATAATCTTTCATTATTTTCATGGTTTGAGGAGTTAATCCCTTCGTTTCTCATGCATTATTGTCCCGAAGGATTCGATTCTTAAGCATATTATATTATTATATAATCTATAGTACAATTATAGTGAAAAGTATATCATAATAATTATTTTATTATTATTATATATCATCCATTTTGTTTGGTTATGAAAAGAGATTCACATCGCTTTAGGATGGCAGTAGTCCACACGTACACGTAGAATGTTAACTTATTTATGTGAGAGAAAAAGGAACAAAAGAATGTGATATAAATAGTATCATTAAAAAATAAAAGTTATGTAAATAATATAATTATTATGTAATTTATGTCACATATAATATTTAAATTTCTCTTTATCACCTTCCATGTGAATTTTTAGTGAAGGAAAAATCACATCGCTTTGTGATAGGGTTTTTTGCCACACACATGAGTGACGTTATCATATATTCTAGAGAATTTAAGAAAAATATATATGATATAATGAATCCATAGGAATAAATATGTTATAAATATTATATATTTAAATTATATATACCATCATACCAAAATTTGAGAGATGCTAATGGAAAAATGAATGACATTAGTTCGTGTGGTGGCCGTCCACCGTACAAATGAATGATTTTTTATAACAAATTGGATTATGATTGCGTGGTTTTATGTCATAAAATTTAAATATAATCATTTAATTATATGTAATATAATTATTATTTTGTATAATATTTTTATAACTGTTATTGAAGGTTGTGGAGAAGGAAATAAATTGAATATGCTTGTTGAATAACATTACCTCCCCTCAGGTTATCCTAATTAGGTATTCACTATATCGATTAAATAATAGATTTATTCCAAAATTTAGGATTCTATGATTAGGTTAGAGATGTTTGAATGTTATTTCGGATGGTTTTATATGAATAAAATGGCATGAGATATGTGAATAAGGGGGAAGTGTGAGTGCCCTTTTATAGTTGAGGAGATACATTCTTATAAATATTCAAATATATTCTCTATCGGGTGGTCTCACTTACCTAATGGGACTAAAAAATTGATGAATAATTTATTAAAGGGTTTATGTGTTCAATAAACACATCCACTAAACAATATTGATACATTTTTATTATGTTATTCCATAGTATTTATGATTCCCAATTTTACCTTTTTTAGTTCCTATGATGGTTAATTGTATATTTCTTATTTAACTTTGTAATTTATGATTTATGTCTAAAAATAAATCTATATTAATTTGATAATTTATTCATAATTAATATAAATATTAATCAATTTTATTAAATAAAAATCTATTGTTTTTTCAAAATTTATTTTCTCCCAAACACAAGTATTGCGCATAACCCTGTTTTAAATTCAAACGTGACAATTAATTTTAACTATTTTCAAAAATAAATTTTATAAAAAATTAAGTTGAATTTATAATATAATATAAATCATTTCTATTCCAAATTCTGAATCAATTTTTTAAAATTCAACCCAAAAATGTGGTAGAATTTATTTTAAAATTAACCCCACAGACACGATAAGAAAGAGGGTTTTAAAAGAGAAAATAAAAAAAATTTATAAATTTTTTATATATAAAGTAAATATTTAAATGAATATAGTTAACTAAATTAGATTAGTTGATATGAAATTTAAATATATTTAAATTGAGATAAATTTAAAATATAATTTAACATTATATATTATTTAAATGAAAAGGTAGTTTTCACTTAAAATTCAGCAATTTTCACTATTAATCAAAAGGTAAAACTTATCCAAAAAATACTAAGAAAATCACTGTAATATAATTTTGATATTCTGATTTAAAATTTTATTATTGTTTTTAAAATAAATTTGATAAAATAATAAAAATTAATTTTAAACTATATACATGAAGCACAACAAATCCGTCTTTTAGAGAAATAGGGCTTTTCCAAAAATATTTATTTTCCTTGAATCTTATTTTATTTCAAATCAATAAGAAAAAATAAATTTTTTTATCTATATATTTTTATAATTTAGTTAATTCTATTAATACATACCATTATAATCTCTTGGTGATAATTTTCATGTCAAATATTAATATTTATAACATATTGTTTTCCGATAAAACATAGATGTTCTTATAACACAAGCTTTAGAAGAAACCCATGCTTTCATGTAACGTGTGATTAAGTCGGTTTCTCATGTTTAACATTCTAAAATTAATGTTTTTCATCACATACACTATTTAATATATTTTTTTCATTTATAATTCATAGGTGGTTACATTATCCCCACCTTAAATAAAGCGTGTGCTTGTAATTTAAACTAAATTAAGGATATCCAGGGTATGATATTTGAAATTACCATAATTAAATTCCCATATCATGACAATATATGAAAAAATATCCTCTTAATATGATATAATTTTATGTACCTTGGACATATATAATTACATAAAAATTGGCTTATAAGTAGGATAACATTTGTGGAAAGTGAGGATGTTGATATTGATGAAAATTGAAAATAATTTTAGATGATGATAATGGTAATTGATTACAAGAAGGTGAATGATCAATGTAATAGTATGGGGATAAAAGGCATAAATATGTGATATATTAAAATACCATCCAATTCCTAACATATAAATTTAGTATTGTATTGTTTTTATATCAAAATAATTTTACTAATTGTTGAGGAATTATTTTACTATCGTAGAATATTAGTAAATATAAAAAAAGATATTTTTTTATCTCATAATAAAAATTTAATCAATTACTTTTTCATAAATAACATACTTGAATAAATGAATTCCCAAAAATAATTTTTTTGAAGCACTAAAAATCACTTTCAACAGATCATAAGATCCCGAAAATAGTTACTAGCCCTTCCATATTTGTATAACTATTTTCCAAAACTAATATGGTTAGAACATGATATATAAAATATTAAACTATGAAAATCAAAAGAAAGATTACAATTTTATCATTGATATTTATTATTTAAATCATTTAACTAATGACATGTTGTACCAAATACAGTATTGGCCAGTGGAAGTGGCTAAACCATTATCATCCTTCAATCATCAGTTCAAGACCTGTTGCCTTTCCGGACATGATCGGTTTACACCCAACATACATGTTGTCCTTTTTCTATGCAATATTATTATAATTTATATATCTTCCCAATAAAATATGATTTAATTTCATCAAATAAAATTTAATCAATAAATAAAATTTTACTAAAGTTTTCAATAAAATATTTTCATTATAAACTCTAATAATTTAATTTTACTATTATTGTAATGTTATTAAATATCGTATTAAACCTCACTATTACAAATAGTTTCAAAATTCTATCTATATAATTTAATGGAATTATTCCTCAAATAGTTTTTTGAAAGAAAAATATACTTCCAATGGTTTTTATTTCTATAAATTCATCCCTAAATATCCTTAATCTTGGTAGACTGTCATTATATAAAACCTAAAATGTGATGTTTAATACTTTAAATATATGATCAATCATAAATTCATTAAACCCTGATTTTATCCATAAATAATATTTTAGTGAATACAAATATTACACAAAATTTTACACAATACTTAAATGACTCATGACTCTTATAACCATATACCATTGTTAAAATACTTCTACACAAATACATTTTCCAATTTATTCCAACATTGGCCCTTACTTAGTATTGTATATCTCATTGGTCATTCGTTATATTTATCTACTCAAATCCTAAATAAATATTTGTAAGTAAATTTTTAATTATCCTGAGATGATCCCTTAGTATTATCAATACATGTGAACAATAAGGCCAATTTGTTAGGAACTAAGTAACTCTCGAATTAAGCCTGATGATTCCTTTTTGAAGTTATTACCCCTGGGTAAATTTTTTCTAGAACCATGTTCACTTTTATTATCTATATAGGGATGTATTTCTAGGAAATACAACATAATCTCTACGATACAAAAATACTAAGATTTCCTTATATACTTATCATCAAATTTAATCATTAGGACATGTTTTTCAATCAATGTTATCTTAAATCTAATTCCAAAGGTTTCTACTAAAATTACGTTGATACCAAATTTAGATACCCTGACCCCATTAGCATAGATATGGTTTCTATTTTTATTACAATGGAATAAGATACAAATAATCATATCCCAAATGAATGAATATTATATTAGTATTGGTAAATTAGGCACTTACCTGAGTCTTGAATTGAAGTTTAATTCAAAAAATATAAAATATTTTTTTGATAATAACAATATTCTCTCGGCAATACCCTTTCATATCCAACATAGTATTATATATGGAATCCTGGGGAAAGGAAAATCAAAAAGGTTGAATAGGTATTCCCAGTAAGGGTTAGGTATATCAAATGATATCATGGATTAATAATAATAATAAACATGACTATGTGAATAATCTATCACACATTCAATTTAAATAACATGATAAGGAATAATAAACATGTAAATATGAATAATAGATTATAGAATCCATTTAATTAACCAGATAAGGAATAATCTATATGAAAAGGTAAATAAATAACAACACATTCTATTTAATCAAAAAATTGAAAATAAAATCCATCATGAGATAATATAATTTTGAGAATATAATGGATAATAATAAATGAATAATAAATTAACAAAACACTTAATTATAGGTTTTCATGTATCTGGAACATGATACACCACAATCAAGACCTTTCACCTGAAAATTTAAACTGTAGGTAATATATTGTTTAATTATAGATTATCATTTTTATCTTAGGAGACCTACTAATCAAATGGGTGGGGGGGGTACATAATCTTTGGATAAACCAATAAATTAATTTACAAATCATTACTCATAAATCATATAATCAATTTAATTCAGAAAAAATGTGCCTTAACATCATATATCATTATTGAGTAAAGGATATATATTTATCAATATTTCCCACGATACAAAATGACATTCAATGTAAAACACTTGTAAAAATGATGTATGGTTTAAGAAATTCGAATATCCAAGATTAATAATATCGATATTTGGGGTGAATTTAATGTCTAATTATTATATGAATGTGGATATTTTAATGGAATGTTAATGACTATAAAGATGAATCAATAAAGTTAACATCAATACTTTCCTCAGTCAAAATTTCATAAACCATATAGAAAAAAAGAATGGTATTAATATAAAATAAACAAATTAAAGTAAATTTAAATTGTTTTTATCATAGATGAATACAAATATCAGAAAAATATACTTACAAACATTCTTGAGGAAAATCCCTTTTTTTGTTTGAAATCATTTTCTAAAAAGTTTATTTAAAAATATATTTTTATTTTTTTGTAATGATTAAAAATGAGTAAAAAATGTTTTTTTTAATTCATTTTGAGAATCAGAAATTTTTTGATTTTTTATAAAATATTGTTTAAAGAGAAAAAATATTTTCGACCAAAGAGAGAAATGAAGTTAGATTTTCTTAAAAACATTTTATAATATATTTTAAGTATAAAATAATGGAAAATTAGTAATATTAATTCATAATATCATTAATAAAAATAGTATTATAAAATTAATTGGTTTTAATAGGTAATGGTCAATTAATTTACTTAAACTAATATTAAATTATAAATAATATTCTTTTGAAGGAGATTATGAAATAAACTGTTAATATGATCATAACTATGAAGATAGAATTAAAAAATGGATATGTTAGGTGTTTCAAGTGTAAATACACAGAATTAAAGTGGAAATAAAACATCATATAATAATCATTCTTGTACATAATCTTTTAATATGAAAGTAAATGAAGGAAAAATATAACTAAATGAAAAGAAATTTAGTTATGAAATTCAATACCACTTGGTAACTCTTATGTCAAATACCCATAGGTGAAATAATTCATATTGAAACATAAAATAACAAAAATAATTATGTATTCAAGATATAAAATTTAAAATTTATATTATATATAACGTACAAAATAAAGTAGGTTCGCAACATTAAAATATTCCCTAATAAAATGAAATTGATATGAAATCACTGACCTCACACTCCCTTTTGGTTAATCATGATTTAAATTATTTCATAGTAGTTTTAAATATGTAGTTAACTTAAAAAACAACCTTAGTAATATTTATAATATTATATATGATCAAATTATACAATTTTGTTATATTTATTTGTATTATCTGTCATTATTTTCCTTGTTTCATGTGTTAATTGCCTCTTTTTATCATGCATGTTTTGTCTTCAAAGATCATGTTCTTATGCATATTATATAATTATATAATCTCTAAGATAAAAATAATGAAACAATTATAATATTAATTTCATAATAACATTTATATACCGTCCTTTTTTAGTGATGAAACGAGAGTTAGAGCACCTTGTGAAGGCAATAGTCTACATATACACGATCAATGTTATCATCCTTACATTAGTGAAAAGAAAAGAAACAAATCTCCATATATATTATATATAAATAATGATAGTTAATTAATTAGTATCAAAATTATTTCATAGTTATCACATATTTTCATTAAACATTTCTTTATCAACTTTTATGTGAAGTGTTAGTGAAAGACGAATCATATCGCTTCGGTAGTTTGTAGACCACCGTACACACGAGCGACATTTTCCTATCTCCTATGAAATGAATTTTTAAAAGATATAAAATATATAATGGTCCAATAGGTATAATTATTTTATAAAAAACATATATATAATTTATATCAATCAACATATTCAATATCAATAGGTGGTCATAGAAAAAATGGACGACATCAGTTCGTGAGGATGTAGTCTGTCATACACATGAAAGATGATTTAATAACCCAATTGATGGAAGTTAATGAGGTTTTAGGTCTTACCCAAAACATAAAAAATTATATTTATATTTAAGAAAGTAATTTTATTATATAATCATGGTATAATAAAAAATTCAGAGCTAGATAAAGAAAAACATGAAGATTTTTATTGATTAACATTACCTCTTATTCAGGTATTATATGTAGGTTTTTTTAATATTCTACAAAGGTTGGATTGATGAAAAACATAAGTATCCAATAATGGGTTTGGGGAATTTGAGAAGTGATTTGGGAAGGTTCTAAATGATAAAAATTGAATGAGAGGTGTGAAGTAGGGGGAGAGTGAAAGCCCTTTTATTGTTGAGGAAGAGTTTCATTCTTGTAAATACTCAAAGTTATTCACTACTAGGAGTTATACCTTAGCTCACATACCCCAAAAATAGATCCATAATATATGGGAGGGTATATTTTATCTATAACCACCTCCAAAACACAATATAAATACATTTTTACCATGCTAATCCTTAGTCATAATGTTTACTCAATTTTACCATATTAGTTTTTACTATTGAAATATGTATCTTTTTATTGACCTTGGTAATGTATCCTTTAATAATTCAATTAAAATGAAATTTATTATTATTTATATGTAATTAATCTAAATTTATAATCAATTTTATTTAATAAAATTAATATCTGTGTGTAAAATTAATTTTAACAAAAACACATGTAATGTGAAACCCCATGTTTTAACCATTCTCATGGAAATAAATTTTATATTTTTTCACAATTCATTATGGTAATAATTTATGTTGAACTTATCAGATAATATGAATTATTATTATTCTATATATGGAATCCATTTTTTAAAATTCCTATCAAATATTGTTTATAATTTAATATAAAATGAATACCTAAGACGCGACGAGAAAGAGGGTTTTGAATGTGAAAATTTCCAAATGTTTATAAAGTTTTCATATCTAAATTAAATAAAAAAATCAGTATAAGTAACTAAATTATATTAATTTATATAATATTAAACTAATTTTATTTTAAATCTAATTAAAAATATAATTTATTGTTATAAATTATTTAAATGAAAATGAAGTCTTCAATAAAGAGTCAGTAATTTAAGTTTTCATCAGAAAATGAAACATCTCAAAGAAATCCAAAAACATCACACTAAGATAATTTTAATATTATGATTTTCAAAATTAAGTTCATTTTTATATATAAATTTTATATATAATGTGGAAATTTGTTTTAAATTATTTTCGTAAAGCATGTCTCATCGATATTTTAGAATAATAAAGCTTTAATTAAATATTTTTTTTATTTTTGAATGATTCTTATTTTATTAATAATAAATTTATGAATAAAAAAATTGTCTATAATTTATATTTTCATAAGTTATTTAATCCAATTTATACATTCTATTATAATATATAGGTTATAATTATCATATTAAAAAAATATTAATTATATATATTTCTTTGGTAAAACCCAGACCTTCATGTAACACAAACATTCAATGAAACTTGTGCTTGCATGAAATGTAATCTAAACACAGAGATGCATGTAAAAAAAGATAAATATAATGTTGTGTGTAACATATGAGAATGAATAATATGATATTATTTTATAATTTTTGTGGTGTTACAAATTTTTTAGCTTTTGTTTCATCATTTACAGTTACATATTATAAGCTACACCATGTGAGAATTTTTATATAAATTTTATATCAATAATGAGAGACAAGGTAGAATTATATTATCATTCTTCAAAACAACGAAAAATTGATATCTTTAGTCACATATTTGGATCAAAATGATATTTATGAAGAAATATTTATATTATAAGTATAATAATAATGATTGGTATTTATTTGAAACAAAATACACTTCATAGATGGTTTTCTATGAATTTGAAAAACCAGGGCATATTAGAAATTTTTTTACATAGATGACAATAAAATAAAAATACTAAAGGAAATTTTATAATAAAAATGGGAATAAAATATTAATTTATCTTGACACCTAGAGTTTTAGTTGTGGCGATTCATCTATATAATGTTCATTAGAATATTGGAGTGATATTTAAAAATTTAGGGGATTTTATATTGGATTTTTTAAAAATAACCAATGCTACATGGAAAATGTAACCACTAAATCTATTATAAAAATTAAATTAAATTATAATTATCCTTATTAGGATAATTAATATAGTTCAACTTCTATAGAAGAATAAAATATTATTACATGAAATGATGAGGATAGTATACCATCATTTGAGGAAACGGATAAATATGTTTCATTTATAGGGAAAAAGAATACTAATGTCATAAACATATATGATTGTTCAAAATAGAAATATATATAAAATTTTATAATTTATAAAATGGATTGAAAAATGTAAAAAACATACCTTTGATTTAGTTTAAAAATATAATTATATCTTAACTAATGAGGATAATAATTCTGTTGTAAATCTCATCTTTGAAAATTTTATTATGATTTTTTTCATATTTCCCATCTGGGAATTGAAATTTTAATTATCTATATAGATATTTGGAAACTCAAAAATATAATCCCTGGCTAAGTTTTATATTAGACAAAAACTAATTTCTATCCAATGTATTCTCTTCTGAAAAATTCACCCTTTCGTATAAAATGTCTAGGAGGAGAAGACTAGAAAATTAAATTTTATTTAAATAAAGTTAATTATTTTTTCTTTTCTTGGAGAAATTTTTTATAAATAATTAACAGTAATATAATATAACAAATATAAATTTATGTGGATTCTAAAACTCTTTTTTTATAATACTTCTGAACTGAATAAAATTTGGGTACTAAAAGCATCAATATTTTTAATTTAATGAGCGATTCTGAGTAAAAGGAACCAAAATATATGGAACATGGACATTGGGTTTTTAGTATGTATGTTAGGAAAAATGTTTTTCTAGAATTTTATAAAAATTAAATGTTAAAAGGTTAGTTTTGTGATAATTATCAAGGGTGAATCTATAGAAATAATGATATCTAATTCTTTGATAATGCATTAATTTATGTTGATTTTATATTTTATGGAAAAAGAAAAATATCCTCAACATAAGTCAAATATGAGTTGAAGGTTATTTTGGGAAAATTATGAATGAAAAATGTATTTTTCAAAGTTTAAAGTTATGTTCATTCATTCTATTTATGGGAATGAGTTTTAGTAAAAATCCATTTTTTTGTGACAACAAAAGTTCTATAAACTTTTCTATGATACTAACACATTACTCCTGAGAGAGTAATAAATATATAAGACACTATTTTAGATAGGATCAAACATAAAAAAGATATATTACTATATAATTCATCGAAATGAAGGACTAACTTGTTGATTTTTTTACAAAACTCTTAAATTATGATAGATTTGAATATATTAATAAATTATTAAATGATAAAAAAACTAATAATTTTTCAACATTTCATTTATCCTATCTTTTTACATTTAAAATATCATTGGGAAATGGTAAAATAATCTTATTTATTATTCTTATTGTTTCACTTATAGTTTTTTCATGTTAATCAAATTATCTAAATATATATATATATTTAAATAAACAATTCACATTCATTATAATGAGGTTTGTTTGATGTTTTATCAGACAAAATCTATTCTAATGAATTTTATTTTATAGTAATGTTTCTTATATCACCATGAAAAATTTCAAATGAATGTTAAAAATTATCTAGGATTTACAATTTCTAATCACTTTATTAGTTTTAAAAATGAAATTTTATAAAAGTGTTTTTTAAAATTTTGAATGTTCTATCAGAATGATTTTTATCTAAATCAACATAAATGTTTATAAAAATTGTATAAAAAATAAATATTTGAAAAAACATAATTAATCTAATACTTTGATTATCTCTAGAGATAAAATTTCAACCATTGGATCTTATAGAATTAAATCCATCACTCTATTTTCCTATATATGAGGGATTTATATCCACTCTTTTTTCCTCTCTAAATATTTTTGAGAAGATCTCTCACAAGTTTGTTTCTCCTCTGGTTTTTCATCTTTTGGGTTTGTCTGTTACATTCCAGAATCATTCCAGTTCATTTATTGAGTTTCAATCGTATCCATCAGTTATTTTTCGACTATAAATTTTGTAATAGAAAAGATCATTGATAGTAAACAATTTAAAGTGTATGATTTTCTGTTGAAATCAACAATACTGATTCAATGATGGGAATATATTTGTGTTAAAAATGAAAGTTTTGATATTCATTACCTAATTATTATAATAGAGTCTCATATTAGATTAATTTTAAAAGAAATATATATCTTTATGAATTTTAATTTCAATATCTTTATAAAGATATATAGTTAGAATATCAAATGGATATCCAAGATATTAGGAATTACTTTAGATGGATAAATAACTTTCAATAATAAAAAATTATTGGACAAAGTTAGACCATTCTAAATATAATTAATAGAAAAAATAGTACAAATGAATAATTTAGTAATATGTAACATCTATCTCTAGATGCAAGAATAATTTTATTATGAATTCAAACAATATTTAATTACAAGGATAGAATATCATGTTACTGTAAACATTTATGATATATATGATTGAGAATATATTCATAACATGATAAATTTAAATGCATTATTGTTTGTGTGTAATTATGTTCAAACCATAAAGACATAAAATGTTAATATGAAGATCATGTTACATCTAAGGATTCTTAATTGTGTTTTAATAATGTTTATTGATGTGTATAATATTAAGAATTTACCTGCTATTATCAAAGATAAAGAATTTTATTTTAAAGTTGAAACTATTGAAAAGAATAGATTAGTGTCTTTCCACAATGATAGGAAGTTCATTTTAAAATTAATAAAAGATTCCATGGATTATGAAATATAAAATCTTAAGAAGAAATTTCAGGAAAAGATGGATTTTCTTGAAAATTCTAAATAATATATAATTCATCACTAAAAGGATAAAGGATATATTTTATTATGACCTTAAAAGGTTAATAGAGATAAATAAATAGAATATAAAATATGATACTTATATTGGAATCGATATTATTGACGAAAAATCATCAAAAAGAAGTTTTTATAGTTTAATATAAGAATAATTGAAAAATATATAAGTTGATATAGAATTTTTTAAAAAAAATTACTCAATATTTCCTAAGGGAAAGGGGAAATAATAATTAAGAATTTGGTCAATAGTATGGAGCTTATCATTCAATTACTACTAGTAAAGAACATCATGTTACTCAGTCTGGTACCCTGATTATTGATTAGCCTATTTTAATTTTAATGAAAAAAATAAATTTATCAGTACATTTATAATGATAAGGAAATGTACATTGTTGAGGTTATTTCATAGAACATTGAAATAGTTTGTGAAAGTAAAAATAAATTTTTGAGGTTAATGAAAAATTATCTCCCATAGATCCATCTTAATGTCTAGAGAAAATAATATTTTTTAGATATTTAAAAAAATATATCACATCTTTGCCGATGTATTTAGACATTGAGGATTATTTCATGTATACTATAATCACTTTAACCTCTTAACTTGATGAGGAATGAGAGTACATTAGTTCATAAAAATATGATTCACTGGACTTCCAATGAAAAAGTCAACTATCCAAGATTCATAAATACATGAGTCTGATGAATTTGTGCATACTTAAGAAATATTTCAATCAATATTTGATAAATAATAAATATTAAAATTTAGAGTTAGAGAAGATCTATTAACTAATGAATTTAATGGATTAAAAAATTATCAGTTAAGAACATGGTTAAAATAGATATAAATTAAAATTAATTACATCAATAATGTATTTAAAATGCATTAATAGGTTATTGGATATATTTGTAGACATAAAAGATAGTTGTAAATAAATCTAAGTAAAAGTTCATGTTATTGATGTTTTTGGTAATATTAATAAAATTTATGAGTATTTTATTCAATATAATGGTAAATTTATGAACCTTCAATGAAAATTATAATGTTATATAAAATTTTTAATTAGTAGGAATTCACTGAAGAAAATATTATGTTAATTTACTAAGGTGATAGATGATATAAAAAGAGATAAAATGTCTATTTCAAAGTTTTATTATAGAAATGACAATAAATTTGGTGAATTAATATGTTCTATTGATGATTTGAAATATCTTTTTCCATTATGATATATACCTTTTATAGAAGAATACGACGTTTAGGGTATCAATAAGAATGAATTATGAAACAGGTGTCTAAATAAGGTAAGTGAAAGAAAAAATATCCAACGATGATGAAGAACATGGTAAATAAACAATATAGTAAATGATTATCCTTTGGAATTCATGATTAGTTATGATGTAAAATCTTGTTACTATTCTTATGTATTCCAAAAACACCTCTATTTAATTATTCTTTGGTAGGGTTTTGTTTGATGTTGTTTTGGAGAAATTTGTGAAATCCTGAATATTTTTGGGTTCTGCATGGTTGGTGAATGGTTTGCTCAAACCATGCACCCTCTCATAGGAAACCATGCAAACAAATTCAATGTCATTTTTCATGGCTTACACATGGCTTGAAAAACCATACAACAACTTAGGAGAAATCATGAAACTCGTTCCAATGGGCATATAGATAGGGCACATTGTTTGTCTAAACATTTCGTATATGCTCGGCTAACTATGTGTACATGATTTTTAATAATTAAAATTAGTTTTAAAACACATGAAATCCCTATTTAAGGTACCTGATAGTATTTTACAATAAAAGTGATTGATCTTTCAATAGAATCTCCCAAGGGTAGTTTTTGGAACATCTATACCCCTATAAAAGCGTATCGATGCTAGGAGAAAGATGTTCGATCTTCTCTTGGTTGGATTCCTCTTCCCATTCTCTATATCACGATCTCTCTCATTTTTTCCCTAGGGTTCTATAGATCTCAGTGTTGGTGGGATGATCTAATGCTTAAAATTTTTACTCTTAAAACTAGTATTGATAAAAAATTACATTTTTTTCATTCTTCATTAGTGTATCCAAATTAGGTTTTTGAGTTTTTTGGTCCAATGTTTTATTGAATGTGGATTTTTCATTATGAACAAATTTTTATTAACACTAAATTGATTTATTTAAATTAAATTTCTAATATAAAAAAATTTATTTCAAGTAATTATATACAAATCAAATTCCATTTAATTTGGGTTTTTGGGAATAGAAGTTTGACATGAAGTTAAAATAACCACCAATTCCATTGAATAAGGGTGTGATTGTGAAATTAAGGGAAAAGTGTAGAAATTTTAATTTTGAAGTTGATGAAAATTATTTCAATAAAATATCTAAATTTAATTTCAGGATAGTAATTGTGAAATTGATGGTGAATTGATTTCAAATTATTTTTTGGGAAAATTTGCTTAAAATGTGTTTGATAAAAAAAAAATTTATCTGGGAATGGCTGGTTTTGATTGAAAACCCATTTTGGGTTTTAAATGGAAATGTTTCTCTTTTGAAATGGTAGAATTGGATTTAATTGTATTTTATGGTTTCTCATAATATAATTACCTTCATTGATTTGTACTATAGAATATACAAGCATAGGTGATTAATGACTTATTTAGAAAAAAAATGCTTGGATGAGAATGTCCTAGCACCAGATTTATTCATTACAACTCCGATTTAAACTATTTGTAGAATTTTATTCCTTATTAGGATGTCTATTATCCCTACAGAAGAGTGTCAAGGTATGTGTGTACATGTTTTTGTTATCGTTATACAAGTGTATGAGGATCCCATAACCTGGAACAATCTATCCTCCTGGTAGATTACAATGGTGGTCCTTTGTTTATATATGATATACAAATTTCATTCAATGTTTGTGAAAAACTTTTCATGCATTGTAAATTTTTATTTATTTTTATATATTTTATTATTAATCCTTTTTTTAGAAATATTCCATCAATTTGAATGTTAATAATTTTTTTTAAATTTGTTTCCACCATTTTAAATGTAAATCATGATTTTGTAAATATTATTTTTAAAATCCAAAACTATTTATTTAACATTGAAATCTCTTAATTTGGTTAATTAAATGTTGGTATATATTATGGAATACTTGGTGAGAGCCTATTGAGATTTAAAATCAGACCATACCTGTGCCTTCAGGTGTTTGTTTATTATCTCCTTCCAAGATCGAGAAGGGGAAAACATCCACTTAGAGGCAGTTCTTTCTATTGATATTTGGACAAGGTGAGTTTCATATATTAATACATGGGAAATTTTTTCCTTTTTCTTGTACATTGCATTATTAATTTGGGTTTTTATGTCTATTGGAATTTTGGTAAAATTCTCCATGTGGAATTTCGTTTGTATGCATACCGTCTTTTTTATATTACTTCCATGATATTGATTTGGAAAATCCATTCCCACGTTAATTTTGTATTATGGACTGTTCTAGTAACCAACCCATGTAGATTGAGAAATATCTTTTGGATATTATAGGACCAGATCAGTTTTCAGGTAACCAGGGTATGTGGGTCGTTTTGTGACATTGTGTTATTAGATGGGTAGGTCAAGAATATTTCCATGATGTCAGTATGTAGTATGAGTAATCTTGTCGAGACATAAGAGATAGTTGCAATTAAGTGTCTAGAGAAATATCAAATTAATAAACCTTAAGAAACAAGGGGTGGATAGGGAAAGACTCCTCGAAAATTATTTATAGTCCTTCCCTAGTTTTTATTTCGATATACTGAAATCCAAATCTTGTTATTCTATCTAAAGAGATTAATTTCCCCCATTTTATAGTTGGAGTGTTAATCTGATGTATTTATCATTGTCTGGCGATGTTTTTAGCTTCCTTCATTTGAGAAGACTTTTTAATGAGATCCATGAGGAAGATTTTATTGAACATTAGTAAGAGAACCCCGTATTGGGATTGAATATTGTTGAGGTGATCACACGTACTATCTTTGTTTTGGGACATGCACAACCACCAGCTCCCAATCAGGATATAGATATTGAACCTCAAAGGATTGATATGCATACTCATTCTCCAGAGTTCATTCACAATAATATAGTATCATTAAATGTCTCAAATTATTATAAAGAGGATAAATAATGGTTGACTAGGATGGAGTGATTGGTTGGGTTCTTGGATACACCTGATTAAATCAAGGTGATGTGTGGAAACTTCATTCTTGAAGGATTGAGAAAGAGATAGTGGGACACTAGTGTAATGGTGAAAAAACATGAGGGATTAAAGTAGGAAGACATCATGGTTCTTTTAACATACATGTTCTATCTTGATTTGATACCATTGGCCAATGGTATGATGATTTTCAAACATAACGAGGATGAAAAGACATTGATAGTGTATGAAAACCATTTTTTTGAGCTTGTGTAGCTCAAAAATGAAGTCATATCTAATGAAAATATGAAGGCTCAAAGGTTCAAATTGGGACATTGATAATAAATTCATTCTTAGGTTTCATTGATTAAACTACCTTCTGATAATGAGGAGATTTATACAACGATGATGGTCAAAATAGACATGCCTGACAAGTCAGGGCTGTCAGGAGTTTCTTCTCTCACAATGTTGATGCTAGTTACATATATATAAAGATAAATCATGTTTATTCTCAATGTGGTTATCGATAGTAGGGTCATTATAGACCTCCTGTAGTGCCTGTAAGTGGTTCGTTGATTTGTTAACAATGTTGAATGTTTGGGAATTCAATGAGGGGTGTCACTGAGGCACCCAAGATATGTTTCTCTTGAAGATTATTGGGTCATGTAATAAAGTTATTCAATTTCTATTCAACTTCATGTGGTTCTAAAAAATCATAAATTTCTTCCAAAACTGCAAGGAAATCATGTGTTTTATTAAAAAAGGGTTCCAGCCATAGGCATCTGGCATGAAGTATCTTCACATAGTGGATGAGATTATAGAGGAAGTGGATACGGGTCTAGTGACCATGAGGGGCACCATTACTATAAATTATTCATTAGTGATTTCTATATTTGATATTGATGCATCTCACTTATTTATCTCAACCTATATTATTAATCTACTAAATCATGTTATGATGATTTATCAAATGTGATGGAAATCACTACCCAATTTGGTATCAAGTGAGAGAAGGGTCTCTATAGCCCCACTCGTGTTTTATCTCTATCCAATGTCATGAATTCATGGAGTTTTATGATTCTCAACATGAAATCACATTATGTCATATTCTGGATGGATTTCCCAATTTCTAATAATTTTTACATTGATTTCTATCTTCGATGGGTCTCTGGTACTACAGTTGATGGTGTATACCATGTCTTATATGGAAAATGAGACCCAAGGTCAAGTAGATATGGACCTTATTATCTAGAGTTGAGGAAAGTGATATCTTTATTGTTTATTTTTATATATAGAGGAAATATTTTAGTGGTGATCTCACTCTTGTTGTTTTCATGTTTTCCGACAGGTTTCCTTCTGACTTCTTTCGTCTTCTACCGGTAAGGGTGGTAAATATTTCTGTAGACATCGTGACTGGTAATCAACAAGTGATTACTCCCACTTACCACATGACACTAGATTAAATGGGCGAGTTGAAGACTGAGTTGGATGATCTTCTAGATAGAGGCTTTATATGCCAATGTGTGTCACCTTGGGTATCACTGATTCTCTTGGTTAAGAAGGTTAATTGTAAACTATGAATTTATATTGATTATAAAAAAATAAATAGAGTTATGTCAAAGAAAGAGTACCCAATCCTAGGGATTGATGAACTATTTGATTATTTAAAATGGGAAAAGTTGTTCTTGAAGATATATCTTTTTTATAGCTACCATCATTTTAGGGTAAAAGAATCTCACTTTCACAAAACTGCCTTTTAAAGAAAGTATGGCCATTAAGAGTAAGTTGTTATATCATTTCATTTAACTATTAGCCTTGAATTATTTATGGTTTTAATTAAAAGTATTTTACATGAGTATCTTGATACTATTGTGGTTTTGTTGTGGATGAAATCCTAGTTTTCTCTAAGTCTAAGGAGGATCATGTGCATCATCTGAGATCAATTATGGAATTTTTGTGAAATCTCTAATATTAGGATATGCTATTAAAATGTGATTTCTAGATTATGTAAATGAATTTATTGGGGAATGTGGTGTCAGAACATTGTATATCAAATGAAAATGAGAAGGTGAATGTTGTTATGACATTGAAACAACTACAACATGATTTCGATATTCAGATCTTCGTGAGTCTATATGGGTATTTCCCTGGTTCGTTAAGGCCTTAACAAAGTTGGATTCTTAGAATATTAATATATCATGGAATAAGGTAATGTTTTCTTGGAATGGCGAATCTTAGAGTCCTTTTATTGAGTAGAAATTTATTTTGAATACATCTAAAGTGTTTAATATTCTAGTGGTTATGCAGGGATATGTGGTCTTCTCTGATGCATCACATTCATATTAGGGTTGTGTTCTAGTGATAGGTGATCAAATCATTTCTTAAGGATGTCATCATCTTAGGCTAGATGAGAAGAATTATCAAACCAATGATCTTAAACTCATTGTTGTGATACATGTGATTAATGGTTGCTGGTACTACCAGTATAGAGAAAGGGTTACCGAGTTTTCATACCACAAGATATTGAGTTATATATTCTCTCAAAATTATTCGAATCTCTTATAGAGGTGTTGTGTGGAGTACCTGAAATATTTTAACACTTAACCACAAACACCCGGGTGAAATAGAATGTCATCAGAGATTCCTTGATAAGGACACTTCTAAGCCCAGTAATGAAAAAATCTCCAAAAGAGTGGAACATAATGTATCAGTTCTCATAAATGCATATTAGAGTTTTTCAATAAGGGGTAAAGGATTCCTTGTGCAGTATCCATTTTAAATCCAATATTCTCAAAATTAATCTACATGAACCTCATCTTGATGTAGTGTTTCATAAAATTAAAGAGTATTTTTGTGGTGGGGAGAATGTGGTTGTTGGTTCATTATCTAAAGTGGAACTTTTCTGCTACTGGAATCACATTTCTTAGAATTTTTAATTAAGGAAAGATGTTATGGGGATTGAAATAATTTCTTGTGGGATGTGCACCCTAGAAACACGATGAGTTTCTACAACATGACATTGTAGTTTTGGTGTCTAGGTATAAGATGAGGAATTAATGATTTTGTATCGCATTTTTATATATTCCATGAGGTCAAGACTGAGAATTAGAAAAATTAAAATTTTCTTTAGACACATCCATTCCCTACTTAGAAGTGGAATGAGATTCTATGGACCATATGGTTGGGATTCCGTATAACCAGAGAAATAATAATGTGGAATGGGTTGTGATTGATCAGTTGACTAAATAGGCTAATTTTATGCCCAATCATGATTGAACCAATTTTGAGGAGTTGTGAAATCTCTATGTGGAAGAGATTGTTCAGATTTATGGTTTTTTATATCCTATAGTCTCTAATATTGATCATCTATTCACATATCATTTTTATAGTGGCCTTCAAATAGAACAAGGATCACATGTATATTTTAGCACGTCATATAAACCAAAGTTAGATGAACATATAGAAAGAGATATATAGATTATTTAGGATATGCTACATGCTAATGTTCTTTACTTTGTATGGTTTTGGGATGACCATTTGGGGCTAGTTGAGTTCCTTATAATAATAGTTATCAATCTATGATTAGAATGGCCCCTTCTGAGGCCTTGTATAGTTGATCATTCATATCTCTATTGTGTTGGTTAGTGATTGGTGAATGCTCCATAGTTAGAATGATCTTGCTTGAAGAGATTATAGCAAATATTAAGTTGATTAATCAGATAATTTTGATATCATATATCAGGTATAAGTCTTATTATGATCGTCAAAATAAGCTTTTGTAATTCTCAGTTGGTGACCAAGAGTTCTTGAATGATTCACTTCATTTGGGCCATCAATGGATTGAGAAACAAGGAATGCTTGCCACTAATTTTACGGGATCTTTTGAGGTTATTGATAAGGTAGGAAAACGTTATTATCAATTAGAAAATCCACCAAATCTCACTGCGATACATAAAATGTTCGATGCATCACAATTGAGAATGTATGTATCACTTATATCTCATGTTCTGATATGAAATGATTTTGAGGTTGATCTTGACATATCCATGACTAAAATACCATTCATGATATTTGATTATGAAATAAATGTAATTTTGGGAGGATATTAGCTTTGGATCCAGTGTTATGGTAGAACAATTAGGATAGTCATGAGACATGGGATAGGGAGGCTCTAATTGGTGAGTTGTAGCTTCATCTTTATAGGATGGAAACACATGATGAGGATTTCAATGGAAAGAAATTTTGAATGGTGAAGAGATTGTGACATCAAATTGCTATTTTTAGGAATTACAAAACTCATAATTTTAATCATTCAATTTTTTATATTCATATGGGTTTTTTGGTATAAATTTTCCAAATCATGAAAATTGATGGCATGTGTATAGTTGGTGGATGTTTTACTAAACCGTGAACCCTCTCAGAGGAAACTGTTTAAACACAGACAATGGGGTTTTATATGTCTTGAAAATAGTTTGAAAAATGTGTTACCACATATGATAAACCATGAAACCTAAAAAAAGGGTCACATGGCTAGGGAATATAGATTGTGTAAATTGTGCGGATCTTCCGAGCAAACTGTTTTTACCATATTTTTTATTCAAAAAAAAATATTTTAAAAACAACCAAAAAGCCTCATTTATTGTACCCAACAGACCTATTTGACCTAAAAGTGATTTATCCATTCCTAGGAACTCCCAAGGTAAGTTACTATCCTCTATAAACCCCTATATAATTGAAAAAAAGAACTAATAGTAAAGTTTTATCTTATCCTAGTAGATTTCCTCTTTTAGATCTATATATCATAATCTCTCTCTTAATGTCCCTAGGGTTTTCTAGATCTATGTATTAGTTGGAGGATCTAATACATTTTGTGTTGAATGTTTATCATAAGTTTGATTCATGAATTCCAATATCTTAATTATTCATTAGAAATTCTTAACTAGGTTTTTGAGTTTTATTGTCTAGTGATATATGGTAGGTGGTTCAGTCATGATAACCAATTTTTATTAACCCTAAATTAAATTATTTAAAATAAATTGTTGCCTAAAATTATATTACTATTATAAATTATATTTATTTCAATTGATTTATTAAAAATCCAATTCCATGGAATTATGGGGTATTGGAAATTTAATTTTGTCATGAAATTGTAAAAACCCATTTTTTAAATTGGGGTGAGATTGTGAAATTGAAGTTAAATTATAGAGATTTAAATTTTTGAATTTAACTTGTGAAATTGATGAAAATTGTTACAATTAAACTATTGAATTTTATTATGGATATTTTAATGTGAAATTTAATTACGAATTGATTACAAATTCTTTTTTGGAAAAAATGGTTCAGTATGGTTTTGATAGAAACCTATGGGTTTTATCTTGAAAAAATAGATGTTTTGATTAAAAAACCATTTTGGTTTTTAAATTGAAAATTGGAATTTTTAAAATTGGGGAAAAATATTTAATTTAATTTTAAGGTTCTATGTAATAAATTTCCCATCATTGATTTATACTAGAGAACATGTAATACTAGGTATTCAGTGAGTTATTAGGGACAAAATGTTTGGATGAGAATTCCCTAGCACCAGATTAGTTCTTTACAACTATAACATAAACTATTTAGACCATTTTATTCCTCAATAGGATGTTTATGAATCCTATTTGACCAGTTTCATGGGGTATGTATACACAACTCCACTATTTTTTATACAAGTGTGTAATGATCTAATAACTTGGAAGTATCGTACCTCTTGGCAGATAACCATGTTCCTCACTTGTTTATATATGGGATATAAATGTATGATAACATTTTGGAATTATATTACATGACTTTTGAATTTATTAAACGTTTTTATATAAATTTTTTTATTAATACATTCATTTTGAAATATTCCATAAATTAAAAGGTGAAGCATTTGATCCAATTACTTCTATCATTAGAAATTTAAATCCGGATTCTTTAAATATACTTATGATGTTCCAAACCCATTTCTTTAAAATTAAAATCTCATTATTTGGTTAATTAATTATTGGAATATATTATTCAATCCTTTGAGATACCCTAGTAGGATTTTATCTCACACCCCACCGATGTGTTCGGGTGTTTGTAGATAATATAATTCCTGTTTCGAGCAGGGGAAAAGTACCACATTATGGTGGTTCTTGTTATTTATATTGGATTTGGTGAGTTGTGTATGTTGGGACATGGGTAGTTTTTTCATGTTTCAGGTACATTTATGTAGTACATTAGTTTGTTATTCTAGCTTGACATTGGGTAAATTTTTTCCTATGGAGATTCTTTTGTATTCATTATAATTTGGTTTTCTTGTTTAAATGATCTTTCTGAAAAATTAATTTGCACAATAATTTTTCATAATTCTAGGGGCTAGTCTACATCTTTTGGGGATTAGGAACACCCTTCATGATATTTCAGGAAAATATCAGTTATGAGGCTATTAGGGTAACAGTCTAGTTCGGGATATATTATAATAAAACCTCCAACATGTTCTTTAAAATTTTCATATTTTTTTCAATGGATGTTAATTCATTATAAATATATGATTACATCATAATTTTTTTTATTGAGTGTTTTTGTAACATTTCTGGGACCTCTCCCTGCTAAATGATCTCTTTACATTGAAAATATTTTTAAAACCACAATTGGGATAATTTAGAAAACTTTAAAGTTTTCTAAGAAAGGTAGAAAATGTTTTTTTTGAATTTTCACTTTAAAAATTTATATTCATTGTAGATTATTTTTCTTTTAAAAATAGGGGAGACTTATGATTCAAAATACCTTTTTTAAACCTTAATTGTGAAAATCACAATTCAAACATTAAATATTTCGTATATTTTTAATAATTATATTTTACAAAGTTATGATGTTTTTTGTCGGTAGGGATTAATTTATACTACATGAAGATATCCAATTCTATCCGATGAAATTATACAATGTATATTAGAAAAACATACATATTGTACATGATATAAATGTATAGAAATTTAATTAGATATATGGCATATAAAGTACATCTGATTGAGACATAAAAATTATACTAGATGACGTGTCACTAAATATACTGGTAGAAATGTCAAAATATTTATTGGACAATGATATATTATTTCGATAGGAAAAAATACTTTAAGGCATTATAATGGGGTTTTATCTAAAAATAATAAGATAGAGTGTTGTTGTTAAGATATCATAAGGGAGATAATGTGTTTCAATGATATAATTTCAAATAATCTTGAAAATTTAAAAATCCTACTATTAATTGATTTTTTATAAATAGAATCATAACATATAGGATAAGAATAAGGTGTAAATTTATGATCTAATGTAGTGGTTAATGTTTTGAAACATCTTGCTTCTGAATGTGATTCAATTATAATATTTAGAGAGTTTACTTAAATCATACATTTTTTAAGATATCAATATATATACTTTGTGGTTTTTCTATTTCAATTATTATTTTTCTAATCATGCGATCGATGTGTCTCAAGGATAGTGAGAGAGATGTTTGTATGAGTAGGTTGATCATGTGCTTCTAGGGATATGGAGTAAATAATTTTTTCAACATGTTGGATTAATGGATCTTCGAAGCATAAATGAAAGGACTTCTAATAAGTTTATAATTTGGTATACCTAATGTTGGGTTTAAATACTTCCTTATCACTTTTGTTGAAATTGAAAACCATTATTTGGAACAGTTCTATATGATTTTTATTGAATTTATGAAAGTCATGATATACATAATTTTTCTTATTTCTATATTTTTATAAGTTATAATGTGCTTTTTTATATAAAGTTCATACTATGTTGTATAAAACTATTTTATATTCTTATGTTATAAATTATATCAGAGTAACTCTTTATCTGATATTTTTTTTAATAAATTTAGTTTTTTGAAAATATAAAGTTGAAATATTTTTAATCTATAATTCACCTCCTCATATTGAAAATTTAATTCTCTTATGATCTTATAAATAGAAAATAATTTAAATTATATTCCATTATTATATAAAGTTCCCAAAAATATAGTAAACATATAAAAATAACATTATTCACTTAGTCACCCTAACAACTTTTCAATCCCTAAACATATGTTCCCTAAAACATGACAACCTTTTACCCAAAAAATCATAATTAGATTATCTTTAAATTAAACCCTAATCATAATGCCTAAATATACCACAATAAGTTATTTGTCCAAAAATCCAATAAACAACTCCAAAAATATCATTAATCACCTTTAAATCCAATCATATAAAACCAAAAAAAATCTATGGCTCTGAATTATGATATCACATAGGCTTATTAACTCATCATGGAACCTATTAATCTTAAATTTACCTAATCTATTAACTTCCTAACAACCAATTTTATTTAATCCTTTATCTGATATGAACTATAATATCCCATATATAATCACTAAATAAGTATAATATTAGTATAAAATATTATATTACATACATTCCCACTACCTCAATGTTTATAGTTTTATAGAATTATGAAATAGTTTATATAAAAAACACATAATTTCCCTATATATAAAAATGATTTTCAATAAAATAAACTCTTTAAAATATACCCTCTATTCATTTAAGTCCAACATTAACTTTTGAGAGATATGATTTGTTATAATTTATACCCTTCATTAAGCACTTATGAAATACATTTTGAAACCATTTAGTGATAATAAAACTAATAAAGGGGAATAAAATAATAATAAAACCCATTCACTGTATAAATAATTGAAAACCATAGAATATTAGTTCCTCAGAACAAAAAATCCTAACCTAATATAAATCAATTTCTAATATCAAATCAATTTATTTTCTCAAAAAAAATTCATAAATACACCTCGTATCTGATCATATAAAATGGAATGACTTAAAAAGATAAATTATAATAAAATAATAAAATCTGTAAACATTAAATTTATATAAAATCATAATTTTTATATAAAAAACATTAACCATTGAAAAATATTAATTCTTCCCTTTACTGAGAAAGTCAACTTATAATTCCATAAAATCTAATTATTTTCCTTAAAAATATTTTCAAGATTTTAAAACCACTGATTATTATAGAGCGATCATAATTGTATTAGTGTTACTATTTAAATTTTTTGTTGAAGTAAATTAATAAACTACTTCAAATAATCTCCAATGGAATAAATTAACCAACTTATCTCAACATCATTTTATTAAGATAATAAATCCCTATTCAATTTATTAGGGAGCTATAATATTGGATCACCAAGAATGATATAAAATTATAAACTATCATAATTTGAAAAAAAACATTTGAAATTTGACAATTTTCATCACAATACTCATAAACACATTAATTTTATCCCAAAACTATATGAAATTATACAAACAAAAATAAACTTCACCGTTTTTATAATTCATTAAAATAAAAAATTATTACAATAATGGGAAATGAATTTACTCTAGAAACCAATTACAAAATGAAAAGTAAAATTCATAATTAATAATAGAAAAACAGATGAATTTTTTTTATAATTTTATAATTTTAAAAAAAAAATACATTTAACACCTTTATAAAGATAAAAATATTTACCCACATAGATTACATTTTAAAGATTTATTTTTACATTGTTGTAATGAATGTAAAATATAGATGAAAATTAAATTAAATAATAAAATATTTAAAAAAGAAGAAAATTATTGAAGCAATATAAAGAATACGGGCATGGAAGAGAATATTCATAGAGAAATAATTCAAAATTTTAAATGTAATTATTTTAATGAAATATAATTAGCTTGAGTCTCAAATCACCTCATAAAGACTATATCCTTATGATTAGTAAAATTATATTATATATATACTTAATTTATAACCTCTTCCATTCTAATTCATTAAATATTATATATTTAATTTCATTTATGGTCATGTTTTATTTATTTACTAAATTGGTATGGTTCATGTTGGTTGTTTTGGTTCCATTTAGTTTATAATCTATGAAATCAATTTGATATAATTTTTATAGTTCAAATAAATTTTAAAATGTATAAATAAGTTCACAATTTATCAATTTTTAGGATTAATATCAATCTATATAAAATATAGATCAATTGGATATGAAATTGATAGATTTTGTTGAATCTTTCTTGATAAGCCTGTTTTTGATGGTTTAAAATAACAATGATTGTTAGCTTTTAATTCCATTATTATAATGGATATTACACTATCATAGAAGATTCCTGAATATGTTGTAAATTAATTTATATATCACTGGATTAACAAGTTTTTTCTATGGAATTCATGGTGATAGTTCAGAAGGAACACTTAAAAATCTATATTGTTATATATATAATTTTCAAAATAAAAATTTATTTTACTAACAGACACATAGAAAAACTAACATATTAACATTATATAATCATGAAATGCTATTTAATTCATCATTATTTTATAATATTTCCATAATTTATATCATTTATCGCATTAAAATTAAAACATCATTCTTGTAGGTGGTTAATATGATCCAATCAAGAACACATTATATCAAATGAATGAATAAGAATATATTATTATATAGTAATACTACCACTTTTCTTGAATCATAGTTAATTAAAAAACATTATATAAAATTTATAACATATATTTAATAAGAGTTATATGAATATGATTAACGAAAGAGAATGTAACAATGTTATTAATTAATTTTCGTCTCAGTATGCTGGTTTTAGTCGGTTAAATTTTACGATGGCCATTTATTATTAATATTATTAACAAATTGAAAAAATTAACATTATAAAAACTTAATAATATTTCAAACATCATTTTTTTACACTTTCCATGTAATTTTAGAGTTTATATTATATTATTTTGAGTCATCAAGAGTTTTTAGGAGTTTTTTTCTACATTTGTTACATTTTAAAAAGTTTGTGAATGGTTATTGATTAGATAATGGTGCTGAGTAGCCTTGTGAATACCATAAATTTGGGTATGTAATTTGGCAGATCTATTTTTTATGGTCTTTGAAGGGTTTTTTAAACTATGAAGGTCTTCTAAGAAGACTATGATCCTCATTTTTTTATTAGGGGGGACTTAGATTGTTAAAGAATGGTTAGGATTAACTGTGAACCCAGATTAACAAAAACATACATTTTTAAACCCATAGATACCACAATATTGGACCATATTTGGACTTCATATGTGGCCAAATCATATTCTATTTTTCGTCATTAGAAATGTAGAGTTTTTGGTTTTCATTTTACCACTCGATTTTAGGGGGTTTCATCCCCTTAATTCATACAATTTTCTTAACTCAACCATGGTTCATTAGAGAGATTACTTCTCCTTCCTAACCATTAATTATTATCCTAATTTTTTTAATTTCAAATTGAATTTTCATTTAATTCACTCCTCTCCCCTTCATTCTATTCCACTCTCTTATCATTCTTGTTTCTTCTCAATTTTATATCTCCCCAAGAACCTTAATCACTTTGAAAGAGGGATTTATGGTTCAAAATCATTTAATCATGGGTTTTTGTTCACTTTTGGATATTAATTGGTGATTATTTAACATATTGGGCATTCACCAAAGAATATAGTGAACTACATTACAATTTCACTTGACATTGAGGTAAGTGCTCATTTATTTCCCGTCACATTTCAATCTGTGGTGTTTTTTATGTTTTAAAATAATGTAATATCTAAATATAATTTAGAAATTATTGCTAGAAAGGATTATCAAAATGGTTATAAATTGAATTATTAATGGTAATGTGGGTTTAGATGGTAATTTGTTAATTAGAATTCTATATAGTGATGAAATAATTAATTAATATATATAAATAAAAGTTGATTTTTACAAATGTTTCGACATAGATTTGTTTCAAGGGATGAATTAACAAATGGATTTTTAAACACTAAAGGAACATTTTAAAAGGGGTGTTTTTCAAAAAATTTAATTCTAGTGTGGTTTCAAATGTAGTTTTATAAATCTTATTTTAAAATGAATATAGAAATGTGTAAAGTGACTTGACATGCCATGTTTAGTTTATTTCAAATTCCTAGTCAAAACAATTAAAAGCATATCTTATTTTATGAGATGTATCTTTTATTTCCTATTATACATTTGTAAAACATTTAGGGTTGTTTATTATATTGGGATGTTTAGATGAGGTAAATTATAGTTGTTTTATGTGACTGAGTTGATGGAGATGGGGAGTTAGTGTTCATCGTTATTTATTAATCTTGATTTGTTTATTTTATCACCTCTAATTTTGTATTGATATCATAGGTTACTTGGGTAACTAACAGAATTTTGGATGTGTTTTTCACTCATGAAATCTTCAAAATATGGATAGTTTTCTAGGATAATTTCTCTTTCATATATGGCTTGGTTTTTGGTAGGTCCTCGAAACTCTCTAATAGAGATTTCAGATGATATATCCTATATTGAGACATATATAGGGATGGTGGATCCTAGAACCTAGTGAAAGAGCATTCTAGTTAGAACCTAATGTATACCCAATGCCACTACACTTTTATATGTGGTCTCATATGGGGGGAATATTATCATCCTTATTTTTAATTAAACTAGTATAACTAATTGCACCATTTCAATTATTGTTTATTTTCACCACTATTTTCTTACTTTGTTGTAATGTTTTATTATGAGAATATTACCATTTAGTGGATGTGTTTTTAATTGGTTTTAAAAGTGGGGATGAATGAATTTTATGACTTAAAAGGGAATGTTTTCATTATTTTCCAAGAAGGCTTTATAATGGATTTTAATTAGGGGGTTTTTAAGGGTTTACTTTAAATGAATTAGGTTATAATTAAAATGATAATTTATTTTTTGTTTCTGGATGTGAGAATCATGATTTTAGTACTTAGAGGTCAAATATAGAAAAATATTACTTACATTATTATATTTTTAAACAACATTTATAAATTTTTAAATGAAAAATTATGCAGTTTCAGATGGTGGGTACATACTGGGAAATAAAACTCATTCCTAAATAAATATTTCTTGATTTAGGTTTTCATCTAGTTTGGTATTCCTTCCAAGGCCATCAATGGGGAGTGGGATACAAATATCAACCTTAAGATTCATGGATACAATATCTAAGTTTGGTTTTAGTCTATATTTTATTTTGTTTATGTTCATGTATCCCCTTATATTACACTTTATCTTGTATTATTTGATGCATAATATGTATCATTTCATTTATGTGATTATTTGGGTTTTTATTTTGTCATTCCATTATAATATTTATTATTTATTATATGATGGTGAAATTTTTCACAAATTATGTTCTATAATACCCATGTACTAGTTTCAATTCTATGGGGACTAGAAAATTGGATTGATCCAGTAGAGGATTGGTTAGGGTGTTGGTTTAGGTGGAAACCTTGGATGGTCCACTACAAATATTATCATATCCGAGGTTCTTATATGGGCCTAGGTTCTGGATCACTTCTTTGTTACATGGAGATAATGGTGTAATGTATTATAGGATTGTCTAAACTCATCTAGAATGTATAGGGTGGTATTTAAAATCCCTTTCTTACAATAAGTCTTGGGTTACTAGGTGAAATCATTATTTGGATTTCATTTTTACTTTATTGTGAATTGAGATTATAGTTTTCTTACCATCATTAAAATTGTGTTATTTTCCATGTGGGTTGTTCATGGAAATTTGGGATTAAAATGTAGAACATTCAAATTCACGAGGATGCCTTTCATGGATTGAAGAATGACGTTGGGAATATGAGCTTGATTTTAGACATGTTGAAATAACCACTATATTATTGAAACTTGTAATATCAAATCATGAATCCTAGTAAACAAAATTTATATATTTCATTTCATATTGTTATTTAGGCCTCATGATTATTTTATAACATTGGGAAATTGGGTGATGAGAAAAGGATGAAGGATGGTGTTATGATACATTGAATATGTTTGATGGGGTCTTATTGAATTTTCTGAGTTTCACCTTTCTATGGGATTATGGAGGAATTGGTTTTGGTGTGTGGTGAAAGTAGTATTTCATAAAAATATTATTTTGAAACAATTTTTTTGGTTTTTGGAAATGGAATTTCCCATTAATTTAGAGTAGTTTAATTAAAAGTGTTTTTTTTGTGGCTAGAAAATTGTTTTATGGTGGAAATGGATTTTCACATAAATTATTTAAGAAATCCCATATATTTTTTAAATTATGATGAGAGGGTAAAAAAATTGTGTAATTATTTAAATTTTTTATAAAAGGTGATTTATTTCACCAAGGTTGGTTGTTTTTTCCATAAAAGAGGTCCTTTATTTATAAAATGTGTGCCCGGGTAAAAATTGGTTCAAACATTCTTGTCAAATGTTAACAATTTTTTTATTTCATGATTTGGATGATTTACCTGATTTTATTTGTAATATGTCTGAAAATAAGTTCATTTTAGATTAAATTATTATACATTAATCAATTTAGTCATATAATCATGTTATTTAGAAAATCTATCTGAGAATGTTAAATTATCTATTAATCATGAAGGATCTATTAGGTGAGTCCAATCACCATTTAGAAATATACCTTTATTTATGGAATCTAACTATAATAAAAATTGAGAGGTAGACATTGAGATTTCTTTTATCATAAACACAGTACTACATTCCTTTGATCAGTAATAATCTTCTTCTATAGATATCAATGTTTGGTCGATGATGTTTAATGACTAGAATGGATTAAGGTAAACCTCAATTCTGTTATGATTCATAATACTTAGAGGGTGAGATATATTAGAGGATTATTGATTGAATATATCTAGATGGTGATGGTAAGTGGTTCCTTATCATATATATGAGGGTGTTTCTAAGGAATATTTCAAGATAAATATTTTATCAATGGTTCTATAATTAGGACATAGAGGCAAGGAAAAATTTCTTCATTTAAGAGGAGGTCTTGACACATATACTGGATTTCCTATGATTGGTTCTAGTATAAAATATTTTAGGTATTTGGTTCAGGATTCCAAGAAGGAATAAGCTTATCAGTTTAGGAAACCAAGATAGTCACTTCCATATTCCAATAGAGTAAAATAATTGAAATACATCTGATGTATAATGGAATATTGAGACACCCAAATTGTAAGAACATGAGATTTAGTATTTTTAGGGCCTAATTTTCTCTTATGGGAGGAATAGGCCACTCATGTGATTTTATTGTAGGTATTAAATTTATTTTATTTCATTTTCATAAATTCTTTAGATAGTTACCTTTATTTTATCCATTTAGATTATATTTAAGGGTTTATATTTTGTTTTATCAAAGTGGTCTCAAATGTGATCTATTTTTAGAATGATTATTTATTTTTTTGTGGGTTTTTGTTTTGTTGAATTTTTTATTAGATATTCAATGTGACTTATTCATTGTTTATTTTATGGGATTCTTGTTATGTGTGGCTATGCTCATGTGACAGTGGTGGAATATTGTTTATTGGATATTCACTATAAAGTGATACTTTTTTTATGGATATATAAATATAGAAAATACATTGGGGTTTTGTCTATATATCTATGGATTGTGATGAACCATGTTTTATATCACACTAGTTTGTGTTCGGTTCTGATAATATTATATTCTCCTTGAGTTGGTGTTTTTTGTGTAACTTCATAGGTTACCGCCTCTTCTCAACTTTGGACATGAGGTTATATCCATGAATATCTATGTTGAGGTATGTTTGGGTGATTTACTTTTGGTTTTTGGTAGATAAGTTTTATATTGACCTAGACTTATACCTCGTTGATATTAAAACATTTTTTATTAATATTCATTACATAAAAAAACACACTCATGAGGACCATAATAGTTTAACATCTTTAGAAGCATGGAAGGACAAAAAACTAGTCCATAAGTAAACTAAATTATCTTCCACTATAATATTAATAACAATCTCATTAATTATAAAAATCATATATAATACATATCTTCAAAACCCGGGTAAATAAAACATAAGAAAGGTTGATCTTATATACTCAGTAAAGTAATGAAGGGAGATACATAAGTATAAAAAGAGCAAGAGGTTATGATAACATGAACATGAGATTGGAAAACCACGCCTGAAATATTAAAGATAATATACTAAAGTCATGACATACAAAATTTTAATTCCTAAGAAATTAATCATATGTAAATACAATAAAATTATCTGTGAGGGCATAACATTGGCTTAATACAAAGATTTGGGCATACACATAAGCATATAAAATCTTATTTCAAGGAAACCCTCCAAGAGATTCATAAGATTTTAATATCGGTCTAACCACATGTATACATCCTACAGGCTTGAAATGACATCCCATGTACCCTATTTCATTATTTGGATAACCACCCATGGTCTATCCTCTTTAAGTTTGGTCTCACCACCAGTGTACCCTCTAATCTTGTATAACATTAATCATTACCGAATTAATTAGAGGGAGATATTGTTCCAAAAAATCACATATTGAAAATTATACATATGTATGAGACAAATACAAAAACATTAATCATATCATAATACATTAAAATAAATGGTAATCATTAATTTTTTTCATTTTTTAACCCATAAAAAAATTTCATAATATTCTTCTCATGGTATAAGTCATGGATGAGGAATCAATTTCAAAAATATCATTACTTCATAGAAATTAACCATTCAAAGAACTAATAATAATGTTATCCTTGGATAATATCCTCAATGTCGAATATGTTACAATAATATATGTAATAATATATGGAAAATTATTTTGAACGATCATTTAAAACATTTATTGAGTAAACAATCCTTTACGATTTTGAAAAGTATTTTTTAAAAATAAAAGATTTTTAAAATAGGTTTATTTTGAAATAAAATTTAAAACAAATAAATGAATATCTAAATCATATAATTTTTATGATGATGGGATGTTTAATTCATTCCATACACATTAAAAAATATATTACTTTCACATTTTTTATAAAACCAAATGGTCATTTTTTTTCAAAATGGCATGAATATTACTTTAGTATTTTTACAAGTAAATCATGGATAGAAATATATTTTAAAAATCTTAGATTAATAATAAGTCATTTTTGAATAATATTTTTAGAAAAAATGGTTTTAGAGAAAAATGTTTTTCTAATTGAAGAGGGAAATAAAGTCGAAATTTAAAAAAAATCTTAATTATTTTAAGGACTAGTGTTACAACCCAAACCATTATAAATAAAACCCCACATTTATTTTAATTAAATGTATTATTATATGATATGGTTATAGAAAAAACATGAAATTATTTTTTTTATTATATCATGTAATACTTAAATGACCATTTAGCTTCATAACCATTGATAACATAACTGGTGAAAAATTATAACATGATTATTATAGAGATTGGGTTTGAACAAATCCAACTGGCACTAAAAAAGGAAGTAATAGACCATAATAGTAGGTTTATACCCTAAAAATCCCATTTAACAGAGATTATGAGGGAGATAATAACTATGGGATTTTCCCATGACCAATCCCATGATACGATCCAACTACATAATCACGAGAGAATCCTTTTACAAGATATGTTCAAGCTCATCGATATCATGACCCAAACAGTGTACTTCAAACCACCCCATGAAATTATTATCATCAAAAATGTTAATAGTAGGTAATATTATAATTTATTAAAGGGATATTTATCAATACCCTAGAAATATGAGTATGTTCATTATTTTTTATAGAGTAATGAAAATATTCTAATCCTATTATTATTACATTATAAATTATTTTTATTTTGATAAAATAAAACACAAATTTTATTTTATAGAAATATTCAAATAAAATTAAGGATCTTATTTTAATGAACTATTAGATTTATAAAATATGTAATAATTTTGGAAAATATTATTATTAAATTTTTTTATTAATTATATATGATCATAAATTTTTTATGAAGTCAAAAGTAATTTTTATATGGGTTCAAAAACTATTATCATAAAAAACCAACATTTCTAAAAAAATGTTGATTCTTACTTAAACAAGTAAAACTACACATATTTTGATAATTATTTCAAATAAATAAATTTTATTGGAATCAGAATATCAAAACTATGAAATGGTGAATTTTTCATTTTCTAAGATATAAATTTTTTTTTGTAAAAATATAATACAATATAAATCTACAGTGTGTATTATGACATCATTATGTCACAATGTTATGTAATAAATACTAAAAATGGTATTCAAGAACAAATATATTTTTTAACTTTAAAATAATGTTATTCTTGGTTTATTTGATTAATTTTAAAGACTTTTTTAATCCTCCAAAACCATAAATATATTTAAAGATTTTATAATCATTTCATTAATAATATGACTCACTTTCACATCTTCGAGGTTGTTATTTTATAATTTTCAGACCATTGCCTTATAAATTAATTGAAACCTCCACCATTTTCACAAACAATTAGAAAACACGAAGGAGAGGTTTTTGGATTTTGTTATTTTACTATATGGATTCAAAAAAATATGTTTGAGAAATGATAAAGAATTCCCCAATCATTTACTATATAGACCCACAGAATCTCCCATGTATATTAAATAAATATCCATGGAGCACATCATTACTCTACCCCCTCTAGAGTCCTCCCATGGTTCCTCTATGCTCTCAATAATCTCCTCTAAAGCATTTGGCAACACAAACTCAATTAAGGGTTCCCTTCTTTCTTCCCTTTAAAAAAAATATTATTCATTTTATGCCCTTTTATTTTCAATTCCTATTGTTGGTGTGTGTTTTTTCATATGACCCATACTTACCATATGATTTCTAAAAGATGATATTACCCTTTCACTATCCTTAATCCATCCCATGAATTTTTATATGCCACCAGTTATGCTAGAAAATTTTCACAATAAGATTCCATACCAAAAATAGTATAGTGAATACCCATACACAATTTCCATCAATGGTGTAACAATTTAATCCCATATACTTATTTAATTTGGGAATTACATATATATATTCCACACTCCTTGATGAATGGAATAAAATGTGATAAAAAGTGATTCCATGTTGTATAATCTATGTGGCACACCTCAATATGAGAATGAAATGAAAATGATGATTAAACAGAAAAATATATACTTCTTAAATAAATTGGGTAATTCTTAGTCTCATGAGATTTGATGTTGGGATATGTAGTAGACCTGTTTCCTTTGTGGGAGTTTTTTCATCATGAAGTATTTGATGATATCCTTGAAATATGTTTATTATATAGTGTTTTAAGTGGTTTCAACCTTTCCCATGTTTTATTTATGTTATCACGATATATGATGTCTTATTGTTAATTTTTTTTCTCACTCCCTTTATACCATATTTATATAACTATTATTTAACATGTGTTAATTTCATCATGTTATGTTATGTTATTTTTATTCCCTTACTTGGATTTATATATCACCAATTTCTTATGTAAATCCCCATGTTATCCCATGAAGTTTTAAGTATGATCATGTTATTAAAGTTTTCAATAATGATTATATATTTACTACATTAAATTTTTATGTGATATACATAATTCTCAAACACACACGACTTCTCGATCTTATAGGTTTTGTTATGTGTAATCTTTTCTAGAAAATCATGAATCTGTGTGTAATAAAGAGAATGGTTGTTATAGTTGGTATCAAAGAAAAATTTTATTTAATTTTTGGATTAGGATTAGTAAACTTTAGAAAAATACTTATGTATTAGACTAGTTATACAATACATCCCTAAATTTTTTTAAGTATATATTATGTGTTTTATCACAAAAATAAAGCACTATTTAGATACTACACCTGGATGTGACTCTAGAAAAGATGTACATGGTTCTAAAACCCGAAAACACAGCATTTAGCTAGACTCAACCAAGAAATGGTGCATGATAATGAGCCATGATGCATAACTAGTTTTAAATTCCTTTGGGATAATTTTTGTTAAATTGATAAGTTTATTATAAACTATTATTAAGGGAACAAAAAATTACCATTATAATATATGTTAGGAAAACAATTAGGGATAATAAAAATTGAAGCTTAGAAATTCATAAGTTAAGGAAATAATTGTAATACAAATGTTATACCTTTAATGTCATTTGATATACCTTTATATGTTTAATTGTTTAAAAATAATCATACATAATTTTTTTTCTAGGTTATGGTCCAAAATAGAAGGGATCCGGTAAACAATCAATGTGACATACAATGTGATGACTACACCAACATGATTCCCAACTAGATGGGAGAATTAGTCAAGTATTATGGAGATACTATCTCATACGACTCATGTTATGAATAGAATCATGTATTAGTAGGAGTTCCCAAATCTTCCTAATAATGAACCAGATGAAATTTAGATCTTTATATTATAAAATCTTTTAACTTTAAATGGATCAATTAATCCCTTAATCATAGAAAAATGGATCAACTTCAGTGAGAATATCTTCTCTTTCCTTCAATAATATAATGAAGAGAAGGACCCACAAGTTCATTATCATATGGAGGGAGAATACGATTAGTGGTGGACATTGATAAAAAATATGAAGTCTGAGGAAGATATCAATGTAGTGGGTTGGAATGTATTTTAGAATTTTTTTCCAAAAAAAAATTTCTTTCAGTCTCTAACATAAAATGGAAAGGGATATAAATACCATCATGTAAAAATACAATGAATATATTTGGGATTATGAATAAAACTTCATAGTACAAACAAGACACTCCTATGGATTTTTCATTACCCCTAACCGAATGTTTGGCCACTACACTGGTGGACTAAAACATTCTCTTCAAAAATACCTAACATTCCAAGACATTTACAGTTATGAAGATATTTTTCTATGTGACCACAAATTCAAAATGTTGATAAGTGAATATCAAGGGTATCTTGAAGATAATAAGTAGAAAGTGGAGTTTTATTTTGAAAATCCGATGGAGAAATCCAATAGTGCCAAGAAATATCAACTTCCCACTAGTCAAAGGTGTAGAAGGAATCACCCCTAAAATTGCATTAGGGGGTGAGGAAAATATTTAGTTTAGGCCTATAAGGATTCCTAGTTAGAAACCATCGACATGAAAAAACCACTAATGTGTTGGAGGAGAGGAATTCTCTAGTAAACCCTCAGTATATTTTTTATTGCTTCAACTCCAAGTAAGTAGGGAACCTTACAAACCAATGCACTAAGACAAGGGTTTTCAAAGACAACTAATAACCACCAAGGTAGAAAGGGTGATATTTTTCCATCACAACTACTAAGGTGGATCCGGAAAATGATGTTTTGATTGGTACCATAGTTATTCATTCATGAATAGTGAATTTAGTTATTTATTCTGGTTCTATTCATAAATTCATATCATAGATTTTTATTATAACTATTTATATACCACCTAAATTCAACGATGTTGAGCTTTTTGTGAAAAAAGGGTTAAATTATTGAATCCTAGGTATATAACTTCCCCCCTGTCAAATTTTTTAGTTAAGATTCCTAGGAAAAAAATCTTATACTCCCATTGGTGGAATTTGAGGCTATTTTGGGCATGGGTTGGATATCACTATATAGAGGCAACATAAATTCCCATGATAAGTAAATCACTCTCCATATTGAGAATCGACCCCGATTCTATACAAGTGCAAGGAAGATGGTGAATATTATTTAGACCATCATCTAAGGAATTGATATTATTTTCTTATAAATAATCATATCTAGCTCAATTGATTTAGTCTAAGGAAAGGATTATCCTTGAATAAATTTACATTATGAGGGAATATGCTGATGTGTATTCTAAGTAATGTCAAGTTTTTCCTTAGAGTCGAGAGGTTGAATATTCAATTAATCATATACCAGTGGAGTTATAAGGATTCGAGAATCTATATGGAATATTAGTTGTGGAACATGATGATCTAATGAAAAAACTATGAGGGATTCTTGATAAAGGGTTAATACACCCATCTTCCTCACTATTGGCTACACCATTCCTCTTCATCAAGAATAATTATGGGTCAATAAGCCTTTTCAATGATTATCACGAGCTTAATAGATCACAATAAGGAACAAGTATCCCATACCATAGAGTGATGAATTGTCTGATCAATTATGTGTATCACAATATATATCTAAGGAGGATCTTTGGTTGGGATATTACCAAGTTATTGTGAAGAAGGTGGATATCCCGAACAATATTTTTCATACAAGGTATGGGCACTATGAGTTAATAATAATGCCATTAAAACTCAAAAATGATCTAAAAATCATCATGAATATGATGAATAGAGTCAATAGATATTACCTCAACAAAGTTTTGGTAGTATTTATCGAAGATATTCTAATATATCGCAAAATAAAGGGAAATCATAATGAACATCAAAGCACTGTACTAAAGAAACTATGAAAGGAGAATCTTTATTCCAATATAAAAATGTGAGTTCTAGTTAAAGTATGTATAATTATTGGGTATTATCATCATATGAAATGGGATATCTATGTACCTTTCAAAGACCAAAGCAATTAATGGTGTAAAAAAGACAATATTTGAGATAGATATTCATAGTTCAATTGGAATATCTTGGTATAACCATCAATTTGTGGGAAATTTATCACAATTCTCAAACCCTATAACCAGGATAATTAGGAAGGGAGTCATGTTTTCATGGAATTATAATTGTGAGGAGAGATTAACAGATTTTAATTGGAGGCACATCACTACAATTGTACTCACACTACCCACAAGTTGAGAACATTTCATGGTATTTAGTGATGATTCAAAAAGGGTTTGGGAATAATTTTAATGAAAAGTTGCAAATTGTTATCCTTTGATTCAAGGATATTTAATGTTCATGAGTTGAAATACCCAAAAAATATCTAGATTTTGATACAGTGATTTTTTATTTGAAAACATGGTCTTTTTATATATAAGAGTGATATATAAACAGATCACAAAATCCATATGTATATATTCACTCAGAAAGAGCTAAATATTTTCCAATGATGATGCTTGGAGTTGATCAAGGAATATGACTGCTAAATCCATAACCATCCTAGTATAGTGAATAATGTGGAAGATTATATATGTCAAAATTATCAATCAATTTTTTCGTTGACTATAATTTTAAATTATATGATCTTCTTTGGTTTTAAAATAATTGACATGGGAATCATAAAGGAAAGAAAATCATCAATACTTTCACAAATTATTTTTCAGCCATCCATTCTTTAGAGGATAAAATAAAATCAAATAGATAATGAGGTAATTAAGAAGTAATTGGAAGCTATAATAAAAGGAAAATCATGGGAGATAAATTTTAATGAAAAAGGAGTTTTAATATTTTGGTCAAGACTATGTGTACTATCAAATCCTCAGTTAAAGAAGGAGTTGTTGGATGATGCACATAACTTAAACTTCTCTATCCAAATATGATTCACAAATATGTAATAAGATATCTGAGAGAACTATTATTTTGAAAATATGAATAAGGATATTGTGGAATATAAATGAAGATGTATATTATGTAAATTAGTGAATGAGAAATGAGAAAATATAAGGGGATGATGGAACCATTACCCATACCTACATGGAAATGGGAAAAATCCACATGGAATTTGTCACTAGCCTTCAAAAGAAATAAATTGGGAATAAATATATATAGTTTGTAGTGGATCATTTTTCAAAGACTGCACATTTCATCATGATTTGAGAGAAATTTTCACTTGACCAACTAGAAAAGATATACATCAGAGTAGTTGTGAGGCTGTATGAAACAACACTGTGGATTATATGAGATCAATATACATGATTTACCTCTGGGTTAATGAATAGTCTCCCACATTCTTTGAATAACGAGTTGAACTTCATCACAAATTATCAAATTCAAACTAATGGATAATATGAGTGGACTATCCATACATTTGAGGACATGTTCAGAGCCGGCTCAATTGGATTCAAAGGAGGTTGATATCAAAAACATCCTGAAGATAAGATTTCATAAAATAATATTTTCTATTCAAGAATCCAAATGGCTCCATAAAAATCCTTTTATGGGAAGAGGTGCAGAAAACCAACCTGTTGGGATGAAGTTGGGGAATAAAAAAATATAGGGCCTAAGATGGTCAAGGAAATGGTTAAAAATGTTAATGCTATTCAGCAACACATCAATGATCATCTAAGTTGTCAAAAGAGTTATAATGACAATCATCAAGGAGACCCAAAGTTTTATGTTGGAAACAAGGTATCACTCCTCATATATCCATGGAAGGAATTCATGAGATTAGGGAATAAGGTAAATCTTTGTCAAAGATAAGTCGATCCCTGTGAGATTCTCAATCACATGAGAGTGGTTTCCTATCGAATAAAACTCCCACATAACCGATTTCATTTACATGATGATTAATTTATATTTTTATTGAGAGAATATATAATAGACTCCTCACATTTATTTAATATATATTTTTTACCACTGTAGAATGATCTCTCGTATGAGGAGAAGAAGGAGAAAATCTTAGACCATAGAGTCAATGTTATATGAAATAAGACAATGCACCTTGTCAAAGTGTTGTAGAGAAACCACTAGTTTTAAGAAGAGATATGGAAAACTGTGTTGGTGATGAAATATAATTTACTTCATATATTTTATTTTGGGAAACAAAAAATTCATGGGAGAAATTTTATATGGGGGGGAATATTATAACTACAAAAACTGTTATAAATAAAATTACCCTTTTGATTTGATTAAATTTATTATTATGTAATATGGTTATAGAAATCAAATGTAGTTATTTGTTTTTATTTTATTCTATAATATATAAATTACTATTAAGAATTATTACCACAGAAAATATATCTTTCTAATTATGAACACCTGATGAGTATAAATATTGGATTTTACAAAATCCAACTGACACAGAAAAATAAAGTTACGAGCCTCTACTAGTATGATTGTACACTATGAACCCCTTTTACTACAGCATCCAAAGGAGGTAAAATCTTTTTAATTTCCCCTTGATCAATCCCATGATGAAATCCAGCAAATTAATCAAGAGAGAAACTTTTTACGAGATAAGTTCAACCACATCAAGATCATGACAAAAACCATGTACGTCGAACCACCCCATGAAAGTCTCATAATCACACACCATACTCTTAGGGAATTTTAAATTGTATTAAAGGGATATGTATCAAGAACTAACCAAAAAGAGTGTGTACATTATTTTTTATAGAGAATGAATATATTTTCATCCTATTATTGATACTTTATAAATTATTTTTATTTTGATACATTAAAAAAATTATTTTTAATTAATACTCAAAATAAATTATATAAATCATATTAATAGGGTAATATATTATTGAAAAAATTATAGTAAAATAAATTATTATTAAATAATTTTTACTATGTAAATATTATCATATAATTTTTATGTAATCAAATGTAATGATTATAAGTGTTCAAAAATTGTTATTGTCAAAAAACCATGCATTTCAAGAAAAAATATTGATTCTTATTTTGAAAGTATAAATTCACATATTTAGAAAACTTTTTAAATAAGAATAATATTATCTTTAGAATCACAAAATTGAAATTATCCAATGTTTAATTTTTCATAATTTATTGACATAGTCAAATTTTCTTGTAAAAATTAAATACCATATAAATAAACTGTGTCTATTATGACAACATAATGTCCAATAAGTGATGTAAAAATACTAAAAAGGTTATGAAATAACAAATATATTTTTCAATTTAAGATTGTGTGATTTTATGTTTTATTTCAAAATTTTATAACGGATTTATGAATCCTTCAAAACTATTATAATATAATAAGTTTTTATAATCATTTATTTAAGAGTAAGATTCAATTCCATAAAAATAATGGTATTAATATATTATATTCAGAACATGTACATATTAAATAATTCGTAACAATCCCATTTTCCAGAATCCAAGTAAAAAAATTGTATGGTATGTAGTTTTGATTATTTTTTATATATAGTCTGAAACCTATGTTTTATAAATAATATAGATTTCACACTGATTTCCAATATCAAACCACCCAAGAACCCATTTATCTTCACAAAAAATACCTATAAAAATACTTAACTATTTCTTACCCTCTATATAGTCCTCACAAGGTTCACCATGATATTAGGAAGCTCCTCCAAACCATTGGGATTCAAACACTCAAGTAATGATTCTTTTCATTCTCCCTTTCATTAAATAGTATTCTTCATTTTATGTCTTTTTTATCGTTTCATAATTTTGTGGTGTGTTTTTATAAATTCCAAAAACATCCCATAGGATGTCTAAATGAAGAGGTTTCCCTTTTACTCTAATTAATCCCCCCATTAACATTTATTTTCCCCCTTTATGCAATTGAAATTTCACCCTGGGATTCCATTGGGAAATGAAGTATAGTGAATACCCACACCCAATTTCTATCAAGGGTTTTCACATTTAAGAACCTATAATATTTTAATTTGATACTTAAATGTATGTATTCTACACTCCTTGATCATGGAAAAATGTGATGAAAAATGATACCATATTGTATGATCTGTGTGCCCACTTAAGCATGATAATAAAATGAATGTGATGGGTGAATCCAAAATTATATAGTGATCAATTGCATTTGGTAATTTTCAGTCACACGATACATCATCTCAAAGATTGATTAATCTTTATTCCTTTATGGAACTTTTTCTATCATGAATTCATGGAATTTATCCTTGACCCGGGTTTATAATGAGGATTTTAATATAGTTTCCACATTTTCCATGTTTCCATTATATTTTAATGATATATCATGTCTTATTATTCATGTTTATGATTATCAATAATTTTATGCCCATTTATATAACTATTTCTTACATGTATTCCTTTGTTGAGGTTATTTTATGTCTATTCACATACTAGGATTTATAGCTCTCCCCTTTCTTATATATGTCCTCGGGTTATACCATGTAGTTTTATGTACGTGAATGTTAAGTATGTCTTCAATAAAGATGATGTTTTTTCTATTTTAAGTTGTTATTTAAATTATATAATTCCCAAAAACACTATACATCTCAATCTTTTTTATTTTATTAGGTGTATTAATATGTAATAAATCAAGAATTAATGTGTAATAATGAGAAGGGTTGTTATAACCTGAGAGGGGAGAATGGTACAATTACATGAAAATTACCTAAAAAACTAGTTAATAAGAATTTTCATGAGTTTATTAGGATATTTGTCAAATTTGTTTCACCAAAAACATAATCATAAACAATACTGACAAATGATGAGATTGTAATATTAAATTAATTCCATTTTGGTAACATTTAATCATAAAACCCATAAATAAATAACATAAAAATGAATATAAAATATCATGATGAAAAATAAATACATGATACAATATATAAAAGGATATTTGAATACATCTCATGAAATAATATAGGCGCGTAACATAATATATGTCTCAAAGGAAGAAAATTGAGACAAAACATCCCTTACAATGTTTGGTAACATTTGAATCGTAAACCCCTTGAAAGTGAGAGAATCAAATGGATATAAAAATTCAAATATTTTTAAAAATAGTCATCATAAAAAATAATTCTTAGTATATACACCACATAGAATAAATATTTGGTGAATACGAAAGATGTCTCACAGAAATAAAAATTGAGATTGGGATCTCTTACCATAAATCATAAAATTTTTCATAATAATTCACACATCTTGTATAATAAATATATTTCTATGATAAATATATTATAGAACCATATTTATATATATCATAGCATGAATTATTTTATTATTACCTTGTATTACTATTTTTGTAACAATTCATTATTAATTTCACATTTCATGTAATAACATATTTGTTTTTCTTGAATGATTTATTTTATATATTTGTCCCCAATACATAAATGATGGTATTATAATATAAATAATTTAATACAATTTAAAAAATCATATATATATAGTCTATATGTATTTAGTGTAATCAATAAAAGTTTCTAGTAGAAAATTAATTACACCGTTCCTCGAGATTGCAGTTTGTAGGTACACATAAATGGTATTTAAATTTTCTAGTATGATTGAATGAAATAATTGTAAATGGTATATTAATATTCCAAAATCAATATTCATTCTTTTATATGAAATATTTTGAATAAAATCATATGTAATATGCTCCATGTAAAGTGTGAATGAATAACATCACTTCAAAAAGTGGTAATACGTCGTACACAAGAGCGATATTATCGAATTCACAAAAATTAAATTAATGAAGGTTTGTGTGAAATAAGAATTCAAGAAGAAAAATAATATAAAAAATATATAAAAAAATCCATCATTAGATAGAACCATTAGATGTTGTAATAGAATAATGAAGGACATCAGTTCGTGAGGTTGTTGTCGGCCCTATACACGAATGATGTTTTCGTAACCAATTTGATTGATGTGAAGATTGTTTTAAGTTATGATACAAAAATAAAATAGCTAATTTTATGGAATATGATGTGGTAATTATATCATTATTTTTAATAATAATTGAATTGAAGGGGAGAATAAATAAAAAAATGCTCGTTCAGGACTGTTACCACTTCTTCAGGTATCCTCCTTAAGTATTTACCAAAAACCATTATTGGATTGATTTATGTCCAAACTATGGTTTCAAGTATTATAAGACAGTATATTGGAAGTAATTTGGCCTAATCATGGAGGAAGAAAACAATTTTGAAGGTGTTAGGGGGATCATAAAATAGATGGCATTTTATAATTGTGGTGAGTGTCACACATCTAATTTTTAGAAAGAAATAATTACAGCCACTTTTTTTCATGTAAAAATGCGCCAATAAAAAATATTATTGAGAATAAAAGGGTTATGGTCAATATATGGCCATAAAATGGGAGTTGAAATTTTTTTGGGATATTTTTAACCCTTATCGTTTTAGTTTTAACCCCCAATAAATCTATTTTACCTTAACCACAATAAATAAGATTTACTATTTTTCCTATACATTTTAGCGAAAACATATGTTGAAATTATTAAAAAATATAAAATTTTTATAATTCAAAATATAGATTCAGTTTTCAATATTCTATTCAATGAAGTGGAAATTTTAATTAAAAAAATAATCCAAGATACATCAAGCTAAGGCATGATTTTTAAAGGTAAAATGTTCAAATGATTCAATTGTGTTTATATCAAAATTCAACAAGAAAATAATCCCAATTCTCTAAATTAGATTTTAGGATTTATATATTATCTAATTCTACATTTAAATATTTTAATATATAATTTAAATTTATCAAAAAGTAAATAAAGATGCAATTTTAAATTCAATTTTAGAATTTTTCACAATTCAAAAAAATGATTCATTTCAAAGAAATACAAAAAATTCACCCAAAGTTATATTTGACAATATGATTTGAATAATGATGTTAATTTTATAAAATCAATTTTATAAAAGTGTCACAATTTAATTTTATTATTGTTCATAAGATGATATAAATATGTTTTTTTCTTAAAAAATAGTATTTTTGAATGATATGATGATTTTATTGATTAATATGTATTTTATTAAAAATATTTTTAATTTATATAAAAAAATTATAATTAATATTTTAAATATTATATTTCTATTTATATTTCTATTTTCAATGGCTAGGTTATATTGGCTATATTTAAATAATTATAATGATAATATTTCTAGGTTTTTTTAAAACTCAGGGTCCTGTGTAACAAAAGAAAACACAGTATTGATAAAAGTGAAATCTTAACCTGGTGATAGGTTTAAAAAATCTATCAAAGAAATTTAATTTTAAAAAAATAGAAAAAATTGGGGTGTTATATTTTTACCCCTCGAAAAAATTTCCTTCAAAATTCGTGATGATGATACAAAATAACAAGTATTCATCTAACTCATCTTTTAAAAGGATCCAACATATCTACCTCTAACTAGTTCATTATAAATAAAAATAATGGAAAAGTTGTGTGGCCTTGTTTCGTAGAAATTTCTCTATATGATCCAAAATCTCCACTAGCTTTTCCACATAAGAAAGAACTTCCTCTAATTGTATGACCTCTGAGTTCAGTTCCTATGAAGGATCTATTAATTAATTCATTAGGATAGATATATATAATACATGATGGACTTGATAGAGGTTTCGTTAATGTTCTAGGTGATAGGATATGGTCATAATATAATCAATAATTGTAAGGGGACCAATATACCTGGGGTTTAATTTTCATTTCATCACAAATCTCATAACCTTCTCCCATTGAGAAATTTGTAGAAACAAATTGTCCCTATCTTAAAATTATAGATCATACAATCTATTACTAGAATAAACTTTCTACCAACATTGTTCTAACTTATGTGGTTCTGAGTGGATATAAACTTCTTTTTAATTTATCGAATGATCTGATTTTTTAATATATTTCAATCTCTAATTTCATCCCTTCACATTGGAGCTCTAAATATTCCCATAATGGTATTTATAAAGATCCATCTAATTGCTTGAGTGAAAGAAATTTGTTTACAAAAACTAGACTAGATAATGGTATTGATCCTAACCACCTTTTAAATCCCAAGAACACATTCTCAACATATACTATAAGGTTCAAATTTTTATTTTGGACTAAATATATTTTTGATTATGATACATAGTGCTAAAAAACAACTCTTCATTAGGAAGATACTTAATACTTTACATGATAATTGAGGTAAAATTCAAATCCTGATCAAATAAAATTTATTATGGTACTCTACAAAACCATACCACTTACTTAATTTATATCATAGAAATATGATCCAAAGAGAATTATAATATGATGGTAATAAAGTGTGATGACTTAGTTGTGTGATCTAACACATTCCATATATCATTATGGACTTTAGATATTTCTCGTAGTCAAACGACTAAATAAATATAAACATTTTCCCATTTACATTCGGCTATGGGTTATGGATGTAACATCTTCTTAGCCTTTTCTATTTCATACTTAATATTTTGACATAACATGAATTGAGATACAAAAATTTGGATTTCTCTCATTATTCCATCCTATGAAAAATAATTTTTAAAATATTTGAACATCCTTGTACTTCCCAGATAAATAGAGAATGAATAACTTCGAACACAGATCATTCCATCACGATCAAGGTTAATATTAGGAACATTTCTACCATTATTCTTCAATTCTAAATCTCTATATGCACCTATTTAATCTTCATATGGATAGATGGTTGAACCTTAAATTAACCAAGATACAATTTTTTTAATAATCCTTCAAGATTTCTAGATTCACCCTATATAAATCCAAAAAATAATGAATCTATTATAATCTGTATCATGGATCAGCTAGCATGATCCTTTTAACTCAATGAATCTGCAACCATGCTCTCTTTTCCCATGTTTTAATGTGTTGAGAATTCATAATCACATATCAAATAGATCCTTTTTATCTGGCACATATTCAACACATTCTATGTGAATATATGCTTTAAACATTTAAGATAAGTATATATGTCACACATTTATACATAAAGATAAATTGATATATATATTTAATAAAAAATCCATAGCTAACTCCAAATCATATTTTGGGAATGTTTTCAAATTAATATTCAATTTCCATGAATAATAAGCTATAACTACCTCATTATTCATAGGAAAGCATCCCAATCCATTCATGTTTGTGTAATTATAGATTATAAACCCTTTTCCATTATAGGGTAATATAAGAACAAGTGAGATCACTAATATTCTATTTAGTTCCTTGAATGTTGACTCACATTCATCCGTACAAATAGATTTAGATCAGTTCAATCTTTACACGGTTAGATGAATATATAGTTATGATAAATCCTCCAAAAAACATCGATAATATTTAGCTAAACCAAGAAAACTATATATCTCAGTCACTATGGTTGGTCTAGGAAAACATTTAATAGACACCATATTTGTGGAATCTATTGATATACCCTCTATTAAGATTAATTTCCCAAATATGAAAATACTTGAAACCAATATTCAAAAATATTAAAATTTTCATATAGTTTATCCTTCATTGGGAACATCAGTATAATTCAGAATTGATGTTAATGATTTTCATTTCTCATTGAATAGATTTGAATATATTCTATAATGATTATGATAAACATATTAATGTAATATGAAAATAAATTTTTTGTTAAATCTATGAATATATAAATGGAATTTGTAACATTTAATTACTATATATTCATAGGGTCCTACCTTTTGGAGAATGCTGTCTTGGGTATATCTATCTTCTTCACCATGACTTATTGATATCGACAATGAAGGCCAATTATGGAAATGTATTAAGCTCCTCACAGTTTATCGAACAATTCATCGATATGGGGAATAGAACATTTGTTCCAAATTTCAATATTTTCATCTACATATAATCAATGAAGATTAACATTGATCAATATTTTTCTTAACAAAAATAATAGCTTCACCCGATGGTGACACACTTGACTGAATGAATCCCGTTTCAAGGTTTTCCTGGAGTTTCTTATTCAATTCCTACAACTATATCAGATCCATTTTATAAGTATTATTCGAAATCGGTGTTTCACCAAGAGTGAGTTTTATTGAGAACCAAACAACACAGTTTGGTGGATGACTGGGAAAATATTCTATAAGTACATTAACAAATTCCCACAAAAATGGGTATTCCATATATATCAAGGTTCTCCCCTACCATATGATATAAGTGCACCTTCAGAATAGAAATGAAGACCCATAAAATTTATGTTATATCTATCCAAGGTTCATAGTTAGGGTCACATTGATATATTACCATAGGTGGGTTTGGAATATTAAATGTAATTTCTATTCCTTGATAATTGATGTGGGTTTATATAGAGAAATCCAATATATGCTTAAGATAACATCAAATTCAGAAAGAAGAAAAATGAAATATTTATCGGGAGAAAATTATAAAATATGTTAGCAATAGTAGAATAATATAATTCAGTTGAGATAATTATAAAAATAGGGGGTTTCATTCTAATTCTATATATAATTGTTTGGGTGGAAACTTGATACCCCATGAAAAAAATTTAGATAAAAAATGTGTAGATCTAGAGTTAAATACCCCATTATCATCTCTAGGTTAGATGGTAAGCTTACCTTTCTCCACGTTGTTATCACAACCCTCATCAAAAATATTCATCACATCATATTTCCACTAGCCATAAGTTTAAGAGGTGACTAGCGTTGATTAACATCATTAGACATCAAATTTAGGCTCTTTTTAGCATAATGCCCAAACTCTTTGAATTTGAAACACTTGAGTATGGGTGGGGAATTATATATATATATATATATATATATATATCTCTCTCTCTTTAAATAATTATATAACATCATCCCATCAATTTATCATTCAATTTATGGATGATCTTTCCTTTCACATTTAAATCATTTAGCATCCCCCTTAAGATAATTTCTTCCATTCTTCCTCCAACACAACTTTAATCATGGAAAGATAATATTCTTATCTCCATGGTTCTAATATATTCCTTTTAATTCAAAATTATATTATTATAAAAAACATGATATTGACAGGTAACACCTATCTCCATTACCAGATTTATAGCACATCGAATAATCTATTCATACCTTCTGAATTATCTTACTGGTAACACCCATTGGATACATTTTTAATCCACTAAATAATTAATAAACCTTAATATAATATTTAATGATAATACAAGAATTTTACCTCAAATGTCATGGAAAATTTTCTTCTTAGGTACTTATTGATTCACAATCCTTTTACATTGTCCCAAATAATTACCTTTTATAAAGAGAATATGAGGATTGTAAATATTCAAAAATATGTTATTTAAATAATCACAAAACATGGAGTGAATTTTATCCTATTGACTCATATTCTTGACTAGAGGACACCATTGATCATATTAACCATCCAAATGGTATAAAACTAAAATTATTTTTTTTCATATTCTGAACACTGGAGAAAAGAATATATCCTTTTCGGGGCACTGATCAATTTTTTAGAAACTAGTGGATTAGAAGACCACTAAAAGAAGGTCGACTTTTCTCAGGATGAAATTTATTGACTATTTCCCTTATTTTTTATTGAAATTATAGAATGATTTATATCTTGAGAAATATTTGTGAGAATAAAAATGAGATTTTTCATTCAAACTTCAATAACAATTGGATGTTCTTGAGGAAACTAATTTCATAGTCCACCACAATCAGCATTAACATGGTTCATTTGGGTTCTATCCAGTGACTAAAACCAAAAAACATAGTGTAAGAAACATTTATCATTAGGGGGAACAAAAAAATCATAAAAAACCAACTATAGTAGAACTGAATCGTGAAACATTATTTAATCTATGACACCTTAGTTTTATCCTATGTTATTCATAGTCATCATTTATTTAAATCCTTCATGATGGTTTATAATGTATTTTTTAAATTTAGAGAATACCCACGATAGTATCAAACATGGTGTGTAGTAAGACCTGTTGGCATGAAATAAGTAATGATATAACATACCTAAATAAACCCCTTTTTAGTAATTTCCTCTAGGTACCTATGATTCTGAGCCACATCCATTTTTAGTATTGAGACAGAGATGTAATTTTTGGAAAAATACCTGATATTTACATTACCAAAATGTCAAGTCATTTTCATATAAATTTACTCATCCCTATACATATCCTTAGGCATGAAATTTTGGATACTACTATGGTTTTATCATACTAGTTTTAAAATTTTAACTAAATTTTTCCACTAATACCAATTATAGATACCAATATTATCAAACATATATATTACATGGTTTTTTATTAATATTCATTTCATTACACAAAAAGATGATAGAGGACCATAATATTTTAGTGTCTTCGTAATCATGGAAACAAAAATAACTAGTCCATAGGTAAAATACAAAATATTACACTATAATATTCATAAATAGAACCCTTATTATAAATATCATACATAGTACATATATTCTTAACATTGGGAAGGGAAAAATAATAATGGGTGAGATCAGATCCTTAGTTAGGGTAAAAAGGGAGATACACAAGCATAACATAGACATGAGATTATTAGAACCTAATCATAACATTCTAAAACAATACCCTTCATATAAAAGATCGCAATATTTAGTAATGTAATAAAAATTTTGAGTTCATTATACATGAATCCTAAGGAAAAAAACATTATCCTTGAGTGCATAACACCAACTTACGACATATATTTATGGCATAAAAATAATCATAGAAAATATTATCTTAAGGATACCCACCTTGAAATTCATAAAAAGTTGTCTTGGGATAACCTCTAATTTACCTACTTAAGGATTAAGAATACCTCCCATGTACACTATTTTGAGATTGGGATAACCACCCATGGACCCTCCTTTTTAGGTTTGGGATAACCACCAGTGTACCATCATTTTTGGGTTTTGGCTAACCACTCATGTAACCTCTTAGATCCTAGAAATTATTTTATTCCTCAATGCATTGGATAGAGATATAGTTCTTACCCTTAATATAATTAAAATCATACATATATTGATAGTAATATCATATTTATTTTATCATATGATAACCCATGATAATTAATGGGGTTCAAAAAAATTTCATCATAACATATCCCATGAAAAAGGAAGCATGTTTCATGAGAATATTATCATAGTATGACCTGAGAATGAGAAATAGGTTTCATAAAAATCATTCCATCATAAATATTAACCATTAAGAGGATTAATAATTATGAAATATTTGGATCACATCCCGAGTAAAAAATAGGCCACATCAATCGATGAAATCATAGATAGAAAATGATTTTGTTCAAAATTATAAAATATCACTTGAAGAAAATACACTTTCATCTTTTAAAATACCCTTTTAAAATCATAATTTTTTTTTAAATATTTTTATTTCGAAAATAAATTCTAAATCATATAAAAAAATTCGAATAAATCAATTGTTACAATGATGATAATATTTCTTCATATCGTACATGTTAAAACAATAATTCATTTCACATTTACGGTGAATTAAAAAAATCCTTGTTTTTGAAAATGACATAAAGATTCATTTTAAAAATTTATGTAAAATATAAAACATTGGTAAATTATGGTGAAAAAACATTGAATAATAATAAATTTTCTGAAAAAAATTTATTGAAACCAAATATTTTCGAGAAAAAGGATTTACAACTGAAGAGAGAAATAAGGTTTGATTTTCTTAAAACAATTCGAAATTATTTTAAGAATAAAATATGTAAAAAATGGTATTGTGAACTGAAAATATCATGAATAAATAAAGTATAATAAAATTAAGTAAATTATTGAGAAATAGATTGTAATTTTTTGTCATCAGAAACATAATCATAAACAATCCCTATAAACAATGAGATTGAAACATAAAATCATTACCACGTTAGTATATTTGAATCATAAAACCAATAAATGAATAAAAATGGAACATAAAATATCTTGAGGATAAATAAATTCATGGTATTTATTTTAAATGAGTTTTTATATACACATAGTTAATATATATAGGTGATAAACATAACTTACATATCATAGATGAAAAATTAAGAAAAAAATCCCTTACCACTGTGGTACCTTTTGAACTATAAACCTCATGAAGGGGAGAGTATAAAATGTATATGTAAATCCCAATAATTTTCAATATAATCATAAAAAAATCAATTCAAGGGAATTATACACTGTAGATAAAATGAAATGATGGTGAATATGGCTTGTGTCTCATAAATGTTAAAAAGTTAGATGAGAGTCCCTTACTTAAGTCTTGAATTCCATTCTACTCATTAAAAAATATTTTATAATAAATATAAGTTTATTATAAATTTAATTTATAACCATATTTAAATATTTCGTACCAAATATTATTTTTTATGATATGTTATAACCCATTTATTAGTAATTCTATATTAATGTCATGTCTTAGGCAATAACACCTATGTTTTTCCTGTATGTTTTTACATTTTATTTTTTTTACTTATTACATAAATCATGGTTTCATCATCACAAGAAATTAAAACAAGACATAAATATCATATGTATTCTGTATATAATTATTCATAGTAATCCATAATATTTAGTGATAGAAATTGAAATACACCTTTTATGAATTCAGTAATCCATTTGTACGCATGAACATTGTTTCAATTTTCGTTTCGTATTGAAATAATGAAAGGTAAATGATATATTAACATTAAAGAATAAAATTAATATCATATATATATATAAATCATATGTTCATTAAACCTATAACTCCCCATGATTTTATGGTATGTCTCTATGGAATTAACATCATTTATGGATTATGTTGCATGAAACACTAAGTTTAAAACCACGATATACTATAATATATAAAAATGACCATTGGAATAATAATGTGACCATTAAGAATATTAACCTATAAATTAGAATAATAAACAATCCTATGAAATTATTAATAAAATTATGGAATCTCGTAAATGAAAAAACTGTATACTAATATCATGGAAATGTAGATAAATGATTAAAAAATATAAATTAAGTGTTAGAATTTTTGTGTAAGAAAACTTTTTATTTAAAATTTTATAATTAATATAATGATATAAATAAAAATTTATAATCATAAAAAGGACTCATAAATTAATATATTTATTCATTATAATTATAAGATAGTTTAATAAGACTATAATTAATTTTTCAAAGTGTTTGAAAATCGATTATAATATTAAAATAAGTATTTCTCGAATAAATGAGGATATAATTAAGAAATTAAAATAATAATATTTAAAAAAATTAATAGTATTTATAGGACTTAATTATCAAAATATTCATTTTAAAAAATGTTCATGGTGATTTATGGTATTTTTCTAAAATTGTTGAATTTTTTATACATAGTGAAATTTGGTAATTTTAAACATTTAACAATACGAGTAAATAAAATATTATTGATTCAAGGATATTGTATTTATGAGGAAATAACATGTAATTTCGAAATTAATTTCTTTATTTGCTGTATTTTTTCACAAAAATCATTATTAGTGATTGTCTTGAGCCAAAATAATAAACTAATGAATAAAATAATCCAAAAACACCACTCTCCTCTACTATATATATCAACCTTTAACACCCATTATACTAATAAATTATTACACTTTAATATTATATAAATTCAACCAATATACTTTACTAATCATATTCCCTATATCCAAGACCTTGAGGTCTTAGAAAAACACCAAATACAAGTGTCTTAAGGTGGTTCCCCTAAAGATGATATCAAAGAGGTAATATCCTCTTTCTTCTCTTCTAATTTCATTTATTTTATTTTCACCTCCTAAAATACCCTATTAAAAGTTTAATGGTTACTCCAATATCATACAGGTACTGAAATTGTATTGTGATAATGTATTTTCCATCATCTAATCACTTAACTTCTCTTTTTATTTAAAAATTCAAAACATTGTCGGTGATGTGTCGATTCACCACATTTGTGGACGATGAGTTTTAATTTCTAATTACTGCCTTAAAGGATGGTCGTAAGAAATTATTATGGTTAAAATATATATTTATATATATTATAACTAATATCTTGTTTTTGAACTAATAAATAAACATAATTTAAAATAAAATCACAGAACTTCTTGATTGTCATAAAAACCTAAAAATAAATTAAGACATTTTCATCAACATTTATTCTATTGAATCATACTCTTATCATATAAAAAATGATATATGAGATCATATGATATTTTTTATCTTCATTAATACAAAATTATTTTACTTATGTAGTGTTAACTAATATTTTATGAGAACTCTCATATTTATACTAAAGGGAACCGAACCTGAAACCATGAAACAAACACTCATAGAACAACAAAATTAAACATTATAACTCATCAAATCTTCCATATATTAACATCATAAAATTATAAAAAATATAATATATGTTTAATAGGTTATGAATTATGTAATTAATTAATCTAATTTGATTATCCATGAAATTAATTACATGTTCAGAACTCTTTCAAACATAAGGTAATGGATTTCACATATAAATTTTATTTTTTATACATATGCCTTATTCAAGCCTTATTCGTTGTGCATGGTGTATGTATACATTCCTATGATATATGATAACTTGAATCAATTTTTATTCGTGGTATTCAATGTATCATTTGATTATTATTACTTTTATGAGGCATACAGTCTGATTGATTACAATTAGGTAAGGAATTATTAACCCAATTTCTATTCTTTGTGTAAAAATTCTACTTCAATGATTATGTCATACTACCATTATTTTCAAAACTAATTTTTTATCTTATATAACATTTACAATTTTTTCTATTGATTTATATCTGATTTACAAAAATTATTCATTGGGATAACAATCACAATTTTTTTTGAATTTTTTTTTAAAATGTTTATTTTTTTCATTGTTTAAAGGAAATGTTTTTAAAAATACATGACATGGGAATATTTTTTCTCTTTAATGATGCATTAATGCCTTGAAGAGTTATTTACATGTTTTCAATGATATTTTTACATAGAATGTTTTCTTTTATAATTTGAAATATTTTTAACTAATTGATTTCAAAGTAAAGTTCATATTTATCTCACCTAATTTTCAATGATTTTATCAGAGTATTTTCATCTATATCAATATTATTTGTTGTATATTCTTATTAATTGAGGTTGATCACATATGATAACATTTACTATATTTTATTGATTTCTTATGATCATTTTTACAGTGGATATGCTATTTTCATTCCATTCATCATATTATAGTGGATATATTTTTATTATGATTATCATTTTGGGGAATGTTAGTAAAATTTCATATTATTTTCTCAATATAAAGGTATATGTTGAATTTGTTCCATCCCTTTTATATAAGGATTGTATTGGTCTTAGTAAGTGATGGGTGGGGCCTACTCTATCCCTTTTATGCGTTAGTAGGTCTAATTAGACAAGCTAGTTTAGGTATTAGCTCATGTCTTACCTCATTATATATGGATCCCTGGCTGAAGCCTTGGATTTATGTTTATTGTGTCCCAAATTATGTATTCTGTCATAATGAGATTAGTTATTTATAATCCATGTGATTTTTTGACGATTAGAATGTCAATGGTATGTTTCATTGTCATGTGATTATTATATAGAATTGTTTGATCATATATTATTCCATCTATATTATTCACATGATTTTGATTTATTGGAATGAGCTTTTAGTTATTCATTTTTCGTTATTATTTAGGTTTATTTATGATATTACCACTTTATTAATTGCCAAAATGTGAATCTAAAATCACCCCTTTATTTTGTTTTATTTTTTTCATAGGATTCCATGATATATATTATGATTGACATAATGGGATAATATATTAGGATAGGTTTGTATCTAATAGAGTTTATATATTCTATTCTATTACATGTTTTAATGTAAAAATTATGTTTGTATGTGGTCTTCCAAAGTTAATAAACTATTTTGTTCTTTGGGATACGATTTCTTGTACTTAGTACCAATGTAATAATGTAAGGCAATGCCTCTAGACTACTAGTGTTGGGGTCTTTATAGTTGATATAATATAATGATTAATAGATACATTGGACACTAGATAAATGAAGACATAGATTTGAAAAATATAACTCTATAAGTGAATTTAAAAATATTACCATGGTAACCAAGAATATGATGTTTAGAATAGTTAAACATATTTTTATAAGTGTTTAAGTAGTTAAAAAATTTCACAATATACTCTAGCGTATTCCATTATTTTTAAATTACTTCTAGTGGAAGGAATATAAACCATATCAATTCATGTATTCTGTGTAGGTATTTCAAACTTATGTGAGATAATGATGTTGGAGCAGGCACTGCTACTGGAGATGAAAAACTTATAACTGTATTAGGAAAACTAATTAATGTTATGAGAAATAACCTTTATCTCATGGAGTATCATAATCTACAACATGTTGTAACAATTTTAGGCTGATTCATGTGGAAGACACCTTAATAATTAAATGGGTCTAAAACCCCATTTTTAGTAGAGAAATGGATGAGTTCCTTAGAGAATATATTTTCCTCTTTTGTAATTAGTGAAATTAAGAATGTTAACAATTGTATTTACTATCTAATAGGATATGTAGATCAATTTGTATCAATAATTCAAAACAAAAATACGGAATATGGATTTGAAAATATGGAATGGGAAGATTTTAAGGAATTTTCGTTGAAATATATTTCCCTCTCAAACAATGAGTGTATATGGAGACACAATTTTTGGGTCTGAGGTAGAAATATGGTGAAAACATTGCTAAGAATTATGCCAACTTTATAAGGTTAACAGTGCATGCCGTAGACTACATTCATAATCCAAGGAAAAAAATTTACCATTTATTTGATATTCTAAAACCAATTTTAAAAAGGGAACTACTGTCCCCAAAATTCTTATCATACGAGTATATTGCATCATGTTACATCAATATGGAGAATGAATTTTCCAAGCCATATGGATTCAAATGGAAGAAAGATAAGAAGAGGGATTATGATTAATTTTTAAAAGGAAATAATGAGAAAATAATAATGAAAAAATTGATTTTCCATCTTGACGTAAACGAGGAAGTAAACATCATGGTATATGCCTATTGGGAATCATAGTTTATCACAAGTGTGGATAAAAAGGCCTTGATCCCTGTGATTTCATGGGAATGAAAGAAGCTAAAAATGTAAAATACATCAGATGTACGGAGATGGTACACTATAAATATGATTTTTCAAGATGTAATATAAAATTTACTTGAAATTCAAAGTGAACAATGATATGAATATAAAATCACAATAGTAGAGGCTGAAGTTCCTAATGAAGTGTTGGAATTAACTTTAATCATCTCCTTAAATTTAGCTACTGATTTATTTGATTCAAGACAATTTAATTATAATATATCTTCTTAATTTTATATAAGAATTAGATATTCACAATTCACCATGTCATGGTAGTTTTCAATCAAAACTTTTAGTGAAAACCATATTGTAAAAATATTATGTCAATTCATTACTATTTTGACAGAAAACATGCTCCAATAGTTTATTTCAATAGAAATTTTTTTGTTTTTTTATGAAGATATAGAATTTAATATCTATAGAGAGGAGACTTTATAATCTGAGTCATATCTTAATCCACCTCTAGTATCTCTTTTAAATGATATTATCAGAGAAGAAGAGTAGTTAAAAACTATTAATAAAAAAAGTGATCTTTAAAATGATGATGTAACTATTATATATGAATGGAATTATGTATTTCCCAAGGAATTACCTAGATATACTCCAGAGTGTGAGGTTGAGTTTTTATTGATTTAATCTATAATATAACACCTATATAAAATAATTCCTATAGAATAGACATGGTGGATTTAAAAGATTTAGAGAATCAATTAGAGGAATTGAGCATTAAAGGATTTATATGCCCTGGTATTTCACCATGGGAGGTACAATTCTTTTTTTAATGAAAAAGATGGATCTATGAGGCCATGAATTGAATATAGGGAGATAAAGTATATTAAGATAGAAAATCATCCTCTGCCTCACATTGAGGACTTATTTGATTAAATTCATGGAGGTCAATATTTTTCAAAGATTGAACTTCATTCAGAATATCATAATTTTTTTGTAAAGAAGGATGATATTCCAAATAAAACATTTTGAACAAATAATGGACATTAGGAGTTTACAGTAATTCCATATGGATTTACTAATAAACCCTCTATTTTTAAGGATCTAATGAACATAGTATTGAATGAATATATTGACAATTTTATTATGTTATTTATTGATGACATCTTTTTTAATTCATAATCTATTCGGACTATGAGTACCACTTGTGGACTATTCTAGAGACACTTCGACGAAAATATTTGTATGAGATGTTTAGAAAGTGTGAATTCTAGCTTCAAACTATTTCTTTTCATGTAATATAGTATCTAAAGATGGAATCTCAATTGATTCTGTGAAGAAAATGGTAGTACCTGAATGGACTAGACTAATAAATATAACTAAGGTATACAATTTCATTAGTTTAACTATTTTCTATCAACATTCAATTCATATTTTTTCCCAATTATCAAACCTGGTAACCAGGATTACTCGTAAATGGGTTAATTTTTCCTGGATAAAGGATTGTGAAGAATGATGTGATAAATTGATGATGATATCAGCAAATTCTCCAATCTTGACTCTGCCAGGGGGTAATTGTGGTTTTCTAATTTATTGTGAAGCATCTAAGAAAGGACATGGTTTTTTCCTTATGAAGAATTATAGAGTTATTACCTATACATCAATACAGTTATGAACTCATGAAAAAAACTATCTATCTCATGATCATTAGTTATTAGTTGTAATCATTTTATTTAAGATATGGTGACACTGTATATTGCTATATTTTTATGATATATAAAGATCAAAAGAGTTTGAAATATATCTTATCAAAGATTGTACTCAACATGAGGCATTAGCAATGGCTTGAGCTATACAAGGATTATGACTGTTCAATTCAATACCACCCTTGGAAGGAAAACAATGTAGTAGATACATTAATAAGGTAAGATCATGCAGATCTAAAAAATTGAGGATTGATAGGAATACTATGTACAAGGATATAATAAATATGAATATAGTAATTATCAAGGAAGGTGAGAAATCACTACTTTTTTCAAATGATTTTAAAACCAACTTTCTTCGAAAGGATAAAACATTCTCCGTCTGATGATGAGAATTTTCAAAATAAAAATAATGTTGTGAATGATGGTAAATATGAATTCTTTATATATAAATGTGGAATTTTAATATTTTGGAAGAGTATTTGAGATCCCTCTATACCTAAGATAAAAAAGAGAATTATTGGATGATACTCATAGCTCGAATTTCTCTACACACCTCGGTATCACTAAGATGTATAATGATTTGAAGGAACAGTTTGGGTGGGTCAATATGAAGTGTGAAATTTATGATTAAGTATCACGGTGTTTATTTTTCAAATAGTCAAAGGCTGGGAGAAAATATCATAGAGGATCCAGGTAGCCTCTACCTATTACTAAATGGAACTTTTATGAAATTACTACGGATTTTGTCACCAGATTTCCAAAGACTAAATACAATAATTATGCAACATGGGTAATTGTTTATTGAATTACCAAGTATTCATATTTCCTCATTATAAGGGTGAATTTTCCATTGAACCACCTTACATTACCCTATATTAATGAATTTGTAATACTTTATGGTGGAACTATATCTATTGTGTCTAATTGAGAATCCCATTTTTTATCAAAATTGTGTAAGATTCGTCTGTCGGCTTTGGATACTGAGCTTCATTTGAGAACTTATTATCACCCACAAACTGATGGGGAATTTGGATGGACTATTAAATCATTAGAGGAAATGTTGAGATCAAGATCACTTGAGTTTCAAGGTAGGAGTAATTAGTATTTACCTTTGGTAAAATTTTCAATTAACAATATTTTTCATTAATGTAGTAAAATGGCACCATAAGAAGTATTATACGAGATGAGATGTCACACTCAAACTAGTTAGGATCATATTGGTGAAATGATGATTATAGGCCAAAAACTTGTGGAGGAAACCACATAAATGTTATATATTATTCAAACCAATATTTAAGGAGCTCAAAGTAGGGAAAATAGTTATGTTGACAACTACATAATGGATTCCAAGTTTCAAGAGGGAGATCGATTTTTTCTGATCATTTATTCATTGGTGGGGGTCATAAGGTTCTGTAATAAAGAGAAACTATGCCCCATATACATCATTACTTTTCAAATTATGGTGAGAATTTTATTTTATTCTTATTATTTTTTAATGCCACTACGACTTTATAATGTAAACAATGTATTCCACATCTCTTTGTTAAGAAAGTATATGCCAAACACAACACATGTTCTCATATATGAAGAAATAGAGTTGGAACCTGATATATCTTATTGTGAAGAGCCTATCTAGATACTAGACACTAGATGATATGTTTCTATGAAATGAATGATTATTCTGGTAATGTTACCTTGAAAAAATTATATAAATGAAGAGGAGATGTTAGAAATAGTGGGAATTATGATGTTGAACTACCGAAATATTTCTAGGAGGTGACAATATAGAAATTTCAAGGAAATTGTCTTTTGATGTTGGGTAGAATGTAAGACACAATGATTTTACGGTATGCCTCTTTTAAATTTAACATCTTCAACATATTAAGTTGCATATGACACTGAGTTTAAAACCATTATATACTATTAGTTATTAACATAGCCATAGAAATAATAATCTGACCGTTAGGAACATTAATCAGGATATTGAAAAAATGAAATCAAAAATAAAAATTTAAATACAATTTAGGTAGATCATAAATAAAAATATGATATATTTATAACTTTTTTAACTATATACATTTTCAAAAAATGATAAATTAAGTGTTCTTATTTTTGTGAAATATAAATATTTATGTATAACATTTTAATTTATATACTGATTTAAATGAATTTTTTATAAAATAAATTATTAATTGATTTTTTTTCCTTTATAATTATAATAAAATGTTTTCACAGCTTAATAAAATTTTCAATGTGTTTTAAAATAAATTTTGGTATTAAAATTGGTATTTTTCAAATAAATGATTATTTTATTTAAAAACTAAAATTCTCATATTTAGAATTTTTTTCCAAAAATGGAGTCCATTTTTGAAATCTAAATTTAAAAAATTGGTATGAGTCAATTTTCTGGATTTTTCTATAATATTTGAATTTTTAGTGAATAGTTAAATACTATAATTTATGGTAGTTTACATTATTAGTAAATAAAAAAATTATTGAGTCATGGATGATGTATGTATGATGTATGTACTCATTATTTCAAAATCAGATGCTCTCTTGATTTTATTTAGTCATTAGAATCAATACTATTGATAGACATGATCCATACTAATAGACTAATGAATTAATAATAATAAAGCACCCATATAATACACTATAAATACCATCCCTCACCACCCCTTATACTCACTCCATACAAACCTTTAATAATTTCCAGATTCTACCCCAATATATTCCCAATGAGTCTAAATCACATTAAAGTCTTATTGGTCTTAAAATGGCCAAATCTTAGTGTTTTAAGGAGGTTTCCAATGAGATGACATCCAAGAGGTAAAATCCTCCTTATTTTTCTTATTTCCCTTTATTTTCTTATCTTATTCTCACCTAGCCTATATGAAGTGAAATAGTAACACCAGTCCCATAGATATAATAGAATTTTATTTGGATAATGGAATATCCATCATCAATTATCTCATCTTCTCCTTTTATTTTAAAATTGATAACATCATCCTAGATATGTCAATTCACCACCTTTGTGGATGATGAGATTTAAATTTCCATTAACTCAACCTAGGATGGTCATAAAACCATTATTTTGGTAAAATAAGCTTTTTATATACATATTATATGTTATATAACATTCTGAAACTAATACAAAAACATAATATGAAATAAAATGACACAAGTTTGGGATAATTGGAAAAACCACCAAAAGAAATTAATAAATTTTCATCAACATTTTATTTGATGAATTATCATTATACCATAGTACCAAATTATATATGAAATTATATAATTTTTTTTAAGTTCATAAATACTAAATAATTTCACTTCTGAATAATTTATTTTAATCATAGCAGTAATCCCACATTTATACTCAAGGGAATCGACCACAAAACCATGAAACAAATGCTCTCAGAACAACACAATTATACATTGTAGCTCATAAAAAGAGACAAAATTAACTTAATAAAATCATAAAAAATAAAATATATTTTTAATTGGTTGAAAAGTAATTAATTAATTAATGAAATTTGATTATCGATGAAATTAAGTAAATTTTTTGAACGTTTTTAGACAATATGTAAGAGTATGTCATCTCTCTTTTATTTCTGCATGATATGCATTATCCACCAATTATTACTTGTTTGTTCTATAAATATATTTTACATTTTTATATAAAATCATGAATCCATTTATCTTTTTGGTATCCAATGTTTCATTTATAATTTTTACATTTATGGAGTATACGGTTCGACTGATTACAAAATGGTAACAAAATTCAAAACCAAATTTCCATTATTTGGGTCAAACAAATACTCCAATGATTATTTCATGATATGATTATATGTGACATGAATTTTTATTATATTTTGTTTTATTTTAAATTATTAATGGGGATTTACATATGATATACAGAATTTATTCATTTGGTTAATAGTCACACTTTGTTTTAAAAATACTTTTTAAATATTTTTTTTTAATTTTTATGGTAATTTTTTTAAAAAATATTTTACATGAGCAAATTTTTTCACTTTCATGAGAAATTAATTCTTTGAGGAATAAATTATATGTTTAAAATTTTATTTTCAGATAAATTGTTTTATTTTATAATTTTGTAGCTTTTTAAATAAATTATTTCAATGTAAAAGTGGTAATTCCCTCAATATTTTTTCAAATATTTAATTAGAGTAATTTCAACTATGTCAATAGTCTTTGTTGGATCATTTTTTTAATTTCGGATGATATCTTATGAAACCATATGTAATATAATATTTAATTTTTTATGATCATTTTTACAGAGTATGTTAAATTTTATTACCATTCATTATATTATATTAGGTGGTTTATGATAATGTTTATTCTTTTGGGAATGTTATTAACGTATCATATGATAGTATCAATATGAATATATATATATATATATGTTTATTATGTTATAAAAATTTTATATGTTGAATGAACTGGTTATAGTTATTGATGGGTGGGGACCGATATATCCCCTCAATGCATCAATAGTTAAAATGAGTCTAACTCATTTGGGTATTGTCTAATGTGTTACCCAATTATGGATGTTGTCTCGGATAAAGCCTTGATGGTATGTTTATCATGTCCTACAATCTTAATTAACTCATTATTAGAGTTGTTTAATAACCAATGATATTATTTTACTATTAAAAAATCTATTTTTAAAATTCATTCACATTTTATTTTTATATAAAATTATTTTATCAGCTTTTATTCCTTCTATATTATGATCATGATTATGTTTTAATTTCTTATTTTTTTAATTATTTAACTTACCTTACTGTTCATGTATATTTATGATAGCTTACACTATATTCTTACCCCTACTAAGGATATTATATCACCACATTTTAATGTTTTATTTTTTCTATAGGATTCTATCATGTATATAATGATATACATGTAGGGTTATTCTTGGATAATAGGGATTTTCAAATGGAGTTTATATGTTGTATTCCAATTCATGTTTTAATGTATTACTTATATTTTTATCTAGTTTTCGAAGGATACTAAGATATTTTTTGTTTTATGTTGATATTTATTTAAATTAGTACCAATTTAATAAATTAGGGCACCGAATATTAGATACTAGGTTATAGGTGAATAAAAAACCATCCAAAATACCTTCCACGTAATGTGTGAACTAATCACATCGCTTCGTTAGGTGGTAGTCCACTATACACATAATTTATGTTATTGTATTCCCACAAAATGGAAATAATAATGTTATTTGTGATATAATAATTCTTGAGGAAAAATAATATCATAAATATAATACATAAATAATAAATCCATCTATATACACAACTATTATAATTTGTAATGTAAAAATGAATGAAATTTTCTTGTGAGGTGGTAGTCTGCCACACACTTGAATGATGTTTTCAAAAACCATTTTATAGATGTGGATATGGTTGTAAGAAATACTATTAACAAAAAAAATCAATATATATAAAATATAAAATGGTTATTATATCCTCATGTTATAATAATATTTTAAGGATGGGGAGTAAGAAATAAAACAAAATACCCTATGGATGAACATTACCTATTCTTTGGGTATCCTTCATCGAGTTTCTCCAAAATCCATAGTTGGTAGGATTTTTTTTTAAAAATAAGCCTTCTAGGAATAGTTTAGAGAAATTGGTATGTTATTTTTGGTAAATATTTGTAAACCCCAATGGTTATAAAGGTTTTATGAGAAGAGGAGAAGTGGTGGGCATTTATAAGTGAAGTGTGTGGCACACTTATTATTTTTGGAAACAAAGACATCTACCCACTATTTTTTTATGTCAAAAGTATAGAAAATAGAAACCAATAAAACAAATAAGGGTTTATGTAAAAATATTTCCATAAAATGGGTGTTGGAAAAATATTTGGTTATTTTTAACCATACTATTTTTTACCCATGTTAAAAAAATATTTATGTTAAATGTATTAAATAATTTTTAAGGTTTTTACTATTAATATTGGTTAAAAATTTAGTTTTCCATACCATATAAAAAATTATTAATATTCTAAATATGTAATAATGTTTTCCAAATTCCTTTCACAAAAATGGAGAATTTTAATATTGAAATAATCCCACAGAAGCAAAGAGAGGGAAAGTCTTTAAGAAAGAAAATATTCACAAATTTTAAAATGTTTTACATCAAAATTCTCAATGAAATTGATCCCAATATACTAAATTGAATTAATGGGCGTATAATTGTAATAATTTTACTTTAAAACCAATTTAAAATATAATTTATCTTTTCAAAAAAATTAAATGAAAAATATTTTTAATTAATATTTTATATTTTTCCATATCCATCAAAAAATTAAATGTTTCATAAAAATACAAAAAAACACACTTGTTAATTTTGAAATTTTGAACTTAGAAATAAATATTATTTTATAAAATTAATCTTCTAAAATTTTACAAAATAGATTTTATCATTGTCCATAAAGGAATGATTTTTTTCTTTTAAAAATATTTATTTGGTATCATATAAATATATTATGGAAAATTATATATTTTATTAAAAATATTTTTTATTTATATAAAATAATTATAATTAATATTTAATAATATGTTATTACTATACATATTAATATTTTAATGAAATTTATATTTTAACCATGATATAATAATAATAATATATCATGGTTTTGTTAAAAATAAGTGTCATGTGTAATGCAAGATAACCCAATGTTGACTCTAGAGTAAGATCAAATTGGTATTTCCTATAATGAAAATGATCAAAAAAATTAATTTATTTGAGATAATAATTACAAAAAATTCAGGGTGTTATAAGTTTTGTGGGATCCTATTTATGTTCGATGGAGTCTATTTGGGGATTTTTTTGATGTTTCTACAAATTGTATTCTCTATTTTATATTTAGATATACTTATTGTGAATTATTGATTATGGGAAGAGGAGGTTGTTATTTATTTAGGTTATTGTGAGAGTGTTTATTCTCAATGGTGATTTAACATTTTGTGGGGAATTCTCTATTTGAATAGATTTTAAGATAAATTTTAAATGATGGGGATAGACATAACTAATATCAATTACTCTTAGGGCACATGGTTTGTGGTTGTGGTTTACCTCTACTTACAGATTTTTTTTTATTTTAAAATATTGTTGTAATTTTTAAAGGTATAAAAAATTTTAATTTTTACATGGGGTATTTTTAAGTTTTTCTAATTACAATATAATTAATAATGAGTCTTTATATGTAAAGACCCGTAAATTTCAAGGAAATTTTTTTCGTAATTTTCTTTGGAATTTTACAAGAGCGCAGTTTCTGACGGCACCTGATTCTGAGGCCCGGTGTGCCCAGAATCATTTTCCGAAGATTGGCTCGGGTACGTTCAGTGAACGGATGAGCGGGTTTTTCTAACTTTTGAACCGGTGCCCGGAATCGAATTTTGAGGGCGCCGATGAAATCGCAGCGCCTGTATTCGCTTAGAAACGCCTCTTCCAGAGTTGCGTTTTCTCGGGTGTGGTTTTTAATTTTCGGGCTTAAAGTTAAGAAATAAAATAATTTTGCGACAACTTTATTTTATAACACTTAAGCCACTTGGAAGCCACTTGAAGCCACTTAAAGGCGGCTTGAACTGAGTTGAACTGGATAGGATGCTATCCAGAAATATCCTACCCTCTTGGTAGGATATTTGTGAGGTGGGGCCCGCACGAGCCCCGCCGTTTCTTTCCGCTAAGAAACGCACCCGTGAAAACCCATCTTAATGAAAGTCAACCGACGCGTTTTCTAAATTCTTAACAGACCATTTAATTGGGCGGTTTATTTCGTGAATTAAATGGCCTGTTTCTTTCGTTGAATTAATTCAACGAATTAATTCAATCGTTTCTTAACCTGTTTCGTGTGTTGGAATATTAATAAAATAAGACCAACCTAAAAATATTTGGGAAAATTTGAGAGGATTCTTGTTTCTTATTCTCCCTCGCGAAGGACGCGAAGAACGCGAAGAACGCGAAGAACGCTGAACCCGGAAATCGACGACGCTTCCGTCCGAGACGTTCTTCCACGCTCCGATCTCCGATCACCGACCGTTGAGGTGGGTGATGTCGGATTTTTCCTCTAAAGTTCTTTTCTTTTGGTTTTAATCGAAACACAGATTTAAATATTAATAAATTTAAATCTGTTGTTCTTGGTTTGTTGAGCTCGCCGACTCAACACCAGATTCCGCGACGAAGCGACGCCTCCCCGCGATGACGCGACGATCCCTCTCTTCCGTGACGATCTTTTCCGCGAAGAACGCCCGCGCGCGACGATTGACGAGGTAGGGATTTCATTATGGGAATTACCCCCCTTTTTTTAATTTATTCCTGTCAATGTTTCTTAAAGAAAATAAAGAACCGTTTTTGTGGACAATTTTTAATATTATTAAAAATTGTTGTTTCCTGTGTGGAATAAATTTCTCCCGGTTGTTTATCTCTAACGCGGAGGGTGCGGGCCAAACGAACACGGCCCGATGACCCTCCGCCATTCTTCGTTTTGTGCGGATTTGACGGACGACGACGGAACGTGCCGCAACGGACGTTTGACGATTCCGCAGTAAAGAACGGATCCCGGGAGGAGCAACAGCGCATACGGAAAGGAAAACGGGCCACCGGAGCGACGCCGGCGCGGCGGCGCCGGTGGCCGGAGGCGGCGGCGCCCCAGCGCGCCGCCGGACGAGTCCGTCGCGGCGGCCAACGGACTCGCGGCCGCGCGGGTCCGGTTCGTCCAGGCGGGACGCGGCAGAGCCGCGTCCGCGGTTCACCAGCGCGGCCCGCACGCGGGCCGCGGTTCTCTCTCAGCCGCGGGGGCTGCGCCCGCGGCTTCCACCCGCGCCGCTCGGCCGAGCCGGGCCGGGCCAACCGGGTCGGACCCGGGTTGGGTCGGCTCGTTTCGGGTCGACCCGGTTCGGGCCGACCCAGGGGGGGTCGGGCCGGGTCGGCCCGGGCCCGTACCCCCCTTCTTCGGGCGTCTTCGTTCAAATGGCCGTATCTTGAGCTACAGGCCTCCAAACGACTCTCCGTCAGCGGCAACGCGATCCTTGGATCGAGATGGTCGTTTCGGTATATCGCACTCAAGGTTTCGGAATACTTTGAGTTCGGCCGGGTTGGTTCGTACACGAGACCAACCGGGCCCCCGGAGCGGAAACGCTCATATCTTGAGCTACGGACGTCCGATTGACGTGCCGTCAGCTTTGTTGAATTCATCTAAGTGAGACGGATCTTTTGGCATACTCCGCCTGAGGTTTGGACGCAGGTGGAGTGCGGTCGGGTTGGTTTTGCCTTAAAAACCAACCGGGCCCCATAGGACGAAAATGCTAATAACTCTCAGACCGGGCGTCCGATTGACGTGCCGTCTGCGACGTTGAGTTCCTGTTGACGATACGAAAGTTTTGGATACATCAACTTCGGACTTTGTGTCAGTTGATGTATCAGCCTCTCGGCTCGTGGAGCGGACCCTCCCGAACGAGCTTGCTGTGTGCGGGAACCCTAGTGCTGGCTGCGACTGTTTCCTCGACGGCGACGACTGTGCAGAGATCCTCCGTGGACTCCGACGACGACCGTGCGGAGATCCTCCATGGACTCCGACGACGATCGTGCAGAGATCCTTTGTGGACTGCGGCGACGACTGTGCAGAGATCCTCAGTGGACTGCGACGACTACTGCACTCAGCGATCCTCCGTGGATCAGTGCTACCGGTCCTGTGTGGGCCCGATCCTGTGTGGGTGTAACGCCCCGACCCCAGCTACCCAGAGTCGGTGCATTATTTACATAACATTGGCATGATCACAAGAAAGATCAAATCTCGAAAGACTGATTGGTTTAGTAGCCTTGGAAACACTAGATATATTCATAAGTTTTACATTACATCATAAAATGAAAAACTACTACAACAACATAATGTTTCCACAATCCACACTATTAACCCCTCATAAAATCCCTGCAGGTCATTCATAACTTACTTCTTCACATCCTGGGAAAAATAAAACATAGAAAAGAGGGGTGAGCTCAAATGCCCAGTAAGGATAACAATAAAGTGGAAACTTTCATAAATAAGAATAAACATTTAAGGCAATGTATAACTAAACAAAAGCCTTTTAAATACGAACTTTCAACATGGTATGGCATAAATAAAATGAAATAATGCCATTTACTTATTCACATGGATATTCTACTAAATGAATAATCACATGAAAAAATCAATAACCACTTTCATAATGTTGGAATGCATAATGCCAGACTATCATAACCACATAGCCAAGGCCTCGTGCCAAGACTACAAATAAGATTTTGTCAAGGCCTTGTGCCAAGACACTAGTTTGTCTCATGAGACCTACCGATGCATCGAGGAGCTATAGCGGGCTCCACCTGTCACTTATTAAGTCCAATGCATTCCCATATGAAAAGGTTTAAACATAACATAAACATTCGTATTAAAACTAGCATACGAAATGTCAATAATTTCACCATAAACTATGAATGGTATAAAAATAGCACATCCACAGTCAAACATATCACAAAACCTTCAATACAATATAGAAGTTTTGTATCATAATAAATCAACTTCAAATAATCTTAAAATCCATCAAAGGATGTTGACATAGATGAAATCAAAATTCTTTTTAAAGAAGTATCTCCTTTTATTTTGAAATCATTTAAGATCCATATAAAATAAAACATTTTCTTTGAAAATATTCTTATAAGCTTGTATGGAAAGCTTCGACGATTTTATAACGGCGGAAAATAACCACACCCTCCGTATAAGTTAAAAAAAAATTCTTACCTCAATTCTGTCGAAAAGGTTAAAAAGGACATTGTTTTGAAAACGACGGAAAGATTCCTTTATAAACCTCTTATAAAAAGTCAAACAAGGTTATAAATGACTTTAACCCATATTCTTGTAAATAGTAAAAATGTTTTGAAATACATTTTTAAGAAAACATGGATGTGGATGATAAAGAGATCCCAGTAGATTATTACGTATATACAACCTCGGATAATGAAGAGATTGTGAAATAACCCTTACCTTGTACTTTTCCTTTGTTGGGGTAGGTTAACCTCCTGTATAATGGTGAAATAATTGTTATTAAATTATACAAGAATCATAAACATTAGTATGATATCATATATGATCTTTTAACATTGATTTATTAATAATATCTTAGTATTATCGTCGTTTCGGGTGATAATCGATTCGTTCTTCTTAAATGTTTGGTTACGTAAGACATGTTTGTAATGGATGGATTATATCTTATTCATAATTAGAATGATATTAACATTATTTTTAACCCTAAAATGAGAATAATACTTGAATGGATATGATGGAGAATGAATCTTATCGCGTTCGTGGAGACGGTAGTCCGTACGTACGCACGAGCGAAAATATCATTCTTTTGATATTAAAATAATATATAAATGAATGGTATATCATATATACAGAATCATTAACATGTTATATTTATTATTTACATGAGTTACACATCATTATTATACCCATCCAAATAATATTATATTGAATAACAATTACACCACGACGTGGAGACGGTAAGCCGTACGTACGCACGTATGGTGACATGTTATTCAAAGGGTGGATAGAATACTGAATATGGTTGTAACATACATATAATAACATCACAGTATATGTGAGATACTGGAGTTATTATTTTAGAATGGTAAGAACAAAGGAAGAAGAAGTGGAAGAAGAAATGAACTTAGAAAAGGGTGGTGAAATCATTACCTCTTCTTCGGGTTCTTCCTTTTGATTTGATCAAAAGGGCTCCTTAGGTTGGCTTTCTGATCAAACTAAGGCCCCTAGGTTGTAGTGAGGGATGTTGGGAGAGTATCTGGGCAGAGTTTGGCCGAACCAAAAGGCTTTGAAGGTGTGAAGAAATGAGAAGGAGGAGTGCCCTTTTATAAGATGGGTGAGGGGCACCTTTGGAAAAGCTAGAAATATTAATTTATAATAAATTCATATTCGGTTTCTAATGGCTCCAAAGTTGACTATTCAAAGGTTAAGGTGGGGATAGGTCGAAAACCACTCAACCAATAGAATTTAGACAGGTTTGGGTACTTATATTAACCTTATCTTTAAGTATTAACTCTAAGTTAATTAGTTTCACTTTTACAATGTCTCTTTGTATTTTTATATAATATGGTTAATAAACTTACTATATACATCCAAGCGACCCCCAAGTGGTCCATTAATGATTAACCTATCATAATATAAGTCTCTTGGCCGAAACTTAGATTTTTAGGAATTTAATATCAATTAATAATATAATATTTGTTTTAAGAACTCTTTTATGTCAATTTTGACACTATTCAATAGTTGATTTTTGTGAAACTCATAACAGATTGATTACTTCGAACAAAGTCCATTAAATCAATACTAATATATCATATTAGCCTAGAAAATTAGTTTAATTCATTAAAAGTTTCATATTATATTTATTTGGGTATTTATAATATCAATTATTTTAATTTTTCACTATTATAGTAATTACTGCATCATCATTGTGTCATAAATTAAATAAATTATTTAATGTCTAAAAATTATAAATAAAATATCATTATGTAGGAAATCTTTTTAGATTTCTAATGAATATTTATAATCGAAAATCCAACATGTATAACCCTATGTAAAAATTGTGCTTCTAAAAGATGTAAGCTTATGCCATTTTTATTTTTATTTAAGCTTTATTAATATAATGTGTCATTATCACTTACAAGTGGATCCATGGGGTCCCAAAATAGACCCAAAGATTCCCATGGTCGACCATGTATCAACCAATAGGGTTAAGACACGTTTTAGGGTAATTTAGTATTATTATAATATTATTTTTTAACCCTTATTTACCGGATTTACCCTTTAACCATGGTAAATAAAATATTTACCACAGTAACTATTCAAAATGTCTAAAATTAAAAGTTACCTATTTACACAATTTGAACATCCTGATTCCAAATATGGAATCCATTTTCCTAAATTCAAAGCACAGAAGTGGCAGAAATTAATTTAAAATTAATTCCCGCTGTCAAAACAAAAAGCGTGTTTTTAAGAGATAATAATTATCAAAAGATTGACACTTGTTTATGTTCGGTTTAATTGTAAAATTATGTCCAATGAACAACATTATATTAAATGGTAAAAATATATTCTAAATATACTTTAAAACCACTCAAAATCACAATTTATCACTATTAATTATTTTGATTAAAAAAGTTGTTTTTAATTAAAATTTAGAAATTTTCATTATTCATCAAAATATGAAAGTTATCCGAAATGTACCAAAATTTCACCCTAGGCTAATTTTGATATTCCAAATCTAAAAATGAAGTCCATTTTGAAATATTGAATATATATGATTTCAAAAAGTAGGTATTACTATTCACAACGGCTAGTTTAATTAGTTGTGGTGTGTGTTAGAACTCGAGGTTGCGTACAACACACGCTATCGCATTATTCGAAGGGAAACGTACCATAGAAGCTTGGGGTGTTACATTCTCCCCTCCTTCAAATAATTGCATCCTCGCAATTTCTAGGGTATTACTGCATAAAAAGACTCGGGTGGTTCTTCATCATAAGTTCCTCGGGTTCCCACGTTGCCTCTTCCATCTTATGATTCCTCCACAAAACTTTTACCAGACGCGTCGTCCGGTTTCTCAGCACTTGTTCTCTCGTATCAAGAATCTTGATGGGCTCTTCGCAATAAGACAGATCGAGTTCCAGTTCTAAATCTTCATAGGTGAGTACATGCGTTGGGTCAGGCATGTATTTCCTCAACAGAGATACGTGGAACACATCGTGAACTTTGGAGAGACTTGGCGGCATTGCCAATCGGTAAGCTACAGCCCCAATTCGTTCTAGAATTTCGAAAGGTCCGATGTACCTGGGACTCAATTTACCTTTCTTACCAAAACGTATGACTCCCTTCCACGGAGATACCTTCAGGAAAACATGATCACCGACTTGAAATTCCAAATCCTTCCTTCGATTATCGGCATAGCTCTTCTGCCTACTTTGAGCTGCTTTAATGTGATTTTGGATTACCTTCACCTTTTCCACCGTTTCCTCCACCAGTTCTGGGCCTACAAGTTTTCTTTCACCAACGTCATCCCAACAGGTTGGTGTACGACATCTCTTTCCGTATAACGCTTCATATGGTGCCATCTGAATACTCGAATGGAAGCTATTGTTATAGGAAAATTCTACTAGTGGTAAATATTGATCCCACATACCCTGAAAATCAAGTGAGCAAGATCTCAGCATGTCTTCTAAGGTCTGAATAGTCCGTTCTGATTGTCCGTCTGTCTGAGGGTGGTAAGCAGTGCTCAAATGAAGTTCAGTATCCAGGGATTTCTGAAGACTTTTCCAAAATCTTGAAGTAAAACGGGGATCACGATCAGAAACAATCGATAGGGGTACTCCATGAAGTCTCACAACTTCATTAATGTATAGTCTTGCTAGACGTTAAAGGGGTAGATCTTCTCTTATAGTAAGAAAATGTGCTGACTTGGTAAGACGATCAACAATAACCCATATTGCATCGTTCCTTCTAGGAGTCTTTGGTAGCCCCATGACAAAGTCCATTGTAATATTGTTCCATTTCCACTCCGGTATGGGAAGAGGTTGCATGACTCCTCCAGGCTGTTGCCTTCCAGCTTTCACTTGTTGACAAACCATACATCTTGACACAAAATCAGCAATCTCCCTCTTCATGTTGTCCCACCAAAAATGTTCCTTCAAATCTCTATACATTTTGGTGCTCCCAGGGTGTATAGAGAAATTGGAACTATGAGCATCATCCAGAAATTCCCTTTTTAGATCAGGTATATTGGGAACACAAAGTCTCTTCCCGAATTTCAGAATTCCATCTTCATACACAAAGTCTCTCAATCTCCCATCATTCACAGCTTTAATCTTCTTTTGGAATTCTTCATCATCGGTCTGAGAACTCTTAATCCTTTCTAGTAAAGATGGTTTGGCAACCATTTGAAAAAGAATTGATGTTTCACCTTCCCTGGTTATTCCCATGTCCATCTTCACTAGATCCATAAAAATTAGATCCCTTTCAATTCTCATATTGTTCAAAACTCCATGGTCTTTTCTACACAAAGCATCTGCCACCTTGTTTGCCTTCCCTAGGTGGTAGTGTATCGTACAATCATAATCCTTGAGTAATTCAAGCCATCTCCTTTGCCTCATGTTGAGTTCTTTTTGTGAGAAAATATACTTCAAACTCTTGTGATCAGTATAAATCTCACATTTTTCACCATAGAGGTAGTGCCTCCATATCTTCAAAGAAAAGATCACTGCTGCTAACTCGAGATCATGAGTAGGATAGTTTTGTTCATGAATTTTCAACTGTCGTGATGCATAGGCAATAACTCTATCATTCTGCATAAGGACACAGCCAAGTCCCTTCTTTGATGCATCACTATAAATAACGAACCCATCATTCCCCGATGGTAGAGTCAATATAGGAGCATTGACTAATCTTCTCTTCAGTTCTTCGAAACATTCTTCACACTCTTTTGTCCAAACAAATTTAACCCCTTTACGTGTGAGCTTCGTTAATGGGTTAGCCAATCGGGCAAAATTCTGGACGAAACGTCGATAATAACCTGCCAAACCAATAAAACTACGAACCTCAGTTATACTCGTAGGTGCTGGCCATTCTTGGATTGCCTTGGTCTTAGAAGGATCAACAGAGATTCCATCTTTAGAGACAATATGGCCAAGAAAAGAAATCTCCTGAAGCCAGAATTCACACTTGCTAAACTTCCCATATAATTCATGCCTCCTCAGAGTCTTCAAGATAATGCACAAGTGATTTTCATGATCTTCGTAGGTTTTGGAGTATACCAATATATCATCAATAAATACTACCACAAATTCATCGAGATACTCCTTGAAAACTCTATTCATCAGATCCATGAATACAGATGGTGCATTAGTCAATCCAAACGGCATTACAGTAAACTCGTAATGCCCATACCTGGTTCGAAATGCTTTTTTCAGAATGTCTTCCTTCTTCACACACAACTGATGGTATCCAGATCGAAGGTCAATCTTTGAAAAGTATTGAGCTCCATGCAATTGGTCAAATAAATCATCAATACGAGGTAGGGGATACTTGTTCTTTATCGTTATAGCATTGATCTCCCTGTAGTCGATACATAACCTCATAGATCCATCTTTCTTTTTAACAAAAAGAACAGGGGCTTCCCATGGAGAAACAGTAGGGCGAATAAATCCCTTATTACTCAATTCCTCTAGTTGTTTCTTTAGTTCGACTAGCGCTACAGTGGCCATTCTATAAGGGGTCTTCGATATAGGCCTTGATCCAGGAATCAAATCAATAGAAAACTCAACTTCTCGTTCTGGAGGATGTCCAGGTAAATCTTCCGGAAATACATCTACAAATTCTTTCACAACAGGTACATCCTCTATTTGAACATTCCTTTCCTCACCGACAGTTATTTCATTCTCTTCCTCCCCAATAATTGAATTAAGTTGAGCTACTGGGGGTGGATCTAAATAAGAATTAGGTGGTGACGATTCTGCTCTAAAAATAAGGTGCTCCTTATCATTATCATCAAGAATCGTAACCTCTTTCTTCTTACAATAAATCTTCGCATCATAGTCCGAAAGCCAGTCCATACCGAGGATTATATCAAACTCAATCATAGGTATGACGATGAAATCAGTAGATAAAGAAAATTTATGTGCTCTAATGGGGACTGATTCACAAAACTTTGTTGCAACGATACTTCCCTTAGGAGTTTTAACTGACAACTCCCTTATTAAATCAAATTGGAAATATCTAATTTTCTTAGCAAACTGGGAAGATATGAAACAATGCGATGATCCAGAATCAAATAATGCATTTGCTAAACTTGAGGAAACCATTAAATTACCTGCCACCACGTCTTTCGGAGCTTCTACCTCAGCAGTAGTGATAGCTTAAGCCTGGCCTTGATCCCTTTGCCTTTTCTGAGGTAAGTTCTCCTGACGCTTAGGACATGCATTTGCATAATGCCCCATCTCCCTGCAATTGTAGCACTGAATGTTGGTAGCTTCCTTCTTCCCCTTGCAATCATGAGCTTGGTGGCCTTTTTCACCACACTTGTAACAGACTCCCATTCCCTTCAAGCAAGTACCAGGATGTTTCTTCCCGCATTTACCACAAGATGGATATTCAACCTTTCCCTTCTTCCCCTTATTTCCATTCCCAGATTGTTTAGCAGGTCTCTTCTTCTCTTACTTTGCTTTAAAGTCATAAGACTTAGAGAATTCCTTTTCGGTCTTGATGGCACATGAGACAATGTCTTCGTACGATGAAAAGGATTGTGAGACTAATGCTCGACGGAGAAATGGTTTTAACCCATCAAAGAAACGATCAATCTTACTTCTTGGGTTGCGAATATAATCTCCAGCATACCTTGCTGACCTTGTAAAGTTAGCCTCATACTTTGTGACATTCTCATCCTCCTTTTGTCTCAGACTTAGAAATTGCCTTTCCATATCTGCTCGATGGTCGTGAGGAAAGTATTTTTCTAAAAACAGATCTTTGAACTCCCTCCATTCCATATTTGATACTTCATCATCTTATTTCGTATTTTGAATCAATGACCACCATTGATCAGCATCTCCAGTGAGGCGGTAAACTGCCATGATAACTTTTTCCCTTTCACTGCTCCCCAAAGCCTGAAATATTTTCTCTAGGGAAAATATCCATTGCTCAGCTACTAAGGGATTTGTATTCCCATTGAACGTTGGTGGTTGTTGCCTCATGAATCGATCTAACATTGATCCTCCACGCTGCGGATCAGGGTGCTCCATACGGGTAAGGTTATTATTCATAACCTGAGTAAGTTGTCCCAGTACGGTGATTAGCTGATCAGCACCAGTTGCATCACCAGCCCCACTATAATTATCTTGAGCAGGAGGGAAATCCCTACATGGAGTGCGTGCATTGATACGGTTTCCATTTCTTCCACTAGGCGCCATTTCTAAACAATGGCATAAACTAGATCAGTTTATGAATCAAAATACATAATCCCATACTTATAAAACACTTAACATAAATTGAACTATTTATGGATATAATCCATAATCATAAAAATGTTTTCTTTGAGGAAGTATATACTCATAAACCCTTCATAATGATTTGTAAAGAAAGTGAGAGTTATCCTAAGCATATCCCCCGAGAGTGTCGTAACCAAGAGTGCAGCAAGGCCCGTTGTCGTGCACCAGTTCCCGTTCGAGTCTAGCTCAAAGCGGTGTTTTCGGGTTTTACCCCTAGGTACATCTGTGCCAGAGCCGCCTCTACCTGCTCGTATCCAAACAGGGATGTATTGCTCGGAAAACTCACAAAGTCTCTACAATACCAAAATTCTAGGAAGTTCTTCTATACTAATCCTCAAAGTTCATCTTAGGTCTATGTGCTCTAATCAGAGTTTATCTAAATCTAGCGTCCAAGGTTTGTACTAAACTTCCTCTGATACCAACTGTAACGCCCCGACCCCAGCTACCCAGAGTCGGTGCATTATTTACATAACATTGGCATGATCACAAGAAAGATCAAATCTCGAAAGACCGATTGGTTTAGTAGCCTTGGAAACACTAGATATATTCATAAGTTTTACATTACATCATAAAATGAAAAACTACTACAACAACATAATGTTTCCACAATCCACACTATTAACCCCTCATAAAATCCCTGCACGTCATTCATAACTTACTTCTTCACATCCTGGGAAAAATAAAACATAGAAAAGAGGGGTGAGCTCAAATGCCCAGTAAGGATAACAATAAAGTGGAAACTTTCATAAATAAGAATAAACATTTAAGGCAATGTATAACTAAACAAAAGCCTTTTAAATACGAACTTTCAACATGGTATGGCATAAATAAAATGAAATAATGCCATTTACTTATTCACATGGATATTCTACTAAATGAATAATCACATGCAAAAATCAATAACCACTTTCATAATGTTGGAATGCATAATGCCAGACTATCATAACCACATAGCCAAGGCCTCGTGCCAAGACTACAAATAAGATTTTGTCAAGGCCTTGTGCCAAGACACTAGTTTGTCTCATGAGACCTACCGATGCATCGAGGAGCTATAGCGGGCTCCACCCGTCACTTATTAAGTCCAATTCATTCCCATATGAAAAGGTTTAAACATAACATAAACATTCGTATTAAAACTAGCATACGAAATGTCAATAATTTCACCATAAACTATGAATGGTATAAAAATAGCACATCCACAGTCAAACATATCACAAAACCTTCAATACAATATAGAAGTTTTGTATCATAATAAATCAACTTCAAATAATCTTAAAATCCATCAAAAGGATGTTGACATAGATGAAATCAAAATTCTTTTTAAAGAAGTATCTCCTTTTATTTTGAAATCATTTAAGATCCATATAAAATAAAACATTTTATTTGAAAATATTCTTATAAGCTTGTATGGAAAGCTTCGACGATTTTATAACGGCGGAAAATAACCGCACCCGCCGTATAAGTTAAAAAAACATTCTTACCTCAATTCTGTCGAAAAGGTTAAAAAGGACATTGTTTTGAAAACGACGGAAAGATTCCTTTATAAACCTCTTATAAAAAGTAAAACAAGGTTATAAATGATTTTAACCCATATTCTTGTAAATAGTAAAAATGTTTTGAAATACATTTTTAAGAAAACATGGATGTGGATGATAAAGAGATCCCAGTAGATTATTACGTATATACAACCTCGGATAATGAAGAGATTGTGAAATAACCCTTACCTTGTACTTTTCCTTTGTTGGGGTAGGTTAACCTCCTGTATAATGGTGAAATAATTGTTATTAAATTATACAAGAATCATAAACATTAGTATGATATCATATATTATCTTTTAACATTGCTTTATTAATAATATCTTAGTATTATCGTCGTTTCGGGTGATAATCGATTCGTTCTTCTTAAATGTTTGGTTACGTAAGACATGTTTGTAATGGATGGATTATATCTTATTCATAATTAGAATGATATTAACATTATTTTTAACCCTAAAATGAGAATAATACTTGAATGGATATGATGGAGAATGAATCTTATCGCGTTCGTGGAGACGGTAGTCCGTACGTACGCACGAGCGACAATATCATTCTTTTGATATTAAAATAATATATAAATGAATGGTATATCATATATACAGAATCATTAACATGTTATATTTATTATTTACATGAGTTACACATCATTATTATACCCATCCAAATAATATTATATTGAATAACAATTACACCACGACGTGGAGACGGTAAGCCGTACGTACGCACGTATGGTGACATGTTATTCAAAGGGTCGATAGAATACTGAATATGGTTGTAACATACTTATAATAACATCACAGTATATGTGAGATACTGGAGTTATTATTTTAGAATGGTAAGAACAAAGGAAGAAGAAGTGGAAGAAGAAATGAACTTAGAAAAGGGTGGTGAAATCATTCCCTCTTCTTCGGGTTCTTCCTTTTGATTTGATCAAAAGGGCTCCTTAGGTTGGCTTTTTGATCAAACTAAGGCACCTAGGTTGTAGTGAGGGATGTTGGGAGAGTATTTGGGCAGAGTTTGTCCGAACCAAAAGGCTTTCAAGGTGTGAAGAAATGAGAAGGAGGAGTGCCCTTTTATAAGAGGGGTGAGGGGCACCTTTGGAAAAGCTAGAAATATTAATTTATAATAAATTCATATTCGGTTTCTAATGGCTCCAAAGTTGACTATTCAAAGGTTAAGGTGGGGATAGGTCGAAAACCACTCAACCAATAGAATTTAGACAGGTTTGGGTACTTATATTAACCTTATCTTTAAGTATTAACTCTAAGTTAATTAGTTTCACTTTTACAATGTCTCTTTGTATTTTTATATAATATGGTTAATAAACTTACTATATACATCCAAGCGACCCCCAAGTGGTCCATTAATGATTAACCTATCATAATATAAGTCTCTTGGCCGAACCTTAGATTTTTAGGAATTTAATATCAATTAATAATATAATATTTTTTTTAAGAACTCTTTTATGTCAATTTTGACACTATTCAATAGTTGATTTTTGTGAAACTCATAACAGATTGATTACTTCGAACAAAGTCCATTAAATCAATCCTAATATATCATATTAGCCTATAAAATTAGTGTAATTCATTAAAAGTTTCATATTATATTTATTTGGGTATTTATAATATCAATTATTTTAATTTTTCACTATTATAGTAATTACTGCATCATCATTGTGTCATAAATTAAATAATTTATTTAATGTCTAAAAATTATAAATAAAATATCATTATGTAGGAAATCGTTTTAGCTTTCTAATGAATATTTATAATCGAAGATCCAACATGTATAACCCTATGTAAAAATTGTGCTTCTAAAAGATGTAAGCTTATGCCATTTTTATTTTTATTTAAGCTTTATTAATATAATGTGTCATTATCACTTACAAGTGGATCCATGGGGTCCCAAAATAGACCCAAAGATTCCCATGGTCGACCATGTATCAACCAGTAGGGTTAAGACACGTTTTAGGGTAATTTAGTATTATTATAATATTATTTTTTAACCCTTATTTACCGGATTTACCCTTTAACCATGGTAAATAAAATATTTACCACAGTAACTATTCAAAATGTCTAAAATTAAAAGTTACCTATTTACACAATTTGAACATCCTGATTCCAAATATGGAATCCATTTTCCTAAATTCAAAACCCAGAAGTGGCAGAAATTAATTTAAAATTAATTCCCACTGTCAAAACAAAAAGCGTGTTTTTAAGAGATAATAATTATCAAAAGATTGACACTTGTTTATGTTCGGTTTAATTGTAAAATTATGTCCAATGAACAACATTATATTAAATGGTAAAAATATATTCTAAATATACTTTAAAACCACTCAAAATCACAATTTATCACTATTAATTATTTTGATTAAAAAAGTTGTTTTTAATTAAAATTTAGAAATTTTCACTATTCATCAAAATATGAAAGTTATCCGAAATGTACCAAAATTTCACCCTAGGCTAATTTTGATATTCCGAATCTAAAAATGAAGTCCATTTTGAAATATTGAATATATATGATTTCAAAAAGTAGGTATTACTATTCACAACGGCTAGTTTAATTAGTTGTGGTGTGTGTTAGAACTCGAGGTTGCGTACAACACATGCTATCGCATTATTCGAAGGGAAACGTACCATAGAAGCTTGGGGTGTTACAGTGGGTCCGATCCTGCGTGGGTCAGTGCTCAGCGGTTCTGTGTGAGCCAGCGCCTACAGGTCCTGTGTGGGCCCGGTCCTGTGTGGGCCCGATCCTATGTGGGTCCGATCCTGTGTGGGTCACTGCGAGGTTAGTACCTATCGATCCTTCGTGGGTCCGACGACTTAGATGGTTCAGTGATCATATTTATCGTCATCCGAAGAAGTATACCTGTGTGAGATGAATCTTGTGTTTCTCTCCTTTGTGGATTGTGTTGAGTTATCCTATGTGGATTTACTGTTTACTCTCCTTTGTGGATTGTGTTGTTCTATCCTGCGTGGGTATGCGTTTGGCTTTCCTGTGTGGACTGGGTTGTGCTAGGGCTCGGACGTTGGAGCCGAACAGGGAATTGCAGACTTAGGTATATGTATGGGCATATACCTAAGCCGTGTCAGATGTTACTTCGTGATTGTACTTTTCCTTTGTGGATTATCCTTTGTGGATTACGGGAGACCTTCGGGGGTCTCGGGGTCCCTAATGAGTAGCTTATACTCACCCCTGCACGGGCTTTGCCCGCACTACGTTGTGTTGGTTGCAGACGACGGAGAACGCTGACCGGGGTGGAGGCGTGCGGAGCAGGACAGTACCTGGAGGGGGACCACTGGGCGGGACGTACTCGGAGCGGTCAGGTGGACCCGAGGAGCAGTGGAGGCTATCTGTACCCACCCTTCAGGTGGGACTTCCAGAGGACGGCTCGACGCTGCAGTTTTCCCTTTTCAGTTGCTGTTTTTCCTTTCAGTTGTACTTTACAGTTGGGCTTGTATTTCCGGCCCCTTTTACTTTCAGCACAGCTTGTACAATTTTTACTTAGTGTTTACTTTTCCTCTTGCTTACTCTGTGGTGCTTGTTTACTTTTCAAAGGCAATGCCTTCCCTTTTTGTTTGGATTTACGCCTTGGTGCTAGTCGCCAGCCCCTGGCCTATGGAAGGTGGGCTTGGGGTAGTCACGACACGGGCCCCGAGGACGGGTCGTGACAAATTGGTATCAGAGGGTGGTCGGTTCTACCGCAGACTCTGATCTTTCTTCTATGTGAAACAATAGTGTTTAGCGTATTGAGTGTGGTTATCACTCCAGGGAGTCCATTGTTGGTGCGGCGGCCGACGTATCCATACACCAGGACCCTGACTTCTGATTCCCGACTTAATGCACGAAAACATTGATTGCATGTGTGTTTCATGTTTTCTTTGTGATTACTTGTGTCAGCTCACCAGGTATACTGTTCTGACCATGGTGCACTTGTTTCCTTTTCAGGATGGCACAACGACAGTAGCCAGCTAGGGTTCCTAGAGTAGGGCGCGACGACAGCCCTCCGAGCGACGAGGCCTTGGTACAGGGCCCGTTGACAGCAGAGGCACCGGCGGTACCTTTACCCGCCGAGCCCCCGATGCTTCCAGCACTGGGAGCTGACGACGCACGATGCCTCGGAGCTCTGCATGAGTTCCAGCGCCAGCGAACACCCAGGTTCCGTGGGGAGTCGGACCCCTAGGCAGCCGAGGACTGGCTGGAGGCGGTCGTCCGAGTTTTCAGGCTAGTGAGGACACCAGCAGGACTCATGGTGATCCTCGCGGCGAGCCTACTGCATGCAGCATCCAGACGCTGGTGGAGCCTGATGCTCCAGGTACACGATGAGGCCACCCTCATCTGGACGGACTTCGAGAGCCTCTTCCACTCAGAGTTCGTCCCGGCCACCCTCCGTGCGGTGCGCATCCAGGAGCTTCTTCAGCTGCGGCAGGGCAGCTTGACGGTCGCTCAGTACGCGGCGAGGTTCACCGACCTATCTCGCTACTCGACAGACATGGTACAGGACCCCTTCTTCCGGGCCCGGACCTTCGAGCAGGGATTGAGACACGAGATCAGGGCATCGCTGATCTCCCTCAGCATCCCGACCCAGGCAGGAGTACTGGAGCGAGCCCTCCTGATCGAGAGCTTCCTGGCTGAGTCCACAGCGAGACCTACCGCAGGGCGGTAGGTAGCGGAGTCTTTGGTAGCTGGTAGCCGACGGATGACTCAGGGTTCCAGGCAGACCAGGCCTTCCGGCAGGCGACCTCGGGACACTGGCTCAGCAGTGCAGGGCACCCGACCCGAAGCCAGCCTTCCGAGAGGCAGACAGTGCTACGAGTGCGGCGGGCAGGGCCACATGGCTCGTGACTGCCCGACCCGTCGTTCCGAGGGGCAGCAGACGGTGGAGGGACCACCCAGCCAGAGGAAGAGGGTCGACCGTGGAGGTCCGCAGGGAGGAGGCAGACGAGGCAGAGGAGCTGGCCGAGCAGCAGGTGGTGGGCGACGCTTTGAGGCTCTTCCACCACCACCAATAGGAGGCCCGCCCCGACCATAGGGAGCTGGCGGGCAGAGACAGGCTCAGCTCCAGGCAGCGGAGGCCTACGACCACGTCGCGCCAGAGATGATTCGAGGTACGATCTGTGTCTATTCCACCCTTACTGCAGTTCTGATAGACACAGGAGTGAGTCACTCTTTCATAGCCACTGCCCTTGTTCGGAGCTCGGAGATTCCGACGGAGCCGTTGGCTCGATCCTTACGGCTAGAGACTCCTACGGGAGCAGACTTGACGATTACGCACTGGTTCCAGCAGTGTGAGATTACTCTAGGAGGCGAGAGCTTCGGCTGGGATCTTCTTGTAGCAGTGTCGAGGCCTTACGACGTCATCTTGGGCATGGATTGGTTATCTACGGTCCATGCTCATATTGACTGCATTAGGCGCAAGGTGCGATGTGTGCACACCGACGGGAGCAGGTTCACCTTCACCGGCGAGAAGGGAGCCTTAGCAGCACAGGATGGACTCACGCAGAGGAGAGGTCAGCCCATCACTCATCAGTTGGATAGCCTCATCCTGGGAGCAGTTAACGTGCGGAGTCCCAGTTTTCCTGCAGTGGTGGATCAGTACGCGGACGTCTTTCCCGACAACGTTCCAGGACTACCTCCTCGCAAAGAGGTAGACTTTTATATTGACTTGTACCCCGGGACAGCCCCGATATCCACTCCAGCATATCGGATGGCCCCCGCTGAGCTTCGAGAGCTGCGGGTATAGTTGAAGGACTTGCAGGGCAAGGGGTTCATCCGACCCAGTGTTTCGCCCTGGGCTTCCCCGATTTTGTTCGCCAAGAAGGCAGACGGGAGCTTGCGACTGTGTGTCGAATATCGTCGCCTGAATAAGGTGACAGTGAGGAACAAGTATCCGCTACCCAGGATTGATGACCTCTTCGACCAGCTCATGGGAGCACGGTGGTTCTCGAAGATAGACCTCAGGTCAGGCTATCATCAGCTTAGAGTTCGAGACAAGGATGTGCAGAAGACGGCCTTCAGGTGTCGGTATGGCCACTATGAGTTCATGGTTATGCCTTTTGGCGTGACCAACGCTCCAGTAGTGTTCATGAGCCTCATGAACAGGATCTTCCAGCCATACCTCGATCGATTTGTCGTGGTCTTCATCGACGACATTTTGGTGTACTCGACGACGGAGGAGGAGCACGCCTACCACCTGCGTGTTGTACTAGACACACTCCGAGAGCACCAGCTTTATGGCAAGCTCTCGAAGTGTCAGTTCTGGTTACGTGAGGTCCACTTCTTGGGGCACGTCATTTCTGAGGCGGGAGTTGCAGTGGATCCCGCGAAGATCGAGGCAGTGCTAACTTGGGAGCCACCCAAGAGCGTGATAGAGGTGCGGAGTTTCTTGGGCCTAGCCGGATACTATCGGAGATTTGTGCCGGACTTCTCCAGAGTTGCGACCCCACTCTCAGCATTGACGAAGAAGGGAAAACCCTTCGTGTGGTCAGACAGATCTCAGCAGTGCTTCCAGGAGCTGAGGCAGAAGTTGACCAGCGCACCTATCTTGAGGTTGCCTGAGGAGGGAGTTGGATACGTAGTCTACTGCGATGCATTAGGGATCGGACTCGGGTGTGTCCTGATGCAGGTGCGGGCCGTGATTGCCTACGGATCACGTTAGTTGAGGCCTCATGAGAAGAACTACGCTACCCATGACTTGGAGTTGGCAGCAGTGGTCTTTGCCCTGAAGACATGGCGACACTATCTGATGGGCGAGCGCTTCACAGTCTTTTCTGACCACCAGAGTCTCAGGTACATCTTCTCTCAGAAGGACCTGAACCTGAGACAGCGGTGATGGCTCGAGTTCCTCCAGGACTATGACTTTGAGATAGTCTATACTCCTAGGAAGGGGAACGTGGTGGCTGATGCCCTCAGCAGGAGGACGGGCATCCAGCTACTTGAGGAGGCGACAGAGCAGCTAGCCGCTTTGCAGATATCCTTCGCAGATAGAGACAGAGCAGCCTTCCTTCAGTCTCTCACAGTCTCTCCTCCACTTCTTCAGCGGGTCAGAGAGGCACAGCATGGGGACGTTGACTGTGAGACATGGCATGCACAGCTATCCTCAGGACAGGCACCTGATGGTTTCTCCCTTGGAGCAGAGCACGATGTCCTTTTCAGAGGACGTACCTTGGTACCAGTAGCTTTACGAGAGGAGGTGCTGAGAGAGTTTCACACTTCTCCTTTGGCGGTACATCCTGGAGTGGCGAAGATGTACCAGGATCTCATACGACAGCACTGGTGGCCGGGCATGAAGAAGGCTGTGGCAGAGTTCGTTTCACGATGCCTCACCTGCCAGCAGGTGAAGGCAGAGCATCAGGTACCAGCAGGTTTGGTACAGCCCTTGGAGGTCCCAGATTGGAAGTGGGACGGGATATCTATGGACTTCGTGAATGGACTTCCACGCACTTCCAGAGGTCACGACTCCATTTGGGTGATTGTTGATCGACTCACCAAGTCGGCACACTTCTTACCCATCCGAGAGCAGGGCTCAGTAGAGAGCTTGGGGCGTCTCTACGTTCAGGAGATTGTACGACTTCACGGTGTGCCATCGACTATCGTCTCTGATCGGGACGCTCGTTTTACTTCCCGGCTTTGGAAGGGGTTGTAGGAGGCGTTCGGGATGCGACTACGTCTGAGCACCGCCTTTCACCCTCAGACGGATGGTCAGACGGAGAGGACCATTCAGACTCTCGAGGACATGCTCCGCGCATGTGTCCTCGACTTTGGTCGCAGCTGGGAGGACCACCTACCCTTGGTAGAGTTTGCGTACAACAACAGCTACCACTCCATCATCGGGATGGCACACTACGAGGCGTTGTACGACAGGCCTTGCAGATCTCCTTTGTGCTGGACAGACCCTAGAGAGTCAGCACTTGTGGGACCAGAGATGGTCCGGGCCACGACAGAGAAGGTTCAGGTCATCCAGGAATGGATGAGGATAGCACAGAGCCGGCAGAAGTCATATGCTGACAGGAGGCGGAGACCACTAGAGTTCAAGGATGGCGACCACGTCTTCTTGCGGGTCTCACCTCGACGTGGTTTGAGGAGATTTGCCCAAGGCGGCAAGTTGTCTCCACGCTTCATCGGACCCTTCCAGGTCCTCAGCAGGGTCGGCGAGGTGGCCTATCGCCTGGCTCTGCCACCTCAGTTGCACCGGGTACACGACGTCTTCCACGTATCCCAGCTGAGGAGATACGTGCACGACCCGACGCACATCATTGACTATGGAGAGCTAGACGTGGATGATTGGGTGACGTTTATGGAGGTCCCAGTGGAGATAGAGGATCGACAGGAGCGGGTCCTACGTGGGCGATCGATCCCTATTGTGCGCATCAGATGGCAACACGGGAACCTCCAGGAGAGCACTTGGGAGTGGTAGGCTCAGATGCGTGCTCAGTACCCACATTTGTTTCCCTAGTTTTTTATGTATCTTTACGAGGACGTAAAGTCCTGAGGTGGGAGTAATGTAAAGACCCATAAATTTCAAGGAAATTTTTTTCTTAATTTTCTTTGGAATTTTACAAGAGCACAGTTTCTAACGGCACCTGATTCTGAGGCCTGGTGTTCCCGGAATCATTTTCCGAAGTTTGGCTCGGGTACGTTCAGTGAACGGACGAGCGGGTTTTTCTAACTTTTGAACCGGTGCCCGGAATCGAATTCTGAGGGCACCGATGAAATCACATCGCCTGTATTTTCTTAGAAACGTCTCTTCCGGAGTTGCGTTTGCTCGGGTGTGGTTTTTAATTTTCGGGCTTAAAGTTAAGAAATAAAATAATTTTGCGACAACTTTATTTTATTTCACTTAAGCCACTTGGAAGCCACTTGAAGCCACTTAAAGGCGGCTTGAACTGAGTTTAACTGGATAATATGCTATCCCGAAATATCCTACCCCCTTGGTAGGATATTTGTGAGGTGGGGCCCGCACGAGTCCCGCCGTTTCTTTCCGCTAAGAAACGCACCCGTGAAAACCCGTCTTAATGAAAGTCAACCGACGCGTTTTCTAAATTCTTAACAGAACATTTAATTGGACGGTTTATTTCGTGAATTAAATGGCCTGTTTCTTTCGTTGAATTAATTCAACGAATTAATTCAATCGTTTCTTAACCTGTGTCGTGTGTTGGCATATTAATAAAATAAGACCAACCTAAAAATCTTTGGGAAAATTTGAGAGGATTCTTGTTTCTTCTTCTCCCTCGCGAAGGACGCGAAGAACGCGAAGAACGCGAAGAACGCCGAACTCGGAAATCGACGACGCTTCCGTCCGAGACGTTCTTCCACGCTCCGATCTCCGATCACCGACCGTTGAGGTGAGTGATGTCGGATTTTTCCTCTCAAGTTCTTTTCTTTTGGTTTTAATCGAAACACAAATTTAAATATTAATAAATTTAAATCTGTTGTTCTTGGTTCGTTGAGCTCGCCGACTCAACACCGGATTCCGCGACGATGCGACGTCTCCCCGCGACGACGCGACGATCCCTCTCTTCCGTGACGATCTTTTCCGCGAAGAACGCCCGTGCGCGACGATCGACGAGGTAGGGATTTCATTATGGGAATTACCCCCCCTTTTTTTAATTTATTCCCGTCAATGTTTCTTAAAGAAATTAAAGAACCTTTTTTGTGGACAATTTTTAATCTTATTAAAAATTGTTCTTTCCTATGTGGAATAAATTTCTCCCGGTTGTTTATCTCTAACGTGGAGGGTGCGGGCCAAACGAACACGGCCCGACGACCCTCCGCCGTTCTTCGTTTTGTGCGGATTTGACGGACGACGACGGAACGTGCCGCAACGGACGTTTGACAATTCCACAGTAAAGAACGGATCCCGGGAGGAGCAACGGTGCAGACGGGAAAGAAAACGGGCCACCGGAGCGACGTCGGTGGCCCGTGGAAGCTGCCGGCGGCGACCAACGGACCCGCGGCCACGTGGGTCCGGTTCGTCCAGGCGGGACGCGGCAGAGCCGCGTCTGTGGTTCACCAGCGCGGCCCGCACGCGGGGGCTGCGCCCGCGGCTTCCACCCGCGCCGCTCGGCCGAGCCGAGCCGGCCGAGCCAGACCGGCCCTGGCCGGGCCGGGCCGGGCCAACCGGGTCAGACCCGGGTCGGGGCGGCCCGGTTCGGGTCGACCCGGTGCGGGCCGACCTAGTGGGGGGGGGGGGGGGTCGGGCCGGGTCGGCCCGGGCCCGTACCCCCCTCCTTCGGGCGTCTTCGTTCAAATGGCCGTATCTTGAGATACGGGCATCAAAATGACTCTCCGTCAGCGGAAACGCCATCCTTGGATCGAGACGGTCGTTTCGGTATATCTCACTCAAGGTTTTGGAATACTTTGAGTTCGGCCGGGTTGGTTCGTACCCGAGACCAACCGGGCCCCCGGAGCAGAAACACTCATATCTTGAGCTACAGACGTCCGATTGATGTGCCGTCAGCTTTGTTGAATTCCTCAAAGTGAGACAGATCTTTTGGAATACTCCGCCCGAGGCTTGGACGCAGGTGGAGTGCGGTCGGGTTGGTTTTTCCTTAAAAACCAACCGGGCCCCATGGGACGAAAATGCCAATAACTCTCAGACCGGGCGCCCGATTGACGCGCCGTCTGCGACGTTGAGTTCCTGTTGACGATACGGAAATTTTGGATACATCAACTTTGGACTTTGTGTCAGTTGATGTATCAGCCTCTCGGATCGTGGAGCGGACCCTCCCGAACGAGCTTGCTGTGTGCGGGAACCCTAGTGCTGGCTGCGACTGCTTCCTCGATGACGACGACTGTGCAGAGATCCTCCGTGGACTCCGATGACGACCGTGCAGAGATCCTCCGTGGACTCCGACGACGACCGTGCAGAGATCCTTTGTGGACTACGGCGACGACTCTGCAGAGATCCTCAGTGGACTGCGACGACTACTGCACTCAGCGATCCTCCGTGGATCAGTGCTACCGGTCCTGTGTGGGCCCGATCCTGTGTGGGTCCGATCCTGCGTGGGTCAGCGCTCAGCAGTTCTGGGTGAGCCAGCGCCTACAGGTCCTGCGTGGGCCCGATCCTGTGTGGGCCCGATCATGTGTGGGTCCGATCCTGTGTGGGTCACTGCGAGGTTAGTACCTATCGATCCTTCGTGGGTCCGATGACTTAGATGGTTCAGTGATCATCTTTATCGTCATCTGAAGAAGTATACCTGTGTGAGATGAATCTTGTGTTTCTCTCCTTTGTGGATTGTGTTGAGTTATGCTGTGTGGATTTACTGTTTACTCTCCTTTGTGGATTGTGTTGTTCTATCCTGCGTGGGTATGCGTTTGGCTTTCCTGTGTGGACTGAGTTGTGCTAGGGCTCGGACGTTGGAGCCGAACGGGGAATTGCAGACTTAGGTATATGTATGGGAATATACCTAAGCCATGTCAAATGTTACTTCGTGATTGTACTTTTCCTTTGTGGATTATCCTTTGTGGATTTCGGGAGACCTTTGGGGGTCTCGGGGTCCCTACTGAGTAGCTTATACTCACCCCTGCACGGGCTTTGCCCGCACTACGTTGTGTTGGTTGCAGACGACGGACAACGCTGACCGGGGTGGAGGCGTGCGGAGCAGGACAGTACCTGGAGGGGGACCACTGGGCGGGACGTACTCGGAGCGGTCAGGTGGACCCGAGGAGCAGTGGAGGCTATCTGTACCCACCCTTCAGGTGGGACTTCCAAAGGACGGCTCGACGCTGCAGTTTTCCCTTTTCAGTTGCTGTTTTTCCTTTCAGTTGTACTTTACAGTTGGGCTTGTATTTCCGGACCCTTTTACTTTCAGCACAGCTTGTACAGTTTTTTCTTAGTGTTTACTTTTCCGCTTGCTTACTCTGTGGTGCTTGTTTACTTTTCAAAGGCAATGCCTTCCCTTTTTGTTTGGATTTACGCCTTGGTGCTAGTCGCTAGCCCCTGGCCTATGGAAGGTGGGCTTGGGGTAGTCACGGCACGGGCCCTGAGGACAGGACGTGACATTATAGGAGAATAATTTCATATGGTGGGGAGAATTATGACACCTACTCTTTCATTGTGATGCTGATTTTGTATTATTTTGAGTCTTTGTGAATTTATATGTTCTTAAAGATAGACATTTTATATTTTTTAATTTTTATGGATGGATATTTATTAGCATAAGGTTAGAATTAACTATTCCATAACCATGGATTTGTGTTATCTATTTTATAAATATGATTTTCATAGTCCCCAAATATTTTTTCAAACCATGAAAGGATCCCTAATATACCATGTGAATAATTTTTCTATAGGGGGTGAATGACACCAATATATCATGGTTAGGAGTAAGAGTGTGGCCAAAAAATTCTTGTGCACGGTGCTAAACCATGAATGGTTTTCCAACTGTGTGGCCAAAATATCTGGTTATCATAGTCATTATATTTTTGTAGGATTTTTCCTATTTTACCACATTTATTTCATTTTCTTCACCTTTTCCTTTTTATCTTCTTAATTTATCCATAGTGTATAAGAGAAGTTCACTCTCCATCATCCACTTATGATTATTAGACATCCTTCTTTGATTTTAAAGAGATTCTTGAAGGTATTCAATCCTATCCTCATTCATTATCTTATCCCCACTTCCCTCTCTTGTTTACTTTTTTTATCTATCTCCCAAAGAACCCTAATAACTATGTAATAGGTATTTAGTTCTTTAGTTCATCTAATATTAGGGTGTTGGTCATTTAAGGCTTATAGAAGACTAATGATGACATGATTAGGTGATCTGCATGGATGATGATTCATTGTGACTCGATTTATTTTTACTTTGAGGTATGTTATCTATAAATTCTATTTAATTTTCAATACACGATGACATTGTGGTTTTTAAATAACATGTGTTTTAAATATATTTATAGATTATTGTTATATGATAATTTAAAATGGATTCAATGGGAATTATCATTCGAAACAAGGGGTTTTCAAGGAATTTTATGTGATACATGGAATTATAAGTATTGATGAAATTAACAATGTATAAATTTAAATAACATTTTAGGTTCAGAAGCTTTTTTAATCTATTTGGGTCATTTGAGAAAATAAGAATTGAAGTTTTAAATTCTAATAGATTTTTTTAAATGAGTGTTTTTTCCAAAATTGATTTTAAGGATGGATTTAAATGTAGTAGTTTTAGGATTATTATATAAATGAAAATTGAAATGTAAAACATATAATTCCACCCTAGTAAATTTGATTTAAAAGGCCTGATTTACACTTACAAATGGGTGGATTATATCGTGCAACACCACATTCCCCCATTCTAATTGTTTAACCCATTGAGTGTTGTTTATTATATAATGATATTATGATGATGTGAATTAGGTATATTCAATGCGAGTGAATCATTTATGTGGAAGAATTTTTTTCAAATCTTGTTTATTGATATTAATTTTTCTATTTTCTCACAAACACATTTTTATTGATGTTACGGGAACCATGGGTAAATAATTTAATTATATATATGTTTTGTCCTAGTCTAATGTGTGAAAGCTGGAGAGTGACCTATGATATTTTAACCCTTATATGGGATTGTATTTGTTCGTTTCCTGACATTCCCTAATATATATTCCATATATAATATCTTTTTTATAGACATATATGGGCCCAGTGAATCCAAGATCCATATTTAGTGTAGTTTTAGTTAGAACCTATAGTCTATCCCATGCCACAAATCCCTAATATATGGATTCACATAGGGGTATTTTATATTTCTTATTTTCCTATAAAAACATGTAAATAATGGAACAATTTCTATGAATTTTTATGGTCATTATTTATTCTTGATGTTATAGTGCATTTACATTCTTCCATTATCCTATATGGGTGTGTTTGTTTTTGAAAAAGTTTTAAAAGTTGTTTGGTAATATGCTTTATACAAATTAAAGGTAATATATTATTTTCTTTTCATATAAGGTTTCATAATGACTTTTATAGGATTTATATTTGGGTTTTCTATAAAAGAAAGGGATTTGCCTTAAAATGAGAATGTTGTTTTGTCTCTTAAAAAGATAATCATAGTTTTTTTTGTTAGAGGTCAAATATAAAAAATGTAACACCCCAATCTTCCATGGTACGCTTCTCTTTGAATAATACAGTAGCTATGTTGTACGCAACTTCGAGTTCTAACCACCACAACCAATAAAACTAGCCATTATGAATAGTAATACCCACTTTTTGAAATTTTATAATTTTTTTTCTTTCAAAATGGAATTCATTTTTGAATTAGGAATATTTAAATTATATTAGGGTGAATTTTTGGTATTTTTCTAAAAACATTCAATTTTTGAGGAATAGTGAAAAACAATGAGTTATAGTTTAGAACTGAAATTTAATTTAAATAATTATTTATTTTAATTAAATTTATTTTATGTCAAAATATATAAATAATACAATATAATTTAAATGTAATTAATCGGAGTAGGTTTATAATAATTTTAGATATATAAAAATTTTATTGAATTTTTCACCGTCTTTTACCCACCTCCTAGGAGAATTTAAAAATTAACATAAAACATAATTTTACCGCTTCTGTGAGTGTAATTTAAAAATTTTGAGACAAATGGTTGATATAAGTAAGAAAAATTTGGTTCAATAAGATGAAAATAATTTTCGGTGAATAGTTAATTTTTAATTTTATTTACCACTGTTAAAAGTAAATAGGGTAATTAATGGTAACATTGATATTATTATTCCCCTAACACATTTCCTAATTCTATTGGATAAGTATAATTCATCCAAAAACAAAATTAGTAATAAAATATGAACTTCTTCTATTCACTTGGATTAGATTAAGACGTTTAATATTATTTAACTCAAAGAAGAGTTAAAACTTTTTAAATTCAATGTTTAATAACTAAACCATTTTTAATATAGAGTTAAACAAAAGATTAATTCGACTATAAATAATCCTTATAAATCTAAAAGGATTTCCAACATAATTTTATTTTATTTATATTTTTTAGAAATTTAATAATTTAATTTATTTATGAGAAAATGATGATGCGGAAATTACATAATTAATGAAATATTAAAATAATTGATATTATAAATATCCAAATAAATGTAATTTTATACCTTTTATGAATTCCACTAATTTTATAGGTTAATAGGACATGTTAGAGTTAGTTATATGAATTTTTTTTTGAAGTAAGAATGCTATTATAAATTTTTCAAAAATAAAATACCAAATAGTTTCAAAATTGACATAAAAGAGTTTTTAAAACAAATATTATATTATTATTGATATTTTATTCCTAAAAATCTAATTTTTGGACAAATGACTTTTATAATGATAGTTTTATCATTAATGAAGCAGTTGGGGTTCTCTTGGAATCATATAGTATGTTTATTAACCATATAATATAAAAATACAAAGAGACATGGTAAATGTCAAACTATTTAACTAAGAGTTAAATCTAAAATGCAATGTTAATATAGTGACCCAAACCTGTATAAAACCTATTGGATGAGTGGTTTTCGACCCATTCCAACCTTATCCTTTAAATAATTCATTTTGGAGCCATTATAAACTATATATGATTTTATTATAAAATAATATTTCTAGCTTTTCCAAAGGTTCCCCTCACCCCTCTTATAAAAGGGAACTCCCCCTTCTCTCTAATTAACACCATCAAAGCCATTTGTCTTGGACCAAACCTACCCCAATACCCTCTCAACTGTCCTCCCTTCTTCCTAAAGGCCTTCCTTTAGTCAGAAAACAAACCTAAGGATCCTTTTTATCAAATCAAAAGGAATAACCCAAAGAAGAGGTAAATATTTCATCACCTCTTTCAAGTTCCTTTCTTCTACCACTTCCAATTTATTTGTTGTGTCCATTATAATGTAATTACTAAAATATACTCTATATACTGTGATGTTATTATAAATATGGTACAACCATATTCACTATTCTATCCATCCTTTGAATGACATGTCACCAGATGTGCATATGTTCGGATTACCGTCTCCACGTCATGGTGTAATTGTTATACAATACATTATTATTTGGATGGATATAATAATGATGTTTAATTGATGTAAATAATAAATATAACATGATTATTATTCTGTATATATGTTATACCATCCAATTATATATTATTTTTATATCAAAATTATGATATTGTCGCCCGTGCGTACGTATGGATTACCGTCTCCACAAACGCGATTAAATTCATTCTCCATCTTATCCACTCAAGAATGATTTTAATTTTATGATTGAAAATAATATTTAAAGAATTTATATAATTCTTAATATTAATAAGATACATCCCATCCATAAAAAATATGTCTCACATAACAAAGAATATAATGGAAAATGAATCTTTTAACTCCAGAAACGAGGATAATACTAAGATATTATTAACAAAGAAATGTTAAATGATCATATATGTTATCATATTAATGTATATGATCATTCTATAATTTAATAAAAATTATTTCACCATTATATAGGAGGTTAGCCTACCATCGTCCAAGGAAAACTACAAGTTAAGGTTAAATTTCACAAGCTCTTTATTATCCGAGGCTGTTTTTATGTAAGTATCTACTGGGATGTATTTATCATCCACATCCATGTTTATAAAAAATGTATATCAAAACATTCTTACTATTCTATAGACTATTGGTTAAAGTCATTTATACCCTTGTTTGACTTTTTATAAGATGTCTATAAAGGAATCTTTCTGTCATTTTCCAAATAATGTTCTTTATAAACGTTTAGACAAAATCAATGTAAGAATTTATTTTTTTAACTTATACAGCGAGTGTATCTACTTTACACTTTTGCAACATCATCAAAGAATCCCTTACAAGAATATAAAAATATTTTCAAATATAAATTTTTTCTTTTATAATTATGTGACATTTAAATGATTTCAATATAGAAGGAAATATTTCTCTAAAAAGGTTTTGATTCCATCTATGTCAACATCCTTTGATAGATTTTAAGTTTTTTTGAAGTTGATTTATTATGATAAAAAAATTATATATTGTATTGAAGGTTTTGTGATATGTTTTACTGTGGATGTTTTATTTCATACCATTCATGGTTTATGGATAAAGTATTGAAATTTCGTATTCGAGTTTTAATACGAATGTTTATGTTATGTTTAAACCATTTAATATGAGCAATGCATTAGAGTTAGTAAGTGATGAGTGGAGACCATTATAGCTCCTCGATTCATCGGTAGGTCTCATGAGACAAACAAGTGTCTTGGCATAGGGCCTTTACAAAAATCTAACTTGTAGTCTTGGTACAAGGCCTTGACTATGTTGTTATGAAAGAATGGAATTATGCATTCCATCCTTATGAAAGTGGCCATTGATATTGCATGTGATTATACAACTAGTAGAATATCGATGCGAGTAATTAATTAGAATTATTTGATTTTATCTTTTCCATATTATTCTGAATTTCAGGTTTTAAAGGCTTTGGTTTTAGTCTTATAAATTACCTTAAATGTTTATTCTTATTTATAAAAGTTTCTTCTATATTGTTATTCTTACTATGAATCTGAGCTCACCCATTTCTAGGTTTTATTTTTCCCAGGATGCGAAGAAGTATTTTATGACTGGCCTGTAGGGTTATTATGAGGGGATATGAGTGTGGTCTATAGAAAAAATGTTCTTGTGGTTTTTCATTTTATGATATAATGTAAACCTTATGAATATAACTAGTATTTACAAGGATACTAAACTAATCAGTCTTTTGACACTTGATATTTTACGATCATGCCAATGTTATGTAATTATACACTGACTCTAGGTAACTGGGTTTGGGTCGTTATAGTTGGTATTAGAGGAAATTTAGTACAAACCTTGGAATCTAGATTTAGATAAACTCTGATTAGAGAACATTACCCTAAGATAGACTTTGTGGATTAGTATAGAATAACTTCCTAGAATTTTGGTATTGTAGAGATTTTGTGAGTTTTCCAAGAAATACATCCCAGTCTGGATACGAGCATGTAGAGGCAGTTCTGGCACAGATGTACCTAGGGGTAAAACCCGAAAACACCACTTTAAGCTAGACTATAACAGGAACTGGTGCATGACAACGGGCCTTGCTGCACTCTTGGTTATACCACTTCCAGGGGATAGACTTAGGATAATTCTCATTTTCTTTACAAACCATTATGAAGGTTTTATGAGTATATAATTCCTCAATGAAAACATTTTTATGATTATGGATTAAATCCATAAACTATTCAATTTTCGTTAAGTGTTTTACAAGTTTGGATTTATGTATGTGATTCGTAAACTAATCTAGTTTATGCCATTATTTAGAAATGGAAACTAGTGGACGTAATGGAAACCATATCAATGCAGACACTCCGTGTAGGGATTTCCCTCATACTCAAGATTATTATAGTGTAGTTGGTGATGCAACTAGTTCTGATCATCTAATCACCATACTGGAAAAACTCACTCAGCTTATTAATAATAACCTTACTCATATGGAGCACCCTGATTGGCAGCGTGGAGGATTAATGTTAGATCACTTCATGAGGAAACAACCAACAACATTTAATGGGGGGTAAAATCCAACTAGTAGCAGAGCAATGGATAAATTCCTTAGAAAAAATATTCCAAGCCTTGGGGAGTAGAAAAATGGAAATAGTTGTCAGGGCAGTTTACCGCCTCACTGGAGATGCTGATCAATGGTGGTCATTGATTCAAAACACAAAGGAAGAAGATGAAGTATCAAATATGGAATGGAGGGATTTTAAAGAAATTTTCATAGAAAAACACTTTCCTCATGAACATCGAGCATATATAGAAATACAATTTCTGATTATGAGGAAAAAAGAGGATGTGAATGTCGTAATGTATGAAGCTAACATTACAAGGTTAGCGAGGAATGCGGTATATTATATACGTAACCCAAGAAGTAAGATGTGTCATTTCATTGATGGGTTAAAACCAATTCTCCATCAAGAATTATTATCACATTCCTTCTTGTTGTACGAAGATATTGTCTCATGTGCTATCAGGACAGGAAAACAATTTTGTAAGTCTTACGACTTTAAAGAAAAGAAAGAGAAGAAAAGATTTGTTGAATAGTCGGGAAATGGAAATAAGGGGAAGAAGGGAAAAGTTGAATATCCATCCTACAATAAGTGTGGGAAGAAACACTGTATTACTTTCCTGAAGGGAATGGGAGTCTATTCACGTGTGGTGAAAAAGGCCACCATGCTCGTGATTGCAAGGGGAATAAATATGCTATCGATGTTAAATTCTGCAATTGTATATAAAGGGGTAATTACGCGAATGAACTTCCTAGGCGTTAGAGGAACTTACCTCAAAAAAGTCCAAGGGATCAAGGCCAAGATTATGTTATCACTACTACTGATGTTGAAGCTCTGAAAGACATAGTGGCATGTAATTTAATGGTTTCCTCAAGTTTAGAAAATACTTTACTTGATTTTGGATCATCACATTATTTCATATCTTCCCAGTTTTCTAAGAAAATTAGATATTTCCAATTTTATTTAACAAGGGATTTCCCAATCAAAACTCATAAGGGAAGTATCATTACAACAATGTTTTGTAAATCAGTCCCCATTAGGGCATATAAAGGTTCTTTATCTGCTGATCTCATCATCATACCCATTATTGAATTTGGTATAATCCTCAGCATGGATTGGTATTCGGACCATGATGCAAAAATTTATTGTAAGAAGAAGGAGGTTACTATTTTTGATGACGATGATAAAGAACCCCATATCTTTAGAGCAGAATCGTCATTATCTAATTTTTATCTATATCCACCCCCAGTAGCTCAACTAAATTCAATTACTGTGGAGGAAGAGAATGAAATAACTATGGGTTAGGAAAATAATTTTCAAATAGAGGATGTACCTATTGTGAAATATTATGTTGATGTGTCTCCAGAAGATTTACCTGGACATCCTCCAGAATGAGAAATTGAGTTTTCCTTTGATTTAATACCTAGATCAAGGCCCATATCGAGGACCCCTTATAGAATGATCACTGTGGAATTAGTGGAAATAAAGAAACAACTTGAGGAACTGAGTAATAAGGTATATATTCGCCCGAGTGTTTCTCCATGGGGATCCCCTGTCCTTTTTGTTAAGAAGAATGAATGATCTATGAGGTTGTGCATTGACTACAGGGAGATCAATGCTATAAAAATAAAGAACAAGTATCCCCTACCTTTCATTGATGATTTATTAGAACAACTACATGGAGATCAATAATTTTCAATGATTGACCTTCGATCTGGATATCATCAGTTCTATTTGAAGAAGGAAGACATTCAAAAAAGCATTTCAAACTAGGTACGGGCATTAAGATTTTATATTAATGCCTTTTGGATTGACTAATGCACCCTCTATCTTCATAGATCTAATGAATAATGTTTTCAAGGAATATCTTGATTAATTTTTAGTGTTATTTATTGATGATATATTAGTATACTCCAAAAGATACAAAGATAATGAAAATCACTTGCGCATTATCTTGAAGACTCTTAGAAGGCATGAATTATATGGGATGTTTTGAATGTTTAAAATCGGGCTTCAGGAGATTTCTTTTCTGTGTCATATTTTCTCTAAGTATGGAATCTCTATTGATCCTTCTAAGTCCAAGGCAATCCATGAGTGGCCAACACCAACGAGTATAACCATGGTAAACATTTTTATTGCTTTAGCAGGTTATTATAGACGTTTCATCCAGAATATTTCCTGGTTGGATAACTCATTAACAAATATCACACGAAAAGGGGTTAAATTTGTTTTTATAAAAGATTGTAAAGAATGTTTTGAAGAAATGAATAGAAGACTAGTCAATTCTACTATATTGAGTCTACCATCGGGGAATGATGGGTTTGTTATTTATAGTGATGCTCCAAAGAAATAACTTGTTTGTTTCCTTATACAGAATGATATAGTTATTGTCTTTGCATCACGACAGCTAAATATTCATGAGAAAAACTGTCCTACTTGTGATATTGAGTTAGCAGCTGTAATATTTTCCTTGAAGATTTGAATACACAATCTCTATGGTTAAAAATGTGAGATATATACCGATCAAAAGAGTTTGAAGTATATTATCTCACAAAAATAACTCAACACAAGACATAGGAGATGGATTGAACTATTCAAGGATTATGACTGCACTATACACTACAACCAGGGGAAGGAAAATAAGGTGGATATTTTTTTGAGTAGAAAGGATCATGGAGTTTTGAACAAGATGAGAGTTGAATGGGATCCTATTTGTAGAGACCTGAAGCTTGACGTACATGGACAATACATTACTTTTGTGGAATACTTAATACATAACAAAAACAGACACATGAGGATCGTAATAGTTTAGTGTCTTTGGAAACTCGGAATAAAATCTTCTAATCGTGGTGAAAGATCTTCAACATATTCCAATAAAGATCTTCGCTTTTTTTCATACCTAAAACCTTTATTTATATCTTGGGGAAACGAAAACATGAAAATGGTGAGCTCAAATGCTCAGTAAGGGTACGCATGGATAAAATAAAACATACAATATACATTTGAACTTAAAAACATGAACATAATGTTTAAACATCAAAATCTTGTGCAACGACATAAAACATGGAAGTACATAAGGAACAGATCATAATGGAACATAAACCATGATAAAATAGCATGGGAATAAAACATGTAATTGTTGAATCCATTAAGCACATGTAATGATTCCATAGTAGCCAAGGCATTTCTACCAAGACCATTTTAGTGGACAAAGTCCCATTCTGAATCGAGTTCACTCCTCATTTCAGTCCTGTAACACGGAACCTGATTAACTTATCGTTCCATCCATGTATATCTCATGAGATATAAAATCTTTACCCAATGAATTTAAGGGAGATATAGGTCCCACCCATCTCATAATTAAATCATTCTTACTTGTGCCACAAAATAAACATACATCATTCATAATAACCCAATAAATAAAATGGGTTTCATAAACATCATCACATAATCACATAATCCATATAAAAGAAATGGATATCATTTAATAATAAGAAAAGAAAAACCATTTAAATCATAGAGACATTATACTGGAAACATACACATATGAAAATAATGTCATCTTAGATAGAAAATGGTTTTGATAAAACACTTGAATTGAATTCTTGAGGAAAATATCATTTTTCCTTCAAAATCATTTTCTTTTCACAAAATGTCAAGCAATTTTAAAAGAAGAGTATTTTGTTGAAAATAGTCATGAAATCTTTTGGAGTAATCTTCATGAAAATATGGATTTATAAAACCGTAAAATCCATTCATGCCGTATAATTTAAAAAAACATTCTTCTCGTACTTTTGCCGGAAAAGTCAAAAAGTACCTCGTAACGAAAAACAAAAGAAAGATTCCTTACATACCATGTAGTAAAAGTCAAAAATGGGTAAAAATGACTTTAAACATTCATGAAAACATTTTTATAAAATTTGGACATGGATGATAAATATAACCCCAGTAAATACATACGAATAAGCAATCTCAGATAAAAATGAGATTTGAAAAATTATCCCTTACCTTAGGTCCGATATGCTTCGTATGTATACGAACCTCCTGTATAATGATTTAAATAAGGTCATTGACTCATTAAATAATCATATTCATTGTTATGATATCATATATGTTTCACTTATGACTTTATATTACCCGTTCTTTTGTAAATTCCATGTAAAAGCAGCGTTTTGGGTAAAATCATTTCATCTATCGTATATGTTTCGACCTTTCATTCTTGATATTATTACTTATATCTTGATTTACATAATTCCGGAATGTAAAACATGATTTATATATATTATATATTCATCATATACATATATATTATATATCGATAAAAGGAATGAAATACACCGTTCATGGAGACGGTAGGTCGTACGTACGCATGAACGCTGTTTTCGTTTCCTTATTGAATTGACTGAAATTAAATAGATGACATATATATATACATAAATCCAGTATCATTATTATGCCATATATTTCATTATTATTCGTTATATATACTTTATAATCATTCTTGAATGGTTAATCATGTAAAATGAATCTCATCGCGTTCGTGGAGACGGTAGTCCGTACGTACGCACGAGTGACGATATCATTCCCAAGATCGTGGAATTGTATTAAAGTGTATTTATAATATTACAGAATCAATATCACTTGAAAATAATCATATATATTCATTACTTTCACCCTTATACCCATCCAAGTAAGGTGGTGGTGGAAAATAGATTACACCACGACGTGGAGACGGTATTCTGTACGTACGCACGCGCGGTGGTTTCATTTTCCGTTGGATGGATAGATTGTGAAATATGGTTGTTTCATACTTATAATAACATACCATTATATTATTGATACTTATGTTATTACCTCATAATGAAACAACTAAAAATAAGAAGTGGAAGAAGAAATAAATTTGAAAGAATTGGTAATGGACATTACCTCTTCTTTGAAGCGCCTCTTTGAGACCTCCTCTCAGGGCATTAAAATTGGTCTTCGAAGAAGGCCAGGGCCTCTAGGATGCTTCTAGGGAAGTGGGGAAGTGAAAATGGCAGAGGTGGGCTGAGATTCAAGGCTCAAAATGGTGTGAGGAAGAGAGGGAGGAGGTTCCCTTTTATAAGGGAGGAGAGGGGAACCTTTGGAAATCTTAAAAATATTAATTTATAATAAATCTAACCCCACTTAAAAACCTCCAAAAATCGCTCTTATTATAATATTAGATTATATAGGGTTGTAATATCATCAACCAATAAAATTTAGACATGTTAGGGAATTATTTTAAACATTATCAACTTGATTTATCCTTAATCAATTTAATTTCATTTGTGGTAATAATATTCTAAATTTTAAATTATAAAAAATAATTACTTATTTGTTTTTAATTGTCCATACTTGGATACATTATAACATTTTAGACCATATAAATTTAAATTTATTATTTTATATTTTTTTGATTTTTAAACATTTTTATAATATGTTATTTTTATAAAATAATAATAGTGTCAATTTTGACACTATTCATTTATTTGAATTTAAATAAAATATATACAGAAGATATGTTCGAACTAAAAGCTTTAATAGATTCATAAAAGGCCATATGTATCTATAAAAGTAGTGGATCACATTAAATAGTTCATATAATACTTATTTTATTATTTTTAAAACCATTTATTTGGTTTATCTCTTAATAAAATAATTACTATAACATTTTTGTATAATTATTTAATATAATTATTTGTTGCATAAAAATTAAAAATAAAATCCTATGATAAATATAAATATATTAACTTTCACAATAATACTTTTACTAGAATTTATCATCTTAAAATAACAATATTTAAATAGTTATATTTATTAAATTATGAAGGTGACAACTTTGGAATCATTTAAAATAAAATAATATAAGTGTCATAATCACATTTATAAATGTAAAAATGGTTATATATTAGGTCATTGGATGATTATAGTGTATATATACACTAAAAATAATTTTTGGTCAGGTTTTTGGGCCCTTTAATGGGTATTATTATTTCAATAAAAACTATATTGCTTATTTTTCACTTAATAAATAATTTCTGCATCATTAATGTATCACCATTAATGACAATTATTTAATCCCTAAAAATTATAAATAAATTTTAATGATGTAGATAATGTTATTAGATTTTTGGAAAATATTCATGTTATTTGTTTTATGATGTTTATCACTAAATTAAAATTATTATACTTATAAGATTTAAGAGAGTGACATGTTGTCACTTTCTTTGGTTTTAGTAATAATTAAATTATTTTCATGGTCAAAAGTCCATAAAATGAATCTAATCCGACACTTAGGTGATATGGTTATACTTTTAGCAATCCAATAGAATTTTGGCATGTGTTACGGTAATTTTATAATATTATATTTACCCTTAGTTACCCGATTATCCTTTAACTATGGTAAATAAAATTTACCGTAGTTACTATTCAAAATTTCCAAAAATAAAAAGTATCCTAGTAACATAATTTGGACCCACTAATTCCAAATATGGAATCCATTTTTTAAAATTCAATACATAGAAGTTGCAGAAATTAAATTAAAATTAATCTCGTTGTCGAATGAAAAGGGGTTTTTGTTTAAAACATTGCAAAAGATTGAATTGATTTAACCTACGAATTCAATGTAAAATCAATGCTAATGACATAAATTTTATTAAATGGTAAAAATATATTCTATTTATAATTTAAAACCATTAAATATTATAATTTAACCATATAAATTGTTACGATGAAAAAAGTTGTTTTTAATTAAAATATAGCATGTTTTTACTATTCATTAAAATATGAAAGCTATTAGAAAAATATCAAAACATTATCCAATGTAATTTTTTATATCCTGATTCAAAAGAAGAATTTTATTTTGTCAAATTGAACTTATAAACATGTCAAAAACTATATTTAAAGTGGGTGCGCCATCAAAAGGCGGCAAAACTACATTTTTTGAAAAATACATATTTTGCATGAAAAAATTATTTTGTTCTTATACTATGTTCTAGAAAATGTGTAAGATGAATAATAATGTTATAAAATTCAGAAATTTATTTAATACTATTCATAACAGCTAGTCCATAATAATAATATAATAATATATCGTTGTTTTGTAAAACCCTGTATTGCGTACAACACACGCTATCGAGGAAGGTCGTGATTGCGTGTAATGAAATAAAAGTTAGGGTTGCGTGTTGTGCAAGACTCCTTTGTTGTTTCATATAATAGAATCCAACCATTTTTAATTTATACATTATATATATATACACTCAATGTTGCGTAGAATGACTATTATCAAACAAACATGAAATTATGTGTAACACAATCTAAGAATAGTGTTGCGTATATTGAAAGCTAATACGGTGTTGCGTATAGAAAAAGATAATATTGTTGTAGCTTACAACACAAAACATCAATAAAATTAAAAGAATATTTTTCATAAAATCTCTGGGTGTTACATTCTACCCCCCTTAAAATGAATTTCGCCCTCGAAATTCATCGGGGTAATAAATCGTTTACTATTTATAGATTCCCACAACGTAAAAAGGAATACTAAAACTTAATTTTAAAAACTAAAGTATGAAATGTAACGATTACCCAAAGTAACTCATCACTAGGTTTCCATATAGGAGAATATAGGTGAAAATATAGATATGGAAGAAAAATCTCACCATCAAGTTATGATGGAGAGTGGTAGAGTACATGGCTATGAAAAAGCCATCAATCACAAAACCATAGATTTGTGATGATCTAAGGTACCATCTGATTCATCATATATAAGGGCACTAGGACAACATTTTTTGTATTCAAGATCATTTCCCTAAAGTTATTGGAATTAGAAGAAATACTTTCGTGATTTTGGTATAGTCTCACTATCGGTCGTTCTTTGGAAAATTCTCACTTCATCTTTTAAAGAAATGAAGTTGAATTTTTCATTCGTGTAGTGTTAGCAGATCATGTGATAGAATGATTGGTCATTCCATCTATCTCAAACAAAAGGTTAGAAAAGTTATCAAAAATACATAAGTCCATCTATGGTGAGGTTAATCGTATACATTTCCAAAAATGAACTTATACTTCATATATCATACCGCGTAATAAAATAAAACTAGTTTCTACTAACTAGGGACTTCCTGTAGGCCAGTGGTAGGCGATAAAGGCCAGACGCAAATTGGTTGTGGGTTCGATTCCCATATCCTTGTCCGACGCGATGGGTTGTCACCCGTCCTACAGGTTGTCCTTTTTTCTAGAACTACATTACTATAAAATCCCATCAATAATATCAAAAAAAACTTCTATCCTTAAACAATACTAAATTATGTCCAAAATAATCCATTCTAATCTTTATCTAAAATAATTTGGTCCAAGCTCATAGTATAAAGAAAATGATTAATTGAAATGTCATCAACCAACCATCATTTATCCCCCATTATCTTGTTGGTCACATTCCAATCATGTGAATACCTTAATCATGTATTTTCTTGAAAAATGAATTCCCATTAAACCTTAGTGAAAACATGAATGCTGTCAAAAGTTAACTCTTTCCACATACCAAAATCCAAAAATTATATATACTCAAACCATGTTATAACCTTCTCCTTATATCAGTCATGAGCTCATGAATACTATCAAACATTTAATTTTCTCCTTATGCCATCATTATGTGCATATCATCTACTTTCCAAAAATACTGGTACCATTCATCACACACATTCAAAACTTAAGGAAAGACAACAGTGTAACAATCCTTAGATGTATATTTATTCCATAGTACCGTGAGATTACTTATACAACACTACACTTGATAAACATTTAATCATTCCACTAACTTCTTAAACCATTGACCGAGCTTCAACAATTCTTTCATCTCACATATCATTTGTAGTCTCTTCATCATCATCAACATAAATATTACCCATACAACCATACTGATTCTCTTCATGAGACTTTCCCTTAGGGAATTGGTTTGCATAATGCCCGTACATTCCACATTTAAAACATTTAACCATTGTTGATGTCGTAGCAATACCATTATCCTCATCCATAGTGTTAACTGGACATTTTCCTTTGCACTTACTAGTTTTATGTCCTTCTTTTCCACACCCAAAGCATCTTCCAGTTCCTTTGAAACATTCTCCCTTATGCCTCCTCCCACATGATTTACATGAGGGAAATTGAACTTTCTTTCCTCTATGATCATCATGAAGGTCCAACTTTCTCTTATTAGCTGAGTCAGGAACATACCAAATTTGAGTTTATTGATCATATTTTGAGATTGCTGATTCGGCATAATAATGATGTTTGGACTTCCAAATCCCATTTCATTTGGTTTCTCATGAATAATATCATTCCATTGTCCATCATATCCTCCATTATCGTGAATCTTCCTATTTCCATCCATTTTCTAAAACCCAAAAAGAATAGTGTGAGAGGAAAAAATCATGCTAGGGAAAACAACATACTAAAGGGGGAGTACCCTCAATATCTAACACCATAGGTTAAATTCTAAGATCGTTACCATAGTTTAAGGACTATATCCTATATGTATACTTATCCATAGGTACATCCCTAGACATACCTTAGAAATATCTCTAGGGATCTCACTAACATTTTCGCATCCTAGATTCCAAAGGTTGACTAAACCTTTCCTCTGATACCAACTATAGAGACCCGAAGCATGACGTACATGGACAATACAATACTTTTGCGGAATACTTAATACATAACAAAAACAGACACACGAGGATCATAATAGTTTATTGTCTTTGGATACTCGGAATAAAATATGCTAATCATGGTGAAAGATCTCCAACATCTCCTAATAAAGATCTTCCATTTTTTTCTTACCTAAAACCTTTCTTTATATCTTGGGGAAAATAAAACATGAAAATGGTGAGCTGAAATGCTCAGTAAGGGTAAGAATGGAAAAGATAAAACATAAAATATACATTTGAACTTAAAAACATGAACATAATGTTTAAACATCAAAATCTTGAGCAACGACATAAAACATGGAAGTACATAAGGCATAGATCATAATGGAACATAAACCATGATAAAATAGCATGGGAATAAAACATGTAATTGTGGAATCAATTAAGCACATGTAATGATTTCCATAGTAGCCAAGGCATTGCTGCCAATACCATCTTAGTGGACAAAGTCCCATTCTGAATCGAGTTCACTCCTCGTTTCAGTCCTGTAACACTGAACCGGATTAACATACCGTTCCATCCATGTCTATCTCATGAGATATAATATCTTTACCCAATGCATTGGAGGAGATATAGGTCCCACCCATCTTATAATTAAATCATTATTACTTGAGCCACAAAATAAACATACATCATTTATAATAACCCAATAAATAAAATGGGTTTCATAAACATCATCACATCATCACATAATCCAAATAAAATAAATGGATATCATTTCATAATTAGAAAAGTGAAACCATATAAATCATAGAGACATTATACTATAAACATACACATATGAAAATAATGTCATCTTAGATAGAAAATGGTTTTTATAAAACACTTGAAATGAATTCTTGAGGAAAATATCCTTTTTTCATCAAAATCATTTTCTTTTCACAAAATTTCCTGCAATTTTAAAAGAAGAGGATTTTGTTGAAAATAGCCATGAAATCTTTTGGAGAAAGCTTCATGAAAATATGGCTTTATAAAACGGTAAAAATCCGTTCGTTTCGTATAAGATAAAAAAAACATTCTTCTCGTACTTTTGCCGGAAAAGTCAAAAAAGTACCTCATAACGTAAAACAAAAGAAATATTCCTTACATACCTTGTAGTAAAAGTCAAAAATGCGTAAAAAGGTATTTAAACATTCATGAAAACATTTTTATAAAATTTGGACATGGATGATAAATATAACCCCAGTAAATACTTACGAATAAGAAATCTCGGATAAAAATGAGATTTGCAAAATTATCCCTTACCTTAGGTCCGATATGCTTCATACGTATACGAACCTCCTGAATAATGATTTAAATAATTTCATTGACTCATTAAATAATCATATTCATTGTTATGATATCATATATGTTTCATTTATGACTTTATATTATCCGTTCTTTTGTAAATTCCATGTAAAAGCATCGTTTTGGGTAAAATCATTTCATTTATCGTATATGTTTCGACTTTTCATTCTTGATATTATTACTTATATCCTGATTTAAATAATTCCAGAATGTAAAACATGATTTATATATATTATATATTCATCATATACATATATATTATAGATTGATAAAAGGAATCAAATACACCGTTCATGGAGACGGTAGCTCATACGTATGCATGAACGCTGTTTTCGTTTTCTCATTGAATTGACTGAAATTAAATAGATGACATATATATATATACATAAATCCAGTAGCATTATTATTCCACATATTTCATTATTATTCGTTATATATACTTTATAATCATTCTTGAATGGTTAATCATGGAAAATGAATCTCATCGCGTTCGTGGAGACGGTAGTCCGTACGTACGCACGAGCGATGATATCATTCCCAAGATCGTGGAATGGCATTAAAGTGTATGTATAATATTACAGAATCAATATCACTTTCAAATAATCATATTTATTCATTACATTAACCCTTATACCCATCCAAGTAAGGTGGTGGTGGAAAATAGATTACACCACGGCGTGGAGACGATATTCTGTATGTACGCACGCGCGGTGATTTCATTTTCCATTGGATGGATAGATGGTCAAATATTGTTTTTTCATAATTATAATAACATATCATTATATGATTGATACTTATGTTATTACCTCATAATGAAACAACTAAAAATAATAAGTGGAAGAAGAAATAAATTTGAAAGAATCAGTAATGGACATTACCTCTTCTTTGAAGTGCCTCTTTGAGACCTCCTCTTAGGGCATTAAAATTGGTCTTTGAAGAATACCAGGGCCTCTAGGATGTTTATAGGGAAGTGGGGAAGTAAAAATGGCAGAGGTGGGACAAGATTCAAGGCTCAAAATGTTGTGAGGAAGAGAGGGTGGAGGTGCCCTTTTATAAGGGAGTAGAGGGGCACCTTTGGAAATATTAAAAATATTAGTTTATAATAAATTTAAACCCACTTAAAAAACTCCAAAAAAATGAATCTTATTTGAATATTAGATGAGATAGGGTTTTAATCTCATCAAAAAATAAAATATAGACATGTTAGGAAATTATTTTAAACATTATCAACTTGATTTATCCTTACTTAATCAATTTTATTTTATTTGTGGTAATAATATTCTAAATTTTAATTAGAACAAATATTTACTTATTTGTTGTTAATTGTACATAATTGGATACTTTATAACATTTTAGACCATTAAAATTAAAATTTATAATTTTTATAATTTTTTTTATTTTTAAACATTTTTATAATATGTTATTTTTATAAAATAACAATAGTGTCAATTTTGACACTATTCATTTATTTGAATTTAAATAAAATATATACAGAAGATATGTTAGAACTAAAAGCTTTAATAGATTCATAAAAGGTCATATGTATCTAGAAAATTAGTTTATCACATTAAATAGTTTATATAATACTTATTTTATTATTTTTAAAACCATTTATTTGGTTTATCTCTTAATAAAATAATTACTACAACATTTTTGTATAATTATGTAATATACTTATTTGTTTCATAAAAATTAAAAATAAAATTCTATGATGAAGATAAATATATTAACTTTCAAAATAATACTTTCACTCGAATTTATCATCTTAAAATCACAATATTTAAATTGTTATATTTATTAAATTATGAAGGTGACAACTTTGGGATCATTTAAAATAAAATTATATAAGTGTCATAATCACTTTTATAAGACTCCAAACGGTTATATATTATGTAATTGGTTGATTATGGTGTATATATACACTACTAATAAGTTTTGGTATGGTTTTTGGGTCTTTTAATGGGTATTATTAATTAAATAAAAACTATATTACTTATTTTCCACTTAATAAATAATTTCTGCATCATTAATGTATCACCATTAATGACAATTATTTAATCCCTAAAAATTCAAAATAAATTATCATGATGTATATAATGTTATTAGATTTCTGGATACTATTCATGTTCAATGTTTTATGATGTTTATCACTAAATTAAAATTATTATACTTATAAGATTTAAGAGAGTGACATGTTGTCACTTTCATTGGTTTTAATAATAATTAAATTATTTTCATGGTCAAAAGTCCATAAAATGAATCTAATACGACACTTAGGTGATATGGGTATACTTTTATCCATCCAATAGAATTTTGGCATGTGTTAGGGTAATTTTATAATATTATATTTACCCTTAGTTACCCGATTCACCTTTAACTATGGTAAATAAATTTTACCGTAGTTACTATTCAAAATTTCCTAAAATAAAAAGTATCCTATTAACATAATTTGGACCCAATGATTCCAAATATGGAATCCATTTTTTCAAATTCAATACACAGAAGTTGTAGAAATTAAATTAAAATTAATCCCGCTGTCGAATGAAAATGGGTTTTTGTTTAAAACATTGGAAAAGATTGAATTGATTTAACCTATGAATTCATTGTAAAATCAATTCTAATGACATAAATTATATTAAATGGTACAAATATATTCTATTTATACTTTAAAACCATTATATATTATAATTTAACCATATAAATTGTTACGATGATAAAAGTTGTTTTTAATTAAAATATAGCGTATTTTTACTATTAATTAAAATAAGAAAGTTATCAGAAAAATATAAAAACTTTATCCAATGTAATTTTTTATATCCTGATTAAAAAGAAGAATTTTATTTTGTCAAATTTAACTTATAAACATGTCAACCACTAGATTTAAAGTGGGTGTGCCATCAAAAGGCGGAAAAACTGCATTTTTTGAAAAATACGTATTTTACATGAAAAATTTATTTTGTTCTTATAACATGTTCTAGAAAATGTGTAAGATGAATAATAATGTTATAAAATTCAAAAATTTAGTTAATAATATTCATTATAGCTAGTTCATAATAATATTATAATAATATATCGTTGTTTAGTAAAACCCAGTATTGCGTACAACACACGCAATCGAGGAAGGTCGTGATTGTGTGTAATGCAAGACAAGTTAGAGTTGCGTGTTTTGAAAGACTCCTTTGTTGTTTCATATAACAGAATCCAACAATTTTTCATTTATAAATTGAATATGTATATATATATATATATACTCAATGTTGCGTAGAATGACTATTATCAAACGAACATGAAATTGTGTGTAACACAATCTAAGAATAGTGTTGCGTATACTGCAAGCTAATGCGGTGTTGCGTATAGCACAAGATAATCTTGTTGTAGCTTACAACACAAGACATTAATGAAATTAAAAGAATATTTTTCATAAAATCTCAGGGTGTTACACTATTTTCCTGGATCTACTAAAGATGGATATGGGAATCGCCATGGAAGGGGAAACATCAATACTTTTTCAAATGGTTCCCAAACCATCTTTACTAGAAAGGGTAAAGTGTTCCCAGACCAATGATGAAGAGTTTCAAAAGATGATTAAAGCTATGAAAGATGGGATATTGATTGACTTTTTGTATGAAGATGGAATTTAGAAATTTGGGAATAGAATTTGTGTTCCTGATACACATGATCTAAAAAGGGAATTGTTGGATGATGCTCACAGTTCCAATTTCTCTATACACCCTGGTAGCACCAAAATGTATAGATATTTGAAGAAATATTTATGGTGGGAAAACATGAATAAGGATATTTCTGATTTTGTGTCAATATTTATGGTTTGTCAACAAGTGAAAGTTGGAAGGCAACAGCCTGGAGGAGTCTTGAAACCTCTTCCCATACCGGAGTGGAAATGGGATACTATTATGATGGACATTGTCATGGGACTACCAAAGACTCCCAGAAAAAATGAGGCAATATGGGTCATTGTTGATCATCTTACCATGTAAGCTCATTTTATTTCTATAAGGGAAGATTTACGACTTGAATGTTTATTAAGAATATATATTAATGATGTTTTAAGGTTTCATGGAGTACCACTATCGTTTGTTTCTGATCTTGATCCACATTTTACATCAAGATTCTGGAAAAGTCTTCAGAAATCCCTAGACACTGAACATCGTTAGAGCACTGCCTACCACCACCAAAGTGATGGAAAATCAGAACAGACTATTCAAACCTTATAAGAAATGTTGAGATCATGCTCACTTGACTTTCAAGGTATGTGGGATCAATATTTACCTCTAGTAGAATTTAACTATAATAATATCTTCCATTCGAGTATTCTGATGGTACCATATAATGTTTTATACAGAAAGAGATGTCGCACACCAACCTGTTTGGATGATGTTGGTGAAAGAAAACTCATATGTTCAGAACTTGTGGAGGAAACAATGGAAAAGGTGAAGGTAATCTAAAACAACGTCTAGGCAGCTCAAAGTAGGCAGAAGAGCTATGCTAATAACCAAAGGAAGGATTTGGAATTTTATGTAGCAGATCATGTTTTATTAAATGTAACTTCCTGGAAGGGTGTTATATGTTACGGTAAGAATGGAGAATTGAGTCCCAGGTACATCGGACCTTTAGAAATTCTAGAACTAATTGGGGTTGTAGCTTACTATTTAGCAATGCCGCCAAGTCTCTCCAAAGTTCACGATGTGTTCCACGTATCACTGTTGAGAAAATACATGTCTGACCCATCGCTTGTACTCACCTATGAAGAATTAGAATTTGAACCCAATCTGTCTTATTGCGAAGAGCCTGTCAATATTCTTGATACAAGAGAATAAGTGTTGGGAAACTGGACGACTCGTCTAGTAAATGTTTTATGGAGAAACCATAAGATGGAAGTGGCAACATGGGAACCTGAGGAAGAGGATGAAATTATTTGAAGGAGGGGAGAATGTATCACCACAAACTTCCATGGTATGCTTCTCTTTTAATAATACAGTAGCGTGTGTTATACGTAACTTCGAGTTTCAACACTCCACAAGCAATAAAACTAGCCTTTCTGAATATTAATACCCACTTTTTGAAATTTAATAAATTTTATCATTCAAAATGGAATTAATTTTTGAATTCGGATTATAGAAATTAGCTTAGGGTGAATTTTCAATATTTTTCTGAAAACATTAAATTGATGACGAATAATGAATAACATTGAGTTATAGTTTAAAACCGAATTTTTATTTAAATAATTATTTAATTTAATTAAATTTATTTTAGGTCAAAATATATTCATAATACATATATAAGTTCAATGTAATTCATTGAAGTCAGTTTTTAATAATTTTAGATATATAAAAATTTATTGAAATATTCACCATCTTTTACCCACCTCCTATGAGAATTTAAAAATTCACATAAAACATAATTTTACTGCTTCTGGGAGTGTAATTTCAAAAATACTAGAGACACGGTTGATATCAGTAAGAAAAATGTGGTTCAATAAGATGAAAATAATTTTTGGTGAATAGTAACATTTTTATTTTATTTTCCACGGTTAAAAGTAAATAGGGTAATTAAGGGTAAAAAAGATAGTATTATTACCCTAACACGTGTACTAACTCTATTGTATAAGTATAATTATACCAAAAACAACCTTAGGAATAAAATATGAACTGCTTTGGTTCACATGGATTAGATTAGGACATTTATTACTATTTAATTCAAAGAAGAGTTAAAAGTGTTAAATTAAATGTTTAATAAATAAAACATTATTAATATAGGTCTACACATAAGATACATTCAAATATAAATATTCATTAGAAATCTAAAATTATCTCCTATATAATTGTATTTTATTTATATTTTTTAGACTCTTAATAATTTAATTTATTTATGACACAATGAGGATGCAATAATTACATAATTAATGAAATATTTAAATAATTGATATTATAAATATCCAAATAAATGTAACTTGAGACTTTTTATGAATTAAACTAATTTTATAGGTTAATATTACATGTTAGGGTTAGTTAGATGATTATATTTTGAAGTAATAATGCTGTTATGAATTTAGCAGAAAACAAAATACCAAATACTGTCAAAATTGACATAAAATAGTTTTTAAAACAAATATTATATTATTAGTTGATATTCTATTCCTAAAAATATAAGTTTCAGAAAAAGGACTTATATAATTATAGCTATATCATTAAATAACCACTTAGGTTTTGCTTGGAATCATATATTATGTTTATTAACCATATAATATAAAAATATAAAGAGACATGGTAAATGTCAACCTATTTAACTAAGAGTTAAATCTAAAAGATAAAATTAATATAGTGACACAAACCTATATAAAACCTATTAGTTTAGTGGTTTTCTACACATACCCACCTTATCCATTAAATAATCCATTTTTGATCCATTAGAATCTGAAAATTAATTTATTATAAAATAATATTTCTAGTATTTCATAAGGTGCCCATCACCCTTCTTATAAAAGAGAACCACCCTTCTCCCTAATTAACTACTTCAAAGCCATTTGGCTCAGACAAAGCCTGCCCAAATACCCTCTAAACTGTACTCCCTTCATCTTAGAGGGATTCCTTTAGTCATAAAGACAACTTAAGTTGCCCTTTAGATCAAATCATATGGATGAACCTAAAGAAGAGGTAAATATTTCATCACCTCTTCCAAGTTCCTTTCTTCTTCCACTTCCTATTTATTTGTTGCTTCCATTATAAAATATTAACTCCAGTTTCTTCTATATACTTTGATTTTATTATAAATATGGTACAACCATATTCATTATTCTATCCATCCTTTGAATGAAATGTCACCATACCTGTGTACATATGGATTACCATCTCCACATCATGGTGTAATTGTTATTCAATACATTATTATATAAATGGTTATAATAATGATTTGTAATTGATGTAAATTATAATTATAACATGATAATTATTATGTATGTATGATATACCATCCAATTATATCTTAGTTTAATATCAAAAGAATGATATTGTCGCTCGTTCGTACGTACGGATTACCGTCTCCACGAACGCGATGAGATTCATTCCCCATCGTATCCATTCAAGACTAATTTTCATTTGATGATTAAAAATAATATTTAAAATCTAGATATCATTTTAGATATGAATAAGATACATCCCATATATAACAAATATTACTCACATAACAAAGAAGATAAAGGAAAATTAATCTGTTAACACCTGAAATGATGATAACACTAAGATATTATTAACAAAGTAATGTTAAATGATCATATATGATATCATATTAATGTATATGATTCTTGTATAATTTAATAACAATTATTTAACCATTATATAGGTGGTTAACCTACCCTTGAACAATGATAAGTACATGTTAAGGGTTAATTTCACAATCTCTTTATTATCTATGCTTGTTTTTACATAAGTATATACTCAGACCTCTTTATCATCCACATCCATGTTTCATAAAATTGTATTTCAAAACATTCTTACTATTTTATAGACTAAGGTGAATGTAATTTATACCCTTGTTTTAATTTTTATAATAGGTTTATAAATGAATCTTTCTGTTGTTTTCCAAACATGGTCCTTTTTATCCTTTTCAACAAAATTAATATAAGAATGTATTTTTTAAGTTACACGGATGGTGCGTCTCTTTTCCGCTGTTATGACATCGCCAAAGCTTCCCTTACAATAATTTAAGAATATTTTCAAATATAAATGATTTCATTGATTATTACATGACTTTTAAATGATTTAAAAATAGAAAGAGATATTTGTCTAAAAAGGTTTTGATTTAATCTATGTCAACATCTTTTGATGGATTTTAAGTATAATTGAAGTTGATTTATTATTATACAAAAATTCCATATTGTATTGAAGGTTTTGTGATATGTTTGACTGTGGATATGTTATTTCATACCATTCATGGTTTATTGATAATGTATTTAAATTTCATATTCTAGTTTTAATACGAATTTTTATGTTATGTTTAAACGTTTTCATATAAAGAATGCATTAGACTTAGTAAGTGATGGGTGGAGACCGCTATAGCTCCTCGATGCATCGATAAGTCTAATGAGACAAACTAGTGTCTTAAAATAAGTCCTTAACAAAAATCTTATTAGTAGTCTTGGCACAAGGCCTTGACTATGTGGTTATGAAAGTCTGGCATTATGCATTCCGTCATTATGAAAGTGGAAATTGATATTGCATGTGATTATTCGACTAGTAGAATATTCATGTGAGTATTTAAATGGCATTATTTGATTTTATATTTTCCATATTATGCTGAAGTTCATGTTTAAAAGCCTTTTGTTTTAGTCTTATACATTTTCTTCAATGTTTAAGCATATTTATGAAAGTTTCTACTATATTTTTATCCTTACTAAGCATCTGAGCTCACCCATTTCTATGTTTTATTTTTCTCAGGATGTGACGAAGTATTTTATGACTGACCTGCAGGGATAGTCTAAGGGGATATGAGTGTGGACTATAGAAACAATATAGTTGTAGTTTTTCATTTTATGATGTAATGTAAACCGTATGAATGTATCCATTAATTCCAAGGCTACTAAACTAATCAGTCGTTCGAGACTTGATCTTTTTTGATCATGCAATTGTTATATAATAATTCTCCGACTCTGGGTAACTGGGGTCGGGGAATTACAAAAAATTCATATTTTCATTATTATATCTTGAATCTATAATTTATGAGATTCAAAATAAATAAAATTTCATAGTTTCATTTAGTGGAAAACTATTATTCCATAGAGATCATTCCAATATACATATTATAGGTTCTATGGTTTTATCCAGTCCGATTGTCCATCTTAGTCAGTCAGCAACCTTGGGTTTCATAATCAGGGCATATCTTCATGGTTTGACTCTATATTTTTTTGTGTTTGTGTTTCTATTTATTTTTGTCTTTCCATTTTTTATATTAAATTTTTATACATTTATTTATGTGATTAGATGTATTTTTTATTTCATCATTCAATGATTAGTCTGTTCATTTATTAGATTTTGGTGAAATCATTCCCAAATTGGGTTCTACGATTCCTATTCACTAATATCTATATAATAGGGATCAAAAAATTTGTTTTGGCTAGTGGGTGGCTAGTTAATATATTGGTTGAGTATGAATCCCAGTTAATTTCATTACATTAATTCATTAAATCCATTTTTATGCCCATCTCTATAAGGCACTAGTGAATATTGAAATAATTTGTTCACGGAGGATGTACTTTGGACATAACACATACATCATTTTAATTATCTAATTGATACAAGGGAGGTATATAATGGTTATCACCTTAATATAATAATTTTTTAGTATAATAATGATACTAATTTTACTTTTTTATATATTTTGTTTTGACGGGGTGAAATAAGAATGAAAAATGAAAGAACTCAGCTATGAAAGATAACTTATACCAAGATAACATCCTATAAGACTCTCTTTAATCCTTATTATATGGGTATTTTTCAATATGTGAACTTATAAGACCAGGAAAACTGTTTTGGGGAGGGATATTTGTAGGGCTAGTCTGAGCTATGGTTCTCAAGCTGTGTGGATAAATCATAGTGTGAGGGGATCCTTTTATAAGTAAGAGGAGTGACACCCTTGTAAATACTTGTTTTATTAAGATATAATAAATATAATACTAGTATAATGTTTCTATTAATTATAAAAAATTCAATGAGAAGACATTGAGAGTAAATAATTTACTTAAAAATCAATTTAAGAGATGGTTTTATGGTACTATTTCATAATTTAACCCACTTTTATCCATTTTAAAGCATGCCATGGTGACTAATGTTTACTATTGTAACATAGATTTATTAAAAAATAGAAGTCAACCACAATTCCTATTCATAAAAAACTAGTTCAAAATTTCAGAACCATATTACAAGATCAAATCTTTTTATGAGGATGAAACTATTTTCAATAAAAACGCGCTTAACTAAATAAAAATAGTTTTCAGAACAATTAATTTTTTAAGAAAAAAAATTTACATCATAATCATAAATAGTATTGATTTACATCATATTTATTAGTTTATATATATATAGTTTTTTATGAATTTAGAATAAATCTAAACCCAAGTGGACTACTATGATAAATTAATTAATCAAAAAAGACCAAAATATTCTATTGTTCTAATAAAATAAAACATTAGTTTCAAAAAGTTAAAAATTGAATTATAAAATAAATATATTTATTTTAAATTAATTATTTTACTAATTAAATTGATTTTGGATAAAAAAAATTCATCTATTTTTATCTCATTTTTATATTATAATTACTTCAAATAAGTTTGGGTATTTTTAAGAATCACTTTCTCAAAACTTTCCCAAAATAATCATTTTTGGAAAAATCTCAAAAATTAATTATAAACTAATATTAATATAATAAATCCATAAATAAATTTCATTTTACGAGCTTAAAATTCTATAATTTAGAAATTTTACTTTTTAATAAAATCTTATAATAATGGGAAAATAATTTATTAAGAAATATAATTTCTCTTTCTAATGAAATACCACATCCTTTACTTATATTTTTTTAAAATTATTTATAATAATATCATAATAACAAATATCAATAGGTTTTCATATAAATACTAAAAATATTAATATACAAAATTTTCCACAAGAAATAATTTGGAGAACATGAATATATCCATTAAATAATACAAAATTTGAATCATTAAGTAAACATAATAATTTTAAATAGATATTTTTTTTCAAAAAAATTATATAATGTAATTTAAAACATTTCATAAACATATATACATTTTTAAATCAAATATATATATATATATTCATAATATAGAATATTAATAAATAATGAATGTGATATATTTTTAAAAATACTTGGGCTGTCACATATATGAATCATTATTAATTACTACCTGTTGGATGGAATACAAATATTTTCTCACTGATTTGAACTACATCATCACACATGTTTATTAGCAAGATAACCCAGTTTCAGATGGCTTGGAAAAATTATGAGTTAATCAAGACATAACCTGCTCTTTTAACCTCCACGCTGATCTTATTCGTTTTCAAGAAAAATATTGTAATATGATACCATACATTAGACTTTCGCAAACAATATATTAATAAATTTTGTGCTCTATTAATTTTGGTCAAGGAAACACCATTAAAAAAATTCATTTGATGCTTGAAATGACAAAAACAATAAGATAGAATGACTCATTAATTGGTCATAGTGACATATACTCTAAGATTATTAACTCAAATACAAACCAAAATTTTGATAATTATCGAATAAAATATGTAAAATTAATAAGTACACTTACACTTGACTGAAGGAATCATACAAAAACATCTAAATTACTCATACAAAAGTCAAAATTATTTATCTCAAATAATTTTTTATGGGATTCAAATGGCTCAAATGAAAAAATATGCAATGATTTATACTGTGTATAAAATATATTATACACAACATAAGAAATTACAAAAACAAAACATAGGAAATGAAATTTATGAAAATTAAACAATTGACTCAAACAAAAATAAGGAAGAAGACATAACACATTTTATAATTAAATAGTTTATTTCTAAAACAAAAAAAATATTATATCTTGTCATTATCTTCTTAATTTTTTTTCAATTTATATTTATTTTTTGATTTTCTATTAATTTTATAATTCTAAAAATAATTATTATGTATCTAAATGAGACAAAAAAATAATTTTGAATGTGTTTGGATATAATAAAATGAAGATCATGTGAGATAATGTTTGAATAAATATTCACATAAAATATTGAAAATCATGACATTAAAATTTGAATTCATTGAAATATATAGACACTATCAAGATTTTTTTTGATAATATTCCAAGTTCTTTATCATAAATTATGATTATAATATTTACTACTATGTTAAATTTTTTAAATTTTTTTTAGTATTAAGGTTTATATTTTACAGAATATCAAAGATAACATTAATGTAAATCCATTTGAATATTATTGAAATATAAATATTTCAATTATTTGGGAAATTTTCAATTCATTTACATGAAAAAATTTAATAAGTTCATTAAATTGAAGATAGATCATTTAATTATACTACTTCGAGAAATTCAATATGCAATGGATTGAATATATCAATGTTTTAGTACATGAATAAACAATATAAATAAAGTTTTATAGATTCAAAATAATTTTTATTGTAAGTGTTGATGATATTTTAACTATACTATGTTACATATATTTGGCATCACATATTTTCAGACATTGGCATTGAAAACATCATTATATTGGACATATTCTACTAAAGTGATATCTACTGACTCAACATTATAAACCTCTAATTTTTATTTTTATTTTTGAATTTTCTTATATGAAATATGTGAATGATGGTTTATTATTTTTCATTAAAAAGGAGGATCAGAGTGTTGGATTACACCTCATATTTAAATGTTACAATATTTTCTCATTAGTTTGAAAAAAGGTAGAGGTTATTGATTTTAAATTTTTTTAAATAAATTACAGGTTGGTTCTTAATCCTATTAAAAGGGATGGTTCTAGGATGTAACTCCTATTAAACAAAAGGTTTGGTAATTATGTTTTTAATCTAGGTGGGAGAATGAAATGAAATTGGGTTTTGACTCCAGGTTAGAAAATGATTGGCTGAAAGAGTTATCAAACAATTTTTATTGTGATATACCATTTAATGGGTTCCATAATTACACATTGATAAATTGTATAGTTGAAATATGGTCACATTGATGTGAAATTTTATAAAAATCATGGTTTATTTTTCCATATTTATTTTATACTTTTTAAATTATCATAACTTTGAAAAATATTTATAATGATTAAAAGTGATAAATTCACCCCAATTAACAATTCACCATTCTTATATCTTGACCAAACACTTATTATTTGTTTAGGAAAAAATATTTATTTAGGAACACCATATAGTTGGAAGTATAATTTTCTCTCCATCAATAGTAACTAAGGAATGTGAACCATTGATATTGAAATTTTGTATGATGTAAGGATCGTCCCATCTAGCCTCAAAATGTTATATATTTCCTTCTAGGGATCATCAAAATCGTTAGAGACAACATCAATTCTCATTAAATAAAATATAATATGTGAACACTTTTATTAAAAGCTCAAGGCATTTTGTTCTAATGATCTTCAAGGTTATAGAGGGAAAAATGATCTTCTCATTGAGACCATACAAATATTTTAGTCAAACCTATACTTATCTCTATTCATAAAATTGGTCATAGTTGAAAATTTTGAGTAGGGAAAGTGAACCTCACTTGGCATGAACATTTATATCATGTACAATTAGGAACATAGTTCTTCCATTTTTTTTTGTGTGTGGTAGAAAGATAGGACCATAACACATCGAGAATATTCTCTAGCCATTTGTTTTGTCCCTAATCACTATCTTAAACAAGTTGTATGGAATTTTTGAATACCTCTATTTTTCTAATAACATTCACATGATAGTGAGATGTGTTGTTTAAATAGATGTTATACTTACCGTATAATCCTTTCAACAAAATCATTGAAAATATTGTTTCATTATCCACATGGAAAATAGGAGGAACACCGAATAAAGTGATTATATTAAAAAAATTTACGGGGAACACTGCCTTGTTGCTAACCTCTTTTAAGGGAACTAAATCTTCCAATTTGGATACATAGTTAGTTTCAATTAGGATAAACATATGTTGTTGGTATATTTTTGAAGGGTAGTGTCCCATAACCTATAATCATCATCTATAAATTAATAATTAGTATTTAGTAATGTGAAACATCCCCAAGTTTTCATTACGCGGTTTTTATGGATCATGTACGTGTGAAAATACTAAGTTAACATAGAAAAATATCACATCATTGAGTGATAAAAGTTCTCGAGCCTTTGAATTAAGTATTAAACATTGGTCATTGATTGATGGGTGCTACATATTTTAATATTTAAATTTTTAACTAACACATGGATTTTCTTCCTTCTATTCCTCTTAGATAGATTCCACTGTAACATTTCTTATAAATTATTTTCTTGGATCCTGGGAAACCATAGAGGATATAGATTACCACTCACTTCCATATCCACTCTCTTTTAGTTCAATCCTAGTAACAGAACCCACATTAGATATAGTCCATTATCAGGGAACTTAAATTATTTTATAGAGAATTTTTAAATGGAGGTAGATGATTTGATTAGGGTGGATTAATATGGCTATTATCACCTATATTAACTTATTATTTTATGAAAGGACCCATAAACCTTTTATGTGCTATCTAGAAGACTATTTCAAACTGAATTGGGTGGCTGGGAGTTTTGGATAGGTTGGGTTATTAATATATAGTATAATTTCGTGATCCTTGAATGTATAGTACTATAGATTCAATGGTAAACCATTCAACAGTTTATTTAGTACTCTCAAGGAGAGGATTCAACATTTGTTCTTGATGGCGTCATCACCACTAACTGGTTTGATCAAAAAATACAAGTAATCCATAATATTGAGGTTGATGACTAAGGTTATAAGAAAATCTATAAGAATATGATAATATCATGATATTTTGTCTAAATTTTTGGAAATATCATTTGGAATATGAATGAATGTGAAAAAGAATTAATGTTATGTATAAGTGAATACAATCCATATGAGAAAGATGCATAATTTAGGGTATGCTATTATTTATCTAGATGGGATCTTGTAGGGGATATCAAAATACATTTCCCATGATTAAGAGGCTTCACTTATGGATTGAATGTTTATGCTCAGAAACATTGTGTCTCATGGTGATTCCTTCAATCAAGGGTGTCAATTTAGGAAGTCCAAAATTAAGTACCCCTTGTTCAACATTGGAGAGACAAACCTAATAATGATTTACTACATGTTTTCTACCATATATGAAAAATTCCAAGACAACATAAAAATATTGAGGATATATTTCAACATATGAATGTAGTTATCCAGATAAAACTCATGGTGATATTAGTAGTAAAAAGACATCAACATCATAAATATTAATGTCACATAATTCTTTTCTAGAGTGATATATATTCTCTTAGTCTATGACATGGTTTTCATGATGTAATATAGTATTTTAATTTCTATTTATTATTTTTTTGAATTATGATTTCACCAATTTACCAATCCAGGGGTTCCACATACGGGATAAGTGGTTTCCTTTGTATGTGTAGCATTAACACCTGTGGTGGGAGATATAATAATCAAGGTTTCCAAAACTCACTCCTCAATTGTTCTTCACAATTATATGATTCCACTTTTATTCAATTTGGTTACGGTTGTACATTTTTAGTGATATTCAAAATTAATTTCGTGATGCACGTAAGGCTACCATTGTGTCCTCTTAAATTATAGAGGTTCAAAGGTGGTTACATGCCAATAATGGATTTATTATTATTGGTATATACCTTGAAACCTTATTAGGGAATGAAAAACTTAATAAAAATTCTATATTTGACACCAAAATTATATTTTTGTGGATTCATTATTCATTTCATCCCAACATAGTCTATAAAAAACAAATTAAAGGTTTTAAATGTTTTCATAGACTTGTTTGGACTTTACCACAAGATGATCTATGTGACACTAAATTTTTTAATAAAAAGGTGTATTAAAATATAATGATTTTTTCACTACAATGTTTCCTTACCAATTTTTATTCTAAATGTAATCACCTAATAATAGTACACCACTTTGAGTTCATAGAAATATATGGATGATTCATTATCAAGAGGCATTTATATTTAACTATATGAGAAATATCTAAATATAAAGTAAATGGTTTTAAAACAATCTAGCACTTAGATAAAACATTTGATGATCAGAAACCAGAATATATATTTTTTGAATTTCAACTATGTTCCTAGAAGATGATATAGAATCTGATCTATCCATTATTTTTCTTAATAAGAAAAATGTTGGCCAACCGTAGGGGGATGTGACTTCCAAAATGAAATGGATCTTGATGAAATTTTATACCTTTATATTAAACATAACACTGTGAGATAAATGAATTTACATTTCAGTCTATTTATAGAATTAATGTATTTAGTTGAATCAAGTGATGTAAGGTGACTCAAGGTATTAATCCTAACATCTCTTTATAATTTTATGGGAAGAAATCTCAATTCATCACTATGTTACTCCTCATTTATGTTTGTTGTAATGGATGGTTAATATTTATCATTGTATTTTTAGGGGATATTTCCTTCACACTTCCCTCTCCTTGTGAATTATCAATGGGGTATTGATATTGAGATCTAACAAAGGGTATTGTGATCTTGAAAACACCATATAAACGGAGACCACACATTATAATTCGTATATCGTCATCTATAAATGGAATCGATTTATATAAACACCCATGGATCTATCGATTGTGTAACTGTTTGTTGGGTAATCACAAAAACATGCACTGCCAAACTATTGTGGTGTATGAGAAGTATTTTTACTAAAATGGGAATCACCTTATTATGGCGGTGAACAAGATGTTGTGGATTAAAAAAAATTATATAAAATGAAATACATTAATTTCAAGGACATGAGATACTATTATCTTCTAGGTAGGTATCATTTATGGAACCATTTTAAAAATATTAAATGGTTTTCTAGATAATTAATGATTATGTTACATGAATTGGTCAAAGAATTTAGTCAATAATTATATATATTGATTAAATGAAATATATATCTATGTAGATTCCACATGGATATATAAATTCCCTAATATTTTTGGTAGTGTGTGTGTGTATTTGAGTTTTTTTTATTTTCATCCAATTCTCCCTAAAACAAAAGATCTCTTGCCCCTCCTCCTTAGTAAAATTAGGTTCTAGAATACATTTGAGTTAGAGAAACTATTTTTATGAATAATGATTCCATATACTCTTGGATACCATTTGAGATATTAGTCCACTATCTATCATGATTGAAACCTCTATCAAAGATATAAGATGAAGATCGAGGTGGTTGAAGAAGCCATTTTCTTCAGATGTACGCATGTTTCTTATTTTCATGTTAATAAAAGGGTTCATTTATCTTCCATGTAAATCATGTTTCACTATTTATTTTTCATCCACTACTATCATTAATTATTAATATACGACATGGAAACACATTAGATATATCAAATATATCCATTGTATTTTTCATGAAATATCATTTGATCAATTGATAATACCAATGAATAGAGAACTATGTAGGATACCTAAATGAAATTGTTAGTCCTTCACCAAATTAAAAGGTATGATATTTCTATTAATTCGTTAATTTTTTAAACCATGAAAAATGCCCAGCCCTTTTGACCTTAGAATGGTGAGAGAAGAAATTCTGTTATTGCATTAATTTTTAGTGCATGCGAAATTGACAACCAATACATGTCGTAGATTTCATTTTTCATATGTGAAATGATTATTCAAAACAACTTGACAAAGAAAAATATGTTGTACTTCGAATCATGGTGTGTTAAAAAATTGATTTATAATGAACACCATGGAATAGTTTACTCTGTGGTTGAGTATACCACCATGATCAGCACCATATCCTAACACAAGTCATGGTGTTAAGTAGAAAGTGATTTTTGAATTTTTTTTAATTTTTTACATTTAAATAATAATTTATAAATTATTTATAAATTATTAGAGAAGTTATTATAAGGATATTAACTAATAAATAAAGGATTAATTAATTAATTAATTTTAAAAGTTTATAAATAATTTTAAATGTTTATAATTAATTAATAAATGTTTATGAAGAATTTATTATTAAATACTCCTTGAATGTCAAATATTTTTATTCAAATGCCAATTTAAATTGCACATGTGCCTCAGCCCAGTTAGGGAGGACTCATTATGTGCATCCAAGAGACCTGGGACCAAATCCAGGTGGAGGCTAATTTCCGGGTTACTGTAGCATTATTGTAGCAGGTACAGTAGTGGGAACTGTAGCAGGAACTGTTTGGCATTGTAGTAGCCAGGAATATTCCCCCTTTTGGGCCTTTGGGCCACCAATTTTGTCCCATATTCATTTAAAGCCTTTGGGCCACCTAGACCTTCAAGACAGGAAGGCCTTCGCGCCACCTTATGTGTAGATGCAAACCAGACAACCTACAAGGAACAAACTTCAAAAGGGGGAGGAGCAAGGAGAATTCACCATAGCAGAAGCTAAATGGAATGCAAGAATGATAGTGTATGACACTTTCCATCTGTAGAAGCCTCTACATGCACGAGAAATCTTATCCGAATATCCATGCGATGGTGGAGAGCTGATTTCACAATGAATATTGTGGGGAGGAGCAGTTTCAAGTAGTTAGTCTAGGTTGTATGTAATTATTGAAGCCTACGGGAAATAAATTCATCTAAGGCCTATAGGACATGTAATCCTTATAGTTATAGGCCTTGTAATGGTTACACCTCACCCCATGAAGGTGGATTATCAAAATCAATAAAAAATGAAGGCCTTCAGGCCATTGAATAAAATACCATTTCAAATTGATATGTTATGTTTTATGGACAATAAATAATTTTTTTTTATTATCATAAATGGTAATCTGCAATATTTTTATACATAACATAAATTATGTCCAAATTATAAATTTATTTTATATTTAATTAGGTGTTCTTTATTATTATTTTGAATTGTTAAACATTAATATGTCCATTTTTTTAATGGTAATATATGATATTTAGATTATGTAAAATACAAAATATAGATAGAATTATAACATATTTTATTATTCATCATTATATCATATATCTAAGGAAATCGAATATAATTATTAATATGAAATGTTCATATTAAAATTAATATCAAGCATTATATTCACAGTTATGGAATTTCTATTGTAGATAAAGAAGAAATTATAAAAGTTTTTAGAATAAGATTTTATTAAAAAATTATTCATAAATGGTTATTTCATGCTTAGGTATTTTAATTATTAATTTATTTAATGGTTATTCCTTGTTTGGATCATAATTATAATATTATCATATTATGAATTTTTTAATGAAAAATTGTACCAGAGAAATTTCATCTAGGATAAAGCATTTAATTTTCATACTATGATTGATTCCATAATGAATTTAATTTTTCATATACCATGACCTCAGTTTTTAATTGATACAATAAACATAAATTTATTTATTTGAATATATTTTATTCCTATTTGTTTTTAGACATATGGTGAATAGAATTTTCATTTGAGTAAAGTCTCCCTTGATAAAGGGTCATTGGGTCAAACCACCTACTAATTTAGAGTCTTATGCCTTTTCAATAAAGGTGAATGAGGTTATCTATATTCTTCCCTGGTGTTACACATGTGGAGATTATCAATATAATATACATTTATTCATTTTAATTAAGTGTTTATATACATTATGCATATCATTTATTTGGATATGTATGATTATGATTGATTTATAATTTTGGGTTTAGTAACACTGACTTGTGGGTTGTGTAAAGAGTTAGAAAAAAAGTTTTTGGAATATATTGATTTGGTGGAAATGATAGGATTACAAACCAAATTATTAAATGTATTGATAAAAATGGGATAAGATGAATTTATATGGCGATATTAAATCCAATTCAAAATACTAAGTGTAATATTCTTCCCAAAGAGGAACTTTTCAAATCCCTGATCACCCAAATGAGTATGTTCAAACATAGTACTTTTACAACTAGATTATATTGTGTATATAGTGAATGATATAAGTGAATATGGATAATCATGTTGAGGGTATTTAGGGTTAGAATGAGTATCCATTTATTTTCCTATGTTAGCTTATTCTTGGTATTTGTTTTGGGTCACACTAGTCTTGAGAACCAAACAGTTATGACATAACGGTAATGGAGTTAAGTTTATCAATATTATGAATTGGATAAAGAGATAGAAACTTAAGTATCCAAGAGTCACAACATTTTTTAATATAATTATGCCCCACCAAAATAACCATAGTTTATTTAAATTATCAAACTAGTGTTAGTCATTGTTAAATATAGACCTTAGACTACAAGTAGATATGATATTTCTAAAAGGGTACATCATTTAGTAGGAGTAAATTTAATAAAATTCCCCATTAATTGGATATAAAATTATTCTCATATAAAAAAAAGATTCTGTTTAAGATTAATGAAATCATCATCATTAAAAATTACCTTGAGATATATCATTAAATAGAGAAGCATAATATATGATACTCCAAAGACTGGAAAATTAATAAAATTTATTAATATTTACTTGTAACATTGAAGGTTTTTTTAGTATAAGAACTATTATATTTGTTAGATAAATACATATTCATGAATAATAAAGTGTTTAAAATTTTCAACATTTGAATCCCAAATCTCTTTGAAGCATATAATTATTCACATAAGTTTCAAAAGAATTGTATAAAAAATGACCAATAGAATATTCATATTCAAAAATTTACTCAATATGATTGGGATGTTACTAATTTAATGGATTTTTTTCACACAGACTCATTATAACTATTTATTTCAAAATATTTCAAATATGACTGGATATCTTAATTAGTTAGTGAGACTAATGTTTTCCACAAATTATTGGTTATAAAATTTAGTTCTATTGTTTTGATAGATATATGATATAAAATTTATGAATTATTTTTTTATAAATATATATAAGGATAGAAAGGGAAATGAATATATATTTGGAGATTGGGGTTTTCATTCATGTAATGGAAGAGTTTCCATGTTTACAACTTGGATGATTCAATCATGGAATAACTTTTCATAATATGTGTATCATCTCATTTTTTCATCAAAATATCATGAATTTTTTTTTAATAAAATGCGGTGGAGGTTTTTGACAGACATAGTTCTAATTTGTAAAATTATATAACATTCTTTATGGTAGGATAATTTGGATTGTTCTAGTTAGTAAATTTAACTAATTTCATTATTATGAATGTTTTCGTACAATATGAATAAGTTAAAAAGAAAGATATGTTGTCAAGGGGGTACATATATATAATGTGGAGATATGATGTATATGTTTTAAAGTAAATTTTTTAAAAAAAAATAGGAAAAATTTAAAAATGGGAGAAGTAAAGTTAATTGAAAAGTTCAATAATTATAATTCAATAATACGGTCTCAGTCTTTGGATCCTAGGGTTGTTTGGACGGAAGGGTAGTAATTCCATATGTTTGATTATTTTGAATACCAAAATAAGTTTTATAACATCTATGTAATGTCTATATTAGGTATTTGTGTTACAGAAATTAAGTTTTTAATTTTTAAGGGTATGTGACCTTGAATGTATATTTTGTAAGTTTTTTAATTATAAAAGTGTCTAAAAATAAATAATTAAATTATTTATATTGTAGTTTACATTCATGTTATGAACAAAAGTGTTTCTATATATGCTTTAAAATCCATAAGAATGTATTATATACTTGACTAGAAGAAAATTTTAAAAGGGTTTGTCTAGTTATTTTCTAAAATATTATGGAATGTTATTCTACCATCCAGAAGTGGCATAATTTTAATAATTATCTACATTAAATTATAAAATCATAAAATTCATAGAATACCATATTACAGATAGAGACCATAATGTATTTGTTGAATATTCATACAAATTGGAAATAAGTTTTATTTCATAATGAAAAATTATCAACCTGTTTTATAAAGAGATTCAAAAAAGAATGTACTTTCTAAGGAGCTAGTGAGAGTATGTTTAGACTTAAATAAGTTCAAAGATAACAAACAAAGGATTATACTTTTTCAAGAAAAATGCAATTTCACTAAATTTTCAAAACGTTTTTTAGGATTTTTTATGGAAAAGAAGAATGTAAATAGATACATTTAGTTATATTAATAATGTGAATATCAATATTTCTGTATTGTTTATACAAATTCAAGATTAATGTTTCTTTCACTCAATATCTTAAAAGAGTTTATGATATGTGATGATAAATTTAAATTAAAAGGGTAACAATTAATTATCATAAATATGTAAACTTCCATATAGTATTATACTAGTAATATTTAGAAATTAAAATACCCTTGACGTCATAAAAATATTTTTTGGTATAACATTTTAAAAAATGTAAATTATTACAGAAGTTACTATATTAATGTAAATTCTAAATTATTTTAAAATGGATTATTATTTTCTCATAAGATAATGCGGTAAAAGTTACAATATAATAAAATTTTAACTAAAAGGTTTTATGGATACAGTTACAATGATGATAATTCACTTATAAATAGTTCTATGTAGACAAAAAAAGTTAACATTGAAACATTTGATGTTACAAAGTTAATAATTTTGAATACGTTAAAAGAAGTAAATTTTCAAGAATATGATTACTTAATCTCACAATTATTGAATTTATCTAACTTAATATATTTTTATCACTAATGAGTTAGTGGTACATTTTTCTTAGATGATCATATAGAGATGGTACATGTATTTTATATGATTTAATAAGTTAATAAAAACCTATGCAGTTAAGAAATCATGAGGGTGATAATACATTTTTTACATATATGATATGGATAACTAGTTCTTATGATAGGATAATTAGATATTATTATAATATTTTTTATAATATTATATGTATCATAATATTTAAATGGATGTCTCTATATTTTTCATAATTTTCAATATTTTTATAAGTGTATATTGTGGTACATATTTCATAATTTTTAATGAAATTGTGATATCATTGTACGAAATTTGTGCTCATCCGCTTCTAATATTCATCATGGATTATTATAGGTTGTATGTACATGTTATTGTTTGTGGGAGTTATATTCTTTTATAATGATATAAGATATTACAATGGGGCACAAAAATAGGAATACTATTCTTTGGGTGCATTAGATGTACCCCTAAGTATACCACACTTAGAGTCATACAAATATATTTGGTATAGTAGGGATGCATGGATCATATGTGAGTCCCCAATACCTTATGTTGGTGATATACCTAGTATTTTAACTTTTATACATTTAAACCATACTTATTCATGTCCACATATTGAATTAGCTAATTAGGGGGTGGTTAAGAATGTTGCTAAAAATTTCTTCAGTTGGAGTTTAACCATGTTCATAGTTTCCCTCTTGTATGATGAGTATGAAATATAATTCATTGTTTGAGATACAATTTGTAGTGTTCACACCCACAAAAAAACATACGTATGGTGTTCTTGCAAATTTGGTTGGGTGAAATGTTATGTTTTCATCCATATAGAATAAAAATTTGGTGTATTTATTGACCAATATATTCAATTTATTGATAATTAGGAAAAAATAGGTTATAGGAGATTGATGAACTCTATGTCCCATAGTCACTTGATGTCACTATAAAATGAAAAACATGAGATTTCATTTTTGAATATGTTGAAAAAAGGTGGAAAAGGTATAGAGATACATGCATTCGATAGAGATCACACAAGATTCCTTTATAGATTGAGTATCACTGATTGTTTTTCAGTGAACATTATTTTCTTATGCATATGGATATGAATATGAATATTTATATTTATTATATAATGTCCCTTGGGGTCATACATTATGGTTAACTAAAATTATATTTACTTTAACTTAGTGAGATGATCTAGTTTTTTTTGAGTAAATCCAAATGTATTTTGGATAGGTATTCAAAGGGTATTACGTAAAATGCAATACAACATGAAGTTAGTAATAATTTGTTTTAAATAAAAGTAAAATGATATTTGGGTATTATTTCAGAATTTATCATATAAGAAATAATATAAGGTGAAATAGAAAAAGTTATAGGAGAATTTAGTGTAAGGGGGTGGTTTATTTGATATACAGTAAAACAGGAACAACCATGTCATGGTGGTTCATGATAATCATTCAACTAAAATAGGAACCCCCATAACATGGGGGTTCCTGAGAAACATTGGTTTGCAAAATCCAACTGCATATAATGAATCAAATGGGGTTTTTTAATTTGGAATATAGTATCTTCTATGAAGATATCATTTATGGAACCATTTCACAACATGAATCAGTTTGGGAGATCATTCATGGTTAATAGGCATGAACTAGAAAAGTAATTTTCATAGACATTGTAATTTCTTAATAAATTAAAGATATTGAAGAGGATCATCTTCATGGAAATAAAAATGAACTACCATGTGAGGGGATTGTGTTTGTTCCAGTGTGTTGAGGCTTGTCCAATACTCCATTGAACTAAATATTTATTCTTATTCTACCTTAGAATAATGAGGTTTCATAGAAATATTGAATGAAAAGGGATTCCATTAATATGATGAATGAATTAGTCTTCCCATGGATACATATAAATGTGGTAGTTCATCATCTTCCACTGTTGTGATCTCTTATAAACTCATTAGAAAAATATATATAAGGTTGTAGAATCCTTTTCTTATGAACATACACACATTTCATCATTTCATGTTTTTACATGGGTTCATTTACCCTCAATAGATTTCCTTTTTCATGATTTAATTTATATATGATCAAGTTTTTTTTAACCGACTCCAAGGAAAATCATCAAATATTTTCTATCATTTTGATAAATTTTAATCACATGTGACTCACATTCCATGTGGTGAACATGATGATTTCCCATTATAATAGTGGTAGATTGTTTAATGATAACACATGAATATCCATCAATGTATATCAAGGTTTTTTGGAGAATTATAAATTTTATTAGTGGAATTGTTAGCTTACTTGTTTTTTGTATATTTTCTCATTGTTGTGGATGTGTAATATAAAACTACCTTTAACATAAATTCATGGGTTTAGAAGGAATGGCTTCTAATTTAGTTAGAAATATCATTTGTATATATTTCTTGTCTTTATGATTCATTAATTCCATTTAAAAATACAGAAAATTTATAGAATAGGTTTCACATGGGTTGAATTCTGAATAATCAACACAAATTACACATAATTAACTATTGAGAGAATAATTCAAGAAAAGGTTCAATGAGGATGGATCTACCACATGTATATTGAGCTTGGGTCAACTAAGTAGAGAATTAAATGTTTTATCCTCTATAATTATGATAATTTTTTTATCAAAAAAATTCCACATATTGTTTATTGTTAGGGTCTTTCCTCGAGGTTTTTGGTCACTCTTTTTATATCCCTAGAATTTTACTTCAGATAGAGTAAATTCAAACACCTTTAAATCAAAAAAAATGACTATTTGAGATGGGATGAGACTATTACTAGAACCACTATCAACTAGAACAAAAACATTATAGTTTTTTAGTCGAATATAAATGTATAAAGACATAATGTGTTGTTTAATTATAACACCTTTCTCCATGAAAGAGATTAGTACATGGATGTTTGAAAATTCATTTTCAATATTCAAGTATTTTCCTGTAGAAATATTAGTCTCAACCTTCTAAGGATTTTTCTATTTCATTGACAAGGGTTTTATGGTCCAACCCTACTACCCACTAATCCAGTAATCTAATATATCACAGAAATGCCTCAAGAGCACCTCCCTATATGGTAGAGGCCCTTGAAAAATAGAGAGGGTCTAATAGTGGTATAGTGTGGAGACTATACCCTCATGGAAGGAGTCCAACAATGGTAAATCAAAAAGTAAATAATGAAAAATAGTGTATATAGAAATAATAAAGGAAAATGAATCGAAAGATAAACACAATGACCAAATAAAAGTTGCAAATTCCTAATGTGTATCTATCCATTCATGTCAGATGATGTTGTAATATAATTGGAAAGTACAATGTGAAATATAAAAAAAGAGACAAATGGATAACTCCATGAGAATCTTGAGTACTAGATCAATAATGTTCTACCTATCTCAAAAGTATACTAAACAGTTCTTGTAAAAATCTAGGACCTATGAAAGGAGGATCTCCTCGGGTACCCTTGTGTAATGGTATCCTAAGTATGGTGTGAGATATAATTAGCAGTCCACCACCAATAGTGTCTAAATCAGTATTCGATTTGGAAATATAAAAAAAGTAGTAGGTATTAATATCAAACTAATTTTTCAATTAAAAATAATTAAATAACCGTGTAAGATTAGGTTCTTCAATGACACATGTCCATTCATATCTACTTCAACCAACATCAGAAATTATTAAACAAAGGGGATTCCTATAAAAAATTGATATGTTGGATGTGATACCAAAACTTCCTAAAATGGCGTTACAAGATTGTAGGAACCCAAGAATATGGTTTGGCATGGAGAAATAATTGCTAAGAAAACAACTATATATTCCTAACCATAACTATAGAAGAAATTACAAAAATTAAATAAGCAACATACTAAGTCTATCACTAGAGAACCATAATAATGAACCCATGTTTCGCACGAGGAGAACCATAATTCCTCATAGCTATCAGAGCATCTGTATTATAATTCATGAATGCACTTAGAAGTATCACTTCCAACAAAATATGATATAAAAATCTGTGTTCCAATAACTAGTATCTCACATTATGGCCCAAGTCTCGCTCATGGCCTAGTAAAACCATCTCACCAATGTCCCCTTCCAATGTGTATCCCCTAAGGAACCAATGGAGTTCAAAATTCGGTATAAATAACACAAGATGTTTCCATCCTAGAATACTGATATCATCGTTTACATAATGAAAAATTCATCAGCAAAGCTAAACACATGCACAATGGGGCCATCACTGCAGTTCCATAGAAGTTACCCGAGTATCACTTATAGTGTTCCTAATTCATTTATTTAATTAATATAAAATTATAATGAATGATATACAAGTGATTATTCCATACATGAATGAAGGATGTATAAAAGTGGCCATGGAACACCCATACCATAAATGTGAATATGTAAAATCACACACACACACACAGACACGTACATAGAAACACACACACACACACAAATTCTTTTCAGTTTAGAACACATCTGACCTCAATGGAGGGGTATAATTTTAAATATAACATTGATATAAAACAATAAATTTCATTTAATTTAAATAGTTAATTTTTAACACATGGAATAAGTGAACCCATTTCAATAATAGTTTAAAACAAGTTTCATCTCAATTAGAAATATAGATAAACAACACACCCAAAGGGGTGAATTTTTCATAAGGTTGACAATGCTCAACACTAGATATTTAACAAACCTACATTAAAGGGGAGGTTAAAGATAAGGCCATCACCTTTGTCCACATAAAAAATTGGTTTGAAAATATATATAACAAGATGGTATAATCATTTTAAATTGAGTAAAAAGATAACTTTGCAGTGGCATCAATTATATATGGTGCTTGGACCATGAGAAACTTTTATAAATGCTGAAACATAATGGGAAAAGCTATAGAACACCTACCTCCTGATAAGGAAGAACAACATGTCTGATATCGAGTATTGATTTGGTCCACTTTGAGAGGAATCAAAGAAACAATCATTCTCCATGAAAACTGGGAAAATGAATTTGTACCAAAATATCAGATCATATATGCATAGAAACCTTCAAATAATAGAGGAGGATTAAAGATATTATGTATATTTATCCCACAAGACCAACGATGGACAATTTTGACATAAAATAGTGAAGATATCTTAATACCTTGGAAGAGGGAAGATTGGAGCTCGAGTAGGAGACCCCTGGTGTACACAAAAAAGGAAAGCTAGGGGAGGAAGTAAAATTAGGTTTAAATATTCATTGTGGGTATTTTAGTAACATACCCCTTAAAAACTGGGTCTCATGGTTTGGACAAACAATACAGAAACCCTGAAGATATCTCTTGTTAAGAACCACACCTCGCACAATTTTCCTTCATGGTGTTCCCAATCATGCACCAATTGTATGTGAAATAGTGCACAGAAACTACCTAAGTGGAATTAAGCATGTGGGTTAGGAACATGGTTTGAAGAAACCATGCGTAGAACATACACACCCTCTACTAAAAACTAGAAATAATTTCATGATCATCCACATCTTTCTTAATGGTTGGATCAAACCCTGTGATACCTCTTGCTCTACTAGACTAGGTTGAACATTTTTCTTTTAAGGGTCACATTGTTTCAGAAAAACCATGCGTCCTGCCTGCATTTTCCATTATATATGTTTTCAATACCTGATGCCTTAAAACAATAAATATCCCTAATGTAACCCCTAGTTCCATAAACCAATTCTAAAAACAACTCATTGATATTCCCCATCTCTCAGAATTCCTTTCTAAATCTTAGTTTACAAAACAGATCGCCCATCAAATGATAAAATACAAATTTCTTTGGAATTTCCTCCAGTTCAAAAACATGAGACACTATAATATCCCCCATTAAAAAGTATCGTCCCTGATAAGACTTGAGGAAAATAAATATATCATACCTAAACATGACCGGGTCTATAATTAATTTTCAAACAGTTGTGTTGCGTAACCAAATGCCAAACACTCCTCTGAGCTTCACCTTAACATATAGTGCATAATTTATTGAAAATGAAGGAAACATTTATTTGCAGATCTAAAACTCAATTACAATGCTGAAATGATAAAATATTACCTGAGACATGATCATATCATCATATAACTCAGATACTAGTCTATGGTACATTCTTCCATAGGTTCCACCATAAAAACATCCAACCTCAAAACATGGTGTACACATACTTTCACGTTTTATTAAAGAACCCCCTTAGCATCAAAATGATACTCCTAGAGTTATCCTTTACATTAATGAATTTTTGACTCTGAATCATCCTAAAAGATTTGTTAACACAACTTTCATAAAAACCCACATCTGACCCCCACCCCCTTGTTAAAAATTCACAATGTTCCAAAAAGCTGTTCCTTAATGACCACATATGAAAAGAGAGAGGGATAACCATTCAAATTGTCTCTGTTCAGATTCCCTCAAGACACTTGTATTTGTAAATTAGTGCATTTCTAAAACCACACAAGTTAATATAGACAAATAAACCTCAATAATTCTTTGAGCATGCTCACCAAATCCCAAACTAGATTCTAACAAAATCTCTTGCCATAACGTCTATTAAAATTGTTGTACCATTGCATGAAAATGGGTGCATGATAAGTCCAACACATGGAAAGTTACAACATTTAAATACCATATGAAATCCATATTGATGTTTGATACAACCTTAGAGTCATCAAAAGGTGTCCATGGTTCTCATCCAAGATAACCTTAATTACACTTACAATGGAGACATCAGTACAATTCAACTATACACATAAAAAAAATTCTTACTAAGTCTCCTCCGACATCTACCTTGACATCAACTGAAGGAAAATAGTGGGTGTCCATGAGTATTACCATATAATTACAAATTGGTAACCAAGGTTTCACTCAGTACTAAACATGCCTCTATGGACGACCACTACTATAGAGAAAACATTGATAGAGACCACTTAACAAGCACAATGAATTTTAATTTACCGCCTTGTATAACTGGTTATCTCTCTGTGTAAATTAATTATGTCAAGATAGGGGACACGAACATTATCAAATAAATATTACACCAATAGTATTAGGTGATCTCCAAAAGTACCAAATATAGTTCATCTACTTCAAATGGAGTTCTTGGTACAACCCTATACAATCGTATAACACTACACAAAAATAATGACAATCAAACCACCACTAGGAAACGTATTTTAGAAGATGCTAAAATTCACCTATGGACACACAACCATCCCAGAAATGATATAGTCACCACCCGAGGCATCCCAAGGCCACTCAAGCACATCCAGAAGAGTCTATTTGTGACTAACTAGGGTTTCCTGGGTTTCATATACTACCCCATAGTCATAATTGTTCTTGATCATAGGCATCAATGTATTTCAAAACCCAACAGACCTAAGGGATTCTAGGAAAAATACTGACCATCAACAAATGGTTATTCTGGTTAGACTCTTTATACTCAGAATAAAATGTTTAACTAGAATTTAAGTTACACTCCCCACCTTAAGAATTTCCTCAACATTTATATTTTCTAAGAAAGGGATCTCACAGTATGGAACATGATCCATTGACCAATTCTATAGACCTAGAGGTTTCCATCATTCTTTAAAAAGTGATAAACATAGAGAAGTAATAAGCAAGCTTATTACAAGAACACTGGGTTCAATTCTAATTTATATGTATATTTATAAGTCCTTTCGAGTTATGTTAATGCAAGTTAAGCATTGGTTATGAAATACAAAATGATTCAATCAGTATTTTGAAACACTTGATTCCCTTTAAAAATCATCACATGCGTTGAGATGAGTTAGATTTACAAACTCTCAGGTCACTATACATCATAGATGACTCGAGAAAATTACGAACAACACATGGCCCAATTATTACATATGATCCCAATTATTTATTATAACTTTTATGAAACTCAATGAAAACTCATGAATCAACACATACTACCACTAGGTTTCAGAAGAAAACATAACCATCTTTCATACTATCCATAGGATTTTTATCCCTATGCATTCAACTATCACATAAACAGTTCTGAAAACTAGATCAATGTTGTTCAATCCCATACGACTGTAAAAAATCACGATGAACTCTCGATTCTCCCAAAACTGAGAAGTATTGAAAAGAATGGTCTTGATTCCTACTATGTGGACAACCATGCTTTTGGCATGTCTAGAATGCTATAAATGAGAATTTCATAATGCTCATAGTTGAAGAAAAGGTCATAACAAGACATGGTCATCCATCAAATCAAGGAAATAATTTTGGAATCTAAGATTCATACATATGTAAAGAAACACAAATTGTACCAGATGATAGAAAATGGGGGAACACGTGACTAGTAAGGGGATTTGGATATCTATGGGTACAATCTATAATGGGATAACCCCCTTCCAAAACATAAATCGTCGACCCCATATGGGGGTTAGGCTTGAAATGGTCACTTTACCTAAGAGTCTATCTTCTTAGTTTGAAGTATAAATAAAGGGCCTAAGGTTAACCCCCCTACTCACATTTTAAGTATGAACTGAAGGAAAGAATTTAAACTACCATTACACATGGGTTATGGCCATGGAAAATAATTAAAATTCCAATTCAATCCATTAACTTTATCCATGTTTAATTATTTAATCATTTTAATATATCAAATTATCATGAATCACCAGTTAGGGAAACACTTATGCAAGTTAAATTATTTGGAAAATCTAAAAGGCATGCAAAACGTTCAAAAAACTCCCCTGTTAAATGATAAATTTCAAATTTATATCCCTTCATTAGTAGTACATTGGCCACATAATCCCCCATTTTAAACATTAATATTTTATTAATAAGGTTTCATGATCAAATAAGTTAATGAAAATTTAAATTGGAATCAATAGAGGAAAACACCCATTGGGATGCAGTTAGAATTTAAATAAACCAAGACTCATAAATATATACATCCCAAAAAATAAGGGTATTTCACTAAAAAAAGAACTATCCAAGAATGATTACACCTTATATTGACAAGAAAGGCCCATAGGAAGCCATGATCACTTTAAAAGTCCCTCAATACCTAAAATAATTACATCCCAACATGATTAAGAACCATGTAATACCAAAAATAAAAAGCGACTTATGAAGGCCTCATTAGGAAATTCTCAATTCAATTTAAATAAATCCAAACATTTTATAATTTAATTATTTAAAAAAATCTTTAATGCTTCAATTCTTAAGTAACTTTACCTAGATGACATACATGGTTCCATTTATGAATTTAGAATGTTTATCTATAAAAGTTATCCTTCCCAAGAAATTGAGGTGAAATCCCTTATAATGGTAACAATTTTATTTAAGAGAAAAATTTCAAATTACTCATCAGTATCTAAGAAATATGTTCACAACAAATGGTCCAATTCTATGAGTTACCACCTCTCAAATTATAAAACACCCATATACATTACAAGTTATAGAAATCTACCATCTAACTACAACCATTTTATCTTAGAGAAATAGCAAAATTTCCCAACATTAACATTTATGAAATTGAATTTAAATACATATGGTGCATATTTAATGATTTTATTACATGGGTCTCCTTTATCCAATTAATTAATAACACATACACCTTACCAATTTTAAATTGGTTCCCATTTGTCCACAACAATAGTGTTTAATCCCATGGGACCAACGGTTCTTGGCTCAAAAATTTCATAATTTTTTTGAGGTGTCACTATCAAAAACCAATTGCACATTTTTTAATTTTACTAGTAATTATAAACATAGAAATTTCAAATGATTTAACATGGTTAGGAAAAAAGGGAGTAAAAAGAAAAACCTAGCACAAGCACTAAAATCATGGAAGCATGGTATAATAATCACTAAATGAATATTAATTAATAACATAATTTTTTTTATTCAAAATCATTCAATGAAATCCAAAAATAATTTAAAATTAAATGATATTACCAAAAGAAGTTATCATGGAATATAGCAGATATAAAAATAACACACAAGGCACATCAACAATTTCATATAGACTAACAATGTAGTCTACATAGATTGACATAAGCATAGAATGTGAATTCTTATCTTCCTATCATGATGCATATAATTATACTTCCTTTCCATTCCATGCCCTGGATATATACTATAAATATCTTAAATTAGTATGTAGTAAAAAATACTCCAATCACCCATGATGAAATCAAATCAACTATAATATGAATCAACATGTTGAAAATAAAAACCCTGGATAATAGGAATATTCTATATACATGGTTTGATCCCTCCAAGAAACTAATATTTACCAAGAACTAATAGATTACTAGGCTCTTGTTTACCATCCCAAAACAGTAAGAGAAATGAGAAAAGAAGATATGATTTAACTTTGTCACTTACCTAACCGACTAACCACTATACTGATATCCACAATGATCACCACATGGAGTCATGCACAACTCTCCATATGCTAGGGGATGCCGTCATGAAGTGAGGTTCTAATGTTGGAAGAGTTGGGAGACTATACCCCAATAGTTAGAGTATCACAACATTAACTCAGAAAGTAAATAATAGAAAACAAAATAAGTGGTACTAATTAAAGTCAAAGTAGTTGAAGATAAAAATAATGACAGAATAAATGTGTCCAATTCCAAATATACATATATTCATTAATTTCAGATGATGATACAATATAATGGGAATATAAAACATTAAAAAAACAAAAGAAAAAGATCCCAAAGGATAAATCCTTTATCCTCCAGGGTAATTACTCAGCCATGTTCTCTTTAGCACTAAATTAAACAGTAAAACACAAGTAATGTTCCATGACCTATGAACAATAGGATCTTTATGTGTATATAATGAAATGGAGGCTTGATAAGGGTGTGATATATACATAGTAGTTCTCCACCAATGGTTTGTGAAGCCTAAAATGATTCTTGGATATTCAATAATCAATGAGTATATGTATCAAAGTAAAGTAGCAATAAAAAATAAAAAAATAACCAAGTTAGACTAGGTTTGTAAAGGACATCTGCCAACAATACATTCTTCATCCTATGCTAGAAATTTCTTAACAGAGCGGTAACCTATAAAAAAGTGATATGGGTGATGTGATAATTAAAATTTATAAAATTTTCTCATGAGATAGACATAACACAAGACTGTGATTTATCTTGGTGAATGTTTTACATAGATAAAAAAATATGTATGAAAAACTTTAACTATATTATAAATTTCCAAAATCAAATAACAAGCATCATGATCCTTTGCAAGGTGAGCTATAATAAAGAACACATATATCGCAGTAGGTGTTCTAGAATTTTTTACTACCACCAGAGATCATCTAATGAAATCTGTGAAAGACACCAAAGCTATCACCCTAGCCTAATTTGAGATGAAAACCTCCAAACCCATACCTAGTGTCTCAAGTAGGGGACCAAGGATCAATTGTGTCCCAGTACAACCATATCAAAAATGATCCCATCAATGGTGTCTCCCCAATAGAACCAGTGTCACACATAATGAGTTAATAAGAATGTATGATAATCCCATCTGATAATACTAGTATTTCCCATGGTGTAATGAAATATTCATTTGCTAATATAATCAAATTACCAATGAACCTAACCTTGGAATCCATGGATGGATACTAAGTATCAATCACAATAATAATAATTCATTTAGAACAATTAAGTAAAACTGTATATAATCTTATATAAGTAAGTATTCCATAACATAAAACAAGGATTTATAATTGTGTCCATGGATCACCCATACCATAAGGTCGAATAAAGAATAGAACATATATATTTATATATATGTATATATCCTTTTTGGGCTTATATGTCAACAAATATGAATCAAGGGGTTTTTTAGAAAACATGACATTGATTCAATACAATTAATTTCATTTAATTTGAATAATTCAATTTTTCACATTACATAAGTGAACTCATTTTAACAATTGTTTATAATAGACAACATTTCATTTAAAAATATTGATACAAGCACATCCAAAGGGCTGAATTATAGATAAGTGAGACAACACCAAACATTTGATATTTAATGAACCAACACTAAAGGGGTGGTTAAGGATATGTTCTTCAACACCAAACACAAAAAAGGGTCAAAATATTATATAAAAATAATGTATATTCATTTTAAATTGAGGTAAAAGATAATTTTTTTACGACAGATGGTATATCCAATGCGCGGACCATGACAACATTTTATAAATAATGAAACAGGAGGATAAAATAAATTGATCACATAACATATAACAAGGATGAATCACATATCTAATGTCAAGGATAGAATTTATCTTGTTCAATAGAAATGGAAGAAAAAAATATCCACCTATAAAATTATGTAAATGAATTCGCACCAAAATAGAAAAATAAATAGGAAGAGAAACTTGGAATGGAAGGAGGAGGAATAATGAGCATACCTATGGGAAACCAATAAGAATGATGATGGATGATTACTACACCAAATAGTGGAGATATCTCTACACATAGTAATAGGGAAGAGATTATAATTGAGTGGTATCCCCATTGTGCACATAATGGAGTTAAAGAAGTGGAGGAAATGAAATTAGTTTTAAATAGTGAGTAATGTAATTTTAGTAATTTCACCCTTAATTTTTTTTGGTTTGGACACATAGTTTGGTCAAACCATTAGACAACCATAAAACTCCCACTGATTAAGAACGATGCCCTTAATAGTTATCCGTCATGGTCTACCCAACCATGTGCCAACCATGTGCTAAATAGTCCACACAAACTCCCTATGTGGTTCTATGGGTGCGGACTAGGTTCTCAGTTTGAAGAAACAATGCACAACCCATGCGTACACATTAATAAAAGCTATATTTCCTTTCATGGTCATGAACCCTTCCTACATGGTTGGATCAGACAATGAATATCCTCCTACTCCACTAGAATATTCCACACAATTTCCTCTAGGGGCCGACTAGTTTTAGAAACACTATACACCCAACCTATTTCTTCCTTTATGGGGGGGTTTCAGGCCTAGTGCTCTAGAAGCATGATATAACACCATAGAAAAACATTAGGACATAAAATGTCTAAAATAAGAAATTAACATGTTCCAAATATTGGAATTTCATTTTTATGCTCAATTAATATTGTATACCATCCACCAAATTATAAAATTTAAATTTCAGTGGAACTTCAACTAGTCCAAAACCAGAAGATGATACACAGGAACACTGTAATGTTCAATGATAATATGTGTTTACCTAATAAAAAATTTTGCGTGGGGAAAATGGATATATTTTTTGACAATTTATATTTCTTGGATAGTGGCATTGACTTCCTACAGTAAATGTTTACCCATTACTATGGTGATACATGATTCAGGGACTAAGAGGATGAAAAATAGTAATTATGATGGGTTGGAATATTCATAAATTTTTGTTTAGAAGGGTTGGGAGTCACGGGGTTGTGATACAGACCATGAAATAAGACTCCAACTAAATTATTGACCAACTGGATATGGGATGGAAAGATATTTGAAGTCTATTTATCTTATTGTATCTCACATGACTATGAATTATGGATAATCATTATTCACATATCCTCTGAATGGCTAACATGGTCTATGATTAGGGTATAGATCCTTAATGATACTCAGTTACATATTCATCTCTATCTACCTCAATGACATATTCCATATGTGGAATTATTATAATTTAGATCGTATAAATCATTTTCACCTTCAAATGAATCATTCAACAGAATAAAACTCACCAAATCATATTTATATTCCTTATATGAACATGGTTTAATTTGGTACGGTTGTCCATATCCTCTAAATTCCAAGGGAATAACATCTATAAATGTCCTATTTGGGTTTGGTACATTCAATGGATCATATTCATGATTCTTATAATGGAAAAGACTGTTTTATAAACCCTGATAGGTTCCCATAAATTGATGACGTATATTTTTTGAGAAATATGGGAATGGATATCATGGATAGATAGTACAGTATCACCCAAAAATTTCTTTTTCCAAACTAAATAAATTTTTATTAATCCACTTATAACATTTATATGAATTTTTATTTAGTATTTTCTACCAATCACTTTCCCTATAAGAATAGATAGTGGCCATGAGGGTCACATTGCTCCTATGAGTGGGATGAAAAACATTATTGAAATATAATAGTCTCTGGAGGATTTATTTTAATATAAAGAAAACTAGAATGGAAATCCCATATATATGATTAATAATAAATAATTTAGTGTATCATTAAATATCACCATATTAGATTTTTCATCCTTAGGTAATAAAATAAATTCATTCTACATGAATGATCTAATGACACTAGGAAGTTATGTTGTCCACAAGGGGTATAATATGGTATTACTATACAAAACATCAGGTTAAATTTTCTAACCAAAAAATCATTTATACATCTATTGGGTCACACATACTATTTCGACCATGGTTATGGTTTAGGTGGAAGTGACTTTTTCAACATAATGGGATAAGGATTTGGGGTAGGTGATGATATTTTCATATATTATAGAATAACCATTTCTTCTTTTCTAGTCATATTCTTTACAATGGTGGTTATACCAATATTTTGACTTGGTTCTACACAATTCATTTTCCAAAAAATGGGACGTAATCGTAAATTACCAAAATCTTCTTGGCTACCTTTGAGGGATGAGTATAGTGACCTTTTTATCTTATAGATAGTTCAAATTTATTTTAAAGATTTTATCTTATTAAAAATTCATCTCAACGGACTAATAAATTCTCTTGCACAAAGTATAAATTTTAATAATTCTCACATTCCCTATTTTATTTGTTTATTGGCTGATGGTAGTAGTTCTTCTAAACATCATGTTAAACTACTATTTTAATTATCAATCAAGGACTTCATAGATAGAGATTAATATCCATGTAAAATTTAGATATGAAAGAAATAATGTCCTCTCTATGGTTATGAAAAAACCCATGATATTGCCTTCTTAATTTTTCGAAGGGTTCCCAATATGGGGCCACATAAAGAAGTGAAAAGGGTGATTTACTACAACAATCCCCTCTTCTATTGAAGGTTAAAAACATGATATATAAAATTAGGGAGTGGATGCATCAATTAAACACACACTAGATATGACCTCCTTTTTTCATCATCTATGAGGAAACTTCATCCATGGTGACTTACTGGGAAGTAATGGATTCAAATATTTCAATTGGAAACAATTCCAATAATGGTGTCTCAATTTTCCCTATATGTTTTTTAAAATATGTCAATGAAACATAATTTGAATTATTAAAAACCCAGTGTATAAAAAATGGTGAAATTAGCTATATATTCCAGCATATATTGTAGTTAATTATTAGGATACGTTATACCATTAATGGACAATAAGTTATTTTAGGACATTGTGGGTCACTTGAATGTGAAAATTGATCTTCTCCAAAATTTTCATTAGTGATGGGATAATTTCTTTGAGGGAACTTAGTATCATATCACATAAGACTTTCAGTCTTGATCTTAAGCCTAAAATCCATCCACTACTAGGAGTACCTCAATGGTCTCATATAGAGGATGGTTTAAAGCATTGACATTACCTTTTACCATTTCTAATATTGATGACCATCAACTACTTGATAGGGGAATTTTCTATAGGGACCATAAATCTGGGATCCGCCTTTGATGCAAATTTTGCACTCCATGTTCATCTTTCTTAGTGTGGAGTTGATATTTTTTTGGATGATACATATATCTTAGCTAATCATTACGGTTCTGTTCTATTTCATTAACCATGAGAACACATATTGAGGTGTACCACAAGGTGTACATCTCATCATCATTATCAATGAACTATGGGGATTCATCTTTATAACAATACTTCTCATAAGATTCATCTTGTTTGGTTTAGGCAACTAGATGGTGTGGTGATATGGTAAATTTTCTATCCCTATTTTGGTTTAACATTGATTTGGAGAAATATTTTGTATAATGATATATTATTCTATAAAACACATTATTTTTAGTGTGTCCCCCACCAATATTACTAAATGGAATAAATGAATGGATATAGAATAATTAATTGTCGATGAGAGAACTCCCAACCTGGCGTGTAACAACACCATATTATATATATATATTATATTGAAATTAATTTTAACTATTCGATACATTTATATACATGAAACCCCGTGTCTAAATGAAAAATGATAAATTATAACCATTATACATAGATGTTGGAGTAATGAGTATGAATATGATTAACCATATTATGGTATATATATATATGTTTTAATTAATTAATATGTATTGATTAATACTTAATAAATATTAATTTAGATCTAAAATAATGAATCACATTATTAATATAATTAATTAAAAATAAATGTATTCAGTCAATCGTTATTAGATGATTATGAAAGAAGATAAAATCATTTTAAGGCATGTTTCGTTATTCAAAAAATATTTTTATGTGTGTAACAATTATTTAATCACGAAAACATAATTAAATAGTTATTAAATAATTATTATAAATAAATATTAATATTTTCTAGGAACTAAAAATTTTCATGATCCTTTTATTATTTTTTAAAACAAATTTAATGAAAGTAAATTCCGTATTATACTTAAAAATGAATTTATCATAAAATGGTTTTTATTAAATTTGTCTCACTTATATTAAATATAATTTATCACTTATAGATATTAAATATGATGAAATGGGTTCCATTTTTGGAATGCTCATTTCAATATTTTTTAATGTGGCAACATTGATTTTTGGTGATAATGAAAAGTTAAAATTGTAGGTTTTTTTTTACCACCACTACGATTAAAACAGGTTAATGAATGGAGTTAAAGTAATGGATAAGTGTAAAATAAAACATGAAAATGTCTAAATTTTATTGTTTGAACATATTTAAACCTTATATTATTTAAATATTTTAATTAATTCCTTGGGTGTCCCTCTCATCCCATATATGGGAAACAATTATACAACATTAATCATATAAATTAAGTCATATATATATCATCCAAAACCTACCCAAAACTATTCTATATTATTTATCCTCATTCATGATATTCTTTTCAAACCCTAAAGCCATTCTATTGAAACTTAATTTGTAATCCAAATGTGGACTCTCAAAGAAGAGGTAATTGTGTAACCTACCTATTTTAAAGTATATATCCTATTCTAATTCATATAAATCTATTATAACCATACTAATAATATGAATAAATTATTCTATATATATTGTTATTTTATTATGATTATTGTACAACCATTTTCCAACTCTTTCTCAATAAATGAGAAATGATAATATCACATATGCGTATGTGCGGAATACTAGCACCGCATAGTGTTGTGATTAATTTTCCGTCTCCACCAATAATGTGTAGTTATAATGTTGGAATTACGAAATTTATGTTATATTGTAAATAAATTATGATTTTATATAATAAATCATTATGTACATTTTTTATATTTTTCTCATTTCAAAATAGAGGTATCAGTTATGAAAAAATATAGACAACTATCTCCATGAGTGGCATAATTCATTTTCAATATCCAAATTTTATAGAATATCACAAAATTATATTTAGTGAATATATATGATACTCATTACCTGAATAATATTATGTAATTTTTATATTATTATTAAATGACAGCAAGTTCTAACTCTTTCGTTTTTATAACACAAGTTTATTTAGGTAGGTTTTACCACCCACATGAGTAATGGTATAATTTTTATGACTTGAATGATTAAAAATGATAAATATAGGTTATATTATGTAATAATATGATAAAAATATAATTATTAACATTGTGGTGATCAGGGAACCGTGATAAAGTGTAGGGATCGAAACTGCTAAACTAAAACATGCATGAGAAATGTGACAACTATCACCCAAGGCAATATTATTTTATATAATTATTAATAAACATGTGATAATACTTCATAAGAGAATGATATAATATATTACAACTATGATTATGTATATAGTATATAATTAAAATATATTTAAATTTATAATACATGAGGCTAAAATATCTTACAAAGATAGTCGGACTTGAGGTAGTGGTTTTATGTTACAATCTTAGTTTTTATTGAGATTAATAATTCATAAAGTTTTTATTATGGAATTATATTATATATCATGACATAATATTTTTCTTCCATGTACACATTTTATGTAATATGGTTTGAATAATTTCTTTACATTATAAAAATATTGATAAAATTCATATTTAACCATTATTTAATTTCAAATAAATGTTTTAAGGGGAATATTTATATTTTTTTCTAAACAATTTAATTTATAAAAAATGTATGAATGGAATATTTTATAAATATATACTATATGAATGTATTTTTCTATAGTCATAAATAATATTTTATTTAAAGATTTATTTATATGTTTCCATTGTTATTTTCAATGAATTTTTTCCTATAATCATGAAATTTTTAGAATTTAAATAAGTACTTTCAAGATAAAATTTTATTTTTCCCAGTAAATATTTTTATTATATTTTAATGGTATTTTAATCAATCAAAACGTCCTTTAATTTTACTGATACATCACTATAGATATAATTCAAATATACCATCATACTTCTTTGATTAGATGGTTATTGACTATGATGATAAAATCATTATGAAACCCATATTCTATTCCTTAAGTAACACTATACATTAGTGATAAATATTTTTATGATTTTGTAGCTTACATATAAGTGGAATTTTATTATTTGATGGGTGGGTCTATTATAGACCTAAAATTCATTGGTGACTGAATATTATTGTATTATCTCAATGGGTACATACATGGTTATCCCTATCCCAAAAGTGGGTATATGGGTGGTTATTCCAATCCCCATGAAGGTACACAGGTGGTTACCCCATGCCTAACTCATGATGAATATCGTAGAGGATATTCCAGACTTGTGACTTCTCAGATTATGATTGTGTCAAAAAAAATTTCAAACTTTTTTGAAAAAATATAATGCTCGTGATTTGCTCTTGTGGATTTTGATCTTTGATTATTTAACGACCCATTTCTTATAAATTTAAAATTTCTATTCATAAATTATGATATATGAATTGTTAGATATGATATTTAAATGTTATGATAATCTTATTATACTTTTATTCTCATGTGATTATTATATATTATCATTAGTTGAAATCCCTTATATATTACCTTAATATCTTCTTATGTCACCCATTATGAAATTTACATTCCCCATGTTATGAATAAAGGTTTTAATTATATTTTTTCTATGAATTGTATAATTTGTGAAGAACATTATAAGAGATATTGATAATATTTCCTAAAATAAGATGGTTAGGTATCTAGTACAAAAATAAACAAAACCTTTACATCTCTAAGGTATGTTTTGTAATTATTTGTAGAAAATATTCATTTAATGCGAATAAATGATTACGTATATAATGTTTGGGTTGGTTGAGTTAGTATCATGGAATGGTTTAACTATTTTTAGAAACTAGGATGATAAAACAGTAGTGATAACCCTTTGTGTAAGCCTAAGTATATGAGAAAATATAATATTATGGTTAATAAATGAGTGTGGATATCCTAAGTAATACATCTCTATTTATATAATAGGAAGCATAAGTCAGTGTATCATAGATTAACATTAGGGTAATAACTCTGAAAGAGTCATATTGGGTATTAACTCAATTATCATTTATCAATGTTGAGTAGGACAAAGACTGCATGCTTGGAAAGAAAATCAAAGGGGATATAATTAGGTTAATTAAAATTTTCATTATAAAGCATTATAAATTAGTTTAATAGATAATTACTATGGATAACCTTGTTTAAACCTAACATATCATTGATTAAAAATAAGGTGTCCTAATTTTGGCATATATGATGGACTTTTCATGATTATATTAATTCTCACAATGATTATTTGTGATAAAACTATTTTTTTTTTGTTTCAGTGATTGGATGGATCCAAAAGGAATTATATTAAGGATGAAATTGTTTGATAATGAAATGATTTTCCACCTGAGAAACCAAATTTTTTGAGATATGGAATAAAAAATCTAGTTTTTATACTTATACAACATTCTAAATATATGAATCGTGTCGAGATTCCAAAGGAGAAAAGGTGGGAAAAACATACAATAAATTCCTTCATGAGGAAAAATCCAACATGTTTTAGTGGGTATGATGATCTATTAAATTATTACTAAAGGATCAATACAATTTAATTGATATATTATATTCTCTAGTGCTCGGACCATGAAAAATATTATCTTGTTGCTTATCATTTAGAATCTGAAACAAATCAATGGTGGATTGTATTCAAGAAGACAAGAAAACATAATGAAATTGACTCTATATAGTGGGATGATTTTATTAGTTTATTTTCTAATAACTATATTCATTTTAATCTTCATATAAGTATAAACATAGAATTTTCTGATCTAATGAAGAGTGATGATTAATCTAGTAGTGCAAATGAGGAAAATTTTACAAAACATTTAAGGTATGAGTCCAGTATTATCATCTAACCAGAAAGCAAGATTTATTGAATATTTATTTTCTTAAAACCAATTATATGAATTAAATTATCCATGACATAGAATAATACATTTGAATAAATCATTTAACTGATATCTAGATAGAAAAGGATATTTGAGTCCCCCATCAATCTCATGGTTGTGATAAGAAAATAAATATTGAATTAAAAAGAAATTATAAAAATAAAAACCATAGAGGGATGAAGACATGTCTTCCTTTACATAATATGTGTGGTAAAAAACATGGAATAAATTGTTGAAATGGGAATATTAAATAATTTATGTGTTTAATGGAAGGTAATCATCACATGAAATGTTGATGTTATGGTAATATATTATCCAATAAAAATGGAAAAAAATATTCAAAAAATGAACCACCTAAACTCCAGTGTTTTAAATAAAAGGAGTATGGGAATGATGATAAGTAGTTATAAAATTAGAGGGTCAATAACAATGATTTGTTTTTACATGCCCTTAAAAAATATACAAAGAGAATTATCATGTGATCACAATTGTTATCGCGAGTTCTGGGAATGAAGTGGTGAAGGGAATACCTTTTGTATAATATAGAACTATAGATGTATTATTTGACTATAGTTTTACACACTCTTGAATATCAAAATAATTTTCTAACGATATCACAATAAAACCTCAGTAATTATATATTAAATTATTAGTGAAAATTTCAAATGGTACGATGATCCCATCTGATGCCTTAAGAATATTATCCTTTTAAATATTGTGGGATTGGGCTTCCCTCATATATTTTAATTTTCCCTCTTGTTTAAATTGATGTTATTATTGTCATACATTATCTCTATTTATATATATTTCATATCAATTTCAATGAAGGTATTGGATCATTTTATATGTTTAATAAACCTTTCATAAGTCTTCATTTCAAAGATGAGTACAAGCTTAAAATAGAAATTAAATTCATTTTATGGTTTCAATTCCTATTAATAAGGGTAATTTATCTCAAATGGTTGGGTTTAAACATAAAATGGATGATTTTCCTATTATATGTCTGTTTTATATATTTAAATAAGATTATATGAGGATTCCTTTGAATCATGAAGCCACGTTTTCAATATAACTCATACATGGTGCCACACCTATTTTTATAATTACTTATAAAATTACCTCAAATGAGTTTTAGGAATTTAATAAGTAACTCCCGGATAATCTTGATAAAGTATTTATGAATACAATTACATCACCATGGTGTGTAGTTCTTTTTGTATGAATAAATATATTTCAACGTGACTCTACATTGATTATTGAGAACCTAACCTGATCATAATCAAGAATAAGTACCATTTTCCCCTTATTAATGATTTTTGTGATCAACTTTGAGGATCATAATACATGTAAAAGATATAAAATCATTCTATATACTATTAATATAGTGTCAAAATTTAATACATACATATAAAAACCTTATATTGGAGGTATGGTCATGATAATTTTTTAGTGATTTCATTTGGAGTTACTAATTCCCCATATAACTTCATGGATTTAATGAATATGGCCTTTAGCGATTACCATTATCAATTTATGGTTATATTTTTAAATGATATTCTTATATGATCATTCAGTAAGAATGATAATTATGATCACTTGAGAATTATGTTGATGACCCTGAGGAATGATTAAATATATAATAAATTCATAAATATTGAATTCTTGTTACATAAATTACCATTCATGGGATACATAAACAAAAGTAATGGTATTTTAGTAGATCCTCATAAGGTGGAATTTGTTGATCATTTTCCCAAACCATCAATTGTGTCTTATATCCATAGCTTTCTTGTATTTTATTGATAATATTGGCACATTGTGAAGAATTTATCATGGATTTATATTATACTCACCGAGTTAAAACCAGTGGTATTCATAATTCTTTGGAATAATTAATGTGATGAGACTTTCAATGTGCTGAAGTGGGGGTTGGTTAGTACACCTATACTCACACAACCATATAGTTGAAAAGGGTTTTTGATATATAGTGATTGATCTCTGAAGGGACTAGGATGTGTTATTATATTAAACTACATGGTGGTAAATTATGCCTATCATTAATTTAAGGTTCTTGATAATAAAAATTCAACCTATGAAATGATATTATAACCTTTAATCATTAGATTAAATGTATGGATGCATTATCATTATGGATAAAGATGTGACATATATACCCATAATTAAATATTTATGTATATATTCACCCAGAATGTGTAGAATATAAATCATTTAAGATGGATGAGGTCAATTAAAGATTATGAATGATCAATAAATTACCATCCTGGAAAAGAAAACAAGGTGGATAATGCGTTGGATAAAAGTTATTAATATATATTACCTTTGATTAAAATAAAAAAGATCTAATATTTAAAGATTTTCAATGTATTGAGCACATAATATTTGAGGAAGGATATAATTTTTTTCTCAAATTAGTGTTCCACCATACATATGAAAATTACATTGTCACAAAATGAAGATGCAAAGCTACAAAAGAAGGAGATAAATCTTCATGGTGTCATCCTTGATTATGATGGAATGATAATGTTTAAGAATAGAGTATGTTTCCTTCTTAAAACAAAATTGAATAAAGATATATTGGATTAATATCACAACTAATTAATATCAATTCGTCCTAGAATTATTAGTTTTTTGGGATAACATGATGATATTAAAGAGTATGTGTCTTAGTGAATGTTATGAAAATAAATGAAGGATGAGTAATATTATTCCAAGTGGTTGTTACAGCCATTACACCTAACAATATGGAAATGAGAAAAATCACCAAATTTTTAGTTGTATGAATCCATTATAAATCAAATGGGAATAATTATATTTTTGTTGTAGTTGACCACATTATGAAGTCTATACCTTTCACTTAGACCTAAAAATATTTATCAACTAACAAATATTCCTTAGTTTAAATTAAGGGAGTCATAATATTTCATGGGGTACCAATTCATACTTTATTATCTAGAGATCCGAGATTTACCATTTTGTTCCGGATAAGTCTTCAATACAATTTGGATAAAAAGTTTTTTAGTACTTCATATCATCGTTTCGAAGACATTTAGTTTGAGAGAACTATTCAAACCATAGTTGATTTGATAAGATCATATTCCATATATTTCAAATGTTTTTTGAATACAAAGATATATACTATTGAATTAACATATAAAAATATCTTTCAATCAAGGAATTAGATGGCACCTCATGAATACCTTTTCAAAAAGAAGTGCATATCTTTTGAATTCTAAAATGAAGATGAAGAACAAATTCTATTGGGACTTGAGCTATATGACGAAATTAAAGAGAGGGGTAGAGCCATTTAGTAACACATAATGGTAGGTTAGTGTCAGTAGAAGAGTTATGTTAACAATTATTGGTGATATCTATAATTCAATGTCAGTGAGAAGGTATTCTTATGAATTATTTCTTGGAAAAAGTATATGATACTCAAAAAGAAGAGGAAAAATTATGCAAATAATGTAGACCCCTTCATGATTCTTGATTGAGAAGGGATGGTATCTTATTTCTAGGTTTATAGAATGAACCTTTTAGATGTTCATCATGTTTTTGATGTATCTATTTTTATGATGTATATACATGATGCCACACTTGTACTAAATAGAGTGGTTCTACCTATAGATCAATATTTTACATATAAAAAACATGGTAGAAATATTGGATCATAGATATAATGTTTTACATAACAAGACTACTCACCACGTTAAAGTTATTTAGAGAAATTAAAAATATGAGAATGTTACATAGGAACTCAGGGTTCCGATGAAGTAAAATTATCATTATTTGTTTTCAATAGAGTGATGTAATTTGGAGGTTGAAATTCATTTTAAGGGGGTATAATTTAGCAACCTAAGACATTATATGTGTTCATTTTAAATAAATTTAAATATTAATTATCATCATTTAGTCACAACATCAAGTAGACATGAACCATATATATATTACACCCTTAATAACATCGCCTTTTGATTATTTAATATGAATAAGATTAACAAGATTATGAAATATATATACAAATGTTTTACTTATTGAAATGTATTGATTATTTCCTATTAAATAATAATAAAATTTATTAAAATCATTAAATGATTAAAATAAATTTTTTAAAATATACTTAATTACAAATAATTTATCTAATTATTAGTAATTATGATAAAATATTATAATGGAAAAAAGAGTTATTTTCTTAAAAAGTGTATTTCGTTTACGTAATGTCTTTTTATATTATTAAATTAAATAAATAAATATTTCTTTCTTATTTTAATGAAATATTTTTATTCTATATTATATAAAATATTAAGACATTAATCTATAATTTTTTATGAGGAAATGAATTAAATGAAATAATTTTTATTCTAAAAATAATATTTTTTGTAAAAATTATTTTCACTGCATTTTGCGCATATATTTTAATGTTTATTTATTATATTTATAGAAATTAAATTTTATTAAATGGAATGAGAATTAGGAATAGTAATTTGAATTTTTTTAATGATACCACTTTCATATTTTTTCATAATTACTTTTTTAAATAGATAATATTTTTAAGAAGTTTATGGTTAGAAATATTTAATGAAGATGGTTAAAGTAAGAGTTTAGGGTAAAAAACCATATTATCTTGTATAAATATTATTATTTTTAGATATTTAAACTTTATATTATGTTATCCCTAATTTACATAAGAATTGTTTCACTTTTATTATGAAAATATCTTTAAATTATTTAAATATTTTAAGTAATGTGTGTCCCACCCCATAGTTATAAAAGGGAACCACATGTCCACCATTATTCACAAACATTGATCCCAATATCTCAAAAAATACTTACCAAAAAAAGATAATATATTCCTTAATTTTATTATTGACCTCTTCTTATTACCATAATACCATCCTAAGAAGGCTTAAGGTGTAATCTAATAGAGGTCTCTCAAAGAAGAGGTAATTATATTACCTGAATCATTAAAGGCTTATTTCTTCTTATACTTCCTATAAATTTAATTTATCCTTACTAATGTAATGAAGCTGGTGAAATAATTATAGTTATATGTTATTATTATTATGGAAAAACCATTTCCACATTTTTTCTATCCAAATAGGAAATGAATGTATCGTATGTGCGTACATGTGAGCTACCACCTCCACATATGAATATGATTTATTTTCCATCACCACTTACCATTAATGGTTATAATGATGGATTTAATAAATATATATGATATTTATTGTATAATAATTTATTTATGATAAAATATTATATAAGTTATTATCTTGTTTTCTTATTTTAAAATATTAGTATCATTCATGCGTATGTACACAGTACCATCTACATGAGTGGTATATTTCATTTTGAATATCCACATTTTATTTTTGGTTATAAAATGATATATTCTGAATATATATGATACTCTTGAGATGAATAATCTTATGTGAATTTTATATTCTGATTATAAATATAATGTTCTTACACATTGTGTTTTTTCTAATGTGCTCTTATTTTGGTCTATTTTACAACTCACATGGGTTACATTACATGGTTTGTGACGTGAATGATTATTTAATATTAACAAATAGTTATATAATGTGATAATTTAATATAAATTTACTTATTAAAATTATGGATATGATGGAACCATGATCAATGTGAAAGGACGTGAACCACCGAGCCGAAACATTCATGAAAAGTGAAATTCTTATCTCCTGGAACTATGAATTTAATGAAACAGTATAAATAATGGGTAGATAGGATGTTATATGGGAATAATATAAGATATAATAAGTATAAATATGGTCCCCTTATATAATCATGGGGATGATGGAGGAACAAGAGTGGGAGCGGGAGCCGCCTCTCCCGACGAACCACCATGACACTTTTACCCCAGCTCACGCTATGAGTCCTTTTATTCACTCATCATATTTTTATCATTATTTTTATTGAAAAAAAATTCTTCCTAAATATATATGTCACTAGATGATGAATCCTTGAATAGTTTCTGGAAGTCCAACGGCTTTTCAAGAGGATATTTCACCTTGATTATGAATCATTCTTTGAAACAAATCATTAAGAATTGTTAGACCTCCCATGTTTCATCTTTTGGTGAATCAAAAGAAGATCAGCTTGAAATATGTATGTTTTCATTAATTACTAATATATTATTATTGAAAGGATCAAAACCTTGGAATGTTTCATACATGGTCTCTTGGTTATCTTATTTTTGGGGATTTTTGGGCTTCAAATGTGTTTCTCTTAGTTGCGGTTTTTCCACATTCTATTCCCCTTGAAAAAAAAAATGTCAAGCATGGAGTTTGGTTTTGATTAACCTTTGGATTGGTACTTTCTAGATCTATGATCATAATATGAATATCAATCTGAACAAACTTAGTGACACATATCCCCATGTTTGGGTTAGAATCCATGGGCTTAATTTAGTGATATGGAACCCTGAAATGTTATATGATATTGCATATATGATTGGTATTCCAATTAGGATAGAAAATTACACTAAATTGGTTATTTATGGTCATTAAACATGTGTTCTAGTTGATTTAAATTTAAGTGCTTCATTGACCAATAGGGGGGTACTCACCAATTCATAAGATATAATTTTTCTTCAGATTGTATTTTAGAAAACAGTAATGTTTTATGAATCCTATAAATTTTTGGTCATTCAAAATCTATGTTTAGAGGTGATGTAGTTTTATATAATTGTAATATTATAGGTAATTAATTTTAACAAAGTTAAATGGATTGAAATCAGAGTAATGAAAAAATCGTGGTGTTCTAGACCCAATACCATAAGGATAAGGTTGTGTCTGTTCCTGCTCTTAACCCGCTTTGGGTACAAGCTCTTCTTATTTCCTTGAATGAGGAATTTTATGTTAATCCCAACCTTGTCCCAACTCAATATGATTATGGAATATTTGTTCCTGATCATTCTATATAGAATATACCTTTATCTTGTGCTGAATTTGTAGAGGGTTCTCACCTCATTGAGGGAATGTCCTTTAAATATGCTTTATCTGGATGTATTATTGATGAATATGTTGTAGAGGAATCTGGTGATGGATAAACTAATAAGGAATTTGATTCTTTGTAAGAGGATGATTTTGATCTCTAGAATGAGAAAAGATCATTTTCCTCATACTGAAAGGGGAATGCCATGATTGTTGCTTCTACATACATAATACCAATAAGTCAAAGGTCATACACAATTGGCTCAAAAGTATAATGTCATTATGCACTTATTTTGAGGCATGGATCTTCTGGTTCGACACTGTTTATTAATACTCTTATGGCTGTTGGTGATTCAAGGGTTAAATCTCAACATGAACTTATGCCAATATTTATTCAGGGTTGAAATACTACTACTGATTTGTCATATAGGAATACATCATGGAAAATGGTAACAAAAAAGCCTCACATGCTTCATGTTATGTGGGTAAGGTTTCTTCCATCATTTCTATATATACCTAACACCTCCCACTTTTGAGACTCATCAAGGATTCCATCTAGATAATGAGCCTATGGTAGGAAGGTCTCATGTCGGTGGTTCTATAATTAAATGTTCAAGACAATGGGATTCTAATATGGAAACATCTATATTAGAGATGAATGTTCTTTCTTCTCTAGGTTGTGACCTGATTCATCTTGTTGATTCTTAATCATCCTCACATGTCATCCATTATAATTCTTTTGATCTTATTTCAAATAGATATGAAGTGGGTGATCAACCAAATGTTCAAAACTCAGATGCTGAAATAGTTCATGACATAGTTGATGTTGGACTTCTAAATGAGGGAGGGGAGCCATGGGTGCATGTAAAAATGGCGAGAAGGGGTGGGCATACACATGTTTTGGGTGAGATCCTTTCTCACCATAGCATGCAAACACATTTATGAGCCACCTTACTATCTTTATTTTATTTTTTATTAACTGTTCATATTTGAAAATTTTTCTATTTCAATTAAGGGTAGTTGTGAATCACCATTTTTTTAAAAATAATCCCTTTATATAGTTATAAAAAAATTAATTTATTATTCAAGTGGTTAAAATAACATACAATTCCAGTCAGATGTGAGGTGTGGGTTTTACATTACAATCTTAATTTTCTGTAGGGGTTGTTTATGATTAACATAGAAATGAAAAATTTGTATGACCCATATCTTATTAATATTATATCATTTATTCTAATATTGTTATTTCTCTAGAATTCAATCCTTCCTTTAATTTTTATCTCTCTATGTACTCATATGTCTAATTGATTTCTAATGGTAAAATACTATATTTTTATTTCCAATTGGGAATATTTATATCCCATTCCCGTATTTTCAGTAATTATTTTCAATAATGTCTTTACTATTATAAAATGAACGATTAATGTCATTTTTTATGCTTTTTGATATCCCTAAAATGTTTTAAATGGAATACTCATTTCAATTTTTCTATATAAGGTAATTTTTATTAAGTTTGTGGATAATATATTTGTTTTATCATATGTCGTACAAAACAATATATACACCATAATAATTAAAAATATTTTATTTGATGATTACATTACAATTTCATAAGTTTTTTTAAAATTATATTTTTCCTATTATTCCATAAATTTGTATATTTTAAATATGCAATTTCAAAATTAAAGGGTATTTTTATCATTAAATTTTCTAATGATCTATAAATGATATTCTAGTATATGAAAATATCAATTGATTTCTCTTATGATTCACTGGGTATATAATCCAATGATACCATCCTTATTATTTCACCTGATGATTATTGATGATGATGTCTAAATCTTGGTTAATCCCATTTTCCATTCTATGGGTCATACAATAAAGAAGTCATAAATATTTTATAATTTTTTTGGAAAACATATAAATGGATTATGATTATTTTATGGGTGGGTTTATTATATCCACCTAATTAATTGGGTCATGATTAATGATTTAGGGGGAAAAGGAAGCTGGTATTGTATCTCATTTACAAAATTTTGTAGACATGTTTCTACCGTATGCTCGATGTAGGTTCCCATGTGGTTATCCCCGGATTATAATATGATTAATGTATTGGTGGGTAGACTAGAAATATAAATTATTTGATTATTATTATTCCTTAATGTGTATTATGATCTCAATAACGAGTTTATATACTTATGAATAATATCATGGATTATGATCCTTGATTCTTTTATGAAACATTTATTAAGATTTTCTAAATCCTTGTTTTGATTATTATAAATCAATTTCTAGGGATAATTTTCAAATTTTAATGTTAAATTTGTGCAACGTAATGCTCATATTATTCTTATATATGATCATTTACTAATATCCTCCATGTTAAACCTTACTAATCATATGATAACAACCTTTATTATGTTTTCTACACATAAGTTATGATGAATGGTTTTAAATAGGGTTTGTGTAAAAAATATTATAACATGAGAATATATTTATTAGAGATATTGAGTAACATTAATCAAATAATATTTCTATGAATTTCACATCCAAAGACACTAAACATTAATAATTTAAGATCATCCATTATTATGAGATGTATTGAATTTTCAGCTAAAATAATGTAATATCTATGTATGTAATATTTGGGTAAACTCACATTGAATACTAATTTCTTATGAGGATAAACCATTTATAACTACAACTTCATTATTATAGGGGGTAGATGTGGTGGTGGTGGATGGGAAAAAAATTCCCCTAGTTTTCCTAGATGGGTTTTTATATATTGGTGTAAAAATTCCACTGCACATGTTGGGAGGGGATTTCTCTATGTTGTTTTTTTTCATGTATACCATCATTTTTACCTGAAAGTACTATATTTTTTAATGAAATAGATAAAGGTATTGTTTAGAAGTTAGTTTAAAAAACATAGACATTGTATGAGGTAATACTACTATTAGGGGTATTCTTTAATTAATGGGTTTCACCCTCTCTAGATATATTCCCTTAAATATCTAAATAGATTCATGTATGAGAGTCTAAATGGTTCAATGTCATTAATATTGCCTCTTTAGATCCCTTAAGGATAGATAATGTGGTTAAATGGGGAACATGGTGTCCTTTATTAGATTTAGGGTACTATTAGAGAATATAATATTTAACTATACTCCATATTCTAATTTTGAGAGGGTTTTTGTATCACATTTTATTAATCCTATAGTGAGGGTGAAGTGAAGGGACACATTATTCCACCACCCAAAACTGTAAACACTGAGAGTGAACACTTTAATCACTCAATATATGGTTTTGAGGATTTCTAAGAATTTATACAAAATAAGCTCAGGACTATTCAAAAATATGGGGATCCCTAAAATTGAAAGTATGATAGGTTTTACCTTTATGTATCAATAATAGGTATGTTAATATTTAGTCATAATTTAGTATAAGTCAAATACCAGTTGTTGAAAGGATTAAAAGATTCCCTTAGATTATACAATAGGTAGGAAAAGTGTTCCTCCTTTATTTTTAGGCACTATATAATTAGAGGAGGTTAATGTATAATACATGGCTATTTTAATTACATTAAATAGTTAAATACTTATCTCATTCTAATAGAGTTAATCTTATGTGGCTGTATTTTCTGACAAGTCATTCTGAAATCGCTATTTTACAATAGATTTTTTAGTAATGACTATACTTCTCAAGGAATGTTATAGATTTTTTTATTTTTATGTTAACTAAATGTAGAGAATATGTGAATTTTCATATGAGGATTCCTACTATGGGATACAGGATATTGGGGTATGATAATAGAGAACCTTTTATGGGTTCTGAAATTAGGAGGAGTGTTTGGTATGTTGGTGTATTTGTAGCTACCTAGGGATCCACCAATTAGCTTGAGGGTAGAAATAATAGAATAAACATTGATTCCTTGTGTTTATAGAAAAAAATTGTTATTAGTATCATGAAACTAGTGTATATATATATATATTTTGAGGGTCTCTTGTATTTGTTGAATTTTTTCTTCTTGTAAATAAATCCCATGAATCTAGTTATTTTTTAAAAAATTGATGGAATAATTTTTGTTTGGGACATTTTGATATAGAAGTGGTTGACATCCCTGATGATAGACTTGACTATGTAGAAAATTTCAATGGGTTGTTTATTCCATGACATAAACACATTATCCAAAATGTTTTTTAATTATCAATAAGGTTTTATAAATATAAAAATGATCATCTATTAAGGGGTAATATTCCAAAATCATGGACACCCATGTACCATTATAAGGTAGATGGGACCTCTTGGTAATCATTTATTAGGGTTACCCTATTGTCACCATTTTGATTGAATGGGATAATTTGAAGGATTTGAATGAATTATTGGGAGAGGTATTGACCCTTTTACATATAATATTGATGTACTCGTGGTGAAACCTTTTCTTTAGTGGCTAGGATCAAGAAACCCTGATTGAAGAATCTTTTTCCTCCTTTGTAGTGATAGGGTTTGTTCAGTGATTCTGAGAGTTGAAATGGATAAAGTCCTTATAAGGTGTGTCTTAGGATAATATTTTGAAATTAGTTAAATCATTAATATTCCCCTCATGGTTTATAAGAAAGGAATTATATTTCTCTAGGGAAAGGCTTCTAATGCAGTTGGAGGTTATGATGTAGGATACCTACCCCATAATGGATCTCAAACATACAGAGGATTTGAAAACCCCCTCCCATTCAAATTATAATGAGAAATAACGCACCTTGTAATTACACCATTAAGAATGTATTTCCTCAGAATATAATTAACATATGGAAGTGAATGAACAGATTAAGGGAGAGTGGGAAATATTTTACAATTTCTATAGTAGAAATAACAACAAAAACAACAATATAACTACATTTTTTTTTGTGAAATCTTGATTTACATTGAAATTTTTCATTTTATATTTTGGGGAAATGTTGAAAAAAAGTAGATAAATAAAGTGACCAATCCCAAAAAGTTTGGGATCTGGTGTATAGAACCATTACAATGGAATTATTACAAGGATAAAATCTAGATGGACCAAAAAAATTTGTTGTCTTGATAAACCATATACATAAATGGGACATGTATTAAAAATGAATACAACAATTATAGAATAACATTTTATCTATTGGGAAAAAACTTATTCTATATTGAATTAAGTGTATATAATTCATAGCAGAATTACTTTATTCCTAGGGAAATAAAATAAAATAATGGTGAGATTAAATGCTCAGTAAGGGTTAAATATAGAAAATGAAATAATGAATTAGTATGGAAAGTAAAAAAAAATTGAATACATATGACATACATTAATAAAATGAATGGATTAACAATATTTAAATGTAAACAATGGATAAAACATTCAATATTAAATAACTATATAAGGAATAATGAATATTGAAAAGAAAAAAATAAAGGAAATTCCATTAAAATCAATAAACTGAGTGTGAATTGGATCCATAGATATATTGACAAGAAATCTCATGGGTAAATAAAAAATTCATCAAAATAAGGGAAATTCTTAGTAATCGGACACCATGATTCCTAAGTACATAGTACCTTTATAATCAAGGCAATTCACAAGATGGTTTTGTTTACTGGTTAAAAAAACTCTAAGGCTAGATAAGTACCTCATCCTAGGAGGCTACTGATGCATCAAGGGGATATATATAATCGCACCCCACCAATGTCACACCTATCCAAAGCATTCCTTCTATATATAATAATAAATTCAACAACGTGCCTTAAAAAAATATTTGTACGGAGTATAAGATAAGGATTTTCCAATATTTATCCAAATAATAAAATAACTATTAAAGTATAAATAATTTGTAAAAATGGTGTACATTTTATGAAATAATGATATGCATGAAAGGTGATATGGATAATTAGGGGATACTAAATTCAGAAATATCATTGATGATTGAATATTTCAAGGGGATTAGCAAAGAAATAAAAAAAGTGAATGTCAATACCATCCTTGGAAAAATACATCAAAAATATTCTAGAGATTGAATAAGGATGATATCAATAAAAAATATCCAATGTGGAGTAAAATTAATGTTCTTTATCATTATTGAATTGATATCCTATAAAAATATAATTTCAAAATATTATTCAGGAAAAAATATACTTTTTATCATAATTTTTTTATAAGAACCCATTTATTTGAATATCACTTTTGCATCCCTTTTCATTAAAAATAATCATATTAGTCAAGAAAGGGAACATTTAAATAAATTAATGTTGGTAAATTCATACATATAATACTAGGTAAGATGAAAATTCATTTTAAATGCTAAAGAGGTCATTAAAATGCGTTATTTTGAAGATGACAAGAATGTACATTTGAAAAAATTGGTAAAATAAAAATAAGGTAAAAGTGAGTTTAGAAAATCATTTTCGAAACATTTATTTTTTATTTAAATCCATTTTATAAAAAAAAATTTTTATAAGTAAACATATTCTTCAAGTAAACAGAGAAATGATGTTAGGTTTTTTTTAAAAAAAATTCTAAAACTTTTAATGTACAAAATAGTGAAAAAATGGTACTATTAAATGGAAATGTGGTGGAATAATATAATAGAATATAATTAAATGATTTATTAATCAATTATAAAATAATTTCCTCTTATGAAATTTCAAGTGTAAACAAACCCAAGGGAAATGAGATTGTAAATTAAACCCTTGAAAATACCATAACATCTATGTGGGAACTAGTAAATGAATATAACATGCGTGTAAAATTTAAATCCATATAATTAAAGTATCAATACAGTACTATATAGTTTAAATTGATTACACACATAATCATTCAGTATTAATGACAATGTGGAAGTAACATTTCAAAAAAAAGGAAGAGATATATGAAATTATTTTCTCAGTTGGTTTTGAATAATTTAAATGAAATAAGAAGAATGAATTCGAATTGAAAATAAAAATACTATGAAGATAAACAAATTCATGATATAAGATATCAATTTTTTAAATATATACACCACAAAAAATAAGTTATTGGTTAATATGTCATCTATCTCTCATATCTAAAAACTGAGATGAAAATATCTTACCTTAAGTTTCCTGTTGGGGGAAAGTCCATCAAAATACTATATATTGGTTTTAAACAAGTCATAAATATATCACATAGCCATATTAATTTATATTATATCATATATTATCTTCTTATAATATTTTATTACACATTTGTCTGTAATCATTCATTATTTTGTTTATTTTGGGTGTCAATTGATTCATTTCTTGAGTATGTTTTGACTTATTACTTATTGTTCCAATTACGTATATCGTGATTTAATAATATAAATAATGTAAACCATGTTTTTATTATAATATATATCCATAGTATATGTATTTATAATAATCCAAAATATTTGAATATAGGAAATTAAATTCACCATTCATGGAGATGGTAGGTCATACGTACACATGGATGCTACTTCCAAATCATTGTCGTATTTTAAAATAATGAAAAGTAAAATACATATATGAATATATATATATATTTATTTATTTATATATTAAAATTAATGTATAATATATACATAATATATGTCATATATATTTATTAAAATAATCCTTTATGCATTCCATGTATAGCTTGAACGAATCACATCGCATTGTGGAGGAGGTAGTCCACACTTAAAAAATGATGTTATCACACTTAAAAAGATAGAATGTATATGTATATGTTATATATAAATTAAATTATAATAATGTCATTATAAATATCATATAAACGTAGCATGTCTATCATAATTCCCAATAATGATAGGTTGTAATTGAAAAACGAACGACCTTATTTTGTGAGGCAGTAGTTCACCGTACACATAACTGTGACATTTCTTACCCATTATACAGAAGTGTGTGTGAGATTAAGTATAAACCTAATAATAAATATATATATGTATATTTATGATACCTGTGTTTTTATATATTAATGGTATAATAATATATTAGGGGGTGGAGAATGAAAATAATGTTAAATAGATTGAGGAAGTATGTCACCTCTTCTATGGGTAACCCCTTTTGGATTTCACAAAATGGATTATTTGGATAGATTACATACTAAAATGAGGATTATAGGTTGAGGTGTGGTATTTTTGGGATCTATTTTATCATATCATGGTCGATCCAAAGTGTCTCGAGATGTCTGAATATGTCGTAGGGGTGAGTTCCTTTTATAGTGGAAGAGGAGTGACAAACGTGTAAATTTTTTAAAATGGAATTTCACCAATGTTCTTCTTTGGAAAAGTGTTCCATTAATGAACAAAATTTGATAAAATTGATTACAGGGTCAATATATTAATTGAAAATAGACTTTTTATATGTTTTAGGTCATCGTTTCCCTTATGTTCAAGGTTTAGTCTCTTTTGAAGCAAAGTTTTCTCCAAATTATTGTAATTAATTTTAATCAATTTCACAAATAGTTTTTTAAAAAACTATATTCAACTTATTAGAAATTATAAATTATTTTTATTCAAAATATGGAATTCATTTTTCAATGTTCCAAATAAATAATTCAAGGAATTAATTTAAATTTAACCCCACAGACGAGACGATAATGAAGGGTTTTAATGTAATAAAATTCAATGGATTACAATGTTTTCATATTAAATTTTAACCTAAAATTGTTTCTAGTAACATAAATTGGATTAATTAATATAAAATTGACATAATTTGATGCTAAAACCTACAAAAAATATAATTTAACTATATAAATATATTATATGAAAATGATTTTGGAATTAAAATTCATTATTTTTCATTATCCATCAAAAAATGAAATCTCGCATAAAATTACCAAATATTATCCCTAAATTTATTTATTTTTGTATCTAAAAATTATGTCTATTTATACATATAAATGTTTTAAAAGTTCAAAAAATTGGATTTAAAATAGTTTCTCTATTAAAAAAGTGGTAAAAGTGACATTGGAAAAATATTAACTTTTTATCGAAAATATTGTGTTCTCTATTATCTTATGATAATTAAATCTATTTGAATAATGTTAAAAAATATTTATATAATATATAATATATAAATGTTTATTTAATATCATAGACTCATTATAATTAATTTAATTTATTTGGATAAAATATCATTGTTGGCATAAAAATGGTTTTTATTAAAAGTATTCTATTTATATTCAACTTGATATTATATTCATTTATAATTAAATTTTAGCCAATGAATTAAATAAATATTTGTCACGAACCATCCTAGGGGCCCATGTCGTGACTACCGCAAGCTCTCCTTACATAGGCCCGGGGCTGGCGATTAGCACTAAAGGCATAAATCTCTATGATGGGAAGGCATTTCCTTTATAAAAGTAAACAAACAAATAGAGTACTCAACAGGAAGTAAAAACTATGTAAAACTAAATACAAATGTAAGTGTGGAAAATTAAAGGGGCCCGAAAAACAAGCCCAATAGTAAAGATAGTACAACTGAAAAGCTAGTACAACTGTAGTAAAGTAAAATAAAAACTATTGAATCGTCCTCTGAGAATACCACCTAAAGGGTAGGTATAGATGGACTCCTCAACACCTCGAGACCGTCCGTCTACTCCATGTATATCTCGCCAAGTGGTCCACCTCCGGGTACCATCTAGCTCTACAAGTCTCTACACCGATCAGTGATATCCGTCGTCTGCATCCAACACAATGTTGTGTGGGTATATCCCGTACAGGGGTGAGTATACGATACTCCGTAGGGACCCTGAGACCCCGAAGGTCTCCCAGAATCCAAGAAGGATAAACCACATAAGAAATACATGATCACAAAGTATCAACCATGTCTACTTAGGTTATGACTATACATATACCTAAGTTTTCAATCTCAGTTCGGCTCCAACTCTCAAGCCCAAGCACAACCCAGTCCACACGGGAGGTAAAGTCAATCACATCGATGATAATGATTGAATGTCAAGACTCATCTCACACAGGTATACATATTTTATATAGGAATAGATATGATCAGATTTAGTTACTGATTCATCTAAGATGTCGGACCCACACAAGATACAAGACCAGCTATGTTGTCAGACCCACACATGATACAAGATCAGCTACTCTGTCAGACCCACACAGGATACAAGTAAAGAGGTCAAAATTCTGGAACCACACAAGATACAAGAACCGTAGTCATTTTCATAAACTGCTGGACCCACACAGTTTACAAGAATAGTAGCCATCGCTGTCAAATCCACGGAGAATTCCATTACAGTAGTCGTCGTAGTTGCAACCAGCTCTAGGGTTCCTGCAAAAAACACGCTTGATTCCGAGAGGGTTTTCCCCTCTAGAAAAGGGATTGATACATCAAATATCATGAAGTCCATATTTGATGTATCCCAAAGATCTGTCTCATCAAAATAATCACAACGCGACAGACGGAGCGTCAATCAGACACCCGGTCTGAGAGTTATTGCCTTTTCCATTCTAGGGGCCCTGTTGGAATTATGCTCGTTCCAAACTCGGAAATTTCCCAAAGTTGTCCAAAACTCACTTAGAGTATCGCAAAAGGAACGACTCGTAGAAAGGGTCCCATTGCCATAGACAGAGCGTCGATCAGACGCACGGTCAAGAAGTTATTCGCATTTAAGAAAAAGGGCTCGGCCCGACAAGCCTGGTGGGATGGTGGGTTGACCTGTCTTGGCTCGGCGGGTCTGACCTGGTTAGGGGGTCAGCCTGGTAGGGAAAGGCCCGGCCCACGAAATCCTATGGCTCAGCCGGCTAGCTGAGCAGTGCGAGGGGGGGGGGGGGTGCGGCCCCCAGGTTTCATGAAACGGCGGCGCCACCCCTCCTGCCTGACCGGCCGTAGCCAGCCGGTCTCCTTCGGAACGAATGGCCTGCACGGGCGGGCCACTGTTCCTCCACATGTGGCACCAGCAGGTGCTGCGGCTCCCATCAGCTCGACCGGTAGGCGTCCATTCGTTTCTCCACCGAAGCGGCCCACGGGGCGTGGGTCGCACTTCTCCGCAGTGCGGTGCTAATGGGGTGTTGCGGTTATCCAACCTGCCCAGCTAAAGCCGGCAGGTTCTTCTTCGGCTGAGCGGCCCGGTTGCGGGCCATAGTCTCTTCCACCAGCGTGGTACCCATTTCCGCGGTCCTCTAATGGGCCGGCGCGCGACCACCGTTGTCGCCACCGCCTTCAGTTGTCGCTGCATCTTCCATCACCGCCTCAATCTCGAATAAAAACAATGATCAACGGAGGGTCGTTGGATCGTGTTCGTTCGGCCTACTCCCTCCGCGTTAGGAGATAACAGATTGATGAAGACAAACCAAGGAATTCAACAACGAACGAGGTACAATTTAATCCATTAAAATAATACAAACCCCTACCTCGAATCAAGGTTCGTTTTTCGAAGTCGTGGAAAACGGTGTCACTCCGTCAACGTCGGAGGAAGAGTCGTTGTCGTTGGCGATTTTTCTTGCAGGCCAAGACTTCTCCCTTGACGCTGAGGAAGAACAAGGTAGAAGTTTCTTCACGTCCTTTGATTCATGGAGCGTTCTTCTCCGAGAGAGTATATGATGTTCTTCGTGGAATAACTCTCCCTTTCAAATTCTCCCAAAGCACTCCCAACACAACAAGTGAAAACCAAAATAATAGCTTAGGCTATTATTTTATTCTCACATGATTTTCAAAATTCAAACACTTAATTAATTAATTATTAACTGTGGAGTTCAATTAATTAATTAATGGTGTTGTTATAATAATGACAACAAGTGGGAGGTGGAGAGTTTAACATTAAAAAAGGCGAGTTGTCAAAATTAATTAAAGGGAAGTTAATGGAAAGATGGCACATTAATGGGAAGCCCGAAGGTTTAAGGGGTTAAAGGGGGGTTAGGTGCTCGTGTGGGCCCCACCACACATTATTCTCTCATGGAAGGTTCTGTAGGGTGTGGGACCCACCTCCAAGCACCCTTTGGTGGATTTACCTACCACATTTATAAAATTTATATAACACATATATTTTATTTAGTTTAATAAAATTCCCAAAATTAACTTTCAACCTGCACAAAACGCAACTAATGTAAAGGTCCCGTTAAGAGAATACTGGCACTACGAGTTCATCGGTGTCCTATGATTTTAATTCCAAGCACCGGTTCAAAAGATTGAAAAGCTTGCATGTACGTTTACTGAATGTACCCGAAAAAAACTTCATAAATTGATTCAGGGCACACCGGGCCTCGGAATCAGGCACCGTTAAAAAATGTGGACTCGTAAAATTACAATGAATTTAAGAAAGAAATTTCTTTGAAATTTTCAGGTCTTTACAATATTTTTTTAATCCATATACGTTATTAAGTTAGTTATTATTTCCCATAACCTCTAACATAACAACAATGATATATCTGATTATAAATAATACTATTTTAAATAATACATTATTTCTTGGTAAAAATTGGGCTTATGTGCAATGCAAGCTACAGAAGAAGGTCATTGTTTCATGTAACACAAGATAACTCAGCACTGTGTTCATTTCAAGCTATATATTGAATATATATAAAATATAAATTAAATTTTAATGTCTTGGTATATTATGGTTAATTACATTCTTGGTGCTGCATGTCATATGCATTATCAAATAGAGTGTTCTGAATTAATAATTTTTGGGTGTGACATTCTCCATAATTTAATTAAATCATTCCCTCAAAATTTAAACATAACATGGAAATAAATTATTCTATATTTCCAATGTTTAAATCCTACATAGTCATAAGGGTTAAAAATACATCATCTTGAATATAGATAATGAGAATTACCAAAGTCCCATGGACTACCATTAACATTTGTGTCTATGTAGGAGAACATTAGTTTCATATTGAAATACGTACATGGAGTAAAATCATAAATATCTTTAGGGATTTATTTTGATCATCAATATAAATAAAAGGAATGGTTAATGGATAGTTTTGGGGCTCAAATCAATAAATATGGGATGTTTCAAAAGTGCATTGGTTCAACAAAAAGTAAGGTATTAAGATAACATTTTTTGACCATTTTAATAATTTTGAGTAATTCTTTTACGGGATATGAATATAAAGAAATTTATTACTTAAAATTTTTATATTAACACAATTTTCATCGTTTGTTTGTCTGTTGCTCAATTTTTAGTTCATCCCTGACTTCAAGGAATGAATATTAAAGAACTAATATTGATTCATGGAGAACTAAGATAAACTTTTAACGGATTTTAAGGCCCTCAAAATAGTGACATGTATAACTAGTTGTCTTTATATATTAACCAAAAAATGGTTAATACATTAGTCAATAAACCTAAAAACTTATACTAGTAGATCGTCAATAATATTTATCCATTAAATTGTTCAACTTGATGAAATGAAATATTTGTATGAAAATTATGTTGGTCAATGGTTGTTGTTAATGATTTATCGACAATCAATCATGTGTTGATGTCCCATAACCTTGAAAATTTTGATGGGCTAGTTCCCATAATATAGTTTGTCCATTAAAAACGGTTCTAGTAAATATGATGGTAATAATTGAAACAGTTTTAATCACTAAAGAGACTTTTAATTAAGTTTTCAACTCAACATTAATATATAAACACTTCAACAATTTTATTTCAACATAGGTCCTTTCATGGTTTATGTAATAACTAAGGTCATTAATTTCCAATATCCATTCAAATATTTCATGATGGTTTGTAAAGAAAATGTGAATTATCCTAAGAGTATCCTTTGGGAGAGTCAAACAAGGTGTGAAATAAGGCACGTTGTCATGTACCAGGTTACACTTGGGTCATCCCCAATGCACCTTATTATATTTTTTACCCCTTAGTAAATTTTTTCCTAAAACTACTGCCACTTGTAGTTTCCATACATTGATATAGTTCTATAAAAACACATATAATATCTATATTAAAACGATAGGATGATCTTATATACTTATCTTCGAATTATATATTAGGGATAAGTTCTCTAATATATGTTTTCCTAAATATAGTTCATGTGGTTTCTAATAAACATTCTTTGATACCATCCATAGTGACTCGACCTGAGAAGATTCAGAGTGAGCGTCTACATCCATTACATTGTCATTATTACAATGAATTAAATTCCGAAGGATCTAAGAATTTAGTATTCATTGTAAAATAGATGCAGATATGATTCTTGTATTACTAATGAATATAATAATTAAAACATTTTTTTTGGATATTAATAATATTCCATATAGTTTATCCTTGCATATATTTCTTATTATTTTTCATGGATTCATAGGGAATGGAAACACAACAAGGGTGAGATAAATTTCTTAGTAAGGATTATGTTTAGTGGTTGAAATATAAAATGATAAAAACTAAACCAAAATATTATAAAATCCATTAACTAATTGGATAAACAATATTTAAAGATAACTAACTTATAACACATACCATTCAAATAACATGATATGGAATAATAAATATGGAAAATAAAAAAATGAAACAAATTCCATTTAAATAAATAAACTGAGAATGAAATGAATACATAGATATATCGATAGAAATTATCATGGATAAATAATAACTGAATCTAAATGAATGAAATTATAAAGTATTTTAAATCATATTTCCTAGGTACATGGTACCTTTATCATCACGACCTTTCATAAAAAGGTTTCATATCTCAGTTAAAACACCATATAAGGATAGCCAACTGATTCGTCCTATGAGACTATTGATTCATCAAGGGGAAATATATAAGTGGGCCCCACCCATATCATACATGTCAATATCATTACTCTTATATTAAAAAATATATTTTATAATGTGCCCAACCGTATATCCATATAGATAAGAAGAAACATATTTAACAATATTTGAATAAATTATCAATTAACTATTAAGGTAAAAATCGTATGTATAAATGGTATATGGTTGAGGACATAATCATATACATGAAAAATAATATGGATAATTAGGGGAAATATAATATTCAATGATCACTATAGATTGAATATTTCAAGGGCTCTAATAGAGGATCATGGGAACTTAATGTCAATAATACCCTTAAAAAATCATTCAAAAACCAATCCAAAGTATGAATAAGAATGGTATCAATTAAAAATATCTCTAGTGGATAAAAATAAAAATTTGTTATCATTTATGAATAGAAATACTATAAAAAATACATTGAAAACATTCTTGGGGAAAATATCCTTTTTATTTTGAATCTTTTTTTTGGAAAATAATTCTCTTCCTAGTAAATTATGAAAATATTTTCTATAAAAATTATCCCTTTAAAAATTCAAAGGAATATTCCAATAAATGATGTTAGGTAAATTCGTACATGTCATACATGGTAAAAAAATATTCATTTTACATGGTTAAAAGGTTAGAAAATTATCTTGTTCAGAAGGGAACAATAAGATTCCCTTGAAAACATTGGTAAAAGTAAAAATAGGATAAAATGTGTTTGATAAATCCCTTTTAAAAGGTTATAATTTTTTTTATAACTGTTTATAAAATTTGGTTTTATATAAGAAAAAATGCTCTCTAACTATATAGAGAAATTAATATGGGTTTCATAAAAACGTTTTATAAACAATTTTAAGTAACAAAGAGTAAAAAAAAGTGTACTATTAAATAGAACTATCATGAATAAACTAAGGAGAATAAGATGAAATAATTTATTAAATAATCATCCAATAATTTATTCTTATATAAATTCAAGTGTAAACAAACCCAAATCAAATGAGTTTTTTAAGTAAACCCCTAAAAAGACTATAACATTGTTGTGATAATTATTCAATGAATATATTATGTATGTCTAATGTAAAAAAATATAAAAATTGGAAATATAAAAATTGATAATAAAATTTTATTACCAACATAATCTGATAATGTTAACAATAATGAGGAGGTAATATAACCCAATGAAAATTTTTAATGTTATGAAATTTATTTCCACTCTGTAATCCTTAATTCAAATTCCCATTAGAGAAATTATTTCTATTGAAACATAAAATTCCAGGAAGATAAAACAATTTATGATATAATATATCAAAATGTGTAGTATATACAAAACATAAAAAATTAAAGTGGTGAATATGAAATTTATCTCACAGAAGTAAAGAGTTTGATAAAAATCCCTTATAATGCATTTACTTTCAAGTGAATATCCATTAAAATCATGTATAATGGTTTTATACATGTTACAAACTTATTCCAAAACCATATTGATGTTTATGATATCATATAATGTTTTCTAATAGTATCTTATTACTCTTTTGATAGTAATATTTCATTATTTTCACTCCTTTGGGCATTAATTGGCTTGTTTGTGAAGTATGTTTTGACATGTTTATTATTATACCAATTACTTAGAACACATTTTCATCATATACAGAATGTGAACAACGATTTTATTATCCTATATATCCGATATATAACTAAATAGAATAAACAGAAATATTTGGATTTAGGAAATGAAATTCACAATTCCTTGAGACTATATGTCATATGTACACATGAATGCTACTTCAATTTCAATGTCACATTTTAAAATAATGAAATTTAAATGATATATATTTATATCTATATCATTTATAGTAACTTATATATATATATATGTTCCACATATTTCATATAGGTTTATTAACATTTTAGCAACTGTACCCCAGAAAGCCCACAACTGGTGTCTACTATCAATTACATTGGTATGATTCAAGGAATGAAATACCAAATGGCCCAGAGTATAGTAGTCTTGGTAAAAAAATACATACATGACATGATAATAAAATAATTACAAAATTTTTTTTTTATTTCTAAATAAATATATTTTAGGACAACTTTATTCCATCTTGTAAATTCCTTCACAACTTTCATAGTACGCTTCTAAGATTCTAAGAAAATTAAATATAATAAGGGTGAGCTAAAATGATTAGTAAGGGAAAAATATAGTAGCTGAAATAATTAATCAATGAGAATAATAAATATTGAATTCTAAATTGATGAATTGACTTGACATATAATTAATAAATCAAGAAGGAAGTGCATAAACAATATGAAAAGTTAATAAATGGAAACACATTCCTTTCAAATAACTATATAAGGAAAAATAAATATGTAAATGTGATACAAAAAAACACATTCAACATAATCAACAATATAAAAATGAAATATATCCATAGATATGTCGATGAAAAATATCATGGATGAATAAAAACTAAAATTAAATGAAGGATATTATTTCTTAGTGGATATCATGTTTAAAGAACATGAAAACCCATACAGTCAAGACCTTTCTAATAGAAGCTAAGAACTATGGATAGAAACCCATTTTATTTTCAAAAAATATTTGTCTTATGATGACCTATAGATTCATTGAGTATCTTTATATTTTCTGGTCTCCACCCACCATTACCAGTCATAAGAAGTCATATTATCAAATAATCATAATAAATAATATAACATATCTAATATCTGTATTTGAATAAAGAATATAGAATTATAAATATTTCCCTAAATAGTCCAATAAATATAAAAGTATACACCATATGTAAAATGGAATATGGTTTTGGAAATAGTAATATCAATGATAAAGGAAATAGAATATTATTGTTAAATTAAAAATCTAATGATAAAAATATATTTAATATTTCATGGGCAATAACAATTGATTTAAGTAAGTGAATATGAATACAACCCTTGGAATAATAAATAAAAAACCATACAGAGTAATTATAAGGATGATATCAATGCAATAAATCCCATGTGGATTAAAAATATAGTGTTTTTGTGGTTTCTGGATAGAAATAATATAAAAATATATTTCAAAATAATTATTTAGGGATTTTTTTTGTAAAACGTTTTGAAAAAACCATTTGATTGGAAATCACTTTTGAAAAAAATTTCATTAAAAATTAATCTTTTAGAAATTAATAGTAGTCTTCAATGAAAATACATCGATTAATTCTGTACATTCCATACGAGGTAAAAGAACATTACTTTTCCATGGATATAGATTTGAAAAATGCCTCATTGGGAAAGATACAAGAATATTCCTTTGGAAACAATTATTAAAATAAAATAGGTAAAAATTTATTTTCTATATTTTAAAAACATTTTTTAAACATATTTATAATACATTGTTTTTAGATGATAATAGGTTCTCCGATTAAAGAGAGAATCAAAGTAAGGTTTTCTAAAAAATGTTTTCTAAAATATTTTGAGTACCAAAGATTGAAAATCAGTACTAATAAATGAAAATGGAAATGAATAACAGTATTATAAGAAAATGAAATTATTTATTGAACAATTTTCATATAATTCCAATAAATATAAATACACTTAAACGATCATTAAATTTATGGTTGAGGAAAATAATATTTAAACACTCCAAAGCCTCCCATACCACTTTGAAACATTTTAAATCATAATCCCCATGAAGGAATAATATTAAATATAATATTTGAGTAACATGAACTTAATGGAATTCAAAATATATTATATAAAAATTGTATGTATATACACATCAAAAAAGAATTAAGTTTTGAACCACACATTTATCTCGTAGATGTAAAAAAAGTGAGCTGAGAATCCCTTACCTTGAGTTTCCTTTCAGTTGAACGTCCTTTAACATCATGTATTATAAATTAAGTTTATATTTTATATTTTATTCAAAATTTGTTTTTATTATTATAATTAATTTTATTTCTCTTGATAACGTGTTGTGTCAAACTACTTAAACAATTATATTTATGTTTGGGGTTTTGACTATATTCGATTTATGTGTCAAAAAAACATTGGTGAGTAAAATATGATCAAAGGGGTAATTACATAACATATCTATAATAATAATAATGAAATAAGTAGCATTTTTATAAATTAATTATTTTTTTAAAACTCGTCATTAAATATGGTTATAAATAATTAGTCAATGTTACAATGATGGAGACACTAGGCCGTACGCATGCATGACTAATGTTGTCATTTTTCATTGACAGTTATGGAATGGAAGTAAGTAAAACTATATAATTCCAGAGTGATAATTATATCATAAATACAATTTTATATAATAATATATACTTATATACGTATATAATTATTGTGATGCGAAAGAAATCACAACGTCTCAAGGAGGCGATTGTCTGCACTTCCACGAATGACGTTATCATTTTTTTAAGTACGGGAAAGGGTAATGAATAAAATGATATATATGTATATATATATATCCCTGTCATAGAAAGGTAATTATTTCACCAATATCATATAGTGTTTGTTTATGTCCCATATAATTAAATATTTATATCCATTATATGTTTCATTTATAGTGTGGACGAATCAAATCACTTTGAGGGGGCGGTAGTCCACACTTTCCCAAACAATGTTATCATATCTCTAAAAAACAGAGTAAATAAGAGTATGTGTTATAAAATAATAAAAAATAATAAATAATAAAAAATATAATAAATTACATATTAAAATTATTTTCAATAATAATGACCACCATGATATGCAGTGAAAGAAGTTCCAACAATCATTGTTTCATGTGGTGGTAGTTTTCTATTCACATAAACAATATATCCATCACCCATTAGATTGTGGGTTGTGTATGTTTATACAGAACCATAGATAAAAAAATATCACAATATAATGAAAATAAATTTTTTATTATATAAGCATGATTTAAAATGAATTGAAGTGGATGAGGATTAAATGAAATGAAATAGATCGTTCGAATGAAATACCTTAAAATTTTTGTAACCCTTTTTGGTTTATACGAAAAGGCTTCCTTGGAATGATTTATTACCAATAAAAGGTCTCAAGGTCAATGGAAGGTATATTGGGAATAAATATTTGGGTATCATGGATGAACCTAAGTGGTTTTAGAGGTTTGAGAAATGGGGAGATGTGGTGGAATTTTATACTGGAGGAGGAGTGTCACTTTGTATTATTTTGACAAAGAAATTATTCATACATTTTCATGTTGAAATTAGTTCTAGTAATGGACCCAATTATATAAAATAGATTATAGGGTACCTATATATACATCCAATATCTGTTTGATAAGTTTATAGGCGTTTTGGGGGTTTAATGATAAGGTTTATTCCCTTATTGAGTTTAATTTAACCATAATCATTATTATTATTTTTAATCACTTTCACTAATATTTTTGGCCAAAAAAAATATTTTTTTATTAGAAATTGTAATACTTATTTTTTATATAAAATAATAAATCCATGTGTCTAAATTACAATGATAAATTTTTTAGAAATAGATTTAAATTTAATCCCGCATGCAGGGATGATACTATGGGTTTTTAAAGTTAAAACGACTGAAAACATGTTATGCTTTTATAATCAATTCCAAATATAAATTTATTTCTTTGAAATAAAATATAATAATTGATAGAAATAAGAATTAATTAATCATTAAAACCTATTATATGTGTAATATTTCATTATAAATAAATTAGATAAAAATGTTGTTTTGAACTATAATTCAGTTGTAAGAACCCAGATCTTCGTTTTAGGTATGCCTTCCTTTTTCTAGAGTTTTTAAGAAAAATAAACTTTCTGGAAATTTTCAAAGTACACGCCGTGTACTTTATGACTACACACCATGTACTCGTTTCCCACTCGAATCCTTGTGTTGACCATGTCTGGGCCACACACACGATGTGTAGGGGTGACATGGATGCCGATTTTGGCGGAGTATAGAAAAAAACCTAGTACACGTCGTGTCCTCTAAAAGTACACATTGTGCACTTCTCATTTTTTTCATTAAACGGACCGAGGTCATGCCTGACGCACAGAAACATCTTCTTCTAGGTTCCGTTCGTTCGAGAGCGCCAATGATCCGCGAATCTTCGATGAGCCCCCGCCTCTCCGTCTGTTCTCTGATTTGAGCTCTATCGATTGCATTGGAAGCACCGCGGTGATTTCTTCCTTTGGCTTGAGACTTTTTTTCAACTCTTCCTCCTTCTAAAGTTATCTAAGGTTGAACATTTTGTGAATTATCTCATATCTATGATGTTCTAGGGAGAATCAGTTGTCGTGGTTCATGTATATCGATCCCCTAGAATCAAGGTAGTTGGTTTGTGCCTTTCTGTAGAAAGTCGATGAGTATTTTTGTGAAAATTCCCCCAATACCCTTGAACGGGGTATTGAGTTTTCCTGTTTTTCCCTTGTTGTATTGCCTTATTTTCTTGATTGCTAGAGTAGATCTTTTTCCTATGATTATGGTATTTTTTACTGTACTCTAGATGTTTTATATGCTTGTTCTGTATGTTTGACATTTTTCCAATTTCCATGCCTAGTTGTAGGATAGTGGAACTGTTACTTTGTTATGCTATCGTGCCTTAGAAAGATAGGAAAGTAGTTCTTGAGGTTTATATGGGATGATATGCGTACTGAACATGTTTATTTCTACACAATAATGTGAGAACCTAGTGTAGTAGACCATAGACAGAATGGACGTAAGGGCTTCTCTAGAGTGTCTTTTAATACGATGCGAGACCATATGGGGAATTGAATATGAGTGCTTCCTCATAGAGTCTATAGTTCCTCGACGTGGGCCACAGGGGGGAATGAGACGTTGAGTGCTTCCCCAGAGAGCCTTTAGCATGATATGAGACTATAGGGGGAATTGACAGTGAGTGCTTCCTTAGAAAGTCTTTTCTTAGATGAACTAGAGGGGTGAGACTATTTGTGCCTCTTAGAGGGTTTCTAGTACTTGTAGGTTGAACCATAGGGGATAGGCTGTGAGAGCTACCCAGAGGGTTACCTGTTTCTATCTTGTTGCTTGTTGTTTACTTGTGTTCTTTATATGTTAGAACTGTGGATTTTAGTTGTTGTGTGATTTTCTATTTACTACTTCCTAAACACATACTTTCATTGTATTCATTGACTGTTAGGCACAAATCTTTGGGTGATTGCCTACTGGGATTGTATCTCACACCCTATTTCGACCATGCTTTGGGCCCAAGTAGACTATTTTTTTGCAGGTTTAGATAAGGGAAAACTCCCTTCTAACTCAGGTGTTTGACTTTCCAGGAGATGGAGGGCATGGGACCGAGCAGAGGCTTGCGATGCTGAGGAGTTTACTTTGTTTTCTTTTTCACTTTGATTTTCAGTTTTATTTCAGCATGTTTGTTTGTTTACTACTTTCCATAGACATATTTACCATGTTGTCTCATTATTATTTTATACATTTCTTCTGCTGTTTAGTTCAGTTGTTGTATGTTGTTTATTGTTTCCACTATTGTGTCTGGTTGTTCTTCCGCTGTATACTTTACCGAATGAGGGCACAGTTTCCCCATCGACTCACCAAGGCCCTCACTGCTAGTCGATAGCCTCTGGATTTTGGGGACATGTTCTTGAGGTCATGTGGTGAACCGGGTACAGGGCACCAGTAGAGGGGCTCTGAATTCAAGACGTTACAAAGTGGTATCAGAGGTTTTCTTTTCTCTTGCCTTACTGTTTGGAGACTTTAGCTAGGGATAGGATTGATTTGGTACTTGGTATTAATCTGTTCTCGAGAGTAGCTAGCCCATGTATTGGGAAAAGCCATACTACCTCGTTAATTGCAGTTTGCTGGTTTTGAGATTTTACGGTTGATATGATTTCATCTAGAGTGATTAACATGCTTTGCGTGGTTATTTTATTAACGATTGAGGTTCTATTTCTATCGCAACCCGATGAGATGAGGGTATTCCATCTCATGCATCATATAGGCACTTGTTGAAATGAAATTCCATGAATTATTTCCATGCCATCTAGGGTGCATTAGCAATTGCATGCTGTTGTGATAGACTTTGTGTATATTATGCATGCTCTTGTGATAGATTTTTGATAAAATCTCTGCTTCCTTGTAAGAGAATTGTTTGTTTCCTACTTTTCTTAAATGATGCCAAATTTTAACTCTTGAGAAGTTATGGGCCCTCTCTAATAGGAAATTGGTGGATCATGATCCTGTTTTCAATTGTCTATGACTGTAGGAGATGCCAAGCTTTGATTCGCGGGGAGTATGGGCCCTCACAAATTTATAATTGGCACCTCCTTGCTTGTTTTCTAGGTTTTCGGGGCTTTTGTGCAGTTTCTGAGCTACTTCCCAGAGAAACCTACAATACACGGCATGTACTTTTTGACTACACGTCGTGTAGTTTTTAGACCGTGTCACTGACCGTGTGAGTAGGGACACACAGTTGGAGAAATAACTTCAGGAACACGCCGTGTATGGTCGGTAAATGCCATCTAGTTCGGAGCCGTGTACCCAGCAGTGTCACTAACAACATGGGTCGGGGAAGCTCGGGTAGAACACACCGTTTTGTAAAGGAACACGTCGTGTAGTCCTGTCCAGGTACTCGGTCGTGTCATGAGAAAAATGTGTCGGCATTACCTTCTCTTCCACACATCGTGTTTTTTTCAGAACATGTCGTGTAGTCTAGTTCAGGTACCCGGCCGTGTGAAGAACAACACGGGATGATGTAACCTTCACCTATACACGCAGTGTTTGTTCGTAACACGCCATGTAAGGTTCATCCATGTAGACGGTCGTGTGTTTAACAACAGCAGCCGCTGAAGCCTTGTCCAGTACACGCCGTGTTTTTTTAGAACACGCCATGTAGTCGTGGGTTAAGTCAGACCATGTGGGTTAGCCATGTAATGATACTCGGGCAGGGGAATAGTTTTCAAGTACACGCCGTGTGTTGGGTCAACATGTCGTGTAGTTTTAGGTGTCACACGACTTGTAGTGCAGGAGTACAAACCCATGTCAGTGACTTAAGAAGACATGTCGTGTAGTTTTTATACACGCCGTGTAGTCATGTTTTGTAAACTTGTGTGTTTTCCTTCCCTTGTTCACGTTTTATATTCTTGTGTACTCTGTCCTTGTTTTTCTGATCTAAGGTATACATTTGATCTTTTAAATCAATGTCTCCAAGACATCCTCCGGTTGTACATCTATCATCAAGCAGTGATCAGACGCCAGATATGGCTGATCAGGGATTTTCTGCCGATCCTCCAGTTGGGCCAACCTTGGCACCGGCTGTCATACCAGTTGCAGGCACTGATGCGCAGTTCAGGGAATGTTTTTTGAGTATGATACAGACCTTTCGAAGAGCACCACCTCCTACCTCGACTATGGCAGACTTGATGTGGGTTTTTCAATAGCATCAACCTCCCACGTTCTTGGGGGAAGGAGGACCTCAGGTAGTATAGTCATGGCTGGAAGCCATGCTGACTATCTTGGAGAATCTAGAGACGCCTCCAGAGAGGCAGGTCAAGATCGCTACCTACATGATATGAGACTTCGCCAAGAGGTGGTGGGAAGTGATTTGACAGGCGGGTCATCAGTAGGTTATGGTTTTGGAGGATTTCCAGCACGTGTTCTATGACTACTTCTACCCGGAGACCCTGAGGGCCGATCGAGCCCGGGAGTTCATGAGCTTAAAGCAGAGTACTCTTTATGTCATGTAGTATTCCTCTCATTTCATCGAGATGTAGAATTTTACACCCCTCCGGGATGGGAGTGGGGTGTTCTTAGAAAGGAAGTTTGAGGATGTTCTCAGGTGGGAGATCCGCTCGCAGGAGAATCTCTTCCAGTTGACTTCCATCACATCCATCGTCAACCAAGCGCTGATTGCGGAGAACAATCTGAGAGACTCCAGAGCTGCGAACCTAGGCGGTTCTGCTTCCAGAGCTAGTTTTCCTCTAGATGATAGCAAGAAGGGCCGTAGAGAGTCTACGCACGGTGATCTGAGGAAGCGAGATGCATCGTCATGCATCCATGTGATATGCTACCGGTGTGGCCGGTTAGGGCACACGAGGCCGCAGTGCCAGAGTGACCCCGTGGAGTGCCAATCTTGCAGCAATATGGGTCACCTTCAGGGTTTCTGCCAGAGGCATGGTTGAAACAGTTTTAAAGGAACTATAAAATGATATATGTGTATAAAATAAGATCATGAGCTAGTTGAGTGTCGAAGTAATGGGCAAAATTTATCTAATTGAGAGTAGCCTATATAGAATACACCTACCACACTTCAATGTTACATGTACAAGGAGTAGGAGAATTATGCTAAAAAATTCCCTAATCCAAGGGTTATAAATGATGATTTATATTTAAAACCTCTTAAATATAACGGAAAAGGAAAATTATTTTAGATTATTATTGGTGATGTTGATTATGAAAATGAAGTTCTGGAATTTTTTAGTGTTTATTTAATCAGATCCTAGAATCATTTTGTAAAATCTTTATTACAGTAATATGGAATATTGAAATATCTATGTAGTGGTCCACTATGGGTTTCCAAATTTATTGGAAATTATATGACGAGTTTTACTCGTAACCATGAATATAGATTAATGTAATAAGGTAATGTTTTTTGGAAAACACATGACTTCGGGAAGGGTGACCATTAATATGTACATCATGTTGAGATAATGTTATTTGGATAAATGTATTTTGGATACGAATAAGTAAATTGGATGATATTTGTTAACTTTTAACTAGATAAAGATTTATCAACAATTGGGTTATGCTAACTTGGATGAAGATTACATCATTTGGACATAAGAATAAAGAAGAAATGAATGTTTTCGATAAGGATATTTGACAATTCAAGTTGTTACCACGAATCAAAATAATACATGATGAAGCTGTCCACATTTTTTAGAATATGACCAAAAAGAGATACCTTATGATATATGGGGGATATAGGTTTATATGATTTAGTTATGATTTTTCTATAGTTTTTTTTTATTTTTGAAAGTGATTATAATGATATCAATTTATGGAATGTTTAAGTTAAACATCAGATGTATTATATTAGAAAAAATTAATTATCCCACCATTGGCGGGCTTATGAATATTTGATTACTTGTGAAATTTTTGTTGTTGTGATAAAGATATATAGAATGACCTAGCGTTATATAAAGGGATCACATGATCTACTAACACTTAAGAAATAACGAATTCAACTACGTTTCATTGAATAAGAGATGAAGTGAAAATTGTTCAAGGAATAACCAATAGTGATATTATAAAAAAATCAAGTAAGAATTTATTCTCATGATCTTTATCATTAGGGAAAGGATCTTGATGGACAAAAATGTGATCTTAGTATCTTCTTACCCAAAAAGTAAGATCGTCCCCAAGATAATCGCTGAATTATGGCTCTGTGATTGTTAAATGTTTTCTCACCATGCTATATATCACTCTCCATCATAACATGATAGTTATATTTCTCATTCATATCCATGTTATCACTTCCCACCCTTGTTATCCTATGTGAAAACCAATTGATTAATTATTTTGGGTAACTGTTATATTTCTACCTTTCCTTTTTCTAACAAACTTTTTGTATTCATTTTTATGATGTGGGTTTCAATTAAAGAAAATTTAAAGTATTAATCCTTTTATAACCTCATATAATTTCGATGGAGAAAATAATTTTATGGGGGTTAAAATGTAACACATCAATTTTTTATGAGATATTTTTTTTATTTTCTATGGTGCCGTGTGTTTAACACTACACCAAGATAATATTTCACAATACGCAATAGTGACTTAGCTTGCGGTATACGCAATACTATGAATGGATTCTGATACAATAAAATTCAAGATATTTTAGTATAATTTATTTCACAAAAGACCAATTATATGTGAACAACTAAATATTATTATGTTACCATATATCCTAGACATTATAATGGATGGTATGAACAATATTAACTTTTTTCAAAAAACAATTTATACACAATAAAGTGAGTTTATAAAATAATAAAATCACTATGGCTAGGTTTTATTAATGAAATATATGTTTTATATATTAAATATAATATTTAAAATTCATCTTATATGTTTTATATACATGATATATGAACAAATTCAATTTTTCAGATAATGGAAGTAATTTTTATAAAAAAATGCAGTTTTGAAACCATTTGATGGCATACCCATTTTAAATCTAGTTTTTGAATTATTTATAATATTTATGTAGAAAAATAAAATTATTATTTGGAATTAGTATAAAATAATTTACTTTGAATTCATTTTTGATATTTTTATGATATGTTTTGACATTTGATGAATAGTAGAAATACGCTAAACTTTAATTGAAAGCCATTATTTTCATCAAAAAATGTTATATGGATAAATTATATTATTTGATGTATTTAAAATATAAATAGAATAAATTTTTATCACTCAATATAATTTATTTCATTGGACTTAGTTTTTTATTAAATTAGGATGAAAAAATATTTCAATATTTTGCAATGTTTTATCTTTTAAAACCCGTTTTCCATTTCAAAAAAGGATTATTATTAAAATAATTACAAAAACTTCTATGTTTTTAATTTTTTAAAATGGATTCAACATTTCTAATCATTTGGTCCAAATTCTATTAACATTATTCTTTTATTTTTGGGAATTATGAACAGTAACTTTGGTAATTTTTATTAATACGGTAAAAGGGTAAATCATGTAATTAAGGATTAAAAAAAGTATAAAATTACCATAAAACCTGTCCTATTTTTATTTAATGAGTTAGTTTCTACCTAAAACATCCTTTTATAAAGATTATACCCTTTTCATTCATATTGGATGATATTTGTACGTTTATTATATTTTATTTAATGAAACTTAAAATATGAATCTCTCAAATTATAAAAAATTTATCATTTTAAAAATAAAAATATGCAGAAGATAAAATCAATTATAGATAATCATATCAATATTAAATTGTTTTGTATTTATCTTGGTAATTTATTTTTTATTCTTTGGAAATATATAAATATCTTAAATGTTTATACATTGATGATGGAAAAATTATTTAATTGATTAAAAATCAATAAACTAATTTTTATTAAAAATATAATAACTATTAAAAGACACAAACATGTGAAAAGATGTTATTTTTCACATATATGTCAACCATATGCATCAATGCTAGAGTTATTTATGATTTGGAGCCTTATAGAATGGATTATGACACTTATATTATTTTATTTAAAGTGACATTAATGTTGTCACATTCTTAATTAATAAGTATAACATTTTAAATGATGTATTTTCCAAAAGATAAATTAATCTACATATATTACCATGAAATATTGTATAGTTATATAATTTATTGTATTTTTTTTATTTTTATTCAAAAACAAGTGTTTTATATAATTATTAAAAATTGATGTTGTAATAATATTTTTAAGCGAAATATCAAATTAATATTATTAAAAATATTAAAATAAATATAATTTTGGATAATAAATATATCCAATTAGTTTTTTAGATAAATTTTACCCTATGGGGATATAATAAATTATTTTTTTCTAGGATAAAATCTTATCTTGATATTTTTAAAATTCAATGAATTGGATAATGTCAAAATTGACACTGTTGTTTGTCTATCAAAATAATGTTTTATTAAATTATTTAAAAAATCATAAAACATTTTAAAAATATATAATAATTAAAATATAGTGTAATATTATTTACATTTTTTATTTTTTATTTAATTTATATCAAATAAGTAATTATTTTACCTTTGTAATATTGAAAAAATTATTACCCTGGTTAAAATGAAATAGAATAATTAAGTGTTAATATAAAATTATAAGGATTAAATGGATAAGAAATCTTGTCTAAATTTTTTTTATTGATGATATTACAATCTTATATAATAAAATATTCTAAATTATGTCATTTTTTAGGTTTTTGGATGTCATTTTATTTTATTATAAATTAAAATTTTTGGGTATTCCAAATGTTCCTCTAACCTCAATTATAAAAGGGAACATCCTCCCTCCCAATTTCAATTCAATATGAGCCTTAAATATCAACCATCCCCTACCCATTAACCTTTAAAACATACATAGTCATATTATAGAGGTTATGTTCATCTAAAAATACCTACTTTAGTTCATTGAAGAGTAGATCTAGAGGGAGCTCGTCGAAGAAGAGGCAATCTCCTCTACCGATTCATTCAAACAACTTCTTCATATAATTCATCTTTATGAGTTTTTTCAATTATAAATTAAAGAATATAGTATAAAATTTATATTTATGGGTTTTTAATATTATGGAAGAACAATATTCCACTTTCTATCCATCCTATGAAAAGCAAAATCACTATGCATTTGTGCGTACGACGTACCCTCTCCACTCCGTGGTGTAATCTTCCTTTCACCTCCATCTTTTTAGGATGGATATAATGATATAATTAAAAATAATATATGTTTTTTATAACATTATATTTATTATATATCAACATATTTACCAAAAAATTCCATACAATATCTTAATTTTCAGAATGATATCATCTCTAATACGTACGTACGACCTACCATCTCTACGATGTGATGTGATTTATTCTAAAAGACATCCATTAAACGATAAATATATAAATGTAAGGAATGAATAAATATTGTATATATTATGATAATATAATTTTTATTTAAATAAATATATCCTATGATGTAGAACCAGATGTTCTTCGACAAAAGATTCATAAGAACATAATGCAGTAAATACACGGATAACGAGTAACAATTAATAAAAAAAGAATAATAATATGATCATATATTATTTCATAAAAAAATTATAATTCTATAATAATTCAATGATGTTATTTGAATCAGTATACAATAGGTTCAGATATATACAATGGATATTTAACCTAAGGTAAGGGATAATTTTGTAATCTCATTCATATCCGAGATTGTTTATATGTAATTAATTACTAGTGTATATTTATCATAAATTTCCATGTTTTATAATAAAATGTTTTCCAAATTTTTTTACTATTATAGTATAAATTTATAAAGTTATTTTACACATTTTTTACTTTTACAAGATGTTTTGGAAGGATTATATCTTTTGTTTTCCATATGAGGTTCTTTTTTAATTTTCTGGTAAAAGTACTAGAATAATCTTTTTTAACTTATACAACATCAACAGATTCTTACACATTAATAATGCCTTATATCCTTGAATATTTATTTAAAACATTTCATCTATATTTTAAATTAAATTATTTTATTGTAATAATGTGTGGCATTCTGAGAAAGAAAACTGTTTTTGGTGATGAAACGATATTTTGCTCAAGAAATAGATTCTATTGTTTTATAAAAATAATTTTCCATCTATGCTTACATTTTTTATATAGGGTTACGTTTCTATCCCTATTATTACAATTAAATGATTGTGTTCATGATGGAATTCAATTTATTAAATATATTATATATATATATTATGATTTAATGATGTTTAAGAACTCCATTATATTCCTTAGGTTTTGATTTAATGAAAGATTTATGTGTTTGTGGCACATGTAAGAATGATTTCATTATTGGATGGGTGGGTCCAAAATCTCCCTCCAATTAATTGGGTAAATATTTGTATATAATTATATATAAATGAATGTAATGACATGTAAATTTGGTTCAGTAATACTTAGATAAAAAGACAAGTAAATATGGTTCAGTAATACTGGGTTAGAACACTTAGTAAACGTGGTTCAATAATGGACTTTGTCCTCTATGATTGAATTGGAGATGATAATAGGATAATATTGAAATAGTTTTCAATTATTGTATTTTTTCCATAATTCCATGTCTTATTCCAATTCTACTTTATCATGATTCTTGTTCCTTTATGATTTTTGTCTTAAAAACTGCCAAGAAATAGTTTAGGAATCATGATTTTGATATTCAGAATTTATGTTTAGGTTTTTACATTCTTATGTTTATTTTTTGTTTGATGTTCTCCATGTTTACCCTTACTGAATGTTTGACCTGACCCTTTTTATTTTTTCTTTTTCCCAGGGTAAAGAAATGTTTTTTAGGAAATCTAAAGTGGAAGATCTTTTGGAAGATATTGAAGTTATTTTAGCAAGTTAGCCAAATATGTTCCCCATTTCCAAACACACTAAACTAATATGGTCATCAGGAATAAATTTGTGTAATCTATTATGTTTTCATAAAAGTGATATGATGTCCATTTACATCAATCTTTTTTATTTAGAGAATATAATCCTGATATTATTTGTTCTTAAGAAAAACCATTTTATGTTGTTTTTCTTTAGTCCTTATTAGGATATCCAATCAATGGAGAGGTTGATATTACTATCATTATGATACCTGATATTGATTCCATTTACATTAATTGTTTTTGGATTTTTCATGATGATTTTATAGAGATGAATATTTTTTGGTGGATCTAGAGGTAATGAATTTTATTTTACCAGAACACACATTTAGGGTGATCCAATTTTGTTTGTCAAGAATGGAAATGCATGTTTATGTTTGTGTATGGACAATAGGAGGATGAACTATGTTATAATAATGAACCAGTATCCCATTCCATTTTAATATAATTATTTCAATTATCTGATGTGATTAAATAGGATCTCTAATACTGATATGATGTTTAGATATCACAAGATTTAGTGAGGATAGTAGACTTTCCTCAGACTACTTTCACGGGAATATGAAGTCTATGTGACTTTCTCATGATGTTTTTCTATATAACAAACACAAAGATAATGTTTATAGACACATTAAATATGGGTTTCCATCCATTATTTGATTTATCAATGTTCATTTTTAATGATATATTAATGTAATAATCTTGGAGGAAGAACCATGTTTTACATATAGTGATTTTTTAATCTTACTATGGGTGAATCAACAATATTATAATATCTCAAAGTTATATTTGTAAATTATTGAAGTTAATTTCTTAGGTAATGTGATATCTGGAATAGATACTTCGATGGAACATGAAGAAAATGGCCACAATTTCTTGGGAGTGAGCAATTTGTTTTTGATATCCATAGGTTTCTAAGTTTGGTTGGTCACTACATGTGATTTATTTAGGAATTATCTTCATTAAAAAATCAATAATTTCCTTGACTATATATTTAGAAAATTTTTATTATATGATAATTTCATGGGATATATCTTAGTGATGAATGTAATATTGATGTTTTTGATAATCATAACATCCAAAATGATGGCAATGAAGTATACCTTGTATTTATAGTGACCCAACATTTTCTTAAATGACTGTTAAAACATTTTAAAGATTAATGACATAATAGTGATACAAATACAAGATCCAATGGTTTAGTGTATTTATAACATTAGGGCCATACATAACATTTACATAACAGAACATACACAATTATTTAATTCCTTTTTCTTTTGCTTCTTATTATCCCTCGTGTTATCCTTAGAACATGTTTTCACTAGAGGATATACATTAATATAAGGGGTGAGTTAAAATCCAGTTAATAGGATAGATTTTAACATGAATCAATATCAAATGGGTTTAGAATAATAATCATTATCAAAAAATAATAATAGGATCTTCATCATAATCTTAGGATGAAACATTAGATAATATCCTTGAATGTGGAAATGAGTAAGAATGAAACATCATGTCTTTGTGGTCAACTACCACACATAGTTTCAATCTAAGATAGCACTATGTTATAAATATATCACTTAATCTCATTAGATTCATCACATTAACCAATGAATTGGATCCTTATATAAATCTCTGTTCACTCTTCACATCGTAATATTTTTATTCACTATATAATTTTGGGTGCACCTGTCACATCATAATATTTATATTAGCTTTCATGCCACAAAAAACATATATAAATATTGGAAGTAAATCAACTAATGTAAAGGAATTGGGTTTATTTCAAAATGAATAAGTTAATAAAACTTGGAGTTCTTAAGGTAAAAAAGGAATATGATTCTTGGTATAAATCTCCATATAAGAAGAATAAATATGAAGATGTGTAAAAGATGTGTTTTAAAAAATATGAGTTCTTTTGGAAAAATTGTTGAATTTTTCATTATTCTTGACTGGAAACAAGTTTATCCTAGAATATAATTATAATGAAAAAATAAGTGTTCTTTATATAAAAATTAAATAATCAACCTTTCTAATAATTGATTGAAAGATATAAAACCCAAATGAAGTGTGTTGGGTTTAGGAATTCCCATTAACATAAATTGAAATGATTTCTTCGATTTAAAATCAATGATAATAAAATTTAATGTATAAAATCACAAATAAAGAACCTTTTATATATTATTTATATTTATTTTAGTTTTTTATGTTCATTTATTGGTTTTTTGATGAGTTATATAATATAATTTCATTGTTCGGCAGTGTTTGTTTTCATGGGTTTCAAGATCAGTACCCTTATATATGATTATGGAAGATTGTGTAAAATGGGGATAATTATCCATTGTTTAAAATTTATATTATTACTAATATTAAAAAATATATTAAATTATATTATAATTCATTTGGTTTTATAGTATGAGGGTGAATCATTAAATTAATAGTTTTTGATATTTTTCTGTTAAATTTGGTAGTTTTTCATCACAAAAAACTCGTTTTGTTATATCATTTAGTGTTATATATATAAGTTATTTTTATAACATAAATAATGTTTTAAAATAAATTTTAATATATTCTTCAACCATTATAATGGGTTTTTACCTATATTGAAAGTGGTGATGAAAGATGAAAACTTATCTTCTTTGAAAGTGATAAAACAACATCCCGAGGATGATGATTCTATTTTTAGAATAAAATTGACAAGATAGGAGTCTTGATGATGAATTATTACAATAGAATAATAAAATACAATATATTTAAGGTACCGAAGTAGTCATTCCATTTGGATTAGATGATGTGAGTACAGAGTATAAAAAGAGAAAAACATTAAAAGAATTAAATGGAAAGATAGAGGATTTTTCCTACTGAATTTATCCTCCTTGAGAACCTTCTTAGTGAAATGGTTTTGGTATTTTGTTTAGAAAAAATTTTCATAGACATGTGGGAGGGGCTTGGGAAGTATATTGGGTACAATTTATATAAGGCACAAATCATGGATTGTTGGAGGAGAAGGGGTGGTGAGGGTCATATTTATAGTGGAGGAGAGTGATGTTTTCTCATTATTATATTCCTCAATTTTATTTTTTGGATCAAGACTATTATTATTTTGACCATTATAACAAAATGTATAAAAAATAATGAAGTATAGTTTGATATTTTGGTCTTAAATCAGAATTACATATTCTATGACTCAATAAGTCTTATATTTAGCTTTTATTGTAATTTATCATATTTTATAATTCCCTAAAAATTCAATCAATTTTTTGGAAAAAAACAAAAAATTCACCCTAAAAATTTTTAGACATGAAGAAAACAAAAAAGGACTCTATTTTTTGAAAATAATTTTAAAATATGAGAAATTTAATTTTTAATTAAAATCATCATTTACATGGAAAATAATGATTTTAAATTTATAACTTTTTTTATAAATATTTGAAAAATAAACTAAGGTCGCATAAAATTATCATATACTAATAAAAAAATTAAAAATTTATGTATAAATATTATGAAAATAAATTTTCTTTTAAAATATAAAATTAATCATTATATTGTAATTGAATATTTATTACTTACAAAAATAAACAAAATTAATTAATATTTTATTAAACATTTATTTACTTATACTATTCAATAATTATATCATACATTCATTTATAAGATGCCAAAATTTTATTTATACTCTCATGGGAGAGGTTACTATTTATTTACCCAGTTTACTATTTAACAGGCTTATAATACAATTTCTGAGGTCGTGTTATTATTTTATAGGAATATGTTCCTTAGAAAATAGAAGTACATCTTATTACACACATTATTCATTTATAAATCCTTATCTGTGGTAAATTTTTTTATTTTATGTGGTTTATACTATACGAAATAATTACAATAAGGGAATATCATTTCATACAATTTTGGGTCTTCACCTTCTTCCCCTTAATGAAATTTTTCCCTTAAAACATTATTTTAAAAATTATATAGAAAACAAGTGAGGTAAATTATTTTTAATCACTTACTCTGGTTCCCATTTTTCCTCTTTGTACTTATGGTTCTACCATAATACATAGACTATGTGAGTATTCTTGTTGTTTAGGACACTAACTCTATGGTCCAAGATCTTCATTGGACTCTCCTTGTAAGAGGGATAATATTCCAACTGCACCCTCTCAATTTTAGTACTTTTGATGGATCTAGTATGTAATTCCTAAAGAGGTATATGTGGAATACAATTTTTATTTGAGACGTGGTATGTGTATGTTCCTAACGATAGGCCACAACATCGAAATGATCAAGGATCTCAAAGTGGCTGATGTACAAAGGACTCGACTTTCCTTTACACCCAAATATCATTATCCTATTACATGGAGATATTTAGGGGAATTCCATATATCTAGACTTATACTGAAGGTCTTATTAATGATTCTTTTCATAGATCTTATACCGACTTTGGGCCTCCTTGATGTGATTTTTAATGGCTTTCAGTAATTCCACGATTTCATTGACCATTAAAATTCTTAACTGCTTATGTTCAGTAACATCATCCTATCATGCATGTGTTAAACATCTCTTCCCATATAGCGATTGATATCAAATCATTTTGATTATAGGGTGGAAACTATTGTTCTAAGAGAACTAAACCAAAGGTAGTTGTTTTTCACATTCTACTATGAAATCTATTGACCTTTCCCTCAACATTCCTTATAGTGTCTGAATAGCCCATTCAGTTTTGCTATCATTTTGAGGATGATATGCCATAATAATGTTTAACTGAGTGTTTTGAGATTGTTGTGAACTTTTCATGAATTTTGAGACAAATATTGGATCGTGATCAGAAAAAATAGATAGTGGTACTCCATACAACCCTACCACTTCTTTGATATATATCTATTCTAGATAATCCATTGAAAATTCCCCTCATATTGAAATTTGGAGATATATCTATGTGATATCATTCATAACAACCCATATAGCATTTTTTATCTATATTTGTATGGATTTTCAATGATTAATACCCTGGTCATGTTTTTTTTAATTTCCATGTTGGTATGTGTAATGCACTCATCAACAACTTATAATTTTGTCTTTCAACCTTCAATTTATAAAATATGAGGAACTTTGATGTATATTCAATGATCTCCTTCTTCATATTAGCCCAAAATTATTTCTCTCATAGATCTCAATATATCATTGTTCTCTCTGTGTGAATGTAGAAGATTTATCTATGTTAACAATTTAGAATAGCCTACTTTATCTATGGAATAGAAGTTATACATAATAATGAACAAAATCATACCTATCCATTCTCAACAATTATAATCTTTCAGTATTTAAACTTTCTCATGGCTTCCACCATCATTTTAATATCTATATCATTTAATTGATAATCCATTATATTTTCTATGAGGGATGGTTGATAAATAGTTTATGAAAAGATTTATGGTGTTCTTTCCATAATGTTTCCCATTTTTACCCTTTTAAAATCTATGAATATTGGATCCTTATCAATTCTCATCATTAATAATGTTACATGATCCTTTCTACTTAGAGTGTCTTCCACAATATTTTCCACACCATGATTGTAGTAGATCAAGAAGTCGTAATGATTCCTGACCTCTAATCATCTTCTCTGGAATATATTAATCTCCTTATATCTAAATATATATTTTATAATCTTAGTATTAGTATATATCTCTCACTTCCCCCCACAAAGATCATCCTTTATTATTTTCAATTCAATGATCATAGTTATGAATAGTAGATCATGTGTGGGGTTATTATTCCGATGAAGTTTCAATTTCCTTGAGGCGTAAGCTATCAATTTATCATTTTTCAGAATTATATAGCCTAATACATTCTTTTAAGAATAAATATACACTAAAAAAAGATCCCCACTTTTCAAAAGTTTGAGTACTGGTGTGATGATAAGACTCTTTTATAACTCTTTGAATCATTCTTCACATTCAATAGTCTAGAAAAATTTTTCTCCCATCTGAGTAAGTTGGGTCCATGGATTTGAAACTCATGAGTAGTTCATCAAAAATCATTTTTAATACCCATCTACACTATGATATCTATGAATATCCCTTACATATGTTGTCCTAGTCCACTCTTCGATTACCGTTTTCTTGGAAAGGTCTATGGATATTCCTTCACTAGTGTTAAAATTTAAGAATAATAATACTTCCTCTATATAGAAATCACAATTACTATAAATTTCACAAATATTATATGTTTTCTAATTCATTATCATAGTAATAAAATGATCCACATTTTTATCCTTTCTCTTGGAATATATAAAACAATAATCAATTAATAAAACCACAAATTTTGAGAGATAATATCTAAAAATACTATTTTTATGTCCATGAATATTGTTGGATCCTTAGAGAGTTTGAAATCCATCATTATGAACTTATAGTGTGTATACCATATTTCAACGTAATCATGGTTATATCTTACTTCCTCACCTTTAATTAGTGATAACCCAAATGAAGGTCCATATTAGCGAAACACTTATCCCTAAATAGTTGATCAAAATATTCATATATCCAAGGAAGGGGATACTTAATCATTATCGGGATATTGTTGAGATCACCATAATCAATGTAGACGCACATTTTTCTTTCTTTATTATTGATGAAAAGAACTATTAGACCCCATGATGAAGCACTCAGGTGTATGAAACCCTTTTATATATTCACTTGTAAGCACTTCTTTGGTTCCTCAAACTCAATGGTGGCCATTCTATATGGTGTCTTCAATATAGGTCGTGATTTGGGATTAAGTTCAATTGAAAACTCAACCTCTCGGTCATGAGGAAGACCATGAAATTATTCTTGGAACATAATAGTGTAGTCCATCACAATGGGAATGTCTTCGAGCACTATTCTATCCTTTTTCTCAATCATTTGAGAAAAATATTATTTCTAATAAGGAAATAATATCCACACTTGAGACAAAGATTTTGAATGAGATTCATCCTCCTCCTTGCACATATACAAAATTGGAGGATGCTTCAGGATGTGAAGGGTGATCTCCCCTTCCTAATAATTGATGTTGGATTTATATAAATATACCCACTCCATTCCAAATATTTCACCAGTCTATAGAAAAGTAATAAATAAAATATTTTCTAGGAGGTTCAGTCCATAAAAATTATTTAGGGAAGAGTTATATACATTGGATTCAATAATTATCACATTTAATTATCATGGATAAATCATCCTACATATTCGAAGGTGGTGTTCTAATAGTTCTACAAAACATATATGATATGGTAAAATTCATAAAATTATAATCCAATAGTATGTTTGGTATCATTTCTATGTGCATTAAATTAGTTTTTTTTGTTTATTAGAATTTCTACAGTGTAGCTGGAACCCTTGGTCTTCTATCAATAGAGCCTTATATAATTAATTCAAAAATAATATCTTGATTATTAAAATAAAATGGAAATGGTATTTTGTAAAACATTGGGTTCTATGATTTAATAATATAAAAGAAAAATGAAAAGGATAAAACAAAGAAGAAATTAACAAAACTAAATAATTTTGATCATCTTAAGGAACTCCCATGACACTCATCCTTCATCATTTCAGGATAAAGGGTATATATATTTTAATACATGAATTGTAACACCTAATATCCTATTATTACTAACATTATACTAGTATACCTAATAGGGTTCATTTGGAAACACATACTGATACACCGTTTACCACTGATGATTGGGTGATTTGAGTTTGACATTATAACTGATTCTCACCAACGAAACACATGTAGGACATTATGTGATATCCAAGTTTGTATATTATTTAAATTTGTTTACATGGAATGATATTACAAGGAAATTTTAGTGTTTATGAGAGTTCAATTAACCAATATTAACCACAAAAACATCGTAATTGAAGGGGGAAAGAATAAGTGGTGAACCGTGTGTGAAACATTATGTCAATGGGTAACCCCAAACATGATAATATGAGTGGATTATAAAATTATAGTACATAAATAAATAATAGAAAAATTTAATTCTAATAAAAATACATAACATTATGGAATTAAAAACATCATTAAAATATTACAAACAAGAACATCATGATTTACCTCACGTTTCTCCTTATATAATCAAAAGGAGTTTAAAACTCAATAGAAAGGGATAAATGCAATTATGTTGAAGAAACACTTAACATATCCTACAAAACATGTATGATTTTTTAAATTAATTATTTGGATATCAAAAATAGAATATATTTTCTTCTTGGTCAAACTCCCAAATAAGGTTCCCAAGGTGCCTTTTAAAAGCTAAATGGTAGGTGGTTTGGGTACAAAGTTTTTGAGATACAACTTCTACCATGGTTTTTTATTAGTAAAATTCCTTATTACAACTTGGAAAAAAGAAAAAACATGTTTTTTAAACATTTTAAAAGTGATTTTTCAAAAATATAAAATAAAACTTTTGACTGCTTTCATATTTATTCCCCTAGATAAAACATTTTTGGGACCCCTTAATAGATGAATTGGGATTGGGTTAATTATGAGGATTTTTATCCCTTTGTATTTTTTTCCAGATAAAATATTTCACCATAATATAATGAACATATTAGTTTCAATGTGCGGTTATGTCCACTGGTATGCATGGATTCCAGTGCAGTGTGACCTATTTTTCTCTAACATCACCCATATCCATCCAAATCACTGACAGCAATAACAAAAAAATCAGAATAATTTTATTTAAACATTTTAAAAGTGATAAAAACAAAATTCTTAAACCAAAAATGATGTGAATATTTTTAATATATTTTTAATTTTCAACACAAAACAAGTTTAATATAGTGGTGTAAGGGTGAAATAAAATAGTGAATCATTGTATAAACAATGTTCTCTATTCATGAAGGAATAAACAACATACATATCACTACATAATTGTTAGGATCCACCTTAGATGTAGTTATAGAATAATCCTTACCTCACTACATTGGATTTGAGGTTTGATGATGCTGATTACCCTCAAGAACATGAGTTTTAGTGAACTATCTTGTATAGTTTCCTAGATCCATAAAGTTGTAACATTAAAACATGGGTGGTTCTCTCCTTTCCACACCCAAATTGTCTTATTTACTCATTTATATTAAATATTAATGATATTAGGGGTCCCGCTCTACCATCCATATAATTTATCCATCACATTGACTTAATTACAATAATCCTTCTTCCTACATTTTTCAAATGAGGGTGGTTGAGTTTTCTCTAGAAAATTTTCATTAGATCCCCCATCATGAAAATCCATCTTTCATTTATTATTACCATATCCCTGTGAAAAGTTTCTAATATCCATCTCCAATTTGAGGAAAAATTGAACAACTTCATCATAACTCCCAATGTCTCAAATTTATAAATCCTTTTGATGGTGTGGTTTTAAACCAAAAAAGTGTCTATAAATTTTTATATCATTATTGATAACACAACATTAATAATACCTTGAAATACTATACAAATTTTCCTTATAGTCAATGAACGATTCAATTTATATTTTCTTTAACTCTATTAACTCTCTATCTATCTTTGTATAAAAAGTCTGACAGAAGTAATTTTCATGAAACATTATCTTAAAGTCTTCCAACTAAATCTCTTCAATTTCGTCCTTTGTCTTGGAATTCTCAATCAACTCCCAAAATTGATCAACCTCACCATCCAAATTTTAAATTGTCAGAGTTAACTTCTCTAGATGAGACCATTAAAACATAGAAAAATATTATCCATTGAATTCACCAACTATTATATGACAAGTGGATCAGAAGAGACACTAAATTTCAATGTTCATTGCCACATAAAATTTTTTGTAGCCAGTTTCTTATTCCTAGTGGAAGGAGGATGTTCCAAATTATTCTGGTGATTATTTATATCTTATGGTTAGTGGGTAAGAATCCCCATGATTGTTTAATTCCACCTCCCAATGCATTGGGGATGTCATTAGAGAAATATTTTCATTTTCCCTCACATGTGTTGTTGGCATAGATTATCTTGGTTTCTACCATTTTCCAAATTTTAAATGGTTTTAACAAAACATAAGTCATCATTCCATGAAAAAAAAATTTATTCCTTTGTGAAATTTGGTCTAAAGGCATATCTTATGGGATACCTATGTTAATAATTTTATAAAAAAACTCTTTATGTGTGATTTCATATACCTAGCCTCACACTAAGGGTTTTCACTATAGATCTATAATCATAATTCCAATCATAACCCAACTGTCCTCTGATACCAACTATAGAGACTAATTTTTCCCTTACCTGACTATTAAATCATTTTATAGAAAAACCATAATAGTTCTAAAAAACTAGGAAACCATGGTAGTGTCTTTGGAAAACAGGACCGTACATAACATTTACATAATATAACAAAAAATTAATTTAATTTCTTATTCACTTGACTTGTATTGGACTTCATGTTCTCTTTAGTACATGTATTCACCAGAGCATACACATTAATATAAGGGGTGACCTAAAATTCCAGTTAGAGGATAGATATGGACATGAAAAATATAACATGGGGTGAGCATAATAATAATAATCATAACATAAACATAGAATCATCATAATAATCATGGGATGGAACATTATATAAATGTATGGAATGTTGAAATGCATAATAATGAAACATCATGTCATAGTGAAAACTACCACACATTGTTGTGAAAAAACATATCATCATATTCACACATATTTAACTTTATCTCATGAGATTAATCACATTACCCAATGAATTAAAGCGCTATACATTTCTGAGGGAACTCATCACATAATAACATTTCCTTGCACTATATAATTTTGGGTGCACCCATCACATCATAATATTTACATTATCATGCATTCCATATAGAACATATACCAATATTGGACATAAAATAACCCATAGAGAGGAATCTTTTTTATTTCATAAATCAAATATTCAAAAAAATTTCCCAAGATAAAAAATTGATTTTTTTTATATTATTCAGGAATAATGAATAAAAAATCTCATGAGAAGTAAAAGATATGTTTTTTAAAAGAAGATTTCTTTGAAAACAAACATACATTTTTTATAAAACAAATTTAAAACATGTTTATCTAATAAAATAAATAGGAACTAAAAGAAAGTATATTTATATAAAAATTATGTAAAATCCGTACTAAAAATTTATAGAAAGTGGGAAAACCCAAAGAAAGAGAGTTGGGTTTGCGAATTCCCCTTTCTTTTTGGTGGAATGCTTTCTGCACATCAATATCATGGATAATAAAATTAAATTCATTAAATAAAAAATATTGAACCTGTTATAAATTCATTTTATTCATTATAGTTTTATTATGTTCATTTATGTTATTTTCAATGAGTTATAGAGTATAATTTCATCGTTCGAGAGTGTTTATTTTCAGGGTTTTCATGAATAGTTCACTTGTATATAAGTATGGATGATTTTTTAAAATTGGGATAATTATATTGAATTGAAAATATATCTTATTAATGAAATTAAAGATGAGTAAGTGATCCTATAAATCATTTTCTAAATATGTTCATAGGATTAATCATTAGATAAATTATTAATGACAATAATTTAGGTAAATTTTGGCAGTTTTTGATCAAAATGAACTCGTTTTGTTTTATCATTTAGTATTTTGTATATAAGTTATTGACAAAAACAATATAGGTTATAAACAATGTTACCTAATATTTTTAAACCATTATAATTTTGTAGGAACCTCTTTTATGGCGGTGAGGTAAAACTAATAAATCTCATCCATGAAGGTGATAAAATAACCCCTCACAGATGCAGTTTCAATTTTTATAATGAAAGGGATAAGAGAAGAGGGTTGATGATGAATTATTATATTATTATAATAACATTAAATTATACTTATAGAACTAGTGTTATCATTCCAATTGTATAATAGGATGTGAGTGGAGGATAAGAAATGAAACGAACTTAAAAAGAATCAAAATGGAAAGAAAGAGGATTTAACCTCTTGAATTTCTCCTCATTGAGAACCTCTATATTGAAAATGATTCTATATTATGTTGACTCCAATATCTCCAATAATTTGGGTATGAGATTAGGAATAGGAATGTGTAAAATTTAGTCAATTCATAAATCTTGGAAGGTGTGAGGAGAAGAGGAGATGAGGGGTGGTATTTGTAGTGGAGGCGTGGGGTGTTTTCTCATTATTATATTAATTATTTTATTATTTGGCTCAAGAAAATGAATAGTCATATAATTATCACTAAAAATTTAAAAAATTATGTATAGTAAGATATTTTGATCATTCATTAACCTTACATCACCTATGAAGCAACAATTTAAATATTTATCTTTTATCATAAATTTTTGAATTATAATATTCACTAAAAAGTAAAGTATTTTGGATAAATACCATAACATCGCCCTAGAAATTTCATGATGTGAATAATACAAAAAAGTTATCAATTTAATTAATATAAATATCTATATATGAGAATATTAATTTTTAATTGGAATCATTATTTTCTTGGAAAATAACGATTTAAAATTTATAACTTATTTTATAACACTTTGAAACAATAATTATTGTCCCATAAAAATTTCTTAAAATCATAATATAACAAAACAATAATTTATTAATATATTTTATGAAACTAAATTTTTATTTTTAATTAAAAAATTCATAATAAAATTATATATAAATATTAATGAATTAAATAATACCAACACTTAACTAATAATTTTTAGAACATTTATTTACTTATTCAATGATATAATTATATCATACTTTCATTAATAAGATTCCTAAATTTTATTTATATATTCATCGGTGAGGTTATTATTCATTTGGAAGGTTTACTATTCATAAGGGTCATATTACTATTTCTAAGGTCAAGTTATTATTTCATTAGTATAGGTTCTATAACATTTTGAAATAACTCGTATTCTATTAATTCATCATTAATAATGTTTTAATTTTGTTGTATATGGGATTTTATGTCGTTTATACTATATGGAACAATTATATGAAGGGGATTTTTATTGATAAAATTTTGTGTCGTTACAGTATTATTTTATAACATGCATTTGGGTTGAAGTAGTTTTAATATTGTATGTGTGAGTAATCACATATATGAATACAAACCTAATTAAACATGAGTTTACCTACACAATCATTGACTTAACATTGTCTACACTGGATAATACACTATGATTATGGTGTCAATGTCTTTTTTGTGATAATTTTATGATTTTTACCTACTATAGTAGCTAGGGGACGAAGAATCATTTATAATTAAAGCAAAGCAAAGACCACTTTAACTAGGTAGAGGGAGACCCATTACATATCCCAAAGGCTCATTGTGCTTTTATCGCATTACATGGCCCGTAGGCCCATTTGTATGGCCCAAGGACCATTCTGTGAATAGTACTGCTATAATACTCACGCTCCTACAGTACTACACAGTACCCGCCACTGCTACAGTACCCTTCCAGGGCTATAGTGACCTTCAGCCACTATAGTGCCTCTACTGCTTTAGTATGCTATAAACTACTATAGTACCCTGCACCCAATGGGTTTTGAACCCCCATTTTTAATGTTGAATAAAGGGGTGCTTACCACTAAGCCAAACCCCAACTACTGAAGTAGCTAGAAATAAATATTTGAACATCAAGAATATAAACAATAAAATATTTGGTGAGTTTATTATATTTTTCTTTTGAAACTGAAATAATTTACAGCATTGGGAGAGGGAATATTGTTGCTGATTTGATCAATAGGATGACTCAATATTATGAGGTGTGATTGGTAAGTAGCGAGTGATGGTTGATGAGCCTTTTATGGAAATTTATTTTGATGTTTTGTATCAGTCAATATATATCATAATAGATTTTATATTTATTTAATGAATAATAAATATGTTGGAGGAGAGTCAACTATAAAACCTATAATATTGGGTTATGATGGAAACAATTTACCATAGAAAGACACGCCAAAATTGGACCTAGGAATGATATGGGATATAATCTTTATGGTATTGATTAATGGTCTTTATGAGCATGAAAAATAAGTTTTAGTTGGATTCACATATCTTGGGAGGATATGTTTATCCATAATTTAACATGATGTATTTTGAAATTTATAGATAGTATTGGTATCCTAGGATTGATACGGGTATTACATGGTATGTTATTTAGTGCCAAACCTATCATTAGTTTATGGATGAGAACATGAGACTCATAAGTCATATCCATGTGTTATACATTTTATAGTATTGTGAGGATTATATAATCATTTTTGTTTTGATAGGACTTCCATGGTCACCCCATGAATGTGATACAATATTATAAATTATGGATTGGTTGATGAAGGTTTCACACTTTCTATCAATCTGGGAGACTATTTTTATTAATGATATGGGAATAATATATATCTAGGGGATTATGTATCTACATATTATATTATCTTGTATTACATAAGAAATATATTCTTGGTTCGGTTCATAATTTTTTATGTGAATGTGGAGATATTTGGATAGAAATTTTTATTTGAGTATAGTGTACCATCCTTAGATGGATGGGTAGTCTTAGTATACAATGGATATTCTAGAGGAAATTATTTTTGAATATAGCATTGAATTTTTCCATTATTTGGAAAGGAATATCACCATGATATATGTTTTATAAAATAATTGTAATCAGGTTTCAATTATATGGTTCATTTGAAGTTTTTTATAGTAGGCCTTTTCCATCACCATAATACTAGTTACTGGAAAGGGAAACTTTCATTATCGGTGAGGGTTTAATATTAGATACCTGAAATAGTAATAAATTTATTTAGAGACTATTAATGATTACCCAATGTTTGAAACAATCCCACATAAATTAAAAATGGCATCCTCCATAGTTTGAGGTGGGCGATTGAGTCTTTTTGGAGAGAACCACCTTAGTTTGGTCATAAAAGGAATATGATATAAGGGATGTAGGTTCCCTTGTTTGTGGGTTTGTTAAATTTCATCATGTGGATTTAACCTATAACATACTAATTATTTATTCCTGTATGATTTAGTGTATTTAATAAAATACTCCATCTATCATAGCTCTTGAAATTTCATCAAAATCCTCCTCAAATGATCAATTTTGACAATACAGGGTTGAAGGTTATCACATCATTTAATGAGTGACTAGTTTTAATATATGATCGCAGTATGTAGATTTAATAAGAAAGGTTGGTACCCATGATACATGTTTACTGGAATAACAAACATATATAAGAGGATAAATGAATTAATAATATAGATATATGAGTGATATAACTAGATATTTTCATCAATTATGAATAGTGATATATCACTTTAATGGAATGTTATATGGTATGATATTTTTAAAGACCCACATGTGTGGTGGTATGAGTTTTATTTAAACATCTATCAAACCATGTGATTTGTTAGCCAAGTTTTTCCATATAAATAGTCATAGGAGAATAAAATTTGGGTTTCATTGGATTAGGTTGGGTGTAGAAAATTTTCATAGGATTAATCATCCCACCAGAAGACGAGTGATAGGCCCTTAGACTTATAGTAGCTTTATTAGGAGATGCATCCCTTATCATTGGGTTCTCAAAGGGGTGTAAAAAAACCCATGTATCCAACCAACGCTTCTAATGGGGTTTTTCCAAAGTTATAATGTGAACATATTTTCAACAATGTCATATGTTATTTTAATGATTTTAATGGATATTAATTTTTAGAACCCCAATTCCCTCTCCTACACGAGACATAAAACCAGCCACTCCATGTCTATAGAGCTCCTCTGTTGAAATAGATCCATTCTATTTTATCCATGATCAAGTAGAAATTTATAAAAAAACTCAGAATAATAATGATAAGTATAATTATATTGAGCCGTAAATACCTCATCCCTCTCACTAATTCTTGGTGTTTATTCAAATATCTAATTTATGGGATTTTATTTTATTTACTATTTTTATCCAATTTGGTATGATTAATCTTATAATAATTTATGATTGAATCTTAATTAAGAAGATAAAATATTTTCATAGTGTTTTTTAGTTTATATTAGTATCCATGTGATATAATGTATGAATGTTATGGAGAATATTTTATCATATACTGCCATCAAAATGTATTATGATTCATCTCTTATTAAAATTAGTGTTTAGATTATTATTAAAACGATTTTTCCTTCACTGTATGTGTTTCATTTCCATTGTAATTAATAACCATGGTAATAAATTAAATTTTCAAGAACCTTGTTCATGGAACCGAAATCTTGGTGTTCCATGTATATATATATTTATATAAAGGACATTGATATGTTTTCCTATGATTCCCTTGATAATGAGAACTCATTATGTGAGAAATTATGTTATAAATAAGAAAGTGATAAAATATAAACAATTTTGTGTTTTTCATTAATCAATAAGGGAAGAAATATTAAATAATTTTGAAAAAAAAAATCCTAAGAAGAGGATAAGAAAATATGTTTGGTGCAAAGAATTAATACAATATCATTTCCCCCAAGTAACCTTGAACATAAACAATCTCAAAACGAAAAGATATTACAGATTAAATATGCTATCACTTTGGTTACTTTCAATTCATAAGTCATTAAATTTAATAGAATGATATGGAATTATAAACCCTGTAAATTTCAGTTAATATTTCAAAACATTATCATGATTTAGTTTTTATATCATATAAATATATAATGCTACACGACATAAAATATGTCTTTAAAAAATGGCTATGGAATACACTCTTAATGATCATAAATTTGTAGTGATAATTAATAAATGAATTTATTATATGAAAATATTTAATTAAAAATAACTTTTTTTAAATATATTATAAAACAATTTATTGGTAAACTCACACGTAATCAAGACATAACAAAGTAAATAAAGGTAAAGTAAACCCAATTGAATATAAATTCTGTTAAGAAACCTCTTACCACATAGAAAACTTCAATTCAAATACACATAGATTGTATAATTTTAATTGAAACATAAAATAACAAAATCTATGATGGAATAATGATATAAAATAAATAATATGTTTGACATTATAATGTGCGTCAACAAAAGTAAATATGGATGAAATCTCTAACCTTGAGTATGAACATTTCATGTATTCCATTAACTCATGTATCGTAAATTTATATAAACTATTGATGTGTTCATGAATCTTATCTAGGTTTATTAATTTATCAATAAATAAATTGGTTCATTTATTTCAATTAAATATTAATTAATTAAGTGGTTATGTCAATATCATGTATTTTAAGGATGTTCGATTCATAATTTAAAAATAAATTTTTTATGTTGTGCATTGTTAATGAGATAATTGTTCCATATTATCCAGAATAATAATAATTAAATAATTATAACATTATAAATAAAATATACTTTAAAAACCAACCATGAAAAAGGTTTCTAAAAATTGAACATTCTTATAATCATGGAGATGATAAACCATACTTAAACATGAGTAACATTTCTATTTTTAAAACCATGTGATGAAAAGATGGTTAGTATGAGTTTATCTTTATATAATGATGATAATATCATAAATAAAACTCTATATATATTATCTACGTGACTCATAATGAAAATATAATAACATTAATTCACGAAGTTTTTAATCAACAAGTACGCAAGAACTATGCCTTTGTTTTTAAAAGGATTGAATAGGAAGAAAATAGATGGTATAGTATATTTCAAAAATGATATATATTAAATTAAAAATATATATTAATATATTTAGTCCATCAATATAACGATTCGTGAGAGGTGGTGATGGAAAGCAAACTATATCGGTTCGTGAGGCGATAGTCCTCCATACACACAAACAATGACTTCATTTCTCATTTGTTATAAGGGTGATAGATTTTGGTTATTATATTAACAGTAAAAAATAAATGTATATATAATATATTGGTTTTAAAATTTCATCGTGTTTGAATAATATTTTAATGAGGTAGAAGAAGATATTAAACTAAAACATTTGGTTAAAAACTATACCCATTTTTTCAACAACCCCCTTTCCTTTACACCTTCATACCTATAAGTTTTATATTATTTCCAAAATAAATTTGTAGAATATTTGTAGGAATTTTCTTATTGTATTTATATTGGGATTTTCCAAAAAACTGTTCTCCATCTATTGAGAGGAGAGGAGAGAATGTGGCCTTTTATATCTCAAGTGGGGCACTCTTGAAATTACTTAAATTATTTTATAACATAAATTAATTTTCATTAAATTTTTAATAAAAAATGACATAATTTGATGGTAATTTCAGTATTAACTTGAATAATCTCATCCAACAATATTTGGACATTATTTGGTTATGTTTTAAATCATATCTCTCTGTTTTAACAATCGTTAACCCTTTTGAGAATTTCTATATTATCAACGATTTTATAGGTTATGGGATAATAAAGACACTATAAAAGGAAAAGTGGAACAAAGGTGGTCCATTATTGATATTTATGACCATATCCCATTCACATAGATGATTAATAAATTATTATTAATTTGAAATTATATAAAAAATTAATGCTTATTACAAAATACCATTAATGTTAATTTTTGAAAAATTACATTAATTTAATTTTGAAACCCACATGGCTGTAAAAACCATGAATCTAGAATATATATTTCTTTTAAAATTTTAATTTCATTTATTGTCTAATTTTACATGAAACACCATGTTCAAATAAACTGTGATGTACAAATAAAATATTATTATTTAAACGCGATCATTATAACCTAGATATTTAAAATTAATGTATTAATAGGAATATAAAAATTATAAAAATTATTTATAATTATATTACATATTTTAAATTCAATGAAAAATACATAATAATTTTTTATGGAAATAATTTTTGTCATCAAAAATATATTTTCATCAAAAAAAAATTATTTATTTTTGTTGGAAAATAATATAACTAATTTAAAAAACATTTAGATTTTTTATTTTTAAAAATGAAATAAATTTTTGATATAATATTTTCTAAATAATATTATTGTGAAATATTTGATTTAAAAAAAATACAATTTTCTCAATGATTAGTAAAAACATGGATTTTTGTAAAAAAAATCATTTCAAATCATTGAAAACGGTCGATATTGTTTTGAATTTGATGCTAAATATATATTAGCATTTTTTTAGTTTTAAATAATCTAATTTATTACATATTAATAAATATTATATGTTATATTGGTATAAAAATAATTTTAGACTTAAGAAGTCATTATTTTTTTCATAATTTTTTTTAATTATAATTTACATGATAAATATAATATAAATGCCTACCACATAGAATGATTGAAGATGTTAAAATGGATACTATATTTTTAAATAGGAAAATTATTATTATTTAATTATGTCATCATAATTTTTTTTCACATTTATTAATAAGAATCGTAAAATTCATAACTAGAGTAAAAGGGTATATCAGGTTATCTTAGGTTAAAAATAAGTTATTAAAACACCATTTTCCAGTTAAATATTATTTTATAATGTTATTTTGAAACATAACACCTTATATTAGATATTAATTTGTTTAATTTACAGTTTTCCATGAATGCGACCAATATATATTTTAATTAATAAAAAAGAGAAAATACCACTAACTTTAAGAAATATTGTTTGTGTTCACATAAAGAATGAATCTAATTTGGAATTAATATTAATAGTTATTTTTATTATAATGAAACTATTTTCATGGGAGTATTTTATTTAGAATTTTTATTAATACAATAATTTACATAAATGCTTATCCAACACCGTCATAGTATTTCATAAATTAATTAAAAAATAAAATAAAATAATTTTAAAATATTAAAAGTAAGTATATTTAATTGATTTATAGTGATCCATGAATTTTATATAAATATATAACATATTATAGATATGTGGAAAATATTATATTTTAATTACTTATTTTTCTTGATTTTTGTTATGTCAAATTAAATTAATAGTTTCAAAATAGACTATATTGATAAGTTTTAATAAATAAGATATTATTTAATGATTTAATAATAATAAATATTATATATATATAAGTGAATATAATATGATTTAAAATATCCAAAATTTTCAATTTATGAGTAATTTTTACTTTTATGATAACATTTGCAACCCTATAATATTGAAATATTTGTTACCATTTTTAAAGAGAAAATAGGTTGACTAAGGGGTTAAACTAAAATATAGGGATTAAAAAATCAAGTAAACATATCATAATTTTATTTTCTATTGTTTTTTCAACCCCATTATAAATTATCTTAATATCTATATCTATTTGGAATCATTTGGATAGATAACAATGATTTATTATTTTAATATTTTAGGAAATTATAAATGTTCCCTTTCCCCTAAATTTTAAGAGGTCACCTCCTATTCAATTTTATTTGAATATAAAAATCATTTTGGTTCATCCAATACCTACCCAAATAACATATTTACATTCCTTAACATTTCAGGGAGGAATTTGTTTATTATAAATCAATCCTATTAAGGATTTTGTAATAATATGAAAGAGGTTTTGTGAAGAAGTGGTATCGTTCTTAATTGAGAAATTTTGTTTTATTCCTTCTTCTACATACATTAAATGTTATACCAATATTCTGAAATAATAAAAATATTATCATTGATATACTAATAAGTTGTTATAATAAATTCATAACTTATATCTATATCCACTTCTACCAAATGGAAAATGAAATCAGAAATCTTTTATCGGACAATGTACCACCTCGCGAACCGATGTAATTCATTTTCCATAAACACCTCTCAGGGATGGATATAATGATATATTTTATGTATATAAATGATTTAAATTAAATTATTACACTAATTTTTTTTTATTATATCAAATATAATCTATTACATTCCAATCGTTTGGAAAACAATAACGTCACTTATTCATATGTGTAGACTGCTACCTCCATGAAATGATGTGATTATTTTTTAATTTATAACAAACATGGATTATAATAAAGGAATAGTTTGTGAATATATGTGATATATAATATATAATGATTATTTTTTAAGGTTTATTAACACTTAACTATTTTTGTTTCCATCAGTTAGAATGCGAAAAAATGATCATTCGTATGTACAACCTACCACCTCTACACACAGTGTAATTCAACTTTCTATTAATGAATTTAATAGTTGAATATAAATATTTATATGATGTATATATAAGATATATAATTAATTATTAAAATTATAGTAATGATATAACCATGATAAAATTAGAAGGACCCAAACTACCAGACCATAACATTCATGGAAAATGATGTTGTTATGACACAAAATATTGATTTTAATAAATATTTATCAATAAACAAGTGATAAAAGGTTATAAGTTTGTAATGTATGTTATGATATAGATTATTGTGGTTATATTATATATTTATAAAAAACATATATTTATTATCAATCTGGTTCAGACATGTTTGAATATGTTCAAGACTTTAGGTAAGTGATTTTATCTCTATTTATTATATTTGGGGATTATTTTAATATTGTACATGTAATTTAATTAAAATTCTATATATGTTAAAAATGTTACATGCTATATTATTTAACACTCATACTTCATGTTTTATTATTATTAAAATGAGTTTTTCATGAAATACATTTATCTTCAACGGGTTATGCTATGATGGATTTATGAAATGTTTATGAAACCAGTTTTCATTTCATGGTTTATGATATGATGATATGATTTAATTTCCTAATTACCAGTTTTATATGGTTTAAATTATTTTATGTATGGTCCATGAATTATATATCACCTAAATTAATTAGGTAAATATTTTTAGCTTAGGAGATAATTATGAGATTCTAGTAGATGTGCTTGATCCACTGCGGGAATCAAATGGATGTGCTTGTTCCACTATTGGATGTAGGAGGGGATGTATGATCTATTGTGATATGGTTAATAAGAATGGACTCATATTTCACTATTATTTTATGTTCCATGTTGTTAATCCTGACATATGATATGTTTTCTATACAAATGATGCTTCCAAAAACATATTATATGAACTTATTGTTCATGATTGATTTATAATGATTTCTCATGGTTCGTGTCTTTTCAAATGATATAGTGTTACACGATAACTCTTTTTTATGATATAATATATATATATGGTCAGATCATTTTATGTTATAGATTTTATATCATACCCTTATACATTTTTTATTCTTTCATATGATCATAAATTGATAAATGTCACATTTAACCTTTATAACAAAATAATCTCACACTTTCTCATATTTATTTTCTTCAAGTTATGATGAACGGTTTCAAGTAGGATATATATATAGTAATAAATAGTGATATATTTATGAGTTATGTTGAATATATTTATTGAAATAATAATATTGTGTATTTAGTCTCTATAGAGAATACAATGTTTAATTATTTAGGTGTTTATTTGTGAAATGTGTGTAATATTCATCTAAAAGAATTTAATACTTATAAATAAAAATAGCATGTTTCTATAGTTGGTGTAAGTGAAAAATTTTAGTCAATATTTAGAGATGAGGATAATACAAATTTGTTAAAACCCTAGGGGTATGTTTATGTTTATGAAAACATCATAATGTTTTGTTAAGTAATAGATTGTGCAATTTTACAAGAAATACATACATGTTCTGATAATATAAGGGGATACCATTTTGACAGAGATGCATCTATGGGTAATAACCCTTAAAAGAGTTATAAGATAATGACTCGTCAATCATTCTAGTACCTGATTAGTTATCTTTAACTTCACACGTTTTTTCCTTCATAGGGGATATTCTTAAGTTAATTCACATTTTCATTATGAACCATCATGAACGATTTGAATAGATAATGATCATGAATTAACTATGTAAAAAATAAGGGGTAAAATATTGAAAATATGTTTTCATGTTTTAGAAATAATTTAAATAAAATTTTATAATAATAATTATTGTTTCTCACACTAGGATTTTTGGTTTTCCTCAATGGCTGGAACTAGGATGAATGATGTGAATGGAGATTGTGATTGAAAATGTGGTGATTAAAATTAACCAAATGTGTTCATGACTAAAGTGAAACATATAGTGATTATTCCAAATTTAGTATCACAATATATGATTAACAACTTATACCTTCTAATACTCTCAGACTAAATAAATAAGTAATGGATGAATTCCACTATGAGCTCTGGTGGTGTGGACCATGAAGGAAATAAGAATCAATTTCATTCTTGTTAGAAATATTGAATGTGACCCACAAAAGAATGTATCAAATGAAACAGAAAAATGGTTTATGGGTGGAATAGAAGGTCATATATCTATGAATTCTAGAAGAAAAGTGCATAATTCGCTGGAGGCAAATATATTTCATCATAGAGGTCTATTTATAATTTTGCATCGAAAATGTGGCGAACCTAGTCAGTATCTATTTCAATGACATCTTTTAAAGGTTAACTACAATCATAGGAAAGGACCTATTAATGGTTTGAAATATTTATATTTTACAATTCAATAGTTATGTTGAGAATTATTTTTTTTCATTGATATTTTGGTTATAATAATCATAAAACATCAAGGTATTGTGTTAATTTTGGATGCATATATATCTTTAAGTAATATTAACATAATATTTATGGATACCATCATGGGTTTATGAATTTAAGTTTGATCATATGTTCGATGTCCTAATTATACATTTTTTAGTTTAAATTCATGATATTTTAATGTGATTAATGAAATTTTGGATGTCATTTTATTGGTATAAGGTATATGTAACCTTTAGGTTACATATTATGTATTATGGGTGAATAATACTCTTTTCACAAGTTTAAGGGTATTGATAACCATCAATATTTTTATGATATTTGATGATTATCGTTATTTTTAATAATGACCAATAAATGTTTGGGTAAATTATAATAATTATATATGTATGGGTTTATTAAAAAGGAAAACCAATCACATCCAACAAAGACATGAGGGTTGAACCCACAAAAAAAGGGTGATAAGGGTGAAATGCATACCACTGACCTACAGGATGTCTTGGTAAATATGAAATTTTGGAAAATGAAGTGATAGCTAAGGATTGTGATTTTTTGGGAAAATTTGTTTTATCATAGAGATAATCATGTGATTGAAAAGAGATTTGGTGATTAGGTGATTATTTTAATTTCATAAGATGTTCACTATTTAGAGAACCATATATGATTAATGTAAATACAAAAAATATGGGATTTTATTTGGGGAATAATAATGTATTATATTTTGTAATAATATATTATTTTAATATGAATTTATGGTGATTTATGTCATTTACTGAAATGAAAATAAAATTATTTAGATCACGTGATTTGAAAATATAAATTTTTAGTATGAGAATTAACATATTATTGTTGCTATTTGGAGAGAAATATTAAATTTATCTTGAAATAATATAAAATAAAATCATTCCAATCTTTGGGATTTAATATTCACATAGAATAGTTTTTGTAATTTTAGGGTACATTACTTATCAAATGAATTTATTTGATCATTAGGTGTTATTATTGATGCTTTTGTGGTTAATATTGTATTTCATCATATAATGGTTTATTAATTTTGAGAATTATCATGTAAAAATGATTTTTTGATTAATTTTTAAAGATAATCGAAAGTTATTTAATACATTTATGGAATATGTGATCCATTATAAGTTTATTTTAGTGGTTTAGGAATGAAAATTCCAATTGAATACTTATCATTTCGGTAAATATGAGGTTTTTGAATAAATTTTTTACAGAATGAAATTATAAATATCATGAATATATATATAAATATGTTAGTTGACTAGTATATAATGTTAATCATTTAGTAAAAGTACATTAGAAAGAAATTAATCCTGTTATCTTTTTTTTCATATGAACCTTTTTTTCTCTTTCATACAACATAAGTTTATGGGTTTATTGTATTTATCTTTATATTGATCATTAATTTTTATGTGATCAATGATCTCCACCAGTGTCAATAATTATTTGGATATTATAATTTTTTCACTATGTCTATATTTACAATTCCAAATAATGGTATTTTATTCCTAAACCAAGTTATGTGACCTTTATATTTCTAATTTCCTTATTTAAGAGGAATTTTTAACTATTTTTATGATTTGGGTTTAAAAATAGTATTTTCAAATATTAAACCTTTGACAACCATGATAAAATTGCACAGGAATAATTTATGTAATAGTGGTATAATTTAATACCCTTTTATTATATAATTTATTTCTCATTATAGAAAATTAATTTCTTTAATATTTGTGTTACATGCAACACTGAGTTTAAACAAACTACAATATACTTATTATTATCAGAAAGTCACTATTATAACCTAGCTATTATAGTTTTCCATATTTATAGGTATAAATATATTTTAAAAAATAATTATAATGGTTTTATAAATTTTATATTCATATTTAATTCAGTACACAATTTTCAATGAAATCATTTTATGCTTCAGATATACATTTTCTTCATAAATGTTTATAATATATTTTTCAATGAAAATAATATAATTAATTTCTACCACTTATAATTTTTTTTATAAAATTGTCTTATTTTATAAATAATTATTCCAAAATTAACCTAAGGTGAAATATTGATATTTTTTCTTTAAAGTATTCATTTTCTAGGGAATATTGAAAATACCAATTTTTTAAAAATGGTGATTTATTTACATTTAAAAATCTATATAATATTTTAAATCTGATACAAACAAAATATAAATATACTTTATTTTGAAATTACTTCATTAATTAAAGTTGTCCACTATTTTTTAGACACATATTACTTATTTAAAATATAATAAAAGATTGTAGTTAAATTTCAAATTGCCCTTGGTACATTTAATGTAAAATAAATTGAATGGTTGAAAAATTGGTGTTAATGATATTTTTTAATAAATAATATTTTATTAATTATTTTCAAATTAATAATAATTTTATATTTTTCAAAGTGAATTAAATATGGTTGAATATATAAACCATGGTAAATTTATGAGTAATATAGACATTTATGATAAAACTCTTAACCAATTAATATTGAGATATTTCTTCTCGTGGTTAAGGTTAAAATCTGAAACAAATGGGATTAACCAAAAGATAAGGTTAAAAAACCCCATAAACCCATAAAAGTTTTATTAGATTATGGTATATCTACCTCATACTACCTGATCATAAAATATTTTCCCATTTCGAAGCAATTAAAAATATATTTAACTTTTAATATTTTTATATTTTTTGAAATTCCAAAAGTTACTCTCTTCTCACATATAATAGGCTAGCTCTTACACACATTTCTCAAATGTAAAAATGATTTTTTTTCAATAAATAATTACAAAAATACACTAAATAATTCCATTACAACATCCAATATTTTTTTAAATTTGAAAAAACCACATACTAAGGTATTGCTTTGAAAAGCTAAATAGATTGTTCGAAGAAGTTTTATGATTATTAAGTGAGCATTTTTGTTTTATTTATTATTAATACTCTTAGAAATCATAATTTTTTTCTAAAACAATAAAAATTTATTTTTTTGATAATTATAAGTTAATATGTTTGTGAAATAACTTATATACATGTCATCTTAAATAATATTAGAAACGAAACTATAAATCGCATGTATGGCGGACTACCGTCTCACAAACTAATGTAACTAATTTTCCATAAACGCCTTTCACATATTGATATACTGATGTTTTTAATGGGTATATATTGTATTTATAAAATAATTATACTTATTAAATTAAAAAATCATATCCACTTTCTTACCTTCCAATCAAATGGAAAATGAGAAAGTTACAAATGTGTACCTATGGACCACCACCACCTAAATGTTACACAAATCGTTTTCATTTAAAATTTACATGGATTGTAATAATGATATATTTCATGAATATATATGACATATATGATATAAAAATGATTCTATAAATGTTATTTACTATTTATAATTCTTTCATTCCATCTCACAAATAGTTAAAATAGCATTCTTGCATATGTACGACCTACCATCTCGATGTTATTTGTAATTCATTTTTATATCTGTAAAATTAATCAATGAATATATATATTTATATAGTAAATATATATGAAATTTTTAAAATTATAATCATTATGGAGATGGTGAAACCATGATCAAATTACAAGAAACAATGCTATAAAACAAAAATATACATTGAAAACGAATCAATTATCTCCTAGAATAGTGATTTTAATAAATAATTTTTAATAAAAAAGTGATAAAATGATACACATAAATCATGTATGGTATGATATATATGATTTATATCTATAATATATTCTTAATAAACCTATATTTATTATATAGGAGGTTTGAATGTGAATGAATATATTTAAGAGATGTGGTAAAGGATTTTGTCTCAATTTCTTTTCATTTTAGATTATTTATATATTATGCACCTAATTTCATTTTAAAGTTGAAAATGTTTGTTGGGTCATAAAAAATACACATGAATGGAAGAATTAGATTGATTAATTTGGATAATGGTATAAATTAACCCAAAATAATTGTTTAAAGAACATTTTTTAAGGATATGGAAGCCTTAGGGTTGGCTTAGTCCAATGAAGTAAAAATACTCTACCGACCGCTGCTCAACATGGAGTTTTTCTACTATTTGATGGTTTCCATGGGTAAAGTAATTTTTAGGATGATATTTTACTAGAAGAACTAAGGAATGAAACCTTATTTCTTGGGCAGGATTGTTATTTCATTCCCCTGTGAATTCCCCCCACAAATGATAAATCATTTGTGGGCTAAGTTGGTGATTTTACATTCCATGTGAATAAAATAATTCATGGGATGGGGTGTGATTTCTCAGATCATTCAAATGAATCCCATGGACCAACACATATGATGTAAAATAACAATACTTCATCCCTATGATCCTCTATAAAAGAACCCTAACGAAAACTAGACATAATATATCATGAAGAGATCTAGAAGAACATAGCCAAGAAACAAATGACCCTTTATGGAACCCCAACCTGTGAACCATCTTTGTGTGACCATTCTCATATCACTATCTTGTGAACCAAAATAATATGAACATTCATGTATTCCATAGTATTTTTTGTTATTAGGAATGATTTTATTCCCTCTCTCACAGGGAATCACTCTATGAAATTCTGATGCAACCATCTCTTTTACAACCAGCTCCTTCACATAAATCCCTATACGTCTATCTCATACATGGCTATCCCTTCTCAACTATCACTAACCCCCATGATAAATGGAAAATCATAGTTCTAACCATTATAGTTGGTTTAAAGACATTTTTATTTACAATATATATATCTCTAAATTCCACCTAATATAATTCCATGAGTCGACATACTCCTCCACACTCCATGTAATTTTTTCAGTTAACATACACCTCTTGTTTTCTATCCCATGAAATTAGTTGAGATTATCATTAGTACAATTCCTTGAGAACCTTGATTTAAAAATTTCACAAGGAAGACTCAGAAAACCCTCACATGACTCCTATTCCAGGTTGAACAAGAAAGGGATGATCTTACAAACCTCTCACAACATCCATTTCTAGGAATTGTCCTTATAGTCATCATAAACACATGACATTAAAAGTTATGGATCTCGTCCCCAAAACCAGATTTTATACAATTTTTTGATCATCCCTATAACAAGACATTAAAAAATGCTTCTATAATCCTACTTATGTGATAATAAACTGTAGTATACCTGACATTGAAAACATATGGCGTGTCTTGTGATAAACATGGGATTACTTAGGCATTAATAATATGATTCCTCATGAAATAATAATTAGATAACTATAAATAAATTATTATATGGGAATCCATTTTAGAGTAAGCCTCCAGTATTTCTTGCATGATGTGGATGTCTTGATCCTTTTATGCTCCTTGAAATATCACATCTACTAAGGATATGGGGATATTAATGTCCATTATCTCTCCCTTTAGAACAAATTTGTGTCCAGTAGCCGAAAAAGTGGATTGTGTGATCTTTAGATATACTACTCCATCTTGTTTCTCTCAGTTATATTGGATAACATGACAGAGAGGTTATTAGTGATCAAGAAATCTTTGTGATCAAAACCAACACATGAGAATCCACATGAGAATAATCTCTAACAATATCCACCAAATAAATCCTCCAATATAGTACAATTGTTGAATCCATAAACAATACATGTACCGCCCCGACCCCAGTTACCCAGAGTCGGTGCATTATTACATAAAATTGGCATGATCACAAAATATTATGTCTCGAATGACCGATTATTTTAGTATCCTTGTAAACACTAGATACATTAATAAGTCATACATTACATCATAAGTAGAAAACTACAACAACATAGTCTCTATAGTCCACACTCATATCCCCTCAGACTATCCCTTCATGTTAGTCATAACATACTTCTTCACATCTACTGAAAAATAAAACATAGAAAGGGGTGAGCTCAGATGCTTAGTAAAGATTACAATATAGAGGAAACATTCATAAATATGCATAAAAATTTAAGGCAATGTATAAGAAAAACAAATTCCTTTTAAACATGAACATCTGTATAATATGGAAAACATAAAATGAAATAACGCCATTTACATATTCACATGGAAATTCTACTATCCGAATAATCACATGAAATATCAATAACCACTTTTATAATGATGGAATACATAATGTCGGACATTAATTTTTGTGACATGGCCTCGTTCCAGGACCTATGGGTAACTGTAACCAGACCCAAACCCGGAGAGCCCCTGTAACTGGACTCCATCCCAGAGAGCCACTCTAACCGGACTCCAACCTGGAGAGCCTCTCTAACCGGACTCCATCCCGAAGAGCCTCTCAAACGGACTCTATCCCAGAGGGTCTGTCTTAATAGGTCCCAAACATAGAGGGCTTACTTTTACCGGTCCCTAGTCTGAAACATTCTAGTCTAATACATTCATCATTAGAAGAGGTTGAAATATTACCTAAGAATTCATATTAAAACTAGAATATAGAATGTCAATACATTATACATAAACCATGAATGGTATGAAATAACACATCCACAGTCAAACATATCACAAAACCTTCAATACAATATGGAAGTTTTGTATCATAATAAATCAACTTCATATAATCTTACTATCCATCAAAGGATGTTGACATAGATAAAATCAAAACATTTTGTTTAGATAAATATCTCTTTATATTTTGAAATCATTTAAGAGTCATGTAATTATAAAGAAAAAATTTATTTTTAAAATATTCTTATATTCTTGTCAGGGAAGCATCGACGATGTTATGACGACAGAAAATAGCTGCACCCGCCGTTCAAGTTAAAAAAGAGTTTTACCTTAATTTTGTCGAAAAGGTCATAAAGTACCCTGTTTGGAAAATGACAGAAAGATTACTCTCAAAACATTTATTAAAAAGTCAAAAAATGTAATAAATGAATTTAACCCATAGTATATTAAATAGAAACAGTGTTTTGGAATACATTTTTAAGAAACAAAGATGTGGATGACAAAGAGGTCCTAGTAGATAATTACGTATAAACATCCCCAGATAATGAAGAGATTGTAGAATTAACCCTTACCTTGTACTTTTCCTTGGTAGAGAGTAGGTTTACCTCTATTATAATGGTGAAATAATTTTTATTAAATTATACAAGCACCATATATATTAATATGATATCATATATGATCTTTTAACATTGCTTTGTTAATAATATCATAGCATTGTTGTCTTTTCAGGTGTTCACCGATTCATTTTCCTTTGTATGCTTTGTTACATAAATAATGTTTTTTATAGATAGGATGTATCATATTAATATTTATAATGTTATTTTGTCTTTAATCATTATTTTTAATCATCTAATGAAAATTAATCATGAATTGATACGACGAGGAATGAATCTCATCGCGTTTTTGGAGACGGTAATCCGTACGTACGCACGAGTGACAATATAAATTTTTTGATATTAAAATAAAATATAATTGGATGTTATATCATATATACAGAATAATTATCATTTTAAATGTATTATCTACCTAAATTACACATCATTATTATAACCATCCAAATAATAATGTATTGAATAACAACTACACCACGACATGGAGACGACAAGCCATATATAAGGGTGTATGGTGACATGTCATTCATGGGATGGATAGAATAATGAATTTAATTTTACCATATTTTTATCAAAACATCATAGTATATATAATAAAATGGAATTATTAATTTAGAATGGTTACAACAAAGAAAGAGAATGTGGAAGAACAAAGGAACTTGAAAGAGGTGAGGAAATATTTACCTCTTCTTTGGGTTCTTCCTTTTGATTTGATCTAAAAGACTCTATATATCAGTTTTTTGACTAATGGAAGTCATCTAGGATGAAGGGAGGATAGTTCAGAGGGTATTTGGGTAAGTTTTGGGCGAGACAAATGGATTTTATGTTGTGAATTAGAGAGGAGGGAGAGTGACCTTTTATAAGAGGGGTGGGGGGCACCTTAGGAAATACTTCAAATATTATTTTATAATAAATTCATATTCATTTTATAATGGATCAAAAGTGACTTTTTTCGAGGATAGGGTGGTGATTTGTCGAAATCATCTCAACCAATAGGTTTTAGAGAAGTTTCGGTTACCATTTTAACCTTATCATTTACATTTAATTCTTTGTTAAATATTTTAACTTTTACTGCGTCTTCTCGTATTATTACACTATATGGTTAATAAACATACAATAAATTTCCAATAAAACATCAATTGGTTCATTAATATCATATATATTATTATATAATCATTTTGGAAGAACCGTATATTTTTAGGGCCATTATATCAATTAATAATATTATATTTGTTTTAAAAACTATTTTATGTCAATTTTGACACTATATGGTATTTGTTTTTTTGTTAAACTTATACCAGCATTATTACTTAAAAAAAAATTCCTCTACCAAACCATAAAATTTCATATTAACCTATAAAATTAGTGTAATTCATAAAAAGTCTCAAATTACATTTATTTAGATATTTATAATATCAATTATTTTAATATTCCATTAATTAAGTAATTACTGCATCATAATTATGTCATTAATAAATTAAATTATTTAATGTTTAAAAAATATAAATAAAATACCATTATGTTTTAAATCATTTTATATTTATAATGAATATTTTTAGTCTAATTTATCTAATGTATAACCCTATTTGAAAAATGTCTTAGTTATTAAACTTTTATTTTAACTCTTTTAACTCTTCGTTGATTTATGGAATAATAAATGTCCTAATCTAATCCAAGTGGACCGAAGAGGTTCATATTAAATTCCTAAGGACGATTTTGGTCGAATTATACATATACAATGGAATTTGGACACGTGTTTGGGAAATAATAATATCAATTTTACCCTTAATTACCCTATTTACTTTTAACTGTGGAAAATAAAAGTAAAAAGTTACTATTCAACATAAATTATTTTCATCTTATTGAACCACATTCTACTTACTGATATCAACCATGTCTCTCATATTTTTTAAATTCCATTAACAAAAGTGGTAAAATTATGTTTTATGTGAATTTGCAAATTCTCCTAGGAGGTGGGTAAAAGACGGTAAAAAGTTCAATAAAATTTTTATATATCTAATATTATTATAAAATGACTCAAATGAATTACATTGAACTTATATAGGTATTATGTATCTATTTTTTAATAAAATAAATTTAAATAAAATAAATATTTATTCAAATAAAACGTCGGTTTTTAAATAGTAACCTAGTGTTTTCACTATTCATCAAAAATTTAATGTTTTCAAAAAAATACAAAAAATTCACCCTAGGCTAATTTCAATATTATGAATCAAAAAACGAAGTCCATTTTGAAGGATAAAATTTATATAATTTCAAAAAGTGGGTATTACTATTCATTACGGCAAGTTTGCTTTTTGTGGTGTGTTAGAACTCGGAGTTGCGTACAACACACACTATTGTATTATTCCATGAAAAGCTTACCATAGAAGCTTGGGTTGTTACATTCTACCCTCATTCAATAAATTGTTCCCTCTCAATTTAAAATTGTTCTTCGAAAAAAAAATGTTGAAATTAGAAAATACCTTTGTGGAAAACTCACATTGAAAATAGGGTTAATAAAATTTAGTTTTAATAAGAGGGGAAGGGAAATGAAAAAGTCACCACACAAAATTGTATTGAATAAGATAACATTGGTGGAAATTATAGACATGTAATAAGAGGAAAATGTAAATATTTATAGGGAGTGATTGAGGTCATCAATCACAAACAACTGTAAAATTTAAGGCCTTAAAGCCATCAATCTATGATGATTTAAAATATAATCAGTTCAACAAAATATAACTTATTAGGATAAAACTTTTTTGGTTTTAATATACCTTCCCAAATGTTTAAGAATTAATTTATTCATAGAATAAGAGAAATATATATATATATATATATATATATATACGTGAAAAGTAGAGTTTAATCCTTAAACTAATTTCCACCACAAACTCATCTTTCACTCCAAAAAATAATAGAACCCAAAAAAATATTATAATTATCCTAATAATATAAGGTTACAAATATAACACATACCATTTAATTGAAGAAAAACATTTTTTAATAACTATGGACTTCATGTATGCTAGTGGTAGGTAATAAAGGGTTGTCGCACTATGGTTGTGGGTTCGATTCTTGAAGCTTTATCTGACACGACGGGTTATCACCCGACCTGTAGGTTGCCCTTTTTCAAAAAAAATCTTAATAAATGTTTTAACCTTAAACAATAAAATCCAAAGTTCATCTTCATCCATTCCAACCTTTATAGTCATCCAAAATACCTCTATCTAGACTCTCTGTAAAAGGTATATAAATTCCAAAATCATTTGTAACATCATATTCCACAAATGAAGTAATGTTTCTCTTATTTTCAAATACTGAAAATATGATTACCTTAGTCATATTAAAACCTTAATGAAAACAACAAGTACTACAGTACAATCCTTATATATATCACATTATTCTTATAACCAGAATATAATCCTTGAGTTCAAAAACACAAATACCTTAATTATTCCACTTCAACTGTAGTAACATCATAAGATTGTTTTTGATCAATTTTAATTTTATAAGGTAAGTTTCCATGTAACTTAGGGAATTCGTTTTAATAATTCCCCATTTCTCTAAAATAGTAGCATTCAACATTGATAGCCACTTTCTTCCTCGTGCAATCATGAGCTTGGGGGCCATTTTCACCACACATGTGACAAACTCCCATTAAGTTTTGGCAAGTACTGGGGTGTTTCTATTGACAATTATCACATAATGGAATATCATTCTTTCCATTTTTCCATTTATATATCCTTTTCTCCACCATTATCTTCTTCTCTTACTTTACTTTATTTTCATAAGATTTAGATAATTCATTTTCTGTCTTGATAGTACACTAGACTATATCTTTGTATGATGAGAGGGATTGTGATATTAATGCTCGAAGGAGAAATGGTTTTAACCCATTAAAGAAATGGTCAATATTACTTCTTGGGTTACCTATGTAATCTAAAACATGACTTGCTAACCATGTAAAGTTAGACTCATACATTGCAACATTCTCGTTCTCCTTTTGCCTCAGACTCAGAATTTTTTTCCCACATCCACTCGATGGTCATGAGGAATCTATTTTTCTAAGAAAATATCTTTAAACTCCATCCATTACATATTTTATACTTCATCATATTCCTTCACATTTTGAATCAATGACCACCATTGATCAATATCTTTAGTGAGGTGGTAAACTGCCAAGACAACTTTTTCCCTTTCGCTACTCCCCAAGGTGTGCAATATTATCTATAAGAAATTTATCCATTGCTGAGCTACTAGTGGAATTTTACCCCCATTTAATGCTGGTGGTTGTTGCCTCATGAATCAATATAAAATTTATCCTCCACACTTTGGATCAGGGTGCTCCATACGGGTAAGGTAATTATTCATAACTGGAGTGATTTTTCCTAGTATGGTGATTAGCTGATCAACACTTATTACATCACCAGATCCAATATAATTATCTTGAGTAGGATGGAAATCCTTACATGGAGTTTGTGAATTTATATGGTTTTCATTCATTCCACAAGGCACCATTTATAAACAATGGCATAAACTAGATTTGTTTACGAATCGAAATACATAATTCCAAACATGTAAAATACTTAACATAAACTGAACAGTTTATGGATATAATCCATAATCATAAAAATGTTATCTTTGCAGAAATATATACTCATAAACCCTTCATAATGGTTTGTAAATAAAATGAGAATTATCCTAAGCATATCCCCATGGAGTGTCATAACCAATAGTGTAGCAAGACCCGTTGTCGTGCACCAATTCCAATTCGAGTCTAGCTCAAAGCGGTGTTTTCTGGTTTTACCCCTAGGTACATCTGTGCTAGAGCCGCCAATACCTGTTCGTATCTATACATGGATGTATTTATTGGAAAACTCATAAAATATCTACAATATCAAAATTCTATGAAGTTCTTCTATACTAGTCCTCAAAGTCTACCATTGGGATATGTGCACTAATTAGAGTTTACCTAAATCTAGTTTCCAAGGATTGTACTAATCTTCCTCTGATACCAACTCTAACGCCCCAACCCAAGTTACCCATAGTCGGTGCATTATTACATAACTTTGTCATGATCACAAAAGATCAAGTATCAAAATACCTATTAGTTTAGTAGCCTTTGAAACACTAGATACATTCACAAGTCTTATATTACATCATAAACTGAAAAACTACAGCAACATATTCTCTATAGTCTACACTCATATCCCCTAAAACTATCCCTATAGGTCTGTCGTAAAATACTTCTTCACATCCTGGGAAAAATAAAACATAGACAGGGGTGAGCTCAGATGCTCAGAAATGATAACAATATTGCAGAAACTTTCATAAATAAACATAAACATTTAAGGCATTGTATAACTAAAACAAAAGCCTTTTAAACTTGAACATCAGAATAATATGGATAAAATAAAATGAAATAATTCCATTTCTCTATTCACATTTATATTATACTAGTCATAGAATCACATACAATATCAATAACAACTTTTATAATGATGGAATGCATAATGTTGGACATTAATTTCTGTCTCAAGGCCGCGTGCCAGGACCTAGGGGCTAACTGTAACCGGACCCTAACTCGGGGAGCCTCTGTAACCGGAATCCATCCCGGAGAGCCAGTGTAACCAGACAACAACCCAGAGAGCCTCAGTAACCGGACTCCATCTCAGAGATCCTCTATAACCAGACTCCATCCTGAAGGGTCTGCAATAACCGGACCCCAACCCAGAGGGCTTACTTTTACCAGTCCCCAACCCGGAACATACTAGTTCAATACATTCATCATAAGAAGAGGTTGAAATATGACATAAACATTAATTTTAAAACTATAATATGAAATGTCAATAAATTGTCCATAACTCGTGAATGGTATGAAAGAAATCACATCCATAGTCAAACATATCAAAAATCCTTCAATGCAATATAAAAGTTTTGTATCACAATAAATCAACTTCAAATAATCATACAATCCATTAAAGGATGTTAACATAGATGAAATCAAAACATTTTGTTTAGAGAAATGTCTCTTTATATTTTGAAATCATGTAAGAGTCACATAATTATAAAGAAAACATTTATTTTGAAAATATTCAAATAACCTTATAAGGGAATCTTCGATAATGTTATAATGGTGGAAAATAGCTACACCTGCTGTATAAGTTATAGAAAACAATCTTACCTTAATTTTGTCCAAAAGGTCTTAAAGTGCCTTGTTTGGAAAACGATAGAAATATTCATCTAAAAATAGTTATTAAAAAGTCAAACAAGGGTTTAAATGAATTTATCCCATAGTCTAGTAAATAGAAAGAATGTTTTGGAATACATTTTTAAGAATCATAGATGTCTATGATATAAAGGTCCTAGTAGATAATTACGTATAAACAGTCTCAGATAATGAAGTGATTGTAGAGTTAACCCTAACCTTGTACTTTTCCTTGGATGAGGGTAGGTTAACCTCATGTATAATGGTGAAATAATTGTTATTAAATTATTTAAGATCTATATATATTAATATGATATCATATATGATCTTTTAACAATGCTTGTTTAATAATATCTTAGTATTATCATCTTTTCGGGTGTTAACTGATTCATTTTACTTTGTATGCTTTTTTTCAAAAGTAATGATTGTTATGGATAGGATGTATCTTATTAATATTCAGAATGATATTAAATCATTAAAAATTATTTTTAATCAACTAATGAATATTAATCTTGAATGGATATGATGGGTAATGAATCTCATCACGTTCGTGGAGACGGTAATCCGTACGTACGCATGAGCGACAATATCATTCTTTTAATATTAAAATATTATATAAATGGATGTTATATCATATATATATAATCATTATCATGTTATATTTATTATCTACATGAATTAAACATCATTATTATACCCATCAAAATAATAATGTATTGAATAACAATTACACCACGACGTAGAGTCGGTAAGCCATACGTACGCAAGTATGGTGACATTTCATTCAAGGGATGGATATAATAATGAATCTGGTTGTACCATATTTATAATAACATCATATTATATAGAATATACTGGAGTTATTATTTTATAATGGTTACAACAAAGAAATAGGAAGTGGAAGAAGAAAAGAACTTGTAAGAGGTGATGAAATATTTACCTATTTTTCGGGTTCTTCTTTTTGATTTGATCAAAAGGGATCCTTATATTGGATTTCTAACTAAATTATTTCCTCCAGGATTAAGGGAGGATAGTTTAGAGGTATTTGGGCAGAGTTTGAACGATCCAAATGGATTTTATGGTGTGAATTAGAGAGGAGGGGGAGTGCCCTTTTATAAGAGGGGTGAGAGGAACCTTAGAAAAAACATAAAATATTATTTTATAATAATATCATATTCAGTTTATAATGGTTCTAAGGTGAATTATTTCGAGCCTATGGTGGAGATGGGTTGAAATCCTATCAACCAATAGGTTTTTGACATGTTTAGGTTACCATTTTAACCTTTCCATTTAAATTTAACTCTAAGTTAAATAAGATAACTTTTACCGTGTCTTCTAGTATTCTTACATTATATGCTTAATAAAGATACTATAAACATCCAATCAAACCCCAATTCGTTCATAAATGTCATATATATTATTATATAAGTCCTTTTCTTGAACCTTATATTTTTAGGGTCAGTATATCAATTAATAATATAATATTTGTTTTAAAAACTATTTTATGTCAATTTTGACACTATTTGGTATTTTTTTTGTTAAAATCATAACAACATTATTACATCTAACAAAATTCATATACCCAACCCTAAAATGTCATATTAACTTAAAAAATTAGTGGAATTCATAAAAAGTCTAAAATTAAATTTATTTAGAAATTTATAATATCAACTATTTTAATATTCCATTAATTAGGTAATTACTGCATCATCATTGTGTCACAAATAAAATAGATTATTTAATGTCTAAAAAATATAAATAAAATACCATAATGTAAAATATAATTGTATATTTCTAATTAATATTTATAGTAGAATTTATCTTATGCATAACCCTATATTAAAAATGTTTTAGTAATTAAACATTGATTTTAACTCTTTTACCTTTTATTTGAATTAAATAATAATAAATTTCATAATATAATCCAGGTGGACCAAATATGTTCATATTTTATTCATAAGGTAGTATTTGGTAGAAATATACTTATCCAATGGAATTAGGACATGTGTTAGGATAGTAATAATATCATTTTTATCTTTAATTACCTTATTTGCTTTTAACTATGGTGAATAAAAGTAAAAAAACTACTATTTACCAAAAGTTATTTTCATATTATTGAACAAAATTTTACTTACTGCTATCAACCTTGTCTCTCAGATTTTTGAGATTCCATTCACAGAAGCGGTAAAATTATGTTTTATGTGAATTTGCAAATTCTCCTAAGAGGTGGGTAAAAGATAGTAAAAAGTTCAATAAAATTTTTATATATCTAAAATTATTATAAAATGACACCAATGAATTACATTAAACTTATATAGGTATTATGTATATATTTTTACCTAAAATAAATATAAACAAAATAAATAATTATTTACAGAAAAATTCAGTTTTAAACTATGACTCGGTGTGTTTCACTATTCATAAAAAATTGAATGTTTTCAGAAAAATACAAATAAAATTCACCATAAGATAATATTGATATTCTAAATACAAAAATGAAGTCCATTTTGAAAGATAAAATTTATAAAATTTCAAAAAGTGGGTATTACTATTCATAAAGGCTAGTTTGCATTGCGTACAACACACACTATTGTATTATTCAAAGAGAAGCGTACCATGGAAGCATGGGGTGTTACAATACATTGAAAGGTCCATATTATAGATGATAATGTAAATACATTGGCATCAAATATGGTTTAATCCTTAACATGTAACAAACTATCTGTTCTTTGATTCTCAAATAACATAGATACATAGGAAGACTCTCATTGGTCTAAAAGCAATACCCAAATTCACCCTAATGTTCTCTATGACACAATCCATGTAGTGTAACATCCAGATGAGAGACCACATATATATTTAGTTACTCGGGATTCTTCAATGTCCACCCCCCACAAAACAATGACTAATAAAATTTTTCTGGGGTATCCTTGGAGCAAGATGTTAAACAACATGGTTTGGTCCTTGTCACATGACAATAAAAGGTGATGTGTATTATTAAGTGTCACCAAACTACGTGTGTTATAATTTATTTCATGAGGATACCAAGGAAGCCAACACTGACATCAAAATAACTTCTATCACACTTGATGACTATAAAATATAGAGATCCCCATTCTATAGATTGAAACCAGAATCATTCTAATGATGGTCCAAAGAATCAATGATACCTATATAAAAAGAGATAAATTTACAGAGAACCTCAAATACATACAGATGATTCTGAACCCATGCATGTTCACAATTGAGTATAAATTCATGTTGATCCACTTCGAAAAAACATGGGAATGGACAAAGGATATGAGAACATTTCATAAATCCATAAGAGAGTCCCGAAATATAAGAAAGATCCCCCAAAATAATGGGATGATCCCAACATCCTATCCTCATGACCAATGATTTTTATTAAGGTTCATTTTATATATTCCCCATATAACTTCTTCCTTTGGAATTTAATTCCATGAGTCATCATTGATATGATTGTAGTTTTGTGTTTTTGGATCCTCAAACAAAAACAATTGGAGACCATTCATAAATAGTGCACCTAACATGTATAATTATACGAAATTCCACACCATCCAATCAACCATCAGTAATAAATGTATTTTGGTCAAAAAATGTATTTATTCTATTACCCATTATATAATGAATCATTCATACTTCACGGTATTTTATGTTTCAAAAAAACTATTTCATCGAAGTTTATTTGGATTGAATCTTTCCTAATTGAATGTGTATAATAAGTAATTGTTATTTTTTTGGGTTAAAAAAATTCTTCATTGATTTTATTATATAAATACTAGGATTTAAATGGAATTTTATTATTTATGCCTTATTTGAACTATTTTTTTCTAGATTTAAATTTTTTACAGTTAATCACTTAATGAATTAATTCTAACTTCAATTTTATGATTATTTTATGGGGTTTTCATCTTAAATTATATTATTTGAGACATATGATATGTTAAAAATATATATTATTTGATGAGTTATATCTACTAAAAATTTGAAATTTGAAATTTCAATTTTTGTTTTGTTCATTATATTTAATGTTTCATTTGATTTAATTATTTCATGGTTCTTATGATTCAAAAGCTAACAAAGTGGAATTATATTTATAATTAAATCTTATTATTAATCAGAATTATTTGTGCTTGAATTTCAATTGAGTAAATTATATAATCCTTATCTGATAAAAATATTTCATTATTCATATCCACTTTATATTTCATGTGAATAATGTTTTATTTCTTTCATTTTATTCAATTTATGTTCCCGAGATCCCATAATATTGTTATTATAAAATACAAACTTTGTTTTAATATTTGGTTGAAAATATTTTAATTCTATTTCTATGTTTTCCAAAACTGTTGTTACAATCATACAACTATGGTTTAAGGTAATTATTATCAATGATGAATGTTTTTCAAAATGGTTTATAAATAATCTTTATGTCTTTTTCTAACCATGGTACTTTTTGGACTTTTAAAATATTGTGAAAGAAATGATTTATTTTATCTTTCATGAAATGAATGGAATTTACTATAATTCTATGCACTACATTGTATGAATATTTTATTACAGGTTTCCATAGTTATTTTCAAAAAATTTGTTTTCCATTACATTTATTATGTTTTTATATTTTAATTATATTATATCAAAAATAAAAGGTTATGTTCCTTATGAATTTTTAATGATATTTTTATGTTATTTATATTCATCAATGATAACATACTTTGGACATTCTTCTGTTTAAAATTGGATATAATATAGTGGTACCCAACATATTCTTTCACTTTATGGTTTATGATTATTATTAAGATATGTTTAAGAATCCCATTTATTTACTATATGTTATACTATGATAAATTGATGTATTTTTGTGAAATATATTTTATTTTCATGGGTAATAAAATGATGATATGATTAATGATATTATAAAACAAATATGTATGGTTTTCTAAAGGTTATTGGTGGTCCCATAATTTTATAGATCTACACTGAATTGTGTAATGAATTATATCTCCTCGGATAATTATAGGATGTAAGTCGATGTTCCTGATCCACAATGGTAAAGTAGTTAATGTTCTTGATCCAATATTTTATATCGGCGTGGATGCCTAATCCATTATGATATTATAAAAAATCCATGTATTCTAGATCCAATATTATTTGATTGTATCATTAGATAAGTTTTACATATGAAAGTGTTCCTATAATTATGATGGTTCTACCCCATTATGACATGAACTTATGGTTTGTGATTGATTGATACTAATTTATAACTATTTTGATTCATTTATTTTGAAATAATAAATCTTTATTCTAGGAAACAAGTTTAGGATATATGAAATATTATATATAACCATTGTATGTTTTTGTCATGATATCAAACAATTATTCTTATCTTATACTTTCATATGATCATTGATTAAAATATCCCATTTTTACCCTTATAGAGCATCCAGTCTCATCCTTTTGTAGCCTTAGATTCCCCATATAATGATGAATGGTTTTAAGTCAGGTATTTTTTTAATATTATAGAATTTTGAGAACATTATGGGAGATATTGAATATTTTTCAAAAAATAAGAGGATTGTGTATTATGTATCAAAATATGGTAAATAATTATGGTCCTCTGTAATGTAATAAAAACAAATTGAATATTCATCTAAAAAGATGTAATTTTTATATATGAAAATATTGTCTCACAATACAATTATTTTAAAGAGGAAACTACCTTAAAAGGTTATATTTAAATTCTTCCCGTATATATGTATAAAAAATCACATCATTTTGTTTTTTCCAAATATTAGTTATGTAATTTTTTCAAATGGGTTAAGGTAGTAAATAATTATGTTGGAAATATAGAACTGTGGTTTGATGTTCACAAATAAATATGGTAGTTGTTCTAATAACCTAGAAAAACACATATAAGGAATAATTATAATTATTATTTGGTGTTACTAAATTACATTATAATATAAAAATTTTCAAATGAATGTGTATAATGGCTAAAATTAGGGTACACTTATCCATTCGTGTTAGTTTCAATATCCTCATCGGATTCTATGTCCTGGGTTCTTAGAAAAAAATGATTCTATTCATATTAGGGGATGTGTTTTGGGTCATCTCCCTCGAGGGAGATTTTTAGTGTACATATAACTTCATTAATATTTTCATTAGGTGGGGTATTATAGGTTTTGGTGATCCTATTGCAGAATATGATATTGATGCATTTAAAATAATATTAAATACATGAAATCACTTATTAACACATAAATTGATCAGGTCTGTAAAGGGGAGATTTCATTGGATAATGTAGTTTAGAAGATGATAGAATGTATTTTTGAAGATAAATAAACAATAATTGGGGGTGAAATAGGTGAGAATTTAATAAATTAACACTAATATTATTCATTTTAGTGGTTATTTTTTATTCAGTATATATTAAAATTCAAATTAAATTAAATATTTTAATAGTATCTCCTATAAAATAGGTCATTAATTATTTGAATAATTATCATCATAATATTAGGATAGTTCTGATAGCACATATGACTATGTTTCCTTACAAAATTTCATTTCCATTATCATAAATTATACAAGAATGTCAAAAGGTTGGTTACTAATAAATTTAGGTTGAACTATTGGTTGGAGAATATCTAGTGATATATTTTATCTATTTTCCACGTATATTCTTCCAACCACAAATAGATAACTTGAGAAAGTGTTCAGGAATCATTTTATAAATGGTATATTTTTATTCTATAAGACATGGTTTTGAAATGTTTTTATTTCATGAGAGATTATATCAACTTCCACGTTGGGATTATCATTTTAAAAATGTATTGAAAATGATTTAAAAAAGTTATATAGAGGGATATCAAAGATAAATTATTGTGTCACTGGGATAAAATACAAGATAGTTGAAATTGTAATGATATATGATTATATAGTTTTAAAAGACATTATTTAGATAATATAAAACAAATAATATTGTGAATAATTCATCTTTATTGAAATATGTTTTTTTAACATCATTTTTAATTTTATACATGCAATTATTAATAATTAAAATTAGGATATGTGTAGAGACTTGTATGGACCTTTGGAATCCCAGAGGTATAATCCACTATATTTTTTTAATTATATTGGAGTTCAAGATGTAGATAAAGTTTTAGTGACAATAAGCTATATTTTAATATTTTGTTCAAAAACCAAGGGCTCAAACAGTGGGTTTTAAACTAGATATATTGAAATGATTTGGATGAAAATGTCAGAATATTAAAGAAAAAGATATATTTAATGAGGGGATTTTCATATTTTTTTAGAATATGATCAATGATTACTTTTATCTATTAGTGATGCATTTTTATTAAATATTATATTTTTATTGATTTCTAGTAAGGGATTTTATCTATCATAGAGATTCTGTATTATTTTAAATATCTCATTCATTTCAAACCAGAGTTAGTAACTAATAATTATCACAAGGATTATAGGTTTGAGATAAGGACTTTATTAGTGAATCACAAAATGATTACAATACTAAATTCTCAAATCTATGTTGATTTTTTTTATAAATGGTAAAATTGGGGAGGCTGATAAGGAAGGTGAATATATTATTACTATTTCCCATAAAAATTAGTTGGGTGAAAAGTTTCCTGAAGTGTCCAAAATTTAAAATGAAAATTACTCAAAAAGAAATCTATGGGGATGTCTTCTTATTTTTTTAGGGAAATAACATAAATTTATGTTATCGACATAGTGTAATGGACCATGTAAAGACATATCACACTGTTTCACCAAAGACCTCTCATTGGTATACAACGTAGGGTGGTAACACAACAAAATTTCATCCATGTTACCCTCTCATTATGTAATTTGATCTTATATAATGCTTGCGATTAGTTGCGGGAGTTTAGTTGGTTTTGATAGTGTTTTAGAGTTAATACCTTTCTCAAGAAGGATATAACACAGATCATGGTTAGTGGCATAGAATTTTCGTGGATGATGTGTGGTGACCACCGACTATGCTATTGGGGGATTTTAGTGGAGTTCTTTAACCACTTTGAACATTATCACCCTAATGTTGTAACAGTTGGGTTGTGACATATGCACTTTTTGGATACATCGTGGTATAGTGGGAAAAAAACTAGAACCATTACCTAAAAAATAGAATATACTATTTTTCTTGAATTATTGGTATTATACATACCTCATAGGGAAGGATGAACCATGATCTTTGAGGTCAACACCGTGGTCTATAGGGATTGTGACATGGTGATATAGGATGTTCCATGGTGTGGTTGTACTCAACAAAATGAATTATATTCAATATCTAGATGTCTAGTTTATAATAATTTTATTTTACCCTATTCATATTCTGTCTGGAGATCTACTCCCCTACTATGATCCCAAAGTGATCCCCTTCAGTTTTGTAATAGGTTTTGGAAAAATCAAAGTGTGTTAGTGATCTAAAATTTCCATGATGTCCTTACCATTCCCTATTTTTCTTAGATCAACACTTATCATCTAACATAGAGCAATTAAAATATATTCTATTATAGATATATCAATTTTCTATGATATGGATCTTGATGAGATATTATTGAATCAATTGAAGGGAAGGGGTTTTGAATATTTCTGTATAATATTTAAATGCTATTCTTTATTTATATCACCCATTGAAAGGTTTGTTGCTTCTCTCTCATCTCCATTGATCATGAACTTAAAGGAATAGTCTATTTTAAAGGCTTTCATGTATTTCCTATGAAATTTTTTTAAGGTTTTGTGAAGAAAAAGAATTTATTTTTTGTTTTTCAATCATGGATAAAGGATGGATTTTGGAAAACCCTTTTATTATATATTTATGATAAATTTTTTAAAATTATGAAACGGTATTCAGGAATACATGTGTTTAAATAAATGTTTAAAAAATAATAATTATTTTATTTTAAATGTTTTAGAATATAATTCCAAATAATGGGTAGGAATGTGTTCAATGTGTATGGGTTTCATCAGAATTTAAACAATTTATGTTTGAGGGATTATAGTTTTAGAGCCCCACCATTAATGGTAACAGCTGTGTGTGTGGATGGTTGTGTGTGTGAACATGGGAATGTTTATGTGAAATATGAATATATTTAAGAAATATCTTTAATGGTTTTATCACATAGATTTCTCAAATGGATTTATGTAAACTATTTAAATAATTATCAATAATTTCATATAAATTGTGCTAACTGGTTCTTTGACTCATGATGTCTCCATGAAAGTGTCTACGGAATTCCTACAAAGTTTATACTCGCCACCTTTTTTGGAACATTCAAATGTCATATACCATGGATTAGTGAAAGGGAAGAAATTTTATCTATCTAGAAACCCATCTTGATACACTGGGAATGGTTTTTGGGGATGGAGATTGGAGATGGTTTGCAAGAACTTTGGATTATGTAACATGTTGTCTTTGAGTCATGATGTCTTTATGTTATTTAATTTTAATTTCCCTATTCTATTGTCACTAGGATATTGTTATTATATTGGATTAATCTTGGGTTGTATGTCATTATATGCATGAAGCATATAGTGGTTTGGATATTTATTTTTTATGGGGATAGAATGGTTAATTTCACAGGGAAAATTATCCCATAGTTTTCTCCAAATCCCTGTGTATTTATTATAAGCCTTTTATATCATTACGATGTCACTTATGGTTAGTGGAACACTATCTATACTAAATCTAATGAGTTAGGGTGGGATGTTACAAATTATATTAATCATGATGGGTAAATCTATAATTTTGGATGGTAAAAAGGAGATATAAATGTTTGAACTTTAAATATATATAACAAAAAGGCCAAACAAACATTTTTATGATTAACCTCATGATACTATGGAGCCTATATAAAAAAGTGTTCAAAGACACATAATGGTATTTTTTCATCTCATTATCTTGGGTTTATCCAAGGCAAGTTTATTACAAAGAATTGTTAATGATACTTCTTACCGTGACTAAATTGTTCATTTCTATTTTAATGATGTATACAAATGGTAAAATTAGTTTCTTTTTAAAAATAATTATTTCACTAAATCCATGGAGTAATTTTAAATTTATTTCAATGATTTTATTTTCTAGTTTAGTGGTTACTAAATAAATTTTTTTAGTGATAGAAAATGGAATTGGGTAGATGTCATAAGAATATGCACGAAGAAGCTACTGAAAATGTGCAATCACCTAATCCATTGGTGAACTATAAATTAGTCTAAAGAATTACATAGTTTTATCAGGTCATATATAAGGAAAAAATAAATTATTGAGCTCTAAAATTATACCACTATGTACTGTTTTAGTAATAGATCCCCTAATCATTTAGGGGATTCTAATCCAGAATGAGTAGTGGTGTGGCAGAATCAGTGGAACAGAATCATTAAATTCATGGACACCTTGGTTTATATAAAAGAAAATTTTGAAAAATTTATAATGCAATTTATTTAATTTTGATGTAGTGATTCAACTTCTCATTATAAATAATGTCAAGGAATTAAATTGGAGTATTTTTTAAGAATTATTCAAAAAATAATTTTGTCCCCATACATCAATAATTTCAACTTCAACCAATTTCTTCAGCTTAATGAAAGAGAATCTATCCATAAAAAACCACAAAAATAAGTTTATCAATTTAGACTAATTTCCAATGGATGTTGCTGCAAGTGCATCCTTGAAGGCATACATGTTTGTGTCTAGACTATGGATTGAATGTCTCTATAAGATAACCACTATGTGTATTGTGGAATATGTAGAAATGGTAAATAAATAAAAAGTGGTTAAAATAGAATGTTACAGTACTCATTGTGGATGGATTATGTTTATCACCGTGTGGAAATGTGGGATCTCAAATTCTGGGAATGAGAATAAGAGTGTCACATACTTCTAAGGTGGTGTAGGGTCTCATAATCAGACCATAGGATCGATTAAATTACCACCTCATCCCAAAATAAGACTTATTTATTGCCATTATGGACCTACCATTTATAATAAACTACAAATTATGGAACCACATAGATCATGTAAAAACTACAATAAAATAATCCACATTCAATATTATTTTTTAAATAGTCCAAATTGTAATCTAGGAGCCGGAACTCATTTTTATCATGAATCCAATTATTTAATGAGACGATATTTTAAAACTGTTTATCATCCTATGAACCAAGAAAGTCTAGATTATTCTAGGATCAATATGAATCCTAAAATTATTTAATCATAGTAAATAATTAATGATCAATGAGGAGCTAGTAAATAACATCATGGTATCGAACATGTCATCATGGATGACCAATATGTTCCTTTAATGGAGTGAGGTTTGATTCTACTGAAGTAAACCATTATGCCATATTTTTTTACATGGTTTCATCTCAATTATTTTTTTATTTTATTTTGTGTGATTGTATGGGTTTACCTATGGAGTTTATTCCTTCTATTTTGAAACTACAAACACCTCATATACAAATTGAGCATCGAGCCTTTAAATGTGCAATGTGTTTGATAATAAAAGAAATTTCAGAAGTGGTTTTAGATTTTTCTTTTTGGGATATGGATATACATGACTATATATTGACAATGGATTGGTTGACATAAATCATGGAATACATTGACTTCTTTGACTTTCATGTGGGTTTCAATTCATCTAATGGAATCGAGTATCTATTTAAGGGAGATTGGGATTTGAATTCCGATAGAGAAATAAATTTGGGACTAGTGGATGGGAATATATATTATTAGTTTAAAGTGGGTACCTTATAAACTGTTGATGAATCTTTATATAGATCCTTTCAACACATATTTGAACAGTTTCCTATCAGATTTTCATATAATTAATCTTTGTATCCACATAAAAGAGAAGTTTAATTTATGACTAATCTCCTATCATGGAATAGAGTTATTTAACTAACATCTTATAGGATGTAATATATGGAATTAAGGTAAATTGAGGTCTATCAAGAGGAGATATAATGAAAAGGGGTCATTAAACCAAGAACATATCTGTGGGAAGCACCAGCTAATTTTGTAATGAAGGAAAATGAAACTCTTAGGATTTTTTTGAATATCATAATATTAAAAAATATATAATAACGAATCAGTATCAACTTCCAAAAAAAATTCTTTCATGATCAATTACATGGAAACTAATGGTTATCTAATACTTACTAGTGATTAGGCTATGACTAACAATGATTTCATAATGGGGATGTTTTGAAGATATATTTTTTGAGTTGTTATGTAAATTATGAATATATAGTTATGTCCTTTGGTATTATGAATGTATTAGTAATCATTATATAATTATGGTATCTAATATTTCAATGGTATCTTGATTTGGTCATGGAGGTGTTCATTGATGATATTCTAGTGTACATGATGAATAATTCTGATCATTATGAACACATGGCTATAGTGTGGTATATCTTGTGGGAAGATCACCATTTTTCTATGTTTTCAAAGTGACATTTTTTGATCGAAGTTGTATGTTTCCTTGGTCATGTACTTTATAAAATAGAATTTTTAATTTATCACAAGTTGATAGAATCTATAATATATTGTAAATCACTGGAAAATGTTTTTGAGGTATGTAGTTTTCATCACATAAAAGAACACTACCACTGATTCCTTTTGGATTTTGGATTTCCTTCATCAACCATGAAAATTTTGATGTGGAAAGGAATACCATTACAATAGAATAACCAGTTAAAAAATTATTTCTAATAGAATAATGTTCTTATTATATCATCAGATCTCATTTTGTTTCCAGAGATAAGACAAGGGAATCTTATCTATAATGATGCATTGGGATTTTAGTTGGGATACAAACATATAATGGGAGATCTGGTTGTTTTACATGGCTATATGTAGTTGTGAGTGCAGGATAAGAATAATAATGTACATAATATGGAATTATATGTTGTAGTAAAATTCTTAAAGACTTGGTCTCATCATTTTTTCGGTGAGAAATTCATATTTTTTATGGATCATATGTTATTTAAACAATTATCACAAAGGTATATAAATATAAGAGAAGGAATATGGATTTAAAATTTATAAATGGATGGATTTGAATTATTTATTACACCTTGAGAAGTAAAATCTATAGTGGATGTAATTAGAATGTAGTAATATAAATAGTTGGGTCAAACAATTTTAGAAAAATGATAGCTAATGTCAGTTATAATTGAGATGTATATAGATTTTATTGAGAAATGGGATGTTATAGTTCTAATTTTATCTCTCCTTATTTGTGATTTGATTGTGTATGTTAGAAATTATGAGACATATGATGATTAATGTTTAACCATGAGATAAAAACACTTGGGTGGGGAGACCAGTGAGGTATGGCTAATAGATGAAAGATAAATGCAATGTTTTAGATATCTGATTATGGAACCTTTATCTTATTATAAGAAAATATTTCTTCCATCCACCATTCAAGATATGAATTCTTCCATGAAACAAAAATATGTATAAATACTTCAGAGAATAGTTCTATTGAGATTCCATGAAGAGGACAATGTAAGAGTTTATTTTGAGAATCCTCACCTTCCAACTGAAAAATGTATAAAACCAATTAATAGTTGTCGATTCCATTATGTAAATGGTAGTAAATAACTATGGATTTTGAGACAGGTCTACCAAGAATGGTTTGGAAACACAATTTCATAATGGTGATTATGGATCAACTCACGACGTCAGCTCAATTCATCCCTATTTATTAATACAATAAGATGGAATATTTATCCAAACATTACATTAAAAAATTTATAAAGATGCATGGAATTCATATATCAATTGTGTCTAATAGTCACCCAATGTTTACATATCTTTTTTGGAAGTACTTAAAAAAATACCTTGTAACACAATTTTAAATGAGCCATTCCTATCAACCAAAAATGTTTGGATAATATTAATGGATGATTTAAACATTGTAAGACATGATGAGAGATTTTTTCATTAATTTGTTTTGGCTTGTAGGAGGATCACATACCATTAGTAGAGTTTTCATACAATAACTATGATAATTATTTCATATGTATGGATCCAATTAAAGAATTGTATGCATGTCCTTAGTATTATCCTCTTTTTGGGTAAAAAATAGTGAGACAAACCATGTTGAACCACATATTGTGTATGAGACAACAGTTAATATACAAAATATATGAAATATAATGGTTACCAGATAGAGTTATTAGAAATCCTATGATGTTAATTATCATTGAAAAATATTCTTCGTGGTGGATGATACTTTATTCTAAATAATCTCTCAATGACTAGGGCATAATCATTTCTAAAAGCAAGGAATGTTTCCTATTAGGTACATTATTACTTCAGATATACTTTAATGGGTGGGTTATTTGGCATATTAATTGGATTTACAACCAATATTTATTTTTGTTAAAAAGGTGTTTGATGTATCTCAATTAAAGAAGTACCATCCTAACCCCAACCTTGTGATTCAAAGGGGTCATGTTCATAATAAGGAGTTGATATATTGATCAATGTTATAGTAAATATTTATTATAGAAATGGGCGAATATTGTGTGATATATAAATCAGTTTGGTTTGGATTCTATGTCAAATTTCATATTTAGGAACATATATGGGAGATTCAAAATGAGATGTGGTAGCTATTTCCCTACCTCTTTAAGAGGATCATTTATTTTCTACATTCTATGAAAGTAAATACCAATGGTATTGAGAATATATGACCTCTGGTTTTTGTTAAATTATACGTGATTTATGTATTTTGAACATAAATAATGATTTGGTTTACTTTTTCATGTTCCTTTGGGTTTTATAGGGTTTTATAGATCTTCAATTTGGAGAGGGATATATCATGGTTCATTGGATGTAGTGTAGGTATTTTGTGGATGTGGATTGGATAACACCTATTATGGTGTAGTGGAACTCCTACTATGTTTATAAAAAAACCATGTTTTGGAATATTTAAGTGTTTTTAGAGGTTATATGCTCAGATACATGGAAATAAATCAATGTATCTTGATTATTTTTACATGGTACATGGGATTAGATTTTGAAGAAGGTTTGGGTGGAACTATGGGTCATGTCATAATATCTATTTGAGTCATGTATTCTTTTGGTAAATCCTTTTGAATCTTCATGTTTTGTTTGTACTCTAATGTTATTATTTTGTTGGATTACTTATTGGTTGTACTTGTTTTTTATCATGAATCACATATTTTTTAGGATGTCTATGTTGTATGTGGTTAGGTTGAATCATTTTATTTGGAAAAAAATTCCCCAATTTTTTCCTAACAGCTTGGAATTTATTTTCAACCATTTTTTATTGGGGGTTTCATCTGTGTTAGTGTAACACTGTATCCTCATAGGAAAATAAGTTAAGGAGGATGTTATAGGGGTCATATAAATAGGTTTTGTTAAAATTTTATCATAAGGGGATACTATATACGCATTATAGTTTACATAGGGGTACAAAATTATAGTGGATCAACTAAAGTAGTTCGGGTTGAAACTCAAGGAAATGTCTTGAGGCCATAAGAATGATTAAAACCTCCATATTAGATTGATCAAAGCGGTATTTTTGATATGAAAGATATATTCAATGAGTCTTAGGCTAATTTTGGGCCATATATAGTTTTAGGGTGTTATTATTATTGTGTAGACTATGATAATTGTATAATTTTATATGTTTTCATCAAATTATTTATTATATTCATGGATAATAAACCAGTTGGGGATGTAAATTGAATTGATGCCATATTCAATGAGAATTATTACCCTATTAGGAGAGGGGAATGATAAAGGGTTTATGTTCCCATCACACACTATTATGATATGTGCTGTTGAAATCACATTGGATTTTATAAACCGTGAGAAGAAAACATGTGAACTTATCGTCATAATGGAATTATTTTAAAGATAGATATACTGTATGAAATTTTATTATTAATTTATTTTATATTTCTATATGGAGTAATAAACAGATTTAATGATGGGCATGATTCTATTTCACATAAGAATGGCCAAATTATTTATCACATGGTTTTGAACTCTAGTAAATAAATGAGGCCAATTAATGAATCCTTAGTTTTAATTCTGTAGTCCAAAATTTTATTGATTATAAAAAAATATATGAATGATTTTCCGAAATACATTTTTGACTGAATCTAAAAGGATACTACAAAATTTCAACTGACCATTTACTAGGAATTATCATTTTTTAACCTCTTATAGATTGGAATTCATTTTTTTATCCAAAATGATATATGATTGGAAGATTTTGATAGAGATGAATTTATTTGTATATGAATGTTCAATGAAAAATTAATCTTTTAATTTCTAAGAATCGTGATGGATTTTTACATTTATATATTTACTAATGAATGCCTAACCATGTGATAGTGATTAATAAATACAATTTTACCACAAATCAATGATCATTTTCCATTAGAAGGGACCAAATAGGTTTTTAGATATTAACTTGAGATGAGGATTTTATCATTCCATTTTGAATGAGTATCAAATTCCAAAATATGTTTCTTCAAATTTTTATACACATTAAGAGTTCATAAAAATGAAATTATGGTTTATAAATAATCCTCTTTCATTTATTTATATGATAAATGTTATCTTATATATATATTTATACAATTAGGGTATTCTATTTGGAAAAAATTTTATCGATCAAAGTAATATGAATGAATTCATTTGGTGATTGTTTTAAATATATTTCAATAAAATAATTTATATATAATATGTCCTAAATATCAATTTTTGAATCAAGAGGTAATGTATTTAAGGTTCACCGTTTTTGATAAAATAATTTATGTGAATTCAAACAATATTATTCATTATTGTACCATTACTTACACAAAATTTAGGTCAAATAATATTCCATTTTAATTGTAATTCACCTTTTATTAATTTAATATGATCATTAATGATATGTGGTTAAATAAATTAAATTAACGAACCATTGGTGGGATGTTGGGATGGAGGTGATGGGAAGAAACATAACAGAGTAATAGAGGGTGAGGGGAATTTGTCTTAGTATAGTAGAAAATACTAATGTTTGAACAAACATTATTTATACTACATTGAATTTTATTATCATTACATTATATTTAATTTAATGTTATTGCAGTATATGTTATGAAATGTTGTAAAGTATGACAATTTTCACGTTTTTTATTTATAATATTGTCTGTACTAGTTTTTGGTGGATCTGGTGGTAATGAATTCTCATATTTCTAAATTATAGTATTAGAGATTGTTTTAATCACTGTTAATTTATACATGGTGGTTACAAATACTGAAAAATATGGTATGTTTTTATATGTATCAGGAGTTTAAATCCCTTTTATATAATTGTTTCTCTATGAAAACAATGAATAATATGAAAATCTATTTCAAAATAATATTTTTTCTAGAACGTCTCTACTAATTAGGATAAACAAAAAATAATTTTTTTCCATGAAAAAGACATTTCCAATTAAGACAAATCCACTTTTAATTATAAATTATATCTGAAAAACCCATTTTGAAATTAAATGTGTCACTAAATATATATTTATAGTTTATTTAACTATGGTTCTAAAAAAATTCCCCAAAAATTTTTATAGGTAGTTAAAACTACAACTAGACCATAAAAAACCCACTATTATATATTTTTTATTCTATAGTGGGATAAGGGTTCCCAAGATTTAGGTTTACATAACATAATCCTTGGATATATAGGATCAAATATAATGAAGGAGTGATGGATCATACACAAGTCATTATATTTAATTTCATAATAAAGTGTCACATTAAACCATGAAAGAAATAATAAAATAAAATACATAAATCCAAAACATACACATATTAGTCATCATTCTGATCAATCACAAATGAAATGACTAAACATTTATATTAAATATCATTCATTTAAATTCATTCTAATTAAAATAAATATCCTAGAATATATTTCCTTTAATATTTAATCGATATAATCCTTGAGTCATTATAAGATACCCATCTTATATTATTTTTCACAAATCAGATAATTTAAATATTAATTATAAAATAATTACTAATATATCATGTACAGAATAAAAATTAACTATACCTTCTACATCTAATTAGATAAATTTGTGGAATTGAATAAATACATGATGTGTGATGTCACTAGAAATGTATTATGACTCAATTTGTGAGGTTACGTGTCTTGTAATCCATAAATAAACATTATATTTTCCTAAATAGCATGTAATGATATACATTTCACATAGTTCAATGGTTAAAGACAAATAGTTTTCATGGAATGTATGCCCAAAATACATTCCATAGCATTTTCAATGTGTACAACTGAAAATGTTCATTAACTAAAATACATGTTCAATAAACATTAAACATCTTGTAGTTACATAATTTAGATGATATTAATTATTAAGTGTCTATACCAATACAATATTCCAAAAACACTCGACATATACTTAGCGTGAAATCACACCATCATAAGGAATGTATATCATACTACATTGTATGTAGTTTCTGTATCCCTTAAATCATCATGTTTGTTTACACATAATACTTGCATAAAATCATGAAATTTAAATTGTTTGGGTTATCATATGTCACACTAAATGTATATGCTAGTTACATGTAATGTTGTCTATGTTTTTTTGTGTTGCTCAGTTGGTAGTCAACACAGAGTGTGTAAACAATTCATCATGACTTTTGGATCGATAATGAAATTAAGGAAATGATTAATCAATAATAAATATGTGAATTAATGAAATAAATTATAAATAATTATAAATTAGAATATGAATATTACAATAAAACATTGTGGTTCTAGGTTTCGTGGAAACACAAGGAATAAAAAATAAAGGATGATTCAAAAAATATGAGTAAAATTAAAAAAAGAAAAAGAACAAGTTCACGAGATAAATATATTTACATGGTTTTAGAAATGATCTATACATCCATGAATATGTATAATTATCAATATGTTTTGGGATCATTATTATATAGGGTAAATAATAGTTTCACAAAAAAATCAAACCTTGCTCAAATGAGCTCATAAAAAAGACGATGAAACTTTTTCAGCAAACATATTGAAAGTTCACTATTCTCCTATAACCTATGGATACATATGAAATGATATAAAGTGACAGATTGGTGCTACTAATCAAATGTTTAGATACTACAATGTCATATCCCACAGTATAATATTGTCTTATAACATGATGAAATAGTATGTATGAACTGTTATAATTACCTAATCAATGCGACTAGTTAGATCTATTACAATGAGTCATAATTTCTATAGTGCCTCAAAATTTTGTCTAGTGGACATGGTCACATGAACCTCTAAGAAGGGGCACAAGGCCCCTGCAACCCCCAATATCCACACTGCAATGTTTGAAAACTGATATTTTTATCCTGGTGGATTTTTTGGGCTACCAAAAGTTGGATCAATATCTTCCAAGAATAAGGATACATTATTACAACATTGGGGAATAATAGAATTGGTGGTCAGGTTCCATGTTTCGGATTTTAATTAGTTTCAATGGATAAATCCTAATAACATGTCGAATTCAACACTCAAATATTCTAGATATAATATTTCACATTTAATTTATAATTATTTTAAAACTAAAAGTACCGCTAAAAAGGAACTCAATTCGTTCAATTTATAATTCATATATTTTCATGTAATTGTTTCTTTATAGAATCTGATAACAATTCCCTTAGGTGTATCCACACATTCTCAATGAATCTTCTAACAATGATCTTGAGTCCTTGGGTGTTAATGTAGCATTGTAATGTGATTTATTTCTCTAATTATTGATCAAAATAAGGGGTTCTCTTGTTATATCTATTTTGGTGAGAGGTAGTGTAGAGGAATAACATCACTAGGGTTGAGATAATTTTAAATGGTTAATCATTATGAAAATCTATCATCTACCTCCAAAAAGATATATTTAGAATTCTGTACTTTGGGTTACAAAAATTTATATTTCAGAATTATTTTTATCAATTTGTATAGTTTATGTAATCCCATGAATAATTATTATAAAAATAATATATCCATGGATATGATATTATTTCAACATCATCACTGATATAAATAAATTATTATTTATTTAAATTATGTTAAATAAAATATATCATTTTATATAGCTATTAACACGAACCATCAATCCTCTATCAAATTTATTGATTCTAGAATAATAAAATATTAAACCAAACAAATATTATGAATTTAATAATTCAATAAACATTCTATTCACTAATCTCAAATAATGATATTTCTTTTAACATTAAAATCACTAAATATTAATTAATTAATATATTTACTAAACTAGAGAATAGTGAAATTTTTATTTATTATCATGTGAAAAAATGGTGAAAAATTCAACTCATATAGTTTACACTAAATTATATCACGATTGAATTAATATGATTTGTTATGAATAAATACTTATTTTTCCATATGCCCAGATTAAAATTTATTGTTAATAATAAATTCAATATAATTTAATGAGATTATAGATATATTTAGTGTGTTAATATCTATAACATTCTCTTAGTATTATTTTGTTAACATACCTAAACTCCAATATGAGTATCTAGATATACATATTGGAATCCAAAGAAATAAGTTAATTCCACGGAAACAAAAACCGTCATATGACTGTTATTATAAAATACAATCCCATTGTATAGTGATATCTCATTTAGAAGGATGCATATTTATGTAATTACCCTATAAGCATGATTTATCTTTTGTTATCTTTTTGAAATATACAAGTCAATGTGCTACCATCTCCTGGTATATAATTATATTTTTTCTATTTTAATCAATGGATTGTAGATATATTCCACAATTAATTTGGAAGGTATGAAATTTTTTCTTGAATTAATCAAATAATATTATATGAATTAAGATACAACCAACATATGTAACATTACCAATATATGTCATAGTTTTTACACACGAATCAAAGTATATATTTAATAATGAAATAAATAAACTTGTTAATTCAAAGGAAAAATAAACATGCCCCTAGATATGAATATCTAATTACTCATAAACATTTGGAATTTCTATTGGTGGTTCATTCCTCAAGACCACCTTTATTACAGATGTCTAAGTTAGAACTTCATGAGAATAAGTATCATTGTCATATGATCCCCCAATCCCTAATATTCAATCATTTACTTTGTTATGTTATATAAATTTTATCTAGACTGTAGGTGATATATTTAAAAATATTTTCATGACAAATCTAACTTCTCATTAAAATAGGGAACTGAAAAAAAAATCATTTATAAAATACTTAAGGGAAAATGTCTCACTATTGTTATACATATGAATAATAATTATGTGACAATATATTTAAATTTTTTTTAGTAATTTAATATACCAAGTTGGTTTTTAGGAAAGAAAGTTGAATAACTATTACATCAACTCTAACATATATCCCTTACTCAAGGTCATTGCATTTCGTGCATTATGGATTAATGAATATCTACTTCTAGTTAAAAATTTCCATACAAGTTTAAGGACAACTACATTCATGATGCATGGAAGGATAAAAGAGTGGAGTCTAACCTATTTTTTAATTCTGGCATTGGATAAAATTATCAGTGTCCTTTACACATATATATTAGGAAATTTGTATTCCATATCATATGGATATTCCATGTTCTATAAGGATGAGTGTTGGTGTATTTTAATATAAATATGCTCTAATATGATGTTCAAATTCAAATAAAGTGATTCATTTCATTTATTTTCAATGTATCAATCATTTGACCATTATCAATGGTGAAATAAAAGAACGTCAAATATCTAAAAATAAATTCAAAATCCAATTTCCACCCATATAGTGACGTTCTCCCACAAAGTAGTTTATGATAATGGTCACATAATTTATTAATAGAAAACATATAATATGGATATAATAGACTATGTTAAATTAGTCTAGATAGATTACTTAATCATATATATATATAATAATCTATATATAGGTTCATGTATCAATTTATATGTGTAAATTTATATATTCTTATGAATATAGGAATAGAGAATCATTTGACACTGGAATTATAACTATTTGTGACTAGTTGTTGGAAAATATCCCATCAAAAAATCAAGCTACCAAATTCAAATTATTTCCTTGATATGATAATCGGGTATGCTCTCTCATAAATATCTTTTTACCCCCAAGAGAAACATGAAAGTAATTTTCAAAGTGTGTCGAGTCCTCAACCATAGTTAAAGGTAAGATAAGCTCTTGTAAACCCCAATATAAAGGTTGTATAATTGAATAATAATACTATTTTAATAAAATATACAATCAATATTTATGATGAAAAATAATTGATGAACCAAGATATCATGAGATAATGTTTAGATGACATTGTTGGGATCATGGAATTGATGATATAACTGAAGATGAAAGGACTTGAAAGTAGTTAACAATGAAATAAATTGATAGAAAAACCATGATTGGATGGGGATTTTTAGGATCCATTTTATTGTAATTTTGAATTAAGGAATTCACTGTTGATACCATTGGTCAACAATGGAAGAGTTCAATAAATATATTAATACTAGGGTGTGTATTAACCAAATCAATAACATGAATGTTCACTATGAACATAATCTCGAGGATGATCTATATGAGGTTTTAAAGTACCCATTGGATCTAAAGATTATGGTTCAAGAATATAATAATAGTGTCCCTATTTCCCTATGGGTGTAGGAGATGTTAGACCTTGACACCATTGGAGGAGTTGTTAACCAATCCATCAATGAAGAATGAATTCATCTCACCAAGCCTAAAGATTTATAATGGAAAATCCAAAAATATATTGAATTCAATTATTGAATACCTTTGAAATAAAAAACATTTTTCTTATTAAATAGGTTATATGTGATGAATTAACTAATATAGTCTCCCAAATATGCCAAACTTCGGTAAAAAGATAGACAACTTCTGTTAGAGAGAGAATGGTTATGACAACCCAACTTTTTATTACCACTTAAGCATTCTTTATTACATAAAACTTCACTTGATACAACAAAAAAGATCGAGAGGTTTAGTGTCTTTGGGGCTTAGGATAATTACATAAAAACTTTAAACTTGAAATACAACATCTTTATTGAAAACTTCCTTTACATTACCACTACATTCCTTCGTACTTAGCACTGCATGGGATAACCTGAGGACATGCATAAGAAAAGGGTGAGCTATAAAGCCCAGTAAGGGAGTACACAATGAATAACATGAGGAGTACAATACATGTTAGGAAATATGAACATCAATAGAGCATTAGAGTAACATGAACATAAAAGCAAGATAAAGTATGATAACCATAACATGGAAATGCGGCAACAACACTTAACATTGAATTAGCATGAGCCAAGGCTCATTGCACATGGAGCATGAGTAAACCCTCATTGCACTTGAAGCATGAGTAAACCCTCATTTCACTTGAATTAGCATGAGTCAACACTAATTTCACTTGACGTATCATGATACTATACATTACCCAATGCATTGGAGCGCTATAAAGGGCGCACCCTTCTTAAACATTTCATTTCATGCATAAGTGTGCCACATGGATCATAAAACATGGATTCATAAAATATAATCATTTATTCCACGATAAAGGAATGTGGAATTCATACATGAAACATTATAATCAATAAGTAAATGTGCATAAAGGTAAATACCCTTGATGGAGAAATGGGCATGGTATTCACTACAAAATGATATTGGCTTAGAAAATCGGTGTGATTTCGACAGCGTAATGGCGTGACATAAGAATTCATAAAAAAAGGTTGATGAGAGATAAAGGGGTTCCTCATCATATTTACATGTAATGGACAATAAGGAGGTCATATAGATACATGTACCAACAATTTAAAAGGAATTTAGATTCATGATACAAAATTATTGCTTGAATATAAAAGAGGAGAAAAAGGTTTCTTTCGGAATTTCGGCATAGTAACGGGTGTACATGGGAGGATTTTAATGAGAGAGAAAAGGGTCTCCCATCATTCAAACAATAAGAGTGCAGTACGGAATGGGTGAGAAACCATACCCCAACATTCATAATTGAAATTAAAAGGGCAATACAACTTAAATAAAATTGACAAAAATGAAAAAGGAATAAAAAACCCTTACTTGGAAGTGTGCTTCCAAAGGCTAGAGAGAGGCTTGTGATAGGCTTATTGGGAGATTGGGGCACCTTGAGAGGATTCTAGAGTGAGTAGGGAATAGGTTGGACGAACTTCAAGGGCTTTGAGGGACGATAAAGTGGGAGCTTGGGTGGGTTTATATAGGAAAGGTGAGAGAATTCTTTATTATTTAGGTTTGGGACCCCTTATATTAAAATAATCCAAACCACAAACCATCCCATGGTATTTACCCATGGTTTCTGGAAAAGGAAAGAGGAAAACAATATTTTACAAGGCCAAGGTCCGAACTTATTAAAAAATTAGGGTTGCTTATGTGGAGGTGAGTCACACTCCCATGGAAATTAATTTAAAAAGGCAAAGTGTTGAATAAGTCTTGAGGGCTCCATTAATGCTTTGAAAAGTAAGTCAAAAAAACCCAAAACCTCATTATTTTAATGATAAAACACATATTGGCCGAACATAAGGATTATGTTATTTTATTACATCACCATTGGGTCATTATGATGTCATAAAGAACATTATATGTTTAAATGGTATTTAATTTTTACCCAAAAATTTGACTGTCTCAGAAAATTATGAAAAATTGACCATTGGATAATTTCGACATCCTGATTCCAAAAATAATATTTATTTTATCTAAATAATTTTATAAATATGTGAATTTTCACTTTTAAAATAAAAACCGACATTTATAAAAAAATTCACGGGTTTTGACAGAAATGACTTTAAAACCTTAATATAAATTTTAATTGAATTCATAAAATTATTAGATCATTTATAATTAATAAAAAATAAATTTAATATTAATAATAATATTTTATTAAAATATTATTTAATTAAAAAATCCTTTAATTTAATAAAATGTAATTCTTAATGAAATAATAACTAAAAATACCATTTGTACTTTAAAAACTAATTACAATATATCAAAAATGACTAGAAATTATATTCATTATTATATACAAAAATAATGTACATGAACATGGTGCTACTTATTTGTTACATAACCCCTTAAAATAACCGCATAAGACCTAAGGGTAAGGTGTGCTATGGTGACAGACTCTTGGGGCGGCTCGGATAACATCGCTCGAGTGGTAATTTCAATCAACTTCCACTTTTCCCGTAGACGATCACGTTCAAGCTTGACTTGATGAAGCTTAGCTTGGGCTTGGTCAAGGGAAAAGCCCAAAGACGCCACCTCTTTTCCGAGCTCTGACAAATGGGCTTCGTAAGGGGCAATTCTACTGGATGAGGCCATCGCTTCCTTTGTCTGAGTAGAAATGGTTTCTTTAAAGACATATATTTATACTACTCAGATGATCACTGTTCAACGGCTATAAAAGTAACGGTCACAAATCTTAACGTAAAACTAATGAAGTTGTCATCTTATAAAAACATTTTTCAAAAGGAAACATTTAACTGGATCAAGAGGGATTTTCTATTAATGAAACTTTGGGTCGTTACAATATTCCCCCCTTAAGAAATTTCGCCCTAGAAATTTTCCTTTTCCCACACTAAAAAAATGTGGGTAACTCAGCTTCATCATATACTCCAACTCCCATGTTGGTTCTTTAAACTTGTGGTTTCTCCACAACACCTTGACGAGGGGAATTGTCTTATTTCGTATAACCTTTTCTCTATGATATAAGATCTTCACTGGTTGCTCCTCATAAGAAAGATCATCTTCCAATTGTACCACCTCAGAAGAGAGTACATGTGAAGGGTCCGGTATGTACTTCTTTAAGAGGGATATATGAAAGACATCATGCACCTTGGACATAGTAGGTGGAAGTGCTAGTCGATAGGCCACAGCCCCAACATGATCAAGAATCTCGAAGGGGCCGATGTACCTTGGACTTAACTTCCCTTTCTTTCCAAACCTCATGACCTTATTCCATGAAGATATATGTAAAAACACCATGTCTCCAACTTTAAACTCAAGGTCTCGTCGACGATTATCTGCATAACTCTTCTGTCGACTTTGGGCTGCCTTGATATGCTGCTGAATGGTTTTCACCTTCTCCACCATTTCTTCAACCATTTATGGTCCAAGCAGCTTACGTTCACCGACCTCATCCCAACATGCTGGTGTTCTACACCTTTTCCAATACAGGGCTTCATATGGTGCCATTTGGATGCTCGAGTGGAAACTATTATTATAAGAGAACTCAACTAGAGGAAGATGTTGATCCCATCCTCCTTTAAAGTCCATTGAGCACGCTCTCAACATATCCTCAAGTGTTTGGATAGTCCGCTCGGATTGGCCATCAGTTTGAGGATGATAGGCCATACTGAAGTTCAGTTTAGTTTTCAGAGCTTGTTGAAGACTCTTCCAAAATGTAGAGGTGAATCTTGGATCTCGGTCAGACACAATAGATAGTGGTACTCCATGCAACTGTACCACATCCCTGACATATATCCGTGCCAGTTGATCCAAAGAGAAATCCTCTCGAATAGAAATGAAGTGTGCAGTCTTTGTAAGACAATCCACAACAACCCAGATTGCATTGTTGCCTTTGGATTTCCTTGGAAGTCCGGTGACAAAGTCCATGGTGATGTTCTCCCATTTCCATTCTGGTATGGGCAATGGTTGCATCATCCCTTTAGACTTATGCCTCTCTACCTTCACTTGCTGACACACCAGGCACTTTGATGTATATTCGGCGATCTCCTTCTTCATATTATCCCACCAAAAGTTTTCTCGGAGATCTCGATACATCTTTGTGCTCCCTGGTTGAATAGAGAAATTTGAACTATGTGAATCATTCAAAAGTTCCTTCTTCAGCTCCAGACTTGATGGAACACATAGTCTTTTCCCAAACCGCACAATTACTTCTTCATTAACATTAAACTCCGAGGATTTTCCCTTTTTGATAGCTTCCACTTTTCCTTGAATTCCCACATCATCCTTTTGAGCATCCTTTAACCTTTCCAAAAGAGATGGTTGAGCAATCATTTGTGAAAGGATTTATTATGTTCCCTTCTTTATGATTCCCACGTCCATCTTCATTAAGTCTAAGAAGATTGGATCCTTTTCAAGTCTCATCATTGATAGAATCGCTGGATCCTTTCTACTTAGGACATCTGCCGCCTTGTTTGCCTTCCCAGGGTGGTAATGTATTGAACAGTCATAATCCTTGATGAGCTCTATCCATATTCTCTGGCGCATATTAAGCTCTTTCTTTGTGAATATATATTTAAGACTCTTGAGGTCAGTATATATCTCACATTTCTCTCCATAGAGATAATGCCGCCAGATTTTCAAGGAAAAGATCCCCGCCGCCAACTCCAGATCATGCGTTGGATAGTTTCGCTCATGGATTTTCAACTGCCTTGAGGCATAGGATATCACTTTATCATTCTGCATCAACACACATCCTAAGCCCTTCTTTGAAGCATCACTGAATACCACAAAAAGCTCCCCACTTGTGGGTAAAGTGAGCACGGGTGCAGTGATAAGCCTCCTTTTCAACTCCTTGAATCTTTTTTCGTATTCATCACTCCAAGAAAAGTTTACTCCCTTTCAAGTTAGCTTGGTAAGAGGGTTGGACAATCGTGAGAAATTTCTCACAAATCGTCGATAATATGCTGCTAACCCCAAGAAGCTACGGATATCAGTTACCGATGTTGGCCTTGACCATCCCTCAATTGCATCTGTTTTGGAGGGGTCCACAGATATCCCATTTCTTGTGATGATATGGCCCAAGAATGAGACTTACTTCAACCCAAACTCAAACTTGTTGTACTTTGCATAGAGCTTCTCATTGCGCAAAGTCTCTAGTACAGTTTTTAAATGCTCCTCATGGTCCTCCTTGGTTTTGGAGTATATTAGAATATCATCTATAAAGACTACAACAAATTTGTCAAGGTAATCTCTAAAGACTCTATTAATCAAGTCCGTGAATATTTCTGGAGCATTGGTGAGTCCAAAAGGCATTACTATGAATTCATAGTGCCCCTACCTTGTACGAAAAGTAGTCTTGGGGATATGTTCCTTCTTCACCCTTACTTGATAATATCCTGACCGCAAGTCCACCTTGGAGAAGTATTGTGCTCCACACAGCTGATCAAACCAGTCATCGATTCTTGGGAGAGGATACTTGTTCTTTATCGTGATTTTGTTAAGTTCACAATAATCGATGAAAAGCCGCATTGACCCATCCTTCTTCTTGAGGAAGAGGACTAGTGCACCCCATGGTGATGCACTTGGGCATATAAACCCTTTATCTAGATTCTCTTGTAGTTGTTTCTTCAGCTCTTCAAGCTCAACAACATCCATTCTATATGGAGTCTTGGATATTGGTAGCGTCCCAGGTATAAGTTCAATTGAGAACTCAACATCTCTTCTTGGAGGAAGACCAGGAAGTTCCTCGGGAAATACTTCAGCAAATTCCCTCACAATAGGAATTTCTTCAAGGGTGGTTTCTTCCTTGGACTCAATCATCTGAGCCAGATATGCGTGCTCATAAGGCAGTAATATCCATGCTTGAGATGATGGAGCTAAAGGAGATTCATCTTCCTCCTGACACTTGTAAAGAATTGGGGGTCGATTCTCCATATGGAGTGTGATTTCCCTCTCCCAACAATTTATGTTGGCTCTATATAAGGAAATCCAATCCATGCCATGAATTGCATCAAATTCCACCAAAGGGAGTATGACGAGGTTCGCCGGGAAATTCAATCCACAGATTATAACAGGGGAGGACTTATACTCATGGGATGCCATGATTGCCCCATTTTACGTACTCACCAACATCTTTACTTCCATGATTTGTGGTGGTGCAAGGATTGTTCTACTAAACTTTTGAGATATAAAAGAATGGGTAGAACCAGAATCAAAAAGTATGTTCGCTATTCTTGAATGAATAACTAGCGTACCTGTCACCACTTCGTTGTCAGGGTTCACTTCGGCAGAAGTGATGGAAAAAGTTCTTCCTTGCTGTCTTGGAGGTTGCTGGTTGCCTCCCATAACCCTTGGATTAGGGCACTGATTTTTAAAATGACCCGGTTCTTTGCATTTGTAGCATTGAACAACGCGTTGAGGTTCGAACGGAGCGTTCCTCTCCGCTGTCGTAGCCGCGGGTCCTTATTGCTGACAGTTAATAGCTAGGTTCCCTTCTCTTCCACACCTAAAGCATTTTCTCGTCCCCCTAAGGCAATTTCCAGGGTGCTTCTTTCCGCACTTTTGGAAAGTGGGGTGCTGGAACTTCTTAGCACTGTTGGATTTATCCATCAGACCACCAGCATTGAAGTCCACCTTCTGCTTCTTGTCCCCATGATACCCCTGTGATTCTCCGATCTCCATTTCAACCTTTAGGGAACATCGGACAATTTCCTCATAGCTGTCGAAGTCACAGATCACTAATGCTTTCCGCAAACTAGGCTTCATCCCACCAAAGAAGCGGTCAACCTTGAATTCGGGGGTAACGACAAAGCTAGAAGTGTATCGGGAAAGAATTGTGAAGTTTTCCTTGTACGCTCCCACAGATTCTTCATCTTTCTGCTTGAGGGAAAGGAAGTCCCTTTCCATCTTAAGACGGAGGGTTCACCAAAAATATTTATCGAAAAACATCTTCCAGAATTCCGTCCATTCCAAACCCTCGATCTCCTCCTCAGGCTTCGTATTTTTTATCAACGTCAACCATTGATCAGATTCACCCTCCATATGATAAGCCTCCAGGAGAACCTTCTCTTGTTCAGAACATTGAAGGATAGAGAAGATCTTTTCAATGGAGTTGATCCATTGCTCAGCGATCGTGGGATCAGTTGATCCAATAAAAGTAGGAGGGCTTTGTCTCATAAAGCTCTCGATAGCGACTTGTTCATTCTTATGGGGGGTTGAACGTTCCTCTTGACCTGTGTTTCTATTCAAAACATGAGTTAGCTGAGAGAGAATCATGACAAAGTTCGCGATTCCTGCTCCCATTGGATTGGGCATCTCATTAGTACAATCATCACACCGATCTTCACAACGGTTTTTTGCCCGAGTTCTCCTATTACCGGCCATTGGCTGGAATAAAAGGAAAGTTAGGGGTAACACATAAAGGGTAATCCAAAGACAAAACTTGATGACTTATAAATAAACTTTAATCTCTTTAACTCATGAGTCTATAGGATTCAATCCAGGCTTTTCATGATCTTCCTTCTAACATATATTCTTAGGGGCATTTTTCCCTTAATAAGGGTTCATACTAAGATTGTGAATTTATCAAAACATATCCCCCGGGAGTGTCGTAACCAAGAGTGAAACAAGTCCCGTTGTCGTGCACCAGTTCCCATTTGAGTCTAGCTCAAAGCGGTGTTTTCGGGTTTTACCCCTAGGATACATCTGTGCCAGAGCCGCCTCTACCTGCTCGTATCCAGACAGGGATGTATTTGTTTGATAAACCACTTACTTAGTATTTACCAAAACTTGGGGATGATTTTATTATACTTAGTCTTGTATCTAAGGATTTACTAGGGTTTCATAATCCCAAAAATAACTAATCCTATCCTCTGATACCAACTATGACAACCCAGCTTTTTATTAACACTTAAGCATGCTTTATTACATAAAACTTCACTTGATACAACAAAGAAGACCGAGAGGTTTAGTGTCTTTGGGGCTTAGGATAATTACATAAAAACTTTAAACTTGAAATAAAAAATCTTTATTGAAAACTTCCTTTACATGACCACTACATTCCTTCGTACTTAGCATTGCATGGGATAACCTGAGGACATGCATAAGAAAAGGGTGAGCTATAAAGCCCAGTAAAGGAGTACACAATGAATAACAAGAGGAGTACAATACATGTTAGGAAATAGGAAAATCAATAGATCATTAGAGTAACATGAACATAATGGCAAGATAAAGCATGATAACCATAACATAGAAATGTGGCAACAACACTTAACATTGAATTATCATGAGCCAAGACTCATTGCACATGGAGGATGAGTAAACCCTCATTGCACTTGAAGCACGAGTAAACCCTTGTTGCACTTGAATTAGCATTAGTCAACACTCATTGCACATGACGTATCATGATACTATACTTTACCCAATGTATTGGAGCGCTATAAAGGGCACACCCTTCTTAAACATTTCATTTCATGCATAAGTGTGCCTCATGGATCATAAAACATGGATTCATAAAACATAATCATTTATTCCACTATAAAGGAATGTGGAATTCATACATGAAACATTATAATCAATATGTAAATGTGCATAAAGGTGAATACCCTTGATGGAGAAATGGGCATGGTATTCACTACACAATGATATTGGCTTAGAAAATCGGTGTGATTTCAGCAGCGTAACAGCGTGACATATGAATTCATAAAAAAAGGTTGATGAGAGATAAAGGGGTTCCTCATCATATTTACATGTAATTGAAAGTAAGGAGGTCATATAGATACATGTACTAACAATTGAAAAGGAATTTATATTCATGATACCAAAGTATTGCTTGAATATAAAAGAGGAGAAAAAGGTTTCTTTCGGAATTTCGGCATAGTAACGGGTGTACATGGGAGGATTCTAATGAGAGAGAAAGGGGTCTCCCATAATTCAAACAATAAGAGGGAAGTATGGGAGAGGTGAGAAACCATACCCCAACATTAATAATTGAAATTAAAAGGGCAATACAACTTAAAGAAAATTGACAAAAATGAAAAAGGAAGGAAAAACCCTTACTTGGAAATGTGCTTCCAAAGGCTAGAGAGAGGCTTGTGAGAGGCTTCTTGGGATCTTGGGGCACCTTGAGAGGATTATAGAGAGAGTAGGGCAGAGGTTTGACGAACTTAAAGGGCTTTGAGTGAGGAGGAAGTGGGAGCTTGGGTGGGTTTATATAGGAAAGGAGAGAATTATTTATTATTTAGGTTTGGGACCACTTATATTAAAATAATCCAAACCAAAAACCATCCCATGGTATTTGCCCATGGTTTCTGGAAAAGGAAAGAGGAAAAAAATATTTTACAAGGCCAAGGTCCTAACTTATTAAAAAATTAGGTTTGCTTATGTGGAGGTGAGTCACACTCCCATGGAAATTAATTTAAAAAGGCAAAGTGTTGAATAAGTCTTGAGGGCTACATTAAAGCTTTGAAAATTAAGTCAAACAAACCCAAAACCTCATTATTTTAATGATAAAACACATATTGGCCGAACATAAGGATTATTTTATTTTATTAAATCACCATTGGGTCATTATGATGTCATAAAACACATTATATATTTAAATGGTATTTAATTTTTACGCAAAACTTTGACTGTCTCAGAAAATTATGAAAAATTCACTGTGGGATAATTTCGATGTCCTGATTCCAAAAATAATATTTATTTTATCTAAATAATTTTCTAAATATGTGAATTTTCACTTTTAAAATAAAAAACGACATTTATAAAAAAATTCACGGGTTTTGACAGAAATGGCTTTCAAACCTTAATAAAAATTTTAATTGCATTTATAAAATTATAAGATCATTTATACTTAATAAAAAATTAATTTAATATTAATAATAATATTTTATTAAAATATTATTTAATTCAATAATCCTGTAATTTAATAAAATATAATTCTTAATTAAATAATAACTAAAAACACCATTTTTACTTTAAAAACTAATTACAATATATCAAAAATGACTAGAAATTATATTCATTATTATATACAAAAATAATGTACATGAACATGTTGCTAATTATTTGTTACATAACCCCTTAAAATAGCCGCATAAGACCTAAGGGTAAGGTGTGCGATGGTGACAGACTCTTTGGGCGGCTCGGATAACATCACTTGAGTGGTGATTTCAATCAACTTCCACATTTCCCGTAGACGATCACGTTCGAGCTTGACTTGATGAAGCTCAGCTTGGGCTTGGTCAAGGGCAAAGCCCAAAGACCCCACCTCTTTTCCGAGCTCTGACAAATGGGCTTCGTAAGGGGAAATTCTACTAGATGAGGCCATTACTTCCTTTATCTGAGTAGAAATGGGTTCGTTAAAGCCTTATATTTATACTACTCAGATGATCACTGTTCAACGGCTATAAAAGTAACGGTCACAAATCATAACATAAAACTAATGAAGTTGTCATCTTATAAAAACATTTTTCATAAGGAAACTTTTAACTGGATCAAGAGGGATTTTCTATTAATTAAACTTTTGGTCATTACAATGGTCATAACCAAAAAAGAATGGGCGGTCTAGAGAGATCCCATACCTTGAGCCTCATTCATCACATGTTCTATTTATGAATTTGAGTAATAAACATATGATAATTATTTAATTTATTAAAAAAAATTCATGTTCATCATGCCTTTTATTTATTTCATTATCATGATATATTGAATTACTTATTATGTTAGGGTGATATGAGGCATTTTGTTGATGTTTAGATCATATGTCAAAAATCACTCTGGGAAATTGAATAATTTAAAATCTATTATTGATTAACCATATCCAAAATATATATAACAACATAATTATAATTTTCTACAAAAATTATAAATTTAAAATCAACCATGAAATTAGTCAATGAAAAAATAACCTCATTACCATTATTGAGGCAATTGGCCATGCATAACATTGAGTAACGTTTCCATTATTCATCAATAATTATAGAAAGTAGTTAAGTGTTATTTTATATTTAATAAATTATAATTATATAATATATACAAATTATTTTGTGAATAAAATTAATTATTCTATTTATCTGACGTGGTAATAAAAAATGTATCTCATCACTTCGCGATGCGGTAGCGTATCAAAAACATGAACGACATTATCATTTTTCAATTTATGGAAAGGTAAGAAGGTATATGATATGTTAATTTTATTGGATGAATTATATTACATTAATATCATATGTAATCAATAAGTCTATCATCAGGATGTTCTTTGAGTGGTGATGTTGGGAAATGAATGAAATCAGTTCATGAGGTGGTAGTCTTTCGTATAGATGGATGATGGTTAGATACCCATTTTATGGAAGTGGAGTTGGATTTAGGTTATACATTTATCTTAATAATATCATATTATATGGGAGATATTGTTTTTTATATATCATCAGGATCGAGTAAGATTTTATTGATGTGGATGTAGAAATAAAATAATGATTATTAATTAAGGATGATGCATCTTCTTCAGACCACCACTTTAGGATTATACCTGATGTCTATCTTGAATAGATTTATAATTAGACCAAGGCCTTTAAGACATGGTTAGGGAATTATGGAAGGTATTTTGGGTGATATTTTTGGAGCCATGCATTTGTTTAGTGTGAAAAGGGTAGAAGAATCTGTGACCTTCTATATGACATAGGGTGTTTATGAAAATTGGTGACATGAATTGGTTTCCAAATTCAGGCCACCTTTGGAATTTATTAAAGTCAAAAAGGATGATACAACCTTGAGGTGTAAAGAACTTACACCAGTAGGGATTTATAGGGGTTACATGAAATACTCAATCCAAATAAACCTATTCTTGAAGATAGCCCAGAAAAATCACCAGTCAATTGTTTCTTTCAAAGCTAGATCTTTGAAAATGAATCCCATCCATGAATTCAGAGAGCTATCCTATTAGATAAATAAGAACACTCCGAGCCATCCCTCTACAGTCAGCATGATCTACTAGTAGTCATGCGTAGTATAGGAAAAAAGTAGAACGAAGCCATATTGCCTCCATAGAATCATTTCCCCAAACATCAAAAGACAAAAGGCATACAGATCAAACCAAAGAATTAGAATACTTAAATCCCGCACATTAAGTAGGTAGAGAAAGCCTTAAAAATCAACTAGATTCTAGGTAAGACCAAGCTGGAGGATCAGAAAAACCAGACCTTGGGGCATGTTATCAGTAGGATGGGGTGAGGATTTAAGTACCTCACTTCTCAACCATTCCACCTCAGTCATAAAGAACAAAAACATCAGACCACTACCAAGGAATTCATGTCCTCCAATCCAAGACTTCAACAACAACATAAGAGTAAGCATCAAGAAGACCAAAAATCAAACACCAAAATAAAACAAGGACAACAATTCCAATAAGATACTACATACTGAAAATCAATATGTTAGAAATCCCTTCAACCAGAATCTTCAATTTAAAACCAGAATCAAAATTCAGAGAAGAAAATACAAAAGAATTAGGAAGAGTGCATGGATGGATTTAATTTTTTGTTAAAATAACATCGCTTCACCTCGAGAAATCTCTCTACTGAAGTCTCACCCTATTGAAATTTTCAAAATCAATGTCCATTTGTCCCTCTATTTAAAAGGGTTGTTGTTTCACCTCCTCAGTATAGTGATGAGGAGACTCTTCAGTTGATTGAGTAGTAGTATTCGTGTCTTCTGGATTCTAAGAATAATATTTCTTAGCCACATCCAATGAACGTGTGACAATGGTCCTTTCCTTTTGAGAGTAATCCCTACACTTCATAGTCTTTTTAGGATTTCGAGTGACGAAACAATCAATATCCACTATAGGCTTTTTACCCTTTTTGTCTATTTAATTCAGATAAGTTTCTTCAACCTGCATAGGATGATCTGCCTCATCATGTGATGAATCAGTGGAGTTCAAATCATAATCATTGTTTTTCTCTTCTAAAGAGTGTAGAAAATTATTTTTCTCCTCTATAGTAGGGGTCGGACAACACTCTCTTTACCCTAAAAAACTCCACAATGACGATCTTCATCCTGAATGGAAGCTACACCTTTGGAACCAGACTCATTATCAACAAAATCCATGACAACATTGACATAATCATCAATTTGATTTTCAGTTACTGGTTTAAATTTTGTTTCATCTATGGCCTCGAGATTTTCTCCACAACTGTTAACATTAAAAGGACCAGCCAAACCATCTTGGATAATCATTCCCTTTTCCTTAGGGCAGTGGGTTGTATGAGCATTAACAATTGATTTGGAAGGTAACTTTTAAACCCATAGAGATTTAACCCGAGATGGGGGATGATTCCATTGCTTCTCAGATTAATCGAATATATGTCCCACTCTGAAACATTTATTACAAAAATTTGGAAGATTTTCGAAGACCACATCCTAGGAAAACCCTTTATCCCTATTTTTAATCCAAAATAGAGATGGAATATCCCTTGAGAATTTAATTTCAGTGTTGATCCTAGCTACAGAGGGTCTTGAATGTTTCAATGTAGTAGAGTACAATCTAATTGGGGTTCCAAAAAGACTGGAAATTGAAATGAGTGCCTTCCATTTGAAGAGATGAATCGATAAACAAAGAAATACTAACCAAATCAGAACTACAGGGGGTTCTAAACCAGTATCATAATCTGGAGAACATTTAATCACATTCATAGTAGGCTATCCAAAATTACATCAACCACGCATCCAGAGACGATAGTAATCGTAATCCGAGGAGAATCATAACAGAACATTCAACTAATTTAACAAACCAATTTAAAAATCAGAAAAACCAATGTTTTCAAAGGTCTTTCGGAGGAATGGGAGCAAAGAGAAATGTCTAAAGAACATTCCCACAAGAGAAAAATTAAGTTCTAAGGCAAGAGATTTTACCTCGTATTTTGTGAAAGATATAATAGTAATACCTCGATGCTTGAACGTTTTTGGAGAAATCGACTCCTCATTCTTTGATAAAATACAGGGTACTCAACCTACAACCACATCTGCGAAAGATCTATCATCACGTATCCCTGTCGAGCTAGGGTTTTTCACCATTTGGCCCGCGATATGCAGTGCCTACTCACTCTTTATTCTTTTCAAAGGGTGTGACATATTAGTAAATACTGGAAACAATTCAATAATGGGAAGTCACTCACAAAACATGTTCGTAAAAAAATAATTAAAAATGGATATTTGGGGTGATATGTTCCATAATTACCTCTAATATTCCAAAAGAAATTTCTTCAAACATTGTAATCCATTTACTTCAAATGTTACTCATATTTACTCTTTTATTTTTCACCACAGTAAATAAGTTTTTACTATTTTTAGTATACATTATAAAAAAATTATGTTGACCTAATTACCAAATATTTTTAATTTTGATACAAGATATTCAATAAATTTTATAAAATTCAAGTAACATTAGTTTTGGAATTAAATTTAAAATTAAAACTGTTAAATATTTCGAATTGTTTTCCCAAAAATGAATTTTCAAGCAATATATGATTTTATATTAACTGAATGACTAGAAATAATAGATATATGAATTTAAATTAACATAAATATATTTATAATATATAATTTGTTTAATAACTATTTAATATTTTTTTTCATTAATTTAAATGGATAAACTTTATCCACTTAAAAAGAGTATTTGGAGAACAAATTTTTTAAACTTAAAAATAATCTTATAATAAAACTATGAAAATTAACGATTAAAATAAAATTAAATAGATAATTATAATTAGTTAATAAATAACTTTAAAAAATTAAAAAATATTTTAGAACTTTAAATTGATTTATTTAATGAAAAGAAATGAATGAATTTGAAAAATCGATAATATTTAGTATTCATTGAAAAATCAAATATTTCAGAAAAATCCATAAATTTCAACATATTTTAATTTTTATATTATGAATATAAAAATTACTTATATATTATAGAAAAAAATTTCAAAAACGTAAATAAATTTATTATAGTATTTGTACATCCTGCATATTTTAAAGTGGAATATCATGGTTCCATTTCGTGTGGGACACACAAAAGCATGAATATAATTGAATATGACACGACTAAAATTTATGATATATCTATGTTAAAATAAATTTAATATATTAGATAGCATATGATGTAGAGAATAATAAATTAAATAAAATTTCATAATAGATTAAAATATTATTATTTTAACATGATAATTATAATATAGTTGTCATTTGGTCGGTATGAATATGACCAATTGAATTATAAAAATGTAATAGTTTAAAAATTTATAAAATAAATTAAATATTTTTAATTTTTATTATAAATTTGATAATAATCATTTAAATAATAAATAAATGTTTCTTGAAATACAGTATTTTTATAAAATGCGGTTTAGTCGTTCTTTACACACATTCTTTAAAATAATATTTTACCAATATTTAAAAATTTATATTATAAAAAAATTTAATTTTGAAATAATTATATAATAATTATCATTTTATGAATTTATTTTATTTTTCTAAAAGTTTTCATTTTTCTGAGGAATAGTGAAAACTACAGGTTTTTATTGAAAACTAAATTATTTTTTAACTTATTTAATGGTTATATTTTAATTTAATTTTTTTAAGTAAAATTAGTTCAAATAAATTATAATATATAAATGTTTGGACAATTTAATCATTTTCATAATGATTTTTTATATTAAAAAATTCTATACATATGAAAATTTTCTCTTTGGAAAGACACTTTTTTCTATTGTTTGTGGTTTTAATTTATAATTCCATTTTCCAATTTTGTTGGATTAATTTGAAAACATGGATTCAATAATTTGAATCATCATATGTAATTCTATAAAATATGGTTTACATAATTTTTCCTAACATTGAATAATAAATGAAATAAAAATTAATTATCATTGTTAACATTAATCCTAGTTTACCGTGAGTTTAATCTAAAAATATAATGGTTACATTGAGTAAAAGACATGTAAAATTCCTATTTTTGACCATATTTATAATCTTACTAACATGTGATCTATGTTTATGAGTTCTTGGGAAATGTTTCCAAGAAGGCGATGTATATAATAATTAATGCAAAAAAATTAAAATATTTCACCCCCTCAGTTCTAAATTTAAAATCGGTGTTAAATAGGGAAACAAGTGGTGTGAAAAAATAATGATGGTAATGATTATTATAATAAAATTTATTACATGAGGGTAATTAATTTTTAGTTTTTAGTAAACATATAGTTACTTTAAATTCATATTAAACACCAACGTCGTAATTATTAAATTAATTGTAAAATAAAATAAATAATATAGATTCTATTAAAACTAATATAAAATTAATGAATTATTGTTTTAAATTTATTTTTTAGATAAATATATCATGTTATATTGGTATTAAAATTGTAGATTATAATTACATAATTGACTTGATATTTTTTAAATTGAAATAAACTTTATAATTCAAAAAACAATTATTAATGTAATTTAATAATAAAATCTTTTTTTAAATGAATTGAAATTCCTAAAAATATAATCTTATACTAAGTGAATTTTGAGATTATATAAATATAAACTACAGTACATTAATGGACCAATTATCCTTTTCCATGGTCTATATTGACCCATAATGATTAAATACATTGTTATCACACTTGAGATTAAAATAGTATTTTTTTCATGTTATATATACTAGTGTAATAATTAATTATCAACACATATAGAATTTTTATTTTATAAATTTGATATTATTATATTTAGAATAATTTGATTAATATTATCTAATAAGGGTCATTTTGGTTTACACATTATGAAAAAATTACAAATATTAAAAATAATTTTTACTGTAGTGAAAACTTAAATTGTAATAGTAAAGATGCATAGAATTGAATGAATAACATATTTAAACCATTATCTATGTAGTGGAAGTGATTATCAAATATATCACCCCTCCAATAATTTAATTATCTATTTTTGAGAAAATTTGGGTTAGAGGTACTTCTCATTATGGAAATATTTTTGGTATTTAGAAAAAATACACTACTCCTCAATTATACAAGTTAACTAACTCCACTAACTTATTCTCACAAATAAAGCTATTTGGATCATTCAATATATAGATAGAACCATAAAAATTACATATTATAGTGTTTTGCAACTACAAGTCACATTCAAGGATCTCTTCAGTTTATAATTCTTGAAAATTATGAAAAAATATTATATAGTAATCCCAAACATTACAAGTGGAAACTTATACTATGTATCCATTTCTAAAAAAATATGAAACCTTTTAATACAAATCATGGATTCTATTTATAAAAAATCCTCCCAATTATTTTATTTATCTCATCTTTTCTCTATTCTACCATAAATCCTGTGGAATAACATTCCAAATTTGGTATGAGCACACAAAGTATAGTAAGGGACATAGAAATAATTAAAGAAACCATTATTCTCTGAATACTTATAAACTAATGATTTTTTTTAAAATGTAATAATTTTTACCCCTATAAGATAATATCTTTATAATACCTCACGAAATCATTTGTTTCTAATAAAACTCCATATAAAAAAATGATTAAGGTAACTTGTTGAATCGTTTCCATATCACTCTTCCATTTATTGTATATCAAATTACTATATAGGGAGTATCATTTATGGTTACATATGGAATAACCACATAAATATATTCCCTTAATCGATTAGGAGTGACCCTAATGATTAAATCTATTTCATTACCAAATGCATTGGAGAGGCATAACAGGATCACCAACCCATAAGTTATCCCAAAACCACCCATAAAAATAAACAATTCCAAAGAACCATAACATATGTATAACACAGAAATCATATATAATATATAAATAACTTCTTCAATTTGAACACACATTTTAATTTTATAGATCTAGTCATTAATAAATGAATGAAATTTATTTTAAAATAAAATTTTAAACATGTAAATAAAGCATCCAGACATAAAAGTTACATGAAATTGGGAAATTTGGTTCAATCCATATATGTAAAGAATATCCCTTTTAGATTTTGTGATACTATTTTATTGAATAACTTTAATACATGTTTTTAAAATAAATAACCTTACATATAACATTATAAAGATCTATTTTTAAAAATATTTGTGAGAAGTTTGAAAATTACTATTTTAAATAATTCATGTCCGTGTAAATAAATTCATAAATCCCATTTTTTTAAAACATGTACAATAATGATATTGATATAAATGAATAAACCATTAAAAAAATTTAGAACAAGTTGTGTAGTTAAAAATCACAGTCCAAATATCATATCATTGAAGTGAGAATTAATAAAATGAATTGATTAAGTGAATCTGATATCAATCCACATAAAAATTTAAATAGAACATAATAAATTCAAATGATATTTCACAGATAGGATTATCATGACATAATGAAGATGTCTAATTTTACCACAATGAATAGAAATTGAGTTATGAATTATTTCTCTAATTTATAATTAGACGAATCATCTGCGGAATGAAAGGTTAACATTTTAAAAAATTATAAATTTAATTATAATAAATAAACTCATAATATAACTTTTCAATGTATATTTATATAATCCTTATAAAATTATATATGTGTATAACATCAAAAATATTCCTCAATGAATAAAAATTGAGATAAAACCCATTACATTGAGTTTGACTCATCACGTACAATAATTACATTTTTAAATAGTCAAATTATTTTAATTATTTACTTTTTGAGACCATTTTATGGTTTAATAATGACATTATATCACTTATTATCATGTTATAACAATTACATAATTAAGTAAGTTCTTGTCGGACATTATGACGATACTCCGTACTTGAGTTCAAAAATGAATTTGGAATGATGTCTATAGTTAACATGGCCATTATTCTATAATACAAAAAATAATAATTAGGAAATAATAAAATGTTTTATAAATCAATTTTACTTTTAAATAAATCCATTAAATACTGATATTAGAAATTAACTAAGTTACAGGCATTGGGATGGTAAGACATACCTACACTTGAGTAACATTTCTATTTCATAATGATCATTATGGAATGAAGGAGAGTATAATTTTAAATTTCAAAAATGAAAATAAAACAATATATAATATTATTTCATAAAATAAAGATATATATTATCTATGATTTGTATTGTTGAAAAAAAAAATCACATAGCTTCGTGGAGGTGATAGTTCATACGTAAGCATGAATGACATTATCATTTTTCATGAATGGAATGATATGAATGTAAATAATGTACTATAATTTAATAATGAAAAATATGAAATTATTATCATATATAAACATTAATTCAATCATTCTAACAAGTCTTGAGATACAGTTATTAAAAAACGAATTATATCGGTTCGTGAGGTAGTAGTTATTTGTACACACAAACGATTATTATTTTACCAATTGATGGAAGTGGAGATGGATTTAGGAGGCTATATTAATATTATAACATCTGATTAAATTATTAAAGAATTATTTATTATTTCATCAGGTTCGAAGATTTTCTAATGTAATTGTAATAATAAATAATATATAAATACTTTATTAAAAACAATACCAATTTCTCAGACCACCTCGTTTTCTAAATATGGTAATATCACTAATGATGGTGTTCTGCCTAAAATAAGAGTTGTAAAATGCGGGCAAGGATTCTTGGAAGGTATTTGGTTAGATATTTTCCAATCCAAAGTGGTTTTTTTAAAGAGATGAAGATATCCCCTTTATAAAAGTTTTTAGGGGTACTCTTAGAAATTTTTTAAATATTAAATTAATTTTCAATTCCAAATTTCTTGAAAATAATTTATTCATAATATATGATGATTTTGGGTTGAAATAATGTATTCAGATAAAAAATATAATACTTTTTATTATTTTTTAGTTCTTATCTTTTGATTTTAACCCTTATTTTACCCTTTTAACTATTACCTTGTATTTATGTAAATTACACTTTGAGGGTTAATTTAGTTACTATATAATTCCAAACAATCAATAAACGAGTGATTTATGATAATTTAAGAATTATATAAATCATTTTTCTAAATTTTATATTTTTAGAAATTTTATATCATTAAATAAAATATTCAATATTTTAAAATATCATTAATGTCACTTTGGACACAATTCAATACATTAATTTTTAAAAATATCATAACAGCTTGATTTATTCAAACTGACTATTTTAAAAAATATATAACATTTAAAATAAATCAATTAAATTATTTGATGAAATTATGTATCTCAAATTATATTTAGTTTAAAATATTTCGATTAATATTTGTGATATTTCTTTTTATTTAGAAATTTCTACTTTATCATTATGTAAAATTTTAGGGTAATCATTTATCAAATATAAACTAAAAATAAATTACCATAATTATGATAAACAAATTTACATTCCATAATAATTTTTATTGTCCAACTGATCCCCTATATAACACCATATTAAAAATATTTTACTTGTTAAAAACAAAAGTATGAATAAACTGAGTTGTTTTGAAGAAAATAATATAAATTTATCAAAGTCATCTAAGTGGATTAAATATATCAAAAAATGGAAAAATGATTATTTTTGTGTAAAATCACCAATTAAATAATTTTTTTACTTCTCTTGGGGTAATTTTCTGTTATTATTAATATTATTTTTACCCTTAATTACCAGATTTACCCTTAACCATTATAATAAAAAAATATTAAAGTTACGATTATTATTTTAAAAAAGGGGACATATTTAATAAATTTGGACATTATTATTACAAATAATTACTCCATTTTTATAAAATCAAAACAGATAATATTCTAAAATTATTTTAAAATTAATATCATTGATGGGGCAAGAAAATATTCTGTTAAAGTGAAAATGTTAAAAATATTGAAACATTTTTATATGAAAATTTAATGTGAAACTGATATCAAGGACCTAAATTTTATTAAATGACATAAATATTATCATATTATACTTTAAAAATAGTTAATAATACAATTTAACATTAGAAATTATTTATATTAAAAAGTTGATTTGAATTAAAATTCATTTTTTTCACTATTAATCAAAGCATAGAACACATAAAAAGATACCAAAAATTCATCCAAATTAAATTTTGATATTAAATTTTAAAATAATAATTTTTTTATATCTAATAGAATTTATTAATGCCACAGACACTAGATTTAAAAAATTAGCTTTATCAAAAGACAACTAAACTTTCTTTTAGATATATAATTATTTTATACGTAAAATTATATTTTTTTATATAATTAGTTGGAAAAAAATTATATGAATGTTAAAAAATTATATTAAATATATTATATATATAATTAATATAATTCAACATGATACATATTTTTATTGTTATAAAACACACTTTTGAACATTTAAATAGTTTATCTCAAAAAAAATTTCTTTTATTTTAAAAACTGTTTTACATTAATTTATAATTAATTTGTGAAGAATTTATATATATATAAAACTGTTTTTTATAATATAGTTAATCATGTTCACACCCTTCATTCTAATGGTTATGTTATATTGGTTATATTTAAATAAAAATATTAAGATGTTCGTTTAAGCTCGATGTAGTGTATCATGAATGGTATCGAACATAGTATTTAATTTTAAAAAACATAGGATGTTACATTAAACCACTATAATAATATTTACCCATCTCCACTTTTTTATTAAATGGGGAACAGAATTGTCAACCATGCGTATGACATACTACCACCATGCGAACTAATATAACTCTTCTTATACTTCTCATGGCCGGATATAATGAGATATTTAATGACTATATATAAAAATTATGATGTAATTATACTCTTATATTTATAATATTACATAAAACTTTTTACATTCACCTCGATATAAAATACGGCAACTCTACTTTTGTGTACGTGGCAGACTACCGCCATACGAAGAAATGTGATTCATTTATGAGTTATGCCTTACATGGAAATTAGTAAAGATAATTATAATGAATATATGTGACATATATGACATGATATAATTTAGATAAAATTAATACATCATGAAATACATTAAATTTTAACCTTTTATGTGAATTATGTCATCGCTCATGCGTACATAGGGCCTACCGTATCTGAAATGTGATGAAATTCATTTTCAATGTACAATTTAGAAGAATGGTTTTAAGGATATATATAATGAAAAAAATATAAAAACATTAATATCATTTTTTTCAATGATGTAACTATATAATTTGTACAATAACTACGTCCTTCATGATAAAAGAAACATGATAATACAAGGTAATTAAAACTAATAACAATGAAAATAATGCAATAATACTAATAAATGGGAGGTAAAATGTTTTAAGTGGAAAATATATGGTATGATATATATGATTAAGGTTCTTTAATACATTTTTAATAAAACTTTATTTAATATAATTTTATTTTATTGACATACAATGGGAGTAAAACCATAGGTAAGGGTTTTCGTGTCTCATTTTTACCTCCATAAGACATATGTCATATACACTGTTTATTTTTTTTGTGGTTTATAAGATTCCAAATTTCTATGTTATATAATTAATATAATTATATTCAGGTTATTTAAGTCTTTATATGATTTTATTTCTTTTGTTGGGATTATAATTCATAAGTTACTAATGTGGTAAGGCATTATTTCACAATCTCATCCGTATTTGAGATTGTTAATATTTAAGTCCCCCGTGGAGGAATAATTTGTAAATATTTATTAACACCAATATAATTTACTATAAATTGGATATTCATGAAACTTTTATGTAATTATACCATTATCCCCCTCTTTGTTATTTCAAATGATTGAAAAAATGTTTTTAATAAAATATGACTTCATTTATCTCTTTGGTTGAATGTCCTTCTTATTACAAAACCATGTTTTCTAAAAGTGTTTTAAAAAAAATTCACATAATTATATTGATCTCATAATGTAATGTTTACACATATTTTAATTTTTATAAAATTTCTATAAATGAATCTTTATTTTATTTTCTTAATAACACTCGTGTGGATTTTACCAAAACTAGGAAAGGGATATTTGTCTTAACATGTAAGGAATGAATGAAAATTTCAAACTTAATGACCAATAAATGTTTTAAAATTTATTTTACATGTTTGAAATGATTATTTTCATTGGAAACTATTTCAATTTTTTTGACCCTTTTTTTGAAAAAATTATTTTAAATGTGGAATGATTATTTTATTGAGGAATGTTTTTCATGAAATTTTAATAGTATTTATGTTAATAATTAACATCACGACCTTTTTATAATTATGATATATAAGGTATATTTATTATTGATATTATATTTAATTTTTTTAATGGTGTATGAATATTTATACAGAGGATGTAAAATTTTATTACCTTTCACCAAATTACTCTTGATGGGTTTTGATTATGTTTATTTGATATGAATTTTTATGATAGTCTTTTAAATTTTAATTTTTATATATTTTATGAATCAACACTTTCATATGAGGGATTAAATTGAAATATTATTTGATAGGTGAGTCCCAATTATATATAACCCCATAATGTAACAATAGATCTCATGAGACAAATCAATTATCAAAATTAGAAGGGTTTCTTCCAAAATATAGAAATTGTTTTATGAAAGGTCTTGTTAATATATTTTAGATATATGAAATTTCCATCTCTTATTATGAGATTAGATATTTTTTCCATGTTATTATTTTATTATTAAGATTATCTAGGGATATGTTTAATTCTCATGTGATTTTTTATATGGATTTATTTTAGCATCTGTTATTTCTAGCGTATTTTGATCATGTTATTATTTAAATAAAAAATGTTTTTGTTAATTGCCTTGATATATTGATTATGACTACTTATTCATGATAGGATACACTATACAGTTACTCTTACTGAACATAATGTCTCACCCCATTCTTATGTTTTATTTTCTCTTGGATATTAAGATGTTTTGGTGATTGATAAGAAGGGATAGGCTAAGGGGAATAAAGGTGTTCCCAAAGAAAATTCATTGTATATTTAAATTTTTTAAAATTTTAATTTAATATCAATTTATTATCTATTATACCATTAATAATAATATATTAGGTACATCTGGATGTTATTCTTCTATCTATTGATAATGGAAACAAGTCACATATCGACTCTAAGTTTCTGCGGTAATGGTATTTATAATTTTTATTTGAGAAAGATTATCAGAATTCATGGGAACTAGTCATAAGAAAACATAAATCAGGGAGAATAACCATATAATAGAAAATGATTGTATGTATTAAATAACTTGCAATTGTTTTTTAAGGTATATAATATATGGGTTTATTTAAAAAAAATCAATTTAAGGATACTAAATGTGGAAATGGTTCTGGAATATATGTACATAGGGGTAATAAATATGAAAATTTCATGTTGGGATTAACTTGATCATTACCTAGTAAAATAAAATGGGCTTTATAGGATAGATAAACGGTGGGTTTTCTTGTTTCTAGACAGATTAAGATTCAATTTTCATCGAAGGGTGATTTGGATAAGGATTTTCCTAGGGCACTGCACAACTGTAATGGTCTTCGGTTCTATCTCTTTTGTTTCTCATGTGATTTACATATTCAATGAAACACCTATATAGATGTTATTTCGATTAGTTTTCTCGAAATCCCTTTACCATTTTCAAATAACGTGATTTTGATATTGTCGGGGTACCTTTTTTTATATTTTTGTGCGATAACTCAAGAACCAGGGTTCTCTATCATCCAATTTATCCATATATCTGTGTTGATATTAGTTTCTCCAAAATTCACTTAGAGTTTGTGTGTATTACAATGGAAGAAGTTATCGGACATAAAAAACCTGTATTTTATACGATATAGTTCATTTTCATTTCCTTCTATAAAAAACTGGGACATCTCATGGTTGCCTATATACATAAGAGGAAGTAAATTTCTCCTCAAAATGATGCAGACTCAAGAGACTATGGGAAGGGGTTGGGTATGGGTAAAGGTAGATATAACACGATGGATGTAGAGACAGTGAAGGTAGCCAGTGTGCCTAATGTTAGTAAGAAAATTGTGAAAGAGGTATTGGGCTCTAGACCTAGTCTTACAACATAAGACACATTGAAGGAAATATTGGTTACCCCTACAAACCTATGAGTATCCATTGTGTTTGGCTGATTGAAGCGTGACATGGGGGGTGTGAAACTTAGGGAGATTATGGGAAAAAATACAATGGACATTGGTGTTCGGATTGAAGGCATGATGTTATGCAAAGACATTGTAGGTTGCAATGAAGTGGTGGTGGAAGACATCAAAATTTTGTTAGAATGTCACTCAAATGGAGGTAGTGGTGACCAAGTGAAGGTATCAAATAGGAGGAACATGTGTCGAGGGAAAGAGCTTTCATGTATTGTGTAATGAAATCGATTAATTGTTTTAGTTAATGAATAGCCGAATTTAGAGCAGGGAACAACCCAGGCAGCGGATTTTGAGGTGCAATGAGTTCTTGTATTTGAGCTAATTGAGGAGTTGTTTGGTCTTAAATTTGTGAAATCCTTTCATAACTACCATTACAGCTGGATCCCTAGTCCGTAGGGGAAGAAAAGTCAAAAAGTCAATAAGAAAGTGAGAATGGGTTAATCTCTATTACCCCTCACAATGGAAACTATATTTATCAAGAAGTGAAAATCCAATGACCATGAATGTCAAAATAGTGAATTAGACATTCAATGTTTGGGTTTGGATGACAGTAATTTAATCCATAATTCATGGTGTGTGTCATTTTCTAGCTGGTGTAGGATTTGTGGGATGCGAATCAGGGTAATGAGACAGTATGTAATCACTCTAAGGCCTTGAAATCTACAAAAGTTTGATTTAAGTGTATTTTCGCAAAAGGGATGTTGAAATTGAATGGCAATGAAGGACTCATATTTGACCCCCTAAAGAGATGGACACATAAGGACTACTCCAATACTCCAATAACATGACAACCAAATCTCTGATGTTAAGGAAGAGTGATGTTGAGGTGTTCATGTACTTGAATCATTATAACACTCAATCAGAAAAGGGAAATACTTATGAGTGTGGTTTTGAGGACAACCATGGAATGTTAGAGGATGGGATCGAGCAATAAATGAAATTTCCCTTGAGTTCAGATGATGGTGTTTCTGAATAGGTCTCATATCTTAATGATACTAAAGAAGAAGCTACTAAGATGATGGGGAGATTTATATAGATTACCCACAGTGAGGAAAAATATACTTGTATCAGCATGCAATACCTGATACTAGTTGGGGGGTTTTGACAGTGGGAGAATTTATCCACAGTAGTAAATCTAGGTCTAGGATAAGATGGAAACTCAGTTCGATGATCTTATTGTGGAAGAACCTGACACCTATGTAAAAATGTATCTTGGAAATTATTCAGGGATTCTAATTCAGGTAGGATTAATGTTTCATTTATGAATATTTTATTTCCGTTTATAGTTAAACTCAGGTTTCTCACATTTCCGTTAAACGTGTTTAATAAATAATAATTAAAATTTCAACCAATATTATGTATTCCATTATTTATAAATGAATCATTGTATATGGAATGGGAATCATACCAATTCACATAATCAAAAGAGTTAGAATTATCATTTCCATAATGGGTGTAAGCCAATATTTTGAATTGAACTAGTATTCCAAACATTATCTTCATATTGGGACATTGTATTAAGTGATATAAAGATAGAGAAGAATAATAAAGGTTGTATGACTTCTATGGGATGTAAGAGAGAAAGAGGAAATGGTTCAAAATACAAATAAAAAGAATAAGGGAATGAAAGATTTTCCACATGTTATAATTTTTGAATGAACCACCCTAATATTTTATTGAAGGAAACGAGATTTTCTTCTAATTTTGTTGAGAATGGACACCAAGATCACGAATAAATGGTTAGAAATGAAACCTTTTATGTTCAGTGTTTTAAATTCAAGTATATGGGGAACATTATTAATGAATGCACCAAGGGACAAGGAAGTATACCTTTGTTAATGTTAATGGATTAAGGACAAGAATATTCTATTACAATGTTATAAGGGGAATGATAAACATGATTTTATTTTTTGATTCACTAATTATGTTATAGAATTATTTTATCTTTGATAAGAATCATAAAACATGTAAGGATTATATTGTAATAGTTTTTCTATAAAGATATATAAGAATATGTTGAATTATTCCTTTTTCCAAGAAATATTATATACTGGCGAGTCAATATATTTAAAAAATATACGATTAGGGGAGGAGTTAATAATGAAAATGATATTTTTGTGTTATATTATTGGTATCCTTGAAATTTTTAATGTGATTTAATGGTTCATGTAATCATTTATGGAGTTTAATTCATGATTGGATTTATAAAATACATTCTATAACTTGATATTTTTAAAAACATTAGATTTTAATTAAATTTATATGATTATGATGGTATGTACATATTTGGTTTCTGAGATGAAGAGATAATTTATGTTGTCATAGGAAAATAAATATATGTTTATTTTGGTAATTTTTTTAAATACCTTCTAAATTTTTATACTTTGAATTTTATTAGACCTAATTTTTATAGTTAATAAGGAAAACTATTTATAGAATGGTTTACGTTGAAATTTGTGCATTTTTGGATAACTCATGCTAACCATTTTAGTTTTGGAAAATTTATGATGATAGACATATCATTATTTTATCGATATTATGACATGTTAAAATAAAATTTTTGTGCTTTAGGAAAGAAATATCTAACATGATTACTAATTTATTAGAGAGAAATATATTATTGATGTTTAAATTGATTCATGGTTGAAACTATACTACTAAAATAAGTATTTTTAATTATGTTCGTAGTTTATATGGACAATTAATTCCTCAACTCTTAGAAAAGGATATTGAAACTAGAATTTTATCATAATACTTCATTTATGATGAATAAGTGTCCATTTATATCATTTTAGATTTATGGATTAGTGGTTGTTAAAATTTCTATATCATTCAATTTTTTATGATCAATGATCTCTATCACTCCCCATATTAATTTATTCTTTCATTCTATTCCCAAATTTTAACATCAAACCAATTTTTTCCTATATAGAAACCATGTAATTTATTTTTTTACATGACCTTTATACATTCCTTCTTTATTTATCAATAGAATGTATGATTAACATATTTTATGATGTGGGTTTCTTACAAAAGTATTTTTAAATATTAAAAAAATGTTTATTTATATAACGGTTAAATTATGGGGAAAAAATTTATTTATGCGTGTATAATGTGATATTACAAGATTTTAAAAGAGGAACCTAATGTTTGATATCATTTTCAGGATCATCGATGGTGCCTTTCTCCCCATGTGGTGCTACCTATCCCAAGCTCTACAGTTTACCATCCTCTCACTATGGTGGAGCCTTCTATGCCTTGTTTTTCTAGTTTCCTTCCATCTCTACCCCTATTTCATACTTTCAATGGTTCCCATACTCTTTCCCCTTGATGCCCCTTTCACTACCCACACAACGATTGTTTTCTCCATTTTGATCTCCACTCTGGAAGTGTTTCATTATATTTACAGTTTATGTTCTCTCATTTCTTTGGGTTTCCTTTTCCATTGTAGGCCGGTGTCACCTAGATGCTCACTATTTAATTTTTTCTCTAATTGTTTCTCCCATTATCTTTTTCTCTTATCCTTCATGTCAAAGCTCACATGGTTTTCCCCAATGGATCTCTAGTGGTTATTGATTATGTGGGTATCTATGTTTGGTCATTAGTCCTATTGGATTATTCATCCAACACTGTACTTGATACCTATAACATTGTATTAGACTCTATCTCAATCTGGTATGATGGTGTTTGTGGTGGTGTTTGTTATGGAGATAGTGGATGTTATGGGAGCCAACTGTGGGTGTCGGTAGTGTAGCTCAGGATGGCTGGTGTTCATTTGGGTAGGGATTTCTTCTAGGTATGTCATTCTATTTCTATGATGCATTTGGAGCTGATGTGTTTCATGATAGATTTGGTCCAACTACAAGAAATATTGTTTTTTATTTAGATGAGCGATTGTAATGGTTTGATTCGCGGTGTTGAAGATAGTGCTCCAACAATTTGAGATGCTTTAGTGATGGAGGTCAGTAATGATTTGGCTAGGTTTGTGTCCATTTTGATGCATGTTCATGGATCCATTTTGATCTATTTTGATTCAAGGTTAATTCATGGAATGGGTTTTTGTTTTATTAAATTTTCATCACCCTGATGGGGTGGTGTTTGAGAAAATGTTATATGAGGATAGTGTGGAGGCGACAGAGTGATGGGTTTGTGACCCAAGGTTAGTCATAACCAAATGAGTTGAAAGAAGGTGCTTGTATTGATGTTGGATATTTACATCTATGATAGAGGTAATATTTCCAATATTTTTAATGTCTATTTAAATTATTTGAACCTCAAAAATTTAACAATTTGATCTTATTTGTAACAATTTTGGATTTAGAGTGTGTTTTGGGATAAAAAGTTTAAATTGCATAATTATGGATTTTTAACATATTTTTATCACAGTGGTATTTTGGTCATTTATCTTAAAATACATTTCCAAAATTTTTTATCAGGTTTTTTTGAATACTTATTTTATTTCCATCATATTTTTCTTCAGGCCCAGGAAAAGATTCATGCATCTTGATGCCCGAAAAAATCAATGAATTTGAAAAAATTTCAGGGCGGACTACGTGAACCCCACCATAGTAATGGAATAATAAGTCGGCCTAAACACATCCAAATGATGCGATTACACTTGGATATGAAATAGGACTCATATAAGCGTCTCCAAATGAATTTAAAGCCGTTTTTAATCCTTTATGATGGCCCTTGAGTGATAGAGTTTTGAAGGAAACTTGCAGGAAGCTTCATCCAGAGAAATCTATTTAAAAAAAATTCATAACTCCTTCACTACGCGTCCAATGAATCCGAAATTTGGAGGGTGGATGGAAAAATCCATTATGAAAAATATTTATGAATAGGTCCACACGTGAATCATCCAATTAATGGGTCGAAAATGTGACAATGTTTTGATGATGAAATCTGCCTATAAAAGGAGAGGAGATCCTACCTCTAAAATATATTCCATTCATCACCACACCATCTGTCACAAAGGGAGTTAGCTTGAGAGATAGAAGGGGAAGGTGGATATTTTTATCCTTAAGAATATTACATCCTTTTAAGATTCAATAGATAATATGAAAGCTTCTTAAGTTATGCAAGGCTAAGCGGCAAGTGGTTGCGGACGGCGACACCCGACAGACACTCTCTTCTGAGTTTGGATTTTAATGTGTAATCTCATTTTGAATTTATCTTGAACCTATATTTTTGAATTAATCTTGTTGTTTTATTTCTTAAATATATTTTCAACACATTTGTTTTGATCGTTTTTCCATCTATAAAGTAGAACAATTGACTTCACTATTTAAAATTCTTTGGTGACATTTTTCCATTGAGCATAGAGAATTCAATTAGGTTTAATTACTTGGAGGTATTTAAGTAATTTAATAACTTCTATAGGTGGGAAAAAATCATATTGAAGTCTTAAATATGATGTCTTTTCAAATTCGAGTGTAAACCTGGGGGTCTTTGGGGGTATATTTAGGAATTTAAAATAAGAGATATTTTTTATATACAAAGAAGAGGGGAGTGTCCGAGAGGGTGAAGCTTGTATGCGACTGCTGTTTTTATTTTTGATTTCAAACCCAAATTATATTTCCTTTAAAATTAGATCACTTCAGTATTTATTTAAAATTTTATTGTCAAATATTTAATCAAATCCCCATTTTCATTTCTGAAAAAAAAATAACAAAAGTGACGGTTTTGCAACTCGAACTGCAACCTGCTCGAGAGACAACCCTGTGGTCACCACTGTGCTACATTAAAAGGGAAAATATTGATTGAGGTTTTTATGACACAAAAATTCTCACATCAATCTACAATTTTAAATTTGAATATGAAATTATGTGCTAGAAAATTTCTATGATTTTTAGTTTAATTTTCAGGGATGGATCTGTAGTAGGGCTACCCTTTATTCCTAAAAATGTATTAATTGAAAATCAAAAAAATATAATTGGAGGATTGATATGAAGTTTTAAATGAGACACAAATATTATTTGAGAATTTAACACCCCGATACTTTAAAATATATCTATATTTAATTAAATCTAATCACCATAATAGATTTCTATACACAGAACATTAGTATTAAAAAAATGAGACACCATATTAAAATATTATTATTTATACATGACCATTACAACCAAGCTATTATATTGTAGGGTATAAACATGGATAACATAATTATAAAAAATAATATGATTTATTTGTTTAGTAATTAAATTCATCTATTATCAATTTCTTATGAATAAAATAAAAATTATTTGATAGAAAAATATATGTTTTTTTGAAGAACTATATTATTCTTAATTATGGTTTTGTCATACTTATCACGAATAATTAAAAATAAATATTTACTAGTTTAAGGAAATTTAATTAATATAATTTTATTAATTTTTAAAAATAAACAAAGAAAAATTATTAGAGGGTGACTGTTTTTGGATATTTCCAAAAATTTTCATTTTTTGATGAATTGGGAAAACTACTCGTGTTTATTGGAAACTATATTTTTTTTAATTATTTTAATTGATCCATTTATTATATAAAATTATTTATAATGTAACATTAATTAAAATATAATATAAAAATTAAATTTATGTTAGTGGAATAAATTTCAAATTGAATTTTGATATTAAAACATTCAATACTTATAAGAATATTCTCTTTCGAAAATATTCTTTTCATCTCATCTAGTGTTCTAATTTGATACTATTTTTTCCTCTGTTGAGATGAATTTGAAAAACTATATGAAATATTTGGAATAGAAATAATTAATATTATAAAATATTTTTAGTGAATGTTTTTATCTTAATAATTTTTAAAAACAACAAAAATACCAATGGTTATGGATAAAACAAGTTTATTGCATGGTTATACTAAAAAGACAAGTGTTAAAATGACCAACAAACACTTCAAATTACTAATGGGTGTAAATATTGTGAACCTATTAAAATTAATGAAACTTTTTATGTTTTTGTGGGACACATTTCAATGAAATTTATCTATATAATAATATAAGAAAACAATTGAAAAAATCTGACCCTCTTGCTTTAAAATTTCAATTATGTGTACTCATAGAGACCTAAAAAAACTTGAATGAATATAGATGATTATATAAATAATAATGAAATTAAATTCATGAGTTTAATTTATTTATAATATTTAGTAATCATATAATTATATTAAATTCCGTAGAAACAACATCATAGTAATTTTTTAATGAAATTAAAAAACAAATAAATGAAATTAAAAACTATGTTTTTAAAAAAAGTTAATGAATTATTATTTCCCATTTAATTTTTAGTTTAACATATCATTTTAATCTAGTGAACATAATAGAATCTAATTCCATAATTTTATTGACATTTTTTTTAATTCATATTATAAAAATAATGTCAAATTTGACATTCATTTTATTTAATAATAAATTATTTTTTATTTATGACATAAAATTCAAAAAAAAATACATGAATAATAATGTCGAACACGCACTCATACATTCATGATAAAATCAATCTCTTTTACATTTATTTTCTTTAATAACAATGAAGGTGACCTGATTTTTCTATAAGAAACATACAATATCAAATAGAAATATTGGATATATTACATACACAATGACATTTTTGATTTAGAGTTTCAGATAAATAAGGAAATATATTGCATAAAAATACCATCTTATTTAAATTAAAATTTCTCCCACTTATCCAAGATTTTATTATTTCATATTAATTCAACACCATCATTCATATAAATACCTTCTTGATATAATTTATTCAGCAACATTCTCGATAAACTGAGGAAAATGATACATAATAAGGGTGAAATAAAATGTTCAGTAAGGGTAAATCTAATAATTAATAATGGAATTTCATTAGTGACTATATTAATAGAATAAAGGTATGATGACATAATCAAAATGCATGATCCAAATAATAGAATATTCATACTCATCAATACATGGATCGTCAAACATGAAAATATGGAAAAATGATTTCACAAAGACATGATTCATCAGAGTAAATAATCATGATATATATGATTTCAATAATGGTAATAAGGAATATTTATAACCATATAAAGAATAAAACCATTTTTTTATGAGAAAATTTATATTCATTACAAATTTTAATCCAGTTTCATAGATGACACAAGCCCAGTTAAATCCATAGGAGAAACCTATCATTAACTCTATCCTTCTTGCCTCAAATGTAACACACCGATATTTTAGGAAATACTTTTGTTAATCATAATTTAATATTTTTTATTATTGTTTACACGCCACAAAGATTTTATCTTTTTTTACACTCAACAATTTCTTTCTCTTCCGTCACATTCAACACTGAGATTAGATTTTTTTACACGCAATATTGAGTTTAAATGAAACATGGCATATTATTAAAATATTTTTATTAAATATGATAGATTTCACCTAGTCAATGGAATGGTGGGTATGAAAGAGGTAAGCTAAATTTGGAAAATATGGTCTACACATGTATAGAAAATAAATTTTATAGTAAAAAAGTTATTATAAATTAAAAATAAACCATCTTGAATATAAAAGTAATTCATTCTTTGAAAAACTATTGTTATGTGCAAAAGTGTGTTTTATATCAAAAAATTAACCAAATCAAATTTTGATGATTTATTTTTAGGTCATTAATATATTAAATATATAGTTAGTAAACTAGTTTATTTTCATATTATATGTTTTATATACAATAGAAAAAAATAAATTCAATTTTATATTTCAAAAATATTTTTTCTCCAAAAAAATAGCCTTACAACTTTATTATGGAACACATATTTTAAAACTATTTTTATTGAATTTTATAAAAGTAAATTTAAATTAAATTATAATACCAAAATTATCTTATTGTTAATTTCTATTTTTTTTAAAATTGTATCATTTTTTATTAATACAAGAGAATACATTATTTTAATTGAAAAATGTAATTCTTTATAATTTTTTATATGGTTATATTATATAAGAAATTATTTTTAATGTTATATTAGTTCAATAATAAAATTATTAACCCAATTTAGGTTATTTTAATTAATTTCATATTGAAATTTGACATCAAAACCTTGTAAAAATTTAACCATTTTGACTTTCAAAATCCATATCCTAATCACATTTACAAGATTAATTTCAATACAAATTATACAACTTCTTTTAATTTTATTTGAAAAAAAGGATTTAATATTTTTATAAAGACTAATTTATATTAACTAATAAGGTTAGTATAATTTTTTTCATAATGAATAGTGGAAAATGTTAAAATTAATTACTCTCACCAATGTCAGGACAAGGTTTTGCGCATTACATGTGTCTGTTTTAAAATTAATTTATACATATATAAGACTTCTATCTAATGAATTATACTACATAATTATCCTTATCAGGTATAAATTTTCTAATAAATTCCATTTTAATTTTAATATTAGTGGGTAAATTACCATGGTAAACCAAGATATTGTTGGGACCAAGTTGGATGGAGAAAGAAGTTTGAAGAGTTAGCATTTGGCAATCAGGTTCAAAGTGCTAATTTTTGGAGAATCCCGGAATGGGAATCAGCTACAGGAGAAGACAAATCATGTTTGGGATATGGGGAGGATTGCAGTTACTATGATGATGAAATCTTTGTTGGTTTTGTATGTTTGTTGTTTTGGTTTCTGTTGTACTGTTTTGGCGTTGTATGTTGGGAACCGGTGACCCATAAACCGGATTTTATAAAATTAAAAAAAAATGATTTGCAGGTATAGGATGTAAAACCAAACGATGCTTTGTTGAAATGTATTTATCAAATATCATAAGTCAGGAGAACTTGTGATTCAAGCCTTATGATGGAAAGGGGGGGGAAATGATGATGCTAGTCATATACAATTTTGATTGGAAGGAGTGATGCTGCTGGAAGATAGGGAAGTTTCAGTAATTCCCATTATAATTCTGATAGTGCTAGATCTGTTCAATCAAAGGATACATATCATGATAGTGGAATTCATGATAAAAGATAAAAAATGGTTATCGGAAGCAGTAAAGAGAGAAATTACAACGAAATGGAAAATCTGGGGGCGGCATAAAATCACAGTTTAAGGTGGCACCATTTTCCAGTGTTTTCCAAATTTAAGGGCCTGAAAATAGGGAGATGAAGATGTGTTTTTGGAAATTGATGTTGCACACAAGATTAAAGATGGTTTAGATTTTTGTGTGCAAGGCATGATTCAAGGACAAAACATGGGAAAATGAAAAAGGCATGGAATGCACAGAAATTTAGGAACATTTCCCAAAAAAAATGTGGTGCGCGAAATATTTGCGGGAGGCATGAAATATCTATGGGATGCGCGGAAAACGAAGGCTGCGCGAAATATTGTAATGGTGCGTGAAATAGATGAATGATTTTTTTTCACAAAAAATGTGTTTCTGGATTAGAAGCTTGAAAGTTTCCAAAGGCATAAGGTATATGAAATAATGGAGCATTGCACAAAATATTATGTTTCCTGAAAGTGTTTTTGCAAGCACGAAGGGGGTTTTATGCGCGAATTAGTTTTTTTCACGTGGGGTAAAAAATTCATATAAATATGAGTTGAACCCCTATAATTTGTTAATGCTCGAAACATAAAATAATCTCCGAGCTCTGGTGCGTGTAAAATTGTATGCTAAGTGAGTTGCACGAAAATAAAGAAGTTTGCATGAAAAAGTAAGTGATGCACGAAAAAATTAGAAACTGCGCGAAAAGTGGAAACTTGTATGAAAAATGTTTTTCGTGCTAAAAGAGAATTTTTACACACAAGCCATTTGAATTGCGTGCAAGATATCCTAAAGGCTGTGCAAAATATTTGGGGTCTTCGAACATATTCAGTTGTGCATATGGAAGTTCTTACCAGCTTCTGGGTAGGAAAGTGATGTTTTGTAATTCAGAGAATTCAAATGTTCAACTGTGAAGAAGCACTGAAATACTTTAATTCCCTATTGGTGCGAAGAGGGTGCACACATGCTTGCGGATTGTTTTCCAAGTGCTACATGAGTGTAAGGGTATATCCTACTCGTTGTATTCCACATCAAAGGATTGTTTTCTACTATATTGTGTGGTACTGGATTATTTCCGTACCATACCACATACGTAGATACTCTTTTTGAGTATTGAACATTGTAAATCTTGTGTTCACGTGGTTGTGTGTGTTCAGTAGAGAAGAAAATCTTTAATAGGAGGTGAAGGTTGTTTCAATTTGAAGGAAACATAAAAAGAAAAAGATATCACTGATTCACCCCCTCCCCCTCTCAGTGAGACATGGATCGTGGCTAGGAACATCAAATATATGTTACCACAGTAAAAAATAAATTGATAAAATTTATTAATTATAAAGACTAAATAAAAACAAGATCAAAATATATTTCAATTTTTTTGATTGATTTGTTTCTATACTAATTAATCCATCCCTTGAACAGTTTTTAGGCACATGAGGTAAGTGATATCTATGAATAGTTAATAATTTTTCATATTTATAAGAATTACATTTCTTATCAATTACAAAATTGATCTCAGTCTCTCAACTACATCAAAACTCTCAAAAACATTAGACCAAACAATGAAATAAAAATTACTTAAAAAAGTCCCTAACCTACTCCAATAATTCTAAGTATTTTTATAAATACGATATTGGAAGACAATAGAGTAATAATAAATTAATCATACTAAATATAAATATATTTTTTATGTTATGAATTATACTTATAATGTCACACATTTCCATCCAATGGGTTACATAATCATCATTCATGCGTACAACACACTACTTCTTCATGAACCGAGGTCATTTGTTTTTCCATTAACAACAATCACAGTGGGGGATAATGATGGATTTATAGAATATAAAAAATATGTTTTATTTAGGATTTTATTATTATTATTTAATTATTATATCACACATGCCTTCATGATTTAAATTTTTGGGAATACTATAACATCATTTGTGTGTGTGACGAACTACCACGTCGCGAAGCAATATAATTCATTCACAATTTATATGGAACATATTAAGGAATTGTTATAGTAATAATCCTTGATATATATAAATTAAAAATGATACATTAATGAGAATATTTATGAACATATTTTATTTAATTCTATTTCTTTATATATGAGAAGAAAACAATACAATGTTTACGCATACGTACGTGGAACCATCTCCATAAGTGGTGTGTTTCATTTCATATGAATAAATTTTATGAATTATTGTAAATAAAAATATAAATAATATTTATTATATTTGTATTATAGTTATAAATTTTTATATGATTAAATAATCACCAATGAAATAATAAAAAAAATAACAATTCAAAAAATACATGAAAAAATAATACAGTTATTGCTGGAAAAGTGACTTTAAAAAGAAATTGTTTAGAAATGGGTAACTAAATGTCCTAAGAAAATAATATATGGTATTATATATATATATATTGTTATTTAATATATTTATAATAAAATTATACTTATTATATAGTATTTTTTAATGACTATAGAAGATGTCAGGACAAAATGTAATGGATTTCTATCATAATTTTAATTTCATAGAAAAAAATTCCATCTTCATAATTTTTTTTTAAGTGGTGTATATAATTCCCAGAAATATATTTTATGATCATAGTAACTAAAATTATTCTTTGGTACATATTAGTTTTAGGATATCTCTTTAATTGGGGTTTCATTTCAAAATTTACCAAATCACTAAAGTATTTTGGTCTAAATTTCATTAATTGAGATGTACATTGTTTTATGAACCGATATTCATTCATGAGTTGTATATAAATAATCTTTGACATGTAATAAAATGCAATTATTGTTCATAATGTTATTTTGAGTTCCAATTTATGTCATACCTTTGTGGGGCTTAGAGTTCAATTTCACCAAAATGGTAAATAATTTTTGTTATAATCTCATCAATTATTAGGGCTATTTATGATTTAGTCCACAATAATGAAATGAAATGATCTAAAAATCTATAATTTTTATGAGTTTTAATCTAATTTAATAATTCACTATATCCTCAATTAATTTTAAACATTTTACCACTTTTTTATTTAATATAATAATGAATGTTTTTACTAAAATATGACTTTATTATCGCCTTTGGTTGTAAATCTATTTTCTTCTGAAAATGTATTTTCAAAAATGATTTAAAAATTTCTATTATATTTTATTTTTTCATATAAGTAAATAGATTTTGAAAATATTATATATTCAAAAAAAATTTAAATGGTTTTAAAATCTTCCTTTCTATGTATTCAAGGTTATTTTCAAAGAAAAAGGATTCAGAAAATTTTTATGTTTTAAAAAGAGTTTTCTCAATGTGGAAAGATTGTTATTCTCATGAAATTTTTAAAATTATATTTAAAAATTATTTTCCTTCTAATACTTAAAATTATTTTTATCTAAGCCTTACTAGGGATATGATCCAAGGATACCATTCATATGTTTTCTCTAAATGGATTATGTTTTAATGGTATGATGTTTATGAAACCCATTTATCTTCTGTATGATAATGATCCTTAAAAGAGATTTACATGTAACCCATTTTTTCCATTGTTTAATCTTGTTTTAAATTTAGTAAATATTACTTTTATTATTTTATAATCAAATAAATGATTGTTTTTTTACTTTTGTTATGTTGTACGTATTAGAAGTTATATGTACAACGGGTTGGCCCGAATTGCACTAGGTAATCCCATTAAAGATTATAAAATGTGGGGGCCTGGATAGTGTTAGGAAAGCCAACTAAAACCTATACTATTGGGTGTCCCATAAGATGTCAGGTAATCCCATTATAGCTCATATAATAGGGCAGCCCATATAGTTTCTGATGAACATGTTATAGCTTACATGTTGTGTGTGACCATAGAGGGTTCAAATGAATTGGGTAAAGATTAATGTTATATTATCTCAGAGGATAAACATTTTATTAGACCAGTCCCATAAAGGATGTTATTCGAGTGTTTATCATGTGCCCAAAAGGTTTCCATATGTCCAATCAACCCAATCTCGAAAAAGCAGGGTACGTGGGTGATCATTTGATGCCCAAAAAATGATGTTTCCCAGTTGGGTAGATGAAGCATAAAAATGAGGGTACATGGGTGATTCCAATCCCAATGTGGGTACATGAGTTCTTATCACAATCCTAAAAAGAGATTAATATCTTAGTGGGTATCCATGATCGAATATTCTCTATGCTTATGTGTATTTCAAAAAACCATGTCTTTTGATAATGTTAGGATATAATGACTCATTTTCTTTGATTACCTTATAATTAAGGTCTTATGAACTATATATCATTATTCCATGACTCATGTTTATGAACTATGATAGGTTGGGTATTTAATTCACTTGGGTTTTTCATTATCACATACCCTTATTCTTTTATAATTCTTTTATATAACCATTTATTAATATATCTTATGTATACCTCTATAGATTATATGATCTATCCATTTCTTATGTTTCCTTTAACCAGGTTATGTGGAATGGTTTAATATAGATTATGTTGATTAAGAGTATGAAATGGGAAGATACTTGTGGGAACAATTGAAGATCTCTCAACATATTAAAATATTGTGTTCCAAATTTCCAAGGGAATTAAACTATTACAATCCTCAATCATGTGTTTGAGAAATATATTGAATAATTATATAAAATGATTCAATATCAATTATTGTAGAATACTGGGTCACTATTGTTGGTATATGATGAAAGGATTAGTTATCATTTGTAAACTTTGATGGAAATATATTAGTGTGATCTCTATAGATATTTTTAATGATATGTATAGGGATGTATCTAAGGATAAGTATAATGATGATTAAATGTATATGAAGATTTCTTATAATTTTTATGAAAGATAGAGTGATTGTTTTAAATGAAAATATTTCCTAGTATGGATAGTACGAGTGGATGTGGATTTAGAATCGACACACCTAGGGGTAACAACCCTAGGAATACTGTATTGAGCTAGAATCGATTAGGAATTAGTGAATGAAAATGATCCTTTCCCAACACATGGATTGAAAATCATGGGAGATATTATTTGGAAATTCAAAAACTCTTTACATACCATCAGTAAGTATTTATATATTTTTTGACTATTGATAACCTATGAAAATACTAATGTATCAGTGATTAAAAATATTTTATCATGATTTTGACACCCTACAAGTGATTTTAATGATTATTTGTTTTCTTATTATGATTATTGTTTCCCACACAATTCTTTTTTTAGTAAATTGAAAAAATCAGAATGAAATGTGTTAGTGTAACAGCCCGAGATTTTATGAAAAATATATTTTAATTTCATTAATGTCTTATGTTGTATTCTACACCAAGATTACCTTGCTCTATACGTAACACCGTATTAGCTTGCAGTATACGCAACACTATTCTTGGACCGTGTTACACACAATTTTGATAATAGTTATTCTACGCAACATTGTGTATATATATATATATATTAAATGTATAAATGAAATATGGTTGGATTCTGTTATATGAAACAACGAAGGATTCTTTCACAACACGCAACCCTGACTTGGCTTGCATTACACGCAATCGCGACCTTCCTCGATAGCGTGTGTTGTACGCAATACCGGGTTTTAATAAACAATTTTATATTATTATAATATTGTCATGAACTAGCCGTTATGAATATTATTAACTAAATTTTGAATTTTATAACATTATTTTTCATCTTACACATTTCTAGAACAAGGTATAAGAACAAAATAAATTTTTCGGGTAAAATAAGTATTTTTCAAAAAATGCAGTTTTGCTGCCTTTTGATGGAGCACCCACTTTAAATCCTGTTTTTGACATGTTTATGAGTTCAATTTGACAAAATAAAATTCTTCTTTGGAATCAAGAAATAAAAATTTACTTTGGATAAATTTTTCATATTATTCTTGTAACTTTCACATTTTAATGAATAGTAAAAACACGCTATATTTTAAATAAAAACAACTTTTTTCATCATAATATATTATGTGGTTAAATTATAATATTTAATGGTTTTAAAGTATAAATAGAATATATTTTTACCATTTAATATATTTATGTCATTAGCATTTATTTTACCATGAATTCGTAGGTTAAATCAATTCAATCTTTTGCAATGTTTTAAACAAAAACCCGTTTTTATTCGACAACGGGATTAATTTAATTTAATTTCTGCAACTTCAGTGTTTTGAATTTTAAAAAATGGATTCCATATTTGGAATAAGTGGGTCCAAATTATGTCAATAGGATACTTTTTATTTTTGGGAATTATGAATAGTAACTACGGTAAATTTTATTTAACATAGTTAAAGGTAAATCGGGTAATTAAGGGTAAATATAATATTTTAAAATTACCCTAAAAAATGTCAAAATCCTATTGGATGACTAAAAAACGACCCATGTCACCTAAGGGTCAGATTATATTAATTTTATTAAATTTTTTCAATGAAAATAATTTAATTATTATTAAAACCAAAGAATGTGACAACATGTCACTTTCATAAATATTATAAGTATAATAATTTTAATCTAGTGATAAACTTCATGAAACATCTAACATGAATAGTCTGAAGAAATATAATACAATTATCTACATCATAGGAATTTATTTAGAATTTTTAGGGATTAAATAATTATCATTTATTATGACACAAAGATGATGCAGTAATTTTCTTATTAATGAAATATTGACATAATTGATGTTATAAATGCCCAAATAAATGTAATTTGAGACATTTAATGACTTACACTAATTTTCTAGGTTAATATGACATGTTATTGTTGATTTAAGTAACTTGTTTTGAACTTATCATTCTGTTATAAATTTCATAAAAATCATGTACCAAATAGTGTCAAAATTGACATAAAATAGTTTTCAAAACAAATATTATATTATTAATTGTTATTTTATTCCTAAAAATCTAAGGTTCGGCCAAATGACTTAGATAAGGATATATATATTAATAATAAACAATTTGGGGTTCGTTTGGCATGTTATAGTAAGTGTATTAACCATATAGTGAAAGAAAACAAAAAGACACGGTAAAAGTTAAATTATTTAACTTAGAGTTAAATCTAATTGATAAGGTTAACATAACACCCTAAACTTGTCTAAATCCTATTGGTTGATAGTATTTCGACCCATCCCCACTTTATCTTCGAAATAAGTCCCTTTGGAACCATTATAAACTGATTTTGACTTTAATGTAAAATAATATTTTGAGATATTCCTAAGGTGCCCCTCTCCTCCCTTATAAAAGGCTACCTCCTCCCCCTCCTCCTCACACCAATTTGAGCACTCAAGCTCGGCCAACCCCTGCCAAAATCCCTTCTACACTTCCCTAGAATAATCCTAGAGGTCCTGGTCTTCTTCAAAGACCAATCGTAGTTCCCTAAGTAGAGGATTAAAAGCAGCGTTCCGAAGAAGAGCTAATATCCATTACTGATCTTTTCAATTTATTTCTTCTTAAACATCTTCTTCTTTAGTTGTTTCATGATAAAGTAATAACATAAGTATTTCTTATATACTTATATGTTATTATAAATATGAAACAACTCTAATTACCCTTCTATCCATCCTACGGAAAAAGGAAATCACCGCGCGTGCGTACGTACGGAATACCGTCTCCACGACGTGGTGTAATCTATTTTCCACCATCACCTTACAAGGATGGGTATAAAGGTGTAATGAGTAACTATATATGATTATTATAAATTTATATTGATACTTAAATATTATAAATACACTTCAACACAATTCCACGACCATGGGAACGATATCATCGCTCGTGCGTACGTACGGAATACCGTCTCCACGACGCGATGAGATTCATTCTCAATGATTAACCATTCATGAATGATTATAAAGTATATATAATATGTACTAATGAAATATATGACATAATAATGATACTGGATTTATTTATATATTTATATGTATGTCATCTACTTAATTCCATTCAATTCAATAAGGAAACGAAAACAGCGTTCATGCGTACGTACGGACTACCGTCTCCATGAACGGTGTATTTCATTCCATTTAATGATTTATTATATATATGTATATCCTGAATTTATATATATAAATCATGTTTTATGTTCTGGAATTAAGTAATCATGATCTATGTAATAATATGAAAAATTACAAGTCAAAACACGGACGACAAATGAAACAATTTTTCCCAAAATGCTCTTTAACATGGAATTTACAAAAGAACGGGTAATATAAAGTCATAAGTGAACCATATATGATATCATAACAATGAATATGATTCTGTAATAAGTAAATGACATTACTTAAATCATTATACAGGAGGTTCGGACACTTACGAAGAAAATCGGACCTAAGGTAAGGGAAAATATCACAATCTCATTTTTATCCGATATTGTTTTTACTTTGGCATTTACTGGGGTGTATTTTATCATCCACATACATGTTTCCTCAATATGTAATATTATTTCCATCCACCTACAATTGTTTAAATCCAATTTTACCCTTCGGTGAGTTTTTAGTAAAAGATATGAAAGGAATCTTTTGTCGTTTTTCGTACGAGGTACTTTTTGACTTTTTCGACAAAAGTACGAGAAGAATGGTTTTTTTAACTTATACGGCACGAACGTATTTTTACGACTTTATAAAGCCATATTTTCATGAAGCTTCCTCAAAAAGATTTCATGACTATTTTCAATAAAATCTCTTTCTTTTAAAATTTCATGATGTTTTGTGAAAAGAAATTGATTTTGAAGAAGAAAGGATATTTTCCTCAAGAATTCATTTCAAGTGTTTTATCAAAATTATTTTCCATCTAAGATAATATAGGGTTATGATTCTATCCCTATCATTACATTGATTTGATTATGTTGTGATGGAATTATTTTTATGAATTCATTTATCTTATATGTATTGTTTTATGATGTCATGATGTTTCAAGAATCCCATTTTTATTACATGGGTTATGCAATGATGTATGTTTTAAGATTTTCTGGAACACATAAGAATGGTATAATTATGAGATGGGTGGGACCTATATATCCCTCCAATGCATTGGGTATAGATTGTATATATCATGAGATAGACATGGCTGAAATGGTAGGTTATACCGGTTCAGTGAAACAGGACTGAAACGAGGGTTACTCGATTCAGAAAGGGACTTTGTCCACTAAGATAGTCTTGGCAATGAGTCTTGACTAACAAGAAATGATTCTCTATGATTATGTGTGAATGCCACAAAGTTTCATGTTTTAAGTTATGATTATTGGGATTACATTTCACTTCTATGATTTATCCCATGTTATGATATTATGAGCTCTTTTGCAGGTTAATATTTCCAAAAGTTATGTGCTTATGTATATGATGTGATTTATATTTCTTTTGTTTACCCATAATGAGAATTTGAGCTCACCCTTTTATGTTTTCTTTTCCCCAGGATATAAAGAAAGGGTTTAGGTAAAAATGAAGAAGATATTTATGGGATATTTTGATGATCTTTCACCACGATTAGAAGACTATATTCCGAGTTTCCAAAGACACTAAACTATTACGATCCTTGTGTGTGTATTTTTTGTTATGTACTAAGTATTCCACAAAAGTAATGTAATGTCCATGTACGTCAAGCTTCGGGTATCTACAGTTGGTATCAGAGGAAAGGTTTAATCAACCTTTCGAAACTAGGATGCGAAAACGTTAGTGAGATCCCTAGAGATATTTCTAAGGTATGTCTAGGGATATCCCTAAGGTTAAGTATACGTATAGGTTATTGTACTAGAACTACGCTAACGATCATAGAATTAAACCTAAGATGTTAGATATTCAAGGTACTCCCCCTTTATTATGTTGTTTTCCCTAGCATGATTTTTGCCTCTCATGCTATTCTTTTTGGGTTTTAGACGATGGATGGAACCCGAAGGAACTGTGTTGATCAATGCAATGGACAATGCAATGATTGTCCTCTTGAACAAACAAATGTTATGGGAGATGGAGTGCAAAATCTTATTGCTATACTTACACAAGCTATGAATCATTCTGGACTTCCAAATGAGCAGAGAAAGGAACAGTATTCTATTGAGTCCTTCATGAGTCAGCGTCCGCCTTCTTTCAGTGGGTCTACTGATCCATTAGTTGCTGAACAATGGATTAGTACTACTGAAAAGATATTTTCAATTCTTCAATGTTCTGAACAGGGAATGTCATCCTAGCAGTGTATCGTTTGGAAGGAGATGCGGATCAATGGTAGAATCTTATCAAGAATACGAGGCAAAGAGATGAAATTGAGTCCATGGAATGGGACAAGTTCAAGAACTTATTTTTCAATAAGTACTTCCCTCGTATTCTTCGAACAAAGATGGAGAAGGAGTTTCTTGAACTAAAGCAAAAGGATGATGAATCTGTTGGTATATACGTAGTGAATTTTACAAGACTTGCAAGGTATGCATCTGGCATTATCATCCAACCTGAAAGTAAAGTTGATCGATTTTTCAGTGGCTTAAAACCAAGTCTTCTAAGGGCATTAGCTATAAGAGACTTCAATAGCTATGAAAAAATTGTGCGTTGTGCTATAAAAGTAGAAATGGAAGTTGGTGTTACATATCCATCTCATGGTTTTGACAAGAAACGAAAGATGGAGTTCAAGGAGAAATCTCAGAATAATGGTGAAAAGAAGATGAATGTTTCCTTATGCACAAAGTGTGGAAAGAAGCATGGTGGAGATTGTCTTAAAGGGACTAGAAAATGTTTCAAGTGTGGAAAAGAAGGTCATCGAGCAACTGAGTGTCGAAGTAATGGAAAAAGGGTTTCTAATGATGTGAATAAAGCAAACACTGCAGAGAACGCACCACCAACACTTCAATGCTTCAAGTGCAAAGAAATGGGGCATTATGCTAATAAATGCCCTAATCCAAGGGTTAGTGATGATCGACATGAGCAACCGCTTAAGGCAAAGGATAAATGGAAGTCACATGCGATCACTATTGGCGATGTTGAATATGACAATGATGTGGTGGAATGATTAAGTGTTTATGTAATGGGATTCCAAAATAATGTTGTATCATGGAGTATTGGAATATTTATGTATTGGTCTAATGTGGTATTCAAAGTGATTGATATATTTTTGGAAATAAGACGATATGCGCATAATGAAGGGAAAATGAGAAAATGAAATGTTTAACAGTATTCATGAGCTCATGATTGATATAAGGACTAAGTGATATCATGGTTTGAGTATATAGAATTTTTAGGATTTTGGTATGTGGAAAGTGTTAAATTTAAACTGCATTCATGTTTTCACTAAGGTATTCAAGAGAATACATGATTAAGGACTTTGAATGTTTGGAATGTGACCAACAAAACATATCTTATGATGTATGGGGATCAACGATGGTATTAAATCTCTGGTAATCATTTTCACTATGTTATGAGAGTGGACTGCAGTATTATGGATAAGCCTAAAGATTGAAATGGATTATGTTGGACATGAGTGAATATTGTTTAAGGATAGAAGTTTTTTTTATTCGATATTATTGATGGGATGTTATAGTAATGTAGTTTTAGAAAAAGGAAAACCTGCAGGACGGGCAACAGCCCATCGCTTCGGACAAGGCTGTGGGAATCGAACCAACAACCGAAGTGCGACTGGCCTTTATCGCCTACCACTGGCCTACAAGAAGTCCCTGTTTAGTTGAAACTAGTTTTATTATATTAAGCAGTATGATATATGAAGTATAAGTCCATTTTAGGAACCATATATGATTAATCTCACTATAGATCGACTTATGTATATAATTTTTGCTAACCTTTTGTTTGAGACAGATGGAATGACCCGTCATTCTATCACATGATCTGCTAACACTTCACGAATAACAAATTCAACTTCATTTATTTAAGAGATGAAGTGGAAATTGTTCAAGGCATGAACAACAGTGATATTGTACCAAAATAAAGAAAGTATTTATTCTAATGCAAATTTTCAACTTTAGGGAAATGATCTTGAAAACCAAAAATGTTGTCCTAGTGATCTTATACCTGATGAATCAGATGGTACCTTATATCATCACAAATCTATGGATTTGTGATTACTGGCTTTTCTATAGCCATGTTCTCTACCACTCTCCATCAGAACATGATGGTTAGATTTCTCTCCCATATCCATATTTTCACCTATGTGGAAACCCAGTGATTAGTTTATTTGGGTAATCATTACATTTCATACTTTAGTTTTTAAAGCCATGTTTTGGTATTCATTTTTACGATGTGGGTTTCTATCAAAGAAACTTTCAAATAGTAAACCATTTATAACCCCGACGAATTTCGAGGGCGAAATTCATTTTAAGGGGGGTAGAATGTAACAGCCCGAGATTTTATGAAAAAAATTATTTTAATTTCATTAATGTCTTATGTTGTATTCTACACCAAGATTACCTTGCGCTATACGCAACACCGTATTAGCTTGCAGTATACGCAACACTATTCTTGGATCGTGTTACACTAAATTTTGATAATAGTTATTCTACGAAACATTGAGTTTATATATATATATATATATTAAATGTATAAATGAAATATGGTTGGATTCTGTTATACGAAACAACGAAGGATTCTTTCACAACACGCAACCCTGACTTGGCTTGCATTACACGCAATCGCGACCTTCCTCGATAGCGTGTGTTGTATGCAATACCAGGTTTTAATAAACAATGTTATATTATTATAATATTGTCATGAACTAGCCGTTATGAATAGTATTAACTAAATTTTGAATTTTATAACATTATTATTCATCTTACACATTTCTAGAACATGGTATAAGAACAAAATAAATTTTTCCTGTAAAATAAGTATTTTTCAAAAAATGCAGTTTTGCTGCCTTTTGATGGCGCACCCACTTTAAATCTGGTTTTTGACATGTTTATAAGTTAAATTTGACAAAATAAAATTCTTCTTTGGAATCAAGAAATAAAAATTTACTTTGGATAAATTTTTCATATTATTCTGGTAACTTTCACATTTTAATGAATAGTAAAAACACGCTATATTTTAATTAAAAACAAATTTTTCCATCGTAATATCTTATGTGGTTAAATTATAATATTGAATGGTTTTAAAGTATAAATAGAATATATTTTTACCATTTAATATAATTTATGTCATTATCATTTATTTTACCTTGAATTCGTAGGTTAAATCAATTCAATCTTTTGCAATGTTTTAAACAAAAACCCGTTTTTATTCGACAACGGGATTAATTTAATTTAATTTCTGAAACTTCTGTGTTTTGAATTTTAAAAAATGGATTCCATATTTGGAATCAGTGGGTCCAAATTATGTTAATAGGATACTTTTTATTTTTGGGAATTATGAATAGTAACTACGGTAAATTTTATTTAACATAGTTAAAGGTAAATCGGGTAATTAAGGGTAAATATAATGTTTTAAAATTACCCTAACAAATGTAAAACTCCTATTTGATGACTAAAAAACGACCCATGTCACCTAAGGGTCAGATTATATTAATTTAATTAAATTTTGTCAATGAAAATAATTTAATTATTATTAAAACCAAAGAATGTGACAACATGTCACTTTCATAAATCTTATAAGTATAATAATTTTAATCTAGTGATAAACTTCATGAAACATCGAACATGAATAGTATCCAGAAAGCTAATACAATTATCTACATCATAGGAATTTATTTAGATTTTTTAGGGATTAAATAATTATCATTTATTATGACACAAAGATGATGCAGTAATTTTCTTATTAATGAAATATTGACATAATTGATGTTATAAATGCCCAAATAAATGTAATTTGAGACTTTTTATGACATACACTAATTTTATAGGTTAATATGACATTTTATTGTTTATTTAAGTAACTTTTTTCGAACTTATCATTCTGTTATGAATTTCATAAAAATCATGTACCAAATAGTGTCAAAATTGACATAAAATAGTTTTTAAAAAACATATTATATTATTAATTGTTATTTTATTCCTAAAAATCTAAGGTTCGGCCATATTACTTATATAAGGATATATATATTAATAATAAACAATTTGGGGTTCGTTTGGCATGTTATAGTAAGTGTATTAACCATATAGTGAAAGAAAACAAAAAGACACGGTAAAAGTTAAATTATTTAACTTAGAGTTAAATCTAATTGATAAGGTTAAAATAACACCCTAAACTTGTCTAAATCCTATTGGTTGATAGGAGTTCGACCCATCCCCACTTTAGCTTCGAAATATGTCCCTTTGGAACCATTATAAACTGATTTTGACTTTAATGTAAAATAATATTTTGAGATATTCCTAAGGTGCCCCTCTCCTCCCTTATAAAAGGGTACCTCCTCCCCCTCCTCCTCACACCAATTTGAGCACTCAATCTCGGCCAACCCCTGCCAAAATCCCTTCTCCACTTCCCTAGAATAATCCTAGAGGTCCTGGTCTTCTTCAAATACAAATCTTAGTTCCCTAAGTAGAGGATTCAAAAAAGCGTTCCGAAGAAGAGGTAATATCCATTACCGATCTTTTCAATTTCTTTCTTCTTCAACTTCTTCTTCTTTAGTTGTTTCATGATAAAGTAATAACATCAGTATTTATTATATACTTATATTTTATTATAAATATTAAACAACTCTAATTAACCTTCTATCCATCCTACGGAAAAAGGAAATCACCGCGCGTGCGTACGTACGGAATACCGTCTCCACACCGTGGTGTAATCTATTTTCCACCATCACCTTACAAGGATGGGTATAAAGGTGTAATTAGTAACTATATATGATTATTATAAAGTGATATTGATACTTAAATAGTATACATACACTTCAACACAATTCCACGACCATGGGAACGATATCATCGCTCGTGCGTACGTACGGAATACCGTCTCCACGACGCGATGAGATTCATTCTCAATGATTAACCATTCATGAATGATTATAAAGTATATATAATATTTACTAATGAAATATATGACATAATAATGATACTGGATTTATTTATAAATTTATATGTATGTCATCTACTTAATTCCATTCAATTCAATAAGGAAACGAAAACAGCGTTCATGCGTACGTACGGACTACCGTCTCCATGAACGGTGTATTTCTTTCCATTTAATGATTTATTATATATATGTATATCCTGAATATGTATATATAAATAATGTTTTATGTTCTATAATTAAGTAATCATGATATAAGTAATCATATGAATAATTACAAGTCAAAACACGGACGACAAATGAAACAATTTTACCCAAAACGCTCTTTAACATGGAATTTACAAAAGAACGGGTAATATAAAGTCATAAGTGAACCATATATGATATCATAACAATGAATATGATTCTGTAATAAGTAAATGACATTATTTAAATCATTATACAGGAGGTTCGGACACTTACGAAGCAAATTGGACCTAAGGTAAGGGAAAATATCACAATCTCATTTTTATCCGAGATTGTTTTTACTTTGGCATTTACTGGGGTGTATTTTATCATCCACATCCATGTTTCCTCAATATGTAATATTATTTCCATCCACCTACAATTGTTTAAATCCAATTTTACCCTTCGGTGAGTTTTTAGTAAAAGATATGAAAGGAATCTTTTGTCGTTTTTCGTACGAGGTACTTTTTGACTTTTCCGACAAAAGTACGGGAAGAATGGTTTTTTTTAACTTATACGGAACGAAAGGATTTTTACGACACTATAAAGCCATATTTTCATGAAGCATACTCAAAAAGATTTCATGACTATTTTCAATAAAATCTCTTTCTTTTAAAATTTCATGATGTTTTGTGAAAAGAAATTGATTTTGAAGAAGAAAGGATATTTTCCTCAAGAATTCATTTCAAGTGTTTTATCAAAATTATTTTCCATCTAAGATAATATAGGGTTCTGATTCTATCCCTATCATTACATTGATTTGATTATGTTGTGATGGAATTATTTTTATGAATTCATTTATCTTATATGTATTGTTTTATGATGTCATGATGTTTCAACAATCCCATTTTTATTACATGGGTTATGCAATGATGTATGTTTTAAGATTTTGCGGCACACATAAGAATGGTATCATTATGAGATGGGTGGGACCTATATCTCCCTCCAATGCATTGGTTAAAGATTTTATATCTCATGAGATAGACATGGCTGAAATGGTAGGTTATACCGGTTCAGTGAAACAGGACTGAAACGAGGGTTACTCGATTCAGAAAGGGACTTTGTCCACTAAGATAGTCTTGGCAATGAGTCTTGACTAACAATAAATGATTCTCTATGATTATGTGTGAATGCCACAAAGTTTCATGTTTTAAGTTATGATTATTGGGATTACATTTCACTTCTATGATTTATCCCATGTTATGATATTATGAGCTCTTTTGCAGGTTAATATTTCCAAAAGTTATGTGCTTATGTATATGTTGTGATTTATATTTCTTTTGTTTACCCATAATGAGAATTTGAGCTCACCCTTTTATGTTTTCTTTTCCCCAGGATATAAAGAAAGGTTTTAGGTAAAAAAAGAAGATCATTATGTGAGATTTTGAAGATCTTTCACCACGATTAGAAGACTATATTCTGAGTTTCCAAAGACACTAAACTATTACGATCCTTGTGTGTGTATTTTTTGTTATGTACTAAGTATTCCACAAAAGTAATGTAAAGTCCATGTACGTCAAGCTTCGGGTCTCTACAGTTGGTATCAGAGGAAATGTTTAGTCAACCTTTGGAAAATAGGATGCGAAAACGTTAGTGAGATCCCTAGAGATATTTCTAAGGTATGTCTAGGGATGTCCCAAAGGTTAAGTATACGTATAGGTTATAGTACAAGAACTACGCTAACGATCATAGAATTAAACCTAAGATGTTAGATATTCAAGGTACTCACCCTTTATTATGTTGTTTTCTCTAGCATGTTTTTTGCCTCTCACGCTATTCTTTTTGGGTTTTAGACGTTGGCTGGAACCCGAAGGAACTGTGTTGATCAATGCAATGGTCAATGCAATGATTGTCCTCCTGAACAAACAAATGTTATGGGAGATGGAGTGAAAAATCTTATTGCTATACTTACAAAAGCTATGAATCATTCTGGACTTCCAAATGAGCAGAGAAAGGAACAGTATTCTATTGAGTCCTTCATGAGGCAGCGTCCGCCTTCTTTCAGTGGGTCTACTGATCCATTAGTTGCTGAACAATGGATTAGTACTACTGAAAAGATATTTTCAGTTCTTCAAGGTTCTGAACATGTAAAGTAATCCTAGAAGTGTATCGTTTGGAAGGAGATGCTGATCAATGGTGGAATCTTATCAAGAATACGAGGCAAAGAGATGAAATTGAGTCCATGGAATGGGACAAGTTCAAGAACTTATTTTTCAATAAGTACTTCCCTCGTATTCTTCGAACAAAGATGGAGAAGGAGTTTCTTGAACTAAAGCAAAAGGATGATGAATCTGTTGGTATATACAAAGTGAATTTTACAAGACTTGCAAGGTATGCATCTGGCATTATCATCCAACCTGAAAGTAAAGTTGATCGAATTTTTAGTGGCTTAAAACCAAGTCTTCGAAGGGAATTAGCTATAAGAGACTTCAATAGCTATGAAGAAATTGTGCGTTGTGCTATCAAGGTAGAAATGGAAGTTGGTGTTACATATCCATCTCATGGTTTTGACAAGAAACAAAAGATGGAGTTCAAGGAGAAATCTCAGAATAATGGTGAAAAGAAGATGAATGTTTCCTTATGCACAAAGTGTGGAAAGAAGCATGGTGGATATTGTCTTAAAGGGACTAGAAAATGTTTCAAGTGTGGAAAATAAGGTCATCGAGCAGCTAAGTGTCGAAGTAATGGAAAAATGGTTTCTAATGATGTGAATAAAGCAAACACTGCAGAGAACGCACCACCAACACTTCAATGCTTCAAGTGCAAGTAAATGGGGCATTATGTTAATAAATGCCCTAATCCAAGGGTTAGTGATGATCGACATGAGCAACCGCTTAAGGCAAAGGATAAAGGGAAGTCACATGCGATCACTATTGGCGATGTTGAATATGACAACGATGTGGTGGAATGATTAAGTGTTTATGTAATGGGATTCCAAAATAATGTTGTATCATGGAGTATTGGAATATTTATGTATTGGTCTAATCTGGTATTCAAAGTGATTGATATATTTTTGGAAATAATACGATATTCACATAATGAAGGGAAAATGAGAAAATGAAATGTTTAACAGTATTCATGAGCTCATGATTGATATAAGGACTAAGTGATATCATGGTTTGAGTATATAGAATTTTTAGGATTTTGGTATGTGGAAAGTGTTAACTTTAAACTGCATTCATGTTTTCACTAAGGTATTCAAGAGAATACATGATTAAGGACTTTGAATGTTTGGAATGTGACCAACAAAACATATCTTATGATGTATGGGGATCAACGATGGTATTAAATCTCTGGTAATCATTTTCACTATGTTATGAGAGTGGACTGCAATATTATGGATAAGCCTAAAGATTGAAATGGATTATGTTGGACATAAGTGAGTGTTGTTTAAGGATAGAAGTTTTTTTATTCGATATTATTGATGGGATGTTATAGTAATGTAGTTTTAGAAAAAGGAAAACCTGCAGGACGGGCGACAACCCATCGCGTCGGACAAGGCTGTAGGAATCGAACCCACAACCGAAGTGCGACAGGCCTTTATCGCCTACCACTGGCCTACAGGAAGTCCATGTTTAGTAGAAACTAGTTTTATTATATTAAGCAGTATGATATATGAAGTATAAGTCCATTTTAGGTACCATATATGATTAATCTCACTATAGATCGACTTATGTATATAATTTTTGCTAACCTTTTGTTTGAGAAAGATGGAATGACCCGTCATTCTATCACATGATCTGCTAACACTTCACGAATAACAAATTCAACTTCATTTATTTAAGAGATGAAGTGGAAATTGTTCAAGGCATGAACAACAGTGAGATTGTATCAAAATAAAGAAAGTATTTATTCTAATGCAAATTTTCAACTTTAGGGAAATGATCTTGAAAACCAAAAATGTTGTCCTAGTGATCTTATACCTGACGAATCAGATGATACCTTATATCATCACAAATCTATGGATTTATGATTACTGGCTTTTCTATAGCCATGTTCTCTACCACTCTCCATCAGAACACGATGGTTAGATTTCTCTTCCATATCCATATTTTCACCTATGTGGAAACCCAGTGATTAGTTTATTTGGGTAATCGTTACATTTCATACATTAGTTTTTAAAGCCAAGTTTTGGTATTTCTTTTTACGATGTGGGTTTCTATCAAAGAAACTTTCAAATAGTAAACCATTTATAACCCCGATGAATTTCGAGGGCGAAATTCATTTTAAGGGGGGTAGAATGTAACAGCCCAAGATTTTATGAAAAATATTATTTTAATTTCATTAATTTCTTATGTTGTATTCTACACCAAGATTACCTTGCGCTATACGCAACACCGTATTAGCTTGCAGTATACGCAACACTATTCTTGGACCGTGTTACACACAATTTTGATAATAGTTATTCTACGCAACATTGAGTATATATATATATATATTAAATGTATAAATGAAATATGGTTGGATTCTGTTATACGAAACAACGAAGGATTCTTTCACAACACGCAACCCTGACTTGGCTTGCATTACACGCAATCGCGACCTTCCTCGATAGCGTGTATTGTACGCAATACCGGGTTTTAATAAACAATGTTATATTATTATAATATTGTCATGAACTAGCCGTTATGAATAGTATTAACTAAAATTTGAATTTTATAACATTATTATTCATCTTACACATTTCTAGAACATGGTATAAGAACAAAATAAATTTTTCGGGTAAAATAAGTATTTTTCAAAAAATACACTTTTGCTGCCTTTTGATGGCACACCCACTTTAAATATGGTTTTTGACATTTTTATAAGTTCAATTTGACAAAATAAAATTTTTCTTTGGAATCAAGAAATAAAAATTTACTTTGGATAAATTTTCCATATTATTCTGGTATCTTTCACATTTTAATGAATAGTAAAAACACGCTATATTTTAATTGAAAACAACTTTTTTCATCATAATATCTTATGTGGATAAATTATAATATTGAAAGGTTTTAAAGTATAAAAAGAATATATTTTTACCATTTAATATAATGTATGTCATTAGCATTTATTTTACCTTTAATTCGTAGGTTAAATCAATTCAATATTTTGCAATGTTTTAAACAAAAACCCGTTTTTATTCGACAACGGGATTAATTTAATTTAATTTCTGCAACTTCTGTGTTTTGAATTTTAAAAAATGGATTCCATATTTGGAATCAGTGGGTCCAAATTATGTTAATAGGATACTTTTTATTTTTGGGAATTATGAATAGTAACTACGGTAAATTTTATTTAACATAGTTAAAGGTAAATCGGGTAATTAAGGGTAAATATAATATTTTAAAATTACCCTAACAATTGTCAAAATCCTATTGGATGACTAAAAAACGACCCATTTCACCTAAGGGTCAGATTAGATTAATTTAATTAAATTTTTTCAATGAAAATAATTTAATTATTATTAAAACCAAAGAATGTGACAACATGTAACTTTCATAAATATTATAAGTATAATAATTTTACTCTAGTGATAAACTTCATGAAAAATCGAAAATGAATAGTCTCCAGAAAGATAATACAATTATCTACATCATAGGAATTTATTTAGAATTTTTAGGGATTAAATAATTATCATTTATTATGACACAAAGATGATGCAGTAATTTTCTTATTAATGAAATATTGACATAATTGATGTTATAAATTCCCAAATAAATGTAATTTGAGACTTTTTATGAATTAAAATAATTTTATAGGTTACTATGACATGTTATTGTTGATTTAAGTAACTTGTTTCGAACTTATCATTCTGTTATGAATTTCATAAAAATCATGTACCAAATAGTGTCAAAATTGACATAAAATAGTTTTTAAAACAAATATTATATTATTAATTGTTATTTTATTTCTAAAAATCTAAGGTTCGGCCAAATGACTTATATAAGGATATATATATTAATTATAAACAATTTGAGGTTAGTTTGGCATGTTATAGTAATTGTATTAACCATATAGTGAAAGAAAACAAAAAGACACGATAAAAGTTAAATTATTTAACTTAGAGTTAAAACTAATTGATAAGGTTAAAATAACACCATAAACTTGCCTATATCCTATTGGTTGATATTATTTAGACCCATCCCCACTTTAGCTTCGAAAGAAGTCCCTTTGGAACCATTATAAACTGATTTTGACTTTAATGTAAAATAATATTTTGAGATATTCCTAAGGTGCCCCTCTCCTCCCTTATAAAAGGGTACCTCCTCCCCCTCCTCCTCACACCAATTTGAGCACTCAAGCTCTGTCAACCCCTGCCAAAATCCCTTATACACTTCTCTAGAATAATCCTAGAGGTCCTGGTCTTCTTCAAAGACCAATATTAGTTCCCTAAGTAGAGGATTCAAAGAAGCGTTCCGAAGAAGAGGTAATATCCATTACCGATCTTTTCAATTTCTTTCTTCTTCAACTTCTTCTTCTTTAGTTGTTTCATGATAAAGTAATAACATAAGTATTTATTATATACTTATATGTTATTATAAATATGAAACAACTCTAATTAACCTTCTATCCATCCTTCGGAAAAAGGAAATCACCGCGCGTGCGTACGTACGGAATACCGTCTCCACGCCGTGGTGTAATCAATTTTCCACCATCACCTTACAAGGATGGGTATAAAGGTGTAATGAGTAACTATATATGATTATTATAAAGTGATATTGATACTTAAATAGTATACATACACTTCAACACAATTCCACGACCTTGGGAACGATATCATCGCTCGTGCGTACGTACGGAATACCGTCTCCACGACGCGATGAGATTTATTCTCAATGATTAACCATTCATGAATGATTATAAAGTATATATAATATGTACTAATGAAATATATGACATAATAATGATACTGGATTTATTTATATATTTATATGTATGTCATCTACTTAATTCCATTCAATTCAATAAGGAAACGAAAACAGCGTTCATGCGTACGTACGGACTACCGTCTCCATGAACGGTGTAATTCTTTCCATTTAATGATTTATTATATATATTTATATCCTGAATATATATATATAAATCATGTTTTATGTTCTGGAATTATGTAATCATGATCTACGTTATCATATGAATAATTACAAGTCAAAACAAGGACGACAAATGAAACAATTTTACCCAAAACGCTCTTTAACATGGAATTTACAAAAGAACGGGTAATTTAAAGTCATAAGTGAACCATATATGATATAATAACAATTAATATGATTATGTAATACGTAAATGACATTATTTAAATCATTATACAGGAGGTTCGGACACCTACTAAGCAAATCAGACCTAAGGTAAGGGAAAATATCACAATCTCATTTTTATCTGAGATTGTTTTTACATTGGCATTTACTGGGGTGTATTTTATCATCCACATCCATGTTTCCTCAATATGTAATATTATTTACATCCACCTAAAATTGTTTAAATCCAATTTTACCCTTCGGTGAGTTTTTATTAAAAGATATGAAAGGAATCTTTTGTCGTTTTTCGTACGAGGTACTTTTTGACTTTTCCGACAAAAGTACGGGAAGAATGGTTTTTTTAACTTATACGGCACGAATGGATTTTTACGACTTTTTAAAGCCATGTTTTCATGAAGCTTCCTCAAAAATATTTCATGACTATTTTCAATAAAATCTCTTTCTTTTAAAATTTAATGATGTTTTGTGAAAAGAAATTGATTTTGAAGAAGAAAGGATATTTTCCTCAAGAATTCATTTCAAGTGTTTTATCAAAATTATTTTCCATCTAAGATAATATAGGGTTCTGATTCTATCCCTATCATTAAATTGATTTGATTATGTTGTGATGGAATTATTTTTATGAATTCATTTATCTTATATGTATTGTTTTATGATGTCATGATGTTTCAAGAATCCCATTTTTATTACATGGGTTATGCAATGATGTATGTTTTAAGATTTTGTGGCACACATAAGAATGGTATCATTATGTGATGGGTGGGACCTATATCTCCCTCCAATTCATTGGGTAAAGATTTTATATCTCATGAGATAGACACGGCTGAAATGGTAGGTTATACCGGTTCAGTGAAACAGGACTGAAACGAGGGTTACTCGATTCAGAAAGGGACTTTTTCCACTAAGATAGTCTTGGCAATGAGTCTGGACTAACAAGAAATGATTCTCTATGATTATGTGTGAATGCCACAAAGTTTCATGTTTTAAGTTATGATTATTGGGATTACATTTCACTTCTATGATTTATCCCATGTTATGATATTATGAGCTCTTTTGCAGGTTAATATTTCCAAAAGTTATGTGCTTATGTATATGATGTGATTTATATTTATTTTGTTTACCCTTACTGAGCATTTGAGCTCACCCTTTTATGTTTTCTTTTCCCCAGGATATAAATAAAGGTTTTAGGTAAAAAAAAGAAGATCTTTATGGGAGATTTTGAAGATCTTTCACCACGATTAGAAGACTATATTCCGAGTTTCCAAAGACACTAAACTATTACGATCCTTGTGTGTGTATTTTTTGTTATGTACTAAGTATTCCGCAAAAGTAATGTAATGTCCATGTACGTCAAGCTTCGGGTCTCTACAGGTATTGTTGAATTTTATAGACAATTTCTTGAAGAGAAGTAAAATTTTATGATGACTAATGTGAATGAAATAAATATTATTCCTAAACAATTTTTACATAACATGATAAACAACATGTACCGTATTCAACTATCGGTCTCACCAAATAAGAAGAGGGTATAGTTCTCTATGATTTTAGGTAATGGATAACATAGGGGAATAAATATTTATTTTCATATAATTCAAGGATGTGGAAATAATCACTCAAGGGATTTTCTTAGAGGGAAATGAATATGTTTTTAGTATGGAAAAGAAGACAAAAAATATATAATTCAAAATGAAAAATAAAAACTATGATAAATTAAATATATGATAATAATGGTATTCCTATGGTATTATTATCAGAAGAATGTTTTAAATTCATAAAATATTGGAATTACTCATTCTATGGCCTAAGGTGAATGTTTACAAGGAGAATTAGAGGGTTTCTGTAAGTAATGGTTATATTTATGATCATGATGAGACTATAATTGACATATTAAAGGAAATAGGTATTAAGTAATATGATTATGAATCCTAGTTAATATTTTGATAAGAAATGGTAAAATTGAATTATTATTATATTGAGATTCAAGAATTATTAAATATATTATGATTTTTCGTTATGATTTTTTTCATTATTGATCACTACCGTAAATTCAAGCTATAGTTAATGTTTAAAACCTTGGCTATAGGTCCTTAAACCGTGGCTATAGGTAATAGCCACCGTTTGAGAAACTGTGGCTAAGATTTTCCAGGCTATTGGCCTAGACTTATAGCCATGGATTGGAACTGTGGCTAGAGGTCTAGAGACACGGTTCCAACCGTGGATGTAGGTATACAGCCACAGTTCCAATAGTGGTAATATCACTATAGCCACGGTTTAGAGCCGTGGCTATACTAGAGGATGGACACAATTTTTTACTATGTTTAGAAACCATGGCATTAGACCTACAACCACGAAAAAAACCGTTTTAATAGACCTGTAGCCATGGTAAGAAAGCATGGATATAGGTTCTGAAAAACCATAAAAAAATATCCACCCACCACCCTGCACAGCCCCCTCCCCCCTACAGTAGCCCACCCCATGTAGCCTCGTCCCTCCTGTACACCCCCCTCCTACATAACCCCCCCCCTTTGGACAACCCACTCCCTCTGTAAAGTCCCCCCTAGACAACCCATGTAAAGACCCCCTCCTGGACAGACCCTGGACACCCCCCAGACAGACCTTGAACTCACCCCCCAGACATACTCTCAACACCCTCCCAGACCCTCAACCCCCCCCCCAAACAGACCTTGGACACCTCCTGGATAGACCCTGGACACCTCCATAACCTAAATACCCCTAGATAGACCTAGGACAGACCCCCCAGACCCTGGATACCCCCCATGGAAAGACCCTGGACACCCCCCAGACCCTGGACCCCCCTAACCCTAGACAGATCACCCTGGATAGGCCAGACCTCCACTCCCCTACACAGCCACCCTCCACCCTCCTGGATAGACCATGAACCCCCCCCAGAACCTGGACACCCCACCCCTTGAAGCCCATGGAAGTTACCCCCCACCCCTTCTAGTCCCCCTTACCAGTCCCCTCCCCACTGCTAGTCCCCCCCTGCCAGTTCCCCCCTTCCCCTTACCAGTCCTGCCCCCACCCAAAAACCTGGACACCCCCCTAGACCCCCTAGACAGACCTCGTTGGACAGACCCCCCAGACCCTGGACAACCCCCCCCCCCGGACAGACCCTGCACACCCCCAGACCCTAGACAGATCCCCATGGATAGCCCCTTCCCAGAACCAGGACACCCCACCCCTTGCACCCCCTACCAGTTACCCCTCCCCCTGTCAGTCCCCCCATACCAGTCCCCTCCCTGCCAGTCCCCTCCTCCCTGCCAATCCCCCTACTAATTCCCCCCCCCCTCACCCCCACCCTGCCCATTTCCCCTCCCCCTTCTAGTCCTGCCCCTTTTCCCCCCTTGCCCCTACCAGCCCCCACTTGCACCCACTGCCAGTTTCCCCATGCCCCCTGCCAGTCCCCTCCATATTAAATTATACACAAAATCTAATTACATACTAATAAATAAACAAATCCAAATATAAAAAACACATAACTGCACTTACATGAGTCTCCCTATAAAAACACTATCAAATAAGTCTATAACCAGCTCAATAGTACCTACAAAACAAGGTAGAACATAGTAGTGCACATCCCCAGTACCAACAATTCTCCCCCCTCCATACCCCCATGTTGGACCTCCATGGACCACAACCCCAGCCCCTCTGGACAGCAGCCCCCCCTGTTGCACCCCCGGGATAGTAGCCCCCCACACCCTGCTGGACCCCCCCTGTACAGCAGCCCCAGCCCCCTGGACAGTAGCCACCCCCTTGGACAGCCCCTCTACTGGACCCCCCTAGATAGTAGCTTCCCCATGCTAGACACCCTAGACAGTAGCCCCCCTCCTAGACCCCCCATGGATAACCCCCCCCCCCCTCCTGGAAAACGTCCCCCTACACATCCTTTGCACATATCCTAAGGGATCCTTAGTTAAGAAGATTGGCCAAGAAGGTGAGCTTCAGGCTTTCCCCTTAGATGTACCCACCAAATCAAAACCAGTAAGGGATGCTTTACCTAGTGTTGAGAGAGTTTTTTTCCCAGTTCCTTCATAATTTGTATCTATAGTATATTTATAATATTTCAGAAAAAGACTTCATTTATATTTCAATGGAATTTTGAGTTATCAAGAACCCCTATTGTTGTATCTACATCTAGTGATCCACATACCTATTCTTTAGTTGATGCTGATTCGATCTACTCTATAGTGAAATAGTATCTCCATGTTGTTCTACGTGATGTGCATTCATCTCATCGGGATTAATTGAGTCGGATTCTATAGAATGGGTTTTCAAGGAATAGTTTGACCAGTTGAGAGTGATGACAACTCTACTCAAGCTATTCATGGAGGTGAAGATTTATTTAGTAGTATGGAGAGATGAGGGAATATTATTATAGACTTTTTCAATCTTATGTATACTTTCTTATATGTATCCAATACTCTAGTGGCTGCCGGTTAGAAGTCAAAACTGCAATAGTAAAGTGGACTCCAATGTCTGCACTACTACAGTGGTCAAAGTGGTCTTCTTACTTCAGATTCTTCTTCTCCATCTTTCTGTATCTCCATTTTTTTATCTTTTTGGAAATATCAAGTGATTCACTACTATTTGTTCAATAGTTTTATACCTTTTTCAACTACTCTCCCTACTATTAGGTTTGATACCTAACATTTGGAGACTCCACTAGGGAAATCTCTTGAGGTTGAAAGAAGATCTGAGATTACGATTTGGTGGAGACAGAGTACACATTTTAGAAATGCAACACTACTGGGGAAGATCAAGAAAGAATATCCTATTGAGGAACTAGTTTCTATGACTATTTTTTATTTGGCATGATCATGATTAGCAGGTACATGCGACTATTTTTTCGAGGTGCTGTTGGTTGAAAAAGAAGTATAATGAAATGAAGTCCTCATAGATTATTTTTCTCTCTACCACCTATTTTTCTATTGTACAAAACTTCAGGGAAAATCACTGGTGAGAACTTAATATCTGCTGGAGGCGTGAATTCTGGGAAGTTGCGACTACTGCTGAAGACACATCGGAAAGGCTAGATGAAATGCATGAGCTGTGTTATCTTGTGTACAGTTTAAGATGGAGTCAGAATATTCTACAATGGTACGATTTATGCAAGCTCGGTTGGTTTTGATTCAAGAACTACTAAACACTATAAATTAATAGCTATAATTTTTGTGAGAATAATCATGGGAACTGGATATGCAGAAGACTTGTTTATTAGATTCTCTAAAGATAGGTGATGAAGCTACCATATGTACATTTAGTAGACGTTATGACAAAGAGCATCAGCTTAAAACCAAACCAGTATGTCTTGAAGAGGTAATATATAATTTCTATTTTAGCATTTAAGTGGATCAAATATATTTTAATGGAGTGGAAAAAATCTTGAGGATTTTTCAGTCCGAATAGAAATGGATCAATAGTGAAGAGATAGAGGAGAATATTTCATTCTTTCTCGAATGGCCTAACGTTGTATATTTTGATCCAATTTCATTAGAGGATAAACTTTGAATGAATATTGAGTAAGATAAGCATGTTCTTGTTCTAATGGAACCTCTAGATGAGGGAAAAAAGTTTTGATATTTCTTCCCAAAAAAATCATAGTGAAATACAAATTAGAACAACAAAAGTGTATTTTTTTATGTTGCTAATATAACAGTCTTTTCCGGTGGTTTTTGAGTTTTATGTATTCCATGAGGATACATGTTCATGAATAATTTTTCGAAATAACTAGATACATTTTATTTACCTTCTATGAAGTTGATGAATTTCTATAGATTATAATGTGGAAAACTCAAGTCCAACTGTAATTGTCAAGGATGCTGATGAAAAAATTGGCAAGGAAAACAACATGCCAAATTTCTTATGTTCTAGAGGATTCCATTGAAATTTTAAGATTTTTGAATTACAATGCTAGTACATGAAATTATTTGTCTAGTTGGACACCATAATTCATATATTAAAATTTCATTTAAGTAGTGTTGTGAAATAATTTTCAGAAGAAAGGTTCGGGTGTTGTGCTTGTATTTAGGTCTGGTCGGGAAAATGCATGTTACTTTATGGGAACAAATTTAGACATCATCTACTTATATGAGATCCCAATAGAATGTTGTTACTAATTTCAAGGTATGCTTCTTTTGCTACATCAAAATTGAAACTCTTATTTTGGAATACATCTTCTGTTGCTTGAAAAATTATGCTTGTTATAAATGCATCAAAGGATAGAATTACTACTATAGAAGTTGGTTTTGTTTTTGATTGTGTAAAGGAAAGAGATATAACCTATTAAGTGTTGAATATTTCTCCATATATGTTACCATCACTTGGTACTTATGGGTTTTCTAAATTAACCAATAATGTTTCTCCAGATTTCATAGCCACTGTGGGATAAACTTTTTCTACTGACAGGAAGATTGTGGTTGGTTTGATGGGTTACGAGACAAGGGGGTATGGTATTGTTAGTGTACACACACATCGTGTGAGTGGCCATGTTGAATTCTTCTTACGGGATAAAGTAAAACATTCTTTTGTGACTCACTTGAAACTTTTCTTTCATGAATCCAAGGGGGACAAAGGAAAGAAAGCTATATTCTAGTTTCTTCTATTGTCATGAAAAGTAGTACCTGCACTGGATGTTAGAAGTAAAACAGTTTTGCAGACTACATAAATGGAATTATTCACTTACTTAGATCTGTTTGAAGAGAGTAAAGGATTTTTTATACCTTATATATGTTTTCGTAAGTTTACATCCTTTTGGTTGAGAATAATTCAGAATGTTTTGTGAATAAAATCACATTTTTCTATGGTTGTTTCTACTTTGGAACAAGCACGCTGAGACCCACTGGTGACTGTGCTTATGATTAATGCTTCAAAAATTTGGTATGAATAGAAAAATATTGATTCTCATCCTATGTTTTTGGTATAAGAGGAGCTGATTTAAGTTCTTATTCGGGTGCATGAAGCTCTATTATTTAAACTAGGCTTTCCATGTGTTTGGTTTATTTATGATGTTATACAAAAAAATGGGCCAAGAAAGTAAGGTTTGTGCACTTCAAGAGACTTATTCTCTAAGGAAAAGACTAGAAAAAGTTACATTGACGCTTAGGCTTCCCCCAAATCTACCTCTATGGGTTTCTTTTACAGTGCTTGAGAATAGGAAGTCATTACAGTACATAAGAAGTAGAGCAATGCTATTCTTAGTCCACCTAGAGGATAATATGAGTTTCTAATGGGTACGAAATGTTAGTTATATATGGGAGTTATTTTTTTATGGGGCTAGTTGGGGCGTGTATGGGATGTATTGAATAATTAGGGGTGATGTTGTCTTTCTTGATACTTTTCTATTTTTTCCATCTATATTAGTTAGGTAGTTGTTGGATGGGTTGTTAGAATTTGTTTCAGATATTGAATAGGGGAGAGAATAGCGGTAAGGGGGCACAAATTAATTGTATTGTTTCAGCTAGTTTATATTGAGATGTAGGGGCCTTGGGAGGTGCCGACCTTATCTCTCAGAGAGGTGGTCTTCTTCCTTGAGATTCCTCTCCTCCATCCATATGTATCTCAATTTCTTCTCATCCTATAAATCTCAATTGAGCCATGTCTATTTGTTCAATGCTTTCCTACCTATTTTCATCTGATCTAATTAAATTTAGATTTGTTACCTAACTTTTTAATACTCCAATGGTGAAATCACTCCAGGAGGGAAGATGATCCAAGATTTTCGATAGCTGGAGAGAGAGTAAGTATTTTGGAAATTCAACACAGGTGGGGAAAATTGAAGATGCATCTCACACTAAGGAAATGTTTTTTGTGACTCGTTTCTGTTAGGCATGATTATGATCGGAAGGTATGCGTGACTCTTTCATGGAGGAATTTTTTATTGAGAAAAAGATTAAATAAATGAATTTCTTGTCATTTATTTCTCTCTAATAACTATTTTTATATTTGATACAACCTTTGAAAATTTTTTTACTAAAAAACTCAACTCTGATAGAGAAATGAACATTGAGAAATTGTGACCATTTATGAAGACACACTGAAGAAGCTGGGGGAAGTTCATGAGTTTTGTTAGCTAGGTTTTTGTTTATGATGGAATTAAAATTTTCTAAAGTGGTGCGACTTATTCAAGCTCATATTATCATGATTCAAGAACTAATAACCACTATAAAAAATATATTCAGTTCTTGCGAGCAGAAGAATGAGAGCTGGATATGAAAGAGTCTCGTTGCATAAATTCTAGAAATTGAGGTACAAAGCTGTTGCATGTACATTTAGTAGACACAATGCCAAAGATCAACAGCTTGAAAACAAACCAGTTTTTCCTAAAGAGGTAATATCTTATTTTTGTTTTTTCATGGAAGTGGATCAAATGGAATTTAATAGAGAGGTAGAAGGCTTGTGGACATTTCATTCTAGACAGAAAGGGATAAATAATGAAGATATTGAGGAGAATATTGAATCTTGTCTCAAATGGCCTGACGTGGTACATTATGATCTGATATCTTCATAGGATAAGCATGAAAGGCATATTGAGGAGGGGAAAATGTTCATGTTCTAATGGAACCACTAACTAAGGGAAAACAGTGTTTGATTGTTCTATTTGAACAAATCACGATGAAGTATAAATTAGAAACAATAGATGAGTATTTTGATTTTTTTTAAGTAAAACCCATAGAACCAGAAGTGATTGATGTTGGAACTTCCTTAGAAAATGTAATGTATGCTGGTAGAGTTTTTATGAGACAACAATGTATTGCCTCTATAGATACTCAGATTTGCTATGAGCATTGTTTTTCTGCCAGTGGTAGAAAGAGTAAACCAGTCTAGTGACAAATGCAGCAACCAATGTGGAGGATTCTTACAAACTTGTTCAAAGATTCCTAGAGGAGAAAAAGGGAAGTCAAGAAAGGGCAGGGCCTCTTCCTCAGGCTAAGAGGGTTCCGAATGGGAATTCATTGGTTACTGCAATGGATTCAGAAGGCTGCACTAAGGGATACTTTCCACAAGGATTTTCAAAGTAATATAGATTTCTTATTGGATTATTTTTAAACATGCACAACCACTGTAATAATTTTATAATCATGGAATAATATTCCCAAATATCTAATTCTTGTCCTAGGAGGTCATTGTTTTCCAGTAAGTTTCACACACCATTTGTGATAGATCTATTTTATGTTGCTGATGTGGAAGGTCATTTCCCGTGGTTTTTGAGTTTTTTATTATTCCATGAGGATGCAGATCCTTGAATAATTGTTGTAAATAACTGGATACAAGTTATTTCACTTCGATGATGTTTCTGAATTTGAATACATTATAAAGTGGAAAACAAATGTCCAATAATAATTGTCAGGAACGCTGAAGAAAAAATTGGCAAGTAAACAAACAGGCCAAATTTTTTTTGTTCTTGAGGATTCCATTTAGAATTCATGCTTTGTAAAATATAGTACTAGGACACATGATTATTTATCTATTTTGAATCCTGAATTCATATATTCCAATTTCATTGAAGAAATGTTGTGAATCAATTGTTAGAAAAAAGGATCAAGTGTTGTGTTTTTATTTAGTTCTGGTAGGGAAATTTTTTTTTCTTTAAGGGAACAATTTAGAGTTCATACACTAATGGGAGATCCCAATAGGATGTTACTACTTTCATGTTATGATTTTTCTATATCAAAACTGAAAGTCATATTAGGGATTCCATAATCTCCTGTATGAAAAATTATGATCATTATAAATGCATCAATGGCTATCATTACTATTAAATAAGTTGGTTTTGTTATTGGTTTTGGAAAGGCAAGAGATACGACCAATTTATTTTTTAATATTTCTCCTTATATGTCACCAACACGGGGTACATACTAGTTTTCTAAATCAACCAATAATGTTTCTCCCAATTTCATACCCTATATGAGCAACATTTTTTCTATTGACAAATAGATTGAGGTTGGTTTGATGAGTTACGAGAAAATGGGAGCCGTTATTGTTAGATTACACACAATTAGTGTTAGTGTTCATGTTGACTAATTCTTGCAGGAGAAAGTAGATATTTTTTGTGACTCACATGAAACTTTGATTTTTGGAATCCATGGGAGAAAAATGAATGCTGGATGCATTCCAGTTTTTACTTTTAGCATGGAAAGGAGTATCTCCACTAGCTTCTTGGAGTACAACAATTTTGAAGCCTACAGAAATGGAGTTACTTACTTGGAGCCAGCATGGGAGAGTTGATAGTTTAGTCTACTTATTTGAGGATTGATTCAGGATACATACTTATGTTTGAAAATAATTCAACATGTTCTGCAAATGAAATTATATTTTTCATGGTTATTATTTCTTCCAAACAAGCATGACAAGAGTTACTGGTGTTGGTTTTTATGATTAAATCTTCCATCATTTGGTCTGAAGAGAACAATATTGGTTCTCATCCAATTTTGTTTATAGGAGAGGAGCTATTTTATGTTATTATTGTTGCTGAAATGCCGAGAGTCGCAACAATATAAATAAGAAATGGAAGAATAATGCATAAGATATGAAAAAAATAAGAACACAACGATTTACGTGGTTTGGGAAAAATCCCTAGGGCCCCCGAGAGGTAGAACTTAATTAATTCGGGAGCATAAAATTACAGTGTTTTTCAACTGATAACCCCATCCAAAAAATGGTCTATAAAATGAAGAATACAATCACTATTCCAAAAGTAAGTCCGTGTTGCTACAGTGAAAGGTTGTCATCTTTTTCAAATGTTCTACAGTACAGTTGACACCAAAGAACGCATCTCTATAGTGGTCATAGATGCTATAGTTCAAAAAATATTGGGTCGGTGGCCTTCGGACCCTGGACCCCCAGAGTAGTGGCTCATTTACGCCCACAACCCCCCCCCCCCAAAGAGCTCGACCCATGACAGTTGTGTGCCATAAGCATTCGGCACAACCGGATCAGGCTAAACCAATCCAACAATCTCCCTTGTTGCATACCTTGATGAGAATAAGGTTAAGAGTGCCCTTTTTTCTTGAAATCATGAGATTTTGGCTGGTCCTGATGGGTTCACAAATTAATTCTTTATGTTCTACTGGGACATAGTTTCTAATAAGATCATTAACGCTATGATGAAGTTCATTAACCATGCCTCAATGCCCTATGGAATCAACTCTAATTTTATTTCCCTAATCCCAATGAAGGAAAATGTTGTGGATGTAAAGGATTGCAGACCTATTACTATTGGGAATACCTTTCCGAAAATCATTAGAATTTTTTTTTTCTATGAGTATAGGTCTCATTTCTCATGGGTTTATCTCTTCAAATTACCCCCCCCCCCCATGGAAATCCCTTGGACACCCCCTAGGACAGCCCCTCCTAGACACCCCACCTACACCCTCCCCCTGCCCTGCAGACCACCCAGCACCCCCCCGGACAGCCCTTGGACACCCCACTAACACCATTCCCTATAGACCCCTCTGGACAGCCCTTAGACACCCCCCTGGACAGCCTCTCCTAGACACCCCACCTGCACCCTCCCCCTGCCCTACAGACCCCCCGACACACCCCTGGACAGCCCTTGGACACCCCACCTAGATAGCCCCTCCTAGAAAATTCTATAGTCATTAGCACCTTCACATCAATATTAAAGACTGTCCAATGAAAAATTACTTGAAACTTTTCTATGAATAGTCTTTGTATGGCTTAGTCTGAATAATAGACTTCCACCAGTTATAACTCCAACCCTCGAGTATGATGGTTACAAATATAACCTTAAGAGGATCATAAATCTAATACTGAATAAAAATATCCTCAACCTGTAGTACCAAAACCAATTCATCCTAAGATTCATGTTACCCAATAATTATTGTGGGGCTACCATCCAGATTCTAGGGCTCCTAGTTTTTCCATCAAGATTGATTTATTCAAGGATTTTTATTTTTTTAGGTGGGACTTCTTATTGGATGCTTTGGATCTTCTCAGATTTCCGCCTAGGTTCTCGTATTGTGTTAAATGATGCGTCTCTACCCCAATGTTCTCAGTGATCATTAATGGTAGTTTACATGGATTCATTTTGGGGAAAAGAGGGCTCAGGAAAGGGGATCCACTTTCACCTTCCCTTCTTGTGATTTTCATGGAGTTTTTCTCACGCATCCAAGAATTCGTGAGGATGGGGGATGGTACGGTGGTTGGTGCGGGCTGGAGTGGCCGGTGTGGGAGGGAAGGAAGGAGGCAGGGGGATGACAGGGGGCTGGTGCAGGCTGAAATAGGTGGCAGGGGGCTGGTGTGGGCTGAATTCAAGGTGAATGGGGGCTGTTGGGCATGTGGAAGGGGATGGTGCGGGCTGGGATGTGGGAGGCCGAGGGCTGGTGAGAGCTGGAACTAGTGGCTCTGGTTGTTTTGAAAGTGGAAGAGAGTTGGAATGAGTGCTTTGCAGGAGGTTGGGGGTGGTGGCTGCTGTGGTGGCTGGTGCGGGCTGGATTTCAGGTGGCTGGGGGCTTGTGTGGTCTTAGAAGCTAGTGGAAGGGGTCTAGAATGCTAGTGGAAGGGGGCTAGTTGCAGGTGCTGGAGGGATGGAGTGGGTTGATTTGAAGGTGGTAGGGGGGGCATTTGCGGTTTGGAATGCTGGTGGAAAATGGGCTGAAATGAAGGTGGATGGGGGCTGTTGTGGGTTGGATGCGGCTATAGCAGGGCCAAATCACAACATTACTATTGTGTGATCACAACGTGACCGTAGAATGACCGAGTGTGACCACGGATTGACTACGGCATGAACGAGGCATGACCGCGATGTGTTGGCCTAGTCCAGCGACATCCACAGGGCATAATCTTCTGACCATGAACGAAGGGAGCAGGAGGAGGCGGGGCAATATTCTAGCCATCACCCCACCACCACAAATTGTGATTAGTCAACCTCAACATTGATCACAAGACTCATGGAATACTATCAATGTGAACCGCCAGGTGTTTTTCCCCTAGAGTAGGTCCATATCCCGGCATTACCATGGTGTGACCACGACGTAACCACGACATGATCGCGGCGTGACCTTGGCGTGACCGCGGCTTGACCATGGCGTGACCTCGGCGTGACCGCGGCGTGACCGTGGTGTGATCGCAGCATGACCGCGGCATGACCGCGCCGTGTTGGCCCCATCTAGCGATATTTTCCGGGCAACACCATCGGTCCAGGAGCAAAGGAAGAGGGAGGATGCAGGGAAACATTCTAACCGTCGCGGCACCGGCAGAAATTGTGACTAGTAAGTCTGAACATTGATCACAAGACTCATCGAATACTATCACTGTGTATTTCCATGAGGTGTTGTCCTTGAGAAATGCCAAATCATGGCGTGACCGCGGTGTGTTGGCCTGATCCATTGACATCCACAGGGCAACATCACTTGGCTAGGAGTGAAGGGAGTGGGAGAAGGCAGGGCAACATTCCGGTCATCGCTCCTCTGAAAGAAATTGTGATTAGTCAGTTTCAACATTGATCACAAGACTCATGGAATACTATCACTACAAACCGTCATGGGGTGTCATCCTTGGGCAGGGAAAAATTACGGAATTACCGCAGCGTGACCGTGGCTTGACCGCAGAGTGACCATTGCATGACCACAGCATGACCATGGTGTTTTGTACCAGTCCAACGACATCCACGGGGCAACATCTTCCAGCCAGGAGCGAAGGGAGCAATAGGATGTGGGGAAACATTCCGACCGTTGCCCCGCCGGCAGATGATAGAACATATTAACTATTTAATATGATATAACAAGGGGTTTCCAGATAAGGTTGTAGTGAGTGGCACAATGACACAACATCTAAAGGGAAACAAATTGACAGAAAAGAATCATTCACCCTACACAAACCATTTACAAATTCATTCACTTTTCCTAAACATGGAAATTTTATTTATAATATTCAAATCGTGAAAAGGAATGTGTCATGGTCAAGTAATATGCATACTCAGGAAATGTCATTTGAGTTAAATGAGTATTATAAGCCAATTTATATTATTCAAAGAAAAAAAACTAATTATACACAAAACAAACACCAACTATAGGCATATGATGGACTCAAACCAAATATATACATGACATAAATAACTATAACTACTCATTGGTTTACAAGACAATTCACCTTCGTTGGAGGGGTTTTATTATAAAATCAATGCATTTCTTTTTCACACAATTCATTTAATTATATTTAAAATCTATTATAAAAATCATTAAGCACAAATCAAATGCAATAATTTAAGAAACTAGATCAACATAACTATCACTGTGAGTTTTCGTAGACAGCGCACCTCTGTTGGAGGGGTTTTATTATAAAAAATAACATTATTTATAAAATGAAACAATTATATTAAATAACACTTATTCAAGATATTCTATTCAATATAATTAGTAAGAATTAAGAAATACGCTAAATTCAATTTAAAGCATTCTTGAATTAAAGAGTCTAGAAGAGGGATCCTACCTCAAGGTGGAACCAAACCGTCCACTTCGGATCATGGAGCTTTCTAACCAAAAGATGCTGCTCCCTCACAAGGTATACACCCCTTCAAAAACATGTAAGGACACCTATCCACTATGCACACTCCCGTATGGCCATGAGCATGTGCAAGGGGATCCTTGTACATCTGCTTGTATGCATATACCAGTCTCCACTCACCTATGTATGTATTTATATATATATATATATACATGGGAACACATAGCCCCATACGTGCATAATCACTACCATGGTTGACTATACACGTACTGGGGGAACCCACATACATATACTTTCTTACCTATGCACATGCATGCGAGTCTCCATTAACGTGGCTACTCAAATCCAACGAGCAGGAATCAACAAACTACACAAAGGATATTAGGAACATTAAAACACATAAAGGATGCAACATAACAAGTGAGAAACCAACCAAAAACATTAAAGCCTTACCTCTTTTGGGAGAACCAAATCCACATAAACCAATACGAAATGATCAAACGCCCTGCTGAAAACATAATATGGAGTCAAAAACACTGAAATCAACAAATACATGATGTGCGAGACAAGTAGTGGCCATATAATATTACCTCGGATCAAAGATGATGGGCTGAATCAATCTGAACCCCATTTTTTCCCATTCGCAGATTATAATAACCCTTTGTCCACAGAATGAAGTAAAAGGCCTAAGTGGCCAATGCGATAAAGAATGTAAAATAATAACTAAACTAAAACATGCATGTCTCCAGTGACTATACACGTCTCCACCCAACATATAAGGACCACAATGCCCCATGGGTCAAATCATGTTCCTGCAAGCAAGGGGAAAATATATCTAGGATTCAAGATGATACTATCAAATAGTACATTCCTATTAATTAACTATTGTTCTTCCTGTAAATGATATATAATTAGTTTGGCTCGAGTTTCAACTTAATTTTGTTTTGTTCGATACAAGTTTTTATCCCACCTGATAATAAAAGTTTACTAAAGGAAACAATTTCTTATCCAATAGAATATATCATAACAAAAAATGGATCCACACCTAAGAAGATGGTTGAACATGATAAAAAAGAATTTTTGATCATATAGTCTGATGAGTTATAAAAGGATAAACAAAAAAACAAATAACATTGAGATTTCTCTAATTGATCAAGTGAATATGCAATTTAAAAACAATAATAAACAAGTGAAAGAAGTGAAAACCATGTTTCCTCAACATAAATGTTTAGAATTTGAGAAATAAGAATGTGAAAAGAAAATCAAACACTTTTGAGCTACAAATAAAAGTGCTCCAGTGTTGAGAAATAATCATAATAACATTGAAGTTGATAAACCCACCTTATTACCATACGTGTTGATATATAACAACACTCTAATGAAAATGTCACATAATACGCACTTCAATTATATATATATATATATATATATTTGAAGGAAAATAATTTTTGAAAATGAATCCATCATATAGTGTTGTTATTCCACTGAAAAAATCAACATGGAGAAAATACGAAAATGCATTCTTGTTATTCACATCTCTAAAAAAGTTTCAACACCTTTCCCATGAGTTAATGGCCTATTTTTTGGGAACTTGTCATCTAGATAACACATTATAATTTAATAAAACATGGTTACCAATTCAACTGTATGTTTTTTTAAAAGGTAATGCTTTGGTCAAAGACCAAAGCATATTTTATTGATAGGCAGAAAACAAATTAAAAAAAACAAAAGGATGGGTTTTTTTACAGTCTCTATCAAGAAGATATAAAATGTTAGAAGGGACAACATCCATACAAGTCATGCCTTGATGGACCACTTTGTGGGCTAGAGCATCAGCAACGACATTTTCTTCGTAGTAGGCATGAGTATCTATATAGTCAATCCCATGGAGGAAATTAAGGTAGTTTATCCAACGAGCAGTGAGAGACCATGCTAGATGAATGTTGCCATTCTAGATTGCATGAATAATAGTGGTTGAATCACTTTAAATCCATAACTTTCTCCAGCCTCTCTGAAGAGAAAAGTAAACAGCATGAATGACGCCGAGAATTTCTGCCTCTAGGGATGAGGAGTGACCACAACCAACAAAGAAGCATCCCTGACATTGACCAGCTGATTCTCTGAAGATAGCACCACAACTGGAAGACCCAGGGTTGCCTTTGGAAGCGCCATCAACATTCACCTTGATCAACTGTATGTGAATCCAAAAAGAAGAACACATTTATCCATAAAACAATTTCCCTTCACATGCATCATAAACATATTAAAACAGTATGCCTTAGATAAAATTTTCATTTTAAAATTATAACACTCCATTCACATGAAAAATGAATCCACAAAGCACCAATGGTATGAAAAATTCTACACATAAAATATTATTAGAATTTTTTTGAGCTCTAAATGATTCCACATAGAATATGATATTCATTATGAATCTAGATCCACATCATATATTGTTCACATAAATCGTAAAGAAATAATGTTATTGTGGTATCTTCTATGTGAACATCGAATGATTTATATCTATAAACACTACAATGATAACTATTTTTATGTTTTGAGAAAACCAAAATCCATCATATATCACTGTATGATACTGATTTTAATGAATTCATTAATTAAATGTTGAACATCAAATTATCCTGCCAACACTCGAGATCTAGGTTGACACCCAGGGTATGATAAACATGATTCAATAGAGTTCCATATATGTTTGTCCATGCCTACCATTATCCAGGATGATTTCCTTGACAAGGAACCATGACAAGGTACATTACCCATTCCATGGACCACTGACCTAACACACATTACCAATTCCAGGGATATCTCTCATCTTCCATGGGTAAATGGACTTTCTGTGAATTCTCATTATAGAAAATATTACATTCCCATGGAGAATAAATAATTCTATGTGTGGAGTAACCATTATAGGTATTATATAACCATGCGTCAAGAACAACCAAGATCAAAACCCCTTAAAAAACCAAAACATGACAAATATTTTGACATATGAGCCATTTTTTAATTCATTAAAATTACCAATTCTCATTCCTCATATTCCATTATGTCAAATAAAAGTTCTTGACATTATTATATTGTGTATTTTCCAATTTCATACCTATTATACAGTTACATGATACATTATAAATTCATATTTCAATTATGTCAATTCCAATTCACATACTGATAATTAAAAATTCTAATTCACATGTCATGAGTAGATCAAATTAAATTCGAAATTCTATTCATTCCTTAATCAATTTATCATTCCAGGTATAAGGCACTATACTCATACCATCAATGATCTAACCCGAGGTTATAGATAAGAACACCTCTTTGGTGGCCAAAGGATCATGGTCTTCATCACCAATGGACCCAACAAGATATGTGGAAGGTATAACAATGAGGATTTGAGAAATTTGCATGGATTCTAAATAGAATAGGTCATAAACACGACATGATGACACTATCATACATGATGCATATACTATAAAACAAATGATGACATTAGGAAGATTTTTTAAATCACCCACCACAATAAAAATAATATTAATCCGAAAACATAAAATTTTGATGAATGTAATCCAAATTAATACCATATGAAAATTGATAAATACACTACATCAAGTCCATTAGAAGAATATCAAAGTGGAAAATAAAAGGAATTCACCAATTTCGAGCAGAACACAATGAATCTAGATATTTGAATTGAAGAATGTATTGAGAGATCTATGGTTCTAGGTATCTTATGAATGATTTAGACATGAATTAGGAATGAAATCCTGGAAAGATCTATTTCAGAGAAAGTGAGATCGCGACCGAGGAAGTGAGCTCGCCAAGTAGGGTTCATGCTCAGGAGGTAGGGTTGCAGGAGAGATCGCGTTGGAGGAGGAGATCTCGTTTAGTGGAAAGATCTGTTCGAGGAGAGATTCAGTTCGACGAATGAAGTGAGCTCGTGGGTTCGTGCTTGGGAATTAGGGTTCGACGGATGAGAGATCTATACAATGATCTGAGCATAGATCTGTTCGCGGGTTATCTAAGATTATTTGGGGGTTTTTTCCCAACGGTTTCGAAAACCGTAGAGAAATATTATGGGGGGGGGATGGGTGGGGTGGGGTTTCCCTATGGTTTCTTAAAATCGTAGGAAACTATTGTCTAATGTAATCTATTCCCAAAAGTTTAATGAAACTGTTTGGAAAACACATCAAATTATTACTTAAACCAAAGGTTTTTTCAAACCATTGGTATGCATGTGTTGGTATAAGTGGGATTTCCCCTGGTGAATGTAATTTAAAATATCATATTGAATGTAGCTATGTACAGGTAAATTCATGCAATGTGGTAGTGGAATCAACCCACCAAAAGGAGGACAAATTCTAGGATCCAAATCTATCTTTATAAGCTATAACTAAAAAAAGTGGACATAATGGCCTGGATTTTTAAAAGAAAAAGGTGTTAAAGCCATACTAATAACCACTAGTGGTATCATACCAAATATAATTTCATTAAACTAATATCAATCCATGATTATTGAATGAAATATGTTGTAAATAGGAGGGCGTATTTGGATAAACCTAATCATGGAGAAATGGGGGAGTAAGAGATGGATTGTAATTGTTATTCAACCTTATCTAAGATTAAAGAAACCTATAGAGACTAACTACTCCCCCTTGCCCTATCCCCCTCACCCCACTACCCCACCCCCACCCCCACCCCCCCTCTCCCTGCCCTACGGACCCCATGTAGACCACCCCTACCCCCTGCCCTGCAGACCCCCCCCACTCCACCCTGCCCTCTCTAGCAACCCCCTCCCCTTGCCCTGTAGACCCCCCCCCCTGCCTGCCAGACCTCCCCCCCTCCCCCTCCCCCCTGGCCCTGCAGACATCCCCCTTCCCCTTTCTCCCCTCCACCTTGCCTCCAGCCCCCTACTCCCAGCCCCCCTCCACCATGCCCCCTGCCCCTACCCCCCTCCACCCACTCCCAGCCCCCTACTGCCATGCTCTCCAGACCTCCCCATGCCCCCTGCCCCTACCCCCTGCCCCCTATCCCCCTCCACCTTGCCCCTACCCCCTTCCCCCCCTCTACCCTTCCCCTAGTCTGCATAGCCCCCCTGCACCCCCCGACCCCTAGCATGAACCACCACCTAGCCTGCACCACCCCTAACCTGCACCAGCCCCTAGACTGTACACCCCCCTGTGAGTCAAAAAAATCATTGTAGATTCTTGTGATGTCTCAAATGAGAGGATTAAGGTTTAAAATAGAAAACGTAAATGAAATAATGTAAAACAAGCTATATAAGGATAAACTACCAGAAGAGGATTCTTATATGTATATATATATATGCTCACATACATAAGCATGGGCTATGATGCCTCAAGAAATATTTAGTTAAATTTTCCCATTCCTAACATTGTTCATCATAATGTCGATACATTTTGAGGATGTGAATATGTAATTTTGGAATCTTATTCCAGTTATAAATAAAAATTGATATGATTATATGATGCCTTAAGCAATAGATCATAGCCTCAAAGCAATGACTTTACTATTAATTTTTTGAATTGCATTCCCAATGGAAATAGGATTGAAGTATTTAATATCAACTACAATATCCCTTTTTTGAATAAAAGTAATAAAATTGGAGTTGATTCCATATGGTATAAGAGCATGATTAAATAATTATCTTATAGAATTATGTAAATAAACATTCACAATAACCAGGTTAACCATAAATTTTTTTTGTGAACCCATTAGGCCTGACAACACTCTCAAATATGGAGAAGAGTGAAGTATTTACCTCTTTATCATCAGAAGATTTAGTTAAAGACTTGTTGTTGTTATTATCAACACCACAAGTAATTTTTTCCATCATTTGGAAGGTAAAATATTCTACTTTCATTGAGAACTGTCTTCCAAAATAGTCAACAATAACATTAGGAAATTGATTTTATGAGTTCTATAAAGACCCATCGATTCTATGGGTTGCGACTCCTCTTCCAATTCACTTTACCTTGTCTATATAATGAAAAAATTCAGTTTTTCTACCTACTTCCTACATTAATGTTATATTATACTAGTTTTAGACTATCCTTTCTTTCAAAAATGGGTTTTCATAAAGCTGATAAAGGGTTTTAATCTCATCATTTGAAGGATCATTCTATTTCTGATTATTATTATGAAATAGTAGTAAGGATTTCTCAGGCTCTTTGATATCATTACCCATATTATAGAAATATACCTTGATCTAGAAAAGAATCATCCTTTTAACATTCTTCAACTTGTTTTCCATTATTTGAAGAGGGATTCCATTAATTTACAAGTTCCAAGTAATGATGATAATCACCCTACAACTAGGAAAAAAAAGTCAGCCATTATTGAATTAAAATGGAAGGGAATATGATGTCAATTTATTTGTGAAAATATCCACCATAAAAGGATTGCTATTATAGTGTCATTGCTGGGAGATCCAGACTCGATACATCAATAACATAGTTATTTTCATCAATATAAAAAAAATATCCAATTTGATAGCTTGTAATATATTGATGGTGTATCTACACCAGGTTTAGTAACCACCAACAATTGTAACATCAACCGTGCTATATTTATTAAATTAAGATGAAAAATCAGAATCTTCCATCATATTGATGCGTAGACCAGTTTTTTCCTCTTGTTTAAGAAGAGTGTTAAAACCCTTCAGAATCACCCAACTATATGAACACTAAAAAATTTCCCCTTCATGATTATCCAAAATAACTATTATTTTCATGTAAGAGTGTGAGGAATAAACAAAATAGAGTGAGATTATAATTCCTTGGATACAAATATCAACTAAAACGTATTACTGATTTTCTGTACATGAATACAAGCTGATACTTTCAAACTTTAAAATACAGAGATTCTCAGAGTCATTATCACGTTCCTTTTGTGATACATAGGAATATCAAAGGGAGGACTATTTAAAGTAACTCCATTAGTAAAAATCTATATTAGGTTTATCTAAACTAATCATCATGGGTTTTTGGATGTAATATAGTATCCCAGGGATGTGATTGTGGGAGAGTTATCAAGACCGTGAAAATTACAAAAGAGAATATTCTTTTATGAAGGGATGTCATAGCTCTTGTTTTAAAAAATGCAAGGAAACAAGAGAAATAAAATAAATTTCAAAACCTGTTATCAATGACTAGAACTAATTGAGCAAGATGAGTCGTCTCGGCTAAGGCACTCTTGTTCAAAATTTTCATTAAACTCTCAAGATCGACATTGAAATCCGTTTCAAATTTTAGGAAAATTTCACATATTCATGAGAAACCAAGCATGCGGGCAAGGAAAAAACTAAAAGTCCAATCAACTTACAGGATAGAATACATGTCCATTTCATATCTGGAGGAGTGGAGAGGAAGGAAGAACAGTGAGGGAGAAAGAGTATTCACTGGGGGAGAGGGTAGAGGGTAGGAGGAGAAAGTCGAGCGTGAGGGTGGGGAGGCGGCCGTGAAACACCGATGGTCGGGAAGTTTATTAGTGGCGTCGGGGAGGAGTGTGTGGAGAGCAGGTCCAGGTCGAGGGTTCGAGGAGTCATGGATAGTGGGATGGAGGAGATCGCAGATCAGGGGAGGATAAGAGGATAGCATCATTGAGAGAATGTCAGAGAGCATCACAGACTAGGGTGGAGGATCTCACGGATCGAGGGAGGAGAGGAGTCGCGGACAGGGGAGTAAGATCCCAATAGATAGTAAAAAAAATTGCTCAAGATTTTATTAATTCATGGCAATAAATTGAGATATAGACACGGTTTTAATAGAATTGTGGGTATAAACTAAGATATATACATGAACTTATAAAATCATGGATATAGGTCCGTGGCTATAGCTCTGTTTTCAAGTAGTGGATTTGAAATAGTACGTTTATTGATGTTTATAACGAATTAAATTGATTTAATGGGAATGTTATATTATATATAAAAAACATGATTAAGGAAAGTAGACCGTTAATATAATCCTAATGTTGAGAAAATTTAGTTTAGTTTAAGTAAAAATATATTGGATAAGAGTAATTTAAATTTGATATTACTAATTACCTTAGAATAGATTAGTGATTCGTTGAAAATTGGTTTATGATATCATTTATAGAGCATAAAATATTTTGAGACTTGAGTAATATACCACATAATATTTGTTCATGTAAATAATGAAGAATATTGTGTGTTTTTAATATGGTTTTATTGTAATTATGTATAAGGCCCCGACCTTAAACCTTACTTAATATTGAATTAAACGAATAATTCACGTTGAGGATCTTTTCAGGTTTAGAGTTTTAGAGATTTAGAACATAACTATTACATCTCAAAAGATTACAAAGTAGTCACTTCTACTAAGTTTCCATAATAAAAAAAACTCTTAAAAAGAAACGCGTCTAGTTCCATGTTTTATATAGGATGGCATTCCCTTGATCCCATCCTTGACCTTATTCCACATTATGTCCTGTGAAAACATTTCAAAAAAAACTTGGGGTGAGCATAAAAAGCTCAGTAAGGGATACAAAAAGAATGAAAACTGTTAGTTTTTCAAACATCATGTAAACCATATATACTCTATCAAAGTAATACCTTCACCTTCATGAAGTAGTAAAAACTCTTCACTGAATAAAGTATCATTACTTACCTTTTTGTAACCAAAGGACTACCATAAAACCCATAAAAAGAACACATAACATATATAAAGGTAACTTGGGACATAAACATACTTATGTGGAATAACCATACGGTCGACTTCCACACATATCACTTAATGGAATAGCCATACGGCCAATTTCCAAACATACTTAATGGAATAGCCATACGACCGAATTCCATACCCAATTCATTGGAGGTTATAACGTAACCACCCATCCTGGTATTCACGGCACCACCTGTCATATGGTTTATAATGTAACCACCCGTTAAAATGTCCAAGTACCAATATAAAATCATAAAACATAAAACCAATATAAAGGAATGATAACATTTCCACATTTCAATCACAATATATCATAAATATATTGACATAATAGAATCCTTTATCAAAACCATTTTCAATACCAAAATAAATAAAAGAGTATACAATATTTATTTTATTTTAAAAACAATACGGCTTGTTGAGGAAGCCAAAGACCATATAATACTCGCGGCGGCAGAAAAGGTCGTTGTCGCCGCGTACGTTAAAAGAAACATTCAGTTTTGTCGTTTTGTAAAACGCTTCGTAGAAAAAGATTCCTTTTGTATAAAAGTAAACGTCAAAGGGGTTTATACACCGTATAAAATAAAGTTGTGTATAAAACGAAATATGCCTCAATGAAAGGAGATTGAGATGAAGTCCCTTACCTCGGGTCGGACTTGACTCGATCGTTATTTAACGTCATGAATAATAAACTTGAGTTAATTTATACTTGATTAAGAACCTTTTTAAATTTAATTATTACTTTTATATCACTTATTGCCATGTTATAAACATTATGTAACTATTTAAGTTAATAATGTTTGTTTTGTCAATATTTGGTTCTTAAGTCGAAAGTGGACTTCTTACAATTACATGTTGTTCGTGTGGTCAAAGGTTCTTTATATCCAGAATGAAATTCCCGATTTGGATAAAATATGTATCATATATATCCATCATATACATGTATTTATAATATTACATAATCATTTAGAGGTAAGAAATGAAATGCACCGTTCATGGAGACGGTAAGCCGTACGTACGCATGAACGCTACTTTAATTTCTTTGTCATATTAATGGAATTAAAACTAAATGAGAGGTATGTATATTTTAATTACAGAATTATATTCATCATTTAGATATATCATTAATTATATATATCCATTATATACATGTACTTTTAATAGTACATTACATTTGGGGATAAGAAATGAAATGCACCGTTCATGGAGACGGTAAGCCGTACGTACGCATGAACGCTACTTTCATTTCTATATCATACTTTAATGGAAAAAAAAAATAATGATATAGAGGTATATTATAATTCTAGTATAAAATCATATATAATAACTTTAAATCCATCCTTTACACGGCCCACATATGGCATTAACGAATCACATCACTTTGAGGGGGCGGTAGTCCGCACTTCCTTAAATGAAGATATCGTGTTTACCCATAATGGAAACCATAAAAGTATGCCAAAAATGAAAAATACAGAAGCTTAAAGAAAATATAAACATATTATATATCATATATAAAAATAGTGACATCATAATGACCACCTTTGAAGGTGTTAAATGAGTATTGAACAATCATCGTTTCTGGAGGCAGAATTTCGCCATCCACGGAAACCGTATGTTCTTTAACCATTTGATGTAGTTGTGTGAGAGTGTAGCTCAAATAAATCTTATAACAACATCCTAGTATATTTAGGATACTGTTGTTGTTACAAAAGAAGTATATAAGAAGAGTTTAGGGGGTTGGAGAAGCAAAATAAAACAAATGAACATGAGAGAATGAATTACCTTTAAAAGTGTAACTCCTTTTGATTTGAGCCTAAAGGCTTCCTTTGAAAGGATTCTGCCCAAAGGGAATCCTATAGGATGAGGAGAGGGATGTGGAGAGAGTAAATGGGCAGGGGTTGGCCGAGCCAAAGGCTTGAGGAGTGTGTGAAATGAGGTAGAGGTGGGGGCCTTTTATAAGAGGAGAGGAGGGGCACTTTTGGAATGTAAAGAAATATTACTTTACTTGAAAATGTGTTTCGGTTTTAAAAGGACCCACATTGATATACTTCGTGGATAAGGTGATAAGGGTTCGAAATCCACTCATCCAATTGGTTTTTGACATGTTTAGTTCATATATTTTACATTATCTTTCCATTTTATTTAAATCGTCAAATAATGATGTCATCGCTGCATCATTATTATGTTATAAATAATTTAATTTATTTAATGTCTAAAAATTATAAAAAAAATACTATGGTGTAGGAAATCTTTTTATATTTCCAATGACTATTTATAATCAAAAATATGATCTTTATAACCCTATGTAAAAAATGTTTTCGTAAAACATATTATGTTTGTGTCATTTTTACTTTTACATTAAATAAAAAGTAATTTATGTCATTTCCCAACCAAAGTGGATCCATGGGGTACCCAAGTTGACCCATGGTTTGTCTTGGTCGGCCATGACACAACCAATAAGGGTAGGACATTTTTAAAGCTCATCTTATTTTATTAAAGCATTATTTTTACCTTAAACTACAGTAATTACCACTAATCACGATTAAAAACTTAACAAGTTACTATTCACCAAAATTTTTTTAATCTCATTGAACCACATTTTACTTCTTAATGACAACCATGTATGTAGGATTTTTGAAAATCAAAACACAATGATGGAAAAATTTCATTTAAACGGAAAATCAGTTTTTATAAGTACCACTTAGTGGTTTCACTATTCATCAAAAATTGAAGTTTTTCAGAAAATTACCAAAAATTCACCCTAAGATATATTTGATATTACGAATTCAAAAATGAAGTCTATTTTACAAAATTCAAAAAATATAAGTCACTTTAATTAATTTAATAATTAATTCCCGCTGTCAGAGAAAATAGCGTGCTTTTATGAAACAATAAGTATCAAAAGATTGACACTAGTTTAAGTCCGATTTCAAAGTGAAATTAATTCCAACAACCACTATTGGATTTAATGGTAAAAATATTTTCTAATTTCACTTTAAAACCAATTCAAAAGATAATCTAATCATATAAATAAATTAGATTTAAAATAGGTTTTGAATTAAAATACAACATTTTACACTATTCATTAAAAAAATTAACTTTACTAGAAAGATACCAAAAATTTACACAAAGTAAATTTTGATGTCTCGATTCTTAATAAGAGTTTTTTTTGGTCCAAAAGAATTTTTAAGAGTTATCAAAACTATATTTAATGATGTTTCAACATCAAAAGGTGATAAGTGAACCTTTAGTGAAAACTAGGGCATATACGCCTAAAATTGAATTCTTTCCGTATTTTAAGCCTCTTTCCTTTATTGGATAAATGTAGAAACATTTAAAAACATATATAATCATATTTTAGTTATTTATATCCATTCCCGCCAGTATAACGGCTACTCGTTAACTAACATTTAAAATAATATTATGTTATTACTTGTGTGCAACGTAAGTTTTCAAAGAAACTCATCGTTGCGTACCGAGTACGCTATCGAACGTAGAAACCCCTTTTAATTAAAATTAATATTTAATTCGTAAATATTAATAAATATGAAAATTCTTTATTCTTTATTTACCTGGGATGTTACATCCTTCCCCTCTTTTGGGAATTGCATCCTCGAAATTTTATTCACTTATCAAAATATGTGGGGGTATTTACCCCTCATATCATTTTTCAGATTCCCACGTTGCCTCTTCAATCACATGGTTCTTCCAAAAAACCTTTACCTGATGAATCACCTTATTCCGTAACACCTGCTCACTATGGTCAAGAATCGGGACCGGTTGTTCCTCATAAGATAGGTTCTCTTCCAGCTGAACTACCTCTGGACTCAAAACATGAGATGGATCTGGCATATACTTCCTCAACATTGAAACATGAAAAACATTGTGTACCTAAGATAAACTCGGAGGTAAAGCCACCCGGTATGCAACTGATCCAACTCTCTCCCGAATTTCATATGGTGCAATGAACCTTGGACTTAACTTTCCTTTCTTACCAAATCTCATCAGACTTTTCCAAGGAGAAACCTTGAGAAAAAACATGATCACCTACCTAGAAAGATAGATACTTCCTATAATTATCCGCATAACTCTTCTGCCTGCTCTGAGCTGTTATCATGTGCTTCTGAATCAACTGAACTTTTTCTGCCATCTCTTCTACCAATTCTGGTCCCATAAACTTCCTTTCACCCACTTCATCCCAGAAATCTGGAGTTCGACACCACTTCCCATATAATGCCTGAAATGGTGCCATCTATATACTGGAATGAAAACTGTTATTATAAGAAAACTTAACCAAAGAAAGATGTTGGTCCCAACTTCCTTGATAATCCATCGAACAAGCTCGTAGAATATCCTCCAAGGTCTGAATTGTTCGTTCTGACTGCCCATCTGATTGAGGATGAAAAGCTGTACTAAAATTTAATTCCGCACCCAATGACTTCTGAAGGCCTTTCCAAAATTTAGATGTGAACCTGAGATCACGATCAGATACAATGGAGAGAGGAACTCCATGTAAACTGACTATCTCATTAAGATACAAACGGGAAAGTTTATCTAGAGAGAAAGTATCTCTTATAGAAAGGAAATGAGCATATTTGGTCAAGCGATCAATAATAACCCAGATTGCATTATTACCTCGAGATGTCCTTGGTAATCCCACAACAAAGTCCAGGGATATGTTTTCCCATTTCCAATCTGGCACTGGTAAAGGCTGAAGCATCCCTTTAGGTAACTGCCGCTTTGCTTTAACCTATTGACATGTCAAACACTTCACAGTAAAATAAGCAATATCTCTTTTTATTCCATCCCACTAGTAATACTCCCGCAGATCTCTGTACATCTTAGTACTGTCAGGATGAACTGAAAACGGGGAACTATGAGCCTCACATAACAACTCATTCTTCAACTGTGAATCACAAGGCACACATAACCTCTTCCTAAACCTCAAAACACAAACACAAACTTATCTAAGAACTCACGGAAAATTTTATTCATAAGGTCCATGAATACAGCAGGTGCATTGGTTAACCCAAAAGGAATAACTACAAATTCAAAATGGCCATATCTAGTACGGAACGCAGTCTTCAGAATGTCTTCTTCTTTTACTTTAAACTGATGGTACCCCGACCTCAAGTCAATCTTCGAAAAATACTGAGCTCCCTGGAGCTGATACCACATCATTCGATGGCCCAACATCTGTTGAAGTTGTTGCAAAGGATTTCACCACCCCTTTTTGCTTGTAGTCTGGATGAATTCCCCCAGTTGAGTTCTTCGTTGGACACTCGTTTTCATAATGACCCATTTCATTACACTTAAAACATCTTACCATTGGATTTTCATTTCTTGCTTGATCATCTTCCTTACATTTACGAGCAATATGACCAGAATTACCACACTGAAATCACTTACCAGACTTGGATAAACATTCTCCAGGATGCATTTTACCACACTTCTCACAGGATGGATATTTGGTTTTCTTACCTCCTTGCTTATTTGATGAATTCATCCCCTTTTCCTGCCAACTAGACCTCTTATTCTGTTGTTTTTCATAGAACACCTGATCATCGGCAAACTCCATTTCCACCTTCTCAGCACATCGAACAAGCTTTTCATAACTTTTAAACTCACTAGAAGCTAAAGCCCTTCGATACTTTGGCTTTAACCCTGAGTAAAAATGGTTTATTTTACTATCAAGATCTCGTATGAAGTTTGGAGAATACCTTGCCAATCGAGTGAACTTTACTTCATAAGCAGCCACTGAATCATCCTCCTGCCTCAATTCTAGGAACTGTTTTTCCATCCTAAGACAAACCACCTTAGGAAAATATTTCTCAAGAAACATACCTTTGAATTCATCCTAGTGAAGATCCTCAATCTCATCACTATCCCTTATATATTTCACCATCGACCACCACTGATCAGCTTCACCTTCAAAATGGTAAACAACAAGACTAACCTTTTGATGTTCTGAACACCCCATGACATCAAAAATCTTCTCCAGTGCTTTAATCCACCCTTCAGCTTGCACAGGGTCAGATGATCCTCTGAATGATGTCAGATGTTGCCTCATGAAATGTTCCACCACTGACACGTTCCTCTGCGGTTGATCTGGCTGATCTCGTGCATGGATACCACCACCATTTATCGCTTGAGTCAACTGCGCCATTACTGCAAAAAACTGTTCAGTTCCAATTCCGACCATTTCTGGATGCTGATTCGGAAGGTAATTTCCTTCTGTATGCCTTCCTACCACTGCTTCCCTGTTTCCTCTACGGAAAACCATTCTGAAGAAACATGTCTTAGATAAAGCAACATGGTAATCTTAAAATGCTATATCATTTCAATCATATTATAATTTAACACTTTTCTAACTCCTAAAGTTGCCTAAACCGACCTCTGATGCCAACTATAAGGCCCCGGCCTTAAACTTTACTTAATAATGAATTAAACGAATAATTCACGTTGAGGATATTTTCAGTTTTAGAGTTTTAGAGAATTAGAACATAACTATTACATCTCAAAAGATTACAAAGTAGTCACTTCTACTAAGTTCCATAATAAAAAAACTATTAAAAAGAAACGTGTCTAGTTCCATGTTTTATATAGGATGACATTCCCTTGATCTCATCCTTGACCTTATTCCACATTATGTCCTGTGAAAACATTTCAAAAAAAAACTTGGGGTGAGAATAAAAAGCTCAGTAAGGGATACAGAAAGAATGGAAACTGTTAGTTTTTCAAACATCAAGTAAACCATATATACTCTATCAAAGTAATACCTTCACCTTCATGAAGTAGTAAAAACTCTTCACTGAATAAAGTGTCATTACTTACCTTTTTTGTAACCAAAGGATTACCATAAAACCCATAAAAAGAACACATAACATATATAAAGGTAACATGGGACATAAATATACTTAAGTGGAATAACCATACGGTCGACTTCCACACATATCACTTAATGGAATAGCCATACGGCCAATTTCCATACATACTTAATGGAATAGCCATACGGCCGACTTCCATATCCAATGCATTGGAGGTTATAACGTAACCACCCATCCTGGTATTCATGGCACCACCCGTCATATGGTTTATAATGTAACCACCCGTTAAAATGTCCAAGTACCAATATAAAATCATAAAACATAAAACCAATATAAAGCAATGATAACATTTCCACATTTCAATCACAATATATCATAAATATATTGACATAATATAATCCTTTATCAAAACCATTTTCAATACCAAAATACATAAAAGAGTATATGGTATTTATTTTATTTTAAAAACAATACATCTTGTTGAGGAAGCCAAAGACCAAATAATACTCACGGCGGCTGAAAAGGTCGTTGTCGCCGCGTACATTAAAAGAAACATTCCTTTTTGTCATTTTGTAAAACGCTTCGTAGAAAAATATTCCTTTTGTATAAAAGTAAAAGTCAAAGTGGTTTATACACCGTATAAAAGAAATTTGTGTATAAAACGAAATATGCCTCAATGAAAGTATATTGAGATGAAGTCCCTTACCTCGGGTCCGACTTGACTCGATCGTTCTTTAACGTCCTGAATAATAAACTTGAGTTAATTTATACTTGATTAAGAACCTTTTTAAAGTTCATTATTCCTTTTATATATCTTATTTCCATGTTATAAATATTATGTAACCATTTAAGTTAATAATGTTTGTTTTGTCAATATTTGGTTCTTAAGTCGAAAGTGGACTTCTTACAATTACATGTTGTTCGTGTGGTCAAAGGTTATTTATATCCAGAATGAAATTCCCGATTTGGATAAAATATGTATCATATATATCCAGAATATACATGTATTTATAATATTACATAATCATTTAGAGGTAAGAAATGAAATGCACCATTTATGGAGACGGTAAGCCGTACGTACCTATGAACACTACTTTCATTTCTTTGTCATATTAATGGAATTAAAACAAAATGAGAGGTATGTATATTTTAATTCCAGAATTATATTCATCATTTAGATATATCATTAATTATATATATCCATTATATACATGTACTTTTAATAGTACATTACATTTGGGGATAAGAAATGAAATGCACCGTTCATGGAGACGGTAAGCCGTACGTACGCATGAACGCTACTTTCATTTCTATCTCATAATTTAATGGAAAGAAATAATAATGATATAGAGGTATATTATAATTCCAGTATAAAATCATATATAATAACTTTAAATACATCCTTTACATGCCCCACATATGGCATTAACGAATCACATCACTTTGAGGGGGCAGTAGTCCGCACTTCCTTAAATGAAGATATCATGTTTACCCATAATGGAAACCATAAAGTATGCCCAAAATGAAAAATACAGAAGATTAAATAAAAAATAAACATATTATATATCATATATAAAAATAGTGACATCATAATGGCCACCTTTGAAGGTGTTAAATGAGTATTGAACAATCATCGTTTCGGGAGGCAGAATTTCGCCATCCACGGAAACCGTATGTTCTTTAACCATTTGATGTAGTTGTGTGAGAGTGTAGCTCAAATAAATCTTATAACAACATCCTAGTATATTTAGGATACTGTTGTTGTTACAAAAGAAGTATATAAGAAGAGTTTAGGGGGTTGGAGAAGCAAAATAAAACAAATGAACATGAGAGAATGAATTACCTTTAAAAGTGTAACTCCTTTTGATTTGAGCCTAAAGGCTTCCTTTGAAAGGATTCTGCCCAAAGGGAATCCTATAGGATGAGGAGAGGGATGTGGAGAGAGTAAATGGGCAGGGGTTGGCCGATCCAAAGGCTTTAGGAGTGTGTGAAATGAGGTAGAGGTGGGGGCCTTTTATAAGAGGAGAGGAGGGGCACTTTTGGAATGTAAAGAAATATTACTTTATTTGAAAATGTGTTTCGGTTTTAAAAGGTCCCACATTGATATAATTCGTGGATAAGGTGATAAGGGTTCGAAATCAACTCATCCAATTGGTTTTGGACATGTGTATTTCATGGATTTTACATTATCTTTCCATTTTATTTAAATCGTCAAATAATGATGTCATCGTTGCATCATTATTATGTCATAAATAATTTTATTTATTTAATGTCTAAAAATTATAAAAAAATACTATGATGTAGGAAATATTTTTAGATTTACAATTACTATTTATAATCAAAAATCTGATCTTTATAACCCAATGTAAAAATTGTTTTCGTAAAACATATTATGTTTGTGTCATTTTTACTTTTACATTAAATAAAAAGTAATTTATGTCATTTCCCAACCAAAGTGGATCCATGGGGTCCCCAAGTTGACCCATGGTTTTTCTTGGTCGGCCATGATACAACCCATGAGGGTAGGACATGTGTCAAGCTCATATTATTTTATTAAAGCATTATTTTTACCTTAAACTACACTAATTACCACTAATCACGATTAAAAACATAATAAGTTACTATTCACCAAAAAATTATTTTAATCTTATTGAACCACATTTTACTTCTTAATGAAAACCGTGTATGTAGGATTTTTGAAAATCAAAACACAATGATGGCAAAATTTCATTTAAACGGAAAATCAGTTTTTAAAAGTACCACTTAGTGGTTTCACTATTCATCAAAAATTGAAGTTTTTCAGAAAATTACCAAAAAATTCACCCTAAGCTATATTTGATATTAAGAATTCAAAAATGAAGTCTATTTTACAAAATTAAAAATATATAAGCCACATTATTTAATTTAATAATTAATTCCCGCTGTCAGAGCAAATAGCTTGTTTTTATGAAACAATAAGTATCAAAAGATTGACACTAGTTTAAGTCCGATTTCAAAGTGAAATTAATTCCAACGAACACTATTGGATTTAATGGTAAAAATATTTTCTAATTTCACTTTAAAAACAATTCAAAATATAATCTAATCATATAAATAAATTAGATTAAAAGAGGTTTTGAATTAAAATAAAACATTTTACACTATTCATTAAAAAATGAACTTTATCAGAAAGATACCAAAAATTTACACAAAGTAAATTTTGATGTCCCGATTCTTAATAAGAGTTTTATTTGGTCCAAAAGAATGTTTAAGAGTGAACAAAACTATATTTAATGATGGTTCAACATCAAAGGGTGATAAGTGAACCTTTAGTGAAAACTAGGGCATATACGCCTAAAATTGAATTCTTTCCGTATTTTAAGCCTCTATCCTTTATTGGATAAATGTAAAAACTTTTAAAAACATATATAATCATATTTTAGTTATTTCTATCCATTCCCGCCAGTACAACGGCTACTCGTTAACTAACATTTAAAATAATATTATTTTATTACTTGTAAGCAACGCAAGTTTTCAAAGAAACTCACCATTGCGTACCGAGTACGCTATCAAACGTAGAAACCCCTTCTAATTAAAATTAATATTTAATTCGTAAATATTAATAAATATGAAAATTCTTTATTCTTTATTTACCTAGGATGTTACATTATGTCTATTAACATTTTTCTAGATAATACATGATGATGGTAATCATAGGTTTCATGTGTGAAAATTATGAGATATTTTTTTATATATTGGAGGATCAACATGAGAAATTTGGTTACCTTATTTATAAGGTTTTGGATTTTAATAATTTTTATGGGAATATGGTTAACCATTTATCAAATGGTTTATGTTGAACATTGGATGAGGCTTCAGATATTAATTTATTATTCCACCATATGATAATTTATGAAAAACTTTTTCTAACTATCTTTTTATTAAATTATAGATTACTTATGTAAACCGAAAGATACAAGTTACCATGTTAGAGAATAATAGGATAAAATTGACTAAAATTAATAACTAAGGAATTAAATTACATATATATATATATATTGTTTTGGAGGTTTCTATAGACCATATATATCCTCCAATACATTATTTATCTATTTTAAAGGCACATGAGGTATAGGAGACCTCCCAAAAAGTGAATACTTCTTAGAATTTACAAGAATTTGACTCCTCGTCAATTATTAAGGGCCACTCACTCTCCCCATTCTTCACACATATCAAGATATTTTTCACAATAATAACCTACCAAAATAACTTCCAACCATCCATTATATAATTATTTAAGCATAATTTTGGGCATAAATCCAACATATGATGTCTTTAGTGAAATCCTAAAGAGGATACCTGATTAAGAGGGAATGTTCTTCAATGAGAATCATTGTTTATTTTAATGAAAAAATTAATATCTTACACATAATGAAATTATTTTATGTTAATTTTACTTCCTAAAACCTAACAAACTTCCATTAAATGTCTTAAGAAATCATTATTCATGTGTGCAGTGGATGAGTACCTAGCGAACTGATGTTCGTTTTTCAATTAAAACCTCTCCCGGTTAGACATAATGATGGATTTATAAATTATATATGATATTTAGGATGTTATTAGTATTATTTAACTATTATATAACATATACAATTATTATTTATATTTTTTTGGGAATATAATAGTGTTGTTCGAATGTGTGGCAGAGTACCACCTCACAACACATTATGATTCATTCATGATTTATCAGGAATGTATTAAGGATGGGTTTATCCAAAATAGGTGTTATATATTACATAAAAGGTGATAATTTATTGAATATATATATATATATATTTCAAATAGTTTTATTTCTTTCAATAAGAAAATAAATTGGAAACAACATTCACATATATGTATAACCTATAGTCTCCATGAATGGTGTATTTTATTTCCTACAACTCAATTTTATGGATTACTACAGATAAAAATGTAAAGAATATATAATATATTTATATAATTTTATACATAATATAAATGATAAAATAATTATCAAATTAATTGGACAACAAAAATTTAAACCATAATTGAAAAAAATGTTGTTATTTTTAGAATCATGACTTTAACATGAATTTGGTACTAAACGAGTAATAAAAGGTACTAAGAAAATAATATACGGTATGATATATATGTATATATTTGGTTTTTAAAATTATTTCAAATAAAATTTAATTTATTATACATGATATTTTAATGAGTATGTGGAAGTCAATATATATGGTAAGGTATTTCATTCTCACTTTTACTCTCTTTAAGAAAAAATTCCATATTCACCACATGTTTATTTAATGTGGTCTATATACATCACATGATTGTGTTTAATATTTATTATACATAAATATATATATATATATATATATATATATATATATATATTTATCTCTCATGTGGGTTGTAGTTCAGAAGTTAGTAAATCACTAATGGATTTTTGTCTCAATGTTCTTTCTTTGAGATGTGAATTATATTATGAACCTATATTCTTTCACGAGGTGTATATACATACCATTTGACCTGTAATACCATGAATTTATTTATCCTTATTATTTTTTGATTTTTTTTGTTATTCAATTATGGGGATTATGATTAAATGCCACCAAAGTGGAAATATTTTTTATTACAATATCATAAATTATCAAGATTATTTATGACAAAGTCTCCAATGATGAAATATAATGATCGTCCCCTCAATAATTACCATAAATAATATTATAATATTTTCATTGATGAAGACTCATTTAATTTCACTATTTTACCATTCATTTTTACTTAAGATAATTATGTTCTATCTGAAATATTTTTTCTTCTTAAACTTTATTTAAAAAAAAGATTTTTTAAAAAAATTATAAATTAAATTTTCAGATAAATTTAAAAGAAAATTATTTCAAAACAAATTATGTTGAAAAGTTATTTTAAATTATATATATAAACTCTTTTATATGTTTTTAAGGTACTTTCAATCAAAATGTTTCCCAAAATGTGTAATTTTATGAAAATAATTTTTCAAAGTGGAAAAGTGATTTTCCTCACTAAATGTTTTAAATGATATTTTGAAAATATTTTCCATCTAATATGAAATCCATTATCATTATATACTCCTTAATAAGGATATTATCCAAGGATAGTATTCATATTCATTCTCTAATTGGTTTATGTTTTGATGGAATGATGTTTATCAAGCAAATTTCACTTACACAGTTCAATCATGTTCAATGGATATTGACATGAAACCAAATTCTTTCCATGAGTTAACCATGTTATAAAGTTTTTAATGATTCTTTTTAAAATTTTTATAATTAAATTAAAAAAATTTGAAATGTAGTCATTTTTTGGTTTTTGTAAATTACTTATATGATTGGTCTGCCCATATAGCACTGAGAAATCTTATTACAACTTATGTTATGGGTCATCCTAGATAGATACTAGTAATGAAATTACTCCCTATTCAACATGGTGGCCTATATAGATTCAGGTAATCCCATTACAACTTTATATATGGGGTGGCCTAGATAGTTTTGGTTAAGGCCTTTATAACATATATAATGGGGAATCCCCAATAGCATTTGCTGAGCCCATTGTAGCTTACATAATGGGTTTGCCCAGATAGTTCTCCATTGAATTGGGTGATGATAACTTTTCTTAGGAAATCATGTGGTTCATATGTGATTATCTCAATCCTAAAAAGTTTGTAAAATTGGTGATTAGACCAGGCCTGAAAAAGAGGGTACATGGTTGATCGGACCAATCTTTAAAATGTATGGTAAATGACTGATCATCCCAACCCAAAACATTTGGTAATATGGGTTTCCAACCTAATTATAAATAGTAGGGTAAATGGGTGGTCATACCCATCCAAAATTAGGTAAACATGTGGTTATGTAATGTGTAACATGTTATGAATGTCTTGATGGGTATCCTTGACATAAGATTCTCCATTTTTATGTGCATCCCACAAATCTCTGTCTCATTCCTATGTCATGCTCTCAGGGATCATGTTGTTTGATTCCATTATGATTCATGTCTTATGAATTTCCAATATTTATTCCTAGACTCATGATTATGATCTATGATAGGTTGGGGGTACAAATATAAAAATTTTCATTCATTATTGAATAACCTTATTCTTATAATATTATTCCATATAATAGTTGATGTTTATAATTTATATTTACATTTACTGAGCATATGAACTCGCCCATTCTCATGTTTCTTTTCCCAAGTTTATGAGGAAATGTTTAATGTAGGGTATGATTTTTAAGGGTTCTAAATGGGATGATATTTGTGGGAACATTGAAGATCATTCACTAGATTATAAAATTGTGTTCTAGGTTTCCATTGACAGAAAAATATTATTGTCATTAGGTATGTGTTCAAGAAATGTAATGAATATTCATCTAAAAGTATTTAATATCCAGTTATGGGAACCCCAAGACACTATATATAAGTAAAGGGAACATTACCCAATTAATTATAGTACACTATGGGAATACCCATTCTATAAGAAATATTGGGGAAACAAATTATATTTGGGGTCACCCATCGTATAATATCTATTCAGATGACGCAACAGTTTATGGGCACACCCATCACATATATTGTACAAGAACTGTACCATGAATAATGTAAATAGAGTATTCCTTTCATCAAAAACTCAATGAAACAACATTTAATATTTTTAGTACCTGACTAACCCAAGTACTAGAAATAGGTTTCATAATAGTCTATTTCCAAAATGTTTATCCCATGGAAAAAAAGTAGGTTATATAAAAATATCTTTAAAAAATGATAAACCCATGGAAAAGAAATACTTTCTATATAAATCTGATTGAAATAATATTAATCCATCCAAATAAATAATGAGGGTGATATCATAAAAAAATATCCCAATGGGGTCATAAGAGAAAAAAAACTGTTATTGATTGTGATGAATGTTAATACCATTAAAATAGAATTAATTGTTTTTGATGAAAATAACCTTTTAATTTAAAAAAAACTACAAACAAAAAATCACAAAATATTTTGAAAATAATTTTCTTTTAAATAACCATAGGAAGAATATAAAAGAAACATTAAGGAAATAATGTACATGAATGTAAAAAAATAAACTTCTGTTTTAAATTTTAAAAAAAATCATTCTTTTAATATATTTTTTAAATGGATTCAAATGTAACAGATTTGAAAAAAATTAATAAATATCTTTTTCTAAAAACATTTAAATAATGGTTAAAGATCATGTAAAATAATATTATTAAATATTTTTGGTATTAAAAAATAAATTTTTAAAACATTTTATAAAACATAGATATGGAAGAGAATGATTCCTCGTCTAATTGAAAATAAAAAAATCAGAATGATTAACGAACGAAATTATTGATATTTCATCAATAAATACTAGTTTAAATGTAAAATAAACATGTTAACAAAATTATAAACTAATTTATAATAAATAAATATGCTTCATTAAAATAATAGCATATGATTTTTACTAAAAAGAAATTAAATATTTATAATCATAGTGGGATGAAGACGGTAACATAAATCATTTAACACTTTGGTATCTCTTTATTCATAAAATCCATAAAATAATTACATCAAATGAAACTCTAAATGTCAAGAGAATAATGATTTTAAAGATATAACCTGTAGAAATGGTTGTATTTTTAACTCACAAATGAACCTATGTGTATATCATAATCATATGACTCATAGAATGAGACTTTGAGGTGAATAACACATACATAAATCATATAATTTAGTTGGAAAATTAAAAAATAACTCCATTATGTGTATCAAATTTAATTCAATATTAAAAAAGTTTATGTAAAATATAATATAGTAAAAATTCATTACACACATAATCATGGAATATTAAATATATTGAATAAGAAACATAACCTAATTAAAATAAATTGAGTTATGAAATTATTTACTACTTAGTAACTTACAATTAAAATACCCTTGGATGAAATATTTAAAATTGAAATATAAAATGCTAATAATTGTAATTTATTCATGGTATAAAATTTAAAATGTGCACTATATAGACAATAAAATTTATATAAGTGAAAAATATAGCATATTTCATACAGAAATAAGTTGTGAAATGAGAAACTGGAACCTCATGTCATAAAATTCCATTTAGGTCTATTATATCCTGAAAAATAAGATTAAATAAATGATTTAATTTATTAAGAAAATTTTAACGGTTTAAATATTTTACATAATTTATTTTAACTATAATTTTATATAGTTAATCAGTTAAGTCCACGTATGGTGTATTGAGGATGTCCACTCTATTATTTCATAATGGCTTTGATTTTTTAAATGAGTTCAAAAAGAATAATAAAAAAATTATTTATCATATCAATTCATAAATAATACTTTTAAAACCAATAATGAAATATGGTTATGAGAAATTAATGATGTGATGATCAAGGAGATGATAAGTCGTACGTACCCATATATATCATTTCCATTTGTCAATGATCATTATAGAAAGAAATAATGTATTATTATAACTTTAGGTAATTATAATATAATAATTAAAGACATATTACTTTATTAAATATATATATATATACATACATATCATCAATGTGTTCTAGTGATGAAAATATAATCATATTTTTTCCTGGAAGAGGTAGTTTACATGTTAACATGAACGACATTATCATTTTTTAGTGTAAGAAATAGAATTAAATATTATATTTTCATAATGATAAATCTATCATTAATTTCATAAATATTTATTTTTGTATTCCATTTAAAATTTTTGTTAAAAATGAATCATAGTGCATCATGAGTTGGTAATCCTCCATTAAAACCAACGAAATTATCATGACCACGATGGATTTGATTGTAAGAAGTTATATGTTATATAATAACACTAGAAGTGTAAATAAGTTACAAATATCGTATAAGGGTTTTCAATCAGTCATTATAATAGGCTAAGACACTTGTTAATGATAGACGAATTTCATTGGTAGGTGAGGTGGTACTCCGCCGTAAAAACTAATGATGATTTCCTATCCCATTTTTTGGAAGAGTATGTGAATATAGATTATTAAATTAAAATGATATCATATCAATATATTCTACATAATGGTTTTAAAATATAATAAAAATTTAAAAATATTGAAAGGTGTTGGAATAAGAAATAATATAAAAACACACGGTTAAGAATTATATCTTTTCTTTGGAAATCCTCCATGGGGAAACACCAAAAGCATTATTAGAATAATTTTAATATAAAAATAATGGATCTAGGACATGGTGATGGATGTTAGAAAGGCCGTTCGTTAGGTATGTGCATATACAATGTAATTTTAATATGTGAATAGGAGAGGATAGTGGGTTTCATTTTATAAGTGTGGTGAGTTCCAACCTTGTAATGTTTTGAAATAAAAAAAGTATAACCACGTTTTTATCATTAAAAATGATCCCAAATGGACCATAATTGACCCATACAAATAATAATGTTGATAAATGGAAATAAAATATATATTTATCTTTTTAGGTAATTTTTACCATAAAATGTATATTATAACTCACAATAAACCAATTTTACCATAACTATGGTAATTAATTTTTTTCATCTATTTATTATCATAAATGGTTATGTGAAAATGTTAGATAATATAAATTATTATGATTTAAAATATAGAATCCTTTTTAACGAATTCAATATACATAATTTAAAATTATAATTTAAATTGATCCCACAAACATAACGAAAAAGAGTTCAAGAAATATATATTTTCAAGTAAAAGAGTATTTTATGTTAAATTGATTACAAATAATAATCATTTTATGAATATAAAATAGTATTTATTGATATATAATATATATAAATTTAAATTTAAAAATTCCCCATTATGGGTTTTTTAAATAGTTATTGTGGGGAAATGTTATGCACTTCATAATAGTTTTTAGCAAATCCAACATTTAAAACAGAAATGTTCTTTAAACTAATATATAATATAATGATGTTTCATATGTAATTTATAGGATAAAATACAACTGAAAAATAATTATGTAATTTTAAATCATATTAAAAATTTAATGAGGATTTTAAATGGAAATAATTTTTTTTTAAAATTAATGATATTTTTACAAAAAACGGTATTTTCACTATTCATTATGAAATCAATATATTTTAAAAAAGAAACTTTTCCACAAAAGTAAAATTTGAAATTATAATGTAAAAAAAGAAGTTAATTGTATCATTTAAAATTTAAAATCTTTATAATAAATTGTATTATTTTTTCATGAAAATCAATAAAATTCTTTTTTTTCAAGAAAGCATATTTTTGAGGAATAAAATTAACATAATAAAAAATTAAAAATTATATAAAGAAAAATTATCAATACTTCATAATGAGTAGGATATATATATATATATCAAAATGTAGTTAATATGTTTCATACCCACAAATTTAAATAACTTTGTTATAAAGGATATAAATTTCATGGGACTTTTAAGATCAGTGTTGCGGGTCGTTTTTGACATCGAACATACAAATATCAATGTTTCGTGTATTTAAAGCTCTCAAAGATATTTTATTTACATAAAAATATCACAATGTATTGAGGTGATATATAATCTTATAATCTAGGTGTTTCATGTCGTATAAGATATCGATCATTATTTTCCTATTTTAAAATCTCACGGTGTTACATATTCCCCAATATTGTATATTACATCCCAAAAATTCAATTATTATCTATTTAATAAAATGTTAGTTATTTTAAAATACCTATTTAATTCCCTATCATAAAAGGGTTGAAAAAAATTCTCATAAAAATTGGGAAAGTAAAATATTATTGTCATCCCATAATTGGTTTTCCACATAATAAACCATTGGTGGAATGAGAAAATATAGACATATAGGAAATTCATAAAAAATTATTAATACTAAGATAAATAATGGATCAAATGAATGTGAATGATAAAAATAATGTTAAGGACCACAAAACTATAAAGCTACAATGAATGATAAGTTGGTAGGTTTATCAGAAATAAAGTTACAGTGATAAAATTTTTTGCTTCAAGATTCTTTTCCTAGAGTTGTGGAATTACATTACCATATTGAAAAAAAAACATTATAATGTATACATACAAGACAAGTATAATTTCAATGTTATCCAATTTCTAGCAGAATAAAAAAAATCGAGATGACGAGTATTCTAGATGAATTTTTCATGCATTAAGAACTAAAATCGACTTTTAAATTCCACATAACCATAAAAGGTATAATGAGGTATTACTCCTATCATTATAAATTAACCAAAACAAAAATGATATGAAAATTGTCTGATATTTACCTAAATAATAAAACCATCATATGATACCTTAATCTCTAATATTCAATAGTAATACAAATGTTCAAATAAAACCATTCCATAAATAAATCACTGAATATCCCAAATTACTATAATAACCTCATCATTATATAGTGATTTAAACTAAAAGGTTTTCACATAATATTCAAATTTCAAGAGAAAAAATATGGTTATATTCTTTTAAAATAATATTAATCACCTAGTCACAAAATAAATTTTCAATCCCATGGTAGTATATACAGTAAAACATTAATTCCCATAGTTACCTTAATATACAAATTTATATAAACCATAAATGTTATTAATATATTGAATCTTATTTTCAAAAAATATAAATTCATAATTCCCATTAAAATAATCCTTTATAAATAATTAAACCTCATAAAATGTATCCTAAAATTTTATTAACAACATTGAGATCACATCACATAAAACTATAAATGGGTGTTTAAGACATTCAAATTATGAAGATACAAACTATTGTAGACCTATGATGGTATCCATAACTCTTCTGATAACCTCACATGAAAAATATTAATTGAAAGAGATATCTAAAACTTCTTTTGATAATAACTATAATATCCATAATCCAAAACACCCATATCTGGTGATGGAATCATAAAATTTTACATTTTTTGAATTAATATAGGTTAAGGTGAACAAATATTTTCGTTCCATAATGTATAACAAAATAAATATTTTATCACTTAGATATATATGAAATAATTAGTTTTATACTGATATAAAATTTGGAAAAAATATTTCATAACCAATACCCATGTGATTAAAAGATAATATCTCCTACTTAACCCATATTTTTTATTTCTCATTAATTCATCATCATTATCCACATGAGACACTTCTAGAAATAATCAATTAAAAATCATTATTGATAAAATGGGGAAATGGAAACATAATATTGTTGATAACAATATATCAATAATGATATTTAAATGCATTAACAATGATATATAGTTAGTTAAAATAAGAAGATAATAATGTTATGTTAACGTAATCAAAGTGTATGATCATAAAATAGGAATAATCATACACATTAATACCTAGATCATCAAACATGAAAACATGGAAAAGTTATTTCAAGAACAAAAGTGTCATCAAAATCATATGCACGAGCCATATGATTTCAGTATTGATCATATAAAGCTTTTATAACTATACAGAATATAAAATATATTGATATCATGGAATAATTATCTTCAAATTACATTTTAAACTCATGTTATAGATAATTATATCCCAATTAAATCATTAAGAGATACAAATTGGTAACTCCATCATTTTTTCATCAATTTAAAAGGAATGTTACTCGATTAATTGAATCACTATCACAGATCAGGAATCATATAATCTATATCGAGTTCACCCGATGCAATCTGTGAGTACCCATCGTATATTGTATATTTGGATCACCCTTCAATATTTTGGATCATCTATAATATATAATGTACAAGAACCATGTCACAAATAATGTATATAGATCGTGAACATAAGCAAGAACTCATTGAAACAACCTTTATTAATTTCATAACATTATTATCTTATGGAAAAGAAACGGGTTCCACAATAATATCTCTGAAACATGATTAAACCTTATAAAATAAATATGTTCCTTGAAAATATATATCAATAATGATAAACCCATGAAATATAAATTGGTTCCATGTAAATATATTTAAAACAATATTAATCAATCTAAATATAAAATGGGTATGTTTCCATTACTAAATATCCATGTTAGATAATATGTAATAATATGGTTTGTTCTTTTTTCTGAATAGAAATATGATTAATATATCATTAAATACATTGGAGGAAAATAATTTTTTCCGTATCAAAATAACCTTTAAAAATTAGAAATTTATAAATTTTTATAAAAATATTTTTCATTAAAAATTGTATTAGAAAATTATAAAAGAAATATTAAGTAATATAATTGATATGATGGTTGGAAAATTTATTCATGCTGTAAATTTTAAAATAAAAAATATTTCCATAAAATTTGTTAAGGGAGTAAAAATTTTCCCATTTAGACTACATTAATAAAATTAGTAATTTTTAAAAACTTTTAAAATAAGGTCAATGTCCATCTAAAATAGTTTTACAAAATATTTTTTTTTATAAAATAAAATTTTTTAAAACATTTTTTAAAACACTAATATGATAGAGATTGATTCCTGATCTAAAAGAAAATTCAAGATCAGTATCACTTACAAATGTGATTCTAGATATTATTTAAATCAATAATGTAGGAAATATAAATTAATATTTTTAACAACAATAGAAACTAGTGGAGAAGAAAAATATGTGGTTGTTTAAAATAATATCATATGATTTCATCCAAAGGAATTGGGAACATTAAAATCTAAAAATTATGGATACTGTTACCTAATGCCTTTTACACTTTAGTAACCTATAAATATTTAATCCCATGAAATAATAACATCAAATGGAAGTTTAAATATCATGACCATATGGAGTTTCTTGATTAAAATTTTAAAAAGGGAATTATATACACATTTTCAAATAAATATTGGTGTATATTATAATATAGGTCTCAAAGATTAGGAAATTGAGGTGAACATCCCTTAAAAAACTCATACCATTTAATTTTAGAATTATTATATAAATAAATTGTATATATAAACTTTATATACATATAAAAATGTAAAAATAAATTATAATATACTGAAAATTCATTACACACATAATCATAGAATATCAAATACAATGAATTGGTAATATAACCTATAAAGAAATTAGTTTATTAAATTCTTCAACATATGGTAATGTTAAATTCAAATCCCCATACGTGAAATATTTCATGTTGAAAATTAAATAAAATTATGTATAAATGATTGAATATATAACATGTAAGATGGGAAGTATATACACCTCATAATAAATAATAGTTGGGATTATAGAATATGTCTCACTGAAATAAAAAGTGAGATGATAAACCCATACATCAAGTACATAATTTACATATATCTGATTTACCATATATAAAATAACATTATATAAATTAATTTATTTCCTAAGAACATTTTAATTATTTAAATATTTTATTTTTTAACTATATATTTAAAAACATAATCAGGTATGTCTACGTTGGGTATTTTAAGGACATTAGGTTCAATACTTCAAAAAATCTTTGGTGTGTTTATCATGGTAAAAGTGTTCATTATTTCTACACACCAAAAATAATAAGCACGAAATATTTTTAATATATATGTATCAATTATAATATATAAAATTCATGAAATATGGTTATGGTAAATGAACTACATTTTGACCATGAAGATGGAAGGTTGTTTGTACAAGAGAGTAATATTTCAATTTTTCAAAGATCATTATGGAAATAATGTATGTATTATTTTATATTTAAATAATTATTATAATATAATAAATACAATATTATTTTTTAAAACAGAGTTATTTATATATCATCTTTATGTTTTTGTGATGAAAACATAATTACATCACTTCAGAGAGGCAGTGGTCAACATGTTCTCATGAATGACATTATCATTTTTTTATGTAAGAAATAAAATTTTTTATTATATTTTTATAATTATAAAAATGTCATTAATATAATAATTCTTATATATCATATATTAATTAAATATTTTATTAGTACCTTAAAATTTTATAGTTAGTTAATAATTTATCACATCTTTTCATGTTTTTATAGTCTTGTGTACACACGAGTGACATCATCGTATCACCAAATAAATTTAATGTAAGAAGATATATGTGGTTTTATAACAATATAAGTATAAATAATTAAAAAATATAATATTTATACAATTAATCCATATCTATAACAAACAGTGAGAGGTGATTATGAATAATGATTTATATCTGTTCGTGAGGCAGATGTTCATCGTACATAAGAATGATGATTATGCATCTCATTTTATAGAATATTAGATGAAATGTGGTCTGGAAATTAATATAATAACCTCTATGTAAATGTTATATACTAATTTTATTATATAAAAATATAAAATTTATATTTTATATTGGAGGAAGAGTAAATAAGATAAAAACATATGGTTAATCGAGATACATCTTCCTAGGACATTCTCTTTTTGGAAGTACAAACATCCCTAATATGCTCGAGTTATGATAAGAATAAATGATATAAGTAATTTTTATAAAAGTTAGTAATGCATTTTTTTGGGTTTTTTGATAAAAATGGATTTTAATCATTGAAGAGAAGTAGAGAGGGGGTGAGCATTTATAAGTGATGTGACTGACAAAATTGTAATATTTCGAAAAGAAAATAGATTACATACGTTTTTATCATTCAAAAAAGATCAAAAATAGGTCTTTATGGAGAATTATATAGTATAAGGTATATATATGTCCTGAAAATATATTTTAGAGAAGTTATTTGGTCATTTTTACACTTATATATTTAGTTTAACCGTCAGAAACATTTTTTTACCTTTTATGCGGTAATTATTTTTTTTATTGTTTTAAATAATAATTGTTGAAAAAATTTAGTTTAAATTATTAGATAATATAAATTATCCAGATTCAAAGAATTTTACCTATTTTGAAAGGATTAATTTGTATAATTGGTAAACATAAAATTAAAATTAAACTTATATACACTATAAAAAATTGTGTTTTCCAAAGATGTATTTTTCAAGAAAAATATGATTTTATTTTAACTATGTGATTAATTGTAACACCCCCGGTAAATAAAGAATATGACATTTTTATATTTATCCCTATTTTTGAATAAAATTTTCATATTAATTTATATGGAACGCTATGCTCGATGGCTTACCCAATACGCAACAACGAGTTCCTTTGAAATCTTACGTTGCACTCTAATAATAAAATAATTTTATTTTAAATGGTAGTTAACACATAGTCAATGTAATGATGGGAATGAACAGAACTAACTAAAAAATGATTATATATGTTTTTCAAATATTTTTAATTTTTACAATAAATGTTAGATGATAAAAATGTGAATGAATCCAATTTTAAGCGTAAACATTCTAATATTCTTTAAAAGGTCGATTAACTACATTTTGATGGCGAACCACTTTTAAATCGACTTTTTTACAATTTTATGTGTTATATTTTGCATAATAAAATTATTCTTTAGAATAAAGACATCAAAATTTACTTTGTGTAAATTTTTTGTATTTTTCTGATAATGTTCATTTTTTAATGAATAGTGAAAAATGTTGTATTTTAATTCAAAACATATTTTTAATATAATATAGTTATATGATTATATTATCTTTTGAATTGGTTTGAAAGTAAAATTAGAATATATTTTTACCATTTAATCCAATGGTGGTCATTAGAATTAATTTCACTTTGAAATTGGACTTAAACTAGTGTCAATCTTTTAATAGATATTGTTTCTTAAAAACAAGCTATTTGTTTTGACAACGGGAATTAATTATTAAATTAATTAATGAAACCTATATGTTTTGAATTTTGTAAAATAGACATCATTTTTGAATCCATAATATCAAATATAGCTTAGGGTGAATTTTTGGTATTTTTCTGAAAAAAATCAATTTTGATGAATAGTGAAACCACTAAGTGGTAGTTTAAAATATTATTCTTTGTTTAAATGAAACTTGACCACTTCTGTGATTTGAATTTCAAAAATCGGACATACATGGTTGTCATTAGGATGTAAAATGTTGTTCAATGGGATTAAAATAATTTTTTGGGGAATAGTAACTTTTATGTTTTTAATCGCGATTAGAGGTAATTAGTGTAATTTAATGTAAAAATAATGTTTTAATAATATCAAATGACCTTGAAACATGTCATAACCTTATTATATGTGTCATGGCTAACCAATAAAATCAATGGGTCAACATGGGGACCCCATGAAGCCACTTTGGTAGGAAAATGACATTAATATCTTTTTATTTAAAGTAAAAGTAAAAATGACACAAACATGTATTGTTTTACTAAAACAATTTTTACATGGGTCTATACAATTCAGATTTTTGACTATAAATAATAATTGTAAAGATAAAATGATTTCCTACATAATAGTATTTGTTTTATAATTTTTATACATTAAATAAATTAAATTATTTATGACATCGTGATGATGCACCGATTACCTCATTATTTAATGATTTAAATAAAATGAAAAGATAATGTAAAATCTAAGATCTAAACATGTCAAAAACCTATTTTGTGGGAGTATTTCGAACTATAATCACCTTATACTCTAAATAATTTAATTTGGAACCTTTAACATCTGAAAATCATTTGAAAATAAAGTAACATTTTATACTTTTCCAAGAGTGCCCCTCCTCTCCTCTTATAAAAGGCCCCCACCTCTACCTCCTTACCCACACCTCTCAAGCCTTTGTCTCAGCTGATCTCTGATCATTATGTCTCTCCACATCCCTCTACTAATCCTATAATACTTTCCTTAGGCTGTAAGCTCTTCAAGAAACCCTTTTGGTTCAAACCAAAGGGAGTTACATGATTTTAAGGTAACGTCTTCACTTGTGTTCTTTTGTTTTAGTTTGCTTCTCCAACCCCATAAACACTTTTTATTCCTTTATTTTGTAACAAAACCAGTATCTTAAATATAAAATTATGTTGTTATGTGAATTATTATAGATACACTTACACACACCTTCGTCTAATTATTAATGAACATACTGTTTCTGTGGATGGCGAATTTCTGCCTCACAAAACGATGATTGTTCATTTTTCTCTTAACACCTTTCATGATGGCCATTATGATGTAACTATATTTTATATATCATATATATAATATTTATTTTTTCTATATGTCTCTGAATTTTATATTTAAAACATACCTTTATGCCTTTCATACTATGCAAATGCGATAATTTCATATGAGGAAGTGTGGACTACCTCCCCCTCAACTGATGTGACTCGTTCATGCAATACATGGAATGTATAAAGAATGAAATTGATGAAATTATATTATATATATAACATATATATTACACTGTAATTATAATATATATATATCTCTCTCATCTATTTTTAATTCCATTAATGCGCCCAAGAAATGAAAGTAGTGTTCATGCGTACCTACGGCTTACCGTCTCCATGAACGGTACATTTCATTTCTTATCTCCAAATGTTATGTACTATTATAAATACATATATATAATGGATATATATGTCATATATTACATATAAATGATGGATATAATTCTGGAATTATAATATATATATCTCTATTTTAACTTTAATTCCATTAATATGACAAAAAATGAAAGTAGCGTTCATGCGTACGTACGGCCTACTGTCTCCATGAACGGTGCTTTTATTTTTCTATATCCAAATGTTATGGAATAGTAAAAAATGAATATATTCTGGATATATATGATATTCAAAACATTAATACTATTCTGGATATGATGTAACTATAACTACATGGAAAATTCTTTTCCAACAAATTCAATTTTTACTCATGTACCGAACATCGACAAAAAAATCTGATAAGAACTCACTTTATTAACCAATTATTATAACATTATAATATGTGATATGAACTGAATAATAATATTTAAAGTAGTTCCTTAAGAAACTATAAATTTACCAAATTTTATTATTCAAGAGATTAAAGAACGATCGAGTCATGTCGGACACGAGGTAAGGGATCCTACCCCTCTCTTTCTTTTTAAGTACACTTTTTTATGTCATTCCTTTTAAGCTCATATTTCTTATGATTGGGATGTTATTTTATATTACTATTATGATAATTTTTATGTTCATATGATGAGTGACCCTATTTTCCCTCATCAATCCATTTTGGAAGTTTTGATTGGCGCCGTTAGGCTGCTGAATTTTCATATGGGATCCGACCTCTCTCTTTCTTTTCAAGTACCCTCTTTTATGTCATTTCATTTATGCTCCATGTTCTTATGTTAGAGGATGTTATTTAAAATTAAACATACTGTAATTTTTATTTTAATATGATGAGTTACCCCCTTTTACTCTCATCAATTCATTTTAATAATTTTTATGTGGCGCTGTTAGGCTACCGAATTCTAGTAAGGGATCCTACCCCTCGCTTTCTTTTTAAGTAGACTATTTTATGTCATTCATTTTAAGATCATATTTCTTATGTTTGGGGATGTTATTTTATATTCCCCATACTCTAATTTTTATTTTCATATTATGAGAGACCCTATTTTATCTCATAAATCCATTTTTGGAAGTTTTAAGTGGCGTTGTTAGGCTGCCGTGTTTTAGTAAGGGATTTTTCATCTCACTTTTATTCTCGTGACATTTATGCTACGTTTTCCACTATTTCATTTGAGTGGTGTATGTACTGACCATTATTATACAATTTGTGTAGTATAATTTCATTTATGGGTATTTAAATTTTCATTTTATGACCCTTCTTCCATGAGATGTATGTTTCGAAAGTTACCCAACTCGGTAAGGGGACCTTTCACCATCCTCTTTTTTAAAAGACTTATTTTGTTATGTCTTTTAATTTACATCTTATTATGTTGGGATATGTTCTTCTATATCCTTTTTGATTTAAAGTTTATGTCCAAGAGATGAGATACCATTCACTCTCTCATCGACTAATTTTCTGAATTTTGATGTGACACCATTAGGTTGTCAAATTTTTACAAGGGAACGTCTTAACCCAATTTCGATTTCTTTGGGTTCAACTTGTACTTCTTGAACATGTCATCCTATCAGTATGTGTGAATGAACTATGATTGTTTCACACTTAATATCCACTTATATTGGGTGTATTTATATTTCTCACACATAATTATGTGATATAATTATCCTTAATTTAAGGATACCATCTTTATAATGGATTTCATCTCAATTTACAATTCCATTGAGACTTAATTGTTGTTATGAACCAATTCACTCTTATATGGTGTGTATACTATCCTTTTACATATTATATCATGAATCCCTATATTCTCTTGATATTATAAAGCTCGGATTAAATTTTATTCCGCAATTATTTGTATTCAAGAGTCTCTCATTTTGTTAAAAACTCTTTAACAAAAATATCGTTTTAAATGTTTTAAAGATTCATTATTATAAATCTTTATCTTTAATGTCCATGTTTTCAAAATTGTTTTCAGTATTTATTTATATGTACATTAATGTTTTAAAATTATAATTCCAATAAAATCTTCAAAGTTGTATGGGACACCTTTATTCAAAAATCTCTTTTAAATGATTTTTGAAAATGGATTGATTAATTCAATATCTTGGAATTACTTATTGTGATTACAAATGAAATTTTTTTATTGAAAAGTTTATATTTTCAATATTTTATGTGTAATGATGGTACATGGACATTTAACGGGTGGTTATGTGATAAACCATATGACAGATGGTTCCGTGAATACCAGGACGGGTGGTTATGTTATAACCTCCAATGCATTGGTTATGGAAGTCGGTCGTATGGCTATTCCATTAAGTGAAATGTGTGGAATTCGGTCGTATGGTTATTCCATTTAATTATGTTTATGTCCCAAGATACATTTATATGTTATGTGTTCTTTATATGGGTTTTTATGGTAATCTTTTGGTTACAAAAGGGGTAAGTAATGATCTTTTATTTAGTGAAGAGTTTTTTTTACTACTTAATAATGGTGAAAAGTATTACTTTTATAAAGTATTCTTGGTCTACTTGTTGTTTTGAAAAACTAACAGTTTTATTTCTTTGTGTATCCTTTACTGGGATTTTTATGCTCATCCCATGTTTTTGAAATGTTTTCCACAGGACTTAAAGATGAAAAGGTCAAGGATGGGATCAAGGAAAGACATGCTATCTAAAACATGGAACTAGACATGTTTCTTTTTAAGAGTTTTTATTTTATGGAAACTTAGTAGAAGTGTATACTATGTAATCATTGAGATTTTATAGTTATTCCCTAATTCTCTAAAACTACAAACCTAAAAAGATCCTCAATGTGAATTATTCATTTAATTCAATAATAAGTAATTTTTAAGGATGGGGACTTATAGTTGGTATCAGAGGTCGGTTTAGATAACTTTAGAGGTTAGGGTATTCTATAAGAATAAGTGACATTACCATAATGGATAGGATTTCAGAAATATTCATAGTTTTTAGATTAAGTGAATGAGTATGTATATATTATTGTTTATCTTACTCATTAGTACATGATGATTTTGTTGATATACTCACACTGACATTTTTGGTTTTTGGATGGATCTAGCAGACACCAAAGTGAAAATGGGTTTGAAGGAAACTGTATAAATAACCCCATGAAAAAAATAATTTCATATTTTTTATATTTAATACCATGAAATGAATGTATTATGAAAAATATATATACCTGGATAGTGACTACACATTTTAAGTGGATAATATTCAAAAAAGGTATTATGTTTCAATAAAGATCAATCAAGACAAACAAACTCCTTACGACTATATAATCATTCAAGTAAAAAACATACGATTAAAAATATTTTTTTTTATAAAAAATGAATTATTAAAAGATAATTAATTATATATTATCTAATAAAGGGAGTAAATACACCATATAAATGAAATTTGGTGCGTAATTCCAAAAATTTCACTGAGAATGAATTTGAGATGAAAAATCCCTACTACATCAGTATATTTTTGTTTAGAAACCCTTAATGTTTGAAAAAAGAAAATGTTTATATATAAACCCAAAAAATAAATTAATGAATAAATATATCAAATTTTAATTTTAAACACCATGAAAATAAAATAGGTGAATAAATATAACACTTGTCTTAATCAATGAAAATTGAGATGAATACCCTTGAAAACTGTGGAACATTGGTGCCAAAATCCCTTGAGAAAGTTAACCTAAAATGGGACATTTAATATAATAGAATATTAGACAGTCACAATATAAATATTAAAATTTGGTGGAAATTATACACTTAAAAATAAATGATGGTGAATAACATAACAATGTCTAAAGGATAGGAAATTTAGGCCAAAATCCTTTCCTTCTTTCAGATTCATTTTGTGAACAACCATAACATATTAAATTATCATATTTGGATCATTATATACCTTATTAGGATCTATATTATTATTTAATTAATTTAATATGGTCTATTTACTATCATATTTTATTAATTTATTAAATATTTTTCTTCATTATTTTTGGCAGTTGATATTATTCAATCTATTTTTTAAAACTCTTCATGTATCTTGAGAACATTTAAAAGTGTCAGAAAATTGTTTCATAATATAAAAAATATTAAAAGTATTATTGAAATAGTTTTTTTAATATATATATATATATATATTTATTTATTTTTTCAACCATCCTGGAAGCGACTAAAAATGAATATCATTTAACTTGGCAGTGATAGTTTGCATGTATAGATGATAAATGATTTTTTTATCAGAAAATTGGAGGGAAATAAGTTAAATGATAATTTGAAATTTTAAAATAAAATTAATATTATAGAATCCATTTTTATTCATACCAAAAATCCTTTTTATTATCCATGAATGATGGTGTTGGAAAAAAAGGAAAACATCTTATTATAGAGGCGGTGATCTACACAACGCACTAACACTGTTTTTTTCATTACATATAGAGAGGAATAAATAAAGGTTATTAAATTATTAAAATAACATAGTAGTATAATGAGGATACTGTTATTATTATATTTTTATGGAAAAAATATATTTTTACGAGTAAGGTAAAGGTGAAAAATATATAAAGGGGATAATTCTTATAAAAAATCATGATATTTTACGATATTTTTAAAATATAATTTTTTCGATTACTTTCATTACACACAACAAAGAGCATATAAAAACCCCAATATACTATTGAAATATTTTTAAAAGTGTGAATGTTATCCCCTATCTATTTTATTTGAGAATAGGAATAGGACTACATAAATTATGAAAAACAAATATGGTTTACATAAATATAATTAATGAATTTCTTTGTTATCTAATTAATTAGAAATGAATATAAAAACAAATTAAAAAATAATGTAGTTGATTTTATGAAAAAAATATTTTTATGTGTGCATTATGGTTTTATATAAATATTATTATGCTATCGGTATTTGGGATAGATTTTTTATGATCTAACGGATTGAAGAACTACTAAGAGGGGGTGGGTGTTGAATCAGTTGTTTTCTTTTTTACATATTTCAAACAATAGAAAACATAAGCCTTGAAACCTGTCAGAGTTTCTTCTTAATGAATATTTATTGAACCCAAATGCATTAAATAATAGTAATTTATAAAAAATCACATAATATTTAAATGGACCAGACTCTTTATTATAACATATATCCTTTATAGATCCACTCCCATGGTTCTATAGAAATAATCTATAATTAAGAAGTAAATAAAACATTATTCCACTCCTGTTAAACACGTTATATTTCCCAATATGAATGATTATACAGAATCCCAATTTTTTATAAATTTTTCTTAAAAATTAGACAAAAATTTAAAAAGACATTTTCAATATTCTCCAAAAAAAGTCCCTTGGTCTAATATCCCTTAGTCTGATGGCCGTCAATCCAATTTTCTCAGTCAAATAATTTGAACTAAAAACTATCTGATATTTTAACAAGATCTCTTTCTAAAAAATTTCTTTGAAAAAAATCCAATAACACATCCAACATTCAATATATGTGGATAGAGATAGAGTTAAAATTTAATGTGATGTTTATTTTTGGTGATCCTAAATAGATATGTCATGAAATCTAAATTCATTTACCATTAACTCAAAGATAAATATGAATTTCACTCACATTTGAACTTAATTTTTAACTACTTCAATCCCTCTCATATATTTTTGTGTATTCTTGAAAATTCATGAATTCTCAAGATCATCTTATCAAAATAGCAATAAAATATTCGAAAATAAGGTCTAGAAAACTCAATTCGATAGAAATGTTAGTTCAAATTGTGTCTCTCTCACAAATAAAACTCATCAAAATTTGTTCCATGGCTCATTTTCATTTTAATTTTCTATTTTTCTCAGTCCAATATTATATTCTTCCTCAACTATGTTTGATCTTACATTCTTCCTTAGATCAGTTTGATTTGACATTCTTCCTCAATGTAGTCTAATATGACTTTCTTCCTCATCTCATTATAATATGAATTTCTTCCTCAGCCATTTCAAATTTTACATTATTCATATTAACATTATGATAATACATTCTTCCTTATCTCAGTATGATTTGAATATTTTCTCATATCAGTATGATATGAATTTTAACTCATCTTATTCATATTTGAATTTCATCCATAGATCAGTCTATTATAAATTTCTTCCACAACTTAGTTTGATGTGACATTATTAAATAGCATAGTCCAATACAAATTTATTCCTCACCTCAGTAAGATCTGAATTTATTATATAACTCAGTCCAATTTGACTTTATTATGGAAAATAAATCAGATGCAGAGGCTTCAATATCCTTCCAATGTACAGATTTCTGCAACTCCTTGTACGAACATTTTCTTTTATTCTGTAATTTTCATGATATATCAAAGGCATGAAATATAAATAACACATCATAATATATTTTTTTGAAAATTTCATTAAAATCCCATAAAAACATCTAAAACAACTTCTCTGACTTCCATAATCTGAATAAATATGAATATTTCTTGAATATCATCTTTATAAACTGTTTACATTTTTAGAAAAAATAATTCTAACAAACAGGGGCTGATTTTATTCTTCTTATCAACAACATTGTAGATACACCATTCATTATTCAGAGTCCCAGAATCATTTTAGAAAACATGTAAAATAATTTCACAAACATATTATTCACCTGATGTATAAAAAAAATATTTTACAAAAATATTAGTCTTCAAAACAACCCAAAATACACATATTATAAAAATAGAATAATGGATTTTCAATCAACCCCATTGGTTTTTTTGGAAATATTTTTTATGAACTTTTTCAAATTACCATTTGACAATCATGACTTGTTTTTCAAAAATCATGTTTTTGGATTTTACGAAAACACGCCATCTCTCAAAATAGAGGGTCCTCACACCACCATATTAGATATATGAATTTTTATATGTTATTTCATCTCTTCTTGAAATGTATATATTTTGTCCATGTTAAGATAAACTTTCCCTCATTCTTATCTTTTCCTCTCACTTTTCCTTTTGTCCCCAACTTTATTATAACTAAAGTTTCAAACTCATTCAACTATGAAAATTAATTCCCTTTTTCTTATAGGATATAGTGGTATAAATTCTTAAACATTTTCAAAATTAACCAATGAATATTGGGGGACTTTCTTAAGATAATTTGGATGTTTCTGGTGGAGGCTGAACCTAAAGTTACAGTCCCAATTCCCCAATTATTTTTTTGTGTATTTCATTTAGGAAAATATCATCAATTTCATATTTTAATGAAACATATTTTATCAGAACATCACAAATATCAACATTTTATTTTATAAATTTAACATTTATATAAATATTCTATTTTCATGAATGATAGACTGTATTTTTAGAAAGATCAATTGAAATTTGATTATCATAGAGTATCATTAATGAATTTCTAACTTCAACATTCAAATTATCCAACTAAACTCTCTTCCAATTCATACAAATAAAATATTTAGTATCTTGAATATATTAAAATTAAACTATCATCAATGTTTCTAAACTATTTTTCTTACTTTTCCACCTCTCACAACATTTTCCCAAGAAATTTTTCCTCTAGATACTTATTTTTTCTTCATTGAAATATTTATCCCAACTAGCATGAGTATAATTCTAAAATTTCATTTCATAAAATATTTTTTCAAAATACCATGTGATGTTGTTACTTTAGAAATTATTATATATATTTTTTTATAACATATGCGACTCTTCCGGATAACTACGATATATAGTAAATTATGTTAAAAGATAAATAATATAAGGTCTAAAGGCTTCCAAAGAATGAAATGCTCCTATAATTTTCCAAAAAAAATTCAGACTCACACTTTTTATGTTTTTAACCATACTCAATTTGGTACTCAATGAAATATTGTTTCAATAATATTTGGATTATCCCATCCTAAACAAGATTATCAATTCCCTGGAATAATTTTATTGAGATAAGAAAATGTAATTTTCCTTCTGTTAAACTTGTAATCTAAGGAAAAATATTAATTATCCCCAAAATGAATACAAAAAGATAATCTTAATTTAATCATCAAATTCTAGAAAAACTATTTCGTAGCCCCCCCCCAAATATCATCCATATTAAAAAATTTAGTTAGAATTTTGGAGTTAAAATCTTTCAAATTAATGTTTCTAACAACCAAAACATTATAGAAATTTATCATTTTCAAAATAATTTCATGTTTAGAATACAATACAATTAGAGAATGTTTGAACCAATAAATTTTTTTAATAATTTTATAGACATGGATTTTATATTCATCTTGTAGAATCCCACAAGGTTGTTCAATGTAAACTTCTTCTTCAATTTCACCATTTAGAAAAGGATTAACTTATACCAATATGATAAATTTATTAATTTTGATGTGAAACCACTAACAAAAACGTTTTAATAGTCTCTAATACTATGAATACTGAGAAAAGTATCTTTAAAATCCACACATTTCCCCAGGGAATGCTATACAAACAAGTCATATATTGTTTCTTAAAACATATCCATTATTATTAATCATTTTTTATGAAATACCATATCATTCTAAAAAATTATTTACTAAATGTGAGAAAATTTCCCAAGGGATGTTTTTCTAAATCAGAGAAAACTAACCATTCATTGAATCATCCCATTCATTGTGTTCCACTACTTCTGAAACATATTCTGGTTCAATTTGTAAAATGAATGACGTTTGATTTTCTAATCTAAACCAAATTCTTGTCTGAATTACGGATTTCTAATTCCCAATAATATTTTTCATTTTCATATCTATCTGTAACATAGTCAAATTTTATAGCACCATGACCCTAAAAATCCTTGAGTCAGTGCATTATTTATATAAAATCATATGATTACAATGAATCAAATCCCAGAGGACCAATAAGTTTATTATTTTTTGAAAATAGATTACATACATGAATGTAACATTACAATTAAAAACCCAAAATAAATCATAGAAAATTATTTGAGAACACCATTATTCCACTAGTTTAACCATATATATCTGTCATTAAACACTGCTTAAAATCCTTGGAAAACAAAACATAAGAAAGGGGTGAGTTCAGATGCTTAGTAAGGGTAAACAATACAGTAGAAGATTTTATTATTATGAATAAACATTTATGTCAAGCATAAAACTAAAACAGAATCCTTTTAAACAAAAACATAAACATAATATGAAAATATTAATTCAAATAATTCCACGTAAAAGTTCACATAGATATTCTATTAGATGGATAATCACATGTAATATCAATAACAAATCTCATAATGAGGGAATTCATTATTTCAGACAGTTGAACTATCCTGATATATTCTCAAGATAGATAATTTAAAAAAATCCACATCATAGTTTGTGTCATTGGGTAGAAACCCATACGATTTGTGTCAAGATCTATCCTACTGAAAATGTTAAACTTCATTGAAAACAAATGTGAAAGGTTTATTGACAACTAATTTCATCTCATGAGACCTACCAATGCATCGAGGGGATATAGAAGGCCTCACCCATCACTTAATATGTTCAATACATTCCTCATATGAAAATTTTGAGACCTTAATAGTCATTCACACTAAGACCGTAACAGTCTTTCACAGTGAGACTGCAACAAGAATTCATGGTGGAACCATAATAGTGTGATTTCTAAACTGTGCAACTGTATTGTTTGAGATAGTAAGTGCCATAAAGTTACCAATAAATAGTAACTGTGAGACCATAAACATGAAACAATGAATCTTGATATAGTAAAATTATTGAACTATTAGAGTTAAACAATAATCTCAAGATAGTTACTTGTGAAACTGTATACTATGAAACTGTAGACTTACTACATAAGATTTATCATTCCCAATTCATTTATGACATAATCTATTCTTTCAAAATTTAGTGGTTTGGTAAATGTACTAGAAATCCGATATTTAGTTCCAATGAATTCCAAAGTGAGGTCACCTTCTTGATAATGATCTCTCAAAATTTGATGTCTTACTTCAATATGTTTTGTCCTAGACTATGAAACGTGATTTTTTGATGTTTTAATATCACTTGTATTGTCACAATTTATAGGTACATTCCGGAATTGATATCCATAATCTAGTAAAGTGTGTTTCATCCACAAAATGTGTGCACTAAAACTACTATAAGCAATGTATTCAGATTCTACAGTAGATAATGAAATAGTGTTTTGTTTCTTACTACACCAGGATACTAGCGTCATGCCTAAAAAGTGACATGTTCCAGAGGATCTTTTTCTATCTAACTTACATCAACCGAATTCAGGATCAGAATAATTCATTAACTCAAATTATTTTCCTCTAGGACAAAATAGTCCTAGATTGGGTGTATGTTGGAGGTATTGGAAAATTCTCTTAACATCATTTAAATGTGATTCCATAGGATTTTTGTAAAACCGATCTCACACACACACTGAACATAATTCCAGTTCAGCTAGTAGTTAAGTAGAGTAAGCTTCCAATCATTTCTCTATAAGTGGTTTGATCAACATAATTTCCATCTTCATCATGATCCAATTTACAAGTAGTACTCATTGGAGTCACAAAAATTTTAGTGTTATCCAATCCAAAATGTTTTAGAAGTTCTCAAGTATATTTTCGTTGATTTAAAATAATACAATAATTATTTTGAACAAATTTAAACCCATGAAATAATTTTAGTTCACCCATTATACTCATTTCATGTTTATTTTGCATCATTTTAGAATGTTCAAGACCTAAAAAATTTTGAGCATCCAAAGATAATGTAATCTACATAAATTTGAACGACTAAAACATCATTGGAAATTCGTTTTATAGAAAGTGTAGGATCATCTATTCTTTTCTTAAAACCTTTGTTAATAAGAAAAGTACTTAATCTATCATACTAAGCTCTTGGAACTTGTTTTAAACTATTCAAATCTTTTGATAATTTAAAAATATGGTTTGGAAAATGAGGGTTTGTAAAACCAGATGGGTTTTCAACAAAGACATCCTTAGTTATATACCTATTAAGAAATCCACTTTTGACAACTATTTGATATAGTATGAAATTTAGATGTGCGATATAAGTATGCATAATTCTAATGGATTCAAGTCTAGATACTGGTGAAAAGGTCTCTTCATAGTCAATTATTTATTATTGGCTATAGCCTTGTGCAACCAATCTAGCCCTGTTTCAAACTATATTACCAACATATTCTAGATTATTTATAAATACTCATTTAGTGCCTATGGTGAATGTTTCTTTGGGTCTTTCAAAAAATTTCCAACATTATTCCTTTTAATCTGATTATGTTTTTCTTGCATAGCCATTCCCCAAAATTCGTCATTTATAGAATTAATAATGGTTTTAGGTTTAAGTTGTGACAATAAGACTTGATGTTCAACCTGATTTCTAAGAGAAGCTCTAGTTTGAGTTCCTTTATCTATGTCTCCCACAACAGCATCTAAAGGATAGTTCTTAATAGTTATAACAGCTCTAGAGAATGAAGGACTGGTGATTTTAGGTTCCTCAACAGGATATAGTTCATTGGGACTCGAATCTAAAAAATTTCAAGAACGTGAGGTTTTCACAGATTTCTTTAATACTTGGTTATGGAATTTTGAATTAATGTCCACATTTGATACATCATCCTCCAGGTTCTCTTGATTTGTCTTAGGATCATGTGGATCTCTTTCCTCAAATTTAACTTGGACAGATTCTTCCACACATTTAGTTCATTATTAAAAACTCTATAGGCATTACTAGAAATTGAATATCCTAAGAAAATGTCTTCATCACTCTTGGATGAAACTTATTGAATATTTTCCTTAGTATTAAAGATATAGAATTTGAAACCAAATATTTTGAAGTAGCTGACTTTGTGTTTTATATGGTTCCACAACTCATATGGAGTTCTTTCAAGGATAGGTAGAATCAATAATCTATTGATTACGTAGCATGTTTTATTTATAGATTCATCCCAAAAGTAAATAGGTATGTCATATTAACTAAGAATATTTCAAGAAATCTCTTGTAGGGTTCTATTTCATCTTTCTACAAAGCCATTTTGTTGAGGTGTTCAAGGGGAAGAGAAATTATGACTATAGCCATTTTGTGAGTATAAGGATTCAAACTCTTGATTTTCAAACTCACGGCCATGATCACTTCATAAGGACTTAATTATATGTCCACTAATATTTTATATAGTTTTGGAATATTTTTTAAAATGAGAGTAGGCTTTACTTTTTTGATCCAAATATAAAATCCATGTATATCTAGAAATGTCATCTACAAGAACATAAACATATTGATTCCCATTTAAACAAGAAACTCTAGATAGTACACACAAATCCATGTGAATCTATTTTAGAGGCTGAGAAGTTGACACTTATTTCTTTGGTTTGAAGGAAATTTTGTCTTTCTTTCCTTTTTGACTAGGATTACACACTTAATCATTTGGAAACTCAAGTATGGGTAGCACATTGACTAAGATTTTTCTAGTTAACTTCTTAAGGGAGTGATTGATATAGTGTCCTAGTATCCTATAACACAACCAATACCCTTTGTGAAATACACTTAAATATGAAACATTTTTAGAATATAAAGAGTGTATGTTAATAGAATATATAGTTTCATTTCTTAATATAGAAAATTCTAATTCATTTTTAGAATTAAAAACATTTCCTCCATCATTTTCAAATTTGACATGAAATCCATCATCACATAATTGTGAAATACTAAGAAAATTATATTTCAATTCATAAAAAAAAGTACTTTGGAAATCAAAACTAAGTCAGAGTTACTGATTTGGCCAAGACCAATAATCTTTCTTTCAGCATTGTCACCAAAGGTGACATGTCCCCCATCAATTTTTCTTAAGTTATTGAAGCATTAATACTCTCATGCCATGTGTCTCGAACACCCACTATCCAATTACCATAATCCTTTATAGGAACTCTTTAAGCATCTTTCCTATAAATAGTCAAATAAAAATATATTTTGGTACCCATACTTGTTTGGGATCAATAAAATTATTGACTAGTGCCTTAGGAACCCATATATTCCTCATAGGTTTCCTATATGTATTATTTAAAGTATTTGAAAAATAAACTCTATTTGGTCTAGCAAAACATGAAATAGTAGAGAGTGTGTCATAACTTTAACTAGCTTAATGGTTTCCAAAACTATGAGTAAATCTGTATGTTCTAGATTTATAAACAAAAGTAGTTCTTCCCAAATTTCATTTACTAGGTTGATAGGAAGTTCCTGTATTATATTTAGGACCAATATTTTTACCTAGAATTTTTACCAAGGTATATTTACCATTAGTAAACCATTTAAGATCCTTTTTCAATTTCTCATTAGATAGTTTTAGTTAATTGTTATCTTTGAGTAATTGAGAATTATTCTCTCATTATATAGTAAGTCCAGTTTTAACAGTTTTGGTGAAAGCATGTTGTTTCTTTAAAGACTTGTATTTATATTCTAGTTCATTGCATGTCTCTTAAAGCACAATACAATATGAAAACATTTCATCATTAGACATATTTTTATAGTCACTCTCATCTACCGAATAATAGGAATTGTGAACAAGAGATTCTAGTGTTATCTCATATGAGTTAGTCATAAAACACATATTGTCTTTGTTATCATGTTAATCATGGGAAGATTGTTACTTTCATTGCCTTTTTATACATTCTATCATTGTCCTCATATTTCATTTTTTACTTTAGCTTGGGATAGTCATCCATGATATGTCCCCCTCACTTACATTCATATTAGAAAATCTCATCAGACTAGACACTTATTTTCCAATCTTTCTCCCAACTTCCTTTTTGATCATATCTTCCATATAAGTTAGGAATTCTGAAAAAGTTATTCTTCTAGTAAAATCTCTTAAACCATTTGTATAATTGAGCCATCACCACATCACTATCAGGTGATGATTTTTTACTCCCGGAACATTCTACAGAAAATTACAATTTCACATTATCTTTTTGATTAGAGGTGGTGGTCTTGAACGCAATAGATTTTATTTTGGGCTCATCCTCATCCTCTTTGTTGTCTTTCAGCTCCTCATTATACATCACTTGTTTTCCAATGAGTTCTTTTATATGTATCATACAGATGTCATATGAATCTCTAATAGAGATAGGGGTTCCCCTCTGTCTATCAGGTAGACATCTTAAAATACTCATGATCTGTTCTTTGGCAGTGACTTCTCTTCTAAGAGAAATCATGGTGTTGTCAATTTAGTTAAACATGAGATACATGTCAAAAAAAAAGGATTATCAGGATTCATTTTAAAGTTTTCATATTTAATAGTATACGTATTAAGTCTCATTTCATTCACACTAGAAATTCTTTCATGTGAGGTAGAAAAGGTATCCCAAATTTCATGGGAAGTTTTAATGAAGAGATTCTATTAAATTCATCATCTCCAAAAGAGAAGTATAAAGCATTCGTAGATTTTAAATTGTTATTATAGGATGTTTTTTTAGGTTTATCCCATGTGATTCTATCAGTAGAAGGAATCTTATATTCGTCTATAATTGAAGACCAGATTTCAAATCTCACACATTCTAAATGCATTTTCATATTAATTTTCCATTGTGCATAATTAGTTCCATAAAATAATGGTGGTATGTTTGTTGAATAAACTTTCAATATATTATCCATAATAGATAAATACTTTAAAAGATCTATGAATTTATAATAAATAGAAATTTATAGATCTTTAAAGTACATATACAATCATAGTTTAATTGGGTAAAAACCAGAGTTTTACTATACAAGATATTGGTTTGAGTAGAGTACTGAAGAGGGGGTGAATTTAGTATCTAATCAAAATTTCTGTTACAAAAGTATTCTTAAAAAGGTTCCCCAATAAATTTAAATACTACCCAGTCAATCAAGGTTATATGGTTATGAAATTTTGACTATTTAAATAACTTATTAGAAGATTGATTAATTCTGAGCAACCATAATATCAATTATTAATATTAGTTTTGAAGCAATTATAACAAAGTAAAAAAATTATAACTTCTTTCCATGATTAACTATAAATTTTAATTTAGAGATTTCTGAATTAAACAGTAAAATAGAGACAAATAAATTTAAACATCACATCAGATATAAAACATGTGGTTTGCCTCAAGCCGATACATAATCCACTCCACTTGGTGATCACCTGTCACGAAGAAGTTTATATAAATATACTTGAACCACACCATGGATCGTGATTAACAACATAACACAGAAATTTCTAGGTCTCACAACCTCTTCCATAGTTATTCGTGGGTATGAACTAACTAGTCACACAGAGCCTCTTCCACACTTATCCACGGGACTACACAAGTGTATAAAGATATAAGAGAAAGGATATCATGTATCCTACAGTTTGATGCAGGAGACAGTGCATTATTAATATAGACAGACACACTTCTAGAATGATAAGAATAATAGTACATAATAGAACAGAGAAGATGATATAAGGTTAGAAGTGATATAAGTGTTAGTATATGAAACTATGGACTTCTTGGATGATGTAGATGCATAAATCAAGTCCTCTAGAGGAAAAAAGAGTATCATAAGTCAGCTAGATCTGGCTCGTGTTCTTTATGGATTTTATAACACAGAAATGTTCTCAAATCTATGAATATAGTATGATTCCTGTGTTTTTTCAGTTGTGTCGAGTTGCATGAATGCTCATGCTTCTATTCTTATCGCACACACATGTTTTTCTATTGTCAATTTTGTCGATATAGTCACCACGATCATTCACTTTTCTGATGGCCACATTGTTCTTTTTATTCTGGGAATGCATGTGTTGGAGCTGACTGGATACATGAATTCTGAACCTGGTACAGTCAGGTACCATGTCTACAATGAAACATTAATAATGTCAGTGCATTTAATAGCATCAAATATGGGTGTTAGAAATTATATTGGAAAATGAAAAAGTAGATTAAGAAACGGTGACACAGGCTGTCTGTAAATAGTGTCTTCAAAAAATGGGGTCTTCTTGAAATAATGTCTCCTTGAAATGGTGTATGGATGGTTATGATGTTTGGATGGTAATGGTGTCTGAATGGTCACGATGTCTAGATGGTCACGGTGCCTAGATGGTCATGGTGTCTGGATGGTTATGGTGTATGGATGGTTACGGTGTCTGATATAGTTTCTGGATGGTCACGGGGTCTGGATGGTCATGGTGTCTGGATGGTCACAGTGTGTGGATGGTTATGGGGTCTGGATCCTTTACTAGAAAAACACAACCTATGGCAGACTCATGGTTTCTCAGAATTAATCAAATCTCTGTACATAGACAAAAACAATGACATTTATATAATGAATTAAACATAATCATTCATAAGAGAATTTAATTAGAAACAAAATAGTTCACAATAATTATTTATGGCATAGAGTAACTAGTCATATTTTCACATGATTCAATATATATTAAATGGGAGTAACATTATTTACATAATGTTTATGATTTGTGATCATTAAAACATGATTAATACATGAGGAGTCCAATGTAAGGAAACATAAATTATCCTCAAATAATAATATCTAATGTTCAACATACTCCAATCCAACCTTAAGGCTCGACCAAAATACTTCCATTAAAATAAACCTTCCAATAAGGTCTCTAAATTTACAAATTAAATTATAATATCAGATTTCCTAAACAACATAATATTCCTCTTATTGATAAATATATTTAAATCCTAAAAAGGGTTAATTAAATAATTCATACTTTTAAATACATGATGATGATGAAATATAGTACAATCCTTATATATCTCAAGAATATTATAAACATAGAAACATTTATGTAATAATTCTATTATCTAAATACATTATAATCTTAATCACTCCACTTCACTCAAAAACCATTAACTAAAATTTGAAATCTTATTCCATAATACATCTGTCATCTCATTTTTCATTAGTAGCCTCTTTTTTATCAGTATTATAACAATTTCATGTATAACCTTGATGATTGTAAATATTGTCCAAAACTCAAAGCATAATGTGAAAAGTAGTAATCATCTTGATATTGTCAGGGTGAATCATTTATAGTATCTCTAAATTGTGGAATCGTCTTCTCAAACCATTTTTTCATCAGATTAACCTATTTTATCCATACCAAATCTAAAATATGATATCCTATACTTTGGATTATCCCCAAATTCATTAATAGGGTTATGTTTTCTAATCCATTTTTTCAAAATCTAATTTCTTTGGTTATTGTTAAACTACGTATGATACCCACTATAACTCCAAAATCCCAAACCCTAAATTCCTGGAGCCGATGCATTTTTTAATATATTGTAATTAATTCAAGGAATTAAATCCCAAAGAACATATTTGTTTATTAGTTTTTGAAAATAGATTACCTACATGATCATTACATTAAAATTAAAAATATAATATGAAATACAGAAAAATCATTGAGAATTCCATTATTCTATTCGATTATCCTTTCAAATTAGTCATATAACACTTATTGGCATCCTAGGAAAATAAAACATAAGAAAGGGGTGAACTCAATTTCTCTATACGGGTAAAAAATAAATCAAAAGTTTTCATAAATAATCATAAAATTTTAAGGCATGTCAAAAAAGTGAAACAGAGTCATTTTAAACATAAACTTGAACATAACATGGAAATAATCAATCCAATAATTTCATTTAAACATTCATAGGGATGTATTAGTAGTCAAATTCTGACATGTAATATCAATAACTAATCTCATAATGAAGGAATGCATAATGTTGGATATCTACACTATCATGATATATCCTCAATATAGCTATGGTCAAGAAATATCCCAATAATGTTTTAAGAATGTGGGTAGAAAGACGATGAATATATGTCAAGATCTATCATCATGAAATTTTATACTGCTATAAAAACAAACTTGAATAATTTTTTTACAAATAATTTCAGCTCAAGGGACCTAACGATGCATCGAGGGGCTATAGTGGGCCAAAATCATTACATACATTGTCCAATAAATTCCTCATATAAAAATTGGAATTCATAAAAACATAACCATTCATAATAAAAAATAATATAAAGAATATGAATACTTTGACCATACACGAAGAATGGTATCTAAATAGCACATCCATAATCAAACTGATCATAAACCACTCAACAAAATATGGTAAATGAAATCATAAAAGATCAACCCAAATAACGCAAAAGACCCTAAATATATTTTTATATATATTTGAATACTATAATAAAATATTTAAATTATTTTGAGGCAAATACCCATTTTCATTGAAATCATTTATTAAAAAACTTCACTCTTATAAAAGAAGACATTTAAAAAGAGATTTGTGAATCAATGTATTTCCTACCACTTTGAAACATTTCAAATGAATAAACTTATTAAAATATTCATGTCCATATAAATAAATCCTTAAAACCATTTTGAAATCATGAAAATAAATGTGAATGATTTAGAAGAATAAATCGTTAAAACATTTAAATTGATGTTTTAGTTAAAGAGTACTCTAAATACATCCAAAAAAGATATCCTTTTGATAAAATTTTAAAGAAATTTAAGATATTTATAAAATGGACTTTTTATAATCCTTTATTTAGAAATATATAAATATGTATGATAATATCAAGAATATTTAAATGGAGAAAGGATTAATGCTTCAAACATTCAATGTGTTCCATACCACTTTGAACATTTAAATAATAAGCCCAATATCATCAAATAAATCATTTAATACAATGAAGATAAACGTATTCAAGATAAAAAATATAATATGGGTTGTAGATACACCACACACAATAAATAGGTGGTGAATATGACTTATATCTCACAAAAATTAAAAGTGAGAAAGAATTCAATAACCTTATTTATCCTTATTTAACCTATTTAATTTGAATTGTGGTAATAAAATTTGAAAAATTAAATGGTTATTAATATTTACATATATATTGTCAATTGACCATAAATACAAAATATATATCATTTAATAACTTAAAATTATCACTTTGAAAATTTTAATTTTTTTTTATTTTTAAATAATTTAATAAAATATTATTTATATAAAATATCAATAGTTTCAATTTTGACATTATTTATTCCATGGACATTAAATAAAATACAAATAGAAAGAAAAGTCGAACCAAATCACTGAATACACACATAACATATCATAGGAACCTTTGAAATTCATGGACAACTTCAATTAAGTTAGATTATATTTATTTTAAAATTTTTAATATCAATTATTTGATATTTCTATTAATAAAATAATTTCTTATTTACAATTGTGTCATTATTTATTGTAATTATTGAGTCCCTAAAAATTGTAAATAAATTATTATCATGTAGACAATTAATTTATATTTCAATAGGTAATTTATAGTCGAATATATATCTCGGTTATCCCTATTTTAAAATTATTCAACTTATAAGAAATGAGAGTGTGACACTTTGTCACATTTACTAATTCTAATAATATCTATGTAACTTTCATGGACAAGTGTACATTATATTATTTAAAATCAATATTTATGATAACTTTAAAATTATTCAAGTAATTTTACAAGAAAATTTATTTTTAAGAAATTAATATCATTTAATAAAATCATACTTATTTTAAAATATTATAAATGTCAAATGTAGACACTATTCATTTTTTGGTCTTATAGAAAAATAAAATTAACAAGACATATTCCCACCATGACTTATAAAACCTTATTAATATGTCATATTCAAAAATAAAAATATTTTATTACATTAAATCAATCAAATTATATTTATATTAATATTATGAATATCATTTATTTGATTCTTCTTTTAATAAATAAATTACTATATCATAATTGTTTTACCATTTAATTGGACTAATTATATTCAAAAATTATAAATAAATTATCAACGTGTAGATGAAAATTTTAGATTTATAATGAAAATTTATAGTTGATCATATCACTAATATGAATTCATTTTAAAAATATTTGACTTGTTAAAAACATAAGTATAACAAAATTGAATTTTTGTTAAATATAATATAATAATTATATTAAAGTCATCAAAGTTTTGAAAAGTGGCCCCAATATCGTCCCAATGATGATTTAGGTCGATAGAAACTCATCCAATTAAATTAGGAAACGTTTTAGGATATCTTTATAATAATATTACATTATTCTTACCTTTAGTTACCTTATTTACATTTAAGTACAGTTAACAAAATTACTACAGTTATTATTGACCAAAAAAATTGATCATATTGGATAAAATTTTTCATACTAATTACAACAATGTATTTCAATTTCTTAAAATCCAATTCACAAAAGCAGTAAAAATATATTTAATTTTAATAAAAAAATGTTGGTAGAAGGTGGGAAAAAGAGATGTTCAAAAGATCAACAATATTTTATATCTAATTTTATATGAAAAGTAATTCCAATGAACTAAATTGGATTAATGTATATTAGTTATCTATTGTGACATTAAAATAGATTTAACTTAAAATAATTATTTAATTGAAAATGTCAGTTATTAATAAAAATGCATTATTTTTCACTCTTCATCAAAAATAGAAAAATTACAGAAAAATTCCATGAATTTACCCTAATATAATTTTGATATAAAGAATTAGAAAATGTAGTATATTTTTTTAAAATAAAAATTGTAAAATTTCATAATGTGGTTAATACTCTTCATAACTTCTTTTCAAACTCTTCATTTGATAGATCATAGTTTTTTCTAACTCAATGTTGCGTACTACACAAGAAATTTAAATTATTAAAAATAAAACATTACGTGTAATATCAGAGGTAACAATTTTAATGTTTCTTTTATAGCTTCACATTACTCATTACATGATTTTTAGGAATCATGAAATGTTTTTTTGAATAATGTTCATATTAATTGGAAATCTTCAGTTTGTATTCTTCATCATTGTCAACCACTTTTTAAAGGATTTTTTATTTTAAATAACATTCACAGCATATGTGTAACATCCCAAGATTCTATGGTACACTTTTCTTTGAATAATGCAATTGCTTCCAATGTGTGCAACTTCGAGTTCTAGCACATCACGACCAATCATCCTAGCTATTTAAAAAGTAGATATGATTACTAATACCCACTTATTGAAATTTTATAAATTATATTTTTCAAAATGGACTTCATTATTGGATTCAGAATATAAATTTATAATAAAATAATATTTCAAGATTTTCCTAAAATGACCCTCACCTCTCTTATAAAAGGGTGCTTCCCCTTCTCTTAATTTCACACCTCCAAATCCATTTAGATCATCCCAAACCTACAAAAATATCCTCCCAAATTCCCCCAACTCTACCTAGAGGCCTTACATTGATCAAAAAGGAAATTTAAGGAGCCCTTTTGATCAAATCAAAAGGAAGAACCTGATGAAGAGGTAATAATTTCATCACCTATTTCAAAGTTCTTTTCTTCTTCCACTTCCTAATTATTTGTTTTTTCCATAATAAAATAATAACTACAGTAACATATACATACATAGATGTTATTATAAATATGGTAAAACCATATTAATTATTCTATACATCCTATAAATGAAAAAGTCACCATACGTGTGTACGTACGACTTGCCATCTCCACGTCGTGGTGTAGTTAGTTATTCAACACTTAATTATTTGTATGGATATAATAATGAGTACAATTGAGGTAAATAATAAATAAAACATGTTAATGATTCGGTATATATTATATTTCATCCAATTACATATTATTCCACCATCAATAGAATAATATTGTCACTCATGCGTATGTACGGATTATTGTCTCCATGAACGCGATGAGATTCATTTTCCATCGTAACCATTCAATAATAATTTTCATTTTATGATTTATTTTTTTAAGATGTTAATATCTTTCTGGATATAAATCAAATACATCCTATCCATAACAAATATGTCATACGTAACAAAACATACAAATGAAAATGAACCAGTTAACACCCGAAACAATGATACTTCTGAAATATTATTAACAAAAAATATTAGAAGATCATATATGATATCATATTTATGTATTTTCTTATGGTATAATTTAATTACAATTATTTAACTATTATATAGGAGGTTAACGTACCCTCAACCAAGGAAAAGTACAAGGTAAGTGTTAAATTTACAATCTGTTTATTTATCTGAGGTTGTTGATAAGTAAGTATATACTGAGACATCTTTATCATCCACATCTTTGTTTCTTTAAAATGTATTTCAAAACATTTTTACTATTTACTAGAATATGTGTTAAAGTAATTTATACACATTTTTGACTTTTTTTAAAAAAAAATTGAAGGAATCTTTCCATCATTTTCTAAATAAGGTACATTGGGATCTTTTCGAAAAATTAAGGTAAGAATGTTTTTTACATATACGTTGTGTGAAACTATTTTCGACTATTATAACCCCTTCTAAGCATCCCTTACAAGCTTGCAAGAATATTTTATAATTAAATGTTTTTTATAATAATGTGACTTTTAAATGATTTCAAAATAGAAAGAGATGTTTCTCCCAAATATTATTGATTTCATCTATGTCCACATCCTTTGATAGATTTTATACTTGTCTGATGTTGATTTATTGTGATATAATTTTACATATTTTATTTATTTTTTTGTGATATGTTTGACTCTAGATGTTTTATTTTTATACCATTCATGTTTTATGGTCAAATTATTAACCTTTCATATGCTAGTTTTAATACGAATGTTTACGTAATGTTTCAAAATTTTCATATGAGGACTGCATTGGACTTAATAAGTGATGGGTAGAGCCCACTATCGCTCTGGGATGTATCGATAGGTCTCAAAAGACAATACAGTTTCTTGGCACAAGGCCTTGAAAATATCTTATTTGTATTCTTGGCACGAGGCCTTGACTATGTGGTTAGATGTCTAGAATTATGCATTCCATCATTATGAAATTAGCTATTGATATTACATGTGATTATTCGACTAGTAGAATATCCTTGGGAATATTTAAATTGAATTATTTGATTTATATATTCCATATTATGATAAAGTTTATGTTTAAAAATATTTTGTTTTATTATTATACATTGCCTTAAATAATTATGCTTATTTATGATATTTTCAGCTATATTGTAATCTTTACGGAGCATCAGAGCTCATGCTTTTATTATGTTATCTTTTCCTAGGATGTGAAAAGATTATTATGATAAACCTACTAGGATAATCCAAAGTATATGAGTGTGTTCCAAGGGGACACAATTTTTTTCATTATTTCATTATGTAATGTAAAACATATGTATGTATCTAGTACTTCCTAGGCTACTAAACTAATCGGTCTTTTGAGACTTGATATTTTGTGATCATGAAATTTTTTTTAATAATGCACTGAATCTCAGTAAATAGGGTAGGGGTGTTATAGTTGGTAGAAAAATAAGTTTAATACAAACCATGGAAACCATATTTAGAAAAAAATTGATTACAAAACATTACCCTAAGATAGACATTGAAGATTAGTATAGAATAACTTCCTAGAATTTTGGTAAGGTAAGGATTTGGTAAATTTTCCATGAAATACGTCCCTTTCTCAATACGAGCAGGTAGCAACGGCTCTATCCCAAATATACCTAGTGGAAAAACTCAAAAACACTACTTTGATTTAGACTCTAACGAGAACTGGTGCATGAAAACAGGCCATGCTGCACTCTTGGTTGTGACACTCCCTGGGGATATGCTTAAGATAATTCAAATTTTATTTATAAAAATTTATGTAGGATTTATGAGTAAATACTATCTCAACGAAAAACGTTTTTTGGTTATGGATTATATGCATAAACAATTCAATTTATTTTAGGTAATTTACTAGTTTGGAATTATGTATTGTGATTCGTAATCTAATCTAGTGTATTCCATTGATTATAAATGGCTCTTAGTGGAAGGAATGGAAACCATATCAATGCACGTAATCAATGTAGGGATTTAACTCATATTAAAGATAATTATTGTGGTGTTGGTGATGAAACAATTGTTGAACAACTTATAACCATACTTGGACAACTCACTCAGGTTATGAATAATAACCTTACCCATATGGAGCACCCTGATCCATATCATAGAGGATCAATGTTATACCGCTTCATGAGGAAACAACCACCAACATTCAATAGGACAACAAATCCATTTGTAGCTAAGAAATGGATAAGTTCCATACAGAAAATATTTCATTCTAAGGGGAGTAGTGAAATTGAAAAAGTTTTCATTACAGTTTATCGCCTCACAAGAAATGCAGATCAATGGTTTTCATTAATTCAAAACAAAAAGTAACATGTAGAAGTATAAAATATTGAATGGTTGGAGTTTAAATATAGTTTCAATGAAAAATACTTTCCTCATGAACGTCGAGTGGATATGGGAAGTAAATATCTAAGTCTGAGGCAAAAGACGGATGAAAATGTCACAAAGTATGAGGAGAAAAATAAAAGGTTAGTAAGGAATGTTTCAGAGTATATACATAACACATTTAGTAAGATTTATCGATTCATTGATGGATTAAAACTATTTCTCCATGGAACATTAGTCTCATAATCCTTCTCATCATACGAAGGTATTGTCTCATGTGGTATCAATAAAGAAAAGTAATTCTCTGTGTCTTACGACTTTAAAGAAAAGCAGGAGAAGAATAAATCTTCTAAAAACTATTAAAATTGAAATAAGGGGAAGAACGAAAAAGTTTAATTTACATTCTGTAGTAAATGTGGGAAGAAAAAACTCAGTACTTTCCTAAAGGGAATGTGTGTCTGTTATAGTTGTGGAGAAAAAGGCCACCGATCATGTCATTGCACGGGGAAGAAAGATTCTTTCATTGTTGAATGCTACATTTGAAATGAAATGAGTCATTATTCAAATTAACGACTTAGTCCAAAAGGAAACCAACCTCAAAAAATGACAATGGAGAAAGGCCAAGATTATGTGATCACTACTGCTGAGGTTGAAGCTCTGAATTATGTGGTGGCGGGTACAATAATCATTTCCTCAAAATTAGGTAATGAATTATTTGATTCTAGATCATCTCATTATTTTTTATCTTCACAGTTTTCCTTGAAAATTATATATTTCCTATTTGACTTAGGTAGAGCGTTGTTAGTCAAAAATACAAATGGAAGTATCATTGCAACAACCTTTTGTCAATCAGTTACCATTATGGATTATAAACATGCTTTATCTGCTGATCTTATTTTCATACCCATGATTAAATTTCATATAATCCTCGGTATGGATTGGATTTCAGATCATTATGAAAAAATCTATTGTAAGAAGAAGGAGGTTACTATTTTTTATGATGATAAAGAATACATTATATTTAGAGTAGAAACTTCACCATCTGAATCTCATCTAGATCCCACAGTAGATCTACTAAATTCAAATAATGGGGTGGAAGAGAGTGAAATAACAATGGGTGGGGAAAATAATGTTCATATCAAGGATGTACCTATTATGTAGGAATATGTTAATGTGTTTCTAGAGGATTTACTTGTACATCATCCAGAACAATAAATTGATTGTTACATTTACTTAATTCTTTGTTCAAGACCTATATCAAAGACCCCCAATAGAATGGCCTCTATGGAATTAGTGGAACTAAAGAAAAAACTAAAGGTATTGAATAATAAATGATTTATTCTGCCTATTGTTTCTCCATGGGAAGCCCTATTATTTTTGTTAAGAAGAGAGATGGATCTATGAGGTTGTGCATTGAATATAGGGAGATCAATGCTATAAAAATAAAGAACAAGTATCCCTTACCTATCATTGATGATTTATTCAATCAACTTCATGGATAACAATATTTTTCAAAGATTGAAATTCAATATAGACATCATTAGTTGTGCGTGAAGAAAGAAGACTTTCCAAAGACAATATTTCGAAACAGTTATGGGCATTACGGGTTTACAGTAATGCCTTTTAGACTGACTAATGGACCCTCCGTTTTCATGGATCTAATGAACATGGGTTTCAAGGAATATCTAGATGAATTTTTAGTTCTATGTAGTGATGATATCTTGGTATACTCCAAAAGTTATGAAGATCACGAAAAGCACATTCTTATTATTCTAAATACTCATAAAAGAAATGAATTATATGGGAAGTTTAGAAAATGTGAATTCTGGAATCAGGTGATTTATTTTCATTTCCATATTGTCTATATGGATTGAATATATATTGATCCATCAAAGGAAAAGGAGGTACAAGAATGGAAAACACTGACAAGTATACCTGATTTATGCAGCTTTATAATTTTAGTAGGTTATTATCGGTGTTTTGTCCATAGTTTCTCCCGATTTTCTATCCCATTAACCAATCTCACACATAAAAGGGTTAACTTTGTTTGGAAAAAATCGTGTGAATAATTTAATGAAGAACTAAAGATAATATTAGTAGATTCTCCTATATTGACTCTACCATCAGGGGAAGATGTGTTTGTTATTTATAGAGATGCTTCAAAGAATGGAAAGGGTTGTTTACTTATGCTAAATGATACGGTTATTGCATATGCGTCACGACAGCTAAAAATTCGTGAAAAACCAATCCCACTAATGATCTATAGTTATAAGGGGTAATATTTTCTTTGAAGATATATAGAAACTATCTTTATGGTGAAAATGTTTGATTTGTACTTATCACAAGATTTTGATGTATATTATCTCACAAAAAGAACTCAATATGAGGTAATGGCGATGGCTTGAACTACTCAAGTGTTATGATTGGACTATACACTACCATATGGGGAAGGTAAATAAGGTGGCTGATGCACTGAGTAGAAAGGATCCTGGAGTTCTGAACATGATGAGAGTTAAAATAGATCCTATATTCATGGATCTAGTAAAGATGAACATGGGAATAATCATGAAAGGTGAAACGCCAATACTTTTTCAATTGGTTGTTAATCCATCTTTAATAGAAAGGATAAAAAGTTCTTATACTGATGATGATTAATTTCAAAATCAAATAAAAGTTGTGAATGATGGGGGACTGATTGACTTCTTATATGAAGATGGAATTTTGAAATTTGGGAGGATTCTTTGTGTTCCCAATAAACCTGATCTAAAAAAAGAATTATTGGATGATGCACATAGCTCACTACTGGAAATATCACCTATACCCACAGTTTTTAACCATGGGAATAGCCCATGAAAAATTTGGTATTGTATATACACATGGTTTCATGAACCGTGGGCTACCAAGGCATCAGTATAGCCCTATACCCAAACTTTTTACAAAACTGTGGGTATATCGCATTGAAATTTCACAATGCCCATGTTTTAATCAAACCATGGGTATAAATCTATTCTCATGGTTTTTGGAACCATGGGGATAGATTTTCACACCAATATAACATACCCATGGTTCAATGAACCTTAGGTATAGATGCTTTCTGGCCATTATATATATATTCCTATACTTTTCAGAACTGTGGGAATAAAGTGTCACAATAATACTAATATACCCACTATTCATTGAACCATGTGAATAGATGCTTCTACCAAACACAGTAGTATCTACCTGCAGCCTTTTTTGCCTTATGATTCCCTCCATCTTTCACCAATAAAAACAAACTAGAATAGAATACCAAAAAAACAAAAATGAACTATAATTACTAATGAATAGTACATTAATGTGTGATAAAAATAAAAACTGAACCTACATTACAAATGAAAATTTTATAATCAAAACATAACAGGAATTAAATTATGGACTATATACTTTTACTAGTTCTAGATCCATGATCTATTAAAAAATACAGCCATCCTACTCTGGGTTTCTACAGATACAGCATTGTATAAAATAATAGATAAAGGAAGGTGCACATTTGTTAGATATATTGAAGTAAAGAAAGAATGGAGAAACTTTTTCAAAATATGATTCCTATAAAAATGATATTGTTTTCCAAAAGATAAAATTGCAATCAGTAGATGTAGAGGCATTAATGGAGGCTAAAAGTGATATCCTTGAAAAAGATCATAACACTTTACTAGGAGATAAAATATCTTAAGAACATGAAATTAATTCTCACAGTGATACAAAAGATTAATATTTTCTTATGAAACAGTTAGGAACAAAAACCAAATGTTTTTTGGGCTAAAGAAAGATGTTTTCAAATAATAATAGCCTAATGGGAGACAAAAATGGTGTTTGGGCTAATGAAAGAATTTTTTAAAGAAGACAACCCAAAAGAGAATGGTACGAAACTCATAACTTTTTAAATTACACAGAATGTGTTTTCTTTAAAAATATAGATTCTAAAGACAAAAAATGGTGTTTGGGATAAAGGAATATGTGATAAGGATACTCCGACATAAAAATATTGATGTTAAAGAAAACCAAAAATACTCTCATGGGAGAAGGATAAATAAAGGTTGTGTTATGCCTATACAGAATGTATAATTTCTTGTATAGAGTCACCAATATTTTCTATGATCAAGAATTCCAGGGTAACTATTTGTTTTGTTGTATTTTTTGGCACTAATACTTTAATTATTATAATAACAGGTGATTAACATAGAATAAGAATGAATCTATGGGATAAATAAAAGAAAAAGAATAATAAATTCTGTGAAAAATAGGAATAATACCAGAATGTAGAAATATAAAAGTGAGATGTCTAAAAATGCCTCTAATGATTTCTAAACATTATAAGAGTCATATAATAAGTATAAAATCTGTTCAAAAATACACGAGAAAAAATAGAGATCTAATTAAAGAACAAAATGCTTTTATGAGGAAATTAAACAAGGAAACAATAATGTTTTAAGAGAAAATATGTGGGAGATAGATGGTAACTGGATATATTGAAAAGGTCTGTATATCATTCATACTAATAAAAAAGGAATAGATGAACATATAAGGTTGCATTAAACTTTATTTCACATTAAAAGAAGGTTTCCCACACAAAACGACTATTTAGAAGAATGAGAACATCATGTGGTCTACAAAGATAATTGATTATACAACTAGGAAAAGGGGTTATGTATTATCCCAATGATAAATTTGGGACGTATGGAAGATCTCAGTAGAGAGACATCTATGAACATTCCAAGTCTAATTAACGAGAATGTACCCCTTCTTATCCCATTTGATTTGATGTTTTCTAACATGTATAGAATTGAAATAATCAAACACTAGGGAAGTTGGAAGAGGCTATCAGTATGGTATAACAGTATAATATTTTCATCGTTGAGTACATAAACTACCAAGATGATGATAAAGTGGTTTCATCTCTTTCGAGGGAAGAAAACATGTTAAAAATATTACAAAGTGTTCAAAATCATGAAATCTATAATAATGTAAACATCGTTAAAAATATGAAAGAATATGTAATCCAATAACATTTTATAACCCTTTTTATACCATGCACAATATATTTTTGATGTGCTTTTTGGGATGTGATAAATATTTTTAGTTCTTACTAAATATATTTAAAACTACCCGAAATGAGAATTTGATAATATTATCACATTCATGAGAATTCATGTACAACCTTGATGTCTTGGTGAACACACACTTGTTTTCTAAACTAATCTAGCCCATGTAGACATAGAGTATATTATGTGAAGGCTATTGATTAAGTTCTGTGTGGTGTTAACCCTCTCTCACAATTGAATCATTTTGTAATCCAAATCAAGAATTGTTCATTAAAAGTTCATTCCATGCGGCACACCCATTTGTGAATTTCCTCTTCCTATGCTAAACAACATGTGTTATTTTTGGGAACTGAGATTGTACTCAGATTCTGATTATACCTCTATTGAACTCCATGTGCACCCAACATCCAGGTTCAATACCCAACTTCCAGGTGAAATACCCAACTTCTAGCTGAAATATTCCCCTGCTTCCAATATCCAGACCACTTTATCACTACATCTAATCAATTTTTCAGGCTTCTCTACTACACGCTCTCTCACGAGGATCATTTTCTTCCCAGATGTGATGTCACATGATCTCCCTGCGGTGTCATTTTTAGGTGTTGCATCTTATTCTATATGAATTTTTCTATGTATCCTATCTCAGAAAATCATTTTAGGTCTTTTTCTATATGACTTTTTCTAGGTATCCAGATGAAATTGTTCCTGCATTCCTTTTTCAAATCACATTTTCCAGATTCCGTATTCTAGTCATCCTCTATGTTCTTATTTTATAACCTTCATTGATGGCCGATAAGATTAAAACATCCATATAGAGGAACATCTTCATTGATAGTACTGACATTGTTCTCAGTCTCCATGTGGTCAAGTTCAACAGTATTTTTGTTTACCCTTATCTTTCAATCTGTTTGGTGGAACTCTCTAGATGATCCAACCATAGATTCCACCTTTGGATTCGAAGATCAGGTTGTTAAAAGAATCTATGAGGAAAATATCAACACCTCGGGGGGAGAGGTATTTGATCCTGACACTTTGGGGATGATGGTCCCCTTCCATTTCCACCTATGCATCCCCAAAGGGGATAGATATATGAAGTACATTTTTTAGTGTCATAGTTTGTCTTGAATTAATTTTTCAATGGTGGATATTTTGGTGGTGTGGAGTTTTCCATAATATTTATCATCATTTCCCATTGATGTATAGGATGGGAGAATCCACTTGTTGGTACAAATGTGACATAACACTGGAGTTTATTCACTGCTCCTCTAGATTTCGAATAATACAGCACTTAGAAATCATTGCAGACACATGAAAATCTAGTATAAATCTTCTTAATATCAAAAAGGATATTGGTACATGGCCTCATCCTACAATTTCACCACATACATGCCCCATGATCAATCGGTGTTGCCTCATGCATGTACCCAGTGCATTCTCACCATATCTGACAACACAACCAATCACACTAAACCCTTACTCACACCTCTCAAGCCACATGTCTCATCCAACCTCTTATCTAGTAATCTCCCAACATTCCTCTCTATCTTATAGAAACCATAACTTAAGAAGAATGAAATTCATGAAATCCTTTTGGCTGAAATCAAATGGAGTAACATATTTTAAGATGTAGCATCTACTCTAAAGTTACTTTCTAATTTTCAACTTCTTCAAACCCCATTATATTACTATTATTTAATTACATAAAAACAATAGTATCCAAAATATACTAGTATATTTTTATGATAATGATTAAAATTACATTTATTCACACCTATATTTAATGGATTTAGAACACACTGTTTCTATGAATGGTGAACAACTGCCTCATGAAATGATGATTGTTCCATTATCTCCTACCACCTCTCATGGTGTCCATTATGATGGAACTGTATTTATATCATAGATATAATTTTTATATTGCCTTTATGATTCTGAAAATTTTATTTACAACATAATTTTTTGTTTTTCATGATGTGTAAATATGATAATTTCATTTATGTAAGTACAGACTACCGCCCCCCTCAAAGTGATATAACCTGGTCATGCCATACATAGAATGCATAAAGGATGATGATAATGAAAATATGTACCATGTATAAAATATGATATTATACTGGAATTATAATATACCTATATATCATTATGTTTTCATTCCATTAAATATGAAATAGAAATGAAAGTAGCATTACTGCGTACGTACAAATTATTGTCTCCATGAACGGTGCATTTAATTTCATATCTCCAAATGGTATTGAATATTATAAATACATATAGACTGGATATATATGATATATATATGAATAATATTATGGATATAATGGAATTTTTACCTCATGGGAAAATTGTAATTATAAGAAGATTATTTTAGACTCAAGTACCCAATATCGACAAAATGACTGATTTTATCTTTAATAATTATGAAATTTTTATAGCTTGGTAATAAGTGATATAAAAGGAATAATAAACATTAGAAAGGTTCTTATGAAAGTATAAATTATATTAATTTTATTATTTAGGAAATTAATGAATGAATGAGTCAAGCCAGACACAAGGTAAGAGACTTTATCTCAATCTCCTTTCATTATGGCATGTTTTGATAATATACACCTCATTTTTTACACAGTTTATAATAATAACCTTTAACTCGAACATTTATTCCAAGGGAATATATTTTCTTCAAAGAATTTTACTAAATGATGAATGAAGTGTTTTTAACATATGTGGTGATAGTGACCTCCCTAATGCCGTAATCTCTATTTGGATTCCTCTATAAGACTTAATGTTTTTAAAAGGAAAAGAAATCCTTTATTCCATTTATGGGTGTTTTGGTATTGAAAATGTTTTTAAAATAGATTGATTATTTCAATATCTTGTAAATTATTTCTTGTTATATCAAATGAAATGTTATTAGTGAAATGTTTATATTTTCAATATTTTATGTGTTATGAATATATAATGGTACTTGGACATTTGATGGGTGGTTACATGATAAACAAATTATGGGTGGTTTAATGATAAACCAAATGATGGGTAGTACCATGATAAATTGTGCATGGGTGGTTATGTTATTACCTCTAATGTATTGGGTATGGAAGATAGTCGTATGACTATTCCATTATGTGATATGTGTTGAGGTCGATCGTATGGTTATTCCATTTAAGAATGTTTATATTCTATGTTACCTTTATAAGGTAAGCATTGTTTTCTATGGGATTTATGGTTATATATTGGATACAAAAAGGGTAAGTAAGGAACTTATATTCAGTGAAATATTTTTGGTACATCTTAAATATGAAAAGTATTACTTTATTATTGAGTATTCATGTTTTTCATGTAGTTTGGAAAAACTAAGAGTTTTCCTTCTTTTTGAATCCCTTACCAAGTATTTTATGCTCATCCCATGTTTTGAAATTTTTTCACAGGATATAAACATGTGTAGGGTTAAGAATGGGATCAAGTAAAAGTCATGTTGTCTAAAATAAGGACCTAGAAATGTTTATTTTTTTTAAGTGTAAATTTTAAGAAAAAAATGGATAGAGAGTAGAACTATATACTTGTAATATTCAAGTTGTTATGTATATGTTATGACCTAATTCTCTAAAGATATAAACCTCATAATATCCTCAATGTGAATTATTAACTTAATTAAAGATAATGTAATTTTTAAGGATGAGGCCTTACACCTGTGTAATTCAATCGTGTGTAAATTATATCAATATTCCCAAATTAATCTCAATTACAACATGGATAAACATATCCATATCATATCACAAGAATTTGACAAGAATAAAAAGCCTAAAAGTTCTATCCTATCAATAATGGAAAGGAAACATGGTCTTCCTCAAAGGAAACATAGACCAAATGGCCCTAAACCATCAAACATGGAAACTCACCCAAGGGGTGTTCCTTAAACATGAAATTTCACCTACTATCACCTCAAAACCCCTTAAACCAACAATCAATCTAAGGCATCTAAAATAGGGATCAATTTCATTAATCGAAAATACCCAAAACATGGGTCATCTAAACTTTGGCATATAAAACATAGAGACAACCAACCAAAGGAAAAAAACCACATACCTCGACGTAGTATGATGAACAATCCCGAATGTCGGCCCTTGAATCGGGATAGAATTTCATAAATATAAAAATGGTCATAAATTTTCATCCTTGGATAATTCAATAGAGAGGATAAATCATGGGGAGAGGCTCTAGAAGAAGGAAGGACTCCCTAGTGGGATTCTAAGGCACAATCTAGAGTTCTAATCAGACCTTGGAAAGAGAAATGGCGGCTCAGAGAAGAATCGTTGATCTCGGTCACTCCGGGACTAACCAAGGCCAGAAGAAGATGAATCTGGCGAGTAGACTTGACCCAGAACCATTTAATAAAAAAATTACATGATGTGTCTATTAAATGTACACACAATTTACACCCCTCAATCAGCCCCCGCATTAGGTAGTCTTAAGGTCACCCCACAAGGCCATGTCTTGGTCGTTACGCAGTCAGTACACAACTACCTGGAGAAACATGATAAATGGAATGTACTCAAATGTTAGTTGTGTATAATTCTATAATTTCCAAAACTCCCCTTTGTTCTCAAAACACCCAAAAGCTTTCATACCTGAAAAGAAGATCTGGGTTGTTACAATAGTTAAAGATAAAAGATGTTTTATTGGGGATAAACTAAATATATAGGTGTTAACATGAACTAAATAATTATTGAATTTATAATTTATAGCCTTATTTTAAAATTATATAATCTATGTTTTGGAAATTTTATATTCTGGAGTGAATTTTCCACAAACATTACATGAAAATATTTGAAAATGTTGGGAAATTATGAGTGTTCCACTCACCTCAATTATAAAAGGACACCCCACTCAACCCATATCTACAACTAAAGATAGATTTTTATTAGGAAATACTATCCCAAATACCTTAAATACATATATCACCATTTCCAAGATTCATTGGTTTGATTAGAATACCATACTAGGAATGATGTAGTTATAATCCTAATGTGGTAGTACAAAGAAGAAGTATAGTTCTTAACCATGTATTCCTCTTATATTCCTTCTTCTACCTCAAAATATTATTAAAATATAATTATTTAACAAAAAATGTGTATTACATATACTTATATGTAATTAATCTCATGGAATAATCAATAACCATCAAATTTTCGATAATTTGTGAAACGAAACAATCAATCCTATATATTGAGAACTACCACCTCATGAACTGCCATAATGTTTTTTCCACAACCACCTCCCATATAAGGATATAATGAATTATTTAATATATATATATATATATATATGATATTTATTGAATAATTATGTAAATTTAATTATAATATCACATTTTATTACTTACCTTCCAAACAATTGAAAAAATATAATGTCTCTCATGGGTATATGTAGACTACCATCTTTTCAAAGGGACGTGATACATTTTTCCTATTATTTTTATGTGTATGGTAATATGGATATATATATAATGAATATTCATGATAAAAAAATTATTATATAGAGGTGATTTATTTTTTATCATTTCATTATTTCCATCAAAAATATTGGAACATCATTTGTGCATACGTACGACTTACCATCTCTATGAATAGTGTTACACATTTTTCAATCTCTAAATTTTATAGATAAATATATGTATATATATATATTACTAATATTTATTAAATTTATATAATAAATATGTTTTTGGAGATTATTTAACCGATATCAATGTATAAGGATAAAATCTATAGAACTAAATCATACATGAAAAATGAAGCAACTATCAGTGGAAGCATGATTTTAACAACTAATTGTCATTAATTTGTTTATAAAATCTTAAAAGTAAATCATATATAGTGTGATATATATAATAATTTCTATTGAATAAATTTATAAAAAACCTATAGTTATCATTCTGGAGGTTCAAATGTGTAAAATGAATGATTATACTTGAGGTAATGCATTTTCATCTCACTTTTATTTCTATCAGACATGTGGTATATTCCCCACTTGTTTATTTTTTTTGTTTCATATAATAACATTAAAGGCATTTAATATTATTATCATAAAAATTATAAGTATTTAAATATCTATCAATGCTTCTCCCTTTCATGAGGTCTTGATTTAAATGTTACCAATGTGAAAATGTATTTATGTTAAAATCTCATTGTATGTCACAATTCATTTTAATTAGGATTAAAATGATTAAATTTATTGTTAAAAGTCTTAGGAAACTCATGAATTTTCATCACCATTGTTTATTTATTTAGAATAAATTAATTCATTTAATTTTCCTCTCTTTAATAACTCAATATACCAAATGAATATCTTAATGGTAAAAGTACTTTATTTACATATTAAATTGAAAATAATTTTTTATCCATGTCTATGATTTCAATAAACTTTTATCAATAATGTTATGATATCATTATATGAATTTTCATGTTAATTAATACCCATGATATAATTTTTACAAAATGGTTTAAATTTATCTTTTTACTGATTTATGAACAAATGAATTTTTACCATTTTATAGAAATTTTAAAGGAATCCATGTTTTAACATACATTACGAAAAAAACATTTCCCATCATCATGATCATTTAATGATGTTAGGAATCCTTTATAGTTCTCAAATTTTATTTGCAACATAAATTTATTCATCCAAATTTTTGATATTTTTAGACTGTAAACATGTGTTTTAATAATGAAATGGGTATTTTCCTCAGGAAATGTTCCAACAGATATTTTAAATAAATTTTCATCTAATATGAAATCCTTTGATGTTATATATGTTTTACTAGGGATACGATCCAATGATATCATCCGAATTTTTTCTATATAAGGTTTTATGATCAATGTTAATGAATCCAAAACCTTATACACCTATTATACTAAGATGAATTTATTAAATGATTTTTATTAATGTTACATTTCCATAGGTTATTCTTGATTATGTGTTGATGAAACCCATTGGTTTCTAACAGATTATGATATGATTAATATTTTAGATTATTGTGGAAAACATTGGTATTATTTTTATTATGTTATTGGTGGGATAGTAATAATATATCAATCTAATTCATGGGGTAATGATTTATATATAAAGATATATGCCTGACTAGAATGGGGGGTGAAACCAGATCAGTATGGGACATTGTGCACAATGATAGTCTAGTGAGTGAACGTTGGATACTATAATGATTTGCAGAGTGAATCAAATCCATTGTTATAGTCTTGGAAAAGTTTCATGAATAATAAATAGATGATTTTATATTCTTATACATATATTGAAAAATTATTTCTTATTACAATTTTATGCTAACTTGGTTAATGTTCTTTGGATATATTTTTATTTTTTCATTTAAACATCCACAATTTATTTCATGAATCAAGACTATGATATATGATATGCATTATGTTGTTCTCAAATATTATGATCATTTTTTGATACCCTTATTCCCTTATTATATTTATGTGATCATTTTTTAACATCCCAACTAGAGTAAAAATATATGGTTTCTGAGTTAGTGGATCCCATGGCCTCATGTGCACCGTCATTTATGCCGAAGGATGTCAACAAGTAGTGGGGTACCTAGGGTGTTCCATTTGGGAGACTATGCCCAAAAGTCATTGTGTAATGGAGTTATGTACATGTCTTATCCTATAATGGAGTTAATAAAATAAATAAACTAAAGGAAAATAATAATTATAGTAGTAAATAAAAAATTCCAAATGGAATATCATTTTAAAAATGTTTCATAGTGTCATGTCTATACAAAATAGAAAATATTTATTCAGAAATACAATAAAATATATGTATCAAAAGTTTGAGATGTGTAAAATGGACTATCTCTTGATAACATCATTTTCATAGCTCGATCCTTATCTCCCATACTCATAATCACAATAAAATCAAATATCATAATTTGGGAGAATTCCCTAATCCCTACCTATATCAATGAAGACCTTCTTGGCACCCACTAGGGGTCTCAATAGGATGTGACAAAACACTCAGCATTCCACCACTACTGGTGTCTACAGAAAATCTATTTTTTGTGATATAAACTAATGAATTGTGTTTTATATCATAGTTATTAAATAAAATAAAAGTAAAGTGTGATCGAAGATAAGAGATTCTATAGAAACCACTAAAGATCCCTATAAAAAAATTTCAATCTCTCAATAACAAAAGGATATATAAAACTGAAATGATCACTTTTAATATAGTACATTCTAATCACTACAACTTGATACACATAACAATTCTATCGGTAAACAATAAACATCCACGATGGATTTTTCATGTGTCCAAGTGTATAATATCCACCATGAAAAGACCTTATATCTCAATGTATAATACCTATCATGTCCACACCGTATATTCAAGAGTGTATCACATACCTAATGGTTATTCCATATAATCAATAGTGTCATACAATGAAGGGTCGAATCCAATGTATAAATGACCAAGGAATAAACATCAAGTCACAGAATCATCTTGATAGAAACTCAGTAATGACTTCTATAGAGTCTAACGTGCATTTCAAAAGGCCATGTTCAATGCATGTACAAAAAATATGTATCTAAGGGCTGTAAAGAGTTTTATACCATATATATTCAAGATCCAAGGAGGTAATATGTCCCAGGAATCTCCTACAACAATCGAGACCCATGGAGAAAAAATACCCTAGAATCCAATGGAATTTGGATCCAAGGAGCCTATTCAAGGTATCAACTACCAAATTCATTGATTAAATCATCCAATACCCTTCCCATAACTATGCACATTCCATGAGGTCATCAAAATAAAATAATAATTTTTATTTAAAAAATTAAATCCATTAACATCATGTAATAATGTGGAAATTAAGATTAACCTTATTGTAATGATTCATCAAACTCTAAATCAATTTATTAAGTCTTCCGAAACAAGTGGGGAGCTCATAACCACCTAGTGGGATGGAATAAAATAGGTTTGAAAGAGAGGAACACAACTTGGGTGGCCTATATTGGTGTTAATTACCTCCAGAATTCATAAAGGTACTTGTTGGAAACCTAATCATGTCCCAAAAAAATTAAACAATACATTAATTTAATTTTAGGGCCAACAATAGAATCTCTAACATGTGGTAAAACTATGGAAATATAAAAAACCACTAAATAGTAAGGGATTAGGTATATCCCACCACCCGTTGGTCTGTAGTAGACTACTCATATAGTATGAACCTCAGATTCTATCTGAATTAAGATAAAAATGATGAATAAATGAAAATCCAACATATTTGTAATCTTATCTTACACCTAAATAACTATGACGATACCAAGGAAGTTTAAGAATAAAACAATTTGAATGAATAAATCACCAGCGTAGATCCAGTGAGACTAATGGTGGAAGAAATAAAGTCCAGATGAAGAAGATACACTATGTCCTATGAATAGGCTCATAGGGGGAGATCTCTGGTAAACCTCTTTTGGGTGAGGGAAAAGAAATGTGAGAGGGGGTCTTCTGTTAAATATAAAGTACATGCCTCTGTTTATTAAAAATTCCCTTAGGAATTAATGTGATTTCTAAATTTATTAAAAGTCATGTAAATACCAGGGTATTCCCATAGTAGAAACCATTTTCATGTCCTGAAATTTCCCACCAAGGACATTACATGAATTTTAATTGGCACACATCATGTGCTACAATTACACATCAGCATATTTTGTTATGGAAACCCTACAACGCTCCTTCCACATCATTCCACAAAACAACCTATCTAATCCACAGGCCTGGATTAGGGTCTAATACAAAAATAAAATATTATCAATAGATTAATAAAAAATAATTTTTATCAGAAAAAATTATTGGTATCTTACAAATATATTTCCCTTAAAGAAATTAAACCCTATATTTTCCATCCAAGGGTGGACAAGATTCTCCTAAGAATAACTCCAAACAATAATCTGGTACATTGGACTCCCTCTCCATTGTCTCTTCCTGTAAATGGTTGTGCTATCATAAAACCTGTTCAAGAGGAACTGATCAGCCTAAGGGAACCACCATACTCATATATGTAATATGAACAGGACAATCCCCAAATGATTAATCTACCTATACCTCAACCTCATCCAGCTAAAGAGTGTGATATGAGTCTGAGTTATAATGGTACAAATGAGATTCATTGAAGACATCTGGAATAGATCAATACCCTTGAGGTATCTACAAATGATTTTCTATCAGCCTGACACTATCCCAAATCATGAATGGACCAATATATGAAAATGAATGATTACCCTTTCTCATATAACATTTAGGTCCAAGACATGGTGAGATACACAAGAGAACCAATCCCTGACCTTGAACTCTAGAGATTATCAATGACGATTAGTGTAAAATTTCTATCAAAATTTTAAATTATTCATCCACTTTCCGATCAACTAGACATACTCCAAAATCTCCCACACATGACATGGTCCAAGAAACACTACCTCTATTTTCTCTATCCATAACATGAGTAATCTCCACGACCTAACATAAAAATTCTCATAAAGTGCAATAAGTATAGTAATGTTTTAGATTTTATTGTATGATAACTCAATTTTGGGTATATTCCTCTCCCAAGAAACCCCAATATAATGTATGAAATATATGATCATGTATTCTAGAACCATTATATTTTTCTCTCACTAGACAACAGTGCTAGGGTGGTAAGTTGTGCTTGGAAGAACCATTGTACCCATGGCCCTCTAAAAAATATTATAAATCAAGATATAATTTTGGAATACATATATGATTCCATAGTCCTAATATCCCCATGATGTTACCATATCTGATTGATATAAAACATCCCAAGATCATAAACTGAGAAGGTATCCCTGATTGGAAGAAAATGTGTGATGTTTGTGATAAATTTCACAACAACACATATAACATCATCCCAATGAGGTAACCTAATAAAATCAATCATGAAATCCATCACAACATCATCCCATTTACACATGGGAATATGTAATTTTTGTAAACTCTCATATCGTAAATTATGTCTCGTATTCACCTAATAATTGGTAGAATACCTCATAACAAAACCATCTAACTATCATTTAATTCTTGACCACTAATTCATGTGAACCTAAATATATGTACATCTTGGTATTATTGGGATGTACAACCAAAATGAGGCACAATGCTCCCTCATAATCACATTTTATTTTTATAATAGAACCCATACATGAGCATGAATACACAAGATTTCATTCTCTCACACAATATAACTAGGGGTGGTTCCTCAGCTACCTCACTATATCATGGGACTATGGAATAGAAATCATATAACTCTCTAATCCTCGATCTGTCTAGAAGAGTAGATTTCACAACTATGTATGAGTGAAAAGTTCCCACATGGCCCTCCTACACCTCCCTGTTCATCAATGATAATAGAGACATATGATTCAAATCACTAATACCCCCCTGAACTCCTTATATTTAAGTCATTTTTTACAGTGCATCAGCAAAATTAATTTAATTTATCAAGAATATATATAATCTTGATGTAATAAGACTATCGGTACTAAGCCCACATACACTTCCAAAAATTTCATATCACGCTTTGTAAATATATACACATGACCTTTTTGGTTAGTGTATTTAAAAAATTGATGTCCCAGAAAATAATTCATCCAATAGTGCAAGGCATGTTTTAAAATGACTATATCAATAACATATGTCAGGTAATTACTCTAATATATCCACAACTGATGAGACCCAGACACCATTGCTTACTTCTAATGAATTATAACTATTCCAAGCCCGATTAATAATGAATTAGAATACATAATGTTGATCCTTCCTAGATATCGATGAATCAGGACCATCACTAAATTTATTATCCCTTTTATCTCTTAATAGGATTACTCAAATTTATCTTACCATACTAAAATTATATTTTTTTAGTCAAGAATGTAAGAATGGATTATAATACTAATTATTCTATATTAAATGCTTATTGTATTTATTTATCCCCAAGAAACATCATATATAAAGGAAATTATTTTGATGATCCTAGGAAACTACATATCTCACCATATCTGGGTCAACATATTCTTTTATCTATGAGATAATATGACACAATAAGTGATTCTTATCCATATAGAAGTGGATATTATTGAGCTTAGATTATAATTTATGATGTCTTAGTGTATCCAAAATGATATTAATAGGTTTGGCATGGTCATCTAATATTTGATAATACACCAATATATAATTCATGAATACCAAACAAGATGATTATAGATAAGGATAGAAAACTCAGCTCACCAGCACCATAAAACCTGGTGGTTCAGTCATGAGACTGAATGAAATAACAAAACACTATTATAGATCATATATTCTATGGAAAGTTATAAGTGGCATGTCTACTAGAAAAATATGTATCTGATGATATACCAACCTCAAATCAATCTCTGAGAAAGCCTATGATCCTCAGATCTAGTTGAAGATATCATTTGTCCATGGTTAGAGATACCCATTTTTAATAATCGACTAGTTCAATATCCATTAATTTACACATATCCTAAGGAAACTATCTAACTTTTTACCAAAAGGACCAGAAAACCCCATGTAGAAGTACTGGGTTGTATACTCTTCTTTACTTCCATGTCCCCATGCTAGCTCTTTAGCTCCCGAAACTCTATAATATACATCCTATAAGGAGGAATGGATACCGTTTCAACTCTTCAAATTAGTTTGATAGAGATCTCCATAAGTCTCTCTCATGGTAAACAAGAAAATAAATCTTGGAAAATGTGCCTAAAATGATCAACCATTGGAGGGAAATCTTCTTAATGTATTCCCAAATCATCAAGATATAAACTATAAAAATGGGTTGTCATCCCACCTAGACCATGATTCTTTGTTCATGACTGTCTCACCTAGTCATCCCATTCACTATTGTGAATAAACATTCCTTACACTGGTGATGTGAAGGTCACCCTCCAATGATAAAAATCAATATGGGCTTGATAAGAAACTAGCCCTTATATACTGAGAATGAAATCTAACCTAGTCATCTTGAGGAAAAATGGATCCCATACGAAGTCACACCCACCTTTCTCAATTAGAAAACCACTATAATAGAGTATTACATCATTTGTATCCCTAAGGGAGTATCTAATGTTATAACACCCTAAAAATATTGATCAATGATCTTATGTATTTCCACAATAGGTACATATATAAAACCAAGTGATGCACCTATATCAAAAATTGAAGATACTAGAATACAACATTATAATATTGTACCCATCACTATAGATTAATTGGAACTCTAAAACTATGGTATAATATATGTATCACATATCTGGCGAGAACCAAAACATTGTGAAACAACTTCACCACTCAAAGTAAGGCCACTCTAGTGTCTAGGTAAAAATAGTGAATGGATTATTTATCCATTACCACCAACTCATCCTAAATGATAGGTACATATCAATATCCTATCTGGAGATAGAGATATGAATCCCACTCTTGATCCTAGAGTCATATTTGATCAAATTTTTCTAACTGATAGTGGGATGTTCTTGGAGAAATGTTTTATATGGAGCATCCCACCATATTCTCGATAGTTGATTGAGTATCTACACACAAGTTTCAAAAATGTCTATATCACCCACACAGATGATAGAAGAAAACACTACTAACACTCATATCTAATCTAGTACTCCCCACATGGGAGGCCTCAAAATGGGGCTTCCTGGAAGTGATTGTTGAACCATTGGGTTGAGAATATGAACTACCCTGCTCGATGTTACTAGCATCCCTTTAGATATGCAATGTAATCCAAATCTGATTCAAAATCTCTATAATATTAGTCAATCAATATACATTGACCTATGATTGAACTACATGTCTAAGACCTTCCTAAAAGTGTCTCTCCCTAGAGGTATCATCTCTAAGATAAATTAGTGGAAGATGTTGAATCTGGGTAATTCATTACTAATATTACATAACATAAATTTCTACAGACTCCTTATTCATAAAATCATAAACCATTAAAACTTGTAGGGTATCAAGAAAAATTTAACCATAAAACCTTAATTGGAAATACCTCCAATCCATATCTCATAGTGTATCAACCAAGTAATAAAACATCCCACCGGTTCTTTTCTACATCCCAAATCATATATCCTCTGTGCATTACTCCCCTTATAAGAAGGGTCTACAGATGAATGAATATCGAAGTAGTATGAATTGACATATCATGAGGTTTTGGACCACCATTCCATAAAAAAGTTGGTGGATGTTGTTGTAGGAGCATAGGAGTCAGCACTTCCATATACGAGTTATAATGTGGCTCTCTCTGAATGGTCTACATAAACCATATAAACCACTCATGGAATTTTTTCATATAAACCATATCATATACAACTAATTGTTCCATAGATGAATATAAATGATGATCTACTAATATCCCATGGACATCCAGCTTTAGAACATGGTTGTTTCCATCATCCTGGAAAATGATTGGAGGTCTTCATTATGGCATGTCTCTACAATTCAAAACACACAACTCAAAAAAATATTGATAACTACAATAATGAATGTTTTAATCCAATAATAGTTCTAGACCTTCCTATGCACAATCCATACCTCTCCTCCTACTCAGGATTCCATGAAAAATTAAAAAAAGAATCACAATATACTAGATTCAATTTCTATGTCCCACTTGAATGTCAGGTCAAGGAGTATTTCTCAATTTAAAAATATTTAGATTCATTGTAAAATTCATACCAATTTAAAAATTAACCTTAAATGGATTAGAAAAATGGATCACCACTTCTTATTCATAGATCCCATACACCTCATGAATTGAAGAGTTGGATCTGACTAATCAAAACGATTACATCTTCTAGTCCTTCCGACCAATGATCTATGAATCAATGTACCACAGTGGACTAAATACGGTGTACGCTATATACCAAGTTGGAAAAATTGTTTAAGTTATCAGAGGAACTCTCTATACCAACTTTGTTTCTCAATTAACTAAAAAAATCATTTATCATGAAATTGGTATATCACAAAAGGAACATATAATAATATATTCCAATTAATTAATAAACCCTATATGGAATCAAATGATTCATGGAATGTAAATCCAAAAACGCTACTTAAATAATTCTTGAGATGCATAACCTCAAATTATCTTTTAAAAATAAAATCCCTAGTCATAGAGAGCATAAAACAATACATGCATCACCCAACATAAAAGCAAATCAACTATAGTAAGAAAATTGAGAACAAAAAATTTTCATTCTAGGAAATTTGGATCCTTCCTTCATGCGGGATAGATAATCCCTGGAATTTCTTATTGGAAAATAATAACACCATTCTCATATCCAACCAATTTTTGAAAATAGTGAATCATGAAAAGGAAATCATTTTCTACAAATTTATAATATCCAAACCCTAGTTGAAAAATAGTCCCATGAGTCATTGGGTGACATGGCCTCATGCTCACCACACCATAAAAGAAATGCTTCCAACTAGTAGTGAGGACCTATGGTGTGTCTATGGGGAGACTAAACCCTCATGTTAGAGTTTAAGATAGTGATATATACATATAAGTCAATAAAATTAGAAATAAATACCAGACATAAGATAAACATCCAAGAAAATAATAAATAAATTAATCAAAATTTAATCGCATATAAAAAATTATATTTCAGGTCAAGTCTCTATGAAAAAAAAGTAATTAAGAATCCAATATAGTACATGTATTAGATGTAAAAAATCGGAATAAATGATTATCTCCCACTAGCATCACGATCTTATCTCATTCATTTACTCCATTACTCCTAAGCCTAGAACAATTAGACAACGTACTACTAGATCATTCCCTTGTCCGTACATGTATCCATGAAGTATGTCTAGGTTCCCAACAAAGGCCTGAATATGGTGTGATAAAAAATCAGTTGGCCACTACTAATGATTTCTATAACAAATAAAGTCTATGTAATATAAGTTAAATAAGATGGATATATATCATGTATATTGCAGTAAATTAATTTAATGTGTGATCCATGTTAGGTGACACTATCGTTCCTAATAAGGATCCTAGTGAACAACTATCAATCCCCCATAAATAATAAAAAATGTAAACCCTAAATTATTAAGTGTAATATGGTCCATTCTAAACACTATAACTTGATACCCACACCAAGATTATCTGTAGATTATAAACATCAGCAATGGTCTTACTATGTAATCAATTGTATAGTATCTACAATGAAAATTCCTTATATACCACTGTATAATACTCATCATGAACATGTCGTATAATCATGTTTATATCACATCAATAATGGTAATTCCCTATAATCAAAAGTGTTAGACAATAAAGGGACTGAACAAAGGTATTGAACACAAAGGAATCCATGTCAAATCACACGTTCATCTTGATGGAAACCCAATAGTGACTTGAATGGATTCTAAAAGCATTCCAACAAACTATGTCCTATGTGAGTTCGTGATAGATGGGTCCAAGGGGTAGCATGATCCTTTTAATTAGATGGAATTAGGATCCAAGGAGTAAATTGGTCTAAGGAATCCAATACAATAATCAGGACCTATGGAGTGGAAATAGCCACCATATTCTATGGAATAAGGATCCAAGGATCTCATCCAAGGAATACACTACAATAATAAATCAATACCTCATTTCATGGACCATTCCAAAACTAGACAAATTAAAGGGGTTCAACTAACTCCCAAAAAATATATATTAAAACCATTAAATCAATTCACATAATGAAATCACATGTCATGGAGCCAAAAACCTCTATTAATCATTCATCCAGCTCTGATTAAATTTATTATGGTCCAAAACAAGTTGTGTGGTAACACCCACCAAGTCGGTTGGTATAAAATAGGGATGATACGTAAGCACACCCCATGGGTGGAATGGGTTGGGTATATCAACGTCTAATAATAAAAAAGGTTATAGTGGGAAAACTAATCAGGTCCCACACTATTTAAACAAGACATTCATTAAATTTTTGGGGGAATGTTTAGAATCCTTGGCATGAATCACAATTGTAAAAAGATATAAAAAAAGAAACCACAAGGTTGAAGGTATATAATACCTACCATTAGTCCATATCAGAATAATCATCTAGTATCCATATCAGATTGGGTCTAGATCGAGAAAAAATGAATAATAGATGAAATGACTAAACATATTCCATATTAGCTTGAACCTAAATTACTCCTCTAATACCAATCCAACACAATAATTAATGAAGTTGAATTAATATCTCACAAATGTGGATCCAATGTGATAAAAATGAATGAAATGAAGTATAGAGAGTGAAGAAACACCAAATCCCAGTGTTGTGCTCAAAGGGGGATCTCTATGTTGAACCTCCTACACATGAGGAAAAAATAGAGGTTGAAGTACAACTATCTAACATTTATTCCCTGTATCAGTTTTTTAAAACATTCCTTATGTATTTATAAGGAATTTATATTATTTACACATTGTTTAAATCTCGGGGTCTTCCCCATGGGAAAAATCCTTTATATGTTGTAAATTGGATCACCTAAGAAATTACACTTCATTAATGAGTAATCCCCTTGTACTCATATTACACAATGTGTAACTGGCCTACATCCAACCTATGGTCCCCCATCCTCTTATTTTTATATAACAACCCATATGGCCCATGGATTTGATATAGGGTGTAAGCTAACTAGAGAACATAAACAAGATCTTAACCAGAAACAGAAGAAATTCACACCACATCCAAAACCCTAGGATCTAAAACATTAATATCTCCATTTTTACCATTAAGAAGCATTTGAACTCACCCATTATTATGTTCCCTTTACTAGGTTATGAAGAATGGTAATATGTATGATTTTTCTTATAAAATTTTTAGTATTGAATAAAATAATGGGAAATGATATACATTACTTATTAACAAGTTGTTTATGTTTCCATAATTACAAATATATTTGAAAATTTTGATTATGTTGTGGATTGTTATGTTATTTAATTAATATTCATTTAATAATATATAATATGGAGTTAGAAATATTATGGTTCATTATAACTTACATTGGAGATTTGATCAGTCCCCGTACAAATACTTTTCAATTGAATAGAATAGGAAAACATAGTGTTAAGAGGGTCTTAATAATCTGTGAGGGATATCTAATAGATCATATTATGTTAGATTTTCAAGAAATATTTGAATTTTAGGTGACTGTTTGAAAGGGTGTAAGTGACCCCCTTTTATAAGAGAGTCAAATGGAACTTTTGGAAGCACTATTTATATTTTAATAACACTATGTCACAATTCTATGGTCATAACTCCAATGTTCCAATGTAATGGTGTTATTAGGGTATTTGGGTTTATTAATAATAAAAATAATATTTACAATAAAATTTTAACATTTCACCAGGTTGTTAAAATTATGTTTTAACACATTAATCTTATATTTCTAAATGATGTAACTTTTTTTTATCTATGAGATTTTTTATTTTTCAAAAAATAACTCATAACACATATAACATAAATTGGTTTTTATGAAGATAATTTCACATATAATTATATCAATTAAATTTCGAAATACTATAAAATAAAATTTTAAATTATAAAATGTGTATAAAAACACTTTTAGTAGAAGAAATGTTTTTTACCATTATGGATTCTTAATACCATTTAGTATTTATTTCAAAATGGGTAAGTGTTTATTTATTTGATTTATTTATTTATATCTAATATTTTATTCATTATTTATTAAATTGATTTTTAGTTATTTTTTATATAAATTTCGTCATATTAATAAAATTAAAATTTTAAAATAATTATATCACCATTATCGTGGTATGTAACATTATTAATTAAAATATAAATTTTATAAAAAAATGAATTTTCACATATTAAATAATATAAAATTTGTTATCTAAAATATAAATATAATTCTATCATATTAACTTTCTGTGTGTAAGGAAGTAAATCTCAATGTTAGTGTATGTAACAAGTAAACACTATTTTTTAGAAAATATTATATCTAAGAATAATGTTTAGGGATAAGACCAAAATTGTCAATGTTAATGATTATAATCATATTAAAAGTATTCTAATTGATCAAATAAGACTTATTTTAATGTGAAAAAATATTAACATATATTTCCCTATGTTCAAACATAACTAAAGGAAATGATGAAAAATAATTTCCATAATATAATTATAGATTGTCTAAAAGGATATTCATGGTTTATTTTAAATAGAAATATTATTATTAAATAATTTATATTATTTCATAAATATAAATTTTATATATTGATTATGTTTTCATAAAATATATTTTAAAAAAATTTGATGGTATTGTAAAAAATTAATTTTTTACTATTCACCATTAAATTGGATATTTTAGAAAAATCTACAATTTAAATCCAGAATTATTTTTTATTGGAAATGAATTATTATTTATAAAATTTATTATAACAAATTAATACATATATATTTAAAAAATAAATTATATAACATAATGTAATAATATTGTGTTCAAAATAATAGTTTCAATATTATCTCATATTAATAATATATCCTATAAAGGTAAAAACTATTTACGGGTTTCCATCCTAGTTCTTATTATATATTAATTAATAATGTGTTCTCAATACAATGTGGTATGTTTACATTTGTTGTATCATTCGATATTTGTTATAAAACACATTTGAATTATTTAAAGGTAAAAATTTATAATGATCATGAGGTATTAAATTTATTATAACAGAGGATAAGAGTGAATACATATAAATTTGGACATGAGGGATGGGATTAATGTTATAATCACATTTTATATCATGTTTTTAAATTTTATATTTACATTGGAAAAATTATATGATTCTAATATATTAAACCACATATATTTTATTCTCCTTTTTTATATTTGGATTCTACATGTTTATATTCAATTTATTCACCTATTAGATATAGAATAAAATGTTTGTTATATATATGATAATTTATTTTTTAGAAAATTATGTTTTAATGCTTTCCATCTAAATATTTTTTCTTCCATGTCAGTGTTCTCTTAAATGTTTGAAGAATATTTTCAACAACAACAATGATTTGATGTTATTTTCCATAATATATGTCATTATTTTTATAGTTTTAATATTTTTCTATGTATATCATTCTAAATGGGGTGTTATTTTATTTTTTACGAAAAATGTATAAAAAATATTTATTTTAACATTTACTTCATAAATGAAATTTCTTGTTTCAATAAAAATTATTTATATATAATTCTTATTTTATATTTTCAATCGTTATATACAAAAGAAAATATATTTATAAATATTTTAGGAATTTTTTATTAAAAATGATATTAAATAAAGTTTATTATTATATTAAAGTATAGAATATAAATTTGTAGGTTATTTATAACTTCTTTAGTACAAAAAATTATTGTTATATTATTTTTAATGATTTATTTCCATATTATTTTAATTTTTAAAATCAGGGTTTTAGGTTAAAAAAACCATCATTTCTGAAAAATCAAATTTTTCCTCATTTACTAATTAATGGTTTTTCTATTGTAAAAATTTTCTTGATCACATTGAAAATCGGTACCCATAATTTCATTTGAAATTATTTTCCCCTCCTTGTAAATATTTTACTTATCATGGATTTATATGGGCTAATGTACACCAATTGGATGTTATATCAATTGCATACCATTTTTATATATGGTATCTGTTGATTGGAGTTTAATAGTTTCATTTTATCTGTTGGGGAAATATTAAATATTATTGACACAATATATATATATTTGATAATTTATAATTCATTTTTATAATGGGATTAATGTTTCATTAAATATATAATTAATAAATTAGAGATACAGGTGAGGTATATGGCCTAGTTATAGATAAAATTTGTATCTATTGACAGGTCTTAGTAAACAAAAAATTTAGCTGATATATAGGTTATGTTTGTAAGTCCATGTCATACTATTTGGGTATTTTTTATATAAATTACCTATATATATAGTATATATTGGTTGAGAGGTCCTGAAAACATAAAAAATTTATTTTTTAAGATAACTTGATGTTGATAACATGATCCCATAATTACTCAATTCTATTATTATTAATTCACTTTACATTATCCATGTGATTACTATTTTGATATTAGCCATGTATGTACTTTTAATTGGAGGTGTATATTTCATTACATGTATTTGTATTATCTACTCAAAATATTTCTTATTATGTATTTTCTTATGATAATAACTTTTGTAAACTTTCCCTTACTAAGAATTTAAGATCACAAAACATTTGATTCCTATCCCCAAGACATGAAAAAATTATATTTGAGTCATCTTCATGGGTAAAATAATGTTTTTTCACAGTAATTTTTATTTATTCAGTGTTATATATAAATAATTTATATATATATTTTACTAATATGACTAAACTAATTTATACATTATGGTTAAATCCTTTGGATATTATACCACCATAGTTAGTATGTACGATTTCTAAGTTACTATAGTTGGGGTTTCCAAAACTCAGATGATATAGATCCATACAGTGGTAAATAATGTAACTCAACTATAAGATAATAAATGCTAGTGTCCCATTATTAAATTTACACTTTCATTAATATGGAAAAGATATCATGTGTTTATTCTCAATTCATTATGGAGGAGGCTCTAACAGTGGATGTTACAGATACATATATGGGTCCCGTGATTATAGTAGATATGACATTAGTAGAGGTTTCACCTGACACCTCTAGTAATTGAGTTAAACACATCATTAGAATTTTATTATAAATATATATAAAATGTTATGATGATTCTGACTATATTTTAACAATAGTCCATCTAGGTTTTCAAAGATATGTATAGATTGTGTTAGAGATGAGAGTTATCCTAGATAGGACATCCTATGATATTTTATCATCTCTCATTAGAGGTTAATTAAATTAATAAACTATTTTTCGAAGGAATGTTTTACCATCAATGTTTTTTTCACCATAATGTATTGTAATTTAACATAATTTTAATTCATAAATCCTTTTATTTATATTCTATTACCTTCACAAAACGAGGTCACAAGTTGGTTTACCAAGCCTACCCATATTATGATATGATAATGCGAAAAGAGGATTATTTGGTAAGGATTCCTTATCCATTAAAACTAAGGAAATGTTGGCTACAAGACCAATCATCTCCATTTCATTTTCTACTTAGGTGGATGATGATGTGATGAATATAATAGAGGAAACTACCATTGAACATTACAGTGGAGCAATTAAAATGGTAGAAGTATGTATATCTAATAGTGGAGGAAAAAAATCAATACTACACATATCTAACTATCCAATATATATGTAATAATGGTACCACATATAGTGATAGAAAATATGTTGAGGAATGGGAAGAAGAAGCTCCCGTGCTGGTGTACCAATCTACATAGGCATTAAATTTATTTCAAAACATTGAGTTTCTAATCACCCCATGAAACATGATTCCAATTATTTCCTCACTATATCTAATGGATTTCAATTCCAATCCCACATATCATTCAATGAAATGATCAATGACCAAGATGGTTTTTTGGACACTTGGACATTAATTTCTATGACCCAGGTAAGTGATCTATGTCACAACATAGCCAAAATCAATTATACTATCTTTAAACTAGGGTGTCACATATTTAACTATTATATAATTCATACAACATTAAATATATTGGTTAATGTGTTGGAGGAGGCATGATTACTCATATTGGAACTTTCAAGGAATAAATATTTTTAGAGGACCACATTATGATAAACATAACATTGATAGAGGGGGTAAATTAGTTTTTGGAACAATTTCATCAATTATATCTTTAATAAATTTTACCTCACATAAATTTTTGGAGCTTAAAAATATTATTCTATTTTCCTTATCGTATGAATGTACAGGGAATCAGGAATATATGGAAAATAATATTTTTATAAGTTTCACCACACTATAAGAGTATCTATTCATTGATTGGGTTTTGAAAAAATATGATACCACACAACCATTATAAAACAATCCTTAGTAGGATTATAATAAGAATGAAAAATCATTTCTCTTATATCACACTATAGTCAATTGGAAGATCTTGTACTTCTTATACATTATTTATACTACCACCGAAGACAGAATACACCTTCTTAATGGTGCATTATAACACAATGATTCTCTTTCACCTATTTATTCTTATGATGTATGTCACTATGCATCATTATTATTCTCTCTCCACATGTTACATTAATAATGGAATGTAAGAGCAATTTCTGCATCATAGTAGTTAACTAAATGTTTCTCTATTTTCTTCTTTATCTTTCCCTGAAAATAGATATGCACAATAATTTATTCTACTCTTCTACTTCACTTTTCCAATCTTATATAAAATGTATTTATAAGATAAATCTATTATATTTTTGAACTATTATACCATTTTTTTCTGAAATAATAATATTATAATAGCTCGGAAAAAAATTCTCATATTTAGTCACAATGATATGAATATTTAATTTGACTAATATTTCCTACATACTGAACACATAATATAAAATATATTTTTTATTTTTTCTCTATTGTTCTCCTTAGTGAAACACACATTTATGGAATTATATTTCACCAAACTTTAATATTATTTTATTAATGAATGATATTTCCAAACATAAGAACTCCTATAACTTATTTCGATGCACATAATAAATTTTTTGCCGGGAAGTATCATCTTTGTTAAAATTATTATAATTAAGAATTTATTTTTATTATTTAATGTGATATTTTAGTTTCATTTATTATCATTGCTAAGGATTCCTTTGGTCTTATGTATCAATAAAACATGTAGTTTTTGGGTGTTTTTGTATATATTCATGCAAATTAGCACACGGTACCATGAACACACTGTCCTCCTCACACAAACATAAATAGGTTCTTGGTGTCAATGTTCTCTTATGCCCAATTTTGTATTAATAAACACCTATTGACATCACATAATCTAGTATGTGTGAGATATCCTTAATCCATAATAAAACCCATGAATGGTTTTCTGAATTATATTATTATTTTGAATAAAACACATGAGATATTTTTTTATATTTTCACAAATTGAAGTGCATATTTCAAAAATACCATTTTATATGTTTTTATTCAAAAATAATAATTCTTTATATAAAATAGTGATACAAGACTAAACTAACACTATATCATTGAATCGATCAATCATCTTTCAATCACGAATGAAGAAAAAAAACCTAACAACATAAGACTCTTTTGTGAGTTCTTCTTCTTCAAAAAGATAAGTGTGTGTGGATCTTTTCTCTTCATGAATATACATATATCATAGTTCTTATGAATGATATATATGACAATGTAAATAATTTATTCATTTAAATAATTGGATCAAAAAAGTCTCCCTTTTATGTAAAAGAGAGGGAGGATATATTTAGTTTTCAGAAAAATAGTGCTCTCTTGTAAAAATGTGAGTTGAAGAAAAAAGGTCTACATGGTTAATGATATGTATATAGAGGATTTATCACCTCTACTTTATTATCTTTCGTGAAATAAAATAATGTGACATATCGAATCTAATAGATGTGTTTATTCATATAAAATTTAATATCCTCAAACGTATCATTGTTTTATATAACATGAGTTTCATTTCTTTACATGATTCCAAAAATCAAAGGGTATTCATGATGAAGCCTCATATTTAAGATTGAATATGTATCATTTGATGAATACAAACTAAAAAAATAGTCTTCACATCATCACAATCATTCAAAAATTAAATTTTCTTTGCACAACATGTTTATAACATGGTAAAATATTCATGAATGTTGATACATATCATTCATGTATACTGTCCTCATTGGATCATGAATATTTTTTCCAGTGGTTTTCTTGGAGAGATATGTTTCTGAAAAATATATGTTTTTTCATTGAGATATGGTTACTAGAGGTTGAATAAAATTTTATTATTGATCTGATGGATGATATCTATTCGATAGAATAACTTCATTATAAAAATAAATTTTTAATGTCTGTATAGTAACCATGCGCATTGTCCATCCCAAATTGGTGTTGGATGATGTTATTATAAAATTAAACACTAAACCTATTCCTTTTTTTCTCGAGCTGGAACCATGGTTCAGAAACTAGAACACATCACACTCTCCTTTCATGGGTTGTGTCTCACCTAAATGGTCTACTTGGGCACCCAACTACGCACCACGTACACGCCTCTACGGGCACTATGAATCTAACAACTTATAATTCCACCAATTTCCTCATATGGTGTAATATTATAATTATATATTCCACTGTGGGATGACCATGTTTACTACCACACACATAATTAACCACCTTGGTCCTATAAATTTTTAAGGAAGCCTATCGTTGGCTTAATTGTTAGCCAATTGTTTTTTCTAAAAACATTGAACAAATTCATGGTAAAACAATCTATATAAAAATATACCAAACCATAATATCATAAATTATCTTCATATATTTCGAATGAAATTATTATGTCTATTTCATATCCCTATAATTATTCAATAGGAAAAATAAATTTTTTAATGATCTTATATAAAATCCTTTTTCTTTTGAGTTCCTCAACATGTTGTGAACAAAGTACTAATACCCAAAATATTTATACCATGTTCTGGACATCAATAACATCACACCAATCATCATATTGGTTAAATAAATGTCTATAAATGAATTTACATATAATAATTATATTTCAATACTATCTTATTCATCCATTCATCTATTCTACAATATATTTGTTTTATCAATATTTGATATTTTTTATACTTGAGTATAACATCAAACAACTTATTTCTTAAATAATTATTAAAAATATAGAAAGAAATGAAATATTAATATCTAATTAACAACTATTGAAAACTAATAGCTACAATTGAAGAAAATAAATCTCACACACATTGTCAGATATTTATTCTCCCCGTGTTTATTTATTGGAAATAACATCAATGTTCATTAAAAAATAACAATACTTGGGTCTTTTACATTAAATTTTATAATATTTCATTCTTATTTATTCCAACCATTTTTAAATGAATATATTTTTTATGGAAAAATTCAATTAGTACATAGTAAAAAAAATAAATCATCCATCATTTAACTAAAATATTAAATTATCTAAACGTGATGTTGAGAACATGAATATTTGATTTTTATAAAAAAACATTTCTTACAAAATAATCATTATACCACGTGAATGGAGAACTCAAAAAAATCATTAAAGGGTTTTAAACTTCTATTCTAGGAATATTATAAATAAATCTAATATCTATATTTTTAAGAAATTTTAAACCAAAACTCTTACACTCACTTCAGAAAACAGAACAAAAACAGTCATGTACAACAAAACAGATATGTGGACTTTGAGAACATACAAACATTAAGTTTTATTATATAAATTATTAATTCAGTTACTCCCACTTTGTCATATGTTTATTATTATATTTTTATATTTAATAATAGATTAATAAAACCGTACCTTTTCCAATATCATGATCTTGAACCAATTTCTAGAATTATCATTTTTTTGTATAAAAATAATTTATAGAAGCTTCTTAGTCTTTCTTTACCCCTGACCCCAATGGTAAAGAATCCAAAACATCTTATTAATTTTCAATATCGTCAAGAATGGATTTAATGTTTTTCCAATATAAAGAATAATACTAAATTAATCTTCAACTTTTTGTAGTCCATTTTTTACAACATCTATAACGTCCCCATTAATGACCTTCTTCAACACTTATTCTTTAGGAAACAAAATATTAGATCAAAATAATATATTATCTTATTTATTATTAATATTTTGGTTATTACCTAACTTTATTTGACATCATAAAAGTGATACTTGTATATATTATTATTTGAATACTAATTGAGAAAAAATCTTGGATGATTAATTCTTCAGCTTTACCATTAATAATTAATAGCAATCAATACCTCTTAGGTACTCCCAGAGATAACTTTTTTCAAATTTCATTTAATGTATTATAAGAACAGATAAAATATAAAAATATTAATGGATTATGAGGGATATTACCAGAATATATATGATAACATCAATGTTGATAAAATTTTCTCAAATAAGTTCCACCATTTTCCCTATTATTTATTCTTGCACATATGATATTCAATTCTTAGTGTTGCTGGGTAGATCTTATAACATATTAAATTTCATTTTTGAGTTAACCTAATTTCTTAATGATATTTTAGTGAATTCATGACACCTAGTATAATGTTCCTATTCTTAATGATTTTTATTGTGTTCAAATTAATACAAAGAATGTCAAATCATGTTACACCTCACACATAAAACTTTTCCTTCATTTAAACTATTTTATTTCCTTTTTGAACTCAAAATTTCCTTTGATTCTTCCAATCTTATAGTTATTTCTAAATCCTATGGCTATGTAATGAACATATCATTTATATAATTAGAAATAAGTATTGATTTTCATCATCGATTCATTTTAATTACAACATTCTTATTTATTATTTTAGATGCCACACTAGTTATCAACTTCTTCAATTTCAAATCTCAGGTATCGTCACTATTATTACATGAATTTTTCTTGAGATAATTTCTATTTTCAAAATTTCATTACATACATCCCATTGTGTCTTATAATGTTTTAATAATATCATGAGGTATTATTTTTATAATATCATTTGATATATGTCGAGATGAGAAACAATAAATTTTTACCATCATATTTCCCAAAATTGAAGGTCTATTCAAAATTTTTAATCCTATATTAAGTATAATGAAGTTTTTAACTATGAATGTATCTTATAAATCAATGTAATGATCACGAAGGACATATTATTCCTTGTTCTTTAAAATTGATAATATTCTCTCATCGGTCAAGTGAAAAATTTCGGAATGAATTCCTATAACAAAATTGACCATAGCCCTTGATCATATTATTTATTTAATTTGATGTTTTTGGGTTTTCTTCATAACATGTTGAGATATTTATGGGGAACTAAATTAAAAAATATTTTCTTATCCACACTAGTATTGGATGTTGTATTCGTATCACTTTGATTCTTTTGTACGTGCCAATATTTGTTTCAAACCTTTATTATTCATGATAATAGGCATTGAGACATTATTAAATTGTTGTATGGATTGTAACTCACTATTCGGGGATACCTATGGTATATCATTGATAAAACTGTGGATATTATAATCAAATGTTCAAGGTATTTTAATATTAGAACCATCCAGTGTACATTGTGTTTTATTAGTAACTGTGTCTTTTTATTACGATGCCTCGTTATGTTTTTTTTCAGAAGATTGTCCCACTAAACTTCTAATACATGAAATGTCATATTTAGGGTGTTTTTTTATTTTTAATCATAATAACGTTCTCATCACAATGATTATTAATTATTTCAACTTCCTATCTATGAAGATTTACTTTTATTTTTTATTAAATTGTATGCTTTAATAATCTTAATGATTTTTTCCGCTAATTGAAACTCGTTATCATTAATTATATTATTAAATTTTTTGTAATGTTAAATTATATTTTCTACAAGGGAATTCTAAACAAAATAATTCAATTCAACTTTTTTGATCCTTTTTTATTCAATGTATCAAACCTATATTAAGCTCATTATACTTTCCAAAACCATTATTTTAAAATCCTTTCCCATATTATCTTCATATTTTTTTAAATGTGTGATCAATTATTACATGTAATGAAATAGTAAAAAAATAAGATAGATTATACCTATAGCAATGAAATAAATAATGTATCTTAATCTATAAAATAATATTTTTTTCAATAATATAGATTGATCATCATCACCACTTATTCTAGGATAGTATTCTTATTGACATTTTTAAATGAATTCTCAAAAACCTCATGTTAAATTAATATGGTCGATTAAATTAAGATAGGGATGATTTCCATTTAATTGGTGTAAACATTAGTCACATGTACTTTCACGTTAATGAAATATATATCTTCATGGTCAAAAGGAAATATAGAAACTAATACATAGACTTATTTAGGAAAGAGGGAATTCAAATTCATCTTTCAGTTCAAATTATTTATTCCTTTTATCATGGTTTTCGTAGAAATATAATTCTATTAAGAGATAACTAAATCGTTAAAAAAATTTATTGTAAAAATAGAAATGTGATTAAAATTAGCTATAGATAATAAATTAAATATAGATAATCAAATAGATGTGATCCTTACATATGATACCATTTGAGTGGACGAATTTTGGGTATAATAAACACTAATATGGATGGCTGTGATTTAATCATAGGATTCTTTCTAGTAATTGTAACTTTTTTACCTTTTTATACAATTTTTATTATTAAATTATATATTAATTATAATATATAGGTATATGAGTGTAGGAAAATATGAAAAACATTATTTTTACTTGGTCTTGTAATCATCAGGAGTAGCTAGTCCTTTGCATAGTATTGAAAGAATCCAATACTAGAAACCACTAGAAAAAATCATATAACATTTTGGAAAAATAAAGAGATATAATTTCCCTTACACCATGTTATAGTTAGTTGATATTTCTTATGAAACTTTTTATTTCTTTATTCTTCCACCATAGATAGTATAAATCTTCTAAAAGGTTCTTTATTGCACTGGGAAAATATTCCACATTCTGTGACTTTTGATGGATTTCATAATGCTTTTATTTTATTCTCTCTTCACTTATTACTTACATAGGGGGTAGAAAGTATCTTTGAATCATCATAAAATAAAACAAAAAACTTTATCAATCTTATTATTTTTCCTCGTTGAAAACACATATACACAATGACTTATTTAATTATACTCCTTCTATATATTCATATGGTACTAAATGATAATAAAATAGTTGTCTGGTGTCTGTCCCAAACATGATTAACTATTTGGTATTAAATAATAATTTGTTGTTAATAGTGAATAACTCTTTTTGGTATTTATCTCAATGATATGAAAATTTACTTTGATATAAATATGAAACATCCATGATAAACAATACTAAAAATTACATTTGTAATTGTTATCCTTTTTTCATCATGCTGAAGTAAACATTTATGAATCTAAATCACACAACTCATTCAATATTATTTCCCATAATAATGGTCTTCCAAAAAACAATAATTTCACTCAATTACTTCAAGGAATATAAATAATGTATTTCATAGAAGACTCATTTTTATAATCCTTAACATATATAATATATTGTTCTTATTGTTTATTGTTCTATTTTAATTTTGTTTAATATATAAGATTATTCTACCTTTAAATTTTAGTTTTAATAGTTCTTATAGATTTTTGGGTGTCCTTTTACATGTTCCTGAAAATTACCACACCCAACCATGCACAAACTATCTCTCTCTTCCAAACCTGAATATGTAATCACTATCATTATTCTCTAATGTAAAAGTATGTATTCATAAAAAACTACTTACATCACATAATATAGTTTATACAAGATCCCTTTATACTATCATGAAATAAAGATCTGTCATTCATGATTCTCGTTCCTCATGTATGTAATGCGTACAAGATCATCTGTCATCTTCATGTTTTTAAAAGTTCATGGATCTAAAATTTGATGATGAATTATTTTATACATGGATAGTATTCCTTCAAGTAACATAGTGAGATAGAATAATACTTACACAAGAACACATAGTAGACCAAGCATCATGCAGTAATGATTGAGTACAACAAGTATGAATTCACGAGGCTCTTATATGAGTTTTTATTCATTGCACACATAGTGTTGTAAGAAAAAACTATTATTCATGAATTTAAGAGTTTTATTATTCTTACATGAAATATAGATGTTCAAAAAGGTCCCCTATTTATGTAGTAGATTGTACATTTGAACTCTCTTCTAATTTACTTAAAATATAGCATGATGATACTCTTTTTTATATAAATGATATATTTTAGATAGGACCATGAATAAAATATATATTTTCATCCAAGGATATTTTTAAATTATAAATAGGTTTCACCTTATCTCATTAAATATCTTCCACTATCTTTAATATATGTTTTATTTCATGCCAGATAATATAGGTGATTTCAGAATGATTCAATAAAATAAAATGTTTTTGTGTCTTAATGAAATTGAGTTTCTATTATTTAATATACACATAAAATAATGGAATATTCATGATAAATCATCACATGATTTTTTCCATGTGAATAGATTCGTGTACCGACTCTCCCCCAAATATACTGCACAATTTCATTATAAATCATCATTGATATTCAATTCAAAAAACCTATTGAAGAAAAACTTAAATATACATAAATTTTGATACATATCATTACTCTTTTTAGATCTCATGATATCGGGATTACATCAGTTTATGGTAATTACATAATGATGTTTTTATGATGAAAATTAGGTCTGTTGTCAAGATATGATTGTTGTAGGTTAAATAGAACATCAACATTAATTATGCATCTAGGTCGACAGTGTCAAACGAAAATGTTGTAAACATATGTTTTTATCAGGAAAAAAATAACACTAAACATATCATATCTAAAATAATAGTTAGATGTAGTTACACGCTACTTAAAAATCAGTCAATTCCCACTATTTTAAATACTCCACACCAAATTTTGGCACCCAAAACACAACAAAAACACCCTAAAAGGGATATAACTCACTTGTGTGGTCCACTCGGCCACCCACCTGTATTATATACATAGAACGTTTTGAAAAAAATGTATAGTTACTGAATAATTTTACAATATTATTACATTATTTTTAATCAAAAAATCCATTAATTACAATCAAAATATCATGGGGCCTACTGTATTGGGAATAAGAAGTTCATAATATATCATTGTTTGACAATAAAAATGGTTATTTTATTCTCCCTGACGTGTATCAGGATAATTTCGTGCACCTTAAGATGTTTTGGATGACCACGGGAAAACATTAGAAAAATGGGTTTTCTAAACATAACAATTAGGGAATAAATGTGACAAAGAAGAATATCTTGTGAGTCAATGGAAGAAAATGATATCATAAATGAGAAAGATCAGGAGTAATAGCATTAGATCACAACATAATGTATATGTTATTATAATATCATTTTATTATAGTAAATGTTTTGTAGATATATTAAAATTCATAATAATGAGTCAAGGATAAAGGCCAAGACTATATCACATGGTAGACAATGTCCTAGAATAGATTATGTTTACTCCCTAATCCCATATATGATGCATCATGAGAGTAAGTTTTTCCCCAATGCATTAGAGTGATACCAAGGAACCACATTCAAAACCCATTAAGGATAATTTATGGAATAGTTGTAAATAAAAAATAATTTATAAGAAAAATGATCATATATCGAATGAAATGAGATGCATAATCTAGTGTCATATCATGATCGAAGGAAATTTTATAAATAAGGAATTTGATGGATGACCATAAGTCACATATTACCCCATCAATATAAGGTAAAATAAGATATTTATATTTGTTAAAGAAATATATATATATATATATATAATTTAGTAGATATCTATAACATAAATGGTTGTCTCTATTGATGAAAATATTTTTAAAAGATTACATGGAATATTTCTTTGGGAAGATATTCCTTGAACATTGAAATAATATCTTCAAAAAATTTACATTTAAAAAATTTTATACAAAAAAAATTAATTTAAATGAACTACAGAATAATATAAAATAATATTCTATGAATTTAGTTTTCATAATGTAAGGTAATTATATACAGTTTGTATAAGTTAAAAAACCATACTCACTTACTCTTGTAGAAAGTATAAAATTTCATTGTTCCAAAAATATAAATAATATTCCCTTCAATTTACTTTTCTAAAAGACATAATATAAGGACGTGACCTTAAACATTATATAATGTTGAATTAAATGAATAATTCACCTTGATGATCTTTTCAGGTTTAGAGTTTTAGATAATTTGGACAAAACTATTACATCTCAAAAGATTATAAAGTAGACACTTCTACTTAGTTTCCATTTTTTTCATAAAGTAAAAACTCTGGAAGAAAAGAGTAATGTTTAGTTCCATGTTTTAGATAGCATGAATTTTCCTTTATCCCATCCTTGACCCTATTAATCATTAAGTCCTTTGAAAACATTTCAAAGCTTGGTATGAGTATAAAAAGCATAGTAAGGGTTATAAAACAAAGAAATTAAACATTAGTTCATAAATATATACAAAACATAAACTCTTTTACTTACCTCATGAAATCATAAGATTTATGAATAACACAAAGAAATCACAAATCATAAAGGTTTCTTGTGGCATCCATAACATACTTACAATGTAGCTATCATAGCTACATAGGGAGTTACTTTGGAATACCCATCACTGTACATTCCCAAGATCTCTTAGGATAAACATTCATGTTTACCTCAATCACTTTACCCAATGCATCGGAGATCAATCTCGGGCTCACCCGCCCTAGGTTTATCACGGAACCACTTGTATACGTAACAACACCGAAGAACCATAACATTTTTTTGTAAAACATAACACAAATATAAAAGAAAGATAATATTTCCACATTTCAATCACAATATATCATTTAAAAAAATTGAAATAAAAAATCCATTATCAAACCCATTTTCAATAACAAAATACATAAAATATTATATGATATTTATTTTCCTTTTAAAAACATTACAGCTTCTTATGGAAGCCAAAGATCAAATAATAATCACGGCGGCAGAAATGTCGTTGTCACCGCGTACGTTAAAAGAAACATTCTTATTTTTGTCATTTAGTAAAACACCTCATAGAAAAAGATTCCATTTTAAGGAATTGAAAATTCAAAGGTGTTTATACGACATATAAAATAAAATCGTGTTTTAAGACAAAATATGCCTCAATGAAAGGAGATTGAGACGAAGTCCCTTACCTCTTGTCCGACTTGACTCAATCCTTTTTTAATCTCTGGAATAATAAAATAATGATAATTTATACTTTCTTAAGAACCTTTTTCATTTTTATTATTCCTTTTATATCACTTATTACCATGTTATAAACATTATGTAATCATTTAAGTTAATAACATTTGTTTTGTCGATATTTGGTACTGGAGTAAAAAATAAACACCTTATATTTACAAGTTGTCCATGTGGTCAATAGTCCATTATATCCAGAATGATATTAATTATTTAGATAATATATATAATATATATCCAGTATAAATATATTTATAACAGTATATATCATTTGGAGGTAAGAAATGAAATGCACTGTTCATGGAGACGGTAAGCCATACGTAATCATTAATGCTACATTCATTTCTATTTATTATTTTAGTGGAATTAAAACATAATGAAACATAGGTATATTAGAATTTAGGTATAATATCATATATAATATTATTAACTCCATCCTTTATACACCCCACACATGGCATTAACGAGTCATATCACGTTGAGGGGGTGGTAGTCCGCACTTCCTCAAATGAAATTATCGGATTTAGACATTATAGAAACCATAAAGGTATTACATAAAAGAAAAATACAGAAGTATATTGAAAACATAAACATAATATATATCATATATAAATATAGATTCATCTTAATGGCCACTATAATTGGAAGTAGGAGATAATCAAACAATTATCATCTCATGGGGCGTTAGTTTTCCATCCATAAAAACAATATGGTCTTCACCCATTAGATAAAGGTTTTTGTAATTGTAGTTAAAATCCTTCTCATAACAACATCCTAGTATATTGAGGATACCACTGTTGTTATAAAATAAAGGAATAAAAATAGTTTAGGGGTTAGAGAACTAAAATAAATGAAAATAAGTTAAGAGAAGATGTTACCATTAATTTTGGTAACTTCCTTTGGTTTGAAAAAAAAGGACTTCTTGAAGTGACTTCTGCCTAAGGTAAGGATTCTAGGAGGAGGATAGGTATGTAGGGAGATTAATTGGTTAGAGTGTAGAAAATACAAAAGGCTTGATAGGTGTCAGTAATTGGTTATAATTCAGGGACTTTCATAAAGGGGGGTGGGGGCTCTTTAGGAAAGTGTGATAATATAATTTTATTATATAATGATATTCGGTTTATAAAGGTCCAAAACTCTTTATGGTTGAATATAAGATGACTCATGGTAGAAATAAATTCATCTAATAATAATTTTACAGGGTTTGGATGTTACTTTAATATTAATAATCATATTTATTTAAATCATTTATTAATGATGTAAACACTGCATCATTATTGTGTCATTAATAATTTAATTTATTCGATGTCTAAAATTTAGAAATAAATACCATGATGAAGGATTTATTTTTAGATTTCCAAATAATATTTATCCTCTAAATTATAACTTATATAACACCATGTAAAATTAATTTACAAAGCGATATTTGTTTATGTTATTTTTGCCTTTACATTAAGTTAATTAAAATAAAGTGTAATTATCATTCATAAGTAGCTGCATGGGGTCCCAAAATTAACCCAAGGATGCCCATGGTCGGCTATTACTCATCCTATAATGTTAGAACATGTGTTAAGGTGATTTTGAATTATTTTAATATTCTTTTTACCTTAAATTACTCTATTTACCTTTAACTACGGTAAATAAATGACAAAAGTTACTATTTACCAAAAATTATTTTCATCTTATTGAACCAAATTTCACTTAAAAATAACAACCATGTATGTCGTGTTTTCGAAATTCAAATCACAGAAGTGGAAAATTTTTATTTAAATAAAAAAGTTATTTTTTAACTACTACTGAGTGGTTTCACTATTCATAAAAAATTGACATTTTTCAGAAAAATACCAAAAATTCAGCTTAATCTATATTTGATATTCCAAATTCAAAAATGATGTCTATTTTTTAAAATTCAAAACATAGAAGGTTCATTAATTAATTTGAAATTAATTCCCGTTGTTAAGACAAATAACGTGTTTTTAAGAAATAATAATTATCAAAAGATTGGCAGTTGTTTATGTTCAATTTCAAAGTGAAATTAATTACAATGACCAAAATTGGATTGAATGGTAAAAATATATTCTAAATACACTTTAAAAATAATTAAAAATATAATCTAACCATATAAATAAATTAGATTAAAATGCTGTTTTGAATTAAAATACAATATTTTTCACTATTCATTAACAAAATGAACTTTATCGGAAAAATTCAAAAAATTTACAAAAAGTAAATTTTGATCTCCCCATTCCAAAAAAGTATCTTATTTAGTCAAATAAAATTTATTAAAGTGACCAAAAATATATATAAATAGGGTTCTCCATTAAAAGGTGGTAAATCGACCTTTTAGTGTAAATTATGCTTAAAATTAGATTCATTCATATTTTAAGCCTCTAATTTTTATTGGATAAATGTAAATACATTTAAGAAAAATGTATAATAATATTTTAGTTAGTTTTTTTCACTCCCGCCAATACAACGACTAGGAGTTAAAAACCATTTAAAATAATAATATTATATTATTAGTATGCAAATTAAGATTTCAAAGAAACTTGTTGTTGCGTATCGGGTACGCTTTCGAACACAAAAACCCCTTTAAAGTAAAATTAATATTTAATTCACAATTATTAATAAATATGAAATATTTGTTATTATTTATTTACCTGGGATGTTACATCCTTCCCTCTTTTGGAAATTGCGTCCTCACAATTTTTATTCACTTATAAAATAAGTGGGGGTATTTGTCCCTCATAGAATTTTCTGGTTCCCACGTTGTCTATTCAACCATATAGTTTTTACACAAAACCTTTACCTGGTGAATTACCTTATTCCGCAACACTTTCTCTCTATGGTCAAGAATCTGGATAGGTTGTTCTTCATAAGAGATATTCTATTTCAATTGAACTACCTCTGGACTCAACACATGGGATGGATCTGGCATATACTTTCTCAACATCGAAACATGAAAAACATTGTGTACCTGAGATAAAATTAGAGGTAAATCCACTCTGTATGCAAGAGATCCATCTTTATCTAAGATTTCATAAGGTTCAATGAACCTCAGACTCATCATTCCCTTCTTACCAAAACACATCACACTTTTCCATGGAAAAACTTTCAAAAAGACATGATCACCTACCTCAAAAGAAATATCCTTCCTCCGATTATCCACATAAAATATATGCCTGCTATGAGCTCCTCTCATGTGCTTATAAACCAATAAAACTTTCTCTGCCATCTCTTCTACCAATTATGGTCCCATCATATTCCTTTCACCTAATTCAACCCAAAAAACTAGAGTTTGACAAAGCTTTCTATATAATGCCTCAAATGGAGCCATCTGTATACTGGCATGAACATTATTATCATATGAAAATTCAACTAAAGAATGATGTTGGTCCCAACTTCCCTGGTAATCTAGTGAAAAGTCATGTAGCATATCATCCAGGGTCTGAATTGTTCGTTATTATTTCCCATCTAATTGAGGATGAAAAGTGGTACTAAAATATAATTTAGTACCCAATGACATCTGAAGGCCTTTAAAAAGATAGAAGTAATCCTAGGATCATGATAAGATAAAACAGAGAGGGTAACACCATGAAACCTGACTATCTCTTTAACAGAAAACAGAGAAATTTGATCTAGAGACAAAGTATCTTGAATAGGAAATAAATGAGCAGATTTAGTCAACAGATCAACAATAACACAGACTACATTATTAACTCGAGATGTTGTCGGTAATCCCCCAACGAAGTCCATGGATATATTTTCCCATTTCCACTTTGGAACTGGTAAAGACTGAAGAATCACTTTCAGTAATTGTCTCTCTAATTTAACCTACTCACAAGTCAAACACTTCACTGTAAAATCAGCAATATCTATTTTCATTCCATCCCACTAGAAATACTTACGAAGACCTAAGTACATCATAGTACAAACAGGATGAACTGAAAATGGGGAACTATGAGCTTCACATAACAACTCATTCTTCAAATGTGAATAAAATGGAACACATAATGTCTTTCAAAATCTCAAAACACAATCATTATCAATGTTAAATTCAGGAAAATTAACCCATATGATACCAACTATAAGGACCTTGCGTTACACATTACATAACATTTAATTAAATGAGTAATTCACATATATGATCTTTTTAGGATTAGAGTTTTAGAGAATTAGGACATAACTATTACATCTCATAAGATTACCAAGTAGACACTTCTATACATTTTCCATTTTTTTCATAAAATAAGAACTCTTGAAAAAAGTGTCATGTCTAGTTCCATGTTTTAGACAGCATGACTTTTCCTTGATCTCATCCTGGACCCTATTCATCTTAAAGTCCTGGGAAAACATTTCAAATCATGGGATGAGCATAAAAAGCTCAGTAAGGGTTATAAAACAAAGAAGGAAAATATTAGTTCATAAATATATACAAAGCATAAACTCTTTTACTTACCTCATGAAATCATAAGATTTATGAATAAAACATAAAAATAATAAATCATAATGGTAACCTGTGGCATCCATAACATACTTACATTGTAGCTATCACAACTATATAGGGAGGAACATTGGAATAACCATCACAATATATTCCCTTAATATATTTGGAGAAACAATCATGTTTACCTCCTTCATGATACCCAATGCATTAGAGAGATATCTCGGGATCACTCGCCCTAGGTTTATCATGGAACCACCTGTATAGGTAACAATGCCCAAAAACCATAACATGTTCATAACATATAAAATAAACATAAAAGAAATATAATATTTCCACATAACAATAACAATATATCATTTAAATATATTGACATAAAAAATCAATTATCAAAACCATTTTCAATACCATAATACCTAAAAGAGTATATGGTTTTTATTTTCCTTTTAAAAAAATTATGTCTTGTTATGAAAGCCAAAGAACAAATAATACTCACGGGGGCGAAAAAGACATTGTCACCGCGTATTTAAAAAGAATAATTCTTCTTTTTTTCATTTAGTAAAATTCCTCGTAGAAAAATATTCCATCTGAATGAAATGAAAATTCAAAGGTGTTTATTCATCCTATAAAAGAAACTCATGTATTAAAAAAATGCCTCATTGAAAGGATATTGAGACAAAGTCCCTTAGCTCGTGTCTGACTTAACTCGATTGTTCATTAATCTCCTAAATAATAAAGTAACGTTAATTTATACTTTCTTAAGAACCTTTTTCAAGTTTATTATTCCTTTTATATCACTTATTACCAAGTTATAAACATTATGTAATCATTTAAGTTAATAACGTTCGTTTTGTCGATATTTGGTGCTTGTGTAAAAAATAAACACCTTATATTTACAAGTTTCCCATGTAGTCAATAGTCCATTATATATTGAATTAAATTCATTATTTAGATATCATATATATCAGATATATCTAGTATATATATATATATATATATTTATAACATTAAATATCATTTGGAGGTAAGAAATGAAATGCACCGTTCATGGAGATGGTAAGTCGTACGTACGCATGAAAGCTACATTCATTTCTATTTATTATTTTAATGGAATTAAAAAATAATTATACATAGGTATAATATTGTTCTGGTATAAAATTATATATAATATTATTAACTCTATATTTTATACATCCCACATATAGCATTAACGAGTCATATCACTTTGAGGGGGTGGTAGTCAGCACTTCCTCAAAAGAAATTATCGTGTTTACCCATAATGGAAACAATAAAGGTATGCTATAAAATAAAAATACAGAAAAAAAAAAGAAAACATAAACATTATATATAGCACATATAAATATAGTGTCATCCTAATGTCCACCATGATAGTAGGTAGGATAAAAAAGAACAATCATCGTCTCGTGAGGCGTTAGTTTTCCATCAATAGAAATTGTGTGTTTTTCACCCATTAGATATAGGTTTGTGTAAGTGTAGTTAAAATTATTCTCATAAAAACATCCTATTATATTGAGGATACTGGTGTTGTAATAGAATAAATGAATAAAAAGATTTTAGTGGTTAGATATTAAAAATAAAAATAAAATAAGTTAAGAGAAAACATTACATTTAATTTGGGAAACTTCCTTTGGTTTGAACCAAAAAGACTTTTGGAAGTGCCTTATGCATAAGGTAAGGATTCTTGAAGGAGTATAGGTATGTAGGGAGCTTCATTGGGTAGAGTTTCAATGAGCCAAAATTCATGAGAGGTGTGATGAATTGGTTAGAAGTGAGGGATTTTTATAAGGGGGGAGGGGCTCTTAAGGAAAGTTTGATAATATTATTTTATTAGATAATTATCATCGGTTTCTAAAGGTAAAAAACTCAATATGGTATAATCTAAGATAACTCATGGTCGAAATAAATCCATCCAATTAGAATTTGACAGGTTTTGGATGTTATTATAATATTAATAATCTTATTTATTTAAATTATTTATTAATGTGGTAAACACTGTATCATTATTGTGTCATAAATATTTTAGTTTATTCGATGTCTAAAAATTATAAAAAATTACCATGATTTAGGAAATATTTTTAGTTTTCCAAATAATATTTATAGATTAAATGATAACTTATATAACACCATGTAAAATTAATTTACAAATATATATTTGTTTATGTCATTTTTTCCTTTACATTAAGTTAATTAAAATAAAGTGTAATTTTCATTCATAAGTGGCTCTATGGGGTCCCAAAATCAACCCAAAGTTACCCATGGTCGGTCATTAATCATATAATAAGGTTAGTACAAGTGTTAAGGTAATTTTGAATTACTAAAATATTCTTTTTACCTTGAATAACCCTATTTACCTTTTTCCGTGGTAAATAAATGTCAAAAGTTACTATTCACAAAAATTATTTTCAACTTATTGAACCAAATTTTACTTAATAATAACAACCATGAATATTATATTTTTTAAATTCAATTCATAGAAGTGGTAAAATTTAATTTAAATGAAAACTTTATTTTTTTAACTACTACTATGTGGTTTCACTATTCCCCAAAAATTGATGTTTTTCAAAAAAACTAAAAAAAATTCATCCAAAGATATATTTGATATTCCAAATTCAAAAAATAATTTATATTATTTCAAATTCAAAACATATAAGTTACATTAATTAAATTAAAATTATTTCCGGTTTTTAAGACAAAGAGTGTGTTTTTAAGAAATAATAATTATGAAAAGATTGACACTTATTTATGTCCAATTACAAAGAGAAATTAATTCCAATGACCACCATTGGATTAAATGGTAAAAATATAATCTAATTACACTTTAAAACAAATTAAAAATATAATCTAACCATATAAATAAATTATATTAAAATGATTTTTAGAATTAAAATACAATATTTTTCACTATTCATTAAAAAATGATCTTTATCAGAAAAATTCAAAAACATTACACACTGTAAATTTCAATGTCCCCATTCCAAATAAATATTGTTTTTCGTCAAATATAATGTATTAAAGTGACCAATACAATATTTAAAGAGGGTTCTCCATTAAAAGGTAGTAAATTGACCTTTTGATGGAAATTATGCTTAAAATTAGATTTATTCACATTTTAAGCCTCTATCTATTATTGGATAAATGTAAAAACATTTAACAAACATGTATAATCATAATGTAGTTATTTTTTTTCATTCCTTCCAATACAACGGATAGGAGTTAACTACTATTTAACATAATAATATTATATTTTTAGTGTGCAGTGTATGATTTCAAAGAAACCTCTTGTTCTGTATCGGGTATGCTATCGAACATTGCAACCTCTTTAAAGTAAAATTAATATTTAATTCAAAAATATTAATAAATATGAAATATGTCTTATTCTTTATTTACTTGGGATGTTACACATAAAGTAGGAAAAATTAATTTAATATATTATTTGGAGAATGTTTAAAACATCAATGAAAATATTTTTAGAAAAATTGACATGGAAAAAATATATTTTCGATTGAAGAGAGATATATGATTAGCTTTTATTGATTTTTTTCAAAAATTTATAGTACCAAAGAGAGGAAAATAGAAATATTATATGAAAAGATCATTAATATTGATAATATCTAAAAATATATTTGGTTTCATATAGGAATATAATGAATTTACTCCACAATAGACTTAAACATAAACAATACCAAATAATGATGAGATTTGAAAAACTACTCTTACCAATTTGGTATCTTTGGAATCATAACCACCAGGAGTGAGGTAATGGAAAATGAAATATTAAATTAAACGAAGATAAAAAAGATTCCTAATCTAACATTCCAAGGCATTGAATATACAACACAAAAATTAAATAAATGGTGAATACAGAAAATGTCTTATGGAATTAAAAGTGGGATAATAAATCCTTTATCTCTAGTCCATGCATGTTTTTATGTCTATTATCTCTAGTATAATAATTTAATATCAATTAATTTTTTTAATATCATTTAAATGGTTTAATATTATATATATAAACAATTTAATTAATTAATTTTATTGATTTGGTTTTATTACTTATTCAGTTATGTTCATTTTGGGTGTTTTGACGACGCTCAATTCATAATTTCCAAATGGATTTATTGTATTAACCTTGGTAAAATGGTTCATTGTTATATAATTTATATAAAAATTATCATTAAATAAATATAATTTTTATACATCATTTATACTATTAAAATAAATATTTTTATATTTTTATAAAAATTTATCTATGTTACAATCAAAGAGATAGTAGGCCGTATATACACATGGGTAATGTTTTAATTTTTCAATGATCATTATGGAAAGAAGCTGATTGTAATTTGATCCTCACATAATGATAAATATATCAAAAATATTATAATATTCATTTAAATATACTTACATATACCTCCCTTTTGGTGCAGTAATAATTAATGAATCAATTTACTTCGCGAGGAGGTTGTCTGTCACACACACTAATGATGCCTTCATTTCGCAAAGGATTGTAAGGTAATAAGGTATCTAAAATGGAAAATATCCATATTGATCAAAATTTCATTAATATCATATAAAATTATAAAATCCTTCACTGTGAACCTCCATGATAGGTGAGGGTGAAAAATAATTACATAAGTTCGTTATTCGATAGTTGTCGTACACGTGAAAGATGGTTTCATTTCCCAATTGATAGAATATAAGACAAATGTAGATTATGATATTTTCATAATAACATATAAGTACATGTGTGGTAACTATTTTATTATATTAACATGATTAATTAATAATTTGAGTTGGAAGAAGAAATAAATCCTAGATGCTAGGTTTAGAACAATGCATCTTCTTCAGACCACCTCATTAGTATTATACCTAATTCCCCTATCTATTTTATTTGTGATACAAAAATGCCTCTATGAAAAAGGTATGGAAGTGATAAATGGGTTTGTTAAGGTATTTACAATACTAAAAGGATTTTTGTATGTAAAAATGTAAGGATAGAAGGTTTCCATTTTTATTTGAGAATGAGTGATATTTTAGTAAATACAATAAACTATTCAATAATGGGAATTCACTCTCAAGACTAGTGCATACAAAAATATTAATTAATAAATTATAAGGGTGATATAATTTACACCAACATTCATGAATAAAAAAAGTACCAATTTTTTATGATGTTATTCCATTTACTATTTTTGATACTACCATTTACCTTTTATTTTAGAAGTGTAACTAGATTTTTGATATTTTTAGTATTCTATATGACCAACATTAAATTGAACATACAACATTATATAAATTATTTTGATTATTAATATGGAATCCTTTTTCAAATTTTAAAATTACATAATTGGAAGAATATAGTTTAAAATTAAACATATAAAATTTGACAAAAATGATTCTTTGAGAAATGAATTTTTCAATTAGTAGATGTTAACATCTTAAATTTATGACAATAAATAAATATTATATGTATTTAAATTAAGATAAAAAAAATTCAAAATATATGAATTTAAGTTAAATATTTCTTTGTTATGCTTTATTTTAATTAGTTAAAATAGATAAACATTATGCACAAAAAAACTGATTGTAGAAAAAATTATTTTAATCATAAAAACTAATAAAAATTGATTTGTCAAATGAATTTAATTAGATATTTTTAAATAAATTTGATCATTGGTAAAATTATTTCCAAAACAAAAAAATTATGGATATTTTATAATACTTTATTTTATTAAATTAAATTATAGAATTTGAAAAATAATTAATGTTCCCTATTCACATAAAAATCAATCATTTCCGAATAATTTAAAAATTTCAACATATATAATTTTTGATATGACGGTTTCTAAAGATTTTAATTTTAAAAAATAAAATTTCTAAATGTTCAATAAAGTAATTATTTTACATTCTAACAAATAACTATAAAAATAATTTTTGAAGGAAAAATATATTTTATAGAATAAAATATAATTATTAAATATATGGTGCTTATTTATTAGTTATATATCTATTAATTTACATTGAATATACAATTTTTATATATATATTTCATAAATAATTTTATACTATTAACACTCATCAATTTATTGGATTTTTTATATCGCTCACATTTAAATAATAATATTTAAATTTTATCTTATGGTTCATTTAATCTCTGTGTTTTTTGTTGAATTTGATATCCAAATTAGTATTCTTTTAAAATCACATAGGGTTATAGTATGCACATATCCACTTGATATTCCTCCATGTTCTCACTACGGAATATTTTATCTGACTTTATTCTGCCATGGGTTGTCTATGTCAACTTCCTCCAATATGGTTCACACATTGGTCCCCTATATAGTTGAGGTGGTCCATAGTTGGCTTAATGGATGGAAATTGTTTTCTCAGAACATAGAAAAATTTATTAGTTAACTATTCTATATAAAACATAAATTCCAAAACAAAATATCATCACATATCTTCATCCATCCCTTATTAAATTATTATTTAAATTCATTTTCCTTCATAATTTTAGTCTAAAAAAGTATTTTTAACAATCCTATTTATATTTATTTTCTTCTTAGTTCCCCATAAAGTTATGAAAAAAATATCTCACACTAACCTCTTTCTAGAAAATATTTTGGACTTTAAGAACCACACATCAATCTTCATATTTAAAAAATCATAGTGTTAGAATGTAATTCTTTTAGATAATAAGTATGAATTTATTTCTTCATCATCCATTCATCCATGATATTTTATCATTTTTATCCTACTTGGACATATTTGGTACATCAACAACAAATCCATAAAAATAGTTCATTCAATCTTCCTGAACAAAGAAAAATTAATGAAATAATTCTATTTTATTGAAAACAATTGACATTAAATTACAACTGTTGAAAAATAATAAAACACATATACCATGTGGGATATCAATAGTTCAATAGGGTTCATTTTTTGATGAGAAAAAATATTTACTAATTAGTTAATATACCAAGTGATCCATATTTATTATGAGCTGGCATTAGTTATGGAGAAGGTGAATAAAAATGCAGTCTCTATAAAGTGTTTGTGATTTTCAAACATAATTAAATGAATTACTTTAAATATATTATTTCTAATGGGAAGAAAAAATGCACAATTTTATATTAACTTCATTTTGACATTGATCACTCAGGGTAATCAATAATCTTTCTATGAGAGTTGAAAGAAAATATATTATAGTGACCTTCAAACTATATTATCCTTTAAATTTTTCTCTATTAGTCATGATGAGACTCTGGACTATGAATGGACATTCAACTTTTATTGATCAATGGCCTATTTATTTATCTTTGAATATCATTTATGTATAAAATTTATATTCATGTAAATTTTTATCCCAAAAAATTCATGAAAAACAATAATGATTTAACAACCTAGTAATTGTATCTGAAAACAATTTAATGTACATTTCCATAGTAAACAAAAATAACAAAACACAAGAGAAGTATAGGGAAAATGGTGGAATCAAACATTCTTCCTAATGTAATATACTCACAAATAGATATACATGATCTGGATATGAAGAATATATACCATTACTATATGTAGAGATTAATTTTTATGAAAATATTCTATTGTTTTATTTACTCATGGATGTGTACTCCAAGATTGATAAAGGTAGGTTTGATACACATTGTATTTTTTATAATCATTATCCAATGTTATTCTATTAAGACATTTAAGAGAGAATGACTAAGAAAAACAGAAATAATATAGATGGGTTTTAATAAAATATTTAATTATCAATATGTTTTAGATATCCTTTAGCCATGACTTTTAGTTTATTTCACATATCATATAAAACAACATGCCTTTTATGGATAGAAACAATCTTTATGTTTTTATGAAATATAGAGACCTAGTGAGCATGGATGGAGGTTTTTAAAGATATTTCTAGGTCCCTACTAGATTTTTGTGAAATTCTATTTTAGAACTAGGTTTTTAAAACAGTAAATGAAATAAATTAGTGGGAAGAAACATAAAATATGCTTATATCTACACTTTTGAGGGTTTTACCTGAATTGTTTTCACCATTCTCTTTTAAAAAAAATTAAATTTTTTCCATGATATGCAAGGAAAAGCTATTGTTATAAAATAATTAAAATTTTATAACAGTATGACTTATGATTTCACAACATGAAGTTCTCCATGAATCATTATTTTAGAAATTTAAAGGCATAAAAGCCAAACTAAATTGATCTAGTGTTTAAGGGAAAAAACTTATATCAAAATAAGGATTATGTTTAATATAATAAAATTTTTAATAAACAATGAGGTAGTATATATACTAATGATGGAGAGGTAAAATTATATGAATTAATATACCTGTACTTTTGTAAGTAGACCTGGGGATTAGTTCAAATAATTTAAACACATAGTGACCATACCATCAAAGAAAGTGAGACAACCCAAATGGGGGTGTTAAGAGATAAATGAATTTAAAAACCTTTGAACTATGTATAGTATTTATTTACATTGTAAATGGATTTATTTAAATCAAATAATGGTGAAATCAAAATTGATAATGTAACATACATGACTCATATAACTATAAAAAATCATTGGCCACATGCTCTACTACCACTATTAATTAAGGGACAGATACCTGCATTGTAGAAATCAATAAACATTTATTGAATGATTTCACCAAATTCATTTGATTGAAATTTAACGATCATATCCTATTGTAAATGCATCATGATATATCTATAAATTATATATTTTAAAATATGGTTGAATGGGATCACAAACCAGACACGAAAACTACATAATAAAGGGCGAGTTAGTTGAGGTGTACCATTATTCACTTCTTATAACTGATCTTTTTCTTTTATTTTCCAAATAACTCAATCTTAAAATATATAATATATTTAAATTATCAGTATATATAAATTAAATATAGGGGAACATTGTTATTTGATTTTTTACCACAAAGGGATTGTTTAGTGACAATACAACGACAATATATCAACATATCGGGGAATAACAATGCACATTGTTTGCGTTACAATACATTATAAATTATCTAATTTCAATCATTGACTAAATATATAATCCTATCTATTGACACACATGTTTGAGAAAAATAATTAAAAATGAACTATAACATATTTATTTCCCATAATGAATCTTAATAGTTCATAGTAATAGACTAATAATTTTGTTTTCACCATTATTTTCTTTCTCCTTCAATGTTATGATCTTCAATGAAATTTATCCCACAACATTACCACTATCTATTTTTTATATGAATCAATAATATTCCCAATTTATTTACCTAATATTTAATCTTCTTGAAATTGATATCTTATTTTTGAAATCACAATATATTAATTTTCAACTTGTTTCTTCTAAATTGGGTGTTCAAAACTCCCATTATCAATAAATTAAGTAAACTATGTTACAAAAAAACTCAGAAAGGATTGGTATAATAATAATTGAATATATTTAATTGATTGATGGAATGATATATTCTATAATAATATATACTATATTACAAAAATTCAAACCATGGTATGATTTTCTTCACCATGGACTGATTTCTGTCCAATAACTAGATATACATCCTCTAGAAAAAAATTACATTTAAAAAACTCAAGATATAACAATTTATATTTCCAAACATGTCTATATACTTAATTCTACCACTCCAAGGAAAAATATATATCAATGGGAATATATCCATGGGAATTGTTCCCATGAAAATAGGTCTTCTATTTCCATGTGTAAATTTGGTTCATGTCTAAAGATTCCCAATGGCAAACGCTTTAACCCTGTATGGCTATTGTTGAGTGTGTGGGTTTTTTTATAATGGAATGTGGTAGGAAGAGCCTATAAACATAGGAATAGTCAGCTTATGGCTGTATTAATTACACTCAAATTATATTGTCATAGATCTATGGGAATATAGGCATCGACCCTTGTATAGGTCCCCTATAGCTATGATCATACCAAACCATGCCTATAACCCCCCACACCAATGATATTGTAGGACTATAGAAATTGGTGCTAACTTACAACCCATATAGACTCTTTTCCAATGTACCATGGGTGTATCCCACCATATACCCATGGTCTACTGTGACCATGGATTTAGGTCCAAGAATGCCACATCTCTGTCCATGATATAGTAAGACCATGAATTAAGGCCCTTGAAACATAACTCAATAGGTATAGGTATTTCATATATGGCTAAAGATAAATTGAAAATAATTATTATAATATATATATAAATATAATATTATAACTTAAATATTATGGATATAAATTCACATTTAATAAATTTAATATTAAAAAAACCATTTTCTTGGAGTGGTAAGATCATTTGTTATTAATGCTTTGCATGCATGATCATATAACAGAAGTTTAATTTTTTATCTATTTTTGTGTGTCAATAGACATGGTTAGATGCCCATGGTTATATATTCAAGTTATATAAATTGGTATTTCATGTCTCTAGGTTACATGTGGAGTTGTTTCAATGTCATGTGTCTAAAAACATGGTCTATAGATATAGTGACTACCCATGGATATTATAAAACTGAATTATCTATGATTTATACAGCCATGTACAATGTGCCCCTGGAAACGGTCTATGTCCATGAGAATTTAGGCAATATCCATAGAAATATATAATATTCTACATTTGTATTTTGGGGTGATTGTTTTTATCCTAATGTGGTTTTGAATTAATCCACTAAACAACAAAAACTATGATTTACATTGATGTTAAATTCTATTCACCATATATGCATCGTGTCATGTATCCTTTAGCCATGGAAGATTCATTATATCACTAAATAATAAGATATTTTATACTATCAAACTCTTTAACTATTGTGGTAAGAACATTTTCACCACGACATGATAAATATATTTCCTATAAAAAATACACTTTATCTAGGTCAACTTCAACAATGTGATCTTATTGGAACTATTCATCCCATTATAATTATGTAATGAGACACTTCCACATGGAGTGATAGTAGTACATTAAGTTTTTTAACAATGCATGAATCCTTATATTCAATTATTCTACACTAAATACTATTACACAACATTTAATCAATAAATGACCATACAAACCATGGTTTGATATATAATTATATATTTTGTATAACGTGTTATCCATTAGACTTTATATATTAACATTTATTCTCTTGAAAATATTTGTTCCCTCAAAAAATTTATTACGAAAAGGTAATGTCAATCCTTTTTAATCCAAATAAAGACTTCTACACACTCTTTATAATACATCAAATAACTTACTTTAAAGTCATATTTTTCAAAAATCTCACATAATAACCCACAAAAATAAAATTATCCCATTTTATTTTGTTGTCTATCCTCCATAGTCTCTTCAATGTCTATTCATTCCAACCATAATTTCCCTACGTATGAAACTCCCCCAATTCTCAATATCAACTTTTATCAATAAAATTCAATTTTCTTCTCATTTTTCTATTAATATCTATTCAAATAATTTAAAAACAAATATAGGACAAATAATAAACAATGTGAAATTATTAAATTGTATAATAATACATGAGTTAGTGATCATAATAACAAATAAGACAAAATTTCAACTATTTCAATGTTTTTAGTTGTATTTTTTCTGAGTAGTTTATCCTCCCATATAACCCATTAAAATTTATTTCTTTCTTTCCTCTATAAACAAAAAATGATATATTACAAAAAGAAAAAAATACATATATATATATATTTATATATAATGGGATGAGGGGAAAATCTAAATGCCAGCTAGACAAGGAAGGTTGTTCAAAAATAATGTTCAACCAATGTTACTCAAATAATAATGTGAAAATGGTTTTATGAAAATGTATACCACTTATTGATTGATAAAAAGCTGATATTGATTGAAAATTCCTTGTTACAAATTATCCATAATGAAATGGTTTCCTATCTCAATATGCTTCATTATGGAAGGTTATACCAAATATGTTTTCAAATATATCACACTTTGGTTGTCAAATCAGACTATAAAGGGTAGTATAACATATAATCTAAGATCATGTATTTACTATTTCATGTAAATTAACATCATAAATCCTTATTTATTTTGAAATATATAATTATTTAACTGATCTAATATAAGTTACCCCATTATTATTTTTGACACATCAAATATAATTAATACAAAAAAGAAATCTGAATATCTTAAAGATTTTATATCCACAACATCTCTCGATCAGTCCTATCCAAGTATGTATACTGATCTTTATCATTCCTTATATTGTATACCAAACAATAATGATGTGTTCATTGAATGTACCGTATGATTTTTTTCACAAAATAATAGTATTTCTATTCGTGGAAACACTCATAGTAGACAACATGGAATGTAATAATGAATTTATCTAGTCATGTTCTTATAAGATATGAAAACCTTACAATCATATTTGGTAGAGTGAATACTCAGTTCATCTTCCTTCACTATGATTTTTTTTATTTTCCTCCATATATAATTGGAATGGATACAAGTTTTCTAGAATGCAATTAAATTTTTTTCATAGCCCCTTCAGATAGTTTATATAGGAATCATATGTGTATCCTCATTAATTATAAAATTATATCAGAATATAAAATAGAATATTTATTTAATAATTAATATTTCAAACACTATATTCATAATCCATGACAAATTGACCACATAATTCATATTTAAACCTTCAAATATGATGAAACAACCATAGATAAACACCATGAACTTATCTTACTTAGAAACATTCTCATAATGATTGTGATCAAATCCAACTCATAAGGAATATTTTCATATTTGATAAGGTTTTTAGCCGAGAAAACTAGGATTGATATTCATGTTTCATGATATACTAGTCCTTTTTAGATTTTACACTTCAATTCATCAAATCCCATTGGGTTTTTAATATATTTATATTCTTTGAGAATCACTTTTAATAATTATGTCTTCATATCCGTTTGGTTGTTCCTCGATTTTCTTGTGATATCTATATATGTAAATGAATTATTGACTCTAGTATCACCAGTAGTTTGATGGTTTCATTTACAATAACTCGTTCTACTTGTGCATATCCCATTTAAAAAAATCTTTATTTTGGATCAAATTTCAATGGTCATGTTTTTTTTATATTCACATAATTCCAATGAGACTCTGATCTATTACCCACTTAAATAGCTCTGATGTTTTATTTTTTCCCTATTTTTTCAAACCTGTCCTTCATGTCCTTAACCCATTACTCATCTTTTAATTATTCATCAAATTTTTATGGTTCCACTTCAAAAAACATATTAGTGTTCTATATTGTTCTCATTCCTCATGTTTTTTATATGAGTAGATTTATTTCTAAAAACATTTGACTCAAAGACCCCAATACATATCCTTCTCTATTGAGTTAATTATTGATCACCTTCAATGGATTCGTTATCCCATAATGTTTTCTTAGAATCCCCTTTTCATGATGGAATGTGAACTCCAAAACAATTCACATCTAGTTCATCATCATCGTCATTATTTGACTCCTTCAAATATGGAAATTATGTCCATTTAGAGATTTTACTTTTGAAATAGTAACATCAATAATTTGAAATATCTAGTTCAATATCTTTTTGATATATTTATAAGATTTTATCTTGAGGGATTATATCCCATTATCCAATGAATCCATTAATTTAGCTTGATTTCTGTATTTTATTAAAAAGTAAAAATTTATACCGAATACTCTATTGTTCTTCAATAATTAATTTATTATATTATATTTATAATGTGATTTATTCTTTTCATTGGGGTTCACTGAATCCTGATTATTCATTTATACTAAAATTTTGTAGGTTTCCTTCCAATAGTGAAAAAATATGACACTATATGTAATAAATTTATTTACACATTTTTTACAATTTTATTTCTCCATTCCACCACATAATTTTATTGGGGATTTCACACTAATGAGTCTTCATGATTAATTCTATGCCTCTCTAGGAAATTTTCTATGTCATGGCACTTGTATTCAATTTTTCTATCAAACTGAATAACCTAGATTATTCTTCCTATTTCATTATCATATTTTCATCAAAACTAGTAAATACACTCAAACACATTACTCGTTTCTAACATAAACATGATATAACAAATCATGATTGTGTTCACTAACAAATAGAATGATGTGTTTAACATCATATATTTCAATATCATTCATGGGACAACACACATCATTGTTTATAAGATCAAGTATATTTTAGGTTCAAATCTTCTTCTAAAAATAAATATTTCTTACCAGTTTCTCAGTTATATTGGAATCATGGTCCCTATACCAAATAAAACTCTAATATTATATGCTTGTCATAGACATCAACATTTTTATATATTTTCTATGATTTTATAATTTATATGATTAAACCTTTGATTCCAATGTTTGTTTTCCTCCACTATAAAAAAGTGAAAAATTTTATCCTAAAACTCAAATTTGAATTTATTTTTATTTTTTATCTTTCCATTTATCATTGAGTTCAATGTTTTTCATTTGATAAGAAAACCCAATCAATTAAATGTGACTTCATGCATATATTCACATAGTTTAACAATGATAAATTGGTTTGTTATAAACCATCCATAGAAAAGACATCTATATTTATAGGTCATCTGCAACTGCTATTTTTGTTCCATTTCACTTAATTTTTATAGCTCTATATTTATCAAATATAATAGTTCAATCAATTTATCAGTTCATGTTATTCAATAAATAAAACATTTTATTCATGTGATATGAACACCCATAATAAAAAATCTATATTCTACTTTTCTTAGATTCTACAAGACAAATATTTACCAAGATAGACTTTTCATTATTCATTTCCTCTTTCAAATAAATTCCTAGATTGGTTGAGACAAAAAATAGTATCTCCAATATTTTAACAATATAGAAAAAGTGATCATAATCTTATTCCACCATGTGATATAATCTTTTTCATAGTTTTCTCATATTGTTGTTTTTACAGTATACTCTTTTGGATATTTATCGATTATACTCTTCTTGTATTCATTATAGTAATTTATTATAATTCATTTCCTATAGTCTATATATTTTTATCTAATGTTACTAAATTTATAAGATATTCATTAATGGAATTTTTTCATCATGTAGTATGATATAATCCAATATTCCACTTTCATATCAGTGGATATTTGCATCTAAAATATCTCTCTATCTATATGAATCGTGTTAATTTATGATCAATATAGAAACTATATAGGGAAATCATAAAGAGGAATATTTTATTATTTATTTATGTCCTCATATTTCCACAATGGAGTATCTTCTATACTTCTAAAGAAACCCTATTGATTGAGATTATTTAGAAACTTGTTTACAGTACATTAACCAATAAAACTACTCCACCATCCTTGGATGTATTGGAATTACATTCAACCACATTCTTTCTCATAGACTGAAGCCTGTATTCAATTTTTTTCTTATCCTTCCTTGTATATAGTCTTTCTATATATAACATGTTATTATCATATAACATCCTAAATTATATATTTTTCTCATCAACATCCAGTTTTGGTTCATCCTAAATATTAATCCAAAACAACTCAACATATTAGATAAAGATGATACCATGTTCTTTATCACCTCATTTTAAGAATAAATATCATAGATTATTTTTTCTGTCTCTTTAATTTTGATCATTGTATTGATGACTTATAATGAAGATAATCATAAATTTATTTCATAAATTTTTATAACCAAGTAATTTGATCATTAAATTTATTAATATTTTAGTATTATTACTTCAGAAAAAACTAATATTTTAGTATTTTTTATTTTTAATTTCCCACTATTAAATTGCTACTTTGAGTTCGGTATTCAGATCAAGAACTCATTTAGGATCATCTTCTTATTCAATTTTATTTTCACTTAAAAAATTTCTATCATAACATATTAAATATATATTTGACAAATTCAAAATCAACATATTTAAAAAAACTTTCTACATCATCATCTTATTATTTAATTAACATGTATTTATTCTAAAACCACTTTCAAATTGAACGTCTAAATTTTACATTTCAACTCAAGGGAATCCTTCTCTAATTTTTTTGCATAATATCATCCTTAAATCAAATATTAACATTAAATAATTATTTTTCTATAATATTTCTATCGTATACACAATAAAATGAAAAAAATATTATCATTCATTAATATCGCTATTTTCCACAGTTGGATTTTCTTGCAAAAGGTGAAAAATATTAATCAGTGAATTATAATCATAAAATATAATATTCATAGATTATCCATGGAATTAAAGGAGATTTATTTGGATGATTGTATTGATATACATTCTAATTTCTCTAATATTTTATAATCATTGATCTTTCACTGAATATCATAAAGAGACGTTTCAATCTAATCTTGTTCCTTAATAACTGACACCTTGGAATCATAAAAACATTGTATTTGTCCAGCTATTTTAATAATAATATAAATATCTTTAATCTCATCACCAATTCCATGAATGGGCCCTTGTAGGTTCCTAAAAATCTACAACGGAGAATAATGATCCCCTTTAACTCAAGGGAGATTCTACCCAATTTCCCCTCAAAGGGAAGGGAAAATGTGGACAATATTCAAGGATGGAGAAGGAGGAACCGATCCATGGACCGGTATAATGTCAACAACACACGGACGGTTCTGCAAAGTGTCCCCCCTCAGCGGACCGTTGTCGTTCGCGGAATGGAGGCAGAGACCCTCCACAGGCGCGAAGCAGGGAAGGCGCCAATCTGGTTCACTGTCATGAACTTCCCCTGCCGCGAGCCGTGTCAGCCGGCCCAAACCACCTCCATTTTCGTTCATGGAATCGAGGTAGAACTCTCTGTAGCTTCAAGGCACTCCCCTTGTTCGGTTCGCGGGGGGGGGGGGACGTTGAATTCCCACCTCGAGTCGCAGATTGACCATGTCGGCCATAAACAGGGTTTTCGGTCATGGGTCTCCGCAAAAGGTGTCGTGTGACCGCAGATACATATCTTTCCCAACTCTATAAAAGGAGACCAAGGGGGAAAGGAATTAAAAAAGAAAAAGGAGGAATAGGATTTAGAGGAGATCGATCGGATTCGGGTCAAATGATTTCGAAGGAAGGCTTAAGATTTCGCAAACAGCGAAGTTCAAGTTCACGAACCAGAGCAGGTATAAAAATGGGAACGAACTAATAAGGAACCAAAAATGCATAATAATTTGGTGAACCACCAACATAAAATAACATTAAAAGAGAAGACCGCGAACCATATCCCCTCCGCAGATGCACTCTCTGAGGTCCAGGGTGTTTATGCCTCTTTTCCGATCTGCCGCACTGCGTAGCACCCACCTACGCGGGAAAAGCCTCGACCGACGAACTCCCAACCAGTGCCGACCTTGGACACTGCTGCTCGCGTGGAACCCTTCTCTTACCAACCTTGTACGCGGGCCGAACCTGAAGCCGTGAACCCACCTGGTTCGCAGGATGCTAACCAGTCCGCGGACCCTCCTGGTTTGCGGATGACCTCTCAGTCCGCAGACCACCCTGGTTCGCAGATAACCTATATAACCGCGTAGCACTTCCCTACGTGAAGGGATACACCACCCATACCCTGGTGTGGTCTGCCAAAACATTCGTAGTTCCCATTCCCTGATCCAGATAAAATCCTTCCTATCCGACCCGATTCTCCGCAACCTCCTCATTGGCCTACTCATCGGCCCCGAGCCGAGGCCTCCACCAGAGCCACCGGATCCGTGTGGTGTAAACCTCAGTTGCATCAGTGCACCGGTTTGAGTTCACATACCCACAATAAATAGGGGAAAATGGGTTTCCCCAACCCTTGGGTGGGTTCCCGAAGCATGTCTGGGTTCACATTCCCACGGTAATGTGGGGTATAAGTCCGAGAGACCCCTTTCTGCCTCTACCCACCATGATGGGGGACTGCACGCTTCGGCAGTCGGGCACTTCTCCCCTCCCCGGAGGGGGGGGTGGCATACCCATCCGAAGTCAGCAGTCCCTATGCGCCTCGGTACTTCCCCGGGTACTTCCCTGGGGAACTAGAGAGGTGATGGGCACAAGAGCACCCCTTTCCCTCTCCCACTGCGCTTTGTCACCATGGGAGTCCATCTCGGTGTAAGCCCTGACTTTATGGACCACCTTCTTGTGTAATCCCCACTCAACTTCTCAGATATGCACCTTTCGTGATGTGATCCTCTAGTCCCTACTGCCTCTTGTTTCTCACACAGAGCAAGACTCACGTGGTCTTAGAGTATGCATCGACCATGAAATCCTCTTATGGGCCTCCCAAGAGTGTATGCCCCAGTTCATCTTCCTGGGCCTCCTCAGAGTGTAAGCCCCAATCCATCACTCTGGGCTTCCTTAGAGCGTAAGTCCCTAGCCAATGTGAACCACGAGGACTTTGATTCCCTACCACAGGGATACGTAGGTAGCCTTCATGAGGTTCAAGCCCAATCACCAGAAGACCCCCTAGGTCCACCTTCACGTCGGTTCTCCAACGCTCCCATTCGAACTACATGGACTTTGATCCCTGTCCCCTAGGTAGGGTACATAGAAAGCCTCCATGAGGTTCAAGCCCAACAACCGGTCGATCCGACTATCTTCACATCAGATCACCGCGCCACTCCTAGCGCCGCCTCAATGAGTTCCAACTCCTCGGGGTCATTAATCCAACGAGGGATGGTAAACCTCGGGCATAAATGATTCTGAACCCCTGCATTCAGCTGACCATTTCCAACCAGGAGAAATCTGTGGATACTATGCTTGGGTATAAACCAAAGATTCGCGAACATACGAATACATATTAAATTGATAAGAGAGTCCAGTAACAAGAAATAATTTCCCCCAAAAGGGTGGGATGAGCCCGACGTCCCATCCACTTGACCAATGTGAGTTCTTAAGCGTCACTGGTCAGGCTATCCGGCGAACACATGCCTTTGGAATGCAAGTCTGCGCATCATCGGATACGGAACTGTTGGTCGTTTCGAGACCGAACCGAAACAAAAATGGTGAACCCGATGTGAATCTTTAACCAAGCATGACGGATTTTACATAATCCCACCCTATTCACCCTTATAATCTCAAGGAGGGCCAATCATGGTCATTAGTTATGCATGGGATCGTAATATGATGCTTCGACAGGTTTGATGTTTGTATTTGTTAAAATGTTTTACAGGTACTACACAGAACTTCCTTCAATTTAATGGCATCGCAAAGGAACTCACAAGTGCGCGCTTCCAACAACGCAAGTAACAGACATCCTCACCTAAAGAGGACCCCATCACCGACCCATCATCTTCAACGCAGGGTCTTGGACGCGCTTATCTGAGAGTACCACATGAACGGTACTCTCCCAACGGTGGAGGCGGCCATGTACGCCCTCCAATCCATCAAGATTCTTCAGTCGCCTACCCAGAAACTGCTGCAAAGGCAGATCCAGACAGCCCCTGCTGATGTCTCCAACTATTTAAGGAGTCTATCCCCAGAACGGTACAATGCGTACCTCCCTTATCTTAGGGAGGCGGATGAGGTCAATGTTGAGGACTTCGTCACCACCGAACGAGGGTTCCTCTCCAAGGCCCCCGCCGGAAGGCATCCTCACAGTCACACCGTGACCCAACATCCTCGCGTTGAGGAGGATGTCTCCCCGAGGATTCAGGCCCACGCTCCCTGAGCTACGGCCCGTCAGACCGCCCGACGAGGGCGGCAGACGTACAATCAGAGACTGGTCATCACTCTAGTCCCTGAGGAGGAGCTCCGCTTCCCAGCCACAGAGACATACCACAAACATGCACCTACACATATTCGCTCCTCCCGAGCACGAAATCCAGACATGGCGGCATCATACGACCCGGCGCGCTCCCCTCTGAACTCCATCAATCCCGTCGCTCACACAGGACGACACTCACCAGGTAGGCCCCTCTCCCTGCCTTGGGTCGTGAAGCCCACCAACCTGACGTGGTGCCGCCTGTAGGACTAGCTCTTAGTAGATTCTTCTGACGCCTGCCATCCTGATATGGTGGCGATCAGCAATGTTTTCCATCCAGGTGTGGCGAAAACTCATAGGCGGGCTCATCTCCCCATCTAAAAAGGCCACCGACTCGATATGATGGGAAACCAATAAATGTAGGGCCAGTTCCTTGCGGATGCAAGTAAAGCCTGCCACCCCGATGTGGTGGCAAATAGAGAAATAAACCGGCGTATCCCGGTACAGGGGTAGATTCATTCACCTCTCCCAAAACATGTGAATTTTCAGTACCCACTAACCACTGGAGGACCGGAGCAGGATATTTCTACTCTGATACCGGAATTGGCCTTCATACCCATTACAGCCAAAGATGTCTCTCTATATATCCTGGAAATGATGGAGGAGAAGGTATCGATCCCAGACCATATCTTGCAGACTTTCCAGAATGTAATTGCATCAGCGGAAACAGCAAGGACTCGGGCTCTTGATCTCGACTCCCCAATTGAGGCGACTCATCTAAGAGACGAGATAGCCACCTCGGAGCAGATCTGCATCCCTGCTTCTTCCCAGGAGGGTCTCCGACCATTTTACGCGATGCAAGGGCAATCAGATCAAGAAGCTTCACTCGTTCCAACTGGGGGACACCCGTCCATCACGGCGGATGCTCCAGAGAAGGCATATATCCCTGCTAAAAGTCAAGATGTTTGTTGGCGTATCCCGACAACATCACAGGACCTAATTAGATAGGGACCCAAAGGTGAAGGTCGTTATCAACAGTAGATGGTCCCGACTACCCACAAGAAAGTTCCCCGAACGCGTCGAAGGGAGTCAGAAAATAAAGGGAGGGTTCATGAATCCGCACTGCTGAAATCTGGCATTCCCAATGCCACTAAACACATGACGAAGGCTCAGAACCCTGCCTACCCAATACCATATTATGGGAGTGGCAGTAGCAGTTATGAAGGTCCTCCCTGCAGTGTTGCCACCAGCAGCTCTGAAGGTCCTCCCTAGAGCACCCGAGGGGGATTCCCCCGTGGGCAGATAACGATCGATCACAATAGCTTTTCTTTTGATGTGAGTCACGAAAACCCTCCACGAGACAAGAAGATCGAGCAGCAAGAAGGTCCTCCACTTGCTCCGGTCCACCCTAAAGGTCCTCTTCGGGGTATACGATGCAAACACTCTCTATACAATGGGACCACAGATTATCATAGTAGTCCTCTCTATCATAGTCTCAACTACAGAGGCCCTCCCCGAAGTGATGTATGATCACGACAATAATGTCCTCCCATTGTCGTAACATGCCCTGAAGGTCCTCCCTTGGGGTTACGCTACAACGGAATTCTGCGCAGCCATGCATCAGATCATGGTGGTATTCTTCTGTACCCTGAAAATAGAGGACCTCCCCGTAGAGATTCCAAGAAACGAGAATGCACTACCCTCGTTGTGGTACATTCTGGAGGCCCTCCCCAGGATGTATCCCACATATATTCTCCCTACGGAAGCAGTAATGGTATTCATTGCCATTGTTGATGCTGTGATGGTTGTCCTCTCCACCACGACCGTCATTGCGAAGGTCCTCCCTGCATTGGCCCCAGGCAACAAGAAGGTCCTCCCCTTGTCGCAGTGTGTCCTGAAGGTCCTCCCCAGGACGCACGTCGAACGTCAAGCCATGATGGTCATCCTCACCATGATGGAAGTTTTTGTGAAGGCCTCCCCATAATGACGCTACACAGTTAGAAGGTCCTCCCCTTGCTTCAAGACACCTTGAAGGTCCTCCCAAAGGTGTGCACAGAAAAATTCTTCTATGTAGTGAAGCATCAAGCAGTAATGGTAGTGCTCGCCATTACGGCCACCATTGCGGAGGTCCTCCCTGCAATGACATATCATATCAACAGGAAGGTCCTCCCCCTATCGAATCAAGCATAGAAAATCCCTTGTATGCCGAAGCACTCAGAAGGGCGGGATCGAGCATGTCAGATTCCCAGCTAGTCGCTAATGACATCCTTCTTCAATCAGGAAACATTCCGGGGCCACGTTCATCTTTTGAACCACCCCGGAATCGCCCATATGATAATTCAACACCTAACGGTCCCACTACCTCGGACTACACTAACAGTGAGAATCTCTGTTGGGATGACCAAGTAGATGAATCCCTAGCAGAGGAGTATGCTGATATGCTACACCTGAGGAAACGACTGGCCAAGGATGATATACCAGTTATGTTTTGTCCCACGACCGCCTCTCAGCTTGACATACCCAGAGAGTTGTCGGACGAATGCGTGCACGAAATCCGCATTAATATAAGGACGACCATCTTCTAGCTAAGATCAAGATTCCTGCCCTATTAAGGGTATGTAGACCATGTCAAGACAATAGGAGACCTCCTGCATCACATCGAACTGGAGGCCCTTCCTTCGGTGCAGCAACAACGCCCTGAGAGGCGTAAAGGAAACATGGAGATAGCCTACCTCCGTTCTCTAAACCAACTGCACCGCCTCATCGGTGAAGCTCCAATGGGATTCCATATCCGGGGATGAGGGAACACGGAGCTATGCATTTCATTCCACTCCCAACCCAGAAGAACCCATTCGGTATGTGTCTTGAAACATCATCACGTCAAGAGGACAATCGTGTGGTCCCCCTATTCAGGAAAGGAAACACACCCAACAGAGTTAGGCCTTGATTATGTCCCAGAAGCGTCAGGCATGGCGGGAACAATCCATTCAAGAACTCCTGAATCAGGTCACCAAGAGCATACAACATGCCTCTCTCCTTAGAGAGGCCAATAAAAGATCATTGCCTGCCTCCCCAGAAGGGACTGATCCACAGGTGAATTCGGCACCAAATCCAGTTCACACCCGAATGGGGGCACACGAGATCAGGCAGGTCGCGATAGCAGCAACCACTACTGCAATCCATGGTCAACCCGATCCTGCAGGGTTGGGGGAATTTTTAACAACAAATTCCCCCGTAAGACCAATAAAAATGGTAGGAGACTCAATGTCCAAGTAACGGAGACAACCCCAGCCCACAGGGCTGGGGTCATTATTACCCCCTCAATAAAACCTCCCCCATAAGAATCAGTATTCTCTCATCTAGGGAGGACAGTCATAAGAGGAGGTTCTCGTCCTATCCCATCATTTGAATCATCATCCCCTCCAAGAGGAAGGTGCACCTTAAGGTCGCATCAAAGAACTCTCCGTGTCACCCTTCGTCAAGAAGTCCAAAGGAAATCCTAGGTCATGAAAGGGGAGGCTAGAAGAAGACGAAGGAGATCCTCTTCCTATTTGGAAGATGACTTTCCCTCCACCCTACGATATGAATTCATCAACTCCATAGAGGCTAACCCCATTGGTGACACCGGGGAAAACACAAATCCGGATGGATCGGGAGACGACGGTTCTAGTCAGGCTGTGACTCACAACGAACCACCAGGTGTGCACAGTCGGAATTAGAGGGACGCCGTAAATTTGTCCGTCCTTCCAGCCAACCCTCCTCTGACTACCCAGCGAGCTTCCAATAATGATAATAATAAAGGACTAGTTACCCATAATCCGCCTCCTTCTCTCGACAAAAATGAGCCACTCACGCTCGAAGAGAGATTCACTCGACAGTAAGAGGAGATGAAAGAATTGAGGTGGCTTAATGCCGAGCTACTCCATAGGAACCACCTTATTTAAAGTGCATCCCAGGAGGAGACACATCATGAACTCCCAACAAGTGAACCTTAAAGAATAAGGCTTGCCCTAGAAAATGAAGCACGGTCAGGGCTCCCGTCCAATGAGGCGCTCGACCCGTCCAAATACCTAAATGTGGATGATGAATACCAAGATTTCCCTCCTCTTAGGAGGAAACCAGAGAAAGTACACCTGAACCCTCAGAGGGTGCCCCGAACAGAATATGCACCATTGGTGCCGGGCAATCTGGATCCTAAGGAAAGGCCTCGGGATACACCTGCCCAGGACTGGGCCCAACAAGCTGTAAACCAGGGTCTCACCAACACCATCGAGGCTCTAATATCTCGATTGGAAGAGATTGAAGGTCAACATGCTTCGATACAGCCAGATCAGAAACCCTACCTATATTGGGTTACTAACACACCACCTCCACCCAATTTTGGGAGCCCTGTATTCCCTATTTTCAATGGTTCAGGCGATCTGGAACAACATTTGATGCACAACACATCCTATTGTGACCCTATGATGGAAAATTCATAACAACAATAATTATTGAAACTAAAATGTTTTTTATGGACCATGCATGGATATGCCTTTGTCTGGTATAAGATTCTGCCAGCCCAGTCAATAAAGAGCTGGGAGGAGCCTCGGTAGCAGTTCCTATTCCACTTCAGCTCGACGTTGCCTAAAACAATAGTGAGTGACCTCATGAACTACAAGCAGAGGGATAATGAGAGGGTCTCCAATTTCATCGCCAAATGGAAAGGTCTGACCTATTCCCTGAATAGGCCTATTCCTCGGGATAGGATGCTAGCCATATGCATCGATAATCTTCGAGTTGAGCTGTGAACACCGCTCATACCAGTGGAGTGCACCACTGGATTCCGCCATCTCATGGCCATTGCCCAGAGAATTGAGGACTCCCTACAACGGACTAATTCGAAGTCCCAAATAGCCTCATAGGCTCCTACAAAAATAACCCCTATAGATGAAGCGTCCGCTGTCACACTCAAGTCAACCGCTCCACCGCTCAGGCCTCCACCAAGTTGTCAAGGGCCTCCTGCATATCAGCGATCGCCTCCATCTAAAAAGGGCAATCAGAGAAGACCGAAGCATAACCAGTTGAGGACCGAACACAGAAAGTATACTCATTTCGAGATGATCAGGTTTGCGGCTACTTCATTGCTGCCATGAACTGCAACTAGCTCCGCCTCCCGGAGCTAAGGAAACTTGAAGAGGTCAGCCGTGATGACATACTAGATTACTGCCCCAACCATCAGATGTTGGGGCATAGTATCCGAGAATGATTTGTCTTAAAAGACCTCTTGCAGAGGATGGTAGAATCTGGATAGGTCAAGATGGGACCACCCCCAGCACATGAGGCATATATCTCTACCACCGAATCTGACAAAGAGGAGGGGTGGCAGAAAGTCACCACCAAGTAGGGGGGAAAATTGGATACCTAGATGACTCGGAAGACTATCAACCGAGCCCAGGGCATACTCCGAGTGCATCTACGGTATCCAGTGTTGCTACCAACAGCCCCTGACACTGCACAACCAAAAGCATCGTCCTCAAGGTCCTCAACGAGCCAGTCCTCCGGGCGTAGTCAAAGGAGGTAACAATTGCAAGAGGATTAGTCCACAACGGGGAAGAAGTTAGTCCCAACCCTGGAAGATTATATGCCCTTGAATTTTGCGCCACGAGCACCGACCCACCAAATGGTACAATTAGGGACAACCGACCATGTTGAACTGTAAGAGGATGAAGAGCCAATATTTGGTTCTATTAATGTCATCCATATTATGGAATAATTCCCTGACAAAGGGCATGGTTACGAACCCGAGTTCCCTGCATGAGGAGCCGGGAGGAGGAATTGCAGAGGTAGGGGATACCAGGGGGGCGTAGCCACGTCCGAAACCAACCCTACGATTGGACCCCAACCCAAACCGTTAGTATCACGAAAACCCATGGGAGATCCCTTCAACGGACTCAGTAGGAGAAAGAATTCCCCTCCACCTCTAAAAGTAGCCACTCTGGCCCCATTGTTCTACGATACCCTCCAAAGGTGTAGCAAGTGTATGGCCGCCTAGTGCGTACAAAAAGACCGGATGAGCCAAGTCCTCAAAATGCGGGAACAACATCGACATCTGACCCTGCATCTGGTCCCTCCTCGTCAAATGATCCATCCCCCAAAGCACTCGCTAAGAATCCCCCGCCAACGGAGAAGCGTCAGCTGTTGGATCAGAAATATGATATCCTTAAGCAGCTGGCATCGGTACCAGCCATGCCGTCGATCCTGGATGCCATGAGAATGTCAGCAGACCTCAGGGAGGTGCTTATAGAAGCTTTGATCAGCCCCTAGGAATTCCAAGATGAGTTAGATGCCGCCGAAATTTACCAATCGGAGACTGACCCGACTGAATGAAATGTGGTGATTTCCATCACCGATCAGGATGAAGATTCCATCATGCAAGGACACATCATACCACAATATGTGTCTGGCACGCTGAATGGTATTGAGATTCAGAAGGACTTTATAGACAATGCCTTTGGACTTAACCAGCTTCCCCTACAAACACTCCTCAAGTTGGGCGACAATGAGGATGATCTTATTCCCTCAACCAAAACTCTGTTGGGTTACGATAGGAATGAATAGAAGCCAATGGGAAAAATTAAGCTAAGGACCCTTTTTGGTGACCTGGTAGCCTACACAAAATTCCCGGTGGTCCTCTAGAGCACACCATTCAATGCCCTTCTGGGAAGGTCGTGGATCCATAAGCACATGGTCGTTCCTTCATCCAACCACCAATGTGTCATGTATTGTGTCAATGGAAAAAGTCGAACGTTGCATACCGACAAGACCCCTTTCGAGCTCTCCGAGTCACATTATATTGATGCCAGGTTCTATGAGAAGAAGAAAAAGAAGCCTTTGGTTGATGGTGTAAACTGTATCCCCACTCCAAATGGCCTGGAAATGGTTCCTCATGACCCCCTTAGGAAGCTTGGAAGAGATTATGTCCTTCCCATCAACCATGTTGAGAGTATGAGTTCATGTCCGAACACACACTCGGATGTCCTCAGGACTTCAGCCATAACGGCCGAGTGTGACAATGTGGGAACGTCCACTGACCCTCAATCTAGGGATGAAAACTCAAGTAAGAACACCCATGACACCTCGCCTCCAGACTCCCAAGAGCTCGTGTCCGGAGATCTCTCCTCGATGGTCCAAGAAGATGAGGATTTGGGAGAAGAGGAGGAGGAAGATCTCAGAGATGCACCTTCTGCGTTTGAGGATGGTACCTCCACCACTGTGGATGAGCATAGGGAAATAAACCCGGGCACCGAGGAAGACCCGAGGCCTACTCTCATTAGTGAATCCATGTCCCCCGAGGAGCAAGAGGTATATAACTCTTTCCAGAGGCGACATCGGGACATTTTTTCCTGGAATTACACAGAAATGTCGGGACTCAATCCCAAAGTGGCAACACACCAACTAGGTCTACCAGAAGACTGCTGAGGCTATAAACAGGTCACGAGAAGGACACACCCCTCACATGCTGCCAAAATAGAGGCTGAATTAGATAAGCTCAATAAAGAAGGCTTTATTCGGGAGATCTAATACCCTATTTTGTTGGACAACATCATCCCTGTCAAGAAAAAGAACGGTCAAATACATGTCTGCATTGATTTCAGAGATCTCAATCGGCATTGTCTGAAAGATGAATTCCCGGTTCCAATCACTGAGTTGTTAATCGATGCAATGGCTGGGTATGGGGCTTGTCCTTCATGGACGACTATTCTGGCTAAACTCAAATCTGGATGGCCCGAGAAGACGAAGAAGCCACTGCCTTTAGGGCCCCTCAAGGGGTATTTTGTTACAGGGTCATGCACTTTGGTCTCAAGAATGATGGTGCCACATATTAGTATGCCATGAATTATATCTTTAAATCAATCCTGGGAAAATTCGTTGAATTTTACGTGGATGGCCTGGTGGTCATGTCTAGACGGCACTCGGATCACCTGTCAGACCTTGAGACTGTCCTCAACAAACTCCGACACCATATCTTGAAGATGAACCCCTTGAAATGCGCCTTTGGGGTTACCTCAGGGAAATTCCTTGGCTTCATCATACACAATTGTGGAATCAAAGTCGTCCCTAAGAAGAAAAAGCCTATCCATGGATTACCACCTCCCCGAAATCTCACCGATTTGAGGGGATGCCAAGGACACATTGCCTATATTAGGTGGTTCATAGACAACCTCATAGGAAAGTGTTTTCTCTTCACCAAATTAATGACGAAGGGGGTCATGTACCAATGGGCAGATGACTGGCAAGAGGCGTTCGAAAACTTGAAGAAGTACCTCTTAAGACCACCGGTGATCATGCCCCTGGTTGAAGGAAGACCTCTCATCCTATACGTGACAACCCTAGAACAGTCACTGAGATCCTTCCTCACACAAAAGAATGAAGACGGTAGAGAAAATAGTCTCTATTACCGCAGTCGAACCATGATTGATGTAGAGACTCGATACTCAAATATCGAGAAGAGCTATTTGGCCTTGGTCTTCGCAGTTCAAAAATTGCGACATTGTCTATAGCATCATGTAGTCCATTTGATCTGGCGGTGTAACACCCCGACCCCAGTAACCCAGAGTCGGTGCATTATTTTAATACATTGGCATGATTTCAAGGAATCAAGTCCCGAAGGAACGATCAGTTTAGCAGTCTCAGAAAAATAGATCACATACATGAATGTTACATTTTCACTTTAAGACGTACAAAACAACATAAATAATCTTTATGAATGCAATTATTCCCTTGGCATAACCCTGAATATCAATCAAATTACACTTCTTGGAATCCTTGGAAAAATAAAACATAGAAAGGGGTGAGCTCAAATGCTAAGTAAGGGTAAGAAATACAATAGAAACTTTCAAAAATAAGTATAAACATTTAAGGCAATGTATAACTAAAACAAAATCCTTTTAAACTTGAACTTCAGCATAATATGGAAAATATAAAATGAAATAATCACATTTACTTATTCACATGGATATTATACTAGTCGAATAATCACATGAAATACCAATAACCAATTTCATAACGATGGAATACATGATGCCGAACTTTAATTTCTGTGTCAAGTCCTCATGCCAATACCTAAGGGATAACTATTACCAGAACCCAACCCGGAGATCCTCTATAACCGGACTCCATCCCAGAGTGCCTCTAATAACCGGACACCAACCCGGAGTACTTCTAATAACCGGACACCAACCCAGAGTGCCTCTAATAAATGGACACTAACCCGGAGGGTCTGCTATGACCGGACCCCAACCCGGAGGACTTACATTTACCGGTCCCCAACCCGGAATATACTAGTCCAACACATTCACCTTAATAAGAGGATGAAATATAACATAAACATTTGTATTAAAACTAACATACAAAATGTCAAAACTTTAATCATAAACCATTAATGTCATAAAACTAACTCATCCATAGTCAAAAAAATCACAAAACCTTAAATACAATATGGATGACTTGTATCATAATAAACCAACATGAAAAAAGTTTAAAATTTATCAAAGGATGTTGACATAGATGAAATCAATACTATTTGAGAGAAATATCTTTTTTTTAAATCATTTAAAAGTCACATAATTATAGAGAAAACCTTTATTTTGAAAATATCTTTATAATCTTGTGAAGGAAGCTTCAAAGGTGTAATAACAGCAAAGAATAACCTCACCCACCGTATAAGTTAAAAAATGACATTCTTACCTTAATTTTGTCAAAAAGGTTAAAAAGTATCTTGTTTCGAAAATGTTGGAATGATTCCTTTAAAAACATATAAAGTCAAATAAGGGTATAAATGACTTTAAACCATTTTCTATTAAATATTAAAAAAAAATTGAAAGTCATTTTTAAGAAACATAGACGTGGATGATAAAGAGGTCGCAGAAGATAATTATGTATAAACAACCTCGGATAATGAAGAGATTCTGAAATAAACCCTTACAAATTTCATAACTTACGAAACATACAACCCATGAAAGAGGTATCATACAATGAATATGTAAATACACATAAATTAAAGTGTATTACATAAATAATATAATTATGGGTAGTACATACACCACACAAAAGGTAATGGTGGAAATATGACATGAATCTCACGGGAATAAGGAGTGGGATGAAAACCCCTTACCTTGAACTTTCCTTTAGTCGATGGTACTTTTAACCTCATGTAAGAAGATTGTAGTATGTTATTAAATTATACCAGAACCATATTAATATTTATGATATCATTCGTGATTCATTTATGACTTTATATTACCCATTTAGTAATAATTTCCATGATAAGTTAACATTTTGGGTAATAATCAATTTCTTTATCGTACGTGTTTTAACTTGTCAGTCTTGGTTGTATCACTTAGATCATGATTTAAATACTTCCAGAATATAAAAAATGATAGATATATCATATATATTTAGAATATAAATATGTATAATAGAAATATATATGAAATGTAAAACACCATTTATGGAGACGGTAGTCCGTACGTACGCATAAATGTTGTTTCTGTTTTCATATAGTATTGAAGGAAAGTAAGTGAATAAGATATATGTAAGTACATAAATCCTTATATATATATATCCAGTAGCATTATTATGTCATATATTACATACTTATTAGTAATATATATTTTTATTATCGTCGATGAATGGTGAACTTGGAAATGAATCTCATCGCGTCGTGGAGACGGTTATCCGTACGTACGCACGAGCGAAAATATAATTTTTTTATATTAAAATAATATATAATTGGATGGTATATCATATATACAGAATCATTATAATGTCATATTTATTATTTACATGAATTAAAAATCATTATTATACCCATCCAAATAATAATATATTGAATAACAATTACACCATGACGTGGAGACGGTAGGCCGTACGTACGCACGTATGGTGACATGTCATTCAAAGGATGGATAGAATAATGAATATGGTTGTACCATATTTATAATAATAATAAAGTATAAAGGAGATACTGGATTCATTATTTTAGAATTGTAATAAAAAAGAAATAAGAAGTGGAAGAAGAAAGGAACTTGAAAAAGGGTGGTGAAATAATTACCTCTTCTTCGGGTTCTTCCTTTTGATTTGATCAAAAGGGATCCTTAGTATGGATATATGACAAAAGGAATTCCTCTAGAATAAAGTGAGGGAAGTTGAGAGTATTTGGGAAGGGGTTGGCCGAACCAAAAGGCTTTGATGGTGTGAATTAATGAGAAGGGGGTGTCCTTTTATAAGAGGGGTGAGGGGCACCTTTGGAAAAGCTAGAAATATTATTTTATAATAAATTCATATTCGGTTTCTAATGGCTCCAAAGTGTATTATTTAAATGTTAAGGTGGTTATGTGTCTAAAACCACTAAACCAATAGAATTTAGACAGTTTTGGGTCATTATATTAACCTTATATTTTATTTTTAACTCTTAGTTAATTAGTTTGACACTTACCATGTCACTTGGTATTTTTATATTATATGGTTAATAAACTTACTATATACATCCAAGAGACCCCCCAAGTGGTCCATTAATGATAAAAATATCATTAAATAAGTCTCTTGGCCGAACCTTAGATTTTTAGGAATTTAATATCAATTAATAATATAATATTTGTTTTAAAAATGCTTTTATGTCATTTTTGACACTATTCAATAATTGACTTTTTTAAAAATCATAACTGAATGATTACTTCAAAAAAGGTTAATTAAATCAATCCTAATATGTCATAGTACCCAGGAAAATTAGTGTAATTCATTAAAAGTCTCAAATTATATTTATTTGGGTATTTATAATATCAATTATTTTAATTTTTGACCATTATGGTAATTACTACATCATCATTATGTCATAAATAAATCAAATTATTTAATGTCTAGAAATTATAAATAAAATATCATTAGGTAGGAAATATTTTTATATTTCTAATGAATATTTATAGTTGAAACTCCAACATATATAACCCTCTGTAAAAATTATTTTTCTAAAAGATATATGCTTATGTCATTTTTGTATTTATTTTAACTTAACTAAAATAAAGTGTCCCTATCACCTACAAGTGGAACCATGGGGTCCCGAAATTGACCCAAAGATGCCCATGGTCGGAAATGTATCCACCAATATGGTTAGGACACGTTTTTGGGTAATTTAGTATTATTATAATATTATTTGTTAACCCTTATTTACCAGATTTACCCTTTAACCATGGTAAATAAAATATTTACCGAAGTAATTATTCAAAATGTCTAAAAATAAAAGTTACCTATTTACACAATTTGGACATCCTGATTCCAAATATGGAATCCATTTTTTCCAAATTCAAAACAAAGATGTTTCAGAAATTAATTTAAAATTAATTCCCACTGTCAAAACAAAAAGCGTGTTTTTAAGATATAATAACTATCAAATGATTGATACTTGTTTATGTCCGGTTTAATTGTGAAATTATGTCTAATGACCAAAATTGTATTAAATGGTAAAAATATATTCTAAATATACTTTAAAAAGACTCAAATTCATAATTTATCACTAATAATTATTTTGATTAAAAAAGTTGTTTTTAATTAAAATTTATTAATTTTCACTATTCATCAAAATATTAAAGTTAGCCGAAAAGTACCAAAATTTAACCTTAGGCTAAATTCGATACTCCAAATCCAATAATTAAGTCCATTTTGAGAGATAAAATTTATAAAATTTTAAAAAGTTGGTATTACTATTCATAACGGCTACTTTGATTGGTCGTGGTGTGTGTTAGAACTCGAAGTTGCGTACAACACACGCTTCTGTATTATTCAAAGAGAAGCGTACCGTGGAAGATCAGGGTGTTACATTATTCCCCCTTCAACAAATTGCGTCCTCACAATTTGATATTGTTCATTGAAAATAAAGGTTAAAAATAGAAAATATCATTGTGGAAAAAACCCACATCGGAAATTTGGTTAAAAAATTTAGTCTTAACAAGATGAAAATAGAAACGAAAGGGTCACCACAAAATTATAATCTCTATTAGAAGGACATTGGTGGAAATTATAGACATATAACAAGAGGAAAAACGTAAATATGTATAGGTAGTGATTGAGGTCATCAATCACAAACAAGTTTAAAATTGAGGTCCTTAAATTCATCAATCTATGATGATTTAAAATACCATCGGTTCAACAAAACATAAGGTATTAGGATAACACATTTTTGACGTTTCAAAATATCTTAGTTGAAATCGCACATCGAAAAATGAATTACTGAGGCCTCTATTTAAAATAAAGAGTGGAAAGTATGAAGATTACCGAAAATAACACATACTAGGGTTCTATGTAGGAAAATATGGATATGGAAGAGAAATCTAACCATCAATTATCTGATGGAGAGTGGTAGAGAACATGGCTATGAAAAGGCCAACAATCCTAAAGCCATAAATTAGTGATGATATAAGGTACCATCTAGGAAAACATATTTTTTTCTAAGTTCTTTTTATTAATGTTGAGGAATTTATTTATGAAATTGGATAAGATCATAAGGAGATATACTTACTTTATAATTAAAGTTTTATCCATTAATAAATTTCTATCACAAACTCATCTTTCACCCCAAAACATAACAAAACTCAAAAAATAATCTATTTATCCTAATCGTATAGGGTTCCAAATATAATGAATTTATATTTCACATATCAGACCCTTTATATAAAGAAACTACATTATACCATCCAGGAGATTCATATAGCACAATGGTAGGCGATAAATCCCAAGGGCACTATAGTTGTGGGTTTGATTCCAACAGCTTTGTCTGACACGATGGGTCGTCACACGGTCTGCGTGTTGTCCTTTTAAAAAAATCCAAAAAACTATCCTTTCAAACTTAATCCATTCCAACCATTAGACTTATCCAAAATAATATTATCCAAACTTACTGTCCAAAATTTACAAGGAAGTTAAACATAATGAGGATCCTTGCTTCCAGGTAATAACATGTGAACACCTTCCTCATATATTCTTTTAAAACACCGCAACATCCTGAATTACCAAAATCAACCATCTCTTATTCCAAAATCACTACCTCAATATTAGGACCATATTAAGGTTTATCTTTCCTTCAACCATGTAATTTCCAAAAAAAATTAACTCGCTATAGAGTCACATTTCTTAGTACCATAAAATCTCAAATCCTTAATTAAATAGTACTGCAGTACAAACCTTATTTATTTCCAAGACATCATTGATACAACACTTAAATGAAATAATTCTAAAATAACAACATAAGAACACTAGTTATTCCTCTTCATCTGTGGTAGTATCATAACTTAATTATTATTCAATAGCATCATTTTCGTCATAGTCTGATGACTGGTACATTGGTTCGTGTAGTGTCAAAACTCCTTGCAAATGAAGCATTGTATATTTGAAACCTTTTTCTTACCCTTGCATTCACGTACTTTGTGCCCTTTTCCTCCACACTTATAACAAACTCCCATTCCTTTCAGGCAAGTTCCAGGGTGTTTCTTCCCACAGTTATCACATATAGGAAAATTCTTCCTTTCCCTCTTCCCTTTATCCATCTTTCTCTCTTCCATACTTTTCTTCTCTTGCTTCCCTTCAAAGCTATAGGACTCTGAGAATTTATTACTCATCTTATCAACACGTGATACTATTTCTTCATATGATGATAATACGTGGGAAATTATTTCCCTACTAAATTCTAGCTTAGGACCACGAAAGATATGATCCTTTTTACTCTTTGTATCATACGTAGTACGGGAGTTCACATTCCTTCTACTGGGCACCATTTCTATACAATAACATAAACTAGTTCAGTTTATGAATTGCAATGAATAATTACCAAACTTGTAAAATACCTAACACAAATTGAACAGTTTATGGATATAATCCATAATCATAAAAATGTTTTCTTTGAATAAGTATATACTCATAAGCCCTTCATAATGGTTTGTAAAGAAAATGATAATTATCCTAAGCATATTCCCCGGGAGTGTCGTAACCAAGAGTGCAGCAAGGCTCGTTGTGGTGCACCAGTTCTTGTTCAAGTCTAGCTCAAAGCGGTGTTTTCAGGTTTTACCCCTAGGTACATCTGTGCCAGATCTGCCTCTAACTACTTGTATCCAGATAAGGATGTATTGCTCGAAAAACTCACAAAATCTCTACAATACCAAAATTCTAGGAAGTTCTTCTATACTAATCCTCAAAGTCTATCTTAGGGATATGTGCTCTAATCAGAGTTTATCTAAATCTAGTATCCAAGGTTATTGTTAAACTTCCTCTGATACCAACTGTAATGCCCCGACCCCAGTTACCCAGAGTCGGTGCATTATTTTAATACATTGGCATGATTACAAGGAATCATGTCCCGAAGGACCGATCAGTTTAGCAGTCTTGGAAAAATAGATCACATACATGAATGTTACATTTTCACTTTACGAAGTACAAAACAATATAAATAATCATTATGAGTTCTATTATTCCCTTGGATTAAACCTGCATATCAATCACATTACACTTCTTGGAATCCTGGGAAAAATAAAACATAGAAAGGGGAGAGCTCAAATGGTCAATTAGGGTAATCAATACAGTGGAAACTTTCAAAAATAAGAATAAACATTTAAGGAAATGTATAACTAAAACAAAATTCTTTTACACTTGAACATTAGCATAATATGGAAAAGATAAAATGAAATAATTCCATTTACTTATTCACATGGATATTATACTAGTCGAATAATCACATGCAATATCAATAACAACTTTCATAACGATGGAATGCATGATGCCGAACATTAATTTCTGTGTCAAGGCCTCATGCCAAGACCTAAGGGATAACTGTAATCAGAACCTAACCTGGAGAGCCTCTATAACCGGACTCCATCCCGGAGTGCCTCTAATAACCAGACACCAACCTAGAGTGCCTCTAATAACCGGACACCAACCCGGAGTGCCTCTAATAACCGGACACCAACCCGGGGGGTTTACTGTAATTGGACCCCAACCCGGAGGGCTTACTTTTACCGGTCCCCAACCCGGAACATACAAGTCCAACACATTCATCTTAAGAAGAGGATGGAATATAACATAAACATTCATATTAGAACTAACATACAAAATGTTAAAACTTTAATCATAAACCATTAATGGCATAAAAATAACTCATCCAAAGTCAAAAATATCACAAAACCTTAAATACAATATGGATGATTTGTATCATAATAAATCAACTTGAAACAAGTTTAAAATTTATCATAGGATGTTGACATAGATGAAATAAATACTATTTGAGTGAAATTTATCTTTTTTTGAAATCATTTAAAAGTCGCATAATTATAGAGAAAACCTTTATTTTGAAAATATATTTATAAGCATGTGAAGGAAGCTTCAAAGGTGTAATAACGGTGGAGAATAACAGCACCCGCTGTATAAGTTAAAAAAAAGTCATTCTTTCCATAATTTTGTCAAAAAGGTTAAAAAGTAACTTGTTTCGAAAACGTTGGAATGATTCCTTTAAAAACATATAAATTCAAATAAGGGTATAAATGACTTTAAACCATTGTATATTAAATAGTAAAAATGTTTTTAAAGACATTTTTAAGAAACATGGATGTGGATGATAAAGAGGTCCCAAAAGATAATTGTGTATAAACAATCTCAGATAATGAAGAGATTGTGAAATAAACCCTTACCAATTTGGTAACTTACGAAACATGCAACCAATGAAAGAGGTATCATACAATGAATATCTAAATACACATAAATTAAAGTGTATTACACAAGGAATATAATTATGGGTAGTACATACACCACACAAAAAGTAATGGTGGCAATATGGCAAGAATCTCACGGGAATAAGGAGTGAGATGAAAACCCCTTACCTTGTACATTCCTTTAGTCGAGGGTACGTTTAACCTCCTGTATAAAGATCTTAGTATGTTATTAAATTATACCAGAACCATATTAATATTTATGATATCATACATGATTCATTTATAACTTTATATTACATATTTATTAATAATGTCCATGTTAAGTTAACATTTCGGGTAAGAATCACTTTATTTATCGTACGTGTTTTAACTTGTCACTCTTGGTTGTATCACTTAGATCATGATTTAAATACTTCATGAATATAAAACATGATAAATATATCATATATATTTAGAATATAAATATGTATAATAGAAATATATATTAAATTTAAAACACCGTTTATGGAGACGGTAGTCTGTACGCACGCATAAACGTTGTTTCTATTTTCATATAGTATTGAACGGAAGTAAGTGAATAAGATATATGTAAGTACATAAATCCTTATATAAATATATATATATATATATATATCTCCAGTAGCATTATTATGTCATATATTACATACTAATTAGTAATATATATTTTTATAATCGTCAATTAATGGTGAACATGGAAATTAATCTCATCGCGTCGTGGAGATGGTAATCCGTACGTACGCACGAGCGAAAATATCATTCTTTTGATATTAAAATAATATATAATTGGATGGTATATCATCTATAAAGAATCATTATAATTTTATATTTATTATTTAAATGAATTAAAAATCATTATTATACCCATCCAAATAATAATATATTGTATAACAATTACACCACGACGTGGAGATGATAAGCCGTACGTACGCACGTATGGTGACATGTCATTCAAAGGATGGATAGAATACTGAATATGGTTGTACCATATTTATAATAATATTATAGTATATAGGATATACTGGATTCATTAATTTAGAATGGTAATAACAAAGAAATAAGAAGTGTAAGAAGAAAGAAACTTGAAAAAGGGTGGTGAAATCATTACCTCTTCTTCGGGTTCTTCCTTTTGATTTGATGAAAAGGGATCCTTAGGATGGATTTCTAACTAAAGTAATGACTCTAGGATGAATTCAGGGAAGTTGAGAGAGTATTTGGGTAGGTGTTGGACGAACCAAAAGGCTTTGAAGGTGTGAATTAATGAGATGGTGGTGTCCTTTTATTAGAGGGGCGAGGGGCACCTTTGGAAAAGCTAGAAATATTATTTTATAATAAATTCATAATCGTTTTCTAATGGCTCAAAAGTGTATTATTTAAAGGTTAAGGTGTGGATAGTTCTAAACCCACTCAACCAATATAATTTAGACAAGTTTGTGTCATTATATTAACCTTATCGTTGATTTTTAACTCTTAGTTAATTAGTTTGACACTTACCATGTCACTTTGTATTTTTATATTATATGGTTAATAAACTTACTATATACATCCAAGAGACCCCCAAGTTGTCCATTAATGACTAAAATATCATAATATAAGTCTCTTCAACGAACCTTATATTTTTATAAATTTAATATCAATTAATAATATAAGATTTGTTTTCAAAACTCTTTTATGTCAATTTTGACACTCTTCAATAATTGACTTTTGTAAAACTCATAACAGAATGATTACTTAGAACAAAGATAATTAAATATATACTAATATTTCATATTATCCTTGAAAATTAGTTTAATTCATTAAAAGTGTCAAATTATATTTATTTGGTTATTTATAATATCAATTATTTTAATTTTTCGCTATTATGGTAATTACTGCATCATCATTGTGTCATAAATAAATTAAATCATTTAATGTATAAAAATTATAAATAAAATATGATTATGTAAGAAATATCTTTATCTTTCTAATGAATATTTATAGTTGAAAATCCGACACATATAACCATATGTAAAAATTGTTTTTCTAATAGATATATGCTTATGTCATTTTTGTATTTATTTTAACTTAATTAAAATAAAGTGTCCCTATCACCTACAAGTGGCTCCATGGGGTCCCAAAATTGACCCAAAGATGACCATGGTCAGAAATGTATGCACCAATAATGTTAAGACACGTTTTAGGGTAATTTAATATTATTATAATATTATTTGTTAACCGTTATTTACCAGATTTACCCTTTAACAATGATAAATAAAATATTTACCGAAGTAATTATTCAAAATGTCTAAAAATAAAATTTACCTATTTACACAATTTGGAAATCCTGATTCCAAATATGGAATCCATTTTTTCCAAATTCAAAACACAGAAGTGGCAGAAATTAATTTAAAATGAATTCCCCCTATCAAAACAAAAAGCATGTTTTTAAGATATAATTACTATCAAATGATTGATACTTGTTTATGTCCGGTTTAATTGTGAAATTATGTCCAATTACAAAAATTGTATTAAATGGTAAAAATATATTCTAAATATACTTTAAAACCACTCAAATTCATAATTTATCTCAAATAATTATTTTCATTAAAAAAGTTGTTTTAAATTAAAATTTAGTAATTTTCACTATTCATGAAAATATTAAAGTTATCTGAAAAGTACCAAAATTTCACCATATGATAAATTCGATACCCCAAATACAAAAATGAAGTCCATTTTTAGAGATAAAATTTCTAAAATTTTAAAAAGTAGGTATTACTATTCATAACGGCTACTTTGATTGGTCGTGGTGTGTGTTAGAACTCGAAGTTGCGTACAACACATGCTACTGTATTATTCAAAGAGAAGCATACCGCGGAAGCTCGGGGTGTTACATTCTCCCCTCCTTAAACAAATTGCATCCTCACATATTTGATATTTTTCTTTGAAAATAAAGGTTGAAAATAGAAAATATCTTTGTGGAAAAAACCCACATCGGAAATTTGGTTAATAAAATTTAGTCTTAACAAGATGAAAAGAGAAATGAAAGGGTCACCACAAAATTATGATCTCAATTATGAGGACATTGGTGGCAATTATAGACATATAACTCGAGGAAAAACGTAAATATTTATATGTAGTGATTGAGGTCATCAATCACAAAAAAGTTTAAAATTGAGGTCCTTAAATTTATCAATCATTGATGATTTAGAATACCATCGGTTCAGCAAAACATAAGGTATTAGGATAACACATTTTTGACGTTTAAAAATACCTTAGTTGAAATCCCACATCGAAAAATGAATTAATCAGGCCTCTATTTAAAATAAATAGTGGAAAGTATGAAGATTACTGAAAATAACACATACTAGGGTTCCATATAGGAAAATATGGATATGGAAGAGAAATATAATGATCAATTATCTGATGGAGAGTGGAAGAGAACATGTCTATGAAAAGGCCAAAAATCCCAAAGCCATAAATTAGCGATGATCTAAGGTACCATCTAGGACAACATTTTTGTTCTAAGTTCCTTTTATTAATGTTGAGGAATTTATTTATGAGATTGGATAAGATTATAAGAAGATATACTTACTTTATAATTATAGATTTATCCATTAATAAATTCCTACCACAAACTCATATTTCACCCCAAAACATAATACAACTAAAAAATACTCTCTTTATCTTAATCGTATAGGGTTCCAAATATAATGAATTCATATTTCACATATCAGACCCTTTATATAAAGAAACTACATTATACCATCCATGAACTTCATATAGCACAATGGTAGGTGATAAGTCCCAATTGCACTTTGGTTGTGGGTTCGATTCCTACAGCTTTGTCTGACACGACGGGACGTCACACGGTCTGCGTGTTGTCCATTTATAAAAATCCAAAAAACTAACATTTCAAACATAATCCATTCCAACCGTTAGACTTATCCAAAATAATATTATCCAAACTCACAGTCCAAAATTTACAAGGAAGTTAAACATAATGGCGATCCTTTTTTCCAGGTAATAACATGTGAACGCCTTCCTCATATATTCTTTTAAAACACCGCAACATCCTGAATTACCAAAATCAACCATCTCTTATTCCAAAATTACTACCTAAATATTAGGACCATATTAAGGTTTATCTTTCCTTCAACCATGTAATTTTAAAAAAAAATTAACTCGCTATAGAGTCACTTTTCTTAGTACCATAAAATCTCAAATCCTTAATTAAATAGTACTGTAGTACAATCTTTATTTATTTCAAGAACATCATTGATATAACACTTAAATGAAATAATTCTAAAATAACAACATAACAACACTAGTCATTCATCTTCATCTGTGGTATTATCATAACTTGGTTGTTATCCAATAGCATCATTTTCGGCATAGTCTGATGACTGGGACATTGGTTAATGTAGTGTCCAAACTCCTTACAAATGAATCATTGTATATTTGAAACCATTTTCTTACCCTTGAAGTCATGTACTTTGTGCCCCTTTTCCTCCACACTTATAACAATCTCCCATTCCTTTCAGGCAAGTTCCAGGCTGTTTCTTCCCACAGTTATCACATATGGGAAAATTCTTCTTTTCCCTCTTCCCTTTATCCATCTTTCTCTCTTCCATACTTTTCTTCTCTTTCTTCTCTTCAATGCCATTGGACTCCGAGAATTCATTACTCATCTTATCAACACATGATACTATTTCATCATATGATGATAATACGTGGGAAACTATTTCCCTACTAAATTATGGCTTAGTTCCATGAAAGATATGATCCTTATTACTCTTTGGATCATACGTATTATGGGAGTTTACATTCCTTCTACTGGGTACCATTTCTATACAATAACATAAACTACTTCAGTTTATGAATTGAAATGAATAATTACCAAACTTGTAAAATACCTAAAAGAAATTGAACAGTTTATGGACAAAATCCATAATAATAAAAATGTTTTCTTTGACTAAGTATATACTCATAATCCCTTCATAATGGTTTGTAATGAAAATGAGAATTATCCTAAACATATCCCCCAGGAGTGTCGTAACCAAGAGTGCAGCAAGGCCCGTTGTCATGCACCAGTTCCCGTTCGAGTCTAGCTCAAAGCGGTGTTTTCGGGTTTTACCCCGAGGTACATTTGTGCCAGAGCCGCCTCTACCTACTCGTATCCAGACATGGATGTATTGCTCGGAAAACTCACAAAATCTCTACAATACCAAAATTCTAGGAAGTTCTTATATACTAATCCTCAATGTCTATCTTAGGGCTATGTGCTCTAATCAGATTTTATCTAAATCTAGTTTCTACGGTTATTTCTAAACTTCCTCTGATATCAACTGTAACACCACAAACCTAGTTAACCAGAGTCGGTGCATTATTTTAATACATTGGCATGATTACAAGGAATCAAGTCCCGAAGGACCGATCAGTTTAGCAGTCTTGGAAAAATAGATCACTTACATGAATGTTACATTTTCACATTAAGATGTAAAAAACAACATAAATAATCTTTATGAATTCCATTATTCCCTTAGCATAACCCTGCATATCAATCACATTACACTTCTTGGACTCCTGGGAAAAATAAAACATAGAAAGGGGTGAGCTCAAATGCTCAATAAGTGTAAGCAATAAAGCAGAAACTTTCAAAAATAAGCATAAACATTTAAGGAAATGTATAACTAAAACAAAATCCTTTTAAACTTGAACTTCAGCATAATATGGCAAAGATAAAATGAAATAATTCCATTTACTTGTTCACATGGATATTCTACTAGTCGAATAATCACATGCAATATCAATAACCAATTTCATAACAATGGAATGCATGATGACGGACTTTAATTTATGTGTGAAGGCCTCGTGCCAAGAACTAAGGGATTACTATAACTGGAACTCAACACGGAGAGCCTCTATAATGGGACTCCATCCTGAAGTGCCTCTAATAACCGGACACCAACCCGGAGTGCCTCTAATAACCGAACACCAACCCAGAGTGCCTCTAATAACCGGACACCAACCCAGAGGGTCTGCGGTAACCGGACCCCAACCCGGAGGGCTTACTTTTACTGGTCCCCATCCCAGAACATACTAGTCCAACACATTCATCTTAAGAAGAGGATGAAATATAACATAAACATTCATATTAAAACTAACATACAAAATGTCAAAACATTAATCATAAACCATTAATGGCATAAAAATAACTCATCCATAGTCAAAAATATCACAAAACATTAAATACAATATGGATGATTTGTATCATAATAAATCAACTTGAAACATGTTTAAAATTTAACAAAGGATGTTGACATAGATGAAATCAATACTATTTGAGAGAAATATCTCTTTTTTTGAAATCATTTAAAAGTCACATAATTATAGAGAACACCTTTATTTTCAAAATATCTTTATAATCTTGTGAAGGAAGCTTCAAAGGTGTAATAACGTCATAGAATAACCTCACCCGCTGTATAAGTTAAAAAAATACATTCTTACCTTAATTTTATCAAAAAGGTTAAAAAGTAACTTGTTTCGAAAACGCTGTTAAGATTTACTTAAAAACATATAAAGTCAAATAAGGGTATAAATGACTTTAACCCATTGTCTATTAAATAGTAAAAATGTTTTGAAGTACATTTTTTAAGAAACATGGATATGGATGATAAAGAGGTCCCAGAAGATAATTATGTATAAACAACCTCGGATAATGAAGAGATTGTGAAATAAACCCTTACCAATTTGGTAACTTACGAAACATACAACCCATGAAAGAGGTATTATACAATGAATATGTAAATACAGATAAATTAAAGTGTTTTACACAAAGAATATAATTATGGGCAGTACATACACCACACAAAAGGTAATGGTGGCAATATGGCATGAATCTCATGGGAATAAGGAGTGAGATGAAAACCCCTTACCTTGCACTTTCCTTTAGTAGAGGGTACGTTTAAACTCCTGTACGAAGTTCGTAGTATGCTATTAAATTATACCAGAACCATATTAATATTTATGATATCATATATGATTCATTTATGACTTTATATTACCCATTTAGTAATAATTTCCATGTTAAGTTAACATTTCGGGTAATAATCACTTTCTTTATCGTACGTGTTTTAACTTGTCACTCTTGGTTGTATCACTTAGATCATGATTTAAATACTTCCAGAATATAAAACACGATAAATATATCATACATATTTAGAATAAAAATATGTATAATAGAAATATATATGAAATAGAAAAAACTGTTTATGGAGACGGTAGTCTGTACGTATGCATAAACGCTGTTTCTGTTTTCATATAGTATTGAACGGAAGTAAGTGAATAAGTTATATGTAAGTACATAAATCCTTATATATATATATATATATATATATATATATCTAGTAGAATTATTATTTAATTAATTACATATTTATTAGTAATATATATTTTTATAATCGTCTTTGAATGGTGAACTTGGAAATGAATCTCATCGCGTCGTGGAGACGGTAATCCGTACGTACGCACGAGCGAAAATATCATTATTTTGATATTAAAATAATATATAATTGGATGGAATATCATATATACAAAATCATTATAATGTTATATTAATTATTTACATGAATTACAAATCATTATTATACCCATCCAAATAATAATATATTGAATAACAATTACACCACAACGTGGAGACGATAAGCCGTAAGTACGCACGTATGGTGACATGTCATTCAAAGGATGGATAGAATACTGAATATGGTTGTACCATATTTATAATAATATTACAGTATATAGGATATACTGTATTCATTATTTTATAATGGTAATAACAAAGAAATAAGAAGTGGAAGAACAAAGGAACTTGAAAAAGGGTGGTGAAATCGTTCCCTCTTCTTCGGGTTCTTGTTTTTGATTTGATCAAAAGGGATCCTTAGGATGGATTTATGAATAATGTAATGCCTCTAGGATGAAGTGAGGTAAGTTGATAGAGTATTTGGGATGGGGTTGGCCGAACCAAAAGGCTTTGAAGGCGTTAATTAATGAGAAGGGGGGTGTCCTTTTATAAGAGGGGTTAGGGGCACCTTTGGAAAAGTTAGAAATATTATTTTATAATAAATTCATATTCAGTTTATAATGGCTCCAAAGTGTATTATTTAAAGTTTAAGGTGGGGATGGGTCGAAAAACACTCAACTAATAGAATTTAGACAGGTTTGGGACATTATATTAAACTTATATTTTATTTTTAACTCTTAGTTAATTAGTTTGACACTTACCATGTCACTTTTTATTTTTATATTATATGGTTAATAAACTACCTATATACATCCAAGAGATCCCAAGTGGTCCATTAATGATACAAATATGATTATATAAATCTCTTGGCTGAACCTTAGATTTTTAGGAATTTAATATCAATTAATAATATAATATATGTTTTAAAAACACTTTTATGTCAATTTTTACACTATTCAATAATTGAATTTTTTAAAATTCATAAATGAATTATTACTTAGAAAAAAGTTAATTAAATCAATCCTAATATGTCATATTATTCTATAAAATTAGTTTAATTCATTAATATCCTCAAATTATATTTATTTGGATATTTATAATATCAATTATTTTAATTTTTCACTATTATGGAAATTACTTCATCATTATTGTGTCATACATAAATTAACTTATTTAATGTCTAAAAATTTTAAATAAAATATAATTATGTAGGAAATATTTTTATCTTTCTAATTAATATTTATAGTCGAAATTCCAACATATATAACCCTATGTAAAAATTGTTTTTCTAAAGGATATATGCTTATATAATTTTTGTATTTATTTTAACTTAATTAAAATAAAGTGTCCCTATCACATACAAGTGGCTCCATGGGGTCCCAAAATCGACCCAAAGATGCCCATGGTCGGAAATGTATCCACCAATAAGGTTAGGACACTTTTTAGGGTAATTTAGTATTATTATAATATTATTTTTTAACCCTTATTTACCAGATTTACCCTTTAACCATGGTAAATAAAATATTTACCGAAGTAATTATTCAAAATGTATAAAAATAAAAGTTACCTATTTACACAATTTGGACATCCTGATTCCAAATATGGAATCCACTTTCCAAAATTCAAAACACAGAATTGGCAGAAATTAATTTAAAATTAATTCCCGCTGTCAAAACAAAAAGCGTGTTTTTAAGATATAATAACTATCAAAAGATTGACACTTGTTTATGTCCGGTTTAATTGTGAAATTATGTACAATGAACAAAATTGTATTATGTTTTAATAATATATTCTAAATATACTTTAAAACCACTCAAATTTATAATTTATCACTAATAATTTGATTAAAAAAGTTGTTTTAATTAAAATTTAGTAATTTTCACTATTCATCAAAATATTAAAGTTATCTGAAAAGTACCAAAATTTCACCTTAGGATAAATTCGATACTCCGAATCCAAAAATTAAGTCCATGTTGAGAGATAAAATTTCAATAAATTTAAAAAGTATGTATTACTATTCATAATGGCTACTTTGATTGGTCATGGTGTGTGTTATAACTCAAAGTTGCGTACAACACACGTTACTGTATTTTGCAAAGAGAAGCGTACAATGGAATCTCGGGGTGTTACATGCAGTGTAACCCTCTCAAATACATCCTCAGTCACCCGATGTTAATCGGAAACCTATCCTAATGGGCGGTCTTCCTGCAATAGTTCGACATCTGGTTCGTGCCTCAGAAAGTCATCAAGGGACATGAATTAGCTAACTTTCTGGTGGAGCACCCTTCGATAGGGACCACTGCACTAGATGCCGAGCTACCTGACGAAGACATCTTCTCGGTTCAAGAGGAGTTCCCAGCATTGGAAATGTACTTTGACGGTGCATCCCGAAGCCCAACTGGGAAGAGGATGGAGGATCCCAGATTCAACAAAGTGGGTTTGGGGATAATACTCGTGTCCCAAGAAAAGGCAGTCTTTCCATATTTTTTTCATCATGTCGAAAGGGTGTACAAAAAATGAGGTGGAGTATCAAGCCCTCATTGCAGGCCTGGAACTTGCACTCCAGGAACAAGTACCACACCTTAAGGTAAAAGCTGACTTAGAACTAGTTATCAAGCAATTCAATGGTGACTATGCTATTAAAAAGTAGGATATGATCCCCCTGTTTGACCATGTTTGAGGATTAATGGCTGAGTTCTCCATAGAACCATCATTGACCTATATTCCCCGGTCCCAGAACGCTCAGGCTGATGCATTAGCCAACGTGGCCACATCCCTATATGACCCAGGCCGGGATGAAATAGTTATCAGTATTGCTCACTGTCGATTGGTATTGCCATTTGTTTAGACCAAGATGGAAAAAATCCATGAAGTCTGTCCTAACCCTGAGCCATATGCTCCTGTCGCCGGCTGGATGACCCCCATAGAAAACTACATTCAACGGGGAGAACTTCTATCAAACAGGGCTGAACGAGAGAAAATACGGAGAAGGGCATTCAAATTTGTCCTATATGGTAGTGCGGGTTAGTAAGATGTCCTCTACAAACGAGGCCATGATGGAGTGCTCCTCAGATGCATTGACGGAGAATAAACCGCTGCTTTAATGAATGAAGTACATACCAGAGCATGTGGAGCACATCAAACAGGGACCAAGCTTTCCCATCAGGTTTGAAGGATTGGGTATTACTAGCCCACAGTGGCATGAGACTGTGAGCGTTTTAACACAAAATTCCACGCATGCTAGATTCATGCGAACTTCATACACCAACCCCTGAAGTTACTTCATCAAGACAAGTACTTCTGTCCACTTTCCGTCTGGGGGATGGAATTCATGGGACCATATCCTCCCACCACGGCCAAACAGATGAAGTATATCCTCACAGCAACTGACTTCTTTTCCAAGTGGGAAGAAGCCATTCCCCTCATGGAATTCGGGGCAAAGAATATTGTCAGCTTTTTGAAGACCAATATCATCACCAGATTAGGTGTCCCTCATACCATACTGACAGACAACGACAACAACTTCTGCTCTGCGGAATTGGAGAAACTATACCACGAGTATGGTATTAAGGCTAACCACTCATCCCGCTACCATGCAGCGGCCAATGGACATATAGAAGATTTTAACTGGACCCTTTCCAACATTCTCCAGAAAATGGTGGATGAAGACAAGAAGTCATGTCTGGATAAACTCCTCCATGCATTGTGGGCTTATCGAACCACAATCTGCACCGCTACACAGGCTACCCCGTACTCATTGGTGTATGGCAGAGAGGTGGTCCTGCCCATTAAACTCCAACATCCCTCACTCCTTGTTTCCATCTGTGATCTATTATCCGATGATGATCAGTTAGAAAAGCGACTAGGTGAATTCGAATAGCTAGACGACAAGCGGTTTCACACTTTTCACCATCTGGAGGTATACCAACAACGGATCGCATGATCCTTCAACAAAAATGTTCATCTTCGGTCTTTCTTGGAATGAGAATTAGTGTTGGTCCTCCGGACCCCAATGATACCCAGAAAGAAACCTCCAAAGATAGAGACTAAGTGGGAGGGACCATACGTAGTACATAAGGTCTACTCCAATAGAGCATATGCCCGGATCTCCATGGACGGGTAATTCACCACGGCTCCTACCAATGCGAGATTCCTGAAAAAGTATTTCACATAGAGACCAAGAATGTTTCGTCCTACCCGCATGACGGTAAAATGCACGTGTAAGAAAAAAAGAGAAGTTGGATCATCTGAGCTGTATCACATTAAACTATCAAGCACCCAACAGTCCAAACTCTATGACCTTAAACTAAGAGTATCACGTCCTCACTGCATGACGTTAAACTGCATGGAGTTTGTCCTTACCGCACGATGTTAAACTACACACAATCTAATAATGCCCCTCGTCCTAACCACATGACGTTAAACTGTATGGATTTTGTCCTCACCACATGACATTAAACTGCACGGATTTCAGAGAACTATGTAAGACTCGATTCTTGCCCTCGCAGAATACATAGTGATGCCGGGATCCCCTATCCTGGCCCAGCCACTCCCAAATAAAAGCTAAAAATTCCTTCCTCCCCCCTTGTACAGACCATACCTATAATGGGTGTATCCCTCGTCCTCACCGCACGACGTTAAACTACATGGACAATAAGTTTTATCAATTCCCATATCCCCCCATGTATGGACCAGACCTCCACAGTGTGTACTTCTTTCAGAGAACTATGTATGGATTGATTCCTGCCCTCGCAGGATATGTAGTGACACCAGGGTTCCCTGTCCTGGCCCAGCAACCTCCAAATGAAATAAAATAAAAGTTAGAAAATGTCCCCTTCCCCCATGTACGGATCATCCCTGCACGGGGTGTAATTCTTCCAGAGAACTACATGCAGCTCGATTCCTACCCTCACAGGATACGTAGTGACACCAGGGTTCCCCGTCCTGGCACAGTCCCTGAATAAATGATAAAAATTCCCTTTCCCCCCATGTACGGACCAGATAGGCACGGGGTGTACTCCTTGCCCTTACCGCACGACGTACAACTGCATGGATAGAAAGATTTAAAAAATGCTCCCTTTCCCCCATGTATGGGGTAGTCTTTCACAGGGGTGTATTTTTGCGTCCATGCTGCATGACGTAAAACTGCACGGACAAAAATGTTAAAAATGACCCTTTCCCTTGTGTACGGACCAGACCTGCAAGGGGTGTATACATCGTCCTGACCACATGACGTTAAACTGCACAAAATTCATCCGGATGTCATGACGTTAAACTGCACGGACTTCGTCAACACCGCATGACGTTAAACGACACGGACATAGTCCTCACCACATGACGTTTAACTGCATGGAATTCATCATGACCCACCCAAGACACATGGCGAAATGCAATGGAGATAAGCCTTTCACATTTGGATTCATCCTCTCCATACATCAGACTCCACGACCCGGATAATTATGGATCTTCATAACCACTCATGGCCATCGGAAGTGGAAAGTCATCAACCCATAGACACCTTTGCATGACTATGCATACCATGCCTTCAATGGCTCTGCATATTGATAGCCCCTGGCCCATCTACCAAAGGAAAGATTTCCTTGGGCGACACTCTTCCTAGTTCCGTACGCCTACCAGCCTCATAGCCTCTGTATCACATCTCCCGATCAAAAAATTTATGGAGCAGTGGTTTACAAGTTCATTCCCCTTTTCACATCCAAATGTTGCCAGGGTACCCCTATCTGGATTGACTATGTGTCTTCCGGTGGTTCACATAGTGACCCGTATTAATGAACATCATGCCAGGACTAGGCTACTTTGAATCAACAGAAAATTGCAGTGAAGATGTTTCTTGTATACTCGGACACTATTATCCCCACATGCCAAACTCTGTACTGTGAGAAATCTCAGATATTCATAATCATTCATGGTTATTGGAAGTGGAAAGTTATCGACCCGGGGACACATTTGTACGACTATGCATGTCATTCCCTCAATGAATCTGCATAATGACAGCCCATGGCTCGTCCATCAAAGGCAAGATTTTCGTGGGCAGTACTCTTCCTAGCTCCGTACGCTTACCAGCCTCAGAGCCCCCAAGCCACACCTGCTGATCCAGGAAAACCCAAAGTTTCAGTTTACAACCTTTACCCCCTACCTTGTTCTAAGTATATCAGAACATGTTGAGCCAGTTATCCTTCGAGTGACAACAATAATAATCACCCAATGGTCTAAGCTCTCTGACCGCTAAACCAGGAGTACATCTTCCTTACCGCACGACGTTAAACTGCAAGGAGTAATGTAACACCCCCGCGCGCAAAATAAATCAGTGCAGGGGTCTCTTTATGCTTTAACAGCAACCAGGGACAAATATCCTCGACATGCCCAGAAATTTTCTTCCCCGATGGCAGACTTCATGGCCCAGAAAATTGCAGATCTTCATAACCATTCACGGCCATCGGAAGTGGAAAGTCATCAACCCGGAGACACCTTTTCATGACTATTCATACCATTCCCTCAGCGGCTCTGCATATTGATATCCCCTGGACCATCTACCAAAGGCAAGATTTACCTGGGTAATACTCTTCCTTGCTCTGTACGCTTATGAGCCTCATAGCCTCCATGATATCTCTCTTGATCCATGAATCCCTGAATCCATGATTTACACCATCAAACCCCCTCCAAATCTTGGACATGCCGGGATACTTGGGCCCAGTTACATTCTAATCAAGAGAGGACTTTTTATCTTTGTTTTTTCCATATGACATCAAACGGCATGGAGAACTGCTTGTCCCCCTGACGTAAGGCTGCAAAGACCAAGCATTAAACAATCCAGGGAATGACAACAACAAAAATAATTTTCACTAGTTCAATAATGCTCCTCTTCCTTACCACACGACGTTAAACTGCATGGTCAATCATCCTTGCAACACGACGTTAAACTACAAAGCATTGGGAAAGGAAAGAAAAATGCCCCCCGTCCTCACTGCATGACATTAAACTGCACAACATCCTTTAATAATTCTCTCTGTCTTTACCACATCATGCTAAACTGCACGGTCAAACCCGTCACGGGTTCAGTAAGGAACAAAGGCTTTTCTCTATCCTTCCGTGCACAGGTCAGACCGGCACAACCCATCGTCTCACACCCGTGTGAGAAGGGATTACTTCCCCCATTCTCAAGAAGTTTAGTCTAGATATTTCCCCCGTATCCAGGCACCCTCTCATCATCAACCATAATTTGTACTCAGAAATAGCCGGACTCTCATAAGCCACCCCTAGTGGTCCCAAATCTCAACTACCCTAAATTTGCTTGGATATCGGGGGAATAAAATCAGTGACCTAACGACACATTTTCATGACTATTCATACCATGCCCTCAGCAGCTCTGAATATTGATCTTCCCTAGCCCATATACCAAAGGAAAGATTTCTTTAGGCAGTGATTCTCTCCGTACACCTCTTGGCCCCTGAGCCCCCATGTCTATCCCTGGATTCAGAAACTATCTGAGCAATACTACACCAACCTCTTTCACAATCATACCTGAATACGACAGAACATATTTGACACGATTACTGATAACTAGGAGAAGATGTTCCATTCTAAATGATGTCCCAGCTGCATGACTTTAAACTGCGCCAAGCTTCAACAATCCCTTACGCTAACTAAATGTGTAGTGAAGTGGTCTCCTGACCATGCTCATGATTAGTATAGGTGTTCCCAAAACCCATTCTGATGTCACATTCCCTTTCTGAGCCACCCCTGGTGGGTTTTCATAATTTTCAAAGCCACCCATGGTGGTTTCCATAGGCCGGACTTCCATAAAGTCCCTGGGCCATCAAAATTGGACAGTCGTTGACTTAAGGACACCTTTATAAGACTATGCATACCATGCCCTTAGAGGATCTGCATATTGATCACCCCTGGATCGTCTACCAAAGGTAAGATTTCCTTAGGCAATTCTCTTCCTACCTCTGTACGCCGACACGGCTCCCATGCCTTGAGACATGCCCTGCATGTCGTTCAAATTTAAACATGTCCTCCACGTGCATCTGAAGGGTATTGAGACATATTTTAATCAACCAAACCCCATTGGGGACATTGCCCCACCACATTTGGTCAAATATGTTCGACTTAAAACATCATTAATGATAGTATTGACGGTGGGACTTTAAACCGCCCAAGAAAAAAGGCACAAATCCTGTTAGGTCGAAAACCCGAAAAGTGCGACCGAAGAAAAAGGCGGGTTATACCCACTAGGTTCACACTAAATGAGCCCAAGGAAAATTAGGGAATTAAGAATAAAAAAAAGTTTATGGAGATTCTCTACAAAACCCCAGAAATAGTCAAAATGGGCTCGCTGGACCCCATGGTCTATGCAAAAGTTGGAGTTTGTTTTCCTGTGTTATGATTAATTCTGATTTAGTGAGTTGTTATTTACACAACAATTGTTATGGTAACAATCAAATATTACAGCGACAAGTGATTGATAGAGACTGTATTTCGTTCAAACAAAAAAAGGGAGGACGTCCACAAGCTGGGGTCTCTCCCTCAGAAAAAATGGGGAGAGGGGTAAGTAAAATAGAGAGTACAAGAGTGGTTCTGATAGTCATAAAGGAGCATGACTCTCTCTCTCCACCAGATCAGAGACCGTGCGGTGGAGGTCATTTTAAGACTATTCCAACACGGCCTTCTCCCTAGCTTCAACCTCAGCCCTCAGACGAGTACGCTCCACTATTGTTTGAAGATCGTTGATCCCTTTTTTGGTGGCTTCAAGACCACCAGTCACAACTAACAACTGATTCCTCTGCATCGCTGCCCGATCTTCACATTCATGCAACTCAGAGGATAGGACGACCGCCTGATCTTGAAGGATTTCCTCCTGTGCTATCAGATGATGGAGTTGTATTGTGGCTTCCTCCAGGGCTTGGGTCCCGCAATGAGCGGTAGCAATGTGAGCAAGTCTTCATTTACTAGTGGAAGCTTCCTCACGGGCTATGACAACCTGGAAAGAAAGAGAATGGAACTGCCGATAGTCAAATCCACCTGACCCCAAACCTAGGAAGAGCTATCCAAGAGATTCAGTCTTAGTTTCCATCTCAGATAGAGGAGTTTCGGCAACGATCTCGCAAATCTGAAGCCAGTGCCACCTGTGCACTGCCCTGTGGTCTGCCATGACATGAGGATATTTGGTATCCTCGCCGGATAGTACATGAACGAAATCTGGAATTGCAAAAAATGCAGGAATGTGCTCGCTAGAAGATGGTTTTGATGCTGGAATGTCTGGAGCCTATAACCCTGGTTCAGGCTTGGGGATCTAGTTGATAAGCACGACATAAACTGTAAAAACATCTGAGATTGTCTCACTGGGAACTGGAACCACATGGTCGTCCTCATCCACATCCAAGAAAAATGAACCTGTCTGAACTCTAGCCACTGTAGGGCTGGGGGATGAAAATCCCTTAAGTCACTTTGATCGACGAGCCATCAGTCGATCCTCCCTTAAAGCTGATGAAGAAGGTGTGGTGGACACAACAGCAACAGTAACTCCTAATTTGGGAACCTGTCGGACGACCTTCCCTAGGATCCCATCGGGATAGTGTTTTTCCCATGCTTTTGCATACTCCATGGAAAGGTCGGCAGCCGCCCCCATGATAGGCAGGGGAATACTCACGTCAGATCCCTTCTGTGTCACCATCATCCACCATTGAAAAAGTATGGCAGGGTGCAGTCCTCGAGCCTGAGGATGGGGAAGGGAAACATGGACTTGCATGCACCCAGACTGGCGAGAAAAATGATACGGGGCATACAACTCACACAGAGACACCCAATCGATCCGCACAGACAGAAATCCATCCCGCAGATAGATCATGTAAGAACGATCCTCCAGGTTCCCCCAGTGGTTGTCAACTAAGATGCCCAAAGGGGTGGGGTAGGGAGTGAAAGAAAACTGGGAGAAGTCACTCAAAAGCTCGAGGAATTCAATAGAGCTGATGGATTTCAAGAGAACTCCAGCTATATCAAGTAGGGTAGGCCGAAAATTAGGGAGCGGGATGACCGTGTTGTAACGATACTCATAACAGCGACAATGATCTGCTACCCAGCCGTACAAAAATTGAAATGGCCCACTCAGGAGGATGGGTGACCATCCCTTCTGTATGTGACCCAGTAGTTCATAAATACGAGCCAATGTGGGTACGACCAAATTCACCAAGCGACCCTCAGCTAGCTCAACTGCCATCATCAGGGTGAAATCCATAATGCCAGGATTAATATCCCGAGAAGGGAATAGCCACCGGCTCAGGAACATAGCAAACAAACCTGCCAGCCGGAGCATAGGCAGAACACCAGGGCGCACCTCGTAACCCCTTGAATGGTAGTAACCCGCCTCTAGAACCGCCCAGTAGGAACCTGGGGAGGTTCGTGACTGTTGAGAAGGATGATTCATGGGGCTCTTGATCTTCAGAACAAGACCAGTGGTGTTCAGAAATAACCCTATCGAGGTGCTATAATGAATAAGAGAGTGGGCACACAATGCCTGACCCGATGACATTCTCCTCCATAACCAGTAGATCCCTTTCCAACGAAGGCACTTGTTCGGCGTCTTCCCACGCTTCAGGGACAAGTAGAAACTCTCCATACATCACACCAATGATTGGTAGCCCCCCCTAATTGGTGGATGTCCCACAAAATATTATCAACTTCACCATAGGCAAGGTGGAACGTATTAGTGCTTGAACACCAGGGACTGAGCAGGTCAGGCATGATCAATGATGGTGTGTAAATAGAAAATTGAGAATCTCACACTGCATAGTTAAAATTGACTGCTTCCAGTGACTTGGGAGACTCCCGACAATGATAATGGACCTAGAAGGCCCAGACCCAGTCATTTGAGAAGAGCCCCCCAGACCGAAGATCCCACCTAGGAATCTATGCCACATTAGGATCTACTCGAGCAAGGTTGATAATAGAAGGGTAACACTTGAAGACAGATTTTTGAGAAAATCTTCAGCCGTGATAACCACTTTGGGTCCAAACAGAGCCTCTCAAAATGAAGGCGTCTTTATGGTCAGATTCGGAAACTATCTCCCCCGATTGGGTCAGGTTTTCTTGAATTCACTTTGGTGACACCTACAATAAAGGAGATGGAAGACCTGAGAAGGTAGGGGGAATAGGGACGTCGTCTTCATGACCGAATCCATAAAGCGGGAGGCGATTTGATAACGAATAATCCAGGAGCTCATGAGGGATCAAGTCCTTCAGAACCACATCATCAGGAGTAATGGATCGATTGGGATCTTACTTGGTGCTCTTCCCTCTACGAACCATAACTGTACATCTCCCTGAACCAATTGGGAGAGGCTCGGCAGCAGGTCTTGGTGCAGGGCGAGGAGGAACTATGTTTTCTCCCTGCATCGTGAAGACCTGAATCATTCTTAGTCAAGAATAATAAAATCTGAAAAAAATACCAACTCTATGGATAAGGATCTGTTGAGAATCCTTCATATGCAAATCCACAAGGAGGTATTAAAGGATGGTACGCGAAGACATCATCCCGCGAACTAGCCCTTCACGAAAGCAGTCCACGAAACCCTGGCCTGCGGAGCGTTGGCCAAGAAACCGCGGACCAGGTTGCTCCGCAGAATTTCAATCCTGATTTTATGTTGGTAAGTTCGGAAGACTTAGTAACTTTTAAAGTTAAAATATTTTAGTCCGCGTATTATTGAAACCATGGAGCACCAAAACCTCAAAGCGAGTTCCTACACGGTCCGTCATGACTTACTTTTTAATTAATTAAAAATGTTAGTTCGCGGCTGGGATGTTGGTCCACAGATGAAGAACGGCGTGAACGAGAAATGGTTTGCGAAAGTAGCAGTCGGTTCGTGGATGTATCGCTTAACGAAGGAACAAGCACGCGGAGGCAGAAAAGCGAAGGAGTGCTGGTATTCATGATGAATCTTGTAGAAGACAAATGAAAGGGCCCTCTGTGTTTATAGGTGTGGTCCTCTACTAGGTCCACTTCTCTATCGCAACCCATATGAGTTTCATGATGGCTCTCCATCGGAATAGTCTCCTCTTCATTCTGATCAGACCCCATTCTAATGGGGGGCATTTGTAGGGTCCTGAAAAATTTTCAAAGGAGAATGATGACCCCCTTTAACTCAAGGGAGATTCTACCCAATTTCCCCTCAAAGGGATGGAAAAATGTGGACAATACTCAAGTATGGAGAAGGAGGAACCGGTCCGTGGACCGGTCTAATGTTAACAACACACGGTCAGTTCCGCGAAGTGTCCCCCCTCCGCGGACCATTGTCATTAGCGGAATGGAGACGGAGACCCTCCACGTGCGCGATGTAGGACAGGCGCCAATCTGGTTCACCTTTATGAGCCGACCCAGCCGCGAGCATTGTCAGTCGGCCCGAACCTCCTCTGCTGTCGTTCGTAGAATGGAGGTAGAACCCTCCGCGGCCGCGAAGCACTCCCCTCATTTGGTTCGCGGGGGGGGGGGGGGGGGGGAGCGCTCAATGCTCACCGCGTGTCACGGATTCACCAAGTCAGTTGTAAACTGGGTTTTCGGTCATGGGAATCAGCAAAAAGTGCCGCGTGACCGCAACTACATCTCTTTATCCACTCTATAAAAGGATACATAAGGGGAAAGGAATTAAGAAAGTAAAATGAGGAAGAGGATTCAGAGGAGATCAATCAGATTCGGGTGGAAGGATTTCGAAGGAAGGCTTAGGATTTCGCAAACAGCGAAGTTCCAATTCGCGAACCAGAGTAGGTATAAACCTAGGAATGAACTAATAAGGAACCGAAAATTCAGAATAATTTGGTGAACCGTTAACTAAAAATAACATTAAAAGAGAAGACCAAAGACCAGGGTGTTTATACCTCTTTTCCGATCCGCCGTACCGCGTAGCACCCTCCTATGCGGGCGAAGCCTCAACCGACGAACCCCTAACTGGTGCCAACCTAGGCCGCTACTGCTCACGTGGAACCCTCCGCATACCAACTTTGTATGCGGGTCGAACCCGATGCCGCGAACCATCCTGGTTCGCAGGATGCCAACCAGTCCATGGACCCTCCTGGTTCGCGGATGGCCTCTTAGTCCACGGACCACGTTGGTTCATGGACAGCCTCTCCATCCTCGTAGCACTTCCCTACGCGAAGGGTTCCACCACCCATACCCCTTTGTGGTCTACCAAAACCTTTGGATTTCCCATTCCGAGGGCTAGATAAAATCCTTCCAATCTGACCCGATCCTCCACAACCTCCTCATTGGCCTACTCATCGGCCCCAATCCGAGGCCTCCACCAGAGCCACCGGATCCATGTGGTGTAACCCTTAGGTGCATCAGCGCGCCGTTTTGAGTTCACATACCCACAGTAAATAGGGGAAAAGGGGTAACCCCATCATTTGGGCGGATTCCCAAAGCATGCATGGGTTCACATTCCCACGGTAATGCGGGGTTTAATCCGGAGAGACACCTTTCTACCTCTACCCGCTAGGATGGGGGACTCTACGCTTCGGCGGTCGGGCACTTATCCCCTCCCCAAAGAGGGGGCGACATACCCATCCAATGGCAGCCATCCCCATGCGCCTCGGTACTTCCCCGAGGAACAAGAGAGGTAACGGGAACAGGAGCAACCCTTTCCCTCTCCCACTTCTTTTTTTTCACCATCGACGTCCATCTCGGAGTAAGCCTCGACTTTATGGGCTGGCCTCATGCATAAGCCCCACCTCACTTTTCATAGATGCACCTTTCGCGAAGTGATCCTATGGTCCCTACTGCCTCTTGTTTCTCACACCGAGCATGACTCATGCGGTCTTAGAGTAAGCATCGACCATGAAATCCTCTTATGGGACTCCCCAGAGTGTAAGCCCCAGTTCATCGCCCTGGGCCACCTCAGAGTGTAAGCCTCAATCCATCACTCTGGGCTGCCTCTGAGCGTATGTCCCAAGCCAATGCGAACTATGAGGACTTTGATTCCCTACCACAGGGATACGTAGGTAGCCTCCAGGAGGTTCAAGCCCGATCACAAGAAGACCCCCTGGGTCCACCTTCACGTCGGTTCTCTGACACTCCCATTCAAAATACATGGAATTTGATCCCTGTCCCCTAGGCAGGGTATGTAGGAAGCCTCCATGAGGTTCAAGCCCAACAACTAGTCGATCCGACTATCTTCACATCGGTTCACCGCGCCACTCCTAGTGCAGCCTCAATGAGTTTCGACTCCTAGGGGTCATTAATCCAATGAGGGATGGTAAACCTCGGGCATAAATGATTCTAAACCCCTATGTTCAGCTAACTATTTCCAACCAGGAGAAATCCAAGGATACTATGCTTGGGTATAAACGAATGATTCATGAACATATGAATACGACTTAAATCTATAAGAGTCCTGAAACATGAAATAATTCCCCCCAAAAGGGTGAGATGAGCCCGAATTCCCATCCTCTCGACCAATGTGAGTTCTTAAGCGTCGCTGGTCAGGCCATCCAGTGAACGCCTGCCTTTGGAAAGAAGGTCTGCGCGTCATTGAATACGAAACTGTTGGGCGTTTCGAGACCGAATCGAAATAGTACTACAATATAAATTATTGAATAAAAAATTAAACATTTTCATTCAATCTCATCATCAAATCATTGAAAATATTATGTAGCACTGAAAAATTAATCTTCCATAAGTTTTCAATATCCATCATTAATTTTTTCCCTTTTTCATGAATTACATTTCATTATGTCTATTGAACTTATTCGTATATATATTTTATTAGAAAATAATATTGATAAACCATTTTATTTATACATCTTAGAATTAAGAAGATTGTTATTATCTTTATATGTTGAAATTTTCATAACATTTATGACTTATATACCTTAAATTGTAGTACTAAAAACTTTAATACCAAGTGATATCATCTTATTATTACATATCAAGAAATTATAACAATGAAACAAGGAGATCTCATTCATTATCTCTTCATTATTCATAAAATAAATATTAAACTGCCATATTTATCAAAGAATAATTTGTCTCGAATGCCACCTCTTATGACCACATGAAAAATACACCATGGGGGTTATAGTGGTGAATTAGAGTGTACAATTTCTTTTATAATTCAATAGATATTGTTTTCATGTTATCAATAATAATTAAAATATTTTAATCATTCAAGTATATAAAAAATTCAAATGTAGAAATTAAATGGATGTACAGAATGGTTTTACATGGTTCTCCCCAGTGTAAATGTTCTAGGAGCATCCCCTAATGGTGTATCAATTTACTATAGTGTAACAGTAGTGACTGTATTTTTTAAAATATTTTACAAATGATAATCTTTCTGTCCTAGTGGAATGCACCATCTTGTATAATTTACGAAGGATTTATGACAAAAAATGACAAATAAGTGTAACATGATGATCACTCAAAATGAATATTCTAAACTGACTTTCTACAATTTGATAATGTTTTTGTTACCGTTATTTTATAACACATTAAATTTCAAAATCATTAATGGAATTTCTCCTACAATATTATCATTCCCTGTTTTTTGGATCTAAAATAATATTTTCTTCTTGTTTTATTTTGGCCAGAAATTATTTAAATCATGGTCTCATATCCCATATCATGCTCCATAAATTTAAAAAAACTCTCTCATAATTGGGTCTTAAAAATGGACACTAAATAAAAATAATATCATCCATGTCAATTGAGTGACAAAATATCAAAAAATATTTGATCTTGTGGAATTTAATGGTATTTCTGGAGTCATGGTGTAGCCTCTTCCATCTTGGAATTTACCATATTAAAACTCTAGACTATGATATAATTTCCTTCAACACAGTATGATTTATTTCTAAAATATATATACATATCCTTCCACCAATGAAAATATTTAAAATAAAATAAATATCATCATTTGATACTCCAAAGACTACTCGATTCTCAACAAAATCATGGTGTAAAATTATGTTTCATGGAATGACCATGAGTTAACAACCTAAAAAAGAATGAAATTTAAATTTTGTAGACATGATATTTTCTTCATGTTATATCCATCATGATGTTGTTATTTTAGTAAGAGAATGATATTTTTATCAAGTCATGTACAAATCAAAGATATTATCAATCTCTAGATGTATTGTGGAATGAAAATATGAATAATGACATAATCCATACATTTATATAAAAATGGTGACACACATTGTCCTCATAGCCAAATTACCAGGTGGAATATTATCTTCACTATTAATTTTATTATTCCATCATGAAAATATATCCTCCCTCATTAGCTAATATAATTTAATTCATTAACAATTTATGAATGATTATACTTAATTTCATGAATAATGGTTACCCTTAATCTAAAAAAATCATACCAAGTATATACTTCCTATAGAGTAAATGAATCTCATATACCAAGTATAATTATTATGTATGTGACGTTATAGAATGACCATTTTCCTAAAATTTTCATTTATTCATTTAACAACTAGACTACATAGAGATTTGGTCCATCTTTCTCAATCCAACTCTAAACTTCTCCACCCACTACATAAAAATTCAAATTTCTTCCAATTAGCTCACAATAAAAAAAAATCAAACATTATAGTATATAATTTCAATGATATGTATTCTAACCAAATGATAATCACCTACATGAATTCATAAAAAATGGCCCATTTGTAGAAAATGTCAAATAATTCACAATTTAAAAATTACCTAGGAAACAAATTGCATAAGGTAGGAATTTTAAAAGGAAAATTGGGTGAAATGTCCAACAAGGCCACCAATCTCCTTCAGTGGAACTATATCTAAATTGGTAATTGATCCCACTTAAATGGTAATATGAAAACACATATTGAATGATCTAAACACTTCAGTTTCACCTCTATTTACATAATATACAATATAATATGGGCCTCATGTCCATGTATGTTTCCATGAATGGTGTGAGAATAAATATATTGTAAGGATCCATTAATGGTGTCTCAATGTAGAAGTGATATAAAAAATTTATACTCTTACATGTCCTATATTTTACATACATACATTATAAAATAGTTGGAGTTGTTATAAACATGATATAACTATAAAATATAGATGATTCAATTTATGTTTCGATATATTCTACATCATGTAACTCCCAATAATTAGAGAGACTATACCTGGAATAGGTAATTTGGGTCAACACATAGAATTTAAATAGAGCACAGATAAATGATACATTGGGCCATTTTATATGTGATAATCCTATGACACCAAGGCCATGGGTGTCAGGGGGAATAATCCATCCCATTGAATGTGAATGTTTTATATCAGACTCATGGTGTTCTTATAGACCACCCCTTCCGACACAAGAGAATGAGTATAATAGGGTCATGGATACATAATATCTTCCTATCATGTCTTCTATGATATGAAAATATTATTCAGAGACTATCCCACATATCAATAAACCCATATGGGCCTTAACGACTTTCTCAAGTAGTCTATTTCAATAATATTTAGTATCTATATAATAAAAATTATTTTTGCCAACATAGATTTTGTACTATACAAGAATAAGTAAATTTTTTGGTACCTAAGAATGTTCGATCACAAGAAGTTGTCCTTAGACCAAAAAAATAATACCACCAGATGCTACAATTTGTAGAATATAGTACTAGTCACTTTAACAATCAGACAATACCCCATGGATGAGATCTATAGAGATAGAGAGATCGAGAACCCCTTCCTCCACACGGAGTCACCCTCCATTGGTTTTAGATCCCATATAGTTCACATTAAAACCTTCCTTTTGGACTATAGATAAGAAAAAAAGAACGTGACATGAATAATAGAAGAAAACACTTGTACTCAATTGAGTAGATGGTTCAAAAAATGTGGTATACATCCAAAGAAGAATAATTCTTATTTTATTCATCATAACATACACTCATCCAAGTTACAATGATAATCCCCAATCATACATACACATACTGATGATAACCACTAATTCATTTACACAAAAAGCTTGTACTACTAGAGAACTCATCATAAATATACACAGCTATAATGATTTGATCCCTCTAGATAGCCCATCTTTCATTTATACTCTGTTTCTTCCTATGTATCTTATCATCCAAATGATGACAAATAGCCTTTGGTACTAAGACTTATGGACCTTGGGGTTTAGGATAAAATCTCTATCATCTGATACATAATGGATTTCATCCATATATTTCACATGGATAAACCACAATTTATATAAGGGAAAATAGTTATTATATCCCAACACAATCTGAAATTAATGGTTAACATAACATTTATAGTTTAAACATGTATTTCCTAATGACATTCACTACTTTGACTACCAAGAACTGGTGAACTATGAATGTCACCATTAGGATACACAATAAGGGATCTATATAAAATTTCCATTACACCATATCCATGATAAATGTTTCCAAAATTTCATCACTAGTGATATATGATATTCCACAAATTCCACAAATTCGCTTGAAAACTCCAAAACATCATGCTATATATTAAATATTGACATTCTATATTTCTCTCTCTTTCCTTTGAAATTAAATGATCACATAGTGTATGTCTCCTTATGAAACACCATTTGTATACACTCGCCCTTTAGTCATCCATGATATGGGTACCAATAATATATTATAATGAAAGAAACATCTATTTAACATTATTTTTGAAACTATATCAACCGTGTCTGTAACGCCATGACCCAGATGCCACTAAAGCATTACTCCGAGCAGGTTGGTTACATGGCCTCAAGAATGGCTCCCCATATTCTAGAAGTTGTCGACTAGCAGTGAGGTCCTAGGGTGTGATAGTGGGGAGACTATGCCCCCATAATAGAGTAAGAAAACTAGGAAAATAGGTATGCATCATAAACAGTGGAAAGCAAAAAAAAGTGTGGAAGCATTAAACAACTTAAATAGAACATCCTGTAGTAATAATTGAAATTATGTAAAATTTCAAACAACTATCTATAAAATACAACACTGGTCACCCACTAGCCCAACCATACAGATACATGAGTACGAATGAAAATTAATATAAAAGTATTGAGATCTACTACTTTTTGAGAAAGTGTTCTTTTCCAAAACACTCTATTTTATTAAGGGTAGATTGCTTAGAACAATACACTATCTCTTTATGATGATTTTGATGTTCAAAAATACACTTATTTTTTATTCTAATGATATTATTTTTAGTATATTTCTAGAAATTAATATTATTTATTATTCAAGTTTGGAATAATATTATGGAATTTAATCCGCGTGGAATATTTTACAAAGTTTTTTGGAAATCCTTTTAGCGTATTAGCATGTTTTGGAAACACTGTTCATGCTCTACGTGTTTGGTAATCACTTTAGCATGTTATGGAAACTCTATTAATACCCTACATTGAGGAGTGTAGCATAAGGATGGAATTCATCATTTAATTTTATAGGATATCAGAAATGTATAGTTATGAAACCTTACATTTGGGATGTAAGAAAAGTATGGAAGAAGATAAAAACATTTGGAAGGAATCATATGTTCAGGATATTAAAAAGGATAGAAGAAGAACCCTACATTAATATGGAACATTATGTTTATTTTTCAAAAGTATGCTTCATAAACCGTAATTTTGTAAACAATCTTACATTATATAAAAAATTATAGTTCATGTACCTTATGTTTAGATGCTGATAAAATTAGGTATCATCAACCATATGTTTATGATGTACCTTATTAATCATGTATCTTATGTTTTTCAAAAAATGTATGTATGGATATTGTACTGTATGTATGAGAGTTGAAGAGAAAAGGATGGTTGATCAACCTTATTTTTTGAACCTTACGTTGTGAAATATACATTCATAGAAAGAATGCTATGCTTTTTAAACCTACATTTGGTGTCAGAAATTTAAATTACGACTTTATTGAGAAAAGATCTTTATGCATATTATTAGGCTGAATTCAATCCAGATAAAAGACCGATTTTAAAGCACATATTTGACTGATTCAAAGCATTTTATTTGTTATTTAATGTATCAATTTAAGAGGATCTTTTCATGCCAAATATTCAGTGGAGTAACGACTGCTCTGTTATTCAAACATTTGAATATCACTATTCTAAATGTGACATTTGTGGATCAAAATTTTTAAGGAAAACACTTGTCTTTATTCTATATATATATGTGTGTGTGTGTGATATTTTTTATTTCACAAAGATGGAGTATAATCAAGAAAATATATAACAAACTCTTGAGTTATTCCCTACTAATGTTTAAAGAGACATTCGATTAATTGATATTTTTACTAAACCACTTCCCACTGTGAGGTTTGATTTTATTAAGGGGGAGCTAGGTTTATTTAATTTTAAATGAAATTTAATTTTAATTTTTATGCATTTTTTCATCACTATTTTAAATATTTTAAATATTAGTTTTTATAATAATTTTCAATTTCATTTGTATTATTTTTTTCACATACGTTTTATTTTATTTAAATAATGTAATGATTATTATGTATATAAATGACAATAAAATCAAGGATGTCAAAAAGCATTTCAAATTCCAAACACGTTCATTTTCTCGAAACCATTAAAAACACAAAAACCCCTTAATGACTTCATCTACCTTGGGCTAAACCATCGAATCCCTAAACCTTAGATCCTTCAGAACATTGGAAAAAAATTTCCAATACACAAATAATCGAGGAAGGATAATCTTGTAATTCTAAGCATCTTTTCACGACAGGAAGACAGATCCTATAGGGAAAAGTAATCAACCTGGAATGGCTGTATCAAATCGATCTCATGCTAAATCCCTCACATTTCAGAATCTCAAGAAAAATTTTAGTGGAAAAAATACAGAGTTTCTATATGATGTAGAGAATTTTCTCTTTTTCAAATCTGTTCAGTTCAGCCTTGGAGATACAGAGGACACCATTTTTTCAAAAATTGAAGATCAGGAATTTTCAATTTCAATTATAGAAAGAGAAAGAATATAGAACTACCCACATGAGGGATTTTATCATTTCATCTTATAGAATATTGGAGATGATGAACATAAGTCAGAGGACATTAGGTTATTTTTATTTGGTTCTAATAGTATAAAAAAATTTTAATGAAGGATCTGGAACCTGATCAGAAGATTATTTTTAAGTTTGTGCAAACAAGGATTGCACCTAGGATGTCAGATATGGAGAAGATTTTGTTTCCAAACAAGTACATAATGTTTTCTTTTATGATTTAAATCATGTTGAATTTTTTTAGACATCTGGAATGATATCATAACTACTACTATTAACCATAGGCTAGAATGAACTTTTTTCTCTATAGAAGTTTCATTTAAAAATTACTATATAATTCGGATATGGTGAAATTAATAGATGTTAGAGTAAGATGCCATCACATCAATATTTTGATTGCTATAACTCTAAAGAATATTTGTTTATTCTAGAGTATTGTTAAATGAATTCTTATGCCTCTTGAAGATGAGGAACACCAGGACTCTTCTTAGGAGGAGAAAAAAACTAAGTATAAGGAAGGCATGGCTAAATCAAGAGTAAGTGACATTTAAAAAACTTCATGAAGACTGATATTTGAAATAGTTTATCCACCTATTGATGAGAAAAGTCAAGGAGTTCAGAGAAAAGCATACATAGTGGTTTATGATGGTGAGGAGCCAAATCAAGGAAATGATGATGCAATTGAACCTCTTCTGAGCTACAGATTTATTATAGAATCAGTATTATAGAAAATTGAATGACCAAAAACATCTCATATTGAGGTGACTCCTCAAGATGAAAAATAAATTTTGCCTCAAATTGTTGAAAACCCAAGAGATATTGTATTGGATAGACTTTAATATTCTCAAACGATACAGCCCATAGATATTGTTCAAGTGGAATTAGCTCAGGAAAAACCTATATTAGAGGATCCAGTCGTAGAGGAAAAAATGATGAAGAAGCTCAAGAGGAGAAAGAACCTATTCATATGAATCAAACAGAGAACCTTTCTGAAATTCAAACTAAAATTATTAATTTGGATTTTTATTTGGATGAATAGGGGAAGGACTCAAAGGAGAAATCATTAGATAAACCATTACAAAGAGATGATAAAGAAAACCAGATATTGAATCCCTACCTTTAGTTTTGTTAAAGCTAGTGGAAGCTCAGACTGAGAATCAACCACAAGATACCTCTGATTCTAATAATGATCATGTGGATGAGTGAATATGAAAATTTAAAAACGTTCAAGCCGAAAATGAATCTTTGAGATGAGAATTAGAAAGGGAGAGATAGAAGTTTCAGAACATGAATGATAGTTCAGTTTCAAAAATGGAAGTGGAAGTTTTGAAGAATGAAATGTTAGCTGATGTCGAAAAACTAAAATCTGAAATTGTACTGAAATCAGATTTGGAAGACATAAAAATTTTCATAGAGCAACACTTTGCAATTGTCAGGGATAGTGAAGCAGGTAAGTCATGTACTTCACCTGATCTAATTAAGAGATTTCAGGCCATTAAAACAGTAACGAGCAATATGAATGACAAATTGTAGGACTTACAATGTAACAATGCTCTATTATCTATTCTGATGGATTATCAAAATCATCTTGTTGACCATCTTACATCAGATGAACTAAGGTTCAGAGTTTTGTTGAATAGATTCATAGAGAAGATAAATCAGTTTATAGAAAAGGAAGAGAGGCAACTTGAGTTTTTTAGAGTCAATTTGATTGAAGATATTCATATGACTCATGAAGGAAGGGATATCATAGTACAGTTAGGCGATGGGCTAATAAAAAGGGTGATAATGCAGATGTTAGAGCTCAAGGAAGTCATTCAAAGTCACTGAAACCTGTTTCTCAAACATTTTTTCCCCAACCATGATTCATGTTCTCATTTCTATACTTGTATATATATTTTCAATAAATTATACTTGATGTTTTGATTTTTTTACTGTACTGTCAATTTTAGATTTCTAGTAATCTAGTTTCAAATATTGATAAATAGTTTTTTTATAGAATTTACATAAGTTCAATTCTACATTAAAGAGTGCTATATTTCTTATTCTATCATTATTTTTGATATCACAAAAAGGGAGATATAAATGGATAAACACAAATTTTTTATAAATCTTTTACAAAGAGGGAGAAAAGAATACTTTTAATTTGAAGGTGAGAAATTTATAATGTTTTTATAGGAGAAATTTTTGGACAAACACAAAATTTTATTTTATTTATTTATAATGGAGGAGATATTATTTTTACTTTATAAAGGCGTAGAAAATTAAAAAATTAAAAAATAATTTTGTTAATATAAAATACTGTTTTTATGTTTGTAAAATTTTAAACTATATTTTGTAAGATAATTTCAATGGTTATTTTATGGGTTTTGTGATCATCAAAAATGGGGAGATTGTTGAGGAAGTGTTTTTTTCAACAACAATCTATATTATTAAGGGAATATTGTTGAGAACAATACTCTATATCTTTTTGATGATTTTGATGTTCCCAAATACAGTTATTTTTTATTCTAATGATTTTACTTTGAGTATATTTCAAGAAGTTAATATTCCGTATTTTCTCTATTTTGGAATAATATTAAAGAATTTAATCAACATCGAATATTTGACAAATTTTTCAGAAATTTTTTTAGCATATTAGCATATTCTGGAAACGCTGTTCATGCTCTACGTGTTTGGAAATCACTTTAGTGTGTTCTGAAAACACTGTTCATACCCAACATTGAGGAGCATAGCATAAGGTTGGAATTCGTCATTTAATTTTTTAGGATATCAGAAAATTATGTTTAAACAACCATACATTTGAGATATCAGAGAAGTATGGAAGAAGAACCGTACGTTCGGAAGGAACATATCGTTCAAGATATCAGGAAAGTATAGAAGGAGAACCCTACGTTAATATGGAACATTATGTTTGTTTCTCAAAAGTATGGTTCATCAACCTTAATTTTGTAAACAACCTTATGTTGTATCAAAATGTATAGATCATATACCTTACACTTAGAAGCTGATAAAAGTAAGGACACCAATGTAACTTTTATAATGAACCTTATGAATAAGGTATCTTATGTTGTACTAAAAAGAGAAGTATGTGTACTGTACCATATGTTTGAGTGTTAAAGAGAAAAGTATAGTTGGTTAACCTTACATTGTGATCCTTATATAGTGAACCTTACGTTGAAAGAAATAATGCTATGTAGTTCAACCATATGTTTGGTGTCAGAAATTTAAATTATGACTCTATTAACCAATGATCTTTATACAGATTATTAGGCTGATTTCAAGCTAGATTAAAATAACAATTTTAAAGCATTCCTTTGACTGACTCAAAGCCTTTTATTTTTTGATTTGAAGGATTGATTTAATAAGAGATTTTCATGAAATATTCAGGGGAGTTACGACTGCTCTATTATTCCAATATTTGAATATCCCAATTCAAAAGGCGACATTTATGGATCTAAATTATTAAGGAAAACACTATTCATTGTTCTATATATATATATTGGATAATTTTTAATACACAGATAGGGAAAATCATTAACAAAATACATAACAAACTCTTGAGTTCTTCAATTCTACAGTTTATAGAGACATTCGAGTTTTACAGATCTGTTGATACAAGGTACGATCAAACTCTATTTTCTAAAGAAGAAGAAACACATTAAAAATTCACCATTTCTACATCGAATATATTTTGTGAATCCATTGCTGTTGGGGTTGATGAATTTATTTCTATATCTATTGCAATTGGATAGAATCAGAACTTCCCTTATCTGAGTAGCATCTTCTCTGAAGATAACAATCTATCTAATTTCAGTTATGTGCATCTGCAACTGTGAAGAACAAAAGAAAAGGATTTCATGAAAAAGACTCATTTTATTTTGAGTAACCGGATTCTCGTACTAATATATATATTCAGTTCTATGTTTGAAGAAGAACGCATAGTTTTTAGCCTTACCATGTAAAGGTGTCAACTGCCTGCACACAGTTGTGGATAGTCTGTTGATAAGAGGACCATATAGTGAAAATCACCAGGCTCCAGGAGAAGAGTGTTGGTGGAGTGGACTATGGGCCTTCTGTTTCCCGAACCACTATACATTATTGCATCCTTTAACTATTTATTTTCAACTACATAAATAACCTCATAAAGATAAAAGGACAGACTCTACTATCATCACAATTCGTGAATATTTTGTAAAAGACACAATTGACCTCCCTCCGGTAAGTATTTAGTATATCCTGATCCAACACTATTAACTTTGATCTGTAAAACGTACCTGATCTCCAAACATTGTTGAACAGCAATAACACAATCACAAGAACCACATGATAAAATCTGATCAATCATGAAACCCTAATCATCAACCCTATTCACCATGAAATATGTGATCAACCTAAAAAGCATACATGAGGTCAACAAGTAAAAAGAAGTGTACTAAAAGTGGTGAGAAAGAATATCAATATGCCACCCCAAAAAGCCACCAGTAACTGTGCTGATATAAGTGTAACAGAAGAAATGTGCTCATCCTTTTTGAGAAACAACTTGAAGGGTTATAAAACCATTAATGAGAATCCATAGTGCAACAAAGGGTCAGTAATACTACTCAACTAGTAAGTTCCACCATGGATGTCCATATCTATATAATTTTGCATGTATAGTACCATACCTATACATGTATACATAGTATGAATATCCACTTATATGTGAAACTAATAAACAGGTAAACCAATAGAATTTGAACCCTGATTTTGTAATCCCGATCAATAAGAAATCCTTCGCAAAGGAATTGAGCATGACATCGTTCCACTCAACCCTTATATCAGCATTTATATCTATATTTCTATAATCCCAATCGATATTTACCATATTCAAACAACAATGAAAAGTATCTGAGTAAGATACATCACCAAAAGTGGATAATTGAATTACATCTAGGTTCAGATGTACTCACCTTCAATCACTAACCAACCTATCACATACCAACAGTCAATCCATTAAATAAGGATAACATATAATGATGATCTATCCTATATTGATAGATTCTAGGGAGTACATAAAGTGTTACTCTATGATACACCCCTCAATCCTTGTAAATAATAAAGAAGAGGGTAATCATTCTGATCATATAACAACCAACCTATGATCCCATCCAAGTCATTACTACAACATGAATACATGCATCACTCAAGGAATAGAAGTAATCATCCCTATGAGCCCATCCATCAAATTCCTAAAATGGGAATCCAATTATCACTCAGAGAACACATCTAATCGACACACTAAGCTCATCCATGTCATTCATACAACAAGAATCCATGTATCACACAGGGTATATAAGTCATCAACCAACTTGTCCAATCTAATTCATTAATACAACCAGAATCTATGAATCACTCATGGTATATACTTCATAATCCCAAGAGCCCATCTAAGGAATTCCAAAAATGGGAATCGAAATATCACTTAGGGTATATAAGTTATCAAACCACTGATCTCATCCTAGGAATTAGTACAATGGGAATCCAAGTTTCTATCAGGGTATACAAGTCATCAACCCACTAAGCCCATCCAAAAAATTACTATAACAATAATAAATTTATCACTCAAGGAATATAATTCATCAACACACTGAACCCATCCAAGGAATTCCTATAATAGGATTCTACGTATCACTCGGGGTATATATAAATCATCAAGTATGGCTCAATGGATGGATACTAGAAAAACACCTTTGTAAATCCCAAAAAATGTATATCATGATATATATATATATACACATTAAGGATCAATAGACATGTTTTAGGTAGTACATATTGGTACACCAGAAAAATATTAGAAATAACAAGGCTCAGAAGCTGGATCCCAGTAAGACATATCTGGGCTTCCCAATGAGAAAAACGGGCTGCATGAAAAACATATGTGCATCCCAATAGGAAGAAGGAAACCTTGTGTGAGGATCAGCATCCACTAACCAAGAATCTCCTATGGTAACAATAAATACATTATTAATAACCATGTAAAAGCATAAATAAATATGTATGTGTGGCATGAACATCCATCCCAACACTGCAGCCACAACCCCATGGGCATACCTGTTTGGCATAGGTTCTAGGGTGACAAACTCAACCATCTCTTCCCAAACATGAAATATAGCTTAGGGTTGGTTAAACAACAAGCACTCAATGGGTCCCTCAAGTCAAGAACATATGTGGTATCCTACTAGGGATCCTGAAAATGATACAAAAGTACATGAATCATACAAGGGTCTCCCTAGATCAGTGTATAAGGGAATGTATCCCTTAGGGGATCCTTAGAAGCATCTACTCTCATGGCTTCATAGGACAAATGAGCATGTCTCTGTAGGAGAAAATCCTCAAATGCATAGGCCTTGAGAGATAGATCATAGGTCATCTCAGATCAATGTCTCAACTAGGTTGGACCAAACACCCAGCATTTCATTCACACCACAAATCACTCTCAAAAGAATGTTGAATTCAAAATATATAGGGATCACATATCTGTTTAGATAGAATACAAAAAACACTCATTAGGAGTCCCAGAATGCTCCAAGAGTTTCATCAACATAATCTTCCTAGAAAATTGCTCAGAATGGACTAATCTTAATGTCCAAATCTGACTTTGGGCCCCAAGGTAGGATAAATCTTCAAAAGGATGAAAAGGGATAGTACACAACATGTAACTATCGGTAGACAATGTCTCCTCCCAATGAACCCCATGGGCATGTAGTCTTGCTGTCATGGGTGTGTAAACTCCCCAGGTACATGGTGTGAACAGAGGGAACACTGTGTGTATCCCACATGGTGAACTAATCTATATCCCTCATATAGATTGGCTAGATACTTTTCCTAATTTTGTACTGCTACATAGTGTGCCACCCACACAGGGTCTGGCTGAGCACTCTACACGACCATGTACCCCTATACTGGTATCCATGCCTGAGTACTCAGCAACATGGTGGAGTTCCAAAAAATGGAATCTGTACTTGATACATGATTTGTACTCCTTAAAAATCATCTTCCCCAAATAGTAAGAACATCTGGCGTGTCACTCTGGACCACAATCTGTGTTATCATGTTTTCCCAAATGGAAACCCTCAGGATCACCTGATTCCCTTGTTTAAACCCCAAAAAACTCATATTTATCCACCAGGGGTCTCATAAAAGTATAATAAGGATTTAAAATATTAAATTACTATTCTTATGGGTTTTTTCAATAGAAAATATCAAGGGAATACCTTTCAGTGTAAATCACCAAACCATGGATCGATTTGCTGATCCAGGATTACTACACGTCAATCCAGCATGTCGAGGGCTTCACGATGGTACCTCTCTTCCCTTTAACTCTCTATCAATTTCCCATATCCCTATTTTTTCTATTAGATAACTGGAATAGAAGGATCCATATAGGAGGATTTCATGATAAGAAGGAGGAAATAATAGAAATGGGAAAAATAAATAAAAATAAAATGAAAAGAAAAAATAAAAAGTAGTTTCTGCCCACCCCAATGCACAACCTGAGTTTATGCCTCACCTAGGATAAACACCCAATTCTGGACCCAATTTTGAAGAAATAATCACTATCTAATATAATGTTCAAATGTTACGACCAAAAAAACCTATGTGAATTATTTAATATTTAATTTATTAAATATTAGATATTAATCATTCCAACAAAAATTGAATGGTTCATATTTCAACAAAAATCTTCTCCTTGGTTAAACACCTTATTCTAGGAAAAATAGAGTTTTCAGAAACATTATATGAGATCATAAACCATGATAAAAAAAATTTACCCCTTTACATGCAACTTGAAAAAAAAATCCAATTTCTGCTCAAAATTACAGTTCATAAAAACACGGGACATTAAAAAATAAACAAGAAAACCATAACATCCCTGAGAAGCCTGGTGAAAGATCCAGTATCCATGAACACAACTTGATAATCTGAAAAAACACGCTATCTTGACTATCAAATGATAAGAATCATAGAACCAATAAATGTTACCTCTACGAAATATGTTTAACTATGACTAAACTGGTACTCCCCACCATAGAAATACCAATCTCTTCACCTAAAAAAAACACCAATCCCAAAAGAACGTAGAAAACACCGAACATCAATTGTAAATGAGGGTTACCAACATCAATGGCCAATGGTGCACTCCCCACTATATGGCTTACAATACACCACTTCTCGAAGGAAACCTAAAAAGGTTCCCTTCCAAAACATTGATGAACATTTAGAAATAAATGGATCCCAACACAGGGTCAGTGCCCTCCCATTACACTAAATTAGAATCAATATCGAGCTTGATTGTATCCAAAAAGAGTACACTAAGATTCCACCAAGGGGTCTGAACAGTTCCCTATGAACCATGCTAACTATCCAGTCGAATACTGACTAGGATTCAACCATAGGTTAACAGTATCGTGGTACACAATTCATTTCATGATGTCACATATACAATAGAGGGACATTTCAGCCCCAGTTTCAAGATCCATTTTCTTTGAATAGTCTTGAAACATCGGTCAACAACTCATAGCTGGCTACTCATCGATTTAGATTCAAATGATACAACATGAAACCAATGCGTATCCTTATCACCCAAATCTTACTCCAGCAAGTCATCCATTATAAATCTAAGTCGATATTTCTAGTCCACACATCAGTATAAAATTCTAGATATTCCCTTGAAAAACCTCTTCAAAATTGAGCAACTCACTTGTTCCATAATTTATTTCATGATGGCTCTTCACATGGCGTAGTTCTTTCCATGATCAAACAACAAAGAAAAATACATAAAATGGAATCTAAAAACATGGTCCATCCTCTCACACAAGCTACTCAAAAAATAGATGTCGTCTTATAGGGGTCCAAGTCTAAACCAGGGACCTCTGGGTCTCCCACCATGCTTAACAGAAAAACCCTCAAAACTGCGTCACAAGGTGCATCCTACATGGCCAAAATATGAATAACTCTCAAAATAAGGTAAATATTTAATGGAAAACAATGGGAAAAGATGAAAACATTGAATACAAAGGCTTGATCCTCTTTAGACATCCTACGATGAAACTGCTCCCCTAAGGTAGTTAAACCAACAATGAAGAGAAGATGAACTGACACTCACCGAGAATCCGTATATGGGAATACCTTCTGGAGGCCCAATTCACAATATACATCTTTGTATCCATTGAAATAATACTTAGTGATCATACTAGATAACATATAACTATTAAAAAACACCCTAAAATTGGTACAACAGAAGGAATCACATGCCATATTTACCTACTAAGTCACTGCACCTTCTATGCATGAGGATTAAGTCATTAGTCTCCCAATAAAATGCATCAATATAGATCCAAAAAAACCTGAAATCCAAAAATAAAACTATATATTTCCAGGTATGCCCAAAATTCCTTAGTCACTAGTTATAATCATACACCAATAGTCCTATATAACATGAATCCTACGTGCCAAATATGATGCATTAGATGCCTCTTTCATTTTCCAGCCAAGAGTCTTATTCTATCCCTAGACTCTTATCAATGGAAAAGAGCCAGATATCCATAGTAAATCATGACATTAACACAACATGTGCATTTCTCATGGTGAAAATCACATCCTACTATAATATGACAGATTTGAGTGACAATCCCAACCCAGGGAAACCAGGACGTTTTAATGGAACAAGTGTTCTCAACCCACCGATTCGATGTCTATCACATGTTCCCACACATTCCTAATACTCATGTCTATTATATCCCAAATATAAAATACCAGGAAGATAACACAATATGATACAACATTGTATTTTCCTAAATCAGATTCCTGTAAACCAGAGCTCAGAGACAGCGAATTACAAGGCCTAATGTGTGCCTCCTTGTATGCTAGAGGCTGTCGACTACAATCAAGGACCTAGGGGCGATTTTTGGGAGACTAATACCTCCTATCTGAGTAATAAAACTATATAAATATCTAGGTATCATACATAGAGTAATATAGACATAGTGTAGAAGAAGTAATCAATAAATATCGAACATGATATAATAATAAACGAAAGAATGTAACATCCCAATCAACTATCCACAAAATAAAATGCTGGTCACCCACTGGGATGACCACACAAATACAAGATTATGAATTAAACTAAAAGTATAAGTATAATGCTCAACTGCTAACTACATGATACAAAACATACCCTATCTCTAAACACTATTAAACTAAAAATAGCCTAATCAGAAGAACAACATGAGAATATATGATCGATCACGAATCCTTGGGTCTCATCCCTATCCACCATTCAACACATTATCAACCTAAATATCATAAATAAGTTCAACACATACATTAAGGTGAACAATAAGGTGTGAAAAAGAATCTCAGTAGGCCACCCTTATAAGCAATGTGTAACGATGCTACTATAAGTGTAAAGGAAGAAAGATGCTCACCCTAGCTAAGACACAACTATAATGGAATGAAAAACATGAATGTGAAACCATAGGGGATCCTCTCATCTGTAATCCTAACCAACTACAATGTGACACCATCGATGTACATATCTATAAACATATATATGTACAGTTTCTTACCTATACTTATATATATAAATATGAATATTCATTGGTATGTGAAACTAGAAAACATAAAAACCAGTAGTAGTAAAACCCTGGGACCATAATCCTGTTCAACTAGATTTTCCAAGTCATTAAATAAAAAACCAATGAAAAAATATGTTTTATAGAACATATAAATTAAAACAAATCAATTTTCATATGGAACAAAAAAATGAGTTTTATAAAAAATCCAAATTAATTCCTAATTTAAATTTATTGGAAATAAAAACATGATCACAAATAATAATAACTTATTAATAGCTTAACATATTTTGATAAATGAAACATAACTCCATTGATTGTAGTTAAATATAAAGGTAATGAAGAAAAATATCATCAGAAGATATATATTTCAATGCTCATTGTATTCATCATGGTAAAACAAGTAGTAACTAGTCAAATTTGAGAAAGTACAATTTATTTAATAAAAGTGAAAATAAATCCTTTCATGGAAATAGAAATAGTTTAAAGAAATTTTTTTTTGTAGAAATAAAAAATAATCAATATTTAAGAGGGATAGTATTCAAAACCTAACCTTCAAAAAATATTTTTTATAGCTCAAAGAAAAGAGTTTTTGTTAACAAGTCACTTCCTATTTTCCATTGATTTTTATGGATGTTATTTAACATTTTATTTCATAATGATAAGAATATTAATTACCAATTATCAAAAATTATTCATTTGAATTTCAATTCATATTAATTATTTATAAAAATTCTTATTATTTATTATATTTTTGTAATCACTTTTCTACATTAGGTGTTAACAATCTCGACTGTTTTGAAAATGGTTTGAAATTGTTGCGTCGATATTCAGATTATGCAAAAATATAATAATTTATGAAGAATTTACGGTAATGTAATTTGTTCTTTATAAATACATATACTTTTATAAAACTATTAAATTGGAGGTTTAGTCTCTTTTTATGGAAGTTAAAATAGAAATGAATTTTTTTGGACAATGTATCGATATTGATTGATTATATTACAATGATCATTAATTTTTATTTTATAAATTTTTTTTAATGATTTATCTTTAATATATAGAAAATATATTCTCTTATACTATAATCTAAAACCATAAATGTTTTATTTTATGTAAAATGAAAAAAAATTATTCTTTGAAGTGGTTATTCGTAAAACTGAAGATTAGTATTTACATTACTAAATAAATTAAAGGGGGAGGTTGATAGTCTATAATCATTTAAAATTCATAAATAAATTATATAAAATATTTTAACTCTACAATTATATAATTAAAACTATACAATATGCGTTGTAATAAAAAAGGGAAATCGATGATTAGTGGAGGTGGTAATCCACACAAACACACACACTAACAATGATTCTTATTTTTCATTACAGATAAAAGATAATATATAATGGTTTTACCATTATTTTAATTACAAAAAATAAAAATGGTATATAAGTAATTATTATACTAGGGTTATGGTGGGTTTATTAAATTACTAATAAGAATTAAATATTAATGAAAATGTGATGCCTATGTTGAGACCTTGAAATTTCCAATGATGAAGGACTTCAATTTGAAGGACATATGAATAGTTTTGGTGACTATTGGAAATATGATACATAAAGGACATAAATAATAGACAATTTGGTTATACATTAAAGTATATTAAGATATAAAAAATTTGGTATCGAAATGATGTATGTTGTAACATTTTACTATAGGCTAAAACATCACTTTAGGGAGCACTAAATTTTTTTCAACATTTTCATTACACTATTCAAGGTTTAATGGGCAAAAGATGAAAAATTTTATAATCTGACAATATAGTGATTAAAATAATCTCAAATAATTATTTAAAAACATTTTTTAATATGTTTTATCCATTTTCCCTTAGTAAAATCCTTTCTACCCATTTTTATTTAAACCGGGATAACTATTTTTTAATACATAGCTATTAATTTTGGTGATTGAAATTTTAAATGACCTAGTTACCTAATATTAAACTCATAATTTTAGATGTAAAAATAATTTTATCCTATCAAATTTATAAATGTTTGAAAAGTTAATTTTAAAATAGACACACTTAGTTGTGTAGAAATAATTTGTAGAAAATTGATCTTTTCCATATTTAAATTTAAATATAATAAAATTCTATATTTATTGTTTTTTTAAAGAAATAAATTGATATATTATTATTAAAATGAATTTTATGAGGCATTAAAGGATGTCCAAAAATTTAATTTCACCATGAATGTAATTCATTCCAAAATTTGAAAACAAAACAAGTTGTATTAAACTATTATTTTTAATCTGGTATATAAATATTTAACATGGTGTTTATAATCATGAATAATATAATAAATTTATAATTTTATTATTTAAATAGAATTATTTTTAATGAAATGTTTTTTAATATTTTAAGACATAGTTATATTCTGTTAAAATCATAAAATTTATAATTCTCACAAAATACTATTTTCGACTAAAAATCAACATTATTAGAAAAAAAATAAAAAACACATAGAATTAAATTTCCATGACAGGTTTTCAAAAATGATTTTCTTTTAAAAAATTTACATTTTGAAATATTAAAATATTTTTCTTAATAATGTTATATTATAATGAAAACTACTTTCATTATAACATTATTCAATATTAACCCATATTAAAAATTTATCCACTAAAGGCAGTAATTTTTAATGGTCTTCCATATTGTTGATTGTTTTAAATTTATTAATAGTGTATTATTAATATATATAGGTTTATATACATTGGATGTAGAATTTTGAAACATTTTATAGAAAAAATATATATTATAAAGGATCTGAAATCATAGGTTGTAACATTTTAACCCTTAAAATAATTTAATCCTCGATATTCTATTACAAGGAATGAAATATATGAGGGAAAACTTACTCTCATCTCTTAATTAAGTTCTTATGTTTCCACAAAAAAATATGATTTATCCATATAACAATGATCATATGTGTATTTTGTTTCCACAAAACCATGTTTTTTAGATTCAAGATCTACATGTTTTGTTAATTATAGGATTGGGAATGTTTAGGTTTAAAATCTAACATGTGATGGATTTGGAATGTACATACAAAAAAACCACGCATGAAATATTTTAATCAATTAGGAATGGTGAAGAGGGAACACTAGGAGAGAAGCCTTTACACAAACATGAATTTGGATCATGAAAGGACATATGTATCTAGTTATAAACTTCTCTTCCATTACAAATTTCTAAATAAATTTCCTTATATATATATATATATATATATTCAATGAAATACATTTTCAGAAACTTCAAAATCTATATATCATCAACAATTTTCTATATAACACTTCTATAAACATTGTGACACCTTCAAATGATAATAAATTTCATGATCTTTCACAATCATTTCTTTCAAAATGTCAAGACCTATATACACATTCTCTCCAACTTCATTCTATAATGTTGGTGTCTTACATCTCTTCCAATACAATGCCTCATATAGTTCCATCAAAATGATATAATGGAAATCATTATTGTATGTTAACTATATTAGGGGGTGTTTCATTCCCAATATCATTTTAAATCTATAATAATATATCTCATTAAATCCTCTATAATTTCAATTGTCCTCTTAGACATACCATATATATATGTATGTTATGAAGTTATAATTCATAGGTCCTTGACCAATTTTTTAAGGCATCTATATAACCTTGAGGTAGTCATTGGATCCAAATAAAATATAACTGATATTGGTAGTCCAAACAGCCTTACCACATTATCTTATATATCATGGTGATTTGGTCAATGAAAAAATATTCACGGATGGAAATAATATGAGATAACTTTATAAGGTAATCAACTACTACCTATACAGAAATTTTACATTTATATGATTTGGGGAGTAATACAAAAATGTCCATGTTGATGTTCTCCAATTTTCATAATAGTACATGTAATGGTTTTTAATCCCCTTAGGATTTTTTTCAATCTACCATACCTACTAGTATATCAACCATTGATATATATATTCTACAATTACCATCATAATATTATCCCACTAGAACATTGTTTCATATCTTTATACATCATTATAACTCCATGATTGATAGAGGAAAATCATATATGTGAATCATTCAAAATATCATTCTTAAATTATGGTATTGGTGAAACACAAATAAAGGGTCCAAATATAAAAACTCAATATTTATCAAATTTTATCCCCAAACTATGTTATAGTAAATTCTATATCTCAAAATAATAATTACGGGATTCATAGATCCTCATGTGAATGGATGGATGAGCAACCACATGGGTAATATATAAATTATATCTTCCCATTATGTCTTCAAGATTTATCCCTTATAAATCCATTATTATTAGGTATTCTTCAATACACATCATTTATTTATATTAATTACATTTTCTACTAAGTTTATTAGAAACTATGATTTCGATTCAAAGGTGATACTATATCCGGAAGTCATAATCTTTGTATAACACCAATATCTCCTTTGTAACATGTATACAACCATCCATGAAGGGAAATATTTCAACCACTAGTGACACTATATATATCTCAGTTCACAATATTTTGTTATTTCACTATATTTTCAATGTAAAGATCACCACCACTAATTACAAATATTTCATCTATTAATTTTTCTCATGAGTATTTATTTAGAAGGTGTAAAAATAAACTACATTTTCATTTTACATGAAGATGAATCCCACGACATATAAGGATTCATCACAATAAATTACTAACCCAAAAACACTATAGGGTAATCTAGGAATAGTTGTAGTGAACAACCATACATGACTCCTTGAATCATTATTTACATTGATTAATATATAAGAACTTTACGTCTTTCTATATAAACATTGTTAATGTGTTTGATAATTGTGGTAAATTCCTCATAATCTATCGGCAATATACAGATAATCAATGTAGTCTATGAATATTACTGATAGTAAATAGTCTAGGCCACTTCATAATAACCACATTCATTGATGGATATATATATATTGTCAGTCTTATGATGAAATAAACTGAGAATAACAATTTTTATATCCAAATGTAATTTTTATTCAGTTTTTGGCATATAACCACTCATTCCTCATGGTCTTCAACATTGTTGTCATGGTATCATTAAACTATTTATATTATTTTGAATAAAAATATAACATCTATAAATACTATTATAAATTGATCTCGGTAATATCTAAGGACTCTCTTCATAAGATCAATGAAGATATTGGTGGAATTTGTAATTCCAAAATACATCACTATAAACTAATATTATCTTTACCTTGACTAGATTGAATTATTTGGAATATCCTTTATTTTTAGACCTATTTGATGATATGAAGACCAAGGACAATCCTTGAGAAGAATTATACTCCATTATATTGATCGAATAGGTCATTAATACAGGGTAGAAGATAAAATAATTATTTGTGTTAAAAATTTGAAAACTATGATCCTAGAATAAATAACTCAGAAATAATGATTAAATTCTTCCATAAAAACTATCCTTCTTTTAATATAGGTTATCAAATGTTATTTCCTTACTAGGTTATATTCTTATCCACGTATAATAACATGATAACCAAATCCCTTATAGTGGTTCATAATGAAATGAGAATTATCAAAATTGTATCCACTATGAGTGTCAAACCATTTATGAAATAAGGTACTATTAACCATGCACCTGAATGTTGTATGAGATAAACTCAACAAACTCATTATTAGGTTATTAACCTATGATTTATTTTTACCAAAGTAAAAACCAATTTAATAATCTAGACTAATAATTATTCCTAGAAAAAACACACTCCTTGTTTACCATAACATAGAATGTTCTCATATATATTTTCTTTTCATAAGGGTTCTTACTAATATTTTCTCATCCAAGTATTTTAAATAACTAATACTTTATCATTTACCAACTAAGGAGACCCATGTCAGTCCTACATAACTAACTCATTTAAGAAATGGTCTATGTATTACATTTGAAATTAGTCACACAACCCATGGATATAAAGGTTTAGTGTAATAGGGACAAGAAACATAGAAACACTTTTTCACAAAAGGTGATCATTTGATATAAAATAAATCCACACATCAACATTCCAATTGACATAATAATCATAAAATATTGAGGAAGGGAAAACATAAAATGGGGTGAGATTACATGCTCAATAAAATATATATTATAAAAAACATAACGCATGGATCAAAAACATATGTAAAATCATGATTATGGGATAAATAATATATTTAAAATAATGTAAAAAATAAATTTATCCATAAGAATTGAAGATAAACATAACATCATAGATGGTAAAAAATTAACTATTTCATGAGAAAATTAAATCATAAAGAATATTACATGTTCCATAGAACGTAGAAAAATAAATGTTGTAAGCCTAAACATTGGATTTCATATATTTTGAATTGTCCTATCCACCAACACATTTACTAATAAAATTGTGAGTACAATTAAATTCTGTTATACTCACCCTTTTTGTGCCTTTTTTCATGAAAAAATGTTCACAAAGAATTTCTATATCATGAAACACAAGTCTCTAACCAAGGAATTGGAGGGAGTTATTGGTCACAAACATATCATAATCAATAAAGGTGTGTACCTACTGAGATAAAATATAATCTTATAACAAAATATCACAAAAAGGGAAAAAAATTCATGAAATTTCCAAATCATTTAATAAATAACATAGATAAAAAATGGGTTTTGTAGATAATACAAATGGTAGTCATTAAAATTTCATAATGAATAAAATTAATAATATTAATTATAAAAAACTTCTAAAAATATTAAAAATTAAATCACTTCATATCAAGAACATCATCATCTAAAATAATCACAACATAAAATATTAATATATGGTGAAACAATAATCATAATACCAATTGGTGTAGATCAAATGGATTATAATTTAAAAAATTATGAAAATAATTTCTTTATGTACTTTGAATTCATAATTTTAATTTTCATATTTATACATCTCTTTTAAAAATGTCACATTTGTTTTATAAAAAATGAAATAAAAAAATTCAGTGAAATGAAAATGGTTCAAAACTAATTTTACCCAAAATTTTAATGTTGACATAATTTAGAATTGAATGTATTGAAAAAAAAATGTTTACATAATAAATTATATAATTAAAATAATGGAGTTTTAGTTTCCAAGTCCCATTATCATTATCCTTGATTTTAATAGAAGTTAATTAACCCCAAATAAGATAAATATATAAATCTTAATTACACATTTGATTGATTTTTAAATATAAATTTCCATTCAATTTTTTCATTAAAAATAGTTATCTGAATGTATTAGATTGTAGTATTATATTATCAACATCAGGTGTTAATAATCATAACCATTTTGAATTAGGTTTGTAAAAATAGTTCCCACCTACCATTTCATTCAATATATAATCATTTACAGACCATATATGGTACTAAATAGGTTTTTTATAAATACATACAATGTTCTTATACAATTAAATTGTATTTTTAGCCATTATCATGAAAATAAAAAATTAAATCAATTAGTTTTGGGCTATTTAATTATATTTATGTCATAAATTATTATGATAAATAGTATTTATCTTATCAAAAAAACCATATTAATACTATAAATATTTACATATATCATATATATGCATCAACTATAAACTAAACACAATAATTTTTGGAAGGATGGATAACAAAACTTCTTTATTCATGGAGGCAGTAGTCCATACAACGCATGATTAGTGTTTCAATTTATGAAATAATATGTGGAGTTACGGTGGATAATAAGTGATCATTTACAAATACTAATAAAAGTATATAATTTATATTTATTAATTAATATCGTCATATCCTCCATCACTAAAATGTGGTGATGAAAAAATAAAAGCATCGCTTTGTGGCGGTTGTAATATGTAAAAATTCTCTAATGGTAATTCTTATTTTTATTATCAGATGCAAGATAATAAACAATTTTTGAACAATTATTATAAAAACATAAAGAAACAATATTTATTTTTATGTCATTATTATACTAGTTTTATCCTTTTATTAGAAAAGGAATGATAAGTAAGAAACATTAAGAAATATGTGATACCTACAGAGTCCATGAACCTCCTCTTGATGAATGCCTTAGATTTGAAGGAAATGGCATAATGTTTAGTGACTATGGCCATTATGGAGTGTGAAGGACATTAAAAAGGTGAAATTTAGAATGGAATTAATGGATTTTTTGAAATACTAATGTGTTATTTAAATGTGGGTAGTTGTATCATTTTATAATATTATAAAATGTTCGTTTTGGAAGCCCTCATAAGTTTTCAGTAATTCTATGAAACTATTCAAGGTTTAAAAGCTGAAAAATAAACAAAGTAAATTACGAGGTAATATAATATAAAAAAAATCTCAAACACTTATTTAAAAACATGTTTTACATTTTTTTTGGTCAAATTTCCCTTTGTAAATGACTTTTTATGAATTTTAATTATTGTCTGTGGTAACTATTTTTTTAAACATAGTAATTAATTTTGAAAAAAAAGTATTAATTAACTCATTAATAAATTTTTACCCTATATATGTATTTTAAAAATAATTAAATCATATTAAATATCTAAATTTATGAAAATTGTATTTCTAAATAAACACACTTAATTATGTAAACATAGATTTTATAGGAAATGAGTTTTTAAACCATTAAATAAATATAAAATATAAATTTATCCTTTTTACTAATTCTAAGGAAATAAATTTAATTTTTAATTGAAATAATTAAATTGGGCATCCAGGGAAATACATAACTGAATATCACCCTAAAAATACATCATTTAAAATAGAGGCTGAAAAACGATTTTGTTATACTATCATTTTTCTTTAGTTCTATTAATTATGGACATGAAATTTATAAGATCAAATAATATATTAAAATAAATAATTTTATTCATTTAATATATATTTTATTACTTAAATTTTTTATTAATATTAAATTAAAAAATAAAATAGTGACATAATCATAAAAATTATAATTTTCTCAAAACCAAATTTTCAACTAAAAATCAATCACTTTAGTAGATGTTTAAAAAATAATACAAATAAAATCTCTATGAGGTGTGTTCAAAAAATTATTTTGTTTTATAAAATATACATTTTAAAAATTTGAAATTCCATTTTTCGAAGAAGGATTGTTATATATAAAATGACATTTAATATACCCTTTTCAATATTCATTCATGTTAATTATTTATATAGGGTAAGTAATATTTATTAATAGAATACCATTATTAGTGTTTAATTTAGAATTATTAATAATTAATCATTGGTACGTTGTATATTTTTTTAATTTAGGGTATCATAAGATATAAGATATAGATAAAAGATTATATTTTGAAGGATCCCAAATCTCTATTCATTACACTATCATTTGAGAAACACAGTTTGAGTCCATTATAAATTATGCACCATATACAATATTTTTTCTTGAAACCACATATCGAATACCTAAAATCAAAATGATTTATTTTCCAACAACTAGACTCTATATCTTATAGAACATAGATCTAGACATTACAATGATGGAACAATCCCACGCAGCCTCTATATTTGGAGTTGGAAGGCCAGGTACCCTGACCACTGCATCGAGTCAACCTCTTATAGCTTCAAATCCCTCCTATTTCAACTTAAATACCTTATTTAATTTTAGTTAATATTAAAACATGCTAATTAAAAGAAAAGTAATTGAAAATATAAAGAAAAAAAGGGATTCTGTGGTTTAGAAAATGATTCTTATTTATATAGGAGAACAATGCTTCTATAAATTAATTGAAAAAAATAATCATCCATGTTAGAATGATAATACCATACCCTACTAGAATACTAGATTATGAACACCAATTCCTTATCATTAATACTTTCTACAACTATTTATATCACAATGAAGAACCACGATTGGGGGGATGTAATCTATCTAATTGATCCACAATAGGTTGATGCAGCCTCATCTCATTTATATATCATCACTTAAATGATGACCACATGATGTTGACACTATGGCCTCTTAACAATAGAGTGTTGTATCAACACTCCATAATTTTATTCATGATGTGTGTTTCGAATTCAACACATGTGGTCCATGCACTCTTCATATGGAGAGGCTAGAATGTCATCTGGTCCCACCATCATATGAAATTCATGGTGTTCCTCATGTTAATGATTATAATATTCATTTCTATATATTACCTACCATTTTAAAAATATAAAATTAGTGAAACTTTTCATTCCATTTTTACAATCCAAATTGATGAATTTATAAAACAATTAAATTTCCACCAACCCATGAGGAATGTCATCCACATATAATCCATGATGACCCCTTATAATACATAAATTTTACACATTCCATCACCACATCCAAAAAATCTTGTAGTATCTAGACTATATGTATTTTTATATACATATCACTCATAAGAAAATCTATTAAACATTGAGTGCATGAATTCATATAATACACCCTCTATACACACACACATGGACTCTACTATTATATTGGTACTTCATAGATATCTTCCTATCATCCATAACAATTGAACATTACATATTCAACAGGATCAATTGTTTTATTGAACATGTTTCTTTACCCTATGTTTGGGGAAATACCCTACTTTCATAAATCTATTTATCCCCTAAAAGTATGTATTGTTTTTATATAAATTTTCTAAGCATATCATTCACAATGTTATCTTCCAGTGTCTCTAAAAATTGACATCAAAAAATTTATCACAAAATAATACTAACATAAACATTACATGGAAATTTTATTAATTATATCAACTTACCTTATCAACATCATAAGGTAATGTTTACTTAAATCAACTTTCACAGTAATAATAATATATGAATTATAGCATATATCATGAAATGTATATCAATGTGAAAAAATGTTTTTCAAAATATGAAACTATAGATATTATAATGTCTATTATTTTAAAAATATCACTCAAGGATTAATGTAATTAATTAAAATAATATCATTGCCTTTGGTAAGTTGATATTATATGATTATAATGCAATCATGTGATATTAAAACATAATAGGGTAACACTAGTGGAACCAAATTTATTGAATATATATTAATCACAAGTAAAACATACAATGTTTTAATTATGGATGTCTATAGTTTATAATAAGAAATTAAACAATGGATGAGTGGGGTAATATGGAACTACACAAGGTTATATTAATTTTAGATCTGGAGGTCACTCAATTAATAATTTTCCTATAAAACAATATATTTTGGATGGAGATTAATTATTATAATTGTGTAGGATCAAATACCAATAAAAAGTAAAAAATGGATGTGTGATATAACCATAAACTTATTAAAATAACCATGTTTTAAAATTTATTGGTGAGTACTGTTGAAAACCTGTTTTAATTTATCATTTTTTTAGGAAGGGGTGAGGGAATGGTGAAAAAAATATAAAATCTATTTATATATAATTCATTCAGTGTTATTTGTTTTAATATAACATCCCTTTATTTAATACATTAAAAATCAAACATTGTAGAAGTCAAGTTTCCAATTAGGATAAAACTATGCTAAAGATAATATCAAGTAAAATTAAACATATCCACCTTATACTTTTATCCACCAAATCAATATTAAACCAATCTATTAATATTATGTTAAGTGTTTTTGGTTACATGTAGTTCATTTAGGTTTATTTCAACGTGGTTAGATATGAAAGGATTCACAAATAATTATCAAGAGAAATATAATTACATATATAATAAAAACACAAAATTTTTTATGCCAAGTGATAACTCAGAGTTAAAATTTTATCCACATTAAGAGTTAACCTTAACCCACTCCTGTAATATTCCCACACTAACATAAGGATATTTTTGAAGAAGGTTGTTAAGTAATTATGAGAAAACACTTATGTGAAAGGGAATAATAATATGTTATATATCCCCTATTCCATAGAGAACACAAATAATAATGTTACAAATTTTAATAGTATTTATAAATTATAGAAAGTATAGAAAATATGTGTCAATTAAATTAAAAGAAATAATCTACAACATTAACTCCATGAAAAAAATATTTATTTTGAAATATCATTGGAATATATTTTTTAAAATTAATATAAATATTTTTTAAATTTTTTATTTTTTATAAATAATATACTATTAAAGGTGAAGTTGTCTCCTTATAATAAATTAGTGAATGGAAGTGATCCTGGACACTCAGCATGAAGGAACCAAATTGAAGTGACCCTGGGTACTCAGCGGATGAAGCCTCAAGCACGAAGAGCAACTAGAGTTTGAGGAGGATGGATGGAAGGTAGGAAAAATCCTCTTTACACCCTACTTTGGAGACCTATTCTATTAAAAGGTTAATGATAAGAAGATTATCATTGTGAAATTGGGCAATTAGGGACACGAGACTAGGGTGATCTATCCTAAGATTTGATTTTAAGTTCTAAATATGAAGTTATTTATCATGTCTTTTTTCTCAATGAAAATGAGGCGGCGGTAGCTAAAATGAAGGGTATCACTCTAAGTGTTATCCTTAATTTTGTGGAATACTCATGGATTGAAAAATAAGACCTTATTCTGGTAAGGGGATTTAATAAATGGTTGATTATCATTGAGGAGTACATTCAGCCAAGGGATCAACTAGTTTCTAAGTTTGAAAAGCTGATGATGGAGGCTTCATCCATCAATGATACTTCTCTATCGTGTAAATTGTTTAGATAATTGGATTCTATGAATATCAATTTACTCTTTAGTGATTATGTTTATGTTGGTGGATGGTGTTGGTTCAGTTCTCAGTTTGGTTCAGATGATCCTTAGGTGATTTGTAACTAGCACTCTACTTGGATCCTCTTAAATGGGGTTCAGAGCATGAAGTATTCATTAGGGCAAGACATTTGGATTATGATGCTGAGAGGGTATGGATTTTACATTGGTTATGTTCTCATGATCTTCTGTACGAGACTACTAGCTGAAGGATAATGCTTTGGTGGGGGTTTGTCGTTATGGTTCAATGGCTGGGGATATATGATTTTGTAGCATGTTATGGGTTTTTTCTGTTCTAGTTGGTTTTTGTTGTTTTTTGGACATCTTGGGTTTTCACCTTTTCCTTAAAAGTGTTATGATAATAAAAAAGTTAATTTTTAGTCAGATTGGGAAATTCATACCTTGATAATATTTAATCAAAATCAATAATGAACACATATTAGAGAACCCATAAATGCTTCATTAGAGTAAGACATGAAAAATCCCAAATTCTTATGGGTAATTATAACATTCAATGGGGGAAATAACATTTTAAACCCTATTTAGATAATGAAAATTGGAAGAATGTGACAATATTGGTAATAATATAGGATAAAAGTGTATTAATATGTCTATTTTCATAAAAATATACAATGGTAACACCTTGAATTGAAAGGAGAAATAGAGGTTGAAGAGAGTAACCAGGGGTGGATTAAAATGATATCTAATGATTTGAAGGGAAATAAGATTACATGAGAAGAAAAAATGATATAAATGGGGTGGAATTGAATTAACATTTATACCCCCATAATACCCCTAATGATATTTCCACTAAGTACAAATTTTGGGTCTACTTGGCATTTGGTGGATCCCCGTTTCCCCAAACAGGTATAAAGGGCACTCAATGTTCTCACCTTTTGGTACCTGGTGTTATAAAAAGTGAACTCATAAAAAATAACAACCCTTATATTTATTATCAATTCCAAAACTCTAATACAAAACCCTAAAGTTTTCTAAAAATTTCTCATAAACCGAGTTCAATAATTTAAAAATGAACTTTAATAATCAAATAGGTAATTACCCATCTGCCAATACCAATGTTAAAATGGTTTCCCCCATTAACAATCCCAAAATAAACATTTATACAATAAATGAGACATAAATTATGGAAATAATGTCACAAACCATTATAACATCCACAATATATGACTTATTCTCCATATAAATAACTATGAGAATCTTTCCCAATGGACTACAACCCTTTAGTCTCCTATTAAAAAATTAATAAATCCTATAAATTCTGTATACATTACTTTTAAATTTATCACTAGTCATTAAATTGAACAAAATTCGTTCCACAAATAACAGAAAAAAGATCATAGATCTGATACATCACATTAAATACATCAGAAATAAAATCACAAATACCATTTACATTTCTAATTCACATCCCTTAATGAAATTAAAATCATCCAAATATTGTAGTGTTACAAAATCCACATTGATAATAAAGTTATATAATCTAATCAATATCATGAAATTTATGGAAAAGTCATGAAAAAAACAGACAACAAAGACCAAGAGACACCAATCCCAAGGGATGGATTGTCACCCTTATAAGTATGTAGATGTAATCATCTATTTGAAAAAACCCTGAGGTAATCCCAACCAATTGATTACATTATGTCTAATATATGTCTTAAATTTTATATTATTTCAGTTAACTAAGTATTTACATTCATTAATAATGTTTACAAAGAGACCATGATTCATTTTGAAATTCTTATATTGATTCATTAAAAAACTCTATAGTAATAAAAACCTATTATAAAACACAATTCTAACATAAAACACGCTCGGTTTCCCTTCTAAAAACCTAAAAAACATTATAAAATAATTACAAACATACTTCTATTAGATAAAATATAAATTTTAGAACACTAACTTAAATATATTTCACAAACTCATTTTTATATTTTTTGAAAATATACCTCAACACACTCAAAACCCGTTAATAAATTTAAAACTAAATAATGTTAAAGTGGTTTCTCCCCTAAAACTCATCCCAATTTAAAAATTCCACCATAAATTTCTCTTTAAAAAATATGATGTTTAGTTGAATTCTAATAAATAAAGAATATTAATTTTAAAATTAACTAAATTGCATATTGGAAAGTCTCCCTTTTGAACCATTTAATGTTTAAATCACTTTGACCAAACAATAAAATATGATATTAGAATATGTATTTTACATTACCTAGTCTCACTTGAAATATCCTTAGAGATACGTACAATAGACAACACATATTCTACATATATATATGATCAACCAACAGTAACAATAATGTTTGACAACATATTTTACAAAAATATTTTCAGTATTAGTTATAGAAGCATACGATTTCAAAATAATTAATAAAAATTCTAACTAGCCAGGTATCACATGCTCAAAAAATATAAAGGAATATAAAATAAAAAACTTTCTCCAAATATGAATAGAACTATTGTATGATTGATATGTATGAATAATGTAAAAATTATATACATGATGAATGAATATCACTTAATATGAAATGATATTATTTATATGTAAATAATGAATATAAAATATTTTATTCTTATTAGTCAAAATATCACTTTCTATAAACTATAATAATTTGATCCTTTAATGTCAAAGAACGTAATTTTAATCCTCATTAACATAGTATCCACACACATATATATACAAGCAAACAATGTAGAAATATATAGATATTTATAACGTTTTTTATTGAAAACCTAGAGTTCATTATATTTATATCATGAACAATCACATGTGATAATACTTTACGGAACTATTTTGTACATATTATTACCCATAAATATTTATCCTAAATTTGCTACCAATGTAATGGTTAGTCTCCAATGGTGGTTACTTTCCTAGTTGAGTGAATTCATGATGAAAAACAAGTACTGGAGTTAGTTAAATGTGTTGAATTTTTCACTAGTTCATTTGATATCTCAATTATGGTATTGTTGCTTTATCATTAACATATAGTTAAATAGGGTTATATGAGGAAAGAATAAAGCATCATACTTAAGAGTTTTAATTTTTTGACTTATTAACATTAATAATCCAATGTTAATTCACCTCATTTTTTTTACATTGATTTATACATTAAAATATTATCTTCTCTTGAATAAGGCTTGACGTCATTGGGATGTGGGTGGTTTGTGGATCTATTAATAATATTTCCCATTACATTTGAAGAATAATTCCAAGTGGGATACAATGGTATTTATAGAGGATCTCCCAAATAATTATCTAATAATTAATTTTATTTAAGGACACTTTCTTACATCAATAAGTTGAAAAACATATTCCAAACAGACCCATTCTCATTATGTTACTCTATATTAATACTATATTCAATATTATAAATATTTTTTGCATCAAAAACTGTTACTAATAAAAATATCATGGTATGAAATAGGTTCTCATTTCCATTAGATTAGTAAGAGGGATCATCAGTTTTTTTCTATTTTTTGAGAAATATATTATTATATTAAACTTATTTTCCCTCGATGGTATATTTCATGGAATTGCAGTCCCATCAAGGCTTCAGTTTACTCACTTGGAAATAATTTTAAGGTGAATCGATAAATCGTTCATGGGTGGTGATCCTACGTAAATTTTCATTAAAATATAATAAAGGAAAACCTAGTAGTTTGAATAGGTAATTAAATGATAATATATTATACAATAGATGTGCCTCATGTGATGTTTCTTCCAATCTGGTATTTAATGACATTATTAGTGTATTTGGAAGAAAACATTACTCTAGACCTATGTTTGGGATGGAAATTTCATTATTATAATCATCGATAGAACTAATTGAAAATATTATTGATGTAGAGTGGTGGAGGAAAAAAATCACCTCTTCCCTACAAGATTAGTAAACCTATATGCTTCTTGTTGAACATTCACGGTATATCTCTTCATCATTCAAGACCACACATTAGTACGAGTAGGGTGCAATGAATATTTTGGCCTCATTAAATGAGATCTATCAACAAGAATGTATTTTTATTCTCTTATAGGATTGAATTTCTCAAATCATATGCCTAATTAAAATTTCTTGTATCATGGTTTTAATCGTTTTTAATAAAATAATTCCCATTATGATTGTATTTTCGGAGCTCCAATGATGGTGATTTTCCATTTTACTATCCAGAAATAGTATCCAAATTTATAACTTGAATCATTGATTAAGGAAGTGACATGTTTTGTTTTTTAATATGAGGAGTCTTTTTACATATCAGTAGTGTGAAGTTTAAATATTTATATTCACTCCAACCACTAATGTATACATTATAGGGGTTATTATAAATCATTTTTTGAAGCCTATTGAGGTTATATAAGTAGTATTTTAATATTCACTTATACTGTTAACACAATTTAGAGTCCTATAGAACCATACCTACGGCTAAATAAATATAGAGTAACTACACATTTAATCACTTATGGCATGTAATGGAGATTTTACATGTAACACATTTGATATATTTCTAGGAATTTCAAATTGTGGATGAAAATATGAAAAACATGACTACTATTTTATCCTTGTTGAATTCCATTAACATGATACTGTAGTTTTCCTTAAATTTCCTGAGTGTTTATTACATCTTCTCAAACTATAATTTTGTCCCCTTTCAGATTTCCCTATAGAGGTATAATTATTTTTAATTTTTTTTTATATATATCTAGGGTATTGTAATCCTAATGAGGTACTAATTATGATTATTTCCCCATTATTCTTATTGGTTAATTATATATACTTATAGCTAATGGAAAAGTATCTCGTTTAGGTGAACATAGATTTTCTAGTGCATCTCTTTATAAGCAAATAATTAGAACAATGTTGACATGTTTGGGAGATGAATAATCATGAGGAAATTCCCTAAAAGTACAATGGGGGGCTATGGTTATAAATATTTGATTTTTCATCCTAGGAATAACCTCTATATTGGTCATTTACATGGTCAATATATATAAATATTTATTTTTACTATTTTTTCTCTAAATAATATAGGGAGGACACCTATGGTCATAGATTTATACCTTGTTAAAAATGGGGATTAACTCCTTTATAGTTGATAATTTTTATATGGGGAGATCTTTTGTGATGAGGAATCTGGGAAGGACCTCCAGAGTATTATTCTTGTATTTGACATTAAGAAGGACCTTCATGGTTTGTGAATTATAATATGTTACTAAAGGGTGGATATGCACGATTACTTATTTATAATTGATTTACTAGGTGGTTACCTTGTATATTGTTTATCATTTATTTATAATTAATACCATTTCAATGAGGTAGTTTAGAAGGACCTTGTAGGTTTCTAGATTGGGTCTAACCATAGGGAGGACCTCTATGGTTCATGACTTATTATGTTCTACCATGGTAATAATATTGATGGTTGATATGTATATATTTATAAGGAAGGCCTATAAAACAAGTTCTATGGGAGGGTCCTCTGAGATATTTTGCTATATTATTTTGGGGAGGTTGTAAAAAATAGTTATTATCTTCCCTTTCTAGTGAGGGGGTTATTGAAATTTCCAACAGTGCGAACCTCAGCATAATATATGGTAGAATATTGACCTAAAGTATTCCTCGTGTTATTATAGGTATATACCTGTGGGTGATAAAAATATTTTTTGATTTTGTAATAAGGAAATTTTTAAAGTTATTTATTATGAATATCACTTAGTAGGCCCTACATGTTGGTGCTGTAAATTAGACAACTGGAGTAGAAATAACTTAATTTTCATCCTGTTTTGTTATTATGGCCATGTGATAATGTTTGTAGCCATAATTTATGGTATCCCTCATAGTATGATCTTAGCTATGAATAGGGACATAATTAACTTCCTCCTTCGCAAACATATAGTAAGGAATTTAGACGATACCCCACTCATGGGATAGACTCTTGATGCAGTTTCATGTGGTGAGATAGACCACCTTCCTCCCATTGGACTATAATTTAAGGAGATTCCATTGGGGTTTTATCTCCATGATGCTCTTAAAATAAACCTACATGATGAGAATGGTAATATTATAGATTTACCCATGAACCAGAATATTCAACATTTGGAATTAGAGATACTAGTTACTATTCAGGATCATGAAGTCCTAAAAATATTTTTATTAAAAGAATTATCTCATTTATAATAAAATATTTTATGTTGACATCATTAATTATTCACAAATACTTACTTAACAATCATGATTTTCCTATAGACTGACATTATAAATGTGGTACATCATTTGGTTAAATTGAATATTCTTAAAAATGTGTGTTTATATTGAAGGGATTTGAGAAAAAATCATTCAAAAAAGAATCTTAATATCTATTTTGAGGATGTATTATAGAATAATGTCATGTTCATGAAACCCTGTATGGTAAAAATAAAAACATTTTAACATGAATCTGATCAAATATTACCATGCATCAATGTTATCATATTTATTTACTATAGGATATCTTTAAGAATTTATAATAGGTTCCATATAATAACATAATGTATCATTTTGATCCTGTTTAAAAAAATATATGTGAGAAATCTAGAATTTGTTTTTTGTATGGGGTGGAGACATGTGTTGAAGAGTTGGTATTTCACCCCTGAGAATGTATAATTATGCATATATATAATGGGAATGAAACCCCATATTATTTGTTTATATTTAATGTGTAATTCCATACATTTTATGTTCATTTGAAAATGACTATAGTGATGACATATAATATTGTATATTAATTGACAATGATCGGAATGTGGAGGTTATGAATCCAATATTAGGATTATCCATATAAGAATAATAAGGTTCCCTTTAGGATCATGGGTCTTGGACCATTTTGTATTACTTTTAGTTTCTTAAAATAAAGATCTATTTTTATAATTTTAATGATTTAAAAAATTTAATAATAGGTGAAATATATTTTTAAATGGTTTTTGTGGGACTTATTCATGGGAATCTAATTTCAGTTTTACATGATAGATGGGATCAGTGGGGGACAATTTGAAATTATTCAAGTTTTGAGGCCCGTTAATTCATTTGGTCCATTTAGTGGACATATGGAGGTTTAATAGATTCATGAGGGGTTTTATTTCCAATATAGATAATAAAATATTACTATGTATGAGTAGGATATTTTTCACTAAATGTATAATTAAATAGATAATCATTATTAAGGGAAATAGATAAATTTTTATTCAACAACTATCGTATTGGTTAGGGAGGAAAATGAGTGGGAGATCTCTTAATGGATGCCCAATTACCACTCTCAATGTAATAAATCATTGAATGGTACTAAAAGAGCGTGGGTAATAACCTGGCAATGCATATCAACTTTTTTTTAATGATAAAATAATTTAATGGGCCCTTTAATGTTAGGAACTGGACATGATGGTTTCTTTGTGTTATTTTGGACATTGGGGGAATTATATTTGAATTATTCATGGTTATGGAGTAAGTAAATCATTGCACCAATGTTATAATGTTGGGAAAATAATGAACCAATGAATGGTTCAAAATTATTATCATTATTACTCCATTGAGATATTTAAAATCTCAGAGTGGTAACCCAATAAATGATCACAAGATAGAAATTTGGGTCAATTAGCATTGCTCATAGGGTATCCTAGGTGAACTGGGGATATAGTATTTTTTATTGGTAACTTGGGTCCATAGGAGCCGTAATATTTCTCATGTTGTAGATTGAGTGAATTAACTCACTCATTTTTCTCTTGAGATAAATTTGATAAATTCTCACTCTAGTAGTGCTCATGGGATATCTTAAATGAATTATTTAAATAATGGTTCTCCTAGGATATTTAGAGTGAATTGGAACCCAACTATTGATCCTATGAAAACATGGGAAAATTGGAACCCCAATGTTTCTCTTTCCATGAGTCCTTCACTACGGCCTTGGTGATTCTTGGGTGAAGTGTTAACTCATTAAAATCATTGTTAAAATTTTTATTGGAGAAAATACCTTGAATCACTATCTATTTTCCAAATAGGTTTTTTCGAAAAATTACCCCAGGTAAGTATTTAGAGGTATGTTGATATAAGATTATGGTATTTAAACTCAAAATTCATATGTTATCTTTCAATGTTAAATATGGTTGGTTGAGGTCTCAATATATGAAAAAGGATGGGCAAGTGCTCAGACGAGAATGATAACATCTCATAACCACTACAGTCACCCTAGTGGGGTTAGAAACATTTTTGGGAATGAATTTACTACTATTTAGGGTGAATGGAGGTGATAGGTGAGTCATGACATGAGAATTACATGTATGTAGTTGAAAAAAATGCCAAATGGATGATAGAGAGGGTGTAAAGAGGACTGATTCTTGGATTCATAGGAATATTGTTTTTTAGTTGGGAAAATTCTTAGACCTTATTCAATCATTATATCTTGAATATTTTTAACACTAATACTAGTTCTGACTATAAAGAAATTTTTCCTCTATTAGTGATGATAATTTATATTATGATATTGATTTACATATTAGCCCATTATTATTATGAGTTTAATCAAATGCAAATCCAAACTACTTTCTTTCATTATAATTTATTAACATATGTCTATATGATATATTTAGAAGTTATTGAAGTGATAAATTTTTCTGTGATGTTTTTTATGTTTCACACTTTTATTAATATATTGGAAAAATATTCAGGACTAGTAATATTTGATTTCATGAAGTGATAAAATAATCCATTTTCATCAAGAATAGTGATAATTATTGTGTATACAAATAAGTTAATGGGATTTTTGAGGAAGTTATAGTATCTATCTAGATTACATACTACAGAAAAAAGGATTTCTATTCATTAAATTATATAATAATGTTGCTGAGAAAGTTGTTTCTGATGAAATAAATGGGTGAATCAGAATATATACTGGGTATGAATATATATTGGGATAGATCAAATAGTCTTCTTAGATAGAGGAACCCTATATATTGGAAAAGTAATAAATAATTATATCATGAAGTACAACATGAATGATTATTTACAAGTGTTATTTGGAAGAAAATCATAAAATGATTGATGAAAATTTTAAAGGCATATAAAGGATGGATACAATTGCTTATAAATCCACTGTAAGATCTACCATATATGACATGTAATGTATTCAACTGGATATTGATTAATTAGTGAGAATAAAAAGTAGATACCGATTTAATCATAGAAATCAATATTATATTTTTTAAATAACATTTTAATGTACTTAATGAATATTTAAAATAATTGTTTTGTATTTAGGGGTGATGATACAATCATTTTATGGGGTTACATGTATGATAGTTTCCAAGAATTTTAGGGTGGTATGACATCTCCATTTGGTTTCATTTTTTTTCCTAATAATGGATTTATTTATTGTAATAGTTATAAACAATATTCCCTTTATAGTTACAGTAAAAAATATCACTACATTAAGTACTATGATCGAGGTTATGTAGATAAATAACTTCATTGTTAAACATGGTGTGGTTACAAGCGTTAAGGGATAAATTTAGGTTTACTATGACTATAATAAAGATATTTACATAGCTTAGGTACCCTAGTCAAACAAAAGGACCAAAAAGTCATTTCATAAAAACATATAATTTTAAATATTATTGTTATAGGTGATGCAATGATTGTTTTTGTGTGGTTACACATAAAAATACCTTGTATCCTTTCAAAAACCCATTAATAGAAAAATTAATGAAGAACATTTTATATATCAGATTATAATATGAAATAGTGGTTCATTATTATCTTCAAAAACTAATATTATTTAAAAAATATTATATATATATATATTAATAGTTTCTATTCATATTTAACATCATCCATGCCTTATTCATGTTATTATATTACTATACAAATCTATGACTTGGATATCTCTTATACATTCTCTTTCAACACTCATGAGATATTTCCATTAATGAAACAATTTTTTTGTATACCTATTTAAATTATCACATATCCCCCTAGATCCTATACCCAATCAACACCCACCCATAGTATTCATGTCCAAGCCTATATAGATTGTGAATAATACAAGTCGCTTTGCTTCACGCATGAATGTTGCATCCCTCCCTACCTCTATGTATCGTTCAATGATCCAATATTATTTTCACATCATAATCTTTTTATATAAAATATATATATATTTTAAATACTTTATTGTGAATAGGTCTGGTATTGACCCCTCAAACTACCCAAGAGAGATTTATTGGATACACAGTTGTAATGAGAGAAAATTCAATCCAATAACAAAATGTATCATTTTTTTATAACAATGGAATCCTCATATTTCATTAATTCATGTTCACTAAATATATAAAATAATGTTATAATGATTAAATAAACTTTAATTATGATTTTTATTTCACTTTAATTGATTAAAAACATAAAGTATTATGATTTGTATAGATTTTTTAATATTATCATGAATAAAATCATTAAGATGAAATGACATAGACTCAAGTGATAGTAAGTGTAGAATCATAATCAGGACATAATGACATTAAAATATCACATTGAATTTCATATTTAAATTCATATACATACTCTTTTATGCCTACTATTAATCCATATTACTTCATATATATATGATACTTAGCATATGAACTATCATAATTTGATAGCATTCTTATGCTAGACATATGGTTGATCTAATTAGGTGTTGTTATGTATGTCGTTTATCATTTCATTAATTGAGTTTAAAAAGGTTAATTATTATAATATTATATGATATCTAAGAAATTTGGATTGATGATATAATTATAATGAGGAATCATTGAATCATTATTAGTTGAGTGTCATGTGACACTGCCAAAAACATGGTTGAAGGTCATCTAATGTATTTGTTTTAATTTTTTAGTATATTAGATAAAATAATTAATGTATGAGATGAATTATAATAGTCTAACATTTTCTCTCTATAGTTCTCACTAGATGTCATGGAAAAAATGTTATATAATCATGTATATATAATATTGAGATACAACTGAAGAAATAACTTCTTATGTGATGATATCACTGTATTTGATTGAGATCACATTAAAAAATTAGATTTAATAGAAGTGTTTTTTATTATAGGGGAAAATATTCTATTATAATTATCTATTATGTAATTCATAATTGTTTTCAATGATGCAATGGTTCATATGGTCACACATAAGTATGAGAAATAATGATTTAATTTGGTATAAAGTAAATGTCAAAAAAAATTATATATTTTGATAATCATGTCCAAAACAGTTTTGATGGTTACAAAAAAGAGTTGTAATGTATTTTTAATGTATGTTTGGAATTATTAAAAGTGATATATTATCAAATATTATACACTAAATTAGAAACTATGAAATATTTAATCTCACCATGCCATGGTATGTTTTTTTCATGGTCATTTATAACATATCCAAATGCACATGTAGATTAACATATGTGTTAATTTAATCAATCCTCTCATTTTTATTATCAATAAAAATTTTCTTTATTAATATATCATATAATGAGGTATAGATTAAAAATTAATTATCAAAGTAGTTTAACAACAGGATAAAAAAATAAGCTTTATTCCAAATTTTTAGGACATTTCAAATTTTATAAACTGTTAGAACCCTGCAAGTGCTATAAATTTAGGATTTATCATACATATGAGTTCATTATATATTTTTTGAGACTCTCTTAATCTTTATTATCTAAATTTTTCTTTGTTTTGGTGGTGATTTCAAACTATTACCACGAAGCGTTCCGATTAAAGAATATTATGATTCCAATGGATGTTGGATATTGTTTGTAATGGAATTGAAGATAAATATATCATTATTTTATATAATTTTAATAAGATAAATACTACTTATCACAATAATAATAACCCATGGTTTTTTGTATTTTAGAACAATATATATATGAAAAATATTTTACAACACTTGTAAAAATTTATACATAATTGATCCACATTATATTCCCTTATAGACATCTCATACGATATAATGATATTCATAAATATTGGAGTGGAATCAAAAGAAAAGTGAGACATGATAATTTTAGTAAGATGAAGGATTATCAATATTTCCTAAAGGGTTATATTATAAAGATGATATAGTAGCTGAGTAAGGTAGGAATAAATAATTAGAAAAGAATTCATGAAAAAAATAGTTCTTTATAAGTCATGATAAAAGGTCATGTAATCTCAAATGCCTAATTACGTACCATAGAACATGAGTATGTGATAATAAACATGAGATATAGGTCATAATCATAATTATTTGACATAGGAATATTACATGTTATTGGATCAATATATAAAAAGGAATTATGTAACAAACATTAGAATAAAAAATATCATATTTCGAAAAAGTTCATACTTTTAAACCATTTATGTTGAAACAAAATTCATATGTGTCAACCCTTTAAGAATGGAAAAACCAATCCATGTCTTTGATTTATTGGTGCAAAAATCAATGCATGGACAGGTTTTTTGTTGAAAACAAATCCAAAATAAATAAAACCATTCGAGATAATGTGGGAAATTATTGTGAAACCATTAAAGCGTTTTTATAAAATGTATTTAATATTTTACCAAAATAAAACATTATAGATGAAATTGAAAATTTATTTTAGAAATGGGTTTGTTAATATAATAATAATTAAATAATATTAGAATTAATTTATAGAAATAGACCATTGAATTGATATAAACGTTATAAAATTAAATGTAGAGCATAAGATAAAATATTTTCTTAAAAAAGTACAGAACACCTTTTAAATATTTTGAATTAATTTTTCGAAAACCCACATTATAAAAATAGTGAAATATATTTTTTTAAATAGAAGGAGGGAAATATAAAGGTCACCAGTGATAACTTATAATTTTATTTAAAAATATTTGATTAGAAAAAATTGTGTTGGAATAATAATCATGTAAATAGTGGAAAAACTATCATTAAAATATCTGATATTTTTCATTAAAATTATCCACTTTGAGAAAAAAATTATTGAAGAAGTTAATTCTGAGGAAAAAACTAAATTTTAACTAGATTGAGATGAGGTACTATATTATGACATAGAAAATTAATGAATTTATCAAACATGTAAGAAAGATACTCATAGAATAAAATTTTACCTCAAGAAAATAAAATATGAATCAACCAAATCAAATATAGATTCCATAATTCACGAATGTGGAGAAATTTGGAAAGTGTTTTATACAGTAGAAATGTATATACCCAAAGAAAAAAAATAAAATACCATATATTTTAATTAAAAAATTATAATATAACTAACTACAATGAAATATTTTCAAGAAGAAGAATTATAAATTAATGATTAAAAATTGGATTGGAAATAAAACTTCTTGTATTGTTATCATAATAATAGAAATAGCATAAGATTATTAACATGAAATAAGAATTAAAATATAGTGAAATAAATTTTTCTCATTATACTTTATAGAAAGATGAAGAAAAATACATTATGTAAAAAATATTACATTGTAATATCAAACATGTCTTGTGAAATTTAATTTAGTGAAAAATAACTCTTACATTATTGTTGTCCTTTGAATTAAAATCCATTTAAACCTAGATCACAGTATGGATCTTCAACTACCATGAATTTTATAAATATGGGTAAATAAATTAATTAGGAAATAATAACACTATTTCAAGGATATCATCATGCATAATATGAAATATGTCTCAATAAATAAATCTTGAGATGAATACCACATTACCTTAAATAAAATATATTTAAGGATTCTATAACATTTTGTAAATAGATCAAAACTATCTTAATGAAAATTTTCAAATCCATATTGAAATATATTATCTTTTATACTGATCCTTTATAACCATCGATCATAAAAACATTCCCCAGTTATAGTTTATTTTCATCAGTGAATGTTAGGATTTCATGATTTTTATTTCATATATTATTCTTGGTGATGAGGTCGATTATCACAAAATGGTTTAAAGTAAATCATTCCCAAATTATTATTTATATAATAGTAATTTTATTCAATTATTCTATGAGTACAATTTCATTAGGTTAAAGGGATTGATATAGCTCCTAAAAATGAAATTCTGATAAAATAATTCCAGCTTGTCAAATGATTGGTGAATGGAATAGTAATAAATATATAAAATATTAATAACACCTTTCCTTAATTTTTGATAAATATTAAAATCATTATTATTACATGATTTAAAAAACATATAACATTACATAATAATATAATCAATATAAAAATCTTCACATAGATGGTAAAATCAACCCAAAAGAGGGCATGTCATAACAAATTAATGAGTATATAAATTTTATTATATAATATTAATAACAATTTTAAAAAGAAAAAAAAGTCTACAAATTTAATTAATTTTAATTAAATTCCATCCCAGAACCATCTATGTCTGGATGTGATTTCAAATGAGATTCATCATTAATAGAGGCGGTATTCCACACACACACACGATTAAAGATTCCATTTCTCAATTATTGTGATTGGAGGAAGGTATATGATAAATTATATTGTAAGAGTTATAATGTTTAATTTTTCAATGTATTCGTTTTATTAATCAATCCCCTTTATATGCAATGAAAGGTGGCATTGAAAAATTTACTTCTTCTCTTCATGGATGTAGTTGTCTTCATGTTCAAATAATTGATATTGATTTATTTTTATTAGTGGATGGAATGGGTTAAATGGTGGATGATACATTAATATAATAAAATTAAAATTTATTAACAATACTTATTTAATTATATTAGGGTTCTTATAAATTTTTGGAATAGGAAGATTATGAAGAAAATGAAATGGAATAAGAAATACTTGTCTTGATATCATGAGATTTATCTTATAAATTTCTCTATAAATAATGGACAAAGATTAAGTAATTGAGATATAAATGTTACGAAAAGTATAGAGTTTTTAATGAATAGAAAATTTGAATAATTTTTAATGGAATTACAAGGTGATAACTATAGCATGGATGCTGGGAAAGTATAGTCTCATAAATTCTCTATTAATATCATTGATTTTGATTTTCAAAACAATAGTTATTTATTTTACTAGTGTAATTATTTTTAGTGTTTTTTAGAAATATAATTTTAGATTGGTTTATCTTATTTATATGTCAAAACATTTGATTATTTATTTTCGATGTGTTTGAATATATTTTGGAAACATTAGTCATACATTATTATTATAAAGTTAATGTATGGTTTGGGAACCCAATATTTGGAATGAAACAAGTGGATATTATACTATATGTTATTATAAATGTATGGATCAAAAAATACATTGGTATGAAACCTTAAATTTAATAGATTAATCATATGGTTTATCATCCCCACTTTTGTACAGAAACATACATTGTAAACACTACTTTAGGTGTTTTCCTCTATACAAAAGAACCCTAGGATTTATTTTTCAATGATAGAGTTTTAAATTTTAAATGTTATCCACATTTTTAAGAAAGGTCATTGCCAAATTAATTATTAATTGAAATATATTTAATAAATGATTCTATGGATTTTATTCAATGGATTATATCATTCCTATTTCTCTGTGAAATTAAAACTTTATTTTCACATTTTAAATTCATATTATAATGATTTTTCAGAACATATTATAAAAAACTATTCAATAAAAATCAATCAATGTTTCTGTTGTTAAATAACAATAGTATTTTTGTTTTCTGTATTATGTGATATTTTTTTAATATAGTGATGTTGAAAAAGTCAAAAGTTCTGACCTATCTATTATTCTGAAGAAGCTACACTTTGGAGACATATATTATTCCATCATTGGTTGTGTAAACTACTTAACAATAGTTACTACTGCTTTTTTTTATTGATTTTTGTATTAAAGTTATTTTTATACTAGGATATACTTGATTCTATTCGTTCAAAAAGGAATTCATATTTGAAGGATAAGATATATTTTCTATTAGTTTCTACTTAAATTATGAACATGACTCTATTTATTCAATCAAATCAAACACTATTGATTTTTTAGAGTATTCGCGGATCGAACTCATAATTTGTTGAGTATTAGCTTGTCATACTAATATATCAATGAACAGTTTTTTATAAAAGTTCCATATGTCTCTATAAATGAATTATTTATAAATTTTCAACTACCTATACTTAGTTATTAAGGTATTCTTCTAAGAGGACCTACCTAGTTAAAATCACCAAGCTCACTAAGAGGGTGTTACTGTAGTGTACTAGGGGGTCTTTATTCCCCGAACCACATTAAAAATCGGTGTCTTATTATTTATTAATCCATTTACCAAATTAGATATTGATGACATCAATTCATATATACATAAATCATGAAGAAATTTAAAAGTTAGAATCTTTAAAAGATTATTGAAATGTAATAAATTACACCAATATTATATATATTATTGTTATTCTCACCTAAAAATTTGTATCATAGGAATATTTTTTAATAAAAGATGATAATATCTTGAAATGTATAATTATAAGGTGTCTAAAAAGACATTTTTCAATGAAAACATAAAAGGAAGTTATGTTAATTGTATGTGATTCTCAGTTAAATGGTGATAATTAAGGTTATTTTAATAATCACATGATTATCTATAGGTAAATTCATGGATTCAATGTATACGTGAAACATTTTCACTCCCTATGTAATCATTGAAAACCATGAAACACGGGATTATAAAAAAATAATTGTGTGATATAAATTCAAAAGAAATAAAAACTTTTTTATGTGGGAATGATCCAAATGAATTAAATTTAGTATCCCAATGTCATACAACCTATAAAATGTGGAAAATCATGTTTTTTTCTATAATGGAAATGAAAATGTCATGAAATTAAGGAACACCACAAAAAATTTGAAATTATATACTTTTAGAATGTATGATAGTGAAAGAATAACCCAGATGAATGGAATATTGATAAAGAAAACCAATGGTTTTGCTACTTTTGGAACATAAATTACCCAATCTGATCTTGAACTAAAAATACTAAAAATACTACCCTCATAATGTAATGTGATATCTTCTTCTATATGACAATAAATACTATTTAAATATTTGATAATGAAATTATTTATTGGAACCATGACGACATGGGTAGCACAATAACAAGCTGAAGATGATGATCAAAAAATGATAAAAAGGAATAATACAACCCTTAATTTTTCTTCTAATAAGTATGAGAATAAAATTAAACAAGATTAAAAATTATCAAATGATTCATATTGTTCAGATTTAGATTTTGAATTGGATAAACTACCTAGATGATTCTGTAAATACTATAAGAAAAAGGGAGGCCTCAAGAACAGCTATAAAAAATTAATTGGGATCTAAAGAATTTTAATGCTATGAATATAAACAGATGGGACAAATCCAACCTTATTTCCTATAGTTAATTTAATAAAATGGAATTATGGAGATGAATGAATAGAAAATTTAGATGATAACTGATTTTGAGTGTAAATTAAAGGATGAAATGACCAATATTTGGAGTGTTTCTAAAGACTGTAATAGCTCTTCAAAAATCGATCATAGAAAAAGATCCCAAAAATCAAAAACAAAATATGTTCATTATGACTATTGAAGAAGATTAAATAAAATCTAATTATTTTGTTGTAATGATTCTAAAAACCATTCTATTTAAAAATTAGCTTCTTATTACTCCATCTTTGAATAAAGATATGAATATTTTGTAAAAATGATATAATCCCTAATGAATAATCACAATTATTTTCTTAATGAAAAATATACCATGTTAAAACAACATCAAGAATTAAATAATAAATGTATGAAATCCACAAAATACAATAATGATCATGAAAACATAATAATAGAATTGTAGGAAGAATTATAGTTATTTAAATGTGATGAATGTATATTAACTAATGGAGAAGAATATATAAAATTAATTATTATAAAAAATATTTTCAAAATGAAAATATATGGAATACGAAGAAATGGTGAAAATCAAAATTATATTTATATTAAATTGTACCTAGTTTTAAAAATAATAACACAACAATATTTACATTATTTAATTGTGTAATTAACTGAAATTACTCTAATAAATGTAGTTCAAGTAATACTCAGATGGGTGAAATTAGAAAGTCACTTATTTCCACAAATATGTTAGAATCATTTACTATATATTTTGTAAAAATAAGAAGATTAAGTTTTCCAAGACCATTCCTTGCTGAAAAAGCTGGACCAATTAAAATTTGGGGACCAAAACCAATTCTTATTTAAATTATTTCAAGGAAAAATGTCACAGGAACAAAAATACTATGTGGTATGTAGATAGATTATTCTCCATACACATGATTGGAGACTCTTCCTAATTTTATATAATATAAAAATCATATGGAGGGCATAATACCATTATAGATAATACTAAAGGGAAAATAGTTGGAGTTAAATTAGTTAATGCTCTCAACAAAATTTAGAACAAAAAAGTTTGAAATTTATAATTTATAAAGAAAAATATAATAAGTATCTCTCAAGTTTATGATGATCGATTTTATAAAAAAATTCACGAATAATTCCTACTCAATTTTAATTATAAATTACTGAAATTTAGACCATGCAGAACAAAAAAAATTTAAACTTTGGATCATAATTCCTTGTGTAATCAAAAGTTTAATTGTTTAACTATAGATATAAATTAATCATTGATTTGGTATAGTAGACCTAGACACTATATTGTATTTATATTACAAATAATTTCTAAAAATTACTTGGTTTCTTATTTTATTGTTCTTATGTATGATAAGGATACATTACATGACATAAGTCAAATTGGAATATAACACAAATCATCCTTAAAATCTATTAAAAAAATTTATACATCCAAACCTCTAGAAAATATCAGATTTTAACAACCCAAGATTCTACGTTACGATTCTCTTTGAATAATACAGTAGCGTGTGTTGTATGCAACATCGAGATTCTAACACACCGCGACCAATCAAAGTAGTCATTTTGAATAGTAATACCCACTTTTCAAAATATTATAAATTTTGTCTCTCAAAATGGACATCATTTTTGGTTTCAGAATATAGAAATTAGCCTAGGGTGAAATTTTGGTACTTTTCAGATAAATTTTATATTTTGATGATTAGTGAAAATTACTAAATTATAATTAATAACAAATTTTTTAATTGAAATAATAAATAGTGATAAATTATGAATTTGAGTGTTTTTAAAGTATATTTAGAATATATTTTTACTATTTAATACAATTTCGGTCATTGGACATAATTTCACATTTAAACCAGACATAAACAAGTGTCATTCTTTTGATAGTTATTATTTCTTAAAAAATGCTTTTTGTTTTGACAGCGGAAATTAATTTTAATTTAATTTCTGCCACTTTTGTGTTTTGAATTTAGAAAAATGGATTCAATATTTGAAATCATGATGTCCAATTTTTGTAAATAGGTAACTCTTATTTTTAGATATTTTGAATAATTACTTCAGTAAATATTTTATTTTCCATGGTTAAAGGGTAAATCCGGTAAATAAGGGTAAACAAATAATATTATAATAATATTAATTTACCCAAAAACGTGTCCTAATCCTATCAGATGAAACATGAACTACCATGTTCATATTTTGGTCGATTATGGGACCCCATAGATCCACTTGTAAGTGATAATGACACTTTATATTAATTAAGTTAAAGTAAATAAAAAAATGACACAAACATATATCGTTTAGAAAAACATTTTTTACATAGTGTTATATATGTTATATTTTCGACTATAAGTATTCATTAGAAATATAGGAGGATTTCCTACATAATTGAATTTTATTTATCATTTTTATACATTGAAATATTAAATTTATTTATGACACAATAATGATGTAATATTTTTCTTATTAATGAAAGAATCAAATAATTGGTATTATAAATGTTAAAATAAATATAATTTGAATGATTTGATGACATCCACGAATTTTATTGGTTAATATGATATTTTATTATTACTTAAATGTATTTTGTTTCAAATTAATAATGTTTTTAGAGAATTTAACAAAAATCAATTATTAAATAGTGTCAAAATTGACAAAAAGGAGTTTTTAAAACAAATATTATATTATTCTTTCATATTCTATTCCTAAAAATCAAACGTTCAGCCAAAAGACTTATATCATGATAGGTGTATCATTAATGTACCACTTGGATGTCTCTTGGTTGTATATAGTATGTTTACTTACAATATAATATAAAAATACAAAGTGACGTGGTAAATTTCAAACTAATTAACTAAGTGTTAAAACTAAGAGATAAGGTTAATATAATGACACAAACCTGTCTAAAATATATTGTTTGAAATTATTTCGACCCATACCCACCATTTAATTTAAATAATACTCTTTTTAGCCATTATAAACCGAATATGAATTTATTATAAATTAATACTTTAAGTTTTTTCTAAAGAGCCCCTCCTCCCCCTTATAAAAGGACACCACTTCTAACCAATTATTCACACATTCAAAGCCTTTTAGTTTGGACAAACCCTACCCAAATATTTTCTCAACTTCGCTGACTTCATCTTTGAGGCCCTCTTTTTGTCATAAATCCAACCTAAGGAGACCTTTGTAGCAAATCAATAGGAAGAACCCGAAGAAGAGGTAATGTTTTCCCCACCCTCTTTCAAGTTCCTTTCTTCATCGACTTCTTCTTTATTTTTTATTTCCATTCTAAAATAATAACTCCAGTATCATATATATACTGTGATGTTATTATAAATATGGTACAACCATATTCAGTATTCTATCCATCCATTGAATGACATGTCACCATACGTGCGTACATATGACTTACCGTCTCCACGTCGTGGTGTAATTGTTATTCAATAAATTATTATTTGGATGTGTATGATAATGATGTGTAATTTATGTAAATAATAAATATAACATTAAAATTATTCTGTATAAATGATTCACCATCCAATTATATATTATTTTAATATCAAAAGAATGATTTTGTCGCTCGTGCGTACGTACGGACTACCGTCTCCACGAACGCGATGAGATTCATTCCCCATCGTATCTATTCAAAAATAACTCTCATTTTATGATTAAAAGCAATTTTTAAGGACTTGATATCATTTTGGATCTGAATAAGATACAACCTATCCATAACAAACATGACTTATGTAACAAAGGATATAAAGGAAAACGAATCAGTTAACACACGAAACAATGATAATACAATGATATTATTAACAAAGCAATGTTAAAAGATCATATATGATATCATATTAATGTATATGATTCTTGTATAATTTAATAACAATTATTTCACCATTATATAGGAGTTCAATCATCCATAAACCAAGGAAAAGTACAAGTTAAGGGTTTATTTCACAATCTCTTAATTATCTGAAGTTGTTTATACGTAATTATCTACTAGGAAATCTTTATCATCCACATCCATGATTCTTAAAAATGTATTTCAAAACATTCTTGATATTTTATAGACTATGGTTTAATGTCATTTATACCCTTTTTGACTTTTTATAAGATGTTTATAAAAGAATATTTCCATCATTTCCAAAAGAATGTTCTTTTTTAACCTTTTCGACAAAATTAAGGTAAGAATACCTTTTTTAACTTATATGGTAGGTGCGGCTATTTTCTACCATTATAAACTCATCAAAGCATCCCTTAAATAATTATAAGAATATATTCAAAATAAACATTTTATTTTATAATTATGTGACTCTTAAATGATTTCAAAATAGAAAGATATATTTCTCTAAAAAGGGGTTTGATTTCATCTATGTCAACATCCTTTGATGGATTTTAAGTTTATTTGGAGTTGATTTATTATGATACAAAACATCCAAATTGTATTTAAGGTTTTGTGATATGTTTGACTGTGGATGTCCTATTTTTATACCATTCATGATTTATGGTTAGAGTATTGACATTTTGTATGCTAGTTTTAATACGAATGTTTAAGATATGTTTAAACCTTTTCATACGAGGAATGTATTGGACTTAGTAAGTGACGGGTGGAGCCCTCTATAGTTCCTCGATGCATCCGTAGGTATCATCAGACAACTAGACATGGAATTGGCTGAGGCCCTTTCCCAATTTGATTTATGGTTTTGGCCGAGGCCTTAATCATTTTTAGATGTCTTTGCTAAGACCTTAAAAAATGTTTCAGAATGTCCGGCATTATACATTCCCTCATTATGAAAATAATATTGATGGTACATGTGGTCATTAGACTAGTAGAATACCCGTGATTATGTTTTATTATGTCATTATTTACTCAGCTCCAATTCTTTTGATAAAAGTTTTCATGTTTATTATCGATAAAGTCATGTGGTTTCAATTATTTACCATGCTTAATATTTATGTCATTATCCGCTTCATTACTTATCCTTACTAAGCATTTTATCTCACCTCTTTTCTTATGTGTCATTTTCCCAGGATATGAAGAAGTTAGATATGAGTGACCTGCAGGCATAATCTAGGAGGCTTGGATGTTTCTTATGAAATATATTTTTGTTGTATTTATCTTCAAGATATAAAGTTGAACTTATGTATGAATCTTATTTCCAATAATACTAAACTGATCGGTCTTTCGAGACCTGATTTCCTTGTGATCATGCCAATGTTATGTAATAAAGCACCAACTCTGGGCTACTAGGGTCGGGGAATTACTGTTGGTATCAGAGGAAGTTTAGTACAAATCTTGGAAACCAGATTTAGATAAAATCTGATTAGAGCGCATAGCCCTAAGATAGACTTTGAGGAATAGTATAGAAGAACTTCCTAGAAATTTGGTATTGTAGAGATTTTGTGAGTTTTCCAAGAAATACATCCATGTCTGGATACGAGTAGGTAGAGGCGGCTCTAAAACAGATGTACCTAGGGGTAAAACCCAAAAACACCGCTTGGAGCTAGACTTGAATGGGAACTGATGCATGACAACGGGCCTTGCTACAATCTTGGTTACGACACTCCCGAGGGATATGCTTAGGATAATTCTAATTTTATTTATAAACCATTATGAAGGGTTTAGGAGTATATACTTCCTCAAAGAAAACATTTTTTTATTATTATGGATTATATCCATAAATAGTTCAAATTATATTAAGTGTTTTACATGTTTGGAATTATGTATTTTGATTGATAAACTAACCTAGTTTATGCCATTTTTTAGAAATGGCGCCTAGTGGAAGGAATGGAAACTGTATCAATGCACGCACTCCACATAGGGATTTCCATACAGCTCAAGATAATTATAGTGGTGCTGGTGATGCAACTGGTGTTGATCTGCTAATCATCATACTCGGACAACTCACTCAGGTTATGAATAATAACCTTACCCGTATGGAGCACCCAGATCCACAGTGTGGAGGATCAATGTTAGATCGCTTCATGAGGTAACAACCACAAACATTCAATGGGAGTACAAATCCATTAGTGGCTGAGTAATGGATAAATTCCTTAGAAAAATTATTCCACGCTTTGGGGAGTAGTGAAAGGGAAAAAGTTATCATGGAAGTTTACCTCCTCAATAGAGATTTTGATCAATGGTGGTCATTGATTCAAAACCCAAAGGAAGATGATGAAGTATCAAATATGGAATGGAGTGAGTTCAAAGAGATTTTCTTAGAAAAATACTTTCCTCATGACCATCGAGTGGATATATAAAGACAATTTCTGAGTCCGAGGAAAAAGGAGGATGAGAATGTCATTAAGTGTGAGGCTACCTTTACAAGGTTTTCAAGGCATGATGCAGATTATATACATAACCCAGGAAGTAATATTGATCATTTATTTGATGGTTTAAAACCATTTCTCTACTGATCATTAGTTTCACAATCCTTGTATTCATATGATGATATTAACTCATGTGTTATCAAGACAGAAAAGGAATTCTCCATGTCTTATGACTTTAAATCAAAGAAAGAGAAGAAGAGATATTTTGAACACTTTGGGAAAGGAAATAATGAATCAGGGAAGAAGGGAAGAATTGAATTTCCACCCTATGATAATTGTGTAAGGAAACACCCAGGTGCATGTCTAAAAGGAAAATGAATATGCTTCAAATGTGGACAGAAAGGTCATCTAGATGGTGATTGTAAAGGAAAGAAAGATGCTACCAATTTTCAATGATAAAATTGCATGGAGATGGGAAATTATGCAAATGAATGTCCTAATCATCAGGGAAACATAACACAGAAAAGGATTAGGGATCAAGGCCAAGCTTCTGCAATCACTACTGCTGCGGTTGAAGCCCCGAAAGACGTGGTGGTAGGTAATTTAATGGTTTCTTCAAGTTTAGCATATGATTTATTTGATTCTAGATCATCACATTGTTTCATATCCTCTAAGTTTTCTAAGAAAATTATATATTTCCTATTTTATTTAACAAGGGATTTGTCAGTCAAAACTCTTAAGGGAAGTATCATTGCAACAATGTTTTGTGAATCAGTCCCCATTAGAGAATATAAATGTTCTTTATCTGCTGATATCATCGTCATACCCATGACTGAATTTGATATAATCCTTGGTATGGATTGGCTTTCGGACCATGATGCAAAAATTTATTGTATGAATAAGGAGGTTACTATTTCTGATGATGATGATAAAGAACATCCTATCTTTAAAGCAGAATCATCACCACCTAATTCTTATCTAGATCCACCCCCATTAACTCAACTAAATTCAATTATCGGGGACAAAGAGAATGAAATAACTATGTATGAGGAAATGAATGTTCAAATAGAGAATGTACCTATTGTTAGAGAATATATTGATGTGTTTCCGGAAGATTTACCAGGACATCCTCCAAAACGAGTAATTGAGTTTTCCATTGATTTAATTCCTGGTTCAAGGCCTATATCGAAGACCCCTTATTGAATGGCCACTGTGGAATTAGTTGAACTAAAGAAACAACTAGGGGAATTGAGTAATAAAGGATTTATTCACCCTAGTGTTTCTCCATGGGGATCCCCTGTACTTTTTGTCAAGAAGAAAGAAGGATCTATGAGGTTGTGTATTGACTACAGGGAGATAAATACTATAACAATAAAGAACAAGTATCCCCTATCTTGCATTGATGATTTATTTGACCAACTGCATGGAGCTCAATACATTTCAAAGATTGACCTTCGATCTGGATACCATCAGTTGTGTGTGAATAAGGAAGACATTCTGAAGACAGCATTTCGAACCAGGTACGAGCAGTAGGAGTTTACAGTAATTCCTTTTGGACTGACTAATGCACCCTCTGTTTTCATGGATCTAATGAACAGATTTTTCAAGGAATATCTCTATGATTTTGTAGTGGTATTTATTAATGATATCTTGGTATATTCCAAAATCTACTAAGACCATGAAAATCACTTGCGCATTATTCTGAAAACTCTTAGAAGACATGAATGTTATGGGAAGTTTAGCAAGTGTGAATTATGGCTCCAGGATATCTCTTTTCTTGTCCATATTGTCTCTATGGATGGAATATATTTTGATCCTTCTATGACCAAGGAAATCCAAGAATGTCCAGCCCTGACTATTATAACTGAGGTACACAGTTTTATTGGTTTAGCAGGTTATTATCAGTATTTCATCCAGATTTTTGCCCAATTGCCTAACCCATTAACGAAGCTCACATGTAAAGGGGTTAAATTAGTTTGGAAAAAAGAGTGTGAATAATGTTTTGATGAACTGAAGAGAAGATTATTAAATGCTCTTATATTGACTCTACCATCAGGGAATGATGGGTTCGATATTTATAGTGATGCATCGAAGAAAGGACTTGGTTGTGTCCTTATGCGGAATGATAGAGTTATTTCCTATGCATAACGATATCTGAAAATTCATGAGAAAAACTATCTCATTCATGATCTTGAGTAAGCTGTTGTAATCATTTCTTTGAAGATCTGGAGATAGTATCTCTATGGTGAAAAATGTGAGATATATACCGATTATAAGAGTTTGAAGTATATTTTCTCACAGAAATAACTCAACATGAGGCAAAGGAGATGGCTTGAACTACTCAAGGATTATTATTGCACAATACACTACCACCCAGGGAAGGAAAATAAGGTGGGAGATTCTTTCAGCAGAAAGGATCATGGAGTTTTGAACAAGATGATAATTGAAGGGGATCCTATATTCATAGATCTGGTAATGATGGATATGGGAATCACCATGAAAGGTGAAACATCAATACTTTTTAAAATGGTTTCCAAACAAACTTTAATAGAAAGGATAATGTGTTCTCAGACCGATGATGAAGAGTTTCAAAAGAAGACTAATGCTGTGAATGATGAGAGATTGGGTGATGTTGTGTATGAAGATAGAATTTTGAAATTTGGGAGGAGACTTTGTGTTCCTAATATACCTGACCTAAAAATGGAATTTTTGGACAATGCTCATAGTTCCAATTTCTCTATAGACCATGGGAGATCCAAAATGTATAGATATTTAAAGGAACATTTTTGGTGGGACAACATGAAGATAGAGATTTATGATTTTTTCTTAAGATGTATGGTTTTTCAACAAGTGAAAGTTGGAAGGAAACATCCTAGAAGAGTCATGCAACCTCTTCCCATAACTGAGTGGAAATGGGATAATATCATGATGGACTTTGTCATGGGACTACCAAAGATTCCTAGAAGGAACGATGAAATATGGGTCATTATTGATCTTCTTACCAAGTCAACACATTTTCTAGCCATATAAAAAGATTTACCACTTTAACGTCTAGCAATACTATATATTAATGAGGTTGTGAGGCTTTATGGAGTACCCCTATCAATTGTTTCGGATCATGATCCCTATTTTACATCAAGATTCTGGAAAATTCTTCAGAAATCCCTGGATACTGAACTCTGTTTGAGCACTACATACCACCCTCAAATATATGGACAATTAAAATTGACTATTCAAACCTTAGAAGACATTTTGAGATCATGCTCACTTTACTTTCAGGTTATGTAGGATCAATATTTACCTATGGTAGAATTTTCCTATAACAATAGCTTCTATTCAAGTATTCAGATGGCACCATATGAAGTGTTATATGGAAAGAGATGTCACACACCAACCTGTTGGGATGACGTTGGTGAGAGAAAACTTGTAGGTGTTGAACTGGTGGAGGAAATGATGGAAAAGGTAAAGTTAATCCAAAACCACATTATTGCAACTCAATGTAAGCAAAAGAGCTATGAAGATAACCGAAGGAAGGATTTTGAATTTCAGGTAGGAGATCATGTTTTCGTGAAGGTATCGCCATGGAAGAGAGTTATACATTTTAGTAAGAAAGGTAAATTGAGTCCCAAGTACATCAAAACTTTTGAAATTATAGAACGAATTGGGGTTGTAGCTTACCAGTTATCAATGACACCAAGCCTCTCCAAAGTTCACGATATCACTTTTGAGAAAATACATGCCTGAACCAATGCATGTACTCACCTATGATGAAGTAGAACTGGAACACAATATATCTTATTGCGAAGAGCCTATCAAGATTCTTGACACAAGAGAGAAAGTGCATAGAAACCGGACGACTCGTCTAGAAAAAATTCTATGGAGGAACCATAAGATAGAAGGGGAAACGTGGGAACCCGAGGAACTTATGATGAAGAACCACCCGTGTCATTTCATGGAGTAGTATTCTAGAAATTTTGAGGAAAAAATTATTTGAAGGAGGGGAGAATGAAACTCCCCAAGCTTCCACGGTACAATTCTCTTTGAATAATACATTAGAGTGTGTTGTATGCAACTTCGAGATTCTAACACACCGCGACCAATCAAAGTAGCCGTTATGAATAGTAATACCCACTTTTTGAAATTTTATAAATTTTATCTTTCAAAATTGGCTTAATTTTTGGATTTGGAATATCAAAATTATCCTAGGGTGAAATTTTGGTACTTTTCAGATAACTTTTATATTTTGATAAATAGTAAAAATTACTAAAATTTAATTAAAAACAACTTTTTTAAACGAAATAATCACTAGTGATTAATTATGAATTTGAGTGTTTTTAAAATATATATAGAATATATTTTTACCATTTAATACAATGTTGGTCATTGGATATAATTTCACATTTAAACTGGACATAGACAAGTGTCAATCTTTTGATAATTATTATTTCTTAAAAACATGGTTTTTGTTTTGACAGCAGGAATTAATTTTAAATTAATTTCTTCCACTTCTGTGTTTTGAATTTGGAAAAATGGATTCCATATTTGAAATCAGGATTTCAAAATTGTGTAAATAGGCAACTCTAATTTTTAGACATTTTGAATAATTATTTCGGTAAGTATTTTATTTAGCATGGTTAAAGGGTCAATCCGGTAAATAAGGGTAAAAAATAATATTATAATAATATTAATTTACCCTAAAACGTTTCCTAACCCTATTGGATGATACACTTCAGACCATGGGCATATTTGGGACGATTTTGGGACCCCATTGATACACTTGTAAGTGATAACGATACTTTATATAAATTAAGTTAAAATAATTATAAAAATGACATAAGCATATATCTTTTAGAAAAATAATTTTTACATAGGGTTATATATGTTATATTTTCGACTATAAATATTCATTATAAATATAAAACCATATCATACATAATTCTATTTTATTTATAATTTTAATAAATTAGATAAGTAAATTTATTTATGACACAATAATGATGGAGTATTTTCCTTATTAATGAATGAATCAAATAATTGGTATTATAAATGTTGAAATCAATTAAATTTGAATTTTTTGATGACATCCACCAATTTTATTGGTTAATATTAAATGTTATTATTTATTCAATGAATTTGGTTCTAATTAATAACATTTTTATGCCTTTAAAAAATCAATTATTAAATAGCGTCAAAAATGACATAAAAGAGGTTTTAAAAAAATATTACATTGTTATTTCATATTCTATTTCTAAAAATATAAGGTTCGGCCAAAGGAGTTATATCATGATAGGTGTATTATTAATGGACCACTTGGAAGTAACTTGTATGTATATAGTATGTTTATTAACAATATAATATAAAAATACAATGTGACATGGTAAATGTCAAACTAATTAACTAAGAGTTAAATCTAAAAGATAAGGTTAATATAATTACCCAAACCTATCTAAAATATTTTGGTTGAAAAGATTTCGACCCATACCCACCTTATACTTTTAATAATCCACTTTTTATCCTTTAGAAACTGAATCTGAATTTATTATAAATTAATACTATAAGTTTTTACTAAAGATCCCCTCCTCCCCCTTTTAAAATGACACCACTTATAACCAATTCTTCACACCTTCAAAGACTTTTGGTTCAGTCAAACCCTACCCAAATATTTTCTAAACTTTCCTCACTTCATCCTTGAGGACCTCTTTTGGTCATAAAGGCAACCTATGGATCCCTTTTGAGAAAATCAAAAGAAAGAACCCAATGAAGAGGTACTGTTTTCACCACCCTCTTTCAAGTTCCTTTATTCTTCAACTTCTTATTTACATGTTATTTACATTATAAAATAATAACTCTAGTATCTTATATATATTGTTATGTTATTATAAATATGGTACAAACATATTTATTATTCTATCCATCTCTTGAATGACATGTCACCATATGTGCGTACGTACGGCTTACCGTCTCCATGTCGTGGTGTAATTGTTATTCAATAAATTATTATTTGGATGGGTACGATAATAATGTTCAATTGAAGTAAATAATAAATATAACATTATAATGATTCTTTATATATGATAAACCATCTAATTATATATTATTTTAATATCAAAAGAATGATTTTTTCGCTCGTGCGTACGTACGAACTACCGTCTCCACGAACGCGATGAGATTCATTCCCCATCGTGTCCATTCAAAACTAATTCTCATTTGATGATTAAAAGTAATGTTTAAGGATTTGATATCATTCTGGATATGCATAAGATACAACCTATCCATAATAAACACGACTTATGTAACAAAGCATATAAAGGAAAACGAATTGGTTAACACCCGAAATAATGATAATATAATGATATTGTTAAGAATGTAGTGTTAAAAGATAATATATGATATCATACTAATGTATATGATTATTGTATAATATAATAACTATTATTTCACCATTATAAAGTAGTTTAACATATCATTAACCAAGGAAAATTACAAGGTATGTTTTTATTTCACAATCTCTTCATTATCCGAGGTTGTTTTTATGTAATTATCTACTTGGACCTCTTTATCATCCACATCCATGTTTCTTAAAAATGTATTTCAAAACATTCTTAATATTTTATAGACTCTGTAATAAAATCATTTATACCATTTTTGACTTTTTATAAGAAGTTTATAAATGAATCTTTCCGTCATTTTCCAAATATTGTCCTTTTTAACCTTTTCGAAAAAAACTAAGGTAAGAATGCATTTTTTTAACTAATACGGCGGGTGCAGCTATTTTCTACCTTTATAAACTTGTATAAGCTTCCCTTAAAATATTATAATAATATTTTCAAAGTAAATGTTTTATTTTATAATTATGTGACTCTTAAATTATTTTAAAATATGAATAGATATTTCTCTAAAAATGGTTTTGATTTCATCTATGTGAACATCATATGATTGATTTTAAGTTTATTTACAGTTAATTTATTGTGATACAAAACTTCCATATTGTATTGAAGGTTTTTTGATATGTTTGACTATGGATGTGATATTTTTATACCATCCATGATTTATGGTTAAAGTATTGACATTTCGTATTCTCGTTTTAATACGAATGTTTATGATATGTTTAAACCATTTCATATGAGGAATGTATTGGACTTAGTATGTGATGGGTAAAGCCTGATATAGCTCCTCGATGCATCAGTAGGTCTCATGAGACAACTAGACGTGGAATTGGCCAAGGCCCTTTCCGAATTTTATTTATGGTTTTGGAGAAGACATTAATCATTTTTAGACATCTTGGCCGAGGCCTTGACAAAATGTTTCAGAATGTCCGACATTATATATTACCTAATTATGGAAATAATATTGATGGTTCATGTGGTCATTCGACTAGTAGAATACACATTATTATGTTTTATTATGGTATTTTTTACTCAGCTCATATTCTTGCAATAAAAGTATTCATGTTTATTATTGGTAAAGGCATGTGGTTTCAATTATTTACCATGCTTAATATTTATGTCATTTTCCGCTGTATTACTTACCCTTACTGAGTGTTTGAGCTCACCCCTTTTCTTATGTTTCATTTTCCCAGGATATGAATATGTTATTTATGAGTATACTACATGCATAATCTAGGAGGCTTGGATGTTTCTAATGAAATATATTTTTGTTGTATTTCTTTTCAAGCTGTAATGTTGAACTTATGTATGAATCTTGTTTCCAATAATACTAAAATGATCGGTCTTTCGAGACATGATTTCCTTGTGATCATGCAAATGATATGTAATAATGCACAGAATCTGGGTAACTAGGGTCGGGGCGTTACCAGAGTAGACTTTTTTGGAGAATCCAGAGTATCTACATTGGATGGTAGATCATATGTTTTTTTTTCAATGATGTATTTTCAATATTTACATGGATTTATTTTAAAAATCATAAATAGTAATTTTTCTCTATTTCTGAAAGCTTTTGAAAAATTATTCAAACTGAAAAGGTTTTTAAATTAATCTCTTTTAGTATTGGTCTTGGGGAAAAATTTTATAATCAATAATTTAAATATATTTTCCCTAAGTCATGTATTAAAAACACTTTCTCTACCCCAATATCACCAATAAAATGGAAATGTTGAATGTAGAAATATAATTATACCCAAAACGTAGTGAACAATATTAAATGATAATAGTCTTCCAACATATTTTTTGGTATAAGATATCAATACAACCTTTCATAATATAAAAAAGGTTTTAATAATACCCCTTCATAAAAAGAGACCCTATAAAATGTGTAAAAGTAGAAAATTAAATTTTAATACTTTAATGTGTTTTGATAAAAGGTGTATATCATGAATAGTAATGAAAACCTTTGTAATATTGATACAATGGCTGATGAAGTAATATTTTTAGGATCCTCTTCCACCTCTAAATCTTATAGAGATAATAAAAATAATTCAAGTATTGTTGAAGAATCTATTAATTATATGTTTTATGAAAGTTACCATTTCAGTAATAAGAATAATTATCCAGATAAAAATGTCAACTAGTTAGAGAAAATGAGACTTTAATCACATAAAATTGATTGTTAAACTAAAGAAGGTAAAATCTAGTCCTGTTCAAATATACATGAAACCGATGAAACTCTAAGGGTTTTACCAAGAAAACATGGTAGCTTAATATATAATCGTTTATAAATTAAAATAGGACATGTTGATACTAGATTAATATTGATTATAAATGTTGGAATCTTATCTGAATTTTCTAACTTTTATAAAATATTAATATAAAACTATAGAATAAGATTTAGAACATGAAATTTTCATAATGTTTATGTAAGAATATATAAACAAATTTTTGTCGAATAATGACTGGGAATTAGTATATAGCCCATCTAATCATCCAATAATAGGAAATAAATTGGTTTTTATAAAAAGAAAATAGTAAAAATAGATAATTAATAAAAGTAAATACATATTAGTAGCTAAAGGATATAATCAATAAGAAAGAATATATTTTGATGAAAAAATTATCATATTTCTAGATTATAATATATTATAATTATTCTATCTTATTTATATCATATAAAATTTAAATTGTATCAAATGAATTTAAAATAAACTTTTTTAATGGATATTTTATTCAGAAAATTTATACTAAGCATACACCTAGTTTTATAAATCCTCATATACCAAATCTATTTTTCAAACTTATTAATGATCATTATATACTTAAAAATGCACCCCAATCTTGGTATTTATGATTAATAACTTATATTTTACAAAATTCATTTTCTATAGGGTTAGAAGATCCTACTATTTTGAATAAGGAAATTTTATTCATATACTATTAGTACAAATCGATGTACCTGTCGTTATTTTTGGTTTAATAAATTAAATGTTTTGTAATTAATTTTTTAATCATATGAAAAATTAATTTTAAATGATTATGATGTGATAATTAATTTTTTAATTAGATTTCAAATATCCTAATAGCGTTATTGAAATAAATTAAATCTATGACAATATATTATTTATTTATTGAAATTTTTTGGAGTCAAGAAAAAGAAATAATTATAGAACTCTCATTTTTATTTGTGTAATAATTGTTTTGGATTATGTTGGAAATCTAGTTGACAACAAGTTATATAGAGGTATGTTTTGATGTTTACTAAACCTTACTTTATGTAGGGAAGACATTATTTTTTCTATTTGTCTATGTGAATTATTTCAATCCAACCCAAAATAATCCCATATAACTATTGGTAAAAAAGTTTTTGGATATTGAAGAGGAACTATTTTCCAGTCTCCACATTATCCAAGAACTTGTGATTTTAATTTAATTTCATATTCAAATGATCACATTGGATGATGTATATTAGATTAAAAAAGTATATATGAAACCTATCACATTTTAGGGAAGTTATTAGTTTCATGTTTGAATATGAAATAGTATTCAGTTCCTCTATCAATATTTGAGGAAGCATATATATATATGTGATGGCAGTTTCAATGCACAAGTGTTGTGGATGAAACATACCTTATTATAATTAAGAATTAATTTCAAGAATATTATTATTTTATGTTACAATTAATGTGAAATTTATATTTCAAAAATCCTGTATGTCACTCACAAACCAAGCATATCGATATAAGACATCATTTTCTAATATTATATATTGCAAAAAAGGATATATCATTAGACTTTTTCAATACATAATATCAACATTTTGATATTTTCAATAAACCACTTCCAATATTTAGTTTTGAATTTATTATGTTGGAGTTATGAGTATATAATTGTTTTTTTAATTTTTAATTTTTAATTAGTTTCTTAAATTTTGTATAACTTTTCAATTATTATTTTTGAGAAAATATTTAATAATATGTTAATTTTTTAATTTAAAAGAAAATTTAAAATTTTTATAAACTAATTTCTATTTAAAAAATTAAAAAATGATTACAAAAAATATTTGACATGAGATTCTAAAACCAACATCACCTGAAACCGTAATAATCCCCTATATTATTAACATTTACTCTCAGTATTTGAGTCCTCTTGACTTCCAGAGAAATTTTGTTCATTTAAACACCCCAATTCCAAACCTTCAACCTTTAGATTTTTTTAAATGTAGAAAACAAGAGGACAAGTGATGAACAACTAAGAAAATAAAATCATCAATTTATCACCTACAAAAACATTATTTATGGAAAAGTTATATATTTCTAATGGATGAATCAGAAAAATATTCTATTTACATAATTTATAAACTTTCATGGTTTACAATTACATTAAAATGAATAAAATACCCCATTTGTGATCGATATAGAATTAAATGATTTTTTGGAAATATTTAGTTCAGTTTTGGAAATACAGAGGATGTTATCATATCACGGGTAAAAGAAAAATATTTTCTTCTTCTTGTGTAAAAGTAAAAAAAAATTCAGTGTCCCTGAGAAGTGGTTTTTGAAATTAATATTTAATCAAATGTATAGAGTGAATATAAAAATGATGATAGTGTTTATTTTCATTTCAAATCAATACTAATTCATAAAAAGTTTACAAAGGACTTTGTGGCTGACCAAAAAGAGATGGTCAGATTCATTCAATCAGGAGCACTTCCATGAATAGTTATGTTAAGTAAAATTAAGTATATTGAAATGTATATATTTTTTTGATTATGAGTGGTAAAAAGATTAATTTGAGTAAATATATTCTATTATATATGCATCACAATTGTATGTAAAATGAAAAAAATTTCCTTTTATCTATATATAAGGACTATTTCTATTTTTTTCAATAAAATGAAAATTATTAGAGATGTCTTTCTCTACTCTAGGTGTCAACACAGTAACATTGTGAATTATTGAAATTTGTGAAAGAATGGTTTCTTTTAGATAATAAAAAACAATAAACTTGTAACATCCACAACCAAGAAACCAATAAACTGGTTCCTCAAGTCGAGTCACTACATGACCTCAAGCACACCTCCCGATATGCAAGAGGTGGATGACAAGCATAGGGGGACTAAAATTCATATAGGGAGATTATAAACTTTTTAATAGAGTAATCCACTATTGAAAAAAATAGAATAGCGTAAAAAAGAATAAAAATGGATATTCATAAATAAACAAATCCCAAAATAGAGTACGAACTATAATTGATAGTAAATATGTCATTCTATAATGCAACACCTAGTGTAAAAACCCAAAAAAAATGAAAAATAGTAGAATACCAAAAATGGTTCTCACTCCTTATTTTTATCCTTATCCATCGATATCCCATTCCCATCTCAACTCTCTATTATTATACTTTTTCCCCCATTTGTACCAGCAACCAAGATATCTACTTAGTTACCCAATGGCATCCCAAACAGGGTGTCAGTACAACTCAGTAGGCCACTACTAACATTGTTTATAAAATATCAATCCTAAATAGATAGTGCATGAAAAATAATTAATAACTGACAAGAATAAAAAAACATGGATTCCATTATTTAACAACCTTTGATTTTTCCCTTTCGATCATTCTTACAATTCCCATTATTGAATCCATATTTATGATTTGATCCATTTTCATCACATGTTCTACGGGTTAGGCTTATACATCATTTTCACATGGGTCTAAGAAATTCAATCACTATGTATAAGGGAATAAGTCAATTCCCACTCTCAATAGTTATAACCACTTCACATAAACACATTCTCAACACCTTATTCTGATGGAATAAAATAGTTAGGGGAAAATATCATCTGTCTTCTTCCTTAATCAGTGAATTTTGGGCTGGAGTTTACACCCTCATTCTAACACAACCAATTAGTGTAGAACCTCATTTCCATACCCCCATAATACCAAGACACATTCGCATTCATTCAATCCAATCTCCCCACACAAACCACATCGCAACTGACCATATCCAATACAAATGGATGTATCACAATCAATAATAACCAATATAGAAATTAATACTTTTCCATAACACATTAACATGCTTCACATTTGGATTAAATTTTTGTTTAAAAAATTTTTTATTCTCATTCCTTAACCAATCAAGTATATTCCAAAATTACCATACATTATCCTTTTCTCATAAATTTCCATACATTATCTCATTTATTATTTAACAAGCATTTTATTTTTTTTAAATCTCATATGCAATTGTTATATCACATAGCCCAACAAGTTTACTACATTTAACCTATTAGTTATATCGTATAATTGACATGTTTTTACACATTCATCATATTAATAAATTATATTATGCAACCCCAATAAAATTTTATTCAATTTATAATCCATTTCAAATTTTACATTTTCATCATTTCACATATACAAACTCTTTAGGCATTCTGACATAATTCCTAACCCATTTAAAACAATATCAATTAATCCAATTAACCCATTTTCAACTCATCCCAAACCACCCCTTATGAATTTATAAATCCTAGAAAAAACTATCATCATTACATATTTTTTCTAAACTAACCATATTAACAAGTACATGAATTGATTTTTATTATAACACATCAATTCCACACATAACATAGTCAACTACAAGGGATAAAAATGTTGGCACACTACATGGGTGACCCAAACCATCCTTGACGCATCCCACATGGAACATGGGGGTTTCAAATAATTATATAGACCCTCATTTTACCAAATCCAGCCAAATGAATTCAATGAAGAACAAGTGAGAAACAACAACACATATTCATATACAAAAATAAACTTAAATATTTTGAGATATGATTTTTAGACAACCTACTTTGAATCCAACAATAAACACACTTTTATCTTATCCTTAGATCAAGATTAAAACAACCCTTTAATCCATAACATAGGATGAACATGGAAAATAGAGGTTTTTATATTAAGAATAATATGGGAGAAATAAAAAACCCTAATATGTAAGATAAAAGGAATGAGTGGATTATACAAACTAGGATCTTCGATCCAGAATAAACGATTCTCAAAATATCCAAGGAATGAGAGAGATCAATCTATTGGAAAATTTGGGATCCTTGGATCTTGTCTTGGGTATCATGGAAATAAATGGGAGATAATATTGGTGTAATGTCTCAAATATTATTTTTATTATTTTTAAATATTATATGGACTTATTTCGAGACTGGCCGTGAAGACGACACATCATTTTGAGGTCCAGTGAGCCCGGAATGGTGATTTGAACTTTTTTTAAGTCATGTGAGTCGGTGCTTGTGCACGGTTGTGGAAGTTTCCAAACAGATGCCCAGATTAAAAATCTGAGTGCACCGTTGCGTCCGGGATGACGACTTTTCATAAGAACGACTCTAACCTCAACCAGCGCAGGTCGGCTGCAAAAAATTTAATTTGGGACGTTTTAAAAATGAAAGCACTTTGGAGGGAATAAAATAAATTAATAATTTATTTCATTATTTTAAAAAATTCCCTTTTTTTAGAACGACCTAATCCTCCCCCTATAAATGCATCCTTATGGAAAATTCGCGGGGTTTCCCTCATAACCCTGCGAGTTGAGAGAAAGAGAGATATTTCTCTTGGAGCTTGGGAGGAGGAGGACACGTTGGAGAACGACGACAGATCGAAGTCGAAAATTTCTATGCCAACAATGTTGAAGGATCTCGATGACAACGGTAGTGTGGCGCCTTCATCAAAGATCGATCCTTTCCAAAGGTAGGGGTTGTTGTTTTTATTTTCTTTTCCCCGTATTTGAATTTAAATGACGAACGCAGCTCAACCCTGAACAAGTTGATCCGCGGATCTGTACGTTCTTACGGGAGGATTTTCTTTGGGATGATTTTGGGGATTTAATCCATGATTTATATTCATGTTGATCTTTTCCCTATTTAAACCTATTAACGGGAGCGGATCAATGACATGATGGATGACGGTGGAGGTTCGTTCCTTATTTTTGTTTATGTGTATTTTCTTCCTCCTTTTTCCACACGCGTTCTTCACGTTCTTTGCGGGGCAACGAACAAAAGATCGCCGCGCATCCTTTCTATGACGCAACGATACCATGTCGAATGTTCGACGATGCAATGAACTTGTGGAGGTGTGGCGACGATGGAGGAAGACGAATCAGACCAGATCAGAAGGGGATGTTCTTCGAGCGTTCTTCGCGCAGGAAGATCAATCATGTTTTCAGAGCCGATCGGAGGCCTAAAAATGACGAAAACAGCTTCGTGGTGTCGGGGAAACCAAGACCTGAAGGGTTCATGATGATAGGACAGTCGGATCAATAATCTAAGCACCACGGGAGGCACGACAGCGGAGGTCCGTGTTTCTGGAAATTTCTATAATACACGGCGTGTACTTCCAAAGAACACGCCGTGTAGTTCTGATGGTGGAAGCTAGGGTTTCGGGGTCAGAGAAGGATCACGCAGCGTGTGACCATGGTCACACGAAGTGTTGTACCTTTCCCGAAGCTTGGCGTGTACTTCGGGTGGTACACGGACACGGGATGCTCTACACGGCTTTAGGAGGCATGACATGTACAGATCGGCAGAGGCGGCTACGCGGTTCTCGGCGTGTATCCTGGGGATACACGGACATGGAATGCAGTACGCGACCGTGTACTTCCTCACCTGGCCAGGCGAGGTCACCAGCACTGGTCACCCCGGGTGCAGATTGCACGGGTTGGAGTACATGGGTTGGTGACCGTGTACGGGCACATGGCCAAAGTACACGGAGCCAGCCCCAGTGACCCAGACACAGCGTGTACTCCTTACTACACTCCATGTATAAATTTTTCTACATGAGAAGCGTCACGACACGGGCCGTTGTTCATGGGTAGTACACGAGTTCGGACAACACATCGTGTATCATTTCTACATGCCATGTACTTTTTAGAGAATGGCTTTGTCCTATTGTTCACCGTGCCTTGAACATCATTCATTTGGGTTAGTGCCCCCTTCTTCTTTTCCCCTAAAGTTCAGGCATCATTCACTCACGCCGGATTATGATCCCTTCAGCATGAAATTTCTTTGATAGAGTCAGGCATCCATCCGAGAGGCCTGGATCGAGATCCTCTATCCATTCTAGACCCTAGGTAGAGTCAGGCATCGGCGTGGACAACTTTACCGGGCATTGATACTCTACCAAGCAGGTGAATTTCGGATGAGTCACGGTATCCGCCATGGCCCCGGAAGTGATCATCATCTATGTATTGAGAACTCTCCCACTCATGAGTGTGTCTCCCGTAATGAGTGTAGCTATATCTCGTGACGGTTCCTGACGAACACCACTTCTCGGAAGGACGTCATCAGAACTATAAGACTCGTGGATTGTGTTCTCCCAGAATGAGCGCATCACAGAATCTTCAAATGGAATCCCTTGTAGGGGTATGCGGTTGTGTGACTTGTCTCTAGACCACGGGCCTGGGTTTTGAGTATATCTGGTTTGTTTTATATTTTCTGTAATCATATATTATGAATAGATGATTGTACCTTGTCTTTATGTACTGCTTTGTGTTTTTTCGGGGTCCTCTACTGAGTATTGTTATACTCACCCCTACACTGGTTTTGCCCACACGTCTGGTTTCTTGTGCAGATGAGAAGCCTTTTGAAAGAGTCCAGGGCAGACCAGGACAAGACTGAGCTTTCTGAGTTTCCTACATGCTGAGGCATTCCTACGGCTACGAGTAGCAGTCCCAGTACCTTTGTGCTTACAGGTTGGACTTTGCAGTTTTTCAGACTCTTGTTTTTGGTGGGCTTGTATTCTGGCCCAGTTTACATTTACAGTACTCTACCTTTTGTCATTCTCTATTGGTTGGGTTTAGTTGTATGCATGCATTTCTGTTCCATGGTGTATTACATTTCAGCATTTGTGGGCTTGGAGATGTGTGTGTGTGTACAGGTTCTTAGGCAATGACTCCCATGTTAGTGACATTCCTACTTGGTGCTAGTCACCAGCCCCTGGCCTATTGGAGGTGGGCTTGGGGAGTCATGGCGCGGGCCCCATGGGGACGGGTCGTTACAGAGTGGTATCAAAGGTGGTCGGTTCTACCTTAGGGCCAAGAGTCTATGAGTTTGGTTGGGGCAACAGTGTTGAGTGTTTTGGGTTCGGCTTTCAGGCCAAAGACTCTAGTGTTGGTGCAGAAGCCGACGTATCCATACACCGGGACTCAGATAACCTTCTTTTTACCCGATTGACGAAAACACTGGTTGTGGGGAAATAAAAGGTACATTCATCATATAGGAATGAGTTGTGTCTTCCATATCCTTGGTGTCAGCTATCCAGATATACTCATTGACCGTGACACATCTTGTTTCTTTACAGGATGCCTCCGCGATGTGTAACCGCTAGGATTCAGCAGCACGATCATGAGGATGACCCCCTCAGTGATGAGGCTTCGATATAGGGACCAGTTCCCCAGGCGTTGCCAACAGGTGGTGCACCTGATGTACCACCACTGGTGGAATAGCGAGTGGTACCTGCAGTACCGACTGGCGAAGAGCGCAGGCTTAGCGCGCTCCATGAGTATAGAAACCCTAAGCTTGACGTACATGAACATTACATTACTTTTGAGGAATACATAGTACATAACAAAAATACACACAGGGATCTTAATAGTTTAGTGTCTTTGGAAACTCGGAATATAATCTTCTAATCGTGGGGAAAGATCTTCAACATCTCCTATAAAGATCTTCCCCTTTTTTTACCTAAAACATTTCTTTATATCCTGGGGAAAAGAAAACATAAAAGGGTGAGCTCAAATTCTCAGTAAGGGTAAACAAAATAAATATCAATCACATCATATTCATAAGAACATAACATTTTGGAAATCTTAACCTGCAAAAGAGAGAATAATTTTATAACATGGGATAAATCATAGTAGTGAATTGAAATTCAAATAATCATAACTTAAAACATGAAACTTTGTGTCATACACACATAATCATAGAGAATCATTTCTTATTAGTCCAGACTCATTGCCAAGACTATCCTAGTGTACAAAGTCCATTTCTAAACCGAGTTCACTACTCGTTTCAGTCATGTTTCACTGAACCAGTATAACCTACCATTCCAGCCATGTATATCTCATGAGATATAAAATCTTTACCCAATGAATTGGAGCGAGATATATGTCCCACCCATCTCATAATGATACCATTCTTATGTGTGCCACAAAATCATAAACCATACATCATAGCACAACCCATGTAATAAAAATGGGATTCTTAAACATCGTGACATCATAAAACAATTCATATAAGATAAAGGAATTCATAAAAATAATTTCATCACAACATAATCAAATCAATGTAATAATAGGGATAGAAACAAAACCCTTTATTATCTTAGATGGAAAATAATTTTGATAAAACACTTGAACTCCATTCTTGAGGAAAATATCCTTTCTACTTCAAAAACACGTTTCTTTTCTTAACATGTCATACAATTCTAAACTAAAAGAAGTTGATTAAAAATAAACTTGAAAACTTGTAAGTGAAGCTTCTTGGAAATAATTTTTTAAAAATCCATTCATGCCGTATGATTTAAAAAAACATTCTTCTCGTACTTTTTTCGGAAAAGTCAAAAAGTACCTCGTACGAAAAATGATATAAGATTCCTTTCATATATTTTACTAAAAACTCACCAAAGGGTAAAATTGGATTTAAACAATTGTAGTTGTATGGAAATAATACTACATATTGAGGAAACATGGATGTGGATGATAAAATACACCCCAGTAAATACCAAAGTATAAACAATCTCGGATAAAAATGAGATTGTGATATTTCCCTTACCTTAGGCCTGATTTGCTTCGTAAGTGTCCAAAACTCCTGTATAATGATTTAAATAATGTCATTGACTTATTCCAGAATCATAATCATTGTTATGATATCATATATGGTTCACTTATGAATTTATATTACCCGTTCTTTTGTAAATTCCATGTTAAAGAGCGTTTTGGGTAAAATTGTTTCATTTGTCATTCGTGTTTTGACTTGTAATTATTCATATGATTAATTAGATCATAATTACTTAATTCCAGAATATAAAACATGATTTATATATAATATATATTTAGAATATACATATATATAATAGATCGATAAATGGAATGAAATACACCGTTCATGGAGATTGTAGGCCGTACGTATGCATGAACGCTGTTTTTGTTTCCTTATTGAGTTGAATGGAATTAAGTAGATGAAATACATATATACATAAATACAGTAGCTTTATAATTTCATATATTTCATTATTATTTCTTATATATACTTTATAATCATTCTTAAATGGTTAACATGGAGAATGAATCTCATCGCGTCGTGGAGACGGTATTCCGTACGTACGCACGAGCGATGATATCATTTCCATAATTATTGAATTGAATTGGAGTGGATGATACAATATATCAGAATCAGTATGATGTTATAATAACTATTTATAGTTATTCCTTACACAATTATACCCACCCATGTAAGGTGTTGGTGGAAAAATAGATTACACCACGGCGTGGAGACGGTATTTCGTACGTACGCACGTGCGGTGATTTTGTTTTCCGTAGGATGGATAGAAGGTGAAATGGGGTTATTTAATATTTATAATAACAAATAATTATATTAGTGATAATGATGTTATTACTTTATAATGAAACAACTAAAGAAGAATAAGTTGAAGAAGAAAGAATCTTGAAAGAATCGGGAGAAGAAATTACCTCTTCTTCGATACGCCTCTTTGAAACCTCCTCTTAGGGCACTAAGATTGGTCTTTAAAGTAGATCAGAACCTCTAGGATGTTTCTAGGGAAGTGGATAATGGAATTTGGAAGGGGTTGGCCGAGCTTGAAGTCTCAAAGTGGTGTGAGGAAGAGAGGTAGGAGGTGCCCTTTTTATATGGGAGGAGAGGGGTACCTTTGGAATAACTAAAACTATTATTTTATTATAAAGTCAAATTAAGTTTTAAATAGCTCAAAATTGATTTATTTAGATGTTAAGGTGGGGATTGGTTGAAATCCTCTCATCCAATATAATTTAGACAAGTTTAGGTTCCTATTTTAACCTTATCATTTTGATTTAACTTGAAGTTAAATAATTTTACTTTTACCGTGTCTTCTTGTGTTCTTACACTATAAGGTTAATAAAATTACTATAACAATCCAAACGAACCCCAAGTTGTTTATTATTAATATATATAACCTTATCTAAGTCATTTGGCTGAACATTAAATTTTTAGGAATAAAATAACAATTAATAATATACTATTTGTTTTAAAAACTATTTTATGTCAATTTTGACACTATTTAGTAATTGATTTTTGTGAAAATCATAATAGAATGATTAGTTCTAAAAAAGTTAATTAAATCAATACTAACATGTCATAGTAACCTATAAAATTAGTGTAATTCATAAAAAGTCTCAAATTATATTTATTTGGGTATTTATAATATCAATTATTCTAAATTTTCACTATTATGGTAATTACTACATCATCATTGTGTCATAAATAAATTAATTTATTTAATGTCTAAAAATTATAAATAAAATATCATTATGTATGAAATCGTTTTATATTTTTAATTAGTATTTATAGTCGAATTTATGTTATGTATAACCCTATATTAAAAATGATTTACTTATTAAACTTTGATTTTAACTATTTTAACCCTTCTTTAAATAAATTAATAATAAATGTTCTAATCTAATCCAAGTGGGCCTAAATGATCATATTTTATTCCTAAGTTTGTTTTTGGTCGAATTACACTTATACAATAGAATTAGGACATGTGTTAGGGTAATAATAATAACATTTTAACCCTTAATTACCCTATTTACTTTTAACTGTGGTAAAAAAAGTAAAAAGTTACTATTCACCAAAAATTAATTTCATCTCATTGAACCAAATTTTACTTACTAAAATCAACCGTGTCTCTCGGATTTTTGAAATTCCACTCACAGAAGTGGTAAAATTAAGTTTTATGAAAAATTCATTTTTTTTAACTACCACTTAGTGGTTTCACTATTCATCAAAAAATGAAAGTTTCCAGAAAAATACCAAAAATTAGGCCTAAGATATATTTGATATTATGAACACAAAAATGATGTATATTTTACCAAATTCAAAACATATCAGTTTCATTAATTAATTTAAAAATTAATTCCAGTCGTCAAAACAAATAGCGTGTTCTTAAGAGATAATAACTATCAAAAGATTGACACTTTTTTTTGTCTGGTTTAAATGTGAAATTACATCCAATGACCAACATTGTATTAAATTGTAAAAATATATTCTAAATATACTTTAAAACTACTAAAATTAATAATTTATCACTATTAATTATTTTGATTAAAAAAGTTGTTTTTAATTAAAATTTAGTAATTTTCACTATTCATCAGAATATGAAAGTTATCCGAAAAGTACCAAAATTTTACCCTAAGATAATTTCGATATTCTGAATCCAAAAATGAAGTCCATTTTGAAAAAAAAAATTTACAAAACTCCAAAAAGTTGTTATTACTATTCATAACGGCTAGTTTAAATAATATTTTAATAGCATATCGTTGTTTAGCGAAACTTGGTATTGCGTACAACACACGCTATCGTGGAAGGTCGCGATTGCGTGTAATGAAAGGAAAGTCAAGGATGTGTGTTGTGAAAGCTTCTTTTGGTGTAGCATACAACACAAGACATTAATGAAATTAAAAATAATATTTTTCATAAAATCTCAGGGTGTTACATTCTACCCCCCTTAAAATGAATTTCGCCCTCGAAATTCGTCGGGGTTATAAATGGTTTACGTTTCGAAAGTTTTCTTTGATAGAAACCCAAGTCGTAAAAAAGAATACCAAAAACAATCTTTAAAAACAAAAGTATGAAATGTAACGGTTACCCAAATAAACTAATCACTGGGTTTCCACATAGGTGAAAATATGGATATGGAAGAGAAATCTAAACATCATGTTCTGATGGATAGTGGTAGAGAACATGGATATGGAAAATCCAACAATCAAAAAGCCATAAATTTTTGATGATCTAAGGTACCATCTGATTCATCAGATATAAGAGCACTAGGACAACATTTTTGGTTTTCAAGATCATTTCCCTAAAGTTGGTGAATTAAAAGAAATACTTGCATGATTTTGGTACAATCTCACTGTTGTTCGTGAATTGAACAATTTCCACTTCATCCCTTAAAGAAATTAAGTTGAATTTGTTATTCGTGATGTGTTAGCAGATCATGTCATAGAATGATTGGTCATTCCATCTCTTTCAAACAAAAGGTTAGCAAAAGTTATAAGTCCATCGTATGGTTAGATTAATCGTATACGATTCCAAAAATGAACTTATATTTCATATATCATACCGCTTAATAAAAAAAACTTGTTTCTACTAACCAGGGACTTCCTGTAGGCCAGTGGTAGGCGATAAAGGCCAGTTGCACTTTGGTTGTGGGTTCGATTCCCACAGCCTTGTCCGATGCGATGGGATGTTGCCCATCCTGCAGGTTGTCCTTTTTCTAAAACTACATTACTATAACATCCCATCAATAATATCGAAAAAAGATCTATCCTTAAACAATACTATCTTATGTCCAACATAATCCATTCCAATCATTATCTAAAATACTTCGGTCCAAGATCATAGTAAAAAAGAAAACGATTACTTGAAATGTCATCAACCAACCATCATTTATCCCCCATTATCTTGTTGGTCACATTCCAATCATGTGAATACCTTAATCATGTATTCTCTTGAAAAATGAATACCCATTAAACCTTAGTGAAAATATGAATGCTGTAAAAAGTTACCTCTTTCCACATACCAAAATCCAAAAATTCTATATACTCAAACCATGATATAAATTTCTCCTTATATCAGTCATGAGCTCATGAATAATATCAAACATTTAATTTTCTCCTTATCCCTTCATTATGCATCTACTTTCAAAAAATATCTGAATAACCTTCCATGGTTACTGGTACCATTCAACATATACTTCCAAATACTTTAGGAAAGACAATAATTTAACAATCCTTATATGATTCTTTATTCCATAGTACCATACATTATTCTTTATAAACATACAATCATTCAACTAACTTATTAAACTACTGACTGAGCCTCATCATTTCTTTCATCTCATATTTCATTTGTAGTCTCCTCATCATCATCCACATAAATACTACCCATACGTCCGTACTGATTCTCTTCATGAGACTTTCCCTTAGGGCATTGGTTTGCATAATGCCCGTACATTCCACATTTAAAACATTTAAACATTGTTGATGTCGTAGCAATACCATTATCCTCATCCATGGTGTTAACGAAACCTTTTCCTTTACACTTACTGGATTTGTTTCCTTCTTTTCCACACCCAAAGCATCTTTTAGTTCCTTTGAAACAATCTCCCCGATGCCTCTTCCCACATGATTTACATGAGGGAAATTGAACTTTCTTTCCTCTACAATCATCACGAAACTCCATCTATCTCTTATTATCTGAGTCGGGAAACTTACCAAAGTTGAGATTATAGATCATATTATGAGATTGCTGATTAGGCATAATAATGATGTTTTTACTTCCAAATCCCATTTCATTTGGTTTCTCATGAAGCATATCATTCCACTTTCCATCATATCCTCCATTATCATGAATCTTCCTGTTTCCATCCATTTTCTAAAACCCAAAAAGAATAGTGTGAGAGGCAAAAATAATTCTAGGGAAAAAAACATAGTAAAGGAGGAGTACCCTCAATATCTAACATCTTAGGTTAAAATCTACGATCGTTATTGTATTTCTAGTACTATATCCTATACGTATACTTATCCTTAGGTACATCCCTAGACATACCTTAGAAATATCTCTAGGGATCTCACTAACGCTTTCGCATCCTAATTTCCAAAGGTTGACTAAACATTTCCTCTGATACCAACTGTAGATACCCTGATCTTGACGTACATGAACATTACATTACTTTTGTGTAATACTTAGTACATAACAAAAATACACACAAGGATCGTAATAGTTTAGTGTCTTTGGAAACTCGGAATATAATCTTCTAATTGTGGTGAAATATCTTCCACATCTCCCATAATGATCTTCCCCTTATTTTACCTAAAACCTTTTTTTATATCCTGGGGAAAAGAAAACATAAAAGGGTGAGCTCAAATGCTCAGTAAGGGTAAACAAAAGAAATATCAATCACATCATATTCATAAGAACATAACATTTTGGAAATCTTAACCTACAAATGAGAGAATAATTTCTTAACATGGGATAAATCATAGTAGTGAATTCAAATCCCAATAATCATAACTTAAAACATGAAACTTTGTGGCATACACACATAATCATAGAGAATCATTTCTTATTAGTCAAGACTCATTGCCAAGACTATCCTATTAGACAAAGTCCATTTCTGAACCGAGTTCACTACTCGTTTCAGTCCTGTTTCACTGAACCGGTATAACCTACCTTTCCAGCCATGTCTATATCATGAGATATAAAATCTTTACCCAATGCATTGGAGGGATATATAGGTCCCACCCATCTCATAATGTTACCATTCTTATGTATTCCACAAAATCATAAACCATACATCATAGCATAACCCATGTAATAAAAATGGGATTCTTAAACATCGTGACATCATAAAACAATTCATATAAGATAAAGTAATTCATAAAAATAATTTCATCATAACATAATCAAAACAATGTAATAATAGGGATAGAAACAGAACCCTTTATTATCTTAGATGGAAAATAATTTTGATAAAACACTTGAACTCCATTTTTGAGGAAAATATCCTTTCTACTTCAAAAACACTTTTCCTTTCTTAACATGTCATAAAATTCTAAACTAAAAGAAGTTTTAAAAATAAACTTGAAAACTTGTAAGTGAATCTTCTTGGATATAATGTTTTAAAAATCCATTCATGCCGTATAAATTAAAAAACATTCTTCTCGTACTTTTTTCGGAAAAGTCAAAAAGTACCTCGTATTAAAAACGACAAAAGATTCTTTTCGTATCATATACTAAAAACTCACCGAAGGGTAAAATTGGATTTAAAAAATTGTAGGTGAATGGAAATAATATTACATATTGAGTAAACATGGATGTGGATGATAAAATACACCCCAGTAAATACCAAAGTATAAACAATCTCGGATAAAAATGAGATTGTGATATTTCCATTACCTTAGGTCCGATTTTCTTCGTAAGTGTCCGAACCTCCTGTATAATTATTTAAATAATGTCATTGACTTATTCCATAATCATACTAACTTATGACTTTATATTACCCGTTCTTTTGTAAATTCCATGTTAAAGAGCGTTTTGGGTAAAATTGTTTCATTTGTCGTCCGTGTTTTGACTTGTAATTATTCATATGATTACTTAGATCATAGTTACTTAATTCCAGAATATAAAACATGATTTATATATAATATATATTCATAATATACATATATATAATAGATCGATAAATGGAAATAAATACACCGTTCATGGAGACGGTAGGTCGTACGTACGCATGAACGCTGTTTTCATTTCCTTATTGAGTTGAAAGGAATTAAGTAGATGAAATACATATTTATATAAATCCAGTAGCTTTATAATGTAATATATTTCATTATTATTGCTTATATATACTTTATAATCATTCCTAAATGGTTAACATGGAGAATGAATCTCATCGCGTCGTGGAGATGGTATTCCGTACGTACGAACGAGCGATGATATCATTTCAATAATTATTCAATTGAATTGGAGTGGATGATACAATATTTCAGAATTAGTATGATGTTATAATAAATATGTATAGTTATTATTTACACCATTATACCCATCCATGTAAGGTGTTGGTGGAAAAACAGATTACACCACGGCGTGGAGACGGTATTCCGTACGTACGCACACGCGGTGATTTTGTTTTCTGTAGGATGGATAGAAGGTGAAATGGGGTTGTTTCATATTTATAATAACAAATCAGTATATTAGTGATACTTATGTTATTACTTTATAATGAAACAACTAAAGAAGAAGAATTTGAAGAAGAAAGAAGCTTGAAATAATCGGGAGAAGAAATTACCTCTTCTTCGATACGCCTCTTTGAAACCTCCTCTTAGGGCACTATGATTGGTCTTTAAAGTAAACCGGAACCTCTAGTACGTTTCTAGGGAAATGGAGAATGGAATTTGGAAGGGTTTGGCGGAGCATGAAGTCTCAAAGTGGTGTGAGGAAGAGAGGTAGGAGGTTCCCTTTTTATAAGGGAGGAGAGGGGTACCTTTGGAATAACTAAAACTATTATTTTATTATAAAGTCAAATTCATTTTAAAATAGCTCCAGATTGATTTATTTCGAAGATAAGGTGGGGATGGGTCGAAATCCTTTCATATAGTTGAATTTAGGCAAGTTTAGGTTCCTATTTTAACCTTATCATTTAGATTTAACATTAAGTTAAATAATTTTACTTTTACCGTGTCTTTTTATGTTCTTACACTATAAGGTTAATAAAATTACTATAACAATCCAAAAGAACCCCAATTTGTTTATTATTAATATATATAACCTTATCTAAGTCATTTGGCCGAACCTTAGATTTTTAGGAACAAAATAACAATTAATAATATAATATTTGTTTTAAAAAATATTTTATTTCAATTTTGACACTATTTAGTAATTGATTTTTGTGAAAAACATAACAGAATGATTAGTTCGAACAAAGTTAATTAAATCAATACTAAAATGACATATTAACCTAGAAAATTAGTGTAATTCATAAAAAGTTTGAGATTATATTTATTTGGGTATTTATAATATCAATTATTATAATTGTTCACTATTATGGTAATTACTGCATCATCATTGTGTCATAAATAAATTAATTTATTTAATGTCTAAAAATTATAAATAAAATATCATTATACTGGAAATATTTTTAGCTTTCTAATGAGTATTTATAGTATAATTTATCTTTTGTATAACCCTATATTAAAAATGATTTACTTATTAAACTTTGATTTTAACTATTTTAAAGCTTTAAATAAATTAATAATAAATGTCCTAATCTAATCCAAGTGGACCTAAATGATCATATTTTATTCCTAAGGTTGTTTTTGGTTGAATTACACTTATCCAATAGAATTAGGACATGTTTTAGGGTAATAATAATAAAATTTTTACCTTAATTACCCTATTTACTTTTAACTGTGGTAAAAAAAAGTAAAAAGTTACTATTTACCAAAAATTATTTTCATCTCATTGAACCAAATTTTACTTACTAACATCAACCGTGTCTCTCGGATTTTTGAAATTCCACTCACTGAAGCGGTAGAATTAAGTTTTATGAAAAATTCATTTTTTTAACTACCACTTAGTGGTTTCACTATTAATGAAAAAATGAAAGTTTCCAGAAAAATACCAAAAATTAGGCCTAAGCTATATTTGATATTATGAACTCAAAAATGATGTCTATTTTACCAAATTCAAAACATATTATTTGCATTAATTAATTTAAAAATTAATTCCCGTCGTCAAAACAAATAGCGTGTTCTTAAGAGATAATAACTATCAAAAGATTGACACTTGTTTACATCTGGTTTAAATGTGAAATTACATCCAATGACCAAAATTGTATTAAATTGTAAAAATATATTCTAAATATAATTTAAAAACACTAAAATTAAAAATTTATCACTGTTAATTATTTTGATTAAAAAAGTTGTTTTTAATTAAAATTTAGTAATTTTCACTATTCATCAGAATATGAAAGTTATCCGAAAAGTACCAAAATTTCACCCTAAGCTAATTTCGATATTCTGAATCCAAAAATGAAGTCCATTTTGAAAAACAAAATTTACAAAATTTCAATAGGTGGTTATTACTATTCATAACGGCTAGTTTAAATAATATTTTAATATCATATCATTGTTTAGTGAAACTTGGTATTGCGTACAACACACGCTATCGTGGAAGGTCGCGATTGTGTGTAATGCAAGGCAAGTCAAGGATGCGTGTTGTGAAAGCTTCTTTTGGTGTAGCGTACACCACAAGACATTGATAAAATTAAAAAGAACATTTTTCATAAAATCTCGGGGTGTTACAATGAGTTCCAGAGGCAGAGGTCCCTCAGGTTCCGAGGCGAGCCCGACCCTCATGTGGCTGAGGACTGGCTTCAGGTGGTGACCAATGTTTTCCGTCTAATGAAGACACCAGCAGACCAGATGGTGATCCTAGTGGCGAGCCTTCTTCAGGGTTCAGCCGGGCGATGTTGGAGTCTGACCACGTAGACTCATGACGAGGAGACTCTTTCGTGGATGGAGTTTGAGTGACTCTTCAGGGAGGAGTTCTCCTCGGTTATGATGAGAGCTGTGCGCATCCAGGAGCTTCTTCAGCTCCAGTAGGGCAGTATGACGGTGGCTGACTATTCATCGAGGTTCACCAACCTCCCCAGGTACTCGATGGATATGGTCAGGGATCGATACTTCAGGGCTCGGACCTTTGAGCGAGGTCTACGATGAGAAATATGAGCTAGTGTCGTGCCTCTATGCATATCGACATATGCTGGAGTGCTCGAGCGGGCCTTGGTGATCAAGAGCTTCTTGGCAGAGCAGAGACAGCCGCCAGCAGTCAACAGCAGGAAGACAGGTGCGGAGACACCGACAGCAGGGAGCCGATGTCAGACGCAGGGATCTGGATGTGGCAGACATCATAGGAGGACCCAGGACTGGGGATCAATAGTCCAGGTCTCTCAGGATGGATCTAGTTAGCCTAGGGAGAAGCGATGCTACGCATGTGACGGTCGGGGGAATCTCGCTAGAGATTTCCCGACACGTCGTTCTGCTGATAGGGAAGTGGTGGATGGACCACCGAGATAGAGGCAGAGAACGGAGCAGGAAGATCCACCGGGTAGAGGATGTGGTAGAGGAGCTGGGAGAGCTAGAGGTGGTGGCAGACGCTTCGACTTACATCCACCACCACCCCCAGGAGGTCCGCACCAGGCTCAGGGAGCTGGGGGAAAAGGACGGGGACAACTTCATGCGGTCAAGGCATACGACCCAGGGGCTCCAGGGATGATTCGAGGTACCATCTGTGTCTTTTCTACCTTAGCTTCCGTACTCATAGACACAGGTTCCAGTCATTCCCTTATAGCCACATGTCTTGTACAAAACCTCAAGATTCCAGTATAACCATTGACTCGATCCTTACGCTTGGATACACCTACGGGAGGAGACTCGACGATCACACACATTTGCAGACAGTGTGATCTTACCCTTGGAGGCGAGAGTTTCGGTTGGAACCTCTTGGTGGTAGCGTTGAGGTCTTACGACGTCATTCTCAGTATGGATTGGTTATCTTCGGTCCATGCCCAGATTGACTGTTTTAGGAGAAGAGTGTGGTGTGTCTGCCGTGATGGAACAAGGTTTTCCTTTATCGGAGAAATGGAAATCCAGGTAGCACAAAGTGGGCTCATGCATAGGAGGGGGCAACCGATCACTCATGAGTTGGATAGCCTTACCCTCGGAGCAGTAGAAGTTGTGAGCTCTCAGTTCCCAGCAGTGGCAGTGGAGTATGAGGACATCTTTCCAGAAGATGTTCCAGGGTTACCTCCCCGTCTATAAATTGACTTCTTCATTGACTTACACCCCGAGACAACACTGATTTCCTCATCGGCTTATCGGATGGCTCCCGCAGAGCTTCGCGAGCTAAGGGTGCAGTTGGAGGATTTTCAGAGGAAGGGTTTCGTGAGACCCAGCGTTTCACCCTGGGCGGCCCTGGTCTTGTTTGCCAAGAAGGCAGACGAGAGTCTGAGGTCGTGCGTGGATTATCGAAGCCTGAACGAGGCGACGGTGAAGAACAAGTATCCACTTCCGAGAATTGATGACCTCTTCGATCAACTAAAAGGGGCTCAGTGGTTCTCGAAGGTTGATCTTTGATCAAGCTATCACCAGCTATGAGTGCGGGATGAGGATATACCGAAGACGGCTTTCAGATGTCGCTACAGTCACTATGAGTACTTGGTGATGCCCTTTGGCATGACAAACGCCCCCGCGAAGTTCATGGGGTTGATGAACTGGATCATTCAGCCGTACTTGGACCGGTTCGTAGTGGCTTTCATCGACGACATCCTTGTGTACTCGGCGTCAGAGGAGGAGCACGCGAGACACCCAAAGATGGTTCTGGACGTACTCCGAGAGAACTAGCTTTATGGGAATCTCTCGAAGTGTTAGTTCTAGATTTAGGAGGTCCACTTTCTGGGACATTTCATCTCAGCAGATGTAGTAGCTGTGGACCCAGCCAAGGTGGAGGCTGTGTCAGCATGGGAGCCACCTCGGAGAGTGACAGAGGTGCGAAGCTTCCTTGGGTTGGCAGGATATTACCGGAGATTCATCCCTAATTTCTCCCGAATATCAGCACCGATGATGGCCTTGACCCGGAAGGGGAAACCCTTCATGTGGACAGAAAAGTTCCAGCATGATTTTGATCATCTAAGACAGAGTTTGACGAGCGCCCCAGTCTTGAGATTACCGAAGGAGGGTGTCGAGTACATAGTTTTTAGTGACACATCAGGGACCAGGCTCGGTTGTGTCCTGATGCAGCGGCATGCGGTGATTGCTTATGGATCACCCCAGCTTAGTCCGTATGAGCAGAACTATGCGACCCATGATCTCAAGTTAGCAGCGGTAGTCTTCGCACTAAAGATGTCGTGACACTACCTTATGGGCGAGTAGTTCATTATCTACTCAGACAACAAGAGCCTCAAGTCCATCTTCTCACAGAAAGTCCTGAATCTGAGGCAGATGCGTTGGCTGGAGTTCCTCCAGGACTATGATTTCGAGATCATCAATACTCCTGGGAAGGGGAACAAGGTGGTGGATGCTGTTAGCAGAAGGTCGAGCTCACAGCTGTTGAGTGAGGCAACACAGCAATTAACGGCACTTCAGTTATCCTTTGTGGATGGAGAGGATGCAGCCTACCTATAGTCGATGGTCGTTAACCCTCCACTATTACAACGAGTTAGGGAGGCACAACTTGGGGATGTCAACTGTGTGACCTTACGAGCTCAGTTATCCACAGGACATACTCCTAATGGATATTCGCATGGTGGGGAGCACGTACTCTTTTTCAGAGGACGCACTTTTGTACCATTAGTGTTGCAGGAGGAGGTCCTGAGAGAGTTCCATACATCCACTTTGGTGGTACATCTCGGAGTGGAAAAGATGTACCAGGACCTCAAACATCAGTTCTGGTGGTCAGGCAAGAAGAAGGTAGTGGCAGAGTTCGTTTCTCGATGCCTCACATGCCAGCAGGTCAAGGATGAGCACCAGGTTCCAGCAGGGTTAGATCACCCCCTGGAAGTTCCAGAGTGGAAGTGGGATAGAATATCGATGGACTTCGTGATGGGATTACCACGAACGTCCAAGGGGCACGATTCCATCTGGGTGATTGTTGAAAGACTCACCAAGTTGGACCACTTCCTAGCTATCAAGGAGAAGAGTTTCGTAGAGAGCTTGGGACGCCTCTACATACAGGAGATAGTTCGGGTTCATGGAGTCCCCGCGACTATAGTCTCAGACCAAGATGCCTACTTCACATCGCGGTTGTGGAAGGGATTGTAGGAGGCGTTTGGGGCTCAGCTACGCTTGAGCACAGTGTTTCATCCCCAGACAGATGGCAAGACAGATAGGACCATTCAGGTTCTGGATGATATGTTCTGGGCCTGTATCTTGGACTTTGGTCGCAGGTGGGAGGACCACCTACCACTGGTGGAGTTTGCATACAACAACAGCTACCACTCCACCATTGGTATGGAACCGTTCGAGGTCTTTTATAGGAGACCCTTCTGGTCAACGCTTTGCTGGACCAACCCCGGAGAGTCAGCACTCATGGGTCCAGAGTTAGTGCGAGCTACCACAGAGAAGGTGCAGATCATCCGGGAGTGGATGAAGACTGCATAGAGCCGGCAGAAGTCTTATTCTGATAGACGACGGAGGCCTCTGGAGTTCGAGGAGGGAGACCATGTTTTTCTTCGGGTCTCACCTCGATGTGGGTTGTGGAGATTTGGATGAGGCAGTAAGCTATCTCCAAGGTTCATTAGACCTTTCCAGATCCTGGGCAGAGTTGGCGAGGTGACATACTGCCTGGCACTACCGCCACAGTTGCATCGGGTACATGATGTCTTCCACGTGTCGCAGCTGAGGAGCTACGTGCATGACCCATCGCACGTCATCAACTGGGGCGAGATGGACATCGAGGATGGAGTGACCATTGCTGAGTACCTGGTGGAGATCGAGGATTGGCAGGATAGGATCCTTCGTGGGTGATCGATTCCCTTAGTGCGCATCCGGTGGCAGCACATGAATCTTCAAGAAATCACGTGGGAGCGGGAGGCCCAGATCCGTGCCCAGTACCCTCATCTTTTTTGAGTAGCCTTTGTTTTGGATTTTCAGGGACGTAAAGCCCCAAGGTGGGGAGAATGTAATGTCTCAGATTTTCCATTTATTATTTTTAAATATTATATGGAATTATTTCGAGACCGGGCGCGAAGACGACACATCATTCCGACGTCCAGTGAGCCCGGAATGGTGTTTTGACCTTTTTTTATGTCAAGTTAGTCGGCAATTGTGCGTCGTTGTGGCAGTTTCCAAACGGATTCCCAGATTAAAAATCTGAGCGCACCGTTGCGTCCGGGATGACTACTTTCCCTAAGAACAACTCTAAACTCAACCAGTGCAGGTCGGCTGCAAAAAATTTAATTTGGGACATTTTAAAAAGGAAATCTCTTTTGAGGGAATAAAATAAATTAATAATTAATTTTATTATTTTAAAACATTTCCTTTTTTTGAGAACGACCTAATCCTCCCCCTATAAATGCATCCTTATGGAAAATTTACAGTGTTATCCTCATAACCGTGCGAGTTGAGAGAAAGAGGGAGATTTCTCTTGGAGCTTGGGTGGAGGAGGACGCTTTGGCGAACGATGACAGATCGAAGTCGAAAATCACTTTGCCAACAACGTTGAAGGATCTCGACGACAACGGCAGTGCGGCGCCTTCGTCAGTGATCAATCCTTTCGAAAGGTAGGGGTTGTTGTTTAGATTTTCTTTTCCCCGTATTTGAATTTAAACGACGAACACGACTCAACGCTGAACAAGTTGATCTGCAGATCCGTACGTTCTTGTGGGAGGGTTTTCTTTGGGATGATTTTGGGGAGTTAATCCATGATTTATATTCATGTTGATATCTGCTCTATTTAAACCTATTAACGGGAGTAGATCAACGCCGTGGCGAACGACGGCGGAGGTTCGTTCCTTATTTTTGTTTATGTGGATTTTTTTCCTCCTTTTTCCCTGCGCGTTCTTCGCGTTCTTCATGGGGCAAGGAACAACGGATTGTTGCGCATCCTTTCTGCAACGCAATGATCCCAAGTAGAAGGTTCGACGATGCAACGACCTTGTGGAGATGCGGCGGCGATGGCAGACGATGAATCAGACCAGATCAGAAGGGGACGTTCTTCAAGCGTTCTTTGTGTGGGAAGACCAATTATGTTTTCAGAGCTGATCTGAGGCCCAAATACGATGGAAGAAGCTTCTTGGTGTTGGGGAGACCAAGACCTGAAGGTTTTTTGATGATCAGACGGTCGGATCAATGATCGGAGCACCACGGGAGGCGTGACGGCGGAGGTTCGTGTTTCTGGAAATTTCCAGAATACACGGCGTTTACTTCCGAAGAACACACCGTGTAGTTATGATGGTGGCGGATAGGGTTTCGGGGTCAGAGAAGGATCACACGACGTATGAACCTGGTCACATGGCATTTTGTACCTTTCCTGAAACTCGACGTGTACTTCGGCTGGTACACGAACACGGGATGCTCTACATGCCTTCAGGTGGCACGACGTGTACAGCTCGGTAGAGGCGGCTACGCGGAGCTCAACGTGTATCCCAGGGATACACGGACACGAGATGGAGTACACAACCGTGTACTTCCTCACCCGGCCAGGCGAGGTCACCAGCATAGGTCACCCCGTGTGCAGATTGCACGGGTTGGATTACATGGGTTGGTGACCGCGTATGGGCATATGGCCATATTACACGGAGCCCGCCCCAGTGACCCAGACATGGTGTGTACTAATTACTACACACTGTGTATAATGTTTTCTACATGACCAGCCTCAAGACATAGACCGTTGTACACGGGCAGTACCCGGGTTCGGACAACATGACGTGTATCATTTCTACACACCGTGTACTTTTTGGAGAACGACTTGGTCCTTTTGTTCATCATGCCTTGAAAATCTTTCATTTGGGTTAGTTAGCCCTTCTTCGTTTCCCCTAAAGGTCATGCATCATTCCCTCACACTGGATTATGATCCCTTCAGCAGGACTTTTCTGTGATAGAGTCAGGCATCCATCCGAGTGGCCCAGATCGAGATCCTCTATCCATTCGAGACCCTAGGTAGAGTCAGACATCGGCGTGAACAACATTACCATGCATTGATCCTCTACCTAGCAGGTGAATTCCGGATAAGTCGCGGTATCCTCCATAGCCTCGGCAGTGATCCTCATCTGTGTATCGAGATCTTTCCCACTCAGGAGTGTGTCTCCTGTAATGAGTGCTTCTATCTATCGTAACCCTTCCACTCAGGAGTGTGTATCCCGTAATGAGTGTAGCTATATCTCATAAAGGTTCCCGATGAACACCACTTCTAGGATGGATGTCATCATAACTATAAGACTCGTGGAGTGTGTTCTCCCGGAATGAGCACATCACGGAATCTTCAAACGGAATCCCTTGCGGGGATATGCGGTTGCGTGACTTGTCTCTAGACCACGGGCCTGGGTTTTGAGTATATCTGGTTTGTTTTATATGTTCTGTAGACATATATTATGCATAGATGACTGTACCTTTGCTTTGTGTACTGCTTTGTGGTTTTTCGGGGTCCTCTACTGAGTATTGTTATACTCACCCCTGCACGGCCTTTGCCTGCACGTCTGGTGTCTTGTACAGACGAGCATCCTTTTTACAGAGTCTAGGGTGGACCAAGACATGACCGAGCTTTCTGAGTTTCCTACAGGCCGAGGCGTTCCTATGGCTACGAGCATCAGTCCTAGTACCTTTGTGCTTACAGGTTGGACTTTGCAGTTTTTCAGACTCTTGTTTTTTGTGGGCTTGTATTCTGGTCCAGTTTACTTTTATAGTACTCTACATTTCGTCGTGCTATGTTGGTTGGTTTTAGTTGTATTCATGCATTTTTGTTCCTTAGTGTTTTACATTTCAGCATTTTTGGTCTTGGAGATGTGTGTGTGTGTACAGGTTCTTAGGCAATGCCTCCCATGTTAGTGACATGCCTACTCGGTGCTAGTCACCAACCCCTAGCCTATTTGAGGCGGACTTGGGGAGTCACGGCGTGGGTCCCACCGGGATGGGACCTGAAAATTGGGTAGAACATAATAATATAATAATAGAAATTATGTACTTTTTCCAAAATTACTAGGCTGCAAATTTTACCCGCATCGTTTTCCAAATCACGTGTAAATTATGAGCAAGTCACTATCTAAGAATGGTGTGGTAGAACAATTACCTGGGATATTCTGCATGCTTTACAAGACCTATTCGAACCATGTGATATGACATTGTATAATGTTGTATGTTTTTATGGGAAGCTCTCATGATTTACTTAGCCATACACCTTACATATTTTGGCTCAGTTTCCATCCTTTCATGTTACAAACCCCCAAAACACACATAAGGACCCATATACACCCATGAATCACTTTATTAACCAATAAAAATAGATTAGAAATTAAATTTATACAAGGAAATACTTTCATGAAATTTTGAATCATACAAACTCCCCCACATTACAATATGTTGTCTTCAAACTGCATTCCCATGAATTACGGGGCTTCCTTACAAGGAGATGAAGACACTTGGCCTTCTTATCCATTAACCATTCATGAGTTTCCATATGAGCATTACTATGATGAAATAAAACGTAAAACAAAGTCATGATAATTTTCCCCATGTTATTCTCACTGGAACCAACAACATGAACAAGATAATACTCAATGAAAAAATCATCTTCAACTATATATCAACCACAAGAATATCATAGGGACAACATTGGACACAATGCCTAATTGAAAACACTAGGAAATGTGACACACAACATCATACCATCATGGATGAAAAAAAATTCTCATAATCAACCAGATCAAATTCAAAACTTATGACCCAAATTCCTTAGCTCCAGTTTATGGTTTCCCTAAAGCTCTAACGTTGACTGAAATTTGACATCACCCAAATTAAAACACACAATCTATCCATCCCAAAACACAGATCATGTCATCAACCAAACACATTACTAATTCATTTATATAAAACCAATTTTATTTTTTGGAACCCACAAATATTGAAGACAGACATCTAGAATCTCCACTCAACCTTCGTAACATACCAGATGTCTTCCCTACTCACCGTGCATGGGAACCCATATGGTATTTACTCTATTTTTGAAAACAAAAATTTCATTGAAATTGCCTTGGAGGAAATTCACACACCATCTATTCAAGGACTAAAATCATCCAAACCTCACTCATGCACAACATTATTTCAAACTAGAACATTCTGATACAACATCAAACTAGATATGGGTCGCTCTCACCACACCCATCTTACACTCCTAGAATGATTCACCTTCTAAACTTTTCTAGGTAACTATAGTCTTGAAGCCTATCACTATCATCCAATTCACCTACCTAAGTCATCCTTGAAATCCCGTATAATTTCTCCATCATGGTATCACTTCTATCCAAACTAGTACTAGCTTCACTTCCCTAATCAACATTCCCAACACAAGAATTCCCATCATCCATACATTAACTAAATATTGATAGGATCCCACTCAACCTATTTTTAATTTTGAAACATACTTTTCACCCCCCCCCCAAACATCCACTAAAGGTTATTTAAAACATTCCATATCATTCCCCATACCTACCCATGCCAATCTATCCCTGGATGACTAACCATGGAATGCTTAGGGACAATGTAGGTATGACATGACATCACTGGGACAAGGTGCCCTCAAACATCATAATGTTCCATTACCACACAAAAAAACATTCATGGGTTTACTCCTAATTTTTTGGAGTTATAAAACCCAACATATTTGACACAATATGTTTTCATGTCTTACCACCCCTTCCAACATCATCAAAATAGGCATCTAGAATTTATTTAGAATTACCCTAAAACCAATACCCCCACGTGGATCAAACAACCTCCATAATCGTGGCCCCCCTTCCCTCTTCATAAAATCCCATTGTGTAGACCAATTTTTTCTCATTGGATTCTCAGTGCCACCACATCTACTCATCATTCTCCTCCCCACATTCATGACCGACTTATCACTCCCCACCTTATGAGTGTTGTTACCACCACTTTATATGAAGAATTAAAACCACTGAAGCGGATAGTTGATCACCTAGAAAACCCCAAAACACAAATATATATATATATATATTTATATATATATATATTACCGTTATAAGAAAATGAACATCACTCAGTGCATGTTCCTGATTTTTAAGAATTAACCCACGACATTTGTCGACAACCAGTCCATCCTAAGAAACACTCTAGAAAACCATCAATGGTGTACATACCATCATCCAAATCCACATGTACTACATCCATGGGTGTATAATCTATGATTTCCCACATCCAACCAAAAAACATCTTGTTTATTAGAAAAAATACAATTCTTCTCAACAAACCTAAGATATTGTCAATATGTTGGGCAGGATCATTACTAGATGAGGTATGCTAGGAGGTTTTCAAAGAACAACACCACTAACTTACCTATTAATGTAGTCACCTCCCACTATAGAACATCATGGACTACCAAGGATTTTTGGTTTCCATTCCTCAAATATCCCATTATCACTCAACCACCACCAGTCCCTGACCATCCACAAAATGGTTGTGATCCAATGTTTTCTTTGGCACTACTTCTTCCACCCCAGTCGTGTTCTTCCAGTATAACCCTACATTTAACAACTGAACACAATAGTCCACCCCACAAATAAAAACCAATGATAACTCACATATTCATGCTTACAACATGGTTTCAATGATAATTTCAGACACTTATCCCAATAAAAATCACTCCTTACCCACACATGCCCACATTGACGCCTCATTAGTGCCCTCAAGGTTTCACACATTTTTACAAAATCTCATATACTTACGATAGTTCCCACAAATAACCATCACTTGAGCATAACCCATCAATTGCTTACATTAAAAAATAATATTACAATATTTCTCATCCATGTGACCATCCTCACATGATGTATCACTTTTATAAAAAATCATCTTATCACGCTTAAGTCACCCTTGTCTCATCTGATCGTAAAAAACATTAAGACACACATTAATCATAATAAAAACAATTCAGTTAGGCCTCAATATGATACAACTCTTTGAAAAAGAACTTATACCTTAAAGAAACATTCATGTACCCTTCTATGAAAATCAGGCCACAACCATGAAACCTACAGAAACCTGATGGTACTCATCATGCTTTAGTTCCACCTATGAAGAATCTCATTTAATTACTCTTGCAAGTAACCCGTATAATAAGGCTATCCACATATTCCATTTCACATGATTCCTTTAATAATGTAAACTTATCACAACAACCTGAGTCACAACACCAGCCATCAAACATCCACATATACCTCTATGCCAATCCCCCACCGAGTAACACTCATTGTGTCCCACTAAAAATGTCCAAGGCATATACCTATGCGAAACACAACCAAAAGAACTTGATAACCTGTATGACGTCTTTCCATGGTAACCTTGATGGTTTAATGACAACAACTCTCCTATATGGAGTCACAACACAAAAAATTCATTGGACACTGATTAGCATTGATAATAAGGCAATATTTTGCTTTTGGACACTGATTAGCATTGATAATTTATCACAACACAAAATTTTATCCTAGTTAAAGTGTTTCTTTATACACACTATTCCTTAAATTTTCGTTTACCCACTCACATCACCATTATTAGACACAATTTTCCATCAAATTATTCACGGATTCAAAATGTATTCCACTCTCTGTGCCCCACACACCCATCCCATACGTGTTTATCATGATACATGACATATATATCCTTAGGTTTCTCAAATGATACATAAATGAAAAACCTAATACCATTACATCCATGAAAAAAATTTCATAAATTAACACATGACACAACATGTGCATCAACCAATGGTGAAATATAATTCAACTGTAACAACACACATTCAGAACATCAATTCCCACCTTGGGAAACCTGGGGGTTCCCCCGTATATGGGTCAGATACTCCCCAAAATGTTCTCATTTACAATGCATGAAAAAATCCAAACCTCCTAGATACCATACCCAAATAGAAATTCATAGAAAATACCTTCTTTGATACCACTTTGTAATGTCCTCAACCCCGAATACACTAATATGGTTCCCCATGATGGGTCTCTACATGACCTCAAGAATTAATCACCATATGCTAGAGGTTTCTGACTAGCAATGAGGGTTTAAAAGTCATATGGGGAGAATATACCCTCTTTACCAGAGTAAACCACAAAAAATATATAGAATTGTGCCAAAAATAGAGAATAACCAGTAAACATGCATACATAATCATCTACAAAAATACGGTAAAAACTATATCCACGTTTAAATATTTCATGTCATATGGAAGTTCCAAGTGAAGAAACCAAAAATGTAATGAAAAATAGTAGAATCTCCAAAACAGTTATAACTCTATGTCCGAACCATTATCCATGCATATCCAAATTCGAATCACCTCCCAAGAAAACAATTCTATTCATAGCCATGACTTGAAACCAATAGATCTACTCTGGTAACAGTGGATGCATGAGCATGGTGTGAGTTCAAATCATTAGGTCACCACTAAGGGTGTCTCCAAAATATCATGCCAAAATAGACAATTCATGAAAAATTATAAATAAAATACAATAATAACTAGGGAAACATAGATTCTATTAGTTTACAATATTTACATTACCCCTTTAAATAATTCTTACCATTCCCAACATTTATGCTATCATTATTACATAAACTGTATTTTTACATGTTCCATGTGTTTGGAATATACATCATTTACACATGGATATATGGTAATAAATCACTATGAATAAGGGAATAAATCCAGTCCCTATCTCAATAGGGATAACAACATCACATCAACACGTTATCCACATGTCGAAGCCTCTGTCCTTTTGTAATGAAAACATTAGGGAAATAGATCCCCCATCCCCTTCCCTAACCTATGCATTTTGGGGTGAGGTTTAGATCCACATTCTAACTCAACCTATGCTCATTGAACCACATGTCAATACCCCATCCTACAAATCCACTTTCATATGATTTATATCCAATATCCACACACATGCCACATCAAAACCCACCATATTAAATTCCAATGGGATTATAATAATCCATAAAAAAACAATATGCGAATTAATACGTTTCCATAAACCATTAACAAAACCTCTATTTACATTACATATCCAATTAGCCCTATTCCCATTCTCGTGCCTTAACCCATTATGTATGTTGAACAATTCACATACATTATCTAATCTTCATCATGTCCCATATGTTATCCCATTTATCATTTCACAATCATTTTTCCCACTTAATCATTTCTAGTGAAATTCTTCTATAACTTTTCCCATCCACTTTATGACATTCAACCCATTAGGTATACCTCATAATACCCATGTATTAACCCATCCGTCATAATCATCAGTTACCTTATACAATCCAATTTACATTTTTTTAAATTCATAGGCCATTTCCAATATAACATGTTCATCATTTCACATATACTAAGTCTTTAGGAATTCAAACATAATTCACTACCCATTTGACAAAATCTCAATTAACGCATATTCAATTAAATCTAAAAAACACCTTATGCCTTTAACAAACATGTAAAAAATTAACAAAATTCAATCATCAATTCAACTACACACATTAACATGTTCAAAAAAGGCCCAACATTATAATGCATCAATTCCACAATTGACTTTCTCAATTCCTAGGTTCGGGAATGTTGGCGCACAATATAGGTTTCCCAAATCTGTCAAATCGTTCTCGACACATACCATGAGGATCATGAGGGATTCAAATCATTATCTTGATTCTCATTTTACCATATCCCACCAATGTAATTCCAAGAACAACATGAGGTGAACCAGAACACATACTCATATGCAAAATTCCACTTAAAACAATGGGATGTGACTTATAGACCACCTCCCTCAAATCTAAAAATGAAAACACTCTTGATCATTGACTTAGATCTAGATTAAAAAAAACCAATAAATCTCCATCCTAGTTTCAATTTTGAAAATATGGTTTTTGAGAATTGGAATATTTTGGGATAAACTACAAACCCTAATCCTGAAAAGAGAAGAAATTAGAGGATTAGACTTACTCATTGCTTCGATCCATAACCAATGGCACTTCGAACAACCTATGAATGACATAGATTGATCTCTTGGAATCATTTGGAGACCTATTTCTCCCCTAGGGTTTAAAGGGATGAAATGGGAGAGATTCTTTGGTAGAAATTAAAAATATCAATTTTATTTATTTTTTCCGACTTTAATTGGGTACAAGGATTACACGCACAGTTTACCAAACCATGGGAACCATGTGTGCAAGACACTGTCTAAGGAAGGTGAGGTCACATGGTTATCTAGGTTTCTCTGCATAGTTTAATAACCATGCACCAAAAATCTGATATCCCACTGTCAATGGGTGTATTGTTTTCTTAGGTTGGATGCATGGGGTACTTAATCGTGCTCCAAACATGTGCCTCACAATGTTTGTCTAAGATTTCTATTTTTTCTTATCCTAGAACCCAAAACACCCTTGAGGGCCGTCATACACCAAGGAATAATTTCATTAACAAAAAATGATAGATTGAAACCAAAAATTTTACAAGCGCATAATTTCATGAAATCGTGAACCTTAAAAAAGTTCTTACCTATTTCTGATGAAAAAAAACAAGAATCCAATCCTACTACTCAGGGGGGAAAGGAAATATTAAAAAAGCTATACCAGTCTATATTTGTGAAGAATAACATAGAGAATCTATAATCGAAGGAGCTATTCCAACAAAGAGATGTATAACCATGTATGCTTTTTCTAATCTTGAAGATGTAATATATATTCATCATTATATAGAATAAAATTTATTTTAATAAAAAAAATTCCCTTAAGACCCAATCTAAAAAAATGGAAGAACATGATGATCTAGATACTGATGTATAGGATCGTGAATTTTAGGTGACTACAATTAGTGACGTTAACCAACTAGTGTTGTTTTTGGAGTCTCAATCACCCTGAAGGAAAGAAACATTAGAATCTACTAGACTGTAGGTAAAACAAACAAGTTCTTGAAAGTGATCAAATTAATGAAACTAATTAGTTAGATGAGAAATAATAACCATTGGAATTTGAGACTACTAGTTTAGTTAATAATCCAATTCTCTTAATTATTGCAGATTCTTTGATAAAAACTATTTCAGCATCTATTGAGAATAGATTGGTTCTTAACAATACCTCTTCCTCTTCTTGTGAAAAGGATAAAAAATATATCCTTATATGTGGTTCATAGATGAAAACCATTGAGAAATAATTAATAATAATCTTATGATTCTCTAAACAATAAAATATAATAGTTTTTTCATAAAATTTAATAGGATTAATGTAGAGAATTGTAATTCAAAAAGTGAGATGGAATCTAGTAAGAAATATTTATAATATTTAAGAATCTCAAATGTTCCAAGAGAAGAATTGTAATAATTAAATTTTCAAATTTGAACACAAATAGAAAATTAAATTTAAAGAAGATATTTTAATGCATTTTAATGATAAATGGTAGATCAGTTTGGAAATTGGAAATAAGAGTTAGTCATAATGAAAAATATTCAATATTTAACGAATTAATAGGGAAATCAGTTTGATTCGATATGTAATAACTATGTTCAATTATGTGCATATACTTGTAAACCCTAAACTCATCAATGTTTAATAAAATAGATTGAATCCATTACTAGGATTATATATTATTTGAATGATTGGCTATATAATTCTCACTATTATAGTGCGCCATAAAATGTTTAATTGGATAATGAGAGAGATTTTGTTGAAAAAAAACATATGGGAACCTGATATAAGAACTATTCTTAATTTGTTAGATGAATTGATCTTATATTTTGGTTGGTCTAAATAATATGTTATTGGGTTTTTGAATGTGAATATGGTTGAAAACCTGAATAGTAGCTAAGATTCAGGGATTTTGAAGAGGCAATGTAATATTGCATTTTATAATTTTTTTAATAATTTAGGACAATACTATGGGATGTTTATTAGACTATCCAAGCATCTTCGGAACCCAAAATATCTTATGAACAAGTCATTTTTTCTTCATTTAGTACTTTTTAAATTTCACTGCCAATTATTTATTATTATCATAAATATTTTTTAATGAAATTATTTTTTAATTTAAATTTCTTTATTTTAATTTATATTTAATTTTAAATTTATACTACCACACCACATATCATTTTGAAATATTATATTATAGAATTAATTTACATCTCTTTGTAAAATTAAATGTGTCTGAAACCATTTTAAAATACATTATTTGTTATATCACATAAAGGGAGGAAATTGTGTAAACTCGTATTTTTAAAATTACTCAGAAAAACTATTAATTTTAGTGTACTACATGTATATATTATAGAAATGATAAAATTATTTCATTTGTGTTTTAATTTACTATATTTACAATAAGTTATGATTTATGGGGTTTTTATTCATCAAAAGTTGGATATTGTTGGGTATGTATTGACTCAACAATACTATATGAATCTTATTAATATTGGGGATAAAAATACCATTTTTTACTAATGATACGAATTTATTTTTTTAGGAATATAATTCTTCAGAAATGTATCTGATTTTTGGGATAAATGTTTGGATTCATTATTCTAGACATGTTTGAAAGCTTTTTGAAAACATTATTCATATCCTACATTTGTATGTGTAAAATATGGTTTGAAAAACCTATTTTTAGAATGAAGTGTATGGATCATATATACTACAATGTTGGAAAATTATGGATCACCATCCCAATATTTGGGAGAATACGTATATTTAATGGAATAAAAATATAGTTGATCAATCATACTTTTGAAACAACCATATCTTGTCAAACCTAGTCTTGGATTTTTTTTCACTATACAAAGGAACAATATATTTTTATGGTAAGTGATTGACTTTTAAATTTAATATATTATACATAATTTATTTAAGGACCTTCCTAGAAGTAAATATCATTTTGAAGCTATTTTATGATTTTTTCCAAGAATCGTATTCAACAGATTAAATAATTCCAAATTCTAAGGGAAATTACGAATCTATTTTAATATTTGAAATTCAAATGAACATATTTTCTTATGATATATTCATGGATCTATTCAACCAAAGGCATAAAATGTCTCTATTCTTTAAAATTAAGAGTATTTTCATTCTTAGTATCGCGTGTAATATATTATTGAATATAGTGCAGTTGGAAAGTATAAAATATTGAACGTCAATGTTATTCTAATGAAGCTACAGATTAAATACATACATGTTTCAATTTATGTTGTGTAAAGTAATGAGTAATTATAACTAATAAATTTTTATTGGTATTTATATTGAACATATTTTTTAATAAGTATCTCATAAAATATGTTATTTATTTAATACATTCATCGTTGATGTAGAATATCGATTTTCTATCAGTTTTAATTAAAACTATGAACTTGAATCTATTTTTTCAAAACAATTAATGTCTATTTATTTGTTAGAGTATCAGATTCTAGAACTCATTCCTTCGAGGAATATCATATTCTTGGATTAATTTTTGGATTTATCATTCCCTATAAAACAACCAGAAGGATTTGTAAAATCCTTATCATAATGGTGTCAACTACCAATACTCAGTTGTTAAGGACTTGTATTAAGAGGACCTGTCTAGTGAAAGTCACCAAGCTCACCGAGACAATATTTTTAGAGTGTACTAGGGGATATTTTATCCCCAAACCACATTAACCATGATGCGTTCGTATTCTCTATTTATATGTTTCTCAAATTACATATAGAGTAAAAAATTTCACATCTGCAAAAATCATGAAGAGGTCTAAAAGTCAGAATAGGTATAAGATTATTGAAAAGACATAATTCACCTCATTATCATGTATCATTGTAATTTTCTAACATTACAAAGGTGTGTAAGAATTGTTCCCTTTTTCAAAGTGCATTGATGTGAAATTTTGATGTACCCATTTCATTTAAATAATGATTTATCACTATTCAAGGATTAATTGATTCAAAACTTTAAAATAATAGATGAGAGGATTTTTATGAGACACATATAATCCACACACATAGAGTCATGTTTTTTAAATTTTATAGTTCAATTATATGTACTAAAACACTTTTTACCATTTTTAGTTATACTATGATGACTTATGTTTCTATACAAACAAATTAATTCAAATAAACAAAAATAAAATTTTATTTATTTCTTATTACTAATATCTTGATTTCAAATATAAATATAGTTTTATCCAATAAAATATATAAGTATTATAAAATTAAATTTCATAATTAACACACATGACATGTAAAAAATATTTTCATAAAATGTAATTTAAATGTTAAATTTATGCATAAGATGAAATTATACATAATATTTACTTCCATTACATTAATTAGTTAATTATTACTAAAATAAATGTTTTTTCCTTTAAAACAAGCTCAAATATAATTTCACCATTAAAATGATTAATTAAGAGAAAATAATAAATACATTTATTAAATTAGAATGAAATTTTACTTAATTAATAAAATCTAAAATAAAATTTCACAATGTTTAGAATATTACTCATAAGGGTTAATTTTTAAAAAAATTAGTTATGATTTTTTTGAACATTTTTTTATTTGTTATATATTTTTAATATAATACAATTTATTGTTTTCGTAAAAACTATATTTTCAATATTCAACTTAAAGTTTTAGGTTTTATATAAATTATATAAATTAATATTAATATAATATTGAATATATGAATCTATAAATGAATATTATTTCACAAAATAAAACAGAAAAAAATTAAAAAATTTCTTTTATTTGAAAATAAATAAATATATATATATATATAGAAAAATATTTTTAGAACATGACCTTTATAAATGTCATGTTCCATTAATCATATGTCATATGAATTTATAAATAATTTAATATTGGCATATTAGTTTATAGATCGATATGGTAAGTATTATAATTAAATTTTAACTATGATAAATTTAATTTATTAAAATAAAAGAAACAATATCTATTCCTAATATGGTTATTTGAATTTATTTATTATTTAAAAATAATCATAGAAAGTTAATATTATGTAATTATTTTTATTTATTGTTATTTTTTAATTAAAAATGATTGTATTATTTATGTATTTATAACATGACAAAGTTTTTTTAAGTCATGTATTGCATTACTTCTGTGTTGAATCTAACAAAATCTGTCAAAGGAAAAACTAATTTTAAGGATAAAAAATCTCAGGCCATTACATTCTATCATCATAAATAAATTACATCCTAAAAGTTCTAATTATTACTCACTGATGAATTTATGCAAGGGTACCCTCAATATATTTTTCATTTTCTATATAAATTCTAATATGAAATCTACCTTACTCACTTAGAATATATAATATTACGAATATATCCTAGAACAATATTAATATTATTTACAATCATATACACATCTATATATATACTCTAATCCAAGATACTCTAAAATATGTTTATCCAAAAATCATCTCATTATCAAAGTCAAGGAACCAAAAATAAAATATATATTCTTCTAGAAATTAACACTATCATTAACCAAAAAATAATATTGTTAGGTTATATAATCACACACTATCCAATGTATACCAAAATCCCAAAAATGGGATAAAATCCAAAAAAAAAAATCAATGAATCATTTATCAATCCCATTGTTAAAAATAATGTCTAACATTCTTTTTCCAAATAAATCATTTATATCTCAATATAAAACGTATATTAAAAATAGTTTTATCCATCCATCAAACATATGTTATTCATCAATTTTCCCAAAAAAGTAACCTTATCATAATATCAAATTTCAAGGTTATTGGTAGTGTTTAAAATATATTTCGAAACCATTAAAGAAAAATTAATGAGTAACAATTATTTCGGACGCTTTTGCCAGGGTGTCCACGTCCATCTTGTTTGTTGGGACGTTGGCACTGCGTGTTTCCTCGCAATAAATCTTTCCAAAGGCGGGTGACATATGTTCCTTGTTCAGGGAAATTTTCTCCATGATCAAAATGGGATGATTGGATGTCAGTTCTTCCTTCCATGGATTCCTCCTCAGAACTCGTCACCTAGTCCGGGTCCCCCTTATAGATTAATTTGTGGTTCATGAATTTCGTTCTTGGTACCATATCTTTGTGGACACCGGTTAATTACCATACTTCCATTAGGACATTCAATGGGGTCTTGACATTGTAGCAACCTTTTTTCGGAGTAAATGACAACATCAGGCGTGTCAGGGCATCTCTGGATGTGTGGACATTAGGGAACCTATATTCTTCCTCATAAGAGAGCATCTCAAGGGTGAAGAACCTGAGGCATCCCATGTCGAATGAAGGGAATCATATGCCATGGACATGTATTCGGGGTTTTCCTCAGCATCCCATGTTTAACGCAGGGTTTTCCACAAGTTTAACGTCTAGCATAGACGGTTACTCCAAAGGCATGTCTTCCGAGGATTTCATCAGGAATCTCATGTTTATCATGAGGTAGGTAGTGAGTTTAACCTCTTGCGAAGATATAATGAGAGTGATCAAAATGCCCCATAAGGATAGATCATAGGTGGTGTGTCCCATAGAGGGGAGATGTCACTCCATGAAAGATGACCTGGACACCATTGATGGTAGATCAGGGAGTGTGCACCCTAGAATCAGGGACACCAAGGTTTACTATTGGCTGGGATTGAACCTCAGGGAGGTTTTTTACGTACCTTGTGCAGAAGACAGAGATCAAAACACACGTAGTTATAAGGGGTGATGAATTTGGGTGTACACAGAGGGAAAATCCCAAATACATGTTGGGGATTACGCATGGATAACAGCCCATGTACTATTAGGAGTAACGAGGAGGTAGAAGACATGATCCCATCAGGATGTGGCAGCCCGAGTGAGAATCAGGATGGATGATGGAGAGATGAATGGAGTGGATGGGGAATGATATGGGACAGTCGTTGAGGTGATGGAAGTGTTGGTCTAGAGCCTCGAAGAGACTTCCTATGTATCCCCATGGCAGGGATTCAAAGTCCGCGTAGTTCATCTGACGACGGCCTACCGTCGATTGGGGACTGCAACGGCTTAGCGCCGAACGAGGTTGACAACATCTTACCACTGTATGGAGGGATAAAGGCTTACCACTAATTGAGGTCCATAGTTTAACATCATGCAGGATGGGGGTGAACCGACGTGAAAGAGGACCATGGGCCCAGATAGATGGTGGGCTTGAACCTCAAGGAGGCTTCCTACGTACCTTCCCTTGGAAAGGATCAAAGACCACATAGTTCAGGTGGTTGTAACCAACGTGAAGGTGGTCATAACTAAATGGGTGTTGGGATTTAACCTTAGGGAGGCTTCCTATGTACCACTCCATGGAAAAGATCAAAGACCACGTAGTTCAGGTTTGGTGTTTCGGGCTTACACTCTAGGTTTCCTGAGGTGTTGGTGAACCGACGTGAAGATGGACGGAATGACTAGGTGTTGGGATTGAACCTTGCGGAGGCTTCCTACGTACCTTACCTTGGCAAGGAACAAAGTTTGCGTAGTTCATGTTGGGTGTTGGGCTGACCCTCTAGGCTACCCAATGTGTTGGTGAACCAACGTGAAGGGGGTCATAGTGACCAATGGGTGGTGGGATTGAGCCTCAGGGAGGATTCCTACATATATCACCATATCAAGGATCAATGTCCATGTAATTTGGGTTGGTGTGTGGGGATTATGCTCTAGGCTGCCCAAGATGTCAGTGAACAGACGTCAAGGGGGTCGACGTGACCAATGGGGTGTGGGATTGAATCTCAGGAAGGCTTTCTACGTACCTTGTGTTGGAAAGGATCAAGTTCCTATTATTTCATAATGAGTTTGGTGAATTGATGTGAAGTTATTCGGGACCAATTTTTGTTGGGCATGAACCTCAGGAAGGCTTCCTATGTACCATGCCTTGGAAAGGATCAAAGTCCTCATAGTTCGGATTGGGTGTCGGGCTTACACTCTAGGCTACCCGAGGTACCTTTGAACTAACGTGAAGATGGTCGGAATGACCGGGTGTTGGGATTGAACCTCAGTGACGCTTCCTACATTCCATTACCTAGCAAGGATCAAAGTCCATGTAGTTTAAAATGGTGTGTGGGTCTTTCACTCAAGGATTCCCAAGGTGTTGGTGAACTGACATGGAGGGGGTCAGAATGATCGGGTGTTGGGCTTGAGCCTCAGGGAGGCTTCCTACATACCTCGCCTTAGAAAGGATCAAAGTCCATGTAGTTAGGGTATGGTTGTGGGGCTTGTGCTCTAGGTTTCCCGGGGTGTTGGTGAACTGACGTGAAGATGGTCGGGATGACCGGTGGATGGTGGGCTTGATCCTCAGTGAGGCTTTTTACAGACCCAGCCATGGCAAGGATCGAAGACCACATAGTTTAGGTAGGGTGTGGGTCTTACACTCTAGGTTTCCCGGGGTGTTGGTTAACCGACATGAAGATGGTCAGAACGACTGGGTGTTGGGATTGAACCTCAGGGAGGCTTCCTACGTACCTCTCCTTAGCGAGGATCAAATTCCATGTAGTTCGGGTTCATTTGTGGGGCTTATGATCTAGGCTTCCCAAGGTGTTGGTGAACCGATGTGAAGGGGGTCGGAGCGACCAATGGGTGGTGGGATTGATCCTTAGGGAGGTTTCTTACATACCATTCCTTATCAAGGATCAAAGTACATGTAGTTTGGAATGGTTGTTGGGCTTACACTCTATGTTGCCCAAAGAATGGGTGAATTGACGTGAAGGAGATCAGAACGAATGGGGTGGTGGGCTTGCACCTCGTGAAGGCTTCCTACGTACCCTGCATTTGCAAAAATCAAAGTCTTGTAGTTCAGGATGGTGTTTGGGGCTTACACTCTAGGCCGCCCAAGGTTTTGTTGAACCAACATTTAGGAGGTCGGAACAACCGGGGTGGTGGGATTAAACCTCTTGGAGGCTTCCTATATACCCTTCCTTGGCAAGGATCAAAGTCTTCATAGTTAAGGATGGTGTTTGCTGATTACACTCTAGGCTGCCGAAGGTGTTGGTGTACTGATGTGAAGGATGTCAGAATGACCAGTGTGGTAGGCTTGAACCTTGTGGAGGCTTCCTATGTACCATGCTTTGGAAAGGATCAAAGTATTCATAGTTCAGGATGGTGTTTGGATCTTACACTCAAGGCTACCAAGGGTTTTGGTGAACCGATGTAAATATGGTCGAAACGACCCGGTGTGGGGCTTGAACCTCAGTGAGGCTTCCTATGTACCTCACGTAGTGAGGATCAATGTCCATGTAGTTCGGGTATGGTTGTGTGGATTATGATATATGTTGCTCGGGGTGTTGGTGAACCAACGTGAAGATGGTCAGAATGACCGAGTGTCGGGCTTAAACAGCAGAGAGGCTTACTACATACCTCTCTTAATCTTGGATCAAAGTCCACATAGTTCGGGTATGGTTGTGAGGCTTACGCTCTAGGCATCCGGTGTGGGTGTCATGATCGATGCTTACTCTAAGCCCACGTGAGTGATGATCGGTATGAGAAACCAGATGCAGAAGGTACCAGATGATCACATCGTGAAAGGTGAATGTGTTGGAAGTTAAATGGGTCTTACATGTGGTAGGTGGTCTAAAGAGGAAATAGGGGCTTATGCGTGGTTCGCAACCCAAGAAGATGGATATTGGGACATACTCTATGTTGGAGGCCCAATGGTGACAAAGCCTAATGGTAGAGGGGTTTGGCACCAAAGAAAGGAGGGTCTTCATTCCCCATTACACCCTTTGTTGGCCTTTTTCACCAAAATGTAAAGGTGGAGTAGGGGTACTACCTCTTGAAATAAAGGCTAAGAGATTACACCAAGATGGTTTCCCTTTACCCGCGTAGGATGCATGTGGGGAAGTCACGGTTTCACATCATGTGCTAAGGATGTTAATACTTGTCAGTTTAATGTCATGTTTCTCGGAAAGGTGGGTTCACTCCACACCCCTAGGACATACATAACTGGTACCCTCTGCACCTCGGTGAAGGGAATGCACTTGCAATGTCATGGGGGTGTCGTGAGGTGATCCCATTGGGGGTCCACGTTAGTGTGTCTATGCGAGGAAGCAATAACTATTAACATGCATCGGCGCCACTAAGGAGTAGCAATGATGGATGGGGATTATGCATGGAAGACGTCTGGGTGCCGCTAAGGAGTGACAACATTGGATGGGGTTTATGCAAGGAAGCTTCCCAGGATGCCGCTATAGAGCAGAAATGGTAAATGGGGATTATGTAAGTATGCTGCCAGGATTCCATTATATTGCAACAATGGTGAATGAGGATTATGCAAGGAAACAGCCCAGGTGCCGCTATGGAGCGACAATAGTAAATGGGGATTACGCAAGGAAGATGCTCGGGTGCTGCTATGGAGTGGAAATGGTGAATGAGGTTTACGTAATAAAACTACTTGGGTGCCTCTATGGAGCAAAAATGGTTAATGGGGCTTACGTAAAGAAGCTGCCCGGGTGTCGCTATGGAGAGATAATAGTGTATGGGGCTTACGCAGGGAAATTGCCTATGGTGTCTTCCTCATGTCAGTCCATGAAGGAATCCCAACCAACTGGTGGGTTGAGGCGTTCGCCTTTGCGCTGGTTTATAAGAGGGATAATGCCAAGGGGCGTTGGAATCAGTGTGATCAAAGGGGGATGAAAAGTGTGAATCACATGCTTGACATTCAGAATGTAATGAGGGTGGCATGGTGATGGAGGATAACTGTTGACCATGTTCGAAACACAACATCCATATCGCGTTAGCCTGAAATTGGCACAAACAAATGAGGGTCAACTTCTCACCATGTTTGAAACACAGGACCAAACTCAAAGTGTCATCTGAAGTCTTTCGGGGAGTTGGCCTAGGAGAGTAGGTGAGCCGATGCGGCATGGGACCAGGGCGTCCCTTCGGACATGGAAGTGTATGTAGAACCGAATAGAGGACATTCAAAGCATGAGTAAGAGTGATGGAATGTATTAACGGATTCCAATGCTCTTGAAATTATGCCATTGTAGTCAGGGAATTAGGAATCTTATGCTTGGAGCATAAGTAATCTATTGTTTAGTGCAAGAGGCATCCTATGTTTGGCGAATAGGGTGTACTACAATTTATAGTCATGTAGATAGGACTATTTGAATATTATGCTTGGAGAATAAGGCATCTATTGTTTAGAGGAATAGGCATCATGTGTTAGGAACATAGGGCGTACTATATTTTAGAGTCTGGTTGAAAGGATTGTTGGCATCTCATGCTTAGAGCATAAGGCATCTTTTGTTTGGAGGAAGAGGCATCCTATGTTAGGAACACATGGCGTAATATAGTTCAGAGTCTTGTAGAAAGGACTGTTAGGCATAAATTTCCTAACAATGGTTTGGTTTGGCACTTAAGCAAGGGCGTCCCTTTCTGGTTCAAACTCGTATAGGACTCAGGTGATGGGGTTTGGATGAGTTGGATGAGGAATGGTTTTATTGTAGGTACTCGGGGTGATTGATGATGAGAATCTCAACTCACGACATGGGAAACAGACCAAGAGAAATGTGATGACTCAAGGTGTTTCATTGTGTGCAGAGGAGTATCTCAAATCTTGGTATCTCATATGTGGAAGGCGGCTATGCATAAGGGCCCAATGGAAAATGCCAACATCCCGGCCAGAAAATTTTTCGGTGTGACTCTCCATTTTTCATGGGGTAAGATCCCCTGCGATATGGACCAGTTGGTGCAGGGCAGGATACTGTTGCGTGTAATAGGAGTTACACGCAGGATGGACTACACGTAAGAAGAAGGGGTTGCAATCAATAAGGTATGCGCGCAATAAGGCAGGTGGGCATGCAATACGGGATGCGTGCACACAATATGGGAGTTGTGCACACAATAAGGTATATTTTGGTGCGATATGGGAGATTTTCGCACAATATGGGATAGTTTCAAGCAATAGGGAATCTGTGCGTGCAATATGGGATAAGTGCGCGCAAAAGGGGGATGAGCATGCAATAGGGGATCTTTGCATGCAATAGGGAATGCACGCATGAAATTGGATAGTTGAAGCACTGGCGTGTGAAAAAATTGGTCACAGTGTCCCTTTTGTGTGAAAATAATATCCTTTTCCTGAAAAACATGGTACCTTAGTGAATTTTCACGGAGAAGGGATATTTTGCGCACAAGATGAGTGTTTTTCGCGCGGGCGAAAAAAATTTGGGCTTACGCGTATTAGAGTGGTGGCAGACCTCTGGGGCCTCTCAGAGAATGGGGTGCACTTGTATTTATAGGTGACCAAGGGATGTGGTCCACGTAAAATTCCTCACGTGAAATTGGTCTTCCACGCAAGGTGGTGCGAGGAAAATTCCGCACGTCCAATTGGTTTTTCGCGCAAGGCGATGTGCAAGAATATTCCCCACACAAGTGGTTTTTTGGTAAAGGAAGTGGGAGTAAAATTCTATGTGCACAATTGGTTTTTCACACAAGGTGGTGCACGTAAAAATCCAGGCGTGCAATTGGTTTTCCGTACAAGGCGGAGCACGTTAAATTCATCGCGCACAATTTGTTTTCCGCGCAAGGAGGTGAGCATAAAATTTTGTGCACGTGCAAAGGGAATTTGACATGAATTTGGTGTGGAATAGGTTTGACCATGGGGTTTCCCATAAAATTCCTTTATTGTGCACAATATTTTGCTCTTGCGCACAATATTCCCTTTTTCCACGCAAGCTTCCATTTTTACATGCATCCTAGCTTCGAAAAGCCATAAATTCTGATCGGTAACTCTGTTTGGGCTCCACGAATAGTCAAATAGAAGCTTGAGGAATGAGTTACACTCTAGGATCATATAATAAAGCTTTGGGTGAATTAAATTGACCCTTTTTTAGATTCCAACAACAATCCTTAAATACATTATATAATCATCATATATTTTAGAATATACTAGAATATCATTGAAAAATATGACTCATTAATGAAAATAATTAGTTTAAAGTTTTTATTATGTTATGATATCAACCTTAGTACCTTAGGTTAGAAAAGGAAACACACATTTTATTTCATAATATGCACATAATAATATTCTCAACCATTTACATAATCTCTATTATTTGGTTATAAGACAAAGTGGTTTCTAGATAAATTACTTCCCTATAATAATTTCTATGACACAGTTTAATAAAATAATAGAACATAAATGTTTATAATAATATCCAAAATATAAATATGAAAACAATAATACGAATATGTGTTCCCATATAACAAAATCTTTTTTTAACATATGATATTTTCAGTTTAACCAGTGGCTTTGTTCATTCAATCATTGGTTATCAATGGTAATGTTCATATTATGTTCTCTAACATTATTAGTAAACCTCACACAAAAACACATCTAAATAGTTCACTAATGAAAATGTTGACTAACAATATAATATGCCCCAAGATTGTCAAATTGGGGGTGAAATTAGGCCTCTTTATTAGACACAATGTGATGATTGAGTAAATAATGAATCGACACTTTTATGGGTTATTACCCAAAAGTATAATTTTTATAGACAAATAATTGAACCGAATTATTTGGAATGGAATAGCATTACTAGAATCTCACATTATCGATACTTTAAAAAATATTATGGATGTTAACATACACTTATAAACATGTCCAAGACTGAACACCATGTTTTTCACTAAATTCCTCTCATCCCAATGCCCAAAATAACTAAAATAATATTAAAAATTAATAATACCTTTCTCTTACACTAACTTGGGTAACCCTAATTAAAATTAATAATATTTTTCATCATTTCTATAAGATTATAATTATATAAAAAATGTTAGAATCCATGATTGAATGGTTTGGTGTCTTTGGGGGATAGCTACACAAGTAAATTATTTTATTACACTTGTGAACATTTCTTCGTAGTTGAGCCACATTAGACTCCCTTATAAACTTCTCTTATGATATAATTATATTTATATATTTGGGAATAAGAGAATAAAAATTGTTGTAATCATGTTCATAGGGAAGGGAAAATCCCATAAACATGTAATCAAAGCTCATATAACATGTATATGATAAAACATGAGAATGGGGGATATTTATTTCATAAAAGAACATAAAACAAGAAGAGTTCTCCAAAATTCATGATCAGAAGGCATGTGATCTCAAATGAAAAATTATATACCCTTGAAAAAGAGTTTGAGATAATAAAAATAATCAATGTATCATAATAATATAGTTCTCACATTAAAACATGGAATTCCATTGAATCATATTATACTAAATAATTATTGCATTAAAAAAAGAAAAAATTGATATTATGAACAAGTCAATTTTTTTTCATGATTTATGCTACCAAAAAATCCAAGAATATAAAATATTTTATGTGAGAACAAATACCAGCATTTATATGAATTATGGTGTGAACAAATCTAATCATGTACAAAAAATATGTTTTGAATAAAGCAAAGCATATCTACGCTCCATTATCACATGAGATATAAAAGCATAACCAATGAATTTGAAGGAGACATTGGGCCCCAAATTTGATCATCCATTAGTATTTGTGACATATTATACCAATCATTTATCATATCAAGAAAAACCTCGATAATTAAATGGGTTCCATTCATCAAAACATAAAGAACCCACCGAAGGAAAAATGGGATTTAAAATATTTACAAATGTTATCACAAAAATGGAACTCAATAATGTAAATGGTTGATACCCAAAACACAATAAAAAATATATATTTGGAAAGATAAATTATAAGGTGGCTCCTAAAACATAATTTACAATGAATTAAATCCTTCAGATATTAAAATGGAAAAGGTATGGAAACTATAAAATTGGTTTAATATTTTGACATTTTTGTAAAAGAATAGGTTCTTGAACAAATTCAAAAGATTGTTTTTGAAAGATAAAGAAAAGTAATTTTAAAATATATAATTTTAATTAAAAATTCAAAAATATTTCATTGAAAATATATAATGTTCTTTCAAATGGAATGTATGGGGTATGATAAAAAATTGGTTACAAAAAGATGAAAAACATTTTTGATAATTTGAAATACCTTTTTGGAAATACCTCATAATTAAAAATGTTAAAAATATATTTTAATATAATTTATAAGGGAAATATAATTGTAACTAAAAATTATACATAGTATTATTTCAATATAACATAAGCATACATTTTAGGGAATATAGAACATGAAAATTGAGGAATAAATGTCCTTAAAGGAGATGAAATTTTCCCTAAAAATAGTTCCATCTGATAAATAAATTAATCTGGAAAGAATTATGAAGTTAAAAAATTAATTTTAAACATATAGAAAATAATGAATATATTATTAAATAATAATTTTATGTCTATCTTCATTAAAATTACGCTCACCGGATATCATTTACCACAATGAAATTCATGTTGAGTAAACCAAATCCCTTAAAGATGTCATAATACCTGATTCATGAGAAATTTGGAAATTAGAATATATAGTAGAAAAATAAATCCATAGGAAAAAAAGAAAATACCATGTTATAAAATCAATTATTTGAATGTATCCTTCTTATATGGAAATATTTACATAATAAAAATCATATCATAATGAATAAAAAAATATTTAAAAAAATTTGTTACTCTAATGGTATCATAAGAATTAAAAGAGCATAATAGGGTTACACATAAAGGTAAGTTAAAATATAATGAAATTAAAGATGATAATTATATATTACTTAAACATATTAAAAAATAAACAATATAACATAAATTATGGTGTAATATCAAACATTTCTCAAGAATTGGAAAATAGAGATAAGTAACCAATACAATATCGATATCGATTGAATCAAAATAGATATATATAATGATCAAAATATAGAATATTAAACAAACTTCATTGTACCCCTTGTCTCATGGTTTTGAAATCTTGTTAACTTGATTGGGTAAGTTTTCCACCATTTATAAGTCCCATTTAAGTTAAAAATCCTTGAAATAGTGTTATTGGGTTTATAATAGGATTCAGGATTGGTACACACCATGTACCTAAAGTACACGTCGTATACATGGGGACATATTCATGTCATTAAGAAGGGGTCACGCCGTGAGTTGGTACATGTCAATTACCTGAGGTACATGTCGTGTAGTGTTTAAATATTCGTATTTAACCATGTAGACCAATTTTCAGCGTATATATCCTACATAGCCTTCACATCGTGACTAGGGGTACACGTCGTGAGCTTGACCGTACACACCTTAAAGTCTTGTGTTTGGAAGTTCCGCTTAGTCTATTCATTCCATACCTCCTTGATCTCCACCATAGACTCTCCCTAGATGATTTTCAAAATCCCTCCTTCGTCCGGATTGATCCGATCAGCTATGGATCTATGTTGAGTCCTTTGTACGTCTCTCTAAGTAAGTTTTCGATAAGATATAATTCTCCTATCTTCTTAGTTCTATGATCTATTCCCATTATGGGTATATATATGCCTATGTTTTCCGAATAATTGTTTATTTTCTTTTTCTTGAAAGGATAGGGGATCTAAGGCCTTTTCATTGAAGAATCAACATGTTTTTTTAGTGTTCTTTATCCTTTGTTGGGTTTTGTCAAATCCATTAAGGTATGTGGATTCAATATCAACTCTTATTAGTAGAACATATTAGAAATATTTAATATATAATGTATTGTGCTTAATTGATTTTGATTTGGTTATTGAACACTTTTTTTAATCCTTATTGAGTGATGGTTTGTGAAATATGAAAAAATGGGGATTTTGAATGAGTACATTGGTAATTGGTTTTAAAATATGGATTTTAATGTCGGAATTTTTCTAGATTGTAGGGCACATGAATTGGATTATTTTTTTTCAATAAAAGAGATTTTTTTGTTGAAATTACATGTTTCATTGAAATTGGTTGTGCTCTAGTTTAAAATAAAAGTTTAGTTTTATTTAATTGGTTTATTTTGGTAATAGAAATAATTGGTATACTTAAAGTTTGTGTGAGTTCATTTATAACATCTCTAAAAAAGGATGAGTACTATTGGGGTACAAGGTACAAGACCCTGGATCGGGGACATGTATTATTGGGACACAAAGTTTTTGTAAAATAGACTGCTCATGAGTACCGAATTGTCGAATGATGCATAAAAGTGTGGTTGTGTTTTGAACTATATAATGGGTATGAAATAATAATAAATTGAATTTGTTATATTCTTTGATTAGTTATTTTTTTGAAAAAAACTTTCTGAAGATTATTTTATTTTACTTTTGGTTTAACTTGGTTATAATTTGTTTTTGAACATGTTTACATTTGGTTATGAACACTTTTGGTAAATTGTTTTATATAAACTGTTTTATATAATGTGTTAACTATTCAATCCTAGTGGAGTGATTAGTGAAGTCATTGGGAAATTGTACTGAGTTATATAGTTACCGTGCTTTTGAAATTTGGTGATTTTGATGATGCTTCCTTGTGAGACATGGTAAAAGGTAAAGTATCAGACTTCTTTAGGACCATGTCATGATACTTTGGGTCACTTGGGGATTTTGGAGAATAGATCTTGTGGAGCATTGTGTCTTTTTGTCGTCTGGGAGTTTATTTGATGTCTTTCTACTGTTTACTTTGATTTTGGTTTTTATTCCAATATAGTATAACTTGGACGGTTTTTTTGAAGAGAATGATTGGAAATTTCCTACATTATTTCATGGATTATATAGTGAGCAGCATTTGGATGTTTTATTGAGGTGATGTTTTTAGAAATTGAAGGGTAAATCATCCCCCACATTCTATGAAACCCTTCAGCATATATTTCAACCATTTGGAGTCTTAGGGATGTTTCTTATGACCAATTAATGAATGATTTTACTCTCAAACCAATGATAATGAGTGGATTATTAAAAATTGTATCATCTTTTTCAATCATTTCCGGACAAGTAGTCATCAATGTTCTTGGTCTAGGAATTGGAATCATTTTTTGCCTATTCCTTGGGTTGGGATCTAGGAATGGATTTGGTTTATCAGATCATGAAATATATAGCATAAAAGTACATAGATAACCCATTTATGATGAACATCTAGTTACTAGAGAGTAGGGTACATAAGTGTTTGGAGTCAGTTTAAGTGTTTTGAAATCTCATTATCAGGGGTTTATCCAATGATATGAGAATGACATGCATTGTAAAGGAATGAGTTCCCATAATAAGTGTGTACATAATTTTATGTAATGAATCATTTTGTGAAATATTGTTGATTTTTTAAAAAGAGTGAAATTGTTTTTCAAATTATTGATTTTGAAAATGGAAATGATTAAGGAATTTTTGAAAATGGTTTAGTTTTCAAATAGAAAGTTGATAGTTTTCAAAAATTGTTTAACATGTAAAAACATGTTTTTTGGAAAACAACTATGTGATAGATTATGCGATAGAACATGAAATTTGATGCGATCAATTATTAGAGAGTGAGATAGACAAAGTTAGTTGTTGGTTTAGAAAATGGCACCTGGTAGAAGTCCTAAAACCAGACCTGAAGAAGCTGTAGAGAATGTGGTTGCAGCTAAACAACGTGTGATCCAAGAGATGGTTTAGAGTATTTTCTAGGATTCCCAATATATGGTTAGGAGAAATTGGAGGAAATATCCACAACATGTGGATCATAGTCTCCAATTCATGAAGCACAATCCACCTATCTTCTGAGGTGATGCTAAACCTGAAAAATCGGAGGTGTGGATGAGGAGGATGAATTATACCATCAGTTTTATTAGCACAACATCAAAGCTCTATGTCAATATGGATAATTATATGCTAGAAAATCATACATTCTAGTTGTGTTATTTTGTGGTTCACAATAAATTGGATGAAGGCCATACAAGTGAGTATTTTTAGGAATTTTTTCATAAACAATTATATCCTCATATGTTCAAAATCTTCAAATGGATGAACTTCATTAGCCTAATGTATTATAATGTCTCTATCATGTAATATATTGATAAATTCATGAATTTGGTGTGTTTTCACCAAGCTTTGTTCAATGTTAATCTTTAAAGCCACGCATCATCGAATCGGGACTATGTTAGGTGATTCGATTGAATATTACAGTTCTTTGTATTACTAATTATATAGAGATGGTGAATAGAGTGATAATGGAAGAACATAATATATAGGGATCTATGGGAGGAGGTATGGTGATACCTATAGAGAATGGTGGGAACTCGAATGCTAGGAGAAATCAGAAAAGGGAAAACAATTTCCAAGGGGGAAGTGGATATCAAGATGAGATGGTTGGATCAGTGAACCTTCCTCCATGACCCAAGGGAAAAGAAGGTTCTTTTTAATGTGGTTCTATTAACTACATAAAGAGAGAGTGTACTTTTCAACCTAAAAATTTCATAACTACAAGAAGATGGGGTATATTTTTCTCTATTTCACAGTTCATTATGGTCAGGTTCTCGAGACACATCTCAAGTGTTGCAAGCATCTTATGCATCGACAGGAGTAGGATATAATAATCTATCTCATTAGTAGAGAAAGCTTAGACAATATGGTTCTAGAAATAAAATGACCCTTTAAATAGGGCAATATCTACAAGGAAACATGGAGAACTGTGCAGTAACTAAGTAATTGTACGGAGCTGAGGAAATGATTTTAGATTATTAGGATGGAAAATCTATAGTGTGATGTAAGATTTTTTTGAATTCTACCTTTGTTAAAGTGCTCTTCAATACCGGTGTGTCACATTCTTTCATTTCTTCTCATTTTGTTGATTGGTTGTGTTTATATTTGGATATTATACCTTCAATTTTAAAACTAAAAACTCCTCTTGGGGAAAGAGAAGGTCAATCATTTGTGTGTCGATAATGTTCATTAACTGTTGATGGAATTGAGCTGAAATGGGAATTATTTGTGTTGGACATGGATGTCTATGACATAATCCTAGGTATGTATTGGTTGACAATGTCCAAGGCTCTGATCGCCTGCTATGAATGGACTGTTATTTTTTTCACTGATGATGGTTGTGGAAATATCTTCAGTGGATAATGGGCTGTAAAGACAGGTGCAAAGAAGTTTTTGGATCCAACGGTGGGAACGATATCTTATTAGTTGGCAGCATTGACATTAGAATAAGTTGAAGAGATCAAGGAAGATATTTTTCCATCTTTTGTGGATCAATTTCCATATTTCATTCCTGTGAACTTCGGAAAGTTCCCACCTCTAAGAGAAGTGGTGTTTACAGTTGATCTTATTTTGGGGAACAGTCATATTTACCTTTCATTATATAGAATAGAACCAAGAGGGTTACGGGAATTGAAAGTGCAGTTGGAGGATCTTAAAATAAACGATTTCATTTAAAAAAGTACATATCTTTGTCCATCACCGGTCTTGTTTGTGAAGAAATCAGATGGAACTGTCCAGTTGTGCATTGATTATTGTTAGTTGAACCATGTTACAATAAATAACTTCTACCCAATTCCACACATTTGTGATATGTGTGATCAATTAAGGGGTGCGTAGTGGTTCTCTAAGATTGACTTCCGATTAGGGTATTAGTAATTGTGGGGTAGGAATGAAGATATTCAAATGACTATTTTCTGATGCATATGTTTCCACTATGAATATGTAGTCATTAATTTCAGTCTGAGAAATGCACCAGTGGCCTTTATGAATTTAATTAATAGAATATTTCAGTGATACCAGGATTCCTTTCATGTGGTTTTTGTAGACAAGATCATGGTTTATTCAATGAAAAAGGAAAATAATGAGGAACACTTATCAATAGTTAAACAAAATTTGTGAGATCACCATTTGTATGGAAAATAATTCAAGTAAGAATTTTGGATACCTGAAGTATGTTTTCTAGACAAATTCATTTTTGAGAATGGAATTTATGTTGATCCTAAAGATATTGATGTCGTTTTCTCATTAAAACCACCATAGAATGTCTTTGAGATACAATGTTCTCTTTGTCTTGTTGGTTACTTATGATGCTTTGTCCCTTATTTATCACGAATATCTTCTATAATGATAGATCTGACCAAGAAGAATATTCCATTACAACGGACAGAGGAATGCTAGAAGCCTTTCTAGGAGATGAATGTTTGTCTTACATTGGAACCTATCTTTATTTTTCTGGAATTAGCACTGGGTTATGTGGTGTACTAGGATGATTCATGATCAAGGTTCGACTATGTTCTCATGAAATGAGACATTGTGGTTCCTAATGGTTCAAGTAAGTTGAGGGTGCCTGAGAAGAATTATTATACACATGATTTGGATTCATCTAATGTTGTCCATGCTTTGAACACATGGAGACATTATATCATTGGTGATAAATACACTATGTTTATGGATCATAAAATCATGAAACATATTTTCTCAAAGAGAGATTGGAATCATAGGACAAAGAGATAGATGGAGTATCTCCAAAAGTTTGAAATTAACATATTGTATACACAAAGAAAAGGGAATTCAGTGGAAGTTGCACTGAGTAGAAATTCATTTGGTAAGTTGGTGAAAGAAGCTTTGGAGGAATGGAAGTAAATGCCAGTCCTAGCCCACATGCATGTCGAATGTGAAGATTGAGGTGATTTTTTGGTTTTATTTTCAGCCATGATTGTTCCTGATTTGGTAAAAATGGTTAAAGAGGCACAAAACAATGATTCATAAAGTTTGGTTATGAGTTAAAGACTCAATGGTGGGGAGACCATTGAGGGATGAAAACTTGATGGAAGTTCATTTTTCTATTTCAAATATAGGATGGATGTACCTATGACTTGTAGGAAAAACTCCTTCATGAATACAACTATCCGAGATGGGATATACATCCAGGCACACAGAAGATGTATAAAGTGTTAAAGGTGAAGTTTTGGTAGAGTTACATGAAAAGGAAGGTGGATGAGTTCATCTCACGGTGCATAACTTATTATAAGGTTAATGTAGATTATCAAATTCCAGTGGGTATATTATTTTCATTTCTTATCCCAATGTGGAAATAGGAGAATATAGAGATGGATTTTTTGTATAGGTCTCCCAAGAATGGTCCAGAAAGATGATTTCATATTGGTGATAGTGGATCGAATTACCTACTCAGTCCATTTCATCCATATTTTTAAAACTCATATGTTGAAGGATCTCTCTATAATCTATATCCATGAAGTGGTAAAGAGACATGAATACTAGTTTCAATATTCTTAGACTAAGATCTGATGTTCATGTCTCGTTTCTGGAAATCCTTACAAAAATCCCTTGGCACTTAGTTAAATATGAGAATGACGTGTTGTCCTTAGAAGGATGGGTAATATGACCGGGCAGTACGAACATTGGAAGACATGTTGCAGGCATGTGTAAGGGATTTTGGTTTCTTATGGGAGGAGCACATACCTTTAGTAGAGTTCTCATATAATAACAACTATCAGGACTCATTATATATGGCTCCTTTTAATGAACTCTATAGAAGTCGTTGTCGTACTCCACTAGGTTGGGTGTAAACGGGTGAGACTTCACTAGTTGGGTTGAGCCCTATCCAAGAGAAAATGGAGAAGATCTATTTGATTAGAAAGAGGATAGAGACCACTCATAGTATTTAGAAAACATATGTAGATTGTCATCGAAGACTGTTGTCATTCACCATGGGTTATCATGTGATACTAAGGATATCTCCAAAGCTTGGACATAATATTTATGGGTAGTACGGAATGTTATATCCCTAATACATAGTCCCTTTTGAGATATTAAAATGGGTAGGAGCGGTGGAGTATCACATGGAATTACCACCACAGTTTAGTTCAGTGCATAATGTGTTCGTTGTATCCCAATTGAAGAGGTATCAGCCTAATCATCACCATGTGATCACATGAGATCATGTCGACCTAGATCCAGATACATTATTGAAATATATATCGGTGCAGATTTTGGATAGGCAAGAGAAAGTCTAGTGTGAAAAAAACATCAGTGTAGTGCATGTTTTCGGGATGCATGGTAAGATTCAAGAAGATAATTTAGAATGTGAGAAGGAAATGAAAGATAAATGACAGAACACTTTCAGGGAAGTGAGGTTTCTCTACATTCTGAGGACATAATTACCAATGGGGGATAATTTAGTACCCATGGTTTTTGGGATGTGACATCATGTTACCTTTATTGATTATTTTTTCCATCTTTTCAAAGTCCCCTTTGAGTTAAAAATCCTAAAAAAGGTTTTCTTGGTTTTGTTGTCAGTTTCAGTAGAGGTAGAAGCCGTGTACATGAAGTACATGCCGTGTACTTGGGGAAAAATTCATGTTTTGTAGTGGGGGTCATGCTTTAAACTGGTACACATCTTGTACATGAGGTACATGTCATGTAGTGTTTAAATATAGTTTTTTTAATCCAAGACGATGGTTTTTTGGTGAACTTATCTAGAATCGCCTTCACGTCGTGAACAGGGGTACACGCCATGAGCTGACCCATGCACAACTTAAACTCACACGTTTGGTAGTTCTGCATAGTCTTTTCTTTCCATACATCCTAGCTCTCGACCCTAGACTCTTCCTAGTCTATTTTCAAAGTCACTCATTCTTCTAGATCATTATGATTGGATATAGATTATTATTGCCTATACAATACGTCTCTCAGAGTAAGTTTTCTATTTGATATACTTCTCTCCTCCTCTAGGATCTATGGTCTATACCCATTACGGGTATATAATGGTTTGTGTTTTCCAAATAATTTGTTATTTGTATTTATTTTGATAGTATAAGAAATCTAAGGCCATTTATTTAATGAATAAACCCTCTTTTGTGAGGGTTCATCGTAATTTTTTTGGGTTTTGTCAAAACATTCGAGGTAGGTTTCCTAACTATCGAATACACTTAATATAACTAATTGGAAGGATTTCCAATATAATGTATTTTTCGGAATTGATTGTGATTTGTTTTTTGAACAATTGTTGGAAACATTCTTTATTGAAGGTTTGTGAAATTTGGAAAATTGGGTATTTGTATTGAGTGCTTTTGTTCATGGTTTTAAAATTTATATTTTAAAGTGGATATTTTTATGGATTGTTGGCAAGTGAATTGGGTTATCTATTTTCAATAAAAGGGAAAGATTTATTGAAATGTTATTTTTCTTTGAAATTGGTGGTTATTTTGTTTTCAATAAATTTTATGTTTTATGAATGTTTATTATTTTGGTAAGGTAAATATTTGGCATACATGGTGTTGGTGTGATTTCATACCTAACGGTCCCTGAATAAGGGATGAGTACCATTGGGGTACAAGGTACATGACCCTGGATCAGGGGTGGGTGTTAGTGGGACACAAATTGATTGGACAAGAGACCACTCATTAGTATGGAACTGTTGAACAAAGAATGCATGTGTGGGTGTGTTATTAACTATGGAATGGGTATTACAAAAATAATAACCAATTTATTATAATATTTCAATAGTTATTTTTTAAAAAATAACTTGCTGAAAATTTGTTTTAATTAATTTTGTTTACACTTGGTTATAATTTGTTTTCAAACATGTTTATATTTGGTTATAAATAGTTATGATAAATTGTTTTAGGGAAACTATTTTATATAATGTGCTTAACATTCTATCCTAGTGGAATGTGTAGGGAAGCCTTTTGGAAATCCTACTATGTAATATACTCACCCCTACTTTGGTATTTTTGTTATTTGGCAGATGCTACCTTTAGGGACTTGGGAAAAGATAAATTATCACACATATTTAGCACCATGTCATGATTCTTTGGACTACTTGGGGATGTTGGAGCATGGATACTGTGTAGAATGGAGTCTGGTTGTCGTCTTGGAGTTTATTCATTGTTTTTCCACTGTTTACTTTGATGTTGGTTTATAGGCTATTGTAGTATATGTTGGTTGATTTTTTTAAAGAGAATTATTTGAAATGTTTGAGTTTTTTCTTGAATAATATAGTGAGCTTTTTGTTGATGGTTTTTCGAGTTTTTGTTTTTAGACATTAATGGGTAAATCATCCCCCACTAGCTTTGAACCCCTTCAACATTTATTGTCAGCCTTTGGCTTCTTGGGGTTGTCACTTAAGGTAATGTAATGAATAATTGTATTCTCAAGCCAATGGGAATGAGTGGGTCATTACAAAATTAATAAAAATAATATTTTAAATGAAATTCATTTGGATGTGATCACACCATATGAAACATATCATGTTTAATACTATGAATTATGTCTTATGAAATATAATTTGAGGTAAAGAACCCTTACCAGAAATCCTATATAATCGAACATGATCAAAATCCTATACAATAAAAATAAATATTTTAAATAATAATTTCAAAACATTATTTGAAAATATAACCATTTATATGTATCACCTACATAGATCTATCAAAAATATGTTAGTCGATTATTTTTTATATTCATTACCAAATGTTAGGCTTTCTCGATCATTTGTTTTGTATAAGTTTCATGGTAATGACACTGATTCTCACTTATTAATTCCAATATAATAATTCCCATATTTTAATATATATATAAATATATATAATAAATTATATAAATTAATATTTGTGTGTAATTTCATTGGATAAAATACATGGATATGGTTCTTAAAAAAGGAAATTATGATGAACTATTTTGGATGTTTTAACCAATTGAATGATATTACATTAATAAATGTATTAAATTATTATAATAACTATATATATGTATTTAAAGATATTAAATAAATTATAATTACAAAATATTATTGTTATATTACGTTCATTAATGTTTTAGGATTTAAAATATATAACATCATTCTTACAGGTCAAAACATTAACCAAAACGAGGGAATGTTACAATCATTTAATGAGTATGGATGTGTTTTTATATAATTTTTTAAAAATTTACTAAAATATTATGGACATTATTAATAAATTTATTTTCTATTAAATAAATTCATTGAACCATCTATGTAGGTTCATGGGGAAAAATAAAATTCATCTTTCACGGAGGTGGTAGTCTTCACGGATGACCTATAAATGATTCCATTTCTCAAAGTGGAATGGAATAAAGGTATATAATAAATTATCATTTAAGAAATATAATTTTAAAATATTAAAAATATTAATATATCTAATCCATTCGTTATACCATTCATGAAATGTGGTGAAGAAAAATGAAGCACAACACTATATAGAGGTGGTAGTACGCATATACCCACGATCGATGCAATTTTCTTTTTATAAGTGGATAGAAATAATTGAATAATTGTTAATAAACGAATATAATAACATTATATTATATTAATAACACATATTTCATTATATTATGTTTGAAATATTTTTTTGGAAGTTGATGACTAAGAAGAAAAGACTATGGAGTAAGAAATACTCACATTGATAATAGGATATTTCTCCCAGAAGTCTAATTGTAATTATCAGAAATATCACATATAATTGAGACTAAATGTTAATATCATTTATAAATTATATATGAGCTAACAAATTTTTATTTAAGGTGGAATATTTATGTTATATATGTAACCTAAATTTATGTAATTTATCACCATATCTAAGTCATGAGAAGGGTAATTTCGGACGTACCCATTAGTGTTCAATAATGGTTTTTCCAACATTCAAGGATAACAATAATTTTTTTAAAAATATTTTATTTGGGGGGTTTTTTTAGAAAAGTATATCATACATAATAATATTCACATTTTTTTAATTTTTTTTGTTCTCTTATACTTCTTAATTTTTAACTGTTTTAACTATTTCCTTAGTAAATAATTCATTGAACCTTAGTAATTTATTTTAATGAAAAACTAAAACTATCCAAACTGAATAATTTTAACATGATGATTTAAAATCATATAATAATTTTATTTAAGAAAATATATATTATATAGAAAAGTAAATATCATAATTAACGCACATTTCGTGTAAAAACATCTTTTAATTTGTCCTTTTGAGATAAAAAATTCAGCGTTGGTTAAAATTATTATTGTATGAATATAAATGAAATTTTCTTTATTATAAAATAAAGAAATTATTTTTTGAATTTAATTATATTAAAATAATATCATCACCACTAAAATGATTAATTAAATTAAAAATCATAAAGGGGTTTTAAATTTGAATGGAATCTTTCATAATTTATAAAATATCAATAATATGTTTTATTATTTCATTATAATATTTTAAATTGATAATTTTAACTACTAAATTATTAATTAATAGTTTTTTAAACTTTAAATATTAATTGTAAAATTATAATGTCCCAAAACTTACATTTTTTGTAAAAATAGTATTTTTCAGTATTAATATTAAAGTTATCCATTTCTAAAAAAATCCAAATAATTAAGTTCATGTTAATATTTAGATTATGATTCCATAAATTATTTTTATTTCAACCAATTATAAATAAATATTTAATAAATTTATTTTTTAATGAAAAATAAAAAAAATATTTTATAGAAAAATAACCTTTTCAAAATACAAGTGTCTTTAATATTAAATTATATAAATTTATAAATTATATAAACATAAAATATTAGTTTATAAACATAAATAATTCATTTTACAATAAACATTAATGATTAATTAATATATTTTATTATGGAAAACCAAATTCGTTTTTATAAAAAATATTCGTTGAAATTTATCCTTTTAAAATATTAATCCAGGAAAAGTAGAAATATTTATCTTATTTAATTTTTTATTAATTTATGAATAATTTATTATATTAATTATATAAGTTTAATAAGTCATGGATCAGTTTAGTCATGTTTTTAATTTTTTAGTGTTGTAGTTGATCGAATCTATTTGAGATTGTATCAATTTGAAGGATCCAAAATGACATGTTTTTATAGATAAAGGAAAGAACAGATTGGTTACTTATAAGGGAATTGGATCATAAAAATTACTAAATAAGATCAATATCAATAATATAGAGGTATAACTTTATATAATTTTACTATTTCATCCTATTTAGTCCACACCGAGTCTTTCTTTGTTTATGTTTTTTTCAACTACTTGTGAAAATATTGATATCAAATATTCCCAAAAACCATTTATTCATATATTTTATTAATAATTGTATCATGTTTCAAAAAATATTCACATGAATATAATATTTCAACACTCACACTTATTATTTGAGAGAATTTGGGAAATCTTATCGAGTTATAATACTCACCCATATTTCTACATGTGTTCAAATTTATGTTATGAAAATGATGACCCTATTATGATTCATAGATTCTTTATATGAATTTTGTGATGAATATTATGTTACACAATATTATATGATTTATAAATTTAATGTAGTCTATAAGGGATATTAATTTTTAATCATAATTTGTGGTCTAATTTATTTTTTCACTGTTTTGTATTTTAAAGGCTTGATTATTATTATTATTTATTTATTTATATTTATGACTATTTTAATTTCATGTTGTGGTATGCAATTTATTTTACATGTTAATTGTTTCATATCCCAATTGAAAAACCATATGTTTTATACTAAATGAATTTTTCATATTCCTATAAAAAGATAAGTAATATTGGATTTCTAGGATAATGTTGTTATATATAAACATTCTATTTTGGGAAAAAGAGAGAAATTGTATCCTCATATTGAATATTGACCCTTAATGAAATTCATATACCTTTAATAATTAATTGATATCATTAAATTCATATGGCCATATAGCTTTAAATTTTATACATTTCAATATATTTTCATTTTAAATAGATACATAATAGTTATGTTTTGGGGTATGGTGAGTTAGATATAGATATACGTGGTTAAAACTAGAGGGTTGATTGCATGCATATCTGAACAACACAAATATGGTAAAATATATATATTTAATATACTATATAAGGTTACCTTAAATATGATCATCTAAAACTAGAAATCCTAATTGAATGTCCCCATATAGAATATGTTTTTAATTTACAATCTATGATTTTACATAAAAATTTAGAGACTATCACCTCAAAAACAAAAATTAATTTGATTAAAATTATTGGAAATAATATTTTTTGGTGATATTTATAGATGAAGTGTCTTTATAAATATATCCTTGTATGTGAATACTTTTAGATGAAAAATAATATTGAGTATATGAATAAATAAAAATAAGAAGCTAATTAAAGTAGTAGAATTATAGTTTCTAATGAAAGAGGTAAAATGAAACCATTTTGGAGTGGTGGATCACTTGATATATCCATGACTTATAGGGTTTTTACGATATGAGGATGCATGCATGAGGAGAAAATTTAGAAGGTTATATCTGAAATGTCATTAAAGGTTTATTTCATTTAAATTACTTGGTGATTTTTTAAAGAATAACTATGGATATAAATCATGGTTTGCATTAATGTTGAGATAATATGTTCAATGTAGAATCCCATAGTGGAAATTAACGTCATGTAAAATCAAAGACTGAGTCCTTTATTGAGATAACATGCATAAAGTAGAACCCCATTGTATTATCTAATGGCTATGGTCAAAAAACAATTTACATTAAAAATATTTTTTTATTTATTATTTAAAATAAAAATATGAGTAATTATTAATGAGTTGTTTTGGGGATATATTACAATTTAAAATAAAATTAAAATAAAAAAAGGACTTCGACAGAGATAAAATCCTTTAAGCAATCCTTAATGGAGGAGAAAAAGTCCTGAGTGTATTAAAATGATAATTTTTTTGAATATCATGTATCATATTGTAAAGTGATTAATTTTTTATTTATTGAAGATAAAAGCCTCTTATTATCAAATAGGTATAAAATTTTAAATTTATATATGTTACATAACTTTTTGAGTTATTGTAATCGATTTTCATGGTAATTTATTAGATGATAAATAGAATTACATGTTGAGTAAAAAAAGACCATTAATTGTTTTTTTATTTATTTCCCTGTATTGGTGGTTTTTTTCATTTTATATGGTTTGAAAAAAAAATTAATTATTTTGAAAGTGCATATTATATTTAGGAGATATAAATTAATTATTCCTGGTTAAATGTGTGATACAAACATTTTTCAAAGTTATTTAGAGACCTCATTTATATAAGACTGAATTGACGTTTGAAAACTGTCAATTGTAACATTAAGAGAGACAAATTAGTTACTTTAATGTGAATTAATTTAGAACACTCATATCATCATATTAAAAAAAACATGTACTGTCATTATGAGTACATGGCTTATACTCGATTCATATGAACTTACTATATGATTATAGTGTATCATATAAATATGTTAATTTGAGTAATCCCAAGGGGTATTAACTCACATAAGAGCCTCAACCCAATAGGTGGGGACTCTTCATGTGCATCCATGAGACCCCAGATCAAATCTGATTAGAGGCATATTTATGAGTGTTGCAGAATCCACTGTATTAGGCACTATAGTAGACATTGTAGGAGCTACTGTACCAGCTACTGTTGCATGTATTGTTCGATAATGATGCGGCAAGAACTATTCATCTGATTTAGAATTTGGACCACTGATTGTTCCTCTGATTCCTTATGGACTTTGAGCTACCCAAGGACTCTATGATTGTAGGCATTTTGGGCCACCTCATGGCCTTTGGCCCACCTCATGGCCTTCAGGCCACCCTACGACATTCAAGCCTCCTAAAGTGCATATGATATCTCTACAAAGAACATGAATGAGATGAGGATTAAAAGTATGTGCATTCACTAGAGTTGGTATATCTGATTTTCAATAATGTGAGGTTATGGCAATTTCCATCAGTACCTGGACTATTCACATCAGCACAATACAAATTTCCAACTAGTTATGTGAATATGGAGAGCTTCAAAAAAATATAAATGTTGTGGAGTGGAAGTTCCAAGTAGTTTATATGGTGATCATGGACTTGGGCCTCTATGTCCATGGGGTCATGTAATATGTATCTACCTATGGACCTTTTAAGGGTTACCGTCTAACCCTTAAAAGGAGGATTATTCCAAAAATAATAAAATATATGACCTTTAGGCCATTTAGGACAAAGTGTATTAATTTTTAACGATTGATATATGTACCAGCCTGTGATTTTATGAGAAAAATTATTGTTTTTTAATTTCATTGATGTATTGTGCTGTACGCCACACCAAGATTATCTTGTTCTATACGCAAAACTGTATTAGCTTGAAGTATACACAACACTATTCTTGGCTCGTGTTACACACAATTTCAAGTTCGTTTTGTGGAAATTATTCTACGCAACATTAAGTATAGATTTTGTTTAATGTATAAATGAAATAAGTTTTGATTATGTTATAGGTAACACCAAATGGAGCTTTCACTACACTCAACCCTGACTTGGCTTGCATTAAACGCAATCAAGACCTTCCTCGATAGCGTGTGTAGTACGCAATACCGAGTTTCACTAAAAGAGATATTCTTATAATATTATTATGAACTAGCCGTTATGAATAGTAATACCCACTTTTTGAAATTTTATAAATTTTATCTTTCAAAATGGACTTCAATTTTGAATTCGGAATTTTGAAATTAGCCTAGGGGGAATTTTTGGTATTTTTCTGAAAACTTTCAATTTTTGATGAATAGTGAAAACACTGGGTTATTATTTAAAAACCGACTTTTTATTTAAATAATTATTTATTTTATTTAAAAATTGATACATAATACATATATAAGTACAATTTAATTCATTGGAGTCATTTCATAATAATTTAAGATATATAAAAATTTTACTGAACTTTTCACCGTCTTTTACCCACCTCCTTGGAGAATTTGAAAATTTACATAAAACAAATATTTTACCACTTCTGTGAGTGGAATTTTGAAAATCCAAGAAAAATGGTTAATATTAAGGAGAAAAATGTGGTTCAATAAGATAAAAATAATTTTTGGTGAATAGTAACTTTTTACTTTTATTTACAACTATTAAAAGTAAATAAGTTAATTAAGGGTTAAAATGATATTATTATAACCCTAACACATGTCCTAAATATATTGGATAAATTTAATTCGACCAAAAACAACCTTAGGAATAAAATATTACCCTTTAGGTCTATTTGGATTAGATTAGGACATTTATTATTATTTTATTTAAAAAATAGTTAAAATAGTTAAAATCGATGTTTAATAACTAATACATTTTTAATATAGGGTTATACATAAGATAAATTAGACTATAAATATTAATTAGAAATATAAAACTATTACCTATATAATAGTAGTTTATTTATAATTTTTTGACATTATATAATTTAATTTATTTATGACACAATGATGATCCAATAATTATCATATTAATGAAATATTAACAACATTGATGTTATAAATACACAAATAAATGTAATTTGAGTCTTTTTATAAATTCCCATTATTTTTTACGTTAATATGACATGTTAGTATTTATTCAATTAACTTTTTTCGAACTAATCATGGTGTTATGATTTTCACAAAAATAAATTACCAAATAGTTTCAAAATTGACATAAAATAGTTTTTAAAAATATATTATATGATTAATTTTTATTCTATTCCTAAAAATATAAGTTTCGGCTATATGACTTAGATAAGGTTATATATATTAATAATTAACCACTTGGGTTTCTTTTGGCTTTTTATAGTATGATTATTAACCATATACTGTAAGAAAACTAGAAGACACGGTAAAAGAAAAATTATTTAACTTAGAGTTAAATCTAAATGATAAGGATACAATAGTAACATAAACTTGTATAAAACCTATTGGATGATAGGATTAAGACCCATCCCCACTTTAGATTTTAAATAAATCAATTTTGATCTATTAGAAACTGAATATGACTTTATTATAAAATAATATTTTAATTTTTTCCTAAGGTTCCTCTCTCCTCCCTTATAAAAGGGAACCTCCTCCCTCTTCTCTTTACACAATTTTGAGCATTCATGGTCGTCCAAACCCTGACCATTTCCCTTATAAACTTCCCTAGAAACATTATAGAGGTTTTGGTCTCCTCAAAAGTCCAACTCTAGTGCCTTAAGTGGAAGCTTAAAAGAGGTGTGTCGAAGAAGAGGTAATCTCTTCTACCGATTCTTTCAAGTTTCTTTCTTCTTCAACCTCTCCTTATTTAGTTGTTTCATTATAAAGTAACAAAATCAGTATCAATAATATAATTATATTTTATTATAAATATGAAACAACCTCATTTCACCTTCTATCCATCCTGCGGAAAACGAAATCATTGCGCGTGCGTACGTACGAAATATCGTCTCCATGTCGTCGTGTAACCTATTTTTCCACCACCACCTTACATGGAGGGGTATAATGGTGTAAATAATAACTATATATAGTTATTATAAAATCATAATGATTCTGAGATATTATATCATCCAATACAATTCAAATCAATAATTATGGGAACGATATCATCGCTCATGCGTACGTACGGATTACTGTCTCCATGAGGCGATGAGATTCATTCTCCATGTCAACCATTGCAGAATGATTATAAAGTATATATAATGAATAATAATGAAATATGTTACATTATTAAGCTAATTTATTTATGTATATATATATATATGTGACATTTACTTACTTTCATTCAAGTCAACAAGGAAAGGAAAACAACGTTCATGCGTACGTACGACCAATCGTCTCCATGAACGGTGTATTTCATTTCATTTATCTATCTATTATATATATATAATGAATATATATGTTATATAAATCATTATTTAAATTCTGTAAGTAAGTAAATCATGATATAAATAATAATAATATCAAGAACAACAAGTCCAAACTCATACGATAAATAAAACGATTTTACCCAAAACACTGTTTTAACATAGAATTTACAAAATAATAGGTAATATAAAGTCATAAGTGAACCATATATGATATGATAACATTGAATATGATTCTTTAATAATTCAATGACATTATTTAAATCATTATATAGGGGGTTCGGTTGCGTACGAAGCATATCGGGCCTAAGGTAAGGGATAACTTTTCCAATCTCATTTTTATCCGAGATTGTTTATTCGTAAGTATTTACTGGGGTTATATTTATCATTCATGTCCCTGTTTTCTAAAAATGGTTTCATGTATGTTTAAAGTAATTTTTACCCCTATTTGACTTTTACATTGTGTTATGGAATGAATATTTCTTTTTTTTACCATATGAGGACCTTTTGGACTTATCCGACAAAAGTACAAGGAGAATGTTTTTTTAACTTATACGGCATGAATGTATTTTTACTGTTTCATAAGGCCTTTTCAAGAATCATACTCTACATTATTTCATGAATTTTTTCAAAAAAATAATTTTATTTTAATATTTCATGGCATTTTGTGAAAAGAAAATGATTTTGAATAAGAAAATATACTTTCCTCAAGAATTCATTTCAAGAGTTTTATCAACACTATATTCCATCTAAGATGAAATTATATCATATGTGTATGTTTCAAGTATAATGTATCTACCATTTACATTGTTTCACTTTTCTTCTGATGAAATGATATCCATTTGTTTTATATGGATTATGTTATTATGGGATGATTTTTATCAAACCCATTTTAATCTTTGGGTTATGATGAATGATTTATGTTTATGTTGTACCACATGTAAGAATGATTTCATTATGAGATGGGTGGGACCTATATCTCCCTCCAAATGAATTGGGTAAAGATTTATATCTCATGATATAGACATGGCTGGAATGACAAGTAAATATGGTTCAGTAATACAGGGCTGGAATGACAAGTAAACTCGGTTCATTAAGGGACGTTGTCCACTAAGATGGTCTTGGCAGCAATGCCTTGACTACTATGGAAATAATATCATCTGCTTAATGTTTTTCCATAATTAAAAGTTTTATTCCCATTCTATTTTATCATGATTAATGTTGTTTTATGATCTATGCCTTATGTACTACAATGTTTTATATCATTTATCATGATTTTGATGTTTAAACATTATGTTCATGTTTTTAAGTTCAAATGTATATGGTTTGTTTTATTTTCTACATGATTACCCTTACTGAGAATTTGATCGCACCCTTTAAATGTTTTCTTTTCCCCAATATATAAATAAAGGTTTTAGATAAGAAAACATAAGGGGAAGATCTTTATGGGAGATGTTGAAGACCTTTCACCATGATTAGAAGATTGTGTTCTGAGTGTCCAAAGACACTAAACTATTACGGTCCTTGAGTGTTGGTTTTTGTTATGTATTAAGTATTCCGAAAAAGTAATGTAATGTATATGTACGCCAAGTTTGGGGTCTCTACAGTTGGTATTAGAGGAAGGTTTAGTCAACCTTTGGAAACTAGGATGTGAAAAATTTGGATAGATCCCTATAGATATTTCTAAGATATGTTTGGGGAAGTCCCTAAGAATAAGTATAACTATAGGTTATAGTCCTAGGATTATGGTAATGATCATAGAATTAAACCTAATATGTCAGATATTGAATGTACTCCCCCTTTATTATGTTGTTTTCCTAGAATGATTTTTTTCCACTCTCACTATTCTTTTTGGGTTTTAGACAATAGATGTAACCCTAAGGAACCGTGTTAATCAATGTAATGGACAATGCAATTATTGTCCTCCTGAACAAACCAATGTTATCAGAGATAGAGTAAAAAATCTTATTTCTATACATACACAAGCTATGAATCATTTTGGACTTCCAAATGAGAAGATAAGGGAACAATATTCTATTGAGTCCTTCATGAGGCAACATCCACATTCTTTTAGTGGGTCTTCTGATCCACTTGTTACTGAACAATGGATCAGTACCATTGAGAAATATATTTTCCATACTTCGCTGTTCAGAGCATGAAAAAGTCATTTTGGTTGTTTATCGTTTAGAAGGTGAATCAGACCAGTGGGGGACTCTAATTAAGAATACAAGGCCCCAGGATGAAATTTAATCCATGGAATGGGACGAGTTCAAGAACTTGTTTTTCAATAAGTACTTCCCTCGTATTCATCGAAAAAAGATGGAAAAGGCGTTTCTCGAGCTTATGAAAAAGGATGATGAATCTGTGGGCATATACGAGGAGAATTTTACACGGCTTTCAAGGTATGCATCTGGATTTATCATCCAACCTGAACAAAAAGTTGATCGGTTCTTCAGCATCTTAAAACCAAGTCTTTGAATGGCATTAGCTATAAGAGACTTCAGTAGCTATGAAGAAATTGTGCATTGTGCTATCAAGGTAGAAATAGAAGTTTGTGTTACATATCCATCTCATATTTTTGACAAAAAACTAAAGTTGGAGTTTAAGGAAAAATCTCAGAACAATGGTGAAAAGAAGATGGATGTTTTTTATGCTCAAAGTGTGGAAAGAAGCATGTTGGAGATTTTATAAAAGGTACTAGAAAATGTTATATGTTTGGAAAATAAAGTCATCGAGCAGTTGAGTGTCGAATTAATTGGAAAAAGGTAGCTAATGATGTGAATAGAGAAAAGACTATATAGAACACTCCACCAACACTTCAATGCTTCAAGTGCAAGGAAATGGGGCCTTATGCTAATCAATTCCCTAATCCAGGGTTTAATGATGATCGACGAGAGAAACCTCTTAATGAAAAGGATAAAGGGAAGTCACATGCGATCAGTTTTTGTGATGTTGAGTATGATAATGATGTAGTGGAATGAATAAGTGTTTATGTAATAGGATTCTGAGATAATGTTGTGGAGTCTCATTTAAAGTATCATGGAATTTTGGAATATCAACGTATTGGATCATTGTGGTTTTTAATAATTTTATGGTACCAGTAAACATGAAGAGTGATTGAAATATTTTTGGAAAGCAGTTGAAATATGCATCATGAAGGGATAAGGAGAAAATAATATGTTTGATAGTATTCATGAGCTCATGAATGATATAAGGACAATGTTATCTCATGGTTTGAGTATATAGAAATTTTTTGATTTTGGTATGTGGAAAGAGTTACCTTTTTACAGAATTCATGTTTTCACTAAGGTTCTTTGGTAGTTTATGTTTCAAGAGAATACATGATTAAGGTATTCACATGTTTGGAATGTGATCAAAAAAATATATCTCGGATAAATGATGGTCTTCACATGCTCGGTAGATGACATTTCTAGTAATTGTTTTCTTTATACTATGAGCTTGGACAGAAGTATTTTAGATAAACCTAAATATTGTAATGGATTATGTTGGACATAAGTTTTTATTGTATAAGGAAATAACTTTTTTCAATATTATTTACTGGGATGTTATAATAATTTAGTTATAGAAAAATGGACAACTTACAGGATGGGCGAAAACCCGTCGGGTCAGAAAAGACTGTGGGAATCGAACCCACAACTGAAGTGTGACATGCCTTTATCACCTACCATTGGCATACATGAAGTCCCTGGTTAGTAGAAACTAGTTTTATTTTATTAAGCGGTATGATAGATGAAGTATCTGCCCATTTTTAGAACCATTTACGATTAATCTCACCATAAGATTGACTTATGTATATAACTTTTGATAATCCTATGTTTGAGACAGATGTAATGACCTATAATTCTATCACATGATATACTAACACTTCACAAATGACAAATTCAACTTCATTTCTTTAATAGATGAAGTGGAAATTGTTCAAGGAACAAACAACGGTGAGATTTTTCTGAAATAAAGTAGGTATTTCTTCTAATTAAAATTCTTCAACTTTAGGGAAATGATATTGAAAACCAAAAATGCTATCCTAGTGTCCTCATATTCAATGAATCAGATGGTACCTTAGATCGTCACAAATTTATGGTTTTTTGATTGTTTCCTTTTTCATATCCATGTTCTCTACCACTCTTCATCTAAACATGATGGTTATATTTCTCTTCTATATCCATATTTTCACCTCTGTTGTCCTATATGGAAACCCAGTACTGAGTTACTTTGGGTGACCTTTATTATTCTAAATTTCCATTTTAAAATGATGTTTTAGTATTCCTTTTTACGATGTGGGTTTCTAGGAAAGAAACTTTCATGTAGTAAACCATTTATAACCCTGACGAATTTCGAGGGCGAAATTTTTTTTAAGGTGGGTAGAATGTAACACCCCGAGATTTTATGAGAAAAATTATTATTTTTTAATTTATTTGATGTATTGTGTTTTACACTACACCAAGATTATCTTGTACTATAAAAAACACTATATTAGCATGAAGTATACGCAACACTATTCTTGGCTCGTGTTACACACAATTTCATGTTCGTTTTGTGGAAATTATTCTACGCAACATTAAGTATAGATTTTTTTTAATGTATAAATGAAATAAGTTTTTATTATGTTATAGGGAACAAAAAATGGATCTTTCACTACATGCATCCCTGACATGGATTGCATTACACGCAATCAAGACTTTCCTCGATAGTGTGTGTAGTACGCAATACTGAGTTTCACTAAACGAGATATTATTATAATATTATTATGAACTAGCTGTTATGAATTGTAACACCCAATTATTGAAATATTAAACATTTTATCTTTCAAAATGGACTTCAATTTTGAATTTGGAATATCAAAATTAGCCTAGGAGGATGTTTTCGTATTTTTCTGAAAAATTTCAATTTTGGATGAATAGTGAAAACACTGGGTTACTTTTTACAAACCAAATTTTTATTTAAATAATTTTTTATTTTATTAACAAATTGATACATAATACCTATATAAGTTCAATGTAATTCATTGGAGTAATTTTATATTAATTTTAGACATATAACAATTTTATTAAACTTTTCACCATCTTTTACCCACCTCCAAGAAGAATTGGAAAATTTACATAATACACAATTTTACCACTTCTGTGAGTGGAATTTGGAAAATCCAAGAGACATGGTCAATATCAAGGAGTAAAATGTGGTTCAATAAGATAAAAATAATTTTTGTTGAATAGTAACTTTTTACTTTTTTGTACCACGGTTAAAAGTAAATAGGGTAATTAAGGGTAAAAATGATATTATTATTACCCTAACAAATGTCCTAATTCTATTGGATAAGTTTAATTCGACCAAAAACAACCTTAGGAATAAAATATTACCCTTTATGTCAACTTGGATTAGATTAGGACATTTATTATTATTTTATTTTAAGAATAGTTAAAATGGTTAAAATCAAAGTTTAATAACTAAAACATTTTTAATATAGGGTAATAAATAAGATAAATTCGACTATAAATATTAATTATAAAGTTAAAAATATTTCCTACATAATGGTATTTTATTTATAATTTTTATATATTAAATAATTTAATTTATTTATGACAGAATGATGATGCAGTAATTATTCTTTTAATGAAATGTTAACATAATTGATTTTATAAATGCCCAAATAAATGTAATTTGAGACTTTTTATAAATTACACAAATTTTTTAGGTTAATATGACATGTTAGTATTGATTCAATTAAATATTTTTGAACTAATCATGCTGTTATGATTTTCACAAAAATCTATTACCAAATAGTGTCAAAATTGACATAAAATAGTTTTTAAAACAAATATTATATTATTAATTGTTATTCTATATCTAAAAATCTAAGGGTAGGAAAAATGAATTATATACGGATATATATGTTAATAAAGAACCACTTGGGGTTTTTTGGTCTTGTTATAGTAAGTTTATTAACAGTATAGTGTAAGAAAACAAGATGACACGGTAAAAGTTAAATTATTTAACTTAGAGTTAAATTTAAATTATAAGTTTAAAATAGTAACCTAAACTTGTCTAAAACCTATTGGATGGGAGTATTTTGACCCATCCCCACTTTACCTTTGAAATAAATTAATTTTGCGATATTATAAACCGAATATGACTTTGTTATAAAATAATACTTTATGTTTTTCTAAGTTTTCCCTCTCCTCCCTTATAAAAGGGCACCTCCTCCCACTTCTCTTTACAAAATTTTGAGCTTCAAATCTCAGCCAAACCCTGCCCATTTCCTTTTTCAACATCCCTAGAAATATTATAGAGGTTATGGTATCCTCAAAAGACCAACTCTAGTGCCTTTAGATGATGCTTAGAAGAGGTGTGTCGAAGAAGAGGTAATCCATTCTACCGATTCTTTCAAGTTTCTTTCTTCTTCAACTTCTTCTTCTGTAGTTGTTTCATTATAATGTTATAAAACCAGTATAAAAAATATACTTATATGATATTATAAATATGAAACAACCTCATTTCTCCTTCTATCCATCCTACAGAAAATGAAATCACCGCGCGTGCGTACGTACGAAATATTGTCTCCACGCCGCGGTGTAATATGTTTTTCCACCACCACCTCACTTGGATGTGTATAATGGTGTAAATAATAACTATATATAGTTATTATATCATCATAATAATTATGATATATTATATCATCCACTCCAATTCAATTCATATATTATGGGAATGATATCATCGCTTGTGCATACGTACAGATTACTGTCTCCACGACGCGATGAGATTCATTCTCCATGTTAACCATTAAAGAATGATTATAAAGTATATATAATGAATAATAATGAAATATATGACATGATTAAGATACTGTATTTATGTATATATATATATGACATTTACTTACTTTCATTAAAGTCAACAAGGAAAGGAAAACAACGTTCATGCGTACGTACGGCCTACCATCTCCATGAACGATGTATTTCATTTCCTTAATATATCTATTATATATATATACTGATTATATATGTTATATAAATCATGATTTATATTCTGTGATTACGTAAATCATGATATAAGTAAGAATATTATCAAGAACAAAAATTCCAAATACGTACGATAAATAAAACGATTTTACCCAAAGTGCTGCTTTAACATTGAATTTACAAAAGAACGGGTAATATAAAGTAATAAGTGAGCCATATATGATATCATAACAATGAATATGATTATTTAATAAGTCAATGACATTATTTAAATTATTATACATGATTTTCGGATGTGTACAAAGTATATCAGACCTAAGTCAAGGGATAACTTTTCCAATCTCGTTTTTATCCGAGATTGTTTATTCGTAAGTATTTAATGGGGTTATATTTATCATTAATGTACCTATTTTATAAAAATGTTTTCATGTATGTTTAAAGTCATGTTTACCCCTATTTTACTTTTACATTTTGTTATGGAATGAACCTTTCTTTTATTTTCCATATGAGGAGAATGTTTTTTAAACTTATACAGCATGAACGGATTTTTCTAGTTTCATAATGCCTTATTTTCAAGAATCTTACTCTGCATGATTTCATGAATATTTTCAACAAAATACTTTTCTTTTAAAATATCATGGCATTTTGTGAAAAAATGATTTTGGAGAAGAAAGGATACTTTCCTCAAGAATTCATTTCAAGTGTTTTATCAAAACTATTTTCCATCTAAGATGACATTATTTCATATGTGTATGTTTCAAGTATAATGTATCTATGATTTATGTGGTTTCAATTTTATTATGATTAAATGATATCCATTTGTTTTATATGGATTATGATATAATGGGATGATGTTTATGAAACCTATTTTAATCTCTGGGTTACGATGAATGATTTATGTTTGTGTTGTGGCACACGTAAGAATGATTTCATTATGAGATGGGTGGGACCTATATCTCCCTCCAATGCATTGGGTAAAGTTTTATATCTCCTGATATAGACATGGCTGGAATGTCAAGTAAATTTGGTTCAGTAATACAGAGCTGGAATGACAAGTAAACATGATTCAGTAAGGGACTTTGTCCACTAAGATGGTCTTGGCAGCAATGCCTTGGATACAATGGAAATCATATCATGTGCTTAATATTTTACCACAATTAAAAGTTTTATTCCCATGATATTTTATCATGATTAATGTTGTTTTATGATCTATTCCTTATGTACTGCAATGTTTTATGTCATTGCTCAAGATTTTGATGTTTAAACATTATGTTCATGTTTTTAAGTTCAAATGTATATAGTTTTTTTATTTTCAACATGCTTACCCTTACTGAGCATTTGATCTCAACATTTATATGTTTTATTTTCCCCAAGATATAAATAAATGTTTTATGTGAGAAAATAAGGGGAAGATATTTATGGGAGATGTTGAATATCATTCACTATGATAAGAAGATTATGTTCCGAGTTTCCAAAGACACTAAACTATTACAGTCCTTGAGTGTTGGTTTGTGTTATGTATTATGTATTCCGAAAAAGTAATTTAATGTCTATATAGGTCAAGTTTGGGGTCTCCATAATGTACCCTTCATATTCTCATGTGTGTGTGGTTATTTATTGGTGTGTTTGTTAATATGATTGATATTACATTAAATGAGTTATTATTTAATAACAAGAAGTATAAAAAAATTATACATTATAGCCTTTGTAATGGGTTAACTTTTTCAAAAATTATAATGTCGATTTAGATGTATATTTAGTAATTAATAGAAACTTCTAGTGAACCACAAGGTCTTTCTAAATTGGTATCAGATCACTGTAGTGGTAAAAACCCATGTTTTGTAAATCATTTTCAGATCCGCACTTTTTAATAAAGGTATAGATATTCTTGAACTAGAAAAATAGCATGTAAATGTTCCTATGGTGGAGAAATGATTTAATGTCTCATAATAATTAAAATTCTCCTCATAAAACCCTTAGTAACATACATACCAGTGGAAACACAAAATAACTCACAATCACACAAAAAATGAGTTTACTTAGTTCAGACATAGTCACACTCTATGGGAGTTGCACTATATATTATTATTAATTCCTAAAGATAAGAGAATGAATATAATATTTTATATCATATCTTGAACAAGTGACATATCCCTTATATATATATACATGTTCACACAGTTTAATATAATTCACTACTTTTCAATATTTTAATATTAACCTTGGATCAGTCCAATTAAACTGATATATCCCTGCCTCAATATCTGATATCATATGAATTGTGTAATCCATTGGATTTATCCTTGTATATACATTTGATTAATCCAATAAACTCTTTTGAAATAACTGATTTATTATTTTTTTTAAAATAATTATTACTAAGTGATTTATTTTCATCTTCTACACTTGCATTATCCAGTTTTGGTTGGATTTGGTGAAACCAGCCTCTTCAAAATTCTCTTCTAGATATAATTTTTTCTATAATGATTAATTAAATGTATCTTCTTCGTGTAACATCAGAACCATAAATTAAAGAATTTTCATGAATTAGAGAATAAACAATTTTCAAAACTATCCTAAAAATCTACCACTCAATAATTTTTTTCATGAATTCACCAAAAGGACTTCTGTAACATTTTTTTAAATTTCATATAGCATTCCTTCAACTTCACAAATTAATAGTTTCTGTGTCTCATTTATTATTCATAGTCTCCCAATACTCATTGGGGAATATGTTTTCATTATATTCCCTAAGAATAAGATTTTCGTTAGAGTATATGATAAATTTATATTCCATCTATCTATCATAGATACAGTTCTCCATTTTCAATATGATTTTAGATAAAGGGATAAATTATTTTAATGTGTTTTATTATTGAGTGAAACAATTTAATATTTTCACGGTGAATCATAATCTAACTATCATAGAATTATGTCTCATTCCCCTAATTCCTTTTGAGTTCCTCAAATAAACCCTTAAACCATATCATCTATTTTAATGCTTTTATTTCCACAATAGATTATATATCTTTTGTTGATAGTGAATAAATTGATTAGAGTCTTGACATCCAAAATTATAATGTTAATATAATTTTAAAGAAAAATCCCATGTTACTTATCTGAGTGTCCTTATATCCTCCAAATTATGAATCAATATACTATTATAATAATCCATCATCTAAAAAACATAAGGAATGACATTCTATCCCATTTAGATATTCCAATATTTAATTTACTAATAATAATTACTCTTGTATTAGATTTTCTAGGAACATATTAACAAATATCACTACTAGATCATTTCCTGGCCTCCTAAAAGTCATGACATTCATCAAAATTCCTATCACTGAAGTATGTAGAACAATTTTCATTTACATAGAATCATATTCAATTTAAGGTTCACTCTGTTTAGATAATTTTAAGTTTCTAGCTAATTGGGTAGATATAGGATTGATTACCACCATTATGATAAATAAAACAATGTGTTTGATGTACATTAACTATGAAAATATAAATATTCCATGATTACAGCCCCTCTAAATCTTCAGGCATAAAATTTCCATTATTTCCTTATGGAACATCATCTTGAACCTTTTAAATATCTCATCCATCATCTCTACAATCCATTTCTTATATGAAAAATAAACATTACTTTCATAAAAAAAAGGTAATTATGAATGATGTATGATCTTAAACAACAATGAATTTATATTTTTTTAAATATTCTATTTTATTAAATTCTATTCTTACATTAAAGGATCATACTATAGATTCTACAACATGGGTTCATGATTATGCCTATATAAATATTACATAGTTTAACACACGTATTTTCATCCAGATGCTATCCTTATGGGTTTTATATGTAAATTCCCCCCCACTAAATAACCAATAAATAAAGCTATTGTCTAATATAATTACTCGTAATGTAGAACTTCTTCACAACCATTATAAGAACATCCCCAATGGTAGAGCTCTTAACATGTATAAAGAATATATTTGAGAAATATACCAAATATTTTAATTAAAATAATTTATTAGTAACCCTAAATTATATATTTACCCACCATTAGATTATTTATTAAATAGAAAAAACTCTTTTTTATAGGATAAATTAATCCTAATAGATGTTATGATAGTTCCCATATCTGGATGTAGTAATGGATTTTATCTCCTCCTTCATCACAAACATCCACTATTTATAATCACATTGAATTTTTGAATATTTAGAGAATTCGGGTTCTATAGTATATATAATAACTATGTAATTTAAATATTAAAAAAACTTTTTATTTTTATTCAAACTATGGGAGACCACCTAATGTCATGTGGATATAGTTATTATAGATAAGAATCATCAAAAACTCTTCTCCAATAAATTATAGTCCATGATATTTATAGTACTTTTATCATAGGATAAACCTTTTCCCTCACAAATAAAATCTTATTAAATGATTAATGTTAGGGTCATCTAAAATAGTGAAGACCTTGGGTATCACCAATTATAATTAAGTAACAATCACATAGAAAAGAACCAATATTAGGGGCAATAATGAGACTATCATTAGGTTCCCCTTTAATTTAAATCATATCTGTAGTGAACTTGCCCTTCCTCAATGTGTGGGAAATATCCATGTTAATTCCTAAAACAAATATGCATTTCTGAATGTTATGCACCACAGACCCTGGAAAATTTTCATTTCCTCATATGAAACTGACTAGAAGTTTGGATTCTGACTCAATTAGAGGTAATATTAATGTTGTACAACCTACAAATATAGAGGCCTCTAAGAATAGATTTAATTTAATCTTCGATGGAATTGCAAGGCACCAATTATGTTTCATCCAAAGTATCACTGAACATCTATTATCCATAATCAAGAATCCCCCCCCCCTCATAAAAAATTGGTTGAATGATCCATCAACATTTACATTAAAATCAGTTTCGGGTGGCCTCCACATAACCCATCTTCCTTGAGGCTATATGTACCTACCTTTTGATGTATCATTTACATGTAGAGCATAACATTACTAAAAACTGTGGCATATCCATAGGGAATCAAGAACCTCAACACTTATATCAATGAATAAATATATAAGTTATGAAAGAAAAAATAATATCTCTCACCTTTTCATCACCTGTAACAAGAATCCATTAAAACCCATCACAAATAAGATAAGGAAATACCCCTAACCCAAACAACATGAAATCATTTCACAATCCTATGGACCCAAGAGGATACAAACATGACCAAATCATCAAGCTGAACATCACTTCCTTGAATCAACCTAGAATGATTCCATGAAAAAGAATCCAATTAACTATAAAATAATAATTTCATCATTAGTTTTATTTTGAGACTTTCGCAACCCAGGAAATGGGGATCCATCTATACTTCATTCCCCTAAATATTTTTGTTACTCGTAATTTCTCCCTTATAGACTCCCCTAACCATATTATCCATTTTCACGATGATTTTCTTAAACCATAGCTCAGTATCCCATTAATCATTATCCCTTTCTCCATTACTATGTAAACAACAATCTCTGGATAATATGTTACCAAATGATGAAAAAGTTTTCAAACATTTATCCAGCTCATCCACTAGAGTTATCTTATAAAAAATAATCATTTTCTCCACATCCTGGATGGTTGAGATGAATCTTGGTTATAAACAGGCATGATGAAACATGATTTATTGAACTGAAAATCTTGGAAATAACAAAGGGAATCCCACCCAGTCATCCTTGTAGGAGTCTATGTCACCAATTTCAACTACCCAATGCACATTGTCCAACAATTTTTCAAAATTACTGGCTATGCATCATTCTATGCCATATTGTTTACAATGGGAATCATCCCACTTCCTCAATTCCACCATATACCCATCCTTCATTAATATAACCCATAATTGTATTTCTAAAATTATGTTGCATGTCATTTTTTGTTGAATTTCGTGTATTTTCATTTATACCTTTCTTTAATTGACTACACCTTCACCTAAGGGCCTCATGATTCTTTTCCATGTGACCTAATGACTTCTCACATCCTATTTAATGTCCAAATAAAATTAATTTCTAATATATACCATCCCCAAAATAGTTCATTTTGGATATTTTATAACAAATATAATATTCATAGGCATGAAAGTTATAATTCTATTAACTCACGTTATACTACCCCGATGAAAAAAATCATATTATTGCAATGGTGTATCTGGCATATCACATGTCTAACCAAATCCTAAAATATGAAATTTATATTTTTTTAATATTAAATAAGATCACCATGATAAATCATTTTTTGTTGCCTTCTTTGGATTTCAAGTCTCTCTTGGATATAGCTTTCATAATTAGTAGATCTAGATTTCGAGATATAGATACAACTATTCTGATGATTAATTATGGCCCACTAAAAATCCATACTTTTGAATGTATTTTTTTATCCCTCTATAGATATTTCTCTTACACTAAAAATAAGAACATGGAATTAGTAAACAAAATCTTAGAAGTGACGCCTACACTAGACCTATTCATTAATGGTATGACCTCCCTATATGTTATCCCATGATTTTGTTTCCTTAAAAGTGAATCTTGAGGTATAAAAAAGAGACTACATGAAATTAAACAACCCTAATTATGTTCCCTAAATTATTTCAAGAATCTAAAAATCCTACCCATAAGAGAAATAGAAATCAACGATGAAGCATAAACTCTGATAAAAATATTACATGACAAACCACTAATAGAAAATCTAATCAAAACTCTCAAGATGAAACCCCACTATATCTTATCATTATATTTGTCCATGTGCACCTTGACCATGATATTAGATCAAATATAATTTATTATTATATAATCCACCATCTATTCCTCAACAACCACCATGCTGTGATGCCCCTCCCTCTAATGAATTCTTACTGTTCTTCTAATATTATCCAAGGTATCATGATAATTAGCTTACTGTATAAAAAATTATTATGAGTTTTGTAGGAGAAATCCCAATGAAAAATTGTCCTGTATTGATTGACATTAGTTATATCCTTTACCTTAGAGATATAAAACAACTTTGAAACAAAACCCTCTCTTAGAAGGTGACCCCCCTTTGAAAAATCCCCACACCACTTCATTAAACTAAGAAACTATGATTTCCCAAGAAGAAACATAAAAAGACCCTAGGAAATTAACCCGGCCCTATAAAGTCTATGGATTCCCTGAAAATATATGTTGTATGAAAACCTCCTCATTTAAAATTTCCTCAATATGATCATTATCAAGACACTTGACCAACATAAGGATGGTTCAGAGAAAACTGTCATCACTTAGGTCTCTCAAACTGACTCCATCACCTGAATAACTATGCCCCAGTATAAGATTTTAGAAATCATTTTCTACTATCTTTATAGACACAACTGAATCCCCTATATGAATCCTATATACTATAAAGATAATGATGTTTATTAAATGTTTCCTCTCCATTATGAAGGTATGAAATTACCCTGTGTTTCTGTCAACTTACCTTAAATATGGGGTAATTATTTTTCCCTCGGAATTCTATATATTTATATACGCTTCCCAGAAAGTGTATTTTATTTCTCTATCATCAATGAAAAAAAATAATAATCCCAACTATCCTATAGATTCTCATAAATTCCTCCTATTTCATAGTTAAAATCATATATAGTGAAAATATTTTTGGGCTTATTAATGATCCAACTATGAACTTGAACTCTATGTCTTTTTAATCTACTAACTATCCCATCTATGGCCCAATCACTCATAGATTGGTCCAACAACATTTTCAAAATATATAGAAATTTATTCTACTGAGTCCAGATAGATTATTATCCATCATTTGTAATCCATATATCCTCCCTCTTCATGAGAAGAAGGAGGGAACACGATAACAAAGAACACAAGTTAAATTCATGACTAAGCCTAAACAACAGAGTCAACACCTTTTATGATTAAGAGTAACATATAAAACCTACACCAGATTCATTTTCCTAGTTTTTTGTTGCACTACATAAACGAAATCCCTTAATTACCCATATCTATAATACCTTATTTGTCTAAAAATTTGTTAAACCCCTATATCAATTTGGTTCAATATTTTACACTCCATTTTTTCCCACATTTCACAAATATTGCTTCACTACACACCTCAAAAGCATGTATGATTTCTTAGTTGAAATGAGACCAGATTCCCAAAAAAATATTTTCTCTCTTTCATATCACAATTGTAATATTTAAAGGAGAATAATTAGAATCAAATTTGAAGGGATATAATTTGTGTGATGTGTTGAGGGTAAATTCCCAATTTTTCAATAGTGGAATCACTCTTCCAAATTAATCATAAGTGTTACATGGGCTCCCATGCATGTAGTGTAAAAATCCAAACATATTGGTAAAAATAGACAACAATATTCATCCCTATTTGGTTTCAAAATAACAAAGATGAATACGTGATGCTTTCTAACCTCATTAACAATGAAGGATCTTTTGGACTGAGTACCCAATCCACTATCATTCCACATAATAATAGATGAAATTAATCAATTTAAACTCTATATTTCCATACATTCAACATGTTTTAGAGAGATACTAATATTTGGGGCATAAAGACCTCTCAATGCTTGGAATGGGCCATTTTTTCCCTGGGATCAATGGCATGATGATCACTCAAAAGAGAATCCTATACCAGCCCCTCATGAGCAGCACCAACATCATCCTCAAAAGTATTAGATAATACCAAAATCTGATTAGGAGATTATTGTAATGAGATAATAATTCGTGTCACTCTCCCACCTAAGACCACATATGGAGTTGAAGTAACCTCCTTTAGATATTAACATTAACCTAAAAGAAATTTCATAACTTACTTTGATAGATGTGAAATTATCCTCATCAGACATTGATGTGACTAGAGTCAATCTATCCTTTGAGACATGCTCCTTTGTAAGAAAATCAAAACTAGAATCATCCTCCATGAGTCACTATGATATAAAAAACATGATAGATCAGAACTAGAACCTAATATCTATTTCAAGACATTAACTACGATAAGAGAGGAAGAACTTTCATGACTAGAAACAGAAGGAATGACTACCTCTTCTTCTTCCCCTGACTCCTTTGAAGACAAAAGGCCCAAAAAACACCATGAATCTTGGAAATTCCACCTTATAGAAAAATAGAATTCCTTGAATCACAAGGAAGATCCTCCCTCCGAGAGTATGAAACTATATAAGATACTAGGAGACTAGTAGAAATATTGGAATCCTTGATTCCAGAAATATAAGAGAACCCAGGGTCACCCACAACATTGAAGATCTCAACTTCCAGATCTCTATGCACATAATAATTCCCTTAATCAATAGCTTTGTACTTACAACAAGAAACTGAATGAAAATTCAAATGAAAAACCTCATAAAACCTGAAAACAACTAGAATAAAATGCACATCCAAAAAAGATAAGTCTTATTACACATGCAGAAGAATGTATTTTAGAAGATAAATAGGTAATTCCACATCCACACAGATTTGGTAAACAGAAGAATAATGAATGATTCTAGTTTCAACAACATCACACAAAACACCACCTAAATCATAACTCACTCTATAAATTATCAAAGGATTAAGAAAATAAATATGAAGTAAAGATAGATTCCCCAAATCCACCACTATAGTTGATTCCTTCCATTTATATGAATCCCATGACTATATTAAAAGATAGATTTTATATCCTCCACAAACTATCTCATCCCATGACCATTGGTGTGGATGGAATCTTATTCATGTCGTATGCCACACTTTATATATTTTCCACCTAAAACTATTTGTAAAACAGTAAACAATGTCTCTTTATTTTGGTTGTATCTCAAAGAATTTTATTGTTATAATCAAAAAAACCAATTTGTTATCATGTTATAAGAAATTCTTCCAAATTCAAATTCATTTCTTCTAAAAATATTATAAACCTCTCTTCTTATGTATTCCCCAGTTTTATTAAACTGCACAAAATTAAGGATTAATCAAGTCTATCTTTCCAAAATGGATCTCCATTGAATAAAAATTATGAATAATTTAGACTTTTAATTTATATATATATCACTAACTTCATACACATCAAATTTTTGATAATTTTAAGAAAATACAAATACCCTTAGTGGGATATAATCAAAAATTTCCACAATATATCTATATATACTAGTTTTAGCAGTAAATTATTTGGCATTATTCCTTACCTATTGAAAGAAACCATCTGTAACATACATAGAATAAAATCATTACATGTTTTATAATCCAAAATATCAATTTTCAAAATTCCATTTCCATATGTAACATTCATCACCATTTAACCCAAGTTCCGTAGTTGATAACACCAATACATTGATGATCCAAAAGATATTATTCTGAAAAGTGTTGCATCTTATAAAATCATGGTAAAATAAAATATCCCATCTTCAGTACATAGGACACCACCGTGGAACCTAAATTCATATTCCCCACAACTAAAAATATAATACAGAATCCAATATCATCAACCTAATAAGATGAGACTAAATTTTGATTTATAATGGGACCCTTGCATCAACAAAAAACATATTACCTTTTTTTTTTAAATCCCATTTCCCTTTCTTACTACCTCAATGGATTTATATTCCATAATATTTTCCATATAAATCCTTTAATTCTATAACTAAACATGCTCCCTCCCTCATATTTTGAATTAAATAAATCCCAAAAATAAAGGATACCTAACTTTAAAGAACATATAACATGTATAAAAAAGGATTTTAACCCCATCTTTTCCATTCACATAAGATATTTTGGAAGAAAACATTAAATAATTTAACATATTATAATTTAAAAATTTATTCAAGTGCCAATTGTTTTTGAGAATCCATAAAATGAGTTTGGGTTTTTCAAATTCACTCATCTCTTCGCTATTTTCTCATCACCCTTCATTTAAATTTGGTTTTCCCTTCGAGTAGAGTGCCCCATAACATCCTCAATGATTAAAATTATTGTATAAACCTTGAAATATTTCTTATATACATCTTCATTGATGTATTTAACTCAAATTTTCATGAACACAATGTTATTTTTTTCTACAATAATTAATCATGAGAGTAACCATCTCATCCCATGATTCCAAAATTAATTGATGAAGAATTTAATCTGAAATGTCTTCAAAAAGATCACAAGAACCTTATCTTGATTACTCAATGTAATGTTGATATCGTTTAGATGATAAAAACTCAACATTACATCCATTTTACATATGATATAAGTTTATCTCATTAAGAATAATTAATTTATTGTAGAATGATTCTTATACATGTTTGTATGTTTTATCACTAATTTTGATGTTTTATTTCCTTCTACGATGTTAAATGTAATGTTATGGGCCATTGTTATTTGAAATACCCCCATGAAATGTTCTTTTTAGTCATCCCCACTTGACTTTATCCATTGTGTCTTGTTTTACACCATTTAATATGATTTGAAAATCCTTATGATATAGATAGTCTTAAAATGAAATTCTACAAAATCAAAATTTTGATCAATCAAACATGTCTATTTGGACAATTAAAATTTTCCAATTCCAATATTACTAATATAGTAAAATCTAGTTGATATAAAAAAATTTATAGGAAAATAATATCACAACAAGTTTAATTCTAGTCTCTAAATCTAATTATTCTTTGGGAAAACCCCATGTTCCAAAATTTCCTTTTGAAACCTCTCTTGTTGAACATGTTTGAAGAGTTTTATAATAAGAAACACAAAATTTAATAGTTTAGAGGAGGGAAACTTGATATTATTTCTTGAACCAAATTTTTATTACCTCATCAAACCCTATTGAATAGAAACACAAATGTAAGACAAAATTCACTCATAGTCATAATGAGCAATAAATTGATTCACGTGGTTCAAACTTATTCCTACCCCAAGAGAGTAAATGTGTTTATTTAAAATAATCATAAAAATTAAATGAATTATTAAAGGAATTTAATTTCATATCTTTATCATGTAACCCCAAATATATAAATTTATATAGATATATATCATGTTGAATTGGTTCCACTGTCTTTTGACCATTATAGATGAGTGTATACTTTATCAAGTCAATCAATTAATTCGCCAACTCAAATTCTAATCCCCAGCGAAATTTTCACTCCATATGATTTAATCTAATGTATAAATATTATGAAAACTACCTAACTTTATTTTTATACATATGAAAATGTTATTCATACATGAGTTTGTGGATTATTCTTCACATATGTCATTAAGTTCTAGTTCTCTCTGCAACAATAAATAACTTCATATTCCATTATTGGATTTCATTAGTCTATTTGAGATTCCAACATATTTTTTAAGTATTTAATATTTTTAATCAAAATTATATAACTAATAAGACATATAGGAATTTTTTTATCTTATAAAACCCAAAAAGCACAAGTTCCCCCCATAAAAAAGCTATAAAATCTTCTATAATTGTGTTTTTTTAATTGATTTTTTTCTTTTATTACATGTAATTATAATTTAGTATGAAATTGTTTCTATATTTGAGGAACCAATTATAATATTTGGAATGAAAATATTATGTTTTATATATTGTAGATATAACTATATTGGATATTTGATTTTTTATGAGGGTTTATGTTAGTTGAAGAATGAATAATGATGTTGTGTGATGTTAAAAATAGTTTATTGAATGACAGATGATCTGATAATTTCATTTCGATTTATATCCTTGGGAAGGGGTTCCTAAAGGTGATTGGATATACATTATCTAATGAAACTTGGGAACGTAAAAAATCGTATATGAAGGTAACATGAAAGCTAATATATAAAAAAATAAATATTTGAGTTTTTAATTAATATATGGGGGTGTCATAAAGAATATTTCATGAGTTATTTCTTACTATGAATACTACTGAGAGATTGATAAGTCGATTTGGATGTACATTTTAGGTATAATCAGTAGGAATTTAAATCCTAATAAAGCATTAAATCTTGGATATTTGGATTTGAATTCCTTCATAATTGACTATTTTCATTACATGATGATTACTTATGAGAAAATTAGAGAATAAATGAGAATGAATGAAGCTAAAAATGATAAAGATTAAACATTTAAATAATAAAATAATTTTAAAACTCGAGAAGTGGATGGAGATTATTAACTTTATATGAGTGAATACTATGATGATATGAATTTTGAGATGTTTGCATCTTTTATTTCAGGGATATATCACTATTAAAAAGTTAATTTTATGGAAAATTTGATCTTAAATGTAACTATTTTTATTTTATTTGACTTTTCAACCAACTTTACCACATTTCTAATATGAGGATAATTATAAGGATTACAATTCATCAAGATAATTTTCAAAGAAGAAATCTTATAAATTTTGAAAAGGGAAGGAATCACCTAGAAAAATGATTATATGTTTTTATTATTAAAAGGTTTAATATATATTTGTACAGGAAAAAATAATATTCGCATGATGCCGTAAAATAAAAATATGCACACTCAATAGAATAAATTACAATTCATTTATAAATATAGTGGATAAAAATGACGAAAGTGGTTAATTAATTTTTGTTCATAAAGTGATAATGATGAGGAAGATGGGACAATAATGTATTATTTATTGAATATATAATTGAATTCAGTCTTCTAAAAAATAAATAAATTATATATACATAATAAAATCATGATAATTTCACCTCAATAGTAAGTGATAATGATTATTTTTGAGGAAAATGAAAATATCTCGATGACAAATATTGAATAAGTGAGTTTGTTACATTATCGAGAGAATAATGTTGACAATGAAAACGATTTAATGTACCTTTAATAGTTGAAATAAGTGGAAATTACCATGTTTATATTGTTTGAAATATAAAAAAATGAACACAATTCAAATTTTATTTTTCAAATACTATGAAAGAGGTTGGCGTGTATTATGGGAATGTGTTGATGTTTGTAGATGCATTATAGAATTTAGATAATTTAGTTAAAAAGTATTAAACCAAATTTATATAGACACTATCTTTAATGTATATTTTTAAGTAAATTGATTATCTAAATAAAAACTAATTATGTGATTTTTAAATAAAATGCATAATAGAAAATTTATTCTATCATAGAAATGCTATGTTTGATGTAAAATAAGCAAATATATGAGTAGATAAAAATATTAAAAATTATATGTTTCACAAATAGGATAAATAATATATTTTTAAATAATTTTACCTTACTATAATGAGATATAAAAATATTTAAAATTTATTAAAATCATAACGGTATTGATTAATACAACTCATGTTATATGAGGAAATTGGAAATTTATGACCATTATAGGTGTTGTATTGGCTATAGGGACGTAGAGTGATGGTATTGTTTATTATAAGAGTATCTTAATAATTTAGAACAAAATAAGGTAAATCATATTTGGTGATAAAATACTTATTTATAAAGTAATTACAATTCTATTAACATCAAAAAAAGTTTAATGTTAAAGATAATGTTTCTATTTTTTAAAGAAGTGTGTCAAAGGAATTGACAACAAGTGAATGTTGTTAATGTTTATATTACATTAGTTTGGAGCAGAATATAATTAAAAATGTTTGAATGGTTTTTTTAATCTGACACATAGAATATAAATTCAGTAAAGATATGTTTTTTCTCAAAATGGATTAAAGAAGAAATGTTTTCTAAAGGCATTTATATGATAATTTGATAACATCAAGTAAAAGTGAACCAATTAATATTATTTAAGAATGATAAAAAATAATTGATATATTTTTATATAGTTTTTGAAAGAAAGAATAACTTATGTTAACATAGTATTAAAAAGGTAGTTTAATAAATTATAACGATGAAGGTGTTTGTGAATAATTCAATTTATTATCCCCAAGACTGAAAGAGATTATTATTTCATAAAAATAATTGAATATATTGAGTCATAAACTCAAGGAATGAGATATATGTAGATGATTATAAATTTATCTATATTTTCATATATATATATATATATATAATAAATTATTAATGAAGATATTTCCATCTAGATATTGAAAGAAAACTGAAAAAAAAAGTTTACTCTTTAGATAATGGAGGGGAAGAAATTAGTAATTGATGAAAGAATACTCAATATAATTAGTAAGGATACACTTAATTGTTGGAGGATGAATAAAAGGATTGAATAATAATTATTTAGTGTTTTATATATGTATTTATAGAGATTCCCCTATTACTGTTTATCTTTTTCAAAGGGGATATGACATATATAAATAAAAATCATAACTATTTCTTTAAAGTGGACTTACTAAAAAAGGGAAAACTGAACTTTTAGGATTATTTGGGTATTGTAAATGTTTTTGTATAAAAAATATATGGTAGGTATAAAACATATATGGGATGAGTTTAATCCTTTTTGAATAATTTCAGTATGAGTAAATTATCAAAGAATTATGATGTAAGTGTTTCTAAATAAATTTTTAAGGATTATTAATTTACTATTGTTTCCAACAATTGGTTCCCTGGCTTAATCATTAATTGGATAAACAGATACATAATAACTTTGTTTGAGATAGTTCTAGCTATTAAAATACGACTTTTATTTATTAATGATATTATAATTTGTTAGGAGTTATTCTTCATTAGTTTTAATGATTATATCATTTAGATCTAAAATTATTTTATAAATACATATGAGTACGTGATAAAATAGAGATGTAAAATAAAATGTTTTGCAATAAAGAATAATAAGATGGTTGTGGAATTTGATTAAATTTGTTTTTATCAAAAATGTAAAATCATTAAATTTTCATACCCATCCTTAAATTTAGATGGTTGTCATACATAGATAAGTGATGAGAATATAGTTATGGTCTGGGGTAAGAGATGTAGATATTTATATTTGAATCATCATAGTGGATTTTAGTATATTGAATGGTTTGGTGACAATATTAAAGAGAAAAATATGGTGATTTTTTTTATAAATATTGAAAGAAACATTTTGTTCCAGATTTCATATAGCGCATCTTTTCAAGTAAAAAAATGATGAACTGCTTCTGTTAAATGATGTATAGTAAAATAAAACATCTCAGTTTTTAATATTAAGATAATAATAAGTTTTTAATTCTCTGTTTGGATGAAGGTAAATATAGAAATAATATTGTTCGACATATCATGGTTTTTATAGCTGAAGAAGAAATAAATTTAAGGATTTACTAGGAAATAATAATGGGTTTTAAATCAATAAAAAATTTCTTAGATCAATTAATATTATTTGTTTGGTTAAATATCAGCACACCATTGACACAAAAATAATATCATTGTGAAATATTTTTCTAGTGTAGTTTTCTAAATTTACATTATAATTTGTTGAATCATTATGGAAATGTAATAACCTATAACACTCTTATATTATATGAAATATCTGTCTCAAATAATTTTAATTTCTTTAATATCTTACATTAGATGCAATATCGAGTTAAAATAACAATGATATAATATTAAAATATTATTATTTATTGTGATAGTTATCACCTAGAAATTTGATAGGTGATTTTGAATATGGATAATTAAATTATGAATATTGTATTTTATACATGTTTATAAAATTAATTGATTGATCCAAAACTATATAGAAATTGAAATAATAAAAATTAATTGAATGTAAAATATTATATTAAATACATTTTAACGTGTACAATGAGTTTTTATCTTTATAAAATTATTTATTCACTACGAGTGAATGATTATAAAAAATTATATATTATATATTAATCCATATTATTTATGATTAATTTAATATTTTTAATGTCTTGTGATAATAATAAATAATTTTTTATTCATAAAAGTTATTTTTTTCAAAAAATTCATTTTTATCGAGTTTTGAGAACTTATTTCAAAATTAGTATATTTGAAAATGAAATTAATTAATAAAATAAAATTTCAAAAATATATTGGGGTAAATATTTGATATAATATCTTAAAATATTAACTTGTCGATGAATTTTTAAATATATTTATTGTTATTTAAATTTTTATTTATAATATAAATAATTTAAATTTTTTTTACGTTATAAAAAATTAAAATTAGTAAAATTTTGTTTTTGTAATCCAATTTATTTCAATTCAAATAACGTTATGTTTAATTTTGATGAAAAAATATTTTTCCACATAAGAAATGATTTTCATTGAATAACCACTTTTGGAATCATTTGAAATATTATTAATTAAAAAAAATTATGAAATATTACTAAAATGAATTTAATAAAATGGATTTCAATTTTTAAATAATACTAAACATCATTAGGTAATATGGTGAACCTAGTTTTTTCATAATGAATATTATAAACAAGAAAATTTTGTTTTCATTTTTATGCTTAAGATAATTGTACCAGGGTTTAAACTAGAGATATATGGGTTATAATGTACTAAAAAATTTTCTAACATATATTGGATAGAAATATTTCAACATTAAATCAAATATTTTTAGGAATTGTTTTTGTGTGTTCCTTTTCTCTAGTAATGTGGCATTGAATTGTTTAAATAATTTTAAATATTACAATTGTGTAACTCACATCAATTATAAAAGAGAACCGTATATCATATCCTCTCCAAAATTCAAGAGATGTGTATTTAAGAAAATTAAAACCTAAACCCATCCCATAAATATCTCCCCATTAAATATAGTCATCTAGTTTATTATAAAACCATCCTTGGATGCATTTTGGTTTAAATATAAAGTGGTTGTCCGAAGAAGTGGTCTATTTCCTAACCATGTTTTTTCATTTTAATTATTCATATACTTAATTAAAATCCTATTAAACTATGATGACATAAAAAATTATTTTACATAAAATAAGGTTTTATTATGTCATTTCTATAACCTATATCTATCTTTTGTCCCTTAAAATTTGAAATGAAACCATCGATTTTGTGTATTGTTGTCTACCACCTAACAACCCGATGTAATTCATTTTCTATCACCACATATCACGATAGAATATAATAATGGATTTAATATATATATTTAAGTTTTATAATAAATATAAATTTTTAATTATAATATTACATCTACATTTATATCTTCCAATACATTATAAATAGATAAAATCCATATTGCATAACTATGGACTACCAACGCCACAAAATGATGTGGTATGTTTATCATTTCATTTTCACATGGATAGTAATAAAAAAATAATTTAATGAATATATATTATATATATGATATTAAATTATTCAGTAGTGATTAATTAATATTTAACTTTTTTTTAAATATATCTGCTCAAAAAATGGAAACTACATCCCAACGTACATACATTCTACCATCTCCATGAATGATGTAATTCATTTAGTTAAGACTAACATTATGGATGATTTTAAATATGTATATATTGAATATATATGAAATTTTCATCATTGTTAAAATTTATTATATTATGGAACCATGGTCAAAGTACAAGTATCAAAACTACCGAACCAAAATATATATGAGAAATGATGTAGTTATCACCCGGAATAACGATTATAATAATGAATTGATAATAAAATGGTGATAAATGCTTGTAAATAAATCATACATGGTGTGATATGAATTATTATGGTTTTATAATTGAATTATAATAGTTATATATTAATTTTACAGAATATTTATATGTGTCTGAAATAATTTGATACTTGAAGTAAGGGATTTTTGAATCACTTTTATTCCCATGAGACATGCTTCATATTCACCAAATACAAATTCTAGGTGGTGTATATAATTATGATGAATATACATTTCATCAAAAGACTCTACTCATTGGTTTGATTCAAGGTGTACGTTCTACTTGGATTTAAGAGACATCCCTATTGTCGAAAAGGTTGGTAATAAATGTTTGGGGCTTCATGAAAAGTGGTGGGTGACCTTTGCTTTGGAAATAAAACAACCTACCAAAAATACCCTTACAAAAAAAATACATGATTCATATAAATAAGGATTAATATTCAACTTGAAACACATGAAAACCATACAATACCATTCCGAAACCTAATCATTCTACCAAGTGGGAGACTAAAACAACAAATCTCAATGCCTCCAATAATTGCTCTCAAGCTCAAAACCATGCTCTATGATCCAACACCACAAGACAGGCCATGAATCAAAAAAGAACCACAAAAGGAAAGAGATTATATACCATTACATGTGTCCTAGAATACACCATCACTAAAATAACCAATGTACCAAATAAGGGGTGAGTAATAATGCTCAATAATATTTCCACCAAATTAATTCCCTACACATTAAACTAAGAAAGAACATTTTAGCACATTTAAATAACCAATTTATACAAAACCATTAAACAAGGAGGCAATTTTCCATAGCCCAAACACAACCTAACCAAACCATTTTACCCAAATCAACAACATTTAAAGGAATAAATCCAAACACATCATTAACTATATTCCTAATGTGTGTTAGAACATCCCAATTCAGAATACATGTTCGTACACATGTTCCAATCCTATTCCTAAGTTTGACAAACCCAAACATATTGTACCTCTGACAGTGTAGCTTCATTTATAACCACAAAAACACTTATAATATAGTGTTACTTCTCAACCCCTTATCGTTGATGGTGGTACATCACATCCACTGTCCATCCCCCTTTTTCATAGTGGTCCTTTATGTCTACTATGCATCCATTCCCACCCAGGATTATCCTATAATCCAACTACCATTCCAGTAATAATTACCAAAATCACAACAACATGAACATAAACAATTTCTAATATCATATCAACCAAAACATGCCAAGCCATACTACCAATTAATCTTCAAACAAAAAAAATAATTTTTTTCTGATAATCAATTCCAACAACATGCCTAATCCACATAAATAAATCTCCAATTTATTGAATGTATCCTCATGCCATTGTCTATTCCAAAACACATATATGTAAAACAAAAATTTTATTGAATTTTTTTTTTACAAATCAAATTCCATTATTCAACCAAGATAATGATTTTAAAACAATTATTTTAAAATCCCACAACAAACTATATTTCACAACCATTATTCAACCAAGATAATGATTTTAAAACTATTATTTTAAAATCTCACAACAAACTATATTTCACATCCATAACACATTTTCCCCAAATACAAAAATCATCACAAATTTACTTTTCACTAAGCTTCATTCATCACATTTACAATAAATTTCAAGAAAACCAAAATAATTTGAAATTGATAATTTGTGTTTGATAAAAGTGTATTATATATATAATCCACCTACATTAGGGTGAGTGAAGTCAACCCACTACACAACCCCACACCAAAACCTGATGAAACTTCTAAAAAATCACCTTAAATCACTTTCCCTAGCATAAAAATGACCAAATCATACCATTATAGAAAAAACCCCTAGATATACATGTGATGGAAGTTGATCAATGAAACTGAGAGAGGGAGAGAGAGATAATTATATCTTGATAAAATCAAAAAAATAATGATATGAGAATTACCAAGGGATTATCGCCTTCAAAACAACATAAAAATCCTTTACATCCCTTCCAAAATGACTAGTAGAGCCCCCCCCCCCAAACCCCTAATAAAAAGAAATACATAGTGGGAATTTAGTGGGAGGAAAATTGAGGGTTTTTAGGAAAATCCCAAGCCATCTTATTTTTTTAAAACACATAATTTAAACCATGCATGGTTAAATGCACAGGTTGGAAGACCATGAACTAACAATGTGCCTACTTCTTCTACAAGGGAGTGCATCACATGTTCTGCCCACACTATTAGACAAACCATGCACCATCTGGGAAATATTAAAATATCCCTTTCTACCCAGTTTACATGGGCAGGTCACATAGGTTGGAAAAATGTGAGCCTTAGCCATGTTCCATCTGATTTTTCTCTATCTCATCAGTCATAGTTTCCGACAAATGTTTCATGATTTTAACTATTCATGATAAAACTGTACACCCTTATGGAAGCCCCATAACCATCCAAAAAACCATAAAAGCAATCTAAATCCATTCCAAACCACATTATAAATAAAAAAGGCATAAACATGTTATATATACCTCAAACTAGGGGTTACTAAATTTTATACACCATTGGGCTTTCCATCATCGATATGTGGATAACCATCCCTTTCTAAAAAATAAATATGTTATTTCATGGTGATATATTTCTCCATTTATCATGTCTCCTCATTCATCTGACCATATTTACAAAAAATCTAATGTAGACTGATTCTTTTTCCATGAAATTATTTCTCTTCCCTATCCACAATCTACATTGGAACTTGAACAAATGAATCATCTGGATCTAGATCAATATGATCCCATTGAATCACAAGGTCAAGATCTAATTGATATTAGTTCAACTCAGTCACATGTATGACATTATTCACCGCATTAAACCATAGTGACAATGAAAATTAAAATGGAACCTCTCTAACATAATCATGTTTCCCCAAATGCCAAATATACCTTGAAGATATCATATTGTTGCTTCCAAAATGATGATTTCAAATGATCACTCACCTTGAATGAAATCAACCATCAATGATGATCCACATATGACTTTTGGTGACTCCGGGAAATCTTTATTCTCTTTCTGATTAGCTTAATCTTGTACATAGTCTCTTGGATAAGGGGTGGACCATCCCTCAATGTCTCAACTATTTCCACCCAACAATATGGATATTGACATGGGATTCTATACAATGATTCAAATAGAGCCATATGTATTGATACATGATAACTGTTATTATATGTGAATTCAACCGTGAAAAATTTCTCCTCCCATGAGCCACCAAAAGACATTACATAAGCATGCAACCTATCTTCCAATGTTTTTATTAGCCATTAGGATTTCCATTCCATATAAGGATCATATTTCATGCTAATAATCAATTGTTTCCTAAGGTATTATAACAAGGATTCCTATAAATGAAATGTGAAACTCATATTCCTATCTAATACAATCTAAACTAGTACACCATGTAGTTTTACTATGTTGCAGATATAGATTTTATAATGATCATCCATTGTATGAGATTTAAAAATAGGGATCAAATGTGTCGTCTTTGTGAGATGATCCACAATCACCCATATGGAATGGTGTTTCCGATAAATTCTTGGGATACATGTAGAAAAATTTATACCTACTTATTCCCATTTTAACTTAGGGATTGGGAAAGACTACAACATACATGCCGACCACTTATTCCCTTCCTTGAAATTCTGAAAATTCTAGAATCATGGAACAAAATTGGACACATTTTTTTCATACCAACCCATAATAACTACAATTTAAACTCCTAACACATTTTCGGAATTCCAGGATGGAAAACAAATATGGAATGATGATAAGAACTGAGTAGTTTCTCCTAATGAGGATCTAATACAACAATCCAATTCTGAAATGACAACACTAAATTCACTTCTAGTTTTTGGACCTCAATGGTCCCCCCACCATTGAGTTTCAACCTCAAAACCATAGACTCAAAATAGGATATCTTCACCTCTTTAACAAAACTGGCTAATTCATGAACCAATGAAACTAGGAAGAAAACTAATGTATCACCTTAGTATTAACCTTCTAACCACATCTTGGAGAGAATCAAGATTATCTACCATTTATCTGATGCATTTTTTACCACCAAAGTGTATGATTTTCTACTAAATGCATCCTCCAATGAATTTCTTTTACTAGGTGTGTACATCAAGTCAATTTCAGACATCTTGAGATACTCCATCCATATCCTCTACCTCAAATTCAAATCCCTTTGAGAGAAAATATTCTTTGTCTCTTACGATCGATGAACACTATGAATTTCCCACCAAAGAGACAATGACACCATGTTTTCAAATCATTCACCACAACCTCTAACTCTATATCATGCATTGGGTAGCTCTTTTCATAAAACCTCAATATTTCTGATCCATATGAAATAAGATGGTACCCTTTCCTGGGAACACACCCCAACATTGATCCTGATGTTTCACAATGCATGGCGTACCCTTTCCCAGGTTTTGAAAAAACGGTGATTTTTCCTGATGTAAGGAAACCCTTAAACTCTTAAAAATTCATGTAACATTTCTCATTCCAGTGAAATGGAACATTATTCATTGTCAAGGATGTATTTAGTTAAAATAATCAAGTGGATTTATAACAAAAGTTTTGGTAATAACCCAGTAGACCAAGGAAAATATATATCTCAAAGACATTCTTTGGCAGTTTCCATGAGGTAATATCCTCTTTCTTCATCAGATCGACTGAAACATATCTCCCATAAATAACATTTCCTATGATACATAACTCACGTATCCAAAAATCAAACTTTGAAAATTTTTCCTACAAGTGATGATCTCTCAAGAATCCCAAAATTGTTTCCCTAAATTTCTCATGCTTAACCCTTGTCCTAGAATACACTAATATGTCATCGACAAACACCACCACAAAATAAACTAGATATCTCGGAACTATCTGATTCATCAGTGCCATAAAGTTCACTATTTCATTCATTAGAGCTATGTTCATAACCAGATTATCACAATGACCATATCTTCTTCTGAATGTTGTTTTTGGAATATCCCCCTTATGAGCCTACAAATGATGATATCCTAATTGCAATTAATTTTTAGAGAACCACTAATCTCCCCTCAACTTATAAAATATGTCATCAATTCGTGGGAGTGGATATCGATTCATTATGATAAATTGGATAAGCATTCTTAAAAAAACATAGATAAATAATTACATTTGACTTTTTAACAGACAACATCAGTGCTGCCCACAGTGTCATGCTTGGTCAGATGGACCCTTTGGATTCCAACTCTTCTAACTACACATTAAATTCCATAACCTAATTTGGATTCATTTGGTAAGATGAATGAAAGATTAGACTGGTCCAAAGAGGATATCAATCTTAATTATAATTCTCTCATGGGTTCGAACCTTTACAATTCATTAATACAGACTTCCTAAAACTAATGAACCAATATTGGAAAACTACTTCTCCCAATATTTTATACTGAAGCCAATGAAAATAATACCAATTAATATGAGATCATACTAAATTATGGTTCCATAAAATCCATTACGACATCCCTTTCACTCCTATATCACTAAAATAGATGCTCAACACCCCCATCATAAAATAGAAGTTCACGCATAATAGTCAATGTGGGCCTTAAAAATCATCAACCAATCTATACTCATGATTATATCATAAATTTCAATACTAAGCACTTTAAAATCCCACATCAACTAAATATCATCCACCACGAAACAACATTCTCAATAAAGGAATGCTTGGAACTCTTTTTTACATAGAGGAGTTTGACGTTTTGACATAGAAGACATCATTTATAAATTTAAAACCAATAAATAAATAGCACAATAAGAAATGAAAGAATGTGATGCACCCATATCAAACAACACTTTCATAAGGATTGAATTAAAAAGAATCATACTACTTGTTATGGATGGTCCAAGACTGTCATCCACAACAACTTACTCAATTACAAACACCTATATATTGTCCACACTCTTCTCATTATTCCCCCTCCAATGATTCATGGTGTTCTTAGAATCAATGTGGCTAATAATATTCTAATGATGATGGGTATGATTATAATCATGTTCCATGGAGGAACATGATACATGAAACCCCTGAGTAGTGTCATGAAAACCCGACTATGGAGAATTGTGACAATAATACTGACGATGCAACATATGCATGATGTTGTGACATGATTAAGGCTGTTCTACACAATCCTACTGCATGGGTCCTATAGAACCACACTAGAAACAACATGTCTTACTCTGAGGCTTTATAGGATGTTTCACCGATCTACCATCGTATTCTAATCCATAATCCCACCCTAGAAATAAGTGTCACTCTACCCCTTTATCCTTGAGTTGGAGTTCCCACTATTTCCTATAGTTTCCAACATGATTCCATATCCTGTATCCCCCATGATATCCATTTCATCCACTATTTCTATATTTACCATCTTTGTATAATCAATTATACTGAGTACCGAAATTTTTTAACATATTTCCTACCTCATCAACAATTCAAAAATGCATGCCTTCAACGATGTACTTGTAGAAACCTCAATTGAATACTGTACTGAATTTAGGAATTTAACTGCATACTCCATCAAATAATGGTTTTTTTATTAATGTTATAGAAATTATTTTCTCACTAAATTCCAAACATGTGAGGATGGAAATTTTTGTTGAAAAATTATTCAAAATCCTCCCATGCCATAACATGGTCCACTTTAGCTCAGAAAAATATCTCCCACCACTGATGTGTAAGATCATACAACATGTATGACACTAACTTAAATCTAAAATCTTCCAGTGTGCCTAGGAAATCGATGGATCCATTTTTCTGGTTTATCCACACTTATTCCCTTTCCAGTACTGAATTAACCTTAATAATTGGTGAATTATAATTCTAAAATGTAACTGTATGATCAATATGTTTCAGCTCTTCCATTTTATTCCCACATTCCATAGCACGGAAGGGTTGTGGTATGCTCTGAGAAATCTACTAGTTCACCTAGGGATCAGGTGAAACCATGTTTTTAGTAGCTTCTTATTGTTGGTCTCTATGATTCCTACCTGATTCCATTTTTACCAACAGAAAAACAACCATAGGATTCACTCACTAGAAACTAAAGAATTGAATTTTCAAATTATAACACAATTTAGTAATCACCATAATTCATTACCAAATTCCAATTTTCCCATTTCGGAGATTTTTTTAAAAAAATCCACAATGTTTTAAAAAATAGAACCATTTTCAAAATGCCACAACCATTCTTTTTTTGAAATCGAACATTTGAATAACATTTCCAGATTTTTTTAAATCAAAATATTAATACCATAACATAAATCATTATCCAAATTGAAATATGAAATAATTTTTGGAACTTAATTATACTATAAATTCCATGAACATCTCATTGGTCACACCCATGACAATGATATCACACTCCTATAAGTGTCTCCAAAACAATTTTGTACCTATTTCCTTGCTAACACGAAGTTTATCATAAAAGGGAAAAATAAATCATTTTATTATATACATTTATAGTTACAACAATCCTACTCCTTCCTACTATCCCAAATCAAGGTATAATACAACAATTAATTCCAACTCTATATCCGACAATCAACATTAAAAAATCTGAACATGACTGGTTAAATTTGTAAGTCAAGGAACAAAATAAACTGATACCACATGTAACATATCTCTCCTTCATATTGGACTGAGTAAAGGAAGAGGTGATTATGTCCTTAAGTAACATTTCAAAGGATCTAATGGCTACAAATAAATGTTGAAGAATTCATTACAAGTGGTGATAGATTTACACTTTTCAAATAAAACAATTATCCAGACATGCCCTTACCCAAAAAAACTGCATGATGTATCTCAACAATGTTAAAAATTAATCCTCAAACCCATTAAAACAAAACATAACAATTCCAAATACAATTCATAGTACCAATATGAAGAGTAAAACAATAAATTTCAAAGACTACAAACATAGCTCCAAATCTCTACACTATACACCATGATCAAACACCAAAAAACTACCCAAGCATCACGATGCACCACAAAAGGAATGACACACTCTTCTTTTACATGTGTCTTAGAATACAAAATCTACAAATCACTAAAGTTCCAATTTATGGGATGATTAATAATACTTAGTACGGTTTTCCCAAATGAATTACCTATAAACTATACTGGGAAAGAATTTCTTTTATCACATATATTAAAAAATGTTTTAGAAACCCATATAAATGGATGAAATTTATAGCAACCCAACACACACTTACCTGACCATTTTACCCAAATCAACAAAATTCAAAGAAAAGAAACAAAACACATCATTAAAAATTTTCCTAATAAATATTAGTAAATCCATATTCACCTCATAGGGATTCACACATGATCCAATCATATTCATAAGTTCCACACACCCAAAAGAGACCTACCCGAGATAGTAGAGCATCACATCCAACCCGGTCCAGCCCTCTTCATTCCCACTTATTCTTTATGGTGGTCCTTCACATACACTATCCCTCACATCCTTTTATATTGGTCCTTCACTCCCACTATCCATCCATTCCACCTATTTTTATACTATAAGTCAACAACCATGCCAACAACATTGACCGAAATCACACAAAATGAAAATATACAATTTCCATGATCATATCAATAAACACAAGAAAATCTATACTTCCAAAAAATTCCAAACCAACCAACCCTTCAAGCGAATAAATAATTCTGAAAACATTCTAAAACCACTTCAAAAAATCACCTTTTATTGAAAACACCCACAATCCATTATCCATTATAAACCACATTTAACTAAAACAACATATTTACTTAATTTTTATTTTCCAATACAATTTTCCATTAATCAACAGAGACAATAAAAATAAAACCATCATTTTAAAATATAACAATGAATCCCATTCCAAAATAATAACCAATTTTCCACAAATCCACAAATTATCACAAAAATTGGTTTCCACCAAACATCCCACAAAATGTTTGTAATCAATTTCAAGAAAAACAAATTTATTTGAAATGAACACTTTTAGTTCTAGTAAAATGGAGTCATGTGTAAATCCATCTGCCATAGGGATAGGTAAATCCAACCCACCACACAACCACACTCCAAAACTATGTTAAAAATCCTCAAAATTTCCATATATCCCTTTCTTAGGAATCAAAAAATAAGAAATCATAACATTATTAGCCTAAAATCCCCAGATCTACATTCGAAAGAATTATATTTTGTAAAATGGGGGGGGGGGGAGAGATATAAGTAGATCTAGAGAAAATAAAAAAATCCTCAAGGGTGGAGACTTACGAAGGGAGAATTTCCTTCAATTCACCATGAAAAAACATTAAATCCCTCTTTAAATGAGTGTGATTTCATACCTAGCCATTGAGAAGAGGAAATAATAAGTTGGGTTTTAGTGGTAGTAAAAACTAGTGCTTTAGGAAAAATATTAATCCCCTTCCTTTTTTAAAACACCTTTATTTATCCCATGCATAGTTAGTTGCACGGTGAGGAAATCTTGTGCAATCCACATGATTGATTTTACCTCAACGGAGTTCCTCACATGGTTAGCCCACATAGTTAGACAAACCATGCACCAATATGTTGAATCCTACTTTCCCAAACATCAAGGATTACATTGGCTTGCAGAAATTGTTTGAAAACTATGCTCATGGACCATGCACCATCACTGTTTCTTCTAGTTTAACTTTCACAATTCCCCATATGTATTTCATGGTTCTCACTAACTATGATAAAACTTTACACCATTAAAAACACAGAAATTCTTCTAAAAACTTGAAAAACACTCAAAAACCATTCCCAGCCTCATTACATACTTAAAAATACATAAACAAGGGATTAATATCTCAAATAGGTGGTAATACATACATTATAATGATTCTCATGGAAATTTTAGTGATTAAAATATCAATTTTATTTTTTTCCTTTCATGAGTTTTTTTTAAATTTGACCAATGTGGTAAGGTAGTTATTTTATTCTTTGATTGTTTATCATGACTGTTTGTGATTATATTTTTGATGATGAATTATTATGGTATATCTCTAATATAACACATTAACATTATTATACTCTAGCAATACAAATAGATTACATGTTTTTCTTTTATTTTACAATCTATTATTACCAAAGATACTTGAAGAATATATATTTTGGAAAATATACATTATTTCCCTCTGCGTTCAAAAATGTTTTTCATTCCCCATCAATGTTGTATACTATTTTTTTAATAGTTTTATTAATTCATATATGATTTTTAAATTCATTTTATCACATGCTTTAGTATTTTATGATTTTTTAAAAAATAAATCTTCTTTTCATTTTAAAAATCGTATACCTTTTGTCATTTACGAAATCTATGAAAAGAAAATGTGGTTTATGTACATTACATGAACATAAATTACCACCATAATGACCATTATATGATGTGAATCCTCCTTTAAAATATTAAATGTTATTTTCAAATAAGTGTTTTTCATTAATATTTGGAAAATAATTAAATTTCAAATAATATATTTTAAGGATAAATGGGTATTACCCTCATGAAATGTTTCCACAGATATTATATATAAAATTTTCATCGATGATAACAAATCATGATGTTACTTATGTTTTACTAGGTTATAATTCATTGATACCATCCTCGTTATTTTTCAGGACTTTTTGGGACTGTGATTAATTTTTTATGAAACATGTTATCTTACATGAGTTATTTAATGATTAATTGAGGAAATGTTAATGAAACCCATTTCATTTCCATAGGTTATTCTATGATGAAATAATTATGATACCCATTTCATATTCCTGGGTCATGATATCATGATTTTTTATTATCTTGAGGAATGTATGTTTGTGGTTTTTAAAATTTGAATAGTGGACCCAAAATTATATAGCCCTCTAATCTATTGGGAAATGATAGAAAGATCATAACATTAATATACTACAATATGGTGTTAATCTAGTTCAGTGAGGGATATTTTACACTATAATAGTATTGGGAGTAAACCATGACTACAATTATGGTTTTTGAAGTGAATCAAAGTCACTATTATAGTCTTGTAAATGAGACTTTTCTACTATCAAACTTATTTTAAATGCTTATGTATATTCCACCAAATTAGGTCTTATTCCTTTTTTATTTTCTCCTAGATAATGTTAATTAATCCATTAATGATTCATCTATTATGAATTCCCCTGATTTATTCTATGTCTAATATGTGGATATATTATATGAAGGGAAAGGTATTCATATTCCCTTATTCCCCAATGTTCATGTTATATTTAAATGATCATTGATATATCCCTTATTTAACCATTCTGAGCAATTGATCTCACACTATCAAATGTTTTCTTCCCTAGTTTATGAATAATGGTATTTGGTATAATATGTCTAAAAAGGGTGCTAGTTATGAATAATATAGTGGGAGATGATTTAGTTATGTTATGGACCAATTCCTTATGTATCCAAGATTTCAATGGCACTAGACCAATAAATTTTTTGGCATGGGTCATATTTTTATGTTATAAATATTAATCTATTGAAATTTTTTATTGATGTATACAAATTATAGGTATGTAGTGTTTTTATCGGAGAAAAGATTCTTTGAAAATTTTAATTTGGTATGAGAAAACATGAATGAAAACCCCTAGGATAATCATAATTATAAGACAATGTCCAATGTTATGATAAATAAAGGATTGTGGTTTTCCAAAAAAAACATCACTATATGGATACTATAAGTGGTTTTGGGTCTGAAACAGATTTATTTATGGTCATTATCATAAAAAAGTGTTTTTCTGGTATATCTCATCTATAATTTTAGTGTTTGGTGAGTCTTCCCTTACTAAAAACATAATTGTACACTCTCAAGTGGATATACTAAGGTTAGTTTCCAATTTCATTATAAAGCATTATAATAGATTTGATTATATAATGATCATGATTAACCAATGTAAAATAAAATTCATCATATATTGAAAAAAATGTGTCATGATTTAGATATCATATAAATTATTTTTCATTATTAAATTTTCTTACTCTAATATTATTGTTTCTCAAAATGTTATTTTTGTATTTATTCATTGGTCACAAATTGAAGGAACCGTTCTAGCGCCTCATGTGAGAGACAATGAAATGGTTCTCCTCATAAAAAATAATATGTTCTGGGATATTTAATGAAAAATCTTGTCACTGTGATAATGAATCTTTCTTTGTCTATGAAACATACCTTATAAATGATCAAATGAGGGACACAAATTCTTATTCATCTATCATGAGGCAGGGTCTACCTTCTTTAATTGGGTCCTCTAATTAACTATTTAATTATAAAAAATGATATGTACCATTGAGATTATTTTTTTTATTTCCTAGATTTTGGATTATGAAATTGTTATTGTGGCTATTTATCATTTGTTAAGATAGGTAGATATATATCGAACTATTGTCATCAATGTGAGGCAGCAAGAAGAACAAGACTCTATGGGGTCAGATTCTTTTAAGATCATATTTTTAAATAATCACTTTACTCATATTATTCATATGAAAATTTAGATTTAATTGCTTGAGCTAGAGTAGAAGGATGAATAATATATTTTAACTTTTTGCTAAATATTTCAGCACATTTCAGGTATGCTTTAGGTATATCATCTAACATGAATACGATGTCGACAAATTCATTAGTTTAATAAAACCAAGTATCCAAATGGTTTTAGATTTAAGGTGATTTAATAGGTATTAATAAATAATAATATGTGCTATCAAGGAGGAAATGGAGAATGGAGTTACCCTTAAATATCATGGTTCTAATAAGAAAGGAATAATAGAATGAAATAAAAATTCTAAATACCATAGATAGAATAATTTGAGCAATCCGGTATGCTTGAGGTGTGTTAAGAAACATGAGGGAAACTTTTGAAGGGGACTAGTTAATGTTTTTGTTGATAAAAGAAGTTCATTGGGAAATGAAATGCAAAAGTCACAAGAGTAAGATAGAAAATTGTGTGAATTCATAGAAACATCTAAAGAATACATGACTAACAATCTAGTGTTTCAAATGAATGTGTTATTGAAATAATGATAACTAGTTCCCAAACACGGAAATTAATGAGAATGATCAATGTAATCCACAACCTTATACTATAGATAAAGTAAAATATCATGTGATCACTATTTCTAATGATTTTTAAGATTATGATGTGGTGAAAATTACACTTTCAATCAACTCTAAAACTACTAATGTATTATTTAAATCATCTTATGTCTAATCATTTATATATAATGAAATTTATATGTGTATCAAAATAGAACCAAAAAAATTAGATGTTGAATTAGAAGTAAAAAAAACTAAGGGTATGATGATTTCATAATAAATCTATTATTATTATCTCATTTATGTTTTGGGGAATATTCACCTAGTAAAACATATTCATCTGCATTTGGCTTTATTTGATGTTATCCTAGTCATGGATTGGATTTATCTATATAAATCACAATTTATGTACCATGTAAGGGAAGTTAAATTTTATATTATTATCCAAATAATGATTTTCTATAAGTGTGATAATTAATTTGAACTTCAAATGAACATAGCATCCATTTTATCTGTGTTTATTCCTTTTAAAAAAGTTTTCTTATCTTGGATGGTTTGGTAGAAAATCTACATCATTGATATTCCAATTGTGTGGGAATTTCATGATATCTTATCATAAGTGATTCTTAGTCTTCCATAAAATTTTGAAGTCGATAACTCAATAAAACTCATACCAATTACTAAAACAATTTCAAAGAATCATTATAGAATATCCCTGTTTAGGAATTTAAGGAAAAAATCCATCCGAATCATGACAATGTATTTATTCGGACAATTTTGTCACCATAGGGTGCCCAAGAACATTTTTTTATAAAAAATGTTGTATCATTGAGATAATATATTTATTACTGATAACTTAAAATGATCAAAATCCAGAATAATTATCTGCTTCCATGTATTGATGACTTGTTTGAAAACTACAAAGAGGTCAATATGTTTCCCAGAATGATCTTTGTTATTGATATGATCAATTAGGGGTCAATAAGAAGGATATAACCATGAAGTAATTTAATATAAGGTATGTAAACTATGAAGATATATTGATTCCATTTCATATTAATAATCCATCTACTATCTTGATGAATATAATGATTAATATATTAAGATATTTTTTGGCAGTATTTATATATCTCAATCCAATATATTTAAAGAGAATGTAGGAGAATAAGGATTACTTATGGATGGTTTGAAGCCCCTAAGGTTAGTGTATTCGTATGAAATATTTACAATGTGTAATTTTTTTACGAAAAAAGATTCATTTTTTTGTCATAAAAACTCAAGATATGAGATATCTATGGTTCTATAAAGGATAGAAGTTATTAATAACATTACTAGACCAACCACTGTGTCTATGAGTCATAATTTTTTTTTGTATAAATATTATCAATTCATCATGAAAAAGTTTTCATAGCTTTCCAATCGACTCAAAAAATTAACATAGAAATGGGATAGGTACCTTTGGACATTATAATGTAATTTTTTTAATGGAACTAAAATGAATGTTTTCATCCCACTTGTGATTACATTACTCGGAAGTGAAGAATATTTTATTAATATAGATTGATGTATCATATAATTTATTTGGATGTGTTCACATGTAAAATTATATAGTGATAGATTATTCCTCACAAAAAATGATGATTCAAGAGAAAAATTACTCAAATCATGATTTTGGAGTTATATGAGGAAATTTTTCATTCGATATATGGAGACATTATCTGTACTGTGAAATGTGTGACATAAATAAAAATAATATAATTATAAATTATATATTAACTTAATATGATATGAATATGAATAAGAGAATATTTTGGGTTTTGATTAATGATTTTGACTGCTCAATACATTACAAAAGTTAGAACGTGAACAAGGTGGAATATAGTTTGATATGAAATAATAATGCCAGCTAATTTATAAAAATATTAAAAAATATAAAATATTTTTATATTTTTATTGAATGGATATGGAAAATATGAATTAAGGGAAGATGTATAATTTTTTTAAAATGATTGTTCAACCTCCGATCAAAGTGGTGATTAATGATTTGTAGAATGAAGATACAAAACTGAAGTAGAAGGTTATATGTTTTTTTGAGTTCAAAATTTATTATATTAGAATGATAATGTTCCCAAATCATGTCATTTTTTCACTCAAAAAATATTTTATTGAGGAGGTGTTGGATATGAATCATAGTTCATGATTCCCTATTCATCCTATATGTTCATCAATGAAAACGGATATGAAATAGAATTTTTCATGGGATTACATTAATAGAGATATTTATTAGTATGTATAGTAGTTCCTAGTATCTCGTTATGATAGGGGTAAGTTAAAAAAACTCAATTTAGTTTATAAACATTACCCATACTATAATGTAAATGGTAAAATATCCAAATTTATTTTGTCCCCTGACACCCCAAAATGATTAAGGGCTATAATTCCATTAAGGATAGAGTGAATTTCTTTATATAGAATGAAAACTTCATGACTATTAGGGTTTTACCCTCTATATCTTGTTTCTAGGATATAGATTACATAAGTGGAAATGTTTCATAGAGTTCCATATTCTATTTTATTTAATATGGATCTATGTATCACATCAATGTTCTCGTGAAGTCTTTAGGAGGACCTAGATACAATGATATGTTTGGGAACAACATACCATCCTCATATAGATGGTCATTTCAACAGAACCATCCAACCCTATATGATATACAATGATTTTTTTTATTTTTATTTCAAATGTGGATGGGATTAACACCATCCCATAGTAAGATTTTCATAAAATAATTGATTTCCCATGATAATTTAGATGGTTCATTATGAATTCCCCTATGGAAGGAAGTGTGAAAATAAAATATGATAGGATGAAGTCAGAGAATGAAGAATATATGGACTTGAGAAATATAAGGAAATGTTTTTGAAAGTAAGTAGTATTTAAAAACACATCATGGTAGCCCAAATTCAATATAAAAGTTATATTGGTAATCATTGATGAGATTTGGAGTTTAATGATAGTGATAAGGTGTTTCCATGAATATCATAATAGAATAAGTCTATGATATTAAAAAGTAATGAAAATTTGATCCTTATATATGATGTTCCTTTTCAGATTCTAGACTATGTATAGATGGTTGATTATCACCTAGCACTTCAACAAAAAAACTCACATGTTCACGATGTGTTCAATGTATCTTTCCGGGTGAAATTAATAACAAAAAATGAAAATGTTATAAACTCATAAATCATACCACTAGAGAAAGGTATCTCTTATGTGTAACTACTGGTGGTTATTCTAGATCATAAAGATAATGTTCCATGAAACCGTACAACATACCCAGTTAATGTTTTGTTGAGAAACCTCCAATATGAGGAAGCTGCCTGGGATCTAGAAGATATGATGATGATGAAGTATCCATTGTTTTTATTATCAATGTGATTGGATTTCAATATAGAAATTATATTTAGGGGATATAATATACCACCCAGATATTTTATGATTTTATTTTCAAATAAATTTTAATTATTCGATACAGTTCCCTACACACAACACTAAGTGTAAATGAACCACCATACTCTTTTAGAATATTATTATTTAATATGATATTTATCACCTATACATTTAATTTTGTATGAATTAGACACACTAAATTATTATAATGTTTTGGTTTATATATATACAATGAATTATATGGTTATAAATTAATTATTAGTGAAAAAAATCAAAATGAATGTAAATGATGTTTTTTTTCAAAAAAATTGTTTTTTTGTGAAATGTGTATTTATACTAATTCATTAAACTAGTGACTATTGGTGTATGATTATAATTAAATATGATCTATTTAACCAATTATATTACCAATCACCTAATATCTTTTCTATTCATGGTTATGTATATATATAGTTTTATGAAAACAAATTATGTTTTCCTAAAGACAGGTTTCACCACATCTTGAACACATGTTTTAAAATTTTTTATACACTTTTGGAAATTTAATTTTAAAAAATGAAGTTAGTTTTCCCAATACACATGTAAAACGTTTCTATATAATTTTTTTGATAATTTTATCAATATTTATTTTATTAAAAAATACTTATTTTTGAAAACATTGACCTATCGTTTAAGTAATTTAAAAAATTAAATTTTTTTAATGGTTTCAAAAGTAAAATTACATAAATAATGTAATTATTAATCTAATATAGATAATTTAAATTAATTTTATGTTGAATTTTGATACAATAAACTTTTATACATAAAATATTTTTTCCTTTGAAAAAATCTTATCGACGCATTTTTCAGTTTAGTTTTAAAATAAATTATAAATTTTATGTGAATTAAATTTGGTAAAATCGATTATATATTATTATTCATAATAAAAAATTTAGGTAATATTTTTGACTGAATTTAGGGTCATAAATAATAGTAAAAATCGTAAAATATATTACCACATTATGTTTAAAACATGATTAACTAGGGTTATACTAAAGGTACGGGGTTAAAATTATTATAAAAATTTCTTAACTTCAATTGGGTTTCCATATTTTTAACATTTATAATATATGGTTTTGGATTCATTTTTTGGATTTTTTTCCAAAGAAGGTTTCATTGAATTATTTGAAATCATTAAAAATTTAATACTGTTTCATTGACCTCAATTTCAAATGTGTACCCAATATCTTCTACTATTATCATTTCGAGGGACTATTTTATCATCTGGTTCCTGAAGAAATTACTTATTTAAATCCCATAACATTGAATAGTGTATCTTTTGTTATTTGAAATACTAAATAGTGAGACATCAGGTATAAACCTAAAGAGGTTGTATAAAGAAGTAGTATAGTTTTTAATCATGTATTTTTGTTTTATTTATTATATTATATCCTTAAAATATTCTTAAAATGTTATTAAATAATATCAAAATTATATTAAATATACTAGTTTGTTAATTTAATAATCAATATTAATCTTCTCTTCTATCAAATTGGAATCAAATATATTAATTACGTGTACAGTGGACTATTTCCTCGCGAATAAATATTATTTATTTTCCATCACCTCCAATCAAAGATGTATATTATGATAAATATATATTTGTATATATATATATATATATATTAATTATGGATCAAGTGTACCTAAATTATTTTTATATCTCATTGAACTTCTTACCTTCCAATCTATTGAAAAATGGTTACATTGCACATGTCTAAGTGTGGACTACCGCCTCCATGAAGTTATATGATAAGTTTGTCATTTTGTTTTTACATGGATTTAAATTACTATATGTTTCATGAATATTTGTTATATCAATTATATAAAAATTATTCTGAAAATGTGGAATATTCTTTACCATTATTTTATTACATCCACTGGAAAAAGGAAATAGTGTTCCTACGTACGTAAGGCCTACCATCTCTATGAATAGTATAATACCTTTTCTATATATAGAAATTATTGATGAATCAAAAATATATATAATGAATATATATATATATATATATATTCCAATTATATAATTATTATAAATTTTAATATGTTGGAAACATGATTTATTTAAAAGGACCAAAACTACCAAACGAGAACATACATAAAAATTGATAAGTTATCACTTGGAATAGGTATTTTAACAAGGAATTGTCAATAAATGGGTGATCAGTGGTTTTATGTAAATAATATATGATATGATATATGTCAATATGGTTATAAAATATATTTATAATAAACTAGTATTTCATATATAGTGGGTTTGAATGTGTATGAAAATACATGAGGCATGAGGTAAGGCATTTTCATCTCACTTTTATTCTTGTGAGACAAATGACTTATTTACCACCTATATATAATAAGTGGTGTATATAAATCCCATTAATATATTTTATGATTTTTATCATGAAAATTATTGGTATTTATGTATGTATCTATAGTTGTGTCATTGATTAGGTTTTACTTCAAATGTTACTAAAGTTGTAAGGGTTCTGTGTTACAATCTCATTGTTATTCAGATTGTTTATGATGGCTATTCTGATGATCAAATCTTGTGATATATCTATAAAAAAATCTGATTAATTATATTATCCTCTATTTATATTTAAATATTACCTGTTTTACATTCATTTTCCTCTCAATATGTACTCATGATAATAGAAGAATATTTTTTTATGGAAAACCATCTTTATTAATATATCCTATTGAATACCCTTCTTATTCTATATCAATGTTTTGTAAATATGTTTTCATTAACATTTCTATAATTTTTTATGATTGATTAAATCATTTTCCCAATTTGTTTACATAAAATATTTAAAGGAATATAAATATCTTTTTCTAAACTTGGTACTTTTTGAAAATTTATTGGCAATGTTGAATGAATATTTGTTTTATTGCACAAGACTCAAAAAAATTCTTATATTCATGACCATGAAATAATTTAGATATTCACATATTAGTTATGAAGTTTATTTTAAATGAAAAATGTTTTCATTATTTTTTGTAAATATTTATATTTTAATGTAGTGATTTAATTTACAGGAGGGTATATTTCCCATGAAATGTTTCAAAGGATCCTCTAAAGGAATTTTCATCTAAGATGAAATCATGTTAAGTTACTTATGTTTTAAAAGGTATTTGATTCAATAATTCAATACATAGAATTTTCTATATGGTTTATTATTTTAATCAAAAGTTGTTTATGAAACCCATACCTTTTCCATGGGTTATTCGGCGTTGAATTGAAGAAATATTAATCTCATTTCATTTCCACGGGTTATGACATGATGAAGTATCTGTGAAACCAATTTCATTTTCATGGGTTATGATATGTTTGATTTCTTATGATATTTGGGAACATATATTTATTAATTTAATTATTTTATTTTTTATAATAGAATTATATATCCCTCTAATGAATTGATAAAAATGGATATCTCATGAGACAAATAGGACATCGTTGGGGTGTTAACCTTGTTCACTAAAAGAATTTTTCCACTATGATAATCATGGGAGTGAAAATTGAATACTGAAATTATTAGGTTATGGAATCATATCCACTATAAAATTATTAAAAATAATATTTATATAGAAAGGAAATCATTTTATTTTAATTTTTGATGATAAAAAGTTATATCATAATCCATTGTTATGATATCATGGATCAGGTTTATGGATTACTTTATGTATCATGAATCTAGTAAGAATAATTCCATAACTTATGATTGTGAACTATTATATATTGGGTGAGGTATTGAAACATATTTTCTTATTCTCACACCCATATTCTCATGTTAGTTGTAAGTCAACATTAATATCTCCCTTGTATACCATTATTCAGTATCTGATCTCACCTTTATTATTATTTCATTCCCTATTTAATGAAGAAATATGTTAGGTAAATTATTTTTAATGAGTGTTATAGTTATTAAGAGAATTGTGGGGAATCATGTAGTTCAGTTAAGAACTAGTATTTTATGTAACAAGTTTTTACAGGGGATTAGATGTGACATATATAATGTCAAAGACACTTGTCATAGTTCTAATCTAGTTTGGTCACAATACCTCCAGAAAGCCTACCAATATGGAAAAGGCTTCCAACTAGCTATGAGGTTATATAATGTAATGTGGGGATACTATATTCCCTCTATCAAAGAAGCATAATTGTAGAAATCAATAAAAAAATCCAAATGATAATAAACAATAACAAGGATAGTAAAAATATAAATAGTCATCCAACATAAAATAATGTATCCAAAATGGGGAAAATAATCATAAGCCAATTCTTTAGATCATTTATTCCATGTAAGTGTCATATTTCAAATGAAAACCCAAAATGTAGACACAAAAAAAATTCCCAAGATGGTCATGTCATAATTTCTAGTTCCCTCACCTATGCTCCATCCTGAATCCCAACTGAGCCACCTAACATAGGTCCCTTCACCTTATCATGTCTACAAACATGATTCCTATTAGGGAACCAATTAGGCAGCCTTGGTAGGGTGTGTGTACAACTCAGTAGGCCACCACCCATGATGTGTAAATAAATATCCAATCTCTAATAGTATATGTAGATGTATAAATAAAAAAGATTAATTGAAAAATTACTCATGCTTAATGTTTAATTATTCTTTAATTAACTACATTGTCCCCTTGGTTCAGGCTATCATCCAAACCAATCATACCATATTATACTCATACCAGGGTCTAAACCCCACATTAATGGAAGGTCCCAATTCCTTCATTCATGGGATTTCATTATTCACTTTAATTCAATTTTATATTCATACATTGGGGGAATAGAGTAGAAGTCTATCACCCCATGGGTATTTTGAAGAACATTCCTTGTCCAACAACTCAATGATCACATGTATTAAATGTATATCTCTCAATGGACTATAATAGAAGGCTAAATGCTCATGGGTATTTGAGGACGTAGTCCCTAACCCAAAACCTAGATGCAAATATAACATCTCATGGTTTCATATTCAGAACCCATCTATTATCCATTACAATAATCCATTATACAACCAATTTCATAAATACATTTATCTTCCATATTATCAATCACATTTATCCAAAAATTTTAATTCATAAATCATCATTTCAGTTATATCATCACACTAAATTCCTTTCTATGATGTCTAGTCTCAAATTTCTTAATGGGTCCAACAAAATACGTAATCGGTTTCACAATATTAATGGAATTGATTAATTAAATAAATTAAAAATGAAATTTCCCAACCTATAAAATAAAATTTCACCAACTCATACGACCAATTATAAAGAAGACAATAGAATTTGAAAATTATACCACCAAACACGTGATCATTTATGAATTCTCTCAAAACATCAAACCTCAATTATATGTTTACTATTCAAAATCTCAATTGCATGGATGATTTCATATCAATAACAAATGGGATTTAATCCTTCAACCAGAAAAGTTATTATCTATGTTAGGAGTTCAAGAGGCCTCACAATCATTCCATCATCTTGAAAATGAGAATTATAATCCCCCAAAAGCCCATAATATTATAATCACACCACATTATAATTGAACATCCTCAGTCTATAATCCCCACAACATATATGATTATTCAGTAATATGATAGGTCTACTAATCCCATGTGTCTATTTCAATCTCTCATTATTCATCCTGAACTTTTCCATGATTCCATAGCACTCAAACCAAAGACATGTTAATTCCTCACACCACTTTATCACTATGATCCATAACACTAATAAGATTATCCTCAAAGGATGCATCATCCACTAGATCAACATTATTAATTTTTATCAAATTATAATGGATTAGGTGGTACAATCAAAGATGTGACATTTTAAAGAAATCGTGAAAGAACCTATACCATTATGGAAGATAAAATTGGTATGCCAAAAGTTTGATCCTCTATACAATTTAAATTTTTTTTTAGTAACATGGGATCTAATTTCAAATACATCCAAATCATATGGTTATCTAATATAGGAGAATCTAAAAGGAATACATGATCACCCACTCAAAAAATAATATGTAAAAAATATCGATTAACTTATTAGTTCTTCCTACTCTAATATGTAGTGATACATTTTTGAATCAACTTGACCTGATATGATGTATCCTATATGATAGTTAGTCCCACCAACTCTGACTCACCCACCTCTATCTGGCATATAGGTTCTCTATATGGACTGAAATAAATTTCCTCATATATTTACATCTAAATATTCACTTTATATATATTGTTATAAGAGAAATCAACTAGAACTAGGTTCTTCAACCAGGAGATACCAAAATTGAGAAATTACACGCGTAGCATATCCTCCAATTACTGAATATTTTGTTCAAACAACCCAACAATATACGAGTGAAATTCCATTCATAGAAATAACATGGTACCCAAATCCTTCTTAAAAATTTTAAATAAGTGTGACATTAATTGAATATCTAAATTTTAAATAATACACCATAGTATCCTATGTAAAAAGACTCTCCATGGAAAACATGTCCCCCAAATAATCTACTGTGAAATGAACCTAGATTTGAAATATATGTGATACTTTCACAAATGTATGAAAAAATAAACCATTTATCATCACTCTTATGAGTGATCTTATGAAGGGACAACTTAACATCTATAGTATCATCATAGAACTTCGATTATAGATTGAGAAATTGTTGTAATAAACCACCATATCATTAATTCATAGCCTTCACTAGTTGACAAGTGTATCATAATTTCCAAAACCTATAATCTCCATTTTTATGCTCAAAACCCAATAATTTATATATAGGTCACTTCAAAATTGGGTCAAAATATGGTGAATTTCCCAATTTAGGGCATGAAAATTTTGTATCAACTCTGTTCACATAATCATAGGCACAACAATATGATTCTAGATATACATGATCTCAAACACATCTATACTTCATTATGATGCTTTCGATGGGGCGTGTGCGTCCGTCTGCTTGAGTGCGACATGCACTAATTTGTTACCCTACTTTCCCACTTTCCAAAGGCGGGTGGTGTCTGCTCTTTATTCAGGGATGAATGATCCTTGATCGAAACTAGATGATGGGATGTCGTTTCTTCCAACCGTGGATTCCTCCTCGAAGCTCTTCACCTAGTCCGGGTCTCCCTCAATGATTTAAGACGTAGTTCGTGAAACTCTTCCCGATGCCATATCTTCATGGACACCAGTTAATTACGCCGCTTCTGTTAGGACATTCAAGGAGTTTGGTCAGGGTAGCAACCTTGGGTTGGGAGACTAGTCATGTTGGTGCATCACTGTCATGTCTTGACACTGGGGAATCGGCATGTCTGACTTCTATCCCTTATTATAGGTCTTCTCGAGGGCACAGAAGCCCGAGGAATCCCACATTGGACACCGGGAATTGTATGCCATGGAAAAGTATCAAAGGTATTCCTCAGCTTCCCATGTCTAACAAAGGGTATGCCTCAAGTTTAACGTCCAGCAGAGACAGATCAGACTGATCAGAACACTGATTAGAGTGGATCAGATGGGCGCAACCCCGGGAGGGGACATTGTGGTTGGGACCGAAACGTGGTTATCTTCTCAAATGTTGTAAAATGGAATGAGGTATGAGGTGTCTTGATATCACCAAGATGTGGTAGCCTGAGTAAGGATAAGTATCGATGATGGATTTGGGCTTGAGCCTCGAAGAGACTTCCTATGTATCCCCGTGGTGGGGAATCAAAGTCCACGTAGTTCAGTAGAGCGATGGGACACCTGAGGAGGCAACCCGCGAGAATGGACACATGGATGGGACCCATTGGAAGTGGAACCTCTGGGTTAGTTCTTGAGCCTCCCAAGAAATTATGGCTCCAGGGAAAGATCAGGATGAGACGTGGGTGTTGGGATTGAACCTCATGGAGGTTTCCTACGTATCCCCATGGCGGGTAATCAAAGACCACGTAGTTTAGATGGAGAATACATTTTAATGTCATGTGGGATGGGTATGGGGCTTATACTATGAGGTGGCTCATGGTGTTGGCGAACTGACGTAAATGGGGTCAGAACGACCAGGTGGTGGGCTTGAACCTTGTGAAGGCTTCGTGCGTACCATGCCTTGATAGGGATCAAAGTCCACGTAGTTTGGGATGGATTGGGGCTTACGATCTAAGGAGGACCAAGGTGGAAATGGGGTTGTGGCACACCTACACAGAGATGGTCAGGTCCAATGGTTGCTGGGCTTGAACCTCCTGATGGTTTCCTACATACCATGCCTTGACATGGATCAAGGTTCCCATAGTTCGGGTATACAGTTTAACGTAATGCGGGATGAGGTCATTTGGGGCTTATGCTTTGAGGTAGCCCATTGTGTTTGGGGCTTGAACCTCATGGAGTCTTCCTACGTACCATGCCTTGACATGGATCAAAGCCCCCGTAGTTTGGGATGGATTGGGGCTTACACTCTGAGGCGGCCCAAGATGGTGGGGCTTAAACCTCGTGGAGGCTTCCTACGTACCATGCCTTGATCAGGATCAAATTCCTCGTAGTTCGGGATGGATTGGGGATTACACTCTAAGGATATCCAAGATGGTGGGGCTTGATCCTCGTGGAGGCTTACTACGTACCATGACTTGACATGGATCAAAGTCCACATAGTTCAGGTGTATAGTTTAACATCATGCGAGATGAGGGTGCCTGGCAGTTTAACGTCCTGCTGCTCGGACGAGGGAACTTGGTTCTTATGCTCTGAGGCGGCCCATGGTGGTTTGGGTCTTACACTCTGAGGCGACCCAAGGTGGTATGAGGAATACACTCTGAGGTGGCCCAAGGTATGTCATGGTCGGTGCTCACTCTAAGCCCACAGGATTTATGCTCGGTGTGAGAAACAAGAGCTAGCAGAGACCTGACGATCATGTCGCCAAGGGTGCGTCCGTGGGAAATTAAGAGGGGCTTATGCATTGGGCGGCCCATTGTGTCGGGACTTACTCCAGGATGGATTCTTGTGGCAACAAATCATAGCGGGAGAGGGATTTCGGACTGAAGAAAGGAGGTGTTATGTTCCTTATCACTCCCTCCGCTGGACCTGTGGACCGAAGATGAATGGAGGGGCACTGTTACCCACCACGCCCTTGGCTGGCCATGGCTTCGAGGGATTGGGGAGGAACAGGGGTGCTACCTCCTGTAAGAAATTTTAGGGCCTTACACCAAGGTGGCTGCCCTTCCCCATGGAAAAATGCTACTCCAATAAGAAGGATATCACCCCCTGTGAGGGATGATCCCATCCCCGTGGAGACAAGTGGGTGTGGAGAATGTCCAAGGCAGGGGGACCCTGCGTGCGTGGCACGGGTCCAGGTCACAGTTTAATGTCTTGTGTTTAGGACGAGGTTCTTGGCAGTTTAAGATCTTGCAGCTCGGACTAGGTGGGTCTGCTCCACACCCATAGGACTTACATAACCGGTACCCTCTGCCCCTTATGGGAGGGAAGGTATCGGCAAGTCCATGGAGAGTGGGTTTCATGTAGCGATTCATTGAGGGGTTCACATTAGAGTGGATATATGAAGAAGCAATAGCCATTATAGTGCCTATGTGAAGAAGCACGAGGCGAAGCAACGCAATGGGAAGAATTGTCCATGGGACTTTGAAGTTTCTCCATACAAGCCTAGAAGGTTGTACGGGAAAACAATGTATGATACGGATACCCGTGGTGCACAAGACACCTGTGGATGGTACCTAGAAGAAGGGAATTGGGCACTCGCGCAAGGGGGTGCCCGGGGAGCACCGAGGTGAAGGTACCCAGTGAATTACGCGAAGCCCTTGAGGTTTGCACGAAATAAAGGGACCTGGTGCGAAAAGCCCCATGATGATGCGAAATCATGGATTCTTGCATGTAATTGGTGGGGGGAGGAGGGGCGGAGGTTTTGAACCCAAGGAGAATGATTTGCGCGCAAGTGGTAGAGTTCACGTGCAAGTCCAATGGGTGCGCGCAAAGGAAGGAATTTTCATGCAATTGGTTGGAATGTGTGCAATGGAAGGAATTGCGTGCAAGGGGGGAACCACGATGGGATAGAAATTCGGTCTAAGCCATGAGGATCTCGTGGGAAGGAAAAACCCATGGTGGACTAGCATGAAAATAACCGTACCTGAAGGCCATATTTTGCATGTGTGGAAAGATTATTTCGCGCATGAGAGTCGGTCTGAATTTTTCAGCCATCAAATCGAAGGGGTCATCTTCTATTTATAGAATTTTTGGGGGTGCGTAAAATAGATCGGCATGAAATAATTGAATGCCAGAGGTGGTGGTGTGAAATGACATCCATGCGGGGCGCGGGTGCGAGATTATTTCTCACCTATGCTAGGGAATCTTCGTGAATCCCTAAACATTCCGCACGGGATACATTTTTTCGCGTGCTTCACCATTTGTTTCACGCAACGCCTCTGAACCCCTTGGAACGGGTCCCCAGGTCCAAATATGACGTCTCTTTTTCATTTTGAAACATCCTTAACACTTAATCACTTTTCAGCGTCTACAAATTCCCCCCCTTGGAATTGGATCGACGAGGTGTCGCAACGATCGGATTCCGATGGGAAAGCCGAAGTGTAGGGCTCCGCAGGGTCCATGCACGCAAAGAGCTAAGGCTGCGCGCATAACCCAGCTAGGCACGGAATCTGCTTTTCATGCAGGCACGGAACCCAAGATTAGCCTATAAGAGAAGCTGAGGGTCCCATGCTCCGTACGAGGGTGCACCAGAATTAAGGGGAAAGGGGAAGGTCACCCAGATGCTGAGGAGCCTATTCCCCTAGGTGGAATCTCTGAGGTAGACCATGCCGCTGGCCTGTTGGTTGTCGTCCTGGTCTATTTGATCACTGATCCTGAAGAAATTGATGATTCAGATCCAGAAGCGGCTGAGGAGAGCTGCGTGGTGCTACGCAAGGGCTGGAAGTGCATCTGGCGTTTTCTCTGGTAGCCACAGACGGAATGGCTGAAGTCGATGGGATCACTCCACACCTAACTGCATTTCCTGTGTGCCAGAGGGGCAGATTCTCAATGCCTTCACCAGACGGTCCGTGATTTCATGTCTGAGATGATGCATGAGATAAGTCGGTGCTCCAACGTCACCGAGTGTCGGGATGAGTCGGGGAGTACCTGATCATTTTTTAGGGCAGACCAGGAGGTCCAACACCTCGAATAACAGGTGAAAGAATAAGAGATATTCATCGCAAACTTCTCTGAACTCATGGAGAAACTGAGGGTCCAGCTTGCAGACTCCCACAAACAACTCGTGGAAGCGAGTCGCCATATAACTGAGCTACAAACCGAGTAGGTGTAGGCATGGGCCAGTGTCAGCGAACTACGCTCCATGGCCACCGATGAAGAAAGGGTCCTCAGTGGACGAGAGGCAGTTATGGATGCCACCAGCCAAAAGTTGAAGGCATTGAAGAGATCTATCCTAGAAGACGACCCTTAAGAGACCTGTTTTGGCCTAACCCATAAACTTACCTCACCTTACTGCTTATTTTCTCCTTTTTGAAATGTATGTGTGGAAAAAATTACTTACTTTCCCCTTTTCCTAACATAATAGTCCCTTTGGTTTAACATGATCAACCATAATCCCAAAATAAATAGCAATCCATCCCTAATCATTCATGGACCGTACCCGATGTGACAAACAAGGGAAGCTCATACTATCACTTCATTTGATCGTGGGAGAATCAAACATGATTAGGGAATTCGAAATTCGAACCCGAACATTCGAGGAGATGAGGGAGGCCCGATCAAGAAAGAGGACCTCAGACCAATCTATGTATCGTCTTCTCAATGTTCTCTAGGACACGAGCGGGGAAATTCTAGTGGCATTGGAATTAGTCCGAACATAGGGTAATGGAACAATGCGAATCACATTACCCAAATTCAGAACACTATACGAGGGGTCTGGCAATAAAGGATGATTGTTGACCATGTTCGGAACACAGCATCCCTATTGCATTTTCCTAAAATGGGGGAACCAAATGAGGGTCAACCGCTGACCATGTTCTCAACATGGGACCTAACTCAAATATCGTCCATCAGTCTTCCAGAATGTTGGCCCAGGATAGCAGGAAGACCATAGGACAAGAATCCATACTGTTCGAGGGTCCCATCAAACATGAAAGATGATGAGGATCCTATTAAAGGGTCACGGGATGTGTGGAATGGGATTTGGTGGTTTGTTCACATAGAATCCAACACTCCCAAAATTACCCCACAGTTGTGGAAGAAAATTAGGCGGTCGCATTAATATGATCATGGATCATCCATAATTTTAGACAGGACCTCTCTGGTGAGGGAACTATCGCTTCCCAATGTCATTATGGGGCATCACGAACATTTTTAGGGAAAATTCGGCAGTTACACAACTCCCTAGGGTGGGTCAGGCCAAGTGGCCGAAGGTGGGGAAAAGGATGGGATTTGTGATTCCTAGGGTTGTACCCGAGATGAAATGTCTGGGCATTCCTACATATCCCATAATGATGAGAATCAATCCATACTTAGTTTTGGAAAGGTTTCAATGTTCGGTAAGGTACCCGTGCAAAGGATGAAAGGGGTGTGTGGGTCTATCCCTTGCACCAAAAGAAGTGGCATTTGACGTATCTTGTTTGTCCTTTAACATGAATGGTTTTTTTGTGAAGAGACATGCCTAGGATTGATGTTCCTAGAATCTCCACAATAATCAATCCGTATACATGCGTTGACAAATGGTATGGTGGATGACTGATACCCAACGTAATGCCCCCTATGATGAGGTCATCATAATCCAGTGCTGGTTTTTTTTGTGCAGCCAGGATGATACTATCACATTTTAGGGTCATGTGATTGGACCCACCAGCAAATTTTATGTTCATATGGAATGGACCTAATGGAATTTGCATGATGTGATAAAGCGTACCCGACGTGAATGAGGATGAGGTCCACACCACCACCACGCGCGATTCTGGGAGAGGAGCCTCGGGCCAGGAGGCCAGTGAGGGTCAGAGGATAAGGGGCAGGAGAAACTAACTCCCAGCTGATCTGGACCCAGAAGCATGATTTATAGCTGATCCCACGTATCCCATGGAGATGAGGATCTAGCCGCACATATCTCTTAATGGAGATCTTAGTTTATGGTCTTAGAGCTCTGACCATGGGAGCCCTGAAGGACGATGTATTACAGCTTTGTCCCCAAAAAGTGTGGAGGTTCACTGAGGGATAGTGCAAAGAGTGTCAAGATTCCACATGGACATGATGGGGTGGAACATAATGTGAATCATGAAACTAACTTTCAAGGCCTAAAGGGGTTGGCTTGACGATGGAGGATTACTGCTGACCATATTCGCAACACAGCATCCTGTTGTGTTAGCCTGAAATGGGGACACAAAAATGAGCATTGACTGCTGACCATGTCCGCAATGTGGGATTTTTATCAATTTGTGGTCTGAAACCCTCGGGGGCATTGGCCTATAATGGTAGGAGATCCCTTAGGTGTTGTATCCATGCCATTTTTGGGGGTCCCTTGAGGTGTGAACGATAGTGGGGGAACAAATGAAGTGGAACACAAAGCTTGAAAAGTGGAAGGAACTTGCCTATGTTGAATCTGACACTCCTGGTCCTAGACCAGAGTACTACTAACACATTGGAGGACCACTTCCAGGGGTCGAGGGACTAAACTTGAGGGCGTCCAAGAGATGGCAGATTGCCGAGGGAAGGGGACATGGTGCCAAAAACCGAAAGCAAAGGACGTTATAACCTTGTACCACTCCTAAATATCCCCCTCGTGGAGAGGGATAGGCCAAAGGCCTAGGTAACCGGTAAGTCATGAGATCTCTAAAAGATGGGGCTATACACGAAATCAAAAAGTTCAGGAGGTCCAACATATCCCATAAGGATGGGAATCATGCCACACGTAGTTCTTGAAGATTCAGTTTAATGTCATGCGGAATGAACATGTAATTTTGGGTCATGCGAGACCGACAGTTTAAGTTCGTGCGAAATTGTAGTTAGTTTAAGGTCATGGAGGACCCTAATTGAGTTTAATGTAATGGAGGACTCTAATCCAGTTTATGGTCATGGAGGACCCTAATCAAATTTAAGTTCATGGAGGACCCTAATCCAGTTTAAGGTCATGGAGGACCCTAATCCAGTTTAAGGTCATGGAGAACCCTAATCCCTTTTTAGGTCATGGAGGACATTAATCTAGTTTAAGGTCATCGAGGACCCTAAAAAGGGTCCGGAAAAATATTTTTTCATGAACTTGTCATTGGTGGGTGGAGTCATACGCTCACTATCCATGGTCTCTAAGGAGTATGCTCCATTGGGATAAAACTTATGAACAATGAATGGTTATTCCCATTTGGGCTCCAACATGGGTGGTTTCATACCAGGGATCATTGGAACTCTAAGGGATAGTACCAAGTCACCCTACAGGAAGGATCAGAGGCGAACCTTCTTGTTCAACGCTTGAGCCATCCTGTTCTAATGCCTTTTTAGGTTCTGCAAGGCATAAATCCTGTTCTCGTCCAGTGCTTCCAACTTAGCTAGATGGATCTCAGCCAATCTGTCCAGCGCTTTCTGGTCATAGACCACTGTATGCAATGAGGGGAACTAAATCTCGTTGGGTAGGATGACCTCAGTTCTATACACCAAGGAATATGGGGTAACCTGGGTGGAATTTCGAGTCATTGTCCGATATGCCCAGAGGACATCGGGGAGCTTATCCGGCCAACTCCTATTGTTCTGACCAACCATTTTCTATAGAATGTTAGAGAGGGTTTTATTAAATGGCTCAATCTATCCATTTTATTGCATGTGATAGCGGGAGGTATGTTTAGAACGAATGTTGTACATGGCGTACTATTTCTTCAGCTTGGCTGCTCAGAAGCTGGTGCTGTTATCGGTGAGGACATCGTAAGGGACTCCAAACCGGTGGATGATATTAGAACTCACAAAGTCAATGATGAAACGGGTCTTGACGTCTTTGAGAAAAATTGCCTCTCTCACTTGGAAAAGAAATCCATATGGGTCAAAATAAGTCAGCATTGGCGAGCTGTTGCCAGTGGGTATGGCCCTACAACTTAAAATCCCAAGACCGCAAAGGGGCAAGATTACTTGGTAGTGTGAAGATGCTTTGGTGGCCGATGCACAAAGTTAGCAAGAACTTGGAACTCATGTCACCTCTTGGAGAACTCGATACAATCATGGATCATAGAGGGCTAGAAGTACCCTAGTCTCCGGATTTGATGGGGGAGCTTTGGCCTAGCCTGCTGGGCACCACACGAACAGACATGAACCTCTTGCATGTTATAGGGAATCTCAACTCCTTGGAAGAAAAGGAGGAGAACACCATCAAAACCTCACTTATAAAGGATCTTCTCAAGACTGGGACCACTGTAGAGGCTAAACTACAGCACGTGGTGTCGGATTCTCTCACACTCATCCCGGTCTGATGGGAGATTACTGTACCGGAGGTATTCGACCAAGGGTGTCCTCCAATCGGAAACTACTTCGATCACCACATCCAGACGACCCGGGGGTGTTGACGCAGAGGCACCGGTGGTAATATGGCTTACTTCTGGGTCTTCATCACAATCTGGGGTTAAAGAAGCTATTACTCACCGATGCGACACATGGATAATCAGATCATCCTTGTCGGTCTCTGTAAGTGATGCAGCTAAGCGGGCTAAAGCATCCGCTCAACTGTTCAATGACCGAGGGACATGGATAACCTCTGGCTGAGAAGGGAACTGTGCCATTAGCTGGAGAGTACGTTCTGACAACGGTACAAGCTCTGGCTTCCTGAAAACATAGTCACCATTGAATTGCTTGATAACTAACTCAGAGCCCCCTTTCACATGAAAATGGGGTGCGTCGATTTCAAGGGCTAGCTCACGGCCAATAATGAGGGCCTGATACTTATCCTCTTTGTTAGTGCAACCTTCTGACTCCAGTAATGAGTATGGAAGGATGGCATGCTTCGGGGTGATAAAGACAATACCCAGGCATACTCTGTTGAGCCTATGATCATTGAGCCTCCTAACGGTGGTGCTCTGGGAGTTACCATCGAAGTGCATTTGCCAACATGGGACAACTTGATCGACCTGGAGTATTTCCTCATCAGGAAAATCCATGTTCTGGGACTGGTCTACAGGGGTTGGATGGGAATCTAGAAAGTCCACCAATGCCTACCCCTTGATAGCCTCTTGGGGCTCAAACCTAATTTCGAACTACGGGAGGATCACCACCCCCACACGCTAGTCGGCCAGTCAACATGGGGCAGTTCATAATATATTTCAACGGGTTTACCCGAGACACTAGCTATACCTCGTGGTGCTGCAAGTAATGCCGCTATTTCTTCATAGCAAATATGAGTGCAAGGTAGATATTCTCAATGGAGGAGTATCTAGTTTCTGTATTGAGGATCATGCAGCTGAGATAGTATAGGTTGTTCTTCGTCCCCTCCTTGTTCTTCTGGGAGAGAAGGGCACCAAGAGACCATTCTAGGGTGGTGACATAGATAACCAGAGGCTTCCCAGAGACAGGTGGCATCAAGACTGGAGGCTGGAGTAGATACTGCTTGATTTACTCAAAGGCGGTCTCACACTCCTCATCCCACTCATAAGAGGTCCCCTTATTCATGTTCGAGAAAAGGGCTTCCACTTTCCGTCTAGATTCGTAATGAATCGGCGTATGTCGGCCAAGTGGCCATGGAGACCTCAAAGCTCCCGAATATTGCTCGTTGAGGCATCTGACTGATGGCCCTGATCTTCTCCGGGTTGATCTTGATGCCCCAGTACTATACAGAAAATCCATGAAACATCCCAGATGTGACCCCAAAGTCACACATCAATGGGTTCATATTTAGGTTGCGGGAACGGAGGAAATCGAACACTTTCTCAAGGTCCTTGAGATGGTCTGGGAACTGGAGAGATTTGACCACCAGATCATCCATATAGAAGATCACCAATGTTCCCCGAATTGGATTGAATGTGTCATTCATGGCCCGCTGATAGGTGGAACCTACATTATTCAAGCCTAAGGGAATAACTTGGTAATAGAAAGTACCTTGGGGTGACCTGAAAGCTATGGAATCCTCTTCCTCGGGGGATATCCGGATCTGATTATATCTAGAGTAACCATCCCTGAAGAAGAGGGCCTAGAACCTGGTTGTAGTGTCAATCAACAATTCTGTCACTAGAAGGGGAAAATTATCCTTCGAATAATGGAAATTGAGATCTCAGAAGTCGATACAGACTCTAATCTTCCCATTCTTTATCCAGACTGGTACAATGTTGGATATCCACTTGGGGTAATGGACCTCCTTACTGATGTTGTCTCTTATGAGCTTTTCAACTTCATCCTCGACCATGGCGCCGTGAGAAGTGTGCATCTTTCTGGGAGGCTTCTTGAACCCACTATGGTTTGTTAGGAGACTTAGGTGGTGGACGGCTATCTAAGGATCTAGTCCTGGAATCTCATCATAACTCCAGGTGAATACATCACAGTGCTGTTTGAGGAAGCCTATATACCACTACAGCCCCTCAGGGGACATAGCGGCGCTGATCAATGTGGGTCTTGGATCTACCTCACTTCCAAGGTTCACCTGTACCAACTCATCGACCGTGGATGAGACGCCTTCCTCAAAGGAAGGGGGAGTGTCCTCTATATCTTCTTCTCCACTTATGGAGGGATCCTCCATGGGGGAAGATACTTCTGAGCTACAAAACCCTGATGGGAGGATACTATCGGCTTGTGCGGCAGTGGTTATTGCATCGGGAAACTCTGGCGCTGCCGATACCATAGATATAAAGGTTGTTGACCCGATCCCATATGGTCTCCATCACAAGGGGCCATGCTTGATGGCATCAAACTGATGGATCGAGAAGATGTAGGCGTCATCCAGGCCTGCCCAAGGGTCAGTCATAGCAGTGACAGGCTCAACTTCAGTTGCCTGAACTTGTTTATCCTTACTCTTGTAATAGTCAGAATCAATGTAGCGGGTTTCGCAAGAGGTTAAAGGAGATGCATCACCTTGGAGTATGCCCACTTGGCCATTAAGGGAGTACTTGAGGCATTGGTGATATGATGAGGGGACCGCCTCATGAAAGTGGAGCCACGGTCTTCCCATCAACACATTATACGCGATGTCTTGGGCGACAACCATGAACACGATGCTAGTAATTAGGCCCCTGAACTAAGTCTTTAGATGGATCATACCGACTAGGGTCTGCTCTATCCTATCATATCCCAGGATTCTTAGATTAGAGGGTGTCAGGTCATCTTCTGATAACCCTAGATTCTGCAGAGTCCGTGTCGGGATATGGTTGATCCCTGAGCCGGTGTCAACGAGGCAACGACGGACTTCCACACAGCTAAATTGGTTAGTGATGTATTAGGGAGTATGTTCCCCTGTATGGGGGAACCCTCATCCTCTACAGAGAATTAAATGATTCCCTAACATTCAGCATCCTTAACAGCTTCTGCATGGAAATCTTCTGCAGCTGCTATCTCCGTCTCAAAGTGGAGGGGGCGCCTTAAAGCATCAGCGAGTGATTTGCACATATCTAGAGACAAGCGAAGGGATTCAAGTATGGAAATACTCTCTAGTATTCTGGTGAGGTGCTTAAGAACATCTTACTTTCGTTCCATGTATGAACTTCTGCTTGCAGGGAGTCACTCTGTGTGGGAAGGCATGGAGGGCCCTCCCGGTCATACCGACCACTGACTGGTACTGGGAATATCCTGCTACTTAGTAGTCAAAGCCCAAAGGGTAGCTATCGGAAGATAACTGGATGGATAAGATCAGCCTGTAGAGGGTATAATCTGGTCTCAGCACAGCCGAAGTGGTTCTGCCTGATCCAGTAGCACAAATGGTGGTGGAGGCGGACATATTGACATCGTACGGAGAGGCTTTGAGTACTGAGCTCTGCATTGGGCCTGTTGTCTTGTCTCAGCGGCATACACGTCCTGGCTAGAGGTTCCAACTGACATTCCATGATGACCCATATGGATGCAGCTCCATCGACATTGGCGTCGACTAGGGACATTGAGGAGGTTCGCCTGGTGCCCCCCCTTGTCGAGAGTCATATAAGGGTTTACCAACTCAAAGGTGATAACCAAAGCATACCCTTTTCTATAACTTGATGAATCATCCACCAATTGGAGGATCCTGGGGGAATCCCCATCTCCGGGGTCATAAAGTCACCGAGAATGCGGGACAATGTCGGCATTGGCAGTGAACACTAATTTTTCTTACGCAGTTGATGCTTGCTCTTCTTGGAAGAGGATGGTTGAGATGATGATGCAGGGGTGGTGGCAATAGCTTCTGAAGGCTCTAGATAATTCAGACATGCACGTATAATTCCATGGGTGCGGGTGACCGTCCTGTGAGCTACCCAGTCATTTTACTTCTCAGACCCGCGGTCAGAAACCTGCTTCCACTCAACTACGTCTTCGCTACCACTATCAGTTCTAACAAATACACCAGCCACATATACTGAGGTCGGGCCCAACCTAACTATGTTTCTATTAATATGGTCTTGGAACCTGTCCATGAACACATAGCATTGCTTAATGGTGTGCCCCAAGATCCGATTATAAGGGATGTAGTTGGGGTGATCGGTGAAATGCACCTCTTTTGGCTTTCGACACTCAGGGAGTCGTACAATTCTATGCTCTAAGGCACTGAGGAAGAAACCGGGGACTTGAGCCTCGTCAAATGAGTATGCCTGATACCTCATTTATAGAAATGGGGCTCTAGGATCCTGACACGGACGGGGTGAGGAGGAGCCTACCGAGGAGGCGAAACCTGATTATCTCACCTATGATTTGGTGGTGCGTTACGTGGGGGCACCTGCTGATTATGAGGTGGGCAATTCTGGGCTGGAAACTGCGCCCGTGGTGGCAGACCTCTATGGGGCTACGGAGCTAGCTCCCCTGCTAACAACTCTAGTTGCGTAGTGGCCTATACCTGGGCCACTGCGACAGGCTCAGCTCTGGCCACCATCCTTGCTGGGATCACAAGGGGAAGCGTACGTACCTGACTAGCCTGTTGAAGATCATCTTTAAGGTGATGGGACTTATCTTAGATGTATCGGAACCCTCTAGGATAGTTCTGAGTGATTAGGGAGGGGACCAATTCCGCCTTGACATTCCCAACGCACATCGTCAGTAATTTATCTTGATTCAGTGGCATGTCGAGGGAGCACGTGAGCCCCTTCCACCGGGAAACAATGTCTGAGACACTCTCATCAGGATTTTTCTTACACTTAAAGAGGTCTATGATGTTCGTTTTCTGGGTGGAAGAGCAGAACTGTTAAAGGAACTGCCTGCAAAGGTCCGCCTAGCTAGTAACAGATCTAATGGGGAGCTGGTTGTACCAAATGAACATAGGCCCTTCCAATGTATGAACAAAACAGTGGATCTTGGTGGCCTCTTACTATGTTTGGGTCCCCAACATAGGCCCACACCACGAGTTAAAGTGGGCTAGATGCTGCAGTGGGTCCCCCGTACCATTAAATGGGGATAAGGTGGGGTTTCTGAATCCTGAGAGTGCTGGAATTTCATCCACCAATGCCAGATAAGGCTTTCCTTCATGTGGGATAGCCACCTGCCATGTTTCCAAATCCTCTAGGCGGGCGATGAGTTCCTCCATTAGATCGTTGGGATGAGGGTCCCAGTCCTGACGAGGATCCCTAACCACGAGCGTGTTTTCAGGTTCTTCAATGTGGTAACCAAGCTCAGCGGCTCGTGGAGCGGGTGGTGGAGTGACCCTTGGGGCAGTCGTAAGATCTCAAGTGGGGTTCCTTGAATTTTCACGCCACTCAGGAGGGTTCAATGAGACATATCACACCCTCTTTCCGTAAGCACAGGCCTCTATCATTTCTGTATGGACAGGATGTTCAGGGTTACTTGGGGGCAATTTACAGGGGAGAATATGCATCTGTTCCTACTATACTGGCTGAGGGTCACCATAATCTAGACAATATTCCTTAGCGCATTCGGCCAGTAGGTCATCAACTAGTTTCTTCTACTCGACAAGATACCGGTGTAGCGTGGCCTTCTCAGGATCTTCCTCTGTATTCTTCACTGAGGCAGACGAGTTGAAGTGTTTGGTAACACCAATATGCTCCTTGACCATCCCGAGATTATGGATGAGTACCAATGCCTCGGTGGGAAGAGGGAGACCCTAGAGATTCCTCTGCTGGCGAGTAACTCTCCCTGATGGGTCCAGTAGTGGGGGAACATCCTCAAAGAGGAGGTTCCCAATCGAGAAGTTTCATCTCATTTCCCTCTCCCAACAAATTGGTCATGTTGACCACGACTCTTCCCAGTGGTATGTCCTCGACATCGCCAAGCGAGTCGGGTTTCCAGTGAATAGCACTAAAGTAGAGGGAAGTGTACATCCCCCAGCCATAGACTTGTGCGTGGGGGGTAGCCTCCTTAATGACTTTGCGGGGTACTTGGAAACTCTGGACACATTGCTGTTTGAGGGTCCTGCAGTGACCAGGTGACTTGGGGTGCTGGACCATGGGGAGTGTGGCCAGGTCAACCATACGACATTATTCGCCAATGTGTTCAAGGTGCTCTTGGATCCCAGGATAAGTCACTCACTAGTGGAGAAGATGGAAGTGAGTCACCCAGAGGGTCTGGCTGAAACATTCAAACTCCTTCGGGGTGAGCAATTCTGGCGTACCAAAATTTGGTCCTACAACCGACCAAAACATCTCGGGGAAGTGGTCCACTGCGAGTATATCCCAAAATCTCCTCAGCTCAGATTCATGGTTTGGCCTTTGATTTCCCCACTTGTCAACAAAGGGTGGTTGAGGGACTGGCAGTGGCGCTGAGGCGGACTGCTGGGCCGGTGGGATGGCTGGAGGAAAATACGGTGAGAGGGCTGATTGGTCCTCGATCCTCAAGCTATACTCTAAGGATTTTAGTGACATGGATGCTATATCCTAATAGGATGGACCGAATACCAATGCTCCTGTCACGACATCAGCGTCTGCCGAGGGTTTGCTATGTCACGACTATTCCGCCATTGACCCCCAAAATAGCTCTATCTCGTTTCCAGCCGAGGTAGAAGCCACCTCTAGAAATGACGGTGGTGACTATGTGGTCGGTCCCTTGGGACATGCCATTTTCTCATCCTCCTGAATATACCTTTGGAGAGAGGCAGGGATCGTATGGACCTCTTGTTCTGGGAGCACAAGGTGGATGCGCCTTGTTTCTGCCCCATCCCTTGACTCGGAGGGCTGAGTGGAGGGCTCTAGCGCCGAGTCATACTCCACTTCGGAGTCTGAGAAGTGGACTAGTTTGATTCATGTTCGGCCTTCCCCCGAATTCCTCTTGTGGCAGTGGCGACTTAGATTCCTGTCCCAAGTTGGCTCCTCAGGACAGGGCTGATTCCCGACAAGGGGACCTCTGGCTGCACTAGTGCTCGAGCGGAGAGGGTTTCTACCTAATAAATCCAAGGTGCGAGGAGCACCAGGACAAATTTTGAAAGGGGAATGGGGAGGACCCTCATGCTAGATGTTGGTGAAGTGGGGATGGCCTCCACCTCTCCTATTACTAGGGTGATGAGGACCTTCACAGATTGGCACATGGACATGGGGAGGACCTCAATGTTGGTGAGTGACCAAACATGCAATTTCTCTATACTCACTGTCCGCGGCAGGGGGGAGGGACCTTGTACCTCATGTAGTGAGCACGGGAGAGACCCTTACATGGGATGGTGGTGGCACGATGCTAACCTCCAAGCTGAGGTTGGAAGTAGGGAGGTCCAGCACCTTCGGTAGTGGCGGAGTAGGCCCCCACACTGGGTGGCATTGCTGCGGATTGGTCCACAGCGGCCATCGCCTATGTCGGTGATTGGGAGAGTTGACCAAACCTTCCCGTGGGGCGGTTGGGACCTCGAACAGGGTTGGGAATATAGTTTCCCCTGCTCAACGTATGCGGGGAGTTAGTGATATGAGTCAGTGGTGGCTCGGGAAACAATATTCGTTGACGTTGATGCCCCATGGTGGGTACCCTCTTCCGTTTGTGCCTGACGCTGGCACCGGGTCATGTGAACTAGAGCCAGTGGTGCAGGCGTGTGTCTTTTCTGCTCTTTGCCTCGGGGAACTGGGTGACGGCACTTATGCGGCCTCGTGGGAGCCCTCACCGGGATCCCAAGAAGTGGGACTCTGATTGGTCGAACCCTGTCATCCCATACCTCAATGGTGTAGGGAGGGAGTTGTCAAGGTGTACTGGGGACAAGCTCCCGAAACAATTGAATGTTGGGGTGGAGAGCAGCGGCTCCCTACGCGGACCTCAGGGGCAACGTTGATGGAGAGGTGCATCTGCCTCGAGATCCAAGCGAGCCATATCCCCAGTGGGGATGAACCCCTCATCATCGTACCTACGTACAAGGTCATTAATTACCCTTCCAAGTATAATATATGATGGGGAGATGGAGTGTGTGCACCCAGCAGTTATGGTGGTCGAATCTATTATAGAAGAGGCAGAACCGTGCAGGGTATCCACGTCGATATTGCTCCTCCTCCTACATCGGTGGGCTGGTGATTGGGCTTCGGATGCAACAACATGATTCCTGAAAGTAGGGAGATTAACTCATTAATACTGATTGGAAATGAAATCGACAACAAGTTCCCCTACGCCATTACATCTTCTATGGTCAGTAAGAGGGATCCACACTGACAACATCACAGAACGGAATGCTCAACGTCCGGACTGTCCCAACTTCTGGAGAGTTTCATGTCAAGCATGTTTGGTGGTACCTGATACCGAATGATGGGGTCATATGACATGTTAATCCACTGATGACTCGAATGCTGCTAGCCTCCATGCTAAGGAGAAGTGATTCACTTTGGGATCAACAATTCTATTTCCAATGATTTCTCCAGGGCACGCGTGTCCGTCTGCTTGAGTGTGACAAGCACGGGTTTGATACCCTGCATTCCCACATTCCAAAAGCGGGTGGAATCTGCTCCTTATTCAGGGAAATCTTCTCCTTGATCAAAATGGGATGATGGGATGTCAGTTCTTCCTTCCGTGGATTCCTCCTCAGATCTCTTCACCTAGTTCGGGTCTCCCTCATAGATTTAAGACATAGTTCGTGAAACTCTTCCCGGTGCCATATCTTCAGGGACACCAGTTAATTATGCCACTTCTGTCAAGACATTATTAAGAGTCCGGTCAGGGTAGAAACCTTCGGTTAGGAGATTAGACACGTTGGGGCATCACTGGTGTGTCTTGATGCTGGGGAATTGGAATGTCTGTCTTCTATACCTTATTTTAGGGCTTCTCGAGGGCACGGAAGCCCAAGGAATCCCACATCAGACCTGGGGAATTGTATGCCATGGACATGTATCTGAGGTTTTCCACAGCGTCTTATGTTTCACAGAGGGTATTCCGCAAGTTTAACACCCAGTGAAGAAAGATCGGACTGATCATAAAACTGATTATAGTGGATTAGATGGGCACAACCCCGGGAGGGGACACTGAGGTTGGGACCAACGCATGGGTGGCATCCTGAAATGCTTTTAAAAGGAATGGGGCATGAGGTGGCATGATCTCACTGGGATGTGGTGGCCTGGGTAAGGATCAGGATGGATGATGGATTTGGGATTGAGCCTCGAAGATACTTCATACATATCCCTGTAGCGGGAAATAAAAGTCCTCCTAGTTCGGTGGAACGATGGGACAACTAAGGAGGCGACCTGTGAGAATGGACGCATGGATGGGACCCAGAGAAAGTGGAACCTCTAGGTTTTGGCATGATCCTCCCGAGATATGTGGGCTCGAGGGAGAGATTAGTATGAGACATGGGTGTTGGGATTGAACCTCATGGTGGTTTCCTACATATCCCCATGGTGGGGAATCAAAGAACACGTATTTCAGATGGCGAATACAGTTTAACATCTTGCAGCACGGGTATGGGGATTATACTCTGAGGCGGACCATGGTGTTGGAGAACCGACGATAATGGGGTCAGAACAACTGGTTGGTGATCTTGAACCTTGTGAAGGCCTTCTACGTACCATGCCTTGACTTGAATCAATGTCCCTGTAGTTCGAGATGGATTGAGGATTACACTCTGAGGTAGCTGAAGGTGGAAATGGGGACTTGTCGCACCGACACGGATACTTTCGGGGCCTATGGTTGCTGTTATTGAACTCGTGGAGGCTTCCTACGTACAATGCCTTGACATGGATCAAAGACCCCATAGTTTGGGTATACAGTTTAATGTCATGCGGGACGAGGGAATTTGGGGATTACGCTCTGAGGCGTCCCATGGTGTTTGGGGATTGAACCTCGTGGAGGCTTCCTATGTACCATGACATGACATGGATCAAATTATCTATAGTTCGAGATGGATTGGGGCTTACGCTCTGAGGCGGCCCAAGATGGTGGGGATTGAACATCGTGGAGACTTCCTACATACCATGCCATGACATGGATCAAAGTCCTCATAGTTTGGGATGGATTTGGGCTTACACTCTAAGGTGGCCCAATATAGTGGGTCTTGAACCTCGTGGAGGCTTCCTACATACCATGCATTGACATGGATCAATGTCCCTATAGTTCGGGTGTACAGTTTAACATAATGTGGGATGAGGGTGCCTGGCAGTTTAATGTTCTATAGCTCAGACGAGGGCACTAGGGGCTTACGCTCTGAGGCGACCCATGGTGGTGTGGGGCTTACACTCTGAGGTGGCCCATGGTGGTATGGGGCTTACACTCTGAGGTGGCCCATGGTGGTATGGGGATTACACTCTGAGGCAGCCCATGGTATGTCATGGTCGGTGCTCACTCTAAGCCCACAAGAGTCATGCTCGGTGTGAGAAACAAGAGCTAGCAGAGACCAGAAGATCACGTCGTGAATGGTGTGCCCATGGGAAATGAAGAGGGGCTTATGCATTGAGTAGCCCATGGTGCTGAGACATACTCTAGGATGCAGGCCCGTGCCGACAAAGCGTAGTATGAGAGGGATTTAGGATAGAAGAAAGAAGGATCCTTATTCCCTATCACGTCCTCTGCTGGCCCTGGGGTTGAAAGATGAAAGGAGGAGCATCGTTCCCCACCACGCCCTTGGCTGGCCTTGGAGCTGAGGGAGTGGGGAGGAATAGGGGTGTTGCCTCCTGTAATAAAGGTTAGGGGATTACACCACGGTGGATTCCCTTCCCCACGGACAAACGCCACTCCAATAAGGAGGATATGACCCCCTGTGAGGAATGATCCCTTCCCCGTGGAGACGAGTGGGTGTGGCGAATGTCAAAGTCGGGGGGGAACCTGTTTGCATGGCATGGGACTAGGTAACATTTTAACATCATGTGTTGAGGACGAGGTGTTTGGCAGTTTAACAACCTACAGATCGGATGAGGTGGGTTTTCTCCACACCCCTAGGACATACATAAGAGGTACCCTCTTCCCCTTGTGGGAGGGAAGGCATCGGCAAGGCTGTGTCAAGGGGGTGTCATGGAGAAAACCATCTAGGGGTCCAAGTTTTCATGGCTATGTGAAGAAGAAATATCTGTTAGCATTCCTAAGCAATGAAGCACGAGGCAAATCAACACAATGGGAAGAATTGTCCAAGGGACATTAAAGTTACTTCTTATAAACCTAGAAGGCCGTACAGGAAAACCATGTATGATGTGGATGACTGGGGTGCACAAGACACATGCATATGGTACCTAGAAGCAGGGCATTGGGAGCTCGCGCAAGGGGGAGCCCGAGGAGCACCGAGGTGAAGGCCCCAGGTGAATTGCGCACATCCCTTGAGGTTTGCGTGAAATAAAGGGACTTGGTGCGAAAAGCCCTGGGTTGGGGAAAAATCGTGGATGCTTGTGCGTAATTGGGGGTGGGGAGGCAGAGGTTTTTCACGCAAGGAGAATGATTTGTGTGCAAGTGGCAAAGGCTGCGCACAAGGCCAAGGGGTGTGCGCAAAAGAAGGAATTTGTGTGCAATTGCTAATCCTGTGCGCAATAGAAGGAATTGTGTGAAAGGGGGGAACCCCAGAGGGATTGTAATTTGGTCTAAGCCATGGTGATCTCGCACGAAGGTAGAATTCTTGGTGACCTGGTGTGAAAAGAACCGTACCTGAAGGCCATATTCCGCACGTGCGGAAAGTCGATTTCATGCAAGAGAGTCGGTTCGAATTCTTCATCCCTCAAATGGAATGGGGTCTCCTTCTATTTATAGAAGTCTGGGGGTACGGAAAATAGCTTCGTGTGAAATAATTGCATGCCAGAGGCGGCAGCGCGAAATGACATCCGCGTGAGATTATTTCATGCCTGTGCTAGGGAATCTTCTCGAATCCTGGAACATTCCGCGTGAGATACATTTTTTCGCGCGCTTCACCATTTTTTTCACGCAACGCCTCCACCCCCCTAGATTGGGTCTCTAGGTCCAAATATGACTTTGCTTTTTCATTTCCAAACATTCTTCAACAATTAAGCACTTTTCAGCATCAACAATACTATAATTGGATGATCAATCCCCACCATCAAGGAATTCCCTCAATCCTATAAACTCAAAATACACATACTATGTCTCTCTAATACCAATCATAAGTGTGGAATATATAGATAAGGATACAAGGTTCATCTACTCATGGCCATCCATAACCACAATATGCATCTCAACCAGTGTACTCATCATCATCCACTCCAAACTAGAATCCTGAAGTGAATGATTCCGTTTCTTTACAATCAAAGCATCAACAACACTATTTCCCTTCTTGAGAATATATGATAGCTTAGAATCAAATGAATGAATATAATAAACACACCTCCACTACCATAGATTCAAATCTCATTATGATAAGTTGTACTTTAAACATCTATGACTGATATAAATGATGTAATTTTCTCCTAATAGGTAATTCTGATTAACAAATTAAGGCATAAAACCCCATGAACACCTCAATATCTTATGTGTAGGATCGAAATATGATATGAGATGGTCAATATACAAGAGGGGGGTGAATTGTATACTTTAAAAATTCCTTTGGAACCTTTAAAGTTAGTTATGAATAACTAAAGTTTCCTTAAGAAAAGGAAATGACTAAGTTTAACAAAGTTAAACTAAGTTGATTCACAACACCTCTAACACCGAACTAAACTTGGAAAGAGATTCCAAAAGCAGATTCCGGAAATATGGTTCCGGGAATTGAAACTTAACAAAAGTTACAATATAAGATTCTACCTTAGAGCGTATAGAATCTAAACTAATCAGAGTAAGTAAGGAAGTATAAGAAAGTTATACTTTCCTTAAGATACAAATTACAGCGGAATAAAGACAAGTAGTAAAACTACTAGAAACAAGATAATAGTCTTTTAACCCAAAGAGAAGGGTATCCAACAACCTTGGATAAAGGTCCCTTGATTTATACTTTCAAGCAAGTCTGTCTTACCCACACCAGGGTAAGCCCTCGATACGAAGATCGGTGTCTCTGTCTTGCTATCCCCGCAAGCCCTCAACTTTAAGGTAGTTGGCAACCTCTGTCTTCCTCAGCAAGGAAGTCCTCGATCTTTAAGGTAGTCGGCAACCTCTGTCTTTCTCAGCAAGAAAGCCCTCGATCTTTAAGGTAGTCGGCACCTCTGTCTTCCTATCCCCGGAAGCCCTCGAATGTAATCACCAACATTCGGAGTCGCACGAAGCTTTGAGAGTTAATAAGAGACTCTCTCTCTAGAAATCACTTCAACAGCATGTATGCACAAAATCCAAATTGTTCATCCATCCGTTGCGAGCTTTTTCAAATGAGCTCCTATTTATAGGTAAGGTCGGCTCCTTCTCCAACGGTCATATTTCCCTTAAAGTTCGGAGGGACCTGTACACGTGTCACTTAGACAACGGTTAGTTTATAACAAAATGGACGACATCGTTTTATAACAAAGTAAGTGTAACAGAATGTACGACATCGATTTAAACTCTAACATAAAAGTTCGGAATAGAAATTTTGGAGTGAAAGTTCGGAGTGAATAAATTCAGAGTGTATAAAACAATGATAATCAGATTCTGTTTAATAGGTGAATTCGGAATGAGAATTCGGAATAGGAATTCGGAATAGGAATTCGTCATCAGAAATCGTAATGAGAATTCGTCATTAGAATTCGTAATGAGAATTCATCATCAGAGTTCGTAATGAGAATTCATCATCAGAATTCGTAATGAGAATTCGTCATTAGAATTCGTAATGAGAAATCGTCATCAGAATTCGTAATGAGAATTCGTCATTAGAATTCGTAATGAGAATTCATCATCAGAGTTCGTAATGAGAATTCATCATCAGAATTCGTAATGAGAAATCGTCATCAGAATTCGTAATGAGAATTCTTTATCAGAATTCGTAATGAGAATTTGGAATAAGATTTCTTCATTAGAATTCGTAATGAGAATTCTTCTTCAGAATTCGTATCCTGAATCCGGAATAGAACTAAGTCAGAATTCATATCCGGAATTCGGAATGAAACTTCCTTATAGTTCTTGTCCAGAACCGAATCCTAAAAACAGAATGCTTTTATATCAAAGTTTTTTTATGACTCCGAGAAGGTGAATCCGAATCTCACACTTAAGAAAAATATAAATGAAAATATTATAAGGATAAATTTTTCTTATAAAAGCGTTTTTCCTTAAGAAAGCATTTTTCCTTATAAAAGCAATTTTCCTTAAGAAAGAATTTTTCCTTACAAAAGCGATTTTCCTTAAAGATAAGGTGTTTGTGATTTTCAAAACAAGAAGGAATGGAAAAGTCATAAGGAAAACCTTATTGACTCAACAATCTCCCCCTTTTTGGAAAGCACATACATCCTTACGAAAAAGCTATTCTAAGAAGAAAGAAACATATTAAAGCTTATCTCCCTTGGTTTAAGAATATAGATGAATACGACTAACTCCCCCTTAGGCTTTGAATCTCTAAGGATCGTATTCATATTTCCGGAGTGATGTTTCTTTAAGAAAAAAAAACTCCCCCTTAAACAAACTCTTATTAGAGTTCTATCTCCTTGGGTATTTTTCTTTCTCCCCCTTTGATAAGCACTTATTAAATTTCCTCTTTTTCATAAGGATCTTTTCCTTCTCCCCCATTGTGATTTTCAAAAATAATTGGAGGGAATGGGAAAAAATAACAAAGTACCTGAAAATATTAGTAACAACAGCAATAGAAACAATAAGCACAATTTTCATTATATTTGAAATGTCAGCAACAAAAACAGATTACAACAAAAAGATTGGATAGGTTATTTCGGATCTTTCTCCTTCAACATGAGCCCCTTGAGAATTGTCTTGATCTTCTTGAGGTCCTTATGATCTTCCTCTGCTTGCTTTTCTAAGGCAACTATTCTTGCTGACTGAGCTTCAATTATTTCTTCCTGAGCCTTCAACTTTTCTTCCTGAGCTTCCATTTTCTCTTCCTGAGGCTTTATCCTTTCTAGAAAATTGATCCGATGATCCCTTTCAAATTTCCAACTCTGATTAACAGAGTTGAGCTTTCCATTCAGATCTCTTACTTCCTGACTCCGAATGTTCTTTTCCTCTGCCAATTTCTCATCGAATGATGCAGTCATCTCATGAAACTTCTTGTCCTCGGTTTGAAATGCATCCTTAACATTCTCCTGAAACTCATCCAGCAACCTCATCTCTTCCACATTTTTCTTCGACCAGCTAGTCATCCTTTTGCAAGATCTTTTATGGGCTTCGTAACCAATAAAGAAATTTTTGAACTGGGCTTCTATCTCAACACATTTATCCATAACCATGGATACAGAGTCGGTTTTCTGATTCATCGTATGTTGGAGCATCTGGCACCGAGAGTCAATACTGGAGAAGGTTGGAATGGTTCCCACCAACTTCTTCAAGGATTGAACAACAAAATCATGCCCCAACGAAGATGATTCCGAATCTGACATCTTGCTCGGAGAATTTTCTTCTTCAATAAGCTCCAATTTCCTCTTCGAAGAACTACCAGCTTCCTTCCTCATACTCTTTTCTGAACTCGGGGTATCAGCAATAACTTGTTTCCCCTTATCTTTTTCCGGAATAGAAACCTGTTCTGGAGAACTGTTCTCACTATCAGAGACTTGAACAATCTTATCTTCCTCATCAGCAACTTCTTGAACATTGGCTTCCACGTTTCCCATCTGAACAGCATCAAGTAAAATATTTTCTTGACAAGTAACTTCTTCTTCTCCCTTATCTTCTTCCATTGCAGGAGTAGCAAGCTTTGAAGATTGAGCTTCAGATGTTCGGAGCGAGAGGTGATCCGAAGGGGTTCCCTTATATTCATCTACTTGTTTGAGCACATCTCCTGTCTCACCACTTCCTTTAGCCGCTTCTTCAACCTCTTCCACTTGCTCTACTTCCTCAGTAGGAACAGCCTCTTCCGGAGTTACAAGATTTCTTCCTGGAGTCTCAGGTAGAGATTCCAGAGAAAAAGATCTCGGAACGGGAATGGTTGCTGAAACCATTTCATTAAACTTCAACAAAGCTTGCACAACCTCAGCTTCTGACAACTTCTTCTTCACCTTCTTTTCCTTAGCTTGCTTCTCGAGCTCATCAGCAGCCTTTTCTTTCAGAGCTTTAGCCTCTGCAGGATCCAATCCGAACTGCGGATCTCCTTCCTTCCTCTTTTCCTTGTCAGCTCTCCACTTCGCTGCAACCTCATCAGTATATGTCTTTTTCTTCTTAGGCTTAGGAGGTGCGGAATGGACTTCCTTAGACTTGGGTTCCTCAGCTTCACCTACCACTTCTTTCTGTTTCCTCTTCCTTACCGGCTTTGATGATTCCGGATCAGCCACTTTCGGAGTCACTTCTGCTAGAGGCGGTAGATCAATGAATTTCCCTGACTCCTTGTTAAAAGCTATATTCATCCTTTTAAGAGTTGCATCACTGAGCAACATGATCTTGCAAACTTTCGGCTTAGAACTACAAGCAACCTTGAAGGATTCTAGGCACCGAACTTTCAGCTTCGACAATATTGCCGGGTACATCACTATCTGAGCTCTCAGATTCCCCTTCTTCAAATTATCAATGTTGAGAAGAATATGCTTCATCAGGTTGAACTTTCTTAGATTTATCAGGAAATCCAAGATGTATATCTCACTCTTCTTCAAGCTGTCCTTGTCTCCTTTTCTCGGTACAATAAGCCCTTGCACCCATAACTCCAGAATCCGGAAGTTTGTAGAAAGACTTGCAATTTTCGGAGCCTTATCATCATCCAATCCGAGAATTTCTAAGGCTTTCTCCTTGTTGAAACTACCCAAGGAGTCTGGCAGAACGTGCGAGATAAACTCAGCTTCCCCTTCATAACTCAGCCCTACCAAGCTTGCAGCCTTGGTGTAAGATAGCTTATATGTCTTGCCATACGATTTGAAAGAAAACATCTCTCTATTATCTTCCACGAAGAAAGCAACTGTCTCATAAAACTCGACAAGCAAGTCAGAGTAGACTTCATCTTGGTTGCCGGTTTTTGATATTGCAACATCCTCCCAGCCATTCAGCTTGATATTCTTCGATATAATAGAATCATAGTTGCTGAAGAAATTCGGATGAACTAACCGCTCTCTGTAGACTAACCACTGAGAAATGGGCTTGGTTGAAGACATCTCTTGAGAAGCTAACTCTGCAGACATTCGGATCTTAAGTCTCTGAGAAGTTCGGAACAGAGAAGACTGAAGTTCTGAATGGCCTTAAAACGGAGAGTCAGAGCTTCAGCACGCAAAAGCTTGAAATCGATGTGGGACGAAAAAAAAAGATCCCCTTTATATAGGCATTGGGATGACGGTTCAACTTCCTCGGTTGATCTGACGGTTTAGAATGATCTGAGATCTGATCTAACGGTTGAAAGCTTGAATCCGATCTTTTTGAGGTTTTATTAAAGTAAAGAATTAAGAAATCCAAATACCAAAAACAAACTATAAGAAATTGCCAGCAAGTAAAATATGATTACGAAAACTTCAGTAAGGAAATCATACCTTTCGGATTGGCTTAGGAAAGTTATTCGTAATGGGTAATATAAAGATGACTACGAAAAACTCAATACGAAAAACTAAATACGAAAAGTCAATACGAAAAACTCAATACGAAAAAGTAAATATGAAAAAGTCAATACGAAAGACTTAATACGAAAAGGTAAACACGAAAAGTCAATACGAAAAACTCAATACGAAAAAGTAAATATGAAAAAGTCAATACGAAAGACTCAGTACGAAAAAGTAAATATGAAAAAGTCAATACGAAAGACTCAGTACGAAAAAGTAAATATGAAAAAGTCAATACGAAAGACTCAGTACGAAAGTTCCGTTATGAAAATACCAGTACGAAAGTTTTTCATTCCGGAAATTTTCAATACGAATACTTCCATTCCAGAAGTATTCTGTGCGAAAATATCCTTTCTGGTAAATTGTTGTTCCGGATATTCCATTCCGGAAATTTTCGTTCCGAAAAGTTTGAAAACAAATTTTGAAAAACTTTGTTAAACAAACAAACAAATGTACTCCCCCTATGAAAAGGAGTTTATTACTATAAGGAGATTTTTCAATAGAAAGTTAATTGAGGAAGATTACTTACGGTTATCATTCCTAACTTCTGTTTAATATATTCAAATCTATCAGAAGGTAAAGATTTTGTGAAAATATCAGCAAGTTGATCTTGCGTTCCAATAAACTGAAGAATAATATCTCCTTCAAGTGTGTGATCCCTAAGAAAGTGATGCCTAATATCTATGTGTTTTGCACGGGAGTGATGTGCAGGGTTTTTACTTAGGGCAATGGCACTTGTGTTATCACACAAAATTTGAGTTTTAGTAAAACTCACGCCATAGTCTATGAGTGTGTGTTGCATCCACAACACTTGTGCACAACAACTTCCAGCTGCTACATATTCAGCTTCAGCAGTGGAGAGTGCAACAGAATGTTGCTTCTTGCATGACCAAGAAACTAGTGAATCTCCTAAGAAATGACAAGTTCCGGATGTACTTTTCCTATCCATTCTACATCCACCAAAGTCAGCATCAGAAAAGCTTTTTAGAACAAAATCATTTCCAGAAGTATAAAATAATCCTAGATCCATGGTTCCCTTAAGGTAGCGAAAGATCCTTTTTACTGCCTTTAAGTGAGATTCCTTAGGATTGGATTGATATCTTGCACACAAGCATACAGAAAACATTAAGTCTGGTCGACTAGCTGTTAAGTAAAGTAAACTTCCAATCATACCTCTAAAAGATGTTTGATCTACTGGTTTCCCAGCTTCATCAAGATCTAAAGAGTTTGAGGTACAAATGGGAGTACTTATACTCTTAGTGTTGTCATAACCATACTTTTTAAGAAGATCTTTAATATACTTATGTTGGGATATGTAGGTTCCTTCTGGTTTTTGAGAAATTTGAAAACCAAGGAAAAAAGTTAACTCACCCATCATACTCATTTCAAACTCAGATTTCATTAGACTAGAAAAAGAGTCAGTCAAAGATTGTTGAGTTGAACCAAATATAATGTCATCAACATAAATTTGAACAATCAAAACATTTTTCTTATCTTTCTTTATAAAAAGGGTTGGATCTGCATTTCCCTTAACATAGTTATTTTGAAGCAAAAATCCAGTAAGTCTATCATACCATGCTCGTGGGGCTTGTTTAAGGCCATACAAAGCTTTGGTAAGTCTAAAAACATGATCAGGATGTTTTGTATCTTCAAAGCGAGGAGGTTGTTCAACAAAAACTTCCTCTTGAACATAACCGTTAAGAAAAGCACATTTCACATCCATTTGAAATAGTTTGAAATTAAAGAATGCTGCAAAGGCAAGTAGAATACGGATAGATTCATGTCTAGCTACTGGAGCATAGGTTTCTTCATAGTCTATTCCTTCTTGCTGATTATAGCCTTTTGCAACAAGTCTAGCTTTATTTCTAACAATGACTCCATTTTCATCACATTTGTTTCTGAAGACCCATTTTACTCCAATAACAGAAGTTTCCTTAGGTCTCTCAACCAAGGTCCAGACATTATTCCTTTCGAATTCATTTAGTTCATCTTGCATTGCTTTGATCCAATCATCATCACCTAAAGCTTCATCAGTGCTTTTAGGCTCTAATTGGGAATGAAATGCTAGATGTTCTACTTCATTTCTTAAGGAACTTCTAGTCCTTACAGGTTGATTTACATCACCAATGATACTATCACTGGGATGATTCTTAAGAAACACCTGATTTGGGTTTTGTAAAACCTGTTCATCAACATAGGGTAGAAAGTCTTCTGGGGTAAATGTTTCAGAATTATCTTCTAGAACAATTTCCTTATCAGAAGGTTCTTCTATCAACGGTTGATAATCAGTTTTTGAAAAGACATCTGAAGATGTAGGTTGGGAGGTTTTAAAAACAAAAGGATCTGATTCATCAAATTTTACATGTACTGTTTCCTCAACAGTACAAGTATTTTTATTAAAAACTCTATAAGCCTTAGAGGTTGTGGAATAACCTAAGAAAATTCCTTCATCAGATTTTGGTGCGAATTTATGTAAGTTATCTTTAGTATTCAAAATGAATACTTTGCAACCAAAAACCTTGAAGTAAGAAAGTCTTGGTTTTCTATCATTCCATAACTCATAAGGAGTTTTATTAAGAAAAGGTCTAATCAAAACTCGATTTATAGTATAACAAGCAGTACTTACAGATTCAGCCCAGAAATGTCTAGCAATAGAATATTCACTCAACATGGTTCTAGTTATCTCTTGAAGAATTCTATTTCTTCTTTCAACTACACCATTCTGTTGAGGAGTTCTAGGTGCTGAAAAGTTGTGAGTAATACCTTTCTTACTACAAAAAGTTTCAAAATCAGAATTTTGAAATTCTCCTCCATGATCACTATGAATAGTTTTCAATGGAAGGTTTTTCTCATTTTTAACTTGGGCTCTAAAACTTTTGAAATAAGAAAAAGCTTCAGATTTCCTTGCTAGAAAATAGACCCATGTAAATCTAGTGTAATCATCAACTAGAACAAACACATAGTATTTGCCTCCAATGCTTCCAGTTTGTGTTGGACCAAAAAGATCCATATGCACCAACTGTAATGCATTGGTTGTTGAGACTTCACCGATTGACTTAAAACTAGATTTATGTTGCTTTCCATATTGACAAGGATCACAAACTTTAGAAGAATCAAATCTAAGCTCCGGTAGATCCTTAACAAGTTTCTTCTTAGAGAGTTTACATAGGTTTCTAAGATTACAGTGTCCTAATCTTCTATGCCATAACCAAGAGTGATCTTCCATTGCACTTAGGCAAGGTAAATCTTGGCTTCTTAGGTCTTCTAAGTTTAAGGTGTAAACATTCTCTTGCCTATTGGCTGAGAGAATAAATTCTTCCTTGGAATTGTGAACTAAGCATTTATCATTCCTAAAATTCACAAGGTAACCTTCATCACATAACTGACTTATGCTAATGAGGTTGTGCTTAAGACCTTTAACAAAAAGAACATTTGAAATCAAAGTTTTACCTAAAAGAACAATATTACCAATACCAACAATCTATCCCTTAGCATTGTCTCCGAAAGTTACCTTTCCTCCTTTCGTTTTGATAATCTTTTCAAAAAAGCTTTTGTTACCAGTCATATGTCGGGAACATCCACTATCCATGTACCAAATATTGTTGCTGGAACTTTCTTTATTTTCCTGAAATTAAGAACAAAGTTAGACTTTCGGAATCCAAACTTGTTTGGATCCGAGATTTCCAGACAATAAAATTTTTGGTATCCACATTTTCTTAGAAAAGTAAGCTTTATGAAAACCTAAGGATTGGGTTTTGTTTAAGGAACAATTTCTTGCCCAGTGACCACCACATTGACATTTAGTGCAAAATGGGGCACTTTGAGGAACAAAATAATTGTTGCTGAAAACAGGTTTTGCTTGGGTATAACCAAATCCGGATTTATTTCTTAAAGGTCGTATTTGAGAATACATCTTATCAAAATTTTCCTTACCATGGGTAAAGTTTGATAAACACTTCTTTAAGGAAAAAATTTCGGACTTGAGTTTTACAACCAAGTTTTTATCCTCAAAATCATTAGTTTTTGAACTAGAGTTAGGCTCAAAAACATTTTTATTAGAAATTACTTTTTCTAATTCTTTAGAAAGTTTGTTCTTCTCAGAACTTACTTCCTCAAGATTTTTTGAAATACTTTCAAAATCAGCATTTTTCTTATCAAGATCTTTAGAAAGATCTGATATCTCTTTAGTAAGAATATAATTCCTAGAATTTGCCTTATCAAGTTTCTTGTTGAGTTTGAAATTCTCAATCTCAAGAAGTTCAGCAAATCTAGAGACTTCTTCAAAAGTAGGTAAAGTATTTTCCTCATCAGAATATGATTCTTCATCAGAAGAATTATAATACTTACTATCATTAGGATTTAAAGAAACATTGGTCAATGATTCAGCATTTCGTACCTTAGCCATAAGACAATGATTTTCAATGGGTAATCTGGATATAAGACCAAGATTCTTCTGTCCTGAAGATTCATATTCAGAAGATTCATCTGAAGAGTCACCACCACTGGCACTCCAGGTGTCATTAGCTTTCAGAACTTTCTTAGCTTTGGCTTTGTAATACTTCTTCCTGTTCTTTTCTGAATGTCTTTCCTTCCTTTCTTTCTTTCTGAGCATAGGGCAATCTGGTCTAATATGTCCAGCTCTTTTACATTCATAACAAGTAACTTCACCATCTTTCTTATCTTTCCTGTCCTTCTTCTTATACTTGGATTGAAAGTTTCTTTGCCCAGCTATCTTGTTCATCCTTCGAGCAAGATTGGCTAATTCATTTTCTGAGACTTCACTCTCACTAGATTCGGATTGGAAAATGACTTTCTTTGATTTGGATCTGGTTACTCTCTCAGGAGTCTTAGCTTTCATCTGATTTGAAGTTGAAGTAAAAGCAACAGTACCATTTCCATTCTTCTTCTTAATGTTGTCAGCATCTCTCTTCATTCTTGTCTCATGTTGTAGAAGAGTTCCAAATAATTCATCAAGAGTAATTTGAGTAACCTTCCTGTTCTCATCTATAGCTGTTCTCTTGGATTCCCACTCATTGGGCATAATATCAATAATCTTGTCCACAAGAGCTTCATCATCTAAACCTTTTTCTCCCATAGATTGTAGACTGTTGACGATAGTCATAAATCTTTGTTGAACTTTACAGATAGGTTCTCCATAAGGAAAAATGAAGCCATGATATTCAGCTCTAAACATAGCTCTCCTAGTCTCAATCACCTTAGAAGTCCCAAAGTGTGTAACCTCTAACTTCTTCCATATACAGTTAGCTGCTTCACAAGAAGAAATTTGGCTATATATATTTCTAGTCATTGAACATAATAAAGTATTGCGTACCTTATAGTTGAGTTGATATTCTTGCTTTTCCTGGTTAGTAAAGGTTCTGACTTCCTTGTCAGGAATTTTATAATCACCAGTAAGCATCACAAAGTTGTCTACTCCAGTATGGATAACAAAAGTCTTCATACGATCTCTCCAGTATTCATAATCATTACCATCAAAGATAGGTGGTCTTGTAGGATTCAAATTGTCAATAGATCCAACATTCATTCCTGCCATACTAGAAATAACTTGGAAACAAACTTGTTAATAGCAAAGATTAGTAATCAAAAAGTTCGGAATGAGAAAAGTTCGGAATGGAAAAGTTCGGAATGGAAAAGTTCGGAATGGAAAAGTTCGGAATGGAAAAGTGAGCAAGAAAAACTTGTATGTGAGTACAAGTATTTCAGTAACCTTGGCTCTGATACCAAATGTAAGAATGGTATAGAGTAAGAGGTTTCCAACCTCTGATACCAATTGTAGGATCGAAATATGATATGAGATGCTCAATATACAAGAGGGGGGGTGAATTGTATACTTTAAAAATTCCTTTGGAACCTTTAAAGTTAGTTATGAATAACTAAAGTTTCCTTAAGAAAAGGAAATGACTAAGTTTAACAAAGTTAAACTAAGTTTATTCACAACACCTCTAACACCGAACTAAACTTGGAAAGAGATTCCAAAAGCAGATTCCGGAAATATGGTTCCGGGAATTGAAACTTAACAAAAGTTACAATATAAGATTCTACCTTAGAGCGTATAGAATCTAAACTAATCAGAGTAGGTAAGGAAGTATAAGAAAGTTATACTTTCCTTAAGATACAAATTACAGCGGAATAAAGACAAGTAGTAAAACTACTAGAAACAAGATAATAGTCTTTTAACCCAAAGAGAAGGGTATCCAACAACCTTGGATAAAGGTCCCTTGATTTATACTTTCAAGCAAGTCTATCTTACCCACACCAGGGTAAGCCCTCGATACGAAGATCGGTGTCTCTGTCTTGCTATCCCCGCAAGCCCTCAACTTTAAGGTAGTTGGCAACCTCTATCTTCCTCAGAAAGGAAGTCCTCGATCTTTAAGGTAGTCGGCAACCTCTGTCTTTCTCAGCAAGAAAACCCTCGATCTTTAAGGTAGTCGGCACCTCTGTCTTCCTATCCCCGGAAGCCCTCGAATGTAATCACCAACATTCGGAGTCGCACAAAGCTTTGAGAGTTAATAAGAGACTCTCTCTCTAGAAATCACTTCAACAGCATGCATGCACAAAATCCAAATTGCTCATCCATCCGTTGCGAGCTTTTTTAAATGAGCTCCTATTTATAGGTAAGGTCGGCTCCTTCTCCAACGGTCATATTTCCCTTAAAGTTCGGAGGGACCTGTACACGTGTCACTTAGACAACGGTTAGTTTATAACAAAATGGACGACATCGTTTTATAACAAAGTAAGTGTAACAGAATGTACGACATCGTTTTAAACTCTAACATAAAAGTTCGGAATAGAAATTTCGGAGTGAAAGTTCGGAGTGAATAAATTCAGAGTGTATAAAACAATGATAATCAGATTCTGTTTAATAGGTGAATTCGGAATGAGAATTCGGAATAGGAATTTGGAATAGGAATTCATCATCAGAAATCGTAATGAGAATTCGTCATTAGAATTCGTAATGAGAATTCATCATCAGAGTTCGTAATGAGAATTCATCATCAGAATTCGTAATGAGAATTCGTCATTAGAATTCGTAATGAGAAATCGTCATCAGAATTCGTAATGAGAATTTGTCATTAGAATTCGTAATGAGAATTCATCATCAGAGTTCGTAATGAGAATTCATCATCAGAATTCGTAATGAGAAATCGTCATCAGAATTCATAATGAGAATTCTTTATCAGAATTCGTAATGAGAATTCGGAATAAGATTTCTTCATTAGAATTCGTAATGAGAATTCTTCTTCAGAATTCGTATCCTGAATCTGGAATAGAACTAAGTCAGAATTCATATCCAGAATTCGGAATGAAACTTCCTTATAGTTCTTGTCCAGAACCGAATCCTAAAAACAGAATGCTTTTATATCAAAGTTTTTTTATGACTCCGAGAAGGTGAATCCGAATCTCACACTTAAGAAAAATATTAATGAAAATATGATAAGGATAAATTTTTCTTATAAAAGTGTTTTTCCTTAAGAAAGCATTTTTCCTTATAAAAGAAATTTTCCTTAAGAAAGCATTTTTCCTTACAAAATCGATTTTCCTTAAAGATAAGGTGTTTGTGATTTTCAAAACAAGAAGGAATGGAAAAGTCATAAGGAAAACCTTATTGACTCAACATTATGTACGGTAATTTCGTTAATGATGAATCTACTATCGTGACCCATATTAAACTTCATTATATACCTACATAAAAAAGTCTCTATGTATTATAATGACCTCATCACAACAAATGATGAATTCCTTAACTGATTCAAGATGGATTAAAACCATTGTGTCAGTCAAGAACTACTTCAACTATTGGAGATCATTATCAAACTCTCCAATCCATTTAAAAATGATCCCTTTCTAGGTCAATCCTAATATCCATTCTACAAAATAGTACATTTCTATGATGATCCTTCATTAATACCCCCTAAGACCAGAAAGATATGGATATAAAAAAATTCCATAGGATTCCCTCATGAAAAAGTGCATGAACATTATATGGTTCTACTGATACCCCTTTCTCCTAGATGATGTGAGCCATGAAATTTACCTGGTTGATCCAAAATTGACACATAGATATATCTTTGTATTGTCAATGGTCTCTCAGTGTAATGAAGATGATGTCAATATATTGGGAATTATATTCATGAGTCAAAGTTGACACCATGTTTTCATCCCCCAAACCGCTACAAAAATATCCATGTATGGGTGTAAGATTCGATTCTTCAAGGCCATAAACACAGTAGGATCATTTTTTATCTTCAATAAAAGAATTATAAAATCAAATAGAATATACTTTATTCTAAAATAAGTCTCTGGTATATTATAAGGTCTTACTCTCATACCTCAAGTCAATGATGTAGAATTTAAAATATCCTATCAATTTGTAAAAGAGATCATCAATAAAAGGAAAAAATTTCCAATTTTCACTATTATCGGGATCATCATCTGAGAATAAACACATAAATGTTTCATCCCATCATTCTTCTTAGTAAACAGAGTAGTAAAACCCGAAGGTGACATCCTTAGATGTATAAATACCTTATCCATCAACTCTTCCATCAGAATCCTAACCTCATGAATCTCTTTTGGTTCTATTTTGTAGCATGGAATTGAAACTAGATTAGATAAAAACATAATCCTAATTATGAAATAAAAATCTCTCTCATGCGGAATCCTAATATGTTCTCTAGAAACACATCATGAAACTGATTAACTAAAAGTGGAAATACACAATGATTCACTCCCAAATAATCCAGTGAAATGATTACAACCTATGTTGTGATCACCCTCACATTCTAATGAAAAATCCCTGAATGGTCTTCCTAGATATCCCACTCTCTATGATGAATATAATTACTGACCTTAGGATATTTGAATATTACTATTTGATGGTAATAATTGATTTGGGATCGGTACGATACCTACCAGTCCATATCTAGAAACTTTTCTAAACATGACATGTCCTGTATTTATACTTCCCAATGAAATTGATGCTTCCCAACCACTATGGAACACCCCATACACAAACTAATGTCCCTCAACCCTACTTGCAAAGGTGTATTCATCATCATAACCCCACTTATAAAATACACCATCAGAATCAAACCATTCACAAGTTGAGTAGATATAAAAGAATGTGAGACTAATTTGTTAATGAAGGTACTCGAAAGCACAAAATCTACTAGAACAGTACCTCTTATTGTTGATGGTCCAACCAATATATCAAAAACTAATGGAAAAACTAAATTCAACTATCTTGTCCCTCCACCTTGTGCTATATTCTGAGCCCCATGTGTTGCACTACACTGTTTTTATAGGTTCTATTACCCTAAAGTACCACAAACAATGCATCAACTTCAATATATGGATGAACTCGAAATTCTAGACTGATATGCTGTATAATACTCCGTTTCAGTACTCTAATTCATCATATATCCTCCATAACTACAAATAAGTTTAGGGTTTCTAAATAAACTCAGTAAGAGACCCATCCTTCTCAGGATTAGAACACCACTGGTTTTGTGGGAACAAATTATGAATGGGACCCAACATGCCACATTGTTAGAAGTATAATAACTTACTTCTCTATGTAATCAAACCATATCCCTAGATAGTCTATTTTCCATCACCACATTTTACATTATCATATATATTCTTCCTAATCTCAAAATAAGTAACACCAATCATTATTCTAGACACCACTTTCATTCTACTATAATCCACCTTCATATTCCACTAAAAAATGAAACAAGATTAACCACCTTTAAAAATTCTACAATCATAACATGTTATCCTTGGAATTAATGTCACATTGAATTTTATCCTAAAAAAATTTCATCATAAATGCCTCATCTATAGCCAATGCTGGATCAATGCATGGAAAATAAGTAAAAATAATGACTTACTCTATCATATATATACTCCCATTGGTAAACTAATTAACTTTATTAACCTCTCTTACCTGAGCATCTCTAGGTAAATGTGTTCCCGGAACTTCTCGTAAATGTAATAAAATACCATGTTCTATAGGTGATCATCCAAATTATAAAAATCCCACCAGTGATTTTCTATCCCATGTAAAATATAAGAATCAATTTGGACTCTCTTCTTTATAAGATTATTTTAATTTTCAATGATTATATATATAGTAAAAATCCATATCTCAACTACCTCAGGTCCTCCCTATCTGGTGATTATCTGTGGGTGATGCAACTAGGACTCCACTTTCAGATCAAACATATTTCACACATCCTTCCCTTGGTCTCTATTAATGAACTACAAAAAAAATTTCCCCGTGAAACTAATCTCCCAATCCTTGAACTAGAACTATCAAAGCCCCTAAAACAATTACTGGAGGAATATTTCCATCCATGTCCCCCTATCTTCCAACTAAAAAGATTAATTGTGGAGGCATATCTTTATAATTAAAAATCAATATATTTGAAAACATAATGTATTATTAAAATATTTAAATAAGAGGGATTCATAGAAGTCTAGAAAAATAATCCCCCATATTTACCCACATTGTCAAGAATAAAGTAGAAACGCTTCCCTCTACCATCCCTTACTTGGGTAATGGAAAACATAGGGTAAACCAATTTCATATTTATAATGTTCTCATTAAACACTGGTTTTATTATTTTAAAATTACCAAATTTAGAATCATTTAGAATATTAATTCTATAATTATACTATATTTCATTATTTTTATCATACTGAAAAAATTAATGAATTATTCATTTTCCATAACCCACACAAAACATCCATTCTCCTTGTATACCAAAAATGATGCATATAACATGAAATCATGGATTCCTAGAATGATACATTAAAACTAACCTCTCATTCTATACCATTACATTTGTAAAATCCTATAAATAAATAACATCACAAAAAATTGAATCACTAATGGTGAAATAACATTCAACTCTAACTGAAAACATCCTGAATAATAATCCTACCCTAGGAACTGCTGTATTTCCCCCATATATGGTTTATCCACTCTTATGAAGGATATAATGACATACAACATACTCATACTAGCCTCTTTTATACCTTTTCCAAAAATTAATAAAAAGAAACAGAAAAAACTCATTTGATTCAACATGGTGACATCCTATCCTAGGTTCCACTTGTTGGTCCCTTAATCCAGTTCATAACATGACCTTAGGAACACCTCCCCATTTAACATAGATTTAAAACTAGAAGGAAAGGTATAATATTTAATATGGGGAGAACATAAACCCTTTATAAAATAATAAAAATATTATAAATAGACAATCAATATCCAAATGATAATAAAAAATAACTTAGATAATACAACAATAAATAATCATCCAACATCACATGATGAATCCTATAATGGGGGAAATGATCTTAAACCCAAGTAGTAGATATTGCATTACACATCATTGTAATTTTTAAAATGATAACCCAAAATAAAAACACACTGATACTTTCTAATGTTTCCTAAAATCATGTAGGGTTCCCTACTCCATGCTCTATCCCAAATCCAAACTCAACCATCTAACATAGGGAAATTTCCCTGAAACTATCCTAAAAACATGAAGTCTATTAAGTTATCGATCATGAATCACATATATGGTGTGTGTAAAACTCTATAAGAAACTACCAATGATGTTTAATGAAATATACATTCAATAATAGTGTATATATTTGTATTAAGAATAATGATTAAATAAAAAACTAAATATGATTCAAATTTAATTATTCATTAATTAACCACATAAGCACTAATATTCATGGGGACACCAAAACTAATCACACATTCTTTAAAAAATTCTAGAGTTTGAACCATACATAAAAGGAATATCAAAATTCATTATTTCATGGTATTTGATTATCCATTTAAATACATTTTCACAATCATACATTGGGATCCTAAAGATGCACTTTGGCACCATGTGTGTATCTAGAACAGGAGTCCCCATCCCAAAAATAAATGATCTTATGATATATATATATACTATAGGCCCAAAGTAGCATTCTGGAACCCCGTGTGTATTTGGAAGAGCAATAACTAACCCACAACTCATGCAAAAAAATTTCATCTCAAGGTTCCTCACTCATATCCCAGTTATCATCCATTTTCCTAATCTATTATTCAACCAATTTCATAAATCCATTTTTCAACCATATTCAAAATCCCATTTGTATACCCTTAATTATTCATAAATCATCATTTCCTTTATATTGGCACAATCAATGGGTTTCTATCACATCCAATCTCAAAATCAATTATGGGTCCAATATGATCATTAAAGGGGTGTCACAACATCAAGGGAATCATTTAATTAAATCGATTATAAAATGAAAAATCCCAACTTCTAAATTTATATTGCACTAAATCATATAGAAATTTATATTCAAGAATATGGGAATTGAAAATTTGACCACCAACCACACGATTGTTGAAGAATTCTCTCCAAGCCACAACCCTAAATTTTATACTGAATTGTAAAAATCTCAATGAAATGGAAGATCAAGGATCAATGAAAAAAAAGATTTAATACTTCATCTAGATATTCAATTCACCATGAGAGGGGTTTTTGGAGGTATAAAAATCTCAAGAGAGATTAAAAAACATGATACCTCTAACTAATTGTCTTTATCTTACACTAGACCTATATGATTCTGGCATGGATCTTTATTTTATGGAATTAATTTAAATATACTATGATGTGATATAAATGTATATAATGTATGGTTTGTCATATAACAATTGATTAGAAACTATTTTAAGTAAATTAGATTCATATTATAATATAATAATATTACTGAAAAGAGATTAAATTTACACTTATAAATGTTGATTTATTTTGAATTAAAATTCAAAATAAGTTGACGAAAAATTAGGTACGAATTATACCTCCAAAATCAGAAATTAAAAATTGATTTAATAGTGAAAGACTCATAGAGAGGGAAAATACATCTAATAAAAACTAAGAGTAGAGATGAAGAAGGATCTTGTGAATCAAAATAACACTATATTTGAAGATTATGTCACTTATAGGGAATTGAATACTATTATTTATTAAACTGGAATATATCATATGTAACGCCCCGACCTCAGTTACCCAGAGTCGGTGCATTATTACGTAACATTGGCATGATCACAAAAGATCATGTCTCAAAAGATTGATTAGTTTAATAGCCTTGGAAACACAAGTAACATTTATAAATGTTACATTACATCATAAAGTGAAAAACTAAAATAACATAGTCTCCATAGTCCAAAATCATATCCCCTTCAGACTATCCCTGCAGGTCAGTCAAAAAATATTTCTTCACATCTTGGGAAAAATAAAACATAGAAAGTGGTGAGCTCAAATTCCCAGTAAGGATAACAATATAGTGGAAACTTTCATAAATAAACATAAACATTTAAGGCAATGTATAACTAAAACAAAAGCCTTTTAAACATGAACTTCAGTATAATATGGAAAAAATAAAACGAAATAATTCCATTTACTTATTCAAATGGATATTCTACTAGTCAAATAATCACATGCAATATCAATAACCACTTTCATAATGATGGAAAGCATAATTCCAGACTATCATTACCACGTAGCCAAGGCCTCGTGCCAAGACTACAAATAATATTTTGTCAACGCCTTGTGCCAAGACACTAGTTTGTCTCATGAGACCTACCAATGCATCGAGGAGCTATAGCAGGCTCCAACCGTCACATACTAAGTCCAATGCATTCCTTATATGAAAACGTTTAAACATATCATAAACCATAACATAATCGTATCACATAAAAAATGAATAAAGGAAACCTAACATTTCCACATTTCAATCACAAGATATCAATACAACACATTGATATAATAAAACCATTTTCAAAACCAAAATAAAATAGAATTAAAACAGGGTACTTATTTTTCATTTTAAAAAAATTTATGGCTTGTAGAGGAAGTCGAAACTCAAATAATGGTCACGGTGGCGGAGAAGTCGTTGTCGTAGCATACGTGTCACGACCCGTCCTCGGGGCCCGTGTCGTGACTACCCCAAGCCCGCCTTCCATAGGCCAGGGGCTGGCGACTAGCACCAAGGTGTAAATCACAGTAAAAAGGGAAGACATTGCCTTTGTAAAGTAAACAAGCACTATAGAGTAAGCAAGTGGAAGAAGTAAACACTAAGTAAAAACTGGTACAGCAGTAAGTACGGAAAAGTAAAGGGGGCCGGAAATACAAGACCAATTGTAAAGTACAACTGAAAAGGAGAAAAAAGAAACTGAAAGAAAAAGCCGCAGCGTCGAGCCGTCCTCTGGGAGTCCCACCTGAATGGTGGGTACAGATAGCCTCCACTGATCCTCGGGTCCAGCCGACCGCTCCGAGTACGTCCCACCCAGTGGTCCACCTCCAGGTACCGTCCTGCTCTGCAAGCCTCCACCACGATCAGCGTTGTCCGTTGTCTGTAACCAACACAACGAAGTGTTGGCATAGCCCATGCAGGGGTGAGTATAAGCTACTCAGTAGGGACCCCGAGACCCCCGAAGGTCTCCCAGAATCCACAAAAGAAGATACAATCACGAAGTAACATCTGACACGGCTTAGGTATATACCCATATATATACCTAAGTCATCAATTCTCACTCGGCTCAAACATCCGAGCTCAAGTACAACCCAGTCCACACAGGAAAGCAAAACGTAAATCCACACAGGATAGTACAACACAATCCACAAAGGAATGAAAAACGTAAATCCACACAGGATAGCACAACACAATCCAAAAAAGAGAGCAAAACAGGGTTTCAGCTCACACAGGTATACTTCTTCGAATGACGATAGAGATGATCACTGATCCATATAAGTCATCAGACCCACAATGGATCGATAGGTACTAACCCCCGTAATGACCCACAATGGATCTGACCCACAAAGGATCGATAGGTAACTAACCCCCACAAAGACCCACACAGGATCGGACACACACATGATCTATAGGCGCTGGCCCACACAGGACCGCTGAGCGCTGACCCACACAGGATCGGACCCACACATGATCGGTAACACTGACCCACAAAGGATCGATGAGTGCTGTAGTCATCGCTGTCGAATCCACTGAGGATCTCTGCACTGTCGTCGTCGTCACAGTAGTAGTTGCAGCCAGCTCTAGGGTTCCCTCACACAGCACGCTCGTTCGAGAGGGTCCGCTCCACGAGCCGAGAGGCTGATACATCAACTGACACATAGTCCAGAGTTGATGTATCCAAAAGTTCTGTATTGTCAATAGGAACTCAACGTCGCAGACGGCGCGTCAATCAGACGCCCAGTCTGAGAGTTATTGGCTTTTTCGTCCCAGGGGCCCGGTTGGTTTTTAAGGAAAAACCAACCCAACCGTACTCCACCAGCATCCAAACCTCGGGCGGAGTAAGCCAAAAGATCCGTCTCACTTAGAGGAATTCAACAAAGCCGATGGCACGTCAATCGGACGTCCGAAGTTCAAGATATGAGTGTTTCCGTTCCGAGGGCCTGGTTGGTTTCGTGTACGAACCAACCCGGACGAACCCAAAGTATTCTGAAACCTTGAGTGCAATATACCGAAATGACCGTCTCAATCCAAGGATCGCATCACCGCTGACGTCGCGTCGTTCGGAGGACCGTAGCTCAAGTTATGAGAAAAAGACCGAAAAGGTCCGGATATGGGGGGTCTAGGCCCGGGCCGACCCGGGTCAGGGTTCGACCCGGTTGGGCGCGACCCGGCCCGGACTGGGCGCGACCCGGCCCAGTGGGTCGGCTCGGCTCGGCTCGGCCGATCGGCCGAGCGAGGGAACCGCTGGGCGTGTTGTCCCCGCGGGAAGAGGAGCCACGGCCCCTCGTGGGGCCGCACTTGGTCAGCGGACGTGGAAAATCCGCGTCCCGTGTCACGCCGGACCTGCGCGGTCGCGGGTCTGGTCGGCCACCGCCGCCGCGGCTTCAGCCATGGCAGCTCCGTCTGGCGGCGCGCTGCCGGTGGATTCCGCGGGCCACCGGAGTTGCTCCGGTGGTCCGATTCAACTTCCGTCTGCGCGGTAGCTCCTCCCGGGTCCCGTTCTTCACTGCGGAATCAACAAACCTCCTCTGCGGCCCGTTTTGTCATCGTCCTCTATTTCTCACATCAACGAAGAACTGCAGAGGGTTGTCGGGCAGTGTTTTTTTGGCCCGCACCCTCCGTGTTAGGTGATAACAATCGGGAAAAAAGATCACCACATGAAAACATAACAAGATACAATTTTAATAAATTAAAATTTCACTTTGATCTCGGGATCTTTGTTTTAGAAGGAAACAACTACGGGAATAAAATATTATTTTCAAATAAAAATCCCTACCTCTCCGTAGTTGTTGAGTGAGCGTTCTACGCGGAATTGATCGTCGCGGTAGGAGGTGATCATCGCGTCGCGGAAGGGTGTCGCGTCGTCGCGGAAGGGCGTCGCGTCGTCGCGGAAGGGCGTCGCGTCGACGATCTCAGAGGGTTAAAGAAACACACGGATTTAATTATAACAATTAAATCCATGTTGAGGATAAAAACCACAAAGTAATTTAAAGGACCGCAATCTCTTACCTCAACGGACGATCGAAGATTTGTCGCGGGGAAAGAACGTCGCGGAAGAAGCGTCAGCGTCGCGTCGATCTCTGGGGGTCGGGCATTCTTCGTCGCCCTTCGTTGGAGATCGGCGTTTTTCGCGTTCTTCACGTTCTTCGTGAAGGGGGAGGAAGATCTTTAGAGATTCTCCAAAGGTTTAACACAACATTCAACAAGAAGGAGTGTTGGCATTATTTTATTAACATGTCATCAAATTGAAAACGTGTTAAGAAACGAACAAAATTAATTCATAGAATTAATTTCAACGAACTTAACCGCCCAATTAATATGAGCGTTTAATAGTTTAAGAAACGCCCCAATTGACTTTCATTTAAAAAGGGTTTTTTCGGGTGCGTTACTTAGTGGAAAAGAAACGGTGGGGCTCGTGCGAGCCCCACCTCACAAATATCCTACCAAGAGGGTAGGATATTTTGAATTTCACACTATCCGATTTAACTCATCTTAAGCAGCTTGAAGTGGCTTTTAAGTGGCATTAAGTTAAATAAAAATAAAGTTGTCGCACACTTTATTTTATTTCATAACTTAACCCCAAAAATTTAAAAACCACACCTGACCAAACGCAACTCCGGAAGAGGCGTTTCTAAGCAAATACCGGCACTGTGATTCCATCGGTGCCCTCTGAATTCGTTTCCGAGCACCGGTTCAAAAGTTAGAAAAACCCACTCGTTTGTTCACTGAACGTACCCAAGCCAAACTTCGGAAAATGATTCTGGGCACACCATGCCTCGGAATCACGTGCCGTCAGAAACTGCGCTCTTGTAGAATTCCAAAGAAAATTAGGAAAAAAAATTTCCTTGAATTTTACGGGTCTTTACAATACGTACGACAAACAAAATTCAGTTTTTTTGTTTAGTAAAACGCTTCGTATAAAAAAGATTCCTTTTTAATAAACATAAAAGTCAAAGGGATTTATACACCGTATAAAAGAAAGTTGTGTATAAAAAAATATGCCTCAATGAAAGGAGATTGAGACGAAGTCCCTTACCTCATGTCCAACTTGACTCGATTGTTCTTTAATCTCCTGAATAATAAACTAGAGTTAATTCATAATTGATTAAGAACATTTTTCATGTTCATTATTCCTTGTATATCACTTATTACCATGTTATGAACATTATGTAATTATTTAAGTTAATAATGGTCGTTTTGTCGATCTTTGGTACTTGAGTCAAAAATAAACATCTTATAATTACAGGTTGTTCATGTGGTAAAATTTCCATTATATCTAGAATTATATTCATGATTTGGATATCATATATATCATATATATCCTGTAGATACATGCATTTATAATATTACATAACATTTATAGGTAAGAAATGAAATGCATCGTTCATGGAGACGGTAATCCGTACGTACGCATGATTGCTACATTCATTTTTATTTCATATTTAATGGAATGAAATAATAATGATATAAAGGTATTTTATAATTCTATTATAATATCATATATAATATCATTAAATCCATCATTTATACATCTCACATATGACATTAGCGATTCAAATCACTTTGAGGGGGGCGGTAGTCCGCACTTCCTGAAATGAAATTATCGTGTTTTCCCATAATGGAAATCATAAAGGTATGCCATAAATGAAAAAACAGAAGCATAAGGAAAACATAAACATAATATATATCATATATAAATATAGTGACATCTTAATGGCCACCATGAGAGGTGTTAAGAGAAGATTGAACAATCATCGTTTCGTGAGGCAGTAATTCACCACCCACAGAAACAGTATATTCATTAACCATCAGACAAAGGGGTGTGTAAGTGTAATTAAAATACTTATCATAACAAAATCCTAGTATATTTAAGATATGGGTGTTTTTACAAAATAAAGGAATAAAAAGTGTTTAAGGGGTTGGAGCATCAAAATAAAATAAAAGAACATAAGAGAAGACATTACCTTAAAATCGGGTAACTCTTTTTGATTTGAGCCAAAGGCTTCCTTGGGAAGACTTTTTCCCAAAGTGAGGATTCTAGTAGTAATAGAGGGAAGTTTAGAGTGTATTTTGGCAGAGGTTGGCCGATAAAAATGGCTTTTATGGTGTGAATAAGGTGGTATAGGTGGGGGCCTTTTATAAGGGGAGAGGAGGGGCACTCTTGGAAGGTAATGAAATGTTACATTATTATGAAATTATTTTCAAATTTTAAAGGTCCGAAAATTATATATTTAAAGGATAAGGTGCTAAGGGTTATAAATCTACCCATAAAATAGGTTTTTGACAAGTGTATGTCTAAGATTTTAGTTTATCTTTTCATTTTATTTAAATCGTTAATTAATGAGGTAATCGCTGCATCATCATGGTGTCATAAAAATTTTAATTTATTTAATGTATAAAAATTATTAAAAAAAATACCATGATCTAGGAAATAGTTTTAGATTTCCAATTTATATTTATAGTTGAAAATATAACTTGTATAACCCCTTGTCAAAATTGTTTTAGTAAAACAATGCATGATTGTGACATTTTTATTTATACTTTAAATAAAAGTTATTAATGTCATTATCTTACCCAAGTGGCTCTATGGGGTCCCGAATATTGACCCATGGATTTTCTTGGTCGTCCATGAGTCATCCAATAAAAGTAGGACATGTGTCATGGTAATTTCATATTATTATAACATTATTTTTACCTTAAATTACTCTAATTACCTCTAATCATGGTTAATAAAACTCAAAAGTTACTATTCATCAAAAATTATTTTCATCCCATTGAACCAAATTTTACATTCTAATTACAATAATGTATGTTTTATTTTTTAAATAAATTTCACAGAAGTGATAAAATTTCATTTAAATGAAAAATCAGTTTTTTAACAACCACATAGTGGTTTCACTATTCATCAAAAATTTATGTTTTCATAAAAATGCCAAAAATTCACACTAATCTATATTTGATAATCCAAATTCAAAGATTATGTCTATTTTACCTAATTAAAAACATATAAGTTTCATTAATTAATTTTATAATTAATTCTCGTTGTCAAAACAAATAGCGTGTTTTTAAGAAAGAATATCAATCAAAATATTGACAATTGTTTATGTCCAATTTCAAAGTGAAGTTAATTCTAATGACCACCATTGGATAAAATGGTAATTTATATTCTAATTATACTTTAAAACCACTCAATAGTATATGTTATCACTATAAATTAATTTTATTAAGAAAATTGTTTTTAATTATTGTTTAGTATTTTACTCTATTCATAAAAAATTAGAAGTTCTCCGAAAAAACGAAAAATTCAACATAGGATAATTTCGATATTCCAAATCCAAAAATGAAGTCTAATTTGAATAATAAAATTTATAAAATTTCAAAAAGTGGGTTTTACTATTCATAACGGCTACTATGATTGGTCGCGGTGTGTTAGAACTCAAGGTTTCATACAATACACGCTGCTCTATTATTCAAAGAGAAGCATACCATGGAAACTTGGGGTGTAACATTCTTCCCTGATTAAATAAATTGCATCCTCTCAATTTTAAATTTTTCTTCAAAAATAAAAGGTTTAAAGTAAAAAATACCTTTTTGGAAAACCCACATCGGAAATAAGGTTAATAAAATTTAGCCTTAATAAGAGGGAAATTAAAATGAAATAGTCACCACCAAATTATGATCTCGATTAGGAGAACATTGGTGTCAATTATAGAAAAATAATTGGACGGAAAAATTAAATATTTGTAGGTAGGGATTGAGGTCATCAATCACAAACAAGTGTAAAATTGAGGGCCTCAAGGCCATCAATCTATGATGATTTAAAATATCATCAGTTCAACAAAACATAAGCTATTAAGATAACATTTTTTTTAATATCCCTTTCCTAAAGTTTAAGAATTAATTTATTCATATAATAAGAGAGAGGTATATATATCTATACTTGACAAGTAGAGTTTCAACCTTAAACTAATTTCTACCACAAACTCATATTTCCCTCAAAAAGATAATATAACGTAAAATATTATATTTATCCTAATCGTACAACGTTCCAAATATTATCCCATACCATTTGGATTAGAAAAACTAATTTATAATAACTAGGGACTTCTTGTAGGATATTGGTAGGTAATAAAGGCTTGTCGCACTATGGTTGTGGGTTCGATTCCTGCAGCTTTGTCCGATGCAACGTGTTATCCCCCAACCTGCAGGTTGTCCTTTTCCTAAAACTATACTATTATAATATTCCAAAAATAATCTTCATAAATGTTTTAACCATCAACAATACTATCAAAATTTCAACTTAATCCATTCCAATCTTTATAGTTATCCAAAATAACTCTTTTCAGACTTTCTCTAAAAGGTCTTTAAATTCCAAAATCAATTGTAACATCAGATTCCCCAAACAAAGTAAAGTTTCTCTTATTGTCAAATACTAAAAATATGATTACCTTCATCATATTAAAACCTTAATGAAAACAACAAGTACTGAAGTACAGTCCTAATATATATCACATTATTATTATAACCTGAATATAATCCTTGAGTCCAAAAAGAACCAATAAATTAATTATTCCACTTCAACTGTAGTAACAGCACAAGATTGGCCTTGATCCCTTGTCATTTTCTGAGGTAAGTTTCCATGACTCTTAGGAAATTCATTTTCATAATTCCCCATTTCCCTAAAATTTTAGCATTGAACATTGATAGAATCTTTTTTCCCTTGCAATCACGAGCCTGGTGACCTTTTTCTTCACATTTATAACAAACTCACATTCCTTTTAGGCAAGTAACGAGGTGATTCATCCCACAATTATCGCATAATGTAAAATCCTTCTTTCCCTTTTCCCTTTATCTATCTCCTGTTCCACCGTTCTCTTATTCTCTTGCTTTACTTTATTGTCATAAGATTTAGAAAATTCGTTTTCGGTCTTGATAGCACACGAGACTATATCTTCATACGACGAGAAAGATTGTGAGACTAAGGCTCGATGGAGAAATGGATTTAACCCTTCAAAGAAACGATCAATATTACTTCTTGGGTTATGTATATAATCTGAAAAATACCTCGCTAACCTTGTAATGTTGGCCTCATACTTCGCGACATTCTCATCCTCCATTAGTCTCAGACTCAGAAACTTCCATTCCATATCTGTTCGATGGTCATGAAGAATGTATTTTTCTATGAAAAGCTCTTTAAACTCTCTCCATTCCATACATGATACTTCTTAATCTTCCTTTGTATTTTGAATCAATGACCATCATTGATTAGCATCTCCAGTGAGGTGGAAAACTACCATGACAACCTTTTCCCTTTCACTACTCCCCAAGGCATGGAATATTTTCTCTAAGGAATTTATCCATTGCTCAGCTACTAAGGGATGTGTACTCCCATTGAATGTTGGTGGTTTGTTGCCTCATGAAGAGGTCTAACATATATCCTCCACGTTTCAAAGCAGGGTTCTCCATACGAGTAAGGCTATTATTAATAACCTGAGTGAGTTGTCCAAGTATGGTGATAAGCTGATCAGCACTAGTTGTATCACCAGCTCCACTATAATTATCTTGAGCAGGAGGGAAATCCCGACATGGAGTGTGTGAATTGATACGGTTTCCATTCCTTACACTAGGTTCCATTTCTAAAAAATTTCATAAACTAGATTAGTATATGAATCGAAATGCATAATAACAAACTTGCGAAACACTTAACATAAATTGAATAGTTTATGGATATAATCCATATTCATAAAAAAATTTTCTTTGAGGAAGTATATACTCATAAAACCAACATAATGGTTTGTAATGAAAATTAAAATTATCCTAAGCATATCCCCAAGGAGTGTCGTAACCAAGAGTGCAGCAAGGCCTGTTGTCGTGTACCAGTTCCCATTCAAGTCTAGCTCAAAGTGGTGTTTTCAAGTTTTACCCATAGGTACATCAGTGCCAGAGCTGCCTCTACCTGCTCGTATCTAGAAAGGGATGTATTGCTCGAAAAACTCACAAAAATATCTATAATACCAAAAGTCTAAAAATTTCTCCTATACTGATCCTCAAAGTCTATCTTAGGGTTATGTTCTCTAATTAGAGTTTATCTAAATCTAGCTTCCAAGGTTAGTACTAAAATTCCTCGGATACCAACTGTAACTCCCCGACCCTAGTTACCCTGAGTTGGTGAATTATTATGTAACATTGGAATGATCACAATAGATCGAGTCTCGAAAGACCGAATAGTTTAGTAGCCTTGGAAACACTAGATACATTCATAAATGATACATTACATCATAAAGTGAAAAACTACAATAACATAGTCTCCATAGTGCACACTCATATCCCCTTCAGAGTATCCCTACAGGTCAGTCATAAAATATTTCTTCACATCTTGGGAAAAATAAAACACAGAAAGGTGTGAGCTCAGATGCTCAGTAAGGATACCAATACATTGGAAACTTTCATAAATAAACATAAACATTTAAGGGAATGTATAACTAAAACAAAAGCCTTTTAAACATGAACTTCAGAATAATATGGAAAAAATAAAATGAAATAATTCCATTTACTTATTCACATGGATATTATACTAGTCGAATAATCACATGCAATATCAATAACCACTTTCATAATGATGAAATGCATAATGCCAGACTATCATAACCACGTTGCCAAGGCCTCGTGCCAAGACTACAAATAAGATTTTGTCAAGGCCTTGTGCCAAGACACTAGTTTGTCTCATGAGACCTAACGACTCATCGAGGAGCTATAGAGGGATCCACCCGTCACATACTAAGTCCAATGCATTCCTTATATGAAAAGGATTAAACATATCATAAACCGTAACATAATCGTATCACATAAAACATGCATAAAGGAAAGATAAAATTTCCACCTTTCAATAACAAGATATCAATACAACACATTGATATAATAAAACCATTTTCAAAACCAAAATAAAATATAATTAAAACTTGGTATTTATTTTTCATTTTAGAAAAAGTTTTGGCTTGTAGAGGAAGCTGAAACTCAAATAATGGTCATAGCGGCATAGAAGTCGTTGTCACGGCATACATACGCCAAAAATACATTCCCTTTGTCATTTATTAAAACGATTCATTTAAAAAATTTTCCTTTTGAATAAATGTAAAATTCGAAGGGTTTTATACACCGTATATAAGAAAGTTGTGTATAAAACAAAATATGCCTCAATGAAAGAAGATTGAGACGAAGTCCCTTACCTCGTGTCCGACATGACTCGATCGATCATTAATCTCCTGAATAATAAAGTAGAGTTAATTTCTAATTTCATAAGAACCTTTTTCAAGTTCATTATTCCTTTTATATAACTTATTACAATGTTATGAACATTATGTAATTATTTATGTTAATAACGATCGTTTTGTCGATCTTTGGTACTTGAGTCAAAAATAAACTTCTTATAATTAAAAGTTGTTCATGTGGTAAAATATCCATTATATCCAGAATTATATTCATGATGTGGATATCATATATATCATTTATATCCAATATAGACATTCATTTATAATATTACATAACATTTAGAGGTAAGAAATGAAATGCACCGTTCATGGAGACGGTAAGCCGTACGTACGCATGAACGCTACTTTCATTTCTATTTAATATTTAATGGAATGAAATAATAATTATATAAAGGTATTTTATAATTCTAGTATAATATAATATATAATATGATTAAATCCATCCTTTATACATCCCACATATGGCATTAACGATTCAAATCACTTTGAGGGGGTGGTAGTCTGCACTTCCTAAAATGAAATTATCGCCTTTACCCATAATGGAAATCATAAATGAATTCCATAAATGAAAAATAAAGAATAATAAGGAAAAAATAAACATAATATATATAATATATAAATATATTTACTTCTTAATGGACACCAAAACAGGTGTTAAAAGAATATTGAAGAATCATCATTTCGTGAGGCAGTAATTCGCCACCCACAGAAACAGTATGTTCTTTAACCAATAGACGAAGGTGTGTGTAAGTGTAAATAAAATAAATATCATAAAAACATCCTAGTATATTGAAGATACTGGTATTTTTATTAAATAAAGTAAGAAAAATATTTTAATGGGTTGCAGCAGCAAAATAAAACAAAAGAACATAAGAGAATATATTACCTTAAAATCGGGTAACTCTTTTTGATTTGAGCCAAAGGCTTCCTTGGGAAGACATATTCCCAAATTGAGAATTATAATAGTAAGAGTTTGAAGTTTATAGAGTATTTGGGAAGAGTTTTTCTGAGCAAAATGGCTTTGAAGGTGTGAATAAGGTGGTAGAGGTGGGGGCCTTTTATAAGAGGACAGGAGGGGCACTCTTGGAAAGTCATGAAATGTTACATTATTATGAAATTATTTTCGGATTTTAAAGGTCCCACAATTATATATTTCTAGGATAAGGTGATAAGGGTTCGACATCTACTCATCCAATAGGTTTTTGACAAGTTTAAGTCTTAGTGTGTACATTATCTTTTCATTTTATTTAAATCGTTAATTAATGAGGTAATCACTGCATCATCATGGTGTCATAAAAACATTAATTTATTTAATGTATAAAAACAAAAAAAAATAACATGATGTAGGAAATATTTTTATATTTCCAATTTATATTTATAGTCGAATGGATAACTTTTACAACCCCTTGTAAATTTTTTTTTAGTAAAACAATTCATGTTTGTGACATTTTTATTTTTACTTTAAATAAAAGGTATTAATGTCATTATCTTACCCAAGTGCCTCCATGGGGTCCCAAAAATTGACCCATGGATTTTATTGGTAGTCCATGAGTCACCTAATAAGTTTAGGACATGTGTCAAGGTAATTTCATATTATTATAACTTTATTCTTACCTTAAATTACTCTAATTACCTTTAATCGCGGTTAATAAAACTCAAAAGTTACTATTCACCAAAATTTATATTCATCCCATTGAACAACATTTTACTTCCTAATTACAACCATGTATGTCGAATTTTTGAAATTAAATTCACAAAAGCGGTAAAATTTCATTTAAACGAAAAATCAGTTTTTTAACTACCACTTTGTGGTTTCACTATTCATCAAAATTGAAGTTTTTAGAAAAATACCAAAAATTCAACCTATGATATATTTGATATTCCAAATTAAAATATGATTTTATTTTACCAAATTAAAAACATATATGTTTCATAAAATAATTTTATAATTAATTCCCATTGTCAAAACAAATAGCATGTTTTTAAGAAAGAATATAAATCAAAAGATTTTCAATTATTTATGTCAAATTTCAAAGTGAAGTTAATTATAATGACCACAATTGGATAAAATGGTAAAAGAATATTATAATTATACTTTAAAAACACTGAATCGTATAATTTATCACTATAAATTATTTTTATTATGAAAGATGTTTTTAATTAAAGTTTAGTATTTTACACTATTCCTAAAAAATAGGAAGTTCTCAGAAAAAATGAAAAATTCAACTTACGATAATTTTGATATTCAGAATCCAAAAATGAAGTCCAATTTAAATAATTAAATTATAAAATTTCAAAAAGTGGGTATTACTTTTCATGATGGCTACTTTGATTGGTCGCGGTGTGTTAGAACTCGAGTTGCGTACAACACACGCTACTCTATTATTCAAAGAGAAGCATACCATGGAAGCTTTGGTGTTACATCATACTATAAATGAAGTATATAATTATTTATATTTAATAATATACACATATTTCATATATTAATTATGTAAAATATTGAACAAATGTTATTCAAGAGTTGAAAACATAAATTGATGCTGATTAAATGAGTTTGTTGATAAACCACTGTTAAATGAGGTTTTATATCATTGACATATATGAAATATTATGGAGAATAATGTAATAAAAATTTGAACTGATTTATCCTCAACCATAGAACCCAAATATCTTGAAATATAAAGAGTCTTATAGAAGAGTTCCGGTTTATTCCCCTAACTTCAAAGGCTAAAAAATATCAAAAAGTTATAAAATAATTATTTTGGAAGCTTTTCGCCTAAAATAAATCCAATGATAATAATTAATTCATTTAAAATTTAAAATAAACCGTAAAACTCCAATTAATTGAAAAATATATTATAGGATAAAAAATATAATCAAGTCCCAAGATGACATGAAAACCTATCCATTGATAACTCATTGATGTAAATGTTATAAATCATTTTCTAATTTACAAAAAGACACCACTATATCAACAATATAAATTGAAGATAATATTAGTTTCTAAAAAAATATTCTTCTATAAATACAACTTAAAAATATATATCAACATGCATACTTTGTAGTGCAAGTAGGGGTGAGCCTAAATATCAGGTAGGATTTACTAAAACCACTCTCATGAAATCCCATAATTACATATTATAAACTATGTAACCAATGTTATTTCAAAAAGGGTAGAAAATTAAAAAAATAGTTTTTCAACGTACTAGATAAACATATCCAAGAATATTAATATAATACTAACAATTTTTTTCTTTAAAAAGTAGGAATCTCATTCTTGGTTTTAGTACATATTGAACTAGTTAAAAACTAATAGACCCGTATCCAAAAAATTTGATAAAAATATCATAATATTAATTAGTACATATAATACTAGCATATATCTTTTGTATATTTTCACAAACCCACTTGTTCCCTAAATACCATGTACCACCCCATCAGTGTCATTCATAAAATAGAACATCCCATACATCTTATATATCTTTCCCTTCAAGAAATACCCAACACTTCTTGGTCGTTTTTAATATCCAACGTCTTCATTTAACCACCCCAATTTTACATTTCTAAATATGCTTAAACTAATTTCCCACTAAAACCAATCCTTTAATCCAACCAATTTACAAAAAAATATATTTCAAAAATCCCCTTATAAAACCCATAACCCATGGTTTTTATGAAATGCTTTTTTAGACCAACTCCCAGGGTTTAAATCCAACCCCCAAACATTACAAAATATTTTCTATAAATTAAACCCTAATTATAAAATCAATTCAAAAAATATTATATAATAAATTAACACAAATATAAATGACCTAAAAACTAAAAAAATAAAAATAATGGAATTATAATCTAATTATGAATGAATTTGTTCCATCATCCTTAGATAATGAAATATGGTGAATTTAAAACCCTGTATTTTTCAATAATAATTGAAATTTGATCCCCCAAACCCTTGTAATAAGAACATGGAATTATGATCCATTAATTCCTAATCCAAATATAAAATTTAATTTATTATGTATAATATAATATAATATGTGCATTCATATGAAAAATAGACTTGGATGAAATAGGAAGAAAAAAGAACAAGAGAGGCCACCAAGATAAATCCCAAAATACAATATCAATTTGATTAATCTTATAAATAATCATGTTATTCAGTGATGATGATTGCCTGATTTTTCTCCCAATTAACCCCTTTGATATCCTTTTTCAAATAAAATTGCGTAATTAGACTTAGGGGAGTATAATTAAAATTTTAAGATTCATGTTATTAAATGTAAATTTTGGTCACAACTATTCTATATTGTTGATCGAGACCATGCATTAACCGTGTTGGTGACCCTACCCACACACCATGTTCTCCATTATAGCCCCTCATGATTACTGAAGAAAACTCATTTATCCATTAATCACTATTACTAACCTATGAGGATAGTTTGGTCCCTAGCACAACACACCTCAACCATGTTTTCTTCAGTACACCTCCAAAAACACCAAAAAATAAAAAAAATATTAATGAAAATCAAAGGAGGGGTTACACAGCAAAACAAGAAAATATAATTCTCTATACTATTTGAATTTTTTATCTCTAAATTTCATGTTTACTTGATATCATAATAAATATACCCATTTATACAATGTTTAATACTCTATCTACCATATCTCATCTTTAATCGAGCTATGTTACCATAACAAACCTAGTAGAAAACTGATAATTCCTCATAATATAATCTCATATCTATAAAAATTAATCATTAAAATTTCTATAAAGGTTATATCTAGGAATAACTCTAAAACATTAAAGGAATGAACATGAGAAAATTTAGTTTTTAATTCCATATAAATGATTCATGAAATGCACTATGTATTTCAATTCACTTCAAAATAAAATATAAATCATGAGACATATATTCTATTCACTCGGTGATCTTGAGTGTATTCCTGTACCAAGGTTTGAACTCCATTACTTCTCAAGATATATATGTCCCAACTATGTAAACACTGACACAAATAATCCATCTACAATTATGAAAATCAATGAATATTGATGAAGATTAAAATAAAACTTCTAATGAGTTTGAACCATCACTCATAACTTTGGGATTAGGCATTCTTAATTTATCACCTCCTACAACAGAGGATGATCAGAAAATGATATCCCCAAATCCATTTAACATAATGTTGATCAAGATATTCTTCAATAATATATATTATACTAATAAATTTGAATAGATTATTGATAAGTACTATTATAGAAGAACTCCACCAGGGCTACACGATATCCCATTATCTCTTAAAAAGTGAACATGTTGTAAATGTAATTTTCTTCAATATGTAATATTTCATTGGTAATGAAAATATGTAAATAAATATTATTATTGGGGAAGAATATTTCAATTTTACAATGATAATAAATGTAATAAGGTTGTAATGAGGTGTTTCTATTATAATTAGAAAATAACAAAGTTGGAAATTTGAGGTGTTGCTTAAAGACATTATTATGAAATATTGAAGCACCATTATATTGTGATTATTATTGTGATGATATTGAAAACAATTAAGAAAAATGGACTATGGATGATGGAACACTTCCATAAGAATTTTCTATCTTGTTTGAGGGGGTTTAAAAGTGTTTTATAAGGCCAAACTATTGTGTGAGAATGTTCTGGTTTGAATAGAAAATATCTAGATTTCTATAAATTAAAAAAGTCTCTATGATAAGATAAATTAGAGGCTATTTAATGAAAACTAAAAAATCCAAGAAGAAACATTACGGTAATATGAAACCTGTATTTTTTATAAAGGTAAAGAATAAGTAGTGAAAAGGTATTCAATAAACTTTACTTCATATGTAAAGGTAATCGTGAACACTATGTAATGGAAATTAAAAATTATAGTGAGTATTAAAAAGGTATGATCCATTCCATTTTAATGTAATGGTTTACATTTTCAAATTAAATTTGATTATTATTGTGTTGTGTAATTTTCATATATAAATTGGGTAATGGCTAGACATTGAGTTCATAGAGGATAAAATTTGAAAAAATATCTATATAAAGGCCATTAGGGCAAGCATGAAGGTTATCCAGAAAATCAACAACATGTGTAATGGTTATGAAATGTGGTTTTTTTTAAAAAATTAATATTCTATGAATATTATTCTCATATTTTGAATATATAAGAGAATATATATAATAAATTTTAGATAAAACAAGTATAATAAAAAAGTTTCATTTAATGATGTTCATGGATTTTACAATATAGTGTTTCATATGGAATTTCATCCAATATAAGATTAAAATAAGGTATCCCTCATAACATTAATATAAATCTATGTAATGATTTATATAAACATTCAATGAAAAGAAAGTGTTTTTAAATGTTACAAGATTAAATGCAAGATATATGCATATTGTGAAAAGGTGAACTGAAGAAATGTAAATGTTATTTGTGATGTCCATAATTTTCATTAAGAGGTACTTAAGTTCCATATATTGTCTATGTAAATTCCCTGTCAAAATAAGAATAAATATATACTTTATACATGTTATAGAACTGAAAACAAAGAGTGATGAAAATATAAAAAAGGAAATAGTTTGAGGCTATAAAATAGGGGTAACTATGGTATGTATTTATAATATATAAAATAATGATAGATTTAATTTTGAAGATAAATTTTTTGGTGTTGGTTACTATACTGTTGTAGTGATCATTTTAGGTATGACGATTACCTATACAAAATAGAGACTTAATCCACACCATATGATGGAAATAAGGAATTGGATATAAAATAAACCATGATTATTGAATCATATGTGGACATATATATTTAAATATAACATTATAATTACTTATGTCCTAAAGATATTTAAATTTAAATCCATGATTCGGTATAATGAAGTTTAAATGAGTTCAAGGATGATGATTGTAACACCCAAGATTTTTATGAGAAATATTTTGTATTTATGTTATATAAATCATCAAAACAATCTTTCACTACACACAACAATAGCTTGGCTTTCTTTACACACAATCGCGACCTTCCTCGATAGCTTGCGTCGTATGCAATACTGAGTTTCACTAAACAACGATATGATATTAAAATAATATTAAAACTAGTCGTTATGAATAGTAATACCCACTTTTTTGGAATTTTTTAAATTTCATCTTTCAAAATGGACTTAATTTTTGGATTCAGAATATCGAAATTAGCCTAGGGTTAAATTTTGGTATTTTTCTGAAAACATTCAATTTTTGATGAATAGTGAAAACACTAGGTTACTATTTAAAACCCGAATTTTTATCTAAATTATTTTTTATTTTATTTAAATTTATTTTAGGTCAATATTGATACATAATTGCTATATAAGTTCAAAATAATTCATTGGAGTCATTTTATAATATTTTTAGATATATAAAAATTTTATTGAACTTTTCACCGTCTTTTACCCACCTCCTAGGAGAATTTGAAAATTCACATAAAACATAATTTTACCACTTCATTGAGTGGAATTTCAAAAATCCAAGAGACACGGTTAATATCAAAGGCTAAAATGTGGTTCAATGAGATAAAAATAATTTTTGTTGAATAGTAACTTTTTACTTTTTTTTACCACGGTTAAAAGTAAATAGGGTAATTAAGGGTAAAAATGATATTATTATTACCCTAAACCATGTCCCAATTCTATTTTATAAGTTCAATTGGACCATAAAAAACCTTAGGAATAAAATATGACCATTTAGGCCCACTTGGATTAGATTAGGACATTTAATATTAATTTATTTAAAGAAGGGTTAAAATAGATAAAAATCAATGTTTAATAAATAAATCATTTTTAATATAGGGTTATACATAATATAAATTAGACTATAAATATTCATTAGAAATATAACAATATTTCCTACATAATGGTATTTTATTTTTAATTTTTAATGTTTAAATAATTTAATTTATTTATGACACAATGATGATGTAGTAATTATATTATTAATGAAATATTGACATAATTGATGTTATAAATACCCAAATAAATTAAATTTGAGACGTTTTATGCATTAAAACAAATTTCAATGTTAATATGACATGTTATTATTGATTTAATTTACTCTTTTTCGAACTAATCATTCTGTTATGATTTTCAAAAAAATCATTTACCAAATACTGTCAAAATTGACATAAAATAGTTTTTAAAACAAATAATATATTATTAATTGTTATTTTTTTCCTAAAATCTATGGTTTGGCCAAATTAATTATATAAGGTTATATATATTAATAATAATAAACATGGGGTTCGTTTGGCTTGTTATAGTAAGTTTATTAACCTTATAGTGTAAGAAAACAAGAAGACACGGTAAAAGTTAAATTATCTAACTTAAAGTTAAATCTAAATGATAATGTTAAAATAGAAATATAAACTTGTCTAAATTATATTGGATGAGATTATTTCGACCCATCCCCACCTTAGATTCTAAATAAATCAATTTTTAGCTATTAAAAACCGAATATGACTTTATAATAAAATAATATTTTTAGTTTTTCTAAAGGTGAACCTCTCCTCTCTTATAAAAGGGCACCTCCTCCCTCTCTTCCTCACACCACTTTGAGTCTTCAAGCTCAAACACCCCTGACATATTCCATTATACACTTCCCTAGAAACATCATAGAGGTCCTGGTCTTCTTCAAAGACCAATTTTAGTGCCCTAAGAGGAGGTCACAAAGAGGCGCTTCAAAGAAGAGGTAATGTCTGTTACCGATTCTTTCAACTTTATTTCTTCTTCCACTTCTTCGTATTTAGTTTTTTAATTATGAAGTAATAACATAAGTATCACTAATATACTGATATGTTATTATAAGTATGAAAAAACCCTATTTCACCATCTATCCATCCTATGGAAAACGAAATCACCGCGCATGCGTACGTACAGAATACCGTCTCCACGCCGTGGTGTAATCTATTTTCCACCACCATATTACCTGGATGGGTATAATGGTGTAAATAATAACTATATATGATTATTGTAAATTGATATTGATTCTGAAAAGTATACCTACACTCCAATACAATTCCATGATCATGGGAATTATATCATCGCTCGTGCGTACGTACGGAATACCGTCTCCACGATGTGATGCGACTCGTTCTACATGATCTTCATTTCATAAAGATTATATAAATGAATTGAATTAATGAATATGATATATAGTACACTAATACCATTCTCTAAATGAGGTATATATAACCTAAAGATAATAATAATAATTTATTTGACAAAACATGCATAAGAACAAAATGTAATAAACACCCGAATAACAAGTATCAATGAAATATTACTAATAAGAAGCTAAGAATATGACCATATATGATATCATAACAATTTTTATGATTCTGCAAAAAGTGAATGACATTATTTAAATCATTATACAGGAGGTTCGGACACTTACGAAGCAAACCGGACCTAAGGTGAGGGAAAATCTCACAATCTCATTTTTATCCGAGATTGTTTATACTTCAGAATTTACTGGGGAATATTTTATCATCCACATCCATGTTTCCTCAATATGTAATATTATTTATATCCTCCTACAATTTTTTAAATCCAATTTTACCCTTCGGTGAGTTTTTAGTAAAATATATGAAAGGAATATTTTTTCGTCTTTCGTACGATGTACTTTTTGACTTCTCCGACATAAGTATGAGAAGAATGTTTTTTTAACTTATACGACACGAATGGATTTTTAAAACATTATTTCCAAGAAGCATACTTTACAAATTTTCAAGTTTATTTTTAATCAACTTCTTTAGTTTAAAATTGTATGACATGTTAAGAAAGGAAAATGTTTTTGAAGTATAAAGGATATTTTCCTCGAGAATGGAGTTCAAGTGTTTTATCAAAATTATTTTCCATCTAAGATAATATAGGGTTCTATTTCTATCCCTATTATTATATTGATTTGACAATGTTGTGATGGAATTATTTTTATGAATTCATTTATCTTATATGAATTGTTTTATGATGTCACGATGTTTAAGAATCTCATTTTTATTACATGGGTTATGAAATGATGTATGATTTGTGATTTTGAGGAACACATAATAATGGTATAATTATGAGATGGGTAGGACCTATATATCCCTCCAATACATTGGGTAATGATTTATATCTCATGAGATAGACATGGATGGAATGGCAGGTTAATCCGGTTCAGTGAAACAGGACTGAAATGAGGAGTGAACTATGTTCAGAAATGGACTTTGTCCGCTAAGATAGTCTTGACAATGAGTCTTGACTACCAAAAAATGATTCCTTGTGATTATGTGTGTATGACAAAAAGTTTCATGTTTTAATTTATGATTATTGGGATTACATTTCACTACTATGATTTATCCCATGTTATGAAATTATGATCTCTATTGCAGGTTATGATTTCCAAAATGTTATGTTCTTATGAATATGATGTGATTGATATTTCTTTTGTTTACCCTTACTGATAATTTGAGCTCACCCATTTGTATGTTTTCTTTCCCCAGGTCAGGAAGAAGGTTATTAAGTAGGATATGCCAAAAAGGGACTCTATATATGATGAAATAAATGGGAGACAACATAGATGATTTATGAACTAGTTGTTTATGTTTCCCAGTTTCTAAAGACACTATACCTATACGGTCCTTTAATGGTTTTTTTATATGTTGTAATAAGTGTACTTCAATTTTGAAGTATTAACAATGTATGTAAAGTATGGGTCGTTATAGTTGGTATCAGAGGAAAGGTATAGTCTACCTTTGAAAACTAGATTGTGAAAGCCTTAGTAAGAACCCTAAGGATATGTCTAAGCCTAGAACACAATCTTAGTGTTTTAGAAATGTACATGAACAACCTATGATAAGACCTTATGTGTGAAATTTTATTCTTGATTATGTGTTTTTTCTATTATAATTAGTGTTGCTCACAATATTCTTCTTGGTTTTAGTCAATGGATAGAACCCGAAGGAACCGTGTTAATGTGTAATGTGACGGGCAATGCAATTATTGTCCCCCTGAGAAACCAAACATTATGGGAGATGGAATGAAAAATCTTGTAGCTATGCTCACACAACATGCTCAAGCTATGAATCATGCAGGACTTCCAAATGATCTAAGGAAGGAGCAGCATCCTGTTATATCCTTCATGAGGCAACACCCACCTTCATTCAGCGGGTCTTCTAACCCTTTAGTGTCTGAACAATGGATCAGTGCCATTGAAAATATATTTCTAGTTCTTCAATGTTCTGAACATGATAATGTCATCTTAGCAGTATATCGTTTGGAAGGTGATGCTGATCGATGGTGTAATCTTATTAAGAATCTGAGAAAAAGGGATGAAATTGAGTCCATCGAATGGGACGAGTTAAATAACTTATTTTTCAATAAGTACATCCCTCGTATTCTTTGAACAAATATGGAGAAGGAGTTTCTAGAACTGAAGAAAAAGGATGATGAATCTGTCAGTACCTATGAAGAAAATTTTACAAGACTTTCAAGGTACACTTCTGGTATTATTATCCAACCCGAGAGTATGATCAATCGATTATTTAGTGGCTTAAAACCAAGTATTCGAAGGGTGTTAGCCATAAGGTACTTTAATAGCTACGAGGAAATCATTCGATGTTCTCTCAAAGTTGAGATGAAGATTGGAGTAACCCATCAGTCATATGTGTTTGATAAGAATAAGAAAATGGAATTCAAAGGGAAATCTAAAGAGCACACTAAAAAGAAGATGAGTTTTCTCCTATTCTCAAAGTGTGGAAAGAAACATAGAGGTAGTTGTCTTAAAGGGACATGTAAATGTTTCAAATGTGGAAAAGAAGGTTATCGGGAATTTGAATGCCACAATGATGGGAAGAAGATGTCTAGTGATGCGAACAAAGAAATGGATACACAAAGTGTACCTTCTACACTTCAATGTTACAAGTGCAAGGAGATTGGGTATTATGCCAATCAATGCCCAATTCCAAGGGTTGATGATGATGATCGACGTCAAAAAACTCTTAAGGCCAAAGACAAAGGAATGTCACATGCAATTACTATTGGCGATGTGGAGTATGACAATGAAGTGGTGAGAGGTACACTTACCATCCACTCTAAAGTAGAAAATGTTTTATTTGATTCTGGATCCACCCACTCTTTTATTTCTGAATAATTTTCTAAGGGTATCTCCATATTACCTCAACAATTAGATGTTGAGTGAGCTGTGACAACTCCTAATGGCACAACAGTCACATCAAAAGTTTATAATTCTTCTCCGATTTAAGTTTGTGGGGAAGTGCTTCCTACAAATCTTGTGATCCTTCCTATAGTGGAATTTGATGTGATTCGTGGCATGGATTGGATTTCTCTATATGGATCTCATATCAATTTCCAAATAATGGAAGTCACATTTCATATTCCATATCAATCTATGATCGTATATCGATGCAAAGAGGAACATTACCTTCCAGTAGAAATTTCTTCTTTCTTATGGGTCTTGATTCCACTAAATGAAGGTTATTTATCTCAAATGGTTGGAGACAAACACACGATTAATAATATTCCCGTTTTACGGGAGTTTGACGATGTATTTCCGGAGGAATTGTAGGGTCTTCTACCAAATTGTGAAGTAGAGTTTTCAATAGAACTCGTACCAGGTGCTTTAACTATTTCAAAGACACCTTATAGAATGGCCCCAATTGAGTTGCAAGAATTGAAGATGCAACTCGAAGAGAATCTTGATAAGGGAATCATACGCCCAAGTGCATCACCTTGGGGAGCACTAGTTTTGTTTGTTAATAAGAAAGATGGATCAATGAGACTCTACATTGATTATCGAGAACTTAACAAGATCACTATCAAGAACAAATATCCTCTCCCGCATATTGTTGACTTATTTGACCGACTATATGGAGATCAATACTTTTCCAAGATTGATCTTCGTTCAGGGTATCATCAATTAAGGTTCAAAAGGGAGGATATACCAAAGATGGATTTCCGTACAAGGTATGGACACTATGAATTTATAGTAATGCCATTTGGTCTTACTAATTCCCCTACTATCTTCATGTATATGATGAATAGAGTCTTTAGAGACTACATTGATCAGTTTGTGGTAGTCATTATAGATGATATTCTTGTCTATTCAAAGAGCAAGTATGAACATGAAGATCACTTGAGAATTATATTGAAGACCCTAAGAAAGGAGAATCTTTAGGCCAAATTTACCCAGTGTGAATTCTGGATTCAAAAAGTTTCATTTTTGGGTCACATAATCTCAAAAAAGGGGATATCTATAGATCCAGCAAAAATAGAGGTTATCAAAAGATGGTTGAGACCAACAACAGTAACCAAGATCCGAAGTTTTCTTGGTTTGGCTAGATATTACCGACGTTTTTTGAAAGATTTTTCAAGGTTATCTAACCCACTCACCAGGTTTACTCGGAATGGAGTTATGTTTGTTTGGACAAAGGAATGTGAAGAGAATATCAAAGAGCTAAAAAGAAGGTTAGCCAGTGCACCTGTTCTCACAGTACCTTGAAGTGGAGAAAGGATTGTGATCTATAGTGATGCATCCATGAAGGGACTGGGGTGTGTTCTCATGAAAAATGATATGGTGATAGCTTATGCCTCACGATAGTTGAAAATCTATGAGAAAAATTACCCAACTCATGATTTGGAGTTAGCTACGGTAATCTATGCATTAAAGATTTGGAGGCATTATCTATATGGAGGAAGGTGTGATAATTATACTGATCATAAAAGTATAAAGCATATTTTCACACAAAAGGAGCTGAATATGCACCAAATAAGATGGTTGGAGATGATTAAGGATTACGACTGCTCATTTCATTACCACCATGGGAAAGCAAACAAGTTGGAAGATGCATTAAGTCGACAAGACCATGATAGCTTATCCTTGATGAGGATCACAAAAGATCCAATATTTATGGATTGACAAAGGATGGATCTTGGAATTATAATAGAAGGGTTAAAATCTTATCTTTCTCAAATGAATGTTCAACCATCTATACATGTGAAGATTAAATAGGCACAGAAAAAAGATGTAGAGTTATAAAAGAAGGTGAGAAATGTTCGTGGATTCAACCTTGATTGTGAGGGGATAATAAAGTTCAAGAATCCGTTTTGTGCTCCTCCCATCCCAGAATTAAAGAAGGAGTTGCTGGATGTGGCTCATAGTTCTTCATTCTCTATTCATCCTGGAAGCACGAAGATGTATACTAACCTGAAAGAGTACTTCTGGTGGGATGGCATGAAAAGAGATGTTGCTGAATATGTCTCTCAATGCTTGGTTTTTCAGCAAGTTAAAGCTGAGAGACAGAAGTCTAAGGGGATGTTACAACCATTACCCATACCAGAATGGAAATGGGAAAACATCACTATGGACTTTGTCACTGGACTTCCTAAAACATCCAAAGGCAATAATGCTATCTGGGTCATAGTTGATCATCATACAAAGTCGGCACACTTCATCGCTATTAGAGACGATTTCTCTCCGGATCAGTTTTCTGGGATATATGTGAAGGAAGTGGTAAGATTTCATGGAGTACCACTTTCTATTATATCTGATCAGGATCCGAGGTTTACCTCAATGTTCTGGTAAATTCTTCAGCATACTCTGGATACAGAGTTGAGTTTTTGCACAGCTTATCATCCTCAGACAGACGGTCCATCTGAGAGGACAATTCAAACTCTAGAAGATATGTTGAGAGCTTGCTCTATGGATTTCAAAGGTTTTTGGGATCAAAACCTACCTTTGGTGTAATTTTCTTATAATAATAGCTTTCACTCCAGTAATTATATGGCTCCTTATGAAGCTCTCTATGGAAAGAAATGTAGGACTCCAACTTTCTGGGATGAAGTTGGGGAAAGAAAACTATTAAGACCTGATCTTATTAATGAGATGGTAGAAAAGGTCAGATCTATTCAACAACACATAAGAGAAGCTCATAGTCGACAAAAAATTTATGCCGACAATCGAAGAAAAGACCTAGAATTTGAAGTGGGTGATAAAGTGTTCTTATGAATATCTCTTTGGAAGAGAGTAATGAGATTTGGAATGAAGGGAAAGCTGAGCCCTAGGTATATCAGCCCTTTCGAAATAGTGGATCGTGTTGGGAAAGTAGCTTACCAATTGGAACTTCCACTGAATCTCTCTCAAGTTCACGATGTGTTCAATTTATCTCTCCTGAGAAAGTACATACCTGATCCTTCACATGTACTCAGCTCAGAAGTTGTACCGCCGGAGCAAGATCTTTCTTATGAAGAATAGCCAATAGAGATTCTCGATCGTAGAAAAAAAGACCTACGGAACAAGACCCCTCGTTTGGTGAAAGTTTTATGGAGGAACCACCAATTAGAAGAAGCTATATTGGAGCTTGAGGATATGATGAGGGAGAGGTATCCTCATCTGTTTGTTACAAAGTGACGAATTTCAAGGGTGAAATTCATTTTAAGTGGGGTAGAATGTAACACCTGAGACTTTTATGAGAAATATATTGTTTTTCTGTTATATAAATCATCAAAGGAATATGTCACTACACACAACACTATCTTGGATTTCTTTACAAGAAATCGTGACCTTCCTCGATATCTTGCGTCGTACGCAATACCGAGTTTCACTAAACAATGATATTCTATTAAAATATTATTAAAACTAGACGTTATGAACAGTGATACCCTCTTTTTGTAATTTTTTAAATTTTATCTTTCAAAATGGACTTCATTTTTGGATTTAGAATATCGAAATTATCCTAGGGTGAAATTTTGGTATTTTTATGAAAACTTTCAATTTATGATGAATAGTGAAAACACTAGGTTACTATTTAAAAACCGACTTTTTATTTAAATAATTATTTATTTTATTTAAATTTATTTTATGTCAAAATTGATACATAATAACTATATAAGTTCAAATTAATTAATTGGAGTCATTTTATAATAATTTTAGATATATAAAATTTTATTGAACTTTTCACCGTCTTTTACCCACCTCCTAGGAGAATTTGCAAATTCACATACAACTTAATTTTACCGCTTCTATGAGTGGAATTTCAAAAATCTGAGAAACACGGTTAATATCAAGGACTAAAATGTGGTTCAATGAGATAAAAATAATTTTTGTTGAATAGTAACTTTTTACTTTGTTTACCACGGTTAAAAGTAAATGGGGTAATTAAGGGTAAAAATGTTATTATTATTACCCTAACACATGTAATAATTCTATTTTATAAGTTAAATTCGACCAAAAACAACCTTAGGAATAAAATATGACCATTTAGGCCCACTTGGATTAGATTAGGACATTTAATATTAATTTATTTAAAGAAGGGTTAAAATAGTTAAAAATCAAAGTTTAATAATTAAATCACATTTAATATAGGGTTATACATAAGATAAATTCGACTATAAATATTCATTATAAAGAGAAGATGATTTCCTACATAATGGTATTTTATTTGTAATTTTTATACTTTAAATAATTCAATTTATTTATGACACAATGATGATGCAGTAATTATATTATTAATGAAATATTGACATAATCGATGTTATAAATACCCAAATAAATGTAATTTGAGAATTTTTAGGAATTACAATAATTTTCTATGTTAATATGACATGCTATTATTGATTTAATTAACTTTTTGTTCGAACTAATCATTCTGTTATGATTTTCACAAAACTCAATTACCAAATAGCGTCAAAATTGACATAAAATAGTTTTCAAAACAAATATTATATTATAAATTGTTATTTTATTTATAAAAATATAAGGTTTGGAAAAATGACTTAGATAAGGTTATATATATTAGTAATAAAAAACTTTGGGTTCGTTTGGCTTGTTATAGTAAGGTTATTAACCTTATAGTGTAAGAAAAAAAGAAGACACAATAAAAGTTAAATTATCTAACTTAAATTTAAATCTAAATGATAAGGTTAAAATAGAAATATAAACTTGTCTAAATTATATTGGCTGAGATTATTTAGACCCATCCCTACCTTAGCTTCAAAATAAATCAATTTGGATCTATTAAAAACCGAATATGACTTTATAATAAAATAATATTTTTAGTTTTTCCAAAGGTGCCCCTCTCCTCTCTTATAAAAGGGAACCTTCTCCCTCTCTTCCTCACACCACTTTGAGCCTCAAATATTGGAAAAACCCTACCAAATTCTCTTATCCACTTCCCTAGAAACATCCTAGAGGTCCTGGGCTTCTTCAAAGAACAATTTTAGTGCCCTAAGAGGAGGTCTCAAAGAGGCGTTTCAAAGAAGAGGTAATGTCCGTTACCGATTCTTTCAACTTTCTTTCTTCTTCCACTTCTTCTTCTATAGTTGATTCATTATGAAGTAACAACATTAGTATCACTCATATACTTATATGTTATTATAATTATGAAATAACCCTATTTCACCATCTATCCATCCTACGGAAAACAAAATCACCGCGCGTACGTACGTACGGAATATCGTCTCCACACCGTGGTGTAATCTATTTTCCACCACTATCTTACTTGGATGGGTATAATTGTGTAAATAATAACTATATATGATTATATTAAATTGATATTTATTATGAAATAGTATACATACACTCCAATACAATTCGACGATCATGGGAATGATATCATCGCTCGTGCGTACATACAGAATACCGTCTCCACGATGTGATGTGACTCGTTCTACATGATCTTCATTGCATAATGATTATATAAATGAATTTAATGAATGAATATTATATATAGTACACTAATACCATTCTGGAAATGCATTATATATTACCTAAAGATAAGAATAAGAATTTATTCGACAAAACACGCATAAAAACAAAAAGTAATAAACACCCGAATAACAAGTAACAATGAAATATTACTAATAAGAAGCTAAGAATATGACCATATATGATATCATAACAATGAGTATGATTCTGGAAAAATTCAATGACACTAATTAAATCATTATACAGGAGGTTCGGACACTTACGAAGCAAATCAGACCTATATTAAGGGAAAATCTCACAATCTCATTTTTATCTGAGATTGTTTATACTTCAGAATTTACATGGGAATATTTTATCATCCACATCCATGTTTCCTCATTATGTAATATTATTTATATCCTCCTAAAATTTTTTAAATCCAATTTTACCCTTCGGTGTGTTTTTAGTAAAAGATATGAATGGAATCTTTTGTCGTTTTTCGTACGAGGTACTTTTTGACTTTTCCGACATATATATGAGAAGAATGTTTTTTTAACTTATACGGAATGAATGGATTTTTAAAAAATTATTTCCAAGAAGCTTCCTTTAAAAGTTTTCATGTTTATTTTTAATCAACTTCTTTAGTTTAAAATTGTATGGCATGTTATGAAAGGAATTTTTTTTTGAAGTAGAAAGGATATTTTCCTCAAGAGTGGAGTTAAAGTGTTTTATCAAAATTATTTTCCATCTAAGATAATATAGGGTTCTATTTATATCCCTATTATTACATTGATTTGATTATGTTGTGATGGAATTATTTTTATGAATTCCTTTATCTTATATGAATTGTTTTATTATTTTATGATTTTTAAGAATCCCATTTTCATTACATGGGTTATGCAATGATGTATGATTTAGGATTTTGTGGAACACATAAGAATGGTATCATTATGAGATGGGTGGGACCTATATCTCCCTCCAATTCATTGGGTAATTATTTATATATCATGAGATATTCATGGCTGGAACGGCAGGTTAATCTGGTTCAGTGAAATAGGACTGAAATGAGGAGTGAACTCCGTTTAGAAATGGACTTTTTCTGCTAAGATAGTCTTGGAAATGAGTCTTAACTACTAATAAATGATTCTATATGATTATGTGTGTATTCCACAAAGTTTAATGTTTTAATTTATGATTATTGGGATTACATTTCACTACTATGATTTATCCCATGTTATGAAATTATGATCTCTTTTGCAGGTTAAGATTTCCAAAATGTTATGTTCTTATGAATATGATGTGATTGATATTTCTTTTTCTTACCCTTACTGATCATTTGAGCTCACCAGTTTGTATGTTTTCTTTCCCCAGGTCAGGAAGAAGTTTATTAAGTAGGATATTCCAAAAAGGGACTCTAGATATGATGAAATAAATGGGAGACAATGTAGATGATTTATGAACCAGTTGTTTATGTTTCCCAGTTTGTAAAGACACTATACCTATACGGTCCTTTCATGGTTTTTTTATATGTTGTAATAAGTGTACTTCAATTTTAAAGTATTAACAATGTATTTAAAGTGTGGGTTGTTATAATTATAATCTGTGAAAATTTCATGATATCATAAGTATGAATTTCATGAGAATAAGATTGTCTAAATTATTTATAATATTCTATAGAGATATATAATCCATAAGAGAATGAAAAATTGGGTGTTGTATAACTCTCGAGGATGAAAGTATATAGAAATTATGAAAATATGAGACTGAACCTGATGGTGATTTTCATAAAACAATGTATTTGTATCAAATAAGAATAACCTAGTTCATTATTGAGTGAAACAATGGATTGAAAATAGAATATATGAGGGTGATAATAATATAGTTACTATTTTGGACCATATGCATCAAGACTCTTAAAAGATAAAAGATCCACTATGCTTTCTAAATCAAAGTGAGACCAAGTGTGGAATAGGAAAACCATGAATGATGTTGTGTAGATTAGATAGTAGTGATTTAAAGTCTACAAAATGGTCTGTGGGGGAACCTTGAACACTGCCATTATAGTCATAAATACTAATCTATGTGATATATTGTTAATTTTATGAAAATATGGAATGTTTTGTGGTTTATAATTAAGAATCATGTGAGGATATTAAATGGATTCAATTTCACCTTGGGACTTGAATGATACCAACTCGAACATTTTGTGTTACATGTACTTCACTTGTAATCACTTCAAATTATAGTTATAATAAAATCCAAAAATAAAAAAAGGATAAGGAGATATTTAGTATGTTTTCTTAATGTATCTAAACCTCGTAAAAATATTTTGTGTTTCGGTTCTTTTCTATTTATATATTACATATAAATTGAGGTTCACCTTCACAGTAGAAATATATATATTATTAACAAAGATATATATTTGATTTTGAAGAGTCAAAAATCTAAGACAAAAATTAAAATTATTAAAAATGGAATCCTAATTAACCACCCACGAATGTTTCTTCATTGTCTATAGGGATATACAATTGTTATATATTAAAATATATGTTCTCCTATGACAGGATCAAAATTTTCAAAGTATTTCTTTAAATATTTATATAATGTGAATATTTGAATAAAATTTAAAAGAGACACATATGAGGAATTTAGTTTCCATCCCTGTAGAATCTGATGTAACGATCTTGACCAAGACAATAAAAATAGGAATAAGAAACATGGAATGTGATAAAAAAACATCTTAAAATATATTAAGATTGTACAACCTCAAAATTATGATAGAATTTTTAAGTATTCATTTATTTAATTTATTGGAAATGATAATTTTTTACAATATAAATCATGTTGGGAAGAGTATTGAGATGATATGTCTATCAAAACTATTGAATACTTAAAATATTGATTTGAAAGGAATATCAACAATGTTACTGAAGATGTGGCTTCATATTAATTTTTTTATGTGTATTATTAATGATAAATCAAAAATGGAATATTAAACTAATGAAATATATGATGAAATAGAGAGAAAATTAAAGAATTATAAGACCCTCATTGGTTATGAGAATTCTAAAGAATAATATTGTTCACAATTAATTGAAAATACCTTACTATAAAATAATAATTGAAAATTCATAGTTAAGTGAAATATGTAACAAAAATTATTTTTAAATAGGCTATCTATACAATTGAGTGGTAATATAAAACCACTCTGAAATTAAAAAGATTCATTATTTGATTTGATAAAATATAAACATAATGATCATTATTATTATCTACAAGAATCATGTAAGATTTATATAATTTAAATTTAAATGCTCATAGCATAATTTGATGTCGATTTAATATTAGTTCAGAAGGAGAAATATTCCCCAAACAAGAATTTCCATGAACATTGAAGTGAAATTGATAAATCAATAATCCATATAATCCAAAATAATAAAAATTATTGAAATTAAAAATATTTTTATAAGAAATCATAGAGAGTTTTTTTTCACATGGGACTCGTATTAGTTTGAAAGTGAATATAAATGCATACATAGAAGCATCTAATTGATGAAATTTGACAAATGTAACTCCATATCTTAGTAAATCTAGTTACAATAAATATATTTTCATCATTTTGAATTTTAAAATTGTAAAATGGTTAGCTATTAGTGATTAAAAATTATAATAAATCAATCAAAACAACAATGGTGTGTGTTATGATGTTTAAGAGGTTAGTCTCCCCAATAAACATTTAATGATCCACATACTTATGTGTGCAAATTATCATGGATATTTTAAAATTTTCTATATTATTTGGTTCCTCGGTGCTTTGGGAGTAGTTATGGAACAACCTAGGGTGTTTTTAGAAATATATAGTTATTTTAAAAAGGTTAATGGTTTAAGAATGGTTTGGGGAAACAATGATGTTCTCAGCCGAAAATAGTGTGAGGAAACTTCTTCTCATTATTGGTGCATGTTTTAGAAAACCATATAACCATACCATGTACGTATTACATTATTGTTATCAATGACCATTAATTGGAATTTATTTCCCTTAATTAATTTTCCCTTCTTCTAATTATCTATTCCTTTCAAGACTACAGACTGCAATGGATTACATAGAGAATTTATATCCATTTCTAATGAATTGATGATGGTTTTATATATATTAAGTCACTAAAATAATAGTTTTTAGAATTTTTCCCTCTTATTTATCAATTTAATATCATATCTCCTATAGTTCCTTGAACTAGAGCATTATACATTCACTATGGTGGTTAGATTTGATGAGGTGTTCATTGATTGGTGTTAGATAAAGAAACAAATCTTACTCTATTGGATAATCTATCTGAGATCCATAATTTTTCATGGATTTTAATTTATTTATTCCTCAAGTAGTGATGGATAATTGTTTAATTCATCTTGATTTAATCTTCGTGAACCAGATTGATTAATTGGATGATAATTCCACATGTTTTTTATTTAATATTTACAGATATAAGAATAAATATACATGATGTTCAAGAGTATTTATTACAATGATAAACATTTAAAACTTATGGGAATTTAAAATTATTTTTTTTATTCAATATTAGGTTCCAATTTTATTGTACTAAATTTCCCTTTGATTTACTGTCATGTGATAGGGAGTTTCCCTGAAATAAATTTGGATGTGTGTGATAGCCCTTCAATGGATGGATGGTTGAGGTTCTATATGAGAGGTGATTTCTAGAAATTCCTTCAACATGTGTGCCTCCTAGATTTAGTTTTAAGTTACATTTATTCATTTTTTTAATTTTTATTTCATTATAATTAAAAAAGTTTGAATTATTTTACATGCATATAACATCATGGTGAACAATGTGGGTGATTATACTTGGACAACATAGAAAAGGGTGTTGTGTTTTATGTTTATAGAGTTGATTTCATATAAGGTAGGTGGTCCCCTATACTCTACCCTATGGTAACAATAATTTTTATATTCATGTGATATGGAATTTTATGGGATTTTTTAATTGATATAAATTTATAATCTATTAAGAATAAGACTTAATTCCTTATTAATTAATTATCATTAAATATTAATCAATTAATGGAACCATTCATAATTTATTTGGAATAAGTTACTAGGGCTACGATGGTCCCACATACTCTAGCATGATAGTATCCAATAAGGGATAAGTATTGATAAATAATGTTTTCCTGAGATTACATTGATCCTATTTTTTATGTATTTTATACATGATACTTATATCCCCTGAGACAATTTTTTATGGATTGAACAAATGTGTGTGCATGTGTATCATGTGAGATAATGCATGATGATTTTTTCCATGAGTATTACTGTGTATCCTAATCGATTGTGATGAACTCTATCACATGTGTGGCTATTACGACTCATGATGATGATAATTGGTGTTCATATATGTATACCCTTGTTTCCATGAACTAATTTTTTATAACTTTTTTGACCATATTTTATAGCATTCACATATTGGTAGGTGTGTAGCCTATACAGAAATATTAATGATATAGATTATTATTATTTTATATGGTACATAATACTTCTGGAATTTCATAGCATGTGAACCTTGTTATAGGTATCAAGATGATCTGGATACACAATTTTGGATAAAAGTCCCCTTGGAGGGGGATCAGGATTCCATGTCTATGGATATGAACAATGAATCATTTGATGGTATGTTTTGGAGAATTCCTTAACTATAGGCCAATGTGGGCGAATGACATGAATTTATGTTATGATTATCCAATGAAATCAATCATGTAAGGGGGATTTCCATCATATAAAGATAATAACCACCATTAGGGTGGGGATTGTGGTGTTCCTTATAAATACAGTCATTAGGGTGGCATGTGTAGTGTTCTTGATTATTACCATCATTAAGGTGGGGCAATCATTGTTTCCTTAATGGTTGATATTGGACTAACAAGTGTTGGATTCCATCCTTTTCATTGATTTAATACATCTATCATGAGATGTGGTGATAGAAATTTACATCCAAATTAACATCCATAATGGAATTAAGCCGAAGAAGGTACCCCAGGGGGTCATAGTTTCTTGCTAAGTGTATGACTCTTCTAGAATAGGTTGTGAATAATTTTTCTTCCTTTAGTGATTATATTCTATGTTTATATAGTTATGTATTACCTACTTACTTATTTATGATATTATAACATTCTCATAAAATATATTTACTATATTTCATATAGTTCTCTATTTGCAGACTATGTTGAATTCACTCAATATATATGAGGCCATGGTATTTCATTAAATAATAATATCTCACTTATTGCAGGTATTATTTGGGATAAGGCATAGAGTTTTACCACACTATGTGACAGCTCATAATAAGTCTGGAGACTTGGATGCGGTGAGGAATAGAGTTTTAAATCCCTTTTAATTTTATTCTTTTTTATTATGTATGTGACCAGTTGGTGGGTGATCAGCATCCTTTAATTTCTAGCATGAATGTTTCATTTTTTTCCACATTCATTTGATACAAATAAAAATTTACTGATATCTTCATTATATGACTTAGTATTATTTATTTATTGTTTTTTATTTATTATTTTTCACATCTATGGAGGTTATAGTATCCTTGTAAATTCAATCGCGACCCTTGATACTAGTCAAAATCCTCTAGTATATAGGGAGAAAACCTATGGTCTTGGGGAACTTCTGATGAGACCCTTTGATTTTGGTGGGGTTGTTGAAAATAATATGAATAGATGAAAGTAATTTTTTTATCATAATTTAGTGATTTTATAGAAATAAAACCTAAGAATGTTTTATAGATTATGATGAATCTTTGTCTGGTGCACTAGAAACACTTTTTCCATGGGTTTACATAGTTACTATGGAATGTTATTGGTGTTTTTTCATTTTTTTTATTGTTATTTGATTTTCATCTTGAGAGATGACCATGCATTTTGAGGTCTTTTGATTCATATGGTATTGTAAGTTAAGCAAATTGGAAAGAGGAATCACAAAAATCATATGAAATGGGTTTCCAATTACATGTATGATTCTTGTATATGATTTTACTGATGATGGAGGACTCAAACACACGAGTGTTAATAAATGATATTGTATTTTCACAAATGATTTATTGAGGAAAATATTTTAACTGAAAACCATAGTTTGTCTAATTCTATTGTAATTTCATATAAGACGACAATGTTGTTCACCTGGTTGATGATTCTGATGAAAAAATCGACAAAAATGATGAATATGGAGAAAATAATAGTGTAGTTCCTTTTTTAATAAATGGTGTAGTGTCCAATGATAGGTCATTATTATGTGTTAATTACCCTTTTAATAAAATCTTTTAGGACAATCAAATAGATTGGTATGGTAAATTAAGGTATTGACTATGGATATATAGTGTTATCTATATAGCCTAATGAAATAATAATTAAATGAACAATATTTCTATGGAGGCTTGTTGTGGTTATTATATGTGAAAAAGCATAATGGAATATCTATAGAGAAATTTAAATATGATATGTTCTAAGATGTGACCCCTAGTTAGACCTTATATCTGTTCCATGTAAGACCTTATAGACTTCAATATTTGACTTTTTTTTACTGGAATGTCAGTTCCTAATTCTTCATTTGTGTTACAATAGTAAGGATATTCTTCGTGAAGGTATAGTAAAAGTTAAATCCTTCTGTTTTTGTTTAATTGAAAAAATTATATATTCATGTGACAAACCCTTGAATTCTATAAATCATGGTCGTTTAGTGGAATGAAACCAAGGTGTATAAAGTACATGGAGTTCTAGTACTCATTAGATAATGTTTAATTTTATATCACTTTGACACTTGTGAAATCCGGGGAAAGAGCATTAGTTTCCTAGAATGTTTTCTCAAAATGAAACTCCTATTGGACATTGAGTGAAGATTCATGGCGGTTAGATCTATAAGGTTTAGAGAAATGGTGTATTCTTAGTGGATCGATATAACAATCATGTAATTGGTATTTTGTGGGTAATCTCGATAGCATATATATTCCGATTTCCAAAATTTACTCTAAGAGAGTCCAGTTTTTGTAACATCCCCCTATCTGGAACATTCTCATTTGTCCATAAAGGGTTGGTTATGAGAACTCAAGCATGCCTCCTGGTATCCCAAAGGCTTCTGACTAGTAGTTGTGGTGTGAATTGTATAGTGGGGAGAATATACCTCATAGAATGATGTTCCATAACATTAGAACAATTCATAATAAAATAGAATTAATAAGGTTAAATAAATTAAAATGAAATAGTAAAATCCAATTGAATAATAAAATAAATGATAAGGAATAATGTAATGACATATTGTAATGTAACTAAATTTCATGCTATTATAATAGAATAAAATACTTGAATACACGAATAAATGGACCGACATCTTGGGTCTCGAACCTCAAACCAGTCTCACCCCCACACTCCATCCCCAAAAAAATAAGAATTAAATGGGAAAGTACTTTTCCCTTATCCAAAACAACATCTATATATTCTACTCATGTTCCAAACAACATACTAAATAGTTTGTGAGTATAAATTAGTAGTCTTACACAACCGTATCTAAAAAACTATTCTGATAATTAGTATATGAAATAAGGTGATAAGCATGTGTATTAATTAATTTCAAAATTAATAAAATATAACCACAAAATTCTTCGACTCTATTCTATAATATATCTAAGCATGTATTACAACCATTCCATCCCCCACCATATAACTTGGAATAAATAACATAATTCAACATCATACCCAAATATATGTCAGCAAGTCTAATGACCATTCCAACTTCCACCATATAACTAAGGTAATGTCACAATAACTAATCCATGTCAAATCCCTAAAATAATTACATCATTCTAGATCAAATCCCAATAAAAATTAAAATATTATACTAGGAGTATCCCACTCTCTATAATAATTACAACATGCACTAGGCATAACACGATTAATATTAGCATTAGAACATATAAGTGTGCATGTTTTAGGGTTAACCTGATATTAGATCATTACTTCATGGATCATAATTCCTTCCATACATCAGGTATTTCATAATATCACATCATATAACTCAATCGTTAAATATGTGAATTACCAATATTCTTCTATATTCCACTTCCCAGTCAATTCACAATTAATTAAAAATTATATCAATAACCCATAAACCACAATTTTGGGATTCTATAACAAGAAATCATGCTATGTCACATGTCATGCTAAACATACATTAATCCCTCATCAAATTAAAAATCCATTTGTATCCAGATGAATTAATTGAATAATAATATTTAATTATTTAAATAATTTGGGCACAAATAAAAATGTAACAATCACAATATTGCATAAACATAGAAAATATACAACCATATGGTTATAATTTTGAAGCCCTACCTTTAACTGACAATCCAGCAATGCTTCCAATGGAAACATACAGTGATGAAGAAGTTATTGATGATTGAAAATAGGATCCTAGATCAAAATAAATCATTATCAAAATCAACAATACAATCAGATAAAGGATTCAACAACAAGTATTAGAGAATAAGGAAGAAACTATCCAAAAGGACTGACTAGGTATTTATCAAACTAATGAGACATTAAAAAGGGATTTTTTTACCCCCAAAATCACATTTAGAATAACGTAATATAATAGAAGAGAAGATTAAGTTGATTAGAATGAAAATAATCCACACAACATGTATAAAACAACAAATTTTCCATTTACATAGTGTGTAATGGGGTTACAAATTGTATAATTTTTTTAATGAAATACATTGAAAAAACTATTACATTATATATAATTTATTAAATCAATCAAATAATTACATGAATTTTAATCACTTTACATGTCATGTAAATGTTCTATAGTTGATATTTTATCCCATTTTCCTTTTAAAAAATTGGAACCCCCCATTATTGCTTCTCAACTTATCAAGAACCCATTTTAACACATATTCTCATTTATATTTAGACTCCATTAAATTAAAAAATAACACATCCACAAATTTTAGATTATGTTCTCCCAAAAAGGCTCTCCATATTGGAAAAATACTTTTCCACCAAGGCTCAAATGCAAAAATCAAAGAGAAACATACCTTAAAAAATAGTATCTTATATCCTTTACACCTTATAATAGCTCATGCCTGAACTGATCCATGAATCACTATGAGGTCTCATCGAATAATATCAAAAATTGTGTTCGCATATCAGACTTCGTCCAACATGTTTCTTCCTAAACATTCCCATGTTTCCACTTCGCATGAACTAATAGTATAGACTGACCCTGAATATATTCCTCACTATGATACCCAACCTGTATCGGATTCTCTTCAAAGGATGGATCAACACAAATCTCTATTTATACTATGTCTATCTGATGGGAAGGTTCTATATTATATTTACAAACGTTGGAATCGGGGAACATATAATGCATGGAACTATAGAGAATTAGAATTTCTAAATTGTATGCCACTAGACCAACTATTTAAATTATTTCAAAAAGCTTGACAAACTTGGGTGTTGGAGTTCTCTATTTATTACTATGACATTGATTCAACCTAGGGTACATCCAAAGGAAACATGTTGATGAAAAATTAATTACATAGGTCAATTTTTTTGTTCAAATTAAAATTTATGATTGCTCTACATGGTCAAAGAACTGTTGTTCGTTATACAAATCCTTCTCATACATCTCCCACACAAGACTGGGCCCAACAGGTCTTGACTAACCAAACTCCGCCAACTAAGAGGAAAGAAAAAAATATTTTCATTAAGATCCTAATAATGGTTCCACATGTATCTATTCTTATAAGGTATTTTATCATGGGATCTATTCATGTTCCATATGTTTTCCCCATGACCCAATAAAATCCAAAACATAGGCTCATAAAAAATCCTCTAAAAATTGGATTGTTCTCTCATATTGAATATTAGTATGTGGATGATATGTTATTTTTAAATGAACTCATGATCACATGTATATTCTAAGACTCAACTAGGTAAGTGATGTGAAAGAAATATCTTTATCTGAAATGGTACTCCTTTAAACATCATGGATCCAAAGCACCTCATGCATGTAACGATTTCCCAGATCATCAACTGTGAAGGTGACCTTAATCTTTAATAAGTGGGATACCATAGTTAGTTGATCCAAAATAACACATACAACATCATTATTTTAGGTCTTGCTAGATAATCCAGTCCAAAAATCCATTGTGACATCATCACAATTCCACCTAGACATTTATAATTTCATCAATATCCTAGCAGACCTCTAATGCTCAACATTCACAAGCTAAAAAGAGAAGCCTATTTCCATTAAGATTTCTAACTCCTTATTAATTCATGACCACTAGTACTATCTATGAAAATACCAATACATATTTGATAATTTTGGATACACCACCCATATAGAAGAATGAAAAAACCTTATCAGCCCATCATGCAAGGTTATATGAACCCATACTCATCTATAAAAAATAAGGAAATGCACACCCTCAAAAGACCCTCGGGATGGGGTCTCCCCACTATATAATTTGTCTCTCAAAACTAATCCCTCTATATTAGACACCTTATTAGTCAGAATCTAATCCAAAAGTATAGGTATAATGGATTTTGATGTCAGAGATATTCAACATTGAGATTATTGAAAATCCCGATGTATTCCTGCAAAGAGGGACATTATGTGGCACTCATCACAATAAACATATATTGATATTCTCTATGTCATTGATATCAATGTTTCAGTATTAAATTTTCATTTCCTCATGTATAATCCAATTCATAGTTGAAATATTACAGATACTCAACCCACCTCCTCTGTTGAAGGTTCAAGACCTGTTGAGAAAAGATGTACTTGAGGCTTTCCTGATTTTTGTATACCAAAAAACTCTCACCCATGAGATATTTTCTCCAACATCCCATGGAATTAACCACTACTAAAAACTCTAGATTTTGGTTAGGTTAATTACTCTCACATAGTGTCAATTTCGTGGAGCCATAAGAAACTAAATGATCCTCCTACATTAGAACTGGTCTGAGTCCAACTTTGGATGCCTCCAAGAATACAATATATTATTTACCCTTTACAAGTAACATGAGGATATGTGATTAGGTTAGTCTAACTTTCATCAATTGATAATATCTTTCAAAATCAAAAAACAAACAAATGTCACACCTTTCTCAGTCATCCAAGATATTGGTGCGACCAAATGGGGGAAATTATGGATAAAACACCTGTAATGACCATCTATACCTAGAAAGTTACAAAATTCATTGATTTTAATGGGTTGTTCTCAATATATCATGGTAGTGAATTTCTCTTGGTCAATTGACAGACTTTTCTCTGAGATGAAATGTCCCACAATGTTCACTTCGTTAATCTATAAACAATATTTCGTTATCTTTGTATAAATCTAATTCTCTATCGATGTACTCAAGATGATATCAACATTTTTAGCATGTTTTTTCATTAACTGGGAGTACACTAAGATATTTGTAAAGAAGAATACCAAATAATGATCCAAAAAATAATGATATATCATATTCATTAGGGCCAAGAAAAACACAAGTTCATTAGTTAACCCAAATCACATCACTAAAAATTCATACATTCATTAACTACTCTAAAAAGATTTTCATGGTATTTCCTATGGTCTTAACTATATCAGATGATATAATAATCTAAAATGAATCTTGGATAAGATAGTGAAACTAATCACCATGTTGAAAATATTGTCAATGCATGGAAGATGATACTTGTTCTTGACTGTCATCTAGTTCTAACTATGATAATCTACATATAAGTGAAAAGAAGCATCATAATTCATTGAAAAGATAATTGTAGAACCCTAAGGATATTAAATCAAATATATAAATACCTTATGTTCTAGATATTCCAACATATCCTTCAAATCTCATAACAGAAATGGTTTCATTTAGTAAGGAAGAAAATATTTATCTCCTCCTGCCACTAACATGATAACGAACGTAATGTCACAGTCAGGCGGTAAGCCATAAAACATATCAGAAAATAAATCCCAAAAATTTTATGCCTTTGGAGTGACTGAATCCTTCTAAATTATACCATTATCTAGTGACGAACCAGCAACCTTGTAAAGACCTAGAATTTCAATTAATTTTTTTTTAAAATAAATGGGAATTTTACGAGTCCGTGAAACTTGACGGCGCATGAATCCAATGCCCAGAGTTCCCAGAATGAATTTCTGAACTTTATTTCAGGTACGTTCAGTAAATGTACGAGCATGTTTTTATAACCTTTAGACCGGTGCTCAGAATTGAAATCTGAGGGAATCGTGGAACTCACAACGCTGATATTCTCTTAAGGAGACTTTCACCTCGATGACAGTTGGTCGAGGGTGAATGTTAGTTTTTGAGTTTTTCGTGAAAGAATAAAATATAAATAAAATTGTGCAAACATTTTATTTTTATTGGAAGCAACCAGGTGAATATTGTGGAGGTGGGACCACAAGAGTTGTATCCCCCATGTGGAAGTTGAGAAGTGGGGACCACCAGACCATAACCTCCCATGAGAGGTTGTGGTGGTGGGGACCACCCGAACCTAACCTCGCATGAGAGATTATGGTGGTGGGGACCACACAAGGCCTAAACCTCTTTAACTCCTCTCTTAATGAGAGAGAAACCTTTCAACTCCCTCATTAATGTGGAGAATCCACTTGAGCTTCCTCCACATTAATTATGCCAAGACACAACTTTATTTGTGCCAACCTAGTTATTTAATTTAATCCAATTTGAAGTTGTGCCAATGATTAAATTGGGAAAACATAACACCTTTTTTTGGATACTTGGCATTTTTTGGTGGAATTGGGAAGAGGGATCTCTTGGTAGAAAGCTCTCCAATGAAGAACACATTCTTCCACGAAGAACGCTCTCGCCGATGAAAAACACCTTCGACTACGAAGAACCAACATATGATCCTGGGATCAGAGGTGTGTGGTGGGCACGATGAACACCAATATCTTCAATATCCTCTGACATAGGACATCTTCATCTATGATAAATCGACGTCTTCTTCTCCCTCATGATCTCTATCGATGAATAAATCCGAGGTAGGGGTTTATTTCTATTTGTTTATTACTTCCCATGTACACCCCTTCTATTTCATTTGCGGGTTGGGAACAATCACTACTGGAGGATAGGATTTGATGTTCATGTTCATGTTCTTGATGATCCATATGCTAACACCCTAACACGGAGTATACAGGACAAATACACATGTGTTGATCCATCCCCAAATATTGTGATGTTCATTTCAATGGAGGAAGATAGAAATCATCCATTAATGGGGCACGAGAATGGCATTCGGCACCACCATCGGCCGTGATGAAGGCGGTGGCGCAATGATGTCGCCTCGTGGCCACCTCCGTCATCCATGGCCCCCGCCGTCGTCCATGGATCCAGAACGCCCCGCGGCTAGACCGCCGCCCCGTGGCCAGATCTCTACCCCACGGCCGGACCACTGCCCGACCACTAGACCACTGCCCCACAGCCGAACCGTCATCCCCGGACGAGCCGCCCCCGGGCCTCATGCCCTTATGGCACACATCGCTGCCTTAAGGCCACCCACGGCCCTCCGTAGCCCCTCATGGCCTGTTGGGTTCGGTCCAGTAGGCTGGGCCGGGTCGGTCCGACCGAGTCGGACCGGACCCGGGCCCACTACGACCCATTTAAATTTTTTTGGCCAAAACTTTGACACCAGACGTCCGTTTGATGAACAGTCAACGATGTTGGAAAACATAGAGAGGGATTGTCCCTTTTAGAATACCCAACTAGGATTTTGGATTGAGATGGGGTACGATCAGGTTGGATCAAGCATGAATCCAACCAGGCCCCTGGGACAAAAGGCTAATAACTCACAGGTCTGGCGTCTGATTGACGCGTCGTTTGTTACATTGAGACCTATAAGACGTGGCAGACCTTTGAGATACTTCTTCGGGGGACTTTCTAGTAGTTGTAGTTTCAACTAGTAGCTTGTATAGATGATCCTCTCAATGGAGAGTGAGCATAGTGTGGGAACCTAGTGGTTGGCTAAGACTTGACGACTACTGACTGTTTCAACTCAGAGTGACTCGACTGGCCCAGTGGGGAGCACCTTGGTTACATGGAATACCCATAGTGGAGAGTGCCTTGGTGACGTGGCAAACCCATGGTACTCAATGGGAGGAGTACCTCACCAGGAAACGAGGGGGAGCGCCTTGGTGACCCAACAGAACCACGGTGGGGAGCGCTTTGATGATGCGACAGACACACGTTACTCGATAGGATGAGTACCTAAGCTATCCAATGATAGTGGGAAGCGCCTATGTGTAATTCGGTAGGCCCATTGTACTCGATAGATGAGGAGTTCTCTAGCAGCCAAGGTGTTCGACGTTGTGACTGAGAATGTTACTTGATACTACCCCTAGAATAAATCCTGGTGTGAACTGAGCGAGTACCTCTATGTTTTTCCTCATGATTGAGATGGATTATTTGATAACTTAGGTATATGAATTGGTGAATACCTAATTAAGGTTATCTTTCCATTTCATACCTTTTGATTTATCCTTGATGGATTTTGTGGGACCTAGAGGGTCTCGGGGTCCCTACTGAGTATCGTTATACTCACCCCTGTAGAGGCTATACCCGCACCATGTTGTGTTGGATAAAAATGATGGACAACGCTGACTGAGGCTGAGAGTACCAGGACTGGATGGTACCTGGAATTGGACCATACGGCGTGTCGGTACGTAGATGAGATAGGTGGACGTGGAGTGCTGAGGAGGTGATTTGTACCTACCCTTCAGGTTAGAACCTTAGAGGATGATCTAGTAGCTTTTTTTTCTCTTTCATTAGTCGTATTGTATTTCGGTTTTACTTGTACCTTTACTATTGGGATTGTATTCCGAACCGTTTTTACTTTCAGCACTCTTTTGGTTATGCAGTTTTCTTGTGTTCGTATCTTTCTGTGTGCTCGGTTTACGTGAGTTAGCAGGTTATAAAGGAAATGCCTTCTTAGTTTTAGAGAAAACTCGTTTCAGTGCTAGTCCCCAGCCTCTGGCCTATAGAAGGATGTCTTGGGGTACTCACGAGAGGGACCCTGGGGGATGGGTCATGAAACATTGGTATCATAGTAGTCGGTTCTACCACCAAAAATAGGACTCTAATATTTCATTTAACGAAAATAGTTTTAAGTGTAGTGAGTGTGGTTATCAGGTTAGGGAATCATGTGTTAGTGCGGCGGCCGACGTGTCCATACACCAGGACCCAGACTTTTGATTTCTGACTCTGTGCATGAAAACACTGATTGTGCGTGTTTTTAAAGAGTTTTCTTTTTGATCTCTTAAGTCATCTCACCTGGTATAAATTTTGACCATGTCAGCACACCATGTATAACCATTTGACCATGGCACACCTATTTCTTTTTAGGATTCCTCCACACAGATAGCCAGTTAGGGATCCGAGAGTTGTATGCATTGTTATCCCACCAAGCGACGAGGCCCCAATATAGGGACCTTTTCTAGTATATGTACTATCAGAGGAACTAGAGACAACATTACCCATTCGGTCACCGATGCCACCATCCCTAGCAGTAGACTTTGCACATCGCTTGAGCGTGTTTCACAAGTTCCAGCGCTAGAGGCCACCCAGGTTCAGGGGAGAGACAGGCCCACATGCGGATGAGGATTGGCGGGAGGCCATGGAGATAGTTTTCTGATTGGTAGGGACACCAGCTGATATCATGGTGATCCTTGGTGTCGGGCTTCTATAGGAAACATCAGGCAGATGGGGGAGCTTGATGCTCTAGGTTCACGACGAGGTGACGATTTTTTGGGCAGACTTCGGGAGCCTGTTTTGGGAAGATTTTGTCTTAGCGACTCTTCACGCAGTGTGCATTCAATAGCTACTTCATCTATAGCAGGGCAGCATGAATGTGGCTCAGTACATAGTGAGGTTCACTGACAACTCATGTTACTCCACCGATATGGTGTGTGACCCATTCTTCAGAGCCCAGACCTTTGAGAAGGGGATCAGGAGGGAGATTAGGGATTCCATGATCTCACTCAAAATCCCGACACAGGCAGGGGTGTTAGAGAGAGCCCTCTTGGTGGAGAGATTCCTCGCTGAGCAGTCACCAGTAGTGAGACCCACTACCAATCATCACGTAGCAGATTCTTCTGCAGCTGGTAGTAGATAGACGTCACATGGGTCCAAGTAGACCAGACCTACTAGTGGATGGCGTCTTGACTTAGGATCGGATGTGCGGGGAACCCGAGGTGGAGACAGACATGCCTGGAGCGGACAGTGTTACACATGCGGTGGGCAGGGAACATGGCTTATGACTATCTGACCTGTCGTTGGAATGATCAGCAGACAGTCAAAGGAATGCCCATACAGAGACATAGGTTTGACCGAGGAGGTCTGTAGGGAGTAGGTGGATGTGGCAGAGGAGTTGGTCATGCAGCTGGCGATGGGCGACGATTCGATATGTTACCACCACTGCCACCAGGAGGTCCACCCCCACCACAGGGAGCATGTGGATAGAGGCCCGCTCAGCTCCACGCAGCTAAGGCGTATGATCATAGAACTCCGGAGATGATACTGGGTATGATTTGTGTCTACTCCGCCTTATCTATACTACTTATAGACATACGTTCAAGTCATTATTTCATTGGCACTTCCCTCACTCAGAGCATGGAGATTCCAATGGAGTAGTTGTCTCGATCATTATGGATAGAGACTCTTACGAGAACAGATTCGACCATTACGCATTGGTGCCGGCAGTGCAAGATTACTCTAGGAGGCTAGAGCTTCAGCTGGGATCTCCTAGTAGAGGCATCGAGGCCTTACAATGTCATCTTGGGTATGTGATGGTTATCTACAGTCCATGCTCAGATAGACTATATAAGGCGCAGGGTGTGGTGTGTCTGCATGGATGGGACCAGGTTGGCCATCACCAGTGAGAAGGGAGCCTTTGCAGCATAGGATGGACTTACACAAAGGAGGGTGCAGCTGGTTACACATTCATTGGCTAGCTTTTCCATCGGATCTGTTGATGTGGATAGTCTGAGCTATCTTACAGTGGTGGACCAGTACACAGATGTTCTCCCTGATGATTTTCTGGGTCTACCTCCTCGTAGAGATGTATACTTTTACATTGACTTGTACCCCGAGATGACACCGATATCTACACCAGCGTATCAGATGGCTTCCGAAGAGCTTTGTGATCTGCGTGTATATCTAGAAGACTTATAGGGTAAGGGATTCATCCGACCTAGTGTTTCTCCTTGGGCATCCCCGATTTTGATCACCAAGAAGGCTGATGGGAGCTTGGGAATTTTTTTGGACTATCGGTTCCTGAAGTTGGTGATCGTGAAACACAAGTACCCACTCCTGAGGAATGATGACCTCTTTGATCTACAGAAGGGAGCACGGTGGTTCTCAAAGATAACCTCAGATCAGGCTATCACCAACTAAGAGTACGAGATGAGGACATGCAGAAGATATCCTTTAGATGTCGGTATGGCCGTTACGAGATATTGGTTAGCCATTCGGTGTGACCAATGCTCCAACAGTGTTCATGGGATTCATGCTTAGAATCTTGCAGCCACACCATGATCACTTTGTAGTAGTCTTCATCAATGACATTATGATCTACTCAGTTCGTGAAGAGGAGCATGCCTATCATTTCAGGTAGTACTAGACACACTCCGAGAGCACCAAATTTATAGTAATCTCTCGAAGTGCCAGTTCTGGATCCGAGAGGTTCACTTTCTGGGACATGTCATATCAGAGGTTGAAGTTGCAGTGGATCCAACAAAGATTGAGGCGGTAATTTCTTGGGATCCACATAAGAGTGTGATGGAGATATATAGTTTCCTGGGTTTGGCTGGATACTACCAGAGATTTTTTCCATATTTATCCAGAGTTGCAGTACCACTATCAGCATTGAATTAGATGGGGAAACCCTTCGTTTGGTCAGACAAACTCTAGCGGAGTATTCAGGAGCTGAGGTAGAGGCTGACTAGTGCCCCCATCTTGATGCTTCTAGAAGAGGGCATAGGTTATGTAGTTTACTACGACACATTAGGAACTGGACTCAGATACGTCCTGATGCAGGAGTGAGAAGTGATCTCATATGATTCTAAACAGCTGAGACAACACGAGTAGAACTACACTACCCATGACCTGGATTTAGAAGCAGTGGTCTTCACCTTGAAGATATGGTTACACTATCTGATGGGAAAGCGTTCTACCATGTACATTGATCACCAGAGTCTTAGGTATATCTTCTCCCAGAAGGACCTAAACATGAGACAGCGACATTGGCATGAGTTCCTCTAGCAAAATGACATCAACAAAGTCTATACTCCTGGGAAGAGGAACGTTGTAGCATATGCACTCAGCAGGAGGTCTGGTATACAGCTCCTAGACGAGGTGACAGAGCAGCTATCTGCTTTGCAGATATCATTTGTGGATAGAGATGGAGAAGCTTTTCATCGGTCTCTTATAGTCACTCCCCCACTTCTTCAGCGAGTCATGGAGGTGCAGTGAGGGGACGCTAACTATGAGGCATGACGTGCTCAGATATCCACAGGATAGGTACCTGATGGATTTTCTAAAGGTGAGGAGCATGATATTGTCTATAGAGGACATACCATTGTACCAGTGTCACATCGAGAATAAGTGTTGAGGGAGTTCCACACTTCCCCTTTAGTTGAACATCCATGTGTGGCGAAGATGTTCCAGGATCTCCGACGATAGCACTGGTGGCCGGGAATAAAGAAAGTAGTAGTAGAGTTTATAGCATCACAGCCTTTTCTTACATTACTATTAAATCATTTTAAAGATAAACAACATAATAGTATTGAACATAGAGGATACAAAGGTTTAGTATCTTGGTAATACTAGGATCGTACATAACAATTACAACATCAAGCATAAACATTTATTTAATTTCTTCTTCTCTAGGTTCTTATTGTCACTTGTCCTCTCCTTAGTATATATATCCACCTAAAGGATATACATTAAAAATGGGTGAGCTAAAAGCCCAGTAAGAGGATAGATAAGAAGAATGTAGCATGGGGTGAGCATAATCATGACATAGGTAAAGAAATCATGGACATGATAGGAACATAAATAAAAGACTTGAAATGTGGCAATGCATAAAAATGAAACATCATGTTTTTGTGGTAAAAACCAGACATAATTGTGAACAAAGCTATCATCTTTTTCACACATCATTTCACATATACTCATGAGATTAATCACTTTACCCAATGCATTGGAGTTCTGTATAATTCTAGGTGCACCCATTACTTTGAAACATTCATATTGCGCTATATAATTCCAGGCGCACCTGTCACATCATAAAATTCACATTATCATGATTTCCACATAGAACGCATATCAAATGTGAACATAAATAACCCATTTAAAAGAATGGGTTTCATATCATAAGAATACATTCATAATCTTTGGGTTCCCAAAATAAAGGGGGAACAACATACTTGATACAAGAACCATCAACCCTGAATGAGAGGTAAAAGTAGAGTTCTTAAAAGAAGAGTTATTTTGGAAAACATTTGGTTTGACATAAACTTCATTAGAAAACATGTATATCCCAGATAAGGTAATATAATTATGAATAAATGATATTTATGGAGTAACCATATCAAAATGAAGTGAAATAGGGAGAACCTGATGGAAGAAAATTGAGTTTGAGATTTCCCCTTACCTTGTATTCGAATGATTCCATCTCTTTAATGTCATGTGTAATGACATTATATTCATTAATTAGAAATTAAAGAACCTTATATAAATTAATAGGGTTTATTCTGGTTTCATTGTGTGATTTATGTGCTTTTTACTGAGTTATATAGTTTATAAAAATTATTCGGGAATGTTTGTTTTTATGGTTTTCTTGAGCGGTTCACTTGTATTCTTAAATTGATGTTCGGGTAGAACATGGGTAATCATCGAGAAATGATATTACGTGTTATTAATGATATTACAAGAGTTTTAATGATCTTATAATGAATTATATTAGATCCATGTCGATGAATAATTAGATAATAATTAAATGATGATTGTTTGTGTAAATTTGGGCGGTTTTTCGATCACAAAAAACTTGTTTTAATTTATCACTTAGTAATATGTTCATAAGTTAGTTCCAGAACTTTAAATAGGACATAATACATATAGAATATTCTGGGTCAACCATAAAAATGGTTTCATGATCAGATCTGAAGGTAGAAATAGAAGAAGAAAACATGTCGTTCTTGAAGGTGATAAATTAACACCTCACGAACAACGTTCTCTTTAATAAAATAAAATAAAGAGGGAAAGGGAGGTTGGATTATATAATATCACATTAGCATCATAAAATTCCATTATATGTTTAATACTGGAGTTAAAATACCATTTTGATGAATATAGGTGGGGAGAGATCAATAAATGAACTTGAACATGAAATAAAATTAAAGGAGAAGAGGGAGAGAAATTACCTCTTGAATCCTTCTCTTGAGAACCTCATTAAGGTCCTAAGCATGGTCTTTTGATGAGACCATCAGCTATTGGATGTGGGGGGTGGGGATAGGGAGGATTTTTTGACAGAGTTTAGAAAAGGCTTAGAGCTTGAGAGGTGTGAGGGAATGAGGGTGTGAAGGATGGGTTTTATAGTGGAGGGGAGGGGTAAATCTTGAATATTTAATTCATTATTTTATAATTTACCTCAAGAAAACCAAGTGTATTGTTTCATGTGACCCAGAATAGTAATAAGTTCATGTGAGTTCGAACCATGTGGCCTTTCATCACTTGTGATGTCATGAATAGTGTATTTAATTGTTAAATTGTATATATGGTATTTTACCGTATTTCACTATTCGTCAAAAAATAGAGTTTTTTAGAAAAATATAAAAAATTCACCCCAACCATTTTTTGACGTGTAGAATTCAAAAATGAAGTCCATTTTTCAAAATTAATTTTCTAAATATTATTAATTTAATTTTTATATAAAGTCATAGTTAATTAGAAAAATAACAATCTTAAAGGTGCAGTTAGTTTTATTTCTCATTGAAAAATTAATTAAGGTCTCATTATCTTATTGCCTTAAGAAAATATAATAATAATATTACTTACTATTCATAAGAATCATATTACTATTAATTTTACTATTCATAAGGGTATGTTACTATTCACCAAAAAAACAAGTTTGTTCTATCAGACTCCGAAAATCATCTTGAACCCAACCATGTATGTCAGATTTTTAAAATTCCAAACAAAAAAGTGACAAACTTATGTTTAAAGGTCATTTATCACTTAGTAGTTCATTATGTTGTTCATTCATGTTATTTTATGACATAATGTTATGGAGGGAATTTTCATTGAAAAAATTTGGGTTGTTACATTTCCCCCCCTTGAGAAATTTTTCCCTCGAAATTTCGTTTTACAAAAATATGTGAGGGTACTTCTCCTTCATCGCCTCTTCCAAATCCCAAGTTTCTTCCTCAAACTTATGGTTCCTCCACAGCAATTTGAAAAGGTGGGTTGTCATGTTGCGTAGAACCTTATCACTTCAGTCCAAAATCTTTACTGGCCGCTCCTCATAGGAGAGATCATCTTCCAGCTACACCACCTCTGAGTTTAGTACATGTGAGGGATTAGGTATCTACTTTCTCAAGATTGATTCGTGAAACACATCATGAACTCAAGAAATATTCGGTGGATGTGCAAGCCAATAGGCCACAGCTCCTAGGTGGTCAAGGATTTCTGACGAGCCAATATACCTTGGGCTTAGCTTCTCTTTCTTCCAGAATCGCATGAATCTCTTCCATGTAGATATTAAAAGGAAGAATTTATCTCCAACGTCAAACTCCAAGTCCCTTCGACGGTTGTCAGCATAGATCTTTTGCCAACTTTGAGCAGCATTGATGTGTTTCTGGATGACTTGACCATTCTCTGTCATCTGTTGAACAAGATCAAGTCCAAGTAGCTTTCTTTCTCCAACTTCATCCCAACAGGTTGGAGTTATACATTGCTTTCCATACAGAGCTTCATATGGAGCCATCTGAATACTTGAGTGGAAGCTATTGTTGTATGATAACTCAACCAATGGGAGATGTTGATCCTAACCACCATTTAATTCAAGAGTATAGGCTCATACCATATCTTCTAGTGTCTGAATAGTCCTTTTAGATTGGCCATCAGTTTGGGGGAGATAGGCCGTGATGAAATCTATTTCAGTACACAAAGAATGTTGAAGGATCCTCCAAAATTTAGATGTGAACTTCGTATCACGATCAGAGACAATTGATAGTGGAACACAGTGCAGTCTCACCACTTCCTTCACAAATATCTTTGCAAGTTGTTCAAGTGAGTGATCTTCCTGAATAGCGATAAAATGGGTATTCATGGTGAGTCATTCTACCACAACCCGTATCTCATTATTTCCCTTTGATGTCTTCGGGGGACCTATGACAAAGTACATAGTAACCTTTTCCCCTTTCCACATGAGTATAGGAAATGGTTGCATCATACATTTGGACTTTTGTCGCTCAACTTTAACTTGCTAATATACCAAGAACCTTGATATATTTTCCGCAATCTCTTTCTTCATGTTATCCCACCAGAAGTGTTCCCAGAGATCACGGTACATCTTGGTACTCCCAGTATGGATGGATAAAGTTGATCTATGTGCATTTTCCAATAGCTCATTCTTTATCCCAGCAGATGAAGGCACAAAAATCCGCGCTCCAAACCGAATCATACCATCATCGTCGCTATAGAACTCTTGCAGTTTCTCTTATTTTATTGCATTCACCCTCTTTTGTATCTCCACATCATTCCTTTGTGCTTCCGTAATATTCTCCTAGATGGATGGTTGTGAAATCATTTGGGAAAGATAGGATGTATCCCCTACCCTTATGATTTCCAAATCCATTCTTTGCATATCCATGAAGATAGGGTCTTTCTCAATCCACAACATGGATAGAGTAGCAGGTTATTTTCTACATAGAGCATCAGCTACCTTGTTCGCCTTTCCAGGATGATAATTAATAGAGCAATCATAATCCTCGATTATCTCTAACCATCTATTTTGATGCATGTTGAGCTCCTTTTGTGTCAATATATACATTAGGCTCTTTTGGTCGGTGTATATGTCACACTTCTCACCATAAAGGTAGTGCCACCATATTTTCAAGGCAAAAATCACAGCTATCAGCTCTAGATCATGCGTCGGGTAGTTCTGCTCATGGATCTTGAACTTTCGTGGGGCTTAGGTTATCAATTTGTCATTTTTCATGAGTACAAAATTGAAGCCTTTCTTTGAAGCATCACTGTATATAACAAAATTTTCTCTACTTTTCTGCAGTGTGAGTACAGGTGGAGTGATCAACATTATCTTTATCTCCTTGAATCTTCCCTCACATTCTTCCGTCCAGACATACTTTAGCCCTTTCCTTGTTAACATAGTTAGCGGGCTTGACAATCGTGAGAAGTTTCTCACAAAACGTTGGTAGTACCCAGCTAATCCAAGAAAACTACGGATTTTTTTGACACTAGAGGGCCTGGTCCATTCCTCAATCGCCTTTGTCTTTGAAGGATCCACAAAAATTCCCTCACTTGTGATCACATTTCCAAAGAACATGACTTTCTTCATCCAAAAGTCACACTTGCTAATCTTGGCGTATGACTTCTCCTTTCTCAATGTTGTCAACACAACTCTTATATGTTATTCATGTTCCTCCTTTCTCTTAGAGTAGATGAGAATATCATCGATAAACACTTCCTCAAATTTTTTGAGGTAATATATAGAGACTCTACTCATCAATTCTATTAATATTTTAGGGGCATTAGTAAGTCCTATAGTCATCACCAAAAAATCATAGTGCCCATACCTTGTACAGAAGGCAGTCTTCTGAATATCAACCTTCTTCACCTTAACCTGAGGATATCCAGAATGAAGATCCACCTTTGAGAAGTATTGAGCTCCTCTTAACTGATCAAACAAGTCATCAATCCTTGGAAGAGGATACATGTTCTTCATGGTGATCTTGTTGAGTTCCTAATAATCGATACACATCCGCATTGTTCCATCCTTCTTCTTCACAAAGAGAACTGGTGCACCCTAAGGTGATGCACTAGGGCATATGAACCCTTTGTACAGAGGCTCTTGCAGCTACTCCTATAGGGGAAAAAATGTATTTCCCGAAGAGTTACCAAGAATCGCTCCTATGGGGACACTAAGAGATAGGATTATCTCCAGTTAGGAGTTTAATTGAGAACTCTACCTCACGATCTGGGGGGATTTTGGGTATCTCTTCGGTAAATACATTATTGTATTCCCTCACGATGGTAATTTCTTCAAGGATGGCACTTTCCTTCGACTCAACTATTTGGGCGAGGTATTCTTTTTCATAAGGAATCAACACCCACACCATTGAAGGATTTTTCAAAGGAGATTCATGATCTTCCTTGTATTTGTAGAAGAGACTGGGATGGTTCAGAATATGAAAAGATATTTCCTTTTTCCGACAGTTGATATGTGCTCTAAATGACGAGAGCCAATCCATTCCAATTACAACGTCGAATTCCACCAAGGGAAGTATTATGAGATTTTCTGGAAGAATATTTCCACATACACCAATAGGAGAATATTCAAACACTTGGGTTGCAATGATTGATCAACTTGGTGTTTTTACAGATATCTCTACTTCAAGGTTTCGGGGCTTCGATTCTATAGTTCTAGCAAACATGCAAGTTATAAAGGAATGTTTAGAACCAGAATCAAATAAGACTTGTGCCATTATTGAGTGAATAGGAAGTGTATCTTGTATGACTTCATTATCATGATCCACCTCCATAGTAGTGATTTCATAAGCCTTCCCTTGTTCCTTTTGCTTTGGTGGCTGCTGTCGCTGATTACCCTTGAGAACTCTAGGTTTAGTGCACTGGTTTTCATAGTGCCCTAACTCCGTACAGTTTTATCATTGAACCACGAGTGGTTCTCTCCATTAATCGGCTACATTCTCTTTCCTTTCCATGTCTTTTAGACACTATTGGGAATGGTGTCCTTCTTTCCCACACTTGAAGAATTTCCCCGTCTCTTTGAGGCAGTTCCCATGGTGAAACTTCCCACATTTTTGGCAAGTGGGTCATTGATTTTTCTTCCCACCTTTTTCATTAGATCCAACAGCTTGAAACTACATCTTTCTTTTCTTATTACCATAGCCATGGGACCATTCACCAAACTCCATATCCACTTTGAGATCACATCGAACAACTTCTTCATAACTCCCAATGTCTCGAATTGAAATATCCTTTCAAAGGTGTGGTTTTAATCCACTAAAGAATCTATCAATTTTGCTATCATTGTTGATAAAAAACCCAAATTATACCCTGCATGCCTTTTGAAATTCGCTTCATAGGTTATGACAGATTCTCCTTCTTTTTACTTGAGCTCTATAAATTCTCTCTCCATCTTTGTACGAAGAGTTCGTGGGAAATACTTATTAAGAAACATTATCTTAAAGTCTTCCCATTCCATCTCTTCAATTTCCTCCCTTAGCTTGGTGTTCTTAATCAAAGCCCACCATTGATTAGTTTCTCCATATAGACAATAAATAGCTAGGGTCACGTTCTCTGTCTCAGAATTGTGAAGAATATAAAAAGATCTTCTCCATGTATATAACCCACTATTCTGCAACTAGTGGATCAGAAGATCCACTAAACGTCGGTTGTCGTTGCTGCATAAAACATTCAATATCAAGTTTCTCCCTCTTTGGTGAAGGATGACATTCCCCATTATTATGGTTATTGTCTATAACTTGAGATAATTGGGTAAGCATATCCATGAATTTTTGAACTCCACCTGCCAAATAATTGGGGATGTCGTTCGGGAAATCGTTCCATTGGACCTCGCTCGAGTTGTTGGCATGATTTCTCCCGGTTCCCACTATTTTCTAAAATAGAAAAGATTAGAAAAAAACATAAGTAAACAAGTTATGAATAACATATTCATTTAAGAAATTTATACCAAAAAACATAACATGTGGGATCTCTATGTAGATTTTCTTGTGTGCCTACCTGTACTTAGTCTCATGCTAGAGGTTTTATCTAGGGTCCGCTAATCCTAATTTCCAAATTAACTAAACCATTCCACTGATAAAAACTATAGAATCCTAGAATTTTCATACATTACTATTAAATCATTTTAATGATAAACAACATAATAGTATTACACATAGAGGATCCAAAGTATTAGTGTCTTGGGAAAAATAGGATCATATATAACAATTTCAACATCAAGCATAAACATTTATTTAATTTCTTCTTCTCTAGCTTCTTATTGTCACTTGTCCTCTCCTTAGTATATATAGCCACCTGAGGATATACATTTAAAAGGGGTGAGATAAAAGGAAAGTAAGAGGATAGATAATAATAATATAGAATGGGGGAGCATAATCATGATAAAGTTAAACAAATCATGAACATGAGATGAACATAAATAAAAGACTTGAAATGTGGAAATGCATAAAAATAAAACATCATGTTTTAGTGGTTAACTACCACACATAATTTTGAACCAAGATAGAATATTTTTCACACATCATTTCACATATACTCATGATATTTGTCACTTTACCCAATGCATTGGAGCGCTGTATAATTCCGGGCGCACCCGTCCCTTTGGAACATTCATATTTCTCTATATAATTCCGGTTGCACTCGTCACATCATAACATTATCATTATCATGATTTCCACATAGAACCCATATCAAAAGTGAAAATAACTTAAAAATTTAAAGGAATGGGTTTCATCTCATAAGAATACATTAATACGATTTGGGTTCCAAAAATAAAGGGGGAAATACATAGTTGATACCAGAACCATCGAACATGAATGAGAGGTAAAAGTTGAGTTCTTAGAAGAAGAGTTATTTTGGAAAACATTTGGTTTTAAATAAACATTATTAGAAAACATGTATATCCTAGAAAAGTTAAGATAATTATGAAGAAATGATCTTTAAGGAGTAACCATATCAAAATGGAGTGAAAGAGGGAGTACCCGACGGAAGAAAATTGAGTTCAAGATTTCCCCTTACCTTGTATCTAAATGCTTCCATCTCTTTAATGTAATGTATAATGACATTATATTCATTAATTAGAAATTACCGAACTTTTTATACATTAATAGGGTTCATTATGGTTTCATTATGTTATTTTATGATCCTTTTAAGGAGTTATAGAGTTTAGAAACATTATTCGGGAATGATTGTTTTTATGGTTTTCTTGAGTGGTTCACTTGTATTCTTAAATTCATGTTCGGGTAGAACATGGGTAATAATACAGAAATGATATTACATGTTATTAATGATATTAAAGGAGTTTAAATGATCTTATAATTAATTATATTAGATCCATTTGGATGTATCATTAGATAAGATTTAAATGATGATTGTTTGGGTTAAGTTGGGCGGTTTTTCGATCACAACAAACATGTTTTAATTTATCACTTAGTAATATGTTCATAAGTCAGTTACAGAACTTTAAATAGGAAATAATACATATAAAATATTCTGTTTCAACCATAAAAATGGTGTAATGACCAGATATGAAGGTGGAAATGGAAGAAGAAAACATGTCGTTCTTGAAGGTGATAAATTAAGAACTCACGAACAACATTCTCTTTAATAAAATAAAAGAAAGAGGGAAAGGGAGGTTGGATGATATAATATCCCATTAGCATCATAAAATTACATTATATGTTTAATAATGGTGTTAAAATACCATTTTTATGATGATAGGTGGGGAGATATCAAGAAATGAACTTGAACATGAACGGAAATTAAAGGAGAAGAGGGAGAGAAATTACCTCTTGAATCCTTCTCTTGAGAACCTCCATAAATGCCTAAGCTTGGTCTTTTGATGAGACTATAAGATCTTGGACGTGAGGGAGGGTCTAGGGAGGTTTTTTTTAAGAGTTTGGAGAAGGCTTGGATTTTGAGAGGTGTGAGGGAATGAGGGTGTGAAAGATGGTTTTTATAGTGGTGAGGAGGAGTAAATTTTGAATATTTAATTCATTATTTTATTATTTCCCTCAAGACAACCAATAGTATTGTTTATGGTGACCCTTAACAGTAATAAGTTCATGTGAGTTCGAAACATGTGGCCTTGAGTCACTTGTGGTGTCATTAATAGTGAATTTAACTATTAAATTGTATATACGGTATTTTACCGTGTTTCACTATTTATCAAAAATTTGAGTTTTTTAGAAAAATACCAAAAATTTACCGTAACCATTTTTCGACCTTTAGAATTGAAATATGAATTCAATTTTTCAAAATTAATTTTCTAAATATGATTAATTTATTTTTATAATAAAGTCATAGTTAATTCGAAAAATAACAATCTTAAAGGTGCACTTAATTTTATTTCTCATTGAAAAATTAATTAAGATCTGATTATCTTGTTTCCTTAAGAAAATAAAATAATATTATTATTTACAATTCATAAGGGTCATATTACTATTTATAAGGGTATGTTACTATTCACCCAAAAAACATTTTTGTTCTATCAAACTCAAAAAATCATCTTGAACACAACCATGTATGTCGGATTTTCAAAATTCCAAACACAGAAGTGACAAACTTATGTTTGAAGGTCATTTATCACTTAGTAGTTCATTATGTTATGCATTCATGTGATTTTATGACATAATTTTATGAAGGGAATTTTCATTGAAAAACATTGGGTCATTATAGAGTTTGTCTCTCGGTGCCTCACTTGTCAGCAAGTGAAGGGCGAGCATCAGGTACCAGCGGGCTTGGTTCAGCCTTTGGAGGTCCCAGAGTGGAATTGGGATGGGATATCCGTGGACTTCATGGTAGGACTTCCACATACATCTAGATGTGATGACTCTATTTTGGTGATCGTCAACCAACTCACCAAGTCGGCCCACTTCCTACCGATCAGAGAGCAGGGTTCAGTAGAGAGTTTGGGATGCCTCTATGTGTAGGATATTGTGTAGATACATGGTATAGCCTTAATGATTTCCCCCAATTGTGATACACGATTAACATCCCATCATTGGAAGGGGTTGTAGGAGGCCTTCGAGATGCAACTTTGTTTGAGCACAACCTTCCATCCTCAGACAGATGGTCAGACTGAGTGTCCCATTCATACCCTCAAGGACATGTTGTGTGCATGTGTCCTCGACTTCGGTTGCAGTTGGGAGGATAAAATTCCCTTGGTGGAGTTTTCATACAACAAAAGCTATCACTCCACCATTGGGATGACACCTTTTGTAGCCTTATATGTGTGTCCTTGAAAATCACAATTGTATTGGACTGACCTAGGGGAGTCAGCACTCGTGGGACCAGAGATAGTTCGGGCAACCATAGAGAAGGTGCAGATCATCCAGGAACAGATGAAGACCGCACAGAGCGGGTAGAAGTCGTGTGCTGACCGGAGACGGAGGCTTCTGGAGTTTGAGGATGGCGACCACGTCTTTCTACGGGTCTCACCATGACATGGTTTGCGGAGATTTGGCCCAGGCGACCAGTTATCTCTGAGATTCATCGGACCTTTTCAGGTCCTCAGTAAAGTTGGCGAGGTGGCGTACCACTTTGCTCTTCCACATCGGTTGCACCGAGTGCATGACGTTTTCCACGTATCCCAGCTGAGGAGATACGTGCATGACCCTTCCCACATCATCAATCATGGTGAGATGGACGTTGATGATGGGGTGACTTTTATAGAGGTTCAAATAGAGATTGAGGATCTACATGAGCGGGTTCTTCGTGGATGATCGATACCTTTGGTGTGCATTCTCTGGCATCATGGGAACCTCTAGGAGAGATCATGGGAGCAGGAGGTTCAGATGCGTGCTCTGTACCCCCATTTGTTCCCTTAGTTTGTGTTGTGTATTATGGGGACATAAAACCCAGAGGTGGAGAGAATGTAAAGACCCAGAATTTCCATGTATTTTTTTTAATAAATGGTAATTTTACAAGTCCGAAAAATTTGATGGTGCGTGAATCTGAGGATCGAAGTGCCTAGAATGAATTTACGAACTTTATTTTTGGTATGTTCAGTAAACGAACGAGCAGGTTCTTATAAATTTTAAACTAGTGCTCAGAATTTAAATCTGAGGGCACCGTTGAACTCACAGTGTCGGTATTCTCTTAAGGATACTTTCTCCTAGACAGAAGTTGGTCGAGGGTGAAATTTAGTTTTTGGGTTTTTCGTGAAAGAATAAAATAAAAAAAATTGTGCAAACATTTTAATTTTATTGGAAGCACCCATGTGAATATTGTGGAGGTGGGACCACAAGAGTATTATATTCCATATGGACGTTAACAAGTGGGGACCACCAGACCTTATCCTCCCATGATAGGTTCTGGTGGTGGGGACCAGCCAAACCTGACCTCCAATGACAGGTTATGGTGGTGGGGACCACCCGAGGCATAAACCTCTTGAACTCCTCTCTTAGTGAGGGATAAACCTCTCAAATCTCTCAATAATGTGGGGGCGCCTCTTGAGCTTCCTCCACATTAATTATGCCCATGCACCACTTTATTTGTGCCAACATAGTTAATTAATTTATTCCAATTTTAAATTGTTATTATGATTAAATTGTGGAAACATATCACTTTTTTGGCTACTTGGAAGTTTTTTGGTGGAATTGGGAGTAAGGAGCTCTTCGGAAAAATCTATCTAAAGAAGAACATGTTCTTCCACGAAGAACGCTCTCACCGACGAAGAATGCCTTCGATAACGAAGAACCAACTTATGAGCCTGGGATCAGAGGAATGTGGGGTGTGCGATGAATGATGACATCTTCGACTTCCTCCGACATGGTACGTCTTCATCCACGATGAATTGACGTTGTCTTCTCCCTCACGATCTCCGTCAACGAATCAATCTGAGGTAGGGGTTCATTTTTATTTATTTATTACTTCCCTTGTAAACCACTTCTATTTCTTTTCCGGGTTGGGAACAATCATTGATGGAGGATAGGATTTTTTGTTCATGTTCATGTTATTGATGAGCCATATGCTCACACCCTAACGTGGAGAGTACGATGCAAACAAATATGGCCCTACCCATCCACAAATCTTGTGGTGTTCTTCACGATGGAGGAAGATGGAAATCATCTATGGTTGGGGCACGAGAACGGCGTTCGGCACCACCGCCAGTCTTGAAAAAGGCGATACTGCATTGGCGCCACCCCGTGGGGCCGGAACGCCCCCCCATGGCCGGACCGCCACCCCACGGCTGAACCACTGCCCCACGGCCGCACCACCACCCACGGCCGAACAGACGTCCCTAGCCAAGCTGCCCCACGGCCTCGCGCCCCGCAGCATCCTCTACGGCCTCGCCGCCACCTGTGGCCCCTCGCGTCTTGTCGGGAAGGACCGAACCCAATGGGCCAGGATGCACTGCGGGCCAGGTCGGACCAGGTGGGTCCAACCAGGTCGGACCGGACCCGGGCCCACTATGACCCATTTAATTTCTTTTGGCCATATCATTGGCACCGAACATCCATTTGATGTTCCGTCAGCCCCACTGGAAATCGTAGAGGGAGAAGGTCCATTTGAGTATACCCCAGTAGATTTTTGTATTGAGATAAGGTAAAATCATGTTTGGTTAAGCACAAATCCAACCGGGCCCCTGGGAATAAATGGTTAACAACTCACAGACCGGGTGTCCAATTGGCGCAACGTCTGTTACGTTGAGATCACTATGACATGACGGACCTTTGAGATAATTATTAATGGGACTTAGTGGATGTTGAAGTATCAACCAGTAGATTTTGGAGCATATCCTCTCGGAGATGAGTTAGAAAAGAGCAGGAACCCAGTGGCTGGCTGAGACTTGACGAATGCTGATTGTTTCGACTCGGAGTGACTCAACTGGCCCAGTGGAGAGCACCGTGGTGATGTGGCAGACCCATAGTGGGGAGCACCTTGGTGACATGGAAGACCCACGGTACTCAACAGGAGGAGTACCTGACTAGGCCACGAGGGGGACCACCTTGGTGACGCGGTAGACCTACAGTGGGGAGCACCTTGGTGACGTTGAAGACCCACACTACTCGACAGGAGGAGTACATCAATAGTCCAAGGTTAGTGGGAAGCACCTATGTGTTACATGCCAGTCCCACTATACTTGATAGAGGATGAGTTCCCTAGTAGCCAAGGTGCTCGACGTTGTGATGGGGAATGTTAATTGACAATTCCTCTAGAATAAATCCTAGTGTGAGATGAGTCAATACCTATGTGTTTTTTTCATGATTTAGGTGTATTACTTGATAACATAGGTATATGTATGGGCGTATACCTATATAATGTTATCTGTTGATTTCATACTTTTTGATTTATCATTGATGGATTTTGTGGGACCTATAGGGTCTCGGGGTCCCTACTGATTATCATTATACTCACCCCTGCACGGGTTATGCCCGCACTTTGTTGTGTTGGATGCAGACGACGGACAACGCTGAATGAGGCAGAGAGTACCAGGACTAGAAGGTACCTAGAGGTGGACCATACGGTGTCTCGGTATGCAGAGGAGACGGGTAGATGTGGAGGCCTGAGGAGGCGATCTGTACCTACCCTTCAGGTGGGAACCTCATAGGATGATCCAATAGTTGTCTTTTCTCTTTCTTCAGTTGTATTGTATTTTAGTTGTACTTTTACCTTTACTGTTTTGCTTGTATTCCAGCCCCCTTTTTAACTTCAGCAATCTTTTGGTTATACAGTTTGCTTGTGTTTGTATCTTTATGTGTGCTTGGTTTCATGAGTTTTCAGGTTAAAAAGGCAATTCCTTCCTTGTTTTAGTGAAAACGCCTTTTGGTGCTTGTCGCCAGCCCCTGGCCTATGGAAGGAGGGCTTGGGATAGTCACAGCATGGGCCCTTGGGGATTGGTCAAGACAAACATGAACTGTGAGATAATATAATCTATAATTAATTGGTGTCAAACGACCAACTTGAGGATCCCACTCACCCTAGTCAGAATAGTATCTTCCTTCTATATATTGGAAGGTCACTATTGTCATGTTGTATTCTATATTATATTGATTTATAAATAATCAATCTATACCAAGAATAATCTCAAATCATGTCATTTCAAGCATGAATGGTTCCTTAAAGAAGATGAAACCACCAATATATAGGAACATGCATTTCAATATTTGAAATTCTCTTACCTCACTCTCAATTTAATGTAAAGGGTTAAAAACCCATATTATTATTCAACAACAAAGACCAAAACGTTTTCAAAAATAATATATATATAAAAATGTGATTCTCATGTATTAAATAAAACACACTCTATGGCATATGATTCAATAATCATACCTCTAACTGTATATGTTCATACATCCATGTTATCCATAGTTGTTTTCAATACATGAACCTAATTTATCTCTTTACTCTGGCCTCTCGTCTGACTACCATGAGCTATATCTTTAGAATGGTATTGTTGGTCATTCTCTAGGGTACCACATACCTTGCCTTGGCAAGAACAGCATGAAGAACTCCAACTACCAGCCTGCTGATGAGTATCTATGCCACTTCCAGAGTCTGGTTTTTATCCTGATCCTCTTTCACGAGTCTAATGTGGAAAGTTTTCATAAAACCTATGATGATATACCATTCTAATATAGATACAACACTCAAATATGGGGTAAGGACACTATGTTTTCTTTCGACCAAACATTCCACACTGATAGCTATGGAATGGAAAATGGTATTGAGATGGTATCCCACTTCCCTAACCACTTTTCCCACTGTTACATTCAAAGAATATCTCATAACAATACTTCATACCTTCTGAATAAGATCATACATACCACCCTTCTAAAATATCCTGACCACTAATCAAGGCCTCATTTATATTCCCTTCTGTGATGTTTTCATGAACCATAATGTTTTCAAATGTGATTAAACATAAACCTATGACTTGATCTCATTAAAAAGGTAATCTTGGGAACCTGTCTCTTTAGAGAACTCATAACCTGCCAAAAATGGAACAATTTGTTGTAGTTTTGTAAAACATCTAGTATATTCCATATCTAACAACCCATCCCCCTTTAGATGCATGAACTAAAAAATTTATCCATCACGGTTTTAGGAAATACATTTCTTAGGAACATCATCTCTAATTCCTTCCTTGATAGCTCATCCTACTACACAGCATCCTCCAGAATATCCCACCAATACTTGGTTGGTCCGTGAAGAATATTCGTAGAAAGCTTCACAATAATATTCATATGAATCTCTGGATTCACTAATATTTCCTTGGCGGACTTGACCTAGAACATAGATACCTAGGGTGTCCATATCCTAGTAAACATAAGACGATTATAATATTAAAACTCTCTTATCAGCTCAGTCATCGAAGGAACGGTACAAATAGTCTCCCAACCCATGGATCATATGATCCTAAGGAATCTATTTTGAAGATAAAAATACTTTGGGTCCTTAATAAATACATGAAGTTATTTTTCAGCTATGTTAGGAAAATTCTAATTTTCACTCGCCAAACTCTTGAGTCAAAAAATTAAAGGAGAAATTTTCTATTCAAGAAAAATACACACCTCAGAGAACTAGATAGTAAGAAGGTCAACCACACATGTGACTAAAATAATGATCCACTAAATCTTGGTATCTCTAGATATAGAACATATTTATTTTATCATGAAATGAAAACAAATTTCAGTTATCCAGTGAAATAGATACCACATGGTGTAGTTCAAAAAGAAAGAATTTATCACATAAAAAATAGATATGCCCCTATTATGAAAACTGCATGGAAATATATCCCTTGGATCCTAATATGATGCATGTATAAGATAATAGTTCCATATCGATCCAGGAGTAAAATTCTCATGAAATAGTAACATTAGAAAACAATAACCTCACACAACATCTGAATAAGCCAAGATGAAATTACACCATATGTAATGAGCACAAAACACAAATAGTATTCCCATCCATGGGAACTTGGATTTTATCCCATACATGGGTTCGATACTACCATGAACATGATCTTTACCAAGTAACAACACATCTTAGTCTCATTTCAACCTTTCCCAAAATGGTGTATAAATTTGAAATGAAAATAAAAACTTCTCCTATGATACATCATTTTATTGTCCCCCAATATAACACTCTCTCATGTGGCTAGAACGAGTTTGAAACGAGACCTCAAGTGTGTCTCCCCATATGGTAGAGGCTTTTAAATATTGTTATGGTTGTGAATTATATAGGGGATAGACTATACCCATTGTATAAAGTATCAAATTAGTAGAACCATTCATTATAAAATAGAATTTATCAGATTAAATACATTGCGTAAGAAAAACTAAAATCCAAATTTGTAATACAATAAATAATAATGAATATTGTAATTACATGCTAAAATGTAACTAAATGTTACGATATAATAATTATATAAATTAATAAAATTTTGAAATAAAGGAATCAATGTATTGTCTCCTGAAACCCATGTTGAACCCACCTCTAAACTCCAGCCCAACAATAAAGAAGAACTTAAAATAAAGGTCCTACTCTATTGTCAAAACATGTAACCACATAATCTACTTATCTAGAAAAGGGAGTCCCAAATAGGGTGTGAGTATAACATAGTAGATTGACCCCACCATATATAAACAGAACTGGTATGATAATAAGTGTATGAAATAAGGTGATAATAATGTGCACTAATTAATTTTATAATTAATAATAAAAAACAACAACCTAATATGTCTCAGTGCTGCAATATCTATGGGAAGACCTAATGAATATGCTTTCCAACACCATATAACCATGGTAAAGTCACAACAATAAATTCAGATCAAATATACATAAGCATTATATCATACCTAGTCAAAGCCCTATAATAATTACAACATAGAACTTGGAATATGACACTCTTTATAAGAATTATTACATGTATTGGGTCGAGATCACTCAATATCAGCATTATAGTATATAGGTCTGCAAGTTCAACGGACGATCTTGATAAATTATAATTACAACATGGAACAAAATCACTATCATATATCATGGATATCATAATATAACATCATATATGTGTTAATTGCCATTATTATTTCATATTCCAATTATAATTCATGTTGATCTCACCTGTTTTGATAATCCCAATTATGCTTTCATATACTTTTATAGTCTCTATCTAATGTTTTTCTATGTATTAATTCTTTCAATCTATTATCAAGATGATGATAATATTAAAATGAACCCTAAGATATGTTAATCCTTGTTTATCCATGTTTATCTAAGTTATGGAGTAATTCTAACCCATTCGGATGTGTTATGCATAAAACAGACAAGTGTTATAGCTACTGGTATAGAGCTACAGGTACTCAGTCTACCGATAGACTTAGTCTACCAATAGATAGAGTCACCGATACACTAAGGTCACTAATATAAATAGAGTTACCGTATGCAGAAACAAAGTCTACCGACAGAAGAGACGAGCTACCGATGTGCATGTCTACCCATAGATACCAGTAGAGTAAGCCTACTGATACGAGTAATGAAGCACAAACAATAGTTATCGATATGAGGAAGTCTACTGATAGAACCAGTCTACCAAGATACAGACAGAAAAAATGACCAGAAGTCTACCGATACACAGAAGTCTACCAATAGAAACAGTTCACAGATAGTTACTGATATAGGTATAGTCACGATATATCTAGCTACAAATAGAAGGTTGCTGACAGTATAAGTCTACTGATAGACTACTGATGAATGATCTACTGATGGAGAGACAGCTACTGATGGAAAGACAACTACTGATGGAGCAACAGCTACCGATAACAAGAGCTACCGATGGAACTAAAGTCACTAGTATATGAGCTACCGATGCAAGTTAAAAAGAGATGTCGATGGAAGGTTCTGAGACACAAAGACTACCGTGCACATCTACCAATAGAACGCTACTAATGCTTGACCAAACAGTCCAACCCGATACTCTTCATACTATTTATTTATTTAGCTAATGGTCACATTTGATGGTTTTAATGCAGTTAATGTTGTTTAATGATTTCTATTGAATGTCAGGGAACTGTACCTAGTACCCATGCAAAAGGCGATTATTATTTTCTTCTGAAGCTAAATGCTATAAAGGGACAGAAAAAGATCGTTCATGAAACACTCCTCGAAAGAACTACGGGTGATGCAAATTACACGAAAGGCACTAAGAAGACACACTAAGGGTGAAAGAGACAAGAGATGAACAAAATTCAAATTTGGAGCATTTATCTCTAGTCTACATCCATACTCCAAGAATCCAGGACATACACGAAGAAATTTATTCTAGAGGAGAACACATGCTGCATCTTGAGGGAAGAACTACAAAAAACATTCCATGCACTCACGCTGCTAAACTGGACCAAGAATCAAAGAAGAAAACGGCACTATATTTTCTGATAAAAACTAGAGAAGGACTCAGAAGCTTTTCTGATAAACCAAACAAGTCCGGAGCTGCACTTCTAATCAGTAAATCATTTATAAACTCAATCATACTTCTCTTAGTGATTCTATCTTATAATTTTGAACAGTGTGTGTACCCTGTTTATTTTACACACACACTGTCTCCTGTGCTAAACTGGAGGATTCTTAAATCCTCACTCAAACTCCATAACTCTTTTGTTTCCCACTGTGGTTGGTGGTAGAGGTCGAGTAAGACCTGAACATCTTGTGAGCTGTTGTTTGTTTTTTCCATGAAGAACTATGGTAGAGGTCTTTGTACTTTGAAAATAGTGTAATATTGTTTACCCCTGATCTAGGGCATGGATCAATTTATATAAATTGTTGAGAGGAATAATTCTCGGCTTGATACTGAACCTCTTGGTTAACTTTGCTGTGCTTTTATTTTAAGTCAATAATTATTACATATATATTTTACATATTCTACTGCTATTAATTTGAAATACAAAACTATTTTAAATCTCCTTTGATAGTTAAATTAGAAAGTGTTTATGCTTATTATAAACCAATAAGTTAGTTTCAAAAGTTAATTTAATCTTCAAATTCAGTTAACTGAGACCTAATCAATATTTGAGAAACTAATTGAACCTTTACAATATGTATAGATTAACTACAGTTTAAATTTGTTTTTAAATTGGGGGATTTTAAGAGAATTTTTGTTAACAAAAATTTTAATTGGAACTCAATTCACCCCCACCCCCTCTTGAGTATCCACTCTGACCAACATTTGGTATCAGATGTTTGTTTTTGTTAAAGGATTTTTGAATTACTCTATTTTTTAACTGTGATTTTAGTTGCATCTTTAAAGATATTAAATTTATGTTAGTTCTAAATATTATCTCTTTAAAACTATTTTCTAAAATTTAGTTATGGATAATAGACTAGAGGGTGCAGCTACTAACCGGCCACCTTTCTTCAATGGCACAAACTATGCCCAGTGGAAACTGAAAATGAAAATTCATTTAGAAAGCATGGGTTTTGATATTTGGAATGCTATAGAGTCTTAATATAAAATTCTAGAAACGGAAAGAACAATTTGGGATGAACCTACAAAGACTGCTTACAATAATAATTGTAAATCTATGAATTCTTTGTACTGTGCTTTAGGAGATGAAGAGTTTAATAGAATTTCTGCTTGTAAAACTGCCTTTGAAATATGGGATACTTTAGGTGTTTCTCATGAAGGAACAACCAATGTTAAAGAAATGAGATTAAATACTTATACTATTAAATATGAAAATTTTAAAATGAAAAATAATGAACCAATTTTTGATATGTATCTCAGGTTTAATGAGATAGTCAATACAATGAGTTCACCTGGAAAAGCTATTCCAGCTAAGGAACAAATTATGAGGATACTAAGATGTCTTCTAGAATGATGGAGAGTCACCTCTGTCTCAATCAGAGAGTCTTGTGACATTGGAGCACTGCCAGTAAAGGAGCTTATTGTTAAATTAATGATGTATGAGGAAGAACTAAAGGTGAATAAGGAGGAAGCTGATGAACCTAAGAGAGAATATGTAGCTTTCAATTCTACTGCCTCTAAGAGTAAAGACAAGGAGAAAATGCAATTACCTACTGAGAGTTCAACCAGTGATGATTCTGATTCAGATAGTGATACTGAGATAGCTCAAATAGCCAGGAGATTCATGAAGTATTATAGGAAGAATGAATTCTTCAAAAAATATAACTATAAAGGAAATAATGACAATAAGGGACACTTGAAAAAGGATTGGATGGAAGCTGACAAGAATGATGAAATAGTATGCTATGAGTGTAAAAGGAAAGGAAACATCAAGGCTGATTTTCCATAGTTAAAAGTCAAAAATAAATATGATTATAAGCACAAGAAGTACAAGAGACCTATATAAGCAACTTAAAGTGCATCTGAAGACAACACAAGTGAATCTGAATTTTCTGATTTTGAGAAGAATCATGCCAACATTTGTTTCATGACCAACACATCTGAGGTAACCTTAGATACTCCTGTTTTAAATTCTTATTATTCTGAAGATGACACAGAATCTGATTCTGATTATGAAAACATGACTTGTAAGGAATTATTTGAATACTGTAATATTCTAGAGGAGACATTCAATGAACATAAGAATAAATACAAATAATTAAAGAAATAGCATGCTCTCACTACTACTATTAAAACCAAACTTACTATTGAAAAAGAGAGGAATGATCAACTGTTAATGGAAAATACAGAACTGAAAATGTCAAATGAGAAACTTAGAAAAGACTTAGAGAAGTTTACAAATGGAAAATACACACTTACTCAAATGTTAGGTAAACAAGTGGAACCTAAAAACACTACTGGTTTGGGATACCAACCTGGACAGAGATAGTTCACTAAAACTTGATTTATTCTTAAGTCTGGAAAAAAGTCTGCTTATTCTAGTTCTGGAAATTTGTATGTTTCAACCAGTTATTAATATGGTTATAGTTCAAATAAAGTTTATCTTTCAAACTCTTTTTATTCTATAAAATATATGAGACCCATAAGAAAAATATGGGTACCTAAAGCTTTTATTGCTAACCTTTCTGGACCCAAGAAGATCTGGGTACCAAAATCATTTCCTATCTAAATCTGTTTTGTAGGAAACATGCTTAAAGTGTTCTCACAAGAATGTATTGTACTTGGACAGTGGATGTTCAAGACATATGCCTGGAGATTATTCATGTTCCAAAAGTTTATTAATTGTTGATGGAGTCCATGTCACCTTTGGTGATAATTCTAAAGGAAAGATCATCGGCCTAGGCCAAATTGGTAACATTGATTCAGTTTTAATTTCCAAAGTTTTATTTGTTGATGGACTTAAGTATAACCTGTTAATTATTTCTCAATTATGTGATGATGGATTTAATGTGATGTTTGAAAATGATTCTTGTAATGTTTTTAATTCAAAAAATTTTGTAGTATTTTTTGCTTTATGAAATGAAAATGTTTATGCAGTTTATTTAAATTATTTAGTTAAACAAAATGTTACTTGCCTAAATGCTTTTCATAAAGAGTCTTGGCTTTGTCACAGAAGATTAGGACACTGAAACATTTATTCACTTAGAAATCTAACTAGAAAGAACTTAGTTAGAGACCTACCTAAACTTAAATTCCCAAATGACAAAGTTTTTAATCCCTGTCAAAAGGGAAAGAAACATAAAGTTTCTTTGAAATCAAAGAAAGAAGTTTCAACTTCTCAACCTCTCGAGTTGCTTCACATGGACTTGTTTGGACCATCAAGAGTTTCTAGTTTAAATGGGAAGCACTATGATTATGTTCTAGTAGATGACTTTTCTAGATATACTTGGGTATACTTCTTAGCTCACAAAAGTGAAGCTTGTTCTTATTTTGTTAAATACTCCAAATCTGTTGAAAATCATAGTGGACATAAGATTAAAACTCTAAGAAGTGATCATGGCCGTGAGTTTGAAAATCATGAATTTGAATCTTATTGCTCACACATTGGCTATAGTCACAAATGTTCTGCTCCTAGAACACCTTAGCAGAATGGTGTAGTAGAAAGAAGGCATAGAAACCTTCAATAAATATCTAGAACCATGCTCAATGAATATGACTTGCCTATTTACTTTTGGGATGAAGCTATGAATACAGCTTGTTATATTATTAATAGAGTCTTAATTAGACCAGTTCTTAAGAAGACCCCTTATGAGTTGTGGAATAATAGAAAACCTAAAGTTAGTTACTTTAGAGTCTTTGGATGCAATGTTTTTATTCTTAATACAAAGGATAATCTGGACAAGTTTGCTTCTAAGAGTGATGAAGGAATTTTTCTTGGTTATTCTTTAACTATTAAAGCCTATAGAGTCTTTAATAAATGAACCAAATGTGTGGAAGAATCTGTTCACATCAAGTTTGATGAAACTGGTCAACATGAGCTTAAAACCTCTCTTGAAAATATTGAGAAAGATTTAAGTGTTATGAACCTTAATTATAAATCTAAAGAACCTGCTGTAAAAACATCCAGTTCTAGACATATTCCAGAATCTGCTGCTATGGAACCCGAACCTATATATGAACCTAAAATTTTAGTCCTACATTTACTAGATCAACAAGGATTCTAAAGAATCATCCTTTGGATGCTGTTGTTGGTAATCCAGATAGAGGTACACAGACTAGAGCTTCTCTAAGAAATCAGGTTGAACATCAAGCTTTTCTATCATATCTAGTGTAACGACCAAATCTTTTTGAGTAGTATATTAACTAACTCTTATTGATTTAATAAGATGTTAATGGTTAATGCAGAAAGAGGAGTCGATGGCTTCATCCAGTAGACTCAACCCTTACGAAGCCCACTTATCAGAGCTTGGGAAGGAGGTAGCATCTGTGGGCTTCGCTTTGGACCAAGCCCAAGCCGAGCTCCAGCGTGTCAAGCTTGAACGAAAACGCTTGCAGGAGAAGTTCAAGTTAGTGGAGATTGCTACTAGGGAAATGTTATCTGAGCCTCCCTCAGATTCTCTCACCATATCACACCTTACACTTAGGTCTTATGCCAGTGTTATAAGGGGCTATGTGATGAGACCCTAGTTTCCTTGTGTAATCCTCTCGGGTGAATAAATTGAGATTTCTTCCTTTAGTGATGTTTGTGAAATTTCAAATGCCTAGATAATTTTAGAATGTATTTTATTGATGAATTTTGAAAAAGGGATATTTTGAAATATTTATGTTAACCCTAAATAACTAATGATGTGTAATGATTTTCAAAAAATGGTCTTCTACAAAAGTGTTCATTAAGGAATTTGGAGTCTAATAAGATCAACTTAATTTTTGATGAATAGTAAATTATGAATAGTGATTTTACGCTTAGGATTAGTAATGTGACCAAATGGATTAGTAATTTTCACTTAAAGAAAGTTTTAATATAATTTAGACACCTTGGTTAAGTAATGTGATTCAATAAGATGGGTAAATAACGGTTTCATAAATTGTTAATCAAGTATTAGTTTTTTTCGGATGAATAGTGTTTTTTAATTAAAAATTTAATTAAAAATAATTAGAAAATTATTTTTATAAAAATGGCTTTATTTTTGAACTCAGAGCATCGATATTATGTTAAGGTAATTTTTGGGGATTTTTTTGAAAAAAATGAATTTTCGATGAATAGTGTTTTTATTTAAAAATTAAATTAAAAATATTTAGAAAAATATTTTTATAAAATGGATTTCATTTTTGAAATCAGAGCATTGATATTTGGTTAAGGTGAAATTTTGGGATTATTCTGAGAAAGTTGAATTTTCAGTGAATAGTAAAAATACCGTTTTAGGGTTTCGGTATGTTTAATGACATCATAATGATGTCATGATGATGTCATGAGATCTTTTGAGGGTTGGCCGGCCAAGGGTGATGAATTATTGTTTTGGGGGCCCCATGTGGCCTAACTCCATGATAAATGCCAAGGGAGAGCCCATGGGTTTGAGAAAAGCACATGTGAGGTGTCCTTTGGCCATTAATGCTTTGTCCCCTCACTTTCCCTATAAATACCCAACCTTTCCTCCCTTGGTTTTCACTCCCAACTCTTTCCCAACGAAGTCCTGGTCTTCTTACCTTCCAAAGAGTCCTCCCAAGGTGCCCCCAAGCCCTCAAGGTCCAATCCTTTGAGTTTCAAGAGTCACGTTTTAAGGTAAGGGATCCGACCCCTCTCTTTCTTTTCGTGTAATCTCTTTTATGTCATTCCTTTTATGCTCCATGTGATTATGTGAGAGGATGATCTTTTATATTCCTCTTACTGCCCTTTCATGTTTATATGATGAGAGATCCCCTCTTACTCTCATCATTTCGTTTTATGAAAGCTTAAGTGACGCCGTTAGGCTGCCGAATGTTTAAGTGATTCTTTCACCCTTCTCATTTTTTTTCAAGTTCGATTTTCATGTCAAATCTTTCAAGTTCCTTTTTATTATGTTGGGGTATGATCTCTATATCAATCATACTGATCTCTTATGATCATATGATGAGATACCCTATTTTATTTTTCCAATTAATTTTTGTTGAAGTTTAAGTGACGCTGTTAGGCTGCCGAATTTTCATAAGAGAAATCAAATTTTTGTCTTCCTTCCATGTTTTTCGTTTCAATTGGTATGTCCTTGAAATTGCATCACCATGTCCATATATCCTTGTTATTCTGTCCCTTTACCTTTTCATGGGTCAATTATGATTGTTCAACCCATTTTCCCTCTCTTTTCAAAGTTTCTAAAACCTTGTAACATAGCTGTTATGCTGCAGAATTTTCGTCTCAAAATGCCTCTCTTTTCTCAAAATTATTTTATGTTATAAAGTGAATACTCAAAGCTCCTATTTCTAAAGGGGTATTCACATATATATAAAAATGATCTATTTTAAATTCTGGGATTTACATACATGATACCTGCATTCCCTTTCCGTGGGTTTAAAGTAACGTAAAGATCATGTCTTTAAAGCAGTTTTTGAAACTTTATGATTATGAAATGAAACCCATTTGTTTTATGCTATATGGGTTATTTATGAAATGTTTTATGATGATATATGTGGCTCAAATGAAAATAAAGACAAATTTAAGGGTGCGCCCTGATAGCGCTCCAATGCATTGGGTAAAGACTTAATCTCTAGAGATGACCATTTTAACGACGCCTTGGTGAATAACCTTGGTAATTTTTAACGACACCTTGGGGATGGACCTTGGTGAAACGAAACGATTGTCAATATTAAATGTTGTAGCCACATCTTCAAGTTATGAAAAATGATTATTTTTATTATGATGTACCTCATGATTTCTTTCTCATGCCTTAAAGTTCTTTTCATGTCCTTATTGAAGTATCTCAAGTTCACTTGTAAAATGTTTCTCTTGTTTCCCTTACTGGGCCTTCTGCTCACCCTTTCTTTTGATGTATGTCCCCAGGTTATGAGATGCATAATGAACATAGGATGAACTAAAGTAGAAGCCTTTCAAGTGTTTAAGAAGAATGTTTTTATGTTTTTTTATGTATTATGATCCTTGTTTCCAGGACACTAAACCTTAACGATCCTCAGTTCCGTGTAATGAAATGAAAGTTTATGTTATAAAATGGCGGGATGCTATAGTTGGTATCAAAGGATGGTTTAGTTATTTGTGGAAATTAGGATATAAAAACTTTAGGAAGAAACCTATAGAAAAGTTTAAATATAGGAAAACTTCCTGGTATTTTGGTAAGTATTGAGTAAGTGGTTTATCAAACAAATACATCCCTGTCTGGATACGAGCAGGTAGAGGCGGCTCTAGCACAGATGTACATAGGGGTAAAACCCGAAAACACCGCTTTGAGCTAGACTCGAACGGGAACTGGTTCACGATAACGGGCCTTGCTGCACTCTTGGTTACGACACTCCCGGGGGATATGTTTGGTTAATCACAAGCTTTCTATGAATCATTATGAAGGAATTATAGAAAAGTGTAATTGTCTAAGCATTAAGTCTTAGTTAAAAGATTCATAAATGAAATAAGTTTCTTACTAAGGTTTTATTCTTTTAGAAAATGGCGGGCAATAGGAGGAACCGTGCCGATGGTGACCGCAATGCACCATGTGCTGACGGCCCTTCGATGGAAGCCGGAATGGAAACATTCATGCGAATGATGAACCAACTGACTCAAGTTATGAGTAATAACTTGAATCAAGCTGAGAGGACGACCTCACCACGAAGGGAACAACACTCTATTGAGTCCTTCATGCGTCAACGACCGCCAATATTCAGTGGATCTACTGACCCATTGGTTGCGGAACAATGGATAAGCTCCATTGAAAAGATCTTTTCTGTACTTCATAGTTCGGAACAAGAAAAAGTCACCCTTGCTGTTTACCGCCTAGAGGGAGAAGATGATCAGTGGTGGTCACTGATCAAAAACACGAAGCCACGAGGAGAGATGGAAGCTATGGAGTGGGAAGAATTTCGGGGGATTTTCTTTAACAAGTATTTCCCTCGTTCCATGAGAACGAAAATGGAGAAAGAGTTTCTCGAGCTGAAGTAGAAGGAGAACGAATCTGTCGGAAGCTACGAGATGAACTTCACAAGGCTTTCCCGTTATACCTCAAGCTTTTTCATGGACCCTAATGGGAAGGTTGATAGATTCTTTGGCAGACTACGACCTCATATGCGGAAGAATCTAGCCAACAGGGACTATGATAGCTATGAAGAAATAGTTCGAAGTGCTATGAAAGTCGAGCTGGAGTTTGGTGAGACACAGTGGTCTCAAAAGCCAAATGAAAAGAAGAGATCGTTGGAGCCCAGTTTAGGGGAGTCTTTTGATCAGGGAAGAGGTGGAAAGCAAATGCAACTTACCACATGCAATAAATGTGGGAAGAATCATCTGGGGAACTGCTTGAACGGAAGTGGCAAGTGCTACAAGTGTGGAAGAGGAGGCCATATTGCTCGGAATTGTCATAGTGAGGTGAAGCCTCAGCTTCCCAACACTAACGACAGAGGAAAGATGGTTCTGGCCCTACCCGAAGTCACATGATTCAAGTGTGGACAGCTTGGGCACTTTGCTAACCAATGTCCCAATCCGAGGGCGGTGGAGGGGAATCACCACCAACCTCAGCAGAGGCCAAGAGAGCAAGGTCGTGCTTTCGCTATCACAACAGCTGAAGTTGACGTCCCGAACGATGTGGTAGCAGGTACTTTTGTTGTCCTCTCAAAACTAGCAAGTGCTTTATTTGATTCTGGTTCTACGCATTCCTTTATTTCTTCCAAGTTTGCAAAGAATATAGAATCAATCCCCGAATTTCTTGAGGTAGAGTTGTCAGTCAAGACTCCAAGTGGGATTATCCATGCATCAAAAGTGTTTAGAGACTCTAGTGTTTACTTTGGTGAGCACAATCTTATCGCAAATCTAGTAGTCATTCCCATGATGGAATTCGACGTTATACTAGGGATGGACTGGCTCTCAAAGTATAATGCTAAGATCAAATGCAGAAGTAAGGAAATCTCAGTAGTCTTGAATGAACGACCTACAGTTATCTTCCGAGGAGAGATATCCCGAACTGATCCCTATCTAGAAGCACCTCCTATAGCTTTCTTTATGGAGTTAATCGGTGATGAGGAAGAAGGGAAAGGGAGCATACAAATTCAAGATGTTCTGATTGTTCAGGAATACATGGATGTATTTCCTGAGGAGTTACCTGGACCTCCCCCAGAAAGAGAGGTAGAGTTCTCCATTGAACTCGTACCTGGGTCTCAACCGATATCAAAGACTTCGTATAGAATGGAAAATGTGGAGCTAGAAGAGTTAAAGAAACAACTCCAAGACTTGTTGGAGAAGGGGTTTATCCGACCGAGTGTGTCTCCTTGGGGAGCACCAGTTCTCTTTGTGAAGAAGAAGGATGGATCAATGCAGCTATGCATTGATTATAGAGAACTGAACGGGATCACAGTGAAGAACAGATCCCCTCTACCAAGAATTGATGATTTATTTGACCAACTTCGTGGGGCACAATTCTTCTCTAAGATTGACCTTCGATCTGGTTATCATCAACTGAGGGTGAAGAAGGAAGATATTCCAAAGACTGCCTTCCGATCAAGATATGGGAATTATGAGTTTACTGTTATGCCCTTCGGCTTGACTAATGCTCCTGCTATTTTCATGGATTTGATGAATAGAGTCTTTAAGGACTACCTTGATAACTTTGTGGTAGTTTTTATTGATGATATTTTGATATATTCAAAAAGTTGTGAGGAGCATGAAGATCATCTGAGGGTTGTTTTGAAAACTCTACGGAAGGAGAGGCTCTTTGGGAAGTTCAGCAAGTGTGAGTTTTGGTTACAACAAGTGGCTTTCTTGGGGCACATCGTAACCAATGAAGGAATCTCGGTTGACCCTGCAAAGACAATGGTTGTGGAGGAGTGGCCTCAACCCACAACAGTAACTGAGATTCGTAGTTTCCTTGGCTTAGCGGGATATTATAGGAGGTTTGTGAAAAACTTTTCACGGCTTTCTAATCCACTAACTAAGTTGACTCGAAAAGGGGTTAAGTTCATCTGGACAAAGGAATGCGAGGAAAGTTTCCAAGATCTGAAGAAGAGATTGGTTACTGCACCGGTGTTAACACTACCCTCTATCGGAGAAGGATTCGTTATTTTTAGCGATGCATCTCTGAAATGGCTTGGGTGCGTCCTCATGCAAAATGACAAAGTAATTGCTTATGCATCTCGACAGTTGAAGATTCATGAGCAGAATTATCCTGCGCATGATCTAGAGCTGGCGGCAGTTGTTTTTGCTCTAAAGATATGGAGGCACTATCTTTATGGGGAGAAATGTGATATATACACTGACCACCAAAGTCTAAAGTATATTTTCACTCAGAAAGAATTGAACATGAGACAAAGGAGATGGTTGGAGCTTATTAAAGACTATGATTGTTCAATTCATTATCACCCTGGAAGAGAAAACAAAGTCGCGGATGCGTTAAGCAGGAAAGATCCTGTTGTTCTGGCAACAATGAGGATCCTGGGATATCCCTTGATTAAAGATATAGTAAAACTGGACATGGGAATTATAAGGAAAGGGACATCATCAACCCTATCCCAAATGATTTCTCAACCTTCATTACTAGAGAAGATCAAGAAGGCTCAAAAAGAAGATCCTTTGCTGCAGGAGAAGTTCGAGGCTGTAAAGGATGGGAAGTTCCCTGATTTCAATATTGATCAAGAAGGTGTATTGAAATTTCGTACAAGACTATGTGTTCCATCTATTCCGGAGATAAAGAAAGAACTGATGGATGAAGCTCATAGCTCTACTTTCTCTATACATCCGGGAAGCACTAAGATGTATAGAGACCTTCATGATCATTATTGGTGGGATAACATGAAGAGGGAGATTGCCGATTACACTACAAGGTGCCTGGTGTGTCAGCAAGTAAAGGCAGAAAGACAACTTCCTAAGGGGGTATTACAACCGCTACCCATACCAGTATGGAAGTGGGATAATATCACCATGGACTTTGTAACTGGTCTCCCAAAAACATCCAAAGGAAACAATGCGATTTGGGTTATTGTGGACCGTCTCACCAAGACATCCCATTTTATCTCTATTCGGGAAGATTTCTCTCTGGATCAGCTTGCCAAGATATACGTGAAGGAAGTGGTAAGGCTGCATGGGGTACCACTATCCATCGTATCTGATCGTGACCCAAGATTCACATCAAAATTCTGGAGAAGTCTTCAGCATGCTCTGAATACTGAATTGAATTTTAGTACGGCCTATCATCCTCAAACTGATGGCCAATCTGAAAGGACTATTCAGACACTCGAAGACATGTTGAGATTATGCTCAATGGAATTTAAAGGTGGATGGGATCAACACCTCCCATTAGTGGAGTTCTCCTATAACAACAGCTTCCATTCGAGTATTCAGATGGCACCCTATGAAGCTCTATATGGAAAGCGGTGTAGAACTCCTACTTGTTGGGATGAAACTGGTGAGAGGAAGCTTCTTGGGCCTGATCTCGTGCAAGAGATGACAGAACAGGTTCATGCCATCCAACAACACATAAGAGATGCTCAGAGTCGGCAGAAGAGCTATGCTGACAATCGTCGAAGAGACTTGGAGTTTGGGGTGGGTGACAAAGTCTTCCTTCGAATCTCTCTATGGAAGAGAGTCATGCGGTTTGGGAAGAAAGGGAAGCTCAGCCCTAGGTACATTGGCCCCTATGAAATCCTTGATCGCATAGGAGCAGTGGCCTATCGTCTAGCACTTCCACCGAACCTAGCTCAAGTTCATGATGTCTTCCATGTATCTCTCTTGAGGAATTACATACCCGACCCTTCGCATGTACTGAACCCAGAGGTGGTACAACTTGAACACGACCTCTCTTATGAAGAGCAGCCAGTGGAGATCTTAGACCGTAGAGACAAGGTCCTACGAAACAAGACTACCCACCTTGTGAAAGTGTTGTGGAGGAATCATAAATATGAAGAGGCGACTTGGGAGCCCGAGGAAACAATGAAGCAAAAGTACCCTCACCTTTTCGACTAGGCCTCAAGTATAAATTTCGGGGACGAAATTTCTAAAGGGGGGAAGAATGTAACGACCCAATCTTTTTGAGTAGTATATTAACTTACTCTTATTGATTTAATAAGATGTTAATGGTTAATGCAGAAAGAGGAGTCGATGGCTTCATCCAGTAGACTCAACCCTTACGAAGCCCACTTATCAGAGCTTGGGAAGGAGGTAGCATCTGTGGGCTTCGCTTTGGACCAAGCCCAAGCCGAGCTCCAGTGTGTCAAGCTTGAACAAAAACGCTTGCAGGAGAAGTTCAAGTTAGTGGAGATTGCTACTAGGGCAATGTTATCTGAGCCTCCCTCAGATTCTCTCACCATATCACACCTTACACTTAGGTCTTATGCCAGTGTTATAAGGGGCTATGTGATGAGACCCTAGTTTCCTTGTGTAATCCTCTCGGGTGAATAAATTGAGATTTCTTCCTTTAGTGATGTTTGTGAAATTTCAAATGCCTAGATAATTTTAGAATGTATTTTATTGATGAATTTTGAAAAAGGGATATTTTGAAATATTTATGTAAACCCTAAATAACTAATGATGTGTAATGATTTTCAAAAAATGGTCTTCTACAAAAGTGTTCATTAAGGAATTTGGAGTCTAATAAGATCAACTTAATTTTTGATGAATAGAAAATTATGAATAGTGATTTTACGCTTAGGATTAGTAATGTGACCAAATGGATTAGTAATTTTCACTTAAAGAAAGTTTTAATATAATTTAGACACCTTGGTTAAGTAATGTGATTCAATAAAATGGGTAAATAACGGTTTCATAAATTATTAATCAAGTATTAGTTTTTTTCGGATGAATAGTGTTTTTTAATTAAAAATTTAATTAAAAATAATTAGAAAATTATTTTTATAAAAATGACTTTATTTTTGAACTCAGAGCATCGATATTATGTTAAGGTAATTTTTGGGGATTTTTTTGAAAAAAATGAATTTTCGATGAATAGTGTTTTTATTTAAAAATTAAATTAAAAATATTTAGAAAAATATTTTTATAAAATGGATTTCATTTTTGAAATCAGAGCATTGATATTTGGTTAAGGTGAAATTTTGGGATTATTCTGAGAAAGTTGAATTTTCAGTGAATAGTAAAAATACCGTTTTTGGGTTTCGGTATGTTTAATGACATCATAATGATGTCATGATGATGTCATGAGACCTTTTGAGGGTTGGCCGGCCAAGGGTGATGAATTATTGTTTTGGGGGCCCCATGTGGCCTAACTCCATGATAAATGCCAAGGGAGAGCCCATGAGTTTGAGAAAAGCACATGTGAGGTGTCCTTTGGCCATTAATGCTTTGTCCCCTCACTTTCCCTATAAATACCCACCCTTTCCTCCCTTTGTTTTCACTCCCAACTCTTTCCCAACGAAGTTCTGGTCTTCTTACCTTCCAAAGAGTCCTCCCAAGGTGCCCCCAAGCCCTCAAGGTCCAATCCTTTGAGTTTCAAGAGTCACGTTTTAAGGTAAGGGATCCGACCCCTCTCTTTCTTTTCGTGTAATCTCTTTTATGTCATTCCTTTTATGCTCCATGTGATTATGTGAGAGGATTATCTTTTATATTCCTCTTACTGCCCTTTCATGTTTATATGATGAGAGATCCCCTCTTACTCTCATCATTTCGTTTTATGAAAGCTTAAGTGACGTCGTTAGGCTGCTGAATGTTTAAGTGATTCTTTCACCCTTCTCATTTTTTTTCAAGTTCGATTTTCATGTCAAATCTTTCAAGTTCCTTTTTATTATGTTGGGGTATGATCTCTATATCTATCATACTGATCTCTTATGATCATATGATGAGAGACCCTATTTTATTTGTCTAATTCATTTTTGTTGAAGTTTAAGTGACGCCGTTAGGCTGCCGAATTTTCATAAGAGAAATCAAATTTCTGTCTTCCTTCCATGTTTTTTGTTTCAATTGGTATGTCCTTGAAATTGCATCACCATGTCCATATATCCTTCTTATTCTGTCCCTTTACCTTTTCATGGGTCAATTCTGATTGTTCAACCCATGTTCCCTCTCTTTTCAAAGTTTCTAAAACCTTGTAACATAGCCGTTATGCTGCAGAATTTTCGTCTCAAAATGCCTCTATTTTCTCAAAATTATTTTATTTTATAAAGTGAATACTCAAAACTCCTATTTCTAAAGGGGTATTCACATATATATAAAAATTATCTATTTTAAATTCTGGGATTTACATACATGATACCCGCTTTCCCTTTCCGTGGGTTTAAAGTAACGTAAAGATCATGTCTTTAAAGCAGTTTTTGAAACGTTATGATTATGAAATGAAACCCATTTGTTTTATGCTATATGGGTTATTTATGAAATGTTTGATGATGATATATGTGGCTCTAATGAAAATAAAGACAAATTTAAGGGTGCGCCCTGATAGCGCTCCAATGCATTGGGTAAAGACTTAATCTCTAGAGATGACCATTTTAACGACGCCTTGGTGAATAACCTTGGTAATTTTTAACGACACCTTGGGGATGGACCTTGGTGAAACGAAACGATTGTCAATATTAAATGTTGTAGCCACATCTTCAAGTTATGAAAAATGATTATTTTTATTATGATGTACCTCATGATTTCTTTCTCATGCCTTAAAGTTCTTTTCATGTCCTTATTGAAGTATCTCAAGTTCACTTGTAAAATGTTTCTCTTGTTTCCCTTACTGGGCCTTCTGCTCACCCTTTCTTTTGATGTATGTCCCCAGGTTATGAGATGCATAATGAACATAGGATGAACTAAAGGATAAGCCTTTCAAGTGTTTAAGAAGAATTTTTTTATGTTTTTTTATGTATTATGATCCTTGTTTCCAAGACACTAAACCTTAACGATCCTCAGTTCCGTGTAATGAAATGAAAGTTTATGTTATAAAATGGCGGGATGCTATATCTAGAACCTTAAATTATCAATGATGCTATCAATGATGAATCTTGGGTAATGGATATGAAAGAAGAGTTAAATCAATTTGAAAGAAACAAAGTCTGGGAATTAGTTGACAGATCTAAGGACACTTTAACAATAGGCACAAAATGAGTTTTTAGAAACAAAGTTGATGAGTCTGGAAACATAGTTAGAAACAAAGCTAGACTTGTTGCACAAGGATATAGTTAAGAATAAGGAATAGACTATGAGGAAACTTTTTCACCTGTAGCCATATTAGAATCCATTATGATCTTACTTGCATTTGATGCTCATCTGAATTTCAATCTATATCAAATGGATGACAAAAGTGATTTTCTAAATGGTTTTATTGTTGAAGATGTTTTTGTTGAAAAACCACCTAGATTTATTAATCCTCATTTTCCAAATCAAGTTTTTAAACTTTCTAAAAGATTTATATGGATTAAAACAAGCTCCAAGAGCTTGGTATGATATACTTAGTAATTTTCTTATTTCAAAAAAGTTTTATTAAAGGGATTGCTGATCCAACTCTTTTTATTAAAAAAATTTATAAAGATGTTTTAATAGTTTAAATATATGTCGATGATATTATTTTTGGATCTTCTAATAATTCTTTATGTACTGATTTTTCACAGAATATGAAAAAATAATTTAAATGAGTTTAATGGGAGAACATTAGTATTTTCTTGGATTTAATGTGTTTCAAAATGAGAATGGTATTTTTTTAATCAAAGTAAATATAAAAAGGATCTTTTAAAACGTTTTGGTTTGGATAGTATTAAGGAAAGTGAAACTCCTATAAGTACTGTTCGTAAATTTGATACAGATGAAACTGGGAAACCAGTGGATCAAACAAATTACAGAGGTATGATTTGAAGCTTACTTTACCTTACTTCTAGTCGACCAGATATTAGGTTTAGTGTGTGTATGTGTGCAAGATTTCAAGCGAATCCAAACGAATCACATTCACTTACTGTTAAAAGAATTTTTAAGTATCTTAAACATACTATAAGCCTTGTTTTTTTTTACCCAAAAGGACAACCCTTTGAGTTAATGAGTTATTCAGATGCTGAATTTGCTGGTTTCAAGTTGGATAGAAAGAGCACTTCTGGAACATGTCATTTCTTAGGAAAGTCCTTAGTATCTTGGTGTAGTAAGAAGCATAATTCTGTAGCATTATCCACTGCCGAAGCAGAGTACATTGCTACTGGTAGTTGCTGTGTACAAATTCTATGGATGAAACACACTTTTTTGGACTATGGATATGACTTTAGACACGTGTCAATCAACTGTGATAATACTAGTGTAATAAATATCTCGAATAACCCTGTGTCTCACTCTAGGACCAAAAACATTGATGTAAGGCACCATTTCTTGAGATATCATTACCAAAAAGGTGATATTACTCTTGAATTTATAGGCACTGAACATAAATTAGTCAATATTTTCACTAAGCTTTTGAGTTTGGTTAGGTTAAGTGACATTAAAAACGAGTTAGGAATGTTTAACCTCAATCGGTAGCTATTCTCACCGATGTGAAATTCACACCAATGTAACCTCACTGATGTAAAACCTCACTGATTTAACCTCACTGATGTAAAACCTCACTGATGTAACCTCACTGATGTAACCTCACTGATGTAAAACCTCACCGATGTAACCTCACTGATGTAAAACCTCACCGATGTGACCTCACTGATGTAAAACCACACCTATGTCACATCACTGACGTAAAACCTCACCGATGTAACCTCACTGATGTAACCTCCCTGATATAAATTCTCACCGATGTGTGCGTTGTTTTAAAACTTCTGTCTACCTCCAGAATCTGAATCATTTTTACTTTATTTCATTTTTTTTATTTATTTTATGATTCCTAAATGATAAAACTAAAGTCCGAGCTACTTATAAATCCACCGAGCCTCAAACCTTAACCCTCGAACCTTAGCTCCTGAATCCTTAGAGAACCCTAAATCCTTTGAACCAGTGATGAAAAAATCCAAAATTCCTACCGTCAGAGATGTCTCTGCTGAGCTGAAAACAAAGAAACAAAGGACCAAGCAAGAAGAAAGTGGTAGTGGAAGTGTTGCTAGAACTATGTCGGGGAGACGACCAGTGATTCATCATCTGTAAAATCGAGTTATTGTGAATGAAAAGGAACTATGTGTAGAATGACTATTGCCTAGTAGGTCCTTAGTGCTCTATGTTATCGAAGATCAAAAATGGGTAGAGTGTTTTTCGAACAACAATGGTCCTTACTTTCCAAAATTAGTGAAACCGTTTTACGATTTTGTATCCTTTGAATAATCGGAGAATGAAAATCGAGTAACTTATTTTGTGAATGGAAGGGAGATGCAGTTTTCATCTGATTAATGGGTTGAGTTCTTGAAATTTCCACATGAAGGAGTATATGGATATGTCACGAGAGCCATGCCACCTACCAGTGAAATTTTCGATTATGAGACTGCTTTGGAAGAGCTGACTGGTGATGGAAGTCAAAGACAAGTAGTTGATGCAGAAATGGATGGAGAGAATAGACTGATGTTCAAATTTGTTCAACATGTCATGATACCGAGGAGAGGAGACTTTTCCAATTTGAGATATCAGGATATCTATCTCTTCCACATCCTAATACATTGTGTAAAGGTTAATTTGTGCAGATTGATGATTCTCCATATGGAAGATATGATATGGCCTAAATCAAAGAAAAATTACATATTCTTTGCTACGATAATCTTTGTGATGATCAAGGTAAAAGGGGTTGCTGAGTCTCAAGATGAGACAGTGGTAGTAAAGAATAACTTCTATATCACAACTACAGTTTGTAAGTACATGAATATAAATTGGAACCCTTGGAGAGGAGAATGGGTCAATGATGACCAGAGAGTGTATGAAAAGTTTAATCTTTGAGTCATCCTTCAAGACCAAAGGATGTGAGGGATCCAGGTCTAGGACCTGATGAAGAGGAGCCAGAATACATTGAAGATTCAGAAGAGGAAGAGTCCTCTGCTGATAAAGGAGGAGACTATGACATGCCTCCTAGCCCTACTCCTGAAAATCTAGTTCAACATATATCAGATAAGGAATAAGCTGCTTCTGAAGCTGTTGGAGAGGCTGCTGTACAGATTAAAAAAGATGTTCATGAGAGTGATGCATCTCTGTCAGCTGATTTGAGTCTGAGTCCAGTGATTGGACAATCTTTAGTACCTACTGAGGAAGAAAATGAAGTTAAAATACCCTTACCTAATCCAGAAGACCCTCCTGCTGCTGTAGTGATGGAATTGATTGTGGACGATTCTCCTCAGGATGAAAGACCTACTGAGGATGCTGTTGTGAATGTTGCTGATAATGTTTTTATCCTAATTGATGATGCACCCATTGAGGGGGAGCATCGATCTAAGCTTGGAAGTGTTACAGTGGCTTTTGTTTTTAATGATTGGATAGAAGACCCTGGTTTTGTAGTCTGTGGTTTAGACTCTTCAGATTCAGATAATGAAGCATCTCACAATAGACCTAAGATTACTTATGATGTCGATTCTGAGTTATTACCTGAAGATGTGGTCCGAATGCATGACCTGGACACTTTAAAGAATAACCTTAATGAATGTTTTGTGGAATAGGTAAAGAAAATGGAGGTTTCTATGGTATCTTCAATTCAATCAGTTATTACTGACTCTGTGGTGAGTTTAGCTTCTAAAAGAGCATTTGCAGTAGCTGCACCTGCTGATTTGGTTACCAAGGCTGATATGGATATCTTAAGAGATGAGCTGAAAGAATCTTTTTGTGCCTCAATTGCTAAGATGAATCAAAGTTTTTCTGAAGAAATGGTTATGCTGGAATGATCATTTGAACTATCTCTTGCCTGTAATTTATCAACTTTTATGGGTGAAATAGTTGAAGATGTTAAAGAATGACAGGCTCAAGTTTCTAGACTTAAAGCAGATCTTGAATCTCTAAAAGAATCTGTTGTTTCTTTAGACTCTTACATGAGCTCAAAATCCCAGGCAGATAAGGACTTGGCTTATGTGAAGAGTGTTGTAAGCCAGATGGTTTCAGTATTCGGAGGTTTCAAAACTTCTATGAAAGATCATATTAAAACCCAGGAATCCGATATTCAAAATCTTATCAGTGGATTGACCAAAAGCTTCAAAGAGACTATATCTTTTTCTGTTGGTTCTCTTGCATCTAACACTTCATTGGATTTGAATCCAATTTGAGCTATGATGAAAGAAGATCTTGGTTCAGCCTCCACTAGTAGCTCTGTGGACTCATCTGAGCTGAGATGAGTTGTTCTCTCTACCAGAGATTTAGCTAGAGAAATTATGAAGATAGTACAAAACTACATGAGAGAAGCCTTTGCCTCTCACAAATAATTGAAAGAAAATGTGGAATCCTATTTCTATAAAATTTACACAAATACCCAAATAACCAGTCATTTGAAGCTTCTGATTGAGAATATGAAACTGCCTCCTGTCAATCAAGCCTTTAGAGAGCAGGTTAGCAAGCTAAGAGAATTGACTCCATCTTTGGACAAGTTTATGGAGAACAAGGATGAATTCATATCCGCTATGGAGAGAGGGGGAGAAATCATTATGGATTTCGGAAATATTTTACTTCCCTTTCTGCATGTTGATTCCAGGACAGTAATTGTCCCTCCTGCTTTACCTGCCTCTACCTCCACTACTTCTCCAATTCAACTGACTCCTGTTCAAGTCATTCGATGCCTCACACCTATGATCACAAAAAGGACTCCTCAATACAGGCCAGGCACAGTGTCCATTTCTTAGCCTCTTGTGGTCATTTCAGGAATTCCTAGGCCTTCACCAGAATCCTCACCTCCTGAATCCTCTTCTGACTATAAGGGAAAATCTCATGTTGAGGATGAGGATTGATCCAGTAGCTGGACTGTTTGACATGAATCATATGTATATTGTTTTCTGTCTTTGTACCTTTTTGTCACATTTAATACAAGTGACCCTCTTCTATTACTATTGTTCCACTTTTCTTTATTATTTCCTACTTTTTGATTATCACAAAGGGGGAGAAATATTTTAAAAAGGAGGAGAAATACTCTCTAAGTATCAAAAGAAGAATACATCTTCACCCAGAGGGAGAAATTTTAATGAAAGGGGGAGTAATTTTATCTAAGAGCTATCATGCTTTGCACCTTTGATACCACTAAATTTCATCCTCTAATAACTGTGCTTTTTCTCTAATTCTCTGATATCATTTCTTTTAGTTCTCTGATGTTCTCTAATACCACTAAATTTTAAATTTGATATCATGGATTTTTCATTAATCTCGGATACATTTAATTATATCTCTGAAAAATTATGTTTTATACCATACTGTTTTCTCTGAGAAAATTTAGCTTAATTATATATCCTCTGATACAATTTTTTTTAATAATATCATAAGTTGTGATTGTGAAAAAGGGGTAGATTGTTGACCTCACCTGTTTTGATAATCCCAATTATGCTTTCATATACTTTTATAATCTCAATATAATGTTTTTATATATATTAATTCTTTCAATCTGTTATCAAGATGATTATAAAATTAAAATGATAACTGAGATATGTTAATCCATGTTTATCCATGTTTATATAAGTTCTGGAGTAATTGTAACCCATTCGGATGTGTTTTTCATAAAACAGACAAGTGTTATAGCTACAAGTATAGAGCTACCAGTACTCAGTCTACCGATAGACTTAGTCTACCGATAGATAGAGTCACCGATACACTAAGGTCACTGATATAAACAGAGTTACCGGTAAGAAGAAAAAAAGTCTACCGACAGAACAGACGAGCTACCGATGTGCATGTCTACCAATAGTTACTAGTAGAGTAAGCCTACTAATACGAGTAATGAATCACAAACTAGAGTTACCAATATGAGGAAGTCTACTGATATAACCAGTATACCAATCTACCGACAGACAAACAGACCAGAAGTCCACTGATAGACAGAAGTCTACCGATAGAGCCAGTTCACAGATAGTTACCAATACAAGTATAGCCACCGATATATCGAGCTACCGATAGAAGGCTGCTGATAGTATAAGTCTACCGATAGACTACTGACGAAAGAGCTACCGATGGAGATACAACTACCAATGGAGAGACATATACCGATGGAGAAACATCTACCGATAACAAGAGCTACAAATGGAACTAAAGTCACTGGTATATGAGCTACCAATGCAAGTTCAAAAGAGCTACCGATGGAAGGTTCTAAGACACAAAGTCCACCGTTCACGTCTACCAATATAATTCTACTAATGCTTGACCAACCAGTAAGACCCTATACTCTTCATACTATTTATTTATTTATCTAACAGTTACATTTGATGGTTTTAATGCAGTGAATGTTATTTAATTATTTATGTTGCATGTCAGGGAACAATACCTAGTACCCATGCAAAAGGTGATTATTCTTTTCCGCTAAAGCTGAAAACTATAAAGGTACAGAAAAGTGTTGTGCAAGAAACACTCCTCGAAAGCACTACGGGTGATGCATATTACACGAAAGTCACTAAGAAGACACACGAAGGGTGAAAGATACAAGATCTAAACAGCATTCAAATGTGGAGCATTTCTCTCTAGTCTACTTCCATACTCCAAGAATCATGGACATACATGAAGAAACTTATTCTAGAGGAGAACACAAGTTGCATCTTGAGTGAAGAACTAAAATAAACATTCTAGGAACTCAAGCTGCTAAACTAGACCAAGAATCAAAGAAGCAAACGACACTCTATTTTCAGAGAAAAACCAGAGAAGGACTCTGAAGCTTTTATGATAAACCAAACGAGTCAAGAGGTGCACTGCTAATCACTAAAGCATTTCTAATCTCAATCATACTTCTCTTAGTGAATCTATATTTATATTTTGAGAAGTGTGTACCCTGTTTATTTTACGCACACACTTTCTCCTATGCTAAACTGGAGGATTCTTAAATCCTCACTCAAACTCCAAAACTCTTTTGTGTCCCACTGTGGATAGTGGTAGAGGTTGAGTAAGAGCTGAATAGCTTGTGAGATGTTGTTGGTTTTTCCCATGAATAACTATGGTACAAGTCTTTGTACCTGGACTGTAGTGTACTATTGTTTACCCCCGATCCAGGGTGTGGATCAATTTATAAAAATTGTTGAGAGGACTAAGTCTCGGTTTGAGACTGAACCTCTTGGTTAACTTTACTATGCTTTTATTTTAAGTCTATAAGTATTAAATATATATTTTACATATTCTGCTACTATTACTTTGAAATAAAAAAACTATTTTAAAGATACTTTGATAGTTAAATTAGCAAGTGTTTATACTTATTATAAACCAGTAAGTTAGTTTCAAAAGTTAATTTAATCTTCAATTTAAGTTAACTGAGACCTAATCAATCTTTGAAAAACTAATTGAACCTTTACACTCTATATAGATTCACTACATTTTAACTTTGTTTTTAAATTGGGGTATTTTAAGAGAAATATTTTTTACAAAAATTTTAATTGGAACTCAATTTACCCCCCCCCCCTCTTGAGTATCCACTCCGACCAATAATTCATTTTACAATTGATTAATAGTTATATCAATAAGTAATAAGATATAATGTAGGGATTCTATAACAATAAATCACCCTTTGTAACTTTCCTTTCTAAACATTGTTTAAGACAATAGCCAATTAAAAATCCATTTGACACCAAAGAAATTCAAGTTACAATCTCATTCAATTATTTTATCTACTTTGGCACATGCAACTATGTCACCATCAAAATATTTGAAAAACATGGAACATAAACCAATGGGTTAATATTTAAACCCCATAACTTTAACCAACAATCCAACAACCCTTACAACCGCAAAAACTCACAAGGAATAAGGTGGAGATGATTTTAAATGGATTCCTAGATCAAAATTAATCATGATTGAAACTAACTGTAATGTCCCGGTTCCGAGTGACACTAAATGGGTGCCCCGAACCTGGTTTTCCATGTGAACTCAAGAGAATTTCCCCAAATGCCAGAGGCTGCCGACTAGAATTGAGGGCCCAGGTCTGATAGTGGGGAAACTATTCCCTCATTTGTCAATGTGTAGCGCAGCGGAAAGAATAAATCATACAACAATAATGGAAGTAGTAAACCATACACAACTAAAATAAACAACTACAGTAGATATAACCAACTATTTATAAATAATGATGCAACATGTCTCACGTTCTAAGAAAACAGCTAGAACATGTTATACACCAATATAGTACAACAAAATGAAGCAAAACAACTGCCAATAGCATCGCGAGCCTAGGCTCGATCCCACGCCCTCCTAATCCTCAGCAATAGTCAAGTACCTATATAGGGACACTTGCCCCTATCCATACCTGAAGAAATGTAATCTATTTGGGCCGAAAAACATGACCCAAACAGGGTGTTAGAAACATATCTCATTATGCACTCACCAAAGGCTTGTGCCCAACCGCGTGTAAGCATGCAACAACAGTGTGCAGTAGAAAAATGAAATAAACTAAGCAGTACTCAACAGTAACTAACTTAATAGTTATATTTCCATTTAATTATTCATTTAATCCATTTCATATAGTAACATTCTGTGTTCAACGGCACCAAGACCTTAGTCCAACCAGAACCATGCCCTCGGGATAAAATAGTAAACCATGCCCTCAGGCTATAAAGAATCTAACCCGCAGGTATTTCCCTCAGGCGTAACAGAAATTTCCCCCAGGCATAGGAAGTGTCGCCCTCAGGCATAGAAGTCAAGCCCTCAGGCACGAAAGGTTTCCCTCAGGCGAAATAGAACATCGCCCTCAGGCTAATACAATCACGCCCTCAGGATATAGTAAAACACCACCCTCAGGCATAAGTAACCAGGCCATACCCAACATATAAACATGCACTTTACATACAATTCCTCTAAAGGAAAAAGTAATGCATAATTTAAACATGGCATACCCTCGGGTATCCTAGCCAAATGGCTAAACAGAGGAACACACCCCCGGGGTGGTCTAGGATCTAAGAAGCAATCCCAAACATCATTTTCACAATTTTATCAATTACCTATTCAATTATGGGTATTCAATATATCCACGGCCTCAGCCTCACGGCACCCCAAATATGGGTTTGTAGCTCAAAAACACACAAAAACGCACGATAGATGGAAAATAAACACCAAGCCACCTACCTTATATGTCAACGAGCAGTATACATGATCGTCGATCCCAGAAACGCCCAAGAACGGCATCGATCTAAGGTAAGAAAACATTCATTCTACCTGATATAACTCTCTTTAATGAAATAATTTGTAAGAAACACGCTAGGAGAAGGGAGGTCTTACCCACGCAGTTCCATCAAGATCGTCCGAGGTGGAATCAGATTCCCGGTTCGCGATCAACAGATGTCAAAAGGCTCGGTCGTCCACTCCCGCTCCACTTGTCCGGTTCTAAGACTTCCCTATGAACAGAGGAGGCTACTTCCCATTTAAGTGAAAAAACAAAGTACATGGCGTGTACTTCCAAGTACATGGCGTGTACTTCCTTTATTTAATTGTTCCTATGGTGGCACCACCACACTGTTCATCCGTCGACATTAGTACACGACATGTACTCTTGAGTACACAGTGTGTATAGTCACCTAGCTGGCGGCTGCTCCACCGCCATACTGTTTTGTCCTGCCGACTAACTACACAGCATGTAAAGGACCACAACATGGCATGTAGTTGGTTCCTACTCCCTTCGTCGCCGACATGGCTACACGCCCTGTGTACTCATCCCACACGGCCAAAAGTACACGGCGTGTAGAAAAGTACACGACGTGTAGTTCCCAAAATTTAGAATTTTTCCCATTTTCCATATTATCTCAAAAACACTTAAGGAAAAGAGAAAAGAAGAAGCCCATACCTCAAATATAAGAACCAGGTTCTTAAAAACTTCCCCCCTTTAGCAATTTGTCCCCGAATTTCCATTCTAAGGGTAGTGAAGATATAACTCAGAACAGCTCTGGCCACTGAGCACGTACATCGGTTTTCCGCTCCCAGGTTTCATCCTGCACTCGGCCATGCTGCCATAGCACCCGTACGAGAGGAACTGACCGGCCTCAGAGAACCTATGTGCTCCTGTCAATGATATGAATAAGATGCTCCTCAAAAGACGCATCTGCCTCCAACTCAACCTCCTCAGGCTGAAAGACATGAGACGAGTCTGAATGATAGCGACACAACTGAGACACGTGGAAGACGTCATGCATGGCTTGGTACCGCTATGGTAACTGCAACTAATAGGAAACCATCCCAACTCTCTCTATAATCTAAAATGGCCCCACATACCTTGGTAAAATCTTAACCTGTCTCCAGATCTGATTGTGTACCATCCTTGGAAAAATACACAAGATATCTTGATCCCCGACAACAAACTCTAAAGGTCGCCTACGGCGATCAACATAAGACTTCTGACGAGACTGTGCGGTAGCCATCTGCTTCCGAATCCACTAGACCTACTCATGAGTCTCTTGCACGAGCTGTGGTCCCAGTAAAGCTGCCTCGCCTGCCTCTAACCAGCAGAAAGGTGATCGGCATGGCCCACCATATAAATCCTCATATGGTTCCATCTCAATAGTCACCTGTAAGATATTGTTATAGGAAAACTCTACTAAGGGTATGTGATTCTCCCAAGAGCCCCCAAAGTCTAAGATGCATGCATGTAGCATGTCCTCTAGTACCTATATCATCTGCTCTGATTGGCCATCTGTATGTGGGTGGTATGTTGTGCTCAGAAGCACCTGTGTACCCAGTGTCCTTTGAAAAATCTTCTAGAAACGAGACGTAATGCAGGCATCCCTATCCGAAATGATAGAATGAGGGACTCCATGAATACATACGATCTCTCGAATATACATCCTTCCGAGATCATCTACACCGAAGGTCTTCTTGATCGGCAAGAATTGATCTACCTTCATGAGTCTGTCCACCACAACCCACACGGTGTCATTGCCACGAGGTGACCTCGACAATCCAGTCTAGAAATCCACCGCGACATCATCCCATTTCCACTCTAGAATGGGTAACTACTGTAACAGTCCAGGTAGTCTCTGATGCTCTACCTTCACCTGATGATCGGTGGAATATCTCGTAACAAAGCCAGCCACATCACTCTTCATTCCCGGCCACCAGTACTGACGCCTCAAGTCACGGTACATCTTGGTAACCCCGGGATGAACCGCCCAAGCTGAAGCATGAAACTCCCGCATCAGCTCCTCACGTATATCCCCTGAAACACACACTCGTCCATGGAAACGAAAAACCTCATCATCGCCTATCATCCACCTAGGAAAAGGGTCCCCAATTTCCACCGACTCCGGTAGAACTAGGCCCTCTAAATCTGATAGTTGTCTCATCCTCACTCTGTCCAGAAGGGTAGATGTCACAAATAAAGATGAAAGATAAGACTTCCCCTGACTGTCATGCACCTCCAGATGCATCTCAGTGAACAAATCCATGATATTCCACTCACCACTGGCCTCCTGAACAACCTGTATCTAAGTATTCCTGCTCAGTGAATCAGCTACTGCATTACCTTTACCGGGTGTATAGGAAAGCTCAAAATCAAAGGACTGTAGGTACTCGACCCACCTCCTCTGCATCAGATTCAGGACACGCTGAGTAAAGATATACTTGAGGATTTTGTGGTCGGGGAAAACCACAAAATTCTCTCCCAATAGATAATGTCTCCAAAAGTGCAACACGTGCACAGCTGAAGCCAACCTGAGATCATGCGTAGGGTAATTCCACTCATGTGGCCTCAACTGCCGAGACCCGTACGCAACAACTCGATCACCCTGCATCAACCCTACTCCCAGACCAATACTTGATTCATCATAGAAAACTGTATAGCCCTTCCCCTGATCTAGGAGTATCAGGATTGGTGCTGATGTCAACCTTCCTTTCAGGTCCTCAAAGGCTGCCTCCCAAGCTTCTGACAAAATGAACTTCACACCCTTCTTAGTCAGACCCGTCAATAGTGCTGCTAAGCGGTAGAAGTCTTGTATGAAGAATCTGTAGTAACTGTACAGCCCTAAGAAACTCTATATCTAAAACACATTCTTTGGAAGCTCCTAGGAAACTAATACTCTCACCTTCTCTAGGTCTACAACAACTCCTGCCTCTGAGATGATATGACCCCGGAATTCAATCTGGTCCATCCAAAAGTGGCACTTTGAGAGATTAGAATATAGTTGATGCTCTCTCAGTGTACTCAATACGATCTTAAGATGGGTGGCATGGTCGTGTCGAGTGTGAGAGTACACGAAGATTTCGTCTATGAATACTACCACAAAAGAATCAAGATACGGATGGAACACATGATTCATCAGAGCCATAAAAACTGCTGGTGCATTCGTGAGTCCGAATGGCATAACCAAGTACTCGTACATACCATATCTGCTCTGAAAATCTATAAGCTGTATATTTGATGGTCTCATGTGCAACTAATGATATCCGGATCTCAAGTCAATCTTTGAGAACACTCGTTCTTCTCGAAGCTGATCAAAAAGATCATATATCCTTGGAAAAGGATATCGGTTCTTGACTGTCAACTGGTTCAGCTTCCAATAATCTACATAAATTTTTAGGGTACCGTACACATTCTTCGCAAAAAGTACCAAAGAACCCCAAAGACTAGTACTGGGTCGGATAAAGCCCTTTGCATGAAACTCTTCTAACTATCTCTTGAGCTCCTGCATCTCGGGTGTGGCCATCCTATAAAGAGGAATGGACACTGGTGCTGCTCCTGGCATAATCTCAATGGAGAAATCCACCTCTTGCTCTGGAGGTAGACCTGAAAAGTCGTCCAGGAAGACATCCTTGAAACGATCAACAACTGGAGGGAAATCCGTCTGACAAGTCCCCTAATCATCCAAATACAAACTCGCAATCTGGGATGTGACTCCACCTCACCCATGGTGCTCTGGTCCAGCTCGACTCGCCTAAACATCCCATTCTCCCTTGTAAAGAAACTCTCCGCACTCTGGTGACGTGAAACTCACCCTACGACGATAGCAGTCCACAAAGGCTCGAAAGGGAACCAACCAGTCCATCCCGAGAATGACGTCATAAGCTGTCATCTCTAAGACATGGAGGTACCAAAGAAAGTGACACCCGCCAACCTCAAGGGGGCACTCCTTTCACTGACGCACACCGACCATTCTAGTCCCCAACGGAGTGTCTAGCGTCATGATATCAGAATAAGTAGAAACACAAAGCCCAAGTTTCTCCACAATGGGTACATATATGTAACTGTGTGTAGCACCTGTATCGAAAAGTACAGAAGATAAGATATAAGATACTAGAATAGTACCTCTGACTGTAGAAGGTCTAGGATCCTACTCCTGCTGGGTCTGTTGCACTGCTTATGTCTGCCCAGTGTCACGACCTTGTGATGTAACCTGGCTACCCTGAGCTGTCCCGCCCTACTGCCTCTAAGATTCTAGTTTCTGGCTACCATGGCCATGACCACCATCTCTGCCTGCACGCCCTGACGTATTCCAATTCCCTGACTGCTAAGAAGCCACTGGTCCTACTCCCACACGCGGAGTCTGCACAGAACACCTCTCACTATCAATCGGTAGAAATTTCCAACAAAAGCATTGTAGATGAACCATCTTTCTGTAATCTCTGGACTCCACTGGGTCACATGGACACTGTGGCCTCTTGTTCCCCTCTTTACCAAACTGGTATCACCTGATTAGGCCACCTGAAGAAACTGCCTGGCTGGTATTTCCACCCAGAGAGAAATCCATCAGTTTCTTCCACTTGCCAGTAGAAATAGTACCAGTAACTGGTGTTGAACTGTCCTGGAACACACCACTAGCCTCCCACAGGTTCCTCTCTGTAATCAGTGCCTGGTTCACAATAGCGTGTACTGAAGGAAACCTAAAAACATTCACCAGCGCTCAGATGTCATAATGAAGACCATCCTCAAAATGTCTAGTTCTCAATGTCTCATCACCCACCTACACTGGTGCAAAGCGCTGAAGCTCGATGAAACGAGAAGAATATTCCATCACCGACATAGCGCCCTGCTGCAGATTCATGAACTCTCGAGCTCTATCTGCCCTCAACATCTCTAGAAAGAAGAAGACATAGAAGACTGCCTGAAAATCTTACCACACCATGTCTATGTGATGCTCTGACTGGGTGGTAACATCCCACCACCTCTTGGAGGAATCACGTAGCATATAAGTCGTGAGCTTGACCCTCCGCCCGAGAGGCGTCTCAAGATGCTCAAAAATAGTCTGCATCGATCCTAGCCAAGACTCCGCAGCCTACGGTCCACCATCCCCTGAAAACGTAGGCAGATGTTGCTGCTGGAAGATACATGTCAGCTCGGCCATAGATGTGGCAGCCTGTGGTGCTCCCTAGAAGGTCTACATGAACCGCATAAAGCCTTCACGGAACTGGGCCTCTGCGCCTGTGTCCGGTATAACAGCGAGCGTCGCATCTGGCTCTGCTGGAGGATCAACTGGTGGCCCATGGCCCACCATCTCTAGAGTATACTCGTTGCCACTCTCCTGGAGAAAAACTCGTGGTTGTCTAGGCGGCATGACACTACAAGGTAAAAGGCACACCTTAGATTCTAGATTTATCAAAGTCTGAAAGTGAAGGAACGACAATGGAATAAGAGGATGATGTCATTTCAAGATTTGAAAAACAAGACTACACGGGGTGTACAATGCCTACATGGCATGTACTTGACTTCCCTTCCCCTGTCCAGGTCCTTCTACACGGCTAAGCCACATGGCTCCCATTGAACAAAACTACATGGCATGTATAATATCTTACACAAAGTTTATGATGTTATTTTCCAACTGCCTGTGTCGTTTGTGACACGGACGACTACTCAGCTTGCAACTACACGGCGTGTTACACCCACACATGTCATGTACACTACCCCGTTTCTCGGCCACACGGTTAAGTCCACACAGTCTGTCCTTAGACAAGACTACATGGCATGTCCCACAGGTACACGGTGTGTTCTCTGAGAGGTGACACCGACCTGTGTTGTTAGTTACATGGCTGAGTCCCCAGGTCACACTACACGGCGTGTTCATCATTGAAACGACATGTTCTGTATAGAATTTCACCGACCCGTGTTGTTAGTTACATGGTCGGACTCTGGGTCAACACTACACGGTGTGTACAAAAGCTACACGGCGTGTTTTACCCAAGCCTTTCCCTACCCCGTGTCGCCACCCACAAGGTTTGTGACACAGGAAGAGAATACACGGCATGTACGCAAAAAGTTCATTTTTCTTCCTGAACAGAAGAACATACACGACATGTATAAAGTAGTACACGACATGTATTCTGGGTTTCCAGACAGTATGCCTCAGAGACTTCCCCAGAACCCAGAATATACTAAAACCCAACACCTAAGTGTCAAATTCCTATCTGTGAGGGCCCATACTCCCCACGAATAAAAGTTTGACATCTTATCTGTGTTATAACAAATAAACATTCAATGATCCAACAATTTCCAGTCAATGGGGGCCCATAATCCCCAAAAACCGAAGTTTTGCATCCATTCTATAAACAGGCTCAAACAAAAATACCATATCACAAGTAGGTATTTATCAAGCAGCTATCACAATAGCATGAATTATTAGCACAACAACTATAACAACAACATGCAATTTATAATGCACCTACATGGCATGGAAACTATGCGTGGAATGTGATATCTTGCATGTGCCTATATGATGCATGAGATGAAATACCCTAATATCATCTGGTTGAAACTAAATAGAACCCACAGATAAATTTTAAACAGCACAATCTCAAGTGCGTCACCCAATAGTGAAAACAAATCAACTCTAAATTACAAAATCATTAAAATTTAAACACAAGGTAAATTGGATTTTCCCTATACATGGGTTAGCTACGCCCAAGCACATCTTATTACCAACTATTGTTCATCCTCTCCCTGACTATGGATCCAAATAGTAATTCAAAGAAAATAACTCCTTTGATACCACTTTGTAACGTATCGGTTCCGGGTGCCACTCAACGGGTGCCCCGAATCCGGTTCACCACATGACCTCAAGCACATTTCCCCAAACTCCAGAGGTTGCCGACTAGCAGTGAGGGCCCAAGTCTGATAGTGGGGAAACTATGCCCTCATCTGTCAAAATGTAGCATAGTGGAAAGAATAAATCATACAACAATAGCAGAAGCAGTAAAACATACACAACTAAAATAAACAACTGCAGTAGATATAACCGACTATTTATAAATAATGATGCAACATGTCTCAAGTTCTAGGAAAATAACCAGAACATGTTATACACCAATACAGTATAAAAAAATGAAGAAAAACAACTAGCAGCGGCATTGCGAGCCTAGGCTCGATCCCACGCCCTCATACTCCTCAGCAATAGTCAAGTTCCTGTATAGGGAATCTTGCCCCTATCCACACCTGTAGATATGTAATCAGTTTGGGCCGAAAAACATGACCCAAACCGAGTGTGAGAATCATATCTCAGTAGGCATCCACCAAAGGCCCATGCCCAACTACGTGTAATCATGAAAAAACAGTTTGTAGTAGTAAAATTCAATAAACTACGAAGTACTCAACAGTAACTAACTTAACAGTTATATATCCATTTAATTATTCATTTAATACATTTAATGTAGTAACATTCTATGCTCTATATCACCATGACCTCGGGCCAACCAGAACTGTGCCCTCAGGCTAAAATAGTAAACCACGCCCTCAGGATTTCCCTCAGGCTATACAGAATCTAACCCGAAGGTATTTCCCTCAGGCATAACAGAAATTTCCCTTAGGCATAGGAAGTGTCGCCCTCAGGCATAGAAGTCAAGCCCTCAGGCACGAAAGGTTGCCCTCAGGTGAAATAGAACGTCGCCCTCAGGCTAATACAATCACGCCCTTAGGCTATACTAAAACACCACCCTCAAGAATAAGTAACCGGGCCATGCCCAACATATAATCATGCACGTTACATACAATTCCTCTCAAGGAAAAAGTAATGCATAATTTAAACATGTAATACCCTCTGGTATCCTGGCCAAACGGCTAAACAGAGGAACGCACCCCCGGGGTGGTCCTGGATCCAAGCAGCGATCCCAAACAGCATTTTCACAATTTTATCAATTACCTATTCAATTCTAGGTATTCAATATAGCCACGGACTCCGCCTCACAACACCCCAAATATGGGTTCGTAGCTCAATAACACACAAAAACGCATGATAGTTGGAAAATAAACACAAATCCACCTACCTTATACGTCAATGAGCGGTATACACGATCGTTGATCCCAGAAATGCCCATGAATGGCGTAGATCTGATATAAGAAAAATTTCATTAAACCTTAACAAAATCCCATTAGGTAAGGAATTGTTATGAAACACGCTATGAGAAGGGAGGGATTACCCGCGCGGTTCCAACAAGATCTTCTGAGGCGGAATCAGATACCCGGATCGCGATCAACGGATCTCCAAAGGCTCGGTCGTCCACTCCCGCTCCTCTCGTCCGGTTCTAAGCCTTCCCTATGAACAGGGGAGGCTACTACCCATTTAATTGAAAAAAACAAAGTACACAGCATGTACTTCCAACTACATGGAGTGCAATTCCTTCATTTAACTATTCCTCTGGAGGCACCGCCACACTATTCATCCGTTGACATGAGTACATGACATGTACTCTCTAGTACACGGCGTGTACTGTCGCCCAATTGGCGGCTGCTCCACTGCCTTGCTATTTTGGCCTACCGACTGACTACATGCCATGTAAAGGACCACAACATAGTGTGTAGTCAGTTCCTACACCCTTCTTCGCCGACATGGCTACACGCCCCATGTACTCATCCCACACGGCCAAAAGTACACAGCGTGTGGAAAAGTACAAGGTTTGTAGTTCCCAAAATTTAGAATTATTCCCAATTTCCATATTTTCTCAAAAACACTTAAGCAAAAGAGAAAAGAAGAAGCCCGTACCTCAAATATAAGAACCGTTTTCTTACACTAACAATGCATCCAGAAAATGTATTTAACCCTAATAGCTGGAGACAAACGAAGAACCTAAAAAAATGACTACTAGGGATTGGTCACACAAATAGGATGTCTAGAAGGGATGTTGGCACCCAATACTTTCCACGAAAATACCCTAAGTTCATGACAAGGGAAGCTGTAGTGGAACAGAATGAAAATTAACCACACAAAAAGTTTAAAAATCTAGGTCATCCATTTAAATAGCATGTAATGTGGTTACACATTGTGTATATTTTTTATTTTAATGTTTCAGAAAACATCATCTCCTAAGATATATTTATTAAAACCCTAGAACAATTACATGATGTGTACTACCTTTACATGATGTTTATATGTTATGAATATTATTTTTCAGACCATTTTTCTTTTAAAAAAACCCAACCCCCATTAAAGATTCTCAACTTACCAAGAACCCATTTTAAACATAATACCAATTATATAGAGACTATATTAAATTAAACAAGAATAAATACCTGAAATTTACATCATTTTTTCAATAAAGGCTCTCTCTCACTAATCACGAATCGTCTACCAGGGCTCAAATAAAAAACTAAGAGGTAAATGTAACACTAAAAATATGGGATCCTATAGGTTTTGTGGATCTTTCACCTTGGGGTGCAAGGAATAACGAAAATGTGACTAAGTCTAGGAATAGAGTCCATGAAATGTTTGGAAATTACTCTATTTGTTGGATAAAATCCCTCTTGGTGTTCTATTGATATATTTAGGATGTCATTTTGTTGGTTGAAAAATCAAGACAAGCTTGAATGACTGTGGTTGGTGTTTACCGAAGATAAGTTTTTATGGGGGTTCAGTATGGAAGTGATTGTCAAATTTTTGGGTCATAAAATTGGTTGTTTGGTGTTGGAAAAGAAATCATTTCATCATGAGAGTGAATGGTATGAAGAATTACAATGAAAATTTGAAAAATAAAGAAAACCATGTATCCTGGGACATAGACCATGTACCTTGTCCATGAATGGTTCATAGATGCATAATAATAAGTGGTAATGTTATGCAGAGAAGCATAAATGGTTCACAAAATATTCCCTAGAACTGAAAATTGTTTATAGTGAAGGGAGATGTGGTACGTGGGATGGCTTACCACTCGAGGAAGTCGGGAGGTTCATTGGATGGCTTGGTGTATTTAGAATATAATAGCCACTACGTATAGATAATGATTATACACTGACCACCTTGGGTAGGTGGTACGTGGGAGACACACGATACAATGTGAAGGTGGTGTTGCATTGAATATTTGGTAAATATAAGATTTGTGGATTTTGCAGATATAATTTCCTATATAAGGACCAATAATCCCACCGAATGGATTAGAGTGTGAATATAATTAGAGAACATATCTATGATTCGGGAATTCAGTGAAGTCCGAAGGCAGTTCATGCATACGCAATTCTAGTGACGGTTTTTGCGATGTACAAAATCCCGCAAATAGGGAAGTGGTTTGTGAGGAAGATTCTTTAAAGGGAAGTTATTCAAAAGGAATATTTTTAGAAGGGAATTTGTTCACATGGATGTAATTTCACCAAATGTTTTTTCATGGAATTTTATGCCACAAGGTAAGAATGTCCGCGAATGAATAATGCAACACATGAAGCTAGGAGTTTCGATACCTGGCGGCGAAGGTAGTCCATAAATAGAGAACATTTCATAGATAAAGAGATATTAGTATTGGTAGAGGTATTTCATGGATAAATAACATTCTATGGATATAAGTTATTTTGTTTTTGACTATTTATGGAAGCAGTTTGTAGGGGAGGTTCGTGGAGTCGGTACGCAGAGCCGTATGAATCATCGAAGGTAGATTCAGTCTGTTGAGGAGAAATGATAGTCAGAATTGGAGGCAGTTTTTGGATTAGGCGATATATGTACCATATCGGATACAATGTACACTACCAACAAAATGTGGTTGGTGGATTCCTCTAGAAAGATTAAAAATCTTTAAATCAGTTTGCGAATGTCATTTCCGTTACATAATAGTATGAAGAAAGGTGGATTTCATCTATAAGTGAAAAATAGACTTCAACAATGCATCTACATATAGTTGAGTATGCATGAATTCATGAAAATGAAAGGGCCTATATGTTCATAAATAGTGTTCAACCTACAAGTCTATAATCTCTGAGTGGATCCCTTCCAAGAGAAGTGAGTGAAGGAAAAGTCAGACGATGACCCATTCCACCCGGAGTGAGCTGGAGAAAGAGGTATAGAAAATGACCCCTAGGAATGCATTGAGAAGAAACTAAACCATGTAAAGGCACTTATCCTATGTAGATAATATATTTCCCAAACATTTTGTTAATTATTGTAATTGAGGCTTAATTAATTTGGTACGTCGATATACCATCATTATATGGTCCTTGGATGTAGCCTAAATAGGGTGAACTAAGGAAAAATTGTTTTGTTTCATGAATGATTTAAATTCTATTCATACTATGCAATAGGAACTATAGAGAGGAGAGTTTTTTTAATGAAGAAAAAATATCTGAAGGGGAATAAATTTTAATCTGTCATTCAGTGATTCATCCCCTCTCATAGTGTTCGACCTAGTGGACCTAACAATTAGTATTATAGTGAGTGGTTGAATTTTAGTGGTTCAATCTTATAAGAAGAAATGGAGGTGGTAAATATTACATAAATTCCATTCATTGAAATAAATAATTTTCAACTATGGAAGAATTTGATACAACACTACTTCTAATCAATAGTAATTGATGTCTTGATAATAGCTATAAAAGGAATACCAGCCAACACAAATAATGTTACTTTATCAGAAGATGAAAGAAGATATTTTGATAATTTTTCTAAAGCGATCAATGCTTTAGGTTGAGCCCTATAAAATGAAATTTATGTGACGGTGATTTCCTATAAAACATCACATGCTATGTGGGAAATTTTTTTGAACATTTGTTAGGGAGACATAAAAGTCTTAGAAGAAAAGTTTCAGGTTATCTAAAACAAGTATGTTGATCTCAAAATGAAACATAATGAGACTCTTGAGGCATTATTTGATAGGTTAATTGTAATTATCTATGACTTTTAGGGTCTTGGAGAAGTCATTGAAGATATAATTATTCTGAAACTTATCTTTAACAAAGTTCCCCAATGGTCCAACCAGAAAGTTTCATTATTGGAAGATAATGACATGAAAATGTTGACACTAGATTACCTCCACAGTAACCCTATAACATATTATGCTATAAAAGATGATAATGAAGCAGTTAAAAAGGGGATGTCCAACGATTTGGTATTAAGGGACATGAAGAATCACTCTATTGAAGATAGTCTTCAAGAAAGAAATTCGAATGATGTCAAGTAATTTCTCTCCTTAAATATGAAAAGGGGGGAAAGGGATGTTCAATGGTGAACATCCATTTTCATGCTTTCGATGTGGAAATATTGGGAATTTTGCAGTAAATTTTTCTTAGATGTTTCATTATGTCGATGAATACAAGGATAAAATTCCCCAAATAAGTATTCCACAAATTTGATAGGGAGGATATGTATGATGAGAAAGTTCTTCAAAAAGAAGAATCTTATTTCAATAGAAAATGAGCGTTAATAAGAATTTGCGGAAGAAGAGTTGGACGAATCAAAGGATCATATAGTAGATGATTTGGTGGTAGTTTTCAGAAATTATTTAACAATAGAATAATTTGAAAAAATCAAAATAGAAGGAAGAGTGGATATTCAGGCTAAATTAGAAGCTTCCCATGAAGAGATTGATATTTTTATTTCAAAAACAAAAAAATATAACAAATATTTTCTGGATTCCAAACTAAATATGCATCAACATGAAGAATACAATTCAAATATGAATGTAGATATTGAAAAGATGAGGTCTTCAATGAAAGAAAGCATAGAAAATTGGGTTCAGTACAAACTCAAAAGTGAAGAAAAGAAAATATTAATTGATAATTTGACTAAAACTAGACGATATCAAATCAGATGTATTGAAGAACTATAAGTGGAATTCATTGGTTGGAGATGAATGATTATTGATTAGGAGAAACTAATAACTCTCATTTTGTTGTCAGAAAATAAGATCATATATGTAATAGAGAAGTCGATATTTGAGAAGAGTGGTTTAGTATAACAAAAGAATCAATTTTTTCTAAATGATAAGGCTGGTATGGAGCATGATCTAAAATAGATAATAGTTACGATTCAAGTCAGTCCATAAGAAACCACTTTAGGATTGATGATTGATTTGGGTAAGATGCAGAATTAGAAGATTCATAGAAAACATGGTATAATGAGTGGTGCATCATTTCCATACAAGAATGTACCTCGTTTAAGATGAGATTGTTTTTTGTAAGGTGGGACACTCTCAAAATGTATGCTCAATAGAAAATTGGTACCAAAGGGAACAAGAACAACCAAAGTGGTCGTACAGAGCTCAATATTAAAATTCATCACATGATGTTATTATTTTTGGGTGTAAAGGACTCAGAAATATGGAATGATATTGCACATCAATAACACAGAGGAATGTGTCATGTCAGACTATATTGGTTTTTAAGAAGTAGCCAAATGTGTCATCAAGAGATCTAAAATTTTAAAATTGATTTGATGTTCTGCATGTTGAAGTTGGTCTATAATATAAAATGGAAGATCAAGATTACCAATCCATGTTGGGTATGAATTCAAAGAAATGGATAAAAAAGAAAAGGGATGATTTGGTAGTGGTTGTAGAAATGGTGTTAAAAGCATCAGATCACACTGGGATATAGATCATTGACAATGGATTCACTTCCCATATACTATGAAATAAGGATCTTGCACTACTAGAAAGGGGGTCTATCCCCACACATCTATCCCCACGATTTGATAAACCATGGGGTAGGCCTTCTTTGTTTATCAATACCCACGGTTTTTTAGAACTGTGGGTATTCAATCCACAATTTCATCGGGGTCTCCTCCTCACTCTGTCTCGCGCTCCCCCATCTGTTCTCCTCCTCACTCTCGTTCTCCCCCACTCAAACCCTAGGTTTCAGACCTCCGCCTCCGTCCCTCTCCCCACCTCCCTGACCACTGCCTCTCGGCTATCCGACCTCCACCTCCCAGCCCTCTACTCCCCTCTCCGACCTCGGCCTCCTGGCCATCCGACCACCGGTACCCGGCCATCTCATCCCCACTCCGGACTCCACATCCGCTCCCGACCTCGACCTCCCATCCGGAATTTCCACCTCAATGTCTCGGCCTCCGCCTCCCTTCCTCCAGCTCCAGTGACGTTCCCCTTCCCCCTGTTGGATCCCTCTCCTCCGGCAACGTCCCGACAGATTCATTGCATTTAGGTTTGTAATTTTTTCTCCTTGATTTTTTATTCTTTTTAAACTAATCACCAATTCTTATATCAAATCACCGGAAGATTCATTGCATTTATGTTTCATCGATTTTTGGGTTGAGGTTCGGGTGTGGTTTTATAATGGCATATTCAAATTACGTTATGAGGAGTTTCAAGTTAGGCATTTTGGTGTTTCAAAATCTATTCATCCATTCTTCTGTTGTAATTCCATCAAACATTCATATTGATGTCTAGGATTCAACAACTCCCCTTTATTTTGTGTAATTTATTTGGATAGCATGATTTTTTTCATCTTTGATTTAGTATTATTTATTTTACTAAATAATATAATGTATTGAACAATGTGAATTGATGGGAAGGGGAGTGTTTCATGGTTGTTTACCCATTTTTTCCACAATTTTTTCGTGCTCTTGATACTTATTGTTGTTATTGGTAAAAATCATTATGGTTGATAACAATTGTGTGTTCATGCTATGATTTTCACACCTTTAATAAATGGATAATCACATAAATATGTTAAATTCATTAGTGGTGTGAAAATTGAAAATGAAAGTGTGTTATTGGATGGAAAAGGGCATTGTATTAGTTATTATTGTTGGAATTTGGTTGTATTTTTTGGAGGTTCATGCATTACCTTTGAGGGGAATAATTAGTATTAGAATAAGGCTGAATCTATTTATGATAAGTGTCTAAAATAGATTAACAGAATTTTTTAACAGTTAAAGTAACACAAAAATTCCTAGAAAAATGTTTCACTCTTAGAATTTGTTAATTGTTCCTTAAATTATTTTAAATTGAATTAATGTTATTTATTCTATTCAATATGGATTCATGGTATGATATCTAAAAGTTAAAAGTACATAAAAATTATGGGAAATCTTGGAATGAACTTTTATATTTTTTATTAGATCTGTCTATAACAAAATCCATGGTTTGTAAAACATTTTATTCTATATAGAAGAATCATTATATTATTTATAAAGAAAATAAAAAAAAATTAATAAGAAAAGATAGAGATTAGTCCACAATAGTTTCAAGATGAAAGAATGCATGACAACAAAACTATTGATGAATTATTTATCAAGGTAAATTTGACTGTGAGAACCATTAGTGGCTTTGGATATAGTCATAAATATATTATTGATGTAAATAAATTTAAGATAATGTTTACTAGTTAATTTAACTCCAAAATCTCATCTCATTATTACAGGGATATTAATGACGTAATGATTAATGAATGTCAAGTCACTCTTATAAATTGTAAAATGTGAATAGGAACTAATAAGAAAATCGATGGAAAGAAGGAAAATGGAATGAAATTTAATGAATTAAAAGGGGTCATGATTTAAGAAAATAAATACTTATAAAATGAATATAAAAATATGAAATATTATACTTAGACTCTTTCTCTCATGATAAAAAATTTTAGGAGAGGTGGAAGAGGAAATTAAATATGTTTTGATAGCTACTAATATGCATTGATTAATTTAATAATGAAATTGATTGTAATGAATTTTTTAAATATGATTTACATTTTTGAGTGAAAGATATTTTTTTCTTGATATAGAATGGATAGAAGCTGGATGTATCGTGCCGATCGGATTTCAACTGAGTTTCAAAATAATTTGGAGAATTTTTTAGATTTTTCATTTAACAATGCGTCAGATGGAGGTTGTATATAGTGTCCCTATTATAATTATGTTGGAAGACCATGGTTAAGACGAGAAGAAGTTAGTTACCATTTAACGAAATTTGGATTTCAAGAAAAATATAATTTTTGGTTTCACCATTGATAGATGAGCCAATCTTCGACTGTTCATAAACGAAATGAAAGAAGTGACATGGAGAATTTGATATTTGATCAGTTTCCATATGTGCATCATTCCGAGAGAGAGTGTGTGCTGGTGCAAGAAGACAATGATATTATTAGACATGAGGAAAATACTGAAGGCGATGATGTTGAGAGAGTGAAAAATTTATTGGATGATGCCAGAACTCCAGTATATCAAGAATGTACTAAAATGACTAAGCTGGAATTTTTAATGCGGTTATATCATGGGAAAACCATATATGGGATTTCTAATACCTCCATTTATTATATTCTTACATTTTTTAAGGAATTGATTCCTGATGGTGTAGATATTCCCTCAAATCATTACATAGCATGGAAGTTAATTAATCATCTTGGATTTGCTACTAATAAAGTCCATGATTTTCCGAAAGATTGCAGTTTATTTTTGGAGGAAACAACTGACCGTAATGACTGTAAAGTATGTGGTACATCTCGATGGAAGAAAAATGCATATGGAACACCATCTCGTGTGCCACAGAAAGTCATGTGGCACTTTCCATTGATTTCCAGACATCTAAATCTATTCATGTCACCAGAAATCTCAGCCAATATGCGATGGCACGATGTTGAGAGAATTAAAGGTAATGATGAGATGGTCCATCTTGCAGATGGATTAGCATGGCGGACATTTGATTCACAACATCCTAATTTTGCAGCTGAGGTGCGTAATGTCAGATTGGTCCTATCATGTGATGGTTTTAATCATTTTGGTCAGATGCTTACTGCTCATAGCACGTGGCTGGTTTTTATTCATGTTTATAATCTTCCTTCGTGGATGTGTACGAAAAAACCATTCACTTTCTTGAGTATACTGATTTATGGACCTTCAAATCCTGGTAATGATATAGATGTCTACTTGAAGCCTTTAATAAGATAAGTGAAACAACTTTGGGAATTAGGCATGCAAACATTTGATGCTTCTTCAAAGAATATGTTTCAGATGCATGATGCCCTTCTATAGACCATAAATGATTTCCCTACCTATGCAATTATGTCTGGGTGGAGCACGAAGGTAAAATTATCATGTCCCATTTGTATGAAGAATACACGATCGAAAAGGCTTAAATATCGTCGTAGTTTGAGTTTCACGGGGAATCGTCGATTCTTGCCAATGGATCATCAATACAGGAAGAATAATCAGATGTTTGATAATAATGTTGACACTGAAGAACCACCTCAACGTATGTCTGGAAGTGATGTTCTTAATGAATTGAAAGATTTCAGCTTTTCATTAGGGAAATTTCAGTTGAAATCTCAAAAGAGGAAGACAGCTGATACTCAAGTAACTTACAATTGGAAAAAGAGAAGTATTTTTTTGTGTTTCCATATTGGTCTACTAATTTGTTACGTCATTGTTTAGATGTAATTCATATTGAGAAAAATATATGTGAAATGATTCTTGCAATTCTTTTGAATATTAATGGGAAGACCAAAGATGACTTCTGATCTCGTCGGGATTTATTGGACTGGGGTATTCAACCAGAACTACACCCTGTTTGTATCAGTGAAAACAAATGGAAAGTTCGGTGTGCTTCTTATGTGATGAAACTGACAGAGAAAGATCAAGTTTTGGCAATATTGGAGAATATCAAGGTTCCATATGTTTAATCCAGCAACATATCTAAACGAGTCAACATAAGACATTTGAAATTGAAATCCCTAAAAACTCATGATTATCACATCCTTCTTCATGAATTGATTCCAATAGCAATTCGGCATTTGCTAACCAAAAATGTAAGAGTGACGGTGATTCGCTTGTGTCATTTTTTAGAGACCTTTGTGCTAAAAGGTTATCCAAAGAATTATTGATCAAAATGCAGTAAGAGGCACCATTAATTCAATGTGAGTTGGAAAAAAACTTTCCTCCATCCTTTTTCACTTGCATGCTGCATTTAACAGTTCATCTTCAAACTGAGACACTTCTTGGGGGACCAGTCTCTTTTTGGTGGATGTATCCCACTGAAAGAAATATGTGCACAATGAAATCATATGTCCAAAATAAGAATTATCTTGAAGGTTCCATTGTGAGGAGTTATCTGGCCCAAGAATGTATGGATTTTTGTTCAATGTATTTGTCCGATGTGACCACAAGACATAATCGACCAATGAGAAATGAAGATGAGCAGTATGAGGAAATTCAACCCTCATTTCCCTCTCTTCCTCAAACAGGTGGAATTGTCGGGTCATATACATTGGTTACATTGAGCTTTAAAGAGCGGAATATAGCACATCGTACAGTGTTGTTTAATTGTGTTTTGTTTGATTCTTATATCAAGTAAGTAATTTGAGTATCTATATGTCATCTCATACGATATCATATCACATATACATTATACTATTATTATCATTTTATGTAGGTAACATAAAAAAATTATAGGTAGAGTTCATCGATATTTGCCATTGAGAAGGAGAGAGGCTATACATTGCCAAGAGTTCCCAGCTTGGTTGAAATCAAAGGTATGAACATTACTTTAAATACCTTAAAATATAGATATATGTTTAATTATATTGGTCATATGTATTCCAGGTATTGAGTTTACCTGCTGAGTTCATTTCTCAAGAATTAAGAGAGTTGGCTTTTGGTCCCAATTCTTTGGTTCGTGACTGCAAATCTTTAATAATCAATGGATATAAATTTTTTACAACCGATAGAGCAATGAAAATGAGAACACAACATGATGGTGTTATGTTAACCGCTAGAAAGGATTGTTATGCCAGTGCATCAGATAGTTCACCTCGATATGAACATGTGTATTATTATGGACTGGTTGAGAAAATATTGTTATTGGATTACTACTCTCAAGGTTGAGTCACTATGATGAAATGTAAATGGTTTGATTCAATGACGTGACATGGTACATTTATTGATGATTGTGGATTTAGAGTTATTGACCTGAGTCGATTCTTGCATACTGATGAACCAAACATTTTGGCATCAATGAAAAAACAAGTGTTTTATGTGAAAGATCATTTGAAACCTGATTACAGTGTCATTAATGAAGTAATCCCAAGACATATTTTTCGTGATGCTGGAGATGAAATTTTCACTATTGATGCCCCCATTGGTGTTACCCAAAATACTGTATTTGATGATGCAAATTGTCCCATTGTGAGAGATGATGTTGAACCTGAGGTGGTGGAGGGTAGTATATAAAAGCAACCATATATATTCAGAGTTCATTCAATTTAACTTGACGTGAGTTTCTCAGGTTGGTACTAATGAAAAATGTTATGACATTATTTGTCTTCTTTGACTTCTAAGTTGTATGTATGATTTGTAAAAATTGTTGCTAAAAAATATTTATTTCATTCTTATGCAGATTATGAAGAAAACTACAAAATCTCGCAAGAAGAGATTATTTCATGTTGATTCTGTTAGACGCGACCCTGAGTTGTCTTCAGTGAGTATAATAATTCTAATATTTATCTTCTGCATTGCATATAATGTAATCTTCATATTTTTGACCAATTTTTTTTAGGGACATATAACTCCAGAGTGCCCTCTTCCCACTATGGGACCGAGCAGGGATTCTCCTAGGCCTAGGCGGAGCTCCCGTCTTACCACTCCCCCCACTGACCCATCATTGGAGATCCCATCTACCACACATGTACGCCCTCCGCTTGAGACCCTTGGGATGTTCCCATACATGCTGCCATCATTATCCCATTTACCCTCTTTTTCCCATTCCATGTCCATGCCGACTCGACCGATGTTCTCACCTACACAATTTCCATATCCATTCATGTATCCCCAGACTTACTATGCATATTCTGACATGTCTGCACCACCTCATTTTCCTACCATCCTTAATACACATATTGAGTCTGTTCCTTCAGTTTCCACACCTATTCATGAAGATCAGCCAAAGCATGTTGTGGAAAAGATACTTCCTTCGGAGGATGCTGATCCAGCACAGTCTACAGATGCCTCACAGTCTATTCAGGAGCCTGCATCATGTGTTTTTATAAATCTTTCAAAAAATATCATTTCACTTCTGTCCTATTGTATTGTCACTTAACTCTTATCTTTTCACCTCTTATCTTATTTAGTGGGATCTTCTATTAGGCGACGTGGACGCACTCGAATGCGGGATGCCTAGAATCGTGAAAATCAGATTATGGTGGATTATAATCCTCAAAATCAAATGGTAGGTAAAAATGCTAATGAGTGTAGAAGTTTCATGGCTACTTTATCCAAATATCATGATATCGTTACAGTGGAATCGGTCTCATGGAGACATATCAGTGTTGACATCAAGGATAGGGCATGGGCGCAGATATGGGTATGTAAATTTTATAAATTTATATTTATATTAGTAATGTATTTATATGACTTAACATGTTCGTTGCAGAGTCGATTTAACTTTCCTAACGGTGAAGCTGCCAAAGCATCTAGGTTGAGTGATCTTGGAGAGTATTAGCGGTCATAGAAACATGAGTTATATATTGGTTGGAGGAGTAGAGTGGGTACTGAGTTAGAGGGTGTACCCACAAACCCTGACTGTCCAAAAAGTTAATATCAAAAAATGACCGCACATTGGAAGACTGAACGGTTTAAGGTACTACCAATCTTTAATGATTTTTATATAAAAATTTAATTCTTATTAAATGTATTGTTTTTGTGTTTCTTAGGTAGTTTCAGAGAGAAACAAAAAAAACAATGATGAAATGACATATTTACACAAATTAGGCCGCACTACAGCGCCCGATCATAAGAAGCAACAGGTACGTTCATCTGAATTAAAACAATGTCCTTATTTATAACATGTCATCATAATTTATTCATGAATTTCCTTGGTTAGTCTATGTATCCTGGAAATCACATCTTATACTAGGAGAAGACTTGTCTATTTTTTCTAAACAAGTAGTATATTTCCTTGAAACCCATTTCAGAAAACTATTTCAGAAAACCACCAATTGGTTATGACTGTCATTTACCTCAATGTTTTTAGGTCTTTGTTGCAACTCACTTCAATCCAATTTTTTGCATTTCTCATATATGGTTATAATCCAAATTTGTGTATTTCTCATATGTAGCAAGCTGTATTGGGCATTGAAGGTCCTGTACCTCGTTCCAAATTATTCTGCTCCAGTAGAAAAAAAAAGATGGAACTGCAGTTAATTCACAAACACAAGATAAAATTGTATGTTTTTTTTATTTATATTTCAAACATTTATACAAAATTCATAATTTAATATGTTTATAATTTCAACAGTCTGCCTTGGAGGTGATGGAAGAAAAGGAAGCTGACAACTTAGGGCCAAATGATCATTTGAGTCAGGTGTTAGGTGTGGAGAATCCAGGAAGAGTCCATTGTAGACCAGGAAAAAACATTGTCCCCTCTAGGTATTGGTTATCATCGGAATCCTCTAAGGCCTCTGAGTTGGAAAGCTCTGCTGAATTAGCTGCAACAAAGAAAATGGTATTAGAGGAGAATGATAAAAGTAATCTAATGAATGAACATTTCATGAAAGCAATGTTAGATTTGAGTCAGTTACTACCATCAGAGGTTGTTTCCACTTTTCATTCATGTATGGAATCAGTGCGGTCTTTAAATTATGCCTCGGGTGATTCCCATGAGGGTCCTAGTGGCGGTCCGGGTGGTGGTGATGGAGTTGATGAGGATGTTGGAGCTAGTGAGGATGTTACTGATGCTGTTGTTGGTGATGAGATTGCTGATGATGATGCTGATGGTGCGGTTGGTGATGATGTTGATGATGATGATGATGATGCTGGACATGGGGATGATGATGATGGTGATGGGGGGGATATTAATCCCCTCCATTTTTGACTTAGCAGAGAGACTTCTGTCGGAGTTTTTTTTTGTATTGGTGGACTGCTGTATATGAATTTCTTTATGAAATGAAATGAATTTTGGATTATATTTTCATCAGGGTTGTTATTTGAAGTGTATCGACCTGAGCTCTCATAAATATAATATTAGTCTGAAGAGTGCCAACCTGAGCTCTCATATATAATATCAGTCTCTCTAACATTGTGTTATTACCCTTCATAATGTTTCCCATGCATGATTTTCAAAAGATATGGCCATCCCATATGGCGAAACCATGTACAATGTATATTTCGGGTAAAATTAGAATTTCCTTTAACACCGATTTATGTTTTTCTTCACTGTAAGAGGTGTAAGAGGTGATGGTTGATTGACAATTTCTACACATATTGATTTACAAATTCTATTTAGGCTGTTTGAATATTTCTGTTATTTGGGTTGTCTGGGCAGGGGGGAGGGCTGGGCAGTGGGGAGGGAGGGGGAGGGGGCTGGGCATGGGGGGAGGGGGAGGGGGATGGCCAGGGAAAGGGCTGGACAGGGGGGGAGGGGGAGGGGGAGGGGGAGGGGGAGGGGGCTGGGCAGGGGGAGGGCTGGGCAGGGGGGGAGGGTGAGGGCTGACCAAAACTCAGGTTTCCATTTGACAACACTCACTGAAAACGGCTTACAGCACCTATCGCCTATGATAAGTAGTTTGAAAAAATAAATTCTGTTTGTTTAGTTTCTGTAGTAGCAGTTGCACTTTTATTTCAGAAGAAAACCATTTAAGTTGCCGAAAAGCAATTTCTCAATAAGCAATCTAAAAAGATCATGCCAGATTGTTCTAATCAGTTGTGGTTTTGGTGTAGCCCGAGTCAGTGGATGGTTTCTTGCGATCACTTGGCCTGGTGAAATGTTCAATCACATTCAATGTTGTGGAAGTGAGGGTTATTTATTTTAGCTTTTGAATTCAACTCATGTATACACATTATTTCTTCTATGTTTTAATGTTTTCATGTTTTCTAGGTTGACATGGTAGCCCTGTTACACATGGGTGATGGGGATCTTAAGGCTTTTGGAATTCCAATGGTAAATGACTTATTATTCCTTCATGTGCTTTGATCATAGGTTTTTAATGTTAATTTTAGGAGGCCAATACTGTTTTATGGGGGAATCTGATTTCTGTATTAGATTTTTTAAAATTATTTTCTGTTTGCCTCAATTCGAGGTGACAATTTTTAACATGACATGATATCTGGACATGACATGAGTTAAACAGATTTGGGTTAGACATAAAGTGGTTCAGGTTGTGAAATACTAGAGAGAGTAAACTGAAAATTTTCCAATCTACCTTACTTCATTTTCTATACATTTCATATTTATATAAATTCCATTTTGGTTAAAATACACTACTGGAATGTATAGAAATTCTATCAAGAAAAGAAAGAATGTGTAGACTCCCAATACTTGAATGATGTCAATGACACCAATGATAATAAGACCACTACACTTTTTGACCAACACTTGAATGCTCATGAATTTGTCTCATGTATAGAAACTAGAAAAGGAATTGCTTGCAAGACTCAGGAGGCTTCTAATCCTATCATCCCTGCTGATACCAACAAAAACATTTATTCTACAAGGGATGTCATCCTGAGAAGCAAGAGCAATCTAGCTGAAAGGGTTCATGTTAAACTTGACAATGGCCTGGTAAGTTCTCTGAAACCCCAGCATGTGAATGACTCACTTATTTTAGCTGGATCAACATCTCTCATTTCCTGTTCTCCTGAAGTTAACACTGTGGTTCCATCTCATGCTAGCAGTTCCAAGATTGCTCAAACAGGTACCCCTAATCACCCTCTCCCTGCACTGCTTAGCACTAATTGCACAGTCACTGAGAGGTCTTTGCTAACTGATGCTGAAAAATATGTTTCTTCTAAAATGGGAAAAACTAGCATGGTTCGTTTATATAATACTGCTTTTGTCCATACTATTTCTCCTGGTATTATTTTGCATTCTGCTACAGAACATTCTGCTACTCCTGCTGCTGGACATCTTGTTCTCAACACTCAAGTTATATCCTAACTAAACTCATATTTACTGTGGAGATAAAGTGACTATTGTGATGTGAATTATGGTTTTTAGAGCATTGAAGGTTCACAAAATAGAAATATATTCACCAAAATCTTGGCTAGTGTCAGGTTGAAAGGATTGATGTGTAGTCAATGATAACATTACTAATATATGAAACACCAAAAAAAAATTTTATAAATATAAATATATTCTTAGTGGTTTAGAATACTTGTGAACTCTCTTGAAGAAAATTTCTCAAACAAAAACTCTGGAATTCAATCGAAGTAAATAGTTGAGGAAAAAAGTGTTATGAGAAATCAATAAAGAAATTTTTATACAGATGATCATTATGAAGGTGGGATATTGGTGTTACCATTATAACCAGTTGGAGTTTTATATAATCTACTACTAATTATATATTATTATTATGAAAAGTCACATTTATGGAAAAGTGGTAAACCATTTGAGATTACACACAGACATCACCAAAACAAACATGAAATAGTCGAATCACTGAACTGTAATTTAATCCTATTAAGGGATTTAACTCTTAGGAGACTCGATTTTAGAGATGAATCCTTCTCACACCGATCTTCATTAAGATAGATTTCAATGATGTATGGTACGTTGTCCAAAGTCTGGATGAGATCTTCCACAAAAATAATCTTCCCATTGAAACCATTTTCTAGTATGCCAAGATGATTGTGGATCCAGACACCTTTCTCCTTGGAGTGGCTAGCCTGAAGATGCCTCCCCAGTAACTGGTCATATTCCTCTTATGTAGTAATTACCTGAAGGATCTTGTCACAAAAATCTTCCTTACAGTTGATGATGTTTCCAACTAGTCATATTCTATCAATTCCTTAACACACTAAGGGATATCAAATTCAGTAACCTCCTTTACAGCATGCACCTGGTCAGATATAGATTAATACTATGCTGAAGAGTGAAGCCCCTTAGATGAGTTTACCTCTTCTGAATTGGAAACCTTTAGAGGTATATTTCCTTTTCTTGAGGATTGAGTAACAGGAGGGATATGTAATAAATAGTAATATTTATTTCTACACAGCCTTTGAGAGTTCTAGATAAACCCTTCTGGATCGATAAGAGTGTTTCCCCCTTCCTTTAAGTGGTTATAATTTATTTCCCATCCATGTCCACTTCCTTAGAATCAATGAGCGCATCTGAATTAGAATACCTTTCATTATTGGGAGCCTCCAAAATCTTATAGAGGTTCACATCATGGGAATACACTAAATCATTCCTTTCCTCAAGTGTATGTCCTTCTACTCTCAACACTGATAACCGGTTTTTAGAAAGTATGACCTTTCCTTCTGACTTAACCATATCATTATAGGATGGTCTTAAATGCAAGACTTGTACTAGAATGTCTGGACCTGTGGGCTTCTCATATCCACATCATATAAATTTAGGTTACTTGTTAGTGTCTTCCCAGTCCCAACAATGAGGTCCACCAGGACCTTAGTCATCATAGACTTTTAATTTCACTACCACTTCATTGATAGAGCGGACTGAAACCAGATATCCCACCATATCCACATCCATGGATGCCTCCCTTTCCATTCTATCCACCTACACTGAATCCCCTAGCTTTCCAAGCATCAATGGGTTGATACCCAAATAATGGATCAAGCAGGAGAAGAAATCCACGACCCATGAACATGAATCCTTAGGCTTATCACCCTACACTACTATTGGAGTCACCATAGAATGGTAATGCAGGTGTTGATCCACTCCTAGAGTACTTGGACCCTCCCAGGAGCTGACTTCCAGAACCTTTTTAATGGAAGGAGAAACCCGATAATGAATAAGATGATCCTATTCCATAATTGGTCCTTATTGAACTGGGATTGTTTATGAACTGGTTTGGTTAATTGATTTCCAGTGACATGTATGTTTGCTTCTATAACTGATTAAAATTAGTATTGATGGTTTTCTAAGATCTGTTGTTGTATCTTGAGCTTATCTATTTACCTGCTATGAGATATGATTTCACTTTCTTCTATTCATATCAATTGCTATGTTTTTTTGTGATTCTCCAAGATTGGAGGGAATTCGAAGGCTAGAGATGATTGACATTTGCTGGGTGAATATATTGATTTGGGTTTTCATCATGCATTGCACAGATTCTGTTTCATTTTAAAGGCTGTCTGATCTAGACTCTTGATGGTCTGATGTTTTATTCTGTCTCCTCTCTGCCTGATTATGCAAACTTGACTCACAAAAATGAAACAGATCATCATGCATTGATGATCTAGAATCTGCCTGATTATGCATTGATGAAACAGATTTTGTTTCATTTTAAAGGATGTCTGATCTAGACTCTTGATGGTCTGATGTTTCATTCTGTCTCCTCTCTGCCTGATTATGCAAACTTGACTCACAAAAATGAAGCAGATCATCATGCATTAATCATCATGCATTGATGTTTCATATCAATTTCTATGTTTTCGATGCCTGATTTCACTTTCTTGATGGTCTGATGTTTCATTCTATTTTGGTTTTTCATCATGCATTGCACAGATTCTGTTTCATTTTAAAGGATGTCTGATCTAGACTCTTGATGGTCTGATGTTGCATTTCACTTTCCAGAGTATATAATTCAGAATTTAATTCCAGTTATGTTTTGGTAAGAAAATTTTCATTTGTAATGTAGGTTCAGTTTTTGTTTTTATCACACTTTCTTGTAGTTTTCATTAGTAATGCTAGTTCAATTTTGTTGTTTTGGTATTCTATTATGTTTTTTTTATGGGTGTATGTATGTATTTTTTTTACAGATCATGGATCTAGCACTAGCCAAATTATATACTCCAGAATTTAATTCCAGTTATGTTTTGGTAAGATAATTTTCATTTGTAATGTAGGGTCAGTTTTGGTTTTTAGCACACTTTCTTGAAGTTTTCATTAGTAATGAAAACAATGCATTGAGATTCCATTTTGATATTCTATTCTGGTAAGAAAATTCCAGTTATATTTTTTGGGTTTTCAATGCATTGAGTTTCCAGAATTTAATTCCAGTTATGTTTTGGTAGGAAAATTTTCATTTGTAATGTAGGTTCAGTTTTGTTTTTTATCACACTTTCTTGTAGTTTTCATTAGTAATGCATGTTCAATTTTGTTGTTTTGGTATTCCATTTTCTATTCTGTATTTCAGAATTTAATGCCCCCTTTCATGTAGGGTCAGTTTTGTTTTGATATTCTATTCTAGTTTGGAAAGCTCTTCTAATGTTTTAATAGGTAGAAACAATTCATTGAGATTCCATTTTTTTCATTTTGGTTTGCATTTTGGCTTTTGCATTCTGGTTTCCAGGATCAAGGAGAGATTCCTTTGTCTGCTTCGTTTTTGGGCATTTTGGCTTTTGCATTCTGGTTTGAAGGATCAAGGTGAGATTCCATTGAGATTCCTTTTGTTTACTTCTGTTTTTGGGTTCTGGGTGAACTGTGTGAGCTGTGCTTCTATTTCCAGGTAAACCATATATACCCATGGTTATATAAACCGTAGGTATATATGCTGTTGTGAAATAATATATACCCACGGTTCTTAACCGTGGGTATATATGTTGTTCTTTTAAAATGTATACTCACGGTTCTATAAACCGTGGGTATAGATGTATACCCACGATTTATCAGAACCGTGGGTAAGATGAAATATTAGTGGGCTATACCCACAGTTTTCAGAAAACCGTGGGTATAGACCTATTGCGACGGCACTGCAGCGCACGGTTTTTGAAACTGTGGGTATATCCTATACCCACGGTTTTAAGGGATATACCCACGGTTTAAAACCGTGGGTATAGGTGATATTTCCAGTAGTGTAGTGACCAAAATCTAGTATTATAAAGAAGGTATTGTAATATTTGGTGATGATGAGGCCTTCAAAATTTTTTTTTCCAGAAAATCAATGTTTGGAAGAAAAGACACAAAACAAGCAGATGTATCTGTTGTTGAAGGGATTAGTCAGAACTTATTTCAATCAATTGGGTGACTCGCGACATGCCATTTGTTTTTAAAAGAAAATATGTATCATCAAGAAAAATGATGGTGCTGTTTTGTTGCAGGGAAAGTGTAAAAAAGTAAATCTCTTCATCATGAGTGGAGAAGAAGATATGTTATTTCTATCCAAGGATGAAGAAAACTTGTTATGGCATAAGGGTCTTGGAAACATAAGTGGAACGTCCTTGAAAGATATGGTTAAATATGATACTTCTTGAAATATCACTTTATTATCATGTGATTGTACTCATACGTGTGACACCTCCCAACAAGGGAATATTATTCGAACAACATATAATTCAAATTAGAAAATGCCAACAAGATTTCTTGAGTTCAGGTATATAGATTTGTGTGGACCAATTTTTCCAAGGGATATTGATGGGAGGAGATATTATGCTATCTTCATTTATGATTATATAATAATGGAATATTTTTTAATAATAACAAAAAATTGGATGTGTTTAGTTGCATTAAAAGACATCTATGAGAATGTGAAAAGATACTTCATAAAAAAACAGGATTATTTTAAAATATAATGGAACAGAGTTCAAAAATTGCTGATAGGATGATTATCTCAAGAAACCTAGGTTGAGGAATCACGTTTTACATGTAATAACTCTACAATAGAATGGAGTAGTTGATAAAAGAAAATAGATTGTCAAGAACATGGTCAGAACAATGCTCATTGAGAATGGCCTTCTCGAGAAATTTTGGAAAGAAGCCGTGAGGATAGTAGTCTGCACATCAAATAGAACATAACATTGTCTAAAAGGGGAGAATAATACATACGAGTTATGTTATGGAATGAAGTCATAATTGAAGTAATTTCGAGTCTTCAGAAGTAAATTTCCCATTCTCAGTAAAGAGAAACACATGAATATTGAATCCCATTGGGATGAAGGGATATTTCATGGACACTAAATAAAAAAATATAATATAAATTACTCAATAAGAGGATAGGAAAGATAATTGAAATTCATGACTTGAATATATCGGATGTAATCAAAGTATAAGTGTGCTGGTTTATGTTGATGAAATTATCTTTTGTGGAATAGATGAAGCACAATGTAGACAATTTTATCAATTCATTGAATGTGAGTTTGAAATGTCAATGGTCGGTGAACTAATGGTTTTCCTTGATTTACTGGTAACACAAAGAAACAATTGAACATTTATTTCTCAAAATAAATATGTCAGGGATGTTTTGAGAAGGTTTTGAATGGATAATTCCAAAGAGATGAAGACTCCAATGTCTACCCGATTGAAACTCTCCTATAATGATGAAGGCAAGATAGTTAATATCACATAATATAAGAAAATAATTGGAAGTATATTATACTAGATAGTGACAAGGCCTGATACTATATTTTCCACATGATAAGCAGTGAGATATCAAAGTAATACCAAAGAGATACACATGGTTGTAATTAAAATAATACTTAGGTATATCAAGGGAACATTGGATTTTTGTTTAATGTTTAATGAAAAATATCAGCCAGAGTTAATGGGATATACATGCACAGATTGGGCTAGAGTAGTAGATGTTAGGAAATCAATGTATAGAGGTTCTTTATATCTGGGTGGATTTTGTATTTCTCAGTTGATAAAAAAATAGTATTTCATTTCATTGAGAACTATTGAAGATGAGTAAATTGTGGCTATTAAAGCATGCACACATTTACTGTGGATGAAGCAGAAGCTTGATAATATGGGAGTTGAAGTGAAGTCCTTGATCAGAATCCATTTTTATAATTCATGTACTATAAATCTAAGAAAAAATTAAGTGCATCACTCAAGGATAAATAACATAGAAATAAAATATCACTTTATCAAGGGGACGGTGGAGAGTGGTCCTGTGAAGTTGGAGTATGTTCGAACTGAACAAAAATTTGCAGATAATATTATGAAGGCCTTTTGCAAAGAATCATTTGAAAGGAATATACTTGCTCTAGGAGTTCTATTGAGTCCATTCCCATGAAAAATTGTGAATATGGGACCCCTTATCCTTGAGGAATGATATTAATTTCCCTAATTTATTGATATGTGTTCTCTACCCTTTTGTAGAAAATCATGAATTTCACATTGGGTTCATTGAAAAGGGGGAGAATTTGTGACTATTCTAGGGGATAAAAGACCAGTGTAAAAGTTGTTAGGTGCTCTGGTGAGATAGGGAAGTTGATGTTGAGCGGAAGCAATTTGTAGGAGATATAACATAGGGGGAGTCTTAAATTTTATGAATCTAGAAGTGATAAATCCAAGATTATCTATTATGATAACTGAGGTTTTTGATGAATGTAGTTGATTGGTTTCAAGAGTCAGTGTCAGGAATGAAGTGATCCCCTACGAACTTGGCTTAATAATCTTTTTTCTCATTATGAGAATTTCTAATGAGGCCTTAGACTATGTGTTTAGTAAATCATTGATCACTATCACAATTTCACAAAGAGAATAATGATAAAATATAATAAAAATGTTAATGAAGTATTAAAATATGAAAATTCCTATAAGAAGAGTTGTCAACAAACCCAAAGGGGTAGATTGTTTGGAAAAATCCCTCAAGGTATTCTCTCAGTATGTATTGGATGTGATCATTTTGTTGAAAAATAAAGAGGACCACAATTGAGTATGGTTGGTGTTTACCGATGTTTGGTTTTTAAGGAGCGTAGTTTCCCAATGTTTTCTAAAATTTTGGGTCTCCAAATAAGGATTTTCAAGTTGGAAATGGAAGGATTTCATCAAAAAAGTGAATGGTAATAAGAAATGAAAATAAAATCATAAAAATAAGACAACAATGTATATCGGGACATGGGCCACATTCCATTTCAAGGAATGGTTCACAACCACATACCAGGCAGTGGGAATAGTACGTGGAGTGGAAGAAACAACTGGTGGATCAGTCAAAAAAACCAAAAATGGTTTGCAATGGAGGGAGATGTGGTATGTTTGATGGCCTATTGCTGGGGAAGGCTATAGGTTCATGTGATGGCCTAGTGTTTGAATAAGAGAATATATTATCATGTAGGGAGAATGGTTGTACACCGAATTCATAATGCAGGTTGTACACAGGAGACACACTATATGTTGTGAAGGCGATGCTGAATTTAGGGTTCGGTAAATCTCATACTAAAAGATTTTAAATATATATTTTCTTATATAAATATTAATAATCCCATTTATTAGAGGAGAGAGATAATATAATTATAGAACAAATCTTTTTATGGGAATTCAATGATCTCTGATGATAGTTCATGCAGAAGTAGTTCTGGAGAATGTTCATATGAAGTACAAAATCCCGCAAAAGGAGAAGTGGTTCAAATTGAAAATTATGCGAAGGGAAGTGGATTGTGATTTCGATTCCACAAAGTAAAGTGGTTCATATGAAAGTAATTTCACAGAGTGTTTTATGGGGTGATTTAGGTCGCAATGGAAGAATGTCCGTAGAATAAGAACACGATACATATAGGCAGAGCATTGGTATGTGGAAGAAAAGTCACTTCATGAATAGAGAATAGTTCATAGATAAAGGGTTATTCATAGAGGTAGATGTAGTCCGTGTACATAGAACAGTCAACAGATAGATGAGTATTTGTAGAGACTATTTTAGGAATCCGTCTGTAGAGGGGGTTTACGGAGTTGGTATGCAGAGGTGGTATGCAACAACAAATGAGGAGGCTATATGTAGGGGACAAGCGGTACACTAAATTTGAGGTAGTTTTCAATGTAGGAGGTCTATGTACCATACGTGATACATTGTACACTGACGAAGCAAGTTCTTTCATGGTTTTCATCAGAAATATTTCAAAAGAATCAAATCAGTTTGAAAAAGTCATTTCTATTACATAACAGTACTCAGAAATGTGGATTTCATCTATGGGATAAAAAGGGACTTCAATTGTTGAAATACCAATAGTTTATGATGTAGTAATTCCTGAAAATAAAGGAACCTACAATTCTATAAATAGTGTTTTTCCTACAATTCTATAAACTGTGAATAGATCCCATCAATGAGTAGTGAGAGAAGAAAGAGGAAGGTGGTGACCCTTTCCAATGGTAGTGATCTAAATAAAGATTTATAGGGAGTGACCATTAGTATTTCAGTGAATAGACCCAAAATATTATAAAGTCAATGAGCCTAGGCATATATGATCTATCAAAAACACTATACTCAATATCACAGTGAGACATTGTGAATTTGGTACATCGACAAACCACCGTTGTACTCTCTTTGGGAATAGCCGAGTAAGGGTGAACCAAGTAAAAATTGTTATTTCTCATTCATTATTTTGGTTCTGTTCATACTTTTCAATGGAAACAATAGCATAGATATAGTTGTTTAATATTGAAACAAGATCATAAGGGGAAGAAATTTTATTCTGTCATACCATGATTCGCCAACCACCCTCTAAAGGTATTCTACCTAGTGGACCTGAAACTATTGGAGTATATATTTACGTTCATGAGACTCTTTAGGGGTTCATTAATGCGTGAAAATTATTTCCCTGATTATGCATGAAGTTGGATGAATCGGGGGATAAGGTGGAGAGTTGAACATTGAGAATGACTCAATTTCAATGGATTAACCCATAGGTAGTGTTGATAGTAGGCCAATGAAGAATTCAGTTTAGACTCACTCATTTAGTTATAAATTGATACATTATATATTATTCTCATAGTGTTTTTTATACATGAAAATTTTCATGGATATGTCTCCATGGTGGAAAAATACAACCACAATAGATCAAGGTACCATTGTGTGGTCAAATAGATTTTTTTTTTCATTTGTGGAGAGTCCTTATGTTGAAAATATTGGATTGTGTAATGTGATGAAACCAGTATAGTTCAGAATTCATAAAATATTCCTAGATTGATACATAACTACATGAACAATATGAATGGATCACTGAATCCAGTGGAAAAAATTATGTGATAAATAGTTGGGCACAATTCATGTTTATTTTCATTGAAATTTGATTTGAATAGACAATCACGATTTTCTATTACACTTAGTAATGCACCATTTGAGGATAGGTATATTTATGTAAGCACTATGAGGTGGTAGTTTAGGATAATCATGTGGTGGGTAGCATTGATATATTGTTGGTGGATAAATATTATGTGGGAAGTGTTTTGGTTTTGTGAAAGACTGTCCGTTAAATGACCATAGAGACTCCCAAAAGCTAATTTATGGTTGACCCAAGAGTTCTAGTTTCATGAATAATCCATGATGTTTGATTCCTATGTGTTCATAATGGGTTGAATATATATTCTTGGGATATGGAAGCATCAATAAAAATTGGGAGTGAATTAGAACATTGGTTTGTTGACACATGTTTGAGATCATTTTGAGTACTTCTAACAGTTGATAAATCAAATGGGAAATTTATTTTATGTCGGATAAGACTTATTTGATTATAGTAGATAATTTAATGGTTCCTCAATGTATTATGGAATCATAATATGTTTTTTTATTTTCAGTTGTTCAGGATGGTTACCTTTTTTGTAAGATGACAGAAATGTACATATTAGGGTTTCTGTATGAGCATGAATATGATGGGTAACAACTACATTGATATTTTTGTATGAAGTATGACTATGTTTTAAATTTTTTTTGATTGAACATTATAAAAATTTCATTTTTATTTTGTTAAATTTTTCAATAGACACTCATTGGTTTGGATTGAAACCAATAATGTATTTTTGATATAAACTTTTAACTATTTCTGCATGCCAAATCGAGCACTCTAGAGATAAAGCACATAGGAATTGTGATTCGAATTATTGGATCTAGTTTTATATTATTATTCTAATGATATGTAACACCATAATTAAATATGAGTATGTTGTTGAATAAATGGTGGTGTTTCATGTTCAATGGATATAGTGATAATAGTCTCGATGTTGGAGGACAATAAGCTTTGGGAATTTCTTCTGTCATTGTGTCTAGTGTCACAGAATGGAAGAATGATTGATATTATGAAATGAGTTAATCAATGATATAGTGAGTTGGATATAAGTTATATAACATAGAGAAAACCTTATAGATGGTGATTGAGATAGATATCAAGAAATATTTCATATATTTTGACAAAATCATGATGGTGAGAAGAATTGTGTCATAGAGAATGTAAAGATCCATTTTGTTTCAAGTGTAAATTTCATGGGAAATTTCATTTTTATGTTATTTTTTATAAACAATAGTGGTTGGGGATGTTTCTTTACTCATAGGTGTTTTGGATAAATTCAATGGTATTTTTAAATGGTTCATAGTTTGTTCATGGTTAGAGGGTAAACATGATGTTATCCTTAGAAAACCATATAGTATGTGGTAGAAACACCTGAATAAAACATAGTTAAGAAGAATGGAATAACCAAACACACAACAGTACATGGAAAAACATGAATGGACCTTCATTTTCCAAAAACATTTTGGGAACATGGGATGAAAAATCATGTAACTAAAGAGTCTTAATTTCACAAAAGAGGTAGTATCCTTTCACATTTAATACATAACATGGTAACAAATTCCCCCAAACCATTCATATATTAAATTAATCCTTGGAATATCCATTAATTGAAATTCTTATCCATGAATTATGTTTTCCTTATTCCTATACTCCATGAATCTAAAAACTATGAAATCTAAAGGATTATAAAGTGAATTATTCTCCATTCTGAATATGTTCATTATTGATCTAGAGGGATCGAAAAATGGAAATTTCATATTAGAGAATTTTTACCTTCCATTCTTCATGTTATTTTTATAAATTATATTCCTCATTGGAAAATATTCTTATAATCATGATATAGTATTCAGATCTGATGAGGTCTTGTCGAATTGCGGTAATATCAACACTAGATATTACTTAATAAAAACATTTTTTTCTCTGTTGGATGGGATTTTTTGAAATAAATGGAAAAATGTTCTCGTGATCTCGATGAATCCGCCGCAAACCCTAGGGTTTCTTTGGTCTTCAGTCTTCGATATCGCTGATTCTTGCTTTTGTTTCTCTGATCATGGCATGTTTTGATCCAGATGTGGAACTGGAATTCGAGAGGAAGGCACTCAAAATTGAATCCCCTCCATTTGACAAACCAAGAGGTGTATCCTTTGTTGAAGCTCTTAAAGGCATCGATTACATCATTCCTTCATCCTATATGGTTTCGCTCTGCAAGAAGTAGGAGGATGGTCGATATGCGGTCAATGCAGATATAGACGCCCTGCAATAGAGATTAGATCTATGAAAATTTGATGTTATGGCTCAAATCTCGTATCTGAAGGGTGAAAAACCATGGTCAAACATGGATCTAAAACTTCGAATCTCTCACATTTGGGGGTTTAACAATTGGAAACTCGTTCCAATTGTAAAATGATATTTCCATTTGTTAATGAAGACGCAGGAGGAGATGGATCGTGTTTGGAGGATGGGTAACCTGCAAGTCAAACCAGGTGCACATTGCATCTTGGACTGGGGTCTAAATTTCAACCCACACAACACTCGAAACACTCTGGTGCAGATATGGGTTCGGCTCCATGGGCTTAGCTGGTTTTACTGGCATCCAAAAATCCTAAATGATAATGCATCTTGTATCAAAATTCCGCTCAAGATTGACCAGCAGAATTTGAATGATGAGCTGGGTTTATATGCCGGAGTCATGGTTGAAGAGTACATGGAGGCCATGATCCCGGATATCATTGTCTTCGGTGCCAAGGAGCATAAAACAGATATACGAGTTGAATAAAAGAGGATGCCTCTATACTGTGAATTGTGCAAAATTGTTGGTCATTCGCTTCGAAGGTGTCATGTGGTTCAAAGACAGGTTCTACCTCTAGCTGCTCCTTCCACTGATGGATGGACTGAAGTTAAGCCGAAGAATAAGAACAAGGTGATGTCCTCTGAAAATTCGATGCCCCTGAAAAAGGGTGTGGATGTCTGGGTTAAAAACCTTCCGGTGTTGGGAGAACCATCGAGCTCCACCTGGGCCAAGAAAGTTGATGAAGAGGAAGGCATGGAGCAGGAGCAGCTTATTCCCAAGGATATTGAAAATCTTGTGCTGGACACATGTGAAGTAGAGATGGCTCAAGTTTATCAGGAACCAGAATATGTTGATCAAGCTGTGAAGTTGGATTTTCCTGCTCCTGTTGATGATATCCAAGGTCTGACATTGCCTACTAACTCTGTCCCAGCAGGTATAATCCTGAAGCCAATATCTACTACTGCTACGGATTCAGATCATCACAATGCAGGTGCAAAAACTGCTTCACCTCTGTCCCCTACTGACGTTGTTTCATTAGGGAAGGTACTCGATAGTGCAGGTAATCCTATGACTTGATCTTCTGAATTGAGTATCCCTTTGATTGCAGTTGTCAACCCACTACATGTATCTCAGTCGCATCTGGGAGAGAATGCAGGTATGGTCCCCATTGGGGTAGTAGTCTCACCCCATACTGATCAAAAAACCATGGGTGCAATTGATATTGTCCCGACCAAGAACCTGGTTATTGAAAATCATGATAAACAGGTTTCTCATCCTATTAAAACTGTTACTGACAACGAAATTTTTTTGATTTGTTGAGTAAACAGGAATTGAATTCCTCCACAGCTTCACCCCCTGCTCTAAGGAGATCCAAGAGGAAGAAAAACTCGGGAGGCTCTAAAAAGGATAATCAGAGCCCGGGATCCAAAACCAGGTTATAAATGGATATATGTTTTTGGAACTGTAAAGGGGTTGCAAACCCTGGCACCATTGTGGTTCTTAAAAGACTTGTATCAACTTATAAACCCAAACGTTTTTCTATTGCTGAGCCCAAAACTTGCTTTTCTAAAAAATATATTCACTTTGTCTCTTTTGGTTACTCATTTATAGGTTCTTGCAAGAATGACTCTTCTATTGATTCTCTTTGGATTTTTTTACCTTAGCTCATTGTAGAATATTAAAATCATTAATTTCTCTGATCAACTGTTTACTTGTGATTTTAATCTGGATGGTCTGCATATCTTTTGTTCTTTTATTTATGCTAAAAATAGATACCAGGGCCGTCGTTCTCTATGGAATGACCTCTTGGTGATGGCTCCCACCATCAAGGATACCTGGTTTATTATAGGTGACTTCAATGTTATTCTATCTTCTAGTGAAAAGATTTGCCCAATGCACTCAGACAATGCCTCTAGGGAATTAGGGCTACTCTTGAAGGCTGTAATCTTATTGAGGTTAACATGATTGATGCCATGTTTACTTGGTATCACCACCATTACAATAGGACTGTAGCTAGAAAACTTGATAGAGATTTTGTGAACATCCCAGCTTTGGATGCCTCGGACTCCATTTCCAGTGCTATGTTACCTAGAATAAATTCGGACCATCATCCTATTCTCTTGAGTCTTCCTCTTAAGCGACCCAAACTCAACATTCATCTTAAATACAATAACGCTTGGTCCACGGATTTGGAATGTTTCACGCTTATAAAAATTGTTGCGATTCCATGAGCCACCACTCTGATGCCTTTTCCTGTATCACAAAACTCTGGAATCTAAAACAAAATCTCAAGGTTTGGTGTGCATCCAAATTTAAAAAAATGAATAAAGACATCATCTATCTGGAATCTAACCTCAATCTACTTCAAAATACTACCACTTATGCAGATTTTGCTGTTGACCCCCAGAATGAATTAAACATTGCTTTGAAACTCAACTCTCTGCTGGTCTTAAAAGATAATATTTGTAAGCAGGTTTTCAAAGCGAATTGGCTAACTGATGGGTATAGAAATTCCATGTTTTATAATGCCTTGAAACGTATTATGAAAGTCACTAGACCTCTTTCATTACTCAAAGAGTATGATATTCTATTAGATTCTGAGGAGGCCATTACTACACATGTTGTTTCATACTTTGAAAACATTTTTAATTGCCTTCCCATTAACAAATACCTCATCCCAGATATTATCCCTACTCTTGTTGATGATGAGGATAATCGTGCACTCCTGCGAATTCCTTTTTGATCATGAAATTAAGGACACTGTCCTTGCTCTCAATCCTGACAGTGCCCCTGGTCCTGATGGTTTTAATAATGGTTTTCATCAACAACATTGGTATGTCATCCATGATGATGTCTGTAGGCTGGTTAAATATTTCTTTTCTCATGGTTACCTACCTCATGGTCTCAATGCTCAATTCCTTACCTTGATTCCTAAAGTGGCTAATTATTCTGAGATTCATTTATTTCGGCCTACTACTCTTTTAAAATATCTTTACAAAATCATTACTAAGATCATTGCTAATCGTCTCTCTTTTCTCTGTAACAAAACTTTCTCATGGAATCAATATGGTTTCATTAAAGAAAGATCCATCTAGGATTGTATTTGCCTTTCCTCAGAATGTACCAACATTCACAATAAAGTTTCTAGAGGGGGGGAATGTGGCCATTAATCCTGATATCAGGAAGACCTTTGATACCATTGATTGGAATTTCATTTTCAAGGTTCTTCATCATTTTGGCTTTAATGAGGTCTTTATTGTTAGGATTCACGCTCTATTCACTTCTTCTTCCACGTCTCTTCATGTAAATGGCCCCCCAAAAGGATATTTTAAATGTTTCAAGGGCGTCCGACAAGGAGATCCTTTATCCGCTATCCTTTTCACCATTTCGGAAGATTATCTTAGTAGGCTTTTGGATAACTTGTTCTCTCGGGACAAGATAATATCGATCCAAGCTACCCGGGGTGTTAATGCCCCGACCCATCTTCTTTATGCTGATGATATCATCCTTTTTATTAATGGTTGCAAAAAAATATCCTGAATCTTAAGAATGCTTTATCCCATTATGAGGATGTTTCAGGTCAAGTCGTAAGCTGGAGTAAATCCTTCATCTTCTTTGGTAAATGCTTCCCTCCCAATCGCAAAACTAACATTATTGAAAGCCTTGGAATTAAGGAAGGTGTCTTTCCCTTTACTTACATAGGTGTCCCCCTTTTGGGGGGAAGGCCTAAAGCGGTCTATTTTGCCTATGTGGTGGTTTAGATCCTTATTCAACTCTCATCCTAGAAGGGGAAATCTCTATCCATGGCAGGTAGGATTTTCCTTGTTAAAGCTACCATTATCTACAAGATGGTGTACTCGCATATGATTTACAAATGGCCTACCTCTCTTCTCAAAAGAATTAATGGTTATATCAAAAACTTCATTTGGACTGGCATCACTATTGAACGTAAACTGGTCACTATCCCATGGTCTACATGCTTCAAACCATTGGAAAAGGGTGGCCTTGGTATTACGAACATTAAAATTTTCAATGATTCTCTTCAGGCCAAGCTCACTTGGAAGTTGATCAATCATAACAGCAAGGCCACTGAGTTCCTCAAAAATAGTTTCTTAGATAATCTTAAAAAAAGGCAACTTGAGTTACTTAAGCTCTTTTATTTGTCCATCCATCAGGGACTCCTTTCAGAACATTTCTCGTAACTCTAGTTGGTTGGTCAGTAAAAATTCCTCATTGAACTTCTGGCTTGAAAATTGGAATGGATCCCCCCTGATCTCTATGCTACCTCCGAACTCTCTTCTGGATACCATAAATCTCTCTAGTCAGTATATGATTAATGGACACCGACCCATTCTCCCAGATTCCATTAGGTATGTGGTTGATAGTCATTATTTCATTAATACGGATGATTTCCTAGTTTGGGAACCTTCGCATAATGTTATCTTGGATTCTAAAGCCTTTTATAAGCATAATTTTTCTTCTTATGAAAATAGTTTTGGGTGGCTCAAAATTTTTGATAATCACTTGATCAAACCCTATAGACTTAATCTCATCTGGCGGATTTCTCGTAATAGGATTCCTACTGAGGTCTACCTCCAAACCATTGGTATCCAACTTTTCTCCAAATGTCAAATGTGTCATCAACAGAGGGAGGATATCAATCACTTGTTCATATCTTGTGATACTTCTACTGCTCTCTAGAACTTTATTACTGACTTGTTTGACTGCAGATGGATTCGTTCTGACTCAATTCTTTCTCATCATAAATGTTTTACGGAGGTCAACACATCGAAGAAAATGAAGATCCTTTTTCTGGAGGCGGTTGTTGAGCTCTTCCACATTATCTGGTATGATCGTAATGATATTATTCATAATGGTCACTCCTTGAATTTTAATGCAGGTCGTTCGAGAATTATCAGTGCTATCAGAGATGCTGCATCGATTCAGAATGCCAATTACAACAATTTTGTTGAGGACTTTGCCATCCTCATACGTCTCAGAGTTGCATGGTTCTAAAAAAAACCTCATAAATTTATTGAAGTCTTCTGGAAAGATCCTATTCCGGGTTGGATCAAAATTAACGTTGATGGAGCCTCGAAGGGGAACTCGGGTCCACCTGGATTTGGAGTAGTCTACAGGGATTATCTGGGTCACTTCCATGGGTTCTTCTATGGAGGTTGTGCCAGTGCCACTTCCTTAGAAGCTGAGATGATGGTAGTGATTCAGGATATTGATTTTCTTCAAAATAAGGGCTGGGGTTTCATTTGGATTGAGAGTGACTCCACTACCATTGTCCAAGCTATTTAGAATGGTGTGCTCCATCTCTCCTGGGCACTCACCTCTCGTTGGATGAGCTTCATGGACTCCCTTGGGCATATCATATATATTTCCACTCATGCATATCATGAATCTAATATGGTGGCGGATGCTCTTGCTAATAAAGGTATCAACCAGGGCATTACAGGGATTGATAATTTTCCAGTTGACCTCCTACCTCTCTATAAAAGAGATTGTAACAAAATTCCACATTTCAGACTTTTGTAGTTTCCCCTTTTTTAATAATAATCTGGGTCTTGGTCTTTGACCAAGGCACCACCTTTTAAAAAAACACTGGATCTTACTTTATTTGAAGATCCTTGAGATATTTTTTTTCACCAATATTGGTATACTTATTCCCCCCATGGTGATGGATTTTTGTTCTTTTAATTGTGAGAAAAAACCTCTTGATCCTAATTAATTTATTGGATGACATTTCAACTGGATAATTATAAAATTTCCCATACATGATGGGGTATTGAATCAATAAACCTATTGAATTTCTTATGATGATATATTCCTTAAATTTATGGGAATTGAAAATACATATGTAACTTTCTATATTTCCTTCAATGGGTCAAATTTAATTATACTATCTTGTCATTAATATTATTTCAACATGATAAGTACTTTATAAGGAATAAATTTAAAAACACATAGTGGTCATTCTGTGGATGGTTTGATATAGTTCTGTAGTGTTGGTGATATTGGTAATGTCCTTTTATAACTATTAAATTTTCATTTGGTTGTTAGTTTCATGAATTTAATTAATTAATTATTATTTAGATATAAATAATTAATTTAGAAATAATAGTAATGAGTATAAATTTATAGAATATTATGGATTCCAAATGGACTTGGAATACATAGATTTTTTTGAGATTTTCTTGGATGGAGTTGATTCTGGTTGATATAGCGGGTCCCATGTCCTCTACCCTATGGTATTATGAACGAATATTTTCATGAGATATGATTTTTTAAAGGAAGTTTTATTGACCATTAGATCAAAATATTTTAGGAATATAAATTAATTCCTTATTAAAAAATGATATTTAAGTCTTAATTAATTAAACAAACCAAGCTAAATGTATTTGGACAATGTTTCATGGGCCATAGTTATCCTTTGTTTAGAAACTTGATGTCGATATCTAATCATCGATGATTGATCTCTAATGTGTGCCTTTGATTAAATGAACCCTATTTGATGTGAGGATATGTTAAATGAATCTTAGATCACATTAGATTATTCTTGATGGGTTGACCACATCTTTGTGTATCTCGTGATGTCAATAATGATTACTATTCCATTAGTCTTCATCAATAATGTAATAGAGTGTGTTGTTCTTCATAACATTTAAATATACTATAACTAATGATGATATTCCATGACAATATTATATGTTTATGCTAGTTAAGATTATGTGATACTTTTATTGGCATAATTTTATGGACTGTCCTTGATAGGGATAGGATATGGTTCTGTTTGTAGACTCTGGAGAACTATTTTGGATATGCATTATTTTTCTATTATATGATACATTCTTAATGTGGTATCACAGTACCTTTAGAACCTTATTTTAGTTATATGGAAGATTAAGATACTTGTCTTCAAATGTAAGCCCCTTAGAGGGGGATCATGATGACATTTCTATGGATACTTACTATGGATCCTTATATGGTATGGGTTGGATAACATACATATTTCTAATGTGGGGGTAGACCATTCCTTGGAATTGGTAACCCTTCATCTATAGACAGATGTGGGAGAATTCCCAGTAGAGGTGATGTGAGTATCCAATTACATCATGAATATCAGGTGGGACATAGAATTATCCATGTATAATGACCACCATAAGCGTGGGGAGTATCATATTGTTGATAATGAACACTCTGACGATGCAGCGTGTAGTTTTCTTAATTATGAGAATATTTAGGGTAATGTTTTTAGAGTTTCCTAAAATTCAAAACATAGATTGAATGGAATATATTTTCCACTGATACTAAGAATTGAGAATCATATCTTGATTTGTGTTAAATCCATTTACTGTAAAAGTACATCGGTATTGACTAGTAGTAGCTACACATGGGGGGGTTTTATTCTCTTGGTAAGAGAATGATTGATTAGTATATAGTTATATTACTCTCCATGTTATTCAGTTATTATATGACATTTTATTTGTTTCTTATTTTTCTATTTCCAAATGATCTTCTAACATCCACATACAATAAATTTTATTGTTTGGTACATGAACACGTGGGTGGTACCTGAGAGATTTTTACTCAGACCATGTTTTGGAAGCCATGAAAATTTATAACATGAGAATCCCTCAATTTGTGTAGGTATATATTAGGACAAGGCTCTTATTTTGATTACTAACCAATATATCCCACAACATGGTTGGATATTGGGATGATACAATTCATGGTGTTTTAAAGACCTCATATTTTTATTTTTTTCTATTGTTTACATGATCATCCTGATGGGTGTTCAGTGAACTAGTATTTAGAGTATAACAATTTGATTCTATTGTTTCCCCATTAATTTTTTATCGATGACATGTTATTGGTATGCACATACATGGATTTTATATTGTGACTTCTTTGGTTATTTAATTTTTACTGTGTACTCTGTTGGACGGTATATTCTACCCATGACTTTAATTTAGTCCCTCGAAACTAGTCAAAATAATTTGACATATGGGTATGGGATGTCTGGGATCATTTGTAACTCCATCTCATACCGAGTGATTTAGTTTTTCTGGTCACACAATTACTAAGACAATGTAAATTCTTCCCAAAACGTGAATGTGTCCAAATATCGCCATATTTACTATTCCAAAAAAATTGATTTATTATCTTTGGTTACAACTTTAACATGTTTAGACATCAGTCCATTGAATATTGGAGAAAAATACCAAGAAAAGAAGATTACATATTGCCAAAATTCTGTGGGTGTGGATATGAAGTACAAAAAATGTTGATAAAAATAAATAATGACAAAAATATTATTCCACCCAGAGTATATTTGTATCACATGATAACTATTATGTGTTTTTGTCACTTATGGTCATTGTTAGAAAGAGTTTGGGTATATAAAATTCCATTAAAATCAAAATATATTTCAATCAAAATACCCAAATAAATGTAGAAAAGTAAATGGAATATTATTGATATTTCTATGGGTTTAAAATAGAATAATACAGAAAAAAAACTACTCCCAAGATTGAAAAATAAATTTCTTGAGGATTTAAAAGTTACATATAATGAAGGCTTCAACTATTAAAGGGGGGGTACCTAATAGAGCACAATAAATAATTAATCCAAATAAAAAATAATGGTTGTAATAAAAATTCAAGAAATTTATCAATTCAATAGAAATATATTATAATTGGTTTAGTTATTGACATCCAAAAAATTGAGGTGAAGGATTTTACAAAAAAGATAAATTTTATGAATGTGAGAAAATCAAATGGAGACCGCAAGTAATTAAGTTATATGAAAATTGTGTGATTGATTGATTCTCTATGCCTATTTAAACATAATAAAAAGATCGATGGATCCAAAGGAAGTAAAACATAAATGGGAAATTATTTTTCTAACATGAATAAGAACTCAAACATCAAGAGATGTTTTCAAGGAAATATGACACAATTGTTCTTAATAAGAAGATCTGATGATGGTGTGAGAATGTTGAACATAAGGTATAAAATTGTATGATGATCTTAACTTGATAACAATAGATTCATAAGAAGGTTGAAACTAAAGGTGAGGTTCCACTAGTGCAAAGAAGCCTTATTAATGTTGGTCATTATTTATTTTTATGTCTCTTTTTTTCCGTCGTTAATAATAGAGATTTTATAAATATTATCTTTAACGTCAGTTAAAAAACCAACATTTTATATAAATAATAGAACCTTCTTTTTATCTCGATTCTTTAATTACTAAGGTAAAAAACCTTTTTCCATGCATTTTTAAGTCAATTATTAAATATCCAACGTAAAATACAATATATTATAGCAGTAATTAAATAACTGACATGAAAAAATCTTTGTGAGAATGATTTTTTATATCATTTATTTAATAACCGACATAAAACGTATATCCCACATAGATTATAGAAAAACATATTTGAAAAAACATTCCTCCTTTACATAAGATAAAATACTAACTGATGTGAAAGGTCTTTGTGACAATAGTTTTTCAAGTTGTTTATAAAATAAAAAATGCTAAAAAATCTATACCATGTCGGTTATTGTATAACCGAGGTAAAAACCCCACAGAATATATTTTTAACATTGGTAATAAAAGATCTAATGTAAAAAATATTTTAAAATTATATTTCTTATTACCCTTCCTCTCCGCTATTGTCCAGACAATAAACAAACCAAACTAGAAGTAGATTTGTAGAAATATTAAAGAAGTATAAACAAGTAGAACAAGAAAAAATATATAAATTCAAAGTTAAAACATTCAAAAAATACAATAATAACCAAGAAAACATAAATCCAACAAAAAAACCCACTAAATACACCATTACAATTACATCATTCAAAATTACAATATTCACTAAAAAAATATAAAATATAATAAATCCTATAAAATAATTATACTATTTTACTTTTATGTGTGAGACCTCTTGTAAACTGTATGTTTGAGGGTTACCAAATATCTAAATATTAAATATAATTCAGTTAACATGTATAATGAATAAAAAAATGAAATCTTAAGGAATATTTCATATGAGAATATAACCTCATTCAACTCAGTAAGTGTTCTAGTTTTAATTATTTCATAGATAAATATTAACCCATTATATTCACATTTGATGATGCCTTTTCTGTAATTTTTTTTAAACGAGTTTGTCAATTCCAAATACCATTATTATGTAATGCATCAAAAATGTAATAATTATAAATATATATTCACAATTAATTTTACATATTTTATCATTGAAATCTTTTTCTTTAAAGTTTTTCAAATTAAATCCGAAAACTATTAGAAAATAATATGAATGAAATAAATTTAAGATTCATTATAATATTAATAATTAAGAAAATAAAACTTATTTTTCCATCATGTTCTTAAAATTACCTCACAAATCACCATAGGTAGAGCATATCTAGTAAAGTTTCTTCTCCCTTGGATGAAAAACACCTAACATCCAATGGTCACTAATATAAAAAAAATTAATGTTAGTGGTTATCTTTTTAAAAGATAAATAACAATTTTTACGATATATATTGCATACCTCTCATTATAAGGAAACATCCGGCACTGCGTAATTACATTATTTTCAAATATTTCAGCAATATAAATTGTTCATTGCTCCTCATTAAATGTGTACACTTTAAGGGATTTCAATTTGGGGTCCATCAGTCCATATACATATGTATATTTATTCTCATTTCACATTTTATAAATATAAATAATAAAAAACAAACATAATTATAGATTTACGTTAAATTTAATGCATGGAATGATTTATGTTAATACATACATAAAAAAAACATGAATCACATTGATACCCAAATTATCTCCAGTAACAAGCTATGTGGTGTCATCTTTTAGAATCCCTACATGAATTGTACACCCATAAACTAAAGTATCTATTGGAAACATATAATGGTCTGCCATCAAATTTGAATATCTTGAAAATATGTCAAGACTATTAGAATCTGTATATGATGTCATAGAGCTTTGTATTTGTTGTTTGATATATATTATTTCTTTACCTTTCATGAATTCAGGAAAATAAATAGATAAATATAATAAATTTATAATTTTAAAAAAAATATAATAATAAATTAAATTAAATGACAAAATATATACACAACTATATGGAAATGTGTCACAGATGTCTAGATGGAAAAACTAAAAAGTAGCGATACATTTTCCAACTACCCTCACCACTTCTACAGGCAATGGTACTCCAGATGATATATCTATAATGTATTATACAGTGACCCTATTGTACTCAACCTATAATTTTTGTTGATGAATTTTCTCTCTTATATAATATATCATCCCATATGCAACTATATGATAGAAAGGATCATAAACATATAACACAAAATATCTAGGATTCAGTGGAGGAGGGGGTGTAGGAGTATGATAAAAAATGGGGTCTACAGGAGGAGGTGGAGGATAAATAATGGGGTCGATAGGCGGAGGTGGAGGAAAAATAATGGGGTCTTCAGGCGGAGGTGGAGGATAAATAATTGTAGTGGGAGTTTCTAGTGGATGTGGAGGAGTGGGTGTTTCACTCTAAAATTGTATTTTCATGTCTACAAAAATAAACTGCACCGATTCTCTAATCTTTTACTCAATAATAATAATATTTTTAACTTCATCATCTAAATATTAAATTTTTTCATAAAAGCCTCCATGGAAGAAGATGAATAATGTTTTAAATCATTTCTCATTGATACACCCACCGGGTATCCTTGTACAATACCTAGGAGTTTGGGATTGGACAATGATATAAATACAATATCTTTCCTCCCATCACCATTAAATACCCCATGTGTGCTCTTCTCCTTAAGATAATCCTGTATGAATTATTAGGCAAATTCTGTAATGATTAAAAGTACATAATGAATTGAATTGTCATAAATAAATAAAATAAAAATATTACAATCCTCTTAGCTACAACCCTTGATTCTTATATATCATATTTCCCTTTTTTTCTTATCTGAGTCCTCTTTCATTTTTCATGTCTAGATGGAGGGGATGGAGGGGAAACCTCTGTAGTGTTTGAAGGCTCGACTCTATGTTTTGGTAAATTTACATCCATCATATGTTCTTCCTATAATGTATATGTAACACCCCGAGATTTTATGAAAAATATTATTTTTAATTGATGTCTTGTGTTGTATGCTACACCAATAGAATCTCTCACTACACACATCCCTGACATGGATTTCATTACACGCAATCTCAACCTTCCATGATAGCTTGTGTTGTACGCAATACCGAGTTTCACTAAACAACAATATGTTATATAAACTAGTAGTTATGAATAGTAATACCCACTTTTTAAAATTTTATAAATTTTATCATTGGAAGTCGACTTCATTTTTGGATTCTGAATATCGAAATTAGCCTTGGGTGAATTTTTGGTATTTTTCTGAAAACTTTCTATTTTTGATTAATAGTGAAAACATAGGGTTACTATTTAAAAACCGACTTTTTATTTAAATAATTATTTATTTTATTTAAATTTATTTTAGGTAAAAATAGATATATAATAACTATATAATTTCAATGTAATTCATTGGAGTCATTTTATAATAATATTAGATATATAAAAATTATATTGAACTTTTGACCGTCTTTTACCCACATCCTAGGAGAATTTGCAAATGAAATAAAACCTAATTTTACCACTTATGTGAGTGGAATTTCAAAAATCCAAGAGGAACGGTTAATATCAAGGAGTAATATTTGTTCAATAAGATGAAAATAATTTTTGGTGAATAGTAGTTGTTTACTTTTTTTACCACGGTTAAATGTAAATAGGGTAATTAAGAGTAAAAATGATATTATTATTACCCTAACACATGTCCTAATTCTATTGGATAAGTGTAATTCGACCAAAATAAACCTTAGAAATTAAATATTATCATTTAGGTCCTCTTGGATTAGATTAGGACATTTATTATTATTTTATTTAAAGAAGAGTTAAAATAGTTAAAATCAAAGTTTAATACCTAAAACATTTTTAATATAGGGTTATACATAAGATAAATTCGACTATAAATATTCATTATAAAGATAAAAATATTTCCTACATAATTGTATTTTATTTATAATGTTTATACATTAAATAATTTATTTATTTATGACACAATGATGATTAAGTAATTACCTTATTAATGAAATATTAACATAATTGATGTTACAAATACCCAAATAAATGTAATTTTATACTTTTTATGAATTACACTAATTTTATAGGTTAATATGTCATGTTAGTATTGATTTAATTAAATTTTTTATAAATAATCATACTTTTATGATTTTCACCAAAATCAATTACCAAATAGTGTCAAAATTGACATAAAATAGTTTTTAAAACAAATATTATAATACTAATTGTTATTTTATTCCTAAAAATATAAGGTTCGTCCAAATGGCTTAGATAAGGATATATATATTAATAATGAACCACTTGGGGTTCGTTTGTCTTGTTATAGTATGTTTATTAACCATATAGTGTAAGAAAACAAAAAGAGACGGTAAAAGATAAATTCTTTAACATGGAGTTAAATCTAAATGATAAGGTTAAAATATTCACCTAAACTTGTCTAAAACCTATTTTTTGAGAGGATTTAGACCCATACCCACTTTAGATTCTAAATAAATCAATTTGGAGCTATTATAAACCGAATTTGACTTTATTATAAAAAAATATTTTTAGTTTTTTCAAAGGTGCCCCTCTCCTCCCTAATAAAAGGGCACCTTCTCCCTCTCCTCCTCACACCACTTTGAGCCATCAAGATCAGCCAAACCATTAAAATTTCTCTTCTCCCCTTCCCTAGAAACATCCTAGAGGTCCTAGTCTTCTTAAAAGAGCACCTCTAGTGCCCTAAGAGGATGTTAAGAAGAGGTTCCTCAAAGAAGAGGAGGTTTGTATACATACGAAGCATATCAGACATAAGGTAAGGGATAACTTTTCCAATCTCGTTTTTATCCAAGATGATTTATTCGTAAGTATTTTCTGGGGTTATATTTATCATCCATGTCCCTGTTTTACAAAAATGGTTTCATGTATGTTGAAATTTTTTTTACCCATTTTTTAATTTTACTACATGGTATGTAAGTAATCTTTCTTTTGTTTACGTTACGAGGTATATTTTTGTCTTTTCCAGAAAAAGTACGAGAAGAATGTTTTTTAACTTATATAGAATGAATGGATTTTTATAGTTTCATAACGCCATATTTTAATTAAGCTTACTGTACAATATTTAATGACTATTTTCAAGAAAATCATTTTCTTTTAAAATTGCATGGCATTTTGTGAAAAGAAAATGATTTTGAAGAAGAAATGATATTTTCCTCAAGAATTCATTTCAACTGTTTTATCAAAACCATTTTCCATATAAGATGGAATTATTTCATATGTGTATGTTTCAAGTATAATGTATCTATTATTTACATGGTTTCACTTTTCTTATGATGAAATGATATCCAATTTTTTATATGGATTATGTTATGATGGGATGATGTTTATGAAATCCATTTTATTCTTTGGGTAATGATGAATGATTTATGTTCATGTTGTGTCACACGTAAGAATGATTTCATTATGAGATGGGTGGGACTTATATCTCACTCTAATTCATTGAGTAATGATTTATATCTCATGGGTTAGACATGGATGGAACGGTAAGTCAATCTGGTTCAGTGTTACAGGACTGGAACAAGGAGTGAACTCGATTCAGAAAGGGACTTTGTCCACTATGATTGTCTTGGAAACAATGCCTTGGATACTATGGAAATCATATCATGTGGTTAATGGTTTCCAAAATTACATGTTTTATTCCCATGCTATTTTATCATGATTAATGTTTCTTTATGATCTATGCCTTACGTACTTCCATGTTTTATGTCATTGCTCAAGATTTTGATGTTTAAATATTATGTTCATGTTTTGAAGTTCAAATGTATATGGTTTGTTTTATTTTCTCCATGCTTAACATTAATGAGCATTTGAGTTCACCCTTTATATGTTTACTTTTCCCCATGATGTAAAGAAAGGTTTTAGGTATGAAAAAATGGATGATCTTTATGGGAGATGTTGAAGATCTTTCACTAAGATTCGAAAATTGTATTCCGAGTTTTGAAAGGCACTAAACTTTTACGGTCCTTTGTTGTATGTTTTTTATGTATTACATATTCTTAAAAAGTAATGTAATGTCTATGTACGTCAAGATTTGGGTCAATACAGTTGGTATCAGAGGAAAGGTTTAGTTAACCTTTGGAAACTAGGATGTGAAAACTTTAGTAAGATCCCTAGAGACATTTCTAAGTTATGTCTAGGGATGTCCCTAAGGTTACGTATAAGTATAGGTTATAGTCCTAGAATTATAGAAACAATATTATAATTAAACCTAAGATGTTAGATATTGAAGGTACTCCCCCTTGATTATGATTTTTCCTCTCACTCTATTCTTTTTGGGTTTTAGAAAATGGATGGAAAGAGGAAGATTCACGATAATAGAGGATCTGATGGACAATGGAATGATATTCTTCATGGGAAACCAAATGAAATATGATCTGGAAGTCCACATATCGTTATTATGCCTAATCATAAATCTCATAATATGATCAATAATCTCAACTTTGGTAAGTTTCCCGACTCAACTAATAAGAGAAAGATGGAGTTTCATGATGATCATAGAGGAAAGAAAGTTCAATTTCCCTCATGTAAATCATGTGGGAAGAGGCATCAGGGATATTGTTTCAAAGGAACTGGAAGATGATTTGGGTGTGGAAAAGAAGGACATAAAGCCAGTAATTGCAAAGGAAAAGGTTCAGTTAACACCATGGACAAGGACAATGGTATTACTACGACATCAAAAATGATTAAATTTTTTAAATGTGGAATGTATGGGAATTATGAAAACCAATGCCCTATGGGAAAGTCTCATGAAGAGAATTAGCATGGTCATATGGGTAGTATTTATGTTGATGATGATTAAAAGACTACAAATGGTATGTGAGATGAAATAATTTCTGAATCTCGGTCAATGGTTTAAGAAGGTAGTGGAATGATTTATGTTTATCAAGAGTTATGTTGTATAGGTAGTGGTACTATGGAATAAAGACACATCTAAGGATTGTTACACTATTGTTTTTCCTAGAGTATTTGAAATTATATGTTGAATGGTACCAGTAACCATGAAAGGTTATTCAGATATTTTTGGGAAGTAGATGATATGCACATAATGAAGGGATAAAGAGATAATGAGATGTTTGATAGTATTCATGAGTTCATGATTGATATAAAAACAAAGTGATATCATGGTTTGAGTATATAGAATTTTTTGGATTTTGGTATGTGGAAAGAGTTAACTTTTGATAGAATTCATGTTTTCACTAATGTTCTATGGTAATTCATGTTTCAAAAGAATACATGATTAAGGTATTCACATGTATGGAATGTGACCAACAAGATATATCTTATGATATATGGGGGATAAATGATGGTATTCACGTGCTTGTTATGTGAACTTTCCCGTAATCGTTTTCTTTATACCATAAGATTGGACAGATGAATTTTGAATAAGTCTAAATATTGGAATGCATTAGGTTGGACATCAAATAGTATTGTTTAAGCCTAGAAATTTTTTATATTATTTCTAGAATTATGTAATAGTATAGTTTTAGAAAAAGGACAACCTATAGGACGGGCGACTACTCATCGCGTCGGACAAGGCTGTGGGAATCAAACCCACAACTGAAGTGCGACATGCTTTTATCGCCCACCACTGACCTATAAGAAGACCTTGGTTAGTAGAAACTAGTTTTATTATATTAAGCGGTATGATAGATGAAGTATAAGTCCATTTTGGAACCATATTCGATTAATCTCACCATAGATGGACTTATGTATATATCTTTGGCTAACTTATGTTTGAGAAAGATGGAATGACCTATCATTCTATCACATGATTTTCTAAAACTTCGCCAATGAAAAATTCAAATTCATTTCTTTAGGAAATGAAGTGGAAATTTTTCGAGGCACGAGAAATGTTGAGATTGTACCAAAATCTAGTATTTATTTTAATTCAAAAATTATTCAACATTAGGGAAATGATATTGAAAACCAAAAATGTTTTCCTAGTACCCTCATATCTGACTAATCAGATGGTACCTTAGATCATCACAAATTTATGGCTTTGTGATTGTTGTCTTTTTCATAGCCATGTTCTCTACCACTCTACATCAGAATGTGATAGTTAGATTTCTCTTCCATATCTATTTTTTCACCTATGTTCTCTTATGTGTAAATCCTAGGATAAGTTAATTTGGGTAACCGTTTTGTTACATAATTTAGTTTTTAAAGTTATGTTTCGGTATTCCTTTTTACGACGTGGGTTTCTATTAAAAAAATTTGAAGTAGTAAACCATTTATAACCCCGACGAATTTCGAGGGCGGAATTCATTTTAAGGGGGGTAGAATGTAACACCCCGAGATTTTATGAAAAATATTCTTTTTAATTGATGTCTTGTGTTGTACGCTACACCAAAAGGAGCTTGCACTACATGCATCCCTGACTGGGCTTGCATTAGACGCAATCATGACCTTCCACGATAGCGTGTGTTGTACGCAATACTGGGTTTCACTAAACAATGATATGTTATATAAACTAGCCTTTATGAATAGTAATACCAACTTTTTGAAACTTTATAAATTTTATCTTTCAAAATGGGCGTTATTTTTGGATTTATAATATCAAAATTATCCTAGGGTGAAGTTTTGGTATTTTTCTGAAAACATTCAATTTTTGATGAATAGTGAAAACACTGGGTTACTATTTAAAAACCGACTTTTTATTTAAATAATTATTTATTTTATTTAAATTTATTTTAGGTAAAAATAGATACATAATACCTAAATAAGTTCAATGTAGTTCATTGGAGTCATTTTAGAATAATATTTGATATATAAAAATTTTATTTCACTTTTGACCGTCTTTTACCCACCTCCTAGGAGAATTTGTAAATTCACATAAAACCTAATTTTACCGCTTCTGTGAGGGGAATTTCGAAAATCAGAGAGATGCGGTTAATATCAAGGAGTAAAATGTTTTTTAATAAGATAAAAATAATTTTTGGTGAATAGTAACTTTTTTTTTACCACGATTAAAAGTAAATAGGGTAATTAAGGGTAAAAATGATATTATTATTACCCTAACACATGTACTTATTCTATTGTATAAGTCTAATTCGACCAAAAACAACCATATAAATAAAATATTTTCATTTAGGTCCACTTGGATTAGATTAAGTCATTTATTATTATTTTATTTAAAGAAGAGTTAAAATAGTTAAAATCAATGTTTAATAACTAAAAAATTTTTAATATAGGGTTATACATAAGATATATTCAACTATAAATATTCATTAAAAATAAAAAAATATTTCCTACATAATGGTATTTTATTTATAATTTTTAGACATTAAATAATTTAATTTATTTATGACACAATGATGATGCAGTAATTACCTTATTAATGAAATATTAACATAATTGATGTTATAAATACCCAAATAAATGTAATTTTAGACTTTTTATGAATTAAACTTATTTTATAGGTCAATATGTCATGTTATTATTGATTTAATTAACTTTTTCGAACTACTCATGCTTTTATGATTTTTACGAAAATCAATTACCAAATAGTGTCAAAATTTACATAAAATAGTTTTTAAAACAAATATTATATTATTAATTATTATTTTATTCGTAAAAATATAAGGATCGACCAAATGGCTTAGATAAGGTTATATATATTAATAATGAACCACTTGATGTTCGTTTGGCTTGTTATAGTATGTTTATTAACCATAGTGTAATAAAAAAAAGACACAGTAAAAGTTAAATTATTTATCTTAGAGTTAAATATAAATGATAAGGTTAAAATAGTAACCTAAACTTGTCTAAAAAATATTGGTTGAGAGGATTTAGACCCACAACTAATTTATATTCTAAATAAATCAATTTAGAGCTATTATAAACTGAATATAACTTTATTATAAAATAATATTTTTTGTTTTTCCAAAGGTGCCCTTCTCCTCCCTTATAAAAGGGAACCTCCTACCTCTCCTCCTCACTCCACTTTGAGCTATCAAGCTCATCCAAACCCTACCAATTTCACTTCTCCACTTCCCTAGAAACAACCTAGAGGTCCTGGTATTCTTAAAAGACCAACTCTAGTTCCCTAAGAGAAGGTTAAGAATAGGTGTGTCAAAGTAGAGGAGGTCCAGATACATACGAAGCATATCAGACATAAGGTAAGGGATAACTTTTACAATCTCATTTTTATTTGAGATTGTTAATTCTTAAGTATTTACTGGGGTTATAATTATCATTCATGTCCATGTTTTCTAAAAATGGCTTCATGAATGTTTAAATTACTTTTTACCCATTTTTGAATTTTATTACATGGTATGTAAGTAATCTTTCTTTTGTTTAAGTTAAGAGGTATTTTTTTCACTTTTCTAGAAAAAGTACGGGAAGAATGTTTTTTTTAACTTATACAACAAGAATGGATTTTTACAGTTTCATAACGCTGTATTTTCATGAAGCTTACTCTACAATATTTAATAACTATTTTCAAAAAAAACTTTTTCATTAAAAATTGCATGGCATTTTGTGAAAAAAAATGATTTTGAAGAAGAAAGGATATTTTCCTCAAGAATTCATTTCAAGTGTTTTATCAAAACCATTTTCCATATAAGATGGAATTATTTCATATGTGTATGTTTCAAGTATAATTTCTCTATGATTTACATGGTTTCACTTTTCTTATGATGAAATGATATCAATTTTTTTTATGGATTATGTTATGATGGGATGATGTTTATGAAACCCATTTTATTCTTTGGGTAATGATGAATGATTTATGTTCATGTTGTGGTACACTTAAGAATGATTTCATTATGAGATGGGTGGGACCTATATCTCCCTCCAATGCATTGGGTAATGATTTATATCTCATGAGATAGAAATGGCTTGAATGGTAAGTTAATCCTGTTCAGTGTTACAGGACTGAAACGAGGAGTGAACTCGATTCAGAAAGGGACTTTGTCCACTAAGATGGTATTGGAAGAAATTCCATGGCTACTATAGAAATCATATCATGTGCTTAATGGTTTCCACAATTACATGTTTTATTCCCATGCTATTTTATCATGATTAATGTTTCTTTATGATCTATACCTTACGTACTGCCATGTTTTATGTCATTGCTCAATATTTTGATGTTTAAATATTATGTTCATGTTTTGAAGTTCAAATGTATATGGTTAATTTTATTTTCTCCATGCTTACCCTTACTGAGCATTTGAGATCACCCTTAATATGTTTACTTTTCCCCAAGATATAAAGAAAGATTTTAGGTAAGAAAAAAATGATGATCTTTATGGGAGATGTTGAAGATCTTTCACCAAGATTCGAAGATTATGTTCCGAGTTTCCAAAGACACTAAACTATTATGGTTCATAGTTGTCATTTTTTGTTATGTATTAGATATTCTGAAAAAGTAATGTAATGTCTATGTACGTCAAGGTTTGGGTCTCTACAGTATACCCTCCCCGAGATAAAATATGATGGTATACATTTCTAGATTTTGTCTCCAGAATATATCTCTTCTATTCCAATTAATTATGAATAACAAATCATTAAGAAATCATTAATAAGATCATTAATATATGTAATCTTCTAAAAGTTTACCTTTCACATACCAAATAATGCTTCTTTTCTTCAACTTTAATAAAACATTTTCCATGTGAGTTCATCTATAAAAATATCTATATGTCATGGATTTCCATGTTCCCTATTCCCAAAAATGAAATTAAAATTGATGGTTGATTTGAAATCCCTCAATCTCCTAACAGAAATCAATATAAATTTCCTCCTGACTCCTAAAATGTCATGTATATCAAATTTCATCTAATAAAGAAAAGGTAAAACAAATCATACTATAATATTTTCAATTTTAGTCAAGAAAAATCTAATGGTCTTACCAAAATGGTCTCACACAACTGATCTAGTGTTGTTTTTTCAACACTTATCTAATCATTACAATAATGCATACTTTTCTTCTACACTATTTTAATATGAAACTTTTGAATTTTATTGCATTATGACCACTTGTAATATCAATCTCATCAAAATATTCCACTATCATTTGGTCATGGCTATGAGAAATTGATAATTTTGGTAAACATGTGTAGCCACATTTACCAATCCTAAAACTCTTCTTTGATGTTGTGGGAGTACATAAAGAATATTTGGGAACATCAAGAAGTGCATGTGGATGTTCCTCCATAGATGTGAGAACCTGAAGCTCATCTATAGATGTATGTGGTTGATCCACTGATCATCATCATCATTTATTTATTTACTGAAAAAAGTAAAGAGACATTAAAAATTGAGGAAAAGACCTAAGGACGTCATAAATAGAGAAAATTGAGGGCATCCCCTCTGGAACTACATGATATTCCAAATGATTAGCCTCCTTATTTCCCTCATGCCACGTGTTTCTCAAATGAGGGTTATTGCAAAGGATTCTACGACACTTCTTGATAGTGTAAATAATGGACCAAGGGGTGACACCAAGACCCTATAATGAGTTGAGGAGCACCAAGAATCAGTTTCATCCTAGAAAATGTTAATACCCCCATGATGACTGAGATTGAGGTCAGAAAGAAATGAAAGAGCCTCTGCTTGAATGGAGGTGTCACTGCCGAAGTATGATGTGAATACCAGAATAACATCCCCCTAGAGTTGTGGACGATCCCTCCACCATGCATGATACCTGCTATGTAGGAGATATCAATATTATGGTTCATCCCCAAAGATGTAGGATGCCAAAAAACCCACTGGCACCTCATGGTGTGATCTGGATATGTGTTGGCCATTTGCAACATATAAATGGAAGGGGCCTCCCTCCCGGGATCAAGAAACCTGACCAGGTCGAGCAAGAGACTGAGAGTGCTAGTGATAATGGACCTCAATGAGTAGCATCTTCCCTCATATCTAACTTTTTTTCCAACCTGCCTAAGACACCAACATCCATCATGCAGAATTGTAGTCTGGGCTAGCCTCTCCACCCCCTTGGTGGCCGATCCATGAACCAATCAACAAGGAACAAGTAATATAGGGAGGGAGGGGAGCATAAGGTAGTGAATTAGACAATGAAATACCAAACTTCCTGAGATGAGTCCCCTTGAAGAAAATGTGGGAAACACTCTCCTCTTGATGATTCAGCCAGCAGGTACAATGAGACAACAGAGGGATACCGCATTTCATAATATTTTCCTTAGTGGTCAACCCATTATATCTGATCCTCATGGTGAGAAAATAGTACTTCATACGAATGCACTTCAGCCAAAGATTCATGTACCAGTCCTCTCCCTACGGTTGTGAGAATAGATAGTGGCATCAATACATGGTGGAAAAGGACATTCATATAGAGGGGGTGAGAATGCACCAATTAGGATTCGTTGAGGTATCAATAAGGTGATGCATGCTTTGTTGGTCTTTTTCTGTCACCGCCTTAATGAAGGCCGAAAATATGCATGCTTCTACAACTGAGATATCAAGAACTGGGCATCCTGAGAAACCCAGCACAGTGAAAACCCAGTTCAAATGCTAGAAGGGCATGTTTCCCTCCTCGATGATCTAGAGGATGTGAGGTCAGATATCCCGGAAGTGAGGCCACAACATTGATAAGAAAGTATATATGTTTCCATCTTCCATCGTCAAACATATCGCATGATAGCTTCACACAATCACACCCCAAAGAGTGAGACACTCATGGATTACCCATGTCAACATAGCATGAATGCATGTTAGATTATCGGTAAGATTACAAAAATTGATCCCACCTTCTTGTGTGGGCTTCACCATTTTCCCCCCATGAAACCCAAATGTGCTTCCCTTCCGCATGAGAATCCCAAATAAAGTGATCAAGTATCTAGTCAATTTGAGAAATGAAACTCTTTGGTACCATATCAAAGGAGAGGGAATGGACTGGAGTGGCAATAAGAACACTATTAACCAAGGTCATCCAACCACCGAATGAAAGGTATATGTTTTTTCAGTTGAGGAAATTCTCAGTGACCCTAGTAATAAAGTGGTCAAAGTGATGAATACGAATCCTGACTGAAGAGATTGGTTCACCCAGGTAGATTTTTGGCATGATCCCAATCTGCATGTCCTAGAGATTACTAATGAAATCAGTATACCTTATGGAGAGTCTTTTGGAAATTAAAAGGATACTTTGGTATTTTTTGAAGACCTACCCACTCCAATGGCAGTATTCCTCCAGTACCGTGATAAGGCAACGAATGGACCACATATTGGCATTAATGAAAACCAAGGTATCATTGGAAAACATGAGGTGGGAAATAGATGGGTTTCCCCACTTCCCTCTATAATGATTCTATACTTCATTGATCATGATTTTGTGAAGTAGGTAGCTACAAATCTCCTAGGTAAGGATAAAAAGGGCTGGGGAGAGAGGTTCACTATAACGACCCATACGTTACATACATTGTTAATACATTAAAATTGAAGTACACTTATTACAACATATGAAAAAACCACAAAGGACCGTATAGGTATAGTGTCTTTAAAAACTGGGAAACATAAACAACTGGTTCATAAATCTTCTACAGTGTCTCCAATTTATTTCATCATATCTAGGGTCCCTTTTAGCATATTCTACTTAATATCCATCTTCCTGACCTGGGGAAAAGAAAACATAAAAGGGTGAGCTCAAATGCTCAGCAAGGGCAAGTAAAAGAAATAAAAATCATATCATATCTTTTTGAAAATCATAACCTGCAAAAGAGATCATAATATCTTAACATTGAATAAATCATAGAAGTGAAAATGAGATCCCCATAATCATAACATGAAACTTGAAACTTTGTGGCATGCACACATAATCATGGAAAATCATTTCTTGTTAGTCATGACTCATTTCCAAAACTATCTTAGTGGACAAAGTCCCTTTCTGAACCGAGTCACGCTCGTTCCAGTCCTGTTTCACTGAACCGGTATAACCTACCGTTCCAGCCATGTCTATCTCATGAGATATAAAATCGTTACCTAATGCATTGGAGGGATATATAGTTCCCACCCACCTTATAATGAATCTTTTCTTATGTGTGAGACATAATCATAAAACATACATCATCGCATAACACATGTAACAAAAATGGGATTCTTGAAACATCATGACATCATAAATCAATTCATATAAGATAAAGGAATTCATAAAAATAATTCCATCACAACATGATCAAATCAATTTAATAATAGGGATAAAAACATGACCCTTTATTATCTTAGATGGAAAATAATTTTGATAAAACACTTGAACTCCATTCTTGAGGAAAATATCCTTTCTTCTTCAAAAACATTTTTTCCTTTCATAACATGTCATACAACTTTAAAATAAAAGAAGTTGATTAAAAATAAACATGAAAACATGTAAAGGAAGATTCTTGGAAATAATGTTTTTAAAAATCCATTCATGCCATATAAGTTAAAAAAAACATTCTTCGCGTACTTTTGTCAGAAAAGTCAAAAAAAACCTCGTACAAAAACGAAAAAAGATTCCTTTCATATCTTTTACTAAAAATCACAAAAGGGTAAAATTGGATTTAAACAATTTTAGGTGAATGGAAATAATATTACATATTGGGGAAACATGGATGTGGATGATAAAATACACCCCAGTAAATACCAAAGTATAAACAATCTCGGATAAAATGAGATTGTGATATTTCCCTTACCTTAGGTCCGATTTGTTTTGTACGTGTCCGAAGCTCCTGTATAATGGTTTAAATAATGTTATTGACTTATTCCAGAATCATACATATTGATATGATATCATATATGGTCATATTCTTAGCTTCTTATTAGTAATATTTCATTGTTACTTGTTACTCGGGTCTTTATTGCCTTTTGTTCTTATGCGTGTTTTGTCGAATAAATTCTTATTATTATTTGAAGGTTATAGATACCTTATATCCAGAATGGTATTAGTGTAACATATATCATATTTATTCATTCAATTAATTTATATAATTACTATGTAATGATGATCATGTTGAACGAGTCACATCACATCGTGGAGACGGTATTCCGTACGTACGCACGAGTGATGATATCGTTCCTATGATCGTCGAATTGTATTGGAGTATATATATATATATATATTATTTCAGTTTCAATATTACTTAATAATAATCATAAATAGTTACTCATTACACCATTATACCCATCCTTGTAAAGTGATGGTGGAAAATAGATTACACCACGGCGTGGAGACGGTATTCCGTACGTACGCACGCGCGGTGATTTCATTTTTCCGTAGGATGGATAGAAGGTGAATTAGGGTTGTCTCATATTTATAATAACATATCAGTATGTAATTATTACTGATGTTATTACTTTATCATGAAACAACTAAAGAAGAAGAAGTTGAAGAAGAAAGAAATTGAAAAGATCGGTAATGGATATTACCTCTTCTTTGGAACTCTTCTTTGAATCCTCCACTTAGGGAACTACGATTGGTCTTTGAAGAAGACCAGGACCTCTAGGATTATTCTAGGTAAGTGGAGAGGATCAAATGGCAGGGGTTGGCCGAGCTTGAGTGCTCAAATTGGTGTGAGGAGGAGGGGGAGGAGGTTCCCTTTTATAAGGGAGGAGAGGGGCACCTTAGGAATATCTCAAAATATTATTTTATATTAAAGTCAAAATCAGTTTATAATGGTTCCAAAGGGTCTTATTTCTAAGATAATGTGGGGATGGGTCGAAATCCTATCATCCAATAGGATTTAGACAAGTTTATGGTATTATTTTAACCTTATGAATTAGATTTAACTCTATGTTAAATAATTTAACTTTTACCGTGTCTTTTTGTTTTCTTTCACTATAAGGTTAATACACTTACTATAACATGCCAAACGAACCCCAAATTGTTTATTATTAATATATATATCCTTATCTAAGTCATTTGGCCGAAACTTAGATTTTTAGGAATAAAATAACAATTAATAATATAATATTTGATTTAAAAACTATTTTGTTCCAATTTTGACACTATTTGATATATGATTTTTTTGAAAGTCATAAAAGAATTATATGTTCGAATAAAGTTTATTAAATCAACACTAATATATCATAGTAACCTAGAAAATTAGTGGAATTCATCAAAAGTCTCAAATTACATTTATTTTGGTGTTTATAACATCAATTATGTCAATATTTCATAAATAAGATAATTACTGCATCATCGTTGTGTAATAATTAAATTAAATTATTTAATGTCTAAAAATTATAAATAAAATACCATTATGTAGGAAATTTTTTTAGATTTATAATGAATATTTATTTTCGAATTTATCTTATGTATATCCCCATATTAAAAATGGTTTACTTATTAAACATTGATTTTAACTATTTTAACCCTTCTTTAAATAAATTAATAATAAATGTCCTAATCTTACTCAAGTGGGACTAAATGGTCATATTTTATTCATAAGGTTGTTTTTGGTCGAATTACACTTATCCAATAGAATTAGTACATGTGTTAGGGTAATAGTAATATCATATTTACCCTTAGTTACCCTATTTACTATTAACTGTGGTAAAAAAAGTAAAAAGTTACTATTCACCAAAAAATTATTTTTATCTCATTGAACCACATTTTAATTACTGATATCAACCGTGTCTGTCAGATTTTCGAAATTCCATTCACAGAAGCGGTAAAATTATGTTTTATGCAAAATTCAGTTTTTAACCTACCACTTAGTGGTTTCACTATTCATCAAAAATTGAAAGTTTTCAGAAAAATACCAAAATTTCACCCTAGGCTAATTTCGATATTCTGAGTCCAAAAATGAAGTCCATTTTGAAAAATAAAATTTATAAAATTTCAAAAAGTGGTTATTACTATTCATAACGGCTAGTTTTAATAATATTTTAATAGCATATCGTTGTTTAGTGAAACTCAGTATTGCGTACGACACAAGCTATCGAGGAAGGTCGTGATTGCGTGTAAAGCAAGCCAAGCAAGTGTTGTGTAGAAAAATATTCCTTTGATGATTCATATAACATAAAAGTCTCGGGTGTTACATTCTACCCCCCTTAAAAAGAATTTCGCCCTCGAAATTCATCACTTTGTAACAAACAGATGAGGATACTTCTCCCTCATCATATCCTCAAGCTCCCATGTAGCTTCTTCAAGTTGGTGGTTCCTCCATAAAACTTTCACCAATCGAGTTGTCTTGTTTCGTAGGACTTTTTCGCTACGATCCAGAATCTCTATCGGCTATTCTTCATAAGAAAGATCTTTCTCCAGCGGTACAACTTCTGAGCTGAGTACATGTGAAGGATATGGTATGTACTTTCTCAGGAGAGATACATGGAACACATCGTGAACTTGAGAGAGATTCGGTGGAAGCACCAATCGGTAAGCTACCTTCCCAACACGGTCCAGTATTTCGAAAGGACCGATATATCTAGGGATCAACTTCCCCTTCTTTCCAAATCTCATAACCCTCTTCCAGGGAGATATTCCTAAGAACACATTATCACCCACTTCAAAATCTAGGTCTTTTCTTCGGTTGCCGGCATAACTTTTCTGTCGACTCTGAGCTACTCTTATGTGTTGTTGAATGGAACTGACCTTTTCTGCCATTTCATCAATGAGATCAGGTCCTAATAGCTTTCTTTCCCCAACTTCATCCCAGCAAGTTGGAGTCCTGCATTTCTTTCCATAGAGATATTCATAAGGAGCCATCTGAATACTGGAGTGAAAGCTATTATTATAAGAAAATTCCACCAAAGGTAGGTGTTGATCCCAACCTCCTTTGAAATCCATAGAGCAAGCTCTCAACATATCTTCTAGGGTTTGAATTGTTCTTTCAGACTGACCGTCTGTCTGGGGATGATAAGCAGTGCTGAAACTCAACTCTGTATCCAGAGTATGCTGAAGACTTCTCCAGAACTTCGAGGTAAATCTTGGATCCCGATCAGATATAATAGAAAGTGGTACTCCATGCAATCTTTCCACTTCCTTTACATATATCCTGGCAAGCTGATCTAGAGAGAAATCCTCTCTAATAGCAATGAAGTGTGCAGACTTTGTAAGAAGATCAACTATGACCCAAATAGAATTATTTCCTTTGGATGTTTTAGGAAGTCCTGTGAAAAAGTCCATAGTGATGTTTTCCCATTTTTATTAGGGTATGGGTAATGGTAGTAACATCCTCTTAGACTTTTGTCTCTCAGCTTTAACTTGTTGACAAACCAAGCATCGAGAGACATATTCAGCAACATCTCTTTTCATTCCATCCCACCAGAAGTACTCTTTCATGTCCCTATACATCTTCGTGCTTCCAGGATGAATAGATAATGATGAACTATTAGCCTCATCCAGTAGCTCCTTCTTTAATTCGGGGATGGGAGGAACACAAACCTGATTCCAGAACTTTATTATCCCATCACAATCAAGGTTGAATTCAGGAACATTTCTCACCTTCTTTTGTAACTCGACATCTTCTTTCTGTGCCTCTTTAATCTTCACATGTATAGATGGTTGAACATTAATTTGAGAAAGATAAGATTTTTCCCCTTCCATTATAATTACATGATCCATCCCTTGTAAATACATAAATATTGGATCCTTTGTGATCCTCATCATGGATAAACTAGCATGGTCTTGTTGACTTAATGCATCTGCCACCTTGTTTGCTTTCCCAGGGTGGTAATGGATTGAGCAGTCATAATCCTTAATCAGCTCCAACCATCTTCTTTGGCACATATTCAGCTCCTTTTGTGTGAAAATATACTTTAAACTTTTATGATCATTATAAATATCACACCTTTCACCATAAAGGTAATGCCTCCAAATCTTTAATGCAAAGATTACCACAGGCAACTCCAAATCATGAGTTGGGTAATTTTCCTCATGGATTTTCAACTGTCGTGAGGCATAAGCTATCACCATATCATTTTTCATAAGAACACACCCCAATCCCTTCTTGGATGCATCACTGTAGATCACAAACCTTTCTCCACTACAAGGCAGTGTGAGCACAGGTGCACTGGATAACCTTCTTTTCAACTCCTTGAAATTCTCTTCACATTCCTCTGTCCAGACAAACTTAACTCCTTTCCGAGTCAACATGGTGAGTGGATTATCTAATCGTGAAAAATCTTTTACAAAACGTCGATAATATCCATCCAAACCAAGAAAACTTCAAATCTCAGTTACTGTTGTTGGTCTCGACCATCTTTCGATAACCTCTGTTTTTGCTGGATCCACAGATATCCCATCTTTTGAGATTATGTGACCCAAAAATGCAACTTTTTGAAGCCAAAATTCACACTTGGTAAATTTGGCATAAAGTTTATCCTTTCTCAGGGTCTTCAATATAATTCTAATGTGATCTTCATTCTCTTCCTTTCTCTTTGAATAGACAAGAATATCGTCTATAAAGACTACCACAAATTGATCAAGATAGTCTCTAAAGACTCTATTCATTAGATCCATAAAGATAGTAGGGGCATTAGTAAGACCAAATGGCATCACTATAAATTCATAGTGTCCATACATTTTATGGAAAGCCGTCTTTAGTATATCCTCCCTTTTGACCCTTAATTGATGACACCCTGAACGAAGATCAATCTTGGAAAAGTATTGAGCTCCGCGTAGTTTGTCAAATAAGTCATCAATGCGTGGGAGAGGATATTTGTTCTTGATAGTGATCTTGTTAAGTTCTCGATAATCAATGCAGAGTCTCATTGATCCATCTTTCTTCTTAACAAATAGAACAGGTGCTCCCCAAGGTGACACACTAGGGCGTATGAATCCCTTATCAAGATTCTCTTGGAGTTGCTTCTTCAATTCCTGCAACTCAATTGGGGCCATTCTTTAAGGTGTCTTTGAAATAGGCAAAGCATCCGGTACGAGTTCTATTGAAAACTCAACTTCACGATTTGGTGGAAGACCCGGTAATTCCGCCGGAAAGACATCATCAAACTCCCGTACAATGGGCATATTCTTAATCGTGAGTTTCTCACCAACCATTTGAGATAAATAACCTTCATTTAGTGGAATCAAGACCCATAAGATGGAAGGAATATCCACTGGAAGGTTATGTTCATCCTTGCATTGATAGACGATCATAGATTGATCTGGAATATGAAATGTGACTTCCCTTCTTTGGAAATTGATATGAGCACCATGTAGAGAAAGCCAATCCATGCCAAGAATCAAATCAAATTCCACTAAAGGAAGGATCACAAGATTTGCAGGAAGCACTTTCCCACAAACTTCGATCGGAGAAGAATTATAAACTTTTGATGCAACTGTTGTGCCATTAGGTGTTGTCACAGCTAACTCAACATCTAATTGTTGAGGTAATACGGTGATACCCTTAGAAAATTATTTAGAAATAAAAGAGTGGGTGGATCCAGAATCAAATAAAACATTTGCTACTTTAGAGTGGATGGTAAGTGTACCTTTCACCACTTCGTTATCGTACTCCACATCGCTGATAGAAATTGCATGTGACTTTACTTTGTCTTTAGCCTTAAGATTTTGTTGACGTAGACCATCATCATCAACCCTTGGATTTGGGCATTGATTGGAATAATGCCCCATCTCATTGCACTTGAAACATTGAAGTGTAGTAGGTTCATTCTGTGTATCCCTTCCTTTGTTTGCGTCATTAGACATCTTCTTCCCATTATCATGACATTCAAATGGCCGATGACCTTGTTTTCCACATTGAAAACATTTACTTGTCCCTTTAAGACAACTCCCTCCATGTTTCTATCCACACTTTGAGCATAAGGGAAAGCTCATATTCTTTTCAGTGTGCTCTTTAGATTTTCCTTTGAATTCCATCTTCCTCTTCTTATCAAACCCATGTGACTGATGGGTTACTCCAATCTCCATCTCGACTTTGAGAGAACATCGAACGATTTCCTCGTAGCTATTGAAGTCCCTTATGGATAACGCCCTTGGAAGACTTGGTTTTAAGCCACTAAAGAATCGATCGATCTTACTCTCAGGTTGGATAATAATACCAGAAGCATACCTTGCAAGTCTTGTAAAATTTGCTTCATAGGTACCAACAGATTCATCATCCATTTTCTTCAGTTCAAGGAACTCTTTCTCCATCTTTGTTCGGAGAATATGAGGGAAGTACTTATTGAAAAATAAGTTCTTTAACTCGTCCCATTCCATAGACTCAATTTCATCCCTTTGCCTTGTATTCTTAATAAGATTCCACCATTGATCAGCATCTCCTTCCAAACGATACACTGCTAGGATGACTTTATCATGCTCAGAACATTGAAGAATTGAAAATATTTTTTCAGTAGTCCTAATCCATTGTTCAGCAACTTATGGATCAGTAGACCCGCTGAAAGAAGGTGGACGCTGCCTCATGAAGGATTCAACAGAATGTTGCTCCTTCCTTTGCTCGTTTGGAAGTCCTGTATGATTCATAGCTTGAGAAAGTTGTGTGAGCATGGCTACAAGATTTTGCATTCCAGCTCCCATATCGTTTGGTTGCTCAGGGGGACAATCATTGCATTTCCCATCGCATTCTACATTAACACGGTTCCTTCGGGTTCCAGCCATTGACTAAAACCAAGAAGAATAGTGTGAGCAACACTAATAATAATAGGAAAACCAAATAATTTAAGAATAAAATTTTCATGCTTAAGGTCTTATCCTAGGTTATTCAAGTCCATTTCTAAAACACTAAGATTGTGTTCTATGCTTAGACTTATCCTTAGGGTTCTTACTAAGGATTTTACATCCTATTTTCCAAAGGATGACTATACCTTTCCTCTGATACCAACTATAACGACCCATACTTTACATACATTGTTAATAATTCAAAATTGAAGCACACTTATTACAACATATGACAAAACCACAAAGGACCGTATAGGTATAGTGTCTTTAGAAACTGGGAAACATAAACAACTGGTTCATAAATCTTCTACAGTGTCTCCCATTTATTTCATCATATCTAGGGTCCCTTTTAGCATATTCTACTTAATATCCATCTTCCTGACCTGGGGAAAAGAAAACATAAAAGGGTGAGCTCAAATTCTCAGCAAGGTCAAGTAAAGGAAATAAAAATCATATCATATCTTTTTGAAAATCATAACCTGCAAAAGAGATCATAATATCTTAACATGGAATAAATCATAGAAGTGAAAATGAGATCCCCATAATCATAACATGAAACTTGAAACTTTGTGGCATGCACACATAATCATGGAAAATAATTTCATGTTAGTCATGACTCATTGCCAAAACTATCTTAGTGGACAAAGTCCCTTTCTAAACCGAGTCACCCTCATTCCAGTCATGTTTCACTGAACCGGTATAACCTACCATTCCAGCCATATCTATATCATGAGATATAAAATCTTTACCCAATGCATTGGAGGGATATATAGGTCCCACCCATCTTATAATGAATCCTTTATTATGTGTGCCACATAATCATAAAACATACATCATCGCATAACACATGTAACAAAAATGGGATTCTTGAAACATCATGACATCATAAATCAATTCATATAAGATAAAAGAATTCATAAAAATAATTCCATCACAACATGGTCAAATCAATGTAATAATATGGATAAAAACAGAACCCTTTTTTATCTTAGATGGAAAATAATTTTGATAAAACACTTGAACTCCATTTTTGAGGAAAATATCATTTCTTCTTCAAAAACATTTTTTCCTTTCATAACATGTCATACGGCTTTAAAATAAAAGAAGTTGATTAAAAATAAACTTGAAAACTTGTAAAGGATGCTTCTTGTAAATAATGTTTTTAAAAATCCATTCATGCCATATAAGTTAAAAAAACATTCTTCACGTACTTTTGTCAGAAAAGTCAAAAAAAAAACCTCGTACGAAAAACGAAAAAAGATTCCTTTCATATATTTTACTAAAAATCACAAAAGCGTAAAATTGGATTTAAACAATTGTAGGTGAATGGAAATAATATTACATATTGGGGAAACATGGATGTGGATGATAAAATACAGCCCAGTAAATACCAAAGTATAAACAATCTCGGATAAAATGAGATTGTTATATTTCCCTTACCTTAGGTCCGATTTGCTTTGTACGTGTCTGAAGCTCCTGTATAATGGTTTAAATAATGTTATTGACTTATTACAGAATCATACATATTGATATGATATCATATATGGTCATATTCTTAGCTTCTTATTAGTAATATTTCATTGTTACTTGTTACTCGGGTCTTTATTGCCTTTTGTTCTTATATGTGTTTTGTCGAATAAATTCTTATTCTTCTTTTAATGTTATAGATACCTTATATACAGAATGGTATTAGTGTAAAATATATCATATTTATTCATTCAATTCATTTATATAATTACTATGTAATGATGATCATGTAGAACGAGTCGCATCACATCGTGGAGACGGTATTCCATACGTACGCACGAGTGATGATATCGTTCCTATGATCGTGGAATTGAATTGGAGTATATATATATTATTTCAGTAACAATATTACTTAATAATAATCATAAATAGTTACTCATTACACCATTATACCCATCCTTGTAAAGTGATGGTGGAAAATAGATTACACCACGGCGTGGAGACGGTATTCCGTACGTACGCACGCGCGGTGATTTCATTTTTCCGTAGGATGGATAGAAGGTGAATTAGGGTTGTTTCATATTTATAATAACATATCAGTATGTAAGTAATACTGATGTTATTACTTTATCATGAAACAACTAAAGAAGAAGAAGTTGAAGAAGAAAGAAATTGAAAAGATCGGTAATGGATATTACCTCTTCTTTGGAACTCTTCTTTGAATCCTCCACTTAGGGAACTAAGATTGGTCTTTGAAGAAGACCAGGACCTCTAGGATTATTCTAGGGAAGTGGAGAGGAGAAAATGGCAGGGGTTGGCCGAGCTTGAGTGCTCAAATTGGTGTGAGGAGGAGGGGGAGGAGGTGCCCTTTTATAAGGGAGGAGAGGGGCACCTTAGGAATATCTCAAAATATTATTTTATATTAAAGTCAAAATCGGTTTATAATGGTTCCAAAGGGTCTTATTTCGAAGCTAAAGTGGGGATGGGTCAAAATCCTATCAACCAATAGTATTTAGACAAGTTTAGGGTATTATTTTAACCTTATCAATTAGATTTAACTCTATGTTAAATAATTTATCTTTTACCGTGTCTTTTTTGTTTTCTTTCACTATAAGGTTAATACACTTACTATAACATGCCAAAAGAAACCCAAATTGTTTATTATTAATATATATATCCTTATCTAAGTAATTTTGCCGATCCTTAGATTTTTAGGAATAAAATAACAATTAATAATATAATATTTGATTTAAAAACTATTTTGTGTCAATTTTGACACTATTTGATATATGATTTTTGTGAAAGACATAACAGAATTATATGTTCGAATAACGTTGATTAAATCAACAATAATATATCATAGTAACCTATAAAATTAGTGGAATTCATAAAAAGTCTCAAATTAAATTTATTTTGGTGTTTATAACATCAATTATGTCAATATTTCATAAATATGATAATTACTGCATCATCATTGTGTCATAATTAAAATAAATTATTTAATGTATAAAAATTATAAATAAAATACCATTATGTAGGAAATATTTTTATCTTTCTAATGAATATTTATTGTCGAATTTATCTTATGTATAACCCCATATTAAAAATGTTTTACTTATTAAACTTTGATTTTAACTATTTTAACCCTTCTTTAAATAAATTAATAATAAATGTCCTAATCTAACCCAAGTGGGCCTAAATGGTCATATTTTATTCATAAGGTTGTTTTTGGTCGAATTACACTTATCCAATAGAATTAGGACATGTGTTAGGGTAATAGTAATATCATATTTACCCTTAGTTACCCTATTTACTATTAACTACGGTAAAAAAAGAAAAAAGTTACTATTCACCAAAAAATTATTTTTACCTCATTGAACCACATTTTACTTACTGATATCAATTGTGTCTGTTGGATTTTCGAAATTCCATTCACAGAAGCGGTAAAATTAAGTTTTATGCAAAATTCAGTTTTTAACCTACCACTTAGTGGTTTCACTATTCATCAAAAATTGAAAGTTTTCAGAAAAATACCAAAATTTCACCCTAGGCTAATTTCGATATTCTGAGTCCAAAAATTAAGTCCATTTTGAAAAATAAAATTTATAAAATTTCAAAAAGTGGTTATTACTATTCATAACGGCTAGTTTTAATAATATTTTAATTGCATATCGTTGTTTGGTGAAACTCGGTATTGCGTACGACACAAGCCATCGAGGAAGGTCGTGATTGCGTGTAAATCAAGCCAAGCAAGTGTTGTGTAGAAAAAGATTCCTTTGATGATTCATATAATATAAAAGTCTCGGGTGTTACATTCACCCTACCTTAAACCCCCAGATGCCTTGAAGAAACCATCAGACTTACCCATGAAGTGGAATTCCAACGAAGAGGAGATGAAGCAGTGGAAAATGAGATCGACAACCAAGTTAGAGAATCCCTTACATGATAACACTTTGTTGATGAAGCTCCATTCCACACGATCATAGACCTTGTTCATATCCAATTTTATTGCTAGTTTAGATCCAAGTGTCATGGTGTTCAGGTCCCTGACCATCTCATTAGCCAACACAATCACCCCCTGAATTGAGCATCCCTTTAGGAAACTATGTTTCTCCATGGAGAACCACCACAGCATGTGCATGTATAGTCTTGCATTGACGAGGCTTGAAAAGATTTTGTAGGGAAAGTTATACATAATAACTGGCCGACAATGTTGAATATAGAAGGAATTTATGCACTTGGCGAGGAGGACCAAAGAAGAAACAATGACCACTTTTGGAAAACTACCACCCCAGAAATACTCATGAATGGAATTGGACCAATACCCTTTGAATTCTCCATGGAATCTATGCAGAATAACCCTGGAAAGCCATCTGGCCCCGGTGCACTATCCTCTCTAAGTCCCATTAAAGCCTGTGAATTTCAGCCTCTTTCGAAATAGACCATGTTGACTCATTGTCATGGGAGGAGACTTGGTTCAAGATGACCCCCAGGAAAACATCATCACCACCCGGTTAGCCCTTAGGCATACGTGGATTCAGACCAGCAAGCCTGTCCTTGAAGAGGGAAAGTTAAAGGCACCCCACCACATCCCTGTCATTTTAATATGAACAATCCTCCCTCAAAATGTTGGGTTGCACTCTACATGTCCTCCCATTGATACAAGAATAGAAGAAAGAGGTGTTCATGTTTCCCGATTCAAGCTGACAGATACACGAAGTCTCCCTCACCTTACGTTCATGGTGGAGAATCATATCAGACAACAATTCCTTATCCAAGGAGAGTTCCTCAAACTCCCAGTCATCCCAGTCTGCCTCAATACTAGCCTCCAGTTGTTCCACCTCCTATAGAATTGTAACAATATCTTTGTCGCAGGGATGAATTTCTTTCACCTACTCCTAGAACCGACCTCTGAGTCTCCTAAGATTGGTATGAAGGGTAATCCACGGACTCCCTAGCGAAGAATCCCTCTATTTTCCTGGGAAAATTTGCTTATAGCCAGGGTGGCTTCTCCAGTGTTGAAAGAATATTAATGTGTCTTATATTTTATGGTTTGCTGCAATCTTGAAAAGGATCAGAGAATGGTCCGAAATGCCACGAACTAGATGCTGATGATGGTACTGGGAAACCGGGAAATGGACTGCATATTGGCAAGGCATCAGTCAAGACGACTACAACACCAATGATCCCTATGCTGTTTATTAGACCACGTGAACCGATTTCCTGAAAACCCTGGGTCCATCAAACCTTTGCCTACCATGAATTGGAAAAACTCTTCGCTTGGAAGGTCCCCCAACATTTTTTCTCTTATGGGTCCGCAATAGCATTGAAATCACCTCCAAGAAATCAAGGGTGACATCCAGGATCAAAACCGTTGAGATCTCTCCATAAGTTCACCATCTAATGGTGGTCGAAACTCCCATAAATAAAGGAAATGAAAAAGACTCATTCCACATGAGTAATCTTGGTAGTAATAAATTGATTGCCTGCCTACACAAGGTCTACAGCTATGATCTTGTGCCAAAAAATCCAAATGTGGCTATTTGAGGGATCTCCATGCATGGACCCATGCATTTGCGTCCTTCTAGAGAGGTCGAGGGCCATAGAACTCGACTAGCTCAACAACTCCCTTCTAGTGAGCAGGAACCATAGTCCCATCCAGAACAACAAATGGTACGGAAGGGACCGCCCTGAGGGCTGGGTCTGGAGCTGAAGAATGTGAAACTGCAGGTGCCATAACCAGTTCGGCCCACAATAGCGGGGCCTGGGAGGTTTTTTCCATCTTGAGAGAACTTTCGTGCTCACCTCAGGTCGCAGCCCCACGAGGCGGATGACTTCCTTCCACAAGGTATGACTCCTTTCCCTTGCACACCTCCAAAGACCAGCGCGCACGGCTAAAACTCCATCTCCCCATGACATGGGGAGCCATGCACCACGCCTAGATGAAGTTCGCTTCCTTGCCCGGGACTAGGAAAAAGATGTCCTAGTAAATAGAGGAGATCTTCACGGGAGCACCCAAACCCCACGACCCCATAAACCACAGGAAGGATGAAATCAGAGGCTATGTCAATCCAAATCTGACCGTTTATCCATGGGAAATGAGTTGTCAATCTCGATCAACTGACTGATCTTTCTTTATCATTCAAATCAAAGTAACAAATATTTAAAACACAAATCTACAAATTCACATACTACAATTCTAATTTAAACAAAAATTGAAAAATTATGACACACTAAAGTAATCTAAAACATTAAACATTGTTACTCATATTTATTTATAGTTAACTAAACTGCTAACGATAGTAATGATATATGAAATTCCATTTAAATTATTGATAAAAAATCCAATATTTTGTGTAGTAATATTAAAAATTTCTCATCCTCATAAATTTGTTTTCACCCAAAAAAAATATTTTCTAACATGTAAGATTTAAAATAAATTTTCATTCTACAAATTCAACAAATATATAAGTTACATATTGTTAAACATGGTAAACTAAACATAACTGAAATAAAATAAAAAAACATTTCTACTAATTAGTTGTAATACGTTTTTAAATAAAGAAAAAATTACAATAACTAACATTTTATGAAATTAATAAAAGTAAAAAAGAAATAAACATATATTACCTATAATATAAGGAATACACTAATGGATTTTCCCCAAATTCCACCATCACGAACATTCCTCATGGCACAAAACTTGTCTACAGCATGCTCATCATTATTATCCGTTAATCTTTCCATTGTAGTCGAGATCTCATATACATTAGCATCTTTGTCATATTGATCATCACCAACACATTTTTCTCTTTGAAAACAATAGAAAACTACACAACGTATTGACCAAGAACATAGAATTTTTTTCATGTGTTTCTATTATAAAAGAATCAACTATGTCTTCCAATCTATTCAGATTAACAAGTATCATTCCAAATTCATCTCATCTGAAACTATTGTTACTGATAAACCATTTACATTTAAACATTGAAACATTAATTTTCATGAAATAAACCCATAATATATCTTCAATGTCTCTTTAATATGCACTTGACGCATAAATCAGGTTTTTGTACTTATAACTCAAAAAATGCATTACATCTTCGAACACTAATACAACACTATTCTGAACAATACTTCTGTTGTCCTGAGCTTTCGAATGAAATCTATAACCATTTATTTCATACATGGATCATGTTACCATATTTATACATGGACCACCCACTAACCGTATTAATTTATTTGATGTATCTGATCTATGAAGCACGGTCTTTTTAAACTATGGAATTTTTTTTTGTTATGCTCATTCCAAATCCATGTTTCTTTCTAATTTTGATGACATTATTTCAACCCATTAATATGTAATGTTATATATGATTTAGAGTTATCTATGTTATTAAAGAGGTAAAAATGTACATTCTTCATCTGTTGAACTCAAAATGATTCGGCTTTCAAACCCCTAATCCCCTTTCCCCCATTATTAACTCATTCCTAGCGAGGTGGTGACAAACCAATGTGCTTCGTCATAAACAAGTAGCTCATTCAAAACTCCACAACTGCAATAGATATATACATTTCAATAATGGAGGTTCCAGGATGATATGAATTCTTAACATACTCATTCAATATCCTTATACTCCAAGGAAAATGATACAGTAACCATAGATATACAATTGCACAATTCTTTATTTATCGAACTAGATGAACCATTAAATTGACCATTTTGTCAAAAAATAGACGACAATAAATTTTCAATTCAAAAATAATAGAAATTGCTTTGTTTTCCAAAATGTATATAGCATCAAGATTAGTAAAATTATTAAAAATTGTATTGAAAAAATAACACACCTTCATGATATTTGTTATAAAACTGATGGGCAATATTCCATGCAATGCAACTGGTAGAAGATGTTGATTCATGACCTGAAAATCATGAGATTTCAAACCAGTCAACTTCAAATCCTTTAAAGAGTCAAAAAAATTTACATTTGAAGAATAACCTTGCAACACTTTGATATCATGAAGACACTGGGAGAAGCTAATTGTATCCCTCTTGGATATAGTATGAAAAGATGGGGGATGAATTTTTCACCTTCCATCAGGAGTGGGAGCTAACTCTAATTTTATTCCCATTGATATAATGTCTAGTCTTTCATTAAACCAATATTTAGTCATACTTTTTATATCTATCAATGTTCTAATAAAACTGTCACAAATAATCTTCTCCACATGCATGAAATTAGTGTTATGTTTCACTTCATGATATCACCAATACGGTAGCTCAAAAAATATTTACATTTTCATCCAAATATGTCTATCACTACCAAATTTATATGACTTTCCCAATGTCACATCAAGGTTTGGCACCTTCCCAAAATAGAAATCAATGTATAATGTTTTTTTGGCAGTATCGAATTCTTGTGAGCCATTTAATGCCTTTTTTAATCTCCTATATTACTTATCCATAGGAAAACCAATCAATGTCCCATGTATACTATTTTCCTACCATGATGCAATAGAAAATATGAAGAATGTTGTTTGAAAATTGGACATTCTTAAAGCCCCCTAGCACTATATCTAGAAAAATATCCATATGCTGGGAATACATTTATAGTTATCATAATCATTATATGCAACTAAAAATATTCCATTCTATAAGAATCATACACCCTATTACCATCCTCCCATAATAGATTCAAATAATAAATTAATGTTGGTAAGAAAAAAAAATCATTTTTGGGTTGCTTTAGTCCAGAGATCATTAAACGCAGCATGTCATATTTTCACATCAAACAAAATTCTGGTGATAGGTTTTAAATTACTAATAAAACATGCCATGATATATGTGTGCTACTGATGTTTCAATATGGATTCATTCCATCCATAAAAAAAGTTTTTTTGAGATTTATATCTTCAGTTATAAATGTATGATATTGCTCATCAATTTTCATCCACTGTGACGAATCAGCTGGATGGCGTATTTTTCCATCACATATATACTCATAAAAATTCAATATTAACATTTTTTCATCATGTGAATTAGAAAAATAATCATTTCAAATGAGAAATTATAGGAAGATACCAAAATAACAAGGAATGGATCTGTATAATCTCTACATTAGCCTGTGATTTTTCTTTCAACTTATACTATGATTTCCCACAATTAAGAGGCTCTGATAGAAATTCATATTTCTTCCTATATATATCTCAATCATTCAGAAAATCATATATTATCTTTCTTCCCAATCCCTTTTGGAATAATATTTTTGGGGCCTTATAATGTTAATCAGGAAGATCATTGTGTTTAGGAAGAATTTCTTTCCATAATTGTTGCAGCTATATTATACTCTTGTCACTCCATCCATGTTTGACCTTCCGGTTAATCAATATTAACACCAATTATAAAATCATGAAATCTATTCAATGAGGATAAAAATGTTTTTATGATCAAAATATAGATTCCATATTTTTGTTTATTTTTCATTTTTTTATACATTAATATCACGAATCACTTTTTTAATTTCATCATTGTAACCATCTTGAAAAGCATCATCATTAGTGGATCTTATATTCTTCCAAGTTTCACCCTGCCAAATCCAAGGGCTATAACTTGGATTAAAACCATCAAAAAATTAAATGATCTTTGATCTCTATACTTTTAAACTTTTTAATATTTATACATTTGAAGAAAAAATAGAAAAACATGTCATTGTTTGAGAAATTTTGTTTATCACTTTCCAAAAAAGGATATATATCATCCTCATATTCATCACTCATTCAATTTTTTATAATCAAACTTAGACTCATTATAACCTATAAAAAATATCAAAATTATACATATTATTAATGTTAACCTCACCTATTTTGATAATCTCAATTATGTTTTAATATGCTTTGAAAATCCCAAATAATGTTCATTTATATATTAACTACATTTTCATCCTACTATTTTGTTGATAAGAATATCAAAATGATATTTGGAATATGTTAATCAATGTTTATATATATTTATATGTACATTGAAATTATTCTAACTCAATTTGCATATGTGTTGCATAGAACACATAAGTGTTAGGTGTTTCATTGAACAAATAAGTCTTGAGTCCACTGGTATGCACATAGCTGCTGATACAGACAAATAGAGACCTACTGGTACTTATTCTACCAATAGACATAGGTTACCGATAGAATGAATAGACAGTCACTGAAATATAAGAGAGCTACCAGTATGTATAAGTCTACCGGTATGCAATTCTACCGTTACACAAAGGTCACCGATACACAGATCTACCAATATGTATAATTCCACTGGTAAGAAAATTCCACGGATAGATCACGTCTACCGATACAGACAAGCAAGTTACTGGTACTAGCGAGTTAATGATATACAATAAGAGATACCGACAGATAGCTACTGATATAAGAAGAGCTACCAATAGAAGATTGTTGACCTCACCTATTTTGATAATCTAAATCATGTATTCATATGTGTTGAAAATCCCGATTATGTTTTCATTCTATATGATATTGTTAAGTATCATTGATCTATACTTTAATTCTTTCAAATCTATGATCAAACCAATAATAATTTTTAATATAGTCTTTGAAATATGTTAATCCTCATTTATCCATGTTCATACATGTTATAAATTGATTCTAACCCAATCGGATGTGTTCTGCATAAAACAGATAAGTAATCTGCCTATAGCTACCAATAATGAGCTACCGGTAACCAGTCTACCGATAGACTTAACACAGAGCTACCGATAGACTTAACACAGAGCTACCGATAGACTTAACACAGAGCTACCGATGTGCTTATAAATGTAAGCTACTGACTTACAGACAGCTACCGATACAAATATAGAGCTACCGGTGTAAGTATAAATAGCTACCAATGGAATAAGAGTCACCGATGGACGAAGCTACTGATAGACTCACAGCTACCGATACCAACGCATGGAGCTACCGATGCATGTACCTACCGATGTTCAAGCTACCGATGTTCAAGCTACCGATGTCCAAGCTACCGATGCTGATCACCTACCGATCACTCGACGCACTGTTTGAATTTCTTTATTTCCTATATTTAATCTATCCAACGGTCATATCATGTACATTTTAATGATTTGTCAAATATCTGATAAAGGTTGTCGGATGTCAGGAACCTATACCTCGTACCTGCAGAAAGGAAATCTTTTCTGTCTCCTGTTGCACGTGACATAAATACAAGAAGACTCTTCTTAAGAGATAAGCGAGACAACACACACAGAGACAAGGAGGACATACGACATACTCAAGAAAAACCTCTGTGCATACAAGAAGAACCAAGCAAGACAGAATCACATATAAAATCAAGCATACTCGAGAAGAGTTATGTGCATTCAAAAGAATATCAAAGAGATTCATCGACTACATCTCACTACCTACGAACCTGGAGCATACGACACTCTATTTCTCAAACAGAAACGAGAAGAGGACTCAAACTCACTTCTGATCGAATCCAAAGAAGTCCAGAGCTACACTGAAATCACCAGAACCACTTCTAAACTCTACAACTCTTGTTCTGTGATTTATTATTACTCTTTTCGAGCAGTGTGTGTTATCTGATGTATCTAACACATACACTGTCTCCTGTACTCAAACTGAAGGATTTGTAAATCCTTACCAAACTCTTTCATTCTTTATTTCCCACGAATAACAGTGGTAGAGGTCGTGTGTGACCTGGACAGCTGGTTGCTGTTGTACTGTTTCCCACAAAGAACAGTGGTAGAGGTCTTGGACCTGGACAGTTGTAAACTGTTGAACCCCGATCCAGGGTGTGGATCATTTTTATATAAACTTTTGAGAGGACTAAGTCTCGGCTTGAGACTGAACCTCTTGGTTACATTTTTGTGCCATCTCTTTCAATGTTTTACTCCGCTGCTAATCACTTTAAAACCAATACTGTTTTTAAAGTTACTTTGATAATTAAATTAGAAAGTGTTTATGTTAAGTGTAGATTAGTAAGTTAGTTTCAAAAGATAATCACACACTCATGTGTTGATTAACTGGGAATTAATCAATCCCTTGAGAATCTGACAGAACCTCTACTTTAATATAAATTCACTATAGTTTAATTTATTATTTTATTTGGGGGTCTTTAAGACACTGTTTTTTTAAATACAAAAATTTTAATTGGTACTCAATTCACCCCCCTCTTGAGTAAACCACTCCGACCAACACTTGGTATCAGAGGTTGAAAATACTTTCTAAAAGTACTCTGCTTTTGAACTGTGATTTTAGTTGTATTTTAAAGTTCTTAAAATTTCTATTATATCTAAATTTTTATCTCTTTAAAATTTTCTCATCATGGACAATAGACTTGAGGGTGCTGCTACTAACCGGCCACCTTTCTTCAATGGAACTAATTATGCTCAGTGGAAACTGAAAATGAAAATTCACCTAGAAAGCATAGGTTTTGATATTTGGACTGCTATTGAATCAGAATACAAAATTCCCACTACTGCTAGATCTACTTGGGATGAACCTACGAAGACTGCTTACAATAACAATTGTAAAGCTATGAATGCCTTGTACTGTGATCTAGGAGATGAAGAATTTAATAGAATTTCTGCTTGTAAAACTTCTTATGAAATTTGGGATACCTTAGTTGTTTCTCATGAAGGAACAACTAATGTTAAAGAAATGAGATTGAATACTTATACTATCAAGTATGATAATTTTAAAATGAAGCCTGACGAACCCATTTCTGACATGTATCTCAGGTTCAATGAAATTGTCAATACAATGATCTCGCTGGGAAAAGATGTCTCATCGAAGGAACAAATTATGAGAATTTTGAGGTGTCTACCTGATAGATGGAGAGGCACATCTGTATCAATCAGAGAATCATGTGACATTGCTGCTCTACCTGTCAAGGAACTAATTTGCAAGCTGATGATGTATGAAGAAGATCTTAAAGTGAAAAAAGAGGAAGAAAATGAACCTGCAAGAAAGTCTGTTGCTTTCAAATCCTCAACTTCAAAGAATAAGGACAAAGAAAAGCTTCAAGCTGTAGTTGAAAGTTCAAGTTGTGAAGACAGTGGAAGTGATTCTGACAGTGATGCTGAGATGGCCCACATTGCTAGAAGATTTAAGAAATTTTATAGGAAAAAGAAGTTCTTCAGAAAAACAAATTATAAGGGTAAGTATGATCACCAAGGCAAATGGAAATAGGATTGGAAGAAGAATGACAAATCAGATGATGTTGTCTGCTATGAGTGCAAGAGAAAAGGACACATTAAAGCCGACTGTCCAAAGCTGAAGTATAAAAATAAATATGAATATAAGGACAATAAGTTTAAGAAAGCCATGAAGGCAACTTGGAGTGCTTCAGAAGACAGCACAAGTGAAGTTGAATCTTCAGACTCTGAAAGGAATCGAGCCAACATGTGCTTTATGACAAACACTTCTCAGGTAACTGCTGAAACTCCTGCTTCAAATTCATATTATTCTGGAGATGATTCTGAAGGTGATAACATGTCTAAATCTGAATTGTTTGAATACTGTGACATGTTAGAAGAGACATGTAATGAACTTAAGGATAAATACAATTCATTAAAGAAACATCATGCTCTCACCACTACAGTTAAAACCGAACTCACTATTGAAAAAGAGAAAAATGCTCAACTGTTAAAGGAGAACACTGAACTGAAACTATCTAATGAACAACTCAGAAAAGACTTAGAGAAGTTCACAAATGGAAAGAATACTCTAACACAGATGCTAGGAATGAAAATAGCACCTAAATATACTACTGGTATAGGATACCAACCTGAACAATGGAAAATTGCCAAAACTAGATTCATTTCTAAATCTTGACAGAATGAAGGTAATTCTGGAACTTCATATGCTTCAACCTGTTATATACATAGCTATGGATCGAATAAAGTTTATCTTTCAAATCATGTCAATTATACAAATTATATGAGACCCATTAGACAAATATGGGTACCTAAAGTGTTATTGGCTAACCTGTCTGGACCCAAGAAAATCTGGGTACCAAAATCATCTCCCATCTGAATCTGTTTTGTAGGGAACTTTCTTGAAGAGCTCCTGTAAAGAGACCTGGTATTTGGACAGTGGATGTTCAAGACATATGTCAGGAGACTTCTCTTGTTTCAAGAGTTTAATAAAAGTTGATGGAGGCTTTGTCACCTTTGGTGACAACTCTAAAGGAAAAATCATCGGCCTAGGCCAGATTGGTAACACTGATTCAATTTTGATCTCTAAAGTTTTATTTGTTGATGGCCTTAAATACAATTTATTAAGTATTTCTCAGTTATGTGATGATGGTTTTCATGTTAAATTTGAAAATGATTCTTGAAAAGTTTTTAATTCTAAGAATGTTTTGGTATTTTCTGCCTTAAGAAATGAGAATGTTTATGCTGTTAATCTGAATTCTTTAGCTAAGAAGAATATTACTTGTTTGAATGCTTTTCATAAAGAATATTGGCTATGGCATAGAAGATTAGGACATTGCAACATTCACTCACTTAGAAAACATTCTAGGAAAAACCTAGTTAGAGACCTACCTAAATTAGAATTCCCAAATGATAGAGTGTGTAACCCCTGTCAAAAGGGAAAACAACACATAGTTTCTTTTAAATCAAAGAAAGAAGTTTCGACTTCTCAACCACTTGAATTGGTTCACATGGACTTGTTTGGACCATCAAGAGTTTCTAGTTTAAATGGGAAGCACTATGTTTATGTTCTTGTAGATGACTTTTCTAGATATACTTGGGTATATTTTCTAGCTCACAAAAGTGAAGCTTGTTCTTACTTTGTCAAATACTCAAAGTCTGTAGAGAACCTTAGTAGACTTAAGATTAAAACTTTGAAGAGTGATCATGGTCGTGGGTTTGAAAATCAAGATTTTGAATCTTATTGCTCACACAATGGCTATACTCATAACTTTTCTGCTCCTAGAACACCCCAACAGAATGGTGTAGTAGAAAGAAGAAACAGAACCCTGCAAGAAATTGCTAGAACCATGCTCAATGAATATGACCTACCTATTTATTTTTGGGCGGAAGCTGTAAATACATCTTGTTATGTCATTAATAGAGTCTTAATCAGACCTGTTCTTAAGAAACCCCCTTATGAATTGTGGAACAATAGAAAGCCTAAGGTTAATTACTTTAAAGTTTTTGGTTGCAAAGTATTTATTCTGAATACTAAAGATAATCTGGATAAGTTTTCTTCCAAAAGTGATGAAGGAATTTTTCTGGGTTATTCTATCTCTAGTAAAGCCTATAGAGTATTCAATAAGAAAACCAAATGTGTGGAAGAATCTGTTCACATCATGTTTGATGAAACTGATCCACATGAGCCTAAAACCTCTCTTGAGAATCTTGAAGAAGATTTGTCTATTCTGGACCTTAATGATAAATCTAAAGAACCTGTTATAAAAGTATCCAGTTCTGGAATTTCTCCAGAATCTGCTTCTGTTGAACCCGAACCTATAGATGAACCTGAAATTTCTAGTCCAACCTTTACTAGATCAACGAGGATTCTAAAGAATCATCCTTTAGAAGCTGTTGTTGGTAATCTTGATAGAGGAACACAAACTAGAGATTCTCTAAGAAACCAGGTTAAACATCAATCTTTTCTTTCACAGCTAGAACCCAAAAATATCAACGATGCTATCAATGATGAATTCTGGGTAATAGCTATGCAGGAAGAATTAAATCAGTTTGAAAGAAACAAAGTATGGGAATTAGTTGACAGACCCAAGGACACTTTGACAATAGGCACAAAATGGGTTTTTAGAAATAAAGTAGATGAATCCGGGAATATAGTTAGAAACAAAGCTAGACTAGTTGCACAAGGATATAGTCAAGAAGAAGGTATAGACTATGAGGAAACTTTTGCACCTGTAGCTAGACTAGAATCCATTAGGATCTTACTTGCATATGCTGCACATCTGGATTTCAAGTTGTATCAAATGGATGTGAAAAGTGCATTTCTAAATGGTTTTATAATTGAAGATTTTTTTGTAGAACAACCACCTGGATTTACTAACCCCCATTTTCCAAATCAAGTTTTTAAACTTTCTAAAGCTTTGTATGGTTTGAAACAAGCTCCAAGAGCTTGGTATGATAGACTTAGCAATTTCCTTATTTCAAAAGGTTTTACTAAAGGGATTGCTGATCCAACTCTTTTCATTAAAAGAATTTCTAAAGATGTTTTAGTTGTACAAATATATGTTGATGATATTATTTTTGGATCTTCTAAACACTCTTTATGTACTGATTTTTCAAAAAGTATGCAAAATGAATTTGAAATGAGATTAATGGGAGAGCTTAAGTACTTTCTTGGATTTCAATTATTTCAAAATGAAAATGGTATTATTTTGAATCAAAGTAAATATACAAAGGATATTTTAAAACGTTTTGGTCTGGATAGTATCAAGGGAAGTGAAACTCCTATGAGTACTACCTGTAAATTGGATGCAGATGAAACTGGGAAACCAGTTGATCAAACAAATTACAGAGGTATGATTGGTAGTTTACTTTATCTTACTGCTAGTCGAACTGATATTATGTTTAGTGTGTGTTTGTGTGCCAGATTTCAAGCTAATCCAAAAGAATCTCATTTGCTTGCTGTTAAAAGAATTTTTAAATATCTCAAACACACGGTTAACGTAGGTTTGTTTTACCCAAAAGGACAATCCTTTGAGTTAATGAGTTATTCAGATGCTGACTTTGCTGGTTGTAAGTTAGATAGAAAAAGCACATCAGGAAAATCTCATTTGCTTGGAAAATCCTTAGTTTCTTGGTGTAGTAAGAAACAGAACTCAGTTGCATTATCTACTGCCGAAGCAGAATATATAGCTGCTGGTAGTTGCTGTGCACAAATTCTGTGGATGAAACACACTCTTTTGGACTATGGATATGTTTTTAAACATGTTTCAATCAACTGTGATAACACCATTGCAATAAACATCTCTAAGAATCCTGTATCTCACTCTAGAACCAAACACATAGATGTAAGACACCATTTCCTAAGAGATCACTATCAAAAAGGTGATATTTCTCTTGAATTTATTGGCACTGAACATCAATTGGCTGATATTTTCACTAAACCTCTAAGTTCGGATAGGCTAAGTTACATAAGACACGAATTGGGAATGTTTAATTACAACCGGTGTGAAAATCCTCACTGATGTGAAAATCCTCACTGATGTGAAAATTCTCACCGATGTGAAACTTCTCACCGATGTGAAAATTCTCACCGATGTGAAAATTCTCACCGACGTGAAAATTCTCACCGATGTGAAAATTCATACTGATGTACAATTCTCACCGATTTGTTTTTCTCACCGATGATTAACTCACACCGATGAAATGTTTTTAAAACATCTGTCTGCCGCCAAGAATATGAATCGTTTTATATTATTTTTATTACTCTATTTTAGTCATTTATTTGGAATTCCTAAATGATAAAACTAAGTCTAAGCCACTTATTACCTCACCGAGCTCAAAATCCCTCACCTTCGAACCTTAGCTCCCAAATAGACCAAGAACCCTAAATCCCGCGATGGCAAAAAACAAGCTTCCTATCGTCAGAGATGAAAGAGTAGAACCAAATGCTAAGAAGCAGAAGACACAACATAAAGCCAGTGTTAGTGAAGTCAGAACTAGATCGGGAAGGCGACCAGTGAATCCTCACTTGCATAATAGAGACATAGTGATCGAGAAGGAACTGTGCGTGGAATGGCTACTGCCTAGCAAATCGTTAGTACTCGAGATTCTGGAGGACCAGAAATGGGTGGATTGTTTCTCGAATAACAATGGCCCATACTACCCGAAGTTGGTAAAACAGTTCTATGAGTTTGTAACCTTTGAGAAGTCTGAGAATGAGAATCGAATAAGATCTTTTGTAAATGGAAAAGAGATGTCTTTTTTCTTCAGTAGAGTGGGCTGAGAGTTTGAAAGTACCACATGAAGGTGTCTCTGGGTATGTATCAAGAGCAATGCCACCTAGCAGTGACATCTTTGATTATGAAACCGCCTTAAAAGAGCTAACTGGTAATGGAAATCAAAGGCAAGTGGTTGCTGCTGAAATGGATGGAGAAAATCGACTGCTTTTCAAGTTTGTTCAACATGTGTTGATACCAAGGCGAGGAGATTTTGCAAATCTGAGATATCAAGATATCTATCTTCTTCATTTTCTAAGACATGGTGTGAAGATCAATCTGTGCAGATTGCTAATGCTTCAAATGGAAGACATGATTAGACCAAAGTCAAAGACTAATGCTTTGTTCTTTGCCAAGATGATTTCAGTGATGATAAAAGTGAAAGGAATAGGTGAGTCTCAGGATGAGATAGTTGTAGTCAAGAACAATTTCTGCATCACCTCGACTGTTTGCAAGTACAAGAAAATTAACTGGAACCCATGGAAGGGAGAATGGGTCAGTGATGATCAGAAGATTTATGATAGGTTTAATCCTGTGGATCATCCCTCAAGACCAATGGATGAGAGAGATCCGAGTCTGAGAACTGATGAAGAGGAACCTGTTTATGGTGATGAAACAGAAGAAGAAGAAGAAGAAACTCCTATGGATGTTGGAGGAGATCCAGACTTGCCCCCAAGTCCTGTTGCAGAATTGGTCTATTCTAGGAAAGGAAAGGTAGAGGAAATTGTATATACTCATGAGGAAGACCAGTCTGTACCTCACCAAGAAGAAGAGGAAAAGGAAAATGTATCTGAATTGTCTTCTTCCGGTAGTTTAAGTATGAGCCCTTTGATTGGGAACTCAGCTATGCCTGCTGATGAAGTAAAAAGAGTTACAGAAGAAGCTGTACCTGTATCAGAAAATCTTCAAGATGTTGCACCTGTGGAACTTGTAGTAGAAGATTCTGATGAAGAGAATCCAGCACCAAATGCTATTGTGATACTTAAGAATGCACCCATTGAGGGGGAGCATCAATCTATTCTTGGAAATGTTACAGTAGCTGTTGAGCTTGGAGACTGGGTAGAAGACCCAGGGTTTATAGTCTGTGGATTGGATTATCCAGATTCAGATAATGAGATGTCTATGAATAGACCGAAGACCAATTATGATCTTGCTCCTGAGATGTTTCCAGATGATGTGGTCAGATTTCATGATTTGAATAAGCTGAAAGAGGACCTCAAAACCAGTTTTGTTGAAGAAGTGAAGTTAATGGAAACCTCTCTTGCTTCCTCAATTAATTCAATAATGACTGATTCTGTAGTTAGTTTGGCCTCAGCAAGAGAATCTGCTGCAGTTGTCTCAAATGATTTTGTCTCTAAATCTGATCTTGAATCCATGAAGAATGAGCTGAAAGAATCATTCAGTGTATCAGTTGCTGAGATGAAGAAAAGCTTTTATGAAGAAATGAAAATGTTAGAGAGATCTTTCGAGCTATCTCTGGCTTGTAATTTATCTTCTTTTATGTCTGAGATTATGGAAGAAGTGAAAGAGTTCCAGACTCAGTCTTCAAGAATCGAATCAGATCTGGAAGCTCTCAAGACATCAGTTGCTGCTTTGGATTCTTATATGAGCTCCAAGTCTCAAGATGACAAGGACCTAGCTTATGTGAAGAGTGTAGTAAGCCAGTTTGTCTCGGTGTTTGAAAGTTTCAAAACCTCAGTGAAGGATCATGTTCAATTACAAGACTCTCAAGTTCAAAGCCTAATCAGTGGTTTGTCTAAGATTTTTAAAGAAACGGTTTCCTTCTCTCTTGGCCCTCTGACATCCAAACTATCAGTTGACCTGAATCAAGTTCAAGCAATGTTGAAGGAGGAGATTGGTTCTATTTCAACCAGTGGCTTTGTGGACTCCTCAGAGTTGATCCGAGTGGTGCTTTCTACAAGAGATTCTGCCAGAGAAATAATTAAGATTGTTCAAGATTATATGAGAGAAGCCTCTGCCTCTCAAGAATCCATAAAGAGCAAAGTGGACTACTACTTCACCAAAATTTTCACCAATCATCAACTCGAACACCACTTCAAGATGATGTTGGAAAACATGAAGCTACCTCCAGTCACTCAAGATTTCAGAGAACAAGTGAGCAAGCTAAGAGAACTGACTCCAGCCTTAGAGAAATTCATGGAAAACAAAGATGATTTCATCTCTGCTATGGAAAGAGGAGGAGGAATTATTATGGATTTTAGAAATCTGCTGCTGCCCTTCTTGCATGTTGATGCCAGACCAGTCATCATACCTCCTGCTTTGCCTGCTTCTACCTCAGCTGCTTCCACAGTCCAGCTGACTCCTGCTCAAGCTATTCGCAGCCTCACACTGATGATCACCCAAAGATCTTCAACCTACAGGCCTGAATCTGTGTCAGTGGCCCAGCCTCCTTTGATCTTTTCTGGGATTCCAAAACCTTCACCTACATCCTCACCACCCGAACCTTCTTCTGATCCCAAAGGAAAATCTCACGTGGAAGAGGTGGAATGATCCAATGGCTAGGATTTTTGATAGGAATTCCTTTGTATTCTGTTTTTGTACTTTTTGACTACTCTAATACAGAACTCCTTTTACTTATCATGTTTTATTTGTCTCCTATATATATGCTTTCCCACTGTTTGATTATCACAAAGGGGGAGAATAATAAGGAGAATAAGGGGGAGAACAAAATGAGAGAATAAGGGGGAGAACAAAGAGAATGAAAAATATTTTCAATGGAGAAACATAAGGAATAAGGGGAGACACTTTACCCTTCTTTTCATTTTTCCCTCTGATACTTTATGTCTATTTAGTACCTTATGATTGTTACCTCTGATAACTTATGTCTATATCATACTATTTCTATTATCTCTGATGCTATTTTCAATAAGAAAATTGAATTCAATATTATACTCTTTACCATTATATTTTCACTATGTTAAATGCCCATATCATAAATTGTGATTATCAAAAAGGGGGAGATTGTTGACCTCACCTGTTTTGATAATCTCAATCATGTATTCATATGTGTTGAAAATCCCGATTATGTTTTCATTATATATGATATTGTTAAGTATCATTGATCTATACTTTAATTCTTTCAAATCTATGATCAAACCAATAATAATTTTTAAAATAGTCTTTGAAATTTGGTAATCCTCATTTATCCATGTTCATACAAGTTATAAATTGATTCTAACCCAATCAGATGTGTTCTGCATAAAACAGATAAGTAATCTGCCTATTGCTACTGATAATGAGCTACCGGTAACCAGTCTACCGATAGACTTAACACAGAGCTACCGATAGACTTAACACAGAGCTACCGATAGACTTAACACAGAGCTACCGATGTGCTTATAAATGTAAGCTACTGACTTACAGACAGCTACCGATACAAATATAGAGCTACCGGTGTAAGTATAAATAGCTACCGATGGAATAAGAGTCACCGATGAACGAAGCTACTGATAGACTCACAGCTACCGATACCAACGCATGGAGCTACCGATGCATGTACCTACCGATGTTCAAGCTACCGATGTTCAAGCTACCGATGTCCAAGCTACCGATGCTGATCACCTACCGATCACTCGACGCACTGTTTGAATTTCTTTATTTCCTATATTTAATCTATCCAACGGTCATATCATGTACATTTTAATGATTTGTCAAATATCTGATAAATGTTGTCGGATGTCAGGAACCCGTACCTAGTACCTGCAGAAAGGAAATCTTTTCTGTCTCCTGTTGCTCGTGACATAAATACAAGAAGACTCTGCTGAAGAGATAAGCGATACAACACTCACAGAGACAAGGAAGACATACGACATACTCAAGAAAACGCTTTGTGCATACAAGAAGAACCAAGCAAGACAGAATCACATATACAATCAAGCATACTCGAGAAGAGTTCTGTGCATTCAAAAGAATATCAAAGAGCTTCATCGACTACATCTCACTACCTACGAACCTAGAGCATATGACACTCTGTTTCTCAAACAGAAATGAGAAGAGGACTCAAACTCACTTCTGATCGAATCCAAAGAAGCCCAGAGCTACACTGAAATCACCAGAACCACTTCTAAACTCTACAACTCTTGTTCTGTGATTTATTATTACTCTTTTCGAGCAGTGTGTGTTATCTGCTGTATCTAACACATACATTGTCTCCTGTACTCAAACTGAAGTATTTGTAAATCCTTACCAAACTCTTTCATTCATTCTTTCCCACGAATAACAGTGGTAGAGGTCGTGTGTGACCTGGACAGCTGGTTGCTGTTGTACTGTTTCCCACGAAGAACAGTGGTAGAGGTCTTGGACCTGGACAGTTGTAAACTGTTGATCCCCGATCCAGGGTGTGGATCATTTTTATATAAACTTTTGAGAGGACTAAGTCTCGGCTTGAGACTGAACCTCTTGGTTACATTGTTGTTCCATCTCTTTCAAAGTTTTACTCCGCTGCTAATCACTTTAAAACCAATACTGTTTTTAAAGTTACTTTGATAATAAAATTAGCAAGTGTTTATGTTAAGTGTAGATTAGTAAGTTAGTTTTAGAAGATAATCACACACTCTTGTGTTGATTAACTGGGAATTAATCAATCCCTTGAGAATCTGACAGAACCTATACTTTAATATAAATTCACTACAGTTTAATTTATTATTTTATTTGGGGGTCTTTAAGACACTGTTTTTTTAAATACAGAAATTTTAATTGGTACTCAATTCACCCCCCTCTTGAGTAAACCACTCCGACCAACAAAGATGTTACTGATATGAAAATCTACTGTTACGCAGAGTAACGACCACTAATACAAGGCATCCACTAGTACAAAGTCTACCGATTCAAGGAGCTACCGGTACAAGAACAAAGAGATACCAATAGGATCTCACCACTATACAAAGATCTATAGCTACATAGAGTGACCAACTGAAGAGAGCTACCGTTACATGGAGTAACAACTACCGATGGAAACCAGTCATCATATCTCTAAAATCTCTATTTTTTTGTAATTTTCAATGACCATAATCGATGCTTTTGATACAATAATAATTAATTAATTATAATTGTTGTCATTTCTGGAACTGTACCATGTACCTATAAAAAGGTAATCATTCCTGTTGACTGGAGATGAATGTGTATAAAAGGGAACCACGAACTACTAAAGAAGATAACGAACAAGAGGGTTAGTCTTTTCCATGCATATATGAGCCAACCTTATGGTGATACAAAAAGACTTACATGCATAGAATAAGAAAGGATACATACTGAATCTGTAGAACAGAACAAGGAGTAGCGAGATTCAATGATTTCATCCACACTCAAGCTGATCAAGCTGATCAACTTGGACCTGAAGTCAAATACCAAAACGACACTCTTTTTTTCTGAAAAAAACTAGATAAGGACTCAAAGCTTCATCTACAATAATCTGAGGAGTCCATAGCTTCACTCAAAACACATAGAGCACTCTAAACTCATCTATATCATTCTAGCTCTATTGTGTTTCTTTTATTTATATTTTGAGCAGTGTGTGTACGCGGTATATTCTATACACACACTGTCTCCTGTGCTAAACTGGAGGATTTCTAAATCCTCACACAAAACTTACTTAACTCTCTTTCATCCCACTGGGGATAGTGGTAGAGGTCATGTGTAACCTGGACAACATGTGAGATGTTGTTATTTTGTTTTCCCACGAATAATTGTGGTAGAGGTCTAAGGACCTGGATAACCTTTTCACTATTGTTAACCCCGATCCCGGGTGTGGATCAAAATTTATATAAATTGTTTTGAGAGGACTAAGTCTCATCTTGAGACTGGACCTCTTGGTTAGAACTGCTATGTTTATATATTTTGTCTTAAACTATATTGAATATTCCGTTTCTATGTACTTTGAAATATAGATCTATTTTAGAGTAACTTGTATAGTTTAACTACAAAGTGTTTGTATTTATTGTAAATCATTATGTTAGCATCAAAATTTAATTAATCTTTAGATTAGATTAACTGATAACTAATCAATATCTTGAGAACCCAACTGACCCTTTACTGTATTAAAAATTCACTATAGTTTGGCTTATTATTCATTTTGGGGGATTTTAATATAAATATTTTTAACAGAAATTTTTAATTGGTACTCAATTAACCCCCTTCTTGACTATCCACTCCGACCAACATTTGGTATCAGAGGTTGTTTGTTTTTGTTTTAAAGGATTTCCAAACACTCTGTTTTTCAACTGTGATCATAGTTGTGCATTAATGATCTATAAATTTCTGTTAATTCTAAATTTTTAGCTCTTTTAAAGTAATACGTTAGTATGCATAATAGATTAGAAGGTACTGCAACCAGCAGACCACCATTCTTTAATTGAACCAACTACACTCAATGGAAAATTATAATGAAAATTCATCTAGAGAGTATGAGATTTGAAATTTGGCCATCCATTATAGATGAATACAAACTTCTTGTGACTGATAGAAAAACATGGGATAAACCTACCAAACTTGCTTACAATAACAATTGCAAATCCACTAATGCATTCTACTATTCCTTAGGGGATGAAGAATTTTATAGGATTTCTAATTGTAAAACTGTCCATGAAATTTGGGATACATTATCTGTTTCAAATGAAGGCACATCTAGTGTAAAAGAAATGAGACTTAATATTTATATTATAAAATAAGATAATTTTAAAATAAAACCTGATGAGCCTATTTCTGACATGTATCTCAGGTTCAATGAGATTGTCAATACAATGATTTCTCTTGGAGGAGAAGTCACTACCAAAGAACAGATCATGAGAATCCTTAGATGTCTACCTGACAGATAGAGAGGAACCTCTGTATCTATTAGAGAATCATGCGACATCAGCAAGCTACCTGTAAAAGAACTCATTGGGAAGCTGATGATGTATGAGGAAGAGATAAAGTTCAACAAAGAAGAAGATGATGAACCAAGGATGATGTAAGTAGCCTTCAATACATCTGATTCAAAGAGTAAAGACAAAGGGAAAATTCAAAGTGAAAGTGATAGCTCAAGCAGTGAAGAGAGTGCATCTGACAATGATGCAGAGATGGCTATGATAGTAAGACGATTTAAGAAGTTCTACAGGAAGAATAAATTCTTCAGAAAATCAAGTTATAATGGAAAATATGACAACAAAGGTCATTGGAAGAAGGATTGGAAAATGTATGATAGGAGTGGTGAAATTGTCTGCTATAAAGGCAAGAGGAAAGGACATGTAAAAGCCGATTGTACAAAGTTAAAATTCAAGAAGAAATATGACTACGACGACAATAAGTACAAGAATGATATGAAAGCAACATAGAGTTCTTCAGAAGATACTTCAAGTGATTCTGATTCCTCTCAGGATTAATAATCTCAAAAATATAATATGTGTTTCATGACAAACACATCTTAGGTAACATTGGATACTCCTGATTGAAATTCATATTATTTTGGAGTTGATTCTGATTCTAAATCTGAAAATATGTCAAGTGAGGAATTATTTGAATATTGTAGTATGCTGAAAATACCTGTAATGAATTGAAGGATATGTATAAGACCATGAAGAAACAATATACTTTGACCAGCTCTGTTAAATCTTCACTTGATATAGAAAATGAAAAGAACACTCAATTACATAAAGAAAATACTAAACTAAAATTGTCTAATAGAAATTAATAAAGGAGTTATAGAAATTCCAAAATGGAAAGAATATTCTAACTAAAATGATAGGAAAAAAAGTGGAACCTAAATATGCCACTGGAATATGCTATCAGACTGGACAGAGACAAATTACTAAAAATAGATTTATTCCTAATTCTTGAAAGAAAGCTTCTTGGAGGACTAGTTTTGAAAATTCATATGATTAAACTATTTATTCACATGGGTTTAGATTAAATAATGTTTATTTTTCCAAATCTCTTGAATATATTGATTATATGAGACCCATTAAACAAATATGGGTACCAATATCTCTGCTTTCTAACTTGTCTGGACCCAAGAAAATCTGGGTACCAAAATCATTTTTTGATTAAACGTGTTTTGTTGGAGACCTTATTGAATAGTTCCCATAAGAAAATATAGTACTTGGATAGTGGATTTTCAAGGCATTTGACTGGAGATTACTCATTCTTCAAGAGTTTAATCAAAGTTTACGGAGGCCACATCACCTTTGGTGATAATTCGAAAGGAAAAATCATCATCTTAGGCCAGATTGGTAACATTAACTTAGTTTTAATTTCCAATGTTTTATTTGTTAATAGACTTAAGTATAACCTGTTAAGTATTTCTCAAGTTTGTTATGATGGTTTCAATGTAAATTTTTAAAATGATTCTTGTAATGTTTTTAATTCTAAAAATATTTTAGTATTTTCTGCTTTGAGAAATGAAAATATTTATGCAGTTGATTTAATTTCTTTAGCTAAATAGAACATTACTTTCTTAAATTATTTTCATAAAGAATATTGGATATAGCATAGAAGATTAGGAAATTGAAATATTCATTCACATAGAAAACTGACTAGGAAAAACTTAGTTAGAGACATACCTAAACATGAATTCCCAGATGATAATGTTTTTAACCCCTGTCAAAAGGGAAAGAAATATAAAGTTTCTTTTAAATAAATGAAAGAAGTTTCAACATCTCAATCTCTCAAGTTGGATCACATGGACTTGTTTGGACCTTCCAGAGTTTCTAGTTTAAATTGAAAGAACTATGTCTATGTTCTGTTAGATGACTATTCTAGGTATACTTGGGTATACTTCTTAGCTCACAAAAGTGAAGCTTGTTCTTAATTTATTAAATACTCCATGTCGGTAGAAAACCTTAGTGGACTTAAGATTAAGACCTTGAGAAAAGACCATGGTCGTGAGTTTGAAAATAATGAGTCTGAATCATATTTCCCACACAATGGCTATAGTCACAATTTCTCTGCCCCTAGGAAACCTCAGCAAAATAATGTAGTAGAAAGAAGAAATAGAACCCTTCATGAAATTGTGAGAACAGTGCTTAATGAATATGATTTAACTTTTTATTTTTGGGTTGAAGCTGTGAATATATCTTTTTATATTATTAATAGAGTATTGATCAGACATGTTCTTAAGAAGACCCCTTATGATTTCTGGAACCATAGGAAACCTAAGGTTAATTACTTTAGAGTTTTTGGTTACAAAGTCTTTATTATCAATAAAAAGGTTAATCTTGCAAAGTTTTAATCCAAGAGTGATGAAGGAATTTTACTAGGTTACTCAATCTCTACTAAAGCTTATAGAGTTTTTAATAAAATAACTAAATGTGTGGAAGAATCTGTTCACATCAAGTTTGATGAAACTGATCCACATGAACCCAAATCTTCCATTGAAAATAATGAAGAAAATATGTCTATTCTGGACCATAATGATAAAACCAATGAACCTACTGTAAAGACAACCAGTTCTGGACATATTCCAGAATCTTCATCTAGTGAACCTGAACATAGAGAAGAGCCTGGAATTTCTAGTCCTACCTTTACTAGATCAACTAGGATTTTAAAGAATCGTCCTTTAGATTTTGTTGTTGGTAACCTTGATAGAGGGACACAGACTAGAGCTTCTCTATGAAACCAGGTTGAACATCAAGATTTTCTTTCATAGCTAGAACCTAAAAATATCAATGATACAATAGATGATGAATTTTTGGTGATGGCTATGCAAGAATAATTAGACCAATTTGAAAGAAACCATGTCTGGGAATTAGTTGACAGACCTAAGGACACATTGACCATTGGCAAAAATGTGTTTTTAGATATAAATATGATGAATCTAGAAATTTAGATAGAAACAAACCAAGGCTAGTTGCACAAGGGTATAGTCAAGAGGAAGGAAAAGATTATGAAGATTCCTTTGCACCTATAGCTATATTAGAATCCATTAGGATCCTACATTCTTATGCCGCTCATCTGAATTTCAAATTATATCAAATGGATGTTAATAGTGCTTTTTTAAATGGTTTTATAATTGAAGATGTTTTTGTTGAACAACCACCTAGATTTACTAATCCTCATTTTCCAAATCAAGTTTTTAAACTTTCTAAATATTTATATGGTTTGATATAAGCTCCATGAGCTGGGTATGATAGACTTAGTAATTTTCTTTTTTCAAAAGGTTTTTCAAAAGGGATTGATGATCCAACTCTTTTTATCAAACGGATTTCTAAAGACGTTTTGATAGTACACATTTATGTTGATGATATTATTTTTGGATCTTCTAAAAATACTTGGTGTATTGATTTTTCAGATAGTGTGACAAATAAATTTGAAATGAGTTTAATAGGAGAACTCAAATATTTTCTTGGATTTCAAGTTTTTCAAAATGAAAATTGTATTATTTTAAATCCAAGTAAATATACAAAGGATCTTTTAAAACGATTTTGTTTATATAGTATTAAGGAAAGTGATACACCCATGAGTACTACCTATAAATTGGACATTGATGAATTTGGGAAACTAGTTGATCAAACAAACTATAGAGTTATGATTGGAAGTCTACTTTACCTTACTGCTAGTCGACCAGATATTATGTTTAGTGTGTGTATGTGTGCAAGATTTCAAGCTAATCCAAAATAATCCCATTTTCTTGCTGTTAAAATAATTTTCAAATATCTTAAACAAACTGCAAATTTTGGTTTGTTTTATCCAAAAGGACAATATTTTGATTTTAAAAGTTATTCAGATGCTGAATTTTCTGGTTGCAAGTTAGATATAAAGAGAACTTCTGGAACATGTAATATTCTAGGTATGTCCCTAGCATCGTGGTGTGGTAAAAAACAGAACGTAGTTTCATTATCTACTGCTGAAGTAGAGTACATAGTTGCTGGTAGTTGTTGTGAACAAGTTATATGGATGAAACACAATTTTTTAGACTATGTATATGATTTTATACAATTTTCTAAAAATTGTGATAACACTAGTGCAATAAACATCTCAAATAATCGTGTATCTCACTCTAGGACAAAACACATTGATGTAAGGCACCATTATGTGAGAGATCATTACCAAAAGGGAGATATTAATCTTGAATTTATTGGTACTGAACATCAATTAGCTGAAATTTTCACCAATCCTTTATGTTCGGATAGGTTAAGGTAAATTAGACATGAGTTAGGAATGATAGACTCTGTGCATTGAAACCTCACTGTTATACCTCACCAGTATGAAACCTCACTGTTATACCTCATCGGTATGAAACCTCACTGTTATACCTCATCGGTATGAAACCTCACTTTTATACCTCACCGGTATGAACCCCACTGATACACCTCACTATTAGTGGACCTCACCATTATAAATTCTCACTGCTATACCCTACCGTTAGTATGTGCTATTTTAATCATCTGTCTTTAGCCACCGGAATCTGTATCATTTATACTTTACTTATAATATTTTAATTATTTATTTATTTCTCCTAAATGATAAAACTAAGTCTTACTTATTATCAATCCACTGAACTCTCCTCTGTCAAACCCAACTCCTTGAATCCCCGAATATCCCGAGAACCCTAACTTTATCAATCCAGATATGGAAAAAACAAAACTTCCAACCATCAGAGATGACTTTGATGAGCCAAATGGGAAGAAGCAGAAGACATGTCCTGAAGCAAGTAGTAGTGTTAGTAGAACACGGTCGGAGATTCATCCAATGAACCCTCATTTACAAAATAGGGATATTGTAATCGAGAATGAGTTATGCGCGGAATGTCTGATGTTTAGTAGATCATTAGTTCTAGAGGTTTTAGAAGATCAGAAATTGGTAGAATGCAACTAGAATAACAATTGACCCTACTATCTGAAGCTAGTAAAATAGTTATATGAGTTTGTGAGTTTTGATAAATCCAATGAGGAAAATCGAATGGTTTCATGGGTAAATTGAAAGGAAATATCCTTTTCATCTGTTGAGTGTGATCAGTACCTGTGAGTACCACATGAAAAAGTTTTTGGATATTCAATGAAGACAGTACCACCTACAAGTGACATATTTGATTATGAGACTGCCTTAGAGGAGCTCACTGGTAGTGGCATGCAGAGAAAGTTGGTGGCTGCAGAAATGGATGGAGAAAAAATATTGTTGTTCAAATTTGTGAAACATGTGCTATTCCCAGGAAGAGGGGAATTTCCAAATTTGAGATATCAAGATATCTATCTATTACATCTCTTTAGACATGGTGTGAAGGTGAATCTGTGCAGGCTGGTAAGGATTCAAATGCAGGACATGACCAGACCCAAATCAAAGACCAATGCCTTATTCTTTGCGAAGTTGATTTCAATTATGATTAGAGTAAAGGGAGTGTATGAGTCTCAGTATGAGACAGTGGTGGTCAGAAACAACTTATTTATCCCAAGAACAGTGTGTAAGTACATTAAGATAAGTTGGAACCCATGCAGAGGGGAGTGGGTTACTGATGATAAGAAGTTATATGATAAGTTTAATCTTGTGGATCATACTTATAGGCCTAAGGATGTGAGGGATCCAGGTCTAGGACCTGATTAGGAGGAGACACTGTATAGTGATGATTCAGAAGAGGAGGATTCCTCTGTAGCAGATGGAGGAGATCTGGACATCCCTCCTATCCCAACGCCTGAAATTGTATCACAAGAAAAGGAAAGTGCTTCTCTGAACCTACCTAGTATAGAAACTATTTTGGTTATAAGCAATGAAGAGGAACCTATGGATAAGGAAGACCAGAAGAGATCAGATCAGGAAGAGGCTACCCTAGAGAATGAGGATGAATAAAGAGAATATGATACTTAAGCACATGCTTCTTCCACCTTGAGTTTGAGTCCCATGATTGGAAGTTCTATTGTGCTTATAAAGGTTGTTCTTGTTGATGTTAATAGACCTACACCTATTCCTGAGGGTCCTCATTCTATTGGAGAAATGGAGATGGTTGTCGATGACTCTTCTGAGGAAGAACAAGTTGCTGAGGGTGATGTTGCTATTGCGGTATAGGAGAATTCACCAGTTTAGGGGGGGGAATCCAACCAGATTTGGCAGTGTTTCAGTGGCTGTTGGAATTGAAGACTAGGAAGAGGACCCATGGTTTGTATTTTGTGGATAGGATTACCCAGATTCTGATAATGAGACATCCCTCAGTCTACCAAAAGTTAATTATGATATTCTGTCTGAGATATTACCTAAGAATGTGGTAAGAAAAGATAATCTGGATCAGTTAAAGTCTGATCTAAAGACATCTTTTGTGGAAGAGATAAGAAAAATGGAAGCATCCTTAGTGTAATCCATTCAATCAGTTATGAATGACTTAGTGGCCAGTATTATGTCTGAAATATCACCTATTGTTGTGATTGATAATATAGTCACCAAGGATAACATAGAAACTCTGACTATTGAGCTGAAAGAGTTTTTAAGTGCTTCTGTTGTCGAGTTAAAGAGTCGCTTTGTTGAAGAGATGAGAACTATGGAAAAGTCTTTTTAACTCTCTCTTGGTTGTAATGTGTCCAACTTTGTGGTAGAGATAGGGGATGAAATCACAGCTTGCTTGAATGAGGTTTCTAGTTTAGAAGAGGATGTTGAAGTTCTAAAGAGATCAATTGTCTCTCTGGAATCCTATATGAGTTCTAAATCTCAAGAAGACAAGGATTTGGCTTATGTGAAGAGTGTAGTTAGCCAAATGGTCTTAGTTTTGGAGGAGTTTAAGAATTCCATAACAAAGCATGTTAACAGCCAATATTCTGTAGTGAAAAGTCTTATTAGTGGGATAACTAAGAGTTTCAAGGAAACTTTGAATTTTTCTATTGGTTCTCTTGCTTCGAGACCTTCAATAGAATTGGATCAGATTAGAGCTTTGATGAAGTAGGAGCTTGGTTCAGCTTCAACTAGTATCTCTATGGACTCATCTTCCATGACCGAAGTGGTGTCTACCACTAGAGATATAATGAAGATAGTCCAAGATTATATGAGAGAAGCTTATGCTTCTCAGAAATAAGTGAAAGACAAGGTTTATTACTATTTACAAAGGGTTTATACCAAGCATCAGTTGACCAACTATTTCAAAATTATGTTAGAAAACTTGAAGTTACCTCCTGTCAATAAAACCTTCAGAGAAAAAGTCAGCAAGCTCAGATAATTGAACCCAACACTAGAAAAATTCATGGAGAACAAGGATGATTTCATTTCTGCTATGGAAAGAGGAGGAGGGATCATTATGGATTTTAGAAATCATTTGCTACCATTCCTGCATGTGGAAAGTACTCCAATAATTGTACCTCCAGCTTTACCTGCCTCTACCTCTATTGCTTCTCCTGCTTAGATGACACCAGTCCAAGCCATACGCAACCTTACTTGTATGATCACTTAGAGAGCTACACAGCACAAGCCATGAACAGATTCAGTAGCTCAACCTCCTCTGATCATTTCTGGTGTTCCTAAGCCTCCACCTGCATCCACATAGTCTGAGTCTACCTTGGACTCAAAGGAAAATACCATGTGGACATTCAGGAGTTGGATTGAATAGTGTCTAAGACATTTGATAGGAATCACTTGTATTCCTTTTGTTTACTTTTTGTATTTCTTTGTATCTCTTTACACCATGAAATACAAATGATCTTATTCCCTTTTACATTCTGTTATTTCTATCTTTGTTTGTTTCCTTTTATTTTTCTAATCATAAAGGTGGAGAACAGACTTGATATGACAAAATATAGAAAGACAAAGGGGACGAAAAATGAGAAGATACATATATGAGCATAACAAAGGGGGAGACCTATGAGACTTATGAGAAATATAATTTTAACTTATAATACCTCAGGTACATTTGTTTTATAATTCTAGTACTTTTTTTAACTTTGTTTTTAACCCCGATACAATTGGATTTTATGCTATATCCTCTGATACATTACTAATTATTTTGGGATTATAATATCATATGTTGTGATTATCAATAAGGTGGAGATTATTGATCTCACCTATTTTGACAATCTCAATCATGTTTTAATATGCTTTGAAAATCCCAAATATTGTTCCTTCATATATTAATTACTTTTTATCCTACTATTGAGTTGATAAGAATAAAAAAATGATCTTTGGAATATGTTAATCAATTTTTATCTATGTTTATATGTACTTTGAAAAAATTCTAACTCTATCTGCATATGTGTTTCATCGAATAGATAAGTGTTATGAGTTACATTTAACAGATAAGTGTTGATTCCACTAGTATGCACATAGATACTGATACAGACAAACAGAGACCTACTAGTACTTAGTCTACCGATAGACAAAGTTTACCGATAGAATAAATAGATAGTCACTGAAGTAGAACAGAGCTACTGGTATGTATAAGTCTATAGGTAGGCATGTCTACCGTTACAAAAAGGTCATCGATACACAGAGCTACCGGTATGTATAAGTCCACCAGTATGAAAATTCCACTGATATATCAAGTCTACCGATACAGACAAGCGAGTTACTGATACAAGCGAGTTACCGATAGACAAGAAGAGCTACCGACAGACAACTACTGATACAAGAAGAGATACTGATAGAAGGTGTTACTGATACGCAAAGCTACTGTTACACAGAGTAACGACCACCGATATGAGGCATCCACTAGTACAAAGTCTACCAATACAAGGAGCTATTGGTAAAAGAACAAAGAGCTACCGATATGAGCCCACCGCTACACAGAGATCTACAGCTACATAGAGCGACCAATTGAAGCGAGCTACAGTTACATGGAGTAATAACTACCAATTGAAACTAGTCATAATATCTCTAAACTCTATCGATTTGTTAATTTAGAAAGGGCCATAATCAATGCTTTTGTACAAATGCAATTAATTAATGATAGTTGTTGGCATTTCAGGAACCATACCCCGTACCTGTAAAAAGGTAATCATTCCTGTTGACTAGAGATGAATGTTTATAAAAGGGAACCTCAAACTACTAAAGAAGATAACGAACAAGAGGGTCAGTCGTTTCCATGCATATATGATCCAAACTTCTGGTGATAAAAAAAGACTTACATTCATAAAATCACATGTCTCTTACTTTAGTATATCCATATAATCCATCATTTTCCCTTAATTGAGGTTCAGGTTGTTTTACTCATCATACGCGAAGAAAAATCCAATATTAGATAAAGGTCAAACAAGTACATGATTAGAAATATATTTAATGACTCCTAGATTTTACCATACACATGTATAACATAAAAACAATATAAAATTATGAATTCTGTAATGATTGGTATATTTATTAACATTATGAATAAGGATTCAATATAAATTAGGCACCACATATATACTAAATTCATAGTGTAAGACACTTTATTTGGAATACATTGTGGGTTATGCATCATATAAAACTTATTTTGTTTCTCATAATCATATTTCATATTTTTATATGAAATTAGACCCATGACAACCATAATACTTCATGACAATATATAATACATAATGATAAAAATTATTTTAATATAAATTAATGATATAAATCGAGAGGATAATTATTATTATAATTAATGAAATATAATCAACTCACATGAAATGATTTGAAATTAGAGAATGAATTTTGTATAAAATGATATATATTTTATTATTAAACTCTTTATGAATTCTAACAAAATTGTATATAAGTGACTTCCTAATAAATCAATATATGAAATACATCCAAAAAATTTCTATGTTTGTTACCCTTTTATGTTTTGTTAACCTCATTACATATCTATTAAATTCAAATAAAATCTCTCCATAACCATAAAATATAACCACTCATTAAAATCCTTTAGTGTTTAACATATATTGATAAGGTTTTCTAGAACAATGAAAATAATAAAAATAATATTCCAAATGTTAAACTAATTAAATAATTGTTAAAACATATTTATTTCAAAAAATAAAATATCTAGTTGTTAGTAACATATGTTGTTCATTTACAATTCTTTCCATGTTCATTATAATTATCCTAATTGAACATTTATCTTCCAAATAATCATTGAGATCATTTTGGAGACCAAATTTAGTAGATTAAAATACTTTTATTTATAATCATATAATATAATATTATATGATATAATGAAAATTTCAATTTAAATATAAATGTTATAATCATTTATCTCATTAATTTTAAAATTTTATAATTCCAAGAATGTGACCATTATCATCATATAAACTATATATTCCCTAAAACCTTCATTCTAGGTAAGAGAACCGCTATAATACAACTAAATAACCTTTATTTCCCTTTAAGAAAATATTTATCAAATAAGTTATTAATAACAAGATATGATATGTAATTATATATCCTTGGAGTATTATTATAAATGAATACATTAATCTTTATAATATTCCATTAGAATGTGGGGGGAACTCTTTCAAAATTATTTTAAAAATATCATATATAAAAACATTCATACTACAATTGATTATATACTTTTATTATTTTAAAATAATGTTATGAAACTTGTAAAATTATTACCATGTTTGTGAGAACAATATTCATATTTTTTTTGTAACAACCATTATTTATAATGACTCGTCTAAATAAGAAATAGTTAAATATAATGAGAAATAAAAAAATATTATTCTGATCCATAAATACTTTGATGTAATCATCTGCATCTAACTCTTTTATGTAGGAACTACTTTTGTAAATCCCTTGAATGCATACATTATGCTCTATGTATAATTTCATCATCAATTTTGAACTCTTAAACAGAATGAAAATAATTTTTAATTTGTAATTGGAACTTCTTTCCATTAAAAATATAATAATTGACTTCTAGAATATGATTACCAAACATAGAATCCCGATAGAGATTCATAAACCCTATTAGATATTGTTGGAAATTTTTTCTCTGGTAACAAGTATTTCCACAATTGAAGCACTTAACCTCTTTCATTACACCACTTTATATTTCAATGAATTATAGTGGCTACTAATTGGCACACTATTAGACTTTTTGATATACTCTTTCTTCTTCTAGGTTTAGTATTTATCCTATTTCACATTAAATTTATATTTGGTAATTAATACTCTCATTCTATACTCATATTCACTATATATATTGAAGATAATGGGTAAACATTTAGTGTACATGTTCATGATATAGTTTACAATAAATTAAAAAAAATGGTAATGATTGTAGAATAAAGTTTATAGACAAATCAGGATTTAATGGAGATCCTAACCTATAAAATTCATTTACATAATTAATAATATGGAGTTAATGATTGGAAAATTAATTTCCTTTTTCCATCCTTCATCAAATAATTATCATTGAAAATGAGTACCTATCCTGCCAATTATATTCAAAAGAGAGCCTTCTCATGATGTCTATATTCTAGAAATTATCCATGTTCCCAATTTTCTTTTGATAAAAAAATGTTATGAAATCAAACATGATATCAGAGACATAAATTAGATCCTTAAAAGTCTTATCATAAGAATTTTAAATTATTTATTGAACCACATCATGATCCAAATTCATAGGATGAGACTACACTAAAAATAATAATTTTCCTTCTTTTATATGAAAAATTCACACGATTCTATATCACCACAATATTTTATTTCTAATATGATTATAATTTTCATGGAATGATCTCAAATTCATGTGTGATAATGATGATGAGTCCATTTTATCTAAAAAATAATATTCTATCACATTTTTAATGAGTTTTCCATCCATCTAATAAGGAATTTTTTTAACTATTTTCCCATTAAATTGATGGATGATTTTATTTTAATATCATACCCATTTGTGGATGATGATATATATTTTATTATTCTTCAGGTCAGTTTAGAAATTATCGTAACACATAAATATTTAGGTTATCCATATTGTTAATCTTATTATATATGAATATTCAATATTAAATCTTATAACTAATTAACCAAAACCATGATATGTAATTTAAAATCATTATACATATGGTATCCTAATATTATTTGGGATTTACTATACAACAAGGAGCCAAACCTAACTAAATATATTGGAGAATAATCCTTTTATGATAACTCATAAACACTTTTCCTTATACTAGCTAATCAATGGGAACCCACCTTTTATATGACCTCTCAGGTTGGATAATTTTGGCCATAAAAAATAATTATGTTAAAATAAATTTTAGAGATATTATTTTTAAATGTGTTTTATTATCTCACCAAATTATTTCATGTATTCTTTTACATGTATACATTCTTTAAATGGTTTTGTTTTTTAATCCAAATTTTTTCTAGTAAATCTATATTTTTAGACTATATTGATATGTAACTATTTTGAAAACCCATATCCTGTTTAACTAACCCAAATTAAAAAAAAATATTTTAATATATAAAAATACATCCCATAAAATTTTTACCCAAACCACTTTCATGTAAAAATAATAAATAATCTATAAAAAACAAGGGTAACATAAATGGTAGCCAAAACACACCTTTATAGATATATCATATATTACAAAGTTAGTGAGAAGCCTCAGCCAATGTCCCAATATCCATGGTTGAATACTCAAGAGGGACCAAAATTCCATTATAATTATAAAACCAAATATGTATAAATTATAATTAATATATTAATGTGGGCTATTAAACAATGGACAAGACAATGTAAAAAAAGATAGAAAAATCAGTTATCATACCTATCATGTAATTTTCGATAGGCATGTATTAAAATTTAATAATGTTATAAAAAAATTAAATTAATGAACACACATATTCATAAAATGGAAAATGAATTATATTTTCGAATAATAGAGGGAATAATACTAATTAAATGAATATTTAATTTTTTCAAACCTGAGTTGAACATTTCTGGATTATTTATAAGTAATAAATTATAAAAACATTATAAGTGAATATTAATCATACATTTCAATAAATTTTAAAAAAATAATTATATATATTTCTTATATAAAATTGTCAATATTATTAGTTGACATGTCATTAATTTTAATAAATGATATTTAATTTGAATATAAATATTTTATATTTCTTATGAATAATATATTTATAATGTAAACCCTTTATGTGATTAAAATATCATTTATTTAATATTTCTTTAACATGTATCATATCTATTCTCAAAATTCATTTCCTATGGTTCAAATAAATTTTCCAAATAAGGGATTTTCTTTAAACGCCTTAGATTATTAATTATCAAAATTTACAAATATAATATAATGTCATATATTTTCTTCATTATTTTTAAAATTATAAAAACATTATAACACATGTTATAATTTCAATTTAAATCTTTGATATGAAAATGATATATAATTAAATATATATTAATTGAATTTATTTTTAAAAATTAATTTTAATAATATTCATTATTTTAATGTATAAAAAAATTACTATTAATTATAAAATAATAATAATTAATTAATTTTTAAATTTCATAAATTTAATAAATATCCTAAAAAGATATTTCAAAAAAAAATTATTTAATGAATTTATAAATTATCTAAATCAATTCAATATTTGAAAATTGAAAATCATATTTTTCATGTATATCTTGTTTTATGATATACTACTCAATATAAATCCACAATATATTGAAAAATGAGTATCCTGGTTTATGATTGGAATTTGGTAGTTTTATATATCACCACATATAGTTATAAATTATTTTTATAATATACCATATACCTTAAAGATGAAACAATACTTAGTTTTTCCATATAAAATTTGTTTAAATCAATGTTATCTTACCATTAAAATCTCAACTCGCATGATGTGATATATAATAAATTCTATATCACAACCCTAATATATCATATATCATGCATTGTGGTATGTTGAAATCAAAGGATTTATTGTATTTTATAAGTGATGAAAGGAAATGTTGTACCATATGATCATATAAAAAATTATGATGTCTCGTAAACTATGATACTACATAGATTAAAATCTATATTATATTATATTTTTTTAGTATAAAATCCATATTTCATTAAATTAAATAGTATTTAATTAATAAATTAAATAAATACATGAATTTGATTCCATTTCTGGGTTTATTAGTAATGAATAAAGTTTATTCATGAAGAATATGATATTAAGAATCCATAAACCATTACTACCCATGCCTTGAATCCAAAACCATTCATAATATAAAATAAAGAACATAATGTTCACTAATAATGAATGATCCCCCTTTCATCAATCACTTTTTTAATTAAGATCATATAGAAGTATTTGATGTATTATTCCTCCTAGGGTATCAATTATTAAATGAATTTACTAATTATTGAGTGGGATTATCTATTGTACAATTGTTTTTAAACACATATTAATTCCAATGAAATAAGGAGAAGACATATTGGGTTCATGGAGAATTGTACTACACATAGAATGACCACAATATATTTCATGTCCATGACCTTATTCATAATGTATTTGAGTATTCTCTACAAGCCACTATAAATTTACATATATATTTTATAATCTTTTGAGTAATTTCATAAAATTAAGAAACCATTTAAAAATCCTTTATTATTAATAGATTTAATAAAAAATGTAATAATTTTAACCGACTAATTTATTTTCATATAAATTGATTATAATCAAAGAGATCCAATATAGAAGATGAATATAAAGTTAATACATAATGTTCAACTATTATATGACCAATCAAAGAATATAATTGATATATAAAAATTCGATTCTGATATTTTTGTAATATAAAATATAAAATATTTATTGTACTGGTGATAGTAATATAATATTAGATTATCAAATGTAATGATATACCTTACCAAGGATTGAAAAATGAATTTATATCATCATATCTACACTATACGATATTTCTATATCATTGTTTTTGATGTTTTCATGTCTATTTTTATCACGGGAAAACATTTTAAATGTTAATGAACATTAAAAATTCATTAATAATGATTTTCATATTTTCAATAAAATTGGATAGGATGAGAGGTCGACTAATCACATGGGAATGTTTATTCACTAGTTAGAGTCTCTCTGGTGTATTTATGAAATATGAGTTAAATAATTCAGATTAATAATACAACTTTCCAAAATTTCCTTCCACTTTATTTAGAAAATCCCATTAAAGGTGTTTGATTTTTTTAATATTTATAAAAAAAATAATAAAAAAATAAAATTATTTCATGATCATAATACAACGGAATGTTCTAATGCGCATTCTATATTTGAAATCCATTTGAGAAGGGAACTATAGAATTTACACCATCCTGGGAGGGATTTGAGGTGCATGATTATCATTAAAAAAATCCTTTAGTACATTTGGATTATCACCAATGGATTTATCAATGGATAATAAATAATGAAAGGTCAAGTAGTATTGGTCTGTCGCCATCTAAATATTTGTGTCGCAAACAATTCACCAGTCATTGGATGATATTAGTGGTTTATCACTGATAGATGGATGGGTGTCACTAGTTTTTAACTAGTGGATAGATATATTGTATTACCCCATTGTATGGTATGGATGTATCTAACCAATCACTAGTGGTAGGATGTATACTATAACCATGTCACTGGTAGATGGATGGATGCTCCCAACATATCACTAGTGGGTTGGTATATGATTTTATCCTATTATTAGTATATGGAAGGAAATAGTCAGAATCACACTAATAGATGGATCCATAGGCTTATCCCTAATACATGGTATGGATTATTTCAGGTTTTCACTATTTTATAAATAATTTTTCTGAACTATCACGTACAGGTGGATGGATTTGATTGACCTATCAGTATAATATATATCTATTAGATCATCACTAATGTATGGGATGGATTTTTTCCTTCCTATCATTAGTGGGATGATTATGTTTCCATCATGTTTCTAATGGACTTATGTACATCATTATCTTATAACCATTTGATAGAACAATTATATCAATAATAATGATTGGTATAGAGAATTCATTGGAGTTAGTAATGCTCACATGAAATAGGATTCCAATACATTCCTTTTATGCTAATATAAACCCACATAATTTGGTTTTATCTTATAGGTAACATCAAAAAATTTAAATTCATTTGATAATGAACAATTTGGTCCCCTTTAATGATATTTATCATTAGTCATTACCTAAGACAACTTATGAGGAGTTTAAAATGATGGGGGTGGACTACTAGGAGGGAGGTTCTTATCAATGGTTGGAATTTGAATTTTCCATGATTTTATATATTGGATTAGGTAATGCACTAGATCAAAATTGTAAATGAGGATAAGGATTTATGATTCATTTTGACAATACCATTAAGAGATATATAAAAAAGTAATGTCGAAGATCCAAGCCGTAGGAGATGGAGATGTATTTGGATTACATTGGATCAAAGTCCTTTTCAAATTTTGGATTACATGATATTATAGTACCATTGATATTTATGGACTAATTACTATTCTTGAGCTACTCCTCGGTTTTATGTGAATTGTGAGATGCGGTCTAGTACAAAAAATATGTGTGTCTTAGGCCTGGATTGTAGTAACCCAGACCCACATTGACTAGAACTGATGTATTACATTCATACCCTAGAATTGACAAAAACAATAAAATCTAGAAGGCCCCATATGTTTCAAAAATTTAGAGAATAATATACATATATGATAACAATTTTATATTTGGAATATTAAATAAAACATAACACATAACAAAAATAGATAAACTAAAACCTTGGAAACTCAAAAAAAGAATTATTCTTAATAACCTTGGGAAAGGAAACAAAAAGGGGGATATCAAATGATTAGTAAGGGTTAATTATAGTGGAATATATTGAGAACTAATAAGATTAATCATTATGTCCAGGTAAATAATTAACCACACTTATGATTTAAATTACATGACTATCATGATAAGATAAGATAGAATCAAAATGGGAAGGTAAATAATTGAAAACCCTTTGCATTCAATAAATAAATTTTAGATGAAATACCTCAATAGATACTATCGCAGTGAAAATATGATGGAAAATAAAAATAACTAAATTATTAACAATGGAAATGATTAATTTTTGGTTGTCATGTTTCACAGGAACATGTTACCCATACCATCATGATAAACCCTCATGCTAGTTTAAAACATGTCGGTAAAAACCCATCTAAATGGGACAACTAATTAGTCTCTTGAAAAAACTGATACCTCAAGGGGATATCTATAACCAAGACCCAACCGTGTGATGAATTTACCAATCAATCCTCATATATCAAATAGTCTATTCAATTAATAACCAATTTTTATTATCATTAAGTATCCTTACTGAGTAAAGGATACATATTTATGAATATTTCACAAGTTAATAAAATGAAATTCAAAGTTAACACGGTATAGTAAAATGGAATTCAAAGTAGTAAATAATCATATACATCAAATAATAATATGATATTTAAGATAAATGTAATTTTTAATGAAAAATAATAAAAATAAAGTGATTTTTTCAATTTAAGGTAAACAATCACACTGGAAACTTGGATTGCAAAATAAATTATACCATTTTTAAATTTTCTATTCAATTCCCCTTGCATGTAATAATTTAAATTTCATATTGAAGTACCATGTATTGTGAATAAATTATTATATTACCTTTAAAAGGTAATTATATACATCATATAAAATAAATTAGGTTCATAACATTACAATATTATTTAATGATCACAAATTGAGATGATGCATCTTACTATGAGTTTGACTCATCATGTTCAACCATTGTCATCTTAAATAATAAAATTATGTCAATTATTTAAATTATTAAGAACCAATTTCATGTGCAATGATCTTTTTATTTCACTCTTTTGCATCATATATATTATTACTTAATCACGTTATGTTTAAATCGATTGTTTTGATGATATTTAGATTATAGGATGAAAATTACATTAAATGTTATTATTGGTCTATGTGGCCATTATTTCAACATCTATAGAATAACTATACTGAAATAATTTTCATATTTATACATCAATTTCAATTATATTACAAATAATATATAATTTTATTTTTAATGAAGTATATTATGATGACAGAGATGGTAGGCCGTATATATTCATAAGTAACATTTCCATTATTAAATGATCATTATATAAATGATGTATTTAATATTATTTCATTGTATAATTATAAATATACCAAAAATAAAATATTTATTATTTAAATTTTCTTATATATACCATCCATGAGTTGTGGTTTTGAAAATAGAGTCACATCACTTTATTAAGGCGGGTGTCCACATGTACTCAAGTGGCATTATTATTTTTTAGTGTAAGAATAAAATAGATATATTATCATTCCAGAATAATTAATATGTATATAATATCATAATTTTTTATTTTATTTCATATATAATTATTTTATTTATCTTTATCATCTTAACTTTTATGTTTTAATTAAAACAAATTATATTGCTTCATGAGGAAATAGTCCACCAGACACAAGTGATGTTATATGACCCCCAACAGAATGTAAATTTAAAAGTAATAAATAAATTAATGACTAAATATTTATAACTATTTTATTAATATCATATATTGACTTTATTTGAAACATAATACCAATCCAATAAATGCGATAATGGAAAGCAAAATGATATCAGTTAGTTAGGCAATAGTCCTCCGTACAAGTGATTGATGATTTCTTAAATCATTTGATGGAAGAGGAGGTGGTTTTTGGAAATGAAAATAAAATAAAAACAACTAATTACATTTTATATATTTATTTTATTATATAAAAATATTTTAATAATAATTTAAGGATGTAGAGAAAGAAAAACAATGATCGTTGAAGAAAGTTACCTCTTATCCAAGTATATTACATAGGTTTGAACAAAATAAATACAAAGAAGAATTATTGACCAAAATAATGATTATTAGATGATATAAGGGATGTTTTTATGAGTGTTTTAAAGGAATTTTAGAAACCAATATCATTTTTGTGTGTGAAGAAGATAGGATAGTGGTGGTGTTTTAGAGGAGCGGTGAGTGGAACACCTGTAATTTTTTGAAAAGAATGAATTCTGACCATGTTATGTTAATGATAGAATGATTCAGATATGAACCATTATATATAATATAATTTATATTATTGATATAGGGTTATAAAATATATTTTAGATTAGTTTAATATAATTTTAATTTTTATCATATTAGTTTATCCTCTGATAAATCCATTTTTACAATAACCATGGTAATACAATTTAATAGTTTTGATTATTTATCTTGGTAAAAATATTTGAATAAACATAATATGAATTATAGATTATTATAATTAAAAGTATATAATTAAATTTTCTGAATTCATTGCACATAACAGGGATGTTAGGTATTTTATGTACATTAGAATATTTATAAGGGGGAAATTATTCCATTTTTTATATGTTCTGAAGAAAAATATAATAAACAAATCATATAATGTAGGTATTTTCGGGTGTTTATAAGAAATTAGGGAAATTTGATCCAAAATGGAAATATTATTTTTTTATATACCATGTATTTTTGGATAGAGGAGGTGTTTCAGAGTAACATTGGAAAATTACCTGATAAATATCACATAATTGTGGATGTATAGATTGGTCAGCTAAAATAGTAATATTTGATTTAAATTTAGCATGGATGGTGGGAAAATATTTAATGTTTATGAGGATAGTGGGACCATCCTTGAGGTTGTTGTAGATGTACATTCCAAAAGTTCCTTTTCCCAGGTTTTCACCCTGAGGTAATATGTCTAGTGTTCTTATACATTTGATTAATTGTCATAACTATTTCACACATGAATTGTTGAATTTGGTCTCTCAAAACCTTTTCGATTACTATCATTTCTACCCTTTATAATTAAATTTATTCAATATAAAAATGATCAAGTTATGGTATGGAATATTCTACTATATAATTTCGAAGACATTTTCATGAAAAATGGATAGATGGATGGTCATTCATTCTCCCTATATATAGGGGTAAATACTTATGAAGTTACACATATGTTCTAATGGAAAACCTATTTGAATTTTATTTATTCTTAATAAACTAGTGCATTTTTTGATATCCAATGAACTATTTAAACATTCACTAGAAATTATAGAAATATTATTATATGCTGATGACTCTAGTGCGATGCACCCAGCCTGTGATAGTTACATTGGCCATAATTATTTACTCTAGTGTGGCTTTTAATAAAAAAAATTCTTTATTTTCATTCATTTTTATTCTTATTATACTAAATACAACCTACATCATAGAAAATTCTCATATGTTATAATCATTTTATACTCAATATCCATAAAAGATTGTGATAATGAAAAAAACATCCCTCACAACATGTACAACATAATATTTCTTGATAGAATATCATTATTTTATTATACTAGAATGGAATTAGCTAATCAATCGAATCTCATGGGGGATTCAGTTTTATGACATCATCCTTTAGTATGAGAATGTAATCCCAACTCATGAACACACCACACCACGTACACAAGTTGAAATTATATTAGGATTTTATGAAGTGACCAATACTCATGTGGGAAGACATGTTCTAGTAGGCGAGGTTGGTGTGTTTATCATGGACCAATTCCTAATGACTATTGATATATGGTATCAAAAATATAAACCCATATTATTAGACTAATTTAAAATATTCATATCTCTCTATATGGGCTTGGTATATGATAGATTTTCAATTGGATCTTCACCGTGGAAGAAATTTTCTTAATAATTAGTATTTGGTCTAATCAGTTTCTAAATGTTCTGAACACTTCAACACATTTGTAAGTAATTGAGATGAACTATGTAGTTTATAAAGTCTATTTGTTTTTATTAAAATAACTTGAATTTCTCTCTACCCTAGAAAACAGATTGTTTCTAGGGAGAAACACTTTTCATATCTAATATGGGGAGACCAAACTCATCCTCTAGGATATATATCATAATGTAAACATTTTTATATTAGGGAATTTATTGGATGAATTATTTATACTACCCATAATATGGGAAAACATGGAGGAGACTGTCTATTTAGTGCATGATTATATTTGAGAAGAAAAAAAGAAACTAATGTGTAAGATTAAACTATACATAATCATCCATTTTAGTGTAAAAATAAAATTATTTTTAATCATCATTATAAAAAGGTAAAATTTAATTAATTATTATAATTTCTAAATTATCACACTCACAACACCATGGGACCATATTGGTACATTCTAAATATGGCCCATACCACCACTTAGGGTTATAGGGCTAAAAAAAGTTGCCTCTACGTCCCAAAAACTCATTGACATTGTAAATGTTTATAAGTGTATGGAGAATTACCCCATAAGTAACTTACATTATATTCATGTTAGAAACATTGATAGTGTATTATTGGATAGTGAAGGTAATCTTGTAATATTGGGTTTTCTATGTTTGGATTGACATTACTGGAAATTGGGGAATGTCTAGAATGATGCATCGTTATATAATTTTTTTCCTATTTAGTTTTTTTACGAGTGTAAAATATACTATATAAATGGTTTTTAATCATATATCCCTATAAACACTCCTTTTCCCAATTTACACCACACAGTATTTAATATTGATGATTTATTACACTCAGAACTTTTTACTAATGATATTATCAATATGTTGTATAACAACCCAGACCTAACACAAATGGATATTAAATCCCTTTTTAGAAAATTCAATACAATATAAAAAAAAACCTAAGGACCATATTATTTTAGTGGATTTGGAAACATGGAAACATATAAAACTAATTCATAAAAAATATAATAATTTTTCTCCCTATTTCATCATAACTTGATACATATTTGGTATATCATACTTAAAACTATTCTTCATGTCTCGAGGAAAAGAAACATAAGAAAGGGTGTGCTCAGAAGCTCAATAAGTGTAAAAGGTATATATGTATACATATTCATGATAATAAGTCTACAATAACATGATAATGAAAATATAATATCAAACAATACATATCAATGATCATTAAAATTCATCATGGAAGAAATATTGGCAGTTCATAATACTCGATTCATAATTAAAAAAATGAACATAATCCATGAGATCATAAAATTGACATAAGTCATGGAATTGTAGAATATAAATAAAAATATAACTTTTTGAACAAGAATACATAGTAATAGGTTCAATCATTATATTACAGTCATGAAATCAGGACCTTTTATAATTACATGTACATGAAAACTTGATCCACACATAAAATCATGGACATGAAAACTAGGTCCATGCAGAGAATTTTTCACAAGAAATCATGTTCACGCCTAACATATATAGCTCATGAGAAATACATATTTACCCAATTCATCACTAGGAGATATAGGAACAACCAAAAATAATGAAAACCATACATATGGTTTCCAAAAGAAAATAAAAATTAATCATCATGTCAGAATACATGTACTGAAATGGGTTTCATAAACATCATTCAATCATAATATAACCCATTGAAATGAAATTGTTTTTATAAATATCAATCCATCATAAACATGAATCATTAGTTGAAATAATAAGAGTGGTTGAATTGAATCATATCCCTAGAAAAAAAATTAACATAAAAAAATTTCATCATATTTGGAAAAACATTTGGAGTGATCACATGATAATAATTTTTGAGGAAGTATCATTTTATCAATGAAATCATTTTCCTTCACTAAAATACTCCAAAATTATGAAATAAAAAAATTATTTGAAAATATCCATATAATCCTGCAAACGAAGCTTCAAGGTATTAAGGATTCATGATTGATAAAAATTTTATTTATTTCATATAACTTAAAAAGAAACATTCCTTTAATGATTTTCGAGAATGTTCACAAAGTACATCATTTAGAAAATGTAAAAAAGGATTCCATTCAAATCATGTAGTAAAAAGTCTTAAATTCATAAAAATGACATTAAAAATAGAATAATAGTAGAATAAATTTTAATTTTATTTTATTAAAACATGGACATGTATGATACATAATCACTAATGGATACATAAAATGAAAGAAGCCCAAATATTTATGAGATCATAAAGTAAATAATAATCACATAATAATCTGTAGAATCATATGACCTAGGAAAAAAATATAGTTATACATATATGTGAAAACCATAATCTTATGTATAATATTCATAAATGATATTAATGTGAATTATACACACCATTTATAAGAATCAAGTATTTTATAAGGCATGTATCCCATAGAAAAAAAGACATAAATCCTTTACTACTAGAGTAACCTTTGAATCATGATCCCCAAGAAAGAAGAAAATAAATTAAATAATTGAATTTAATTAAATAAACTAAAATATTGATATAAAATATCATAGGTTTGTATATACACTTAAAAAAAGAAGCGATTGGTGAATATGTTATGTGTCTTACGAAATTAAAAATGTGATGAAATTCCCATACCTTATTTAATGACTCTCTTCATACTCTTTAAAATATCATGTATGATAAGTATAAATTTATTATAAATATATTATAGTAAAATAATTATATATAAATAATAACATATAAGACATAATTATTACATTATACTACCCTATTATTAACAATTCCATATTTTAGTTATTTTAGAGAAATAACAGATTTGTTTCTTATATGTGTTTTGAATTTTTATTCATGGTCCTCATACATAGATATTGATATGATTCTATCTATAATGATATTCATGAAACAAATTTCATATATATACATTGTATATGTATTTATGGTTATCTATTTATGATATAAATAGAAAATAAAAAACATCATTAATGGAGATGGTAGGTCATACATACACATGAACGCTGCTTTCAGTTTCACTTAATATTAAAAGATAGAAAATTATAGGACATATTAAAATTATATAATCATTATCATGTGATATAAATATTATAAATTCATAAAAGTCATACTTATTATAACCCATGTGAAATATAGAAGAAAAATTAATCACGTCACATCATGTAGATGGTAAGCCGTACATATGCATGAGTGACATTATCATTTCTGAAAAATTATTTTGTAAAATAGTAGATATGATATTATCATTTCAAAAGAATTATAACATCATAAGTATCATATATATCATAAATATATATTTTTCATCATAATTTTCATAATGATAGTTGGTAATGGAAAAAATAACATACGTCGTTCCGTGAGGCGATAGTTCACCGTACACACAAATGATAAGTTTCTTACCCATTAGATCGATGTGTGTGAAGGATTAGATAAAAATCATAATATAAAAACCTTAAAGTATATTTATGATAGTTATTTTTTTATAAACAAAAAATATAAATATTATATGGGGACTAAGGAAGAAATAAAAAAAATTCTGTTGATGAATGTTACGTCTTCTTTGGGTATTTTCTTTGATTTGCACCACATGACTTCATTAGATGGATTTATTCTCAAATGAAGGCATATATGATGATGGGAAGGATGTTTTTAGGATATTTTTTCAGTGTTTGGATTATAAAATTCACTCATAGTAGTGTGAACAAAAGAGGAGGAGAGGTACAATTTTATAAGATATGGGAGGGGAAAATTTCTAAACTCTAAAAAATATTAATTAATAATAAATGAACAATTAATCTGAATATATTTAAAATCCCCTATATTATAATATAATGTGATAATATTTTTTAATACCATCATAATATAAATTTATACATGTTTTTATGTAATTATAAACCTTATCATTTATATTAACCCTTAGTTAACCATGTCTAATTTTAAATATAGTAAACTTTTATTAATATTAAGAGGATATAAATTTTGTATATAAATTTTTTAATTTAAAAAAAAAATGGAAAAAATAATATATATTCGACCATATATAATCCCCTTTTTATTATTTAAATTTTTTACTATTTTTAAATAATTTGATAAATATTATTTTCCTAAAATGTCATTTGTTTAAATTTGGACTCTATTCATAACATTGCCATTAAGAAAATAGATAAAACAATATAAAATTTTAATTATTTTAAAAAAACACCCCAAAAATCTCATATTCACCCATAAAATTCATTTATCACCATTATTATTTAAAATTATATTTATTTTATTATTTATAATATCATTTAATTGATTCTTTCATCAATTTTGTAATTACTACATCATCATTTTGTAATTATTTATCATAAATAATTCTCCACTAAAATTCAAAAGTAAATTTAAATGATGTAGATAAATATGTTATATTTCATAATAATATTTTTAATTGACAATATCTCTAAATTATCCCAATATTAAAAATGGTATACATTTTAAAAGTATGAGTGTGACATTTTGGAACACCTTTTGAGTTTAATAATACTAAAGTCATTTTCTTGGAAATGTGTCCATTAAATTACTAATATTTAGTACATATTTGTTCAGGGTTGAATTAAATTCATAAAATATATTTTGGGAAAGTGTTAGGGTATTTTGGTATTTTTTATTATATTATTTTTACCCATAATTACACAATTTACCCTTAACCATGGAATTAAATATTATAAAAGTTTCTAATAATATTTTCAAAAAAATTTGTCTATTTACTAACTTTTTTCAATATATTTAACAATATGTAATCCATTGTTAATAATTCAAAACAGAAAATTGATAAAATGAATTTGAAACTAATATTTTTGTTGGAATGAAAAAACTGATTTTTAAAGTAAAAATGTCCAGAAGATTGACATGTTCTTATATCCAAATTCAATGTGAAATTTATTCCAAGGAAGTAAATTGGGTTAAATATTTTTTTATCTAATTAAACTATAAGAAAATAAAAAATTAAATTAAACAACATATATTACTTCAAAGAAAAGGTAATTTTCTATTGAAATTCATATTTTCCACTAATCCTCATAACATGAAACATAACAGAAAGATACCAAAAATTGAACCAAAGTAATTTTTTATATCACTATTTAAAATAAGAATTTTATTTTCTATTATATATTTTCTAAATGTGTCAATAGATATATTTAAAATGGATTCTCCATTAAAAGGTGGTAAAATTACCCTTTTGAAAAATATAGCCTTTATCTGTAAACTTATGTTTGTTCTTATATTTTTATAACAAAATATATTTTATGAATATTAAGATATATTATTTAATATAATATATATATATTAATAATATTATTCACCAATTTCAATTAATTAATTTAATAATACACAATAGATTTGGGTGTATTAAAATAAAACTATTTCATTTTATAACCAATTGGTATGTATTTTCATTTATAATTAATTATTAACATATGAATTCTTATGGAAACATTATATTTTAATAATTCGGTTAATACTGTTGATTATATCTAATTTAATTTATATGTTATAAGTTATTTTAATATTTTAATAATATATTATTGTTTAGAAAAACATTATATTTCATGAAATGCATGCTTTAGGAGGAACTCAGTGTTGTATCTAACACAGGACCAACATAGTGTTTTGTATAAAAAATGAAAATATATGTGTTTCTTGAAAGTAAATATATATTTTGTGTTCTATATAACAAAATCCAGACATATTGTTTCATGTATAAATAATCTATATTCGTTATTTTGTGAAATGAATAATATTTAAAATACTAATTAAATTAGAAAAAAAATGTTTCAAAAAATCTCAAGGTGTAACATTATAACCTATTTAAAATGAATTTATACCTTGAAAATTTTCTTTTTATCAATGGTTTAATGCTGCAATGTTCTTTTCATAGATACCAACAACATAAAAAATAATACTAAAATCTCTTTTTTTTAATCTTAAGTTAATATAACATAAATGTTGCCTATAGTAACTCATAAATAAGCTTCCACATAGTTGAACAAAGGAAGAATTGAAAATATGGACATAAAAGAATAATCTAACAATCATGTTCTAATAGAGATAGTTAGATACCCAGTATAGAAGAAAGTTTAAAATCACAAAGCCATAACCCAATGTGGCTTGAAATTGGTCATTGATATCATGAAAAATGATGTTAATATGGAAACATTTTACTTCCATAAAATTATTCCAAATGTTGAAGAATTTTCATTAGAATATATGCTAACTAGATTTTAGGAAAAAATCACACTTTTTTGTTCCTTGGTTAATTTCCACTTCAAATCCTATTCTATTAAATGAGGGTGAATTTGTCATGCATAAAGTGTTATTATATCACAAGATCCATAACTAGACTGATAGGTCATTCAATATGTCCTTATAATATAAAAAAGGATAGAGAGTGTTTTAAAATATACAAAAATACCCCAAATGGTGAGATAATATATTATTCTCTAAAAATATCCTCAGATGTTTAACTCAAACCATTCTACAAAAAGTTAACATTATAAACCTTCAAAATGATAAAATTTTAAAACATTATATTGAAGTGCACCATATCAGCTAAAAATAAATCCACCATATGAAAAGGTAGTTCTTAGTTTTCAAATTAAAAACATATTAATACCTTCATCAATTATTCTCATCATACATGGAAATATCCTAAATTACCACAATAATTATTGAAAACATGCATGTTTCTTTATTCCATAGTATTTCTGATATATTCTGTATAACCCAAACGTTTGTAAACATCATCAATACTGGCATACCCAATTGTTAGATATCCTGAATTAGTTCTAAGGTAATCAATACCACTGAATTTACTTTTTCAAAAAAAATATACTTTTATCCAAAATAGATTATATTAATATAAGGGAAAAATTAAAGGTTATATTCCCTTATTCAAAACAACATCTTCTATTAAATTTTTTTCTATTAATTTTGAAACATTCAAAAAAAAAACTAGGAAATCGTGTTAGAAAAACATAAAAAAAACAATCATTGTATATTTCACCATTACTATAACACAATTCTTGAATCAAAATACATAAAAACATTAATTATTCAACATAATTTATAATATATAAGATGGGTACCTTGTCTTATTACTTAATACCTATTACCTTTAACATTTCATTTATAGTCTCATCATCATTGGAAATATAAACATTACTCATACCACCATATTGATTTTATTCTTGAGCATTATTTTTGTGGCATTGGTTTTCATAGTGGCCCTTCATTCCACTGTTAAAGTATAACGACCCTTTCCCTCTATTACGAACACATTGTTTAAAAATGTTTTTTTATTTTTTTATAAAAATAAAATGAATAATTATAAATCATATTACACTAATGAGGATCTTTTACTGGTCTAGGTTCTGAAGGATTAGAAAACACCTTATATTGATCTGAGATTAAATATAACACATTCCTACTACACTTTCATGCATGCTAACTCCAAAAGTTATCTGAAATAGAAAATCTAGGATATCTATGGGAAATCATTTTTAAACAAAGGTTGATCATTAAATTTCCCACGAAAGGGTTTTGAAATAGTTGAAATACATTTAGGAAATCATTATTTGAAAACAAATTTGAGAAAACATTTTCGAAAACAATTAATATAATTACATAAAAATTCATTTGAAATACCCTTTAAAATAATATTGAAATTATTTATGTCCTAAAAATACTTCAATATTTTGAAAATGATTACAATCAAATTCGTATAAAATTAATCGATTGATATTTTTAAAAAACATATACATAAGATTTTTGAAAACAAAATTATGGGGAAACTTATAACATGAAAGTTATCTTCATCATATCCACTTAATGGGTGATTGGGTTCAATCCCCAATTCCCTACAATATTTACAACATTCATGTGCTGGATTTTATAAAAATAATTTTAATCTTTCATTATGTATATAAATATTTTCACTGGGATTTATTACTTTTAAAAAACATGAATTTTTAAATACTGACACACACACACAAAGATATGTGTATAAATATTTACATACTTTCATAAGAACATATTTTGGTATAGTTTAAATAATCAAAATCACAATGGATTGCCTTTGGATGATATCATTGCAATTTTCATTCATATTTCCCATGAATGAAACATTATTTAAAATCATTTTCTCAAAATAATGTTTTATTCATAAAGCATGAATATATATTATAAATATTATTTATACAACATACATATATATATATATATGTGTGAATAATAAAACATATGCATATAATATAAATAAATGGCACGTCATTGATTAAGTTGATGGCCTTTTCTTATAATTAACATTCAAGAATTTAAATTTACTATGATGTATTTTATTATTTTAAACTCTCTATAAACCATTATTCATAACTTTAATCTAATACAAATGATCATAACATAAATTTTCAAAATATAGTTTTCAAAATTTGAATCATGAAATACACATATATTTAATTGTTAAATTATCAATTGAAAATTGGAATAAATAATAAAATTTAAAATTAGATAATGAATTCTTTACATAAATTATAATTCTAAAGAATTAAAAAATTCAAACTAAAATAAATACACATATATTATAATATATTAGACGTTCGTAAAATATTCTAAGAATAAAATTATGTAAAATTCTTTACAATTTATAATTACAAATGTAGAATTTTTTAGGAAAAAAACACACTTGATATATGAGTTTTAACATAATTAACATTCTAAATAGGTATATATATCAAAATTAAATTATATGAAATAAAATTTTCTTTAAAAAATTATAATCCCTTATATGTTTTTAGAATGAATCTTCATCTTCATAGTGGAATGTCCTATATATATCTCTCATCTACTCTATCTTAGATATTATCCGAAGTAGAAAATATAAATTATTGAAGGCAAGGTCTACAGATTTCTAACCTTCTCAAAATGGATTTTTAACCACAGGATTTCATCTTTATCACATAAATATTTAGGGAAGAGGATGATTTATATTGGTGTATTGGATGCTATAAAAATATTTTTTTTAAATACGGTAGAAGAAAAATGTTTGGGTTAAATCTTCTGCATGCTGAGAAAGCTGGGGTATTAGTCATGAAAAAAGAATTCAATTATTGAGAACAAACATTTAAGTCACTATGAATAAAACTATTGTATAAATAAATAAAATGGATTGATACACAATCTTAAATATTAAGAAATTTAATATATTAGATAAAGACATTTTGTTAATCATTCCCAATGAGATAACAATTACAAAAAATACACTAAATAGAATAAAAGAAATATGTCAGATGAATATGAAAAACAATAAATGTATGGTTCAGATCTGAATAGAAACTCAATTGATAAAATGAATAAACCACTAAAAATATACATATGACGACCGAAGTCATATGAGGTAGAAAATTATACCAATGGAACAAATAAAACTTGATTTGGAAGAGATTTAGATAGCAAAAAAATGCATACTTTCGATTTGGGATGACACAAATCATTTTCCACCCTAATCTCATTTGGATTCTCCGTGTGTCTCAAATCCACCTGCAGATGTTAGTTGGTGGCCTCTATCTCACTTGTGAAGGCTTCAAACTCAGTTCAGGGTTCATCCGGAAGCGAAATCTTCACAATGTGCTTGTCCTGCATTGAACCCTTCATCCAAAATCACCCATCAGTAATCCAACTAGTGACACAACTCGGCCAAATTCCCTCATGATGGAACATGTTTTAGTGCACTCCCCAAAATTTCCATATCTCAATTTTCATTTCATTTTTTTAATCAGTTCATTATATATATATGTGTCAATTTATTTTTTTTAAATCTGTTTATAAATAAAATTTAACAATAATTTATTTAAATATATATATATATACTATTATGATATAATTTATTATAGTTTTTTTAAAATATGTATAGTCATAGATTCATGAACCTAAAAATATTATATTTAAAAGTTATATAATCAAAATAATTTTCTTATAATAATAATAATTTTTCTTAATAACCTTATTATATTTTCATAATTATAATTTTGTTAATTTAAATTTTTATAATCAAATTTATAATATAAAATTTCATTATTAAAATCATTTTTAATGGAAATGAAATTATAAAAATAATCTGATACTACTTATTTAATAATTTATATTTAAAACATATATTAATCATAACTGTTATAAACTAATTATTTAAAATAATTTTATTAAATATAGATTTCCTATAATAATAATCAATTAAAAACAATAATCATATATCATTGAAACTCAATATATATTTATATATTAATATCTTAAGATATAAAATTAAAATGTTAAATTTTGATTTGAAAAATATTTTGATTATTTAAAATCAATAACACCTTTTTATTATGTTTTTATGTAGATTTAATTTATAAAACAATTAGTAAATAATTAATTACTATTTAATTGTTTCTTGGGGTGTTAAATTCTCAACCCGTTAATATAATTTCACCATCGAAATTCATTTATCGTGCTTAAGAAAATTCTGAAATTATTTTTTAGAATTAATAATTTCATAAGGGACTTTACTTTACAAAGAAAATTATGAAACATAATTTTTTATCCTCAAAAGACAACCTCCAATATCAAAGTTTATATAAACTGTTCCTCTAATACCAATTATATTGACCCCATACATCTCTTCTTGACTCAATTATTCAAAATGATTTTTAATTTTTTATATAAAGAAACTAAATAATTATACAACATGTTAACCAAATGATGATCTTTTAATAGTCTATGTTATAGTGGATTAGACAGCACCTTACTTTTATCTAAGATGAAATATAACACATGCCTACTATGATTTTCAGTAGTCTGACTCTAAAATCTAGTTGAATTATAAAATTTATGTTAAAATTGGAAAATATTTTTTTAAAAAGGGTGAGAATTCAATTTCTCATCAAAGGGGTTTTGAAATTGTTGAAATACATTTAGGAAATATTTCATTGAAAACAACATTGAAAAATGTTTTTTCAAACATCCACTAGATAATTTCATAAAAATACATTTCATAATACTCTTGAAAATAATATTTAAATTATTTTAGTCTTATAAATACATCAATATTTTGAGAATACATATATTGAAATTGCAATAAAAAAATATAGTGATATTTTTGGAAAATGTTTATGAATGTTTTTTGAAAACAAATTACTGGTGAAACCTATAACAGTGAATGATATCCTGCGCCTATCTATATAATGAGGGATTGGGTTCACTCCCAAATCCACTACCATATTTACAACATTCAGGTGTTAGATTTTATGAAGAGAATTATATGCTTTCATTAAGTATATACATATTTTCCACTGGGATTTCATGCTTTTAAAAAACATGAAAATATTTTTAATACACACACACACACACATATATATTCATATACTTTCACAAGAACATTTTTATTTGATTCAAAATAATTTATTTCAAATCAGCTTGTCTTTGCATGATATGATAGCAATTAACATTTATATTTCCCATGACGAAAACTTAATTTAAATATCATTTATTCAAAAGGACATTTTATTTATACAACATGCACATATATTATAAAAATTCTTCATTCAACATATATATATATATGTTTGAGTAATAAAATTGATGCATATAATATAAATGCATGACATGTCAATGATTAAGATTATATCGATATTTTATAATGGACAATCATGAATTCAAATTTTACATGATGGATTTTATTTTTAAAACATTTTATAACCATTATTCATAACTATAATCCCATATAAATGTTCATAAAATAAAATTTGATATTATAGTTGTCTATATTTGAATCTTGAAATACAGATATATTTATTTGTAAAATTATCTTATGAAAATTCGAATTGACAACAAAATTTCATAATAGATAATCAATTCCCTCCATAAATTATAATTATACAGAATAATAATTTTAAAACTAAAATAAATACCCACACATAATAACTTGTTAAAAATTCATTAGATTTTAATTGAATAAAATTAAGTAAAACTCATTCCATTTTACAATTAAATACATAAATTTTTAAAAAGTAAAACACTTCACTACTAGAAAAACAGGTATTTGCGACGGGTCATTTGGGACGGGATCCCGTCGCAAATGGCTTTTTGCGATGGGGGCCCGTCGCAAATGGCCTGTTGCGGAAAACGGTGTCGCAACAACAATTATTTGCGACAGGACCGTCGCTAAAGAATTTTTTTGCAACGAGGATTCTCCCCGTCGCAAATAGTACTCCGTATATTTGTAAAAAACTTTTCAAATAGTAATTGCAACGGGCCCCGTCGCAAATACCTGTTGCGATGGGCCCGCGGCAAATAGTTTTTGCGATGGGTCCCGTCGCAAGAACTATTTAAAAAAATAAAAAACTATTAATAAATTATTTTAATGCATATAATATTAATACTATTTGCGACGGGCAAAGTATCCCATCGCAAATACTATAAAAAAATAAAAAAAAAATTAATTATTAATAAATTATTTTAATTAATATAATAATAATCCAATTATAATTCAAAAATAAAAAATAATAAAATATTAATAAATGATTTTAATTAATATAATAATAGAATTATAATTCACAAATAAAAATAATAAATAATAAATGAATTATTTTAATTAATATAATAATAATAGAATTATAATTCAAAAATAAAAAATAATAGAATATTAATAACTGATTTAATTAATATAATAATATTAGAATTATAATTCTTAAATAAAAAAAATATTAATAATTTATTTTAATTAGTATAAAAATAATAGAATTATTTTACATTCAACTATTAAAATAATTCAAGTATTACAAAAAAATATAATTAAATTATAAAATTATAAAATTTTAATATATATATAAAATTTAATATTATAAAATATAAATAATATTATTATTCATATTAATATTGTTATTTCAAAATATAATATTATTAATATTTTATAATGAGACAGAAACTACGAATAGAAAAAAAATCATATTTTGATTTCACAAATTTTATAACATAAAAACAAACTCTAATCTGAAGGAGGGGGAGGGGGGGAGGGGGGGATCTGCAGATGGTGGTGGAGGAAACTCCATCCCTAAAGCATGAGTGAGTCGGCGCATGTACTCCATATGCTCCTGATGCTGCTGCTGCCACCGAATCATCTGCTCCTCGTACAGCTGCTGCTGGCGTCGACACTCCTCCTCATGCTGCTGACGCATCTGCTCCTGTTCCTGTCAGAGACTCTCTATCAGTGCAGTCTGAGATCGCAACTGATCCTCATACTGTGTAGCAGAAGAAGATTCACGAGCTCCTCTCAAGATGGACGCTGACATCGCAGCACTACCATAATAATCTCCGGGAGTCAGTCGAGAGCTGATACCAACTACCCGGCCCTTCTCGAAGGCATACTGGGTGGCCTGTATCCATGCCGCCTCATCAAAATGACGGCCAGTGGTCTGATCTGATGACTCGGCCTGACTCTCAGGCTGGGTCTGTGACGCTGCGACCTCATATGGCTCCTGCAATTTAAAATTAAAATTGTGAATATATTATATTCAGTAAATTTTTAAACTTAAAAACAAATAATACTGACCACGATGTGATGCTGACGATCACCTCTGAGCTCCCCAGTATCAGGATCACTATACATCCTCCTATATACTTCGTACTCCGTAATATCGGGGTGCTCGACAACATATAAGAATAAAAAATAACCTATTAATATTTATAGTTATATAAAATATTTATAAATAATGTATGTACCAGATGTTGTCTACGAGTACTGAAAGAACGACTCCCAGCTCGATGAGTCACCTCCTGTCTCCCCCAATTCTTCCTCCCCACCGAGGATCTCCTCTGAAAGGCACCATCAACCAGTGCGCACATAATCCATCCCATACATGGGATGAAATGTACTCTGGTCAGTGTGCTCTACATGACTCGTCAAAATCTGACACTCCTGCTTTCTTCATGGTAGCTTTTCTTAAATTGTACAAAAACTGACGAAGGCGATCACACATGGCCACCTCCCATGCCTCGTGGATGGCATCACGCATGGTATCCTCGATCGGATACCATAAACCCTACAAATAAATCAAAATATCAAGTTAGAAATGAAATAATTTTCAAAATAAAAATTATTTATTTATGTGCGTCCAACCAATGGTCGAACATGGCCTGCTGCACATCATTGGGAATCTGCTCCCATGTGGTCCACGACTGAGAGAAATAGTTGCGCAAAATAGCGCTGCCCTGTCCAACTGCTATATGCGGAAAACTGTAAAAAAAATAAACATTTATTATGTGAATAGATTAATGAAATCTTAGTCAAATCCACAGGTTATCACACAGGTTATCACACCTTCGTGTGCGTGGATCAAACCCAAGACGTGGACGTCGCTCGGGGACAGGGTTAGGAATCATCAATCGTGCAAGACCGCACCCCCTCCGTGTACTCCCTGGAGCGCCTGCAGGCTGAGGGTCATCTGCCAGCAACTCATCCGCATCGAAAGGCAGGTCAGCATCCGCCAACTCACGAAATGTGGAGTCGTCCATCTGAAATAGAAAATGTTAATGTTGTTAGAAAATAATTTATAATTACTATTATATATACATATATACATATTCAGATTTTATATAAATACCATGGAATTCTATCAGTGTTCATCTTCATCATCATCTTCATATATGTCAATGTCATCTTCATATTCCTCCTCAACATCATCGATATCCATTCGAGTTACAGTTGCTTCATCTCTTACCATTTCAAATTCATATGTGACATCATTAACATCATCGTCATCACCGACTCTTAAATGTGGGGTGTCGTCATCGATACTCATGTCTCTTTGTAAAAAAGATTGATTTTGATTACTCTCTTGAAAAACATCAATTTTTTGCACATCAGTGAAATCACATTCACTTTGACTAAACTGATTGTATCAAATTTTGATTTTTATTACACTCCACCAATCAGTCAATTCTCTTGATGTAGCACAGTACATTGCGTAATAAACTTGATGTGCCTGTTGAGCTAATAAGAATGGTTCATTTACTGCGAGAACACTTTTACATTTAATATCTTTGATTCCATGAGTCGGATGAACACGCACGCCTCTCTCTATATCCAACCACCGAAATTTGAACATGGTTATGTAATATTGTCCAAGATAATAGAGTTCAATGATTTCATCAAGTATGCCATAAAAGTAAACTTCATTTTCGCGATGATGAGATCCTCTCAAGCTAACTCCACTGTTCATTGTTTTTTTTCGATTCCCCCTATGCATGTGTGTGAAATCGAAATCCATTCACCACACATGCATTATAAGTTTTAACATGTTTGGAAGGTGGGTTACTCAATACACACAACCGTTTGTCAATTTTATCAGCATGTCGAGACACCTGAAAATTTGTGAAATAATTATAAATATAGTAAACTATACATTGAATGAGTTTCTAAAAGATAAATAATTTATGTTACAAGTTTTTGAAACCACTGAGAGAAATTTTTCAGTCGACGTTCTTCGAGAGAAGCTGCTGTAATTTATGGAATTTGTTTCTTGATATGATTATCATACAACCTATAAAAACCAAAGTTATTTACTGTAACATAAATGATAGAATAAGTGATATAAAAACTTACAGTACAACTGATTTCATCTCTTCACAGATGAGCAGAACATACGTATGAGCTCTATGATGTTCATCATCTTAAAGCCAGCGTTCATAAACTCCACCAAAACCAAGCTCTGGCTGGTTGAAAACAGATAATTGATTGTCGATTTCATCAATATTCCTCTCGTTCCATCCCATTAGGTTGTGTTTTGAAGGATACTCAGATTCAAAATAATGGGACCAGAAAAAAGATATTTCCTCTTACAAATAAGCTTCTGCAATAGATCCTTCAATAGATGCTTTGTTACGCACTTTTCTTTTCAATTTTTTCATGCATCTTTCAAATGGGTACATCCATCGAAATAGTACTGGACCTCCACATTTGGCTTCATATGGAAAATGTAACATCAAATGTTCCATTGAGTCGAAGAAAGACGGCGGAAATATTTTTTCCAGTTTACATATAATTACAACAACATCTTTTTCAAGTTTGGAAAGAGCATCAAAATCTGCTGTAGCTTCACAAATTTCCCGAAAAAAATGAGACATGTCTGTTATGGAATCCCAAATCACAGAATTCAATAAACCTCTTAATCCAATGGGTAGAAGTCTTTCCATTATAACATGAAAATCATGACTTTTTAATCCAGTAATATGACCATTCTTTACACATCTACGCAAATTGGAAGCACATCCATCTGTAAGTCTCAAATCTGCAATCCACTGACAAAATAATAAACGGTTTTCTTTAGACAGTGTATAAGCTTATTTAAGTTTCAGTAACCTTTGTGTTCTGACATTCTGAAACAGTTCCAATTCTGGACGCCTGCAAATTTGGGCAAGATCTAAACGTGCATTTACATTGTATTTTCTATTTCCTGGCATATCCAAAACTGTATGAAATAAATTATCAAAACAGTTCTTCTCAATATGCATGACATCTAACATGTGTCAGACCAACAAATCAGACCAATATGGAAAATCCCAAAATATGCTACGTTTAATCCAATTGTGTTCTTTCCCAAAACCATAAATTTTTTGTTGGTTTATTGTGGGACCAAAAGTGATGGGAGGTAATGAAAATACAACTGATTTTAACTCCGAACCTGATAGCATTTTTGGAGGTCCATCCCTTTCAACTGTTCCTTTTCTGAAATGAGATCTGTTTCTATGAAAAGGATGATCAGCTGGAAGAAATCTGCGATGACAGTTAAAATAACAAGGTTTCTTTCCATGAATGAGCATAAATGCTTTGTTCTCTCCCATACAGTAAGTACATGATTTCTGACCATGTGTACTCCGGCCAGATAACATCCCATAAGCCGAGAAGTCACTAATTGTCCACATCAATGCTGCTCTCAGTATGAAATTCTGTTTCGTTGCAACATCATATGTACTGACACCAGTACTCCACAATAAATTTAATTCATCAATCAATGGTTTAAAATAAACATTAATATTTTTCTTCGGATGTCATAGAATTAGTAAAGTCAAAAAGATATATGTCTCCTTCATCAACATCCATGGAGGTAAATTGTATGGAGTTAAAAAAATAGGCCAAAATGAATATTGACTACCATAAGATCCGAACGGACAGAAACCATCAGTGGAAAGGCCCAATCGAACATTTCTAGCTTCTAAAGCAAAGGATGGATGCACTCTATCAAAATGCTTCCATGAATCACCATCGACTAGATGATTCAAGCTTTTATCGGTTGAAATATTCTCTTTATCCCATGACATCATTGTCGCTGTATTCTTAGACAAGAATAAACGCTGAAGTCTGGATGTAAGCGGAAAATATATCAACTGTTTAACAGGAATCAAACTAGACTTCCCATGTTGTCTTTCTTTATATCTCAATTGCCCACATGTGGGACAACTATCCAATGACTAATTTTCCCCAGAATATAAAATGCAGTCATTTGAACATGCATGAATCTTCTGACAAGTAAGTCCCAAATTTCGAACCAGCCTCTTACTCTCATTGTAATTTGCAGGCAAAACATTTCCGTCGGGTAACGGTGTTTTAAATGAAGAAAATATTTGGTCAAAACAGGTGTTTGACATTCCGTTATCTGATTTGATAGCCATAAATTTTGCAACTGCTTCTAATTTGCTCATCTTGCAGCCAGGATATAATGCATCCTCAGTAGACCTCAACAACTTATAAAATTCAGACGGTGCTACCTCAGGATTTGAAGCTATATCAGCCGAAGTTTCTGTATGTTGAAAAGATGAACCTGCAACATCATGTACTAAATCTTGAAACCAGGATAGATCCAGAATCAAGTTGGTATCACCTGCTCTGGAACTGCGTTCACCGTGTTGATACCAAAAAACATAATCTGGTTGAAAACCAAAACGCAAGAGATGTCCCCCCACTTTTTCAAACGTGTCAAACGTTCTTAATGCACATTTTCTACAAGGGCATTTTATTTTGCCTTCTGAAACAAATTCTGGATTTGATGCCACAAATGATAAAAAAGTCTCCACACCCTCTACATATACTGGATTTAAACCAGAACTGTTTGGATTTCTACGTTGATTTATCCATATGCGATCACCTAATAATGATTGTTGACGAACTCGTTGTTCCATATTTTTCTATAAAATATAAAAGCATTACTGGTTTTGAATAATTTGTTAGAAAAAACACTCAAGCAAGGATAATTATAGAATTTCCATCATACACGACTGATGCAAACTTTTTATTGAGATAAACCTCAAAATTGACCCTTTAAGAATTGAATATGTTGAGAATAAAGCAAAACCTGTTACAAATATTGATAATTTTAATATTATATAAATTTTTTATTATTTTTATAGTACTAATATTGTTGGTAATTATTCCTAATTATTGGTAATTATTCCTAATTATTGGTAATTATTCTTAATTATTGGTAATTATTCCTAATTATTTGTAATTATTCCTAATTATTGGTAATTATTCCTAATTATTGGTAATTATTCATAATTATTGGTAATTATTCCTAATTATTGGTAATTATCGGTAATTATTGGTAATTATTGGTAATTATTACTAATTATTGGTAATTATTACTAAAAATTACTAATTATTGGTAATTATTACTAATTATTGGTAATTATCGGTAATAATTGCTAATTATTGGTAATTAATACTAATTATCGGTAATTATTCTTAATTATTACTAATTATTAGTAATTATTGGTAATTATTTCTAATTATTGGTAATTATTACTAATTATTACTAATTATTGGTAATTATTACTAATTATTGGTAATTATTACTAATTATTGGTAAATATTACTAATTATTGGTAATTATTACTAATTATTACTAATTATTACTAATTATTGGTAATTATTACAAATTATTACTAATTATTACTAATTATTGGTAATTATTAATAATTATTACTAATTATTGGTAATTATTCCTAATTATTGATAATTATTACTAATTATTACTAATTATTGGTAATTATTACCAATTATTGGTAATTATTACTAATTATTACTAATTATTACTAATTATTGGTAATTATTACTAATTATTACTAATTATTGGTAATTATTACTAATTATCACTAATTATTACTAATTATTGGTAATTATTCCTAATAATTGGTAATTATCGGTAATTATTCGTAATTATTGGTAATTATTGGTAATTATTGGTAATTAATACTAATTATTGGTAATTAATACTAATTATTGGTAATTATTAATAAATATTGGTAATTATTACTAATTATTACTAATTATTACTAATTATTGATAATTTTTAATAATTATTACTAATTATTACTAATTATTGATAATTATTACTAATTATTGGTAATTATCGGTAATTATTGGTAATTATTGGTAATTATTACTAATTATTGGTAATTAATACTAATTATTGGTAATTAATACTAATTATTGGTAATTATTACTAATTATTGATAATTATTACTAATTATTACTAATTATTTCTAATTATTGGTAATTATTAATAATTATTACTAATTATTGGTAATTATTACTAATTATTGATAATTATTACTAATTATTACTAATTATTACTAATTATTGGTAATTATTAATAAATATTACTAATTATTACTAATTATTGGTAATTATTACTAATTATTACTAATTATTGGTAATTATTCCTAATTATTACTAATTATTACTAATTATTGGTAATTATTTCTAATTATTGGTAATTATTCCTACTAATTGGTAATTATTTATAATTATTGGTAATTATCGGTAATTATGGGTAATGATTGATAATTATTCCTAATTATTGGTAATTATTACTAATTATTGTTAATTATTACTAATTATTATTAATTATTGGTAATTATTCCTAATTATCGGTAATTATTACTAATTATCGGTAATTATTGGTAATTATTGGTAATTATTACTAATTATTGTTCATTATTACTAATTATTACTAATTATTACTAATTATTGGTAATTATTACTAATTATTACTAATTATCGGTAATTATTGGTAATTGTCGGTAATTATTGGTAATTATTGGTAATTATTGGTAATTATTGTAAATTATTGCTATTTATTGGTAATTATTGCTAATTATTTGTAATTATTGCAAATGATTACTAATTATTGGTAATTATTACTAATTATTGGTAATTATTACTAATTATTGGTAATTATTACTAATTATTGGTAATTATTACTAATTATTGATAATTATCAGTAATTATTGGTAATTATTGGTAATTATTACTAATTATTGATAATTATTAATAATTATTACTAATTATTACTAATTACTGGTAATTATTACTAATTACTGGTAATTATTACTAATTATTCCTAATTTTACTAATTATTGGTAATTATTACTAATTATTGGTAATTATTACTAATTATTGGTAATTATTACTAATTATTGGTAATTATTCCTAATTATTGGTAATTATTCCTAATTATTGGTAATTATTCCTAATTATTGGTAATTATCGGTAATTATTGATAATTATTGGTAATTATTGGGAATTATTCCAAATTATTGGTAATTATTCCTAATTATTGGTAATTATTACTAATTATTGATAATTATTACTAATTATTGGTAATTATTCCTAATTTTTACTATTTATTACTAATTATTACTAATTATTGGTAATTATTACTAATTATGACTAATTATTGGTAATTATTACTAATTATTACTAATTATTGGTAATTATTCCTAATTATTACTAATTATTACTAATTATCGGTAATTATTCCTAATTATTGGTAATTATTCCTAATTATTGGTAATTATTCCTAATTATTGGTAATTATTCCTAATTATTGGTAATTATTCCTAATTATTGGCAATTATTCCTAATTATTGGTAATTATTCCTAATTATTGATAATTATCTGTAATTATTACTAATTATTGATAATTATTACTAATTATTGGTAATTATTACTAATTATTCCTAATTATTACTAATTATTACTAATTATTGGTAATTATTACTAATTATTGGTAATTATTCCTAATTATTACTAATTAGTGGTAATTATTATTAATTATTACTAATTATTACTAATTATTGATAATTATTGATAATTATTACTAATTATTCCTAATTATTGGTAATTATTCCTAATTATTGGTAATTATCGGTAATTATTGGTAATTATTGGGAATTATTGGGAATTATTCCAAATTATTGGTAATTATTCCGAATTATTGGTAATTATTACTAATTATTGGTAATTATTACTAATTATTGGTAATTATTACTAATTATTACTAATTATTCCTAATTATTGCTAGTTATTGGTAATTATTGGTAATTATTGCTAATTATTCCTAATTATTGATAATTATATGAATAATTTCCAATAATTAGGAATAATTACCAATAATTAGCAATAATAACATTATTAGTATATTTTATTATTAATATTAAAATAATATAATTTTCTATATTATATTCAATTCTCCTTTCATCTGTGTGTTTTCTGTCTCCACATACAAATATTACATGTGGAGACAGAAAACACAGAGATGAAAGCAGAATTGTATATAATATAAAAAATTATATTATTTTAATATTAATAATAAAATATACTAATAATGTAATAATGTTATTATTCGTAATTATTGTTTTTTATTACTAATTATTAGTATTTATTCTTAATTATTGAAAATTGTTACTAATTATTCCTAATTACCATTAACTATGAACAATACTAATAATTTAAATTTATTAAGTAAAAAACAATGTAAACATAAATAAATTACAACAAATTAAGAATAATTTAAACTAATAAAAAATTTAAAATAAATATTAAATTAAAATGAAAATAAATACCTTTAAAATTGATTTGAGGTTGATCTCTGATCGTTCTTGAAAACTTCAATATCAACTCCGAAGAAAAAAATTAAACTTAAGAAACACTGAACTCTAGAAATAGAATTTTGAGAGAAGGAGAAGATGGAGTTTGAGAATGAATTGAAAAAAACGGATGGGGTTATTTATAGGTTAGATTATTTGCGACGGGATAACCGTCGCAAATACCTTAGCCATCATTTATTACGGTCAACGGTTAAATAGTTATTTGCGACGGGACCCGTTGTAAATAACCACCTGCCGACATACTATTTGCGACGAGGGAATACTCCCGTCGCAAATACCTTTTACCACCGCCGGTTATTTGCGACGGGCAATAACCGCCCGTCGCAAATATGTTTCCTGCGATTTGGCGCACAAGCGCGCAAGTTCTTTTGCGACGGGGAAAGCTAACCCGTCACAAAAGACTACTTATTTGCGACAAGCAAATACCCCCGTCGCAAATACCCATTTTTCCCGTAGTGCTTGTTCGATGAATTTTTGCATAATTAATATTCTAACCAATATTAATTATCAAAATAATATTTTTTAAAAAATTATTAATAAAACTAAAATCCATTACATATTTTTAGAAATAATCTTCATATTTATAGTGGAAATTTTTATATATAATTCTCATATACTCTCTCTCACAAATTATGAGATGTTGGAGACATAAAAGATTGAAGTAAAGGGATACGACCTTCTAACTTGCTCAAAAATGAATTCTCTCACCAGTCTTTCATATCTATCTCATAAGTGTGTAGGGAATAAGAGGAATTTTATAGGTTTCTTGGAAGCAATACAAATATTTTTATAAACATAGTTGAATAAAATTTTGTTTCATAAATATTCCGCTTTCTAAGAAATCTAACATATTAATTATGGAAGAAAAACACAATTTTTTAGAACAAATGTTTTTGTCGCTGCAAATAAAACTGTTGAATAAATAAAAACCAAGGATTGATACATGATATTATATATTAATTGATTTAATTTCATAGATAAATACATTGTGTTAATCATTCCCAATGAGATTATAATTACAAACAAATACACTAAATCGAACAAAATAAATTTGTCATGTGAATACAAAAAATATCAACTGTATGGTTCAGATCTAAATAGAAACACAACTAATACAATGAATTAGCCACACCCAAAATACACATCAGATGGAATAAATAATTTTATGGGTAATATTAGACTAATAGAATAATCAACAACATGATTTGGAAGATATTCAGACACTGAATGGAAAATAAACTACATCTACTTGCGATTTGGGACCACATAAATCATATTCCCCCAAAATCTCGTTCAAATCATCCACACTTATCATATACATCAACGGATGTCAGTCGGAGGCCCCCATATCACTCAAGAAGGATTCAGAATCAATTCAAGGTTTATCCGGCATTTAACGATTCACCGCTTTCTTGGTTTACATTGAATCCATCATACAGAATCAGTCATCTTTGATCAAACACACAACTCAACTCAGCCAGACCCCCTCATGATGGCACATGCTTCAGTACACTTGAAACCCCACTAACATCTAGAATGAATTTTATTTATATCACTTTTAATTTCATTTTTATTCAATTCGTTTTTTCAATATATATATATATATATATATCATTTTCATTTTTATAAATTTCTAAAAAATAGAATTTAACAACAATTAATATATATATATATACTATTATGATTTCTTTTTTTATTATTTTTTTACAAATAATAATAGTCTTAGTTTCATAAATCTGAAATTATTATATTTAAAATTTACATAATCAAAATAATTTTCATAGAATAACAATTCATTTCCATAATACCTCAATTTTATTATTATAATTATAATTTTGTTAATTTATAACTTCATTATAAAAAATTAATATTGAATAACATGGCTAAAATAATTTTTTATTGGTAATAAATTTATAAAAATATTCCAATAATACTAATCTTATAATGTATAATTATAACATATATTACTCATAATTGCTATGAAATAATTATTTATAATAATTTTATAAAATATTGATGTTAAATAAAAATAATCAATTAAAAATAATACTCATATATCCTTGAAACTCAATTTATACACACACACACACACACACACATATTAATTTCAAAAGATATAAATGTAAAATGTTACATTTTGATTCAAAACATAAATTCATTATAAAAAAAAATAAATATTTTTATTAAGTCATTACATATTTTTAATTTATAAAAAAATTATTATATAAATAGTTACTATTTAATTTTTTTCTCAAAGTGTTACATAAAGAATTTATTATTTTTTGGATTATTAGGGTGGTCAATATTCTTATCGATTTATTTAACTATACCCTTCAGGTCTGCTTTGGAGTTACTTGAATTCTATCCTTCTTTTCCATATTTAATATTTCTTCTTGTTCTTATAAGACATCCATTTCTGTGATTCTTTCGACATTCTTGACAGAATATAAACATAATCATTTTTCCTTTATTTTTTTATTACCAGAATGATCAGTAAACTTTTTCTATATCTTCCTTGGTGAGTCTGAATGTTGGTTACGATACATGTTGTTAATCATATTCCATGAAAACTAATTAGCCATGATAAAAATATCCTTTCACTCCAGTGATCATCCCATTTTATTGATCACCAGAAAATTGTTCATCACATGCCATGTTAATCATGTCGTTTTTCTCTCCATCAACTAAAACTAGGAATAAAATCATGAGTAACACATATCATAGTATAAAATCACAAAACTATGAAAAATCCCCTTTAGAATGTCCAAATTATGACATATTCATAAATTTATGACACCATATAGAAATCCTTAGATGAATCCAAAGACATATCCTCAGAATTATTTTTCAGGATCTCACAAAATTTTTCTACTCTTAATTCTTAATGGGTGACTAAACCATTTCTCTAATACCAACTATAACGAACCAGTATTGACGCACATGGATATTAAATCCATTATAAGGGAAAAGCAATACACTAGATCAACACTAACAAAAAGATATTATTAGTTTAGATTCTTTGGAAACTTGTTATCATAAAAAAACATGTTTATAACACATAAACTTATTCTCATTCCTATTTCATCACAACTAAATCCCTTTTAGATATATCATACCTAATACCTTTCTTCATATCCTAGGGAAACAAAACATAAAAATGTGTGAGCTCATATGCTCAATAAGGGTAAAAAATGGGAAAATATATGACTATTCATTAGAATAAGGGTTTGATAAAATGATCATGAAAATAAAAGATCATAACATACATATCAAATATCATAAACATGAATCATTGAATAAATATTCACAGTTTATAAGACATAAATCATAAGTAAAGAAAAGATCAAATTCAATGAGAACATAACATTGAAAAAATACTAGAAATTATTGCATACACATAATCATGTAACATTGTGCACAAGTATAAAGAGTAATAAAATTAGTAATTAAATTAATGAAATTAATTCATGCCCTTCCATAAACCCATGGACATGAAAACTAGGTCCATGCATAATATTATGGTCAAGAAAACTAGGTCAATGAATAGAATTGTGAACAAGAAATCAGTTTCATCCATAACATATATACCTTATTAGTAATCCACCTTTACCTAAAATAATTGCATAGAGATATTGGTCCCATACATTACATAATGAAAACCATACATATTTATTCATGAAAAAACATAAAATAAATCATTATATTAGAGCCAATAGAAAAAAATGGGTTTTATAAACATCGTTCAATAATTACCAAACCATTAGAAATAAATGAATTTCATAAATATAAATCAATAATAAACATAAATCATTTATAGGAATAATAATAATGGAATCATTGAATCAAATCACCAATCAAACATAACTTCATCAAATAACATTATCTTAAATGGAATATAATATTGAGTTATTAGATGAAAATAATTATGGGGGAAAATGTCCTTTTCATCCTGAAATTATTTTCTTTCATGAAAATGACACATAATTTTAAAATAAAACATTTTATTTGAAAATAAAATTGTATGCTTGTGAAGGAAGACTGAAATCATTAAATTGTTATGATCGTGTGAAAATGTATTCATGTCTTTTAAGTTAAATCATTAAATTGTTATGATCGTGGGACAATTAATCCACCTTCTTACAACAAAGTCATCTTTATTAATGGATGAAAACTGTACATACTAATAAAACTAGGAAAAACATTTGGTTAAATCGGTATTTTCTCTTTTGGGAACTTGTTCAGCCATCCTAGCTCTTCCAATGCATTCAAAATGAGTGACAAACTTCTTCGAAACCCCTTTAGCTAGAATTCTTTTTCTGGTACTACTATTCTATCTAGATTATTTGGATTCATTGGTCTCTTATTAATTATCTTCGATGCGTTTGTCAATTTATTTTGAGAAATGTGCTTCTAAAGAGTTGATGAAGAAGGATGCTTCATTCTGGGTATTCAACGTAGGTTAATGAAAAGTGAAGGGATGGATTATGACTAACATTTCCAGAGATGAGGGTTTTAGTTTTGAGATTAGAGAGCACTGGTAAAGAGGGGAGTGTAAAATAATGAGTTTTTATCATTTTGGGATTTGAATTGTTGAAAATTAAAAAAATCAGTATAAAAACCATAAAATAATCGATACAACAATATGAGACTAAAATTTTAAAAAAACATTGAGTCATTATGGTGTGATCGGAACAGGTCGTCACAGTGTCATCATTATGATGGGATTGAAATGGTGTTGTCGTATCATTTAGACAACTTGTATAAGACAATAACTGAGAGATAGTAACTATGATACTGTAAACATGAGATAGTAATTCAAAGATAGTAACTTGTGAAACCATCAATCATGAAACCATAAACTGTGAAATTTTATGTGTGAGATATTAACTTCGAGACCATAATCTATTAACTTAAGATTTAGTATTCATAATTCATGTATGTTGTAATTTATCCTTTCAAAATTTAATGGTTTAGTGGATATATCAACAAGATGATGTTCAGTTACTATGAATTTCAATGTGATATAACCTTTTTTATAATGATATCAAAATAAGTGATGCCTTACATAAATATGTTTTTTCTTAAAGTGTGAAATAGGATTCCTTGAAATGATAATAACACTTGTATTGTCACAATATATATGAACATATTTGAATGGATATCCATATTATATTAGTGCGTGCATCATCCTAAATAATATGTGCACAAAAACTTCAAAAACTATGTATTCATCCTCAGCAGTAGATAATGAAACAAAACATTGTTTCTTACTACACCATAAAACCAATGACATTATCAAAAAGTGTTATTTCTTATTGGTTCTTTATCTCTGTATATTTAATCCACCAAAATCAGCATCAGAATAACTCACTATATCAACTGATTGTCTTATAGGGAAAAACTAACCTAAATTGATAGTATGTATAAGGTATTTGAAAATATTTTAACAAAATTTATGTGAGTTTCAATGTTATTATCATGAAAACGAGCACACATACGCACAATAAACATTATATATTTCATACTAGTAGTCAAGTAAAGAAAACATCCAATCATTCCTCTATAAGTGGTTTGATCAATAGAATCACTATATTCACCAAGATTCAACATATAAGTTTTTAAAATTAGTGTGTAACTCCATTAAATGATATCCAAGTCAAAACATTATAGAAGATCATTAATATATTTACTTTGATTTAAAACAATTCCTTCATTATTTTAAAAAATATAAATTCCAAGAAATAATTTAAGTTCACCCATAAAACTCATTTAATAAATCACTTTGAATCATTTTAGAAAAATATATATATAAATAATTTCTTTATGAACCCAAAATAATATCATCTTCATAGATTTGAACTAGTAAAATGTCTTTTGAAATTCGTTTTATAAAAAGAGTAGGATTAACAATTGCTCTTATAAAACATTTTCTAATGAGACCTGTACTTAATCTAACATACCAAACTATTGGAGCTTTTTTAAACCATATAAAGCATTTTTTAATTTTATGACATGAATTTGAATTTTTTGGTTTTTAAAACTAGGGGTTATTCAAAAAAAATATCCACAACTATATACCCATTTAGGAATAAACTCTTACCAATCATATGATAAATTTTTAAATTTATATTTTCTTCATAATAAATCAATATTATAATGAAATCATGTCTAAGAATAGGTGAAAAAGGTTATTCATAGATAATTCTTTATTCTTAGCTATAAATATGTGTATCTAATTTGGATTTGTTTCTAACAATATTACCGAATTCTTAATCGTTGTTCCTAAACACCCAATTAGTTCCTACGGTATAATTGTCCATGGGTCTATCAAAAATTTTCCAAGAATTATTTCATCCATATTTAATAAGATCTTTATTCACAAACATCACTGAAATTCAACATTGAAAGCTTCATCTGGGTTTCTAGGTTCAAGATGTGACATGAAATCTTGATGTTTGACCTGATTTCTAAGAGGATATATAGTTTGTGCCCTTTATCTAAATATAAAACTACAATATCTAAAGGATGGTTCTTGAGAGTTATCGTCAGTCTGGAAAAGGTGAGGCTAGTAATTTCTGGATCATCTACAAGTTCATGTTCATAATGTTCAGATTCTAAATAATTTCTAGAACTGTTCAATTTAATAGACTGCTTGAAAATTGGATTAAATAAATTTTTATTTATGTCCAAATTTTTCATATCATCTTTAAGATTCTCTAGGGTTGTCTTAGGTTTATGTGGATATGTTTTATCAAAATTTACTTATACAAATTCTTCCTCACATTTTTTTCTTTTGTAAAAAACTCTATAGGTTTTTGTAGAGGTTGAGTAACATATGAAGATTCCTTCTCACTCTTGGATGAAAATTTTCCAAGATTATCCTTGGTATTAATAATATAGACTTTGTAACCAAAAAAATTGAAGTAAATATCATTGGGTTTTCAATTATTCCACAACTCATAAAGAGCCTTCTTGAGAATATGTCTAATTAAGACTCTATTAATTATGTTGCAAGTTGTATTCATAACCTCATCCCAAAATTAAATAGGTATGTCATATTCATTAATAATTATTATAGAAATTTCTTGTAAGGTTCTATTTATTTTTTTTTCACAATTCCATTTTGTTGAGGTTTCCTAGGGGGAATGATGTAATGACTAAAGCCATTGTGTGAGAAAAAGGTATCAATGTCTGGATTTTCAAACTCACAGCCATGATCACTTATTTGAAATTTTATTATAATTCCACATAGATTTTTCATTGATTTAGCATACTTGGTGAAGTAAGTACATGATTCAATTTTGTGAGCTATTAAATATGTCCATGTACAACTTGAATAATCATGTACAAGAAAATACACATTGTAACGACCCAAACATTTGATAATGGAAATTCCTCTTGATCTAAATAGATTTATTATAATGAATGGTTATATAAAACAAATACACTTCAATGGTTTTATGATTTTGGATTTTAAAATACCGTTTATAATTATTACCATTTATAATATAGCCATTGGAGAGTGTTCACATGATTAGTGTAAATATAGGGCTTTATCAAATCCAATTTACTCAGAAAATGGAAATGAAAGCATCGTACAATAGAATTTTTCGATACAAAGCCCATTTTTCAAATCATGAAAAGGAGGAATAATCACTGGGATTTTATCTTGACAAATCTGAAGCCAAGCATCAACATGTTGATCTTGAACGAAACTGCCTATGGGAGAAGTGTATGTTAATACAGATTACCACTCGAGCGATGTTATCTAAGTCGCTCCAAGAGTCTATCACCATCAGAAACCTTACCCTTAGGACTTAGGTGGGAGTTATATGTGGTTATGTAATAGGACCTTAGAACTATTATTTTGTGAATTATTTTTTGTATAGAATAAAGAATATACATTCATTTTATTATTGTTACTTTATAAGTGATTTATAAAGAACATATAATATCTCTAGTCATTATTAAAATTCAATTGAGAAATCTGTTTTGATGAATTAATGGATTTTTTAATTAAAAAATATTTTCATAAAATATTATTAATAAAATTATTTTTATTAAATATCAATGATCGTATATTTTTTATGAATACAATTTTAATTTTTATTAAGGTCTGAAAACTGTTTTCGTCAAAACCTGTGAATTTTTAATAAATCTTATTTACTATTATAAGAGTGAAAATGAAAAAATTTAGAAATTTATTTAGATAAAATGAATATTATTTTTGGAATCAGGACATTGAACCTATCCAAAGGTGAATGTTTCAAAATTTTCTAAGACAATCGATTTTTTGGGTAAAAACTCAATACCGTATAAATATATAATGTGTTTTATGACATTACAATGAAAAAATAGTGATGTAACAAATTGATATAAAAGGTATGATTGGAAAATATATGTTTTACCATTAAAAAATTTGATTTTTATCAGTTTTATTTTGTTTACAATGCCTTAGTCTACCCACCATGACTTATAAAACATTTAAATATTTTAAAATGATTTCCTTGATAGTCTGACTCATCTCCTCATAATATTGTCTAATATTTTAATAAGATAGGCAATTGGCCTTATAAAATAATTTTTTCTAGTCCTCTTTGGGAAAAAACCGTTGGAAAAAACCTTGGGATGGTGTGTGTTTTTCATTAATTTAATGTGTAGTGTCCAACGCCTAAGTAATAATGAATTCCCTCTCTTTTCCAATATAAACCCACTCAATCTCCCATTCCTCTTCACTTAAACCATTTGGAGATCGACCAGATCCTAACATAATCTCTCTATAATTCTCTAAAGGTTCCCCAACATCCCAAGGGTCTTCTCTCAAGACACTCCTAATCCTTTGGGATCACACTTCAAAGAACGGGATCTACAGTTTCCTTCCTTCTTTATTTTTGTCCATGTTTCATTATATTGTTATGCGCTTTTATTTTCAGTTAAAAATTTTGGGGTATTATTTCTCACCTCCCTTAATTCCCTAACTATGTTGTAATGATGATAGACCCCTTTAGCTCACACTAATTCCTCCAATGTACACATATAACCATGCCGAAATTCTCTATGGGATTTCCTTATCCTCATTTACTTTCATGAAATTATTTTATATTATGCATCTAAATTTCATTAAATATGTTCGGATATTATAAAACATACCAAAGTTAATTTAAATTTATGTATATATGATGAGATACCCCGTTCTCTATCATCAAACCAATTTATTATTTCTATTTGATGTCGTTATGCTATCGAAGTTACATTATAATTTTCCATGCCATAATCATTGAGTCTCTGTATGCCATATCCATTTATCTGTCTAGGGTATTAACCATTATACACATGAACATTCTGATTGAGGAAATACATTTATGTATTCCACATATCTTATTATTGAAAAAAATTATTATGATTAAAGAATCAAGGTTGTATGATCTATGTGGAACACTTATGCCTGAAATGAAATGATTAAGAAGGGTGTGCCATGATTTCACTCTTATGCATTGGGTAATGATTAGAATCATGATTAGTCAAGTGAAATTATGTTTTAGAGAATCTAATTCAATTTCAACGTGGGTTTAATCATGCTGCATGGGAAATGAGACTTGGATTATGCTAATATCATGTTAAATGTTGTTGTCACATCTCCATGTTATGTTAATCATACTATATCATTCCTTTATGGTCATGTTTCTCTTTTTCTCCATTGATATGCCTATTGCCTAACATGCATTGTTTTCATCATGTTATGACTTGTTTTCTCCATTAATGGGGTTTATAGCTCATAATTGTTTTATGTATGTCCTCAGGTTATCCTAAATAATTCTATGTGTGAAGGAATGTTTTGGTCATGTAAAAGAGGTTTTCAATAAAGATGTCATATTTTATGTCCGCAGTTGTTATGTAATGATCCTAACTTCCCACCACACTACACTCCCCAATCCCCATAATTGTCTTATGTGAATGTTTATGAAATAAATCAGGTTAATGTGTTTAATAAATAGAAGGTTTATTATAATTTATATGAGAGGATATGTTTAGTTAATTTTTGGATTATTATTAGAAAACCCACATGAAAGACATATGTATAAGACTAAGTATAATAAAAACATCCCAAAATTTTGGTGAGTATAGAGTATGTTTTATTAAGGAAAATTCATCTATGTATGGATATGAACAATTATAGGTGGCTCTGGAACATATGTATCTAGTTGTAAATCCCGAAAACACCTCATTGAGATAGACTCGAACATGAAATGGTTCACAACAATAGGACATGATGCACTCATCGTTACGACACTCCTGGAGGATATTCTTTGGTAGTTTCATAATCTTATTAATAACCATTGTTATGGTAATAAATAAATTCCCCTCGGAATATATGTTGGGATGTTGAACATGGATAACATAGGTTAAAGGCTATAAAATTCATAAGTTAAAGAAATAAATGAAATAAATGAAAAAAATGAAATTTATAATTTATCTATTTATGTCTTTGGATTCCCCTTTATGTGTTACCCCTAAAATTAATTTTATTCCAACCAATAGACGATAATAGGAGGACTTGTGTTGAAAAACCAATGTGAAGATAAATTTGATAATTGCTCAAATAAGATTCCCAATCTGATGGGAGTGGGAAGCACAATCATTTTCATGATACTCTCTCAGGTAAATAAAGTTTTTAATAGAAACATGGGTTAAGAGGAATGTTCAACCCCCCCCACCCTATGAAATGAAAAGCTCCAATGAAGAGCTTCATGATAAAAATCCCCCATACATTCAATGGGTCAAATTCTCCCTCAATCATCGAACAACGGTTCAACACCATAGAAAAGATATTATCCATACTTCAATGTTCTGAAAAATAGAAGATTCTCTTAAATAATTATCGTATGAAGGGTGAAGATGATCAGTAGAATAAATTTATCAAACACACAAAGCTTGAGGTAGAGATACAGGTGTTGAAATGGAAGGATTTCTAAAAATTGTTTTTTGATAAATATTTTCCACGCACCCTTCGGCTTAATATGGAAAGGTAATACCTTACCCAATGCAAAAAAAGATAAAGAATCTATCAGAGTGTTCGAGGAAAAAATAAAATTTCTTTCATGATACCCCTTTGACATGGAAGTTACCCCCAAATGAATTTTTGACTGCTTCGTTGGTGGGGTATAACCTAGCCAAAAAAAACCCTGGAGATCCATGACTTCGATAGATATGAGGAAATATTCTGATGTGGCCTCAAAGTCAAAATGGATATCGGTGAATCATAGGGGTATCACAGGGATATGAATCATATGGTGGACATTAATTCTAGTGGTCTGATGGGAAAATCCAACGGTGCTATGAATTTATAGCACCCCACTTTCCAAAGGTGCAGAAAGAAGCACCTGATAAATTTCCTGGATGGGATGAGGAAATGCATTAGGTGTGAAAGATAAGGGCACCAAGCCATTAAATACAGAAAATAATTACCCATTGCTATGATAGAGGAGAGGAATGATCCATTTGACCCTCAATGCATTGTTCATTTCTTCAACTAAAATGAACCATGGTACTTTGGAAACCTATTCCATAAGACAAGGTTTTTCAGAGGCAACCAAAAACATCAAAGGTAGCAAGGGGTATATTTTTTCATCTCTACCGCCGAAGGGAACCCTGACAACGAAGTGGAGATAGATACTATAGTTATTCAATAATGAATAGAGAATTTACTTTTTTATTCATTTTCTACATATTCTTTTATATCCTTAAAGATTATAGGAAAATCCCAACCCCACCAAAAATCATGGTAGTATAGATGTCAGTGAGAATGAAAAATGCAGATATTATTGGATCTCATGAATATGACTCCTCCCTTGTCAAAATTTATGGGATGAACTTCTTGGAGAACCTCTTCATACTCCCTATGGTGGAATTGGATGAAATTCATAGCATGGATTGGATTTCTCTATATAGATCTAACATAAATTTCTATAAGAGGGAAATCACTCTCTATATGGATAATCGACCCCAGATTCTATATAAGTGTAAGGAGGAGGATGGATTTTCTTCAGCAACATAATAAAATTTTTGGATATTACCTATCTATGAGCATGAGTATCTTTATCAAATGGTTGATTCTATTAAACCAACCATACATGGAGACATTTCTATTGTGATGGAATTCGATATAGCGTTTCCTATGGAATTGCCTGGTCATCCTTATAGAAGTGATGCTGAATTCTCGATTGATCTTATACCCGGGGCATTACCAATATCCATGAATTTCTATAGAATATTTTTTGTGGAGCTTGATGAGATTAAAAAAATATAAGAATATTGATAAAGGAATTATACATCCATGTGATTCACTATGGGGTGCACTAGTCCACTTCATTAAGAAGAAGGATGTTTCAATGTTCCATTGCATGGATTATCATGAGCTCAACAAATTCATGATAATGAAAAAGTATCCTCTTCTACAATTTTATGACTTGTTTGATCAACTTCATGGAGAAAAATACTCCCCAGAGGTGGATCTGCGGTTCATATATTTCCATGTAAGGGTGAAGAATGTGGATATCCCAAAGGTTGCTATTTGTACAAGATATAGGCACTATGAATTCATAGTAATGCCTTTCAGAATAACTAATTCTCCTGAAATAATCAAGGACTTTATTAATAGAGTCTTTAGATATTACCATGAATAATTTTTGGTAGACTTTATAGATGATATTATAATATATTCGAAAACCAAGGAGGAGCATGAAGAGCATATAAGCACTGTACTAGAGACCTTGTTAATAGAGAACATCTATGAAAATTACAGAATGTGTGAGTTATGGTTGAAGGAGGTATCATTATTGGGTAATATCGTCACAAGCTATGGGATATCTATAGATCCCTTGGAGACAAATACAATTGAGGGATTTCCTAGGAAAACATATTTGATAGTTTTAAGTAGATTCCATATGACAAATAGATATTAATGATGATTTTTAAGAAATTTCTTGTGATTTTCAAACCCTATTATCAATATAACTCAGAAGGAAGTCATGTTTTCTTGAAGTGATGAATACAACGATAGCTTCAAGGAGTTGAAAATGAGGCTTATCACTGCGTCCATTCTCACACTACCCACATATGGAGATATTTTTGTGTTATTAAGTTATTCATTGAAGAAGGGACTGGATGTGTGTTGAGGAAACATTACAAAGACAATACCTATGATTCAAGGAAATTAAATTTTCATGAACAAAACTATCCATCACATGATCTTATGTTGGATATAGTATTCTCCACATCAATCATTTGGCAGGCTTACCTCATTGGGGAAAGTGTGAAATATATACAGATCGTATAATCCATAATAATATATTCCCATAGAAAGTGTTGAACATGCACCAATGAATATGGTTAGATCTGATCTAAGATAATGACTTCTCAATCCAATACCACCCAGGGAATGCGAAAAAGGTAGATGATGCTTTGAGTAGTAAGGAACCATTAATTCTATCATTTTTGAACATTTAAAAGGATCTGCTATTCTTAAATTTGATGAAGATGGACATGAGAATCATAAATAAAGGAACATCATCAATCCTTTCACAAATTATGGATCAACCATCTCTTTTAGAATGGATAAAGTATGATCAAATGGATGATGTGGAAATTTAGAAGAAAGTGGAAACTATCAGAAAAGTGAATTCATTGCTGTTCAATGTTAATGAAGATGAAATTTTAATATTTGGGTCAATAATATGTGTTCCATCAAATCAGGAGTTAGATAATGATCTTTTGGATGATGCACATAGTTTTAATTTCTCCATTCACCTAGGAAACACAAAGTTGTATCATGATCTCAAAGAGAATTGGTGGTGGGATAAAATGAATAAGGAGATCACAACGTATACATTAAAGATCCTAGTATGTCAGCAAGTGAAGGATGATATGAGGAAGTCTAAGGAGATGATGCAACTATTACTCTTACCAACATGGAAATGGGAGAATATTACCATGGACTATTTAACCTGACATCTGGAGACATCAAAATGATACAATGATATCTGGGATGTTGTGGATCATCTCAAAATACTGCACACATCATTGCTATTCAAGAAGATTTGTCATTGGATCACCTGGTACGAATATATATCAGAGAGGTGGTAAGACTGCATAGACTATACCTATCTATTATATCTGATCAAGAACTAAGATTCTCTTATATGTTCTGGAAGATTCTAAAAATTTCTATGAATTCTGAGATGAACTTTAGTACAACTTATCATCCTCCAAATGATGACCAATCTGAGTAGACTATCCAGACACATAAGGATGTGTTGATACAATGCTAAATGAACTTCAATGGGGGATATGATCATCATCTTCCACTAGTCGAGTTCTATTACAATAATAGTTTCCACTCATACATCAAAATTGCTCCTTTTGAAGCTATTTATGGGAAGTGGTGAAGAACACTAGCATATTGGGATAAAGTTGGGGAGGAAAAAATACTACATCCTAAAATAGATAATGAAATGGTTGATAAAGTTAAGACATCCAGCCACACATTAAAGCTTCCACTATCAACAAATGATATATGATGATAATAGTCTATGAGACCTATAGATTGATGTTAGAGACATCGTATTCCTCAGGATATCCCTATAGAAGAGGGTTATGATATTTGGGAAGAAGGGAATGATTCGTCCAAGGTACATCCGAACTTTTGAGTTCCTTGATAACATTGGAGCAGTGGCCTATCAACTAGGACACCCATCAAACCTATCTTAGTTTCATGATGTATTCCATGTAACACCCTTGAGGATGAACATACCTGGCTGATCACATGTACTCAATCTATATGTGGTACCATTAGAGAATGACCTCTCCTATGAAGTGATGCCGATGAAAATCATAGATCAAAGGGAAAAATTTCAATAACAATAAGACAATTCCCCTCATCAAGGTGTTGTAGAAAAACCACATGTTTAAAGAAGTAACATGGGAATCAGTGGATGTGCTGAAGTAGAGTTACCCTCATCTGTTTTAGTGTGGGGAAATGAAATTTCCTGGGAAAAATTTCGTAAGGGGGGAAGATTGTAACGACCCAAACTTTTATTAATGAAAATTCCTATAGATCTAATTATATTTCATATTATGAATGGTTATATAAAACATATTCACTTCCACAGTTTTATGTTTTTGTATTTTAAAATATTTTTATGCATTGTTACCATCGATAACATATCCATTAAAGAGTGATTTCATGATTATTATAAACATTGGGCTACAAAAAATCCAATTTACTCTGGAAAATGAATCGATGGCCTCATCCAGTAGAATTTATCCATATAAAGCCAATTTATCAAAGATCATAAAGGAGGTAGCATCACTAAGATTCTCTCTGGACCATGCCGAAGCCGAGATTTAACTCATTAATCTTGAACGGAACTTCCTATGAGAGAAGTGGATGTTAATAGAGATTACCAATTGAACGATGTTATCTGATCTGCCCAATGAGTTGGTCACCATTACACACCTTACCCATATGTCTTATTCAGGTGTTATACGGAGTTATGTAACAAGACCCTAGAACTATGATTATGTGCATTATTTTTGGTATAGTATAAATTATATGCATTCATTTTATTATATTAACTTTTTAGATTATTTTTAATGAACAAATAGTATTTTTAGTTAATATTTAAATTCTGTTGAGAAATATATTTTAATGAATTTATTGATTCTTCAATTAAAATATATTTTAATACAATATTATTACTAAATTACTTTTTATTATTTATAAATGATCATGAAATTTGTATTAATTCAATTGTAATTTTTATTAAGGTTGGAAACTGTTTTGGAAAAACCCATGAATTTTCAATTAATATAGGTTTTTATTTTAAAAGTTAAAATGCACATATTTAGAAAATTATTTACACAAAATTAATATTATTTTTGGAATAAGGAAATCGAAATAATCCAACATTGAATTATTTAAAATTTTCCAAGACAATGGAATGTTTGGGTAAAAATTCAATACTTTTTAAATATATAATGTGTTTTATGACATCATAATGACCCAATAGTGATGTAATAAAATACAATAAGAGGTTTATTATGCCAAGATATATTTTCCACAAAATATAACGTAATTTTATATTTGTTTTAATTATTTTACAATGCCTTATTGGGACATCCATGAATTATAAAACATTTTAACATTTTAAAATGATTTCGTTGAGATTGTGACTCACCTCCATATAAGCATGTCTAATATTTTAATAAGTTCAGAAATTTTCCTTATAAAATCAAATTTTCCACTCCAAATTGTGAAAAACCATGGGATGGTTTGTGGTTTTGATTAGTTTAATGTGTAGGGTCCAAAACCTAAATAATAAATAATTCTCTCCCCTTTCCTATATAAAAGCACAGAATCTCCCACTTCTATTCACTAAAACCATTTGAAGCTAAAAAAACCATGCCTTCCTCTCCATAGAATCATCCCAAATCTCCCCAAGATCACAAGGAGCCTCTCTAAAGCCCCTCCCTAGCCTTTGGGATCCCACTTCCATGTAAGGGATCCTCACTTTCCTTCCTTCCTTATTTATGTCCAAGTTTCCTTATATATTTATGCCCTTTTATTTTCAATTAAAAATGTTGGAATATGATTTTTCAGACTCCACATACTTCTATACTTATTTTTTATTAATGGGAGAGCCCTTTAACTTTCATTAATTCCTCCCATGTACACCTGTTACCATGCCAAAATTCCATAAGGGTTTTCTCTCTCCTCGTTTACTTTCAAGAAATTATATTATATTCTGTATCTATGTTAGATTACATGTGTTGGGATATTATGTTACATGAACCCTTTATTTTCCACTTCATATAAAAAAAATGAGTGTATCATTTCTCTCTCATAAACCCATTTTATGTTTTCTATTTTATGAAATTATGCTATAGGAGTTACCCAAACATTTACCATGCCAAAATCATTATTTAAGTGAATACATTATCTATTTCTCTATCATGTGTATTCACCTTTATGAACATGTACTTGTTGATTGAGGACATAAATTTACAAATTCAACATCTCTCATTCTTTGAATAAATTATTACATTTAATGAATCCATGGTGTGTGATCTATGTGGAACATTTATGCATGAAATGAATTGATTAAGAAGGGTGAGCCATAATAGCACTGCATTTCATAGCGTAAAGATCAATATCATGATATTTCAAGTGAAATGAGGTTTTAATGATGCTCATTCAAGTGAAATGAGGGTTTTCTCAGGATCCATGTGAAATGATCCTTGTATCTTTCTAAAATCATGTTTAATGTTGTTATCATAACTCCAATTTATGATAATCATTGTATATCAATCATTTATGTTTATGATTCCATTATTCTCCATCAATATTTCTATTTCCTAACATGTATTTTATTATTCATGTTATTCCTTGTTTACTCCCTTACTAGGCATTATAGTTCACCATTTTCTTCTATATGTTCTCAGGTTATCTTATGCAATGAGAAGTACGAAATAATGTTGTGGTCATGAAAAAGTAGTTTTCAAAGAATATGATATATTTTATGTTCTATGTTATTATATAATGTTCCTTATTTCCCAAGTCACTATACCTTTCAATCCATAGAGAATTCTTAAGTGTAACTTTATTTAATAAATCATGTTTAAGTGTGTAATAATGAGCAAGGTTGTTATTGAAATATTGATTCCCATTTAATCTATAAATTCGAGATAGTACAAAAAAGTCCAAGTGAACCAACTCTAAAGGTTGATAAGTTGAAACTTATTTCTTTAATTTGAAATATATTGTGTGATGTTTACCTTTTTTATAAATATTATCATCTATATTATTTGGAAACCCAGGTTTGGGTAGGTCTTTGACTAATTCTTTTATGATAAGCATATTAAGGGACTGTATATTGTAGTGTCCTAATCTTCTATGCCAAATCCAAGATTCTTTGTGAAATATAACTAATAGTGAAACCTTTTGAGAGACTAATAAATTTCTTTTGATAGTATAAACATTTTTATTTATAAGGGCATAAAAATATTAGTTTATTTTTAGAGTTTAAAACATTACAATCATTATTTTCAATTCAAACATGAAATCCATCATTTCATAATTTTGATATACTATAAAAATTATATGTTAGTCTATAAAAAAAGTACTTTCGAAATTAAAATTGAGTTAGAGTTACCAATCTGGCCTAAGATAATTATTTTTCCATTATCATTATAACCAATGGTGACATGTCCACCATCAATCTGGATTAAATTATTGAATATTGAATATTCTCATATCATGTGTCTTGAAAATCAATTATCCAAGTACCATAAGATTTTATAGGAGCTCTTCGGACATGTTTCCTACAAAATAATAATATAAAAAAAGATTTTGGTACCTAGAAATGTTTGTCTCCAATGAAATTTGTAATCGATGCTTTAGGAACCGACATCTGATTCATGGATTTCCTATAATAATTATAAAATATATTTTAAAATAGACACTATTTATTCAATAAAAACTATATGTAGTAAAAGATTTATCAGAACTGGTATTAGTTTCAAATGTTTTATTCTTGGGTAAAAAAACAAATTTTCCAAATTCAGTTAAAAATGTGTTTTTGATGGGTTTCTCTGTCCAGGATGATATCCAATACCAGAAGTGTATTTAGTATCTATATATTTAGCATGAATTTGAGTATGATTAATGTTATCATTGGTAAAATTTTCTAGAACGTTCTTTAATTTCACGTTAGTAATTTTTAATTCACTATTTTCTATGAGCAGTTGAGCATTCTTTTATTTTTTAGTAGTATATTTAGACATAATAGTTATAGTAAAAGCATGTTATTTCTTTAATGATTTATATTTATCTTTTAGTTCATAAAAATTTTCTTCAATAATACTACAACATTATAATATTTCATTAACATAAATATTTTCAAATTCACTTTCATTTACAGAATAGGAAGAATTGTGTGCAATAGAATATAAGGTAACCTCCGATATTTTTGTCATAAAAAATTATTTTCCAGGCTATCATTCTCATCATGAGAAGATTATGATTCAATAGAGATATCCTTAGAGGAAATCTAAATGTATTTCATAGATTTCTTATACTTCTTGTCTTTGTGTTCATAAATGTTTTATATTTTAATTTTGGATAGGCAGTTTTGACATGACCTATCCTCTTACATTCATAGTAGAAAATCTCCTATGAGTTGTCATTTATTATCCAGTACATTATTCAGTTTCCCTTATTATTATACCTTCCTTTATAATTGAGCTTCCTAAAGAACATCTTCTTCCTACTGAATTTCTTGAATCATCTTGCCATATGACCCATCTGTTCACTGTAATATGCTGTTAATTCAACAATACTAGATCTTTCAACAGAGGCTAGCACATTTTTTTCATTCTTTTTAGATGTAGTATACTTGAATGCTACATATTTCTTATTAGGTTCATCATCTTCTCCCTTATTGACTTTCAGATCTTCATCATACATCATAAACATCCAAATTATGTAATGAACCAGAATTTCCATGTAATGTTTTTTAAAATTAAAAGGTAATTTTACGAGTCCGAAAGAATTTGCGACGCATGATTCCAAGGATAGGTGTGCCCAAAAACAATTTCTAATGTTTTTTTCAGGTACATTCAGTGAACGTATGAGTGTGTTTTTATAACATTTTAACCGATGCTCGGAATTGAAATATGAGGGCACCGTTGAACTCGCAGTGCTAGTATTCTCTTAAGGTGACCTTCACCTCGACGATAGTTGGTCGAGAGTTAAAGATTTTTTTGGGTTTTTAATGAATTAATAAAACAAAAATATAGTTGTGTAGTTTTAATTTTTTTATTTGAAACAACCCATGTGGTTATTTTCACAGGTGGGGACCACTCGATGCTTAAAACACTTGAACTCACCTCTTAGGTGTGGGGGAGCCTCTTAAACTCTACCACTTTAATAGTTCCGCCCCATTTTAATTTATTATGCCATCACCTCTTGAATTAAGGGAACAATTCAAATTAAATTAATAAAACATAATTTAATTTATATTGGCCATTCCTTTGTTGGAAGATGGGTTGGAAGAGAACATGGAGAAACTTATTCTCTCCAATGAAGAATGCTCCTCCCAAAAAAGAATGACCACCGATGATCGAAGAACGAGGAAGCCGACCCTGAGCTAGATTAGAAGTGCCTTTTGGGGGCAACTAGTGTAGGATGAATTCAATCGAAAATGGTCCTTCCTTTCTCATCGACGTCCGTCTATGCCCAATGATGTCATCTCCTTCCTCGTGGCCTACTTCGACGAATCAAATAAGGTAGGGGTTCAAGCTTTATTAATTGTGTCACATTCTCCATTTTACTTCAAGGATTAAGAATCTAAGCCCCATGTTATCACTCTAACATTGAGGGTGCAGGATGAACGAACACGGCATGACACCTGTACCTTACTTTGTGGATTTTGAAGATAATCGCGGCATGTGTCCGGGTTGAGAGATTTTTGCCAACAATGATTGCGGATCGAAGGCGACATCTCGAGGACAGTTCGTATACTTCTGAAATGAGAATTGGGCCACCAGAACTTGTTCGATGACCCATAAAAAGTTTTCAGATGGTTGGAATAAATGAAAGTCACCACGTGGATGTTATTGGCGCAACTGCACCGTCGGAGGAGCAGGCCATGGCCGACGGGCCATGGCAGAGCAGCGGCAGACGACGCAAGGACAATCATGAGAAGAACCTATGACTAGAGCCGCCAGGTTTCCGAGGAAGGCGCGACACAGTGTGCACTGCGTGGTGGAACAAGGGTCCACGACTTTGGTCGTGGGAAAGGAGGACAGGCGGCCTGCTCTGCCCGTCACCGGAGGAGGCACGACACAACCGCGCCGCGTGGGAGGTTGTTGGCCACTCAGCCAGCCGGGAGAAGTGGGACCATTCGCCTGGGTCCTGCATGACATGGAACAGCGGCACGTGGCACCGGTTTTGAACCCCCGAAAAGATAAGTCGTTCGGGAATCCATGGGGTGCGACCTCCCCCCTGGACGCGGCTAGGGATACTCCCATGGGTTGCCAGACGCGGGCCTCGCACAGGCCGAGCCCAGCGCGGGCCGGACCCAGCGCAGGCCTGTTCGGACCCATGGATCAGGTCATACCCCAGTCCTGACCTAGGTCGGGGTGGGTCTATCCGACTGGGCCGGAATAGACCCGGACCTGTTTGACCTATTTTTAACTCTTTTTCTCGTAACTTGAGCTATGAGCGTCTGATTGACAAACCGTCTAGGGAGACATAATCCTAGGAGGAATACAGTTCTTTTGGTATACCCCACTCAAGGTTTGAACAAGGTTGGTTTTTGGCCGGGATGGATCGAATGAAAATCCAACCGGGCCCTCAGAACAGAAATGCCAAAACTCTCAAACCGAGCATTCGATTGACGATTCGTCTATCGCATTGGGTATCATATGATAGAAAGGATATTTTGGATACATCAACTTGAGACTTCATGGCAATTTCTGTATCGAAACTTTTCTTGAGGAGAAGACCCTCCCGGAATCAAGCGTGCTTTGTGTGGAAACCCTGTGGCTGGCTACTCTCTGACTACTCTTCCTGGATCCTATGTGGGTTCGACAGCTCTGACTACTATTCCTAGATCCTCAGTGGGTTCAACATCTCTGAATAGTGTTCCTAGATCATGTGTGGGTTTGATAGCTCTGATTAATATTCATGGATCCATTGTGGGTTCGACATCTCTTAATACTATTCCTAGATCCTGTGTGGGTTTGACAGCTCTAACTACTGTTCCGGGATCCTGTGTTGGTTTGACATCTCTGACTATTGTTCCTCGATCTTATGTGGGTTCAACAGGTCTGATTTCTGTACTAGGATCCTACATGGGTTTGACAGAATATATGATTTTTTGGCTATATCTAATCATCTCTAACTCTCTACAAAAGTTGTATACCTGTGTGAGTTGAGTCTGTAACTTTTGAGTTTTGCACATGATTGAGATGGATTACTTGATAACATAGGTATATGTATGGGCATACACCTAAGTGGGGTTTTCTATTGATTTCATACTTTGTAATTTATCCTTGTTGGATTTTGTGAGACCTTGAGGGTCTTGGGGTCCCTAGTGAGTATTGTTATTCTCACCCCTGCACGGGCTATTCCCGCACCTCTTTGTATTGAATGTAGACGACAGACAGTGTCAACTAAGGCTGAGAGCACCAGGACTAGAGGGTACTCGAAGGTGGGCCATACGGCATGACGATACATGGAGGAGACGGACAAACCTGGAGTGTTGAGGATGCGATTTGTACCTACCCTTCAGCTAGGAAACTCAGAGGATGACCCAGGGGAGTCATCACTGGTTGGACCAGAGATGGTATGAGCTTCCACGGAGAAGGTGTAGATCATCTAGGAGTGGATGGGGACTGCACAGAGTAGGAATAAGTGGTATTCCAATAGGATAGAGAGACCTTTGGAGTTCATGGATGGAGACCATGTCTTTCTACATGTCTCACCTCGATGAGGTTTACGGAGATTTGGCAGAGGCAGTTAGTTATCTTTGAGATTCATCTGACCTTTTCAGGTCCTCAACAGAGTTGGTGAGGTGGCATACCGCTTAGCTCTTCCACCTCAGTTGCACCGGCTGCATGACGTCTTCCATGTATCCCAGCTGATGAGATACGTGCACGAACCTTCTCACAACATTGATCATGGAGAGATGGATGTCGACGATGAGGATACATTTACAGAGGTTCCATTGGAGATTGAGTATCGACATGAGGATGTCCTTCATGGATGATCGATATCTTAGGTCCGTGTTCACTGGAAGCACGAGAACCTCTTGGAGAGAACATGGGAGCGGGAGGCACATATGCATGCTCAGTACCCCCATTTGTTCCCTTAGATGTGAGTTGTGTCTTACGAGGACATAGATCCCTGAGGTTGGGAGAATTTAAAGACTTGTAATTCCAATGTAATTTTTATTAAATTAAAAGGGAATTTTACGAGTCCTTGAAAATTTTCGGCGCATGATTCTGAGGCCCAGTGTGCCTGGAATCAATTTCTAAAGTTTTGTTCGGGTAAGTTCAGTAAACGTACAAGAATGTTTTTATAACATTTTAACTGCTGCTCAGAATGGAAATATGAGGGCACCATTGAACTCATAGTGCCAGTACTCGCTTAAGGACACCTTCACCTCAAAAACAGTTGGTCGATAGTGAAAGATGGTTATTGGATTTTTTCGTGAAATAATAAAATAAAAATAATTTTGTGTAGCTTTAATTTTTATTTTAAATATTTGAACCCACACATGTGGTTATTTTATCTTGTTGGGACCACCCGAGGCTTAAACCTCTTGAACTCCCTTCTTAGGAGTGGGGGGGGGGGGCTCTAAAACTCCCCCACCTTAATGGTGCCACCCCCTTTTAATTTATTATTCCAACACCTCTTGACTTAATGGTGAAATTAAAATAAAATTAATAAAACCTAATTTATTTTATATTGGCCATTAATTTCTTGGGAGAGGGGTTGGAAGAGAACATAGAGATACTTATTCTCTCCAATGAAGAATTCTCCTCCCAATGAAGAACGACCACCGAAGATTGAAGAATGAGGAAGCTTACCCCGATCCTGATTAGAAGCACCTTATGGAGGAAACTAGTGTAGGACATCTTCAATTGATGACCATCCTTCCCGTCTCATTTATGTCCATCTATCCCCAACGATGTTGTCTACTTCTTCGCGACCTCCGTTGATGAATCAAATAATGTAGGGGTTCATGCTTTGTTAATTGTTGCACGTTTTTCATTTTACATCAAGGATTAAGAATCGAATCCCCATGCTATCACTCTAACATGGAGGGTGCGAGCCAAATGAACACGACCCAACCTATCCAACATACTTTGTGTATTTTGATGCTAATAATTGCATGAGTCTGGGTTGAGAGATTTTTTTCAACAATGATTGCTGATCAAAGGCGATGTCCTGAGGGGAGCGTGGCTAATTTTGGAATTAGAATCGGGCCACCAGAACTCCATTGGTGAGCCGAGGAAAGTTCACTGATGGTTGGAACCAACGAACGTCACCCCATGGATGACGGAGGCACAACCGCACCACCGGAGGAGTGGGAATGGCTGACAGGCCACGTCGGTGCAGCGGCCGGCGGAGCAAGGCTAACCGCGAGAAGAACCGGCGGCCGATGCTGCCGGGTTGCTAAGGAAGGCGCGGCGCCGCGCTCACCGCTTCGTGGACCAATGTGTCGCATACTTGGAAGTGGCAATAGTGGATGGGCATCTGTCAATCCTGATCACTGGAGGAGGCGCGACGCAACCTCACTGCATGGGAGGCAGCTGGCTGCTCGGCCAGCCGGGAGGAGTGGGACCTGTCGAGTGGGTCCCACGTGACATAGACCGGTGCCACGTGGAACCTGTTTTGAACCCCCTAAATGACTATGTCATTGAAGAATCCCGGGGGTGCAGCCTCTCCCATGGATACGGCTAGGGCGGACCCCACAGGCCGCCAGCCGCGGGCCTCACGTGAGCCAAGCCCAGTGCGGGAGGAACCCAGCACAGGCTGGGCCGCCCCCATGGGTTGGGCCGCCCGCATGGGCCGGTATGGACCAGCAGACCAGGTTGGACCCTAGTCCAGACTCGGGTTAGGTCGGGTCGGGCCGAGTCGGTCCGACTGGGCCGGACCGGTCCCAGACCCATTTGACCTATTTTCCACTCTTTTTCTCGTAACTTTAGATACGAGAATCTGAAAAACAAACCGTATGCTATAATGGAAACCTTGTAGGAAGAAGGTTCTTTTGGTATACCCCACTCAAGGTTTGGAAATAGTTGGGGTGTGGCTGGGTTGGATCGAACATAAATCCAACAGGTCCCTCTGAACGGAAATGCCAATAACTCTCAGACCAGGCATCCGATTGACGTGTCGTCTGTCACGTTGGGTATCTTATGGAAGGACGAATCTTTTGGATACATAAACATCGGACTTTGTGGATGTTTATGTATCAAAAAATGGCTTGAGGAGCGGACCCTCTGGGAATCAAGCGTGCTTTGTGTGGAAACCTTGTGGCTGGTTGCTCTTTAACTACCCTTCCTGGGTCCTGTGTGGGTTCGACAACTCTGACTACTATTATTAGATTCTGTGTGGGTTCGATAGCTCTAACTACTATTCCTGGATCATGTGTGGGTTCAACAGCTCTAACTACTATTCTTGGAACCTATGTGGGTTCAACACCTCTGACTACTATTCATAGATCTTGTGTGGGTTCGACAGCTCTAAATACTATTTCTAGATCCTATGTGGGCTCGATAGCTCTGAATACTATTCCTGGATCCTACATGGGTTCGAAAGCTCTGATTTCTGTACCACGATCCTTCATGGGTTCAACAGAATAGATGATTTTGTGGCTACATCTAATCATCTCTAACTCTCTACAAAAGTTTTAAACTTGTGTGATCTGAGTCAGTAACTTTTGTGTTTTCCTCATGATTGAGATGGATTACTTGATAACTTAGGTATATGTATGGGAATATACTTTAGTGGGGTTATTTGTTGATTTCATACTTTGTGTTTTATCTTTAGTGAATTTTGTGAGACCTTGAGGGTCTCAGGGTCACTACTGAGTATCGTTATACTCACCCCTGCACCGGCTATGCTCGCACCTTGTTGTGTTGGATGCTTACGACGGACATCACTGATTGAGGCTAAGAGCACTAGGACCAGATGGTATCTTGGGTGGACCACACGACCAGATGATACACTGAGAAGACGGATAGACCTGGAGTGCTGAGGAGGTGATCTATACCTACCCTTCAGGTAGGAACCTCAGAGGATGACCCAACGACAACTTTTCTTTTTTTCAGTTTTACTTTCCATTTCCTGGGACTTTACAGTTGGTCTTGTATTTCCAGCCCCCTTTTACTTTTATTATACTTTGTTAAACAGTTTTACATAGCTTTTTTCTTCCATATTGTACTCTATTGTGTACATTTTCAAGTTATAAAGGAAATTCCTTCCTAGATTTAGGGATTTACGCCTTTGATGATAGTCGCAACCCCCTAGCCTATGGAAGGTGGGCTTGGGGTAGTCACGTCACGAGCCCCAGGGACGGGTCATGAAAAATTAGTTCATTGAAAGGTAATTAGATAATGTCAGATGATACTCTAATGGAAACATATGTTCCTCTACATATATCAGGTAAGCATATGATAATCCTCATAATTTGGTCTTTGGCAGTAACATCTCTTCCTAAAGAGATCATAGTGTTCACTATGTCATTAACCCTGAGATACATGTCAGATATAGGCTCATCAAGAATCATCTTAATGTTATAATATTTAATAGTATATGTGTTATGTATCGTTTTCTTAACACAAGAGGTTCCTTCATGAAAAACAGATAAGGTGTTCAAAAATTTCATGGCTTGTTTTACTTAGAGAAATTATGTTAAATTCTTCGTCTGTAAGAAAATAGTATATGGAATTCATGGAATTGAAATTATTGTTTTATTAATCCATAGTTGGGTCATCACAGGTAGTATTTGATGTACTAGGAATCTCATATTCATATATAATTGAGATCAAATATCAAAACCTCCTTTCTATATATAGTTTCATTTTTATTTTCATGTATGCAAAATTGGTTCCATTAATGAGTAGAGGTCCGTTTTTAGTAACACCTTCCAATCTGCTATAAATAATTAGATAATAATGGGTAGAATATTTGGTTTAAGTAAACTAAAAATTTATAACTAAAAGAAATTTTGAGATATTTAAAACAAAACAAAAATCACAGTTTAATGATATTTTAAACTGATTGGAAATTTTAAATTTTGATAATAGGGTTTTTAAAAACTACATTTGATACCAAATGAAGGTTTGAGTAGGACACTTAAGAATAATGTGAATGGAGTTCCAAAAAAAAATTCTATTAAAAATGTTTATGTAAAAGATTCAACCAATTAAATTAAAACATTCCAGTTAAACAAGGTAATAATATTATAAGAGTTTGAATGTTTGAATAGATTCTTAGAAGATTAATTATTGCTTAGTAGTATCAATATGAGATATTGACACAAATTTTGAAACTATTCTAATAAGGCAGAAAGTTTATAACTACTATCCATGAAAAACTATCAGAGTAAAATTTATTTTTCTGAAATATAAATTTAAACAGAGAAGGAAAAAATAGAAACACACAGAAGAGAAAACTTGTGATTTAGTCTCAAGTTGAGACTTAATCTACTCCAACCTGTGATAACCTTCTACAAAATGGTTTATATTAATAAATGTGATCCAAACCCTAGATCATGGTAAACAATAGTACGTAGAACTATCTAGGACACACATCCTCTTCCTCTATTATTCATGGGAATAAACTATCAGGTCACACAAGGACCTCTTCCACACATATCTGTGGGAGTAAATAGATCTATGAATATATCAATGGAAGGATATCTTGTATTATTTAGTTCGATACATGATATAGCAAGTGTTTTAATTCCGAAACACACACAGTTCAAATGTTAATAAAAATAGAGAAAACTGAGAAAGGGTGATGAGATAGGATTAGAAAGGCTCTGAGTATTTCCCTATGTAGCTCTGGGCTTGTAGGATGAAGCCGATGAAAATTTTTGTTTCCTCTTATTAAGAAAATGTATTGCGAGTCTCATGTTTTGGTTTCCAGTTATATGATATGTGTTTTATAGGTCATGTTATTCTAATTTGAAACGGTTAATCCTTTTTGGAATAAAGATTTCTTTTTGTGTTAATCAGTGCATATGTTTTTCAATCTTTCATTTGGTTCACTTCACAAATTCTTTCTCACATATTTTTCTCAGTGTCTCATGATTTGTTTTTAATTTCAGGTGCATATGTTGGAGACGACATGAATCTCGATTTATACACCTGTCACCTTTTACTATCATGTGATATATCTAAAAAGAAACATTAATGATGTTAGTTCCATTAAATATCACAATTGTGTTCATTATAAATAACAAAATAAAACAAAACTACAAAAGATATACAACTTATTATGAAATGGTGTCACAATTTGTATCGAAATGGTGTCACTGGGAAACAATGTCTTCTCTTTTTTCCTATGAGTGGTGAGATAGTCACGGTGCCATAATGGTATTGAGATTAAGAACTGGAATAAAATATGTGTTGTTAGGATCACAACGTCTTAGGTAATGGTGTCAATACCTTTGTTTAATACTTGAATAGTGTCTTGGTGATTGTATCAAGGAACTGCTGTCACAGACATTTTGAAATTTGAAACTGGTTATAGTGTCTGAATCATAATGTTAGGGTTATAGTGTTTTAATTACAATGTATGGGTTATAGTGTCTAGATTACTGTGTCTAGATTATGGTGTTTTGGACATTACCAAAATATGGAAGTAGTGGCAGACTTACAGTTTCTCAGCCTTAGACAAATATCTGTAAAACTGTCTTAGGATATAATATCCATAGAATGAATGAAACTTAAGAATTAGTATAATAAAAAATATTAGAACAAGATCAAATATATTATACAAGATTTAAGCATGATTAATAATTTTTTGAATCAGGATATTGTGAATGATTATACCATGAGTTTTAAGCATTAAATCATAGGGAAACTAGAAATTTCTACACAAGATTTGTGATAGGGAAAACATGATTAACATGATTTAGAAGAGTAAATAAATTATTAACCCATGAAGAGTCCAAAAAATGTTTATTATACATATATAAAGGTACCAAATTCATATATATAATACCAAATATTAAATACTTATTCCTTTATATTATCTTCTTATTAAGTATTTCATGTTTATGTTATGTTTTAGGAAATAGCCTCTTTTTTCTCTTAAATTTTTCAAATTGTTATTCTTGTTCATCATACATAATCAAGATTTAATAATAAAAAATTCTAATCATGGAAAAATATCATATATTTTTTTATACTTGTATTTATTTGTATCAATATCATATTGAAATACAATATTAAATACACCATTCGTTGAGATGGTAGGCCATACGTACACAAGAATGATTCTTTTATATTTATTTTTATTTAAAAAAGAAAATAATATGATTTATATTGATTATAGAATTACTTTCATGTTATAAAAATCATATATATTCATAAAATTAACCATTATTACCACTAATGTGAAATACAGGTTAAAATCGAATGACATCACATCATGGAGATAGTAAGCCATACATATGAATGAGTGATTTATCATTTCCAAAAATATTAGGTTGTAAAAGGGAAGATATGATATTATAATTTCATAATTATAATATTTTAATAAATATCTTATATATAATAAAAAATAGAGTTTACATAATAATTTTCACCATGATAGGCGGTATAGATAAAATTAAAGATCATAATTTTGTGAGGTGGTAGCCTATCATACCCACGAATGATAATTTTCTTACCCACTAGATGGAATAGAGAGAAATTTTATGTAGAATGATTAGAATCATGAAATAAAAATATTTTAGTGGTCCAGGTAAGAAATAAAACAAAAACATATATTGATGAACATAACCTCTTCTTTGGGCATCACCTTTTGATTTGTGTAAATGAATTTATTTAGTTGGATTTATGCCCAATGTAAGGATTCTACTAAGAATTATAGGATGTTGGGAGGATACATGGGTATATTGTTTCTAATAAAATTTATTTTTGTGGTGTGAATAAAAGAGAAGTAGAGGTTCCCTTTTTTAACAGAGGGGAGGGGCACTTTTAGAAACTATAAAAAATAATAATTTATAATAAATTAAAAGTAAATAAAAATTCAACCAAAAGGTCATTTACTAAAAAATATGATTATATATGGTTGTAATATCCTCATTAAAAAAATTATATATGTTCACATGTAATTTTAATCCTTCTATTTTTTATTAACTCTTAGTTAACCTATTATGATTTTAACTATAGTTACAAAGTTTTAATATTAAAAGGATTTAATTTTAAATATAAAGATTAAATTGGACATTAAATGGAAAATTCAAGATACAATAGACCATATATAATCATGTCTTTTCTTTGTAAATATATATATGATTTTTCAATAATTTAATAAAATATTATTTCCATAAAAAATCAAACTTGTCTACTTTGATTCTATTTTCAACATTTACATTATGAAAATATAAACAATAAGATAATGTCGAAAAAATTAAAATAACACACCCCTAAAATGTCATATCAAACCGTAAAATTCATTTATAACCTTTATTAATTCAAACTGTGTTTATTTTAATGTTTATAATATAATATAATTTACTATTTCATTAATTAAGCAATTACTCCATCAACATTTTGAAATTATTTTTATTATTGTTTCTTCACTAAGAAATATACATAAAATAATGTGATATATGTAAACTATTTATATTTATTAAAAACACTTATAGTCAATCAAATCTTCAATTTTTTCCAATATTAATAATATTATACATATTAAAAGTAATAGTGTGACATTTTGTAACTCCTTATGAGTTTATTTAATGCTTAAGAAATTTTTTACGAAAAATACTCTATTAAATTATTCAATTTAGATCTGTAGGTATTATGTTTTTAATAATAATCATCCAATATATTTTGGGAATGTTTTACGATAGTTTGGTATTTTTATTATATTTTTTTCACATAATTACCTATTATACACTTCATCTCGATATTAGAAATTACAAAAGATACTATTCATATTGTCCTAAAATGAAAAGGTGTCTAGTTACAAAATCTTGAAATTATAATTAAAAATATAGGATCCATTTTTCATAATTAAAAACAAAATAATTGATAATATTAATTTATAATTAATCATGTTGATGGAATGAGAAAACATGGGTTTAAAGTAAAAATGTTAGAAAGATTGACATGTTTTTATATCCAACATTAATGTGATATTGTTACTAACGACATAAATTGTATAAATTATAAATAATTTATCTAATTTTTCTTTAAATTTAATCAAATATACAATTAAATACTAGATATTACTTTGAAAAAAAGATGTTTTGAATTGAAATTCAGTATTTTTTTATATTCATTAAACATGATTCATAACAGGAAAATACGAAAAATTAAACCAAAGTAAATTTTGATAATCCATTTAAAATAATATTTTTATTTTCTCATATATAAATTTTAGAAGTGTGAAAAATTATATTTAAAATGGTTTCTTCATTTAAAGGAGGTAAAATTACCCTTTTGGATATTATTGGGTTTTATGTGTAAAATTGTATTAGTTCTTATCTTATTCTAATAAAATATATTGGGATAATATTAATATGTTTTATTTAATATTTTACATATTTATTTCAATAATACCATTAAAAAATTGTAATTATTATAATATATTTATACAAAATGACATTGGGAGCATTAAAATAAGACAATTTCCTTTATAATAAATTGGTTTATATTTTAATTTCTAAATAAATTTTAACCAGATAATTCATATTTTAAACCTTATATTTTCATATGTTAGGTATTACTTTTGATAACTTCAAATTTAATAGCGAAGTTATATATTAATAAAAAATTTAATAATATACTATTGTTCGATAAAACTCAGCATTGCATGTAATGAAAGCTATCAAAAGAACACGACTTTGTGTGTGACACAATCTAAGAATATTGTTACATATATCGAAATATAATCTAATTTATTCTTGTAGCGCAATCTTGAATTGGTTTTCCATAGAACACAATTCAAAAATTGTGTTTATATATAAAGAAATTTATATTCTGTGTTTTGTGAATAAAATATGAAAAAGATTAAATTAATTTCAAAAAAAGTTTTTTAAAAGCATTCAGGCTATCAGATATTGATTTATTTTAACAGATTTATATATAATGATTAATGGATGTTATATGGGTACTTTATAAATAATACTAGAGGATCCCATGAAGAGATCATACATTATTTTCTCTATATATGGGGTCCTAGTGGTCTGAATTAATTGGTTATTATCTTCAAATTGTTCATTCCATACAACATCAAATGAACTTTTCTTTCCCTTTAGATATCATCAAATGTAATAGGTTTTGGATTTTATATAAAATAAAACACCATGATTGTGTGATAAATATAGTAAATAATAATGAATGATAGTCTGAGAATTTTCAAATCCCCCAACCAAAAGGGAACTCATTGATAATGTTTTCTGGTGACTATGTGAATGGTCAGGTATGTTGCTACCAAAAAAAAAATCTTGGTTGTAGACACCCGAAGCTTGATGTACAAGTACATTACATTACTTTTTCGGAATACTTAGTACATAACAAACACACACACACAAGGACCGTAATAGTTTAGTGTCTTTGGAAACTCAGAATATAATCTTCCAATCATGGTGAAAGATCTTCAACATCTCCCATAAAGATCTTCCTTTTTTATACCTAAAACCTTTCTTTATATCCTGGGGAAAATAAAACATAAAAGGATGAGCTCAACTGCTCAGTAAGGGTAAACAAAAGAAATATCAATCACATCATATTCATAAGGACATAACATTTTGGAAATCTTAACCTGAAAAAGAGATCATAATATCATAACATGGTATAAATCATAGTAGTGAAATGTAATCCCAATAATCATAACATAAAACATGTAACTTTGTGTCATACACACATAATCATAGAGAATAATTTCTTATTATTCAAGACTCATTGCCAAGACTATCTTAGTGGACAAAGTCCATTTCTGAACCGAGTTCACTCCTCGTTTCAGTCCTGTTTCACTGAACCGGTTTAACCTGCCGTTCTAGCCATGTCTATCTCATGAGATATAAAATCTTTACCCAATGCATTGGAGGGAGATATAGGTCCCACCCATCTCATAATGATACCATTCTTAAGTGTGCCACAAAATCAGAAACCATACATCATAGCATAACCCATGTAATAAAAATGGGAATCTTAAACATCGTGACATCATAAAAAAATTCATATAAGATAAAAGAATTCATAAAAATAATTCCATCACAAAATAATCAAATCAATGTAATAATAGGGATATAAACAAAATCCTTTATTATCTTAGATGGAAAATAATTTTGATAAAACACTTGAACTCCATTCTTGAGGAAAATATCCTTTCTACTTCAAAAACACTTTTCCATTATTAACATTTCATACAATTATAAAATAAAAGAAGTTGATTAAAAATAAACTTGAAAACTTGTAAAGGAAGATTCTTGGAAATAATGTTTTAAAAATCCATTCATGCCGTATAAGTTAAAAAAACATTATTCTCGTACTTTTTTCGGAAAAGTAAAAAAGTACCTCCTATGAAAAACGACAAAAGATTACTTTCATATATTTTACTAAAAAATCAACGACGGGTAAAATCGGATATAAAATATTGTAGAAGGATATAAATATTACATATTTAGGAAACATGGACGTGGATGATAAAATACACCCCAGTAAATATCAAAGTATAAACAATCTTGGATAAAAATGAGATTGTGATATTTCCCTTACCTTAGGTCCGATATGCTTTGTACGTGTCCAAACCTCCTGTATATTGATTTAAATAATGTTATTTACTTATTAAATAATCATTCTCAATGTTATGATATCACATATGGTCATATTCTTAGATTCTTATTAGTAATATTTCATTAAAACTTGTTATTCGGGTGTTTATTACTTTTTGTTCTTATGTGTGTTTTGTCGAATAAATTCTTATTCTTATATTTAGGTTATAGATAAATCATTTACATAATAGTATTAATGTAATATATATCATATTTATTCATTCAATTCATTTATGCAATGAAGATCATGTAGAACGAATCACATCACATCGTGGAGACGGTATTCCGTACGTACACACGAGCGATGATATCATTCCCATGATTGTGGAATTGTATTGGAGTGTATGTATACTATTTAAGAATCAATATAATTTTACAATAATCATATATAGTAATTATTTACACCATTATACCCATCCAAGTAAGGTGGTGTGGGAAAATAGATTACACCACGGCATGGAGACGGTATTCCGTACGTACGCACGCGCGGTGATTTCATTTTCCATAGGATGGATAGATGGTGAAATAGGGTTGTTTCATACTTATAATATCATATAAGTATATTAGTGATACTGATGTTATTACTTCATAATGAAACAACCTAAGAAGAAGAAGTGGAAGAAGAAATAAAGTTAAAAGAATCGGTAACAGACATTACCTCTTCTTTGAAGCGCCTCTTTGAGTCCTCCTCTTAGGGCACTAAAATTGGTCTTTGAAGAAGACCATGACCTCTAGGATGTTTCTAGGGAAGTGGAGAAGAGAATTTGGTAGGGGTGTTATGAGATTTAAGGCTCAAAGTGGTGTGAGGAAGAGAGGGAGGATGTGCCCTTTTATAAGGGAGGAGAGGGGCACCTTTGGAATTTTTAAAAATATTAATTTATAATAAATCTAACCCCACTTAAAAACCTCCACAAATGACTCATATTAGAATATTAGATGATATAGGGTTGTAATCTCATAAAAAAAATCAAATTTAGACATGTTTGGATCTTATTTTAAACATTATTATTTTGATTTATCCTTATTTAATCTATTTAGGTTTATTTGTCGTAATAAAATTATAAATTTTAAATTATAACAAATAATTACTTATTTGTTGTTAGTTTTCCATAATTGTTTAATTAATAACATTATAGACCATATAAATTTAAATTTATAATTTTTAAATATTTTTGTGATTTTTAAACAATTTTATAATATGTTATTTTTATAAAATAACAGTAGTGTCAATTTTGACACTATTCATTTATTTGAAATTAAATAAAATATATAAAGAAGATATGTTCGAATTAAAATCTTTAATAGATTCATAAAAGTTCATGTGTTTCTAGAAAATTAGTGTAGAACATTAAATAGTTCATATAATATTTATTTTATTATTTTTAAAACCATTTATTTGGTTTATCTCTTAATAAAATAATTACTACAACATTTTTGTATAATTATTTAATATACTTATATGTTACATAAAAATTAAAAATAAAATCGTATGATGAAGATAAATCTATTAAAATTCACAATAATACTTATAATCTAATTTATCATCTTAAATTTACAATAGTTAAATTGTTATATTTATTAAATTATGAAGGTGACAACTTTGTCATCTTTTAAAATAAAAAAATATAAGTGTCATAATTGATTGTATAATACTCCAAATGCTCAAATATTAGACCATTGGATGATTATAGTTTAAATTTACATGACCAATATGTTTTGGTCAGGGTTTTGTGCCTTTTATGGTCACTATTAGTTTAATAGAAACTATATTCTTGATTTTTCAGTAGATAAATAATTTCTGCATCACTATTGTGTCAAAATTTATGATAATTATTTAATCCCAAAAAACTCTAAATAAATTATCATGATATAGATAGTTTTGTTATATTTCTGTATACTATTAATTTTTCGGGTTTAATGAAGTTTATCACTAACTTAAAATTATTATACTTATACTATTTAAGAGAGTGACATGTTGTCACTTTCTTTGGTTTTAATAATAATTAAATTATTTTCATGGAAGAAAGTTCATTAAATGAATCTAATTTGACCCTTAGGTGATATGGGTCGACTTTTAGTCATCCAATAGGATTTTTACAAGTGTTAGGGTAATTATATAATCTTATATTTACCCTTAATTACCCGATTTTCCTTTAACTATAGTAAATAAAATTTACCGTAGTTACTATTCACAATGCCCAAAAATACAAAGTAGCTTATTAACATAATTTGGACCCACTGATTCCAAATATGTAATCCATTTTTCCAAATTAAATACACAAAATTTGCAGAAATTAAATTAAAATTAATCCCGTTGTCAATAGAAAATGGGGTTTTCTTTAAAACATTACAAAAGATTGAATTGATTTAACCTACGAATTCAAGGTAAAATCAATGCTAATGACATACATTATATTAAATGGTTAAAATATATTCTATTTATACTTTAAAATCATTCAATATTATAATTTAACCACATAAGATATTACGATGAAAAAAGTTGTTTTTAATTAAAATATAGCATGTTTTTACTATTCATTAAAATATGAAAGTCATCAGAATAAAATGAAAAATGTATCCAAAGTAAATTTTTATATCATGATTCCAAATAATATTTTTATTTTTTCAAAAGGAACTTATAAACATTTCAAAAACTAGGACAACATTTTTGGTTTTCAAGATCATTTCTCTAAAGTTGATGAAATTGGAATTAGAAGAAATACTTTCGTGATTTTGGTATAGTCTCACTGTTAGTTGTTCTTTGGAAAATTACCACTTCATCTCTTAATAAAATGAAGTTGAATTTATCATTCGTGATGTGTTAGCAGATCATGTGATAGAATGAGGGGTCATTCCATCTGTATCAAAAAAAAGTTTAGAAAAGTTATCAAAAAATACGTAAGTCCATCTATAGTGAGATTAATCAAATATGGTTCCTAAAATGGAATTATAATTCTTATATTATACTTCATAATATAATAAAACTAGTTTCTACTAAACAAGGACTTCCTGTAGGCCAGTGGTAGGCGATAAAGGCCAGTCATACTTCGGTTGTGGGTTCGATTCCCATAGCCTTATCCGATGCGATGGGCTATCACCAGTCCTGCAGGTTGTCCTTTTTTCTAAAGCTGTATTACTATAACATCCCATCAAAAATATCGAAAAAAGTTATATCCTTAAACAATACTAACTTATGTCCAACATAATCCATTCCAATCTTTAGGCTTATCTAAAATACTTCGGTCTAAGCTCATAGTATAAAGAAAATGATTACTTGAAATTTCATCAACCAAGCATGTGAATACCATCATTTATCCCCCATATATCTTGTTGGTCACATTCCAATCATGTGAATACCATAATCATGTATTCTCTTAAAAAATTAACTCCCATTAAACCTTAGTGAAAACATGAACTCTATAAAAAGTAAACTCTTTCCACATAACAAAATCAAAAATTTCTATATACTCAAACCATGATATAACCTTCTCCTTATATCAGTCATGAGCTCATGAATACTATCAAACATTTAATTTTATCCTTATCCATTCATTGTGAGCATATCCTCTACATTCCAAAAATATCTGAATAACCTTTCATGGATACTGGTACCATTAATCATACACTTTCAAAACTCAAGGAAAGGCAACAGTGTAACAATACTTAGATGTCTCTTTATTCCATAGTACCATGAGGTTACTTATACAACATTACACATGATAAACATGTAATCATTCCACTACATTATTAAACCATTGACCGAGCTTCAACAATTCTTTCATCTCACATATCATTTTTAGTCTCTTCATCATCATCAACATAAATACTACCCATACGACCATACAGATTCTCTTCATGAGACTTTCCCTTTGGGAATTGGTTTGTATAATGTCCGTACATTCCACATTTAAAACATTTAACCATTGTTAATGTCGTAGCAATACCATTATCCTCATCCCTGGTGTTAACTGAACCTTTTCCTTTGCACTTACTGGCTTTGTGTCATTCTTTTCCACACCCAATGCATCTTCAAGTTCCTTTGAAACATTCTCCTTGATGCCTCTTCCAACATGATTTACATAGGGGAAATTGAACTTTCTTTCCTCTATGATCATCATGAAACTCCATCTTTCTTTTATTAGCCGAGTCAGGAAACTTAACAAATTTTACTTTATTGATCATATTATGAGATTACTGATTCAGAATAATAATGATGTTTGGACTTCCAAATCCAATTTCATTTGGTTTCTCATGAAGAATATCATTCCATTGTCCATCATATCTTCCATTATCGTGAATCATCTTGTTTCCATCAATTTTCTAAAACCCAAAAAGAATAGTGTGAGAGGAAAAAATCATAATAAAGGGGGAGTAACATCAATATCTAACATCTTAGGTTTAATCTAATATTGTTACCCTAATTCTAGGACTATAACCTGTACTTATACGTAACCTTAGGGGCATCCCTAGACATACCTTAGAAATATCTCTAGGGATCTCACTAACGTTTTTGCATCCCAGTTTCCAACGGTTAACTAAACCTTTCCTCTGATACCAACTGTAGAGACCCGAAGCTTGACGTACAAGGACATTACATTAATTTTGTGGAATACTTAGTACATAACAAAAAACACACACACAAGGACAATAATAGTTTAGTGTCTTTGGAAACTCAGAATATAATCTTCTAATCATGGTGAAAGATCTTCATCATCTCCCATAAATATCTTCCTTTTTTTACCTAAAACCTTTCTTTATATCCTGGGGAAAAGAAAACATAAAAGGGTGATCTCAACTGCTCAATAAGGGTAAACAAAATAAATATCAATCACATCATATTCATAAGGACATAACATTTTGGAAATCTTAACCTCCAAAAGAGATCATAATATCATAACACGGGATAAATCATAGTAGTGAAATGTAATCCCAATAATCATAACTTAAAACATGTAACTTTGTGGCATACACACATAATCATAGAGAATCATTTCTTATTTGTCAAGACTCATTTCCAAAACTATCTTAGTGGACAAATTCCATCTCTGAACCGAGTTCACTCCTCATTTCAGTCTTGTTTCACTGAACCGGTTTAACCTGCCGTTCTAGCCATGTCTATCTCATGAGATATAAAATATTTACCCAATGCATTGGAGGGAGATATAGGTCCCACCCATCTCATAATGATACCATTCTTATGTGTGCCACAAAATCATAAACCATACATCATAGCATAACCCATGTAATAAAAATGGGAATCTTAAACTTCGTGACATCATAAAATAATTCATATAAGATAAAATAATTCATAAAAATAATTCCATCACAACATAATCAAATCAATTTAATAATAGGTATAGAAACAGAATCCTTTATTATCTTAGATGGAAAATAATTTTGATAAAACACTTGAAATCCATTCTTGAGGAAAATATCCTTTATACTTCAAAAACAGTTTTCCTTTCTTAACATGTCATACAATTCTAAACTAAAAGAAGTTGATTAAAAATAAACATGAAAACTTGTAAAGGAATATTCTTGGAAATAATGTTTTAAAAATCCATTCATGTCGTATAAGTTAAAAAAACATTATTCTCATACTTTTTTCAGAAAAGTCAAAAAGTACCTCCTATGAAAAACGACAAAAGATTCCTTTCATATCTATTACTAAAAACTCAACGAAGGGTAAAATTGGATATAAACTATTTTATAAGGATATAAATATTACATATTTAGGAAACATGTATGTGGATGATAAAATACACCCCAGTAAATACCAAAGTTTAAACAATCTCTGATAAAAATGAGATTGTGATATTTCCCTTACCTTAGGTCCGATATGCTTTGTAAATGTCCTAAACTCCTGTATAATTATTTAAATAATGTTATTGACTTATTCCATAATCATAATCATTGTTATGATATCACATATGGTCATATTCTTAGCTTCTTATTAGTAATATTTCATTACAACTTGTTATTCGGGTGTTTATTACTTTTTGTTCTTATGCGTGTTTTGTCGAATAAATTATTATTATTCTCTTTAGGTTATAGATATATCATTTAAAGAATGGTATTAATGTAATATATATCATATTTATTCATTAAATTAATTTATGCAATGAAGATCATGTAGAACGAATCGCATCACATCGTGGAGACGATATTCAGTACGTACGCACGATCGATGATATCGTTCCCATGATCATGGAATTGTATTGGAGTGTATGTATACTATTTCAGAATCAATATAATTTTACAATAATCATATATAGTAATTATTTACACCATTATACCCATCCAAGTAAGGTGGTGGGGGAAAATATATTACACAACGGCGTGGAGACGGTATTCCGTACGTATGCACGCGCGGTGATTTCATTTTCCGTAGGATGGATAGATGGTGAAATATGGTTGTTTCATAATTATAACAACATATAAGTATATGGGTGATACTGATGTTATTACTTCATAATGAAACAACCTAATAAGAAGAAGTGGAAGATTAAATAAATTTGAAAGAATCGGTAACAGACATTACCTCTTCTTTGAAGTGCCTCTTTGAGTCCTCCTCTTAGGGCACTAAAATTGGTCTTTGAAGAAGACCAGGACCTCTAGGATGTTTCTAGGGAAGTGGAGAAGAGAATTTTTCATGGGTTAGACGAGCTTTAAGGCTCAAAGTTGTGTGAGGAAGAGATGGATGAGGTGCCCTTTTATAAGGGAGGAGAGGGAAACCTTTGGAATTCTTAAAAATATTAATTTATAATAAATCTAACCCCACTTAAAAACCTCCACAAATGACTCATATTCAAATATTAGATGAGATAGGGTTTTAATCTCAGCAACCAATCAAATTTAGACATGTTTGGATCTTATTTTAAACCTTATTATTTTGATTTATCCTTATTTAATCTATTTAGGTTTATTTGTGGTAATAAAATTATAAATTTTAAATTATAACAAATTATTACTTATTTGTTGTGAATTTTCCATAATTGTTTACTTTATCACATTATAGACCATATAAATTTAAAATTATATTTTTTAAATATTTTTGTGATTTTTAAACAATTTTATAATATGTTATTTTTATAAAATAACAATAGTGTGAATTTTGACACTATTCATTTCTTTGAATTTAAATAAAATATATACAGAATATATGTTCGAAATAAAAGCATTAATAGATTCATAAAATGTCATATTTACCTAGAAAAGTAGTGGAGAACATTAAATAGTTCATATAATATTTATTTTATTATTTTTAAAACCATTTATTTGGTTTATCTCTTAATAAAATAATTATGACAACATTTTTGTATAATTATTTAATATACATATATGTTGCATAAAAATTATAAATAAAATCCTATGATGAAGATAAATATATTAACTTTCACAATAATACTTTTACTCGAATTTATCATCTTAAAATCACAATAGTTAAATTGTTATATTTATTAAATTATGAAGGTGACAACTTTGGCATCTTTTAAAATAAAATAATATAAGTGTCATAATTGTTTGTATAGGACTCCAAATGGTCAAATATTTGACAGTTGGATTATTATAGTTTATATTTACATGAAAAATAAGTTTTGGTCCGGGTTTTGTTCCTTTTAGGGTCACTATTAGTTTAATAAAAACTATATTCATGATTTTTCACTAGATAAATAATTTCTGCATCACTATTGTGTCACAATTAATGATAATTGTTTAATCCCAAAATTTTTTAAATAAATTCTCATGATGTAGACACTTTTGTTAGATTTCTTCAGACTTTTAATGTTTGAAGTTTAATGAAGTTTATCACTAACTTAAAATTATTATACTTATAGTATTTAAGAGAGTGACATGTTTTCACTTTCTTTGGTTTTAATAATAATTAAATTATTTTCATGGAAAAAAGTTCATTAAATGAATATAATCAGACCCTTAGGTGATATGAGTCGACTTTTAGTCATCCAATAGGATTTTTACAAGTGTTAGGGTAATTTTATAATCTTATATTTACCCTTAATTACCCGATTTACCTTTAACTATAGTAAATAAAATTTATCGTAGTTACTATTCACAATGCCCAAAAATAAAAAGTAGCTTATTAACATAATTTGGACCCACCGATTCCAAATATGGAATCCATTTTTCAAAATTCAATACACAATAGTTGCAGAAATTAAATTAAAATTAATCCCGTTGTCGAAAGAAAATGGGTTTTTCTTTAAAACATTGCAAAAGATTGAATTGATTTAACCTACGAATTCAAGGTAAAATCAATGCTAATGACATAAATTATATTAAATGGTAAAAATATATTCTATTTAAAATTTAAAACCATTAAATATTATAATTTAACCACATAAGATATTACGATGAAAAAAGTTGTTTTTAATTAAAATATAGCGTGTTTTTTACTATTCATTAAAATATGAAAGTCATCAGAATAAAATGAAAAATTTATCCAAATTAAATATTTATTTCTTGATTCCAAATAATAATTTTATTTTGTCAAATGGAACTTATAAACATTTGAAAAACTAGATTTAAAGTGGGTGCGCCATCAAAAGGCGGCAAAACTGTATTTTTTGAAAAATACTTATTTTACCGAAAAAATTATTTTGTTCTTATAACATGTTCTAGAAAATGTGTAAGATGAATAATAATGTTATAAAATTCAAAATTTAGTTAATACTATTCATAATGGCTAGATCATAATAATATTATAATAATATATCGTTGTTTAGTAACACCCGATATTGCGTACAACACACGCTATCAAGGAAGGTTGAGATTGCGTGTAATGCAAGCCAAGTCAGGGTTGCATGTTGTGAAATAATCCTTCGTTGTTTCTTATAACAAAATCCAACCATATTTCATTTATATATTGAATATATATATATATATATACTCAATGTTGCGTAGAATAACTATTATCAAAATTGTGTGTAACACGATCCAAGAATAGTGTTGCGTATACTGCAAGCTAATACGGTGTTGCGTATAGCGCAAGGTATTATTGGTGTAGCATACAACACAAGACATTAATGAAATTAAAAGAATATTTTTCATTAAATCTCAAGGTGTTACATTGGTAGTGTTGTTCTATGGAGTCATAACATACCTATTTTAAAATTTATTATCTTGAATTATATGAAAGAAATAAACCTCTACATTTCATGTAAAATATAATCTTTTACATAAATATATGTTCCTATGTAATTCATGGTGGTTTCAGTAGTGACCGGGCTTGGTTTGGAGCTTAGAGTCTCAGTTTTTTAGAAAAGATAACTATGGTGAATGGTTGGAACATGATTAGTACTAACCATGAGGAAAAACTATGTGGCCCAGTAATGGTGGTATGTAGTTAGTTTAACCACGAGAGAAGAGGTTCACGTCTATGAAAAACCAATTTTTTTTTCATATTTACAAAGCATGGTTATTGTTTCTCTTAAATATTAAACTAATTGTGCATTTGGTTTTCACCTATAGTAGTTGGTGAACATGGCTGGAACACGGTTTGGATAACTATTATACCAATCCATGAACCACTTAAAATCCATAAATAGTACCATATTCCTCTAAAATCCACAATCTGCCTTATTTTTCATCATTAACAGATAACAACCATCCCTTGAGAGCATATTATTCTCATTTCAAGGCCTCTTTGGATGTCTTCTATTTTATGGAATATATAAGCATCCCCAGTCATGTTGGACCACCTAGTAATCCTTTTAATTATTTTCTTCCACATCTATGTTTCCAACCTCATGTTCAGTGTTATCTTTGGGCAGTCTAATGTTTTGTAATTTCAAGGTGATTGTATTATTTTATGATTTCACTCATTCAATTTAAAATAATATGTTCGTACTAGATGAGGAGTTATCAATATGTTTAATGTAGGTAGTCTATAACTTTTATTTCAGAGTCTGATCATTTATATGTTCTTTTAATTATGCCACAAAAAGTACCTTACACACATTACTCTTTAAAATTGAAAGAATTTAAATTATGTTGGAAACCCATTAGATAGATCTATAATGATTCACATTGACATTGGAGAAGGAAAATATTTTAACAATAAATTTAGATTCAGGGGTGTCTTATTATATTCCCTCGATTACCATGGAATTTAATTAGGCAAAACACATTGTTTGGGTTTTTTTCATAGCTCTTCGTAATGAAAATTTTTAAAGTAATTAAATTAATTATTAGTTACTTAGAAATATCAGGCAGACCATTTTTGGATTTGGTAAGAGAATTTTGAAATGTAAATAATGAATTGTATAATGGAATGTACATTTAACATGAATCTTTTTATCTCTTTTGAGTAAATTAACTAATGTATTTCAATCATAATTCATTTAATTGGAATAAAATTACATGGAATATGTATAATGATACAATGTATATTGATGAATATTTATTCATTATTTTTACTTATAAAGTAGTGTTAAGACTTGGGCGTACCTAGGAGTGTCAAAGGGAATGCCCTAACCAGTTATAGGATACCACCCTGATTCATTGAGCCAATTTCCAAGAGATATTCCCACCTTGGAGTTTGACGTTCATCTAATTTGAACATAAATTCCTCCGTGTGGTACTAATTATACACTCACATCATATCAAAAAGTTAGAATTTCCATGATTATCTATATGGATTTAGCATGATGTCCATGGACACATGAAACATTGGATTATTGCCTTGGGATCCTGTTATTTGTAGGTCAATATTATTTTGGACTAGCTCCATAGAAATGGTTATAGGATTTTCCCTTTTAATTCCAAGAGGTAAAATATTGGATTGCACTTAGACCCATATACCATGAATGCATAGTATCTTACAATGAGCTAGAATGAACTTTTAAGGTCAAGGATGCCTTGGTTTCTCCTTGAATAAAAAATAATTTTTTTATTTTTATTAAATTAATTAAAATATTGTGTACCATTAGACCCTATAAAAATTATTGATAAAAAACATAGAGAAACCTTGTTGGGGAAAAATCGTGTATAGTAGGCTAGGCATCCCACTAGAAGTTGAGAATGACATTTATTGTATTGATCTATCCAATATGACATCCCTAGAATATTATTTATATTCACGTATAATTTTTGATTAAAAACTATTGGTTTCTGATTTATGGTTTATACTCATACCCTTTTCGGGCCACTAATTACCATCCATATAAACTTCTTGGAATCTAGTTGGGATAAAGGAAATCACCTGGCTATGGATGCTTGATATTTTTTTGTATGATAGGTTTTTAGTAGATGAATAATACAATATTCAAGTTTCCCAAGAGATAGTTTATGGACTAATAGATTCATTTTTTTATAAATTTATTGAATTTTATCATACTTATATGTATGCCTTATTTTATATTATATATAGTATTATGATATCATAATTTTTTTTAAATGATATTACTCAATGATTATTCTTTATTCATATCTGGATAATTATAGGTTCCACAATTTCATTAATATATTATTTTCATTAAGGTTTATCAATTATTCACTACTATTACCCTCAGAATATGGGTTTATATTCTCCCCATCATACCACAATTTACAATCTTTTCTATTCATCATCATCTATCTTAAGAAGAGTTATTATTGAGGCTATATCGTCAATTGGGTTTAGTTACATAAGGGACATATGGGTCCATAATGTCACAATGAGTTATAAAAGATGTATTTTTCCATTCCATACAAATTTCAAATGGTATAGAGGTTATTATGAAGTGTTAGAATTTAGTAATGAGCATATCCCTTAGAGTAGCAGACCCACATCTAGGAAAAAGCACGATGATTCATTGGATAGAACCTATTGATATGAATTTTTATTATTACACTTTTACCTATTTCACAGTAGGGTGAAAAACACGTTTTTTTAGATATGAATTTTTACCATTGTCTCAGTCTAGGAATGAATTATTGATCATTAATCATCATAGGCACATTGGAATTCAAAATCCATGTAAATTTAATGAAATTTTTACTCCATTAATCATGTCACATGTATTTGATAACATTATCATGTATACATTTATTAATATATATACTTATTCTTATGAAATTTTTCATTGGGATAGAAGGTTGGTTACTTAATGAATATTCATTAACCATGACAATTGTTTCCTATATAACTCAATGATGGAAACTCAATGGTATAATCATAACATACTTACTGTTGTGTAACCGTTTTTTAAATAAATGTTTCATTTTTTGTGATGACGTGAATTAAAATTAAAATTCATAATGTTTATGCCTCAATAAATAGGGAAGGGTGATCCATTTAACCACGACATCCTACGTTCACTTATAAAATTTTGAGAAAAAATATAAAAGTATATTATTAGTAACATGAATTTGTAATTCTATCTGATATAAATTATGAAATTATAACTTGGGAATGGTAATCCAACAAACTAGACAACTGTATAATTAATAAATTTGTTTAAAACATTGACTTACAAATTAATTGGTTTTAATTATATAAGGTTTCTAATTTCAAACTAATGTATTTATTCATGTATAACATGCAATTGATACTTTGTATAATGATACCATTGTGATTAAAAACATCGACTCCATGAAATTCCATGACCTATATTTTGGTAGTTTGGTTAGCATAACTTGGATAATAAATACCTTTGTATATATTATAATATCCAGAAATTATCCTTACCATAAATTATAATCATAGCCCTTTTCCTAGAATTATAGATATATTTCCCTGTGATTACAAGGACCCAAACTTAAACATTACATAATATTGAATTAAATGAATAATTCACATTGAGGATCTTTTTAGGTTTAGAGTTTTAGATAATTTTGACATAAATATTACATCTCCAAAGAATAAAAAATATGAACTTCTACCTAATATCAATTATTTTATAAAATAAAAACACATGAAAAAAATGATTCATGTATAGTTCCATGTTTCAGACAACATGACGTTTCCTTGATCCCATTTTTGACCCTATTCATCTTTATGTCCTGTTGAAACATTTCAAAACATGGGATGAGCATAAAAAGATCAGTAAGGGTTATAAAACAATGGATGGAAACATTTGTTCATAAATAAATACAAATCATGAAATCTGTTACTTACATCATGACATCATAAGATTTATGAAAGACAGGTAGAAATTATAAAATATAAAGGTAACTTGTGACATCCATATCATACATACATTTTAGCTATCACAGCTTCATAGGGAGTTGATTTGGAATACCCATCACAGTATATTAACTAAATCCATTAGGAGAAACATTCATGTTTACCTCTGTCATGTTACCCAATGCATTGGAGAGCTATCTTGGGCTCACCCACACTAGGTTTCTCACAGAACCACCCTTATACGTAAATAATGCCTAAGAACCATAACATGATCATAACACATAACATAAGAATAAAGTAAAGACAACATTTCCACATTGCAATAAAAAAATATCATTTCAAGATATTGAAATAATAAATCCATTCTCAAAATCATTGTCAATACCAAACTACATAAAAAGAGTATTTGGTATTTATTTTTCCTTTTAAAAACATTCCAGCTTCTTAAGGAAGCCAAAGATCAAATAATACTCACTGTGGCGGAAAGGTCGTTGTCACCGCTTACGTAAAAAAACATTCCATTTTTTAATTTAGTAAAACGCTTAATATAAAAATATTAACTTTGGAAAAATTGAAAAGTCAATGGTTTTTACACAGAATATAAAAAAAGCTGTGTATTAAAACAAAATATGCCTCAATGAATGGAGATTGAGATGAAGTCCCTTACCTCGTGTCCGGCTTGAGTCGATCATTCATTAATATCCTAAATAAAAAAACTAAAGTTAATTTATAATTTATTAAGAACCTTTTTCAAGTTTATTCTTCCTTTTATATCACTTATTACCATGTTATAAACATTATGTAATCATTTACGTTAATAACGTTCATTTTGTTGATATATGGTACTTGAGTAAAAAATGAACACCTTATATTTACAAGTTGTCCATGTGGTAAATATTCCATTATATAAAGAATGATATTCATGATTTAGATATAATATATATCATATATATCTACTATATTCATGTATTTATAATAGTACATAACATTTGGAGGTAATAAATGAAATGCACCGTTCATGGAGACTGTATGTCGTACGTACACATCAATGCTACTTTCATTTCTATTTTTAAAATGAAATTAAAAAATAGTGATACATAGATATATTATAATTCTAGTATAATATCATATATATATATAATATCATTAAATATATCCTTTATATATCCCACATAACGCATTAACAAGTCACATCACTTTGAAGTGGTGGTAGTCCGCACCTCCTTAAACGAGATTATCGTTGTTACCCACTATGGAAACCATAAATTCTTGATATAATTGGGAAGTACAGAAGCCTAATGAAATAATAAACATAATATATATCATATATAAATACAGTACCATCATAATGGACACCATGAGAGGCGGTAAGATGTAATTGAACAATCATCATTTCGTGAGGACTTAGTTTGCCATCCACAGAAACATTATGTTCTTCATCCATTATATTGAGATGTGTGTAAATTTAGTTCAAATAATTTTCATAAAAACATCATCGTATATTGAGGATAATATTTTTGTTACAAAATAAATTAATAAAAAGAGTTTAGGGGTTGGAGATATAAAATAAAAGAAAACAATTTAAGAGAAATTGTAACCTTTAATTTGGGTAACCCCCTTTGGTTTGAACCAAATAACTTATTGAAGTGCCTTATGCCTAATGTAAGACTTCTAGGATGAGGATAGAGATGTAGGAAACTTAATTGGGTAGAGTTTGGACGAGACAAATGGCTTGATATGTGTGAGGAATTGGTTAGAAGTGGTCTCATTTTATAAGGGAGAGGAGGGGCACTATAGAAAAGTGTGAAAACATTATTTTATTATATCATGATATTTAGTTTATAATTGTTCAAAAATTATTATATTAGAAGATAATATGACCAATGGTCGAAATAAAATCATCTAATAGAAATTGTACAGGTTTTGGATAATATTTTAACCATTATAATCTTATTTATTTCAATGATTTATTAATGAGGTAAACACTGCATTATTATTGTGTCATACATAATTTAAATTATATGATTTCCAAAAATTATAAAAAAATACCATAATGTAGGAATTGTTTTTAGATTTCAAATGAATATTTATAGTTGAAAATATAATTTATATAACACCATATAGAAATTAATTTACTAAATGATATTTGCTTTTGTTATTTTTGCCTTTACTTTAAGTTAATTAATATAAATTCTCATTATCACTCCAAAGTGGCTCAATGGGGACCCAAAATCGACCAAAGGATGCCCATAGTAGGAAATGACTCATAAAATAGGATTAGGACACGTTTATGGGTAACTGTATATTATTATAATAGTATTTTTCCCCATATTTACCTGATTTACCTTTTAACCATGGTAAATAAAATATTTACTGAAATAATTATTTTAAATGTCTAAAAATAAAAGTTTCCTATTTACACAATTTTGGCCTCATGATTCCAAAAATGGAATCCATTTTTCAAATGTCAAAACACAAAAGTGTCAGAAATTAATTTAAAATTAATTCCCATTGTCAAAAGAAAGAGTGTGTTTTTAAGAATTAATAACTATAAAAAGATTGATACTTGTTTATGTCCAATTTCAAAGTGAAATTAATTCCAATGACGAACACTGAATTAAATGGTAAAAATATATTTTAATTTCACATTAAAACCAATTAAAAATTTAATCTAGCCATATAAATAAATTAGATAAAAAGGCACTTTTGAATTAAAATACAATAATTTTCACTATTCATTAAAAAATGATCTTTATCAGAAAAATTCCAAAAATTTACACAAAGTAAATTTTGATGTACCCATTATAAAGAAGGATTTTATTTGGTCTTATAGAATGTATTAAAGTGACCAATGCTTGATTTAATAAAGGTTCTCCATTAAAAGGCGATAAATCGGCCTTTTAATGTAAATTATGCTTAAAATTATATTCATTCACATTTTAACCCTCTAAATTTTATTGGATAAATGTAAATACATTTAACAAACATGTATACTCAAATTGTAGTTAGTTTCGTTTATTCCCACCAATACAACTACTAGGAGTTAACTACCAGAGTAATATTATATTATTAGTGTGCAACGTAATATTCCAAAGAAACCTGATGTTGCGTTTCGGGTACGCTATCGAACATAGCAGCCCCTTTAAAGTAAAATTAATATTTAATTCACAAATATTAATAAATATGAAATATGTCTTATTCTTCCTTTACCTGGGATGTTACATCCTTACTCCCTTTTGGCAATTTCATCCTCACAATTTTTATTCACCTATCAAAATAAGTGGGGGTATTTATCCCTCACAACATTTTTAGATTCCCATGTTGCCTCTTCAACCATATGTTTTTTCCACAAAACCTTTACCCAGTGAATTACCTTATTCCACAACACTTTCTCTATACGGTCAAGCATCTGGGCGGGTTGTCCTTGATAAGAGAGATTATCTTCCAACTAAACTACCTTTCGGCTCAAAAATGAGATGGATCGGGCATATACATTATCAACATCGAAACATGAAAAAAATTGTGTACCAGGGATAAAAATGGAGGTAAAGCCACTCTATACGCAACCGATCCAACTTTATACAGAATTTCATAAAGTCTAATGAAACTCCGACTCAACTTTCCCTTCATACCAAAACTCATCACACTTTTCCATGGAGAAACATTGAGAAAGACATGGTCACCTACCTCAAAAGAATGATCTTTCCACCGGTTATCTGCATAACTTTTCTACCGGCTCTGATATGTTATCAGGTGCTTCTGGATCAACTAAACATTCTTTGCCATATCTTCTACCAATTCTGGTCCCATGAGCTTCCTTTCACATACTTCATCCCAGAATACTGGATTTCGACAATTCTTTCCATATAATTCCTCAAATGGATCCATATGTATACTGTAATGAAAGCAGTTATTATAAGAAAATTAAACCAAAGAAAGATGTAGGTCCCAACTACCCTGGTAATCTATCGAGAAAGAATATAACATATCCTCCAAGGTCTGAATTGTTCATTCTTACAGGCCATCTGATTGAGGATGAAAAGTTGTACTAAAATTTAATTCAGTACCCAATGACTTCTGAAGGCCTTTCTAAATGATAGAAGTGAACCTGGGATCACGATCAGATGCAATGGGGAGGGGAACTCCATGTAACCTGACTATCTCTTTAACATACAATCGAGAAATTTTATCTAGAGACAATGTATCTCTATTAGGAATGAAATGAGAAGATTTAGTAAATCGGTCAACTATAACCCAGATTGCATTATTACCTCGAGATGTCTTTGGTAATCCCATAAGAATGTCCATGGATATATATTCCCATTTCCACTCTAGAACCGGTAAAGGCTGAAGCATTCCTTTCGGTAATTGTCTCCCTACTTTAACCTGTTGACAAGTCAAACACTTCACAGTACAATCAACAATATCTCATTTCATTCCATCACACTAGTAATAATTACGAAGATCTCTTTACATCCTAGTACTTCTAGGATGAACTGAAAATGCAGAACTATGAGTTTCAATAAAAACTAATTCATCAACTGTGAATCACAAGGTACACATAAAATCTTTCCAAATCTGAAAACATAATCATTATCAACATTAAAAGTAGGAAACTTACCCTTATGAACCAACACAACCTTTTTCTGCAACTCACTATCTTCCTTCTATGCTTGATTAATTCTGTCTGATAGAGATGATTTCACTTACACATGAAATAAAATAGAATAATTTCCTGAAAAAACCACTTCTATGCCAATGAACATCAAATCAAAAACGAAAGGATCTCGTTCCAAACATATCATGGTTAATGAAGTATTAATTTTTCCACTCAAAGCATCAGCCACTTTATTTTCTTTCCCCGGATGATAAAAGATCATGTTATCATAATCCATGATTAATTTCAAACATCTCCTCTATCTCATGTTCAATTTATGCTGAGTGAATATATATATCGAACTTTTGATATTAATATATATTTCACACTTCTCTCCATACAAATGATGCCTGCAATTTTTTAAAGAAAAAACAACAACAGTTAATTCCATATCATGTGTAGTGTAATTTAACTCATGTGGTTTCAACTGAAGTGAAGCATAAATAATTAACTGATCATTATTCATAAAGACACCTCCATGTACTTTCAATGAAGAATCACTGTAAAAAACAAACTCACCATTTTTGGATGGTAGTTCCGAAACTGGATCATTCACCAATCTCCTTTTAAATTCCTAAAAACAATCATCACATTCTATTATCTAGATGAACTTAACAATTTTTAATGTTAACTTAGACATTGGACTAGATAACCTTGAAAAATATTCATCAATCCTCTGGTAATAACCTGCCAAACTAATAAAACTACGGATCTCGATTATATTTGTGGGTCATGGACATTCTTCAACAACTTTCTTTTTAGCAGGATCGACAGTTATGCCATTTTATAAACAATGTGACCAAGGAATGAAATTTTTTGTAACCAAAACTCACACTTGCTGAATTTCCAAAATAGTTTCTTTTCTTTTAAGGTTTCCTAGACAACCCTTAAATGACTTTCATGTACCTCCTAACTTTTGGAATAAACAAAAATATCACCAATAAACAAAACCATCATTTATCACCAGAATCAAATGAGCCATCAATGCAGTTAACTATTCATTTTTGACACTGACCATCTCTGGATGCTGATTTATAAAGTCATTTCCCTCTGTACGACTTCCCAGAAATGCTTCTCTGTTTCCTCTATGAAAAAAATTCTCAAAAAAGAAATATTTTAGGCGAAGCAACTTGGTATTATGTAAATGCTATATGATATCAATATTAACATAAATTACGTTATAGATATTAATTTAACAATACCCTAACTACTAGTTTTATCTAAACCAACCTCTGATACCAACTATAAGGACCTGACCTTAAACATTACATAATATTGAATTAAATGAATAATTCACATTGAGGATCTTTTCATGTTTAGATTTTAAGAGAATTAGGACATAACTATTACATTTCAAAGATTAAAAAATAGACACTTCTACCCAATATCATTTTTTTATAAAATACAAAAACTTGAAAAAAAATAGTCATGTCTAGTTCCATGTTTTAGACAGCAAAAATTTTCCTTGATCCTATCCTTGACCCTATTCATCTTTAAGTCCCGTGAAAACATTTCAAAATGTGGGATGATCATAAAAAGATCAGTAAGGGTTATAAAAAAAAGAGTGAAAACATTTGTTCATAAATACATAAAAATAATGACATCTTTTACTTATCTCATGAAATCATAAGATTTATGAATGACACATAGAAATCATATAACATAAAGGTAACTTGTAGCATACATATCATACTTACATTGTAGCTATCACAACGACATAGGGAGTTCCTTTGAAATACCCATCACAATATATCCTCTAAATCTATCAGGAGAAAAATTCATGTTTACCTCTGTCATGTTACCCTATGCATTGGAGAGCTATCTCGGGCTCACCCACCCAAGGTTTATCATGAAACCACCCGTATAGGTAAATTAATACCCAAGAATCATAACATGATCATGACACATAACATAATCATAAAAGAAAGATAACATTCCCAAATTGTAATAAACAAATATCATTTCAAGAAATTGAAATAATAAATAAATAATAAATATTTTTTTCAATAAAAAAATATTTAAAAAGAGTATATGGTATTTATTTTTCCTTTTAATAACATTCCGGTTTGTTAAGGAAGCCAAAGATCAAATAATAATCACAGTGGCGGAAAGGTCGGTATCACAGCTTACGTAAAAAAACATTCCTTTTTTGTCGTTTATTAAAATGGTTCATATAAAAATATTCCCTTTGAAAGAAATGAAAATTCAAAGGTGTTTATACAGCCTATAAAAAAAGTTGTGTATTAAAACAAAACATTCCTCAATGAAAGGTGATTGAGACGAAGTCCCTTACCTCATGTCCGACTTGACTCGGTCATTCTTTAATATCCTGAATAACAAACTAAAGTTAAATTCTACTTTCTTAAGAACCTTTTTAAAGTTTATTATTCCTTTTATATCACTTATTACCATGTTATAAACATTATGTAATCATTTAAGTTAATAACGTTCATTTTTCCAATATTTGGTACTTGAGTAAAAAATGAACACCTTATATTTTCAAGTTGTCCATGTGGTCAGTAGTCCATTATATCTTGAATGTTATTAATGATTTACATATCATAGATATCATATATATCCAGTATATATAGATAATTATAATAGTACATAACATTTGGAGGTAAGAAATGAAATGCACCGTTCATGGAGATGGTAAGCCGTACGTATGCATGAACGCTTCTTTCATTTATATTTATTATTTTAATGGAATTAAAACATAGTGATACATTGATATATTATAATTTCAGTATAATATCATATATAATATCATTAAATCTATCCATTATACATCCCATATAAGGCATTAACGAGTCACATCAGTTTGAGGGGGCGGTAGTCCACACTTCCTCTAATGAGTTTATCATATTTACCCACTATGGAAACCATAATGGCTTGATATAATTGGAAAGTACAGAAGAATAAGGAAATAATAAACATAATATATATCATATATAAATATAGTTCCAAAATAATGGAAACCATGAGATGCGGTAATATGTAATTGAAAAATCATCATTTCGTGAGGCCTTAGTTTTCCATCCACAGAAACATTATGTTCTTCCTCCATTAGATGGAGGTGTGTGTATGTGTAGTTTGAATCATTATCATAAAAAATTCATAGTATATTTATAATACTGTTGTTGTTACAAATGAAAGGAATAAAAATAGTTTAGGGGTTGGTGATGTAAAATAAAAGCAAACAATTTTAGAGAAATCGTTACCTTTAATTTGGGTAACTCCATTTTGTTTGAACAAAAGGACTTCTTGAAGTGACTTCTGCCTAAGGTAAGACATATAAGATGAGGTTGGGGATGTAGGGAGATTAATTGGTCAGATTTTGGACCATAAAAATGGCTTGAGTGGTGTGATTAATTGGTTATAAGTGGTCTCCTTTTATAAGGGAGAGGAGGGGCTCTTTAGGAATGTTTGAAAACATTATTTTATTATATAATGATATTAGTTTTATAATGGTCCAAAAATCATTATAGTCAAAGATAATATGACTCATGTTCTAAATAAAATCTTCCAATAGGAATTGGATAGGTTTTGGATAATATTTTACTCATTATAATCTTATTTATTTAAATGATTTATCAATGAGGTAAACACTGCATCATTATTGTGTCATAAATAATTTAAATTATTTGATGTCTAAAAATTATAAAAAAATAACACGATGTAGGATATATTTCTATATTTCTAATTAATATTTATAGTAGAAAATATAATTTATATAACACCATATAAAAATTAATTAACTAAAATATATTTTCTTTTTTCATTATTGCCTTTACTTTAAGTTAATTAATCGAAATTGTCATTATCACTCCCAAGTGGATCCATGGGGTCCCAAAATCTACCCAAGGATGCCCCTTGTTGGTAATGACTCATCCAATAGGATTAGGACACGTTTAAAGGTAATTATTGAGTATTATAATACTATTTTTTATCATTATTTACATGATTTACCCTTCAACCGTAGTAAATAAAATATTTACTGAAGTAAATATTTAAAATGTATAAAAATAAAAGTTTCCTATTTACACAAGTTGGGCCTCCTGATTCCAAATATGGAATCCATTTTTCCAAAATCAAAACATATAAGTGGCAGAAATTAATTTAAAATTAATTCCCGCTGTCAAAACAAAGACTGTGTTTTTAAGAATTAATAACTATCAAAAGATTGATACATGTTTATGTCCAATTTCAAAGTGAAATTAATTAAAATGACAAAAATTTGATTAAATGGTAAAACAATATTTTAATTTCAATTTAAAACCAATTAAAAAGGTAATCTAACCATATAAATAAATTAGATAAAAAGGAACTGTTGAATTAAAATACAATATTTTTCAATATTCATTAAAAAATCGAACTTTATTGGAAAAATTAAAAAAATTTACGCAAAGTAAATTGTGATGCACCCATTCTAAAGAAGGATTTTATTTGTTCATATAGAATGTATTAATGTGACCCGAACAAGATTTAAAAAGGGTTCTCCATTAAAATGAAATAAATCGGCATTTTAATGTAAATTATGCTTAAAATTAGATTCATTCACATTTTAGGCCTCTAAATTTTATTGGATAAATGTAAATGCATTTAAAAAATATTTATAATGATAATTTTGTAAGTTTCATTCTCTCTCTCCAATACAACGGTATGGAGTTAACTACCATAATAATATTATATTATTAGTGTGCAACGTAAGATTCCAAAGAAACCCATTGTTGCATATCAGGTACGCTATTGAACATAGAACCCCCATTAAAGTAAAATTAATATTTAATTCACAAATATTAATAAACATAAAATATGTCTTATTACTCCTTTACCTAGAATGTTACAGTAATTTCCTCAGGTGAAATGACATAATGGTGGAGATGACCATGCTCTTGAAGTGGTGGGTCCTAAACTGCCTCTCGCACCACCTAAAACACCTCTAGTAGTACAAAACCTTGTTCCAAGATTGGGAATTGATTCTCAACACCATTTGGGGGTTTTATTCTTAGTATATTATATTGAGGGATAACCTTGACATACACCAAAAATATCTGAGTTTATGGGAGAGTTGCAGTCGTAGCACTGACCTGTTTTTAATGGGAGGGTCAGACCTAGGTTTCTGAGTCAGGACTGTAGTCTAGGTTATCTTTTTTTGATCATCTTGAGAATATTCCCAAGATGATATTCAATATCTACTTTTATATGTTTTAGGATTCTTCTAATAACTCATGGTATATTTGAAACAATTTAGATTAACACAGAGACATGGTTGGGATGGATTTACAATCATGTTTCAATGATTAATTCATTTAACATACAATAAGAGTATAAAATTTTGGAGATTTTTTTTATCATGGAATGGGGAATTATGTTTTTTGGATACTACTAAACGTTATTCATTGATATTCATAAATATTTTATGAACTTCACCGGTGTAGAGCTATTAAGAGTGAGATGTTTTTTGTATAGTCTCAGTTACGCCATCTGATCATAGGTGGATTTCTTATGACTAGATACCATTTCAGAAATTCTAAACCAGCATCTCATATCTAGATGCTACATGAGTGAAGATTCAAGTATAACACATTTTTCTTCATCCCCTTTGTAGGGAAGTGAATTTTCCAATATTAAGAAGCATCAAATTGTGGTTTATCATTATTTAGGTTCAAACCTTTATATCTATACTGGTAGATTTATTAGATTTCATTAGCAGGGTAGGAAATATAAAATAAAGCCCCTATGTGATAGAGACATAGTGGATTGTTGATCTTCGGGATGAGTGGGAGACATATAATGATTTTCAAGACTTTTCCTTTAGTTCATTGTATGAGGGGATCTATAGTTTCCACAATTTATAGATAAGGATCATTATATTCTTTCAAATACATGGAGGTGGACTAATACACATTGTAGAGGCTGATGTGGTGGATGTGGTCATGGAAAAATAATTATATCATGTATCCACACCATAGAGGACATACATAAGGTAGAGATATTGTTGCTCAAGTTCATAGATAGAGGCAATTATATATAGTGATACCTATTACAAAGGATAATTGTATTGGGCCATTTATTGTAAGAGGTAGGATTTTATTACCCACTAAATCATTATATGAATTATTGTATATAGGTTATTCCAATTATTTTATATTTGTATATTTTCTAGGTCATATTGGGAATGAAAGTTTGTACTCACCTTGTCTAATGAATCTTGACACTCAGTGGGGAGTATGATCTAGAAGATTATATCAACGTAATGAGTATCATTTAATATTTGTAGTTAATTTTTTTTGGAACCATTTTACACTTCTTAAAATCAGTTTGGAAATATTTCTTGGCATTGAAAATTTGGTTCCCTATCATGCCACATTGAATTCTGTCATCGAAGGGTGTCCTTATCACCTGATGGTGGTATTTTTGTTTATAATGTAGACTGAGACATTCAATATTTTCAAAATTTATTTGAGTATCATACATCAGAACGAGTATATACCACAATTTTCATTAATTTATTTTAGACCATGCAGTGAGACATGAAGATTTCAATTTGGTTGTGGAACATTTTAGAGATTTATTTCCTCAGCACATTTCTTTTATAGCACTTGATATGGAGTCATATTCATATACCAATATTGTTCCAAGTGTATCATATTTATCTAATCCTCCTTCGAAGATTGATCCTACTAAGATCCATAAACATAAAATATAGTTGTAGGACCAGGAATCTAAGGTGTTTATATTACCCATTACATCCCCTTGAGTAAAACCATGCCTTTTTTCATGAAGAAGGATAATACCATTTGGATTTTTGTGGATTTATGTTGTTTTAATAATATTATGGTAAAGAACTAGTACATAATTCCACATATAGATTATCTCTTTGACAAACTTAGAGATACAAATTAATCTCAGTGATGAATTTTAGGTTAGTATATCATCGGGTTTGAGTTATTACCTCAGATATACCTCATACATGTTTCAAAAGTAGATATGATCATTATGAGTATCTAGATTTTTTATATAGACTCATGAACATTACATCCATCTTATTCAGTTGATGAATATGGTTTTCCACCCAAACAATGATTAATTTTTAGTATTTTTCATGGATGAAATTTTATTATATTCTCAAAATCGATAATATCATGCCAAACCCCATGATATAATATTGAATATACTAAGAGAGCACTATCTATATTCCAGGATAAAAAAACTCCACAAAAGTGATGATAAAGTTCACATCATGGGTAACATCAGGTTGGAATATCGATTATCAATGGATCCAGATTAGGTGAGGTCTATGGATTCTTGTGAGTAACCCATGAAATTCTTTGATATTTTATTTTTGGGGATGTCTTGATATTATTGGTGATTAATTAATAATTTTTATGTTTTTAGAACCTCTTGCAAGATTGATCAAGAAGGGTTTTAAATTTATATCGTCAATATCATAGGATAAATTCATCCATGAATCTAAAGGATGTTTAAATTCATCATGAATTCTAAAATTGTGTTATACTGAAAGAGTTTATACCATTTAAAGTGACACTTTATAAATGGGGAAATGATCCATTTTGATGAAAGAGAATCGAGTCATAGTGTATAGGTATCTCCAATTGAATTCTCAATATTTTTGATTTCTTAATGCTTGAACTTGAGATAGTTGTAGCTATTCATGTATTTCATTATTGATGACATTTTATATTGGGAGAATAGTTCATCATATAAATGGATTATAAATCCCACTAATAACTATTCAATCTATTCAATTTTTATCTCATAAATCTATTATGGGTTGAATAACTATAATGTTTCATCTATGAACATTTTTACACATATAGAAAATGAAATTTGGGGGATTTTTCCATGATTATAATGTCTCAATTTCATGATATTCCATAATATAATAGCGAGTGGAACTTGATTGAATTTTTTTTAACATGCATCACACTATTGAGCAGTTTTATAGGTACATTGTTCTTTTTTATTTAGTAGTGAACTCATCAATTTTGGTTGAACTAATGATAATAAAAAATTATAATTCCAAGGTCTTTGTATTGAGTGAATGTGTTTAAGGTAAGGAATTCCATCTGTATTTGTTAGTTTTTGGGGATGATATATTGCATATACATGGACATTTCTAGGTCCTTAGAGAAACATGAGAAGAAATTATGAGATTATATCATGTTTAAAACAAATAAATACATATTTAACTAAAAAATATTTCCATGACTTATGTTTCCAGTATCGGTGGGTGGGGATGAAATGGGAGATATCTTGTTTTGTTACTTAGTATTCCATGTGTCAGTTGGTGGTGGTGGAATAATATTGGTCTCTAGGGATTTCATAGCCATTTCCCATTACTGAGTCAAAATGGTCTGACATTGTAACAATCCAAGGATTTACAATTATATTTAATAGAAAATGTTATGCGCATAACACTGAGTCTTTATGAAATAACACTTTGTTATTTTAATTATCTATGAAATATAGTCATAACCTAGACATGAAACTTCTTTTTTCACCTCTGTGAATTAAATTTCCTCAAACGTAATGACACGATTTCATTCAGTATGATATTTAGAGTTTGATGTGATCAACTTAATTTTTATTAATAGTAACTTACCCTTATGAATATTAATGACACCCTTATGAATAGTAATTTTCCATTATGAATAGTAAAATGAAATTTATTAATTGTAACCTTTCCCATGAATGTATAAATAAAATTTAGGCACCCTATAAATCAAATAAAATATTTTGAAAGTTAATAATTATGTTTTGGTATTTTTGCGAGTAATAATTATTTAATTACAACATTATAATTAATACATTTACATAATATAAAATAAATTTTTATATAATGTATAAATAAATCATTATTTTCTTTTCTTAATATTTTAATATAGTTTAATAATACCTTAGTTAATTTTTCAGGGTGTTCTAAAAGAAGTTCTAGTTTTCAAAAAAGATTTTTTAGGTAAATGATGATTTTAATTACAAATTTAATTTCATATATTAATGAAATTATTTTGATAAAATTGTGTATATTTTTTTTCTACACATTGAATAGTTGTTAGGGAGAATATTTGGTATTTTTTTGGAAAACATGAATTTTGAGTGAATAGTAAAATACAACAATTTACTATATAAATATATTATAAGATAAACACATAATTTATTGCATCATGGATGAGGTAAGAAACCATTATTTCACACTAAAATTAACTTATTATGAATTTTGGTCACAATATTAAAACAATATTTCTTTTCTTGAGAAAATTAATATCATAGTGAGTGTGATATTAAAAAATCACTTAACTTTTCTACTATAAAATTCGCACCTCACTTCCTTTTATCCTCACTTCTATAAGTCTTGAAGATAGTCAATGTTGTACCCAAATACTCGTACCTATCCTATAACCATGTATATGAGATCATGGCCATTCCAAAATACAAAAATTCAAACCCTAAAAGAGATTCCCATGGATGAGTATTCAAGAGGTAAAATCCTCTTATATTTTCCTTTTGTTGTCTTTTCTAGGTCATTATTTATATAATATTATCTCCTCACCTTAATTGTCCAAAAGATTTTTATTAATCTATTATAAAATATATAATATTTATTTATTTATTCAATGGAATATAGATCATCAATCTCTTTACTTTATCTCTATCTCCCTCTCTCTCATTTATTTTAAAAATGAAATCAACATCTAGGAGGTGCCAATTTACATCATTTGTGGATGATGAACCTTCATTATTCATTTTATCCATCAAGGAACATCATGATACATTTTTTATGGTTGAAATAGATTTTAAGATATGTATTATATCATATTTAATGATTATTTAACCATAATTTTTATATGATACTTTATAGTAGAATAAACCTGATTTTTTGTGATCGAAAAACCACTGTAAAAATCTAAACTATTATCCCTAAATAACTTATCTAATGATTTATCCACATACCATGTAACCAAATGATATATATAAATAAACAGTTAAAAATATTTATGTTCATTGATAATATATAAATTCAATATTGGAAAATTATTTCCATTCCACACGTACATACATATAATCCAGCGAACTGATAATGAATATCAAGAAACGGGCACTCTAGAATGATGGAATTAAATATTATAGCCTATAAAAAGGACATAAATGAAGCCAATAAAATTATAATATATTATATACATTTCTAATTGGTTATTAATTACAATATTAATGGGTCTAATTTAATATTCCATGACAATATGTTCATGTGAAGAACGCATTCAAACATATGGTAATGATCTTCTCAACTCACTTTCATTTATGAAAGATATGCCTTAATCACCACTATTTCATGAGTTTGATGTATATATAATTCCCATTTATGTATCATATCATTAATCAAATTATTTTTATGGTATATAACACATCATTTGATGATCATTAATTTTGGGGCATATGAATCGATTACAAAGTGGTAAAGGTTTTCTCAATTCACTTCCAAATTTGTGAGATGTTCCTTACTCACCACTTTTTCTTTTGTGTGGTGTATATATATATACCATTTATGTATAAAATAATGAATCTATTTATATTCACAGTATTTGATGTATCAATTTAGGAATATTAATTTTGGAGCATATGATTCGATTGATAAAAAAGTGGAAAGGGCTTTCTACCCAAACCTCAATTTTATTTTGTGTTACTCTTAATCTATAAAAACCTCAATGAAATTTTAAATTATCCATATTAAATACTCATGAGTTATATTTTAGATTTCTATATATGTATACCAAATATAATTCTTCTTTCTTTTATATGGAGTTATATGTTTTAAAAATATCATTCAAAAAAATTCTTGATAAACAATCCCATTTCAAAGGAACTACTCAAATTCTTACCTATTTTAAAATCCACCATATAATATAATTATAGAAACCATTACTGTTCTAAAATAACTCATTTTATTATTAAATATTAATGAAATATATCCTGGTTTTATGAAAAAAATACAAATTAACACTTCTTTTTAAAACCAAAGAGTATTTATCTCAAGAATTACTCAACGATTTTATATGAGATTTTCATCAATTTTAACACTTTGGTTAATTATTAAGAATAATTGGGATTAATAATTTATTATATCGTGAACCATATTTTAATAAATGGTTTATGATTATATTTATTGTCGATATGCTATCTTGATACCATTCACCATATTACTTCGAATGGTTATTGTATATGTCTAATGATTGGTGATAATTAAATATATTTCATATATTACTTTAAATATGAATGTATATTTTGTTTGTGTTTATCTTCATTCATATTTAGAATTTATTAAACATATTATATGATGGGTGAAGCCTAATATATCCACTAAATTCATTAGTAGTTCTCTTGAGACAATCTAGATATGGTTCTGGCTGATCCCTTTCCCATTTAACAGATTCATAGCATGTAGCCATGATAATAACATATTCTTGTATGAATCCTTGATAAATTATTGGAATAAATCCTTCAACTTATGTTTTAGATATCTATAATTATTATTTTCCCTCATTTTAAACACTAATTTTATAGATAATGTGATTATTAGACTAGTATAATATCAATGGTTATGTTTCATTCAATTATGATCATTCTTATAGCCTTATTTAATATTATTTTATTACTTCCATACTATAATCTAGTATACATTTAAAGGAATGTGTTTTTAGTTTTTCACCCTTCCTAATGTCTATAGTCATGATTACATCAACTGTATTACTTATACTTACTGAGAATCTAAGATCACACCTTAATTTTGTTTTATTTTCCCCAGGATGTGATGAAGTATATTATAAAAAATGTGCAAGGATAATCTTGGAGTTGTGGATGATTGAAATTGAATTTATATGCTGTATATCATTTAATGTTTTAATGTTGAAATCATGTGTGCATATTATTTTCCAAAACTACTAAACTATCCATTCATATGAGATTTTATTCCTTATAATCATACCAATTTAATAAAATAATGGACTGGCTCTAGGCTTTTGGGATATGGGCTTTATAGTAGGTATCATGGGAATTTTATTATAAAACATGGAAACTTAATATAGAAAATGTAGAATAGTGAAGAAAACAATAAGATATACTTTGGGGAAATCATAAAATAAAATCCTAAAATTTTGCTAGTTATAGATTATGTGTACCTTCCAATAAAATACATCCATATCTGGATACTACAAGTGGGAAATGTTTTGGCAATGATGTACCTATGAGTAATAAAACTGAAAATGTGGTCTGATCCTAAATTGTGGTCAAGAGGTACAAGATAACGAACCATACTTTGCACCAAGTTTGACACTCCCAGGGGATATGCTTAGGATAATTCAAATTTTTTTTGAGGCACTATGAGGGATATAAATGTAAATACCTTTTCAAGGAAACCTTAATTATGATTAAGAGATTAGAAATTCATTAGATTTAAATTTATGCTGTGTATTTTTATAGTATATATTATAAATTATTATTCATAATCTATTCTCATGTATTCCATTTTGTTTAAATGCAAAAAAGTAAAAGGAATGGAAACAGCATGAACAAATGTATCCCATTTAGGCATTTCCCACCTATATAATATAATAACATCGGTTATGGAGCTGTGATTGGTGATGAGAATCTAATAACTATACAAGGACAGCTGTCTCAGGTTATGAATAATAACCTTACCTCTGTTGAAGATATTGTCCCACAATGTGGATGAGAAATGTAGCTCCACTTCCTAAGACAAAAACCTATATAATTCAATGGGACTACAAACCCATTTGTAGCTGAACATTGGATTTCTTCAATAAAAATATATTCATCACATTGGGATTTAATGAACCAGAGAAGGTTATGATGGAAGTGTACCTTCTCTTTGAAGATGTAGATCAATAGTGGTCATTAATTCAATACCCAAAGGAGGAGGAAAAAATTGAATATTTTGAATTGATGGATTTTAAGGAAATTTTCAAGGAGAAATACTTCCCACATGATCATAGAATAGATATGGAGAGACAATTATAATGTTCGAGGCAAAAATATGATAAAAATGTTTCTATGTATGAAAACAAAATTACATGGTTAACAAGGCTTTCTATAGACTACATACGTAATTCATGGTGCACGATTGATCATTTCTTTGATGGACCTAATACATTTATACAATGGAAATTAGTCTCTCAAAAAATCTCATCATATAATGATATAGTATCTTGCACTGACATGATAGAAAATTAATTATATATGGCTTATGGTTCTGAAACTAAACAAGATAATAATTGTAGAGAAGTGAAAAATATGTACAAAGGGAAGAAGGGAATGATTAATTTTCCATCATGTGATGATTATGGAAGGAAACACCATGGTTCATGGATGAAAGAAAAATGCGTTTTATTCATGTGTGGATAAAAAGGCCACCATGCTAAGGTTTGAAAGGGAAAGAAAGAGTTTTCTAATTTCCAATGAATCAACTGAAAGGATATGTGGCTTTATGAAAATGAATTCCCTAAAACCCAATTAAATATACACTAAAAGAATAAAAGGGATCAAGGCCAAGTTTATGTTGATACAATTGCCAAAGAAGAAAAATTAAAAGATTTGTTTTTTAGATTCGTGAATTATGTGGTACTGCAGTACTCCATTTTGGTATTGGAAGTATTAAAGTTTTATAATGGTTTAATGTTGAAAAACATATTTAAATGTTTTATATAAGAGATACATAATGTTTTTTTGGGTAAAAATATAATGTTTTGTGTCGAATATTATAAATCATTGGACATTAAATTTTGGACATAAATAATATAGATGATATTTATGGTTAACTACTTATGGAATGGATTAAAATCAAATTATGATTTTGGATAAAATTTTATAGGATTTTTTTTCAGTAAAAATTTAATGTCTAAGGGAATCATATATGGATCATTTGATCAAAGAACTTCAGGTATAAAATTAAGTCTTGAATATCCATCTTTTGGTGTATGATGTGAACTAGAGATAGATCGAATAATAACTAAAGGATGAGATTATAACATCATGTAATTTTTTTTCTGATGTTATTATACACATAGTAAAAAAACCCTTAAACTCTCGGAAAATAATTTTGGAATGAAAACATCATATGTTTGATTTTTTACTTTGTAAAATCAATAGTCTTTTAACCTCTAATTGATTTATAGGTTTATGATGTTTAACTTAATAATGAAAAAAATTCTCAATCACTCTCTATCAAAACCCGGTGGTTTGATTTCTCTTCCATGTCTATGTTTTCATTTTATGCTAATGTTATCATATTTGAAGGCCTAATTTTGTGGTGACCTTCCCTCTTTTTATTCCCATTTATTAAGGTGATGTTTATTAACCCCATTTCCATTGCAGGTATCCCATAAATTAATTTTCAACTCTCAACCTTTATCTTTCAAAGTGAATATTTTGAGGATGTAATTTATTGAATGAGGGGAAAATATAACACCCCAAGGATTTAAAAATAAATTTAATAGAAAATGTGAGTAAAAAAACATAATTTCTGTGATAACAACACTTTATAATTATAAATATTTTAGAAAGATAGTTATAACCAGTCATGAAATGTGATTTTTCTACCTCTGTGAATTGAATTTTGAAAAACAGGCATACATAGTTGCCTTCATTAATATATTTAGTGTCTAATATGATCTACTTAATTTTCGGTGAATAATAACATACACTTATCAATAGTTACATCACCCTTATGAATTTTAATATACCATTATGAAAATTAATAAGAACATTGTGAATATTAACATCTCCCATGAAAATATAAATAAACTTTAGGCACCAAAGAAATGACATAGAATATTTTAAAAAATAATAATAATGTGTTGGTATTTTATGAGTAATAAATATTTAATTAAAACATTATAATTAATAAATTAAATTAAAATATAATTAATTTTACTATAATGTATTCATAAATCATTATCTTGTTTTCCTATGATTGAAGGGTAATTTAATAATACATTAGTTAATTTTTTATGGTGTTATAAAATTAGTTTTAATTTTAAAAAACTATATCTTTCAAGTAAGTAATGATTTTAATTAAAAATTAAATTTCTCATATTTAGAATATTATTTTATTCAAATTTATCCATGTTTGGATTATATACATCAAAAAAAAGGTTAGGGTGATTTTGGGTAATTTTTCTGAAAGAAATGATTTTTTGGTGAATAGTGAAATACAGTAATTTACAGTATAAATGCACTAATCCTTGCATAATGGATGATATATGAAACCATTATTTTGAACTCACATAATATTATAAAATTTTCAAGTCACAATAATCAAACACTATTTCTTGTCTTGAGAAAATGGATAAAATAATGAATAAGATATTCCAAAAATCACCCCTCTCCTCCACTATAAAAACCACCCACACTCCCTCTTCTCCTCACATATAAAATACTTGATGTTTGTAAAATTTATTCCCAAATACGTTTCCCTAGAATGTAACCTCGTCCAGGATCTCTTGTTCTATCCAAAAGACCAAAATAATCACCTTAAGGAGATTATCACAGAGGAGTATCCAAGAGGTAAAATTATCTTCATTTCATTTTATTTTCATTTCATGTTCATAATTTATTTATAAATATCTTCTCACATAATCTGTTCAAATTATCATGATAACTCCAATATAATATATATACATTAATTATGTATTTTTAATGGAAGATACATCATCAATTTACTTTTTTATCTCTCTCTATCTCTTATATTTTAAATCGAAAATCATCGCTTGGGAAGTTCCAAATTACTGTATTCATGGATGATGAACCATAGTTCTTAATTTTCTCATACAAGGATGGTCATTAATCCATTTTTATGGTTGAACCATATTTCTAAATAGTTTTTATACCTTATGTAATGATTGTGGAACTCTCAACTGTACATGATACTAAATAAAAGAACAAAACTAGTTTGTTTTGATTGAAAAACCGTCGTAAAAATATAAATGATTATCGCGAAATGAATTATCCAATGATTCATCCACATAACAAGTAAAAATGATATATATAACCATTAAACTTCTATATTTTAATTAATAATATATAAATTAAATCATGGAAAATTATTTCCATTCCACATGAACTTCCATACATATAATCAAGCGAACCGATCTTGAATATCAAGAAACCAACACTCTATAATGACAGAATTCTGTCTTATAACTTATCAAAAGGCCTTAAATGAGCATTATAATATTATATTAAATTATATAAGGTTATAATATATTCTTAATTATATTATTAGTGGATCTAATATCATATTATAGGACCATAAGGTCAAATGTAAAACACATTCAAGCATAAAGTATGGATTTTCTCAACTCACTTTAATTTTTGTGAGATATGCATTACACACCACTATTTCAAATGTGTGGTTTCTTTATATTACCCATATATTTATTATATAATAAATCTATGTATTTTTATGGTATCTAATTTATCATATTATGAATATTAATTTTGGGGCATATGATTTGATTACCATGTGGTAATTGTTTTCTCAATTAACATTCATTTCTGTGAGATATACCTTACTCGCCCCCATTTCCTATGTGGGGTGTGTCTATAATGACCATTTATGTACTATATCTTGATTCAATTTAATTTTATGTTTTTTAATGTATCATTTTATGATTATTAATTTTGGGGCATATTATTTCAATGATTACAATGTGGTAGGGGTTTTCTGCCTGAACCTCCAATTTGTTTCTGGTTACGATTATTCTCTATATTCCTCATTGAAATTCTTCATTATTCTTATGTTATACACATAAATTATCTATGAATGTTTCATATATGGGTACCAAAATGAATCCTTCTTTCTTTAATTGCGAGTTACATGTTTTAAAAGGATATTTGAAAAAAATATCTTGAAAATCAAGCCCCTTTCAAAGAAAATATTTGAATTCATACCTATTTTAAAATGAACCATATAATCTGTTTTTCCAACGTTATTTTTTCTAAAATAATTCATTCCATTATAAAATAAATAAATAAATTAACTTCTAGTTTTATGAAAATATTTTTCTAAAAGAAAACTTCTTTTCAAAGAAAATGATTATTTATCTCAAAAATTACTCAATGATTTTATTTCAGCATATTCATCTATGTTAATAATCTTTTGTATTATTATGTTTAATCATGATTCATATTTTATGATATCATAAACCATTTTTTATTAAATGTTTAATTATTAGTTTGACTTTGGATGTTCTATATTGATACCATTCATCATATTACTCTAAATGTTTAGTGTTTATTTTTAATGATTTTATAATGTTAATTAAATATTATATATATTAGATTAAATATGAATGTATATGTTTTTTATATTTATAAATATTCATTTGAGGAATGGAATGGACTTATTATATTATTGGTTGGGATTTTTATATCCCCTCGATGCTTCAGTAGGTCTCTTGAGACAAACTAAATATGGTTTTGGAAAAGTCTTATCGATTGAATAGATTCATCTCATGTTGCCATGACAATAACAGATTCTGACATAAAGAATTAAAATATTTTTCACATAAATCATTGATGCTATGTCCTAGATATCCATCATTATTAATTTCCCTTATAAAGAATCAAGTGATAAACCATGTGATTATTCAATTAGTAGAATATCAATGGCCATGTTTCATTCTCTTATGATCATTTGTATGGCATTATTTAATAATATATTATTATTTCTATATTATGCTCAAGTATATGTTTAAAGGAATGCATTTTTGGTTTCTCACCATGCCTAGTGATTATGATTATGATTACTTTCACTATATTACTTACCCATAATGAACATCTGATCTCACCCATTTCTTATGTTTTATTTTTCCCCATTATATAAAGACTTATATTATGAATGCCTTGCATGGATAATCTAGGATCTATGGATGATTATAATGGAATATATGTGTTGTAGTTCATTTCACATTGTAATTTTGAACTCATGTACATATCTTTTTTAAAAAAAATACTAAACTACCTGTTCCTTCAGGATTTGATTCCTGTAATTATACGAATGTAATAAAATAATGCACCGAATTTGGGTCTCTAGGTTTGGGGAATTACATAAATAAATATTAATTTCATCATACTCTTATCAAATTCATATCATGTTACTGATTCAATATTATTAATTATTGACATGAAGATAAAGGCCACCCATTTCATTCCTATCTATGCAAACATCTTTGTGGGTAAACGTATAAGAAAATTGGTCTATGAGATTATATTCCTTCAGTGGGTTTTTTGGACCATTGTATCATGATGGGACAGAAATTTTAAATTACATTTATATAATTTTTTTTGGAAATATATTGGTTTATAGGTACATTAAGTACATAATATAACCCTCATACCAATGTTTAGTCCACACAAACTATACTGGTGATAGTGGAAATTCTTAAGGAACGTGTCCCTAATTTTTGATGTTCTTAAGAGATCCATGTTCCACTTATTAGTTTCACTTATAATAATAGTTTTAAAGAGACTATACAGTTGGCTCATTATGGGGACCTATACAGTAGGTCGTGTTGTTCACCTATTTTATTGTTAGAAGATGGGGAGAAAACACAATAAGAATATTATCTTGTTCAAGATACATACTATAATGAACCACTTTATAAAAATAATATGCATGTAACTCAGTCTATGTAAAATTATTAAGTCATCCATAACTTACAACCTGTATAATATTATGTGAGATATGATTTCTCCTTACACGTTCCACATGCATCAGTTTATCAATAGATTCATAGATTAGGGTACCCAACACATAGATTCTTCAGGCCTTATGGAATTTTAGAGAGATAGGCTAGTGTCCTATCATACAAATCATCGACATAAGTATGAAGAATTGTATTATTTCATTAATTTTTACCATCTTCTCAATTTTAATTTCATTCTATATCATTCATTTTATCTGGGGGATATTATGTTAGAGGTAGATTTTCTTATTGAGTATTATACTATTAATAGAGTTGATCAATTAATGAATTATATTTTAGGTAGTTCAATTCTTCTAGTTCAGGTTTTGTGGTAGCACACTAATCTATTGAACAAAAATCAGTAGGGAGAGACTGACATGCATGCTCAATGGATATACTATTTTTCAAATGAAGATTAACTACCCTCAAGGAAACTGAAGTGTGATATTTCTTAAGGATGGTAGGTTTTATGTTCCTATATTTTCGTAAAGGTATGGATTATATTAATATTTGTTTAAATGTTATTTTTAGCTAAATAATAGGTCCTAAGGAATTAATTGTGGTTTTGGGAGTATTCAAACATGGTTTTGTTCATAGTGTCCTTGTTTTTAGATAGGTATAGTTTGGTGTAAGGTAGATGCCTAGTAAGTACAAACCATTTGGGAAAACCATATAGACCAATGAATTTGGAACATATTGTGTTTGACCATGTTATATGGGGAACATAGCCAAAAAGTAGTTTTAATTATTATAGGTGTATTAACAAGTTTAAGTGATTGTTTCTCCTCACTATTTTTCTTATCATTTGAGGGGGTGTCAACTCAAGAATTAGGTGTACATTTTTGGCACAACGTTTGGTGAGTCATGTGGAAAACAATGTTTCCCATAAAAATAATAGAAAATTAAACTTTCCCCCAAAATCCTGTAACTATTTCATCCGCATTATCAGTTTTTCTTTCACAAACAACATCCCAAGATTGATAGATTCATCTTCTGAATTATTTTATTGGATATCCTCTATCTAATATTTGAATCAAGTTTCATTGGTATTGTTGGACCCCACATAACAGTCCATCTACATTGTTACCTTATATTCTCAATTTATACCATCATATTCAGCATTATCTTTGGGTGAGGAAATATTCCCCATTTTCCGGGTGTTACTCTAGATTCACATGTTACACCTTTTCTATCCCAACACAGAGTTTGTTGCAAGATGAGTATTTATCTACATTTATAATGTAAAAGGTCTATTATGTTTCCATAAAAGAATCAATATTTATTATATTTTATTATGATGAAACACACCAGACCTCATGCACGATTTACTATAAATATATATCTCCATAAAATTTTTATGAAAACGTTGACCTAGACCATTGATCAGACCCATTGAAATTTTATGAGGTTACTACCACAACATTAAATACCATTTTTGGTGTGTTCTATTATATTACCTTGATGAATATCATAGGTAATTATGTAAAACTGCCCATTTTTTTGTTTTAATGGATATTGATAAATACAAAGGGTAAATTGATTTAATAAATTTTTTGTTACTTTGAAATGTCACATGGAATCTTTTTTTCATTGGTATGAGAATTTAGAAATGGAACTAATAAATTTTTAAATGAAATGTTCCCTTAACATGGATCTTTTTGTCACTTATGAGTGAAAGAGATAATATCTATATAAATTAATGAATTTTAATTTCGATAAAATTTTATGGACTATGGTTACTGGTTCAATTTTAGGGGACTACTATTTATGGAAATTTTTTCTTTTTTAAGGTGTAGTCAAAATTGATCTAGCTATGGATTTCTAAATAAATAAATTATGAAGTCAGGGGACACTACCCAGATTCAACGATCTGGTTAATAGAGTGATATCTAACATGGAATTCAGCCTCCCTACGATTTGAAAATTAATTCCTTAGTGTGGTACCAATAATTCACATTCCTCATATCCAAAAATTACAATGCCTTATATTATATAATTAGATTCACCTATATTTATTGGGCTTGGTGAAAACTTCTTCTCCCGTCATTCTTATACTAAGATTACATTGTAATTTATCCACAATTATGTATGGATACTTTTCTAGTAGAATTAAAATTGTCCAACCCCTGTGATAAATTTAGGCCCTAAAAACTACGATACATAGTTTCTTAATATGTTTTTTCTTGACCATCTATAGAAAAGGATGGCTTGGATTCATCTTGGATTCAACATCAGTGTTATTATTATTATTACATGTAAATCTTGTAAATTATCTCTTAGAAAAAGACCAAATTAATGAACGTTTACTTATAGAATCATGTCATAGGCCAAAGTAGGATTTCCCATCCCAAAATCCCACATAGTAGTTAAGAACAACATGGGTTATCTCTAACATTATTCATTACTTTTTATATACATTCACACTGTTATTATTTAAAAGAAAATACTAGATTAGATAGACTCCATTGATGTTGTACTACTAATTTTTACTCACACATTGTTTGAGATTCTGATATGTACCCAGAAAAACATCGTTGATATATGTATGGACAAAGGAAATAATATAGTTATAAATTCGTGATATTTATTGGTATTAGATCTTGGTATAAGATGAAAATCCAGAGATCATAATACACATTGGAACATTTTTGAGTTTATCGTTCTTTTTTATACAAGTATGGTATGCATGATTCTACCATGTATACCTGATATTCCACTTTTATCACATCATGGAACTGTATTTTTATATATTATACTACACATAATTTATTCATTATTTATATTATTTAATTTCATTAAATCATTGATTTTAAAATTATATTATGATGACATATATTTATCTATTGTTCAACATTTCTCTAATCTGATCATTAGGGTAAAGTCTCCCTGATGTACCATGGTTTACCCTTTTGACTAGTTTGTAGGCTCTAGTATACAAGGATACACATATTTTCCCATGTGTCTAAACATTTTTGATTACTTATGGATGAACTAGTTTCGATACATCACATAAAAGTATAACAACTGAAGTATTTTGTGGATCCATCCTTTGGAGATGAATATTTATCTATAAAATGTGAAAATCAGTCTGTAGATACATATCACAAAAAATTATTTAAATTATGGAGTAATCTATGAATATGGATACCGTATTATAGGTGAAATTACGAGGAAAAATGTTGACCACAAACATTGATGAAGTTTTCCAATCGGGGAATATATTTAATATGGAGTTTATATTAACAAATATCTCAAATTAATTAATTTGGAGTCATTTATTAATCACTATATCACCAAAATAAATCACATTGGTATCATATATGGTTCCATAAAATGTTGATATGTAACTTAAAAAATAGACTAAGGCTCTAAGTATAACATTGATAGATGACCAATTTCATATTGGATTAAAATAATATTTAGTCCCTAATCACTGAGACCGTATTGTAAGAACATATTAGTATAATAGGATCAATTTTTTCAACCACATAAAGAATGTGGGGTGCTGGTACTAATTACTAGTTACTTTAGGACACTTCTTGGAGATATCTGATCATCCATGAATATAGGGAGGCATAATGGTTATGTACCTATAATGATAAATATTGGAATCATTCATAAAATGTTTAAATGATTTTTCCCATGAACTAAATAAACGAGTGAAGGATGAATCACAAAATCGATATTGGATCATGGAGGGATGCTCCAAAATTCAATAGATTAAGTTTCACACCATTGAAATAAAGATAGATCTAAAATATGTGATTGTTTGTGAAATTCTAATTTGAAATATTGAGGATTGACCAACCATTAGGATGGATCATCTACAAGAAAATGAAAAATCATGGTGTAACTAACAATCTGAATTTCATATGAATATTGATTCCCTTTTCAAAAAAAGAGATATGTTAATTAGAAAAATGGTATGTTTGTCATTATATTTTCCACATGTATTTTGAAATCTTATATATTTTTAATAAAATCCTCTTTAATTTAAATAGATTATTCTTTTCATACTTATATAAACCTTAATTAATCATTATTAATAGAATCAGTTTGTAATAAAACTATATATTTGAGGTTATAATGATGAAGGAATCATTCAAAATTCTTTAAAGTGGGTCATTCTAATCCCATAGATGTATTAATATGGATAACTGTGTAAGTATATAGGATGTTAGCTATGATATGGTTGATGTATTTTGCAAATTATATGGAATAAATTTTGTTATAAATTTTTATTAATGTTATTTTAAGTCAATGTCATAAATAGTTAGGGAAATTGAATATCATTAAATCATGTACACCTAGAATGGTTTTGTCAAGTCATGTGAACTAACTTCATCACCATTAAACAAGAATGTTCCATTATATAGTAATTATAATTCAATCATTTCCATTATTTTTAAATATTAGTTGGTATTTCTTGGCCTTTTACACTTACAATATCACTATAGACCAAGGTTAATTTATATTCGGATGGATTAAAGGGGGAATCAATCTAGGTGGAATATCCTTAATTAAGTACTTATAGGTCATTTATATTTATTTCATATCTGTGAATTGAGGGAAGTCCATTTGATTATAAAATGTATTCAAAGGCATAAGGATATTTAGGTCATAACATTGGGGTTTGTGAAATGTTTTTTTGAGAGAAATTCGTGAATAGTGAATAATGATATTTTTTCCTTTCTATATAATCAGAGTGAGTATATGTTGGAGATAAATCAATCAACTATAATTTTTTCTATATCTTTGAAAGCGATTATTTAATGTCTTAATTATTTTTCTATTTGAGTGTAACTTCAAATAGACTTCTAACACATTTTTCATTAAATACTTACCTATTTTCCAAAATTATCAATTATTTTACTTATTAATAGTAGATTGAAATTTTACCAAGTATTCATTTATTGGTATTTTGGCATGACATTTGGATCCCCAGAACTAAACTCTTGATTTTGGTGATAAAAGAACAATTTAAAAACTCCACTTGATACTAATGGAGATGTACTATGATAATAGCTTACAAATTTCAAAAATATTTAATAATTAAATCATCACATCATAGAAAATCATTGACGATTATAGGGTTTATATGTTTAATGTCAGTTGGTATTTGAAAAAAACAAAATCATTCAATTAAAATTTATCTATAATCTTTCCATATTATAAACCATTCCTGAAATCTCCAAGATTGTATTCATCTTTATAACCTTGGTGGTTGAACATATAAGAAACGTTATGATCATATTCTTTGTAATGGTAGAAAATATTTTCATGTCATCCAGGGATATATAATAAGAATATGATAAAACATGAAATTGAAAGAAATTTCATATTAATAGGAACTAGGAATAAAATTTTTTTATCATATCTCGTAAATGAATGATATGTAATCTCACGTGAAAAAAACATATACCCTAACATATGTGTTTCGAAAAAAATATATAATAAACATTATCCTTTTATTGTATTAATAGAAATATTACATAAAAATGTGGCTTGTCATGTATAGATAGAATAAAAAGGATCTATGAGAAAAATATAATCATAGGAAATCCATATATAGTGATTCATGGATCAAAATCCTATTACCCATTATATAGTGGAGGAATAATTTCCTTTAGAAACTCATTAATAACTCAAGCATCATAAACCTTTACCAATTAACAAATGCATTAGAGGGTTATTGAGGAACCCACCCATCAATATACATACAAAATTTCTCCATATGATATTAATCATTCATCATATCATGAAAACCATTAGAAAAAATGGTTTCCATATCATTTCTAAATGATATAGAATAACAAGATATCCAAATATAATCAATTGATACAATAAATAAATCACCCCAAATGACTATTTCATAAATGCATTCTATAAGGTGAGTCATTAAACACAGCTCTGAAGGATATAGATCTTTATGAGTTAAATATTTAAATGAAAATGATGTCATGAAAATATATTTCACTAATAATTTCTAATATTATCATATAATATAAAGTTATCTGTTACACTAAAAAAGTTATTTGATGAAGTTGAAATTTATATTTTTAAAAAAAATCGGAAATTAATCTCAATAATGGATCCTTGAAAATTATAAAATGGGGTTCTTTTGGAAATTTGGAGTCATATATGAAATATATATTTGGGAAGAAAAACAGTTCAATATATTTTTTCAATACCATCATGGAATCCCACTTCATAAAAATGTGATAAATATTTCTTTTGAGAATTGGAAATGATTAATTTAAAATAAAAATAAATAATACTTTTATTTCAAAATAATAAAAAATAATATGGGTTTGAGGTGTGTATAGATACATGGATGAGATAGATCTCTTTTAGAGAGGATGACATTGACTTAAAAGTTCATATAATTTATATTGAATTAATTAAAAATTGGAATATATATTTATCATGAAAATATAATTCCATAGATAGTAAATAGTATTTAAAGTGTAGTATCATCATATTATAGACGAATTTTATTGTAAATATATTTTAAAATTTTAATAATGATGACATAATAAATGAAGTTGATTCAAGATATCCCATTACAATTTACTCCCAAAATCATGAATGATATATAAAAAAACTTAATAAACCATTTAATAACAATATTATTTCATATTTTTGTATATAATGTTTAACTATTATAATATATTTTACATTTATTTTTGTGTTATATTTTATTTTCTTCATTAGATGTTAGCAATTTAGATCACATATTAAAAAATATTGAAGCGGATCCCCATTATTCGATATAAAGTTCATCATTACAATATTATAAAAATTACCAAAATTGGTTCATTATAATGTTATAAGAAGTTCTAATTTCATTTTATATTTGTTTTACACATGATTTATGAAGAAATAATTAGTAAAGAGTTTGTTTTGGTAAATTTATATGAAAAACAGTTGGTATATTAATAAGAAGGTAAAAATTAATATTATATTTATTCAACCATAATCATCTAGAAAATTTCATTTTAATTCCTTATGCAAATTAATATAATCATTCATACAAGGTTTTTATTAAATGTTAAATATGTTTCTCTATGGATATGGTAGTCTTTACATACACACAAATGTTAGTTTAATTTTTCATAAAATAGAAAGAAAATTAAAATTGATTTATCTTTTAAATTTTTTAAAAATATGAAAAATACATATTTATTAATTAAATATACTTTTATAAATAGAAATTTATTGGTGGTTATGAAAAATAGAATGCATCACTTCATGGTGGTGGTTTCCTACACATACCCATGACTAACATTCTAATTTTTTGATGGAAGCAGTAAGGGTATATAATGGTTATAATATTAACATATTGAAATTTTAGTATAAAAATAATTTTGATTTAATTATATTATAATGGATTAAATTATATTTATAGAAGAACTATAGTGTAGAATTTTTTTTTCAAGAAGAAATTATTATTTTAATTTCTAATTTTATCCATATATTGGAGAACCCCATGGTCATATAAAATTTATATATTATACAAGGATCAAGTGGATTGAAAAATTAAGAGTGGAATATATAAGAAATATAATGGGAAAAGTATCATAAATAATTCATATATTTTTTCTGTTTGTAAAGGGGTGGTGGAGTCCTCCATTCATAAGTGGAGGTATATTGTTGTAATAATATAAAATCAAATTTCAATATTTGTGGAATTTGATTTAAAAATTTGATTATAATGGATGTGTTATTAGGATTTGTTTGAGAATACAATTCAAAAATCATTTTTATATATGTTTGTTTATTTAAATAATTTTTTCCTTCGATTTAATTTTTAATGAAATTTACTTTTATTAGGGTAACCATTTTCTGACATTATAATTTTATTTTAAAGAAAAAAATTTAAAATTAATCCTATTATATAATATTAACAAGTCTAATTCTAATATGAAAAAAATATTTTATCAAATAAAATTTCAAGGGTGATAAAAATAAATTTTAATATTAGTGTAGAGAACTTCCAAGAAATATTTTCGTAAATAGTGTATTTATGAGCATTGAAATTACATTCTGAATAACGATATCATGTTTTTATTATCATAAAATCAATAATTTTATTACTAAAAAATAATAAATTTTATTTGAAATTAATTTAAATCTAGAATCCACCATTTGGATGTTTATTTTGAATAAAAGACCAAAAAAAATTTTATTAGAAGGAAATATTGTATTAGATCCAAAATGTAAAACCATGTTATTTAAGATCAATATAGTATATTTAATATCATTATATTAGTCCTTATATAATATTTTATTTATAAAAATGATTTGAATGTATTTATATAGAACTTATATCATGTTGATGTCACAAATGATATGGTATTTCTAAAAAATGATTTTTTACCATTAAACAATAAACAAACCATTTTAGAAAAATCCAAATCAATCATCCGAAGATAATATTGTCACGATGATTCTAAAAATTAAATCAATTTTTTAAAATTAAGATTCTAAATTTTATGAATTTATATTTTATATGGGAAGATAAAACTTCATGAAAAAACTTTTTCCTAGGAAAATGACTTTTCAAATATAAAATATTCTTATTTTACCTTTAAAAGGTAATTTCCCAGTTGTGTCCTTTTCAAATCCTCTACACTAGAAAACCCCCTCCCCATGAAGGGATCACTCTGGAGAGAGCCCTCTCCGGGAAATAGTCATTTCTAGCTGAGACGACAGAGTGTCCAAGAGGGTGACGACCCAACCAGTGACGGTTTGACTCAACAATCCGTCAGCACAGGTGGGTCAGGCCTCATTTCTTCCACCAAGTTAGAAACTGGGTGACCCAAAAAGGCAAGTGGATCCCACGTGAGAGTTTATCCACAAATTAAGACTCCCATGATTAAAACCATGTACCTCCTAAAGAACGACGTGGTTAAGCCCCCTCTCCTTCACCATTGCGCCACCGCCAAAGCGGCATAAGCTTTTTTTAGTTTAATTTCTTTTCAAATAGTAATTAAATTAGTTTTAATATATTATTCATATAGAAAATATAATATACCATCATTGAATATATAAATATTATGTTACATGAAACACAAATACATAACACATAAAATTGATTAATTTTTTTAAAATGAATTATTTATAGAAAAGAACCTTTTTAGTTGTTTTGCTATAATAATTGACTTTAATCAATTCATTACTTTTAAAATTATTTTTTAGAATTTTTAGATTTTAATTTTATAAAATTAATATAATACATAAAGAAATTATTAAATCAGCAATAACATTTTTATCACATACATGCATATGCATACTGAACTCCGGAAGATCTATGCGTAAGACCTAAGAATAATATATGATCTTGTGGATGTCGAGAGTGGTTATTAAGTTAATATGGATATCATATAAATTTCATTGATATATAAATTCTCACCCAAATTGTTTTTCTCAAATATTAACGGATGGGGTTTCAATAGGACTTGGTCTTTAAAAACCTTAGTGAATCTACCACACTCCTATATTTTGGATAAATGAGATTCATAAGGAATAAATAAACAACATTAATCCATTTATTATATTTTCTATATCAATTTCACAATATGACAACTTATATTTTTACCCATATATTCAAGAACTACATTATAAAACTCACATTTTAATAATTTTAATTTTCATCATAATAAAGTTTGTTAGTGTTTGTTTTAGTTTTGGTTTTCATGTGAATAAATCTATTAAACATAAAATTTATTAAAATAAAAAAATATAATAAAATTTAAATTCACTAAATTTTCCTTCAATAAATAATATTTATCATCATAACATTAATTATAGAACATTAATAATAATTGTTATGTGGGTCTATAATATTTGAATGATTTCTAATAACATTTCGAGTTGATTATTATTTTTATTTTCTTCATAAATATTTGTAAAAATATGTTTTCACATGTCATAATTATATTAATAATTTTTTGATTTTTCCAATAATTTGAGAAAAATACCCCTCATCATTTTATATTGAAATTGGTGTAGTTGAATTATTTATTTAGAGAGTTCTCTGTCATTCATACTATAAGAGATGATCATAGGTTTATTTGGAATATAGAATTTGATTTATATATCACATTAATTAATATAAAATCTATGCATATATGGTTATTTTTTTCAAAATAACAAGAAATTCATATGAATGAATAATAATAAGATTTTAATGAATACAATTCCCAAAAAATTCAATTTGGGATTCAATAATCAAACTAATAAACATTTTTTATAATAAAATCATAGGGTGGTTATTTAATGCTCTTAGAAAAACTTCTAAATATAAAATAGTTCTCATATAATATTCCCCTTAATACATACACTAATTCTATGTTACGGATTATTTTTCATCAATTATCCTTATCTTATTTATTATTAGTTATTTTATAGTATTTTTATTTTTTCTATTAACTTAGGAAGTTATTGATTCTTATAATCCTTGTTAAAACTTGTATGGGACATAAATCATCATAATTCTAAAATTCAACGAATTCAAAACATTGAAATATGGGGTTTGTGTTAGTTGGTACATCTATCCACCATAATATTGACCTACCATTTTATCCCTCTTTGAAAATCACCAACATTATGGTCGATCCTTCGACACTTGAATCATTTTCTCATTTTGTTGGGCAATTCCCCTGCATGATTGTTCCCATATTTTGAACATGTAGAATGTTTATTATTCATTCCACCATATTGTTTATCACGTGAAATTATATTAAACTCCATCATTTTCTTCATTGGTGTTTTTTGAATTTATAGATGAATGATGTTAATAATCATATATAATGATATTTGGGAGAGAATAAAAAAAATATTTTCAATACTAGGTTATATCCTATTCAATTCCTCCTTTGGATAATCACTTCTTTTTTTCAACACACGCATTGTAAAGTTGTTTTTTTATTTTATCATGACATTACATAACTAATAGAAATTTAAATACCTAAATAATTTATTCAATTATATTATATAAATATAAACTATTAAATTAAAATCAATGAACCTCAAATTACATATGCACCATAACCTAAAAATTTATAGTTATAAATGCAGGGTATTAATCATATAATTCCTATTATATTATCTAACCAAACAAAAAAATGTCAACAACAATTCATAATGGGTTATAAAGACTATGTGAATCCCCAAATCATATCCCCCACAAGTGATACATTAGGTGTGGAGTTATACCACTTTTTTACTAAGTGAAAATAATGTTAACAATCAACAATCATTTTTAGATTTTTTACCACTAAGGGAATTTATTCTAGAGCCTAAATCCCATTGTTTTTATATAGATAGGGATATCATTACTTGGAATCCACATACCCCATACCAAAATAAAATTTAGGATGACATCCAATACTTTTTCATATCCCATAGTTTTGTACCTATTTTGTCTATCCCAAATCCTAAAAAAAATTAAACTAATTCAAAATCCCCAAATGTTTATTTGACTAGAATTTAGGTGTATTTGACTCATACTCCTAGGTCTAGTGAAAAAAAACTTTACAGATGATATTTTAATGAAATTGAGAGGACCCAATCTAAATATGCATATATATCACATAATTTTTATAATTTAAACATTACAACTCAATAAATTTCACAAAATCATAGAACCCGATGTTTTAGTGTATTTGGATACTAGATAAATAAAATCATTATTTTGTATATATCTCTATATTTTCATCATACCAGATACACTTTTAAAAATATCCCAGATTATACCCATCTTTACAAAAGTATGAATTAAAACCAAAAGAAAAGTGATATGAAATTCTTAGAATGCGTCACAATTATAATTATTTATTTACTGGTTAGATCGAAATAATGTGATAATACATGATCATGGGAGAAATATAAAATTAAAATAAATAAAAAATTAAATTAAATTTCTATAAGTTATAGTAAAAATATATGTAATCTAAAAATAATAAACACATAACATGGTATAAGATTAATGAAAAATTATTTAAAAAATATGTTTGAATAATTATAGGAATATTGAATAAACATATAGTATATAAGGGAATATAACATAACAAGGAACTATGGTTCAAACATAATCATAGGAAAGCATTACATAGTGGTTCAAGAATATATATATTGTGTACCAATATATTGATTCCTAGAATTTATTTTCATTTAAATGCTTGTGAATTGAGCATCATAACTCACAACCGATTAGTGACTTGAGAACCGTAACACAATTCCCATTTTTATAGCATGAGATATGAAAACATAAACAATTAATTGGTTTGATATATTGTACCCAACCCGTCAAAATTAACACATATTTGGGCCATAATATATCAATAATTCACTATTTTATGAAATCATTTAGAAATAAAATGGGTTTCATAGAATTTAAAATTGGTATTTTAAGACCTTTATAAATACCTTAATTAATAATAAATGTAATTCCAAATACAAGAATGTGATTTATGATGTATTTAAGTCTCATTATCTTTGAATATCCTCACATGAAATGGGATATTTGTGGATACTTCATATGTTGATGCAATTAATGTATGATTGAGGCTAACATCTGTGATAGATATCGATAGATCCAATGGATTATCTTCATACTATAATTGATTTGGGAAAAAATTCATGATTGTAAAACCCTCTACTCTAGACAGCTCAGATGGGATTCATGATTACTTGGGATGATTAGTGTGAACAGAGCTTCAAGGAATGGAAAATGAAGCTTATCACTTCCTCTGTTCTCACAACACTTACATGTGGAGAAATATTCATAGTATTTAGTGATGCATCGAAGAAGGGATTGGGTTGGGTGTTAATGAAGAATTAAAAATTAATAACCTATTCCTCTAGGATGTTGAATTTTCATGAATAAAACTAGCCAACACACGATATAGAGTTAGATAAAGTGATATTCTCTTTGAAAATATTATTGTAATATATCTTTGAGGGGAAGTGTGAATATTATATGAAACAAAAAGTATCATGTATTTATTCACATAGAAATATATGAATATGATCAAAAAATGGTGTATTGAGCTGATCAAGGACTATAAATTCTCAATCCCCCATTACACTGGTAAAATGTATAATGTAGCAAAAACACTAAGTTGAAAGGGGAAATATTTTTGTTTCATTGATGATAATTGTTAGGGATACATTCTTTTTTGATTTTAATGGGCTAGAAATGGGAATCATAAATAAAGGAACATCTTCAATCCATTCCAAAAGTATTTCTCAACCATCAATTCTATAGATGATATTGAATTCTTAGATAAATGGTATGAGAATTTATAAGAATGTGGAAACTATATGAAAATGTAAATATTTGGAGTTTAATGTTATTAAATTGGTAGTTATGAGATTTGGTTCATGACAATATTTACCATCATAATTAAGGTTAATGAAGTAAATATTGGGTGATTCACATAGTGTGAATTTCTCCATTCACCCAGGGAGCTCAATGATTCATTCATATCTCTCAATGAACAATTGGTGTGAAAATATGAAGAAGGATATATCTGAATATACATCAATTTTCCTAGTATGTCAGCAAGTGAAGGATGAAAGTCAAAAGTATTAGGGGATGATACAACCATTACCAATTACTACATGGAAACTAGAAAAAATCACCATGGAAATTATCAGCAGATATCCAAATATATCCATATGAAAAAATGATATATGGGTTTTGTGGATTTTCATATAATGATTACTCACATTATTTTAATTTAAGAAAACATATTACCAGATCAACATTCATGGATATACATCAATGAAGTGGGAAGGCTATATAGAGTAGCACAAACAATTTTACCAGATCGTGATCTAAAATTCTCCTCCATGTTATAGAAAATTATATAACATTCTATAAACACTGATAATAACATCAAGGTGGCCCATCATCCTCCAATTGATGGAAAATATGAGTTTACTATTTCAAAACTAGAAGGCGTGTAGTGAGAATGTTCTATAGACATAAAAGGAGGATGGGGGAAACATATACATAGGTCGTGTTCTATAACAAAAATTTTTTATACTTGTGCATGAAAATAGATCCATATAAAGCCCAATATATGAAGAAGTAAAAAACACCTCCATGTTGGTGAAAAGTTGGGGAAAAAATTGTTAGGCCGTTAAATAGTCGAGGAAATATTGGTAAAGTATAAGATTATTCAGAATAAGATCATGGATGTTTAGTGTTGAAAGAAGATAAATGTTGGTAATCATTGATGAGACCTATAGTTTGATGTGGGAGAAATGGTATTCCTCAGTATATCTCCACGTAAGAATTTGATGATATTTGGGAAGAAGGGAAACCTTATTCCAAGATACAAAACCCCTTTCTAGATCCTTGATCACATCGTAGTGGTGGCCTACAGATATGCACTCTTACATAACATATCCTATGTATAAGATGTATTCCAGGTATCCCTCTTTATAAATTACATACCAGACCCCTCAAAAGTACATAATACTGAGTTAGTACCACTAGGGAATGTCCTTTCCTATAGGGATCTGTCTCGGAATATATTAGATCTTATAAAAAAATTTCTTCAAAATAAGAAAATAAAGTTTGTTTAAGTGTTGTAGAGAAACCACATGTTTTATGATGTTATGCATGAACTTGAGGAGGGGATAAAATATATTTACACTCATCTACTTTTTTTTGGGAAAATCAAACATTGAGGGGGAATTTATATATAGGGGAAGATCATAACAACCCGAATTTTTATAAATAAATTTCCTCTGGAAATTTAATTAAATGTATTATTATTTAAAATGGATATATAAAACACATACAATAATTTGTTATTATTATATTCAATCAGATTTAAAATATTGTTACGAATCATTATGGTTGATAATATAGTCATCGAACAGTTATCACATTATTTGTATAAATATATGGTTTTAATAAATCCAACTAACACAACAAAAGAAGTGATGGAATCAACAAGTAAGATTGTAATATAAGAAGTCCTTTTATTGGAGCTTCTATGTGAGATAAGATCACTAGTCCTTACCCTTGACCATGACCAATATTATATCTAACAACTTAAGCATGAATGAAATCTATTATAGTAAAAGTTAATGTTCCTCGACATCACTGTTCAATCCATATATGCCAAACCACAACAGGAAAGTCTACTCATCACACGACTTACTATTAGGGATTTATCTAATGTATTAAAGGGATATGAATCAAGACCCTAGAATTATGAGTAATAAAATTAATATTTTTTTTGAGAATAATGAATATATTTACATCCTTTTACTGTTAATTTCTAAATCAATTTTGTTTTGATACAATAAATCCCAAATAGTATTTTTTGCTAATATTAAAATTAAATTAAGGAATAAATTTTGATGAATTAACTGATTTTTAAATAAATAGTATTTTAATAAAATATCATATATTTTTTATATAATATAAATGATCATATAATTTTTATGAAGTTGAATGTAATTTTTATAAGTGTTTCAAAACTATTATTGTCAAAAAGCACTTCATTTCTTAATAAATTTTGATTTTATTTTAAATATTAAAATAAAAATACTTAGAAGACATATTTGGATAAAATTAATATTATTTATAGAATCATAATGTAAATATTATTCAATGATCAATTTTTTATTCTTTTCTGAGATAACCAATTTTTTGATTAAAAACTGAATATCGTACAAATATAATCTCTGTATTATGATATCATAATGACCCAAACGTGGTGTAATAAAGGATAAAAAGTGTATTAAAGGCCAATTATAGGATTAAAATTTAAAATAATAATATTTTATGTTTATTTTATTCATTTTATAAAGCCACTATGAATATTCCACAATCGTTAATATATTTTAAGATTTTAAAATGATTTCTTTAATAGTATGACTCAACTCTTCATATGAAAGGGAATTAATTTATTATTTATGGCCCTTATAAAAATAAAATATTGGTAAAAAATACATTTTGTAATAGTACAAGGGATAACCCCTGGTATGGTTTGTGGTTTTGGTTATTGATTTAAGAATAATAAAAAACCTAAATAATATTGAAATATCCATCTCTTACTATATATACCCATCTAATATCCCATTTATCTTCAATAAAACTCATTGGATAACATCTATACTCCTCCCCGCAATCTCTAGTGTTCTCCCAAGGCACCACAATGATCTCAAGAATGCCCTAACAAACATTTGGAGTCACACACACAATCAATTATATTTTCCATTACCATTTTTATTCAAGTATCCAAGTTACCTTATATATTTTATCAACATTTCATTTTTGAGGGATATATTATTACATATCCCAATTTCAATCAAATTTATTTACAAATTATTGGACACCCATTTCTCTCTCATCAACCAATTTTATGAATTTTTTGTTTATTTGTTTACTTCCAAAATGTTACTAAGATTTTCCTTGTAAAAATATTGTATAGTAAATACCATAACCATTTCATATTAATGGTATTCACCTTTATACACTCATACCTCATTGATATTAGAAATAAATTTATGTATTCCACACTCATTGATCATGTAATATTATATTATTATGAATTAATCCATGTTGTATTATCTATGTGACACAATAAATCCGGATAATGATATGAATGTGATGAGTGTGCCAGAAATTACATAGTTGTCTAATGAATTGGGGAATATTAAGTCTCTTGAGATGTTATTTTGGGCAAGAGAGTGAACTTAATACATTTTTGGGACCTTTTCCTCTATAATTTTTGATCATTTTATCCTCAACATATGTTTATGATGGAGAGTTTTATGTTTTTTCAATATTTTCCATGTTATGAATAAGATTCAATATCATGTCTCATTGTTGATGTTTATGATTCCTTTTATTTTTATATAAAATTTATATTCCTATTATTGAACATGCATTATTTTCTACATGTTATTCCTTATTTATCCCCTTACTGAGATTTATATCTCACCCCTTTCTTATGTATGCCTCAATTTTATTTCATGATATTTTGATAGCCATGGAATATTATAATCAGATAAAATAATTTTTTTAATCAATATGATGTATGTGATGTCCTAGAACCAAATACCACTTAGTCGGTGCCCCAACCCTAGTGGGCCACAAGGTCTCAAGCATATATTCTTGAATTCCAGTGGCTTCCAACTAGCAGTGAAGGCCTTGGGTGTGTCTATGGGAAGGCTATTCCATCCTAACCAAAGTCATGGAAACATGTGAGTATAAAGATATGTAAATTGTGGATGAAATATAAATAAATAGAAGGAAGAACATAAAAATAGAGACAATGTTAATAATAAATAAAACTACAGGAAAAACATCCAAGCATACATCAACTGATGATGATATGTCATGTCATTAGAAAACTTTAAAACATGGATATAAGACAGTAGGGATAACATGTTCAACAAAGTATTAAAGAATCAAAATATGGTCCCAATCTTCCCGAGATCTAACTCAATCTAGTTCCTTCAAGCTCCATACTAAATAGAAAGCAATCAAGTGTTTAAAGACATATTTTTCCCTTTATCAACACTGGAAACCATGTATTATACTCTAAGAACCAAAAAATTCTCAGATAGGACATGAGATAAATCTTAATGGGCCACCACCAATGGTGTCTATAACATCCAGCCAGAGTAATGGAATATAACAGTGTACATGCAAGTATACATAAATTATTGCAGTACAATGTAACAAAATACACAATTTCCTACATCATCCCTCACCCGGTGCCTAAATATGTAACCAAATCATTACATTATTATTACCAATTTATCAATATGTAAATATTAAATAACAGTGATGGTTTCAAGATGTAACGATGCAACCTGCGATGGTATTTAATAATGATTTTCCATAGTTGTAACCAAGGAAACCTAGGCCTCAAGGGATGAAAACAGAGTAGTATATGAGTCTAGATAATCGCTAATAGTGAATTTCAAGGAGAATAGTCCAAGGTATTCCCAAATGAGTTGCCTACTAAGTCCAAAGATTGAATTCATGGTAAAACAGCGCAACGAATATACAGGGCCTGATGGGCTTTAAGTATGGAACCTATTTGCCAATTCGTGGTCTAATTAGTGTATACAAGGAATATTGAGACTAGTGGAGTGTATCAAATGTATCTTATAGTACTACATTAGGGGGATGGGAGACACAACAGTATCACATAGGGAATCCAAGTGAGACAAAGACAGGGTACTAGGTGGGTTTTAACCTAAGAAACTCGTCCTGGAATCCTGAATGTGTTTCCAAGTGCCCAATGAATTCCCTCACAAATACTAGGTGAGCTCGAGTCAACCATTCCTAATTTTATAATTAATTCATATAGTATTTCATAAGTTTCAATCCATTCCATGAATTAGTGTGAAAAGGCCATGTAGCATGCAACCATTTAATCAACTCATAATTATTCCTTAATTTTTTTTGTTCAAACATTTCCTTTAATTAGTGTGACAAATCCAAGTAGAATGCATCACTTGTTAAATATATTTACGAAATATTCATTAATTATGTTTCACTCCTCCACCTTCCATAAAAATTAAATTTGGTTATACAGGCATGTACCATCTTCTCTTTTACATTTAAAGCCTTGTCATATACTTAGTATACTTACTAATTCACATATCACATTTAATTATCAAATTGAAGCACATAAAAAAAGTTGTTCAAGTGGTCAAAATACATTGAAAAATATGTTATTCAATTCACACTATAAATAATAACTTTCATATAATAAATAATTATACTAGAATGGTAATGGAAATGAACACCCGAACAATGGATTGAATATGTCAAAACACTAAAAATCCATATATGGTATAACCATTGACATGGAAGGAAACTCATTTTGAGTGTCAAAATTGAAAAATATTCATATATTTTGAATGAGAATACTTATATGGTTTCAAAAAGTAAAATAACAACCTATCAATTTTAAAAAGGGAACATGATATAATATACGGGGCCGAAACGAATATTCCAAAATCAACGAACATTAGGGATGAGTTATAGACCACCCACCTTAAGGTTGTACTATCCTACTCCACTAGTATTATCCATTGATTTATCTTGTGTGAAACTATATCTAATAAAAATAGAAAAATTCTAACACCCTAATACCTCAGTTGAGAGAAAGAGAGAAGGATAACAACTCAAGTGGTTATGAGTACTTAACATGGTACATCCAATGTGAGTAAGTGAAGCTTGATTAGATCATAGATGAACCCTTATTTATATATTTTAAAAGCCACAAATTGAGAGAGAAATAAGTCAACACCACTGGTTTATGGATTAGGGAGCAAAAGGATGGTTGATTAGACCATTATGTAGAAAATTGTAAATTTACCCAAAAAATGGCTTCTCCACAGTTTGTTTACAAGGTTTGAAAAATTGTGTGCTAACCATGAAATGTTTTCTGAGTATATGGAACACATTTCATATATAGGATACACAACCATGCACAAACAATAGAAAGTGGTTTGGTAATGAAATTTCAATCTATATAGTTATCCAAACCGTGCACTAGCCATACGCTAACCATGAGACCTATATAGTTTTTCAAAAAAGTTGGATTCCAGGCACCAAACATACTTCGTAAACACCTCAACCATTTATAACTCATTAGGTATCCATATTAGTCCTAAAGTAAAGATTTAGACCAAAATTTAAAGGATCCATAACATATTGAAACAGAAAACATATTCTTATAATCTTCAACCCTTAAAAGAAATCATCCCCAATTTCACCTTACATGGGTGAAGAAACATTTTCTGATAAAAACTATTTCCATTTGTCACATAATTTATATTTCCTCTCCCAAATATCATATATTACTCGGTTTGTGTTACTATAACTCTTGTACAAGAGGGACAAACCGGCCTCAGAGATCCTTCGTTATCCCGTCAATGATATGTAATGGATACTCCTCAACAGTAGCCTCATCATCAAACTCATCTTCCATAAGATTATAGTTATGAGATGGGTCGAAAAGATATTGGTGAAGCTATAAAATATGAAAGACGTCATCCATTAGATGGTACCTCTGAGGTAGTATCAACCGATAGGCTAACGGCTAGACTGTCTCTAGAATCTCAAACAACCCTATAAGATGAGTTGATGCATTTCCCTCCATTTGTAGTCATATATTCCCTATAATGAGAGATACCTGAAGAAAAAAATGATACCCAAACTCAAACTCAATAGGTATTCAGTGGTGATGGGTAGAAGATTTGTGTCTAGAACGATTAATATTCACACACTCTCTAATATGATGAACCCACTCTGAAGCCTCTTGAATGAATCAAGGGCATAGAATGAATACCTCACAGGGATCCTTCCAGTACATGGGTGAAAAACCTGGCATGCCATATAATGCTTCAATAAGAGCCATTTTAATTTTATATTGAAGGATTTTATTATAGGAAAAATCAATGAGAAGGATTTTCCCCCAATGAACTAATGAAATCCTAAACACAAGCTCGAAGAATATCCTCAAGAACATGTATTGTCCATTTTGATTTTCCATCTGTATGAGGGTGATAAATTGTGCATAGAATCTCCTGTATTCTCATAACCTTCTACAATCCCTACCAAAACTGTGATGTGAAATGAGAGTCCCTATATGATTCAATATTATGAGGAACCCCGTGCAGTTATATGATCTCACAGACATACAGTCATACCATCCCATCAACAAATAAAGTCTCCCCAATATGAATTAAATGGTATGATTTCATTAGTCGGTCAATGATTATCCAGATAGCGTCGATACCACTCAGTGACCTAAATAAGAAAACTACAAAGATCCTAGAAAAATCTTTTGATTTCCATTCTAGGACTAGAAGTAACTGTAAAAAGCCTCCAATCCTATGGTTCTCTTCCTTAATCTACTAATATTTGGAACACTAAGTGATAAAGAATTATATTTTTCATTTCATCCAAGGATACCAATACTCGCCTCACATGTCTCAACACATATTCAAGATTCCTAAATGAACTACCCTCTATGATGAATGTGACTCTTTCTTAATCACCTCCCTTTTAATAGTAAGAACCCAGATTCTTTCATGTATATGTAGGACATCATCTATGTCCATAGAAAAATATGAAGGTGGGTTATCTTCAAAAAGACTCTCATGGAGAACCAAGCCTCCAGGATATAATAATTGTCTACTCTTCACCATAACAAGAGGTAATAGGTATCTATCAAGGATGATAGACAATACTACTCATGAAAATCATGAAACTCTAGATGATGCTTAAAAAAGTGGACATTAGATTCCATTCATCATAGGATTCTCATACGACATGTGCCTGAGTTTTCCAACATAGTTTATCTCTTACTACATTTCCCTTCCTTTTTTTATTAAAACAGAAAACATTAATGACTAAAATTAGTAGAAGTACATGTGAAAAGACATAAAGGGAAATTGTCTTACTAGATATGGTTGGAGTCGAATGGGCCTGAGGCCGCTAGAGGAAGGTCCACGTTGTTACCTTCCCTTTTGATAAAGGAGAATGTGATTAAAGTGAATTGTTGGAAATGTTAGGGAATTTTCCTGATGATGATGCCAAATGTCTAGATCCTGCCATCGTTATGGTTAATAGCATCGATTACGGTAAGATAGTCAGACTGAACAATGATATAACTCCATCCACCTTCCATGGTGAGCAACATACAGGCCAGGATGGCCATGTCCTCAGCAACTGTAGGTTCCTAGAAGGCCTGATGTGGTTCATATTTTGCAGCAAATATTTTCCCCAGATGATTTCGGGCTAGGATGCCGAGGGCAACTAGCCCCTCCTTTGGGAGTGACGCATCCACGTTGATCTTAAGAGTCCCTTCTATTGGGGGATTCCAATGAGGGGAGAAGGAGAGGGTAACACTTGGTATAAAATGTCCATTGTGGTATTTCCTTCCCTCAATCCAAGAGGTGGCATGTTCAATCATAAATTCAGGGGGTTTATGAGCTTGATTAAAAACAACATCGTTGCGCCAGACCCATATAATATATGCTAGAGTGCAAATTGAACCTGAAGAAGCCAAGGAATGAGAGGAGCACCAACACATCAGAAGATCAGGAGGGTCATAGGAAAATTCAATTGAAGCGGTAGAAGCCATGGCCCATTTATTCAAAATTTCCCTAGCTATCGGGCAGTGAATGATGGTGTGAAAAGGAGTTTCTAGAATGTTTGGGCAGAAGGGAAAAAAGGAAGTACTAGTCGAAAGTCAGTAAGCGAGGAGGATCATGGTTGGGAAAGTACCAGTGTAGACCTACATCCAAAATTGGCGTACCTTAGGGGGAACATTGAGCTTCCAAATCAAATTCCATGGTCCCTCATCCCGGCCGACTGAGTGTCTTCCAAGAGCCATTCTGTAGCCAGACCTTACCGTGTATTCTCCCGAGATATCATTAATCCAGAAAAGCTGGTGAGGGAATACATCAGGGACCCAGGAAATGCTAAGGATAATTATTTTATCCCTATAATTAAACTAATCAAAAAAATTTTCCAGACACCACCCCCGTCCCTAGTCGGAAAGGAGGCAGCTGACAGTGGCATCTTCAAGACCTGGTTGGATGGGGGATGTAGCTCACATACCATCCTTATCGATAACCCAAGGATCAGTCCAGATATTGACCATTGAGCCAGACCTAATCCTCCAACCTAGTCCTTTTTCAAGGAGATTTTTAGCCCACAGATGCTTCTCGAGAGGAATCTAGGACGAGGACCAATAGAGGAAGCATGAAAGTCCATGTAGGGAAAGTACTTAGCCCAGAGAACCCGTGCACAAAGAGAGGATGGATGGTTAATAAGGTTCCATACTTGCTTGGAAAATAGTGCATCATTGAAGAGTTCCAAATTCTAGAATCCCATCTCTCCTTCTGATTTGGATTTGTAGAGTTTCTCCCAGGTCATCCAGTGGGGTCGAATCCTTCCATCATTCTTCCCCCACTCGAAATTGGTAGTGCGTGTGTGGATATGGTCGACGATGAATGCCGAGAGAATAAATAGGGACATAATGTAGCTGGGGATGGACTGTATGATAGCATTGATGAGGGTCTCTTTTCCAGCATTAGAAATTCCTTTAGGGGACCATCTTAGAATTTTTTTCTTCGTCCTATCCATAAGAGATGCAAAGATTACTTTTTTGGATCGACCAATCACTATGGAAAGACCAAGGTACTTCTGATGATTCACAACCATATGCATACCCACTGAATTTCATAGCTATTACCTCTTAGAAAGAGGCACCACAGCACTGAAAAATTTTTTATATTTTCCATGATTGATCGATTGGCCAGATGCCCTCTCTTACTGTTTGATCGCTTGGCTGAAAACTCTACATTCCTTAATTGTTTCCCTCGAAAACAGGAGGCAGTCATCGGCGAAGAAAATATGCGACACTGGTGGGATAACATGATAGACCTTTTCCCCATGAATATATTTAGATGATGCATCCCTGGAAATAATATTAGAAAACACATCAGCCACCGGTATGAAGAGAAAACTGGAGAGGGGATCTCCCTGGAAAAGGCCTCAAGATGGGGAAAATCTTATGGTGAGCTCCCCATTGACATTTATTTTGAAGGAGATGGTCGAGATACATTACGTGACCATATCTATATATTTAGTGCAACAACCCATTTTCAACATGACAACACGAATGAAGTGCCATTCTACTCTATCATAGGCTTTGGTGATATCCAGTTTCAAGGACATGGTTATTCTTTTCGTGGTGGAGCATGATTTCATAGAATGGAAAAATTCATGGGCCACAATATCATTATCAGTAATCAGTATCTTGTCCATGAATACACTCTAATTCTAATTGATAATATTTGGTAGCCAAGGTCGCACCCGATTGACACGGATCTTTGAGAAGATCTTGTAAGAGACATCGCAAAGGCTGATAGGTCTAAAATCAGGGATCAATAGAGGTTTCTTGATTTTGGGGATGAGGATAAGGACAATTTCATTGATGGAAACAATGCTAGTATTCCCATCCCAGATATTTTTTATCATGTTTCAAATGTTGGGACCAATAATGTGATAGTATTGTTTAATGAAAAGGGCATGGAACCCATCTGGTCTCAAGGACATAGTGGGATAGAGATGTTTTAGAGACAGACGTATCTCGTCATCTATCACATCATTGGTGAGCTGTCTATCGATATCATCAGTGATCATAGGTCTGATGCAATCTTCCACCTAGACAGACATGAAAGGGGTTCCTACAACGAAGATATTCTGGAAATAGTATGTCAATGCCTCGTGGAAACCATTGGTGCCAGAAACTTTGCTTATATAGGGTTGTAAGATGCAAGTAATAGAGTTTTTCTTACGCCTAGCTGATGATTTTTGGTGAAAAAACTAGGTATTAGTGTCCCCCTCTTGAATGTGGTTATCCAGCACCTGCATATCCTAGAAGCTTTCCTTGACACATAGGGCCGTGTCCAGAACTGTTTACGTGGATCCAATATTAGATTGAATGCCATTAAACATGGGTTGTCTTAGGAGGTTGTTCAGTTTCTTCTCAAGGACACCCCAGTACCAGTCGGGGGGGGGGGGGGGGGGGCAGAATTTCTTATTGCTCCAAGACCTCAGATCATATGAGACCTATTGGAGATTGAGGAAAACATCCACTTGAGTGCTTTTCCAGCTTGATCAGTTCACCACATCACATTCTTGATCTTTTGACCAGAAGCTCTAAAATCTGAAGGGTCTATTGAGTTGTCTATTTCATTATCCTTGCATGAAATCAATGATAATTGGATAGTGGTCCAAGCAGGTAAGGGCTATGTGGACAATATGAAACATGCTGAATAGATTAATCCAATCCGTACAGCCCAGAAATCTATCAAGACACTCAGTGACGTGGGTGCCTTCAGTATTGCTAGGAAACCAAGTGAAAGGATTACCTGTGTACCCCAGATTGAACAGATACTCCCTAGAGACCGCATCCTTGAAATTTGACATCGAAGTTGAGAGTCAAATGATTCCTCCCCTCTTTTCCTTATGGAACATAATCTCATTGAAATCTCCTCCGAAGCGTATAGGGCTCGGTAAGTCATGTCACAACTTGCACATAAGATCCCATGACTTCACCTTATCATTATGGGATGGGCAGCCATAGAATCCCACAAAGGTCCAAGGTGTGTGAGAGTTTTTTTGAATAGTAGATTCCACATGGTGCAAGGAGAAAGAAAATATTTTGACATCAATATAGTCCTTCTAAAGGAGAAAGAGGTCTCTAGAGTGGCCTTGTCTAGGCATCAGAAAGAAGCCTTGGAAGCTGATCTTAAGAGAAATACCATTAGTTTTCTTGTTTTCCAGTATGGTTATAGACAGGAAAACCATATTGAGGTGACTTTGAGTGAAATTATGCTGAAGCATGCGAACATCTTCTTGCTCAAATCACTCACCCAATAGATAATGTCTCCAGCAACGTAAGGCGTTGAAAACATCTACTAGCTCAAGGTTGAGTGTTGGGTGTTTTCTCACATTTGGCCTCAGCTGCTGATATCTATACTAAACTAATTTATCTTCTTACATTAATACTACTTCTATGACAATTCATGATGCATCACAGGAGATGGTATAACCTATACATGGGATTGGAAGAACCAGAATAGGTGTAGAGGTAATTCTACCTTTTTTCACCTAAAAGGATTTATTGCATGCTTTCGACCACACAAATATAAAACCCTTGTTTGTAAGACTGGTGAGAGGTGTAGCTAAACATGAATGTGCCTGTATTAAATGATTGCAATATCCCAAAATCCCTAATAATATCCTAATTTAATACAAGTTTTGGGCTACTCCCTGAAAACTAAATCAGTAACATTTTTTTGGTCGATAGATAATTCTATTTACTATATTATATGACCCAAAAAGTGAACATTTTTAATCCAAAATAGGCTCATAGCATGACTGACATAAATATGGTTCTCCATCAGTGTACACATAATGATATCAAGATGTTTTTCATGGTCAATATTAGTGAAAGAGTGCACTAATATGGAATCCACAAAGACTACAAAAAAAGAGTTCAAATAGATGTGGAAAATCTATTCATCATAGCCATTAAAATAGAGGGTCCTTTAGTAAGACCAAATGGCATAAAAAGGTACACATATAGAAAATACATGCTTTGGAAAGCTGTACAAGGTCAAACTCAAACCTGAGGATATCCTGATATCATGACTATCTTAGAGAAGTCCTTTTCTCCTTAGAGCTAATCGAAGATATCATCTGTTAGAGGATGTGGATATTGGTTCTTGATCGTATTATAGTTCAACCTTCATTAATCAATGCATATATGTAAGGTTAAGTTTACCTTCTTAGTAAGAAGAAATGGTAAACCCCAGTTGGATGTACTGGGATATAAAAATCCTTTGGCCTCTAGATCCTCTAACTACCACTTGAGCTCTTAAAGATCTGTTGGTGTCATCCTGTATGGAGAAATGGACACAAGAAATTCTCCTAGAATAATCTCAATTATAAAATATACCTCTCTATCTAGAGGTAAGACAAAAAAATATCAGAAAATACATCCCAAAAATGATATACCACCAGAGGGAAACCAAAAAGATATAAACCCAGATCCATCATGAAGAGTGTTGCAATCTGGGTGGTCACTCCACCAAGCCCAGGATGTTCTAGTCTAGATCCACTAGCCTGGACATCCCACTCACCCTTATGTAGATAACATTGACCCTCTAGTGATGTAAAAGATACCCTATAGTGATAGAACTCTACAGAATCAGGATAGTGAACCAACCAATCCATATGGAGTAACAAATCGAACCCCATCATCTTGATAACAAAGAATATCCATAAGAAAGTGTTACTACCTACATCGAAGGGAAAATCCCTAAATTGGTTTGTGCCATTTATTTATACCCATAACAACATATCTAGGGTCATTACACAATATTAATACTATATATCTATCAGAGACATTCCATGATAGATACATAGATACAGTAGGTGGTGCCTCAAGTGGAACTCTTGGAGGTAAGAATGCGGCTCAGGGGCCACCACATCTGGAGCATGGCCATCGCCACCCTCCTGGAGTATGATATAAGGGATTCATGGTGGAATTGTTCAATATTATTGAAGCACACACCTTAAAAGAAGAATAATAGAATGAAAACATCACTTGAAAAAAATTAACATAGGGAAACTCACTTCCTAAGGCATACTACTCTAACTACCAGCTTAGACGGCTAGGTGTCAGTAAGTTCTCAAGTGTATGATTCATTTAATTTAACATTTAATTTCTAGGTTTACTCCATTAGCTTTCATAAACATGATAAGGTGGGATATGGTTGTGAAAACATTAAATTTTAGATTCAGTATTCACTTTATAATGTATATCAATTTCTGATGAATTAGTGCCCATAAACCTATCAATAGAAATGCCACCTGTTTATTTATTGCATAATGGATCTACCTAGAAAATTACAATACAAAACCATAAGGACACATAAAAATCATGAATTGAGAATGTAAACCACTCAATCGTATCCAATATTAATACATGTATAAGTTATCTATCACATCATTACTCAGCAATCACATGCATATTAAGCAATGAAAAACTTTGAAAGGCACATATATGTAGTGGAAATATGAATGAAAAGTGAAATATAGGTGACTAATATGATGCCTCCAATAATTCTTCTTACCCTCATGGCATCGAGCTAAGGATGAAAAAATCATCCATCTCAGAAATATTCCAAAACTCCACACATCATGTGCATCACCCAATACTGAAATAATAACAACTGTAATATGAAAAATAAGAACAACAATCTTAATTTTTTGGAAAATCTTGTTTCACCCTAAACATGGGTTTTTGATACCCAATAACAACTTACGGATGAGTCACTAGAATAACTAATATTTAATCTATTGTCTCTAAATAGAAATGAAATAAAAAACCTCCCCTAGTACCACGTTGTGACATCCCAGACCCGGATTCCATTTAGTAGGTGCCCTGATCGTAGTGAGCCACATGACCTCAAGCACATCTCATTGAATGCCAGTGGCTTCGGACTTGTAGAGAGGGTCTAGTGTGTGTTTGTGGGAATATTATGCCCTCATTTACAATTTATATTGTCATAGTTGATTATAAATTATTTTATAAAGTTAAAACATTATATATAAAGAGAATGAACAACTGTAAAATAGATACAACCGTAAAAATAACTAAAATAACTACAATAACATCTTAGCATACCACAATGGATCATAACATGTCATGTCATTATAAAAATAGAAAAAATGTACACAAGTCATCATGCATATCATATATAACAAATTATATAGTAATCTAAAGGCCATACCAAGATTCTTGACTTACAACTCGATCCTTTACTATTAAGATACATACTAAACATCAAGAAATCAGGTGCATGAGGCCGTATGGTTCCTTTCATCACGACATTCATTGATTTAATCTAATCATGGTATAGAATGAAACCCTGAGAGGGTGTGAGATAAATCTCAGTTGGCACCGACCAATGGAATCTATATCTATCGGCCCATGTAACGGAATATAACAGTCTGGAGGAATGTATATATAAAGTAAAAAAGTACAATGTAACTAACTACCCAACTACAGGGTTCACCCCTCGACTATTGTATGAAAATGTATCTAATTAATTACATTATTGTTTCAAATTTATTAATATGTCACTTGTTAGTAATAGTAAGGGTTACAAGATGTATTAATGAAACCAACAAAGATATTTAATAATGTAATTCCATGGTAGTATCCAATGAAACATAAGCCTCAAGTGTCGCTAACCCATTTGTATCTAAGTCCAGCTAAGGGGTAAGAATGAAATACTATGACCATAGTCCAAGACATTCCACAATGAGATGCCTACATAGTCTGAGGAGTTTATCCAATGTAAAATAGGGCTAAGCATGGACTAGGCCCGATGGAATTTAACTAGGGAACCTATAAGAAAATGATAGATCAAAGGAGTGTATCCAATGTATCCTCTTGTACAACATGAGGGGGGGGACCCAACAATGTCACATTGAGCATCCTAGAGAGACGTGAATAGGTTTATAGTTGTATCTTTACCTAAGAAACCTATCATTGATTTAGGAATGTGTCATAGAGTGCTCAAGGCATTCCCTCATGAATCAAAGGTGAGCTTTAGTCGGCCATCAAAATTTTGATAGTGAAGTCATATAGTATTTAATAAACTTCATTCATTTACTTTCATTAGTGTGAAAATTCCATGTAGCAAGAAAAAATTTAATCATTTCATAAATAATCATTATGTTCATTTGGTTCATGACTTTCCATTTATTAGTTTTACATGGCCAAGTAGTATGAAAACCATATTAAATCCATTTAAGTAATATTAATTAATTAACATATAGTCATTTACCTTATATCAATATGGAAATTGGTGTTATGGATATATAACCTATTCTCATATACATTTAAGGACAATTCATAAATATAGTATACATTTCAATCCACATGTCACATTTAACTATGAAATTGAAGCACATAGCATAGGTGTGTCATGTGTTAATCATACATGGTTCTTTCCATTATAAAATACACAATATAAAAATACTTTTAATAAAATAAAACATAACATAAAAATGTTCCAAGAAAGGCACACCCAAATGATGGATTAAATATGTCAAAACACATAAAACACAAATATTAGAAAACCATCAACATGGAAGGAAATGATTTGTGTGTATAACCACCAAAAACTAATCATGTATTTGGAATTGGCATAACCATATGGTTCTAATGAGTTTAAGAATATCATATAAATTTATCAAATGTGAACCTAATAAAATGGTGGGGCCCACATGAATATTCTAAGTCCAAAAAACATTAGAGATAAGTTATATAACACCCTCTTAAGGGTTTTATGATCCTCCTACTTAGGTATTAGACCTTGATTTGGATCTAATCAGAGTTGATATAAAAAATATAGAAAAGGGCCATACCCCAATAACTCAGTCGAGATAAAGAGAGAAGGAAATCAGATCAAGGGGACTTCAGTACTTACTGTTGCACATCCAACATGATAAATGAAAGATAGATTAAATCATGGATGAATGATATCTATTGATCCCTTTTTAGGTGTTTAAATATTTATAATTGAGAGAAAAATAGGTTCATCCAGTTGGTTTATAGTTTTGGTAGGAAGAGGGATGATAATTAGGCCATTAAGAGAAATATTGTCAATTTACCTAGAAAAATGGATTTTGCATGGTTTATCTGCACGGCTTGAAAACATTGTGAAAACTATCTGGGGTTTTCTAGGTAGAAGGGGAAAATTGCACAGTTTGGTTGCATGGTTTTGGGAAAACCATGTGAAGTGGTTCTCTCTAGAAATTTCAATCTGCAATGTTAGAAAAATTGTGCGCCAACCATGCTCTAATCGTGAGACCTGTCCAGTTTTCAAGAAAAGATGGATTTTGGGATTCGAACTTACCCTGGAAAACATTATGACCTTTTCTAACTCATTAGGTATCTATATTATTCATAAAGTAAATATTTATAACAAAATATAAATGATCCATACTAGAGTGAAAAACTGGGTTCTTAAAATGTATTTCCTATTTTATGTAGTAATGTATTTTACCTAATTCCTAAATACACAATAATTATCAATATTATGGGGTTTATTTTTTGTATTATTATGTAATAAATTATTTTTTAATGCGAAATAAATATATGAGTTGTTATAATGTGGCATACATTAATTTTTTGAAAAGAAAATGGTGTACCCACATTTTTCAAATTCTATAAGGATAAATAATCATAACAAAATAGAGGAATATAATCTATATGATTTATATGTGTAATGAAGATGGCTTCTGGACGTGTTTTGGGACATTTTTAACCCATAAATGTTTTGTTTAACCCTATGTTAAACTATCATTACCTAAACTATGGTAAATAATTTACACATTTTTACTACTCATTATTATAAAATATCTAATTTATCTTTTTAGATAATATAAATAATTATGATTTTAAATATTTAATCAATTTTTTTAAATTTCATTTACCAAAGTGGGGAAATTTAATTTAAAATTGAACTCATAGACACAATTATAAAGTCGTTTTCCAAAGAGAAAATGTTGAAAAGTTTTATAAAATTTTATTCCAATTTCAATATGAAAATGATTCAAATGAAATAAACCTTATTAACTGATATAAATTTTAATTATTTTTACTTTTAAAACCATATAGTTAAATTTAACCATATTATATTTTTAAATTAATGGACATTATTAAAAAACAATTATATACACTATTTATCGGAAAAATAATCTTTTCATAAAAAAAATAAAAAAACAACTATAAGATAATTTTAATTTTTCTATATAAAAAATTTATGTTTATCTTGTGAAATAAATTTTAAAAATGTGTCAAAAATTAAATTTATTAATGTTCTCATAGTTAAATAAATAACTTTTTTAGAAAATATTTTCTCTTAAACAAATAAATACATTACAAAAACTAAGTATTTATTAACAGTAATTTTTTTACATAAAACCATTAAGAATGATATTTATAATGTTTTTATTCGTTGTCATTCATTAATTATTAATGGATAATTAAAAATCATATTTTTTTAATAATAATAATAATATTTTTGGTTGTTTATTATAAGATGGTGTTCTGTTTAACAGATAATATCAGTGATATTTAACTAATTTGAAAAAAATACTAAAATATCACATTGTTAATTTTAAACTCCAAAAATAAATTTCAACATTGAAATTTTTTCATGTTGATACCAAGATATGATGATATATTTTTCTTATAATGTCAGGAAGTTATGATATATCTTCTCTAAACTGGTGGTTTCACCATATAATATTGATTATGTTAGTGATATTGTTTTGTAGAACATTATCTGTATAATCTATAATATACAAATGTTATTTCTCATAAGTAAGATCATTCTTATTACTATAACTTTGGAGTTCTATAAATTAGGTGTTTCAATTTTATACATTCCCAAGATAGATATATGGAGCACATTATGATATTGAGAGAGGGTTGGTGGAATAACCAACTGATATTTTAATATCCCAATAAAATCAATAATTTCAATGGTTATGATAGAACAAGAGAGCAGATTTACCTTCTTTATGAATATAATCACCTTCTTCAATGGATAAATACTTAGAAACACCTTATCATAAAATTCTAATTTAAAATCACATCATCAATTTCATGAATTAATTTTCTACCCACTCATAGATGCAATGTCCTGTTTCTAAATGGCTCAAAAAATATCTTCCATTTCATAAAAAATATCATGTCATAATATCTTTATTTCTACGACTTCATTAAATTATGTTTTAGATCACCAAATTTTCCATAGAGCGATTCATGAAGATCTATCTAAATACTCATATAAAAGATAATTTGTTACAGAAACTCAACTAGATAAATGTTTTTATCCCTACAACTATTAGAATCCATAAAAAATGATATCAAAATATAAAATTGTGTTTGAATCTTTACCTAAAAAAACACCTATTTGAGGATTATATTTTTTCATAAGATCTACTATGTATTAAGATCTCACTGAAGACATCGCAAGAACATTTAGTTAAACCTATGATCTAGATCAAACACAATGTAATGTTGTACTCCATGAAACATTACTAATTCCTTAATATATTTTCATGTAATATGACTTAGATATAAATAATCTATAATAGAAAACAATTATAAATATTTTTATATAAGCCAACTACAACACATGTGTCATTATTAAAATTAAATATTTTAGATAGTCTTGTGAAAAAATACATGGTGATTTTTTATCATTTCCATTATTTTTTGGGTAATGGTTTTAATATTCAGTTATACTTTTTTTCTCTCATTCATAATATGTTGACATGCTGAGCACCAGGATACTAACTATTGGATATATTCTTTGTGAAATAACACTTGATGAACACTTTAAAATAACTGTATATATTAAAATAATAAGGATGAGTAGATAATTACAAACTATATCATACTCTAATTAATCCTTCATCAAATATAGTTTATAAAGAAAACATACATGGTTCCTAATCCATGTCATTGGATTATTATCAAGTTTAAACTTGGGAACATTTTCCAACATCTATTGTATATGTATATCATCTCATTTTGAATCTTAAATTTCGAAATGGATATATAGTTGACATTTAAATTAAGAATGATATAATTTCTCCCATTCATTCTGGATTTCTAGATCTATACTTTGAAAATTCAGAAATATCTGATCTATTGTGATCCTCATATTGGATAAGAGGCTAGGATCCTTTTTACTCAAATCAATGGCCACATTGTTCATTTTCCCATAGTGGTAATATATTGAGTATTTTTTATTTTTAATTATATCTAATTTAATTTTCTTATTCAAATTCAAATAATTAGATATGAATATATACTTTAATATTTTGTAATCATTATATATATCACAACTTTCCACATTAAGGTAATTCATTTATATCGTTAATGTAAAAATTACCATATCTAACTCCAAATTAGGAGATGGTAAATTTTCTAATGGATCATTAATTATCCTGGGGCATAATCTATACACATGTAATAATGCATAATAACAAATACCAATCCCTTCATGGATGAATAAATATATATAGAAGTCCATTATCCACTAAGGGTAAATAAATAATGGGTTTTCTAACTAATATTCTCATCAGTTCATTGAATTGTTTTTCAAATTTATCTATCTAGAAGAACTTTTCTCCCTTCAAAGTTAATACGGTGAATAAAATATATAATAATGATAAAATATATAAATAATAATTTATAATATCCATTGAAACCATGATGTCTATTGATTTTAGTCACAATATTTGGTTTGTGTCCACATTCAATAGCTTCTATCATTGATATATCATCCACTATACACTCTATTGGTATTATATGTACAAAAAACGAATCATTTAGTTGTGAAAATTCACATTTGAATTTTTTTAATATATTTTATCCTTGGTTGGGGTGTCTCAGAAAATTCAAAATTACTCTTTATTCTCCTCATTTTCCTTTGAATAGATAACAATAACATTTATATAGACTACCAAAATTGATAATAATAGTCTCTATAGTTTATATATATTAAATCCTTGATGGTATATGGAAAATTAATAATATATAATTACATCACTATATAATTGTATTGTCAATAACATACATCAAATGCAATGTTGGTGATATCATCAATCTTGATCCTCAGTTGAGAATATCTAAAATGAAGGTCAATATTTTAAAAGTATTGAACTACACACATTTAATGAAATTTTTCATCAAAACAGGCTAAAGAATACATGTTCTACATTTATATCATGATCATCTCACACAATCAATACAGTTTCACATCAATACATCAATATTTTTAACTAAAAGAAGAGGTTATCCCCTTATTGAAACACTTGGTAGAATGAATACCTTGTCGTGGTTCTTGTTGAATTTATTATTAAAATGAAAAAACACAATTGGGACTATTCTATAGGGTGTCATTGAAAATGGTTTTTGAATAAGGTATGAGGTCAATTAAAAAACAAAATTAATGATTTAGGGGAAGAAAATGAAACTATTCAAGAAATACATTATAAATTCCCACAATATAGGAATATCATTGAGGGAATTATTCTACCCAAATATCTTATATAAACAACCCTTCCCAATGGGATCATGACCCACATGTTTTATTATATATCAATTGGAAGTTCAAACATATCATCACATTGATTTATGATATTAGGTTTGATTGGAATATCACATATAGAATCTCTTCCTTGATAATTTATCTGGGATTTATATAGAAAAATTAAATTTATTCCTAAGATAAAATTAATTTTAACTAGATAATTAATGAAAGAAATATTCAAAAGCACATTCTCATTTACTTAAACCATATAAGAATGAAATACTTTAGATAATATCATCTTCTAATTAGAAATTTTCAAACTATTTCTTATTCTAATCATTTTGGTGGGTTATTAATACCCTTAAAAATAACTGGGATATACTAGATTGGGTTATTCCTAGGTACAAAAAAAGAAAATATTAGTTCTAGAGTGTATGGTAAGTGCCCCATTCATTAAATTGTTATTTCACCCCTTAATAAAAATGTTGATCTCTTGATATTTCCTATGGTACTTCTGATAATGAGATTGTAGATACTGAAAATAATCACCAACAATTATATTTTGGAATTAGATACCATAGTTCGAAAACCCCATCCATGCAAAAGACTAGAATATTGGTGGTGCATTATGTGTAACTTTCAATCTATTGGTATAATTACCTAACTTATTCCTATCACCATGAAAATCAATTACTTCAATACATTTCTCATCACACTTAAAAAATTCACTAGTCCCCTTAAGACAATAATCTCCATGTTTCCTACTAAAATTCATTCATGAAATATATATCAACCTATTCCCTCAATGGGTAATATATATTCCTTATAAGTCCATATTACATATCTTATCAAAACCATGAGATTGATGGGTTACAAAAATCTCAATTTCCACCATGAGAACACACAAATGTTTTCTTTATAGCTATTGAAGTCCATTATATCTATCACCCATTAGAGACTTGGTTTTAAAACACCGAATAATAAACCAACCTTTTGGATAGAATATAATTATATAAGAATCCCTCTTTTTTTTTTGTAATTTTTTCCTTAAAGTCACCAATATATTCACCATAATTATGATTTTTTCTAGGAATTACTTCATCATCATTATATAAAGGATATGGGGGAATTAATTTTTTTTAAAATAACCTCTCTAACTCATCCCACTCAATAGAGTTAATTTGATCAGGCCCAAATGTATAATTGACGGGAGTCCACTATTTCTCAACATTTCCTTCCAAACTAAACCAAACTAAAAATAAATTACCATGTTCCGAATGTTGGAGAATAGAAAATTTGTTTTAAGATGTGCTAATCCATTATTAAAAAAATAATAGACTAGCTGAAAAATTATATTATGATAGACGTTTCCTGATGATGGACAAAATAGAATATTGTTCCCTCTGTTATTTTTGATTTTTAGTGGGATTCATATTTTAAGAATGATGTGTGAGAAAAAAAATGTGATTTTTCATTTATTCTCCGTTAAATTTTTGATACATACGATGAGGATCATTTCTGTTTCTCTTAAATTCAAAATTAACATGGTTCCTTCATGTTCTAGACATTCACTAAAACCAAAAATCATAGTGTAATAAAAAATTATCCTTGTAGGGAACCATATAATAAAGAAATATCAAATATAGATTGAATAAATCAAGGAAACTTATTTTTAATCAATGAGACCTTATGTTTATCCAAGTTATTCATAGATATAATTTATTTAAATCCTTTAGGATAGTTTATAAAGAGTTTTTCAATTGAAAATGCATATCACTCAGAGGCGGAAAATCAATTTTGTTGCAAGGCCAACTGTTGTGAACCAGGTGATGATCGAGTCCAACTCAATGTACCCATGAAGAGTAATTAACAATAGGTTCCTATTTTCCAAATCCACATGAACTTGTAATATTTAGATAGAGATTTAATTTCTTACAAACCCATTTATCTATCCTTTTAAAATATTATAGGTAATTTTCTTATACATTGACTCATCCATTGACTTATCCTCAATTATATCCTCTGATATATCCTTATATTTCTCAATAAACCATTAATATCCTATTTATAATGGATAACTAGAACTATCCTTATATAAAAATATAATTTCTGAAACTTCCCATATATAAATATTAAATATTTTAATTGAAATATTCATCACATTACAAAAATCCATTCATGATGATTGTAATGGTATGGTTCCTTTGAAAACATTTACACAAAAACTCCTAGTTTATAAGATATGTATTTCATCAACAACAATATTATTCATAAATATAACTACTCATAGAAATTTTATACATTATACATCCCATAATAACCTATATAAGGAAATCATAAAAATGTGTGAGTTCAGATTCCAAGAATGTGTAAACATGGTTGATATCATCATATAATGAGTATAAGGGTATTATAACAAGAGATTATCAATTTAAAACCATAACCTAAAAAATATAGGACATATACTGAAGTTTTCTAGTAAATCCAAGAAGACCATAAGACATGAATAATAATGGAATTGTTGACCACATACCATTATATAATAACATTTTAAGATGACATAGATTTTTTTTATTCCTATAATAATAATAAATAATTTACATAGTTATTCAAATCAAATTAGAATTACAATAATAAAACATTGGGTTCACCCCTGAAACTATTATTGTATTCTAGGTTCACTCCTAAGACTATCATATTGGAAATATTCAAACACATTGAGACATTTAGTTAAACGAATACCTACCAAAAAACTTCCCAACATCCTTAATAACATCTTAGATGTCATTTTCACACCAAAATACTAACCTAGGAAGGCTTAAAGAGTAAAAAATGGTTATTTTTAATATAAGAGGTCTACATAATAATTGATTGTTTCATGTTTATTTATTATTCGACCTCTTTCAACTCAGAATTGACAATGTTGAAAAAATATCATCATTATCATTATTATAATAAAATATTACTTATATTATATTATAATAGATTCCATATCCTTTTACATTAGTTGGAAAATGATAACATCCCTCATGAATACGTGTTGAATACCACATCCATGAAGTGAGGTGTTTACATTTTCATCAAAGGATCATATGTTTTCATAATATTATGGCGTAGAATAATAAATGTGATATTATGAATGAATTATTATTTTATAAATATAATATATTTCTTACATTACTCCCTACTATCCATTAGGAAGCGATATTGTCGCTAAGGCTGGTACTATAATAGATATAGTTTGCTACTGTAACAGCGGGAAATATACATCTATCTGTGCCATTGGGAAACAGGTTTGGTCCTTGGGTCTTCCAAGGATTTAGGGAAACCCAAAGACATCAGGATTGTTGTCTCTCATGGATTTCAGGCCACCTTAAGGCCTTTGGGCCACCCTAAGGCCTTTGGGACACATGAATTTGTAGATTTACCATTCAGACTATAAGGGAAAAGGCCCCAAATGAGGATTCAGAACAAGACACATTCACTAGAGCATAACTAATCTGAATTGGAAGGAATATGGGGTATTGCATTTCCATCGGTACCAGGCATGTGCAGCTCTTCACCAGACAACTAGACAACCAACCTTGTGAAGGTAGAGTGCTGATATAATGACATTTTCTGGGGAGGAGCACTTCCATGTTTTCTTATCTAGGTGATTTCCTCTAAGACCTACTGGTCATGTAATTGTCTCTAAGACTTCATACAATATAAGGCACCACATCACCCCTTTAAAGGTGTATAATAAAAAAAATGAACTTCGGGCTATTCAGGCATACATGTGAATTACAACATCCACGATGTGATGTGATTAAATTTTCTTTTCCAGAATAAAAATATGGTCATAATAATGTATGTAATTAATAAATAAAACATGTATAATATATTTATTATTCTCTAAAATTAAAACATTACATTCTTTATTTTTTCATCCATTATTAAAATGAAAACCACTCTCATAATTATACACAGAATACTATCTCCCTAAAATGACATGGATAATATTTTGTGGGTGACTAACATGGATTATTTTAAAGGTGTATATAATATATAAATATGTTATTTATAAAATTATTTGTATTAAAAGGGTAATGGATCAATATCCCCTTTGACAATAGGCAATGCATTTATGTTGTCTTGTGATTATAAATACAATGTCCTCAAAACATCCAATGTGAACTTATCTTCATTAGTAACTAAATAATACATTATAAAAATGTAATAAATTGCTTAATGATAATGTAATTAAAATGAAAAAACATATTTGGAAAATAGAAAAAATATATTTTTACTAAAGAGGGTAGACATATGAATGATAATATTTGGGGCTAACGGTGATAGATTTTTCTTTAAAATCAAACATTAAATGATTTTATAATATCTTTCACTTTTATATCAATGTTTATTAGAATATTCTAATAATTTTATTTTTTTTACATAATAAATTATTAAATTAAACATAAAATAGTATATTGTGAATTTAAAATTAAATTAAAATATACATTTAAACATTTACACTATAATCCATTTTGAGTTATTTACTGATGTTCAATATAATGTTTCTTATCACATATGACATGACTTCCATTTCCCTCCATTGTAGAATTATTTACTATTATCTGTCCTATATAAGTTGAGACGTTTTTTCAAAAGTTATATTAATTTTAATGTTCTTTGTATTTTTTAATTATATGATTTTTCAATGGAAGAGTATATTTCCATTGATGATTATGAAAAAATTAAAGTGTCTTGGTTAGGGGTTTTAATGAATTTTTAATGGATTTTTTTCTGGAAAAGTAAAGTATTTTGAATTTTTTGTTCATGATATGGAACTTGAGTGTTATATAAGATGATTAGTGTTCCTGATATATCTTATAATTATTGGTGATCTCAATAAATTTATATAATTCATAGGGTAAAAATATAATCACTAAAGGTAAAAATGAATGAGATAACAAGGATGATTACTCATATATAATTTATTGGGATTAAGTTATTCTGAAATGTTTTAAATATGATTGAACATTGGTTATGATTGAAATTCTCTAAGATACCTATATTATTATTATTATTATATTGTTAATATGGAAATCATTTGTTTTCACGAGGTAGAGTATGTTTATGAATATCTAAAGTTAAAATATAATTCTCACAGAAATATTTTAATGATTTCACATATGTCTCAAAATATAGTCATGGATTTTTTGTGATTAAAAATTGGTTATTAAAGATTTAATTTAAGAGAAGTTTTATCTCCACCTAGGGAAATGTTGTATTTATGTGGTCCATGTTTTTTAATAAATAGTTAAACATATATATGTGTTATTAGGATTTTTATTAATTATACATGGTAACTTATCTATATCACTCACTAAGCATTATTTTTCTCATCTTCTGTATAAAATAATTTTCATAGGATCTAAGGATGTGTTGAAATTTTATCAAGTTAATTATTTACACTATGGTGTCTCATATTACATAGTGAAAATGTGACTTTCTTGAAATTTGGGTGTAAACATAAAGAACAATTTATTTAGTGAAAAGCACACTATGTTTATTTTTTCATATTGATATATAATATATTAAATATTACTATAATACTTCAATCCAATAAGATCATATAAATTTTATAATGTGTAAACATTTTTAAAAATCATGAAATTTTGGACTGATAATGTTATAGGGTGTTATAGTTAGAATCATATGAATGGTTCATATACCTTTAGATGTTATAATAATAGTTACATAAACATTTAAGAGTCTAAATATTAAAGATATATTATACTTATATGTATTTTAAGATTACCATATAGCTTCATCTAGACTACATTTGTATAGAATGGTTTATCCTAGAGGAAACTGGCAAGTTGAAGAGGGACAACATTATGTGGATAACAACCTTTTGAATCCGGATCATCAGATAAGTTGAACATAGTGGTTATTCAAATAGTTAATGTAAGTTATTTAGGATATTAATGTTGGGAACCTAGAGTGATGGTGATCAAATTATCCATAAAAGAGCATGTCTATAGTAGATAATTTTATAAAACAAAACCCTTCTACATTTCATGCTTTTTCAAAATCGGTAAAATCTCAAGGGTAAATAAATTAATTTGAGATGATATTTTAAACTCTAGGATGGATATGACATCAAACGATATTTATTATTTTTTATCATTTTTAATGTGAAATTGGTTTGTGTTGGTCACTGATCAATAATAATAAAGAGAGAAATGAGATTCATTCCATGGAGAGTACGATATTTAGGGCAATTTTCTTTTTAAGTGTCTTTCTAAAGTTATTTGAATTATAATATGGGTGAAATTTATATGGTTTCTACAAATAGGAGGATACATAGTGTGCACCAATGAAGAAATTGATTCTATAATTTCTAGGTATGAACAATATGTTTCCCTATAAAAGGATATTAAAATTTTTATATTGTCCATGAGTTTGATACCAGGTTTAAAAAGAGCATTAGGATCTATTGAATATAAATATTGAGAGGAGATTTTTATTTTAATGAAAATGTTGACATGTAGTTAATAGAGACCAATAAACATCATTTTTTAATGGATATGATGTAGTCAAGGTAGAACTAAATGAATATTTATTCATCCAAGAGTTATAGAGGTTATCCCTCTAAACATTCAAAATGAGGTAACAACATATTTTAAATAAAGTTTTATAGGATTTGTAAATAATTATGTATGTGTTAAGCTCATCCATTTGTATTGTGACTAAGGAAAAAATTTGTATTAATAAAATTAATCCAAAAAAGGATAGTCAGCTAGAATTAATTTTTTCAAAATATAATCAACTTTGTCAATTTTTTAATTAATGTCTGATGTTAGTTACACAAGTTTGAAATCATTAAGATCCGAAATAAAAAGGGGTGGTAATTAATTTTTCTAAAAGAAAAATAGATGTAAGACCACAAAATGATGTTTTTATAATATTATTAGTTTTTTATTAAATTTATACCATTTTATTTCTTGATTTGTGATCTATAGATTCTTTTATACATGTAACACATAAAAGTAAAATGTAAAGATCATTTCATGAAATATAGTCATATGTGTTGTTAGAAACATCTAGGGGTAGAATAAATATAACAAGAAATTATATAATTCAACTTTTTATTATATATTGAATGGTTTTTTTAATTTCCCAAACTTTTTTAATGATACTTGTTTTCTGAAAATGTGGGTTATATTATATTATACACCAGAAAACCACATATCTTTAATAATGATGTGGTATTTATTATGTATAATGGGAAACACAACCATTGAGATTAAATTGTTAAATATTTGTTGGTCTAATATTATCATTGGTCAAATATGACCTTTGGTCAATATGACAATTGGAAACTATACTCTTGGTAATAATGTTATTGTTATAATTATTGTTCATAAATTGAAATTAAATAGGATAATTAATGTTTTAATGAGAATAAATGGCCTACACTAGTAGAATCATGCCATATAAAACCCATATTTGAGAACAATGGGGGGTGGTATCGTCACTAATATTATCCCTTGACAAATCGCATGCCGATCTTGAACATGTAAAACCTGAATGAAGTCATTTACGTGAGAAGTTCATGTTACTAAAGATTACCAGTCAATCGATATTAAGCGATCAATCCCAAGAATCCATCACTATTTCACAACATAACCTTGGGTAATATATTGGTGATTTAAAGGGTAACATATCTAATCTTTAGTTAAATATAGTTCAATTCCTTTTTATAAATAAATTTTTTTTACATAAATTCCATTTTACGAATTTTTTTCAAAATAAATTATAGGTTTAATTTAGATAGACATTCATAAATTGGTTTTTCATGAAAAATTATTTCTTTTATGAAAATATATAATTTTTATAAAATTATAAGGAATTATAAATAATATTTATTTTAATAAATATTAATGTTAAAATGCTCTTTCTAAAATATAAATGATAAAATAATATTTATATGTCTTTGAAAATTTATATGTGGTAGAAATTTTACAACGCATTTTAACGCACTATATTTTTAATAAATCAATATTATTATAGTGAAAAGTTAAAATTATCATATCTAGACAATTATTTTTGTAAAATAAAAATAATTTATGAAATCAAAAAATTGAAATTATGTTGGGGTGAATTTTTTAGAATTTTAGAAAATACATTATTTTCCCATGAATAGTACAACAACAGTTTGGGGTTTTCAATATGTTTAATGAATTCATAATTTCGTAATAATTATTTAATAACTAAATTGCCACAATAAATGACTTAAAATATATTATTTTTTTAATATCAATTATTTCAATTTATTTTAATCAATTTTCAAACATACAAGATACTTTTCAAAGACAAAAATAGAATAATTATCATTAAAACCATTATTTTTTGGAAAAATTACATTTATATGAAAAAATAAGAAATATAATTTGATTCCTAATTATTATGGGTTCATATAACATAAAATAAGTCCTAAATTTCAAAACCACTTCCAAAAAACCATGGGAACCATCATGGGTTTTCATTCTCCACAACCTAAATTTCTAATGCATATATTTTGAAATATTTAAACAAATCCTCCACTTTGGAAAACAATTCCCACCCATTTCTCAATTTTCATTCAATACCAATACTTTATACATGAATTTATAGTTTATTTACCACCAAATGTGTACCCCAAATGATTCCTCAAGACCCAAACATCTCAATAATCATTTTTTATGAGTAACACTTCAAGGTAAGGGAATTATCCTTCATTTATCATCTATTCAAAAAACCAATTTCCATACATAAATTCTAAAGGTTATAGTGAACATTTTATATAAACCATTTTATCATATGATTACTGGAAAATTATTTATTATCAATGTTATAACCTTTCCCCTCTCATTTTACCCTTTTCAATAACCTCATTCTGTCCCAGTTATGCTACCAAATTTACTTCTGATAATTTCACTATTGTCATTAATAAATTCATATTTATATTATTCTTTATGAATAGAATAACCCCTTTAATTTCCACTAGTATTCATATATATTTAAATATGATTTATTTTAATTTTTTATTGACAGATTGACACCCAATGTTTCTTTTCAAGGGAAAAAAATGTCCTAACAACCATCTCTTTATGAATTTTGGAATGCCATGATTTTGATTAAAACATATTCATTATTCTACATGTTTTATTGCTGAAATGACTTATTATTATGTATGTAGATCACATTAAATAACATATATAAAGAGTATAACCAAATATTTCTCCAATTTATTTGTTAAATAATTATATCACTAGAGATGACATGTTTTACGATATCTTGGTGATTAACCTTGTTAATTTTCATTACTGAAAATAAGATGAAAAACCTTGGATATATTCTTATCAATTTATAAATTTAATTTTCTATCCAACATTATATGTTATTAATTAATTTAATTTTATTAATATATTCCTTATTTTCCCTTTCTCATTCATTAATTACATTCATCTTGTTATTGTGGATATTCCTTAGGATCACATGATGAATATTTCTTTTAATGGGCCTCATACTCATCCCTTTTTTTAATATATGTCCCCAAGATATGAGATGATATAAATGTACTCAAGATGAGCCCATTTAGATTTATTCAAGAATATTTAAAATAAATATATTTGTGTTCATGTATAAGGTAAATTCGTTCTGAGAAACTAAAGTTCAAATGATCCTATGTATATAATAGGATATAAATAATTTTGTAATAAAAATACAGGAATCATTAGTTTTTTTAAAAGGATTATTTAGTTATTTTTGGAAATTAAAATCATTAAAACTATAAGAAGAATCCAACATATGAAATTAATTATATGAAAATATAATTCTATTTTAGTTATTTATTATGTAAGTGTTTTATTGGAAAATATATATTTGTTTGGATATAAAAAAGTTTTTATGGATATTGAATATATAAATATATATCACGGGGTAACAAACAAAATTAACTTTAAGATAGACTCATATAAGAACTATTGCATGACAAAAATCATTCTTCCACTATATGTTTTACTCTCCCAAGGGATTTGTTTTTTTAATCAAAAGATTTTTATTGACTATAGTGAATGATATTTAGAATATGTAGTTGTGGTTAAGGAATAAAATTATTAAGTGTGTTTTTTATGTCAAAATATTATTTTATAATTATAAGATTCATGAATGAAAATAGTTTCTCACTATGTTTTAATGAACTATTAAAAAGTAATGTAACATGAGAAACATCGTAAATTTTCTTTACTATGTATTATTCACTAATGGGCCTCCATTTTAATAAGGAAATAAAAATACTAATTAGAATTATGAATCAACTATATCAATTTTTGAATAAGAAATTAAGTTAAATAGAGATAAGATATTCATCTTTTTGAGAACAAATTTACATCGAGTCCTTCATATGACAAGAACCACCTTCTTTCATTGGATATATCGACCCATTGATTTCTGAACAATGGATAATATATATAGAAAATAACTTTTCAATACTTTTTTTCAGATTAAGATAAAGTCACCCTATTAGTATAAATCTTTGGGTTAGAATATGATCAGTGCTCTAAATAGATTATAAATACATATACATGGAAATAAGTAGATTCTATGGAGTGTGAAGAGTTGAGGGGAATTTTATTCAATAAATATTTCCCCTATTAAAAAAAAAATGGAGAAGGAATTCCTAGATCTGAAGCATAAAGGAAAAACTAGTTGGATGTAATGATATGACATTTAAAACAGTTTCACAATAGACCACTATATTTTTTAAGGATTCTAAGAGAATGGTTTGAAGATTATTCAATTAAATAAGGCCCAATATTTGAAGGAATCAAGCCACTTGAGAATATGATAGTTAAGGGGAGGCAGTGTAGAGAACTATTAAGTTTAAATTCTGTTTGGAGGGATAAAATGGTCAAAAATATTGAATGAAACGTAGAGTTATATATAAAACAACTAAGGGGTACGTTGACTATGGAATGTGAGGATAGAATAAGAAATATACCACACATAAAACATGTGTGAAGAAAAATTTATGGAATTTCTTCCTCAAGAGTGGATAATGTTACATGTGTGGAACATATGGCTATAAAGGTTGAGCCTATTATAAGGAGGTGATATCTCATCATCTCAACAGAAACAAAAAATGGAATATGGTGAATGCCCAATTTGTAGTCCAATACTTCAAGTGCTGAAAGCTGGGGCTCTTTTCCAATATTTTTCAAAACCAGAAGATAATGGTGGTAAATGACTATCATCCTTATCATAAAAAATAGGAGAATGGTCAACCATTTTCTATCATGATTACTGAAGTAGAAGCCCCGATTTCTATGGTGGTAGGTAACCTCATTGTTCTATCAAAGATACAAAGTTAATTATTTGATTATGGTTTACACATTCCATTATTTCATCTGAGCTTTAAAATAATATATTTTTATTCCATGAACTAATAGAATTAGTGTTATCAGTCAAGACTGTTAGGGGGATTAATAAAGCATATATAGTATACAGAGACTATAATATTGCTTTTGTAAAGATTATTCTCATCACAAATATAGTAGTCATTCCCTTTCTAGTAATTGATTCTATGAAAGGGAAGGAATAGAGATCAAATTATAATCCTACGATCAACTATATAAGAAAACAAAATCTTGGTAGTATTTATTTTAAATCCTACAGTTATTTTCCAAGGAGATATATCTCCACCCGATCATTTTCTAGAATTATGTCCCATAGAATATTTTATGAAGATGACCTTTGAAGAGGGGGAATAAAATTAATATATATAATTTACCAATCATTTAGGAATAAATTGATGTATTTCTGAAAGAGTCTCCTAGTACACCTTGGAAAAGAGAGGTATATTTTTCTACTAAACTTATACCTAGATCCAATATGATATCTAAGACCCCATATTGAATTGAATATTTAGAGCTAGAGGAATTAAAAAACTTCAAGATCTTTTGGGGAAGGGGATTATCTTACCATGTGTTTCTCCTTTGGGATAACTGGTTCTCTTTGTAAATAAGAAAAATAGATAAATTTTGTTATTCATTTATTATGGAGATCTAAATGGTATTATTGTAATGAACATGTACCCTCTTCCAAATAATAGTTATTTATTTGACCACTTGCATGTGTATAATTTATTATCAATGATTGATCTTTGATCTTCTTATCATAAATTGATAGAGAAGAAATAAGATAGTCCAAAGACGCCCTTCTGTTCAAGATATATTAATTTTCAGAATTAGGATACGCTATTTAGCTTCACAAATGATCATGCTGTATATATGGATTGGATAAATATAGTGAAACATCCCTGGAAAATAATGAGTAAGACATTTTCATATTTATTAATATTTGCGAATTAAATATTAATTTTACTTTAAAAGGTATTCTATGTTAGATAGCGTACCTGATACACAATGACGAGTTTTATTAAAATCTTACGTTGCACACTAATAATATAATATTATTATTTTAGGTAATAGTAAACTCCTAGCCGTTTCATTGGAAGGAATAAAAAAAACTAACTACCATATTATTATTCATGTTTGCTAAATGTATTTACATTTATTCAATAAACGTTAGAGGCCTAAAATGTGAATGAATCTAATTTTAAGCATAATTTACGTTAAAAGTCGATTTACCACCTTTTAATGGTGAACCATATTTAAATATAGTTATGGTCACTTTAATAAATTATATTTAACCAAATAAAATCCTTCTTTATAATGGGGACATCAAAATTTACTTTGTGTAATTTTTTTGGAATTTTTCCGATAAAGTTCATTTTTAATGAATAGTGAAAATATTGTATTTTAATTAAAAACTGTGTTTTAATTTAATTTATTTATATGGATAGATTATCTTTTTCATTGGTTTTAAATTTTAAAGAGAATATATTGTTACCATTTAATCCAATGTTGGTCATTGGAATTAATTTCACTTTGAAATTGGACATAAACAACTGTCAATCTTTTGGTAATTATTGTTTCTGAAAAACATGCTATTTGTTTTAACAACAAGAATTAATTTTAAATTAATTAATTATAATTATATATTTATTATTTGGTAAAATAAACATCATTTTTTAATTCGGAATATCATATATTTCTTTGACTGAATTTTTGGTATATTTCTGAAAAACATCAATTTTTGATGAATAGTGAAAACACTTAGTATTAGTTAAACAAACAGACCTTTTCATTTAAATGAAGTTTTACCACGTCTGTGAATTTAATTTCAAAAAAATGACATACATGGTTTTTGTTATTAAGTAAAATGTGGTTCAATAAGTTGAAAACAATTTTTTGTGAATAGTAATTTTTGACTTTTCTTAACCGTAGTTAAAGTTAAATTGGGTAATTCAAGGTAAAAAGAGTAGTATAATAATTGAAAATTACCTTATCACTTGTCCTAACCTTATTGGATGAGTAATGGCCGACAATGGTAATACTTTTGTCAATTTGGGGATCCCATGGAGCCACTTATGTATGATAATGACACTTTAGATTAATGAATTTAAAGTAATGGCCAAAAAATGACATAAACAAAAATCATTTAGTAAATTAATTTTTACATGGTGTTATATAAGTCATATTTTTGAAAATAATTATTATTTATAAATCTAAAAGTATTTCCTATATTATAGTAGTTTTTATATAATTTTTAGACATCAAATAAATTAATTTATTTGTGACACAATAAAGATACAATATTTACCTCCTTAATAAATGTCTTAAATAAATAAGATTATAATTATTAAAATATTATACAAATCTTGTCCAATTCCTATTGTATGATTTTATATCTACCACGAGTCATCTTTTCTTATACTATAAGGATTTTTGGTCCTTTAGAAACTGAATATCATTATATAATAAAATAATATTTTCACACTTTCCAAAAGTGCCCCTCATCTCCTTTATAAAAGGATACCACTTATAACCAATTCATCACACCTCAGAAGCCATTAGGATAATCCAAAATCTTCCCAATAAAGCTCCCTACATCCCTCTATCTCACCTATAAGCCTTAACTTATGCAGAAGAAACTTCAAGAGGTCCTTTTTGTTCAAACCAGAGGAAGTTACCCAAATTAAAGGTAATGGTTTCTCTTAAATTCTTTTGTTTTATTTTCTTTTATTTTACCTCTCCAACCCCAAAAATCTTTTTATTACTATCTTTTATAGCAACAAAAGTATCCTAAATATACTAGGATGTTGTTATGATATGTATTTTAACTACACTTACACACACCTCTATCTAATGATGGAAGAACATAATGTTTCTTGTGGATAGCAAACTAACGCCTCACGAAATGATGATTGTTCAATTACCTCCTACCACCTCTCATGGTAGCCGTTATGATACCACTATATTTATATATAATATGTATTATGTTTATGTTTTTTTATGAATCTGTATTTTTCATTTATATCATACCTTTATGGTTTCCATTATGGGTAAACGTGATAATTTAATTTGAGGAAGTGCGGACTACCGCCCCCTCAAGGTGATATGATTTGTTCATGCCATACATGGAACGTATAAAGGATGGAGTTATTAAAATTATGTAACATAAATATCATATGATATTATACTTGAATTATAATATTCCAATGTATCATTATGTTTTCATTCCTTTAAATATAAAATAGAAATGAATGCATCGTTCATGCGTACATACGGCTTACCGTCTCCATGATCGATGTGTTTCATTTCAAAACAAAAAATGATATGGAATATTATAAATACATATACAATAGGTACATATGATATATATTATACATAAAACATTTATATCATTCTGAAAATTCTGTACTTTTGATCACATGGACAAATTGTAATTATAACAAGTACATTTTTGACTCATGTTCCAGACATTGATAAAATATCAAATATGAACTTAAATAATTAACTAGTTGTCATAGAATGATAATAAGTGATATAAAATGATTAATAAACTTTAAAAAATTTCTTAATGAAGTAGACATTAACTTAATTTTATTATATAGTAATAACATAGAACATACGAGTCAATTATGACACAAGGTAAGGAGATTTCATATCTTACTTTTAATTCCGTGAGATTTCCATTGTTTGCCACTTATTTGTTGAATGTGGTGTATTATATACTATCGTCTGATATATATTATCAATATTATATTTATATTTATGGTATTCTGTGATTAATTTTGTGGATATTAACTTTTTATTAAACATTTCTGTTGATTACAATAAGGTAAAGTGTTTCATCTCACTTTTTATTCCTGTGAGATTCATGCTATATTTGCCACTATTTCATTTTGTGTAGTGTATGTAATGCCCATGACTGTAATTTTGTTTAAAATACTTTCATTTAGTAGTATTTACATCTTCATTGTATGATCCTTCCTTCATGTGGTGCATGTTTTGTATGTTATCATATCGGTAAGGGAACCATTCACCCTCCTCTTTTTAAAAACTTCCTTTTGTTATGTATTTTAATTTACATTTTATTATGTTGGGATATGTTATTATATATCCTTATTGATTTAAATTCTATGTACATGTGATTAGATAAACTTTTTATATCATCAACTCAATTTTGAATTCTAAAGTGACGCCGTTAGGCTTTCGAATTTTTGAAAGGGAACTTCTTAACCCAATTTTAATTCTTTGGGTATAACTTATACTTCTTGAATAAGTCATCCTGTTAATATGTGTGAATTACCTCTGATTGTTTTACAAATATTATCCACTTATATTGGTTGTATTTATATTTTTCACACATAATTATGTGATTGATTTATCCTTAATTTAAGGAGACCATCTTTATAAGGGATTTCATCTCCATCTACATTTTCTTTGAGACTTCATTGTTGTTTTGAACCAATTCAATCTTATATGGTCTATATACTATCCTTTGTAAAATTATATTATGAATACATTTATTCTCATGTTATTATAAAGTTATTATTAAATGTTATTCCTCAACTATTTGTATTCAATAGTCTCTCATTTTTTTTAAAACTCTTTAACTAAAATATCATTTAAAATGTATTAAAGATTTATTATTATAAATAATTCTATTTAATTTCCATGTTTTAAAAATGTTTTTGAGTATTTATTTATATGGAAATTAATGTTTTTAAAATATAATTCCATTAAAATATTAAAAGTGTTATAGGAATCTTTGATTCAAAAATCTCATTTTAAATGGTTTATGAAAATGGAGTGATTATTTCAATATCTTGAAATTACTTCTTGTGATTTGAAATGAAATGTTATTAGTGAAATGTGTGTATATGGAATATTTTATGTGATATGATGGTACTTGAACATTTTATGGGTGGTTACATGATTATGCATATGACGGGTGGTGTCGTGAAAACCAGGATGGGTGGTTATGTTATAACCCCCAATGCATTGGGTATGGAAGTCGGCCGTATGGCTATTCCATTTAGTGATATTTGTGGAAGTCGACTATATGGTTACTCCACTTAAGAATTTATATTTCCAATGTCACCTTTATATGTTATGTTTTCATTTAATGGGTTTTATGGTAATCTTTTGGTTACAAAAGGGTAAGCCATGATCTTTAATTCGGTGAAGATTATTTACTACTTCATAAAGGGGAAAAGTATTAATTATGATAAATTATTAATGTATTACTTTTTTTTAAAAATTTAACTATTTTACTTCTTTGTGCATCCCTTACTAAGTTTTTTATGCTCATCCCAAGTTTTTTGAAATTTTTTTCATAGGATATAAAGTAGAATAGTGTCAAGGATGAGATCAAGGAAAATTCATGTTGTCTAAAACATGGAACTAGACATATCTCATTTTTTAATGAGTGTATATTTTATGAAAAAATATAGAAATTGAGTAGAAGTGTCTACTTTGAAAATTTTGAGATGTAATGTAATTTTTATGCCTAATTCTCTAAAAGTATAAACCTGAATATATCCTCAATGTTAATTATTTATTTAATTCAAGATTATGTAATGTTTAAGGCTGAATCCTTATATAAAGTGTTAAAGGGATAGCTTGAAAAAATTGTGGTTCATTTTATATATGATATTATGATATAATGGAAAATTTGTGAGGATCATGTGGGCCATATATTTTTATATTGAAAATTCTAAATATGGAAATCCCATTTGTAAAATTCTGCATTTGTTAATTTTTTATACTACAATTTGTTTTCAAGGGGAACATTGTAAAAAATAATGTAATCATAACGGAGCCTTCCAAGACAAATATTGTAGAGGAGTGGCCTCATCCTACAATAGTATTTGAGATTCGTAGTTTCATTGGATTTAGTGGATATTATAGGAGGTTTTTGAAATTATTTTTAATGATATTATTTTCCAGTGACCCTGTAATCATGAAAAAGAGATAGTGAAAAATGAATGTAATAAATGATTCCAGTATTTTATATAGTGATTTGTTACTACACCTACTTTAACTCCACCCTATTTGGAGATGGATTTATTATTTTTAGTGATGCATCTCTGAATGGGCTTGGGTGTACCCTACTAAAAAATGACAAGGTTATTTATAATGAAACAAGATTGTTATTACCTCACAATTACAAGTTCCCATCACATGAACTAGAGTTAGATGTGGTATTTTTTTCTCTAAATATATAGACAAACTCTCTTTATGTGGATAAATTTGATATATACATAGACCAAAAAATGTTTGATGTATATTTTAATTGAAAAGGAATTTAACATGAAAAAAAGAGATGGTTACATCTTCTTAATTACTATTACTATTCAATTAATTATTAATACAAATGTGGAAACAAATTCATTGATTTATTATGTAGGAAAGGCCCAACTGTGGTAGAATTAATGAGGATTCAAGGAGAAAAATTGATCAATAACCTAGCTAATTAGTAAATGGGAACCATTAGGGACATGACATCATAGATCCTATCCCAATTGATTTTTAAACTCTAATTTCAAGATAATATCAATAAATATAAAAGATAATATATATTGTAACAAAATAAGACAAATTATATGAAATATGGGATGTTTATATTGATGATATTGATCAATAAGGTGTAATAAGATTTTATACAAGAATACGTGTCTCATATATCACCAATATAAATAATGAAATGATTGATGAAGCTCCTAGATCAATATTCTCCATACATCAAAGAGTAATGAATGTCTATATGTACCTTCAAGATCATTATTGGTGGAGTAATATAAAATGTTGATATTGTTGACTACATTATAGGGTTCTTGGTATGTCAACTAATTAAGGTGTAGTGACGACTTCCAAAAGGGGCATTGAAACATATACCCATACTGACATAATATTGGGACAATATCACTATGGGCATTTCCACTAACCTATTAACAAATTAGAAAAGAACAATGAAATATTGGTTATAGTGGGTAAACCAACCATGAAACCCCATTTTCCAACCATTAAAGAATATTTGACACATTACCAACATAAAAATATATAAAAAATGAAGTGGGGAGTATTCTTGAGAAACCACTCTCAATTTTTACTAATTATGATCCAAATTTCACTTCTAAATTATAGAGATGTCTTCAACCAGATCAAAATAGAGAATTGGATTTTAGTATGGCATATCACCCCCAAAATGATGGCCATTCATAGAGGACTACTAATACACTATAGGATATTCTAAGAACACTCTAAATATAATTTACAGGTCGATGGGATCAACAAATCAAATAAATTTATTTCATATACACCAACATCTTCCCCTTTATTATTCAAATGGCACCCTATGAAGCCCTATATGGTTAGCAATGTATAGATCTTACATGATTTTGTTAATGTTTTTAGGGAAATATAATTGGGCATTATCTTGTTCTATATATGAATGAAAAGGTTTATGTTTTCCTACAACACCTAATTTATGCTTAAATTTAAAAGAATAGTTTTGATAAAACTATCAAAGGGACATGGTGTTTGATTTTGGAAATAAATATTCACTTCAACTATCACCATATAAAAGAGTAATATAGTTTGGGATGAAAGGGGAGTTTCCCCCCCAGTCCATTGACCTCTATGAAATACTATATGGAATAGCGATAGTGGCCTATCACCATGCACATCCCCCAAATCTAGTAGAATTTAATTATGTATTCCATATATCTATTTTGATGAATTACATTCATGAACATTCATAATTTCGGAATTTGGGTTGGTACAACTGGAACATGACATCTTATTTGAGGAGTAACTAGTGGAGACCTTATAGTGTATATTTAAGTATCTATATAACAAGACTCCCACCTTGTAATTATGTTTTGTAGGAACCATAAATTTGAAATAGAGACATGGGAACCCTAGGAGACAATGAGACAAAAGAAAAAAAACCTTTTATAGACCAAGAAAACGAGTTCAAATTTTTCCAAAAACATTTTTTAATGGAGGAATAATATAATGAATCATTATTTTTAAATGATATTTATTTACTTAATAAATATTTTATATTATTTGATAAACAAAAAAATCATATCTCTTTAATAATTAATTGGTATTTATATTTTATAAATGGAAGTGTAACAATCCATATTCGACTATTATATTATCGTCTGTTAGATTTGAAATTTGGTCAAATATTACAATTAGTCAATATGAACATAGGAAACTATACTCTTGGAAATTAATATAATGGTATAATTTTGTTTATAATTATAAATGAAAAACGTTAATTAATAAAGGATAGATATGTGATGGCCTCCACCATTTGGGTCATGGCGTATGAATACAGTTTTTCAAAAAAATTGGTTGAGGTAGAATAAATGGGGTTCTCCCTTAAGAATCGAAATGTATAGCTTCATCAATTGAATAAATAATGAAATTTACTATGATATAAGTTCATGTTAGTGGAAATTACCACTCAGTCGAATTTATTCAAGCCACTATATTAATCTATTATCATTGCACACCTTACCCTTAGGTCTTATGTGGGAGTTATAATGGTTTTCATGTGTATTACTTGGTTACATAAAGGGTAATTCAATTGTATAAATTAAATTTTCATTCCATAAATTCCATTTTAATAATAGTATCTTCATAATAAAATATATGTTTCATTGATATTTAATTTTGTAAATTTATTTTCAGAGACAAATTATACTTTTATAAAAATATAATTTTTTATAATAAATTAAGGAATTGTGAATAAAATTTACTATTAATAAATTAATATTAAAAACCATATTATATAATTAAAAATTATAAAATATTTTTATTGTGTCCTTGATAATTTTAAGTGTTAGAAATGTTACTATGCAATTTAAAACACAATTTTTTTCATAAATAAGAATTATTATAGATAAAATATAAAATTTTAATATATATATATATATATATATATATAGATTTATTATTTTAAAATAATCATCTTTTTTAAAATAAACATTTCAAAACTATATTATAATGGATTTATGAAAAAATTCTACAATAAATTATTTTTCTGTCTATATTAAATATAATGTTTGGTTTATTAGATATATTTAATTACATCATAATTATGTCGTTTTTACTTAAAAATTAAATAACCATAATACATGAACTAAAATATTATATTTTTTTAATATCAATTAATTTAATATAATTTAATTAATTTCCAAACCTATAAGTTACATTCCTATTTCTAAAAAGGGAACATTGTCATTAAACCATTAATTTGTGGATTTAATTTTCACAAAAAATTAAGTAATAAAATATTATGTTTTGTTTTTCTTAGATTAAAATGACATATGTTATTTCCAAAATTTTAAAAACCAAGGGATAAACACCTTGTAAATCCCATGGGTTTTCAGTATCCACAATATATATTTCTAAGTCCTATATTTTGCAATTATTAAATAGATAGTCTACTTTTTAATTATATTTCCACCCATTTCTACATTTACATTAACTAAAAATCTTTAGAATATTCATTTTTGGTGGTTTCAACTCCAAATAATTCCCCAAATGGTGTCCTCAATTCATTATGGTACCATCTTTCAGGTTTTAGGAGAAATAGTTCAAGGTAAGGGAATTATTCTGTTTTTATTCAATTGAAGAACCTATTTTCGTATATGTCTTATAAATATTATGGACACCCAATTTAATTACCGTTTTTCTCAAAACCTTACTAACAAATTATGTTTTATCAATGGTGTTTTATTTTCCACTCTCATTTTATTCATTTTTGAAACTACATTTTATACCCCTTATGTAGCCGAATTTATTTCACAAAATTTATCAACTCTCCAAAAAAACCCTCTTTTAAATTATTTTTTGGAACACCAAAACTAGTTTAATTTCTAGGTGTATTCACTTATTTATAAATAAGATTTATTTTATTCTGGTATTTACACATAATAAAGCCAAACACCCTTTTGTGTGATAAAAATAATGTGATGCTTATGTCTTTTTGCCCTTTTCAAATTCAATGATTTTGATAAGAAACTTGTTCCTTATTCTCCAGGAGTTCTATATGAAATTATTTATTCTAATACATGATGGTAAAACTAAATAATAAACATCAAGTGTGGTACCTAATTGTTTTCAAATTTATATGGTATATATTTAAATCTCTAGATATTACATGTTTTATGATACCTAGGGGAATAACCCTGTTAAATTTTATTTATGACACCTTGGAGACAAAACATGGTGATATGCTTATGAATGTCAAAATTTAAAGTTATAGACACTTTTACTTAATATGATTTATATTATTTTTATTATAATACTAGTTTTTCTTCATCTTGAATTAATGAAAATCTTCATGTTCTTATTGATATTCCCCATGATCACATGTCAATTACTTCCCTTATTGGGCCACATGCTCTCTCATTTCGTTCGATATATTTCCCCAGGATATGAAATGCATTAAATTTACATAGAATGAAAAAGAGGTTATATCTTCATCTAGAGTTAGAATAATGCTTTATTTTTTCTTATATTAGTTACCTTATTTCCATGATATTAAACATTGCAATATCATCTATACATACCATAAAATGAAAATTATATATACCAACAATGTTGGATTCTATTATTTTGATTAAAAACATTTTATTTATCCAATTTAAGAGTTTTATTTTATTATATTTGTGGATTGGATATCAATTTACCATTCAATGAATTCAAATTTAATGTTGTAATTTTTTATAACAATAACTAGTTTTCATATAATAGTGAATTTAAACATTTTTTTAGACATTAAAAATATGTGAAACTCATAAAATTTGATAATAAAATTTATATTTCACATGTCATATGAAATGAAAGTTATTGTTAAAATTATTTATGATTTAGAAATAAATGAATAGGTAGATTTGTTTCTTAATAAAATAAATTGTGTTAGACATAATCAGGAGGTTGAATTTGTTTTTGAATTTGTTAATACTAGTAATAATATTTCAATGAAACCACAATAAATGGGTATTGTGGAAATTTTGAAATTTAAATGTTGTTGTAAGAGTTTCTTAACAAGAGTTTTATCGACCTTGGAACTTAACCTTTTATATATAATATTATATTAATTATAAATATGGATAGGTTTAGGAATCATTTCACATATTATAGATTTATCAATTGTATTAGTGTTATGAACAACTACTTGTTTCCTTATATCAATTACATTTTTGATTAGCTCCATGGTGTTATGTATTTTAATAATAAGGATCTCAGTTCAGGGTTTCATCTATGAAAAGTTAATTAATAATAAATTTTGAGGGTCAAATTTTGTGATAGGATTGGGAATTATGAGATTTTTGTTATGCCATTCGAGTTGAAATTTTCAACCACTATATATATGAATTTTATAATTATATTTATTCATGTGTGATTTGATAAAATTAAGGTTTTTCTCTTTGATCATATTATGTATTATTCTAAAAAAATTAGTAACATGGGAAATATCTATGTATTCTTCAATATAAAATAAATGAAAATATATTGTCTATAAAATTCAATAAATGTGAATTATGGTGACAAAGGATTTTTTACCTTGGGAAATTTTATTCTAAATGATCTAAAAATGTATATCCTTATAAAAAAATTATGTGTAAAATTTGGTATTCCAAAAAACATATCATAAAGATTTTATTTTTTTATTAAAAGGTAACCTGTGATGGTCTTTTATAGAATAATTTCTTGGTTATCTATCCCACAAAATAAGATAACTCAAAAATAAATAAACATTATATAGAAAAAGGAATATGATAATTTTTTAAGGGATTGGAATGAATATTAGTTAGTTATACTATATATTCCTTTCTAATTATAAATTTTGATTTTTTAAAATTAGTTATTTTTCTATGAATTGAATCAACTGTGTATTACTGTATGATGATTAGTTTATTGGGTACACTTCACATAAATTAAAATAGAATGAGAAAAATTACCCTACACAAGATCATGAGAATCTAATAGTGGTTTTTTGTATTTGATGTTTGGTGGATTATTTTGTATGGGGTAAAATGTGAAATATATGTTGATACTAATAGTTAATGATATATATTCAATTATAATGAACTGAATATGAGGTAGATAATATAGTTTGATATTATAAAGGATTATGATTACAGGATAAAATATCATATTTATTTTAAAAAAAGGTTATATAATTCATGGAATATAAATGATTATGTATAATTAACCATTTTATATTTCAAACACTGTTTCTTGGTTAATGATGTTATAAATGTAAGCTTATAATGTTTTATTGCAAGAACTCATTATTGTGTTGTTTAGTTTTAACTGTAGTCATCACTATCAAAAAAATAATCAGTCTCAAAAAAAGTTCAATGTTTTTAAGAAATTAGGGAATTGGTTAATAAGATATGTTTCACGAATTTATCATTTAAAGGGTATATTTTTTGAAATTTTGAAATATGTTGTGTGTGCCACGTAATTCCCAGTTTAAGAAGGAATTGTTTACTCAAGCTAATATCTCATCATTTCCCAAAAATCTTAATATTTCGATGATATATAAAGACTTTTGAAATATTATTAGTGATGTGGAATGAACAATGATATTTTTTACTTTACTATGAAATTTTTAACTTTTCAACATGTTAATGATGGGGGAAAACTATTGGAGGGAATTATTCCACAATTTTGAGTTCAATAATAAAATTGGGAGAAAATATCCACAAATTTCACCATGGTAAAACAAAAATAGATCTTCAAGTAATAATGTTATCTAGGTTATTACTGTTAAATTTTACAAATTTTATCATTTTTCTTTCTATTAGATAAACTATGTATTTAGATCATGTATCCCCTCTGATATTCAAAAATATATTTCTTATTAAACAGTTTAATATATTTGATAGCATGTGTTCCACAGAACAATGTCTTAAAACGAACCATGATACACTATTAAAATATTATTATATATACCATAACATAATTAATTTTTTTTAAAGTTTCTATTATTAATAAGAATACGTAAATTATAAAAAATATTTATATATGTTTCATATATTTTAAATTCACAGGTATATAGGTACATGATTTTATGTGAAATCATTTTATATATCTGAAATATATTTTCATCAGAAAAATCTATTATAAATTTTTCATAAATAATATATTTCATTTCTAATAATTTTAGGATTTTTATTTCAAAAAAATGAACATACATTTTTAATTAATCATTTGAAAATTAACTTTGGGTTAATATTTTAATATGTTTCCTAAAAATATTCATTTTTTAGTTAATAATGTATACTGCCTAATTTAGTAAAACATGCATTTCATTTCATCCAAAAGTCCCATATTTTTTTAGATTTATTCCCAAATAAATATATTTACAATTTAGTTAGAAATAATATAGAAATAAAATTGAAATAAAAATTACATATTATATTGTTAAAAAAATACTTTAACACATGGAGATGAATGTTTTCATAGAATATTTTTTCATCATATTTTACAAGATTCAGATTAAATAAAGTTATTCCATATAAAATAATTTCATTTCTTCAAATAGAGTATATGTTTGGATAAAAAATAATTAATTTTAGTTAGTAAGGTGAGATAAATGTTTTTGACATAATTAGAAGTAAAAATAGTAAAAATATCCTCCACATTAAATGGGTCAATCGGGTTAAAATAGGTTAAAACTAAGAGATAAAGCTGTAATATTTTATCTTAAATATTATTGGATAAATTTATTTTTACCCTAATCACCTTATTCTTGGTATTATTTTTTATGGGACATATGTCTATGATGAGATATACAATATTTTATGTACGGAAAATGTTTAAATTTCACATTATTTTAATAATTATTATCTGATACCTTATAGAAAAAAGGAATTTGTTAATAAATATTAGTGGTTAAATTTAGAATAATGGCATTATTTTCATATAGACATTTTATTTTAAAAACTTATTAATGATATAACTACCTAAAATTCCTATACAACATAGACACGATATTTCATCAATTAATTGAAAAATAAAATAAATCTTTTTTAAAATAATTGAAGTTATATAATATTTCTATGTTATATTATTACATGAGTTTTTGTGATTCATATAAAATATTATATATATATATATATATATATATTAGAATATAATATTCTAATTCATATCTTTATTAGGGTATTTAAATTCATATTAAAAGAATATTTTAAAAATAGATATTAATTATATTTGTTAATAAAAAATAATTTATTCAATGATTTAAAATTTGTAAAAAATATTATACCAATCCATGTGAATGTTATTTTTTTGAAAATATCAAACAAGTTCCATATATGAGTCATTTTTATGATTTCTGATAACATTCATGACAATTTAATATTATAATAGTTCTTATTGTGTTTAAGGTTAAAATATTGTAACTAAAGGGTTGAATCAAAAGGTAAGGATTAAATAAATAAATTAAGATTGAATTCAAAATTTAATTGTATTACAAAATAAAAATAATGTATATTATATTCTATATCAATTTAGTATTCATTTCGTTGGATAATTACATTTTTGCATTTTAATATTTTAGATCATTCCAAAAGTCCCCCTTCCCTCACTTATAAAAAAACCGAGTCTGATATTATATTTAAAAATAATTAGCCTTTTAGTTAAGTAAATAACTAAAAAAATACAATCCTTATTTTCCATACCACACTATATAGTCCTTGGATTGATTATAAAACCATCCTAGGATGAATTTTGCAGCAAACCTAAAGTGTTTTTCTATAGAAGAGGTATCATTCATAAACATGTTTATTTTAATATAGTCATTTATATTCATAAAAAAATTTACTTTTGTAGGGAAAAAAATAATTAAATTTCATGTGATTAAAATGTATTAGGTTATTGGAATAAATCTTATGCATCTAAACTTCTATGAAATGAGATACAAAATTTTCGATTATGTTTATAGAGAACCACCGCCTTGTGAACCATAGTAATTTATTTTCCATCACCATATCTTAGTGATGGATATAAAAATGAATTTAAATTATATATATGATATTTATTACATATTTATACATCAATATTTATATATCACATATTACTTCATACCATCCAATATATTGGAAAATGATAATATTGCTCGTGTGTGTGGGTGACTACCGCCTCTACAAAGAGATGTTTTTAGTTATTCATTTCTTATTTACAAGGATGGAAATAAGGATATATTTATGGAATATGTATGTTATTGTAATGATTCATAAAATTTTAATTAATATTTACCATTCTTTCATTGCATTTTTTTAAAAAGTTAATGGAAAATGTTCATGCATACATACAACCTACCATCTAAATGAATAACGTGATTAATTTTTTATCTATGAATATTATGAATGTTTTTTAATATATATATAATTATTACATATTATATTAATATCAGGATTAAAATTATTTTTATTATTGGTCCATGATCAAAATTCAAGGACTAAAACTACTAAACCACAAAATACATGGAAAACCAAGAATATGTCATCCATGATAATAATTTTATCATTGGAGTTTTAATAATCAAGTGATAATTGGTGATTAGTAAATCATGTACTGTATTATATAAATTATTATTATTATAAAATCAATGAATAATAAAACTTTATTAATTTTATAGGAGGTTCCATCTTGTATGAATAAATTCATGACATGAGGAAATAGATTCTAGTCAATGTCCTTCCATTAATGCATATATATTTTTGCGAACCTAATTTATTTTAATTTTTTTTATGTTTCCCTCTTTACATATCATATAATAAATATTCCATAATTCATGGTATCATAATATTTAATTCATATAAGTTAATTAAATGTTATTTGACTTGAATTTTAAGAATTAGTCAATTTTTCATAACCTAATTTTCATTTAATGGGATATAAAATTTATTCATTGATTATATTATGTCAATATTATATGTGAAATAATATTTTATTTAATGAGGCTATATTTAAAATTATTTTTCTATATTAAATGTTTTTTCACATAATCACTTCATTTATTAATTATCACTTCAACATTAAAATAAATTTAACAGTTCTTTTTCTTAAATGGTCTTCATTGAGACATATGTTATGTTATATACACATCTTCTATTATGAGGTGTATATAAACCCCCTTTGAAATTTTATATCATAAATATTCTTAATTTTATGATACTTAATGTTTCATTTGATTGTATTATTTCATGTGGATTATGATCCAAATGTTACGAAAATGGAAAGGGATTCATTTTCATGACATATTTTTAACCAGTACTGTTTATTATTGAATTTCTATTGATATAATTATATGATATTTATCTTTTAAATCACTTTAGTTATTAATATCCTCCAATTTTTCTTTTGGAAACATGTTTTTCGTTAATTTTCCTCAATTTATATACATAGGATATATAAATAATGATTTGAAGGAAAACTGAATATGTTTTACTAATTTGTTTGGAATAATTATCCTAAATGCCCATTTTTTCTAATTTTTTAAATTTTATATTGTTATTCATATATTAATTGAACTATTTTACACTTTATTAATTTTAAAGAAATTACTAATATATAATTTTTTTTCATTTTCAAAAAATATTATTATTATTTGATATTTTACAATAAAATGAAACGAATGATTTCTTTTAACTTGTACAGAATTGAAGGAAGTTACTTATATGAGTACTTCTCAATTATTTTATTAATCCTTTAAATATTGGAATAATATTTTTGTTTTTTTAAATTTTAATTATTTTTATAAAATGGAATATTTTTGTTCCTCATTATTCTTTGTAAGAATCATTTTATGGTAATTCAATTTATTAATTAAAAAACCTATAGTTTTTATTATGTTTCATTGGAGATATGATAAAATGGTACCATACATATTATTTCTCAAGATTATTTATGATTATTATGATGATATTTTTATGAAAAAAATTTATTTCCCATGGTTTATGTTATGATGGATTCTTTAAATGTTTAAAAAGCTTGTCATATTTGTAGAGATTAATATATATTAATATGATTATTTGTCATATATAACTCATCTATATGGAATTAATTATATGATAGATGAGTATGTATTTATATATCTCTCCCATAATACATGTAAAATCTTATATATCATTATATTATTAATGGATTAAATTAAATTAACTTGGTCCACTATGGAAAACATATTGATGTGTTTGATCCACTGCAAGTTGTAGGTAGTGATTTATGATTTGTTATTATATAAAAATGATGTAGGGATGGTTGATGGACTTTTATTTTATGGTATTAGTAGTTAACTATTAAATATGAAATGTTTTAAATACTTATGATGGTTCCCTATATTTATGATACAAACATATGGTTTGTTATTGATTTATAATGATTTCACATTGTGATGATTCATATATTTTAAAATGATATATTTGTATGAAATGAATAGTTTTTTTTATATTTGGTTGATTGGGTATGTAATTTGTAAGTTATTATTAGGACATAAAAACTGATTTCTTATCTTATGCATGTATACGATCTTAGATAGATTTATCTGATTTTGACCCTTAATGAGCATATGGGATCACCCTTTTTAATAATTCCTCTCCCATGTTAGTAATATTGGATTTATGTAGGCTATATAAATAAGGAGTACTAAATGGGGAGATATTTCAGTAGATATTGAAGAACATTCAAAAAATAAGTAGATTGTTGATGTAGCCTCCAAATACACTAAATCATTCCAGTGATGGAAGGTTTATTTTTATAATGTATTCAATATTTATAAAAAGGATTTAATATATGTGTATTTAATTCATTGGTTTTTATATTTGGAATTAAAGAAAATGATTTGTCCATATTTATATATTATGATTATATATCATTGGAGAAAACCCAAGGGATATGTTTAGGTATATGAAAAAGGAACAATTTTTTAGTTGGGTTGTGATTGTGTAAGTTTATTTCTAATACATCCATTTCAAGATACTATAAGTTGATGTTGTTTAAGAGTAGATTCATTTCAGTGTAATAACATCGAATATATTTTTTAGAGTGTATATGATCCATCATTTTAGTGCACAGTGACTGCTCAATTATTGGGAATATATTTTTAGACTCTCGAGGGATATTTATAGAATCTCAAATTTATAAAACATGACCCTAAATTGAATTTCCTACCAAAATATTTCATTAATAACATCTAAGGATATATTTTGGCGTAGTTTCCTATAAACTAGGTACATGATATATGAATTATTAAAATTAAACATAAACATAAATTTCAGTTAACCCTTTAGAAATGATAATTTATAAATCCATTACAGGAAACCTCACTTTAAGTAATTTCCTAGGGACATACATCAATATATGAGGGTGATCATAAATACAATTAAGTGATAAAGAAAGGAAAATGAAATTAAATTATAATCAAGGATGATAAAGGATACATAAAATTAGTGAATTGTCATAATTAAAAGATACATAACTTGAAAATTTGTGTACAATATAAAAAACAAATATTCAAAATATTAGCATCTAGGGTTATCAAAAAAGAGTTAGAAATCATAATTACCATGGTCATTAACTAAGGTATCATGAAACATTTCAACTAGGATGATTAATTATTCACGAAATTCACGGGATAAATATTTGAATGAAACCTTCTTATGTACAAATTTATACGGGCCACATTGATCAAAATAATTTTTTTACCATTATCTTCTCAATTTTTAATTATTACTTAACAAAACCCCTTCTCATAATGTATAATTCCAATAAACTCAATCACATATGAGAATTAAAAAGATTGTTTTCCCCAAAAACTTATTTTAGAATGATAAATCATTATATTCACTCATGGTGACAAAACAAATCAAGAAAATCAATAATCTTTTTTTATTTATAAGAAAGAATCATGGTAAGACATTAGTTGGAATAATATATTCTTATCCTTTGGAAAAAATATATCTTTATCTAAAAAATATGACATCACTAATGATCTAGTAATTATAGAATGTGTGTTTCCATTCAATTATCATGGTGTCCCTATGTTTTGGGGAAACCATGTGTCGGTCATTTTTCTCAAATTTTTAACCAAGTGAGAAATCAGTTAGATTATCTGAAAGGAAATTCACTCAAAAAATAAGGAATGTTCATATTTTTAAATTATTTTATCACGTCAATATTAAATTCGTTATTTATAAAATATAATTGGTCAGATTCAATCCTAAACTGAATCATCTGCTCTATCAAAACATTTGTATAGAGTGAAATTATTCTTCATCATATTCATTTGGCCATCACATCGATGTAGATATATAAAATAATTTAATATCATGGACTTTGTATAAAAAATATTCAATATTCATTCAATATTTGAAGGATAACTTCATGTTGTAGCTTATGAATGATAATTTATGTTATCTTTCTTTACAGATATCGATATTGGTAAATAAGATCAATTTTAGGAATTTAAATTATTTGGACTCTTATATTTGGTCTTCCCTCAAGATGGAACACCTCATCCATATTTATCCAGATTTGGTACATTATTAAATTAAATTTGCATGAACAAAGAAGATCAAGTCTTGAAAGACCAATTAGTTTAGTAGTCTTAGAAGTACATGATACATTCATAAATATTATATTACATTGAAAAAAGAAACATTGTGTATCATTTGAACACAATCATATCTCTTAGCCTATCCTTGAAGGTTACTCATAATATACTTCTTCATATCCTAGAAAAATACATCATAAGAAGGGGTTAAACTCAGATGCTCAGTATGAACAACAATGTAAAAAATTATCATAAATAAGCCTAAACATTAAAGGAAATTTATACGATTAAAACACATCCCTTTTAAACATAAGCATCATTATAAAATGTCAACAAAAAATAAAATAATTCCATTTACATATTCACATGTATAATCTACTAGTTGAATAATCATATTTAATATCAATAACCAATCTCATAATGATGGAATGCATAATGCCAGACATCATAACTACATAACCAAGTCCTCATGCTAAGACTCCAAATAAAAATATTATCAAGGCCTTGTTCCAAGACACTAGTTTGTCTCATGAGACCAACCGATGCATCAAGGGGTTATATCCGGCCCCTCCTATTACATACAATTTCCAATGCATTCGTCATATGAAATTGGTGAAACATAACATAAAAATTCATATTGAACTAGAATATGAAATATTAATAAATTAATCATAAATAGTAAATTACATAAAAATAGCTTATCTAAAATTAAACATATCATAAAACTATCAATACAATATGGAGTATTGTATATTAATAAATCGACATCAATTAAACATAAAATCCAACAATAAATTTTGACACATATTAAATCAATCCAAAAATTATGTGAGATAAATATCTCTTTCTACCTTGAATTCATTTAAAAGTCACATAATTATAATAAATAAAATTAATTTTAGAAATATTATTATAAGCTTGTAAGGGATTCTTCAAAGGTGTTTTAATGGTGAAAAATAGCCACAATCGGCGTATATGATTAATGAACATTATTTCCTTAATTTGTCAAAAATGCCATAATGATCCTAATTTAGAAAATGAAAAAAATATTCCTTTAAAAAAATTATAAAAGTAAAAAAGGGTATAAATAACTTCAAACCATAATATATGAAATAGTATAAATGTTTTGAATTTTTTTATGAAATGTGGATGTGGATGATAATGAAGTCCCAGTAGAAACTTATGTATAAACAACCTAGGATAATAAAGATACTGTAAAATTAACCCTTACCTTGTAATTTTCCTTAGTGAGGGTACATTAACCTCATGTATAATGGTAATATAATTTTTTCTTAAATTATTCAAGAACCACAGACATAAATATGATATAACATATGATTCTATAAAATTGAATTGTTAATAATATTTCAATAGTATCATTGTTTCGAGTGTTAACTGATTCGTTTTCCTTTGTATATTTTGTTATGTCAGTCATGTTTTCTATGGATATGATGTATTTGATTCATATCCATAATGATATTATGTTCTTAAACATTATATTTTAATAGTCAAAAGAAAATTATTTTTCAATTGTTACAATGGGGAACAAAATCTCATCGCATCGTGGTGACAGTAAGCTGTACGTATGCACGCGTGATAATACCATTCTATTGACGGTAAAATAATAATGAATTGGATATAATATTATATATAAATAATAATTAAAATTTTATAATTATTATTTATATTAATTATTGTTTTTATTATATCCATCAATATAATGAATTTTTTAATAAAAGACTACACAATGACGTGGAGAGGGTAAGCCGTACATACACACCAATGGTGAATTTTTCATTCATAGGATGGATAAAATAATTTATATGGTTGTAACATATTTATAATAAAATATTAGTATGTATATGGTACTAGAAATTATATTTTAGTATGTAAACAACAACAAAAGAGGAAGTAGTGGAACAAATAACTTTGAAAGATGTGATAAAATAATTACCTCTTCTTCAAGTGAATCCTTTTGATTTGAGAAAAAGTCCTCCATAGGTTGGATTTATGATAAACTTAAGGCATATAGTTTAAATTAATGGTAGTTGGGATTATATTTTCATAGGGTTTGGCCGAGCCAAATGGCTTTGGAGGTGTGATTTTAAGAGTAGGGTAAGTACCATTTTATAAGAGAAGTGAGGGAACTTTAGGAAAATATTTAAATATTAAATTATTGTTAAATTATTTTTGGTTTTTAATATCTAAAAATGGATTTACTTATAGGATAAGGTAGGGATGTGTCGAAATAATCTCAACCAATAGGTTTTATACAAGTTTATTTCACCATATTTACTTTATCTTTTAGATTTAACTGCTAGTTAAATAGTTTAACTTTTACCATTTCTTCTTGTATTTTTTTACTACGGGGTTTATGTAGTTACTATAAAATTCCAAGATGATGTCATGTGGTTTATTAATAAAACTAGTAATATTGTCTAATTAATTTTTAATATCCAAATATTTTAAGGACTTTTATATATTTCAATAAAATAGTATTTGTTTTAAAAATTCATTTCTGTTAATGTTGTAACAATTTAGTATATAGTTTTTATTAATGTAATAAATACATTATTTCTTAGAAACAAATACATGTAATATTACAAAAAATGTCATATTCACGTATAAATTTTTTGGATGGCCTAAAAATATTCAATTTACATTTTTTTTAATATTTTTAATATCATTTATTTTAATCATTCATTCATAATGTAATTACTGCATTTCCATTGTGTCCTAAATAAATTTAATTATATAATGTATGAAAATTATAAATAAAAAACTAAGATTCAGGACATCATTTTACATTTCTAATTAATATTTTTAGTTGATTTTATCTTATGTATAACCCTATATTGAAAAGTTTTTAGTTATTAAAATTATAATTTAACACTTTTAACTCTTCAGTAAAAAATATATAATAAATGTCCTAATATAATCCATGTGGATCCAAAAGGATCATATTTTTATACTATGGTTGATTTTGGTCTAAATACACTTATATTATAGAAATATAAATTGTGTTTTTATAATTATAATATTATGTTTACCTTTAATTACCCTATTTACTTTTAAACGTGGTAAAATAATTCTATAGTTACTATTATCCATAAATTATTTTCATTCTATTGAACCTCATTTTACCCACTAATGATGACCTTGTCTATGGGATTTTTTTTTAAATTCAATTATAGAAGTGGTAAAATGGAATGTTATGCAAATTTTAAGATGATCCTTGAAGGGTGGTAAAAGAGGATAAAAAGTTCAGTAAAAGTTTATATATATATTTTAATTATACAATGACTCTTGTAAATTAAATTGGACAAATCTATGTATTATGTATCTATTTTGACATTAATATAAATATAAATTTAAAATAATAATTATTTAAATAAAAATTTGTTTGTAAATAATAAGTAGAGATTTTCACTATTCATAAAAAATTGTATATTTTTAGAAAAATTTCAAAGATTCAATCTAAGCTAATTTTGATATTTTGAATCCAAAAATGATGTCCATTTAAAAAAAACCTTTATAAACTTTTATAAAGTGGGTATTACAATTCATAACTACTTCTTAAACGGCTTGTTTGATTAGTCATGGTGTGCTAGAATGTGGGGCTCTGTACATTGCATGATATAATATAAATTATAAAGAAGTTTACCATGGAAGCTTGAGGTGTTACATTATTCCCCCTTCAAGTAATTTCGTCATATAATATTCTAGAATATTACTGCATAAAAAGATTCAGGTGGTTCTTCATCATTAGTTTCTAATTTTCCCACGTTGCCTTATCCATTTTATAGTTTCTCCAAAAAACTTTTACTAGATGAGTTGTATGGTTCCTCAACACTTGTTCTCCGGTATCAATAATATTTACATTTTCATCACAATATGATAGGTCGTGATACAGTTTTATATCTTCATAGGTTAGTACATTTGTTGGTTCTAGTATCTATTTTCTCAATAGTGATATGTGGAACACATCAAGAACTTTTGATAGACATGGAGGCATAGCCAAATGGTAAGCTACAACTCCAATTAATTAGATAATTTCAAAAGGTCCTATGAACATTGGACATAATTTACCCATATTACAAAATCATATAACACCCTTCCATGGAGATACCTTCAAGAATACATGATATCCTATGTGATATTACAAATCCTTCCTTTAGTTACCAACATATATATTTTTTCTACTTTAAACTGGTTTTATGTGGGTTTGGATAATCTTCACCTTTTCCATTGTTTCATCAACAAAGTTACGGGCCTTTGAGTTTTTTTCACCATCATCATCCAAACAAGTTGGTGTGTGACATCTATTTCCATATAACGCATTATATGGTGTCATCTGAATACTTGAATGGAATCTATTATTATAGGAAAATTCTTCCAGAGGAAAATTATAATCCCACATACCTTTAATTTCAAGTGATACAGATCTCAACATGTTTTATAAGGATTTAGTAGTCTGTTCTGATTGTCCCTCAGTTAGAGGGTGGTATGCAGTTCTCATACGATGTTCTATATCTAGGGATTTCTAAATACCTTATCAGAATATTGATGTAATACATGGATCGTGATCCGAAAAACTCAAGAGGGGTACAGTATGAAGTCTTAAAACTTCATCAATATGATGTCTGAATAAATTTTCAAGTGGTAAATCTTCTCATATAGAAAGAAAATGTGCTGACTTTGTAAGATGATCAACAATGACCCATATTACATCATTCCTTATAAGAGTCTTTGGTTTCCCCTTGAAAAATTCAATCATAATATCATCCCATTTCAATTCAGGTTTGGGAAGTAGTTTCATAACTATTGTAGGATCTTGTCTTCAAGCCTACAACCATTGAAAAATGATACATCTCGACACATAATTAGTAATCTCCCACTTCATGTTGTCCCACCAAAAATGTTCCTTCAAATCTATATACATCTTACTGTTACTAAGGTGTATAGGGAAATTAGAGCTATGAGCATAATTAAATAATTATTTTTCTAGATATGGCATTTCACGAACATAATGTCTCTTCCTAAATTACAAAATTCTATCTTCATATAAAAATTCAACCAATATACCATCATTAATATCTTAAGTTTCTTTTGAAACTCATTATCATCAATCTGATAACTTTTTATCCTTTCTAGCAATGTTGTTTTTTAAACCATTTGAAAACGTATTCATGTTTCACCTCCAGGATTATTTACATATCAATCTATACTAGATCCATGTCTATAGGATCAATTTAAATAGTCATCATGTTTAGAATTACATGATCTATTCTGCTAAAAGCATCTTCCAACTTATTTTCCTTTCTCAGGTAATAGAGTATTGTGAGATCATAATCCTTGAGTAGTTCAGGCCATCACCATTACCTCATATTGCGTTCTTTCTGTGAGAATATATACTTAAAACTCTTGTGATCAATATATATCTCAGATTTTTCCCATAGATATAGTGTCTCCATAACTTTAGATCAATGATTACATATTCTAACTCAAGATCGTGTGTATGATAGTTTTTTTCATTAAATTTATAGTCGTCGTGATGCATAGGAATTAACTCTATATTATTTTTAAGGACACAACCATGTCATTTATTACAATCAACACTAGAAATAACAAACCCATCATTCCCCTATTGATGATTCGTGATAGGATCATTGACTAATCTTCTCTTCAAATCATCAAAACAGTTATCACAATATTTTTTCCAAAAAAATTTAATCTATTTAGGTGTGTTCTTAGTTAATTAGTTATCCAATTAGGAATATGTTTGGATGAAATTCCGATAGTATCCTTCAAAACAAATAAAAATATGTACCTCAGTTATACTCATCAGTGCTGACCATTCTTGGATTGTCCTTATTTTAAAGGATCAATAGAGATTCAATCCTTAGTGAAAATATGGCCTTGAAAAGAAATATCCTGAAGCCAGAATTCACACATGAGGATCCTCCCATATAATTAATTTCACTTAAGAATAATTAGAATAGTGCGCAAGTGATTTTCATCATCTTCATAGATTTTGGATTATACCAATATATTATCAACAAATACCTCTCCAATGTCATCAAGATATTCCTTGAAATGCCTATTCATTAGAACCATGAAAACAAAGGGTGAATTAGTTAGTACAAAAGGAATTACTATAAACTAGTAATGTCCATACCTAGTTTGAAATGTTTTCTTTGGAATGTATTCCTTCCTCAGACATAACTGATGATATTCAGATTGATGGTCAATCATTGAAAAATATTGAACTGCATCTAGTTGATCAAATAAATCATCAATGCAAGGTAGGGGATACTAATTCTTTATTTTTATAACATTGATCTCCCTATAGTAAATGCACAACCTCATTGATCCAAATTTCCTCTTAAAAAAGAGAAGGGGCTCCCAATGGAGAAACACTATGGAAAATAAATCATTTATTACTCAATTATTATATTTTATTCTTTAGTTACACTAATTGCACAATGTACATTTTAAAAGTGATCTTCGATATGGTCCTTGAACTAAGAATTAAGCCAATATAGCACTAAATTTCTAATTCTGGAGGATGTACAAGTAAATCCAATGGAAACACTTCAACATACTATTACACAATATGTACATATTATATTGGAACATTCCTTTTCTCACCCATAGTTATTTCACTCCCTTCGTCAATTATAATTGAATTTAGTAGAGCTAATAGGGGTGGATCTAGATGAGAATCAAATGGTGATGTTTATGTTCTAAAGATAAGATATTCCTTATCATCATAAAAAAATTTAACCTCCTTAAACTTACAATAAATTTTCACATCATGTTCTAAAATCAAATCCATACCAAGGATTATATCAAACTCAATCGTGGGTATGATAATAAGATTAGAAGATAAACAACAATTATATTCCATAATGGTAACTGATTGAGAAAACATTATTGTTGTGATACTTCCCTTAGATGTTTTTACTAACACCTCCCTTATTAAATCAAATTTGAGATATCTAATTTTCTTGTAAAACGAGGAAGATATGAAAGAATACAATGATCCAAAATCAAATAATGAATTGGATAATTTTGAGGAAATGAGTAAAGTGCCTTCCACTACATCATTATAAACCTCAAACTCAACAGTTGTGATCGCATAATCTCGGATATGCTCCCATGTCCTTTTCTAGGGTATGTTTCCTTGATGTTTAGGAAATTTATTTGCATAATGACCCATTTATTTACAATTGTATTATTGAACTTTGATAGCCTCTTTTCCCCTTTCTATCATGATATTAGTGGCCATTTTCTCCACACTTGTACCAAACACCCATCCCTTTAAGGCATGAACCATTGTGTTTATTTCCATAATTATTACACGATATCTATTCAGCTTTTCCATTCTTCCCATTATCTATTTTTCTATAGTGTTTAGTAGATCTATCCTTCTCTTGACTACCTTTAATGTCATAAGACGTATAGAATTTTTTTCTCTCTTGATAGTACATGAGGCTGTATATTCGTATGATGAAATGGATTTTGAGACTAATGGTCAACATAGAAATGTTCTTAACCCATCCGAGAATTGATGTATCTTATATATTGGGATACATATATAATCTCTAGCATTTCTTGCTAACCATGTTAAGTTCCTATAATACTTTACGACACTCTCATCCGCTTTTTTCTATAGAATCTGATCTTTTCATTCCATATATTCTCGATGCTCATAAGGAAAGTATTTTTCTATGAAAATATATTTAAACTCACTCTATTACAGATTTGATACTTATTGATCCTCCATTTTTATGTAAAATAACTACTACCATTGTTCTGTATCTTCTATGATGTGATAAACTACAATGAAAACATTTTCCATTTCGCTACTCAACAAAGCATGAAATATTTTTTCGAAGGAACATATCCATTGCTATGTTACAAATGGATTGGTAGTCCAATTGAATGTTAGTGGTGTTTTCCCCATGAAGTGGTCTAACAATGATCCTCCATGTTGATTATCAGGGTGCTCCATACGGGTAAGGTTATTATTCAAAACCTCAGTGAGTTGTCCCAGTATGGTTATAAGCTCTTCAGAACTAGTTGCATCACCATATTCCTTATAATTATCTTCAATAGGAGGGAAATCCCTCTATGTATTAAGTGTGTTGATACAATTTCCTTTCCTTTCACTGGCTGTTATTTAAAAATAATAGAATACACTAGATTAGTTTATGAATCACAATTCATAATTTCAAACTACTAAAATACCTAACATAAATTAAATAGTTTATGCATTTATTCCATAATAATAAAAATTTATTCTTTGGGGAAGTATTTACCCTTAAATACATCATAATTGTTTATTAATTAAATGTGAATTGTCCTATGAATTATCTAAGGGAGTGTCAATACAGGTGCGCAATAATTCCCATTGTCATGTTCCAGGATACCCTAGGTCATGCCCAAAACACATTGTTGAAGTTTTAACTCTTTGTTACATATATGATATAACCAAGTCCACTTATAGTATCCATACATGGATTTATTTCTTATAAAACCCAGATAATATCTAAATTACCAATTTTTTTGGATGATATTCTATAAAAATCCTCAATGTCTATCTTTGGGTAATGTTCTCTAATCCTAGTTTTTCTAAATCTAGTTTCAATGTTTTGTAATAAACTTCCTATGATAAAAAATGTAATGACAAGACCTTAGTTAATCAGATTACTTCCATTATTTCATTACATTAGAATGATTATAAGAGAACATGTCACAAATGTTTGATTATTTTAGTAGCCTTGGAAATACTATATACATTCATAAGTTTTAAATTACTATATGAATTGAAAAATAAACATTGTGTCTACTTTGAACACACTCGTATCTCTTAGACTATCCCTATTGGTGAATCATTATATACTTATTCCCATGCTGGAAAAAATGAAACAAAAGAATGGGGTGAGCTAAGATGCCCACTAAGTATAACAATACAGCAGAAACTATCATAAATAAGCATAAACATTTAAAGAAATGTATAAGACAAAAACAAAATTCATCTAAACATAAACTTTATCATGGTATGGAAATGAAAAATAAAATAATGCCATTTACGTTTTTAAATGGATATTATACTAGATAAAAATCACATGTAATATCAATAGCTAATCTTATAATGATGGAATGCATAATTCCAGACATCATAACCCCATATTCAAGGCCTCGTGCCATGACTACAAATAAAAATATTGGCAAGGACTTTTTCCAAGACACTACTTGGTCTCACTAGACCTACCGATTCATTGAGGGGCTATAACGGGCCCTACACATCACTTACTATGTTCAATGAATACATCTTATGAAAAGGGTGAAACATGACATAAACATTTATATTAAAATAACATACGAAATGTTAATACATTTACCATAAACCATGAATGACATAAAAATTGCACATCTATAGTCAAACATATCATAAAACTATCAATACAATATGCATCATTCTATCATAATAAATTGACTTCAATTGAATATAAAATCCAAAAATAAATGTGGACACAGATGAAATCAATCCAAAAACCCATTGAGGGAAATGTATCTTTCTACATTGAAATCATTTAAATGTCACATAATTATAAAAGAAAAAAATTGTTTTTAAAATATTTTTATAAGATTGAAAGTAATGCTTAGAAGATGTTTTAATGGCGGAAAATAGAGGCAGCCTCCGTATAATTTAAAAAAACATTCTTTCCTTAATTGGTCAAAAAAGTCAAAAAGTACCTTCTTTGGAAAATGACGGAATGATTCATTTGAATTTTTTTTATTAAAATTCACACTATGGTATAATCGACTTTAACCCATATTCTAGGAAATAGTAAAAAAATTGAAATACATTTTTAAGAAACATGGATGTTGATTATAAAGAAGTACTAGTCGATACATACATATAAATAACATGAGATAATAAAGACATTGTAAAACTTACCCTTACCTTGTAATTATCCTTAGTCGAGTGTACGTTAACCTCTTTTATAATGGTTATATCATTGTTATAATATTATAAAATAACCACAGACATAAGTATGATATCATATGTGATCCATTAATATTTCATTGTTAATAATATTTCAGTAGTATTATTATTTTGGGGGTTAAATTATTTGATTTCCTTTATATGTTTTATTACATAAGTCATTTTTGTTATTGGTAATATTTATTTGATTCATATCCATAATTATATTATGTTCTTAAAAATTATTTTTTAATCATCAAATGATAATTATTCTTGAATACTTACAATGGGAAACAAAATCTCATCACATCATAGAGATGGTAGACCGTACGTACGCATGAGAAACAATATCATTCAATTTATTATTAAATCATATGTAATTGAATGGTATATTATACATAAAGAATAATTAAAATTTTATATTTATTACTTACATCAGTTATACTCATTGTTATACCCATCCAAAAAAATGATGTGTTGAATAAAAAACTACACCACAGTGTGGAGACAGTAAGCCGTACGTAAGAACGTATGGTAAATTTGTCACTAATGGTTTGGATAGCATAATGATTATGGTTTTACCATATTTATAGTAAAATATCGGTATTTTTATTTTACTTGAGTTACTATTTTTTTATGTAAACAACAATGAAGGATTAATTAGAAGACTAAAAGAACATTAATATGGTTAATAAAGTAATTATCTCTTCTTCACATGATTTATTTTGATTTGAACAAAAGGGATCCTTAGGATGGATATATGAATAAATTAAGGTCTTTGGGTTGAAGTGAGGGAATTTTAAAATAGATTTGATCAGGGTTTGGATGAAGTAAAATGGAATTGGAGGTGTGATTTTATGTGAAGTGAATGTACCATTTAATAAGAGAAGTGATGGGAACTTTAGTAAAAATCATGAAATATTAATTTATTATAAAATTATCATCAGTTTCTAATAGCTCCAAATTAATTTATTTGGAGTCTATGGTGGTTATGGGTAGAAATTATCTCAAAAAATAGGGTTTAGAAATGTTTATGTCCCCATATTAACCTTATCTCTTATATTTAACTCTTAGTTAAATAGTTTATCTTTTACCATGCCTTCTTGTATTTTTATACTACATGGTTAATATAGTGACTATGAAATGTGAGGAGAATCTCAAGTGGTTCATTAATGACTTATGTATCATTATATAAGTCATTTGGACGATCCTATTATTTTTAGGACTGTTATAAAAATTTAAAACATAGTATTTTTCTTATAAATTCATTCATGTCATTTCGGACACTATTTAGTATTTGATTTTTTAAGGTCATAAAAACTTCTTTCCTTCAAAAGAAATATATTGAATCCACCCTAACATATCGTATTCACTTATAAAATTAGTGTATGGCATCAAAAGATTCAATTTACTTTTATAGCTAAATTCTTTTTATGATTAATTTGGTGTAAGTATCAATGAAATGATGATACCTCGACTTGTGTCTAGATGTGATTCCACCACTATTGTGCATGTTGTTAGAAATGTAATTATTCATCTTTCGTTGAAGATAACTACCTCATGGATCAAATGTATTGGTTCTGTAACGGCTCGGACCCCCTTGGCCATTACATTTCCAAAATAAGGCTCCACCAAAATAGTGGCACCGTGTCCTCACCCAGCCCTCTGTTTTTTTCCAGTACCCTCTCTTGCAACGTAATTGTTTGACATAAATTAATTATTTTACCCTTTTTCAAGCCATAATTAATTCATAAAAATCCCTAGAAACCTCCCTGATGGGGGGGGGGGTATTAAATAACACCTTAATATCTTCATGTGTAACTTCCCACCCGTGTAGGAAACAGCGATCCGACTTTCCAGGTATTCAAAATTCTATATCTCATAACTGTAGGATCTCCTCTTTATATCTCCCACTATAGTTTCTTCTTTTTCTTCTCGGGTTGGATTTCTTTCTTCTTCCAGGTGCGCCTGGAGTTCCTCGATTCCCATGGATTGTGGTGCGCCTCTACTAGAGCTTTCTGCACATCTTGGAGTCTATGGAATTCCTCCCATGCAAGCCACACATCCCCTGTTCTTGGAGGGTGGAGAAATACTTCGATCCATGATCGACCACGTTGGGATTTTCCATCGTCTCTTTTTTTGTGTATAATGTTGGGTAGGTATGCTTCTGTTTCATTGGGAGTGGGTGAAACCAAACCTTAATGAAGATAACAAACAATCATTAAAGAATGAAGTGAAGGAGTGTGAATGATGTGTTGTTGTTCTGATTTTATTATCTTCCTTAATGCTTATGTTGTGAACTATTGGGCTATGATCACTAAAAATCATGGTCGTGGGTGGCCTTTCTTTATTCACTAATGAAACCTTGCCTTCTATGATGATTAAATGACCGTAACGTGGAAATTGGTTAATCACGTAAACTCGGTGGGTTAAATGGATTCCCAGTAAACCGAAAACCATGTGTTGTCACCCCGTATAACCAACAGAAAGAATAAAATAATGAATTATGTGATTCAACCAAGAAGTTTCTCTACTCTGTTTTGGTAGTAGGTGTGTAGTTCTGTTTGATTTCCTATGGGCTAATGTAGGTGAGGATGGGAACCTCTTGGTTGTGAGTCGGAAACTATGTGGTTTCTCTACTTATGATACGAATTGGGGTAGAATTCTCTACTATTGGCATATCGTTGGTTCATGGTTTTGGGGATTTGGGGCTATATATTGAAGCCTTCTTTGGTTCCAGTACTTTGAGGGATCTCACTTATCCCTTTTTTGTTGTGAATTCATAAGAGAACCAGGTGTGAATGCTTCAATTGTTGTTTGGATGTTTCTATTTTCCTGTGTTGTGGTTATTCCTGTTAGTTACCCAGTAGTGTTGGACTTTACTTAAATTGGATTACCTGAACATGAATACAAGAATGACTTAAATGGGGAATTGGTTTTGGGAACGAGTTATTACTCGGCTGTGCGTAGTGTGCATTCTATGAATAGTGATGACTGTGTTTGTGCGTAGGTTGGCCTTGGAAAACCTAGGTTGGGATGAGTTCTTGTTACCTATATATATATATATATATATATATTATATCTTACGTTTCTTACTCGTTCCCCACCCATGTTGATCACTTAGTTCCGAACACCACCATTCCATGTGGGAGAGTGTTTTTCCCAACACTCTTATGAGTGGCTGGTTATTAGCTCCTTTTCAGCTCCCTTTCTTGAATATACCAAGACACTTAGGGCATGTTGTGATGGCCTGATGTCCATTATTAGCCCAAGAATCTTCAGGCATGGTAGTGTGGTGGTTGGCCTAGGTGTGTGCGGGTGGGGTGTGGCAGTGGGACTGTAGTGAGAATAGCGTGCCTGGTTTGATGTGTTGGATGTATTCAAAAGCCTATGGGAAAGTGGCACAGGATAACCGAATATCAATGTGCTATTACTATACTTTATTTGACTATAATTATTTGGAGAGTGAGCCTTGGTGAGTCTTGGGTGGATAGTTTTCCTTGATAGTTTCTTTGGTTCTCTCCTTTTTCACGGGGCATTAGGATGCCACCCAAATTTTGCATGAGAGCCTTTGGTTTTCCCTACTGGGTATACTTGTATGCTCACCCAACATATATAAAATAGCTTTCAGGTTTCCAGGAGGACTTTAGGGATCGTGCAGGGCTGTACTAGCTCAGACAATGGGACATTTGAAGTTGCTTTTCTTCTTTTATTTGGTACTTTACCTTTTTAGTCTCCTTGAACTTTTGTATCATTTACTTTTGGAACATGCATCTGGGAATGGTTTGTTTGGGCTTTAATTGTACTTTAGGTTTTGGTGTTGTGGGATTTACTATCATATCTTTCGATCCTATTAAAGAAAAAGCATAATGCCATCCATCTAGTGTGTGATTTTATACCCTTTGTGCTAGTCGCCACTCCGAGACGTATTGAAGGCACGTCTCAGGGGTCATTGTCTCCCCATCATCTTGTATAAGGAAGGTTCTGGAAATATGTTGTCCCTTCCCTCATCTTGGTGAAGGCTGGTTGTGAGAGAATGGTATCCGAGGGTGTTTGGGAGATAGGATGGAGTCTGGAGTTAGGCATAGTGAGTATTGCATGGGAGGGTAGGGAAACAATGTTCATGATCTTGGTGTGTGAATTAGGTCAGAGAAGACCGACTAGGACATGGGATTTTATCACCCCGTGATCCGATGAAAAGACTCTAGACCTATCGAATGACCAAGTGAGGCTGCACTGATTGTAGGGTAGAGACCCTAGGGAAGGTACATGCATCATAATGACTTCTATTGTCATGTTTCTGGGATGTTTTGGGAATTTAAATAAGTTTAAGAAAAAACTTTTAAGAAAAATATTCTGCGCTACTCAGGCTTAGGTATTCCTTGTTTACCTTGCAGCTATGGCACCAGGGAGACGACCACAAGTAGTGCAGGCGATCGAGGCCTTGGAGGCTGACTTGGCTGATCGGCAGAGGATAGACAGAGAAGAGGAGAACGATCAGTGGTAGAAGACACTTCATTCCTTTCAGCATAAGACTCTCAAGAAGTATGATGGCAGAATCCTTGACGTAGAGACATAGATCTAGCTAGAGGAGATGGTGATCTCTTTTGGCTTGATCCAGGCTCAGGTAGAATTTTGGGTTCCTTTGGCTGTCGGCCAGATGTGGGGAACGACGCGTTAGTGGTGGACGCTTTACCTTGGGGAGAAGAGGGAGGATGAGGTGATGTGGACTGATTTCGAGAAGGAGTTCTAGGTGGAATTCCTCTCTTCCACGATGAAGGCTGAGAAGAGGCAGGAGCGAATCTCCCTTCGGCATGGGAGCATGTCAGTTAGAGAGTTGGGGATCAAATTCAAGGATCTCCTCGACTTTTCTACGGACCTCTTTCCAGATGAGGAGTCTCGGGTGAGACGTTTGGAGGAGGTGGTTCGACCTTCTCTCCAGTTTGTTGTTACTCCCATCACCCAAACGACATACTTAGAGGTCCAGAAGAAGGCTGAATTGGTGGAGAGTATGCACATGTTGGGTGGTGTATCACGAGAGGGATTCCATTTGGGATTATTGAAGGGGAAGGTCATCAGCAGCAGGCCTCCAGCATCAGGGCCCTCTAGGTTCCGACCAGCAGAGAGAAGGTCTCAGCAGTTCTAGTTCTGATCTCCTAGCACTCGCCCTTTCCTTTTGGGCCCAGGGCTGATATGCTTCATCTGCAGAAGCCATGGCCACCTTCAGAATTAGTGCCCGGATAGAGTGTAGTACAGCGGTGGTAGGAAGGCTCAGTGCCCACCTTATCTGCATTAGGGTCAGCGAGCTCTTTCTCCTCCAACGGCAGGCGTTGCATAATGAGGCTGACCTCAGGGTGCTCCTCAGGGAAATTGACCCCGACGTGGTCGGAGGGGTGGCTGATATCAGAGAGGCAGAGGAGCTGGGCATGGGCAGTTTCACGCTATGGAGGAAGCAATTCTAGTATGGCCAGAGGTTGTCTGAGATACGATCATCTTGTTTAGTACCCTTGTGAAGGACCCCGAGACACCCTGAGAGGGGAGGGGTGAATCAGGGTGAATTTTTTTCCTATTTATGTGATGGATCTTGTTCCCACGTTGATAGGATCTTTTTGAACCTGTAGGATTAATATGATCAGAAAGAAAACATTCACATTCATAGAGAATACACAACACTCTTTACTTGGTTCACCACTAAGGGCTACGTCCAAGGAGCATACGCCGACAGGTTGTCGGTCGTACCTAATTCCACTAATCTTCACAAGCTATGGATTACAAATGTTCAGGCACAATCACTCTCTCCCAGGCTCACTGCCTTTACAAAGGTTCAGGGATAGCTCACTGCTTCCCTCGGGTCACTCCCATTGACTCCCCTGGCTCACAGCCCTTTGATGAAGTCCCACTGAGTTTATAGACATTAAGGTCTCTTCATCTTTGCATAAGAAAGCATCATCTATCGTATGTAGATGCTCTGTTGAAGTCCAGATCTTACCAGAAGACTAATCTCACTTCGTGAATAGGGTACCAGGTGATCTTCCAGCTTTCGGGCAACTTCAAAAGGCCAGATGAACTTTAACAACCCTGGCGCGCTTATCCAAGCCTAGAACACAAGTTTCAATCCTGGCGTGCATGTCACTTGCGTAGTACAAATTCGGAGCACATGTGACACCAAAAATACTTGCGCAACACTGCCTCCTTAACCACCAAACTTGCACAACATTTCGCCTTTAACTCCCCAACTACCTTGGTCGTGCAACAAACAATTGGCGCGCAACCTCTACTTGTGCGACCCAACAACCACTTGCGTGACTCAACCACTTGCGCGACTCAAACACTTGCGCAACGAGAGCTCAAAAAATCTCTATGTCTTGAAATGCGTTACTGATGAGGAGGGGGTCCTCTATTTATAGGAAAACTGGACCCCCTGCACGGTGGCGTGCAAGTCTTCCCTCGGCGCACAGGTTCCGGCGCGTAGCTCATCCTCCCTGACCTCTGTCGCACTACTCACTTGAGCGACCTACACAAATACTTGTGCTACCTACTTTCCTTTACCATATTTTGAAGTTATGATATTGTTAAACAATAGGTGCTCAAGTTTCCAGTCCTCCTAGGCATCAGCGCCCAAGTCTCTTCACGGCGCTCAGGTCCCATGGGCGACCAGCCCAAAAACTTGCGCAGCCCTTATCCCTTTGCCATTTTCCCATGTTATGATCTTGAAAAACATATGGCGCGCAAGATTCTTCTTCATCCAGTACACAGAGCGCAAGTCTCTTTGCCAAAAACACTTTTCTCCATTTGTCGATTTTCAGGCCCAAAAATTTGGCAAACACTGGGAAACGGCGCCACCTTCAATACTGTTGTCTTCTTGAACTGTATAATATCTTTGTGGGTACACATTCTGAACATCCACTACTGATTAAAAAAACAAAAATCATACTCCAAATCATGAATAGAAGACCATGGTTCCAAAACCATACTTATTCCTTGTTCGATACAGAAGCTTCACACTCCTTTGTTGCACCCAGTCTGGCCCGTGCTCTAGGTTTAGACGCTAAGAGAATTCCAGATCCCCTGGTGCTAAGAACACCAGTCAGAGGTCAGAAATACTTGTTTTATGTTTTCCGGGGGTATATACTGATGATAAGGCCACATTAGTCAGTCAGGGATCTTCTACTATTGCATATACATCCATACGATGTCATCCTAGGCATTAATTGGCTATTCTGTGTATGTGTTGTCATTGACTGATTCAATAGAAGGGTCATGTTTTTAGACATGGAGGCCAACGTGTAACTTTTATTAGTGAGCGGGGTGGCCAGAAGAGCAGCATACAAGAAGAACCCCTCATTTCCTTGTTAGCTGAACTTTCAGTGGAGTCGGTGGACGCAGAGATGGTGGAAGTTTCAGTGGTCATCAATGAGTTTATGGAAGTCTTCCCTAAAGAGGTGACAACTATACCCCGTTGACGTGATGTTGAGTTCAGGATAGACTTGCAACATGGTGCCCATCCGATTTCGATGGCTCCCTACCGAATGGCACCTTCTGAGTTACAGGAGTTACAGATCCAGGTTGACGACCTGATGAAGAAGGGTTCTGTTCGACCAAGTGCATCGCAATGGGGTGATCCAGTCTCGTTCGTAAAGAATGAGGATGGTGGTCTAAGGCTGTGCGTAGACTACATGAGACAGAATCCGGTAACAGTCAATAATTTCTACCCTATTTCGAGGATAGACAATCTCTTTGACCAGTCGAAGGGGGTAGGATGGTTCTCCAATATAGACCTATGGTCAGAATATCACCAGTTGAGGGTGAATGAGGGTGAAATCTCGAATACTTCCTTCAGGTGCAGATATAGGCACATAGATTTTTTGGTCATGTCGTTTGGCGTTACAAACGCTCCAGCTGTATTCATGGGGCTCATGAACTCCATCTTCCAGGAAGACCTGGATCGGTTCGTAGTCGTGTTCATTGATGACATCCTGATCTACTAAAGATTATAGGAGTATCACGTTGAGCACCTGAGGAGAGTTTTAGAAGTCCGTAGACTACACCAGCTCTTTGTAAAGTTGTCCATGTGAATGTTCTAGATGTGAGAGGTGCACTTCCTTGGGAACGTGGTGTCCAAACAGGGGTTAGAAGTGGACCCCTTGAAGGTCGAGGTGGTTGTTTCTTTGGCAGCACCCAAGAACGTGGCAGAGGTTCGTAGTTTCCTCGGGCTGGCAGGTTACTACAGGAGGTTCGTACCAACTTCCCTCGAGTAACAGAACCTTTGACGGCATTGACCAAGAAGGATCAGGCTTTTGTGTGGAATGGGAAGTGTGAGGTGGCCTTCAGTTATCTGAAGGAGAAGTTGGTAAGTGCCCCAATGCTGAGGTTTCCAGAAGAAGGGGTGGCATGTGAGGTGTTATGTGAAGCTTCAGGTCAATGCCTCGAATGTGTGTTGATGCAACGAAAAGGGGTGATCTTCTATGGGTCTATGAACTTACGTCCCCATGATCATAACTATTCCACCCATGATATGGAGCTTGCAGCGGTCATGCTTGAACTAATGTTGTGGCAGAATTACCTCGTCCGGGAGTGCTTCATGGTATTCACCAATCACAAGATATTGAAGTATATATTCTCCCTGCGTGAACTGATCTTACGATAGCAGAGATGGTTGGAGTTCCTTCAGGACTACAACATAGAGATTTTCTACACCTTAGGAAACAGAAATGTGGTGGCTGATGCCTTGAGAAGGAAGTTGCAGACGAATGTGGTTTGAGAGTCGGCAAATACATGGAAGGAAATGGTGGAGTTGGCTGCCCTGCACCTGGATGGGGGGATGGAAGGTGGTAGAGGTTTCATTTCTCAGATGAAAATGCAGTCTTCTTTGTTGCGGTAGGTAGAGGAGTCCCAGTGGGGAGACTCGGAAAGTGAAGTGATGTGTGACCAGGTTAACCAAGGTGATGCTGCGGAAGGGTGGAAAAAGGATGGTCAGAATCAGATGTTTTTCTAAGGGAAGATTTTTGTTCCCAAGATGATGCATGAGTGAGTTCTTGGTGAGTTCCAAAACTCACCCCAAGTGGTGCACCCGAGAGTTTTCAAGATGTACCAGGGTATGAGGAGATAGTTCTGGTGGCCCAGGGTAAAGCGGGCGGTGGAAGAGCTCATGGCCAAATGCCTAGTGTTTCAGTAGGTGAAGGATGAACACCATGTTTCAGGTGTTTTGTTGCAACCTTTAGATGTCCCCGAGTGGAAGTGGGACAATATCTAGATGGATTTTGTCACAGGGATACCCAGGGTTCAAGGAGATTGTGATGCTATCTCGGTAGTAGTGGACCGGTTGATGAAATCGGCTCACTTTTTGGCGATCAAGGAGTTGGGTGTAGTGGATTATTTAGCACGGAGGTATGTGGATGTGGTGGTGTGGTTACATAGAGTTACAAGGTCCATAGTCTTGGATAGGGATGCACGGTTCGCCTCACGGGTCTGGAGAGGATTGCATCTTTCTTTCAGCACCCAACTACGTCTTAGCACTGCTTTCCACCCCCAGACATATGGGCTGACAGAGCGCACCATCCAGACAATGGAAGATATGCTACAGGTATGTATCCCGGATTTCAGAGAATCGTGGGTTCATCACCTGCCTATGGTGGTGTTTTCCTATAATAATATCTGTCACTATACCATTGGCATGGATCCATTCTAATCCTTTAACGGGAGGCCATGTCGCTCACCTTTGTACTGGACCAAGGTTTGGGCATTAGGTATTCTTGGCCCGAAAGTGGTGCAGAGCATGACAGAGAAGGTGCAGCTTATATGAGAGAGGATGAAGGCGGCCCAGGACTGGAAAAAATCATATGCTGATAATAGGAGGAGGCCCTTGGAGTTCGGGGTTGGGGACCATGTATTCTTGAAGGTCTCCCCCCGGAATGGGCAGTGGAGTTTCAGTATAGAGAGTAAGTTTTCCCCCAGGTTTGTCGGACTGTCCGAAGTGCTGCAGTGGGTCGGTGGGGTGGCTTATCAGCTGGAATTTCCACCACAACTACAAAGGGTGAACGATGTATTCCATGTGTCCTAGCTCTGTCGGTATCTGCATGATGATTTACATGTTTTTGACTGGGGAGATCTAGATATCAGGGATGATACAACATTCGTGGAGTGACCCGTGGTGATCGAAGGTCATGAAGAGAATGTGCTTTGTGGAGAACCATTTTTTTGGTTCGTGTGTTATTGAGGAATATTGGTCTTGAGGAGAGTTCTTGGGAACGGGAATCATAGATGCTTTCCCATTACCCAAAGATGTTTTGAGTTTTTTTCATGTTCTTTTTATACTTGGTTGATGGAACCCTTTTCCTTGTTAATTATGGAAGGTGGAATTTTCCTTCTATGTGGATGTTTTTGAAGTGTCTAGAAATGTGGGGAGGGGAGGACCTAATCCCTAGTTATGATGCATTATAGTGGATTCACCTCAAACTGTGTAGGTAAGTCAGTGCCACCCAAAGCGGATAGTATCTTAACGTGGAGGAAGGGAAACCCCTCACCCCATGACCGGATGGTTTAATCTTTTTTTTACATGGTTTCATGGGTGAAAGGAGCGGTATGATTGTGATTGTTCAGGGGATAGGTGAGGAAGGGGGAATTCTTTGGTGACAAGGAGGTTTACTCCTGAGAGGTGTCTTTCGAGGAGGTTGTTCGGACCCCTCTTTTCTTCTGGTTTGGATTTGATTCTTGAGGGAAAGAATAGTTTGAGAGGTATCTGATGTAATGGCCTGGACCCCCCTAGACATTACTTTTCCAAAATAAGGCTCCACCAAAACAGTGGAACCAGTTAGGGTGGCCCCATAATGGTGTCACCGATCACGGTGGCACCATGTTGGTGGCACCGTGTCCCCACCCGGCCATACATTTTCTTTTTCCAGTCCTCGCTCCCGCAACGTAATTTTTTGAGGTAAATTAATTCTTTTACCCTTTTTAAATCCATAATGAATTCCTAAAAATCTTGAGAAACCTCCTTGATGGAGGGTATTAAATAAAACCTTAATATAATCATGTGTAACTGCCTACCCGCATAGGAAAATGCGATCCAACTTTCAAGGCATTCAAAATTCCATTTCCCATAACTGTAGGATCTCCTCTTTATATCTCCCATGAGAGTTTCTTCTTTTTCTTCTCGGCTAGATCTCTTTCTTCTTCCTGGTGCACCTGGAGTTACTCTCTTCTCATGGTCTATGGTTCACCTCTGTTGTAGCTTTCTACACCTTTTGGAGTACACATAATTCCTCCCCTGCAAGCGGTGCATTCCCTGTTCTTGGCGCGTGGAGAAAAACATTGATCCTTGATAAAAAAATATATGGAATTTCCTTCGTCTCTAATTTCTGTGTATCATGTGGGGTGGGAATGCTGTTGTTTTAGTGGGAGTGGGTAAACCGAACTTTAATGAAGATAACAAACAGAATTTAAAGAATAAAGGGAAGGGGTGTGAATGATGTGCTGCTATTATGATTTTCTTCTCTTCCTTGATGCTTATGTTGTGAACTATTGGCTATGATCACTGAAAATCATGGCTGTTGGTGGTCTTTCCTTGACCAATATTGAACCCTTTCCTTCTGTGATGATTAAATGACTGTAACTTGGAAATTGGTTAATCACGTAAACTTAGTGGGTTAAATGGATACCCAATAAAAAGAAAACAATGTGTGGTCAACCCGAATAACCAAAAGAAAAATGAAAATAATGAATGATGTTCTTTAACCTAGAATTTTACATACTCTGTTTTTGTAGTTAGTGTGTTATACTATTTGATTTTCTCTGGGGTGATGTGGGTGAGGATGGGATCCTCTTGGTTGTGAGTCTGAAACTCTGTGGTTTCTTTGATTGTGATACGAATTGAGTTGGAATCCTCTATTGTTGGAATATCGCTGGTTCATGGTTTTGGGGATGTGGGGCTGTATCTTGAAGCCTTCTGTTTTTTCTATACATAAAGGGATCTCACTTATCCCTTTATTGTTGTGACTTCACAAGAGAACCAGGTTTGAATGATTAAATTGATGGTTGGTTGTTTCTCTTTTGATGGATTGTGGTTATGTCTGTTAGTTGCCCGGTAGTAATGGACATTACTTAAATGGGGTTACCTGAACATGAAGACAAAAATGGGTTAAACGAGGAATTGGTTTGGGTAACGAGTTGTGACTCGGCTATGAGTAGTGTGCTTTCTATGATTTGGGATGAGTGTGTTTGTGATTAGGTTAGCCTCAGAAACCCTAGGTTGGGATGAGTGCTTGTCACCTACATATATATATTGTAGTTCTTACATTTATTATTCATGCCCCACCAAAGTTGATAACTTAGTGTAGAACACCCCCATTCCATTGGGGGGGGGGTGTTTTTTCCAACACTCCTATGAGTGGCTGGTTATTAGCTCCTTTTCTGCTCCCTTTCCCAAATAGCCCAAGACACTTCGGGTAGGCTGTGATGGCCTGAAGTCCATTATTAGCCCAAGAATCCACGAGCAGGCTAGTGTAGTGGTTGGACTAGGTGTGTGTGGGCGAGGTGTGGTAGTGTGACTGTGGTGAGAATGGAGGGATTGGTTTGAGGCGTAGAATGTCTTCAATAGCCAGTGGGAAAGTGGTGCGGGGTACCCAAATATTGATGTGATATTACTATACTTTACTTGTCTTGTGTTATTTGGGTAGTGTGCGTTGGTGAGGCTTGGGTGGATAATGTTCCTTTCTAGGTTCTTTGGTTCTCTCCTTTTTCACGGGGCATGAGGATGCTGCCCCACTTGTGCACAAGAGCCTTTGGTTTTCCCTACTGGGTATACATGTATGCTCACTCTACGTAAATAAAATAGTTTTTAGGATTCCTGGAGGACTTAAGGGATCATGTGAGGCCATACTATCTTGGACATTGGGATAGTTTCAGTTTCTATTTTTCATTTCATTGGTACTTTACCTTTGTAGTATCCTTGTAATTTTGTATCATTTACTTTTGAAACATGTATCTGGGAATGGTTTGTTTGGGATTTACTTGTACTTTCAGTTTTGGTGTTGTGGGATTTACTATCTTATCTCTGGATCCAATTAATGAAAAGGGTAATTCCTTCCATCTAGTGTGTGATTTTATACCCTTGGTGCTAGTCCCCACTCCGGAACCTATTGAAGGTGGGTCTCGGGGGGTCATTATCTCTCCTTAAACTTGAAGAAGGATGGGTCTGGCAATCTGTTGTCCCTTCCCTCATCTTGGTGAAGGCGTGTTGTGACAATTTCACTTTATTCCATTACCTACATCATCACACATGTATATTATAAGGTAATTATCATGGATTGTGGTATTGATAAAAAATTTATTACAACTCTTAAGTCATCTTGGATCAATGATATACCTAATAAGATCTTATTGTATTTAAAAAATTTTAATTTCAACACAGAAAAAACATTTCATAGACTTCTATAATATTTATTTTATTCAGAAATAGAGGATTTTTATTTTGGTAAATAACTCATTCTACTCAAAAAAATCATTTCATCAATAAATCATGAATAATAATTAATGAGTCATATATATTATCATTACATATATATGTTCTTAAAGGATGTACTATTATATCACATCTGACCCATGAAAAGGTAAAGTGGGGTTTTTATATGTAATGAAATGAATAAATAAATAATATTTATATCTACATGAATACACATAAATAATGAAATGGATTTTTCATTCATAATATAATATTTTTCATGTGGAAGAGATAAATTCAAGAAATGAATTTAGCAACATAATGGTATAATATATGGATTAATAAAATAGAAAATGGTAGGGGTGATGCTCTCTAATTAATGAGAAATTATTTTGGATGTAATCGGATAAAAAGATAAGAAATTAATTTAATCCAACATATTGAAAAAATTAATAATAATATGTACTTGAAAATAATTGAGGAAGTAGAGAATCCACATACCTTAATTAGTTTCATCATAAAACATGAGGACAAAACCATGATGGCTTAAAGACTCTTGTAAAGGACTAATTGGGGGATTAAATAACCACAAAATATTAAATTATGTATTTTTAGTTGTGATGCATGGGGGATGTTTTTTTATTTATTATAAAATGGGGTAACTCTTTGTTAATTTATTACCGTAAGTTTTCGACTCTATATGATAAAGTAATCATATCCATGAAAAATCCCATTGTTTTTCCTATGGATTCTTCAGAATATGGGGGGTTTATAATATTTTATAAAGACATGATCCAAAATCCTTATATAACACATCTAGGTATATGGAAGTCGGTCATGTTTCTAAATAATTGATTTTAAAAAAATAAAATAAACTATATGTTTTGGAGGATTCAGTAAGGGTTCATAAAATTAATAAAATTACCTAAAACACATTATTTTAAATGAAAAAAATTATTTCTAATTTCTATACTATTTATTTTATTTATTACATCACTTTTGGTACTTTAGGATTACATTATACATATCATATATTTAACCTCTGTATAAGTTTTTACCCAATAATTTTAATGCCACTGAAAATTATTGAAATTTCACCATTGGCTAATTATGATGTTTTTATTTAGAAAATAATAATTATTTTATTAAAATCACTATATAAATATGAATATTTACACTTTTACTTTGAATAATCATCTTTATTCAAAAATAAGGTTTTTAAGATGACAACAGCTTCGACCCTTTAAATTTTAAATTTGACTTCATAAAACTATATCATAACCGATTTTTAAATAAATAATACTAACTTATAAGATTTTAAAAAATATAATTTGTTAAATAAAATATTATTTATCAATTGTGTGACTTAATTGAATCTATATATTCCCCTCAAATACAATTTTGATTTCTTCATATCAAAATATATTTTTTTATCAAAAATAATTTTTAATTATTAATAAATTATAAAATATATATATATTTGTAATAATCATTTTAAAAAAATATAAAAATGTGTAAAAATATGGTCCACATAAAGAACCCATTTTTACACCAGCAAATGTCCAAACGGTAATGTGATAGATTGTGGAAGATTCAGGGGTGGTTTAGCTAATAATGGATTAGTGTTGATCTGAAATAATGGTTATATCTCACACAATCTATTTTATTAAGGACTTGCTTGATGAATCAAATCATGGGTTAGTTCATGGGAGATCTCTAGTGATCCAACCGCACTCCAAAATTATGAAAAAATACACTTTAAAAATAATGTCTCTACTAGTTGAGGACATCAATTATCTTTCCTCATTCAATAATTAGTTTCCATTTTCCTTTATAATCACTAATGAAAGTAGTGAAACTATTTCCAATGGTCATAATTTCCAACATTCATATTGACCAATGATCAAATTTTTCAATAGTTAAACTGACCAACAGTCAAAATGACCAATGGTCATACATACCAAATGTATGGCAATGGTCATTTCATAATGGTCACTTTTCCATTGATATATTATATATAAAGCATCATTTATTATATGATTCCAATTTTTTTATAATTCCATTGAAAATATCAATTATATTAATATAATTTATTCTTCTTTTATCATTTTTAATTGAAGGATTAATCTTCCCAAAAGTTTTTTATTATATCGAGTACCCCATTGCATGGTTAGTATTATTTGGTTTTTATATACATATTTTATTATTATTTGTATTAATTGGTATTATTGTATGAAATGAAATATTAATTTTTTCATTTTATTTATATATACATAAATTGTCAAATAAACGATAGAAGTCCTTATAAAATAAGAGAGATCTTCTTTTTTATTCATAGATGAAATTTTCATTCCATTAAATTGTCCTCTGTTAAAGAAAATTATCCTGCAAATTTGAAACTTATATCCAAAACAGTAGTAGATATTTCCCAGTCATTGCTTCCCCATTTTCACATGCACCCACATCATTATTATGACTTCTCTATTGGACATTAACAATTGATGTTTTCCAATTCCTCATCACATGTTCACTTATGTCAATGAACTATATAGGTTCATCCTCAATAGAAAAGTTATCTTCCAACAAGACACTATTTGTATCACGTACATATGTTGGTTAAGACATATAACTTCTTAATTGGGATACAAAGAATGAATCATAGACATTAGAAATATGATTAAATATTTCTAATAAATATCTAAACACTCTAACATGATTGGGAATAAAAAATGTTCTAATATACCACATATTTTTTTTGATTCATTTTGAAACTCATATCCTCTATGGTGATTTCATTATAGATAAAAAATCCCCAACATTAATCTCAATGTCCTTCCACCCTTTATTAACAAAATATATATTTTGACTCTGAGAATCGTTGCTGTCTTTTTGAATAAAATATTTCTATTTTATGGTCTCCTTTATAATATATTTTCCCAAAAATTTTACTTTTCCATCTTCACAGCAATATGTTAGTGTTTGTATAATTTTTTCCATAGATAAATTTAAAATAAGGCATTTTAAATTGAAATATTTAATTTTTATAAAGGATAATTCTATAAGTGGGTGATTCCCCCCCCCCCAATTATATTAAAAATAAATTGAGCTATCCCATTATAATTATTAAAATGTCAGGATAGCCATCTCAGACTTCCCATTAGATATAGGATGATAGTATCTGCTTAAGTTTACTTCTTTTTTCATACCCTATTGAATTCTACATTGGAATTTAGACATAAATATTAGATTTTGGTGAGAAATAATTGAAAGTGATACTCTATGGATTCTCACTAACTCACGAATTTGGAGGTATTCTAGTATTTCAGACTAGAAACACTCTCTTTTTGATATAAAATTGTTATAATTTTTAAATATGTTTATTATTAACCGTATTTAGTTTTTACCCTTATAAGTGTTCATAAGGCATATTAAGAACTCCAAATTGATGTTTACCCAAATCCATATTTATATGTGTAGTGATTTTAATAACCCTTTTAGATGTTTTTTCTCAGCCACAGCTTGTTGAAACACCAAGAACACAACATTATAATCAGAAATATCCCTTTTTATAATATCCCACCAATAGTGATCATGAAGGTCACTATATATAATTTTTACATTGAGGTGTATAGATAATCTTGATATGTGATTTTCAAGAATCAACACTTTTTTTATCTATAGAATTGACTGAATAAATATCATTATAAAAAAATTCATTACACATACTATATGATAAAGGGATGATGGAACAAGATGAAAAGGTTTTGGATCCTAGAGATCATGATTTTCTCAAAACCCCTAGATCCTTGAATTTTTATTCTTATATAATGATAAATCATGCTGCATTTTAGGTAGGTCTTCATTAAAATAATATAACATTGAATGATGGTTGGATTTTCAGGTGGTTCCTTCCACACTGGCAATAGATAGATATAAAAATAAATAATCATAAAAGGAACGACATCACATGTCTCATTATTTTATAGTGGAATAATAGAAAGAGTATATCTATGAATATAAAACATTATCAATAAAACCAACCTATCAAAAGGATTGAAACCATGGAAAATAGTTTACCTGGTTTCTTATATTGCATCCATTTGTCCAATTTTGGTGATAAAAGGTGTTTCCATGGGTGTGTATTCTTCCATATCATTTTTCATTATGAATAATTGAAATAAAATTCTTAGATAATGGGATATATTAACCGATGTTGAGTCACATTAAGGATTTATTTATGGATCAATAACATTAATCTGAATTTTTTCTAGGTTTCTTAAATAAAGGATTGCGTAAAAATCCATGACTTAAACTGGATCCTATGGAATCCAAAAATATTTTTCAATATTTACTCTACAATTGGTTTTCCAATAAGGACTCATAATTATACATAAATGGTTACATTTATCCATTTTTCATAGTTTTTCAATGAAATTGATCTGAATGGTCCCCTAAATGATAAATGTTTTCATTCTACCCCAGGATGATATTAATATTAGTGTTTAGTATGAAAAATTCCTCTTTTTTGTGATGTATGTGTTATTGTTATTCATTTAATCTATTATTTTTGGAGGAATATTATGTTCTATAACATTTATTTGAGTAGGAAATACATGAAACATTTTCGGAGATGTGTTAATAGTTTACATTTTTTAGAAGAGATTTGGTAGCATCTTTGTAAGGAATGATTCTGGAGCCACTCCACCTAATATTATAAACCCACAAATAGGACACAAACTTGTTAATGGTTCATTATCTTATCATGTTAATGGTGGAACTAATACAAATTTCTATTTTCAGTTTAATGAATACATGGAAAGTTCCATAATAAGGGTTTTTATTTCTCCTAGGGGTGGTAAACAACCCATTCATACTAGCTAGTCGATCCAAGATAAATACACCAAATCATAGGCTAAAAAGGTGGATGATAATCATATAAATGACATCAGTTTTAAAATCATGGACATAATATTTTAGGGTCTTGATGAAGATTAGTTAGCTGAGGATTCTGATGAAAGCCAGCAATCCATGTAATAAAATTTTCAAGATATTGTGGACCTTAACTTATGATATGATCAGAAGATATCACATGCCAATAATTGGAAGGGGAATAATAAGATGGTTGCATCTATGTAATTGAAAGTTAAATATATATGTGTTATTCCATAAAAAATATCCCTTATTCATAGAACTGGTAATGAATTTTCATCTTCTAGTAAATATATTTATTTATGATCTTATTTATCAATAAATGAATTCACGTAAAGAACTAATATATTCGAAGTCTCATCTTTTGTCACATCTAATTTCCCTATTTATCTAATTTAAAATGGGCCACATGAGGTATGCAATTCTTTATACGTACCTCTAGATGGATGATCTTCTTCAAAATCATATATGGACCCTCATCCTTCAATGAGGGATGATATCAGAGAGGCCAAACCAATAGATGTTTCTATAGTTAAAATTAAATTATAGTATTCTTACCCAACCAAGGCTAAAAAGGTTATATGGGATGCATCTATTTATAAAAACAATTTTTTAAAGATAGAATAGTCCAATTCGAACCCTACTGCTCATGTGTTGTTGGATGAAAAGGCTTCGGATAGGGTTAATGAATAATTGGGAACAGATTTATCACTATGGAACATGGTTCATCAGTCTCAAGATCACAATGAAGTGATGATGTATGAAAATGATAAATCAAAGGTCCAAACTTATATTAGAATTTAACCTTTTAGAATTATCTTAATACCTTGTGATTAAAGATATAAAAGCATCAATATACTGTGTTTCTTCTCAATCACTTATATAGATGGTATGATTGAATGTAAATAATCATAATTCCATTGAACATCTTGCATATATGAGTATTGTGGAGGGTGGAAAAAATTTGTTAGAGAACCTTTTGATGATATGATGACAACATATATCGATGTTGGGCGTATATATGATGTTGGTGTGCCATTGATAGAGGTTAAGACCTGGATAATGGGTCGTCACCCTCATGAAGGGGTGGAGTATCCTCTTTTCAATGCATAAACACTTGCTCTCGAGTTGTATATGGTTAATTTTTTTATCTTACATGTTTTATTTTTTAATTCTAGTATTTTTATCTCTTATTTTATAATATTAATTATTTTTATTAAAAAATGGGTACTTCAGCATAAACATGTTTTAAAATTACAATCTAGATTAATTATTAATTTTAGAAACGTCCAATCATTAATATCATCTATATTTTTCTGTATCAAAGTATCATCAGTTTGTGATTTCATGATCTTTGATAGTAGTAGCTGTTAATAAATATTTTGGATTGGAATGATGATTTAAATTAATTTATGATTCCTATGTAAATTCATACATGTACCTTGGTTAATGGATCTCCTTCAATTATCATTATTATAAGAATAACATGAACATTCCTACCTGAAGCATCAATAATTTTTTAATCATATGGGGTGTTAATTAAATAGAAATAAAATTCATTAAGAAACACCAACCATCTATTTTTTCTCATGTTCATCTCCTTTTGTGTGAATATATTTTTCAAACATTGTTGTCTGTATATATTTTACAATTATCCCTATACATTTAGTATCTTTGTATCATTATAGAAAAAACTAATTCAACTAACTCTAGGCTAGGAGTAGGATCATTCTACTTGGGGGACATTAACTCTAGATATGCATTGGTGATCAAATTTTCATGTTTCCTGGGAACACATATATTACCCTTTAAATATGTATCACTATATATGAAAAATACAGATTCTGTAGAGGGTAGAGTTTTCATAGGTTTAGTAAATAACCTCTTTTTTTATTCATGGAATAGTTATTCACATTCCTTAATCAAGATAAACATAAAACACTTCTGAGTTATTAGGGTTCATGGATTATAAATCCATGAATTTTTTTCACAAACATTATATAGTATATTTATAGTTGAAGGGAACTAAAAATATCAATTATTGACATAGAATATAGTCACTGCTCTATGACTTTTATCTTGATAGGATCAGCTGAGACTCCTTCATTGTTCAGGATATTCCCCAAAAATGAAACATTTTATTACCTAAATTCAAATTTATTGAATTTTAAAAAATATTCGCTTTAACTATAGTTTTTCAAATAACCCACAGATAATTTTCATTCATCATAGGAGTTTGGAATATATCATAATATCATATATAAAGACAACCACAAATATAACAAGGTATTATTTTGAATACACGATTCATTAGATCCATAAATATGGCCATATAACTAGTCAAACCAAAGAGAATAACAACAAAATTTTAATTCCAATATCATATTTAGAAGTTAATATATCAAATATATTATTTAATTAACCTTAATTGATGATATGCTAATTAGAGGTCATTTTTGCAAAAGAAATGACCAATATAAATATGGTCTGACAAATTTTTAATCCCTATAAGGGGGTATTTTTTCTTCACTTTGATCCCATTATTTTCTCTATAAAAAATTCATAACCGCTTTGATCAATAATTTTTCGTTAAAAAGATAAACTTTCTCCATAATGATACAATAATGGTCAAATAAATCACTTCTATAAAAGATCAAGAAAAATCTTCATTGATTTCTTTCACTCCCTATATTCCATTCTATATGGGGACGTCACTATTATATTAAATTCTGGAATATGTTTAATATAGAATTATATCTCTCTTAATTTCAGTGTTTAAGGTAACTCTTCAACAAACATATCAATGTATTCAAAAATAATAGGGAAAATGTTTATCACTATAAAATCATTTTCTTTTCCCTATCCAAGAATCATCACCATATATAATTATATGGGTTGTTAAATTAGAAAAACCTAATGATGGGATATCAATTCATTGAAAATAACTCCAGGGTTTCCATTTTATATTTTTGAAATTTATTTATATTTTTAGATGATATAGAAATTATACATGGAGATGCATTCCATCCCATTTATAGTGTTGAGTACCTCAATTTTAATAAACAATATATTCTTAATGAGATTGTAGTTTCAAAATTTTATGCTATAGTTTTTATATACCTTTGATGTAAGGAAAATTCCCTAATGAGTTTCATATAATAACTCTACTTCTTGATGTCCTTGTTTTGGTTCTATAATCTTCGAAAGCATTCGTTAATAAAAGGATTACATGAATAGAGAATTATAAAATATAATTAGATTATTTAACTGAATAAAGACTATACCTTCCACCACATCATGCTGAGTCTCAAAATCATCCATCATGAATTTGAAATCACAACCTTTCTCTTTTATCTAATGTTGAGGATGGTGGCTTCACTCCATTTTCCTTTGATTCAAACATATATTTTCAATTATCCTATGTTATTCACACATAAGGTAGGGAACTTAAATATATTGTTTCACTATCATTCCTTTTTCGTTTACATTGAAATTTTTATGCTTCACCTAACTATGATTATTTTGAGCTCTATGGCCATCTCTTATTTTCTTATACCACTTTACACTACCAAGATGACTATTCCATGAATGTTTCTTCCCAGATTAGATTCAAGAGGTTCACTGCATTTTATTCCTCCTATTGCATGATTAAAATTTATCCATATATTTGTATCCATTTCTCTCTAATTTTTATTATTCATATATGGAACTATGTTTCTATAAATACTATTTTAACCTTAATATCCCTCTACACCATCTCATAATAGATTTTATAGTATATTTTTGCTAGATTCTTCTATTGATGTTGTATGTAATGACCCAAAACCCATGTTTCTAGATGAAGAACTAAAATATAGTATTAAATTTGTTTGTACAATGATAATAATAAATTCGATTCTACATATATTTAACTAAGGGCTTTTTTTGTTCTTGGATTCACAGAATTAAACAAATACATAACAATTTTTTAGATCTGTACAAGAAAAATCTATGTTTTTTCGCTGTAAAAATTCAATAAATGATGGTATCCATTTAAGGACATCTAATATAAATTTGAAAAAATTATAACAAATGGGATGGGAATTAAATTCCGTAGTTAGGGTTTTATAATGAGTGAAAAGCACTTTAATAAATATTTTTTTAAAACTCTTTGAAAAATTATTTAATTATAACTATTTGATATATGTAATACATTCTAAAAAATATTAAAAATACAAATATTTTTATAATTATTATCATGAAAATGTCTTTGAAATGTTATCTAATTTCTCATTTAGATTTTTTTAAATTACACATTCTTTACAAATTATTTCAATATTTTGAAAATCCAATGAAAATAATATGACCACAAGAAAAAAACATTTGTAAGAAATCATTTGACGAGGTTGTGGATTCACTCCTCAAACATCATTCTCTATCCAGATACCCATCTTCAATAATAAATTTTTCAAAAAATATTTCTATAATTCTTCTTTCTCAATTACAAACCATCAAAACACATTTAAAATCTATGTGAATTACTTTCAAGGAAAAAAGTAATTATACATCATTGATTATTTTTCAATAACTAGATCTTCATAAAACACTTTTAGAATTTGTAAAAATGATTGAATTTAATAAATTTCATGTTATACCAAATAATTAAACTAAAAACCATTATTTTTTGATACATGGAACCTTATTAAAATTCATAATATATGGAAATTCATTATGCACAAGAATCACTCAAAATTTCAAATTTATTGAAATAATAATTTCCGAAACAATATTTAATATGCCTCCATAAAATGAAATATACAACTTCTTTTGAAATTCACCCTATTTAATAAAATTGTAATTATAATATTATAATATTATTAAAAGTAGTACATTAAATTAATTTTCTTATACATAATATGTTAACTAAAAATTTGATAACTCGATTATCATTTTCAAATGAAAATATTTGAAAACATAAAATAAAAGTGTGAAAGAGAAATAATAAAATAAATATAAATATATATAATTATTATTTAAAATATTAATTTTATAATAAATACATCTGTAGAGTAAATTAATAAAAAAATAAATATCTTGATAATTTTAGTTCATATAAAATCATATTTTTTGAATTCCATTGAATAAAAAAGAAAAAATTCATTTTAGATAAAAATTTAAAGAAATAAATATTTAAAAATTGATGATTTTCATTCCTTATAACAAAAATAAATAGAAAAAGGTGAATTAGAATACTGAGAAAATGAGATAAACAATAGTTTTAAGGAATAAAAACTGAATATTTGATAGTTAACATGTTATCTGATTTTAATAGTATTTTGTGTAATTTATACGAATATTAAAATTTAAAAAAATCATACAGCTATATTTTAAATTCATGTATATAGGAAGATTAGTTTTATTCATAATTACATGAAAAATATAACATATAATTTCATTTTCCTTCTATCTGCATTTTAGAGTGTTAAATAATGACATTTTTAAGAAATTTTAATGAGTAATGGATTTTGACATAATTAAAAAACACAATGTTTTATATTCATGATTTAGAAAAATGATTATTGAATAGATTGAAAACATTAAAAAATAATATAAAATATATATTAGTATTTTTTTATTTCAGAATGACTTTCTAGCTTCTTCCATTTATAGAATAATGAGAAATCATACAGAAATCGTTGAAAAAAATGATTTAAAAAGAATATTGTATTGAATTTTAAAAGGAACAATTAATTTAGAAAGAAAAATGATGAAAAATAAATCAAAATTGACTAAATACATTCATTGCATATAGTTGTTTCATTTTAATGTAGAAAAAGAAGAATAAAACATAAAAAGATGACAAATAGGTATGAAACAACCCGAAAACAACCAATAAAGACTACACTCATATAATAAAGAAGATATATTTAAGAAGATGAAAAATAAGGGAAATTAATACATTGTAAATGATAAGAGTTATGACCTTCAATAATATTTGGATAAATATAAATTAAATACACAAAAAACTGTTGCAAATCAATCAAACAAGACCAAGAAGATGGTTTCGATGTGGAAGAACATCCCACACTCAATTTCTTTCTTTCATATCCAGATATGGAGTTCAATTCCCCATTGTGGTTAAACCCCACAACTAGTTGAAAATCACATGGATCCCCCTTTTTGGTAGACAATCTTCTTCATCTTCACTCAAACTCTTTTTTGTGGTAGAAAAATCTATCTGAAATCAAACCTCATCCTATATCTAATATCAAGGAAATTATGAATCTTTTCATCATTATGATTAGAATACTCTATTCTAAACCCCCTTCTCTCATTTTTTCCAACTGACGATGAACCCATCTATTTCTCCCTTATCATCATTTTCCTTGTTTTTTATTCGTGTCGTCATTATTTTAATTCATTATTTATTTTTCCTAAAATAAACATATATATTTCGTATTATATATTTAATCAAATTAATATTCAATTTATTATCAAAATTTCATAATATATTTTTAAATACATAAATTATAATTATATAACTTTCTATAATTCAAAAAAATGTAAACATGTTAGTATTTCATATATAAAATTTATTACTTTAAAAACCATAATAACAATTTTATTTTAAAATAATATGTTTTTTCATTAATTATTATTATTATTTTTATTATTATTACCTTTAAAAAGTATAATTTTCATTATTATAAGAAAATATATAGATTTTTTCTTATTTCATGTAATTATATAATTTTAATTATAATTAGTATATTATATATTTCATAAATATATAAATTCTATTTTAAATTCTAATTCTTACATAATCATTTTTGTTTCCAAATAAATTAAGTCTTTAAAATAATATATTTTTACATAAATAATAAAATAAGTGTATTTCTAGAAAAAAAATCTTATAATAAAAATAATACTATATAGAATTATTTTATTTTAGAATAATGAATTAAAATCAAATATTTTTTTCTTGATGTTAATAATTTAGATTAAAATATTATAGCATAAGATTTCAATAATATATTTTTTTAAAAGAAGAATTCAGGAAATATAACTATTTAAAATAAATGAATGTATTATTATTTGTATGTATTAGTATATAATTTCAAATATTTAAAACATAATATCTATTATTATCTTGAGAAAATAGTTTATTTTAAAATATAAAAAAATTTAATAAATTTTTAATTTTCTATGATATTACATTATTCCCCCATTAAAATAATTGTTCCCTCTCAATTCATTCGTCAAACATAGAAAATTATGAATTTTCATCTTCAAAATTGAGAAAAACTATAATTACTAAACATATACAATATACCACTTAGAACGATGACTCATAAACATAATATTTTTCTACAACCGTCTTCTAATTGCAAATGTAATGACCTAGAAACCACACTTCTCGATTCCACACAAAAACAAGATGTGTAATTTTTTATATAAATAATCTACAAATTTAATAGTTCATTTATGAAATTGAGGAATTTTTCTAGTCTAGGATACATAAATTCGAAAATACCGTCAAATATATCATAGTTTTAGAAAATTCAAATTGAATATTTATCTTTTTTTCTTTATTATAACTCTTAAAATAGATACATCCATTTATTAAATTCTATGATACCTTTTAAATAAAATAAAAAAAATTGATGCGATTTAAATTTCCCAGTATGTTTTTTACATCCAGTGAAAAAAAACTATTTTTAAGTATTTATTTTGAAATCTAATTAAAACTATTTATATCTGATATAAAAATTTATATTTATATTAAATATCAAAAAAATTAAAAAATATTTATTATTTTTTAAATTCCCTTCAGAACTACTACATTGAAAATAAATCGAATTTATTAGTCGAATAAATATAGAAATTTTATACATTATTTATGGATTATTTTTTATATTTGGATGATCCTATGAAAAAATATAACCACATGAAATATCAACAATAGTAAAATGCCTCCTAAGTCCATGGGTTCACTTTCTATTCCTTATTATCCAGCCTAATACCCAACTGTCAGATTAAAGTTTTATGAATCCATTGTATAGATACACTCTTATCTTTTAAAACCCATAAAAAACATTTGAAAACAATGTGAATTATTTTTTAAAAATAGAATAATTATAATTTCTTGATTCATTTTCAAAATCTACATTTTTATAAAAAACTATTAGAATTTGGGTAAATCCCTTAATTTAATAAATTCAATGTTATGGGACATAATTAAATTAATAAAAAATATTTTATTCCACACATGGAATTTTTTTATATTCAACATATATTTCCATTCTATATTAAATCCAACACTCTTGATTTCAATTATAAATAAATAATAATTTATTAAATATGCATTTACACTTACTTGATAAAATGAAATATAGAACTTTTGAAAATAATACTTATTCATAAAATGGTTATTATACTATATTATTATTATTATTGTTATTGTTAAAATAAGTTTTTTTTCTTATACATAAAATATAAACTTCAAAATTGATAACATAAATTTCATTTTCAAATTAAAATATTTGAAAACATAAAGTGAAAGTTTTAAAAAATAATCAAAACTAAAAAAAAACTAAAATTTATTATTTTAATGAAAAATTTAAAAAACATAAATCAATAGGGTGAATTTATTAAAAAATTTAATTACTTATGTATTTGAATACATATAAAATCACATAGGTTTTTTTGATCTCATTCATCTGAAATAAATAATCTGTTATAAAATTATAATCTAAAGAAATAAATATTTGAAAATTAATGTTTCGATTACCTTTCAATGAAATCATACCTGGGATGATGTATGTGAATAATGAAAAAATTACAAAAATTTATAGTAATGAGGAATATATATTGAGTTTATGAGAGTTCCCATGTCATCTATTTATGGTATCATTTTGTGTAATTCCTATGCACGTTGGGATTAATAAAATAAATACTATTTTGTTATAAATTAAAATCAATACCAAGATTCACTATATAAAAATGTAAATAAAAAATATAATATATAATTTAATTTTTATTTTGTGTATATGTTAGTGTTTCATATATGGAGGTTTTCAAGAAATTTGAGTAGTACTAGGTGTTGACAGAAAGACAAAAACAAAACAATTTATATTTAGTTACAATATAAATGAAAAAAAAAAATTAATACACTAAAAAATGATTGAATATATATTATTTATACCATTGGTTTGGATTTTTTTAAAGCATCTTCCCATTATTTAATTGAGACAAATCCCAAAGAAATCATTGATTTTTTTTTAAAAATACTATAATTTAATATAAAGCGTTACATTTGATTGATAAAGAAAATTGAAGTGTATGAAAGAACCAATATTTTCCAAATTGTTTAGAAATTATTCAAAATTTATTCAACACATGTATTTCATATAAAACCCACATTTTAATGAAGAAAAATTAGAACAAAAATATCCCAAAATTATAAAAAACATGCAATAAATGACCCAAAAACACCCAATATAGATTGCAATCATCATAAATTGGATATAGATTGAAAAATATAAAAATATATGGGAAATGAATACCCAACAATTTATAAGAGATAAGATCATCATTAATATTAATATCCATGTAATGTAAATAATCAAACACCTACTTCTGATCTATAAAATGTAAAACAAAAGGAAGAAATCAATAGTAAAGAAAATCCCTCACTCAATTTTACTCTTCCAACTTAAGATCTAAAGTTAGATACCCCTTCATGATTAATATCCTTACTATTCAAACCATTTTCAAATTCCCATCATGGTTAGTTGATCTCTTTTGGATTAGCTCGAGCTCTCATTTGTAGAACGTACCTCCATCTAGAAATGAACCACATCTGAAATCATAACTTACCACTGTTAATCATCTTAGTGTTAGTGTCGGAATCTAGGAATCATGACTCATTTTTCTATTTTTTCCCAAATGAGGATAAAACCCTTTATTTATTAATTTACTTCATTTAAAAAAATTATTTATATTATGGTTTTCTAATTCATTCAATTTTATTAAATTACCAAATTTATTTCATATTATATATAAAAAAATATAATATTATTTTTTATAAAACAATTTATTTTGTTTTTTTGAATACTTATAATATAAATTTAATAAATTTAATATTTTTAAAAAAATCAACTAATTATAATTTAATGAATAAAATATTTTACCATGAAAACAATTATTATTATTTTCATTCAAAATTATATGTTTATCATTAATTATTCTTATTATTTTTATTAACATTAATTTTAATAACTTATAATTTTTAAAGTGATAATAAAATATATTGAATTGTATGTAAATGAAGTAAATATAAGATTTTAATTATAATAATTATATTATATTTTAAAATTTAATTCTTACATAATATTTTAACTTCCAATTATTTTTAGTTATTCAAACAAATTTTTTTTACAAAAATAACCAAATTAATATATTTATATATAAATATTGATTTAAAAAAATAATACTATAAAATAGTATTTTATTTTTGAATATTAATTTAGATTCCAATCTTATTTTTTGATGTTAGTAATTTATTTAAAAATATTATAACATAATTTTCAAAAAAATTTTCTAAAAATATTATTAATGATGAAACAAATTTATTTAAAATAATTCAATGTAATATTGTTTCTAAATATTATCATATAATTTTAAATATTAAACATTTAATTTAAAATATTATTGTAATACATAGTTTGTTTAAAATTTTAAAACAAGTCACTAAATGTATTACATTTTCAAGGATGTTATAGGGTCATAGTATACTGAATAACCTTTATACCTTTCCCTTAGGATCCATAAATGTTTTATAGGTATATCATGAAAGTCATGTAATTATAATTTATTAGGTTACAACCAATTCATTTTTATTCAACTCCATATCTAATAATTCCTTCCCTAATTTTTTTCACATTGAATGGAAACAATATTTATTAAAAACACTTATTTGATCTCTCCCCACACCATAACATCAATATCCCATATTGGTCTTGATTTCTTCATTTTTTGTCAAAGACTCCTCAATTTATCCTTTAATGTGGAATATAATTAATATGATTTTCTCTAGCAAGAAAAATCATAGAATAGAAAATATCTCTTTTAAAAAGCTAATCCATTTTTGAAAATTAATGGATCAATATATCCACTAAAATATGGTGTTTATTTATACATGAAGGGAAAAATGTATATTGTTCCATTCTAGGAGAATATAACCACTATACATGATTCAAGTTATAATTTATAATCCTAGATAGTTGGTTAATCATCCTCATCAATTTTTCCATTCCATCTTTAATCTTGTTGTGAAGGTTAGCATTGTATCCTTTAATGGACTCATCATTTACACTGTTCTTATTATTCACCCCTTTATTTTAATATAGTGATAGATTTTTTGGAAGATTATTTATTTCTGAAATCCAATAGTTTAAATGTGAGTATATTTCTTAAAACTACATTCATAATTATTTTATTCTTCTAATATCCTCTAATTGAATTTACATTTTCTTAATATTTCTTATAATGGTCAAGATGAATCATGAGATTTGACAATGATATTCAAAAACATGTCAATCTATCTGTAACAAAAGGCCCAATATATTACATGAAATTAAATTTGAGTAAAATACATATTCACTAATTTCTAGGTTATTACACCTACTTGGTACTATGAAATATCACCATCCACTTGTTATATCCAATAGGTGATTTCATTAATATTTATAAGAACTAATTATAATGGTTATACTGTTTTCAATGGTTATAATTCCAAAAAATCCAATTGAATTATGATCATATTTTCCAATGTTCATGCTAAACCATAATTATATTGACTAATGGTCATATATAGCTATTTGCAGTTAACTAACATATCCCAGTAGTCACTTTTCCCATTATACACTATAAATAGTCAACTAATTACTTCATGATTCCAAAAGAATCTTATGTTAAACTTGATAATTAAAATTTTATTCCTAAATTTTAATTTTATTTTAATATTTTTCATTAAAGGTTTAATCATCCTATGATAGTTTGATCTTATCTAGTACACCATTGTAGGATAGATATTATCTGATTTTTATATCCATGTACTTTTCCTAGGTATATTAATTGGTATTATAACCTAAAATTTTTTATTTATTTCTATCATATAATATCTATGAACATCTAGTTTTAAATATAATAAGATATTCAATAAAAAAAGAGATCACTTTTAGTAATCATAAATGACTTATTTTGACCATTATAATATTCATTTATTAATTCCCATTTTATTTATGATCCACCATAAAGTATTTAAATATATAATTAACATTAATTAATTAGGTATAAAACATTTGAAAATAATGTGTCATGATATATACATCCTTAAAATGATTCTTCATAATTATTATTATTTTCTCTCACACCATAAATTTTATTTTTAGTCAATGGATTGAAACAAAATGAATGATATTAATCATGAATTTTAGGGAAAATGTTATTATTTTAGGTATGAAAATGGCATTGTTAATAATGAGAAATATATTTATATTGTTCCTAATTACCTATCATGCATTTTTTTTAAAAGTTATACCCTAACCATATCTTAGAATCACTAAAGAAAAGATGGATAGAGTCTCCTCGTAGTCTAGGTGGTGGAGACCAGAAAAGAATAATAGATCATTTCCTTCCTTCCATAAATATGGAAGGTGTAGTATAATAGAATTTATCAGAGGATGAATCATTTTTTTGTTTTTGGAAAGTATGAGATGAACATATTGTTATAGTGATGAAAAGTTATGAATTTAATTGAGAGATGTAAATTTTAACCTAGATATCCATATATATATTTTTGTATTTATTTCGGGGCAATTGGAAATTATTTAGATCGATAACAAATATTAATGGTTAATTTCTAAACAATGGAATGACATATGATTGGAGTGATGTTTTTTTTACATTGATTCACAAATCATATTCTAGAAGTATTTTTACCAATTTAATACACATTATATGAAATATGAAATATAAATGGGTTGTTCTGATTTTGGAATAATATATTTATTAATGTAATATTAAATTAACAGTAATGGATACCATCATGGGTTTATGATTTTAAGGATTATAACAATTTCAAATTCATAAACATCCCATTTGAGGTATTGGGTGATTGGATCAATAGTGTAACAAATGATATATTTCATGTCGGTTTTTTCATTTTCTCACAATAGTTACTATAAAGAGGTATATTAGGAGATGTTTTAAATATAATATTAATATCGATTCATAAAAATAGATGTTATTAATGTTGAAACCATGGTTGTTCATTGCATGAATTGGAGAATGGTTTGTGTTTTTTGTCAATCATTATTGGATGTTCATAATTTTTTCCAGTAAAGTAATCATACATTTTAAGAAGACAACAGTATTGAAGGTGGTGTCATTTTATAATGTTTTCCAAATTTTTGTTCCTGAAAATTATAAAATGGGAAAATGTGTGTTTGGAAAAGGAACATGCACGGAAATGGCTAGGTGTGTTGGAAACTTGTGCACATGGTATGTCTCAAGATCATATCGTCGAAAAATGGAAAAGACATGTGCTGCATGAAATATTAGAGTGGTGTGGGAAAAACATAGATTGCATGATAAATTTGGTTTCCATGTAGTAGTGAATATAGGTTAGTTTTATTGTGAAAAAGTTGTTTCAGGATCAGAACGATGAAAAATGGAAAAGGCATGAGGTGCGCGAAAATGCCAAAGATATGCGCAAAAAATGGTTCCCGCACGAAAAAAGGATTTCGTGTGGAATGAGCATTTGGAATGACAAGGCATGGTTTCACACACGGGGGTCAGTGAAACCTATAAATAATAGGTGACCCCCCTAATTCGGTATAGTTGAAGACTCAGAGAAGATCTGAGTTCTAATGCACGTAAAAGGTGCGTGAAAAGGGAGTTGCATGAAAAATGTGACGTTGCGCATAAATGTCTAAGGTCCTGAAGAGGCAGAACCTGGGCGTAAATGTTGATGTTGCATGTAAATGTTCGATTTGTGCGAAATAGCAGAACCTACACGTTAAAGTGGAGGCTACACATAAAAGATTTATTTGAACAAAAAGGGTACTGTTGGGAGAAATATTTTCCATGAAATAATCAAATATTGTGCACAAAAGTGAGATCATGCACACAAAGGGTAGGTGTTGCGTGAAATAGTCAGTGTAACTGGTTTCCATGTTATGAATATCCGGTTCAGTGGTTTAGTGCTTTCAATTGCATCAATCTAAAACTTCGATGCAAGTAGAGTCTCGTGGTGAGCCGCAACAAAGACTTCAATTCAAATCTATTGAATAAACCTTCATGTATATAAACTGAGGGAGACATACCCAAAGGAAGTGATCTAGGGGGACTCAACAGGAGTGACCTGAGGGATGTAGTGATCTATCCCTGATCTTTTGTAAATATAGGGATCCAGGGATAGAGTAACTATACCCAATCATTATAATCCATAGCTAGTGAAGTTTAGTGGATTTAAGTATTACTGGAAACTTGTCAGTGTATGCTCCTTGGACATAGCCCTTAGTGGTGAACCAAGTAAATGTGATGTGTGGTCTCTTTTTCTTATGGTTTTCTTTCTTTCTATACCCATCATCCTTAGAGGTTTAACAAGTTCCTACCACCGTGGGAACAAGAACCTTGTTTTAAAAGAAAAAGTTGACACCCTGATTCACCCCTCCCCTCTCAGGGTGTCCTAGGGTCCTAAAAGTGGTATCAGAGGGTAAAGTTTATTGGTGTTAGATATGTCTATTTTCATCATGGAGAATACAGTCAATGAAAGGGGGATACCTCTCTTCTATGGATGTAATTTTTAGATTTGGAATAACAGAATGTGATCTTATTTAATATCCCTTGGAATGGAAGTCCTGTTTGATACTGTGCAAGAAACAGAACTTACTGATCAAACAAGGCTTGCTATGACTGATACATAGAGGAATGTTCATGAGACATATGCTAAATCTTAGAATTCTATCACTAATGCTCTTTCAGATCAGATCTATCTAAAGGTGATGATATTCTCCACAACAAAGTCTATATTGTATAATCTTGAAAAATGTTTTGAACTAGATAGCAATGTAAAGTTGGAAAAACTTCAGGTCTTTCACAAAAGGTTTGATGATCTAAATATCCTTCATAATGAGAATGCATATTCATTCTTTAATCGAATTACAGATTTAGGGGGTGAAATTCGAGGTTTTGTAGACGAAATCCAAGACATTGATATTGAAAAGAAAATGCTGTGAATAATTCCTCCTATATACATTGCAAATGTGTAATCCTTTTAAGAAAGCAATCTCTCTAAACTATATATGGATGATCTTATAAGTAGTCTAGTGGCATATGAGATAACAGTCAGACTCGAAGATGTCCCAACTCATGATATCAAAGAAATTTCATTGAAATCCATAGACCAACTGAAAATTTTAGAAGATAGTGGTGGTGAAAATGATGAGGAAAAATAAATAATTTCTACCATTTACAAGAAGCTGAAGAGGGGAAAAGATAAATTTAGAGGTATGTTACCTCTGGCATGCTTTTGTGGTGAAAGAGTTGGGAATATTACCTCTCATTTCCAAAAAAATAATGATGATGATTAGAGTGAAGAAAAATATATTGAGATGCCTCAAAAATGGGTTTTCAAAAAGGATACCTCAAATATAGAAAGAATGTATAGAAGAAGTTTCTTGTCTCTAAAGAGGAAGATGGTGATAATGAATTTTTTGAACAAGAAGAACCATAATTTAAAACTGGAAACCATGCATTCATGATGGATACCATTGAAAAGTTAGAACCCTCAATCAATAAAGGAAGAGATAATCAGACTACTCCTAATGATGATCCCATGATTCAGATTAAGTATGTTTTTTTCCAAGATTGAGGATAAATGTATGTGATGCAATAATTTGAAGGAAATGATAGAAGAATCATCATAATATGTTGATGATATTGAAGATGAAATTGAACGACTAGAAGAACTAGTGAGAGTGAAATCCTTAATAATTGAAAGCACTGATGATGTTGTAGAACTAAAGCTTAGAATTGAGAAACAGGAAAGGGATATAAGTGACCGTACGTAAGGAATAGAAGAGATGTCCAAGATTTTTTATGGTCTTGAGGATGAAGTTGTTACTCTATAGAGTAAACTTGAATATCAATCAACCACAAATGAGGGTAAGAAGAAAATTCATTTTGGAAGATTCTTAGATGAAAAATTACTCGTAAGAGCCAAATATGGTTTAGATGGGGTTGAAAAAATATTCTGTGATCAATGACTTGATTGCATAGGAAATATTGGAATCAGTTGAAAAGTTGAGATATCAATTGATTGATGTAAAGATAGCCAAAAGAAAGACAAGATGAAAGATGGACATGTTGAAAAGCAACCTGAAGTGTTGAAAAAGAAACCCTCATTTCAAATCAAAAGAAAAACTGTAGATGATCCTAAAAAATTCACAAATGATAGGCAGTCCAAATATTTTCCCAAGAAAGAACACATGAGGAGAAATATAAGTGAGAAGACATTTTCCCTCATGAGGTTTATTTTATATCGCTATCTAGGCCACACCAAGTCATATTGTGAAAAAGAACGAAGCTACATGAATGGGGAAGATCTGGGAAGTCAAGAGAGGAGGCCGATTTCATATCCTACATCTTATTAAAGAAATAGCTTCTATGGATAATGTTTTCAATGTTCTAACTTTGTTCATAATACTATGTATTGCAGGAAGAGGTACGACAAGAGATATTCATACAACTCTGAGAGATCGGTCGATATTCACCCTCTCAATGGTTTTTTTCTCACGAATATGTTTCCCCTCTATAATAAAAGTATTATTTTGAAGAATATTATTTTGTAGAATAAAGAATTATAATTTCATTATTATACCACAGTAAATCGAATATCTCATGGAATGAAAATAAGAAAATTCACAATTCTAATCTATCATAAGTATCCCCTCAAAGCTACAGAAAGAAGCAACACCTAGATTCATGATTGTGGATGTTAATCACATAAGATAGGAAATGAGGACCTTTTGAGGAATATTAAAAATAAGGTTGATGGAATAGTGAGGTTTGGTAATGATTGTTCTTTGAAGATTAAATGCTGGGGAAATACTGCTCTGGCCAATAGAGAGATAAAGAAGACCCAAGTTTATTATGTTGATGGTATACCTCACAATCTACACAGTTTGAGTCAACTCAGTGACTCAGGGCTCATAACATTTAATCAAAAAGGTAGCACTATTAATGGAAAAACATAGAATTATCTTATGAAAGGATATAGATCATATGTAAGTGTATATCAGGTTGAATGTAAATAGAACTATTATTATTTGTCTGTTGAAGAAAAAAACAACATGTGGCATCAAAGGCTGAGGCACATTAACCAAAAAGACATGGAAAAGATATAAATTATGAAGATTGTAATGGATATCCGAATTCTGAAACATGAATGGGGAATGTCTCGTGATGCTTTCATATAAGGGAATATAGTCTGTAATTCATATTGAGGAAATAAGAAAAGTGAATCACACCTCTTGATCTCATTCACATAGATGTATGTGGCCTGATAAATGTTGCTGGAACTCATGGAGAGAGGTACTTCATTAATTTTATTGATTACTATAATCGAATGGATTGTGTCATGTTTATTCACAATAAGTGGCAAGTACTTGATTTCAGGAAAACCTATCTCTGGATTGTTGAGAATGATACTGGACAAACAATCAAAGTCCAACAATCTTAATATAGAGTGGAATACACATCCATTGAGTTTGAGAATTACATAAAATACATGGAATACCGCATGAGGTAGATGTTGTTGGAACTCCACTATAAAATGTGGTTGATGAGTGTCGAAATTGACAGGTCAACCACATGGCTGCAACTTTGTTGATTGAGATTCATATCTGTCATCATTATTAGAAAGAATCTGTTGAAGCAGCAGTGCACATTCAAAATCGAACGCGGCTTTATATGGGAGATATGAAGAGACATATAAATTGTGGCATGTAAGGAAACCTTCTATTAAATAACTTCTTTTTTTTCGAAAGAAAAGGCTTCATCCGAAATAAATAAGGAAATCAAGGGAAATATGGTGAAAATTCTGATGAAATAATATTTCTTGGATATCCAATGAATAACAAAGTATACAAGTGTTTCAAAAAGTGCTTGAGTACAACTGTGGAAAGCATTGATGTTAAGATCATTAATGAAAAAACCAAAAATGACTCAAATAATTACTATGATGATGAGATAAATGATGAAGAAGATTGTAAACATAGAGTAAATGAAAATACAGAAATTGAGGCAGGTGTACAAAACCCCCAAGAATCCCCTCATGATATTGACTTAGAAAAAGAATCTGAAGTTGAAACCATAGCTGGAGAGAATTCAGTTGAACCTCAGATGAGGAATCATAGAGTAGAAATTGATCAATCAAAAATCATTGGGGATTGGACTAAACCAACACAAATGAGTAGAATGAGGAGTAACACACAATATGCATTCTTATCAACAGTGGAACCATCCTCATTTGAAGAAGCAGAAAAAGATAAATCACAGGTGAAATCCATGAATAAAGATATGTGTCATATTGACTAGAATCAGACCTAGGATCTAGTAAATAGACCCGAATGTCATAATGTGATGGGTACATGGTGGATTTTCATGATCAATTTTGACGAGGAAGGAAGTATTATCAGAAATAATGCACGACTAGTATGTAAAGCATATTCATAGATTGAAGGTGTCGATGTAGAAGAGACCTTTTCACAAGTGGCTATAATAGAGTCAATCATGCTTTTTCTTGACTATAAATTCAAATTGGATATAATGTATATCAAATGTATGTCAAGACAACATTATTGAATTGTATTCTCAGAGAAAAGGTCTACATTGAACAACCAATGGGTTTTTTCTTGGTACATATGAAATAATGGTGGGAAAAATAAAGAAGGCACTCTATGGTTTGAAGTAGGCACAAAGAGTGTGGTATTCCCAACTGGATTCTTATCTCAGGAAGATTTAATTCAAAAGAGGAGTAGATCACAATCACTATGTGAATAATTCTCCGAAAGATCAGTTCATGGATCAAGTTTACGTTGATGACATTATAATTGGTGGAAGTAGGCATAAATAAGTGGATGAATTTTCCAATCACATGAAATCATAATTTGAAATGTCATTGATTAGGGATCTCACATATTTCATGGGGATGTAGGTGACTCAAAAGAAAGATTACACTTTCATATCTCAGTAATAGTATACAAGAGAGTTGCTGAGGAAATTTAATATGCATGAATCTGAACCAATTTCATCTCCGATTGCAGTTGAAACCAAACCTGGAAAGCATGAGGATGAGACCTTTGTATATCCCACCATGTACAGGAAGATCATTGGGAGCCTGCCATACCTGACAGCAACATAGCTAGATATTGTATTTGCAACATTTATAGCAGCCTGCATTCAGAGTAATCCAAAGGAGGAACATATTGTGGCTGTAAAAAGATTCATGAGGTACATTCAAGTTACTCATAAAATTGGGTTATACTTTGTTGTAGGAAGGGATAGTTAATTATCAGTGTTTTCTAGTACTAACTGGGATAGTAATGTTGTGGCAAGAAAGTCCACAAATGGTGTAGAATTTTAAATTGGGCATAAATGTGTTGGATAGTTGAGTAAGAAATAAGAAAGAACTTCTCTTAGTACTACTAAAGCTGTGTATATCACCGCTACAAAGGAATGCACTCAACTACTATGGATGAAGCAAAAACTGATTGTTATTGGTGATAAGGTGAAACAACCAATGGTGGTTTACTGTGATAAGAGCGTAATTGATCTTACAAAGAATCTTTTTAAACATTCCCATAAAAAACATATTGAAATCAGATATCAATTTATCAAGGAAAAAGTTGAACAAGGTGTTATTAAAATGAATCATCTAGGAACTAATGAGAAAGTGTCCAATATCCTGACCAAGCCCCTGTCAGTGTCTGTGTTTGAGAAACATTGGTTGAACCTTGGTGTTCATCCACCTCTTAATGCAGAAGGACGTTCCGAAGTACCCCGCTCCCCAGTTATGTTAACTATTTTTAATCTGTTTGTGGATATGATAGAGGTTTATGGGGGAGATACTATCCAGGGGGTGTATTGACCTATTCAATGAAGAAATACGAGTATTTTAGTTTATTTCCAATTGGGGAGAAGGAATAAATTCCATACAAGTTCTATATCAAGATGATAATTTATTTTAGGATGAGATGGAATACATTTAGGACATATAATGCTTCTCTCACATAGTAAGAGAATAGCTGGGGAATCTTTAGGAATTACAAAACACAGGATCCAAATTCACGCTTCGCATCTTATTTTGTTCATCGAGCACTACTCATGTAGACTTAGAGTATTGGCTGAGTTGATTCTTTCATTTTTGGTTTTCATGTGGATGGTGCCCTATTGAATTTATTTGTTTATTGGTAAAAACCCAACAGAGGTGATTGTTTTAACCATGGATGTTAATTGAATGAATTGGAGTATGGTTTTTCTTTTTTCAATCCTTATTAAATGTTCAGATTGTTTTGCAGTAAAGTGATCATATTGTTTAAGCAGACAACAGTATTAAAGGTGGCATCATTTCCTAGTGTTTGCTAAATTTTTGTGCCTGGAAATTGGGAAATGGGAAAATGTGTGTTTGGAAAAGTAACATTTGAGAAAAAGTATTGGTGTACTGGAAACATATGTGCAATTTATCTTTTGGGATTAGATCACCGAAAAATGGTAAAGGCATGAGCTTCACGAAATATTACAGCGGTGCACAGTAAACATGGATTGTGTGCTAAATTGGTTTTGCATGAAGTAGTGAATTTAGGATGGTTTTCTCACACAAAAGGTGTTTCGGGATCAGAAAGATGAAAAAATGGAAAAGGTATAAGGTGTACAAAAAATCAGAATACATGCGCAAGAAATGGTTCTTGTGTGAAAAAAGGATTGCACGATGATTGAGTGTTTTGCATTATAATGCGGGGTTTTTCATGCGGGGGTCGATGATGCCTATAAATAAGAAGTGACACCCTCATTCGGTATGGCTGAAGTCTTAATGAAGATCCATGTCTGATGAGTGAAAAAGGTGCGCAAAAAAAAGTTTTACGAAAAGGGGGATGTTACTCGTTAAAGACCGAGGTGTGTGAAAAAGCAGAAGCTACATCTAAAACATGAAGTTTTGCATAAAATTCTATGTTGTGTGAAAAAGAATAAGCTACACGTTAAAGTTGAGGCTACACATAAAATAATCAGTTTCATGAAAAATGATGTTGGATTGAAAAGTATTTTCCACAGTAAAATAAAATATTGCACAAAAAAAGTGAGATAATACATGCAAAGGGTAGGTGTTGCGTGCAATCATCGGTGTAACCAGTTTGAACGTTCTGAATATCTGGTTCAGTGGTTCAGTGCCTTCAAGTGAATCAATTTAGTACTTCGATGCAAGAAGAGTATCATGCTGATTAGAGTCAACGATTTCAATGCAAATATATTGAGGAGACCTTCACGTCTATAAACTGAGTGGGACTTCACCAAAGGCAATGAGCTAGGGGGAGTGAACAGGAGTGATTCGAGGGACGTAGTGAGCTATCCTTTAACTTTTGTAATGGCAGTGAGCCTAGGATAAAGTGACTATTATTTAACATTGTAATCCATAGCTAGTGATGTTTAGTGGATTTAGGTACAAATAAAAACATGTCGGTGTATGCTCCTTTGACGTAGCCCTTAGTGGTGAACCAAGTAAAACTGTTGTGTGGTCCCCTTTTCTTGTGGTTGTCTTTCTTTCTATACCCATAACTCCAACATGTTCAAGTAGTTCCTACCACTGTGGGAATAAGATCATTGTTTTAAATGAAAATTTTGACACTTGGATTTACCCCTCCCCTCTTAGGGTGTCCCATGGTCCTACAATTAAAATATTTAAATGGAATTTAATCACATTGTTTATTTCATAACTGACGTTATATTCTGGAATACATGGTTTTTCACATCAGATATAGAAAAAATAACATGAAAAAGATTATTATTAATAGTTTACTAAATTATATTTTAAAATCCTATCTGACAATAACCTTACTCATTCTTTAATATATTGTTTATATTATAATAGATTTTAAAATACTTTTAAAACTTCGGTTTTTTATAAAAACAAATTTCGTAAATCAGATTTAAAATTTTTCATATATGTTATAAAATAACAAACATAAGGAATATTTTTTTAAAGGAATTTTAATAATATTTCCTCTCCCAATAGTAAAATAGACCATAAGAAGAAAAATTGTATCATATTAGAAAAGAAGCATCAGAAAAACTATAGTAGTAAAATATATATAATTTGATGATTCAATATTACAACATATATTAAAAATATACTAAATCTAAATCATACATGTCAAACGATTCACCAATTCACTTTTAAATTATCTTATATCAACTCCATTATAAGTTAAAGGGTAAAATAAATATAAAAAATCAAAATAAATAATTTAAAATGTATCCTAAATATAATTATTGAAAAATAATAGGCTGAGTTTATAACTAAACCTAACCATCATAAATATTATAGTCTTCCTAGTTGAAATTATCTAAAACAAATATCTTAAAACATAGTATCCAAATTCCATTAATCCTTATTCTTTATAATTTTTCTTCATAAAATAATTTTTCAATTAAAATTAACATTTTATGTATTTATAGCCAAAATGTAGTAATTTTACCTGAGTTTTCACCTTTTATTTTATATAATTTATCTTTATGCCCTTCCTTCTTATTATCTATAATATGTAATTCCATTAACTTTTTTAAAAAATTATGTATCAAATACATTTCAATTTCGTTATTATATATAAAAGCATTAAAATATTCTAGCATAAATTTTCAATACATTTATAAATGTATCTGACACATTACCATTGATGGAGAATAGTGAGTACAATGTATTTTCACTTAAATAAAAAATTCCCAACATCTAATGTTCACTCATATATAAGAGAATATAATTCTATTGGTTATTTTAATAGGTGATTTATAATGATTTATGATATATATGTTTCTTACTTTTAATGATATAGATTTATATAGCACTGAATAATTTCATTTTTTTATAGTCTTCCATCAATATAAATCTCTTTTATGATTCGTTCATTGAATTTTCTATATTTTAAATACATTTTCGTTCCATAAATCCATATAACTATATAATGTGATGACAGATACATGTTTTATAAGGATTATTAATACAAAAAAATATACATAGAATGTTTAAATAATGGAATGATATATGTTAATTGACATACCTATAAAAGACATGTATCGTGTTGATGCCCAAATTATCCCCAGTCATAAGATACATGATATTTTTTTATAAATCAGCATAGTGATTTCACTCCTAAAGATATCAACTTCTATTTTAATTTTATAAACAATTTACAATAATATTTAATATGTGGAAAATATATCATGACATAGAGAAGTTGTATATGGATTCCTAATTGTTTATGTTTTTTGTTCTTTATACAGTATGTCTTTACCATTAATGTGTTCCTAGAAAAAATAGATAAATATATAAAAATTAATTTCTTAAAAAAGTTATCATAAAAATGAAATAATTTATATAATATACATAAACCTATATGGTTAGTTTCAAACAAGTATATGTGCCCAGATTAAAAAAGTGTTGATTCTTTTTACAACAAGGCTAAATTTATATATAAGAATCATTATTCTTGATCAAATATCTATAATATATTATAAGGTGATCTTTTTAATCTCTTACTCTATATGTTGATGATGAATTAAACTTCCAATGTAATTTACTATACCATAATAAAAAAAATATTATTTTAGGGATTATCAAAATATTACTTACAATAAATGGGAATCTTTGGAGGATTGGGTGTTGGAAATGGATAAGTTGTTTGAGTCGGATATGTAGGCAAAGATGGGGGTATCAGTATCCTGAAACTATCATTGTATATCTGCAAACACCGAATTTACTAAAGAAATTATAATTTTATCTATAGTCTCATGAATATTTTGTAATTTAGAATCCTATGATAATATATTTTTCAATAAAAATCTTCCATTTAATAATATTTAGAACAAGGAACCACATTTTTAATCGATACACATGTTTGGTATCCGTGTGTCAGACCAATGTGTTCGATCTTTCCTAATTCTTTAGGTAAAATATACATCCAAACAACATGTTTGAGAGTACCCTATGTGATTTTCTTCTTAAGATATTCATGTATTTAATATTTGGAAAACTTTATTATTAATAAGACCATATAAATAATTTATTTAAATTATATAAAAAATAATGAAAGCGTATTACAATCATATAAATGAAAACCATCAACTCTTCTTGAAGACATAGTCTTTCTCACTCTACACATCTTTCATTTTTCATTTCTAGTTAAGGGGAAGGAGTTTCAATCTCTATTGATCCTAGTGAAACATATCACATATTTTTTAAATCTTTTAGTGGTCATATTTTCATCTAATAGCCTATAGAATCCATGAAATAATTTATAATGGTATAGTTCATTTGATTTGTTCCCCTGATGATATCTCCTCATTTTTTATAAATTTATAATAATAAACCATTCATATATTTATTTATAGTGAAAAATAATAAATGTAACATTACGTTGACTAAAACATATTCTTTTCATAAACCTTCAAAAAATATAATTCCTACATCGTCTTCTACAAATGGATAAATATAACTTGGATTTTGATGTTTTGTATGCTCAAAACTAATATCTATTGTGAGGGATGATTTAAAATACTTACATCTCCCAACACCTGATTCTAAAAATTCCCTCATGACTTCCCCATTATCATTTATATCACATTTCCTCTAATTAAGTGGGGAACATATTTTAGTAAAAATATTTTGGTATAAGTGAAATAATTTCAAATGGTCTTACAAAAATGTTCTTCTATAATTTATATATTTGAAAATTTTTTAACACTTATCCAATTAGGAATAAAAATAATGAGTTTTTTTATCATTTAACAAAATATAGATCTTAAACTTTTTTGAATTTATACCCCGTGAATATTATTGTCATCAAATTCAACTGGTATCCTATGTTCTTGACTAAGGAAATAGATAATTTTGGTAAACTCATGCCACTATATTTACCAAACCTTGAACTCGCTCTCCCACCCCGTGAAAGTGGATGCCTCTTTTGTAGAAGGATAAAGAGGATCATCTACATGAGCATGTGTATGCTCCTCCTTGTAGGTATGTGTATGATCCTCCCAATATATATGTGTTGGAACATTTGTTTGAACCACCATTATCTTAATATGTAATGTAACAAATTTCTTCACACAAATATAAAAATTCAACTATCACATAAAAATATACTAAAATGAATATGGATCAAAAAAGAAACTTAAACTAACATTTTTTTAATTTTTTTTATAGTTAAATACAATTGTAAAACATTAATGATAGATGAAATAATATATAAAAATTTTTACACCTGAAATAACGTTGTTTTAATATATGGAAAAAGATCACATAAAAGGTATTATAAACTAAACCCATTTTTATTCATATTTTATAGATTCTATAACTAAAATGATTACAACATTAATAAGAATTAAAAGGGAAGGACATAATTAAAAAAAATCCAAAAATGGAGTGTGAATAGTAAAATTCTTCCAAAGTATTACATAATTTCATGACACCTAATAAAATATTCCTTACAAATAATAAAATATTTATGTTTTTTATTTTACTTATTAGATTATAAACAATTTTTTCCAAAAAGTCCCCAAATAGATATTTTAGTGAAGTTGAATTATAGCAAACTAATAAAATGCAAGCTAATATAAACAAACAATTTATCTTATTAGTCATAATATCAGTTTTAAAAAGAAAAATGAATCTATTATATCAATTATTTTATAAAATTCCAAGAAATTTCTTATAATTTAATGTTACTTGCAATATTAGGAATGTGCTAATGAAATTTTTCCAAAATAACATCCTCACGATTTTCATATATGGAAAGTCCATATCTATGAAATATTCATCAATGTTTTCTATTTATATTTATATGGAAGTTGGTATATCACATAAATAAGAATATTAATCAAGATGTTCATAAAAAAATTGTTTTCCATGTATGATAATAGACCGCTACAAATTATAATTATTAGGAACATGGAATTTTTTTCAATTTTTTCCATGATTAAAGGATCATTAGTGTATTTAAATCTATCCATATTAACTTGTTTCATTAAAAGAAAATCATTTGTGACAATACGTTTATCCACAAATTTTTTTTATTTAAACAAAAAAGCTGAAATATTAATTTAATCCTCTAACCTTAGGAATTCATTTACTACATTATATGAACATTATGTGGAGGACTGGTTTTTAGCTTTAGAACACAAAAAATGTATTTCTTCTTTAAAACCCAAAACACTTCTATTCTGATGTGCCATTATGTTTTCCAGATCATTCGAATAAAATATACATAGACATTAATTTTATAACTAAACCATGCCATCAACTTTTATCTTATACCACCAATTAAAAAACTCAATGTTTCAAATGAATATGATCTACTAAAAATTGTTTGGCTAAACAATGAAAAACTTGTTATCCTCATTTAATATATACATATCCATCTAATTTCGATATAAATTATTCAAAAAAATTGTATTAAATGTTACATATATATGATCATCAACAAAAAATTTCACGATATAAAATTTACCTTATTAATATATTCACATTTTAATGATTTTACAATCATGATATAGACCCCATTTTCCCCAAAAATTATTTGTCTATAGATGAATATAGGGGAATTGATGTGTATCAATTCGAATAAGTATATTATATAAAAATATACAATCTCCCAAGAAATATAATTCTCAATAATGGATGCTTCATATTGATATGGAATCTTAGAACACCCATTCAATGTCTTCATACACCTTTCAAAATAATACATCTAATGCATATATACTCATTCCGAAATATTTATTTACCATATGAAATGAACCATTAAAATAACCATCCCTTAATCCATTTTTTTCTATTCAATAGCCACATTGAGGGTAAGTGGGAACCTAGATATCCATGGGGAATAAGTCTCCCTCACAAAACACAAATTACATATTTCAAATTTCAAAATTACAAAACAAAACCATAACACCCCACAACATTATATTCACTAGGATATCAAATAAATATGGAGGAAAATACATTTCCATTTGAAAAAAATAGAAACTACATCACTATCACATTGTTCAAACAATTCCAATCAATAATATTATTAAAAATTTAATTTAAAAATAAGAGACTTTCATAATAGTTATTATGAAACAGATATGAAATATTCCACAAAATTAACCTTTTAGGAGGTTTTGCATCCCGACCTAAAAATAATGGTATTTCATACATGTAAACTTAATGCCTATTAATCACAAAAATAATTTTCCCATTTCAATAATAACCCTACGACACATTTTTATCAAGAATACACTAAAAAAAGATAATTTTAACCCCCTGGATAGTGTATGACAAGTCATAGGTAGGTATGTTCACCATTAACAAATAGTGGTTGCTAGCTCCTAACGTATTCCCATTAAGATGAAGTCCAACATTTAATTTAACCCATTTTATTATTTCCATAAATATCTAAAAAAATTAATCAAGTAGTTTGGTATATCCTTCTCCAAGTTCATGAAATCCATATTATATTTGAGCTCCTAATATATTTTATTTGTTACATCACAATATATTGAATATTTCATCAAAATAATGCAATAATTACCATGTATTTATTATTTATGAATTTCACATAAATGTATTATACCTATCAAAAATCATATAGGTGGAGAATGGTTTTTGATATGTATAAAATCATTTTGACAAATTGAATTCCTTTTTTAATCATTAATAGGAGTGATCCCTATAAAAACCAATTGATGACCCATTTTTACTACTTTTCCCATGTTGAAATTGATAATATGAATTTTATTTTTAACATATGGGATATGTTTTATGCCCCTTGACATAGTATTTGGAATAAATTCTGTATACTTTTAATTCATTTATAATGGACATTATAATTTCATGTGGGTGAAAAAAAATTCAATTTTGTAATAATCATACTCTTAGTTACCGTCCTCCCATAAAATATTCAAATCATCAATTAATGGTGACAAGAAAACATCAATATCATATCTAGGCTATTTTGGTCTTGACATCGTTATACACAACATGGAATTAAAAATTATTTATAAGACATTCATTTGATAAGTTGTAAATTTCAAATGAAATATTTCATAATCTCGGTGTGGTTCTAAGGATTTCATATTGATTTGTTCCATCAATTTAAATTTCAAACATATTATTTCTAACAGTATTTTTGAATATTATAAATTATTAATCAATTTTCCTCCACTATGGATAGGGAGCTAGAAGGTGTTATTTTCAAAAACATATCTAGTAATATATATTCGATAATAAAATATTTACATCATTGGAATTTAAAAATAAACATTTAAAAATAAGATTTATTTTAAGATACCAACATTTCTTAGTTAGAGTATTTGTAACTATGAAACCAGCATATGAGTTTTCATTAAACATATACCTTAACTTCCCAAATATAGGGCACTCAAATAAAAAATCATATTTATTTCATGTATGTTAGAAATTAACTCAGGTAATAAGTTATTTTAATGTAAAGAAATAAAATCAGGTGTAATACTATCATTAATTTGTTCATTTTTTATTTGAATGATCATTGTCATTAAGAAATATGTTTTTCAAAAATTAGACCAAAACAGTAAAAATCTTGTCAATCAATCCATTTTTCAACTTCAAGTTGATAAATATTAACCCCATAATCTATACCAATAAATCCATACATCCTATACAAAATGGTTTACCAAAATCACCATATAGATGCATAATTATTTCTACATTCATAATTATATCTACTTAGATATTATTAATCATTTGATTAATTTGACCAGAAATATAATCTTATAAATCAACATAATCAATATATATAATATTTTTCATTGTTTAACATTTACAAATCCAATGGATATAACTTATATTAAAACAATGAAAAAATAAATGATCATTGTTATCTCTTTCTTTTAAAATACAAAAATTTATACATTTCATTCATGGGAAGAAAAAAATTTCCTTAATTCGAACATATTTTAATAAAATTTCATAAATCATTGACACCATCTACACATTATTTATTAATTCAAATTAATGTAATCCATCATCAAATCATTATAATCTATAACAGATTTAAAAAATTTAAAATATGTTTTGATGATTTTAAATATAACAAAAAATATACTTTTGTAAATAATTATTAACATTAACAGAACACATTTAATTGAAAATAAAAATATTTGATAAATAAAAATATAACTTTGATAAAATTAAATTATCAAACTTTAATAGTAAAATCAAAAATGATACTCAATGAAATTATTTCATAAATTAAAAATATCAAATATGTCTGAATAATAGGAACATAAAATATAATAATAAAAGATAAGTGACATCACTGTAAAATTAGAACATAAAATAAAAATAAAAATACTTTGGGTGAGAAAAAAGCAAAAATAATAAATAAAAACAATAATTTGATATTGGAATAGGGACAATTGAGAAGGATACATCAATAGTAATATAGAATACATGTCTACAAAAAATGGGTAACAATTGACGATTTTGATATATGAAAAATAAAAGATAATATGAATTAAATAATAAATTGGAACATTAAATAAAAAATCAAGTAATTTTCATACGAGGGTGCTGATGGTATATTGTGGTCGAATCAAACTAAAATATAATGTGGCGTCTAATATAAATCACAACAAAAAATAAAAATATCAAGAATGAATAGAAAATTAAAAAAATAATCACTAACTAAAACTAAAATTAGGACTCAGATGAGAGTCACCAATGAGACGAAGCGTGAGAGGATGATGATGATTGATGTTTTCGGATAGTGTTGTTGAATACCAAATGAAAGATAATCAACAATAAATATCTAAAAATGAATATATTCGATGTGTTGGATTTATGAATGAATAGATTCAAGGAAATGGATAAATATTTTTAGGGTTATTATTCCTATAATGAGAGGAAAATAAGATTTTTTCCTGAATGAATAAAATAAACATCCCTCATTTAAATCCCAAGTGAAATTATAAATTAATTAAAATTTATTTATTCAATTATTGATGGTGAAAATAAGATCGACCAATTTGATTATTTGATTTTCGAAGTGGAAGATAATATTTTTCATGTTGGTTATTGAATAAATAACATGAAGAACAATCTAAATATATATTTTTACATTTTTTTTCAATAACCAACATGAAGTTTTTTACCATACCAGTTTTTTAACAATCGATGTAAAAAATATATATTACTTCTCATGTCGTATATAGATAATCGATGTGAGAAACATGTCAGGAAATATAAATTCTGAGCTACTGGATTTTATTTTTACTAATGAATAATTCATGGATCTTTTATTGGGATAAAGTATATATAAAATTTATCTTTAAGAAGATTTATTTTTTAGGAAGAATATCAATTTTTTAACGTTAAAGATAAATATGTCCATTAGGATTTATATGATCTTTGATTTTTAATGTCTTTTTTTTAAAATTTATAACAATTCTAGGGAATACATATTAATTATATTAATATGATTTTAGAAAAAATTGAAATATACCATTTCACGAAATTCTATCAGTCTTGAACGCATATCCAATGGGTGAAAATGATGTAATTCATAGAGTTAGAATATGGGATTTCATGGTTTGTGTGACATCTATTTAGAAAAATGATATGATAAATAATGATTATGTTTATTTTGGGAAAACATGTTTTATCATAGATATTAACATGGGATTTAATGGTAATATGATGATTAGGTGATTAATTTCATCTCAGAAGAAGTTACATATATTTAGAACCTTATATGATTTCTGTAAACCTGACAATATGTGATTTTATTTATGGAATTATAACTGAAATATCCTTTAGAATTATGTTTGATTTTGATATGGATTTATTGTGATTCGGGTTATGCATTGAAATGACTATCATATCATGGATATTAGATTATTTAGGAGCATACAATTTTGGTATGAGACATTAAGAAATATTTATGTTATTTAGTGACAAATGTTAAATTTATCTTTGAAGAATATGTGAGAAAATCAGCCTAATCTTTTCCTATCAATGTAAGTTTTAATATTTTTAAAAAATTTATAGATACTTTCATATTGAATAAACTATGTTGAACATTGAGTATCATTGATTATTTTTTTGGTTAATATAATCATTCTTCATATGATTGCTTATCCATATTGAGAATTATATTTTACTAATGTCTTTGGTTTTGGTTAATGTAATGCAGGAGGAAGAGTTTCTTATCCATTTTTGAAGTATGTGATCCGTTAGAATTCGAATTTACTGCTTCAATAATAAATAATTCAACTTTAGAATAGATCATTTAGAGAGAAATATAATATTTCTTTATAAATTAGTTAAATTATGAACTTCCACTTATCATGTAAGTATATTTCATTAGTTTTTATAGTTTGTTAACGATTAACTCAAATATGGGAAAATTATTTTGAATAAAAAAATTTGTATTATCTTTATTTAGGAGGAATCAGTTATCTTTTTCATACCTCATTCGGTTATGGATCAATGTCCATTCCCTTTATATTAGTGATTTGTTTTATTTTGATCAATGATCTCTATCACTACCCATAATTATTTGAAAAATAATTTTTTCTCCTTGTTTATATTTTTAGGTCACAATAATTTTATCTTATTTTAAAATATAGTTACAAGACCATCACTTTACCCATACCCTATTTTAGTATGATGTTTTATTAACCGTAATCACTATATGGATTTTCAAAAATGATATTTTTTAATATTATATTATTATTGTTTAAGATAAATTTTCAAGGGAAAATTGAATTTAATGGAGGTAGAGTATAACATCCTTAAATTCTAGAATTTATTTTTTTTAAAATAATTTTAATTTCATTGGTAGATTATATTACATGAAACACTAAGTTAAAATGAACTATGACATAACATTTAAAATATTATTATTTAAATGTGACAATTATAAAGTATCAATTAAAATGTGTGTTATTCTTAAAAATTAATAAATTATAAAATATATGTATGGATATTTTAAATATTTAAAATTCATTGGTAAATAAGTAATCGAATTTCTGTGAAATCACATTATGAATTAAAAATAAATTTAATTAAAAATTGATTTTTAATGTTTGTGGAAAAACAATACAATTAATTTCTACCACTTTTAGAATTTCTATTTTCAAATAAAGAGAATTTTTTAAAAGATCATATGAATATTAACATATGGTGATAAATTATAATTTTATAGTGAATAATGAAAATAAATATTTTAATAAACTAATCATTTATTTTCTATGAAAGAGATCCATAGTATTTTAATTTCTAATAAAAATTATTTTAAAAAAAATATTTAGATAAATATAATAAATTTAAACAAATAAATATTAAATGTGATCTTGGTAAAATAATATTTTTATACATAAAAAATGAATCTTTTTAGAGAACCCGTCATTTTTGCCTAGCGGGGTACTTGTAAAATTATTTTTTGTAAACTAGAGTGATTTGATTTGGTATAATGTATTCACTATTTTGAGTCAGAATAATTAATTGTGTTTTATATAGTCAACTTAATTTAAGTTCATGATGAATAGTTATGACAATAATAATTTATCACCCAAATAAAAGGGTAAATCAAGAAACCATTGGTAAAGACTAATTAATAAGGATAACATTTTCTTCATTAAATTTAATAAATGAATTTATTTCAACTCTTATCTATTTAGACTCAATATTTATTTTTTAAAACACTATTCAATAAAAATTAATTATATATTACATTATATAAATAAGAACACAAAATCTCTCTCTCTCTCTTAAATAAATATATATCGTATATGTCCATTTTAAAAAAAAAGTTTGTTTTGAATGAATCATATTTTTTAATTTGAGAATATAAATTTAATCAAGATTTAAATTTATTTCTATTTTTCAATAATTATATAAATACATTAAATTCATACACAATGTCAATATCATATTTCAACAAATACTAGAAAAATAATATTATTGATTTTAAAAATATTAAAAATAATATAGTTTTATTGAATTACAGTGTTTCAATAAATTTTTAGATACATATTACGAATATTTTAAAATATTATATTCATATTACACCATTTTCTCAGTTTCTATAAATTCAAATTAAATGAATAGTACCTAAATTCACATTAATGAAATTTTATAATAATTAATAACCTATTAAATGATTTGAAATTAAAAGAAGACATAATAATTTGATAAGTAAGTGGAATGTATTTTAAAGTATCATATGTGTTCCATGTATGAATCATTTTCCCATTTGTGATAAAATTATTAACCATTTAATATTGAAATTATTTTTTTCATGATTAATAATAAGATTAGTTAAATAAGTGGTGAATCCAAACTATAACGTCTAAAACACCACATAATCCAACATAAAATTTATTTTAAGTTGATAGTCCTACCCAAAAATACATTATCACTGAACATATGTCAATTTCGAATAATTTTTTAGACAATGACAATTTTATATTTTAATATATTATTTTATTACAAGAGTTCCCCTCCACTCACATAAATTTGTGAACCTCCTATTATCTTTTATTATCCCATAAAAATAATTGGTTTATTCAATATCAAGCTAAACTAATTCCTTACTTACCTTCCCACATCATATATTCCTTAAATTAATTATTAAACCCTCTTATGAAGGCTTTTTGTGAAAACCTTCTTAGGACAATGTTTTGTTTTGGTTGTATTTGTTATCAATTGATTAGTATGATAAGGAAAGAAAGGATGTTGGGGAAGATAAGGAATTGGAATTCATATTGAAATGGATCAAAATAAATATTTTCTATGGGATATCAGTTTTATTGGGAAAGAAGAAAGTTATTGTGATTCATTTTTTTTTCAGTAAAAAATGCATTGGTTTCAAAACATTTGTATTGAGGAGTTTTTTTGAAAGGAATCAAATCTGTGTTTTCTAAATAATCATAATATTTTTTTTAAAGAATAGAATTAATTTTTTCTGAAGAATCTGATCTATGTTTTGAAAAGAATCAGACTCATGTATTCATAAAAATTATACTCACTATGAAGGTCTATCATAATGAGAAGATTTTATTTTAAAATAAAATGTTTTTATCATCCATGGCTCAGCTCTGGAATATAATAAGATCATAATTTAGAATTTAGTGTTAGAAAATTCACTCTAGAACAAATATAAATAAAGTTGATGTTTTGAATCGTAGTCTCTATAGCTTCAATTTAATTAAATGTGACTATTATTTTTTGATTTGTATTTATCATTAATCATGAGATGAATGGAGAATTTTCATGAAAAATAAATAGAAGGGAGATTTAATGAAATGATTCCAATTCGAAAAGTATTTTATACATATTTATTGTATGCAGGTGGAAAAAAATAAGTGATGGCTATAGTTTCCCAAAACAATCACATACAGGTGAATGAAGAGGAAGAGGTGGTGCCGATGAAGATTGCTGTTGTTGAAGTGTAATGTTGGTGAAAAGTGGTGCAATTTAATATAATTGATAATGGAAAGTGGATGTGATGGAAATTTGTATCGATAAAGAGTAGAGCTGATGGAATGTATTGTGAGGAAAATTAGAGCTAATTAATTCTAGATCTGGTGCTGATGAAAATGTGGTTTTGATAGAAAAGTTGATACTATTTGTATAACACCTACAGTTTTAAAATTAGGTGTGGTTTGAAAATGAGGATTTGTTTTAAAAGAAGGTTTTGTTTTAAAACACGGTGATGTTGTAAAAGGCGTTCTTGTTTTAAAAGGTGGTGTGGTACTAAAAAATGGTGTTGATTTAATTCATGGTACTGTTTTGAAACATGATGATGTTTTGAAAGGTGGTGTTGTTTTAAAAAAAATTTCTCATTGGAAATGCAGTGATGATTGAAAATGCAGTGCTAACTAAAGAGTAATAAATGGTTCCTTTTTTCCAAATGATCATATCTAAGTGAAAGAATAAATTATCATTTCTATAATGATCATTTCCTTAATAATCATATTTTGAAACAATCATACTGGAGTTGAGAAGAAAAGAATGTAGGTATTATAAATGGAAGGTGATGATAATTTCCCATTCGTGTCCAATGATACTAAATCTATTGTCAAATGAATTTAAATTCATTAAGGAAGTCATGATACAATCATAGGTTTCAGAGTGTAGTGATTTTATGAATTGGGTCAAGATCTATGAATCAGTGCTAAATTGATGAAGAAAATAAGATTAATGCTCTATCAAAGGGTATCCAATCATTCAAAAAATGTTTTCTCTTCAATAGTGGAAGCCAAAATCTTCATTTTCAATTTGAATTGGAAAAAATCATTGTTATGAAGAAATCAGTTCTTGGAAATCAGACATTATAATTGAAATCATACTTATCAATTGTAATTGTATTGAAAATTTAAATGGGAGTATGGAGAAGAATAGGTGATTATTGTAGATGTTTTGAGAAGAATCCAGAAGAATCGAAAAGGTAAAAATAACTCTCAGACTTTAGGAGAAATTCATATTTGGGGAAATTCAAGTCAGCATGGAGCGTTTTCGGATTCCTGCCTAAACCTGTTTTGGGTAACCTATAAAAAGTGGAATGTACGTTTTATAAGAATGATGCAAGAGTAATGTTAATATCCTTAGAGAGGAAAGCACTGATTTTATAGAGAGAATAGGATGTACTTGTATTGATCTTGTATTGAATATGTTCTAACAGATAAGTAAAAGTGTAAATAAAATATTGTGATGATTGTATTCAGATGATCATCGTACTCAGAATTTATCATACTCATCGGATCACTGTATTCATATTTTGAATTGAATTTAGATGATGTTGGTATCTGGCTGAATTAATCAAAATTGGATTTTTCATAAATAGTATTACTGTATTTAATATTTCTCGACTAAAGAAGTGTCGAACTAAGTTTTATCATACTCTAGGATGGAAGAGGTGCTGATTCATTTCTAATGAATTCTATCAAGAAAATAGGATTTAAGGAATTATATTGGTAAAATTTTACTAAGATAATTGGACATGGAAAATTGATTCGAGAAATATTTGACTAAGTTTTCCCAAATATAGTGTAGTGGGATCATGCCTTTATTTTGGGTATATAATTGAAGAATTGTATTTCAACTGAATAAATTTGTTGAATTAAATAGAATCATATGTAACATGAGTAGTTACAAAACTGGAATGTTTCCCTATTTTTCGATAAGGTTTCACAAGCATTAGTGTGATTGTTTTCTAGTGCTTCATGAGTGTAAAGGTATATCCTACTTACTGTAATACATGGATTTTTTTATAGTGTATTGTGTGGTATTCAATCAATTTTGAACCATACTAAGGATGTAGCTATTCTTTTTGAATAGTGATCATTTTAAATATTTTTCTTCCTATGTATGTGTGTTGGAATTCATTTCAGCAGGGAATAAAAACATTTTAGGGGGAAAAGGTTGTATCAATTGAAAATATACCAAAAAGAAAAATACTATCACTAATTCAATCCCTCCCTTTCTCAGTGATAAAATCACACTAACCAGGCACTTTCAATTGGTATCATAGGGTAGGTTCCCATTGTTTATTCTCTACTGATGGATAATTTTAATTGTTTGAATAGTAATGTTATTCTAGTCTTTGATTTAAATAATTATCATATCTAGTAGGTTAGAATGTTTCCTTTTCTTATGTCTATTCGTCATGATGTTCTTAAAGCTGCAACAGCTGGGTTTCTACCCATTAATTATAAATATCCACTAACACATGTTGATAAAATGAATCTTGAGAACTATGGATGGGAAAATACAGTTATATTATCCTAGCATTCTGAAAGATTATTCTTGAGAGTGAATGGTGTTTCTATAACCAAAGGTATATAATAAAAATTGAAAAACATATATGATGGCAATGAAAATGTCAAGAAGGAAAAACATCATATTTGAAGATAGAATTTTGAATACATGAATAGGGATGAGCATTAATCTATTGGGAAATTTTTATCTAGGGTGAATGATATAGGGAGTACTATCAGATGTCTCAATGAAAAGTTGGATAACTCAACAATTTTTGAAAGGATACTGATAATCCTACCTGAACAATTCGATGCAAAAGATTCATCATTAGAAGAAATAGATCTTGAAAAATTATCTCATGACGATTTCCATAGCACTCTTATTACATATAAAATTTGGAGAGAGAAATATATGATGAGAAAAAAAGGTGATAGAAAAATGTCTTTTAAGGCTGTGAATAAGGAAAAGACAAATAATATTCTTTCAAAAGAAGAAGATGGTGATTTTGAATTTGAAAATAAGTTATATAAAAATCATAAACATATTTCATCCTTGATTTTTATAAATATGAAAAGAGGTATAGGACGGTATAAATGGAAACATCCATTAAAATATGTTTGAAGCTGATCCATTCAAAATTTTGATGCCGATTTTCCTCAAAGTGGTAACGAAGAAGAATGTGATGAAAAATAAAGATTCCCAATAACATCATTGATGAAAAAGGGTGATAAAGAAAAATATTATTCCTTGAGGGAAGATAATAATTTCTCCAAATCAAAAAGGAGAATCATTTTTCTAAGGAAGATGATATTAAAGAGGTTACCAAAGTTGGTGAAGAAAAAATGTTTATTGAAATAGTTAATTATGAAAGTTATTCTAGCAGTGAAAGTAGTTATTTAGAAGAAGAATAATAAAGTGAAGATAAAACCAAAAAATTTGTCTACCATGATGGGTAAAATATTATTATTGCAACAATGAATGATATATAATTTGGGAGATGATGTTCTAATGAAGATAAAACTCAACTTGAAATAAATTTTATAGAATAGTTGTATGAATGCTTAAGAAAGACCAGAATAAATGAAAATCCAAATATGGAGTTAAAAGATTAGTATTCCTCAAAAATTGGAGAATGCCTTTCAGAAGAGCAGAAAAAGGATTCTAGTAGAGATAAGAGATTTAATTAAATATTTTTAGGAATAAATGAATCATAATGAGCATCTGTAGGTAAAGATAAATGTCATGGACGAAAATTTGGATGTTTTCAAAAAAAAAATTATTTGAAGCATAACTGAAGAATAAAAGTTTCCAAACCCCTATTAAATAATATTTTGAATGTTCTCTTAATGAGAAACATGAGAAGTTTTGACAAAATTTACCTTCACAAGGTGAAAATAATAATGGATCTGTTTATGAAAATAGGAATGTTGGGAATGTTATGTATATGGAAAAAGTGGAGAATTGAGATGATAGAAAACATTTAGTGTCTGAAAGTGTTTTGTCTAGATCCATAAAATATTCAAATAGTTTTGATTCAATTATGGTTGAAAAGAAGAAGATGAATCTGATTGAAAATATTATGGTTTATAAGAAACATATTCACAATTCCTATCAGAAAAAAAGTTTCACAGGAAAATAATCTTTCTATTACTATTACCAGTATTGTGTTGGGATTTAGACACACGGAAAATATGTGTTGGTTCAATCAAAAAAATTATTATAATGACATAGGTTATGAGTGGCATGGTTTGAGGGAGAGTCAATTACCAAAAAAGTAGTCTCATAAGATGTGAATAACCTAGAAAACCGAAAAAAGATGTATAGTTTTATTACAGTCACAAAATATGTATCTAAACATTTCTCATAAGATGAATTTTTTGGAAGATAAATAAATTAGATCTACTAAGACGGAATATAATGACTGCTTATGTATCTTGGAAAAACACATTTACATTGTTTTGAAATTGGATAAAGAAAAAAATAATGATATAGAAGAGAGGAATAAGTAAACTTATAAATATATAAGAAATAATGACAATCAAGGTATTAATAGATGGTTAAGATGATCATGACGGACATGATATCAAAACTAGTTCAACTATCCTTCCATAAAAAATGACAGGAATAGAAAACATAGTACAAAATGATTACAAAAAAGTTGTTCCTAAAGATAAATAAAAGTCAAAATCCTCATCAAAGGATTCAACATATAAGAAGATATCTATTACCAAACATGATAAGGATTAACATAAGGAAGAAAACACATCAAATGAAAAATTTTAGAAGAATAATAATAAGAAAATAATGATAGGGTACTCTCAATATGATTATTGTTTCAAAAGAAAAATATAGGTTCCTCCTTATTCCAAATATCATTGTACAATTGTGATAACAAGCATGGAATTCAAGTAGTGTAACTAAGGAATATAGAATTGATGATTCTGTTACATTTCATACAAAAAAATGAAATGTGGATACAATTTTTTTAGAAAAGTCATGTTTTTATACACATGAATATTTTGATGTTTTTATTGTGATGGGTGCAGGATACTTTCATCTTAGAAAAATTCTTTCATGAATTTCCCTATTCAAGAGAATTCAATAAGAAAAATGAAGATTCAATACATGAAATTTGTATTATGGAAAACATTCATCACCTTGAATATACACTCTTTTCTTTCTACACTGGGTTCACCCACAAAAACATAATGTTTTTTAGTTTAAGGTTATTTGTTAATAAATTAATTTGATAGTTATGTTGAAGAAATATTCCAACCCCTAGAAATTGAGGCCATTTATAAATAAGGTATAAACGTATCATGATGGATCTATTTAATTTTATTGTCAATAAGGGGGAGATATAAGATAAAATGGGAGAGAAAATAGAAATATGGGGAGAAAGACATGAACAGAGAAAATAAAAATAAGGAAACGTTTAATGAAGTTGAAGTGATTGAAGTGGGTACTAAAAAAATACAAAAGGGGAGATTGGTAGGCCGAATTTGTCTTTTGGGTGTATTTTTTGTCATTCGATCGGTATGAAGAATAAAGAAAGGATGTTGAGAAAGATGATGAATGTGAATTTGTATTGAAAGTGATCAAAATATATAAATGTTGTGGGTGATTAGTTTTGATCAGAAATAAGGAATGCAATTTGACTTATTTTGTTTTCCGAAAAATGTATTTATTTCAAAACAATGGTATTCTAGATTTTTTGTAAAATAATCTGATCCATGTTTTCAAAAATATTAGATTGAAGTTTTGATAAAAATCAACTTCATGTTTTCTAAATAACCGTATCCATGTTTTGAAAAGAATCAGAATCGTGTTTTCAAAAAAATCATACTCACTGTGAAGGTCCGGCATAATGAAAAGAATTGTTTTAAGAGAATAGAATTTTATTAGAAACAAATTGGGTTTGGAATGGGAGAAGATTGTAATGAGGAAATGAATGCCATCAGATTCACTCTGTAACTGATATGAATGAAGTCTATGTTTTGAATCAGAGTCTCTATGGAAACGATTGAATTAAATAAAATGATGATATACTGGTTTATTTTCCAAATAAATCCTGTGTTGAATGAAGAACATGGGATGCATGCTTTATTGAAGAAATAGATAGTAGATCATATGATTCCAATGTAAAAAGGATCATATCCATATTTATCATATCCGGGTTGCAAATAACAATATGTGATGTCAACTATTTTAAAAAATAATCACATCTGAGTGAAAGTAATGGTAAAGGTGGTGCTGATGAAAAGGGATACTACAGAAACACAATGTCGATGAATAGTGGGGCCACTAAAGTTTAAGGATGATGAAATGTGGTTCTGATGGAAAGTGGTTTTTATGAATAAAAGTTTCAATATAATGTGGTGTTGATGAGAAGTGGTGCCAATGAATGGTGGTTTGGGTGCCGATAAAAATGTGGTATTGACTAAAAATTTGATACCGATTGAAAAGGAGGGTATATTTTATAAGGGTGTTTCATTTTAAAAGAAGGTGTTTTTTAAAAGAAATTATTGTTTTGAAAAGAGGATCTATTTCTATAGGTGGTATTTTTCTAAAAGGTGGTGTTTTTTTAAAACATACTATTGTTTTAAAACATGATGTTGTTGTAAAACAAGGTTATTTTTTAAAAGGTGTTGTTGTTTTGAAAAAGTAGTACTGATTGAAAAGGCGGTGACTAATAAAAAGGTGGTGCTGATTTAAAATATAGTGCCGATTGAAGAGTAATAAATTTCTATGATTTTTTTCAATGTGATCGTATATGGGTGAAATAAGAAATGATCATTTGTAGACTTATCATATCCAGAATGATCGTATTTCAAAAAGATCAAACTCAGGTTGATAAGAAACAAATTTAAATGGAATGAATTGAATGTTATGAAACATTCCAATTCAAGTTAGGTGATGATAAAGCCGTTTTAAAATGAATTTTACATAATCAGAGGAGTCATGATACAAGAAAATGTTTTAGAATGTTGTGATATTTTCAGTTGTGCTAAGAGATATCACATCAGAGTGGAATTTCAATGGAAAAGACGATAAATATTCAATGAATTGGGAGCCAATAATTCAATAGAATGATTTCACCTCTAGATTTGAAGTCCATTTAAGCACATTCAATTTGAATTGGTACGGATCATTTTTATGAGGAAATTGTTTTCAAGAAATCAAACTCGACAATTGAAATAATAATTATCAATTGTAATCTTATTGACAATTGAAATGGGAGTCTAGAGAAGAAGAGGGGAAGACTATAGAAGTTCCCATAAGAATCAAGAAGCATTTAAGAAGATATAATTTCTATTATATTTAAGGAGAAATTCAGATTTGTTTGAATTAGTCTAGTGGGAAAGTGTTTTGTAATTCCCACATAAACATATTTTAGGTCACCTATAAAAGGAAGAAAGTATGTTTTACATGAATAATGATGGATTTCTATTCACAACAGTAGAGAGGGAACCTTTTAGTTTCTAGAGAGAAGAAGAAGTATTTTTATAGATGTTGTATTGAAGATGTTCTAATCGAGAATTGAAAGAGAAGAGACAAGATTGTCACGATTGTATTCAGCTAATAATCATACTCAGCGGATCATCTTATTCAGATTTCAAATAGTATTCGACTGATGTTGTTATCATGCTTAATTAATTTGAATGAGATTTTCCATTCATGGTATTTCCATATTTAAACTTTTTGGTTAGAGGAAGTATCATACTAAGTATTAACATAATGAAAAAGTCTAGGATCCAACCAAAACTAATCCTATAAAATTTATTATAAAAATGGAAAGTCGAGTCAAGCATACTATATATTATTATAAAAATGAGAATACATAACTCCACACATGTCTACCGCCACCACTGGAAAATAATAATCTAGGGTCGTAAAAGACCACAACATATCCATATATATTATTACCTTCTTTGAAAAAGAATATGCCACCTGATTAGCCTCCCAAAAATCATTTGAGATAGCCAAATTGAGCTGAGTTTCCTTGTTCAGATAGTCATCCCAGTGAGGTAACACTCTCAAAGGAATACTTCACATCCAATTTTTCAAGGCGTGTACTACAAGTTGAGAATAAGATTCAATCCATAGCATTATCCAATTTTAGTGGACAACATAACTGAATGGTTGAATTATAACCCGTAGTTCATATTCATCGGCAACCCAATATCAGTATAGTGACAAAAACATACTTTAAAAAACCGCGATACGTTTGGAAAACGACACCACATCCTGTAGGTCCTAGTGCACCGAAAGTAGCTCCTTCTACATTCACTTTGATATATGGAGTAATTACGGGGATCCAATGAATATATTAGAGCACTCAAGGTTCCCATAGATAACTAGAAACATCTTGTAGATAGATAATATGTATGTTAGTAAAGCTATTTTTTATTGTGCATGTTTTTTCCACTGAATAAGAATACACATCCCTATGGAAAGCTACCATACAATTCTGCACAGAAATAATCTTACTGTTAAATAGCATAACATTTTGAGTTGTCTATACAGCTATAATAAAAACTACAATATATACCAAAAAGAAGTTATGCACCTACTCGCTGCATCCAGTGGTGTACAACCTTTCCAACCGGTCAATTATTAGCATTCTTGTGTCAATATTCAGCCCAAATAGAATACCAATATAATTCCATAGTCTTATAGCATAGTCACAATCCAGAAAAAGATGTTATGTGCTTTACTATGCTATCATACATAAATAAAAATCTATGTAAAGATGAAATAAAAACCTCTTAAGATAATCAAGAGTATATATTTGATTTTCCTCGATCACAAAAATAATAATAAACCTAGAAGGCTGAATGAATCATGTCCGGAATTACATCATCCATGCTGGTGAATAAGTAGAACGCCCACATTGTATCTGAGAGAAAACATTATTGTTGGACTGTCCAATCATATTATGATTCCACATTTGAGGGTCACAATCCATAAAAGAATATTTTTTAATTTGAAGCTCAATTTGAGAGAGAACTATACAATTAAAATAGAGTTCTTTAAAGTTGACTAAACAGATGATACAAGGTAATGTTTGTATCTATTAAGCAGCCTTCCTATAAATCTGTTAGTTATGAAGTCACCCGAAATAGCATTGGTGATCAAACCCCATGTGAACTTTTCAATAATACCATCATTGAAAATCCAGAGGTCCTTGAATCCATGGCCTCCTAATTCAACTAGGTTAATACAACATAGTTATATTATAATTAGAGATTGAAGTGATGTAAATTCACTTTTGTTGTATTATATCAAGAAAATTGGTTTTGTTGAATTGTATTAGAAAAATCGTACTCAAATAATCAGACATGGAAAATAAAACCCAGAAAAATTTGACTGATTTTTCTGAATCCATGGTTACGATGTTCTTAAATTTATTTTCTGTAAGGAATTGACGAATTTTATTTTATTTGAATATTTTTCTTTGAATTGGAAAGAATCAGGGGTCACACGAGTTGTTACACCTATGTCGGTTTCCCCTATTGTGCTAAGATGGGGCACACATACTAGTGGGATTATTTCATAATTCATTATTAGTGTATGGCTATATCGGTCTAATGGAAATCCAAGGATTATTTTTTAGTGGATTTTATGGTATTGGATAATTTTTGAACCATACCCAGTACGTAGCTATTCTTAATGAATAGTGATCCTTGTAAGTCTTTGTGTTCATATAGATGAGTGTTGGATTTGTTTTCAATAAGGAATTGAAATCTCTAATCGAAGGAAAAGGTTGTTTTAGTTGAAAAGAAATATAAAAGGAAAATATTATCATTGATTAACCCCTCCCCCACTCAGTGATACAATCACTCCCACCGATCACTTAACAAACAATATAGTTTGTTTGAAGAAGAGGTGTCATACTTAATTGACTATTAATGGAATATTTCATATTATAAATCCTCAAATTTATGAAAAATGAATAAATAAAAGAATATATTTGATATAATTATATTTTATTATGTTAATTTTATAACTAATATCTACCACTTCTTCCAAAAAAATGTGAGAATCTTGCGTATAATGCACTACTTCCTTACAAACTGATGTTATTCATTTTCTATAATTGCCTATAATATAAGGACCTAGACTTAAAAATTACATATTCCAGTTAATTCAACTATAATACACTTATTTCATTCAAAAATATCTTTTTGTTTTAGTGTTTTATAATGGCAGGACATACCTCATACAAATCAACCCACAATGATACAATTTTGGTACCGACTAAAATATTACTCATTTTTTCCAAAACAATAACCTTTTAAAACAAAAAAACAAGAATACATTGATAAATCTTCATAAAATTTATCTACACTTCCTTATTTTTCATAAAAATACTTCAAACATGTAGAAACCATTTAAAAACATGGGGTGATCACAAAATCATAGTATGGTATATAAGAAGGTGAGAAATTTTTTGGTCATGAATACTTAAAAAACATATGATATATTTTCACAAAGTCATAATTGTTACCCCTATAAGTAACATATACATTCTTTGTGAAACATTATATTTCCATTAACATAGAAAACATAAAATGGATAATAATGGAATCTTGTGTAATTTCTTACTTAAATTTGTTTGGATACCTTACAATGTAACTCTCACGACTACCTTATGGTGCATCCATCACATTAACACTTAGTGTAACCATATGACTGACATTATACATACACATACACCATTAATTGAAGGAAATTATATGCCACACCCTTCATCATAATAAAATATCAATTACTAGAACATAATCAAAAAACAAGAATAATTTCATAAAAACATTGCTTTTGAATTTCATAAAATAGAATTTCACAAGAGTGATTTAAAAGAAAAGTCCCATAAAAATATATTACTGAATAAATAATTAATATTATTAATGGATTATGTGTATAAACTATAAATACACATAATAAATCATAATATAAACTAAATTTATTACACAGATAATCTCATTAGCACATTATTGATGTTATAGAAGTTTAACCTAATGAATAAAAATATGGTTAAGAATTCTCTTACCTCAGATTAGTTTTACATCAAATTGACATACACCTCATGTATATTAGATAAAAGTATATTATTAATATTTTAAATAAGTTTAATATTGTTTATAACATATTATATTATCATTTTATTACATAATTTGACCTATTTTTAATAATATCTGGTTATTTCCTTTGATTCAGGTGCATGTTTTACATAACTTCCGTGCTCAAATTGAAAAGGATATTCCTGTAGAATGGATTATAAACTATAGAATAGGAAAGATATGGTATTTATAGGTTTCTATAATATTAAATTATGGAATAAATCATTTTGGTTATATGGTATTAGGATGGATCCTTAGATGAAACACTAGTGATATTATTTTAGATCATTTTGGCAGTTCTTCAGTAATCATAATTTTTGTTGTTAAATAACTTAATACAATGTATATATTAAAACTCTAGATTATAAAATAATTTATATATTAAACATTAAAATATGTCTCAAACATTAAAATGGTTTTACAAAAAAATTTGAGTATATAAATGAAATTGAAAACACAACGTCCACGATGTTGGTAAATAAAAACAACACAGACTGTGTATTTTTAAGAGTTGGAGGAGATGAAGTAAGATGAGATTTTTTAAATAAACATGACAAAATATAGATTTTTTAAGATTTTGGAGCTTTAATAACTCTTGTATAATTGGGTGGAAAAAGATTATAAGAAAAGAAAAGGAATTGAAAAGTAAATGAGAAAAAGAAAGAGGATATTTACCTCTTAATTACTTCTCCTTACGATACTTCTAATGGCCTATGGTTTTTTTATTTTGGTGAGATTCATAGGTCTTGGATTTGTGGAAGATCCTTGGGAATGGTATTTTGACTAATTTAGTCAATTGACCAGTGATCCATATGTGTGAGAGGAAGAGGGGGTGAGGTGGAATTTATAGTGGAGGAGAGGAAGGGTTTTCCATTATTTTAATCATTAGTTTAATATTTTTTTCTCACGACTATGAACAGAAATGATTAAGGTGACCTTAAATAGTAAATAGGTAATTTGATTTATAATCACGGGTGATTAAATCTTCCATGATTCATTAAATAGTGTATTAAAATATTAATGCATATATTTAGTATATTATTGTATTTTCCTATTCATTAATTTTTTTTGATTTTCAGAAATATCCACAAAATTCACCCCAAAAGATTTTAAATGTATATAATTAAAAAATGATCTCATTTTTTGAAAATAATTTTCTTAATATGTTTATTTTTTATAAATAAAATCTTAATTAATCCAAATAATAAGAATTTTAAAAGTATAAATCATTTTATATCACCTTAAATAATTAATCAAGATCCCATAATATTATAACTTTTAGAAAAATAACTCTTAATATGATTTACTATTAATTAGGGTCATATTAATATTCATAAGGGTTTGTTATTATTCACCAAAAAATCATTTTGGTTCTATCAGGCGCCAAATAACTTAATGATCAAAATTGTAGATGTCCCCTTTTCAAAATTAAAATCATGAAGCAATAAAAAAATTAATGACAAGTTTATATCTATATACTTAAAAGATTTCCTTTATATAGAAACTCATTGTTTCATTTTTTTCATTAAATTTATTTTCTAAACCTTAGGGTGTAACATTCTCCCCCTTCTAGAAATTGTATCCTTACAATTATTTATTTATATATTAAACAATTGAGGGTAATATTCACTCATTGCATTTTTAGATTCTTATGTTGCTTATTCAACCATGTGGTTTGATCACAAAACCATTACCTAGTGGATTATCTTATTATACAATACTTCTCCTCTGCAATAAATAATCTAAATAGATTTATATTCATAATAAAATTGGTCTTTATTCTAAACAACTTCAAGGATCAAAACATGAGATGAATTAGTTATAAACATTCCCAACATAAAAAATTAAAAACATTCTGTACGTGGGAATAAATTTGAGGCAACCCTACTCAGTAAGAAACCGGTCCAACATTACGAAAGATTTCATACAGTCAAATGAACTGTGGATCTATCTTTCCTTTCTTACCAAAATGCATAACAGTTTTCCATGGATAGATTCTATGAAAAACATGATCACCTACCTCAAAAGAAATGTCTTTCTTCCTATTATAGGCATAAAATTTCTTCCTTCTTTGAGCTATCCACATGTTTTGCTGGATTATCTTCACTTTCATAGCCACTTATTCTACTAATTATGGTTCAATCAACTTCCTTTCCAAACATTATCCCAAAAATATGGCCTTCAACACACCTTACCAAATAATGTCTCAAAAGGTTTAATCTGTATAGGGGAATTTAAACTGTTATTATAATATATTTCAACTAAAAAAATTTGCTTATCCCAAATTCCTCTATAATCTATTGAACAAGCTTGAAGCATATCCTCTAAAGACTGAATAATACATTCTGACTTCCCTTCTGGTTGATAATGAGGAGATGTAATGAAATTTAATTCTCTTCCCAATGACATTAGAATGCCTTTCAAAAAGATATAAGTTAAACATGGATCATGTTCAGATACATGGAATGTGGAACTCTATGAAACCTGAAAATATCATTGAGGTAAAATTGAGAAAGATGATCCAATCTCAATGTATCTCGAATAAAAAGAAAATGAGTATATTTAGTCATTTGATCCAGAAAATCCAAGATCACATTATAATATTGAGAATTATTTGGTATTCCCACTATATAATCCATGGATATATTTTCTCATTTCCACTCTCACACTGGTAAAGGCCAAAAATCCCCTTTTATAACTAACACTTTACATTAAACTGTCGGTAGGGAAACAATCTCATGGTACAATATTAAATATCTATTTTCATTCCACCCCACTAATAATACAGTTGATGGTCTCTATACATATTCGTGATGCCATAATGAGTTGAAAAGATAAAACTATGAGCTTCACAAAAAAATCATTATTCATCTAAGAATAAAAAGGCACACATAATCTCTTTCCAAATCTATTAAAATAATCTTTATCAATGATAAATTCGGGAAAAATAATCATTTTAACCAATTCTACATTTTTTAGTTACTCACATTCTTCTTTCTGTACTTGCTTTATTTTGTTTTACAAATATAACAACACTGAAACTTGAAATAATATAAAGTAATTTCATACATGAACAAATTCCCAAGAAAAATTAATTAAAAAATTTATCAAATGGTCTTGTTCCATATGTAACATAGTAAATGATGCATGATGTTTTTGACTTAAGGAATTTTATAGTTTATTTATTTTCATGGATGGTGATTGATCATGAAATCATAATATATTATCAATCAATTCCAAATTATCTACCTCATGTTTAATTCCTTATTAGTTAATATATACTTATGAGGTTTTTGGTCGGCAGATAATTCACATTTGGATCTGTATAATTGATGCCCCCAAAATTTTAAAGTAAAAAAGCACGACTGCTAATTCCAAATAATGTGTTAGATAATTTAACTCCTGTCGGTTTAGTTTTTCGAAGCATAAAAAATTACAAGATCATTCTGCATCTGAACACAACCATGTACCTTTAATGAAGCATCATTATATATGGAAAACTCTCTATTTCTTGACGATATGGTCTGAACTAGATCATTCACTAAACTTTTTTTTTCAATTCCTAAAAAAGCATCACATTATTTTATCCAAATGAATTTAACTTATTTCCGAATTCACATAGTCAGTGGACTATATAACTATGCATTTTTTCAATAAACCATCATAAATAGCATACCAAAGCAAAAAAAACTATGAATCTTGGTTATATTTCTTGTTCGTGGGCATTTCTAAAAAAAATATCAGGTTCAACAGTTATCCAAATTGTAGAAAAATGTGACCAATAGAAGAAATTTGTTGCAAACAAAATTCATACATACTTAATTTTCCATAATGTTTGTTTACTTTTATGGGTTGATAAACAATACATAGATGTTTTTCATGCTCCTCTTTATTTCTAGAATATACCATATTTTCATTAACAATCACAAATACAATCTTATCCTAGAACTCATTAAATACTCTATTCATAAGATCCAAGAATATAATAGGTGTACTAGTTAATCCAAACTCCATAAAAAATAATTCATAATGACCATATCTAGTGCAAAAATCTATTTTTGGAATTTCATCCTATTTCACCTTTAACTGATGGTACCCAGATCTCAAGTTATTCTACGAAATATACTGAGATCCCTGGAGCTTACCAAACAATCATTGATGTGAGAAAAAGGTTACATATTCATGAAAATAATGTTATTCAAAGCTCTATAATAAATTTAAAGTCTCATGGAACCATATTTCATATTAACAAAAAAATAGGAGCTCATCATGATGAACTTTTAAGATGAAAGATTACATTACCAAGCAACTCATCTTACTGATTTTCAAATTCAATAAGTTTCATTTGAGCCATTTGATAAGGGGCTTTAAAATTGTGATAACAGTAGGAACTATGTAAATTTTGAATTCAACTATTTCATATGGTATAACACTAGGTAACTCATTAGAAAAAATATCGAGGTCTTTATCTACCAATTGTACATCAATAAATTGAATAGTTCCCTTTTTTTTAACAATATGAAAAATATCTTTCATTTCTATATTTCAGAAATTTCTCATATTCTTGATATGTAATCAATTTTATGGGTTAGTTGTTGTATAAATAGGTAAACACTTTCTATAGAACATCTTCTTTAGCTCTAAATTCAATTGTTGTAAGATAAATTGAAATCCAATCCATAACTAGGATGAAATCAAACACTAATAAGGGAAAAAGAAAAATATTTTCTAGTATTGTATTTTCATAGATAATAATAGGAAGATTCTTAAAATACATTCTTTTGTAACATATCCCCTGGTGTTTTAAAAATATGTTTTGACTAACATTTTTAGGGGGTATTACTAATTTACCATAAATATTTTCATAAATAAAGGAATGTGTATAACCCATATCAAACAAGACTTTATCAAAATAAGAGTAAATAAACAAAGTATATGATACCGCTTCATTGGATAGGCCAACATCTAACGACGTAACATCAAAGGATATCACTATATATTATTTCTTATAATTTGGCCTCTATCGATCACATGGATATTTCATTGGGTATGTAATTTCATAATGACCCATCACACAACATTTGATAAACTTTATAGTTTTCTTTATAATAATTGATTTCAAGATCATTTTTATTGCAATCTCGGGCTATATGTCCATACATAACAAATCAAAAAACACTTCTCGATTTTGTTAAGTAATTCTCCAATGTTCTTTTAACCACACTATTAAAAAACTGGAAGTTGAATGTTCGTACAATCAGAATTCATTGATTGATTTTTATCCATAACCTAAAATATGGACCTCTTCTTCTACCCTATGTCAAAGTAAATGTGGTGATTAAAAAACCCAATTTCTACACTCTCTCCCCATCAAGAAATTTTCCCCTAACTATTGAATTCATGGAATGAAAATTCCCTTTGATGTCTCGGATTGAATCCTGACTAATAGTGGTTATTTTTTCTATCAAGATCCGGAATAACATTTGGAGTGTACCTTGCCAATCAGCTGATGTTTTCTTTATACACAGCCAACAAATCTTCATCCTTTTTCATCTATTCAATGAAATAATTACCCATAATATGCCTAACTATCATAGGAAAATAATTTTCAATGAAAAGAGATTTAAATTCATCCCACTCTAAGGCCTAAATATCATCTCAATCCCTGATATTATTCACCATTGACCACCAATGATCCGGTTCACCTTTATAATGATAAATTGAAAGACTAACCTTTTTATTACTTGAACATCCCATAACATTGAATCGATTTTCATGAATTTTAATTCAGCCTTCAGTTTCTACTAAGTCAAATGATTCACTAGAATCCGTAGGGTGTTTCCTCATAAAATGTTCCAACATCACCATTTTCTGTTATGGTATCTCTAGTTGTTCTCTTATATAGATTCCTCAACTATTTATTTCATGCTTCAGTTGAACCATTAATATCACAAAATTATCTACTCCAATTCCCACTATTCCATGTTGCAAATTCTGAAAGATATCAGTCTCTCAGTTCCTTCCAACATCATCTTCCCTAGTTTTTCTATGGAAAATCATTTTGAACATATATAATATAGATGAAGAAACATCATAATATTTAAATTATATACCATTTCAATATAGAAATAAGGTAAAAAGCAATTATGTTATTTTATTAAAATCACACTATCATCTAATGATATCTACATCGTTATCTGATCGCAACTATAAGGTCTTGGCTTTAAGTAGTACATATTTGTGTTAGTTCAACATCAATATACTTATTACATTCCCAAATATCTTTTTATTTTAGAGTTTTAGAATTTTATGACATATCTCATGCAAATAAATTGACATGAATATAATGTTTTTACGACTAAAAAACATTCGACTCTTCTAAATAATGAAAATTTTAAAACAAAACTTCCACATGATTTCAGTGAGAAATCATTATAAAATATAATATGACTTCATTTTTTCTCTTAAAAATCCTTAAAACGTACGGAAAATTTTCCAAAACATTAGATGAGAACATTTTCATCGTATGGGATTAAAAAAATAAGTATCGAATCTATTAGTCCATGAAAACTTATAAACATATGATATCATTTTGAAAAAGAAATAATTCATACCGCTATAAGTAACATATACTTACATTATGAAACATGATATTTACATAAACATAGAAAAAAATAAATATAACATAATGGTATATGGGGTAATAAATTACATAATTTATTAATCCTTGTGGATAACTTATGAGTTTGAACCCTCATGGATCCCTTACAATGTAACCCTCACAGTTAACTTATTGTGTAACCATCCCAGTTACACTTCCAGTAACCATATGGCCAACCCAAGACATACAGATACCAAATACAATGGAGGGGGATATAGGTCAAATCCTTCATCATAATAAATTCTTAACAACTAAAAATAATTATAAAAAAATTATGAATCTCATAAAATCAATGCATTAGAATTTCATAAAACAGAATTTAAAAGAGGACTTTTAAAGGAAAGTCCCTTACAAATATCATATAATTGCAGTGAGAATAAATATAAAGAAATGATTATGTGTATACACTATAAATCCACATGATAAATCATAATATTGAAGAAATTCAATAGATAAGTAATCTCAGTAGCACATAATTAATGGAGTAAATGGTTACCCCAAAGAAAGGAAATTCGGTTAAGAATTCCCAAACCTCGGGTTCGTCACACTTCAAACTTGTTTAAACCTCATGTATAATGTTATAAAGGTTTCTATTAATATTTTACAGAAGATTAATAATATATAACACATATTATGATTATTTTATAACATCATTCATCCATTTATTAATAATATTTTATTATTTCATTTGTTTCAGGTGTGCGCTGTAAATGATTTACATGGTTAGTTCGTAATGGTTCTTCTTTTTGAATGTATGAAAAACTCTAGAAGTGTAATGAAATGGTACAAATTTGTTTATATAATATTAAATTATGGAATAAATAATTTTGGATATTTGATATGAGGATGAATTGTTAGATAAATCATTAATGATATCTGTTCAGATCATTTATGTTGTTCTTTGATAATCATGAAATTGTTTCATTATTTAACATATTATTATGTATATATGTAAAATCCATAAAACAATAAGTCATATCATATACATTAAAAAATGATTCAAATAGTATCCTGGGTTTATAACTAGTTTTGAATGATGTAAAGGAAATTGAAAACACATAGTCAATGATGTTGGTAAATCAACACAACATAGACGATGTATTTATAAGAGGGGGCGAGAAAAAGTAGATTGAGGATTTTTTCCACAAACATTATAACATCTATAATATATAAGATTATAGAACTTTCATGCACCTTGTAAATGGGGACAAGGAAGGGAGTGTAATAAATGACAAGGAATTGAAAAATAAAATTATAAAAAGAAAGAGGATAGTTACGTATTGATCTCTTCTCCTTATGATCCACCCTCAGGCCTTTGGTTTAGGCCCTTTCCATGAGAATAGTTGGTCATTGACATAGTGAATAGCCTTGGTATATAGATTTTAAAGAATTTAGACAATTATCACATCTTGAGAGTTATGAGATGAAGAGGTGGATGGGGGTGGTATTATAGTGGAGGATATGAAAGGATTACATTATTTAAATAATTAGTTTAATAATTTTTTCAAGACTCTGAATATTCTTGATTCAAATTACCAAAAATAGAAATTAGTTCCTATGATTTCAAAAAAGGTTGATTAAATTAGACATGATGCTCAGAATAGAGTATTTTACTGAAAATACATACATATGGTATATTACAATATTTTACTATTTATCAAAAATACAATAATTTCAAAAAAAAATTGAAAAAATATCCCTAATAAATTTTTCAAGTATAGAATTAAAAAAAGAACTCATTTTTTGAAAATAATTTTCAAAATTCATTTAATTGAATATTTAAATAAAATAATAATTTATTTGGAAAATATCAATTTTTAAATGATAATTAATTTTATATCCCCTTGAAAAATTAATTATGATCTTATTTTCTTAAAACCATATGAAAATTAAATAAAAATATGGATTACTATTAATTTGGTTCATATTTCAATTAATTTTACTATCCATAAGGTAATATTACAATTCACTAAAAATAATATTGGTTCTAGAAGACAATAAAAAACTTATTGATCACAACTATATATGTCTATTTTTCATGATTCAAATCGGAGAAGCAGAAAAATTAATTTTAATGGATTATTTATAACTATCTCATTAAAATAAAGTTCCATTAACCGGAGACTCAGTGTTTCATTCAATTAATTAAATTTATGTGTTATACCATGCAGTGTTAAATCTAATTTCTGGATATAATGATGCATTAGAATTTTATATTTGAAATTTTAGAAAAAATTTTTATTTATAATTAAAATATGACACTTAATTTTTTACCTTCAAATATTCTATAAAATGATAACATCACTTATATGTCCATGTGTACTATCGGCTCCATGAGCATTGTGATTCATTTGTCATTTCTGAATTACATGGATGGTAATATAGATATATTTGACGAGTATATATTATATATATATATATATGATATAATAAATATTCTTCAAAGGTAAATTAATATTTACATTCCCTTTGTTCCTTCCATGAAAAAGTGACAACACTGTTCATGTGTACATATATCTTACCATCTCATTGAATGGTTTAATTCATATTTCTATACATGAATTTAATTTTTTGCTATAATATTTATTTAATATATTTGTATATATATATATGATATTTATATTATGATTAACATTGTGTGGATGATTTTATCATGATCAAAGTACAAGGACCAAACTACTGAACAAAAACATACATGGAAGATTAAGTAGTTATCAGCCAAAATAGTGATTTCATTAATTAATTATTAATAGAATAGTGACAAAAATATAAATAAACCATATATCTTATGATATATATCATTATATTTATATAATATTTTTATAATACATCTATATTTATTATACATGATGTTCTAATGAGTATGATAAAATTCTAGTATTGGGGTATGGTATTTTTTCTCAGTTTGCTTTAATGGAGGAATATTTTGATGTTATGGGTCTTATATCATTTAAACAAGGAATATGTTTTCAATTTTAGATGTTATTTTTTGAGTCCTTTATACTTTATAGAATTATATTTTTTAATTAATATTATTTAATCTAATTTGATTTAAATTGAATTTTATCAAGTGGATAATATTTCATAAATCAATTTTATTTCATTGGGTTGTAACACTTCTTCATTTATTCTTTAACATCAAGATTATATGTGAAATTTCCTTTGTTTCATTTATGTTTTATTTCTAGTTTATTGTTTTATTTAAATGTGTTTCACATATTGAATTCATTAATTAACTATATCTTCATCATTAAATCTTTTTTAAGTGTTCTTTATCTCAAATTGTTTTTTTGGGACATATGATGTGTCATATACCTAACTTCTTTTGTGAACTGAATATAATAAATATATATCGTCTTATATAATTAATATTATTAGGTAAATGTTTTTTAAAATTACATTAGAACTAATTAAATCAAGTCGATTGTGATTCAAAAGTTACCAAATTGGTAGGGGATTTATACATCAAAAATCATTTCAATTGATATTTTGTGTTCTTGTATTTAAATTTAATAAATTTTATGATTTTTATATAATAAAATTACTTAATTATTCTAAACCTATGGTTTTTTCATGATAATGTAATTATTTGTTTCAGTCTCTTTAATTCATGAACTAAAGATGTTGAAAAAATGCTTTTAAAAAATGACTATGTTTTACTACCTGGTCATTAATATTTCTCTTATGTGCCCATGAATTCCCAAAACAAATTCAAATATATTTTCAATATTCTGCAAAATTTATTTAAAATAATTTATACCTTATTTTCAATTTTTTAAAAATGTATTAAAGGGAATATCATTGTCATTTTCTATACATGGTACATTCTTTGACTTTTTACAATAATGTTAAAGAAATGTTTTCATATAAATTAAACAACGTGATCAAAATTTCTTATTTTTATCACTACCAAATAATAATTAACATCATTTGAAAATTTATTTAATAATTTTAAATGAAAATTTTTTCTATAATATTTTTGAAATAATTAGATTTTAATTAAATAATTTCGAAATGGATATAAAATGTTCCCCTGAAATGTTTTAATAATATTTTTCTTGTGTTTATATTAATTGATGAAAACAAATATTTGTGGAACATATGTAAAACCGAGAATATGATCATATGGTATAATCCTTGTTTATTGTCTGGATGGATTATTATTATGATGATTATATGTTTTTGAACCCCATTTTTTTAAATGGGTTATTTCATAATGAATTGATGAAGTCTTATGAAACTAATTTTCTTTGAAAAGGTTATGACATGATGATATGATTAATGATATTGGGAAAGATATATGTATTTTTATAATTATATGATGGGTTATATTTGAGTAATATATACCTCTAAATCGTCAGTATAATATTTATATATCTTGGTAAAATTAATGGATGCAAGTCGATATTCTTGATCCAATATAGGAAACAAGTTTATGTGATTGATCAACTATGGGATTAATGTGGTGCTTCGTAATATTTTATGATATTGTAAATGGGTAGGTATTTTTGATCCACTTTGATTTCATACTCGTTGTAGTTAAAATTGATATTTGAAATATTTTCTCTTTATGTATTGATATCACACCATTCTATCAGAAACTTATATCTTGTGAATGATTTATAAGGATTTCTCACTTTTTTGATCCATGTATTTTAAAATGATAAATGTTTATGATTTGAATCATATATAAGATATTTTATAGACTGGGTATAAAAATTATATGTTATCGTTATTATCTTGTATCCGTATTCGGATATAATTCATTCATATAATCATCGATTGATATCTCCCATTTTGTAAATTAGAGAGAAAGTCAGCTAAACCTTTATTACGATTCCATGCCCTAGGTTATAAATAATTTATTTTTGTAGGATATATATATAAATAGAATTAAATTGGGAGATATTTGTGGGTTATTTTTATGATAATTCATGAAATAATAAGGTTGTGTATTTAGTTTCCAATGAAACTAAACCTTTAAGGTCCTCAAACTAGTATTTATAAATTTATTGAATATTCATCTAAAGACCTCTAATATTTATGTTTGGAAAATCCTCCTTCAGTATGAATCAACTAGGTAGAAATTTTATTAAAGAATGTTATTTGGACTAGAGCTGGTATAAAAAGTGAATATGAACATAAATATGATTCAATGACCATTGTGGATATCTTGAAGATAGAATAATGAATATATAGATAACCAAAGGATCAATATGGAATTTGATGTAGGATTTCATGTGTTTAAATTATCTCCATACATTTATTTTAATTTTATAAAAAAAGGTATATATATATATATATATATTTTATTAGAACTTATGAAATTATAAAAACAATTGGGATTATTTTTAGACCATAAAGCCTTTCCTTATATTTTATCTCATGTTCATGAAGTTATTCATGTTCTATTTATAGTGAAATATTTACATGATTAATCTCATGTTTTGAGAAAAACAGTTTTTACCATTTGATGATAATATCCTTAATGAAAAAATATTTTTCAAGATACAAAATGTAGTGATTTGGTATTACAAAATGATGTGAATCACCAGGTTATGATTTTCTGATGTGCATAAAAATGAACATGAAAGGGATTCATGAACACATTCATATAATGCATGTAAGATACATATAAAAATAATTTGATATTATAAATTTTTCATAGTTAATATAAGCATATTATTCTAGAATATTATCAGACATATGAAACATGAATAATAAAATTATAAAATAATAAACTGTAACATAATATAAACATATTATTAGATATACATGATATTTATGCTTTGTATGAATTTTATTTGTCGAAATAAACTATATATATTTTCTCAAATAGTCTCATTTATATTTTAACTAATGGTTTATTCATTTGAAGTTTATTTATTTATTTATTAAAACTTGTTCAACGAATTTATACCTAACTAATATAAGCACACATGATATGTTATGATGTGGGATATATGAGATTCTTCTATAAAATAGAATGAGTTCTATACTATTCAGTTGTGCGATGTGTGTGAGGCACTATTAAATTAACTTTCTCAATAATTTTTTTACATAATTTTATAATTCTCTATCATTCATTTTTATTTATAGTATCATCATGGAAAATACATTTATCCATGATTTTAGTGTACTTACTCAATGGTAGGGTGATTTTTAGCAGTACACTTCACAACCTTCCCTAATCACCCTCCACAAAAGGAATATGGAAGCTATTATTTTTCAAGAATTCAAGGAACATTATTTTCGGAAATATTTATATGATGGTGTATTGAATATAGATCCATTTTTTGGCTATTGTCTATTGAATAATACCATTAAATGGACTTACCAAACCCATCATTGGAATCAAAGGGAGTTTCTTGAAGAATAATGCTTGTTTTATATACGTTTTTCAAGAAAATAAGAACTAAAATCTTGTTGTATTGTTTTTTACATTTTGATCTATAACATATATGAACATGGATCAATGTAAAAATCCCATTGATTAAACATAAAAATGGGAATTCAATACATATTTCTCCCTTATGTGAGTAGGGTTCATAAAGGTGACCATCACATAAGTAAATTTATCCTAGAACATGAAAATATAATGGATATTAGGTAATGTTATCTTATTACATACCCTCACATGAATATTTCATTTAAAGATAACAACCTTTTATTAGGAATATTTCTAATATAAATTTTCAAATTTATTTTATTAATTTAATAATCTTGTGATTGATATTAAATTGTTGGGACCGTAAAAGGAAATGCACAAAAGTTAAAAGAGTTGGATTTCATCCAAAGTGGAATTTCTCAATACTATGATCACCCAACAAGGTTTTGTCCTTATTGTATAGGTTCCTATATATAATATTGTGTAAATAAATCATGTAATTATTTACTATGGACTATACCATTGTTTCGTTTCTTGTTTAACTATGTTCCCCTTATATTGTTAACATGTTTTTGTGTATTTTACACTATCATGGAAACCATAACATTTGGACACCCATGGATTGTTTTTAGAAAATACATATTCTGGGTTTAGAAAAAGAGTTATTGACTCAAATATCTAATAATAATAATTGTTGTTTGTGGAATTATTTCTCACCCAAATAATTATTTTATTAGATAAATGGTATGGTAGAAATTCTGTTTAGTGAAAAATGGATCTTATCTCACCAAATATACATGTTGTATAATATATTTGTTTATAGTTTGTGAAATTTTATTTAATCCCCTTGATTAAAATATACAGTATATGATGCTCACTAAATATTGTACATTTATTTAATATTCTAGATACTTGAAAAAATCATATGAAGATCATTAATAAGTATAAACTATAAAATATTATGAGATTGGTATCATGGATTAATTACTGTTTTAAATAATAAAGACATGGTGTATCCTAATTATAATGTTATATAAATCATTTTCTCATACTCTGAATTTTAACTATTAGATATTTTGTGTTTTTCAAAAAACATTGCGCCAAAAATTTCCTCTCAAATAGGAGGAAATTGATGAATTGTGAAGTATATCTTAATGTTTATAAAATTGAATCATTTTATAAATTAACATTGAACACCTATGACCCAAATTTAAAAAGTGAATTCATTCCAGAGTTGAAAAAATTATTATATTCCCTCAAGAAATAATGGTTTTATTTTTGTATCTCTTTTGGACAAGGCGGGATTTCTGTTCCTTATAAACAAAAATAGTTATTTTATTAAAATAATGAAATATATTCTAGAATTCAGAATATAATCAATGGTTTAAATAATTTTCATAAGGTTAATTCTATTTAAATCATTTGTAATTATAAGTAAAAAGTAAATTTTAATCACAGTTAACTTTGGCGTTGTAACCAAAGGCATAAAACAATAATTTATTTTATCGACTCCCTAGAGATTTATTGTTGGAATCATTTGATTATTAAACATTTATAACATGAAAATCATTATTATTAGGAAAAATGAAAAATTACTTTTTTTTAGTATAGATGGTGACTTGGTTAGCGGAATGTTGGATCTCATACAAGATGATGTATATAGACCAATTAGTACACCGGAAAATAGTTTTTATGGGTACTTTGTTAATTTTAGCAACGTATTTATTCAGTCTATGTGTTTTTTATGATGATACACAAGTATGAATCTTTTGTAAATTTTAAAGAGTTTTGGAATGAAGTATAGAGCCCATTGGAAAAAACTAATAATTTCCTACTATAAAATTGTGTTGGTGAATACTTGATCATAACACCGATATCTAATATAAGAGATTATATAATTTTTCCATATATCATCCCTTCCATAACACCCTAATATAATGGATTATCTAAAATAAAAAATAAAACCTTTTTAGACCTGGTTTAATTAGTTATGATTCTATATGACATTCCTATATCATTTTTTTGTTATAATATAGAGATTGTTTCATTATTAGGAAATAACATTCGACCTAAAATAGTAATAAAGATCCCATATGAGATATGATATGGAAAATATGCCATTTTTTGGGGTTTGTTTTGTTATATAACACCCATATGATTATTTTCAACAAAAACATTATTACCCCATGTTGGTCCAATTATGATTCATTACTAATCATTATGGAAATATGGGATCTTATTTTTCAAACCCCATTAACAAAAAAGGGTTTACATGCTTGGTAGTTGCGTTCCTTGAAAGGAAACATAATTTTCAAAAAAATAAGTGATATTGAAGTTGGACATATGGATGTCAGAGTACAATAAACTTGAAATTTTACTAAGATGGATATAAGTTCATTTATACGAAGATTTGACGAAGAATGTAATTATGTAATATAATAACCTTGACTATATATTATGATTCTTCTAGATCCGAATAGATATGGATTCCTTATTCAAAATAATATTGAAGTAATTTCCATAATAGATGAAGCTACATCCTATTGAGATACCAATAATCATTATAATTTTGAGAAATAGTTAAAATCCATGGAATCAATGATGGACTCCATGTACAATGACCCTATTTGGATCTTATTGGATGCACCTAAAGGGATAACACCCATAGGTTGAATGTTGTTTTCATAATAAAAACAACATAATGGTACATTATCTATATATATCATGCCTAGAGTAAAATAGTTATAAAAATGCTCATAGTACTGACTATAAATAAACCTTTTCAACTTTTGTGATGATGAATTAAATTTAGGTTACTAAATCTATAAGTTCTCATTAAGAGTATTATATATATAATATGGATTTAAAAACCATATTATATAATAAAAATTTATCTGAGAATGTATAAATGATACATAGGAATTTTATATTAAAAAATACCTTTTTATGTTTTATAAATATCAAAATTCTATTTATGGATGAAAGAAATATATTTAGAGTTTGAATGTCTAGTTTGATGATTCAGTCAAAGATTTTGGTTTAATCATGAACGTGGCTGATTATTATGTATAAAATCATTAATTATTGATTATATTATTCTTTATTATAATATATATAATGTAAATACTATTTATACAAAGTGACACTATGATAAATTACTCTGTGAAGATATGGCGGGGTAAATGTTTCACAATTAAACATCTGGGCTAAAGGACATACATACAATATATGGGGAAAAAATATAGATCTAATAAGTTATATGGATTGAGTAAAAAAACTTATTTTTAACAGTGCTAAATAGTTTTATCATGGTTAACTCCATCAAGGGGTGTTTATTAGTAGATAATAGAATAATTCTCAAGAATATTGAATATCATTATAAAGAGTTTCAATGAATTTAAATTATTTCTTATGCACCCACTACAAGATCTATAATGAATTCTTTTTTCTGTAATCACCATTTTTTAACATATAATTTGTGAAATATATGTAGATATAAATATAAACTCAACGATACCCACCAAATGCTTGTGCAGAATATCCTCAAGTATATATGATAGACTAAAGATATATTCTTGGACTTAAGGGGAGAGGATTAGGTCTATATAAAGGGTAACATAGATTCTAGTTTACAAAATGAAAAAATGATATGAAATATAAATAAATATTCATTTTTTAACTATATAGTTGAATTTTTTTTAGGATGTGTTCTAAAAATACACCATTGTATACTCCATAATATGGATAAGGTAGATTGGGTATCATATGTTGTAGATAAATCTATTCCGATCATGAAGTTCATTTTTGAACATGGAGTGGTACCAAATATTGGTGGAGATATAGAGCTATATTTTGAAAATATTTGTTCTATATATTATGAAATAGATCTTTGGTCTCATCAAATTAACAAAAATAGTATTCTAAAATATAATATCATGTGAGAGATCATTGAATGTGTAAATGTAAAGATATGTTAGGTGGTTTCTTAGAAGAGTGTAGTAGATCCTTTGAAAAAACCATTACTACAACAACATATTTAAGATCAAGTAGAATATTTTTTGTAAGACACATGAGATATTTTTTGTAATCATTTTTAAGGATTAATTTTATTATAATATAAAAAATATAAAATTATCCTTCAATCTTGTGTTTTGTAATTAATTTTCCATGAATAGACAAATGATAATATCCCCTCAAAGTATGAGAATTATTTTTCCCTAACTGAATATTGTTATGGTTTATTATGAATAACAATAACATTATTAGTTTATAATGTATGGATTAGTTTTCTAAATACACAGTTATATATTATTTATAGATAAAGGATCCTTGAGGTAATAAATATATTCTTATTACATGGATATATTATCTAAATTATATCTCATGGAATGTCATATAATCAATGATATAACCAGGGGAGTATGATTACTGTCAATACTTTATAACTAATGTTGGAATGATACCAAGAATAATAAAAAATTTCTTTGACACCCTACTTACTCAAGTATAAATGGTGACTTAGATATTACATTGGTACTTAGTTATATCGATCATGTAATCAGTTAGATCACAATCATGAAAAATTATTATTTTTGTGTATGAGAAGTTAAAGAATAATCTCAATTTATTAAACTATATTATATAATTTAAGGGTCATGAAATTTTTTTTAAATTATAATGTTTTAAACTACTTTAAATGTAACATGTGATTCACTTATCACCATAATGAAAGACATGTGATATATTCAACAACTAGCCTTGTCTTTTTTAAAGATTCAAAAATTAAAAAGAGCCCAACACTAGATTTTTATTTTTTAGGTGAAATGACATATTTATGTTATTTAAAGGGGGATTACATATTTATAAATGTGATATATATGACAAATATTTTAGTGGATATGTTTTAATAGATATATGAGTTTTTTTATAGAAATCACACTACAACCCAAAGAATCATAAGCATCCCTAATGAAATTCTATCAGGCACATTTTTTTAATATATGAAATATAGATATCATAGTTTATCTTGATACTTCTATGGCCTTTAAGGTAACACATTTTTTCCATTAGATAAGGATAGTGTTTTGAATAATTATTTAAAAAAAATGAAATTATTGATTAAAAATCATATCCAAAATTGTTTGGATGGATTCCAAATGAGTTTTCATGTTTTATAAATTTCCCTTGTAAATTTTACTACAAGAGAGTTATTTTTTGATGCCCCCTAAAAGTTATATTCATGAAATTCATGTACATATTCATATGTTTCATGATATATATATATATATGATATTATATTATATATAGTTTTCATCAAACATATGAATATTATTCATTAATACTATAATCCATATGATACATTAATAATAATATATTAAGTAATATATATATATATATAATATAAAATATGCATGACATTCTAATTTTGGAAGAGTCTTATTTGATGAAACAATATTTATAACTTCTCCTAAAGAGTATCAACTACATTCAATCCAATGGTTTGTTTAATCATCTAATTTCATTTAGTTATTGATATGAGTTCGAATAATAAACAAAAAATGGATGGAAATGTGTGGGATCTATTGGGAATTTTGAGTTATAGGATTCTATTGTAAAATATAATGTGTTCTATTTTTTATAGGTGTGCTATTTGTGTGAGATGTTGTTAAATTCTCTTATTCTTGCAACATCATTTATATAATTTAAGAGGTTTCTGACACCCATTTTTATTTTTGTAACCATCATAATGGTTTCATCAATATAATTGGTTGGTGTAACACCTTATAGGTATGGTTATTTTTTTAACATCTCATTATGATCTTATTCATACACTCTATGTAGATGGAAAATAGAAACTTCATGTGTTAGTAAATTATTGGTACTCTATTTTAAAATTATTTACATGTCAGTTTCATGAAGATATAACTCCAATTTTTTGGGCTTAATTACACTTAAAATTATCCTTATATGAACTCTTGAATTTTATTAAGGGTTTTATGGACGAAAAACATAATTGAGGAAGAAAAATGTTAACATAAGAAGCTATGAGGTTAAAATACCATCAGTTGTTTAAGTAATTAACCCAACTTTGATGATGAAATTTCATAAAGGAGTGAATAATAAGTTAAAAAAAATTAACTTTTACAAATAAATATAAATTATTTTTTAAAATTATTAATTTGTTGGGAATTATATTTGATATAGTTTTATAAATATCATTATGGAAATTGGAATAGATTTGTTGAGGTCAATATTTTTCCCATATATTACATGGTTTCATTTAAAATATAAATTTAAATATTTCATAATTTGAATTTCATAAAAAGGTAAAGATTTTTAAAAAAATCATAAAATTTTTATTTTAGGGTGAAATGTTTTGTTTTTTTATTTTAGGGTGAAATGTTTTGTATTATTTTTGAATAATTTTAATTTCAGTTTTTGGTCATCATTGATTTTCACCTTGGTAATGAATTATCACCCATATAAATGCTAAAATAGTAAACAAACTAGTTAAAACTACGTGATAAGGTTAAAAGTATCATAAAAATTTAGATTAATTTTAATTGATGAGTTTATCTTAAAATTAATATTTATGGTATTTGAATTTATTCTATTTTTTTCACTTTCCATTGATGATTAAATATATTATATTTAATTGTTTAATGTTTATAAATGTGTGTAACCCCCATCACATATAAACAAGAACAACATCTCCCCAAATATTCACACACATTCAGTCATAAATCTCAACCATTACCTAACCAAATACCTTCCCAAAATCATTCTATATTTCTTATTAGTCCTATTATCTTCAAATGAATTCCCAATGAAATAGTATGGTGTATTCTATGGGATTCTTTCGAAACAATATGCATAATTATTAAATGAGTGTTTCATGTTTATTTCTTACTCTACCTCATTCAAATATTATATAAATATTATTAAATAATATAATAAATATATTACATATAATTAAATATTATTGAGATTATTGTAAACCCCTATTTAATATCCTTTTATATCCTTTAAATAAAATGATAATGTTGATTGTGGGTACGTGTGGACATCCACCTCTGTGAAACGGTGTGTATCATTTTTTATTTTATGTTTCATATGGATAGTCAAAAAAACTGACTAAAATAATATAAATATATATATATATATATATATATATATTTCTATGTATGATATTTTTACATAATTATAATTTATTATAGACAAGAAATTTCATAGCCCATTAAACTAACATCAATTAGAATATTATAACATCGCTGCTTTGTATGTCCAGACACCCACATCCATGACGATATGTGACTCATTTTTCATTTATAACATAATATTATAATTATATGAATCGAAATAATGAATAAATATAACATATAAAACATATTTATTATACTAGAAATGTAAAATATTGTCTATATGATTTTTTTTCACCCAATATAAAACTAAAAATGTTATTCATGAGTACGTATGAACAACCAACACTCTAAAACAATGTGGTTCATTTTTATTATCCAACAAATATGATAAATTAAAAACGCGTATATAATTTATAAATATAATAATTATTTTTATTTTTATTATAACGGTGGTAATGAATGATAACCACATGGACCTTGGTAGACACATTGATGATGTTCATGATTATAATATATATATCCTCAACACATCCAACATGAACATACAAATGTTTTTAACTAAATTAATCATGCTAATAAATAAAATAAATGGAATAATAAAAATGGAATGAAATTAAAAAATGATTCCAAAAAGTATGAAAGAAGTATTATTTTAGTATATAGGATGTTATTATTATAAGTGAAATAAGTCACAACTCAAGGAAAAAAAATATTCTATAAAAAAACATTTTATTGAATTTATTTAATCTCGTACTTCTCCATATCCATGTTCTTCAAAATTATAAAGTAATGTTCCTATTAATAAATTAATTATTATTAAATGTCCAAATTATATAATTTCTACTCCTTTATTTTTTGGAAAAATCACACTTTTTAACATTTATTGTCTCGACCATTTGGATATTTTTTAACAAACCATAAATTAATTCTTTCTCAATGTGTTCGAATTGACCACATTTTCCCACCATCGTAATAACTATTTATTATCATTATTCATCGTAATGCTAACAGGGTTTATAAAATCACATCATATTTCTTTTATATAGGGAATGTTTTATTTTCTATTGTTTTAAAAGAGAAATTATATTTATCATTATTGTTATAAAAAATGGTTGGTGTTTTTATTTTGTATTAAAATTAATTTTTCATGTTTTATATAAGTAACAGGTGAAAGATAACAATTTTTTTTCATTATATAGTACCTATGAATTATAGAAGATGACTTGTGAGCTATATATATCTCATAATTATGAGTAATACAGATTTATATCTTCAATACATTAGGTAAATATGTAGTCATCAAAGGGGAAAATGGAGATAACTGTGTTGGTTACTCTTATAGAAATAACTGGGATTTTGTTATTCTAAAAATGGTTAAACAAGAGTGAACATATTTTTTTAATATTTTTCTAAGAAATATTTATATTATTCGAGTAAATGTTTGTATTTGGGAAATTATTTTTATTTATTGAAGTGGAAAATTTTTATAAACTTTTAAAGGTAAACGGTTTTCTTTATTAAAATAATTATTTTCAGGATTTCCCATGTGTCCCAAGATATGATCATGGTTCTACTATAATTAATAATTTTTTCTAATCATTTTTATATAATAAAAGGCTAATTTCCTTTATGGAAACAACTCATTTATGTGATCAAAATTTTATTGATAAAAAAATATAATCATTGTGAGAATCCATGTGTTCACAAGACTAAATAGATCATATCATTTATATATCCATTAAGTATTTTTTTCTCATCCCATTTTTAAAATTTTATTCATATGATCAATGTATGTGTATAAAATTTATTATGGTAAATATTTCCATTATGGTGAATAATCATATATATTTCCAATGTGCCTTTTCAAAAATAGAGTTTTAAAAAATACCATACTTTTGTAGAAAAATTATATTGTACTGAAAAGTTACCAATTTGATTTTTTAAGGTATTACATATTAATAGAAAACTATAATCCTAATAAATCCTTTAATGTAATAAACTGTAGAATTTTTCATTAATAATGTAATTATGGGTTGATTATATTCTGAGGGTTAATATATTGAATATTATTTATGATTATTTATATCTTCATTTCACTTCACACCTTTTTAGATTTCTGAGAACCTAGCACATTTAATTTTAATTTTTAATTTGTGTGATATTTTTATTTACATTAATTATTGGTACACACTTTTGTTATTTACAGATTTTTCAATTTTATTATAAATTTTAATGTTGTCTCTTAGTGATTTTTTTTTAAAAATGTTAAAAATGATGTTTAAAGGGGTAAAAAGAAATGATGTATTTATCTTATGGAAATAATGAAATGAAATTTTATATTACATTTTTTTCAAAAAACTGTTCATGTGATATTTTTAGAAATGTAAATTATGGTTTATATGGTCTTTACCTACTAATATATTTTATAGTCATTCCTTAATTATTTACACATATATTTATTAGGATAGACTAGTTTTATAGGCTCCCTTTTTGTTTCGATATTAATCTAGAAGTGTTTTAGTCTTATGGATGGATTATGACCAATATATCATATGGAGAATGTATGGTTAGTTTTTAATGTTTGATTCATTTAGAAGTTGAATTATAAGTTTCATTCATCAACTATTACCTCAATGATTTACCCTCTTAAGAATTCAATGAAGAATGATAGGTAATTGTGTCTAATTATCTCCTTTTATATGCCTCGGGTTGGTGACTACCACCAAGGGTATGAGAACATAACATATAGAATGAATTACGCTCATAGATGATGTTGTATGAGGATATAATATGTTAACCATTAGAAAAATCCACAAAATAGTATTTATAAAGGAAAAAACCATCCAAAATGCTTGAAATAAATAGAATAATACCAAGAGTCACAAAATAAATACCCCAACGAAATCCATATGGTAGGGACATAGCAACAGCTCCAAAGTTTGAGCTAATAAAATCATGCATGGTCCATGAAGTCCTCCTGATAAAATGGAAAACAATATATATATGTATGTGGTTAGAGTGCTTGTATTATAAGTATGATCACACCCAAAGTCTCTCATTCAAATGTGATATAAAAACAATCATTCTCCAATAAATAAACAATAGAACCAACAACACCTAGAAATGTAAACTAGACAATTACATCTACACCATGGCACAATAACCAAAATAATTCATCAATGTATTATCATAATAAGAATCATAATGATAAATGGGTACCATGCACTGGTTGTTGAAATATTTTCTTATCATACACCCTAACTTCATATATCCCTGTGGTATTACATCATTATTAGAGTATACTACTAGATGAAACCTAGGCATATATATCCTGAAAAGAACTGCTTGTGAAATTGGCCATCTTATCCTACTTGAAGGCCCTTGGGACACCACATCACATCTCGACGACATAAATAACAAATATAGTATGTCATTGTAAAAATAATGTACCTCATCCTCACATCCTCATTCTATCAAACATAACCCACACTATATGTCTCAATATAAAACCCTTTAATCCATCAATAATTTTTCTATATCCAAAGTCCATAAAACCATGTTCATAAGAATCTTGCAGGAAAAAGACAATGAGGACACATGTATGGCTATCCATCCATCCTCACCATCTAGGATCTAGGGGAAAACACCACCAAAACATTTTTTGTACGAATATAGTGCTCATTGAATGTGGGGGTTCTGTAAGAATCCTAATCGGATAAAAAAATATAATAGTCCCCTAAAAAATAGTATCCTATGGGTTTTTGAAACAACTATAATCCCTGCCAAAAAATAACACCAAGAGCTTAAAAAATATACAACTATAAATTCCTATATTGAATTAACAACACCACATTGAAAAACGATAATCCACAAACTAATTCAATAATTTTTCAAGTGAATCTAAATTAATATTTTCCCAATTATGTTGAATATTTATTTTTTAATACAAATATATTCAAATTTATTTATTAGAAAATTTAACTCAATGGATATATATAAATAGAACATAAATATTAAAAAATTCTAAAGGAGGTAATTTTAAATTTCTCCTAAAGAGAGATGGGAAGAATGCCCCGAGGAAGAGTTCTAGAGATACACACCTCCTCATTAACTCCATTTTTTTCAACACCATCAGTGAGGAAATTTCCCACTATAAAGGTAAGAGTGAAAATTTATCTCATGCTCGAGAGCCTATCAAGAAAGTTGTCCTATTTTTTTGTCATCCTCCATGATAGGTGAATCTATCCCATCCGTATAGGTTGGTAAATAGTTCTGGATTCATAGTAAAACCAAACATTTTTCCAATTTCATTGACCTACAATGCCAAAAAAATTTATAAGACCCATCATTTTTTCTTCCTAGGTAGTGAATTTTCCACCAAATCCATGAATATATTCCACAATAGTACCATTGGGGCTTCAAGATATGACTCTATATCCTAATGGATCTATATTTCCCATTGTTTATTCATCTATTTTGAATTTGAGACATCAATGAAGGGGGTATCTATAAGAATTTGAGAATACCATGAAACCGAGGAATTTTTCCTAAAATATTACGGCATCTCAAAGTCATTGTATCCCTCACCGAGTTTCTGCAACATTCAGTACGCAGACAATTTCCATTCTGTTGTACTGTAATTATATCAGCAAGTGACATTTGGGTGTTAAAGCGGGCATGTTTGTGAACAAAATTTTTTCTCCCTTCTAATATATTGTGTACAAATCAGCACATGACACCCTAAAATGGACAATTATCAACATGGAATTATAGAAACCAAGAATATTAGTTAAAATGTCATGTAAAAATTTATATTGACGGGTGGTATCTCAATAATATCTATGATATATTTCTATGAAGATTAATTAGTTTTTTATTTCAACAAGATTATATTGACATTCTCATGATGTTGATGAAAATAAAACATTTGAAGCACATATATATACTAGAAAATTGAATTTTTTCACCCACATGAATCTTATTATGATTGATTCTCTATAGCAGTTTGACTCAAGAATAAAGAATCCATTTTTAGTGAAGTTTCCATTCCATTTTCACTAACCATAAAAAATGTAATTGTGTAGGATCATGGAGCCAAGTATTATATTAATTGTTTTTCCCATATGTTCATGTCCTCCTGGTCTATGACATCATGAATAGAAGTATTTGATGCAATGTCATCAAGAAACATGTACAGATTGTCAAGTTGATCTTTAATCGAGATGTTGTGATCATTTGCATGATACAAGGAGATAACTTGATGAAGTAATGGGATTATAGTAAAAATTCTATTCCATAATATAAGAGAAGAGTTCATTCTGACTATCCAACGAGAATCGATGCTAATTATTTGGGAGATATTTCTCAGGCCTAGCCATTTGATGATTCAACTTCACTTGGTTTTCATGCAATGAGATTAAGAAGGATACTTGATCTATGGAATTCCAAGGAAGCATATCTCATTTTCATTAAACTCCACATAAAATTAACTTGTAGAGGATCGTTAAAATAATATACATTATTGATACCAACTCCTCCTAAGACATGATGCATGCAATAATATTTCAATTAATCTATGATAATTTTCCTTTCACGTAGGTTACCACTCTATACAAAATTACACAACATAGAATTAATGTTTTTAATGAAATAGATAGGCCATGAGTGCACCATAAATGAGTATACTTGTTTTGAAACCACTACATGTTTTGAGAAGGATGTTTTTTCCTGCCATTGAATGATATTTTCCCTTACCAGAGGTAAGTGTTCCTAAAATTTCACTCTTAGTATTGGATAAATAAGAGGATCAGGGTCTTCCCCAGAACATGGGATATCCATGATAAATAGAAGGGATAGAGTCTTCCCTTATTCCTGGATTATTGATTATAGAGCTATTTCATGAAGTTGGTTTATTATTTCCAATGTTGATAAAGGACCTTCTCTAAATAATTTCTTGGCTGGAAACACTTTCGCAATGAATAAGTTTAGTATTAATGATGTTTATATTTCTCTTATACACTTGAGTGGAGAAAATAATCAATATAGTAAAGAAAATGTAGAAATGAGAAGATATACCACTAGAATATCTAATAGTTTCTATTTCACCCTTATCCACCATGTGGAGAAGATTCCTACGTAAGTTATTGTCTACAATTTCCAAGATAATAAATGAAAGTGGATCCCCCTATCTCACCCTTAGGATCACTTAATGTATCGTTCCAATGAACCATTTATAATAATGTATATGTTTTTAGTACCAACAATATTATTGATCCAACTTGTAAACCACATTTGAAGCCAATATTAGGATGAAAAGTTCTTATATATCCCTTATCAATTGTGTCAAACTATTTCTTAATGTCCATTTTGAGGGAAATGTTTCATCCCAATGTTTATTTACGAAGTAGGTTGACACACTACAAGGTAGAAAGTAGGAAATCCTGGCTGCCCATCCATTTCAAAAAATGAAACTAATGCCAAGGAATGATTCTGTTAGATACGTAAGCCAGTATGTTGGAAAATATTCTTATGATAATGTTGTGAATTTTTTTGAAAAGAGGAACTATTCGAGTTAACAAATGTAATTGTTATTTTCATCTTAAGGGATTGTGGAAAGTTATTTAGTATTAAAACAATGATTGAAGGACCCACATTTGAAATAATTATGGAAACTCATGCACACATCATCTGGATGATAACCTTATAGGATTGGATGATGTTTTTTATAATTCCATTTGGTTTAGGTGATATTTATTAATTGAGATCCAAGATTTTCTTCCTTTATTTCAATTTCCAATAGAATGAATGTGAGAAATGTGTAACCATCCTCAGTTATCAATTTAGGTATAATTTTTTCCTTTAACAATTCATCCATTGGTGTAGTATTGAAACGATTCATGTAAAAGGAGACAATATTTCTAGAATGATTTTGTCTCTCTTATAGAATTCAGTCCCCATATTTTATAAAATATTGGAGACTACTTTCCTTTGAAACCCTTTTTAGGGAATTAATGAACATAGAATTTCTATCCACATTATCAAGACACGTAATTTTAAATATTTCATTTTTCATATATTGTCTGATCAAGGTGAGGTTTTGTAACTTAGAGGATATCACAAATACGTATGGAGAGTCATGAGGAATGTTTATATTTGTCATTGATTCATGGATATCCAGTATAACCCTTCAAGGGAATAAATTTATAGACCATGTGACCGTAAATTTTATTTTCTACATTCATTCAATTTTATCTTCAACATTTAGAGCGTGGAAGTGAAAAATAGAGAGTTGAAATTACACTCATTTGAGGCAGAAGAGTCTTGAACAATTATTTAGCATTTTAAAAGAGGATTGTAAAAATTATTACATCTGAATGGGAGGGGTTTCATCTTCACAATATCAACTAATCCTTCTTAAATTGGTCAATGGTTAGAGTTGTGTTTATATAGAGTGACACTAGATATAGATCTACAATTTCTAAGGGATACAACATTGACAAAGGCCCTATCAATTATTCTATTTATCATAAAATCAAGGTGACTCATTTTCCATTTAAATTTGGATAAAATGAGGTATATTTAATATAATATTTCCTCCTCAACACATGCCTTGAATTATTTGATCATGGTATTTCTGAAAACTGGTCCAAGTTTCTCATATGTATGAAATATTGAGTTGAAGTACAAAATGATGATCCATGAATCCATGATTCCACTGGGCATACCTTTAATTTTCATCCATAAAATCCTCATTTAAATGTAATTATTAGAGGAATATAGAATTAATAAGAATGTTTCCTACCATATTTATCAACTATGTAGGTAATAATCTGGTTAACATCATGGAAAATAGTAGGGTTGTCCACACTACTATAGATGAGGATCCAAATCCTCTCAGAGCTATAAGTATCCCAGAAGTTCATAACATTGTATATAGTCTACAAACAAATGGGTTTACCAGAATTTATGACATATTTTTTTGGCTCATAGAGGCCAATAATAACATGTTTATACCTACCTATAAGAAGCATGAGGGAACCCATAGTGCCTGGGTTGGATATTCCCTTATAATTCCAAAAAAGGATCTTTTTGATTATTTTTGTATGGGGGTGAGTACCCCATTTTCATTCATTTACAACTACCTATTTTAACTTCCTTACAGTTTCTACTATATCAGAATTTGTATAATATTTCGATCCGTTTGAATCATCTTCAATTTTAATCTAAATGAGAGTGATTACTCCCTCTTTCCTTTGATTCTGTGCAATAGTTTCATCTATTTGGATGGTTGGTGTGTTATATGGAGGCAAGAATGACCCCTTCACATTTATTAGAACATGTTGAGATTCAGTTAAAATATTCAAGGGCTGCTCTTGTGTAGTGGCTACCCACATATAAAAAATGAGTTCAAGTATAAATCCATCATCTTGTGTAGGTATAGTAGTGGAGAAAACATCTAATAAAAGGATCAAGAGATGATCTAAAACTTCATTAGATGGATTTATTGGATTAAAATTTCATTTTCTTTATTAAAACTTTATTCCATAATATTTTTGAAACTAAAACTATACCACGAAACATAACATAAACCCATCCTTCTGATTCAAAAAAGGCTCGCAAGGCCTCTATTTCAAATCACTTCCACTTCACATAACAACCAAATCATCACAACCGTATATCCTCACCTCCACCACACTCAACACAACCACAAATCACAACTTCATTCCATATATTTCCCATATATTATTTCCGATTTATAAAATGGGCTATTCATTATGTTTAGGTATTAAATTTCCAATGGAAGAATAAATTAACCAAACTTTCAATGGGAAATAAATTTATTACTTTGAAATACATTATTATCAAATTTAATTAAATGTTGTTTCAAAAAAATCACACAATAAGGTTTCCACAATCATCTAAACTACCACACTAACAAATGAACAAAATAACCTTAAATTTTAGAAATGGAATCAACAACTATAATCCCAATGAAAATATCATCAAAAAAAGTAAAAAATTCATTTCATTTCCCATCCCCATTAATTCAAAATAACCACTTAATTATCCATATGTGATAATCACCTTCACATTCAAGGATAATCTTTTGATTTTATAATTTAACAAATTATGTGATAAAATAATAATAAATAATTATGTATGATATAAATTTTTCCTGGGAAATAAATACATGTGGTTTGAAATAAAAATATAAAACACCATAAAAACACTCCATTATTATCAGTTTCATTAATCCCTTTTAAAAATCATCATTAGGGTGACACTTACTATATTACATGTGAATTAAAAAAAGCATGCTCCCTCCCATATATTTACCAAGATAAAATTATAAGGATCTCATACCAAATATTTTCCCTTGTTGAACAATATATTGAAGAAATAATGGAGAATTAAGGCTCTTCCTCACTAAGAAATTGTAAATGAAGTGTCCCCATGCACAACTAAATCTCATTGTGCATAATAGATGGATTTTCTGTTTTCAAGATGGGAGAAAAAATTAGGGAATATGGAATGCATAAGGGTTTGAGTTTTTCAAGAATATCATTATTATTGACCACAAAATGACAATTGGAAAATATATGATGGAAGAAATACATAAAGCATGGGTATTATTTCCTCTACAAGGTAACCTAATAGAAGGTGGAAAAGGCATGTGGATCATGTTCAATTAAAAAGAACATGCGATCGCATGGTATTCAGAATATCATATGAATGGGTCATGTGTAGAGAATGATTATGTTGAGATTACATAGATCCCCTTACGGAAGCATCCTTATTCTTGCAATGGAATCCTAACAAGCATTAATGATCAAGGGTGGGATACCAAGTGATCTCATTTACATCAAAGAACATGTCAATATACAAACACATAACAATCATCAAAATCATTTGTAATATAAATGATGAAATTTCATAATAAAGATGACATTATATGATCGTTGATATTTATACCACACACTCATTCCGTTTGTAATTCATCATGAATATATGAGGATATGCCCTTATTTTCACATAGGATCCAACATGAATTTCACCTTCATCATGAGAAGGTTATTATACATTTTCATTTGATTATTTTTCCCCTTTGGATGCATAAAATATCAAACATGATTTCCATGATAATGCTTATGCGTCATTGAAAGACCGAATATTGGCCACACAATTAATCACAAGAATGGGGATTGAATTTATACAACAACACTCAAACAATATCACAAGATCCCTAACCTTTGTAAAATATAACATATAATTAAATGGTAAAGGAATAAGCCTCTTATGGAGTGAGGAAATGCTTTAAATCATGCAAAAGGGGTCATATGACCCATGCAGTCACTATTAATCATGAAAGGCCCCGATAAAGAATCTAGAATGTTCTTGTGAGACCCCTAAATAACTCAACCTAATCTCATGAACCCCCCCCCCCTCAAAAATCTACCTTTTTATTATAAAATACCCTTTAAAATTCACTATTAACTATGAGAAATATTTCAAACTTCTATCCCAATCTCTAAAAGACCCATAAAAATTTCTTATTAACCATGTGTAAAATCAATGACCATCCCACATGGTTAGATGAAATCCCCTTGATCGTATCGTTGCCAATAAAAATGGAAATGTTCGAACATTCACATGGCCATTGATAATCACAAGATGCTCTGAATAACTCATAGCTTTATTAGGTGATGCAACTAAAATAAAAGAATCCAAAAACTATATCTCAAGTTAATGTGCTACACACCATATAAGGTGGAATATAACTGGTGTGTTGAGGATTATACATCCCTCCCACTCCACAGACAAAAATCATCCATAATACATCATACATTTGGAGTACATTTTTAGGATTCTCATAACAACCAATTAGATGGTCATAAAGGTCTTATACCAGGTAATATATGTGATTGACCTAAAGGATCACACAACATGAATATGAACATGGAATATTCAATGTAATGATCATGTGATGGACTTTGGAATGTCATATATATTTTTTGAATGAGGTCATACATGTATACTAGGTTATGTGAAACCCAAAATAAGATAACACTAAGAAATCCTAAGGCACATATCCAATAAAATATAGAATACAAACTAAAATCATGGAGAAATATTTTGATGAATGATTCAATGATATTGATGAACTTTCCCTGAATCACACGCATCATGTGAAATCACCCGGACATGTCACTCATGTAATTAAATGTTCCCTCGAAATGACATTTTGATCATGTGATGTCCTTTGAACATGTCATTCAAGTCGTATGGCTCCCTCAAGGCATTCCACCCAACTCTCGTGATGTCCTCTGATCATTCCAACCAAACATGCTATATCTTCTAGACATGGCCTTCATGTTGTGTGGTTGGACCAAGAAATTTCAGTTAAGTCTCATGATGTCACCGAGACATGTTAGCATTGGTCATGCAATGTCTTTTGGACAAGTCATCCAGGTCTTGTGACACTTCCCAGACATGTTATATAGGGAATGCAATAACCTTCATACATGATGACCTTGATCATGAAATTTCTTCTAGACAAGTCTGTTACATCATTCAGCACCCTCTAGACAAGTCTTACTTGATAATACAATGGGTTCTAACTAGGCTATTCTGTTTATATGATATCCTTTGGAAAAAAACATAACAATTTTTTTGTTTTTGGAAATGTTCTCAAAGTAATCAATACATATCTATACATTATTAAACACGTTAGGAATACAATCATACATGTCAAGATGATAATTAGGATGTTTCAATCAGATATTCTAGTATAGGATAACATTATTCAATGGATATATAACAGAAACCTCAATATCTACTCCCTAATCTAGTTGAACTATGATAACTAGGATTCATGTTATAACCAGGATATGTTGGATGCCATTCAATGGGTTGAGTTTAAATGGTAATACACATATTTATAAGCCCCCCATGTCTCCAACAATCCAACAATCACTACGCAATCTCTTCCTTGGTATTATCATTCTTCCACTTCCCCCAACGTACTGAGGATGAAACATAATAATTATGAAACTGATTCATTGCTTAACTAGGACTGGTATGGCACCTTCCTAATCTCTGGGATCTATATCAATCATCCAATGGGATTATCTATCACATATGCTCCACTTCAATATGTTGTGAGACAGATTACATATTATCCATTTTTTATCACCCCAATCAGGGCTCACATTGGTTTAGGTATTTTAAATGATAATATAACTCATGTCATGAATCTTCACCTCTTAGGGGAACCTCAATGTGTAACCCCTGATCCGTGATACTATTTGATAATCTCCATACAAGGGAATACACCTCTTAAAAACATATGAGAGCATGATATTACTATGATGACTCTAATTCCTAGCATAACTGAGATATATAAGAGTCCCCCCCCCCCCCCCCCCGAGGATTTATCTTAATACCCAGCTCTTAAGTTTCCCATACATGTTATTTTTGCATAACATTAAATTGTATAGTCTTAATGAACAATGTGTTTTATTATTGCTAATATAATAAGGATATGTTGGACGCCTCATAAATGTTCTATACCATCCTCGAAACATTAATCACATCCATGGATGGAAGTAAACTCTTGAGTTCCAAGTTATATGGGATTAAAATATAATCATCTACTTATTAGTGTCAATTTGATGAATAACCCACAATAAATATATATAGTCTTTTCCATAGACCCCCACCCACACACACATGGATTGGATAAACACATAATCATCTTTTTTCATAACCATACCATTATTAGGATAAGGAAAACATTTTTTGACATATAAAAAATGAATAAGAGGGTCCTGAAGTAGGAAATTATATCCCCGTAAAAGGGTCTACTGAGACTGACCTGCCAACTTCTCATCCAATGTGTGTTCCTATGATTCATTGGTTCTAAAAACCCAATTAACCCCATACCTTTCGAAGGAGTATCCATACATAATTACAATGTTCGTAACCATTAATATATTATATAAAAGGTGGAACTGGTGAACCTAGTGTGGATGATTGTGACAAAAAATCCACACTCAATCAATCATCAGGAAAAACAATCCATCATACTTCATAGAAAACAAAAATTTTGAACCCAAAATGATACTCTAAAATAATAGAAGGATTGGTTTACCATGCATCAAATAATTTCTTTAACATCCTAGAAGAAAAAAAACGATGAACATGAAAATAATATCTCATATGAAAAACTAGTTTTCTCTTGAAATTAGTCCATCATCATTTTGAGAAGTCCACATGAGAAAGATTTATGAACCACAAATAAGAAGGGACAATTGTGTGATCCATTCATATATTATTGAGAAAATATCATACATAAAATGTTACACTAATAATTAAACTATTTAGTTTTCATATTCATGACTATAGATACTATTATACCAAAAAAACAACTAACCTGAGATCACCTCTTCATCTAGAGACTATTGTAGATAATCCTTAATGGATGCGACCCCAAAAGTATGTATAAAGTCTTAACCCACTAGAATTCTTCATTATATTTTCTAGAATTCAGTTTTCCGGGAATATCATAGACATGGTACAATTCAATACCATTAGGATTCTAGTGAGGGTCTTCAAATACTAATACAAATGAGCATTTTATTTTCAAATTAAAGCTATAGAAAACCCAGTGCTGCTTGTTTCCACTGATAATCGATATGGAATATTATCACTAGAATATGAAAATTTCAATCATAGATATCTAATTATGGTGGATCAAGGTGTAAATAAATTCCCCCATCTAGTTTAGGGGCCTCCATGGAGGGATAATGTTCACCCCCATAACCATTTTTATTACACTGTTTCCCATTAGTCAACTAAAAAGGGAAGCACATGACAAATTTCCACCATTGAAACTCATTCATAGGCAGTAAGGAAGGTACTTATGGAGAAGAAAAAATTATATAAGTAGAAGTGTTTTGATATTCCTTCTTTCTCTAATGAATCATAGTGACATATTTTGGTACTAAATTGCGCGCCTGTTTATATTTTTACTCTCTCAGAGCAAGTTTACAGACATATTCCACAAGAAAGCATGGGGGGAGAACATATCCCTACCCCAAGCATGAATACCATCAGTATATTCTGATAGAATAATGAGGAAAAATGTGAGCTCATATATCTTATTCAATTTAATATATATGGCTATATAAATTGTATATAGAAAATATTCAGTCTTACATTCCTTTTCAAAATTTATCAAAATTTCAGTACGTCAAATAAATAGTTGAAGAAATACACCAAAAAATAACTTCACTGGTATATATAGAGGTATGAGAACATATTATTATCCCTATAACTAAGGAAACACAACATTGTCATCATCATGAACAAGTTTTTATTCCAGAGAATGTAGAAAGTTTTTCTCTAATATAGGAGGATTATTGGAACATTTTGATAAAGTATAAAGCAAAATATGGAGATCATACTACTATTCCAATTGGGGATCACCAAGTTAGGGGAGAACATTCCTTAAGATAGTCTCAAATTTTTATTGAAAATTTTATGGGGTGTACTCAAAAAGACTATAATTGGTCTCATATCCCCATTTTGAATGGGGACCACAATGTTAGAGTGGAACATGCCTTAGGGCAGACTCATGTCACATTAAAAAAAGACCAGTGGCATACTCCAATGAAGCAAGATCAGAATAATATACCTATTATGATCTCAGATTACCATGTGATAGTTTTAAATTCCTTAGGTCAGGGTCATATAATGGTTAAAAAAGTACAGTGACATAGTCCAATGTCTTAGGATCAAGAACAAATCCCGATTGAAACTGAGGCACACAAAGTGATAGTGACACATGACTCTAGAAATACTCATATTATCAATTGTGAAGACACATGTAATATTCAAGTAGCAGAAATTAGCTAAAACCATATTCATAATTAATTCGATTAATGACTCCACCAAAAACCACCAATGTATATATATGAGGATTCTCATATTATTTCTCTCATTCTGGATGTTGATATGCATATTCCAATAGTGAATTCATTTTTGAACCAGGATCATATACCCTCTTAACAAATAGTCGAACAATGTTTTCTAGAAACAACCCAAAGACATTCTCTTCTACATGCCAACAATAAAAAATCTCATTGCAATATTCTCGTTGCTTCTAAACTATGGTTTGATACTCACATAATAGTATACAACTATCAATATACAATGGAATTAGTCATAATTCCGGTTCATATCCCTATAAAATCCCAAAATCCAGGTCGACATATTCCTTCCATTATGTAGGATAATTCCCATATCCCTAATCTTATCAATTTAATTTTTCATGTGTTTGAGACACATATAATCATTCCAAAGGTCAACCACATCTTCAACTGAAGCATAAGGAAATCATTACCATGATAGTCCTCCTCATGTTAGTGTGGATATGGATTGTAGGAACTCTACTCCTAACATCCACCATAGCTGACCTCCCCCATTGTGATATATCCCGTGGAAAATAAATCAACCCTTTCCAAAACCCCAATTGACAGAAGAGTTCTCTAACAAATTATGCCTACGTATATATTAGTTCTAGAAACATCTTGTTCAACCACATATTGTTCCTTATTTACTACCATAAAAACTTCACCACAGTCAAAATGAGACCCAAGAAGCAACATATGTGGTTTGACAAATTGGAGGCATGTATGTATGATGAATAGGAAGGTGACATATACATAAGGAGAGAGTTATCCAGAAACATCCTTCCAACCATATTTCATTCCCTCTCTATATCTATCTATGATATCCTAGATGATCTATATAATGAGTTAATGCTATACCTATTCCAAAATATGTGGGAAAATCATCAGTGATTGAAGGATACACACATACCTTATATAGTATATGAGGGAAACCATTATACCATCCATATTATTTATTACTATATAGACCTCAACACTATCTTTATATAGCGGAATTTGAGATTTGAAAAAATATAATACAAATATGTAACATGTTTTTAAAAATTTCATTAAAAGTCATCATCAATTGATTAAAAAATACTCAGAATTTATTTGTATATGAGTATTGGGAATGAATTAAGAGTATCAAATTACTGCACACCTGGAATAGAAGAACACCCAAGATATTGTATACTGTAATGTCATGAATCCTATGAAATCTGGGGACTGTGAAATATTTTATCCCATAGGTCACCATATTGGGATTAATTCACTTCAACAGTGGGAAGAATTTATGAATGGAGGGGGAAAAATTCCAAATGATCTTTGAACTAGGACCCTTAATTAAAGGGGGATTACTTTTAGACATAGAAACTGATTTTGGGATCTACCTGAAAATATCCTATAAAAATGACTTCAATAATGGGAATCCATTTCACAGAACACATACACAATAATAGAAAATCCAAATAAAAATGGAAATCATATCAGCTTCCGTATCAAATTTCCTTGTGAAAAAACAACCAACGATGATTGGGGAATACCTACCAATGCCTCCACCTTTCAGATCATCATTCTCTAATATAATCCTAGACATATCAGTAAAAGATTCAATCCAAACCTAGACCGCTATTGTTGTTGTATTTATGTATCAATTTACATCACCAGGTTCATCATCCCTTGAGAGGGTACTTGGGAAATAATTAGAGGATCCAGATCAATTCCATCTCACTAGGTTTGTGGGTATTTATATCTCAATGTTCATCCCAGTAGTTATAAATTCCTATGTTAAAATCATTGAATCAATCGATAAAAGGTTTAACAAAGGAAAATTCTATCCCATAATAATTCACATCTTTCAAGTCTTTGGGAATTTTCATCATCACCATTATCATAAAGGGAATCATTTCCCTTGGTTTGGGGATAAATATCCATATTTAGAATCTATTATGTTAATCCATATTGAAGAGACAAATATTTTATTTGATTACCATTCTGAATTATTGAAGGAAAACTCTCTCAATGTTATTGTTTATAGGTTAATACGGGAGGAACATATGGAAAATAAAATTAACCCCCAGGAGGTTCATAAGGAAAATTTTCTAACAAGTCCAAGGGTTTGAGAAACAACACAAATGAATGTAGTGAAAAGTCATCCTACCATGTTCAGTGTAATGGGGAGACAACAATTGTGTGATTTACCTATTTGAATGTCGTCACAGTCAATATAATAAATAATATGGATTGAGATTTAAGATATGAGGGACATTATATGGAAAGATACTCTTAGTAAAGGATATAGAATCACCCCTTAAGGCTACATGTTCTTATAACTAGAGTATAATAAAAAATGGAACCCTTGAATATTACTTTTCAACCTATACAAGAAGAACACTAACAATGATAGTGGGGAATAAGGGGATATATCCCACTCCTCACCCAAAATAGTCAAAATTCCATCCACTGAGTAGCAGTTATCACAATGCGAGATGATGATACAAAATCTATGAAAAAACAATGACAACTAAATAGTGTAAATATTCCCACTATGTATCATCATTAGTTAGGGGTGAATATACCTCCACCCGTATATTTGGAGATATTGGATCTATCAACATGAGCTGCATATGAGTGTTTGAACAACTGCTTATCCAATAAGCTTGTCTATTTAAATGAGGATGATGAAGATGATCCCGACAGACCTCCTTTAAGGTGATGGACTCTCCCTTACAAGGGAGATAATATAGTATGAGAATGAATTGAGAGTAATATGGAGATGAAAACAAGGCCACCTCATATGGTCTCTCTCACTACCAGTAAATGGGAGGTGGCTCATATAGTATTACTTGTACAAGTAATCAATTTAATATAGTACTCGAATAGTCAGATGAAATCCTTTGAATTGGAACAAGCATATGCGAAGCCTATGAAGAATAAATATTATGAATGGGTGGATGAATCATCACCACAACAAATTTTGACAATCCTATATTATCCACCATTAACTATTTTGGATACCTTGAAAAATGTCTCATTCACATCATGTCAAAATGTCGATTGATGATGGGACCTCAAGATCAACTGGGGGTGGATAATCCAAGGAGTTATATATAGAAATTGAAAAGGCCATCATTTGTTTGGTACAATTTTCATCTAATAAGATCTATTGTAGGATTGTAATTCCTTTTTCATAAAATCCGTTACTAGTATAGCTCCATTAAAAAGAAAAAGTCATTTTTCAACCTAATGAAATGCATGAAACATGAAAATGAGAGGGTTTTTTAATTCATGTCTACAAGGAAAGGTTTAACCTATTAAATCAATGTCACTACATTGTAGGATAAATTGCTGGAACGCTTTTCCAAAAATCTAGATGATGAGAAATATATAGATCTAATCCCGATGAAATAACCTGGTGGAATATGCGATTTTGTAGAAATGGAAAAAATAATGGAATAATCTACTCAATTGACCTGAGATAAGTCTTCACTCATGCCATTATCCTGGGGAAAATGTTTTGAAAAGAAATATACAACTGATGTTTCCCCAAAACTAGCTATAATACACGTTCAAGCACATCTGTATGTCCATAATCACCCAATGCCTCTTATAGAGTAGTAAAAAAATAGAATCTCCATCAGAAAGATGAAAACATTGATTTGGTTCAACCATGAATTTAGGAATGGGTGAATATAGTATACTCTTTCTAGAATGAATTAGTTCTTGGTTATTTCATTAAATCCTTATAATATAACATGCTCAAATAGAAAAATCCCCAAAATCTCAATGAGGTCAACATCACTAAAAATAATTACTGATACCCTTTCCACAGGTCTTTGGGTCAATATATACATAATTATTTGATCTTTTAAATACATCTTATAATTCATGGAAGATTCCAAACAGGCGATGTTAGTTAAATACCCAACATAAGTTACCTGCATAACCATTTCCTAGTTAGATGAATAGAGTGATTGAAAAAATGTTCCTCCCAGGCATGGGATGAAGCTCAATAAATGGAAGACTCAAATTCTAGTCGACTGACCTCATGCCACCCAGATATAATTGCATTTTAGACCTATAATATTTGTATCCCATGGGTATGTGAGATCAAATAAACCTCCCATGGGTGGATGTAATTGTCAAAAAATGAATATATTATAGAGGAAGAGTCATATTTATTGTTGACAGAAGCATTAAGTCATGTATATTTTTCCCCTAAAACATAGGAATCATGAGAACCACTCTATCAAAGAGAACCATCATTAGATGAATAGTTCATCTTTATGATTTCTAACACAATATGGTTGGTATACTCCTTATATAATTATAAAAATGCATCTAGTTATGTGTTCCCCATAATTAATTGAGGAGATGGAGGCCAACAAAGAAGGAGATAAGGATATATGAGGAAAATGGGTGTGTTTTGATACAATATATAGGTCACATCACCGTAGAAAACATATATGAAATTGAGGCCCACATAAAGAACTCCAGTGTCCCCAACAGAAAAATAGAGGTTACACAGAACCCCCCACCAGTCATCTTCAACTGGGCATTTTATACAACTGTCTGGAGGGGATGTGATTGACTCATCGGCATATAAAATAGAGAAGGCCATCCTTTCCTAGTACTCATGAAAAAATTGATACCTACACATCTACATGGGAACCATTCCCATATATCTCAAAATACCTAACTTCTAAGGCATATAATTAGTATCATATTAAACATAGATAAAACTGAACTATGACACAAAAGTAAGAAATTTTTAAATATCTAGTTGTTCTACCAACTAATATCTCAATCTGTGTCATGAACCAACCCGAGCCAACTCTAAACCAGTCACTCAAGCTGATCCATGATAAGTTCAGAGAGGTGTTCTCAATCCTCCTTAGCTTACGACTACTACCAAGCATAGATATAAAACTATTGGGAATGATTTTTGCCATGAATTGAAGATAATTAAATGAAAATTAATCTTAACAATGAAATCAAAAACCATATAGGAAACAAATAAATTGTTGCATGTACCTTCATGTGACCTCAAAGGTCCCTACCAAACACCAAACTAAGCTCTCTTCGAGTGAAATCCAGAACAAGAAGAACTTGAAACTGAAATGATATAGTAGGTGTGGACACCAGGATTCTCTCTTAGAATTCAAAAAATAAACCATTCTCCATGAATCACATATAAAATAAAATCATTTCTTTCTAGATTGAAAATAAGATACCTGAATATAACGTTTTCCAAAATATTGTCAAAATAATTAACAAACTATTATTTTTTTAAGAAAAATCATCTTAATTGAGTTTCCAAAATAATTCACAAAACACATATATCATTCCAAAATATATTTTAAAAACATACAGGAGCTCAAATTAGTATTTTAATATAAAAATAAATTTAAAGGGGGTATTAGTTAAGAAAACCAATAGTGCCACATTGAAAAAAGGGCATAGAAATATATCATCATGGGAATTTCCTAAAAGTCCCTTAAGTGATACTCAAACATACTTATTTCGGAACCAAATACCAACGTATGGTGAAACTCATATGTCTTAAACCAACCTTTCTCCCTCAACTATCCAATCGAGTGGAACATCCCACCTAGACTCTCATCAAACCATGGGCTACTAACCCATATAATAGGGGTTAGTCAGCAACCATCACTCGACCCTCTAAAATATACCTATGATATATATAGTAATAATATAATAGGTAAGGATGGGGCCATCATACGCATGAATTACCATACCTACCATCACCACAATTTTCTACCACAAAGATGAACATCACCTATATGATAACCCATTAAAGTAAATCCCTCATATAGGTGTTCCCACTATATATATATGACATTATCAAAGTTTACAACCAATCCATAACATCACATAGGAATATAACAAATTTCTAAAAAGAAATCAAAGATTTGAAACATGAATTTTCTCCTTCAAACCACCTTCATTCTCAAAACAACATAAACTTTCAACCGGGCCTCATACGAAGGACATTTATGTACACTCACAAAACATATGCGAAAACCGTTTCTAAGAAAATATAAAGAACCATTTTCAAATATGAAATTCCAAATGGGCCTCCACCTTCTAAGATTACTTCTATATTAATACCAAGATGTAAAAATATAATATACTTTTAGATTCCAAAAGTGATTCATTACATTATAGGAAATATTAAATTGTTTTAAAAACAATATTTTCAACACCATTACATTCCAAAAACAATTAAAAGAACTATTACACAACCGAGGAACAACACATTTAATAGAAAGGTTGAAAAAATTCTTAAATCGAATAAACCCATTATAAAAACCTATTGCACTAAAAAAACTTAAAGAAACCAATTCTTTAATATTTAACATTTAAAACCCATTTAGAATTAGAAATACATTACTAATTCCCATCCGAAGTAAAGAAATATTTCAATATGAAAAACTCATGCGACAATCTTGAATAAAATATGTAAAACAAATATATAACAATATCTAAAAACAGCAACCATGTTGAATTTAATATAAATAATAAATAAAAATAAAACATAATTTTATAGTAATCAATAAATTATGGATTTCATATTAAGTGTCTTGGCATAGTGGGCCTACCTCCGAAGTAAACTCACCTGACAATCGACTTTTACATCTTTAACAACAGCATAAAACGCATCATCGTTTCACAAACAACCATTATTATTATTATATATAAATATATTTACTCTTAACATGAGGGAACACATAAAAGGGTATATATATAAATATATACTCAACTATGCCTGTGTAGGCCTTCCTAGAGTCACCAAACACACTACAAACACACAAAGAGACCCAAAAACACCCTTGAAAATACCCACACACACAAAATTAATTTCTAAAAACTCAAATGTCAAAAACTAACTAAATTAAAATTAAACAGAATCAATAGAATTGTAAAACCTTATTGGGAATATTGGCGAGCGAACTGAAACGTACTGAAATGCATCACCAATAGTGGAGGACATCAAAACATGATTGAATGTGACCTAATAGACCCATCACACACCTTATCAATATGAGAAACACCAAATATCATCATGACAGAAACACCAGGGTTTCGAAAATCCATAAACACCACCCAAAAGAGATTAGAATTACAAAATTGGAGAGGAATATGGGAAAGGTTACTGACTGGAGTGATTCTCAGGTAAAATAGTGAGGAAGAGTGGTTGCTAGAGGTATAGAGAAACACTCACGAGATTATCTCAAATGTCGTATCACACAAGTAGGAGGGAGGTTGACCGCACAAGAGAGGATGAGGCAGAGTCGACTATGTGAGAGGGGAACCACCACAAGAGGAAAGAGGGATGCATTTCAATGGTCCTTTGGGTAGTGGGGGGTCACACGAATATGAGAGGGAAGGGGTTAGGGGGCATTGTGTTGGTGGGAGGGGAGGAGGAAGGGGGAGTCCCCCATTCAAGTTAAACTGGGTCCCTAACAATAATATATATACAAATTAATAAAAATTATTAATAATAATTAATTTTTTTATTTTTATTATTACAAAAAATTCTTAAATTTTTTATTTTATTTCCATTTTTTATGTTCTTTTATATTTAAACACAGGTTTCCTTCACATTTTGTCTATATGATCTATAAGACCGTGTACAAATTGTGCACACCTTTCTAGGGAGAAGGGAAACATGCATGGGCTGGCCACACAGTTTCCCAAACCATGCCCAACCCATATGCCTCACTAATAGATACCCAATAAAGTGCGCACTTTTACCAATGTAGGGCGGCACAGTTTACCCTAACCATGATCAAACTATTTACAAGTTAAAAACCCATGGAAGACATTTAATAATAAAAAATTAAACCAGGTATGAAGGCAATGATCTACCAAATAGATCAGAATCCAAAAAAATAATAAAATAATATAATTTCAAATGTTTATGGGCGAATATTCTCCCCACCAGAAACACATTATGATCGCAGAATGTTTCCCAATCAAAAGAGGAATCAAGCTCAAGCTTGAAATTGAAAAATTCCAATGAAACCATGAACATGGTGTGACCTTTCATTATATCAGTAACACCCAAATATATCTATGGTAAAATGAAATGAGATGAACCCCGTGGGAATGAAGAGAGTTATCCCCACAATATGAAATCATTTAATTCCAAACAACAACAAAAAATATTCCAAAAAGATATCCCTTGTGGTCTCCCCATCATTTATGAAACAACCAGATTAGAAAAACCTTGAATGTTCATGAACTATCCAACTATATAACTAACAATGTGAACTGATATGCTATCCCCCAACATGAACCAATCCCCAAAACATCCTCAACGACCAAATTCCAACACAATGGAACCTAAAAAAATAAAACTCAACAGAAGAATTGATATATATCATGATTTATTTCCTCCACATAATGAAAGGTTATTCAAATAAAGCACAAACTAGAACTAAAAACAATCCCCAAAGAGACCATATTTTAAGGGTTTGCAACCATAAAGAATGGTTATAACTATGAAGGATTAAACGGACACATGTACAACAAAAATTTATCTATAAAAAGGGAACATTAAAAAAATACAATAATGAGGAAATGAGAACTATAATCCTTTACAAGAAAAATAAACTTGTATGATTGAAGACACTATGATGGATACTTAAAATATCCAATTCTAGAGCTTGGAAAAAAATTCAGACCAAGGTCCTCTACACTACCTGCAATTCCAGACAATGTGAAGAGATTCACTATGAGACATGTGGCTAGAGATCTTATGTTTTGAATCATATGCTACACCATGGTCAAGAGTTGATGTCTTTTGGCTATGACATACTCCTTTAAATGACACCATTTACAGAAATTCCCTAAGATTCCCATATGGACACGTCATCGACAACCACCAAGATGATTTTCAAAAGAATAAATTTGGATGCCTGAAGTAGCGACACTAGATTAAAAAAAGTGTACCACTAGGTGAAAAAAATGATGGGACCAATGAGAGAGCTTTATCATGGACAAGTACATCTGTTAAATACCCTACATAGGATATGGAACACTCGTAGGCATGAAGAGATAACTAAAATTTCAACATCCTAAATGTAAGGAACAAACTCGTCCAAACACCCCTCATCCACTAACCTCCAAAACTGATCTTTTGAAGAAACCTCTGATGAAAATGAAATCAGCTCATTAATCTGGTAAACATGAGCCTTCCTCATCCAATGAAATTTGTGAATTCTCATGAGTCCCATCACATTCCTCACCTTTACCTCATCAGGAACACATCTCTAGATGAAACTGGTCATAATCACTACCCATGACAATCCAACTTGCAACGATACTCAGATGAACCCCTGCACCATTTTAAATTCATGCCTCTAAAAAAACCCAAAACATACTTAATACATCATTGCTCGGGGAGTTCCTAAAATAACCTTGACTTCCTTGGGCCTCTATGTTACCTTTAACACACCTAGATAAACACATAATGTTGGGAACAATCAAAACGAACCTGATCTATCCACTATAATATATGTATGGGAATGTACAAGGATAGAAAGAAATAAGAAACACGTTAGGCCTTTCTGAGAAGTATACTCTATATAAAAAATGAATACAAAACCATATCAACACCCAAACAAATCTCAATAAGAAAGGACATCTCTGACTAGACGCCATACTCATAGACCAAACCATCACAAACTAATTCGATGATGAATCATGTATCTTCCAAAATGAAGCCACAACACCACAAAACAATCCAAGAATCTTCTTTTAAAAATCACCAATTTCCAAACTCACCCACATTAAAATTTAATCCCCTTTTGAGGTCATGATTTATTTTCGGTTTCAAAAATAATTCTACCAAATCCTATTAAAAATAAAAAATTCAATCATGTTTTTTCATTTAAAACCACAAATATCATTATAATAGAAGCCTGTTTTTATCAAAACCCATTTTAAATTTCAAAATAACTTTGAAAACCCATATCAATATATTATTTTCAAATACTCACCAAAGGTATCCTATGAATTGTCACATATATGTTCATCCCTTATTTTTCTTATATCGTCCACAAATACATGCCAACATGCATCATCTCTACACATGGACACATATGTGAATATCCACAAAGTAAAAAAAGTGTCACACATACACTTTCACCATTAAAACCATGAAATTATAACATAATTCTTAGTTAATATTTCACAAAACATTAAAAAATTATAACTGTTTCACTTTTTTTCCCAAAACAACCCATGATTTATTATATTTTTTATAAATATAACCATTAAATATTAAGACTCATTTAAAAACAAAATGAGGCTCTTCAAAACCAATTTATATTCTCACCAACCAATAATGAACAAAAAATTAAACTAACATAAAAGAAACTAGAATGGTAACTAGTGTTCATACATAACCCAGAACATGGTTTAGAAGACCCTATTCCATGCAAGAACCAACCACTTGGAATGTCTCAAACCATACACGAGGGCTCCACATGGGTCTATAATCCATGTAAGTATATCATGAAACATGAGACCATTCCTTTTTCACCCCTATCAATAAAATCCAAAACTAATTACTTAAATCCTAGACTACTACTGGAATGTCTAAGATAAGAACGAGAAACAGTCCGCGAAGCTCTTCCCATACCTACCTCCCATGTCCAAAAACTCATTTTATACAACTACATGAAACCATAAATTAGAGAGGTAATCCTATAATACAATTTTTTTATCCATCCTATTTCATCCCAAAACCAGTCACCCAAGCTGATTTGTGACAGGGCCTAAGAGGTGTTCACGATCTTCCTGGGTGGGAAACTAGTGTTAGGCATCAAGATAAAACCATTGGAAATGATTTGGACAATGAAATAAAGATAAATAAATTAAAATTAAATTGAATAATAATAATAATAATAATAAATTTCACATAGAAAATAAAAAAATGCCACATGTACCTCTATGGGAATGCATAGGTCACCGCCAAACATAGAACCAGACTCACTCCGAGAGTGATATATAACTAGAAGAACCGAAAATTGAAATGATAAAGTAGGATTGAGCACATATATTCTCAGTAATAATTCAAAAAATAAACCACTCCCAATGCACTGCCTCTAAATTTAAACCCTTTCTTGGTAATTTGAAAATAGAATACATGAAAATATGGATTTCTACTCTTTCATCATAATATGTAACAGGTGGCTATTTTTTTCAAAAAATAACATTTCATTTCACATTAAAAAATAATTTCCAAACAAAAAAATCATTGCATTAAACTATTTTTAAAAAAATAGTTCATGAATATGAATTTTAATATAATAATAAAAGTAAAGGAGTTATGATATCATATAACATGTAATCTCACAATGAAAATAGAAACACACAAATATATCATCATGGGAATTTCTGAAACATACCTAGTGTGATCCTTGAACATAGTCAGTTCAAAACAACCTATCAGTGTATGGTGAAGCTCTTATGTTTATAGAAAAATGGAAACCCTCAAATGACCAATCTAGTGGCACATCACACTTGGCCTCTCAATAGTACCATGGGTACCTACCCATCTAGTCAGGGTTGGTTAGAAAATGTCACGTGACCCTTTAAAACAATTCCATAAATCCCAAGGAAATATTATATTGTGTATGTAGGAGGCCCTCACACACATGACTCACCTTACCTATCGTTACCACACTTCCTAGACCCAAACACAGACAACGCCTATATGATAACCCATTAATGGTTATCCCCCTATAGTTGTTCCTAATATATATATATATATATATATATATATGAAATTATCTATGGTTCCAACTAGGCAATCACATCACACAAGACAATAAAACACTTCAGAAAAATTTTCAATGATTACAATAAAGAATTTTCACCTTGAAACGATTGTTTTTTTCTAAAAACAACATAAAGTGACAATCAGGCCTCATACCAAGTCCATTTCAATTACACTCACACAACATTTCTAGAACCATTTATAAGATGATATAAAACACCATTTTAAAATTTCCAATGTGAAATTGACCTTCACCATCTATGATCACTTGCTTCATAAAACCATGATGAAATAATATGATATACTTAGGTATAGAATAATGGATTCACTAAAATAAAAGAAATATTGAATTTTAATAACAACACAATTTCTCAACACCTTTATGTTACAAAACCATTTAAAAGCCCAATTACCCAACCAAGGTACCACACATTTAAGAGCAAATTTGAAAACATGATTGATTCAAAGAAACCCAGTGGAAATACTTATTAAATTCTAAAACCTTTACTAAAAACAATTTTTTAATATCTAAAATTTAATACAAATTTGATAATTATAAAAACATCACTACTTCTAAAAAAGCTCAAAGACATATTTCAATATCAAGAACATGTGATACAAGTTTTGATAAATTATATGAAACAAATAAATGACTATCTCAAACTACCCAACAAGATCACACATAAAGTAAATATTAATTAAATTTAAAACATATTTTAAATGATATCAAGAAATTATGGATTTAAAAAGTCATGGGAACATGGGACCTATCTTAGAAGTATACTCGACTAACAATCGGCTTCGACAGATTTCACAACTACATCCAACATATCCCCCTTGTGCATAAATAAATTATAATATGTGTATTTCTACCCATTAAAACAATGTACACATTCCTCTATCCATGAGGGAACATGTAAATGGGGATTATATATATATATACTCACCTATGTGTGTGTGCGTAGGCCTTCCTGAAGTCACCAAATACACTAAAAACATAACCTGAGACTCAAAACACAGCTCCAAAGACCCACACCCTAAAAATAAATTTCCAAAAACTCAAATATAACAAAAACCATAAACTAAAATTATTCCTATGAAAAATAATTGAATACCCTTACCATGAATATTTGTAGGTAGACCAAAATGGTCCAAAATGTGTTCCCTTCTGTGGTGTAAACTGAAACAAGCCTAATAGAGACCCCATTAACCCATCTCACACCCTTTCAAGGAGAGAACATCAATGATTAGCTCAGTAGAAGCCCAAGGTTTCATAAAAAAAATACACACCCCCCATAAGTGATCAAATATAACATAATCCAAGAGGATGTTGGGAGAGGAGACTCACTGGAAGGATTCACACCCAAAATCCAGTGGAGGAGTAGTCGTCGAAGGGATGGAGCAGTGCACTAGAGCTTCTCTATATAAGATGGGTCACACAAGTAGGTGGGAGGAAAAAAGCATAATAGAGGAGGAGGGGGATTCAGTCGCGTGAGGGGTATCTACCATAGTATGAAGGGGAGGCACAACAGAGGGCCCCCAACCATTTGGGGGTTGCGAAACCGGTAAAGGGAAGGGGATATGGGCAATGAGTAGGGGGAAAGGGATAAGGAAGGGAGTGACTACCTTTTGGGTTTAACTAAATGTAGAAACATAATATATATATATATATAATCATCATCATCATCATCGTCATGATTATTAGTATACCAATTAATTAATTTCATTATTTTATTTCTATATTTAATTTTATATTATTTTATTTTCTAACAAAGGAAGTATCCATGGTTTGGAAACATGGTTTTTAGACCGCGCACTCCATAATTGAGGGAAGGGACACACATATAGTTTGGATGCATAGTTTCCCAAAGTATTCAAAACTTGTGTGACTCACTAATAGACACTCAACACCGGCTACATAGTTTCCTAGGTAGGGTCACACGGTTTTACACAACCAAGCTAAAAACGTTCATAGGCCATAAAACCACCCAAGAATTTTAAAATTGAAAAATATAAACAGGGTCTCAACCCGATTATCGACCAACGAGATCAATATCATATAAAATAATTAAATAACATATGTTCAATTGTCAGGTTGTGACAATCATGGAAGAACTCAATCATTCAAAATAAAACATAAGGGCACTTGTTGAATTTTTGTATATCCAATCGGAGTATGAGGAATGTGTTTTTTTAGTTGTGTATTATTAAGTGGGGACCATTCTATATGAATTCCATGTCACCATCTCATTCATAGATAAGAAACATGAACTGGTCATCTAATGGTGCATCAGACCCCTATATGTATCTAGTGAACTTGATAATGTTTAAATACATAGGTATGTGATTGGAAATGATTCTAGGATCCAACTTATCTCTATTTGGACTCTATTTACTTCTGTATAGAGTGATAGAGACATATGTCCCACAAGGATGACCACTAAAGGGTTTGATAAGAGTGAGAAAATACCTCTCAAGAAGATAATTATCGAAGCCTATTTTTGGTATCTCACATATAATTATGTGTTCATGGTTCTCTAGTAATACATTTAATAAATCTTCATTCACATAAGTCCCTTCATTCACAGACATGTGGCAGTGCATTTAGTATTTGGTCAGTGTTTGAAATACCCCCATTGATATAAATGATGACATACTACATGGTGTTAGTAACCTCATAAAGTCTTGTGAATTCACATATGTCAAGGATGTATTTCATAAAATTGAAGTCAAAAAAACCAATGGGGGTGATAATATATAGGTTTCAACCCTGATGATATTGGGAACAACCCATGTGAATCCCTGCAGAATGATGGACAATGATTATGTGATACCCATAAATCTAATTGAGAAAATGGATTCTCCTCTAAATTTTCAACATCCTTCTCTCCCTAGTGATTACATGAATAAAAAGTATCTTTTTATTGTCCCAACAATATATCTATAAATATTGGATGATAATGCCTCTATTCATGGCATCTCTCATCCCATCATTAAAAGAGATTCCTTTAGATTTCCGACATCAACCAAAAATATTCTTCTATAGACTCAACGGAGGATGAAAAATATGATGATCTCAAGAGTACCCTATTGTATTTTTGGAGGCCACTCCCACTACCATCCATGAGTCTAGGAATTTTATTAATGGAACAAAATAGACCAAATTCTTACTTTTATTAGTGCCTCTATGTCTCTTGATGGGAAATATTGGTACATTGAATTTTTATAGCAGCATTGATATGATCTTTTGGGGAACTATATGGAAATGATTTTCCTGAACTCACATTTTTCAATGCACTATCTCCTAATACCCAATTACAACCATGATTTCACATAGGAATCTAGTATAATACACCCATCTCATGTATTTAATGTTAATGAAGATGTTTTCAAATTTATCAAAGCTATTTTTTCCAAGAATTGAAATACCAAAGATGAATCACCTACGCTATCCCAATCAAGATACATTATTGTTAGATTAGGATCTATATCTATTTTAGTGACCTTAATAAACATTTTCTTAAGGAAAAATTCCATGTTTATATCACTTAAAAATTTAAGAATGAAATAGTTGGAATCCAGGTCCTTTACCTCATGGATGGGTACTCAGGGTACCATCATAAAAAGATGGCCCTTGGCAAAGACGAAGACACTGCCTTTAGGGAACCCCAAGTTATATTTTTCTATCTGGTCATCACCATTGTATTAAAGAATATTGGTATTACATATCAATGTGTCATGCCTCATAACACCAAGACCCTCTTGTGATGAATAATAAAATTATACATCGATGACCAGGTGGTAAAATCCAAACTATGATGTGATCTTTTCACGAATCAACCGACATTATTCGAAAATTTCCCAACCATATAATAAAGATGAATTCAATAAAATATGATTTCAGGGTAATTTCTTGTAAATTACATGGATTTTTGTTGTCTCCCCATGAAACCATATTTAAACCTAAAAAAGACTAGTTCTATTATATCAGTGTCCTCCTTGGTATCTAAAATAACTAGGGGGATATAGGTGATCCTTAGCTACATTATGTGTTTCCTAAATAACATGGTTGGAAAATATCTCCCCTTCACCAAGCTTATGAATAAGGTAATCACCGATCAATATGATGAGGACTTCTAATAATCATTCTAAAGTCTCATGTAGTACCTAATACACCCACAAGACCTAATTATTCTGGTGGAAGGAAATCCAATAATCTTATATTGGGAAATAATAGAATGATCACTTGACACTCTATGTATCTATAATAATGATGTGGGGAATGGGAATTGTCTGATATATCTCATTTTAATGATGATAATAACTAAAACACAATATTTTTATGTCAAATAGAACTAGATCACACTCATCTTTTTAAGGAAAAATTTGAGGTATTAATTAAAAACACAAAAATTCAAATTTATATCTCACAAAGGATTGCTTAAAATTCTATTTTTCCCTACAATGATGACTAAGTATTTGGCATAATGGGATGTAATTCTGCAACAGTGTGTCATCCAGTTTATGTCAAAAAAGTCAATGAAAGGGTTGCGCTAGTTGCATTCCTCATTGAACAGGCCTCCTTGGAAAGTACACCAGTGGACAGAGAGCTTCCATATGATGAGGTTTTCAATTCCATTAACACACACTAGTCATGGGAGAACTATTTTTACAGTACCTCCCATATTATTGTACCCAAGAGAGTAGAAATCCAAAATCACAATTAGGATTTCAAAGGTATTGTATTTGTTTCTCTTGAGAGGCTGATTTTCCCTATTTTCCCTCACTATCTAAAGATTGTACGAATAATGAGGGCTAATATCACGAAATCGAAATTGGAATCAATCATTACTTGACACATAAAATATCTCACCTTAAAATAAAAGGGGATATATATCTAGTGAGAATGTAAAACAGTGGAAAATATTCTATCAATGAGGAATAATTGGCCCCTCACATTAGCTTTATCAATAAACTAATGGAGGTGTAACCATTTTATCCCATACTGATCATGTTTCGTGATCATAGAACGTTCATGCTAATGCATTGGCTAATGTAGAAACAGTCAAGAATGATCTTGATCAATAATATGGAATATTCCACATCATGCATTAAAGGAGCACATCATCAATAATCTCTATTAACATTGATCAAATTAATCATACCATCACCGCTCAAGATCAAGAAGAACTAAAATCCTCCCCTAGATGGAGGGATCCCATAGTTTATTTTCATGAAAATTATGTCATCCTTAAAGACAAATCTATAAGGGAAAAAACTCAATGTCATGTAAAAAAATTTACCCCACGGGATGGTCTAAATGATAAAATCTCACTATAAATGGGGCTTTAATGGAATAATACTCAAATTAAATAGATAAAGATGTATTACTATCATCATAGAAGAAGTTCTTTTAGGATCTTGTAGAAATTATTGGAATGAGACCATGAAATCACACCAAATACATAGGATGGGTTACTATAGGCAAACCATTATTCATGACTTTGTAGAATTCACTAGGATATTTCATCCATTATAGATTCCTGAAAACATTATCCAACAACCCATATAATTGATACATACATCAAAATATTCCTGAAATATCTCTATATAGGGAATTGATGTTTTGGGGCCATATCCCCTAACCATAGCTATATAGTTGATGTACATACTTAATGGTACATACATATTTTATAAATGGGATGAGGAAATACCTCTCAATAATGTTAGGATAATTAACATAATTAACATCATGATGTCAAATATCATCACCAAAATTGGGAGTCCCTCACACTATAATGACAGACGACAGTACCGACTTCTATTATACTGTGTTTATGAAATTATACCAAGTGTACAACATCGATGAAAATAGTGCATCCAATTATCATACAATATAAAATGAACATATTGAGGTATGAAATATGAAAATGTAAAATATACATAAAAGGAGGAAAACAAATATAAGTAGTCCATGTTGTACAAGATTATCAATGCTTTATGTGCCTTCCATACCAACATATGTACTATTATTCAAGAAACTATGTTTTTTGTTAATTTAAGTTACTAATGGATTGTAACCCATATAAGTCATATTTTCTTCGCAAGGATTACCTATTTTCTGAAAACACTCTGATTAGGCGTAATCAAATATGTAATTAGATGAATTGGAATAGCTCGATTAGAAAAGGTTGTGTACACTGAACAATCATGAAGTCCGTAAATATCAGATCATATGAGCCCTCAATAAAATGGTTCACCACTTTTAGTTCCTCTGTGGGTAATTAGTCTTGGCTCTCAAAACCAAAATGTTACTAGTAAAAAATACAATAATTTTGGATCCCGAATGTGAATTTCATTATATTGTATATATGATCTATCACAACAACGATTACCCATTAGCCATAATAGAATGGAAATAAGTTACCCCCCTCCCACAAATGCTAGGTTTCAAAAAAAATACATTCTATTGATTCCATTAAGAATTATCTCATCTTGGATGAATCATGATAAACTGTACAATTTTTTCCTCACCACATGATTTTATACTATAAAGATAAATTCCTGTCCACATGGAATCAAACTATATAGGACATGTCTTAACAACATGAATCTAAACAATATAGAAGACTTCATTACAAAAAGATATTAAAAATACATGGGAATCATCATATCACTGATAATTCACAACACACAAGCTAGCTATATGAAAAAGATAAATAAATTTCAGTCAGGCTTATGTGATAGTCAGATACACATAGAAAATATCCCAGAAATGAAATATGTGTGGATTGATTCTCATCATCATAGGACTAGTAGTGAAACCCGAATCTCAAATCCTGGGCCAAGACACAAAATATTTCATCATGTAAAAAATAAATATAACTACAAAAATATGGTGAAGCCTTATTTTCCTTGTCATGTGACCATAATTCGTATTTCTAGACATTAATCTGCACTGTTGATATCCTCACAACATGAAATTAAACTTCTTGGTTTCCAAGAACTATGTGTTTATTGACCCCCATCATTATAGGATATATTTTTATGCTCAGATCACCACATCTAGGAACATAAATTATATACTTCATCCCAATAACAAGACATAAGATTGTGTTTCATTGGTAAATCATTTTTTCTATGATGGATTCCCTCATACTTATTGAAATACATTAAACATTACAACTGATGTCCTCATTGTATGACACTAAACTACATGGTATCCCAAAATTGTGGGTGTATATTCCTACCATCATATGTTATGTAATGATTCCTAGACCCCCATTATTGATTTCAATAGAAATATTACTCTTCTTTTCGCATCGATGCACCATAATTCTAACTGCATGACATTAAATTGTGTGATTGATGTCCTCCCCACATGACACTAAACAAAACGGTTTTATAGCCCTATTTATGGGTTAAATTTAATTCCAATTATATATATATGGATGTCTATATCCTATATAATGGACCATCCACTACATGATATAAAATTATCATGAACATTCCGCTAATTTCTTTTATTTTATGTGAGGATCCTTCATAATTACTAGTTTATCACACTAATCATAACTTATATGATCTTAGAATGTTTTGTAAGGGCTTCCTTACTTGACTGAGATATGCCTGTTAATGATAAGATTATCACAATACTATATGGGAGACAATAAATGTTGTACCATGAGTCCAGAGATTATGAAATTAAACATAACCGTTGGTGTCTACATCATGAAAAAAAACATATTTTATTGGGCATCACCTAAGAGGACCAGTACCATTAGTTTTGGTCTCCCAACAAAACTTAATTCCATAACTATGAATGGATTCATTCCATAAATCAGAATATAAAAAGTGATTCTCAAAACACTATTCATGGGGTTTGTCAAAATATTTACTTTTAATGTTTGGTAACATAGGTCATTTCCAAATGATGTTAAACTACATGGGTTTTCAAGGGCTATGTGTGGCTTGATTTCTATCAAAATAGGATATGTAGTAATGCTTGGTATTCCAATCATATCCCTAGTTACACCAATTAGGAGAAAAAATACTCCATCTGTGTGTTGGTTAGACATTCATGGAGTCCTTCCAATTCAATTAATACATGAGTCTTGATTCCTTTCATCACAAGATTATTAGTGACATGAGGGCTCGTAATATTAATTCCAACTACAAAAATCAAATTGAACAGTACCCTCACTACACATAGGTTAGACCTACATAAAGAGTTGTTCATCCAAGAACTAAATTTTTTTTATTCATACTAACAATATATATGCACTGACACCTGAATATATGAATCTGAATTCCATCAATGAAAAAAAAGTCCCCCATCCCTGTGTGTGGTCTATACATGTGTATGGAACTTACATATTATAAATTTGTGTGTCATGATTCATGTCATTACAAAATATTTAGGTATTTCTATATCTCCAATCTTGGACTTCTCTACAACATATAAAATATAGAATTTCACCAATGCCTAAATATGTGTTAGACCTATGTAGAAAATTTCTATACCGAATTACATGAATTTGAAGAAAAATTTTATTGGTCATATGAAATTAAAAATACATAAAAAATAAGTCCCACTAAATGAAGTTAAAATTTCCTAGTCATCAACTGTTATCATTCCTTATCAAATTACCATAGTAGCATGACACTAATCAATTAGTGTATGGGGTTCTTGTGCCATCTTTTAATCCCCTCAGCATATAAATCACACATCATTATTTGTGTGCCTTAGATCATTGAAAATATTCCAATGAAATTGGAAAATTATATATAAATATATATTTATGAGAAATATTGATTGAATATGATTGTTTGCATATTGCTTTTATATATGATCTTATGGGCATAAATGTTTTTTGATGTCTTGAAAAAACATATTTCTGATCCTTTTGATCCTCAAATTATCGTGGTGGAACAAAACACATTATGGTGTTTTGGGTCACCTATATTATGATATCATCATATCATTACTCAAGACATGAGTACCTTGATTCTAGAATTAAAATTTTTTTATCTCCAACATTGAAATAGGTTGGTGTAATCCTGACTATAGGTATCCTAATTAGGCCCTTGTGAAATATTCCCCCCATTTAGGTCCATGTGTGTCAAGACCACAATATTCATGAATTTTATCATATTTGTATGACCTTTAACTCTATCTTTTTATAATCTAGATCAATGGATCTAAAAACAGTAGAAAAATACACACAAAAAACAACCTAGTTTCAAATCCTATAAAGGGATTCCTATATAAAAGTATTTTATCTACACTATAATATGATATACTCCAGTGTCTATGTAAAAACAAGTGCATAAATGATAAAGGAATTATATGTCCCATCTCACTAGTAAATTTGGATCCATTCTCATAATCACCCCTAGTCTTAGAAATAGTTGGACTAATGATTTTTCAAATATCTTTACTATGATAAGGTCTTCACAAGGCAGTGAATGAAATTTTAGGGTGGTCAAAACCTTCCTGAATATTACATTTTCTATAAAAAACATTATATTTTTAGAATCATAGGTTTTCTAAATCCTTCCATATCACTTGGAAAAGGATACATGTCTTTAGGATATAATTTGTTTTACTATTTATGTATTCCTTTGGCTCTAACATATACAATTATGGTTATCAACTAAATGCATCATACCATGTAAAAGGGATTTCAAATCCTGTTGATCCTAACATCACCATGGAAGATCTTAAGACATTAGAGTGTTCTAGTCCATTCCTAGAATGATTTCACCATACCATCCTCATGGTCTGGGAACTTTGGACCATTATATCAAACACCCAAAACGTGCGAATTTCACAGAATTGTACATTCTTGATGTTACATCACTATGTTTTATACCCTTTCTTAGTGAATTAATGACACAATACATTACTATCCCTTTTTATGGACTATGCTCGTTGACTTAGATCCACATTGAATATGGCCTATTCATCAATATTAAGAGATAAACTATCCTAGGGTTCCATTACGCAACCTCAATTTTATTTCCTCTGCACCCAACATCATTGTTTTTAGTCCTAAATAAAAATTCATGGGCTTCGGAAAAGAGTGGGGACACTCCTTCATGACCCTAGTATTAATGCATAAGGGTATTGACCAACTAACTAGAAAAATTACCTCCTTGTAGGAAATAAAATTTGATCCTTGCGAGTCTTACTGTCAGTGTGGAAGAACTCAATACCATAGGGTGTTATGTGTCATACACTGCAATTCTATAACATCACAAATTCATAAACTCAATGTTTTTGGTTATGTATTACTGAAACCATATTCTATCTATCTTGATGGACTTTTACGCTCAAATATTTCTCTATAAATCTATAACATCAGAAAAATATTTTATATCCCTTGTAAAATAGATGTTACACCTCTGTTTGATCTCAATAATGACACATAAGGTATTTGTCCTACCAATCATATGCATCTACTTCTTATAATAAATGAACTCTAGTCCATATGAGCCCTGGAAACATCACAGTGGAATATAGTGTCATAGGTTCTTTTGGGTCATTCCTAGTATGTATGTACCATATTACATATTCATTAATGATGAATTTACAGTTAGAATTTAAACTACATAGAATATTTATGTCTTTAGCTCAAGATGTTAAACTACAGGGTATAGGTTCACCCTACATGTTGTTAAACTGATAATATTATGAAAATTTTAAATGGTATAATACTAGAAATAGAAGGTATAAGCTAATATAAACAAAAATATAGTAATAAAAAGTCCTAGTTGAATAACATCAGTTACAACGCAATAATGATTTATTTTTCAAGACTGATAAAGTCACAAAACCTATGAGGTGAGAATCCAATAAAAGGGTGGCTTGGGAAAAAACCAAGTCATTTCCCCATAAAAAATTTCCTACACGATGTAGGGTATAAAATTTGGGCAATATGAATAAATATATATAAATCTTGTGGTGCCTACCACATTTCCTTAGACAAAACAATTCACCTCTGGTGGATGAGGAGTCACATGTATGCATGCATTGATGATAGTTTCTTGAGAAAAATCTATTAGGATTTTAACATTAAATATCGATATTCTGGATTACCTGATATTATATGAAGGATGGTTATGGTTTATGATTCATGAAACATAAGATCAATTAAATATCATTCACATCATGGATGAATGATAAATAGATAAAACATATAATGTTTGGAAGATATTTTCATTGAGAGCATGAAAAATAAGGAATGTTCACATATCAGAGTCTCCTCCCTAAATACACAATTCATTGAAAATTTATGAAATTAGAAGCTCATTATAGCATGTGTTTAGATGATTCATCGATAAATACATTATTTGTATCCATGGAGGTAATGTATTAGTATAATTAATCAAATGTTTTGGTTTTTTCCTATGTAATCTACTATAACTCCTTTTCCCATGTAATACCATCAATCCTGGAATTCATTTCCATGTCAAGGATACTATGTTACTCTATTATGGATTTATATATTATTTTATTTTCTTGTTGAAATAAATATATAACTTATTGAATATTATAATTTCATACTAGAGATGGCCAATTTCAACTAGGCCAACACAAACTATGTCCTAATGAGTTTTTTCCACCACCGCACACTTGGAATGATCATATATGGTCTCATTTGAATATTTATTTATTGAAGCGGAATCTGAAGCCCCTACTACCCTTAATTGATGGTCATTATTTTTCTCTATCAAAGAAATAACCTCCATTTACCATGAATAATGGGAAGTAAAATCAAAACTCTCATAAATTAGGGGGTAAACATAAATCAAAGGTGACCTTTCGAGTCCTTGAGTCCTTCCAAAGTTTCCTATGAAATTTAGGTCCATATCTCTATCCATCACATATTTATGCATTCAATTTTAAGGTGATATAGGCTCATAAACATGACACAAGCCTATACAAGAAATATAAACATATTATGGGACTAAGAATCTAAGTGGGGGAGTCTTTCTCAGGGTATTTGATTATGTATGTGTTGAACCGGCCTCTACGGACTCAATCAGATAAATTTACATGAAATTAGGGACTTCAAACTTTGAGCTTCAGGGAGAGGTCAACAAAATAGGTGGAATGAGTTTTTTTTAATCAGAGGATAAATTAAATGATGTTACTAGTTTACTGATAGATGTGATTAATTATAGAAAAATACCATTATCTGTTTCTATGATTGAAGCATGTGTTTCCATGATCCAATACTACAGAGAAATGGAAGTAATGTCTTGTGATGACTAGCCTAGTAGAACCATTAGTGCTTTCTCTGATGTCATTATTTTCTCACCACAATTGATAGAATAAATAAATGTTTTTATATCAAATGACACAATGTGAACCATTCTTCTAGTTTATGAAGAAGTAACAATCTTCTGGAAAACACACCACCATTAATGCAAACTCATTATTGGAATAACTACTAGTATTAGTCCCTTGAAATTTTTTTTCCAATAATATTACAAATGGAATGAATTATAGAAAATCTTTAGATGCAATTGGACCAAAAAAGGACATCCCTTCTTCCATATATGCTTCTTGATGGGTATTTCTTAAAAGTGAGGGATCTACTAAAGAAAAAAAATCATCCCCTATATCGTCACGGTAGGTTACATTATCATCCAATTGAACTCAACTAGATAGTACAAAATGTTTTAAAAAAATGCTTTATAAGAATAATTAAAATATGGAATTACAAAAATGATGCACTTAATTGAGGGTTCTACTAGAGAGGGATCGAAAAATTTAGATCCCTTCCTTTTCCCTTGCCTATTATGAGAAGGACCTGTAGATGGTACGAACACCAAGACTATTAAATAAGGCCCCTCAAAAGGTTATGATCATGATGGTGTCTCTTTAGTAATGGAAAGAAGCACCCTATTTTGAAGTGTTTTACATGGGTATCACTCATCATATATTCCCCGGTCGACTGTAAATTCCTCCCCAATGGAATTACCTGGAGGAGAATATAAAAGGGATGATATGAGTGGACATTGTTCTGTAGAATCTTTCTATATAAACAAAAACCCAAAGTATGGAAGTACCATTTCAACAACACCATGAACATTAAAAAAATACCAAAATAATATCTTTACCAATTATTCCGTAATGGGATATGCCTATTCAACATTGGAAACCCTGATCATTCCCCAAACCCCAATTTACTGAACCAAAGATAAATTACATCACTGAACCATGATTCTTCCAAAAATAACATCAATGACATAGAGGATAGGTTTAAACTCCATATGTTATACATTAAAATTAATACTGAGGGTGTGGTTACATGAGTGAAAACATACAAATGTAATTTTAGCTGGTGTAGTATTCCCTATATCATACCTCCATGTTCAGTGTTCTCCAGATCACCCCCTTTTGAAATATAACAATATATAATAATGTTGGCATGAATTCACTCATCAGAAAAACACCTGATAAAAACATAATTATTGACACTTCTACTGGTAATGAGATTAATGGTAAAATCCTCACATCCTTATGAGGTGATTTTGGGGTTGTAATCTCCAAACCAACTAATTTATCATTCTTGTAATGAATTCAATAGTTGGTAGCAATTGGATAACTTCATGTATGATGTAGAGAACTAGCCATTGGGATATTATCATAATCAAATATCTTCATAATTTGGGACAAAAAAATTTTTCATAGGGATTTATATCTTATAATAAGTCTTCCCCAAGGTAAACATCATCCAAATATAGAGAGACACCATCAAATGATTCTTAAATTGAATATAAATAGGGGGACATATTTACTAAAAACCCCAAACTAAGGGATAAACCAACAAGGTGAATACCAATTACAGATGATAATACCATCAATTCAGCATTAAGGGAAACCCTCGTGAAGATGAATCATATATTCCCAAGCCTCATGGGTTTTACCACCATTACCAACCACACTACAAGTGGTAACTACCCAATAGGGTCTGAATGAGAAGCAGTCATAACAGATCATGATTTCCCTAACCTCTCAATAAAATAACAATGTTCATTATTCCATTAATGTGCAATAAAATTTGTTTGAAATTAATTATTGGGACTTTCTGGATACATTATCCCTTATATACTACTTGATGAGGCCCCACCCAAACCCATAACACCTGAAAGGGACCTGACACCCTATGAGGGCTTCTACCCCTATACAAATGTCGCGGTAGGTGATACAGTTTGTCAAACACAGGTATGGATTACCTAATATGATTCTCATCCTGCAATAGAGTAATTCATTTTTAAATTGTAGAAACTAACTTCACCCATTTCCTTCATCATAAGTAAATACCCACTCAATTATATATCAAGCAAAACGACCAACAGAACGATCTAATCACCATCATAGATAACTGCCCAACCCCATTTGTTAAATTTTCATTTTTAAATGTGGGACAAGAAGAACCATCTACACAAAAGAATTCCTTTATAAGATACAATATTTTATTCCTGGATACCTTCTTAGAACAGACATTTGTGATCACACAACTCACTAATTTCTTGAATTAGATATCTTCCCTAGGCAAGAAATCCTTCTCAATGGCCTCCATAGACATCCTAATAAACCGTCAGGAATGTGTATGGGTAATATATTAATTATCCCACTTGGATATTGGGGGGATAAATAATCATGATTCACTCCCATTATGGTCATGACACATATCTTCTCAGCATCCCAAAGACTGACACCCACATCACCATGTGTTTGGGGGATTTTGGGAAAGTCTAGGCTTGAGTGACTGGATGAGCCAAACATCAATAAATATTTTACCATGGGATAATGTTTTAAGAAATTTATAGCCTTATACATCCCACTAATTTTTAGTTACATGGAAAATTAAGAAGCAATAAACTGCACTCAGAAGGATAAGCCCCAACCCATTCTGAAACTTCCCCCTCTTCGAAGGCCATAGATTGGAAACCACAAAACACAATGGATGGTGGGAGACTTCCACATTGTTTTATGGTACATATGGACATATTAATCAAGTTCATGATGAGTTTTGTGTACATATCAAGGAATAAACATTTTCATATAATGTTTTTTGTATTCTCCCTCAGTAATGAAATGGCCTAAATGGGAGACGTTCACTAGAAATTTATTAACAGTTTTTATAAACTAATCTTGAGTTATAGGTGATGGATGTGGAAAAGGTATTGGAGATTCATTGGTATGACCAAACAAATATAGGGGAAGGAATTTTGAAGGATATATTCACTAAGTATCACTCCCATTAGGATCATTGGACTTATTTGCAATTTATTAAAAACATAATCAGAAGTAGATGCCAAACAATATAAGAAATCATTTTGTTGATCCATAACTACTTTACCATCCTACATTTAAAGTTTATGGGATCTTTTATGAGGGATGTGATCCATCTAAATTTATTTTAGTGGAATATTTCAGACAAAATGTATCATCATATCATAAAAATAAATGTGTAACTATTGAAGAATTTTATAAACCTTATAACCCCTGTAGATCATGATGACCACTTGACTCACATGACATATCCTGACCTCATTACTATTCCTGGGATTCATATTTGTGTAACCCTGACATGGTTACATGATCTACATGATAGTGATGTTCTCATACTACCAAACTAGATGATCATGTATAAATTTCATGATTACCATGATGCTAAGGAATTATGACTAAAATAAAAAAATTACCAAACATTAGTCATGATTGTTTTTCGAAGGTTTTTAAAAAAATTTGGTCTCATTATATTATACCACAAAATGTTTCTCACGAAAAGTTCAAATGAAATAAGTCTTACAAATCATTTTTCAAGGAGATTCATTTGAATATGATATTCTGATGAGTTCTTGAGAAATGTATCATTAAATTATGAAGATCTAAAGAGATCTAGATAGCTGAATTCCTTAGAGAATGTTTTCCCCTCGACTACCCTATTTATGGTGAAATCTATAGAATATATATGGTAACCTATAAGGACAAACATAACCCAAACCCTGATTAGAGGAAGCCCTAAGGAATCAGGCAGACAATTGCAATCCTTAGAACTGAACCCTTTTCCCTATGGATATCACCTATAATGGTGGAATTTGTATACACCCCCAAATGAGTATTCAAAACTATATAATGTACTAAACACCCAATGTATGGGTATAGTTTCCTTTATAAATAAATAAAAGATAAGGTGTCCAGAACACATAGTTTGCTTTACATTAAAAAGGACAGGTGGTTTCATGTTCTGAGAATGTCATTTGAATTGGACATTTTTAGAATATAAGTATCTTTAGATCACATGAATTCCATTTTACATGCCTTTTTGTTCTTTAAATTTAATCATGATAGGCATTGGTGATCAAGTGAGGGATACCTAGAGAGGTCCTACTTATCCCATTGCACTCCAGTCAATAGGTACATGGAAAACAACAAAATTAATTTTAACAAAAATGGTTAAAATGTGAAAAAGATGGGGAAATTATGATTTCATAAATATTCATATGACATACTCATGTGGTTTGAATGACACCGTGAATCCCTATAGTCATGTCCCCCTTATCTTTTAATGTCCCACTGGAATGAAACTTTTATCATAATAAGGGACGCATACATGTCCATTTCATTCTATGATTCCCATATTGATCCATATATATGAATAGGGGTTGTCCACGAAAATGATTATGCATAATCAAAAGGGATATTATTGGTCATTTGACCCACTACAATAAAGGGGAGTGATTTTTTTGATAGTAGTATCTCAACATCATGAGATCCCAATCACATGTAAAATAAATAAGGAAATACAAATGGATAAAGTAGAATCATCTTACTAAGAAAGGATAGAATCTCCTTCATGTGAAAGGGGTCATATAACATAGGTGGTCACCATTGATAATGTGAGGTCCCCTTGATAATAAATCATGATCTCATGAGATGTGTAAAAATGTCAAACTCAACTCATGAAGCTCCCAAAAAAAATACATATTCATATAGCTGGACACCATAGACATGTTTCAATTGATCATGTGAGAGATGTCAAACATGCTTCTTGATATCAGGAAGAAAATGAGAAATGAATGATTAACCATTTAAATTCTCTATAACATGACCACATTGTTACTCTCAATCCCTTTGATCGAATTATGTCCAATAAAAATACAATCAGTGAAAAATTATCATGGTTCTTGATCATCATGTGGCACCGTAATTGACCCAAGGTAGGATCCTGGGAATTCCCTGAAATAAAAACCCTCCATTAGATCTACCTCAAATCAATGAGATACCCAACATGCAAGGAAACATGTAACCAAGTGTGTTAGGCCAATAAATCTCTCCACCTCAACAAAAAAAATGATTCCATTATCTATCGAACATGGACCTTTATGAGTGGATATATTGAATAAAATAGCTGTTCGATCCCAATGGTCGTTCCAAATGTAAAATCCATGAAACTACCTAACAGATCCCATGGAATGAAGTGGTGCTTTGTGTAATCCCTCTATAGACCCCATTAAGGTCTTATAGCATGTTAGATGATTTATGTGATAGAGGACGCGCATATTTTTGGGGTTAGATGAAATAAACAATTGGGTAACACAAGACAAACAAAAGGCAATTTTGAAATGAAGTCATGACTAATGACAAAAATTATGATATAATTATATGAAGGAAGATTCACTGAACTTAATTTTCATTGAATGAATCACCCAGAATATGTGACATCATCGGGAAAAGTCTCTCTAGTCATGTGAATTTCCATAGATATGCCACTTTTAGCATGTGATGTCCACCAGACATGTCAATAATTCAATGTGAAACACTCCATTAATTATACCAAATACATTTGAATACCTATAGGATTTCCATTGAAATATTGAAACGTTCTACTGACATGGAACCCATGTTATGTGTTAGTATTTTAACGTATCGATAAGTTCTGAAGTTGTCACCCATTCATTTCATCATTGATCATGTGAGGTCTTCTGGAAAATTCATGTTGGACTAGTGAAGAACTCAAGAAATTTCAGTCATTTCATGCGAGACCATCTAAAAATGTTACAGAAGATCAAGTGATGTCCCTTAAAAATTCATGCTAATCATTTAGCACCCCTAGACATGTTATTGTTGACCATAATATGGCCTCCAGACATTCCATTAATGTTATGTGATTTCATTCAGAAAAATAAAATTGATCATTATATTATCATTGTACATGACCTCTAGAAAACCATAACATGTCTATACACACATAAATATATCATATAAACAACCATTCATGATAGGAATACAATCAAGACATGTCAAGAATATTTCCTAGGAGATAATAAATTAGTTCACTAGATATATAAGGGATACCTAATTGTGGAATCCATAATAAATCAGAATGATGATAAATCTGATTCATTCTATGACCATGATACATAGTAACCCTTCTCAAGGCCTGAGATAAAATGAGAATCCACTTTGGAGTAATTACCCCTATGTCTCTAATATTCCAACCATCAAGACCCAATCTATCGCATTAGATTATCTTGCTTCCTCATCTTCTAGGGGGGTGATGAGGTAACTAAACTTTGATGACTCTGATTATTGGATTTACAACGATATATAGGACATCTTTCTAAGACCCATGCTCTATATCAAACATTAAATGGATTTCCCATGTTAATAAGTACCACATCGATATGTAGTAAGACTGAATACCTATTCTCCATTGTTTCTCACATCAAACAAGGATCACATAGGCTAAATAATTTTCAATGATCATGTCTACCACATCATGCATCCCAAACATATAAGGAATCTATAATGTGTTATCCCCAATCAGTGGAGTGATGTGATATCCCCCATACAAGGTAATCCACAAAATGTTATTTCGTGATGGATTGATCTAACATCGATGACCCTAATCACTGCATAAACAGGATATGTATGATTTCTCTATAAGGATCAATATCAATAGAATGTGCCCATGTTCCCCAATAAACGTGTTTTCATCAAAATGTAAAACGAGATGGGATTAAAAAATACATGGTTTTTTAATCCTGCTATAACTATGATATGTAGGATAACTCCAAAATGATCAATCTCATCCACGAATCATTAATATCTTTCCTAGATGGTAGTAAACTAGAGAACACCTATTTATAGGGCTTCAAAAAATACTAATTCTCCCATTAGTTTGAAATAGATGAAGAAACTCATATAAATAAATATAGAATCATTAATAGATCCCCCATATAAACATAAAAGGCTTCAAAACATGATTATTTTTAGGCTAACTATTTATTAATTGTGATTAGAGAGAAATTCAAGAACATATCTTATATTTATTTGATAGCCTCTGAGTATAATGAAATTTCACCCCTAAAGGGTGTGATGAGCATAACCTCCCATCCTCTTGACTAATGTGAGTTCCTAAGAGTCAATGAGTTCGAAACACCAATTGATCATCTACCATTAGATAGAAGGTTTGTACTTAGTTTCAAAATGTAGGATCCATTGGGAGTTTCAATGACAGGTGGAAATCATAGACCTAATGGGGATGATTTTAACTAAAACCAAATCCCCAAAATCAATAATCGGTTAAAAAATACATCATATTTTGGATGAAACATTCATCAATAACTTTTTAGGAAATACATTGTTGAAATCAATTTAATGTTTTCCCAAAGCTTTATTTATGGACTACTATATTATTGTAGATTGATCAAAATATTCCTAAAATGATTTTTAAATTATTAAATAAGGTGAATGAAATTAATCACTTAATTTTTTGATATTTTTAATGTTTATGTCGTTCACGAGGGTTACATATATATTAGTGAAAAATTTAAAAAATAGAGAAAGTATTCTACCCTTATTTAACTGTGGGGTTCCATAGAGGGTAACCTACTTTACCCTTATAAATGAAAAACTAATATCTTACATGAGGTTATATTATTATTTAATTTACATGTGATTTTGATATCCAATTTTAACATTATGATTGGTAGGTGGTTTTTGTAAGGGTAATCTAATTTACGATTACACAAGGATATACCAAGGATCTCATAAGAGAAGCTTTCCCTTATGAAACATTTTAAAATGGGGCGTTACCCATACATGAGATTCATTTTACCCATATATGAGTATGTAAAAATCACTAGTAAACTTACGTTACATCAGGAATACCCTTACACAGCATATCAAATTTCTACATATCCTTACATAAGAGTACAAAAAATATACATATCTCTATATAGGGTGGGGGAGATTACCATATATAGGTAGTTTATATCCTCTTTTACCCTTATCCAGTATAATTAAAATGGCCTTATCTATATGGATCATATGAAAAATAAAGATTTACTATTATGAAAAATCAATTTCATGTTCAAGGGTGAATATTTTATTGAAAAGTTTGATTTCTAAATTAAACTGACTTATGGATAATTTATAAAAGGGATTTTATTACATTCATAATTCTAAAAAACATATAAAAACAGTGGAATGTTTTTTAGACTTCTAAATAAATTTCAAAATTAACTATTAGTACAATAAAATTATCTTCATTATTTTTAATACAACATTAAAAATAATTTAAAAAGTAAAAAATCATTTGAAAAAAATTCTAGAATTTAAGAAATCGCTATTCAATCACCAAAAAATCAAGAATGAAACAGAAGTGTTTTTAAAAAATGGGACCATTATATAAAATATCACTCATTTAATGCCCATAGTTGACAAAAAAAAATCAGAATGGAATAAAATTAAGAGGTCCAATAAACCATCCTAATAAAATACACTCATGAATCTATTCATTACTAAAACATTATTACATTCAAATAAAATAATTGAGCCACCACCCTCACACGATATGATCTTAAAAAATCTATAAGTTAAGAAATTTAGTTTCATATTAATTACTTATTTGAATCATTATGGTAGTACCTAATGTGGTTATAGCTTTTATTAGGGTGTCTAAGGCTTGTTAGAAGCCAAAATATCTATGTTTTAAACAATACAGGTGGGAGGCACGATTAGTTTAAATTGTTTAGCATAGAAAAAATAGACGATTTAAACCCTTTGAGGTATTCTGGTGCATATAAGAGGGCCACACAGATTGTTAGTACTATGCCCATGAATGTGATACATACCTAATTTCATATCATACATTCATAGGATGTGCGTAGTTATTATAACTGTGTGCCTAGCCAATATGGTGTGTTACATTGGATAGTTCTTAGTATACAATTGGTGCAAGGATTTTCCAGCTCTCTATCCAAACTAAGTGAACTCATAAATTTGAGTGAAATTTTTTTATCATATTTCATAAAAATAATTTCCCCTCCATTTACCATCACTAACAATTCATATCAAGGCAACCTTTTGGTAGGTGTTCTACAAGATGAAGCTAGGGTTTTTTGTTTCCCTTCAACCTGATCTAAAAAAAAACCATCATTACTCATGTAGGATTCTTATAAGTAAGTGATTAAATCCTATTTCTTATTCATCTTATATCTCATTCTTCGAATTCATTTCCATGTATGAAAATATGCCTATTTTTATCTTGTTTTTTGATTGTTCTATTTTTGTATGATTCAGCCCAAACCAAGGGTTGATACCTGACGATGAATTTACAACAGTCATAATAATGGTTTTCTATGACTTTTACCTAGACCATTTATAAATTGTTTTCATTGATCCATATACGAGTTTAAACATGAATTTCCTAAAAATTCATATAATTTAAATTAAATTATTTAAATTTAAATTAATATAAATAATATTACAATTTAACATTGTTGGAGGGTATTAAATCAATGAAAGAAACATAATTTTAGAGTGTACCATGTTATTCCTTATGATAAACAATGTTGTGACTACATGGAACACTATTTGATTGTTCTAGATAAGAAACTTTATATGTAAAGTTATTATTTTTAATAAAGAAAACATTAAACATAAATGGAAAGACTGAATCACATGGAACTTATCACTTATAATTGATTTGATATGGGTTAATGTCCATATTTATCCATTTTTCTTTATAACGAAAAGGATGTTGTAATGAAGCTAATTAAATAGTATGATTCATGGTTATCACATTTACTCTGATTTATAATGAATATATATAAATCAAAATATATGATTTAAATTTCATAGTAACCATTTTTGCCTTATAGGAATGGTCAGACATGATCCCACATTGAATTCCCGATGGAATTCCAAGATCACTCACTGTATTCAATTATGATTTAATGGGTCTGTTTCCATGAGAGATACCAACGATGGATAACTGTCCTTATCAATTAGTGGATTTCTGATGTAGTACCATATGATCTCTTATCCTTCTCCAGGAAATTAGAATGATATGGATTCACTCCATGGATTTAGTTTCATGTCATGAGACACACATCACATGTGTTATTCTCTATTGGATCATGATATATATATCCAAAGACATAACATGGACATGATCCATGGAATAATTTATGAAAAAATCAATTGTAATTCCATTGGTTTTCCCCCATGGATTACACATAACTTATTATATCTAGGATGCATGGGTTTGTACCACGACCTAGTCAAGCCTTCTTATTTAATGGAATCATTGGTTACACCATAGATTCACTATTATTATTATTATCATTATTGTCAATTCAACATTACTAGTATTATTTTTCCTATTAAAAACTAAAAAATTAGATGGAAGTGTTATCAAAGACACCCAACATAGGCTGAAGCATGTATGGTTGGCCAGGTATCCCATGAAGAAATAATTGAAAACATGGGATGTATTTATTTCCAATTTAAATTGGATATAGTAGAACTCTATTATCATTGATATTAAAAACTGGATTTGTATAAACATCGTTTTTGGTTCCTTAATGATATTATGTCAAATCCGTTCAAGGTCACCGATTGAAATCGAGAATATTATATGATTATAGGTGTGGTGAAGGGTAATCATCAAATTAGGGATGTGTGACTTCATATATTTTTATCGGAACTTATTATAAGAAGGAAATGCCAGTTCTCATGACTTCATTCATAGTTTATAGTTTTTTGGACTCTTTTTGACAAAATATGGTATCTATACTCTATGATGTATTCTATATACTTTTGGGGTGACACGAAATCATTTCTTATATGGTACTGATTTCATCTTTTGAGTTAGTTATTTATTTCATATATATTTATAATTGTTCTAATTACTTATTCATTTTTATTAATTCATTTTATTTATTAATACATTGATTTTCACAGTGATCCACATTGATTACAATTGTATAGTCTCCCCACCATACCACCAAAGACCCTTACATCTAGTCAACAACCTACAGTGTATAAGAAAGTGTTCATGAGGCTTTTTGGATAACCAGATTAGCTACAATTACTGGGTGAGATTAGAATAGATGCCAAAATTTGATATCTAAGAGTTTCATTTAATTACCTTATTATTTTGGAATGGGATAAAGGACATTAAAAAATTTCCAAATTTGGTAATGAGCTTGTTCCTTGGTGTAGTTAACCAATGTATTGGGGAAAGTCTAAATTTCATGGTAATGTGAAATTTTCAATTTTTATTCAAATTTACATTCATTCATCGTTTGATGATGTGAATGATTTTTTAATTTTGTTATCAATAATGGAAATTTTACATTGGTCATTTTTGAAAAGAGCATTACTATATGCATCATTTTAGGTATCTTGAGATTCACTATCCATGTACCATCCCAGTTATGTAGTTGTATTTTATTTCATACATTCTCTACATTACTTGTGATTGTTGATTGGGAATTCATTGTAAAGTATTACCATTAAACAGAAATTTTATACATGAAATTGATAAAAAAATTATTTAAGTTCCTGCACCATCCTATGTTGTGTTTTCTCATATAACATGTGGATTGCAACTTTTTTAACCAATTATTAAATGTTTAATTTATGTGACTAATATAAAATGAGATGAAATCTTCGTTATCAGTGATTACATGGATGTGGAATGAAATTTATAATTCTAAGAATTCTATAAAATGGGACGGGTGATCTATTTAATTGAGATATCATCAATTACTTGTTACATTTTGATTCTAAATATAAATTTCTGCTTATAGTCACATTAAATTCCAAATGTAACATATTTTTTTGTGAAATTATAAATTGGGAATGGTAGTACATCTAAATAGTCACTTTTTCATATACACATGTATGGACTTATAAATTGGAAATTTAGAACAATGAATAAAATTTATTTCATCAAATTGGGAGACCAAGGGAAAATTAAAGATAATTTTACTCATTAAATTGAATTTCAAACTCTAAACACCAGAAAAATGGTAAATAAAAACATGAACACTTTCTAGTAACTTCACTATATATGTGGGTAGTTGGCATAATATGTTGGTTAGTGATCCCTTTTTCTTATTCCTATTATATATGTGATACCAACAAATTATATCATTTATGTGGGGTGTTCTTGTCATTGTATTGATATGCTTCCCTAATGGCCACGAGTTATGATCCTGATGGGTGGAGATGAAAATGATCCAAATATAGTGGGACCTAACCCACCCATGAAAAATCTTGTAGTTCTGGTTAAAAAACCACCCCATATACCTTGATTCTATATTTATTCCCAACATTGAGATTGTTTTATATAGTTAGTCCAATCCTTGAAGGATGCTCCAATACCTTCTCTTCTTTGTTAGAGTTGACTCATGTGCTTCAGCGACATCATCTACTCACATTTTTGGGGATAGAAGTCAGTATGTTCTCATGTACTTGATGGAGGAAAATCTATAATTTTTTGCGTATCTTGAGATTCCTACAAAAGGATATTGAATCTCTCATCTTATATCATTTTTGATTCCACCATTAATTGGATTGATGTGCATAATCAAGTTAATCTGCATTGAGAAATGACCTTGTGGGATTTCCAATATTGTTTATATGAATTCTTATTTTTGAAGATACTCATAGATGATCATGATAGAGAGTTACTATACATGGAATATGGTACCATGTTCATAATAGATTATCCAAATAACATTACAAAGCATCAATATTTTTCACTAACCAATGGTGGAGATGATCTCTCTAAGGTGACACACATCATTTATGGTATTATGTGATCTATATAAATTTATCTAAATGGATTCAGTACAACTACTATTTCATATATTTGGAATCAAGACCTTATCACCTAATAAAATATTTGGGAATCAATTTGTATGGAGCATGGTTGCTTAGTACCAGGACATATTAGTGGTTCCACTTGTAGAAGGAAACTTCAACATAAAATTTCATTGATGGGTAGTGGTATCCTGAGCATCCACACTAAATGTTCAGTTGTATTCTATCAATGTGGGATTTAATTCCCTATGATCCCTCAGTGTGAAAAAAAACCAGTTCAGTATATATCCAATGGTAGATTGGGATATCATTTGAGATTATGTTGGTCCATCCAATATATTTTGTGTGGGATGGGATGCATACTGCTTCCACCTTCCAGAGAATGAATGGTAGCTCTAATCCATATTTGATTCTAGAGTATCTCTAACTGATTAGGATGAGGAGGTTTTCCGGGATGAGGTTTCCAATATTCTAATCATGAGCTTCATTAGAGTATCCCTACTTAGGGAAGTCCAGTTGTATCTTACAACTACAAGTTATCCCAATAGTATTAGATACATCAAATACCTATGGACATAGTGTATATATATATATATATTATGAGGTATAATTGTAGTATTCTTTACTAGTGTATGTTCATTATTCTATATAGGCTCCTCACACTTCTTTAAATATCTATCGATTGTGAAATGTATTGGGCATGAAATTCAGTACTTCTGTGGGGTGATGTTCGAAGATAGTCCATTGGGAACATGATCATAGATTGTACATTACTAAAAATAAGGTTCTCTTGAGATTTTGAGTTATCATTTCCTGTTGATCCTTTCAATTATTGATATGAAATGTTTTAATATCATGCATGGGATGAATTGAGTAGTGCCCTATCATGCCCACAATGACTATTATCATAGAAATGATTCGTTCTTCTCTTATGAGGGTGGTAGATATGTATATAAGGGAGAATAAAAAATCTAGTCTGGTCAAGCTTGGCCTGATTATCTTGGGACGAAAGGGTTGAAAAACCATATTACCTGTCTTTACATGGAGGATTAGAAATATTGTTTGTAATATTTTCCTACAACAGTTGATTATTTTATAGATTTATTTCAAGGTACTTTATTTTGGATACCTCCCTATACAGAGGTATAATTTTAAACTGAGCTCTCACTAGGAAATGACTTAATGTTTATTCATGTGTAAATGATGGCAGCTATTGTGCTTTAGGAGATTAAGAGGCTGTTGGAGGATTTAGATTCTATGAATTTTATCCATCCCCATACATCAAGTTGGTGTTCTCCCATTATTTTATCCATGTAGGTGGATAGAACCATTTGGGAATGTTTTGATTAACAATGATTGAATTGGCTCAAAATTAAGCACAAATATCTATTTCCTCACATAGATGATCATTTCCACTAAATCTAATTATATATGGTATTATTAAAGATTGATATTAGGTTAGGCTATCAAATGGTCTGTGTTAGAACATCGTACATACCTCATACAAATTTCTATTAATGTATGATTCTTATGATGAACTAGTTATGTATTTTGGAATTATGAATGTTCCATATGTATTTAATGACTTTAGTAATATGTTTTTAAACCCATACCTAGATTTATTCGTTGTTTTATTTTTGGATGAAATAATGGTGTATAATTAGAATCAACATGGAAATGTCAAACACCTTGATGTAATTTTTATTTCACTCAGAGAGATCAAATTTATTTTGGCAAAATCAAAAAATTATTCTTCATGATCAACACGATTCACATACTAGGTAATATTATTTTATAATCAATAGTATCTTTTGACAAAGAGAGGTGAGGGAAGTTGTTTTCTAGGAAAATACCACAAACATGTATAACATATGAACTATATTTGTAATCGATGGATATTATAAGAATTTTGTAATCTATTTTTCCAATCTTTCAAAACCACTTACCATCTTAACCAATAATAAAATAATATTCATATAGTCTTATTTTTGTGGTAAATATTCTCCTGAGATGAGGTAAGACCTACCTCATCCCTAATCATGATACTAGAACAGCCATGAATAGGCTACATAGTGTTTTGTGACTCCTTGGGCATCAAGATAGTTGTTGTTATAATGGAGGGGGATGAGTTGTTCATATAGTTCTTAGCAGTTGAGGAATCATGAGTGTATCTATCCAACACACAATATTGAGATAGTATCAATTTTTCATGCCTTATATTTCTAAAGACACTATTTGTTGAGAGAGTTCATTGTGGTGTTTAAAGACCAAAAAATCATTAAGTATATTTTCCCACATCATGACATGAACATCATAAAATAGATATACCATGAATAGGTTTATTACATCAATTTTTATCTTTCCTATATTCTTGTAAAGGAAATTTCTATTGTAGTTTCTCTGATTTAGGTGACTCCTATAAAATTTATTCAAGAACCAAGATAGGAACGATGGTTACTGGATATTCATTTTAAAAAGAATCAGGAGATTAAAATGAGTTATGAGAATACCTTTATTATGTACATGGAGGTACCCTCCATAATTAGAGGTAAATTTAAGAGAGGTATCTTGTTAGATTCCAAATTCTTTGTCTGAAGGGTGAGTTTTTATTATAGATGTAAGGTCAGAATGGACTATCAATTGAGATGACATCCTCTATATACATGGCAGTATCTAGATACCTATTGACATGTGATAGAAATTAATTTTAGAATCACATTCCTCATAATGGTTAGTAAATGCTGGGTTTTAAATTATTTTCTTTGAAATGAATCACCATTACTGGTGGCATAGGATGAGATATCAGTTGGAATATTTTATCACATGGTTTACCACCTATCACCAAATGATTGAGGATAACCAACAAACTTCATACATGTTAAAGATATTACAATTCCTAAAATGGAAATACAGTGATCTCATTGTAGATTTCATGGTCGGTTTTCTATAATCGCCTTGAGTTAGTGACACAGTTTGGGTGGTCATGGACCAATTGATAAAGGTATCCCATTTCATTATAATTATGGATACCTTCTTAGTGAATGAGCTGGAAATACTCTATTTACATCCAATTATACGACTACATGGGGCCCCTCAAACTATTGTTTATGTTGGGGACACTAATTTCACGATGAGGTTCTAGAAGGGTATTCCAAATGCCCTTGCTACACAGTTACTTCTCAGTACAGATTTCTACCAACAGTTTGACATATAGCCAGAATAGACAATATAGGTGATAGAGTAAATTATTTAAGAATGTGCCCTTGATTTTAGAGGTTATAATGAGAACCATATGCCTATATTCATATTTTCCTAATATAATATTTATTAAGAGTACAAACATAGGGATTCATCTTATTAATTATACAGTTGGTCTTGACAATCACCTATTTGGTGGCTAGAGGTAGAAGAGACAGTGCTAAGAGGACCTCATATTGTCCTAGTGACATTAGAGTACGTAGAAATTATCTGGAAGCATATGAATAATGCTAATTATAGATATAGTTGTTATCTTAAATTCCACCGATGACCTATATATATTGATTATGATGATCATATTTCATTGGTCTTCCTACACCGGTGCATAAGATAATATGGGGAAAGAGAAACTATCCCCTAGGTTTGTCTGTCATTTTAATATATTTGTGATATTTGGTTCGTTATCTTATCACATATCTCTTAAAAAAGTTATATATCCCTGAAATACATCATACATATTTCAAAGCTTCACTGATATCAGGACAACTCATCTCATAATATTAATCCTGTGGATGTTGATTTAGTGGATGGTGCTTCTTTTGAGGAGTATATCTTTTGTATCAATGATCGATGGCTGAAGAATCTCCACGTTAGGTTTGTACCACTAGTATGAGAGGTATAGTATCACATACATGTACAATATAATACCCATGAGACGGAGGATAACGTATAATATAAGTAGATGGAGTTATTTCAATATGTATCTTTAACACTATTGGAACGGAATCTTGGGGCCAAATTTCATTATGGGGGGAAGAATATTGTATATAGAAATTTATATGAGGTATGAAACATTTGAAATTCAATTAAATTTATTAGTTTTATTCTTTTAGTAATTCATTATTAGGTTATGTGTGTTTTTCAAGCATGTAGCACAATGTTTTGGAGGTAAAATTGGGGTTTCACAGTTAGTTTAAACCATTCCTCATAGTCTGCGTGATTTTTTTAAATACTGTGGGGTATTCCAGTGAACATCAAAGGGCCACTTTGTTTCTTTTAACCATAAATACCAACAAAAATGGCCATGTAAATTTGTTATACCACATTAAAGAGGTTGTTTCCATGGGAAACAGATGGCTAATCTTACCATGCACTTAGACCATGTAATGGGTGACATTGGACAATTCATTTCACATGGTTTCAACAAGATTTAGAAAATTGTGTCGCCAAACTGTCACGGGATGTAATTTTTTGGTGGAAATTATATTTTTTTATAGTTTCCATAAAATTATTTCCCCCGTATTCCCTCTCACATCTCATGCATAACAATCCCACCCAATGATAGTTCTTTCTATACATTATGTTAGTATTTGAGCTTTATCATCCATATAAACTCAAAATCATCCACTTTTTATTTTGTTGGATTCCTCTCATTATGTTCATAAATTCATTTTACTACTTCTTCTATTTATCTCTCCATCTTCATTGTTATTTTAATATAGGTTAATAAACTATATTTTATATTAGCATGTATATTCTTACACTTTCTTATAATTTATTCCAAACTAATATTAGATATTTAATGATTCCCATATTATAATAATAAAGTTGATGTTATATGACATTTCCATCATGGTACCTCCATATATGAATTTTTTCTATTATGCCTCATGTATGTTTATCCATATAATGCCCCTAAAATTAAATTGTTTTAATGTAATCCATGAAAACTATAATCTATATCCCTAAAGAGATAAATTTACATCATTGATGGTTGAGTCATCTACTACATCATACAAATTAGGCTGTGTTCCTTGTAATTTAGTATGATGACTACTGGTGTGACAACCAGAATCACTGCTTGGGTGATATTGACATAAACATTGTTGTGGCATGTGATTCTTTTACGTAAATGATTTTTAATTATTAAATATGAATCCCAAATCAGCAGGATCTTATGACTTAAAAATGAATTTATAATTTTCCATGTCCCTCTTAAACACATTTTCAATCTAATGAAATGGTTGTTAGAATGAACACACTTAAATGGTATTTAGAATTCTTATTACATTTACAATTATGGAATATTAAAAATAAAAACTCATATGTCTAATGTGTCTATTTCAAATAGACCTTTTTAATATTTGTTGTAATGTTCAATCTTGAACTCACCATGGATTTTAGAGGGAATTATTTGAGAACTTAAAGGACGCCATTATGATTTATTGAGTTGGATTCAAAGGGACATTGGAACATGGTACTTGTATATTAATGGATTCATATTATGTCACCACTGGATCCCTTACCTTAATATGAAAAATTATAATGCATTCGATATACATCTTCAATTTAGTATTATGTCTTAAAAAATGTGACACCTTGGATTATTATCCTTGGAATTCTACCATTCTTTTAATTTGATTTCACATGGAATCGATCCAAGGAATCAATTAATCATAATTCCCACTGAATCCCTTAGGTGAACCTATTAGATTACACTTCTACCCATATTCATTGGAATCATGTTTTGTGTATCATGAGCTATCCCAACATTTAATATCCATGGATTATTTGGTTTCCCCTTAGATAATATATTATTAATATTGTAATTAGTACTCTATGGTCAAAAATTTTAAATTCCATTTAGCCCAGATTAAAAGATTACATTAACACATTCCCAAAGACATTCATCATTGGATGAAGTATTTATAGTCAGTTAGGTGTCCCGTTAGTAACATAATCTCGACATGGGTTATATTTGTTTCATATTTTACTATGAAATACCTGCCCACTATTATAGTTTATAATCATAGACATTATTTTTTTAGACGTTGTTGGTGGTGTTCAACTAATATTATATCATACCCTATTTGGTCTATAAATTTAACCTAGTAATATTATATATTTTTTTGTGTGGATATTAGAAATCATCAATTTATGGATGTGTGACATCTTATATTAGGACTAGATCATAGTAGCAGATGATTGATCTACTTCTATGATGTTTGGATTTTTTCTAGTATTTTTGATGATTTTTCACTAAATGTTAATATTATTTATTCCACGTAATTTTTAAACATTTCATATATACATTACATCATTTTTATTATTATATTGATTTCATCTTTTGTGTTTAGTGTTTATTTCTCAGATCGGTATACTTGTTACATTTCTTAAATAATTATTATTTATTCCATTTTCTTATTTAAACTTTGTTTACAAATATGCTTTTCTCTTATTATGAGGATATATAATTTCCACCGTACCACCTTATTCCATTGCATAATGTCATAATCCTCTTGCATACGCGTTTGAACAGATGTGACCATGTGCCCATTCTGTTTAGCTTATATTACTAGGTGAGTTGGTTTAGTAAATCACATACACAACCAAATTCACCACCATTTCATCCCCCTCATAGGCCAACACATTAATTATCACCTATTATAAAAAGAATAGGCCCATGGACAAATATAAAAGGAATATAATTTCAAAAACAAGATATTATCCCATATAGTTTTAACTAACTAGACCATATGGTTTTAAAATAAGTCAGAGTATTACAAGTCGTGAATATGAATGATTCATTCTGTTTTCATAATCATGAATTTTCAATCTGTAATAATAATTAAGAAGAATGTTATATTTAATATTCCATCAAAATACAGGCATAACATAATAAACGAAATAAATGTTAAAAACACAGCATAATATAATAGGTGCATTCCTATATTTCATGCCCTGAAGTAATCTCCTCTAGGACATTATGCCTTCTACAAATAAAATTTAGGAGAATGGTCTATCCATGAAACACATTCTCCTAATGATTATAAATCTCTATTGATAATTCAATGAACATCACATCATTCTCGATATACATCTCCATTAGTTAATGTCATGAGATTCATCATGAATATACCCCTGGTGATTATAGATATGGAATACATCATGGATCCTTCCTAGAATTGGAAGGACTGCCAAACTATTCAGGCTTGATAGTGGAAATCCAGACGGAGGCTTGTGCCAAGGTGGCTGGCTGTCTTAAATTTACTCTTGTCACACATTTTGGATCAGTAAAGTCGCATATATCGATTTTCATGAAGATTGTGGATTCATGGGGTCCATCTACTCTATTTAATGTATCTTTAGTTCATTGGGCTCCCTTATACCTATTCTTTTCATCATAATCATATTTTATCCATGCATGGTGAAAATCTCCCCGAATCGTGGATCAGTGGAGGTTCAATTTGGTAGGATTGTCCCTTGATGTGCACAGAGGGAGGGAAATCCCTCATGCACCTATGTTGATCTTCATTGAATGGTTTATTCTTCTATTTCATAATGGTTCAATTATCAGAGACATTTGGGATTCTCTTGGGGAATTTCATTGTTTAGATAACAACACCTAGTGTTGGGTGGATGTTTCAACTTCATGAATTTGTGTTGAACTGGACATGTATATTCCTCTCTTGGAAAGGATATCTCTAAATGTGAAGGGGCCGCTTGTCTAGACTCAAGGTTTTGTTTTTCCGGTGCTCCCAAGGCATAGTTCCCATTTCTCCTTAAAAATATACTTGATGAAGGTATGAAAGAAAAATAGATGAGATCGGTTTAGGAAACAAAGTCTTGCTCTGGAAAATTTTTTGGTGTGTCTATCGCTGCTATTAGTGATGATAAGAATGTGTACATTCTTGGTGCTGATCTTTTATCAACTGAGTTGCCACCAAGGGAATGTTTATTGATATAAATATTATTGAACTGGCCTGGAGTAACTATTTGTAGTCTAATGGGGAATATTTTTACCCAACCCTGGTGAGTGGGTTTTATGTGTTTTTCTCTAAATTTACATGGCATGGAGATTTCATGGGAGGGGTCCTTCAAGTACTTGTTTTCTTTGTCTGGTTCATTGAGTTTTCACTATTGAGATTCAATTTTCATACCATTAACAACCTCTACCCCAGTTGATATGATTCATAATGATCCTTCCCCATGTGTTTTCAATAACATGCATTGAAAACTACCATTATAGGATAAAGAGATATGGTGTGGTTCGTTGCCCCAGGTTATATATCATTCACAAGGAAACTCAGGTGACTACATGGAAATTGTTTTGGTTACACCAGTGTAAAAGAACAATGAAAAATGAATCTCTTTGAGAAAAATGAGAGTGGATACCAAGCAGATTCATTCAGTTGTGACTTCTCTTATCAAAGTTGTCTCATACCCAGATTCTATAGTGTACATAAGGATGAATTTCATTATATACAAGAGTATATATTCTCCCATTATAGTTCGACCAAGATTCATGGGGACAATGCCAGACCAAATCTGTTCTAATGATTCTAGTAATCACCTGGAACACCCATGTCATTGGTGATCAAGTGAAGATAAATTTATTGTCTAGATACAACAAAAAAATATTAAGTACTTTTTAATTGTGTTCTTAAGAACAAACAGAACATGAGTAGAATCAATGTTTTTTCACGTAAACTCAGAATGCATGTAGGCATTAATGGTAACCAAGAAAACCACCATATATGGATCTTTTGGAATAAACATATGTTAGTGTATTTTGTTATAGTTGGTGATCTATATATTAAGTTGACAGTAAACACGAGTGTGGAATATCATTTCAGGTATTTAGATCATGGATGTTAGGACGAAAAAATGAGAGAATGATTGTTTTTAGACATGAATGACTTTGATATAGAGGAATACAAATGGATATTTGGTAGGTATTTCAATATAATTGTATATCTAGATGAGAAGAAGGGATGGGAGGAATTCCATTGCATGGGTAGAATGGATTTAATTTAGTTCATAGTGGGTAAGAGGATTCTTGATATGGTTTATTTTGGGGATTTTTTCACATGGTGAAATAACTAGAAAGTGAGTCATCATTACTTGAGTCGACTTGATCAGTTCTTGTATAATGTTAATGCAGTTTCCCGGTTCCCTAAGGATATAGTGTACCATCTTGTTCATGAAATCATAGATAACTCACCTTTTCTTATGTCTTTATCTTCTAGGAAGGTTGGAATTAAATGTATTAGGTACTATGCTCACTGGAATGGTATGCATGGTTACCATTATCTTGTTTGGGATTGTTGGGAGTAACTGGTTCAAGGTTACTCTTGGGTTTCCATTCATAGAAAGTTGAGACATCATAAACAGAAGCATTATTCGGGGGGAAATACCTCCTTCCCATGGACTAATACATGGAGAATATTAAACAAAAGATTGATCATATGAAAAAAAATCCTTAATGATAGATCAAAAGATAGTGTCCTTGAGGATCTTTTTCATAAGAAAATTGATATGTCAGACCTAATCCAGAAATAGGAATGTATTGATTATGAATGAGTGAGTGTTAAATGGATTCATGAAGAAGATACAAACTTGGATGATTTTCTTGAATGTATTAAGAAGAAGATAAGGACTATTAAACCAAATATCATTTTTAATGATAGATTGTTCTGAGATGATAGATATCTGTTTGGGAACATGGAATTTCCATTATAAAAAATTTTCTTTCTGATCCTAATCCAAACAATCCTAATTGGTATCCTAGTGGGAATATAAAGAAATTTTTTGAGATCCATATCTTAATGTATGTCAATGACAATGCCTTTCTGGAAGTTATTCCTGATGAGAATGAGATCTATGATGTTATGATGTAAATTAACCCGAAGAGTTATCCGAGACCTAATGGATTTTTAGGTTCATTCTATAGGGTTCATGTGAGGAGCTTATGTTTGATATTAAATTTTCCATCCAGGACTTCTTTTGGAGTGGTTCTAATCCAAGGGTGGTAGGTGCTACAACACTTGTATTGATACCTAAGACAAAAAACACATCCCCCATTCATGACTATTGGAAGGTGAGGATGTATAATTTTTCACACCATATTTTATCATGAATTTTCAACTCACAGTTGTCCACACATGTTCATAGGTTGGTATCCATAGATATTCCTAGTTATATTAGTGGTCGGGCTATTCATGGAGTGATTGCATTGGCCCATGAGATTATTTTTGATATCAACATTAATATACATGGTTCAAAAATGGTTCTAAATCATGATGTGAATAACCATTATGAAATAATAGAATGGGGATTTATCACAATGGTTCATAATGGTATGGTCCTTTCTTTATGGGCCAAAAAACGTTTTTTAGATGCTTTATCTATTCCTGGATGGTGGTTTTCATCATGGAAAAAACACATGGATTTTTTGAAACAACCCATGGGATCATGCTAGGGGACCTCATTTCCCTGATCATTTTCATTCACATGAATGACACTCTTAGCCTTATTATCAACAAGAATCATTCCATGTGTGACCTTCTTCTATATCAGAGGAAAATGAACCAACTGTTGATTTCCCACGTGATTTTTGTGGATGAAACCATGATCTTTATTAATTCTAGTGTTATATCAATTCGTAGTTTTATTAAAATCATAGATTTGAATAGTAACAGGAGTGGGAAAATTATGATCAAAGGCAAGAGTAATCTGTATATTTGTAAAAAATATGGTGATAGGAACGTCTCATACCTGTCTTAAATTTTGAACATGCAGAGATGTTCATTTCCTTTGAATTATCTTGGATCTCCTATCACCCCTTGCTGGACTCTAATAAGGGATTTTTATTGCCTTTTGAAAAAGATAATGTTCCATGGGATCAATTGGAAAACCCATTATTTATATTTTAAGGTGAGGGTAACATTAATCAATAGTGTATTATAGGTTATTCCTATGCATTCACTCTCCTATAGCAAAGCGAGAAAGGGGGTTCATAGTGATATCAAAAAAATCATGGTGAGTTTCATATGGGATGCAATTACGTATGGAAAATGTCTTTAGACCGCATGGTATAAGATTGAAGGACCAGTTCCTGATGGTGGGATCAATGTGAGAAGTCTGGTAGATATGATTCATCGTAAGCATGAAAAACATGCATCGGAAATTGAGGAGGAGTACACTCTATGGGGTAAAATTATGACTTCTAAAGGTGGTGGTAATATGGAGGATTTTCAGATCTCATGATTCCCCTTTCTGGTTCTTGATCCATTATATTATCCATTCCATTCAATATCACTCTTGTTCGAGTTTAGGAAATGGGGATATAACCTTTTGTCGCTATAACTTGTCGTGTTCGATTATTGGTTTATTAGGTTTCCATGTTCATAAAATTTATTTTATGGAGTCTAGTTAATATCATATCATCATCAATGTAGTTTTTTATATAGAACAAATGTATGTTTTTGATCTCATTTCCTTGAATTCATACCCTAGAGATGTATGTTTACTAGTTCTAATTTGGGATATTTTTCCTCAAATTACATTCAGTGGATTACTCTCCATTCATTAAAATAGGACATATATAATAGTGTTGGTGGTGTAGAAAAGTCCCTACCAAGTTTAACAATAGTTTATCATGGATAAGGAATTAGTTTTTTCCCATATATGAAAAGGTGAATAAGATGAGTAGTAGACTGGTTTCTAGGTTTCATTGTTTCGCATTTCACAAATAGGAGGATTCCTATCACCTATTCATTGAAGGTGAGTGGTCCATGGCTGTTTAGATGACCTTTGGTGATTTTAAAGGCCTTTTCTATTTTGACCTCCAAAGAGCCCCATTTCTAGAAAGATGCTTACGTGGTGCAAATGGTGCAGGACCAAAAAAGTTGATAAGTGTAGTGATCATAAATACAGGATACTGGTGTATCTATAAGGTTGGGAATAAGGCCAAATTTGAAGGAATTATTTCTTTCTGAAGATATGTTATCATGATAAATAAATCTTTCTTGGATGATAGGACTAGTGGTTGAAATGATTGGTGAAACACAGATTCCTTGAGAACAATGTAGGTGAGTGATGCTTTGTTGCATCATTCTCTTTCTGGGATGAGAGGGAACTATGTATGATGGTCACCAACTATTATAGATTTCATACTCAATTGTTAGGATTCATGCATTTTCGGTATCATGCGTGGTGGAGGGGAGGTTTGGTAATACATGGGGAGTTTCGTGATGTCTTTTACAAAATATTATGGGATGGGGGGCTCTATTCATAAAGAATCCAATGCTATGTACATAGGGCTCGAGGTGTGTTCAAAAAACATTATTAATCATATTCATGTTGAAATTATTTCCATGATTATCCATGATTCTATGGATAAAAAATATCATATTAATGGTCTATAGTCTATATCATTAGTAAATGTTTATCCATCCTTATCAACAACAACATTTAATTTATCCAGACACGGCGTGAAAGAAATAAGGTAGATTTCTTTCTTGTATTCTTGGCAATGGTTGATTAGGGGTCCAATATTTCAGGCTTCTCAAGGATTCTTCAAATGATGTTGTAAAGTGTTAATATGATTAGAGGTTATAAGATTGGACCCCAATATTTTTAGGCCTCCCTAATTTTGAATTTCTTATCTTTTCCCATGGACCTTTTTTGTTTTGGGTGTCTTTTCATCTATTAATAATAAATTGAGGAAAATTCAGGACATATGAAATCTTTAATCCCTCCACCACATCCATCCTCTCACGGAAAACCTAAACCTTTTCTATAAAAAACTATACCTCAATGAGACTGAGAAATGAAGACTCACTAACCTCATCCCAGCACAATGGAGAATTACAAGGATGTTTATAAAAATATTCAAAAGGGCGTTTCCATTGGCTTAGTGGTATATATTATTATTGGAAAACGAAAACATAGTAATTTTTTGAAAATATGTTGATGTTTTTTAGACATTATTACAACAAATTCTTCATCATATAAGAGTTCTACCCTATATTCATTTTTATATGACGGTAGGATGTAGTATTTTGGAATAAATAAGTTCAAAATGAATAAAAATATAATATCCTATATTGTGATGTAAAATGAGAATCCCAATCTTTGACAATGTTCATCTGAACTCCATATATCTACACAACTTCATCCAAAAACTCCATAGAATGGTATTAAAAATGAAAGACTACTTGATTGTTAGTATGTTACTAACATCATCATAAGTTCCATTATAACCAAGATATCATCATGCTCTCCCATACATTGGGATTGTCCTTGACTAAGTTTGTCAACATTTATTTTCAAATTGTACTCTGAAACATCCATGGGATGTACAAAACTAACAGGGATAAAACACTCACCATTTACCTACAAAAAAACAGATATGAATCTATAAATATTACACCACCAATTGCATGTCTTGAAACTAAAACTACATCCCCAAATAGGACTAAATTATTGATACAAATAGTTTTTTAATCAAGGGAATCTAAGAATCATATTGATGGCTCCATCAATTATAATTATATTAATGATTATCCTTCATTTAAAAAACATGTTTCCCTTACAATCCTATTATTATCCATCTAATCCAACAATATAGATAGCTTTATAATGCATCACCTCTGTAAGAACTCAGTTCTTATTCTTTAGGTATGGGTTTCTTCTTTTCCTTTTTTCCTTAAGTATTTTTGAGAAACTAAGGAAAACGGGGAAAAATACAAAATTTTGTGGGTACACGCCATGTACATTTCCAAACGCTGTGTTCTTTGACTGTGTGGGAAGAGTACATAGGGCGTGTAGGATTGCCGACGATGAAGGGTGTAGAAAATGACTACACGCCATGTACTTGGTGTTTACACACCGTGTACTCAGTCAGAAGTTGAATTGTAAAGCGGTAGGAGTAACCACACATGGAGTGACAATACACTACATGTATTTAGAAATACACATTGTGTAATCATCTCGACAGATGAATAGTGTGGCGGTGAAAAGTGGCCGCCAGAGGAACAATTAAATGATGAAAAGTTCACACAATGTACTTGAGACTACATGTTGTGTAGTTTTTTTTCTTCACATAAAATGGGCAGTAACATCCTATTTTGATAGAGGAAGCTTAAAACCCCATAGGAGCTTGGGAGAGGAGGCCGGAACTTGGAGGAGCTCCTGATCGCACACCAGATCATAGATTCTTCCGTCGCCAATCTTGTTAGAACTGCCCAGGTAAGAGCTTCCCTCTCCTTGATCCCTTCCTTTAGATTGTTCCCAAGGGGAAGTTATTTGATTATCATTGAGTTATGATTTATCCCAGATCTTCGTTGTTCTTTTGCATTTTAGGAGGTGTCGTTATCATATATAGATCAAAGGAGATTGAGGTAGGTGGTCTGATGTTTAATTCCAACTGTCATGTTATTTTTGTGTACCATTGTGTTACGTGTCCATGTTTGGGGTGTTGTATGGTGGAGTCCTTGATTAATTAAATTCATAGAATTTCATTGGTAATTTAATGAATATGTACAGCTACTTTTTGGGTTCATTTCATTGAAACAGGGCCACCCCGTGGGTGCGTTTCACTTGTTTAGCCATTTAACCAGGGTACCTGTGGGTATAACATGAATTTAGAATGCTATGAATTACCTTGAGAAGAGTAATATATAAATTTATTTATTATGTTTTGGGCTCGTCCCGGTTATATACTTATCCTGAGGGAAGTGTTTTTTTAGCCTGTGGGTAACTCTTCTAATGCTTGTGGGCAGTATATTTTGTGCATGTGGACGACAACTCATATGCCTGCGGGAAATATTCGTTATACCTATGGGAAGTCACCTACGGGTTTCAATTATGATTATCTGAGGGTAAATATTTTCATGTCTACGGACAAAATTTATTTTTCATTTCCTCTATGGTGATTTTACATGTTATACCTACAAATCTAAAGCACAGGCTTGGTATTATATTACCTTGTACTTGTTAGATAGATTGTTGTAGTTTTTTTGTGGCACATTTAGGGATATTCTTGACTGAGGCTGAGTATTAGAAAATTAAAATTATAATTATATTGAATTGTTAAATAATAAATAAATTCAAATGGAATTGGTAGGAATGTTTTCTTTTTAGTACTTCCTTCTTTACTGCATTTCATTACTGCACACTGCTGTTGCACAAACTCACTGACTGTTGGGCACAGACCATTGGGGATTATCTACTAGGATTTATTTCTCACACCCTATTTGGATCATGTATTTAGCATAAATAGATTATATTTCTATAGATGTAGATAAGGGCAATAGTCCCTATACAGGTACTTGATTGTTGTAGAGGAGTAGGAGAGCATGGGACCGAGCTTAGGCTTGTGATGCTGGTGAGTTCTTGCTGCACTTTTTTATTTTTCTTTTCTTTATTAATCCCTTGTATTTTATTTTTTATATTATATTGTATCCTATTTTGGATACTTTATTATAGTTAGGGACATATTGCATCATTATATATGATGGTTGGTCTTCTCTTTATTTCAGTACTGTGTTCATTTCAACATTGGTATTGTTTATTTCTTCTGCAATTTGTATGTTGATATCTTTTTCCACTGCACTACACTTGAAAAATGAGTGCATATTTTCCCCACTATCAGACATAGGTCATCGCTGCTAGTCGGTATCCTCTGGCATATGGGGAAATGTGCTTGAGGTCATGTGACCAACCGTGTTCGGGGCACCCGTTGTGTGGCACCCAGATCCGGGATGTTACAAAGTGGTATCAGAGGGTTTATTTCCCATTGATTTACTATTTGGAGCCTATAGATAGGGATAGGATAGAATATGTACTTGGTAAGAGGATGTTCCTAGTAGTAGCTAACCCGTTTCCAGGGAAAATCCAATTTACCACGAGTAACAATATTTCTGGTTTTGTAATTTTAAAGTTGATTTGATTTCACCATTGGGTGACAGTCTTATGGTGTTCTGTTATGTTTTTATATATTTGGGTTCTATTGAGTTGCAACCCGATGCAATGAGGGTATGTCATCACATGCATCATTTAGGCTCATGTTAGAATCACATGCCATGAATAGTTTCCATGCCATGTAGGTGCATTAGAAATTTCATGCTATCGTGATAGATGTTTTGCTAGTAAATGCATGTTATAATTTGCCTTGATAAAGTGCCCTCTATTTGATAGGGTATTGTTATGTATTGTTTTTTTGAATGAACACCAAACATTCATTCTTGAAGACTATGGGCCCTCACCAACTGAAATTTGGTGGATCATTTACTTGTTTACTTTTTTTATAACATGTATAATATGCTAATATTTAATTAGTGGGGAGTATGGGACCTCACAGATCTGAAATTGGCACATAGGTGTTGCTTACAGTGTTTTCTGGGCTTTAGTGTAGTTTCAGAGGCTTAATGTCCAGAAAAACCCTGAATGCACGCCGTGTAGTTTTGACTACATGCCAGGTACTCTTCTATTCGGGAAGAAAATAAAATTTTTAGGTACACGCCGTGTACCGTATGTACACGCAGTGTAGTTGTTACCCATGTCATAGGCCGTGTGGGCAGAAAAACGGGGTAATGAAACTTTGAAAGACCATGCCTTGTACTAATTGTACATGCCATGTTGCGTCGACCCTGAGAGTGCAGCCATGTAACTAACAAACATGGGTTGGTGTTATCTTTTCAAGGACACTACGTGTACCTGTGGGACACACCATGTAGTCTTGATCAGGGATAGACCATGTGGACTACGACATGTGGCTGGGATGAAGGAGTGGTGTACACGCCACGTGCGAGTGTAACATGTCTTGTAGTGTCAGCAGAGTAGCCAGTCGTGTCACTAACAACACAGGTAGTTTGAATCTAAGTGGTACACGCTATGTCTATTTGGAACATGCAGTGTAGTCTGAGCTGTGTACCCAACCATGTAACGGACAACACAGGTCAGTGAATCTTGTCTATTACATGCCGTGTATACCTTATACAAGCCGTTTATCTACTCTCAATGGAGACCCGAGTGGCTATTCTATGTAGAAGGACTTGAGCAGGGAAGAAAATTCAAGTACATGTCGTTTGTGTGAACAAAACGCCGTGTGTTTGGGGTGTTACACAACCAGTTTTGGTAGAAGTACACGCCCATGTGAAAGGCATATGGAAACACGCCATGTAGTTATTATACACACCATGTAGTCTTGAGACATGAATGTTTTCTTTTCACTATACCCTTCTTATGTTTCTAGTTCTTGATCCTTGATGATCTTAATCTAAGGCGTGTCTTTGATCTTGTATATTCATGCCGCCGAGATGACCATTAGTTGTTCATAAAGAGAGAGGCATCGATTATACTCCAGATATGGTAAGCCATGAGCTACCATTGGATCCTCCCACAGAGCTAGATGCGGCCTCAACCGTTATGTCGGACACATGTGTTGATGTGAAGTTCCGTGAAGGCTTCATGCGGTTCATGCAGAACTTCTAGGGAGCACCACCCGCTACCACATCTATGGTAGAGATAACTCATATATTCTAGGAGTAGCATCATCCTACATTTTCCTTGGATGGAAGACCGTAGGATATGGAATCTTAGCTGGGTTCTATGAATACTATCTTTGTGCATCTAGAGACACCTCCTGGGAGGAGGTTCAAGATCGCTACATACATGATGTGCGATTCCGCTAAGTGATGGTGTGATATTACCACCCAGACTAAGCATCACAGAGACATGGCATGGAATGATTTTCTGGTAGTCTTCTATGACTTTTTCTTTACAGAGACACTGAGGGCAGATTGATCTCGAGAATTCATGAATCTGTAGTAGGGATCTATGTTCTCAATGCATTATTCTTCCCACTTCACTAAGCAACGGAGTTTTTCACCTATTCTGTTGGGTGAAGAGGTGTTAAGGGCTCGATGCTCTGAGGATGGTCTTTGATATGACATCTGAGTGCTGTTTAACGTTATTAGGTTTCATATAGTGCATTCTATTGTGAAAAAAGTACTGATTACTAAGAGAAACTAGCATGACGCTAGTGGTGTAGGCCAGGGTGGTTTCACACCAGTTTCTGGTACTATTTCTATCAGTAAGAGGAAGTGGCAGGTGGATTTCTCTCACGGTGGCATTACTAGCTAGAATAACTACTTAGGTGTCATGGTCATGTGCTACCAGTGCAGTAATGAGGGGAACAAGAGACCTCAGTGTCCACGTAACCCAGTGGAGTGCCGATCTTGCGGCACGATGGGTCATCTCCCGCATTTTGGAAGGGCATTTCCACCAGTGGAAAGAGAGATGGGTTCTGTGCAGACACTATGTTTTGGAGAAGGGAAATCATCTTCTTACCAGTCAGAAAATTAGAATACATCTAGATGTAAATGTAGAGGTGGTGGTTGTGGCCATGGTATCCAGACACCAGGATCTGAGAGACAGTAGGGCGGGTCAGCTCAGAGTAGCCAGGTTGTGTCACAGGGCCACGACACTGGGCAACCATATACAGTGCAACAGACCCAATAGGAGCAGGATCCCAGAACTTCCAATTTCAAATGTACTATTCTAGTTGCTTCTCTTTTTTCTTCTGTAATTTTTGATACAGGTTCTACACACAGCTTTATATCTGCACCTGTTGTGTAGAGTCTTGGGCTCGTTTTTTCTTCTTCTTCTTATTTAATGATGCTATACACTCCATTGGGAACTAGAATGGCTTGTGTGTGTCAGTGTAGGGAGTTCCCCTAGAGGTTGGGGGTGTAACTTTCTATGAGACCTTTATGTCTTATAGATTACGAGCTATGATTTCATTCTCAGGATTGACTACTTGGTAACTTTTTGAGTCTTTGTAGATTGGTATCCTCGTAGGGTGAGTTTCACGTCATCATAGGGCAGAGAGATTCTATACAAGAGCGAATGGGATGCCCAGGTGAGCCAAGCTAGACTCAAGACTCATGGGCAATGTAAAGTGACATCCCAAATTGCAAGTTTATATCTGGATGACTGGGAAACTTGTGAGAAAATTTCCCTCCTATTGTTGATCGTTTCAGGGATTTCTTTCCAGATGACCTTTCAGGTCTTCATCTAGAGAGATAGGTGGATTTATCTATTGATCTAGTTCTAGGAGCAGCACATGTGTCCATTTATTCTTATAGGATGGCTACAGCAGAGTTGTAGGAGCACAGGAGGCAGTTAGTGGAGTTACATGCAAAGGGTTTCATCCGACCCAATACTTCCCCTTGGGGTTCGCCTGTCCTGTTTGCTAATAAGGCGTACGGTACCCTCAGACTTTGTGTGGATTATCGGAAGCTAAACCAGTTGATGGTCAGGAACAGATATGCCATGCCAAGGATTGATGGTCTTTTTGATCAACATTGAGGAGAACGATTGTTCTCGAAGATTGAATTGAGATCTGGATATCATCAGTTACATGTTAGACCATTTGACATACTCTCATAGCTTTTCAGAGCAGATATGGTCTATACATGTACTTGGTTATTCCGTTCGTACTCACAAATGTGCCAGCAGTTTTCATGGATTTGATGAATCGTGTGTTCCACCCTTATCTAGATTCTTTTGTGGTAGTCTTCATGGATGATATCTTGGTGTAATCGCACACTCTACATGACCATTCCACACATCATATGATTGTATTGAGAACACTAAGAGAGCATCAGTTATATAATAAGCTTTCAATGTCCCACTTTTGGATGGACTAGATACACTTTTTGGGTCATATCATCTCAGAGGCAGAAGTTTTGGTAGTCCCAGAGAAAGTGAGACCAATACTTTCCTGGGAGCATCCTAAGAACCTGTTAGAAATACTAATTTTCTTTGGGGATGAATAGTTACTACATGTTCTTTATACAGTACTTCTCCCACTTAGCAGCACCATTGATGGGTATGACTAAGAAAGGTGTGACGTTCGTTTGGTCAGAAGCTTGTGAGATACCCTTTCAAAAGCTGAAAGGATGGTTGGCATCAGCAACAGTACTGATACTTCCAAACCAATTAAAGAGCTATACAGTCGATTATGATGCATCAGGTATTGGTGTGGGAGAAGTGTTGATGAAAGGAGACTGAGTAGTTGTGTATGGGTCTCGACAATTGAGGCCACATGAGAGGAATTACCTGATACATGATCCCGAGTTGACAGTCATTGTTCTTGCATTATGCTGTTGGAGAAATTTTCTTTTGGGAGAAAATTTTGGGGTATTTACAGACCAAAAATGTCTGTAATATATCTTTACCCAACGTGACATGAATATGAGATAGCGACGGTGGGTAGAATACCTTCAGTCCTTCGACATTGTGCTTTCCTATACACCTGGTAAAGGTAAATCAATTGCGGTTGCACTGAGTAGGAGAACTCAGTTACAGGTAGTGCAGGAGGACAGTGGTGAGTGGAAGCTCATGACTTTGTTATCTAAGATGAATTTAGAGGTTCATGATAGTCACGGGAAAGCCTATTTTTCTAACTTAGCTATGACTTCTACCCTCCTGGATAGAGTGAGGATGAGACAAATATCATATTCAGAAGGCCTAGTTCTAAGGGAGTTAGTGGCAAGTGAGGATCCTCCACCAGGTTGGACGATAGGGGATGATGTGGTACTATGTATCCATGGATGGGTATGGGTTCCAAGGAATATACACGAAGATTTTATGTGAGAGTTTCATGCTTCGGCTTGGGAAGTTCATCCTGGAGTCACTAAGATGTACCGTGACATGAGATGTCAGTATTGGTGGCCAGGTATGAAAAGGGAGGTAGCTGGTTTTGCTACGAGGTGTTCCACCTATCAGTTGGTGAAGGCGGGGCATCAGAAACCAGCCAGACTATTACATTAGTGACCCATTCTAGAGTGGAAATGGGATGATTTCATGATGGACTTCATGATCGGGTTGGTGAGGTCACCACGATGCAATGATGTTGTGTGGGTTGTTGTGGGCAGATTCACAAAGTATCTCACTTTTTACCGATCAGGGAGTCCTTCAGTGTTGATGAGCTCAGGAAATTGTATATCCGTGAGGTTGTATGTCTTCATGGGGTCACAAATTCAATCATTTTAGATAGGGATTCCTGGTTTATATCTCATTTCTGGAAGAGTTTTTAAATGGCACTAGGTACACAGGTTCTTCTGAGAACAACTTACCACCCTCAGACTGATGGCCAGTCAGAGTTTACGATATGGGTACTAGAAGACATGTTGCGTACATGAATCCTAGATTTTAGGGGCTCTTGGGATAAACACATACCCCTGGTTGAGTTTTCCTATAATAATAGTTTTTTGTCTACTATTGAGATGGCACCTTATAAGGATTAATATGGTAGGTCATTCCGATCAACCTTTTGTTGGTTGGAGGTAGGTGAGGCAGCTTTACTAGGACCATGTCTCATGTAGGAGACATCAAAGCAGGTCTAGTTGATTCAAAAGGAGATGGCTACCACAATGTCTTTTCAGAAATCATATGCCGATCAGCATAGATGAACATTGGAGTTCGTGGTCGGGGATCTAGTTTTATTGTGTGTTTCACCAAGGTTGGGTCACAAGAGGATTATGAGACAGGGTAAACTTTTATCAAGGTATGTGGGGACGTTTGAGAATATGGAGAGAGTTGGGATGGTTTCCTATTGGTTGTAGTTACCACAGAGGTACCGGGACACGCACGACGTCTTCCATGGATCTCAGCTGCGCTGTTATCACTCAGTCCCGTCTCACATTTTCAGCTCGAGGAGGTTGAGCTTTAGGTTGATGTTTTCTTTGAGAAGTATCTGATTTGTATAATTTATCGAAGCATGATGCTTCTCTGAGGTTGGTCAGTTCCTCTAATACAGGTGCTATGGTAGCATGGTCGAGTGCAAGATGAAACCTGGGAGCAGGAGACCGACTTACGTGCTCAGTGGCCAGAGTTCTTCTGACCGTTATCTTCACCACACTTGGAAGTGAAATTCAGGGATTAATTTCTTTAAGGGGGGTATGTTTTTAAGAACTTGTTTCTTATTCATGAGGTATGGGTTTCTTCATTTCTTGTTTCCTTAATTTTTTTGCGAAAATAAGGAAAACGGGGAAAAATACAAAATTTTGTTGGTACACGCCGGGTACATTTCCAAACACCGTGTACTTTGACGTGCAAGAAGAGTGCATAGGGAATGTAGGACTACCAGTGATGAAGGGTGTAAAAACTTACTACACACCGTTTCCTTGGTATTTGCACGCTGTGTACTCAGTCGGCAGGTGAATAGTAATGTTGTGGGAGTAAGCTCTAGCAGAGTGAAAAAACATTCCGTGTATTCAGAAATACAAACAGTGTAATCATTTTTACAGATGAACAATGTGGCGGAGAAAAGTAGCTGCCAGAGGAACAATTAAATGATTAAAAGTACACATCGTGTACATGAGATTACACCCCATGTAGTTTGTTTTTCCACTTAAAATGGGCAGTGTTCTTCTTTTTCAATAGAGGAAGGATAGAATGCTAGTGGAGCTCAGGATAGGAGGCCAGACCTTGGGGGAGCTCTCTATCACATGCCGGAAATAGGATTCTTCTACCGTCGTTCTTGTTGGAAGCACGCAGGTATGAGCTTCCCTTTCTTAAGCCCTTCTATCCAATTATTTCCCGAGGGGAAGTTATTTGCATTTGAATGAGTTAACATTTATCCCAGATCTACATTGTCCTTATGCGTTGCAGAATCTGTCATTCGCGTATACTGATCAGTGGAAATCGAGGTAGGTGGTCTGATTTTTAATATCAATTGTCATGTTGTTTTTGTGTACCATTATGTTACGCACCCATGTTTGGGGTGTCATATGGATGAGGCCTTGATTAATTAATAACCTATAATTGCATAGGTAATTTAATAAATATGTACAACTGTTGTTTGGGATCATTTCTTGGATCTATAGCCACCCTGTGGGTGCGTTTCCCTTGTTTAGTTGTTTGGCCTGGGTACCGGTGGGTATATTATGATTTTAGCATGCTTTGAATTGACCTGAGAGGAAAAGTATATAAATATCTTTCATATGTGTTGGGCTCAGCCCGGATACTTGCTTAGCCTGAGGGAAGGGTTTCTTTTATCCTGTAGGCAACTCTTTTCATGCCTGTGGGCAGTTGATTCTATGCCAGTAGGTGACACCTTGTACGCCTACAGGCAATATTCTTTATGCCTTTGGTAAATCACTTGGGGATTTAAATTATGATTACCTAAGGGTAAGGATTTTCATGTCTAAAGAAAAAATTTATTTTTCATATCCACTGTGGTGATTTTACATGTGTTACCTACCAAGATAAAGCACATGTCTGGTATTGTATTACCTTTTACATATCAGATAACTTGTTGTAGTTTAGTTGTGGCATGGTTAGGGAGATTGTCGGCTGAGGCTGAGTCTCAGAAACTTATAAATCAATTATATTGAATTGTTAAATAATAATTAAATAGAAATGGAATAGTTTTAAATGATTACTTTTTACTAATTCCTAGTTTAATAAATTTCATTACTGCACACTACTGTTGAAAAAACACACTGATAGTTGGGCACATGCCTTTGGTGGTTTCCTACTGGGATTTATTTCTCCCACCCTGTTTGGGTCATGTCTTCGGCCGAAGATGATTATATTTCTTCTTGTGTAGATAAGTTCAAGAGTACCTATACATTTACTTGATTGTTGTAGAGGAGGAGGAGAGCATGTGACCGAGCATAGGCTTGCAATGTTGCTGAGTTCTTGCTATGATACATTATTTTGCTTTACTATATTTTTCCCTTGTACTGTATTGTTTAGATTTCAGTGTATTCTGTTTTGGCTGCTTTCTTAGACTTAGGGACATATTTCATCATTATATATGACTGTTGGTCTTCTCTTTATTTCAGTACTATGATTATTTGATCATTAGTATTGTTTACTGATTCCACAATTTTCATGTTGATATTTATTTATTCTCTACACTTGACAAATGAGGGAATAGTTTCGCCACTATTAGACCTTGGCCCTCACTTCTAGTTGGCAGCCTCTAGCATTTGGGGAAATGCACTTAAGGTCATGTTACCAACTAGGTTTGGGGCACCCATTGTGTGGCACCCAGATCCAGGATGTTATAACCTCTACCTCTAAGTAAAACCATCAATACAACATGTACTATTTTTTAGATAAATATAGAATTTCATAAAAAAACTCATCGTCCACCATCGACCACTATTGGTTGTAGTTGAGTGGTGGCAAAATCATCTATTTCCCTCCAATAATAGTTCGAATATTAAACAATATCCATTAAAACTTTTTTACTAAAAGGGATAGCCACCACATTCCTATTTTATAATGATATTGGGATCTTTATTTTATAATCGTGGAGAAACTCCATCCTCCACCATTATTGAATATTGAGGCTATACTAAAAACATAAATACCTCAATATCGAGTGATCAATAAAGATAATGAAGAATTATCCAATGAAGTAATGTTATTGAAACATTATCATAAACACATATACTAATATATATAGATAATGGGTGGAATAGATATTCTCATGGAGGCATAACTTTAATAACACAAAAGTGTTACTACTTTCTTTTATATCAAAAAAATATTAATACAAAATGGGATGAATTATAGAACACACAAAAATATCACTTCGTATGTTTGAAACACAATCATTAAAACATAGCCAAATATCACCTTCTTGTAGTCAAACATCTCTATACATCGATAAATACTAATGTTCTCCATATAATTCCATTTTATGGATATTAACAAGTCCATAGTCCATTATTAATCAAACATGAACCAATGTTAATACCAATAAATTTGAAAAATATTTGATCCCCTAGCACATTCTTTGCTATTACAATGAAATTGATTTATTGATCTTTAATGGGTCCATGTACACACCCTTAGGGAACACCACATGTCCATGTAAATAGGCTTCCTGTGTCTAAATAAAACACATTGAAAATTTCCCATAGAGATAGTGACATCAATGGACCTGTAACAAAGATCTGATATTATATATATATGTATTCTGCCAATGTTTAATTAATTAAATATTTTGTCGATGAATAAGACTATGAACTGGTTAGTGATCTCACATAACATGTATTTAAAGGTCCCTATGAACACATATATGAATTTAATAACACTGAATTCTATAAATATAAACAAAAATAGATCATAACTACTCTATAAGGAATCCATCTAAATAACATCATCCTTCAACCTCTATTAGTATAACACAGACAGCTAATCATTCCTACATAAATAACAACATATTTTAAACTAGTCAAAAATATCATCAGTCCTCATTAAAGGGTTGCAATTCAGGATCATAACATGATTCAAAATCTTGTAGTTTTTATATATCTTCAATGTACCACATGTCTTCTTATGGAATAATTTTAGAGCACCCTAGGGAAACACGATGGGCTAGAAAAAACCCATCTACATCAAATCATAAATTTGATTCCTTAACTCCCACAACTCTTATGTTTATATCCAATTAGATTCCATTAAAATAAAAGAATATATTAGATGTAACTCTATCCTAAACATGATTTTACCTCATTTTGGTAGCATCAAAACCACCTAAAAAATAAAAAAAATCTGTCAATTAATGGGAGAATCCTCCATCCAAGTGTCTACTAATACCCCTAAAAACCCTTTCATCAAGGTATGAATTTTTTTTAAAATCGTTAATTACCAACTGAAAACCATAGTCACTAATGAAATCTACATGCTAAAAATCCACATTTTATAAAATTACATTTCCCTATAAGCATTATGTAATTGAATCAATAAAATAAAACTACTACATTTTTAGGATGGCATAATATAAATATATATTGTTCATGAAAATATCACACATTACATTTTTCCCATAATTAATCTACACCATCAGCACACATAAAATAATTATGGCATGCCATTGTCTATTGTATTGAACAATAGGGTCCCAAGAAGTCTATCCACAAAATATTTCATAGTTTGAACTAGTATGGGAGAAAAAATGAGTGTAAAGATCCTGAAAAATTAAGGAATAAATATTGTTGGATGACTAGATAATGTTACCTTGAATGATATATGGGATGTCGAGTGATTAAACCTCAATAATTTTAAACTTTCTATATTAGGATCCCCAACCTAGCTATTGATGGACACCCCCATGGCCATGATTCATCCAAGACCTAAAAATATAATGGACATACTAAGGATGGACTCTTCCAAAACAATTTCCTCTTAGAAGTGAATTAAAATATTTTTCATGCTATTGATATGGAATCACTATAAGAAATTTCTAATGCTGATACTTAACAAGTACACCTCCACCATACTTAGTTCAAAGAACCATGGTGAACTGATTTTTATGACGTCAAAAACTACCACAATAATAATTCACTAGCCCTATTCCCCCATCAATGAAAATTAATCCATTCTCCACATAATATTGTTTATAAATCTTATAAAGTGAAATATGAACTATTAAAAACCACAAAGGTCCTAGAACCTGAGATTATCCATTGGAAACACATCCCCTCATGGGACCCTATAGGTTCGTGTATCATGGTAAACACCCTCCTAAGAACATACACTCATTAAAATCCTCCATATTTATTATTCCCATGTATATTGGCAATATAAAATGATTAACTACATACTAGAAAGAGGGGTGGAATTCCTCTTAGAGATGATGAACATGTGAATCCTCATCGGGGAAAGGATCTTGGGTGAAATGAAAAATATATTTCAAATTAATCCCATGATCTTACATAGACATGATTCCTTACTAAATATTGAGTCTAACATTACTCATCAATTCCATTATGGTTGATGATATAAACTCCACTCTTAAATCCTTTTAAAATTTAATATAAATGAAATTAGCCTCTATGTGGCCACCAAGATACAAAATCCACCATTGACGCACATATACATATGTATATATAACATCCAATAGGTCCCGATACTTTTCATAGATCAATAAAAAATTGAAATAGATCTCAAGATCCAATAAACAATTCTGTAAATCTATATTAGATACATGACCCTCATACTAAACAAAATACATGCGTTGGAATGAATTAAACATACACTACAACTTTTCACCCCCTTAACTAGATCAATCATTCAGTGATCAACAAATTCTGCCTGAACATTTGTACTGGCCTAAAAAACAAGAAAATAATATCCATGAACCATAGTTGTAAAGGGAAGAAAATATATCTATTATCATTTTTAAGGAATTTTATTAAGAATCAGATGGGTCTTTTTAACTTCCAAATATTACATTACTTATATAAGAACACAAAAAATGAGGCAGAATTTACCTCCCCATGGTATATACCATGAATAAGGTTTCAGCTCACTTGGCTATAAGGTGGGCTCAAATTAGAGGGATCAGATCACGTGGGGGCCTAAGATACAATTTAATAGCTGATCTTGTGTAGCATATTTTTCACAAAAATATGATTTGAAACCATTTTGCAACTAACCTATGAAATCCACAGAATTTTTTTTAGAAACTCCATCCCATCTTTCCCCCTAAAACATTTGATACAACATAATCATTAACCACTCCCTCTATAGATAACTCTATAGTCTCGACAAAGAATGGAAAAACATAATTTCATTAAAGTCCTTCCTCTTTTGGTCCCTAGTTTTGGGGTAAATAATGGGAGTATAATATTATAATAAATTTAATTAAATACCACGAACGATGAGTTATGATATGAAGACAAGATATAAAAAATCAAAAAATAAATGGAATAATACATTACAAAAAAAGACATCCTTCAATACCCGTTTAATGTAAAAAATATAAAGAGTATCCAAATAATTACCCAAAAGAATATCATATGGTACAGAAAAAACAACAAATCCAATGTTTGAGCTATTCATGTATGTCATGTTCCATAATTTCCTCGTATAAATGTGATAAAATTAATATAAATGTTAGGTTTCCATACATGTATACTCAGTATGATATGAACCTATGTTTCAAGTTCACAATTTTAAAGACTACACTTAAAACAGTGGGAAAATTGAAAAAACAACAACACCTAAATAAGTGAAGTAACCAATCCCATCATTAGTGTTGTTAAATGAACATATTATTCTTTCGGTTAGTAATATATTATAAACAATGTCAATAAAATTTTACCCTGTAAAATGTAACAAATTATTTTCTTCTCTCAAACTCCAAAATCATATATTTTGTGATTTTATATCTTATATAATGTATAATTATCAAAGACACCTATGTAATTGTATGCTTCCAAACACCTCATGTAAAATTCTCTATCCAATCCCACAAAAATAGACATATTGAACCCCATAACATATTTAACACTATCATAAATAAAATTATTGGGCATAAAACACATAAAGAAAAACTTTTGTGTCCTTCTCTTTCCATGAATGATCCTCCCTATAATACATCTTATTAGACCCATAAACCCAACCATATTTTTACTATAACTACATGAAAACATTGGATTTTCATAAGAAACTCATTTATATGAGACATCATGTTGGAATTGGTTGATATCTATCCATCCTAATGATCTATGTTGTTTTAAAAAATCCCCACAAAACATTTGGTTACCGAAACATAGTGCTCAATACACGTATGATGAATATTAAAATCAAAATAGAAATAAAATATTAATTAGTGAAACATAGAATACTGAACAATTTTTTCAACATCCATACCATACATCTCACAAAAGCGCAACAAGGGCCTCATAACCTCCCCCACAATCACTGTCATATCTAAATTACAAGCAGCACACAAAGACACCGCAAATCAAAATAAACTGTACACAATTATGTCAAAGGTAAGAAACATTATTAGTTTTCCCAATTACCACACATATTTAATTATTAAACCCATAATTTTCAAATTAATTATCAAAACAAATATCTACATATCCATTTTTAATTAATATAATTATTTTACATTTCATCCCATTCCAGTTTAACATCATTAATAATGATTTATTCCATCACTATTGGGAAACAATAACCACACAAAACAACATAAACACATACTTATCATTTCAATTATCCACACATTACCACTATTTTAGATCTCTACCACTTTACCCCACTACCAGCTCATCACAACCACATCCTATCAAGTCTTACACACTGACAAAAATCACACATCAGAATCTATTTCCATATATTTACCAAATCTCATTTTATATTTAATCATGTGTATTTTTCATACATTTACTTCCTTTTATTTCAAGGGGATTCATTCAAAATTCCTAATTTCCCATGGAAAACAATTTATTTGTTTAATATAAAGTCACATACAATTTCATTCAAGGTTACATTAAAAAATAATTTAATTGTTTTCTTAAATAACATATGTTGTCAAAAAAATAGAGTCCCCAACATCCATTGTTTTTAGTAAGGAAATAAATGTGTATAAACCTAATGAAATTAAAATCAATAACATTAAAACCTATATTTACATTCCATACACCTTTAATCTGAATTAACATGTTAATAATCATCATAAAATAAATATATTATGTTTCAAAGATAATACTTTTACTATAAAATTTAACAAAAAAATTGACAATAAGAATAATAATTCATAACACATGTGCTCTTATTTTTCTAATAAATAAATGGAGAAAACATGAAAAAGTAATGTAAAATTTAGTTGAAACTCACCATTCACCTGAATTTCATTTGGCCATATTAATTATCCTATTTAGGATGAATTCTTCCGTATTACCAAGGGATGATCAAAAGAATGACCCCTATAATATATTCAACTAAAATCAATATTAAGGATCCAATATCTATTACTCGTCCCTCCAAAATAGTATATCCAATGAATTGGGGGGATATAAGGTTATTCCTAACCTAGAAATTGAAAAGGAAAATTTCCTAAGAAACACTTAAAAATATCCAATTGTAGAGAGGGTTTCTGTGTAATCCATATGAGAGGATAATGGATGTAAAAATTCATGGATTAATGGTTCACATTATTCAATAGTATAAGGAACAGATATTCTAAAAATGTTCTTTTGAAGTCCCTATTCAATTTTCCAAATGGGATTTTAATGATAAATACTTACTAGAAGGTCAATCATATAATTTCAAAATGTATTTTTAAAATTTTAAAGGATTTAAAGTTAATTAATTAATTTATTCTAAAAAATTAGTAATTTTAAAATGGAACTTGGGGGGTTACAAGTAAAATTATAAGGGAAAATTTCGAAAATAAGGAAATTCCACCACCATTACACTGGTGATGGGTTATGAATAAGATTAAATTATCTTACACTAATGCAATGCTTGGGAGAATCTTATGTAATGGTAACAAAAAATTATTTTTATGAACACATTGAAAATTACACCTTACCTTTACACTGCATAGGTAGTATCACCAAGTGTAACTAATTTTAACATAGAAATGTAATATAAAATTATATAAATGCATATTATCATTATAAAACAATTAAAAAATCCATACCCTTATGTGATATTTAGGCTACCATTATTATTCTATATTAAACTCTCTATTACCCTTATACAATAGTAGGGATACCCCTCTGGAGTTTATGAATACATCAATATAACCATACAAAATTATTCAAGAATCAATCTTACATTAATGTGGCTGGGATATATACTTAAGAAATTAATTTAAATTTTAGAATACCCTTTCCAAACACAAATAAAATAGATCATAACTTTTCACATCCTAGTAATATTTCATCATTTCCTTTAGACATAATAAATTTCAGGCATAATGAAACTATATTTTATTTAAAATAAAACTTTTTCAATGAAACAATATTATAAATAATTAACATACTATTTTATTATTAATTTAAAAATTTAAGAAACTTTTAAAAAAATAAATTGATTTAAATATAAATAAATTTAAATATAAGCATTTAATACATTGAAATTACTTAGGAAATTCTCAACATCTTTTTAAACATAAATTATAAATTATAATATAATTTTCTGACTACTTATAGAATTTATGAAACCTTTCATGAAACATTGGACAACCAGAAATGAAGATTGATGGGTTTTTGAAAACCCATACACTCACTGTAGACCTCATGCCTTTCAAGTTATCACTTTATATTTATGTAACATTATTTATCATATATTAATTATGTACAACTCTACATGTTTTCCCCCATTTTAATTAATATTTTTTTTAATTTCTTATTTGGAATGAAAATCCAACATATGAAAAAATCATGCTAAAAATTATTGAAGAATAATACTTCATATTAAATTATATTTCTTGGTTTATAGACCAGTTTTGATTATTACATTTTAGTTTGGAATCGTATGGTCTCTAAGATTGATGATGCGGGAAATGTAAATCCATCTTTAGATTATAAATACCATATCTATGAGTGAATTTTGCCCTTAACATATTTCCATTGAATTCATGTTTATGTTATTTTTACAGACACCAATTCCATTTTTTTGTTCTTGGTTGTGTTTTTTTTATTTTGTTAAAACCATTTTTTTGTTTCAACCATGTTGACTTTTTATCTGGACTCTAACTGGGGTGGGATATAATAACATGATTTGTGGCTGCTTATAGTATTTAAAATGATATTATAGAAGTGTTCTATATGGTTATCCTATTGATATATTATTTCTTATAGGTATGAATATTGATGTTAAATTAATAGTTCTGATAGTATCTTGGTGATCAAAGATTTTTTATGGTTGTCACTTGTATTACATGCCTTCTTGGAAACTGGTGTTGCATTATAATTTAAATATAAGGAAATTGATCCAATTGACATGACTATATAGGAAGGAAAAAATGAATGAAATTGGTGTTAATTTTTATTCTATATAGAAATTATTTTAGAGGAGTACTTTTTATTCATATCATATAACCATTTTCTTCTATATAACTATGTTTTATTCTCCTTAGGATTTTATTACATGGTGATTGATGATGATATAGTTATCACTCACTATTTTTGTCTTATCATGCCAAATTTTTGAGGGTTTTGGATGTTCTATTTGAAATTCACATTGGTTTATGATGAAAGTAATACACTTGAGTGTAACTGGTAAATATATGTGTAGTGATGAGTACATATTAGGAAATTGTATGGATAATTCTCACAATTAGCTCTTATATTGTTGGAATTTGGAATATGTGTCCTAGAGACTATTAATTTGGTGATCTATTGTTCTTACATATCATAAGAGGTTATAATATATTTAATTGAAGTTATCATTTATTGCTTACTAGTGGATAAAATATTAATTAGTTGGGATGATTGTTATTCTAAATTTTTTGGTGTCATATACAACCATCATTTGTTCATTTTTTGGGTTTTTATTGAGTCCCATATGCCTTTTAATACATGGCATAATGTTGTTGATGGTTTTTTAATAAAAACAATTCGGACTATGGATGTGGTTTCTTAAATTCATGGGTCACATTGTTTCATATATTGTTTTGAGTGGAATCATACGTAATGATTTATTTAGATTATTTTGACAAATTTTTTCATCCAAGGTAAATCAAGGATGCCCTTTAGTATGTCACAAGACAACTCAGGTGGCTATTTTATAGGTTATCTATAGTTGGTTCATGACATGGTTGAGTTAGGATCCCATTTTTAATATATATAGATATTTAATTACATAAAAAAGGAATTACTTGTGAACATAGTGTGTTTTTAAACAAAAATCATTGAGAAAAATGTTTGAATCCATAGTGATTTTTCATTGATATCCACTATTTTGATAGAGTATATATTGTACCATGAATATTCTAAGATTTATTTGTGAACACTAATTTTAAAATTATTTTCTAATTATTTGTTTGTTTATTTTTGGGTTTTTGTGAAATGTTTCCATGTATTTATAATAATTTTTAAAAGGGTAGATTAATTATTATTTTTGGTTTAGATGAAAATTTTAAAAGATTATACTTATATATTGTTTATAACAGTACAAAATATATATTATCATGTATAATAAAAGGACCATAAAAATTATTTTTAAAGTGTTTTTACTATATTGGATGTGTCATTTTATTATTTGATGTAAATATGTTATTTATATAATTCCTTTATTGTGTTGTAAAAAATGTTGTGGATGTTACATATAAATGTATTTTTATAGTTATATCTATATTAAACATAATCGGAATCATGTTTCTTCTTGTAAATATGAAATTTTTGGTGTACTCTTAATATGTTTTGTATTCTACGAAATTCTTGATTTCTACCTCCTAGTTACGTCTCTGAGTATTCTAAATAGAATGCTACGGATGTTTCACCCAAATTTGGACCTCTATTAGATCTATATCTTATTTAATCCTCAATTCCTCTTAATTATTTTGTCATATTCCATGTTACTTTTATCTTAGATCAATGTAGTGATCAATTATATTAGTTTCCAAATATTAATACACCTACCTTTTTAGGGTAGTGGGGTTCCAAGGAATGACAAGGGTAGAGTGAAAATATTTATGGAATCCATGGTTTGTTAGAGTAGTAAAGATATATAAGCTCATTTATTCTATGTTTATACTTGATGTAAAATTTTGTATGAGTTGAAATGATGTTATTCATACTAAACCATATGAATAAATTTATTAATTTTATTTCTATTTTTCATTTAATTCAATTTTTATGAAATAATGAATGTGTTAAATGTAATGGAACATTATTATCTTGATAAGAATAATTGGGTAGTATATAATTCCACTTGTCAATTTATTGAGTGAAAATTATATCAACCTAATTGGGGCTCAGATGATGTTTTGGAAGCAATATGTGTCAAAAGGTTATGTTTCTCTTCTCTTAATGTGAGGTGGTATATTTTAGGGATGAAAAATTATGTGGATTTTGTTTGATATTCTATGTGTGTCCAGGAAAACACATTTCAGAGTAATAGAGTAAGATGATGCATAATTTTTACTAGAATTAGTGATTGAAATTCTGTTTAGAAAACTGGGAAGCTGGTTAGACATGGTAGGTTGGATGGTATTTTGATTTGACCAACCACTCTCAGTTATTTATATTCTTTCCCTATGAAATATGTTACATGAAACAAGTTCCCTGAATGTTGGAATAACAGACCTTAATGTTGAGTACCTCTGAAGAGCTATAAAAATGTGGTTGGTTTGGTCTTCGATAATGATTTTTGAGGTATCTATATGTCTAAAATGCACATATAGATATATTATTTCCATAGAAAATTATGATCACCATATTGAACATGTTGTGGATGTAGAGGTACCTTATTTTATTATTCACATCATATAATATTTTTACATCCTTAAACAGTGTGGTTATCCCATTTTGTTAATTTTTGGTGGATATATCTTTAATAGTGTTATATTTTTTTATGAGTGAAATTTCATGTATCGCAATATGGGATATTTATTCCCAGGATTTTTAACTCTCACTTGGCATCATATATTCCCCCAAAGGAAGGATTCATACTCTTTTGGTAGAAGGTCCTCAAAGGTGAATCATGTAAGACCATCCTCAATTGTGTTATGTTTTTTTGATGTAATTATCTTATAAGAGAAGTTTTGTATGTTAGGAAATACATATGGGGGGATTCGTCCATAAAAATAATTCTCTTTTTTTCTCGTACTACTCACTTGAGTTTTTTGGGTATCCTATTTATTTCCAATGAAATTGTTTGGAAAATTATTACCATTAAAAGGTATGAGAAATAAGTTTTCATAGATTCAACTATGATCTGTAATGGATGGTATTTTAAATAAAAAATGTTTTTTCGTATACAAATCCTAAACATAACGAACCATGGGGAATTTTAACCTCACTGAAATTATTTTTGAACTCCATTTATATTTTTTTATTGATGTTAAGTTGTTCTATAATCACCAAGTGTCATTTATGATCATATGAAATGGGATGTGATTTGGGAAATCGATCGTATACATATAAGGATTAATAAATTAATTATTAATCAATAATGATTTCCTTGGTTCCAATTTTCCCTTTTTATTACTCATATTAAGTGTTTTTAAATTAACTTGTTGGTTTCCCCTGTTTTTGTATTTTAAAATTACATAAATTAAAAAATCATCACATATTCATAAATCATATTTTTAAATGTGAAATACTTGCGGTATAATGTAATATGGTGGGGAAAATTTTCTCATGAAAAATATTATTTTTGAGTTTATAATTTTGTATTCCTTTTTTTGGTAATTAATTTTCAATTTGAAGTTTCATTTGGAATAAGTTAGGAAATTTTCCAGGTTCTAAAATCATTATAAAATGTACTAGGGATCTTGTAGTGGCAATAGAATTTATAGAAATGGATATTTTATATTTGGAATCATTATATAACTGTTCATTCAACCATGCAGAATATTTTTATAGAATGTAAATTGAGAATGTAGTAGTGTTATAAATATTAGAGCATGGTCTTCTTGATTTAAGAAGGTCAACTATGAAACTCTTTATTTTTTTAATTTTTTTTATATTATTGTAATTTCTTATACTTATTAATTCTATAAGAGTCCCCATTTCTCTCGCTACACCATACTTCCCTCGTCCCCATCTTCCCCTAATATTGAAGTGTGGTTTTATCCATAAACATCAAGGTCTCTCAAAATGATTTTGTTAAATTCTCTTCCTTCTTTATCTTATTCTTGTTCTATCATTTTATCTTCATTATTATATATATATAGGCTAGATAATCCTATTTTTTTATTTATTCCTTGTTTTATTAATTTTAGTCTTATCAATAATTTCATAATTGTGTCTCTTGATAGTTTATAGTGTAATATCTTCATCACACCTCATCTATACCGATTCTAGTAGCGTGTTCCATGATTTTCACTTTTACATTTTAACCTTGAAAGTATGTTTTTTACCAATGTTTTCATTTAAAATAAAATAGAAAATATTTATTAATATGGATGTTGAGGTGTTTCAACTATTTATTTGGAATTTACATTGAATTTATTATTTTTTTTGTCTTTTAAAATTAAAAACTACGAAAAAACAATATGTGATTCAATGTAATACAAACACAATAAGTGCTTTATAAAATTATAAGTAGAAATTTTATTTAATTAATTAAATTCATATTTTTAAAATTATAAATTTTTATTAATAATTAATTTCATTGTATTTCCATCTGGGTTTTCAGGGTGTAAAAACAAATTTGGTCATCTCAATGTTAATTTACTCAATTAATATATTTTCTTTGTTATCATGGATTTTTTTTATTTTTAAAATGATTTATTTATTCTTATAAAAAAATAAATTTAATTGATTTACCATATGTCTAATGATTATTTTTATTAAGGTCATTTTGGAAATACCTTTTTCTTTATATCGGGACACATAGTAATGTTTTAACCTTGATTTCTTTTCAAGTATATTAATGGAATATGATTGTGTTATGAAATGATCATTGATCAAGAATAAGTATTATGTCATTTAAATCAAACAAGAAAGGGTTTTATTATGCTGTGTGTTTTAATATTTGAAAGGGATCCTCAATTTTTTATTCATTATATATTGATATGTGATATATTGTATTTTATCACCTCCATTAATACCAATGGAAAATTTGGGTAGCTGTGTGGGAGCATTAGGGTCATTCACCACAATACTTTATTTTATATCTATATTTAATGGATTTAAATTATTATTATTCACTATTTATAGTATTTTACCTCTTGATCATGACCTAAGGGGTAAAAAAATGTTAGGTATTCATGTCAATAGGAATTAATATTATATTTGTTCTATTAATAAGTTATCCTATATCTTATCTTGGGATCCTATATGTTCCCATAATGATTCATACGATTATTAATAATTTGTTTTTAATGTTCATTGTTTTTATTGAAATATCTCTTTTATAATATTTCATAAATTAGATTTTATCTTTAATCATGAAGGTATGATTATCTTATTCTATAAGATTTTTTTCGATGAAATTATGTTAATTAATTTCTTAGTATTTTTTTACATTAATTATTTAATTAATTACATTGAATTAAGTTTATTATAATGTTCCCAGATACCCATTATTATGTTTTGTTTATTTTTACTTTTCTAGAATAAATTTTTCTCTTATAAGGTTATTTTATGTTTTTAAAGTATCATATAAATTTGGGATTCAATAGAAAATTAATTATTTTAAAATAAGGTAAAGTTTTAAATAAATTAATTATTATGATATTATAACATGTCTATTTAAAATAATAATTTCATATAAAAATCAAATTATAAATTTTTCAGAATGAAAATCATATATTCCAATTATTATGTTCAATCATACATATCATGTGTTAACCTATAAAGGGTATGGATGGGGATTGATGAGGATAAATATTGGGAATTTTTTCTCACCCATGACATATATTTGAGGTTTTATACAATCCCCACTTGGATATTGTGGGTGATAAATAGATTTTCTCTAGGTGTTATGGTGGCTATAGTTTAAGATTATTCACTAGTCCTGGAGCGATTAGTGTTGGTTTTTTGATGTTATTGTTGACATGTGATATTTTTGGGTATCATAACCCATCCAAAATACTTAATTTTTATCCTTATTTTCCTTATAGATGTTATTATATTATAGTTTTTGCATTGCTATCATGGTTTTTTTATTAGTTGAGTTGTTTCTAGATTTCAATTCATTTTTTCATGTTATTAGGGAGAATCTGGTTGATATTATTGTCAAATTGTATATTTGAAATGGATGATCAATATGACTTATTAAATGGTCATGCATGATTTACGGATAAATTGTAAATTTTAATGATTCAATTCGTTGGTGAAGTAGTTCCCATTTGATGTGGTTTGATGGATTAAACTTTTATACAACCTATAGTCATTGTGATTTTTCATTGGACCATGTATTAAGATAGATCAAGTACTTGGTCAAGGTATACCATAAATGTTCATGATAGATTGGTACTTTTATATTGATTATGATCACATGGTTGAATTTTAGTACATAGAGATAGACCACTTATATTTGTTTAATGTTCATTCATAACAGACCATATTTTTAGGAATTATATTATCTTATGATAGACAATACAAAGTTGTTCTATTCAATGTTAAAAAACAAGGACCAATTCTAAAATGGTTAATGTCATATAGGATAAAATTGGTGGTGTGTGGTTTGTGGTTTTGTGATAAGGGATTTATATTTTGAAACCAAATTCATTATAATAATGAATTATTATTTAGAAGTTTATATTCATACGATGTGGAGTTAATTTTGAGTTAATTCATTCCAATTCACATATTTAGGTTTTAATAGTTAAAAAATTATAATTATTTTCTCTAACGTGAGTTTGGGATATTTTTATTTTTGTAGTAGAAAATAATTGTAGATATTAAAATGATTATAATTTTCATTAGTATCTATGTGTTGGTTAGGTGTTTTAAGCACAAATTGTTGTGGAAATCCATCATATTATAAGTAGAGCCATGAGAAATATGATGTTATAATTTCTCCATAGATTATTCTACAACTAAAATTGATATTATTTCTAATGTTACATGTGTAAAATGAAAAGACACAAACATAACATATAATGACTCATACAAAATTCATAATGACTTGATAATAGAAATATTGAATCATACATACAATGAAATTCTATTATGTATTGAATAAAACATACAAAAGTAATAATAACGCTTACATATGATTGAATAACTAATACATGATCTTTTATTTAACTCATATTCAAGTCAAAATGACTGTTAAATTGGAATAACTTTTCTATAAGATACCAAATACCCAAAAAATGGCTCATATGAAGTACAAAATGACTTATATGTAGCATAGAAAATGGAACATAAGAAAAAAATGAAGTGATACAGAAAATGGTTAATAAAATAAATTATATACATTAATGTAATTACTCAAATTTATATTTTACAACTCAAAATTTCATTTCTCAAAATTTAAAATTTTTACTGTTTTCCATATCATCATAAGTATTTATTTTTCAATTATTATTTTACTTGTTCTCAATATTATAATTGTTCTACACTTATTTTTAAATTATTTTTATGATACGAAATATTATTTAGTACATATTAAATAAAAGTAATAGAAATATTTTTGGGATATAAAAAATTTCAATATTCACATAACATTTATAAAAAATTTGATATTAAAATTTTATTTTTATGAAATTTATGATTTTATCTCAATGGTTTTTAAGGATTATTAATAGGAATCTAGCAATTATTATAATGATAATATTAACTACTTTATCAAATATTGTAACATTATTTTTTTACAACAAATGGTTTATGTTTTATAGAATATAAAATATTACTTAAAAATCAATTCAAGTGAATATTATTGAAATAAAAAACAATTTTCTGGGATATCAGTTCTATGTGAACATGAAATACAATGATGTGAGTTTTTATCTCAAATTGTTTAAATTTCACATATTTCTTTGATTATGTCAATATATATTGGATAGAAGGTTTTAATGATTTTATTATAATATAAAAATATGTATAATGTTCTAAGAATCCAATAAACATTATCTTGGAAGTGTTAGGGATACATAGACATTATTTTGTGATATTTTTTATCGATTCAAAATTGTTGAAATTATCCAAGGATAATATCGATATACTAAACCTGTGGGGAAAATGTAATCACCATTGATATAATATTATGAGCCTAACAATTTAACTAGTTTCTATTATAGTTAGTGTTACAATATATTCTCTTTGAATTAATTTTTATTATGAATATTCAATTAAAATAAAAAAACTAGTCTTTGGATATAAATATTTTTAAGAAAAAAAGTATAGTTTCTCCATGGACAAGTAAAAGGAATTGGTTTTTTTGTATTTTCTTGTTCAGAATAATTATATAGATAGTTATTCATATACATCATATGAAATGTTATTGGTTGTTAATCAAGGTGAGAAAATTGTACAGAATATTTTTTGTATCTACGTGAGAATATGTTATAGAATTTGGTTGTGAATATAGTAACCTAATAATAACATATATTAATATAAAATTATTTAATATGAATATTCAATATATAATTTAATAACAACTTACCTAGAATAGAAAAGGTATAGTGTCTTTGTAAACTAGTTACATAATCATCATATTTCAAGAAATAACATATAAATATCATATAATGTTCGTCTCAAATAGCACACTTCTTTGACATACCCTCCATAAAACTATTCTTTATACCCCGAAGAAAGAAAAAATAATAAACAATGATCATTGATTCTCTGCAAGTTTAAAAAGCGGGATGTCAATCAATGATCATAAGTGATAAGAATATAAGAACACGGGTATTGTAATGTGATCAAAATTTGTAAAATGAATACAAAAACAGTAAAATTAGTCTAATAATTAAACATGTAATTATTATTTGTCATTTAAAAGGATATAGGTCATAGTAGTGCATACACAACATCAATAAATCATGAGTCATAAGAACATATAATAAGTATAATACATAGGTTTTCCAAAAACACATTATCATAGAAAAATAATTACTTTTTCAAGGATGACCTCCAAACCTATCATAGTTGATTTTTTTCACTATGAATACTATCATTTCCTTATTCAATATTCACTATGAGTACTATGATATTTATTAGAGTCCCTTTTAAAATTGGGTTCACATAACATTTTTATCCTTATTATCTCATGAGAAAAAACATTTTCCCAATGCATTGGAGGGATATAATATTTTAGGCCCACCCATATCATAACTAAAAATATATATGTGTGCTAGATGATCCTAAAAAGATGCATCATTTCATTATAACATAACAAATGGACAAGAAAAGAGTTTCACAATGATTTAATCATAACATAATTAACTAGTGGGAATGAAATATATTTCATCAAATAATCATTATCATCATTAATTATAATATAAATTGAGGTACAGGATATTATAAGGTCATATACGTAGTGAATCATAACTACTCATAAATTGTATTAAAATAGATTAAAAATACCACAAGAATTTGATTAAAAATAAATAAAATACACTTTTCATTTTTCATATTTACAAACTAAAAATTCACAAAATATTTTAAAATATATTCATATTAAAAATAACTTTGGAAATATATACTTATAGCTTTATCATAATGAATAGTCATCAAAGGGTGAAAATTCATTCATGTGGGGAATAATAAAAATGGATCATTACCTAGTTTTTTATAAAAGGTAATAAGTAACAAAAATAGAAGAAAATTAAAAACTAAGTTTTAAACCTTATAAATAAAATTAAAAAATTATTTCAAATTTAAATCAAAAAATGATATATAATTGAGAAGAATATTATTGGAAGAATTTTAATGAACATGGACATAGATGAGAAATTTCCTTTTTCAGAGAAAAAATATGGAATATTTTTTACAAAAATATTATCAATCAATTTAAGTAACACTATTATAAAATTTGAACAATTTGATGAAAATTATAGGAAAACAGGAGTATATTAGAATCAATGGACTTTAAAAGATAATATAAACATAATTTCCTTGAACAAAATTTTATTATTGACATTCCTAGAAAGGAAAAATATTATAACATTTACAATTATCTAAAATTCCATCTATCTTCATAATAATTTAAGACTCACATATAATCTTGATATATTCATAAAAAATTTCTATATAAATATTTATATAGAAAATTATATGCTGCATCCCTTTATAATTTTCAAATATTCTTTAATTAATAATTTTTGCATTAAAATGAGCATATGGATGAAAATAGGGTTGTCTTCCTTGAATTTTCAATTTGATGGTTCTATTACATAACCCATTTTAATTTATTTATCATCAATATAATATTTATAATGAAATAATTATCATATATATGAATTATATACATTATTATAACTATTTATATAAATTATTAACACAAAATCAATTACATCCCTTCGTGAAGGTGGTAGTCCACACAAATGCATGGGTAAAGTTATCATTTAAAAACATATAGGAATGAGATAGTAAATTTTAGTAAAACTAAAATACAAAAATTTATTGTTTTTAATATATTTTTGAAATAATATTAGGTTGTTTATATGAACTATATAAAAGTTTTGTGAAGAAACAAATGTGTAAAAGATTGATAAGAACATATACCTCTTCTTCGAGTATCCTCCCTTGAGGATCATTTTAAGGAATCATGGATGGTATTTTTGGAAATAAATCACCCCAATGTCATGGTTAAGAGTTTTGGGAATGTTTTTTAGGGGATATTGGTTGAGATAATAGTCAACAATGTTTTGGATAAGAGAGAAAAAGGGGTTCCCTTTTTCCAAGTTGGTGGGTACAAATCTTGTAATACATGAAACTTTATTAAATATTATATATCCAACACAAGTCATGTGCCTCCAAAATTAAAAATATTAGAATATAATAAAGATAAGGTCCAAATTAAATTATCCAATAATATTAAAAATAAAAATTAGATTTTAAACCTTATCTTGTGGCTTATCTCCTTTAATCACTATTCACCTAAGTAGTGTAAAAATATTTTTACGATGGAAGCTATTAATTATTATGAGAAAATAAGTAAAAATTATTAAATTTTATTAATTATGGTGATAAAAATTTCTTTTTATTCTTTTTAAATATTAAATATTACTTTTTATAACAATTTTACTAAAATATAATTTTTAAATTTCAAAAAAACCCCATTTTCCGGAAAAACTAATTATAAATCCTAAAACTGAATTAATTCATATTCATTTTCAAGTAAATGAATGTAATTTATAAAAAAATATTTGATAAAATATACTATTTAAACATTTAATTAACATGATTCGTTAGTAATGATTAATTTTTTTTTATTGGGACAATTACCAACTCAATACATAAAAAACTAAGACACATTTCTTTTTACCATAAAATGATTTTTTTCCAATTATAACGAATTAATAACCAATGAATTAATGTTCAGCAAGTATATTTATTATTTATTCATATTATATTTATTCCAATTTATACTCTAAAATCTAATGACTATTTCACATTTTTCACATTTAATAATAATATTTCAATAGTATAACTCAATTTTCTTAAACTCAGTGTTGCATTTAAAGAAACCTCTCTATGGAATGAAATTTATATTAAAAGAAATATATCATAAAATATAAGGACTTTATATTACACCCCATATAATATTTTACTTCTAAAAAATCAACCACTTTTTGATAATCAATAGAGGATAATTTGGCCTAATCACATCATCAAGTTCCCATAGTACTTCATCAAATTTATGGTTTCATCGCAAAACATTGTCTATTTGAGTATACATTATTCCATAGAACAATCTCTCTTCAATAAATAATCTTGAATTTTTGTTCTTGAAAAAATATTTAATGCTGCATTGTAAAAAACACTGAGATTTGTAAATGTGAATGATTAGGTATGTACTTCCTCGGTATAGAGTCATGGAAAACATTGAGAAAATTAGAGGGATTTAATTGGACAAAAAACTAATAAAATACTATCTCAATACAATAAGAATTTTCAATGGAAAGAAATATTTTTGGGTTAACATTACCAGATTAATAAATCTAATAACATTATTTCAATGAGATATTTATAGTGTAATATCTCACCAACTTCAAACATTATGTCCCAAAATTTATTTCCAGTATTAATTTCATGTCAACTCTAAATAGTCATGATATGTTACTAAATGGATCTAGCCCTCAACATTATTTCCTTACCTTTAATTGGTACCAATATATTTATTCTCATACTATATTATATGAAATGATAGTTATGAAATTTTATCCAAAATGGGATTTATAAGGATACATATGAATACTTGATTGAATGTTATTTCTATAAAGAAACACAAATAGGGAAAGGTATTGATAGGAACCACATTAAGAATAAATATAACATTCTATAAAAATATATTCTAGTGTCTTAATGGTCCCCTCATATTGATTGTCATTTTGATTAATATATATTTTTCTAAATATTAGCATCGTGTTCAAATATTTTTAATATATTCATTAGGGATTCAATGAAAACATCATATCTGGATCATGTAATGTAGAATGTTGTTCCCCATGGAACCCTAACACATTTTTAATATGTATCCTAGAAATAATATAATGAGTTAAATCTCCTATGATTGAAATTAAATGTTTTGTCGTCATAGGACATCAACTACAACCCAAATAACATTATTTATTTATATGTTTTGTGATGGATAACAATGAAATTCATAGTTATGTTTTCCCATTTCCATTAAAATGTGGATAATTATTGTTAAATAATCTTATACATCATCCTCTCAAATGTAATATTTTTAAATACTATGAACTTATATATATACTCTTCGATGTCCTTTTTTATTTTTTTCTACTTGAAATACTCATTCATATTTTTATTTACCTTCATACTAATAAGATTAATAGACAATGGAAAACATTAAAAATAATCCAGTATATCCTTCTCCAAAAAATGGTATTGGTTGGACACATAAATAGTTCCTATACCATATCATTCGATGCCAATCATGGATGAACTCAATAACGTTCCCCATATTCACCATTATTTTTCTATCTTCCTTTGTCACCCCCACTAAAACTCACATGGATGGATGGTTGAGAATTAATATATTAAAAATAATCTCTTTCCCCTCTACTAATTATTTCATGAACCCTCTTCATTAAATCTATATGTACTGGATCCCTTTATGTCTTCATCATGGTCAAAATAGCTTCATTCATCAAACTCAAAGCTTCATCCACATTTTTTTCCATTCCAAGGTGGTAATGTTTTGATTATTTATTTGTTTCAATCAACTAAAATAATATCCTTTAGTCCAAGTTCAAATCATTCAGTCTAAATATATAATTTAATTATTTATTATTAGTTTATAAATATCATATTTTACTATATAGATAATAACTCTATATTTTCAATAAAAAAATTACAACTTCCATCTCGAAATCATGGGTTGGGAAATTTTTTCTCACGGATCTTCAATTCCCATGATGCCTAATATATCACGGTAATGTTATATATTTGTATGCATACCATTATATTTATTTATTCATCGATATATTTAAAAAACTATTCTCCATTAGAGGGTAATGTGTGTACAGTTTAATTGACTAACCATGTATTCAGTTCCATGAAATTTTCTTGACAGTCATCTATCTAATTAAACTCAACTTCTTTTGAGGTTTTAATTATTATTAGATTATATTTTCATGAAAAATATATGAAAATTTGTTTATAGTATCAAACAAAACCATGAAACCATTTATATTATTAATTTTGGATGGTCTATAATATTTCTGTCAAACATCCATCTTTGAAGGATTCAGCAATATACCCTCACATTATATTATATGACCCAATAATGAAACCTCATGTAGCATGAATTTATACTTTCATGATTTGTAATAAATCATATAATTAATCATTTTCATAAACATAATCATCATATGATATTAATTATCTTCATCTCTAATCAATATATATAATTATATAATCTATAAAGTCCACCACAAATTGATTGAGTTAATCTATAAAACATTATTTATGAAATCCATGAAGATAGATGTGGAATCTATATGTCTAAATGGAATCACAATAAAATCATATTTTTTATATCAATTTAAATATTATATAATTTATATATCCTCCTTTTTATCCCAAAATTTAGGATATCAATTAGGATGGTAGATCAGGAAAAAGGTATTGAGATCCATGCAGTTGATAAAAAAGTTATCAATGTGGTGTAGAGGAAACATTTAATTTGTTTTGATCTTGTTATGGTCCAAATAATCAATTAAATGATTTATTTACCCACATTTATTCTTATCAAAATGGAAGGGGACACACCATGGTGTAACACTAGGGAATATGAATCCCTTATCAGTATTTGTATAGATTTGTTTGTTTAATTACCATATCTCAGTCATATTTATTTTATATGTAGTCTCTAAGATCAGTTTAAATTCTAGTACGATATTAATTGTAACTAAAACTCTTAATCTAGGGAATGAATTGTGATTTTACCATCTAATAAATTTTTATATAGATTAATAGTAGGAATATATTAAATATTGAGTTTCTCCCTAAGATGTTTTATTAAATATTACTCATAAATAACTACTAATTCCCAGAAAAAGAGTTTATTTCAATTGAATTTTCATATTCTCCATCACAACAAAAGATGATAATTTGTGGATTGAAAACATATTAGGTGACCTAGATTCCATGTAATTTCAAATGGGATCTATAAAAATAATGAAAATCAATCCCAAAATAACAACAAATTCTACCATAGGGTGAATCATATGAGTTATAGGAAGAACATTCCCACAAACATCGATGGAAGTGGAGCTATATGCATGAGATGTAATCTTCCAATAATTATGATTTTTTCTTATAACTCAATATATATATATTTATGTGGTGACATTATCCCCTTATAAAAATATTAAATATAATATTGGGGGTAGATAAGAAATTAAAACATTAGAATTTCTAGAGTTTATTATAATTGTAACATTCACCACCATGTTCCCATGACTCACTATAGCAGTTGTGATCACATGTGATTTCCCTTTGTATCGTAGATTAAGAGTTCATTGAAGAGGATTTTAATTATTAATACTCATTTTTATGAATTGAAAGGAATAATTTTCAAAATCCATATAATTATATAATTGGAGTGTGGGTGACATATTCAATTACTATTTCTCACCAAAATTTAATGGCCTCTTCAAATCACATTGAAATTATTTTACATTATAACTTTATTTTAAACACATAAAAAATTTACCACAGAAAAAAAATTAATTTCATCCATGGTTCTATCCACACATTTGATATGAATGAATATTAATTTAGTTTCTTCTATTATAATTTCCATGAAATTCCATCATCCTATTTTTATCCCCAAATCAACAAGAACTATGAATCTCTTTAATCATTATTTATATATTTAGAACATATTAAATGATTTCCTCAAATCTATGGATTTCTATTATTTAAAATTCATATCTTGACTTTGCCTCATGACATAAAATAATTTTTTAATATTTTATTCTGGATTGATGATTAAACTAGAAGTATATAATGCAGTTACGGTGATATTTTCCTCATAGGTATTGATGGATTAATTATCCTTTTATTTTTATTCCATAAATTTCATTTTTATTTTTTGTAAATTTTTTGTGGAAAATATATATTGAAATATACCTTGTTAAGATTTTCATATTTCATGGATTTACACCTCTTGCCTCATGGTTTTTATATTAATCCTATAATGATCAATTTTATTTTCTAAATGATATATGACCAAATAATCCTTCTCATGATTCACGCATTTGATAATTAGGAAGATCATTATTTTTCATTAATTCATTTGACAATAATAAGTTTATTAGTAGATCTACTTGTGAATTGTAGATGTTTTCATAAAAACATCTCAATAGTGATTTGTTCCTTCCACTATGCATTCTGATGTTCAACATGAATCAAGTTAGCTGTAATACCATGAGAGATATTTTTGGGAATATCCATAATATTTCACATGCATTCTACCATTTAATTTATTTTATATCATATATTAATTTTTTATTTGCAACCACATTCATTTTTCCATTGATTCCTCCTTATTTAATCCATTTACTAGAACTAATAATCATAGTGCCTGAATCATTCAATAATATTCTTAGTGAGATATCATATAATCATGAAAGTCATTTCTAATAAGTCGTAAATAATGAAATATCATTACAACCCATAAATATTCAAGTATATATCAAATTAATATGGATTATCATTAGTTGTTATAATTTTTATCCTCTCATTAATCATTATGGTTCGTAATGATAATGTGAATTAATAAAATTATATCCCCCTTGAGTTTCCATCTTGGTGTACAGTCATAGGTCCACTCAGTATGCACAGATTAAAGAGCATATTGATAATCAAATAAATTTTTCAGGTTATTTTTCCCTATATTCATCATTTTCTCCACTACATCGAGTTACTAGTATCCAAATAAGAATATTATTCTCAGAAAAAACTCAATAGATTCTTATAAAAACATCTTGATGTTATTTTAAACATAGAATTATCACTATGGTATTCACCATACTTCTCTAATCCAAGTCAATGAAATTAAAAAAAACACTAATATGATACTAAGTAGGGATGTCCGATCATAAGATATGATAACATTACAAATGTTTAGAATAACAATGAAAACATATCATAAAAATGATTTCTCAATAACTATATTGGATTAGATTATTTGAGGACTAGATACACAGTCATATTATTTCATGAAATATCTTTAATATATTTTTCAATGTTCTTCTCCCATAGTGAACTTATTCTATATACACAACATAAATACACTCATTATAACCTTGGTTCTAGAATGAAAATAATTTTTGAAAATAATTCTCGGTAAGGGTAAACATAGGATAAATCCATCAATGATTATAAATGAGTAGAGAATTAGAATAATGGTTGTAAAAGATGATCTAAAAATATAAAATTCATAACAAATTGGTTAAATATCCTTAATTAAGAATCATTAAATAAAGATTTATTACATATTAATACAACATTCATAAAATTTAATAATCATTATTTATAAATGATGATAAATGAGAAAATACTATAAGAGTAATACATTGGTTTTTAACATAAACATAAGTATGGAAATCATTTACTTACTCAGGGATCACTACTAAGACTATGTTAGGGAATTGTGTTTGTACTCAGTTACATTATTTTCTCAGTCAAGGATAACATGCTAGACTATTAAATTATATAGATACACTTTATTAATGGGGTCCACTTCCTATTATAATCAATTTCTTCTAAATAAATATCAATGACTACCCGATTTATTGTAGAGATAATGTTCTTTAGGAAGACTCCTCACATAATAAAAACCATAAAAATTTGTTTCATAAGATTAATGAAAAAATCATAATTTAGTTCATCATTTATAGAATGGAATCAAGTTTCATAATGATTTCATCATTACTTAATTACCTATTGGAATGAAATGATTGTAAAAGAATATTCCTTAATTCATGATCTCCATAAGATAATAAGAGAATTAATGTTAATGGTAAAAAAAATATTAACTTTATCAATGAATAAAAATCCATAAATTATGTCAAAATGAATGAAAAATAACAACTGTTGAACATTGAACATTTCGGTATGAGTGTATATCTAATGAATTGGAGTGAAATTACTTTTACAAAAATTCATAGATTAATTTTTTTTATGGAATTTATAAAAAATTTATGATAAAAACAATAAGAGTTAAGCATAGTGGAAACAAAAATATATAATAAAATAACATACGTAACTGGTATAGTATTTGTCGAATAACACATAAGGGGTCCTTATATATTATCCCCTCATGGGTCCCTGATAGGTTTGAGATTGAACCTTATTTTTTATAATTTTAGTATGAAATATATACCTATGTTTTAAAAAATTTCTAAATAAATCCATTATATAAATTATGACACCTTTTTTTAGTGTTTGTACTAATAAAACCTAAAACATTTTTATCCATTCAAAAGTTATGTGTAGGAACCCAATACAATCTTTCTTTAATGATTAGTAATGATCCAAAACCCCACTTTCATTAAATATCAATCATGAACCAAAAGAAAAGAATATACTTTATTTATGAAATACCAAGGATGCACACTATTTACCACACAAAAAGTTCCAACAGTAAATAAATGAAAGTAATTGAGACAAGAGATTAAGAGATGTTAAGAATGAGAAAATGAACCCCAACGAGTTCAATAATGGATCTCTAGTTATACAGCTAACCATAACCTTTCTTGAAAGCAGTGTTGTGTCTTTATAACATATGTGGGCCTTTGAGGGATCTGGAGCCTCAGATGATTGGATAGAGATGACTGTATTTGATTTCATGTTTACAGGGTTCCACTTTGAATTGTTATAGTTTGTGTAACAACCAAATATTTCAATATATATCTCTTTCTAAATAAATTTCATTTCATCGAAAGCTTACATTACACTCTTCCCAAAAAAACTTAATAATGATTAAATATTATTATTTTATGATGACCATTATAAGAAACTTGTTAAATTATTGTAAATGAATAGTATAAACCATATTATAAAATTTATATATTAAATATTTAAAAAATTCCCTTCATCCAATATGTTTAATAGGAATAAGATAAGAACAAATCAAATTTTATTCAATAAAAAGATATATTTTTATAAAGGTTGTTTTACTATATTTTGATAGTGTGATTGTTTGAAAACAATTTTTGACATTTTTATAAATTTTATTTGAAAAAAAACTTCATCTTTGAAAGTGGAATATCAAATTTTTCTTATATATAATTTTTTGTAATATGTGATAAGTTTAATTTTTTGATGAATAATTAAAAATTATTAAATTTTAAATAAAAATAAACATTCCTCAAAAATATTTATTCTATTAAATTATATAATATATGTAGTTTATAAAAAAAGTAAATCATCTTTTTATCAGTTAATCTAATTTGGGTCACTGGATTATTTTCACATTGAATTTATATATAATAACATTTTAGTTTTATGTATGATTTCACATTGAAAACCAGTTTTCTAGTTCTATCAATGATAATAGTATTAAATTAATCACATAAAAATACATATTCTAAATTCTAAAAAATAGATTCCATATTTTTAAAATTTTTTTCTATGTTTTTTAAATATGTTTCTTTTGTTTTTGGTCATTATTAATCATAACATTAGTTATTTTTGAATAACATGCTTAAAGGTAAATCGATTAATAAAGGGTAAACAATTATTAAAAATGTCATAAAATTACCATAACACATTTCCAAATTTTATATTACGAGTTATTATAGACCCAAATCATCATTCTATTGATTTTAAGTCCTCTTGTATCCACTTGGATAACATTAATTTTTTTTACTGTTTTATTCTAAAGAAAGTCCCATATGACATACTCATATTTTTAATAAGTGTTAAAATTTTAATATATGGTAATTAAGAAGATATATTCAAAAATTAATATAAATTTGAAATCAAAATAATTTTCATTATAATGATATTTATTTGGGAAAAATAATTAAATTAAAGGCTTAAAAAATGATGATGTAGTAATTGTTTAATTAAAATACATTTCAAATAAATGTTATTAAGATAATTGAAATAAAAATAATTTTATAAAATAAATGAAATAAACTAATATTCTTGATTACATATACGTATTATTTATGTATTTATGTCTTTGGTTTGAAGTTATCTTATGCACTATTATTTTTAAAGAGTCTAGAAATAAATAGTGTTAAAATTGACTTTAATTAAATTATAAAATAAATAATATTTTATTAAACGATAAAAGATTCATAAATAACTAAAATTCAGCCCAAAAAATTTGGATGAATCTAAAAATATATTCTGTGAATCATTTATGTTATGTTTGGAAGTTTATAATAGCAATACCAACCCCTAAATTTTAAAAATATGAGTTGTCATAGTAAGAGTTAAAGGATTTTGGTGACGGTTAATTCCAAATGATAAGGGGAATAATTTGAACAAAAAATGCCAAAAAATTATTTTTTGAGATTATTTTGACCTATCCACATATTATCTTCAGAGTAACTCAATTCAAATCCATTTTTATTAGAAAAATAGTTTAAATAAATTAAATAATTTTTGAGTCTTCAAAAGTTCCTCCCACATCAATTATAAAAGAAACCTCCAACCTCAATTACCCACAAAAAAATTGAGCCCTATAGATCACAAGAACTATACCAAAATAATCTCCAAAATTCCCTCTCCTAATCTTAAAATCATCACTTTGGGTATAAATAATTACAATGAATGTTTTTGGTATAAACAAAATGGATTTAAACAAATAAAAGGTAACATTCTTAAATGATCACATTAGTTTTATTTCATTCCCCACTACATAATTTCTTACTAATCAATTATTATATAATAAAATTAGTGTCCTAAATATACAATGATGTTTTTATGTTTAGGTTTTATCCTAAAAAAAGAAAAGTTTCTATAAAATGGTTAATAAATTTACCATTTTTGTGTAGCAAACTATCACCTTGTGAAACGATTCCAAAAACATTTTTCCTTTATCGCCTCCGATGGTTGGTCATTATGATGTAAAAAATATATTTATAGAATATATATGATATTTAAAATTACTTTGTAATTAATTAATTTTTATATAACACATAGTTTATTTATTTATATCTTTTGTAAATATGATAACTTTGTTTTTGGAAGTCTAGACTACTACCTCCTCAGACAGAAGATATTCATTCACACAATACATAGAAAATATAAAGGATGGTTTTAATAAAAACATGTGATATAAATGAAATATATATAATAATTAAAATATAATATAAATTTATATATATATATATATCATTTGAAATTAATTATTTTAATATGGAAAAGAAATGAATGTATCATTCCTACACAAGTACGACTTGTGATCTCCATGAATGGTGCATTTCATTTCATGTATCCAAATTTTATATATTTTCATAAATTAATATATAATGAATATTTATGATATTTATATCATGGTTTTAATTCTGTATATGATGAAATCATGAGACGTTTAATTGAAACAACAAATAAAAAGATTCTTCATACTAGATAAACATGGAAATTAACTCAAAAATATTCAAAATGATTAATAATTATTAACAAAAATGTGATAAAATCCTATAAAAAAACATATATGATGTCATAAATTTGAATAAGTGTCTAATATAAATTACTAAATTGATTTAATCCATTATATTAGATTGTATTCAATGTAAAACTAAAAAGAAAATTTAAGGAAAAGTATTTTCATCTCACTTTTTACATCTGTGAGATAAATTTCATATTCACCAATATCCTCATTTTTTAGTGTATCTATTTCCCTTTTTAATATATCATATCATAAATATATTTATATTCATGGTACTAAATGTTCTATTTGAAAAATATTTACATTTATCAGGATTAGGATTTAATTATTTAAATTTGTTAAGGGATAGTGGGATATAAAATGTGTTCTTAAATAAAATTTTCTATACATGAAGAATTATTTGGACACGAAGTACATGGGATGAGGACCAGCTAATTATATCCCCTCTATTTATCATATGTCTCATGATATGAAATATGACAACCCTTCTTTTTATTACAACATAAACATGCTTTATTACATAAAACTTCACATGATACAACAAAGAAGATCGAGAGGTTTAGTGTCTTTGGGGCTTAGGATCATTACATAAAAACTTTAAACTTGAAATACAACATCTTTATTGAAAACTTCCTTTACATGACCACTACATTCCCTCGTACTTAGCATTGCATGGGATAACCTGAGGACATGCATAAGAAAAGGGTGAACTATAAAGCCAAGTAAGGGAGTAAACAATGAATAAAATGAGGAGTGAAATACATGTTAGGTAATAGACATATCAATAGAGAATAATAGGAACATGAACATAAAGGCATGATAAAGCATGATGATCATAACATGGAAATGTGGCAACAACACTTAACATTGAATTAGCATGAGCCAAGGCTCATTGCACATGGAGCATGAGTAAACCCTCATTGCACTTGAAACACGAGTAAACCCTCGTTGCACTTGATTTAGCATGAGTCAGCACTCATTGCACATGACGTATCATGATACTATACTTTACCCAATGCTTTGGAGCGCTATAAAGGGCGCACCCTTCTTAAACATTTCATTTCATGCATAAGTGTGCCACATGAATCATAAAACATGGATTCATAAAACATAATCATTTCTTCCACGATAAAGGAATGTGGAATTCATACATGAAACTTTACAATCAATATGTATATGTGCATAAAGGTGAATACCCTTGATGGAGAAATGGGCATGGTATTCACTACACAAAGACATTGGCTTAGAAAATCGGTGCGATTTCAGCAGCGTAACAGCGTGACATAAGAATTCATAAAAAAGGTTGATGAGAGAGAAAGGGGTTCCTCATCATATTTACATGTAATGGACAGTAAGGAGATCATATATATACATGTACCAACAATAGAAATGGAATTTAGATTCATGATACAAAAGTATTTCTTGAATGTAAAAGAAGAGAGAGAAGTTCCTTTCAGAATTTCGGCATAGTAACGGGTGTACATGGGAGGCATTTAATGAGAGAGAAAGAGTTCTACCATCATTCAAAAAATAAGAGGGCAGTATGGGGGAGGTGCGAAACCATACCCTAACATTCATAATTGAAATAAAAAGGGAAATACAACTTAAAGAAAATTGACAAAAAAATGAGAAAGGAAGAAAACCCCTTACTTGGAAGTGTGCTTCCAAAGGCTAGAGAGAGGCTTGTGAGAGGATTCTTGGGAGCTTGGGGCACCTTTGGAGGATTCTAGAGAGAGTAGAGCAGAGGTTGGACGAACTTCAATGGCTTTGAGTGAGGAGGAAGAGGGAGCTTGGGTGGGTTTATATAGGAAAGGTGAGAGAATTCTTTATTATTTAGGTTTGGGACCCCTTATATTAAAATAGTCCAAACCACAAACCATCCCATTGTATTTGCCCATGGTTTCTGGAAAAAGAAAGAGGAAAACAATATTTTACAAGGACAAGGTCCGAACTTATTAAAAAATTAGGGTTTCTTATGTGGAGGTGAGTCACACTCCCATGGAAATTAATTTAAAAAGGCAATGTGTTGAATAAGTCCTGAGGGCTCCATTAATGCTTTAAAAAGTGAGTCAAACAAACCCAAAACCTCATTATTTTAATGATAAAACACATATTGGCCGAACATAAGGATTATGGTATTTTATTACATCACCATTGGGTCATTATGATGTCATAAAACACATTATATATTTAAATGGTATTTAATTTTTACCCAAAAATTTGACTGTCTCAGAAAATTATGAAAAATTCACCGTTGGATAATTTCGACGTCCTGATTCCAAAAATAATATTTATTTTATCTAAATAATTTTCTAAATATGTGAATTTTCACTTTTAAAATAAAAACCGACATTTATAAAAAAAATTCACGGGTTTTGACAGAAATAGCTTTCAAACCTTAATAAAAATTTTAATTGCATTCATAAAATTATAAGATCATTTATATTTAATAAAAATTAATTTAATATTAATAATAATATTTTATTAAAATATTATTTAATTCAAAAATACTTTAATTTAATAAAATATAATTCTTAATTAAATAATAAGAAAAAACACCATTTGTACTTTAAAAACTAATTACAATGTATCAAAAATGACTAGAAATTATATTCATTATTATATACAAAAATAATGTACATGAACATGGTGCTACTTATTTGTTACATAACCCCTTAAAATAGCCGCATAAGACCTAAGGGTAAGGTGTGCGATGGTGACAGACTCTTGGGGTTGCTCGGATCACATCGCTCGAGTGCTAATCTCTATCAACTTCCATTTTTCCCGTAGACGATCACGTTCGAGCGTGACTTGATGAAGCTCAGCTTGGGGTTGGTCAAGGGCAAAGCCCAAAGACGCCACCTCCTTTCCGAGCTCCGAAAAATGGGCTTCGTAAGGGGCAATTCTACTGGATGAGGCCATCACTTCCTTTGTCTGAGTAGAAAATTGGTTCGTTAAAGCCTTATATTTAAGCTACCCAGATGATCACTGTTCAACGGCTCTAAAGGTAACGGTCACAAATCTTAAAGTAAAACTAAAAAAAATTGATATCTTATAAAAACATTTTTCATAAAGAAACATTTAACTGGATCAAGAGGGATTTTCCATTAATGAAACTTTGGGTCGTTACAACATTCCCCCCTTAAGAAATTTTGCCCTCGAAATTTTCCTTTTCCCACACTAAAACAAATCTGGGTAACTTAGCTTCATCATATCCTCCGACTCCCAAGTTGCTTCTTCAAACTTGTGGTTTCTCCACAACACCTTGACGAGGGGCATTGTCTTATTTTGTAGAACTTTTTCTCTACGATCCAAGATCTTCACTGGTTGCTCCTCATAAGAAAGATCGTCTTCAAATTGTACCACCTCAGAAGAGAGTACATGTGAAGGGTCTGGTATATACTTCCTTAAGAGGGATACATGGAAGACATCATGCACCTTGGCCATAGTAGGTGGAAGTGCTAGTCGATAGGCCACAACCCCAACACGATCAAGAATCTCGAAGGGGCCGATGTACCTTGGACTTAACTTCCCTTTCTTTCCAAACCTCATGACCTTATTCCACGGAGATATGCATAAAAACACCATGTCTCCGACTTTAAACTCAAGGTCTCATCGACGATTATCTGCATAACTCTTCTGTCGACTTTGGGCTGCCTTGATATGTTGCTGAATGGTTTTCACCTTCTCCACCATTTCCTCGACCATTTCTGGTCCAAGCAGCTTACGTTCACTGACCTCATCCCAACATGCCGGTGTTCTACACCTTTTCCCATACAGGGCTTCATATGGTGCCATTTGGATGCTCGAGTGGAAACTATTATTATAAGAGAACTCAACCAGAGGAAGATGTTGATCCCATCTTCCTTTAAAGTCCATTGAGCACGCTCTCAACATATCCCCAAGTGTTTGGATAGTCCGCTCGGATTGGCCATCAGTTTGAGGATGATAGGCCGTACTGAAGTTCAGTTCAGTATTCAGAGCATGTTGAAGACTCTTCCAAAACTTAGAGGTAAATCTTGGATCTCGGTCAGACACAATAGATAGTGGTACTCCATGCAACCGTACCACTTCCCTGATATATATCTGTGCCAGTTGATCCAAATAGAAATCCTCTCAAATAGCAATGAAGTGTGCAGTCTTTGTAAGATGATCCACAACAACCCAGATTGCATTGTTGCCTTTGGATGTCCTTGGAAGTCCAGTGACGAAGTCCATGGTGATGTTCTCCCATTTCCATTCAGGTATGGGCAATGGTTGCATCATCCCCTTAGACTTCTGCCTCTCTACCTACACTTGCTGACACACCAGGCACTTTGATGTATATTCAGCGATCTCCTTCTTCATATTACCCCACCAAAAGTTTTCTTGGAGATCCTGATACATCTTTGTGCTCCCTGGGTGAATAGAGAAATTTGAACTTTGTGCATCATCCAAAAGTTCCTTCTTCATCTCCGAACATGATGGGACACATAGTCTTTTCCCAAACCGCACAATTCCTTCTTCATTAACATTAAACTCTGAGGATTTTCCCTTTTTGATAGCTTCCACTTTTTCTTGGATTCTCGCATAATCCTTTTGAGAATCCTTTAACCATTCCAAAAGAGATGGTTGAGCAATCATTTGTGAAAGGATTGATGATGTTCCCTTCTTTATGATTCCCACGTCCATCTTCATCAAGTCTAAGAAGATTGGATCCTTCTCAATTCTCATCATTGATAGAATAGCTGGATCCTTTCTACTTAGGGCATCTGCCACCTTGTTCGCTTTCCCAGGGTGGTAATGTATTGAACAGTAATAATCCTTGATGAGCTCTATCCATCTTCTCTGGCGCATATTAAGCTCTTTTTGTGTGAATATATATTTAAGACTCTTGTGGTCAGTATATATCTCACATTTCTCTCCATAGAGATAATGCCGCCAGATTTTCAAGGCAAAGATCACCGCCGCCAACTCCAGATCATGCGTTGGATAGTTTCGCTCATAGATTTTCAACTGTCTTGAGGCATAGGATATCACTTTATCATTCTGCATCAGCACACATCCTAAGCCCTTCTTCGAAGCATCACTGAATACCACAAAAAGCTCCCCACTTGTGGGTAAAGTGAGCACAGGTGCAGTGATAAGCCTCCTTTTCAGATCCTTGAAGCTTTCTTCGCATTCATCACTCCAAGAAAACTTTACTCCCTTTCAAGTTAGCTTGGTAAGAGGGTTGGACAATCGTGAGAAGTTTCTCACAAATCGTCGATAATATCCAGCTAACCCCAAGAAGCTACGGATATCAGTTACCGATGTTGGCCTCGGCCATCCCTCAATTGCATCTATTTTGGAGGGGTCCACAGATATCCCATTGCTTGTGATGATATGACCCAATAATGAGACTTCCTTCAACCAAAACTCACACTTGCTGTACTTTGCATAGAGCTTCTCCTTGCGCAAAGTCTCTAGTACAATTTTTAAATGCTCCTCATGGTCCTCCTTGGTTTTTGAGTATATTAGAATATCATCTATAAAGACTACCACAAATTTATCTAGGTAATATATAAAGACTCTATTCATCAAGTCCATGAATATTGCTGGAGCATTGGTGAGTCCGAAAGGAATTACTATGAATTCATAGTGCCCGTACCTTGTACGAAAAGCAGTGTTGGGGATATCTTCCTTCTTCACCCTTACTTGATAATATCCCGACCGCAAGTCGACCTTGGAGAAGTATTGTGCTCCATGCAGCTGATCAAAAAAGTCATCGATTCTTGGGAGAGGATACTTGTTCTTTATCGTGATTTTGTTAAGTTCACGATAATCGATGCAAAGCCGCATTGACCCATCCTTCTTCTTGACGAAGAGGACTGGTGCACCCCATGGGGATGCACTTGGGCGTATAAACCCTTTATCCAGATTCTCCTGTAGTTGTTTCTTCAGTTCTTCAAGCTCAACCACAGCCATTCTATATGGAGTATTGGATATTGGTAGCGCCCCAGGTATAAGTTCAATTGAGAACTCAACATCTCTTCTTGGAGGAAGACCAGGAAGTTCCTCGGGAAATACTTCAGTGAATTCCCTCACAATAGGCATTTCTTCAAGGGTGGTTTCTTCCTTGGACTCAATCATCTGACCCAGATATGCGTTCTCATAAGGCAGTAATATCCATGCTTGGGATGATGGAGCTAAAGGAGATTCATCTTCCTCCTGACACTTGTAAAGAATCGGGGGTCGATTCTCCATATGGAGTGTGATTTCCCTCTCCCGACAATTTATGTTGGCTCTATATAAGGAAAGCCAATCCATGCCAAGAATTGCATCAAATTCTACCAAAGGGAGTATGATGAGGTTCGCCGGGAAATTCAATCCACAGATTATAACAGGGGAGGACTTATACTCATGGGATGCAATGATTGCCCCATTTTCCGTACTCACCGACATCTTTACTTCCATGATTTGTGGTGGTTCAGGGATTGTTCTACTAAACTTTTGAGATATAAAAGAATGCGTAGAACCTGAATCAAAAAGTACATTCTCTATTCTTGAATTAATAACTAGCGTACCTGTCACCACTTCATTGTCGGGGTTCACTTCGGCAGAAGTGATGGCAAAAGCTCTTCCTTGCTGTCTTGGAGGTTGTTGATTGCCTCCGATAACCCTTGGATTAGGGCACTGATTCGCAAAATGACCCGTTTCTTTGCATTTGAAGCATTGAATAATGTGTTGAGGTTCGAACGGAGCGTTCCTCCCCTCCGTCGCAGCCGCGGGTCCTTCTTGCTGACAGTTAACAGCTAGGTGCCCTTCTCTTCCACACTTGAAGCATTTTCTTGTCCCCCTAAGCCAATTTCCAGGGTGTTTCTTTCCACACTTTTGGCAAGTGGGGTGCTGGAATTTCTTAGCGCCGTTGGATTTATCCTTCGGACCACCAGCATTGAAGTCCACCTTCCGCTTCTTGTCCCCATGATACCCCTTTGATTCTCCGATCTCCATTTCAACCTAGAGGGCACATCGGACAATTTCCTCATAGCTGTCGAAGTCACGGATCGCTAATGCTTTCCGCAAGCTAGGCTTAAGCCCACCAAAGAAGCGGTCAACCTTGCATTCGGGGGTAACGACAAAGCCAGAAGCGTATCGTGCAAGCCTTGTGAAGTTTTCCTCATACGCTCCCACAAATTCCTCATCTTTCTGCTTGAGGGAAAGGAATTCCCTTTCCATCTTAAGACGGAGGGTGTGTGGAAAATATTTATCGAAAAACATCTTCCGGAATACCTTCCATTCCAAAGCCTCGATCTCTTCCTCAGGCTTCCTATTTTTGATCAACGTCCACCATTGATCAGCTTCACCCTCCATACGATAAGCCGCCAGGAGAACCTTCTCTTTTTCAGAGCATTGGAGGATGGAGAATATCTATTCAATGGAGTTGATCCATTGTTCAGCAATCGTGGGATCGGATGATCCACTAAAAGTAGGAGGCCTTTGTCTCATGAAGCTTTCAATAGCGACTTGTTCTTTCTTAGGGGGGGTTGAATGTTCTTCTTGACCAGTGTTTCTATTCAAAACTTGAGTTAGCTGAGAGAGAAGCGTGACAAAGTTCGCGATTCCCGCTCCCATTGGATTGGGCATCTCATAAGTACAATCATCACACTGATCTTCACAATGGTTGTTAGCCCGAGTTCTTCTATTACCGGCCATTGGCTGGAATAAAAGGAAAGTTAGGGGTAACACATAAAGGGTAATCCAATGACAAAAGTTGATGACTTATAAATAAACTTTAATCTTTTTAACTCATGAGTCTATAGGATTCAATCCAGGCTTTTCATGATCTTCCTTCTATCATATATCATTAGGGGCATTTTTCCATTAATAAGGGTTCATACTAAGATTGTGAATTTATCAAAACATATCCCCTGGGAGTGTCGTAACCAAGAGTGCAGCAAGGCCCGTTGTCGTGCACCAGCTCCCATTCGTGTCTAGCTCAAAGCGGTGTTTTCGGGTTTTACCCCTAGGATACATCTGTGCCAGAGCCGCCTCTACCTGCTCGTATCCAGACAGGGATGTATTTGTTTGATAAACCACTTACTTAGTATTTACCAAAACTTAGGGATGTTTTTATTATGATTAGTCTTGTATCTAAGGCTTTACTAGGGTTTCCTAATCCCAAAAATAACTAAACCTATCCTCTGATACCAACTATGACAACCCTTCTTTTTATTACAACTTAATCATGCTTTATTACATAAAACTTCATTTGATACAACAAAGAAGATCGAGAGGTTTAGTGTCTTTGGGGCTTAGGATCATTACATAAGAACTTTAAACTTGAAATACAACATCTTTATTGAAAACTTCATTTACATGACCACTACATTCCCTCGTACTTAGCATTACATGGGATAACCTGAGGACATGCATAAGAAAAGGGTGAGCTATAAAGCCCAGTAAGGGAGTAAACAATGAATAACATGGGGAGTGAAATACATGTTAGGCAATAGGAATATCAATAGAGAATAATTGGAACATGAATATAAAGACATGATAAAGCATGATGATCATAACATGGAAATGTGGCAACAACACTTAACATTGAATTAGCATGAGCCAAGGCTCATTGCACATGGAGCATTAGTAAACCCTCATTGCACTTGAAGCACGAGTAAACCCTCGTTGAACTTGATTTAGAATGAGTAAACACTCATTGCACATGACGTATCATGATACTATACTTTACCCAATGCATTGGAGCGCTATAAAGGGCGCACCCTTCTTAAACATTTCATTTCATGCATAAGTGTGCCACATGGATCATAAAACATGGATTCATAAAACATAATCATTTCTTCCACGATAAAGGAATGTGGAATTCATAAATGAAACTTTACAACAAATATGTATATGTGCATAAAGGTGAATACCCTTGATGGAGAAATGGGCATGGTATTCACTACACAAAGACATTGGCTTAGAAAATCGGTGCGATTTCGGCAGCGTAACGGCGTGACATAAGAATTCATAAAAAAGGTTGATGAGAGAGAAAGGGGTTCCTCATCATAATTACATGTAATGGACAGTAAGGAGATCATATATATACATGTCCCAACAATAGAAATGGAATTTAGATTCATGATACAAAAGTATTGCTTGAATGTAAAAGAAGAGAGAGAAGTTCCTTTCGGAATTTCAGCATAGTAACGGGTGTACATGGGAGGCATTTAATGAGAGAGAAAGGGTTCTCCCATCATTAAAAAAATAAGAGGGAAGTATGGGGGAGGTGCGAAACCATACCCCAACATTCATTATTGAAATAAAAAGGGAAATACAACTTAAAGAAAATTGACAAAAAAATGAGAAAGGAAGAAAATCCCTTACTTGAAAGTGTGCTTCCAAAGGCTAGAGAGAGGCTTGTGAGAGGCTTCTTGGGAGCTTGGGGCACCGTTGGAGGAATCTAGAGAGAGTAGAGAAGAGGTTGGACGAACTTCAAGGGATTTGAGTGAGGAGGAAGTGGGAGCTTGGGTGGGTTTATATAGGAAAGGTGAGAGAATTCTTTATTATTTAGGTTTGGGACCCCTTATATTAAAATAGTCCAAACCACAAACCATCCCATGGTATTTGCCCATGGTTTCTGGAAAAGGAAAGAGGAAAACAATATTTTACAAGGCCAAGGTCCGAACTTATTAAAAAATTAGGGTTTCTTATGTGGAGGTGAGTCACACTCCCATGGAAATTAATTTAAAAAGGCAAAGTGTTGAATAAGTCTTGAGGGCTCCATTAATGCTTTGAAAAGTGAGTCAAACAAACCCAAAACCTCATTATTTTAATGATAAAACACATATTGGCCGAACATAAGGATTATGGTATTTTATTACATCACCATTGGGTCATTATGATGTCATAAATCACATTATATATTTAAATGGTATTTAATTTTTACCCAAAAATTTGACTGTCTCAGAAAATTCTGAAAAATTCACCGTTGGATAATTTCGACGTCCTGATTCCAAAAATAATATCTATTTTATCTAAATAATTTTCTAAATATGTGAATTTTTACTTTTAAAATAAAAACCGACATTTATAAAAAAATTCACGGGTTTTGACAGAAATGGCTTTCAAACCTTAATAAAAATTATAATTGCATTCATAAAATTATAAGATCATTTATATTTAATAAAAATTAATTTAATATTAATAATAATATTTTATTAAAATATTATTTAATTCAAAAATCCTTTAATTTAATAAAATATAATTCTTAATTAAATAATAACTAAAAACACCGTTTGTACTTTAAAAACTAATTAAAATGTATCAAAAATGACTAGAATTTATATTCATTATTATATACAAAAATAATGTACATGAACATGGTGCTACTTATTTATTACATAACCCCTTAAAATAGCCGCATAATACCTAAGGGTAAGGTGTGTGATGGTGACAGACTCTTGGGGTTGCTCGGATAACATCGCTCGAGTGGTAATCTCTATCAACTTCCATTTTTCCCGTAGACGATCACGTTCGAGCTTGACTTGATGAAGCTCAGCTTGGGATTGGTCAAGGGCAAAGCCCAAAGACGCCACCTCCTTTTCGAGCTCTGAAAAATGGGCTTCGTAAGGGGCAATTCTACTGGATGTGGCCATCGCTTCCTTTGTCTGAGTAGAAAATTGGTTCGTTAAAGCCTTATATTTAAACTACCCAGATGATCACTGTTCAACAACTATAAAGGTAACGGTCACAAATCATAAAGTAAAACTAAAAAAAATTGATATCTTATAAAAACATTTTTCATAAAGAAACATTTAACTGGATCAAGAGGGATTTTCCATTAATGAAACTTTGTGTCGTTACATGAAAACAGTTTTTGAAAACCCCATTGAGTTTGTTTTTTATTAGAATTGATGGGTTTTTACGAAATGCCAAAAATTATTTTATAAAATTTCTTGATGGTATAGGTTCATGCACCCGATACATAAAGGCTAATAATTAATAATTTCATGAATTTATGTTATTAATTATCCATGATATTTTTAATTGAAATATTTGTGGATAAATTTTAGGTTTAGTTCATTGATTAAATGGCACGAGTTATCAGTTATTTACTATTTACTTTTGATTTATTTTATTCAATTGATTATTTATTCCACTCAACATATCTTAAATAGAATTTGACCTCACCCTTGTTATATTTAAATTCCCTAGGCTATTAAGAAGAATACAATTAATTAGTTTCTTGGATTCATTTAATACATAATTTTTATATATTATGTATTTCACTCTATTCAAAATGGGTCTCGTATTCGTAATCCGGTTTTCAAAAACTACTAATCTATTTATTCCATTTGGATTTTATTTTATATAATAATGATAATGTGAAAAAATAATGAAATAGATTCTCGATTCTATGTTTGGGAATTATAGTTGGTGATAGAGTAAATTTATTAGAATAATTGTGAACTATATTTAGGAAATCAGGGATTGCTAAACATAATTTTATGACGGACTTTTGGATATGTATAAGTACATGATAACATCAATTAAATTTTTTTAATGACAATTGATAGACCTGGTTAAACATAATGACTTATAAATTTATAATATTTCATTATTTAGACATACTATAAATGATTCTTCTTGACTATATCACTATGATTGGTGTGTAACACAATGTTCTTGGGATTTGTTCAATGATTAAAATCGCAAGGTTACACAAGTAATTGTTATTCTATTGATGATAAAGATACTACAAGATAAAAATGAAAGGAAGGGTGTTTTATGAAATATGATGATGAAACATTTTCAGTTGTTTAAGAATGATGTATAATGATTCAAGTTCGTGTATATTTGGATTCAAGAATTCTTTCATCAATGGTTTTATGGTTATAAGAATCATGAGACATATAAGGATCATGCAACATAACTTATTATTTAATGATGTGGATCCATGATAGTTTTCAGTGAGGTTTTAAGGTGATGAATGTATTCATATATTTGGTATGTGAAAATAAGTGCTATATTATGTGGATTTGAGAATCTAATGCTATAATTGATTTTGGAAATTTAAAGACATTTTTAATTGAGAATTTATATAGATGTATTTTGGATGAGTCTAAAATATTAATTGATAAAGTTAAACATTGAATATTTTTATTTTATTTTATTGTATGATTTAGTATATTTGATATCATGTGTTAATTCTCTTGTATTGGAAAATATTTAATTTTTAAAGAAAACATTTATAGCTATTTCGATAATGTGATTTAGGTAAAAATCTATCCCTAATATCAATTTCCAAGTGTATGAAATGAAATGAAAATAGATCGAAGCACATACCAAGGTTGATATTATTATCATGACATAAAAAGTGATCAAGAATATCTACTTTCAAGATTTATTATCCAGATATTAAAATAGTCCCTCAACTATAGGAAAAAGATTTTGAAAGAAAAATATAATTCAATTAATTTTGACAGTGAAATTTTTTTTCCACTATAACCCAAAACACATTTAAAGTTTTATAATGGTATACTTTCTGTTGACCATATTATGTACAACAATCCATCAAAAGTTAATTGTTTCATTTCATTTCAGTGACCCTGTTCCCACTTCACACTAAATTTTTCCTATTCCAAAGCCAAATTTTTTAGTGAGCTTCACATTTCTCTATCCCTATTATTTAGAGTATATTTTAGTAAACCTATTTTTATTGAGGGTTTTTCAAAATAGAATTTTTATGTATCAACCTTGTATTTTGATGTTAAATTTCGAATTATGGGGAATAAATTTTTTTAACAATGAGAGAATGTAACACACTATGTTTTTTTGATATTTTTATTTTTAAATAAATGTAATTTCATTGATATCTTCGTTTTTACACAACATCATGCTTAAATTAACAAAGATGAAACATTATTATTTTAACACGATTATTATAACATTACTATCAAATTGGTGGGAATGAATAGTAATAAACAAACTATAATATTTAAATGCTAAATATTATATATTTATTGAATTAACACAATATATTTAATAGGTTTAATATGAGAAAAAATCCAATTATATGAATTGAAAGACTATATTTTTCAAATGGTATTTTTACCAAATTTGATAGAGCCCTTATCTAAAATCTATTTTTGGAAAAATTTTATAAATTAAAATTGACCAAATTAACTTCTTCATTCAAATAAGAATATTAAAATATACTTTTGTTGATTATTGTAAATTTTTGGGATAATATTCATGTTTTCATAAACAGTTTAAAAATATTAATTTTTAATTGGAAATTTCTTTTTCATCGAAAAACTTTATCGTGGTAAATTTTATTAATAGATGGTTTTTAAGTTCAATTATATCAATTATTTACCTTTTAATGAAATTTATTTCATTAAAATAAATTTCAAATTGAATTTGGAAATAAAAAATATTTTTTCTTTTGAAAGTTTTCACTTTCAAAACTCATTTTCTCGTTCCATCGAAGTGATTAATTTTAAATTAATTACTGAGACATCTGTATTTTGAATTTTAAAAAATTTATTTCAGATTTGGAATTTTAATTTCCAAATTATTTAAATAGGATCCTTTTATTTTGTAACATTATTAATTGTTTCTTTAATAATTTTTTATTAACACGTTAAATGGTAAATCGGTAATTATGGGTAAAAATAATATTATAAATATTATAAAATGACCTTACTACTTGTCCTAATTATAAGATATGATTTTTTATTGAATTAAATCATCATTAGGCCTATAATATGGAAAATTTTGTCCACTTGGATGACATTAATCTCTTTTTGGTATTTATTCAATGGAATGTACAATATGTCATACTCATGTTTTAATAAGTGTTATATTTTTTATATGCAGTCATTCAGAAGATATCATTGACTAAAAATAGTAATTAGGGACATAAATTTTTTTTATTCATAATGAAGCATAATATTTAATTTATTTTTGGAATAAATAACTAAAATAATGGTTTTCACAATGAAGATGCAGTAATTGTTTAATTATTGGATATATGAAATAAATTTAATAAAAAATACTATAATAAATATAATTAATATAATTAATTCAATTGATGAATTTTCCAGAATACCTAGACATATTATTGATGTATTAATGGTTTTCTTTCATAGTTATATTATGTATTACTATTTATAAAAAATTTGTGAAATTAACTTTTTCAAAATTGACATGAATGATTTTCTAAAATAAATAACATTTTATTAAAATGTATAAAATTCATAAAATTATTATATTCTTAAAAATTATTGGAATAATGTTTAAAATTACAACCATGACTCTTTTATGGTAATTTTATCATTATATAGTAATGATATTAACCCTTGAAAAGTAAAAAGGCCCAGTAGTCACTCTAAGAGTAAAGTGTTTAAGTAACGGTTCAAGCAAAAATATAAGGGTAATAATGTTACCTAAATAGGTCTAAAAATTGTTGTCTTATATTATTTTGACCCATACTCAAATTTTGTTCAAATTAAATCATTGTTTATCCATTTTTTATTGATAATTAATATATAATAATTAAATATTATTTATGTTTTCAAAAGTTCCCCTCATCGCAATTCTAAAATGGCACTTTCTCAATCTCTTATTCACATCGCATTGAGCCATATAGATAATAATAAAATTACCAATAAAGTATCTAACTCCCCTCCACTAATATTATAAGACTCACTTTTGTATGAAATTAAACCAAGGCAGGATTTTGGAATAAAGATAATGGAGAAATCCAAAATAAAGTAATGCTTTTCAATGATTTCTTTATTATTATTTCTTTACCCACTCCATAATTTCTTATTATTCCTCGATTATATATTAACAAACTATCCTCACTGTACTTATATGTTTTTAATTTATGTTTTTACGAATAAATATACACTATTCAATTAACTAGGTTATAAATTTATCATTAGTTTATGGAAAACTATCATCTCACGAAACAATTTCGTTCATTTTTTCCTTTACAACATCTCATGGATGGCCATTATGATGTAAAAACTATTTTTATATGGAATAAATGATATTTATTATGTATTAATATATTTTTAATTTTTATATAATAAATACATTAATTGTTTCCATTTTTTGTAAATACAATAACATAATCTGTGGAAGTGTGGACTACTGCCTCCTCCAAGCAAGGTGATTTGGTCACACAATACCCGGAATGTATAAAGGATGGTTTTAATAAACCTATGTGATATATATGACATATATATGATAATAGAAATATAATATACATATTTATATATATATCTATCTCTAGTCATTATTTTATACCTAAAAATAAATTAAAGTAGTGTTCATGCATACGTTCGACCTACAATCTACATGAATTGTTAATTTCATTTACTATCTAAAAATTTTATCGATTATTATAAATATGTTTTTTCTGAATATATGTGATATTTAAATCAAATTTTATATTTTTTATACAGTTAAATCATGATCTATTTAAATGAAACAACAAATAACATGTCAAAATATTCTTGAGAAACTATGTAATTAACACCTAAAATATTTAAAATGTATAAATATTTTTAACAAATGGGTGATAAAATATTATAATAAGATAATATATGATATAATAAATATGAATAAGATTCTAATATAAATTAATAACAATCATTATATAGTTACTATGGAGGAAAAATAACATTCAACTAGAAGACAAGTGTGGGAAAGGGATTTTCCTCTCACTTTTTTTTACATCTCTAAGATAAATGTCATATTCTAAAATTAAATAAATTATATTGTGTATATACTTAACTATTTGATATATAAAATCATGAATATATTAATATTCAGGGTATTTAATGTTTCATTTGACAATAATTATATTTTACAGGGATTATTATTCAAATAATTCAAATTGGTTTGGGACACTTTTATTTAGAAATGACTTTTTAAGGGATTTGTCAACATAAGAAAAATGTTTTGGACAAGTAAGAAATGGGTTGGGGACATTTTAATGAAATCCACTAGATGAATCAGTATTCTCATGACATAAAATTAGTTGGTGATAAACCCTTCATGTTTGTCTCTAACCATAATAGATGTGTTTCTACCCACATACTTATCATCATGATAAAGGTATTGACGGTAGTGGTTCATGTCCCAAATACATGATGTTAAATAATTAATAATTGACTTCATTTAAGTTATTATTTATCCCTGAAATTTTGCCTAAATATGTTTATGGTTACATTTCATTTTCTATTGATTGATTAAATTTAATGTGTTACCAGTTATTTAACATTCTATGATGATTTACTCTCATCAATTTATTATTTCTTCTACTATATATACCATTACTGGGCATTTGATCTTACCATTATTCTATGTCATTTACCTAGGATATGATGATTAATCAATTGAATTTGTTTTAAGGGTGTATTTTATATGTATTTATTAGGTATTATCTTCTTCCCCAATGTAAAATGGTTATCAATTATGATCAATGGTTTTAAAAATCAACTAAACTATTCAGTATATTGGGATTTTATTCCTTATAATCATGGAAATTTAATAATGTAATGCATTGGATTTGTGAATTTTTTAAACAAATTAAATTGAATTTGATAAATGACTTATGGGTTAAAATAGAAATACATAAATGAGATAAGGAATTATGATGATTCATGTATTGAAGGACCTATGAATCGTAAATTGTACATGTATTTAATGAATATGATTTTTGGTATGGAATATGAGGTAAATTATGAATGAAACATATACAATTATCTTAGTGGTTTGTGGGGTATTGACATGAGGTTATAAACCCACGTGTTAGTTAGGACTGAGGCTATAAAACCCACCACAATAATTCACAAATTAGGGAGTCAGACTGAGGCTCTAGTCCCCAAATAGTTGCATTAGTTGAGACTACCTAGGATAAGGCTCTCGGGTATTTGTGATTTATTTGATTATGAAATGTTTTTTCCTAGCCAGATAGGAAACTTGTCTTGTTTCCCTCATACATAGTTGATGACCATAATGGTCTATTGGGTAATAAATGAATTTCCTAGCCCATGGATAAAATGAGGTAATGGACTTAAGTAAACATTCTTATGTTATTTAACCTATGTTATATTTTTTTTATCTTTTTAATAATTAATAAATTCAATAAAATATCTATGTAGACTAGAAATTTTGTAGACACACTTGGTGGTAGGATAATGAGTGTTACTCACACCCTACTTGGACCACCATTTGGTACCCATGAATACATCATGGATTCAGTTTAGGATAAGGGAAATGAACCTATGATACAAGGTTCCTTAGGCATGTGATGTTCGTGGAGGAGGGTACCAAACATGGTGTCAGAACCAATTTTTTTATTTTTTTTATAGTTTTTATTTTGGGTTATCCTCGTACTTGGCATTTTATGGGATGACATGGAATATTTACTAAATTGTTTAGGGTGTGTACACAGTTTTGGGAAATGTTTGGTAATAAATGTTATTGTTTATTTCGTTTCATTTAATTATTGTTTATATAATCTATGGATCAAACTTTTATATTGGGTATAGTCTCCCCAGATGACCTATTTGACCCTTTCATCTATTCAGCAGCCTCTAACATACTGGGAAGAATGCATGAGGTCATCGGATGACCCAGCTCAGGGCACCAGTTTAGTAACATCTGAATTTGGGACATTTTAACTAATGAGGCCTCAAGATGTCCAATAAAATTTTAAAAAACATTTTAATCTATGAAACATTAATTTAAAAAAATTATGGTTATACACAGAATTTTTTATTTGTGATCTTTCAAAACTAACTAATTGTGTGAGGTGTACAAGAAAATGTTTCATTAAAAATAAGGAAAATTACATTTTCTTTTAGTTTCTTTAAAACCTATAAATGACTAGATTATTTTGAAATTTATTTTCTCTAAAAATAAACATGGAATATTATAATTTAATATTCTAAAAAAATTAATTTTTATGATGCAAGGAAACATGTTATTGTATTAAATTTTATAAGAATTATTTCTTTCAGACTTTTTTTTTAAAAATTAATGAATAAATAGTTCAAAAAATATTTTAAAATTTCCATTTGAAGCCATTTTAATGAATCTAAAATACTGTTTAAATTTAAATCCAACTATGATTAGGTGATTGAAAATAATATTTTTTGAAATATCTTAACAAACACGAACATGGATTAAAATATTAATCAACATATGATGAAATAAGGTTGTTTTTATAAAAAATAATTTCTCAAAAATTTTAAGTTAGAAATATTTCAAAATGATATTATTTTGTGAATATTATAAGAATAATGATAGGGGAATAAAATATAGGTTTTTAAGGGATAATATCTATATAATTTATTTATATGTATATTTTGAATAGATAATCCCAAAAATAATAGATATTGTAACATATACCCATACCCCATTTCATGTATTGCATCATATGTGTTAAAAAGACATGTCTTATAAATAAATATTCATTATAAATATCTTCTAGAAACATATTAATATATAAATTACTAAATATTATTCTTTAAAAATTTCATATTATATATTTATTAGCAAATTATTCATTAAAATGAGAATTCATGTCGAAAAAGACACATTTTCAAGGCATGTTTCTGTCAGATGGTTATAATAATTGATCCTTGGGCATTTTTTCCTCATATATAAAATATTAAACATGATATAAGAAGTATATTTATTTATTATATACATCTTTAAAATCAATAATATAAATTAGTGGTGAAATATTAATTACATCTCCTAGTGGAGGTGGTAGTCCACACATATGCATGAGTGATATTATCATTATTCCAATGGATTAAAAGGAGAAGAAAGTAGAATATAAAACTAACAGAGACATATATCATTATATTTAATATAATTATCTCATCTTGTTATTATAGTTAGAGAACATTTTTAAGAGGTTTAAGTTGAACAAAATGTTAAAACAATATGCAAGTACATAAACCACTTAAAGTATACTCCATTAAAGATGATATTAAGGATTCTTAGATGGTAATTTTTGGAATAAAATAACATAATTTTTATTTATAATGACATCATGAGATTAATTTTGTAGAAAGTTATCAAGATAAATGTCTCATGTGGTGTGGGTATGAGGGGGAGGAGGTTCCCTTTTATAAGAGAGGTGAGGGAAAACATGTAAATACATAACACTTTAATATATAATATATTTATTACATAAGTAAAGTGGATTAAAAATGAAACATATTCTAATATAAGAAATATATGGTATAAATACCATCGAAAAATAAAATTAAATCATGTTTTTGGTGATATGGTAAACCTTATATCATATGTCCATTTTTTTATCCATTTTTATCATTACTGCGGTAACAAGATTTTTACCATGGTATATATTCATTGTTTAAAAAAATTACATTAACTATATTAAGTTATTAATATTTTTTATTAATGATATATAACAATTATTATTCGAATCAAATTATATATGTGAATGGAATTTTTATTAATATAAGTTCACAATTCATAAAAGATCCATATTTTAGGAAAATGTATTTTCAATCTTAAAGATGAGATTATAAGATTTCCATTATAATTTAAAATAATTATTTAGATAATAAAATGTATTATAGAATATATTTTATTTAAATTTAATTAATATCATTCATCTATATAGTTTTTTATTTATTATGATAAAAGTACATTATGTGATTAAAAACAACTTTTGAGAATGATATTTTCCATTACCTTTAAATTATTTTCTTTTCTTTTACAAAATATTAATAAACAACGAATTAATTTTAAATATGTTTAAAAAATAACTTATAAACATATATTTTTACATATTCATACCCAAAAATTAAATAACATGGTGATTTCATACACATTATACAATAATATTTTAATTGTATTTCACAATTATTTTAAATTTTTATTTGTTATTATAGAAAGATATCAGAGATATAAAACATATTAAAATACAGATTTATTTTAAAATAAATTGGTTTTAAATTCACTGAAACTGTAAAAAAAAAAATTAGGTTTTTCTAGTTTCCACACTAATTCAAAGCTGATATACCATTTAGTTAGTGTTATACTTCCGAACTGATAATGTGAAGAGTAGATGCATGATCACATTTATTAAAACTGTGAAAAAAAATGTGTACATTTCATTTCATTCTGTTGCATATATTATATTAAATATATTAAATATTTTAAATTGACAATTGTTTCCAATTCAATCCATTCTTTACCATTCTACCATCCTTAAATTAGTACTGAATGGTTTGTATCATATCATTGTCTTTTATAGTTCATTATCATTTAAATTATTAATGAAATTTATCATTTATTATTTTTGTAAATCTGATTTATTCTTTATAATAGAAAAATTATATGGATATATTTTAAATATGGATTGAATGGATTAAAATTTTGGATATATTCCTCAATAAATTCCATTATTTTATGTATGTTATTATGGTTATTGGAATATATGAATTTTATCCTACCTCAAGAATTAGGTTATAGAACACTATAAGATAACGATAAAACCATAAACTCAACCAAAAGAGGGAAAATATTTCATCATTGGTAATTATGACTTTTAATATGTATTAAACTGCAAGGTAATGAATATTTTATACCAGGTGATTAGAATAAATGAGGGTACTCCCATACTTTCCTATAAGGTTTTATATGTTATTCAGATAATTAATCTTGTTACACATTATGTATAAGATAATATTAAATAAAAAATCAATGTTAAGGGTTTTGAATTAGAATTTTAAAATTGGATTATATGATATATTTAACCAATTTTTTCAAATAACAACTATTATTATAAATGAAAAAATTTATTTTTATGAAACACTCATTAGAATTATTCTTTTACAAATAGTACTTATATATATAAGTAATGGTATATAAAAAAGATTCCTATAAATGAGGAAAACATAACCATTGTTTAATTAATTCTGGGTTGGAATGTCAATTATGAGGGTGATGGGATGGTCTCCTGGTGAAGTCCCCATGTTTTCATGTTTCAATCAATTTCTTTACAATATATTTTAAAGGGACATGTGTAATTAACATATAATTATTATCAAATAGAACATTAGAATATTGATGAAGATGAATGTTGCATTTACTGACACATTTTATTTTGAGCTATGGGTAAATTGAAATTATTTTGATGATAACGTTACTAAAGGAATATATAAAAGGAATATGAAATATTTTAGAATTATAATAAGTTATTATCTCTGTGATAATCACATAAGGAATCAATATGGTATTATTATTTCTAATGATGTATGGAAAGAAATTTTTTATGTGTGGGGAGAAAGGTACATATAAATAAAGAATGATAAAATATAATGAATGAATATAAGAAAACAAAGTAAATATTTAGTAAAATTGAGCACTTGAAATAGGATAAATCTATACCAAAGTCTGAAATTTCTGTGAATAATCTAATTCAATAAATGTTTGGTAAATCTATCTATATATATTCTTCTAAAAAAATTGGAAATATTTCTTAGACTCTTTTAAATAAAATTTTTTAAACCCATTATATAATCATTTAGATGATTAAATTGACTAGATACAAAATAATATACTTATAAATGAAAGTGAATGTAGATAAAAGAATATGAAAATTTTTGGGGAATCCAGAAACCAAAATGAAAAAAATAAAAAATTGAGAAATACTACTTCAATATCTATCTATTAAATCGTTGTAAATTTAGAATGAACTAAAAATTATTCCATTAAACTCAAGGACAATATTTTTAAAATTGATGAGGTTTTCGAATGAATATTTAAATATGTTTTGGGAGAAAGTAACATGTTAAAAAATGTAGTTGAATATTGAAAAAATATGTTTCTAGTTTTATTCACAAAATGGAATGATTTGAAAATTTTTTAATAAAAATCAAAATAAATATATATATGATTGTTCAATGTTATTATAATAATGTACCTAAAAATTCAAAACATTCCTTTTAAAAGACCAATTAGAGAGTATGAAGTAATAGTTATTTTAGATATGAAATAATGGGATATTATGAATGTGATTTTTTTTTGTGATTTACATATTCACATGGAAAATATATAGCCTTTATTTATATATCTATATCTTCTATACTTCTTATGAAAATATGTTTGAAATATATATGGGTTCTTATGAATTATTTTTCTAACTCGATTGGAACAACGTTTTAATGGGCACAAATAATGTCATAAATATGTGTTTATTGGATATATGTCTTAGAAGATTAAGAAAAAAACAACATATATTGAGAGTGGATATCCAAGACAAATTATAGGTGGTTCATTACATTTTATATCATCAAAAAAATGTGAAGTAGGTAATTTTAATTTTTCTGATAATTCAAAATATATTTTTAATGTTTTTTAGATTTTGGAATTAACAAATATTTTATTACATGAATGGTTTTATATTTTTAAGTTTTTAAAACAAAACTATAACAGTATTTATTAATTATGAGATGATTAAATGCTTTGATAATTGATAAGTTAGCAGTATTTAAATATGACTCTATCATATTTTGTTCAAGTTCCAAATATCAAATTTTATCAGTTTTTAAGAGTTAAATGACCTTAATTTTTAATGTATAAGTACAGAAAAATCCATATAACATTTTATACCATCAATTACATGGAAATGTTAACTTATTTCACTTATGGAATTTTCTAATGATAAAAATATTTTATAGCCTCCTGATATAAATATCAATAATAGTTACATTTGTAACACTTTCCAAAAATTAATATTATAATTAGTGCTTCAGAAATATTATGGATATATGTAATGTGAGACCCCCATATAACACTCATATTAATTAATTTCAACCTAAAACATCTAATACTATCATTTATAAAGGTTTCTTTTTCTACAGATGATAAATTTATAGATATACAAGGTTTTATTTTCTAAATCATAAATATGTATAAATTTCAAAATTTTCTACTTATTGATTTTTAAAAAAAAAATGATACTGAATATAATCCATTATAATTGATAGAGAGGGTGAAGATGTAAATATGGGAACATTAAAATTTTATGAAGATCATGTATATTCACATAACTGTTCACCCTATAGACGCCAATACAAAATAGAATAGTTCAAAATATAAATTTAACACTATATAGAATTTAATGAACTATGTAAAATGAGTTAAATAAAATAATATAATTTTGTGTATTTTTTTTATATAAACCCTTTTATGTATCTTACTGGGTTCTATTATATTTTATTTAAGAGAAGACATTGTATTCTCATTGGAATGAAAAATCCAGATTTTCACATTTCAATTATTTGGTTACAAAGGAAATATTATTAACAATAATGATTACTTATATAATTTTTATTCAAAATTACTTAAATGTAAATGTTTTACTTATTCAAATACTCGTAAAACCAATAGAGTTTATAATAATTGAACGATGGTGGCTGAATATTTAATTTTTGTTTATTTTGATGAAAACTAATTTAAGGAAAAGTATTATGATTTAGAATATCGTGAAAAAGAGATTAGATATTTTAATTTTGGACAGTATAGAACAAGAAATGAGAATAAAAATTTTTGGGTTGAAATTTACCCATGTGAAATAACATGGAAATCACATAGAGATAACAATTTAGATATTGTAATTGTATATTTTGATTTAATAATTCAAAATAGAAAATAATTTTAGAATTTTAATGATCATTATGCTTTTATTTTATAATGTTTATAAAAAGTATTTGTCAAAAATTAACAAATTGTAATTGGATTTTTCTTTATAAGAATAATTAGATCATTTTTCTGGAAATAATGTATGTACTCCAAAATCCCAGGAACTGGTACAAAAATTGATCCTAAGAGAATTATTAAACAAAAATTCAAACGAGTCACACAAAAAGGGGATTATTACAAAACTGACGGTGCCTAAAACCCTACATATCCACCTCCACCCTTGAGGCACAATAGTAAGGGGCCGTAAAACACCACATCATATTCATCGCCAAAATCGCCTTATTGGACAAGGAATCAACTACTTGATTGGCCTCCCTATAATCATGTGAGAGTACCAGTTGTATATGGGTAACCTTGTTGAGGCATTAAACCTAGTGAAGTAACACTCTCAAGGGAATGATGTGCGTTCTTGATTCCGAGGTATGGACTGCAATCTGAGAATCTGATTCAATCGATAACATGTTCCAATTAGAATAGACATCATACCAAACTGCAGAATTGTCGCCAAAAATTTAGCCTCATATGCACACACCAACATCAGTAAAGTGATAAAAATATCCCTTGAAAATGCCACGGTATGTGCAAAAACCCCACCACATCATGATAACCCCAGTGCAGATGAAGTAGTTCCATCCATGTTCACCTTGATCCAGGGGCTTATAGGAGGTATCCAACGTAAATAATTAAGAATCTAGGGGTTATGAGGTTTCCCAGAGACATCATGGAACCTAAAAATATGGAAATCAGAAATACTGTTGTGCATCATACCTGTTTGAATCTGTGAAACAACAAGAACCTCCCTCTAAATGGCTTCCATTACACTCTATATAGAGACATGATTGCTTTCAAATAGTAGCGCATTACGAGCATTCCAAGTGGAGATGATCTTATATGTATCAGCCACGAGCAATATGTTCCCAACATGTTCAATACAGTGCTCCTTAGACATCCCCATTAACAGATTATGAAGCCCCATGTTGCAACTAAACTCTATACCAAACAGGCCTCTAATATACTCCTGAAGCGATATATCATAGTTTCACTTCAAAAATAAATGTTAATCATTCTCCTCAGCTGCCATGCATAAATAAAAAGATGAAAAAAAACTAGAAACCATCCCACTTGAGCTGAACAGGGGTAGGCACCAAGTTTTTATAGATTCTTTAAATCAACAGAAATCTAGAAGGCTGAATAAATGGTGTTTGGAATTACAAAAGACAGGCAGGTGCATGACATGGCCATCCACAAACCGTCTGATAATAATCGCTTCCAGTGAACTTCCCATTGTAGTTATGCCTCCGTTTTATCATGACATAGTCCATTAATGTATAATTATAGACATAAAAACGAACTTGATATTGAACTATGCTACCAAAACAATGCATGTAAGTACGAAAAACAGAAATAGATAAATGACATGTGTTAGGAGGTGCAACCATGCTATCCTGAAGAGGCCTCTTAAGACATGTCGCGATCCAACAATTAAGATGAGAGCCACTGGAAACTATCCATTTGATGTCATGAATGAGTCACATAAATGTGTACTTGAGGGTTTTCCAGATAGATAATACAAGATAGTATTTGTAAACATTAAAAATCATTCCTTTGAATATGTTTGTTAAAATATCACTAGTCTCATCCTTAGAAATCAGCCCCCATGTGAATTTTCTAATGAGACCATCATTGAATGTCTGGAGGTCGTTGAATCCAAAACCTCCTAGTTTAACCAGCTTGATATATTTTTTCCATGAAATAGTGACAATATTCCTCTCATGGACTGACCTCATCCAAATGAAATTTCGTATCATTTTTTAGAGCTATATGATGAGGCCCCTTGGCCATCGATATTATTGAAGGAGTAAACAAACATTGAGGTGATCACTATGTTTACAAGGTATACCCTCCCATCCATAGGAATCAACTTTTCTTTCCAACTGGCATGTTGACTCACAATGCCAAAGGATATTCCTACTCGATGTTTCCTATTAACCATTCCACAAAATAATGGGACCCCAAGATTATCAAAGGGTAGAGATCCCTTTTCGACACTAAGATGTCTTATTATCTCATTCTTCTCACCAATCGTCAATCTATTTCCAAATACAATACAGGACTTGTCTCAACTGATAGCTTGACAAGCCACCTCTACGTTGTGCTCAATGAGTGCCTTGATGGAAGATGTGGTTCTCCATGAAGCTTTCCCAAGCAATACAATTCCATCAACATATAACAACTGTGATGGAGAAAAGACATTCCTTCCACCCTTGATTTTCTTGTTAAAATCAATTTGAGAAAGTGTATTCATGCAACTTCTGAGATAATCATCACTAATAGCAAGGAGAAGGACGGAGTTTTGGTCACCTTGATGCACACACCTAGTGCAAGTAAAGAATATTTTGGGTGTTCCAGTATTGAGAATAGACAACCTCGATAACCAAATAACAGTATTAATCATCATGATTAATGTAGTGGAGAATACATACCTTTTAAGGACATCCATAAGAAAACTCCATTTTAATGTGTCGAAGGCCTTTGAGATTTCAATTTTCATTGAAAAATTCCCTACCTTCATATTTTTCCTCATAAGATTAACAATTTCTAAAGTAGTGAAAAGACAATCCTAGATATTTCTCCTCGGTACAAATCCAAATTTATTAGCAGTAATTATATCACCAACCATTTGACCCATTCTATTCATGAGTATCTTGATAATAATATTAGGGATATTTATTACAAGTGCAACTAGCCTAAAGTCCTTAATATCAAGAGCATTTCCTTTCTTAGGAAATGGGGAAATGAAGCAGTAATTCATCCAATATAGCAGGTAAGAGTGAGTAAATTAATCCTTTATGGATGGGGTAATAACATCTTACAAAATTTCCCAAAATGATATGAATTTGTTTTATTAAATCTATCTAGACGAGGATCACTGTCCACATTTTGAGATAGAAGAGATGTGGGAAATAATATATGTAATTTAGTCGAACTTACAATATGAAAATAATAAATTTTTACCAAATTTTTTGTAGAAAAAAATATAATGGATAAGGAAAAATTGTTAGATATAGGATCAGAAACAGTCTACATTGTTATTTCCTTGAAGAAGGCATTAATAATTCTAAATAACTATATTAATATTCTAGATTAGAGGATATAGATTAATTTCTACCTTACATTTCCTTTCATCAAATTTAATATTTTAAAATGGATTTAAAAAGTTCATTTTTAAAATTGATTTCTTTATAATGAGATTTATATTATATAACCCCAACATTTAAAGAAATAAATACTCTTAATCGTATATTAAAACATTCAAAATCACTTTTTGACTTAATTATGTTCTATGATGTAACAACCCAGGGTTTTACAAATAAATTAAATTAAATGCATGAAACACTAATTCTCTTTGAATCAAATATTTATTTTATATAGATAGTTATAAATAATCCAATAAACATATTTTCCCATTTTTCTATTTTGAATTTTGAAAATCTGATGCAGACGGTGGTGAATAGTAAGTTATTTGGTTTCTGATAGGACAACCATATTTTTTGGTGAATATTAACCTACCATTATGAATAGTAACATTCCCTTATGAATTTTAATATGACCCATCAGAATATTAACTCACCAAAACGAATAGTCACCAAACAAATTAATGTATAATAAGAAGGCATCATATATATAACAATATGACCATAGTATGAGTGTTTGTATTTTTGTAATTCATAAATATTAAATTACACTATTGTAATTAATTTAAAATTTTAACTGAAAATTTATTTTCATAACATGTAGTTATAAATAAGTATTTTATTTTATTATTTTTGTAAGATAAATTTAGGATACATGGATTAGTTTTTGAGGTGTTATAAAATCGGTTATAGTTCTAAAACTCGTATTTATCTAATAAAATATAATATTATTTAAAAATTATTTTTCTCATATTTAGAAATTTATTTTCATAAAATTGACTTCTTTAATTTAATAAAAACATCAAAAAATGGTTAGGGTAAAAATTTTGACTTTTTTTTTGAAATACTATTATTTTTATGAATAGTGAAATTTGATAATTTATGAAATACACAAAAGAAATTAATTTCTCCATCATGATTCAGCCATGGTTAATGTAAATGGAAATTTTTTCAAACTAACATGTAATTATTAATATTTTTTTCTTATTAATCTATACTATTCATTTTCTTGAAAAAAAAAATTAAACTAATGATTATTATATCGTAAACCCTCTCCTCTCCTCCGTTATAAATTCAACCCTCACCCCCTATTCTTCTCATAACTCTAAAAATGTAATAATTTCCTAAATTCTACCCAATATCCTTCCCAAGAATCTTCCCCCATGTACAAGATCTTCTCACCTCACCAAGAAGCCAAAACCAAAAGTTTTTAAGGAAGATCTCAAGGAGAAGAGATCTAGATGTTAATATTAGCTTTCATTTTGTTATGTTAACTTTTTAATTATTTTCTTTTCATATACTCTCTTAACCTACATTTATAATAAATACATTAAATCCAATGTATTATATATATAATATATTTTTTTCATTTTTAGGTAAATAATCATCATCGTTCTTTCACTACACTTCATTTTATTCTAAAAATGAAAACATCATTCTTGAAGTATTGTTTTACTAACATTGTGGACAATCGGTCTTCAATTTCATTTATAGTTTTTAAATATATTAGTAAAACCATTTTATGGTTGGTAAATATTTATATATTTATGATATGACCCCCCTTAATTTATTTAATTAAATTATATGCAAACTATTAATGTTATATTATGAAACTTGTTTGTAATTATCGAAGAACCCACAAAATGATCTAAAACAATATCTTTAATGTTTTAACTAATAAATTATTCTCATATCACGAAATAAAAATGATACATGGTAAAATTTAAGGTTCCCAAAAAAATTAAAATATCATTTTTTCCACTTATATATTTTCCATTTCATTCATCAATAAAATCCATTATGTATCCACCATGGAAACTATGTAAAGAACACACCAAAAACACTATAAATAACAATGTATTACCAATTAATCAGTAGAATAATTGTACAAAATTATCATATAAGTTGTTATAAAAAAATTATTTTTTAAAATTATTAATAAAAATATATTAACCAATATACAATTCGATGAAAAATGTGTTACGGTTGTTGAACCTGAGGTAAGGGATCCCCTCTTTCCCACTTTTATTCAAAAACCTCCTCTATGTAAAGCCCTTTTATTTTCAATTCCTAATGATGTGTTATATTATCACACCTCCCACATAATTACCTTATGATATATTAATGATTATATAATCCCTTATCACTCATTAATCCCTCCCATGTACACTCAATACCATGCATAAATTTTGTAAGGGAATTCTATATCAGATTTCCATTCTTTGGGATAACCTTATACATTATTCATTTTGGGGTATTATGATTATTTGTGTTATGATTATTTGTTTATAATATGTTATATAACATTTATTTATAGTTTATACACTTATCCATTGTATTCTATTAATTATAACTCTAATTATGTTTGTTCAATACTTTCCTTTTATAATCTTTGTAAAAGAATCTTTAATGAAATTCAAAAAGATTGTTTATATATATATATATAATGGGTGCTTTCTCATAATTTCAAGATTCTTTATTTCTATGATAAGTTACATGGACATATTTAAGTTGTTTTAATCCCATTATATCCCCAGATATGTTCTGTTGAGCTAATTATAGGTCAACATATGTTATATTTATCCCATTGTAGCGCAAGAAAACATGTGTGACCCCCATTATAGCTCTCTAATGCATTGGGTACCCCCAGAGATTGAAGTTGACTGAATGGTAATTCCACATGTAAGGTTAATTGTAAGAGTTATATGGTAAATATTTGTCATGGTTACTACATGATATTTATATGAAAGTTAATAAGCTTTTATGTTATGGTTTCCATTGGTTTTTTTGTTATCACATGACTAACGATTTATTTCGTCACATCATTAATGAACTCTTGTGCTCATCAAAAGTTTATAAATTTTTTTCATGGGTTTTAAGTATGTTTAAGAGAATTATAGAAGAATATTACAATGTTATGAAGTGTTTTCCAAGAATTTTTTTTATTTGAAAGGGTTTAAATTTTACAAAAAGTGGATATTATTTTAATAGTATCCTTATGAATGGTTATGGGATATTATGTATGTTTTATGCCCTAATTCTATACAACTCCAAACAATAAAAGATATTAAATGTGTAAGAATGCATGTTCTTGTATAAAACAAATGATTATTTAATGATTTAAGGATTTTTCCTTATATTAGATATTTTAATTAATGATTTTGTAATTTTATTTCGATAAAAAAAAATTAACAAAGGAAAAGTATATAAATAAATTTAAATAATTTCAATAACATTTTGATTGTTGAAATTTATATAGATGATATTATTTTTTTATCATTAAATGAATCATCATGTAAGTACAATTAGAATTAATTATAACTAAAGTTGATCTGAGTCATATGGGAGAATTAAATACTTTCTTGAACATTAAATATTTCAAATAAAGGATAGGATATTTGTAAAGCATTCTAATATTCAAAATGAACAGTTTAAAATATTAGGTCTTCATAGTTGTAAAATCTCTAAAAACCCCATGAGTACTTTATGTAAACTATATATTGATAAAGATAGAAAATTGGGGATATCAAACTCTATAGAGGTATGATTAGAAATTAATTAAATTAAACAAATTAACATTTGGATTTTATATTTAGGGTTTTTATTTTTAAAATATTTCAATGTTAACCTTATAAAATTCACATAACGGTGGTCATAAAATTATAAAATATGTCAGAATATGTTTAAATGGTAGTTTTGTCTATGCTAATATAATATATTTTGAATTTAAAAAATGTATCCTAAAATTGGTGGATATAAAATATATAGAAAAATAAAAAATTTAATGTTTAATATTATTGGAAAAAATATAGATTCGTCGACTAATGTGAATCAAATTTTAATTAATTTATACACTACAGAAGCGCTTTCCATAGCTTCTACATTTTCTTATTCTCAATCCTTTTGGATTGATCCTAAATTTATTGATGTGAATTTATTATTTAGTAATTTAACAATTTTTGGTGATAATCCATCAATTGGTTAAACTTATAAAACCCTTATCATAAAAAATTAATAGAACATTTAAATGTGAGATATCACTTTACAAGATGCCTTATTCGAAATGGTATAAATTGTTTGGAATATGTTCCAACTGATTATCAACAAATAGATACATTTATTAATATTTTAGATTTATTTTATTTTTATAAAAGATTTTTTATAAATGTAATAATTGATGATTAAAATCATAGATTTAAATAAATATAATATAATTTATTTGTCGCTAGAATTAATTCATACAATGTCTAGGTTTATTAATTATTATTAAAATCATTTCACAATTCGGATCCCTCTTCTTGTTTACTCCCATATTTTTAATTAATCATTTCTCCATGGCGATGTTAAATTTTTTCAAAAGGTATTCCTTATAATTTTTATTTTCATTTTTCACTATACTAACATTAAAAATGTTTAATTTCTGCCTAATAAGCATTAAAAATATTTATAATATTTCGTTTAAAAATTTATATAATCAATACTATTTAAATTTACAATTCCTATAAGATATAAACAAGTTTTTTATCTTTGTATACCTTTTAATGTATGTTTCGGTGGACTTCTCAGTGATTTATTCATTTTGTTTTCCAAAAACGCTAACAATAGTTCTCAAACCAATTCATATTACACTTAATTTTTTACTTTTTCAAATTGGTAAATATGTTGAAATTAATGGTTTAAATGACTATTTAATGTATAATTTTATTTTAGTTGGTATCATCTTTTAGAATGTGTAGATTTAGGTGTAGTAATTTTCATTTAAAAATGAAAATTATTTTATTATAAAATATGTTTTAATATATCGTTAAATATGTTTTAATTCAAATCATTCTAGGGAAATTTTTATATCCTAAAAAAATAATTCATACATAGGGAGAGCTAAAAAATTTCCATTAGTGATTCTTTTTATTTGGGAGAACATTTTTTATGTTTAAAACCATATTTTAAAATGTGAGAGATGTGTCTGCTCTTTAATATTTTTTATATTAAAAAGGGGTATAATTTATACCAATAATTTTATGTTTTTAATTGTTAAAAATTTGTGTGATTTTTGAGTGTCACGATTCAACGTAATATATTTTGGTTTTTATAATTACTGAATTCTAATTATTCCCACCAACATGAGTTTTTGAAGAATTAACTTATTGTATAATAAAAAATTAATGATCATTAATTCAGTATCATTGTAATAAATTTCAATTAGTTATATTGTGATTTATGAACAAATTTTAGAGAAAAATACAAAAAATATATTTCATGAAATGAAAAATACTAATGTATATTTTATCCTTACTAAGTCTATTTAATAAAAATTTCAATGTATCAATTTACACATTATATTATATCTGACATATAATCATTTAATATATTTAATATTTATAATAAATATATGATTATGTACATTCATATGTCCCTTTTGGATTAGAGTTTTTGAGAATTATGAAAATGAATTTATAAAAACCCAAAATTGTCCAAGAGATGACCATTATTTTCGATGAAAAAATATTTTGATTATATATCTTCTTTATTCAAGACCAAGATATCATATTCAATGATATATTGAAAATAATTAATTCACATCATTAATCCCTGTAAATTGTTTTTATAAAATAGAGTGAGCATAGAACATAATAATGGGTATAATAAAGATATAAAACCTATTATAACATGTAAACACTTAATTTCATTGAAAATAATTTCCATTAAATATAGAATCATTAGATAATAAAACAAATTTGAGACACGAAATAAAGTTCACTTTAAAAAATTATAACATCAATCAACCTCAAAATCAATCAAAAAATAGTAAATAATTTTAAATTTCATTAATAAATCGTGAAAAATGATGAAAAATTAAATCTTGATAAAATCGTGAACTTCCCTTAAAAACAATCATTTACCTTTTAGATGATTAAAACCCCATTGTTAATATATAATCATCTTCTTATTTCATGAAATCTAATAGTATATATTGGAAATCATTCAAATCATAAAAATACCATAATCGAATCTTGGGAAATCATATTCTTATCACACTTATAAATCACCCATTAAATTCGAGTAACATAACCATCAACATCAAATAACCCATAATAAAATTACATAGATAACATATTTTTTTAAATATTAATTCATTACCATTATATTATATATCTATATCGCAATCTCACCAATCATTATATATAAATATAATTTACCATAATTTGAATAAAACATATGATATATTCCAATTTACATCATAAAACTTGTAAAAACCCATTTGAAAATATAAGAATAGACAATAATAAAGAATAATAAATATCTATTTCATCGATATCTATTTAAAATGAAACATTAATAGAATAATGATAATTTAATTTAAAATTTTTTTATTTTAAAAACATGAAAATGAATCTTTAGAACAATAACATACATGATATTGATAATTAGTGAACACATGGTTAATGATAAAAAACATTTTTTTCAATCATATTGAAAGGAACCCAAAAATGACTTGAATGGAAAACATTAAAAATATTCCTCATTAAAACTTTTTACAGAATGTAAAAAAGTGTTTAATATGAACATAAATAATAATTTATGTTCATAGGATAAAATTTTTATAATAATTCAATTAATATAAAAATTGAAGATAATGAGTTGTGGGAATGACTTAAAATTTATTAAGTAAACGTTTTGAAGAAAACCCCTTACCTAGAATCTCCACACACCTTGTACATATTATAACATCCTGAGTTATGAAATTAATGTGATTATATACATTATTAAAATCCAGTTTCATGTTTATTACTTACTTGTTATTCATTTCATTTCATTTACTTTGATGTTTCATTTATTTACCAAATCAGTGTAATTCACATTAGACATTTGGGTTTAGTTAATTGTCTCTGAAACTACATCAGTATCTATATAATATAAATAATCTTATATTCAACATTTTAATAAATTCTATAATTGTGATGTTTTATGGTTCGTATTATTCAAAGATTAATTAATTATAATAGTTATTGAAATAGTTACTTTTTCATGAATCTTTCATGATAAACTTGGTTTTGATGGTTTATAATAACCAAGATTGTTCATTTTTTTATTCTACATTTATGAGGAATATTTACAATTATATAAGTTTAATTAATATTGAATATTAATATTTTTATATATTCTTATAGTTCGGTCATAATTTTACGGAATTCATATTGATGGTTTGGAAAAAATTCTTAAATATCATTGTATTTAATTTTTTATTTCATCAAAAAAATTAGTTATTTACTAGATTTATCCATTATATAATACTAAATCATCTCAAATTCATCATTACAGCATAATATTAGTAGTATTTGTTTATTAATCATTAATGATAAAAACATTATAAAATCATTAATGAATGTTGTAAAAACACCCAAAAAACATGTTATAACGATTCAATGAGGAAGAATAAATTATTGTATTATAATAATTTCACTTCTTTTTAAGATTAATAACATGAAAAAATTATTAAAATTATAACTAATATTAAATAATATATTAATTAAGAATATAAATAGAAGATGATGGTATGATGTTATTTCTTATGAAGTGTTTTATTATTATCATTTTAGGTGTTTAAAATTGATGCTGAAAATTTATTGTTAATATTTTTAATATAATGAACAATTATATTCCCAAAAAATAAATAACATTATAAATAAAATATTTATTAATTAAATTAATCTAAAAAATTATCAATGTATGGAAGTTATTTAAAATCATATACATCATTCATAGATGTAATAGTCCACACATACCACACGAAATGTTTCAAATGTGCAATGGATGAATGATAGGTATGTAAAATTTTTTCCATTAACATAATTACATTCAATTACACTGATGAATCTAATTTAAATATTATATTGTAACATGCCATGATTTTTGGTATGTCTCTTTAAAAATAAATTTAATCTCCGCAATAGTTGTATTGCATGCAATAATAAGATCCAATGAATCGTGATCTATTATTATTTGAACTTTATAAGCTAGAAAATAATCATGGATGGTATGAGTATGACTATATTAATTATAAAAAGAATATTAATTAGAAAAATATAAATTACATTCATTGTTTATCAATAAACCCAAAAAATTACAATTTGAATGTCAATTAAATGTTTTTCTTAAAAAACTATTTTTGTGTGTGAAATATGATTATATATTTTCAAATTAAATCATATTCTATTATTGAATGATTTTAATGAAAATTAGAAATTATATATTGAATAAATAATTTAAAATTATTCATGAGTTTTTACATGGACTAGGATAATAAAAAACCTAGTTTTATAGTAAAATAGTATTTTTTTTCTTAAATTTCATGAGGGTAAATGTTTGTTAAAACATATAATTTATTTTTGGAAAATATTAATAGTAACAATACTAAAATTTATCATCTCTGTAGAGGTTTAATTTAATTAATATTGGTTAAAACAATGTTATATGGTCATAATATTTCATCTTAGTTATTATTAGTATATGTGATATTGACTCTTATGAACGAAGTCTTGAAAATGATCTTTTGAATGGACACTTTTCATGGAACACAACCAATATGTTATTTAAATCAAAAAATGTTACAAAATGTAAGTCTCCCAGTTTGAAATATCTATTATGTTTCCACGTAGGGACACGATAATTTTTTTAATAAATATTCATGTTGATTATATAAATAATGAAATAATATTCATAACGATAGTTTATTTTTCATTTTTTGTGATTATATAATTACCTTAAATGCTTCTATAATTCTAATACAATATTTAATTATATAAGTGAAAAATATAAATCAGATTACTATAAATATTTAAAGTGAAATAATTTTATTGATTTATATTCTTACACAAATTTTAAATATGTGATGACAAATTGGTTTTTTTAAGATTTATATTTGATATCGAACTTTTTTGTGATGTATTAGAAGTCAATTTAAATGAATTGTTTAAATTTTAAATTTATCATAAGTTGTTAAAATAATTTGTTATAAAATACTTTAAAATCATAAATATCATTAAATTGGACGAGGGGTAATATATTTTCTATAATTTCATCCCTTTTCAATTTATTAATCAGTAGTTACCTTATATCAAAAATTATAACCCTTCACGAGTAAATTTTTTTTAGAGAAGCTAATTTTAAAATAGGATATCTATGGGGATAAAACAAAATATAAGGTTTATAAAACCATACAAACATGTCCACATTTTATTGGATGAAGTTATTTAAACAATATATTACACGAGCTTCCAATTCCTACCCATTTGGATGAATTTGTATCGAGAATCAAGTTACTATAATCTAATCATTTAACAAATTCAAAAAATTCCTATCACTTCTATTATAAACGTGAACCTCCTCATTCACATATTTACATTGTATTTATCATTCTAGTAAGACCAAACATGTAATATATTCTTAATAAGATTCCATTTCTAGATTATAGAGGATATGTTTATCCCAAAAGACCATCATTTGAACCCTAAAATGGAAATTTAATGTAATTATTTCAAGGAATATGTAATCACCATAACCAATCATTTTTTTAATTTCTTTATAATAATCATAATTTATTATAATTGTTATAAAATAATAACAAATGTGTAATATATATATTGAAATGTTATTATTATTATGAAATATACATTATCCACCCTCCTTCATATCTAATTAGAAATAAAGTTACAACTCATTTGTATGTACTAAAAACCATATCTCCCTAGTGATATAATTAATTTTTCACCACCATCTTTAATATATAGATATTATGGTGGGTTTAATGTTTATATTAAGAGACCCGAGTTTTCAATATTATCAAATTTGAGTAAAAAATAATTTTTTATTCTTGAGTTCCCATGAGGGGTAAAATGTTCATTTCCCCTAGAGGATGATCTCATATATTTTTTATTACTACTATATTGGTCCCAAAATTGGGTTCTAACACTATGAAAGGATTTTGGAGGAGTTCAAAGTAGTTAGAGTTCAGTGGAATATTAAATGTTTAATTACTTAACTATTAAATTAATCACGCGGTTTTGGGTTGATGTATCTTTTCAATGAAGCATTGGATTGAGATTTTGACCCTATATATGAGTGTTAATTGGGGGTTTTTATAGGTGGGTAGTAAACTCATAATGGGTATTAGGAATCATGACCGTTATTGAAATCGTAAATTAATGATTTAGTTAATTTACTAGTCAATTTAATTAAATAACCCCCACCCCAATTTTGGGTTCCTATGATAGGAAACAGGGTTAGAGAGACACCATCATGAATGTGAAAGTAAGATATAAACTGGAGGATGTGAAGATGTCACTTTATTTCATCTATGGTTTATATCAAGAACATATCGAGGTGTTGACGCTTTCAAAAGTTGATTTAGACAAAAGTTTCATCATTTACACCATACGGTAGGACTTTTTTTTAGTTTTAGTACCCTCTTCCCATAAATTAGTTTTTTATTCTTTAAAGCCTTATTATGGCTATTGATGATACTATTGGTGGGTCAGTCTATTCTTATTTGGGAAAATGGTGGGATTCAAGAGGATATCATGGGTCTCTCATTTGGACACACCAACTACACAACCCATGGTTATATGAAAGCATTTAATGTTTTATTACAATTTGGGTAAGATGGAAATTTTAGAATTAATAATAGTGTATATTAAGTACACGTCGTGTAGGGGTACATGGCCATGTTCTTGGCCATGTGTTTGTACATGTGAAAAATGACATGGGAAGATAATGACCAGAAGTTACAGGTCATGTACTTTTGGTACATTACATATAATAGTACACAATTAGAACTCATGATTCTTGATACCTAAAAATGTAACTGGCCTGGTGAAGAGTTGACAATAAACACCATGTACTCAAAATTTCACACCATATCCTTTTTCTAGCATGGATGTTTTTGCAATTTTGTTCCTTGAAAATCAATTTCAGACTTCTGAGTAGTACATTTTCTGTGTTTTTTCCACATAGATCACAATGGTGGGATACATTCACCATATATATGTCATATGAATAATTATTTGGACCATGATAATTTATTAGGAGGGTTCCATGAATATTGTATTCATGATCCTCTAGTGGGATGGGTTGGGATCAAGGAGGCCTTGGAGAGGGTTGTAATCTCAATGTTTTTCCTAGAGTAAGTGTTTCTTCAGTTTTTTCTTGAGGATTCATTAGTGAATCATATAAAGTGGAATTTGAGTAATATCTCTTTGATGATCATGGGTTTTCCCAATATATAGTTTCCATAGGCTCTATGTTAAAGCATTTTAGTATTATATGTTATGTTTTAGAATCATCATGGCTAGACCATTTACACGTGGTTAATATCATAGGATGTTGGTTATAGTAGGGCATCATTGTTGGATTAAGTTGAGTCTAAGGGCCTTCTGAAGATTACCTACTAAGATGGTTTCTCATAAGGTGATCATTGTATTTCATGATTTATTGTGCAGAATGCCCACATATAATGGGTTTTCTTTTGTATTCATTGTTGGCATGTATAGAATATGAATCAGTTAGAAGCCATGAAGGGAATCTTGAGTTTGTTTCATATGATGGGGATTGTCTCGATTCTTGGTTGTTATTAGGGATCATTAAGGGATACCATTGAAAAGGTTTTAGTTATGAGGATCTATGTAAGTATGCCTATGTTTTTCTAAGGATCCAGAGGGAAAGGTTTGGGCATAATTTATAAGAAGTCCCTTAGTAGGTGTTTGTGCCATTGCAGTTGGTTTTTGGTGTTATATGGGACCGGGTTTGACGTATTAGCCAATGGGGATGAGTTATTTATGGGTGACGTTGAAATATATCCATCCATTATTATGTTTATGTTTTTTGAGGTTTCTACATTGATTATTACTAGGGGTAATTTGATATGGTTGGGGTAACCACATTATGGAACCTACTTTAACTGTAAGAGTTAAAATAATTTATAAAGTTGGAAAGATGATCCATAGGTAACATTCTGAATATCCATGATAGATATAATTCGAAATGAGCCTCTAGTTATGGTTATTATTATAAATATTATTTGTAATACCAAGGATCTGGACACAAATAAAATACGTTGTTTGTTATTTTCTAGTCCGATATACTTGGAATTAATGGTATACCAACTTGATGGGTGGAGGTATGTTTCATAGAATAATTTTTTTTTGTTATGGCCTAAGGTTCTAGGTACATTATTATATACAATCGAATATACTTATGAGGCCATCAAAATTATGTGTTATGTCTTCAACATGTGGTTTCAGGAACCGTTAGTATACTAATAAGATAATGTTAGAATAAGGATTTAGACCCTAATCGTATACTACATGGATAGAGTTATAGGCTGATGCTCTGTGTGATGGTTACATGTTATTTGAAATAGGATGTTATACTAATTATCGTTCCCTTTAGGCTGGTCAATATTGTTGATTTATGCTCCCTCGAAGTTATGGTTGTCTGAAAAGGGTTCTAAGAACTACCTTTGTGTTTTTTGAAATGTTTTGTAGGATAAATTTTTTATGTCATTATTAATTGTTTGGATTTATTGTTTACCTTTAAGACAGTTTCTCAAGGATTTATTGTTTATGATATTCGAGATTTTTGTTAGACTAAGAGTTTACACTTGGTAGTAATTTTGTTGTAACTAGGACTAATGTGTCATGTTTCCATGTCTGAAATAATGATGGGTCATGAGGTCATGTTAGGGGATAATTTAGATTAGTATCTTGATAGAAATTATTATCAAACCATGGATCTCTTATTTGGTTGGGTTTTGTTACGACTATAATAAATATAAAACCTGATAGTTATTTACGACACATAATCATGCTGACTTTCTCAGAGAAACTCTATCATTTGATGAATTATGTATTGTTGATCGGTGTGTCAGCATTAACGATTGTTGGTTTTTTTATTTTTAATTTTTTTTATGTTGAATATTGACTAAGATGAGAATATTTCATGAGCATTCACTTATGGAACTAGTTTATAGGTTCACCATTTGGTGTGGATTACTGAGATTTATTTCTCAACCCATGTTCATTCACCTAAATGAGCATATACACATTATGTATTCATTCAAGTTGAGAATTGATTCTTGGTGGATAGGTACCATAACCTTGATTTCATGGTTGAGTGGTATGCTTGTGTGGAGTTGAGTAGTCATGATATTTCTTCTAGATAGGTTACTATAGAACAGGTATGTGTTATGTCCTAGAGTTGAAATTACAACTAGTTAAATTTATTTTTCAGTTATTTATTTAGTATGCGTTATCACCCTAGTAGGATATTGTTATTCTATATATGGCGTGGTTGTTTTAGGTATTACTATAATTGGTAATATTAAGGAATATTTCATTTTCGGTTTTTTATTCCTCCTTATTACATTGATCAATATGATTTTTGGTGATATTCTTCTAGTTTTACAGTTAGATATCGGGGTATAGCCTTCTCCCCTATTCAAATTTGACCCCCTCTTCTGCTGTCATCCTCTGGCATATTAGGAGGTGTGCTTTAGGTCTTATAAAGAATTAGATAGGAGAAGCATTTTAGTGGCTACTAGAGAATAATTTTTCAACGTCTTATAAGATAAGTAACTACCCTATTAGTTAACAATTTGTGGATTGTAGAAAGAAGATATAAGAATGTCTTGGAACATATGATGGATACTAGGCTAGTGAATCTTGGAAACCTATTTAGATAGTAAGTCTTTGTTACCAAGGATTTATATTGATGTTCTAGATTTGTGATTTTATGGTTTTACATGATTTTCACACTGAGTGATGCCCATATTATTTTGATTTCATGGTTAATGATGGATTTTAGGTTCATAGGCAATTTTTAGGGGTCATATAAGTTTTTTTACTCTTTCACTCTAGGGTAGAGAGTCATATCTTGCGTCATGATAGGCATGTAGGATCTCAATGTTATAGGCATGATATTATTTGATTTTAAAGATTTCCTTTTATGGATATTTTTGGGGTTATATGGTGAGATACTTGATGGCCGGAATATTAGTGTAGTGACTCTTGTAGATTAAAATAGATAAATTTTGAAATAGGTAGAAACTTTATGGAAGGTTTTTTATGTTTGTTATATTTTTGGGTCCATCAAGATCTGGTATGATGTGAATCATTTAAGAGAGAATAGACACCCTATTTATGGGACGTTGGTAAGTATAGCATGCCTTATGTTGTAAAGTCTTAATGGTGGGTATTTTAATTTTTTTATTTCATGTGACAGAGATATGTGTTTATGTGGATGAATTATGACATGTTACTTTTTGTGAGTTGGCATTTACATAGGTTGGTGGACCTAGTGTCTTGATGTGATACTTTATCGGAAGGGATGGGTGGGAGAGCCTATTACTCAATTTAAATGACACTATAGTATGGATTCATTACTATTTTACATTCAAAGGAGACCCTTGAGGGGGGTTAGCTATGTTATTAGTGTTTTTTGTTCATTTGTCACATAATAATAATTTGGAATCCTAAAAATTGTATTAAAAGTAGACAACTTGGATGGAAGTTTAATTTTGTAGGATGAAATTTGTTTTGAGGTAGTGTTCATATGTTCTAGTGTTTAGGACTAGTGGCTGGTTTTTTAAGGGTTAGGATCATTCAGGTGACTATACTAAGAAATAATTGTGCATGTGTGTTGTTTTTTGTAGATTTGGTTTGGATTGAGAGAATGAAAGGTTCTTGAGTTTTCTTGGTTACGACTTTTGAGAAGAGTTTTCATGAGATGTGACTAGTTAGAGTAGAAGTAGGTTATGTGGTTGGGTTACACAATATCGTGTATGATATTGTTTCTAATAGAATATTGGCAATGAATGTGATGGTGATTCATGGTATCATTTGGTTTGTGAATCAGATGTTACGAGAATGTATATATGTGGTTCTAGAGTTTGGAAGGTAGTAATGAGTGGGATGATAATTGTTTCTGGTGTAATAAAAGGAATTCATGTATGTTGTCCTAATTCCATAGGCTAGAACTATGGATTATAAAATTAATGAGGTTGTGGTGGTATTCATCAATTATATCATAGTATAGTCATATATTTAGATGTTTTAGTCCAATATGTTGACATTATCATGAGTATTCAATGATAACTGAAAATTTATTGCATGATATATAAATGATTCCATTGGTTAGTAAGGGTCCTCTACAGAGGTTACTCTTGTTGATTAGATTGTTGGATGTTTTATAGTGGGGAACACACAATCAGTTTTTTCTAGGTTAGGTTCCTATGGTGGATCAGATATCGAAAAATACCATGGGTGTTGTTATATTTTTTTCAATAGGAAATATTAAATGTTTTGTTATTATTTTGGTGGATCAAAAGGGTCATTCCTTGCTCTAGGGTTTGGTTTTGACTATGTCATGTACTTGGGGGAATATGTTTGGTTAAGATTTGTAGAAAAGGATAATACATCATTGGAGAGTACCAGATAGGGTATGGTGATGTGAACCATGTTTGGATAGGGTCAAGGGTTAAGTGATGTACTTATAGAGTAGGTTGGTGAATTAATGACGATGCATTTTAATACGCAACTCCCATGATGGGATGTTTTGTGGGTCATAATCAGTAGATGTGGGTTGAGTTCTTTCGTGGGAGCACTGTGATTTTTATTAAGAGTCTTAAATGATGATGTAAAATATTGAGTAATATGTGTGTTCATCAGATATTATCCATGCCTTTTTTAATGGGGTCAAGTAGTGGAATAGCCTTTCAGGGGTTGTATTCCATCGCATTATAATTTTTCAAAGAAACCAATTTGGAAAATATGTGTAGAATTAAATGATTTTAGACTTATATGAAGACTAAGGTGGTTGGTATGTGTTGTGGGAAGACCAAAAAGCCTTCATGAGGAATAGAAGGTTAATTATGGAGAGTTTGTAGAGAGAAAACTTTTTATGGATTTTGAATTTTGATTACAAATACAATTTTTTATATGGTTTCTCAGGATTTGTAAAATCGTCCTTTACACTAGTATATTACCTTAGATGATCCTAATGATGACTCTGTTTTCCCCAGAATAAGTTATTTACCCTAGGAAAGCTGTGTGGTGGAGTTTTCAGTAATTTGTGTTTTTTCAGAATAATAAATACTTAATTAATTATATATTAAATTAGTCATGTGGTTTTGGGTGGGTGTATTTTTGGAATAGATTATCAGATTATGATTCTGAATTAGTTATTTAATGTTAAATATGGTTTTTCAAAGGTGGGGTATAAACATTCCTCTAGTTTTGGGACATGATACACATATTAAAATGGGAAAATAATTGGTTAATTAATTTATTAAATGATTAATACAATTAAAATGGTCTCCCCACCCATTTTGGGTTTCCTACACATGAGAGGAGTGGGGGAGGGTGCCTCCCTGTCATGTGTGATGAATGGATCATAAGAGGTAAACATGGAGATTCTGCAAGGCTATATCCCATGCATAGATCAGGACCAGATCAACGTCCAGTAGCTTCCAGAAGTGGATTTGGATCTAAATAATTAGTGTTTAGGCCACGAGGTTTGATGTTTTTTGGGTTTTACTTATTGATCCAAATATATTATATTTCTAATCATTATTATGACAACTAAATAAAGCATGGGAGTCTATCTGTGCTTATTTTGGGTGAAATGAGGGTTTCAAGTGGTTTGTATGGGTTTCCTATTCAGAAACCCGAATGACACAGTATGTGGTCCTATGAACAAAGTCCTTTTGTTATTTACATTTGGGTATGATGAAAATTTCATAATTACATTTCATGTACATTATTTATAAGTCATGTAGTTGTAAATGGCCATGTTCCTAGCCCTGTGAAAACATACATGGGAATATGTTGTTTGGAATGTGCATGTTGTGTACATTGGTTATACACTATGTAGTAGTAAACATGGAGAACACATGTTTCTATAGGAAATTATAAGTACATGTAAAGGTGTATATTTGATAGTTCATGTTGTGTACTAGAAATTTTATTACATTTACATTTTCTATCATGGAATTTATGAATTTTTTGTTCCCTCTAACTCACATTTAGACTTGCGAGTAGTCAATTTTGAGTGTAATTCCTCATGGATTGCAACGGTGGGATCCATTTATAATATAAAGGTATTATAAATGGGTTGTTTTATAATGATAATTTAGTATAAGGGTTCCGTAAGAGTTGTATTCATGATCTTATAGTGTGTTTTATTTTGGGATAGGATTTCGGGGTGAGGGTTGTAAGCTCGGTGTTGTCCCAAGCCTAATCGTGCATTGGTGTTTTTATAGTTGTTTCATTAATGAATCGAATAATTCGAGATTAGAGTAGTATCTCTATAATGATCATGGTTTTATCCTATGTAGAAGAACCATTTTCTCAATTGTAGAGTTGTTAAGTATTAGATCCTATGTTTTAGGTTCATGCCAGATAGACCCTTTGGCGATTGTTGAGGTCATGGGATGGTGGTTTTGTTTTAGTGCAATTATGGTATTAAATTGAGACTTAAAAGATATTGGGGATGACATAGTGGGATGGGTTTTTTTTGTTAATTTATCATTTGATTCCATGGTTAGTTATTTTAATGACCATGTGGGATTGGTTTTCTTTTGGAATCCTTGTTGTCATGTGTTGATCATGAATCAGTTGGAGGACACTAAGGGCCTCTAAAGAATATTTCTTATGATTGGGATTGCCCTGAGAGTTGGTTTTTATCATGGATTGGTATGGGATACCACCTCTTGAGTTCTTGTTCAAAGGATCCATGTAAGGATACCCATGTTTATGTTAGGTTCAAATGGGGCAAGTGTGGGCCTGATTGATAGGACAAACAAGAGCGGGTGTGTGTGCCTTTGTAGTTGGTTTTGGGTGTTCCTTGGGACTCAGTTTAATGAATTAGATGATGGGGATGAGAAGTCAATGGATGAGATATATTTATATTTTCCCTTGTTATGTTTTAGTTCATTGAGGTTGAGCCTTGGATTATTCCCACATGGTGACTTTATATGTTTTGGTTACTACATTATAGAACTTTCTTTAATGTTAATATCTCTGATAGATAAGGTAGTGGGATAGATGATACATATCTATTGTTCGGAATATTTGTGATTAATATTATTGGACATGAGGTTTCGAGGTTAGTTAGTGTAATATAGAGTAGGTTTCCAAATGAGGCTCTAGACGCAGATAGTATACATTATTGGATATGTGCTAGACCTATGTTATAGGAATTAATAGTATACTAGATCCATGGTTGGTGGACAAATAAACATTATCCAGGGATTGAGTTCTTATTAAGGGATCCGAGAATATTTATTTTTAATGAGGAGAATAGTTATTATGAAAAAATATGTATGTGATACGAGGATGGACTTGAGATTCTAGGAACATGATGTATACAAGTGAGATAGTGTTAGACTAATGCTCTTGAAAATGATAGTACAATTCATGGTTGAAGTTCCATATTGATTCTCTGGTTAATTATGGAATTCCATGTGATATAGGACACTAGAGTAATACTCATTTTATCTAGGTTGGGCCAGAATGATCCTCTGCTCACCACAGATGTTCTTGTTACTAGACAGTGCTTATGACAACCTCCTTTATTTTTTGTGTTGGGTTTGGTATGATCAATGTTATGTATCGATAAATAAGGATTTCATGTATGGTATATATATCATACTAATTATCAAGTAATTATTTTTTGTGATACATGAGATCGATCTCAATCTAAGGGTCATGTCATTGGTGGAAATTTTTAGTAACTAGGATAGATGTGTCAAGGTTCCATGTGTGAAACAATGTTGGGTAATGAAGAAATAGTGGGGGTGTCTTATATTAGTTTAACACACCTTGGTTTCATGGTACAATTCTCATTAAATAATACAATAGCATGTGTTATATGCATCTTCGAGTTCTAACACACCACAACCAATCAAACTAGCCGTTATGAATCGTAATACCCAATTTTTGAAAATTTATAAATTTTTTCTTTCAAAATAAACTTCATTTTTGGATTTAGAGTATCAAAATTATCTTAGGGTGATTTTTTGGTATTTTTCTAAAAACATTCAATTTTTAATGAATATTGACAAAAACTAAATTTTAATTAAAAATAATTTCATTAATCAAAAAAATCTACAATGATAAATTATTATATTGAGTGTTTTTTAAGTATAATTATATTATATTTTTACCATTTAATCCAATGTTGTTCGTTGGACGTAATTTCACATTTAAACTGGACATATGAAAGTGTCAATATTTTGATAGTTATTATTTTTTTAAAAACTCGATTTTTGTTTTGACAAGGCGAATAAATTTTAAAATAATTTCTTCCATATATATGTTTTGAATTCAAAAAAATTGATTCCATAGTTTGAATCATGAGGTCCAAATTTTTTAAATTGGTTACTTTTATTTTTAGACATTTGAAATAATTACATCGGTAAATATTTTATTTACCCTGGTTAAAGAGTAAATCCGGTAAATAAGGTAAGAACATAATATTATAATAATATTAAATTACCTTAACATGTCTCTTAACCATATTGTAGGATACATTTCCAACCATGGGCATCCTTGGGTCGATTTGGGGACCCCATGGATTCACTTATAAGTGATAATGACACTTTATATTAATTAAGTTAAAGGAAATACCAAAATGACATAAGCATAAATCTTTTAGTAATTTTTTTTACATTGGGAAATATATATTATCATTTCGACTATAAAAATTTATTTGAAATATAAAACGGTGTCCTACATAATGGTACTCTATTTAAAAATTTTATACATTGAATAATTATATTTATTTATGACACAATAATGATGTGGTATTTTCCTTATTAAAGAAAGATTCAAATAAATGGTATTATAAATGTTACAGTAAATATTATATGAAAGTATTGAACCCATACATGAATTTTCTAGGTAAATGTAACATGTTAGGATTGATTTAATGAATTTATTTCTAATTAATCAAGTTATTCGGACTTTAACCAAATTCAATTATTAAATAGTGTCAAAATTTACATAAAAGAATTTTTAAAACAAATTTTAAATTATTAATTTATATACTATTTTTAAAAATATAAGGATCAAACAAATGACTTATATAATGATATTTGTATCAGTAATGAAACAATTGGAGTTTACTTGGAAATTTATAGTAATTTTATTAACCATATAATATAAATATACAATGAGACATGGTAAATGTCAAACTATTTAATTAAGAGTTAAATCTAAAATATAAAGTTAATATGGTGACCCAAACCTATCAAAAACCTCTTGGTTGAGTGGTTGTTGACCTTCCCCACCTTATCCTTTATATAATTTATTTTTTGGCCATTATGAACCTAAAATTATTTTATTATAAAATAATATTTCAAGCTTTTCCTAAGGTGCCCCTCACCACTCTTATAAAAGGGTACTCCCACTTCTCTAAAATTAACACCTTCCAAGACTTTTGGATTGGAAAAAACCTACCCAAATACACTCTATACTTTCCTACATTCATCTTATTGTCTTTATTTTAGTTATAAATCCAACCTATGGAGCCATTTTGATAAAATCAAAAGAAAGAACCTGAAGAAGAAGTAAATATTTCATCACCTCTTTCAAGATATTTTATTCTTCCACTTCCTCTTAATTTATTGCTTCAATTCTAAAAGAATAACTAAAATATATTATATATAATATGATTTTATTAGAAATATTCTTCAACCATATTCATTACTTAATCCATCTTTTGAATGGCATGTCACCATACGTGCGTATGTATGGCTTAACATCTCCCTATCATGGTCTAATTGTTATTCAATAAATTATTATTTAGATAGGTATAATAATGATATGTAATTGATGGAAATAATAAATATAACATGATAATGATTCTATATTTATGATATAACATCCAATTATATATTATTTTAATATCAAAATAATGATATTGTCCCTCCTGCGTACGTTCAGATTGCCGTCTCCATGAACGCGATGAGATTCATTTTCCTTTGTATCAATTCAATAATAATTTTCTTTATATTATTAAAAGTAATGCTCAAAGAATTAATATAATTATGAATATGAATAAGATACATCCTATCCATAATAATCATTACATACATAACAAATCATATAAAGGAAAACAAATCAGTTAGCACATGAAACGACGATACAACTAAGATATTATTAACAAAGCAATGTTAAAAGATCATATATGATATCATATTAATGTATTTGATTATTGTATAATTTAATAACAATTAATTCACCATTATATAGCTGGTTAACCTATCCTTGACCACGGACAATTACAAGGTAAGGGTTAACTATAAAATCTCTTCATTATCCGAGGTTGTTTATAGGTAATTATCTATTGGGACCTCTTTATCATCCACATCCATGTTTCCTAAAAATGTATTCCAAAACATTTTTACTCTTTACTAGACTATGGGTTAATGTAATTTATACCCTTTTTTATCTTTTTATAAATTTTTTGAAAGGAATATTTCTGTCAATTTCCAGACCAGGTAATTTATGACCTTTTCGACACAATTAAGGTAAGAATGTGTTTTTATCTTATATGGAAGATGCAGCTATTTTACACCATTATAACTATGTAAAATCATCCCTTACACACATATAAGAATATTTTCAAAATAAATTTTTTCTTTATAATTATGTGACTCTTAGAGGATTTCAAAATAGAAAGTGATATTTCTCTAAAAAAGTGTTGATTTCATCTATTTCAACATACTTTGATGGATTTTTAGCTTATTTGAAGTTGATTTATTAAGATAAAAAACTCTATATTTTATTGAAGTATTTGTGATATTTTTTAGTGTGTATATGTTTTTTACACCATTCATTGATTATGGAAAAAGTATTGACATTTTGTATGCTAGTTTTAATACGAGGTTTTATGTTATGTTTAAATGTTTTCGTATAAAGAATGCATTGGACATAGTATGTGATTGGTGGAGCCCACTATTGATCCTTGATGCATCGGTAGGTCTCATGAGACAAATTAGGGTCTTGGCACAAGGCCTTCACAAAATATTATTTGGTGTCTTGGAAGAAGGCCTTGACTATGTGGTTATAAAGACTGACATTATGCATTCAATCATTTTTAAAGTGGATATTGATATTGCATTTGATTATTCAACTAGTATAATATCCATGTGATTAAGTAAATGGAATTATTTTGATTTATATTTTCAATATTATGCTGATGTTAAATTTTAAAAGGCTTCTTTTTTAGTTTTATACATTGCCTTAAATGTTTATGCTTATTTATAAAAGTTTCCACTATATTGTTATCCTTACTCAGTATCTAAGCTCACCCCTTTCTATGTTTTATTTTCCCAGGATGCAAAGAAGTATATAATGAATGAATTATAGTGATAGTATATGGTATCTCAGTGTGGTCTAGGGGAAAAATGTTGTTGTAGTTTTCCATTTTATGATGTAATGTAAACCTTGTGAATGTATCTAGTACTTCCAAGGCTACTAAACTAATCTGTTTTTTGAGACTTGATATTTTGTGATCTTGAAAATGATACATAATAATGCACCAACTCCGGGCTTCTACGGTCAGGGCATGATAGTTGGTATCAGAGAAAGTTTATTAAAAACCTTGGAAACTAGATTTAGAGAAACTCTTATTAGAGAACATAGCCCTAAGATAGATTTTGAGGATTAGTATAGAAGAAAATACTAGAATTTTGGTATTTTATAGATTTTGTGAGTTTTACAAGAAATATATACCTGTCTAGATATGAGAAGGTTTAGGTGGCTCTAGAACAAATTTACCTAGGGGTACAACTCGAAAACACCGCTTTGAACAAGACTCAAATGGAAACTGGTGAATGGCAATGGGCCTTGCTGCACTCTAGGTTACGACTCATCCAGGGGATATGCTTAGGATAATTCTCATTTTACTTACAAACCATTATAAAGGTTTTATGAGTATATACTTTCTCAAAGAAAACATTTTTATGATTATGGATTATATCTATAAACTGTTCAATTTATGTTAATTGTTTTACAAGTGTGTAATTATGTATTTTGATTCATAAACTAATCTAGTTCATGGAATTGTTTAGAAATTGCACATAGTGTAAGGAATGGAAACAATATCAATGCATGTAATCCATGTTGGGATATCCCTCTTACTAAAGATGATTATAGTGGATCTGGTGAAGCAACTGGTGCTGATCAGCTTATCACCATACTGGGACAACTCACTCAGGTTATGAATAATAACATTACCCATATGGAGCACCCTGATCCACAGCCTGGAGGATCAATGTTAGATCACTTCATGAGGAAAAAACCAACAAAATTCAATGTGATTACTAATCCATTGGTATCTAAGTAATGGATATGTCCATTAGAGAAAATATTTCATTCTTTGGGGAGTAACGAAATGGAAAAAATTGTCATGGCAGTTTACCGCCCCACTGGAGATACTGATCAATGGTGTTCATTGATTCAAAACAATAATGAAGATGATGAAGTATCAAATATGTAATGGAGTGAGTTTAAAGAGATTTTCATAGAAAAATAATTTCTTCATGACCATCAAGCTGATATAGAAAGACCATTTCTCAATCTGAGGAAAAAGGAGGATGAGAATGTCGCAATTTATGAAGCCAACCTTACAAAGTTTGCAGGGTATATAGAAGATTATATACGTAACCCAAGAAGTAATATTGATCATTTATTTGATGGGTTAAAACCATTTATCCATCGATAATTAGTCTCATAATCCTTCTCGTCATATGAAGACATTGTCTTATGCTCTATCAAGAAAGAAAAGTAATTCTCTAAGTCATACGACATTAAAGAAAAGCAATAGAAGAAGAGATCTGCTGAAAACTATGGAAATGGAAATAATGGGAAGAAAGAAACTTTTGAATATCCATCCTGCAGTAAATGTGCTAAGAAACACCCCTTTACATGCTTGAAGGGAATGGGTGTCTGTTACAAGTGTGGTGAAAATGGCCACCATGCTCGTGATTGCAAGGGGAAGAAAGAGGCTGTCGATGTTGAACAATACAATTGTAGAGAAAGGGGGAATTATGAAAATGAATTTATTAAGCATAAGGGGAACATACCTCAGAAAAGGCCAAGGGATCAAGTCCATGCTTATGTTCTCACTACTGCTGAGGTTAAAGCTATGAAAGACATGGTGGCAGGTAATTTAACGGTTTCCTAAAGTATAGAAAATTCTTTTTCGGACTCTAGATCATCACATTATTTCATATATTTCTAGTTTGTTTAAAAATTAGATATTTCTAATTTTATTTAATAAGGGGGTTGTCAGTTTAAACTCCTAAGGGAATTATCATTGCAATAAGGTTTTGTGAATCAGTTCCCAATAAGACATATAAACGTTATATATCTGTTGATCTCATCATCATACCCATGATTGAAATTGATATAATCCTCGATATGGATTGGATTTCAGACCATGATGTGAAAATTTATTGTAATAAGGAGGTTACAATTGTTGATGATGATAAGGAGTACCTTATATTTAGAGTCGAAACATCACCACCTAATTTTTATCTATATCCACACCCAGTTGCAGAAATAAATTCAATTATTGGGGAGAAAGAAATTAATTAGCTGTGGGTGTGGAAAGGAATTTTCAAATTGAGGATATACCTATTATAAAATAATATGTTGATGTGTTTATTGATGATTTACCTTGATATCCTTCATAATGAGAAATTTATTTTTCTATTGATTTAATTCCTAGTTAAAGGCCCATATCAGAGCCCCCTTATAAAAATTCCAATGTGGAATTATAGGAACTAAATAAAAAAATAGAGGAATTGAGTAATAAGGGATTTATTCTCCCTAGTGTTTCTACATGGGGATACCCTGTCCATTTTATTAAGAAGAAAGATGTATCTATGAGGCTGGGCATTGACTACAAGGAGATCAATGCTATAACAATATAGAAAAAGTATCCCCTACCTGGCATTGATGATTTATTTGACCAAATTCATGGAGCTCAATACATTTCAAAGATTGACCTTCGATCTGGATATCATTGGTTGTGTGTGAGGAAGGAAGAAATTCTGAAAAAGCATTTGAAACCAGGTATGGGAATTACAAGTTTACAATAATCCCTTTTTGATTGACTAATACACCCTCTTTCTTCATGGATCTAATGAACAGAGTTTTCAAGGAATGTCAGGATGAATCTTTATTGGTATTAATTGATTATATATCGTTATACTCTAAAGGAAATGAATATCATGAAAATCACTTGTGCATTATCCTCAAGACTGTTAGAATAAATGAATTATATGAGAAGTTTAGCAAGTGTAGATTCTGGCTTCATGAGATTTCTTTTCTTGGCCATATTGTCTCTAAGGATGGTATCTCTGTTGATCCTTCTAAGACCAACGCAATCCAATAATGGCCAGAACCGATGAGTATAACTGAGGTATGCAGTTTTATTGGTTTAGAACGTTATTATTGAAGTTTCATCTAGAATGTTTCCCGGTTGGCTAACCCATTAACAATGATCACACGAAAAGGGGTTAAATTTGGTTGGACAAAAGAGTGTGATGAATGATTTGAAGAACTAAAGAAAATATTAGTTAATGATCTTATATTGACACTACCAGAGGGGAATGAAGGGTTTGTTATTTGTAGTGATGCATTAATGAAAGGACTTGGTTGTGTCCTTATATAGAATGATAGGGCTATTGCCTATGTATCACAACAGCTAAAAATTAATCAGCAAAACTATCCTAGTCATGATATTTAGTTAGCTGCTATAATATTTTCTTTGAATATAGTGACACACTATCGATATGGTGAAATTTTTATATTTATAATGATCACAAGAGTTTGAAATATTTTTTCTCACAAAAAGAACTCAAAATGAATCAAAGGCGATGGTGATGGCTTGAAGTACTCAATGATTATTATTTCACTATACACTACCACCCGGGGAAGGATAATAAGGTGGAAGATGATTTGAGTAGAAAGGATCATGGAGTTTTGAACAATATGAGAGTTGAAAAGGATCTTATATACATGGATATAGTAAAGATTGATATGGTAATAACCATGGAAGTTGAAACATCAATACTTTTTCAAATGGTTTCCAAACCATCTTTACAAGAAAGGATAAAGGGTTCTCAGACCGATGATGAAGAGTATCATAAGAAGATTAAAGCTGTGAATGATGGGAGATTGAGTGACTTTGTGTGTGAAGATGGAATTTTGAAATTTGGGAGGAGACTTTGTGTTCCAAATATACCAATTCTAAAAAAGGAATTGCTGGATGATGCTCATAGTTTCAATTTCTCATATACACCCTAGAAGCACTAAGATGTAGAGATATTTGAAGGAACATTTTTGATGGGACAACATGAAGTGGGAGATTTCTGATTTAGTGTCATGATGTATGGTTTGTCAACATGTTAAAGCTGGAAGGAAAAAGCATAGAGGAGTCATGCAACCTCTCTCCATACCTAAGTGGAAATGGGATAATATTACAATGGAAATTGTCATGGGAATACCAAAGACTCCTAGAAGGAACGATTAAATATGGGTCATTGTTGATTGTATTACCAAGTCAGCACATTATCTTTCTATAAAAGAAGATTTACCACTTGATCATATAGGAAGACTATATATTAATGAATTTGTGGGTCTTCATGGAGTACCACTATCGATTGTTTCTGATCGTGATCCCCATTTTACATCAAGATTCTAAAAATTTCTTCAGAAAGGCATGTATACTGAACTTAGTTGGAGCACTGCCTACCACCCCCAAACTGATGGAAAATCAGAATGGACTATTCATACCTTATAAGACAAGTTGAGATCTTTCTCACATGACTTTAATGGTTTGTGGGATCAATATTTACCTCTGGATTAATTTTCCTATAACAATACCTTCCATTCATGAATTCAAATAGCACCATATGGAGCATTATATGGAAAGAGATGTCACACATCATCCCTTTGGGATGATGTTGGTCAATGAAAACTTGTAGGCCTAGAACCTGTTGAGGAAATGATGGAAAAGGCGGAGGTAATCCAAAACCCCATCAAGGAATCTAAAAGTTGGCAGAAGAATAATGCTGATAATTGAAGGAAGGATTTGTAATTTCAGGTAGGAGATCATGTTTTCTTGAAGGTATCTCCATGGAAGGGTGTTATAATTTTTGGTAATAAGGTTAAATTAAGTCCCAGGTACATCTGACCATTCGAAATTCTAGAATGAATTGGGGATGTACCTTACCATTTGGTAGTGCCGCCAAGTCTCTCCAAATTCCATGATGTGTTCCACGTATAACTATGGAGAAAATACAAGCCTAACCCAACACATGTACTAACCTTTGAGAATTACAACTACAACCCAATATGTCTTATTGTGAAGAGCCTGTCAAGGTTCTTGATACAAGAGAACAAGTGCTGAGAAACCGGACGACTCATTTGGTAAAACATTCAATGGAGAAACCACAAGATGGAAGAAGAAATGTGGGAACCTGCGGAACATATGATGAATAACCACTTGAGTATTTTTACACAGTAATAATCTATCAATTTCAAGGTAGAAATTATTTGACGGAGGGGAGAATGTAACACCCCAAACTTCCATATTAATCTTCTCTTTGAATAATACAATAGCATGTGTTGTATGCAACTTCGAGTTCTAACACACTATATCCAATCAAACTAGCCATTATGAATAGTAATACACAAGTTTTGAAATTTTATAAATTTTATATTTCAAAATGGACCTCATTGTTGGATTTGGAGTATTAAAAATAGCATAGGGTGAATTTTTGGTATTTTTATGAAACCATTCAATTTTTAATGAATAGTAAAAATACTAAATTTTAATTATAATCAACTTTTTAGATAAAAATAATCTATAGTGATAAATTATACTATTGAGTGGGTTTTAAGTACAATTAGGTTATATTTTAAAGATTTAATCAAATGTAGTTCATTGGACATAATATCAGATTTAAAATGGACATAAGCAAGTGTCAATATTTTTATAGTTATTATTTCATAAAAAACGTTTTTTGTTTTGACCGCATGAATTAATATTAAATTATTTTATTCCATTTTTGTGTTTTTAATTTAGAAAAATGTATTTCGTATTTATAATCAGGAGATCCAAATTGAGTAAATAGGTAAATTTTATTTTTAGAAATTTTGAATAATTACTTCGGAAAATATTTTATTTACAATGGTTAAAGTTTAAATCTGGTAAATAAGTGTAAAAAAATAATATAATAATAATATTAAATTATGCTAAAACATGTCATAACCCTATTTTCTAACAAATTTCCGACCATGGGTATCTTGGTGTCGATTTTGGGCCTCATGGAGCCACTTGTAAGTGATAATGACACTTTATATTAATTATGTTAAATTAAATACTGAAATGACATAAGCATATATATTTTAGTAAAATAAATTTTTACATTGGGTTATATATGTTATCCTTTAGAATATTAATATTCATTATAAAGATAAAAATATTTCCTACATAATTTTATTTTATTTTTAATTTTTAGACATTGAATAATTAAATTTATTTATGATATAATAATAATGCAATATTTTCATTATTAATGAATGAATCAAATAAATGGTATTATAAATGTTACAATAAAAATTATTTGAAAGTTTTAATGCCATGCATGAATTTTCTAGGTTAATATGACATGTTAGTATTTATTAAATTAATTTATTTCGAATTAATAACGTTTTTGGGTCTTTAAAAAATCAATTATTAAATAGTGTCAAAATTGACATATAGGAATTTATAAAACAAATATTATATTATTAATTTATATAATATTAATAAAAATATATGGTTCGGCCAAATTACTTATATAATGAAATGTGTATCATTAATGAACCACTTGTGGTTCTCTTGGAAGCTTATAGTATGCTTATTAACCGTATAATATAAAAATACAAAGAGACATGTTAAATGTCAAACTATTTAATTAAGAGTTAAATCTTAATGATAATGTTAATATGGGGACCAAAACCTGTATAAATCCTATTGGTTGTGTTTTTTTGACCTATCCCCACATTAGACATTAAATAATTCATTTTAGAGCAATTAGAAACCAAAAATTATTTTATTATAAAATAATATTTCTAGCTTTTTATTAGGTTCCCCTCACCTCTCTTATAAATGGGCACTCACCCTTCCCTAAAATTCACACCTTTAAAGCCTTTTTTCTCATCCAAAGCCTACCAAAATACCCTCTAAATAGTAATAAATCCATCCTAGAGGCCTTCCTTTTGTCGTAAATCCAACCTATGGGGCCCTTTCGATCAAATCAAAAGGAAGAACCCAAAGAAGAGGTAAATATTTCATCACGTCTTTCAGGTTTATTTCTTCTTCCACTTCCTCTTTCTTTGATGTTTCCATTCTAAAATAATAACACCAGTATATTCTATATACTTTGATGTTATTATAAATATGGTACATCCATATTCATATTTCTATCCATCCTTTTAATGGCATGTCACTATACGTGCGTACGTACGGCTTGTCGTCTCTACGTCATGGTGTAATTGTTATTCAATACATTATTATTTAGATAGGTACAATAATGATGTGTAATTGATGTAAATAATAAATATAAAATGATAATGATTCTTTACATATGATATACCATCCAATTATATATTATTTTAATATCAAAAGAATGATATTGTCGCTTGGCCGTACGTACAGATTACCGTCTCCACGAATGCGATGAGATTCATTCCACATCATATCCATTCAAGACTAAGTTTCATTAGTTGATTAAAAATAACGTTTAAAGACATAATATCATTCTGAATATTAATATGATATATAATATCCATAAAATACATTCTTATATAACCAATCATATAAAACAAAACAAATCAGTTAACACCCAAAACGACGATAATACTAAGATATTAATAACAATGTAATCTTAAAATATCATAAATGATATTGTATTAATGTATATGATTCTTGTATAATTTAAGAAAAATTATTTCACCATTTTAAAGGAGGTTAACCCACCCTCGACCATGTAAAAGTACAAGGTAAGGGTTAATTCTACAATTTCATCATTATCTGAGGTTGTTTATATGTAATTATATATTGGGACCTCTTTATCATCCACATCCATGTTTCTTAAACATGTATTTAAATTTTTTTTACTATTTACAAGACTATGGGTTAATGTAATTTATACCCTTGTTTTAATTTTTATAAATTTTTTTGAAAGGAATCTTTCTGTCATTTTCCAAACAATGTAATTTATGACCTTTTAGACAATATTATGGTAAGACTATTTTTTTATCTTATACCGAAAGTGCGGCTATTTTCTGCCATTATAACTACATCAAAGCATCCCATACAAGACTATAAGAATATTTTCAAAATACATTTTTTCATTATAACGATGTAACTCTTAAATGATTTCAAAATAGAAAGATATATTTCCCTAAAAAATGTTTTTATTTCATCTATGTAAACATCCTTTGATGGATTTTAAGCTTATTTGAAGTTGATTTATTATGATACAAAAATTCTATATTCTATTGAAGGTTTTGTGATATGTTTGACTATGGATGAGTTAATTTTACAACATTCAAGGATTATAGATAATGTATTGACCTTTTCTGTGCTAGTTTTAACACAAATGTTATTTATGTTTTAACCTTTTCATATGAGGAATGAATTGGAATTAGTAAGTGACGGGTGGAGACCGCTATAGCTGCTCAATGCATCAGCAGGTCTTGTGAGACAAACTAGTGTCTTGTCACATGGACTTCACCAATTCATATTTGTAGTCTTCGCACAAGGCCTTGACTTTGTCGTTATAAAGTCTGGAATTATGCTTTCCATCATTTTAAATGTGGAAATTGTTATTGTTTGTGATTATTAGACTAGTAGAATATCCATGTGAGTAATTAAATGGGATTATTTTTATTTATATTTTCCATATTATATTGAATTTGAAGTTTAAAAGGCTTATTTTTTATTTTTATACATTTCCTTAAATGTTTATGCTTATTTATGAATGTCTTCGCTATATTGTTATCCTTACTGGGCATCTAAGCTCACCACATTCTATGTTTTATTTTCCTAAGATGTGAAGAAGTATATTATAACTGATCTGTAGGGATAGTCTATGGGATATCAGTGTTGTCTATGGAAACAATGTTGTTGTAGGTTTCCATTTTATGATGTATTGTAAACCTTATGAATTTATCTAGAACATCCAAGGCTACTAAACTAATCAGTCTCTTGAAAACTGATCTTTTGTGATCAATCCAATGATATGTAATAATGCACCGACTCTGGGATTCAGGGTTCAGGGTGTTACATTAACATCTTGGATGATTGGACTATCATATTATTGGTCACTAATTTGGTTAGGTTTGGGGATAGATTCTATGAATAGGGATCCCATAGGTTATATGGGACACATAGACATCGTGACATGATCATATACACTCCATCTTTTACTGGAGAATGTATGGTTTAATTCGGTATCATACCTAAATACCAACCATTATTTTATATATTTTTTTCTCTTGAATATCGACTTTGATGATCATTTGTAATAAGAATGCACTTATGGAAGTAGATTATAGGATCACCGTTGGAGGTGGCATACTAAGACTTATTACTCACCCCCAATACATGCCCCTAAGTGTCCTTACAGAACATATGTATTAATTTTGGTTGAGAATCAATGAATGGTTTATATGGTCGTGTCCTAGAATTGGATAGTTGAACAGTAGTCTTGGGAAGAGTAAACTGGTCGGGCTAGAGTATTTTTGACAATGTACTAGAGACTCTGTATGTGTTATGTCCTGGATTTGGGAGTAGGACCTATCAAATTTATATTTTTCTTATTTAATATTTATGAATGATGTTACTACTAACTGATCATTGTAGTATGTATGGCATGGCTGTTCAGGCCCTTAGTATATTTTATTTTATTACATAATATTTATGTTTCAGTTTATATATTCATCCACATTAATATCATTTGTATTTTGTTTTGTATTTACTTATATTTATGCACGTGGATATGGGGTTATATTCACCTCATAGATCTACCTTAGAAACTCACTACTACTCAGCATCCTATGGAGTACGAGTTTTCGTGCCTGAGGTCTTATGGAGAATCATCTTAGGCCACAAGTTTAGTGGATACTGGGCCATGATTTTTTATTATATATGAAAATTATGACATAATTATACTCATGGAATATATTATTACATCTATAATCATACCTTCTAATCGAATAGAATAATCAAACATCGCTCTCATGTACATATAGATTATAACCACCATGAAATGATGTGATTTTGTTTTCCTTTTTTTACAATGCTGGAAATAAGGATGCAATTGATGGATATATGTTATTTATTTAATATAATATTTATTATTTCAATGTTAATAATTATTTTACCTCTCTTTCCTACCATCTTTCAAAAAATGAAAACATTGTTCATGCATACATATGACCAACCATCAACATGAATTATGTAATAGATTATTATATCTATATCATTTATGAATGATCCTAACTAATTATATAATTAATATAATTTACAATTATATTGTTATAAATATTATTTATATAATATACATATGATAACTTTATAATAACCACCCCTTCAAATCAAAACAAATACGAAAAACGAAGTAGTTATTAATCAGAACCATGACATTAATAATGAATTACTAATAAATAAGTGATAAAATATTATATGTAAATCATATATGTAATAATATATATTAAATTTTTTTGAGAATATATTTATATTAAATATATATTTGTTTTATAGGTGGTTCAAAAACAAACAGAGGATGTCAAACCTGAGATAAGGGTTTATTTCACAATCTCACCATTATTTGAGATTGTCTCCATTACGAGATTATTTTCATCCATTTACATACTTTATAAAAATTATTTAATTAATATTTTATATCAATCAAATTATTTATTGGATATTTTTTATCTATGTTTGAAATTTTTCAATTTTCATTTTTAAATGTAATCTTCTGGTCATTTTCTGAATGTCGTACATTTTAATGATTATAGAAAGGATCAAAGGAATGTTCCTGAACATATATGACATGAAAATAATATCCTTCCATATTTACTATCAAATGATTAAATTAATCCATTAAATTATTATGGTTTTGTTTTTAATGAAAATTCTTTTTAAATTTTAGCGATGTTTTCATATTTAAAATATGATTTCCAAAGTGAAAATGGAAATTTCTTCAAGAAATATTCTAGTAATATAAATAATGTAATTTCATATATATCAATATTCTTTTCTATATATCTTGATGAGGATCTAATCCAATTATACCATCCAACATATTTATCTAGATGGTTTTTGATCTACATCAATGGGGAATGAGTTGACATTCTATAAGACAATTTCTCTCATTAGTATACTTGTTTATTTTTTAACTATTTTAATTATGTTTTATTGTTAAATAAAATGATGAATGAAATGGGCATAATATTTGATGGAAGGGTCCAAAAATATAACCATGTTGAATATGTAGTTATTATGAGATAAACTATATTGGGTTATTATATAGGCCTTACCTATTGATTTTCAAATTTCTTGGCCTAAGCCTCAATCTATGTTTTCAGATGTTATGAATTATGTATTCTACAAATATGAACTCATTTATTTATTTACATGTGTTTATATGATTTTTACGATATTATTGGATTATTTTCAAGTTCATTGGATTATTTATAAGGAATTATTTTGAATATAGTGTAGTATTTATTAAATATCAATGACTTATTACATTTTTTGTTTGCATACCCTCCCAAATCATTTTAGACCAAAATTTTATTTATTATAGATTTTAAAATATATAAAGAAGTGTAATATGAATAAAATATAAAATGAAATAAGTAATTTATTCTATTCAATTTATAGTTTTATCCGGTGTGTCATGCCTATAAAAATATCTGATCCTTTGGGATTCAATATCTTGTATCTGGTACCAATTTAATAAATCAAAAAGTTGATAAAGGATAATAGGGTTGGGGTATTTATAATTATTATTTTTATAATTTATTTTGAGAATGTGAAAGAATAAACAAATATAGAATAACTTGGCTTAGACAATTACATCTTCATTATATATCCTCTGTTAAGATTCATCTTAATCCTCTGTTATTTGATTTATAGGAATAAAAAACCAATTGGATATGGGATAGATAGTTTGATAATTATTTGTTATGTTATAGTTGGAGTTTAGGTGCTCAACGTTTCTGGATAACTGGTTTGGTGATGATCTCTATGTATATGTGGGAGGAGTGCCACACTTCGAAATATATGTTTCCTTATTATATATTAAGATTCACACAAAAATTATTTGACAAAAAATTATCCAATATAGGTATGATGTTTGGTATTTTTCACAATCTACTCAACTAATCAACTAATGATACAGATTTTTGGACTTATCTCCTAATTTAACCACTTTTAACCATTTTATCCTTTTATGAGGTGAGGATTGTTTTCAATGGTAACATTTTTATGTGTAAAAAAGAAATGAAACATATTACCCAATTTAAATATTTTTATTCCTCATTTTAAAAAGATTTTACGTGATTAAATCTCTATATGTGGGAAAAAATAATTTTAATAAATGTTCACTTAAAAAACGAATTTAGTTCATAAAAAATTCATTTTTAAGCATAAAAATGAATTAACATTAAAATTATTTGTCATAAAAGATCCCATGATATTTATTTCATATAGTTAAAAAGAATATTTTTATCTTTTATGGAAATATAAAATTTAATTGATCATTGTTAATACATAATTAACGGAAATAGACAAAAATTATTTTTATTAAAATTAAATTCCTCACACAATGTAAAAAAGTCATGAATTTATTTCTATACTAATCATATTCATTTTAAATTTACTATTTTTCAACATAGTTTTTTTGTTCATTGTAAAGTTTCATATGCTTTTAACTGATACTTATTTCATAATGCGCCATAAAAGATATGGTATTTGTAAAAACATAATTTTACACTATAAGCCGAAAATAATTTTTTTAAAATAAATTATGAAAAAATTAGGCAAATATAATTTTATAAGATAAATATTAAATTTAATATTTTTTAAAATTAAAATTAATCGATTTAAAAAAAAACTAATTTTACATAAAATTACATAACACAGAGAAGAATAATTTATTTATAATAAAATCTATTTATTTTTGAAATGAAATATCATATTCTTGAATCCTAGCTCTATATAATTATTATAGTGATTATTATAATAATAAATATCAATATGAATTAATATAATTTACATTAATTTTTATTTATAAATTAACTAATATGAAATAAAAGTAATAAGAAATATATAACCTTTAAATAAAACACATTTTTAATCAAAATGCAAAAATAAAATTTCTATATTTATAATTGATATCTAATTGTTCATATAATAATATTTGATATATTTTATAAAAAAAATAAAACTTTAAATAATAATTATAAATTTCTAATCATGGATATTAATAAACAATAAAAGTGATATCTTACTAAATGTATATGCGTTATCATATACAACCTACATAATGGAATTTAATCCTAAAAGTTATACATTATTATAAAATGGTGAATATACATTATTTTAAGCATAATAATTGATTTAAATTTTATAAAAATAATAATTATAGGTTAATATATGGAAACTAATCATTTTTAAATTAATTTCTTTTGTAAACCATGTTTGTATTATAATAAAATTCATACATAAGAGTGAGATTCCAAATGTATACATTGATAGTTATGTGATATTTCATGAATAAGAATAAATATAATACACTTAATTTTTCCTTAGTTTGAGTAAATATATTTATACAATGAATATGTGGAATTAACTACACATAGTTTCATCTCATTTCCATATGCATAATATCATCTTTAGGTTTTGTATGTCGATTAGATTTCACCACTATTTCATCTTAAATTAAAAAATTTGAATATCCAACATTAATTTATCATGCCCGAAGGTTGAAAATAAAATCATAACATATCATGAGAACCACTATTTTATAATTTTCCATGTTGGAAAATTGATTATTTTAATAGGTATTTCCTTTAATTTCAAACCACTTATAAAAAAAATCCAAAAATGGTTAGCATGAGTGATGATAATACATAAAAAATATAAAAAATCTCTCATTTTTAAATGAAATAATTTAATCAATAAAATTTAAATATAATAAAATAAAATATTAAGTTCAATATAAGTCATTTCATAAAAAACTAAACCATGACACTCTTCATGGTATGTCTGACCAAATTCAAAACATAATAATTGGAAAATAAAAATCACATGTTCATAAAAAATCAAGTAATCTTTAATTTACAAAGAATATTACTCACATATAAATTCACATTATAGATATATATGGGAACTAATCATATATTTTCTCAAATTATATTATCCTTTTCCTAATAAACACGGTAATCCTTAAATAAACCCGACTAATATATGATTATAAAAACTATGCAATTCATTTTAACTCAAAAAATATTAAATAAATGAAATAAAATCATATAATAGTGTTCCATTGAAATTCCTCATTCAAATATTACTTTTCAAAATAACATCCCCTCTTTAAAATATTACATATTTATAATCATTGTCTTTTTGAAAGTTCTGTTGTTTATTATAAAGGTATCCAATTACACTATATGGAGAAACACATTTATATCATTTGAATATATAAAAAGTATATCACATTGACATGTAAAAATTAAATTATAAATATTTCTAGAAATTCTATTTACCATAAGACTAATAGTTTCCATTAAATGGATATGTAAAAAATTAATCTAGAAGAAGTTCTATTTATCCTAATGGTTGAATATGTTCAATATATTCTAGATGAAGATCAATAATTTCAAACAGATCAAATAACTAAAGGATTTGTAATGTTGGTCTACATTATAATCATCAGAAATAATGATATTGTATTATAATCATCGATAAGATAAATTTTTTGTTTTAATTCATTTAAAAGGATCCTATGAAATGCAGAATTTCATATTAATGGGTATTTAATAACAAAGACATTAATATAGAGGATATGCATTGGATGAAAAGTTATGATAATGTTTTTTGAATTTCAATATCTTATTATTATTGAGTGAAACACAAATTAAATATTTTTATAGTTTTTATTAAGAATAAAATTATCAGGATTTAGTTTTAAATTCATTTAGATTTGTTTAATGTTGTATGTTTTGTCTGATCAAGTGGCTGATGGATAGTGAAGATATTGAGGAAAAGTTTTTCCCTTCAGTTTGATCGTGGGAACCCTAGATTAAAAGATATATATATTTTATATAAGTTAGTTCATTCCATATCATTGGATAAAATCATTCCAACTGGTTTACAATTGGTGGAAGATAATTTTATGTCAATAATCATCTTTATCACTTTGGTTGAATGTGAATACCTTTCGCTGGAAATGTTGTATAATTTTTTCACAATATTTTATTGTTCTTTGTTTTAGATTATAATTCATGATTCTTAATGTTTTTTATTTCAACTATAAATTTTATATATGGTTCATAATATATCGTTTAAACACGTATCTTAATTTTAAGTGATGATGTATATATGATAAACTCTTTGTTTGGTAGAATTTATTACAGATATGGTTTTGGGAAAATTTTAATTTTAATTTTTTATAAATTAAAATTTACTCCCACTTATAGTAATTTGGGTATACATATAATATGATATTTGATACTAGAAAATGACTCTATATATTATACATAAACTAAATGTGTTGGTAGATAAGATTATATTATTCATGTGATTATTGGTTTGTTAGTAGGTACTGTATTGAATCGTAATCCTTTAGGAAAACAATTTTTCATGGAGCTGGATAAAAATTTGGTCAATATCAGAAGCAGAATATTTTATAAACCATCTAATTAAAAATTTATTATGGATAAATTGGTTTTATAAAATTATTTATAAGGATGTAAAAACCTTATCTATATAAGAAAAGTTAGAATTTTATTTGAACTATATAGTTTGGAAAACATTGTAATGATCTAGGAAAAGTAATATTTAGAGTTATATATCATCTTCTGATACATCAAATATTAATTAGTGAAATATTAATTTTACTATTTTTTGAAACTTATTGTTTTTAGAAACTAGAAGAGATATTCATTATGTGGACCATCAGGTGTTTTTAATTTATTGATTGATGAATTCTGTCCTCAAATAAATTTAGTATAAATGATTATTAAAAATATATTTTAATCTCTAGGTGAGAAATAATTCATGGATGAATATATTATAGAAAATATTATTGATATAATTCAAAATGAATGAGAATCTATATTTTCATAAATTAATGATATGAAAAATCTATCCAATATGTTTTAGGATGATTCTTTTTGGAACTCAAATTTGTTATGAATGAAGATTTAATTTTTTTTATAAATATATTTTAAAAAATGCTGATTCATTTTCTTAATCATATGATTTTAAAGATAATAAATCTAAGCCTACTGATATTTCATTGAAATCATCTATGTCATAAATGAGATTCAAGGTTGAATCTGAATATATTTATTATAAATAATTTGAAAACGAGTTGGATTTGAATACAATTAAAATTAATAATATAGGTAGGAAAAATGATTTCTGTTAAATGTACAAGATGAAAATAAAGGATGGAAGTTAAAAGAATTAAATTATAGAGATGATTTTATATGAATGTAAAAACCTATGGAACATCAAACCAGTTTATTGATGGTTGAAGATATATTAAAAATTGTCAATGAATTATTATAAGTGAACCGAGAAGAAAATTCTAAAATATATCAACATAAGGAGTTCTAGGGGATGTTATTTTTCAACAGAATGTTATTTAGATAAAATTAGTAATATATATAATGTAATGGTATTTTATATTGTAATTTAAAATAACATAAATGATACAAGGAAAAATTATCTACTGAATCTATTACAATGATAATAATCAGTGAAAATTATCCTAAATTGGATGGTGAATATAGATCATCTTAATCAGATGAAGAAAATATTATTAAATTAAATTATTAAGATAATATATTGAGTTTTAATGAAATGGATAGATATGTTACCTTTACATAGAAATATAATAAATATTATATGATATACTATTATTGTTTGAAGTTATTATTTTCTAAATAAAATTCTATAATATATAAAATTGATTAAAAAAATTTCAAAACATCGATCAGAGTTACATAAAAATATTATTTTATCTCAATTAATGATGATAATAATTTGGTTGTAAAACATAAATAAGAGATTATTATTTTACTTTTTTTTTCAAATTTTACATCTATGATGGAAAATATTTGTAGTGTATATTGATTATTTAGAACTCATAAAATACTTCTAGAATAAATTTTACAACAAAAAAATGATATTCAGTCAAACAATTTTGATCCTAAAAATTAACGTTTTTTAATGAAATATAAAATTGGAGGAGACTAGAAAATAATTTTTCATCAAATAAAGTTCATTATTTTAGATTACATAGAATATATTTTTCAAAATAAATGATAGTTGTATATTATTATAAAGTGGCATAGATGTGAATTATACAAGTGTTGTTTGATAATAGTTCTCATCTAAAGAAATTATGGGTAAAAAACATTTGAAATTTATAATTGTAAAAGAAATACCGATTACTACCAGGTGAAGTATATTGTAATCAAATAGTTTTTTTTTCAGGACATATAAATAGACACTAATCATTCATTGTGAATATTATTAACATGAAATGTGGAAATATGACATCTAATGATAATTATCAAAGTGAATTATTAAGAATTAGTGATATAGAATTCCTTCATAAATAATTAATTTATAATGTTTTAAATATTTTGGGACTTAAGAACTATCTCCCAAGTATAAATTAATGTTGTGATGAATGTTATTCATTATCTTTATTAAGGGTAAATGTACTATTCCATTTTCAAAATGAAAATTAATTCTTTATGGTGATGGTGATGGGTTTTTAAAAAAATAAACTTTTTTGAGTTAACACATGTTCTATAAAATTTTCTAAGATCTCAACACACCACCCAGTAGAAACAGACATACATATAAATATATATATAACCATTTTACTTATTGAAAAATGATATATTGTTTTATAATTCATCATAATGCTATATCAGCATGAAAACCTATATATTCTAATATATTCAAATATATTAAACAATATGTTATATTGAGAAATATAATTTGGTCAATAGCCAACTTCTTGTTCTTCCTAAATAATTATATTAAAGAACTCCTTGAGAAATGGGGATGATATTGTTCTATTTATTCTTGATTTTCTTTCTTATAATTTTGTAAATGTTAATAAAAATCATTAGACATAGATTTTCATAAGAATATTTTCAATTTCTTAATAATTTTTTGGTTTGAAAATTTATCAGCACAAATATATTCATATAACAATTCATATACAACCATATTTTTCTATAACCATTCAATAATTCTTAATAATTTTTAAAAAACAATTTTTTGGTACACTTTATAATTTTTTTACAAATTTTATTAAATAAATTTTATAAAAGTAATACTATTATTTCTAAAGATAAATCATAATTTTATTTATCTGATACAACATAAGATATTAAAAATAATTAGAACAAAATAAAATTTTCAATATACACAATTAAACATTTAATTTCATTATCATTAGAGATCAAATCTCAAATATTGGATCTCATGGAATTACAATTTTCAACCTTTTTTCCTAAATAGACTTGATGTAGCTAAGATCTTTTTCAAATGAAAATATTTTTTGTAATATCCCTCACCAATTTTTGTCTCCTCGATTAGTTCAACATCACTGTTTGTTTTTTACTTGAAAAAATCCTTACAGTTCATTCATTGAGTCTCACTAGTATCTTTCAATGATTTTTATACAATAAAATTATAAATTAAATTTCTAATAAATGGATGTTTTATATTATGGGTCTGATGATGCATTATAATTAACAAGAAATTTTAAATTTTGAGAATTTATTTGTGTATGAAATAGTGATATTGGTCTTCATTACATGAATATTAAAATAATGTACTATATTATCTCTATTTTTATTGAAATATATTTCTTTATTAATGCGAGTGTAATTATCTTTTTAAATTCATATTGTTCAAATATTAAATGGATAATTGAGATTGTAGAAATTCCTCTAGAATGAGAAGCATTTTTAAAACGTAAAATTATAGGGAAAAGTTAGATCTTTCAAAAAACCTCTTACATATAATACCATTTCCTCTAAAAATGATTCTTATAGTAAAATTTTCCATCTAAATCTCAAAACAAGAATAGTTTCATTATGGATTAAAAAATATTCACTTATAAGAAAATGAGATAATGAAAGTACGATGGTTCACTTTATATATGTTCTTGAGTTTCGTTATGATATGAGAATTTTCATCTATGTAATGTTTGTGTGGAACTACATTGAATCTGTCTGGGAATGAAATTTTCATTTGAAGATAATTTTATATAGAATTTTTCATAACTGAGTTTCAATAATATTAATGAATTATTAAAAAAATCAATGTCAAATCAACTACTATTATAGATAAATAATATTATTTTATTTATTAAACAATTATAATGATGAAATTTTTATACATCAGTGCTGAGAAAATGATTATTTAAAATGTAACAAAATTATCATTGTTTAAAACAGTTGAAAATATTAAGATTAATTTTCATGAAAAGGGGAATAATTCTGAAACATATAAAAAATTTCATCAACATCCAACAAAAATTCTCTATATAATGAATCCATTATAGATTTAATAATGAAGAAGAATGAGAAAAAAGAACATCATCTTTATTTTCGGCTTGATTCATCTAATGAAATATATTTAACATATTTGTTTTCATGGAATTAAATTGGAATAAAAGAAAAAATAAATAATTTAAAAATGTAAAATGTAAAATGTTCTCAATATTATTATAGGAAAACATTAAAGGACAATAAGATTATGACTTTTCTAATAATTTATGAATCCAATATTATTTTTCATGAATTTATTTCGTTGTTCTAATGGAAGTTTGTAAATGTTTATTGATGTGATTGAGAGAATTTAGGGCATGTTCATAGCTCATAGATCTAGTTTTTGGAAGAATAGGTAGATGCTCATGGTTGGTTTATGGTTTATATAAGTCATGTGGTTCAAACATAAAACCCTGTGAGAGGTGGAATGAATTTTTTAGAATATGTGTGGTGTAATTCACACCCATGTGAGAAAATGATGACCTGTTATAGAGTTGATATGAATGGTTAGAGAGTGGTTTGTGTAACGATTCTCCTAACAGTTTAAAGAATGTTTCCCTTAGATATTGATGGCATACGGTTGTTGCACAATTTCTCCATCTATGTAGAAAAACCATGTTCTCATTACAATATAGGTATAATGACCCTATTTCACTTCATTAAAACAAATCTTCCATTTTTCTTCCCTCTTATCTCTAGATTCAACCCTCTATGAGATCCCATTGTCATATTCTTCTATGAATTTATAATACTACTTCAAACTAACTCTAATTGGACCACAATTCATCTTGTTGGATGCATACACCATTTCTCTTTATTCCACACCCTCTTTTCCTTCATTTACTTTGTTGTAGGGATATCAGAATCCTTGCAAGAGAGTATTCCATGTTTAGGGAATTTAACAAAATCATGTATTTCTCCCATTCTATATCGTATTATCTGAAAATAATAGATGATGAAACCACTACACATATAGGTAGGTGGTATCTTGATTTCCCCAAAAAGTGTAGTAGAATAAATATTGTGTCATTGTACCACACACTGGACATTCCAAGATTTTCCTTCTAAAAGACGTTTTTCTTGAACAAAATGTATGGTCCTATGTTTATATTACCCACCTAACCCATAATCAATGATGAGATTTGAGAACCCTTATTTCATATCTCCCCCTATGGCTGTGTTTCTACCTAGAAAAAACAACCATGTGTTGCTTATGATTTTGAACAACCATCCGAGGTGTGTTCTTGAACATATAATACATAGGATATGATAAATTAAATTTAATGGTTTACTTGATTATGTTGGATGGATTGAACCATTTATAGGAAGTATATGTCTATGAGATGATTTTGGACTACCTATTGAGGTCAGTTTTCAAGCATTAAATGAAATTTCAAATTGAATTAAAGGTGATTTAAAATAGCATGGTTAGACTAAGACCACCTGAACTTTCATTTTTCCATTTCATGGGTGAAATAAAATTTCCAAATCATAATCCCATGCGTATAATCATCAAGTTTATTGAATAATACTTATTATAAATCATTTTATATCATGCCTTTTATGATACTTGAGCTCTTATATTAATTTCATGTAAGTTCATGCATTCCCTATTGATTATGATATGAAATGATTGAAACATTGGTACCTGGTATAGATTGATAAGGATATGTTCAAATGGTAGGTACATTTTTTTTCCATTATTTATATTTTGTTCCTTATGTAAAACCCCAAGGATAGACTCAAACGAAGATGGCCTTATACCATGCCTAGAGCAAGACCTTGTTTCCTAAGAGGAATTCCACCAACATTCCTGTAGGAATATATATTCATATTACTCTTAGAGTGATACTTTGGTTCCATATACAAGATAATTTGTATGAGATCATGTTTCCAATAAATAATTTGGTAAATTAATTTAAATAGTTTTTCTATCAAGTCAAATAACATACATGGATTATGTCAAAAAATTTCACACTAAATATCCTTATTATATTTCCTTTATCTTGATAAATGATTTAGGACATGTTCATCCCTTATATTGATTTGATTCATGAGGGACGCCATGGATATGAGTCGGTTCCTCATCCTATAATAAAAATAAAATCATAAATGGGTACTGTGTCAGATACTTTACAACTGTGTTTGATGTAGGTGGTATCAGTCGAGTGTCGCTTCAAAAAATCAAAAGTACATGATTATTTCATATTTCATTTATAGGTTTCATTATTACATTAACATTTACCTAATTTATAATCATCAACATATGAAATAAAACACAATTGATAGTATCCAATTGATTTTATCTCCAACCCTATTTGGGCCACAGAATTATACCCAGATATACATTAAGGATCCATGTAGGGAAAAAGTTAATCATCTATCTTTGGACTATTGATTAACAATTCAAGGATAGAGTTCATGAGTAGTGGGCCACGATTATGGTCATGAAGCATTGGGGGATATATTTTATTTATTTTTGAATATTATTTTGAACATTATTTATCCTTCATGTCCCATATATTCTTTTTTTTATAGCATGACAAGATCATTAAAATGTTGTATATGATAATGTATATGGTTAGTACATATTTATTTAAGGTATCTAGATGATTTAATTAATAATTTTAATGATTTATTTTTTATAATTATTTATATGTTCATTTTTATTTCGTCAAAATTATGTCACACATTGATCAAGATTGTATAGTTTCCCCACAATACACTTATTCACCCTCAAAGCTTGTCGAAATCATCTTCTATATGTGGAGATTCACATGGAGGCATGTGGCAGCCAGTTCAACTAATTTTAACATGTGATCTAAGCTGAGATTTAAAACTTTTGTATCAGGGAATTATTTTCCTTATGTATTTCTGTTTGGATTATTAAATGAGAAACTATGAATGTTTTTTGATATGATAATGAACCTGGACTAGGGAAATTCTCACCCAAGTATACTGAAAGGAAAAATTACCTATGAATGGAAATGATATTTTAATAATATCCCAATCATACCTGTATTGATTTCACTAATAGATTATGAACAAGATATATTGTGTTTATTTTTGTTGATATGGATTCTCTTTTAACATTGTCTCAGTATAGAAGGTAATAAATTTATCATGCCCCATTGTAGGCACCTAGATATTATAATTTCATTCATAATCCATACCATATATAATGCATTACATGAGTTTCTAATTACATTCTATGTTTATCTAAATACCATTTTTAGGAATGGGCGCATCCTTCTTACTTATATGGCATGCTTCTATCATCAATTCCATGTTTATTGGTATTGTTTCACTATGATTGCATATTTTGTTTTTTCTTATTATACAATATTGGTTAATGATGTTTCTATAAAAAACTAAATGTCATATTCCCTTGTATATTGACGGTTTTTTTATTAATTAATAAATTTTGAAATACTTGAGCCATGAACCATTTGTTTCACGAGAAAAACATTTATGACTGTGGAAAAATTGGTGCACATAAAAATCTATAACGTGTATGGGACATTATTAATTGGTATGGGTAACCAATATAATGAAACCATAATATATAGTCATTTTGAATTTTTATCCTAAAGGAAAAATTGGTTTATTGTTATATGATGTACCAATTGTAACTTATGGACCATAGTACATTATGACACAAGAATGGTATCACAACTAAATGCACCATTTTAAATTTAATAAATGAGTAAAAGACTATTAATTTTTGGAAATTTAAAAAATGGTTACCATTATATGGTTATTCCAATTTAATAATAAAAAGATTTTATCGATAAATTGTTATTCACACAATATATACCATATCACATGATATGAAAAGATGAACATCAAACTAACACAACCTTAGACATGATTAGTCTATTGTATCTCTCTTGATTCCTTAGGGTACTATACATCACTGGGACTATGCTATATTTTTTAGTTTTAGGGGTGTGATTATTCTTTAGGACGTATTTTAGTTGTCAAATTCATAAAATGGTGATCAATATCATTAAAAAAATAATGCATGTTTCTAGATTTTAAAATGTGATGCCACCACAACACCCTAAAATTGTTCTCCAAGAAGGTGGTGATGATTATACTCTGAATGTGGTGGGATAAGAGCCACCAGGGTTGTCTCATGTATTTCAGTTTTATAGACCTATATTTTAACTCAACTACAGAATTGATTTCTAGTTTTTGGAGAGATTCACATATCTTGTCTAGACTATAAAATGATCCCAATGACCTACCCCAACTATAGAAGATTGATTCTGTAATTTTAGCATCATCTCCCCAGATTTTCTTGGGATATCAGTAAATAGGATATGTAGACATTGATGGAGGCCATGGTATCTATTTTTTAGAATATATGGACACCTCTTGAGAGGAATGAGAAGATCTCTGTGAAGATTATATGAGATTATTCCGTGTGAAAGTGGGAAGTTTTTACACAGGAATATCATTATCAAAATATGGACTAAATGAATTTCAATATTTCCATATATGATTACTTTTATCCTAAGTCACATAGTGAAGTATGATCTGGATATTTTATGCACCTCGAAAAGGGAACTTTTTTAATTATGGACTACTCCACGTGTTTTATAGGGATCCAGTGATTCATACTAATCCATATTGGTTATTATTTTCCAACTATATAATATTCCATGATGACCACATGTATGACATATGACCAATGGTGAATATATTTTTTAGTACTATATCATTGGTAGGAAGATTAATGCATGTCATTGAGTATAACCATAGATTGGATAAGGGTCCTTTCAAGGGTGGTTTTCCTCATAGGACTAGAAATAATTTCACTACTAAATGAAGTACTTTTTGAGCATTATCATGGAAGTAGTAGTTGATAGAGTGTATATTTAGGATTTCATGTTGTATGACATCAATTATGTAGGTTAAAAAAATTGAAAAACTAGTTTATCAAGGATCTATGCATGTTCCATATCGTAGATGATGGGTTATCTTCAATAAATATGTAAATATTTTTTCCCATTGTTTAGTATAAGAGGATCTTTATTGAGTCGATAATTTTTAAGTGATTCCAATATCCCCTATTTTGGTAAGGATCTAGATTAATATCAAAGAGCCAAATTGAAGATGTGGTAATCGGTGATGGGGATAGATACAAGGCGTATAGATCCAGTAAAAAATAAATACCCTTGATAGTTATTTTATATCCTTGGGTGATTGATAAGGCCATATATTTGTAGAGAATCATATAAAATGTTGCCCTTTATTACACACATAAAGGTGATTTATTAAATAAAATTTCACTTAAGACAACACTAATGATTGATAATTATAGTGTCTTGGGAAAATTAGGAACATTACATAACTACAGAGAACATGAAACACAATATCATTATTGAAAACATATTTTACATGACCACAACATTACTTTATATTTATCATTAAAATGGATAACATGATATTACAAAAAGAAAAGGGTGATCTATAAATCCCATTAAAGGAGTAGACAAGGTATAACATGAAAAATGTAGTTCATGTTATGAAATAGGAATATCAAGGGAGCACAAGAGAAACATGACCCTAAAATAAATATATATCATGATTATCATAAAATGGAAAAGTGGCAACATCATTTGTCATCATACTAGCTTGATCCAAGGCTCATTGCACATTGAGCATGAGTGAACCCACACTGCACTGGAATTAGAATGACAAAACCTTATTTTCACATGACATATCATGATACTAATCTCCCTATTCATTGGATCTCTATTAGGGACCACACTTCCTAATCATTTAATTTTAGGCATAAGTGTGCAACAAAAATCATACAACATGGATTCACTAAATATAATGATTAAATATTTTATTAACGAAAATTCAACTTGATTTAATTAAATGTATTATTATGTAAAATGGTAATATAAAATATGCACTTATTTGGTTTTATGTTTTGGGATTTTGAAATACCATTATGAATTATTATTGTTAATAATATAGAGATTGAATAGAGATCAATTGATTAGTATAAATATAGGGCTTTAACAATCCCAATTTACTCCGAAAAAGGAAGTAATGGCCTCATCCTATATAATAGCTCCATCCAAAGCCCATATGTTAGAGCTCAGAAAAGATATGGAATCACTTGACTATGATCATGACCAATCCCAAGACTAGCTTTGACTTGTTAAGGTTGAACAAAACAACCTATGGGAGAAGTGGATGTTAATAGAGATTACCACCTAAGTGATGCTATCCAGGCCACCCCAAGAGTTTGTCACCATCGTAGACCTTACCCTTACATCTTATTTAAATGTTATAAGGGGTCATGTATCAAGACCCTAGAACTATGATTATGTGAATTATTTTTTTATAGAATAACAAATATACATTCAATTTAGTATTGTTACACCGTAATTTTTTTTTAATCTCAAATAGTATTTTTAGTCAATATTAAATTAAAAATATATTTTGATAAATTAAAAAAATTTTAATTAAATAATATTTAAATTAAATATTATTAAGGAATTACTTTTTAAATATAAACGATCGTACAATTTTTATGAATACAATTGTAATTTTTATTATGGTTTGAAAGCTATTTATATTAAAAATATTGAATTTTTTAGAATTGTTGGTTTTTATATTAAAAGTAAATAAATTAACATTTTTGGAGAATTATTTAGATAAAATGAATATTATTATTGGAATCATAATTTCTAAATTATCCAAAGGTGAATTTTACATAATTTTATGAGACATACGATTTTTTCGGTAAAATTGAAATACTTTTTATTATATAATCGTTTTATGAAATCATAATGAAAAAATAGTGATGTAATAAAATACTATAAATGATATGTTCGGCCAATATATAATTTAACAATAAAATAATGTGCTTTTAGGTTTGTTTGACTTCTTTTACAAACCATTTGTCGACCCTCCAAGACTTTTAAAACATTTTCACTTTTAAAAATGGATTACTTGTGAGTGTGACTCACCTCCACATAATAAAGCCTAATATTTTATGAATTTTATAAATTTGCATTATCAAATAATTTTTCACACCCCCTATTGGAAAAAATCATGGGAAGATTTTTGGTTTTGATTAGTTTAATGTGTGGTGTCCAAAACCTAAATAATAAATAATTCCCACTCTTTTCCTATATAAACCCACCCAATATCCCACTTCCTCTTCTCTCAAAACCTTTTGAGATCATCCAACCTATTTCCTACTCTCTGTATAATCCTCTCAAGGCGCCCCAAGATCCCATGAATCCTATCTCAAGCCTCTCACAAGCCGTTGGGATCACACATCCAAGTTAGAGATTTCTTCATTTTTCATTTTTTTTCCAAATTTAATTTTGTTGTTATACCCTTTTAATTTCAATTAAAAATATTGGGGTCTGATTTAGTACCTCCAAAATACTTTCCTCCATATGTTTTAATGACATGATACCCATTTCTCTATCATTATTTCCTTTCATGTTCACACATTACTATGCCGAAATTCAGTAAGGGATTTCTCTCTCCTCATTTACATTCCTGAAATTATATTGTATTAGGAATATAAATTCAATTAAATATTGTGGGATAGGTATTTATGTTACCCCTTACTATAAATTTCATTTACATATTATAAGACACCCCTTTCTCCCTCATCAACCATTTTTATGAATTTTTATGTCACGCAGGTATCCTACTAAAATTGAACTGCACTTTTCCAAGCCAATGTCATTCTGTAGTGAATACCATTCCCAATTAACTATCAAGGGTATTAACCATTATGAACGTTTATTTATTAATCATAGAGTATAATTTATGAATTAAAAATTACTTTATCTTGGAATAAATTATGATTTTCAATGAATCCATGTTATATAATCAACATGGGACACTTATATATGAATTTAAATGATTTAGAAGGGTGTTCCCTAATAACGTTTCAATGCTTTGGGTAAAGATAAACATCATGAAACGTCAATTATAATGAGGTATTAAAAATTATAATCCAAATTAATTGGTGGTTTACTCATTCTCCATGTGTAATGAGACTTCGCTCATACTAATTTCATGTTAAATGTTGATGCCACATTTCCATGTTATGATCATGCCTTTATGTTCATGTTTCTTTTAACCTTAATTCATATTCTTATTGAAAATATTGTATTGTATTCATAATTTTATACCTTGTTTACTCCCTTACTAGGATTTATATATAAGTTCCCAGCCTTAAACATTACTTAATATTGAGATAGTTCAAGAATACACGTTGAGGATCTTTTCAGGTTTATAGTTTTAGAGAATTAGATCATAAAACATGCATTACATCCCACATTTAAACAAAGTGGTTAAATAAAAGATTGTATTCATTTTTCCCATCAATGGAAAAAAATTTATGATAAAACATGTATTTTTTCTGGACACTTCTTTTACTCTATCATCATATAATGTACCTTTCCCTTGACCTGTGAAAAACATTTCAAAAACATGGGATGAGCATAAAATGCTCAGTAAGGGATATAAAAGTACGAAATGAAAACATTATTCCATGTATGAAATCATACTTTACTCATAAAACATAATAATTTTAACATACCTCATCAAATCATGAATAAATCATAGAAATCATAAGACATAAAAGTTACTTGAGGCATTCATAACATTCTTACGTAGAGATTAACCCTCTTGGTTACGTTTGGAATACCCATCACAGTATATTCCCTAAATCTCTTCAGAGAAACCTTTATGTTTAACTCCTTCACATTACCCAATGCATTGGAGAGCTATATCAGGCTCACTCGCCCTTAGTTTGTCATGGAACCAATGGTCTTCATAAACAATGCCCAAGAACCATAATATAATCGTATCACATAAAACATGCATAAAGGAAAAATAAAATTTCCACATTTCAATCACAATATATCAACACAACACATCGATATAAAAACATTTTGAAAACCATTTTAAATACCAAAATAAATGAAAAGTAAAACATGGTATTTATATTTTCATTTTTTTATAAAAGTTATTGCTTTTAGAGGAAGCCGACACTCAAATAATGGTCACGGCGGCAGAGAAGTCGTTGTCGCCACATATATATGAAAAAACCATTCCCTTTTGTCGTTTAGTAAAACGCTTTGTATAAAAAAGATTCATTTTGAATAAACGTAAAATTCAAAGGGTTATATACACCGTATAAAATAAAGTTGTGTATAAAACAAAATTTTCCTCAATGAAAGGAGATTGAGACGAAGTCCCATACCTCGGGTCTGACTTTACTCGATCGTTCTTTATTGTAACACCACAGGTAAATAAAGAATATGACATTTTCATATTTATCCATATTTGTGAATAATGTATTAATATGACTTTAAAGGGGACTCTATGCTCGATGGCGTACCCAACACGCAACAACAAGTTTCTTGGGAATCTTACGTTGCACTCTAATAATAAAATAATATTATTTTAAATGGTAGTTAACATGTAGCTGTTGTATTGGAGGGAATGGATAGAAATAACTAAAATATGATTATATATGTTTTTTAATGTTTTTACATTTATCCAATAAAAGATAAAGGCATAAAATATGGAAATAATTCGATTTTAGGCGTATATGCCCAAGTTTTCACTAAAGGTTCACTTATCGCCTTTTGATGGAGAACCGTCATTAAATATAGTTTTGTTCACTCTTATACATCCTTTTGGACCAAATAAAACTCTTCTAAAGAATTGGGACATCAAAATTTACTTTGTGTAAATTTTTGGTATCTTTCTAATAAAGTTCATTTATTAATAAATAGTGTAAAATGTTGTATTTTAATTCAAAACCCCTTTTTAATATAATTTATTTATATGATTAGATCATCTTTTAAATTGGTTTTAAAGTGAAATTAGAATATATTTTTACCATTAAATCCAATAGTGGTCGTTGGAATTAATTTCACTTTGAAATCAGACTTAAACTAGTGTCAATATTTTGATACTTATTGTTTCATAAAAACACGCTATTTGCTTTGACAGCAGGAATTAATTATTTTATTAATTAATGTGACTTATATGTTTTGAATTTTGTAAAATAGACTTCATTTTTTAATTCGGAATATCAAATATAGCTTAGGGTGAATTTTTGGGATTTTTCTAAAAAACATCAATTTTTGATGAATAGTGAAACCACTAAGTGGTACGTATAAAAACTGATTTTTTTCCTTTTAAATGAAATTTTGCCATCTTTGTGTTTTGAATTTCAAAAATCAGACATACATGGTTGTCATTATGACTTAAAATGTGGTTCAATGGGATAAAAATAATTTTTTGGTGAATAGTAACTTATTAAGTTTTTAATCGAGATTAGAGGTAATTAGTGTCGCTTAAGATAAAAATAATCTTTTAATAATATGAAATGAACATGACACATGTCCTAACCTCATTTTATGTGTCATTTCCGACCAAGACAACCCATGCGTCATCTTGGGGACCCCATGAAGCCACTTTGGTTGGAAAATGACATTAATATCTTTTTATTTAATGTTAAAGTAAAAATGAGACAAACATGAAATGTTTTACTAAAACAATTTTTACATGGGGTTGTGCAAATAATATTTTTGAATATAAATATTAATTCAAAAGATAAAAAGATTTCCTACATCATAGTATTTTTTTTTTAATTTTTAGACATTAAATAAATGAAATTATATACGACATCATGATGATGTAGCGATGACCTCTTTATTTAACGATTTAAATAAAATGGAAAGATAATGTAATATATAAGACCTACACATGTCCAAAACCTATTAGATGAGTGGATTTCGAACCATTATCACCTTATCCTCGAAACACATTAATGTTAGACCTCTTAAATCTGAATACAATTTTAAAAATAAAGTGACTTTTCTTTACATTCCAAGAGTGCCCCTCCTCTCCTCTTATAAAAGGCCCCCACCTCTACCTCCTTACCCACACTCCCAAAGCCTTTGGCTCAGCCAAACTCTGCCCATTTTGTCTCTCCACTTCCCTCTATTACTCCTTGAATCCTCAATTTGGGCAGAAGTCTTCCCAGGGAAGCCTTTGAACTCAAACCAAAGGGAGTTACACGATTTTAAGGTAATGTCTTCACTTGAGTCCTTTTGTTTTATTTTGCTTCTCCAACCCCCTAAACTCTTTTTATTCATTTCTTTTGTAACAAATACAGTATTATAAATATACTATGATGTTGTTATAAGAATTATTCGAGCTACACTTTCACACACCTACATCTAATGGTTAAAGAACATACTGTTTCTGTGGATGGCGAATTTCGGCCTCCCGAAACGATGATTATTCAACATTCTTTTATCACCTTCAAAGGTGGCCATTAAGACAACACTATATTTATATGTGATATATAATATGTTTATTTTTTCCTTAAGCTTCTGTATTTTTCATTTTGGGCATACCTTTATGGTTTCCATTATGGGTAAACGTGATACTTCATTTAAGGAAGTGCGGACTACCGCCCCCTCAAAGTGATTTGATTCGTTAATACCATATGTGGTACGTATAAAGGATATATTTAATAATATTATATATGATTCCATACTAGAATTAAAATACTATTATGTATAATTATGTTTTAATTCCATTAAATATGAAATAGAAATGGAAGTAGTGTTCATGCGTACGTACGGCTTTCCGTCTCCATGAACGGTACATTTCATTTCTTATCTCAAAATGTTATGTAATACTATAAGTACATATATGTAATGGATATATATGTAATATATTACATACAAATTATGGATATCATTCTGGAATTATAACATAAATATCTCTCTCATTTTGTTTTAATTCCATTAATATGACAAAAAATGAAAGTAGTGTTCATGCGTACGTACGGCCTACCGTCTCCATGAACGGTGCTTTTCCTTTTTTTCTCAAAATGATATGGAATAGTATGAAATTAATATTTAATAGATATATATGATATTTTAATCATTAATACTATTCTGGAAATTATTTACTCATAACTACATGGGCAATCGTTTTTCAAACAAGTTCATTTTTGACTAATGTACCAAACATCGGCAAAAACATCTGATATGAACTAACATTATTAAACAATTATTATAAAATTATAATATGTGATATGAAATGAATAATAATCTATAAAGGAGTTACTTAGGCAATTATTAATTGACCAAAGTTTATTATTCAGGAATATAACGAAACGAACAAGACAAGTTGGACTTGAGGTAAGGGATCCTACTCATCTCTTTCTTTTTAAGTACACTCTTTTATGTCATTCCTTATAAGATTATATTTCTTATTGGGATGTTCTTTTATCTTAATCTTACGGTAATTTTTATGTTCATATTATGATAGACCCATTTCTTTCTCATCAATCCATTTTGGATGTTTCGATTGGCGTCGTTAGGCTGCCGAATTTTCGTAAGAGATCTAACCTCTCTCTTTCTCTTTAAGTACTCCCCTTTATGTCACTTCTTTTAAGCTCCTCTTTGTTATGATGGGGGTTGTTATTTAATATTCCTCTTGTTGTAAATTTTATTTTAATGTGATGAGATACCCTATTTTATCTCATCAATCCATTTTTGGAAGTTTTAAGTGGAGCCGTTAGGTTGCCGAGTTTTCGTAAGGGATTTTTCATCTCACTTTTTTTCCCGCGAGATTTATGCTACATTTGCCACAATTTCCATTATGTGGTGTATGTACTGACCATTATTTTACTCATTTTGTAATATTCTTTCATTTATTAGTATTTACATCAATGATGTATTGTCCTTCTTTCACGGGGCATATGTTTCGAAAGATACCTGTGTCGGTAAGGGAACCTTTCACCCTCCTCTTTTTAAAAGACTTATTTTGTTATGTATTTTAATTCACATAATATTATTTTGGGATATGTTATTATATATCCTTATTGATGTAAATCTTATGTCCAAGTGATGGGTTACCCTTTTTATCTCTCATCAACTCTTCTTCTGAATTTTGAAGTAACGTCGTTAGGCTGTCTAATTATTGCAAGGGAACTTCTTAACCCATTTTAGATTCTTTGGGATATGCTTGTACTCCTTGAATATGTCGTTCTATGAATATGTGTGAATAAACTATGATTGTTTTAAACTTAATATCCACTTATATTTGGTTTATTAGTTTGTCACACATAATTATGTAATTGATTTATCCTTAATCCAAGGATATCATCTTTGTATGGGACTTCATCTCAATCTCCTTTCATTGAGGCATATATTGTTTTATACACAACCTTCTTTTATACGGTGTATAAACCCCTTTGACTTTTACGTTTATCCGAAAGGAATCTTTTTTTATACCTAGCATTTTACTAAACGACAAAAGGGAATGTTTTGTCGTATGTATGCGGCGACAATGACTTCTCCGCCGCCGTGACCATTATTTGAGTTTTGGCTTCCTCTACAAGCCATACCTTTTTTTTAAAAGAAAAATAAATACCATATTTTACTTTTATTTTATTTCGGTATTGAAAATGGTTTTCATAGTGTATTTATATCAATGTGTTGTATTGATATCTTGTTATTGAAAGGTAGAAATGTTATGTTTCCTTTATGCGTGTTTTATGTGATAAGATTATGTTATGGTTCTTGAGCATTATTATGAATACGGTTGGTTCCATGATAAACTAAGGGAGGGTGATCCCGATATAGCTCTCCAATGTATTGGGTAACGTGAAGGAGTGAAATGTTAATGTTTCTCCGAAGAGATTTAGGGAAAACACTGTGATGGGTATTCCAAACATAACCAAGAGGGTTACTCCCTACTTAAGAATGTTATGAATGCCTCATGTTACATTTATGTCTTATGTTTTCTATGACTTATTCATGGTTTGATGAGGTATGTTAAAGTGCCTATGTTTTATGGGTAAAGTATTATTTCATTCTTATGTATATATGAACTCATGTTTCCTTCCCATATTTTTATATCCCTTACTGAGCTTTTTATGCTCATCGCAAGTTTTTGAAATGTTTTTCATAGGTCAAGGGAAAGGTACATGATGTGATGATAGTGTCAAGGATGTGTTATGAAGGAATCCATGTTTTATTTTAAATATGTTTCCATTGATGGGAAGAATGAATACTGTCTTTTATGTAACCACTTTGTTTAAATGTGGAATGTAATGCAAGTTTCATGATCAAATTCTGTAAAACTCTAAACCTGAAAAGATCCTCAATGTGTAATCTTGTAATAACTAAAGATTAAGTATGGTTTAAGGCTGGGGCCTTATAGTTGGTATCAGAGGTCGGTTTAGATAACTTTAGTGGTTAGGGTTTTCTTTATGCATAAGTGGCATTACCATAATGGTTAAGATTTCAGGAAGATCCCTAGTTTTAGATGAAGTGAATGAGTAAGTATATCTTAGTGTTTACCTTACTCATTAGTACATGATGGTTTTGTTGATATACTCACACTGACCTTTTGGTTTTAGTAAATGGCAGGATCTCGCAGGCACCAAAGTGACAATTGGTTTGAAGGAAACTGTGGTGGTTCTCTGATTAAGAGACTGGATGAAATGGGGTATGCAATGAGGAAACTCGTTGTTGTTCTAAACCAACTGTCAAGGAGTCTTGATCAACCAATTGAACCTTGGTATGATCTTTAATGCATCATGTACGAGATGACCAATCAATGTGGAAGTTTAGGTAATAATTATAAAGGTAACCATTAGAGTTTATAGGATCCTTACTTTTGAGGTAATTATGGGTTATTATATGATATGCTGGAAAATGAAAGGCATGAGATAAAATTCAAGTTAAAATATGTTATCATCATTTTTGATGATTTTATCTCTTTTTGGGGAATTATTTGAGAATTATATAGTTTTGGAAAAAGGACAACATGCAGACCATGTGGAAACCCGTCGCATCGGACAAAGCTGCGGGAATCAAACCCACAACCAAAGTGCGGCTGGTATTTATCGCCTACAACTGGACTGCATGAAGTCCCTGGTTAGTTTGACTAATTATTTTTAGTTAGATGATTATATGAATTAAGAGTAAGTTTATTTTGGGTCATTTATGAAAATGATTAACCTATCATGGAGGATATGTGATTAGGATAATTACATTTCAATACGAGACATTAGGAGCAACTGATGTTGTTTGGAGATAAATGTTATGATTTAACTTGGAAGACTATGTGACTAAATCATTCAAATATTTGGGTTTCAATTTTAGATTGGTTTACTTTGAAGAATTTTATGGACAAGTTGTTTATCAGATGGTCCTCGTTGAACTTTGGGTTTTGTTGGACAAATTTTGGAGATTAAGCATAGATTTTATTTTTAAAGGGTTATCCTTTTCTGGATTATCTGACCTTGTACTAACCTTTCTGGTTTTGGTTTTGGTTAAATCCTAAAGACATGGGATGTATATAGTTCCTATTTTGTGGATTAGGTGATTCTCTAGAAGTTGATTATAGTACTCTTAAATGCGAACAATTCTCCCTAAGTACTCGTCTTTTGGAAAAAAATATGAGTTTGATTAAGGAATCTAGTAAAAATTGAAAGTCAACATGATAAGTGATTATGTTTCCTTATGAATAAATTCCTCAATAAAAAGTAACTTAAAACAAAAATGTTGTCTATTAACTTTTCCTACTGGGGAATCGAATACCGTTTAACCCATCACAAGTTTGTGATTTTCTTATGGTTAACTTTCTCCTAGACATGTTTACTATCACTCTCCCTCAAGAACATGACCCTTTGATTTTTCTTCCATGTCCATGTTTTTCTATATATGGGTTAACTCGGGTGACCTCTGTACTTATCTTCCTTTATTTTAAAGTGATCGTTTTATCGACTCTTGTTCCGATATGGGACTTTCAAGGATGTTTCCAAGCTCAATTTTAAAAATTGCGAGGTCGCAATTCCCAAAAGGGTGGAAGGATGTTACACCCCAGGTAAATAAAGAATATGAAATTTTCATATTTATCCATATTTGTGAATAAAGTATTAATATGACTTTAAAGGGGATGCTATGCTCGATGGCGTACCCAACATGCAACAACGAGTTTCTTGGGAATCTTACGTTGCACTCTAATAATAAAATAATATTATTTTAAATGGTAGTTAACATGGAGCCGTTGTATTGGTGGGAATGGATAGAAATAACTAAAATATGATTATATATGTTTTTAATGTTTTTACATTTATCCAATAAAAGATAAAGGCATAAAATAAGGAAATAATTCAATTTTAGGCGTATATGCCCTAATTTTCACTAAAGGTTCACTTATCACCATTTGATGGATAACCGTCATTAAATATAGTTTTGTTTACTCTTATATATCCTTTTGGACCAAATAAAACTCTTCTTAAGAATTGGGACATCAAAATTTACTTTGTGTAAATTTTTGGTATCTTTCTGATAAAGTTCATGTTTTTTAATGAATAGTGTAAAATGTTGTATTTTAATTCAAAACCTCTTTTTAATCTAATTTATTTATATGATTATATTATATTTTGAATTGGTTTTAAAGTGAAATTAGAATATATTTTTACCATTAAATCAAATAGTGGTCATTGGAATTAATTTCACTTTGAAATCAGACTTAAACTAGTGTCAATCTTTTGATACTTATTGTTTCATAGAAACACGCTATTTGCTTTGACAACGGGAATTAATTATTAAATTAATTAATGTGACTTATATGTTTTAAATTTTTTAAAATATACTTAATTTTTGAATTCGGAATATCAAATATAGCTTAGGGTGAATTTTTGGGATTTTTCTGAAAAACATCAATTTTTGATGAATAGTGAAACCACTAAGTGGTACTTATAAAAACTGATTTTTTCCGTTTAAATGAAATTTTGCCATCTTTGTGTTTTGAATTTAAAAAATCCGACATAAATGGTTTTCATTAAGAAGTAAAATGTGGTTCAATGGGATAAAAATAATTTTTTGGTGAATAGTAACTTATTAAGTTTTTAATCGCGATTAGAGGTAATTAGTGTAGCTTAAGCTAACAATAATGTTTTAATAATATGAAATGAACTTGACACATGTCCTAAGCTCATTTTATGTGTCATGGACGACCATGAAAACACATGGGTCAACTTTGGGACCCCATGAAGCCACATTGGTTGGAAAATGACATTAATATATTTTTATTTAAAGTTAAAGTAAAAATGAGACAAACATGAAATTTTTTACTAAAACAATTTTTACATGGGGTTATACAAATCCGATTTTTGACTATAAATATACATTGGAAAGATAAAAATATTTCCTACATCATAGTAATTTTTTTATAATTTTTTGACATTAAATATATTAATTTATTTATGACATCATGATGATGCAGCAATGACCTCATTATTTAACGATTTAAATAAAATGGAATGATAATGTAATATCTAAGACCTAAACATGTCCAAAACCTATTGGATTAGTGGATTTAGAACCATTATCACCTTATACTAGAAAAAAATCAATGTGGGACCTCTTAAATCCGAATACCATTTTAAAAATAAAGTGACTTTTCTTTACATTCCAAGAGTTCCCCTCCTCTCCTCTTATAAAAGGCCCCCACCTCTACCTCCATACCCACACTCCCAAAGCCTTTGGCTCTGCCAAACTCATCCCATTTTGTCTCTACACTTCCCTCTATTACTCCTTGAAGCCTCACTTTGGGCATAAGTATTTCCATGGAAGCCTTTGAGCTCAAACTAAAGGGAGATACCCGATTTTAAGGTAATGTCTTCACTTGAGTCCTTTTGTTTTATTTTGCTTCTCCAACCCCCTAAACTCTTTTTATTCATTTCTTTTTTAACAAATACATTATCATAAATATACTAGGATTTTGTTATAAGAAGTATTCGAGCTACACTTTCACACACCTACATTTAATGGTTAATGAACATACTGTTTCCGTGGATGGCGAATTTCGGCCTCCCGAAACGATGATTGTTCAACATTATTTTAACACCTTCAAATGTGGCAATTAATATGACACTATATTTATATGTGATATATAATATTTTTATGTTTTTCTTTAAGATTCTGTATTTTTCATTTTGGGCATACCTTTATGGTTTCCATTATTGTAAACGCGATATCTTCATTTAAGGAAGTGCGGACTACCGCCCCCTCAAAGTGATTTGATTCGTTAATACCATATGTGGTACGTATAAAGGATATATTTAATACTATTATATATGATACCATACTGGAATTAAAATACTATTATGTATCATTATTTTTTAATTCCATTAAATATGAAATAGAAATGGAAGTAGCGTTGATGCGTACGTACCGCTTACCGTCTCCATGAACGGTACATTTCATTTCTTATCTCAAAATGTTATGTAATAATATAAGTACATATATATAATGTATATATATGTAATATATTACATCAAAATTATGGATATCATTCTGGAATTATAACATATATATCTCTCTCATTTTGTTTTAATTCCATTAATATGACAAAAAATGAAAGTAGCGTTCATGCATACGTACGACCTACCGTCTCCATGAACGGTGCTTTTCGTTTATTATCTCCAAATGATATGGAATAGTATGAAATTAATATTTACTGGATATATATGATATTTTAATCATTAATAATATTCTGGAAATTATTTACTTATAACTACATGGGCGATCGTTTTTCAAACATGTTCATTTTTGACTCATGTACCAAACATCGGCAAAAATGTCTGATATGAACTAACATTATTAAAAAATTATTATTAAATTATAATATGTGATATGAACTGAATAATAATCTCTAAAGGAGGTAATTAGGAAATTATTAATTGACCAAAGTTTATTATTCAAGAATATAAAGAAATGAACAAGACAAGTTGGACTTGAGGTAAGGGATCCTACTCCTCTCTTTCTTTTTAAGTACACTCTTTTATGTCATTCCTTATAAGATTATATTTCTTATTGGGATGTTCTTTTATCTTAATATTATGCTATTTTTTATGTTCATATGATGATAGACCCATTTCTTTCTCATCAATCCATTTTGGAAGTTTCGATTGGCGTCGTTAGGCTGTCGAATTTTCGTAAGAGATCTAACCTCTCTCTTTCTCTTTAAGTACTCCCCTTTATATCACTTCTTTTAAGCTCCTCTTTGTTATGATGGGGATTGTTATTTAATATTCCTCTTGTTGTACATTTTATATTAATGTGATGAGATACCCTATTTGATCCCATCAATCCATTTTTGGATGTTTTTAGTGGCGCCGTTAGGCTGCCGAGTTTTCGTAAGATATTTTTCATCTCACTTTTATTCCCGCGAGATTTATGCTACATTTGCCACAATTTCCATTAAGTGGTGTATGTACTGAACATTATTTTACTCATTTTGTAATATTCTTTCATTTATTAGTATTTACATCAATTATGTATTGTCCTTCTTTCATGGGGCGTATGTTTCGAAAGATACCTGTGTCGGTAAGGGAACTTTTAACCCTCCTCTTTTTAAAAGACTTATTTTGTTATGTCTTTTAATTCACATAATATTATTTTGGGATATGTTCTTATATATCCTTATTTATTTAAATCTTATGTCCAAGTGATAAGTTACCCTTTTTATCTCTCATCAACTCTTCTTCTGAATTTTTAAGTGACGCCGTTAGGCTGCCTAATTATTGCAAGGGAACTTCTTAATATAATTTCGATTCGTTGGGATATGCTTGTACTCCTTGAATATGTCGTTCTATGAATATGTGTGAATAACCTCTGATTGTTTTACACTTAATATCCACTTATATTTGGTTTATTAGTTTGTCACACATAATTATGTAATTGATTTATCCTTAATCCAAGGATATCATCTTTGTATGGGACTTCGTCTCAATCTCCTTTCATTGAGGCATATTTCGTTTTATGCACAACCTTCTTTTATACGGTGTATAAATCCCTTTGACTTTTACGTTTATCCGAAAGGAATATTTTTTTATACATAGCATTTTACTAAACGAAAAAAGGGAATGTTTTGTCGTATGTATGCGGCGACAACGACTTCTCCGCCACCGTGACCATTATTTGAGTTTTGGATTCCTCTACAAGCCATACCTTCTTTTTAAAAGAAAAATAAATACCATATTTTACTTTTCTTTTATTTTGGTATTGAAAATGGTTTTCATAATATATTTATATCAATGTGTTGTATTGATATCTTGTTATTGAAAGGTGGAAATGTTATGTTTCCTTTATACATGTTTTATGTGATAAGATTATGTTATGGTTCTTGGGCATTATTATAAATACGGGTGGTTCCATGATAAACTAAGGGAGGGTGATCCCGATATAGCTCTCCAATGCATTGGGTAACGTGAAGGAGTGAAATGTTAATGTTTCTCCGAAGAGATTTAGGGAATATACTATGATGGGTATTCCAAACGTAACCAAGAGGGTTACTCCCTACGTAAGAATGTTATTAATGCCTCAAGTTACATTTATGTCTTATGTTTTCTATGACTTATTCATGGTTTGATGAGGTATGTTAAAGTGCCTATGTTTTATGGGTAAAGTATGATTTCATTCTTATGTATATATGAACTCATGTTTCCTTTCCATATTTTTATAACCCTTACTGAGCTTTTTATGCTCATCCCAAGTTTTTGAAATGTTTTTCACAGGTCAAGGGAAAGGTACATGATGTGATGATAGTGTCAAGGATGTGTTATGAAGGAATCCATGTTTTATTTTAAATATGTTTCCATTGATGGGAAGAATTAATACTGTCTTTTATGTAACCACTTTGTTTAAATGTGGAATGTAATGCAAGTTTCATGATCTAATTCTCTAAAACTCTAAACCTGAAAAGATCCTCAATGTGTAATCTTGTAATAACTAAAGATTAAGTATGGTTTATGGCTGGGGACTTATAGTTGGTATCAGAGGCCGGTTTAGATAACTTTAGTGGTTAGGGTATTCTTTAAGCATAAGTGGAATTACCATAATGGTTAAGATTTCAGGAAGAGCCCTAGTTTTAGATGAAGTGAATGAGTAAGTATATCTTAGTGTTTACCTTACTCATTAGTACATGATAGTTTTGTTGATATACTCACACTGACCTTTTTGGTTTTAGTAAATGGCTAGATCTAGCAGGCACCAAAGTGACAATTGGTTTGAAGGAAACTGTGGTGGTTCTCTGATTAAGAGACTGGATGAAATGGGGTATTCAATGAGGAAACTCGTGGTTGTTCTAAACCAACTGTCAAGGAGTCTTGATCAACCAATTGAACCTTGGTATGATCTTTAATGCATCATGTACGAGATGACCAATCGATGTGGAAGTTTAGGTAATAATTATAAAGGTATGAATTAGAGTTTATATGATCCTTACTTTTGAGGTAATTATGGGTTATTATATGATATGCTGGAAAATGAAAGGCATGAGATAAACTTCAGGTTAAAATATTTTATCATCATTTTTGAAGATTTTATCTCTTTTTGGGGAATTATTTGAGAATTATATAGTTTTGGAAAAAGGACAACACGCAGACCATGTGCAAACCCATCGCATCGGACAAAGCTGCGGGAATCAAACCCATAACCAAAGTGCGACTGGTATTTATCGCCTACCACTGGACTACGTGAAGTCCCTGGTTAGTTTGACTGATTCTTTTTAGTTAGATGATTTTATGAATTAAGAGTAAGTTTATTTTGGGTTATTTATGAAAATGATTAACCTGTCATGGAGGATATGTGATTAGGTTAATTACTTTTCAATACGAGACATTTGGAGCAACTGATGTTGTTCGGAGATAAATGTTACGATTTAACTTGGAAGACTATGTGACTAAATGATTCAAATATTTGGGTTTCAATCTTAGATTGGTTTACATTGAAGAATTTTATGGACAAATTGTTTATCAGATGGTCCTCGTTGAACTTTAGGTTTTGTTGGACAAATTTTGGAGATTAAGCATAGATTTTATTTTTAAAGGGTTATCCTTTTCTGGATTATCTGACCTTGTACTAACCTTTCTGGTTTTGGTTTTGGTTAAAGCCTAAATACATGGGATGTATATAGTTCCTATTTTGTGGATTAGGTGATTCTCTAGAAGTTGATTATAGTACTCTTAAATGCGAACAAGTCTCCCTAAGTACTCGTCTTTTGGAAAAAAAATATGAGTTTGATTAAGGAATCTAGTAAAAATTGAAAGTCAACATGATAAGTGATTATGTTTCCTTATGAATAAATTCCTCAATAAAAAGTAACTTAAAACAAAAATGTTGTCTATTAACTTTTCCTACTGGGGAATCGAATACCGTTTAACCCATCACAAGTTTGTGATTTTCTTGTGGTTAACTTTCTCCTAGACATGTTTACTATCACTCTCCCTCAAGAACATGACCCTTTGATTTTTCATCCATGTCCATGTTTTTCTATATATGGGTTAACTCGGGTGACCTCTGTACTTATCTTCCTTTATTTTAAAGTGATCGTTTTATCGACTCTTGTTTCGATGTGGGACTTTCAAGGATGTTTCCAAGTTCAATTTTAAAAATTGCGAGGACGCAATTCCCAAAAGGGCGGAAGGATGTAACACCCCAGGTAAATAAAGAATATGAAATTTTCATATTTATCCATATTTGCGAATAAATTATTAATATGACATTAAAGGGGATGCTATGCTCGATGGCGTACCCAACATGCAACAACGAGTTTCTTGGGAATCTTACGTTGCACTCTAATAATAAAATAATATTATTTTAAATGGTAGTTAACATGTAGCCGTTGTATTGGCGGGAATGGATATAAATAACTAAAATATTATTATATATTTTTTTAATGTTTTTACATTTATCCAATAAATGATAAAGGCATAAAATACGGAAATAATTCGATTTTAGGCGTATATGCCCTAGTTTTCACTAAAGGTTCACTTATCACCTTTTGATGGAGAACCGTCAATAAATATAGTTTTGTTTACTCTTATACATCCTTTTGGACCAAATAAAACTCTTCTTAAGAATTGGGACATCAAAATTTACTTTGTGTTAATTTTTGGTATCTTTCTGATAAAGTTCATTTTTTAATGAATAGTGTAAAATGTTGTATTTTAATTCGAAACCTCTTTTTAATCTAATTTATTTATATGATTATATTATATTTCTAATTGGTTTTAAATTGAAATTAGAATATATTTTTACCATTAAAACCAATAGTGGTCATTGGAATTAATTTCACTTTGAAATCAGACTTATACTAGTGTCAATCTTTTGATACTTATTGTTTCATAAAAACACGCTATTTGCTTTGACAACGGGAATTAATTATTAAATTAATTAATGTGACTTATATGTTTTAAATTTTGTAAAATAGACTTAATTTTTGAATTCGGAATATCAAATATAGCTTAGGGTGAATTTTTGGGATTTTTCTGAAAAGCTTCAATTTTTTATGAATAGTGAAACCACTAAGTGGTACTTATAAAAACTGATTTTTTCCGTTTAAATGAAAATTTGCCATCTTTGTGTTTTGAATTTCAAAAATCTGACATAAATGGTTTTCATTAAGAAGTAAAATTTGGTTCAATGGGATAAAAATAATTTTTTGGTGAATAGTAACTTATTAAGTTTTTAATCGCGATTAGAGGTAATTAGTGTAGCTTAAGCTAACAAAAATGTTTTAATAATATGAAATGAACATGACACATGTCCTAACATCATTGGATGTGTCATGGACGACCAAGAAAACCCATGGGTCAACTTTGGGTCCCCATGAAGCCACATTGGTTGGAAAATGACATTAATATATTTTTATTTAAAGTTAAAGTAAAAATGAGACAAACATGAAATGTTTAACTAAAAAAATTTTTACATGGGGTTATACAAATCCGAATTTTGACTATAAATATTAATTGGAAATCTAAAGATATTTCCTACATCATAGTAATTTTTTTATAATTTTTTGACATTAAATATGTTAAATTATTTATGACATCATGATGATGCAGCGATGACCTCATTTTTTAACAATTTAAATAAAATGGAAAGATAATGTAATATCTAAGACCTAAACATGTCCAAAACCTATTGGATGAGTGGATTTTGAACCATTATCACCTTATCCTCGAAACAAATCAATGTGGGACCTCTTAAATCCGAATACCATTTTAAAAATAAAGTGACTTTTCTTTACATTCCAAGAGTGCCCCTCCTCTCCTCTTATAAAAGGCCCCCACCTCTACCTCCATACCCACACTCCCAAAGCCTTTGGCTTGGCCAAACTCTGCCCATTTTGTCTCTAAACTTCCCTCTATTACTCCTTGAAGCCTCACTTTGGGCATAAGTATTTCCATGGAAGCCTTTGAGCTCAAACCAAAGGGAGATACCCGATTTTAAGGTAATGTCTTCACTTGAGTCCTTTTGTTTTATTTTTCTTCTCCAACCCCCTAAACTCTTTTTATTCATTTCTTTTGTAACAAATAAAGTATCATCAATATACTAGGATTTTTTTATAAGAAGTATTCGAGCTACACTTTCACACACCTACATCTAATGGTTAATGAACATACTGTTTCCGTGGATGGCGAATTTCGGCCTCCCGAAACGATGATTGTTCAACATTCTTTTAACACCTTAAAATTTGGCCATTAAGATGACACTATATTTATATGTGATATATAATATTTTTATGTTTTTCTTTAAGATTCTTTATTTTTCATTTTGGGCATACCTTTATGGTTTCCATTATGGGTAAACACGATATCTTCATTTAAGGAAGTGCGGACTACCGCCCCCTCAAAGTGATTTGATTCGTTAATACCATATGTGGTACGTATAAAGGATATATTTAATAATATTATATATTATACCATACTTGAATTAAAATACTATTATGTATCATTATGTTTTAATTCCATTAAATATGAAATATAAATGGAAGTAGCGTTCATGCGTACGTACCGCTTACCGTCTCCATGACCGGTACATTTCATTTCTTATCTCAAAATGTTATGTAATACTATAAGTACATATATATAATGTATATATATGTAATATATTACATCAAAATTATGGATATCATTCTGGAATTATAACATATATATCTCTCTCATTTTGTTTTAATTCCATTAATATGACAAAAAATGAAAGTAGCGTTCATGCGTACGTACGACCTACCGTCTCCATGAACGGTGCTTTTCGTTTTTTATCTCCAAATGATATGGAATAGTATGAAATGAATATTTACTGGATATATATGATATTTTAATCATTAATAATATTCTGGAAATTATTTACTTATAACTACATTGGCAATCGTTTTTCAAACAAGTTCATTTTTGACTCATGTACCAAACATCGGCAAAAATGTCTGATATGAACTAACATTATTAAACAATTATTATTACATTATAATATGTGATATGAACTGAATAATAATATCTAAATGAGGTACTTAGGAAATTATTAATTGACCAATGTTTATTATTCTGGAATATAAAGAAACGAACAAGACAAGTTGGACTTGAGGTAAGGGATCCTACTCCTCTCTTTCTTTTTTAGTACACTATTTTATATCATTCCTTCTAAGCTATATTTATTATTGGGATGTCCTTTTATATTAATATTACTTTAATTTTTATGTTCATATTATGAGAGACCCATTTCTCTCTCATCAATCCATTTTGGAAGTTTCGAGTGGCACTGTTAGGCTGCCGAATTTTCGTAAGAGATCTAACCTCTCTCTTTCTCTTTAAGTACTCCCCTTTATGTCACTTCTTTTCAGCTCCTATTTGTTATGATGGTGGATGTTATTTCATATTACTCTTTCTGTACATTTTATTGTAATGTGATGAGATACCCTATTTTATCTCATCAATCCATTTTTGGAAGTTTTAAGTGGCGCCGTTAGGCTGCCGAGTTTTCGTAAGGGATTTTTCATCTCACTTTTATTCCCGCGAGATTTATGCTACATTTGCCACAATTTACTTTGAGCGGTGTATGTACTGACCATTATTTTACTCATTGTGTAATATTGTTTCATTTATGAGTATTTACATCAATGATGTATTGTCCTTCTTTCACGGGGCGTATGATTCGAAAGATACCCATGTCGGTAAGGGAACCTTTCACCCTCCTCTTTTTAAAAGACTTATTTTGTTATGTATTTTAATTCACATAACATTATTTTGGGATATGTTATTATATATCGTTATTGATTTAAATCTTATGTACAAGTGATGAGTTACCCTTTTTATCTCTCATCAACTCTTCTTCTGAATTTTGAAGTAACGTTGTTAGGCTGTCTAATTATTGCAAGGGAACTTCTTAACCCAATTTAGATTCTTTGGGATATGCTTGTACTCCTTGAATATGTCGTTCTATGAATATGTGTGAATAACCTCTGATTGTTTTACACTTAATATCCACTTATATTTGGTGTATTAGTTTGTCACACATAATTATGTAATTGATTTATCCTTAATCTAAGGATACCATCTTTGTATGGGACTTCGTCTCAATCTCCTTTCATTGAGGCATATTTTGTTTTATACACAACCTTATTTTATACGGTGTATAAACCCCTTTGACTTTTATGTTTATCTAAAAGAAATCTTTTTTATACATATCATTTTACTAAATGACAAAAGGGAATGTTTTGTCGTACATATGCGGCGACAACGACTTCTCCGCCGCTGTGACCATTATTTGAGTTTTGGCTTTATCTACAAGCCATACCTTCTTTTTAAAAGAAAAATAAATACCATGTTTTAATTTTCTTTTATTTTGGTATTGAAAATGGTTTTCATAATGTATTTATATCAATGTGTTGTATTGATATCTGGTTATTGAAAGGTGGAAATGTTATGTTTCCTTTATGCATGTTTTATGTGATACGATTATGTTATGGTTCTTGGGCATTATTATGAATACGGGTGGTTCCGTGATAAACTAAGGGCGGGTGAGCCCGATATAGCTCTCAAATACATTGGGTAAGGCGAATGAGTGAAACGTTAAGGTTTATCCGAAGAGATTTAGGGAATATACTATGATGGGTATTCCAAAAGTAACCAAGAGGGTTACTCCCTACGTAAGAATGTTATGAATGCCCCAAGTTACCTTTATGTCTTGTGTTTTCTATGATTTATTCATGGTTTGATGAGGTATGTTAAAGTGCCTATGTTTTATGGGTAAAGTATGATTTCATTATTATGTATATATGAACTCATGTTTCCTTTCCATATTTTTATAACCCTTACTGAGCTTTTTATTCTCATCCCATGTTTTTGAAATGTTTTTCATAGGTCAAGGGAAAGGTACATGATGTGATGATAATGTCAAGGATGTTTCAAGAAGGAATCCATGTTTTATTTTAAATATGTTTCCGTTGATGGGAATAATGAATACTGTCTTTTATGTAACCACTTTGTTTAAATGTGGAATGTAATGCATGTTTCATGATCTAATTATCTAAAACTCTAAACCTGAAAAGATCCCCAATGTGTAATCTTGTAATAACTCAAGATTAAGTAAGGTTTAAGGCTGGGGCCTTATATTTATACTCCTGAATAATAAACTTGAGTTAATTTCTACTTGATTAATAACATTTTTCATGTTCATTATACCTTTTATTTCACTTATTACAATGTTATGAACACTATGTAATTATTTATGTTAATAATGTTCGTTTTGTCGATCATTGGTACTTGAGTCAATAATAAACTCTTCATAATTACAAGTTGTTCATGGTGTAAAATATCCATTATATCCAGAATTATATTCATGGTGTAGATATCATATATATAATATATATACAGTATATAAATTCATTTATAATATTAAATAACATTTAGAGTTAAGAAATGAAATGCACCGTTCATGGAGACAGTAAGCCGTATGTACGCATGAACACTACTTCCATTTCTATTTCATATTTATTGTAATTAAAACATAATGATACATAATTGTATTATAACTTCAGTATGGTATCATATATAATATCATTAAATCTATCCTTTATACGTACCACATATGGTATTAACGAATAAAATCACTTTGAGGGGACGGTAGTCCGAACTTCCTAAAATGAAGATATCGCGTTTACCCATAATGGAAACAATCAAGGTATGCCATAAATGAAAAATACAGAAACTTAAGTAAAACATAAACATATTATACATCATATATAAATAAAGTTACATCTTAATGGCCACCTTTGAATGTGTTACATGAATGTTGAACAATTATCGTTTTGTGAGGAAGAAATTCGCCATCCACGGAAACAGTATGTCCATTAAGCATTAGTTGTAGGTGTGTGTAAGTGTATCTCGAATAATTTTTATAAAAAAATCCTAGTATATTTAATATACTTTTTTTGTTACAAAATAAATGAATAAAAAGTGTTTTGGGGGTTGGAGGAGCAAAATAAAACAAAAGAACACAAGTGAAGACATTACCTTTAAATCGGGTAAATCTGCTTGGTTTGAACCAAAAGGGTTTCATGAAGAGATTTCTGCCTAAGGTAAGGCTTCTAGGATGATGAAAGGGATGTCGAGAGACAAAATGTGCAGATAATGGCCGACCCAATATCTTGAGAGGTGTGGGTAAGGCGGAAGAGGTGGGGGCCTTTTATAAAAGGAGAGGAGGGGCACTCTTGGAAAGGTATAAAATGTTACTTTATTTTCAAATGAGTTTCGGATTTTAAAGGTCCCATATTGATGTATTTCGAAGATAAGGTGATAATAGTTCTAAATCCACCCATCCAATAGGTTATTGACAAGTTTAGGTCTTATATTTTACATTATCTTTTCATTTTATTTAAATCGTTAAATAATGAGGTAATCGCTGCATCATCATGGTGTCATATATAATTTAATTTATTTAATGTCTAACAATTATAAAAAAAATACTATGATGTCAGAAATCGTTTTAGCTTTCCAATTACTATTTATAGTCTTTGAGATCATTTATGTAGACAAAATTAAATTTTTTTTACTCAGGTGATACATTCATTGTAATATTTACTTTCTCTAAAAAATAAAAAGCTAAAAAGTAATTATCACACAAAAGTGATTCCATGGGGTCCCCAAGTTTGGCACAAGGAATCCCATAGTCGTCCATTACACAACCAGTAGCATTAGGACACATTTTAGGGTCATTTTTTATTATTATGTTATTATTTTATTATCCTTAACTACCCGATTACTAATGAGTCAAGATAATTAATGATAATTAATGTCGTTACTATTCACAAAGTCCAAAAATAAAAGAGTCTTAATTAAATAATTCAGATATTATGATTCCAAATATGGAATCCATTTTACCAAATTCCAAACACATAAATTGCAATAATTAATATAAAAATAATTCATGTTGTCAAAACAAATAGCTGGGTTTTTAGAAACAATATCTATGATACGTTTGGCACTTGTTTATTCCCAATTCCACAGTGAAATTAATTATAATGACAAATATTGGATTAAATGGTAAGAATATATTCTATTTACACTTTAAAACCAATTAAAAACACAATTTAACCATATAATTAAATTATATGAAAAAGCAGTTTTGATGTAAAATGCAGTATTTTTCACTATTCATTAACAAATAAACATTGTCAGAAAAATACCAAAAAATTATCCAATGTAAATTTAAATGTCCCTATCATAAAGAATAAGTTTATTTTGACAAATATAGATTATAAAATTGTCAAAATATTTATTTAAAAATCATTCTCCATCAAAAGGCGGTAAAAAAATCTTTTAAAAATATTAGAGAATTCTATGCTTAAGATTGGATTTATTCCAATGTTAAGCCTCTAAGAAACTATAAAATTTATAAATAGATATAGGTAAGAATATCTATTATTCATTACTTACTTGGTATGTTACATCCTTCCCCCCTTTAGAAAATTGTTTCCCCATAATTTATTTACTTATCGAATAAATGAGGGTATTTATCCCTCATTGCATTTTCAGATTCCCATGTCGCCTATTCACTCATGTGGTTCTTCCACAAAACCTTTACATGATGAATCACATTATTCCACAACACTTTCTCCCTGTGGTTAATAATATGGACCGGTTGTTCCCCATAATATAGATTCTCTTCTAGGTGAACTACCTCTGGACTCAAAACATGAGATGGATCTGGAATGTACTTCCTTAACATTGAAACATGAAAAACATTGTGTGCCTGAGATAAGATGGAGGTAAAGCCACTTTTTATTCAACTGATCCAACTCTCCAGAATTTCATATGGTCCAATGAACCTTGGACTCAGCTTTCATTTCTTACCAAACCGCATAACAATTTTCCATGGTGAAACTTTGAGAAAAACATGATCACCTACCTCAAAAGATAGATCCTTACTCTGGTTGTCTGCATAACTCTTCTGCCTGCTCTGAACTGTTCTCATATGTCTCTGTATCATATAAACTTTTTATTCCAACTCTTCTACCAATTCTTGTCCCATCAACTTTATTTCGCCCACTTCATCCCAGAAAGCTGGAGTTCGACACCACTTCCCATATAATTCCTCAAATGGTTCCATATGTATACGGGAATGAAAACTGTTATTATATGAAAACTCAACCAATGAAAGATGTTGGTCCCAACATCCCTGATAATACATTGAACAAGCATGTATAATATCCTCCAAAGTCTGAATTGTCTGTTCTGACTGCCCATATGATTGAGGATGAAAAGTGGTACTGAAATTTAATTCAGTACCCAACGATTTCTGAAGGCCTTTCCAAAAGTTAGAAGTAAACCTGGGATCACAGTCTAATTAAGTGGAGATAGGAACTCCATGTAACCTAACTATCTCTTTATTATACAAGTGGGAAAGTTGATCTAGGGAAAAATTATCTCATATAGCAAGGAAATTAGCTTATTTAGTCAGGCGATCAACAGTAACCCAGATTGCATTATTACCTCGAGGTGTCTTTGGCAATCCCACAATGAAGACCATGGAAATATTTTCCCATTTCCACTCTAGAACTGGTAAAGGATGAAGCATCCCATTTGGTAACATCCACTCTGCTTTAACCTGTTGACAAATCAAACACTTCACAGTAAAATCAGCAATATCTCTTTACATTATATCCCACCAGTAATACTCCCAATGATCTTTATACATCTTAGTACTTCCTGGATGAACTGAAAACGAAGAACTATGAGTTTCACATAACAAATCTCTATTCAACTGTTAATCACATGGAACACAAAATCTCTTCCCAAATCTCAAAACACAATCATTATGAATATTGAATTCAGGAAACTTACCCTTCTGAACCAGCTCTACCTTTTTCTACAACTCACTGTCTTGCTTCTGTGCTTGCTTAATTCTGTCTGATAGAGAATATTTCATTGATACCTGAAACAAAACAGAAGGACAACCTACACCAACAACTTCTATGCAAAACTTCATCAAATCCTTTTCCAAAGAATCACGTTCCAAATGCAACATTGTTAATGAAGAATTAATTTTTCGACTCAAATCATCAGCCACTTTATTTTCTTTTCCCAGATTGTAACAAATTGTACAATCATAATCATTGATTAATTATAGCCACCTCCTCTATCTCATTATCAATTATTTCTGAGTGAATAGATACTTTAAAATTTTCTGATAGGTATATAGTTCACACTTTACTTCATACAAATGATGCCTCCTAATTTTTAAAGCAAAAACAACAGCAACTAATTCCAAATCATCTTTTGGATAATTACGTTATGAGTTTTCAACTGTCATGAAGCATAAGAAATTACCCGATAATTCGGCATTAGGACGCAACCAATTCCTTTCAATGAAGCATCACTGTAGATAATAAACTCCCCATTCCTGGAAAGTAGTGCAAAAACTGGAGCATTCACCAATCTTATTTTCAATTCCTGAAATAAATCATCACATTTTTTTGTCCAGATAAACTTAACACCCTTCCGAGTTAGCTTTTTCATTGGACTAGATAACCGGGAAAAATTTCTAACAATCCTTCAGTAATATCTTGCCAAACCAAGGATGATATGAATCTCAATTACATTTGTGGGTCATGGCCATTCTTCATCAACCATTGTTTTTGCAGGATCAACAGTTATCCCATCTTTAGAAACAATTTGACCAAGGAAAGAAATTTGTTGCAACCAAAACTCAAACTTGCTAAATTTCCCATACAATTTCTTTTCATTTAGGGTTTGAAAAATGAACCATAAATGACTTTCATTATTCTATTTACTTTTATAAAACACCAAAATATCATAAATGAAAACAATCACAAACTAATCTAAGAAATCATGAAAAATTCTATTAATGTGGTCCATGAGTACAGTAAGTGCATTGGTTATCCCAAAAGGTATAACTACAAATTCATAATGGCCGTATCTTGTACAAAACTCGGTCTGCAGAATATATTCTTCATTTACCTTCAACTGATGGTACCCTGATCTCAGGTCAATCTTTGAAAAATACTGAGCTCCCTGGAGCTGATCAAAAAAATCATTGATATGAGGCAAAGGATATTTGTTCTTAACAGCGATGTTATTCAAAGCTCAATCATCAATTCAAATTCTTATAGAACCATCTTTCCTCTCAAAAAATAAAACAGGGGCACCCCATGGTGATGTGCTAGGTCGTATGAAAACATTCTCTAATAAATCTTGAAATTGCTCCTTCAACTCTAAAAGTTCATTTTGAGCCATTCGATAAGGGCATATTGAAATTGTCTTAGCATCGGGAATTAAGTCAATAGTAAATTCAACTTCCCGTTCTGGTATTTTTCTAGGCAACTCATCAGGAAAAACATCAGGATACTCATTTACCAATGGCACATCATTAATCTGAACAGTTCCTTTGTTTTCAACAATATGTGCAAGGTAAAATTCATTTCCATCTTTTACATGTTTCTCAGCCTCATGATATGTTATCAACAGAAAGTGTTTATTCTTGTACACAAACTGAAAGTATTTCTGAAAAGAAACTTCTTTAGCTCTACAGTCAATCTTAGCATGGTAAATAGAGAGACAATCCATACCCAGGATAACATCAAACTCTACCAGAGGTAAAATAATAATGTTTGAAAGTAGGTTCTTTCCACAGATAAGGATAGGAAGATTCTTATAAATTAATTTTTCCTCAACATTTCTCCCAGGTTTTTTTACCACATGTTCATGAGTCAATTCTTGAGATGGTATTCCCATTTTACTAGAAACATTTTCAGAGATGAAAGAATGTGTAGACCCCGAATCAAACAACACACTGGCATAATCTAAAAAAACAGACAAAGAACCTAATACCACTTCATTTTATGGCCCAGCATCTACTGAAGTAGTTGCAAAGGATTTCACCACCCCACTCTTCTTGTAGTCTAACTTCTTCACATCACTTGAGATCTTTTTCGGACACTCTTTTGCATAATGACCCATCTCATTTCACTTGAAACATTTCACTTACTGTAAATCAAATTTAGTCTTACCATCACCCTGATCTTTTTCAGTGCAATCACGAGCCTTATGTCCCATACTACAACATCAGTATCACTTTCCATAATTAAGAAGACATTCCCCAGCATGCCTTTTACAACATTTATCACAAACTAAAAACATAGTTTTCTTACCATCAGACCTTTTTGAAGAATTCTTCCCTTTCTCCTGCCACCTCGGTCTCTTTTTCTGTTGGTTGTTATAGAACACATGATCATCGGCAAACTCCATTTCCACCTTCTCAGCACATCAAACAAGATTTTCATAACTTTTGAACTCACAAGAAGCTAAATCTCTTAGATATTTTGGCTTTAATCCTGAGTAAAAATGATTTATTTGACTATCAAGGTCTTAGATAAAACATGGAACATACCTTGCCAATAGAGTGATCCTTTCTTCATAAGAAGCCACTGAGTCTTCCTCTTGCCTCAATTCCAAGAATTTTTTTCCATCATGAGTCGAACAACCATAGGAAAATACTTCTCAAGAAAAATACCATTGAATTCATCCGAGTCGAGGGCATCAATCCCATAAGCGTCCCTGATATTTTTAACCATCGACCACCACTAATCTGTTTCACCCTCCAAATGGTAAATATCATGACTAACCTTTTGATTTTCTGAAAACCTCATGACATCGAAAATCTTCTCTAGTGATTTAATCCACCCTTTAGCTAGCACAGGGCCAGATGATCCTCTGAATGATGGGGGATATTGCCTCATGAAATGTTTCACCACTGACATGTTCCTCTGCGATTGATCTGGCTGATCTCGTGCATGGATACCACCACCATTTATCACTTGAGTCAATTGTGCCATTACTGCAACAAACTGCTCAGTTCGAATTCTGACCATCTCAGGATACTGATTCAGAAGGTTATTTCTTTCTGTATGCCTTCCTAGAATTGTTTCCCTATTTCCACTATGGAAAACCATTCTGAACAAACATGTCTTAGATGAACCAACATGGTAGTCTTCAAATTCTATATCATTTCAATTTGACCATAAAAAAATTTGGATAATCATTTAATAGAATTCTAACTCCTAAAGTTATCTAAACCGACCTCTGATACCAACTATAAGGCCCCATCCTTAAACATTACTTAATCTTGAGATATTTCAAGAATACACGTTTAGGATCATTTTAGGTTTAGAGTTTTAGAGAATTAGATCATAAAAATGCATTACATCCCACATTTAAACAAACTGGTTACATAAAAGATAGTATTCATTTTTCCCATCAACGGAAACATTTTTAAGATAAAACATGGATTCGTTCTTGACACTTCCTTGAAGCTATCATCATATCATGTATGTTTCCCTTGACTTGTGAAAAACATTTCAGAAACTTGGGATAAGCATAGAAAGCTCAGTGAGGGATATAAAAGTATGAAATGAAAACATTAGTCCATTATGAAATCATACTTTACTCATAAAACATAATCATTTTAACATAACTCATCAAATCTTGAAAAAATCATAGAAATCATAAGACATAAAGGTAACTTGAGGCATTCATAACATTCTTACGTAGGGAGTAACCCTCTTGGTTATGTTTGGAATACCCATCACAGTATATTCCCCAAATCTCTTCAAAAAAACCTTAACGTTTAACTCCTTCGAATTACCTAATGTATTGGAGAGCTATATCGGGCTCACCAGCCGTAAGTTAATCATGCAACCACCCGTCTTCATAAACTATTCCCAAGAATCATAAAATAATTTATCACATAAGACATGCATAAATGAAAAATAACATTTCCACATTTCAATCACAAGATATCAATACAACACATCGATATAAAAACATTATGAAAACCATTTTTAATATCAAAATAAATGAAAAGTAAAAAAATGTATTTATTTTTTCAATTTTTTTAAAAAAGTTATGGCTTTTAGAGGAATCCGAAACTCAAATAATGGTCATGGCGGCGGAGAAGCCATTGTCGCCGCATACGTATGACAAAAACATTACCTTTTGTCATTTAGTAAAACACTTCATATAAAAAAGATTCCTTTTGAAAAAACGTAAAAGTCAAAAGGTGTTTATACACCATATGAAAGAAAGTTGTGTATAAAACAAAATATTCCTCAACGAAAGAGATTGAGACGAAGTCCCATACATCGGGTCCGCCTTGACTTGATTGTTCTTTATCCTCCTGAATAATAAACATGAGTTAATTTATACTTTTTTAAGAAACTTTTTCATGTTCATTATTCCTTTTATATCACTTCTTACAATTTTATTAACACTATGTAATTATTTATGTTAATAATGGTCATTTTGTCGATCATTGGTACTTGAGTCAAAAATAAACTCTTTATAATTACAAGTTGTTCATGGTGTGAAATATCCATTATATCCAGAATTATATTCATGGAGTAGATATCATATATATAATACATATACATTATATACATGGATTTATAATATTACATAACATTTAGAGGTAAGAAATGAAATGCACCGTTCATTGAGACGGTAAGCCGTACGTACGCATGAATGCTACTTCCATTTCTATTTAATATTAAATGGAATTAAAACATAATGATACATAATTGTATTATAACTTCAGTATGGTATCATATATAATTTCATTAAATCCATCCTTTATACATACCACATATTGTATTAATGAATCAAATCACTTTATGGGGGCGGTAGTCCGCACTTTCTAAAATTAAGATATCACATTTACCCATAATGGAAACCATAAAGGTATTCCATAAATGAAAAATACCGAACCTTTAGTAAAAAATAAACATATTATAAATCATATATAAATTTAGTTAAATCTTAATGGCTACCTTTTAAGGTGTTATATGAATGTTGAACAATCATCGTTTCATGAGGCAGAAACTCGCCATCCACGGAAACAGTATGTTCATTAACCATTATATTTAGGTGTGTGGAAGAGTATCTTAAATCCTTCATATAACAAAATACTCGTATATGGAATATACTGGTTTTGTTACAAATGAAATGAATAAAAAGAGTTTAGGGGGTTGGAGGAGCGAAATAAAACAAAAGAACACAAGTGAAGACATTACCTTTTAATCGGGTAACTCCTCTTGGTTTGAACCAAAATGGTTTCTTGAAGAGAATTCAACCTAAGTTATAGAATCTAGGACGAGGAGTGGGACGTGGAGAGACAAAATGAGCAGATCTTGGCCGAGCCAAAGGATTGAGAGGTGTGGGTAAGGAGGTAGAGGTGGGGGCCTTTTATAAGAGGAGATGAGGGGCACTCTCGGAAAGGTATAAAATGTTACATTATTTTCAAATGAGTTTTGGATTTTAAAGGTCCCACATTGATGTATTTTGAGTATAAGGTGATAAGATTTTGAAAAACACCCATCCAATAGGTTTTTTACAAGTTTAGGTCTTATATTTTACATTATCTTTTCATTTTATTTAAATCATTAAATAATGAGGTAATCGCTGCATCATCATAGTGTCATATATAATTTAATTTATATAATGTATAAAAATTATAAAAAATACTATGATGTATTAAATCTTTTTATCATTCTAATTACTATTTATAGTTCTATATTTCACTTATGTAGACATAATTAAAAAAAATTTACTCACCTGATAAATTCTTTGTAATATTTACTTTCATTAAAAAATAAAAAGATAAAAAGTCATTATCACACAAAAGTGATTCCATGGGGTCACCAAGTTTGGAACAAGGTATCCCATAGTCAGGCAGTACACAACCAGTAGCATTAGGAGACATTTTGGGGTCATTTTTTATTATTATGATATTATTTTATTATCCTTAACTACCTGATTACTAATTAATCAAGATAATTAACGATAATTACCGTTGTTACTATTCACAAAGTCCAAAATCAAAAGAGTCTTACATAATTTGGAACTTCTGTTTCAAAATATGGAATATATTTTACCGAATTCTGAACACAGAAATTGCAATAATTAATTTAAAAATAATTCCCGTTGTCAAAACAAATAGCGGGTTTTTTAGAAACAATATCTATGAAATGTTTGGCACTTGTTTATGCCCAATTCCAATGTTATATTAATTATAATGACCAATATTGGATTAAATGGTTAAAATATATTCAATTTACACTTTAAAACAAATTAAAAAGATAATCTAACCATATAATTAAATTATATGAAAATGCAATTTTGATGTAAAATGCAGTATTTTTCACAATTCATTAAAAAAATGAACACTATCATAAAATTACCAAAAAAATATCCAATGTAAATTTCAAAGTCCCAATAATAAAGAATACGTTTATTTTGAAAAATAGAGATTATAAAATTGTCAAAATATTGATTTAAAAATGGATCTCCATCGAAAGGCGGTAAAACAATCTTTTAAAAATATTAGAGAATTATATGCTTAAGATTGGATTTAATCCCATTTTAAGCCTCTAAATCACTATATAATTCATAAATAGACATAGATAAGAATATATATTATTAATTAATTAATTGGTATGTTACATTATAGATCACCCTTTTCATATTCAAGTCCTTGAGTTATCGCATGAAATTCTATGTAAGAAGGAATGCGTGTGGTCATGTAAAATACATTTTCAAAATAAATGTTGTGTTTTATGTTATATGTTGTTATTTAATGTTACTAATCCACAAATATGCTATACCTCTCCATATTCTATCTTGTATAAAGTGAATATTTTATGTAATAAATTACGTTTATATGTGTAATGAAGAGAAGGGTTGTTATAGTTTGTATCAGAGATAGGTTTATTTACTTTTGGGATTAGGGTTAGAAAACCCTAGTGAAATCCTTAAGGATAAGACTATTCATAATAAAAACATACCGAAGTTTTGGTGAGTATTTAGTATGTGATTTATCAAGAAAATAATTCCTCTTCTGGATACGAGTAGGTAGAGGTATCTCTAGAATAGATGTATCGATGGGTAAAATCCAGAAACACTGCTTTGAATGAGTCTCGAATGAGAACTGGTTCACCACAAAGGGCCTTGCTGTAATTTTGGTTACTACACTCACAGGGGATGTGCATTGGTAAATTCATAAGCTTAGTATTAACCATTATTAAGGGTATAAAAAATTTCCCCTAAGTATAAGGACCCAACCTTAAACATTACATAATATTGATTTAATGAATAATTCACATTGAGGATCTTTTCGGGTTTTGAGTTTTAGAGAATTAGGACATAACTATAACATCTCAAAATATTACAAAGTAGACACGTCTACATAGTTTCCATTTTTTCATAAAATAAAAACTCTTGAAAAAAATATTCATGTCTAGTTCCATTTTTTCGAAAGCATGACTTTTACTTGATCACACCCTTGACCCTACTAATCTTTAAGTCTTGTGAAAACATTTAAAAAATTTCGATGAGCATAAAAATCTCAGTAAGGGATACACAAAGAAGGAAAACTATTATTTTTTCAAAACTACAAGTAAACCATGAATAATTTAACATAAGTATTATGTTTCACCATTATGAAGTAGTAAATACTCTTCACTGAATAAAATATCACTACATACCCTTTTGTAACCAAAATATTACCATAAAACCCATATAAAGAACACATAACATATAAAGGCAACTTGGGACATAATAATACTTAAATGGAATAACCATACGGTCGACTTCCACACATATCAATAAATTGAATAGCCCTACGACTGACTTCCATACCCAATGCATTGGAGGATATAACATAACCTCCCATCCTGGTATTCACAGCACCACCCATCATTTGTTTTATCACATAACCACCCATCAAATGTCCAAATACCATTATAAAATCATAAGACTTAAAACAAATATAAAGGAAAAAAACTTTTCCAAATTTAAATAAAAATATATCACTTAAATATATTTACATAACAAATCCATTATCAAATCCATTTTCAATACCTAAATACATAAAATAGTATAAGTATTTATTTTTTTTTAAAAACATTACGGCTTGTTGAGGAAGCCAAAGATCAAATAATACTTGCTGCGATGGAAAAGTCCTTTGTCACCGCTTATATTAAAAGAAACATTCCTTTTTGTCATTTAGTAAATCGCTTCATAGAAAAATATTCCCTTTTAATAGTAAATGATGTTTATGCAGCGTATAAAAGAAAGTAGTGTATTAAAATAAAATATGCTCCAATGAAAGGAGATTGAGATGAAGTCCCTTACCTCATGTCTTACCTGATTCGATCATTATTTAATATCTTGAATAATATCCTAAAGATAATTTATACTTTCTTATGAACCTTTTTGAAGATTATTATTCCTTTTATATCACTTATTACCATGTTATAATCATTATGTAATCATTTATGTTAATTACGTAAGTTTTTTCGATATTTGGTACTTGAGTTAAAAATGAACACCTTATATTTACATGTTGTCCATGTGGTCAACAATCCATTATATAAAGAATTAAATTAATTATTTAGATATCATATATATCATATATGTTAAGTATATACATGTATTTATAATAGTACATAACATTTGGAGGTATGAAATGAAATGCACCGTTCATGGAGACGGTAAGCCGTACATACACATGAACAATACTTTCATTTCTATTTATTATTTTAATGGAATTAAAACATAATGATAAATAGGTATATTATATTTCACGTATAATTTCATATCTAATATCATATATATTATCATTAACTCCATCTTTTATACATCCCACATATGGAATTAATGATACATATCACTTAGAGGGGCGGTAGTCCGCCTTCCTCAAATAAAATTATCATGTTTACACATAATGGAAAGCATAAATGTATGATATATAAAAAAATAATGAAGCATATAGAAAACATAAACATAATATATATCATATATAAATACAGTTCCATCATAATTCCCACCATGAGATGCGGTAGGGGATATTCAAACAATCATCATTTCTTGATGCGTTAGTTTTCCATCCACAGAAACATTATGTTATTCATCCATTAGAAGGAGGTGTGTGTAAGTGTACTTTTAATACCTATCATAGAAACATCATAGTACATTTAGGATACTGGTTTTGTTACAAAAGAAAGTAATAAAATGATTCTAGTGGATGGATAAGTAAAATTAAAGAAAACAATTTAAGAGAAACCGTTATCTTTATTTTGGTTAACTTCCTTTGGTTTGAACAAAAGGACTTATTCAACTGCCTTATGCGTAAAGAAATGCTTCTAGAGGGAGGAGAGGGATGTATGGATCTTAATTTTCTAGTGTTTTGTTGATCCAAGAGGTTTTAGAAGTTTAAGAAAATGGATAGAATTGGTCTCCTTTTATAAGGGGCAAGAGGGGCTCTTTAGGAAAGTGTGAAACTATTATTTTATTATATAATGATATTAGGTTTATAAAGGACTGAAAATCATTAAAGTCAAAGATAAGATGACTCATAGTAGAAATAATATCATCCAATAGTAATTGGATAGGTATTTGATGTTATGTTTTTATTTATAATAATATTTATTTAAATCATTTATTAATGAGGTAAAAACTACATCATTATTGTGTCATAAATAATTTATTTTATGTGAAGTCTAAAAATTATAAAAAAAATACCATGATGTATGAAACTTTTTTATATATCCAATGAATATTTATATTCTAAACTATAATTTATATAACACCATATAAAAATTAATTTACTAAAATTTTTGTTTATGCCATTTTTTCCTTTACATTAAATTAATTAATCTAAAGTGTCGTTATCTTTCATAAGTGGCTCCATGGGGTCCCAATATAGACATAATGATACCCATGGTCGGAAATTACTCATTAAATAAGGTTAGGAAAATTGTTAAGGTTGTTTTTAATTATTATAATATTCTTTTTACATTGAATTACCTTATTTACCTTTTTACTGCAGAAAATAAAAGTCAAAAGTTACTATTCAACAAAATTTATTTTCATTTTATTGAACCAAATTTTACTTCATCATAACAACAATTTATGTCAGTCTTTTCAAAATCAATTAAAAAAAGTAGTAATTTTTCATTTAAATGAAAAATTAGGTTTTTTTAATTACTACTTAGTGATTTCACTATTCATAAAAAATTGATGTTTTTCAGAAAAATACCAAGAATTCAGCCTAAACTATATTTGATATTCCAAATTCAAAAATGATGTATATTTTACCAAATTCTAAATATATAAGTAGAATTATAAATTTATAATTATTTATCACTACTGAAACAAATAGCGTGTTTTTAAGAAATAATAACTATCAAAAGATTGATACTTTTTTATTTCCAATTTCAAAGTAAAAATTAATTCCAATGACCAAAATTGGATTAAATGGTAAAAATATATTTTAATTACACTTTAAAACAAAATAAAAAGATAATATAACTATATAAATATATTATATTAAAATTAAGTTTGGAATTAAAATACAATATTTTATCTATACATTAAAAAATGAACTTTATCGAAAAAATTACAAAAATTTACACAAAATAAATTTTGATGCCCCCAATCTAGAGAAGGCTTTTATATGGTCAATTAAAATGTAATAAAGTGTCCAAAACTATATTTAAGGAGGGTTATCCATTAAAAGACTCTAAATCAGCCTTTTAATGTAAATTATTCTTAAAAGTAGATTCATTCATATTGTAAGCCTCTAAATTTTTATTGGATAAATGTAAATAGATTTAACAAAAATATATAATCATATTGTAGTTAGTTGTTCTCATTCCACCCAATAAAATGGATAGGAGTTAACTACCATTTAAAATTATAATATTATATTATTAGTGTGCAACGTAAGATTTAAAAGAAACCCGTTGTTACGAATCGGGTACGCTATAGAACATAGAAAACCGTTTAAAGAAAAATTAATATTTCATTCAGAAATATTAATAAATATAAAATATGTGTTATTCTTTATTTGCCTGGGATGTTACATCCTTCCCCCCTTTTGAAAATTGTGTCCTCATAATTTCTATCCACTTATCAAAAGAAGTGGGGGTATTTATCCCTCATAGCATTTTCATATCCCCACGTTGCATATTCAACAATATGGTTTTTTGACAAAACCATTACCTAGTGAATTACCTTATTCTGCAACACTAGCTCTCTACAGTCCTGAATCTGAACTAGATGTTCTTCATAAGAGAGATTCTATTCCAACTACACTACCTCTAGGATAAAACCATGAGATGGATCTGGTATATATTTTCTCAAAATCAAAACATGAAAAACATTGTGTACTTGGGATAAACATGGAGGTAAAGCCACTATCTATGAAACTAATCCTACTTTCTCCTAAATTTCATAAGGTCCAATGAACCTTGGACTTAGCTTTCCCTTCATACCGAAACGCATCACACTTTTCCATGGAAAAATTTGAGAAAGACATGATCACCTACCTCAAAATAAAGATCCTTCCTCCGGTTATCTGCATAACTTTTCTATCTGTTGTGAGCTGTTCTCATTTGCTTCTAAATCAACTAAACTTTCTCTGCCATCTCTTCTACAAATTTTGGTCTGATCAGCTTCCTTTCACCTACTTTATCCCAAAAGCTGTAGTTCAATAATTCTTTCCATATAATGCCTAAAAACCGAGCCATCTGTATAATAGAATGAAAACTCTTATTATATGGAAATTCAACTGAAGAAAGATGTCAGTCCCAACTTCCCTGATAATCCATCGAGCAAGAACGTAACATTTCCTCAAATGTATGAATTGTTCGTTCTAATTTCCCATCTGATTGAGGACAAAAAGCTTTAATAAAATTTATTTTAGTACCCAATGACTTCTGAAGGCCTTTCCAAAAGTTAAAAGTAAACATGGGATCATGATCAGATACAATGGAGATGGGAACTCCACGAAACCTGACTATCTCTTTAACATACAATCGAGAAAGTTGATCTAGAGAAAATATATCTAGAATAGGAAGGAAATGAGTAGATTTAGTCAATCGATCAACTATAACCCAGATTGTGTTATTACCTCAAGATGTATTCAGTAATCCCACAATAAAGTCCATTGATATATTTTCTCATTTACTCTCTCGCACCGTTTAAGAATGAAGAATCCCTTTTGGTAACTACCGCTCTGCTTTAACCTACTAACAAGTCAAACAATTCACAGTAAAATTAGCAAATATCTCTTTTCATTCCATTCCATTAGTAATACTTCCAAATATCTCTGTACATCATAGTACTAGTAGGATGAACTTAAAACGGGGAACTATGAGCTTCACATAACAACTCATTCATCAACTGTCAATCACAGGGCACACAGAATCTCTTCCCAATCCTCAAAAAACAATCATTATCAACGTTAAAATCAGGCAACTTACCCTTCGGAACCAACTCTAACTTGTTCTAAAAATCAATGTCTTCTGTCTATGCTTGCTTTATTCTATCTAATAGAGATGATTTCACTAAAGCGTGAAACAAAAAAAAAGAATTTTCTACACAAAAAAATTCTATGCCAAATTTTATCAAATTAAAAACCAAATGATCTTGTTCCAAACGTAACATAGTTAATGAATCATTACTTTTTCGACTCAAATCATAAACCACTTTATTTTATATTCCAGTGTGGTAATTGATCGTGCAATCATAATCCTTGATTAATTACAGTCATCTTCTCTATCTAATGTTCAATTCATTTTAATTTAATATATACATTAAACTTTTGTAATCAGTAAATATGTCACACATTACTCCATACAAATGATACCTCCAAATTTTTAAAGAAATAACAACATCAGCTAATTCAAAATCAGGTGTAGGGAAATTTAAATCATGGTGTTTCAGCTGACATGAAGAATAAGAAATTGCCTGATCATTCGGCATAAGGACACATCCAAGAACTTTCAATGAAGCATCACTATAAATAAAGAACTCACCATTTCTAGATGGCAGTGTCTAAACTAGATCATTCACCAATATTTTTTTCATTTCATGAAAAAATAATCAATAAACACAACCACCATTCATCACCAGATTCAACTGATCGATCACTATAGTAAACTACACAATTCTGATTCTAACCATCTCTGGTTGCTGATTTGGAAGGTCATTCTCTTCTGTGTTCCTTCCCAGAAAAGCTGCTATGTTCCTTTACCAAAAATCATTCTTAACACATACATATCTTATATGAAGCAACATGGTAATCCAAAAATGTTATATGATATCAACATTAACATAAATGACATTATGGATAATAATTTTACAATACCCTAACTTTTAATGTTATCTAAACCGACCTCTGATACCAACTATAAGGACATAGCCTTAAACATTACATAATATTGAATTAAATGAATAATTGACATTGATGATCTTTTTAGGTTTAGTGTTTCAGAGAATTTGGACATAACTATTACATCGCAAAAGATTACAAAGTAGATACTTCTACAGAGTTTCCATTTTTTCATAAAATAAAAAATCTTGAAATAAATTGTCATGTCTAGTTCCATTTTTTTAGATAGCATGAATTTTACATGATCCCATCCTTGACCCTATTCATCTTTATGTCTTGTGAAAACATTTAAAAACTTGGAATGATCATAAAAAGCTCCTTAATGGATACACAATGATGGAAAACTTTTGTTTTTCAAAACAACAAGTAAACTATGAATACTTTAACATAAGTAATATTTTTCACCTTTATGAAGTAGTAAATACTCTTCACTGAATAAAAGATCACTAAATACCCTTTTTTAACCAAAATATTACCATAAAACCCATATAAATAACAAATAACATATAAAAGCAAGTTGGGACATAAACATACTTCAATGGAATAACCATACAGTCGACATCCACACATATCACTAATGGAATTTCCATAAGACCGACTTCCATACCCAATGAATTAGAGGTTATAACGTAACCACCTATCCTGGTATTCACGAAACCACCCATCATTTGGTTTATCATATAACCACCTGTCAAATGTCCAAGTAACATTATAAAATCATGAGACATAAAACAAATATAAAGGAAGGAAAACATTTCCACATTTCAATCACAATATATCACCTAAATAGATTGACATAACAAATCCATTATCAAAACCATTTTCAATACCAAAATACATAAAAGATTATATGGCATTTACTTTCTTTTAAAAACATTATGTCTTGTTTAGGAATCCAATGATCAAATAATACTCGCAGTGGCGGAAAAGGTCGTTGTCACTACTTATTTTAAAAGTAACATTTCTTTTTGTCAGTTGGTAAAAAACTTCATAGAAAAAGATTCCCTTTGAAATGTAAATGGTGTTTATACAACATATAAAAGAATGTCGTGTATTAAAACAAAATATGCCTCAATTAAAAGAGATTGAGACGAAGTCCCTTACCTCGTGTCCGACTTGACTCGATCATTCTTTAATCTCCTGAATAATAAACTAAAGTTAATTTCAACATCCTTAAAAACATTTTTCATGTTTATTATTACTTTTATATCACTTATTACCATGTTATAAACATAATGTAATCATTTATGTTAATTATGGTCATTTTGTCGATATTTGGTACTTGAGTCAAAAAAGAACACATTATATTTACAAGTTTTCCATGTGGTCAATAGTACATTATATCTAGAATGAAATTCATTATTTAGATATCATAAATATCATAAATATCTAGTATATACATGTATTTTTAATAGTACATAACATTTGGATGTAAGAAATGAAATGCACCGTTCATGGAGACTGTAAGCCGTACGTACGCATGAACCCTACGTTCTTTTCTATTTCTTATTTTAATGGAATTAAAACAAAATGATATAAGTATATTATAATTAATGTATAATTTCATATATAATATCATTAACTCCATCCTGTATACATCCCACATATGGCATTAACGAGTCATATCACATTGAGGGGGTGATAGTCCGCACTTCCTCAATTAAAATTATCGTGTTTACACATAATGGAAACCATAAAGATATGCTATATAAAAAAATAAATAATAAAAAAAATAAACATAATTTATATCATATATAAATACAGTGCCATCATAATGGACACCATGAGAGGCGGTAGGAGATAATCAAACAATCATCATTTTGTGAGGCGTTAGTTTTCCATCCACAGAAACATTATGTTCTTCATACATAAGATGAAGGTGTGTGTATGTGTAGTTAGAATACTTCTCATAAAAACATACTAGTATATGGAGGAAACTTTTTCTGTTACAAAAGAGAGTAATGAAAATATTTTAGGGGTTGGATAAGTAAAATAAAAGAAAAAGATTTAAAAGAAATCATTACCTTTAATTTGGGTAACTACTTTTGTTTGGAACCAAAGGACTTCATGAAGTGCCTTTTGCCTAATGTAAGGCTTCTAGGAGGAGTAGAGGGATTGAAGGATATTAATTGGGTGGAGTTTTGAGGAGCCAAAAGGCTTGATAGGTGTGTGGAATTGGTTATAAGTTGTATCCATTTATAAGGGGAAGGAGGGGCTCTTTAGGAAAATGTGAAACTATTATTTTATTATATAATTATATTCAGTTTCTAATGGTCCAAACATCATTAAAGTCGAATATAAGATGATTAATAGTAGAAATAATATCATCCAATAATAATTGGAATGGATTTTGAGGTTAATTTAATATTTATAATCTTATTTATTTAAATCTTCTATTAATGAGGTAAATACTACATCATTATTGTGTCATTAATTATTTAATTTATGTGATGTATAAAAATTATTAAAAAGCTACCATGATGTAGAAAATATTTTTATCTTTCCAATGAATATTTATAGTCAAAAATAAAATTTATATAACACCATATAAAAATAAATTTACTAAAATACTTTTGTTTATGTCATTTTTTCCATTACATTAAATTAATTAATCTAAAGTGTCATTATCTTTCATATGTGGCTCCATTGTAACGCCCCGACCCCAGCTACCCAGAGTCGGTGCATTACTTCATAACATTGGCATGATCACAAAAGATCAAGTCTCGAAAGACCGATTAGTTTAGTAGCCTTGGAAACACTAGATACATTCATAATTCTTTCATTACATCAAAAAGTAAACAAACTACAATAACATGGTCTTCATAGTCCACACTCATATCCCTTTCTGACTACCCCTGCAGGTCATTCATAAAATACTTCCTCACATCATGGAAAAAATATTAAAACATTTAAAGGGGTGAGCTCAGATGCTCAGTAAGGTTAACAATATAGCAGAAGCTTTCATAAATAAACATTAACATTTAAGGCAATGTATAACTAAAACAAAAGCCTTTTAAACTTTAACTTCAACATAATATGGAAAAAGTAAAATGAGATAATGTCATTCACTTCTTCACATGGATATTCTACTGGTCTAATAATCACATGCAATATCAATAACCACTTTCATAATGAGGGAATGTATAATGCCAGACATTCTGAAACATTTTGTCAAGGCCTCGGCCAAGGAGTCTAAAATGATTAAGGCCTCAGCCAAAAACATAACTCAAATTGGGAAAGGGCCTCGGCCAATTCCACGTCTAGTTGTCTCATGAGACCTACCGATGCATCGAGGAGCCATAGCGGGCTCCACCCGTCACTTATTATGTCCAATGAATTCCTCATATGAATAGGTTTAAACATATCATAAACCATAACATAATCGTATCACATAAAACATAGATAAAGGAAACATAACATTTCCACATTTCAATCACAAGATATCAATACAACACATTTATATAATAAAAATTCTTTCAAAACCATTTTCAATACCAGAATAAAAGAATGTTAAAACTTTGTATTTATTTTCCATTAAAAAAATGTGATGGCTTGTAGAGGAAGCCGAAACTCAAATAATGGTCACGACGGCGGAGAAGTCGTTGTCGCCACATATGTACGAAAAGAAAAAAATTCCCCTTTTTTCGTTTATTAAAACGCTTCGTATAAAAAATATTCCTTTTGAATAATGTAAAAGTCAAAGTGGTTTATACACCATATAAAAGAAATTTGTGTATAAAACCAAATATGCCTCAATGAAAGGAGATTGAGACGAAGTCCTTAAAAAGATCATTTTTAAAATAAAATAGATCTATTATGTGTATTCACTATAGGTACACATAAAGAAAGTAAAAATACAAAATAGGACATAATAATATCATGACATAATTTGAAAGTAGGAGATTAACCCAAAGAATGGAAGTTGGGTTAAGAAATTCCCTTACCTTGTGTCCGACTTGATTCGACCATTCTTTAACCTCCTGAATAATAAACTAGAGTTAATATCTACCATTTTAAATTTCATTATCCTTTTTATATCACTTATTACAATGTTATTAACATTATGTAATTATTTAAGTTAATAACGGTCGTTTTGTCGATTTTTGGTACTTGAGTCAACAATAAACTTCTTATAATTACAAGTTGTTTATGTGGTAGAATATCCATTATCTCCAGAATTATATTCATGATTCAGATGTCATATATATAATATATATCCAGTATATACATTCATTTATAATATTACGTAACATTTAGAGGTAAAAATGAAATGCACCGTTCATGGAGACGGTAAGCCGTACGTACGCATGAACGCTACTTTCATTTCTATTTCATATTTAATGGAATGAAATCATAATTTTATAAAGGTATAATATAGTTCCAGTATAATATCATATATAATATCATTTACTCCATCCTTTATACATCCCACATTTGGCATTAACGATTCACATCACTTTGAGGGGGCGGTAGTCCACACTTTCTAAAATGAAATTGTCACGTTTACCCATAATGAAAATCATAAAGTATGCCATAAATGAGAAATAAAGAAGCATAAGTAAAACATAAACATATTATATATCATATATAAATATAATTACATATTAATGGCCACCTTTGAAGGTGTTATATGAGTGTTGAACAATCATCGTTTCGTGAGGCAGAAATTCGCCATCCACAGAAACCGTATGTTCTTTAACCATTAGATGTAGGTGTGTGTAATTGTATCTCGAATACATCTTATAACAACATCCTGGTATATTGAGGATACTGGTGTTGTTACAAAAGATATTAATAAAAAGAGTTTAGGGGGTTGGAGAAGAAAAATAAAACAAAACAACATTAGAGAAGACATTACATCAAAATCGGGTAACTCTTTTTGATTTGAGCCAAAGTCTTCCTTGGGAAGAGTTCTGCCCAAAGTGAGGCTTCTAAGAGTAATATGGGGAAGTTGGGAGAGTATTTGGGCAGAGGTTGTCCGAGCCAAATGGCTTGAAAGTGTGAATGAGGTGGTAGAGGTGGGTGCCTTTTATAAGAGGAGAGGAGTGGCACTCTTGGAAAGTAAGGAAATGTTACATTATTATACAATGATTTTCGGATTCTAAAGGTCCCAAACATATATAATTCGTGGATAAGGTGATAAGGGTTCTCAATCTACCCATAGAATAGTCTTTGGACAAGTTTAAGCCTTGTATTGTACATTATCGTTTCATTTTATTAAAATCGTTAAATAATGAGGTCATCGCTGCATCATAATGATGTCATAAATAATTTAATTTATTTAATGTCTAAAAATTATAAAAAAAATACTATGATGTAGGAAATATTTTATCTTTCCAATGACTATTTATAGTCAAAATTATGACTTGTATAACCCCATGTAAAAATTGTTTTAGTAAAACATTTCATTTTTGTGTCATTTTTTACTTTAACGTTAAATAAAAGGTATTTATGTCATTTTCCAACTAAAGTGGCTCCATGGGGTCCCCAAGTTGACCCATGATCTTTTTTGGTCGGCCACGGCACATCCAATGAGGGTAGGACATGTGTCATGCTCATCTCATATTATTAAAACATTATTTTTACCTTAAACTACACTAATTAACTCTAATCGCGATTAAGAACTTAAAAGTTACTATTCACCAAAAATTATTTTAATCTCATTGAACCACATTTTACTTCTTAATGACAACCATGTATGTAAGATTTTTGAAAATCAAATCACAGAAGTGGTAATATTTCATTTAAATGAAAAATCAGTTATTTAACTACCACTTAGTGGTTCCACTATTCATCAAAAATTGAAGTTTTTCAGAACAATGCCAAAATTTCACCCTAAGATATAATTGATATTCTGAATTCAAAAATGATGTCTATTTTACAAAATTCCAAACATATAAGTTGCATTAATTAATTTTATAATTAATTCCCGCTGTCACAACAAATAGCGTGTTTTTAAGAAACGATTTATATCAAAAGATTGGCAATTGTTTATGTCCAATTTCAATGTTAAATTAATTCTAATGACCACGATTGGATAAAATTGTAAAAATTTATTCTAATTATACATTAAAACCACTAAATAGTATAATTTATCACTATAAATTATTTTGATTAAAAAAGTTGTTTTTAAGTATTTTTTACTATTCATAAAAAATTAGAAGTTCTCAAAAAAATACCAAAAATTCAACATAGGCTAATTTCGATATTCCGAATCCAAAAATGAAGTCCATTTTGAAATATAAAATTTCTATAATTTTAAAAAGTGGTTATTACTATTCATAACGGCTACTTTGATTAGTCGCGGTGTTTTAGAACTCGAAGTTGCGTACAATGCAAGCTATTGCATTATTGAATGAGAAGCTTATTGTGGAAGCTCGGGGTGTTACATTATCCCCTCCTTCAATAAATTGTTTCCTCGCAATTTGTAATTTTTCTTGGAAAATAAAAGGTTGAAAATAGAAAATACCTTTGTGGAAAACCCACATCGGAAATAAGATTAATTAAATTTAGCCTTAATAAGAGGGAAAGGGAAATGAAAAAGCCACCACCCAATTATGATCTCGATTAGGAGAACATTGGTGGCAATTAGAGACATATAATTGGAGGAAAAACGTAAATATTTGTAGGGAGTGATTGAGGTCATCAATCACAATCAACTGTCAAATTGAGGGCCTCAAAGCCTTCAATCTATGTTGATTTAAAATATCATCAGTTCAACAAGATATAAGGTATTAGTATAACACATTTTTTTGTTTTAATATCCCTTTACTAAAGTTTAAGAATTAATTTATTCATTGAATAAGAGATAGGTATATATATATTTATGCTTGACAATTAGAGTTTCAACCTTCAACTCATCTTTCACTCAAAAAGATAATAGAACTCAAAAATATTATACTTATCCTAATTGTATAAGGTTCCAAATGTTAACACATACCATTTAGATTAGTAAAATTATTTTTTAATAACCAGGGACTTCCTGTAGGCTAGTGTTAGGAAATAAAGGCCTGTCGCACTATGGTTGTGGGTTCGATTCCTGCAGCTTTGTCCGACGCGACGGGTTATGCCCCACCCTGCAGGTTATCCTATTCCTAAAACTATAGTATTATAATATTCCAAAAATAATCTTCATAATTTTTTTAACCTTAAAAAATACTATCCAAAGATCAACTTAATCCACTCCAACCTTTATAGTTATCCAAAATACCTCTGTCCAGACTTTCTCTCAAAGGTCTCTTAATTCCAAAATCAATTTATCAGATTCCCTAAACAAAGTAATGTTTCTCTTATTGTCACATACTAATCATATTAAAACCTTACTGAAATCAACAAGTACTGCAGTACAATCCTTATATATATATATATATCACATTATTCTAATAACCAGAATATAATCGATGAGTCCAAAAGCACCAATACATTAGTTATTCTACTTGAACTGTAGTAATAGCATAAGATTGTCCTTGATCCCTTGGCCTTTTCTGAGGTAAGTTTCCCTGACGCTTAGGACATTCATTTGCATAATGACCCATTTCTCTACAATTTTAGCATTAAACTTTGATAGCCTCTTTCTTTCCCTTGCAATCACGAGCCTGGTGTCCCTTTTCTCCACATTTATAACAAACTCCCATTCCTTTTAGGCAAGTACCAGGGTGATTCTTCCCACAATTATCACATAATGGAAAATATTTCTTTTTCTTTTCCCCTTTATCTGTCTCTTGTTCCACCATTATCTTCTTCTCTTGCTTTACTTTGTTGTCATAAGACTTAGAGAATTCCTTTTCTGTCTTGATAGAAAACGAGACAATATCTTCGTATGATGAGAAGGATTGTGATACTAAAGCTCGACGGAGAAATGGTTTTAACCCATCAAAGAAATGATCAATCTTACTCCTTGGGTTACGTATATAATCTGCAGCATACCTCGCTAACCTTGTAATGTTGGCCTCATACTTTGCGACATTCTCATCCTCCTTCTTCCTCGGACTCAGAAATTGCCTTTCCATATCTGCTCGATGGTCACGAGGAAAGTATTTTTCTAAGAAAAGCTCTTTGAACTCCTTCCATTCCATGTTTGTTAATTCATCATCTTCCTTTGTGTTTTGAATTATTGACCAACATTGATCAGAATCTCCAGTGAGGCGGTAAGCAACCATGAAAACTTTCTCCCTTTCACTACCCCCCAAGGCATGGAATATTTTCTCTAAGGAATTTATCCATTGCTCAGCTACTATAGGATTTGTACTCCGATTGAAGGTTGGTTGTTGTTGCCTCATGAAACGATCTAGCATTGATCCTCCATGTTGCGGATCAGGGTGCTCCATACGAGTAAGGTTATTATTCATAACCTGCGTGAGTTGTCCCAGTATAGTGAGAAGCTGATCAGCACCAGTTGTATCACTAGCTCCACTATAATTATCTTGAGCAGGAGGGCAATCCCTACACAGAGTGCGTGCATTGATACGGTTTCCATTCCTTCCACTAGGCGCCATTTCTAAACAATGGCATAAACTAGATTAGTTTATGAAATAAAATACATAATTCCATATTTGTAAAATACATTACATAAATTGAACTATTTATGGATATAATCCATAATCAAAAAAGGAAATGTTTCCTTTGAGGAAGTATATACTCATAACCCTTCATAGTGGTTTGTAATGAAAATGAGAATTATCCTAAGCATATCCACCGGGAGTGTCGTAACCAAGAGTGCAGCAAGGCCCGTTGTCGTGCACCAGTTCTCGTTCGAGTCTAGCTCAAAGCGGTGTTTTCGGGTTTTACCCCTGGGTACATCTGTGCTAGAGTCGCCTCTACCTGCTCGTATCCAGACAGGGATGTATTGCTCGGAAAACTCAGAAAATCTCTATAATACCAAAATCTAGGAAGTTTTTCTATACTAATACTCAAAGTCTATCTTCGGGCTATGTGCTCTAATCAGAGTTTATCTAAATCTAGCTTCCAAGGTTAGTACTAAACTGCCTCTGATACCAACAGTAACGCCCCGACCCCAGCTACCCAGAGTCGGTGCATTACTTCGTAACATTGGCATGATCAAAAAAGATCAAGTCTCGAAAGACCGATTAGTTTAGTAGCCTTGGAAACACTAGATACATTCATAAGTCTTTCATTACATCAAAAAGTAAACAAACTACAATAACATGGTCTTCATAGTCCACACTCATATCCCTTTATGACTACCCCTGCAGGTCATTCATAAAATACTTATTCACATCCTGGAAAAAATATTAAAACATTGAAAGGGGTGAACTCAGATGCTCAGTATGGTTAACAATATAGCGGAAGCATTCATAAATAAACATTAACATTTAAGGCAATGTATAACTAAAACAAAAGCCTTTTAAACATGAACTTCAAAATAATATGGCAAAAGTAAAATGATATAATGACATTCACTTCTTCACATGGATATTCTACTGGTCGAATAATCACATGCAATATCAATAACCACTTTCATAATGAGGGAATGTATAATGCCAGACATTCTGAAACATTTTGTCAAGGCCTCGGCCAAGACGTCTAAAATGATTAAGGCCTCGGCCAAAACCATAAATCAAATTGGGAAAGGGCCTCGGACAATTCCACGTCTAGTTGTCTCATGAGACCTACCGATGCATCGAGGAGCTATAGCGGGCTCCACCGGTCACTTATTAAGTCCAATGCATTCCTCATATGAATAGGTTTAAACATATCATAAACCATAACATAATCGTATCACATAAAACATAGATAAAGGAAACATAACATTTCCACATTTCAATCACAAGATATCAATAGAACACATTGATATAATAAAAATGCTTTCAAAACCATTTTCAATACCAGAATAAAAGAGAGTTAAAACTTTGAATTTATTTTTCATTAAAAAAACGTGTTGGCTTGTAGAGGAATCCGAAACTCAAATAATGGTCACGACGGCGGAGAAGTCATTGTCGCTGCATATGTACGGAAAGAAAAACATTCCCCTTTTTTCATTTAGTAAAACGCTTCGTATAAAAAAGATTCCTTTAGAATAATGTAAAAGTCAAAGGGGTTTATACACCGTATAAAAGAAAGTTGTGTATAAAACCAAATATGCCTCAATGAAAGGAGATTGAGACAAAGTCCTTAAAAAGATCATTTTTAAAATAAAATATATCTATTATGTGTATTCACTATAGGTACACATAAAGAAAGTAAAAATACAAAATAGGACATAATAATATCATGACATAATTTGAAAGTAGGAGATTAACCCAAAGAATGGAAGTTGGGTTAAGAAATTCCCTTACCTTGTGTCCGACTTGATTCGACCGTTATTTAACCTCCTTAATAATAAACTAGAGTTAATATCTACCATTTTCAATTTCATTATCCTTTTTATATCACTTATTACAATTTTATTAACATTATTGAATTATTTAAGTTAATAACGGTCGTTTTGTCGATTTTTGGTACTTGAGTCAACAATAAACTTCTTATAATTACAAGTTGTTTATGTGGTAGAATATCCATTATCTCCCGAATTATATTCATGATTTAGATGTCATATATATAATATATATCCAGTATATACATTCATTTATAATATTATGTAACATTTAGAGGTAAAAATGAAATGCACTGTTCATGGAGACGGTAAGCCGTACGTACGCATGAACGCTACTTTCATTTCTATTTCATATTTTATGGAATGAAATCATAATTATATAAAGGTATAATATATTTCCAGTATAATATCATATATAATATCATTTACTCCATCCTTTATACATCCCACATATGGCATTAACGATTCACATCACTTTGAGGGGGCGGTAGTCCGCACTTCCTAAAATGAAATTATCACGTTTATCCATAATGGAAATCATAAAGTATGCCATAAATGAGAAATAAAGAAGCATAAGTAAAACATAAACATATTATATATCATATATAAATATAGTGACATCTTAATGGCCACCTTTTAAGGTGTTATATGAGTGTTGAACAATCATCGTTTCGTGAGGCAGAAATTCGCCATCCACAGAAACTGTATGTTCTTTAACCATTAGATGTAGGTGTGTGTAATTCTAGCTCTAATCCTTCTTATAACAACATCCTAGTATATTGAGGATACTGGTTTTGTTACAAAAGAAATGAATAAAAAGAGTTTAGGGGGTTGGAGAAGAAAAATAAAACAAAACAACATTAGAGAAGACATTACATCAAAATCGGGTAACTCTTTTTGATTTGAGCCAAAGTCTTCCTTGGGAAGAGTTCTGCCCAAAGTGAGGCTTCTAAGAGTAAGATGGAGAAGTTGGGAGATTATTTGGGCCGTGTTTGGCCGAGCCAAATGGCTTGAAAGTGTGAATGAGGTGGTAGAGGTGGGGGCCTTTTATAAGAGGAGAGGAGGGGCACTCTTGGAAAGTAAGGAAATGATACATTATTATACAATGCTTTTCGGATTATAAAGGTCCCAAACTTATATAATTAGTGGATAAGGTGATAAGGCTTCGAAATCTACCCATACAATAGTCTTTGGACAAGTTTATGCCTTGTATTGTACATTATCTTTTCATTTTATTAAAATCGTTAAATAATGAGGTCATCGCTGCATCATAATGATGTCATAAATAATTTATTTTATTTAATGTCTAAAAATTATAAAAAAATACTATTATGTAGGAAATATTTGTATCTTTCCAATGAATATTTATAGTCAAAATTATGACTTGTATAACCCCATGTAAAAATTGTTTTAGTAAAACATTTCATTTTTGTGTCATTTTTTACTTTAACATTAAATAAAAGGTATTTATGTCATTTTCCAACTAAAGTGGCTCCATGGGGTCCCCAAGTTGACCAATGGATTTTTTTGGTCGGCCATGGCACATCCAATGAGGGTAGGACATGTGTCACGCTCATCTCATATTATTAAAACATTATTTTTACCTTAAAGTATACTAATTAACTCTAATCGCGATTAAGAACTTAAAAGTTACTATTCACCAAAAATTATTTTAATCTCATTGAACCACATTTTACTTCTTAATGACAAACATGTATGTCGGATTTTTGAAAATCAAATCACAGAAGTGGTAATATTTCATTTAAACGAAAAATCAGTTATTTAACTACCACTTAGTGGTTCCACTATTCATCAAAGATTGAAGTTTTTCAGAACAATGCCAAAATTTCACCCTAAGATATAATTGATATTCCGAATTCAAAAATGATGTCTATTTTACAAAATTCCAAACATATAAGTTTCATTAATTAATTTTATAATTAATTCCCACTGTCACAACAAATCGCGTTTTTTTAAGAAACAATTTATATCAAAAGATTGGCAATTGTTTATGTCCAATTTCAATGTTAAATTAATTCTAATGACCACGATTGGATAAAATTGTAAAAATTTATTCTAATTATAATTTAAACCCACTAAATAGTATAATTTATCACTATAAATTATTTTGATTAAAAAATTTGTTTTTAAGTATTTTTCACTATTCATAAAAAATTATAAGTTCTCAGAAAAATACCAAAAATTCAACATAGGCTAATTTCGATATTCCGAATCCAAAAATGAAGTCCATTTTGAAATATAAAATTTCTATAATTTTAAAAATTGGTTATTACTATTCATAACGGCTACTTTGATTAGTCGCGATGTTTTAGAACTCAAAGTTGCGTACAATGCAAGCTATTGCATTATTGAATGAGAAGCGTATTGTGGAAGCACGGGGTGTTACATCCATGGGGCCCCAAAATAGACCCAATGATTCCCATGGTCATCAATTACTCATCCAATAAGGTTAAGACAAGTTTTAAGTTAATTAGAAATTATTATAATATTCTTTTTACCTTGAATTACCTTATTTACCTTTAATTATATTAAATAAAAGTCAAAAGTTACTATTCACCAAAAATTATTTTAATCTTATTGAAGCATATTTTACTTCTTGATAACAATAATTTATATCCTATTTTAAAAATTAAATTCACATAAGTGGTAAAATTCCATTTAAATAAAGAAGTCAGTATTTTTAACTACTATTAGGTGATTTCAATATTCATCAAAAATCGAAGTTTTTCAGAAAAATACAAAAAAATCAGCCTAAGATATATTTGATATTATGAATTGAATAATGATTTCTATTTTACCATATTATAAACATAGAAGTGGAAATAATTAATTTAAAATTAATTCTCATTGTTAAAACAAATAACATGTTTTTAAGAAACAATAACTATCAAAAGATTGAAACTTGTTTATGTCTAATTTAAAAGTGAAATAAATTCCAATGGCCAAAATTATATTAAATGGTAAATATATATTTTAATTATACTGTAAAACCAATTATAAATACAATATAACTATATAAATAAATTATATTAAAATGCAGCTTCGAATTAGAATCCAATATTTTCAATATTAATTAATAAATGAACTTTATCGAAAAATTCCAAAAAATCACTCAAAGTAAATATTGATTTCCCCATTCAAAATAAGGATTTTATTTGGTCAATTAGAATGTATTAAAATGACCAAAACTATATTTAAGTAGGGTTCCCCATTAAAAGGCGGTAAATCGACTTTTTAATGTAAATTATGCTAAAAATTAGATTCATTCATATCGTAAGCCACTAACTTTTTATTGGATAAATGTAAATAAATTTAAAAGACATGTATAATAATATTTTAGTTTGTTCTGTTCCTTCCAGCCAATAAAATATCTAGTAGTTAACTACCATTTAAAATAATAATATTAAATTATTAGTTTGCAACCTAAGATTTCAAAGAAACTCGTTGTTGTGTATTAGGTACTCTATCGAACATAGCAACCCCTTTAATGTAAAATTAATATTTAATTCAAAAATATTAATAAATATAAAATATGTCTTATTATTTATTTAATTGGGATGTTACACTAAGAATATATTTTAGGAAGTATATCATGGATAACATATATTGAAGCCTATAAATTCACAATTTAGGCGAATAAAAATAATTTATAAGTCATCAATTTTTGTATTTGGATTACCCTTTATGTGTAACCCCTAACGTTCCTATTATTATATCCAATGGATGTTAATAGGAGGACTCAATATTTGAATCGATGTGAAGATCAATGTCATGATTGCTCTAATGAGATTCCCAATCTGATGGGAGCGTGAATAGAGAACATTGCCACGATAATCTCTCATTTAACTAATGTTTTGAATATAAAAATAGGTCAAGAGAAACATTAACCCCCCCCCCCCCATGTAATAAAAAGTAATAATAGAGAGATTCATGAGATAAAGACCTCATACTTATAATGGATCATATGATCCCTTAATTGTCGAACAATGGATCGACTCCATTGAAGATATCTTCATCATCCTTCAATGTTCTATACATGAGAAGGTTCTTCTAGGTTCTTATCATATGAAGGGCGAATCTACTCAATGGTGGAAATTTATCAAAAAAATGAAGCCTGAGGAGGAGATCGAGGCATTGGAAGTTATGGATTTCAAGAAAATGTTTTATGATAAATATTTTCCTTGCACCCTCTGACTTAAGATTGAAAGGGACTTTTTTTCCAAAAGAAAAAAGGAAAAAAAAACCATTTGAGAGTACAAGGAAAACATCATAAGGCTTGCATGATATGCCTCTAAGATTTTCTATTACCCCCAAATGCAAGGTCGACAGCTTCTTTGGTGGGTTAAAACCTTGCCTACATAAATAACTAGTGATCCATGACTTCAAGAGCTATATGAAAATATACAGATGTACCCTCATGGTCGAAACATATATTGGATAATATCTAGGGTCCCATGTTTATAATAAGTATAAGGTGGGATTTAATTCTGGTAGTCTGATGGATAAATCCAATGATGATAAGAAAATCCATCACCCCACATTCCAAAGGTGTAGAAAGAAGCACCCCAGAAAATTCCATAAGTAGATGATGAAATGCATTAGGTGTGGAAAATAAGGGCACCTGGGCATTAATTGTTAACACGAAAAACTTGTTGCTGTGAAATAGGAAAGGAATGATCCGTTAAATACTAAATTCATTGTTTATTACATTAATTGGAAATAACCAGGGCACTTTGTCATCTAGTTCCATATATCAAGGGTTTTTGGAGGCAACCAACTACCTCCAAGGCAGCAAGACTGAGATTTTCCTATCACTACCACTGAAGTGAACCTAGAAAACGAAGTGGTGAAAGGTATTCTAGTTATTCATTCATGAATATAGAACTTACTTTTTCATTACAGTTCTACCCATTCATTCATATACCTAATGTTTAGTAGAATAGACCCAACACCACCAGAAATCATGGAAGTAAATATGTCTGTGAGAATGATAAATGTGGAAATCATTGCAACCCATGAATATAAATCCCCCGTGTCATAATTTATGGATTGAACTTCCTGAAGAACATCATTGTACTCCCCTAGTATAATTTGATGAAATTCATGGAATGAATTTTCTATCCATATATAGATCCCACATAAATTTCTGTGAGAGAGAAATCACTCTCCATAGAGCGAATCAGTCCACAATTATTCCCAGGTGCATGGAGGAAGATGAATATTTTTTAGCACCATAATCTCAATTTTGGATTTTAATTCTTTATGATCATGCATATCTGTATCAGATGATTGAGCCTATGGAAGAAACCATCCTTGAAGACATGCTTACTGTGATGGAATTCGATGAAGTCTTTCCGAATGAATATCCTAGTCTTCCTCCTAGAAGAGATTTTTAATTATCAATCGATATTATACCAAGGGCATTTATAATATCCTAGAATCTATATAGAATCGTTTTTGTGGAGCAGTAGGAGCTGATGAAACAACTATAAGAGAAGATGAATAAAGTTTTTTTACACACAAGTGCTTCGCCATGGGGTGCACTAGTGCTCTTCACAAGATGAATGATGGGTCAATGTGCCTCTACAATGATTATCATGAGCTCAAAAAAATCATGATAAAAAACAAGTATCCTCTCCACTAAATTGATGAATTATTCAATCAGCTATATGGAGAATAATACTTCTCCATGGTGGACTTTTGGTCAAGATATTAAAATTTAAGGGTGAAGAGGGAGGATACCCCCAAGACTGCTTTTTCTATAAGATATGGGCACTATGAATTCATTTTAATGCCTTTTGGACTCACTAATGCTCTAGAAATTTTCATAGACTTGATGAATAGTGTATTTAGTGATTACCTCAATAAAAGTTTGGTAGTATATATAGACGGTATTCTAATATACTCCAAAACCATGGAGGAGCATGAGTAGAATCTATGAACTTTACTACAAACATTGCAAAAGGAGAAGCTTTATGTATAGTACTAAAAGTGTGAGTTCTCATTGAAGGAGATCTCATTCATGGGTAATATTTTCAAAGAAATGGGATATATTTGGATCCATCCAAGATAATGACAATTGAAGTGTATTTGAGGCCAACGTTAGAAATGGTATCCACAACTTCTTGGGGTTAGATTAATAATTATTCAGATTTATGATAAATTTCTCACGATTTTCCAACCATCGTACCAAGATAACTCGAAAAGGAGTAATGTTTTCTTGGATAAATGAAGGTTAAGAGAGCATTATAGAGTTTAAAAGGAGTCTTATCACTATTCTTGTGGTCACATTACCTACAAGTGGAGAACATTTTATCATATTTAGTAATGCATTGATGAGGGTCCTGGGTTGTGTGTTGATGAAAAATGACAGTCATAACCTATGCTTCTAGGCAATTGAAAGTTCATGAGAAAAACTAACACATGATATGGAGTTTTATGTAATAATCATTGCTTTAAAAAGATGTCGACATTACCTCTTAGGGGGATGTGTGAAATATATACAGACCAAAAAATCCTCAAGTATATATTCACACAGAAAGAGTTAACCAAGCACCAATAAAGATTGTTAGAGGTTATCAAAGACTATGATTGCTCAAACCTTTACCAACCTAGGGAAGAGAACAAGGTGGCGGATGATCTAAGGAGATAGGATCCATCCATTCCATCATTGATGAGAAAATAAAGGGATCCAATCTGCTTAGATTTAATGAAGATGGAAATTGGAATCCTAAATAAGGGAACATCATCATTAATATCACAAATGATTTCTCACCTGTATCTTTTGGAAATATAAAAGGATTCACAAAAAGTGCATGTGGGAATTCAGAAGAAAGTGTAAACTATCAGAAAAGGGAAATCATTGGATTTAAATGTTAATTAATAAGGAATTGTGAGATTTTGAATCTGACTATGTGTGCCATCATGTCTGGAGTTAATGAATGAACATTTGGATGATTCACATTGTTTGAATTTCTCCATTCACCTAGGAAATAGAAACATGCATCGAGATCTATGAGAGCATTATTGGTGGGATGACATGAATTAGGATATTTCGAAGTATATATCAATGATCCAAGAATGTCAGAAAGTGATGGATGAGAGGAATAAGTCTAAGGGGATGATGAAACCATTACACATACCAGCATGAAAATGGGAAAACATCACCATGTAATTTTTCACCGGACTTCAGAAGACATCCAATTTAACAATGTTTTCTATGTTATTGTGGACATTCTTACAAATAATTCACACTTAATTGAAATTCAATATAATTTCATATTAGATCAACTGGCATAGTTATACATTAGAGACCTGGTAAGGCTGTATGGAGTACCACTATCTATTGTATCTGATCGGGATCAAAGATTTACCACTAATTTTTGGAAGAGTATTCAACATTATCTGGATACTGAGCTAAACTTTAGTATGGGTTATCATCTTCAAAATGATGGCCAATCTAATAGGATTATTCAAGAACATGAAGAAATGTTTAGATAATGATAAATGAACTTTAAATGAGGGTGGGATCAATATCTTCTTCTTGTTAAGTTCTCTTACAAATTTGTTTTCCACTCATGAATCCAAATGGCTCCTTATGAAGCCATTTATGGGAAGAGGTAAAAATCACTAGCAATTTAGGATGATGTTGGGGAGAGAAAACTCCTTGGTCAAAAAATGGTTGAAGAAATGATGTAGAAGGTTAAGACCATACAACAGTATATCAACGATGCTTAGAGTCGATAAAATAGCTATGATGATAATTATTGATGAGACCTAGTTTGTCATTATGGTGACATGGTATTACTCCACATATCACTATGGAATTGATTTATGAGATTTGGGATGAATGAAAGATTGGTACAATGTACATAGACCCTTTTGAGATCCTTGATCGCACTGGAGAAGTGGCATATCGACTAGAACTCCTACTGAACATATGTCAAGAACATGATGTATTCCATGTATCACTCTTGAGGATGTACATACCTGACCCATCACATTTACACAATCCAGAGGTGGTACCATCTGAGAATGATCTCTCCTATTAAGATAATCTGGTGAAGATCGTAGATCAAAGGGAAAAGGTTATATTAAATAATACAATTCCCCTCATTATATTGTTATGGCAAAACCACAAGTTTGAAGAGCCAACATGGTAATCAGAGGAAGTGATGAACATAGTTACCTAAATCAATTTTATTATAGGAAAAGGAAATTTTAAGGGTTAAATTTTTTAAGGCGGGAATTTTGAAGAGACAATAAATTTCATTAATGAAAATTCCTCTTGATCAATCTAAATGTCTCATTATGTAAATTTGTTATATAAAGTATGTTCTTAGTCAGTTTTATGTTTTGGGAATTAAAAATATCATTATGAATTGTTAATTTTTCCAATATTTTCATTGAATAGTGATCAATTAATTATTATAAACATATGGCTTTAACAACCCCAATTTACTCAGTCAAAGGAAGTGATGGCCACATCCAGTAGAACTACACGTTACAAAACCCATTTTTCGAGCTTGTAAAGGAGGTGGAATCACTTTTCATCACTCTTGACCAAGCCTAATTTAATGCCCTGATCCTAGTGACCCATAGTCAGTGCATTATTTTAATACAGCGGCATAATTACAAGGAATCATGTCCCGAATGACCGATCAGTATAGCAGTCTTGGAAAATAGATTAAATACACGGATATTACATTACACATTAGAAAACAAAACAAAACATAAATGATCCCTTTAGAACACCATTATTCCACTAGCATAACCTTTCTTAACAATCATAATATATATCTTGGAATCTTGGGAAAATAATACATAAAAAATTGGTGATCTTTGATGCTCAGTAAGGATAACAATATAGCAGAAAATTTTGCAAATAGGCATAATCATTTAAGTCAATGTATAAAATTAAAAAAGCTTTTTAAATATAATCATCATTATAGTTTGGAAAATATAAATCAAATGATTCCATTTACTTATTCACATGGATATTCTACTAATCGAATAATCATATGAAATATCAACAGCCAATTTCATAATGATGGAATGCATAATTCCAGACTTTATAACCACATAGTCAAGGCCTTGTGACAATACTAAAATAAGATTTTTTTCAAGGCCTTGTTCCAAGACACTAGTTTGTATAATGAGACCTACCGATGCATCGATGAGTCATAACATGCTCCACCATCACTTACTATGTCCAATGCATTACTCATATGAGAAGGTTTAAACACAACATAAACATTCTTATTAAAACTACCATATAATAAGTCAATACATTATCTATAAACCAAGATTGATATAAAAATAAGACATCCATAATCAAAAATATGAGAAAACCTTCAATACAATATGGAAGATTTTTATCACAATATATTAACCTTGATCAAGAATAATATCCAGTAAATGATGTTGACATAGTTGAAAATGATCAGTAAAACCATTCAAGCGAAATATCCCCTTTTCATGAAATCATTTTAAATGTCCCAGAATTTATAAAGGAAATAATTTATATATTATTTTTGAATCAAAGTCTCTCATACCACTTTGATACATTTTAAAGGAATTATCATTTTAAAACATTCAAGTCTATATAAATAAATACTTAAAATCATTTTGAAAACATGGACATTAATGAGAGAGGTTTAAAATAATAAATTGTTAAAACTTTTAAAATGATGTTTTAGATAAAGATTAACTTAAAAATAATCCTTTTGAAAAATATTTTATGAAAAATGGACATGGGTAATAAATATTTCCTGGAAAAAACATACATATATACAATCTCGAAGAATATTGAGATTGAGGATTTAACCCTTACCTTGCACTTTCATTTGTTCGACGGTACATTTAACCTACTGTATAATGACCATAGAATGTTAGTAAATTATACTATAACCATATTAATATTTATTATATCAATACTGATTCATTTATGACTTTATACTTCCTATTTAATAATGATTTCCATGTTAAATTAACATTTCAGGTAATAATCTCTTTCTTTATCGTACATGTTTTAACTTGTTATTCTTGATCGTATCATTTAGATATTGATTTAAATAATTACAGAATATAATCCTTGATTTATATATAATATATATTTATAATATAAATATTTATAATCTATAGATATATGAAATGGAAAGCACGGTTTATTGAGATGGTAGGCCGTACGTACGCAAAAATGTTGTTTCCGTTTTCATATCATATTCAAGGGAAGTAAGTGAATAAGATATATGTAGGTATATATACATATATATATCTATAGTAGAATTATTGTGTCATATATTATATACTTATTAATAATATATATTTTTTTAATCATCGTTGAATGGTGAATGTGGAAATAAATTTCATCCCGTCGTGGAGACGGCAATCCGTACATAAGCACGAGCAACAATATCATTATATTGATTGGAAAATCGAATAAAATATGATTTTTTGTCATATATACAGAATAATCACCATGTTATATTTATTATTTACATCAGTTATACTCAATATCGTACCCATCCACATAATTAAGTGTTTGAATAACAAACTACACCATGACGTGGGGACGGTAATCTGTATGTACGCACGTGTGGTGACTTTGTCATTTATAGGATGGATATAACAATGAATATGGTTTTAACATTTTTATAATAACATCAAAGTATATATAAGATACATTATTTATTATTTTATAAAGGAAACAACAAAGAAAGATGATGTGGATGAAGAATAGAACTTGAAAGAGGTGATGAAATATTTTCCTTTTCTTCGGGTTCTTCCTATTGATTTGATCGAAAGAGGACCATAGGATGGATTTATGAAAATAGGAAGGCATCTAGGATGAAGAGATGAACGTTGAGAGGATATTTGGGAAGGTTTTTTCCGAGCCAAAAGTCATTTGAGGTGTTACATTAAGAGAACGGGGAGTTCCCTTTTATACGAGAGGTGAGGGTCACATTAGGACAAGCTTGAAATATTTTTTTATAATAAAATAATTTTCGGTTTCTAATGGTCCAAAAATGAATTAATTAATGGATAAGGTGGGGATTGGTCGAAAACATCTCAACAAATAGGTTTTAGAGATGTTTAGGTTATCATATTAATCTTATATTTTAGATTTAACTCTTAGTTAAATAGTTTGAGATTTTCCAGGTCTCTTTATATTTTTTTATTATATGGTTGATAAACTAACTACAAGAAGAAAAGAGAACACAATGTGGTTCATTATTAATATATATAACCATTTATATGTACTTTGGTGGAACATTATATTTTTAGGAATATTCTATCAATTAATAATATAATATTTTAAAAAAAATATAATTATGTCAATTCTGACATTATTTTGTATTTGATTTTTTTAAAATCTATAAAAACTTAATAACTATAAATAAAATTTATTTAAACAACCAAGACATGTCATATTAACCCATATAATAATTTTGATTCATCAGAAGTCTCAATTATCATTTATTTGGATATTTATAATATATATTATTTTAGTCGTTCATTAATAAGGTAATTAATGCATCATCATTTTTTCATAAATAAATTAAATTTTTTATCTATAAAAATTATAAATAAAATACGAAAATATATATTTTTTATTTCTAATTAATATTTTTAGTCGAATTTATCTTAGGTATAACCCTATATTAAAAATGGATTAGTAATTAAACATTGAATTTAACTCTTTTAACTCTTATTTAAATAAAAAAATAATTAATGTCTTAATCTTATCCAAGATGATTAAAGGGGTTAATATTTTATTCCTATGGTTTTTTTCGTTCGAATTATACTTATCCAATATAATTAGGTCATGTGTTAAAGTAATTAAGATATCTTTTTTACCCTTAATTACCCTATTTACTTTTAATCGTGGTAAATAAAAGTCACAAGCTAATATTCATAAAATATTATTTTCATCTTATTGAACCAAATTTTACTTACTGGTATAAACCATGCCTCTCTTAGTTTTTAAATTAAACTCACAAAAGTAGTAAAATTATGTTTTATGCATATTTTCAAACGCTCCAAGAATTTGGGTAAAATACGGTAAAAAGTTCGATAAAATTTAATATATTCAAACTTATTATAAAATGAATCCAATGAATTACATTGAACATATATAGGTATTATATGTCTATTTTTACATAAAATAAATCAAATTAAATAACTAATTATTTAAATAAAATTTTAGTTTTAAATAATTACGCTGTGTTTTTCACTATTCATCAAAAATTTAAAGTTTTTTGACAAATACCATATATTTACCCTAATATAATGTTGATATTCTGAATTCAAAAAGGAAGTCCATTTTAGAAAATACCAAACAGATACATAGCATTTATTAATTGAAAACAAATTTCTTTGTCAAAACCAAAAAACGGGTTTTTAAAAATTAAAAACAATCAAAAGATAGACAATCCTTTATGTCAAATTTAAATGTAAAATTACATATAATGACCCAAATTGTATTAAATGATAAAAATATAATTTAATTTTACTTCCAAACCTTTCTAATTTGTAATTTAACACTATAATTTATTTTTATTTAAAAAGTTGTTTTCAATTAAAACATAGTATTTTTCACTATTCGTCAAAATATTAAAGTTATCAGAAAATTACCAAAAATTAATCCAGACTAAATTTTTATGTCCTTCTTCTGATGTATAATTTAATTTAATTAAATTGAATATATAAAATTGTCAAATATAGGATGTAAAACGGGTTCTCAATTAAATGTTGGTAAAATTTTATTTTAAAAAAATGCACCTTTTATCTGAAAAATGAATTTGTTATTATTTTATGTCTAAGAAGCACATAATATGGTTGTAAAAATAATATATAGTACATCAGATTCAAAATGTAGTTAATACTATTCATAATCACTTTTTGAATGGCTAATTTGGTAATTTATGGTGCACTCAAACTCGATGTTGTGTGTAGCGCAAGCTATTGAATTACTTTAATGAGATAACATACTTTCAAATCTTGGGGTGTTACATTCTCCCATCCTTAAATAAATTTCATCCTCACAATTTTAAATTGTTCGTCGAAAAAAGGTTACAAACAGACAAATACCTTTGTGGAAAACCCACATCAAAAATTGGGATAATAAATTTTATTCTTAATAATAGGGAAAAGGAATAGAAAAAGACAGCACATAATTATGTTCTCTATTAGGAGAAAATTGGTGGCAATTAGAGACACATAATTTAAGGGAAAATGTAAATATTTATAGGGAGTGATTGAGGTCATCAATAAAAAACAAGTGTAAAATTGAGTCCCTCAAAGCCATCAATCTTTAATGTTTTAAAATATTGTTATTTCAACAAAACACAAGGTATTTTGATACAACATTTTTGGATTTATTATCCATTATCTAAAGATTAAGAAATGATTTATTAATAGAATAATGGAGAAAAATATAATTGGCATGTAGATTTGTATCCTTCAACTAATTCTTACCACAGACTCATCTTTCACTACAAAAGATACTAGAATTCAAAAATAGTCTATTTATCCTAATCATATAGGGTTACCAAAATAATGAATTTATAATTCATTTTCTAAACTATTTATAAAAACTACATTATAAAAACCCGGACATCACATATGCAAGTGATACGTGATCCACCTTTGTCACCCTTTAGCTTCGGGTTTATGTGTTGCGGCATTGCCGAACACGACGGGTTATCACCCTACCTTCGGGTTGTCCTTTTTATGCCAATCCAAAAATAATCCCAATAAATAATTTAACATTAACAATTATATTCAATGTCAAAGTTAATCGATTTCAACCATTAGGCTTATCCAAAATACTTATTTCCAAACTCACAGTCCACAATTTCTATGGATGGTAAACATAATGAAGATCTTTTTTTCCATGTAATAACATGGGAATACCATCATCATGTATTATTTTAAAACACTATAACACACTGAAATACCATAAAACCTTCTTGATTACATTCATGCTCCCTTAATCATTATATAATACTTGATATACTCCATCTATCCAAAAAATTTAAAACTCCAACAATGATGGAATATATAAATCATTGATCAGTTTCATGGTAATCAAAAATATCCAACATAATTTATCCAGATCAATCATATATTATTCGAAAATCACTACCTCAATATCAAAACCATATTATTGTTTAACTTTTTCTCAACCATATATTTTCCGAAAAAAATTAACCTGCTATAGAGTTGCTTTTCTTGGTTCCACACAATCTAATGTCCTTAAAGAAATAGTACTGTAGTAAAATAATTTTATACTCTATAATTATTATAACATGTACATCATTAATAAAATACTCAAATGAAAAATACATTAAATACAACTTAAAATATTAATCATTCCCCATCATCTTTGGTAGTATCATGACTTGATTTTCATCCAATAGTATCATTTGGATTATACTCTGATGATTTGGACATTGCTCTGTGTAGTTTCCCAACTCCTTGCAGATAAAGCATTGTACATTTGAAGCCTTTTTATTACCCTTGCAATCATGTACATGGTGTCCTTTTTCTTTATAATTATAACAAACTCTCAATCCATTCAAGCATTTACCAAGGTGATTCTTTCCATAGTTATCACATATGGGATAAATCCTTCTTTCCCATCTTCACTTTATCCATCTTTCTCTCTTCCATCTTTTTCTTATCTTGCTTCCATTCAATGCCATAGAAGTCATAGAATTTTTTACTAATCTTATTAAAACAATATACTATTCCTCCATTGGACGAGAATACGTGGGAGATTATTTCACTTTTAAATGTTGTCTTATTACCATAAAAGATACGATCCTCCTTAATATTTAGATTATGCATATTGCTGGAATTCTCATTCATTCTACTAGGTGCTATTTCCAAACAAAGACAAACACTAGGATAGTATATGAATCACAATGCATAATTACAAACTTGTAAAATACCTAACATTAGATGACAAGATTATGTGTATAATTTATAATCATAAATTATTTTCATTGAGGTATAATTTACTCCTAAATATTTCATTATGAATTGTAATGAAAATTTGAATTATCCTAGGCATATCCCCTGGGTGTGTCATAACCGAGAGTGCAGCAAGGCCCGTTTTCATGCACTAGTTCTTGTCAGAGACCAGCTCAAAGTGGTGTTTTTGGGTTTTCCCCTAGGTACATCTATTCCATAGCTGTCTCTACCTGCTTGTTTCTAGATAGGGATGTTTTTCCTAGAAAAATCACAAAATCCCAACAATACCAAAATTTGTGGAAGTTATTCTACACTAATCCTCAAAGTCTATCTTTGGGTAATGTTCTATAATCAGATTTTTTCTAAATCTATTTCCAAGGTTGTTGCTAAACATCCTCTAATACCAACTATAACGCCCCAACCCCAGTTACCCAATTTCGGTGCATTATTTTAATTCATTGGCATGATTACTAGGAATCAAGTCGTGAAAGACTGGTCAGTTTAACAGTATTTGAAAATATATTACATACATGAACGTTTCATTAATCTTTATAGAATAAAACAAAACATAAATGATCCTTTTAGTACACCATTAATTCCCCAGTTTAACCATGCTTATCAATCATAATGCACTTCTTGGAATTTTTGGAGAATAAAACATAAGAAAGGGATGAGCTCAGCGGCCCATTTAGGATAAGAATATAGCGAAAACTTTCATAAATAAGAATAATCTTATAATTAATTGTATAAAACTAAAACCAAATCCTATTAAACATAATTGTCAGCATAATATGGAAAATATAAATCAAATAATGTCATCTACTTATTCACATGGATATTCTACTAGTTGAATAATCACCTGAAATATCAACATCCTATTTCATAATAATGTTATAGATGATGTCATACTTCAAAACCACATAGTCAAGGACATGTGCCAATAATACATATAAGATTTTTTCAAGGCCTAGTGACAAGACATTAATTTGACTCATGTGACATATCGATGCATCAAGAAGATATAGCGGGCTCCACCCGTCACTTTCTTAGTCCAAGGAATTCCTCATATGAAAAGGATTAAACATAAAATAAATATTCGTATTAAAAAAAAGGAAATGAAATATCAAGACATTATACATAAACCATGAAAAGTATAAAAATAACACATTCACTTTCAATCATATCACAAAACCAACAATACAATATGGTATATTTTTATCACAAAAAATCATCCTTGATCAAGAATGATATCTTTTAAAGGACATTGACATAGTTGAAAATGACCAGTAAAAAATATTGAGAGAAATATACCTTTTTACAAGAAATCATTTTAAAAGTCACACAATTTATAAAGGAAGTCATTTAAAAGATAATTTACAATCATAGTGTCAAATACAACTTTGAATCTTTTGAAAGGAATTAAAATTTTAAAAAATTAATGTCTATATAAATAAATCCTTAAAATCATTTTGAAAACATGGACATTAATGAGAAAGGTTTAAAAGAATAAACAGTAAATTATTTAAAATGATGTTTTAGTTAAAGTGTCCATTAAAAATAATCTTTTGAGAAATCTTTTATAAATCATGGACATGGATAATAAATTTGTCCCAGTAAAAACTTACACATAAACAATCTTTGATAATAATGAGATTGAGGAATAAACCATTACCTTGCACTTTGCTTTGGTCAAGGGTACATTTAACCTCTTTATAATGACCATAGTATGTTATTAAAATATACCATAACCGTATTCATATTTAATATATCCTTAATGATTCTTTTATTACTTTATTCGTCCAAATTTAAAAATTATTTTCATGTAAAATTAACATTTCAGGTAATAATCAGTTTCTTTATCGTACATGTTTTATCTTGTTATTCTTGATCGTATCATTTATAGCGTGAATTAAATATATCCTGTATATAAATATTTATTTATATATCATATATATTATGTATATAAATATTTATAATTGATAGATATATGAAATTGAAGGAACCTTTTATGGAGATGGTAGGTTATACGTTTTCATAAACGCTGCTTCTGTTTTCATATCGTATTGAACGGAAGTAAGTGAATAAGATATGTGTAAGTATATATATTTTTATATATATCTATAGTAGAATTATTATGTCATATATTATTGACTTATTATTAATATATATTTTTATAATCATCATTGAACGGTGAACGATGAAATGAATCTCATCGTGTCGTGGAGACGGTAATCCATACGTACGCACGAGCGACAATATCATTATATTGATGGTGAAATTGTATGTAAAAGGATGTTATATCATATATAATGAATCATTAAAATTTTATATTAATTATTTACATCAGTTATACTCATTATTATACCCATCCAAATAATGAAGTGTTTGAATAACCAACTACACCACGACATGGAGACGGTAATCCGTACGTACGCACGTATAATGAAATTGTCATTTATACGATGCATAGAATACAGAATATGGTTTCACCATTTTTATAATAACATCACAGTATATAAAAGATACTATAGTTATTATTTTAGAGTGGAAACAATAAAGAAAGAAGAAGTGGATGAAGAAAAGAACATAAAAGAGGTGATGAAATATTTACATCTTCGTCAGGTTCGTCCTGTTGACTTGATCAAAAGATCTCCATAGGATAACTTTGGGAAAAATTGGAGGCCTCTAGGATTAAGAGAGGAATTTTGGGAGGATATTTGGGTAGGTTTTGGCCGATCGAAAAGGTTTTGGAGGTGCGAAATTAAGAGAATGGGAAGTTCCCTTTTATAAGAGAGGTGAGGGTCACATTTGGAAAAGCTTAAAATATTATTTCATAATAAAATCGTTTTCAATTTCTAATGGCTCCAAAATACATTATATAAAATCCAAGTTGGGTAGGGGTTGAAAACCTTTCATCTAAAAAGATTTATACAGGTTTAGGTCATCATATTAAACATATCTTTTATATTTTACTCTTAGTTAAATAGTTTGACATTTACCATGTCTCTTTTTATTTTTATATTATATAGTTAATAAACATAATATAACAAGACAAGGGAAACCCATGTGGTTCTGTATTAAGATATATAACATTATTTATGTCTTTTGGTGGAATCTTATATTTTTAAGAATATTATATGAATTAATAATATAATATGTGTTTTAAAAACTCAATTATGTCAATTATGACACTATTTAGTATTTGATTTTCCTTAAAGCCATAAAGACTTTATCACTATGAAAAAAATTTAGTTAACCAACCATAACATGTTATATTAACATATAAAATTGTTGTAATTAATCAAAAGTCTTAATTTACATTTATTTGGATATTTATAATATCAATTATTTTAATCGTTTATCAATAAGGTAATTACTGCATCATCATTGTGTCATAAATTAATTAAATTATTTAATGTCTAAAAATTATAAATAAAATACCATTATGTAGGAAATGTTTTTATATTTTTAATTAATATTCAGAGTCGAATTTATCTTATGTATAAACATATATTAAAAAATGTTTAGTTATTAAACATTTAATTTAACTCTTTTAACTCTTCTTTAAATAAAATAATAAAAAATGTCTAAATCTTATTCAAGTTGACGAAAGGGGGTCATATTCTATTCCTCGGGTTGTTTTTTGTCGAATTATACTTATCTAATAGAATTAGTACATGTTTTATTGTAATTATGAAATCATTTTTACCCTTAATTACCCTATTTAATTTTACCTTTGGTAAATAAAAGTCAAATCTTACAATTCACAAAAATTTAATTTCATCTTATTGAAAAACACTTTAATTACTGATATAGATCATGTCTCCTGTAGTTTTATAATTCAACTCAAAAATGAAGTAAAATTATGTTTTATGCCGATTTGAAAATGCTCCTAAAATGTGGGTAAAAGACGGTAAAAAGATCGATAAAATTTTACATATCTAATCATATTATAAAATGACGCCAAAGAATTAAATTGATATTATATAAGTATTATATATTTTTTGACTTAAAAAATTTAAAATAAATTAACTAATTATTTAAATAAATTGTTGGTTGTAAATAATAACGTTGTGTTTTTCACTATTTATCAAAAATTGAAATTTTTTGGAAAAAATCCAAAAATTTACCCTAAACTAATTTAGATATTATAAATTCAAAAATGAATTCTATTATAATAAATTCCAAATATGTAAGTTTCATTTATTAATTTAAAATTAATTTCCATTGTCAAAACAAAAAGCGGGTTTTTAAAAAATAAAAACTATCAAAAGATTGACTTGTGTTTATGTCAAATTTAATGATAAAATTACATACAATGACCTAAATTGTATTTAATGATAAAAATTTAATCTAATTATACTTCAAATCCTTTCAAATTCATAATTTCAAAATTTAAATTATTTCGATTAAAAAAGATGTTTTCAATTAATACATAGTATTTTTCACTATTCATCAACATATGATTGTTATAAAAAAAGTACCTAAAATTATTCAAAACTAAAATTGAATGTCCTTATTCAAAACAAGAATTAATTTAATTAAATTTAATATATAAAATTTTCAAATATTGGTTTTAAATAGGGTTCTCCATTAAAAGGTGTTAAAATTGCATTTTTTGAAACATATTTATTTTATATGAAAAAATGAATTTGTTCATATATTATGTCTAAGAAACACATAATATGGATGTTAAAATTATATAGGGTATATAAGATTCAAAATGTAGGTAATACAATTCAAAACCGCTTTTTGAACGGCTAATTTGGTATGTTGTGGTATGCTCAAACTCGGTGTTTCTTGTAGCGCATGCTATTGAATTAAATTAATTACATAATGCACTATGAAATACTGGGGTGTTGCACACAAGATAAGCTTCAACATGTTAATCTATAATATAAACCCCTATGGGAGAAGTCGAAGTTAATAGATTATGCCACCCGAGCGAGGTTATCTAATCCACCCCAAGAGTCTGTCACCATCACACACCTTACCCTTAGGTATTATGCCAGTGAAATATGGTGTTATTTATCTATAACCAATAACTATAATTATATTCACTATTTTGGTATATAATAAATAATATACATTCATTATTTTACCTTGTAAATGTTTTTTAAAGGTCAAATAGTATTTTATGTTATTATTAAATTAAGAAATATATTTTCATAAATTAAGGGTTTATTTATTAAATGAAATTTTAATGAAATATTATTACTAAAATACTCATTAAATATAAATGATCTTACAATTTTTATGAATACAATGGTGATTTCTATTATGGTTTGAATTTCGTTTTTATCATAACCCATGATTTTTTTATAAAGGTCGGGTTTAATTTTATAAGTAAACGTACACACTTATTTTGAATTTTTTAAGATAAAATGAATATTATTTTTGGAATCAGGATGTTGAAATTATCCAATGATGAGTTTTATATATTTTTCTGAGACAAAATAATTTTGGGGTAAAAAATTAAATACCGTTTAATTATATAATGTGTTTTATGTCATCATAATGAATAGATAGTGATTTAACAAAAACTATAAATCATATTTCTGGCCAATATGTGATTTAAAATTAAAATAATGTGATTTTAGGTTTTTTGATTTATTTTAAAAAATATTAGTGGACCCACCAAGACTTATAAATCATTTAATATTTTTTAAAATCATTTCCTTGAGAGTGTGTCTCACCTTCATATACAAAATCCTAATATATTAAGAAGATCATACATTTTCCTTATAAAATAATGTTTACCACTCCTATTTGGCAAACACCATGGGAAAAACGGTTGGTTTGTTAGTGGATTTGATTAGTTTATTGTGTGGTGTCCAAAACCTAAATAATAAAAAAATCCCTCTATTTTCATATATAAACCCTCCTGGGAATTTTCTTCCTCTTCACTCAAACCATTTGGTTCATGACCAACCTCTACCCTCTTATCCCTAGAATCCTCCCAAGGTTCCCCAAGCCCCCAATAATCCTCTCTCAAGCCTCTCCCAAGCCTTTGTATCACGCTTCCATGTAAGGTATTTCTTCTTTTTTCATTTTTGACCAAATTTAATTATGTTTTTATACCCTTTTAAATTCAATTAAAAATTTTGGGTTATGATTTCACACCTCCCCTATACTTCCCTCCTTTGGTTTTAATGACGAGAGACCATTTTCTCTCTTATTAATGCATTCCATGTACACCTGTTACCCTGCCAAAATTCCGTAAGTGATTTCTCTCTCCTAATTTAAATTTAATCAATTGTTTTGTATTATGAATATAAATTACATAAAATGTGTTGGGACATGTATGTATATTACTCCCTTACATTCAATTTCAAGTACATTTTATGAGACACCCCTTTCTCTCTCATCAACCATTTTTATAAATTCTTATGTCACGACATTATGCTCCCAAAATTGCATCGAGATTTTCCAATCCAAAGTCATTGTCTACTGTATAATATACTATTTTATCTATCAATGGTATCCACCTTTAGGCACATTTACTTATTGATTAAATAGTTTCATGTATTAATTCCACATTTTTTTATCGTGGAATAAATGATGATGTTGATGAATCTAGGTAATATTATTCATATGACACACTTATACATGAAATGAAATGATTAAGAAGGGTGTGCCCTGATAGCGCACCAATTCATTGGATAAAGATTAGCATCATGATACAAAAAGTTCAATGAGGGTTTACTAATGATAAATATAGTTCAATGAGGGTTTAATCATGATCAAGGTGCAACGATCCTTATCTCATGCTCATATCATGTTGAATATTGATGCAACATTTCCTTGTTATGATCATGCCATTATGTTTATGTTTCTTTTATTATACATTTATATGAATATTCTCTAACATGTACTCTATTATTGATGTTATGCCATGTTCACTCCCTTACTGAGCTTTATTTCTCACTTTTTTCTTAAGCATGTCCCCAGGTTATCCCTTATAATGCTAAATATGAATGAATGTGTGTGGTCATGAAAAATAAGCTTTCAATATAGATGATTTGTTTTATGTTTTAGGTTTTTATGTGATATTCCAAATACCAAAAGACACTAGACATCTCGATCTTTTATCTTGTATCATGTGACCATTTTATGTAATAAATCACGTTTACCTATGTAATAAACACCTCAGTTGTTATATTTATCAACAAAATTTATTCCAAGAATACGAGATGTGGAATACATAAATGTATGACCTCAATAAAAAGTTAAATGTTAATAAAGGTGAATACCCTTGAAAAGAAATTGGGTATGGTATTCTCATACATGATGTTTTTGGCATGTAATGTTTGGTGAAACTTAGTAAGCATAATAGCGTCAAATAGAAATGAAAAAATGGGTTGATGAGAGAGAATGTGGTCTCTCATAATTTTTACATGAAATAGATAGTATGTGGGTCATGCAACATAATATCACAATATATTTAATGTGATTTCATTTCATATTATAAAAATATTTCTTGAATATAAATGAGAAAAGATAAAATCCTTACGGAATTTTGGCAAGGTAACGAGTGTACATGGGAGGAATTAATGATTGAGAAAGATGTCTCTCATCATTCAACCATAAGTAGGGAATTATGGGGTGGTGAGAAATAATACCCCATCATTTTTAATTGAAAATAAAATGGTATAACATCATAATGAAATTTGGACAAAAATGATAAATGAAGAAATATCGGACATGAATGTGTCATCCCAAAGGCATAGGAGAGGCTTGAGAGAGGCTTCTTGGGTGAATGGGGTGACTTGGGAGGATTATAGAGAGGGGAGGGAAGAATTTGGTTGATCTCCAAATGGTTTGAGTGATGATTTATGAGATATGTAGTGGGTTTATATTGAAAAGGGGATGGATTTGTACATTATTTTGGTTTTGGATGCCACAGATTAAACTAATCAATCCCAAAAACTAAACAAATGTTTTTTACCATGTTTTTTGCATAAGGGGTGTAAAAAAATTATTTTATAAGGCCAATTGATGAACATATTTATATATTAGGTTTTCTTATGCGGATGTGAGTCACACTCTCAATGAAATAATTTTAAAAGTTAAAATGATTTATAAGTATTGGGTGTCCACTAAGGCACCATAAAATTAATAAAACTAATCTAAAATCACATTATGTTACGGTTTATACATATATTGATCAAAAAGACTTTTTATTTTATTTTATTACATCCATATTAGGTCATTATGATGTTATAAACCCATCATATATTTAAATGGTTATGATGTTTTTCTAAAAAATTTGAATATCTTAGATAATTATAAAAAATTCACCTTTGGATAATTTTGATGTCCTGATTCGAAAAAATAATATTCATTTTTGATAAATAACTTCCTAAATTTGTGAATTTTTACTTTTAAAATAAAAACTAACATTTACTAAAAATTCATGTGTTATAAAAAACATCTTTCAAACCATAATAAAAATAAAAATTGTATTCATAGAAAATTATGAAATCATTTATATTTAAATTAAATTTATTTAGTGATTTTTTTATTAAACTATTATTTAATCTAAAAATCAATTGATTCATCAAAAAATATTTCTTAATTTATTATTAAGAAAAATTATATTTGTACTTTATAAACTATTTACAAAGTAACAATAATAAAATGAATGTATATTCTATATAAAAAAATAATTCACAGAATCATAATTCTAGGGTCTTGTAAAACAACCCCTTAAAATAACCACGTTAAACCTATGGGTAAGGTGCATGATTGTGGAAGACTCCTTGGGGTGACTCGGATAACATCACACAGGTGGTAATCTCCATTAACATCTAATTCTCCCATAGGAAGTTCCATTAAATCTTTACATGTTGAAGATCAGATTGGGCTTGAACAATTGATAATCCCAGTGATGACACCTACTTTCTGACCTATGAAAAATCCGATTTGTATGGAGAAATTCTACTGGATGAGTCCATTACTTTTCCTATGAAAATTGGATTTGTTAAAGCCATATATTTATACTAATCATGGAATCACTGTTGAATAACTATATTAGAAACAATAAGAATTATTAACCGTATTTTAATATCAAAAAACACAAAACCAAAGAAGTGGATATGTTTGTTATAACCATTTCACATAATATTACGTTTAATTAGATCAATATAATTTTCATGAATAAATTTTTGGGTTGTTACAATCTTCCCCCCTAATGAAATTTCACCCTCAAAATTTCCTTCTCCCATAAAAAAATAGATGAGGGTTACTCTGATTCATCACATACTCTGATTCCCACATTTCATGTTCAAAATTTTGGTTTCTCCACAACACCATGCTTAGGGGAATTTTTATAATTAATTGAACAATTTCCCTACGATCTAATATCTTTACCATCTTCTCTTCATAGAAGAAGTCATTCTCCAATGGTACTGCCTCTGGATTGAGTACATGTGATAGATTAGTTATGTACATTCTCAAAAGTGAAAAAAGGAATTCATCATGTACTTTAGACAGGTTTAGTGGGAGTGTTAGTCAATAGGTCACTGCTCTAATGTGATCAAGGATCTCAAAAGGGCCTATGTATAATGGAATAAGATTTCCCTTCTTCCCAAATCTCATAACACTCTTCCACGGTGATATGGGTAAGAATATTGTGCCTCCATCATCAAACTCTAGGTATCGTCGGTGATTATTAACATAACACTTTTTCAGATCTGGGAAACATTAATTTGATGTTGGATGATCTTATACTTCTACACCATTTAACCATTTATTAACCTAGGAGTTTTTTCTCCCATATATCATCCCAACATACTGGTGTTTCGCACCTCTTCCCAAACAAGGCTTCATAAGGAGATATGTTGATGCATGAGTATAAATGGTTACTATAAGAGATCTCGACCGGAGTAAGATGTCGATATCAACCTCTATTCATGTCTCTTTAGAATTCTTTCTAGATGTCCTCAAATTTTGGGATAGTCCACTCAGATAGTCCATTATTTTGAGGATGATAAGTAATACTGATGTTTATCCTAGTATATAGAGCATGTTGAAGACTCCTCTAGAATATAAAGGTGAATATTGGATTGCAATCAGATACAATATATTGTGTAACTCCATTAATCTTTACCACTTCTCTGATATATATCCATGCCATTGGATCCAAAAATAAATCTTCTTCAAATTGCAATGAAGTGTGCAGTCTTTGTTTGGTGATCCCTAACAACCTAGATTGGATTGATTCCATTGGATGGATTTGGATGTGTAGTAACAAATTCCATCGTGATGTTCTCCATTTTCAATTTTGTCATGTGCAATGATTTCATCATCCCCTTACACTTCTTCCACTCAGCCTTCACTTGATGACATACTAGGTACATTGATGTATACTCATTAATCTCCCCCTTCATGTTATCCCATCAATAATTTCCTCATATATCATGATATATCAGTGTGTTTCCTAAGTGAATTGAGAAATTTTAACTATGTTCATCATCCAAATGTAGATTCCCTATATCCGAACATGATGGAACACAAAGTATTGACATAAATCAGATAGTTCCTACTTTATTAACATTGAACTCCTAGGATTTCACTTTTTGGATAGTTTACTGTTTCTTCTGAATTCCCACATCATCCATTTGATCATCCTATAACCCTTCAAAAGAGACAGTTGAGATATAATTTGAGAGAGGATTGATGATATTACATTATTTATGATTCCTATTTCCATCTTAATCAAGTATAAGAATATTGGATAAATTTCAATTCTCATTAATGATAGAATTGTTGGGTCCTTTCTACTTAGAGCATCTACCACTTGGTCCTCCTCCCTTGGGTGTTATTGTGTTGAGAACTCATAGCATTTGATAAGCTCTACACATCTTCATTGGAATATATTCATCTCTTTCTATGTGAATACATACTTGAGGATTTTTTGATCCATATATATTTCACACTTCTCCCCAAAGAGGTAATGCCGCCAAATTTTTTAAGCGATGAATAAAGAAGCCAACTTTATATCATGTAAGGGATAGTTTTTCTAATGTTCTTTCAATTTCACTAAATCATAGACAATGAATTTTTCATTTTGCACCAACACATAGCCCATGGCCTTCTTCTAAGAATCACTAAATACCTAAGAATGTTCAACAGTTATGGGTAGTGTGAGGACATGCAGAGTGGTAAGCCTCCTTTTCAACACCTTGAAGCTCTCTTCGCATTCATAACTCAATGAAAACATGACCCCATATCATTTTTCTCGGTAAGATGGTTTCAAAAGATTGTGAAATTTCAAACAAACCAGCAATAATATCTAGATGACCCCAGAAATCTAGAGATATCCATCATCGATGTTGGCCTTGACCAGCCCTAAATTACTGCTATCTTGGAGGGATGCATTGATATCAAATTGATTATGATGATATTACCCATGAATGAGACTTCGTTCAACCAAGAATCACAATTTTTGTACTTTTCATAGAGCTTATCCTTTTGGAAGGTCTCTAGTATGGTGCATAGATGCTACTCATACTCTTCCATGGATTTGAATTAATCCATAATATTGTCTATAAATACTACCAGACATTTTTTGAGGTAATATCTAAAGATTGTATTCATCATGTATATGATGAATTCAAGATAATTAGTGTGTCCTTAAAAAATTAATATGAATTTATATATCTCGTACCGTGTACAAAAATTATTCTTAAAGATATCCTCCTTCATCCTTTCATGGTAATATTCCAAACGCAGATCCACCTTCGAGAAGTATTGTTCTCCATGTAGATGATCAAAAAAATAATCAATTTGAGGAAGATGATACTTTTTATTTATCGTGATTTTGTTGATCTCATGATAATCAATGAAAAGGTGTATTGATGCATACTTTTTCTTGATGGAGGGATTAGTGAACCACATGGTGAAGCACATGGGCATATGAACCCATTATCTAGATTCTCTTTTAGTTGTTTCTTCATATTCTCAATCTCCTTAATAGACATTCTATATGGGGTATTGGATATTTTAAATGCCTTAGGTATATGATCATTTGATAATTAAACATCTCTTCTAGGAGGAAGACCAGGTAATCATCTGGAAACAATTCAGCAAATTCATGCACAATAGGCATTTCTTCAGGGATGGATGTTTCCTTTGTCTCAATCATATGGGAATGATACATGTTCTCATAGGAAAGCAATATAAATGGTTGATATAATGGTGCTAAAGAATATTCATCCTCCTCTTTCACTTGTATAGAATCGGGGGTCGATTCTCCATATGGATAGTGATTTCCCTCTCACAAAATTTTATATTTGCTCTATATAGGGAAATCTGATCCATAACAAGAATTTCATTAAATTCCACCAAAGATAGTATGATGAGGTTTGTTGGGATGTTAAATCCAAAAATTGTGCTTGGGTAGGAGTTATATTCATGGGTTTCAATGATTCCCCATTTATTGTTCTCACCGACATCTGTACTTCCATGATTTTTGGGGGTGTTGGGATAGTTCTAGTAAACTTTTAAGATATAAAATAATGTTTAAAAACAGAATCAATAAGTACATTTTCTATTATTGAATGTATAAATAGTGTACCTTTCACCACGTCGTTGTCGAGATTCGCTTCAATGGTAGTGATGGAAAAAGCATGACCTTACGGCTTTGGAAGGTTATTGGTTACCTATGAAAACCATTTGATTTGGGCACCAGTTTGCAAAGTTCCCTAGTATGTTGAAGTTGATGTAATGAAATATGGGTTGAGGGTAAAATTGAGCATTCCTCCCCTCTTTCATAGTTGCAGGTTTTTCATTCCAACAATTAATGGTCGGGTTCCCTTCTCTTCCTCACCTAAATCATTTCCTCTCCCCCTTCAGGTAATTCTCGAGGTGCTTCAATCTTCACATTTGGAATGTTGGGGGCTATAATTTCATATCATCATTGGATTTATCTATCAGACCTCTGTAATTAATGTTCACATTCTACTATGTATCCCCATGATACCTATGATATTCTTCCTTCTCCATTTCAACATTGAGGGCACATTGGAAATTTTTTTGCTATCTATCGAAGTCACAAATTGTCAGGGAAATCTATAGGCAAGGACTTATCCCACCAAAGAAGCAGTCAAACTTGAATTCTACGATAATGATAAAGCCATAAAAATATCATAAAATACATGTGATGTTTTCCTTGTACACTCTGATGGATTTATTATCAATTTTATTAAGGGAAAATAAGTCCCTTTCCATTTTAAGTCGGAGGGTTCAAGAAAAATATTTATCCAAAAACATTTTTTTGGAAATTCTTCCATTCTAATGCCTTAATCATATACTTTGGCTTTGTATTTTTTATTAATGTCCATCATTGATCAGCTTCACACTCCATATGATAATCAAGTAGAAGTACTTTCTCTTGTTCAAAACATTTAAGGATGGAGAATATGTTCTCAATGGAGTTGATCCACTGTTCAGTGATTGAGGAATTAAATGATCCATTAAAAGTAGGAGGCCTTTGTCTCATAAAGATCTTTATTAAAGATTGTTCTTTCTTGGGGGGGGGGGGGGGGTTGAACGTTCATCTTGACCCATATTTCTATTCAAAAAATGTGTTAATTAAGAGAGTATTGGGACAATGTTTGAAAATCCCACTCCCATTAGATTGGGAATCTCATTATAATATTCATAACATTGATATTTTCATTCATTGTTAGTCTGAGTCCTCCAATTAATGGCCATTAGGACGAATAAAATGAATTTTTGCGGTTACACATTAAGGGGAATCCAAATAAAACAATGGATAATTTATAATTTACCATTATTTCTATAACTTATGAATTTATAGGCTTAAATATGTGTTATCAAATATCTTCTTCCCAATATATGATCATAGTGGAATTTTCTTATTCCCCTAAGAATGGTTCATAATATGATTATGAATTTACCAAATAATATTCCCCGAGATTGTTGTTAACAAGTCTACATCAAGGACCGTTCTCATGCACCCGTTCCTGTTCGAGTCTAAATTAAAGCAGTTTTTTGGGTTTTACCCCTTAGATGCAACTGTTTTAGAGCCTCCTATACCTGGTCATATCTAGAAAATTATGTATTTTATAGATAAAACACTAACACAATAATCCCCAAAATTTATGTATGTTTTTATTATACATAGCCTTTTCTATAATCCTTTTATTACAATTTTTAAATCCAAATATCAAAATTAACTAATCATATTCCCTAATACCATCATTTATAACCATAATCATTATTTCACACATAAACTTGATTTATTACATAAAAATTGACTTTACACAACTCTGAAGATTGATAGGTCTAGTGTCTTGGGAAAATTAAAATCATTACATAATAATTTAGAACATAAAATACCACATCTTTATTGAAAAAATCTTTTACATGTCAACATAATTCCTTCATAATTAACATTGCATTGGATAACCTTAGGACACACATAAGTAAAGGGTCACCTATAAAGCCCTAAAAGGAAGGAAAAAGGTATAAATGAAGAATATAATACAATCTAGTAAATAGGCGTATCAATGGATCACAAGAGGGACATGAACATAAAGTCATGATATTACATGATTATCATAACATTGAAATGTGACAACAAAATTTAACATTATATTTACATGAGACATGTCTCATTGCACAAATATATAGAGTAAACCCTCATTGAACATGAATTATCATGAGTAAACCCTAATTTCACTTGATGTATCATGATACTAATCTTTACCCAATTCATTAGAGCGTTATTAGGGACCACCCTTCTTAATCGTTTCTTTTAGTGCATAAGTGTGCCACAATGATCATACAACATGGATACATTAAGCATGATAATTTAATACAAGAATAAAATATGTGAAATAAATAAATGTAAGTAATTAATCAACAAGTACATGTGCATAATGGTGAATACCATTGATAGATAAATGGGTAATGTATTCACTTCCATTGTGATTTTGGTATAGAAATTTTGGTGTAAATTTTCCAGCATAATGACGTCAAATAGAAATTGTAAAATGGGTTGATGAGAAGGAATGGGGTATCTCATCATTTACACACGAAATGGATTATAAGGGGTTCTTGGAACATAATATCCCAACATATGTAATGGAATTTAAAGGAATATTATAATATAATTTCTAGAATGTAAATGAGAGGAGATAAATTCCTTATAGAATTTCATCAGGGTAACAGGTATACATGAGAGGAATTAATAAGAGAGTAAGAGTTCTCTCATCATTAAAAAATAATTCGGTATGTATGGGGGATGTGATAAAAAATACCACAACTTTTTATATTAAATATAAAATGGTATAACTACATAAATAAATTTGGAGAAAAATGAGAAGGGAAGAAATCCATTACTTGAAGGTTTGATCCCAAAGGCTTGGGAGAGGATTGATAGAGGATTATTGGGAGCTTAGGGAACCTTGGGAGGATTATAGATATTGATGGTTATATTTTATTCAAGAAATAAATGGTTTGAGTAAAGAGGAATGGGAGATTTACTGTGTTTATATAGGAAAGATGAGGGAATTCTTTATTATTTAGGTTTTGGACACCACACATTATATTAATCAAAACCACAAACAAATCTTTAGTTTTTTCCCATGGTTTCAACCAAAGGGGAGTGGAAAATAATATTTTATAAGACCAATGTCTGGAGTTATTAAAATATTAGGATTTATTATGTGGAAGTGAGTCACACTCTTAGGGAAATCATTTTAAATGTTTAATTGTTATATAATTGTTGGAGGGTCCACTAAGGAACCATAAAATTAATCAATTAAATATAAAATCAGATTATTTTAAAGGTATTACATATATTGTCCCAAAAAACATTTTATAGTATTTTATTACATCATTATTGGGTCTTTTTGTTGTCAAAAAACACATTATATATTTAAACGGTATTTAATTTTTACCAAAAAATTTGGTTGTCTGAGAATATTATAACAAATTCAACATTGAGTTATTTAAAGTCCTATTTACAAAAATAATATTTATTTTATCTAAATAATTTTATAAATATGTGAATTTCTACATTTAAAATAAAAAAATGACATTTATTTAAAATTCAGGGGTTTTGAAAAAAACAGATTTCGAACCATAATATAAATTTGAATTTTATTCATAAAAAGTTATAATATAATTTTTATTTAATAAAAATTTATTTATTAATAATATTTTATTAATATATTATTTAATTCAGAAATCTAATAATTAGTAAGAATATATTTCTTAATTTTATATTAACTAAAAATACTATTTGTTCTTTAAAAACTATTTACACAGTAACAAAAATAAATTCGATGAATATTCTCTATAAAAAAATAATGTACATAATCATAGTTCTAGGGTCTTGTTACATAACCCATTAAAACAACCACATAAGACCTAAGTGTTAGGTGCATAATGGTGAGAGTCTCTTGGGGTGGCTCGAATAACATCGCTTGTGTGGTAATATATATTAACTTTCACTTCTCCCATGGGCGGTTCCGTTCAAGATTAATATGTTGAAGCTCAGCTTTGGTTTGGTCAAGAGGGATTCCTAGTGGTGCAACCTCCTTTCTAAACTCCGAAAAATTGGCTACGTGTAGAGAAATTATGTTGGATGAGGCTATCACTTCCTTTTTCTAAGTAAATGGGATTGGTTAAAGCCATATATTTATACGAATCATGTAATCACTATTCAATAACTATATTAGAAACAGAAACAATTCATAATGGTATTTTAAAATCCATAAACATAAAACCATAGAAGTTCATATGTTTCATATAACCATTTTACATAATAGGACATTTATTTAGATCAAGAATAACTTTCATTAAACAATGTTTGGGATATTACACATCCAATCCAATAGGATAAAACTTTGTGTTCATTTATGGTAATTGGTTATATATTATTAGACATTACTCCATTTTCATCTTTATTTTATATAATAAATATGAATCATTTTAATCTATTTCTATTATGCTGAGTTTTGGTTTTGAGGTTAAATATTTTGGTGGAAAGACAACAATTGATACTGTTATATTAATTTGATCATTTAGTGTACTCCATTTAAAGGAAATCTCTGATGATGTATTTGATAATAATTTATTATAGGAAGTGTACATCATATGGGTAATATGATTTTACAACATTCTTAGGATGGATTGGTTGGTCTCTTATCATGATTATGTATATTTCTCTCATCAGTGGGTTTCCTTCACATCAACATAGGGAGATAGTTATATTCAAAATAGTGAATGATATGTCTTGTCATGTAAAGGTAGAGAAAAGAATCATGGGATTTGAAGAGTGACAACCCATGTTGATAGAATTTATATGGATGATCATAGAATGCTCAAGTATATTTCCCATCTTTATTAGATCGTTTTAGTGATGTATTTATTGGAAAAAAAATTATTCTACCTCATTAGTGGTAGGTAGAGTTTACTATTGACATCCTTCAAGTAGTATAAATAGTATAAATTCATCCTTATTAGATGGATACTACTATATTTCTATATATCTAGGAACATCTAGAGTATATGGAAGATAATTGTTTAATATAGAACAATACATCCCCAGAGGGATCACCAATCATTTTCACTAAACATTTAAATGATACCCTCAGTAACTAATTTGATTTTTTTTCTATTCATGTAGATTATGATTTATAAAAATTATCGACCTGAGTGAGTAGATGACCCATACAACCATATCTAAGGAGTGATGGATTTTGTACAGAATAATTTACTGTTAGTCTACTTATAGCTTAATGTTAGACTATGAGATATACCATGTAAAAAATTATAGTGTAGATATGTCTTGTAAGAGTATTTTTTAAAGTCTTTTTTATTACTAATGTTCCATTATTATTCATGGATTTGATGAAACTAGTTTTCCACCTATAAAAAGATTCATTTATGGATTTTTATAGAAAATATATTGCTGTATTGACAAACACAACATGAATTTTTCTGACATCGTGACATCATTTAGAGAATAATGGGAGAGTGAAAAAGCATTATTCTTTGGTTAGAAAATTCCATGTTTGGATATATAAGATCCACTTCCTTGTTCACAATATCCCTTATATATGTGTATTAGTTTACCATGATAAAATGATGGATGGTGTTTCCTAAATAAATCCTAATAATTCATTTTACATATAGATTATTATTATTTGATAGATATAAAATTTACATTATAAAAGATCTCTCAAATATTGAAAAACATATCATAGGCCTAAGAGAGACTGGTTTCACACCTACATTGTATGAAGTGGGGTTGAAATCGTTTCTAGAGATGAAAGGGAGATTAACAACAATGGTGATCCTAAATTTACCTAATCCAAGAATAGGCTATATAAAATACTTTAATGTGTCATGAAGCATCTTAGGATCTGTTCCAAGGTCAGATGACTGGGTAATGAAATATAGCTCTCATCAGATAAGGCCTTATGTGAATAATTACCCCAAAAATATCTTAATCTATTATTTTTGTTTTATTCCATGTGTATCTACTGACATTGCATTATGGTAGAGTATTTTTGGGGTACATAGACCAAAATATCTCAAAGTATTTATTTAAAAAACATGACATGAGTCTAATTTAATGAGGATGAGTTAAATACATATATTCCTCGAACATAGAACTTATTTATTTTTTGTTTATATTAAATAATTTTATTAATTCTCTGAGATTGATGTCTCGGACATGGGATGTTATGGAGGCATGTACTACGTGGCAGTAGATGGACCACTTTTTTGAGATGCATTTATAGGAACATTACCACACAAAATAGTTTGTAATAGAATTATTATAACCACCCTCTTTACCTCTAGATAGACTGAATATGTGGTAGATTCATGAACATAAGGTTTTGGTCTTACTTGGAAATGTTTTAGGTGAGGACCCACCTCCTGGTTGGATAATTGATGAGGATGAGGTCCTATGTATAAATGGGTGCATCTGGGTTCCTTCAGTCATTCGAGAGGAATTTATATGAGTGTATCATGAATCTTCTTGTGTCAAACATCATATATATGTGATAATGTACTATAATTAATTCCAATAGTACAAAAATCCTGGAATAATAATGCAAATATTTGGTTTTGTTACTCGATGATCTATCTATCAGAAAGTGAAAATGGAACACAAGTAATCAACACTAATATTAATATAAAACCCCATGATTCTATGATTTTTTGAATTATTTAAATATTTTAAATATTTCTCATTACATTGAAATTTTGTTTATTATGAGATACACAAAACACAAAATTTGGATTTCATTACCCACATCATTGGTCTTAGCTATGATTACACACAATACTGACTTTAAATAAAACCTGATATACTATTAAAATATTTTTATGATAAATGCCACATAGCCATGGAAATAATTATTATGAATATGATTAAAAAATTTTGGAATAATTTTATTACACAAGAATATAAAATTAATTAATTGGTGACCATATAATTAGAAATAAAACTAAAACCATTTTCAAAATAAAATAAAATCCTTCACTGGAAAACATTTTTTACTAGAAAAATTATGTTTTATACCCCCAAATTAACCAAATAAATTTTATTTAACGATTTTAATGATATATATATATTTCATAATTAACAAAAAATGTAACATTATTATTTGGTTTTTCTAGAAAAAAAATAAAATTAAATCCAATTTTACGCATAAAAACTATAATATTTTAACAAACCATTTTCTCATCTTTTTGTCAACTTATAAAAAAATTAATTTTTGAAATTTATATAAAATTTATATAATGAAATAAAAATAATTTTATAAATCATTATTTTAAAATTTTTATTATGATGAATTTTTTGGTTTTTTCAGAAGAGTTTTATTGTTTGATGAATATTGAAAAATTGTGAATTCTAATCGAAATCTGCCTTTTGTTCAAATTACTTATAAAACTAAATTATATTTTGAATTCGATTTAAAGAAAAAAATAAATTAATTTTTTATCGATTCATTTATATTATCTCATTTTAATCAATCTCATCTTGAATTTCAATAAAATAACAATATAAATGATTGAACATTTTCACATAAAAACTCGGGTTTCTAGTCACATAAGAGGGATTAGTTTTTAAATAAAATTTGAATATTATTTGAGCTGAATATTGAAAAATGGATTAAATTATTTTAATTATAATATATTATATTTTATATTAATTTTTACTTAAATTCATATCGGATTTAATAGATAATTTAGTATATTTAATTCACTATTGTTTAAGTAAAATGAGTTTTTTTTGTGGTTTAAACTATAATGATAATGGTCAGAATGAAATATAAACTTATCTAAAAACTATTTTCATTAAATATTTAAACAAATAAATATTTACGGTTCCGTAATGGTAAATTTTTTATTCAATTCTATCATATGAGAAATCTGGGATCACTTAGTTCTTTTAAAAAATACCATTTCTGTCATGTCCCCCCCTTATAAAAAGCCACACACTATCCAATATTATTTCCACCTTAAAAATTATTTGGATAAAAAATTACCATATCAAATAACATCCCATATTCTGTCTACTAATCCTATATTCCATATTTTTTTAAACAAAACGATCATAGGATGTCATTTATTTTAAACCGATGAGGGATACCAAAAGAAGAGGTAACACACACCAACAAGAATTTTTCTGTTATTTATACATCCATGCCCATATAATATTATATTATCAAGATTGAATAAAGAAATATGTAACTTACATATAATAAGATTTTATTATGATACAATAATTACTTAAAACCGGCTCTATATCCATCAAATGGGATATGAAATCATTGTTCATGTGTACGACACACTATCCCCTAATGAACTGATGTCATTTGTTTTTCCATTACCACCAATCAAGGATCATAATAATGAATTATTTTTTTAATATAAATGTTATATATTATATTGTTGATGATATTAGTATTCTTCAATTTTTATGTCACACATATATTAATGGTTTCCATTTTTTGGGAATATGCTAACAACTTTCATCTCTACGGTAGAGAACCGCCCACAAAATGATGTGATTTGTTATCAAAATAAAAGGAAGGTATTAAGGATTATTTTAATAAAATTTAGTCATATATATTACATAATAATTAATTTTTCTTGATAAGAAATTCTGTTTAATTTACATTCTTTCAACCAAATAAGAAAATGAAAAATAGCTTTCACAGTTATGAAAGAGCTACCATCTTCGTGAATATTGTTCTTCATTTCCTATCTATATTTTTTGATTAATATAAATAAATAAAAACAAAATATTTATGATATTTATTTAATTTTTATTATTCTGGACATTATTTATCAATGACAAAACTAGTAGGACAAAAATATAAATAATCAAATCATATTTGAACAAATAAGCGATTATCACCAAAAACCTATCATTAACATGTAATTGTTAATAAATGGGTAATAAAATGTATCAAAAAATTATATATAGTTTGAAATATATTAATATGTTTTTTTAAAATATTAATAATAAAATTATACCTATTATACATGAGGTTTGAATGTGTACGACGGATGATCAGACTTAAGGTAAGGTGATCTCCGTCTCAATTTTAACTTCTTTAAGACAATTTCCATATTCACTACCAATTTCATTTGTGTAGTGTATATTATATTTTATAATTTATCTTATGATCATTATACTTAATCATATTGGGATTATCATGTCCATTTTAGGATCTATATTCCGTGGAGCTAATGTTTCAAATGTTACAAACGTAGTAAGAGATTTTTGTCTCAATTTTCCATCATTGAGATGGATGTTATGTTGTATACATATATTTCATGACGGTGTGTATAAAAAAACATTTTTAAAATACAATATAATATATTTATTAAACCTTATAATATTTTTAGTTAAATATTTTTTTATTCCTTCATGATTCTTGTTATTCACTATTTCCAAATTGGTAAAAGTTTTTTTCACAATCTCATTATTGATCCAGATTGTTTATGATTAAGTCTCCTAAATTGAAACCACATGATCTAATAATAAATAATTCTAATGAAATTTCATCCCTTATTGTTATTAAATAAATATTATATTTTTATTTTTATTTTCCTCTAATTTCAACAAAAAATAATTAACCAAACCTTCTTAATAAAATATAACATTATTTCCCTATTTGATAAAAAATTAATTTTCTTCCAAAACTACGTTTTCTAAAGATGTTTAAATTTTTTTTCCCAATATTAAGGATTATAAGATAATTTTATACAAATTTTTTACCTTTTTGAAATATTTTTTTGAAGTAAAATTGATTTCATTTTCTAAAAAAAGATCATTTTTACCTAAAAGATAAAAATTATCATTATTTTTATCATGCACAACATGAATAGTCATTCTCACTATTATGAGAACTCAATTATTCCAAGATTACTTTACATGTTTTAAATATTATTTTCAATGAAAATAATTTCCATAATTTTTTTTAGAATTTATATTTCAAACAATTTCAATTTTATAAATGGATTTTGTGTTTTATTTTTTAATATGTCTTTCTGAATCCAAAATGATATTTTCCTCTCGAAATGTTTTAGAAAATTTTTAAAAGATTACATTATATGATTTCAACGATGTTTTTAGATAAATTTATTTTCCAATGGATTTTATATTTCAAAAATTATTTTAATGGAAATATTTTTTCCTGAAGAAATGTTTTTAAGGATCTATCAATATCATTTTATATCTAGGATTAAATATCTTAATGTAACATGCACCTTATTAGGATATGATCAATGTATAACATTATTGTAATTTATCTAAATGTTTTATGTTTATTATGGAATAATGTTTATGAAGCTTATTTCTATTTCATGTGTTATATATTGAAAATATTCTTCTGAAATCGTCTTATTTTATCATAAGATATGATATGATTATTATTAAATCAATTTTGTTTCTATGGGTTTGATATGATTAAATTTTTATTAACTAATTTCTTTTCATGGGTTATTATATTATAATATTTTATGATATGGTGTCACTAATATTGTTGATTTTAATTATGTGATGATGGTTATGTTATATCCATGGATGGTGGTTAAACTATATACAAATTAAGGTGGGACCTATACATCCCTCCAATACATTAAGTAAAGTTTTATATAACATTATATATATAGGACTAGAACAAAGAGTGAATCTCATTCAGTAAGGGACTTTTTCTCATATGATGGTCTTGGAACTGAACCATGACTATAATAATGTAATGTGTTCACCAGCCTTTCATTCCATAATATTTTTCATCAACAAGATTACATGTTCATAATATTATACATGAACGTATTAACATGATCATAATGTTATTCTTTGACATACATTCAATTAAATAGTTTTATGCATGAACATGGTTTAATGTCTATAAATTTATGAGAGGGCTTAATTTCGTGTATGTAAATTAAAAACTGAACATATATCTATTCACACAGGTTTTAAAATGATATTATATTTTTGTTTATTCCATAAATATATGTATTATCCAGTGTTATGATACCATTACTCAGGTTATTTGATGTACTTATTATTCTTGTATTATAATATGCCAATATATATGCAATGAATCATGTTTATGATCTATAATAGGTTTGGTTTAAACATTGTAGGTTATGTTGGCTATCACATACCCTTATACTTATTATATTCTTTAATATGATCATATATTTATATATTTTATATTTACCCTTACATGGGATCTGAGGTAACCCTATATATGATTCATTTCCCGAGGTACTGAATAATGGGGTTTTATAGGTTATGTCTACAAAGAGTACTATTTTGTATGATTTATAGGGGGATATTGAAGATAATTCACCATATTAGAATATTTTCTCCATGTCTCAAATGGAATTATACTGTTGTGTTCCTTGTGCATGTTTTTTTGAGTGTAGTAAATATTCATCTATAATCATGTAATATACATGTATGATAAGCCTGAGTCACTAAATTATGTATTAGAGGAATGTTTTAGTTAATATTTGGAGACTATTATGAAAAAAACATTACTGAGATACCTATAGTAAATTATAAGGTTATATATACATATTTCTTTATGTTTAATTTTAAGGATGAGTCAATGTATAAGAAAATTTTTAATTATTTTGGAAGTGGAAAAAGCAGTCGGTTTCATAATATTACCTCCCTGTCTGGATTGTACAAGTGGGTATGGATTGGTTATAGAATTAAATATGGGTAATAACCCGAAAAACAAAAAATTTAGATAGAATTGATTGGAAACTAGAGAATGATAATGGGCCTTGCTACACCCTTATTTTGACACTCACTATTGATATTCTATTGATATTCAAAATTAATTTAAAACCCATTATGAATTACGTAAACAAAATAAGGATATTAGAGACCTAAGATAAAATTACTGGGTCATAGATTAAATAATATATCATGATTTAGACATCATATAAGTGAATTTTTATTATTAGTTTTTTTCCATTGTGATTAGTATTTCTCACTCTATGATTTTTGGTTTTAGTCAATATTGAGAGCCTGAAGGAACTCCATTAACATTAAATGTGATCTTTAATTTTATAATGAATAGTCGATTGGGATGATACCTAGTGTGAAGTATTTTTTGGTTAATCCCCATCAGTTTACATAGAACATGATTAAAAATGATTACTATAACCAACTCACATACTCCCTAATGAAGAAAATGAAAGATTCCACTGCATGTTTTGATGATTATAACCATAGAGGAAAGAATATTATATTCTATATATGTCAATAATCTTGATTTGACCACCCAATTGATTTTCTTAGTGAAACGGGAATATTTATTGACTTTAGAAAAGAAGGAAACAAGTAAAGTAAATTCAAAAATAATATGAAATTTTTAATTGACACAATAGATGATAATATTGGTCTCCATATGATATCATTGACTGTTGATTTTTTTATTTAATATGTACATTTTCAGAATTATGAAAATTGATGTCCTCTGGGGAAATTTAACCACAAAAATCGGCAATGTTGAATGTGTAATTGTTTTATTACTAATGATCAAGATACTAGAAATGATATATAAAAGGAAAGAGGTACTGTAGAGTTAGATAATGAATCATAAATAGTTTTTTGTGAAGTAAGTGGGAATAATGAAATAGTTATGTATTTGAAGTAAAAAATTATTTTATATGAATAATGAAATACATAATTTTTATTTATTATAAGTTTTACATGAAGTATTTTAAATATTATGTTGAATAATGATGATTACCAAGAAAAATGATATAATGGAAATGTTATATTTTATGGAGAAAAAATTATTAAACAAACTTAACCATTAATATATTCCTAAGGATTAGAAAATGGTGTTTATATTGGATAAAGAGATGTTGGATAATAATACATAATATTGGATAGTATAAATTTCCCTGAAATAGATTAAATATTTTTTAACACAGTGGTTTATTCTATCTGGATAGACTTTAATTTTTTTTGGTTTTAAGGAATATATCCAAATATCTATGTTCTTTGTAAGGAATGCAGAAGAATGTATGTTTTAAATATTCTTTTATGGTAATACAGGTTATTATAATGTTTAAAGATAATAAATGATAAAGGTATTAACATGTTTGGTATGTGAAAATACAGAGATACTTTATGATATATGTAATGACCCAAACTTTTTTTAAAGAAAATTTCTATAGATCTACATAAATGTATTATTATGTAAAATGGTTATATAACAAATTAGCATCCTTTGTTTTATGTTTCTGGATTTTAAAATACCATTATAAATTATAACTGTTGCTAAAATAGTCATTGAATAGTGATAACATGATAAGTATAAATATTGGTCTTTTACAAATCAAATTTACTCGGAAAAAAGAAGAAATGGACTAATCCAATAGAACTGTTCCATACAAAGACCATTTTTCCGAGCATGGAAAGGAGGTGGTGTCATTGGGCTTCTCTCTTGACCAAGCCCATGCCGAGATTTAACATGTTAATCTTGAGCGAAAGTGCCTACGAGATTAGTGGATGTTAATAGCGATTACCACCCGAGGGATGATATCTGAGCCTCCCTAAGAGTTTTTCACCATCGCACACCATACCCTTAGGAATTTTTTGGGTGTTATAATGGATTATTTAAAAATACCCTAGAACTAGGATTATGTACACTATTTTTGTATATAGAATAAAAATTAAATTTATAATTGTTACTTTGTAAATAGTTTTTAATGAAACAATAGCATTGTTAGTTAATATTCTATTATGAAATATATTTTGATTAATTACAAGATTTTTAAATTAAAAAATATTTTAGTGAAATGTTATTACTTAATCACTTTTTATAAAATATAAATGATATTTTAATTTTTATGAAAACAATTATAGTTTTTATTATGGTTTGAATGTTGTTTTTGTCAAACCCCGTTAATTATTGATAAATGTTAGTTTTAATTTTAAAAGAAAAAAATCACCTAATTAGAAAATTATATTGATAAAATGAATATTATTTTTTGAATCAGGAGGTCTAAATTATCCAATGGTAAATTTTTCATAATTTTCTGTGACAGACAAATTTATGGGTAAAAATTAAATACAATTTAAATATATAATGTGTTTTATGACATCATAATGACCCAATAGTGATTTAATAAAATACAATAAACAATTTTTCAGAGAATATATTTAGACACCCAAGCATGATGTACATTTACATTACATTACTTTCACGGATTAATGAATACATAAAAAAAACAGATGCCCAATGACTGTATTAGTTTAGTGTCATTGGAAACTCGGAAAAACAATCTTCTAATCATGGTGAAATATCTTCAACTTCTCCCATAAGGATATTCAACTTTTGTTTTCATACATAAAACCTTTATTTATATCCTGGGGAAAATAAAACAAAAAATCTGTGAGCTCAAATTCTTAGTAAGGGAAAACATGGAGAACATAAAACAACCAATAAACATTTGAATGTAAAAACATGAACGTAAAACATCAAAACCATGAGTAATGACATAAATCATGGAAGCACATAAGGCATAGTTCATAAAGGAAAATTAATCATGATAAAATATAATGGGAATAAAACATGTAATTGTGTAAAACCATTAAGCACATGTTATGATTTCCATAGTACCCAAGGAATTGCTGCCAAGACCAATATAGGGGACAAAGTCCATTACTGAACCGTGTTTACTTTCCTTTCTTGGACTATATTACTAAACCATATTTTACTAACCGTTCTAGACATATCTATCTCATGAGATATAAATCCTTACCCAATGCATTTGAGTGAGATATAGGACCCACACATCCCATAATGAAATCATTATTTCGTGTGCCACAAAATAAACGTAAATCATTCATCATAACCCATAGAATAAAATGGGTTTCATATACATCATCCCATCGTAACACAATCCATATAAATAAAATAGATATAATTTAATCATAAGCAATATAAAACCATGTAAATAATAGAGACATTATTCTTGAAACAAAGTCATACTAAATAATGTCATCTTAGATGGAAAATAGTTTTGATAAAACACTTGAAAGGAATTCTTGAGGAAAATGTCCTCTTTTCTTCAAAACCATTTTATTTTCACAAAATTCCTTGAAATATGAAGACATTTTTTTTAAAATAATTATGAAATCTGGTAGAGGATGATTCATGAAAATATGGTGTTATTAAACTGTAAAAATCTGTTTGTGACATATAAGTTAAAAAAACATTCTTCTCAGACATTTACCAGAAAATTCAAAAAGTACATAGTCTGGTAAACAAAAGAAAGATTACTTCCATACCACGTGGGACAAGAAAAAAAGGGTAAATATGACTTTAAACATACATGGAATAATATAAAACAATTTATGAAAACATTTAGAGAAAACATGGACATGGATGATAAACATAACCCCTGTAAATACTTACGAATAAATAATCTCGGATAAGAACGAGATTGGAATAATTCTCCCTTACAATAAGTCCACTTTCTTTCATACTTGTCTGATCCTCTTATATAATGATTTAAATTATGTCTTTGACTAATTCAAGAATCATAGTCATTTTTATTATATCATGTATGATTCACTTATGACTTCATTTTACCCATTCACTTGTCAATTCCATGTTGAAGCAACATTTTCGGTAAAAATCGTTTCATTTATCATACGTGTTTGGGATTGTTGTTCTTGATATTATTACTTATATCATGATTTACTTATTTAATGAATATTAAACATGATTTATATGTTATATATATTCATTTTATATATATACATAATAGATAGATAAATGAAATGAAAAACACTGTTCATGGAGACGGTAGTACATATGTATGCATGAATGCTATTTTTTTCCTTATTGAATTGAATGGAAGTTAGTAGATGGAATATATATATATACATAAATAAAGTATAATTATTATGTCATATATCTCAGTGTTATTCATTATATATATGTTACCATCATTCTTGAATGGTTAACATGGTGAACGAATCTCATCGCGTCGTGGATACGGTAATCCGTACGTACGCCCGAGCGATGATATCGTTCCCATAATTATTGAATGGAATTGGAGTGGATGATATAATATCTTAGAATCTGTATGAAGTTATAATAATCATATATTTTAATTATTACCACAATTATATCCATCCATGTTTGGTGGTGGTGGAAAAACAGATTACACCACGGCGTGGAGATGGTAAGTCGTACGCACGCACGCACGGTGATTTCATTTTTCATAGGATGGATATAAGGTGAAATAGGGTTGTTTCATATTTATAATAACGTATCATTATATTATTGATTTTGTTGTTATTAATTTATAATGAAACAACTAAATAAGATAAAGTAGAAGAATAATGAAACATGAAGGAATCAGTAGAAGATATTACCACTTCCTCGAAGTTCCTCCTTTAGACATCCTCTTAGAGAAGTTGTGTTGTTATTTTGAGAATTCCCGAACCTCTATAATGTTACTATAGAAGTTATGAATAATAATTGTCCTGGTTTTTTCAAGCTTTAAGGGTCATGAATGAGTGAAGAGGAGGGGGAAGGGGTTCCCTCTTATAAGAGAGGAGGGGGAACTTTTGGAAACCTCCAATATATTAATATATAATAAACTCAAATCCCACTTAAAAACATCCAATCTGAAAAAAATTCTGATATGAGATAAGCTATGTTTGTAATCTCATCAAAAAATCAAATTTATACACGTTTTAATTTTATTTTAAACCTTATCATTTTGATTTATCCTTATTTAATATATTTAATTTTATTTATGGTAATAATATTCTAAATTTTAAATGGATATAAATACATGATTATGTGTTTCTAATTTTCCATAATTTGATAATCCATAATTGGATGCTTTATAACATTGTCGACAATATAAATTTCAATATTTAATTTGTAAATATTTTTTTTAAACAATTTAATAATATGTTCTTTTTATAAAATATCAATTGTGTCTATTTTGACACTATTTCTTTATTTGAATGTAAATAAAATACACAAAGATGATAGAGTCAAAAAAAATATTTAATAGATTCCTTACATGTTATATGCATCTATAAAATTCGTGGAGCACATTAATTACATCATATAATATTTATTTTAATATTTTTAAACCCATTTATTTGATATTTTTCTTAATAAAATTATTACTACAATATTTTTGTATAAATAATTAATATACATATTTCTTGCATAAAAAATAATAATAAAATATTATGATGAATATAAATCTAATATAATTCATAATAATACTTTTAGTAGAATATATTTTCTAGAACATCCATCTTTTAAAATGTTATCTTTATTAAAGTATGAAGGTGACAACTCTGAGATCATTTTAAATAAAATAATATAAATGTCATAATATATTTTATAAGTCTCCAAATGCTTCACAAGTAGAGCATTCGAGGGTTAGGCTACCGATATACTTGACCAATATGGTTTGGTAATGTTTCTGGTCTTTTTCAAGGGTATTATTATTTTCATAAAAACTATATTATTGATTTTTTACTAAATAAATAATTTCCACATCATTAGTGTATATGCTATTAAGGTAATTATATATTTATCAAAAATCACAAATAAATTACCATGATTAAGAAAAAAAAATTATATTTCAAATTAGTATTTATAATTGAATTTATATTATTTAAAACATTATATTAAAAATAATTTAATTAAAAAAGTTTGAGTGAGATATATTTCACTTTCTTTAAATAAAATAAATTAAAGGACTTAATCAAATACAAGTGGGTTTCAAAAGATACCATTTCGACCCAAGTATATTTTAGGACAATATATAATCATCCAATTATATGAATACAAGTGTTAGGGTAATTTTATAATATTATTTTTACTCTTAATTATCTGATTTACCTTTAACTGTAGTAAATAAAATTTATCTTTGTTAGAATTCTTATTGCCTAAAAATAAAAAGTATCCTATTAACATAATTTAGACCTACTGATTCCACATATGGAATCACTTTTTCAAAATTCAATACACAAAATGTTTTAGTAATAAATTTAAAATTAATCACGCTATTGAGAAGACAGGTTTTTAGAAGTTAAAACATTGCAAAAGATTGAAATGTTTTTACCTATAAATTCAACATAAAATTAGTTATAATTACATACATAATATTAAATGGTAAAAATATATATTCTATTTATACTTTACAACCATTCAATATTATAATTTAACCATATAAATTATCTGGATGAAAAAAGCTATTTTTATTGACATTTAGCGTATTTTTACAATTCATCAAAATATGAATGTTAATAGAAAAATATTAAAAAATTATCCAATGTTAATTTGTATATCATTATTGAAATGAATAAGTTTATTTTTTCAAATTTAACTTATAAACATCTCAAAAACTAGATTTATTGTGGGTGCACTATCAAAAGGTGACAAAACTACATTTTTTTAAAAATAATTATTTTACCCAAAAATTTTATTTTGTTCTCATAGCAGGTTCTATAATATGTTTAAGTTTAATGATAATGATATAAAATTAATAATTTTGTTAATAATACTCATAACGGTTATTTCATAATAATATTATAACAATATATCATTGTTTAGTGAAACTCGGTATTGCATACAACACACGCTGTTGAGGATAGTCACTCTTGCATGCAACACAAGCCAATAATCATGTTGTGTATACTATAATCTAATATGGTGTTTTTATAGTTCAAGATAATCTTGGTGTAGCGTATAACTCAAGGAATAAAATAAATTAAAAATATTATTTATCATAAAAACTCAGGGTGTTAAATTCTACCCCCCTTAAAATGAATTTTTCCCTCAAAATTTGTTACAGTTATAATTCATTTACTACATGAAAGTTTTTTTCATAGAAACCCACATCGTAAAAATAAATACTATAACTTAATTTCAAAAAGTTACATATGAAATGTAACGGTTACCCAATTTTCACGCGTCACTGGGTTTCCACATAGGATAACATAAGAGAAAAAATGGATATAGAAGAGAAATATAACCATCATGTTCTAATGGAGAGTGGTAGAGAACATGGCTATGAAAAATCCAACAATCACAAAGCCATAAATTTTTGATGATATAAGGTACCATCTGATTAATCGAATATGAGGGTAATCAGACATGATTTTTGGTATTCAAGAGAATTTCCCTAAAGTTGATGAATTTTAATTAGAAGAAACACTTACTTGATTTTGGCACACTCTCACTATTGGTCGTTCCATAAACAATTCACACTTCATATCATAAATAAAAGAAGTTGAATTTTTCATTCATTAAGTGTTAGCAGATCATGTTATAGAATGATGGGTCATTCCGTCTATCTGAAAAAAAATGTTAGTAATGTTATTAAATATACATAAGTCCATATATGGTGATATTAATCGTATATGGATCCAAAAAATGGACTTATAATTCATATAACACACCACTTAATAAAATAAAACTAATTTATAGAAACCAGGTACTTCTTGTAGGCCAGTGGTAGGCGATAAAGGCCTTTCGTACTTCAGTTGTGGGTTTGATTCCAGCAACCTTGTCCTACGTGATAGGTTATCGCTCGTCCTGCTGGTTGTCCTTCTTTTAAAACTACACTATTTTTACATTTCAAAAATAATATCAAAAAGTTATAGCCTTAAACAATACTATCTGATGTCTATAATAATCCATTCCAATCTTTAGGATTATCCAAAATACTTTTATCCAATCTCATAGTATAAGGAAAATGATTACTAAAATGGTCATATAACGAGCAAGTGAATACCATCATTTATCCCCCATATATCATAAGATATATCTTGTTAGTCATATTACAAACATGTGAATACCTTAACCATGTATTCTTAAAACAAAAATTACCATAGAACCTTAGTGAAAACATGAATTTTGTCAAAAGGTAATGATTTCAACATACCAAAATCCCAAAATTTAGATATACTCAAACCATGACGTCTCTTTGTCATTATATCAGTCATGAGGTCATTGATATTATCAAAGATATTATTTTCTCCATATCCCTTAATTATGTGCATATCATCTTCTTTCCAAAAATATTTCAATCTCTTTTCATGGTTACCTATACCATAAAATTATTGAAAACCACAATAATCCAATACATAGATATTCCAAAATTCCACGATACTATAAATGAGATTCCACAAAACTAATTTGGAATCGTGTTACATAAACAGTTAATCATTTCACCCCTCCGTTGTCATATTCAACATCGCCAATAAGGATCACATGTGACTTCCCTTTGCCTTTTTCCTTAAGAGGTTCTTGATTTCGATCATCATTAACCATTGTATTAGGGTATTGGTTAGCATAATGCCCCATTTCCTTGCACTTGTAGCATTGAAGTGTGGGTGGTCCGTTATCTATAGTATTTTCTCTATTCACATCATTAGCTACCATTTTCCCATTACTTCGACACTCAACTATTCGATGACCTTTTTTTCCACACTTGAAACATTTTCTAGTCCTTTAAAGACAATCTCTACCATGCTTCTTTCCACACCTGGCGCCTGACGGAACATTTGTCTTCTTTTCACCATTGTTTTGAGATTTTTCCCCGAACACCATATTTTTTTTCTTGTCAAAACCATTGGATGGATATGTAACACCAAATTCCAGTTTTACCTTGATAGGAAAATGCAAAATTTCTTCATATCTACTGAATTATCTTATAGCTAATTAACTTCTAAGACCTGGTTTTATGCCACTAAAGAATTGATCAACATTACTTTTAGGTTGGATGATAATGCCAGAATAATACCTTGAAAGCCTTGTAAAATTATCCTTGTATATACCTACAGATTCATCATCCTTTTGCTTAAGCTCAAAGAACTCCTTTTCAATCTTAGTTTGAAGAATACGTGGGAAGTTCTTATTTAAAAATAGTTTCTTCAACTCGTCCCATTCAATGGATTCAATTTCATCTTGGGGCCTTGTATTCTTAATTAGAGTATCCCACTAGTTTGCTTCACCTTCTAAAGGGTAAACAGCCAGAATGACTTTTTCAGGTTCCAAAAAGCGATGTATGGAAAATATCTTTTCATTGGTATTGATCCATTGTTTAGCAGCAAGTGGATCAGAAGACCAACTAAAAGAAGGTGGAAATTGCCTCATGAAGGACTCAATAAAATATTTTTCCCTTCTCTGCTCATTTTTAAGTCCAGAATGATTCATAGCTTTTTTATGTATAGTAATAATATTTTTCACTCCATCTCCCATGAAATTGGTTTTTTCGGGAGGACAATCATTGCATTATCCATTAAATTAATCAACACGGTTCCTTCGTGTTCCAGCTATCATCTAACATCCAAAAAGAATAGTGTGAGAAGAAAATATCATTCTTGGAATACAACATATTAAAGGGGGAGTACCTTGAATATATAACATCTTAGGTTTTATTATATGATTTTTACCATAATTATAGGACTCTAAACTATACTTATAATTAAACTTAAGGACATCCCTAGACATACCATAGAAATATCTATAGGGATCTCACTAAAGTTTTCACATCCTAGTTTCCAATGGTTGATTAAACCTAACTCTAATACTAATTGTAGATACCCAATATTGACATACATGGAAATAAAATTTCATTCACAGAATACTAAATACATAAATAAAAAATTCCCAATGACCGTATTAGTTTAGTGTCTTGGGAAACTCAGAACAAAATCTTCTAATCATGGTGAAAGATATTCAAATCCCCCCACAAAGATCTTTTCCTTTTGTTTTCTTACCTAAAACCATTATTTATATCCTGGGGAAAACAAAACATTAAAAGGGTGAGCTCAAATACTCAGTAAGGAAAAACATGGAGAAAATAAAATTACCCATAAACATTTGAACATGAAAACAAAAACATAAAACATCAAAACCATGAGTAATGACATAAAGCTTGGCAGTACATAAGGCATATATTATGAAGGAACATTAATAATGATAAAATAGCAAGGGAATAAAACAATTAATTGTGTAAAACCATTAAACACAAGTTATGATTTCCATAGTAGCCAAGGCATTCCTTCCAAGACCATCATATTGGACAATGTCCATTACTGAACCGGGTTTACTTGTCATTCCAGCCCTATATTACTGAACCAGATTTTACTTGTTGTTCTAGCCATGTCTATCTGATGAGATATAAATCATTACCCAATGCATTAGTGGGATATATTGGTCCCACCAATCTCATAATGAAATCATTCTTTCATGTGAAACAAAATAAACATAAATCAATCATCATAACCCAAATTATAAAATGGAATTCATAAACATCATTCCATAATTACATAATCCATATAAATCAAATGGATATCATTTCATAATAAGAAAAATAAAACCATTTAAGTAATAGAATAATTATACTTGATACATAGACATACTAAATAATTTCATCTTAGCTGGAAAATAGTTTTGCTAAAACACTTGAAATGAATTCTTGAGAAAAATATCCTCTCTTATTCAAAACAATTTTCTTTTCACAAAATTACATGCAATATTAAATGAAAAGTATTTTGTTGAAAATAAATATGAAATATTGTATCGAAATTTTCATGAAAATAAGGTGTTATAAAACTGTAAAAATATATTCATTCCATATAATTTAAAAAAACATTCTTCTCGTACATTTGTCATAAAAGTCAAAAAGTACCTCGTATGGTAAAACAATGAATGATTCCTTCCATACCATGTGGTGCAAGTAAAAAATGGTATAAATGAATTTAAATATACATGGAATAATTGTAAAAATTTTATGAAAACATTTTGAGAAAACATGGTCATGGATGATAAACATAACCCCAGTAAATACTTACAAATAAACAATCTCAGATAAGAATGAGATTTGAATAATTCTCCCTTACTTTAGGTCCAATTTCTTTCGTACTTGTCCAAAACTCATGTATAATGATATAAATAATCTCATTGAGTTATTAAAGAATCATAGTCATTTTTATGATAACAGATATGATTCAGTTATGCCTTAATATTACCCGTTCATTTTTCAATTCAATGTTGAAGCAACGTTTTGGGTAATAATTGTTTCTTCTATCGTTTGTGTTTGGGATTTTTGTTCTTGTTATTATTAAATATATCAGGATTTACATATTTTAAGAATGTAAAAGATGATTTATATGTCATATATATATTCATTTTATATATATATATATAATAGATAGATAAATGAAATGAAATGCACCTTTCATGGAGACTATAGTCCGTACATACACATGAACGCTATTTTCCGTTCCTTATTGACTCGAATGGAAGTAATTAGATGACATATATATATAAATAAATCCAGTATCATTATTATGTCATATAGATCAGTATTACTCATTAAATATACATTATCATCATTCATGAATAGTTATCATGGAGAATTAATCCCATTGTGTCGTGGAGACGGTAATCCGTACGTACGCACTAGAGATTATATCATTCCCATAATTATTGAGTGGAATTGGAGTGGATGATATAATATCTCAGAATTAGTATGATTTTATAATAATCATATATATTTATTATTCCCACAATTATATCCATCCAATTATGGTGGTGGTGGAAAAATAGATTACACCACGGCGTGGAGACCGTAAGCCGTATGTACGCACGCGTGGTGATTTCGTTTTTCATAGGATGCATATAATATGAAGTAAGGTTGTATCATATTTATAATAACATATCAGTATATTAGTTATACTGATGTTATTACATTATAATTAAACAACTAAAGAAGATGAAGTATAAGAAGAAAGAAACATGAAAGAATCGGTATAAGATATTTCCTCTTCCTCAAAGTGCCTCCTCTGAACTTCCTCTAAGGGCACTAGAGTTGGTATTTTGAGAATACCATCACCTCTATAATGTTACAACAGTGTTTATGAAGAGTAATTGGCATGGTGTTTCTGAGATTTAAGGATCAAGAAAGGGTATAGAGGAGGGGGAAGGGGTGCCCTTTTATAAGAGAGGAGAGGGGCATTTTTGGAAACCTCCAAAATATTAATTTATAATAAACTAAAACCCCACAGAAAGACATCTAAAGTGACTCAAATTCTGATATTATGTAATATAGGGTTGTAATATCATTATAAAATCAAATTTAGACATGATTTTATTTATGTTAAACCTTATCATTTTGATTTATCCTTATTTAATCTATTTAATTTTATTTGTGGAAATAATATTCTAAAATTTAAATGGATATAAATACTTAATTATGTGTTTTTAATTGTCCATAATTGGATATTTTATGACATTTTAGACCATATCAATTTCAATATTTAATTTTTAAATATTTCTGTTAATTTTAAACAATTTAATAATATGTTATTTTTATAAAATATCAATTGTGTCAATTTTGTCTATATTGCTTTATTTGAATTTAAATAAAATCCGAACATATGATAGAGTCAAAACATAATATTTAATATATTAGTAACATGTTATATGAAATTATACAACTTATTGGGAACATTAATTAGTTCATATAATATTTATTTTATTATTTTTAAAAACCATTTATTTGATATATTTCTTAATAAAATAATTACTACAACATTTTTGTATAATTATTGGATATACTTATTTTTTGCACAAAAATTAATAATAATATACTATGATAAAGATAAATATAATATATTTTATAAGAAAACTTTTAGTCGAATTTATCTTCTAAAAAAATATCATTTAAAATGTTATCTTTATTAAAGTATGAAGGTGACAACTTTTACATCATTAAAAATAAAATAATATAAATGTCATAATCTATATTATAAAGCTCCAAATAGTCCACAAGTAGACCCATGTATGGTTAGGGTATATTTATACTCTACCATTAATGTTTGGTCAAGTTTTTTGTCCTTTTGATGGGTATTATAATTTTAAGAAAAACTATATTACTGATTTTTCACTAAATAAATTATTTCTACATCATTAATGTATAAGATATTAAGGTAATTATATATTTCATAAAAGTCACTAATAAACAACCATGATGAAGAAAAACATTTTATATTTCAAATGATTTTTTATAATCGAATTTATATTAAGTATAAAATTATATTAAAAATAATTTAATTAATAAATATTGATTGAGACATATTTCACTTTCTTTAAATAAAATAAATTAAAGGTCTTTATCACATCCCATTGGGTTCCAAAAGACACAATTTCATCCCAAGTATATTTTATGATGAAATATAATAATCCAATTATATTAATAAATGTTTTATACTAATTTTATAATATTATTTTTACCCTTAATTACCTGATTTACCTTTAACTGTAGTAAATAAAATTTACCGTAGCTACTATTCATAATGCCTAAAAATAAAAAGTATCCTATTAAAATAATTTGGAACTAATGATTATTAATATGGAATCCATTTTTCCAAATTAATTACACAGATTTTGTAGTATTTAATTTAAAATTAATCTCGCTGTTGAGACAACGTGTTTTTAAAAGTTAAAATACTGTAAAAGATTGAAATGTTTTTACCTGTGAATTCAATGAAAAATTAGTGATAATGGAATAAATAATATTAAATGGTACAAATATATTATATTTATAATTTAAAACCATTCAATATTATAATTTAAACATATAAATTTTCTTGATGAAAAAATTTGTTTTTAATTAAAATTTATCATATTTTTACTATTCATCAAAATATGAATATTAACAGAAAAATATTAAAAAATTATCCAAACTTAATTTTTATATCATTATTGAAATGAATAAGTATATTTCATCAAATTGAACTTATAAATGTTCCAAAAAGTAGATTTAATGTTGGTTTTCCATCAAATGGAGACAAAACTTTATTTATTGAAAAAAATACTTATTTTACCTGAAAATTTTATTTTGTTCACATACCATGTTCTAGAATATGTGTAATCTGAATGATAATGTTATAAAATTAAAAATGTGGTTAATACTATTTATAACGGGTAGTTCATAATAATTTTATAACAATATATCATTGTTTAGTGAAACTCGGTATAGCATACAACACACGCTATTGAGGATGGTCACTCTTGCATGCAACACAAGCCAAGAATAGTGTTGCGTATACTACAGTCTAATACGGTGTTGTGTACAGTGCAAGAAAATCATGGTGTATCACACAACATAAGACATCAAATAAATTAAAAGGATTATTTCTCATAAAATATTATGGTGCTATAATATATGTTTTTCCTTTAAAATAATGTGACTTTAAATTTTTTTTAAATTTTATGGGGCTTTATTGGACCCCCCATAACTAATAAAATATTTTGACTTTTAAAATGATTTCTATGAAAATGTTACTCACCTCCACGTAAGAAAGAATAATATTTTATGAAATTTGGCCATTCGACATATAAAATAATGTCCTCCACTCCACTTTGGAAAAATTCATGGGCAATAACCATGAGATGGTTTGTGTTTTTGTTTAGTTCAATGTGTGGGGTCCAAAACCAATATAATAAAGAATTCCCTTCCTTTTCTTATATAAATCCACCTAAGCTCTCGCTTCTCCTCACTCAAAACCTTTGGAGCTTGAATAAACTCTTCCATTTTCTCTCTAGAATCATCGAAAGGCACCCCAAGCTCCTAACAATCATCTCTGAATCCCCAGTCAAGCCTTTGGTATAATGCATCTAATTAAGGGATTTCTTCCTTTCTCATTTTTTCCCAAATTTTATTATATTGTTATACCATTTTTTTCAATTAAACATTTTGGGGTATTATTTGTCACCTATCACATATTTCCCACTATATATTTGAATGATTATAGGTCTCTTTCACTCTAAATAATGCCTCCCACGTACACATGTTACCATGTTGAAATGTTTTAAGGATTTTCTCTCTTCTCAAATGCATTCAAGAAATTATTTGGTATTATGAATCTAAATTCCATTACATATGTTGGTAAATATATATATATTTCCCACATACTATAATTTTCATGTACAAATGATGAGAAACGCCTTTCTATCCCATCAATCATTTTTATGAATTATTATGTCACGCTATTATGCTTCCAAATTTGCACCACGATATTCCATGCCAATGTTATTGTGCAGTGAATACCATGCATGTTTGTCTTTGAAGGGTATTCAACTTTATGCACATTTACTTATTAATTATAAAGTTTCATGTATAAATTCCACATTCCTTCATCATGGAATAAATTTTTTATATTTAATGAATCCATGTTATATGATCCATGTGGCACACTTATGCATGAAATGATGCGATTAAGAAGGGTGTTCCCTGATAGCGCTCCAATTCATTGGGTAAATATTAGTATCTTGATACTTCACATGAAATGAGGGTTTAATCATGATAATTCATGTGAAATGAGAGTTTAATTGTGCTCTTTATGCAATTGTCCTTGGATCATGCTAATATCATGTTAAATATTGATGCAACATTTCCATGTTATGATAATCATTCTATATCATTCATTTATGTTCATGTTTCTCTTATGATACAATGATATTCCTATGTCCTAACATGTACATTATAATTCGTGTTATGCTTTGTTTACTCCCATACTAGTCTTTATAGCTCACCTTTTTCTTATCCATCTCATCTGGTAATCCCAAGCATTACTAAGTATGGAGGAATGTGTATGGTCATGTAAAATTAGTTTTCAATAAACATGTGTATTTCATGTTGTAAGTTGTTTTGTAATGTCCCGAATCCACAAAGACACTAGAACTATCAATCTTTTATATCGTATCAGGTGATGGTTTTATGTAATAAAATATGATTAATTGTGAAATAAATAGAAGGGTTGTTATAGTTGGTATAAAAGAATAAGTTTAGTTATTGTTGAGATTAGGATTAGAAAACCCTAGTAAAAGAATTAGAGAAAAGACTACATATAACAAAAACATACCTAAATTTTGGTGAGTAATGAGTGGGTGGTTTTTCAAGAAAATACATCCATGTATTAATATGAGCAGGTAGGGGTGGCTGTGGAACAGATGTATCAAGTGGTAAAACCCAAAAACACATCATTGAGCTAGAATCAAATGAGAACTGATGAATGACAATAGGACTTGTTTCACTATTGGTTACGAAAATCCTGGGGTATATGCTTTGTTAAATTCAAAAGATTTTTTTGAACCATTGTTAAGGGAATAAAAAATAAATTCCCCTTAGAATATATGTTGGGAAGTAGATCATGGATAAAATATATTGCAGCTTATAAATTCATATGTTAAGGAAATAAAAATAATTTATATGTCATCTTTTTTTGACTTTGGATTCCCCTATATGTGTAACACATAAAATTCATTTCATTTCTACAAATGGGTTGTAATAAAAAGACTCGGGCTACCAACTGATTAGAAGATCAATGTGATGATTGTTCTAATGAGATGACCAATTCAACGGTTGCAGGAATGAAAAACTTTTTCATGATAATATCTCAGTTAAATCAGATTTTGAATAGAAACATGGGTCAAGATGAATGTTTAACCCCCCCTGAAGAAAAAACAAGTCACAATCGAAAGCTTCATGATTTAAAGGCCTAATACTTTTGATGGATCATTTGATCCCTCAATTTTCAAACAATGGATCAACTCCATTAAAAATAAATTTTAAATCCTTTAATGTTCTGAACAAGATTAGGTTTGTCTAGATTCTTATCATATGGAGGGTAAAGATGGTGAGTGGTGTACATTGATAAAAAATATGAATCTTGGGGAGGATATCAAAGTGTTGGAATGAAAGGTTTTTTGGAAAATGTTTTTCGATAGATATTTTCATCACGTCCTCTGAATTATTATGGAAACGGTCTTATTTTCCCTCAAGCTATAAGATAAAGAATCCATTGGAGTGTATGAGGAAAACATCACAGGGCTTGTAAAATACGCCTCCATCTTTGTTGTCACCCCTGAATGCAAATCATACTTCTTCTTTGGTGGGATGAAACCTAGACTACGAAAATCCCAAGTGATCCATGACATCGAGGGCTATGATAAAATTGTCTAATGTGCCCGTAAGGTCAAAATGGAGATCGGAAAATCTCAGGGCTATTGTGGGGATAATAAGCGTATGTTGGACTTTAATTCTGGGGGTCCAATTGTTAAATCCACTAGTTCTATTAGAATCAAGCTCCCCACATACCCATTGTGTGGGAAGAAGCATCCAAAAAAATTCCTAAAGAGGATAAGGAAATGCTTTGGGTGTGGAAGCAAAGGTCACCTAGCCATTAACTGCCAACAAGAAAAAACCTGTGGTTGTGACAGAGGATAGGAATGCTCTGTTCAACCATAAATCCATTTTTTATTGCTTCAACTAAAAATAACCATGCAATTTCAAACCAGTTCCCTAAGACAGGGATTTTCAAAGCCAACCAGAAACCTCCAAGTCAGTAAGGGAATGATTTTTCCATCACTACCAATGAAGTGAACCCATACAACGATGGGATGATAGGTAATCTTGTTATTCATTAAAAAATAGAAAGCATACTTTTTTATTCTGGTTCTAATCATTATTTTATATCCTAAAAGATTAGTAGAACCACCCCAAAAACTCCACAAATCATTGATGTAAAGATGCCGGTCAGATCAATGCATGGGAAAATCATTACATCCCATGAAATAACTCCTTCCTGTAATAATTTGTGGATTGAGCTTCCTGGAAATCCTATTCATACTTACGCTAGTGTAATTTGATGTAATTATTGGCATGGATTGGGTTTCCCTATATAATATCCATAATAAATTTTTGGGAGAGGGAAATCGCTCTCCATTTGGAGAATCGACCCCAAATTTTGTACGAGTTCAAGGGGGAGGATGAATCTTCCTTAGCACCATAATATCAAGGCTATATATTTCTACACTATCAGCACACATATCCTGTTCAGATGTTTGAGTCTATGGAAGCATCCATCCTTGAAGAAATTCTTATTGTGAGAGAATTAACTGAAGTATTTCCCAAGGAATTACCTAGTCTTCCATCTATAAGAGATGTTGAATTATCAATTGATCTTATACACAGAGAATTTCCAATATCTATGACTCTATATAGAATTTCTGTTGTAGATCTCAAAGAGATGAATAAAAAACTACAATAGAATCTGGATATATGGTTTATATGGAAAAGTGCTTCACTATGGGGTGCATCTGTCCTCTTCGTCAGGATTATTGATGGGTCAATGCGCCTTAGCATTGATTATCTTATGATAAAAAAATCACAATAAATAACAAGTTTCCTTAGAAACCAATTTAAGACTTGTTTGATCGGCTACATGGAGCACAATACTTCTCCAAGGTGGATTTGCAGTTGTGATATTTCCATGTAAGGGTGAAGAAGGGTGATATCCCCAAGTCTACTTTTCGTACAAGGTATGAGAACAATGAATTCATATTAAGGCCTTTACGACCCATTAATTCTCCATAAATCTTCCTGGACTTGATAAATAGAGTCTTTATAGATTTCATTGAAAATTGTTTGGTAGTTTTTATAAACTATATTCTAATATACTCAGAAACAAAGGATGATCCTGAGGATTATCTAATAAATATACTAGAAACCATGAAAACAGATAAAATCTATGAAAAGTACAAATAGTGCGAGTTCTGGTTAAAGGAGGTCTAATTCATAGCGCATATCATCACAAGAAATTGGATATATGTGGATCTCTCCAAGACAGCTGTAATTGAGGGATATTCGAGGCCAACATCTGTGATGGATATCCATAGATTCCTAGGGTTTTCTCAATATTATCATCGATTTTTGAGAAATTTCTCATGATTTTACAGACCATTTAGAAAGATAACTACAAAGGGGTTATTGTTTTCTTCGACTGATGAATGAGAAAAATATTCAAGGATTTGAAAATGAGGCTTATCAATGCACCTGTGCACACACTACCAGAAAGTGGAGAACTATTTGTGGTATTTATTGATGCTTATAAGATAAGAATGGGTTGTGTGTTGATGAAAAATGACAAAGTTGTTGCCTATACATCAAGGAAATTGAAATTTCATGAGTAAAATTATCCAACACATGATCTAGAGTTGGCTGTAGTAATCTTGTCTTTGAAAATTTAGGGGAATTACCACTTTGGGGATAAGTACGAAATATATACGGACCACAAAAGCCTCATGTAAATATTCACACAGAAAGAGTTTAACATGCACCAACAAAATGGTCAGATCTGATCAATTACTATGATTGCTCAATCCATTACCACCTAGGTAAACCGAACAAGGTGAAGGATTCCCTAAGAAGAAAGGACCCATTGATTCTATCATTGATGATAATTGAAAAGTAGACAATCTTCTAAGATTTTATTAATATAGAAATGGGAATCGTAAAGAAGATTAAAACATAAATCCCTTCACTAATGATTTCTCAATAGTCTCTTTTGGAAATGATAAAAGATTCTCAAAAGTATGATGTGGTATTTTTGAAAAAGTGGAAACTTTCAGAAAAGTTAAATCCTCGATGTTCAATGTCAATGAAGAAATAAATGTGAGATTAGAGACAAGACTATGTGTTCATAAAATCCAAATGTAAAGAATGAAATTTTGTATTGTGCACATAGTTTGATTTTTTCTCTTCACCCATGAATAAAAAAGATGAAATGAGATATCCAAGAGAATTATTGGTGGGATAACATGAAGAATGAGATTTCTAAGTATACGTCAAAGTGCCTGGTATTTTAGTACATGAAGGATAAGAAGAATAAGTCTTGGGAGATGATGCAACCATCAACCATACTAGTATGGAAATTAGAGGACATCACCATGGACTTTATCACCAGATATCAGAAGACATCCAAAGGAAACATTGCAATATGGGTTATTTTGGATCATCTTACAATGACTACACACTTCATTAAAATTCGAGAGGATTTCGCATAAGATTAACTAGAATAGATATATATAAGAGAAGTGGTAAGGCTAATGGAGTACCAATTTCTATTATATCCAATAGATATCCATGATTCACCACTATGTTCTGTAATATTCTTCAACATGCTCTGATTACTGGCATGCACTTCAGTACAGCTTATCATCTTCAAACTGATAGAGAATCTGAGCGGACTATCCAAACACCTGGGGAAATGTTGAGATCTTTCTTAATGGACTTCAAAGGGGGATGGGATCAACATCTTCATACAGTTGAGTTATCTTACAATAATAGTATCCACTCAAGCATCCAAATGGTTCCTTATGAATCCCTTTATGGGAAGAGGTAATGAACACCATCATTACGGGATGAAGTTGGGGATAAAAAACTACTAGGTCTAGAAATGGTTGAAAAATGGTGCAGGAGGTTAGGACCATCCAGCATCACATTAAAGCTACTCAGAGTCTACAAATGAGCTTTGGTGACAACTTATGATGAGACCTATTGTTTGATATTGGAGACATGGTATTCCACTGCATATCATTGTGGAAGAGATTTATTAGAATTTTAATGAAGGGAAATCTTATACCATGGTACATCAGACGTTTTGATATACTTGATTGCATTGGAGCAGTGGCCTATTGACTAGAACTTCTATCAATCCGATCTCAATTACACGATTTATTCCATGTATCACTCTTAAATAAGTACATAATTGACCTATCACATGTATAGAATCTATAGGTGGTTCCATTCAAGAATTACCTCTCTTATGATGAGAATCCGGTGAAGATTATATATTTTAGGGAATGCGTCGTACGAAATAAGACAATTCCCATCATCATGGTGTTATGGAGGAACAACAAATTTGAAGAGGAAACATGGGAAATAGAGGAAGTTTCTAAGAAGAGTTACCTGCATCTATTTCAGTGCGGGAAAAGGAAATTTTGATGGAAAATTTTATTTTTGGGGAAGATTGTAATGACACAAACATTTATTAATGATAATTTCTCTTGATATATATAAATGTCTTATTATGTAATGTGTTTATATAACATATGTACTTCATTGGTTTTATGTGTTTGAATTTTAAAATACCATTAAGAATTGTGAGCATTGCTATTATAGTCATTGAACAGTGATCACATGATAAATATAAATATACGGCCTTAAAAATCCAATTTACTCAAACAAAGGAAGTGACAACCACATCTAGTAGAATTTATCTTTAAGAATCCCTCTTTTCGGAGCTCCCAAAGGAGGTGGCATCATTAGGCATCACTCATGACCAAGCACAAGCTTAGATTCAACATGTTAAACTTGAGAAGAGCCTTCTACGAGTAAAGTGGATGTTAATAGAGATTACCACTTGAGCGATGTTATTTGAGCCTCCCCAAAATTTGTCCCCATATCACACTCTACCCTTCGGTCTTATGTGGGTGTTATAAGGGGTTATGTAACAAGACCCTACCACAATGATTATGTACATTTTTTTGTATAGAGAATATACATTCATTTTATTATTGTTACATTGTAAATAGTGTGTAAATAAAAAATAGAATTTTTAGATAATATTCAATTAAAAAATATATTTTTATAAATTAATGGGTCGTTTAATTAAATAATATTTTAATTATATATTATTACTAAATTACTTTTTATTCAATATAGATGAATGTATAATTTTTATGAATACAACTATAATTTTTTAAAGGTTTGAAAGATATTTTTTTTTCAAAACCCATTTCATTTTGATAAATGTAGCATGTTTAAAGTAAAAATTAACATATTATAAAAATTATTTAGATTAAATGAATATTACTTTTTGTATTAGGATGTAGAAATTATCCAATGGTTACTTATTCATTATTTTCAGAGATAGTCAAATGTTTGGGTAAAAATTATATACTGTTTAAATATATAATGTGTTTTATTACATCATAATGACCTGATTTTAATGTAATAAAATACAATAAAAACGATTTTAGACAAATTTATGTTTTACCTTAAATATATAGTGATTTTATATTTGTTTAATTATTTTTATGGTTCCATAGTGGACCATCTAAGATTTATAAAATATTTTAACTTTTCAAATGATTTCCTTGAGAGTGTGACTCACCTCTACATAAGAAAGCCTAAAATTTTAATAAGATAGGATATTGGCCCTGTAAAATAACTTTTTCCACTACATATTAGAAAAAACCATGGGAAAGACCCAGTGGATAGTTTTTGGTTTTGATTAATTTATTTTTTTGTGTCTAAAACCACAATAATAAAAAATTCCTTCACTTTTCCCATATAAACCCAACAATGCTCCAACTTCTCTTTACTAAAAACCATTGAGGCTAGACCAACCCCTACCCCCATCTCTCTATAATCCTCCTATGGTTCCCCAATCACCCATTAAACCTCTCTCAAGACCATACAAAGCCTTTTAGATCACACATCCATGAAATAGAATTCTTCATTTCTCATTTTGTCCAAATTTAATTATGTTGTTATACAATTCTGTTTTCAATTAAAAATGTTGGGGTATGATTTCAAACCTCTCAATTGTTTCCCTCCATATATTTGATTGATTATAGACATCATTATCTTTCATTAATTCCTCCCATGTACACCTATTATCATGCCGAAATTCAATAATGATTTTCCCACTTCTCAACTACATTCATACAATTATTTTGTTTTATGAATATAAATTCTTTTAAATATGTTAGTACATGTATCTATATGAACCCATTAGTATCAATATTATGTACATATTATGATACATTCCTTTCTCTCTTATAATTTTTTTATGAATTCTTATGTCACGCTGTTATGCTGTCAAAATTACACCATGAATTTCGAATCCAAAGTCATTGTGTAGTTAATAGCATGCTCATTTCTCTATATAGGGTAGTAAAAATTATGCTAATTTACATATTGATTATATATTTTCTTGTATAAATTCCATATTCCTTCATCGTGGAATAAATGATGATGTTTTGTGAATCCATGTTATATGATCCATGTGGCACACTTATGCCTGAAATGAAATGATTAAGAAAGGTGTGCCCTAATATCCCTCCAATGCATTGGTTAAAGATTAGTATCATGATATATCAAGTCAAATGAGGGTTTAATAATTCAAATTCATGTTCAATGAGGGTTTACTCATACTCCATGTGCAATGTTCCTTGGTTCTTACTACTATCATGTTAAATGTTGACGCCACATTTCAATGTTATGATAATCATGCTACATCATGACATTATGTTCATTTTACTCTTATGCTAAATTGATATAGATATTTACTAACATTTATTTTATTCTTCATTTTATTCCATGTTTATTCAATTAATCGGATTTATAGCTCACATTTTTCTTATGCATGTCCTCAGGTTATCCCATGCAATGCTAAGTACGAAGAAATGTATATGGTCATATAAAATAAATTTCCAATAAAGATGTTTATTTCATGTTTTAAGTTGTTATGTAATGTTATTAAGCCCCAAAAACACTTGACCTCTTGATATTCTATTTTTTAGCAAGTTGTCGTTTTATGTAATAAAATATGTTTAAGTGTGAACTAAATGTCATGGTTTTTATAATATATGAGTGGTAAATACTAAGATGATTTGGTGAAATCCAGTCTCCCATATTATAATTTTTTTCATTTTAATCATTACAAATGGACATAAGGATAACTATCTATGAAATGGTTCAAGTTGGAAATTGAATGATATTTTTGAGATTAACGTATTATTTTTTCATAAAAATATTTATGTATATTATATAACTTATGAAATCCATTTTGATGAGATATTAATTAAAGATATATATAATGATTTATAATAATATATTTTGATTTTATGTTCAATTATTTTAATAGGAAAATAATTCAACATCATTTTTTAAAAGCATGAGAAATGTGGAAATTGAACAAAGAAAAATTGATGTTAAATATTTTTCATATGAAATGGAATGAAATAATGTAAGTTTATCTTCTCATTAAAATAATTAAAAATTAGGAAAAGGATCAGGAAATAAAACAATTTATTATAATCTCCAATTTTATTACATAAATAACCTATTTCATACATCTTTGGTTTTTGGTTTTTAGGTTGTTAAATTTCTCAGGATCACAAATTTTCATATGATCAACAATTTTTTCACTCTCTACAATTATTTATACATTCATTCCATGTCAAAATATTTAATTCCCACGTATGTTTTCCTATGAGTAAACTTAGTAATTAATTACATTTGGAAACCATTATGTATCAATATTTACCATTTTATTGTAAGATTTATTATTCATTCGTATAATGGGTATTTCTCTAAATGATTTTTCAAGTTTTGAACCTTTGATGATCAATACATTTTTAGGGAAAACACACTTTAAGGGGGATAGAATTGAAACCCATGATATTTTATGGTTTATTTTCAAATTAATTTAATATTTTTGATATTTTTCATTATACAAAACACTAATTTTATCAAAAGTTACAGGGAACACTGTATTTTCCATGTGTTACATGAAATACTGAGCTTATCTTTCATCACACAGGACACTAAGTTTAAATTAAACATGAGATATTATTGAAATATTATATATAAAGTTGTCACCTAGACTATAAAATAGTGGTTTTGAATAATATTAAAAAAATTTAAGAAATGGTTTAAAATATATATATATAATTAATTATTTGGTGACCAATTAATATTCAACGAAAAAACCCTTATCAAAATAATAGAAAATCATTCTCTAAAAAATTATTTATTATGGTAAAATGTGTTTTCTATAAAAATAAAATAACCAAATAAATTTTAGTTAATTATATTAATATTATTAATGTATTATATTTTTGAACGTATTTTTAATAATCATTTTATTTTTTCAAGATAATAAATAAAAATGAAGACTTTTAAAAACCTATTTTTTGTAATGGATATTCCCCTAAAGAACCAACTTCACTTCTAGAAGATGTGATAATTCCTAAAGAGTCAAATATCAAGTGGTTGTCAATCGATTCTTCGATAAAGAAGAAATATATGGCTGACCTCTTTTCCAAAGAAGAAAATACCATCAATGGTGATTCTACTATGAATGAAAAAAAGTTTTAAAATGAAACAAACTAAAATTAAAGATGCTTCCCAAACTATAGGAAAAGGGAATTACGTAAATAGACAATTTCATGAAGAAGACATACAAAATGTGGTTGATCAATAACTTTCACTAGGAAAGATAGATGCTTCAAGTATTCAAAAGGGTAAGAAAATGTTAGAAATTGATTCTCCAGTCTCTTCTTAACATTTCTATAACACTACAAAATATATTGTAGACAATGATGGTTTTTATCTTGTTTCAAATTAGAAGACAATTTCTATGGTGAATCTACACATGGTGGTTGAGAAACATGTTTTGGATCTATCCTAAGAACCAAAAAGTGATTGTGAGACTGAAATACCTGGTTCAAGGGACACCCCTTATGGAAAAACCCATTAGATGCTTGTGAAAAACTCTAACTCTTAAAGCACTGATTCTGGGACCCTATATGGATGGATTAAATCATTTTCTACATTTTCGAGAAAATCTAGAGGTCTGGGGAATGAACACAGAGGAGTTGACAAACAATCTATTCATGTGTTGGAAATAAATCTATGAGAAATATTGAGGAAAAATTAAGGTTGAGTGTCATTATGCTCTGGGAAATTTTCATTGTTTCAACATTCCCCTTCCTGGACCCTTTGTTAGAATTTTTTTCCAATAAATGAGGCACTGCCTCAACCTTTAAAAAAAATTAAACCCACTTTTTATAGTTTAGAACCAAGCCAGGTTTGAGGGAAGTAATCCAACTTCATGGACTATCATAGTGCATACAAAAATCTGTTGATTTATATGTCCACCATCTTCAAGGACTTGAATGATGCTTCTTTTCTGAACATCCTCAACATCCTCTCCTTCCCTTCCTAGGTATCTATCAATAAATGAGTGGGTTAATCGATATGCTTTCATCCCTTGACATCAGGCTGTAAGTTTAACATGGATGAGTCATGCATTTCAGGCAATAAGAGCGGTGGGGGTATGGTGCATGACACTAGGGGGACCATAATTCTAGCCTATTATAAGATATTTCATAACAGTGAACCTCTACATATTTGAGGAAAGTTCTATGTTGACATGGTTATCCCTTTTCAATCGAAATATCCTAGATATCACCCAAGGGGAGAGATATTCTTTAATCCATCATAACGCCCTGTATAGAAAATTTGAAACCCCCTGGTCCATATATTATTAGATTATAAAGTGAAAAAATCACTTCCACAACTATATATTGGTGAATCACGAGAGGATAATGGGAAATAGGATTTAAAATCATCTAGACTTTATAGTGGGTAGGAGTTTAAATATTCATCCCAATACCCATGCATTCAAGCTAGAGGGGGTTAACTTGATTAGAGGGGATTCCCTATGTATCCATTACTATATCCCTTCCTTATGCTGTTTTTTCTTTTCTATGTAGTCCATTTTTTCTTGTAACTTTTTTGTTTGATCATTAATAAAAAAATTATATAGAATGAATGGTTAAAAATGATTTTTTCTTAAAATGCAGTTTCTTCTCCTTTTTGTGTAATTATAATACATATTATTTCTAGCACTTTAATTAAACAAATTTTATCATATATGGTTCATTATTTTAACAAAAATTCATAATTATCATAATGTGAATTGTATTCAATTTTTTTGAATGGTTTCAGTTTTTGATGAATAGTAAAAACATACTGAATTATAATTTAAAATTAAATTTTCACTAAAATTATTTATAATGATAAATTATATTTTTAATTGGTTTAAATTTTAAATTAATTCAATTTTATATCACTTAATCCAATTTAGGTCATTTTAATCAATTTAATATTAAATTTGTGTATAAAACCTATGTAAACATTTGAACATTTCCTATTAAAAACCACTTTCTCTAAATGTCGGTTGGATTAATTTTAAATTTAAATTTTACAATCATATGAATTAAATTTTGAAAAATTTATTCCATATTTAAAATAATAATAATTATTTATTTAATATAATTTCATCTTTATTTTTTACTAAAATGAATAGTGATTTTAGTGAAAATTAATTACTATAATTAAGGTCAAAATTGATTTACCACGGGGTTAATGTAAACAGATAACGATAAAAATGGCCTATAAAAATTTCTAAAATCCCTTTTATGGACATATTATGCCATTAAAAATATACATTTAAATAATGGTCCATTTTGGTCCCATGTGACTTACGAAAAAAATGGGAGCACAGAATTCGTTTCAAAAGTACCCAGTGCATACTCTCCCCCACTTATAAAAGTCCAATGACTCTCATCTATTCTTAAAACATTCAACAATCATTGGTTTGGACAATAACTACCAAAATAAAATAAAAAATTCCCTCCCATAATCCAATAATTCTAGATTATATATAATTATATCCTATTAATACATTTAGTCTAAAGCTACGGAGGATACCCAAAGAATAGGTAACGTTCCCCAACAAGAATTCTTATATTATTTCATAATTAACCCTATTAAATTATAACTATAACAATATTATATAATAAAATAACTATCATATATATAATGGTATTTTTATGAAATCCATCTCAACATCTATCAAATTGGTTATGAAATCATTGTTTATGTGTACGACATACTATAGCCTCACGAACAGATATCATTCGTTTTTTCCATTACCTCCTATCATGGATGGTAATAATAATAGATTTATTATATATATATATACATACATATATATTATTTGTTAAACTATATTTTTTTTAATTATTATATAACCCATACATTCATTCTTTCCATTTTTGGGTAAGAAAGTGATGTTGTTTGTGTGTACATCAGACTTTCGCCTCGCCTAGTGATATGATTTGTTCATACTATGCATGGAATGTATTAAGGGTTGGTTTAAAAAAATTGGGATATATATTTCATAAAAATTATTATTTAATTATAATATATATCATTTAATTTTCATTATTTCAATTCATGATGAAAATAAAAAATAGTATTCAAGATTATATATGACCTACCAACTCTATGAATGATGTATTTGATTTTCTATAGCTAGATATTATGTATTTGTATATATAAATAATATATAATATAAATGATATTTTCATCTTGTTTAAAATTATTTATATTTTAGAACCATTATCAAAGTGAGAGGATAAAAAATATAACAATTCAAAACCTATATGAAAAAGGTCGTTATGACCCAAAATATAACCATAACAAGAAAATGTTAACCACATTGTAATAAAATGTACTATAAAAATTGTCTATGATATGATATATATTAATATTGTTATTTAATATATTTATAATAAAATTATATATAATAAACATTTGGTTTAAAGGATTATTATAGAATACTAGACTTAATGTAAGAGGATTTCAGTCCCACTTTTTACTTCATTGAGACCCAAGAAATATTCACCAAACATTTATTTTATATGGTGTAGATAAATCCAATGAATGTATTTTATACCAAATAAATGTAAATTATAGGGATTTAATTATATATTTTATTACATTTGTTTGAATGGGTTTTTGTTACAAAATTTACTAAATTAGTATGGGACTTTGTTGTCAATTTTACTTCTTTCAGACATATGTTATCATATGATAAAATATTCATTTTTGGGTGGTACATATAGCCTAATATACATGTAATATAATTAATTTATTCATATTCATGATATTTTAGGATTAATTTTAATTTATTATATCATGGGTCTTATGAATCATTATTACTAAAGTGGTTAAATGTTGATGTCTCAATATCATAATTTGTTAGGATTATTCATGATTAAGTCTCCAACATTGAAACATCATGATATAACTCCTAATAATTCTAATTAATTTTATTATCTGATGATTATTCTTGATATATTAAAGTAGTCATACAAATTTTCCACTCTTTGGGGAACAAAATAAATAAGAAAATATTTTTTAATAAAATATGATTACATTTTCTCTTCGACCTAAATTTTGGTTTCATTAGAAACAATATTTTCTAAAAAATTTAATATATGATTAATTTGGGTATTATTAAATTTAATGAAATTTTTACCATTGTTTTAATTCTTAAAAAATATTTTTATAAGAACAATCATGTCATTTTACAAACAATGACTATTAGGACTTTTCCAAAAATATGAAAAATAACAATTATTTTCAACACGCACAACATGAATTGTAATTCCAACTATCATGAAAGAACAGTGATTTCAGGATTAAATTATAGGTTATGAAATTTTATTTCAATGAAAAATAATTCCACAATATTTTGTAAAATTTATATTTTAGTTAAATTATTTCAATGTAAAATACATTTTAATGTGTTTTTTGTTTTAATGTATTTTTTAACGAAGAAATATTATTTTACAAAAGAAATGTTTTAAAAAAATAAAATATTATATTATAATATTAAAATATTGTTTATCACAAAATGGATTTTAAAAAATTTGTTACATTATAAAAATGATTTTCAAAGATAAGTTATTTTCCTCATGAAATTTATTCATTGTTCGATCAAAATCATTTTCTATATAATATTGTAATTATTGATGTTATATATTTCTTAATGTGATTTGATCCAATGATACCATAAATATTATTTATTTTAATGGATTATATTTATGATGGAATGATATTTAGGAAACCTGTTTCTATTTCACGGGTTATACTATGATAATATTCGTATGAAAACCACTTCTTTTTCAACAGCTTTTCTTCTAATGATATTGGAACCAATTTATTTTTGATGGGTTATGGTATAATGAAATGATCATAAAACCCATTTCATTAAATGTGTTATGATATGATGACCATTTTATGTTATTCTAAAAAATGTATGTATAGTTTTCATCAAGTGGTTGTGGTTAGTTTATAACCATGTACATTGGTTATGTTATAACCAAATATGGGTGGGTAATAAATTACCCTCCAATGAAATCAGTAATGATTAATATCTCTTGAGATCTACATGAGTGGAATAGAGTGTGAGTCTGGTCCTGTAAGGGAATTTTCCTTCTATTATGGTTATGGGAGTGAACCTTTATTACTCTAATATTATATTATGACATATCAATAAGGTTTATATATTTATGTGTGTACTTGATTTCTTGTTAAAAAAGACATGTGTTAAAAAAATTATATATTATCAATGTTATACATGTAACTGTCTTTCATATACATAATTTTATTCATGAACTTGGTTTCATGTCCATAAGTTTATTTTAGGGTGTGAATTACTGTCCTCAAATTAATGAGTGAACAAATTTCTACTTTTTCATGTTCATAGTGTAATATTTGGATGTGTATTACAATAATATAAATATTATTCCAATAGTATTCTATAATGGTTCATGTTCTTTAATTTCCATTTTATTTATGTAGTATGAACTTCCAATATTTGTCCATTTACTCATGTTTATGATATATGATAGGTTAGGTATGAACATTGTAAGGCATGTTTGTTATCACATACCCTTATTCTTATATTGTGCTTCAATTTTATCATATATTTAAATCTATTATGTTTACCCTTAGTTTTCAACTAATCTCACCCTTTCTTATGTGTCCATTCCCCACATTATGAAGAAGGGTTTTATATAAGGAATTTATATAGAGAGTTTAACGAGGAACATTTTTTTTTATAAATATTGATGATTTTTCACTATATTAGAATATTGTGTTCCATGATTCCAATGCCACTAAAATATTATGGTCATCAGGAATGTGTTTTTTCAAAGTAAATAATATTTATTTAAAAGATATAGTATATAGGTATGTGAACCCTATGTTTCTACATTTAATGTCATTTCCTATTTAAGGGTTGAAATGGCATGACACACCTAAGGATTTTGTGATTGGATTACATTGAATTCATTACAAATATGATTTAATATGGGTAGTCATAGACATATTGACATGGATTACTCAATTTTTATCAATCAGAGAGACCCTTTCAGTGGATGACCTTACAAGGCCATATGTTAGAGGGGTCATTTTTCATGTATAGAGATCCACATACTATCATACCAGATAGTTACACCCTTTTTACATCTCAACTATGGAAATTTTTGTTGAGGGAACTAGGTCCACAGGCACTCATGGGTATACCCTATCTTCTATAGTCTGATGGCCATTTTGAGTATAAAATACAGATGTGAGTGGACACGATCAGGGAATGTATTATTGATTTTCATGATTCTTAAGACACACACATTTCTATTTCCAAATTCTATTGTAATAAAATATTTTAAGAAACCATTATGGTGTTTTATTATATAAATTTATAGAGTTGTTCATGTCATTCACCCTTATGATGGTTACATGCATGAGATAAAATGCTACTGGAACAGTATCTCACTCATGTAAAATCTGAGAAGATAAAACTTATCAATAAGCGTATGGATGTTTCTCATTCTAGTAAAACGTTTTCCATATATAATAATATAATACCTATAGACATTGAGGATAGTGATCAATATTTATTATATATTTTTCCTAGATAGGTTCATGGAATTATTTGGATATAGGGTAAAAAATTATTTGTTATGTCGGTCCTTTTGAACTTGTGTATGGATTCATGATGGACCATGATTTATTTGAGTTACCATAGAGGTTCCAATACATATATGATATCTTCTACATATCACAGTTACATCATTATCACACATATCCATCTAATATTCTATATCTTAATGAGGATGATTTGTTGGTATATACTCCCTTTTTAGAGAATATCAATCATATTTTTTTATTGTAGAGTTAAGGCGCTCTGAGGTAGGTTAGTTTCTCTAGTACGGGTGTTATAGAAGTATGAAGATTTATTAAACAATACATAAGAGTGATAAGTTCATGTATACACTCAGTGGTCTGAGTTATTCTCAAATGGTAGTCTACAACCCTCCGAATGGAATCTCAAGAATGAGTTATTTAAAAGAAAAGAGATTACAAGATCTAGACTCTTATAATAAGGTATTAACCCTTTAAAAGGAATTATAAGTATTGTGTTTCCCTTAATGGATGTTATTAATGGTTTAATAAAGATTTTTAACTTTTATAACGAATGTTTAGAACTCAAAGTTCTGGTTTTGGGTGGAAATAGAATAAGTTAAAATTTGGAACATGTTTATTAATAAATGTGCATCTCAACAATGTGGACTTTTGAGTGGTGGCACATGGTTTTTATGCTATGTGAGGTATGATGCATTCCCATTTAGGAAAATGAACACCTATCATTGAGTTGAAATTCACTATATTTACATTTCATTTTAAACCATCTTCTTAATCATGTGAAATGATGATTCCCTTGGATGGTGATGGTGCATTATTGGCACACATTTTGGCCAAATGATCATATAAAAAATGTTCCCTTAAAAATTTGGATAAAATGAAATTTTTTCTCATTGATGTTAAAACAAATATTCATTATCTCTTCCCTCTTTTCTTTGTAATCTACCCACCATGATCTTCCCCATACATCTATTACAAGTCATCGATCCCAATACATATTGCAAAACTCCACTAGACATTCATTCATCATTTCTGAAGCACACAATTAACCTCTTCATTCGACTTGTTTCATTAGTTCATTGAACTTTCCTTAAGTAATGATACATCTAAATGAGATAATATGGACTATTTTTAGTTGAACTATTATAAATTGTTGATTTATCCTATTATAGTATGGATTATTGGATAATAACAAACATGTAATCCACTACACATCTATGGTAAGAGGTCTCATTATTTATCCTTAATGTTAAGGGGTTTATATATTGTGATGATTTGTCATGCACCAGAATTTCAAAACATCATCTTCTAAATAATGTTTTAATTAATCAAATATATGGTTATATTATTATATGACCCATGTGATCTATAATCATCAATGAGGTTTGGAAACCTCCAATTTAGCCACCTCATTGGTAACATTGAAAAATACACTAAAAAACCATTATTTCGTTCTGATTCTGAACTACCTTATAAGGTGTGTATGATCTACTCTAATAAATAAGTTATGATAAATTTTGTGAGATGGTTTAATTGAATAAATTGGACGTCTTGATCTCTTGTTAGTCCTTTTAAGCATAGGTGATAATTTTGAATCCCCTTCTGATGTGTGTTTTCTACCATTAAATGAAATGAAAAATTGAACTAAATATTACGTTCAATGGTATGGTTAGATTGACAGTACATAACCATTTATTATACCATTCCATGTGTAAAAAACAGGTTCCTATATAGACCTCCATTGAATGAATCACGAGTCTTCTTGAATCTAAATTATTATAATAGAGTATATATCATGTTGTGATCAGTGCATGTGGTCATATATGAATTTCATGGTGGGAACACTAGGTGGGTTGATTGTATTACGCAACTAGTGACACCTGGGTTCTAATCTTATAATACAAAGGACATGATCAAATGGATGTTCATAATTTTATTCCATCAGAGATACATAGGTTCTTACATTTAATATAACGGACAGACACAATGGGAAACTAATGTATACTCTTACTTGATTCCTAAGATGAATGTTTGGGGTGAGCTTATTGGGTGATAGGTTTATATTATGACCTGAGTGAGACCACGAATCCATATAAGGGATTTATTGTATAGGATCATGTTTCTAATAAATTAATTGATAAATTAACTTAAATGACATGTATTCCATGTAAAATAAAAAAGATTTATTTGGTTAATAAATTTTATACATGAACTCCTTGGTATGTTTCTATTACCATGTGAAATGTCAGGGGACAATTTCGTCCCATATATTGATATGATCCATAGAGAATAAATTAGATATGATATAGTTCTTGGGAATCTAATATATATAAAATCATAAATTGGAATTCGTTTAAAAACATTCTATAATAAACTGATGTTGGTTGTATCGTTCAATTATCTCGTTGTCATCTTGGGTAATCATTAGAATTTCTTCATTAATTTAAATCATTAAATATTTATTAATCCCTACATATTTATATATTCATAGACTAATGTAAATAGACATAATTGGTGGTGCTCTATTGAGTATATCTAACAACCTATTTTTCCCAAATGTTGGTACCCGAACAAACATTACAGATGCTATTAGGAAACAAATGAAGCATATTTCATTAGATGCATGATTTACTGTACATGGATAGAGTATAAATTAACATTAATGAGTTAATTCTCATTATCATAAGGAAGAAATATTTTGGTATTTTACCATTTTTATATAGAGTGTTGTATATTCATGTCCTATTATTCCGTCCATAAATTTTTGTATAGAATGGAATGATCAACAAAAAATTTTATATGACATAGGATTTTATTTCTACTAGATTTTTATAATATTTGGATGATTTAAATATTTATATACTAGTTGTTTTATTCATTATAATACCATTATTCATTTGTATATTGTTACCTCTATGTTAGAATCTTATTGTGGGGGTATATTCTCCACAACATACTCTTACAAATCCTCACTGTAAGTAAGAAGGCTCTAGAATATGGGTACCTGTGCTTGAGTTCATAAGGCCACTTACTCAGTGAATCTTTTCATGTGAGTCATGATAAAATTTCATGATTCCCATTATTAAGATAAGTACACTGATGGATCTGATCAGTATTTTTGTAATGATAAAGAATGTGATGATGGTGAGTATGGTCCTTAGAATTTTGGTTAGACATTTCCAATAGAAATAATTAATGAAATATTCTAGTCTATTTATAATGAAAAAGAATATTAATCTTGAGTTTGTACATAAGAATCATTAGAAATAAAAATTAATTTAAAATAAATTTATATGTTTCTCATAAATCTTCTCAAATAGAACTATGTTGAGATCCAAGTAAAAAGATAATTTTACAATATTTTGAAAAGTCTGTTGAAGACGAAAGTAATTATTTATAAGCTAAAAAATCCTCCATGTATAATTTAATCTTTTTTTCCTCTCAATATGAAGAGGAATATGAGTCACTTAATTTATCAAATGAATATTCAATAGATTTTTAGAATATAGAATAAAATATACAACTTTCTAATGAATATGTGGGGTTTCAAGATGTTTCTCAATCTATCATTGTTAAATAAGAAACATTACCATAAATAGTTAAATAAGAATTATTTTTTGAATATTATAATGAATTTAATAATTTACCACTAAGAACATGGTCATAAAGGATTGAAATTTAAATGAATTACTTTTTTAATGTAAATAAAATGTCTAAACAAATAGGGAATTATTACCACACATACATGATAATTGTAAATATATCCCACGAAATGTGGATGTTATTTAGTATTTTACTAATATTAAGAAATTTTCTGATTATAATATTAAAAAATGATGGGGATATGAACCATAATGGGAGTTATTATATGGTTTTTATTATATAACAGATCATCATCATGGAAATAATCCTAAATGAATATGATATAATTTTCATCCATTAGAATATAAAAGTGATCAAAAGATAAACAAATTTTATTTAAATGTTTACTTATATAATCAGCACTGAAAATGGTAAATTATTAAGAGTGACTCATGGTTTGATATTTTTTGTATCCATAATGACATGGGGAATTCCAAATATAATAATAATTTTGAGTCATTAAAAAGAAGACATATGAAACAATTGTCAAAAAAATTGAGGGAGTATATGAAAGATAAGTATCTAAAGAACATAAAGAACATTATAAATAACCATTCTCAGAAAAAATGGTAGTTTTTTAAAATCATTAATGATTTTAGTAGTTAGAAATCATATATTTTGATTAATTTTATCATATTGTTTCAATGGATGATACTTTTTATTAAATGAATTCTTACTTATTAAAATTGTACATAATGAATTTTTTATACTTTCAGGGGTCTCTTTATAATTAAGTGTATTTATCCATTGAAATTATCTAGAATATAAAAATGTGGGGAAAGAAAAATTACATTAATATATTGTATGTATGGGGTATTTCTTTTAAAAACATTTACTTTAAATATTTATTTTATCTTTTTATTATTGTTGTATTCATTAATGGGCATATTGTTGAGTCAAAATCTATATCTAAGATCACAATTTTGAAAATAAAAATCAAATATTTATATATTTTTATGTTTCTAGTATTTATATTCTCCAATGTTATGAAGTTTTGTGTAAGAAGATATTATGTTTTAAATCATAAAGATATCCAATTCATTCATAAGAACCTGTATGAAAAATATTATGAAAAATTACAAAATTTACATCATACAAATGTATAAAAAATTAATCAGATGGATAGGTAATAAAGTCCATCATATATAGACAAAATCATTCTACAAGATGATGTTTCAATATGCCTACCAGTTTAATTTTTAAAATATATACAAGATAAAGATCTATAATATCCACTAGAAATAATGCACTAAGGAAATGTTTTGTTGTATTACTAAATGATCAGCATACATAGAAATGTTTTACTGAAATCATCAAGATATGGTATTTATATGCTGCCATTGAAAACAATCCCAAGAAGTGTGAGAGTTCATCAATTAAAGAATCTTTATAAAAATGATTTCATCATCAAGGACAATAATTGGATAAAAATTAATTATGTAATTTTTATATTAAATATTTTCAATATCAGGATTGTAAGTGATCTTCAATTGTGGCCTTTAGATAGTATTATTAATGAATTAATATGTGTGGATATATTTAAAAATTTGTTAATATTTTACCATTATAATAATTATTTTCTGAATCATATGATTAATCTCTCTCAAGGATGAAGGGATCGATGTTTTTCTGATCAAGTTTATCAAGGTCTCTTTGGGATCGAGATATAGATATTTTTTATCATGTGGATTTAGGGATTCCAATGCAAAGAAGACAAAAAATCTGTTAGGTTTATAATCTGGGATTCTTAAATTCAGGTTCATAGAAATTATTATCACATTGGGTGAGTGTGATGACCTTTTTTAGGAATGATATTGTGTGTATTATTGTGTTATTTTACAGAAGGTTGTTTTATGATATTATTCTTGTTGGTCGGAGTGGTTTACTCAAGAGGGGGGTGAATTGAGTACCAATTAAAATTTCTGTATTTAAAAAAACAGAGTCTTAAAGACCCCCAAATAAAATAATAAATTAAACTGTAGTGAATTTATATTAAAGTAGAGGTTCTGTCAGATTCTCAAGGGATTGATTAATTCCCAGTTAATCAACACAGGAGTGTGTGATTATCTTTTGAAACTAACTTACTAATCTACACTTAACATAAACACTTTCTAATTTAATTGTCAAAGTAACTTTAAAAACTGTATTGGTTTTAAAGTGATTAGCAGCGGAGTAAAACTTTGAAAAAGATGGCACAACAATGTAACCAAGAGGTTCAGTCTCAAGCCGAGACTTAGTCCTCTAAAAAGTTTATATAAAAATGATCCACACCCTGGATCGGGGTTCAACAGTTTACAACTGTCCAGGTCCAAGACCTCTACCACTGTTCTTCGTGGGAAATAGTACAACAGCAACCAGCTGTCTAGGTCACACACGACCTCTACCACTGTTATTCGTGGGAAAGAAAGAATGAAAGAGTTTGGTAAGGATTTACAAATCCTTCAGTTTGAGTACAGGAGACAGTGTATGTGTTAGATACAGCAGATAACACACACTACTCGAAAAGAGTAATAATAAATCACAGAACAAGAGTTGTAGAGTTTAGAAGTGGTTCTGGTGATTTCAGTGTAGCTCTGGACTTCTTTGGTTTCGATCAGAAGTGAGTTTGAGTCCTCTTCTCGTTTCTGTTTGAGAAACAGAGTGTCGTATGCTCCAGGTTCGTAGGTAGTGAGATGTAGTCGATGAAGCTCTTGGATATTCTTTTGAATGCACAGAACTCTTCTCGAGTATGCTTGATTGTATATGTGATTCTGTCTTGCTTGGTTCTTATTATATGCACAGAGCTTTTTCTTGAGTATGTCGTATGTCTTCCTTGTCTCTGTGTGTGTTGTCTCGCTTATCTCTTCAGCAGAGTCTTCTTGTATTTATGTCACGTGCAACAGGAGACAGAATAGATTTCCTTTCTGCAGGTACGAGGTACGGGTTCCTAACATCCGACAACCTTTATCAGATATTTGACAAATCATTAAAATTTACATGATATGACCGTTGGATAGATTAAATATAGGAAATAAAGAAATTCAAACAGTGCATCGAGTGATCGGTAGGTGATCAGCATCGGTAGCTTGGACATCGGTAGCTTGAACATCGGTAGCTTGAACATCGGTAGGTACATGCATCGGTAGCTCCATGCGTTGGTATCGGTAGCTGTGAGTCTATCAGTAGCTTTGTCCATCGGTGACTCTTATTCCATCGGTAGCTATTTATACTTACACCGGTAGCTCTATATTTGTATGAGTATCTATCTGTAAGTCAGTAGCTTACATTTATAAGCACATCAGTAGCTCTGTGTTAAGTCTATCGGTAGCTCTTTGTTAAGTCTATCGGTAGCTCTGTGTTAAGTCTATCGGTAGACTGGTTACCGGTAGCTCATTATCAGTAGCTATAGGCAGATTACTTATCTGTTTTATGCAGAACACATCCGATTGGGTTAGAATCAATTTATAACTTGTATGAACATGGATAAATGAGGATTAACATATTTGAAAGACTATTTTAAAAATTATTATTGGTTTGATCATAGATTTGATAGAATTAAAGTATAGATCAATGATACTTAACAATATCATATAGAATGAAAACATAATCGGCATTTTCAACACATATGAATACATGATTGACATTATCAAAACAGGTGAGGTCAACAATCTCCCCCTTTTTGATAATCACAATTTATGATATGGGCATTTAACATAGTGAAAATATAATGGTAAAGAGTATAATATTGAATTCAATTTTCTTATTGAAAATAGCATCAGAGATAATAGAAATAGTATGATATAGACATAAGTTATCAGAGGTAACATTCATAAGGTACTAAAAAGACATAAAGTATCAGAGGGAAAAATGAAAAGAAGGGTAAAGTGTCTCCCCTTATTCCTTATGTTTCTCCAATGAAAATATTTTTCATTCTCTTTGTTCTCCCCCTTATTCTCTCATTTTGTTCTCCCCCTTATTCTCCTTATTATTCTCCCCCTTTGTGATAATCAAAAAGTGGGAAAGCATATATATAGGAGACAAATAAAACATGAGAAGTAAAAGGAGTTTTGTATTAGAGTAGTCAAAAAGTACAAAAACAGAATACAAAGGAATTCCTATCAAAAATCCTAGCCACTGGATCATTCCACCTCTTCCACATGAGATTTTCCTTTGGGATCAGAAGAAGGTTCGGGTGGTGAGGATGTAGGTGAAGGTTTTGGACTCCCAGAAAAGATCAAAGGAGGCTGGGCCACTGACATAGAGTCAGGCCTGTAGGTTGAAGATCTTTGGGTGATCATCGGTGTGAGGCTGCGAATAGCTTGAGCAGGAGTCAGCTGGACTGTGGAAGCAGCTGAGGCAGAAGCAGGCAAAGCAGGAGGTATGATGACTGGTCTGGCATCAACATGCAAGAAGGGCAGCATCAGATTTCTAAAATCTATAATAATTCTTCCTCCTCTTTTCATAGAAGAGATGAAATCATCTTTGTTTTCCATGAATTTCTCTAAGTCAGGAGTCAGTTCTCTTAGCTTTCTCACTTGTTCTCTGAAAGCTTGAGTGACTGGAGGAAGTGTCATGTTTTCCAACATCAGCTTGAAGTGGTGTTCGAGTTGATGCTTGGTGAAAATTTTGGTGAAGTAGTAGTCCACTTTGCTCTTTATGGCTTCTTGAGAGGCAGAGGATTCTCTCATATAATCTTGAACAATCTTCATTATTTCTCTGGCAGAATATCTTGTAGAAAGCACCACTCGGCTCAACACTGATGAGTCCACAGAGCCACTGGGTGAAATAGAACCAATCTCCTCCATCAACATTGCTCGAACTTGATTCAGGTCAACTGATAGTTTGGATGTGAGAGGTCCAAGAGAGAAGGAAACAGTTTCTTTAAAACTCTTAGACAAACCACTGATTAGGCTTTGAACTTGAGAGTCTTGTAATTGAACATGATCCTTCACTAAGGTTTTCAAACTTTCAAACACCGAGACAAACTGGCTTACTACACTCTTCACATAAGCTAGGTCCTTGTCAGCTTGAGACTTGGAGCTCATATAAGAATCCAAAGCAGCAACTGATGTCTTGAGAGCTTCCAGATCTGATTCGATTCTTGAAGACTGAGTCTGGCACTCTTTCACTTCTTCCATAAGCTCAGACATAAAAGAAGATAAATTACAAGCCAGAGATAGCTCGAAAGATCTCTCTAACATTTTCATTTCTTCATAAAAGCATTGCTTCATCTCAACAACTGATACACTGAATGATTCATTCAGCTCATTCTTCCTGGATTCAAGATCAGATTTAGAGACAAAATCATTTGAGACAACTGCAGCAGATTCTCTTGCTGAGGCCAAACTAACTACAGAATCAGTCATTATTGAATTAATTGAGGAAGCAAGAGAGGATTCCATTAACTTCACTTCTTCAACAAAACTGGTTTTGAGGTCCTCTTTCAGCTTATTCAAATCATGAAATCTGACCACATCATCTGGCAACATCTCAGAAGCAAGATCATAATTGGTCTTCGGTCTATTCACAGACATCTCATTATCTGAATCTGGATAATCCAATCCACAGACTATAAACCCTGGGTCTTCTACCCAGTCTCCAAGCTCAACAGCTACTGTAACATTTCCAAGAACAGATTGATGCTCCCCCTCAATGGGTGCATTCTTATGTATCACAACAGCATTTGGTGCTGGATTCTCTTCATCATAATCTTCTACTACAAGTTCCACAGGTGCAGCATCTTGAAGATTTTCTGATACAGGTACAGCTTCTTCTGTAACTCTTTCTACTTCATCAGCAGGCATAGCTGAGTTCCCAATCAAAGGGCTCATACTTAAACTACCGGAAGCAGACAATTCAGATACATTTTCCTTTTCCTCTTCTTCTTGGTGAGGTACAGACTGGTCTTCCTCATGAGTAGATACAATTTCCTCTACCTTTCCTTTCCTAGAATAGACCAATTCTACAACAGGACTTGGGGGCAAGTCTGGATCTCCTCCAACATCCATAAGAGTTTCTTCTTCTTCTTCTTCTGTTTCATCACTATAAACAGGTTCCTCTTCATCAGGTCTCAGACTCGGATCTCTCTCATCCTTTGGTCTTGAGGGATGATCCACCGGATTAAACCTATCATAAATCTTCTGATCATCACTGACCCATTCACCCTTCCATGGGTTCCAGTTAATTTTCATGTACTTGCAAACCGTCGAGGTGATGCAGAAATTGTTCTTGACTACAACTGTCTCATCCTGAGACTCAGCTATTCCTTTCACTTTTATCATCACTGAAATCAGCTTGGCAAAGAACAAAGCATTAGTCTTTGACTTTGGTATAATCATGTCTTCCATTTGAAGCATTAGCAATCTGCACAGATTGATCTTCACACCATGTCTTAGCAAATGAAGAAGATAGATATCTTGATATCTAAGATTTGCAAAATATCATCGCCTTGGTATCAACACATGTTGAACAAACTTGAAAAGCAGTCGATTTTCTCCATCCATTTCAGCAGCAACCACTTGCCTTTGATTTCCATTACCAGTTAGCTCTTTTAAGGCGGTTTCATAATCAAAGATTTCACTGCTAGGTGGAATTGCTCTTGATACATACCCAGAGACACCTTCATGTGGTACTTTCAAACTCTCATCCCACTCTATTGAAGAAAAAAGACATCTCTTTTCCATTTACAAAAGAGCTTACTCGATTCTCATTCTCAGACTTCTCAAAGGTTACAAACTCATAGAACTGTTTTACCAACTTTGGGTAGTATGGGCCATTGTTATTCGAGAAACAATCCACCCATTTCTGGTCCTCCAGAATCTCGAGTGCTAACGATTTTCTAGGCAGTAGCCATTCCACGCACAGTTCCTTCTCGATCACTATGTCTCTATTCTGCAAGTGAGGATTCACTGGTTGCCTTCCCGATCTAGTTCTGACTTCACTAACACTGGCTTTATGCTGTGTCTTCTGCTTCTTAGCGTTTGGTTCTACTCTTTCATATCTGACGATAGGAAGCTTGGTTTTTTCCATCGCGGGTTTTAGGGTTCTTGGTCGATTTGGGAGCTAAGGTTCGAAGGTGAGGGATTTTGAGCTTGGTGAGGAAAGAAGTGGATTAGACTTAGTTTTATCATTTAGGAATTCCAAATAAACGACTAAAATAGAGTAATAAAAATAATATAAAACGATTCGTATTCTTGGCGGCAGACAGATGTTTTAAAAACATTGCATCGGTGTGAGTTAATCATTGGTGAGAAAAACAAATCGGTGAGAATTGTACATCGGTAAGAATTTTCACATCGGTGAGAATTTTCACGTCGGTGAGAATTTTCACATAGGTGAGAATTTTCACATCGGTGAGAAGTTTCACATCGGTGAGAATTTTCACATCAGGGAGGATTTTCACATCAGTGAGGATTTTCACACCGGTTGTAATTAAACATTCCCAATTCGTGTCTTATGTAACTTAGCCTATCCGAACATAGAGGTTTAGTGAAAATATCAGCCAATTGATGTTCAGTGCCAAGAAATTCAAGAGAAATATCACCTTTTTGATAGTGATCTCTTAGGAAATGGTGTCTTACATCTATGTGTTTGGTTTTAGAGTGAGATATAGGATTCATAGAGATGTTTATTGCACTGGTGTTATCACAGTTGATTGAAACATGTTTAAAAACATATCCATAGTCCAAAAGAGTGTGTTTCATCCATAGAATTTGTGCACAACAACTACCAGCAGCTATATATTCTGCTTCGGCAGTAGATAATGCAACTGAGTTCTGTTTCTTACTACACCAAGAAACTAAAGATTTTCCAAGCAAATGACATGTTCCTGATGTGCTTTTTTCTATCTAACTTACAACCAGCAAAGTCAGCATCTGAATAACTCATTAACTCAAAGGATTGTCCTTTTGGGTAAAACAAACCTAAGTTAACCGTGTGTTTGAGATATTTAAAAATTCTTTTAACAGCAAGCAAATGGGATTATTTTGGATTAGCTTGAAATCTGGCACACATACACACACTAAACATAATATGAGGTCGACTAGCAGTAAGATAAAGTAAACTACCAATCATACCTCTGTAATTTGTTTGATCAACTGGTTTCCCAGTTTCATCTGCATCCAATTTACAGGTAGTACTCATAGGAGTTTCACTTTCCTTGATACTATCCAGACCAAAACGTTTTAAAAGATCCTTTGTATATTTACTTTGATTCAAAATAATACCATTTTCATTTTGAAATACTTGAAATCCAAGAAAGTACTTAAGCTCTCCCATTAAGCTCATTTCAAATTCATTTTGCATACTTTTTGAAAAATCAGTACATAAAGAGTGTTTAGAAGATCCAAAAATAATATTATCAACATATATTTGTACAACTAAAACATCTTTAGAAATTCTTTTAATGAAAAGAGTTGGATCAGCAATCCCTTTAGTAAAACCTTTTGAAATAAGGAAATTGCTAAGTCTATCATACCAAGCTCTTGGAGCTTGTTTCAAACCATACAAAGCTTTAGAAAGTTTAAAAACTTGATTTGGAAAATGGGGGTTAGTAAATCCAGGTGGTTTTTCTACAAAAACATCTTCAATTATAAAACCATTTAGAAATGCACTTTTCACATCCATTTGATACAGCTTGAAATCCAGATGTGCAGCATATGCAAGTAAGATCCTAATGGATTCTAGTCTAGCTACAGGTGCAAAAGTTTCCTCATAGTCTATACCTTCTTCTTGACTATATCCTTGTGAAACTAGTCTATCTTTGTTTCTAAATATATTCCCGGATTCATCTACTTTATTTCTAAAAACCCATTTTGTGCCTATTGTCAAAGTGTCCTTGGGTCTGTCAACTAATTCCCAGACTTTGTTTCTTTCAAACTGATTTAATTCTTCCTGCATAGCTATTACCCAGAATTCATCATTGATAGCATCGTTGATATTTTTGGGTTCTAGCTGTGAAAGAAAAGCTTGATGTTCAACCTGGTTTCTTAGAGAAGCTCTAGTTTGTGTTCCTCTATCAAGATTAGCAACAACAGCTTCTAAAGGATGATTCTTTAGAATCCTCGTTGATCTGGTAAAGGATGGACTAGAAATTTCATGTTCATCTATATGTTCGGGTTCAACAGAAGCAGATTCTGGAGAAAGTCCAGAACTGGATACTTTTATAACAGGTTCTTTAGATTTATCATTAAGGTCCAGAATAGACAAATCTTCTTCAAGATTCTCAAGAGAGGTTTTAGGCTCATGTGGATCAGTTTCATCAAACTTGATGTGAACAGATTCTTCCACACATTTGGTTTTCTTATTGAATACTCTATAGGCTTTACTAGAAATAGAATAACCCAGAAAAATTCCTTCATCACTTTTGGAAGCAAACATATCCAGATTATCATTAGTATTCAGAATAAATTCTTTGCAACCAAAAACTTTAATGTAATTAACCTTAGGCTTTCTATTGTTCCACAATTCATAAGGGGTTTTCTTAAGAACAGGTCTGATTAAGACTCTATTAATGACATAACAAGCTGTATTTACAGCTTCAGCCCAAAAATAAATAGGTAGGTCATATTCATTGAGCATGGTTCTAGCAATTTCTTGCAGGGTTCCGTTTCTTCTTTCTACTACACCATTCTGTTGGGGTGTTCTAGGAGCAGAAAAGTTATGAGTATAGCCATTGTGTGAGAAATAAGATTCAAAATCTTGATTTTCAAACTCACGACCATGATCACTCTTCAAAGTTTTAATCTTAAGTCCACTAAGGTTCTCTACAGACTTGGAGTATTTGACAAATTAAGAACAAGCTTCACTTTTGTGAGCTAGAAAATATACCCAAGTATATCTAGAAAAGTCATCTACAAGAACATAAACATAGTTCCTCCCATTTAAACTAGAAACTCTTGATGGTCCAAACAAGTCTATGTGAACCAATTCAAGTGGTTGAGAAGTCGAAACTTCTTTCTTTGATTTAAAAGAAACTTTGTGTTGTTTTCCCTTTTGACAGGGGTTACACACTCTATCATTTGGGAATTCTAATTTAGGTAGGTCTCTAACTAGGTTTTTCCTAGAATGTTTTCTAAGTGAGTGAATGTTGCAATGTCCTAATCTTCTGTGCCATAGCCAAGATTCTTTATGAAAAGCATTCAAACAAGTAATATTCTGCTTAGCTAAAGAATTCAGATTAACAGCATAAACATTCTCATTTCTTAGGGGGGAAAATACCAAAACATTCTTAGAATTAAAAACTTTGCAAGAATCATTTTCAAATTTAACATGAAAACCATCATCACATAACTGAGAAATACTTAATAAATTGTATTTAAGGCCATCAACAAATAAAACTTTAGAGATCAAAATTGAATCAGTGTTACCAATCTGGCCTAGGCCGATGATTTTTCTTTTAGAGTTGTCACCAAAGGTGACAAAGCCTCCATTAACTTTTATTAAACTCTTGAAACAAGAGAAGTCTCCTGACATATGTCTTGAACATCTACTGTCCAAATACCAGGTCTCTTTACAGGAGCTCTTCAAGCAAGTTCCCTACAAAACTGATTCAGATGGGAGATGATTTTGGTACCCAGATTTTCTTGGGTCCAGACAGGTTAGCCAATAACACTTTAGGTACCCATATTTGTCTAATGGGTCTCATATAATTTGTAGAATTGACATGATTTGAAAGATAAACTTTATTAGATCCATAGCTATGTATATAACTGGTTGAAGCATATGAAGTTCCAGAATTACCTTCATTCTGTCCAGATTTAGAAATGAATCTAGTTTTGGCAATTTTCCTTTGTCCAAGTTGGTATCCTATACCAGTAGTATATTTAGGTGCTATTTGCTTTCCTAGAATCTGTGTTAGAGTATTCTTTCCATTTGTGAACTTCTCTAAGTCTTTTCTGAGTTGTTCATTAGATAGTTTCAGTTCAATGTTCTCCTTTAATAGTTGAGCATTTTTCTCTTTTTCAATAGTGAGTTCGGTTTTAACTGTAGTGGTGAGAGCATGCTGTTTCTTTAATGACTTGTATTTATCCTTAAGTTCATTACATGTCTCTTCTAACATGTCACAATATTCAAACAATTCATATTTAGACATGTTATCACCTTCAGAATCATCTCCAGAATAATATGAATTTGAAGCCGGAGTTTCAGCAGTTACCTGAGAAGTGTTTGTCATAATGCACATGTTGGCTCGATTCCTTTCAGAGTCTGAAGATTCAGCTTCACTTGTGCTGTTTTCTGAAGCACTCCAAGTAGCCTTCATGGCTTTCTTAAACTTCTTGTCCTTATATTAATATTTCTTTTTATACTTCAGCTTTGGACAGTCGGCTTTAATGTGTCCTTTTCTCTTGCACTCATAGCAGACAGCATCATCTGATTTTTCATTCTTCTTCCAATCCTTTTTCCATTTGCCTTGGTGATCATACTTACCCTTATAATTTGTTTTTCTGAAGAACTTCTTTTTCCCATAAAATTTCTTAAATCTTCTAGCAATGTGAGCCATCTCAGCATCACTGTCAGAATCACTTCCACTGTCTTCACAACTTGAACTTTCAACTACAGCTTGAAGCATTTCTTTGTCCTTATTCTTTGAAGTTGAGGATTTGAAAGCGACAGACTTTCTTGCAGGTTCATTTTCTTCCTATTTGTTCACTTTAAGCTCTTCTTCATACATCATCAGCTTGCCAATTAGTTCCTTGACAGGTAGAGCAGCAATGTCACATGATTCTCTGATTGATACAGATGTGCCTCTCCATCTATCAGGTAGACACCTCAAAATTCTCATAATTTGTTCCTTCGATGAGACATCATTTCCCAGCGAGATCATTGTATTGTCAATTTCATTGAACCTGAGATACATGTCAGAAATGGGTTCGTCAGGCTTCATTTTAAAATTATCATACTTGATAGTATAAGTATTCAATCTCATTTCTTTAACATTAGTTGTTCCTTCATGAGAAACAGCTAAGGTATCCCAAATTTCATAAGTAGTTTTACAAGTAGAAATTCTATTAAATTCTTCATCTCCTAGAGCACAGTACAAGGCATTCATAGCTTTAAAATTGTTATCGTAAGCAGTCTTTGTAGGTTCATCCCAAGTAGATCTTGCAGTAGTGGGAATTTTGTATTCTGATTCAATAGCAGTCCAAATATCAAAACTTATGCTTTCTAGATGAATTTTCATTTTCAGTTTCCACTGAGCATAATTAGTTCCATTGAAGAAAGGTGGCCGGTTAGTAGCAGCACCCTCAAGTCTATTGTCCATGATGAGAAAATTTTAAAGAGATAAAAATTTAGATATAACAGAAATTTTAAGAACTTTAAAATACAACTAAAATCACAGTTCAAAAGCAGAGTACTTTTAGAAAGTATTTTCAACCTCTGATACCAAGTGTTGGTCGGAGTGGTTTACTCAAGAGGGGCGTGAATTGAGTACCAATTAAAATTTATGTATTTAAAAAAACAGTGTCTTAAAGACCTCCAAATAAAATAATAAATTAAACTGTAGTGAATTTAGATTAAAGTAGAGGTTCTGTCAGATTCTCAAGGGATTGATTAATTCCCAGTTAATCAATACAGGAGTGTGTGATTATCTTTTGAAACTAACTTACTAATCTACACTTAACATAAACACTTGCTAATTTAATTATCAAAGTAACTTTAAAAACAGTATTGGTTTTAAAGTGATTAGCAGCGGAGTAAAACATTGAAAGAGATGGCACAACAATGTAACCAAGAGGTTCAGTCTCAAGCCGAGACTCAGTCCTCTCAAAATTTATATAAAAATGATCCACACCCTGGATCGGGGTTCAACAGTTTAAAACTGTCCAGGTCCAAGACCTCTACCACTGTTCTTCGTGGGAAACAGTACAACAGCAACCAGCTGTCCAGGTCACACACGACCTCTACCACTGTTATTCGTGGGAAAGAAAGAATGAAAGAGTTTGGTAAGGATTTACAAATCCTTCAGTTTGAGTACAGGAGACAGTGTATGTGTTAGATACAGCAAATAACACACACTGCTCGAAAAGAGTAATAATAAATCACAGAACAAGAGTTGTAGAGTTTAGAAGTGGTTCTGGTGATTTCAGTGTAGCTCTGGACTTCTTTGGATTCGATCAGAAGTGAGTTTGTGTCCTCTTCTCGTTTTTGTTTGAGAAACAGAGTGTCGTATGCTCCGGGTTCATAGGTAGTGAGATGTAGTCGATGAAGCTCTTTGATATTCTTTTGAATGCACAGAACTCTTCTCGAGTATGCTTGATTGTATATGTGATTCTGTCTTGCTTGGTTCTTCTTGTATGCACAGAGCTTTTTCTTGAGTATGTCGTATGTCTTCCTTGTCTCTGTGTGCGTTGTCTCGCTTATCTCTTCAGCAGAGTCTTCTTGTATTTATGTCACGTGCAACAGGAGATAGAAAAGATTTCCTTTCTGCAGGTACGAGGTACGGGTTCCTGACATCCGACAACCTTTATCAGATATTTGACAAATCATTAAAATGTACATGATATGACCGTTGGATAGATTAAATATAGGAAAGAAAGAAATTCAAACAGTGCATCGAGTGATTGGTAGGTGATCAGCATCGGTAGCTTGGACATCGGTAGCTTGAACATCGGTAGCTTGAACATCGGTAGGTACATGCATCGGTAGCTCCATGCGTTGGTATCGGTAGCTGTGAGTCTATCTGTAGCTTCGTCCATCAGTGACTCTTATTCCATCGGTAGCTATTTATACTTACACCGGTAGCTCTATATTTGTATCGGTAGCTGTCTGTAAGTCAGTAGCTTACATTTATAAGCACATCGGTAGCTCTGTGTTAAGTCTATCGGTAGCTCTGTGTTAAGTCTATCGGTAGCTCTGTGTTAAGTCTATCGGTAGACTGGTTACCGGTAGCTCATTATTAGTAGCTATAGGCAGATTACTTATCTTTTTTATGCAGAACACATCCGATTGGGTTAGAATCAATTTATAACTTGTATGAACATGGATAAATGAGGATTAACATATTTCAAAGACTATTTTAAAAATTATTATTGTTTTGATCATAGATTTGAAAGAATTAAAGTATAGATCAATGATACTTAACAATATCATATAGAATGAAAACATAATCGGGATTTTCAACACATATGAATACATGATTGAGATTATCAAAACAGGTGAGGTCAACAATTCTCTTTTCTATAAGTTTTTCATTTCTATTATATATTTTATTTAATTTTCATACTATGTAGTATAAACTTTTATCTTTATTCGATGTGATAAATTATAACATAAATACTATTTGTCCAAAGAAAATTCCTTAAATAAAATTTGAAATTTTTTTAGATTAATCTTTTATTAAATATAAATAACAACCAAAAAATATAATTTACTACAATTATGCTCTTATATATAGTAATTAATTTAATATTAATGCCCTATCTATACAATGTGCCCAAAAATAAATTTAATATACTATAAAATAGATCTAATAATATAGTTACTAAAATTACACTTCCATGTCATATATACTTGTCAAAATATGATCCTGTAAATTTGATAACCATATTCCAAATAACTATAATTACCTTAACAAGAGATCACCCGCAAACTATAATATTTACCTATACAAAAATAGAGGGTTGTTTCAAAAATCAATGAAAAATATCTTAAAATATAACTAATCTCTCTGAAATCAAATAACAAAATACATCAAAATAACATTTATACATTTAAATTATGTTCACCCTTAGGATTATTAACTCATTATTGCACCAATATGTGATAAATTAACTTGATCTAATTACACAATAACGTCTAATTCTATTTGAACCATTCAATGATATAAACTATAGTTGATAATACTTAATCAAACTATAATATTAATATTTGGAGAAAATAATAATTTACTAACATTCCTATTGCCTCTATGTTTAGAGTTTTAGAGAATTAACAAATCGATTATAATTTGAAACCCATAATTTTCCAATATATGGTAACATTTTTCACTAAAATATACTCTAAAAATTATAAACTTGATTCTTTCAATACTAAAATATGATTTTTAGAAATATACTTTATCCATATTTATACTCTTCATTATTCCTTCTGAAAATAAATTTGAAAATATTGAATGACATTAAATAATATTATGGGGTATACAATAATGATAAAATCCATTGGACTATAATAGTACTTGAAAATCAATTGAATATTATTTCCCAAGAACATTGAACCATGATCTTATATAGATCTCTTTAAAACATGAAATAAACTTCTTCTCTCATAATAGTTTCATAATGAAACCAAATAATCAATTATTGAAAATGGAATGACTTGAAAATTTACTTGATAAAAAACCCAAAACCAATTTTATCATTAAATTTATAGAAAATAATAAATATTTTTCTTGAAACAATCATTTCTATAAAAATAATATATTTTTCATTACTCATAAAACAAACAGATCATTTCATGAAAACCAATGATTTCTGATAAAATTATTATAAATAATAAAAAATGAATAGATACAAATTAATTCATCATATTTTTCTAACCAATAAAGATTTAATATTCTATTAAAGTTAATTATAAAACTACAATTTAATTTCTATAATGGAACAAATTAACCAACTAATTACATTATCTTTTTATCTAAAAAATAAATAATTACCCAATATACAGGAGAAATGTGACTGAGGATCACCCATCCTCATATAAAATGCAAATATATTATATATGGAATGAATAATTTAGAATATATAAATTTTATTCATATATCTCATAAATAACAAGATTTAAGACTATAAGCATCATAAATTATAGAGAAAAGAATGAATATAAATTTCTTTAATAACTTTATAAAATGAAAAATTTATAGATTAATGGGAGCTGAATTAATATTTAAATAAAAATAAAAACAATAAAAGTAACATTCAAAATTATTAAAAAAAATTATGATATAAAAATTTGATGAAATGGAAAAAGTAAAAAACATTCATTTCGATAAATTATAATGATAGAAAAAATTAACCACATAGAAAACATTAAATAATTCTCTTTTTACCCCTTGAATGTAATGTAAATTGTAATTTAAAAAGAATAAAAATCATCACGAAATTATAGAGAAGAAAAAACTTTATGTTTTATAATTAATATGGACACGGAAGACAATGTTTTGAGGTAATTACTTCCAAATATAAAGAGTAACAGTTTTAAAGAAAACCCCTTACCTCAAGTCCTGAATGAAATCATTCATCTCATACCCTCATGAGTAAATAAATTAATATAAAAATATACTTAAGTCATAAAATTATTCAAGTTTATTCCTCAATTATTATTCCTTTTATTTTATTAGTTATAATGATTCATTAATTGTTTTAATCAGCATGCTTTATTCTAGTTGTTTTAGAGTCATTCAGTTCATAATATCTAATTTTGTTGTTATCCATATAATATTAAAAATCTATTTTCTAACAATTAAAAAATTTCTAGATGTATCATGTTACATGTTAGATATGGTTCTATAATCAAATAAGTACAGTAGGTTATGAAATATATACATTTTATTTAATCTTCCTTATAATCTTTTCTTATTATTTAAAATAACCATGGGTTTTCACATATAATTAAATTTCTATAATGGATATTTAACCATTACATAAGGTTCATGAATAAATATAGAATTAATTATATATTGATCTATACACCCATAGATGTTTTATTGAAATCATGGTGATATTTCACATGGACCTCTAAAAATCACCAATTTTTCAATTTTGATTTGATAATAAGAATTTATTTTATTAACATAACTATAAACACCCATACTCGTATTAAATTTACATAATAATGAAATCATATTGAACTCATTATTATTTCAAAATATTTCTTGTTTATAAATTATTTTACTCATTCATCACATAATCATTATAGAATCGGTCATATAGGTGGTAAATACAACCTAATCAAGAACTCATTATAATGAATAAACGAGTAAGAATAAATTATTTTAAATTAATCATATATCTTTTAAACAATATTAAGTATTTAATAAATAGTTTATTAAATTGATTAATTTTATTTATAATGTGATATATGATGATTTTTATTGATAGATTATCATAAGAATTTATTACTTACAAAATGCCTTATTATGCCTATTTTAGATGTTAAAATTATATAATGACCAATTACTATTAATATTAAAAATAGAATAAAAAAAATCCTTATATAACCTTAATAATATTATAAATATAAAATTTATTATGACACATTACATATATTTATGGTGTTTAATTTATATTATTTAGAGGGATTATTAGTTTTTTAAATATTTGGGATAAAATTTTAAAATTTTAGAAATTTTTTAAATGTTGCATGCTTAGATAATGATTTGGAGTAACCAAGTCGTAATAATAAATGTCGGTCTATAATATGATAGTGATATGTTTTGTAGTATTTTAATGGTTAATTAAACATTATGGGTCTTCCCAGGATATATTGCGACAGATATTTACCACAGAGGTGACATAAATTGTTGGAGAATGCTTAGGAGTAGCTGTGAAACCAAAAAACACTAATATCTCCTATCAAAGAAGTGTCTCCCAAAATTTTGAGAAATCATTTTACCAACTATGTGGAAAAATCAGGTGGAATTCCTAGACATTAAATTATTTGGTGTTCTATCGGATTTTACCACATTATTTTAGTGGTTATTATCCCTTTCAATCCTATCATCTACTTAACTCATCTATGTTATGTTTGAAAGAGTCTCTTTCCAACTCATTCCATCAATTATTGGCCACTCTTCTTTGATTCCAATTTAACTCGTAAATTTATTCCCACTTTTCCTTCGTCCATATCTTATTCTCTCATGTTTTCCTTAAATTTTATATATACCCAAGAAATATAATTGGTTTTCATGATAGATTAATTTTTTAAAAAATATATTATTTTGGTTTTTTTGCTTAAGGATTGAAGAAAATGATTCATAACATTATTTCTCATTAAACCTGGATGGTGAATAACTACATCTTGATTCCACATTACATTTATGTAATTATGTTATATTATCCCTTCTATTTTCAATCCATGGTGTTTTTATGTTTTAAAATACATCGCTTGATAATTATATTTAGAAATAATCATTACCATGTATTTTCAAATGTTTTTAACTTTAATTCTCATTTAGAGAACTGGTTTTAAATGGAATTTTAAAATATAAATGAAATGATAAGTACTAATGAAATGATTAAATGGTATATTTAAAAAATATTTGTGGATTAGAGATTGTTTGACCTCATGTGGTTCAAGGGATGAATTAATATGTGATGTTTTATAATCTATAGTATTTTAATAAAATATGGATTTTTTGTAAATTGAATTCTTGTGTGGTTTCTAATATAATGTTTTATATATTTTTTTATAAATGAATTTTGAAATGTGGAAAGTGACATGAAAATACATGTATAGTTTATTTCAGTGGGCTTATTAGAATATTTAAAGGGGAATATTGATTAATGTGATGCACATTTTGTTTCCCTTAATATTTATCACTTTTTTATGGTTTTTTTGTTATATTTTGATGTTTTGGACGAGGTGAATTAGTGTTTTTATATGTGAGTGGGTTGAACATGGGGGATATTTATTTTTTCAATATAATTATTATATAATATCTGTTTATTTTCTCAAATCTACTTTTCTATTGATATCATAGGCATCGTGGATAACATATTGACGTTTTGATGTGTGTTAGACTAATCTAATGTGTGTATATTGAATTGTCTTCTGGGAGTGTTTGATCTTCATATAGGATGTTATTTGATAGGTCCCCAACAACTTATTAGTGTGATTCCAGATGAGATTTCCTATTGTGAGACATATATTAGATTTATGGATCTGATATCCTAGTAAAATACTATTCTAGATAGAACATAAAGCATATCCCATGCCACTAAACTCTGATTGGTGGTTTCATATGTTGGGGATCTAATCATCCATATTCCCTTAAAATTTTATAACTACTAAAACTATTTAAACTATTTTTTAAATTCATTAATATTTCATAATGTTGTTTTGATTTAGTATTTTTCCACTTTTTTTAGTGGGTGGGTTTTTTTATTTGTGTTTAAAATTTTCCTATAAATGTGTTTTGAAAAAAAAAATATATTTTTTTCCATTTAAGTTTTTATAAATTGTTTCAATGGTTTTTTTTAATATTTTCTTATAAAAAATATCTGTTGGATATAACAATTAAATTTTGTACTATTTCATGAAGTTGTCTTTGGGATTTTATTTTCATTACAATTCAATAAGTGGAAAACCTCATTTCCATTAGTTTATTTCAGACCGGTATTTTTAAATATATAAATGGAATAAAATATTAAGTTTTAGAAGTTTGTTATCTACTAGGATTTAATCCCCATTTCTATATAAATATTTCATGTTTTAATTTTTTCTCTATAATTAGTATCCATGTTTATCCCTTAATGGTGTGTGGTATGTGGAGATAACCCTTATGTTTCATAGAGAATGCCTATTGGTAGGGTTATGGTATGTATTTTATTTTTATTACAGTAATGTCTCCTATTCTTTTATAATTTATAATATATTGATTGTCATGTTCTATATATTAATTAATTTATATGATGAGTTGGATATTTATTTAGTCATTCCATATAAATTTTGATTATTTTTTAAATGTGGAATAAATGTTTCTTAATGTAAATTCATTGATTCCCAGGAACTAGTGCCACTTGGTTGGGATTGGGAACTCCCATTAGGCTAGTGGAGGACTATGTGGAGTGTCGATTCAGGTGAAATCCTAGGTTTGTTCATTACAAATTCAATCAAATCATTGATTCTCATATAGTTCAAGGTTCTAGAGAACTCTCTTATTATCTAGGGATATTTTTGAAAATGATAGAATGATGGTCTAAACTAAAAATATGGGTATAGGAAGGGCTATGTAGGTTCATTCATTCCCTAATCCTTAGGTTACTAGGTGCAATAATGATTTAGATTGTGTTTTTATTCCACTAATTAATTGATATTATTATTTTTTTTGATTCTCATTTTTATAGTATCATTTTATAATATTGTTTTTCGTGTAATGTTTTGGTTAAAAATTGGATAATAAAAAACATGTAGTTCCCTTTCATGGAATGACAATCCATGTAGTGACTAAGAGAATGGTTTTAGTCATGTTGTAGGAACAATTATATTATTTTCAAATTTAATATCATTTCATGTATTATAGTAAAGTAAATTTTCACATCCAATTTTGTTTTTTTATATAATACTCATGATTCTTTGATATCATTTGGTTATTAGGTGATGGAAATATGATCATTGATGGTCTAATAATATATCTATATAGTTCGATAATATTTTGATTGAAATTGGTAGCATTCCAAATTTTATGTCATTTTTGTGGAATTGATATATTAGTGACTGAAAATAAGAATTGTAACATCTCAATTTTTTAAAAATGAAATACTAGGTTCGATAGCCTATATGGAAACCCACTTTGAGCTCATGAAAACAACTCAATATTATTATTTAAATGTTACCATTAAAACGAAGCTGTTAGAATGGAAGGAAGGAAATGGTTTAACTTAATTATAAAAATATATTTTACATATGTATATAAAATTAATTCTTTGGTGAAAAATTAATTATAAATAAAAAAATCATTTTTGAAATAAAAGGAATTGTTTTTTGGAAAAACATTTAAATGTGAAAAAGTGTGTTTTGTACATACAATTTATAAGATCGCATGTGCTTTGTTATATTAATGAAATAAATTTTTATATTTATATATGAAATTTAGTATATTATTTAATATTCATCTTATGTGTTTTCCAAATATGATATATAATGAAATTCAATTTTATAGATAATAGTGGTATTTTTCAAAAAAGTCATATTTGTTACATTTTTTAGGGGATCCTATTTTAAAACCTAGTTTTTTACACTTTCACTAATTATATTTTAAAAAATAATCTTATTGTTTGAAATTGGAGTAACAATTTTAACAATGGTTTAATTGTTTTGTTTTTCTTATAAGATTAATTAGTTGATGAATATTAAAAAAAATTAATGTATTTTAATTGAAAAATGATTCTTCATCTGATTTGTTTATATTGTTATATTAAATTTTACACTAGTTTTAATTTATACATAGATAAATATTTTATATTTTAATCTAATTAATGTCATTTGAATCAATTTCATATTGAAATTGGATATAAGAAACATTGTGAAATTCAAAACATTTTTACATTAAATATATGTTTTCTTGTTCCATCAAGAGGATTGTTATTTAATTAATTTATACAAATTATGAGTTTTTAGTTAGGTAAAATGGATTCCATATTATGAATAATAATGTCCAAATTATGTGAAAGGACTTTTTAATTTTTGGACTATGTGACTAGAAACTTTAGTAACATTTTTATTAACATAGTTAAAGTTAAATTATGTAATTATGTGTAAAAATAATATTATAAATTTTATAAAACTACCCTAAAATTTTTAATATTGTAATTTTATGAATTTCTCTTACCAAAATATTCCTTTTAGCTAAATAATAACCTTTTGAATCCACATTGATGAGATTATCGGATGTATAATATTTTATACAATGAAATGTCAATTTTTGTCAGTGTTTTGTTTTTAACAAGTGAAATATTTTTAATATGGGGTAATACTAATATTCTATTCTACTATAAAAATTATTTTTGAATATAAAATATTTATATTTAGAATGATAATTTATTTTTAATGTTTATCTAATAAATGAAATAATTAAGGGATTCCACAATGATGATGTAGTAACTGTTTAATTACAGGAAATATTAATTAAATGAAATTAAAAACACTAAAATATATATAATTTGAAATTATTAATGGTAGAAACCATTTTTTATATGCCTACTATATTTTAGTGTGGTTTGGGAAATATTTTCAACAATTTAACTTTTTGTAATGGTATTTTTTAAAAATATTGTAATGTATAATGTCAAATTGACATTATTGATATTTTAAAGTAAATAATATTTTATAAAAGTATATAAAGTTCATGAAAATATAAATTTTGACCATATAACTAGAATAGATCTAAAAATTTCATCAATGACTCATTTATTTGTCATTTTTTATTTATATTAATAATATTAACCCTCAAAATGTAAATTAAATGATATCGTGGTAAAAATTAAAATGTTTATACAAGGTTTAAAAAAATGAGAAGAATTAAATGATAGTTAAATCATATATAATATTAATTTAATTTTGTATATTCATCCTAAAATCTTTCTATCTTTGAAATAAATTACTTTGGACCAATTGGGAATTGGAAAATAATTTTTATTAAATTTATTTTTTTGAAAACTTCCATGACTGCCCCTCCCCCCTCATATAAAATAAAATCCATTATTCTCTTCTAAATAGATATAAAATTATTTCTTTCAACCATGATCTACCCCAAATACCTTCTTATAATCTATATCCACATTCTGGAGGTGTGGGTTTAGGTCAAACAACCTCATTAGAGTGGTTTAGGTGTTAATCAAAGGAGATCGTTTGACGAAGTGTTAGCATATTTAATTAATTATTTCTTTTTTTTTCTTCTAAACTCCATTAAAATCGTGATAAACCATTATTAAACAATAACTCCAACATCCCCAATATATGTATATGTTATTAAGTTAATATAATCGCCTAAATCCAGCACCAATTTCATCATTTGGGAAATTAATTATTCTTTTGTGTGTACAACTGTCACATCCATGACTTCTATTAATGGTATTTTTTTTTCATTACTATTATTGATTTTTTGTGGGGGGGGGGGTTTCCCATGTTTTTTGTATTAAATGGTGTTTTTTCTTGATTTTGCCCAAACCGTGAGCCCATTTCATGTTTTAAAAACAAAATTTGTTTTTTTAACTCCTTAATTTTTCAACATTTTACACCCATTAGACTTCCCAATTTGCATCCCCTACTATATTAAATCCACCATATCCATTTTGATCTCATAGGAATCCATAATTATGATGCATTTGTGATTTTTATTTAGGTATTGGGCCAGACCGTATGCCCATTTCCTAATTTTGAAAAAAATACTATTTATTAATATCTCATAAAATTTTTATGTTTCTAGGTGATTCCAACACATAATCAAGGCCACTAACCCAAGGTAGGACCCCATTCTCCCCCCCATTAGAGCTCATATTCATCACGAATATGGGAAAGAATTCTCTTTATTCTTCAAATCATCTAGATTTGAAGAGGTAACTTGTTTCATTCATAATACCTTCAGTTTTTACTCTATTCCTCCCATTTATATTCTCACTTAACCTACTAAACCTTATTTAAACCCTAATTTCATTTTGGTTTTCTATTTCATCTACTGGTGTATTTGGGGCCTGTTATTCAATATATCTCAAGTAAGTGGGTTTCCTTCCTTCCTTCTCTAATTTACTTAGGGTTTCTTAAATTTTCTTAGGGGTTCATCAATATTTTCATGATGTTTGTAATTTTGAGAAAGTAGGGATTATAAAAAAGGGTTTGATGTTTGGTTTATTTTTCTAATATTGTGGTTTTATGTTTTATTTAATTCCCTTATGGTTTGGCGGTGGTGCGGGTGAACTTTCACACAATGTTTTTGTGATTTGAAATTTGTGGTAGGTGGTTCCATGTGTAAGAATTTATTGATGAGTTTTCGTGCGTGATATATTTATTTATAATGTTACTAATATGTTTTGTGTTCTATAAAAAATATTTTTATTAGAATTGGTTTATTAGTTAATTTTAAAGTAGCATTTCTGGCTAAAAATATGTGTTTGTCTTGTGTATTCCAGATTGTACCACTTGGAGATTTGTTATGGTTCATGAAATGTTTTTTTAAATGGTTATTGGGTTGAAAATTATGGTTTTCTATTATTTTGGAATGAATTTTGTTTCAAAAAAGATTTTTTAGAAGGATTTTATGTGAAAATCTTGGTTACACTCCTTTCAATTGTTTTATGAACGTTTTACATGATTTGTTTGAGATATGTAAGAGGTTCAACTATGTTGGTAAACTGTTTTTATAGGAATTTACTTTTGAAAAAGTCAATTTTAATGTGAATGAGATGTTATGTGATGTGTAATATCTTGGAAATGTTTAAAAAAATTGATTAATGTATTTATTAAAGTGTGAAAGAGATGTGAAATGCATGGGGGATATTTTCGAAAGAGTGTGGTTTTAAAATGAATTTGAATGAAAAGGGAAATTATGTGACATGTGTGTGGGAATTTTATTGTCTGTTTGTGATTTGGAAATTGTATTTGAGTTTGAAAACTATTTTTTATGGCCTGTGGAACTTTTTTGACCACAAGAAGGAAAACACAGATATTTAGTTGGGTGGATGTGTACTAGTATTCTATTGATATGTGGGGTATTTCTCCAATTTCACATAGCATGTTTGATGGTGACAACAGAAGAAAAAATATTATGATGATGATGTTTGTGGAATAATATTTTATGGTAAAGGATCACATCTAGTGTGTCATGTGAACGAGAATGAGTATTTGAATGGTTTTCACCGGGATACGAGGTACCTGGGAACCACGAGCTAGTTCTTATAGGTGTTCCTATTTCTAGTGCTCATTGGACATTTTACCCTAATCATCAGTATATGGATGGTTTAGCTAGAAAAAATCAGTAAATTTTGCATTTTATTTAAAAGTTTTGTTCATTAAAATATCCAAGGTGAAAATTGATTTCATTTAAAATTCCATTTCCAAATCATTTTTACTTTCATTTCTTGTTTGTAAAACTATCCAGATTTTTGTCTTATAATAATTATCACATCGAATCTTTTGTGGTGGCATCCTACTAGGATTTGGATCACACCCTAAGTATAACTTTGGGTGTATGTAGACTTGGAAATGTTAGTTTCAAGATTGGTTAAAGCTCATAGAACTGGTGGTTCGAGTTTCTATCGGTACTTCGTGGTGTGGTGTTGTAGACATGGAATGAGGAAAATTCCCTTTTTTCCTTGAGTTAGTTCCTAGGTGGTCAATTTTTTCTTTCTTCATTTTTTGTAATCTTTAGGTTTTGTATAAACCTTCATTCCCAATTATTATTTTTATTAAAGGCTTGTTTGGTGTAAAATTTCATATTCAGTTTATTTATTGTATTTGTTTGTCTTATGTTTCAGAACTCAGATAAATCAATCTTGAACACTCATATATGACACCCGAGAATATTTTATAACCCTTTTGTATTAGGAATTCCCTTTGGTTTTTTCCACGGACTGTGTCGTGTGCCATTTTTTAGGGTGACCACATCTGGTTTGTGACAAATTGGTATCCGATGAGGATGGATCTCTTGGTTCATGTTATTTGGGGAAGAGTTGGGATAGTTCGGGGCTAGGATTATCAGGACATGGAATTCCAATTACAAGTAGGGTTCATGTCTAGAAAACCTCCTGATGAGATTCATGTCACCAGGGGAACTCTAGTTTTATCCGATTTCTTTGTTGTGTCATGGTTTATTGATGATTGGGGAAATGAAAAGTTATTTGGGTTGATGGTCCCAATCATCTTGTTTGGCTTGGAAAACAATGTGGAACTGAGGATATTACCGAAGACCACTCTGTGTGATGGTGAAGTGATTGGTGTATAGCCTCCTACCATATGGCCAAGTCACCCACTGACACTAGTTTCTTCTTGTATATTATTGTGTCATTTTGTTTTGGAATATTGGAAATTTGGTTTTATAATTAAAATGACATGGATGTAAGAAACATAATTTTTTTTGAAATAATTTTCTAATAAATTAAAAGTTTTTTCATTTCATAAAGTGTGGAAATGAATTTTTAGAAATGTTTTAAAATGTTAAATTGTCTGTTGAAACAACCTTTTAAAAAAATTATGTTAATGTGGGTTTTGAAAATCTATTTCATAAAAAAAATTGAACTGTTGAAGATTTTTTCAAAAGGAATAATGTGTTTTAGAATTTATGTGTGGGTGTTGAAGCGGGATTTGTATTTGGTAACTACTGGCCATTTGAAAAGTATTATAAAATATTAGAAACTTTTTTTTTCAAATGAGAAGACTTGAGTTAATAATGAAATATTAATTAATGAAATAGAGGTTTTCATGAAATTTGATGTATATTTAAATGGGTTGAGATGCTTTGAAATAGTTGTGAAAGGCATGAAAGTAAGTTTTTGTTGAACAATGGGTGATTTTATATACTATTTTTTAAGATGTAAATTTGTTTTGATTTTATGGTTACCAATTTTGATAAAGAGAATGTCTGTAATAAATGTTTTTATTTTGAGAAGAGGATATTTCTGGTTTTGGTATTTGGTGTTATCAATGGTGACCACATGAATGGGTTTATAGAGAATATAAATGGTTAATGGAATTACTGGATGAGTTTTAGGATGGATATCAGGTGGGTGACAGGTGTGGCATGTAAACATGCATTTGTGAGGCTCATGAGATACCATTTATAAATGTGAAACCCACTGACACTATTTTTTAAGAAAGAATTTGAAGGAAAGTGTTGTATTTTGATAATGTGTTGTTAGGAGGTGGGGATTAAGTGTTTCAGGGATATTTATTTGGGGATGTTTTGAGTTCAATAATCCATCTTGTTTAATCAATGTTTTGTGTTGGTGTTCCGTCGATAAGTTATAATGAAGCATTGGATAGTGGTATCTTTTGAGAAAATGTTTGGGGGTCTTATGTGGTGGCCCCCCTAATGTGTTGAGTTCTAGTTTTTGGTATGTTATGACCAAATTAACATATTGATTGTGTTAGTGGGTTTTCTTTTGGCTAGGGTATCCCCCCATAAAGAGTTAAGGCATGACTAAGGTGTTTCCCACGGTGATTCGTCATTGGATGATTTTCTAGTTGATCAATATAAGGAATTTCTTCTTGGTATTTGGAGATTGAGTTTACCTCTCTTCTTTATATGTTATTTATATCTCATTATAGAGGAGGAGTGGTTGTTGGAGGTTCAAATAGGCCATAGTTGTTTATGATTCATGAGTCATCGAAGGTGAATGAAGTTCTAGGTTGTAAGTTTAGAATGATGTCTTAAAAAATCCCTTGGGTCATTTGTCAATTTCATTGAAGAAAGAGTTCATGTTAAGCCACAAGTGTGGAAAATCTAACCTAGAGTGGTTGTTATGGTAGCTTTTTGTAATCGTGTGATGTTTGGGACTATGAATAATGTTCATATCCTTGTGTTTTTTATTAGTCACAATGGTCATGTTGGGTGATGTCGTGTGATGTCATGTGTTCATTTGAAAGGAAGGGTGAAGGTTTTAAAATCATATGAGAGTCTCTGTTATTTTTGATGTGTTTCTCCCTTTCAGGTAATTACAAAATCCTATGTCTAAATGAAGGTGTTTCTATATGTCCTTGCATTCAATTTTTTCTTATCTAAAGAAATAAGGGGTGATGTGTGTGCATCCTTTAATCACTTGTTTTTGTAAAATGATGGGTTAGGGTAAAGTTAGTCTGAAGTGGTTCTTGTCTCATTGAGCTCATCTAAGATCACAGTGTAATTGTTTGTGGAACTAGAAGAAGAAGTTTCGTTCATGGGTTTTGAAAACCTGACTATGCAGAAGAAGATGCTCCAATAATCTGAGCTCTTTCTATAGGTTCTGGAGTGATGTTGGCACGTAGTTAGAGGAAATACTAGGTTCATTCAAACCTTTTTCCAATGGCTTATCCTAATTATGAAATATGGGAATAGTTTAAACCTTTGGTGTTGTCATCATGGTCCAATTGTTCTCTTTAGTTGTAGAGGTGGGAGGACCTCATTTCCATATTATATCCTGATTTTATGTTATTACCTTGGGATTCCATTGAATTTTTTATAGAAAAGGTCTAAATTTGGGCTTGGAAGATTGAAGAGAATCATCTCCGCACATTTAGTAGAAACGGTGTGCCATCCTAGGAAACTGGGTGATAAGACATAGTATCAACCACATGGTATCCACATGTTTGTGTGCCTCGACCCATGAAAGTGTGCGGAGATTTCTCCTTGGACAGAATTCTATGCGTAGTTTGCACATGGTTTTCCAAACCATGCAGACAAACCATTCGGTCTTAAAAAATCTTCAAATTTTTGGGTCTTTTCATGTCAACCCATGCTGTTCAGTTAAGATGGTTAGTTCATATCTAAGGGAGACCCACTATGAATCAAATGTATGTTATTTTGGAAATTTATACTGAGATTATTCCCCTTATGCCTGGATTCCATTCTGGCCTCCCCCTATTAGTGTCTCGACTCGATATTTAAAAAAACTAAAAAATATTCATACCTCATATAGTAGTGAGTTTATTTGGGTCTCCCCATATCTGTAACAAGGTTTTCTACCTAGTGTTAATATGGAAATATGTACTATTTTTTAGAGTTATTTAACTACCACCTTCCACCATGAGTAAGAGTTTCTATAGTAGTTCCCCTAATGGTTTTGTTGATGTAAGACTGCAGTGACCTCGTTCATTTTCATTGTCCATTGCAGGTAAGTTTCTTGAGATTTGTTCGGATAGTGTTTGAGGTGTTTTGTATTTAGATGTAGTTTGAGTACGCTTGATTATTTTAGAAAGTGGGGTATGTTTTGGTTGGTGAATTCTTTCCTTCCTTGATTGATAAATTGGAGTTTTTTTCCTTTTGGGGTGGGTGAAACTTGGAAAAGGAGATCATTTTTTCCTTTTAGTTGGGTTTTGTTTTTTTCTTTTATACTTGTTGAGGAATTTTTAGGGCAGAAGTTTTTATGGTAGGGATAATTTTTACATACATGAATTATATTAAATGTTTTTATAATTTAATTAATATTATTTAATTATTTTTGGGGCTTTCCAATGTAGTTTTAAAAGAAAGGCAGTTTTTTCATGATTTGGGCCAAAACGAGGCGCCCATTTCTTGTTTTAAAATCAATTTTTGGTTTTTTAAAATCCTTCATTTTTCATCCTTTTACACCTATTCCACTTCCCAATTTGAAATCCCCGAGTATTGTGAAACCACTATATCCATTTGGACCAATAATAATCCATAATCAGGATGTATTTGCATTTTTATTAAGGTATTGGGCAAGCCTGTAAGCCTATTTCCTATATTACAAAAATTAATTATTTAATATATCAATCATTTTGTATGTTTTTTGGTGATTTCAACTCTCACCCGAGACCACCTACCCAAGGTGTTCCCCCATGCTCTTTTACCCTTCTTTGGTGGTCATATTCATCATGAATTTGTGTAGAATGTACATGGATTCCTAAAATTGACCATATTTGAAGATGTAACTTTTTTCCTTCATAACTCTTTAAATTTTAACTCTTTTACCTCCATTTCAGTTCTCAGTAGACCTAATCAGCCTTATTTGAAACCCATATTCATTTTTGGCTATTTTTATATTTCTCTACAGCTGTATTTGGGGCGTTTTATTCAATATATCTCAAGTAAGTGGGTCTCCTTCCTTCTTTCTCCAATTTTCTTAGGGTTTCTTCCTTTTTATTAGGGTTTCATCCATATTTTCTTGAAGATTCTAATTTCTATAATGTTGGGATTTATACCTAGGGTTTTATTTGGGATTTATTTGACTAATATTGTGGTTTTAGGATTTATTTAACTCCCTTTTGGGGGAGTGGTGGTGCATGTGAACTTTTGCACGAGGATTTGGTTTATTGACATTTTAGGTAGGTGATTCCATGTTTAAGCATTTCATGATGAGTAGGATTTATTTATTTATTTATTCATAATTTTCCAAATATATTTTTTGTTGTGGAAAAAATATTTTTTGGTAGCGTTGGTTGAGGGGTTAATTTTAAAGAGGCATTTTTGTGAAAACAATGTGAGTTTTTCTTTTGTATTCCATGTTGTCCCACTTGAGGTTATTTTATGTTTCATTAAATGGTTTTATTAAATAGTTAAATTGCTGAAAATTATAGTTTTATGTTATACTGGTATTCATTTGGTTTCAAAATAGGTTTATTAGATGTATTTTATATGAAAATCTTGGTTACACTCCTTGGAATTTTTTTATGAAGGTTTTAAATGGATTCTTGATTTATGTAAGTGGTGAAACAATGTTGGAAAACTATTTTGGTAGGACTGTACTTTTGAAATGGTCAAATTTAATGTTAATGAAATTTTATGTGATTGTACTGTCTTGTAATTTATTTAAAAAAATTTAAATTATTTTTTAAGTGTAAAAGTGATGTGAAAGCCATTGTCAAATGTTTTGGTGTAAGTATGGTTTAAAAATGAATTTGAATGAAAAAGGAATTTATCTGACATTTGTGTAGGATCTTTGGTGTGTGTGTGATTTGTAAAAGTAATTTAAATTTGTAAATGGTATTTCATGGCTTGTGGAACTTGCTTTACCACTAGAGGAATAACCTGGGTATCTAAGTCGGTGGACATGTATAAGAATTCTACTGATCCCATGGGGTCTTGCCCCTATTTCATGTATCATGTTTGAAAACGACAACACTAACTATACTATGATAATTATGTTGTTGGGGGACCATTAGATTATGGTTATGATCCTTACTAGTGTCTCATGTTCATGAGATAGAATATATGCATGGTTACTTTTACCGAGATAAGAGGTACCTCGGGCGCACAGCAAGCTAGTCTGTAGGGGTGTTCCCTTTGCAAGTTCTCAATGGAAATTTTATACTCAACATTGTCATATGGTGTGTCTTAATGAAAAAATTCAGCATCTTTTGCATTTTATTGAAAATTATTGATCCTCTAAATATCCCACTTGAAAACTAATTTTATTTAATGTTTAATTCATTAATCATTTTTACTAAAATTTCTTGTTTATAAAACTTGCAAGATTTTGTATTATAATTATTTTCACATGAAATATTTTTTTGGTGGAAACTTACTGGTCATTTTCTCACACCCTAGTTAAACTGTTGGTTCTATATGGAATTGGATATGTTTTTTTTTCAGTTTTGGGTAAAGCACTTAGAACTGGTGGTATGGGTTTCTAGTGGTCCTTCATGGTGTGGTATTGTGGAGATGGATTGAGGGTGATTCCCCATTTATTTGATGTGGTTCTTGGGATATAAATTTGAAATTTTTCTTTTTTTATAGTCATTGTTCTTTATGTAATCCTTCACTCCCAATTCTGTTTTTTATTAAAGTCTTGTTAGAGGTAGATTTTCAGTTTTAGTGTATTTATTGTATCGGGTTGTATTATGTCTCTGAACATGGGAAATTGTTCCCAAACAGTCATATATGATACTCAAGAACTAGGGGAAACCCATGGGGATCATGAACTCTCTTCGGGTCTTGACATGGACTGTGTCGGGTGCTGGTTTTTGTACGTGACTAGATCTAGTTCGTGGAAAATGGTATTATATGAGGTTCACTCTCTTGGGTCATGTTATTTGAGGAAATGTTGGGATATTTTGAGACTAGGATTTTCAGACATGACATTATAATATTGAGTAGTGTGTCTGGGAAACACATCTCATTATGAGATTCACATCGCTAGGGGAAGTAGGGTTTTATCCGATATCTTTGTTTCTCATGGTTTTTTTATGATTGGGGAAACTAAATGTGTGTTGGGTTGATGGTGCCAATGAACTTGTAGGGCCTGAAAAACCATATAGACCCAAGAATATTTCCCTAGAAGACTCTCTATGATTTTGATGTGATTGGAATATGTCTTACAACCATATTTCCAAGTCACCCACCGATAGTAGTTTTCTCTCGTACTGTATTGTATCATTTTTTAAAATCAAGGAAATATGTGTTTTGAATAAAAATTACATGGTTTAATGAAATTTGAATAATTTTTGAAATGATTTTATAATAAATTGGAAGTTATTTCATTTCCAAAATGGTAGAAATGAATTTTATTAATTGTTTTTAAATGGAAAATTATGTGTTTACCCCACCTTTTAAAACATAAATTAGGTTAAACTGGCATTTGAAAATCTATTTCAAATAATATTTTCTGAACTAGTGAATTTTTTTCAAATTTAATAAAGTGTCTTAGAATTTATATTTGGGGGTTGAATATGGATTTTTATTTGGTAACTACTTTGCATTTGAAATGTTTTACAAAATTTTAGAACCTTGTTTTGAAAGGAGAAGAGTTGAGTTCTTAATTAAATGGGGATTAATGAAATTGAGTTTTTCAGAAAATTAGAAGTGTTTTGAAATTGGATTATTTTTTCTTGAAAAGTTTGTTCAAGTCATGAAAGTGAGTTTCTATATAATGATGGGTGATTTTTATAAATTGGTTTTTAATAATTAAATTGGGTTTTAATTTTATGTTTAGCAGTTTTGAGAAAGGGAATGGGTGGTTAACATGTTTTGATTTTGAAAAGAGGAATGGTTTGGTTTTTGTCTTAGGTGTTCTCAAGGGTGACCACATGCATAGGTTTATATTGTAATATGGATGGATAATGGAACAAATAGATGAGTGTTAGTATGGATATGGGGAGGGTGCATGGTGTGGCATAAAAACATTCATTTTTGAGGCTAATGAGATGTCATTGGTAAATGCGCAACCCACCAACACTTTTTTTAAATGATTTTAATGAAATTTGTTGTTTCTGGATAATTTGTGGTTTTGTGGTTTGGCTTATGTTTTTTGGGATTGTTATTGTGGGTTGTTTCGAGTTCAACATCTTCCATAGATTAAACGATTTTTGGGGTTGGTGTTTAGTCTATATGTTGGAATGAAACATTGGTCAGTGGTATCTTTTGAGAAATATTTCGGCAGGACAATATGGTGGATCCCCTCATGTGTTCAGTTCAATTTTGTGGTATGTTGTGACCAAATGACTATCTTGGGTGGGCCCTTGGGTTTTTTTGTTGGGTAGGGTACACCCCCATAATGACTTAATGCATGACTGATTGGTGGCCCCTAGAGATTAACTTTGGTATGATTCTCGATTTGATCAATATAAATAACATCTTCTTGTGATCTTGAGATTGAGTTCATCCCTCTTCTTTTGGGTTATGTGTATCCCATTATAGATGGACAGTTTTTGGGGGAGGTTTAAATTGACCATAGGTTCTTATGTTCCCTAAGTCATCGACGGTTAATGCAGTTCAAGGTTGTATGTGAGGAATGATGTCTTAAAGGGAATTTGGGTCTTTTTTCAGTTTCATCCAAGCAAGAGTTAATATTAGGCCACCAGTGTGGAAAAATCTAGCCACGATTTGTGGTTATGGCCTCTATCTGGAATCGTGTGATGTTTGAGACTCAGCATAAGGTCTCTCTCCTTTTTTTCTTTTATTAACTGCAATTTTCATGTTCAGTGATTCCTTTTGATGTCATGTGTTTTTTTGACTATAAGGGTGAAGGTTATACTAACTAATAAGAGTCTTTGTTCTTTCAGATGTGTGTCTCCCATTAGGGAAATATCAAATCCTATGTCTATGGTAATGTGTTTCTATGTGTCCATTCATTCTTTTTTTCCCCATCCAAAGAAACAAGTGGTGATGTATGTGCATCCTCTAAGCCTATTTTTTGGTAAAATGATGGGTTAGGGTAAAGTGTGTTTGATGTGTGTCATGTATCATTGATCCCATATGAGATCATGTTGTAATAGTTGGTGGAACTTGAAGAAGAAGTTCTATTGTTGGGTTTCTAGAGCCGAACTATGAGGAACGAGATGATTCAATCATTTGTTCTCTAAAAACATGTCACAGAGTAAAGCTAGCGTGTTGTCAGGGTAAATCTCAGGGTTGTTCAAACCATTTTTCAATGTTTCATACTCGGTATGAAAGATGGAAATAGTTTAAATATATGGTTTCATCATCTTGTTCCAATTGTTTCCATTCTATGATGTTGGTGCAAGGAACTCGTCTCTAGGTTATATCCTCAGTTTAAGTTTTTCCCTTGGGTTTTCAATGATTTTTTCATGAAAAGGATGATATTTAGGCTAAGAAGGATGAAGAGAATGTTTTTCGCACGATTAGTTGTAACGATGCACAAACCTAGGAAACCATGTTTTAAGAACTTGTAGCTACCACGCGGTCTCCACATGTCTGTGCACCATAGCCCACGTGACCATGCGAAGCTTCCAATATGGAAAACATTCTCTTCGTGGTTAGTGCACGGTTTCCCAAACCGTGCAGAGTAACTATGTGGTCATGCGAACTCTTTAAATTTTGAGGTTTTTTCGTGCCAGGCCATGCAGGTCGGTTATGATGGTTTTTTCTTATTATAGGGTGATAGAATATGAGTCTCATGTAATTTCTTTTGGAAAGGTGTAATTAAATTCTACCCCTAAAGTTGGGAGTCTGTTTAGGCCTCCCCCTGTTATTGTCCCGATTCAATGTCAGAAAAATAAATTAGTTTCCCCTTATGGTTGGGAGTTTATTTGGGTCTCCCCATATTGATAACTATGTTTTATCCCAAGTGTTTTTCTGGAAATAGGTAGTCTTGTTCAGAGTTATTTAGTAAATTACTTCCTCATTTAGTAAACATTGGGATTGGAGTGAACCCAATTATTTTTTGATGTAAGATTGTGATGACCTCATTTGTTTTCGTTGTTCATTCAAGGTAAGTTTCCTGAGATTGGTTCGGATAGTGTTTGATGTGTTTTTTTGGGGATTATAAGGACCATGCCTTATTACATTACATAATATTGAATTTAGTCAAGAATTCACATCCATTCACATTGAGAATTTTTGATGAATAGATCTTTAGAGAATTTGGACATAATACATTCATGACATTATTCAATATTACAAAGTGGATAACATAAATAAAGTATTCATTTCTGAAAATAGTTAAATCTTTTCAAACAAAACATTATTTAATTGAAAATTATTCAAACTTTTAACATGGATTCCTTCATTGTCTTACTCATCCTCATAACCTGTGAAAATTATTTAAAAACATGGGATGAGCACAAAAATCATTTTAGGGTATATAAAAAGAAAGAAATAACACATTAGTCTATGAACACTAGTAACCTAAGAAATTATTTCCAAAAGGCATACTTGTTTCCCAAATATACTTAATTAGTGAAACATTAGATTTAAAAAAGAACCAAAAAAAATAAGAATATAAATGTAACCATAAATCAATCTTGGGGAATTACTTACATAATCATGTAACCCTCTATACAACCTTATAATATGTAACCCTTACGGCTACCTTAGAATTTGTGTAACTATCGCAGTTACATGTGGAGTAACCATATGGCCTTCCTCCAACATACACATACCCAATGTATTGGAGAGAAATATATGCCCCACACCTCATCATATAAAATTCTCAAGAACCGTAACATAACATATAACCACAATAAATGTATAAAAACATTCCTTTCAAATTTGGTAAAATAGAATTCTAAAAGAGGATTTTAAAAGAAAATCCCCTTATAAATATCATATAATTCAAGTGAGAATGAATTTAGTGGATGGGTTATGTATATACACTGTAAGTAAATATAAATTAACATAATATAAATATAATTAATCACACAAACATTCTTAATACAACACAACTAACGAAATAGAATGTTAACCAAAAGAATAGAAGATTTGGTTAAAAATCCCTTACCTCGGGTTTGTCTTACATCCAACTCATTTAAACTGCATTTATAATGGTTAAAAGTGTTTAATTATTATCTTAAAGAAACTTATTCATCTTTATAACATATTATATGATCATTTTATAAATCATTTCACCCTTTAATTGTTAGTATTTGGTTACTTGCACTATTTTCAGTGAGTTCTTTACATGATTTCCATGACTGGTTCATGATGGATGTTCTAGTCAATTGGAAGTGAATATCTAGAATTGTAAAGGAGTATTATTTACATATTTCCATAACCATAAATTATACCATTTATCATTATGTGTTCTTTCAGGAGTATGATTCATAAGTTAAAACAATAATGATGTTTGTTTAGATCATTTTAGTGGTTCTTTGATAATAACGACCTCATTTTTTGTTATAAATTAAAAAAATGTGTTCAAAAGAATTCCAGAACCATGTATGAGACATGATACATATACTATAAACTATATAAACCATAAATATGGTTTCACAACCAGCCTTGAAGAAATTAAAGCAGATCAAAATCACATCATCCATGATGTCGGTAATTCGACACATCACGGACAATGTTTTCAATTCCTTGAATAATTGTAGTAGGTGAAGAAAATTCATGATGAATATTACATAAACATGAGAAAATATAGAATATACAAGAATCTGGAACTTTCATACATCTTTGATAGGAGGAGGTGTGGAGATAGGATGAAAATAAAAGAACACAAAATAAACGAAAATTTAAGAAATCCCTTACGAAAATTTGGAAGCCTGACAGTGTCGTATAAAATTTAATAAAATAGTTTAATGAGAGAAAAGGGGTATCTAATAATTATTACATAATATAGGTAGTAATTGGAATATCTAATGAAATATCCCAACATAATCCTACGGGAATGAAAAATAATTAAATAAAATTAATAAAACGAAAGAATATAAAAGTGGATGTTTATCCCTTAGTCTCTTCTCCTTGAGATCCCTCTTAAGGCCTTTGGTTATGGATTTTTCATGAGACCAGAAGACCTAGGAGATGGTTAAGAACCTTGGGAGTATTTTTTTGTAGAAAATAGGTAAGGCTCAAGGCTTGAGAGGTGTGGGAGGAAGAGGGAAATGATGGTGGTATTTGTAGTCGAAGAGATGGGTTATTTTTCCTTATTTTAATCATTATTATAATATTTGGGACTATGACTTTGAATAGTCATAGTTCATGTGACCCCAAATAGTATTTATGGAATCATAGTTCGAACCAGGTTGCCTTACATAACTTATGATGTCATAAATAGATTATTTTAGTGATAATTTGAATATAGGGTATTTTACCACATTCCACTACTCATAAAAAATTCATGCAATTTAGAAAAATACAAAAAAATTACCCTAACCATTTTTCAACATGTAAAATTAAAAAAAGAACTCCATTTTTTTAAAATATTTTTTTATATATTATTAATTAAATTCTTAAATAAAATCATACTTAATTCAAAAATTAACAATTTTAATTCTATAATTAATTTTATATCACATTGAAAAATTAACCAAGATATCATTATCAAATATCCTTAATAAAATAAAATAATAATAAACTTAACTATTCATTAGGGTCATATTACTATTCATATTACTATTCATAAGGGTATGTTACTATTCAAAAAAACAATTTGGCGTCATTAGACTCCAAATAACTTACTAAACACATCTGTAGATGATCATTTTTCGAAATTCAAAACCATGAGGTGGAAATTTTATTTTTAAATTCTAGTTATAAATACCTATTTAAAAAGACGTTTGTGCATTTATTTTTGGAAAACCATGGGGCATTACATTATCCCTGCCTTTTAGAAATTGTGTCCTTGTAATTTTATTTACTTATTAAACAAGTGAGGGTAACTTTCCATCATAGAATTTTCAGACTCACATGTTGCTTCTTCTACCATATGTTTTCTTCAAAAAAAATTTACCTAGTAGATTACCTTATTCCACAATACCTATTCCCTTCGATCAAGAATATAAACTTGTTTTTCATCTAAAAAAAGGATATCTTCCACCAAAAATGCTTCTAGGCTCAAAACATAAGTTGAATCCGGAACATACTTTTCCAACATCGAATCATGAAAAACATTGTGAACCTGAGACAAAATTGGAGGTAATTATACTTGGTATACAACTAGTCCAACATTCTCTAGGATTTCAAAAGGACTGATGAACCACGAACATAGCTTCCCTTTCTTACATAAACACATCAAACTTTTCTAAGGAGATATTTTAAAGAAAACATTGTCACCTACCATGAAAAAGAAGTCTTTTTTTATGTTATCTGTATATTTTTTCTGCATTCTCTGAGCTGTGCACATGTGTTGTTTGATCATATTCACTTTCTCATCCACTTCCTCTTCTAATTCCGAACCCATCAACATTCTTTCACCAATTTCATCACAAAATGATGGAGTCCGACCCCAATTTCCATACAATGCCTCAAAATGTGCATTCTTTATACTGAAATTAAAACTATTATAATAAGAAAACTCAACAAAAGAAATATGTTGATAACAACTTCCCTGACAGTCCATTGAACAAGCTTGAATCATAACCTCCAATGTCTGAATCGTTTGTTCTAACTACCCATCTGATTGAGGATGAAAATATGTACTAAAATTTGACTATGTTCCCAATGACTTTTCAAGTCCCATAGAAATGTTAGAAGTGAACTTGGGTTCCCGGTCAGATACAATAAAAGTAGGAACTCCATGTAACCTAACATTCTCTTGGAGGTATAGTCGAGAAAGATGATCCAGAGACATTGTATCTCAAATAAATATAAAATGTGAAGATTTTTTATGATGATCAACAATAACCTAAATCGCATTACTACCATTATATGTATTTGGTATTCCCACCACAAAGTCTATTAATACATTATCCCATTTCAATTCTGGCATTGGCAAAGGCTGAGGCTTCCCCATCAGAAACTGCCACTCTACTTTAACCTATAGACATGTCAAATATTTCATGGTAGAATAAGAAATATCTCATTTCATTTCATCCCCCCAATAATACTCCTGAATATTTTGAACATCTTAGTACTACCATGATTAACCGAAAATGGAGAACTCTGAGCTTCACACAATAAATCTTTATTCAACTGGGAATCAAAAGGCACACACTATCATTTTCCAAATTTTAAAACAAAATCTTTATCAATGTTAAAATCTGACAACATAACCATTTTAACTGATTCTACATTTTTCTATTGCTCATGGTCTTCCTTATGTACTTGATTAATTATATCTAATATCAATTAATGCACTAAAACATGAGACAAAACATAGGTATTTCTTGCACCATCAAATTCTAACCCAAAATTCATCAAATCATTAAAAAATGGATCATGTTTCAAATGTAACATGGTTAGTGATGCAAGATGTTTTCAACTCAAGGCATCTTGCACTTTATTTTCTTCTCTAGGATGGTAGTTTATCATGCAACCGTAATACTATTTCTATTCAAGTAATCTTATCTACCTCATTTTTAATTCCTTTTGAGTGATTATATACTTCAGAATTTTATGGTCGGTATATATTTTAAATTTGGCGCTGTATAAGTTAGGCCACCAAATTTTCAAAGTCAATTCAATGTCATGTGTGGAATAATTTAACTCATGGGGTTTTAGTTTTCTTTAAGAATAAGCAGTTACTTGATTGTTCTACATCAAAACACAACCATCTACCTTCAACGAATCATCACTGTAGATGAAAAAATCACCATTTCGAGAAGGCAAGGAAAAAACTGGATTATTCACCAATATCTTCTTTAGTTCATGAAAAAAATATCACATTCTTCTGTCCATATAAATTTAACCCCTTTTAGTGTTAACATAGTTATCTGGAAAGATAACCATGCAATGTTCTTAAAAAAATTGTCAGTAATAACCCACTAATCCATGAAAACTATGAATTTCTATGACATTTTTCTATCTTGTCCATTCATCAACCACTTTTGTTTTGGTAGGATCAACTGTTATTCCATGATTATTTAAAAGGTTCCAAAGAAAAGAAATCGGTTACAACCAAATATCACACTTGCCGAATTTTCCATTTAGTTTCTTCTCCTTTGAGGTTTATAAAACAACCCTTAGATGTTTATCATTCTCCTCATTATTTTTAGAAAATACTAGAATGTCAACAATAAAAAAACAGAAAACTTATCATAAAACTGATGAAATATTCTATTCATAATAATCACGAATACAATATTTGAATTAGTTAACCTAAATAGCATAACAACATATTCATAATTCCCATATCTAGTATGACTGGTAGTATTTGGGATTTCATACTCTTTGACATTCATCTGATGGTACCGAGATCTAAATTCAAGCATATAAAAGTACTGATATCCCTAGAGTTAATCAAATAAGTCATCAATATGGGGAAAGGATACTTGTTTTTAACAGTTATGTTATTCAAAACACTATAATCGATGAAAAGTGTTATGGAACCATTGTTCTTTTTAACAAACAAAACCCAATCTCCCCATAGTGTAGTGTAAGGATGAATGAAGCATTTATCAAGAAAATCCTGAAACTGATTTTTCAATTCATGATGTTCTATTTTATCCATAGGATATGGGGGTTTTGAAATTAGATTAGAATCAGGAACAATGTCAATTGAGAATTTGACTTCTCGATTAGGTATGACACAGGGTAACGCATCAGGGGAAAAACCATGGTATTCATTTACAACTGGCACATCATAAATCTAAACAGTTCCCTTATTTTAAACAATATGAGAAATATATCATTAATTTCCATATTTCAATTGTTTCTCAACTTATAGATATTTTCTCAATTGTGTGGGTTCATTCTTGTATACAAACTAAAACACTTTTGAAAAAATAACATCATTCATTTTACATTCTATCTTAGCATGATAAACCAAAATCCAATATATTCCCATAATAACCTCAAAATCGACTTAGGGTAAAACAGCAAGGTTTTCATGTAAAGTATTTCCACAAACCAAAATAGAATTATTCTTATAATTTATCTTTGCTATAATATTTCCCCCTTGTGTTTTAACAACTTTAGGTCACATTTATTGAGTTGATATTTCTAATTTTCCAGAAAATTTCTCTAAGATGAAGGAATTTGTATACCCCATATCAAAAAAAAACATTAGTGAAATTTGAGTAAAAAAGAATTACATGATACAACTTCATTAGATGGCTCGACATCTGCTGAAGTAGTCGCAAAATATCTCACTACACCTTTCTCGTTATAGTTTGGCTTCTTTGCATCATTTGGATCTCTCTTTGGGTATTCATTTTCATTGTGACCCATCTCACCACATTTAAAACACTTTATGGTTTTTTTATTTGGATTGGTCTTAGGATAAATTTCATTACAATATCAGGTCATATGTAAAAACTTTCCACATTTAAAACACTACCATGTTTTGGTAATACATTTCTCAGTGTGCTTCTTGCCACACTTTTCACAAACTATAAACTGGATTTTCTTACCATCTAATTTTTTTGGAAGATTCTTACCCATCGCTTTCCATCTAGACCTCTTATTCTCTTTGTATTCAAAGTGCACATGATTGCTAAAAAATAAATCTATACCCACTCAGCACATCATACAAGATTCACATATCATTTGAATTCAGCAGAGGTCAATGCCCTTCGATTCCTTGGCTTCAGTCCTTCGTAGAAACGTTTGATGTTTCTATCAAGAACCATGATAAGATTTGGAGCATAACTATTTAGTGGGTGAAGTTAGATTCATACATAGCCAAAAAATCCTCCACCTTTTTCTTTAATTCAATGAATCTTTTTTCTATCCTATGTTGCACCACCTTTGGAAAAAAAATTTAAGGAAAATACTTTTAAATTCATCCCACTCTAAGGCATCAATATCCGCTCTATCCATGATATTCCTTACCATTGACCACCACTAATCTGCTTCACCTTCAAAATAATAAATTTAATGACTTACCTTTTGATTATTTTAACATCCCATAACATCGATTATATTTTCAAGGGCTTTAATCCATCCATTATCCGTTACTGGTTCAGAAGATCCATTGAATGTAGGAGAGTGTTGTCTCATAAAATGTTCCACTATTTTCATATTTTGTTCTTGTAACTGTAATATTTATATTGTATGTATACCACCACCATTTATTTATTTTTTTATCTGATCCATTACTATCACAAACGGCTCGGTTCCAATCCCTATAATTCTGGGTTGTAGATTTGAAAGGTTGTCTCTTAGTTGGTGCCTTTCCTCTTCAACATCCTCATTTTGTCTGCGGACAACCATTATGAACAAACATATATTATAAGGAGAAACGTGATAATATTATATTTCTATAACATTTAAAATTAATCATAGAGTAAAAATCATTTATGGTATTCTATGAACATCATTCTAACCCGTAAAGTTATCAAAACCATCCTCTGATACCAACTATAAGGACCCGAACTTATTGCATTACATAATGTTCAATTTATCAAGAATTCACATCCTTTAAAATTGAGGATCTTTTCTAATTTATATCTTTAGATAATTTGGACATAAAACATTCATATAATTACACATTATTATAGAGTTGATACAATAATTATAGTATTTATTTCTTGTAAAATATAAAAATTTTATCAAAAAAACATTTCATTTACAATTATTAAAAAAGTTTACATAGCTTCCTTCATTATCTTACACATCCTTATAACCTATGAAAATCATTTAAAAACATGGGATGAATAGAAAAATCTCAGAAAGGGATATAAAAGTATGGAAAACCACATTACTCCATGAACACTTGTAATGTTTGAAATCATTTTTATAATACGTAATTGTCAACCATATTTACTTACATTGTGAAAAAAGAGATTTAAAAAAGATCCAAAATAACATAAGAACCAAAATATAACCATAAATACATCTTTGGGTGTCCCATACGTAATCTTGTAACCCTCTTGGGTACCTTATAATTTGTAACCCTCACAGATACCATACAATTTGTGTAACCATCGTAGTTACACATGGAGTAACAACACGGCCGACCTCCAACATACACATAACCAATGAATTTGATAGAAATATAGGACCCACCATTCATCATAAACAGTTCCCATGGACCATAACATAATCATACAACATTAATAGTTTTATAAAAACATTCCATTTCAATTTGGTAAAAGAGAATTTTAAAAGAGAATTTTAAAAGAAAAGCCCCTTATAAATTGCATATAATTAAACTGAGAATGAGTTGAGTTGATGGAATATGTATATACATTTTAAATACATATTAATCAACATAATATAAATATAATTAATCAAACAAACATTTTTAATACAACACAAATAACGATGTAGAATGTTAACCCAAAGAATTGAAATCGGGTTAAGAATTCCCTTACCTTGGGTTTGTCTAACTTACAACTCATTTAATCATTTTGTATAATGGTTAAAGTTTTCTATTAATATATTAATGAAAAATATTAATCTTTATAACATCATTTATTATCATTTTATAATATCATTTCTCCTTTCAATTTTTTGTATTTTGTTCCTTGCACTGTTTTCGGTGAGTTCTTTACATGATTTCCAGGATTAGTTCATGATGGATGTTTTTGTAAATTGGATGTGAAATGCTAGAATTGGAATGTATAAGTATTTACATAGGTCATGAATAATTAATTATTACATTTATCATTTTGAGTTATATCATGAGGATTATTCATAAGTAAAAACATTAATGATTTTCGTTTAGATCATTTTAGTGGTTCTTTGATAATACAGACCACATTATTTTTTATAAATTAAAACCATGTTTAAAAAAGAATTATAGAACCATGGATGGGACATAATACATATATTATAACATGGTTCAATCATGAAAATCGTTTCATGACCCTTCTTTAAGGAATAAATTCATATTGAAATCATATCATCCATGATGTCGATAATTCGACACATCACAGACAATGTTTTTAATTCCATGAATAAGTGGGGGAGGAGAAGAAAATTGATGATGAATTTCCCATGAACATTATAACATGAAAAATTTAAAATATTTTGGGGCTTTTATGCCTCTTTTATAATAGAATCTAAGGAAAGAAGAAGAAAAAAAGGAACTCAAAATAAACAAAAATTTGAGAAATCCTTTATGAAAATTCGGCAGACTAACGACATCATTTAAAATTTACTAAAATAATATGATGAGAGAAAAGGGGTATCTATTTATTACTACATAATATGGGCAGTATTGTGGATATGGGATGAAATATCCAAACATTATCCAAAAGGAACGAAAAAGAATAACATAAAATGAAAGAAAAGAAAGAAAATAAAAGTGGGCTTTTACCTCATGATCTCTTCTCCAATAGATCCTTCTTAAGTACTTTGGTTTTGGCCTTTTGGTGTGACTAAAAGATCTAGGACATGGGGAAGAGCCTTGGGAGGAGTTTTGTGAAGAACATTGGTAAGGATCAAGGATTTATTGATGTGGGAGGAAGAGGGAAATAATGGCGGTATTTATAGTAGAGGAGAGGGGGTATTTTTCATTATGTTAATCATTATTATAATATTTTCACCCAAGACTAGGAATAGTCACAGTTCATTTGACATGAAATAGTAATAATGTCAAGTGAGTTAGAACCATGTGTCCTTACTTCTCTTATGTCAAAAATAGGCTACTTTACTGATAATTTTAATATATATTTTTTTACCATCTTTCACTATTCATCGAAAATTAATGAATTTTAGAAAAATCCAAAAAACATAGCCAAACATTATTTTGACATGTAGAATTCAGAAAATAACTCCAATTTTTGTAAATAATTTTGAAAATATTATTAATTTGATTTTTAAATATAATCATACTTAATTAAAAAATTAACAATTTTAATTCTATAACTACATTTATATAACATTGAAAAATTAACCAAGATGCCAACATCTTAAAGCCCTGAGAAAATAAAATAAAAACAAAATTTAATATTCATTAGGGTCATATTATTATTCATAAGGATATGTTATTATTCATAAAAAACCATGATGGTTTGATTAGACTCCATATAACTTACTGAACACAATTGTAGATGTCTGTTTTTCAAAATTAAAAATATATATGTGGAAAATTTATTTTTAAATTCTAGTTATAAATATCTATATAATACAATATTTTGTACATTTATTTTTGTAAAACCTTGGGGTGATAATGGGATGTAGTTTGAATATTATTTATCATTTCAGGAAGTGGTGTATATTTTTTTGGTGAGATTATTCCTTCCTTTGTTGATAAATTAGAGGTTTTTTGGCCTTTTGTGGAGGCAAAACATAGCAAAGGAGTCCATTTTGGCTTTTGGTTGGGTTTAGTTTTCTCTTTTATCCATACTGTGTCTTTCTGATGGAAAAATTTTTTATGGGGTGTGGGGATAATTTTTACATCCATGAATTCTTTTAAAGTTATTTTTCATTTAATTCTTATTATTTATTTGTTGGTTGTGGTTTTTCTTTTAGTTTTGAAGGAAAGGGTGGTCTTTTAGGAATTGGGAAAATCCATGAGCTCATTTCTTGTTTTAAATTTTTTTTTCTTATAACACCTTAATTTTTCTACATTTAAAATTCATTATACTTCCCAATTGGAACCACCTAGTAAATTAAAACCACAATATCCATTTTAACCTCATAAGAACCTATAATCATGATGGATTAGGATTTTTTATTAAGGAATTAGGCCATCCCATAAGCCCATTTACTACATTAAAAAAATATAATTATTTAATATCACATTAACTATTAATGGTTTATAAGTGATTCTAACTCCCATCCAAGACAACATACCATTGGTGCACCCCCATTCTATTTTCTCCCACTTTGGAGCTCAAATTCATCCCGAATTAGCGAAAGCATCTCCGGATTCATCAAATCATCCAGATTTGAAGAGGAAACTTGTTTCTTTCATAACTCATTTATTTTTTACTATATTACATCCATTTATATTCTAACATTACCTAATCAGCTTTATTATAACCCCAATTTCATTTTTGGCTATTTTTAAATTCATCTACTAGTGTATTTGAGGCGTTTTATTCAAGATATCTCAAGTAAATGGGTTTCCTTTCTTCCCCCATTTTCTTAGGGTTTCTTATTTTTTCTTAGGGATTCATCCATATTTTCTTGAATTTCCTAATATCCATAAAGTAGGTATTAGAAACTAGGGGTTTATATTATTTTTATTGGTATAATCATGTGATTTTATGTTTTATTTAACTCTGTTGTCGTGCGGCGATTGTGTAGTTGAACTTTCACACAAGGATTTTGTGATTTGACATTTATTTTAGGTGATTAAATGTGTATAAAGTTATTAATGAGTTCAATTAATTGATTTAATTATTTATAATGTTACTAATATGTTGTGTGTGGTGAGAAAACTATTTTTTGGTAGCATTGGTTGAGTGCCTAATTTTAAAGATGCATTTTTGTGTACAAAAGTGTGTGTTTGTCTTGTGTAATCCAGGTTGTACCACTGGGGACTATTTTATTATTCATCAAATGGTTTTATTAAATGGTTATAGGTCTTAAAATTATATTTTATGTAATATTAGTATGAATGTTGTTTCAAAATAGGGGTTATAGAAGGATTTTTGGTGCAAATCTTTGTTACACTCATTGGAATTTTTTATGATGTTTTTAATTGGTTTCTTAATTAATGTAAGAGGTGAAACTAGGTAGGAAACCCATTTTGGAAGGAGTGCACATTTTAAATGGTCCATTTTAATGTGAAAGTGTTGTTATGGGATGTGTAATATTTTGAAATTTTTAATTAAATAATATAAAGTATTTATTAAGGTTTGAAAGAGATGTGAAATGTGTTGTGGGATGTTTTGGTGTGAGTATGGTTTCAAGATGCATTTGATTGAAAAAGGAAATTATGTGACATATTTTTAGGATTTTTGGGTTTTTGTGATTTGGAAATAGTATTTTAATGTGAAAATTTTATTTCATGGCCTGTGGAACTTGTTTGAGCACAAGAGGGAAAACCGAGTTATCCAGGTCGGTGGACGTGTACTAGTATGTTAGTTATTCTGTGGGGTCATGCCCCTGTTTCACATAGAAATTTTCACTATTAATGAACTAATGAAAATATTATGAGTATGATCTTAGGGGCCGCTATTTTATGGTTATGATCCATACTACTAACTCGTGTTCATGAGAACGAATATTTGAATTGATACTTTCACCGAGATATGAGGTACCTGGGACCCACAACGAGCTACTGCCTATGGGTGTTCCTCTTGCTGGTGCTCATTGCAAATTTTACACTCATCTTCTACATACAGTGTTTTTCAATGAAAAAATTCAGTATCATGTGCATTTTATTTAAATATATTGATCCATAAAATATCCCACTAGAAAACTAGTTTTTTTAATATTTAATTTCCTAATCATTTTATCTAGCATTTCTTATTTACAAAACCTGCAATATTTTTATCTTATAATGATTATCACATGGAATATTTTTTTGGTGGTATCTACTGGTATTTTTCTCACACCCTACTTACACCATTCGTTGTAGGTAGAGTTTGTATTGTTTGTTGGAGGTTTGGCTAAATCTCATTGAACTGCTAGTTTGGGTTTCTAGTGGTCCTTCAAGTTGTGGTATTGTGGATATTTCTTGAGGATGATTCCCCCTTTCCCAGAGGTTGTTCTTGGGTAGTACAATTTGGCTTTATTATTTTTTTGTAGTCCTTGGGATTTGTATAAAAAATGTTTCCCAATTGTAATTTTTATAAAACGCTTGTTTGGGGTAAAATTTTTATATTCAGTTTATTTATCATATTTGGTAGTCTTAAGTTTCTTAACTCACATAAAACATTAAAAAACACTCATATATGTTACCTGGGAACTTGTTCCAACACGTTGGGATCAAGATGCACTCCGGGTCTTGCCACATACCATGTTGGGTGTCGGTTTTGGAGGTGACCAAATATGGTTTGTCATGACGGATAACTACCAGCTCGGGAACCGATATAATTAAATTTCCATCACTATCTAAAAATAATGGTTATAATGAAAAAATTAATATTAATATATGACAGTAATGACATATTTAACATTATCAAATAATAATATTTCATTTATATTAATACCTTTCTATAAATATAAAAATGCTAATCTGATTCATGTATACTAGTCAACTATCACCTCCGCAAAGAGATGTTATTCGTTTTTCATAACCACGTCATATGAATAATATATATAAGTACATTCCAAAAATTAATATTATATTTATAATATAATAATCATTATAAAAATATAAAATAATTATTATATTCTTTCTATAATTATCTTGGATAAATGAAAATGTTTCTCATGCATACGTATGACCTACCGTCTCCATGATTATAATGTAATTTTTTATTCCTAACGATACATTATAGTTTGATTCAAAATAATAGTTGATTTATAAATATGGTAACTATGATAGGAATATTATTCAAGAGATAGTGGACTAATTACCACTTTGAATTTTGATATCACACCAATGTTATTTCAGACTCAAGTACCAAAATAGATTCAAAACATCAGACATTAACATAAATTATTAAGTAATTATAATAACATGATAATTAGATATCTAAATGGAATTATTAACATTAATTTTCTTAATCTAGTAAATCATTAACTAATTTTCATTATTCGGGATGATAAAGATTGTATATGACGATTTAGACTCAAGGTAAGGGATTTTGCCTCAATCTCCTTTTGTTGAGGCTTCTCTTGATGATATAAACCGTTATTCATTTATACGGAATATATATATCTTCTATGTCATTTGATACAAAACTTTTATCTATAATAATGTTATTTAATATTTTGTTAAATGTTTTATTTCACGTAGAATATGAAATAAATTTCTAAAGATGTATAAGACACATTGAATATTTAAAGATCTAATTATCAATTATTTTCCCCTATGTTAGTATTTTTAATATTATTTTACACAGTAATTTATATAGATATAAATGGTTTATAATGGAAATTTTATGAATTTTTTAAATATAATTCATATTTTCATCAAAAATTAATCTTTTATGCGTTTTTATATGGAACATCTTGATAAATGATAAAAAATAATGTTCTATTATTAACGCTCCTAATGAAATAGTCATTTCCACCATTATGGTAGTTATTTTTTTTCATATTACATTAAAAGATTCCATATCTCATTAAATGAAAAAAAATATCTAATTTTTTTTGTATTTTTTATTGAAAATTATTTTTAAATTAAAAGCCTATTTTGGTATTTAAAATGGGTTCTTCAAGGAAAACAATATTTTATACAAAAGTTTTTCTCATATGGGGTTAAATTATTTTTTCAAAGGGTTTTATGGTGGTAGAATTTTATTAATTATATGGTACAAGGGTATTATAAGAAATATGTTTAATCAATATATAATATACATGTGGTGTCCCAAATATCACTGGGAAGGCCCGTTATGGCTTCTACTGGTGTTGTCTGGATAGCTTTGAAAAATGACATTATAGAATCGCATGTTGTTGCCCAAGCAACACTAGGAAATCCATTTATATCATTACATGGGGTGTCACATATAGAACCGGTTAAACCCCTAATAGATTAATTAGAAGTTATCCTTATTGATATTCCAATTTTATGGGTTTTTGATGGATTTTATATATATGATTATCTATTTCACCTAAATGTGTTTTAATTACGTTCTATGGGATTTAATATTTTTCATTGAGTAAAATGTGAGTTTTCATCATATAAAAACGTTTTTTATTCTTAAATAACGTGTTAGATAAAGGTAAACATTATATGAGTTTCCATATATTTAAAAAAATAATTGTTTCATTTAATTTTATATTCCATAAAGATCTTTTTTGCTCATCCCATGATTTTAAAATTCCATTCATAGTGTTTAAGGGGTACTTGGGAAAGTGATGAGAACAAAGGGATAATTTTGATGACTTTTCATAAAGATATATCATTATTATTTAAAATAGTTTTATATTTTGAAAAAAATTGAAATTTAGTATAGGTTTTCACCATAAATGTATGTGTTTGCTTTGTAAGAGTTTGCCCTAATTCTATAAAACTCAATACTAAAATGATCCAAGATTGTGGATTCTAGTTAAAAACATTGGAATACAAAATGATTATGATTGGGTCCTTATAGTTGAAATTAAAGGATAGTTCAGCAGACTTTTTATCTTATAATATTACTAATATTAATTGATTATAAGGTTTGACATAATGGTTAAGTTGAAATAAAGTATTAATTTATCTTTAGATAGTTTCTCTATCTAAAGTATGCTTATTTAAAATGGTGTTCTACTGTGAAAAAATGATATTATAGTATGAAGTCATTGAGAATAAAATAAGCTTCCAAAACAATATCTCAATATGGTTTTAATTTGAAAAAATTAGTTTTTTATAGTTATAGATTATATAACACATGAGATAAAGGGTGGTAATATCCATGATAGTGGGAAACCTAATATTTTGTGAATAAACATGTCTATTATAGAGAATTACAGGAGGAAAAATAAAAAATCATTCAGTAGATCATCTAAAATAATAGTAGCCTAAGGATTGATCAATACCTTAGAGATTATATTTTGGGTCACTAGATGTTTGTAATGAAAAAGGTATATCTTTACTTTAATCATTTTGAAGGTAAAGATGGCTGATAGGGGACTTCTGTTTAGAATAGTAGAGGTAAAAATCATAATTATTCCTTGTAATGGGAAACATTTAAGAATATCTTCCTTTATAAATATTTCCCTAAGGTTTTTCGAAATATGATGGTTAAAATATTGTTGGAATTGAATTAAATCGATGAAGTTTCAATGTCTGCCTATGAATAAAACATCAGTAAAAGGGATTGGAATGTTCTGAATTTTATTCCATACATTGATATTTAAATTAGTATATTTTACTCCAGATTTAATAGAAGTATATAAAGAGAATTTGCCTCATGATAATTTAAAAGTTTGAGAAATGTTTTAATTCTTCTAAAATAGTTGAGATGGATTTTTCTGACTCTTATGTTTTAAAGGTTGAAAAGACTAAAAAATTATCAAGTTGGATGAAAATAATGTAGTACCTAACAAATAAATATAGAGATAATCCCCCCAAATGTTCTTAGTGTGGAAAACAATATTTCATGGTGTATTGTACTGGATCAAGGAAGTGTTTTTAGTGTCATTCATTTTGGTCACATTTTCTATGGCTATAAAAAAAGAGCCATAAACAACCCTAGAATAGGGTAGCCTGTAGAAATAGAAAGATGAGGTGCTTCAGTTTCAATGAGTTGGGTCATTGTTATAATGTGAGTCCAAAATTAGTTAAATATGAAGGACATTATTATTATAAAAAACAATTGGTTTTTGGAAAGTCTTTTTCTACAACTGCAGTTGATTTTGAGACATCTGATGATGATATAGAATATCTAGGGAGCCATGTATTTTTTAAAGGATTGCAATATATTCATGGTTTTTGACACCCCAACTGAGGTTCTTAGTGATGTTATCGTAAGGAATTAAAGACCTCTTTTGGGATACATTTTTTGAGATTAATTATCATTATCTTTTTATTTAATGCAATGTAATCCTTTTCTTTTTTTACATTAGTTTTAAGGTATTGGTAACCTTTAGGGTTTGTGTGATATTTGATGATTAATGTTTTTTTATTAATGTATATTATAATTATTTAAATCTTATCCTGATGAAATAGTGAATATAAAATAAAAATATATAATGTAATTGTGTTTATTTATGTTTTTATATAGTAAATAAATTCCCCAAATAGAGGAAAATTATTTTGAATGAAAAAAAATTATCCATTTAGTTTTTACTAAGAAATCAAGTACCTATTAAACAATCATGGTTTTTTTTGTTTTGAGATTGTTAAATTCATCAAGACCATATTTTCTATCACTCTCTATCAGAATATGATTGTTATTTTTCTCCATTATATACATGTTTTCCTACATAGAACAATAATATGTCTTATATCATGAAACATTCATACTTCCCATTATTTATTTTAAAATAGATGTTTCATTTATCTATTATTCGATATTGGATTCCACAGAATATATTTTGAAATTTCATACCATAGTTACCATGCCCAAATTCATAATTCTGAGGATGAAATTTCCAAATGGGGTTAGAGAGAATGTAACAAGATGAGTTTCTTAGAAAATAAATAATATGTTCGATAGTATACATGATAGACCACATCGAGCTTAAATAAACAACTAAATATTATTATTTAAATTTTACTATGAGACCATAGCTGTTAAAGTGGTGGAAATGAATAAGATTTACTAAATTATAAAAATATGGTTTACACATGAATATATAGTTAATTTTCTTGCAACCAATTAAATATAACTAAAAATAAACAACATTTTACAATAAAATTAATTTTTCAATAAAATTGTATATATTTGTACAACACTATTTTAAAACAAAAAATTATAAAATTCACAATATTTGGATTATATAATTTAATTATATATAAAAAATATCAAATTTTATAATATTTATGAATCTTATGTGTTGTACAGACATTATATAAGAATGAATTCAATTTTATAGATAAAATATGTATTTTTCTAAAAATGCATATTTGTCGCTTTTTAATAGAGAAGCTATTATAAATATAATTTTTTGATAGTTTTCTAAAATATATTTTATCATATAAATATATTATTTTATATTATAGTATACAAATTTTTTGTGGTTTATTTTTTTCATACTTTCATGATAAATTAATTTATTGATGAATAGTAAAAATGATATATTTGGACTAAAAAATTATATTCAATCTTATTTATTTATATCATTAGATTATATTGTAGAATAGTTTTAATGTATATTTAGATCAATATTTTTTAATTTAATCCAATTAATTTCATTGGAATCAATTTCACATTGAAATTGGGTATACAAAGCCTTGTGAGCTTTTGAACATTTTAAATTTAAAAATCTATCTTATCATTCCATAAATTATATTATTTTTTAAAAAATTTCTACCTTTTATGTGATTTTAATTTGGAAAAAAGAATTCAATATTTTTAGTAATAAGGTATTTTTTTAAATAGGTCCCTTTTATTTTCAAACAATATGAATAATAACTATATTAACTTTTTATTAACACTTTTAATGGTATATCAGTAAATTAAGGGTAAAAATATTATTATTTTTATTATAAATTTACCATAACACTTGATGTAATTTAATTTTATGAGTGTTTTTAATATAAAATCATAATTGGTGATAAATTATTACATTTTCTAGCCAGTTGGATGAGACTATGATATTTATAATATTATATTCATTGAAAAATCATTTTTTTCATACTTTTGTTTTTAATAAGTGAAATATTATTAATACGAGGATATATAGACGTTATATTAGACTATAAAATATATTTTTGAATTAATTTTTTTCATTTATCAGGAAAATTTATTTTTATTACATAGAGTAGAAATAATTTTATTAAATTCTTTCATAGTGATGGTTTAATAATTGTCTAATTAAAGGAAATAGCATATTAATTTTATTAAATTACTGAAACAAATATCATTTGATATTATTAATGTCAGAAAAAATTATACAACATATACATGTTAGTTTTGTTTTATAACTATTTATTTGAATTTATATTTCTTTTAATAGATTTTAAAAAAGTCATGTAATCAATAGTGTCAAAATTGACATTATTAATATTTAAAATAAATAATATTTTATTAAATGATATAGAATTTAAAAAAAATAGAATTATTCAATCTAATTGGGATAAGTATAGTAATATCATCAATGACTCATTTATTTATAGTTTTTCATTTTATAGTAAAAATATTAACTCTCAATGTGTAAGTTACAAGTTATCATGGTAAGAATTAAAAAGGATATATATGGGTAAAAAAAATATGATAAAGATTACAAAATATTAAAAACATATCTAATTTTCATTGGATAAAGTATATTTATCCCAAAATCATATTATATTCTAAATTAATCACTTTTTAACCAATTTTCATAAAAATAAATATACTAAATTAATATTTTGAAGAATTCTAAGAGTTACCCTCCAACATCCTATAAAAGGGAACCCATTATTATCACATCTATACCCTTAAAAACAAATTTTCATCACCCCATATCTACCCAAATCACTTACTATAATTATCACATACATTCTATAGGACTCTTTTGTGTCATTACACCCTCCATAGAGGTGTTGAGGTGTTAATCAAAGTAGATTGTTCACAGAAGAGGTATCAATTTTAATTTATTATTTTGATTTTATTTCTTCTTCAAATTCCTTAAATTCGTGTAAATCACGATGAAAAAAATAATGTATAATCAATTTACATTTATTTCATTATTTTAATGTCACCACTTAAATCTATCTCTATTTTAATCAAATGCGAAATGAATTATTCATTCATGTGTATGGTTGACGACCACCTCACAAACTGATATAATTCACTTTCCACCAAAATACCTCAATAATATTTATAATGATGAAATTATTGTTCATATATGATATTAATAACATATTTATGATTATTAAAAAAAATATATCATTTAAATTCATACATTTCCAAACATATTATAATGACAAAGTTGTTTTTGCGTAAGTGTGAACTATCAGCTTTACGAAGCGATGCGACTCATTTTATTGTCATCATATCAAATGGATAATATATATAAGTATATTTCAATTATTAATATCCTATTTATGATATTATCATAATTATGTAATGATAAAATAATAATTACCTTCTTTCCAAAATTATCATTGAAAATGGAAAATATTACTCACACATACATACGACCCACAATCTAGATGATTATAACATAGTTCATTTTTCATATCCATAGATAATAATTTTATTTAAATTTATATGATATATAAAAATCTTTTAACCATTTAATTAATACTATTTTTGAGATGATGGACTAATGTCCAATTTGACTATTGACATCACACCAATGCCATTTTGGACTCATGTACTGAATATCGTCAAAACATCCAACAAGAAATTAAAAAATTAAGTAATTGTTATAAAATTATAATAATTCATATTAAAGGAATAATAAAAATTAATCTTCCTCTATATAACTTAAATAATTTACCTATGTCTATTATTCAAGAATCTAAATATTCCCTGGGATGAGTTAGACTAATGGTAAGGGATTTCATCTCAATCTCTTTTCATTGAGGCATTTCATGATGATATGCACCTTTAGAATTTTATAAGGAGCATATATAGCTACTATGAATTTTAATATCCAAATTTTATCTATAAACATGTTATTTAATGTTTTGGTAAACATATTATATCATTTATATTAATATTAAACTGTTCAATGTCGAATGGGGTTCCATGAATGTCTAATGATTTAATTATCAAATCCTTTTCCCCATTCCAATATAATTTATATGATATTACATATTTATTTATATGCATATAACATTATTAATTCTTTCTAATTTTTAATTTCATTCATATATTTAAAAAAAGTAAACTTTTTTTGTGTCTTTATATGGATCATTTTGACAAACAGAAAAAAGAATTTTCTATTCTTAATGCACTTGGCGATAATGACATCTCCACTATATTTTCCATTATATTGCTTTCATCATCTATTAGAATCATCTATTTATCCTTAATATAAAAATAACCTTTATCATCTTTTTTATTTTGGTATTGAAAATGGGGTTTCAAGGGAAATGTTTTTTCCTTTAAAAATGGGTTCCCCAAAGATAAAGGGAATTTTAGACAAAACTATTTTTTATATTGGATTAAAAGGGGTTTTCTAAAGGAATTTATGATGAAATTGTTTATTAATAACATAGTGTATTTAAATTTTAGGAATAGGGTGGCCTTAGTAAAGCGTAAACATATGGTGTCCTAGATATCAATGAGAAATATAGTTATAACTAAACATGGGGTTTCTGAAATAGGGCTGGGAAATACCATTATAGATTAACATGGGTTGGCCAAAATAGCACCAAGAAATCATATTATAGCTTAAAAAAGGGTGCTCCATATAGCACCAAGTAATATATAAATATCATAATTGGGTGTTGGCCTTATGGTTATTCCAATTGATAGGTTTCTGAAAGCGTTTTTTGTGTATTATTCTCTAAGTCACCAAAAGAAGTTTTAATTTCATGCTATGGAAAATAATGATTAACATTGAGTAATATTTTTATTTTTTTCGTGTAAAAATGTTTTGTATTGTTAAATATATTTTAATATAAATGTATATGTTATATGTTTTCGGTATTTTTTTACTAATTATTTATATTATTTTTGTATCCCTTATAGAGCATGTGTTCCCATCACATGTTTATAAAATGTCTTTCACAACGGTTTATATAGAATAGATACATATATGAGATCAAGTGAATAATTGAGATTATTTTTAATAAAGTTAAATAGTATTTTATTTTTAAAGAGATTTGTATTGTGAAAGAACTGATACAAAGTATTAGTTTCCACATGTAATATATAGGTTTACATTGTAATAGTATGTCCTATATCTCTATAAATATAAAATATAGAGATAATTTAATATGAATTTTAGTTAAAAACACTAGATTATGTATTGTTTAAGGACATTTCATTATAGTAATTCTTTGGGAATATTATATTCAAAAATATTATTTTGGTTAATTCTAAAGAGTTTTCACATTTATTTTTGGATGTATAAAAAATGAGTTATTTCATTATGGTGGGTGGAAAATTTTTTGTACTAGAAATGAATTTTAATATAATTTTTTTGGTAACTTTATATCTTTTTAAAATAATCATGAGATGTTAATATAATTTTAAAATTATTATAAATTGTTTTAAATAGAGTTTCTTATTTTACCATTGTTTTGTTGTATTTTCAAAACTTGTGGTCTATTAATCAAATGTGGTCCTTGGTAAAATAACAATTCATATTTCCTGTTGAGTTTGGAAGGTTTTTTTATTCAATAATTTTCATGATTCATATAATTTTATATTCTACTTTGGTAAAAAATGAGGCTATTTTAGTTCAAATTGTGTAACGTTATTAGATTGTGTTTATTCCTTGGGTTATATTAAACATTCCTCTTGAAATATATAAGAATAAAAATAGAAATCATGTGGTCTAAGATGATCTTTTATATGATTCCTCTCCCCATTTCAAAATGATCCCATTAGTATATAACTCTACCCATCCTCAAGAAGGAATTATAGAATTGAAACATTCTTTTATCAAAAACACATTCCTAAATTACTTGGATTAATGTTATCCTTCTACTATAGAGTTAATGGTTTTGTAAGTGTAGTGGGGTCACTATAACAGACTTTTGGAAACCTAAATTCTCTTAAAAAACTAGAATCGTCAAGTTTGAGAGTTTTTAATTACTTTATCAGTTGTCCAACTGATGGTGGTTAGCAATATTGGTTCTTTCTCAACTCTATGATGGTGTGTCTTGGTAGTGTTTTTAGTTAGTTTTTTTGTGGTTTTATCTTGATAGAATAAATGTAGAGGAATATTTATTCCTTAGGAGGTGTTATTGTCCATGATTGTGGATCACCAATACTTAGTTATGGTATAACGTTCTTTTGGGATATGTTTTAGGAGTCAAAGAATGAAAAATATAGTTGATTTAGGAAACTAAGATGGGTAATTCCTTAGCCTCATACTCTAAGGATAAAGGAAACCCATCAAAATTGGATAATTATTTTTGACATAATCAAATTGGAATTGAAATTTTGTTAGTCATTTTTGGGCCTCATTTTCCATCATGATAAGAATATTACACTCATGATCTTCTACTATGGGTCTCTTGGGTACTCTAAGTCATTTTTCCTTACTTATTTAGAGGCCAATCGTCATTGTGCCTATTTTTGAAATCATTAAAGGTTAATAAATTGTTTTATCAAAATATTTCATAGGTATTATTAGTTATTGGGTTTATTGTTTGTAATTTTTTCTTTTGGTTGATTATGATTTTGAGGATGATCTATTAGATGTTTATTAAGAGTATTTAATTTGTTTTTTGTGGGATTTTTTTTATATGTGGTTATTGTTTTGTTAGGTTAGTGGAATCTTGTTTGTTAGAGCATGGGTATATAGTGAGACCAGATTATGGATGGATAAATATAGGAAATACAATGGTCTTGTTTGGGTTACTATGACTAATGATAACGAAGTAAATATAACACCCAGTTTGGTTTTTAGTTTTGATCTGATTTGGTTCACCTTCAGTTTGGTTTTTATGTGTAAAATATATGGTTACCAGCTCTCCTTGTATATATACATGAGGTCAGATTTCTTTCACTCCTTATTGATTTATAATATAGTTTTTTTGACTTTTTTGTTTTGCGTAAATGTGTTTTTTATATCCTCTTTTGTCTATAAGGACTATCTATGAAGAGTTACATATGTTGTATAGGTTATATTCTCTCATTTTGGATTATAAATTCTTCATATATATGGTCGATTATGGGTGGTGGATGATTTTATTTGCTTACATTCAAAAGATAATGATTATTATTTGATTTAATTTTCTCATTGGTGGATTATGGCCCTTTTGTCTCACCATTTAGATAAATTTTAAACAATGGGGAGACCCATAATTGATCTCAATATCTCTTAGGATTCCAGGTCAATTGTTTTTTATTATCTATACATAGTGAAGTGAGTTTTTACTGGGGAATATGGTTCCATTTTCTAAGGATGGATTGTGTTTTAATTTGGACATTTGGTCATTTCTAGTGGTTCTTAATTCCCTCTACTTTATACTAATCCATTCTTGAAGAATAAAGTGGTATGTTGGGGAGAATTATGACCCATACCATGTAATTGTGTTGTTTATTTTATATTATTTTCAGTAATCATGATTTTATAGGATTTTTAAGCTATAAATTCTAAACTTTGGAACATCTATAGGAGGAGAAATATTATATAATTCTTAGGAGTAAATGTCCGGTTACCATATAACAGCTTCTACAATTTGAAAAATATGATTTTAATAGTCATGATGTATATTTTAAAATTATGTTAAAATTCGCAAGAGTCTATGTGTCTTTTTTTCTTTCATGTATTACTCGCATGGTTAGTGCATGATTTTGTATAACCTTTTGGCCAAAATATTAATATTTACAGTTTTATCCCATGCATGGTTGGCCTACATTATAGAAAAACTATGCACATTTCCCTATCAAAAATATTTTTGGGGTTTTCTCATTATAACCCCATTATTTTAATGTTGTTTTCTTATTTTTTCATCTAATATACTTTAATTTAGCTTGGTCTATTAGTCAGATTATCTCCAATCCCCCCACATTTTTTTCATTGACTCCATTCATTGATTATGAACTGAAAATTCATTGTATTTACTCATCTCCTATTTATATATATCTCCATTTCTTCCATCACTTTGTACCCATAAATTTTCTACCTCCCCTATATCCCCAATAACTGTATAAATGAGATTTATAATTTTACATCATCAATTATTGGTATTATTTCATTTATGCCATATAGAATATGATTAATAACTTAATTTGGTGTTTTCCATGGAAAAAATACAATGAGGCTCAATAAATAATGTCATTAAGGTATTTGTTACAGTAAATCTAATTACATTATAATCCAAGACGTTATTAAAATTTTAAAATACCATGTTTAATAAAAATATAAAAATATATTTTAGTTGTAAATGATTTTAAAGTGATTCTATTAGGAACTCTAAAAGGAAATAAAGAGTTTACATTGAATTTCAATTTATACTATAAATTATAGGTATTTTTGTTATAATTAATGTGTATAATAATGTAAAATATATGGTTTTGAATTTTTTTGGCCCAATATAGGTCATGGGGAAAATAATAATTGATGTTTTAATTTCTAATATATTTTTAGGAATAAGGATTTTTTTCCAAAATTTAGTTCAAGGTTAGTTTCAAAAGTAATTTTTTTTTGTATTACTTTGTAAATAAATATTGAAATGTAAAAATTTACTTGATACCACATGTCCTATTTGTTTTTAAAATATTAAATTAGAACTTGTAAATGGATAGATTTTTCATTTGTTTACCTTATTATTACCCCGTGTGCCTTTTCACCCATTGAGTGGTATTACATATATTATGATATTCAGATGAATTGAATTGGGGATGTTCCAAGTGGTGGAATCATAGGAAACAGAGATTTATTGTTTCACATGGTTTATGGAGATTCCATTGTTTATTATCTCATCCAAAAAAATAATTTATTTTATAGGAACCATTCCTATATAATATAAGTCCATATGTGTGTTTCAATAGTCCAATTTGTAAAAGCTAGATAGTTCATAGGGTAGATTCACCCTCGTAGGGCTTGGTGTTTGGTAAGTCCCTACCACTCATTATGGTAGATTCCAAATGTGATATCTTTTTAATATATATATATATATATACATGGGCCATGTGGTGCCAAGAAATAGGTCTATTATAATTCATGTCAGAATCTAATGTTTATCCCATTGAAATTAAACTTTGATATATGGTTTCACATGGGGGACCATTTATATAACCAACTGATTTTTTAGGGACCTTTTTAAAAAAAATTATTTTTCATTTTTTTCATTAAATTCACTAAGAAAAACATTTATTTCACATGGAACGTAATCAAAATACATTGTAAATAACATTGACTTAGCATACGTTACACAGAATATTGACATGCATATGTTACACACACAAAAATTTTACTTCGAAACATATTTTTACTGTTATAATTATTTAAATGAGATAATTATAACCTTGTTGTTACTCATAGTTATATCAATAGTAATAAATACATTTAATGTAATTTTTTAAATTTTCTATATAATAATACACATTTATAATGGAAGATATAATTTTTTCTAAAGTCCATATATGTTTAAAAATACCATTTCTCAAATAAACTGTTTTTTATGACCATATATGAAAAATAAAAAAATTAAATTTAGAAACTTTAAAATTTTAATTATTAAAATATTCTTCATTTTTTAAATTTCAAATTTATAATTTTTCATGGGGGAATTTGTTATAGTTTTGGAGAAACTTATTAATGGGATGAATAGTGAAAAAATACTAGATTTTAATTCAAAAATGATTTTTCAACTAAATTATTTATAAGGATAAATAATATATTAATATGATTTAGAAGTTTAAATAGATATTTGCTTTAACAATCAGACCAATTTTTTAATTTTTGAAAAGTTAACCTTGAAATTGAATATTAAATGACATGAAACTTTGGATCATTTTTACTTTCAAAACATGTAGTGCTGTCTCGTCAATAGGATTATTTTTAAATTAAATCATTCCAATTATGTAATTATAATTTTGAAAAATGTATTAAATATTTGGAATCATAATACTATATATTTTATAATAATATCAACTTATGTTTTTCAAATATTATTATTGAAAATAATTAGAATTAATTACATCGATTAACGTATAATTATGAGAAACAACAGACTAAACATTAAATTTAAGACTAAAAATGAATTATAAACATTTGAAAAACACATTGGTCTTCCATTATTCATACATTAGCATTCCATTATTTAGTTTGGTTTTTATTTTTTATTTTGTTTATGTAAAAATGTTGTTGCACCTAACTTGTTATTTAAAATGCCAAGTGTAAACTTTCTCATCCATATAAAAGACCACCACCTCTACCCCTTCTTAAATATTATTGAACCACTTTGTTTTAGAAATGATTTATCCAATTCACTCACCAACAGTTGTTCATTAATCCTTAAATCCTTCCCATAGGATGAAAAAAATCTAATGAATTATTTTGGCACAAATAAAAATGAGTTACCCAATTAAGAGGTAATGTCTCCTCTCAAGATCTTTTATTTTATTTTCTTCAGCCACCCCCATCAAGTGAAGTTATTCTATTATTAGATAAAACAACAATATATTCAATATAATATGACGGTTTTATGATATGGTTTTGACATAACCAAACACACACATTTATCAAATTGGCAACAGAAGTACTGTTTACGTGTATAATGATCTACCACCTCACTAAAAGATGATTGTTCATTTTTCCATTTCTGCCTCTCATGGTGAAAATAATGATGGAAAATAAATTTTTTATATTTCATATATTATATTTATTATGAATTTATGCTTCTTTATTCCCTTTACAACACATATATTTTTTATTTCCAATTGGTGTATATAAGATAATTTCAATTGCGCAATGTGTGGAATACCACTCCCTCAAAGTGAAATGATTCATTCACACATAAAATAGATGAATTGAGGATGATATTGTTGAATTTTTTTGATATATAATTAATAATATATTATTTTATTTTATTATATACATATATTTCATTTTCATTGTTTGTTTCAATACGATAATTAAGATGGAAATAGTGTTCGTGTGTATGTATTACCTAATGTCTCCCTAAATGGGGTATTCCATTTCATACAAATATAATCTATATATTGTTATAATATACATATAATGATTATAAATGATATTTGTATCATTATTTTAATTCTTGATTCATGATATAATCGTAAGTACCAAATATATTAAAAATTAAGACACTCGTAAAGAGCAATGCGTATATTACACAAAGTGAAGCATTAACATAAGATTTTTAACGAAAGGTTAATATAAAATCATAATCAACCCATATATGGTATTATATAAAATAATTTGGTTTTTATAAGATTTATAATAAATTGATAGATTTTATACATGTGTTTTGAATGAGTATGATGAGACCCAAGACACAATGTAACAGACTTTCACCTAACTTTTATTTCCAAGAGATACATGCCTTAATGAACACTAAATTGGTTTGTGTGGTGTAAGTACTAACCATGAATGTATTATATGAATAATATAATTAAATTTATGGGTATAAACATATACATTGTATGATCTTTATTACATTTGTTCTAAGTTTCAATGTTTTACAACTACGTGAGACAATTTTATCTCAATTTCCCTTCTTTGAGACACATGTTTTATTATATAAGTACATTTTTTTCGAGGTGTATATACTTAAATTTGACAATTCATATCATTATTATAATTCATTTTATAATATCTTGATCTTCAATTAATTTCCATCTCTTACATGGATAATATGATCCCTAGGAACCAAGTGGTAAGAGTTTATTTCCACAATCACTTAAATTGTTTATATTGTTAATTATTATTCATCCGAGATTAATTATTATGATACATATGTCAATAAAACACATGAATTATATTATCAAATCATTATTAAAGATATCCTCATGTATTATTACAATTTTCTAATGATTCGTTATTAATAAAATCTTTTAAAAAATCTAATAGCCCCTTTATTCAGTTAGAAATCTATTGTATTCAACAACCATGATTTAAAAAATGTTTTCAAAGGTTATTTGATTACCATTTTCAAGGAAAAATGTTTTAAAATAATTTTATGGTTGTTAGTTATTCAATTACAACTTTTTTATCTATTTTATGGAAAAAATATTCTCAAATTGTTTTATGTTTTAAAAATATTTTTTCAATTCATAAAGGATAATTTCCTCAATAAATGTTTTTAAAAGATATTTCAAAATTATTTCTCTCCAATGATAAAATCCATTACTGTTACTCATGACTTTATGAAAATGTTATTCAATGAATTCATTCACATTCTCTCTCTGATTGGAATGTGTTTTGATCACATTACGATGATGATACTCATTTCTCTTTCACAATATGATTGATTTTGAACAACAGTTCTTTTAACAAGTTATGTTTATGATGAAATGATTATGAAACCTTTATTTTTTCACATGTTATGATTGGATTTCATGTTAATAATATCAATTTCATTTCATGTCTTATTAAATGATTATTTATGATCTTGTGGCTTATGTATGTATTATTTCTCTATAGGATGTGTGGGACCTATATCTCCATCCCATTAATTGGGTAAATATTTATATATCATGAGATAGGATATTATGGTCTAGGGAGCTAATCTTGACTACTAATATCACGACCCGTCCCTCAGGGCCCGTGCTGTGACTACCCCAAGCCTGACTTCCATAGGCCAGGAGCTAGCGACTAGCACCCGAAAGGCATATCCCTTAAACGGGAAGGCATTCCCTTTTTAACCTGTACAGACACATATTCCAAGAACACAATAAGAAGCAACCACATAGACTAGAACACAATAAATGCAACCACAAAGTGAAATACTGTAGTAAAAGAGTGCTTAAAGTAAAAAAGTGGTCAGAATTCAAACACAACTATAAAATTATATGTATGATTGGAAGTATGATACAACTGAAAGAAAAAGGAAAATAGTTACAGGATCATCCTCTGAGGTTCCTACCTATAGGGTAGGTGTAAATCTCCTCCTCAGTAGTACATGTCTACCATTCTCCTTCACGTTACATCATACCGAATGGTCATCCTCCGAGAAACATGTATTCATAGCTACCTCAGCCTTGATCAACTTTATATGTCGTCTGCACCAGACACAACATTGTGTGGGAGAAACCCGTGCAGGGGTGAGTATAACCATACTCAGTAGGGACCCCAAGACCCCCGTAGGTCTCCTATAGTTCCACAAAGGGAAAACCACAAAGCTACACATCAACTCTAATTATGTATATGCCCATACATATACTTAGGTTATCAATATATACTCATCTAATACATGATGGAAGGACACAACGTAGGTTACCCCATGATGGTAGAAGTACCCAACAGGTAACACTACAGAGATAACACCACAAATGTAACTCCACAAAAGGAGAAGTACCACATGGGAAAACCCATAAAGATATAAGTACCACACATGTAACACCACAAATACAATACCACTAAGGCTGAAGTACCACACATGTTACACCACAACGATTGAACTTCCACATAGGTAACACCACAAACATAGAATTACCAAACAGGTAACACCATGAAGATACAAGTGCCACAAAGGTAACACCACAAAGATAGAAGTAACACACAAGTAACACAATGAAGATGATACCACAAAGGTAGATGTACCACATAAGTAACACCACAATGATAGAAGTACAATAGAAGTAACACCGCGATGATAGATGTACCAAACATGTTATAACACAAAATATTGATCTACTACACAGGTAAAATAAAAAGCTCACAATTAGGTATAACTTAAGTACAGAAGTAAAAATTATTAGTCATAAACTAGATCATCTTATTCTATTAAGAAGCACTGTTACAGACCCACACATGACTTATAGGTAACTAACCCCCACTGATGCACACAGGATCTGACCCACATAGGTTTGGTATGTGGTGACCCGCAAAGGATCTGACCCACAACAAATCAATAGATGCTGACTAACTTAGGATTGATGTTCTTTCTTCATGTTACAGCCTACCACAGGTTTCCTCGCACTTGGTGTGCTTGAGTTCCTTAAAATCTACCCCTTGTGATATCGGGCCTACCTTGACTTCCATTATGATCCACAAAGGAGTAATTCAAAGGACTGGCATATCGTAAGGGTTCCAATGCAATAAATGGCATGTCAACTGTACACCTTATCTATGAGTTATAAGCATTTTAGTTCTCAGGGTCTAGTTGGATTCGGGTTTGATCTAACCCGATTGTGCTCTATCATTCTCCAAAACTCATGTGATGTATACTGAAAATACTATCTTGATCCAAGGGTACCAACACTGTAGACGATTCGTCAAAAAAATGCATAGTTCCCCAGATATGCCGATTTATGTGTTTCGGGGTCCGGTTGGGCTCGGGTCCGCTCTGACCAGATTGGACCGACCAGGGCCGAATTGATATTGGTTGAGCTGGGGTAGACATGTTCCACTAGGCTGATGTCTTGTCTAGCCTACATGAGTGGCGACCTATAAGGGAGACCCACCTAGAATAGGGCGGCCGGACCAGAATAGGGCAGCCTACAAGGGGGCGGCCCAACCCGCTAGGGCAACGTTCCACTTGGGAGACGGACCACTGGGGTGGAGGCCTACTCTGAGGGCGGTGGCCCGCTCTGAGGGAAGTGGCCTGCTCTGAGGGCAGCGGCCCGCTCCGAGGGCGACATCCTGGTTTGGTCCGACATGAGGGGTGTAACTCCACAGTCACCCAGATTCCCAAACAACCTAGAGGCTTTTCAGTTGAGGAGGCGGTGGCACCCTGTGGGCACCTCTTGGTCACCACTGAACCTACTAGAGGTAGGTTTGGCCTCTGTTGTGGCTTTGGTAACGACATCCATCCATCAGCTGCACAACAATCACACTGCCTTCCTTCCCATGGCCTGTCGTCGTGCCGACATCCTCCTCCGTTCGTTGTGGCTGATGAGCCACAACCCCCCTCTTGCGACATGTGTCGATGTTCTCATGGTATTATGATGTGGCATAAAGAAATAAAGACAACAGAGGGTTCGTTATGTGGAGGATATTAAGAGAGTTCAATAAACAGTTGTACTGGGCACAAGATAAACCCACATGATTCCCCGCAATAACCTCCCACAAAGACGAATGAATCACATGTCAACCCGTTAGTCTATTGACCTATATTATTAATTTTATTCAATAATGGAGATGTGTAAAGTCATTTGAATGCATAAATGAATTAAACCCCATCCCTTGAAGATACGTCCGCTGACGACGATCGATATAACTTCTTTCATTGTTGTCATTGGTTCGTGACTCTCTGGAACTCGTCACCGCTCATTGGAACTAGTCTCATCCTCTAGGTGGTTGCTGTCATGGTACATTTCTAGGGATTCATTTCTTGGTGAATCCATGCCAACACCCCTCCCCGAGCTCCATATAAATAAGAGAGGAGATGGAGTGTGCAATGCATGGGGAATTAATGAGGTTCATTTAATTAATGAACCTCCCAAATTCCTAACGATGCGGTTATAGGAAAAGTAGAGGGAAATCATTTATTGTCATGAAACGTCATCGGTCCTGCTAGCACCATTCATACATTAGAGGAAAGAAGGAAAATCAAATAACAAAACATATTATTTTATTACTCTCACAAAATTCCATAAAAATAAATTTTTCACCTGACCTACTGCGGTAGAAGTTATTCCTCTCCAAAACGAATCTCGGCATTGAGGATTCAACAGTGCACTCAAATGTTTAATGAGATGAATGGTTCAAATGTTTAAAAACACTGCTCATGAATTTATTTAAGGTACCTAAAAAAAGTTTAGAAAATTATTAACAATCATCCTCAACCCGCACCGGTCGAGGTTAGGCTCTGCCAAAGTGAAACACGACACAAAAAACCCAATGCTACACTCATATTTCCAATATGAGTTACAATTTAAAAATTATGGATTTTACAATAAAATAATTGTCATTTAATTATTTTATTTATGTGAAAAAACAATCTTTCATTGGTGGCCCGCGCCGGCCAATTTCAGTATCTACCTAAAGAGAGAATACCCTCAAATGGTCATCAGAGGTCTCTGATTTTTAATGTGAATTACCATTCATGAGTTATAAGCATTTGAAAAATAAAATATTTTTATTTAATTATTTTATTTAGGGTTTTTCCAATTTCTGGGTTTCTCACAGGAGGCCAGCGCCGACTAATATTAAATCACATCTAGGGTAAACACACCATAGTGAGCGCAACGATTCCCTTGGATCTCTGATCTGAGTAACTATTTAATAGTTATTCCCCCTTTTTAGGAAAACTGCCTACGCATTCAAATTAAAGCATTACAAAATTTCAACAGATCATTTCGGGCACTCTTGGCCTTGGAATCGCACGTGTCGGATTTTGTGGTATCGAAAAAATTCCATATAACCAATAAAAAAGAAGAAAAATTATATAGAATTTATTGGAAATTATATTCTGCCCACCATAGGGTTTTATGTCTCTGAAAGACACAACATCGAATAACTTAACAAATTGGTGTACTAAGCATGAATCTGAGCCTCCTGCTCCCATGTGCTCTCCGGGAGGTTCCCGTGTTGCCTGAAAAAGCACGCCAGAGGTATCGACCGCCCACGAAGGACCCACTATGGTCGATCCTTAATCTCTACAGGAAACCCATAAATGCCTCCCCATCATCTATGTCCAGATTTCCATGGTGGATGACTTGATAAGGGTCATGAATGTATCTCCTCATGTGGGATACATGGAAGATGTTGTGCACCCACTCCAACCATGGTTGTAGTGACAAGCGGTATGCCATATTTCCAATCCTCTAAAGTATTATAAATGGTCCGATAAACCTCAGGGATAACTTTCCACATTTTCCAAATCTATGTAGTCCTTGTTGAGGGGATACTCATAAGAAAACGTTGTCCCCCCACCTAAAACTACAAAGGACTTAATCTCTTGTCGGCATAAGACTTCTACCAGCTCAGGATATTCTTCACTTGCTGACAAGTGAGACATTATGATACAAACTCTGACACTGCTTTCTTTATAATTGTCCACTAGTACTGACGTCGGATATCCTGGTACATCTTCTCCACCCCATGATGTACCGCTAGAGGGGATGACTGGAAATTCCTCAACACTTCCTCATATAGAGCCACGGTTACCATAGTACATCCTCAAAAGAGGATGTCGTTCTCCCCACCTTCAGAAAATCCAGTAGATTCCTATCCTTTGGATATCTGAGCACATCGAGCTTCACAATCAGTGTCACAAGATGTTCCTCCCTAACTTTCTAATGAAGTTGGGGAGTTACTGTCATAGTCTAGAGGTATGCTGATCTATCTCTATCCACAAAGGATATCTCCAACGTGGCAAGATACTATGTTGCCTCACTCACCAACTGTAGACTAGACCTTCTACTGAGTGCATCAGCTACCACATTCCCCTTACCAAGATTATATACCTTGAAAAATTCATAGTCCTAGAGGAACTCTAGCCATTATCAATGTCTCAGTTTCATGCCTTTTAGAGAGATATATAAATGAGACTCTTGTGATCAGAGTAGACTGTAAAACGTTCACCCATCAAGTAGTGATGCCACATATTTAGTGTGAAGAACAATGCTGCCAACTCCAGGTCATGGGTAGCATAGTTATACTCATTAGTCTACGTATAAAATCCTAAAAGGCTGTAGACATTCTCCATCCATAGGAAAGGCTCCCCCTTGTCGTCAAAACTGAAAAGGGTGCCGCTGCCCTGGAGTAGTCTGGTCCAAAACAGTGGTAGTACCCAGCCAAAGCAGATTTCCATCCCCCTTCAGAGAGGTAAAACTTGGAACATAATTTGAAAGGATGTCCACCACACTTTTTCTCTTGTGTTGGGAAATGAATACTCAAATCTCCCGCTACCGCGAGGTTAGGGCTAGGTGACTCAAGCATGATTGGTTACACCCTCTTTTGTGTGTGTTTTCCTTATGCTTCCTTGGTTTCCTTCTTCTCCGAAAAAGGAAAATCTCATTCCAACATTGTAGTTAAACCACAACCCTTTTGTCTAATACAGTCAATCTGAGTATGAACATTGGATGTCCAGTCTACACCCAAACTAACGTCATAAGGCCTTGATGTTACCACCAAGAGGTTCCATTTGAAACTCTCTCTTCAAGGGTAACATCACATCATCAACGTAAGTGTGATTATTTGGTCTCCGACCAAAGTTATCTCTTGAAATGAGGGTCAAGTCAATGAATTAACCAGAAACTCTAGGTTTTGGACAAGATTCATTGAAGGAACAGATTGTTGGTACCTATGTCTATTAATACTATAACTAGTAGTAGACACAGACAGTTCATCGAATCATTCCAAGAGCCCTTGTTCCACACTCCTTGACCCTATAAATCTACTCCCTTCCCCTATCCCCCAGCTCCTTGATCCTGGTGGGGACCACAAAGGTGGGGTGGTTGTAACATGATGAACTGTATACCATATCATGTTTCCCACCCAGCTCTACTTCAATGACTGCTGCCCTACAGATTTATCTCTCCCTAACACTTCTTCTTCATGAAAGAGTTTTTTACAATCCCATGTCTTTGAGACTTTTGACAATTTACTATTTTACCACTAATAATATTCACTAGAAGTATCCACTTAGCCAAAGAACATTCAAACGCAAAGGTTTTATCTATCACCCTAACATATGTAGGAATACAGAGTGGAATTGTGCTGAATCAGACATCTTTAAACACACCATGCTCAAAAGTTCAAGCCCCGAAGCACTGATCATATCATATTCATCGAGTTCTATGAATTGTCAGTATGCCTCGATGAATACTCAACTGCTGACATGACTTCCTCCTAATGCTGTAGAAGCTCTAGAGAACTCTAATCCCCCTCGTCAAGCCAGTCCTCAGCCGCCTGTAAGTCGGGCTCTCCTTGTAACATGAGGGGTATCTGTTGCTGAAAATATCAAAGGGAAGTAATCCTAAATGTGTCCTCTACCGGTTCTTATGGTTTTAACTGCTACCCAATGGGTGGTGATGCTACTGGTGCACAACCTGAATGGGCCAACAAAGTAAGAGGGCCCTGCACTGGAGACTCATCGCTCAGTGGGACTTCATCATGTACTCGCTCGGGAAACCTGGGTGGTTGTCTTGGTGGAAGCCTCCTGATAAGGAACAGGTCCACCATGGTCATTAAGTTATGCCTAGTGATATGACTCTAAAGAAATCAAAAGAAAAACTTTTCAAAAACACACAAAATCAGTTTCTTTGTGTGCTGAGTCGAAAATTAGAATTCAGGGTCCTGGTGTATGGTTACATCGTCCGCTGCACCAACACTAAACTCATCAAACTAAAAATGAGACTAATAAAACGTAACACTATTGCTTCAGAGAAAGGATCAGAGTCCTAGTTCTTCAATAGATCTGAACTCCTCTGATACCACTATGTCACAACACATCCCTTGGGGCCCGTTCCATGACTACCCCAAGCCCTCCTTCCATAGGCCAAGGGGTGGCGACTAGCACCAGAAAGGTGTATCCCTTAAACAGGAAGGCATTTCCTTTTTAACATGTATAGACACAGAGTCCAATAATACAACAAGAAGAAACGACACAGACTAGAATGCAATAAGATGCCGCCATAAATTAAACTACTATAGTAAAACAGTGTTGAAAGTAAAAAAGGGGATGGAATACAAGCCCAACTATAAAAGTACATGTACGAATAAAAGTACAATACAACTGAAATAAAAAGGGAAATAGTTGTAGGGTTTTACTCCATGATTCCAACCAGTAGGGTAAGAACATATTGTATCCTCAACACTACACATCCTTCAATCTCCTTCGTGTCTCATCACGCCGAATGGTCCACCTCTGAGCACCGTCCAGTCCCAGCTCCCTCATCCTCGATCAATGTTGTATGTTGTCTGCATCTGACACCACAAGGTGAAAGTGAGGCCCATGCAGGGTGAGTATAAAAATAATCAGTAGGGACCCCAAGACCCCAGTAGGTCTCTTAAATTTCCACAAAGTAAAAACCACAAAGCAAGACATCAACTCTACATTGGTATATGCTCATACATATACGTAAGTTATCAAGATATACTCATCTCGTACATGAGAGAAGGAAACCACATAGGTATCACCATGATGGTAGAAGTACGCCACAGGTAACACCATAATGATAACACAACGATGGTAACACCATGAAGGTAGAAGCACCACATGGGTAACACCACAAAGAAATAATAACCACACAGGTAACACCACAAAGATAATACCACAAAAGCAGAAGTACCACATAGGTAACACCACGATGATATAAGTACCAAATAGGTAACACCACGAAGATTGATTTATCACAAAAGTAACACCACGAATATAGAAGTAACACACAGGAAACTCCAAGAAGATAGAAGTAACACACTAGAAACACCACGAAGATTATACCATAAGGTAGAGGTACCACACATGTAACACCATGAAGTTAAAAGTACCGCACAAGTTACACCACAAAGATAGAAGTATCACACATGTAACACCACAAAGATTGATCTAGCACACATTTAAAAGACACAACTCACAATCTGGTATAATTTAAGTACATATGTACAGATGATTAATCATAAAATAGATTATCTTATTCGGTTAAGAAGCATTGTTGCTGACCAACACAAGATTGATAGTTAAATGACCCCCACTGACCCACATAGGATCTTACCCACACAAGATCGGTATGCACTGACCCACATAAGATCACTGAGCTCTAACCAACATAGGATTGATAGATTTTGACCCACATAGGATCGGTGTTCTCTCTTCATGTTGCATCCTACCATAGGTTTCCTCGCACCTGGTGAACTCGAGTTCCGTAAAATCTATCCCTCGAGATATCGGTCATACCTCGAATACCACTATGATCCATAAAGGAGTATCTTAAATGACTACCATGTCATAAGGGTTCAAATTTGATAGGCGTTGCGTAAACCATACACCCAGTCTATGAGTTATAATTGTTATAGCTCTGAGGGCCCGGTTGGATTCGAGTTCAATTCAACTCGCTTGTACTAAAAAATTATAAAAAACTAATGTGGTGTATACCAAAAGGACCTTCTTGATCTAAGGATCCCAAAACTATATAGGATTTTTCCAACAGAAGTCTGGTTCTCACGATATACCCCTTTAAGTGTTTTTAGGTCTGATTGGGCCCCAGTCCGGTCCGACCTGGTTTGACCAACCCGACCCGACTCGGTCTGGGCTGATCTGGGATGGACTCAACTAGTCGGGCCGATGTTTGGTCTATCCCACAAAAGGGGCGGGCTGCAAGGGGGTCCAGCCAGAATAGTGTGACCTGCAAAGGGGGTTGCAATGGTGGCCCGACCAGAATTGGGCAGCCCGTAAGAGGGGGGCGACCTGAATGGGGAGGCAGCCAACTAGGGAAGCGACACATTCTATGGTGGAAACTTGCGGAGGTGGCATTCCACTGGGTGGCTACCCAGTCCGAGGGTGATTGAACGGTATGAGGGCGGCGACCCTGTCCGAGGGCAGCAACCATGTGTGTGGTTGGGGGCCCCGCTCAAGGGCAGCAGCTCAACTCAAGGGTGGTGGTCCGCTTTGAGTGTGGTAGCCCGTTTCAGCATGACGTGGGTGGTGTAACCCCCCAGTCACACATATTACTAAACCGCCTAGAAGCCATTTGGTTGGCGAGGAGGCGACACTGTGTGGGCACAACTCAGTCTTCATAGAACCCACTGTAGGGGGTTTGTCGTGTTCCACGACTTCAGCCATGGCTTCAATTCGTCAGTGGAACGGTGGTCACACCTCCTTCCATCCCACGACTGGATGTCGTGTCGGCCGTCTCCTCCATTCTCAATAACTGAAGAGTCACAACCCTCCTCATGTAGTGTGTGTTGATGTGCTTGCGGTCTTTCGAGTTGGTGCAAGGAAATCAATATAGAAAAGTGTTCATTATATGGAGGATATTAATGGGGTTCAATAAATAGTTGTATTGGGAAGAAGATTAACCTTACATGTTTCCCCTCAATAACCTCCTACAAAGACGAATGAATTGATAGACAACCCATTAGGCAGTTGACCCGTGTTCTTCATGTTATGAAGAATAGAGAACAGGAAAATCTTTTGAATGCATAAATGAATTAAACCCCCTTCCTTGAAGATACATCTGCTGACAACAGTTGATGTAACATTCATAATCGTTGTCCCCAATACGTGACTCGGTGTCACTCTTCACCACTAATTGCAACCAATATCAACCTCTAGGTGGTCAGTGTCATAGTAAATTTACATGGCTTCATCATTTGGTTAAGTCATGTGAAAACCCCTCTTTGAACTCCATGTAAATAGGAGGGGAGAAGGAATGGTCAATGCTCTGGGAATTAATGAGGTTCTTTTAAGTAATGATCCTCCCTAATTACCAATGGTGTTGTTACTGGAAAGGAAGTGTCAAGCCATTTATTGGCTTAACACATCACCGGTCCCACCAGCGTTGTTCGTCTATTGGAGGAATGAAGGAAAATAAAATTACTAAATGTGTTATTTTATTAATCTTTTATAAGTCCCAAAAAATAACTTTTTTCACCCAACATATTGTGGTGGATGTTATGCCACCATTAAGCGAATATCAGAACTTCGGATTCAACCGTACCCTCGGATTTTTTGTCCATACAATGGTTCAAAAGTTAGAAAACACCACTGATGCGTTTACTGAACATACCCAAAAAACGATTGGAAAATTATTAACAGTCATCCTCGACCTGTGCCAGTCAAGGTTAGGATATTCCTAAGTGAAAACCACACCAAAAATCCCAATGGTAGTCTCATATTTCAAATCCAAATTACCGTTTAAATGTGATGGATTTTAAAATAAAATAATTGTCACTTAATTATTTTATTTACAGAAAAAACTAACTTTCACTGGTGGCCTGCGCTGGCCAATGTTAGTATCTTCCTAGTTAGAGCATAACCTCATGAGTTCATCGGTGGTATCAGATTTTTGATTTGAGTTACCATTCATGAGTTATAAGAATTTGGAAAATAAAATAATAATATTTTGTTATTTTATTTATGCTCAGGCCAATTTCGGGTTTTCTCACCGGAGGCCCATGCCGACTAAACATAAGTCATTCCTAGGATAAACCCACCGTCTTGAGCACAATGGTGCCCTCGTATTTATATTGAAAGTAACTGTTTAATAGTTATTCTACTTTTTTAGGAAAACATCTTACCCACGCTAATTAATGCTTAACAAAACATCAACGGATAATTTCAGGCATTCTGAGCCATGGAATCGCACACCGTCATATTTCATGGTCTCAAAATAATGTCTTATTACCCATAAAAAAGGAAAAAAAATATACGGAATTTTTGGGACATTATAAGTAAGATGGCCATGAGAGTTAACCATGATGACCAATATGTTTTTATGATTGAACTCATGATAAAAATATGGCCATGGGAGTGAACCTTGACTACCAGGATTCTATGGGGAGTGAACCCGTACTACTAAGGATATCATGGAATAAATTACTTGGATACAAAAAAATCATATTATATGATTATGTGTCTACCAAAAATACAGCTTTTCATCCAATGTTATGCTTTTATGGCTTATAATATTTATTTCATTAGGATTCATTTCTTATAAACTGAAATGGGTTATTCCATGATTCATGTATATGATCTTTGATATGTAGTGTTTGATCTTCTATTTTCCTGATAGTATTCTCATTCCCTTATAATTGGAAGAATTCTTCTTTATATCCCTTGTTTACTGTAACTCATCCTTGGAAATCAACCATTTTATGTATTCCTCCCTAGGATTTGAAGATATGCATTATGTTTGATGTGTTTAAGAAGGGTTCCAGTCAAGAAGAACTTGGTGGGAGATAATGTATCTCACTTATGAATCATTTTTTACGTTTTCGTGTTACTAACGGCACTAGACTGGTATGGTCATTAGGGGTCTACTTGTTCAATGTTGTATGTGTTTCACAAATTTTATATTTTGTTAATGTATGAATAGTGGTGGTATCTGTAGATGGTATCAGATAAAATGTTTGATAAACTTTTGAAACCATGATGATAGAACCTTAGTGAGAACCCTGAAGACATGTCTAAGGATATGTATAAGGATAATGAAATGTATATGAATATTTTCATAAATTTTAGTAAAGGATAGAGTGAGTGGTTTTGTTTCAATAAATCCTTGTCTATATATTACAAGTGGATGGGGATCTAGAACAGATGTTCCTAGGTGTAACAAATCTGACATGATGTTCGAAGACTAACTTGATGTAATCTTGTACATGAAAATAAGCCATGCTAAAAACCTAGTATTCCACTCTCATGAAATATTCTATAGTAACTCAAAAACTCATTCCAAACCATATTGAAGGATTTAAATAGATATTGTCTATTAATAGTGTAGGATAAATATATTGTTTCATATATTAAGTAATGTATCATAAATGATACATCCCATAAGTTAATTTTCATGATTTTGTGGTTCCTAATTATGATAATTGATTCTTAATATATGAATTTGGTTTTAGTCAATGGATGAATCCTAAAGGAACAATGTTAATGATGACTATTATTGAAAATTAAATTATTTTACTCCTAAAAACTGAATAATATGGGATATGGAATTCCAAAACATATTATTATGCACACAAATCATTGTCAAGCTATGAATCGTGATTAAATTCCAAATGAGAAAAGGAGGGAATAACATTATATTGATTCTTTCAAGAGGAAAAACCCACTTTCTTCATGAGGATATTCTGGTCTATTAGTTTTTTAACAATGGTTCATTACTAAAGAAATGATATTCTCCATTATCATGTCATTGGAGATTCAGAAAGTATTTATTTTTGTCTATCGGTTAGAAGGTGAGGCAGACATATTGTGGACTATAATCAATTATATGAGGTGGAAAGATGATATTAAATAAATGGATTGGGATTAGTTTAGGAACATATTTTTCAATAATTGTTTTCTAAATATTTTTTATACCATGGTTGACAAATTTTTACATGAGTTAAACCAAAAGAGTTATGAATCTGTTGGTGCCTTTGAGGATAATTTCATTTGACTTTTGGGGTACACTTCAGAAATTATCATCCAACCCGAAAGTAAAGTTGATAAGTTCTTTAGTGGATTAATCCCAGGCCTCAAAAGTTAATTAACCATAAGAGACATTATTATACATTAATAAATTGTTTATTTTTCATTCATGTATGAAATGGATGTTAGAGTCACATAAAAATATCATGGTTTGTACAGGAAATAGGAATATTGAGTATGAAGGAAAATTTTAAAACCATGAAGATGAAAATATGGTCATTACTTTATTCACTAAGTGTGGGAATAATTAATGAAGAAATTAACATAACGGGTTTAATAATTGTTTTATATTTGGTATAGAAGGCTATAGTGAATTTGATTGTTAAAGTGGTGGGAAAAAGTTAGCTCATGGTGCTAACAGATAAAAAATGTACATGAAATGGCCTCCAATGCTCCAATGATACAAGTGTAAGGAGAGTGGTAATTATTCTAACCATTGGCCAAACCCAAGGGCTACTAAGGATGATCGATTTCAATAACCTCCTTAGACTATGGATAAGGGGAAATATCATGAAATCTGTATTTCTAGAGAGGGGTGTGATATTGACGTGATAAAAGGTAAACTTACTATATAATATAGAATTGCTAATGTAATATTTTTTCATAGATCTACCCACTCCTTCATATTTGAATAAGTTGATCATAATTTTATGATTCAACAAAAACAATTAGATGTTGAATTAATGGTGAAATCCCTGAATGGTACAATGATTGCATCTCAAGATTGTCATTCCTCTCTGGTTGAAGTTGATGGGAATATGCTTCCTATAATTAAATTCATTCTTCCTTGCTTTAACTTGACGTCATCTTAGGTATGGATTGTATTTTTCTACAAAAATACCATATCAATTGTCATAGAAGGGAAGTTATATATTATATGTCAAAACCTCATATGATCATCGATTAATGAGACGATATATATGAACTTCCTATAGATATTAAATCCATTGTATGTGTCTTCATTTCCAATCAAAACGGTTATATATCTCAAATCGTTGTGGAGAAAACATACATCAATGATATGGATACCGTTCTAGATTTTTTGGACGTATTTCTATATGATTTTCATAGCCATCCACCAAAACACATATTTAGTTTATCAAACGAACTCATACTTCATTCCACACCAATTTCAAACACACCTTATTGAATGCCTCTAATTGAGTTGTAGAAATTGAAGAAGAAACTCTAATAAAGAATTGTTACGGGATTCATTTTTCCTAGTGTGTCACCTTGGTGTTCACCTATTATTCTTTAAAATGGATCAATGATTTTCTACGATAATTATAAGGATTTTAACAAGATCACAATCATGAACATATATCATCATCCCCATATTGATGAATTGTTTGATCAACTTCATGGGGCCCAATAAATTTATATGATTGACCTCCATTTTGGATATCATCAATTGATGATCAAGAAGAAGTATATACCCACAAATTTTGTACAAGTTATGGAAACTATGAATATATAGTTATGCCTTTTGTCATGAAAATTCCCTGATAATTATCATAGATTTAATCTACAGTATTTAGAGATTATCTCGATCAGTTTTTGGTAGTCTTTATATGTGATATTATTATATATTATATGTGAAAGTAATAACATGAACATTACTCGGGATTTTTAATAAATACCCTTAGGAAAGAAAATATATATTTAAAATTTAGAAGTATGATTTTTTTTAAATGGGATTCATTTTTTGTGACTCATAATCTCAATGGATGGTATAGAAGTAGATCCATCAAAGTTAGCGGTTATTGAATGATATCCTAGTCTAGTTATGGTTACTATGATCCAAAGAATTCATGGACTAAGAAGATATTATCGATAGTTTGTGGATAATTTTTCACGAATATTTAATCCTAAGACAAAGTTAACTCATAATGTTTACATGTTCCTCTAGATAGATGAATGTAAGGAAAATTTCATGGAATTGAAGATATGGTTAATCGGTGTACCTATTCATTCATTACCCTATAGTGGTCAATATTTTTAATCAATATCAATGCATTATAGAAGGGATTGAGATTTTTTATTAGGAATAATAACTTTTTTATCAGATATGCCTTGAGGTAGATGAAGACTCATGATCAAAATTACTAACTCAAGGTTTTTATTTATAATCGGTAAATTTTTAATTAAAAATATGGAGTTATTATCTTTATTGAGAAAATTGTGATATATATACTAATAATACAATTATGAAATGTATATTAAAAAGGATATTATTATTTTCTATAGAATATGGTTAGAGTTGATAAATGATTATGGTTTATCATTATATTACCACCATGGAAAAGTAAAAAAGGTGGTCAATGCTTTGATTTGGAAGGCTCCTACTAGCTTATGTATGGGAGAACCACAAAATATACAATATTCTTGAATATGAAAATGATAGATCTAGAAATCATTAAGGAAGATGAAAAATTAAATCTTTCTCAAAAGAATGTACAATCCTCTATCCATGTAAAGATTAAGGAGGTTTCAAAGGAATATATAGAGGTGAAAACGAATGTTATAAATGTTACTATGTTTATCCTTCATTAAGATGCACTAATGAGGATAAGGAACTGTAAATGTGTTTATCCCATACCATATTTGATGAAGGGTCTATTACATGAAATTCAATGTACTTCATTCTCTATTAATACTAGATGTACAAAGGTGTATAGGGGCTTCAAATATTACTTCTGGTGAGATAAAAAGAAAAGAGATTTTGTTGAGTTTGTATCTTATTGCTTGGAATTATAACATGTCAAGAATGATAGACAATAGTAATAGGGTATGATTCATTCATTACCCATGTAAGAATGTAAATGGGAGAAAATCAGTATGGTTTTTGTTGTTGGACTACTAAAAACATCTAAAGGGCTTAATTAGATATAGATGGTAGTCAATCGCTTTACTAAGACATCAAACTATATCTCTATCAGAAAAGAATTCTCTGTAGTTCTGATTTCTAGGATATGCATTATGTAATTGGTAAGTTTTCATAGAGTACCAAATTTTATAACATCTAATTGGGATCTGAGGTATAGAACAATGTTCTAGTGAATTCATCACCAAGAACATGATACAGAATTGTGTTTTAGCACTACTAATAATTCTCAGATAGATGTTCTATATGAATGAACAATTCAAACCCTAGAGGATATATTGATATCTTCTTCTTAAAATTTATATTGTGTTTATGATCAATAGCTTCCTCCGGTTTAGTTTTCATAAAATAATATCCCTCCCACAACCTTTCATATGGAAATATATGAATCCCACTATGGGAAAAATTTAAAGCTCCAATGTGCTGGGATTGGGTTAGAGAAAGATATATTGGGACCTAAGATCGTTGAAGATATGGTCTATAGGTTACACCCATTTAGTAGCATATCATGGAATCTCAAAGTTAGTAAAATGTTATGTTGAAAAAAAACTGTGTAATCTAGAATTTTACAATGTTGAAAAGTTTTTTATACTAATCTCACCCTAAGGAATGTTATGAGATTTGAGAAGAAAGGAAAACTATGACCGAGGTATATTGGTCCCCTTGAGATTACTGGTCATATAAGGATGATAGATTGTTCTGGGAACTTCATCCCAATATATATCAATTCTATGATGTGATCCGTGTATCTCTCATGAGGATGTATATAACTAACCCTCACATGTATAGAACTCGGAATTCATATCACTGGAGCTGGATCTTTCTTACGAGGAGAAACCAATTGAAATATTGGATCACATAAAGAATGTTCTATGAAATAAGTCTACATAGATGGTGAATGTTTTGAGGAGAACTCAACATTATAATGAAACTACATGGGAACTTGGGGATATGACGAATCTGAATTATTATCATTTATTTTAACCAGAATGATGAATTTCAGGAAAAAAAATTAATTTTAAGTGGGGTAGAAGGTGACACTTGTAGTTTTTATGGACATTTTTTAAATAAATTATATATTCATTTATGTCGTGAAATTAATTAAGTAAAAAATTATTTTCACAAGGAACAAAAATTTTATACATTACATGGGACATCAACAAGTTGTACAAAAAACACAACACCGATATTTCTATGAAATATCATTTTAGAGTTATAATTATTTAAATGACATAATTATAACCTAGATGTTAGAAATATTTTTATAAAAAGTATTAAATAATTTTCAAATATCTGTCATAATTTTATATATAAAAATAATATTTATAACTAATGGTATAATTTTATGTAATGTCGGTATATGTTTAAAAATACAATTTTCTTAAATGAATTGTTTTTAATGTACTTCTGTGAAAATTAATAAAATAAATTTTAGACAAATTTAAAATTTAAATTTGATAAAAGAACATTTATTTTTGAATTTATAGTGTCAAAATTATCCCATGTTGAATTCAAGGTATTTTTCTGAGAAATTATTTTTTGGATGAATAGTTAAAAATACCAATTTTTAATTCAAAACTACTTTTTCATATAATTAATTTATATGTTTAAATTATATTTTAATTTTCTTTAAATGTTTATGTAGATCATATTATTAGAATTCATCTGAATTTTTGTCATTATAATCATCTTCACTTTGTAATTTAATGAAAAATTATAGTAAATGTTTGGTCATTTTTTTATTAAAACCCCATATATCGTCCCATCAACAAGATTATTTTTAAAGTAACATTCTCCAAATATATTATTGTAATATAGAAATATTTATTCCATAATTGGAATTAGAATAATTTATAATTTTTAATATTTTCTACTATTTTTTTATCAAAATAAATATTGAATCAAATTAAAATTAATTACATCGATTAAGGTAAAATTAAACTAAACTATGGATGAAGCCATATCTTTAAGACCCAAAATGACTTAGAAATTTGTCCAAAACCCATTGGTAGAAAATTCAGTTTCATTGAACATATATTATAGATTATCTTGAGCATTTAGTAATTTTTTTATGTAATAATGTCAGTACAACAAACGTGTTTTAAAAAATTCCACATGTGTCCTTTCGCTTCCATATAAAAGGCAACCACCTCTCCCTCTTCTTCACACCTCTTAAACCATTGAGGACCAGAAAATAAAATTACAATAAATTTAAAAACATACCTTTATTCTTATAATAAGACTCAAATTGGAAATAAATATATCCAAGGAAACATTTTGTTATAAACCAAATGGAGTTACCCGATTAAGAGGAATCATTTTCTCTCAAGCTCCTTTATTTATTTTCTTTCTCCACCCCTTACACTTTATTTATTAAAAGAGTGCATAATAATCCTAGAATCTTAAATATTCTAGTATTATTTTATACTACATTTTTAACCTAAACTTACAGAAACCCTCATCTAATGGGCAACTAACATACTGTTTATGTGTACAGTGAACTACTACCTCACTTAACGATCACTGTTCATTTATTATTTTACAACCTATCATTGAGGATAATATGAAAGAAAATACATTTATATATATAGCATATATTATATTTATTTTTTATTTATTCTTCTTAATTCATTTTATAACACATAAATATGTACACTCCATTTGATGTAAATATAATAATTTTATTTGTGGACGTGTGGGCTAACATCCCCTCAAAGCGATATGATTCGTTCACACCCTACAAAAAATTTATTAAAGTGAGTTCAGTTAAAATATATGATATATGTAATATTATAAATAAAAATTTATGATATATTAAAAATTTAAACCTATAAATAATTTTCATTCTTTATAACTTTTAATCTACAATAAAAATGGAAACAACGTTGAAGTGTACGTACAACTTACCATAACAATGTAAAGTGTACTTCATTTTGTAATTATATATTATACAGATTATTATATTACAAATATACTGAATATTATATATATTTATATCAATTAATTAATTAATCAATGATGATATATGTATAAAAGGAGCGTATGTATAGCAAATTAATACACTTGCGAAAAACAATGTTGATATTACCAAAAGTGAAACCTTAACATAGGACTGTTAACCATAGAGCAATATAATGTCATAATAAAACCATATAAGGTATTATATATAATTATATGGTTATTAAAAAAAATTATAATGAAATTTTATTTATTATAAATGGTATTTTAATGATAATGAGGCGTTTCAAGACACATGGTAAGTGAATTTCATATCACTTTTATTTTTTGGGATACATTTCTTAATCACCACTCACTTATTTTGTGTGGTTTATATACTAATCATTAATTGATTACATTTCTATTATAATTATATTTACAAGTATTTAGATATAAATTTTATTATATATCTTTCCTGGGGTTTAGGTTTCCAAAGATACCATATCGCTAAGACAATTATTGTCTCAATTTCCTTTCATTGAGACACATGATTTGTTTTACCCATAAATTTTGTTTCAGGGTGTATATACATCCATTTAACAAGATATATCTTGAATAAAATTATGTTCATGATATTTCCGGACTCGTGTAATTTCATTTTCATACATGGGGAAAATGATTTCAAGTTACCGGGTGGTAAGAGTTTATTTAAACAATCGAATTATTCTTTGAGATTGCAAATAATTATGATTTTTTTATTAAAATATTATGATAAATAACTCCATAACTGTAATTTTATTATTAAATTCTTGTTATTCAAGATATCCTCACGTATAAGTACCAAATTTTCACTCTTTAGTACTTTTGATAATGATTTTATGTAAATTTTGATGGTCTCTCTATTCGGTCAGAAATATATTATATTAAAAACCCATATTTTCAAAAAAAAAATCATAAAAAAATTCCAATAATCTTTAAACCCCTTTTTTCATGGAAAATATTTGAAAATCTTTTATGGTTTTAAATGATTACTTTATATGTTTTAAAAATCTATTTTCAAATTAAAACTATTTTCAAATGGTTTTATGTTTTAAAAAGAATTTTTCAATGCAGAATGGAAATTTTCCACAAGAATAATTTTTATATGAATTTGAAAAATTCTTTCCCTTCTAAGATAACATCCATTGGTGTTAGTAATTCCATTATAAGGAAATTGTAAAATAATTCCATTTATATTCTTTCTATAAGGGTATTATATTTTGATGACATGATGTAGATGAAACCCTATTCTCCTTCTTGGGTTATATGATTTTGAAACCTTTTTCTTTTCCCATGTTTTTTATGATGAAATGAATATGATGCATGTATTTATTTATAGGTTATAATATGATTACATGTTTATAATAACCATTTTTTCCATGAATTATGATATGATTATTGTTTATCTAATGGAACATGTATGTATGATTTCACAATGTGATATATGAGACTTATATCTCCCTCCAATGAATTGGGTAATGATTTATATTTGATGAGATATACAATGATGGTCTTGGGAGTGTTCCTTGACTGCTAAGATGGCCGTGAAAGTGAACAATGACAACCAAGATGTTACGAGGAGTGAACAAATGCTACTAATATGGCCATGGGAGTGAATCATTGATATTGAGATGATATGGGTAGTGAACCCATACTACAAAGTAGGTCTTGGAAGCAATGCCTTCGATACTATGAAAATAATATTATATGCTCATTTTTCTGCCACAATTCCATGTTTTATTCCAATGTTATTATTTCATCTAAAATGCTCCTTATTTCATTATGATTAATGTATTTTTATCGTTTAATATTTATTACATGATTCATGCATATGATCTATGATATAAAGGGTTTGATCTTCTATTTTCATGATCATGTTATCATACCCTTAATCTCATTATTTTTCTTACATATCTCCCTTGCTTACCCTTACTCAGCATTTTATCTCACCCCTTTTTATTATTCCTTCCCAGGGTTATAGAGATATGTATTAAGCTAGTTGTGTCTAATAAATATTCTAGTCATGATGATCTTATATAAAAATAATGTATATCAGTTATGTATTAGTGTTTTTTACTCTATGTTTCCAAAGTTACTCGACTAGTATGGTCTTTGTGCATCAATTCCTATAATGTATAAAGTGTTCCTAAAAGTTTATGTAATGATAATGTATAAATATAGAAGTTCACTATAATTTATAATCCTAAAATTACCTTATAGTTGTACTATTAATCAAACAATTTCTGATATTTTCCTTCCTTATTTTATCATGATCATATGGTGAATTTTTTGTGCCACAACCCATTGTGTCTAGATGTGTTTTTGAAATGCATTTATAAGTGGTTTGGAATGTTTTTTCGACAAAAAAGGAAATGTTTTATTTTTTCATGAAATGTTATACAATGAAATTTAATGGATTTTTATTTGGGTTTCAATAAAAAATATGTTTGGATATCAAATAAGAGTGTTATTTTTTTCTAGAAAATAGAGATGTTGTTTGTTTTCTAATATAGGTAAAAATCAGTAAACCATTATTTTCTTATTTATATTACAAAATATAATTTATGAGATTCTAAATTAAATAAGTTGAATTGTTTCAATGGGTGGTGACCTACTTTTCCATAAAACTCTTGCCTATATACTTTGGATAGATTCATTGGGTTATCTTCATTTTTTATCCATAATAAGCCTACAGAAAACATAGGTTGCATTAATATCGTGTCTCTACAAGGCGTATGACTCTATTTTATTTTTTATTTTTTTGTTTCCCTTTATTTTTTTCTATCTTATCATTTTCAACATACTATGTATTTTTTTATTTGTTGAGTTAGTTATTTATTTTTCTATTTCAAGTATAGTTTGTTTATTTATAAGATTATGCTGAAATCTTTCCCAATGCAGCTTCTATGACACATATGTACTATATTCCATTTCCTCAATATTGATAACTCCATTCAGGATAATAGTGGGATAGACTGGGTGTGGTTACATATAATATTGTACATGCTCAATACATAAATTCATTAAATCTATTAGTCCAACCAACCGTGTATGGTGGTCATTAATAAAAAAAATCCAATATTCATCCATATGTTTGTCCACATATAATAAGGAAAACATTTTAATTTTATAATAGATCGAAGGATGGTAGAAAATGGATTCTAAAAATTTAAATTATTGTTTTATTCTAAAAATTCTACTTATTTAATTAGATTATTATGGCTATATTTGATGTTTTAAGAGTTTAAATATTGAATAAACATAAAATAACTCAGTTAGGATAATTATCACATCCTCAAATATCCTCATTTATGCGTCTTTTTATTCCATATTAGATTAGTATTTTCAAATTATAAGATCCTTAAATATAGGGAAATGAGAGTTGGGGACTGTAATTATAGATCTTGTCTAAGATAACTATCTCAATCTGTTTGGAGAATTGAGATTGTGAAGGGCTCCTTTTATAAGTGAGAGAAGATAAATTCTTAGAAATTCATGTTTTATTAATAAATTATAAATATTATACTAAAATAAATTGGTTATAAAATACTCAACAATAAAATATAACATAAGGGGGGGTCTAAGAATCTATTCAAATAAAAACAATTAATGATATGGTTATATGTTTCTATTCCTTATTTTATCCACTTTTAATAATTTTAATGTCTACCAAGGTGACTAATTTTTACAATGGTAAATTAGAACTATGACTAAAAAATTGACCTTATTATCTATTTTTTACAAGATAATTCCATATTTTTAAACCATTCAATGTGATTCATTCTCTATTGGTGGAAAAAAACTAATTTTAATAATAGTTCTTTTAAAAAATAGACTTCAAAAAAATAATAATTTATGAAGAAAATTGAATTCACATTAAAATAATGCAAACTATTTATCCATATTATTTTTAATTGTTTCGAGATAAATAGTAGAGTGTTTTTTGAGTTTTAAATCAATCCAATATATAATGGATCATTTTTATTACCGAAATATTATAAAAATATAAAATATATTTTTTTCTAATAAAATCCAACATAGGTTCTTAATGTTAAATATTTTATTATAAATTAAATATATTAAATTTAAAAGAATTTTTTTATTCCATAAAATCATTTTTATTGGAAATTTTTTTCATAAAATAATAATTAAATATTATATACTAATTATGTCTAAAAAGTTAAAATATTTTCAAAAACTGTATTCCCATTATTTTCCCAAATTCAACATTTCCATAAAAAATTCAAAAAATCACCATAATATAATATAGATACAGTGAATACATAGATGGAACATTTTTAAGGGATTAAAATTATTATAATTTAAAATATCAATTTTTAATAAAATCATTTAACAAAATAGAAAATAATTAATTTGGAAAAAATACTTCTCATTAAAATAATAAATAATATTATTGAATCCTAATTTGATATAATTATTTATGAGATTATCATAATAGAAAATATCAATAATAATTTATAGAATTGAAAAAATATCCATTTATAAAATATAACATATGAAACCATTTTTTGATCATATATTTAATCATTAACTAAAAATATTATAGCAAAGTAATCATGGTAATTTTAAAAGTATAATATTTGTCTCACTGATTATATAATATCATTTGAAACAAGTTATAAACATATAAATATTTTCAAATCATATATATCCATATATTACCATAGTTATGAATATTAACAAATCATTAAAATAATATCTTATTAAAAATTACTTGGTTGTCACACATTAAAATAACAAAATTACTCATACACACGATAGAAAAACTCACACATTTATTAGAATGACTTCTATAGTTAGAAGATTGGATCAAAAATAGACCAAATGTTTTATGAATATTAAAATAATGGAATGAAATTCGAAATTACAAGTATATAAGAATTAATAACTCATACACAAGAAACTGAATGATGTATACATAGGTTAAAATGACTCCTGATAGAATAAGTTTTTGATTTGGGTCAAATGAATCATATAAAAAATATGAAATGACACATACAAAGTATAAAATGTCACATAAATAAATTAGAAAATGAAACATACACAAATTAGGAAATGAGACATATAATTTTTTTGAAAATAACTCATAAACCAAAATAAAATAACTCATGCACATGTTTTATAACACAATAGTTCATTTCTAAAAAATTCAATATATTATCTAGTTTATTTATCATCATAAATTTTAATTATTTGTATATTTGTTTTTAATTTTAAATATATTTTAATATATCCTTAATTATTTGTTATTTATTTCTATGATATAAAATTTTTCCAAGGATTTAAATGAAATTAAATGGTGATCTTATGTGATATAGTTCGTATAAATATTCACATGAAAATATTAATGATGAAGAGATTAAAATTTTAATTGTTTTAAATATGAAGAGAATGTCTTGTAGTATTTAGATAATATTATGATGAATTTAATATTAATTCTGATTAGTATTTTTTTTGTGTTAATTGTTATGATGAGTTTGTTGGTATATTTTTTTAAGCAATATCAAAGATAACATAAAATTGGAAACATGAGAATCGTTTGTGATATCATAATTAATGGACATGAAATACATTTAGGTATTTCATTATCCCTAAGATAGAAATTAATTATATCAAACATGAGAATGTAAATATAAAATGGATACATTATTTTAATGTTTTAATTCAATGAGAAAATGTAAAAATATTATTTGGAACTCTGAATTTCATGGATCAGGGACATGTTTAGTATATATGAACTATACTATTCAATGTATTTTTTTTATATAATGTTCCATAATTTTCCTTTGAAAAAATCACTTTATTTAACATATATCACGAAATATATCTCATACACCTCAAAAATATGATCCTAGTTGTTTAATTGGTTTTTGTTCTACTGAATTTTCCTATATTAACTATATTCATTTATTAGAATAAAATTTTTCATTTAAAATTATAACTTTAGTGTTAGCTTACACCTCCCATTTTAATGGGTTGTTATTTGTAAATTTCTTAGATGAAAAGTTTAGCGGTTTTTTGTTTACTTTGTTTTAATGGATTAATGGTTGGTTATTGCACAACTTTAAAAGAATGGTTACTGATTTTACCTCCAAAAAAGGTAGTGTAGGTTGGATATTGGGTAATTACTACATGTGTGAAAGAGTAAAGTTGTAGGAGTTTTTAAATCTACTTCAAAAGTAATTTACCATTTATTGGGTTTAATAATATAACATTGATAATTTATATAGTATATATGGGGTCACATGGATCTAAACATTATAAAAATAATCAAGTTTATTTTAATTATTATATCCCACTTCATACATTATCCTATCTATAAAAAATATTTAAAATGATTAAACATGGTTAAATAACCTTGTTATAACCATTTTAATATCATTATATCTTTATCATTCACTTCATATTGGTTTAAAAATAATATTTATTTATTAACCTCACAAGGTTTTTGGTAAGATGTTCTTACCATATTTAGTAATGGAGGAATACCTTCCATTGGGATATAAATTTGTCTGATGTAAGGACCTTCCCATTAAGGTTCATATTTCATAAGTTACTCTTATAGATCAATAAAAACATTTGATATTAAAAAAATTCTCCAGGAACGTAGGATTAGAGATAAAAAAATTGTAATCTGAATCCATTTTATTATGATAAACTTCTATGTTATGCAGGGTTTATAAAAACATCTAATCAAGACCACACAACTCATTCAGTGAAACATGAATTATTAATATTTATTGAATTATTTATATATGGTATTTATGAGTGAGGGTATCTGATGCTCAATTTTATTGACCACTTTTTTCATGTAAACTACGAAATTGAATGTTTCAATTTATGGGGGCTTCTAGGGGTTAGGTAGAACCATAATACATTGAGAATCATTACTAAACAATTTTTTCCTAATTAATCATTTTCGGTATGAATTTTCATAAGGTCTTATTAGTTACTTATATCTCACTCTTATAATCCTCAGGATAATGCTAATAATAGTTTTACATGATAGTATATTCTACATAAAATATTTTCAACACATTCACACAAACAATTTTCCTATTTTCATTGATATAATCATGATGAACATTGAATTAGATGATTATATTTGATTGTATAAAAGATAAAACTATAGTATAGTAAGTCTCCTTTATGTGTAATAATTTATCCTATTTATAGAAAGATCCAGTTACACCCATTATGAACTTATATATATTTTTTCTATTTTTTATGGTTAGTTGAACATAACATTTATACCCCTTCTAGAAAGCAGTGATGAGTATTTAGTGAAGAAACACATATTATAATGTTCACTTGTGATGTTTTCGTGGATATGTTATGCATGAAACATCATTTGATAACATATAACAATATAACATATTTCTATGTTTAATTATCAAATGTAATTAGTGATTTAATCCTCATTAAATTCACCATAGAAGGATTCCATTGAACTATTTCATAGAAATTGTATTTCAAGAGATTGGGTAACCATATAGTTTGACGTTTGTTGTTTTCCTATAGATATTCTCTACATTAGTTAAATCTAATTAATGTTCCTAGGATTATATATAGTATAATATCAATGTCATTAAATTAGTTTTGTGGGAATATTTAATTTTATGGGGAGGTTCTATTTATGGTGGATAAGTATGGATCTAACAACCCATCATGGATTTTATTTTATGAAGGGAAGTACTACTATTCAATGTTATATATATAAGACTATTTACATTGATATGAGTGGCTGAGATTAGTTGATAGGTTGTATAATGAATCTATAAGGGAATTTTGTTTACCATGTAATGAATTATAGCACATAATTAATAGGAAACTAGTATATAGTTTTTAATGTATTATAATGGGGAGACTTCTACTCTAATATCGTGAAAGTGTAGTCTCCAAAATATTTTATTATTATCAACTCTGTGTAAACATTAATTTTGATGTTGATGAAAAAAATAAAAACAATATCTAAGACTTAGATAATATCTTATCATTTTATCTTATTTTTTTTGAATCCTTTGGGAAGTATGAATGAATATTACAATTGTGATTTTTACGAGGAATTAAATAAAATCCACAATAATACACCATAGAATTAGGTTCCACTTTTTCTTTTTCCCGATGGGAATCTATAGGGGCTATCAAAATTGATACCCATTAATGGGATTGACTTATTAATATAGAATATTTATACCTTATCAAAATCGTGTCTAGGTTTAATTATTCAAATGAATGTTGGGACACCATGAATTCCTTAAATTAATATTCATATGTCACATTTTACGAGACAAACAAAATTTACATTACTTCATGATTACATCCATGCAGTTAAAATACATATTCAACATAAAAATATTGATGATATTTTTCACCATGTCAATTATGGGGAACAATTACAAGTAATTGTTCTATTAACTTAAACACAACTTCAACATCACAAATATCAAGGGGATATAATTATTTTTTTAGTATATTATATATTCTCTCTATATATATCATGGTGTTATTGAGGAAATATAGGCTATTTTATGTTACTTATATATTATGATTAACTAATAATTCTCTAAGATAATTATCTATGTATTCTTCAATGAGTATAAGTGGGTTCCCTACTATAGTTAGCATTAATTCATGTGGTGGAAGAGATAATATACTGGGTTTTTGAAATCATGCAAGAAATTTTCTTCTAGTTGATAGAGTGGTCATATTTCCTAAATTTTGTAAATGGTACACTTTTTATAGTGATATTCCTAATAAAATTAATAATGTTGTAAAGGTTCATTTGATGGCCTATAAAATAATTAGGATTTTATGGAGGTGACATGACAAAAATGGAATTATATTCTTCAGATCTTCCTCAATACCTCAGTGGTCAATATGGAACCCAAGGAACTACATATAGGTTTCAAAAAAAGAATATTTTAGTGATTTTTTTCATTTAATGACATAATTTTACACAAGGAACCAATTATATGATGGAAATATGGGTGCAGTGCGGGGATGAAATTAATACAAGATGATCTATGTAGCACTCCAATATTTTTATAATAAAGCGTAAGTGAAAATGATCAGAAATTCATTGAAAACTATCCCTATCATTTTTTAAATCCTAATAGAACAACATAATAATAGTACAACCCATGGAGTACACAATGGTATATGACTTATTCGTTTTTTGAGGTTATTAATAATTAGTTTTATATAAAATATTCATATATGTGGGAAAAGTTTTTAAAAAATTCATTACATTGGTAAAAAATTATATTACAAAATATGGAATCCATCATTTTGTAATGTAAATTGTGGGCGTGAAATCAATATATACTCTAATATATACATTTTCATTCATAATAATAACAATTTTGGACAAACCTGTTAGTGATTGGATATACCGAATAAAACTACTCATGTTAAACTTATCTAATTTTGCCCCAAAAATAATTTTATGGGATTAATGAATCCTCCATTTATCAGATTTATAGCCATAATTTTTATCTAGAAGACTGAGTTTATTAATGGAGAATCATGGGTTTATGAATAATACCTTCATAATATTTTAATTGATGACATCATAATTCATCACTATGATCTTCCTCATTGATGTTGGGTTTAATAAAGGAATCATATCCCAATTTAGATTTATGTGAGGATATGGCCTCTACACATCCCACGTCTAGTGAATTTTCATTGGGGGTATTAATATCAACTACTAAAATATGGTCTTATTTTCCAAAAGACAGAATATTAATAGTGATATAGCCATGTAATACTTCCATATTCTTCTATTGGGGATGTCTTATTCCATTTAACTCATAATACTATGTTGATTGTGCATCATTTTTTCATATGTACTAAAATATTAATCAGCACTCCATGGTGGTGTGTGAGTGGTAGTGTAATGAATATGCATCACTAGTGTGTGGGGTTAATGTGATTTTTTGGTTTGATGAAAAAACATACATATGATGAAATACATTACTATTGATGAGTTGGAAGACTATTATCATCCCAATAACTATTGTTTCTGCAATTATTTCATAATATGGGTGGTATGGGAGATCATTTGTGATTATGATAAGTGAGTTGTAAAAATGATTTACACAAGAATTGTAACACATTATAAAATTAAATTTATAAATAAGGTGAATCGATATGAATATATATATAAATCTAGATCATCATGATGATATTGTGTTTTTGTGTGTGATATTTTGTTTTGATTCTTGGCCATTACTCCATTTACCTAAATATTTATTTGTATTCCTCCTTATTATAATGAGTTTCTAGAATACTATGTATTGAAGAAGTAGTATGTTCATATGAAGAATTATTCAAAAATCCCGTGGACACAAAGGGAGGTTCTATGAATTCATCTACGAATCTTCTAATCTCTCTCAAACTCATCATAAATATATCACAGAGGATGAAGAAACCATTTTAATAAATGGTATGCATGATTCATCATTTCTAGTTTATAAATGGGTTTATTTATCATCTAGGAAAATCATGTTTCACGGTTTCTTTTACTTCTTATATTGTGATTTAGTGTTAATGTACTCCATGTAAGATAATTAATTTTATCTAAGAAATCCATATTCTTTTTTTGAAATCTATATTTGAGTAATGGAGATACTAAAGGAATAGTGAATTGAGTCACACACCAAAACAGCTCACCCAATCCATCACCGCTCATTAGGGTTAACCATTAATATTAATCATTTATGTAATAACATATAACAAACAATCAGCTATTTTTAACTACCTCATGGTGAAAAAACCATTTTGGTTATTATTTTAAGTATTGATTCATGTAAAATGGCCCACCAATTCATGGTGTAGATTTATTTTCTTATGGGTAATGTGAATATTAAAAATAGAATTAAAAAGGAAAATATGATTTACCGCAAACCATGGTGTCATCAAACTGGATTCATATCTATCAACATGGAATCGTATACTCAATAGTGGAGCATTCCACCATGGTAACCACCATGGCTTATCCCATGTTATGGTGTTAAGAAAAATTTGTTTTTAAAATTTAATCAATTTATGAATTAAATTAGTAATTTTTTAATGGTCTATAAATTATAATAATTTTTTAATGTAAATTTATTAATTAATAAATTGTTATTTAATTATTTATGTATGAATATTTTTAAAAAATTCATATGGTTTTAGGATGTATTTATATCAAATACACCATCAATGTTAATAGTTAATATTTAATATATTATTAAATTTATATCAATTATTAAATGTATTATAAATAAAAGGGTTTTTTGTATTTATAAATGGTAGTTTTTAAATATTTTATACATCATATAAATGTTTCTAAAATAAAAAAAATTATATATTTAATTTTTAGTTGTTCAAAATATTTTGAATTTTAAAAAAATAATAAGGCCTTATTTTTATTTGATACATATATGATATTTATATTAGAAACCATATTTAGATAATAATAAATGAATTATAAAATATTTTATAATTCTTCATAATATAATATATTTATGGTAATTAAATATTTATGAATATGAAACTTTCATATTAAAAAGAATTTAAAGAGTTATATTTAATGTTATGGAATTTATATTTTGGTTGAAGAAGAAATTATAAAATTTTATGTAATTGGATTTTATTTATAATTATTTATTAACAATTTATGACTTTTTAAAGAATTTTCTTTTTTTTATTTAATTAATGTTTATTCCATTTTTGGTTCATGAGTATAAAATTTTTAATATTTTTAATATTTTAATTCTAAAATTTACATGGTAAATTACTTATTGGATTGAGATTTCAATTTTAATAGTGTGATTGATTCCATAACGAATTTATTTTTTCATATGTCACTACTACAAATATGGCTTATAATAGCACTAAAACGGCCTTTAATAGCACTAAAAAAGCATTGTTAATCTCGGCGAAGATAAAGGGGGTCCCCTTTATCAGCGCTATGCAAGCACTGATAAAGGTAGTATTTATCAGCGCTATTTTCAGCACTGATAAATGTATAATATATCAGTGCTATTGTGAGCAATGATAAAAACTTCCTTTATCATCGCTCAAAATAGCGCTGATATATTATCCATTTATCAGCACTTAACTAGCGCTGATAAAGGCCAAAGATCCTATCCAAAACCAGAACCTTCCCAACACCTGCACACATTACAGCACCTGCACATAGTCCAAACAAAACCTGCACACAGGACACACAACACCCACACACAAAGCACAGAAGAAGAAAAATGATACATACATATACTTGATATCAAGAATACAAAACAACACACTTCTATATACATTTCAAACAATTTTTAATTTGGTTACAGTTACATTTTACCAATAAACAGTTAAAAGCAATGATATTCCATCCTTTTTGCATCCATCCTCTCTAAATAATTGTCGTTCATGGCGACGGTTTCTGAACAAAGCATTCGATCTGAGGAAAAAGGTTTCACCTACATAATAAAACAAATATTATGTTAGTAATACAATAATGAAATAAAGAATGGGGTTGCTAAATGGAATTATACTAGTGAGGTACAAAACATAGAATAACCAATTAACGAAATTGGTGCATGGTTAGGGTTAATCATCTATAATAATCATATGGCCCAATGTTTAGTAGAACATGGCTATATGTCCCCCCATTCCATAAAAAAATAAGCACCCCTTCCCCCTACCCCAGCACACCCCCTACACACTGCCCACCCCGAGCACACCCCCTACCCATGTACACTCCCTGCCCCCTGAACACCCCCTGCCCCCTTCCCCAGCACACCCCTTCCCACTCCACTTCCCACTCCACTTCCCCCCTGCCCATTTCACACCCCTTCCCACCCCATACATATTTCAAAAGAACCCAGCACACCCCCACCCCTTCCCACTCCCACTTTTGTCCCCTTCCCCCTCCCTCAGAAAACCACCCCTGCCCTCTCACCATGTCCCCTGCACATCACAAAGAAAATACATTGTATGGAAATTGTGCTCAATTTACATTATACACATAATATATATCAAAACATTCTCATGAACTTTCATTCAAAGTAAATACACATATATAGACTCTCTAAAAATCATATGAAAACCCTCTTTAAAATTCACAAACACATTAAATCCATTTGAAAACACCCATCACACAACTTTCTCATTTCTTCAAACACATTTAAAGGACTTAAGCATGAAAATCCACATAGAATACAACTACATTCATTTTAAAAATAACTTTCAAGTCTACACACACCCCAAATTCCTTTGATAACACATTTTTAACCACAAAAACATTTCATATAGTACACATAGCAAGAAAATACAGCATAATAAAATCATCATATAATGTAAAAGCATGGAATCACCTACATAAAGCGTGGAATCTTCCGAAATATGCTATAAAACATAAAACCACACCTCCACAATGGCTGAATAAGAACTGATTAAACATTAATATTGAATATATTAATAGAAACCCATGTTTAACTTGTGGTATTCTATGAGTTTAACATCCCACATGGATAGAGGGTCATGATTTAATGTCTTATAGAGATGTAAGACCTGGATGGATCAAAATACTTATAAAGGTGGATCATGTAGGTACATCTCTAGGAGGGAGCACTAGGAATGTTTACCTGATAGATGGATCAAAACGCCCAATGAGGTCTGACCCAAGTGTGGTGCATCCATAAGCAAAGGTGTACCCCAGTGAGGGGGTCACCATGGTTTACCATTGGTTGGGATTTAACCTCATGGACGCTTCCTATGTACCCTATTTAGAATACATGGATCAAAACCCATATAGTTAAAAGAGGTATGTTGTGGGTATTACCCATGGTTAGCTTCCCTTCACACTAGGAATACTCTTGGTTGGATGAGTATGGGTCTTGTGGGGCTTATGCTTGGTCAGATTCTCAAGTTCTTCCAAGAGTTGCAATGGGATGAATGGGACATACATGCTAAGATGGACCATGTGAATGGTGTGATCCTTGTAAAGAGGCACGACGCACAAAAACATGTGGAGCTGACTGTAAACATTATTTATGGTGGCCATGAGGCTTATCAGACTCCCCATACCATCCATAGACACCTCAAAACATCACGAGGACCAGATTCTACATGATGGTGCATCACAGGGATGAATCTTTTGATGATGTAATTATCGTTTGAGCTTGTATTTCATCTCAACCAGACTTTCCCTTACTTGAATTACCCTAGGATACATATTTTGGTTACAAAAAATCCCTCAAAGATACTAATTATCTCATGCATCTACCTAGAAATAATTGTGCAAGTCAAACAACAACACATGTGCTCAAATACAAGTTCAAACAAACAAGATACAGAAAATGGATTTTTTTGATCCTCTGTGGTTTTGTCGTTCACCCCATACGCATTTCACACCATCATGCCTTACTTCAATATTGATTTATTCAAAGATCAATAATATGAATCCGGGGATAGAAAACATTGAGTAATAAATTATGATTTCAATACATCGGAGCATTCTCAATTCACCAAAGAATGTTGGAGGATAATCAATGATCATAGATAGATAACATAAGTGGTAGGAATTCACCTTCATCCTATTTGTGTACAATCTTCCATCATGTATGATGCCCATTCATTTCTAAACACATGTATATCATCTTATGAATATGAGTTTTGGCGACAGTCATAATAGTACTGAAAAAATATAAATACACAAAGGATTAATAAATATTTTAAATGAACTCGTAATTATTTTTGAAAATACCTCATCATGGATTCTATTTTGTTGATGAAATACGATCTCTTTCATAAATTTACAAGCATAATAACCACAGTCCTTTCCATTTGTTTGTTTTGGACACTATAGAAACATCGAAAACAATATGTAATTTGTTTTGATATGTGTTTGGACAGTACAATGTTATTATATATACCCGGATACTGTTCTAGTTGTAGATCTTGTAGGCATGCTCATCCTTATGCCTTGGATTCATTCCATGCATTAGATGCTATTGATTAACCACCCTATCATAACAGAATCCTCCTTAAAAGATAACATAAATTATTTAACTAGATTTTTTGTTTTAAAATGTTGTATCTAGTGTATTAAAAATTAACAAACGCCGTCATTCGTGTTCGGTTTGTTGTCTATTCATTCTTTAAATCAAGAAAATAAATCTTTGGAGTATCCAAATTGACTGCAATCAGCATCCAATGCTCCATAAAAACACAAAAAGGAATAAGTAAAGAAAGAAATTAAAATATATTTGATATGATTAAATTGTAGAGTTTTACCCCTGCATCATTGGTATTATAAAGATTCTGTCATCCATAATTTTGTTTTCAAACGAGTTGAGCAGGGATGACATTATTTCAGCCTCTTTAACAGAATCTATTTCGTCTTTTGAAGATGTGGTGTGAGGACTAACGAGTCCAAAATGTTTTCCATGGGGAAATACCTTCAATTTCTTTTCATATATATGTCTGTGACAAATATAAAATGTATTTAGTCAAAATTATCAGAGTATATCAGCTTTTGTAAAATCAAATCATGAAAACTTCCCTCATGTATACATTTACAACTGAGGCACCTAGACATTCATAATTGAGGAATTCATTTACATTTTTAGCACTAATGAACTCTGATATCAAATCTCCATACATAAATTTTTCAAAAGAAAATATGTAGGTACTGGCATCTTTCAACTTTGAATCCACATGTGCCTGCAATGATATTAACTATGGATATAGAACGGGTGGGGTGAAGGTGCTCTCAGTAGACTGTTTCAACCGTTTGGTTGATCCTGGAGATAGTTTTGAGCTGATATTTCACTTCACCCCACAGTCTTTGTCATTCTGTAATAACTGTTACCGGTTCAGACCTTTTTTCATTAAATATTAAAGGTCCACCTTGAAAAATAAATAAGAAATGAATACCTTTTTGTCGACAAGTTTTTTTACAAGAACTGTAAGCCATGCGATGAATGTTCTAATAGCTTGTTCAACCGTATGAATGTCGTCATCATCATTTGGAACAGGTAGCTCGGCACTTGACTCATTTGGTACGTTAATTGACACTCTAAGATGATCTTTTGGAAGCAGTCTGTTGTGTAGCATGTCGTTTTGCGTATTGAACACTGTAGCCCTCACTACAAGGCGATAGGTGGGAGTAGATAAATATAAATCACAGTCATTTTCACCATATGGAATATTAGTAAAAGAAAGGTATCAGTGTCTATGTAAATCAAATTTCACAGAAACAATTATTAAAACATTGATTACCTCATATATGTTAGGTTTTTTAGTGGAATGGCTCACCTCAAAGCTGGTGGGGGGCGGGGTGAGATCGTCACGAACAGGTTGTTGTTGAGTTGTTTCTTCTCTTTGCCTCTCCCCCATGAATTTTTCTATCATCTCTCTCTGGTATTGTAATTCTTCTTGAAAAATAGATAATTTTTCTTTCAGCTTTTCCATTTTTTCATTTTGATCCTCCACTTGTTTTAGTTTTTGAAAATATGTTCGGGTTGTCACACCAAAGCATGAACCTCTGATGCAGCCATACTTTTCTGGCTGCTTCAAGGGTGCTAAAAGTATGTCTGCATCTGGTGTGGGTGTTGTTGATTCTTCTGACTATTTCAGATAGAAAATATAGAAAAATAAGTAGTTATTGAAATGTAATAGTGATTTAAAGCAACTCAAATTTATATTATGTCACACTTACACATGTTTCCCACACTTTTTGTCTGTTTTCATCTATCAATGTCACCTCTTTATTTACACGAGCCTCCTTCCATAGAACATGGCATGGGATGGATATGGCTTTCGATTTCGATTCATCAATCTGCATATAAACATAGAAACATGGTTATGGTGTTTTTTATGTCACATACTAGTAGTAGGGTAGATTTAAAAGACGTACCAATGTTTTATCAAGTTCAGTGTACCCCATCATTACATTACGGTAAGGGTACAATGGTTATGTTTCACATTTTTTATTTTTAGCACTCAGTAGCTGATTAATAAATAAAAAATTGTCTATCATAGTGATGATTACAAGCAAACGTCAAACAACGTATTACCCCACACAATGTACATTAAAAGTATGCTCCCCACGACATTTTCTAAATGCATCCCACGCTCCTTGGGATATCAAGTGTCCGTAAATAGTAGGTGGGTGTATCTTGATTTTCCCTTCTGCATCTTTAAGATGATATTTCATTAAAATTGTGCGGAAACCTCTATAAATCCTTCTTGCAACTCTTAATACATATTCTTTGTGCCAGAAATCTACTATAAATGCACTCTGCAATTGATTATGAAGAGTAAGAAAATGTTTTGGTATTTTATTTTATTTTAATAAATTAAAAAAATGATATCATAATGTTACCGTAATCTCTTCCCACATTTGTGTCTTCAGCCCGGTGACAACATGGTGCCATGACTGTACATCAATCGGCACGTGTTTCCGAGTGACGATTCCAATTTATCTACTAAAGATGACTTTGTTTGGGTTAACATGTTGGCCTCGCTTATTCCATCCCACCTCAAATTTGATGCCTTTTTCTTTTTCCTTAAGGATTTTGGCCAACACTGTCAAACTACGACGCTCTTGTTTTTTTTGTGCTTTCAGGGTTTCATTTCCGACCATTTCCTCAGAAGTATCATCAATATCTTTCCCCGGAGAGTGAGCATCAGCAATGGGACCAGTAGCAACAGGTTGAGAATCCTGTTGTACCTCAGCACTGGGACCACCAACAACAGGTTGAGAAACCTTTCGTTGCTCTGCACTAGGACCGCCAGCATTTGGTTTTGAAACCTTTTTTTGCTCTGCAGTGGGACCACCAGCTGCTGGTTGAGAGACCTTTTATGCCTCGGGATTGGACGCATCAGCAGGTGCATAAGTTATTATCTACAGAAGTGGATTAATATTTAATTTAGATTACATAAAACAACAGTGAACAGATAATAACATAACGTAACACAATGTATGTTACAATAAACAAATAACCTGATTGTTGTACTCTCTTTTTTTCCCTTAAAGGTTTAAGTGATTTGACTCCTCTATCGACTATGTAAATTCCTTCATTGAGGTCTCCTCTGACATAAAAAATGTCGTCTACATTTGGACTGCTGCGAAATGATTGTGATGTCCCTATAAAAGGGTCAACCTCCATTGAACTTTCATCTGACCCTTTAGTTGTTATGGTCGATAATAGAACAATTGACCAATTTCTGTTTGAGTGGTCTGGAACATAAAATACATTTACTGCCTATGATGCCATTATAAATGGTTCGTCTTTCTCCCCTTCCTTACTGAAATCAACATTCACGAATCGTAATTCATCTATTTTAACAGCAGTCTTGTTATCAACCCACTTGCATTGAAAAATCGGAATTTTGAATTTCGTATAATCCAACTCCCATAATCATTTGATGATGCCAAAGTATGACATATTCGCATAAATTGGATTTTTGTCTTTAGCAGTAGAAACATGCATCGCCTCATCCACAAGTGTAATCCCACTATTCTGCATGGAAATGTCTTCATCATGTTCATTAGTATAGAATGTATAATCATTAAATGCATAAGCATTGTAAGATAATACGTACACACTTGCTCCTCCGGCTTGCCATCGAAGTCGTTCTGAAATTGACTCTGGATTTTCATCTAACTTCTTAAAAATATGGTCTCGAAACAATCCTATAAACTGTCGATTATGTGTATATGATATCCATTTTTCAGCCCTAGAATGATTCAAATGCCTAAGATTTTCTTTGTGGGTTTGAACATATGGTTCAACGTCAAAACTGTTATGCAAAACAGAAAGGTGGGCCTGCTCCCGATCTGTAATATTGAATGTGACAACCTCTCTTCCAGAAATTCCTTCACCCTCAAGACACTTTGTGTGACGAGATTTCAGTAGGCCAACGATTTCCACACCAGACAGGTATTCGGTACAAAATTCAACAGTTTCCTCAACAATATATTGCTCCGCAATACAAAACTCTAGCCAACTTTAGTTTTTGACATACCCTTTCAAAATCTTCATATACCGCTCATTGGGGTACATCCATCTATAATGTACAGGACCATATAGTTGAATCTCTCTCACAAATGAACCATCAAATGAACCATCATATCGAAAAAATTCGGTGGGAAGAACATTTCCAATTCACATAATATGATGGAAATTTCACTTTCCATAGTTGGCAATTTCGTCGGGTCTATAACATTACTGCATATAGCTTTGAAGAAGAAACAGAGCTTCGTTAATGTTTGGTGGACATTCTTGGAAAAAATGCAACATAAAGCTATAGGAATTAGATCTTGCATCAAAACATGGTAGGATTGTGATTTCAGACCCTTTAATTTTAAATCTCCCATTGACAAGATGTTCTTGATATTTGATGAATACCCATCTGGAACCTTTACGTCATTAAAGAAGTTGCAAAACTTATATCTCTCCTGCCTGGAAAGAGTGTAAGTAGTAGGAGGAATAAATGATCATTTTTCACCCTTCACTAGTGCCAACTCATCTCGTATTCCCATCTCAACCATGTCCAATCTGGGCATAATTCCATCCTTTGTTTTTCCAGGTGCATTTAGCAACATGCTGATGACACTATCACATACATTTTTTTTCAACATGAATAAAATCAAGAAAATGTATGACATACAGACATTTCTAGTATGGTAATTAAAAAATTGATCTCTTTTTTCAACTAGTTTTCATAAGGTTTTTTGAAAACGGTTTACCAAATGTAGTGTCCAAATAATTCACTTTCTCAAACAATTGATCACCTATTAGTGGATACGGCGTTGTATGTTCCTCTGAACTTCTGTCGAATGATGTCGTCCAGGATCGGTACTTATGTCGTCGGGTTAGAAATCTGCGATGTCCTAGAAAAACGGTTTTTGATGAATGTATCAACCTAATTGACTGTGTACCTTGTTCGCAAACGGGACACCCTTGAGTTCCTTTAATGCTATATCCTGAAAAATTTCCATAAGCAGGAAAGTCATTTATCATCCCGTACAACATGGATTTCAAAGTGAACTGTTCATTTTAGTAATCATCATACATCGTAACACCCGAATCCCAAAATATTTTCAAATCCTCGATCAATGAGGACAAATAAACATCAATATCATTACCCAGTTGTTTTGGTCCTGATATAAGCATAGATAACATGATTTATTTTCATTTCATGCATAACCACGGTGGTAAATTATAATTTACCAACATAATCGGCCATGTAATGTGACTGCTGCTTTGAAAACCAAAAGGATTCACCCCATCTATAGATAACACCAGACGAAGGTTTCTCAGCACGTTCCCAAATTCAGGATACTCATGATCAATTCTCTTCTACTGAGGGGAGTCTGCAGGGTGACGTAGTTTCCCATCTTTAATTCTTGTATCTGCATGCCATGTCAATTGTCCTGCACTCTCCTCACTTCCATATAGGCATCTAAACCTAGGAATGATTGGAAAGTACCATACAACCTTCGTAGGACTAGAATCATCTTTCTTGTATTGGGAAGAACCACACTTTGGGCATTCTTTATGTGATTTTTGATCCTTGTGAAACAATATACATTCATTCAGGCAAGCATGTATTCTTTCATAGATAATACCCATTGATCATAGCATTCATTTGGCATCATATGTTCGACTTGGGAGTTCATTATCTTTTGGGAGCATGTCATTTAGGAGAGAAAGTAGTTCAGTAAAACTGGCATCACTCCACCCATTGCCTTCTTTCAAATTATACAGCTTCAATACGACTGACAATGCTGTATATTTTGTGCAACCAGCATACTGTGACGTTTTTACACAACTCTTTAACTTCTCAAACAATTTTGGGCAATCACGAAGTTCATCTTCAACTGTTCTTGTAATTTCCTCAATACGATCTTCATCATCGTTCACATCTGTAATCATACCCTCCAAACGATCTTCTTCTCTATTCACACTTCTCATCATATCAGATGATCTATAAAATGTTGTGTTCTCTGAGTCACTACCTAGATTGGTTTTTTCCCCGTGTTTATTCCAACATTTATAACTTCGATCTATTCCGTGACAGATCAGGTGTTCTTCCAACTCATTTGGACTAATTTTACTTGAATAACAATAGCGTAAACACAGACAAAGGATTTGAGAAGGGTCACATGCATGATCTTCTGCAAACATGATAAACTCTTTCACGCCATCTTAATACACTTTTTTCAACCGATTGGCATTCATCCATTCTTTATTAATATTCATCGTCTTTATGGGTTCGATCTCGATAACATGCCTTATATTATGTTTTAATTAATCAGGTTTCATTGTTTGGGTTTTATAAAAACAAATCATGGTACAAATTCCTTTAAACACATTTTAAATCCATATATATGGTGTGTCCATTAGTGTGAACATCGTGTATGTATAAGATACCTGATTTAATCTGACGTATATCAAATTTATTCCTAGTTAGTCTTACAAAGACTGAATGATGCCTTAGAAAATACATGACATGCGAACAAGAGGAAACCAATGAGTAACAGGAGAAAATAGTAATAAATATGATGATATCTCAATGTACTCAAGGTGATGATAAGATGTTGGTCAAGATCAACTATGGGTTGGGAGTACACTAATATTTAATTGAAAAAAAACTACTAAAATCTGATCTAGAAAAGGATGAAATATCCCATTTAGCAAGTCCCTTAATACAACCAATGCATTAGATAAACCAAAAATCGACGCTAAAAAATCATAATGGCCATAACTACTCCTAAAAGAAGTCCATGGTCGGTCCATCGATGTCCAACTCATCTAATGGTATCCTGATGGCAAATATATCTTGGGGAAGATCATAGAACCTCATAGATGATCAATGTGACTATCAATGTGTGGATGTGGATACATATTCATGACTCTCATCAGGTTCAATCTCCAATAGTCCAACAAAATAATAAATACCAAACAACCATCTATTTTAGTGAACTATAAAACCCCATGGTAAAGTACTATTCCATATGAAACCATTATATTCTATATCATCAAATTTTAATTCAAACAATTGATGCTCTATTGGTGTTATTTTAGAAATTTTGATAGAAACTGAATTTTCCCCCAAAACTAACTAGATTATTATGTTTATCTCATTATAAAGAAGTAAATTATATACCTCATCAGTGAAAACGTCCTAAAAATGTACAACCATTAGGGAAAAAGAATCCTACAGTATTCTAGGATCATCTACAATATGTCTGACTATTTGAGCCATTAGGGTACAGTAAATATATAATTATAACATGCTATTTAAAATGAAATGTGGAAACAGGAAATCATACAGACTTCTAATAAACCCATAATACAAAACATATCACCTAGTATATCTGTCACATATACAAATAAATAAATTAGGAAAAAACATGCTACAAATCCTAAAGGTACCATTAAATACTTATATTTTTCAACTTGTTTTATAAATTTTTTATCTTCATCTATGCCTTGTACTTTCACCCATGAATTTGAAGGTGAGTATGCATACACGATAGTTGACCATCTTAGAGAAGATATTCTGGAAGCTTATAAGAGACATGAAGCAAAGAAGATCATTTCTATTCATTGTGGCAATCGTCTTGTGCAATGTTGACTAAGTTACAATACCAGCAAGTTGTAGCTTAGGTTGTGTCGCACAAGCCGATTTCCACATTTTATATAGCAGCCAAATTTTCTCCAACACTCTAATGATCTTCATTGCTTCATGTCTCTTATACTATTCCAGAAACACTTCTCTAATAAGGTCAACTGTCGTGTACGCATACTCACCTTCAAATTCATGGGTGAAAGTACAAGGCACATATGAAGATAAACAATTTATAAAACAAGTTTACCAATGTAAGTATTTAATTGTACCTTTATGCTTTGTAGCATGTTTTTTTCTAATTTATTTATTCGTATATGTGACAGACATACTAGGTGATATGTTTTGTATCATCGGTTCATCTTTGCTTAATCATATAACTATGAGATTATGATATGTGATGAAAATTAATGTGGATCAATCATCATTTCCATTGGGATAATATTTGGGAATCTATATAACCATAAGATTAAAAACTATTACATTGTATCTCATACATAAATATTCAACTCAAAGGGGTAGAACTTACCGCCCATGGTAACTCATAATATAAAAATATGAAAAAAAGGGTTGGTTATCCACAGAAGTCATCACACATAACTTTGGTAGACCTCTCACCCTTATCAAGCATAATGACTAACCAATTACCATATACATCATCATCGATTCAAGATATCCCTATTGAACCTATAGGGTATCCCATTCCACATCATTAACAAACAACCCACTTTTGTTTCTAAATATCAATAACATCTCTTATTTTGACACTCATCACTAATTATGAATCACAACTCTAGATATAATCATAATCACATTAAGACCACACTATCTATTATGGGAATCTTTACTAGAATTAGGCTCAAGATATGGTATCATTCATATGTCACATCTATATTCACTATTTGGTCCTCACACACACAATATATACATTATATACCAAGTGGATACCATCCATGGAACTCACCTCCCACCTTGAGATCACAAGGGGAAGGAGGACGAGGTGGCGACGGGCGTGGCAGCGAGGGTGGAGGTGGCGGCAGTGGTAGAGGCGGCGGTGGTGGTCGCGGCAGCGAGGGTGGATGCGGGAGAGGCAGAGGCGGTCGCGGTAGTGGGAGTGGCGGCGGAGGCAGCGGCAAATAAGGAGTAGGATGAGGAGGATGAGAAGGAGGAAGAAGGAGGAAGGAGGAGGATGAAGAGGACGAGGTTGCGCGGCGAGGGGCCTGGTTCATCTTCTGCGAGATCTTGACCACGTGCAAGATAGGATGGCCTGTTAGAGATATTAAATAAAAACCGACAGAATGTAACACCCCAAGCTTCCATGGTACGCTCCTCTTTGAATAATAGAGCAGCATGTGTTGTACACAACCTCATGTTCTAAAACAGACCACAACCATTCAAAGTAGTTGTTATGAATATTAATAATAACCATTTGAAATTATATAAATTTTATATTTCAAAATGGACTTTATTTTTGGATTCGGAATATCGAAATTATCCTATGTTGAATTTTTGGTATTTTTCTGAGAACTTCTAATTTTTTATGAATAATGAAAAATACTTAAAAACTACTTTTTTAATCAAAATAATTTATAGTGATAAATTATACAATTGAGTGATTATAAAGTGTAATTAGAATATATTTTTACCATTTTATCCATTGGTGGTCATTAGAATTAATTTCACTTTGAAATTGGACATAAACAATTGTCAATCTTTTGATTGATATTCTTTCTTAAAAACACGGTATTTGTTATGACAGTGGGAATTAATTATTAAATTAATTAATTAAACTAATATATTTTTAATTCTGTAAAATAGACACCATTTTGGAATTCAGAATATCAATTATAGCTTAGGGTGAATTTTTGGAATTTTTCTGAAAAACATCGATTTTTGATGAATAGTGAAACCACTAAGTGGTAGTTAAAAAACTGATTTTTCGTTTAAATGAAAATTTACCACCTCTGTGATTTGAATTTCCAAAATATGAAATACATCATTGTCATTAGGAATTAAAATTTGGTTAAATGGGATTAAAATAATTTTTGTTGAATAGTAACTTTTAAGTTTTATTAATCGCGATTAAAGGTAATTAGTGAAATTTAAAGTAAAAATAATATTATAAAAATATGAAAATATCTTGACATTTGTCCTACCCTTATTGGATTAGTCATGGATGACCTAGAAAATCCATGGGTCAACTTTGGGGCCCCATGGAGCCACTTTTGTAAGAAAATGACATTAATAACTTTTTATTTAAAGTAAAAATAAAATTCTCACAAACGTGTGTTATTTTACTAAAACAATTATTACATGGGGTTATATAAGTTAAAGTTTCGACTATAAATATTAATTGGAAATCTAAAAAGATTTAATAAATCATGATATTTTTTATATAATTTTTATACATTAGATAAATTAAATTTTTAATGACATCATGATGATGCAGCGATTACCTCATTAATTAACGATTTAAATAAAATAAAAAGATAATGTAAAATCTAAGTCTTAAACTAGTCAAAAAGCTATTTTATGGGTATATTTCGATCCCTTATCTCCTTATAATCGAAATATATAATTGTGGGACCTTTTAAATCCGAAAACCACTTCATAATAATGTAACATTTCATTACTTTCCAAGAGTTCCCCTCCACTCCTCTTATAAAAGGCCCCCACCACTACCACCTTATTCACACCTTCAAAGCCATTTGAATCAGCCAACATCTGCCCAAATACTCTCTTAACATCCCTCTATTACTCTTAGAAGCCACATTTTGGGCATAATTCATCCCAAGGAAGCCTTTGGCTCAAATAAAAAAGAGTTACACGATTTTAAGGTAATTCCTTCTCTTATGTTATTTTGTTTTATTTTGATTCTCCAACCCCTTAAACTCTTTTTATTAATTTTTTGTGACAACGCTAGTATCTTCAATATAATAGGATGTTTGTATGAGAAGTATTTGATTTACAATTACACACACTTTCATCTAATGGTTAAAGAACACACTGTTTCTGTTGTTGGAGAATTTCTGCCTCACGAAAAGATGATTGTTAAATATTCTATTAACACCTCTCATGGTGGCTATTAAGAGGTAACTATATTTATATATGATATATATTATGTTTACGGTTTCCTTATGCTTCTGAATTTATCATTTATGACATACCTTTATGTTTTCCATTATGGGTATACACGATAATTTCATTTTAGGAAGTGCGGACTACCGCCCCCCTCAAAGTGATTTGAATCATTAATGCCATATGTGGGGTGTTTAAAGTATGGAGTAAATGATTTTATATATTACATTATACTGGAATTAAAATATAACTTTATATCATTATTATTTCATTCCATTAAATACGAAATAGAAATGAAAGCAACCTTCATGCGTACGTACGACTTACCGTCTCCCTGAACGGTGCATTTCATTTCTTACCTCTAAATGTTACATAATATTATAAATGAATGTATATACTGTATATATATGATATATATGATATATACATCATGAATATAATTCTGGAGATAATGGATATTCTTCCACATAAACAACTTGTAATTATAAGAAGTTTATTGTTGACTCAAGTACCAAAGATCGGCAAAACGACCATTATTAACATAAATGAATACATAATTTTTGTAACACTGTAATAAGTTATATAAAAGGGATAATGAACTTGAAAAGGTTCTTAATCAAATATAGATTAACTATAGTTTATTATTCAGGAGGTTAAAGAGCGGTCGAGTCAATTCGGACACGAGGTAAGGGAACTTCTTAACCCAATTTTTGTTCTTTGGTTTAATCTCCTACATTCAAATTATGTCATGATATTATTATGTCCTATCTTGTATTTGTACTTTATTTATGTGTACTTATAGTGAATACACATAATAGACCTATTTTATTTAAAAATGATCTTTTATGGGACTTCTTCTCAATTTCTATTCATTGAGTCATATTTTGTTTTATACACAAATTTCCTCTATACGGTGTATAAACCCCTTTGACATTTACGTTTATTCAAATGAAATATTTTTATATGATGCATTTTACAAAATGACAAAAAGGAATGATTTTCTTGTCATACATATGCAGTGACAATGACTTCTCCACTGTCGTGACCATTATTTGAGTTTCGGCTTCCTCTACAAGCAATAAATTATTTTAATTTGAAAATAAATACCATGTTTTAATTTTATTTTATTTTTGTATTGAAAATGGTTTTGATAATGTTTTTTTTATATCAATGTGTTTTATTGATATCTTTTGATTGAAATGTGGAAATTTATGTGTCGTTTATGCATGTTTTAAGTGATACGATTATGTTATGGTTTATGATATGTTTAAACCTGTTCATATGAGGAATGAATTGGACTTAATAAGTGACGGGTGGAGCCCGCTATAGCTCCTCGATGCATCGGTAGGTCTCATGAGACAAACTAGTTTCTTGGAACGGGGCCTTGACAAAATCTTATTTTTTGTCTTGGCATGAGGCCTTGGCGACATGGTTATGATAGTCTGGCATTATGCATTCCATCATTATGAAAGTGGATATTGATATTCCATGTGATTATTCGATCAGTAGAATATCCATGTGAATAAGTAAATGGCATTATTTGATTTTACTTTTTCCATATTATGTTGAAGTTCAAGTTTAAAAGGATTTTGTTTTAGTTATACATTTCCTTAAATGTTTATGTTTATTTATGAAAGCTTCCGATATATTGTTATCCTTACTGAGCATCAATGCTCACCCCTTTCAATGTTTTCATTTTTTCTAGGATGTGAAGAAATATTTTAGGAATGACCTGCAGGGATAGTCTGTAGGGGATATGAGTGTGGAAAATTGAGACTATGTTATTGTAGTTTTTCACATTATGATGTAATGTAACATTTATGAATGTATCTAGTGTTTCCAAGGCTACTAAACTAATCAGTCTTTTGAGACTTGATCTTTTGTGATCATTCCAATGTTACGATTTAATGCAATGACCCTGGGTAACTGGGGTCGGGGCGTTATAGTTGGTATCAGAGGTAGTTTAGTACTAACTTTGGAAGCTAGATTTAGATAAACTGTGATTAGAGCACATAGCCCTATGATAGACTTTTAGGATTAGTATAGAAGAACTTCCTAGATTTTTGGTATTATAGTGATTTTGTGAGCTTTCTGAGCAATACATCCCTGTCTAGATACGAGCAAGTAGAGGTGGCTCTGGCACAGATGTACCTAGGGGTAAAACCCGAAAACACCACATTGAGCTAGACTCAAACGGGAACTGGTGCACGACAATGGGCCTTGCTGCACTCTTGGTTACGACACTCTCGGGGGATATGATTAAGATAATTCTCATTTTCTTTAAAAACAACTATAAATGGTTATGAGTATATAATTCCTCAAAGAAAACATTTTTTTGATTATGGATTATATCTATAAATAGTTCAATTTATGTTAAGTGTTTTGAAAATTTTTTATTTTGTATTTCGATTCATAAACTAATCTAGTTTATGCCATTGTTTTGAAATGGTGCTGAGTGGGAGGAATGGAAACCATATCAATGCCCGCACTCCATGTAGGTATTTTCCTCCAGCTCAAGATAATTATAATGGAGCTGGAGATACAACTGGTGCTGATTAACTTATCACTATACTGGGACAACTCACTCAGGTAATGAATAATAACCTTACTCGTATGGAGAACCCTGATCCGCAACATGGAGGATCAATGTTAGACCGCTTCATGAGGCAACAACCACCAACATTTAATGGGGGTAAAAATCCCTTAGTAACTGAGAAATGGATAAATTCCTTAGGGAAAATATTTCATGCCTTGGGGAGTAGTGAAAGGGAAAAGGTTATCATGGCAGTTTACCGCCTCACTGGAGATGATGATCAATGATGGTAATTGATTAAAAACAAAAAGGAAGATGATGAAGTATAAAGTATGGAATGGAGGGAGTTTATGAAAATTTTCTTAGAAAAATACTTTCCACATGACCATCAAGTAGATATGGAAAGTCAATTTCTGAGTCTGAGGCAGAAGGAGGACAAGAATGTCGCAAAGTATGATGCTAACTTTACAAGGTTATCAAGGCATGATGAATATTATATATGTAACCCAAGAAGTAAGATTGATCGTTTATTTGATGGGTTAAAACCATTTCTCCATCAAGCATTAGTCTCAAAATCCTTCTCATCATACGAAGATATTGTCTCATGTGCTATCAAGATAGAAAAATAATTCTCTAATTCTTATGACAACAAAGTAAAGCAAGAGAAGAAGAGAACTATGGAAAAAGAGACAGATAAAGGGAAAAAGGTAAAGAAGGATTTTCCATTATGCGATAATTGTGGGAAGAATCACCCCGGTACTTGCCTAAAAGTAATGGGAGTTGTTATAAATGTGGAGAAAAATGTCACCAGGCTCGTGATTGCAAGGGAAAGAAAGAGGATATCAATGTTGAATGCTACAATTGTAGGGAAATGGGTCATTATTCAAATGAATGTCCTAATCATCAGGAAAACATAACTTAGAAAAGGCCAAGTGATCCAGGACAATATTATGTTGTTACTACAGTTAAAGTGGAATAATTAATGTATTGGTGCTTTTGGACTCAAAAATTATATTCTGGTAATAAGAATAATGTGATATATATAAGGATTGTGCTGCAGTACTTGTTGTTTTAATTAAGGTTTTAATATGATGAAGGTAATCATATTTTTATATGTGACAATAAGAGAAACATTACTTTGTTTGAGGAATCTGATGATTCAATTGATTTTGGAATTTAAAGACCTTTTAGAGAAAGTCCGGATAGAGGTATTTTGGATAACAATAATGGTTGGAATGGATTAAGTTGAACATTTGATAGTATTGTTTAAGGTTAAAACATTTATGAAGATTATTTTTGGAAAATTATAATAATATAGTTTTAGGAAAAGGACAACCTGTAGGTTAGGGGATAACCCATCTTGTCGGACAAAGCTGTAGGAATCGAACCCAAAACAATAGTGTGAAAGACCTTTATTACCTACCACAAGCCTATAGGAAGTCCCTGGTTATTACAAAAAAAAATTTCCTAATCTAAATGGAATGTGTTAATATTTGGAACCTTATATAATTACGATAAATAGAATATTTTTTAGTTCTAATACCTTTTGGAGTGAAAGATGGGTTTGTGGTAAAATTTTATTAAAGAATGAAAGTATACATGACAAGTAAGTATATTTCCTTACGTTCTTAGTAAATCTCCTAAATAAATTACTCAACTTTATGAAAGGTAAGTTAAAACAAAAATTTTGTTGGTTAAATTTTTCTAATTGGGGAATCAATGACCGTTTAACCAATCACAAGTTTTTGATTTTTCTTGTAGTTAACTTTCTTCTAATAATATTTTATACAACTCTCCATCAGACCTTGATGGTTTGTTATTCCACCATATCTATATTTTCATAGAATCCTAGTATGGGCTATCTCGGGTTACCTTTGTAATTCCCATTCTTTCTTTCAAAGTTATATTTTTATCAACCCTATTTCCGATGAGTGTTTTCCATAAAGGTATTTTCTATTTTCAAACTTTATTTTTTAAAAAAAAATTTAAATTGCGAGGAAGCAATTTCTTGAAGGAGGGGAGAATGTAACATCCCAAGATTCCATGGTACAATCCTCTTTGATTAATAGAGCAATGTGTGTTGTATGCAACCTCGGGTTCTAACACATACCACAACCATTGAAAGTAGAAGTTATGAATAGTAATACCAACTTTTTGAAATTATATAAATTTTAGATTTCAAAATGGACTTCATTATTGGATTCAGAATATCAAAATTAGCCTATGTTGAATTTTTGGTATTTTTCTGAGAACTTCTAATTTTTTATGAATAGTGAAAAACACATAAAAACAAATTTTTTAATAAAAATAATTTATAGTGATAAATTATACAATTGAGTGGGTCTAATGTTTAATTATAATATATTTTTACCATTTTATCCAATGGTGGTCATTAGAATTAATTTCACTTTGAAATTGGATATAAACAATTGTCAATCTTTTGATTGATATTCTTTCTTAAAAACACGGTATTTGTTATGACAGTGGGAATTAATTATTAAATTAATTAATTAAACTAATATATTTTTAATTCTGTAAAATAGACACCATTTTGGAATTCAGAATATCAATTATAGCTTAGGGTGAATTTTTGGAATTTTTCTGAAAAACATCGATTTTTGATGAATAGTGAAACCACTAAGTGGTAGTTAAAAAACTGATTTTTCGTTTAAATGAAAATTTACCACCTCTGTGATTTGAATTTCCAAAATATGAAATACATCATTGTCATTAGGAATTAAAATTTGGTTAAATGGTATTAAAATAATTTTTGTTGAATAGTAACTTTTAAGTTTTATTAATCGCGATTAAAGGTAATTAGTGAAATTTAAAGTAAAAATAATATTATAAAAATATGAAAATATCTTGACATTTGTCCTACCCTTATTGGATGAGTCATGGATGACCTAGAAAATCCATGGGTCAACTTGGGGACCCCATGGAGCCACTTGGGTAAGAAAATGACATTAATAACTTTTTATTTAAAGTAAAACTAAAATTGTCACAAACATGTGTTGTTTTACTTAAGAAATTATTAGATGGGGTTATATAAGTTAACTTTTCCACTATAAATATTAATTGGAAATATAAAAGGATTTCCTACATCATGATATTATTTATATAATTTTTAGACATTAAATAAATTAAATTTTTTACGACACCATGATGATGCAGTGATTACCTCATTAATTAACGATTTAAATAAAATGAAAAGATAATGTAAAATATAAGACATACACTGGTCAAAAACTTATTTGATGGGTAGATTTAGATCCCTTATCACCTTATCCCATATATATATATAATTTTGGGTCCTTTGAAATCCTAAATTAACTTCATAATAATGTAACATTTCATTACTTTTCAAGAGTGCCCCTCCTCTCCTCTTATAAAAGGCCCTCACCACTACCACCTTATTCACACCTTCAAAGACATTTGGCTCGGCAAACCTCTTCCCAAATAATCTCTAAAATTCCCTATCTTACTCCAAAAAGTCTCACTTTGGGCAGAATTCTTCCCATGGAAGCCTTTGGCTCATATCAAAAAGAGTTACCCGATTTTAAGGTAATGTCTTCTCTTAAGTTATTTTGTGTTATTTTGCTTCTCCAACACCTTAAACACCTTTTATTACATTTATTTGTAACAACACCAGTATATTAAATATAATATGATATTTTTATGAGAATTATTTGATTTCCACTTACACACACCTTCGTCTAATGGTTAAAGAACATATTGTTTCTGTGGTTGGCGAATTTCTGCCTCACGAAACGATGATTGTTCAATCGTCTTTTAACAACTCTCATGGTGGCCATTAAGATGTCACTATATTTATATATGATATATATTATGTTTATGTTTTCCTTATGCTTCTGTATTTCTCATTTATGGTATACCTTTATGATTTCCATTATGGCTAAATGCGATAATTTCATTTTATGAAGTGCGGACTACCGCCCCCTCAAAGTGATTTGAATCGTTAATGCCATATGTGGGGTGTATAAATTATGGAGTAAATGATATTATATATTATATTATACTGGAATTAAAATATAACTTTATATCATTATGATTTTATTCCATTAAATACAAAATAGAAATGAAAGTAGCGTTCATGCGTACGTACGACTTACCGTCTCCCAGAACGGTGCATTTCATTTCTTACATCTAAACGTTATGTAATATTATGAATGAATGTATATACTGGATATATATGATATATATGATATATACATCATGAATATAATTCTGTAGATAATGGATATTCTACCACATAAACAACTTGTAATTATAAGAAGTTTACTGTTGACTCAAGTACCAAAGATCGACAAAACGACCGTGATTAACATAAATGACTACATAATTTTTGTATCATTGTAATAAGTGAAATAAAAATGATAATTAACTTGAAAAAGGTTCTTAATCAAGTATATATTAACTCTAGTTTATTATTCAGGAGGTTAAAGAGTGGTCGAGTCAATTCGGACACGAGGTAAGAGAACTTCATAACCCAATTTTTGTTTTTTGGGTTAATCTCCTACATTCAAATTATGTCATGATATTATTATGTCCTATCTTGTATTTGTACTTTATTTATGTGTACATATAGTGAATACACATAACAGATCTATTTTATTTAAAAAAATGATCTTTGTAAGGGACTTCATCTCAATCTCCATTCATTGAGTCATATTTTGTTTTATACACAAATTTCTTCTATACGGTGTATAAACCCCCTTGAATTTTACGTTTATTCAAAAGGAAGCTTTTTATACAATGAGTTTTACTAAACAACAAAAAGGAATGTTTTTCTTGTCATACATATGTAGTGAAAATCACTTCTCCGCCGTCGTGACCATTATTTGAGTTTCATCTTCCTCTACAAGCAATAACTTTTTTTAAATGAAAAATAAATACAAAGTTTTAATTTTTTTTATATTGGTATTGAAAATGGTTTTGATAATGTTTTCATTATATCAATCTGTTTTGTTGATATCTTGTTATTGAAATGTGGAAATGTTATGTTTCCTTTATGCATGTGTTATGTGATACAATTATGTTATGGTTTATGATATGTTTAAACCTATTCATATGAGGAATGCATTGGACTTAATAATTGACGGGTGGAGCCCGATATAGCTCCTCGATGCATCGGTAGGTATCATGAGAAAATTAGTGTCTTGGCATGAGGCTTTGAAAAAAATATTATTTTTTGTCTTGTAACGAGGCCTTGACTATGTGGTTTTGATAGTTTGGCATTATGCATTCCATCATTATGAAAGTGGTTATTGATATTGCATGTGATTATTAGACCAGTATAATATCCATATGAATAAGTAAATGGAATTATTTCATTTTAATTTTTCCATATTATGTTGAAGTTCAAGTTTAAAAAGCTTTTATTTTAGTTATACACTATCTTAATTGTTTATGTTTATTTATGAAATTTTCCGCTATATTGTTATCCTTACTGAGCATCTGAGCTCACCCCTTTCGATGTTTTAATTTTTTCCCATATGTGAAGAAGTATTTTAGGAATGACCTGAGGGATTGTCTGAAGGGGATATGATTGTGGAAAATGTATACTATGTTATTGTAGTTTTTTACTTTATGATGTAATGTAACATTTATGAATGTATCTAGGGTTTCCAAGGCTACTAAACTAATCGGCCTTTCGAGACATGATCTTTTTTGATCATGCTAATGTTACGAAGTAGTGCACCGACTCTGGGTAACTGGGGTCGGGGCGTTACACAAAACCATTATCAGCGCTCGTTAAAAGCGCTGATAAAGGTATGTTTTATTAGCGCTAAAATAAAAGCACTGATGAAACATTCATTTATTAGCGAATTTTTAGCATTGATAAAGCGCTACCTTTATCAGCACTAAAAAATGCGGTGATAAATGTTCACTTTATCAGCGCTTTTATATAGCACCGATAAAGGCATACCCCTTTATCAGCGCTTTCTGTTTAGCGCTGATAAAGGGAATCACTTCCCTTGCCCTGTTTTGTGGTAGAGTAACATTAAATTGTTATTATAGTAAGGAATATTAATTTAGATATTGAATATATTTTATGTGAGTAAGGTTTTAGTGTTACAATAAATTTAATTATCAATTGAGTAAGGTCTCGCCATTTATAGGAACATGTGGTGGAACTACCAAACCACCTAAAGTATAATGCATTTCCACTACTACAAATATCGCTTATAATAGTGCTAAAAAAGCCTTTAAATGCGCTGAAAAAGCGCTGTTAATCTCGGCGAAGATAAAGGGGGGTCCCCTTCATCAGTGCTAAAAATAGAGCTGATAAAGGGGGACTATTATCAGCGCTCAAAAAAGTGCTCATAAAAGTGCCCCTTTATCTGCGCTATGAAAGCGCTGATAAAGGTAGTATTTATTAGCACTGTTTTCAGCACTGATAAATTTATAATATATCAGCGCTGTTGTGAGCACTGATAAAAACTACCTTTAGCAGCGCTCAAAATAGTGCTGATATGTTATCCATTTATTAGTACATAACAAGCGCTGATAAAGGACAAAGATCCTATCCAGAACCAGAACCTGCACAAAACCTGCCCAGCACCTGCACACATTACAGCACCTGCACATAGTCTAAACAAAACCTGTACACAGCACACACAACACCCACACACAAATCAAATAAGAAAAAAATGACACATAAATTTACTTGAAATCATGAATACAAAACAACGTACTTCAATATACATTTCAAAAAAATGATTAATTTTGTTACAATTAAATTTATCCAACAAACAGTTAAAAAACAATGATTTTCCATCCTTTTTGCATCCATCCACTCAAAAAAATTGTCATCCATGGTGGCGCTTTCCGAACAAAACATTCGAACAGTGGAAAAAGATTTAACCTACATAATAAAATAATTATTATGTTAGTAATACAATAATGAAATAAAGAACGGGGTTGTTGAATGGAATTATACTAGTGAGGCACTAAACATAAAATAACAATTTAACTAAATTGGTGCATGGTTAGGGATAATCATCTATAATAATCAAATGGCCCAATGTATAGTAGAACATGTCTATATGTCCCCCCATTCCATAAATAAGAAGCACCCCTGCCCCCATCCCCAGCACACCCCCTACACACTGCCCACCCCCGAGCACATCCCCTACCCTTACACACTCCCTGCCCCCTAAACACCCTCTTCCCCCATTCCCAGCCCACCCCTGCCCACTACAATTCCCCCTTCCCATTAGACACCCCTTTCCCACCCCCTACATATTTCAAAAGAACCCAGCACACCCCCTACCCCTTCCCCTACCACTTTTCCCCCTTCCCCATCCCCTAAAAAACCACCCCTTCCCTCTCACCCTGTCCCCTGCACAACATAAAGAAAATACCTTGTATGGAAATTGTTCTCAATTTACATTATACACATAATATATATCAACACATTCTCATTTACTTTCATTCAATTTAAATACACATATATAGACTCTCTACATCTCATAAGAAAACCCTCTTTAAAATTCACAAACACATTAAATCCATTTGAAAACACCCAACACACAACATTCTCATTGCTTTAAACACATTTAAAGGACTTAAGCATGAAAATACACAAGAAATACAAATGCATTCATTTAAAAAATTACTTTCAAGTCTATACACACCCCAAATTCCTTTGATAACACATTTTTAACCAAACAAACATTTCATATAGTACACTTAGCAATCAAATACAACATAATAAAATCATAATATAATTTAAAAGCCTGGAATCACCTACATAAAGCATGGAATCTTCCGAAATCTACGGGAAAACATAAAACCACACCTCCACAATACCTTAATAAGGACTAATTAAACATTAATGTTGAATATATTAATGGAAACCCATGTTTAACTTGTGGTATTCCATGAGTTTAACATCCCACAAAGATAAAGGGTCATGATTTAATGTCTTACAGAGATGTAAGACCTGGGTGGATCAAAACACTTATAAAGGTGGACCAGGTAGGTACATCTCTAAGAGAGAGCACCTGGAATGTTTACCTGATAGATGGATCAAAATACACAATGAGTTCTGACCCAAGTGTGGTGCATCCCATAAAGGTAAGGTTTCTCATTTTGATGAATTTTTCGGATGCCACTAAGGGAAATAAAAGAGGGAAAATAAGCGAAGGTGTACCCCAGTGAGGGGGTCACCATGGTTTACCATTGGATGGGATTTAAACTCATGGAGGTTTCCTACGTACCCTATTTAGAATAAAAGGATCAAACCCCATATATTTAAAAGAGGTTTGTTGTGGGTATTACCCATGGTTTGCTTACCTTCACACTATAAATACTCTTGGTTGGATGAGTATGGGTCTTGTGAGGCTTATGCATTTTCATATTCTCGGGTTCTTCCAAGAGTAGAAATGGGATGAATGGGACATACATGTTAAGATGGACCATGTTAATTGCGTGATCCTTGTAAAGAGGCACAAGGCACAAAAAACATGTGGAGCTGTCTGTAAACATTATTTAGAGTGTCCATAGGGCTTATCAGACTCCCCATACCTTCCATAAACACCTCAAAACATCTTGAGGACCATATTATACATGATGGTGCATCACAGGGTTTATTTTTTTGATGATGTAATGCTCGTTTGAGCGTGGATTTCATCTCAACCAGCCATTAACTAACTTAAATTATCCTGGGACACATATTTTGGTTCCAAAAAATCCCTCAACAATGCTGATTATCTCATGAATCTACATAGAAATAATTGTAAAAGTCAAACAAAAAAACATGTTCTCAAATACAAGTTCAAACAAACGAGATATAGAAAATGGATTTTGTTAATCCTCGGTGGTTTTTTCATTCACCCCATACGCACTGCACACCATCATGCCTTACTTCAATATTGATTTTTTCAAAGATCAATAATATGAATCTGGGGATAGAAAACATTGAGTAATAAATTAATATTTCAACACATCAGAGCATTCTCAATTCACCAAAGAAGGTTGGAGGATAATCAATGATCATATATAGATAACATAAGTGTTATGAATTCACCTTAATCCTATTTGGGTACAACCTTCCATCAGGTATGTTGCCCATTCGTTTCCAAACACATGTATATCATCTTCTGAATGTGAGCTTTTGCAACAGTCATAGTAGTACTGCAAAAATATAAATACACAATGGATTAATAAATATTTTAAATGAACTCATAATTATTTTCAGAAATACCTCATCAGGGATGCTAGTTTGTTGATGAAATACGATCTCTTTCATAAATTTACAAACATAATAACCACAGTCCTTTCCGTTTGTTTGTTTTGGACACGACAGAAACATCAACAACAATAAGTAATTTGTTTTGATATGTGTTTGGATATTTCAATGTTATTATATATACCTGGATACTTTTCCAGCTGTATATCTTGTAGGCATGCTCATCCTTACACCTTGGATTCATTCCATGCATCAGACGATATTGATGCACCGCCCTATCCTAACAGAATCCTCATTAAAAGATAACATGAATTATATAACTAGATGTTTTGTTTTAAAATGTTGGATCTAGTGTATTACAAATTAACAAACACCATCATGCATGGTCGGTTTTTTTGGATATCCATGCATTGAATCCAGAAAATAAATCTTTGGAGTATCCAAATTGAATGCAATTAGCATCCAATGCTCCCTAAAAATACAAAAAGGAATAAGTAAAGAATGAAATGAAAATATAGTTGATATGATTAAATTGTATAGTTTTACCCCTAAATCATTGGTATTAAAAAGAGTCTATCATCCATAATTTTGTTTTCAAATGATTTGATCATGGATGAATTTATTGCAGTCGCTTTAACAGAATCTATTTTGTCTTTTGAAGATGTGGTGTGGGGACTAACGAGTCCAAATTTTTGTTCATGGGAAAATCCCTTCAATTGTTTTTCATATATATGTGTGCGACAAATATAAAATGTATTTAGTCAAAATTATCAGAGTATATCACATTTTGTAAAATCAAATCATGAAAACTTACCTCATGTATACATTTACAACTGAGGCACCTAACCATTCATACTTGAGGACTTAATTTACATTTTCAGCACTAATGAAATCTGATATCTCCTCTCCATACATATCTTTATTGAAATAAACTATTTGAGTACTGCCGCTTTTCATCTTTGTATCCACATGAGCCTGCATTGATATTAACTTTGGATATAGAACGGGCGGGGTGAAGGTGCTCTCAGTAGACCATTTCAATCGGTTGGTTGATCCTTGAGATAGTTTTGAGCTGATATTTCACTTCACCTAGAAGTCTTTGTTATTCTGTAATAACAGTCATCAGTTTAGACCTTTTTTCATTAAATTTTAAAGGTCCAGCTTGAAAAATAAATAAGAAATGAATACCTTTTTGTCGACATGTTTTTTTACAAGAACTGTCGGCCATACGATGAATGTTCCAACACCTTTTTCAACAGTATGAATGTCTTCATCGTTATTTGTAACAGGTAGCTTGGAACTCGGCTCATTAGCTACGTTAATTGACACTCTAAGATGATCTTTTGGAAGATTTCTGTTGTGTAGCATTTCATTTTGCGTATTGACCACCGTAGCCCTCCCTACAAGGAGATAGGTGGGAGTTGATAAATATAAACCATAGTAATTTTCACCCTATGAAATATTAGTATAGGAAAGGTATCAGTGTCTATGTAAATCACTTTTCATAGAAAAAAGTATGAAAACATTTATTACCTCATCTATGTCCGTTTTTTTAGGGGAATGGCTCACCTCAAAGCTGGTGGGGGGGGATGAGATCGTCACGCACGGGTTGTTGTTGAGTTGTTTCCTCTCTTTGCCTCTCCCCTATCAATTTTTCTATCATCTATCTCTGGTATTGTAATTCTTCTTGAAATATAGATATTTGTTCTTGAATCTTTTCCATTTTTTCATTTTGTTCCTCCGCTTGTTTCTGTTTTTGAAAATATGTTCAGGGTGTCACCCCAAAACCCGCACCTCTGACGCGGCCATACTTTTCTGGCTGCTTCAAGGATACTGAAAGTATGTCTGCATCCGGTGCAGTTGTTGTTGATTCTTGTGACTATTTCAAATATAAAATATAGAAAAATAAGTAGTTATTGTAATGTAATAGCGATTTTATGCAATTCAAATTTATATTATGTCATACTTACACATGTTTCCCACACTTTTTGTGTGTTTCCATCTATCAATGTCCCCTATTTATTTACACGAGCCTCCTTCCATAGCACAAGGTGTGGGATGTATATGGCTTATGATTTCGATTCATTAATCTACATATAAATAGAGAAACATGGTTATGGTGTTGTTTTATGTCACATACTAGTAGTAGGGTAGATTTAAAAGACGTACCAATTTTTTCTCATGTTTAGCGTACCCCATCCTTGCTTTACGGTAATGGTACGTTGGTTCTGTTGCGAATTTTTTATTTTCAGCACTCAGTGGCTATTTCATAAATACAAAACTATCAATCAGAGTGATGAATACACACAAATATCAAACAACATATTACCCCACACAATGTACCTGAAATGTATTCTCCCCACGACGGTTGCTAAATGCATCCCACGCTCCTTGGGATATCAAGTGTGTGTAAACTGGAGGTGGGTGCAGCTTGATTTTCCCTTCTTCATCTTTAAAGTGATATTTCGTTAAAATTATGCGGAAACCTCTATGAATCCTTCCTGCAACTCTCAATACACATTCCTTGTGCGAGACATCTACTATAAATGCACTCTGTAGTGGATGATGAAGAGTAAGTCAATGTTTTGGTATTTTATTTTATTTTAATAAATTTAAAAATGATATCGTAATGTTACCATAATCTCTTCCCACATTAGTGTCTTCTTCCCGGTGACAACATGGTGACGTGACTATACATCAATCGGCACAGATTTCCGAGTGACGATTCCAATATAGATACTAAAGATGGCTTTGTTGGGGTTAACATGTTGGCCTCACTTATTCCATCCCACCTCAAATTTGATGCCTTTTGATTTTGCCTTAAGGATTTTGGCCAACACTGTCAAACTACGACGCTCCTATTTTTTTGGGCTTTTAGGGTTTCATTTCCTACGATTTCCTCAGAATTATCATCAATATCTTCCCTCGGAGTGCTAGCATCGGAAATGGGACCAGCAGCAATAGGTTGAGAAACCTGTTTTACCTCAGCACTAGGACCAACAACAAAAGGCTGAGAAACCTGTTGTTGCTCTGCACTGGGACCACCCGCATTTGGCTGAAAAACCTGTTGTTGCTCTACATTGGGACAACCAACTGCTGGTTGAGAGAACTTTTGTGCCTCGGGATTGAGCGCATCAGCAGGTGCAGAAGTCATTATCTGCAGAAGTGGTTTAATATTTAATTTAGATTACATAAAAACGGTATCGAATAGATAATAACATAACGTAACACAATGTATGTTTCAATAAACAAATAACCTGATTATTGTACTCTTTTTTTTAAAGGCTGAAGTGATTTGACTCCTCTATCGACTACATAAATTCTTTCATTGTGGTCTCCTCTGAAATACAAAACGCCGTCTACATTTGGACCACTGTGAAATGATTGTGAAGTCCCTATAAAAGGGTCAACCTCTGTTGAACTTTCATCTCACCCTTCTGTTGTTTTGGTCGATTACAGAACAATTGACCAATTTCAGTGTGTGGGGTCTGGAAAATAAAGTACTTGTACTGCTCTGATGCCATTATAAATGGTTCGTCTTTCTCCCATTCCTTACTGAAATCAACTTTCACGAATCCTAATTCAACTATTTTAATATCAGTCCTTTTATCAACCCCATTGCATTGAAAAATCAGCACTTTGAATTTCGTATAATCCATCTCCCATATTCGTTTGATGATGCCAAAGTATGACATATTTGCATAAATTGGATTTTTGTCATTAACACAGGAAACATACATCGCCTTATCCACAAGTGTAACCACACTATTCTGCATGGTACTGTCTTCATCATGTTCATTAGTATAGAATGTATAACCGTTAACTACATAAGCATTGTAATATAATACGTACACACTTGCTCCTCCAGCCAGCTATCGAAGTCATTCTGAAATTGAGTCTGGATTTTCATCTAACTGCTTAAAAATATTGTCTCGAAACCATCCTACAAACTGCCGATTATGTATATCTGATATCCATTTTTCATCCCTAGAAGGATTCAAATGCCTAATAATTTCTTTGTGGGTTTGAACATATGGTTCAACGTCGAAATTGTTATGAAAAACGTACAGGTGGGCCTGCTCCCATTCTGTAGTATTGAATGTGATAACCTCTCTTCCATAAATTCCTTCACCCCCAAGACACTCAGTGTGACGAGATTTCAGTAGGCCAACAATTTCCACACCAGACAGGAATTCGGTACAAAATTCACCAGCTTCCTCAACAATATATTTCTCTGCAAAACAATCGTCTGGCCGACTTCGGTTTTTGACATACCCTTTCAAAATCTTCATATACCGTTCAATGTGGTACATCCATCTATAATGTAGAGGACCACATAGTATAATCTCTCTCACTAAATGAACCATAAAATGAACCATCATATCGATAAATGTCAGCATGAAGAACATTTCCAATTCACATAATATGATGGAAATATATCTTTGCATAGTTGGCAATTTCTTCGGGTCTATAACATTGCTGTATATAGCTTTGAAGAAGAAATAGAGCTCCGTTAATGTATGGTGGACATTCTTGGGAAAAATGCAACCTAAAGATATAGGAATTAGATCATGCATCAAAACATGGAAGTCATGTGATTTCATACCATTTAATTTTAGATCTCTCATTGACACTATGTTCTTGATATTTGATGAATACCCCTTTGGAACCTTTACGTCAGTCAAGAAGTTGCAAAACTGATATCTCTCCTGCATGGAAAGAGTGTATGCAGTAGGAGGAAGAAATATTTGTTTTTCACCCTTCACTATTGCCAACTCTTCTCGTATTCCCATCTCAACCATGTCCAATCTAGCCTTAATTTCATCCATTGTTTTGCCGGGTGTATTTAGAAACGTGTCAATGAAACTATCACATACATTTTTTTCAACATGAAAAATATCAAGAAAATGTCTGACACACAGACAATTCCAGTATGGTAATTAAAAAAAACTGATCTCTTTTTCCAACCAGTTTTTGTAAGGTTTTTTGAAAAATGTTTATCAAAATTAGTGTCCAAATCATTCACTTTCTCAATTAATTGGTCACCTATTAGTGGAGACGGTGTTGTACATTCCTCTGAACTTCTGTCAAATGATGTTGTCCAAGATCGGTACTTATGTCGTTGGGGTAGAAATCTACGATGTCCTAGAATCACGGTTTTCGATGAATGTTTCAACCTAATTGACTGTGAACCTTGTTCACAAATGGGACACCCTGAAGTTCCTTTAATGCTATATCCTGACAAATTTCCATAAGAAGGAAAGAAATTTATAATCCCGTACAACATGGATTTCAATGTGAACTGTTCATTTTTGTTTGCATCATACATCGTAACACCTGAATCCCAAAATATTTTCAAATCCTTGATCAATGGGGCCAAATAAACATCAATATCATTACCCAGTTGTTTTGGTCCTGATATAAGAATAGATAACATGATGTATTTTCATTTCATGCATAACCACGGTGGTAAATTATAATTTACCAACATTACCAGCCATGTAATGTGACTGCTGCTTTGAAAACCAAAAGGATTCACCCCATCTATAGATAATGCCAGATGAAGGTTTCTCGGATCATTCCCAAATTCAGGATACTCAGGATCAATTCTCTTCCACTAAGGAGAGTCTGCAGGGTGACATAGTTTCCCATCTTTAATTCATGTATCTGCATACCATGTCAATTGTCCTTCAGTATTCTCACTTCCATATAGGTGTCTAAACCTCGGAATGATTGTAAAGTACCATTCAACTTTCGTATGACTAGAATCATCTTTCTTGTATCGGGAAGCACCACACTTTGGGCATTCTTTAAGTGATTTTTGGTCCTTTCGAAACAATATACAGTCATTCGGGAAAGCATGCATTCTTTCAGAGATCATACCCATCGATCTTATCATTCGTTTGGCATCATATGTTCGGCTTGGGAGTTCATTATCTTCTGGGAGGTTGTCATTCATGAGAGCAAGTAGTTCCGTAAAACTGGCGTCACTCCACCCGTTTCTTGCTTTTAAATTATACAGCTTCAATACAGCTGACAATGTTGTATATTTAGTGCAGCCATCATACAATGACATTTTTTCACAATTCAATAACTTCTCAATCAATTTTGGGCAATCATGAAGTTCATATTCAACTGTCCTTGTCATTTCCTCAATAAGATCTTCATCATCGTTCACATCTGTAATCACACCCTCCATACGATCTTATTTTCTGTTCACGCTTCTAATCATATATGATGATCTATAAAATGTCGTGTTCTCTGAGTCACTACCTACATTGGTTTTGTTCTAGTGTTTATTCCAACATGTATAACTTCGATCTATTCCATGACAGATTAGGTGTTCTTTCAACTCCTCTAGACTAATTTGTCTTGAATAACAACAGTGTAAACACCAAAAAATGATTTGAGAATGGTCACATGCATGATCTTCTGCAAACTTGATGAACTCGTTCACTCCATCTTCATACTCTTTTGTCAACCGATTGGAATTCATCCATTCTTTATTCATATTCATCGTCTTTATGGGTTCGATCTCGAGAACTTTCCTAATATTATGTTTTAATTAATCATGTAGCATTATTAGGGTTTTATATAAACAAATCATGGTACAAATTCCATTAAAAACATGTGAAATCCATATACATGGTGTTTCTAGTAGGGTGAACATCCTGTATGTATAATATACCTGATTTAATCTGACATATATCAAATTTATTACAAGTTAGTCTTACAAAGACTGAATGATGCCTTAGAAAATACATCACATGCGAACAAGATGAAACCAATGAGTAAGAGGAGAAAACAGTAATAAATATGATGTTATCCCAATGTACTCAAGGTGATGATAAGATGTTGGTCAAGATCAACTATGGGTTGGGAGTACACAAATATTTAATTGAAAAAACTACTAAAAACATAGCCATAAAAGGATGAAATATCCTATACATCAAGTCCCTTAATACAACCAATGCATTAGTTAAACCAAAAATCATCGCTAAAAAATAATACAGGCCATAAATACTCCTAAAAGCAGTCCATGGTAGGTCGATCGATGTCCAACTCATCTAATGGTATCCTAATGTCAAATCTATCATGGAGAAGATCATAGAACCTCATAGATGATCAATGTGACTATCAATGCTTGGATGAGGATACATATTCATGACTCTCATCAGGTTCAATCCAAAATAGTCCAACAAAATAATAAATACCAATAAACCATCTATTTTAGAGAACTATAAAACCCCATGGTAAAGTACTATTCCATATGAAACCATTATATTCTATATCATCATATTGGAATTCAAACAACTGATGCTCTTTTGGTGTTATTTTAGAAATTGTCATGGAAGCTGAATTTTATACCAAAACTAACTAGATTATAATGTTTATCTCTTTATTAAGAAGTAAATTTTATACCTCATCAGTGAAAACATCCTAAAAATGTACTACCATTGGGAAAAAATAATCCTAGAGCATTCTATAAATATCTAAAATATGCCTGACTATTTGAGCCATTAGGGTATAGTAAATATATAATTATAACCAGATATTAAAAATGAAATGTGGAAAGAGGAAATCATATAGACTCCCGATAAACCCATAATACAAAACATATCACCTATTATGTCTGTCACATATATAAATAAATAAATTAGAAAAAAAACATGCTACAAAGCATAAAGGTACCATTAAATACTTACATTGGTCAACTTTTTTTATAAATTTTTTATCATCATCCGTGCCTTGTACTTGCACCCATTAATTTGAAGGTGAGTATGCGTACACGATAGTTGACCTTCATATAGAAGAGTTTCTGGAAGAGTATAAGAGACATGAAGCAATGAAGATCATTTCTATTCATTGTTGCAATCGTCTTGTGCAACGTGGCCTAAGTTACAATACCTGCAAGTTGTAACTTAGGCTGTGTTGCACAAGCCGTTTTCCAGATTGTTTGTAGAAACCACATTTTCTCCAACATTCTAATAATCTGCATTTCTTCATGTCTCTTATACTCTTCCAGAAACTCTTCTCTAAGAAGGTCAACTATCGTGTATGCATACTCACCTTCAAATTCATGGGTGCAAGTACAAGGCATGGATGAAGATAAAAAATTTCTAAAACATGTTGACCAATGAAAGTATTTAATGGTACCTTTATGCTTTGTAGCATGTTTTTTTGTAATTTATTTATTCGTATATGTGGAAGACATAATAAGTGATATGTTTTGTATTATGAGTTCATCTTTTTCTAATCATATAACTATGATATTATGTTATGTGATGAATATTAATATGGATCCATCATCATTTCCATTGGAATAATCTTTTTCAATCCTTATATCCATAAGATTAAAAACTATGTCTTTTGTATCTCGTGCATAAATATTCAACTCGAAGGGGTAGAACTTACCACCCATGGTAACTCAAAATAAAAAAAAATGAAAACAGGGGTTGGTTATCCACAGAAGTCATCACACATATCCTTGGTAGACCTCTCACACATGTGAACCATAATAACTGACCAATTACCATATACTTCATCTTAGAGTCAAGATATCCCTATGAATCCTATAGGGTATCCAATTACACATCATTCACAAACAACCCACTTTTGTTGCTAAATATCAATACCATCTCTTATTTCGACATTCATCACTAATTATGAATCACATCCCTAGACATAATCATAATCACATTATAACCACACTATCTATTATTGAAATCCTTACTGGAATTTGGCTCAAGATATGGTATCATTCCTATCTCACATCTATATTCACTATTTGTTCCTCACACACACAATATATAAATAATATACCAAGGGAATACCATCCATGGAACTCACCTCCCACCTTGAGAGCACGAGGAGGAGGAGGACGAGGCGGCGGCGGTCGTGGCAGCGAGGGTGGAGGCGGCAGCGGCGGTAGAGGCAGAGGTGGTCACGGTAGCATGAGCGGGGGCGGAGGCGGAGGCGAAGACGGAGAATTATGAGGACAAGGAGGACGAGGAGGATGAAGGAGGGGGAAGGAGGAGGACGATGAGGATGAGGTCACATGGCGAGGGGCCTGGTTCAGCTTCCGCGAGAGCTTGACCGCATGCAAGCGAGGATGGCCTGTTAGGGTTTTTAAATAAAAACCGACAGAACCATTATTACCGCTCATTAAAAGCACTAATAATGGTATGTTTTATCAGGGCTAAAATAAAAGTGCTGATAAAACATTCATTTATCAGTGCTTTTTTAGCGCTGATAAAGAGCTACCTTTATCAACGCTAAAAAACACGCTGATAAATGTTCCCTTTTATCATCGCTAAAAAACGTTCTGATAAATGTAACATTTATCAGGGCTTTTCTGTAGTGTTGATAAAGGCATACCCCTTTATCAGCACATTCTATTTAGCGCTGATAAAGGGCAGCGCTTCCCTTGCCCTGTTTTGTGGTAGAGTAACATTAAATTTTAATTATAGTAAGGAATATTAATTTAGATATTGAATATATTTTACGGGAGTAAGGTTTTAGTGTTACAATAAATTTAATTATCAATTGAGTAATGTCTCTCCATTTATAGGAATATGTGGTGGAACTACCAAACAACCTAATGTATAATGCATTTTCACTACTACAAATATGGCTTATTAACAAGGCAAGGAAACGGCCTTTAATAGCGCTAAAAAAGCGCTGTTAATCTCTGTGAAGATAAAGGGGGACTTTTATCAGCACTCAAAAAAGTGCTGATAAAAGTGCCCCTTTATTAGCGCTAAGAAATCACTGATAAAGGTAGTATTTATCAGCGCTATTTTTAGTGCTCATAAATGTATAATATATCAGCGCTATTTTCAGCACTGATAAATTTATAATATATCAGCACTATTGTGAGTGCTGATAAAAACTACCTTTATTAGCGCTCAAAATAGCACTATTATATTATCCATTTAGCAGCGCTTAACTAGAGTTGATAAAGGCCAAATATCCTATCCAAAACCAGAACCTACACAGATCCTACCCAGCACCTGCACACATTACAACACCTGCACATAGTCCAAACAAAACCTTCACACAGCACACACAACACCCACACAAAAAGCACAGAAGAACAAAAATGATACATACATTTAACATGAAATCATGAATACAAAACAACACACATATATATAAATTTCAAACAATGTTTAATTTGGTTACAATTACATTTATCCAACAAACAGTTAAAAAACAATGATGTTCCGTCCTTTTTGCATCCATCCGCTTTAAAAAATTGTCATCCATGGTGGCGGTTTCCGAAAAAAGCATTCAAACTGAGGAAATATATTTCACCTACATAATAAAACAAATATTATGTTAGTAATACAATAATGAAATAAATAATGGGGTTGCTAAATGGAATTATACTAGTGAGGCACAAAACATAAAATAACTAATTAACGAAATTGGTGCATGGTTAGGGCTAATCATCTATAATAATCAAATGGCCCAATGTTCAGTAGAACATGGATATATTCCCCCCCCCCCCATTCAATAAAAAATAAGCACCCCTACCCCCTTACCCAGCACAACCCCTACACACTGCCCACCCCCGAGCACACCCCCTACCCCTGCACACTCCATGTCCCCTGAACACCCCCTGACCCCTTCCCAGCACACCCCTGCCCACTGCACTTCCCCCCTGCCCATTGCACACCCCCCTTCCCACCCCTACATATATCAAACGAACCCATCACACCCCCTACCCCATCCCCCTACCACTTTTCCCCCTTCCCCCTCCCCCAAAAAAACCACCCCTGCCCTCTCACCCTGTCCCCTGCACATCATAAAGAAAATACCCTGTATTGGAATTGTTCTCAATTTACATTATACACATCATATATATCAACACATTCTCATGTACTTTCATTCAATGTAAATACACATATATAGACTCTCTACATCTCATAAGAAAACCCTCTTTAAAATTCACAAACACATTAAATCTATTTGAAAACTCCCATCACACAACTTTATCATTTCTTCAAACACATTTAAAGGAATTAATCATGAGAATCCACAAGAAATACAACTGCATTCATTTTAAAAATAACTTTCATGTTTATACACACCCCAAATTCCTTTGATAACACATTTTCAACCAGACAAGCATTTCATATAGTACACTTAGCAAGCAAATATAGCATAATAAAATCATCATATAATGTAAAAGCATGGAATCACCAACATAAAGCATGGAATCTTCCGAAATATGCTGGATAACATAAAACCACACCTCCACAATACCTTAATATGGACTGATTAAACATTAATATTGAATATATTAATGGAAACCCATGTTGAACATGTGGTATTCCATGAGTTTAACATTCCAAAAGGATAAGGGGTCATGATTTAATATCTTACAGAGATGTAAGACCTGGGTGGATCAAAACACTTATAAATGTGGATCATGTAGGTACATCTCTAGGAGGGAGCACCTGGAATGTTTACCTGATAGATGGAACAAAACGCCCAATGAGGTCTGACCCAAGTGTGGTGCATCCCATAAAGGTAAGGTTTCTCATTTTGAAGAATTATTTGGATGCCACTAAGGAAAATACAAGAGGGAAAATAAGCGAAGGTGTACCCCAGTGAGTGGGTCACCATGGTTTACCATTGGTTTGGATTTAACCTCATGAAGGCTTCCTACGTTCCCTATTTAGAATACAAGGATCAAAACCCATATATTTAAAAGAGGTATGTTGTGGGTATTACCCATGGTTAGCTTCCCTTCACACTAGGAATTCTCTTGGTTGGATGAGTGTGGGTCTTGTGGGGCTTATGCATTGTCAGATTATCAGGTTCTTCCAAGAGTAGCAATGGGATGAATGGGACATACGTGCTAAGATGGACCGTGTAAATGGCGTGATCCTTGTAAAGAGGCAAGAGGCACAAAAAACATGTGGAGCTGTCTGTAAACATTATATATGGTGGCCATGGGGCTTATCAAACTCCCCATACCTTCCATAAACACCTCAAAACATCACAAGGACAAGATTCTACATGATGGTGCATCATAGGGTTGATTCTTTTGATGATGTACTGGTTGTTTGAGCTTAGATTTCATATTAACAAGACTTTCCCTTACTTGAATTATCCGGGGACACATATTTTGGTTCCAAAAAATCCCTCAACGATGCTGATTATCTCATGAATCTACCTAGAAATATTTGTGCAGGTCAAACAACAAAACAAGTGCTCAAATACAAGTTCAAACAAACGAGATATAGAAAATGGATTTTTTTGATCCTCAGTGGTTTCGTCGTTCACCCCTTACGCACTGCACACCATCAGGCCTTACTTCAATATTCATTTGTTCAAAGATCAATAATATGAATCTAGGGATAGAAATCATTGAGTAATAAATTAATATTTCAATACATCGGAGCATTCTCAATTCACCAAAGAAGGTTGGAGGATAATAAATAATGATCATATATAGATAACATAAGTGGTAGCAATTCACCTTCATCCGATTTGTGTACAATCTTCCATCAGATATGTTGCCCATTCGTTTCTAAACACATGTATATCATCTTCTGAATATGAGTTTTTGAGACGGGCATAGTAGTAATGAAAAAATATAAATACACAAAGGATAAATAACTAATTTAAATGAACTCGTAATTATTTTTGAAAATACCTCATCAGGGATGCTATTTTGTTGATGAAATACGATCACTTTCATAAATTTACAAACATAATAACCACAGTCCTTTCCGTTTATTTGTTTTGGACACTACAGAAACATCGACTACAATAAGTAATTTTTTTTGATATGTGTTTGGATAGTGCAATGTTATTATATATACCCGGATACTTTTCCAGTTATAGATCTTGTAGGCCTGCTCATCTTTATGCCTTGGATTCATTCCATGCATTAGATGATATTCATGCACAGCCATATCATAACATAATCTTCATTAAAAGATAACATAAATTATATAACTAGATGTTTTGATTTAAAATGTTGGATCTAGTGTATTAAAAATTAACAAACACCATCATGTGTGGTCGGTTTTTTGGATATCGATGCGTTGAATACAGAAAATAAATCTTTGGAGTATCCAAATTGAATGAAATCAACATCCAATGATCCCTAGAAATACAAAAAGGAATAAGTAATGAAAGAAATGAAAATATAGCTGATATGATTAAATTGTAGAGTTTTACCCTGGCATCGTTGGTATTAAAAAGATTCGGTCATCCGTAATTTTGTTATCAAACGATTTGAGCAGGGATGACATTATTGCAGCCTCTTTAATAGAATATATTTCATCTTTTTAAGATGTGGTGTGAGGACTAATGAGTCCAAATTTTTGTTCACGGGTGAATCCCTTCAATTGTTTTTCATATATACGTCTGCTATAAATATGAAATGTATTTAGTCAAAATTATTAGAGCATATCAGCTTTTGTAAAACCAATCATGAAAAATTACCTCATGTTTACAATTACAACTGAGGCGCCTAGACATTCATATGTGAGGATGTCATTTACATTTTTAGAACTAATGAAATCTAGTATCTCCTCTCCATACATATCTTTTTTGAAAGCAACAATGTGAGTACTGCCGTCTTTCAACTTTGTATTCACATGAGCCTGCAATGATATTAACTGTGGATATAGAACAGGTGGGGTGACGGTGCTCTCAGTAGACCGTTTCAATCGGTTGGTTGTTCCTTGAGATATTTTTGAGTTGATATTTCACTTCACCCCACAGTCTTTGTCATTCTGTAATAACAGTCATCGGTTCAGACCTTTTTTCATTAAAAGTTAATGGTCCAACTTGAAAAATAAATAAAAAATGAATCCCTTTTTGTCGACATGTTTTTTACAGGAACTGTCGGCCATGCGATGAATGTTCCAACAGCATTTTCAACCTTATGAATGTCTTCATCATCATTTGGAATTGGTAGCTCAGCACTCAGCTCATTAGCTACATTAATTTACACTCTAAGATTATCTTTTGGAAGCTTTCTATTGTGTAGCATGTCGTTTTGCGTATTGAGCACTGTAGCCCTCGCTATAAGGCGATAGGTGGGAGTTGATAAATATAAATCACAGTCATTTTCACCCTATGGAATATTAGTACAGGAAAGGTATTAGTGTCTATGTAAATCACATTTCAAATAAAAAATTATTAAAACATTGATTACCTCATCTAAGTCAGGTTTTTTAGGGGAATGACTCGCCTTAAATCTAGTGGGGGGTGGGTCAAGATCATCACGCATGGGTTGTTGTTGAGTTGTTTCTTCTCTTTGCCTCTCCCCGATCAATTTTTCTATCATCTCTCTCTGGAATTGTAATTCTTCTTGAAAAATATAAAATTGTTCTTCTAGATTTTCTATTTTTTCATTGTGATACTCCGCTTGTTTTTGTTTTTGAAAATATGTGTGGGGTGTCACCCCAAAACCCGCACCTATGACGTGGCCATACTTTTCTGGCTACTTCAAGGCTGCTGAAAGTATGTCTGCATCCGGTGCGGTTGTTGTTGATTCTTGTGACTATTTCAGATAGAAAATATAGAAAAATAAGTAGTTATTGTAATGTAATAGAGATTTAAATCAACTCAGATTTATATTATGTCATACTTACACATGTTTCCCACAATTTTTCTGTGTTTTTATCTATTAATGTCCCCTCTTTATTTACACGAGCCTCCTACCATAGTACATGGAGTGGGATGGATATGGCTTTTGATTTCGATTCATCAATCTGCATATAGACATAGAAACATCGTTATGGTGTCGTTTTTTGTCACATACTAGTAGTAGGGTAGATTTAAAAGACATAACAATTTTTTCTCAAGTTCAGCGTACCCCATCCTTGCTTTACGGTAAGGGTACGCTGGTTCTGTTGCGCTTTTTTTTTATTTTCAGCACTCAGTAGATGTTTCATAAATAAAAAATTGTCAATCAGAATGATTAATACAAGAAAATGTCAAACAACGTATTACCCCACACAATGTAACTAAAAAGTATTCTCCCCACGACGGTTCCTAAACTCACCCCACACTCCTTGGGATATCAAGTGTGCGTAAAGAGGAGTTAGTTGCAGCTTGATTTTCCCTTCTGTATCTTTAAGATGATATTTCGTTATAATTGTGCGGAAACCTCTATGAATCCTTCCTGCAACACTTAATACATATTCCTTGTGCAAGACTACTACTATAAATGCACTCTGCAATGAATTATGAAGAGTAATTCAATGTTTTGGTACTCTATTTTATTTTAATAAATTTAAAAATTGATATCATAATGTTACCATAATATCTTCCCACATTGGTGTCTTCATCCCGGTGACAACATGGTGCCATTACTGTACATCAATCGGCACACGTTGCCGAGTGATGATTCGAATGTAGCTACTAATGATGGCTTTGTTGGGGTTATCATGTTAGCCTCACTTATTCCATCCCACCTCAAATTTGAAGCCTTTTGCTTTTGCTTTAAGGATTTTGGCCAACACTGTCAAACTACGACGATCTTGTTTTTTTTTTTTTGCAATTTCAGGGTTTCATATCCAATCATTTCCTCAGAAGTAGCATCAATATCTTCCCCCGGAGCGCTAGCAATGGCAATGGGACCAGCAACAACAGGTTGAGAAACTTGTTGTACCTCAGCACTGGGACCAACAACCACAGGATGAGAAACCTATTGTTTCTATGTAATGGGACCACCAGCATTTGGTTGCAAAACCTATTGTTTCTCTGTAGTGGGACCACTGGCTGTTGGTTGAGAGATCTTTTGTGCCTTGGGATTAGGCACATAAGCAGGTGCATAAGTCATTATCTACAAAAGTGGTTTAATATTTAATTTAGATTACATAAAAACAGCAGCGAATAGATAATAACATAATGTAACACAATGTATGTTACAATAAAAAAATAACATGATTATTGTACTCTATTTTTTTCTTTAAAGGATGAAGTGATTTGACTCCTCTATCGACTATATAAATACCTTTACTGTGGTCTCCTCTGACATAGAAAACGCCGTCTGCATTTGGACCGCTGTGAAATTATTTTGAAGTCCCTATAAACGGGTCAACCTCCATTGAACTTTCATCTAACCCTTCAGTTGTTTTGGTCGATAACAGAACATTTGACTAATTTCGGTTTGTGGGGTCTGGAACATAAAATACTTGTACTGCCTGTGATGCCATTATAAATGGTTCATCTTTCTCCCCTTCCTTACTGAAATCAACTTTCAAGAATCCTAATTCATCTATTTTAACAACAGTCCTATTATCAAGCCACTTGCATTGAAAAATCGTCTCTTTGAATTTCGTATAATCCAACTCCCATATTCGTTTGCTGATGCCAAACTATGACATATTGACATAAATTGGATTTTTGTCCTTATCATCAGAAACATGCATCGCCTTAGACACAAGTGTAACCCCACTATTCTTCATGGTACAGTCTTCATCATGTTCATTAGTATAGAATGCATAAACGTTAACTGCATAATCATTGTAAGATAGTACGTACACACTTGCTCCTCCGTCCAGTCATCGAAGTCGTTCTGAAATTGAGTCTTGATTTTCATGTATCTTCTTAAAAATATAGTCTCGAAACCATCATATAAAACATCGATTATGTGTATCGGATATCAATTTTTCAGCCCTAGAAGGATTCAAATGACTAAGAATTTTTTTGTGGGTTTAAACATATATGTCAATGTCGAAACTGTTATGCAAAACATAAAGGTGGTCCAGATCCCAATCAATAATATTGATTGTGACAACCTCTCTTCTAGAAATTCCTTCACCATCAAGACACTCAGTTTTACGAGATTTCGGTAGGCCAACGATTTCCACACCAGACAAGTATTCAGTACAAAATTCAATAACTTCCTCAACAATATATTACTCCACAATACAACCCTCTGGCCGACTTTGGTTTTTGACTTACCCTTTCAAAATCTACACATACCGTTCAATGGGGTGCATCCATCTATAATGTACAGGACCACATAGTCGAATCTCTCTCACCAAATGAACTATCTAATGAACCATCATATCGAAAAATGTCAGCGAGATGATCATTTCCAATTCACATAATATGACGGCAATTTCTCTTTCCATTGTTGGAAATTTCTCTGGGTCTATAACATTGTTGCATATAGATTTGAAGAAGAAACAGAGCTTCGTTAATGTGTGGCGGACATTCTTGGGCAAAATGAAACGTAAAGCTATAGGAATTAGATCTTTCATCAAAATGTGGCAGTCATGTGATTTCAGACCCTTTAATTTTAAATCTCCTATTGACATGATGTTCTTGATATTTGATGAATGCCCCTCTGGAACCTTGACATCATTCAAGAAGTTGAAAAACTGATATCTCTCCTACCTGGAAAGAGTGTAAGCAGCAGGAGGAAGAAATGTTTGTTTTTCACCCTTCACTGGTGCCAACTCTTCTTGTATTTCCATCTCAACCATGTCCAATCTAGCCTTAATTCCATCATTTGTTTTGCCGGGTACATTTAGAAACATTCCTATGACACTATCACATACATTTTTTTCAACATGCATAACATCAAGAAAATTTCTGAGATACAAAAAATTCCAGTATGGTAATTCAAAAAAAACTGATCTCTTTTTCCAACCAGTTTTTGTAAGGTTTTCTGAAAACGGTTTACCCAAAGTAGATTCCAAATCATTCACTTTCTCAATCAATTGAACACCTGTTAGTTGATATGGTGATGTATGTTCCTCTGATCTTCCATTGAATGATTTTGTCTAAGATTGGTACTTATGTCTTCAGGGTGGAAATCTGTGATGTCCTAGAAACACGGTTTTCCATGAATGTTTCAAACAAATTGACTATGTACCTTGTTCGCAAACGAGACACCCTTGAGTTCTTTTAATGCTATATCCTGAAAAATTTCCATAAGCAGGAAAGTCATTTATCATCCTGTACAACATGAATTTCAAAGTGAACTGTTCATTTTTGTAAGCATCATACATCGTAACACCTGAATCCCACAATATTTTCAAATCCTCGATCAATGGGGCCAAATAAACATCAATATCATTACCCAGTTGTTTTGGTCCTCATATAAGCGCAGAAAACATGATGTATTATCGTTTCATGCATAACCACAGTGGTAAATTATAATTTACCAACATAATTGGCCATGTACTGCGACTGCTGCTTTGAAAACCAAAAGGATTCACCCCATTTGTAGATAACGCCAGATGAAGGTTTCTCGGCTCATTCCAAAATTCAGGATACTCATGATCAATTCTCTTCCACTGAGGAGAGTTTTCAGGGTGACATAATTTCCCATCTTTAATTCCTGTATCTGCATGCCATGTCAATTGTCCTGCAGTCTTCTCACTTCCATATAGGCATATAAACCTAGGAATGATTGGAAATTACTATACAACATTCATATGACTAGAATCATCTTTCTTGTATCTGGAAGCACCACACTTTGGGCATTCTTTATGTGATTTTTGATCCTTGCGATAAAATATACAGTCATTCGGGAAAGCATGTATTCTTTCAGAGATCATACCCATCAATCATAAAATTCGTTTGGTATCATATTTTCGGATTGGGAGTTCATTATCTTCTGGGAGCATGTCATTCAGGAGGGCAAGTAGTTACGTAAAACTGGCGTCACTCCACCTATTGCATGCTTTCAAATTATACAGCTTCAGTACGACTTACAGTGCTGTATATTTAGTGAAACCAGCATACAATGACGTTTTTGCACAACTCTTTAACTTCTCAAACAATTTTGGGAAATCACGATGTTCATATTCAAATGTCCTTGTCATTTCCTCAATACGATCTTCATCATCGTTCACATCTATAATCACACCCTCCATACAATCATCTTCACTGTTCACTCTTCTAATCATATCAGATGATCTATAAAATGTCGTGTTCTCTGAGTTACTACCTACATTTGTTTTTTCCCTATGTTTATTCCAAAATGTATAACTTCAATCTTTTCCGTGACAGATCAGGTGTTCTTCCAACTCCTCTGGAATAATTTGTCTTGAATAACAACAGCGTAAACACAGACAAAGGATTTGAGAAGGGTCACATGCATGATCTTCTGCAAACTTGATAAAATCATTCATGCCATCTTCATAACCTTTTGTCAACCAATTAGAATTCATCCATTCTTTATTCATATTCATCGTCATTATGGGTTCGATCTCGAGAACTTGCCTAATATTATGTTTTAATTAATCAGGTATCATTGTTTTGGTTTTATAAAAACAAATCATGGTACAAATTCCATTAAACACATGTGAAATCCATATACATGGTGTGTCCAGTAGGGTGAAAATCATGTATGAATAAGCTACCTGATTTAATCTGAAATATATCAAATTTATTCCAAGTTAGACTTACAAAGACTGGATGATGCCTTAAAGATTACATGACATGTGAACAAGAGGAAACCAATGAGTAACATGAGAAAATAGTAATAAATATGATGCTATCTCAATGTACTCAAGGTGATGATAAGATGTTGGTCAAGATCAACTATGTTTTGGGAGTACACTAATGTTTAATTGAAAAAAAACTACTAAAAACTGATCCAGAAAAGGATGAAATATCATATTCATCAAGACCCTTAATACAACCAATGCATTAGTTAAACCAAAAATCATCGTTAAAAAATCATACAGGCCATAACTACTCCTAAAAGCAGTCCATGGTAGGTCCCTCGATTTACAACTCATCTAATGGTATCCTAATGTCAAATCTATCTTGGAGAAGATCATAGAACCTCATAGATGATCAATGTGACTATCAATGCGTGGATGAGGATAAATATTCATTACTCTCATCAGGTTCAATCTCTAATAGTCCAAAAAAATACCAATCAACCATCTATTTTAGAGAACTATAAAACCTCATGGTAATTTACTATGCAATATGAAACCATTATATTCTATATCATCAAATTTAAATACAAAAAACTGATGCTCTTTTGGTGTTATTTTATAAATTGTGATAGAAACTGAATTTTCTCCCAAAACTAACTAGATTATAAAGTTTATCTCTTTATTAATAAGTAAATTTTATACCTCATCAGTGAAAACATCCTAAAAATGTACTACCATTGGGGGAAAAGAATCCTACATCATTCTAGCAACATCTACAATATGCCCAACTTTTTGAGCCATTAGGGTACAATAAATATTTAATTATAACTTTCTATTTAAAATGAAATGTAGAAACAGGAAATCATAGAGACTCCTGATAAACCCATAATACAAAACATATCACCTAGTATGTCTGTCACATATAAAAAGAAATAAATTAGATAAAAAACATGCTACAAAGCATAAAGGTACCATTAAATACTTACATTGGTCAAATTGTTTTAGAAATTTATTATCTTCATCTGTGCCTTGTACTTTCACCCATGAATTTGAAGGTGAGCATGCGTACACGATAGTTGACCTTTTTAGAGAAGAGTTTTTGGAAGAGTATAAGAGACATGAAGAAATGAAGATCATTGCTATTCATTGTGGAAATCGTCTTGTGCAACGTGGCATAAGTTACAATACCTGCAGGTTTTAACTTAGGCCGTGTTGCACAAGTCGATTGCCACATTGTTTGTAGAAACCACATTTACTCCAACACTCTAATGATCTGCATTTCTTCATGTCACTTATACTCTTCCAGAAAATATTCTCTAAGAAGGTCAACTATCATGTACACATAATCACCATCAAATTCATGGGTGCAAGTACAAGGTGCAGATGAAGATAAACAATTTCTAAAACAAGTTGACCAATTTAAATATTTAATGTTACCTTTATGCTTTATAGCTTGTTTTTTTCTAATTTATTTATTCGTATATGTGACACACATACTAGGATATATGTTTTGTATTATGGGTTTATCTTTGTCTAATCATATGACTATGAGATTATGCTATTTGATGAAAATTAATATGGATCCATCATCATTTCTATTGGGATAATATTTGGGAATCCATATAACCATAAGATTAAAAACTATTTCCTTTGTATCTCATACATAAATATTCAACTCGAAGGGGTAGAACATACCGCCCACGGTAACTCAATATAAAAAAATGAAAATAAGGGTTGGTTATCCACAGAAGTCATCACACATAACCTCAGTAGACCTCTCACATATGTGAACCATCATAACTAACCAATTACCATATACTTCATCTTAGAGTCACGATATCCCTATGAAACCTATAGGGTAACCAATTCCACATCATTCACAAACAACCCACTTGTGTTGCTAAATATCAATAACATCTCTTATTTTAACACTCATCACTAATTATGAATCACATCCCTAGACATAATCATAATCACATTAAGACCACACTATCTATTATGGAAATCCTTACTGGAATTAGGCTCAAGATATGCTATCATTCCTATCTCACATTTATATTCTCTATTTGGTCCTCACACACACAATATATAAATAATATACCAAGGTAATACCATCCATGGAACTCACCTCCCACCATTAGAGAATGAGGAGGAGGAGGTCGAGGCAGTGGTGGTTGGGGCTGTGAGGGTGGAGGCGGCAGCGGCGGCAGAGGCGGAGGTGGCGGTCGCGGTAGCGAGGGTGGAGGTGGCATAGGTAGTAGCAGTCGCGGTAGCGGGAGCGAGGGCAGAGGCGGCAGTGACGACAGAGAAGGAGGAGGACGAGGAGGACAAGGATGAGGGTGGAAGAGGAAGGAGGTGGACGAGGAGGAAGAGGTCGCCGGCGAGGGGCCAGGTTCAGCTTCCGCGAGAGCTTGACCGCGTGCAAGCGAGGATGGCCTGTTCGGGTTATTAAATAGAAACCGACAGAACCTTTATCAGCGCTCGTTAAAAGCACTGATAAAGGCATACCCCTTTATCAGCGCTTTCTGTTTAGCGCTGATAAAGGGCAACGCTTCCCTTGCCCTATATTTTGGTAGGGGTTATAAAATTTTTAATGTGGTTAGATATCTATTTATTCAAGCATACTCATGTGGATACTGTCAATCTTAAATAAATTTATTCTTTTCATGATTTTTCAATGTAAATTATGCATATGGTGAATTTCAATATGTATGAATATGTATTATTTCTAAATATTTTATGAGTGACAAAAAAAATATAGGTCGTATAAATATTTAGAAATCAATCAGTGGTGAACATGTAGATTTTTTGGAATGAATGGGATTCCAAAAAAATTATTATAAGTGTTCACAAAAATGGAATATTATCAGATAAGATGGAGATATTAATTATCTTTATAAATAATATTATTTATATTCATTCTCATGTGAAAATTGTCAATACCTATATCATAAAATTGGGTATTATTAATCATAGAACAAGTATCCCTAGATTATCTTGTGTATGGAGATTATGATATATGTCAATATAGATTATATTTTCAAGTAATGTATAGCTTAGTTTGAATATCTGTTGGTTTTCCATTATTATCTTCTTATTAGTCATTGATTTGGGTTACACTAGCCAGGAAAACCAAAACATAGGACTCTGTAGTAATAAAGTTGTGTTTTTCAATATTATGGATTTGATAAAGGTTTATCAAGTTTATATTTTTTGATTCCGAACTATTATTATTTGGATGATTCACTACCTAAATAGTCATATCTTATTTTTGTTATCATACCTCTATAAGTAATTATAAAATATGTTTCATATACTTCTAATAGATATGATTATTTTCATTGGGTTGATAATTTTTCTACGTTAATTTATAATATAATAATTTTTTAATTAGTTATTAAAATGATACTAATCTAATAAAAGATATTATTTTAGATAAATCACATAACATTCATTAAACATAATCTTGAGATTAATCCTTCAATGGTGAGCCTGAATGTAATATACTCCTAAGATTATTAACATATAAAATTTTTTATATTGACTAGTAAAATTAATTTTTTTAATGTTGAAGTGATAATATATGTGTTAGATTAATACCCATTCCTAGGTAATAAACTGTTGAACATGTTCTATATATGAATCAAGTAGAACATTGAAGCACAAAATGATTCTATTACGGTTTAAAAACAAGTTCATACAAAATAATGAATGAAATACTTTTCTCCTGACATGTAATCAATTAGATTGTGTATCTCAATAATTTGTGGAATATTAGTCTCATATACTCAATATTATTGGAAATGATAAAATATATTCAATGTGATTAGCGATGATAGTAAAATTATGTGATTAAAGGTTTAATTAATGATTTATTTTTTATATAATTCAACTCCATTATTCCAGCATATATATGATATGATTTATATTATTTACAATTGTTGAAAATATACATAATGGTATAAAGATAAAATAATCGATTCTTGTATCATGAGTTTTTATTTCTAGTAAATGTGTATAGGGGTAATTAGATTCACAACATGGACACTTCAATTTTGTATGAACATGTCATAATATGTTAATTGTCTCATTTTTTAAAAATATAAGTGAAGGAAAAAATTTATATTTAATAAAATTAGATGGATTTTTTGATACACAAACTTATGATTTTTTTAATTCGATAAAATGATTTATAGTAGGATAAAAATGGATAGTTATATTGTGTAAATTCATATAATTTTCATTTAAGGATATTTTCTAAAAATATGAATGAGTTCAAAAAAAATACCTACTCTTATTAATTTTTTTATCATATAAAAATTAGGAATAAGATATATGGGTTTTAAAGTATTGTATGAACAATAAAAGTATGTAAAAGTTTGAATTTTAGAATAAAATATAGTTGAAATGTAATACACTAATTACAAAAATCCAATCATGATCTATTAACCCTAGGGTTATAAGTAATGAAGTGTAGTAATTATATATGTGGGGTTATTATTAATACCTAATGCAGTTTATAAACTAAAAGTAATTTTATTGTTCGATATAGGCGTTATAGTAATGAATTATTTATATTTTATTGGTATGTGATAAAAAATTTATATTTTACATGTGTAATAATTGAAAAATATTTCAAAAATAAAAAAATAAATGAATGATGTTGTAGTGTACATTCATGTTACGATTAAAAGTGTTACTACATTAAATATTAATGTAAATGATTATGTCATGTATGGATGAATGTGTGTAAATTATGTGTAAATTAGTGTCCTTTATTTTATATGTTATGAGATGGGGTTCAAACCCAAATAGTTTTTTAGAAAAAAATGAGATTATTGATTTCATACATGTATTTAAATTCATCAAACTGTATAAAAATTTGTAAAGGAATAGATGGGTAAAAGAGATTATCGAGTAATTTGTTAAATTATTACATAATGAGATTCTACCATAAAATAGTGAATTATTTTATAATGTTTCCTTATTTAAATGAAAATATTCTGAACACGTATAATAAAGTTTATGACAGAGAGGCAATAGTTTATTTGTTAAATATTCCTACTATAAGAAAATAATATTTATTTCTTAATACAAAAGGATTCTCATATCTTAGAATGATATTATGAAATAATATATAGTATAATATTCTACTAGGAGTATATTTGAACATAAATAAGTTCAAATTTATAAAATAAGGTATTATACTAGTCAAAAACCAAGGTTGTTTTCACATGATATTTTAAATGAGTTTTAGGATATGTAGTATTAAACATGATTGTGAAGATTTACATTTGGTTATTGAACGAAATTAAATTCCACTACTTCCACATGGATTATACCAATATAATATTAGTTTTTTACACTCAATATCATCATATATTTTAGGAAAGATAATGATAAAGTTAAATGAAAAGAGTTACATTTTATTATCATTAATTGTAAAAAATAACTATATTATTATACTACTTTAATTACCAAATTTAAATATTCTATATATCTTAAAATATTATATGCTGAAAAATTATTGAAAAAATAAAATTTTTCTTTTAGTAAACATTATAAAGTAAATGAGACTTTTTTTAAAAGGGTTTAGGATTTGATGAAAATGTAATAATGTAATAGTTATGTTATTTGAGTTTTTTGATAGAATTATTTTATGGAAATCATTTTAATGAAACTTTTAATGCTATTCTAAAGGGATATAAGTATAAAATGGATGTTTTCATAATAAAATACATGGTTATTATGTTTATAGGTCTGAATATTTTTAATTAGTTGAAAAATTATGAATATGATTCTTATATTACATAGTGTTTCAAATTTCAAAAATCATAGATGTTTCCCACTAAATAATTAGTTGGGGCGTTTTATCAAAGGACATTCCAGATATAGGAAATTATTTTCATATTATTCAAATTCTTAATAAAAACCATTAATGTTTTGAAATAATAATGATGATTTAGCAATTTTTCACATATGATATGAATAACTTGTTTGTATGTAGGGTTTGTTAAATATTCATAAAAGAATTTTAATAATATTAAAAAAATCATAATATTTAAAAGTTAATATCTATTTTTTGATTCAATTAATTTATCTCAATAAATTTATATCTTTATAAAAAATTTATAATTTGAAGTGATAATTTTCCTCTAAAATCATGACTTTGTGTTCATATTTGGAAAATATTATTCAAAAATTATTATAGATTATAAAATAATGTTATGGTTAGATTGAGTAGGACTCGTGTATAGAGATACAAAATATTCATATGTAGAAAAAATATAATAACATTTTGTGTGTGTACTGGATGAAAAAAAGGCTTTCCAAAAGGAATGACATACAGATATATTTGATATAATATCTGGACATGGATCATATTTATGAACTCAATATCTAATGTCGAAAAGATTACAGAAATGTAAACCTTTATAATTTGATAGACAAACTAATGGCATATGATATATTTATGGTTTCTAGTAGGTAATAAAAAAATATCATATAACTACTATTTATTGTATTTTGTATGATTTTAGTGTTATCAATGTTCTCTAGTGAATTTTAGATAAAGGTGAATCATGATGATTTACTTCTCCCCTCTTAATATATAATTTTATGTAACATCTCGGACAAGTATTCCACTCAACATTTCCTGGAGACCGGTTTCCCATATGTCCTCAAGAACATCCTCTCAAATGCAAGAGATAGTTGACCAGTTGCGAGGGCCTAGGTGGATCAATAGGGTGACTATGTCTTCTTTACCATAGTATATCACAGTGGAAGTAAATAACATACCAAGAGTAGAAGTAGTAAAATAAGTAAAAAATGGATATATTTTAGGGATAGAAAACAATATCAATATACGGATCACATGCAATGATGAAGATTATACATATATCTAGAAAAAAAATCCAAAATAGGTACATGGAAATACAATAGAATAAGTTTATCCAAAAACCCAGACTGACCACAATGTGCTCATAGAATCACAAGGATCATCATGTCCCATTCTCCCCTTGTCCAAAGTAATAATCAACAACTACTATTAGGGAGCATTCCCCTATTATCACTTGTAACCATATAATCTGTTTAGGACCCTATGGTGGCCCAAACAGGGTGTGAGATATACATCCAATTATGTTTTCACCAAAATATCGATATATTTTAGTATAATCTATATAAGCATCGCAATGTTAGTAAATAAGGTAAGAAATATAAAAAGTTATGTTCCAAAAACACATCCAATACTAAGAAACTGATATTGTCTTGCCTCTCATGGATCCATGAAAAAAGTGGTATCTCATATATAAGGCATCTACATGAAATAATAATAAACAACATTGCCCCATTTTACTCCCATATGTATCAAGTCACCACGGTCTTTCTATATAATCTAATTTAATCACATTCTCATGACCATAACGTATGAAATAAAGTATCAAAACACATATGTTTTGGATCCATGGTGTCATGTCAAAGGCATCCTCATCCAGTCCTAATAGCATCTTGATAGAAAATCAGTATAAGCACTGGTTTGAGTCCTAGTAGCTTGTCATACTAGACATATCCTGTGCAAGTATAAGCAAGTAGGATCAATGGGGTAGCAAGGCCCATGGAATCCTAAGGAGTCAATACCCAAGGGTCATAATCATCCCAAGGCATCCATCACCACATTCCTGATCCATTGATATCCAGCCATGACATCCATAAAAACATACATCCAATCATACCATTTTCGTTTAATATGCATGAGTCTATCGACTGACATAATCCATTCACATTCCATCATGTAATAGAGTTATACCCACCCATGTATCATAATTAAAAACTGAGCATTTTTCATGGTTATACCCACCTTGTTATCCTACTCATTCAATTCCCTATAAGTATAGTACCCATTCATGTAATCACATTCATTCAAAATAACAGATGATTATACCCACTCATGAATTCCATTACAATTTTATCTAGCCACTTGGTTATACCATCCTAGTTATCACCATTTTCCATTGAACACAATCCATGGGTTTACCAACCTATTAATTGAAATTCTTTAGCAGGAATTTATGAGTATACCAACTCTCATAGTCAAATATTTTTTTACATAACACATTTGAACAATTAAAAAACTAGAAAATTTATAGTTCAACATTTATAACAAGGTAAATGAGGTAAAATAAACTCATAATCAATGCATTCTAATCATTGAATTTATAATTGGTTTCTTATGACAAAGCCATCCCAAAACACACCCATTGGGTTTTTTAACCTGGAATATTCAAGGAATTTCTAAAATGCGCACCCCATGGGTGACCTCAATTCATGAAATGGGTAGAAACATATCATGGAAGGTCCTATGGAAATCCATAATATATTTTATTACATCTATTTAAAGTAAATCATTCAATATTGGGGCCATATCAGAAAGTATGATTGGCAGTTTAATGGTCATTATCTCAAAATAGAACCCAATTCCTAAATAAATGTACAGACCACCGACCATAGCACAGTGGGGAAGTTCTCATATAGTATCAAACCCTAATTCATCTTGAAAGATGATAAATCTGATGAATGGATGATTCATTTTAAATTAGGGAATATTTTCCTACATCAAAATAGCACAATATAAAATTTGAAGAATCAATAATGGATAAAAATGAATTTAAATCTTACTGATAAAGATTGGATGAGACAAACCGTGCTCAAATCATAGGTTTAATGGATGTATTGGATAAAATAAAAATTATACTTCGTCAAGAGCTTCAATATTAGTGATGATTTTTGTGTTGGTTGAATCTCAAGTTATGTTTTAAAATAGTAAATTCAATATCATTAAAAATTCCAAAATTCAAAAATTACAGTGGTCGTATGGTTTACCTACATGGTTTTTCAAACCTTTTGGAAACCATTTATGGTTTCTTATTGGCTAAAGGGAACCTACATAGTTTACCAACTATGTTTTTAAACCATTCATAATCCATGTGAAAAGTCTCTATCAAGTTATGCAAAAAATTCCAAATGTTATCACTAAGGTTTGCACCTCCTCCCACATGGTTTTCTCAAATTATGTAGCCTATATGACCCCTTAATACAACCTCATGTGTTTTATTCAAATCATGTGGCCTACCCCGCATTGTTTTTACTAAATATGAACCGATCTAAAAACACCCCAAAATTGGGTTATGTGGTTCGAAAAAGCCACAAACACCCCTAAAACCATCATGACCTCAATGTTTATTCAAACTAGGTCACCTTTATGAATTAAAAATAAAATGTAATGCATTTGTACCTCATACGAAAACCCTGGTTCATAAAATCTCCCCCTATAGCAATCCATTCCCAAATTACTCTTTAAATGGTGGTTTAGATTATTATGAAAACAAATATGGCTACTAAACATGTATAGGAATCTCCCTTCCCATGTCTTGTCCTTTAAATGGTCAAGCTACCATAACACCCCTTCTAGAGTAACTAAATAGGCATAGAGAACCTTCATTCACCTTTAAATGAAATGAATCATATGATCCTCAATGGTTACAAAAACATTTATCTTAACCTCCAAGGGTTGAAAAGAATGAGAGGAGTCTAGATGATTTCTCTACAACTGAGATACATGAAATAAGTCATGAATGGCCCTATAAATCTGATGTAACTACAATTGATATTATACTGACCCATCTATCACTAGAATGTTGAATATCCTAACATAAAACTATGAATGATTACATTGTCTCATAATTATCTAGTATCCCATCCTTGCTATAACATGATAGAAAACTCAATCACCTACCTCAAACTCTAGAGGTCATATACTGAAATCAGTGTAAGATTTATGAATAGAAATTATTGAACCCATCTTCTTTTGAATCAATTAGACCTACATAGAAGCCTCTTACAAAATATGTTGTCTCAGTAAAGATTCATCATCTACCTCTAACCAGCACAAGTGTTATTGGAATGGACTACTGTATCAATCCATCTAAGATTCCTTCTATATAGTAACTTGATAGCTGTTATTATAGGATAACTCAATAAGGGGAATGTGATTCTTCCAAGATCCCCCGAAATCCAATATGCATTCTTACAGTATGTACAATATCAAATAAATTTTACACTCAGATAAGGAATCAGTGTTAGAGTGGTATATTTTTCTCAGTTGAACCCATGTACACAATTCCCTCTGAAAACTCTTCCAAAAAAACAACACGAAAATAGGTTTTCCCTATCCAAAATGAAAGTGTGATGGACCCCGTGGAGTCTTCCTATATCATAGATGTACAAACTTCCAATATCATCAATAATAATGGCCTCCATTGTCTGCAAGAAATGTTAAAACATCATGTGCTATTCAAGAATAACCCAAAATGCATTGTTACCTAGAGGCGACCTCAGAAATCCAATCACAAAATTCATCATAACATCATCCCATTTTTACTATGGAATAGGTAGCTGCTATAAAAACATAGGTAGTTGATGATGTCCTACCTTCACCTACTAATAGGTGGAAAACTTCGTAACAAAACAATTTACCTCTCTTTTCATACTAGATCACAAGTACAAATGGTGAAAGTCATGGTACATCTTGGTGAATCCGAGATGCACTTCCCAAGATGAAGCATGAAACTCCAAAATCCAATCCTAAAATATGTCCATTAGAACCCATACGCGGCCATAGATATTTAGGATATTATACTCACCTATTGTCCATCTAGGAGGTGAGTCCTCGCTTACTACAGTCTCTCGTAGGACTAGGACATCATAATCTAATAAACCCCACATTCGTACTCTATCTAGTCGGGTATTGATAATAGCTAAGGATTATAAATATGTATGTCACTTACTTTCATAAACCACTCGATGCATCTAAGAAAAACAATTTATAGGCTTCAAATTTCTACTGGCCTATTAAATTGCTTGTAATTGAGTCCTTCATCTCAGTGAATTGACCACTGCATTTCCTTTACCAGGCATGTAGGTAAGCTCAATTTCAAAAGACTATAGGTTCAAAATCTTTCTCTTTTACCTTATATTTTGATCAAGATGAGAAAAAAAATAATTATGGCTTGTGTGTTCTGTGTACACTAAAAAATGCTATCCCAGTAAATTGTGCCTCTAATAGCGCAACTTGTGTAAAAATGTATCTAACTTATGTTCATGTGTATGGTAATTCCTCCCATCTGGCCTTAGTTTCTCAGACCCATATCCCAAGACCCTATCTCCCAACATCATCAGTACTCACAGACCAATAGGTAATTCATCATCATACCCTTTGTATATCCTACACTTCTTTGGAAGTATCAGGATGGGTGTTGATGTCATCCTTTCTTTCAACTCATGATAGGCTATCTCACAGACATCTTACCATAAAATCTTCACATCCTTCTTGATTTTTCCCTTCAATGGTACTTCTATGCATGATAAGTCCTATATGAAAGGATATAACTGAATAGTTTGACCCACAAAATGTCGTATGTTATAAAAATCATGGGGTTTTCCCAAGAAACATTAGCTTCCACCTTCTCTAGGTGCACTAATACTCTTTTCTCTGAGATGATGCGACCCATGAAGTGAATCTTATCCATCCAAAATTAAATATTTGGGAGATTAGAATAAAACTAATTTTATCTCATTTTATTCAAAACAATATCAAGATGGATGGCATGGTATTGTTGATTGTATAATAAATAGACATATATTCCATGAAAACTACTCCCAAATCATCCAGGTAAGGATTGAACACTCAGTTCATCAATTCTGTGAACATTACTGGAATTTTTGTGAGACTGAACGGCATAAATAGATACTCATATAGACCATAACTTCTAAAAAAATCTATATAATGTATTTCTACAGGTTTAACATGCGCCTAGTGATATCCTAATCATAGGTCATTTTTTCGGAAAAAATGGGCCCCTCAACGATGATCAAACAGGTCATATATCTGTTGCAAGGGATATCGGTTTTTAACCATTAGATGGTTCAGACTTCAATAATACATGCATTTTTTAATTGTCTCATCCTTTTTTTTATAAAAATGATCATTTAACCCCATGAATAATTACTAGGATTAATAAACCATTTCACCTCCCAATCCTCTAGCTATCTACTGATCTTCTTCAAATTCATCATAGAAATCATCGAAGGATTAATCGATATCGGTGCATATCAGGGAACTAACTTGATGAAGAACTCAACTTCTCTCTCTTGAGGTAATCTGGAAAAGTAATCATGGAAGAATTACCTGAAATGTTCAACCACTGGTGGAAATTATTCCTTACTCACTCCCCAGTCATAAAAAAACTAGGGATCATGACTATAATCCCACCTAGCCCATAATGCTCTGGTCTAGCTTGGCTCTCTTGGACATCCTATTCACCATTGAGACTATACACTTCACACACTGGCGATGTAAAATTTACCCTACAATGATAGAAAAAAACATAATCTGGATAAGTTATTAGCTAGTCCATCTGTAGTATGTTGTCAAATCCTATCATATTGAGGATATACATTCTTTGAATGATGTGACACCCACTAACCTAAAGGGGTAACTCCCTACACTTGTGGAAATATTTCTTTCTATTTTCTAATGGTGTTTCTAGAATAATAATGATCTTAGAAGAAAAAGAACAAGCCCGTGGCTTTTTACCACTAGTGAATATATAAAACTATGTGATTCACCTATATCAAATAGATAAGATAAAATTGTATAAGATACTATAATCATATATCTCATTTAAGATAGCCTGATGCCCTAATCTTTGGGTTTTGGTGGTATATAATATAACTTCCTACCCCATAGCCATGTCAATCAACCCCCTTGTTCTATGTAATACCTCTATGATGTCTTAGTGTAACTGGTTTCTGGTTGCCTCTAATATAACAACCACTACCTCAGACTGATTTTCCTGCACTTATCCACCCCCCTTCTTGACACAGAGTAGAGTAACATGCTCCTAAACTTGGTTTCGAAACAACCACCCCCCTCCCCCTCCACCATTCATAGATGGTGGAATGGTTCTACAAAATCTCAACATATTCCAAATTTTGTTGCAGGCTCGACACTCAACTGGGTCATGGTCGCACATATTTCTTTCATGGAATCAACAGCAACACTGATAGCATAACACTGAGCTATCATTACTCATAGCCTCACTAACACTCATCTTGTGGGATGTGTCAAATGGATTCTTCATGTATGAGGATATAGAACCACTAGGTCAAGAAGCGGAACTTCTTTGCTCTGCACCCCCGTATTCTCTTTGGTTCCACTCTACAATCAATGCCTGGTTCACAATATCAGGGATAGAAGTAAATCTAAACATGTTTACCTGGTATTTGAAAGCATGTTAGAGACCTATCATGATTCGTCTCACTCTAGATAGATCATTAGAAAGATATTTCATCACAAAATGATTCAACTCTGTAAATCATGCTGAGTATTCTATAATTGTAATCGTAACATACTCTAGATGCAAGAACATGATGGACCACTCTTCCCACATAGCCTCAGGGTAAAACAAGTCCTAGAAGCATGTCTGAATATTAGTCACAGCCATATCTCATTTCCTACCTTCTTGGTTCATTTTATCCCAACAGTACATTTATAATACATGTATAATATTAGTGGTGAGTTTTAACCACCTATTAGGAGGAATATATAGATTCTTGATGATAGATAGAAAAGTATCAGGCCATGAATCCGTAACCTATAGACCACCATCCCATGAAAATTAGGTTAGATGCTGCTATTAGAATACTCACAATAGCTCATCCACATAATGGGCAGGATTTTGGGCTAATGACTGGATTTCATATAGAGAAACAAGCACTCATGGAATTGCACCTCAATATCTATATCAATAATAGAAACTACTACCACGACAATCAATAGAATAGGATTCATTGGTATCCCATGGACCACTACCTTCAGAGTGTGGTCACCACCTCCCTCCTATCATATTACTTGTGGTCGACATGGAGACATTCTTATACAATGCCAAACACATGGCTCAAAAATTATGGAGGTCAAATATCACAACTCAAAAGTGAATTACATGACAAAACCATCCCAAAACAAGTCATAATTCATATCCTACTCCTAATTCAAGGATATTAAAAGAAATAGCCACAAAAACAAAAAGAAACTCTTCCTCTTTCCCACTCATAATCTAGTTCTCGGTCATGTCTCTATTCATTATTTTTTTCATTTAACATTCGTTAATTCAAATGAATTAGCCAATGGTCCATCATGTTCTGATCCATGAAGGACCATACAGCCTTATGAAAAAAAATCAATACCCATATAAACCATACATATCATATACACATTAACCATTTAGTTTTAAAGGTGAGTCATTTTCCAATCCATAAGGGCTAATTCACATTATGAATTGAATTATGAAATCGCTTTTCTATCCACTAAACAATATCTATCACAACAACAAGAACAAATATCACAACACCTATCAAAACAAAAAGTGTCAAGTAATACATCCAAAATGCATGGAATAATTCATGGAATGTGATTTCTATAAAATTTCTCTATATGATTCATGGGATATAATACACTCATCTCATAAGGTTGTAATAGAAATATAATACATAATAGTTTCAATATTATTATCAAAAATAGTGTCTGTCACCCAATGGTGAAATCAAATCTACTGTAATAATTAAAACATGAAAATATAAATTTCATTCGAGGAAATTTGGATATTCCCTATACATAGGGTAGAAACTCCCTAGAAAAGATTATTAAAAAATTCAATTTTCATCATATACCTACCAATTGTTTCCAAATAGTACGTAATATCATAAAATAACCACCTATGATACCACATTGTAACAGCCTGAACCCGTATTAAACTCAACAGGGCCCCAAAATCGTTTAGAAACATGATCTCAATCACATCTCCCAAAATTCTAGAGGCCTCTATCTAGTAGTGAGGTCCTAAGTGATTCGTTAGGGAGACTATTCCATCATTACCAGATTATATCATAGTGGAGGTCAATAACATATAGATAACATATGATGTAAAACAAGTAGAAAACATATAAATAGAGTAATAGATAAAAATTTCAAAATATGGATCAAATAAAATGATGTATATGATTCATATATCTAGAAAATGTCCAAAATAGGCACATAATAATAAAGTATCATATCAGTATCCCAAAATACAAAAGGATTTAAATGTGCTTATAGTATCATAACCCTGGGCATGATCCCATGATTCCCTACACCAAATAAATGATCAATAACCAGTGTTGTAGAGCTTTACCCTATTAGCACATGCAACTATATAATCTATTTAGGTTCTCAAGGTGGCCCATATAGGGTGTGAGGTAAAAAATCTAGTAGGTTTCCTCCAAAAGATCTATAAATTTTTTTATGTTCTATATAAGTTATGAAATATAAGTATACAAGGTAGGTAATATAAAAAGGGAAGTGATTATAGCACATTCAATTCTATGAAAGTGAATCTATCTAGCCTCTCAAGGCTCCCTGTAGAAATAGTGCTACCACCTACACAATATAGCTATAATAAATAGTAATAATAAAATACAGCCTCACCATACAACCATACATATCAGGTCACCATGGACTAGCCATATAATCTGAGAGAATCAAATTCTGATAGCCTTTCCATATCAACTAATTATCAGACCACAAAATGGTTGGATCCAAGGTGACAAGACCAAGACATCCTCATCGAGTGATAGGAACATCAAAATGGAAACCCGGTATAGGAATTTTTTTAGTTCTATGAGAATGTCATACCATATAATTCCTATGAAAATCCAATCATGATATATCCATGAAGTATCATGGGCCAAGGAATCCTATGGTGTCAATTACCAAGGGTCATATTCCACCCAAGGCATTTAAAATTGTATTCATGATCTATGGAGAGTCATCCATAGAATTCACAAAAATATCCATCAATTCATACTATTTTCACATATTACACATCAATCTACAAACTCGGATAATCCATTAAAATTACATCATAAAACACAGGTATACACACCCATTTATCAAAATTCACAGCTAATTATTTAATAGGAGTATACCCACCCAGTTATCATATTCATTCAATTCTATAAAATTAGTATACCCCTCACGTAGTCACATTCATTTAGAAAATCACATTAGTATACCCACTAATATAATCCATTTCCATTTAATCAATCCATATGGGTATACCCACCCAATTATCACCATTTTCCATTTAACACATTCCATGGGATTACCCACACATTAGTCACAATTAATTAGCACGGAATTTAATTAGTATACACACTCACCTAATCTATTATATTATTTTAAAATACCCATTTGTTCAATTAATAAATTAAAAATTTTCTAATTCATTATTTATAATAAGGTAAAGGATGTAAAACCTTCTCTTTATCAACCCATTCTACTCATTCAATTTATAATTGGCATCCTATGACAAGGAAAACCATAAAACCCCAATAGGTTGTTTAACATGAAATAATCAAGTAATTTTAATTAGTTGTACCCCATGGGTGACGATAGTTTGTAAAATTCATACCAATGCATAAGAATGAATCCTATTGGAATCCCTAATAGGTTTGATTAAATTTATAGAAAGTAACCCATTCAATGATTGAGACACATTTGAAAGTATGGTGGGTGGAGTAATGTCTGATAGTTATAAAAAGAACCAACTTCCAAAATAAAATAATAGAGAACTTACATTATCATGGTGGGGGAGTTCTCATCTTGTATCAAGTCATGATTCAACTCCAGTTAGGATAAATATAAATAACAAATGAAGGATAAGAAATTATTGTATTGAGCCTAAATCAAAAAAGAGAAATGAATAGATAGAAAAATTGAGAATGGATAAAAATGTAATGTATATCTTACTAATGTGGATATGATGAGACAAATTGTGCTCGAATCAGATGTTAGATGAATGAATAATATCGAATTCCACTTTTGAATCCTTTGAGGGCATCAAAATTGGTGAGGTTTTGTGTGTGGGTAGAAACTCAAATTAGGTTTTAATATTGATGTTTCTATTTACATAAAAATCCTAAAATTAAAAATTTATAGAGGATTCATGGTTCACCCACATAGTTTGTAAGACCGTACAGAAACCGTGGAATTTCTCTTATAGTCCATGGTGCATTTTCATGGTTTACCCACATGATTTTTAAATCGTGTGTAAACTATGTAAAAAACATCAATCATGTACTGAAAAAACTATAGATCTGCTCACATGGGTGTGAACCTCCTCCCGCAATGTTCCCTCAAACCAATTGTCATGTATGCCCCTATGTCATGCCTCACATGATTTAGTAAAATAATGCATCCTTCCCCGCATGGTTTTTACTATCCTTGCATGAGGCTTGAAACACCCCAAAACATGGTTCTGACCTCTGAAAAATCACTAACACCCCCCAAAATATATATGACCTCAGTTTTTACTCATATTAGTCCATATTTAAGAATTAAAATGAAAAATTAGGGATCCATACCTCATAAAAAAACCTAGGTTCTTACTCTTTAGACTTGACATGACTACTCAATACATGTGTTATTGATGGTAACTCTTTTAGGAAAGGGGTTACTCAAGATCATGTAATATCAAATATATTCCATCATAGTGAGTATTTTTTTAAATATATATGATTACTTTTCTCTAAATATTATCAACTATCATTTCATTATTATGATAGACAAAATAGTTTGTTTTCTGGTACCTGTGAATTTAAACTAGAGACTAATATCATTAAATTCTAAAAGATTTATTTATTAATCATTTATTGAATTATAATATGTATGATAAGTTTTTCTAAGGCATAACCCTATTCTTTTGGGATCAATATGGTAGAAGTGTACAATATGTTATATGGAATAGTGAAGGGAATATAATTGTATTTCATTACATTAGTAATATATTAGTGTTTAGATATACATTTAAAACATTTTCCCGGTTTTATAGATAATCAGTGTTAGAAATTATAATTAATCTTTCATCATGTAATAGACAACCCAAGTCAAACAAAAAAGTCACCCAAGTGAGATTATCATGGGGTGGGAAAAACAAAGAGAACAAAAATTATCCTCATATATAAGAAAAAAAGAAACACTATCGGAGTAAAAATCATAACTGATTGGAGACACAACTGATTCAAACACCATAAACTATAAGGAAATAAAAGTCTAGCAAAATAGTATTCATGTGACTAAACGTCATATTTAATATGTCCAAAAAATAACCAACATTCGAAAGATAATCCATGATATTATAGAATGCTATTAATTTTTTCGAATCCCTAAAAAACAATATCAATAGTAACTGATTGTTAGAACAAGGGTGTGACCAATAGAGCCTAGTGGGATTCTACCAAAAGATTTATACATGTTCTAATAACATGAATGTCTACATCCAAGAATTAAAACCAAAATGTTTTATAATATTGTTTATAAATAAATTCAATAAAAATACAAATTCAATTAATACTTGAGTTTTCAAAAATTTCTTTCCATGTTTTCCTCACCTAGAAATGAAATTGTAAAGATTCCAAAATATCAATATACATGGGATGCAACATCCATGATATATACTAAAATGTGATAAGAAATCGAAAACAATAATACACCTACCTACCACACTCTAGCTAATGGGACAACATGTGATACAAACTCACTATACAATTAGGGCATATGGTTGGATGGAACTAACATTGAGGCCCTCCATATTACATCATCCTAAAAGAGGTTACCTCCTAGTGGTGTCACACACACTAAGACTACATGTCTCTTGTTTTTTCAATGGACATAAGGGTCCCTATATTCAATGATTTTCAATTTATATTTTAAAAAACATTCTCTCATTAAAAAACAAATTCAAATGAAATAAAATCTCATTTGTGGATAGAAAATCCATTTTTCCATTTCTAATCAAGGAAATTATTTTTTCAAGGGAAAAACCCCCTTTAAAACATAAACCCACTCCCTTTTCAATTTACCACCACGAAATTATATTTGAAATCTCATGAAACCAATATAAAATACAATATGTTCAAGTCATTAAAAGAATAAATAGGTCCACCTACCTCATGAAAATATAAAACTTAACCACCTTGGACAATGAGGGTTTGAAACAACATGATCATCTTTTATCTAACAAGGCATGAACAATGACTAAAAATGATTGATGGAAAGCATAATAAAATTAAAAATCCCAATAATAAATGGATATACCACAAAAAAAATGAGATAACCCAAGAATAATTATTTCACAGAGAGATGAAGTGCCTAACCTTGTTTATCAATCACTGAATGGATCAATCCAGATTGAATTATGACTACCATAAAAAATCATATGTTAAAATATATAGGTTAGAGGAGGCTACATGAAACAATGATCCCTCAAACACCTACACGTCACCCTAAAAACTAAAAATCGGTTAATTTAATGAAATGTAATCTTTTACGCATTTTCATTATATTTAATTTCATGTTATGTCAAAAACCCATCTTCTTTTTAATTAAATATTGGATTTTCCCATTACACTACATGTAAGCCTAACATGATGTGTACATTCTCATGTTGTGAATTGAACTCATTGGATGAGTCAGATTAGAATTAAATGACATCAAATCCTATTAAAAATAATTTAAATTCCCAATGAATATTTAGAATGTATAGGAGAAAAGAAAATTCAACAAATCCATGAGTTTACCATTACAGGTATCATCCACATTAAGGTATAAAAATACCCACCCAATGAAAACTGAAAACCAAAAACAAATATCAGTATATACTTGATTGAAAGGTAATGGGTTGTTATATTCTCCCCACCATAAAAGCTTCATGTCCACAAAAATTTATTAAGTTCTTGGATTTGAAAAAACTGTAGGCCATTTCTTCCTCATCATTGACTTGTGCTCCCACATCTCATGGTGATCTCATCAGAACTACCACAGTACCCATTCCAATTGAATAATTTTACCATGGAGTACCTTATCCCAGGTATCTATAATCTAAATTATGTACTCAACCAATGTTGTATAGGGCTCAATAACAACATCATATGATCTAATAACATGGGAATGATATGGTATATACCTACTCAATTAGTTGAAAAGAAACATGTCATGTAAATAATTCATGAAAAATGATAACAAAAATCGATAGGACACCCTCAACATTTAGTCAACGATATTCATGGGGTCCACAGACCTTAGTGCCAACTTACCCTACATACCAATCTGGCAATGTGTCATGTGATTGGAAACATGGATAAAGGCAAGATAAAATCCACAAACTCTAACGATTGATGATGACATTAGATATAATACTTCAGATGACCATGTGCAGTGATCAAACATGTATGGATCAACTGCACTTCCTCATATATCTATTGAACCATGCTCGGCCCAAGAAAGGACCGCTCTCCCAACTTTTCCCAACCCAATGGAGATTCACATGGATTTCCATACAAAGCCTCAAAGGGAGACATCCTAGTAGAAGATGCATAACTATTGTTATAGGATAACTCTATGAAAGAGAAATTATTTTTCCAAGATTCACTAAAATCAAGCAAACAAGCCTGAAGCATATCTTGAAAGACCCAAATATCCCTCTCTGTCTACCAAACCATCTTTGGATGATAATTCATGTTTAATTTTAATTAGGAACTCATATAATTCTTCATCAATTTCGAAAACATTTATGTGAACCTTGAGTCCAATTTAGATACAACTATAGAGGGAACCTCAAGAAGCTTCACATTGACAAAAAATTCCAGGATCTATTCAAATTTCAACATTTCCATAATTGGAAATATATGAAATGGTTTAGTGAGCCTTTTAATGATCACCAAAATAGAATCATCTTGACATACAGTCTATGTTATCCCAATGAATAAATCAATGGAAATATCACCCCACTACTATAATGGAATGTGAAATTCCTACAAAAAACCTCACGGTATCTTTTAGTCCACCTTATGTCTTGGACTAGTGAGACACCATGATACAAAATCTCTAATCGAGTTCCTCATCCGCAAGGACCAAAAAAATGTCTCAAATCATGGTATATCTTTTTATCCCCAAGGTTCATATTCTAACATTGCTAGTGTGCACATTCTAGGATATATTGTATCATGGAAAATGATACAAACAACTATCCTCAAAAGCACAATGATCCATTTGGAGACTGAGACAACTCACCCGAGGTCTACCAACTATGTTGGATTTATTATTAGAGTTGGATCTTGGTGTCTGTAATCTGATTGAGTTGGACACACTCATTAATATATGATTCAACCTTCACAAAACCAAGAAAATATATCAAAAAACCTCTTCCCCTCCCAAACTCATCTCATTATACAAAACAATAAAATATAAATGTTTAAATTACTCCTTGAATACATGTGTCGGTAATTTTTTTCTCAACGCATCAACCAATACATTCCCTTTCCTGAGGGAATTTATAATGTAAAAATAAATGTTTTGTGGATATCCAATCAATCGTCTCTAAAAATTTTGTAGATATCTCTCATAGAAATAATATTTCAGGATTTCGTTATCAAAATCCACTAGAAACTACTCTCAAAATAGATAGTGAAGCCATATTTTGGGTGCATGTATATTCGTTGCAAAATCAAGATCATGGTTATGTTAGTTCATCCCATGATGTCATAATTGGCATGATCTATAACCCCCAACTTGTTTCCCCTATATTAAGACACATCATAAATCCATAAAAAAATCATTACAAAAACATCATATCCCAAACATGGCTTCATAAGAGTACAAAATGGTTTGAAATAAAAATTTATATTCAGATTCTAAAAATATCTATGAAACATTTTATTTGATTCAATCTTACCACCCTTATGGATTAATGAGGTCATAGAATATACAATCTTAGATAATTCATAATGAAATTTCATATAGTATGTTTCAAAAACATAGAAAATTTGGATTTCAAAAAATGTTTCTAGTTTAATAAATATATATATATTAAGATACATTTTCAAGATAAACTGAGACTTCCCTCTTAGATTTCAAATTCCAAAAAAACAACATTTCCCTGATCCAAAAGTCTCACTTAGAAATATTTCCATACAGAAAATGTTCCCTCAATTTCATACATTTATATCCACATGTTCTATGTTCTCATAATCTATCTTAGATTACACCACAATATCAATTATTAACCAAAAAATGAAGGAGTCCAAAAACTAATGAATGATTTGGGTAATCAAATCCATGAATACCAAAGGAGCCTTAGTGATTCTAAATAGAATAATAAAAAATAATAAATACCTATATCAACTCAATAGTGAAATATTGGGATTATCCTCTTATAAAACTCCCAATATGAAGTACCCCGGTCACATGAAATTCATAGAATCCCAATGGGCCCTTCTCTATAAACAATGGAGATCCAAAATTCAAGGTAAATGATACTTTCTCTTAATGACCACCTAAATTATCTTCTAGTAGTCAATACTATTTATAATAATTTATTCAACCTTATTATCAAATAGTATAGTAGTATCCCCCAAGGACATGCTATGATGGATAAATCCTTTCACCTCTAGGTCTGCATCCTTTACAATAAGTTCCACAGACTCTGCATGTTCCATTTGATAAGATGGCATAGAAATGGACATCATTCCATGTAACATTTTAATAGTAAAAATAGACCACTATCTATAGAGGTAAGACATAAAAATATACAAATACCTCAATTAAAACACATATAAAAGAAGGTATATGACTATCCATGAATAATTACACTAAATTGAGAATCATTTATCAAAACATGCATGAGATTAATTCAGAAGAAGGAACAATCGGTCATACCCTTCCAGATCTAGAGTCTCACTCACCTAGAAAGAATGAGGTAATCCATCATTATATAAGAACTACAACTGAAGGAAATAAAAATATATCTGGATTTTATTCTAGTCATCCAATACAAGATGTAAATCTAGTCGTTGATGTCTTGATCAAGCACTAAGCTATCCCAAACCACCTCATTGTCACTTATCACCACCTAACTAGGGGGAATTTGAAACCTAGTTCATACATCATTCCCAAAGGCATGGAAAGAACCTATTTGAAAAGATATAATATCTGAACAAAACCCCAACTTGACAACAAACATTAATGATATAAATGAATGAGTATCTATTATATCAAACAATGATAACACCATTGAAGAAGAAATAAACACCATACAACTAAAAATAGAGAAATATGTTAAAGCATACATTATCAAATACTCTTCTACATATAAATGTCGAATCATAGCCACCTGGGCTTCCCCTTTGGAATGAGAATGAGACCCGACAACATTTCAGGCATCAATATGAACCTGTGACCCCTATGCAGATCTTGCCTTACGACCTTGGGAATTCTTATAAAAAACGCTTCATATGGTTAGATCCCTCAAAAAGATGACATGTTCTTGGATCCTCCATACAATGAGGCCTTATATGAACACACCCCCGACATTTTTAGGAAAGAACATGTTGGTTCTCGGTAAAATCCACCGAAACTGGTCCTCTAGAAAATGGAACACAATTGAAATATCATTTCTGATTAAAAGAACTACTCCGGATAATAGTTGCACCTAATGATGCTCTTTCGAGGCCATTCCTTCCAGATAAGTCTGGCTCATCAAAAAATTCATTATCTAAAAACTCTAAAAATATTAAGTGGAAAAGAGAACTAGCATTAACTGAACATCGGTCTTTAGCTGCATCTAGATCCTCTAATCCTTTAAGTTATCATTGTTGATAAGATCTAGTACAAGATACACCAACTCATCATGGAGGGTGGACTTATCTATAATAGTATGATCCCCTTACTCTAACCTCAGAAAGACCTAGGTATTTTTTACATGTAATGTATTAGTATAAAACTATTAATTAAAGATCTTCTACAATGAAACCCCAGTAAGACCATAAAAAACATTGTTTGAACTATATAATCTTAGCATCATTATCATGGCCCCTCAAGAATATACAAGGGGAAATGCATATGAGAATCTTTAGGAGTCATAAAGTATTGGATGGTCCTTTAAATTAGTTCATGAAACTCTTTTGAATAGTGGGGTCCTTTTTTACCATGGAAGAATAGTGGATGCTTCTTGTTAAATTTCGATTCATGATCCACTAGCCATCATGGGTTTACTATGCCCATTGAATCAAGATTCTGAATGATATAGTTCCCTTCCTTGTCCAAAGATGGGTCTTCTGGAGGATCCTCATATGGACCATACCTTATGTCTCACCCTCATGTATTTGGAATATATCATCCTAGATTAGTTGTCTGTTAAACAAAAGATAATAACAAATCTAGCATGAGAAAATTTCTAAACCGTCAAAATAAAAAACATAATCCAAAACAATTTTGAAAACAATTGAATTTAAAGACGTTATGAAACCATTGAAAAGAAGAAACACCTTTTTAATGTTACATTTCCATCTAAATTAACTCCCCACTAAGTTTATTCAAATTTAAATTCAAAAACCGTGTCCCTAGATAATGTAGATATGCAAATTTCAATAAACATCAAATATAATTTATTCAAATGAACATAAATACCCAGTCTTCGATTGTGTAATAATTTTTGACCACCCATGGTAACTCACATTCTTTAATGGGATTCATCTAGATAGATAATTTCTCTAAACGTATCTTCTGAATTATAATGGTCCTACTCTAGTAAACCCCAGATATGGAACCAACTCATGAGGTGATTACACACAACAGGTTATATAACTACTTAGATACAGAATTGTAATAGAACAACATAGGTTGAAATTTCATGTCACCCATGTTAGAAGATTATGGGTGGGGTAAAATAAATAAAACACAAACTTGTCCTGTATATATGAAAATAAAGACAAACCACTAGAGTATAAGTAGGAAAAACTAGGTTATACAACTGGTCCAAAAAGTGAAATCCAAAAAATAAATAAATATTTAGACAACTGGTCTCCATGTGAATAAAAATCACCTCTTAGAAATCATGAAATAATTTAAAAATATAAATATAATCCTGAATGTTATTGAATATTATTCCTTTTAGTTGAATCCTACAGAATAAGGTATAAAGCTGTTTAGAGGCGGAATTAGGGTGTAACGACCCAATGTTTTTTCAATGGAAATCCCATCATATAATTGTATAATCACATTAGGAAGCACAATTACATATCATTATACTAAATACTATGTGACCATTAAAAACAATTTTTCAACTTCTATGTTTTTAATTTAAAAAGCCTACATACACAGTTGTGATCAATTAGATGTTTGTAGTCCGATAGGAAACATAATTTTTTTGTGAATACTAAGATACCCATATAAATAGTAATATTACCTTTAAGAATAGTGATATACACTTATTAATTGTACCCTCATCTGTGATAGTATATGTATATAGGATTTAAGTGAAATCATGATGTACCTATGTTTTGGAATAAGTAAATAAATTTTATAAAAACTGTATTTCTCTAGTAAATTATGAATTAAATTAAAAATTAAATTAAAAATACATAGAAAATTATTTCTGAAAATGGAATTCATTTATGTTTTCTACATTTGAAAATATGGTTAAGGATCCTTTTTTGGATTTTTTCTAAAATGCTTTAATTTTTGGTGAATAGTGAAATACTATAATTTACAAAATCAGCTAAATACACTAATAATAGAGTCACGTATGATGTTCTACTGATGTAAGTTGAATTGGTTCGGATTAAAATGATTCAATTACTCTAATTAATCATGTAAGACTCACTATTACCAGTCTTGTGGAGAAATAATTAATTAATGAATATTATATTTAGAAAAACCCTCTCCCCACCAGTATAAATACCACTCTTAAAACCCTCATTTCATCACACATATCAAGCTTCAAAACACATTTAAACTATGCCATAAAATCATCCAAGACCCTCCCCTATGTTCAAGAGATTTTGGCCACATCAATAGACCAATAAAAGTTCTTTAAGGAGGATTCAAGAGGTAATTCATATCTCTCTCTTCCTTTAAATTCCATCCAATTTCAAGTTTATTTGTTAATCTATCCCCACCTATCCACATCCACTTAGTATGGTTACAACATTATCCCACATATAATATAATGTTATTATACTAATTGGATAATATATCATCCAAACCCCTTCTACTATTCTATTTATTTTATAAAAGAAAACGTTGTCTGTGAGGTGAGAATTTATCACCTTCAAGAATGTCATGTATTATTTTTTCCATTTCTACATTCAGATCTGGTCACGAAAACATTTTTATGGTAAAAATATAATATTTTATACTTATTCTATCATATTTAATGTTATGTGTTGAACTATTGTATATATTACTAAATGATTGAATAATTCTAGTTTGTTGTGGTCAAAAAACCGACCAAATTAACCCAAACAATCATCATTAAATTCCTATCTTATGATTCAGCCACATGTTATATAGTATAATAAATTTTAAGATCATATAAACTTCTTGAATATCATTAATAACATTAATTATCAGTTGTGGATGTTTATCCATGTTCTAAATTAACATCCATTTATGAATATAAGTGAATCGTTCAAGAAAACCCTAAAAAGGAACATTCCCAAAAAATGGATTTAAACCATATAACTCATCCAAAAGATCATAAAATAACATAATTAAATTATAATTAACCATATTCAAGTACACATGGTTTTATAATTGTTAATTAATAAATTTAGTGTATATATACAGGACATTAAAGCGAAGAAAGAATTCTGATACAAGGTTAGGAGAAATCCTTAAACCAAACATTCTTTCTTCGGGTTCTCCATCTTTCACACCTTGTTCAGTATGGGTAATCCAAAAAAATTGTTTATTGATTATTATCGTACCCTTTTCTGGGATATACAAGTTCTATAATTAATTTTTTGAAAAAACCCAGTGTCTTCTAAAATAATTCTTCCATAAAACAAACAAACCCTTTTTTACTTCTTGAATATTGTGTCACTCTTCACTCATGGATAATGGTTCTATATCAATAATTATATTCACTCTTTATTTTAAAGACCAAATTTTTATTAATGTATGAATTATTATTTGAATCCAATTTCTTTCCATGGGTTATTTTATGATCATTTTTGACATATTTTTAATGTAGCGTGCATGATAATGTAAATATTATAACGTGAGGGGTGCACCCCAAAAAAATAGCCCAATATGAATGTTTAAATGTGACGGGAGAACCCAGAATTATAATGCACTAAAATAAAATGGGTAATGTGGTGAATCTCTTTAGATAAAGGGAAATGATGTATGAACATGATGCTAGAATTTTTCACAACATTGTGGGGTAGTTAACCGCCAATAAATAAGGTTTCATTTTTTATGAATTACCACATTTCAAGTATTTTATTAATGTCTCCTTTCATGATTTTTGTGATGATTTTATGATTATTCTCACCCTATGATATATTTTTCTCATCTATCATCTTACTATATTTTTAGCTCATCCCTTTATGATGTATATCCTCAGGTGACTAATTGTACTATGGAGAGGCCAAGAGACAACAAAAATCCTGACAAGAAGGAATTAAATAAATGTTTATGTTTCCTGTTGTAAATGTTATTTTTAGTCCATGTTTTTCCAAGACACAAAACCATTGGATCCTATACATGTAATACTATTATGTTTTTTATTGGTATAACGATTTAATAGTAATGTAAGAAAAGGAAAGGTAACAATACCGAATGTAAGAAAAAGATACCTATATAATACCACCAAATTATCTATTTATGTTATAATAACAATAATTCACACATAAAATAAAAATCAAAATAATTTGTTTTATGAATAAATCGTTTTTAAAATAATTTTCAAATAATCCCCAATTTTTTAAAAACAGAATACCATGTTTTTCAAATCAATAATGAAGTAGGTATAGATTCCCAAAAATAAATAATCATGTGATCAAACATTCATGAAATAAATTATCCTGTAATAAACAACCAAAAAAATAATGCACATATCAATTGGTTTATATCCTATTGGACAGTATGTACTAGACACTCACAAAAAAAATAAGGAATAAGGCTGGATTCAACTAACATTATGTCTTTCCATAGACCACCAACATACAAGAGGTTACCTCCCTATGGTGACAAATATATTAAGGATACCTAGGTCTCTTTCTCGACATACCGAAGGTTCATTCTATGCAATATTTAGACATTTTTTAATTAGATATAAATTTTTATAGAACAATTTCAATTAAAAGTATATATTCTTCAGGTTTTAGAAATCAATATTTCCATTTTAAATAATGGAAATTCCATTTTAGAGGAAACCCCCCTTTAAAACATGAACCCAATCCCTTTTCAATACTAACACATGAAATTCAATTTAAAATATAATTGAACTGATAATAAATATAATATGTTCTATAATTTAGAAAATTTAATCAAATCAACATACCTAATGATCATAGAAAACCTAATTGAATTTGTAAAATTTGATAAGAAACCATAACATCATACTTTATTTGTCAAGGAAAACCTAATACTAAAAAGGATTGATGGAAAAAAAATCTAATTATTAATCGCTGCAAAAAAGGTTTTGAAAATAAAAAATAAAGATAAATAAATAAGAATGATTACATAGGGAGAAAAAGCTTCTAACCATACTGATTAGTGATTTAACATGTAGACCATGATGTAATGAAGACACCAAAAAAATTTCTTGGAAAAGACCTCTAGTTGAGAAGAGGACTATGCAAGAAAAAATCATCCCTCAAACACCAATATGAAACTTTCAAATATGTAACTCAAGGAATTATATGTTGTGTAATATTTTACATTTCATGAATCCCTTTTATTTCTTGTCATCCCAAAAAAATATCTCATGTTCTTAACTAAAAAAAAGATTTCAATTTCACATAATGTGTATATTATCATGATTTTAATTGAACTAATTGGATGTGTCCAACTGACATTATACATTTTGAAATATTATTACACATCATATAACCACCCAAAAAACAACAAAAAACTCTTGGAAATGACGAAAATTTAAAAAAAACATGACATAACCAATACATGTATCCTCTAAATTCTGGGATGAAAATACTCACTGCATGAAAAAGGGAATCCTAATAACAAATATTAGAATATAATTGACAGAATGGTACTGGGGATTTAATCACCAATAGTGTCGATAAAATCAATTCTCTAATTTCATATAAATTTAGTAGATATGAAAGAGTTAAAGGAATATCATTTTTTCTAAAATTAAAAAGGATATATAGGGAATAATATTCCCCCTTCATGTAACATATAAAATTTTAAATGAAGGAATGTTAGAGTTGTAAATTGTGCATTTATTATATAAATTTAAATCAAGTGATTATTATGAATTTGTAAACATTTCCCAATAAATATAATATTCCATATTAACAGAGAGGTTCTAAATAGTTTTCAAATTTTTGGTTTAATATTAAGGGACCATCATTATAGTTTACAGGTTGTGTATGTTCCAAACATGGAATTCAGGAGAAAAAAAATGTTTTAAATTCTCTAAGTGATTCTATTTGAGATGATGATTTTTAGAAATCAAATATTTTAAATTATATTTGTATTCAATAATATAAATGCGTTTGATATCCATTGATTCAGGAAATATAAAACATAAGTGAATTATTCTTTATTAAAATATAAAATAATTTAATTAATAAATGTTTGAATCAAATTGTTAAAATAAATGACTTTAAAAAAGTCAAATTCACTAAAACATACCATTAATTTTTATGAAGTTGTTCTAAACTATTTTTTTAAGTTATTTATTATTTTAATTTTAAAAGATTTTCTGAATGATATCAACATATATTATTAAAAACATTAATTAATAATTAATAAAATTAATGAATTATGTAAATTTTATGGTTATGTAAAGGAAATAAATATTATCCTACTTGTTATTAGAAAAATGGAATGTTTTTTATTACAAGAATTTTTTTATTTTTATATGTTTCATTAAAAGATAATTATAATTAATTTGAAAAATAAACATATGGAATATTTTTTCATATAAATTTATAAAAAGTAGTCATCATTCATAAAATTATAATCATTTTTTATAATTAAATATTATAAAAATTTGAAGGGAAGATGAAATATTTTTCTTAAAATTATTTTTTACATATGCAGTTTATTTTCATCCAAAAAATTAAATTAAAAAACTATTTATAGATTGTTTTTATAAATTTTTTAGAAAATATATTCAATAAAATAAATTAACCTTTATCTCATGTTTTTTACTGTGTAATTAATGGATATAAAATAATTTTTATTCATAAAGATACATTATTTCAAAATATGGGTTTTACGTGTTCTGTATGGAGAATGTAATTTTAATTTATACAACCTCTATAAATTGAATAATATAAAATGGACACTATATTTAGACTAGTGATAAAAAATATTATCCAATAATAGTAACTTAATATTTCCCTTATAAATAAGTTCCATGGAAATTTTTTGTCAAAGTGATAAGGCTTTAAAAGATTAAAAGGGGGTTATCCTAAGCGATAAAGCCAGAATTATCACAAAACATGTGTAAATTTCATTTGATAATATTATTTTATCCAAAAAATATCATATTTTTTAAATATATTAGTTTTAGTAGATCATTTCCGTTAAAATTACTTTATCATATTTTAATATTAATGGTATTTACAAGGGTGTCACTCCAATCACTAGTAAATGGAAACCTCCTATCCACACATAGTTGAACATTTGGAGCACATTATCGAGGTTATGTTCTACCAAAATTCAAATGAAAAATATCCAAAATAATTATATAGGTTATTTTCTCACCAAAATAAAAACCTATAAAGGATTAAGTTTTAGTCTTGTAGAGGATAATCCAAAAAGGGGTTATTATAATAACTGAAATATTTCAATATTTTTTATTATTATACCTATTATTAATATTCTATAAAAATCTAAACATGTTTTAATAAATCAAATCAGTATACAAAAATGTCATTTTGTTTATTTAACAATCGTTATCCACATCCTTTCAATATAATGGAAATGAAAATTTTACTTTTTTATATATGTGGACTGCCACCTCAATGAGGCGATGTATTTCATTTTTCATAATCACCTATATGGTGCAGTTATATAGATGGATTCAATGAAAATATATTATTGTGATGATATAATAATCATTATATAAATATAAATATTTTTTTACTTTACTTTTATTTCCATCCATTAATAAATCAGCCATCACTTGTGTGTACATAAAGACTAACCCCTCCATAAAGTGATTTAATTAATTTCATACCATCCCCTTACATGAATCTGTTTAAAAATTTATATAATGAATATATATTTAATTTTTAAAAGATGATTATTTTCGATATGTTTAAACAAAGACAAAATTACAATTACTAGAATCATTGCAATGAAACATAAATGGAAAATTGTATGGTTGATACCTAAATATAGATTTCCAATGAAAAATTATAAATAAATAGAAAATTGGAAATTTTATGGGACTTATATATTTTAATATAATTATTAAAAGATATTTATTAGATAATAATATTTTTTAAAATTAATATACTCTAGGTATGAATTCATACCAAGTAAGTGGGGTCATTAGGTATGTGTTACCTCACCTCAATATCCCTTGGAATATATTAAAGTCTTACCACCATAATAATTTATTGTGTTTTATAAACTGACCACTAATGTATTTTACAATACACACCACAATTTAATTTGGATTTACTAATCCATATAATTTTATCTCTGTTGTGATTTTTTAATCCAACTTCTAGAGAAATTGTAAGGGTTTTTTTCCAATATAACATTTAATCTAGACAGTTTATGTTTTACTATCCCTTGGAGGGATTATATTATATATCTCTCTTAAATCCAATAAAAATTTTCTTCTCTAATTATTTCATTAATTTCCATGTAGTATTTCTTTTTCCACCACTTTGATAACAAATTTACTAAATGATTGTTTTTCAACATTTCCAACCTTCTGTTTTCTATATGGTCACAAATGTTTTCCTCCATATCCATTTTCACCAAAATTGTTTTAAAGGTATTTTTTAAACATATAAAAATATAATAAATTCTTTTTATACTATTATATACAATATTTAAAAATTATTAAATGTAATTTTTACAAACATTTTCTTTTTAACCAACTATTTACTTTTTTTAAAATGAGTTAAAAAAATATTTTTTGTAATTATATTCAAAATCAAGGGATTTTCCAATTTCATTCCATTTTAAAAAAATTTAAATTACATTACCAATTCCCATTAATTTTTCAGGAAAATATTCTTACCAATTTTCATCATTTTTTAGTTTTAAAATTTACCAAAAGAAAAGTTTCATTTTGCTTGTTTTTTAGAGAACATTACTAATGATTTTATGAGAATAATGTTCATATTTTCAACATCTATTTTGGATTATTGTTAATTGGGTGTATTATAAAATTATATCATCCACTTTCATTCTCTTTATATCCAATGATGATGTTTTCTTATTGATGTTTCATGGAACCTTTTTCATTTTCATAGAATAATTATACTATAATATAATTAAAACTTTTGTATAATATCATGTCATGAATATTTATCATTTTAATTAAATGGTGGGAGGCCCCCAAATTATATATCCCACAATTTAATTGGGAAAAACATAATATCTCATGAGGTAATATGAAATGGAATGGGGAATGAACCAAATTCACTATAGAACTAAGTACACTATTTTTATGGTAATGGGTATTGAACCCAATCCATTATGGGACTCATAAAACAATGATAATATTTTATATGATACTTGAATAAGGAAATATGTTCCCATTTATATTTTTATGATCCAAAATTAATCTTATTCATATGATATCATCTCATTCATTGTGAATAATTATTGATGATTCCCCACCCTTATGATCATTTATTTTCTTATGACAAAGTGTTATTCCATGACTCTTGATTTATGGTATATGATTTATTAGGTATATTTTCTCATGTTATGATTTTTTTCTCAAAATAATATGATTATGTTTCTATCCCTTATTCTAATTGACTAATATCACCAATGCATACAATTATTGAGCTTCTGATCTCACCCAATATTATATTCCCATTTCATTGGTTTATTTTGAATTTTTTTAAGTAGGACATGTATTTGAAGGATAATAGTTTAAATTAAATATATATTATATATTGAATATATTCAATGAATTAATTTTATAATGTGTCTTGTTTGAAATTACATAAATACCGTACAGTTATTGTGCATGTATTTTGGTAATATGTATTTAATATTTGTCTAAATTGATGAAAATTTTATGCAATTGATGCATGGATAACCTAGGTTTGTATGAAAATAAGGATAAGTTATTTTATATATCATTATTAAGAAAACATAGTGATATCCATAGAGATAATCCTAAATATTTTAACTGTCCTAAAATTATTAGAAATTATGAAGTGTGTTGTTTCCTAGCAATGAAACCCTTATTTGGATACAAACAAGTTAATAAGGGTTGTAAAAAAGATTCACCTAGGGGTGATCAACATGAGAATTTATGTAAGGTATCAAATCAATATTCACCCATTTCACAAAAAAGGGGCCAAAATGCATGCCTAGTTTGACATACCTTGGGGATATTATATAGTTAATTCAGATTCACTTTATAACCATTAAGTCGAGTTTGAATATATTTATATCTGAATTACCAATAGGGATTGACCATAAAAAATTTATATTTAAAACTATAAGTTCATAAGTAAGGATATCACATTACTAAAAAATTGTTAGATACTTATTTATTAGTGAAAATTCATAAGGGTATAATGATTTCATCTCATGTATATTGCTCCTCTCCAATAAAAGATTGTGAGAATGGGCATCCTGTAAATCTAATTATTCACCCATTAGTCAAATTTTATGTTTTTCAAGGAATGGATTATATATATATATATAGTTACCATATCAAATTATCAAGAAGGGAAGTAACATTTCATATTATTAATAAACCAATGATCACTTATTTTTTTATGGATAACCATGAACTTCCAATGGAAATTTCATCAACTATACGGGACTAAATACTTATTCATTCAGGTTATATGCCTGAAATAGTTGGTGATAAACAACAAATTTATGATATTCATGTAATTTCTGTATTTATAAAATTATTTCCTATATATATTTTTATAATTTTCATTAATATTGAAATTGAGTTTTCAATAGAACTTATGCATGATTCAGCAACTATTTAAAAGACTCTTTATAAAATTAACCAAATTGAGTTACTAGAATGGAAGGAGAAACTACATGATACTCATGAAAATGAATTCCTATTAACTAGTGCATCACCATGGGGTAATATTGTTCTTCATCAAATAAGAAATATGGTTGAATTCATATTTTCATTCATTATCTTGAATGTAACAAAAATGTTATCATGAAAATGTATCATATACCACACATTTATGAATATTTTGTTATCTATAATATGATAAATACATTTACCAAATTGATATTCAATATATATTTCATTATTTAAGGGTTAAAATAGAGGATATATCTTAGACAAAAAAACATATTTTTTATGGATAAGTGAATTTATAGTGATTCCATTATTAGTTACGAGTTACCCTACTATCATTAGGGATAAAATGGATATAGTCTTTAGAGGATCAACTTGATTAGTTTGGGGTTTCATTTATATATTATATTATCAGATATTCTATGAAAAATTAAGAGCATAATTTTGATTTGATGATTGTGTTGAATACCTTCAGGATGGAGAAGTTTTAGGCAAAAAACATTCAATGTAAACACTAGATAAATAATACCATTCCTGGGGAATTTGATTAAATGTGACTTTATATTAGTTGAGAATTGAAATATGGAAGTTATTGATAAATGTAATAGACCAAAAACTATGACTAATATCCATATTATTCTTATATTAAATTGAAATTACCTACTATTTGTGAGAAATTACTCCTGGATATTAAATCAAATAACAAAGTTGACACATAAAAATTTCCCTGATTGTTTTTTATGTTTTTTGGATTTTTTTTTAATTATTAATTTTTTTTTAATATAGAACCATTTATAAATTATATAAATAACTAATTTTGATAAAATTTATATAATTATTAACTAAATAATTCAATTACATCCATAAAAACGTTATATACTCATGATGAATAATATTTTAATAATTCTATGTTAAAAGAAAATGTTTTTTACAAAGAATGTTCTATTTAACAATTTTTTTTAAAGGATTGTTTCTCAAATTTTGATTTATATAACTATAGAATTTTATTTTATAAATATTTATAAGAATTAAATATTATTTATAAATTATTATTATTTTTTTTAGAAATAAATATTAAATCACTTGAAGGTAAAAAGATCTATTTCTAAAAACTTGTTTTTAGGTTTCTACTTTTATTTTCTCTCAAGATATTAAATTAATGGTAATTAATAAATATTTTTAATTAAAATATTAAATTATATTTTAAATAAAAAAATAAACATTTATCTAATGGTTTTTACATGGAACCTAATTGGAATAGAATCATTATTATGATTAAAGATGTCATTTTATAAAAATGATTTCTACTTAATTTTAAAGGGGTATTAGAATTAATTTCTACAAACAGTACAAAAATTAATATATTAAAATAAATAATATGTTTGGAATCAGTATGATCAATATTATGTAATTATTTTAAGTGAATTTTTTGTCATCTCAATAAGATAGCTTTGTAAAAAAATACCAATTAGGAAACGTTTAAAAGGGTTTTGGGGATAACCTATGAGATAATAGAAAACATATCACTAAACAAATTAATTATTTCATTGGTTCAATGAATTTATACTGTTAAACATTATTAATTTTTAAAATATATGTTTTTATGTTAGTTTTTTTAAAAATAGAAATATATTATTTTATAATTAATGGTATTTATAAGGATTCCACACCTCTCAGTTACTAAAGGGAACCCCTTATCCTCACCATTACACACACATTGTTCACCTTAACTAATAAATATCTACCCAAATCACTTATTAACTCTACTATTCATTTTATAGCTATTTTTATGTTACAAAAAAACTAACCTATCATGTCTTATTGTGTAAGAAAAATGAGGATACTCAACAAAGAATTAATTATATTAACTAAATTATTTCATGTTCATTTATTTTTCCACCTCTTCAGAATAATCAAAAACAGAATCCATATATTATAACAACTATCATTAGTTTTGGTATAAATAAACACAAAAACACAAGGTGGGGTCAATATTTTTCAATTAAATATAATTGGATAATTTAAAACCAATTCTAATTCTGATTTATAAATCAATTTAAAACTTATTTTCCATAAAAAATCGAGAAATATAATAATAAATATGAAAAAACACATAAAGTTTTATAGTGATTTGAGGAATAAATATCTCCAAGAACACAACACCAAATATCTCTCCTCAAGACTAGTGATTTTCACTAAACATGTCCTCTATCGGGGACCTCTACAACTAAGTGTATGAATCTAACACCTGACCAGAAGATAGATTCATCTACAAGAAACCCTAAAAACCAATGATTATTATAAGAAGCCTACACTCCAATCAAACATGAATATGAATATTTTTTAAAATGAATTCCACTCATAGTTTGCACTATACTAACAGAAGAAGTGATATTCATAGGAAAAAAATATTCACTTCATAGTATGACTCTCTTGATGAAACGTTGGATATCTATAAAAAAATAACTATAAAGAAAAAACAATTATCAATAATAACTTCTCAGTATCAAGACAGATAAACATGTGGTCATAAAAACATATATTTCACCATATTTATTCTTGAAAATGAGATTTGATTAATTTAAGTAGATTTAATGTTGGTAGGTACAATAGTAGCAATGAAATTAATATCATAGGGTATCAAAAAAATAAACAGATTTTGAATTTTAATGATCAATGAAATATATTTTCTGTACAAAAATATCTAACTCATAACTCTTATATGTTATCGTATGGATCCGTTGAGAATAAATATGAAATCTAATTTCATATTGGTCAATCTAATTAAAAAATATTGATATTTGAATCAGGATATTCAAATTTCGTAGCTAGTATGAAATTTGAATTTAATAAGTCAGTAAAAATTATTACATATCTTAATAATAAAAATATTTCATCCATTGTTAAAGAGCCTCTGAAATTTTCTTCAAGTAGCTTTTAATGTGATATTTACTATGGAAAAACTATTTCTAAAGTTTTTTTAAATATATTAATGTTAAATCCTATGGATTACAACTTCAATATAGGGTTTCTCTACATATGAGATCATAATAAGTATTTTTCACAACATATAGTTCATTTAAAAATAAAATTAATATACTAAACATTATATTCTAAAATATTGGGTTATTCTCAAAAGTTTCATTCTCAATCCGAATGTTTACTTTAAACTATGGTTTCCAAAAATTATTATTTCTAATTAAAATATATAATTCTCAAACCTAACGTTCACCTTAAAAGAAAGGTTTATGAATAGTGATTCTAGACATCTCCATAATGTTAATAATATATAGATAATAAAACAATATTAAAACTAATACTAATTTACTTCTAGAATATTCTGAAAATAAAATCTAAAAAATCACTTAAAAAATTAGTAAAACAATTAAGTGTTTTTTTAGCAGTAAAACCAATGGTAAATTAATGAATATCATTTATCAACATTAATATTCCAATAAATCTCCCACTTTTGGACAATCACACGACCAATAAAAATATAAACACCTAAATGTATGTTTTTATTGTTAATCAAAACAATATGTATTTATCAAATCAAAAAATATAATATTATTTTTATAAAAATGTATCCCGATATTTGAAATAAAATAAAAAAAATTAAAATAATTAAGTCACATTCAATTTATCATGAAACTGTTAGGGAATAAAATTAAACAAAAAAATTAATTTATACTAAAAATGAATCGTCTTAGAAATATAAAAAATAGTTATCATAAAATATAAAATAAATATAATTGAGAATTTACATATGATATAATTTTATTAATCATCCTACAAATCAAATTAGATCATGGTTTAAATAAGTTATTGGGAAGTATGATAATAGTTTTGAGTCTAGGGATCAACAGAATAAGATTCTATGGTTAGTGAATTATAAAGATTCTGTTGTACAACCATTAGTTGCTACCTTAATAGCATGAATTTGGCTGTCATTTGTCTATACCATTCCTTTTTAAAAAAAACCTTGACTCTTGTAAAATATTCATCACATACTCTAGTGTTAAATTCATAAAATTACTAATAGTCTCAGATGACTACAAAAATTTTATCTTCGTATTACTGAGCTAGATAAATAAAAAATAAAATCATGTCTATATAGAAGTAAACTTCTCAATGAGTTATTTCTGTTCCTTTATTAAATTTTCAATGTAAACACTGACATATTGTAATCATTGAATTAATTAAAACACTATCTAAATATCATTTAACTGTAATGGTATTCTCCTTATCACATTTATTTACCCCATTTTTGTGGAAGATTAATCTCTTCCTATACTATAAGTGGTTTTTAAAGAATCGAACTAACTATATAAATGCTTTTTGAAAAAAATAGGATTATAAAAAATATAAGTTATATTATGTCCAACATGAATTAGAATATACCTCTTAAAACAATAAAGTAATGTTCAATTATATTCTTTTTTCAAATTATGATACTAGACTTGGGGAGATTCAAAATTTTCTATGGAAATATATGCACTAATCCACTCGTCATAAATATTATGAGAAATCAAAAGATATTCCTAAAACATGATAGAACCATATATAACTAAATGAACATAGAAACAATATCCAATTAAATTTAATGAGTAACATCTTATAAATTCAACACATTATTAGTATATGAGGATTTTCTCTAATTTCATATAGAATGATCTTCAAATTCAATCACCTAATGTGATTGAATATCCAACTCTACACCGATGTGAGAAGATAATTCAAAAATAAATTATGTATCATATCTAACTTAGTCAAATACCTATCTCTGACCAATTCAAAAAAATCATTGATCACCGGTCAGTTTATTTGTTACTAAAATTAGAGAACTAAAATGTTCACTAAGATGACCTTCCTCTAAAAAACATCCTCAAGTTGAGGGGCATGATTACCTCTTTCTTAATAAAAAATTGTAGCCACCTCAAACCTATATTTAGTATAAATAGGTTTATCCACATATTAAGCTATAGAAACTATGTCATACTCAAAAGGATCTTCTATTAATCTAATCCTATGAACAAGTACACCTTTATTGTCTATATTAGTTGAACGATCTTCAAAATTTATTCAGAACTCAATAAATCCATGTATCTTGAATGGGGTATTCTCACCAACAATTTCCCTTATTTGAGTACTTGTACGAATTTTGGAAGCACCAATAAATGAATCTTCCAAATCTCATTCCACATGAGTTAATCTATCTCTCCCTTTAATGTGTGATAATACAACTTCTTCAATATGTTTTCTTGTTTAAAAGAACTTCTTAAGGATCATGTTCTCTCTATCAACATGATATTCAGATTTTTATTCCTCCTCATCACAAATGGGCATAACCATACCCATTATAAAGCTCCAAAATTATAAATTTATTTAAATTTTAAGAAACAAATATGCTGATGTTTTGAAATATCAATCCAATTAGGATGTCACTAATTTTAAATATCATTCATAGTACCAATGAAACCAATCTTCTATAGGTATATAATTCCATTCTCATTTAATTAAATAAAAACTAAAAAATATATGATCATTTACTTACTGATATTAAATATGATGTCTCCCAATATAAAAAACATAATTTATATTCCCTATAAGACAATTGTCGACAACTTAGCATCCTCAACAATGCAATATTCATAAAAACATTACCAAGAGTTTCTATTTATCACTAAATACCATAATATAATCTTCTTGATTTGAGATTTTCTAAACCATAATGAAATAATATCTATAGAAATGTTAACATTATGCATAGTTGATCAGAAATTAGTATGGAAACACTATTCATGGGTGGATTTGAATATCTGAGATATATCTATTGAATAAATAGAATGTTTCTCATCATTCACCTTTAATGATATGATACATAAGGAGTCTCCCAATAACTATTCATGCTCATAAAATTATTTTCCCTCTTTCTCAAAAACATACTAAATTATTCCAACATATAACTTGTTTCTCATTCCGTTCAAAATCAGCAATTATTTGAAAAAATTATTCATCCAAAAAATCCTTTAAAATCAACAATCATCCCTATTAGAATATTTCATTCACAGCCAAAGGGTCTCTCCCTTTTAATTATAATTAAAATACATTTTCCTAATTTCTTCATCTTTTTTATCAGGGGATTAAGAATGTTTAAGGTTCATAAATTGTATGGTCTGGAAAATTTAGAGCCTAAAAAATATAATGGTAGAAGATATAGAGGGGTTTAAATCTGATGGGTTCTAGGTGACAGTTTTTATTTTCCGTTGGAATTTATAGTATAATCATTAGGTGTTTTCAAAATGAAAATGTATTTTTTTAAAAATAATAAAATAAAATTTAACAACCAAATAATTAACATACATATATAAAACATTATAAACATAATGAAATGTATTAATTTATTAAACAATGATTAATTGAAATAATTTCTCAAATATATATAATTATATAAACCCCTTAATAATATAAAAAACTAGGAGTGGGAAGTGGATTAGTTAAAATATCAGTATCATAATACTCAATAGTAACAAATTATAATGATATATCCACTTTATGGACATGATATCATTAAAAATGTTTTCTATGATAAATATTATTATACATAGAGTAACATATAGAATTTTTTACAATATTAATACAACTAGTACTATTTGAAAAAATAATAATATGATTTCATTTAGGTCTAAACTCTAGAAATTATATTTCATCAATAACAAGTGAGAAAAAAATATTCAAGAAGGATTATATTCTACTCAGATATTACTAATGAAATTGAACATTTCATTTTATAAACCATAAATCCATGAAATTTCTTTAAAATTAACAAATAACTGTGTTTATTTTCCTATCTAATATAAACCCCCCAAAATCAACATTTATATATGAAATTAAATTTGAATGATTATTTTTTGGATAATTATGAGATAGAAACAATGTTCATTTTAAATATCTAAATATCTGTTGAACACAACTAAGATTATATTCGAAAATTTTTTAGTAAAATTATTCACAAATATAAATATAAAATTGGATTTCTAATGTTCTTACACTAAGATAAATCAATGTAACAATCAGGCCCCTATATAAAATTTGTTCAACTATTTTTTTGGAATTATACAAATCATGTTTTATATTGGTGGAGTTGAATAAGAGTTACTTTTTTAAAGTTGAAATGTTTAAAATAAATTTGAAATATATTTCCTATTCATTCAAAAAAATTCAAAATACTATTATTAAAATTGAAATCAATGATTGAAATTTAATTCACCCATAATACTCTTTTCAAATTCATTTCTATTGTGTCTTCAAAAATCATTACAAATATCATGATTAGATGACTGAAAAACAACATCATCTATATATATTTGAACTAAGTAATATTAGAAAAAAAATTCTAATAAAAATAGCATGATTAGTTTATCCCACTAAAAGCCTTTCTCTAAAAAATAAAAGTACAAAATATTTTCTACCAATCACTAGGATCTTTTTTATGGTTATAAAGAGATTTAGTATGCCTAAAAAATTTGTATATTATGATTTTAAAACTTTGAATATTGAAAAATATAAAATTAATCCACTAAATGACCATTTAAAAACATATATTTTACATCCATCTGGCATAATTTAAGGATCATATTAGATGATAACCCCAAAATGATCTTAATTGATTTAAGAATTGAAACTATAGAAAATGTTTCTTCATAACCCATTCCTTACTCCTAGTTTTAAATCAAATAAACCATTATATACTTATTCATAGTAATTATACAGTGATCATTATGCTTATTTTTTAAGAACCATTTGGGTTATATAACAAGATGGTTCAAGGAACTATCAGATAATTCCAATAATTCATTTCTAATAAACTATTTTGGTTCTTCTTACATATATATTATCAAACTATCATCTTATAAGACTTAATCGATCATTTTATGTTCAAATTGGGAAAACAATTTAGATAATTCATATTGTTTTCCTACATTTCTCTTAATTCTAATAGCTTTTTCTTGCTCTCCTATAATAATACATAGAGTTTTGTACATTAAGGCTCAAGGGTTTCAAGGTAATACACATTAAAATTCAATAATTTTATGTTATTTAAAACTAAAATGATTCTAATGATCTTCTAATATAATTAGAAATATATTATTAGAATATTCACACATCAAGTTATGAAAAGAATCAATAACGTTAACTATTTGAAAATTTCTATTATTAAAAGGATCACTTTCATAATAAATTATATAAAAATATTCTTTATATATCATTGAATTTTTATTAAAAACTATATAATATTTAAAAGTATTAGAATATCTAAGAAGTATTCATTCATTATCCTTTATATCAATAATTCCAAGGCTTTTCATAGAGTTCAGGATATACACCATGAATACAAAAACATTACTGTATTGGATATTGGGTTATCTTTTATTCTATCAATCCTATTGAGTATTTTAATGAAATTTCCTGATTAAAATTGTATTTTTTATATTGAAAGTTGTATTTATAACATCTACCTAAAAATATAGGAAGAATATATTCATTCGACATAATTATATTCATTTCCTATATAGTATATTTTATTCTTTCTAAAATTCCATTTTATTAATGATTTCATTGATATATAAATATTACATTTACAACCAATAGTTGAGGAATAATAATTGAATTCATGATTCCCAACCTATAATCCATGATCACTTGTAAAATAAATTGTTGTTTAATCTTTCTAATTTTATAAAAATATATAAAAAATCAATAAAACTGAGAAAAATTCACTTTAAAACTATAAAAAATACAAAGGTTATATCTAAAAAAATAGTCAAAAAAATAAAATAAATCCTATGTCCATAAATATTTCTTATCATAAGGGTTTAAAAAACCTTGTGATGAGTTATAATGTATTAGTTATAGAAAAAATATTAATTTATTTGCAATATGACTTATGTTTCTATTCAATTTTCCTTGAATCACAAGGTTTTTTGATCAATAATAAGACTATGAAGGAATGAAAACAAATATATCTTATATAACAAAGATATGGAAAATATAATACAGTTTACCTTCCTCTGATTCAATATATAAGATTCATTTATTTTATTATTTCAAATGATCAAATTATATTCACAGAATTATCTATGGTCTAAATTATAATGGTTTCCAGTTTTGGGTGCTCTAAACTAAAGTAGTTTATCACTAAATAAATAATGTTCATTTTAAGAGAAATCAACATAAAATACATCATCAATGATTTGATAAATTCATGCTATATTGATCTTCAAAACATTAATATACATAAAGTTATCGATCTTTATTTTTTTGATCTCCCAAAAATCTAAATCCAATGATACAAACATGATCATTAATTCCAATGGTAACCCAGCATCCATATACTGTTGATAGTTCCTAGAAATTTGAAAAGTATATAATCATATGCCTTGAGAAACCACTGTATATATACCATATTACCCTTATATATGTGGGAATTTTACTCATGAAAGCATCAAACAATATTTTGGTAACCAAATTCTTTTGGGTCCTGCGTTGTAAGAAATTTGGGATCTTGGTAAATAGATCTTTTTAACCATGTGATAATAAACTATAGATAGATCTTCTGTAACATGTGAATTTTCAACACTACTAATTTCAGGAATTTTTCATGATACATTTATTTCAATAATAATATATAATATAAAACTAATAATATTTTAATCTAAAAATGTTTTGGTTATTTGAAATAGTAATAAAATAGTTTCTACAAGGCCTGGGGTTTTCACCGTTTCTTATAACACCATTGTCTCTTTTTTATAAACATTTTTTCTATTATTTTGGTCTAATTATTCTTCACCATTGGTAAATACAATACTATAAATATTGTAAGATTATACTTAATCATCTATCCTTTTAATTTTATTTTCATGCATTGTGTATAATGACCTATATTATATTATTTTTCAAAAACAGAATGAGTTTTTTTACATGAAATATTTTTCCCTTAGGATTTCATTATGAATATAATTTAATGATTTATTCATAATCATTGGGGATTAATATTTTTCATTAATAATACAATAGAATTTAGTTAACTTACCATTTAAAAACAATTATAATTAGAAGAAGAATAGTAATAGGATCATACCATATCATACATAGACATAAATAATAGGTTTTAATTTAAATTGATCTTCTTTTTTATTGAATCAAAACAAGAGGTGTTGATGGATTCTTCAAAAACACTCCATGTGGATTTCATAGATATATTTGATTTTCAATTGTAATTATCATTATTTTAGAGTTTCCTCTCCATTTTTTTACATATGTAGGGGGAAATCAGGTCTAATGTGTCCGATCTATTTTACTCAATATCTCCATGAACATTATACCTAGAATCATTGAAACATTTCATGAATCATTTCTACTTTATTATGAACATACAAAATATTCTTTCTATATGAGCTAGTTCCAATGATGAGTTTTATAAAATAATGTTATTTTAGGTTATAACATCATTCATGAACTTATTTTTATCCTATATTATAGTAACATTAATAGTAGTGTCTCCCTTTTGACGATTCTATGATTTTTTACCTCATCTGGGATTCTAGTTTCAAACATCACTAGAGTATCGATCAATTTGTACATTTATTATGTATTGATAGGTGTAGGATTTGAATATTAGTAGTGATCCAATTCCACATAATGAGTAATACTCTAATAATAGTTAATTCCTTTTCTAGTTCTAAAATTGGAATTCCCAAGGCATAAACCCTATTGACAATTTTATTCAATCTTCCATTCATCTGGGTAATTTTTTCTCATTAATATATTTTGCTGGTATTGAACATTTATTTATTATTATTATACCATTGTTTTCTTACATCTTCAATCCCTTCATTAAAAAAATATATTGTCTACTAGATATCATAATAAATTGAACATTGGGAAACATGATTTAATTCATCATGCACATGTCCACAAATGATGTCAGTAATTTTTATTGAATTGACATAAAATATAGATTATTTGATAGAATATCATTTTTTTAATCTCATTAGAGTATTTAATATGGATTAAATTCATTCAGCTAAATATTTTCACATTGTTTCTTATAATATATAAGTATATATACAATCCAACATCAATAATTATCTCTACTAAAATATAGTGCTCTGATCATTGATTATCCTTATTAAATCTCTTCTATATAAATAAATATTCCTTGAGAAACTTTCCTCATATTTCTAGAAATTAATGGGATTTTTTGAGGATCACTTCAAATAATAAAAATTTTAGGTTGAAATATACATGAAGACACAATTTCAAATTAGTTGTTTCTTTTTAAAATCAAATGGATAATTTAAAACTAATTCACTTGGGTTTTTTATAAAGAGTTATGGTACTTATATTCATAAAAAAAATAAAAAAAATATAGTATGATAAATAACCAAAAAATAACCAAAAAATATAGTAAGATACAACTAAATTCTTATCAGTAGAAAAAATACACATAAATATATATAAAAATTTATTTTTCCAAAGTGTATTCCTACCATATATATTCAATGAACTAAAAATATTAACAATAGTTAGGTATTTTAGTAGTTTTAGATTTAATCTCGGAGAGTCTCAGTGAAATTAGAAATGTATTTTTCCTATGAAACATCATGTAATTATATATTAAATCAAACTTCGTTTTCTATTCACTTTTTTTATTTTCCCTGGAATAATCTATTGAGAATATATAGGAAATATGATTTGACTCTAGTCAAGATAATCCAAAAAATTTTCAAGAATAATCATTATATTAAAAACCCATGAATGTTTGAAATTTGAAGTAAATCATTCACTAATTTTATTAATTCCCATATAAATAGGGAAATCATATATTTTTAAATATCCTTTTAAATGGTCTTAGTAGGAATATTAATGAGATATTTAATCTTGTGAAACCATTTCTAAAATCTCATAAAATTTAAAAAATTTAAATATCCCAGATAACTAGTTCAATGTAGGGTAACTCTACGTATAAAATCATTTAAATTATAGTTCACATAATATGAAATATTTTAAATGTCAAATTATCAAAATAATAATAGATAATAAAATTTAATTTTATTTAGAAAATTTAGTTTCCTAATCCAAACATTTACATCAAACATGATGTTTCAAAAAGTAACATTTCTTATCAGAAGTTAGTTTCCAAAACATGAAATTAAACTTTAACATAAGGTAATTTACAATGTTTCTAGAATTCATAAAAGTGTTTTAAATACTTATATAATATTACCATAGTCAAATTGAAACTAATGTACTTCCAAAATATTCTATTAAATATAATACAAAAACTCACCTAAGGAGAATTCCTTAGTAAAACAAATGAGGGTGTTTGTGAGCATGAAAATAAATTAGAAATTAATGATATTTTTGGATAAATATTATTAAACCAAATAATTAGTATACTAAAACTTTATTACAATGAAGTAATAATAATTCTCTTCCTTCTTTCCATCTTATAGAAAATGAAACCATCGTTCATTCATATGTGAGACCTAATACCTCAATTAAGCAATGTATATAATTTTTTCATCAAAAACATTTCCTGTGTGGATATATAGATGGATTTAATTAATATATATGAAATTGAAGATATAATTATTTTTTCATAATTCTAAATTATTATTTTCCTTCAATTCTTACAATCCATTGAAAAATGAAAACATCAAGTATGCAATTATATAGACTACCTACTCCATGAAGTTATGTGATTAAATTTTCATCACTTTCATAGATAGATGCTTTTTAAAATTTATTTCTTTATGAAAAATAATATTTATAACATGATTATGATTCTTGAGATGGTGAAATTTTGACCAAGGTATATGGACCAGAATCTCCAAACTGAATCATTTGTGGAAAACAAGAAAGATAACAATTAAATTTTTATTATTAATTAATAATTAGTAATAATATAGTAAATGGAAAACATATTGAAATGATTTATTATACGATATGTATTAATATAATTTTTTATTGTAATTTTTTTAATGCAGTGGTTGCATTGTGTATGAAGAAATTTAGGATTTGAGGTAAGGGTTTAGTTGTCTCAATTTTACTTAATTGAAACATCTTCTATGTTAACAATATTAATTTTTTATGGAGTATATAATATCCATGAATGTATTTTATGATAATTTTAATAAAATTTATGATTATTTGTTAATACTTTAATGGTTATCTCTTTTATGAGTTTTTAACTCAAATGTTACCAAATTCATAATAGTTTATGTTCTAATATAACTTATAATCAGAATTAGTTATGTTATAACCCCATTTGGAGTTATTATAATCTATTTATCTAATTAAACCCATTAATTTCACTTTATTGTATTTATTTCTCATTTTATCATGTATTCATTCAATTTCCCCTTTTTTACTCAAAAGGACTGAAAGAATATTTAAAAGAAAAGTTAACCATATCTTTTTGGTTAGGTTGAGAATATTTTTCTGTCATAATAAACTTAATCAAAATTTAGTAATAGATTTTTATTTCTAAGAAAGAATTTTTGAAAAAGGTATTTTCTTCTAAATTTTATTTTCATTACTCATTATTAAAATAGATCTTTTGAAATATTTTCATTATGATTTACTTTTTACATTATTTAAAAAAGTGGTAAAAGAATATTTTTATTAATCATATATGGAATGAATAGATTCTACCACCATCATGTCCTTTCATCATCAGATAAATTACTTTATATATTCCCAATGTTTTACAAATAAATTTAAATTACCATTTTTATTGTAATATTGTGTCCTTAATGTTACTAAAAGAAAATATTGACTATAGTTTTTTAAAGTAATATTTCTAAATATTTTATATCATTATTTTTCATCTATGTGAACATCATTTATTCTCAAGTGGTAATATGATGTAAGGACACTGTCCAGTTTATTTTTGTGGAAAACCATGGAAATTTATGTTTTGAGGAAGGTTTTTGTAACACATTTATCATCCTCTGGTTAATTATGTTATGAAAAAATGATTAATGTTTTCATGATATCAAGGAAAAAATATTTATGATTTTTATTATATAATTTGTGGATTGGAAACAATATTTCCATCCAATAAATTAGGAAAGGTTTATCACCTCAAGAGGTAATTTGAAAGAGAATATATGTTGAACTAAATCTACTATGGGATTATATCCACAATGTTTATGGAAATGGGGAGTGAACTCAATCCAATATGGCACTCTTACCACTATTATAGTCTTTGTAGTATTTCATGGCTAGGGAAATTATGTTTTATGCTTATGTTATTCTCTCATGGGTCATGATTGATTATTGGTGATTCTTAAATCTTATGACTCATGTAATTTTTTATGACTAATCATTACACTATGATTCATTTTTAATGGTCTTAGACATGATAAGTATTTTTTTAATAAGTAATGATTGTATTATCATAACCTTTTTATTATCATATACTCACATGTAATCATCGATTAATATACCCCATATTAAACCTTATTAATCATATCATCTCACCCTTTATTATGATTCCATTTTATCCAGTTTTGAAGAAAGGATTTATATTTGAAATTTAAAAGAGGGTTTCAAGTATGAAAATTTTTATTGAGGATATTTAATCTATGTAATTAAATATTTTTATTATATACCTTTTATACAAAAAAACCAAATGATTATGGTTTTCATGGGTTCATTATTTTGATAGGTATTTATGATTTATATAAATTTATGTAATATTTATGTATGTGATTATTAGGATGAATCATGAATTATTTGGAAGTATATATGTTCTTAATGAATGATATAACTAGTTTTCCCCGTATATATTAATTATAGTATACATTAATAATGTATTATTGTTATCATTGACTCTAGAGGAGTATTGGATACACTATAAAAACATGTTACTATAATTTTAGTTTTGTTATAACCTTTGTTTCTGTATTCATTGTCAATAGGTTTCGTAATCCCAAGAACTAATTGGGAGGATATCTATAAAAAGAATAATATGTGAATGTGTTCTCCAGTGGTGATTCCCTAATCGGGGATGTTTTTGGTTCTAGTCCCTCCCTCTCTAGAAGAGGGAGAGGATGTTGATCCTCAACATCCTTCTTCTTCAAGGCCTCATCCCTTTTATCCATTAACTAACCCTGATTCCCTCCTAACTTTTCCGGCAATTCCCCTACTACATAATGTTCATAACCTCTTTAATGGTTGGCTGCAGCTAGTGATTTCGACTAAAGAATTCACCAAAGATTCAGATCTTCACAAGTTGACACTCGTCACATGCTTAAAAAACCATGGTCCATAGATTGATGCCTTTGATTGTTTTGTGTCTGGGTCTTGGGGTCTCCAAGAATGGACATTGGTTGGGATTCTTGATAGGAAACACTTGTGGATCTGATTTTATTCAGAGTATGGCCTGATCTCTGCCTGGTCTAGTGCTCTGTGCACCCTCAATGTCTGTTTCTTCTACCTCCTTTGGTTGTATTTCGAGTTCAACATGAACCGTGTTGTTCCTAATACGTTCGTATGGGTATGTTTTCTTTATTATCCTTTTTCATTCCCAAATATGTCAATTATTTGTATGTTAGGGAATATGGTAGGTCAGTATTTTTGTTTAGATAGTAGAACTACTAATATTTTCCACCTGATATCCCCTTGAATTTGTATCGATGTTGATGTTTCAAATCCTCAAGTGGACTGGATTTGGATTGTGGTTGGAGAGGAATTCAGATGGAATAAGTCCCTGAATTTTGAATCTTGGCCTGCATTTTTCATGAACTTCCAACAGTTAGGCCACTTTATTTTAGCTTCTCGTCATGGTAGTAGGGCACGAAAAAGGATGGATCCTTTACCGAGACAGCCATTTGGGACAGAGCCTAAGGAAGACCCTATTGTGAACATGATTTCCCATGTTGCAGTCAATTCTGGAAGGGTTGAGGAATTGTGTGGGGTTGTCTTGTTGGAGTTTGGTCCTCCTGTGATGGCTCAGTTGGTTCTGGAGCTAGGGTTATCTTCATCCTCTATAAAGGGTGTTAATTCTATGGTATCAGAGTTGAGGGTTGCTGATGTTTTTTCCTGTCCGAGACGTGATTTGGGTGCCAACCCCTTGTCATGCAGGTAAGGGGAGGTTGCTCTGGTCAGTGAGGTTCAGGAGTTGACCTCCACTCCTTATATTGACATTGGGAATGAGGTGAGGGACCCTCCCATGGATGTTGCTTTGGCGAACCAGCTGGTCTCATCCAATTCAGCCAATAAAGCTACTGCATGCATTGATTCCTGTAATGCTCCCGGTATGGGCATACATCCTCAAAGTTTTCTTTGGGAGGACACTAATAAGCATCCCCAATTCTTGAGGCACAATTTCCTACAGATCAGAGGCTCAAATTTTCCTAAGTAGAACTAGAAATCTATGAAATCCTATGTAGATATAGTTAAATCTGGAGAAATGGTTATACCATCTCAAAATCGATATGCAGTGTTGGGGAACATAGAGCATCATGAAGTTGAGGAAGGGGATGAGATTATGGATTCTCATGAGGGTAGGGATTCTGATTCATAATCCCTTTTCAAGTACAAATAAGTGGACATTTTAGATGAATATATAAGATCCTCTTCTAATATGGGAAAGAACACCCACATCGATATAGAGGGACTTATTCAGCACTCTGAGAGGCCGAGGAAAAGGAAAAACTTTTCCTTCATGCCAAGCCCTCCAGTTACTAGATCGTCATGAAATGACAAGCTCCCTCTATGGTTTCCAAAGAAGGTGGATGAAAATTCTACTTTGGAACTAGAATCCCCAACAAGGGAATCATTTATCGTCTACCTGAAAAATGATGATAGGAAAAATTCAGAATCTGGTATCCTCTAGAGTGGGAATGAATTGATGGAGTGTGATGTGTGGTAAGTCCTCATTGGGGCCAATTAGGAATTAACATACAAGGGTCTAGAGATCATTACTACACAGGAGGAGTTTGATAGGCTGAATGGGATGCACATTAAGGAATACTTTTCCAAGGAGTAGCAATAATGGACTCAGAAACAACTTGGAATACTGGAAAGTGGCTTCTACGGGAAAAATATCAATGTGGAAGAGCTCATCCAAACCTGGGACCAGATGGTCTATAATTTTGAAAACCTACTCAAGGATTATCCAGATGAGATGTTAATCATTCTTCAGTAGAGTCTCCTCAAAGTTAAGGTATCTAAAATGGTTAAACTGAAAATCATAGATTCAGTTATGACGTATTATGTTTCTTCACTATCTTTTAGTACTTGACCAGTTTACCACTTTTCCATAATAGTGTTATCTTAATAAAAAAATAATTTTTAGGGGATAAATATAATATTAACATCAGGTATTTTTGGAATTTTCATCATAAAACCAATAATTGTTTTTTCAACTAGATATTTATAAACAATTTAATCAGGTTACATGTTGTGTAATAATCACCCAAAAGATCAACAAAATAGGTTGAACGCATGAAATGAAACACGTCGTGTAGTGTTTACATTCCATGTAAATATTATAGATCATCCTTTAATGGTGATGTGATATTTATCATATCTGGGTTTTGTAGAATTTAAGAATTTTTAGGGGGTTTCACACTATACATTACTCATGAATTCTGGTTTTATGGTGCTTAATGGGAGGTTTATGGTTTCATTATTTCTGTCACTCATCCCTCTAAACCTAAAGGATATTCCTTGTCTATTTCGGTCGACAACCTCCCACAGAAATATTGTTGTTCAGTGATTTATCACCATTGTGGTTGGATTTCATCTTTTCAAGTGTGTAATGATTTTTTTTCTTCTTTGGTTATGGATTTATATATTTTTTGCTATAGATTTGTGATTTGATAGTGTTTTCATCAATCATCCCTAATTTCTAAACATACCATTTATTTAAATGTTCATTCATTTGGTTTTAGTCACTATTTTCGATACCATCTAGGTTTCTACCATGTGGAGTTTGGTGTTTTTGTACAATGGGTTACATTGATGAATTTGATGCCATTCTCCATAAATTCCTTTGGGTTATTAATTAATTTTAAGTGACAAATTTTTTTAGATTATTTATTTAATATAAAATATTATCAAAATGGGTTTTGATAAAAACTATGTTTTCTATTTTTGGAAATTAGTTTCGAAACACTAAAGAATATTTTTTTGGCTTTTGAAAATTTTTATGAAATTATTATCATTGTATAGAAAATTTATTTGACAATTTCACATTGGGAACCATTAGTGCGTCAAGAGAGAGTCATGAGTTGACTTAGTGTGTGTTGCACCACTAGGTGGTTACCATTTATGATATATACTTGTAGGAATTCATATTTCTTGGGTCCAATTCTATTAATTTTTATGATTTTGAGTGTCTAGTTCTCAACATCTCCTAGTATAGATCACAAATACGTGAGTTTCTTTATAATTTTTGGTTATTTATCTCATGATTATTTTTATCGTGATTTGTCTCTAAGAAATATTTTATATGGTTTTATAACATTTATTTTCATGATAATTTGATTTAGTGATATGTTTTTAATTATTTACATCTTAATGCACGGATATTCAGTACATTTTTTTATCACTTCTCTTATTCATATTTCAGGATAGAGAATATGATTCAATTTTAAGAAAACTAATGTATAAAGACAGAAAATGATTTATAATTGTATTTATTTTATGAATGTTCATTAAAAAGGAATTTTCTTTCAAAAGATAGAATTATTTCTTTATTGATAATAGACCTTAAATAGAAATTGTGTTGTTATCATAATGTTCTTTTCCTCAAAAACTACATGTGATGTTTGATGTTTTTGGTAGTTTTATTGAATGATTCAATTATTTGGAAGAGAATATTATTATATAATGTATTATCCAATTCATGGTACTTTCAGTTCAATTTGTTCTAGAGGTGATTTTTTATCACAAGGGGTCTTGACATAATTTCTAGTTTAGTATGTTTTTGGATTGCATTTTATATCCTTGTGGTATTTTATTTTTTTCATCTTCATACTATGTTTGTATGTCTTCTCTACTATGCATTAACGACTAGTTTGTGTTATCATATTTTACATATATCAACTGATGGTATTGTTCAAGTTGATTATCAATTTGACCAGGGATGGTTCATTATTATTTGGTATCAAAGGGGTTCTCATCCAAAAGTTTATAATCAAATCCTATGTTTTGTTTTGTGCCATGGGTAGACCATAGTAAGGAATTTCATATTTTGGATAGAGGGTACATTAAAGGGGCATTTCCAGCTCCATTTTGTTAATAAATTTATGTCTCCATGTGTGGTTAGTGATTTTTACCAAGTTTGAGTTGTTAATTTTTTGTTCATTATAGAGAACTCAATGGGATGTTAATTAAAATTGAACTAGTACTTTTAAAGTAATTTCTATCAGGTTTGGTTTAAATTCATAATTTTTTAAATATAATTTTCAATACATGAAGTTGGTCCTATTATTTTAGATGTTTCTTGTCATTGATTGGTTTTTTTCATTTTTATAAAATTGACTCTTAAAATAGCTCTTCCAAATCATTGAGAAGAAGTTGTGAGATAGGCTCTGAAGAAGATCTCCATAGTGGACCCTATATTAGTAGAATCAGTTATATGAACTCTTTGGACTCTGGGTCGGGAGGTTGTTGGGAATCATTTATTCCTAGTGGATTATAGATTAGAATTTACCAACACGTATCCACCTATAATTCATCATGACAAATAAATATGGATTCCATGAATTGGAATAAGATTATAGAGAGAATCAACAGCTTCTTGTAGACTCTAATGTAACAGCCCGAGATTTTATGAAAAATATTCTTTTTATTTCACTAATGTCTTGTGTTGTACGCTACACCAAAAGGAGCTTGCACAACACGCATCCTTGACTTGCCTTGCATTACACGCAATCGCAACCTTCCTCGATAGCGTGTGTGGTACGTAATACTGAGTTTTACGAAACAATGATATGCTATTAAAATATTATTAAAACTAGCCGTTATGAATAGTAATAACAACTTTTTAAATTTTAGAAATTTTAGCTCTCAAAATGGACTTCATTTTTGGATTCGGAGTATCGAATTTAGCCTAAGGTGAAATTTTGGTACTTTTCGGATAACTTTCATATTCTGATGAATAGTTAAAATTACTAAATTATAATTAAAAACAACTTTTTTAATCGAAATAATTAATAGTGATAAATCATTAATTTGAGTGGTTTTAAAGTATATTTAGAATATATTTTTACAATTTAATACAATGTTGGTCATTGGATGTAATTTCACATTTAAACTAAACATAAACAAGTGTCAATCTTTTGATAGATATTGTTTCTTAAAAACACGCTATTTGTTTTAACAGCGGGAATTAATTACAAAATTAATTAATGCAACTTTTATGTTATGAATTTGGTAAAATAGACTTCATTTTTGAATTCAGAATATGAAATATAGCTTGGGATGAAATTTTGGCATTGTTCTGAAAAACATCAATTTTTGATGAATAGTGAAACTACTAAGTGGTAGTTAAAAAATCATAAAACTTAATTTTACCGCTTCTGTGAATGGAATTTCAAAAATCCGAGAGACACGGTTGATGTCAGTAAGTAAAATGTGGTTCAATGAGATGAAAATAATTTTTGGTGAATAGTAACTTTTTACTTTTATTTACCACGGTTAAAAGTAAATAGGGTAATTAAGGGTAAAAATGATATTATTATTACCCTAACACATGTCCTAATTCTATTGGACAAGTGTAATTCGACCAAAAAAAAGCTTAGGAATAAAATATGACCATTTAGGCCCACTTGGATCAGATTAGGACATTTATTATTATTTAATTCAAAGAAGAGTTAAAAGAGTCAAAATCAAAGTGTATTTACTAAAAAAAATTTAATATAGTGTTTTACATAAGATCAATTCGATTGTAAATATTCATTAGAAAGCTAAAACTATTTCCTACATGATGGTATTTTATTTGTAATTTTTAGACATCAAATAAGTTAATTTATTTATGACACAAAGACGATGCAGTAATTATCTTATTAATGAAATATTGACATAATTGATGTTATAAACACCAGACTAAATATAATTTGAGACTTTTTATGAATTACAATAATTTTCTAGGTTACTATGATATATTAGTGTTGATTTAATCAACTTGGTTCGAACATATAATTCTGTTATGACTTTCACAAAAATCATATATCAAATAGTGTCAAAATTGACACAAAATAGTTTTTAAATAAAATATTATATTATTAATTGTTATTTTATTCCTAAAAATATAAGGATCGGCCAAATGACATAGATAAGGATATTTATATTAATAATAAACAATTTGGGTTTCGTTTGGCATGTTATTGTAAGTGTATTAACCATATAGTGAAAGAAAACAAAAAGACACGGTAAAAGTTAAATTATTTAACTTAGAGTTAAATCTAATTGATAAGGTTAAAATAAGAACCTAAACTTGTCTAAATCCTATTGGATGATAGGATTTCGACCCATCCCCACTTTAGCTTCGAAATAAGACCCTTTGGAACCATTATAAACCGATTTTGTCTTTAATATAAAATAATATTTTAAGATATCCCTAAGGTGCCCCTCTCCTCCCTTATAAAAGGACACCTCTTCTCCCTCCTCCTCACACCAATTTGAGCACTCAAGCTCGGCCAAACCCTGCCAAAATCTCTTCTCCACTTCCCTAGAAACATTCTAGAGGTTCTGGTCTTCCTCAAAGACCAATTTTAGTGCCCTAAGAGGAGGTCTCAAAGAGGCACTTCAAAGAAGAGGTAATTACCGTTACCAATTCTTTGATCTTTATTTCTTCTCCCACTTATTCTTCTTAGGTTGTTTCATTATGAAGTAATAACATCAGTATCACTCATATACTGATATGTTATTATAAGTATGAAACAACCCTATTTCACCATCTATCCATCCTATGGAAAAATAAATCACCGCGCGTGCGTACGTACGGAATACCGTCTCCACGCCGTGGTGTAATCTATTTTCCACCACCACCTTACATGGATGGGTATAATGGTGTAAAGAATAACTATACATAGTTATTAAAACATCATATTTATTCTGATATATTTTATAATCCACTCCAATTCAATTCAATATTTATAGAAATGATATCATCGCTCGTGCGTACGTACGGACTACCGTCTCCACGACGCGATGAGATTCATTCTCCATGTTAACCATTTAAGAATGATTATAATGTATATATAAGAAATAATAATGAAATATATGACATTATAAAGCTACTGGATTTATGTATATATATACATATGTATGTCATCTACTTACTTCCATTTCAAGACAATAAGGAAAGGAAAACAGCGTTCATGCGTACGTACGGACTACCGTCTCCATGAACAGTGTTCTTCATTTTATTTATCTACCTATTATATATATATATATACTGAATATATATGATATATAAATCATACTTTATATTCTGGAAGTGAGTAAATCATGATATAAGTAATAATGATGTCAAGAACAACAAGTCAAAACACCTACGATAAATGAAACGATTTTACCCAAAACGCTTCTTTAACATAGAATTTACAAAAGAACGGGTAATATAATGTCATAAGTGAACCATATATGATATCATAACAATTAATATGATTCTGTAATAAGTCAATAACATGATTTAAATCATTATACAGGAGGTTCGGACACTTACAAAGCAAGTCGGACCTAAGGTAAGGGAAATATCACAATCTCATTTTTATCCGTGATTGTTTATTCGTAAGTATTTACTGGGGTGTATTTTATCATCCACATCCATGTTTACTCAATATGTAATATTATTTCCATCCACCTAAAATTGTTTAAATCCATTTTTACCCTTTGGTGAGTTTTTAGTAATACGTATGAAGGGAATCTTTTGTCGTTTTTCGTACGAGGTACTTTTTGACTTTTCCGACAAAAGTACGAAGAATGTTTTTTTTAACTTATACGGCACGAACGGATTTATACTGTTTTATAAAGCCTTATTTTCATGAATCTTCCTCTAAAAGATTTCATGACTATTTTTAATAAAATCTCTTTCTTTTAAAATTGCATGATGTTTTGTGAAAAGAAATTGATTTTGAAGAAGAAAGGATATTTTCCTCAAGAATTCAATTCAAGTGTTTTATCAAAATTATTTTCCATCTAAGATAATAAAGGGCTCTATTTCTATCCATATTTACATTTATTTGACTATGTTGTGATGGAATTATGTTTATGAATTCCTTTATCTTATATGAATTGATTTATGATTTCATGATGTTTCAAGAATCCCATTTTTGTTACATGTGTTATGCGATGATGTATGTTTTATGATTATGTGGCACACATAAGAAAGGATTCATTATAAGATGGGTGGGACCTATATCTCCCTCCAATGCATTGGGTAATGATTTTATATCTCATGAGATAGACATGGCTGGAACGGAAGGTTATTTCGGTTCAGTGATACAGGACTGAAACGAGGAGTGAACTCGGTTCAGAAAGGGACTATGTCCACTAAGATAGTCTTGGCAATGAGTCATGACTAACAAGAAATGATTTTCCATGATTATGTGTGCATGCCACAAAGTTTCAAGATTCATGTTATGATTATGGGGATGTCATTTTCACTGCTATGATTTATCCCATGTTATGATATTATGAGCTCTTTTGCAGGTTAAGATTTTCAAAAGCTATGTTCTTATGTATATGATGTGATTGATATTTCTTTTGTTTACCCTTACTGAGCATTTGAGCTCACCCTTTTATGTTTTCTTTTCCCCAGGATATAAAGAAATGTTTTTAGGTAAAAAATGGAAGATCTTTATGGGAGATATTGAAGATCTTTCCCCACGATTAGAAGATTACGTTCCGAGTTTCCAAAGACACTAAACTATTACGATCCTTGTGTGTGTGTTTTTGTTATGTACTAAGTATTCGGCAAAAGTAATGTAATGTCCATGTACGATAAGCTTCGGGTCTCTACAGTTGGTATCAGAGGAAAGGTTTAGTCAACCTTTGGAAACTAGGATGCGAAAACGTTAGTGTGATCCCTAGTGATATTTCTAAGGTATGTCTAGGGATGTCCCTAGGGATAAGTATACGTATAGGTTATAGTAATAGAATTACGCTAACGATCATAGAATTAAACCTAAGATGTTGGATATTGAAGGTACTCCCCCTTTATTATGTTGTTTTCCCTAGCATGACTTTTGCCTCTCACACTATTCTTTTTGGGTTTTAGACGATGGCTGGAACCCGAAGGAACCGTGTTGATCAATGCAATGGACAATGCAATGATTGCCCTCCTGAACAAACAAATGTTATGGGAGATGGAGTGCAAAATCTTATTGCTATACTTACACAAGCTATGAATCATTCTGGACTTCCAAATGTGCAGAGAAGGGAACAATATTCTATTGATTCCTTCATGAGGCAACGTCCACCTTATTTCAATGGGTCTTCTGATCCACTTGTGGCTGAACAATGGATCAGTACTACTGAAAAGATATTTTCAGTTCTTCAATGTTCTGAACATGATAAAGTCATCTTAGTAGTATATCGTTTGGAAGGTGAAGCTGATCAATGGTGGAATCTTATCAAGAATACGAGGCCAAGAGATGAAATTGAGTCCATGGAATGGGACGAGTTCAAGAACTTGTTTTTCAGTAAGTACTTCCCTCGTTTTCTTCGAACAAAGATGGAGAAAGAGTTTCTTGAACTGAAGCAAAGGGACGATGAATCTGTTGGTACCTATGAAGCAAATTTTACAAGACTTGCAAGGTATACTTCTGGTATTATCATCCAACCTGAAAGTAAAGTTGATCGATTTTTCAGTGGCTTAAGACCAAGTCTTCGAAGGGCATTAGCTATAAGAGACTTCAGTAGCTATGAAGAAATTGTGCGTTGTGCTATCAAGGTAGAAATGGAAGTTGGTGTTACATATCCATCTCATGGTTTTGACAAGAAACGAAAGATGGAGTTCAAGGAGAAATCTCAGAATAATGGTGAAAAGAAGATGAATGTTTCCTTATGCACAAAGTGTGGAAAGAAGCATGGTGGAGATTGTATTAAAGGGACTAGAAAATGTTTTAAGTGTGGAAAAGAAGGTCATCGAGCAGCTGAGTGTCGAAGTAATGGAAAAAGGGTTTCTAATGATGTGAATAAAGCAAAAACTGTAGAGAACGCACCACCAACACTTCAATGCTTCAAGTGCAAGGAAATGGGGCATTATGCTAATAATTTCCCTAATCCAAGGGTTAGTGATGATCAACATGAGAAACCACTGAAGGCAAAGGACAAAGGGAAATCACATGCGATCACTATTGGAAATATTGAATATGACAACGATGTGGTGGAATGATTTAGTGTTTATGTAATGGGATTCCAAAATAATGTTGTATCATTGAGTATTGCAATATTTATTGATGTGGTATTCAAAGTGATTGAGATATTTTTTGGAAATAAGATGATATGCGCATAATGAAGACGAGAAAATGAAATGTTTAATAGTATTCATGAGCTCATGATTGATATAAGGACTAAGTGATATCATGGTTTGAGTATATAGAATTTTGAGGATTTTGGTATGTGGAATGTGTTAACTTTTAACTGCACTCATGTTTTCACTAAGGTATTCAAGAGAATACACGATTAAGGACTTTGAATGTTTGGAATGTGACCAACAAGACATATCTTAAGATATGTGGGGATCAACGACAGTATTAAATCCCTGGTAATATTTGTCACTATATTATGAGAGTGGACTGCAGTATTATGTATAAGCCTAAAGATTAGACTGGATTATGTTGGACATAAGTTAGTATTGTTTAAGTATAGAAGATTTTCGATATTATTAATGGGATGTTATAGTAACGTAGTTTTAGAAAAAGGACAACCTGCAGGACGGGCGACAGCCCATCGCTTCGGACAAGGCTGTAGGAATCGAACCCACAACCGAAGTGCGACTGGCCTTTATCGCCTACCACTGACCTACAGGAAGTCCCTGTTTAGTAGAAACTAGTGTTATTATATTAAGCAGTATGATATATGATGTATAAGCCCATTTTAGGAACCATATATGATTAATCCCACTATAGATCAACTTATGTATATAAATTTTGCTAACTTTTTGAGACAGATGGAATGACCCGTCATTCTATCACATGATCTGCTAACACTTCACGAATAACAAATTCAACTTCATTTATTTAAGAGATGAAGTGGAAATTGTTAAAGCCACGAACAAGAGTGAGATTGTACCAAAATAAAGTAAGTATTTATTCTAATTCAAATTCTTTAACTTTAGGGAAATGATCTTGAAAACCAAAAATGTTGTCCTAGTTCTCTTATACCTGATGAATCAGATGGTACCTTAGATCGTCACAAATTTATGGATTTGTGATTACTGGCTTTTCCATAGCCATGTTCTCTACCACTCTCCATCAGAACATGATGGTTAGATTTCTCTTCCATATCCATATTTTCACCTATGTGGAAACCCAGTGATTAGTTTATTTGGGTAATTGTTACATTTCATAATTTAGTTTTTAAAGCCAAGTTTTGGTATTCCTTTTAACTATGTGGGTTTCTATTAAAGAAACTTTCGAATAGTAAACCATTTATAACCCCGACGAATTTCGAGGGCGAAATTCATTTTAAGGGGGGTAGAATGTAACAGCCCGAGATTTTATGAAAAATATTCTTTTTATTTCACTAATGTCTTGTGTTGTACGCTACACCAAAAGGAGCTTGCACAACACGCATCCTTGACTTGCCTTGCATTACACGCAATCACAACCTTCCTCGATAGCGTGTGTGGTACGTAATACTGAGTTTTACGAAACAATGATATGCTATTAAAATATTATTAAAACTAGCCGTTATGAATAGTAATAACCACTTTTAAAATTTTAGAAATTTTAGCTCTCAAAATGGACTTCATTTTTGGATTCGGAGTATCAAATTTAGCCTAAGGTGAAATTTTGGTACTTTTCGGATAACTTTCATATTCTGATGAATAGTTAAAATTACTAAATTATAATTAAAAACAACTTTTTTAATCGAAATAATTAATAGTGATAAATCATTAATTTGAGTGGTTTTAAAGTATATTTAGAATATATTTTTACAATTTAATACAATGTTGGTCATTGGATGTAATTTCACATTTAAACTAGACATAAACAAGTGTCAATCTTTTGATAGATATTGTTTCTTAAAAACACGCTATTTGTTTTAACAGCGGGAATTAATTAAAAAATTAATTAATGCAACTTTTATGTTATGAATTTGGTAAAATAGACTTCATTTTTGAATTCGGAATATGAAATATAGCTTGGGATGAAATTTTGGCATTGTTCTGAAAAACATCAATTTTTGATGAATAGTGAAACTACTAAGTGGTAGTTAAAAAATCATAAAACTTAATTTTACCGCTTCTGTGAATGGAATTTCAAAAATCCGAGAGACACGGTTGATGTCAGTAAGTAAAATGTGGTTCAATGAGATGAAAATAATTTTTGGTGAATAGTAACTTTTTACTTTTATTTACCACGGTTAAAAGTAAATAGGGTAATTAAGGGTAAAAATGATATTATTATTACCCTAACACATGTCCTAATTCTATTGGACAAGTGTAATTCGACCAAAAACAAGCTTAGGAATACAATATGACCATTTAGGCCCACTTGGATCAGATTAGGACATTTATTATTATTTAATTCAAAGAAGAGTTAAAAGAGTCAAAATCAAAGTTTATTTACTAAAACATTTTTAATATAGGGTTTTACATAAGATAAATTCGATTGTAAATATTCATTAGAAAGCTAAAACGATTTCCTACATGATGGTATTTTAGTTGTTATTTTTAGACATCAAATAAGTTAATTTATTTATGACACAAAGATGATGCAGTAATTATCTTATTAATGAAATATTGACATAATTGATGTTATAAACCCCAAACTAAATATAATTTGAGACTTTTTATGAATTACACTAATTTTCTAGGTTACTATGATATATTAGTGTTGATTTAATCAACTTGGTTAGAACATATAATTCTGTTATGACTTTCACAAAAATCATATATCAAATAGTGTCAAAATTGACACAAAATAGTTTTTAAATCAAATATTATATTATTAATTGTTATTTTATTCCTAAAAATCTAAGGTTCGGCCAAATGACTTAGATAAGGATATGTATATTAATAATAAACAATTTGGGGTTCGTTTGGCATGTTATAGTAAGTGTATTAACCATATAGTGAAAGAAAACAAAAAGACACGGTAAAAGTTAAATTATTTAACTTAGAGTTAAATCTAATTGATAATGTTAAAATAAGAACCTAAACTTGTCTAAGTCCTATTGGTTGATAGGATTTCGACCCATCCCCACTTTAGCTTCGAAATAAGACCCTTTGGAACCATTATAAACCGATTTTGACTTTAATATAAAATAATATTTTAAGATATTCCTAAGGTGCCCCTCTCCTCCCTTATAAAAGGACACCTCCTCCCCCTCCTCCTCACACCAATTTGAGCACTCAAGCTCGACCAACCCCTGCCAAAATCTCTTCTCCACTTCCCTAGAAACATCCTAGAGGTTCTGGTCTTCCTCAAAGACCAATTTTAGTGCCCTAAGAGGAGGTCTCAAAGAGGCACTTCAAAGAAGAGGTAATTACCATTACCAATTCTTTGATCTTTATTTCTTCTCCCACTTATTCTTCTTAGGTTGTTTCATTATGAAGTAATAACATCAGTATCACTCATATACTGATATGTTATTATAAGTATGAAACAACCCTATTTCACCATCTATCCATCCTATGGAAAAAGAAATCACCGCGCGTGCGTACGTACGGAATACCGTCTCCACGCCGTGGTGTAATCTATTTTCCACCACCACCTTACATGGATGGGTATAATGGTGTAAAGAATAACTATACATAGTTATTAAAACATCATATTGATTCTGATATATTTTATAATCCACTCCAATTCAATTCAATATTTATAGAAATGATATCATCGCTTGTGCGTACGTACGGACTACCGTCTCCACGACGCGATGAGATTCATTCTCCATGTTAACCATTTAAGAATGATTATAATGTATATATAAGAAATAATAATGAAATATATGACATTATAAAGCTACTGGATTTATGTATATATATACATATGTATGTCATCTACTTACTTCCATTTCAAGACAATAAGGAAAAGAAAACAGCGTTCATGCGTACGTACGGACTACCGTCTCCATGAACGGTGTTCTTCATTTTATTTATCTACCCATTATATATATATATATACTGAATATATATGATATATAAATCATATTTTATATTCTGGAAGTGAGTAAATCATGATATAAGTAATAATGATGTCAAGAACAACAAGTCAAAACACCTACGATAAATGAAACGATTTTACCCAAAACGCTTCTTTAACATGGAATTTACAAAAGAACGGGTAATATAATGTCATAAGTGAACCATATATGATATCATAACAATTAATATGATTCTGTAATAAGTCAATAACATGATTTAAATCATTATACAGGAGGTTCGGACACTTACAAAGCAAGTCGGACCTAAGGTAAGGGAAATATCACAATCTCATTTTTATCCGAGATTGTTTATTCGTAAGTATTTACTGGGGTGTATTTTATCATCCACATCCATGTTTACTCAATATGTAATATTATTTCCATCCACCTAAAATTGTTTAAATCCATTTTTACCCTTTGGTGAGTTTTTAGTAATACGTATGAAAGGAATCTTTTGTCGTTTTTCGTACGAGGTACTTTTTGACTTTTCCGACAAAAGTACGAAGAATGTTTTTTTTAACTTATACGGCACGAACAGATTTCTACTGTTTTATAAAGCCTTATTTTCATGAATCTTCCTCTAAAATATTTCATGACTATTTTCAATAAAATCTCTTTCTTTTAAAATTGCATGATGTTTTGTGAAAAGAAATTGATTTTGAAGAAGAAAGGATATTTTCCTCAAGAATTCAATTCAAGTGTTTTATCAAAATTAATTTCCATCTAAGATAATAAAGGGTTATGTTTCTATCCATATTTACATTGATTTGACTATGTTGTGATGGAATTATGTTTATGAATTCCTTTATCTTATATGAATTGATTTATGATGTCATGATGTTTCAAGAATCCCATTTTTGTTACATGTGTTATGCGATGATGTATGTTTTATGATTATGTGGCACACATAAGAAAGGATTCATTATAAGATGGGTGGGACCTATATCTCCCTCCAATGCATTGGGTAATGATTTTATATCTCATGAGATAGACATGGCTGGAACGGAAGGTTATTTCGGTTCAGTGATACAGGACTGAAACGAGGAGTGAACTCGGTTCAGAAAGGGACTATGTCCACTAAGATAGTCTTGGAAATGAGTCATGACTAACAAGAAATGATTTTCCATGATTATGTGTGCATGCCACAAAGTTTCAAGTTTCATGTTATGATTATGGGGATCTCATTTTCACTGCTATGATTTATCCCATGTTATGATATTATGAGCTCTTTTGCAGGTTAAGATTTTCAAAAGCTATGTTCTTATGTATATGATGTGATTGATATTTCTTTTGTTTACCCTTACTGAGCATTTCAGCTCACCCTTTTATGTTTTATTTTCCCTAGGATATAAAGAAAGGTTTTTAGGTAAAAAAGGTAAGATCTTTATGTGAGATATTGAAGATCTTTCCCCACGATTAGAAGATTACGTTCCGAGTTTCCAAAGACACTAAACTATTACGATCCTTGTGTGTGTGTTTTTGTTATGTACTAAGTATTCCGCAAAAGTAATGTAATGTCCATGTACGATAAGGTTCGGGTCTCTACATCTAAGTTGGTGTTTTCTATGTATATACTCGAGGGACTATGAAGAAGATGGTGGGACTCTATAATTCATGTTATGGTTCATAAGGATGTTATATAGGATTCCCTCAAGAAAATATCTTTTCGTGAGATTTATCCTGATACATTACATGTGGCGAGGACTCTGGAGTTTCTATGCTTAGAGAAGGTGGATCATAACGTTCTAGAGTATACTACTATCTTTGCTGAGTTAGTTTATTTTTTACTAGATTTTGTCATTAATGAGTAAATAAATCCTAAGAGGTTTGAGGAAGGGCTAAGGCCTAACATTCAGTAAATTTTTATAATCATATTCCATAAAAACACTTTATAGGTTGCTAAAAAGTTTTATTATGATGAAGAATAAATTGCTTGGAGTACTTGATCTGGTGGATCTTTAGTTGATCAGTGATTTTATATGGTGTATCTTCTAGAATGAAAGAAAAATAGAAAAATGTTTAATTTTCCACAAGACTAGTATCAGGGGGGTGATAGGGTAGTAGCAGGTTTTTTGCTACCATTGACAAATGATAGGAAATCCCAAGACTAAATTTGTGGGGGATTCAATGAATTATCACCTTTTTATATTATACTTCTATCTATAAAACATTTTAGAAAAGATATCTTATGGAAGTATAGTTGGATCCACTATCACTAGGGGTTCAATGATTTCTAAAGATTTTTCAAAGAGTGGTTGGTATAATCCTCATGCCAAGGGAGATGATCATTTGGCTATGAAAAAATGATTATACACAGTAGAGTGTTTACTATATGAATCTGATGTAGCAAAAGATACTGTTAGAGGTATAGTGTTTATCTCATGTTCTATGGTGATTTATTTGTTTGATATGGGTTCTACTTATTATTTTATATCATCAATGTTAGATTATGTTTTTGGATGTCATTAATAACTTATTTCAGTCCTTTTGGATCTTTCAATGGAATTAAGAAAGCAATATAAACAAGTTTTTTATATGTACCACATGTTGGGTAATTATTTATGTCTTTCAGGTGTAGTGGGACTTCATAGTGCATGATCTTCACATCATAGAATTTATTACTATCATGGATTTGATTCTCATTATTTAGGCCTATATAAAAATATATCCTTGTCAATTTTAGTTCTCATCTATTAATGGGGACAATCGTAGTTTCTAGGGTGAGTGGGATTCTAGTTCAGGAAGGGTAGGGAATATTGCTCCTTATGACATGGCAGTCTTTTTTTGGTTTTCAAAGATGTTTCTTGATGCAGTAGATCCTTTCTTGGCTTTTCAACTTACTATAGTTTTATGTGTGTACCCTATGGTATTTCCTAATGATTTTTATGTTTTACCACCACCAAGAGAGTTTGATTTTACTATTGACCAACTCTCTACCATGATTCTTGTTTTTATGTGGTATTAAAATATGGAACCTTCTATGATAGTGTAACTTATGGTATAGGTAGAAGACCTAGAGAATAAAGGGCTTTTTCATTATAGAATGCCACCATGATCTTGGTTTGTGCTCTTTTCTATGAAGGAAGAAGAGAGAAATGGAATTTTTATTAATTATCTAAAGATTAAATGGGTCTCTATTAATAATGAATTTTCTTTTTAAATTATTGATAATATCATTGGTCATCTATGAGGGTATTGTTTGTTTTAGTTGAATGAACTATGGCTAAGGTATCACCAATTGATAGTCTGAGAAGTGGATATACATAAGACAGCATTTATGAGTTGATATCTGAATTTTTATTTTCTATTTATCGCATTTAATCTCACAAATACTCATGCGATGTTTATGTATTTTATGAATTAGATATTTCATCGGTTCTTGGAATTTTTTGTTATTGTGTTCATGTATGGTATTTTTCTATTCTCCATGATAATGAATGAGTATATTGAGAATTTTGATATTAATATTGGAACATTGACAAATCCTCTTCTATATGGTACGCTTTCCAAGTGTGATTATTGTATCTGAGAAGTGATGTTTCTTATGCATGTGATATATGAGAGGGGAATCTCATTACAACCTAAAAAAGTTACAATATGTTATTTACTAGTAGTATCATTAATATGTCATTGAGAACCAGAGCTTCTTGGGTTTGGTAGGTTAATATATAAGGTTTTATCAAGAATTCTATAATATTGTTTCGTCGATGATAGCTCATGTAAAGGTTAAATCTTTTAATGTAATTACATGTTTTAGATAACTTTTGATGAGATGAATATGAGGATAAATTCAGTACCTGTTTTGACTCAGTAAAATTCATTATTGGGTTATGATATTTTCTATTATTCTCCATGTAAGGTTTTGGGATGTGTCTTGATGTAGGAGAAATAAGTTGTTTCTTATAGATCTCACTAGTTATTACCTCATGAGAAGAACAACCCTACCTATGGTCTTTATTTGGTAGCTTTTATGTATAAAACAAAAACATGGTGTCAATATCTCTTTGGGGAATAAATTATGGTATATTCTGATCATAATATAATGAAATATATTTTCCCTTAAAGGGATATAAATTTTCAAGAGAGATTATGAATATAATTTTTTTTGAATTTTTATTTTGATATTTCTTATACCCTTAGAAAAAGAAATTTGATTACCAATGCATTGAGTAAAAAATTAAGAAATCAATCAGTGATGTAATCGATTGATGAGTGAAATTTTCTGATATTGTTTACTAAGATGAACATTGGATTGGAAGAGGTTGGTTGATATGAGATCTTGGATTTGATGAAAGGTGAATCATCTTTTGGTGAGATATTTTGGCTCGATAAGCTGGTAGACACTGAGTTCCAATGATTTAGTAAAATTATTTTTGTTGGAGATACCTCGGGTGAGTGGTATGGGTCTTTTAGTAGAGTATTATGCATTCATAGTTGGATAGTAATTCAATTTTCCATGAGAAATGTTTTCTTTATAGTGGACACGAATATTGATAGTTCTTGAACCCTAGGGAGTCTAATATATATTTATAAGTAAGGTTTTAAGGATTGTGGTGATGGATTAAATGTTTGATAGAAAATATTTTCCATGGTTCCTTACATGTCAATGTTTTAATGTAGAATACCAGAGACTTATGGGGTTCTTAAAACCTTTACCCATTATGGTATAGAAGTGGGATGATATCTCTATAGATTTTATTTCATTGGATTTCCAAGGACCCCTATTGGGAAGTATGTGATTTTTTTTCATTGATCAATTCATGAAATCACTGGATTTTGAACCAATCTGGGAGTTGATGAATGTGAACCAGCATGGAAACTTTTATGTCTGAGATATTGTGAGATGTCATAAAGTTTCCTCTATAATTATATAAGAATGTGATCTAAGGTTCACAACCAGGTTCAATAAATGTTTGTATAAGGATATGGGATACTATATTAAATTAAGAACATATCTATAGATGGATAAGAAGATAGATAGTGTAATTATTGGTTATAAAGGATATGATTTGGTATTTTGTTCTTGATTTAGGAGGATCTTGGGAATATAATATTTATTATTTTGAGTTTGCCTATAATAATAGTTATCAGGATTATGTATATATTGAACCCAATAAGGATTTTTATTGGTGAACAAGTAGATATCCCTTTTACTAGACATTGTTAGGAGAGTGGTACTTGGATGGTCCATGTCTTGTTCAAGAGATGGAAGATACAGTTTAGTTCATCCAATGGAATTTGATCTAGGGAAAAATTTGTTATAAATCACATGAGGATCATCAGTGTAGACCTTTGTAGTTTGAGGCTAGTGATCATGTCTTTCTCACAGTTTCACTTCACATGGGACATTGCAGGTTGGGTAACTAGGGTAAGTTGGCATAGAGTTTGGTGTTCCACATTGATATCATTACATAAATGGGGAGGGTGGCCTATGGATTTAACCTTTTTCCATTTTGATAGTTATAAACAATGTGGTTCATGTCTCTCAGTTTAGGATGTGTATACCAGATCAATCCTATATGATTAGATGGGATGATATTGATCATGAGTATAATATCACATTGGATGAGAATCTGATTTAGATAATGGTTTTTCTGGATAAGGTATTGTGTCGTAAAATGATCCCCTGGTAAGGGTATTATGCAGTATGGAAAGTATATCCATAAGACATGTGAGTGGTATTTGTGGATGAGACAATAACGACATTCTTTTTTTGTGGACTCTAGATCATGATGGATTCTTTAGAAATGAATGTGGTTTTGGAGGGGAGATTGGAACTTTCAATTACCTTTCAGTAAAATATGTATTAACCTCTTTTTCATTATTATTTGGGTGAGTAATGTCAAGATAGAATTGGGTGGATTACTATAGTGTTGAAGTCAAGTCTTTTTCTGAATTTTATTTATAAAACCTATAATTCTGTAGAGAATTTGGGATTTACACATAATGTAATTAGATCAAACAACATTTAATCATCTCCTACAAGATGTTTTGAAATGAGTACACATTTTGAAAAGTTAAAAGTCATGTATAGAATACATGTTGTGTAAATATTAGTGATATTTTTTTAACGGTGATGAGTTTTTTTGGTGTATTAAGTTTTAATGGATTAAAAAATGTGTATTGGGGTTACATGCCTTGTATTGTTAAAATATTTTGGTTTAACAATGATTCATGGGTGGCTTATCATTTAATTCATTACATCCCTCATCTATATCAACTTAGAGGCTCTTCTTAAGTGATTGTTGGTGACCCATTGACATAATGTTCACTTGGTAAAATGAGTAATAAACATTGTGGTTGGATTGCTTCTCTCTGCGTATGTAATCCATCTATATTATCTTTGGTTTTGGTTTTTTATGTTTTAGATGCATATTTTAGATTTGATATTTTTTTATCAACAATTATCAGTTCCATGGTGTTCCTTATCATTCGAGGGTTGTTCTCTTGGTTTTTTTCACCGTTGTCAAAAGTATAAAGGTTTCTACTTTTTGTGGTAGATGTTTCTATATAATGGGTTAAATTGATTAAATTCATGTTATTATGGGAATATCCTTCGGGGTATTCATTTATTTGAAGTGAGAAATGGTTTTTAATTATTTCTTGGAATGTAAAATGTCTCCAAAAGCTGTTTTTTATTTGAAAAATGATGTTCGTGATTTGGAAACGAGTTTTCAAATTCCAAAAAAGATTGTATTGACATAGAAAATGTTTTATGAAATTGTGATATTGGTTTTAAAAATGTATTAGACAATAACATATTGGGAAGCTTGGGGTTTAAGGAAATAGATATTGTTTTCTGTAGTGTGTTTTTCACAACCAGGAGGTTACATTTTGTGATGTTGACAAGTAGAACTCGATATCTCTTGGATCCAATGTAATGCATGGTTATGATTTTGGGATTATAGTATACACTGTCCCATAGCCTTGATATCCAATATTTGATGTTATTGATAATTTATGGTTATTTATAACATGTTTAATTTTATCAGGGATTCTTTACTAATGATTTTATATGAGGTTGTTTCATATAGATTTTCATGATAGGTTGATTCAGGGATATGTGTTTATCTTTAACATATTGATGCATGGATATGATTTCAAAATTTTTCACAATTTCTAATAATGAATTTTTGATAATATGAAATGAATTTATGAAAACCAATAGTGACAAATGACAAATGGATTACAATGGGATTTATTGTATGAAAATGATCTGTAAAACTATTTTACTAATATAGAATTTATTCATTATTGATATTATGCCTTGTATAAAAATGATTTTTGTATAATAATAGTCTTTATCACACATCCAAATTTTTCCATTGTATGTTTTTAGATGTCTTATTGAATGATTCTAGTGAGGGGAAGAGAATATTGATGTATGTTGACATATCCTGTTGTTGCGGCTTTTAGTTGAGGTTGGTCAGGATGTGACTATTGATTACGTGGGAGCCTGAATTACTTTCTGGATTAGACTATTTTGGTGTTTGATTTTATGTCCTCATGGGATCTTCTATTTCTCCACATGGTAATATAGTTGTATGTCCTGTTTTTCTTATCTTCATGAATTTTTTTAGAATCTTTTATACCCTTATCATCAGACAGGTTTGTTTGGGTGGCTTGTCTAGTTGACATGTGTTGGGTAATCGCAGACATAGAAAGATTTTTCTATCTATTTTTTAGGACATATAATTATATTAAAATTTAACAATGTGTGAATTCCATATTAGATTAGTGAATATTTTTACCAACACAGATTTTAGGGAAGAAATCCTAGTTGATCTTAAAAAATTTCATATTGTGGCATCTAGGGATATTACTATGACTGTGTTTAAAGTATATAATTTCCATGGCTGGAATTTTGTTATCAAATTTTTATTTGAGATTAATCATGTATACCGATGCATATGGTTTCATTGATAATTAAAAAGATATATCCTACTAGGGTACATAGTTGATTTTTTCTTTTCAATGGTTAAAGAGTAGGTTGATGGCATAAAAATATTCATTTTATCCAATATTTTTATGTTAAACATTGTGTATTTTTATGCATTAGAAATGGGATTAGGTTTTTTATTGATATAGTTCAATCATGTAGTGTCATATATTTCATCATAGTTAATCCTACATGATATGAATAACCCTACAAAATATTTTATGCTAGGGGTACTTGTAAATAATTTATGTTTTGGAAAAATTATTTTTTATGAGAATTATTTCTTACATACTGGCCATAAATACCTCATTTATACATTTCAAAAAAAATATTTAAACCTTAAATAGTGGATATGGGTTAATAACTAGTTATAATTATTTATCAGAATGTCCCTATATTAAATAGGTTAAATGGATCTGTGTTAGATTAAAATTCATTCATCTTGGTGAGAAAGGGATTTAATTAATGGAATTAATGGCCTAATTTAACTCAATATGATGTGTAATATCTATATTTGTGTTTTAGTTGAGAGTTAAATGCACACATTATATTAGAGGTGATATGGTATTTTTTTCCTATTAAAAGATTTATCATCATGGTTGACAAATATTTTCAATGATTTTTTCAGAAAATATTGTTAACTACAAATTTAAAGGGTCAGGGGAGAATTTATATAACCATGAAAAACTGTTTTTAAATGGTATGTATGATCATTAGAGGTCATTGGTAATTTTACAGTTAATTCCCATTATGATATGGAAGTAGGAAAATTTAAGTACATATTAAATTATAAGGTTATCGATGGATCATATAGGGAAATAAATTGTCAATTATTATTGATCATTGGATGAAAGTAACTCACTTATTGGATAGATCGTATACTCAAACAATTAAATAACTAGTAGTGTTATTTGTTAATAAGATGGTAAAATTATATGGATTACCAAAGATAATTTTATCTTACTATGATACAATATTTTCATAATGGTTCTTTCAGGGACAACAAAGGGAATTTGGAACTCAGGTAATGTATTGTAAAATGTATCACCCGTAGAATTATGGGTATCTTGAGTAGATGATAAAATATTAGTGGATACTCAATCTTCATGTATTATAGATTTTTATTACAGTCAGCATTACTATCTAAATTGGGTGGGATTTCAATATAAAAATATTTGTCATGTATCAATTAAAATGGATCAATTCATGGATTTATATAGTTAAACTTTCATGTTTCCTCAATTTTATATGGATGTTAGATAATTTTCTCTAGCTTAAAAAATATGTGATTAAGATACTCTTGATTGGGTTCATAAAAGCATGGATTGGTTTATTATTCCACAAAGTTATTAAATATTATATTTTTACTGAATAAATTTTTAGATACTAGGTTATTTAATAATAATACATTGAAATATTTCTATATATTATTCAAGATATAGGGACTGATGCGGCATGACATACCAAGACCATGTGTACCTGAAATTAATTTTATAAATATATGAAATATTTTATATATTGTACTCACACTATTAGATAATGAAAATTGGATAACTCATTAATGGTTTCTCGGATTTAAAATAAATGACAATAGCTAGTTCTATAATGTGTTGTTTACCCTAAGTGTGACATAATGTAAATCGTCTTGGTCAGTTCGGACTTGTCAGTCATTAGTGAAGGATTTCTTTTATGAAATTTTATGAATTAATTAATTAAATAAATAAATGGAAATTCTTAACCCAAATTAGGGATTATAAATTATTTTTTTGATATTTTCTCATATAATATAATTTTTTAAATGGAGTCTCAACCCTCCCGACTCCCCATCCTCTCTTTAAAGAATGACATTATAGAATTGAGATGAACTCTCAGACTTTGGCAGATTAAGATGCAACAGATCATTCCCCTTTGTCTAAGAACATGTTCTGCATCAATGATGATCAACTGAATCCAAGATGGACTCATTATTTTTGTTTTACAACATAAATTAAATTTTTGTCATATTTAATCTAATTCTGTTGACCTGTACCTTTGGATTCAAACTTTTCATGAGCCTGAGTATCGACTTATGATTATATTTGGGTTTTTATAACTCAATTTTAGCAACTATGATCGTTTGGAAAAGAACACCTGACCAATTATATGATCCCTTGTTTTGGTTCCACTCCCCCTATATTTCTATGATTTCATCCCCATAGGATTCCCTCGAATTCTGTATCAATGATTTTCGTGCGACATGAGCTTGATCGACCACCTAGAATGAGGTAGAATCTCATCATATTCACTAAATGGGGACATAATTTTCTTGTGAGGCATTGATCTATGAACGACTTGGAATTAGGATGAATAATATGTTAGTTTTATGATGATATAATAAAAAAAATCATTTGGTGGAACTCTAATAATTCATCCAAATTCTAGGCTTCAATTTAGGATGATTTGTGATGAATAAAAAATCAGTTTTGTGTTCTTATGTAATATCTAGTGACTTTTGAGCCAATCCATGTGACGTTGAAAAAGGGGAAGGTTGATTAAAAGTGCATGAAAAGTTTCAGAATAGATCTAGAGCTTCTATAAAGAAACCCAGCTACACACAGTGTTAAATGTAGAACACACATTGTGTAACCCTCCCATAGTGACGACAGTAGGGTTTGTGAAAAATTAGCGATAACACAACATGTATTCCCTTGACACATAGTGTTTTACCACACCATGTGAGGTAAACCGTTTGGATTAGCACATGGAAATATTCTGAGAACATTAACATGGGTTGGAAACATGAACAACATCTTATGTTGACCAACACGCCATGTACAAAAGTACATGGGCACTGAGTCCAAGTACACAGACACAACCCACACACACGGGTAGGTCCCAGAGATAAACAAGGCTTGTCATGTAGACCATAAACTGTGTTTTCCCCAACATGGGATAGATCCTGTTTCCATCCAGTGTCTTTACCATGCAATGAAAATGGGTCACATGCCTTGTTAGTCCCCTGACACATCATGTACTTCTTGAGATCAACTAATTGATCATCAATCCTCTATATCTAGTTTGTTTGAACATGGATTTGTTCCCACGAGATTCCTATCTTGAGTTTATTTTCAAATATAACAAGAAGGTTCCCTAGGATTTGTCTTTAGAGGAAAGATGTCAATTTTCTGAGTTGGCATGTGCAGAGGTGACACCTGATAACGGCAGTGTACAAACATGACCACCAGAGCAGTACCGGGCATACCCTCCATCTAGGCTAGGAAGTGGCATTCTGCGAAGACTATTTTGGGATTATCCTATACTTGGGATGGGAAGTGGTATTTCTCATGATGAAAATTCTGGGCTTACCCTCCATTAGTGTTTGGTGGTGGCGTTCCCTGACGATCATTCTGGGTTACCCTCCAGCGGGGCTTGGAAGTTATGTACCATGATGTCTATCAATGAAAGACCCTCGTCGATGCAGCATAGTGGTGCAGAGAAGTTAGTCTTACCTAAAGAATAAGGAGAACGATGGGTGCTTTCCCCACTAAGATGCATACTTGTGACGTGAGCCAAACAATGTGGGTGAGTCACTGCCACCCAAAGCAGATAGTATCGATGTGTCGTTATTTGAGCCCCTTTAACTTGTTCTTTTTGGGTAGTTACTAGGATATTTAGGACATCATAGAAGGTTGTTACCATGAAACTGATGGCTACCCACTTTTAATGGGTTGGGATGTGAGATGGAGACCCCCCGACCCTCTAGTTTGGGTTCCATTGAATGAACATGTCTATTGTTGGATGGAGATGCACTCCTCTGTTCACGTTTAATATACCATGTTTCTATAATTATTCATTAATGTTGTGTCTATTATTGCTTCCCCTTTATCTTTTCAGGGAATTCTACTGAGTAATTTTTTACTCACCCCTGCATTGGCTTCAGAAAAAATTGGTCATGTCTTTTGCAGGTGACAGATAGCTCGATCATGGCTACCGGGGTGCGTATGGATACAGGTTTCGTGGACCGTGTGTTGTTGTTAAAATTGGGATTCAAGAGCTAGGCCCCCTATGTAGTCTATTTTACCAGTTGTTTCATGTGGGACCAATTTATGGTTTGGGTGCGTGATTGTACCTATTTTTTACCCTGTAGTTTTCACTGATGTACTTTTTACTATCTTGAGGTTCATGCATTTTTACTTTACTGTATAGAAGGTGCATGATTTATTTCGTTTCCCTTTCCAATTTTTCATCAATTTTGTTGTGTGTTTGTATATAGGTATTTAGAAAAAGTACTCCCCATGTTTTTATGCATTTATAATTAGACACCAACCCTTGGAATATGGAGGCGGGCTTGGGGTAGTTGTGGAACATTCTTGGATTAGTTGGGGTCATGACAATGTGGTATTAGATCAAGTTCATTCATTGGGATGTTGTTCAGATGTTACCACTTGAAAGGATTTTTTGGGATTAGGTAAAAATATTTAAAGTGTCTTGATAGAGGCTCTCAAGCTACAGAGTCCATTGTTAGTGTGAAGGCGGACATAGCCATTCTCTTAGACCCTAATCACCTGCTTGTCGACTCGGTAACATTAGACATAAGTTGTTGTGAACAGTGGTACATGAATAATATATGATTATATTCTTTTTATATCCTTCTTGAGTCATATATCCACTCCTTTGATGATTTATATGTATACTCATCTGACCTCAGTACTCCTTGGCCACTTTCAGGATGCGTCTGTGACAATAACCATCCAGGACTCTAAATTTGGTTCTTGATGACCACATGATGAGTGAAAAGGCCTCAGTTATATCACCATCATGTGACCCCCTTCCTCAGAGTGGACTGGTAGCAACACATCCACATTTTGAGCAGCAGTTGGTTCTAGTAGGATAGTCTGATAAAATGGGCCGAATTAGCACACATTATGAGTTTTAGTAACATTGACTGATTTTATCTCATGGGGAGCTCGATACTCATGTTATAAAAGACTAGCTGGAGTTAGTGGACCGCAGGTTCATACTTGGTCAGATCCCGAAGGACTGGAGGTTGGTATGAGTATCCAACCTTCTTCATTATGCAGTGGGGAGCTGATAGAGCCTTGTTACTAAGAAATGTGATGAGACGATGATCATGTGGGACGACCATCAACATCTCTTTAGTGAGGATTACGACACCTCTTTTTTTCAGTCCATACTGATCTAGATGCTTCTGGAGATACATCAGTGTCGGATGATGGTGGTGGAGTATGCAACAAGGTTCACTGATCTTAACCTCTACTCCCAAGATATGGTACGAGATGGATAATTTTGTCCACTGAAGATTGAGCAGGGGCTCCATAGAAAGATCTAAGTTGGAGTAGTTTCCCTGTGTATCCCCACTTATTCTTGGGTGCTAGAGCGACCACATGTGAAGGAAAGATTTATATAAGAAGGACACCAGTTAGTTGGAACTGGTGGTAGGTCAGACAGAGTTGAGACTTCTTCAGCAGCGGGCAGGTAGGTGCCAAATCTCTTAGGATAGGAGACCCTTATATGAGAAGACTCAGGGGTGTGGTTTTGCGTGTTTGAGGCAGCACTGATCCAAACAATATCCTGTGGAGGGATTATCTTATAGTTTTGATAGTTATGGTCACATGGCCTAGTACTTCCCAAACAGACGTACTGAGCATCCCAGGTAGGCACCAGACATACAACCATGATAGAGGTAGCGTTATGACCATGGGTCCCCCAATCTGGGATAGGGAGCTCCCTAGGGAGGCAGAGGTGGAAGTGGAGTGGGAGGAGCTACATGTGGTGGATGGTGTTATAAGAAACTCCCACCACCACCACAACCACGTGGCACATGTCTATCTTAGGGATCCGGCGATCAGTGTCATGGACACCTAGAGGATATGAGAGTTCACAATCTAGTGGCACACGAGATGATTAGATGTATAATTTATGTTTACTCTAATATTTCCTTAGTATGAGTAGACATAGGTGCTAGCCACTCATTTATCTCTTGAATATTTTTTGTGGGATATTTTTCTCCCAGTAGAGACACCTGTATAGAATCTACTCCTAGAGGTTCCTACCGAGAATGATTCCATTGTATCATCCATCTACTGGTAGTGTAGGCTTATTCTTTGAGGAGAGAGGTTATTGTGGGACCTATTGGTAATCACTGTGGATCCATATGATATCATTGTGGGAATGGATTGGATTTCAATGTTTCCATTCCAAATTTACTATCATCATAGAGTAGTCAGATTCCTTCATACAGATGGGATGAGATTATCCTTTTCAGTGAGAGATTCCTAGTAGAGGGACCAGTGGGCACTACAAGCAAGAGGTAACCGCCTGTCACCCATCATCTATGGAGTATAATCCTTGTAGAATCATACTCTTAAGGCTTCAGGATCTCATTATTTATAGAGGATTATATGGACATCTTTCCCAAAGATGTTTTGGGACAACCTCTGAGGTGGGACTTCAAGTTCTGTATTGACTTGCTTCCAGAGACTACCCTGATATCTTCTGTGGCATATCATATGGTTCCCACTGATATCCAAGAGCTAATTTTCTAGTTACAGGACATTATAGAAAATGGTTTCATTGGACTCAGTGTATCCCCATGGGTGGATTTAGTTTTTTTGTAATGAATCAAGACAAGAGCTTACGAATTTGCATAGATATTCATTTCCATAACCAAACCATGATAAAGAAAAGGTACCACTTGACAAGGATCAATTGTGTATTAGATCAGATCAGAGGGTCAAGATGGTTCTCTATGATTTACCTTAGATCTGGTTACCACTAATTGTGAGTTCATGAGGATGATATCTGAAAATTTTCCTTTATGTGTCACTATGGGCACTATGAGTTTCTTGTGATGCCCTCTGGTGTGACACATTCCCCCACCTCCTTCATGTATTTGATGAACTATATAATTCCAACATATTAGGATGAGTTTTCCATTTTTTACAACAACCACATACTCATCTACACTACTATAATGGAGGAACATGCAGAGGACATGAGGAAGGTCCTTTATTTTCTTCGTGAGCACCAAATATACGACAAGCTATCAAAATGACAATTATAGATACAAAAAGTTAATTACATTGTATATTTCTTTTCATATCTGGGTTGGGCGATGGATCCAATAAAGGTTGATGAATGTATTTCTTGGGAACCACATGGTAATTCATTGGAGGTGTGGATCTTTCTTATCCTGGTAAAATACTACAAGGGAATTATTGAAGACATATCTCAAATTTCATCCCCTCTTACTTCCCGGACATGAAAGGGAATGATATTTACCTAGACTAAGTAATGCTAGAATTCCATTGTGGAGTTATGATAGATACTGACAAGTGATCGAGTTTTGCGGTTACCAAAGGAGGGAGTTGAGTTCGTGGTTTGTTACAATGCATCAAGAGCTAGGATATGTTTCAAGTTGATGTATCATTATGCTGTCATCACATATGGATTGAGGCAGATGAGACCCCATGTGAATAATTATGTGACACATGATCTAGAGATAGAAGTTGTTGTCTTCACATTGATTATCTGGCGGCACTACCTTTTCGGAGAGAAATTTAGAGATTATTAAAACCACCAGAGTCTCAGGTACGTCTTCACTCAGAGAGATTTGAACATGAGACAGTGACGATGGTTCGAGATCCTACAAGACTATGACTTTGAAATCATTTATACTCTAGGTAAGGGAAACATTTTAGCAGATTCCCATATCTAGATGTCCTAGGATTTCCTGGAGCATGAAGCTTTAGAGTATTTTCCCTCCCTACAGCTTACCCTAGTGGATATGGAGGGTAAAAAAAATTTGATGATGTTGACTCTTATTATCCTCAAATGTTTGAATGTTTCTTGGCTGGGGAACATTGGATGTGAGGATCTTCGTGATCAAATATCCATAGGTGATGCACCTGATTGATATTATAAAGGGGGGAATCATGTGATCATGTTTCAATGGTGGACAATATTTCCATTGATTATGTGGGATGAAGTGATGTGGGAGTTCCAAAATTCTCTCTTAGTTTTACATCTTGTTGTGGTGAATATGTACATGCATCTCTAGTGACTGTATTGGTGGTCTTAAATGAGATGGAGTGTAGTTGAGTTCATCTCCCGATACCTTACATATCTGCAAGTAAAGGATGACCACCAGGTTCCAACATGTTTTTTATATCATCTTGTTATCCGAGAATGAAAGTGGTACAATATATCCATGGATTTTTTCATCGTGATTCCACACACACTGAATGGTCACGATGCCATCTAGGGGTAGTTGTCTAGCTCATGATGTCAGCGCACTTCCTTTACATTAGATTGTAGGGTTCAGTGGAGATTTTGGGGAAGATGTACCTGTGATAGATTGTCCTATGTCATAGGGTACCCTTGAAGATTGTCTCTGATCAGGACACTCAATTTTCATCATGATTGTAGAGGGGAAGGTAGGAAGCATTCTGGACACAGTTGTGGATGAGTATATCCTTTCACCCCCAAATTGATGGGCAGACCAAGCTCACAATCTGGGTGTTGGAGGACATGTTGAGAGCATGCGTTCTAGATTTCGTCCAGAGCCGGGAGGATCACCTTCCATTGTACGAGTTTGTGTACAATAATAGTTACCACTCCACTATCAACGTGGATAATTTTGAGGCACTGTTCGAAAGACCTAGAAGGTTATACTTATGTTGGATGGTGATTAGAGAATCCTCTCTCATGGACACAGAGAAGGTGCAGGCGACAACGGAGAAGGTGACGGTCATTTTTGAGTGGATTAAGACAACCCAGAGCAGAAAACAATTCATAAAAAGACTTCCATCATAGGCCATTGGAGTTCAATCAGGGAGACCACATCTTCGTGAGATTCATCTAATAACATGGAATGAGGATTTTTAGCCGAGGAAGGATGCTATCCCTGAGGTTTATCATCCCATTTTAGATCATGTGGAGGATTTGGGAGGTTTCATGCCACCTCTCCTTAACCCCGTAGCTAGATCGGATAGATGTCATTGATGCACGCCTGTCGTAGGGCGTGGAAAAACAATTATTTCCTAAGTTAAAATGTAGTTAAGTGGTTGACCTAGGATGTCTCCTGAAGAGGAGTGCATACAAAACGAGTTTTCACTTTAAAACGAGGGTAAAAGAAATGTTGTGTTTTTGAAATGAAATTTAAAATTAAAATGATTGAAAAACTATGATTTTTAGAAGGGTGATTAGGTTGGGGTCGATTTCCTAATTATAATGCTATCCTTGTTCAATTTAATTCAAATCTCTTCTTCTTAGTTGATTAAAGTGAGTTTCCACAATCGTTTCCTCTCACTTCCTTGTTGAAATTCTTATTGTGAGAGAAAACCTTACCAAGATCTTGGTTTGGTCAACTATCCTTCCATGTGTAAAATAATTGTATTTAATATCCTTAATTTAAATGGGAAATACCCGATCGGGTTTTGTTTATCCCAAACAATCAATAACATTCACTACACCTTTTACACGTACTGACGATCGTCGAGTACGGCACCACTAATTCATGGTTTATTCCATCGTATATAAATAAGAAATTAGTGGAGGGAGATATTGATTATTTTACCAAGGCAAAAATAAATAACAGAATTAATATTCAAGAATGATAGAACTTGATAATAAAATCCTCTATAAGAATTTGAAAACAACTTTTAAGAAGAAAGAAATTTATTCAATTGCGTCCAAGAACTCAAGCATTACAATGTAGAAAAACAACCCTTCCCCAATCACTCCAAATGTTTACCCCACCATGGTAAGGGTAATCGAGTTGAATTGGGAAGAATAAGGCATTACAAAACTATGAAAAAGAAAATAAATAAAAGAGAATTCTGAAAAGTTCTCCTTCTTGGTGTCCCAGAAGGAATGGGGTGGAGAATGGATGCTTTGAGAGGGTGGAGCTCTCCTCCTTTTATAGCCAGAATGCTTCCACTGAATTTCGACGCGTTGTAGACCCATTAAATGACATCTTCACACGTTGAGCCCATCTTTAATGTTGTTCATAATTCCCTTGGCCGTATCCCCTCAAAAGTTCAGCGGATTTGGACATGTATTCCGAGAGTTATGACCGTTTTACTATGAGCATTTATTCTGTCCAGTCAGACTCTCCAAAACGAAATCCTCCAGATTAGGGTGATTTAATGGCACCATAAACGGCCAATTCACTCGGTGATTCCTTCATAAAAGATGCCTCAAAACTCCTTGCGCGTACACCCACAAGAATTTCACAAGCTTTGGGCCCACAGTAGATGCGTTATGGATCCCACATCAAAACTAGGCAGAACTGAAAACAGTTTTTTTGAGCCAACTTGTGAGATTATTTTGAGCTTCCATATGGCCGATTCGGATTTTAGTCCAAATATATTAAATGAAGCCCTGGATGTGTAGAATCTGGAAAAGAATAAAATATTCAATTTGGATCAGTGTAGATAATGTTATGGCCAAACTACCGAACTAATTTAAAACTATTAAAAATCCAAAATGGCCAATTTTTACTATTCAGTTCAAAATAACACCATTATAAAAAAAATGAAACAATTTATCTTAGAAGAACAATTTTGTGGGTTTAAAACAATTATATTCAATATATATTAATTGAAATTATTTTCTCTATCAGTCATATTCCATATATCATAGCCAAAGAGATACGTGCATGACCCCACACACAATATTGATAGGATTGAGATGGAAATTGAGGATGCATCCACCTTTGAAATGTACCCACTGATGATCGAGGACTGAAAGGAGTGGGCCTTGTGTGGATATTCCATTCCTCTTATGCGAGTTTTGTGGCAGCCCGGGAACATGCATGAGTGTTTCTGGAAATGGGAGATCCAGATGCGGGCTTAGTACCCCAAGTTGTTTTATTAGTTTTTCTTTTTGGGGAAGGAAATGTTGAATAATTGAATGATGTAAAGACTTGTTTTTTGTCTAATAATACAATGAGATATTTTTAAATTTTATTCTAGATCCATAAACTAAGATGGAATGTGATACCGAGACCCGGTGTTCCTGAAATTAATTTTATAAAAATATTAAATATATTTTATATTATGCTCACACAGTCAAATATTGAAAATATGATAACTCTTAAACAGTTTTTTGACTCAGAAATCGTAGACCACAGTTTTTTCTGAAACTCAATTTTTACCCTATGTGTGATGTAATGTAAGTCTATTTGGGGAGTTTTGACCCGTTTCTCATCGGTAGAGGATTTATTTTAATTTATTTAATTAAATAAATAAATTAATTAAATTAATTAAATAAATAAAAAGAAATCATGAACACTATTTGGGAATTATAAATTCTACTTTTTAGATTTTCCATCAAAATTTTATTATTTAAATGGAGTCTCAACCATCCCCACTCCCCTCCCTCTCTTTGATGAATGAAAACATAGAACAAAAATGAGCCTTCTGACATAGTCAGATCGAGGAACAACAGATTCTTCTCCTTCATCGACGAACACATTCTACATCAATGGAAAGAAACTAAATCTAGGTATGACTCATAAATTTCATTTTACACCCTGAATTAATTTTTGATCATATTGAATCTCCATTTATCAACCTTCCCCTTTTGATTCAAACATTTCAAGATCCCCAGTACCGGTTTTCAATTCTATTTTTGTTTTTCTAACCTGATTTTCACTACTATGATTGTTTGTCCAAGAACACTTGGCCAATGAACTTAAACCTTTTTTTGGTACCTTTCCACCTAAATTTCTTTGCGTTCTTCTCTTTGGGATTCCCTTGAGTTCTTTTTCGATGATTTTTGGGTGACCCCATCATTATTAAGAACCTGGAACGAGTTGGAATCCAATCAGATTCTCCAAATAGTGATAGAATTTTCATCGAGGCATAGATTGGTGAACAAAATATAATGAGGATAAAAAATATGATGGATTCAAAATGATCTAAGGAGTAACAAACCCACAATACCACTTGGAATATCAATCCAAATCCTCAGTTTTGGCTGAGGCTGATTCACAACGAACCCAAAATCAGTCCCATCTTCCTCGGCTAGATATTGTGAATTCAGATCCAATCAAGGTGACATTGACAATGGTCATGGTTGATTTGAAGCATGGGAAATGTTTTAGCAAATACATAGAGCTTCTAGGAAAAACTTTACTACATGTAGTGTTAAACAAAAAACACATGCCATGTATCCCTCCCTCAGCAGTAGCGCTAGGATTTGGGGAAAATAGTCAATAACATGGAGTGCATTCACATGAGAGTCCATATATAACTTTTACATGTGTGGAAAATCATGTGGAGTAGCACCTGACCATTTGTTGAGCACACAGACATAGGTTGGCCACACGAATAGCATCCCATTTTAACCAACACATAATGTACCAAAGTAGACGGACACAGAGTCTGAGTACACAAACACAGACAACTAACATGGATCATCCCATGGATAAATAAACAATGTCATGTAGCCCCCATATAGGGCATGTTACCCTTAATGGGATGTATCTATTTTCCATCCAGAGTCATGGCCAGGTGGAGAAGAGAGGAAACATGTCATGTGAGTCACCTAACATGTCGTGTACTTCTTGATATCAACTGAGTGATCATCAAACCTCCATATATCATTTGTTTGAACATAGATTTTGTCTCAAGAGATGCCTCTCCAGATTTATTTTCAGGGAAATGTGATGGTTCCCTTAGAAAATTCTTTCAAGATATGATGTGAATTTTATGGTCCAGAACACGTAGAGACGATACTAGATGACGACAGTGTATAGAAAGGCTCACCAGAGTAGTATCAGGAATACCATATAGCTATGATTAGAAGTATAATTGCCCAAACATAGTTTTTTTATTACCTTCTAATAGGGCTGGGATGTGGAAGTTCACCCAAAAAAAATTCTGGACTTACCCTCCAATAGGGCTGGGTAATGGTGTTCCCCAACAATCATTATGTGTTACCCACCAATGTTTATGGGATGTGATGTTACATGATGACTACTAGAGAATGAACCTTTTCTATGAAACATAGTGATGTGGAGAAGTTTTGTTTACCTAAGTACACATCATAAAGAGGGGAGCTTTCCCCACCGATACGCGTCTTTGTGACGTGACACAAGACTGGGCGGGTGAGTTACTGCCTCCCAATGTGGATAGTATCAAGATGTAGTGATTTGAGCCTCTTTGACATGTGCCTCTTGGGTAGTTATGTTGAAATGCAGGACATCATAGATTTTTGTAACCTTGGAACTAATTTATATTGACTTTTTTTTGTTTGGGAAGTGTGGTCGAGATCCCCTTAACCTCTCATTCGGGTTTCTTTGAATGAACATATCTATTGTTGGGTACCATGTTCAAACAATAATTATTTCTAGTTTGATCTCTTACTACTTCCTCTTCAAAATTTTGGGATGTTCTACAAGTTACGTTTGTACTCACCCCTGTACGGGCTTCTCCAAACACTTGTGATGTATTTTTCAGATGACATACATGTCGATTGTGATGACAAAGGATCATAAGTATACATGCTACATGGACTGTATATGATAGTCAGGGTCGAGATTCCAGAGATGGTCCCTCTCAATAGACTCTTTTACAAGTTGTTCTAGGTTGGTCCTATTTCTGGTTTGGGCATGGGTTATGCCCCCCTTTTTACCCAATATATTTCACTGTCGTACTTTGTACATTATATATGATCTTGCAAGTTTAATTTAAATTATAGCAGTTACATCTTTTATTCCATTTCCCATTTCTCATTTTCATTGATTAGGATGTGTGTGTGTGTGTATAGGTGTTTATGAATTGGCCTCCCTAAGTTATTATTACTTAGACTCTAGATGCCAACGCATGGCCTATGGAGGTAGTCTCAGGGTATTTGAAGATCCATCCTGACTTGGGTAGGGTTTTGACAAAATTGGTCAATAAAGTTTTACATTTTTCATTGGAATTTTCTTTATGATATCCTTCAACTAATACTTCAATTTTTTGGGAATCAAGGAAAATAATCCACACAAATATGTATATCCATTTAAAATCTGGTATATGTTAAAGAAATCAACCTGTTACTATGATCTTCATGTGTAATATAGTGTAATTAATGATGTATTTAGTATATCTTGATAGAGGTGGTCTGGAAAAGATGCATAACATGTAATAAGGTGTTGTGAAATAGGTTTGGATCTATAATCCTTTTTTGAGTAATAAAATATTCATTTTTTAGGTCCTACTATGAGGGAATTATATGAAATGGAATTATATATATTGATATTATTATGGTAAAATGGTGCAATCAATGAGAAAATGTACAAACAAGAATTATACTTGTGAAAGTAATAATTGATGTTATTCATTTCTGATTATTTGTATTACTTATCCAATATAAGAATCCTTCTGATAAAATATTTTATGAATATACATATCATGGATAGTGAATTTGAAATGGAAATTAAATTTTCTTTTAAATTATATGATCTTATGTTTACTATTTTGATGAAAATTAATGTTTTGGGTAGATAAAAACTAATTGATCCATGTTACTGGATAGTGGTTGATACCAAAATTCCCTTTGGTATATTTGTGATATAGTAAATACCATTTATAGTGTAATTTGTTCCTAATATAATGATTTTAGTAAGGTAAATCGTTTTAAAGAGAAATTACCATTTCACATGGTGGTTATGTCTTGATAGAATAGTAATTGATTCATCATTTATATCATGTCTATTTACCTAGGTGTAAGTGTGGTAAAGAACCAAAATTTCCATGTCAATTTTCTTTTACATATATAGGAATTTTATGAGTCCTTGAAAATTGACGGCCCGTGATTCTGAGGCTTGGAGTTCCTAGAATAAATTTATAATGTTTTTTAGGTACGTTTAGTAAACATGCTAGGGAGTTTTTGTAACATCTGAACCGGTGCTCGGATTTGATATCTGAGGGCACCGTTGATCCCGCATATCCGATATTCACTTAAGGAGACCTTCACCTCGACCGTAGTAGGATGAAAGAGGAATTTAGTTTATCTATTTTATGTGGAAGATGAAATATAAAATAATTAACATTTTATTTTTCTTTTTAAAACCTCTCTTTTGGAGTAATGGAGGTGGGATCCACCTGAGCTAGAAAAACTACCAATTTAATTCATGGTTGTGGGGACCACCCAAACCCCACTTAATGCGGGAATACCATACAACTATCTATGGTTAATTAGGCCAATTCAATTAATTAATGGTTCTTACTTTAATTAGTTGTTAGAAATATTGTTAATAAGTTGGATCTTCATTTTTGTTGGGTTGGAGGATTTTGTTTGCAAAGGAGCTTGGGAGAATTGTGGATAAACGTTCTCTCCAATGAAAAAAACTTTCTCCAATGAAGAACTCTATCGAAGGATCCCCATAGAAGAATTAGGAACTGACCCCAAGCCTATCTTTGGAAGCTTTTAGTGGGAGCAATGAACAATGGCACCCCCAGTATAGACTTCATCTTCTACCTCTCAACACCTACAATGGATGACCTGGTAGGGGTGTGTTTTTTATTATTCTTAACTAATTTTTTATACATTGAATCGTTTCACATGAGGTGTGTGTTACCAATATAACATGGAGGGTACTGGGAAAACAAACATGGAATGATCCCTCAGCATCATCCTTGTTGACGTGTTCTTCATGATGGAGGAGGACTGTGACCGGTGTCGGTGACTGGCTCTTATAGGGCTCGGGAGTGGCGGCCACCACTCCGGCCGACAACGAATATGGAAACAGCATAACCGCACTGCTGGAGCTGGACCGCAACCTATTAGCAGTGTCGAAGAAGGGGCCGCGTTCGGTGCAGGGTCGGCCGCGTGAAGGGGGGGTAGTGCCATGTGTCTGACATGCCCTTCCTATAGGGGTCGTAGCACGAGGCCGCTGCTGTGAATGAGGGAGAGAGGCTCACTGCTGGCTACCGTCGGGGGTACGGCGTGTGACCGCACAACACTGCTAGGCTGGCCATCCGGCCCGCCGGGGAGCTGAGCATTATCCGGGATCCTACATGCCAAATACCACCACCACGTGGCACTAGACAGTCAGTCACCCAACCTGAATGGCCTATCCATTCGGTTACCCAAGGGGTGCATTCCCCTTAGGTGGAAGCTAGAGTGGACAACACTTCAGGGCCTCCCAGCCGCGGGCCAGCAGACTACCCAGTGCGGGCCGTGCCAGTGGGCCGGGTCTGGTCGGTCCGACCAGGTCGAACCAGACCCAGACCGGCTTCGACTCTTTTCCACTCTTTCGGCCAAAACATGAGCTACAAGAGTCGGTTTGATGAACCGTCTATGGTGCCAAAAACCTTGGATTGGGACATTCCTTTGGTAAACCCCACTAGAGTTTTGGATAAATTTGCAGTATAGATGGGTTGGATCAAACACGAATCCAACCGGGCCCTTGGGACTAAAAGACAAATAAAATAAAGACTGGGTGCCTGATTGACACCCCATAATTTGTATGGAGATCCATATTACATGGTATTCCTTTGGGATAATTCATCGTGGTACTTCATGGAAGTTGAAGTATTGACTTGTGGCTTGAGGAGCGGACCGTCCTAGAAACAAGCGATCATTGTGCATGAATCTTGTAGCTAGATGTTACATGAGAAATGGATCCTATGTGGGTTTGTGCTTTGGGATCCTATGTGGGTATGTGTTCTTGTATCCCACTTGGATCCACTCATGGAATCCACATGGGACTACTCTAGGATCCTACATGGGTTTTCCTCTTAGCAGATTAAGATGATTCAGTAGTTACATCTAATCATCCTTATTACCATACCTAATTTATACCTGATGTGAGGTGAGACTGTACCTTTTTGGTACGTAGCATTATTATATTATTCTGTGTGGCATACCATTGTGGTACTTACATTCTTGGTGATACCTTTGTGATATTCTTATGTGTGGAATTTCGTTTGTGGTACTTACCCTTGTAGTGTCACCTTCGTGGTATTCTTTCCTTTGTGGAATAGTTGTACTTTGTCTAAGAGTTGATCCTTGTGTTTACTCACGAATGAGAAGGTTACAATTGATAACTGAGGTAAATGTATGGGAATATAACTAAGTAGGGTTGACTGTTTTTCTCATGCTTTGTGATTTTTTTTATGATTTTTGGTTTATAATTTATGGATTTTGTGAGAACTTTGAGGGTCTCGGTGTAGAGACCCGAAGCTTATCGTACATGGACATTACATTACTTTTGCGGAATACTTAGTACATAACAAAAACACACACACAAGGATCGTAATAGTTTAGTGTCTTTGGAAACTCGGAACGTAATCTTCTAATCGTGGGGAAAGATCTTCAATATCTCCCATAAAGATCTTCCCTTTTTTTACCTAAAAACCTTTCTTTATATCCTGGGGAAAAGAAAACTTAAAAGGGTGAGCTCAAATGCTCAGTAAGGGTAAAAAAAAGAAATATCAATCACTTCATATGCATAAGAACATAGCTTTTGAAAATCTTAACCTGCAAAAGAGCTCATAATATCATAACATGGGATAAATCATAGCAGTGAAAATGAGATCCCCATAATCATAACATGAAACTTGAAACTTTGTGGCATGCACACATAATCATGGAAAATCATTTCTTGTTAGTCATGACTCATTGCCAAGACTATCTTAGTGGACATAGTCCCTTTCTGAACTGAGTTCACTCCTCGTTTCAGTCCTGTATCACTGAACCGAAATAACCTTCCGTTCCAGCCATGTCTATCTCATGAGATATAAAATCATTACCCAATGCATTGGAGGGAGATATAGGTCCCACCCATCTTATAATTAATCCTTTCTTATGTGTGCCACATAATCATAAAACATACATCATCGCATAACACATGTAACAAAAATGGGATTCTTGAAACATCATGACATCATAAATTAATTCATATAAGATAAAGGAATTCATAAACATAATTCCATCACAACATAGTCAAATCAATGTAAATATGGATAGAAACATAACCCTTTATTATCTTAGATGGAAAATAATTTTGATAAAACACTTGAATTGAATTCTTGAGGAAAATATCCTTTCTTCTTCAAAATCAATTTCTTTTCACAAAACATCATGCAATTTTAAAAGAAAGAGATTTTATTGAAAATAGTCATTAAATCTTTTAGAGGAAGCTTCATGAAAATAAGGCTTTATAAAACAGTAGAAATCCATTCGTTCCGTATAAGTTAAAAAAAACATTCTTCGTACTTTTGTCGGAAAAGTCAAAAAGTACCTCGTACGAAAAACGACATAAGATTCCTTTCATACGTATTACTAAAAACTCACCAAAGGGTAAAAATGGATTTAAACAATTTTAGGTGGATGGAAATAATATTACATATTGAGTAAACATGGATGTGGATGATAAAATACACCCCAGTAAATACTTACGAATAAACAATCTCGGATAAAAATGAGATTGTGATATTTCCCTTACCGTAGGTCCGACTTGCTTTGTAAGTGTCCGAACCTCCTGTATAATGATTTAAATCATGTTATTGACTTATTACATAATCATATTAATTGTTATGATATCATATATGGTTCACTTATGACATTATATTACCCGTTCTTTTGTAAATTCCATGTTAAAGAAGCGTTTTGGGTAAAATCATTTCATTTATCGTAGGTGTTTTGACTTGTTGTTCTTGACATCATTATTACTTATATCATGATTTACTCACTTACAGAATATAAAATATGATTTATATATCATATATATTCAGTATATATATATATAATAGGTAGATAAATAAAATGAAAAACACCGTTCATGGAGACGGTAGTCCGTACGTACGCATGAACGCTGTTTTCCTTTCCTTATTGTCTTGAAATGGAAGTAAGTAGATGACATACATATGTATATATATACATAAATCCAGTAGCTTTATAATGTCATATATTTCATTATTATTTCTTATATATACATTATAATCATTCTTAAATGGTTAACATGGAGAATGAATCTCATCGCGTCGTGGAGACGGTAGTCCGTACGTACGCACGAGCGATGATATCATTTCTATAAATATTGAATTGAATTGGAGTGGATTATAAAATATATCAGAATCAATATTATGTTTTAATAACTATGTATAGTTATTCTTTACACCATTATACCCATCCATGTAAGGTGGTGGTGGAAAAGAGATTACACCACGGCGTGGAGACGGTATTCCGTACGTACGCACGCGCGGTGATTTCTTTTTCCATAGGATGGATAGATGGTGAAATAGGGTTGTTTCATACTTATGATAACATATCAGTATATGAGTGATACTGATGTTATTACTTCATAATGAAACAACCAAAGAAGAATAAGTGGGAGAAGAAATAAAGATCAAAGAATTGGTAACGGTAATTACCTCTTCTTTGAAGTGCCTCTTTGAGACCTCCTCTTAGGGCACTAAAATTGGTCTTTGAGGAAGACCAAAACCTCTAGGATGTTTCTAGGGAAGTGGATAAGAGATTTTGGCAGGGTTTGGCCGAGCATGAGTGCTCAAATTGGTGTGAGGAGGAGGGGGAGGAGGTGTCCTTTTATAAGGGAGGAGAGGGGCACCTTAGGAATATCTTAAAATATTATTTTATATTAAAGTCAAAATCGGTTTATAATGGTTCCAAAGGGTCTTATTTCGAAGCAAAAGTGGGGATGGGTCGAAATCCTATCAACAAATAGGATTTAGACAAGTTTAGGTTCTTATTTTAACCTTATCAATTAGATTTAACTCTAAGTTAAATAATTTAACTTTTACCGTGTCTTTTTGTTTTCTTTCACTATATGGTTAATACACTTACTATAACATGCCAAACGAACCCCAAATTGTTTATTATTAATATACATATCCCTATCTAAGTCATTTGGCCGAAACTTAGATTTTTAGGAATAAAATAACAATTAATAATATAATATTTGATTTAAAAACTATTTTGTGTCAATTTTGACACTATTTGATATATGATTTTTGTGAAAGTCATAACAGAATTATATGTTCGAACCAAGTTGATTAAATCAACACTAATATATCATAGTAACCTAGAAAATTAGTGTAATTCATAAAAAGTCTCAAATTATATTTAGTTTGGTGTTTATAACATCAATTATGTCAATATTTCAGTAATAAGATAATTACTTCATCATCTTTGTGTCATAAATAAATTAACTTATTTGATGTCTAAAATTACAAATAAAATACCATCATGTAGGAAATCGTTTTATCTTTCTAATGAATATTTACAATCGAATTTATCTTATGTAAAACCCTATATTAAAAATGTTGTAGTAAATACACTTTGATTTTGACTCTTTTAACTCTTCTTTGAATTAAATAATAATAAATGTCCTAATCTGATCCAAGTGGGCCTAAATGGTCATATTTTATTCCTAAGCTTGTTTTTGGTCGAATTACACTTGTCCAATAGAATTAGGACATGTGTTAGGGTAAAAATAATATCATTTTTTCCCTTAATTACCCTATTTACTTTTAACCGTGGTAAATAAAAGTAAAAAGTTACTATTCACCAAAAATTATTTTCATCTCATTGAACCACATTTTACTTACTGACATCAACCGCGTCTCTCTGATTTTTGAAATTCCATTCACAGAAGCGGTAAAATTAAGTTTTATGAAAAATTCAGTTTTTTTAACTACCACTTAGTAGTTTCACTATTCATCAAAAATTGATGTTTTTCAGAACAATGCCAAAATTTCATCCCAAGCTATATTTCATATTCCGAATTCAAAAATGAAGTCTATTTTACCAAATTCATAACATAAAAGCTGCATTAATTAATTTTGTAATTAATTCCCGCTGTTAAAACAAATAGCGTGTTTTTAAGAAACAATATCTATCAAAAGATTGACACTTGTTTATGTCTAGTTTAAATGTGAAATTACATCCAATGACCAACATTGTATTAAATTGTAAAAATATATTCTAAATATACTTTAAAACCACTCAAATTAATGATTTATTACTATTAATTATTTCGATTAAAAAAGTTGTTTTTAATTATAATTTAGTAATTTTAACTATTCATCAGAATATGAAAGTTATCCGAAAAGTACCAAAATTTCACCTTAGGCAAAATTCGATACTCCGAATCCAAAAATGAAGTCCATTTTGAGAGCTAAAATTTCTAAAATTTAAAAAGTGGTTATTACTATTCATAACAGCTAGTTTTAATAATATTTTAATAGCATATCATTGTTTCGTAAAACTCAGTATTACGTACCACACACGCTATCGAGGAAGGTTGTGATTGCGTGTAATGCAAGGCAAGTCAAGGATGCGTGTTGTGCAAGCTCCTTTTGGTGTAGCGTACAACACAAGACATTAGTGAAATAAAAAGAATATTTTTCATAAAATCTCGGGCTGTTACATTCTACCCCCCTTAAAATGAATTTCTCCCTCGAAATTCGTCGGGGTTATAAATGGTTTACTATTCGAAAGTTTCTTTAATAGAAACCCACATCGTAAAAAGGAATACCAAAACTTGGCTTTTAAAACTAAAGTATGAAATGTAACGATTACCCAAATAAACTAATCACTGGGTTTCCACATAGGTGAAAATATGGATATGGAAGAGAAATCTAACCATCATGTTCTGATGGAGAGTGGTAGAGAACATGGCTATGGAAAAGCCAGTAATCACAAATCCATAAATTTGTGACGATCTAAGGTACCATCTGATTCATCAGGTATAAGAGAACTAGGACAACATTTTTGGTTTTCAAGATCATTTCCCTAAAGTTAAAGAATTTGAATTAGAATAAATACTTACATTATTTTGGTACAATCTCACTGTTGTTCGTGCCTTAAACAATTTCCACTTCATCTCTTAAATAAATGAAGTTGAATTTGTTATTCGTGAAGTGTTAGCAGATCATGTGATAGAATGACGGGTCATTCCATCTGTCTCAAAAGGTTAGCAAAATTTATATACATAAGTCGATCTATAGTGGGATTAATCATATATGGTTCCTAAAATGGGCTTATACATCATATATCATACTGCTTAATATAATAACACTAGTTTCTACTAAACAGGGACTTCCTGTAGGTCAGTGGTAGGCGATAAAGGCCAGTCGCACTTCGGTTGTGGGTTCGATTCCTACAGCCTTGTCCGAAGCGATGGGCTGTCGCCCGTCCTGCAGGTTGTCCTTTTTCTAAAACTACGTTACTATAACATCCCATTAATAATATCGAAAATCTTCCATCCTTAAACAATACTAAATTATGTCCAACATAATCCAGTCTAATCTTTAGGCTTATACATAATACTGCAGTCCACTCTCATAATATAGTGACAACGATTACCAGGGATTTAATACTGTCGTTGATCCCCACATATCATAAGATATGTCTTGTTGGTCACATTCCAAACATTCAAAGTCCTTAATCGTGTATTCTCTTGAATACCTTAGTGAAAACATGAGTGCAGTTAAAAGTTAACACTTTCCACATACCAAAATCCTCAAAATTCTATATACTCAAACCATGATATCACTTAGTCCTTATATCAATCATGAGCTCATGAATACTATTAAACATTTCATTTTCTCGTCTTCATTATGCGCATATCATCTTATTTCCAAAAAATATCTCAATCACTTTGAATACCACATCAATAAATATTGCAATACTCAATGATACAACATTATTTTGGAATCCCATTACATAAACACTTAATCATTCCACCACATCGTTGTCATATTCAATATTGCCAATAGTGATCGCATGTGATTTCCCTTTGTCCTTTTCCTTCAATGGTTTCTCATGTTGATCATCACTAACCCTTGGATTAGGGCAATTATTAGCATAATTCCCCATTTCCTTGCACTTGAAGCATTGAAGTGTTGGTGGTGTGTTCTCTACAGTGTTTGCTTTATTCACATTATTAGAAACCCTTTTTCCATTACTTCGACACTCAGCTGCTCGATGACCTTCTTTTCCACACTTAAAACATTTTCTAGTCCCTTTAAGACAATCTCCACCATGCTTCTTTCCTCACTTTGTGCATAAGGAAACATTCATCTTCTTTTCACCATTATTCTGAGATTTCTCCTTGAACTCCATCTTTCGTTTCTTGTCAAAACCATGAGATGGATATGTAACACCAACTTCCATTTCTACCTTGATAGCACAACGCACAATTTCTTCATAGCTACTGAAGTCTCTTATAGCTAATGCCCTTCGAAGACTTGGTTTTAAGCCACTGAAAAATCGATCAACTTTACTTTCAGGTTGGATGATAATACCAGAAGCATACCTTGCAAGTCTTGTAAAATTTGCTTCATAGGTACCAACAGATTCATCGTCCCTTTGCTTCAGTTCAAGAAACTCTTTCCCCATCTTTGTTCAAAGAATACGAGGGAAGTACTTACTGAAAAACAAGTTCTTGAACTCGTCCCATTCCATGGACTCAATTTCATCTCTTGGCCTCGTATTCTTGATAAGATTCCACCATTGATCAGCTTCACCTTCCAAACGATATACTGCTAAGATGACTTTATCATGTTTAGAACATTGAAGAACTGAAAATATATTTTCAGTAGTACTGATCCATTGTTCAGCCACAAGTGTATCAGAAGACCCACTGAAAGAAGGTGGACGTTGCCTCATGAAGGACTCAATAGAATATTGTTCCCTTCTCTGCTCATTTGGAAGTCCAGAATGATTCATAGCTTGTGTAAGTATAACAATAAGATTTTGCACTCCATCTCCCATAACATTTGTTTGTTCAGGAGGGCAATCATTGCATTGTCCATTGCATTGATCAACACGGTTCCTTCGGGTTCCAGCCATCGTCTAAAACCCAAAAAGAATAGTATGAGAGGCAAAAAACATGCTAGGGAAAACAACATAATAAAGGGGGATTACCTTCAATATCCAACATCTTAGGTTTAATTCTATGATCGTTAGCGTAATTATATTACTATAACCTATACGTATACTTATCCAAAGGTACATCCCTAGACATACCTTAGAAATATCTCTAGGGATCACACTAACGTTTTCGCATCCTAGTTTCCAAAGGTTGACTAAACCTTTCCTCTGATACCAACTGTAGTGACCCGAAGCTTATCGTACATGGACATTACATTACTTTTGCGGAATACTTAGTACATAACAAAAACACACACACAAGGATCGTAATAGTTTAGTGTCTTTGGAAACTCGGAACGTAATCTTCTAATCGTGGGGAAAGATCTTCAATATCTTCCATAAAGATCTTCCCTTTTTTTACCTAAAAACCATTCTTTATATCCTGGGGAAAAGAAAACATAAAAGGGTGAGCTCAAATGCTCAGTAAGGGTAAACAAAAGCAATATCAATCACATCATATACATAAGAACATAGCTTTTGAAAATCTTAACCTGCAAAAGAGCTCATAATATCATAACATGGGATAAATCATAGCAGTGAAAATGAGATCCCCATAATCATAACATGAAACTTGAAACTTTGTGGCATGCACACATAATCATGGAAAATCCTTTCTTGTTAGTCATGACTCATTGCCAAGACTATCTTAGTGGACATAGTCCCTTTCTGAACCGAGTTCACTCCTCGTTTCAGTCCTGTATCACTGAACCGAAATAACCTTCCGTTCCAGCCATGTCTATCTCATGAGATATAAAATCATTACCCAATGCATTGGAGGGAGATATAGGTCCCACCCATCTTATAATTAATCCTTTCTTATGTGTGCCACATAATCATAAAACATACATCATCGCATAACACATGTAACAAAAATGGGATTCTTGAAACATCATGACATCATAAATTAATTCATATAAGATAAAGGAATTCATAAACATAATTCCATCACAACATAGTCAAATCAATGTAAATATGGATAGAAACAGAACCCTTTATTATCTTAGATGGAAAATAATTTTGATAAAACACTTGAATTGAATTCTTGAGGAAAATATCCTTTCTTCTTCAAAATCAATTTCTTTTCACAAAACATCATGCAATTTTAAAAGAAAGAGATTTTATTGAAAATAGTCATGAAATCTTTTAGAGGAAGCTTCATGAAAATAAGGCTTTATAAAACAGTAGAAATCCATTCGTGCCGTATAAGTTAAAAAAAACATTCTTCGTACTTTTGTCGGAAAAGTCAAAAAGTACCTCGTACGAAAAACGACAAAAGATTCCTTTCATACGTATTACTAAAAACTCACCAAAGGGTAAAAATGGATTTAAACAATTTTAGGTGGATGGAAATAATATTACATATTGAGTAAACATGGATGTGGATGATAAAATACACCCCAGTAAATACTTACGAATAAACAATCTCGGATAAAAATGAGATTGTGATATTTCCCTTACCTTAGGTCCGACTTGCTTTGTAAGTGTCCGAACCTCCTGTATAATTATTTAAATCATGTTATTGACTTATTATAGAATCATATTAATTGTTATGATATCATATATGGTTCACTTATGACATTATATTACCCGTTCTTTTGTAAATTCCATGTTAAAGAAGCGTTTTGGGTAAAATCGTTTCATTTATCATAGGTGTTTTGACTTGTTGTTCTTGACATCATAATTACTTATATCATGATTTACTCACTTCCAGAATATAAAATATGATTTATATATAAGATATATTCAGTATATATATATATATAATAGGTAGATAAATAAAATGAAAAACACCGTTCATGGAGATGGTAGTCCGTACGTACGCATGAACGCTGTTTTCCTTTCCTTATTGTCTTGAAATGGAAGTAAGTAGATGACATACATATGTATATATATACATAAATCCAGTAGCTTTATAATGTCATATATTTCATTATTATTTCTTATATATACATTATAATCATTCTTAAATGGTTAACATGGAGAATGAATCTCATCGCGTCGTGGAGACGGTAGTCCGTACGTACGCACGAGCGATGATATCATTTCTATAAATATTGAATTGAATTGGAGTGGATTATAAAATATATCAGAATCAATATGATGTTTTAATAACTATGTATAGTTATTCTTTACACCATTATACCCATCCATGTAATGTGGTGGTGGAAAATAGATTACACCACAGCGTGGAGACGGTATTCCGTACGTACGCACGCGCGGTGATTTCTTTTTCCATAGGATGGATAGATGGTGAAATAGGGTTGTTTCATACTTATAATAACATATCAGTATATGAGTGATACTGATGTTATTACTTCATAATGAAACAACCTAAGAAGAATAAGTGGGAGAAGAAATAAAGATAAAAGAATTGGTAACGGTAATTACCTCTTCTTTGAAGTGCCTCTTTGAGACGTCCTCTTAGGGCACTAAAATTGGTCTTTGAGGAAGACCAGAACCTCTAGGATGTTTCTAGGGAAGTGGAGAAGAGATTTTGGCAGGGGTTGGCCGAGCTTGAGTGCTCAAATTGGTGTGAGGAGGAGGGGGAGGAGGTGTCCTTTTATAAGGGAGGAGAGGGGCACCTTAGGAATATCTTAAAATATTATTTTATATTAAAGTCAAAATCGGTTTATAATGGTTCCAAAGGGTCTTATTTCGAATCTAAAGTGGGGACGGGTCGAAATCCTATCAACCAATAGGATTTAGACAAGTTTAGGTTCTTATTTTAACCTTATCAATTAGATTTAACTTTAAGTTAAATAATTTAACTTTTACCGTGTCTTTTTGTTTTCTTTCACTATATGGTTAATACACTTACTATAACATGCCAAACGAACCCCAAATTGTTTATTATTAATATAAATATCCTAACTAAGTCATTTGGCCGAACCATAGATTTTTAGGAATAAAATAACAATTAATAATACAATATTTGATTTAAAAACTATTTTGTGTCAATTTTGACACTATTTGATATATGATTTTTGTGAAAGTCATAACAGAATTATATGTTCGAACCAAGTTGATTAAATCAACACTAATATATCATAGTAACCTATAAAATTAGTGTAATTCATAAAAAGTCTCAAATTATATTTAGTTTGGTGTTTATAACATCAATTATGTCAATATTTCATTAATAAGATAATTACTGCATCATCTTTGTGTCATAAATAAATTAACTTATTTGATGTATAAAAATTACAAATAAAATACCATAATGTAGGAAATCGTTTTAGCTTTCTAATTAATATTTACAATCGAATTTATCTTATGTAAAACCCTATATTAAAAATGTTTTAGTAAATAAACTTTGATTTTGACTCTTTTAACTCTTCTTTGAATTAAATAATAATAAATGTCCTAATCTGATCCAAGTGGGCCTAAATGGTCATATTTTATTCCTAAGCTTGTTTTCGGTCGAATTACACTTGTCCAATAGAATTAGGACATGTGTTAGGGTAATAATAATATCATTTTTACCCTTAATTACCCTATTTACTTTTAACCGTGGTAAATAAAAGTAAAAAGTTACTATTCACCAAAAATTATTTTCATCTCATTGATCCACATTTTACTTACTGACATCAACCGTGTCTCTCGGATTTTTGAAATTCCATTCACAGAAGCGGTAAAATTAAGTTTTATGAAAAATTCAGTTTTTTTAACTACCACTTAGTAGTTTCACTATTCATCAAAAATTGATGTTTTTCAGAACAATGCCAAAATTTCATCCCAAGCTATATTTCATATTCCGAATTCAAAAATGAAGTCTATTTTACCAAATTCATAACATAAAAGTTGCATTAATTAATTTTGTAATTAATTCCCGCTGTTAAAACAAATAGCGTGTTTTTAAGAAACAATATCTATCAAAAGATTGACACTTGTTTATGTCTAGTTTAAATGTGAAATTACATCCAATGACCAACATTGTATTAAATTGTAAAAATATATTCTAAATATACTTTAAAACCACTCAAATTAATGATTTATCACTATTAATTATTTCGATTAAAAAAGTTGTTTTTAATTATAATTTAGTAATTTTAACTATTCATCAGAATATGAAAGTTATCCGAAAAGTACCAAAATTTCACCTTAGGCTAAATTCGATACTCCGAATCCCAAAATGAAGTCCATTTTGAGAGCTAAAATTTCTAAAATTTAAAAAGTGGTTATTACTATTCATAACGGCTAGTTTTAATAATATTTTAATAGCATATCATTCTTTCGTAAAACTCAGTATTACGTACCACACACGCTATCGAGGAAGGTTGCGATTGCGTGTAATGCAAGGCAAGTCAAGGATGCGTGTTGTGCAAGCTCCTTTTGGTGTAGCATACAACACAAGACATTAGTGAAATAAAAAGAATATTTTTCATAAAATCTCGGGCTGTTACACTCGGGGTCCCTATTGTGTACTGTTATACACACCCCAGCACGGGCTATGCCCGCACCTTCTTGTGCTTGGTGCTAACGACATACATCGCTGACTGAGGACGAGGTTACCAGGTCTAGAAAAAACTAGAAGGTGGATCGTGTGCTAGGTGTACAATAGAGACGACCAGTCAAGAGCTGTACCTACCCTTCAGGTAGGATCCTTGGAAGGTGATCATAGTAGTTGTTTTAGTTTACTTGTAAATTTCAGTTTTCTTGTACATTCCAGTTGTTCTTGTTTTCTGTCCCCTTTTTCTTACAGTTCACACCCTATTTACTATATAGTTTACTTGTGTTTGTATCTTGCTATGTTCATGGTTGTGTGTGTTTAATGGTTATAAAGGAAATACCTTCTCTGTTTTTGGGAATACGCCTTTCGATTCTAGTCGCCATCCCCTAGCCTATGGAAGACGGGCTTGGGGTAGTCACGGCACATGCCCCAAGGGATGGGTATTAACAAATTGGTATCAGTAGAGTCGATTAGACCGTATAACATTGGACTCTTAACTTTTTAATTGCAATAATGTTACGTGTAGTGAGTGTGGTTATCAATTTATAGAATCCATTGTTGGTGTGGTGGATGACATATCCATACACTAGGACCCTGAATTCTGATTTCTGACTCGGTGCACGAAATCAATGATTGTGTGGGTGTTTTGAAATGTTTTATTTCTAGTCTTTTGGAGTCAAATCACTATGTGTACCTTATTGACTGCCGCACACTTGTTTCTTTTTAGGATGCCTCCACACTGACAGCGAGGAAGGGTTTTGGGTATTGTACGCGATAATTTCCCACCAAGCGATAAGGCCTCAATGTAGAGCCCTTTATCAGTAGAGGAACCAGCGGTACCATTACCCATTGGGCCACCTATTCCACCAACCCTTGTAGAAGAGGGTGTATGCCACTTGAGCACGTTTCATGAGTTCCAATGACAGAGGCCATCCAGGTTCAGGGGTGAGATTGACCACGAGCATCTGAGTATTAACTAGAGGCCATGGTGAGAGTCTTCAGACATGTAGGGACACAAGCTGATCTCATGGTGATCCATGCTGGCAGTCTTCTATAGGTAGGAGTAGGCATATTGTGTAGCTTGATTCCCTAGGTTCATGATGAGGTGAAACTTCTCTGGGCAGACTTTGAGCACCTATTTTGGGCAGAGTTTGTCCCATAGACCCTTCATGTAGTGTTCATACATGAGCTTCTTCATCTACAGTAGGGAAACATGAATGTGTCTATCTACTCAGCGAAGTACACCGATATCTTGCACTACTCTACAGATATGGCACAGGACCCATTCATCAGGGCTCGGACCTTCTAGGTGGGTCTCCGGTGGGAGATTAGGGCTTCGATGATTTCTCTCAGCATCCCGATGTAGGAAAGGGTGTTTGAGCGAGCCCTCTTAGTGCGGAGTTTTATTGCTGATCATTCACCTACAACGAGACTCACCACTGGGCTTCATATGGTGGAGTCTTCTACAGCTGGTAGCAGATAGATGTCATAGTGGTCCAAGAGTACCAGACCTATAAGTGGACGACCGCAGGATTTAGGGTTGGTTGTGCGGGGTACCATAGACAGAGCCAGTCCTGCGAGGAGCTGGCAGTGTTATGTATGTGGCGGGTAGGGTCACATAGCTCGAGACTTCCTAACTCATCGTACGGATGATCAGCATATGGTCAGAATACCGCCTAGGTAGAGATGAAGGTTCCATCTAGGAGGTCCGCATGGAGCAGGCATATGAGGCAGAGGAGCTGGCCGTGCAGCTGGCGGTGGGCGACGATTCGAGATGTTACCACCACCACCCCCACTAGGTGGTCTACCCCGACCATAGGGATCTGGTGGATATAAGAGAGATCAAATCTAGGTAGCTGATGCCTACGATCATGGAACTCTATAAATGACATGAGGTACAATATGTGTCTACTCCACCCTAGCTGAAATACATTTTGACATAGGTTCCAGTCATTCTTTTTATTACCACTGCCATTGTTTGGAGCACAGTGATTCCGACGGAGCTGTTGGCTTGATCCTTATGGCCAGATACTCCTACAAAATATGATTCGATGATTACACATTGGTTTTGGTAGTGTGAGATTACTCTAGGAGGCGAGTTCTTCGGCTGGGATCTCCTTGTAGTGGAATTGAGGCCATATGATGTCATCTTGGGTATGAACCTATTATCTACACTCCATGCTCATAATTACTATATTAGGCGAAACGATTAGTGTATCTATAAGAATGATACTAGGTTTACCTTCACCTGTGAGAACGGAGACCCTGAAGTATAAGATGGACTTACCCAAAGGATAGTGCATCCGATCACTTATCAGTTGGCTAGCCTTTCTCTCGAAGCGGTTGATGTGGAGAGTCTGAACTGCCCTACAGTGCTGGAACTATACGTGGATGTCTTCCTTGATTATGTTATAGGTATAATTCCTCATGGAGAGGTGGAATTTTTCATTTACTTATACCCTGGAGTGGAACTGATATCTACACCAGTGTATTAGATGTCTCCTGTGGAGGTTCATGAGCTACGGGTACAGCTAGATGACTTACGGTGAAGGGCTTCATATGGCCTAGTATTTCTCCTTGAGCAGCCCAGATTTTTTTCTGTGAAGTTGGATGGGATATTAGGACATTGGGATGACTATCAACGCTGGAACCAGAAGACCATGAAGAACAAGTACCCACTCATGAGGATTGACGACCTGTTTGATCAGCTGAAGGAATCACGGTGGTTCGCGAATATAGACCTGAAATCAGGCTATCAACATCTCATCATACAAGACAAGGGTGTATAGAAGACGAATTTCAGTTGTCGGTAGGGCCATTATGAGTTTTTGGTCCTACTGTTTGGAATTACCAATGCATCAGTAGTGTTCATGAGACTCATGAGCCAGATCTTTCACCCATACATTGATCGCATTGTAGTAGACTTCATCAACGACATTCTGATCTACATGGATACAAAGGAGGACCATGTCTATCATTTGTAGACAGTTCTGGACACACTCTGAGAGAACCAACTTTATGGTATTCTCTCGAAGTTCTAGTTCTGGATCTGAGAGTTTCACCTTCTGGGAGATGACATCTCAAAGGCTGTATTTGAGGTGTATCCTGTGAAGATTGATGTGGTACATTCATGGGAGCCACCTAGGAGTGCGATATAGGTATATAGATTTCTGGGTTTGGCTGGATATTAATAGATATTTGTGCCAGATTTCTCTAGAGATGCATCACCTTTATCAGCATTGAAGAAGAAGGGGAAACCCTTCGTGTGGTTAGAGAGGTTCCAGTGGAGTTTTCAGAGGCTAAGGTAGAGGATGACTAGAGCCCCCATTTTGAGTCTTCCAAAATAGTTTAGTGGGTACGTATTCCACTATGTTGCATCAGGGATCAAGATCTGATGTCTCTTGATGCAGGAGTGAGCAGTTATCACATATGCTTCTCGATAGCTAAGACAACATGAGCAGAACTACGCTACCCATAACTCGGAGTTAACACCAGTTGTCTTCACCTTGAATATGTGGCGACATTACATTATATGAAAAAGTTTTATATTCTACTCTGATCAGAATAGTCTCAGTTATATCTTCTCTTAGAAGTACCTGAACCTGAGGTAGCAGCGTTGGATTGAGTCCCTCCATGACTATGAATTCGAGAGATTCTATACTCCTGTGAAAGGGAACATGGTAGAAGATGAACTCAACATGATATCTTGTGTACAACTTCAAGGTGAAGTGATGGACCAGTTGGTCGCTTCTTAGATATCCTTTATGGATCGAGATGTAGCCATTTTTTGAGTCTCTTACAGTCACTCCCCCACTTATTCAGCAAGTTATGGAGGTTCGACATGGAGACACTGACTGCGAGGCTCGACGCGTTTTGATATCCAAAGTACAAGCACCTGATAGGTTTTCTAAAGGTGGGGATCATGTTATCCTCTTCATAGGATTTACCGTGGTACCCATTCCTCTTTGGGAGGAAGTGCTATGAAAGTTCCACCCATCCCCTTTAGCGGTACATCCAGGAGTGGCGAAGATGTACCAGGACCTTCGACGACAACATTGGTGGTCGGGAATGAAGAAAGTAGTAGCAGAGTTTCTCTCTCAGTGCCTCACTTGCAGCAAGTGAAGGTAGAGCATCCAGTACCAACATGCTTGGTTTATCCTTTAGAGGTCCCATAGTGGATGTGGTATGGAATATCCATAGACTTCATGATAGGAAATCCACGTACACAAAGGGCCCATGATTCTATCCAGGCGCTCTTCGACTAACTCACCAAGTCGGCCCACTTCCTACTGATCAGAGAGCATGTTTCAGTAGAGAGCATGGGATGCCTCTATATGCAAGTGATTGTGCGGCTACATGGAGTACCCTCGATGATTGTCTCCCATCGTGATGCATTTTTCACTTCCTAGCTATGGAATTGGTTGTCGAAGGATTTCAGGAGGTAGCTTTGTTTAATCACTACCTTCCATCCTCAGATGGATGGCCAGACTAAGCAGACCATTCAGAACCTCAAGGACATGATGCATGCTTTCATCCTTGACTTCGTTCATAGCTCGGAGGATCACATGCCCTGGTGGAGTTTTCAAATAGCCCTAGATATCACTACACCATTGGGATGGCACCATTTGAGGCTCTTTATGGCCGACCATGCAGATCGCCTTTCTACTAGACTGACCCATGGGAGTCTACACTCACAGGACTAGAGAAGGCATGGGCTACCATTGAGAAGGTGCAGATTCTCCACTATTGGATGAAGACTTCATAGAACAGGCATAAGTCTTATGCTGATAGGATATAGAGACCTCTGGAGATTGTGGATGGAGACCATGTCTTTCTATGGGTCTCAACTTGACGAGGTTTGCAGAGATTTGGAAATGGTGGAAAGTTATCTCCAATGTTCATCAAACCATTTCAGGTCCTCAGATGAGTTGGCGAGGTGGATAACAACTTAGCTCTTCCACCTCAGCTACACTGGGTGCACATCATATTCCATGTATCCCAGCTGAGGAGATACGTGCATGTCCCTTCACACATCATTGACTGGGGAGAGCTGTACAGCGACGACAGGGAAACATTTATAGAGCTTCCAGTAGAAATTGAGGATCGATAGGAGTGGGTCCTTTATGGGTGGTTGATACCCTTAGTGTCTGTGCGTAGACAACACGGGAACCTCCAGGATAGAATGATGGAGTGGGAGGCTCAGATTCGTGCTCAGTACCCCCACTTGTTTTCCTTGTTTTTTGAGATGTGGCTTTTAGGGACACAAATCCCTGAGATGGGGACAATGTAAAGTCATGAAAATTTCTTGTAAATTATCTTTTCATTAAATTGGAATTTTACAAGTCTGCGAAAATTAATTGTGCATGATTCTAATGCCCGGAGTGCCCAGAATAAATTTCTGAACTATTTTTAGGTACGTTTAGAAAACATGCAAGTAGGTTTTTGTAACTTTTGAATCGGTTCACAGAATTGTAATCCAAGTGCACCGTTGAACTCACAATGCCGATATTCTCTTAAATAGACCTTCACCTCGACCACAGTAGGTCAATGGAGGATGTTAGTTTTTCTGTTTAACATGGAAGAAGAAAAATAAAATAATTAACATTTTATTTTTCATTTCGAAACCTCTTTTTTTGAGTTATGGAGGTGGGGACCACATGAGATAGAAACCCTCCCAATTTTAATTTATGGTGGTGGGGACCACCCGAACCCCACTTAATGCAATAAAACCGTTCAACTCTCCATGTTTAATTGTGCCAACATTAATTAATTATTGGTGCCAACTTAAATTTATTTTTAGACATATTTTTAATAAGTTGGCTCTTCATTTTTATTGGGTTGGAGGATTTCATTGGAAAAATAGCTTGGGAGAATTGTGCTGAAATGTTCTTCCCAACAAATAAAAATTTCTCCAATGAAGAACATCGTTGAAGGATCCCCAATGAAGAATGAAGAACTGACCCCAAGCTCGACTTCAGAAGCGTGTAGTGGGAGAGATGAATGTCAGAGCCCCCAACATCGACTTCAACTTCTACCTCCCGACACCTCCTACGAACGACAAGGTCGGGGTGTGTTATTGATTATTATTTATTAAATTCTATTACATCGAATCTTTTCCCATGAGTCGATTTCTAATAATATAATTTTGAGGGTATGGTCCTAACAAACATGGCATGTCCCCTTCACATCATCCTTGATGACACGTTATTCGTGATGGAGGAGGTTGGAGACCAGTGCTGGTGATTGGTGCCAGGAGGGCTCGATAGCGGCAGCAACACAACCGAGCTGCTGGATAAGGAATGTGGCTCGTCGGTCATGGTGGAGCAGGGGAAGCAGTGCATTCACAGTTGGCCAAATGAAGGGTGTAGCAATGCTCGTCTGCGCTGCCCGACGTGCAGGGGTCGCGACACAAGGTCGCGACGATGAAGGAGGCGGTCGGCTCAATTTCTATCGCAAGTAGGGGCGCAGCGCGTGACGGCGCCGCACAGGAGGTTAGGCAGTCCAGCTAGCCAGGGGAGCTGAGTGAGTCCCGAGGACTCGCGTGCCAACTACTGGTGCCATGTGGTGCCAGCCGGTCGGCCACCGTACCTGAACAACCTAGTCATTTCGGTACCCATGTGGAACCTCCGTATTGGGTGCCAGCTAGGGTAGGCCCCACTGCGGGGCCACCCAGCCATGGGCCACTGTAGGTTAGTGTGGGCTAGTGGGCTACCCAGCGGGCTGGGTCGGACCCAGGGCTGGACTAGGGTCGGACCGTGTCGGACTGGACCCGGACCAGCTTTGACCCTTTTCCACTCTTTTGCGCATAACTTGAGCTATGAGAGTCTGTTTGACGAAACGTCTGTAGCACCAGAAACCTTGGATCAATATTGTCCTTTTTTAATCCCAACATGTGTTTTGGATAATATAGGGGCATGGAATGGTTAGATCGAACATGAATCCAACTGGGCCCTTGACAATAAAAGACCAATAACTTACAAATCGGGAGACCGATTGACAAACCATCAGTTGCATTGAGACTACTATTATTTGGAGGTCCTTTGGGATACATTTTTTCAAGACTTTTTGGCAGTTGTAGTACTGACATGTGTCTTTAGAATCGAACCCTCCGAGAAACAAGAGAGCTTAGTATGGGAACCTAGTAGCTGTTAGTAAAATGAGGAAGGGATACTATGTGGGTCTGTGCTGTGGGATCCTACGTGGTTCAGTGTTCCATTATATTACTTGGATCCACTCTAGGAATCCACATGGGACAACTCTAGCATCCTACATGGGTTTTTTGTACTAGGTTACTATGCAGGTCTGATGATTCATAATCCTATAGTGGTCTGCCTCTTAATAGAGTAAGATAATTCAGTAGTTACATATAATCATCCTTATTACCGTACCTATGTTATTCCGGATGTGAACTAAGTCATTACCTTTGTAGTACTTACCTTTTTTGTATTATTCTATGTGGCATACCATTGTGGTACATACCTTCTTGTTGATACCTTTGTGATATTCTTTTGTGTGGCGTTACATTTGTTGTACTTACCCATGTCATGTTACTTTTGTGGTATTCATTCCTCCGTGGAACAGTTGTACTTTGGATAAGAGTTGATCCTTGTGTTTCCTCATGAATGATATGGGTATACTTGATGACTTAGGTATATGTATGGGCATATAACTAAATAGGGTTGACTGTGGTTCTCGTGCTTTGTGATTTTTGGTATTCCTTATAGTTTATCCTTTTTAGATTTTTTGAGACATTTGAGGGTCTCGGGGTCCCTACTGAGTATCATTATACTCACCACATCACAGGTTATGCCTGCACCTTATTGTGTTTAGTTCGGAAAATAGACAACAATGACTAAGGATGAGCGCACCAGGTCTGGAGAAAGCTCGCAGTTGGAAATTAGAGGAGGCGTACCATAGAGACGACCATTTGAGAGTTGTACCTACCCTTCCGGTAGGGTCCTTAGTGGGTGTTCACAAGATTTGTTTCATTTTACTTGTGCTTTTTAGTTTTCTTTTACTTTCCAGCTGGCCTTGTATTCTGGCCCATTGTGCTTACTATACACACTGTGTTTACTATGCAGTTTACTTGTGTCCGTATCTTGATGTGTGATTGGTTGAGTGTGTTTACAGGTTTTAAAGGCAATGCCTTTCCGGTTTTATGTAATACGCCTTTCGGTGCTAGTCGCTAGCCCCTGGCCTATGGATGGCGGGCTTGGGGTAGTCACGGCCTGGGCCCTGAGGGATGGGTCTTGAAAAGTGGTATAGAGATCTTGGAGTAAAAATTATTTAAATCGGAGCCATATATGATGAAATCATGAAATGTTTAACTTTCTTTTTTTTAAAGGCTTACATGATTGGTTGTACAATAATATTTCCCAATCCAATGATTGGTATATAATTTTGGTCTTGGTTATTTAACCATTATTTCAAAATAAGTCTCCAATTATAAATTATGAAAATTGGGTTTTAAAAGTTTATTCCTGAGAAATGATGTTCACATAAATTATATAGTTAGGAAAATGAAAAATGGGGTTCACATGTCAATTATTTATTTATTTTCATTATTTTGTCTTGGTAAAATAGATATATCAATAGACATATTATTCCATTTTCAAGGATAATGACCTTATTTTCTAATGAAATAGTTTTCTTCGCGGGTTTATGGTGATTTGTCTAAATACCTTCTTTTAATTTTATTAATATCATTTCTTTTATTCATATAATTAATGAAATTTTTCCTATTTCTTTTAGAAAAATACATGCATCTAAATGTAGGTTAGTAGAAAACAATTGTGTGGTAAAATATTATTTGATTTAGGTGATTATTCTTGTTGAAGTATTTTTTACCCTTGTAGGGATTTAAATATACATTATATGTTGAAGATAATAAATTATAGTGCATTGGTATATCCTATTAAAGTGATGACCATTGTTCTGATAATTCTCAACTAATACGAGGGTGGCTCAATAAAACATATTCAAAGGTAACCATGGAAATAAATTTGTTATAAATAATTAATTTACGATTATAGTCAATTAGAAAATTTTAAATGCAATATAATGAAAATTTAACTCCTATAATTGTGGTAAGATGGAAGATATGAGTTATTGACTGACAATAGGTTACTATGAGTTAGATATGTTTTTTTAAATGATATATTTTCATAAATTCTGTGAAAATTGACATTATCATTTGAAGAACAGGTTGATATATACTAATGGGGTCCTTAATAGCTATATTATTGGCTGAAAATAATAGTTGTTGATGATGGAGATGATCATTTGGGACAATGTATACCATTGGGTTCACTGAGGTGTGACTAGTGGGATCAGATTTGATAAATGTTTGTAATATGAATATAATCATTTAGGTGACTTTATATGATTTATATCTGAGATATCTGACCAATAGGTTCCATGGGGAATAAAGTGATCAATGCAAAATTGTGTGGTCTATGATATGTGGCTAATATGGTCAGTTTGGACCAGTGGTGTTGGTGTATACATGTGAGGTTAGTGACATGAAATTTGGATTGATAAATTTAGAAATCTATCAGGGTATCTGATTTAAATAATTTATTATTGTTATTATATGATTAACTTTTGAGGGATAAAGATTAATGAAAAATAAAATGTGTTATTATGACCAATACATTATCATTGACCAAAAAAGGTATGATCTATGGAAATGATGTCATACTTACCACACAATGAACTAACTTATTTTTATATTAATAATGTGTGGTTGTATAGTATCAAATGATTTTCAGAATATTTATGTTGATTATAAATGATAACTAAGAATTTCATAATGTGGTTTTCTAATCACTCCATTTATTTTTAGAATCTGTGATTCAATTATTTTTATGTGACATCTCACATGTGAAGATAATTGAAGGACAACTGAGGGTAGGACATTGGATAAAATGGAAGAAACATTTTAGGTGTAATTTTTATATTTTTTATTTTTACGATCCCGTATAAATGAATGGAAATGTGTAATTATATAGGGATTACATATGTTTATTATTGTGTGAAATAATCATAACATGATTTTGAATATTTATTCTCTTTTGACATTATTAAAATCCGGATGTTATATTGTTTCTATTGTGTATGGTTTTTAATTACGGTATTACTGTATAATATAACAGTTATATTATCAAGGGAATAATATCCCCATTATATAGATTAGTAACTCACTAATGGTTAAAAACATAGAGAGTTTGAGATAAAATTTATAAGGTTACAGGGATTATCAATCCTAGTGTTGGGTTAGCTAGTTTGGGATAGGTAATTACTAAGTAAAACCTAGACGATCACACTCCCATATCTCTAGAAAACATACTTGTAATAAAGATAGTATACCATAAAATTATTCAAAATGTTCCATTTGAATTTATTGTTAGTGACTAAAAGTATATGAAAATTATATTAAAGGACTTCAAAAATCAATCACATGATTGGATTATATCATCTAAAATTTGAACTGATCTCACCAATTTCTAATATAATTATAGATGACATTTAGTAATCATATTTAATTGTGTGCTCATATTATTTTTAATTACCTTATAATATCTCTAACAAATATATATATATACATAAACCCAAAACAAAATATGGAAAAACATAGTGATATCCAAACATTTCATTTTTATAAATATTATAAAAATAATATAGTGAATATATTTACCAAATAGATCACAAATGAGTTTGTATTGTATACTAATCAATAAATTTCTTGATATCAAGTTAATATTATTTAAAAAATTTCTAAATCCTTCATGATATTCTTCCATTTTTAGTTTATCATAGATAAAGACTATATTAACCCTATAGGTCATTAGTTCCGTACATTTATAGATAGAAATATTAAATTAATAGAAATAAAAAATTACCATCGTTATTAAAGGAAACTTATAACTTTATAAATATTATTACACAAATTGTTATTTTCAAGATTAATAAAGCACATATAATCAGGGAAATGTTCTGTAACATTCACCCTTAGATTTATAGAAACCACCATCTAATTCCTATATGAAATATTTATATTTGGTTCTTTCGATCACCCAAAAATAGTCATCCCACCATTTAGTGTATATCATTTTTCATAATTTTTAGAATTATACAGTTTATACATCTTCACTTATTCTTTAAATAAGTTGGATACTTTTAACCTACTTTAGGATGAAGTTATATGGCATAAAAATTAATTCACATTATCTTTTTATACCTTAGACTTCTTGAAGAAAATATGTTTTTCACTTCCCTTTTATGGAGTATAAAAAATTTTAAAATAAAATTTTTAATGATATATGTTCAATTGAAATTGGGAAAAGATACAACTCAAACAATTATAGTCTAAATACTCATTGAATTTCTCAATAAATATGAACAACCCTAATATTTTTAAAACATATAAACTGTCAACCATTTTTATGTAATGAGTTGAATATTTGTTATTAGAAATTTATATTTTTATCAATATACAAGTAAAATAATTATCCCCGTGAATAATAAAATACCTAAAAAATTAATCCATAAGTATCAATCAATATTATAATATATTCCGAATTTAAGGAATATTAAATCTATATCTGGAAAATGTATTTAATTCAACAAATAGAAATTCTACAACAACATATCATTCAAATATTACTTTTCACATTATAGTAAAATATTTCATAAATTAATCAATTTTTTAAACCTACTTAATAAAAATTGATTATATCTAGAAAATATAAAAAAACATTGAATCTAGAAGAATTCCTATTTCTATCATAAGATATTAAAACCTTAAATTATCGTGGTAAGTAAAAATCAATTTTATTTAGATACAAATCCGTGAAAAATTTTCTTTTTAATTATAGATGCAGAACATAATAAAATGTTTTTTGTAACAACATGAAATTTTAAAATATATATTTTCCTTTAAAACGTAATGTGTTCAATATAATTCTTATCATAAAACACCAAACCAAAACAAACCATAGAAACTTTTATACCTATTAAAATATAGTAATAGTATGGTTGGGAAATTATAGAGGTAACTGAATTATGAAAAATGTATTTAAAAATAATTGAATCCATTTTTTTTAATAATTCATTGATAAAATTAAATTAGAAAAGATAAATTACAAAGAAAATCATTTCATTCCTAAAAATTTATATTCTAAAAAAATCCATTTCATGCACTATGATTTTTATTATATTATTTTTAAATATTTGTATATATGGAATTTATTGACAATATATTTATAAAAATATGTTATAATTCATCCCAATAGTTAATACAAGTTATGAAATATGTTTATTTAATTATTAGAAGATACAAGTTTCATGAAATTATTTTTATGAGTAATGATTTCTTATATTTTAATTCATTTTTATCTATTTCCAAATTTTATTATTATAAAATCATTTTAGTTTTTTTAATCATAATTATCAATATAATTAATGTCATAAATTTTTATTTTCATCCTAAAATAATGTTACCAAGTTAATATTTTCTCCCACGGTATAAATTTTTTTTTTCAAAAAACTATACTTTCCATGATATTTGGTATTTTTATTAAGTTGATATATTTTAATTTATAACAATAAAACAATTTTTTAACATTTATAAAAATAAAATAACAATCATTTAATTTTTAATCAAATTAAAATAATATTTTTGACACTTAATAAATAAACCATATTTTTTCTACAAATACATTTTTCAACAAATTATATGTTTTAATTAAATTGTTAATTTTATCATATTAAGAATTTAATTAAAATAAAGTAGGTCTAAATTGGGATTCATATTTTAATCATTTTCTAATAAGTTCCATCTTATATATTATGTAATAATAAATTTACCATGTTAAAAATATAAACAATATAAATAAGTGTTAAAATGGGTTATCTAATGTGGTTTGAATTTTAATAAATCAATTTGACACATAGAATAAAATAAAATATATTTTTGGATTTTATTTTCAATTATACAATTTTCCCCAAGATTTCTCCACCTAATGTACCTAACTCTGATTTAATTTTTTTCTTACCCCTAACCTATAATTATCTTTGAATTATTTCTAATTCTTATTCACCAATAATAGGCGCTCACTTCGACCCATTTCAAGAAAAACCCCCAATTTATAATTTCCCAGGAAAATATATACAATTTTTTTATTCTAGAAACCATATACATTTTGGTAAGCTTATAGATTCAAAGAAGTTCCACGATTATAATATTTCCAATGGATACTTCTTGATAAGATCTAAAATCTCTACATCAATATTACTAACCCTTTGACATCCTTTATTTATCCTTCCCTTATACAAATATCCAAACCCAGTATAACCATATGTAATGAATGAAATAATTATAATTTTTATACAAGAATTTTATTATATTTATTGTTTAACCATTATCTATTCCCCTACCATTCAACTCAAGAAAATTCTTTTTTATATGTGGGTACAGACCATGGACTTTGTGAAAGAGAAGATTTTTTCATAATAACCATCTGATGTTGGTTCCAGAAATGAGTTAGTGAATATAAATGTTATTTATATAATTATTTTTATTATATAAATATAAATTTTATAATTTATAATTTATATTCTCAATAAGCTAACACACATAAACCAACCACCTAAAATGAATATACGAAAAAGAAATGTTATTTATTTATAAGTGACAACATCTGATTCATTTACCATTTTATTATATTAGTTTTCAATTAAAATTATTCACCTTAATAACATATATTTAATTTAATTATACTTTTTCATTAATGATATCATAACAATTTAATATTTTTGATATTCAACTCACATATATATTATATAATGTTCTTGTTGGGTCAGTTTAACCACCAACATGAAAAAAAAATTCATTCCAATATGGATTTTTAAAATTAATAAATGATATTATTAACTAAATAATTTCCACTTTTACTTATGTAGTGTTAGAATAACAATTTAACATGTTATTTAATTCAACACTATTCATTTATTAAAAATTTGTAAGAAAAAATCATCACCAATTTACTCATCGAAAATAAAAGCTAAAATACATATGAAGTGAAATTGAAACATTGTAAATAATTATAAAAAACAATTATATTTCCTTGAATGATCTGGGAATGATAAACATAAGGAAAATAATAATGAAGAACTATGTTTTTACAAAATAATTCAATGAAATATAGATTATACACACTCGATATTGAAACTACATATAACGATCTAAAATATATAAAGAGAGTCATAATAAATTATGTTTATAAATTTTTATTAATATGAATATTTTATGAAATATTGTATTAATATTTTATTTACAGTATATTCAAGTGCATTAGTCGGGGTTTGGAATTATGTAAAAGGGATCATTGCCTCTAATTAAAATTCTAGAGGCATATTTATTATTGTAAACCATGATATTTTAAACATGGTATGATTACTATAAAATGAATTGACATAATAATATTTATTTTATTAATGGATTTTAATTACACATATGATGTTATTTATTCCAATGGATTTTGATTCAAAATATAACAAATTTGAATGTTTTTTTGTCAACTTGGCTCTCGTCAAGGTGTTATAATGGTTCATCTTCAACTACTTTCTTCCCATCATAGTTTAAACCATCATAATATTGTATTTCCTATACATTATCCTCTTAAATTGTATAAAATGTTTATTTAATTAGATTATTATATCATGATAAAATTTATTTCTCAGATATTATATCATTGCTGAGATTAATACTCATCTTATATATGATTTTTTACCATCCTTGTCAACATTTCACCACCCTCTAATGATCTCATTTATAATTATAACCATAATTACTTGTTATATCAAGTAACCTCTAAATTACACTTCTAATATTTTAAAAATGATCTTTTGTTTCTCTATATATGATATGGGATTTCAATGACAAAATTTCAAAAAAAAAATTAATATATTTCCATCATTTAAAAATAATGTATTTTATCTTCCACCCCATTATTATATTTATATAATATATATCTTTAGAGGATAAATTGTGGAAGTTTCATTTTCAAAATTAATTTAATTTCAACATTTTCACTTCAAATTTTAAAAAAAAATTAAATTTACACGTAACATCATCTTTTAAAGAAAATGATAAGAATGTTTTTCAAAGGATGATTTTAATTTCATTCATATGTGTGAAAACATCCATTTAAAATTACAACCAATACTTTTATAAAATATAAATTCCTTGATTTAATTTTTTTCTAATAAAACAGTTTTCATAATTAATTTATAATGAAACGTTTCATTTCCTATATTTTTAACAAAGCTATTTACCCAATGAGTTTGAAATGGTATTTTCAATCTATGTCAACATCCTCTATTAATTACTAGGAAATTCTATTATGATACCATGAACCATATTTATTAGGATAGAGTATTCCCAAGTTGGGAATATTTATATAACCAGTTTCCCTCATGCCTTAATTATGATTAGATATAATTATGTATAATTTTCATTTCTAGAAAAAAAATAATTATACATTTATAACACTCAAGTGAAATGGGTAATAAATTAATATATAGATATGACATGTTACTAACACCTTGGAATCATGAAATGGTAATATTTTATGATTCCTTATTAAATGCCTTGGTAATATTCTTTTATGACACCCAAGTGAAGAAATTTGGTGATATTATTTTTTAATGTATCCCATATATGTGCAACCAAATTTACAGGTTATTATTGATATACTTATTTTTATTTAATTATCGTGTACTAATCTTCATTATATTATGTTCATATTATTCTAATATTCACCATGTATTATCCATGTTATGTACATATTCCATTGTTTAACCCTTAAGAATTATCTAAGATCATGCTTTTCATATGTTTCTATTTCCTTCAGTTCTGAAGACATTTATTTTTTGTGTTGTTTATAAAAGAATATCATGTGTGGATAATTTGTGGGATATGTTTAAGACTTGTTATAGATTATGTAGTAGAATTTATTTTGGAAAAAATTTCTATTAGTTGAAAAATTACATCAGTTATATTAGTTAATATTTTCCCCAATTGACGAAAACTATAATACTAAATTTTATTGGGAATTAATCAACATGAAATATTTTTATTATGTCATGTAATATAGTTGTTACCTATGTGGGTCTTAATATGTGTTATAAGATAAGCTCTTAGATTACATTAGAAGTTAATATCATAGTTAAGGATAATTTAATGGTTGATAATTTAAGTTTGAAAATAATTGCATAGTTATAGGTTGAAATTTAGGTTATTTGATGTACTATTGAATATTTTTGGGATTAAGATAATAGAACATCAGTTAAAACATAATGTATAACTTTAAGAAGAAATTATCCATATTGGATAACATCTTGCTAATTTGGTAAACAATATTGTTTATAGTTATCTCAATGATTACATACTGTTCTTGATACAGGTAAGTTGATATGGATAAATCATAGTTTTATCTATGAGTAATAACCCTTAAAGGGATAGTCGAGTGCCAGCTCAACATTCACCCTTATGCATAATGAGCTACCCTCAGAATGAACAATTAGATAGACAGTCCAATGGAATATTATGTGGTTAAATATATTATCATTATAATACATTATAGATGATTTATTATGAAAAAGCATTATATTATGTAATAAAAATGATCTTGGCATAAAGAAACCTACATTGAACTAAGAGTTATTTAGGATGTACTAAAAGCTAATGTAATAATTTTCTAAAAAAATGACATTTTGAGTTCAAATTTTTAATGTAATTATCTTAATGTAATACTATTATATTGTTAATTATTAATGAGTCAAGATAATTCCTTTTTATTTTTGTAATGGATAAATCCTGAAAGAATCATGTTATGAATTGGTACCACAATCATTGCAATGGTTCTCCCAATTATAAACATAATTTGATAAAAAAATATAGTGAGAAATATAGTGATTGTATCTAAAAATCAATCAAGAATTATGATTAAAAACATGAAAATAGATGAATGTATTAAAAAACTAATGAATTGAGTGATAAAGACTTAGGATCTTCAATATAAATAGATTATAAAGAATGAAATTTCATTTTCTTATATATCAAGAATGTGTATAGTGGGACCAAGAGTACTGTCACAATAGAACTAAATGACACTTCATCTGTGGAAATATATTTTCTAAAAAATTTATCTTTCCATAAACTATGTAATTTATTATATTTTTGTTAAATAATGGTTCACATTTAAAGTATTCATAATAGTTACAATAAGATATGTTTGACATTAATCTAATTGTTATTAATAGACATGTAATAAATTTATTTTATACATTGATGTTATTTGTTTCTAGAATTTGTTTTAACATGTTAAGAATACTTATATTCAAATTTATTTTTTCTAATTTTTTATATTTAATCAAAAAAATTATTTTAACATTTTTAAAAATATTATTAAATTAAATAATTTGTTAAATTTCATTTTTATTCGAAAAATTATATTTACACGTTAAAAATTAGTTACCATGATAAAATAGTTATTTTTCAAACAATAAAAGATTCTTATATAAATGGAAATTTTTTTAACTTGGACAATTTTACATTAAAACTATATTATGATGCTTAATCATATGTTAATTAAATTAGAGTTTATTTTATTTCTAACAAGTGACATATAATTTTAAGAGCACATTATTATTAAAACATTAATTTTCTACAAAAAAATATTTTAAAAAAATATATGTTTTCATTTAAATTTGTATAATCCCATATATAGAATTCAATTAAATTAAATTGATTCAGAATTTAGATTCATCATTTTAATTTTTTTTAACAAGGTCCATATATATTTAGTATTATAATAATTTCCATGGTTATATTTTTATCACTATTAATATGTGTTAAAATGGGTGATCTAAAGTGGCAGGAAATCTACAAAAACAATTTGAAACTTATAATGTCAATAATAAATTTGTAGGATGGAAATTAATACCTACATGTATCACCAAAATTTTCACACCTAACTCTCATGCAATTACATTCTTATACCTTCCTTATCATATGCCTCTAAAACCTTTTTCTTCATTTTCTCCTATAAAAGGAGATCACTTCCAACAATTTCAAGACACACCCCAAGATCAAGAATCCCATGAAAAAATAATAAATTTTTTTCTTCTAGATCACTGAAACATATTTTTAATCCCTTATCCTAAAAAAATCATGTAGTCTATAAATTTCAAAGGATATGTTCCGATGAAATCTAAATTATCAACTTTAGTATTACATACCATTTAACTTCCATCTTTTCACATCTAATCCACCCTACCATAAATAATTTCTAACCTTATGTATAAAATAAATTTAGTATAAGTAAAATATTCAATAAAATTATTATTATTATATTTCTATTATTTCATTCACTCCCATTAAATTTAAAATATTAAAATGTTCCTCATGAGTGTCTGCTTCCTACCACTTCAATGAATGCTATGTTTTTATTTTCATCACCACATTTCAAGGATGATTCTGAAAATGGGTTTTTTCAAAATTCATATGTTATTCGTTTCATGATTATTTATTGTAAATATAAATTAAGAAATCCTTATGTAAAATTTCCCATAAGTTAACAATATAAAAAAATCTCCTAATATGAATATTTCTTGAGGAAAATAAATTTAATTATATATAAAAACATATATTTCATTTATATTATTTGTATGGGAATTCCCTAATTATGATTGATCACATTAATAGCATCTATATAATTTCATTATAATTTTATGAAAATGATATTATAATAAAATATTATTCTCCAAGCTATACTAAAACATAGATTATAACATATTATTGGTTGGTTGGTTTAACCACCTTGATGAAAAATTCTATATGTTTCTATCAAGGATGGTTTTTGAAACATAATTTTTGATACGAATAACTAAATAATGTATTTTTTTAAATTATATAATGCTAATGTAATTATTAAAATAATAAATTAATACAACACCACTTATTCATTATATAATATAGAAACGAGCTCTTCAATGACTTCATCATCTTGAAAAATTACCAAAATAATTATTAAATTAATTTATAAATTTTTAAATAATATTTAAAAAATAAATATGATGAAATTGGAAGAATAACAAGAATAAACCCATTATTCTATATCTACCTCAATGAAATCAATATTACTCACCCTCAGTATTTAAAATTGAATATGAATTAATAATATACATGTAATGATTAATTTTAAATGATTTTTCTAAAAGTATATATATATATTATTAGGTTTATAATTTTTTGATTTAGATTGTTATTTTTGTTATTACTGAGATTGAATTACTTTAGTGGGATTCATTAATTAAGGAAAGAAGTTCTTTTTCTAAAGTTCAAATTCTTGAGTTATATTTTTTATTAGGAACCATATTATTTTTAATTTGGTTTTATTATTAAATAATTATTTTATTTACCATGTTAATTTATTTCACGGTGTTTTAAAACCAATATAATTTTCTTTTTTTAAATGTATTTAAATTCAAAAGACACCAAAGTTATATTTTTTTTCGAAACTCACTCCATTGAGTTGTAATTATTTATCTCAGACATCCTTCTTTAAATATAATTTACTTCCACTATATAAATTTATTTCATTGTTCATTAAATTAATATATGGGGAAAAATTTCCTTTTAAATAAAAATATTGCCTTGATAAACATTCCTTCTTAATAAGTCTACCACTACATAACATATTTCTTATCCACATTAAGAATGAATTCCCCTAATTTTCCATATTCTAATAATCGTTAATATTCACCATTATAATTGGATGATGATTTTGTATTATCTCATGTGAAAATTGTGTTATCCTCCCCCTCATTTAAAATGGATTATTTTTAATCTATTATTTAAGTTTGTTTTCAATAAATATATTTCAAAATATTTAAAAGGTTTTCCAATATTTAAAAATATTATGTTATATGTTACACCACACATTTATCTTCATGAACATTATATCCTTTGATGGATTTATTATTGATTTTTTTCTATTAAAATTAATTTCATTTGAAAATTTTAACTTCGCCTTTTTGAAAATTTATTTTCAAAGTGACCCATAACATCAACGTATTACAATAATGATACAAAAATTATAATATATCTTATTATTTTTTTCTTCCATGTGAAAAAATCATTTAACCATTATTAAAATTACTTTCAATAAATATTTAATTCCATGTAATAATTTTTTTTCAAATAGACATAATTTATATTGATTTTAAAATGAAAATTTTAAATTCCTCTATTTGTCAAAGTGATTTAACCAATGATCTTAAAAGGGTATTTTATATCTATGTTAAAGTCATATTTTCAGTATTGTGATATCCTATTATGATTACAACATCTTTGCATACCTGATATATTATTATTGTAACAGCCCGAGATTTTATGAAAAATATTCTTTTTATTTCACTAATGTCTTGTGTTGTACGCTACACCAAAAGGAGCTTGCACAACACGCATCCTTGACTTGCCTTGCATTACACGCAATCGCAACCTTCCTCGATAGCGTGTATGGTACGTAATACTGAGTTTTATGAAACAATGATATGCTATTAAAATATTATTAAAACTAGCCGTTATGAATAGTAATAACCACTTTTTAAATTTTAGAAATTTTATCTCTCAAAATGGACTTCATTATTGGATTCGGAGTATCGAATTTAGCCTAAGGTGAAATTTTGGTACTTTTCGGATAACTTTCATATTCTGATTAATAGTTAAAATTACTAAATTATAATTAAAAACAACTTTTTTAATCGAAATAACTAATAGTGATAAATCATTAATTTGAGTGGTTTTAAAGTATATTTAGAATATATTTTTACAATTTAATACAATGTTGGTCATTGGATGTAATTTTTACATTTAAACTAGTCATAAACAAGTGTCAATCTTTTGATAGATATTGTTTCTTAAAAACACGCTATTTGTTTTAACAGCGGGAATTAATTACAAAATTAATTAATGCAACTTTTATGTTATGAATTTGGTAAAATAGACTTCATTTTTGAATTCGGAATATGAAATATAGCTTGGGATGAAATTTTGGCATTGTTCTGAAAAACATCAATTTTTGATGAATAGTGAAACTACTAAGTGGTAGTTAAAAAAACTGAATTTTTCACAAAACTTAATTTTACCGCTTCTGTGAATGGAATTTCAAAAATCCGAGAGACACGGTTGATGTCAGTAAGTAAAATGTGGTTCAATGTGATGAAAATAATTTTTGGTGAATAGTAACTTTTTACTTTTATTTACCACGGTTAAAAGTAAATAGGGTAATTAAGGGTACAAATGATATTATTATTACCCTAACACATGTCCTAATTCTATTGGACAAGTGTAATTCGACCAATAACAAGCTTAGGAATAAAATATGACCATTTAGGCCCACATGGATCAGATTATGACATTTATTATTATTTAATTCAAAGAAGAGTTAAAAGAGTCAAAATCAAAGTTTATTTACTAAAACATTTTTAATATAGGGTTTTACATAAGATAAATTCGATTGTAAATATTCATTAGAAAGATAAAACGATTTCCTACCTGATGGTATTTTATTTGTAATTTTTAGACATCAAATAAGTTAATTTATTTATGACACAAAGATGATGCAGTAATTATCTTATTAATGAAATATTGACATAATTGATGTTATAAACACAAAACTAAATATAATTTGAGACTTTTTATGAATTACACTAATTTTCTAGGTTACTATGATATATTAGTGTTGATTTAATCAACTTGGTTCGAACATATAATTCTGTTATGACTTTCACAAAAATCATATATCAAATAGTGTCAAAATTGACACAAAATAGTTTTTAAATCAAATATTATATTATTAATTGTTATTTTATTCCTAAAAATCTAAGGTTCGGCCAAATGACTTAGATAAGGATATTCATATTAATAATAAACAATTTGGGGTTCTTTTGGCATGTTATAGTAATTGTATTAACCATATAGTGAAAGAAAACAAAAAGACACGGTAAAAGTTAAATTATTTAACTTAGAGTTAAATCTAATTGATAAGGTTAAAATAAGAACCTAAACTTGTCTAAATCCTATTGGTTGATATGATTTCGACCCATCCCCACTTTAGCTTCGAAATAAGACCCTTTGGAACCATTATAAACCGATTTTGACTTTAATATAAAATACTATTTTAAGATATTCCTAAGGTGCCCCTCTCCTCCCTTATAAAAGGACACCTCCTCCCCCTCCTCCTCACACCAATTTGAGCACTCAAGCTCGGCCAACACCTGCCAAAATCTCTTCTACACTTCCCTAGAAACATCCTAGAGGTTCTGGGCTTCCTCAAAGACCAATTTTAGTGCCCTAAGAGGAGGTCTCAAAGAGGCACTTCAAAGAAGAGGTAATTACCGTTACCAATTCTTTGATCTTTATTTCTTCTCACACTTATTCTTCTTAGGTTGTTTCATTATGAAGTAATAACATCAGTATCACTCATATACTGATATGTTATTATAAGTATGAAACAACCCTATTTCACCATCTATCCATCCTATGGAAAAAGAAATCACCGCGCGTGCGTACGTACGGAATACCGTCTCCACGCCGTGGTGTAATCTATTTTCCACCACCACCTTACATGGATGGGTATAATGGTGTAAAGAATAACTATACATAGTTATTAAAACATCATATTGATTCTGATATATTTTATAATCCACTCCAATTCAATTCAATATTTATAGAAATGATATCATCGCTCGTGCGTACGTACGGACTACCGTCTCCACGACGCGAAGAGATTCATTCTCCATGTTAACCATTTAAGAATGATTATAATGTATATATAAGAAATAATAATGAAATATATGACATTATAAAGCTACTGGATTTATGTATATATATACATATGTATGTCATCTACTTACTTCCATTTCAAGACAATAAGGAAAGGAAAACAGCGTTCATGCGTACGTACGGACTACCGTCTCCATGAACGGTGTTTTTCATTTTATTTATCTACCTATTATATATATATATACTGAATATATATGATATATAAATCATATTTTATATTCTGGAAGTGAGTAAATCATGATATAAGTAATAATGATGTCAAGAACAACAAGTCAAAACACCTACGATAAATGAAACGATTTTACCAAAAACGCTTCTTTAACATGGAATTTACAAAAGAACGGGTAATATAATGTCATAAGTGAACCATATATGATATCATAACAATTAATATGATTCTGTAATAAGTCAATAACATGATTTAAATCATTATACAGGAGGTTCGGACACTTACAAAGCAAGTCGGACCTAAGGTAAGGGAAATATCACAATCTCATTTTTATCCGAGATTGTTTATTCGTAAGTATTTACTGGGGTGTATTTTATCATCCACATCCATGTTCCCTAAATATGTAATATTGTTTCCATCCACTTACAATAATTAAATCCAATTTTACCCTTCGGTGAGTTTTTAGTAAAGAATATGAAAGGAATCTTCTGTCGTTTTTTTTCGTACGAGGTACTTTTTGACTTTTCTGACAAAAGTACGAAGAATGTTTTTTTTAACTTATATGGCACGAACGGATTTCTACTGTTTTATAAAGCCTTATTTTCATGAAGCTTCCTCTAAAAGATTTCATGACTATTTTCAATAAAATCTCTTTCTTTTAAAATTGCATGATGTTTTGTGAAAAGAAATTGATTTTGAAGAAGAAAGGATATTTTCCTCAAGAATTCAATTCAAGTGTTTTATCAAAATTATTTTCCATCTAAGATAATAAAGGTTTATGTTTCTATCCATATTTACATTGATTTGACTATGTTGTGATGGAATTATGTTTATGAATTCCTTTATCTTATATGAATTGATTTATGATGTCATGATGTTTCAAGAATCCCATTTTTGTTACATGTGTTATGCGATGATGTATGTTTTATGATTATGTGGCACACATAAGAAAGGATTCATTATAAGATGGGTGAGACCTATATCTCCCTCCAATGCATTGGGTAATGATTTTATATCTCATGAGATAGACATGGCTAGAATGGAAGGTTATTTCGGTTCAGTGATACAGGACTGAAACGAGGAGTGAACTCGGTTCAGAAAGGGACTATGTCCACTAAGATAGTCTTGGCAATGAGTCATGACTAACAAGAAATGATTTTCCATGATTATGTGTGCATGCCACAAAGTTTCAAGTTTCATGTTATGATTATGGGGATCTCATTTTCACTGCTATGATTTATCCCATGTTATGATATTATGAGCTCTTTTGCAGGTTAAGATTTTCAAAAGCTATGTTCTTATGTATATGATGTGATTGATATTTCTTTTGTTTACCCTTACTGAGCATTTGAGCTCACCCTTTTATGTTTTCTTTTCCCCAGGATATAAAGAAAGGTTTTTAGGTAAAAAAAGGGAAGATCTTTATGGGAGATATTGAAGATCTTTCCCCACGATTAGAAGATTACGTTCCGAGTTTCCAAAGACACTAAACTATTACGATCCTTGTGTGTGTGTTTTTGTTATGTACTAAGTATTCCGAAAAAGTAATGTAATGTCCATGTACGATAAGCTTCGGGTCTCTACAGTTGGTATCAGAGGAAAGGTTTAGTCAACCTTTGGAAACTAGGATGCGAAAACGTTAGTGTGATCCCTAGAGATATTTCTAAGGTATGTCTAGGGATGTCCCTAGGGATAAGTATACGTATAGGTTATAGTAATAGAATTACGCTAACGATCATAGAATTAATCCTAAGATGTTGGATATTGAAGGTACTCCCCCTTTATTAAGTTGTTTTCCCTAGCATGATTTTTGCCTCTCACACTATTCTTTTTGGGTTTTAGACGATGGCTGGAACCCGAAGGAACCGTGTTGATCAATGCAATGGACAATGCAATGATTGCCCTCCTGAAAAAACAAATGTTATGGGAGATGGAGTGAAAAATCTTATTGCTATACTTACACAAGCTATGAATCATTCTGGACTTCCAAATGAGCAGAGAAGGGAACAATATTCTATTGAGTCCTTCATGAGGCAACGTCCACCTTCTTTCAGTGGGTCTTCTGATCCACTTGTGGCTGAACAATGGATCAGTACTACTGAAAAGATATTTTCAGTTCTTCAATGTTCTGAACATGATAAAGTCATCTTAGCAGTATATCGTTTGGAAGTTGAAGCTGATCAATGGTGGAATCTTATCAAGAATACGGGGCCAAGAGATGAAATTGAGTCCATGGAATGGGACGAGTTCAAGAACTTGTTTTTCAGTAAGTACTTCCCTCATATTCTTCGAACAAAGATGGAGAAAGAGTTTCTTGAACTGAAGCAAAGGGACGATGAATCTGTTGGTACCTATGAAGCAAATTTTACAAGACTTGCAAGGTATGCTTCTGGTATTATCATCCAACCTGAAAGTAAAGTTGATCGATTTTTCAGTGGCTTAAAACCAAGTCTTCGAAGGGCATTAGCTATAAGAGACTTCAGTATCTATGAAGAAATTGTGTGTTGTGCTATCAAGGTAGAAATGGAAGTTGGTGTTACATATCCATCTCATGGTTTTGACAAGAAACGAAATATGGAGTTCAAGGAGAAATCTCAGAATAATGGTGAAAAGAAGATGAATGTTTCCTTATGCACAAAGTGTGGAAAGAAGCATGGTGGAGATTGTCTTAAAGGGACTAGAAAATGTTTTAAGTGTAGAAAAGAAGGTCATCGAGCAGCTGAGTGTCGAAGTAATGGAAAAAGGGTTTCTAATGATGTGAATAAAGCAAACACTGTAGAGAACGCACCACCAACACTTCAATGCTTCAAGTGCAAGGAAATGGGGCATTATGCTAATAATTGCCCTAATCCAAGGGTTAGTGATGATCAACATGAGAAACCACTGAAGGAAAAGGACAAAGGGGAATCACATGCGATCACTATTGGCAATATTGAATATGACAACGATGTGGTGGAATGATTAAGTGTTTATGTAATGGGATTCCAAAATAATGTTGTATCATTGAGTATTGCAATATTTATTGATGTGGTATTCAAAGTGATTGAGATATTTTTTGGAAATAAGATGATATGCGCATAATGAAGACGAGAAAATGAAATGTTTAATAGTATTCATGAGCTCATGATTGATATAAGGACTAAGTGATATCATGGTTTGAGTATATAGAATTTTGAGGATTTTGGTATGTGGAAAGTGTTAACTTTTAACTGCACTCATGTTTTCACTAAGGTATTCAAGAGAATACACGATTACGGACTTTGAATGTTTGGAATGTGACCAACAAGACATATCTTATGATATGTGGGGATCAACGACAGTATTAAATCCCTGAAATCGTTGTCACTATATTATGAGAGTGGACTGCAGTATTATGTATAAGCCTAAAGATTAGACTGGATTATGTTGGACATAAGTTAGTATTGTTTAAGGATAGAAGATTTTCGATATTATTAATGGGATGTTATAGTAACGTAGTTTTAGAAAAAGGACAACCTGCAGGATGGGCGACAGCCCATCGCTTCGGACAAGGCTGTAGGAATCGAACCCACAACCGAAGTGAGACTGGCCTTTATCGCCTAACACTGACCTACAGGAAGTCCCTGTTTAGTAGAAACTAGTGTTATTATATTAAGAAGTATGATATATGATGTATAAGCCCATTTTAGGAACCATATATGATTAATCCCACTATAGATCGACTTATGTATATAAATTTTTCTAACCTTTTGAGACAGATGGAATGACCCGTCATTCTATCACATGATCTGCTAACACTTCACGAATAACAAATTCAACTTCATTTATTTAAGAGATGAAGTGGAAATTGTTAAAGGCACGAACAACAGTTAGATTGTACCAAAATAAAGTAAGTATTTATTCTAATTCAAATTCTTTAACTTTAGGGAAATGATCTTGAAAACCAAAAATGTTGTCCTAGTTCTCTTATACCTGATGAATCAGATGGTACCTTAGATCGTCACAAATTTATGGATTTGTGATTACTGGCTTTTCCATAGCCATGTTCTCTACCACTCTCCATCAGAACATGATGGTTAGATTTCTCTTCCATATCCATATTTTCACCTATGTGGAAACCCAGTGATTAGTTTATTTGGATAATCGTTACATTTCATACTTTAGTTTTTAAAGCCAAGTTTTGGTATTCCTTTTTACGATGTGGGTTTCTATTAAAGAAACTTTCGAATAGTAAACCATTTATAACCCCGACGAATTTCGAGGGCGAAATTCATTTTAAGGGGGGTAGAATGTAACAGCCCGAGATTTTATGAAAAATATTCTTTTTATTTCACTAATGTCTTGTGTTGTACGCTACACCAAAAGAGGCTTGCACAACACGCATCCTTGACTTGCCTTGCATTACACGCAATCGCAACCTTCCTCGATAGCGTGTGTGGTACGTAATACTGAGTTTTAGGAAACAATGATATGCTATTAAAATATTATTAAAACTAGCCGTTATGAATAGTAATAACCACTTTTTAAATTTTAGAAATTCTAGCTCTCAAAATGGACTTCATTTTTGGATTCGGAGTATCGAATTTAGCCTAAGGTGAAATTTTGGTACTTTTCGGATAACTTTCATATTCTGATGAATAGTTAAAATTACTAAATTATAATTAAAAACAACTTTTTTAATCGAAATAATTAATAGTGATAAATCATTAATTTGAGTGGTTTTAAAGTATATTTAGAATATATTTTTACAATTTAATACAATATTGGTCATTGGATGTAATTTCACATTTAAACTAGACATAAACAAGTGTCAATCTTTTGATAGATATTGTTTCTTAAAAACACGCTATTTGTTTTAACAGCGGGAATTAATTACAAAATTAATTAATGCAACTTTTATGTTATGAATTTGGTAAAATAGACTTCATTTTTGAATTCGGAATATGAAATATAGCTTGGGATGAAATTTTGGCATTGTTCTGAAAAACATCAATTTTTTATGAATAGTGAAACTACTAAGTGGTAGTTAAAAAAACTGAATTTTTCATAAAACATAATTTTACCGCTTCTGTGAATGGAATTTCAAAAATCCGAGAGACACGGTTGATGTCAGTAAGTAAAATGTGGTTCAATAAGATGAAAATAATTTTTGGTGAATAGTAACTTTTTACTTTTATTAACACGGTTAAAAGTAAATAGGGTAATTAAGGGTAAAAATGATATTATTATTACCCTAACACATGTCCTAATTCTATTGGACAAGTGTAATTCGACCAAAAACAAGCTTAGGAATAAAATATGACCATTTAGGCCCACTTGGATCAGATTAGGACATTTATTATTATTTAATTCAAAGAAGAGTTAAAAGAGTCAAAATCAAAGTTTATTTACTAAAACATTTTTAATATAGGGTTTTACATAATATAAATTCGATTGTAAATATTCATTAGAAAGCTAAAACGTTTTCCTACATGATTGTATTTTATTTGTAATTTTTAGACATCAAATAAGTTAATTTATTTATGACACAAAGATGATGCAGTAATTATCTTATTAATGAAATATTGACATAATTTATGTTATAAACAACAAACTAAATATAATTTGAGACTTTTTATGAATTACACTAATTTTCTAGGTTACTATGATATATTATTGTTGATTTAATCAACTTGGTTCGAACATATAATTCTGTTATGACTTTCACAAAAATCATATATCAAATTGTGTCAAAATTGACACAAAATAGTTTTTAAATCAAATATTATATTATTAATTGTTATTTTATTCCTAAAAATCTAAGGTTCGGCTAAATGACTTAGATAAGGATATTTATATTAATAATAAACAATTTGGGGTTCGTTTGGCATGTTATAGTAAGTGTATTAACCATATAGTGAAAGAAAACAAAAAGACACGGTAAAAGTTAAATTATTTAACTTAGAGTTAAATCTAATTGATAAGGTTAAAATAAGAACCTAAACTTGTCTAAATCCTATTGGTTGATAGGATTTCGACCCATCCCCACTTTAGCTTCGAAATAAGACCCTTTGGAACCATTATAAACCGATTTTGACTTTAATATAAAATAATATTTTAAGATATTCCTAAGGTGCCCCTCTCCTCCCTTATAAAAGGACACCTCCTCCCCCTCCTCCTCACACCAATTTGAGCACTCAAGCTCTGCCAACCCCTGCCAAAATCTCTTCTACACTTCCCTAGAAACATCCTAGAGGTTCTGGTCTTCCTCAAAGACCAATTTTAGTGCCCTAAGAGGAGGTCTCAAAGAGGCACTTCAAAGAAGAGGTAATTACCGTTACCAATTCTTTGATCTTTATTTCTTCTCCCACTTATTCTTCTTAGGTTGTTTCATTATGAAGTAATAACATCAGTATCACTCATATACGGATATGTTATTATAAGTATGAAACAACCCTATTTCACCATCTATCCATCCTATGGAAAAAGAAATCACCGCGCGTGCGTACGTACGGAATACCGTCTCCACGCCGTGGTGTAATCTATTTTCCACCACCACCTTACATGGATGGGTATAATGGTGTAAAGAATAACTATACATAGTTATTAAAACATCATATTGATTCTGATATATTTTATAATCCACTCCAATTCAATTCAATATTTATAGAAATGATATCATCGCTCGTGCGTACGTACGGACTACCGTCTCCACGACGCGATGAGATTCATTCTCCATGTTAACCATTTAAGAATGATTATAATGTATATATAAGAAATAATAATGAAATATATGACATTATAAAGCTACTGGATTTATGTATATATATACATATGTATGTCATCTACTTACTTCCATTTCAAGACAATAAGGAAAGGAAAACAGCGTTCATGCGTACGTACGGACTACCGTCTCCATGAACGGTGTTTTTCATTTTATTTATCTACCTATTATATATATATATACTGAATATATATGATATATAAATCATATTTTATATTCTGGAAGTGAGTAAATCATGATATAAGTAATAATGATGTCAAGAACAACAAGTCAAAACACCTACGATAAATGAAACGATTTTACCAAAAACGCTTCTTTAACATGGAATTTACAAAAGAACGGGTAATATAATGTCATAAGTGAACCATATATGATATCATAACAATTAATATGATTCTGTAATAAGTCAATAACATGATTTAAATCATTATACAGGAGGTTCGGACACTTACAAAGCAAGTCGGACCTAAGGTAAGGGAAATATCACAATCTCATTTTTATCCGAGATTGTTTATTCGTAAGTATTTACTGGGGTGTATTTTATCATCCACATCCATTTTCCCTAAATATGTAATATTGTTTCCATCCACTTACAATAATTAAATCCAATTTTACCCTTCGGTGAGTTTTTAGTAAACAATATGAAAGGAATCTTTTGTCGTTTTTTTTCGTACGAGGTACTTTTTGACTTTTCTGACAAAAGTACGAAGAATGTTTTTTTTAACTTATATGGCACGAACGGATTTCTACTGTTTTATAAAGCCTTATTTTCATGAAGCTTCCTCTAAAAGATTTCATGACTATTTTCAATAAAATCTCTTTCTTTTAAAATTGCATGATGTTTTGTGAAAAGAAATTGATTTTGAAGAAGAAAGGATATTTTCCTCAAGAATTCAATTCAAGTGTTTTATCAAAATTATTTTCCATCTAAGATAATAAAGGGTTCTGTTTCTATCCATATTTCCATTGATTTGACTATGTTGTGATGGAATTATGTTTATGAATTCCTTTATCTTATATGAATTGATTTATGATGTCATGATGTTTCAAGAATCCCATTTTTGTTACATGTGTTATGCGATGATGTATGTTTTATGATTATGTGGCACACATAAGAAAGGATTAATTATAAGATGGGTGGGACCTATATCTCCCTACAATGCATTGGGTAATGATTTTATATCTCATGAGATAGACATGGCTGGAACGGAAGGTTATTTCGGTTCAGTGATACAGGACTGAAACGAGGAGTGAACTCGGTTCAGAAAGGGACTATGTCCACTAAGATAGTCTTGGCAATGAGTCATGACTAACAAGAAATGATTTTCCATGATTATGTGTGCATGCCACAAAGTTTCAAGTTTCATGTTATGATTATGGGGATCTCATTTTCACTGCTATGATTTATCCCATGTTATGATATTATGAGCTCTTTTGCAGGTTAAGATTTTCAAAAGCTATGTTCTTATGTATATGATGTGATTGATATTTCTTTTGTTTACCCTTACTGAGCATTTGAGCTCACCCTTTTATGTTTTCTTTTCCCCAGGATATAAACAAAGGTTTTTAGGTAAAAAAAGGGAAGATCTTTATGGGAGATATTGAAGATCTTTCCCCACGATTAGAATATTACGTTCCGAGTTTCCAAAGACACTAAACTATTACGATCCTTGTGTGTGTGTTTTTGTTATGTACTAAGTATTCCGCAAAAGTAATGTAATGTCCATGTACGATAAGCTTCGGGTCTTTACAATTATCATATATTACATTACCATGTAACTTATTTACTTCTTCAGTTAAATATTATTTGATTGCAATACCTCATACCCTACTATTGCAAGTAAACACCAAATACTTAAATATCAAACAATACACACTCTAATGATTCTTTATTCATGAATATATTTAATAGTTTAATTATTAAAGTTATAATTTCAATTTTGAAAAATAAAATTTATTATTTAATTATTTATAAATATTTTATCTGAAGATAAATTTTTTTATTTTTCAAAATAAATGACTCTTATGTGAATAATGAAGATACCATTTTTTTAAAAAATAAAAATTTTATGTAATCACTAGGATTAAAGAATATAATAAAACTAAAAATGTCCCTATATTTAAATAATACATTTTATTAAGTAACAACATAAATTTATTTATTTTATTTTCAATTTATAAACATAAAATTAATAATTAAATCCAAATTCGTATTTTTAACTAATACAGTTTTAGGGAAATATACATTTGATATTTAAAAATAAACATAAACCACTTTTATAAATTATATACTATTAATTTAATTTATATATGGAATAAGTGGGTTGAAATTATGTATAAAGGCCCATTATATTTTTAGCCATAATAGATAAATTACTAAGTTAAAAACTTGTTACCATGGTAAATGTTATAACGGTAAAAGAGGAGAATATAATGGTAATGTGTTTCGAAAATGTTTAAGAAATGTATGAGATTTAATTTTAGAGGCTTTATTAAACTTATATATTCCCCACTCCATTATTTCTCAATATGAATCCAGTTTCCAAGATAGTGACTTTCCATTATTAAATTATTAGGGGTATTTAAAAATATTTCATCCCTTTTAACTTATAAAAGGGGCATGTAACTACCCCATAAATGTTACTCCTAAGATTAGTATTACTCCATAATTAATAAAATTTTTACTCCCATTTAATCTTTATTTATTCATTATCTTATGTTCATATTATATATGTCAAATCACTCCATTACTATGGTTTCTTCCAATAAAATCTCAAACTGATCAATGTGAGTAAATATGTCTACATAGTTTATTTTATTAATATATTTCCTTATATAATTTTATTTTTGTAATAAATATATAGTATGATCTGTGTTGGATATATATATATATATATATATTTGTTTTAATTAAATAATCATTACCCACCTTTCCCCATTTTCATATGAAAAAAAACGTGATTCATGTATATATAAAAACTACCACATCCATAAAGAAACATGTTTCATTTTACATCATAACCTGACAGGAATGATATAAGAGGAGAACATAAAAATTATTTTGGTCATATATATAAATATATAACATGTTTATGTTTTTTGTTTAATAATTTATTTTAATCATTTCTTCTATTCTATGGAATAAGAAATCTTCATCCATGCATACATGTGTACTACCACCTCCCTGAAATGATTTATTTTATTTTTGTACTACCTCCTTTGATTTATGGAATTAATATTGACTTAAAATGATAAATATGATGTTTATTTTACAGTAAAGAATATATTAATACAAATTCAATAAACTATCTATCATATAAATAATGAAAAATCATTATAAAATTAAATGTCTTAATCAATATTACTATGTGGAAAAAAAATTTATTCATATAACATAATTTTTTAATAAAATTGTTTTCCTTACATACAATTACTATTTATCCCACTAATAAAAACTAAATAAAAAACTTAAAAAACATTCATTAAATCTATTTATATTCATGTTCGGGCCTATTTGAACACTTATTTTAATAATATAATAACTTTATATCATGGGTGGATATGATAATTTAATTTCTAGTAATATATAAAAATAAATAAGTATAAAGTAATTTGATTTAATTTATTAATGGTAATATAAATTTGAAATTCATTGTTTAAGAAAACACCTTTCATTCGCTAAAAACCACTAAAACATGTCAATAACTGATTACTCCTTTAATATTTATATTCAAAACTACTATAGAAATAAATTATAACATCATAAATAATAATTAATAATCAATTGAGTTACCAAGTAAGATATAGGAATGATTAAATTCATGAGTATAATGAATAAATTGCTATTATGAATCTACATTAAAACATCAAATATATAAATACCTAATTTATAAAATAACTACAATTCATATAGAGAAATAATATATATGAATATTTAAAATTAACATGGGCATTATTGACATTATAAATTTGTTTTTTATTTAATTATTTTTTTGATATAGGAGGATAAAGTTATTTTTTGTTGAGAGGATAGGAGGAGAGGGATTTTCTATCAAAAATTCCCCTTTTTCAAACATGTTTTCTATTATCCATTAAATATTCACTATGTTGAATAAATACATTAAATTTGAGATTCCATACCATGAAATTAATTTTATTCATATAATTTTGAGGCCAATTTGAATCCCTACCATTTAATAAATTTTGTTCAAATTACTACCCTAGATATAAGTGTGTTTTTCTATCTCAATATTCAATCTATGATACTCATGATATATTGCACACTTACTTCAATTTTTGTTGTGTATAAATTTACATGGACTAAATTATACTATTGTACTCATAAATTTCATTTGATTTAAATGTATGTAGTTTTATCCATACCCTATATGTTTTGGATTTAAAGAGTTTCTAAATGGTTATAAACACAATATTTTCCATGGTGGCCAAACAATAAAATGTTACGGTAATGTAAAGGTTTGTGTAGTTTAATTGAAAAAAATCAATTTCATGATAGTGGAATGTTGACAGGGTTTTGGAATATTTGTACCTTTGGTAATCACCCTAAAAGGGGTTGGCTGAGCATTAACACAATCATTACTCTGATACATGATGAGGAGGCCTGAGACTGTGAGCTAGGCTAGACACTCTTTGGGGACATGCTTTGGAATATTCACATGTCATTTACGAACCATGATAAAATATTTTTCTAAAATATCATTGGTATATTTCTAATGAAAAAAAATAAACCTGATTACTTTTTTACATAGATGACACAACACATTGTGTGAAAACATGACACAATATTTCTTTGATAAGGGTACATTTTATTATTTAGATGATACACCATAACATCTAAATTTATTAAAGGATTTTATCCTAGAAATCCATGTTATTACATTAAATGGTGTATTATTTATTTTTATATTTTTCATTATATGAATAGTTAATTTTTTAGTCAATATGATGTTATTTAGGGAATGATTTTAAATATCTTGTTCATTATTGTGGTGAAAGAATTGTAATTTCAATATTGATTTTGGGACTTAGAATTGTATAGCGCCTTGATGTATCAATAGGTGTCATGAGAAAAAATATCATAGGATTTGGTGTAAACATTATCCTATATTAGTATAGTCTCTTGGAATAAATTTTATATTGCATGGTTTGATTTTCATAATTTTTATTTCCATAAATTTGAGATCACTGATTATTATTATCCATGCTTTCATTTATTTTAAGGGGTATAAAATTCCTTCAGTTTTAGTTTATTATGGATTCATGTTGCTTATTAAATACTACCATATCACTTATTCCATGTTGACATTTTTATAGATGGAACTATTTTCTACTCATTACAATGTATCAATTCTTACATTCTTTTCCATTACCTTGGAATCCTAGTGGATAAGGATGTGTAATTTTTTTCATATGATGGACGGATTACTAATGTTTTTAAAATATGTTTATATTAAATTTTATGTTTTCAAATGTAATTTATATATAAATTTTATTATTAGACTACGATGTTGTTGGATCATGTAGGAACTCTTTTGTTTTGTACCAATAATTTAATATAACTATATAAATTTTGTTTTTGGAGTCTAGTATGTTATATTTTTATCAGGTAATGTTCATTATTAACCATGTTGACTAGGTTTAGAGGAACATATTTAGAAAATATAAGTACTATGAAGACACCACAATATTTCTAGGTAACACTTTAGAAAACAAATATGTACTTCAATTATTTCATTCAATAGAAAGTGTTAATTATATATATGTCACTATTGAGAGAAAAGGTATCATGATTGGAATGATAACAATATCAACATCCATAGTCAGTAAAGGGATGTTCCCCATGAGATAGTTAGTGAATCTAGAGTACAGTATAATCATATTGATACCGTATTGGGATATTTGACCCAGGTTATGAAATATAATATCACCCCCATAGAGAAACATCCTAATCCACAATAATGTGTAACAATTTTTTATGCCTCGTGTGATAACACCCTCCATAATTCAGTGGAAGAATAAATCAATTATTAAATAAGCAATGGATTCAGTCCCTAGATATGATCATTATAACTTTATGAAGTAGTAAAATAAGAAAAATTTATTATGGTGTATTATCATTTAAATAGAGATTTGAACCAAATGTGTTCACTAATTCAAAACACTAAAATGGAACATGAGAGAAAGAACTTAAAATTTTGAACATTAAGCTTATGTGAAAAGATATAAAAAGGACTTCATCTACCTAAATCATAGAAAAATTGAGAAGTAAAATGCTTTTGAGTAGCAGGATTACATTAAAAGGTTAGTTATACATGCTGAAGTCTATCTAAATAGACCCTATACCAGGATTTATTAGTATTTTAAGGGTTTCAATTTGACCCTTTGAAGGGAATTAGTCTCTCATAACTTCTCTACATATGAGGATATATTGTTAAATTCTATTATGATAGAATATTTGTTCTCTATGACGTGTGTATTCAATGGAAATATGGAGAGGAAGATTTCATTTGAGAATAATGTGAAGAATAATATATAAAACTGGAAGAAATGATTGATTGGATTTCTCACATGTGATAATTTTGGGAATAAATACCAATATGATTTCATTAAGGGAGAAATATTTTGTCAAAAATGGGGAGAAAAATGAAACTAATCTCACAAATGAATAGGAATGGTAGAATATATTATTTTTTATTTTTTCACAATAAGGTGAAGGGGCATTATGTGAACCTGTGTTCCAAACATCATTAAAATTATCCATAGAAATTTACAAGAGAGAAATGATAATATTATGAAAATACCATAGTTGAAGTATAAATTCTTATGTATTTGATGTCATGTACATTGATTAGATCCAAAAATTTAGTTAATATTTTATTTTATGTTTTATCTTCTCACTCTTTGATATGGTTTCTGTTTTCCAAAAAACATTAAATATTTCCCTAGAACCCTAGTATGGTAATTCAAAATTAAAACACCTATTGGAAATATTATTATAGTAATGACAAGTCATTTATGTCAAATTATGTATTTTCGACATACCCATTTTGAAAATGTGGTTATTGTACCAAGATATGACTTTAAAATGGTCATTGGAATATATTGTCTTTCAATGTATGATTACAATTTTATTTCAATGAGAAGGAGAGTAAAATTTGTAATGGTAACGTTGGATCTCATTCTTTTAGTATAAATTCTTCATCATATAAATAATATCTAGATCCTCCCTAGATAGGTCTTCTTAATGGAATTATAGAAATAGAAGTAGATCATGAATGATCTATGTATAAAGAAAACATTCTAAGAATAGGTTATATACCCATCATAAAAAAGTTCATTCATGTTTTCAAAATTAATTGCATAATTATCCACCTAATGATGAATCTTAATTCTCTATTGAAATTATTATTGATGAGAGATATATATTAAAAAATTTATAAAGTGGAAGTAGTGGGTTTTTATTGGTTAAATAAATTGTTATGTGAATTTTGTGATATTGGGATTACACACCCTAGTGTGTCTCCATTTGGATCCCTTATTTTATTAATGAAAAATAAGGAATATTATATGAGGTTGAGAATTGATTATTGGGAGATCAATTATGTTAATATATAGAATATGTATCCTTTACCACACATTTCTTGTAAAGAATCAGAAATTCCATACAGTTTATTTTAATTATATCAAATTATTAAGTGAATGGGAAAAATAACATCATGTGATTCCAAGGCATGGATAGCCTGATATGGAATTTTGAACTTTTTTGGGGTACATTTAGTAAATGTCCAGAATATAATTTCTAACCATTGAACTGGTGCCTGAATTGTAATTTAGATGGAACAATGGGATTCATAGCATTGGGATTCACTTAGGAGAAGCTTAAAATCGATTGGAAAGGGTCAGAAAAAAAAATTTGTTTTTTGGACATTCGGAAAAAATAATAAAATAACTATAAGTTATTTAATTCTTTTTCTTCCACCGTTCAGCGGCTATTGGTGGAACCGCAGTATAACAACGGTCAATAAATGAGGGTCATTTAATGACTCAATCCTGTCATTGTGTAACCACAACACTTGTGGGATTAATGGTTCCTTTATTAGGGTTCATTAATGAACCACATTAATGAATGAAAAATGAGTTGTTAATTTTTATTTAATCAAAATTTTGGCAAGTGATATAATAACTATAGGAGAAGCCAATATCGTGACGCTGGTGACTTTCCTCTCCATTGAAGAATGGTGATTGAGTGACGATTGTTGGAAGAATTGAACCATAAATCGACAAGAGGCCAAGAACATCAAATGACAATGAATGTTAATATTATCCTTCCCCTTCAACGCCATTTATGGGTAGGGGTTTATAAGTTTCATATTATTCTTTTCCCATTCCTGGCATATACGATGAACACAAATCATCTGACTTACAGGTTCATCCGCATCTCATTTATTCATGTGGGTGGTTTTTGGGGGGGTTTTAATTTGGGGATAATTATAAAAAAAATTAATTATCATCTCACCCCTAAGATAAAATGGTAATGCGGAGGGCACGTTCCAATCTAAACAAATCCCGAACCATCCATTATTCTTGGATTTTGTTCATTATTCATGGGAGATGAGAAAATGTGTTTGAAAGGTGATTTTGTGGGCTTTGCAGTGAAGGAAGCAACTCGGGAGGCCTGTAGCCAGAGAAAGGAAAGAAAACGGACCACGAGAGCGTCTCTGATGGCCTGAGGAAGCAGTTGCAGGCGTGACACCACCAGTGCAGAGGCACTGGAAACCGGTGGTGGCAGCCAGTTTGAGCCAACCATGTAGAGAATATCTGTTCATAGGCAATGTGGAGGAAAAAGTTGTGGCCAGCCCGGTCACGACTTTAAGAAGTAGTGGCGTCGTAGAGGGTGAAATAACTGGAACATTCGGGCCACTCGCCTAGAGCAGAACAGTTGGATTTAGCTAGCCATTTCAGATGAAGGGACCTCACCCCACTGGGAAAACTGGATGTGCCATGTCCGGTCCAACAACCAGACCACATGCAGGCCGGGTTTTCCAGGCAGGCCAGTCCTATTGGTCGGGTCGATCCCCTACCAGAATCGACTGATCCCGTTTCACTAAAACATGAGTAACACACAAACAAGGTGTCTGATCGACGATTCATCCACAGTTATGGGACCCATGTAATGGGGAGTTCCATTCAAGATAATTCACTTGGGGTTTGGTAGATGTTGGAATACATCCGGGTTAGATCGGACTCGAATCTAACAAATCACTACTTAATTTTTTTCCTATATCTTTCAGAACAAGTGTTTGATTGATGTAACATCTATCCTGTTGGTACCCTTATGATGAGGTGGTCCTTTAGGTTACTGCTTTAATAGACTTAGTTTCAGTTGAGGTATGACTTATAGTGTGAGGATTATAACCTCTAGAACTCAATCAAAGTAAGTGGGGGAATCCAGTGGCTGGGTGTCAAGTGAAGAGAGACCATCAATGGATCAGCATGAGAGAGTGCCTCCATGGATCGATAGTAGTGTGACCCTTTGTGGATCAGAAATTTAGATACCCTCTATGGATCGTCATGAGAATGAACCTACATGGATCAGAAGTAGTGTGAACCTCTGTGGATCACCAGGAGTACGACCCTCTATGGATTAGCAGTAGAGAAGCACTTTTTGGATCAGCAGTATAGAAACCCTTTGTGGATCGGTAGTAGAACCACTCAAAAAAATAAAATGATCTATCTCAAGACTAATCATATGTATTATTGTTCCCTAAGATGTATACCTTGTGTGGGATATCTTTTACTTTGTGTCATGTGATTTAGATCATGCTTTGTGGTTTATCCCTTGGGGGATTCTGAGAGACTTTTGGAGGTCTTGGGGTCGATACATAGTATTATTATACTCACCCATGGATGGGCTTCACCTGAACCTTGATTTGTCTTGTGTAGATGATGGAAAACTTGACTAAGACTTGTTATGTGAGGGCTAGATGGAAGTCTAATTTGATTGATAGTCATGGAGAATGGTAGTGACAACAAACAATGAGATTTACTTACATTTTAGGTAGAATAGTTTACTGAAAATCTCTAGAGCTTGTTTTTCCTTTTACTATACTACTCTATCTATTGGGCTTGTATACTGGCCCCTTTTTACTTTCAGTACATACTTTTACTCTAAATGGTGGTACTAAGTGGTGGTTGTACTAATTCTTTTCCATCATGTTTTACCTGTATATAGTGTGACCTTTCTGTGCGTGTGTAGGTTTAAAGGAAATACCATACATTTTGGGTTTCATCTTTCTAATGCAAGTCACCAGCCCCTATAATATGGAAGGATGGCTTGGGATAGTCATAGCATAGGCTCTAGGGGATGAGTCATGACAAAGTGGTATCAGAGAGGGTCGGTTCTACTAGAAGAACTACGTGTATATTTTTTCAATTGAGAAATAGTGATAAGTGTCTTGAGTTTAGATTATTGTTTGGGGAGTCCAGTGTTAGTGTAGAAGCCAACTTATCCATATACCAGAACCCTAAGTTCATATTTCTGACTCGATACACAAAAACCCTCCTTGTTTGTGTTTTGAAAATGTTTTGATCTCTTTTGAGCCAGATCCCTATGTGTAACCTATTAATCGCAGTGCATCTGTTTCATCATAGGATGTCGCCTCGTAGACATCCATCTAGGATTCTAGTGAGAGATCCTGATGAAGACCCACTGAGTGATGAGGCATTGGTGTAGGGCCCTCTTATGGTGATAGCACCTTCGGGTGGTGTCCCAGCTACACCACCACCTATCAGGAAGCAATTTCCACCAGCCCCACCATCATACCATTCACGCCAAAAGTGTGTGTTACAAAATTTCCAAATACATAGGTGTTTAGGGTTTTGAGGCGAGACAAATCTTCAGGTAGATGAGGACTGGATAGAGGCTATGGCATGAGTTTGTTTCTTGATTGAGACACCAACAGACTTGAATGTGATCATTAATGCTAGTCTCTTAAAGGGAACATCTTGGAGATAGTGCAACCTGATGCTTTAGACTCAATTAGAGATGGATATTTCCTGATTGGAATTCAAGATCCTCTTCAGTGTGGAGTTCATACCAACAACATTACACTTAGTGTGTATTATGGAGGTACTCCACCAACATCAGGGTGCCTTATAGTGGCCATGTTCTCAGCGAGATTCACTGACCTATCTTTTTACACAACCTTCACAGTACAAGACCCATTCATTAGGGATCAGACTATTGATCAAGGACTCCTATGGGTGATAAGTGGGTCAATGATATCACTCAACATTCTAACATAGGCTAGAGTGATAGAGTGAGAACTTTTTTTGGAGAGCTTCCTAGCTAAGCAGGCACTGACGGTGAGAGACACCACTAGATGAAAGGAAGTGGAGTCATATACAGAAGGAAACTGATAGATGATGTAGATTCCCAAGAAGACTAGACCATCTAGAAGACAACCCAAGGATGTAGTGTTTCATGTGCATAGCTTTCAAGGTAGATGAGGTCAGCAGAAGAGAATATTGTGCTACATGTGGAGTGGGCAGTGTCACATGGATCGAGATTTCCTGAACTGACGTACTAATGATCAGTATATGGTCTACGTACCTCTGAGGTAGAGTCTGAGGTTCAAGTGAGGTGGTTTGTAGGGCAGCAGACGTGGCAGAGCAGCAGGTCATGCAGCAGGTGGTGGGTGACGGTTTAAGGTACTACCGTCACCACCCCCAGGCGTTCCACCCCAAACATAGGGAGCTGGTGGTCATTGATGTGCTCAGCTTCATGCGATATAGGATTATGACCACATCACTCTAGAGATGATTCAAGGTATGACCTATATCTAATCCACTATAGTTTTAGTTATCAGAGACACGGGTTCTAGTCCCTCATTTATTTCCAAGACTCTCTATCGGAACTCGGAGATTTTGACGGAGTCGTTGGCTCGATACGTGTGTATAAAGACTCCTATGAAAGATGATTTGATTATTACACACTGTTTCAGGTAGTGTGAGCTTACTATAAGAGATGAGAGCTTTGGCATAGATATTCTAGTAGTAGTATCGATTCCTTACGATATCATCACGGGTATGGACTAGCTATCCACAGTCCATGCTTAGATTGACTATTTTAGGCGCAATGTGAGTTGTTTCAGCGAGGATGAGATTAGGTTTTCCTTCACTGGGAAGAAGGGAACCGTTGTATCCTAGGATGGACATTCATGGAGGATTTTGAAACATATTACTCAACAATTGACTAGCCTTACCCTTGGTGTAGTTAATGAAGGTAGTTTTTTCTATCCTGTAGTGGTGGACCTATAAGAAGATTTCTTTCCTGAGGATGTGTCAGGACTAATTCCTCAGAGTGAGGTTGAATTCTACATCGACCAGTACCCCAAGATGACACTGATATCTAGACCATCATATTGGATGGATCCTGTGGGGCTTAGTGAGTTGAGGATACAGTTGGAGGACTTGTAGTGGAAGGGGTTCGTAAGACACAGTGTCTCACCATGGAAGCCCCTATTTTATTCTCAAAAAAGGCAGATGAGTGTTTGAGTCTTTGTGTGAACTATTGGTGCCTGAACGAGGTGACTGTGAAGAACAAGTATCCTCTACCAAGGATTTATGATCACTTCAACTAGCTGAAGGGATAACAGAGGTTTTTGAAGATAGACCTCATATCAGGCTATCATCATCTTCGGGTGCAGGATGAGCACGTACCAAATACATCAATCAGATGCAGGTATGGCCACTACAAGTTCATAGGGATACCTTTTGGTGTGACCAACACACGGGTAGTGTTCTTGGAACTCATAATCAAAATTTTACAGCCAGACATCAATCACTTTTTGGTTGTCTTAATTGATGACAACTTAGTGTACTCTATGTTGGAGGAGGTTCACTCCCAACAACTGGAGATAGTCCTTGATACACTCTGAGTGCACCAGCTTTATGGAATGCTATCGAAGTTAATGTTCTAGATACGGGAGGTCCACTTTCTAGGACATGTTATCTTGGAGGGTGGAGTTGTAGTGGATCCATAATTGTTAGAGGTAGTTCTTTCTTGGTAGACTTCCTAGAGTGTGACAAAGGTGTAGAGTATCCTGGGGTTGGCTGGGTACAACCTGAAATTTGAACATGACTTTTCTCAGGTAGCAGTACTTTTTCCTTCTTGGAAAAAGATGGGATAACCCTTCATATGGATGCAGATATTCTAGTAGAGTTTCTAGGAGGGGAGGTAGAGAATGCAGAGTTCTCCTATCTTGAGGATACCAAAAGAGGTAATTGGGTATGTAGAATTCTAGGAAGCATCAGGATCCAGACTGGGATGTGTCCTGATGTAGGAGTGAGTGGTGATTGCTAGTGGATTATGATAGATGAGGTAGCAGGAGCAGAACTACACAACCCATGACTTGGAGTTAGCAGTAGTGGTCTTTTCATTGAAGATCTGGTGACACTACTTGATGGGTAAATGGTTTACTGTCTACTATAATCACAAGAGTCTCAGGATTATTTTCCCATAAAAGGTCTTGAACCTGAGACAACGGTGATAAATGGAGTGCCTATAGGACTATGAATTTGAGATAGTCTACACTCCTAGGAAGGGGAACATAGTGGTAGATGCACTCATCATGAGATCTAGTCTACATTTGATGAGTGGGGTGATAGAGAAGTTATCCACATTATAGATATCCTTATTGGATAGAGATAGAGAAGAAAACAACTATCTTATGAAAATCACACATCCACTCCTTCAGTGAGTTCATGAGGCACAACTTGGGGACATTGACTACGATGCCCGACATACTCAGATATCCTTAGGATAGAATCCTGCAATATTTTTTAGGGAAAGATCATGTCGTCATTTTTATAGTATCTACCATAGTACCAGTGATGTTTGGAGAGGAAGGGTTGAAGGAGTTCTGTACATCCCCCTTGGAGGTACATCCTAGAGTGACAAAGATGTACCAGGACCTCCGACGTCAGTATTGGTGGCTCGGTATGATGAAAAAAGTGGCGGAGTTAGTTTCATGAGGCCTCAATTTTCAGTAAGTGAAGGTCATGAATTAGGTTCCTGCAGGCTTGACTCATCCATTCGAGGTACCCGAGTGGAAGTGGGACAGTATCTCAGTGTACTTCATGATGGGGATACCACGTACATCCAAGAGCCACAACTCTATATTGGTGATTGTTGACTGATTCACGAAGTCTGTCCATTTTCTATCCATCTGAGAATAGGGATCAGTTCCGTGCCTGGGATGCCTCTATGTCTAGGAGATAGTACGGCTTCACAGGGTACCATCAATGATAGTTTCAGATAGTGATCCTTGTTTTACATCTTTTTTTTTGGAAGAGATTATAGGTGGTGTTTTGAACTCATCTACACTTGAGCATTGCCTTTCATCCTCAGATAGATGGTTAGACAAAGAAAACTATACAGACACTAGAGGACATGCTTCATTATTGGGTCCTTGATATTGGCTGAATTTGATGGGCCACCTACCAATGGTGGAGTTCTCATTCAACAACAGTTATCAATCCACCATCATCATGGTACAGTTTGAGGACTTATATGGGTGACCATGAAGATTACCTCTTGGCTGGGAAGACCCAGGAGAGTCAGGAATAATGGGTCCAAAGTTTGTATGATCTACCACTAAGAAGGTAAATATCATATAGGAGTGGATAAAGAATACATAGAGTAGGCACAAGTCTTATGCCAACTGGAGTTGGAGACCCTGGGAGATCGATGATGGAGGCCATGTCTTCCTACTAGCCTCACCTTGACGAGGACTACAAATATTTGTCCGGGGCGGAAATCTATCTCCAAGGTTCATCGGGACTTTAAATATTCGCAGAAGAGTCAGAGAGGTGGTGTACATCCAAGATCTTCCCCCACATATGAACCTAGTAAATAAAGTTTTCCACGTGTCGTAGTTTAGTACATACATGAATGATCTATCTCATGTCATTGACTAGGAGAGATAGACATTGACGATGGGGAGATGTTCATGGAGTTCCCAGTGGAGATAGAGTATCGACCGGGGTGGTAGCTTTGTGGATAGTTGATTCCTCTAGTGTGAGTTTGGTGGAAGCAGAGGAACCTCCAGGATAGAGCAAGGGAGTAGGAGGCTCATATTAGTGTTCAATACCCCCATTTGTTTCCTTAGATTTTTTTGTAGAGTTTTGGGATATAAAACCCAAAGGTGAGGAGACTGTGAAGACCCAGAAATTCCATATTTTTTTAAATATGTGGAATTATGACAAGACTGTAAAAATTGACCGAACATGATTCTGTGGCCTAGAGTTCCTAGAATGTAATTTTGAACTTTTTTAAGGCACGCTCAGTAAATGTGTAGGTGGGAATTTATATTGTTTGAAGTATTTCTCGGATTGAAATTATGAAGGCACCATTGGATTCAAAGTCGTTCGGATTCACATAGGCAAAGCATAACTTTGACCAATAATGGTCAGAATAAAATGTTAATTTTTGGAATTTCATAAAAAATAATAAAATAACTTTATGTTATTTTATTCGTTTTCTTCCACTGTTGAGTGGAAAATGGTGGAACCGTAGTGTAATGATGGTCCATAAATTCAGGCCATTTAATGAATAGATCCTCTCATTGTGTAATCACAAAAATACTAGGATTAATGGTTCATTAAATATGGTTCATTAATGAACAAAATTAATGAATGCAATATGACTGGTTTCATTTTATTTAATCAAACTGTTGGAAAGAGATTTTAAAACTGTTGGAGAAGCCTCTGTTGTCATGATGAAAACATTCCTCTCTAATGAATAATAGTGATCAAGCGATGATTTTTGGAAGAATTATACTCTGGTTTGACATGTGGCGAAGAATATCGAACAACAACGAATGTGAATCTTCTCCTTCATCTGAAACACCGTTTCTAGGTAAGGGGTTTTATAAGTTTAATATTCTTCTTTTCTCATTCATGGAAAATACAACGAATGTGGATAAACTGAATAATGGATCAATATGTGTGTCATTTGTTCATGTGGGTGGTTGTTGTGATGTTTTAATTTGGGGATAATTTTAAATAGTTTCTGAATATTGTTCCACAACTTTCATAAAATGGAAACACATAGGGTGCAGGCCAATCCAATCAAGGCTTGGACCCTCCTCTATTGTTGGGTTTCATGTGTTCTTCATTGGTGGCAAAGAAATGTGCCAGAAATGCGATTATGCCGGCTTCACATGGAAGGAAGTGACCCACAAGGCTCATAGGTGCAGACGAGAAGGAAAATGGGCCACCGGTACATCTCTAGTGGTCGGCCGAAGCAGTTTCCGGTGAGACTCCACCTGCATGGTGGTGCTGGGGACCAATGGAAGTAGAAGATCCGAGCATTCTGCGTGGAGAAGTGGCACCTGTAGGTTTCATTGTGGCATAATCTGTAGCTAGCTGGGCCGCAGTGAGCGGGAGGCACGATGCTGACGCACCGCATAGGGGGAAATGAGTATTCCACTCAGGCCGCTTGGCTTGAGTGTAATGGTCAGCTCTAGCTGGCCATTTTGGAAGAAGCAGAGGTGCACTGCTAGTACCGCTAGTAGGCTGAACTAGATGAACCACATCCTATCCAGCAATAGGAGCTCTTGCAGGCCGGGGTTTCAATGCGGTCCAGACTCGCCGGCACAAGGGGTCGGTCTGGCCAGACCCCTACCGGACTCGACCTGTCCCGTTTTGCTAAAACATGTGTTACTATATATCCAGGAACCAACTAGATGTGTTTTCTATGGTGTAGGGACCCTTGCGATGGGGCAGTCCTTTTGAGGTATATTACTTTGGTTTTAGTAGAAGTTGGAATACGACCAGGTTGGATCAGACTCAATTCTAATAGGGTCTTATTTAACTTTTTTCCAATATCTTTATGACTGGGAATCTGATTGATGCACCGTCTATCACATTGGAACCCATACGAAGAGGTGGTCTTTTGGGTTACTTATTCAGGTGATTTAGTTTATGTTTATGTAAAATTAATAGTATGAGGAGTAGACCCTCCAGAACACAAACACACTAAGTGTGGGTATTCAATGCATGTTCGTCATGTGAATAGCTACCCTCCGTGGATCATCATGAGCGTGGCCCTCCATGAATTGGTAGTAGTGGGACCCTCCATGTATTAGAAATAGAGAAACCCTATGTGGATAGGCTTGAGAGCGACACTCTTTGGATCAAAAGTAGTGAGACCCTATGTGGATCGGCGGTAGTGCGACCATCTGTGGATTGGAAATAGAGTGACCCTTGGTGGAACGGTATTTTATCAAGCCTTCGTGGATCTGAAATAGAACATCTAAATGGAATCAAATGTTCTAGATCATGATTAATAATATTTATTCCAATTATCTATGTTGTATACCTGGTGTGAGCTGTCTTTTACTTTGTATTAGGTGATTGTGATCATACTTTTTTGTTTATCCCTTATGGGATTCTGAGAAACTTTCAAAGGTCTCAGGGTCCATACCGATTATTTATATACTTGCCATTTCATAGGCTTTTCTCGCACCTTTTTGTTTCTTTTGAAGATGACAGACAGCTTGACTGAGACATGGGAATCCCGGGATAGATGGTAATCAGTGGTGATTGATAGAAATGGAGAGCAGTAGTGAAAAAAAAATTATGAGTTGTACCTATCCTTTTGGTAGGATCCTTGGTAGACAATCTTTGGAGATTATTTTTCATTTTTCTATACTACTCTCTCATTTGGGCTTGTATACTAGACTACTTTTTACTTTTAGTACTTTTACTCTCAATTTTGGTACTTAGTAGTGGTTTTACTACTTTTTTCCATCATGTTTTTCTTGTTTAAAATGTTCCATGTCTCTATGTGTATTGGATTAAAGAAAATTCCTTCCCTTTCTAGGATTCACCTTTCCAGTGTTATTCACCAGCCCCTGGCCTATGGAAGGTGGGATTGGGGTAGTCAACATACGGACCTTGGGGGACATGTCATGACATTGCATAAATTTTTTATCATTTCTATAGAGCACAATAATTTTAAAAGATTTATATCATCTCTTGTTAACATTAGTAGAGGGTGAATAAGGATGATATTCTAAATAAAGTATTTTCAATAGAATCTGGATATTATGAGTTTATGGTCATTCCCATTGGGTTAAAAATGATCCTTTTATCATTATAAATATATTTAAAAGAGTTTTCAATAATTATCAACATATTTTTTATGTGGGATTCATTTTTTATATGTTGATATACTTTAATAGACATGAAGATCCTTAAATTCATCTACTTTTAATATTAGAAAACCACAAGAAAATTTATATGTGAACTATAATAGGTGTTAATTTTTCATAAATTATTTTTCATTACATTTCCATATTATATCTAAATATATATATATATATATATATATGTTTAACCTTAAAATAAAATGGTAGTTAAATAATGGTCTACACTAAAGAATGTAACTGAGATCTAGAGGTTCTTGGTTTTAGTAAGTTACTATCAATGGATTTTCACTGATTCTCTTAGTTGGAAAACCTATTGACCACCCTAACACATAGAGTGGTAAAAATCACATGGTAAATAGAATCAGATGAATGTTTTTAATTGAGGTATATGACACTAAATAATGTACTAGTACTAACAATATCATCTTTTATGGATGTATTAGTAATTTATAGGGATGCATCAAATAATAGAAATGGTTGTGTCCATATGTATAATAATAGGTTGGCTTCCAATGAACCCAGGTCACTAAAATTCCATAAAACGAAAAATCCCACTAATAAACATGATCTGGAAGAAATAGTTTCTTATTTAAAACAACATATATTACCTATATAGTTTTGGATGTGACATATTCCTACCATAATATTTTGATGTATACCTTCTCTTCTAAGAAATCATCTTGATTTTCATGAACCAACACAAATACCCTTGTACCCTCATACCTAATCCTACTCTAACATGATCCGAAGAGTATTCATGTTCCACAAGGTTTGAAAACTTGCACCTAAGATCATACTAGATAAAGAGGAAATTATTTTTTCTACAAAATAGTGGATGGTAAAGATACATTTTTGTATTCGAAATACTCTAAATAGAGAAAGTACGTGAATAAATTGGTAAAAACCCATAATAGAATCTTTGGTGCCAAGAATCTCTCATTCCCTCAATCATCTAGTTTTTTATTAACCAAAACATTTACCCAACATGAAGGAACATTCCAATGGTGAGGACCAAGTTTTGTAAAATAATCAATAGTTCCATAAAAATATGACATTTCATAAGTGGATTTTTGCACAAAAGGCTATGTGAAGTTCCACATATTCACCTAATTCTGAATCAATTCCCAAGGTCCATTGGTGCAACAAAGTAGTTTTCTACACCCAAGGAGCATTTCATGATAAAATATTCTGAAATAATCTAGTTAAATGATAATGGTGATAGAAAATTGAAAATTTCTCTCATCCAATACCCCATGTAAATAGAAGAAGAATCACAAAACCCTATTCCATTCCAAAGAATTTGTGCTCCAATAATTGAGGATTTTGGAACTAAATAAACTCTTACCCCCCCTGACATGGGGAGGCTCTCAAGAAGATGAAACACCACTCTTGTATGTGAAAACACCTTTCTTCTATGACAGTATGGAAAATAAAAATCAATAGACCCTCAAAATTAAGGATCTTGAATAACAGACCTTGTTTGTGCCCAAATCTGACTTGGCCCACAAAGGAGTTATCCTTGCACAACATCTCCCTAGGACAGTCGGGTTTACATGAAGAGGAATTTCCTTTATGAATATTAGGACTATGTGAAACTCCAAAACATTAATTAAAATTTTCCATCATAATTCATTGGTTTTGCTTGTGGGACAACCCTTTTCCCATGAAACTCCATTTGAATGGATCCCAAAAATGTTTCATGCCACAACTTCTTTGTTTCTGAATAGATGTTTCATATAAATCTACTACAAAAAAATACCCTACCAAGTAAACCTATCAATAGGTACCATATTTCTCATTACTCCAAGTCATAGGTAGACTAACATTAACCCTCATGATTTCCACTCCTCCATGGCAGCTTCATTGTTATATCCCACCCAAAGACACAAGATTAGTGGCCATATAAGCCCTAGAGGTGGTATCTTTGAGAGAAACCATGAAACTATCATGGTTGAGGGTCTTTATGGTGGATCCTCAAATAGACATGACATGGTCAACCATGATGAGTGATCCTCATCCACATTCGAGCTCCATGATGTTAAATATTCTAGAACCACGTCCTAGTCATACAATGTTAAACTCTATGATAACATCCTCATCATATAATGTAAAACTATATCCCAAACCTGTGTGATGAAAACATGATTCGGCATGTATTATTATCATGGTATGACCCCACATCTCTTACCATGTGTGATAAACATTGGATTCCCCATGTACGACCATTATAGGATACCATCTGTAATGACCCCAACCCTAGTACCTTGGATCTGGGGCCTTAATTTATTACATTGGAATAGATTCATGATTCAAATCCTAGATGACTAATTAATTTATTTGTTTTGGAAACCAGAATAAAACCTGAAATTCACTTTTCAATCCATAACATAAAACATACATAGAATTTTCTTCAAGCATGCCATTAATCCCATTAGTGTAACAGTATATATGATAATAAAAAAAATATCTTCTTCTCCAATAGAAAAATGAAACATAAGAAATTTGTAGGAAAAAATTCTATGTAAGGTTAAATATATAGTAGAAACTATGAGTAAATATGGAATAAAATATATAGAAAGGTAAATAATAGAAACAAAATCCATTTAAATAATCAAATGAGATTGTAAGCTTGTCCATAGATATCCTACTAGTTGAATAATAACATGGAATATCACAATAAAATATAAAAGTAATGGAATTGATAACCGTAGTCATCTGAAACAGATCATCTTGGACTCTACCATGACATATGAAAAATAATGGCCAAGGCCTCACCCAAATCCATATCTAAAAATAAATGGTCAAGGCATCAGCCAAGTCCATATATTGTTGTCCTAATGGGATATACCAATTTATCAAGGGGATATTGTGGGCACCAAACATCACTTACTATGTCCAGTAAATTACTCACATAAACTGGGTGAAATAACATATACATATGAAATGTAAATAACATTTCCCAATTAGTAAACATAATCACACACCATTATTAGTAATATATTGAATGGTATCAAAATAGAATATCGACATTCCAACTGATCATAAACTATTTAATTAAATTTTCAAGATGATATAATAACATATCACTGTCAATAAAAGACAAAATTCAATAATGGATGTTGATGAAGATGAAAATAATCTAATAGAATCATTGAAATTTCTGGAGAGAAATACCCATTTTTTATATTGAAATAATTTATTTTATAAGATGTGTAATTATAATGGAAATTTTTTTAATTTGAAAATAATATTGTAATTATATAAATTAATCCCTAAAATATTAAGGCATAATGATGGTGGAGAAATCCACTCATTCTGTAAGAGTTAAAAACAACATTCCTTCCATTGAAAAAACAACAATGTACCACGTTTGGGAAATGAAAAAAAAGATTCTTTTCAAATTATTTAATAAAATGTAAAACATTGATAAAAATACTCAAAAAAAATTAATAGGATTAGAGTAAAACCGGTTTTTAAAACTTTTTTAAAAAACATGGACATGAATGATAATTATTATTTAGTAGATACTTATATATAAACAATCTCTAATAGTAATGAGACTGTTAAATTAACCCTTACCTTGTGTTTACATTTGGATGAATATCCTTTAACATCATGTGAAATGGTTTTATAGATTTTACTAACTTGTTAAAATACCATATTAATATTTATTATTTTATATATTTCCCTATTATAATATCATGTTTCTTGATTTTTAGTAATCTTTCATTATTTTCATAATATTTGGTGTTAATTGCCTAGTTTTGTGAGTAAGTTTTGATTTTTTATTTTTTTGTTCCCATTATTTATATAATGGTTTCATCATATCCTTAATTTAAAACCTGATTTAAATATTATATTTATTTTTTATATTTTTATTTATTATTATATATTAAATTTGGATATCTGAAATGAAATTCACCATTGATGGTGACGGTAGCCCGTATGGATGCATGAACGCTACTTCTCTTTATTTGTCCTATTAAAATAATGGAAACAATTAAATATATATATTATAATCCCAATATCATATTAATTTCATATTATTTAGATATTATTATTAAAAATATCCTTTATAAATTTCATGTATAGCATGAACTAATTACACCACTTTGAGGAGGCGGTTGTCCACACTCTCATAAACATTGTTATTGTATTTATAAAAAATTTAAATCTTAAGGTTACGTGTTATAAAAGTATTAAAAAGGAATAAATACATAATAAATATTATATATGACATATATAAGTATTATTCTCATCATATTTCTCTTCCATGAAAGGTTGTAAATGAAAATGGAACAATCATCACTTTGTGAGTTGATAATTTATCACAAATATAAATAGTATATTTGTTACTCATTACATGGACATGTGTGTAAGTGTAGATTAAAAACATAGAAAATCCAAATCTTATTATATTAAGGATATTTTTATATAATCTCATAATAATGAGAGTTATGAGGGTGACTAATGGAAATAATAATAAATAGGTTCAAGAAATATGCTACCTCTTATTTGGGTAACTACTATTAGTTTTTAAAAAAGGGAATCCTTGGATGGTATTATACCAAATGGGAGGCTACATGGATGAGTTTATAGAATTTGAGATATTTTTTGGGTAGATATTTGTCGAGATATGTGACATAACATGTGTGAGGAAAAGAGGGAGGAGTTTCCCATTTATAATTGAGGTGAGGGTGACCTTAGGAAACCTAAAAATATTAAATTAATACAATTTCATTTTCAATTATAAATGGACCCAAATAGAGTAATTTAAAATATAATATTACTATGGGTATAAATCCTATCATCCAATAATTTTTATAAAATTTATGAAACACTATTACCCCTATAATTTGGATTTAACCCTTAGTTAAACTCTTTAACTCTTACTATGTGAAATTGAATTTTTTATTCATTAAGGGTTTATATAGATGCTCTAAAATGCCAAAAAAGTCCATAAATGCACTATTTGTGGAATATTTAACTTTAGCCCAATTATTTTACCAAATTTTATATTTTTATCAATTTTGTATACATTAGGATAATATTATTTATTTAAATAAATTATTAGTGTCAATTTTGACACTATTCATTACATTAATTTTAAAAAAAATCATAAAAACAAGATATCTTCTAACCAACTATTTCAATTCATACATAATATGTTATATTAATCCATAAATATTGTGGATAAAATTTATTTTCTCAAATTATATTTATTTTCATATTTTTAATATCATTAATTTGATTATTCCATTAATTAAATAATTTCTACATAATCATACAGTCAAAATTTAATTTAATTATTTATGTATAAAAATAATATATCCATTACCCTAACTAAGATATACATTTCATCATTCGTATGACTATTTATATTCAATGTTATCCTTCAAATAACCAAATAATATGTAATACTTACTAATACAAGAGTCTTCCATATTAGATGTTTATTAGAATTAAATATTATAAAAGGAATAAAGTCATCCAAATGGATAAAAGGCCATTAAATAGTCCTAAGTATTTTTTTTCAAATATATAATCCAATAAAATTAGGTCACGTGTTATGGTAATTATATAATATAATATAATATAAATTTTACCTTTAATTAACTGATTTTCCCTCAATAGTGGTAATAAAAAAATATTACTAAAGAATCTATTAAAATTCCCAAAAATAAAAGAAAATTATATATTTAATTTGGAACCACTTTTTCAAAATTTGAAGTCAATTTTTTAAAATTTTGAAACATATAAGTTTTAGTAATTAATTTAAAATTAATCTCATTGATGGGGTGAGAAAACGGGTTCTTAAAGTTTAAAATTCAAAAGAGTAAAACATTTTTATATATAAATTCAATGTAAAATTGACTAAAATGACTTACATATGACTAAATTATAATGAAATAATATATTTACACTTTAAAATGAATCCAAAATAAAAATTATTACTATAAATGCTTTCAATGAAAAAATTAGATTTCTATTAAAAATTAGATTTTTTCAATATTTGTTAAATCATGAAATATATCCAAAAAATAAAAAAAATTAAATCACAATAATTTTTTTGGTTTTTATTTTTTAAAATATTTTATTCTAATATAGTATATAAAATTGTCAAGAATTTGATTTAAAATATATTATCCCTTAAAAGTTAGTAAAGCTAACTTTATAAATATATAAGTTTTTATGTTTAATATAGGTTTTTTGCAATCTTATTCATGAAGAATATATTATATGAATGTAAAAAAATTATGAAATATATGACATATAAATTTGATTAATATAATTCACCAACAGTAGTTAATTTAATTTACTAGGATATAATTCCTTTGTGAGCATAAAATAGTTCTTATAAAAACATTATCATTATATTAAATTTTCTATTGTACTAATTTTTGTTAATTTTTAACACATTAATTAAAAAATATATTTTTATAATTCCATTAATGTTATTAATAAAAATTACTTTCATGGCTAGGTTATAATGGTAACAATTAAATACTAATATTTAGTAATTTGTTTATGTTTTTATTTTCATTCAACATTATCTACTGAAGAAATTAAATTAAAAAAGATACAGACCATAAAATTTTTTTGGTGTTACATTCTTCCCCCCTTAACAAATATCAGCCATACAATTTTATGAATTCGGGTTTGGTAACGATGGTTTTACTATTAAAAATAATATTACTGAAATCCCACATCAGAAAAAGGGTCGATAAAACATCCACTTTAAAATAATGAATGTGATGTACAAAGGCCACTGGAGATAACATGTACTGGGGTTTCATATACGAAAATATATACATGGAAGATAACTATAACCATAATGTGATGATGGATATTTATAAAGAAGACGATCAGGAAACTATTAACAATCATATAGCTAATTTTTTTAATGAACTAATGGACCATTTGATTGATCAGAAAAGAGGGTACAGGAATAAAATTTTTGGTTTCAATATATTTTCCCTATAGATGAATAATTCATTTAATTAATATAATAAGAATATAAGGAAACTTTCTTAAAATATTGATAGGGTATCATCCTTTAATTAATTTCTTCCACTAACTCATCTCTCTATCCAAAAGATAATAAAATTAAAAACATATTTTGTTTATCTTAATCATATAAGGTTCTAAAAATGAAATAATTCATAATTTTTAATATCTTATAAATAAAGAAATTAATGTTATAGTAACCAGGACAACACAAAATCTGGTCCTAGGTGATTCTCCTTGTCTCCCTTCGATTATTAGTTCAGTCCTCAGGACATTGACGGATGTGATGGGTTGTCACTCAGCCTAGGGTCTGTCCTTTTTCAATGAATATATTATTATAAAATTCAAGAAATAACCCTAATATAATAAAAACAAATTAATGTTTTATCCTAAAACAAAAATATCCAATGTTAAACATATTTCATTCCATCCTATTGAGTTATAAAAATCACTACTCTTTAAATTAACAATCCCAAAAGTTCCATAAATTTCTAAAATCAATCTTAAAATCAAATTTTCCTCCATCAACATAATGTTTTTCTTATTTTCTCATTACTAATATATGAAAAACATTATCACATGAAAATAATATTGAAAACTTTCATATGTAAAAACCCCTAAGAATGGATTACCACTGTAAAAACCTTATATATCTCATGATTCTCATAACCATTATATCATAAAAAAATTCACAAATGTAATAATTGAAATAAATTAAATTTTTCGCTTTGACTATAGTAAAAACCTATGATTGATCTTGATCCCTTTACATTTTTTGAGCTATATTTCCTTGATTCTTCAGAGAATCATTTTCATAATGTCCCATATATTTATAATTTTAAAATTAAAAAATTATATCTTTTTCCTCTACCTTGAAATAATGAGAATTATGGACATTCTCAGCACACATGAATCATACTACAATTAATTTTAAGTAGTATCTAGGGTTTTTTCTTCCACAATTATCTTTTAATGGAAAAAAATACCTTCCCTTTATTCTTTTATCTATCTCTTTCTCCACCCTTCTATTCTACTATTATTTTCATTAAAGTTATAATGCATAGATAATTCATTCCCGATCTTGATAACATATCCTTAGGTTACATATGTAGATCATATCATGCCTTGTTAACATTGTGATGTTTGATCCATAATTTACAATATTCTTACCCTCCTTTTTCCACAAATTCAAAAATTGCCTCTCCCAATCCCCACACTATTCATTAAGAAAGTATTTTTCCATGAAATTATCCTTGAAATAATTCCATTATATGAGTTATATTTCTTCACCATCATTATTGTATTGTATCAAATACCCCCATTGATCTTCACCTCTGGAAAGATGAAAAAAATCCATGATAACTTTCTATCATTCATTACTTCCCTATGCAAGAAATATTTTCTCTAATAAACATATTCATTTTTCAATTGGAAATGGATTTGTATTCCTATTTAATGTTAGATTTTTTGGTCTCATGAATTGGTCTAATATTTATCCTCCATGTTGTGGATTATGATGCTTCATATGGGTAAGGTTATTATTCATAACTTCAATCAGTTGTCCGAATATCGTTATAAGCTGTTATGCACCAGTTACAACTCTATATACAACTTCATTATCATTCAAAGGAGGTAAATACCTTCATGGATTATATGAAATAACATGGTTTCCATTCATTTAACTATATTTCATTAATAACCAATAACATATTTTATTTTAGGTTATGAATCACAATGAATAATTTTTGAACTAGTAACACATAACATAATTTTAAAAAATTATTCCTAGATAATATTATCATTATAAAAATGGTTTCCTTGAAGATATATTTACTTGTAAATACTTTATAATGGTGTTACAACCTGACCTATGTCAGGGGTCGAGCTGAAACTACACAAATCCCACCTTCGTAGGCCAGGGGTGGCGACTAGTGTCGAAGGCCCAACAAACCTGTGGGTGGCCTTTTCCAAAGAACATGTACTGAAACATTAATCCACCTCAAAGACAATATTGTATATAGAAAGAGAAAACTAGATATGAAACTACTATATATAAACCACTTACATGCATAGACCTCTAAAAAGTATTAGTACAGAATGTAAAATAAATGGTAAAGGGAAAAAATAAGCACCCAACCAGAAAAGTTCCCCAACTTAGAAATTGGTGGAAAAGTAATGTAGATGAGAGAGCACCTCTCAAGGATCTAAAGCTATGAACACTGAACGCGGCCCATGCATCTGGTATCCCATTGCTCCTCAGATGTTATGATCAACTTGTCTATCGTCTGCAAGGTCACACCAAGTGCGGTCAAAGACCATGCATGGGTGAGAATAAAAATACTCAGTATGAAGCCTTGATGGCTCATGGGAGTATCAAAATATGTAATGAAGAGGGTATAAGTAGACAGAATATGGTATATAACAAAGAGTGCATCTCAACCCGACAAGAGAGTGAAGTAAGGTCGTCTAAAGATAAAGAGCTACAAATGGTGAAAAATAATGTTATCATCGAGTCCTCTATATATAGTAGTAGGATAGTATAATCATCAGACCATGATAATCTAGTCATGAAAAGCATGTGGCATCCCATGCATTTCTTCACCTATCCTGGAAGGATAGTAACAAAAATCCAAGAATTGGGTACTCGAAATAGAATATATATATATATGTGTGTGTGTGTGTGTGTGCATAGTTAATGAAACCCAAATGAGAGTGTAAGGGGATCTTCATCTCATAATATTATCCAAAGAAAGTGTGTTTCCAACCATTCCAGAAGTATCCATCTTTGATATCTAGCATCCCACATGTCTTCCTTGAACTGCATGTCAAAGGGACCCAATCACCTTACCCTGATACTATCTGATTTTTGTGGCAATATCTCACCCTCATGATTTTAGGTCGTGTCACAAGGACACCTATTGGTGGAAAAAATGTCCATCCTTCATGAGAGTCCAATGGTTTGTCAAAACATGTCTTGTCACTAATCAAAATAGATTAGAAGATTTACTTAAAGTTGAGTACCCATGCCTATCTTGGTTAGAGGGTTCCACTCTAGTGTCGTCGAGGACCCATGCTGAGCCCGGATGGATGGTCCCACTCTCATGTCATCAAGGACCCATTACTAGCCTATTGGGAAGGTGGAAATCAGAAGGAATCGTGAAACTATAATGGTCATCCCTACATAATGGTACCTCTTGGAAGATCATTAGAAATGCCACTAACCATTCCTACTAGAGGGTAGGCCGTATACTGCTCTGGCCATCCCATCCTAATGGTACCTCTCAAAAAGCATCAAGGAACTACAATCCAGTAATTGGGTATCACCCTTAATAAAAAACACAACCAAAACATCTTGCATCATATCCTAGAAGCCACTACAGAGGGAACCACCATGTTCTATATGAAAAGACAGTCAAGATATGCTACATGCATGAAAAAATATGATTCCAAAAGATGTAGATATAATATGAAGAAGATTCATAGGGTGGTATACATCACTTGTGGGGCCCAAATGATTTGTGACCCCCCTCATCACCTAGAAGTGGGCCTAGACATACTCGGGTACTAAACAATGAACATGTACCCCTAGGCTTGCAATTATACTCCCATAGTACATGGCACCTCTAACCAAAAGGATGACAAGTGCACCATGCTCTTTGTTTGATTGAAGTGAGAAATCGTAACTTTCTTGTATTGATTCCCTAAATGACCCCAGATAACCAAATGAATCACACTGTCATGATCCTTGTGGAAAACACATTGGATTGACTATTCATTCACCGGAATTGAACTCTCGATGAAGAAGCAAAATTTCAATACAAACACCCAAATTAAGCCCCATGGGGCCCACAATAGTATTTCAATTTAAGAACCTGAAATCAGTCTTGAAATTCCCTATTCAACATGAAGGTCATAGTGCCTATGATGGTGCATCATTCAGATGTTCAATGCAAATGTACGATCCGCTATAAATTTTTTTAATACTAATAATAAAAAAAAATATAAAACCCATGTTTTTCGTGGAATCGATCCATGAATCCTAAACATAAAGGTTATTGAACTACTCTAAAAATATGTATCTTGATAATATGAATGTCACTCCATAGACAGCATGTTAAAAAACTCTCTATTTTGGAGTTATCAGGGTTTGAAGAAGTCTCGGGCAGCCCTGGTCCGGCCTGGCCCACCCCTCCACATGGGACACTTGCACCACCACCTGAAACCCACAGTCTCTACAGGTTCTACTGCATGCCTCCATAAGGCTTTGACACAACTTCACATACCATCACCTTGTCGGTGCCACACTAGTTTCTTTCTATATACATCCGAGAACACCCTGGGCACCCAAATCTCATTCTGAGACCCAGTTTGGACTCCTCAAAATGAGACCATCATAGGATTAGTAATCGATCGAAGATCTATCAATGTTTCTTAATAATGGAAAGTAACTGCCACTTCCGCTCACCACTACACCTCCTATGGCTCCTGAAACAAAAAAACATCCTAGATCTGGAATTCCTGGATTAAGAACGTTAGATAACCATGCCCTACTTAATGGTCGTATTTCATTTTATCATGGTGAAAAGATAACCAATTAAAAACCCAAATAACGATGAAGAATAGTTGATCCATAAATTAAACAGTCTATGTTCACGGTAATTTTTTCCATTTACAATGGCCAAAAGGGAAGAACAATTAAAAATGAATCAAATATGACAAAAAAACATCAATGAGGAAACGATGAATCTGAAGTAAGTATCCACATGTATACTGGATCCTCCATTACATTTGTAGAACTCTAATTTTCTAGGATCTGATTTTTCATCATGATCTATAAAGAATCCAACATCTATTCTCATATCATAAGGAGTGTGAAGTTCCACTGGTATCCTTGGGAGAAATGAGCCACTCTTTTTTCATTTCCCCTAAATTCATATTTATAGAAAACCAGGAAAACGGTCACCAATGGTCATGGGATCTAAACCTCTCACACCCTCTCTCTATTGTTTGCATTTATGAAAAACATGACATTCCGAATTCAATATAAGTCTCTGATTTTTAATCAAATCACTACGTTTAATGTTATTTGATTCATCATTCAATATAAAATAATTAAGATTAATTTTTAAATTTGTCCTTTTTTCTATGGGTGACTTTTCTCCCAAATGTACCACGGCAACAGAAGTTATACCCCACCTTGTGTAAACACCATGTTCTAGACACAAATGTGCCCTCATATTTCTTGTCCAAACTACCATTTAATAGATAACCTATTTTGATCATGTGCATAGTATAAAATATACTAAATATTTTTGTATAATTTATTTCCGGAACAACATACCTTATAATTTCATGTATTCTTAGCACCTAACAAAGGAAATATTTCTACACATATATCAATGTACAAAAATGAAAAAAATGATTCTCTACATCATTCCCTCTTTCAATTACTTCGTCCCCAAAGAGAAAAAATTATGGAAAAAAATTCAAGATACATAGCTCACAACTGAATCCCCCTCTCCCAAGAAAACATACATGTTTCCATACTGGCACAACACATGAACCAAAGGTGGTGGTTTTTCCTTATGAAGATGACTCCTACCAATGACGTGCATAGGAACACACATGTATCTCATCAGCTGTGACATTTGGGAGACATAGTGAATAGTCTCCAACTATTAGGGGTAGGGCAATGTGGTATGTTACCTCACCATCTCTTTCCATGGTCTTGAATGTCCCAAAGAAACTTGGGGGATAGTTTGAATTCCCGACCAAACCTATACCTCCCATGTCAAAATTAGAATCATTTTTTATCCCTAGAATTAGATCTAATGATTCCATATTTTAGAATATCTATATGGTGAAACACCTAATGATATCTTTTCACATAAGGATTCGTGATCGATGTCTCACAACTGGGACTCTCTAACTCGCTCAAGAAGTGATGAAGTCCACACCATTGACTAAAAAAATATTTACCCTCCTTCTCCATTAGGGTTAGTTATGAGGAAGTTAACTACTCTTAAACATTCCACACTAGGGGATCCTGGGAATTCTTTATATGGTAATTTGCTCTAACTTTTCCCATTCCTAGAATATATACTATCTCAAAGTCATAGTCATGCAGGAAGTTCAACCAGCACCACCACCACATGTCCATGTCTCATTAGTTGAAGATGTATCTGATTCTTTGGTGTTATGCCTAACCACAAAGCAATCTCCCATAAGGTAGTGTCACCATATTCTCAGGGGAAAGACTATTTTTCCAATAATAAATACTGAGTCTCATAATTCTTTTCATGGGTTCTCCATCACATTGATCTTTACTTGATAAATGCCACATTAAGATATTACATTGATCATGAATTGGTACCAATAAATATGGAAATCAAACTTTAATAATATAGATAGGGAAAGAACATGGAATACCCTGTGTGTCTTTGATTCCCTTGGAAGGAGAGTAATCCCTAAAAATAGGCACTCTGCTGCAATAGTGAAATTCCCCGAAAAAAGCGGTCATGTATAAAGACTCCACAAGTAGTGCCATGAACTGCACCGACATTTCATCACACAACCTCATACTAAAAGGACAAGTCATGGATTTTTATCCACCACGCCCTGATAGTATCCAAATTGGGCAGGACTAATTCACCCTCACAGTTTATAAGACTTCACAAAAATGCATCTCGGTGGGAGGGGGGATTACCCCTCTTCCTCATGCAATTGAAACTATGTCGAACAACTTCAACATAGGGTTACACCAAATCCCCATGTCACCCTCATAAAACCTTAAGAAAAAAATAGAGCGGAATGTGTAATTAAAAAATAGTGTCTAAAATTTTCTACTTCAAAATGGTAGAAAAGACATAGAGCATACCTATTATCATATAATTCTCGATAGGATCGTATACATACAAATATTTCAGTTCCCTGCAAATCCTAATATTAGCTTCCTAACCCTGACATGGGCCTCCTAGTGTAGTGAAAGCCCTCATAATGTACATCCCCACCTCTAGATTCTCTTGATCATCTTCTAGTACCACCTTCTTGGGGACCATCCTCACCATGGTGCTATCACTGCCATGGTTGTCCACCTATTTCCATCTTGGAATTTTAAGCATGTTTGGTCTGGTAGTCTCATACCATGTGATCTCACCCATCAAAAGCATAACAACAGCCCTCCCCAGACTATCCATTCACTATGAACTATGTCATCCCCATATGAATTCATGCATGAGACTGGTTATGGGGAGGCCTCTTTGTTTGGTATCTTGTTGACTGATTCCTACTTGTTGAGGAATATGTTTCAGTTCTATTGTGCCCTCTACCACAACCAGTTGTATAGTGTCTCTCTAACAGAAATATCTAGGTCAGTAGTGCTATCTCCAACTCCCTGGAATAGGTAGAAATACACTGGATTATATGTCACAACCCAAGCCTACCCAGGATTGAGCCGAAACTACCCCAAGCCCACCATTATAGGCCAGGGGCTGGTGACAAGCGCCGAAGGCTAAACAACTTGGGGAGGCATTTTCTAGAGTACCTGTATACACACACACACATCCCACTCAATGAATAAGTGTGGAGTAAAAAGAAAAGTAATGTACTAACTGCTATAAACAACCACAAAAGTTCATCGAACTCTAAACAGTACAAAGAAACTATTGAAGGTAAATTGAAAAGAAAAGGTCAAAACAAGCACCCAACTAGAAAAGTGTCACAACCCGACAATAGTTAAACCAAAGTAAAACAGATGGGAGAGTCCCACACCTGGAACCTAACTACGACCACCGTACGCGGTCCAAGATCCTAAACTCTAAGGTCCGCTGAATTCACGACCAACCTGTCTATCATCTGCAAGGGAACACTATGTGTTGGAAAATCCCTAGTAGGGGTGAGTATAAAAATACTCAGTAGGATGCCCCGAAGGCTCGAGGGAGCAACAAAGGACGTACTGAAGAGGTGAGCAGTATATTGAATAGGGAAATGTAAATGAGTATAATCGAGAGTGAAGTGAAGAGTACAGTAGATTGTCAGATCAACCCAACAAGCGAAAGGAAGTAGACTCGTCCAAACATAAGGAGATAGAAATGGTTAGAAGATGAATATTCTCATCGAGTCTTTGCTAACTATAGTAGGATAGTAGAACCATCCAGCCACAAGAATCTAGACACAGAAAGCACATGGAATACCCCACTCGTCTTCGCCTCTCATGGAATGAGGGTAACCAAACCCAAGGAGTGGGTATTGGAAAAATGTATATACATATCCATATGCTCAAACAAGAATCCCGAACAAGATCGCAAGGGGATATCCATCCCATAGCATAGTCCAAGAAAGTGAGTATCCAACAGTCACAGATGTAAACACCATCGATGCCTAGCATCCCACACACCTGCCCCAAATTTCATGGCAAGTGGCTCAAATTACCGCACCATGACACTATCTGCTTTTGGTGGCACTGAATCGCCTGCACGGTTTTAGGTCGCATCACAAGGATGCCTCTCGATGGGGAAAGAGACCCTCATTCATGAGAGTTATAGGGAAATTTAAACTACACCTCGTCATTTCCATATAGTTGAGAAGTCTTCTTAAAGTTAAAGTTGTCACATCACTGACTCGTACAAAGAAGGTTCTCGCTCTGATAGTCATAGAGAAAAGCCAAAGACTATTCTACATGAAAGGACTGAGTCTGAAAGAAGTCATCAGGAAACCCACTACCTAGTATCTACTGGAGGGTAAACCCTAAGAGGTCATCGGGTGACCCACTTCTCTGTCTCTACTAGAGGGTAGACGTTAAGAGGTCGTCTGGTGACCCACTGCCCAGTCTCTGTTGGAGTGTAGACCCTAAGAGGTCAACATGTGACCCACTGCTCAGCCCTACTGGAGGGTTGACCTAGAATAAGTCGACAGTTGTACCACTCACCAGTCTCTGCTTGAGGGTAGACCCGAAAGAAGTCGACAGGCAACCCACTACCTAGTCTCTGCTGGAGGGTAGACATGGAAGAATTCGACAGGTGACCCACTACCCAGTCTCTATTAGAGGGTGGACTTGGAAGATGTCGATAGGTGACCCACTGCTCAGTCTCTGCTAGAGGGTCGACCTGGAAGAATTAAATGAGCAACCCACTACCCAGCCTCTCCTAGAGGGTAAAACCAGAACTGCTCTGGCCATCCCTACTAGAAACAACCTCCTTAGTAGAGGATCGGTGCCCGCGTAAAGTATTGGTCACACTAGAATCCACAATAACCCTGCTGATCTAAAACATCATTAACAGAAGGACCATATGCTTCACGAGATGTCAAAGGTATGTAAAGAAGAACATGAAGCATACAAGGGGACCACACAACATGTTTCCCTAATTCATCTTCGAACCAAGCACACAAACGTCCTTGGGTAAAAACCACAACATGTATTTCCAAGCATTCTCGTCTACTCCTAGAGTATACCACATTTCCAGCCCAAGGCTATCATGCTCATGACACCTAACATCAGCAAGAAGGGTGAAAACATAATTTCTCCAACCTGCTTCCTCCATGTCCCAAACAAAGCCAACCAAATCTCTTCAAACATCAAATTCACTCACACCGGAGTAAACTCAAACACATGCCAAGGTTTTGCTTCCAAAAAAAGCAAGAAGAACTACAACTGGAGCACCTTCCATGCTTCCACATTTAAATGAGATCTCGAAGAAATCTCCATACGTCCAAACAGATCCCACCATTGTCATCCTTGTAGAAAAACATGCGAGATAGACTATCTACCCACCTCCAACGAACATCTGATGAAGAAGTCGACCAACACCACTTTACGCCCGAATGGCATCCCGTGGTCTTGAGCCTCGGTCCCGAAAACACTCAGGCGTATTGCACCATTGCGATCTCCTCGTAAAGACTTGTAAAAATGACTGCTTACTTGAGTGCAACAGATATTTAGAGAAAAAGATGCATTTCATTGTACCGCACACCAGCAGTGCTTTATGGGACCCGCCTCTCAGTCTCGAAGCACAACGAATGGATCTCACTTTTTTGATCCTCTTGAAAATGTACACAAGATCGACTATCCATTTTTCTGAAACAGACAACCGGTGATAAATATAGAAATCACCGCCAACCCCCAAAATGTCCCTTCATGGGGCCCGCACCACAGTGCGGAATTAAAGAGAAATAATTGTGCCATTGCAATGCCCTCATAAAAACACCAAAATCGACTACTCGCACACCCCAAATGGACATCCGAATAAAAAGTTGTGAAACAAAGCTCGTAGAATAAAAGACAGGCTGTGGAGCCCATGTCTCAACTCTAGATTTGATGCCTAAAAACCTTCTTGAAAACTTCACCTCGACACCAGTGTCGCAACACCTCTTACGGCACTCAAACCAGACGTTGGATGTGTCTGCGCCATCCAAAACAAGAACTCCCGGAAAAATTCCAATAAACATAAAATACGTGTCATGCCACCAATCCCCTCTTCTCAGGAACTAAAAATCACTGAGACCATCTCAAAACATTCGCCTCATTTAATGGAAGTCGTCTCCACTGACGGCACGCGGATCTGATACCTGGTCCGAATTTTATGAGCGTTTAAACATTTAGTGGAAAAAAACAGGTGGGTCGGGCCAGTTCGCCCGGCCCACCATGCCTGAACCGGCACGCAGTTCGCGCGGGCCGGCTACCTCGCCCGGACCGACCAAGGCCGGTCCCGTTCTACCTCCATAAGACCCACAATATGCGGTTCCTTGTCTACCATCTGGGGTCCGAAGACCCCAGCCTTCCTCTCGCGTCAACCGGCCAAAGCGTCGGTCCCCCCCCATGTCACGCGCCCGGTGGCAGCAGCCAGAGCCCCCCACTAACTGGTGCTCACCACCTGCGTTCGACCCCGATACCAACTCCCGCCATCCCCAGCCGACGTCCCTGCTCGCCCATCCGATGGCCCGCACTCCGGCTCGCCGTGCCGCCCTTCACTGACCTCCACTGCCAAGAAGGGCCCCGTCGCCGCCGCTAAATTACTAAAATGCCCCTATTGTAATTTCCCACAGAAGGCCCACGCCTGAGAAACTTACACACCTCTTAAGGTAAAAGATGTGCTATGAACTCAATGGTTCCCTCAGTTTCCTCTTCCGATCTACTGTTTAAGAGATACTAACTTTTAACCATTAAATGAATAAATTAATTATTTTATTTATCCGTTTAATGTTCCGTCAACGGGCGAGGGATCCCAACGTCCTCCGCCGACATGTTCTATGTCGTTACTAGGGTAAAAACCTCATATCAGACCCATCCGTACTCTCATATTTAGGATCGTAATTACCGTTTAGGAGTTACCCCAATTATTTGGCATGCCCAGTGTGAACACACAAAAAATTTAATTCTGGTCACATCGGGGCTCGGAATCACACGATGTCTGAAGGCGTTGCTCTGGAATAACATTATAAATATTCCAAAGTCATTTATAGAGAAAACTAGATTTTAAATCATTCCCTCCTTTAAGTTTTTCTTCCCTGAAAAACAAAACCAGGGATCAACTCAGGGTACTAAGCCCACACCTGGTTCTTTCATACGCAGAAGAACTCTTGCACAGTCCTGCGCCACCGCACACAGAACAAATGATTTGATCCATTTTTGTGGGTTCTTCCATTGCTTATGGAATGCATAGGAGAACGCACACTTCTTCTCGGATGAGTCACGTGGGAGACGTCTTGCACTCACTCCTGGCATTGGGGTCAGGGAAAGGCGGTAGGGAACCTCACCATCCCTATGCAGGAGCTCAAAAAGACCGAAGGCCCTCGGGGGTAGCTTACCTCCCTGACAGAACCGCTAAGTCGTACGCCATGACTGGAATAACAGTTTGGACCTGGGACAAAGCCCGGTGATTCCTTCCTTCAGAATATCAATATGGTGGAACACCGAAGTATTTATGGTCACACAAGTTTTCACAGTCGATGTCTCGCAACCAATACTCTCTTACACACTCGGAAAATGATAGAGTCGACACCATCGACTAACGGAAAAGGTTCCACGTCTTCTACTCTGGTGACACTAGGTTACACTGACGCCCCGCGTCACCCTGGTAACACCTCAAGCACGGAGTGAGGAGAAAATAATTTCACAAAAATATTCTAACAATTATACTACAAGAATTAGAAGAGCCATAAATCATACCTCTTGTCACTTCATGATCTGTAGGATCATAGACATCCAAAGCTGGCGACTGTCCGTGGTCCCAACTGTCAGTTACCAGAGCCTGACGTGGACCACCTGGTGGTGATTGGAAGACCTTGTAAAGTCGTCCCCCACTACCGGCTCATTCGCTAGCACCACCTCTCTAGGCACTACTTCGATCACAGTGCTGACTCTGCCGTGATGGTGCACCTGCTGCCTGCCCGATATTATCAGCATGCCTGGTCGGGAATTCTCGTGCCTGGTGACCTCTCCCATCACAAGAATAACACCGACTCTCTTTGGGCTACACTGGTGCCCTCCAGATCCAATTTGGTGTACAACCATGCCCCTCAGTGAAGTTATTTTAAGGCCACCAGTGTCGAGGTTCTGTCAGCTGACTTCTGCTAGCTACGGCAGACATCTCGGATCCATAGTGCCTGGTGCCAACACCAATTGTAGAGCATGAAAGGATGCTCTCTATCACCAGTGCCAGCTCTAGCACCTCATCATAAGTGGGAATGCCCAAGGTTACTATGATAGCATGAATCGCTCCGTGGGGACCCTACTCAAACTTCCGCACTCAGAACTCACCATCGTGGACCAAGTCCGGATAAAAGCATGCATGATCCGTGAACCTAGTCACATAATTAGTCACCGTTATCCCACCCTACTAAAACTGTAATAGATCCTAAATCTAAACAGAGCGTAAGAAGGAGGGGTAAAACTTCTCACTGAACAGAAGCTAAAAGTCTCCACACAAAACCGACGACTCATCAAGAAACTGAGTCACCACACTCCACCAATTCCCAACTACTCCGTGGAAAAGGCTGGTGGCCAAAGCCAGCATAAGATCTTCCAGTTTCTGCAAAATCCTGAAGAGGTGAACCACTGTCTCGAGCCAAACCTCTTCTATATGAGGGTCTGACTCACCAATAAAACTCTATAGTCTCTGTCATTGGAACTCACGGAGTGCGCTCAACCTGTGCTCAAGATTAGTCTGCTCTGATGAAGATGTCTGCTGCTCACCAGGTGGGGGTGCTTCTACCGGCCACCTCGAGAAAGGGACTCGCATGATGGATCCTGGACTGAGGCCTCGTAGCTCATAGGGTCGTCGTCATCAACCAAAGCTGGTAACCTAGCTGGCTCTCTTCGTGGAGACTTCCTGAATGATTTCAAGGAGTGTCATGATCAGATGAGCATATTTGTATATAACAGTCACAACAATGTGGAGTTGACTCAAGAATGACAGTCAAGTCTCAATCCTATGTGATGTAGAAAACAATTTTCCCTCCAACTAGTGTCTCAGCATGCCGAGTTGACAAGCGGGTTATCAGGGTCCTGGTAAATGGATACGTCAGTCGTCGCACCATCACTAGACTCTCGGGCCTGAGAGCTGCTCTTGAGAAATGTTAACATTGTTTCTCTAAATCACAACCAATTCATTTTTAGGGATGTCCGAAAAATGTCCCAAGGAATGAACCACCTCTGATATGACTTTGTCATGACCCAACCCTACATGGTCTCGAGCCGTAACTACCCCAAGCCAGCCTCCATAGGCCAAGGGCTGGCGACAAGCGATGAAGGCTAAAAAACTCGGGGATGCCTTTGCCTAAGTACCTATACACACACACGTAGCCCACTCAATGCTAAAGTGCAGAGTAAAAGGAAAAGTAAAGTACTAATTGCTTTAAAGAACCAAAAAAGTGCATTGACCTATAACCAGTACAAAGCAACTGTTGAAGGTAAACTGAAAATTAAAGGGAAAAACATGCACCCAACTAGAAAAGTGCCACTACCGGGCAACAGGTAAACAAAATTAAAATAGCTGGGAGAGTCCAACACTTGGAACCTGACTACGACCACCATACGTGGTCCAATCTCTCGAACTCCTAAGCTCTGTTGAAGTCATGACCAACCTATCTGTCGTCTGCAAGTTCACACCAAGTGCGGGCAATTCCCAAGGAGGGGTGTGTATAAAAATACTCAGTAGGATGTCCCAAATGCTCGAGGGAGAAAAAAAGGTGGTACTAAATAGATGAGTCGTAGATCGAATAGAGAAAAGTAAAGGAGTACAACCAAGAGTGCAGTAAAGAGTATAGTAGAGTGTCAACTCATCCCAACAAGCGAAAGGAAGTAGAATCGTCCAAACACAAGGATCTAGAAATGGTGAGAAGATGAAACTTCTCATCGAGTATTTGCTACCTATAGCAGGAGAGTGGACTCATCCAACCACGGGAAGCTAGACACAGAAAGCACATGGCATACCCTGTGCATCTTTGCCTCTCCTGGAAGAAGAGTAACAAAACCCAAGGAGTGGGTACTGGAAGAAGGTATATAAATATCCATATGCTCAAAAAAGATAACCAAACAAGATCTCAAGGTGATCTCTATCCCATAACATAGCCCAAGAAAGTGTTTTTCCAATAGTCAGAGAAGTAAACACCATCGATGCCCAACATCCCACACGTCTTCCCCGAACTACAAGCCAAGGGGCTAAAATCACTGTACCTTGACACTATCCGCTCAAGGCGGCACTGACTCACCCGCACGGTTTTAGGTCGTATCACAAGGATGTGTCTCGGTGGGGAAAGTGCCCCTCATTTTTGATAGTTTTGGGGAAAGTAAAAATACACCTCAACATTTTCATACAATCAAGAAGTCTTCTTAAAGATTAATTAGTCACATCACTGACCCGTATAAACAAGGGTCCCGCTATAATAGTCATGGAAAAATCCACAAACTAGCCTAGAAAAAAGGGCTAAGTCTGAAAGAAGTAGTCGGGTGACCCACTACCCAGTCTCTGCTAGAGGGTAGACCCTAAGAGGTCATTGGGTGACCCACTGCCCAGTCTCTCCTGGAGGGTAGACCCTAAGATGTCATAGGGTGACCCACTACCTAGTCTCTACTAGAGGGTAGACCCTAAGTTGTCGATAGGAGACCCACTACCCAGCCCTACTAGAGGGTAGACCTGGAATAAGTCGACAGGTGACCAACTCCCCAATCACTGCTGGAGGGAAGACCAGGAAGAAGTCGATAGGTGACCCACTGCCCAGTCTTTGATGGAGGGTAGACAAGGAAGAAGTCGACTGGAGACCCACTACCCAGTCTCTGGAGGAGGGTAGACCGGAAAGAAGTTTACAGGCAACCGACTGCCCAGTCTCTGTTAGATGGTAGACCTGGAAGAAGTCAATGAAAAACCCATTGTCCAGTCCCTGCTGGAGAGTAAACTCGGAACTGCTCTGGACAACCCTACTGGAAACAACCTAATGAGTAGAGGATAGGTGCCCTTGTAAAGTATTGGTCACACTGGAATCCACAATAACCATACTGGTCTAAACCATCGTTAATAAAAGGACCATCTGCATCACGAGAGTTCAAAGATATGTAAAGAAGAACACGACACATACAAGGTGCCCATATGATATGTGGCCCTATGCAATCTCCAAAACAAGAAAACAAACTTCCTTGGGTACAAACCACAACATGTACCTCCAGGCATTCTCGTATACTTCTAGAGTATACCACATTGCTAGCCCAATTCTATCGTGCTCACAACACCCAACGTCTGCGGGAAGTGCGAAAACGTAATTTCGCCAACCTGCTTCCTCCACGGCCCTAGCATGACCAACCACATCTCTTCAAACATCAAAATCACTCACACGTGAGTGAACACAATCACACGCCAAGGGTTCACTTCCAAACACAGCAAGAAGAACCACCACCGGAGCACCTTCCATTCTTCCACATAAAAATGATATCTTGAAGGAGGTTTTGTACATCCAAACGAACCACAAAATTGTAATCCTTGTAGAAAAACATGAGAGATAGATTATATACCCTCCTCCAACGAACATCCGATGATGAAGTTGACCAACACCGCTTTACGCCCGAACGACATCCTGTGGTCCTGAGCCTCAGTCCCAAAAACAGTTTGGCTCGTCAAACCATTCTGATATCCTTGGAAAGACATGTCAAAATGAGTGATTACTTGAGTTCAAGGGATATCCTGAGAAAAAGATTCATTTCTTTAGACCACACACGAGTGGTGCTTCGTGGGACCCGCATCTCGGTCTCGAAGCGCAACGAACGGTTCACACCACTTCGATCCTCTTGAAATTTTACAGAGGATTGACTATCCATTTTTCCAAAACGGATACTCGATGATAAATATAGAAATCACCGCCAACCCCCAAAATCGCCCTCGTGGGGCCTCACCACCACGCGGAATTAAAGCGAGCGAACTGCGCCATTGCAATACCATTAGAAGTACACCTAGAATTGACTACTCGCATGCCCTAAATGGACATCCGAAGAAAAAGTTGTGAAACGCGGCTCATAGCATAAAAGGCGGGACATGGGTCCCACGTATGAACTCTAGATTCAATGCCCAAAAAACCTCTGGAAAACTTTGGTATGAGGCCAGGGTCTTAATGCCTCTGACCGCGCTCAAATCGGACATCGGATGTGTCCACGCCATCCAAAATAAGAACTCCCGGAAAAACGCCAATCCATGTAAAGTGTGTGTCGTGCTAATGAGCACCTCGTCTCGTGAACGAAAAATCCCCGAGTCATCTCAAAAAGTATGTCTCATTTCATGGAATGTATCGCCTCTAATGGTACACGAATCCGACACCTGGTCTGCATTTTATGAGTGTTTTAACATTTAGTGGATGAAAACAGGTGGGTTGGGCCGGTTCAGCCGGCCCACCATTCTTGAACCGCCCCGCGGTTCGCATGGGCTGACTGTCTCTCCTAGACTGCCCAGATCCGGTCTAGTTATACCTCCCCTGGACCAGAAAAATGCGGGTCCTTGTCTGCCAGCAGGGATCCGAAGACCCCGGTCTTCCTCTCGCATCAATATGCCAAAGGATCGGTCACCCCCCCCCCCCTCGTGTCTCGCTCCCGCAGCTACCGTCCCCATCCTTCATCAGTGCTCACCCAGCTGACAGCCTACAAGCTGGCTTGCCGCACCACCCTACGCTGACCTCCGCTGCTGAGGAGGGCCCTGCCGCCTCTGCTAAATTACGAAAAATCCCCTGGTGGCATTTTCCATAGAAGGTCTATGCCCACAAAACTTACACCCCTCCTAGGGTAAACGACATGCTCTAGACTCAATGGTGCCTTCAGTTTCCTCATCTGAGATACTGTTTAAGAGATACCTTTGTTTAACCATTAAACTAATAAATTAATTATTTTATTTATCTGTTTAATGTTACGTCAATGGGAGAGGGGTCCCAACATCCCGTGCCGACATGTTCTATGTTGTTCCTAGGCCAAACACCCCATTTTAGACCCATCCATACTCTTAGATTTAGGATCTGAATTACCGTTTAGGTGTTATCCCATTTACTTGGCATGCCTATTGTGAACAAACTAGAAATTTAATTCTAGCCACACTAGGGCTTAGAATCTCACGCCTTCTAAAGACACAGCTCTGGAATAACAATAAGAATATTCTAAAGTCATTTATAGAAAAAACTGGGTTCTTACAGTATATGATATCACAAATATCCCTGTGGAGTCCCTATTAAAACATCTGTTCTCAGGAGTAGTCTTCATGGACAATGTACAGAGTGTGGTGCACAAGATATGTTTAACTATTCTCATACACATTCATCATCATCCCACCCTACTGAAATTGAAGGAGATCCAAATATTGAAAATTGCAGAAGTAGGAGGAGAAGTAATCCTCATGAAAAACATTGGAAATTCATCCCAAAAGAGTTCTTACTCATCATGCATATGAGTAATTGAGCACTACCAATGTCTAACTACTCTGTGGGAAAGGAAGGATTCCAAAGCCACCATATGAAGCATAAGTGTATGTGCAGGACTGAAGAGGTTGAAAACTGAATCAAACCAAACCACTATTTCCTGAGGGTATGGATCACTATCGAACCTTAATGGTCTCTAGCTGTATAACCAATGATGTGCACTCAACCTGTGAACGTCCTCAACCCACTCTTCTGAGTTTATCTACTGGTCTATAGTTGGAGGTGCTGCTACCTACCCACCGAGAGGAAGGGGATCACATGATGGGTCATGAGCAGAGGCCTCGTTTCTCACAGGGTCATCATCATGAACCAAAGCTGGTATCTTTGATGGCTATCATCAGGGATACATTCGTAATGTTATCAATGAGCACTTTGGTTGGATTAGAATATATATATATATATATATATCAACAATTATGGGGATCTTAGTCAAGAAGGATATCCAAAGACTCAATCCCATATGATGCATGTACCATTGTTCACCACAACAATTGTCTTCTAGTGGAGAGTTGATAAGTAGGTAATTAGGGTCATGGGGAATGAATATGTCAGCCGCTCATAAAATCACTAGACTACCTGGCCTGATATCACTCTCTAGAAACATTGACATTGTTTCCCTAAACCTAACCAAGACCTTTTTTGGGAAATGTATGAACAATATCCCAGGGGTCGAACCACATCTAATACCATTTTATCACGACGCATCCTATATAGGGGATTAATCCAAAACTACCCCAAGCCCACCTCCATAGGCCAGGGAGTGGAAAATAGAGCCAAATGTACAAAAAATGAGGGTAGGCCTTTTCCTATGAACCTATACACCCACACACATCCAACTCAATGAAAAAATGTGTAGAGGGAAAATAAAACAATATAAAAAACTTCTATATATAAACCACATACATGCATCAGCCTCTAAACAATACCAGTATAGAATTTAAACTAAAATATAAATTGTAAAAATAAACACCCATCCAAGAAAGTTCCACAACCCGAAAACAGGTGGACATGTAATGTAGCATGGAGAGCCCTTCTCCCTGATCCCAAGCTATGACCACCACACATGTTCCAAGCACCCCATATCCCTAATATTATATGATGTCACAATCAACATGTATGTCACCTACAAGCGCACAACCCTACATGAGAGTGAGTTAAACTCATTTAATGGAAAGGAGATAGAAATAGTTTGAAGATAAAATTCTCATCAATTCATCGTTACCTATAGCTAGAGAGTAGACTCATCAAACCACAAGAACATAGATATTGAAAGCACATGGAATACCCCACATTTCATCACCTATCCTGGATGAAGAGTAACCAAAACCAAAGAAGTGGGTACTAGAAATAGAATATATATATATATATATATTCCCAAACAAAGAAACACATATTATAAAGTAAGGAGATCTCCATATCACAAGATCATCCAAAGAATGTTAGTATCCAACAGTCCCATAAGTATCAACCAAAAATTCTTAATATACCACATGTTTGATCTAAACAACAAGCCAATGGGACTCATTTTCCACACCTTGATACTCTCAACTTTGTGTGGTACTGCCTCTCCCTCACGGTTTTAGGTCACGTCACAAGGACACATCTTGTGAGAAAATTATCCCTCTTTAATGAGAGACCAACGGTACGTTAAAACATGTCTCATCAATTATCCACATATATATGATGGCATGATTCAAAGATGAGGACCCATGCCCATCTCAGTTGGAGGTGCCACTCTAGTTTCATTGCGGACCCATGCACTGCTGGACTGGAGTGTGCCACACTTGTGTCAAAGAGGACCCAGTCCCAGCCTGGATGGAGGGTTCCACTCAAGTGTCATCGAGGATCCATGAACAACCTAGCTAGAGGGTGCCACTCTCATTTCATAGAGGACCCATGCCCAGCTCCGATGGAGGGTTCCACTCGAGTGGAATCAAGGAACTACAATAAATATCCTTACTTTAGGTTACTTATCAGTAGATCATTTGGAATATCACTAACCAATCATACTAGAGGGTAATCTAGGTACTTCTCTTTCCATCCCTACTGGATGGTACTCCCAAAAAAATATTGACGAACTACACTGCAGTCATCATGTTTCCCCCCAAATTGGCGATACACCCAAAATATCATGCATCGTATCCCAGAATCCACTAAGGGGGGCACCATCATGTTCTAATCATAAAGACACTCAGGAAAGGATACTAATATTCCTAAATAAATTTCCAAAAGATAAAGATATGAGGGGTAGATGATTCATATAGTGGTATATGGAATGTGTGGGAGCCACACGATGTGTAACAACACCTCATCGCATGGCCATGTTCCTAGACTTACTTGGGCACTAAACTACGATAAAGTACCCCTAGGCATGCTGGTTTACGCCTAGATTAAATGGCACATCTATACAAAATGATAATGAGAACACCGTGCTCAGTGTTTTATCCAAAGGTTAATAACATAAAATTACTTACATGACTCCATATATGGCCTCAGATAACCAAACTCATCACACAGTCATGATACTTGTGAAAAAACGCAAAAGATTGACCATTCATTCACCTGAATCAAACTCCTGGTGAAGAAGCTGTATTTCATTGAAAACACCCAAACTAGGCGTCATGGGGCTTGCACCACCATTTTGGTTCAGGTTCCCAAAATAATTCTTGATCTATCAATCAGGACTCCAAGCTCGCAACTCCTCTGACCACACGTCAGTCAGACATTGTTTGCAGACGTACCATCCGATATATGATTTACCAAATATATTAATTATATTATTCTTATTAAATAGATTCATATCAGGGAACTAATCCATATTTCCAAAACATATAAGTCCCTAAACTGGTATAAAATATCCATCTCAATAAGATGAATGGATCGAAAAAGATGGAACACAAAATAGATGCTCTGTATAGGAGTCATTGTGGTTTGATGAAGTGTCGTCCTGCCCTAGTCCGGCCTGTCTACCAAGGATCATCCCACCCACAGTGTCCCATCCCATGCCACCACATGGGTTCCATTATAACGCTTTATAAATCCCACAACCACCACAGGTTCTATCACACACTGTTGGTGGCATCACACCCTGCCACTACCTCGCAGACCACTGCCGGCTGCCACCGGCACCGCCGCATTGGTGTCACACTGATGGTTCTTTTATGTACCATTAAGAAGATCCACGTTTCGAAAATCTTATTATGAGAGTAGATCTAGACTCCTAGAGATGATACCTTCATATACTCAGCATCCACTAAAATATCCAACGATTTTTTTGTGTGATAAAAAGTAACTATTGAATATGATTGTAGAAGCACCTCCTCATGTGCTCGAATCACAAAAAGATCATGTATCATGATTACCTGGATCATGATCTTCACAAAACCATACCACAGTTGATGATTATATTTCATTTTAGTGTGTAAAAACGTTGACTAATGAAGAAAATAAAGAACGATGAAGAAGGAATGATCCAAAAATAAAATGGTTAATGAATATTGTTAGTTTGGCCATAAAAAAGATAAACAGGTTGAAAAAAATGAAAACAAATAAATTTCGAAAACACAACGTCATCCTGGAAAAATTAAAATTTGAAAGAATAATCATAACTAGATACTAGATCTTTTTTTATCTTCATTGTTCACTGATATTCTAGGATTTCAATTTCGTTGTGATCTATCAAGAATCTGATGTCGATTCACTGATCGGAAGAAGACCGAATCTTTGCTAAAATATGTGCGATAAATGATCCATCCTTTTCTCATTTTCCTTAAACATATTTTTTATAATACTTGAAAAATGGCCTCCAATGGTTACGGGATCAAACCCTCCCATTCCCTCTCACTTTAGGTCATGCTTATCAAAAACACCACATTACAAACTCAGTGATGGTCTTAGATTTTCAATCAAAGTACTCATTTGAATTTATTTTATTTGGTTATGGAGATAAAATAATTATGTTTAATTTTTTAATTTTTTAATTTTCCCCTAGGTAAATTTTCTCAAAGAAGTCAAATGCTGAAACAAGTTATACCTCAACTAGGCTAAATGCCACATTATGGACTGAATTGTGCACTTATATTTTAGATATGTGTAACAATTTAAGATATATCCCATTTTCTCCATGTGTATAGTATAAAATATATTAAATAATTATTTATAATTTATTATTGGCACACTAGGCCTTGAAATTACACACTGTCTTAGCGCATAAATCTGTAAATATTCCTAAAAATATTTCAATGTCTTAAAAGGAAAAAACTAGTTCACTAAGAATGGTTTTTAAAGAAATATTAATAGTCATAATAATATCCCCATAGAGTGTCGAACTAGGTGAAAAATAAGGCCCATTTTTGTGTACCAGATTTCACTGAATTAGGCCAGACCAACCTTGTCAGATTTTTTATCAATAGGTATATCTATTCTAGAACCACATTCCCTTGTAGTATCCAGAAAGAGTTCCATTTACTAGAAAACTAAATAAATCTCTAACTTATCATTTTTATAACATATTCTTATATTGTTATCCTCAAATTCTATCTTACGGTTATGTTCCCTAATCTAGGTTCAAATTTTTCTATTAAACTTTCTCTGATACCAACTTTACCGACCCCAAACCTAGTGTCCTGGGTCCAGTTCCAAACATTATTAAAATGGAATAGATACATGATTAGAAAGGCAAAGGATATATCAGTTTTGATGTTTTGAAAAGTAGATTTTATACTTGAAATTTACATTATAATCTAAAGTATAAAATAAAAAAATAAATTTCTTTGTGCATTCCATTAATCTCCTCAGTGTAACCCTATATATCAAAATCTAAAAAAAATCACAATCTTCTAGAAAAAAAATAAAACATAATAAATGGGTGATCTGAATTGGTCAGTATGGGTAAGCATGTAGTGGAACCTATGAATAAATATGGAATAATATATATACAAGGTAAATAATTTTAACACAAGACATATGAATAATCATATGATCTAGGAAACATTACCATGCATATTATTCTAGTCTAATAATCATATGTTATTTCAATAACTAATATAATAATTATGTAATAAATAATGTAGGAAAAATAAAACAAACCTTCAAGGCCTTGACCAAGACATATGTATATAAATGGTTAAGGCCTCAGCCAAATCCATATCTACAAATAAACGTGAAAGGCCTAGGCCAAGTCCATATTTAGTTTGTATCGTGATACCTACTACTGCATCAAGGGGTTATAGAAGGCCGATCCCAATACATACTAACTCCAAATAATACATATAATTAACGAGGTTAAACAATATATTCATATGAAATGTAAGGAATATTTCCCAATCAGTAAACATAATCACTATCCATTCTGAGTAATATGGTGAATGGTATCAAAAAAGTACATCCACAGTCAAACTAATCATAAATTTTATGATAAAATATGTTAGATGAAATCATAATAGATCAACCTCAGTGAAAAATAAAATTCAATAATGGATGTGGACATAGACGAAATTAATCTTATAAAATCATTGAGAACTATTTATAGAAATATCTAATTTTACTTTGAAATTTTTAATTTTTATGATTTTTCAATTATAAATGGGAAAATGTATTTGAAAATAACCTTCTAATCTATTAACTGAAGCTTCAAGATTTTAACATGTTTTAATGGAGGAAAAATTTATTCATTCCACATAAGTTCAAAAACCATTCCTTCGGTCGAAAAAGTCACAATGTACATCATTTTAAAAATAAAAAAAAATTCCATTCAAATCATTTTATAAAAATTGAAACTAGGTTAAAATGACATTAAAAATTAATGGGATAATAGTAAAACAATCATTAAAATCGTTTTTAGAAATCATGGACATGGATGATAAATATTCACCGTCATATACTTTTGTATAAACAATCCCAAATAATAATGAGATTAAAATTATCCCTTACCTTTTGTTTCCATTTGGGTGGACATACATTAACATCTTTTATAATGGATTTATGAATGTTAATAACTTATAAAATTACTATATTAATATTGATGATATTATATATGTTCCTATTATAACATCATGTTACCCGTTTGTTAGTAATGTTTCTTTATTTTCACTATTTCGAGTGTTAATTTCTTAGTTTCTTAAGTATGTTCTAACTTGTTATTTGTTGTTCACATTAATTGTATCATTATTTCATCATCTCTAGAATGTAAAACATGATTTAAATATTCTATATTTGAGGTTTATATGTAATTATATTAATATATACTATTTGGATATAATAAATGAAATACACCATTTATGGAGATAATATACCCTACGTACACATTAACGGGTATTTTAATTTATTTTTTAATTAAAATAATTAAAATAAAAAGATATATATGTATATTATAAAACAAGTATAATATTTATTTCATATATGTTTAATATGATTATTGAAACCATCTTTTATACCTTCACTATATACCGTAAGAAAATAACGTCGCTTTGGGGAGGCAGTAGTCCACACATCCGTAAACGATGTTATCAAAATCATACAAAATGGAAAGCATAAGGGTATCTGTTATAGAGGAATTACATAGGAACAAATACAAAGTAAAAATCATATTTAATATATATATAAAGTGTTTCAATCATAATTCCCATTCAAAAAATGTGGTAAAAGAAAAAAGAGTGATCATCATTTCGTGAGGTGGTAGTCCACCGTATACAAAACCCGTTAGTAAGTTAACCATTAGATGGTAGTGTGTGTAAGTGTAGGTCAAAAATTTATCATAAAAAAATATCATCATATTAAAGATGTTGGTGTTATTATATAACATTTTAATAAAAATATTTTTGGGGGTCAAGAATGGAAATAAAATTAAATATCTTGAGAAAAGTTGTTTCCCCTTATTGGGGTAACTCATTTTAGTTTTCACCAAAGCTCCTCCATGGATGAATTTACTACCAACGATACTCCACTATGATTAATATAGGAAATTTTAGATCTTGTTTGGGAAGGTTATGGAAGAGACAATGTGTCTTGAGAGGTGTGAGGTTGTGAGGGAGGAGTTTCCCTTTTATAATTAACATGAGGGTCACTTTTGGAAACCTCAAAATATTAAATTAATATAAATTCATTTTCTGATAAAAGTAGATAAAAAGTGATTTATTTATAAAATAATATTATTAATGTTATAAATAATCTCATCCAATAATTTTAATCAATTTTATTTCACATTATTACCCATATTGTTTGGTTTAACCCTTAGTTAAACTCTATAGCTCTTACCATGACAACTTCTCTTTTTATCATTTAAGGGTTAATATGGTTACTCTATAATTTCAATGGATCCCTAAATGTATCAATGATAATTCTTTTAGATGTATACCAAATTAATTAGAATTATTATATTTTTATGAGTTTTATATCATTTAATAAAATATTATATATTTTAAAATATCATTTGGGTCAATTTTGATACTATTCATCACTTGACATTTTAAAAATATCATAAAAACTGGATATCATCAAACCCACTACATTAACTCTTTCCAAATATTACAAATTATTCCATAAAATTGGGGTATGACATTAATTTTATTAAATTATATTTATTTTAAAAAAATTAGTATCATGTATCTTATTATAAAATTAATTAAACAATTCATCAGTATGTCACCATTTCAATTAATTATTAATTTCAAAAAAAATATAAAAAATTACCATAATTAAGATAAAAATTTTATCTCTAATTTTTTTTTATTCAATGGTATCCCCTAAATCACCGTATAAAGTTATTTAATACTTATTGAAACAAGACTATGACATATTGGACAACCATTTGAATAAAATACTATTAAAGTCATAAAGTCAAACAGGTGGATCTACATGGCTTTAAATCACCCAAAGTATGATTTATTTCTAACATATCTAATACAATAAAGTTAAGAAAAAACCATTTCTGGTAATTAAACAAAATTATATAATTTTAACCATTAATTACATGATTCTACCTTAACCATGGTAATAAAAAAATCACTAAAGTAAATATTAATATGACTAGAAATAAAATAAAACTATTTAAATAATTTGGAAAAACTGATTCCAAATATTGAATCCATTTCAAAAAATTACAAACAAGGAAGTTATGTTAAGTAACTTAAAATTAAGGCCATTATGGGGTGAGAAAATGGGTTATTAAAGTTTAAAATGAAAATGGTTGAATCATTTTTATATCTAACTTCAATGTCGAATTGATGCACATTATATTAAGTATACTAAATTATTAGAAAATAATCTATTCATAATTTTAAAACTAATCAATTATATAAATTAATACTCTAAAATATTTTGATGTAAAATTTGTTTTTCAATTAAAAATTTTCTTTTTCACTATTTATCAAAACAAAAACTTATCAGAGAAATACCAAAATTTAAATTATACTAAATTTTTATATTATTATTTAAAATATTATATTTATTTTTTAAAATAGAATATATAAATGTTTAAAAATTTTATTTCATATAGGTTCTCCATTAAAAGATAGAAAAACAACCTTTATAAAAATATCAATTTTTATTTCTAATATTGGATTTGTTTCTATCTTAATCCTACCAATTATATTTTTTGAATATAAAAAAATTATATAATAAAAAAAATATTTCATTATTATCATTGAAATATAGTGTTTAGTTTCATTTTTTAGGATAAAATAAATTTATTAGCATAGAAATATTTTTTATAAAAACACTAAAATTATAATAAATATCTTCCAATATTAATTTCTTAATAATTTGAAACCAATTAATTCAATCACATATTTTCATAAGTTATATAATTTTATTCATTACTACTTATTGAATTTCTAGTTTATAATGACAATATTTAAATACTAATATTTAGTTGTTTTTTAGAACATTATTGCATGCAATGATAGCCATCAGATAAATTGAAATAAAAATGAAAAACCCTAAAAATCATGGGGTTTCCCACCACCGTCTTACTCACCATGGTATGAAACTCTAAACCTGGGATGCATTCCCACATATTCCCCATGGAATCTCCGACAGATTGATCCTCTTTCATTGGGAGGCTTCCATGTGTATTCCACACACAATCTACCAAAGAGTGATCATATTACATTGGAATGTTTCCTTGTGTAATCCCCATGACCTGTAGAGACCCGAAGCTTTACGTACATGAACATTACATTACTTTTGAGGAATACTTAGTATATAACAAAAACACACACACAAGGATCGTAATAGTTTAGTGTCTTTGGAAACTCGGAACGTAATCTTCTAATTGTGGTGAAAGATCTTCAATATCTCCCATAAAGATCTTCCCTTTTTTTAAATAAAACCTTTCTTTATATCCTGGGGAAAAGAAAACATAAAAGGGTGGGATCAAATTCTCAGTAAGGGCAAACAAAAGAAAAATCAATCACATCATATTCATAAGAACATAACTTTTGGAAATCTTAACCTGTAAAAGAGATCATAATTTCATAACCTGGGATAACTCATGGCAGTGAAATGTAATCACAAAAATCATAACTTAAAACATTAAACTTTGTGGCATACACACATAATCATAGAGAATCATTTCTTGTTAGTCAAGACTCATTGCCAAGACTATCTTAGTGGACAAAGTCCCTTTCTGAACCAAGTCACCCTCGTTTCAGTCCTGTTTCACTGAACCGGTATAACCAACCATTCCAGCCATGTCTATCTCATGAGATATAAAATCTTTCCCCAATGCATTGGAGGTAGATATAGGTCCCACCCATCTCATAATGATACCATTCCTATGTGTGCCACAATATCATAAAACCATACATCATAGCATAACCCATGTAATAAAAATGAGAATCTTAAACATCGTGACATCATAATACAATTCATATAATATAAAAATAATTCCATCACAACATTATCAAATCAATATAATAATAGATATAAAAACAGAACCCTTTATTATCTTAGATGGAAAATAATTTTGATAAAATACTTGAACTCCATTCTTGAGGAAAATATCCTTTCTTATTCAAAAACATTTTTCCATTCTTAACATGCCATACAAGAAGAAGTTGATTAAAAATAAACTTGAAAACTTCTAAAGGAAGCTTCTTGGAAATAATGTTTTAAAAATCCATTCATGCCGTATAAGTTAAAAAAACATTCTTCATACTTTTGTCGGAAAAGCCAAAAAGTACCTCGTATGAAAAAAGACAAAAGATTCCTTTCATATTATTTACTAAAAACTCACCGAAGGGTAAAATTGGATTTAAACTATTGTAAGTGGATGGAAAAAATATTACATATTGAGGGAACATGGATGTGGATGATAAAATACACCCCAGTAAATGCCAAAGTAAAAACAATCTCGGATAAAAATGAGATTGTGATATTTCCCTTACCTTATGTTCGATTTGCTTCGTAAGTGTCTGAACCTCCTGTATAATGATTTAAATAATTTCATTGACTTATTTCAGAATCATATTCATTGTTATTATATCATATATGGTTCACTTTGACTTTATATTACACATTTTTGTAAATTCATGTTAAAGTAGCGTTTTGGGTAAAATCGTCTCATTTTTCATTCGTGTTTTAACTTGTAATTATTCATATGATTACTTAGATCATGATTACTTAATTACAGAATATAAAACATGGTTTATATATAATATATATTCAGAATATACATATATATAATGGATCGATAAATGGAAAGAAATTCACCGTTCATGGAGACGGTAGGCCGTACGTACGCATGAACGCTGTTTTCGTTTACTTATTGAGTTGAATGGAATTAAGTAGAGGACATACATATATACATAAATCCAGTAGCTTTATAATGTCATATATTTCATTATTATTTCTTATATATACTTTATAATCATTCTTAAATGGTTAACATGGAGAATGAATCTCATCGCGTCATGGAGACGGTAGTCCGTACGTACGCACGAGCGATGATATCATTTCCATAATTATTGAATTTAATTGGAGTGGATGATACAATATATAAGAATCATTATTATGTTATAATAACTAGGTATAGTTATTCTCTACACCATACTACCCTTCCATATAAGGTGTTGGTGGAAAAACAGATTACACCACGGCATGGAGACGGTATTCCGGACGTACACACACGCGGTGATTTTTTTTTCTATAGGATGGATAGATGGTGAAATAGGTTTGTTTCATACTTATAATAACATATCAGTATATTAGTGATACTGATGTTTTTACTTCATAATGAAACAACCTTAGAAGAAGAAGTGGAAGAAGAATTAAAGGTGAAAGAATTGGTAACGGAAATTACCTCTTCTTTCAATCACCTCTTTGAGACCTCCTCTTAGGGTACCAAAATTGGTCTTTGAGGAAGACCAGAACCTCTAGGATGTTTATAGGGATGTGTAGAAGATAATTTTTCAGGGGTTGGCCGACCTTGAAGGCTCAATGTTGTGTGAGGAAGAGAGTGAGGAGGTGCCCTTTTTTAAGGGAGGAGAGGGGCACCTTTGGAATAACTAAAAATATTATTTTATTATAAAGTCAAGTTCGGTTTTAAATAGCTCCAAATTGATTTATTTCGAGGATAAGTGGGGATGGGTCGCAATACTCTCATCCAATAGAATTTATACAGGTTTAGGTTCCTATTTTAACCTTATCATTTAGATTTAACATTAAGTTAAATAATTTTACTTTTACCTTGTCTTCTTGTGTTCTTATACTATAAGGTTAATAAACTTACTATATAAAGACAAACTAACCCCAAGTTTTTTATTATTAATATATATAACCTTATCTAAGTCATTTTTCCAAACCATAGACTTTTAGGAATAAAATAACAATTAATAATATAATATTTTTTTAAAAAACTATTTTATGTCAATTTTGACACTATTTAGTAATTGATTTTTGTGAAACTCCTAAAATAATGATAAGTTCGAAAAAAGATAAATAAATCAATACTAACATGTCATAGTAACCTATAAAATTATTGTAATTCATAAAAAGTCTCAAATTATATTTATTTGTGTATTTATAACATCAATTATGTCAATATTTCATTAATAAGATAATTACTGCATCATCGTTGTGTCATAAATAAATTAAATTATTTAATGTCTAAAAATTACAAATAAAATACCATTATTTAGGAAATCGTTTTAGCTTTCTAATGAATATTTATAGTCGAATTTATCTTATGTATAACCACATATTAAAAATGTTTTAGTAAATAAACATTGATTTTAACTCTTTTAACCCTTCTTTAAATAAATTATTAATAAATGTCATAATCTAATCCAAGTGGGCCTAAATGGTCATTTTTTATTCCTAAGTTTGTTTTTGGTCGAATTACACTTGTCCAATAGATTTAGGACATGTTTTAGGGTAATAATAATATCATTTCTACCGTTAATTACCCTATTTACTTTTAACCGTGGTAAAAAAAAGTAAAAAGTTACTATTTACCAAAAAATTATTTTTATCTCATTGAACCACATTTTACTTACTGACATCAACCGTTTCTCTCGGATTTTTGAAATTCCATTCACAGAAGCCGTAAAATTCAGACTTATGAAAAAATTAATTTTTTTAAATACCACTTAGTAGTTTCACTATTCATCAAAAATTGAAGTTTTTCAGAAAAATGCCAAAATTTCACCCTAAGCTATAATTGATATTCCGAATTCAAAAATGATTTCTATTTTACAAAATTCCCAACATATAAGTTGCATTAATTAATTTTATAATTAATTTCCGCTGTCACAACAAATAGCGTGTTTTTAAGAGATAATAACTATCAAAAGATTAACACCTGTTTATGTCTGGTGTAAATGTGAAATTACATCCAATGACCAAAATTGTATTTAATTGTAAAAATATATTCTAAATATACTTTAAAACCACTCAAATTAATAATTTATCACTATTAATTATTTCGATTAAAATTATTTTTTTTAATTAAAATTTAGTAATTTTCACTATTCATCAGAAAATGAAAGTTATCCGAAAAGTACCAAAATTTCACCCTAAGCTAATTTCGATACTACGAATCCAAAAATGAATTCCATTTTGAAAAATAAAATTTACAATATTTCAAAAAGTGGTTATTACTATTCATAACGGCTAGTTTTAATAATATTTTAATAGCATATTGTTGTTTAGTGAAACTCGTTATTGCGTACTACACACGCTATCAAGGAAGGTCGCGATTGCGTGTAATGAAAGGCAAGTCAAGGATGCGTGTTGTGCAAGCCTCTTTTGTTGTAGCGTACAAAACAATACATTAGTGAAATTAAAAAGAATATTTTAGATAAAATCTTGGGCTGTTACATTCTACCCCCCCCCCCCCCCTTAAAATGAATTTCGCCCTCGAAATTCGTCGGGGTTATAAATGGTTTACTATTCGAAAGTTTCTTTAATAGAAACCCACATCGTAAAAAGGAATACCAAAACCAATCTTTAAAAATGAAAGTATGAAACGTAACGGTTACCCAAGTAAACTAATCACTGGGTTTCCACATAGGTGAAAATATGGATATGGAAGAAAAATCTAACTATCATGTTCTGATGGAGAGTGGTAGAGAACATGGCTATGGAAAATCCAACAATCACAAATCCATAAATTTGTGACGATCTAAGGTACCATCTGATTAATTAGATATAAGAGAACTAGGAAAACATTTTTGGTTTTCAAGATTGTTTCGCTACAGTTGAAGAATTTGAATTAGAATAAATACTTACTTTATTTTGGTACAATCTCACTGTTGTTTGTGCCTTGAACAATTTCCACTTCATCTCTTAAATAAATGAAGTTGAATTTGTTATTCGTGAAGTGTTAGCAGATCATGTGATAGAATAATGGGTCATTCCATCTGTCTCAAACAAAAGGTTATAAAAAGTTATTAAATATACATAAGTCATTCTATAGTGATATTAATCATATATGGTTCCTAAAATGGACTTATACATCATATATCATACTGCTTAATATAATAAAACTAGTTTTTACTAAACAGGGACTTCCTGTAGGCCAGTGGTAGGCGATAAAGGCCAGTCGCACTTTGGTTGTGGGTTCGATTCCCACAGCCTTGTCCGACGTGATGGGTTGTCGCCCGTCCTACAGGTTGTCCTATTTCTAAAACTATATTACTATAACATCCCATCAATAATATCGAAAAAACTTCTATCTTTAAACAGTAATAACTTATGTCCAAAATAATCCATTCCAATCTTTAGGCTTATCCATAATACTGCAGTCCACTCTCATAACATAGTGAAAACGATTACCAGAGATTTAATACCATCGTTGATCACCATATATCATAAGATATGTTTTGTTGGTCATATTCCAAACATTCAAAGTCCTTAATCATGTATTATCTTTAATACCCATTGAACCTTAGTGAAAACATGAATGCAGTTAAAAGATAACACCTTCCACATAACAAAATCCTCAAAATTCTATATTCTCAAACCATGATATCACTTAGTCTTTATATCAATCATGAGCTCATTAATACAATCAAACATCTCATTATCGTCTTATCCCTTCATTATGCGCATATCATCTACATTCCAAAAATATCTGAATAACCTTTCATGGATACTGGTACCATTAATCGTACACTTTCAAAACTCAAGGAAAGACAACAGTGTAACAATCCTTAGATGTCTCTTTATTCCATAGTACCATGAGATTACTTATACAACATTACAAATGATAAACATGTCATCATTCCACTACATTCTTAAACCATTGACCGAGCTTCAACAATTCTTTCATCTCACATATAATTTATAGTCTCTTCATCATCATCAGCATAAATACTACCCATACGACCATGCTGATTCTCTTCATGAGACTTTCCCTTAGGACATTGGTTTGCATAATGCCCATACATTCCACATTTAAAACATTTAACCATTGTTGATGTCGTAGAAATACCATTATCCTCATCCCTGGTATTAACTTAACCTTTTCCTTTGCACTTACTGGCTTTGTGTCCTTCTTTTCCACACCCAAATCATCTTCCAGTTCCTTTGAAACATTCTTCTTGATGCCTCTTCCCACATGATTTACATAGGGGAAATTGAACTTTCTTTCCTCTATGATCATCATGAAACTCCATATTTCTCTTATTAGTCGAGTCAGGAAACTTACCAAATTTTACTTTATTGATCATATTATGAGATTTCTGATTCGGCATAATAATGATGTTTGGACTTCCAAATCCCATTTCATTTGGTTTCTCATGAAGAATATCATTCCAATGTCCATCATATCCTCCATTATCTTGAATCATCATGTTTCCAGCCATTTTCTAAAACCCAAAAAGAATAGTGTGAGAGGAAAAAATCATGCTAGGGAAAAAAACATAATAATTGGGGGAGTACCCTTAATATCTAACATCATAGGTTAAATTATAAGATCGTTAGCGCAATTATAGGACTATAACCTATACGTATACTAAACCTTAGAGACATCCCTAGAACTACCTTAGAAATATCTCTAGGGATCTCACTAAAGTTCTTGCATCCTAGATTCCAAAGGATGACTAAACCTTTCCTCTGATACCAACTGTAGAGACCCGAAGCTTGACGTACATGAACATTACATTACTTTTGCGGAATACATAGTACATAACAAAAACACACACACAAGGATCGTAATAGTTTAGTGTCTTTGGAAACTTGGAACGTAATCTTCTAATCGTGGTGAAAGATCTTCAATATCTCCCATAAAGATCTTCCATTTTTTACCTAAAACCTTCCTTTATATCCTGGGGAAAAGAAAACATAAAAGGGTGGGCTCAAATTCTCAGTAAGTGTAAACAAAAGAAAAATCAATCACATCATATTCATAAGCACATAACTTTTGGAAATCTTAACCTATAAAATAGATCATAATTTCATAACCTGGGATAACTCATGGAAGTGAAATGTAATCACAATAATCATAACTTAAAACATTAAACTTTGTGGAATACACACATAATCATAGAGAATCATTTCTTGTTAGTCAAGACTCATTGCCAAGACTATCTTAGTGGACAAAGTCCCTTTATGAACCGAGTCACCCTCGTTTCAGTCCTGTTTCACTGAACCGGTATAACCTACCATTCCAGCCATGTCTATCTCATGAGATATAAAATCTTTACCCAATGCATTAGAGGGAGATATATGTCCCACCCATCTCATAATGATACCATTCTTATGTGTGCCACAATATCATAAAACCATATATCATAGCATAACCCATGTAATAAAAATGAGAATCTTAAACATCGTGACATCATAAAACAATTCATATAATATAAAAAAAATTCCATCACAACATTATGAAATCAATGTAATAATAGAGATAAAAATAGAACCCTTTGTTATCTTATATGGAAAATAATTTTGATAAAACACTTGAACTCCATTCTTGAGGAAAATATCCTTTCTTCTTCAAAAACATTTTTCCTTTCTTAACATGTCATACAAAAATAAGTTGATTAAAAATAAACTTGAAAACTTGTAAAGGATGCTTCTTGGAAATAATGTTTTAAAAATCCATTCATGCAATATAAGTTAAAAAAACATTCTTCGTACTTTTGTCGGAAAAGTCAAAAAGTACCTCGTACGAAAAACGACAAAAGATTCCTTTCATATTCTTTACTAAAAACTCACTTAAGGTTAAAATTGGATTTAAACTATTGTAAGTGGATAGAAACAATATTTCATATTGAGGGAACATGGATGTGGATGATAAAATACACCCCAGTAAATGCCAAAGTAAAAATAATCTCAATTAAAAATGAGATTGTGATATTTCCCTTAACTTAGGTCCGATTTGCTTCATAAGTGTCCGAACCTCCTGTATAATGATTTAAATAATGTCATTGACTTATTACAGAATCATATTCATTGTTATTATATCATATATGGTTTACTTGTGACTTTATATTACCCGTTTTTGTAAATTCATGTTAAAGTAGTGTTTTGGGTAAAATCGTCTCATTTGTCGTTCGTGTTTTAACTTGTAATTATTCATATGATTACTTAGATCATGATTACTTAATTACAGAATATAAAACATGTTTTATATATAATATATATTCATAATATACATATATAAAATTGATCGATAAATGGAATGAAATACACCGTTCATGGAGACGGTAGGTCGTACGTACGCATGAACGTTGTTTTCGTTTCCCTATTGAGTTGAATGGAATTAAGTAGAGGAAATACATATATACATAAATACAGTTGCTTTATAATGTCATATATTTCATTATTATTTCTTATATATACTTTATAATCATTCTTAAATGGTTAACATGGAGAATGAATCTCATCGCGTCGTGGAGACGGTAGTCCATATTATGCACGAGCGATGATATCATTTCCAGAATTATTGAATTGAATTGGACTGGATGATACAATATATCAGAATCATTATTATGTTATAATAACTATGTATAGTTATTCTCTACACCATAATACCCATCCATATAAGGTGTTGGTGGAAAAACAGATTACACCACGGCGTGGAGACGGTATTCCGTACGTACGCACGTGCGGTGATTTCATTTTCTGTAGGATGGATAGATGGTGAAATAGGGTTATTTCATACTTATAATAACATATCAGTATATGAGTGATACTGATGTTATTACTTCATAATGAAACAACCTTAGAAGAAGAAGTGGAAGAAGAAATAAAGGTGAAAGAATTGGTAACGGAAATTACCTCTTCTTTGAAGCACTTCTTTGAGACCTCCTCTTAGGGTACCAACATTGGTCTTTGAGGAAGACCATAACCACTAGGATGTTTCTAGGTAAGTGGAGAAGAGAATTCTTCAGGGGTTGGCCGAGCTTGAAGGCTAAAAGTTGTGTGAGGAAGAGAGGGAGGAGGTGCCCTTTTATAAGGGAGGAGAGGGGCACCTTTGGAATAACTAAAACTATTATTTTATTATAAAGTCAAGTTCGGTTTTAAATAGCTCAAAATTGATTTATTTCGAGGCTAAGATGGGGATGGGTCTAAATAATATCATACAATAGAATTTAGACAGGTTTAGGTTTCTATTTTAACCTTATCATTTAGATTTAACATTAAGTTAAATAATTTTACTTTTACCATGTCGTCTTGTGTTCTTATACTATAAGGTTAATAAACTTACTATATCAAGCCAAACTAACCCCAAGTTGTTTATTATTAATATATATAACCTTATCTAAGTCATTTGGCCTAACCTTAGATTTTTAGGAATAAAATAACAATTAATAATATAATATTTGTTTAAAAAACTATTTTATGTCAATTTTGACACTATTTAGTTATTGATTTTTGTGAAAATCATAATAGAATGATAAGTTCTAAAAAAGATAATTAAATCAATAAAAACATGTCATATTACCCTATAAAATTAGTGGAATTAATAAAAAGGCTCAAATTATATGTATTTGTGTATTTATAACATAAACTATGTCAATATTTCATTAATAAGGTAATTACTGCATCATCATTGTGTCATAAATAAATTAAATTATTTAATGTCTAAAAATTACAAATAAAATACAATTATGTAGGAAATATTGTTATATTTCTAATGAATATTTATAGTCGAATTTATCTTATGTAAAACCCAATATTAAAAATGTTTTATTAAATAAACTTTGATTTTAACTCTTTTAACCCTTCTTTAAATAAATTAATAATAAATGTTCTAATCTAATCCAAGTGGGCCTAAATGGTCATATTTTATTCCTAAGTTTGTTTTTGGTCGAATTACACTTGTACAATAGAATTAGGACATGTTTTAGGGTAATAATAATATCATTGCTACCCTTAATTACCAAATTTACTTTTAACCGTGGTAAAAAAAAGTAAAAAGTTACTATTCACCAAAAAATTATTTTTATCTCATTGAACGACATTTTACTTACTGACATCAACCTCTTGTCTCGGATTTTTGAAATTCCATTCACAGAAGCGGTAAAATTAATATTTATGAAAAAATTAATTTTTTTAAATATCACTTAGTAGTTTCATTATTCATCGAAAATTGAAGTTTTTCAGAAAAATGCCAAAATTTCACCCTAAGCTATAATTGATATTCCAAATTCAAAAATGATTTCTATTTTACAAAATTCCCAACATATAAGTTTCATTAATTACTTTTATAATTAATTTACGCTGTCACAACAAATAGCATGTTTTTAAGAGATAATAACTATCAAAAGATTAACACTTGTTTATGTCTGGTGTAAATGTGAAATTACATCCAATGACCAACATTGTATTGAATTGTAAAAATATATTCTAAATATACTTTAAAACCACTCAAATTAATAATTTATCACTATTTATTATTTCTATTAAAAAATTTGTTTTTAATTAAAATTTAGTAATTTTCACTATTCATCAGAAAATGAAAGTTATCCGAAAAGTACCAAAATTTCACCCTAAGCTAATTTCGATAGTACGAATCCAAAAATGAATTCCATTTTGAAAAATAAAATTTTACAAAATTTCAAAAAGTGGTTATTACTATTCATAACGGCTAGTTTTAATAATATTTTAATAGCATATTGTTGTTTAGTGAAACTCGTTATTGCGTACTACACACGCTATCGAGTAAGGTCGCGATTGCGTGTAATGCAAGGCAAGTCAAGGATGCGTGTTGTGAAATCCCCTTTTGGTGTAGCGTACAACACAAGACATTAGTGAAATTAAAAAGAATATTTTTCATAAAATCTTGGGCTGTTACATTCTACCCCCCCTTAAAATTAATTTCGCCCTCGAAATTCTTCGGGGTTATAAATGGTTTACAATTCGAAAGTTTCTTTAATAGAAACCCACATCGTAAAAAGGAATACCAAAACCAATCTTTAAAAACGAATGTATGAAACGTAACGGTTACCCAAATAAACTAATCACTGGGTTTCCACATAGGTGAAAATATGGATATGGAAGAAAAATCTAACCATATTGTTCTAATGGAGAGTGGTAGAGAACATGGCTATGGAAAATCCAACAATCACAAATCCATAAATTTGTGATGATCTAAGGTACCATCTGATTAATCAGATATAAGAGCACTAGGACAACATTTTTGGTTTTCAAGATCGTTTTCCTAAAGTTGAAGAATTTGAATTAGAATAAATACTTACTTTATTTTGGAAAAATCTCACTGTTGTTCGTGCCTTGAACAATTTCCACTTCATCTCTTAAATAAATGAAGTTGAATTTGTTATTCGTGAAGTATTAGCAGATGATGTGATAGAATGACGGGTCATTCCATCTGTCTCAAACAAAAGGTTAGTTAAAGTTATTAAATATACATAAGTCATTCTACAGTGATATTAATCATATATGGTTCCTAAAATGGACTTATACATCATATATCATACTGCTTAATATAATAAAACCAGTTTTTACTAAACAAGGACTTCCTGTAGGCCAGTGGTAGGTGATAAAGGCCAGTCGTACTTTGGTTATGGGTTCGATTCCCACAGCCTTGTCCGACGTGAAGGGCCGTCGCCCGTCATGCAGGTTGTCCTTTTTCTAAAACTATATTACTATAACATCCCATCAAAAATATCGAAAAAACATCTATCCTTAAACAATACTATCTTATGTCCAACATAATCCATTCCAATCTTTAGGCTTATCCATAATACTGCAGTCCACTCTCATAACATAGTGAAAAAAATTACCCGAGATTTAATACGATCGTTGATCCCCATATATCCTAAGATATGTTTTGTTGGTCACATTCCAAATATTCAAAGTCCTTAATCATGTATTCTTTTGAATACCCATTGAACCATAGTGAAAATATGAATGCACTTAAAAGTTAACACCTTCCACATACCAAAATCCTCAAAATTCGTTATACTCAAACCATGATATCACTTAGTCTTTATATCAATCATGATCTCATGAATACAATCAAACATCTCATTATCATCTTATCCCTTCATTATGCGCATATCATCTACATTCCAAAAATATATGACTAACCTTTCATGGATACTGGTACCATTAATCGTACACTTTCAAAACTCAAGGAAAGAAAATAGTGTAACAATCATTAGATGTCTCTTTATTCCATAGTACCATGAGATTACTTATACAACATTACACATGATAAACATGTCATCATTACACTACATTCTTAAACCATTGACCGAGATTCAACCATTATTTCATCTCACATATAATTTGTAGTCGCTTCATCATCATCAACATAAATACTACCCATACGAACATGTTGATTCTCTTCATGAGACTTTCCCTTAGGGCATTGGTTTGCATAATGCCCATACATTCCACATTTAAAACATTTAACCACTGTTGATGTCGTAGCAATACCATTATCCTCATCCCTGGTATTAACTGAACCTTTTCCTTTGCACTTACTGGCTTTGTGTCCTTCTTTTCCACACCCAAAGCATCTTCCAGTTCCTTTGAAACATTCTCCTTGATGCCTCTTCCCCCATGATTTACATAGGGGAAATTGAACTTTCTTTCCTCTATGATCATCATGAAACTCCATCTTTCTCTTATTAGCCGACTCAGGAAACATACCAAATTTTACTTTATTGATCATATTATGAGATTTCTGATTCGAAATAATAATGATGTTTGGACTTAAAAATCCCATTTCATTTGGTTTCTCAGGAATAATATCATTCCATTTCCAACATATCCTCCATTATCGTGAATCATCTTGTTTCCAGCCATTTTCTAAAACCCAAAAAGAATAGTGTGAGAGGCAAAAATCATGCTAGGGAAAACAAAATAATAAATGGGGGAGTACCCTTAATATCTAACATCATAGGTTAAATTATAAGATCGTTAGCGCAATTATAGGACTATAACCTATACGTATACTTAACCTTAGAGACATCCCTAGACATACCTTAGAAATATCTCTAGGGATCTCACTAAAGTTCTCGCATCCTAGTTTCCAAAGGTTGACTAAACCTTTCCTCTGATACCAACTGTAGAGACCCGAAGCTTGACGTACATGAACATTACATTACTTTTGCGGAATACTTAGTACATAACCAAAACACACACACAATGATCATAATAGTTTAGTTCCTTTGGAAACTTGGAATGTAATCTTCTAATCATGGTGAAAGATCATCAATATCTCCCATAAATATCTTCCCTTTTTTACCTAAAACCTTTCTTTATATCATGGGTTAAAGAAAACATAAAATGGTGGGCTCAAATGCTCATTAAGTGTAAATAAAAGAAAAATCAATCACATCATATTCATAAGCACATAACTTTTGGAAATCTTAACCTGTAAAAGTGATCATGGTTTCATAACCTGGGATAACTCATGGAAGTGAAATGTAATCACAATAATCATAACATAAAACATTAAACTTTGTGGCATACTCACATAATCATAGAGAATCATTTCTTGTTAGTCAATACTCATTGCCAAGACTATCTTAGTGGACAAAGTCCCTTTCTGAACCGAGTCACCCTCGTTTCAGTCCTATTTCACTGAACCGGTATAACCTACCATTGTAGCCATGTCTATCTCAGGAGATATAAAATCTTTACCCAATCCATTGGAGGGAGATACAGGTCCCACCCATCTCATAATGATACCATTATTATGTGTTCCACTATATCATAAAACCATACATCATAGCATAACCCATGTAATAAAAATGAGAATCTTAAACATCGTGACATCATAAAACAATTCATATAATATAAAAATAATTCCATCACAACGTTATCAAATCAATGTAATAATAGAGATAAAAACATAACCCTTTATTATCTTAGATGAAAAATAATTTTGATAAAACACTTGAACTCCATTCTTGAGGAAAATATCCTTTCTTCTTCAAAAACATTTTTCCATTCTTAACATGTCGTACAAAAAGAAGTTGATTAAAAATTAACTTGAAAACTTGTAAAGTAAGCTTCTTGAAAATAATTTTTTAAAAATCCATTCATGCCGTATAAGTAAAAAAAACATTCTTCGTACTTTTATTTGAAAAGTCAAAAAGTACCTCGTACGAAAAACGACAAAAGATTGCTTTCATATTCTTTAATAAAAACTCACCGAAGGGTAAAATTGGATTTAATCTATTGTAAGTGGATGGAAACAATATTACATATTGAGGGAACATGGATGTGGATGATAAAATACACCTCAGTAAATTCCAAAGTAAAAACAATCTCGGATAAAAATGAGATTGTGATATTTCCCTTACCTTAGCTCCGATTTGATTCGTAAGTGTCTGAACCTCCTGTATAATGATTTAAATAATGTAATTGACTTATTACATAATCATATTAATTGTTAGTATATCATATATGGTTCACTTATGACTTGATATTACCCATTTTTGTAAATTCATGTTAAAATAGCGTTTTGGGTAAAATCGTCTCATTTGTCGTTCGTGTTTTAACTTGTAATTATTCATATGATTACTTAGATCATGATTACTTAATTAAAGAATATAAAAAATGGTTTATATAATATATATTTTCAGAATATACATATATATAATGGATCGATAAATGGAAAGAAATACACCGTTCATGGAGACGGTTGGCCGTACGTACGCATGAATGCTATTTTCGTTTCCTTATTGAGTTGAATGGAATTAAGTAGAGGACATACATATATACATAAATCCAGTATCTTTATAATGTCATATATTTCATTATTATTTCTTATATATACTTTATAATCATTCTTAAATGGTTAACATGGAGAATGAATCTCATCGCGTCGTGGAGACGGTAGTCCGTACGTACGCACGAGCGATGATATCATTTCCATAATTATTGAATTGAATTGGAGTATATAATACAATATATCAGAATCATTATTATGTTATAATAACTATGTATAGTTATTCTATACACCATAATACCCATCCATATAAGGTGTTGGTAGAAAAACAGATTACACCACGGCGTGGAGACGGTATTCCGTACGTACGAACGCGCGGTGATTTCGTTTTCTGTAGGATGGATAGATGGTGAAATAGGGTTGTTTCAAACTTATAATAACATATCAGTACATGAGTAATACTGATGTTATTAATTCATAATGAAACAAACTTAGAAGAAGAAGTGGGAGAAGAAATAAAGGTGAAAGAATTGGTAACGGAAATTACCTCTTCTTTGAAGCACCTCTTTGAGACCTCCTCTTAGGGTACCAACATTGGTCTTTGAGGAAGACCAGAACCTCTAAGATGTTTTCGGGAAGTGGAGAAGAGAATTTTTCAGGGGCTGGCCGAGCTTTAAGGCTCAAAGTTGTGTGAGGAAGAGAGGGAGTAGGTGCCCTTTTATAAGGGAGGAGAGGGGCACCTTTGGAATAACTAAAAATATTATTTTATTATAAAGTCACGTTTGGTTTTAAATAGCTCCAAATTGATTTATTTCAATGCTAAGGTAGGGATGGGTCGAAATCCTCTCATCCAATAGAATTTAGACAGGTTTAGGTTCCTATTATAACCCTATCATCTAGATTTAACATTAAGTTAAATAATTTTACTTTTACCATGTCTTCTTGTGTTCTTATACTATAAGGTTAATAAACTTACTATATCAAGCCAAACTAACCGCAAGTTGTTTATTATTAATATATATAACCTTATCTAAGTCATTTGACCGAACCTTAGATTTTAAGGAATAAAATAACAATTAATAATATAATATTTGTTTTAAAAACTATTTTATGTCAATTTTGACACTATTTAGTAATTGATTTTTGTGAAAATCATAACAGAATGATAATTTCGAAAAAAGATAATTAAATCAATACTAACATGTCATATTAAACTAGAAAAGTAGTGTAATTCATAAAAAGTCTCAAATTATATTTATTTGGGTATTTATAACATCAATTATGTCAATATTTCATTAATAAGATAATTACTACATCATCATTGTGTCATAAATAAATTAAATTATTTAATGTCTAAAAATTACAAATAAACTACCATTATGTTGGAAATATTTTTAGATTTCTAATGAATATTTATAGTCGAATTTATCTTATGTATAACCCCATATTAAAAATGTTTTAGTAAATAAACTTTGATTTTAACTCTTTTAACCCTTCTTTAAATAAATTAATAATAAATGTCCTAATCTAATCCAAGTGGGCCTAAATGGTCATATTTTATTCCTAAGTTTGTTTTTGGTCGAATTACATTTGTCCAATAGAATTAGGACATGTGTTAGGGTAATAATAATATCATTGCTACCCTTAATTACCCTATTTACTTTTAACCGTGCTAAAAAAAGTAAAAAGTTACTATTCACCAAAAAATTATTTTTATCTCATTGAACCACATTTTACTTACTGACATCAACCATGTCTCTCGGATTTTTGAAATTCTATTCACAGAAGCGGTAAAATTAAGATTTATGAAATTTTTTTTTTAAATACCACTTAGTAGTTTCACTATTCATCAAAAATTGAAGTTTTTCAGAAAAATGCCAAAATTTCACCCAAATCTATAATTGATATTCCGAATTCAAAAATGATTTCTATTTTACAAAATTCCCAACATATAAGTTGCATTAATTAATTTTATAATTAATTTCCACTGTCACAACAAATACCGTGTTTTTAAGAGATAATAACTATCAAAAGATTAACACTTGTTTATGTCTGGTGTAAATGTGAAATTACATCCAATGACCAACATTGTATTGAATTGTAAAAATATATTATAAATATAATTTAAAACCACTCAAATTAATAATTTATCACTATTAATTATTTCGATTAAAAAAGTTGTTTTTAATTAAAATTTAGTAATTTTCACTATTCATCAGAAAATGAATGTTATCCGAAAAGTACCAAAATTTCACCCTAAGATAATTTCGATATTACGAATCCAAAAATGAATTCCATTTTGAAAAATAAAATTTACAAAATTTCAAAAATTTGTTATTACTATTCATAACGGCTAGTTTTAATAATATTTTAATAGCATATTGTTGTTTAGTGAAACTCGTTATTGCGTACTACACACGCTATCGAGGAAGGTCGCGATTGCGTGTAATGCAAGGCAAGTCAAGGATGCGTGTTGTGCCAGATCCTTTTGTTGTAGCGTACAACACAAGACATTAGTGAAATTAAAAGGAATATTTTTCATAAAATCTTGGGCTGTTACATGCCATCCCTAATTGATGATCCTTATGTGGCTTTAGTTTCCTAAAAACATAGTATTAAACATCAATGATCAGTCTTGTCACATGTCTTTAAACTAGGGCATAAAAATTCATTTTTTTATTTCTTTCTCTTAAATAGGGTATATTGGTCACCAACCAATGGTTAAATCACAATAACCATAAAATACTAGTGTGAAATATTTCCTCTTAAGACACACTCAATAAATCCATGTTAGTAGTAAATTATGATATGTTTCAACAAGGCCTGTTGCCTAATCCCTCCCAACATGATGTTCTGATCCATCTCCATAATATGTGAAATGAACGACTCGGTCTCTATCAATAAGACATTATAATCCTATTCCATTAGACATTAAAATCATGAATCAATCAATCCTAATGGAATGTTATAATATATCATCCTTTTGTAAAATAATCCCGCCGCAATACATTCTCCATTTATTCATCTCAATATGATGTTTTGAGATATATACTCAAGATATTAAGAATGTGATCCTATCCATCTCAATTAGACATTTTGATCCATATCCACAACACAAAAAGCATGTAAATCAATCTGTTTGGAAATAATATTCAGATATATCTATACAAGATGTGAAACTCATGACTTTTCAATAATCATTACACTATGAAATATATATTGGATTTCTAAGGTAAATATCCTTATAATAATTACGCTCCTATCATTAATAAACCCGTGATAAACATGGGATTCCTATGGTACCATGTCTAAGATTCATTACACATGATATTCCCTCAATAGATGAAGACTTATAGGTTCCCAATATACCCAATATCCATACATTCTTGGATGCTCCCAACATGACTACTCACACGGAACATATGTTTCTACCCAACTAAGATAGGAGGATCAAAGTTAAATAGTATTCACATTGGCATGGAACTAGAAATGAGTTCCATGAACATTACTATCTCGACCCGATTCGTGTCATACCCCAGTTTCATGGACATAGGTGGTCTCATGTGGAGTGGGGAGTGTGACCTTTTTTATGTTTCAAAGAATGTGCCATAGTTGACTGGTCCTGGTGGGAAATTCTAGGTTCTTATTTGTTTTGTGCAATCATCCCGCGTTAGGTACAATGTACTCATATGGTCTCCAACGTGTCTATTTATGGTTCCATAAACATCAAACGACCCATTTATCCATGATTTAGGGACATTCATTCCAATGGAAATCACTCGTAGGGTGATGATTTTGCCAAAACTACTTAAGGACTCCATTTTTCAAGAGGGTGGGAGGTCATCCTCATTACACCCTTTGGGGAGGAATTATCACATACTCTAGGACTCTCTTATAGATTTAAGAAATGTTCATATGTTCGTGAATCCTTGGTTCTTTTTCAATAATGTTTCCTTGGATTACTCCTACGTTACAAGATCAGTCATAAATACATGAGGGTTTGGAATCATCTTTATGTATTTGAGGTTCCCCATCAGTGGGGATATCTTCTTATAGATAGGTCAAGAATCCCTTTACCATTTATTAAGATAGTGTGAGTTTAATCAATATGATGAGGCACTATGGATTTATCTTCATTTAGGGTATGTAGGAATTATTCTAATGTTGTGGTTGAATGAATAATATGGGGTTCCTACATATCCTCTCGAGAGGAATCAAAGCCCACATAGCTTGGTTCCACATAGCTCAACACATCACCCTTTAAGGTCATGTAATGAGGACCCATGCATGCAGTTTAACATCATGTGGGGAGGATATCTATGTGAAAGGTACTTAGTGATGATTCAATGTAGGGATTAAATTAAGGCAGCCCATGTTGTTCAGAAGAGATACAGTCTCCTTGATGGATATGATCATATTGGGGACAAGTCCCAAAGAACATTTGGGGGATATGGGTAATGAATCTAAACCTTATGGAGGCTTCTTATATATCCCCATTAGTTGGGAATCAAATCCCTCATAGTTTTTTTTGAGTAGGTACTTACACATAGAAGGAGGCCCATAAACGGGGAATGATTGGGGTTAACAATTTAAAAATGATCCCCTTTGAGATCAGGCCTTAGAGAAGTGTCCTACATATACTAATTGGTGAAGGAATCAATGTTCTGATAGTTCAATGCATTTAGGGATTACACCTAGGGGAGGCCCATTGAGGGGAAGATTGAATTGATTGGGAATTAGAACTTATTGAAGGACTATTTTTGGGAGGCATAATTTCTCATTTCACAAATGATATGGCATGGATTTGTCCCGTTTAAAGTCTTCCTACATATCCATGTTATGGTGGGAATCATAGTTCTCCTAGTTCAATGTCAGAAGTGGATTGTGTGTGATTTATGATCATAATCATCCTCTAAGACCACATGAGTCATGATCAGTGTGAGAAATAAGATGATGTGAAAGATTCAACAAGCCACACATGTTCCCTTCTCCACTAATGGAAATGATGGGGAATGTTGGTGGAAGGGTTGGGGTGAGAGATTCACCTCAAATTATAAAAGGGGATTACATTAGGTGGATTCCCAGAAAATGGTTCTGGGAAAGGGGGAGGAATACTGCTTCTTTTTAAAGGAAAAATAAATATTGATTCCCCTATAATATCACTGACCATCATCAAAGGGAAAGACTAGTGACAACCCTTGATCCCTATAATTAGAAGGTTTACATTAGTATCCCAGTATTCGACCCTAGGATTCTATGGTAATTTAAACTGATGGACATTATGGGGGTTTATACCATTGTAGGTATTACCCACATGACTCTTCTTACTATGAGTATGTAAACTCAAAAGGGTGTGATGATGCACCAGATTGTTCGTTAATATGGGTCTTGAGGATTTGTAAGGGGATTTTGCCTAATTCAATTTGACTCATTTGAGAGGGGAATATTCAATAGCTGAATTAAATGGAATGAAGTGATTAGAGATATATGGTGGAACGCCCAGAGGTTCCCCATTCCGTATTCCATTTGTTCATGAGGGATGGGTTATACCTCACATGGCATGTTTCTATGTGGGTGGATAGGTTGCCTATGTAGCAAAGTTGTATGTGTACTTGAATGTGCTCTGAACACTATTATGGTACATATCCCACATTCCATCCACATAAAATGGTTTTTTCTACATAGTGATGTGTTGTGTGGGATGCGAGGTTGAAGAATGGGCATTGATCATGCAGTTCGCAAGAAGATCTTCTACCACTTAGATAGGGTTCGTGGTTTGATAAATAGGTTCATGGTCATTTAATTAATATTATGTTTCCACTTTTAATGGTATTTTGGAAGATATAATTGTAATAAATCATTGGAAAATTATGTCTTTCTTCTTATGTGTCTTTGAATCCTGGAAATTTGTTCTCCTCAAGTGCCTCCCTCATCTCCTTCCTGAACTATATTTTTTTTATCCCATTTATTGGATCCCTTCAGATAATTTTATAGAGTATCTGATATGATAGATATATGGTTTTAATAAAACATTTTTCATTGTCCCATGGGGAAGTCACCCAACCTGTGGACAACTTATCCAATAGAGGCCTGGGGTGTTGAGGTTTGTGGGGGCAGAAATCAATGTCTCAATTCTACAAATGACTTCATCTATATTGAGGGACACCATTGGCTTATCCTCATCTATGAACCCCATAGTTCATGGGTATGGTATATGGGGGATAATTTATTGGCCTATATTTTCCCAATGATTCCATTCAGAAGGTCTATATGTGGAGTGGGTTTTATGCCTCTGATCCACCAATGACACAGTTCGTGGGCACTAGTGTCTGTGTCCCAATTTTTTGGACCACATTGTTCAGTGTTACTTTGAAAGGATGTGGAATTTAACGTGGAGTGGAAGTCCATGAAGGATTTTTATTTCATGTATGTCCCCTTACCTTTATCGAATTTGGATTCATCAATATTATTCTTCAAACCATCAATCAAACATATATTTTTTCATTTGTCAAATTTGAGAGAGTATTTACTTTAGCTTTGTAATGTTTTTAGGAACAAAAAAAATGCACCCCATCAGAATGGGTTATGATTAGGATAAAGATGAGGATATTCTAATATAGAAATAGAACCTAATTTGAAATAGTTTTTGGTATAAATGTGGACCCATATGTGGACCATGCCTATAAATTGAGAGTCCCAGGTCATTTTTCATTTACCACTTTTCTCAAAAAACTATATGCTCTTAATTTTCTCTTACTCTCCAACATCGGTGAACCATCTACCTATGTGGATTCCTTCATCCAAAAATTGTTTTTTGCATCCTGTGAACTAGAACACTTCTCTGTCTCCTTCTTCTATAAACTAAATTTTAAATCTGTGACTAGGCCTCTGAATATGTGAATGGTTTGTTCAAATTTACACAGAGTGTAGGTCTATGTGTGGATTTTCTGTTCTAAAAAATATTTGGTTCACTAAAAAATTCCCCTTGGGTCAATGCCCAATGGGTTTCCTTGAACTATTGGTTCATGGATGGTGACTTCCACGTACTATTTCTGAGTATTAATACGCGGGCCACTATAGTTCCTTTTCATGAAAATTTTTGAACTCCACGTTTTGTATGGTCTTTTGATGTAAGAATGAAAATGTAAATTTCTCTTATCTCAATGTATGTGACTTGTAAAAGGAATCTATGGTTGAGAATATTGAGAAGAACATTCATTCTTACATTACTCTTTAAGAGGATATTCTCTGAGATCTCCTTTCACCGCAACATATGGACTATCCCCAATCTATACTGTTGCCACATTATGAATTTAGTATTGATGAAGATGCTACATTTCCATAAACTGTTTGAAAAATACTTACCATTCAACTTTAGGCATCTCAAAGGAATGATTAATAAATCAACTCTTTCATGGGGGAGATCATAGATTATTTTATCCAGGTAGAGAAATTTGTTTTGAGTTGATCTATGTGGATGATGAGAAGTTCACAAATTCATAAAATATCATCACAATCAATCATTTGAGACTATCCCACTATTTTAAACCATTTATGAGGAAACCCATGGAGATATGGAGCTCTAAATGGGACCTAAAATTAGGAGGGTTCTTCTCTGATGAATGGGATTGGGCCTTCTTGGTGAACCAAAACTACCTAGAGTTCCCCAATAAACTAGAAGCACTCGGTCTGTATCAAGAAGCTTGGGTCTCCTATTTTTCCATCGAGTCACCATGTTAAATTCTCCTCAAACTTTTCATCCATTATTGTTTGAGCACCATCACCTTACACTTATCACATGGTGAAGTGGGAATAATATTGAGGGATATTTACTAGTTTAGGGGACTTTATATTCATGGTGAAATTTGTGATGAATTCTTTCCTCAAGCCAATACATGGTAGAATATAAAACATGTATCTCATATGGAAAGGGACATATTGGTTATGATAGAGGGATTTATTGGTTATCCTCTCCATGATTGATGGATTATTTCATTCACGGACTAGATCTGGATGTTATTGAATGTTAATAGACTGAAACCAAGAGTTTTCCACAGCCAAACACATCCAACCCAAGTGTCGCGGAATATTCCAAACTCATATTATACTGCAATTAAGGTGGGCCAATAACCCACCAGGGGTTATGAGATTTTGTTATATTTATAATATGAGATTATATTGGTGAGTTTCGTAGCGATGCTACTGAGTGGATGGATTTTTCCCTCCCAAGATGTATGCACCAATGTCAGAGATTGAAATTTAATTATAGAAGCTACTTTATGGGATGGAAAAAAATCAACTTGGATATCCTTACCCTTTCCATTATTTATGAAATATTGGTGTAGAAACATGAGAGAAGGCCTATGTATCACAATAGTTGGCCTTTTCTATTCCTATATGGCTGGATGGTGAATCACTTCCCTTGTTATGAGTATCCTCAAACTACAAGGGTTACAAATTCTGAATTTTTCTTGATGTTCTCATCATCACCACAATTCTTCCTCACTAATTGAGAATTGAAGGTGTGGTAAAATAGTTGATTGATTCCTCTCAGTTCTCATTTTTACCCTATGTTGTGCCTCATAGAATAGTGACAGACAATTGGAGGGTCTTCCTTAAAGAATGCTCAAACATCGTTGCACTTCAGAATTGAATTTGGACTAATGTAATAGATATAGTTGTTATTTTTGAACCGTAAATTCCTTTAAGGTTCTCTAGATAATTAGGATGCGTTGAACTGATCACATCCCCCCCCCCGCGACCCTGGTTAAGAGTTATATCATCATGTAATCCTTCTTCAACTATGGTTGATGATGATGTGGGGGATGAAAATGTGGAAGCCTTTATTCCTCCCATAGTGGTATTTTCATACGTATCACTAGAATACACAAGTATGTATGTGGATTGTTACCCTAATATGGTACTAGAGAGTCTAGCTTGGTGTGTTCAAAATATTTTTGTTGTCTTCAATCCCATCTCAAATATGACATCTATGCCATATCCCTCTATTCATGTTGTAAGAAGGTTTTCCATTTTTCACTACACATGTTCATAGGGGGCTTCGTCTGCTCAGCCAATACATGTGTATAGTGACATAGACCCATTCCTTCAAATGATACATTCCATCTTCCTACTGATGTTAGTCTGATTAAAATGTCTCCAGGAATTTCTAAAGTTGTGGTCAGTCCCCACACATGGTTCTAGATACTGAATATTCTAGTGAGAGGGAAATTCCTTATGCTTTAGTGACTCAACTCAAGGTTCTCCCATCTACTGTGATGGAATTTCCTGACTATATTCCTATTATGATGTAGGGTAACTCCCAAAATTCTAGTGCCATTAAGAGGCATAATGTTTTGAGGACAAATTTATTGCATCAAATCTATACTCTTTCCACAAGAAACTACCAAAACATATTTTCAAATAAGGGAGAGACCATTCAATGACTATTCATTGACTTGGGATCGAGTGGCTTTGACAACAAACATCTGCATCCCCTTGTTTACCAAATTGTCATAGATCGAGAATATATCACTACTTGTGATGAAAAAAATACTATGTTAAACTATTCAAACCATAAAACAATGACCTTTAGAGATGTTATTGATGATTCACATCATCTAGTGGATGAGGAAACATATGTTCATGATTATTTGATTACCCAAACCGAGGAATAGTGGGAGTTTGCGGCTCATATGACTTCCTAATTTTGAGGATATGAAATAGAAAAAGAGAAAAATCATGTCGATCATGAAATGATTATGTATTCTAGTTGAGGACAAAGATGAAGAAAGGAATGCATTAGAAAAGGCCCTTGATGGCCCATGTCATCCAATCATCGATATGATGGAAAGAGAAAGTCTTGCTTCATTATAAACAATTATCTCACAGTATACTACCATTTTTTGACATATGGTAGAGACTCCAGTGTGTGGATGTTCCCTAATTATTGTTTCATTTGATGGAAAAGAAACTTTTTAATCTCCAGTACTTCTCCTTCATCTTTTCTTACAATTTCATTCATTTATAATTGACACCATCTAAATAGTAATTTCAACTTGATATCAACTTGAATTCCAATACGGGATAAATACATTGAAATAATTATATATTGCGCTAATTTTTACCTGAGCTGAGGGACTCATTGAGCATAGTTTTACTATTTTTATGGTTACATGTATAACCCTAAAAACATCAAATCTTTTCTATTATTATAGTATTTCTTCATAATTCTGTTATGATGTTGACTAAGTGGAAAAAACATGCCATTTTCATAGGCCATCCATTATGGGTTTTTGACATAACAAGCATTATGTATTGATTGATTATTTGTCTGCTCAAAATTTTAGCCAAAAAATATTGAGTCATAGGTTTAGTGAGTTGGCGCTCAACTTTTAATCAGGGTTCATTTTGTAGACTTTTATCTTGGTGAGTGTTGCCTCTTATTCACAGCCAATTTAATATATTGAAAAATAGAGTATCAATACTAATGTTTTGGATCAAAAATATTTGACAAAAAATGATATTTAATGATGAAAAGTTTCAACCATGATTTTTAGGGTATGAGAACAAATTTAGGACTCGTTAACCGAGAATGTTCCACCGGATTTCAGACATGGATATGGGAATTTTCTTGAACCTAGAAATGTTGTTATTAGGAATGGTGTATGACCTAGATCATGGAATCCATGGAAAATACTGATATGGGATAGGTCTCTCCTATATATGATCTTGACATTGGTTGATAGGCCACATATTTAGGCCATTTATACAGATCCTCCAAGGCATTGAGCACATTAGACAAATAGAGGTGCTCGCAATACACAAGCCTCGCATTCCTGATAGCCGGAATATTTTTTGAATGTTTTCATTTGTGTTGTTGTCTAAGACCACCATATGCGATCTGTTGATGGGACGATTTCTGAACATATGAGGGAATTTTTATTTTCTTTAAATGAGAATTACACTCCCATATGAATTTGACTGGTTTAAATATGGTTCTAAAGCATGGTGTATTTTAATGCCATGAAATTGGAACATTTGAGACTTATTATTTAACGTCACCTTCCCCTAACCAAGAAGAGAGGTAAATGACTCATCCCGTACATAGTAGTTTGACCAGAAATACTCCACTATCTTAAAACTTGAGAGTGGGGAAAAGGATGTAAAATGTATTTTTGGGGCTTCTAAAACAAAATAATGGGATGCAACGTAAACGTCAAAGGGAGTGGGAAAGCAGGAAAATACTATCCTGATGATGAATTTGTGTTTGTTTGATTATCCATTTTTGTAGGAACTTTATGCAGAGCCACCAAATAATAATGTGAATAATCGGAAAAAGGTGTTCTCCTGAAATTAACCTTCCATATCTGAAATCCATGGAAGATTATGGGGATTCAGACCCTTCTGGAAAGAGAGTATGTGTTGTGAAAAATCGATTCCTGAATATGAGAGGGGGTATTTTAAATTGAAATCTCCTCAGAATGTATAAATTTTTTCACTTCATGCAGGCAAGGGGTGTTCCTTATTCATGTATCACCCTAACTTAGGAAAGGATATGATGATTTTGTTGCATGGTTTTTCCCAAAATATTCACCTCATCTATCACTACATATCCTGATGATGATAGGAATGAATCCAAACATAGTTCTTTTATTGTTTTCTCATATCAAGATTTGATTCACACAAATTAGTGGGGGAGTATTTGTTTTTGTGGCTATCTCACCAATAATATGGGACCTACACTGGATTTCCTTGTGTGGATTCACTTCATGAAAATGAACATATCAAACAATACTATTTAACATTTCTAGCTCCAAGGGTGGAACTTTATCATCATGTATCATACAATTTAAGTGTCATATGATTAAGATATTAAAATATAGGCCTTGAATATATAGAAGATTAACTGGTCAAGATGTCCTAACATGTCCCAAATGTTAGTAAGAATGAATGTGTAAGATTTGATTTCAAGGGATCTCAGATCAGGAGAAATGATACAGGGGCTTAGAAGACATTAGACATACAAGAAATAGGACAAGCCTATAATGAGATCAAATTTACCATTGTTTTATAGGTTGTTTTTGTTGGCAATTAATGAAGAGCCTCCGGGGCATTATGTGCATAGTCAAAAAAACGTGTCTGCATGACAATGGCCTTCCATTCCAGATTGCATGTGATATAAATGAGGATCTAAATCTTCTTGAATCATGGAGTTTGATGAATGTATATTATTGTCTTGGACATAATATAAAAACTCAGGAAGTTTTTATCTGTAGAATTGGGTGTCTCTCCACACCGATTTGACCCACATGCAGGGTGGGAAATTTTGATTCCCATGTTAGAGAGGGGGCCAATTATTAAGATCTAGGTGTCCAAAAATCAGACTCCCTTCCCATGTTTGGTCCATACATCTAGAGTGGTGGAATTTTCACTATATTGGGGGTAACTTTCAGTTTAAATTCATATGGTTAGGTCTTTGGGTTCTCCATCATGAGTAAAATAACCACAATGTTCCATTTAAGGCCATGCAACCAGGACTAGCCACTGAGGATTGATTTTCCATGGATCCCTTGGGGATCCCCCACCCAACACCCTATGATAACGTAGTTCATGCCTTGTGTGAGAGACAAGGGGAGGAAAGGGTTTCAATTCACCAATGATGGATGTCCTAATAAAATAAATGACCATTATATAATGTAATAACCAGAGAGTTTATAATATATATTCTTTTTAATTTCATTCATATCTTCTGTTGAACGATACCCCAATATTATCTTGTGCTATATGCAACACCGTATTAGCTTGCAGTATACGCAACATTATTCATGGATCATGTTACACACAAATTTCAAGTTTGTTTGACAGTTGTTATTCTACACAACATTGAGTGTGTGTATATATATATATATTCAATTTATAAATGAAATATGGTTGTATTTTGTTATACACAACAACAAAGGAGCCTTTCACTACACACAACCCTGATTTGGCTTGCATTACATGCAATCATGACTTTCCTCGTTAGCGTGTGTTGTATGCAATACCGAGTTTCACTAAACAACGATATATGGTTATAATATTTTCAAGAAATAGATGTTATGAATAGTATTAACTAAAATTTGAATTTTATAACATTATTAATCATCTTACACATTTTCTAGAACATGGTATAAGAACAAAATAAAATTTTCGGGTAAAATAAGTATTTTTCAAAAAATGTAGTTTTTCCACCTTTTGAGGGAGCACCCACTTTAAATCTAGTTTTTTGACATGTTTATAAGTTCAATTTTACAAAATAAAATAATTATTTGGAATCAAGATATAAAATTTTACGTTGGATAAATTTTTCATATTATTCTAATAACATTCATATTTTAATGAATAGTAAAAACATGCTCTATTTTAATTAAAAACCAATTTTATCATCGTAACAAATTACGTGGTTAAATTATAATATTGAATGGTTTTAATGTATAAATAGAAAATATTTTTACCATTTAATATAATTTATGTCATTAGCATTGATTTAACATTGAATTTGTAGGTTAAATAAATTCAATCTTTTACAATGTTTTAAACAAAAACCCATTTTCTTTCGACAAAGGGATTAATTTTAATTTAGTTTCTGCAACTTCTGTGTATTGAATTTGGAAAAATTTATTCCATATATGGAATCAGTGGGTCCAAATTATATTAATAGACTACTTTTTATTTTTGGTCTTTATGAATAGTAACAACGGTAAATTTTATTAACCATAGTAAAGGGTAAATTAGGTAATTAAGGGTAAATATAAAATTATAAAATTATCCTAATACTTTTCTTAATACAATTGGATTATTATAATTCGTCCTAAGTCATATTTGGGTCGACATGGAATCCATTAGAACCCACATGGAGGTGATTAAGACCTTTTGTTTATTTTATTTAAACGAAAGTGAAATATGTCTCACTCAACTTTAATAATTAAAGTATTTTTAATATAAGTTTATACAGAATATAAATTCAGTTACAAATAATCATTTGAAATATAAAATGTTTTTATTTATCATGTTAATTTATTTTTAATTTTTAAGAGTTATTTAATTACCTTATTATCATATACATTAATAATGCTGAAATTATTTATTTATTGAAAAATCAATAATATAGTTTTTATTAAAATAGTAATACATATCCAAAGGCCAAAAAATCGGCACAAAACTAATTAGTAGTGTATATATAAACCCTAATCATCCACTGGCCGAATTGTTGACCATTTGGATCCTTATTATGGTGATTATGACACTTATAATATTTTATTTTAAATGATTCCAAAGTTTTCACCTTCATAATTTAATAAAGATAACAATTTAAATGTTGTTATTTTAAGATGATAAATTCATGTAAAAATATTATTATAAATTATCTGATATTTATCTTCATAAATGGATTATATTTTTAATTTTTGTGAAACAAATAAGTATATTAAATTTTTATACACAAATGTTATACTAATTATTTTATTAAGAGATATACCAAATAAATGGTTTTAAAAAAACTAAAATAAATATTATATGAACAATTTAATGTACTCAACGAATTTTCTAGACACATTTGACATGTTATGAATCTATTAAATATTTTAGTTTGAATATATCATCTGTGTAGATTTTATTTTAATTTAAATAAATGAATAGTGTCAAAATTGACATTATTGTTATTTTATAAAAATATCATATTATTTAATTGTTTAGAAATAACAAACATATTTAAAAATTATAAATTTAAATTTATATAGTCCAAAATGTCATAAATTATCCAATTATGGAAATTAATAACACATAAGTGATTATTTATAACCATTTAAAATTTAGAATTTTATTACCACAAATAAACATAAATAGATTAAATAAGGACAAATCAAAATGATAAGGTTTAAAATAAGATCAAAACATGTCAAACATTTATTGTATGATGCGATTACAAACCTATCTCATCTAATATTCGAATTGATTAATTTTTTGAGGTTTTTATGTGGGGTTTGAATTTATATTAAACTAATATTTTTGAGGATACCAAAGGTGCCCCTCTCCTCCCTTATAAAAGGGAACCTCCTCCCTCTCTTCCTCACACCATTTTGAGCCTTGAAGCTCGGCCAAACTATGCCCATTTCACTTCCCCACTTCCCTATAAACCTTATAGATGTACTGGTCTTCTCAAAAGACCAACCCTAGTGCCCTAAGAAGAATTTTAAAGGAGGTGCGTCGAAGAAGAGGTAATCTCTTCTACCGATTATTTCATGCTTATTTCTTCTTCAACTTCTTCTTATTTAGTTGTTTCATTATAAAGTAATAACATTAGAATCACTAATATACTGATATGTTCTTATAAATATGAAACAACCCCATTTCACCTTCTATACATTCTACAGAAAATGAAATCACTGCGCCTGCGTACGTACGGAATACCGTCTCCACGCCATGGTGTAATCTGTTTCTCCAACACCACCATACTTGGATGGGTATAATGCTTTAATGAATAACTATACATAGTTATTATAACATCATACTGATTCTTATATATTGTATCATCCACTCCAATTCAATTCAATAATTATGGGAATGATATCATCGCTCGTGTGTATGAACGGACTACCGTCTCCACGACGCGATGAGATTCATTCTCAATGATTAACCATCCATTAATGATTATAAAGTATATATAATAAGTAATCATGAAATATATGAAATAATAATGATACTGTATTTATATATATATATATGTATGTCATCTATTTAATTCCATTCAATTCAATAAGGAAATGAAAACAGCGTTCATGCGTACGTACGACCTACCGTCTCCATGAGCGGTGTATTTCTTTCCATTTATCGATATTATATATATATATATATATATTCTTAATATATATTATATATAAATTATGTTTTACATTCTGGATGTAAGTAATCATGATCTAAGTAATCATATGAATAATTACAAGTTAAAACACAAACGACAAATGAAACGATTTTACCCAAAATGCGACTTTAACATGAATTTACAAAAGAACGTGTAATATATAGTCATAAGTGAACCATATATGATATCATAACAATGAATATGATTTTTTAATAAGTCAATGAAATTATTTAAATAATTATATAGGAGGATCGTATACAAACAAAGCATATCGGACATAAGGTAGGGAATAACTTTTCCAATCTCGTTTTTATCCGAGATTGTTTATTCGTAAGTATTTTCTGGGGTTAAATTTATCACCCATGTCCTTGTTTCTAAAACTGTTTTCATGTATGCTTAATGTCCTTTTTACCCATTTTTTACTTTTACTACATGGTATGTAAGGAATCTTTCTTTTAATAGGTACTTTTTGACTTTTCTGGCAAAAGTATGAGAAGAATGTTTTTTTAACTTATACGGAACGAACGGATTTTTACGGTTTTATAAAGCCTTATTTTCATGAAGATTATTCCAAAATATTTCATGTCTAATTTCAAAAAAAAAATCCTTTTCTTTTAAAATTGCATGACATTTTGTGGAAAGAGAATGATTTTGAAGAAGAAAGGATATTTTCTTCAAGAATTCATTTCAAGTGTTTTATTAAAATCATTTTTCATGTAAGATGACTTTATTTCATATGTGTATGTTTTAAGTATCATGTCTCTATGATTTACATGGTTTCAGTTTTCTTATTATGAAATGAAATCCATTTCTTTTATATGGATTATGTGATGATGGGATGATGTTTATGAAACCCATTTTATTTATTGGGTTATTATGAATGATGTATGTTTATTTTGTTGCACAAGTAATAATTATTTCATTATGAGATGGGTGGGAGATATATCTCCCTAAAATGCATTGGGTAAAGATTTATATCTAATGAGATAGGCATGGCTGGAATGGTAAGTTAATCTGGTTCAGTGTTACAGGACTGAAACGAGGTGTGAACTCGATTCAGAAAGGGACTTTGTCCACTAAGATGGTTTTGGCAGAAATGCCTTGGATACTATGGAAATCATGACATGTTCTGAATGGATCCCACAATTACATGTTTTATTCCCATTATATTTTATCATGATTCATGCTCCATTATGATATATTCCATACGTACTTCCACGATTTATGTCTTTGCTCAAGATTTTGATGTTTAAATTTCTTGTTCAAGTTTTTGCTTTTAAATGTTTATGGATTGTTTTATGTTTACTATGTTTGCCCTTACTGAGCATTTGAGCTCACCCTTTTTATGTTTTCTATTACCCAGGATATAAGGAATGGTTTTAGGTTAAAAAAAGGGAAGATCATTATGGGATATGTTGAGGATATTTCACCATGATTAGAAGATTATGTTTCAAGTTTCCAAAGGAACTAAACTATTACGGTCCTTTGGTGTTTGTTTTTGTTATGTATTAAGAATTCCGCAAAGGTAATGTAACTTCCATGTATGGCAAGATACAGGACTCTTCAGTGGGTATCAGAGGAAAGGTTTAGTTAACCTTTGGAAACTATGATGCGAAAACTTTAGTGAGATCCCTAGAGATATTTCTAAGGTAGTTCTAGGGATGTCCCTATGGTTAAGTATAAGTGTAGGTTATAGTTCTATAATTATGATAACGATATTAGAATTTAACCTAAGATGTTAGATATTGAAGGTAATCCCCCTTGATTATGATTTTTTCCTCGCACACTATTCTTTTTGAGTTTTTGTAAATGGATGGAAACATGATGATTCATGATAATGGAGGATATAACGGACAATGGATTGATATTCATCATGAGAAACCAAATGAAACGGTATTTGGAAGTCCAAACATCGTTATTATGCCTAATCAGCAGTCTCATAATATGATCAATAATCTCAAATTTGGTATGTTTCCCGACATAGATATTAAGAGAAAGATGTAGTTTCATAATGATCATAGGGGAAAAAATGTTCAATTTCCCTCATATAAATCATATGGGAAGAGGCATCAGGGAGGTTGTTTCAAAGGAACTAGAAGATGATTTGGGTGTGGAAAAGAAGGACACAAAGACAGTAAGTGAAAAGGAAAAGGTTTAGTTAACACCACAGACAAGGATAATGGTATTTCTACGACATCAACAATGATTAGATGTTTTAAATATGGAATGAATGGTCAGTATGCAAACCAATTCCCTAAGGGAAAATCTCATGAAGAGAATCAGAAAGGTCATATGAGTAGTATTTATGTGGATGATGATGAAGAGACTATAAATGAAATATGAGATTAAAGAAATGATGAAGCTCAGTCAGTGGTTTAAGAAGTCAGTGGAATGATTTCATTGTTTATAAAGAATAATGTATGGTACTATGGAATAATGATTCAACTAAGGACTGTTACACTATTGTTTTTCCAATAGTATTTGGAAGTATATATTGAATGGTAGCGGTAACCATGGAAGGATATTCAGATATTTTTGGAAAGTATGTGATATCCGCATAATGAAGGGATAAAAAGATAATGAGATGTTTGATTGAATTCATGAGCTCATGACTGATATAAGGACTAAGTAATATTATGGTTTGATTATAGAGATTTTTGGGATTTTGGTATGAGGAAAGAGTTACCTTTTGACAGTATTCATGTTTTCACTAAGGTTCTATGGTAATTTATGTTTCTAGATAATATATGACTAAGGTATTCATGTGTTTGGAATGAAACCTATATGATATATCTTATGATATATGTGAGATAAATGCTTGTATTCACATTCTTGGTAGATAACATTTCTTGTAATTGTTTTCTTTATACTATGAGCTTGGACCGAAGTATTTTAGATAAGACTAAAGATTGGAATGGATTATATTGGACATAAGTTTTTACTATTTAAGGATAGAACTTTTTTCGATATTATTGATGCGATGTTATAGTAATTTAATTTTAGAAAAAGGAAAACCTGCAGGATGGGCGACAGCCCATCGCGTCGGACAAGGATGTGGGAATCAAACCCACAAATGAAGTGCGACTGGGCTTTATCGCCTACCACTGGCCTATAAGAAGTCCCTGGTTAGTATAAACTAGTTTTATTTTATTAAGTGGTATGTTATATGAAGTATAAGTTCATTTTTGGAATCGTATATGATTAAACTCACCATAGATGGACTTAGGTATATTTGATAACTTTTGCTAACCTTTTGTTTGAAACAGATGGATGACCCCTCATTCTATCACATGATCTGTTAGCACTTCATGAATAAAAAATTCAACTTCATTTATTTAAGACATGAATTGGAAATTGTTCAAAGCATGAACAACAGTGATATTGTACCAAAATCATGCAAGTATTTCTTCTAATTAAAAATTTTCAACTTTAGGGAAAGGATATTGAAAACCAAAAATTTATTCCTAGTGCCCTTATATCCGATGAATAAAATGGTACCTTATATCATCGCAAATATATGGCTTTGTGATTTTTGTCTTTTTCATAGCCATGTTCTCTACCACTCTCTATCAGAACATGATGGTTAGATTTCTCTTCCATATCCATATTTTCACCTATGTTCTCATATGTGGAAACCCAGTGATTAGTTTATTTGGGTAACCATTACGTTTCATACTCTAGTTTTTAAATATAAGTTTCAGTATTCCTTTTTACGATGTGGGTTTCAATTAAAGAAACTTTCAAGTTGAAAACCATTTATAACCCCGACGAATTATGAGGGAGAAATTCATTTTAAGGGGGGTAGAATGTAATAACCTGAGATTTTATAGTATATATTATTTTTAATTTCATTATTATCTTATGTTGTACGATACCCCAAGATTATCTTGCGCTATATGCAACACCGTATTAGCTTGCAGTATATGCAACATTATTCTTGGATCATGTTACACACAATTTCAAGTTTGTTTGATAGTTGTTATTCTATGAAACATTGAGTGTATATGTATATATATATATATATATTCGACATATAAATGAAATATTGTTGTATTTTGTTATACAAAACAACAAAGGATCCTTTCACTACACGCAACCCTGATTTGGCTTACATTACACGCAATCGCGACCTTCCTCATTACCGTGTGTTGTACGCAATACCGGGTTTCACTAAAAAACGATATATGGTTATAATACTATCATGAACTAGACGTTATGAATAGTATTATATAAATTTTGAATTTTATAACATTATTATTCATCTTACACATTTTCTAGAACATGGTATAAGAACAAAATAAATTTTTCGTGTAAAATAAGTATTTTTCAAAAAATACCATTTTGCCGCCTTTTGATTGCGCACCCACATTAAATCTAGTTTTTTACATGTTTATAAGTTCAATTTTACAAAATAAAATTATTATTGGGAATCAGGATATAAAATTTTATCTTGTATAAAATTTTCATATTATTCTGATTACTTTCATATTTTAATGAATAGTAAAAACACGCTATATTTTAATTAAAAACAAATTTTTTCATCGTAATAACTTACGTGGTTAAATTATAATATTGAATGGTTTTAAAGTATAATTGAAAATATTTTTACCATTTAATATAATTTATGTCATTAGCTTTGATTTTACATTGAATTCGTAAGTTAAATAAATTCAATCATTTGCATTGTTTTAAACAAATACCTGTTTTCTTTCGACAAGGGGATTAATTTTAATTTAATTTCTGCAACTTCTGTGTTTTAAATTTGGAAAAATGGATTCCATATTTGGAATCAGTGGGTCCAAATTATATTAATAGACTACTTTTTATTTTTGGTCTTTATGAATAGTAACAACGGTAAATTTTATTTACCATAGTAAAAGGTAAATTGGGTAATTAAGGGTAAATATAATATTATAAAATTATCCTAATACTTGTCTTAATACAATTGGATGATTATAATTCATCCTAAGTCATATTTGGGTCGAAATGGAATCCATTAAAACCCACATGGAGGTGATTAAAACCTTTAGTTTATTTTATTTAAAGGAAAGTGAAATATGTCTCACTCAACTTTAATAATTAAGGTATTTTTAATATAAGTTTATAGATAATATAAATTCGGTTATAAATACTCATTTTTAATACAAAATTTGTTTCTTTATAATGGTAATTTATTTGTAATTTTTAAGAGTAATTTAATTACCTTATTATCTTATACATTAATGGTGCAGAAATTATTTATTTAGTTAAAAATCAATAATTTAGTTTTTATTGAAATAGTAATACATATCAAAAGGCCCAAAATCTGCACAAAACTAATTAGTAGTGTATACATAAACTCCAATCATCCATTGGCCTAATTTTAGACCATTTGGATTCTTATTATGGCCATTATGAAACTTATAATATTTTATTTTAAATGATTCCAAAGTTGTCACCTTCATAATTTAATAACAATAACAATTTAAATGTTGTTATTTTAAGATGATAAATTCAAGTAAAATTATTATTATAAAATATATGATATTTATCTTCATCAAAGGATTTTAGTTTTAATTTTTATGCAAAAATAATATTATTAAATAATTATACAAAAATGTTGTACTAATTATTTTATTAAGAGATATACCAAATAAATCGTTTTAAAAATACTAAAATAAATATTATATGATCTATTTAATGTGATCCACGAATTTTCTAGACAAATTTGACATTGTAGTAATCTATTAAATATTTTAGTTTGAATATATCATCTGTGTAGATTTTATTTAAATTCCAAAAATGAATAGTGTTAAAATTGACACTATTGTTATTTTATAAAAATAACAAATTATTAAATTGTTTAAAAATCACAAAAATATTTAAAATTTATATATTGAAATTTATATATTCATCAATTTAATAAAGTATCCAATTATGGAAAATTAAAAAAACATAAGATATTATTTATAACAATTTAGAATTTAGAATCTTATTACCATAAATAAACATAAATAGATTAAATAAGGATAAATAAAAATGATAAGGTTTAAAATAAGATCATAACATGTCAAAATTTTTCTCTTTCATGAGATTACAAACCTATCTCATCTAAGTTTCTAATTGAGTCATTTTTTGAGGTTTTTATGTGGGGTTTGATTTTATATTAAACTAATATTTTTGAGGATTGCAAAGGTGCCCCTCTCCTCCCTTATAAAAGGGAACCTCCTCCTACTTTTCGTCAAACCATTTTGAGCCTTGAATCTCAGCCAAAATCTGACGATTTCACTTCCCCACTTCCCTAGAAACCTTATTGTGGTACTGGTCTTCTTAAATGACCATCCCTGGTGCCATAAGAAGAAGTTTAAAGGAGGTGCGTCAAAGAAGAGGTAATCTCTTCTACCGATTATTTCAAGGTTATTTCATCTTCAACTTCTTCTTATTTAGTTATTTCATTATAAAGTAATAACATAAGTAACACTAATATACTTATATGTTATTATAGATATGAAACAACCCCATTTCACCTTCTATCTATCCTACGGAAAACGAAATCACCGCGCGTGCGTACGTACGGAATACTGTCTCCACGCCGTGGTGTAATCTGTTTTTCCAACACCACCTTACTTGGATGGGTATAATGGTGTAATGAATAACTATAAATATTTATTATAACATCATAATGATTCTGATATATTGTATCATCCACTCCAATTCAATTGAATAATTATGGGACAATATCATCGCTCGTGCGTACGTACGGACTACCGTCTCCACGACGCGATGAGATTCATTCTCAATGATTAACCATACATGAATGATTATAAAGTATATATAATAAGTAATCATGAAATATATGACATAATAATTATAGTGGATTTATGTATATATATATATGTATTTCATCTATTTAATTCCATTCAATTCAAAAAGGAAACAAAAACAACGTTCATGCGTAAGTACGACCTACCATCTCCATTAGAGGTGTATTTCTTTCCATTTATCAATCTATTATATATATATATATATGTATGTTATGAATATATATTATATATAAATGATGTTTTACATTCTGGATGTATGTAATCATGAACTAAGTAATCATATGAATAATTACAAGTTAAAACACGAACGATAAATGAAACGATTTTACCCAAAACACGACATTAACATGAATTTATAAAAGAACGGGTAATATATAGTCATTAATTAACCATATATGATATCATAACAATGAATATGATTCTCTAATAAGTCAATGACATTATTTAAATCATTATACAGGAGTTTCGGATACATACGAAGCATATTAGACATAAGGTAAGGGATAACTTTTCCAATCTCATTTTTATATGAGATTGTTTATTCCTAAGTATTTACTAGGGTTAAATTTATAATCCATGTCCTTGTTTCTAAATTTTTTTCCATGTATTTTTAATACCTTTTTAACCCATTTTTTACTTTTACTACATGGTATGTATGGAATCTTTCATTTACGAGGTACTTTTTGACTTTTCTGGAAAAAGTATGAGAAGAATGTTTTTTAACTTATACGGAACGAATGGATTATTACAGTTTTATAAAGCCTTATATTCATGAATCTTCCTCCAAAAGATTTCATGACTATTTTCAACAAAATCTTTTTCTTTTAAAATTGCATGAAATTATGTGGAAAGAGAATGATTTTGAAAAAGAAAGGATATTTTCCTCAAGAATTCATTTCAAGTGTTTTATCAAAATCATTTTTCATTTATGATGACATTATTTCATATGTGTATGTTTCAAGTATCATGTATCTATGATTTACATGGTTTCACTTTTCTTATTATGAAATGATATCCATTTCTTTTATATGGATTATGTGATGATGGTATGATGTTTCTGAAACCCATTTTATTTATTGGGTTATTATGAATGTTGTATGTTTATTTTTTGGCACAAGTAAGAATGATTTCATTATGAGATGTGTGGGACTTATATCTCCCTCAAATGCATTGGGTAAAGATTTATATCTTATGATATTGACATGGCTGGAATGTTAAGATAATCCGGTTCAGTGTTACAGGACCGAAATGAGGAGTGAACTCGATTCAGAAAGGGACTTTGTCCACTAAGATGGTCTTGGCAGCAATGCCTTGGCTACTATGGAAATGATGACATGTGATGAATGTTTTTCACAATTACATGTTTTATTCCCATTATATTTTATCATGATTGATGATCCATTATGATATATTCCTTACGTACTTCCATGATTTTTGTCTTTGCTCACGATTTTGATGTTTAAATTTAATGTTCAGGTCTTTGCTTTCAAATGTTTATGGATTGTTTTATGTTCACTATGTTCACCCTTACTGTGCATTTGAGCTCACCCTTTTTATGTTTTCTTTTCCCTAAGATATATGGAAGGGTTTTAGGAAAAAAAAGGGAAGATATTTATGGGAGATGTTGAGTATCTTTCACCAAGATTAGAATATTATGTTCCAAGTTTCCAAAGGCACTAAACTATTACGGTCCTTCTGTGTATGTTTTTATTATGTATTAAGTATTCTTCAAAAGTAATGTAATGTCCATTTACAAAAAGCTATGGGTATCTTCATATACCCTGGGTTATATTGTGTTATTCATCGCTGTGAAGACAGGACCTTTCATTATACAGTTTGATGACATATTTTTAGGACTGTTTTCACATAGTTTAATATCGTGTGGAAAGTAGGTAGATGAACCGACGTGAAAGGGTGACATGTTATTATTCATGAGACATTCCTAAAAATATAGCCTATTTGGGAGCCTTCCACTTTGACCACGTATACTTACATAAGGTTCATTATTTTTTTATTGTCCATATTCCATGGACAGCTCAAGTCGATAGGATCCATGAATAACCAAGTATCCCATGGGATAATAATAATCTCACCATGTGAAGTTCCTCATTGAATGTATTTTTCAGAGGTATGGCCCATATATAGCTAGAAAGATTTTTTTGGGGTGGTTGGGCTAGGATGATATTCACGGATTCTGAAAATATCCTACGAGTGTAGGAATAAAGTAGAACATGGTTATAAGACATTTCATGGTAGGTGACTAATGATTGAGGTAATTCCCTCTCATGTGATAACATTGTTGGTACATGTAGTTTATCATCATGTGGTGAGGATCTTGATGGATTTACATGAACAAGATAAATATGGTGGGTCCACTCAGTATTATGTCATGTAAAAATGGCCTTGGTATCATAGTTTAACGTCATATTATGAGAACTGAATGTTAAATAAAGGTTCATGAATATGAATGGGATAATTGGTTCATGATATTTTATTGTTCCCCAAACGTGAGGGGGGAAATAAAGCGTATTCAATTATCTTAGGGACCCTTATATTGAGAGGAACTGTATGGGGATTGGGATCCATTGGGCATGTGGAGTTAGGAAAAACCTCCCCTAAAGATGAATATTCCTTTGTTTGATAGGATGTTTTTTACGCAACTTATAAAAATCTTCCAGGGCATTATATTCAAATTCAAAAAAAGGATTTTGTAAGACTCTGGAATTCCATATCCGATAGTTTTGGATGTTTGTGTGAATCTAAAATTTCTCTTATTATAGAGTTTGATGGATGAAATAAGTTTTTTTGGGTACACAGGGTCTATCTAGACATTGAATAGTTATGAATCATGGGATCCCCTACATTGATATAACCTATATGTGAAGGGAGCGTGATTATTGGAAAAAACACTTGTCTTGGGAATCGCAGTTTGGAATCTCTGGCCTGACATTACATTTTCATGTAGGAGGTGGGGACATTTTTATTTTCCCATTTTGTGTGGCTATAAAAAAGATTTTATACCTAGGCATCACAATATATCTAATTATATTGAGAATAAATCCACAAGTAGTTCTTATGGTGCCTTTAATTTTAATGTTGTGATGTTAGGAATCGGGTCATGCAGTTTTACATAGTGAGGTACATACATAGTCAATGTAGTGAATTCATATTTCTATGAGTAACCATATTTTTCAACTCCTAACCCATGAAGGTGTCACTCAATGAGAAATAGGTTATGGTAAAATATTATTCTTCCACACCGGGGGGCATGGAGAAGGACTTGGTAGTTTTTATATTGAATATTTTATCACAAATAGATATATTTCTAAAGACCCTAGTTCTTCTTAAATACCTTGTGTAGACAAGAATCAATCTGAATGATGTTCTACAGATTTCCTTTCCCATGTCAGGCCTCAATTCCTGGAAAATGGAATTTGGATCTGGTTGTGTCTAGGCCTAAGGATGTGGAATTCTAGAATCACCACGTATAGGGACTTACCCTTATTACATTACATAATCATGAATCTAGTCATGAATTCACTTCTTTACTCATTCAGGATCTTTTAAAGTTTATAGATTCAGAGATTTGGTACATAATACATTCATAACATTACATATTATTATAGAGTGTATACTATAAAAATATTATTCATTTCTTGAAAAATATATAACATTTCAAACAAAACAATATTTCTTTGAAAATTCATTAATTATTTAATTAGGATTCTTTATTTTTCAAATTCATCCCCCTAACCTATGAAAATAATATAAAAATGTGGGATGATCACAAAAAACTCAGTAAGGGATATAAAAAAAACGAAAGAACACATTAGTCCACGATCACTTTTAATGTATGAAATGATTTTGAAAAGACATATTTGTCACCCAAATATACTTACTTTATGAAACATGAGTTTTACAGAAGATAAAAAAAACATAACAACATAAATTGAAACATAAAGGTATATTGGTATATTACTTAAATAAAATTTATAACCCTCATGAAAAGCTTATAATATGTAACCCTCACAGTTAACTTTCCATTTGTGTAACCAGCTCAGTTACACTTGGAGTAACCATACAGATGACCTCCAACATAAACATACCCAATGTATTGGAGGGATGTATATTTTACAACCTTCATCATAAAAAATCATCAATAACCATAACATAATCATACAACATGAAAAATTTCCTAAAAACATTCCTTTTGAATTTGGTAAAATAGTATTTTAAAAGTTGATTTTAAAAGAAATTACCCTTATAAATATCATAAATTTTAAGTGAGAATGAATTGTGTTCATGGTATATGTATATAAATTTTAAATAAATATTAATAAAGATAATATAAATATAATTCTTCAAACAAACATTTTTAATACAACACAAATAATGAAGTATAAAGATAACCCAAAGAATGGAAATCGGGTTAAGAATTCCCTTACCTCAGATTTTTCTTTCTACCAACACATTTAAACCTCATGTATAATTGATAAAAGAGTGTTATTATTATCTTAATGGAAAATATTAATCTTTATAACTTCTTATATGTTAATTTTATATCATCATTTCACCCTTTAATTTTTAGTATTTTGTTCCTAGCACTGCTTTTTGTGAGTTCTTTTCATGATTTCCATGATTGGTTCATGATGGATGATTTAGTCAATTAGAAGTGAAACACCAGAATTTAATGGATTTTTATTTAAATATTTAAATAATCCATAAATTATACCATTAATCAATTTTAATTCTAAAACTATGATGATTCAGAAGTTAATATTTTAATTATGTTCGTTTGGACCATTTTAGTGGTTCTTTGATAATAACAACCTCATTTTGTATTAAAAATTAAAACCAAGTGTATGAAAGAATTAAAGAACCATGGATGAGACATAATATGTATATTATAACATGGTTCAACCAAAAAATGGTTTCCTGACCATACTTGAAGTAATTAAAGAAAATTGAAAGCACATTGTCCATGATGTTGGTAATTCGACACATCAGGGATAATGTTTTTAATTCCTTGAATAAGTGGGGGAGGAGAGGAAAATTGTTGTTGAATCTTCCATGAACAATATAAAATCTAGAATATAAATGATTTTGGAGCTTTTTTCCTCTTTTATAGGAGTATGTGAGGAAATAAGAAGAAAATGAAGGAAACCAAAATAAGGAAGAGTTGAGAAATCCCTTATGAAATTTTGGCAGCCTAACGACATCGCTTGAAATTTTAAAAAATAGATTGATTAGAGAAAGGGGTATCACATCACAATTACATATTATGTGATGTAATGTGGATATTTAATTTCATATACCAACATAATCCAATGGTGTTTAAAATAACAACATAAAATAAAATAAAATAAAAGGGGATGTTTACCTCCGGATTTCTTCTCTTTGAGATCCTTCTTAAGGACTTGGGATTTGGTCTTTTGGTGAGACAGGTAGCTCTAGGACATGGGGAAGAGCCTTTGGAGGAGTTTTGTGTAGAACATAGGTATATCCCATGTCTTAATATGTGTGGGAGGAAGAGTGGAATGAGGGTGGTATTTATAGTGGAGGAGAGTGGGTATTTTGCATTATTTAAATAATTATGATAATATAATTGCTCATGACTATGAATAATCTTAATTCATGTGACCAAAACTAGTAATAATTTACTGTGGGTTTGATAAAAGTGTCCTTACATCACTTATTATGTCCTAAATAGTGTATTTTACTAATAAATTGAATACACGGTATATTACCGTATTTCACTATTCATTGAAAATTCAAGAATTTCAGAAAAATCCCAAAAATTCACCATAACCATTTATTAACATGTATAACTCAAAAATGAAGTCAATTTTTTTAAAATAATTTTTTAAATATTATTAATTTAATATTTAAAAAAAATCACACTTAATTCAAAAATTAATAATTTAAAAACTATAACTGCTTATATATCACATTGAAATATTAATCAAGATTTCATTATATTAAAACCCAAAGAAAAATAAAATAATAATACAATTTACTATTCATTAGGGTCATATTTTTATTCATATAACTATTCATAAGGGTTTGTTACTATTCTTCAAAAAAACAAGTTGGTTCTATTAGACTCCAAATAACATACTGAACACTATTATAGATGACCATTTTTTGAAATTCAAAACAAAGAAGTGGAAATAATATTTTTAAAGGCTAGTTATAAATATCTACTTAAAACAAAATTTCATGCATTAAATTTTTTTTTGGAAAACCATAGGGTGTTACACTATGTATACTATGATGATAGAAATCATGCCACGTTTAGTTCTAACATGGATATTATATTCACTGGTCTAACCCATGTCGAGAGAGGGGAATTTCTTGTTTTAGGTAGCATATGGGCAAGGATATAAGATTCATCCACCACTACGTATCCTGCGAGGGAAGGAATCAAGACATACCTAGTTCAAAAAAATAACATCTCTACATAGGATTGATCCATATATAGGGAAAAGTGCTTTATTATTTTGGTGGAAATTGGGCTAGGTGGTATGATATGGGCATCACTACATATCCTGAGAGGGAATGAATAAAGATTTTAATAGTTCTAAGGCTCCTTGTATTTATTGAACTCATACGTATGTTGGGATTTTTTTTACTATTTATTATGAGCAAGTACTGTACCTTTACCCTTTTTTATTGTCGGAGAATCTTTTATCAATATTAATAAGCTCATGTGAGATATGCTCAGTGCTAGAAATAAGGAATAACAAGGGTTCCCTCTTGTAATACAGATGCATTAGGAACTAGTATATGGGCATTGTGTAACATGTGGTGGATAGACGAGGACCTGAGATCAAGTCGTCTTTATGTATCCCATTGGAAGATGGGAATTATGTTTTATGTAGTTCTATGAAGAGACCTTATTGAAAAGGTATAGTCTACACAAAAGGAGTGGGAGAATCATTTTTTGGTGTTGGGTGGTGGATGAGCCTCAGATATACATCAATACCTATCCCATATAGATAGGAATGAAGAAACAAGTAGTTATTAAAGAAACATCCCAACATAGGTATGGTTCATACGCATGGTGAGAGGGATTTTTTGGGTTCATTGGCTAGCCCAGGATATAAGATCTGGGAATCCCTACAAATCATGTAGAGGTAGGAATCAAGCCACATGTATTTTTAATGAATGGGATCCCATATGGATCTTGAACCCACATGGGACACTTACAGAGACTTTTGGGGAATTTTACCTTTCTTTGACAAAAAAACTAACTTCTATTCAGTGAATGATTGTTCAAAATATAATGTAACCAATATAGTTTAACATATTGTAGTTGGGATTAGATATTCCATGTAGTTTTTTGTCTTGGGGTTAGGACATTGGATCATGCGGTTTAATTTCATGCGACCTATATGAAGCTCACTCGATGTGATTGGAAGGGAATTTTGTAACCATGTTGTTTAATGTCATATGGTTAGGAAACGTCGTCATATAGTTTAATGTCATTGTATCAGGATGAAGGTTATAAGCAGTTTAATGTCATGCGGCACAGACGTACAAGGGACTATGCAGTTTATCGTCATGCAACTAAGATGAAGGTCGAATAATTACACAATGTATTTATTTTGGAAACTCATATTAGTGGGAGTTGTGGTGAGCTATCCAATAATGGAAATTAAGTAATATTCTCTTTTGGAGTAAACACTATGTATGACATATGTTCCTTCGCAATTTGGCTCAAATTTTGGGGGTTTCAATCCGTGTTTCATCGGGGTTATAAAGACAAACACCATTTCTCCATTGAGGGAATATAGCTAGTGACTTTTTTAGTTAAAGAAACGTAAAAATGGTTTCGGTAGACTTACTAATGGTGCGTAGTTTAAAATATTCTCTTATCTAATTGTTCCATATCATCAAGTCATTTTTGTGACCGTTCATCTGTCGATAGTTTATCAATGATGGCAACGCATAATGGTGTAATTTGATCTATGATGGTTATAACCACCACCTTCCCATATACTAATGATTCTGATGTTTCTTGAGTGGTTCTACAAGTCATGGTTTGATAATCCCACGGTTTATAAAGGATATTTTTCAGCCATGATTTTGTGTCCTCATCTACCATTTTCTATAGTATATTGGACAGGGTCTTGTTGAAGGCCTCTATCTACCTGTTTTCCATTGTATGATAGTGGGATGAATGGTTGGTATTGATACCAAACTCATGATATATATTTTCCAATTAAATAGTGTAGAAATCAGTGCCATATTCCCTCAGTATATTATAAGGTACCCCAAATATGGTGATGATGTAAGCTTTCACAAAGCATACGATGATTATTGACCTAAACTATTTGAGTGGTATAACCTCTTCCCAATTGGAAAATATGGGAGTTGTTATGTGAATGCACTTGTACTTTTGGTCGTAGAAGGAGGATATGGTCCAATGAAATCTATTCTCTATATGTATAATGTATATGAATACTTGGTTGTGAGAAGAAACTCTAGAGTTTCCAGATTAAATTAGCCCAAACATGATAGTGATGGAATTTCATAGTGAATTTATTGAAATCTTCTATCAAAGTAGGACAATAGTACCCAAGACATTGAATTTGATAAGAGAGATTGGGTGTCGACTGATATTCCCCAAAATCTCTAGCACACACTTTTTTCATGATCGTGGTGGTCTCTTCTCCATCGATGTACCTAAGAATTATCTCGTCAATACATCTCTTATAAAGGACCTTTTTCTATTTTGTGTCATCGTACATCATGATTTTGATTAACCGTCTCCATATTTTCAAGCTTCCAGCCCTATTAGGGGGGATTTCTCCCTTTGGAGGTAATTTTCAATTAGATTCATCCAAATGGTGATATAAAAGTAAGGTTCAATTGTAGAACTAATCTAGTAGATTTCCTCTGTCATGGTCTATAAATACAATAAAAACATGTGGTGGTGGGAAATGCTGATAACTATTTCATCCTGATCTATATTAGTTGATGTTGTGGCTACATTTTTTAATGTGTCATCCTTCTCATTTTGGGAGTGGGGAAGATAATTCAATTTTGGATCTAGTAGGAATTCTACCATTAGTTCCCAAACATGGTTCATTAAAGGAATCAAATCCTCTTTTTTGATAGCATTGTCACCATTCAATTGCATGATGACTGGTTTTGAATATCCTTTTATCTTCATGTGTTCATCGTGTACTAAATGTTCCATCTCCAGGCCAACAATAAGGTCCTAAAATTCATCATTATTTTTTTGTGAACTACTCTAATATAATGAAAAAATAATGTAGGACTACCTTTTATATATATATGAGTATGACTCCCAAAATCAATTTTTTGAGTCTGGGGTGTCCAAACATTCATCCTATATGTCTTATGGAGGCACCATTGAAGTCAATTTCCCACATCTAGGAGTCCTCTTTAATAGAGAACACTTCTTCATCAGGTAGTTCATCACCCAATGGGGTTACCTCTGTCGACTGGTTCTCTAATATGAAATCTTCTAATGGTTTTCCTTTGAATACATCCTATATTATGAATCACATATCGAACTACTATAGAATAACATCCCACTAGGACAATAACCTTTTCAACATTAGATAGATGATAATATAGTTGAGTGGGTTGCAAGATGAGGAAAAATGGACCTCATGGTTCTCCAAGAGATTCCATAGCATATGTACTAAAAAGATCAAATCCAAGTAGCTCCTCTTTATGTTTGATTAATTTTTCTAAATATCAATCATTTTTTGGGTAAGATAATAGTGGATATTCTCATTTCCAAGATCATACTTCTATGCATGGAAGGGCCATGGGATCACTCTGAGGTGGTCACAAATAGAATGAGTTGTCTTCCATTAATAGTAAGAATTATCACTGGTGGGATTTAGATATTTATCTTTTGATTGTCAAATTCATAGAATAATTCATTCTTCCATTGATATTCAACCCCTTTTTTCATCAAACAGGTGAAGGAAAATCATTTTCCTTCCTTTTTGGATTTGAAGCACTAAATGTAGGACATGTGTATTTGATGTACTCTCAAATCATTAAGGTTGAAAGAAGTTACATTCCATGAAAATCCTTTGTATTATCAGGATAAACATTGATGCCACTATGTTGTATGAAAAATCCATGGAATTTCTAGTAGGTGATGCTAAAATCCCAAATTAGGGGTTTCATTTTTAGATTGTGCTTACGTATTTTATTGAAGACTATTTCTTGATCTGACAGGTGTTCAGAACAATGTCATGAATTAAAAATGAATTCAACCAAATATAATTCTATAAACTTTCCCATGAAGGGTTTGATGATGTGGTTCCTGGCTCGTTGATATGTGGTGCTACTATTTTCAATCAATAGGGAATTAACTTATAGAAAAATACTCCTTGGGGCCCAGAATGTAGTGCCTTATTTATATTCTCGTGCCTTTCAGATTTGGTTATATCGTAAATATCCATCCCTGAAAAAGAGATACTCATATCCAAAAATCAAATCGATTAGCCATTCTATGATCGATACTGGGAAATCATTTTTCAGGCACTGCTAATTAAGATCCCTAAAATAGATGCACAATGATTTTCCCATTTTTCTTCTAAATGATAATTATTTTTTCTATCCATATGGGAACCTTGAAATCCCAAATGATGTTTACGCAAATTAACTTGTCAACCTTAGCTTCTATTATGGAATCATATCTCAGGTTTGTCTTTCTAATAGCTTTCTTGTTACTATGGTGGTCTTCTAGCGGGCCTAGATGGTGAGTGGCTACCTCAGTGATAAAGGCCAGACATTTCTGCATAGTTCCAGGTAAAAACATATCAATTATTCTTTTGGAAGGATGTGTATACCTCCTGTTATTTGGATGTGATGGATGCACTAATCATACTGGGTCATGGGTCTTGTTTCGTACCCATGTTTTTTTCATGAGTTCATTAGTTGTGGTAGAGACACCCTCTTCAAATGTTATAGTGGAATACACAGGGTATTTATCTTGTTATTCATAATCTTAATCATTTTACTCATATTATTCTTATCCCAGTGGAGAGAAAATTATTGAGATACGATCTCCAAATTTGAGAGAAATGTTTCAATTTTTCATCTAATGGTTGAGGTGACTTCTTTTGATTGAACTGCTACATTATAATATTCTGGAGAGGATGGAGTGAGAGAATGAAAATGTCTTATTTCTATTTTTCCATATTGAGTTAGGCATGGATTATATAGAGACATGAGTATAGTTCAAGGGAATTTTTATCCAATAATTCAGCCTTATTTTGGTGATCAATAGATTTTTCAACATTATCAGGATTATTATCCATGACCAAATTCATCAAGACTACTGAGTAAACTTCTGAATTTGGACTTTTTCACTCAAATTTGTTGATATGAAATACATACTATTTGTTCCTCCTCTTGAAAGGGTTGGCAGGAACCATTTTCAATACATTTTTGTTGTCGATCCAATCAACAACATCGACTGGAAGTCACATCCCCTTCAGCTTGTAGAACCCTGTATGAATATAGTGTGACTCAAAGAAGTAGAATTTGACCTATCATCATGTAATTTCCTAGTATATCCATTAATTCTATATTTGAGGCACTGATGGTAATAGTGAGTAATTTCTATGTATTGATGTATATAGGGTCTTCCTAGTAGGGCATTGAATGTCGTATTATTTCGGACCACTAGAAATACTGTGTGAGCTACAAAATCACCAAATTGGGTTTCAAGATTAATTTTATCTAAAGACAATTGATCACTTTTTTCATAACTCAAAAAGGTCATTGTGAATGGTTTCAGATTCTCTACATTATAGCCTAGCTAACGAAGTATCCGTAGTGGAATGATATTGACTCTAAAGTTATTGTCAATGAATACTTATATAATACCATCACGGTTTATCTTTAAATACATGTACATGGGTTTGATGTTCACTTTAATAATGGTGTCTTCATATTGATACATAATGGAGATAAAACATGGAAATATACAAGACCAGTCTATATTTGATAGACATCTGTAGTGGGTACCTTAGCTTCAAACTCCTGGGGGCTCAATAGAGCTTTGATGAGTTATTCCTTGTGGTCTAATTATAGGCTTAGTGCATCTAGAATTGACATCATGTATGGTACGAAGGAAAAATATTTCAGGATTTCGTATTTCTTCACTAAAATATAGTGCTTCCCAACATAGGGATGATCTTTCACTAACACTTTATGATCCTAGGCATTGGGGGTGGAGAGACCAGTTCTTGAGACAAGAGATGGTTATAGTTTTATACATTGTGTATTAGGCCAACTAGGTCCTCTAACACACCATAGGAGGTTAGATATATGTTCATCTCTCAATGGATAGTCCAGGATGATCATCCTAGAGTTTCTTTCTATGATGGTAGAGAGACTTTCTTGTTCTTATTGGATCCACTGAAGGGACCTTCCATGATTTATTGTAACATTGACAGTTTGAGTGGATGTGTGACATGGAATTTGGGTTCTTCCACATCTCCATCTACATGGGGATCTTTGGCTTCGATAGCCTCTTCCACTAGCTCTCAGATTAAGCCTGCAGTATTAGGGTTCATGTCTACACACTTAATCATAGAAAGGTTCCACAAAGTGATTGAAATTAATGGATATAAATATTATTTCCTCATCTAAAGATAGATTTTCCCAGTCATCTTCTTCCCATGGTGTTGTTTGGTGGGGTGGTTCTCATTATGTCATTTGCCATGATGGTTCCCATTATGCTATATTGTGTGGTAGTGATCATTGTTCCATTTGGTGGGGCAGTTCCCTATGTTTCATTTGGTGGGTCAGTGCCCATTATGTTGTTTGGAAGGGCGGTGCTCATATCTTCAGATCTCTTTGAATGTTATTTGAGAGTGTCAAACCAACTTTAGCCTTGGTGTAGATTCATCTTATTTCACTTGATCATCACGACCCTTAAAGGATTGTAAGTTTGAGATTGATGGATTTTCCACATAAAAATATCTTTAGGGGCATTTTCATTTCCTTAAACTACACATGAATGATATCTTGGGCTCAATTTACTTTTTTTTTCTAAGTCATACAACCATTATACTTCTACTACTTTTTATTGATGACTTTTTTCCATTCCACTTCTTCATTATGGTGGGTGGTGGAAACATATCCCACTTGTGCTAAAGGTGGTCCGAATTTGATATTCTTATAATCTGTTATTTTTTCAAGAGGTACGTGGAGATAAAATGCTCCTAGATGGTGTGTCCATGTATCTGTTTATATAGACAATAATGTGGCATATCATCATGAACTTCTTCAAGAGCCCTCTTCAGCTCTGGTAGCCAAGGAATGTTTCAATTCAAGGCTGTTATAGACTATCCACATACTTGTTCATCTTTTAATGAATACAAATTTTTCATTTTCTCCTAGAATTAGTTTCTTATGGCTCCCCTTTGATAATCTTGTCGAGATGGGGGAGAATATTGATATCTAGGTTGGCCTATGTGGTTTCGTGTGGGCCTTGGAGCTAAATATGATGAAATGGGTGGATTTAGCATAATGGAAGATACTTTAGCTTTTCCCACCCTTTTACAAAGGGCCTATGGAGCTACTCAGGACATGAGATATTCTGCTGCAAAGAGATCCCTATTATCTGAGAAGTGGTGGAGAAATATCGTTACCCACTTGTATTCTTAACCAGTATGATGGGTGTTCACAGATCATCACAATGATTATCGATGCACATGGAATGAATCTCATCATTGATGAGAATTAGGTTCATGGAGAAACTCAGACCCTTCCATCTACAAATGAAGTTTGAAACTATTTCGATCTCCGGCTTTTTACAATTCATGAAGTCACTGGTAGTTTTTTGGCAATGTTGAACTGAAATGGATGAGGAACTGCTGCCGAAGGTCCTCTCAATCTGTTATTTAATTAGTTGTGAAGCTTGTGTACCTTAAAAGGTCAAAACATTTATGTTTCACATGAAAAATCATAGTTTCACTACTTCATTCCATTCTAGACTTACTCTCATGGGATTATAGTAATATGGGTAGTGATCAGTTGTTTCTTCGGGTGCCCTAAAACATTAAACACTAGGAATAATGGTTTCCTAAAATTTGAAATTGGTGGGATGTTTCTCACTCATTTCGGGTGGGGATCCCATTCTAGAATTATTAGAGACCACTATACTTCCAAATAATTTAATCAAGTCATCAATGAGTTGATGGTATTCATGTTCCCTTGACACATGTCATGTTGAACATGAGCCTGAGTGAGTGTAGTTGGGGGAAAGATTTCATGTGTTGGAACTACTGGAACATGAGGCAACTAATTGAAAGGGGGAATCCTTTGTGGATCTAATTGAAATTGCTCCAGTTTCAACACTATTGGAGGGAAATATTGATATACATATGATATTTTATTCAAGTATACTGAAGGTCCTAGTGCTAGATTGGGTTACCATAAGGGCCTTGGTTCATCTTCCATGATAATTCCTTGTGGCAGAAGTACCCCATTATGAACTTTATACTGACACTATACTAAGGGAAAATATCTGGTAGGATGGATTTCTTGTAGCATCACAATAATTATTCACATTAGCTCTCTCATTTCCTCCTCTTGCCTAGAAAATATCTCATCGAGCATTTGGGATATGTCTGCATTGGGAGGAAGAGGTGGGTGGTATGCAACCTTGATCTTATTCTTCATGTTTTTTGGGATTCAGTTGTAGGTGGTGAGGGATTGACAGTGGGATCACCCAAATATATAGTGGCCTATTGTTTTCTGGTAGGAAAACCTTAAGGCTCAGTGTGGAATGCCTATGGGAGAGAACTGTCTTCTTATACAACCTCAAGATTTGTATAATCTGTTTTGGAGTCTATATATTGGCATCCCTAATGTTCACCAATTCATACCACAATGGGGGTGACATACTATGTGATGAATGGTAAGAGATATTATTGCATCCTTTTTGGATATTCTTTTTCCATTATGAGGTCCTCTTCAGGTTTCTTAAGGAAGGGTTACTCAAATATAACCTTGACATTACATGTTCTTGAGTCTCCATTCCAAGGGTTATGAATTTCAAGATGGTGGAGAACAAGTAACTCCTTTTTTCATTGTTCACCATAAGTGGGAATAGACTAAAATCTTCTGGTCATGTTGTTATGTTAAAAACGTTGCCTGCCATGCAGGATGGTGTTTCTCCCATTAATTTATTTTTGTAAATCATCCTAGATTCACGGGGTCTTATGGGTGGATTGGGTGTTAAAAATATCTCCCAGACCTATGGGATGGTTTTGATCTCCTACATTAATAGTTATTGTTTATATTTATTTATTCCATCTCTCATGAATTAGCATTTGAGGGTGATCAAGATTCGGTGTGTGCTCTGCCCATGAATTAATTTATTTTGAGGATATGATCACTATTTTTAATTGGATTCTTTAGGTGAGATGCCTGCTGAATATTCATGGTTGTCAAGTTCAAGAGATTCTAGGTGGATTTCCCTCAATAGTCCTAATTATTTTTAGACATACTAAATGATTATTCATTCTAGACATGATGTATTTATTAAATTGGTATTTCATTTTATTACCATCCGGGGATAAGGAAATTTTAGGATTCCACATTTAGTGGGATCTGCTAGACGAGGTGCAGGGTGTAGTGTGAAGCACCATGTTCTCCCCATCCCAGATTATGAATACCAGATGGTGTGTCTCCAATTAGTCAATGAAACTTGTGCAGTGAATGGAGATAGGTCAATTCAAGGCCTTTATTTTTCCTTGCTAATTATGGTTTCCTTGTAGATGGAGGATCTTCTAAGTTGATCTGATAGAAAAGCTCCCCAATATAGTGACATGGTTTAAATGCCCATTATCATTGAAAATCATTTCCTTCAACTGGTAGAGAGTCTTCCAAATATTGAGGAGAATTTTATAAATCCATTCTTCTATAAAATATCATGGTTTAACGAACTGAGAAGTGGTCTATGGACAATAAATCACTGGTATGTCATCTCGATCTAGTTGTCTTCTCACAAACAACATTTCATGTTGTTGTTTTTCTAAGGACTCATATTCTTCATCTACCTAGTTTGACTACTTCTTAGGGATTTCATTCCATGTAGTGGGCCTAGTAGGAGCTTTATTGACGTGTGAATGGAATAGGGGTGGCTCGAAAGATAATCATGGCCTAAGACCATATAATAGTCGACAAACGATTTTTCTTGACATAAATAGAGTGTCTACCATGTATGAATTTATCTTTATGAGTTCTTTATCATATGAGGGATTCCTTATATTTGGTTTGGTGAGGGAAGGGCCTTCTTACTGGTGTGGATTTTGACTGTGTAGAGGACCTTCATAGTTAGTGTTACAATGGTTATGGATACCATTTCATCTTACTATCTGACCACAGTGAGTGTACCTACGGTGTATACCCTGGGTAGGACCTTTAGGGGAGACCATAGAAAGGGGAGGGACTTCTTTCTTCTTGATGTCCATGCAGGGGGGACCTTCATAGGGATATCCATTATGGTGAGTACAACCATCATGGCTTGATATCTAGCAGAAAGGAGAATATTTGCATTTTACATTCTACAGAGGACCTTCAAGATATAATGAAATGATGGGACGGCCTTCTTATTGGTTGATTTCACTCTGAGGAGGGCCTTTACAGTGACTTCCAACATGGCTTGGACTACCATTATAAATTGACATCCAACTACAGGGATCATAATATCTATAGAGGATACCCTGAGGATGATCATCAAGGAGGAAGATAGAAAGGGGAGGATATTCTTACTATTTGATTTTCTGGTCAAGGGGATGGTTACCCTGACATGCATCAAGAGATAGGAACTCATGATCGATCATTTTTTGTACAACGAAGTAAGCCACTATGGGTGATTTTGGAGGACCTTTATAGATGATGGTAGCAAAATAGCTGGGAGGAAATTCTCAACCATTGTTATCACTTCCATATCTTGATAATAGATCAATAGGATCAGGACCCTTTATTTATAGATATCTTATGTAATGATGAACTCTATCTTCTAAGAGAGTTAAATCATGAGTATGCTCTTCATTTTCCAGTTTCCATTAGCATATTTCCGTTTTGGATTCTCTCTTGTGGGAAACTAGAGATACCAAATATTGGTAACATGCTTAATATATGAGCCCTATATTGTTGGCTCCCATTATGTCATTGGGATACATCAATGAACATCTTTAGTTCTGGTAGGGATATATTCCTACAATAGAGCATCCACCACATGGGACCAGTGTGCCCTAATTGGAATGAGTATTTGTTCCTTATTTAGATGTCCTTGAATAGTGCAATATGGTTGTCAAATATCTTCAATAGGACCATGGATGTAGGTTTTATCTAGAATGACTATCTGATTTTTCGGATGGGTCACCTCGCTTAGGTATATTGTGTTGTGGGCCTGACTAATCGCCTTTTCCACATATACAATTACATCTTTACAGTTTTGAAAAATGTGATCTGGAATTGATGTCTAATCTTCCATCATTTCCATGATGTGTTTAGATTAATATTTATCCATAATGGGTATAAATTTCAATTATTATGTCATAGTAGGTGTTTGTTCTTACTCTGGTCCTCCATGTGTTACCACTGGGTACTGGTACTTCTCATGTGTCAGAGAGGAGAAATGAATCTTCTCTGGACTTATAGATTGGATATTCTAGAATCTTTATTTGGTTTCCACCATTTTTGGAAACTGGTAATTATATTAGTGAGTAGTAATTAGTGTCCACTCCTTTGTCAATATATTTATCTCATAGGCTTTATATGTATCCATTAGAATTTGACACTGCTTATATTTTTCGTCCACCATATTTGAATTGGGGGGTTCATATGAATTGGTAGTATTTTATGATTTCCCAAAAACATTTTGACCCTATTATCATGGAGCCCAGAATGTTTGTCTATAAGAATTTGTGCCAACTTGTAACTAGTTGTCGCCCTATTTGGATGACAGGATTCTTGTGCATCAGTGGGGATTTTCATCTACCTATAATTTTTTTCCCTATCAGCACTGCAAAATTGGTTAGCTTTGGTGATACCATACATCAGATCTTATTAATCAACCATATTCCTATGGTGGGATTCATAATAATGTGTGGGAATATTCATCCTCTCGTAGGTTTCCCCCATATTTTTGTGGCATACTACGAAAGAGGGCGTAGAGATTTATCTCTACCAGTTGTATGACGACATGTTTGTACAGAGGATCTCCTCCTCAAAAACCATGTTACTGAGATAATCCTTATTATATGTTTTCCAATATCGATGGATAGCTTGACGGGCCTATGTCCACTGGACTTTAGTGACATCCCTCAATGTGCTATCCTCATCATAATGAGTAAAATTGGTTCTTCCATGTTGGTGGCAGTGTTTTCTGCCATGGGTCTATGGGTACGACAACAATATAGTTGAGATTAAGTCATCAGTATCAACCTCTTCTACCGCCTTATGACTAGGGAGGTACTTGTTTTAATTTTCTAAGGATAGGATCATAAAATTATTATTGAAAAAATTTGGATCTACTGGTTCATGAGTAATGTTCATTGCTGAGGAGGTAGATAGAAATCATTCACTAACAAGAGGGAATGTCTTGCAGCCTCCACCACTGGGAGAGTACCATTTTAATGGTAATACTTGATCATAATTTTAGTAACCTGTCATTAAATATTTTGGGTCAGTGATAGAGTCATGTTATTTTTTGGGGACTCGGCTTCCTGTGCGGTTTCTGATGCACATGTTTCAGAATGTTGCCAGGATTCCATTGGATTGAATGCTACTATTCAAATCACATAAAATATATATGACAAGTAGAAACAAAAAACCCCATCAAACTATAATACCAGGATCACATGTATAATTGATGATATTTCTTTTCCCTCTTCCTTTTTAATCCAAAATGTTCTTTAGGGGGGGTAGCACACCACATTGATGAAGGATTCAAACCAGCTTCACCATTTCTGTTTTGACCCAATTCGTTTCATACCCCTTTTTCGATGACTAAGATGTTCCTTTGGGGACTGGGTAGTTCGACCTTTTCTATGTTGCAAAGGAGGTTCCACAATGGAACGGTCTTGGAAGGAGATTAAAGGGTTCAGTTGTTTTGTGAAATCGACCCATGTCAGGTACAATGTCCCCAGATGGCTTCTAATGGGTTTATTTATGGAGCAAGAAACAACGAATTATCCATTTATCCAGGATTCATGGACATTTTTTTTCTATTGTCAGAGGATATTTGTGCGAAAATTTAAAAATGACACTCAAGGACTCTATTGGTCGAGTGGATGGGTGGTTGGGCCCATCACACCCTTTTGTGGGGAATTATCACATACTATGGGATTCTTTTATATATTTTAGAAATATTCATATGTTCAGGAATCCATTCTTATTTCCCAATAATGTGCCTATGGATTACTATAGGGTTATAAGAAAAATAATAAATACATGAGGTTCTAGAATCAATTGTATGCATCAAAGGTTCTCCATCCCTGGGGATATCCTTTAGTGGATAGGTCAGGAATTTCTTTACAATTTACTAAGACAATGCATGTTAAAGTCATAGGATGAGTAACTATAAATTTATCATCTTCTAGGAGAGATGAGAATTGTTACAATGTTGTGGTTGAACCCATAATATGGGATTTCTACGTATCATTGTGAGAGGAATTAGAGCCCACATAGTTCGGTGCCACTTAGTTGGACACATCACCTTTTCAGTTCATGTGGTGAAGACTTATCCATAAATTTTAACATCATGTGTTTAGGAAGTCCAGGGGAAAAATCAGAGTCAAGTTTCGATACGGGGATTACGTCGAGGTAGCCTGATATTTTTGTGAGATATGTGGTATCCTGGGTGGATATGACCCTACCATGGACATTTCATGATGTAAATTATGGGGATATGGGTAAGGAGTTTGGACCTCAAAAAGGCTTCTTATGTATCCTTGTTTGTTTTTAATTAAATCCCACATAGTTTGGTTTGAGTTGGGACTTTCACCTAAGAGGTGCACCAAAAAGGTTCCATGATTGATGTTATCCTTCTAATAATTTATCCCTTTGAGCCTGGACCTTAGACTGGAGTCCTACGTATCCTGTCTGGGATAGGAAACCGAGTTCTCAAATTTCAATTCATTTGGGTATTACAGCTAGGATGAGGTCTATTGAGTGTAAAATTTAATTGATTGGGGCTTATACATTCTAAGAGGCCCATTTGTGGGAGGAAAAATTTCTTATTTTAGAGATGAGATAACATGGATACTGGGCCTTAGGAAGTCTTCCTACATACACCAGTTTGGGTGGGAATCATGGTAATCGTAGTTCAATACCAGAAGTGGATTATGTGGGCTCAATGATCATCACTATATACTAAGGCTGCATGAATCGTTTTTTGTTTCAGAAACAAGATGATGTGAAATATTTAACATTGCACACACATTCCCCTCTCTGCTGATGGAAAACGAGGGTAATGATGGATGAAATTCTTGGGTGAGAGCACCACTTCCTAGGATCAATGGTTGATACATCACGAGGAATTCCCAAAAATTATTTTTTGGAAAAGGATGAAATTTTTTGATTCTTATCAAAGGGAAAATCAAGCTTGATTCCCCTCTAATATCATTGACCCTCATCAATGTGAAATCCCATTTATTACCCTTTATTCCTAGAATTGGGTGTTTCATGTTAATATATGAATGTTTCACTCTAGGTTTCCATGGGAATGTAAGCTTTCATACATTTGGAGGGTCTACACCATTTTGTGGATTACATATATGAATCCACTTACAATGGGCATGTAAAATCAAAATGATGTTTTGATGCACCTGATGGTTCAATCAGTTGGGTTTGGTGTCATTGTAAGGGGTTTTCTCCTAATTCCATTGGACTTGTTTGGAGAGGGACTACAGATGAGGCGAAGGAAATGGAAGGAAGTGAATTGAACGAGAGGGTTTAATGTTCAAAGATACCTCATTCTACATACTATTTGTTCATTCAGGATGGGTATCCCTTTAATAGTGTGTTTCTATACAGCGGGAGATGATTTCCATGTACCGAAGTGATACATGGACATGGATGTGGTCTCTGCACTATAGAGGAATGCTGCCCCTGGTTCCATCCACATAATGTAGTGCTATGTGGTGCTCGATTCTATCCATGTAGTGGGAGACTACACATGGAAAGGTTTCCACCACATAGTGATTTTTTGTGAGGTACTCTTGGTTGAATAAGAGGCATTAATCATATGGTTCCTGGGGAGATCATCCACCACCGAGATAGGGTTAGCGGTTCACCAATTAGGTTCATAGACTACGAATTAATATTATATTTATTATTTTTATAGTATATGGTGGTATATTCCTATAATAAATCATCATAAAAGTCAATATTTATACACCCATGCCTTCAACGCTTGGAAATCTATTGTCCTTAAGTCCCTCCCATGTGTCCTTTTTTAGATTTCTTTTTCGATCCTCTTCTCCGGCTCCCTCGCTAACCCTTTATCGACTATCGGGGAAGTTGGATCTATGGGTCCCACAACATGTTTTTTGGAATCCCGAGAGGAATCCACCTGACCCATCAATGACTCAATCAATATTGGGTCATGAGATTGTAGTTCAAAATGGCAGAAATCACCGTATCAACTCCGTGAATGGCATCATCTTGTTCGTTGGACACCGTTGGATTTTCCTCATCCATGTACCATTTAGTTTTCTTGGATTGTATATTGGGGTAAATTTTCCCACCCCTATTCTACCTACGATGTTGTTCATGGGAAATTTATCCGGAGAATTTTTTCCCACCTCTATTCCGATGACGACATAATTTGCGAGATATGGCATCTGCATCCAGGTTCCACAAACCACCTAGCTCACGACTACATTGCAAGGTTATGGACTATCATGTGGAGAGGAAATCTATGAGGGATTTTCAGTTCATGGTGCCTCATCAGCTCTTTTTCGAATTTTTCTTCTTTGATATTATTATTCTAAATTATAATCAAACATATATTTTTTCATTTAATAAACTCATGGGAGTGTTTTTTATCTCTTTGAAATGTATTCAGGACACAATAATGATGTAATCTATGAGGGGGACCCAGAAAGTCAAAGTGCTCCAAGGAGGAATCCACTAAAGGAGAAACCAACATCCCATCGTCTTGTTTCAGTCAACGAGATTGCATCACTAACCAATGTGAGGAATTATTCTTTCCATTGGGAGGTGGGAATGCGGGGAAACATAAAACATCCATGATGTGTTTTCACCCCAATGAAAGTGTTGGAAATTAAAATAGTGACTAGATGTGAGAATCTTCTCCTCAACCATGGGGACTAGTAATATTTTGGGCACTAATGGAGTTTTTCCCACTAAATTAGATATACAGTAATAGGTCCATCTATGATTAATATGGGTAATGCACGAAACTCACATGTGGATTGGAGAAGTAAACTTTGGGCATCCTCAGTCTGTGGAATTTCTAGCACAGGTCCTTCTCCAATTTATGAAGTTTGGACGATGTTTGTGAATTGGTAATAACATTATAAAAACCTATACTGATGGATAAATCCCCAACCCATATATGGATCAAACTATAGGAATATGAAAACTTAGTGATCTTTGGCGTCAAGGAAGGAAAAACTTTTATTTGGTAATTGCACATAACAACACATACACCATGACATCATCATATCTTTTAGATACCTATATTCCACACCCTATCTCACAAATTATGATCATACTTGAGTGGGTGATTGACTGCCTTATGTGCTGGTACGTGCATTTGGGGGTCATTCCCATCGGGGATATATCCCACCAGGTCCTTGATGCATCATTTTCTTCATTGACACCACTTCCCCCATGAGCAATGGAGGGGTAAACCACACCTACCCCCCCCCCCCATTTTTACAATTAACATATTTTAGAGACTCACCCCATTGAAATATGATGAATCAATCCCCTACACTAAGGATGTAAAAGATGTTCGAGTCACCATAGTAGCGACTACCGATAGGGATCCACTTAGGAGGTATCCTAGAATTCCATGTTAGTAAAAATATCTACCAATATTAGAGTTTGATGAATTGGTTTACATCATCCATTCTCAATATACATTAGTTAAGATTACTCAACAATGATGTAAGGGGAAGACTCAGGACACAACCCAACAAGGGGCATCATCCACAGCTCCTTCATCCCCAACTACCACCACTAAATCCCAGCAGATCATTGTAATAGGTAAATGAGGGTCTATATTTTTCTATTTGGGATCGAGTCCCTAGCCACCTCAAAGGTACAGTGGTTTAACTCTCAACATCACTAGAACTACTATCATTAATTATAGTTCATCCACTAAAGTGGTTAATAAATGTGTATTTGCTCCCTGCACCATCACTAATCATCATAAAGGTCCTCCTTGTAATGCCTAAAACCAAATCAATGGTCCTCCCTACTCCATAAAAAATCAACATGGAGGTCTGAACCATGTTCCTACCAATCAACAGAGAGGTCCTCCCCATTTTCCCACTAACAGTCATGTATGACCTCACTATTCTAAAGTCATAACTTTCCATGGAGAACAATCCTCGGGTAGGAGGCTGAACACTCACTATCAAATGTGGTACAGTAAGAAGATTCATGTTAGGATTGACCCTTCAGGGTCTATGATGATGGGAGAATGAACAAAAAATCCTCCACCCTATATTTTAGAGTTAGTGTATGATGACCAAAGATTAAGGATTTCCATTCCATATGCCATGATCAATTGCTTCCCCATATCCCTAAACAGATACATGAGGGTGGAGGATGTTCTAGACCCCTTCGAGGGGATAATAGTGGTGATATCTCTATAAGAACCAATTTCACTCTTCTCTACCTCCAATTAATATGTTTTACCTATTACATGGTCATGGTTTATCCCCCTAGAGGGTGATCATTCTAGATATACAAAGATAGATTGTTCCTTCCTCTCTGATGATGTATTTCTAATCACCACATCTGATATGAATATGGTATTGAACATGTACCCATATTTAAGATATATCCCATCATGTAATATCCATTTGAACTATGTAGAACTTCCTCTTCCTATATTATATCAACAAAGAAGTTCTACACATGTGCTACCACCCATATCTCATACTACACAAAACTGTGTTTGGTCTGACCAAGGGAAGGACCCTTCCACTATGGAAGAGGATCTATTAGAGGTCCCATCCACCAACATTCTATTAATGGTTTTCTAGACACTTGTAACATTAGAATTTGATATCATGGGGTACCTTAAGAAGGAAAAGGTTGTGTGTTTCACCAGATGATCTGCTGGTCACTTCATAGCCTCTATTATCACTAGTTTTTGTAACTGGTATGCCACAAGAATTTTAAATCCATAAAATAAGAGTGTTGAATGTTTGAGTTTGTAACACTTCTAGTAGCTCTATGATTCTATTATTTACAAAAGAAGAATCTCCATAAATATAGATCAGAGGCCAAATATAATATTCTTTACTCCATTTAGCCCTATCTTGTAATAATCTAGACAATCCACTAATGATTAAAATTACCCTGTATCTACCGCCAATATTAATATTTCCATCCCTATCCCACTAGAGGATTTGAGGAATAGGACCATTGATAAAGGGAATTTCAAGCAATATCCACATGAAGGGAAAACATAGTACCAGGAAGAACCACTATATGGTGTCCTAATTCATCAGTAAAGGTATGAAATGTGCCTCAGAACTCCTCCTAATGATACATTTACTCCTAACCATTTTCATATCATGAAATAAAATGGGTATTTAGATCCTTCTAACTTTTTTGAGGTCTGACAACTAGTATCCTACATGGAAACTATGGTGGCCTCCTTTCTCTAGTAACCTGAGGATTATGAAAGGCTTACCACTGAATTAATAGATGAGAAGCACCTATATTTCGAAAATATATTAAGAATATCCATATATTATATTGTAGGGAAACTAATACTTCATATTTAAATACAAAACATAGGGCATAGTGTCCCAACATGTTTGTCCAGGGAAGAAGTTATTGGATTCAGAATGTAACTAAGGTTCAAGAAAAACCACCCACTGAGTAGCATGAGAAATGTTATTATCTGCCATATGTTTATAGTCTTGTTCCTAAATGAGTTAATGAGAATATAAATACATTATTGTCTAGATACCCTTACTAGGATGACATTAAATATTCTCTTCTTTCTTTCCACATATCCCTTAAAAGATAACTGGTGGTGATACTTCCTGACAGGAATATATACAATGCATGGGTGGACAATGTTTGCACTCCCCCTATGTTTGGAAATCCTTGACTCAACCTATTCAATTGGATGGGTGACCTTATCTAGCACCGGGCCCACAATTATACAAGGTCTAGACCTATGTTGGGTACCACATAATAGAAAGTAGCTACCCAACTCCAATGTTTCAACCATACAATAAAATGGAATGCAGTTTTCTAGTACATCCAACTTCCCATGAGGTCCATTACTTGTTTGGAGGACCATTGGAGATAGATTCTATATCTATTTAGTTCCACCATTCCCAAGACAAGTATTGTTGAACTCTTCAAGTGAAAAAAAGGCTTGATGACTGAGTTTTAAAATTTACCACCCAATGGAAAGGGCTCACATACTTGCTTGATATTTCATTGTATAGGGAAAATATTCTTATTTGGTGCATTGAAAATTTCAAGAATGAGCTGGTTCCAACCATCTTCTCCACAAACTACCTTGGAGTATTTCGGAAATTCTCTGGAATGGTTCAATAAATCAAAGATGCCTTTTCACAGTCATGAAAAAATTCTTTCCCATTAACCCTACCATACCTAATGATAACACCATACAAAAATGGACTGGTACGACCACTCTTGCGGAGGGCCATGATATGGTTCACCTACATTCCCCCTTTCCAAAAGATTATCAATATATATATAGATATCCTTATCAATCACAGCCTTAGTCAGTGCATCCTTTCCCAAAATAGTATCCATGATAAGAAAAAATGACACTATACCGTTTTCAAAGCTTGGATACTATGGTGCCTTTTTAGATATAAGAAATATGACCTATCACTTATGGGATTCATGGGCCCTATGGTATTTCAATAGTTCCCTTAATAATGGAATTATGAAATTTCATGAGTGTTAGAAGCCCCATGAGGCTGAACTCACTAGCCACTAAGATCGTTTACCATACTGCAGGCCCCTCAAACAAAAAATGAAGTAACTCATCCTAATAAAATAATGGGGCAAAGACCAGGTGTATCATGGATTAGTCTATTTGGATGAAGATATGGTGTTCCGTAAAAAATCTCCACCAACCACGATAAGGATAGTGAAGGCTCCAATGTGTGGATGTGGGATCATAGAATTGGGATGTATAAATATAACGATGGGATGGATCACAAGTCAATTAGTCGCATTCATGATCTCATTTGTTCCTACATAAGAAATATATAACCTCATATGGTTGTTGCACATTATTCATCCACTAATTCCACATCTATGTCAAAATAATCTATGTCCCAAAAGAACATGAACCAATATCATAAGAGAAATTAGAGTCTCTATCCAGTTCAAAATCCATCTTGGACACTCAGTGACTTCATGCCCCATAAGATAAGAGATGCAACCCGGGGTCACCTGACCATGGACTACCTCACTATTCATTAGATGAAGTATGCCATTGGGAACGTTGTTGATCTCATAGAGCACATCATGATATCCTATAGTGATAAATACCTTGTAAACCCCTTAGGTTCTTCTAGCTGACTCTATCAAAGGAATGGACAAGGATATGAAAGTGATAAAAAAGGTTAGGATTACCATGTCATTCATCCTATTGGGACAATGAATTAGGTTTTCAATGGGTCTCATCAAGTAAAATCCTTCCAATTTTCTTTGTCATGTACACCTTTTTTCAAATAATATTCTTTGATTTGGCATCTTAACTGCAACCGTGACATGATAATCCTTATTCAGTCAAAGCCTGGCCATAGTCAATTGTAAATCAGTAGAATGTTGTTATGTTATGTTTAGTTATCCAATATCAAAATGTTTTAGTCACAAGTTAAAACCTAGTGGTTCAACAAATAGTTTATCCTGCAATATTTGATGCACTTTCTACAATTTAGAAACTCCCTATAGGAAAAAACATGCCCCTAAAAAAGAATTATGATGTGTTGAATCACTGTTTCAGCATACCGGTATGACATTTTATCCTCTGAGATATCATATTATTAAATAAAATGTGTGTGTTTTGGCATAATATTTTAAAATACCCCTCCATTAAATGATAAATTAGATTTTTCTTTGGCCTATAATGCAGAGGAGTCTGATTAAGAGAACTATTGATACATTTTCTTGTTTTCTGAAAAATGATAGGGTGTCATTATTCAAGGGAACATACAACCACTATATATCATAAGCTAGTTTAATGGAATGAAGATAGAACATTTCCTATACCATAGTGGTTTCGGTATCAACTTTATCCTAACATAGACACTACATGAGTTTTGGATGATAGAAGAATTTTTGACACCCTCAAAACTAACCATTTTGAGTTATGATAAGATTTATAATAAAACATGTGTCAAGGTTCAATTGAAGACCTAATATGGTGGATTTACATAATGTTCAAAATTTATGGTAGTCTCAGATGATACCAAAAAATAACACACTGCTCGGTAGACCCTGAATTCATTTTCATGAAGCGGTCCCCTCTTTATATCCATAGTGACTCAAGTACTCCCTCAACGGATAAGTAGAGGTACTTTAGGTTGATGCATCCACCATCGACTCATATGAGTCTAATTATCTAGAAATCATAAACAATAAGTGAGATGTAATGTATGTTCTGACGAAATGGATAAGATCATCAATGATCCTAAGGATTTAATGACCGCTTTAGTCAATCTACAGTTATACTTGAATGACAACATCATTCTCCCATTTCATTAGTTAGATAATATGAGGTCATGATAGGTGGATATTTCATTATCTCTATGAAATGGAGTTTTTGTGTCATTATGAAATTGTAATTCGAGGATATTAACTCATAATCCTACACTAGATAGGGAGAACATATACCAGAATCCCCTACTCATGGGATGTATCAAGATGTTCTCCCTATGACCACCAGTACATGGATTTCCCACCTATTCAGTATAGTAGGACTAACTCAATAGAATTGGATACACCACCACTGATTTGATATCAATAAGGGATATTTTGGTCATATGGGAGATGGAATTGGATGGATAACATCAGTTTCTATAGTTTCAATAGAGTAGTAACCCCTCAGTGAAGTTTTAAAATTCCTCTAAAGAAGACACTAGCACTTCCCCTTAGTCAACAGGCCTAAAAGAGCCACTTTTTCCCACTAATGATTCTACCTCAGATGAAAAAGAGTTAATAGAAGACTCCCCTCATAAATTTTATGATTGTTTCTCAACCATTGATGACGAGTTAACATAAGAGAAACTTAATATAATGAAGGATCTAAAGAAAACATTGATTAGTATAACCATTTCTCCATAGCAGCAGAATAAATATGTGGCCTCCCTAAAATGGCACTCTGACATCATTCCTAGGATCTGTGATGAGATACCAATGCAATATTCTCATGTCACCACTCAGCATCTTTTCCTCCCAGTAATTCATCATGGGTTCAAACTGCATCTCAATAATATACACCACTCTCATGATGCCATGGTCAAGGATGAAGTTGAAAATATTATTATATTAAACATTTTCAAGGAAGTCCAGTTCCCTAGATTGATATCAAACATTGTCCTAGTTAGGATGAATAATTGGTTGATCAAATTCTATATTTACTTCTATGAATTCAACTGTCACTTTCTGAGGGATTATTTTCTGCTTCTAGGGAAAATGTAATTGATTGATTTTATAGTTGGGTTATAAGGTCTCTCTCATATGGATGTGTACTATGAGTTAAAATAGATCTTGATGTCTATATTGGATGATAAATACCCCACCTTCAAGGAACCATAAGGGACTTTATTCTATAACGTGACTCCCTTCATCTTGAGAAACTCTGGAGAAACATATGAGTGAGTTTTTTCAAACATATTCAAGCCTACTCTAAGTACATTTGTTGAATGATTTATAAGAGAATTGGTTGTAAAATCCTTCCTTTGTGATAAATCTCTCATGGATATTTGGAAATTGTTCATATTCATCACCTCCCAATAGTTGAAGATGAACTATTAATCTGTGCATTAGGGGTCAACTCTGGGAGGTTTCTCAGCTTCATCCTAACATAGAAAGGCATGAGGATCAACCAATATTTGATCATGGTCATCAGCCTAATGCCTCTCAAGAGTAATACTCGGTATTTGTGGGGACATAAATGAAACTTATCCTATATACGCTGATTTATCATAAATCATTCTAGAAATTTTTTCCTATTTCAAGGATCTTAAAGAAAGGATTTTTTTACTATTATAAAAATAGGTTTCATCCATAATTTTAGGAAATAATTCAATATATTAAACATCCTCTAGTGATGATTCCACATTTTTTAGGGAAGTCTTTGGTCCTTTATATGACCTATTTAGTAAGGTAGTTCAATTCCGTTTTAGCCGAGAATAATAATAAGGGTTGGGAAAACATCCTATAATATATCAATTTCATTCTCGTCAATTTGAAGATGAGATAAACCCCCATTTAGAGGTGTTTCCTCACACTAGTTTTTGTATTACATAAGTTAAAACATAATCTACATCATCATGAGATACTTATAGTGTCCTAATTATACCTGAAAAGGAATATCCTGAATTGCCTCATGTTGATGGGATGAATGGAATGTTGGGTAGTGATCCCCAAGTAGTTGGACATCCAGTTCATTCCATAGAATTTTGTTAGAAGACATTCATTAGAAATAAAATTATCCCAAAATTTTTCCCTAACAATTTACTTATATATGTTTATTTACTAGATGATTCAATACTCTCAATGGATCAGGTTGTTCCATGTTGGAAAATTCATTTTTATAGTTCTTCTCGGATCTCAATCGGTAGAATGGTTGAAAACTCCAAGCGTAACAATGTAGGATTTAAGATCATCTCCATCACACTAGCATGGTTTGATCCGCCAAAATCATTCGTATTTTCATAAGGTTGAACAAAAAATAAGTCAAAGTATTAGGCTTTCATTAATAGTCTCAAACATTCCCCTAAGATTAATGTCTAATGTCTACATGTGAAGGGAAACTACGAGTTAGTCGTCAAGAATGTCAAATGTGACTATCTCATCAGAAGGAAAGGTCTTGTGCCCTTTTTTGATTCATACCGATTATCTACTAGTCCAATTCCATTCCTAGATGAAGGTGAACCATTTCCCTCAATTGCAAAGTGTTCATGATGGTTCCTTGTATAATGTAATTTCATCTCGAGTTGATCCAAACTAGGATTATTTTTCCATTCATGTGGAACACATGAGGGTCATTTATCTAAGCATTTTAGAAACTTATAGCCAATAGTTAAACCAATTGGCTATCATTACTTTGGTTCCAGGACCCGTATGTCCCCAATTATTGAGGAAATTATATATTGGAAAACTCCCTTCATTGAGTATCTCCAGCGTGGAATTGTTCTACCATACAAGGTCGAGCATGATCATGTCCATAAGAACATATCACAATTTACAATCTAGAGTGGGTATAACCTAGAGAAAAACATCTATAGGTTTGTGTTTTACCAAATTCTCCTCCATCCCAAGGAGGGAGATGAGATATCATAGTTAATATAAGAGGTAAATATTGTATCCTTTTGTTCCCAATAATAATTATCAAAAATCTCAAACCATATTTGGATGTTGCGAAAATTATACTCCACCATTGTCCTTGATTATAACTTATTCTCCAATAGATGGTATCCATGTCTAGAATATGCCAACATCGTGTATTAACTTCCAGATATTCTTCTCATGATCATTAATTATTTCCCTTTTTATGTATGTGTACTTGACATCGTGGGCCTGTAACATCTATGAAATCTCATTAGTGAATGTTCATTTTGACTGTGATTGATTTCTTTTCCATATTGATTGAATTAGTTTTCTAAATGGATGTCAACACTCATTTCATGATCGAGTTTTTTAGATCTTACTTAATTCATTGATATATAGTTCAATATGCCATTATTTTTGAAAATGACACCCACTTCCTAAATATTGGGCTAAAAAATTGTACACCATGTATAATATCCAGTACAACTATACTTCTCAATACCATGGGTGAAATAATGTATAGATTGATACATTCAATAAGACCGTATCAAACATTTTTCAAAGGATGGTGGGTCATAACAAAAGGATTTGTCCTAAAAATATCCCCAATGACCAAATAGTATGATTCATTAGAGTGGGAGTTATGATATGATCTCTATTTGGTCCCCATAGATAGAGATCATATCATAACTCCCACTAAATCTATGTTTCTTATGTATTAATTCTATTAAGTAAAACATTCCATGATGTATGAAAATAAAATATTATCAATAATTCTAAGTAGTATAACATTAATCTAAATGAATTTGGTACATTAATTAAGACTTTATACTATTTGGAACCCCTATGGTCTAAGCTTGATGACTTGAAACCTCGTAGTAGCAATGGTCTGAGCTCTATGACCTTAATCTTGAAGCAACACCTTGTTCACAATGTGTATGAGTAAAATGAATTTATACATATAGTACATATCATCTGAGTTTCATGAATTTAAACTATAGAGACTGGCATCCTCAAAGAATAATGTTAAATTATGATCTTACCCCATATGAAATAGGAATGCCCCCTATGATAATAATGGAATAAGTAAGAAAATAAAAAACATTTCCCTATAAAATGAGACTAGGATGAATCAGAGAAATGTGTGAGATTACCGAAATGGAGAATGTCCCATACACAAGATGTTAGCCTAATATATTACCCCATATGAAATTGGGATGCCACGAATGATATGTATGAGATGCTCTGAAACTTTACCCTATTTGAAATCATGATGCCTCATATGATATTAAATGAACCAAAACCAATATCCTCACCACACGACATTAAACATTATTATTACCTCATGTCATAAGGATGGGATACCCCATGATAGTCATGAGACTCTACTATTAACTTGATAATTAGGATTTACCCTAGTTTCACTATTGTTTGTTTAACATTCCACCTTCCCGAAATATGCATGGCATGATTCTCATTCCCTTGGGATACATAGTGACACCTAGACCTCCAATATTTTTCTCGACTACTAATTTACCAACCGTGTGTCCTCTTAACCCAATTTAATTTCAATGAATTATGACCCTATACTATATGAAGTTCCTCACAAGGTATTGATAGGGTATGTTGTCCAACATTCCACCTATTCATGTTGGTTTATATATCCTTTCTTCCTCATAGATTCCCTTAAGAGAAACACCTTCTCAACCCAAACAACATAGATTTAATATAGTTTCCAAAGTCATCACGGTCCAAGAATTACGACCTTAAACCATGAACTATTTGTTCTAAGGTATTTATGAGCAATGTGGACCTAAAAGCCCTCTTTTCATGTTGGTTCATTCCACTTCCATTCCAAAAAGATACCCTAAAACCATTTTCTAGTCCTAAGCATCATGAATTAGAACTGTTTTCTAATATTCTATTTCTAAATAGTCCAAGCATAATGAATTTAAACTTCTCACCATATTATAATCCTTACGAGCTTAAACAATGCACAACTAGCTTTATGTTAACATCATGTTTCATAGAGTCTTCTAGGATCCTTTCAAATTGGGTTAAATTTTTACACAACCAGAAAAAACTCAATGAAACCTCCACCATGGTCGATGCACTATGAAATTAAACTAGTAGCCCTGGTCCCAACATTATGACCATAAAATATGTACATTTATCCCTTCTTCCCATGGTTTTCTTTATCTGTGGCATTTCAACAATCTTACTCCCCCTCCTCTTTCCCAAGATATGTGTGGACTGATTTTCATTTTTTTGGGATATATAATCATTCCTAGAACTTTTGTCTATGATCCCACTCATAGTTTCTCTATAAAACCAACAATTACCTGTGGTGATATCACCACAAAATACATTAATGGGAAAACATTTAAGTTATATTCCGCATTAATTTTGTTTACCCATTAGTTTTCCAAGATTCCCTATTTGGATGACATGAGGAAGAAAAGAATGGGAATCTCGATGCAAAATCTCAACAAAAACCTCATCACATGATGTTAAATTGTAACATTAAACCGTATAAAAATTAAATGCCTCTTACTGTGAGATTATTTAACTCAAATAAACCAGGATACCTCTTAATGTGATATTATTTAACCCATATAAATCTAGTATTCATCATAATACAAGATGATTTAATGAATTTAAAACTTTTTTCCCATTATTTTGAGATGATTTAAACCGTAAAAGTTTGGATTATCTGTGATATGAGATTATCTGACATCTTCTATCAAGATGAAATCCAACTACTAGCATCAGAAATCTATCTCACTATGTCCCTAAACATCATGAGTCTTGATTCCCATTCTCATGGGATGTGTAGTGACACTCCGATATTTCACCATGGGCCAAACCCCTTTTTTCACTCAATGTAGGCTTTTATCTTCCCTAGTAATATGGTATTCACTCAGGGTATAGTTTCTCAAGTTATGTGTATAATAAGGTCTCTTTTTTCCTTCCTTTTATCATCATGTTATCACCCTTTTATTCTACTTAAGCCTCTTTAGGACACCAATGTCCCATGGTCCATCCTCTGTGATGATGAATATGGATCTACCTCATATGCAACTTGGATACCTCATATGATAAGTATGGGATGACAAAAAAAATGTTTACCCCATATAAAATCAGGTTTCCACATATAAAAAATATGGTATTAATTGTTGTATTAATATATAAAAATTGGTATTCCAAATAATATCAGATGGATTGTTTTCCTCTGAGAGAGTATGTCACCCTTCCATCACTGGTCTTTTAGCGATTCATGTCCAAGAACTACGTGTGGCATGACTCCTATTATCCTAGGATATGTAGTGAACCCCAAATACCAAATCCATAGGAATTTCCCATTATCAACTCATAGTGGGTTCTTTCACATTTGGGATAGGTTTAATTATCACCTACCTATATCATTATCTAAAACATTCTAGCGCATGGAAGAATAGCTCCAAAGGAATGTAATTTTCCCTCTAAGACATTACCCACTTCCACTCTCGAGCGCATGATGGAATATCTCCCAAGGAACGTAATTTTCCCTCTAGGACATTACCCACTTCCAATCATTTTCACCTTTATTTCTTTAATTTGGGTAATCATTATCCTATAAATTTAAATAGGATCCCTTAGGGAATATCCTCTTACCAAACAAGCTCATCACCTAACTTGGTATGATGCCTCAAAGGATCTTTAGTAACAAATATCATCTATCATATTTTGAACTCGGTCAGAAGTCATTCTTGTATTTTTACACATCATCCTAAGACGATGTGGGATTAAAAAATATGTTTCTAACATGTTAAAAAATTGTTCCCCAAACATAGAATACTCCCCTTTCACTATCCAGGTCGTAAAATTTTTAATCACCATCACGATATTCATCAGTAACTTATGTACCTCATTGTGTTATCCCTTGCAAACAATGAAAATTTTTTACCTCCCATTTTTGTCAGACTGAAAATGGATCAAATGGTCTTAGGATTTATGATTGATTTTTCTTAAATAAATGATGATACCAATGAGTTTACTGGGGACTAAGAATCATGACTTTAAATTGTGTTCATGTTGTATTATAGATGTTCTGTGTGGTTTCTTGTGGTTTCATTGACCCATCAATTCACATAGTGTAATCTTTCTTCAATTCCATGAAAACTATATTGAGATACAGAACTAATGGTCCAATAATTGTGGCCTAAAACTATTTTTAGGTGGCCTAATATCTAAGACAAATAACATGGATCCCATAGTCTGAACACGATGAACATAAACAGGGAGTTAAAGTCCCAAAATCCTTAATTTAAACTATGTGAAAGATTATTATGGGTATTATATATGAATGTTCCCCATAGGCCCCTCAATTTACATTAGGTTAAATATACTCTATTCCTCACATCTTCCCATTGAGAAACACTGTCCCATTCTCTAAAATCAATGACCATAAACTAAGATCCCATGGTAAAAACATAATTAAATTAAAATATGTGCCCATTGTACTTATTAACAGATGACAAAATATACATCTCAATGTCCCAACCACAAGACATTATACTCTCAAAACCAATATCCTCACAACATGAAATTAATCATTGTTTCCAATATCTGCACCCTATGACATTAAACTGCATGTTCATCGACCTTATTACATAACATAAAAATTGATGGCCTCTTAGGCCATTTACTAGTAATATATTTCCTTCAGTGATGGTAACCTAAATCATCATTCATGTTCTTCAGCCATCACATGATATATGAAGAAACAATCCCCATTTAAGATGACATCAATCTTTTTTTATACCAATATTCCTACCCAATGTTCTCAAAGACACAACAACATAATTCCGAAAGGGATGAATTCCATTCGATCATTACATAAATTCATATTCATGCTGCTTATATCCCATTATTTATTTTCTTCATCCTCATCTACCTCTGAATGAGTCCACCTTAACAACATGGTCCAATTCCACAGTAGCCCACATACCATCCTTGGCCCAAACCCTGAAAACAATTTGATGATATTTTGAGATAGGTCTTAGGTTTCGAATATGGATATGGGTTGATCATATATTTTTCAACCTCATTGGTAAAAAGATAATTTATTATGTCTTTCAAATTTATTCTATAGTTATCCTCCATTATCATACCATAAAATTTTATTATAAATCATATATATATTGATTCATGCTCCCCACTCCCTTTTTCCTAGAATAATTCATTTCCATTGGTGTTTCCATGCTCATGTACTAGCACACATTTGAAAATAATGACATCTATTTATAGAGCCACATTATCTGAATATATCAACTCTAAACCCAGACTCTCTCGTTGTTTAGTAAAAAAATGCAGACCCCAGGTGTTTGATGATTTTTTGAAACTCTCATATAAATGAGAAAACACATGGTCATTCGTTTTTCTCAAACTGATTATGACTCAAGTAAGCTTAGGGTTTGATCATTGGTGGTCTCTAGACGGTGATTGATGTGTGGTAGTAAAATTAAATGAATCAAACATGAACTAACATTAGAGAAGTATTAAATCTAGTAATTTTTAGTAGTTTATGAGGGACATCCCCTATGTGCCAACATAAATTTACCCAATAGCTCCACCCATATAATCAAGAACACAAGACCATCCAGTGTTTTCTGCACGGAATCCTAGGCCTGATGCAACCACAATAGTTCTGATTCATCCTCTTCATCTATGGGATGAATCTATTCATCATTTGTCCACACCTAGTCCTTCTCATACTGGTAGACATCTATATTCGATACTGACTCCTACTCTTTTTCCTCAACCACTTCCTTTTTTCCTTTTAATTTATGATGAACTCTCTTTGAGAATTGATAAAGGTTACACATCCATTCACCTACTCCTACAAATGTATAATTTCTGGATCATCCACCTAAGGCTTCATGGTGTTCTTATATTTCTCTTCCCACCCCCAAAGACATCATATTACCGGCTCTCTAAATGCACCTTCTTGGAAAGGTATTTATAGACCATATATTAGATAGTGCGAGCATCCACCCCTTTGGTTCCAAGGTGGTATATCTAGTGGTGAAGGGACCCCAACCGGCTCACATGATATGGATCCAGTGTGTCGGTGATGAAATTTTGAAAGCTAATACATTTCCTTTGTAAGATAATTTGGTTTTATTTAGTGTTATCAGACTCATACTATACCAAATATTTGTGTGACACATGCTCATATTTTGGGAGGCCATAAGCAATAATGTGGAAGGTAACTCCTCTAGGATCATATCTACTAGGTCATGATCTAGGTCGACAGGGGGTATATATTTAGATGACCCATAGCCTATAGAACAGGTTCTTCTATCCTCAATATCTTCCTATTGAGTGACATTTTTTGGCAATTGTAGTAGACCATCCAATAAGGACCATGGCCAGCTCGACATGAGCAACCTACTGCTCAATAGTAGGCATAACCATTTATTGAGGTTGAATGGGTTCCCTAACCATAGATTCTTACATGGAGTGCACCCACTCTAGAACTACTTGAAATAATATGCTTTCAGTTATTTTGACCTGTGATGAAGAGTTGGGAAAACATATCTCATGTAATAGAAAAATATTAATTGAGGGAGAGAATTTAAGAAAGGCCTAGTCCCGAAGAATCGATATAATATTCCACCATAATGGACTTCATAAAGATGGTTGGCACTTCAATTACTGACACCATTATCCTTAGTAGTGGTTGATAATGATTTGTAAAAGAATAAAAATATTGACCTGAAATATAAATAATGGTTTGAAAAGCATTAGTTATATTGATATTCAGTCCTAACTGGAGGTGGAGGGATCTTGATAATGAGATGTATCATGAAACCTACTTCACCAGTGGTAGATGATGCTTTTTTTATGTCATGGTGTTGCCCATGTAGATGATTGGGTAGACTGGGGGATCTGATACCATCACCCATCCTCCCCAAAGGTTCCTATAGTTGTGGACACATGTGGCATTGGTTTTAGAGCATTCTCTCCAACACCCAATAGATAAACCTCAACCCTGCAAATAGGGAACACATGTCCACCTTCAATATGCTACTACACAGTAAAATAACCATTTTGAGCCTCTAAACCAAAATATGGCATTGACTGGTAGACACAAAAAAGTTACAAAGTTCACCATGAGGAGCATGGCCATGTCAAAATCATCTGATGTAGTGGATTTACTGCTCTCCTGAGGAAAATATATATATGTAGATGAAACATAGAATTATTCATAATGGGAGCCCTAGATTCTATCACCAGTCGGTGCCTCCATAACTAATTATTTAGTAGGTTACATCTTTTCGAGGTCAGTATTTCCACCAAAAAACACCCAAACCGGGCCATGGGATAGATCAGTTGCAACACATTGGCATGAATATGCATCCATGGATACCATTTGTGTGATCCTCTCATTACTGAACACCAGTAAATTGATCTTGGAAATCCATAGCTCTATGAGATCAATCCCATCTTGGGTTAGACTCCTCCACAACTTCTTCACCATTAGGGTAATCCTCACTATCTCACAGTCCTCCCAATGAATAAGGAATGCAACATCATAGGTTGGATATAGGATATAAAACAACATCATGTCCTGGACCTCCATAGATCTTCTAGTTTTATCCAGAGATCCCTACTCTTATTCTCAAAACCACTTCTCAGGAAGGACATCCACTTTCAGATGTGGGGGTATAATATCCCCTTACACCTCCGCCACTAAATATTTATTGTGAGTATACTATGATTATTGGATATCCCCTCTATGATCATCCCTCTTTCCACCATTTTTTGTATCACCTCGCATGATGATTCAATTACCCTCACATGTTGGCACAGAATCATTACCGGGTATACTACTACCCAGTTTTCATAGTATGTATAAGATACACCAGTGTTAACATTGATTAGAAAAAGCATGAGTACCTCCCATGTTCCATTTCATATGAACATCTTCCAAAACTTACAAAGGATACAATGGTGTCCTTCCTCATGGACCCCCATGTAGACTCTATCTATCAGCTACAGTATGTGTCCAAACAATTGATCGAATCAAGACAGTTTCTACAGATCACAATATTCATTTTTTTTGATCTTGTTTAAGGGTAAGAATCTCCAAAATGTCTTCTAGTACTACAAATACTCCAATTTCCCCTCTGAGTTGTCCACCATCTCACCAACGAGGATTGATAATGGTTATAACATGAACTTCTTGATGTTTTTTATGTCAATCATGACACCGATTTAACTAAGCACCATGGTAAAAACCCCAACAATGTTGAGAAGTGAGGACCACAGACCAGAATTTGGTAGGGTGATGGGGTTCAGAAACATAAATCCCCCGATGTTTGATGTGATCAACCAATGTATAAATCGATATAAACCAATTCTATTAGGAATTATCTCTCGAACCACATAGCCCAATTGGTTGCAGAACCTACCCTACATTGGTACCCCCAGATTCACCTAGTTACTAGACATAATGATCATAGCCATCATGAGCACCCTTGGTCATAGGCCCTTGTGTGCATCTCAGACTGGATGGTGCTAGCCACTAAGAAAGGGTTCCAATAATATTTTATCAACGGTTGTTGGATATCATTCCTTAACTATGGTTTAGCCCCACTACTCAAAGTCTCCCCCTCCAAGATATTAAAATATTATCAAAACATCTAACTTTATTGAAAAATACTACATGAATTTGGTCTCCCAATAATTTTCATAGTTAGGTCCTTCTTGAAGAACATTACCAGGTAGGTCTGGACTCTAATTCCATATGGGAGGGTGGAGGATGACCCAGTACATTATCTGGATCATCAATAAGAATATGATCTATGATATTGGCCTTCCTATGTCACCCCAAATGTTCAGTGATAGGAGAAAATAATTATATTTGAACCCATTTAGTGGGATTCTTTTAATTTAGTGAAAATACCACAGGTTGATTACCACCTCCTCAAAATGGATATAGACGTTTTCAGGGCCCAAATACCACTTACCAAGGAGCCGTGGAAGTATATATTATTGGTGGTATGCATAGAACTAGAATGTACCAACTATTCCATATAGTTTATAGGGAATATATCATCCCAGTAATCTAGGTAGGTGATTCTTACAATGTATTCAAAGGCACACTCATCAGTAATGTTTTCTTTCATCCCACAAATCCTTATCCATGAACTAGACCTTTCATATTTATTGAATACAGGGCAATAAGATGCTTGCATAATGATTCAGTAACTCCATATTCTTTTATTTCTCCAAAATAATTATCCTTGTACATCCACTCAGTTTGTAGAAAGTAGTTTCCTAATTCTCCCAAGAATGGTGTCCTAGGATAGAGATATAATAGCAGGAATTTTCATCATGAAAATTGACCTAGAAATATAGCGAGTTTACTTAAACATATGTAATGGACACCGTGTCCTTTATCCTAAAGTTATATAAATTCATGTAGTTTCTCAATATATAATAATTCTTATATTCAACCAGTTTTCCCAAGATCATCTAATTTTTGTATATGAACCTTCTGGTTTGAGGAATCTCTAATTTCCTCACCATCTCATCCCTCGGGGTGACGGATGAAACATAGATCACATATTAATTTTATATGTTATCAATTATGAGAGAATTTATGAATTATAACGGTAGTTTATGAAATTATAGGTTCTAGACATGAAATATATACAGTTCCTCAATACAATTAATGATCCTTTATAAAATTCCTCAATAGTCATGAAAATGACTTTTAAAAAGTCATTGTTGCAAGAAAGTTGTGACTGAGGCTTGGGATTTTGTGAAAAGCTTTAGTTCCTTGAATGAAAGATGGATTCTTGTGTGTGGATGTTATAGGAATATAGATGGGGCCCCACATCCATATTTATATACTTCCCCCACAATATTTGACATTGTGTGAAACAAATATTCATTACCCAATTCCTGAGTTCTATGACAACACAAAAATGATCCATAATCTAAAGAGTTTCCCAGGGATCTTGACCTTCCATTACCCTTTATTCAATGATCGTAAGTGGGGGTGTTAAACGAAAAAACCATTTATGAATGAAAAAATATAGTTTTTTATGAATAGAACATGAAACCAACCCCAAATTACCATTTTAGAGTAGATGATTAGGTATCACACAAGATTTAACTCTTTCAATCAATGGAGCGATTTCACATGTGAAGGACATGTGTCCAAAAGGATACAAGGAGTACCTTAACTACTTCTATGTATGATTTAATTTCAATGGCCCATGAACACTAGAAAGGATTGTTTCATGAAATAATGTATAGTTTCATTTAAACAAGTCATTCTACCCTCAATTAGTGTAACAATGGTAGCATTGAAATGAAAATTTTGTGTGTCCAAACCACATTAACATGGGACTAAGAATCGCAAAACCCTATTCAACACATAAGATGGTGTGCACCAACAACTGAGGATTTTAGATATTAATAGAATATCACCCCACCCCAAACATGGGGGGTCTATAGAATATTGTCTAGAAGACAAAATGAAACTGTCATGTATGAAATTATTTCTATTTTATGAGAGTGTCCACCATCAGAAAAAATGGACCCTGAAAGTTATATATCATGTGTGTTAGACGTCCTGTGGTTTAAAATAACTTGGCCTGCAGTGAAGTGATCCTAAAAAACCACCTCCTAAGGATGATTACATTTATATAAAGAGGTTCTACCTTCACGCAACCCTGAACGGAGAGTAACTCCAAAACATACGAACAATAATTCCACAAGGATCTGTGTTTTTACTTTATGTTATAACACCTTTTTAGTAAAAATAATTTTTTGAAAAACCTAGTAATGTTGAATGAAATAACATCCTAGTACCCAAACTAATATTTAATATGCATATAGTGCATCCATTAACCTACCTACTACTCATAATAATAAGTACTGTAATGCCTATTTCTCCTATGAATGTGTGACCTTACATTGGGCCTCATGATTTCCAATCCTCTACGGTAGTTCAAATGTAATATCACGCCGATAAGTGCATGAGTGATGGTCACATAAGCCATATATGTGGAATATTAAAAGTAACCCATGTATCTTTATTGGTTGACGATTATTATGTTGGATCATATTATCATCTAACATGCCCCCTTTAAAGAGAGATCAAATCCATGTTTGAGATCCCCGATGTAAAAAAATTGTAAATATATATAATAATAATAAAATATTAAACATCAAAACAATTTCCATATAATAGGAAATAAATTGTTTCCCTTCCCAATGAAATGATCCCAGGATGCCCTATGTGAGATTAAAATTAGATTACCCCACACCTGTTACCCTATGTGATAAGCACATGATAACCCAAGTTAAACCATAATGGAATTCCATAATCTACCCCACCATTGGATGAAAATCCACACCTGGGAAGCTTTCATGAAAAACCGACACACCATATTCCCTAGATTGATCCTATTGCATTTATTGGCCTCCACATATAATCCCCACAACATCTTCCCAAGTCTAGACCTCTTAAATTATGTATCTTCCCCATGTAAGAACTATATCATCCCTCATTGACACTTTATTCATGACACGAGAATCTTGGCCACATGATGTTAAACTTCACAGACTGGTCCTATCACAAGACATTAAATAGTGGTATCTAACTACATGGGTTTTGATTAACATAACATAAACCATGTAACTGGGATGCCTCTTTGAGGTTCAATCTATACAAACATAAATTACTGGTGTGATTTCTTCCCTAAGGGGAACACCCCATCGATCCCTCTCAACAAGAAATTCTATTGTATCTCAATAAGATGTTAATCATGTGATGATATCCATCTCAATAGAACATTTTTATCCATATCCATAATATGATTAAATCTAGCCATAATCTATATCAATAGGATGTTCTAATACATCTCCATAATAAGTTAAACTTGTTCCCTAATCTATGTCAATTAGACATTTTTATTCATCCTTTTAGGGTGAACTCTTCCCTCATAGGGGCACACCCCAATAGTATGTCTCAATAGGATGTTTATATCTGTCTCCACTAGATGTTATTCTTGTGACCCAATATATTTCAATAGGATTATTGGATCCATCTCCATAATACAATAATATTATGACCTGATCCATCGCAATATAATGATGTGATCTTTCTCCACAAGGAATTAGATCAACAACCTGATCTGGAATATATACCCCATGTAATAAACATGGTATTATTAATGTAAAAAGCTTCATAATACTTATTCCATTGGTGTTAATCACCAAGTTATCTACATAGGACGCCTATAGTTTCATTTTTATAATGCCTCACACATGAGAATCCCTAAAAGTGGAATACTTATAGGTTCCCAATATACCCATTGTTTAGGCATGCCCGAATGTTCTAATTTGACTACTCACCTTGAATAATGGTTTTTTCCAAATGATATAGAAGCATCATAATTAATAGATGTTTGCATTGATATATCATCATGAATGAGTTCCATGCACATGAATTCCTCTATAAGGAAGACTCAGACTGGAAAACTAGATTAAATTAAGAATCCATAGAAGGAGGAACAAATATCCCATTATCGTATTTCAATCGAGTTAGACACATCACTAATGATTGTAATGAAAGCTACATGTGTTTTAAAATTAAGATTGAAGGGAAATATAAGCCACTCCTATAATGCTAGAACCCTAGAAAAAGTGTTGAAAATAAGTTCATCATCAAAGTACTCTGAATATATCAATGTAAAAGCCTTTACATCCCATGAAATGATTAGATAACATATCCACCAAACACCTCCACGACTCGGGGTCCCAAAGATCAAGATCATTCACAACCCCCAAGGGATGCTTTCATGTTTCTCAAACCTTCCATAAGATAATATAAAAAAACCCAACTCTAAATGTATGGAGATCTAAAAATAATAGCAGGGTTTCACAATGTGTTACAAAAGCAAAATAATATCAATAAAAATATTATTTTAAATCATTAAATGGATTAATTCATGGAAAATCATCTTCATATTTTTAAAAAAAAGTATGTTTCAATTTAGAGAATGAATTATATATCAAAATATAATTAAATAAATGGGTTATACAAAACAATTATAATTTTTTCCCATTAATACAATAGTTTTATAATCAATGTCATGCACGATTAAGTCATGTAAAGAAAATAACCATTCTAAAAGCCTCATTTTATGTTACATTATCTTAATTGGATCCTAAAACTTCTCATTTGTCAACACAACTATTCTAATTTGTTAACTCTCAAATAAACACCCTGTTAGGGCAGCCACTACAGGAAATACATCTACACATTGTTAGGGGATCCATAACATATAATATATTCGAACATGGTTTAGTTAGTGTTTTCATCGTAAATCCATTACAAGGGCGTTATAGTCCTAATGTACTTCTCACAATTACATACTAACGGCCTAATATTACAAGTTCTCAAATAATCAATCTATCATTAATTGGTAAATCTAATCAACACCCCATGAGAGGTCCTACTTTGGGAAATCATATGTTTCCAAATAATTGAACTTTCAAAACATGATTTCCCAAAAATCATTTTTGAACATTCCCTTTTTCATTTCAAAACCAAATCATGGTTTTCATAAATTAAATTCCATTTAAAAAATCAATTTAATATATTTTTTCATGGATCTACATCCATTCAACATAATTTATTCAGTTTTTCAATCATTCCATAAACTATCTCAAATCCACCCAGTAATTTCAATTCAATTAAAATTGGATGTTTTTCATCTATTCCATGAAAATATCATAATAAAACATAAATCATTTCAAATATGTTTTTTTAAATCATTTATAAACTCATTTCAATTCAATCATTAGATCTATGATTTTAATGTAAGGGAAAATCTTATTGAACCCCCTACCTTTAGTCACTCAACAATAAATAACATCCAATATAGGATTTACAATGAGGAACGAGGTGAAGATAAAAAAACCTACAATAAAGATCCATAATAATAGAGTTTAGATCCATCAATAAAATAATTTTATATGAAACTCAATAGAATAGATAATATAATATTTGAATAATCCACAAGAGAATTTGTCATCTTACCTGAAGTAGATCATATGAGATCAACCATGATTTGATCTACCATGAAAAGGGGTTTGAGGAACCAAAATCACTTCTTGAGATCCTTTATGACCAAGGAAAATTATTAGGGGTTAATGGGTGTTGATTTGGGATTAAATTGGGTGGGTATCATGAAATTAAACATTAATGGTTTTGGGATTAAAAAACTATAGTCACGGTTTTCTGGAGTGGTTGCATAGTTGGTAATAAATGTTCACCATAACTATTTTCCATCACTAGGATTCTATTTGGGGTGACAGGTTAATCTTCATGGTTACGTTTAAAACATAAAAAACATGAAACCCCAAACTATTCAAAGCCGCATTTTTTTGGGAGAGACCAAATGGTGTGTAAAAATCATGTTCCAACATTTAATGGCTCTGACATTGCTGCATAGTATCTTGGTGAAAACCATATGGTTTTCCCTAAACATGTGATAAATATTCACAAACCTATAATGTTCCAAAATATTCCAAATTATGTTTGAAAAAACCTTAAAAATCAAATAACGCAAAACCAAAACAAGATTATATAAGTACCTATATGAAGGTTAGATGTTGTTATATCCTCCCCACTATAGACCATTTTTTCCATTGAAATCCAATCAAGAATACTCCATGATTAAGAGATGATTATATGCACTCCCATCAATGCCACATGTTCCCATGTATTATGTTAATCAGTACTATTATTCTATAACACCCATACAAATGGTATCTCCCTCCAGCAAAACACATTTTCTAAAAATCAACAATCCTTACCGGATGCTCAGTCATAGATAAATGGGGCATGGCATCAGGATCATCCAGGAACCAAACATTAAAGGTTTAAAAAGATACTTTCAATTATATGAAACAAGAATCACATTTTGGATTGATTTCAACTATGGTAGGTGTAAAATGTGGTAAGAAAATTTCCCCCACATTATCAATAATCTCATGAGTAAACATAAAAATTAGTGAAATCCTACCCTATTTCCGAAGACATTAGTGACCCAAACAAGGTGAAACTCTCAAGAAAACCTTGCCACCAATTGAATACTCAAATAGGTATTGATGAAGATTAACATATGACATATAGAAGCTCTATGTCATAGCCATTTACTTAAAAATAAACTGAATCTTTGTCATCATCTCTTAGATAAAACTCAGTCTTACCAAGAAAGCTTCAGTAATATTTGACATACAAAATAGAGATTTACATGGTAAGTCATAACATTCCTAAGAAGAAGCCATATTTATTACCGAAATGTATCTTTAATTATAATAAAACTCAACCAGTTACAATTTAATGTCCCAAACTCCACCAAATTCTTGAATTATGGCATATAACATATCTTCAAGTATCTGTATAAATGGTTCTTTCTTACTGTCATATTTTGGATGATATTATCTTCTCAAACAAAAACTTGCTCCCAGTTCATCATATAGGCCCCTCAAAAAATTTATATATAAAATTGGGATCTCTATCATAGACTATAAATAAGTAACTACATAAAATTTGATAATATCTTGCATGCAATGATTTCCCAAGCCCTAAACATTATTGTTTTTTACTAATATATATAAAGTGATTTGATTTTTTCAACCTATCAATCACTACCTATATAGAATTTTTTCCCCAAGGGGTATAGAAAATGATAATAAAAAGTCCTTAAATATATCATCCCACATTTAAATCCTCACTGGAAGTAGGCAATGAATAAATGAATGTATTTGGTGATGGGAATCAACCTATAGATATGTATAACAATGAGAAATCAATTTTTTAATATCGAATCTCATACCTAGACACCAAAATCTTTTCCTTGTATCCAAAATCATCTTCATGACTTTAGGGTGAACCACCCACTAACATAAATCCCCTATTATGTTATTTCATATAATTAAATTTATAAAAAAAATTAGGAATACATTGGATACTTTCAGAAGATAGAGTATAATTGCCAACAATATCACCTATATAAAGAGAATGCATAATTATTTTGAATTCATCACCAAGATATTACTCCTAAATAATCATCCAGGGAATATTATAGTTCATATATATAATTTATAAGACAGCTACCATCTATTTCTCCCAAAATAACATATAAAATAGATTATTATGTTCCCCGAAGTTCCATTTTTCTAATGATTCGTCCATAGACTGGTTTAGGAGTTTCCTTATTAATGTGTTTGCAATGAAATTCCCTTTCCCCATGGTGTAGGAAATTTCAAAATCAAAAGAGTATAGGTACTCCACCCAATTCATCTATCAAAGGTACAGATATTTTTTTGGAGAAGATATAACTGAAACTTTGGTTGTCAGAATGAACACTAACCCTTTCTATGAGAAGGTAATGTAACCATCTATTTTGAGAAATCCTTTCATATTTGAGTTTGACCCCATGGGTCAGATAATTATTTTTATGTGTCCTAATCTATTTGGACCCATAGAAAACTAAGTGATCACACTGTATATGAAAACAATAGAAACCTGAACATGATTCATCTAATAAGAACACATATACATTCCCATAATCTCGAAGAGTGAAAACTAATGTAAAAGATATAAAAAATTTCAACAAATAAAAATGACATAGAAAATTTCCTTCAACAATAACATCACTCCATTATGAGTGTGGGAGATCATTAGAGAATTTAGATTTGAGAAATACTTAATAACTATATAGTAATATCCATCCAATCTGAAGAATCTTTGTATCTCAAAAACATTATTCCATTGATCCCATTTTATAACAATCTTATTCTTTATAGGATGGACTAAGATTTCAGGTTCTAAAAACATGTGTCCCCATAACCCCACTTCTCATATCAAGAAATTATGTTTTGAAAGATTCTTTTAATTTCTGTGATCTCTTGATATTTCAATGCCTACTCCCATTGACTCATATATCCTCCATATTTTTAGAGTAAAAAAATTATCATTAAAAAAATACCTCTATAAGTTAATTAAGTTTGTCATGGAATATTATGTTCATGAAATCCACAATGAAAATATGAGAAATGGTTAGGTAAAAGGGAATAATTAAATAGTCAAAGTGACCAAACCTACTACTGAAAGTTTTCTTTGGAATATTAGATGGTTTAATTTTCAATGGATGATAACCAGAATGAATTTTAATATCCAAGAACCACTTTCCCCCAATAAAATGTTCAAACAAATCATCAATCCATGGTAATGGATAATTTTTCATTACCATAACTCATTTTTGTTTTTTCTAATCACCATATAGGATAATTTAATCACAAGATTTCATCTAAAAGAGAATATGTGAATACCATAGTGACACAATAGGTCATATGAATATTTTTTGTAATATATCATACAAATATGAATTAAACACATTCAACATTTTTTGTTTCCATATATTAAGAAGGAATTGATATCGGATGAGTACCAAGTACTAAATCAACAGTTTACTCTACCACTCATACAAGTTGTTTACTTGAGAAATCAAAATGAAATATTTTGTGAAATTCAATAGTGATGGTAGGGATATCATCACTCAAACATTATCACCCTATGTGAAAAGTGAAAAATATGATATTACCCTACTAAAATGTAGAAGAGATAGAATATATCTACTCGAAATTGGATCCAATTCTCCCTAAAAGACATGTCACACCCCACCAGGTTTAGTAAAGGAGACTCGTTGAAGTTCATGATAAATTTAGGACTTATTAGAAATCATAAAATCCATATTTTGGATTAAATAAAGGGGATTCATATCAATAACTAGAAAACCTTTGGTATGTTCAAAATCTAATTAGGAGAAAATAAAATAAGTACATCAAATAACATGACCTATCTTCATTCGGATGGGTCTAGGGATATCCACCACATTTTTTAAAAGCTCTATATGAAGATTTATCATGTTCACAACTTGAGGTTATATAAACAAGTGAGGCGAATTGGTGTTAAATAATTTAGTTGATAATGATGAATATATTTTGATGGTACCTATCTATGTTAATAAAACTGCATCTTCTTTCTCTTTAAAATCTTCCACTATGTGAAAAAACTTTTTTCTGTATGCCTATGGTTGGAACCCCTTATATCATGATTCATATGATTCCACAACATTATTTTTTGGTTTTAATGATCTTTTGCAACTACTTAGAGTAGAAATAAATTAGTAGAACTTTTGTAGGATTCCTGAGTAAACCCCCAAACCATATATCATGGGTGAGTTAGTACAAAACCACTTCATAATCCCATGTTTGATAGAGTGGAATACATTCAAAGGTCGTCTTCTCGAGATAGTATTAAGTCTTGAAGATTATTTCTTTCAAGATCCACATTGAGGCTCATCATGCTGTCACATTCCCTTGATAGAACACACTTAACTTCCATTGGGAGAAAAGGGGACTCCCGTCGACCCTAACATACAATCTAGATCAATCTCATCTGTCAATTCTCTATCACGTAAATCTATATATGAAGTGAGATTCAATATAAACACATGCCATTTTATATCATCATAAAGAACCGTATAAAATATTTGATCCTTCATTATATCATTTTTATAATAAAGGGATCAAACAGAATGAGCTTAGAGAAATAGTTCTCATACTATTTCACTGTCATGTCACTCTGGTTGAAGTTATGGAACACAATAAATGTTTTCAAGAAAATCGATTCTAGATATAAATGATCAATGAAAATAAATCTAATGTTCTTTTTCTCTAAAACGCCTTGTTTCTTTTCTATCACCCTCAAATTACACCATTTGCTACTCGATCCTTCCAACACGAAGGTAGAGAAGGTTTCCTTAATCGAGTATCAATTTTCCAATAACTAAATAGAAGCTCAGTCATTTTAAACTAGTCCTCATCCTCTTGAATATCATTAGATAATAAGAATTTAAGTGTGTTGTATCGAAGAAACTCTTTATCATGATTATAATATTAATCCATTTTAGGTTCCAAAAGTAGATCCTAAATGGGAATGAGTGATGATGTATGTCCCAGAAATTCGACATCATGCACTAATATCTTAGTAAGATTATATTTCACTATAGGATTCTCTCATAATGTTTCACTAGAAGAATCCTTCTGGGGCCTAACAAAACATCTTCTTAGTGGAATTATTGTACACATCATCAAAAAAAATAAGAATCATTAACATTTCACAGATCAAGGATACATTTATCAATTACACATGAATATCAATTATATTTATTAGAATTTATGATCTAGTTTTCAACAAACTCAATTTGATGGTTGGTAAGACACTATAATGAAATCAAAAAAATTCTTTGAGATGCCTTTACCAAACACCCATGGTGACTTAATGATTTTTATGATGTAGATGGACAAGATCTCACTCGTAACTAACTAATAATCCCCATAAATCATATCTCCTATCACCAAGACATCCCAAAAATATACCAACATAATGGGAAGATGAACGACCTTATACCTATGAAAAAAATTTCACAATCATTCCCAAAATCTCCAATTCCCTGATAGCTGATTTTTACAAGAAATGGCCTGAATTGAATTCATAGTCCTCAAGGGTTGGTGACTAGTACCTAGTATCCTAGAAGATCAAGAGGGAATAATTTTTTCCACAAATCTGTTTATGCTAAAGATACAATTTGGTATTATCCATGCTTAAAAAAGTGGAATATACCATAATTAAAATAGTAAGAAAATCCTTAAATTTTACATCATCACAGTACTAATCAACTATCTAGATAAAATCTCACAAATTACATGAAATAAGTGGATCACATATCCATTGGCCGCATCCATGACTCTAGGTCAGAATGTTAAAAAACATCCACCACCTCATTAAGGTACTTTCCCTTTTATTAGATCTATCATAATATAATCTATAATTTCCCAAAGGTATTGGTAGGGTGTTATATAAGCATCCTTTTAGGGTCTCACCATGTGTATCATAAACTATACTATATATATAAACCAATTATTATCTCATATAAAATCGATTAATTAAAGGAAAATTATTTATTTATTTTCATAAAAATCATTCAAATCATATGATGACAAATATATAAAAACTAGATTAAAATGAAATTTTATATAAAAAATTTATCTAAATGAGTTAAAATGAGTAAAATAGTTCAATAATAAATGGAATGTATGATCAAGTCATGTAAAGAAAAGTAAAAGGATAACAAGCCCTTTGGCACGTTAGTTTCTGGTAATGGTATCCTCATATATCAAATTTATATATAAATTTGTTCACATTGAAATCAACACTCCATTGTGGGAGCCAATATGGAGAATAAATCTATACCATGTCAGAGGATAAATTAAATGAAATATATCCACATATGGTTTAGTTAGTGTTTTCATTGTAAAAAAATTCAATGGAGTTAGTGTCCTAGTGTTTTTATACCATTTACCAACTATCTACCCAGGTTTCCATGGCCCCCAACAATTAATAAATCATTCATGTAAAAACCAACTCAATAATGTATTAGGGGACCAATTATAGGTAATAATTTGTTTCAAAATAATTAATCATTCAATATTCCATTACCTAACAATAATTTTTCAATGTGCCATTTTTTATTTAAAAAATAAATCATGGTTTTCATTAATTTTATACCAAAAGGGAAATATCTTTTAATTAATGCTTTTCTTCTATGATAAATATCCATTTAATTTAATCAAATATTTTTCAAATCAAGCCAATATTTTTCACAAATTCACCTAAATATTTTAATTCCATTGAAATTTCTGGGTTTTCATCAATTTCATACAAATCATAAATTCCATAATCAGTGACTTAAAATCATTATTTTTAACTATTTTAAAAACTTATTTCAAAACAATAAAATAACATAGGGTTTTAATTGAATGTATATATATTATGAAATCACCAAACTTGGGATTTACAAAGAATAATGGGAATAATGACTTCATGAAACACAACCAATATTCAGGATCCATCAATAGATAGTTTAGATATATCAATAACATAATACCTTTTCAAACTATAAGGAATAGAGAAGATAATATTGGAATAATACACATGAGTACAGAGTAAATTAATAAAAGGATTTTAAATGAGATCAACTATGGTTAGATCTTCCAAGAAAACTTATTTGGTGATCCAAACCTACTTCCTGAGAACCATCAAGTCCACGGAAAAATAGTATGGTCGATTGCGATTTTATTATCAGTTAAAATGTGTTTCTTGAGATTTAAAAAAATATAATTTTAATGTGATAAAAAACTCAAGCTCCGGGTCTATTGGAGAGGTCACACTGTTTTTAGTACTTTTTCATAATCCATAGGATTCACTTTTTGTTGTATGGTTTGAATTCACTATTACATTGACCTTATTCTAAATATCATACACCAAAATATTCAAAGGCACGTTGTTTTTGATAGAGGACCCATTTTTTGGAAAAAAAATTGTACCCCTTCCATTCGCCCCAAAATTGATTCATGATATTCTGAGCCAAACTGAATTTTTTCCCTAACAATGCACCAACTGTAACCTTCCCCTTAAAGATCAATAATATTTAAACTTCCACCAAAACAACCTAAAAAGGACCACTAACTAATTTTATAACAAAAATATTCATGAGGTACCAATAAAAAAGGAAAAAATTAAAATGAGGGAAATAATATGGTTGGAACTATTCAAGAAATTTGATTACTAATACATAACCACCCTAGAAAGAAAAAAATGGTTGATGATGAATTGAGTAAGAGGGATCATGAAAATATTACCACAATGAGTACTAACAAAGACCATATATATAAAGACAAAGTAAATATGGATACAATTATATTTATAAAAGGTGATACATCATATATTTTCTAATAAGTTTCATAATAAACCATTATATAAAAGATAGTGAAGCCCCAGTTTGACGATAAGGACATGAAAGGAATTTTTATTGATGTAAAAGATGTGATATTAATATAATTAATATTTAGATATAGAGTGTTGAATTTTTGAAGGAGGTTATGTGATATATTGGTATAATAGTTGAGGAGGAACGTGATATATGATGATTTTAAATGAAATTTATCTATACACCATTTTAGAGTAATGTATTTTTGGTTTAAAGATAATATTAAGGGTTGGATGGTATTAAAAATGAAATTGTATACTACGTGTGCCAATTAAATGTATTCCATCATGTAAAGGTTGGAAAAAACATCATCAGTGATTCATGAATCCTCTATCCTATGCCTATATACAATGGGGACAATATTAAACTTTAAATTAAAATTAGAATTTTGATGACTCCATGGAAGAATGATGTTATATGGGTCTTTTTCACTGAACATTCTATGTATAATTATTTATTATTAATAATATATGATCCAAAACTTGATCATCGTTCATGAATCTATATAATGGAAACCATAAGGCCTCATGGGGAACCTCATTCAATTTTCATGTCCATGACCCTTGATTCTAATAAAAATTATGGATGATTCTTCAATGGTCTCTTGAAACTATGATACATTTAATCACCACATTCAGTCCACAAATATATTCTTACTATAAATGTAAAATAATGGGATTTCAATACATACTATGATCATGTAATAATGAATTCTAGGGTATTTAGGATCTGTATCCACATTCAGTGTAATTTTCATTTAATAATAGATCACATTTGATTATCCACAATGAAATATACTAATATTTTTATAAGAATAGGTAGAATAATGATACCTATTTGAATGAAGTGTGATAAATAATGATATTTTGAATAGATATTGTGTTAGGGAATATTTTTACAGGATAGAATATTTACGTTCATACTGTTTTAAACATGTACAGGGAATTCCAACTATTTTATATTGAACCAGACAACCACTTTTTCTCCAAGGCAGAGGGAAACCCATTTCATGTTAAACAATCCCATATAATAAAAAATTAAAATAATAGTAATAAAAAGAAATTAAAGGAATTTTTGTAGGGGGAATATATTCTTAACGTTTTACCCATAGAAGAGAGTTATAAGGTTTTGTAAAAATTACATGTTAATCTATATATAAACTGGGGTTTTTGAAATACTATAAAAAATTGGTGAAAAGTCTTTCTGATTAGAAATTATACCAAAAAATTAATAATTACATAAAATATTAAATGATTTATTACTAATGAAATGAATTTCAAATCCAACATATGTTTTCTCATTTGAGGGAATAGATTATCAACCTGAATTGTCTTATAATGAAGTGTATGTATATATTATTGAATTTTGATTTAAGTATTTTTTGAATCAGGAAAAATAGATAGTGAAATTTATTTGGATAAATCACAAAAATGTAGATTAAACCTTTAATATAATTGATAATATGAGGAAATATATCTATTTTTTTTAATTCCTTATATATTCGACAAATTATAAGAAGAAATTATTTAAATGGTAGAAAATTTAATTCATGAGATCCTACTATAGCAGGTAAGCACCATATAATAAATTATCAAATAATACATGCTCTAAATTGTATTTATTCACTAATACATTTAAATTTAAATTTCATAATTTCATAATTTTATTTTTCAAATAGAAATTTCATTTCATAAATTTTCATAATGATTTTAGATTTAGGTAAATGTTTTGGATTTTTTAGAAATGATTTATTTTTATATTATTAGTGAAAATAGATTTTTGTTAAAATAATGAATTTTATGAAATCAATATGATGTAACTATAAAATAAAACTCACAATAAAAATTTATAGAAAAATATATTTCTTATGAAAAACCTTATAAATTTTAGTATATTATGTTTAATTTTTAAACCTGTATTTTATATTTTTAAATGTATTTTTCATTTTTGATGAATAATATTTTACATTAATATTCAAATATATTTAAAAATTACGTTATAAAAAGTTTTTGATAACAAATCATATTCAATTAATAGAAAATTTTGAATCATTAATTCCACATTAATTAAAATTTTCCATTTTATTTTTATGACTAAAAGAAAAATTACAATGATAAATACTAGTTACCGCAGTAAAAGTAAGAAATTGAAAAATTGAAAAATCTAATGGTGATATTTAAAATCATGTTTAATGTGTATTTTTAATTTAATCATATAAAATTTCTCAACCATATCACAAACATAATCCAATATTTCTAAAAATTTTATACATTTTCCTTTAGACTGACTATCCATTATTACAAAGTTATGGTTATTGACAAAAAATAAAATAATTTTGTACTTATTATAGGGGTCTCTCACGAAAGAGTAATACAACTCCTTAAATCATTTATCCTAATGAAAATATAAATTTTATGAATCTGCGTTAATCCAATATTACCACCATAATCATCTTGAAAATTAGTTTTAACTTAATCCCTCTATTTTCAAGGGATCTTCTATGACAATACCAATGTTCTCCCTATGAGTAACCTTTTTAAATTTAGTATTAATTATATATTACCCATAGAATTATCATTTTCTCATACCCACATGAAAAAATTAGTATTTTATATATACTAATTCCTATTATTTTATTTGAATAATCATTAACCACATTATCCTTGATTCCTTAATGAAAATGAATATGTGATTTGTGTTCATGTGCAGACTACAACCTCTAAGAAGAAATGTGTTTTCTTTTCCATAACCATAAAACATAGAAAATCCAAATAGAGAACAATGAAATTAAATATGATATATATAAAATATTATATATCTAATATAATAAACCATGTTTCCCCATTATTCCATTCCATGGAAAATGAAATCATCATCCATGTGTTTGTGGGTAGTGTTGCCTCCATAGAACAATGAATTCTAATTATCTTCATTTACCCCAATCATGGATGGATTTAAGAATTTGTTTCTAGAATAAATATGATATTTACAACACTTTTAATGGTTTATTAACACAAATTTAACAACCTATAAATTTTATTAATAATAATAAATCTTTATAAAATTAACATTATTTAAGAAGAAGACTAAGAGAAAAAACATTTTATTTATATTATATAATATTTTCAACTCCATTAATTCTTATTATAATTTTATAAAATTGTAATATATCATTAATATATAAAATACATCTAACAATTATTCTTCTGGTATAATGATATTAAAACTAAACCACCTCATAATAATGGATTACTATGGGAATTTAATTTCAGGTAATATATTATATTAATAATTATATAATGATTTTTTTATTTTAATATAATCATTTCACTCATTCTTTAATAAACCACCTTTTAATAGCATTGATTTACTAAAGTGTTACCAATACCGATTTCATATTTTGGAATCCAATCCCAACTTCCAATAGAATAAAATTTTAAATTTATAAATAATTATGATTAATAAATAAGATTTCATTTTATTATCTACAAATGTTTAATTTTGTAAGGAAAATAAAAAATAGTGTTGCTATTATGAAACTAGTACATAATATTATAACTACAAACACCCAATGTAGAAAATAATTAGAATTTATAAAAATTATTTCTCTATATGAAGAGTATAAATGAAAATGGATATGAGTAAGGTTTTTAATTAAGTTATTAAGATATATTTGTATAAGATATATCTATTTAAAGAACGTCCATGGATGTCATGATAAGAGGTAAAGGTTTCACATCATAAAATCCTCTCTTTGAGGCATGTTTTTTATTCTGCATCCAATTATCACTATGTGGTATATATACTCACTACTTGAGATGTGATATTATGAAATTAATTTTTTCCTTTTAATTTTTTGATAAATTTTAATCCCTATCTTTCAATATTATTTCGTTGATTTTTTATTGAATATATATTTGGTTTTTATGTCTCAATTTTATTTTTTTGGGACTCTTGTTATATTTTCCACTTTTTAGGGTGAATACATTTCCATGAAATAATTTTTACTATATCAATCATCAATTTAAATTTATTATAATTATGTATTATTTTCCCCCTTATATTATTTGTATTTCAATTGTTATAAACAATTTTTTCTTTTATTCTAGAGTTATGATATTTTTTTCTAATATACAAACCTAGGAGAAATAAACTAAATTTTTTTTGGTTGAGTATTAATTTAGTTATCTCTTTATGGAATTATGAGTGTGCAAAAGACTAAACTCCTTTCTATTAACTCCCAAGGTATATGATTTGGGATATTCATATATTATTTATGAACAATGATGAAAAATTTATCCAATCATTTTTTTGGTCTCCTACAATTGAAAATATTGATCACAAATATTATCTAAATGGAAACCCTAGTACACTAAAATATCATTTCCACCATATATCTTTGATAAAGTCATATCATGCTGCATTGATAATACCCCACAGCTTCTATGTTGATTAAGTGATGTTCTAAAACACATCCACATTATTCATTTGAATGGGGAATTATTTGTGATTTTACTTATTATTACTAATATATCTATGTTTTTATTCATCAAGAGGGTCCCTAGAGAATGGTATTAATTGAATAATTGACTATTTTGTTGAATTAATTGCACATATACTAGTAACAGGTGGGCCTCATAATTATATAGTCTCTCAATGCATCGATAATTCTCGTGAGAAAAAACATATAAGGTTTTGGTGTATACCTCTCCCCATATCAATAATGTACCTTATAATATGGTCTTGGAATCATTTTTTAGGGTCCAATATTATTACTTCCATTTGTATGTGATCAATGGTTATTGGTATCCATGATTTAATTTATTTTTATGGATATATATTGAAATATGTTTTAATTGATTAAAGGTTTAGGTTGTTTCCCCATTAATTACATGTCACGTGTTCCATGATTATGTTATGATAGTGTCTCTTATTATATACTTATTACTTTATTATGATCTCAACCTTATTTATTTTTATTTTCATAGAAAACATATGGTATAACTATATTTAATATTCATTGATATTAGAGAATGAATAATATTTTTATCGCGATGTGTTAATGTTGTGCCTTATCTTTCCAAATGTAATGTATATATCTAACTAGTCTTCCAAGACTAAAAAGTTATTAAATACTAGAGGAAACATTTTAATTTCACATATATTATAATATTAATATTGCCTATAGTTTTATAGAGTTTGGCATATTATATTAATGGAATAATGTATGATTAAATTATATGTCACACATAATATTGGATATATGAAGGGAGACCCTAGTGGAACTTCAATCCATTAGTTAAAGAATTAATATTCAAACATGAAATTTTAATTATATCTTGGTAGTATGCATTGAAAATTTATATGACTTATTTCTGAAAAAACCCAGTATTGTGATTTTATGACACCATAGTGATGATATTTGGTGATATTCTCGTGAATGTCTCATGTTTTTGTTTTTGAAACATTTCCACATTCTGATTCATGTAATTATAATATTTTTATTCATCATAAAAATATATTAATGATCTTATATTCATGTTATAATGTAATACCCCCACCAATTCTTATTGATGTAATTTAGTGATTTCATTTTTTAACACATACTAAGCATCTAATCTCACCCATTTCATATAATTCAATTTCCCTAGGTTATGAAAAAAATAAATACGTGTGACATCTCTAAAATTATATCAATTTTTGAGGAATTGTTTTATTTGTTCAATATATTTTTGGGATTAAGAATGATCTTATATAGTTGAAAAAATATTGTTAAATGAAAAGGACATCAGTTATTTTAGTTAATGTATTTTCATAATTCACTAAAACTCTAAACCTAAAAGGATAAAACAATGAATTTTAATGAAATATTTTTTTAATTAATGTACTTGATATTATCAAAGCCATCAGGTATCATATTTTTTAGAATTAATTTTCATTTATGTTAACTATAATGTCTTAAAAATCATGATTTTTGTTATATGTAGAAAAAATAAAAATAAAATCTCCAAATACTATAAGAGAAATGATAATATATATATATATATGAAAAATGTGATTTATCAATGAAATAAACACCATTAGGGAAATTGTACCTCTACTTAGAATAAAAAATAGTATGATTTACATAACTAATTTAAAAATATTTCTAACAAATGGTATTATGGTCGTCATAAATGATAAAAAACTTATTTACATCCTAATTTTAATTGAAACATCAATCAATATGATTTATATGAAATTAATTATTTTTTTCTAAATTATCTTTTTGTGAACAATAAATAAGAATAAAAATCTAAAATCTTTCTTAAAAAATAGTATCACCACTTCTCATAAAAAACCTTTTGGCTGATTAATCCATTCCTTTAAAAATAATCCAAACACACATTAAATATGATTAAATATAATGGAACCATAATAAATTAAAAAAATTAGGTCATTATAGTTCTAGGAGAAGGATAAATTGAAAACATTACATACCTATTCAATGATACACTTAAAAATATATAAGAAAAACAAATGAATATTTGCCTATAAAAATTGAATTTTTATACAAATAATTTATTTCCAAAGTTAGAAGGAAAAATACTACCAAAAATTAGATTCAAAATATATAGTATATTATGGCTTAGCAAAATAGTATTTATATTCCTTTCACCATAAAATGTGTGAAAAAATTAATCAGGTGAAATAAAAACCTCTCCAACTATAGAAATTGATTTGATCCATCATTTTCACTAATATAATCCTTCCCAGTGATAAAGTGATATAAATTCTAGGAAATCTGTTGAGATATAAAGATTTTCTATAATTATGGAAAATAGGGAAAAGTGTATCATATTTATTTATTATCTCCCAATTATGTATCAATCATTATAAAATAGGGAACTATTTTTTAATAAAATCATGGTCAACATGCAACCTTCTAGAGATAAACTGGTGTCATAAATGTAAATATATTTACCTTGATATGATCAAAAATGTTCCTTGTATAGTTAGATGTTAAACATCTAAATCATCTAGTATATAGTTTATTTCAATGTTTTTCCCCTAGTTATTTTTGGTCAAACCCAACTAAGGGTTATTATCCATCGTATTTTGATACTTAAGTCAATAATGTATAGGAATGTTGGAAATAATCCCCAATATTCACTATTGATTAAAATTTCTAATACTAGATTCCCAAAATATTAAATGAAAAAAATTAATAGACAATAAACCATTTCACACCCAGGATATACTTGCATTTAATATATATTAATGTTTTTATTTTCCCCAAATGAACACATTGATAATATGTAACTAAATGTATTTATTTAATAAAAAAGAAAACTCATATTTTGCTAGATTTGAACTCTTGGATCTCTTTTTAGACATCCACTCACACAACCCCCAATTCTACTAGAATCCCACTCCCATCAACATCTATAAAATAAAATAACATTATATTATATTGAGTAAATGAAGAGAAAAAAGGTCATTGTATGAGAATATAAAATAATATACTTAACAATCACAAAATTATTAACGTCCTTTCTATAAGAAGATATATTGAAAAAATACGATTTTCATATATTTTAGATCAAAGCCTCATGTCAAAACTCTGGCCATTGATGTCGTCATTGGTTATTGATTTCAAAGAAAACCACACAAAATCCAGAAAATTGGTCGTTGGTGTATTATGAAATTAAAATATACACAAAATAATTTTTGATTAATAATTAACTTCCTAAATTTCTACATAAACTCAAAACACATCATGACACTAACTATGAAACTTTTAATATTTTTATATCTCTCTTGGATTATATTGATTTAAATATCCACTATTAACATGCATATAACAAATTAATTTTTATATGATTTTATCCCATAATTTTATTACACACACTTCTAATGGCCCCTCTTATTTTAGCCGTAAAAATATTCACAATTAATTTTTTTTAAAATTTGCAATGAATCCCCTTTAAAAAAATTTCTTAATCCTAGTAGATCTTATACAAATTCAATATAAGTTTCCACTCCATTTAAAAAGAACAAAATTTTCAACATGGGAGGAATTACAATTTACTCATAACTAATATTCATCAATGAAGACATGTAAAGTGAACTGTGCATAACACAAAATAATTGACAACAACAATGTATAGATTCTAAATTCACTTATAAACCATGATTACAAAACATACAAATGAATGTATTTAGTATTTCTCTAAAGTTAGTAAATTTAATCCACTAATGGAACAAAAAATTTATATCTTGTATGATTATTATTTAACAAACACATAAAAAAACATAAATCATGAATGTAAAAAATTAAATTATTTTCGTCACATTAAATAAGAACTCGCATAATGAAATTTTCTAATAAATATACCCATTCTAAACTACATACAAATTTTTATTTTCATTATTATTTTATGAAAGCGCATCAACAAAATTAAAAATATTTTCCTTCTCAAATAATATTCTATTTAAAATACCACATTGAATTATTAGTTCTAGGGAGTGATTTTAAATCCATGAACATATAATGAATACATTTGGAAATTCATTCCCATGTAAAAAAATATGAAACAAAAAAACAGTCAAACACGAACCCAATTCCCATCCCAACCTAGAATGATTGAAAACAAATATGAAGGAAAAAATAATGAAATAGACATCAATTGATTCTCTAAAAATTTATACAACATAAAATTTATGGCAACTTGAATTTAAATTTAGAATGGTTAAAGACAACTTTTTATGACTTCATTTGTAGTTCCATTCACCATTACTACATACTGAGAATCATATCATAATAATTTACATGACAAAACAATTATAAAAAGATTAAAAGATTTACAAAGGGATAAAACAAACTTTTTAAAAATAATTTTCAATCAAATATATCGGAAAATAATTTTATAAAAAAGAAATTTTATTAATTTTATATAAATTTAAGTCCAATTAAAACTATATGAGAATAAAAAAATACTATATTGTGACTAACATGTTGTAAAAATTTGATAAATGAGAAAATAATAATGGAAATTAAATAAACTGCCAATTTCAACACTATTAACACACTAAGAACTTTATGACATATCACTAATAAATATGGAAGCCTTCAATTAAGCTATATCAAAAACATCAAAATAAATATATACAACAATTTATTTACGTATCGGGAGAGTACATGATTAACCAATAGTATTTATTCAAATAACTCGAATGGTTTATCTTGCATGTGATATATGAAAAGGTTTAGATCAATTTCATATTTAATAAAATAGAAAAACGTTTCATGAATATATATTCAATGAATAAAATTTAAAATTAATAATAATATTATTTCAAACATCACAAGATAATCTAATTTGTAGTATATTTTATAATAATTCTTTCAAATATACCACTCCAATAATATTGATAATTCATAAGGAAACCTAAACCGATTCTCTAAAATCAAAGCCATAATTTATCAATAAAATCAATATCAATCCATTTTAATAAATAATAATTTATTTGAAGTGATGATCCAATTTTTTTAACATCATATCATAATCATCCTATATCATCAAAGTAATCAGAATATTAAGATAATACCAGAAATAGGTTAAATTCATTAATGATCATAGTTTCTTTTAAAATGGATATTTGTATCATCAACAAAAAATACTATCTATGAATTGTAACACCCCACCCCTAAATCATTTTCTTGAAGAAGTGGAGAGGACTACTTGGCCTTAAGAGGTCTTCCCAAGATGCCAAAGGCTGACAATAAATGCTGAGGGCTTCAAGATCAAATTGGGGAATGATTTTCCCTTAAGACAAAACCAACCAAACCATCCATTAACCACCACTATATGATTCATGTCAATAAAACATTACAACATGAATAACCAAAATACATCCAAATGTTCCAAAATACAACCCAAAACAATACAACCAGACTTGTCTACCCCACATCAGTGTACAAGTAGAAACCAAACAACAAACACTACTATCCAAGACCCCACCATAGCTCCACACCAAGCTCCGAGCTCCAAGCTCCACCAATACATCACAATTCACCCCTAAATGAGGGAGATGCCTTACCTTTGGTCACGTCATGGTACATAACTTGTACAAAGACACCAACATTCCAAAGTAGGTGGTGAGTACTAAAACTCAGTAGGATTTACCCAAATTACTTCCCTACACATGCCACTAGGATAAAACTATTAGCACATTTATATAAAAAAATTATATAAAATAATCCCAAGTGAAACCATCACCATAAGCCATAATATCTTTACTAAGCCATCTCACCCAAACCAAGAAACCAATGGAAATACAACCAACATGCCACAAGCCATTTCATCATTCATACATTAGAAAAAAATATTCCATATTGCAAAGAAGTGTGCAACAAACAACCAAAACAAAAACACGATGGAGCTTCTATCCAACCCGTTCACCCATTCACAACTAGTGTCTCTTACCATCCACTTATCCTTTGATGGTGGACCTTCCATCGACTATCCATCCCCTTTTAATAGTGGTACTTCTCACCACTTCCACACAACATTCCAATCAAGCCAAACCAAGCATATCTCCCACCAAGGTCACTACAACATCCAATCAACCAATTCCATTGCATATCAATCCACTTCAATAAATCACCAATTTATAGAAAACCATTTTCCATGCCAAACAGAATTTCAATAAAAGAACTCATTATTGAAAACCATTTCCATCAATCAGTTTCAAAAATATACTATAGCATCACAGTTTAAAATCTCTATTTTAAAATCCACAATGATAGCATTTCCCCACAAAACCCCCCTTTCACCAAAAATCCCCAAATGGATTTCTAACTAACTTTTCACATAAAAACACAATTAATTTCAGTCCAACCTAATTAATTGGAAACAAAAACCACTATATCTAACCAAGTGGTGTAGAGAGAGAAGCCACCTACCTTTAGGGTTCTCAAGAAATCGACCCATAACCAACTGCACCTCAAATCCAGCGAACACACCACTGAAGCCTCTCAAGATCCCATTCCATAACATTAAAAATCCTTAAAATCAACATTCAAGGAAACCATAACCATAGATCTACACAAAAAAAATGTTTACATCTAGAAAAACATGAAAGAGAGGGATATAGAACTAGAGGAAAACACAAGGGAATGAAGAGGAGAGACTTACCAGGGAGAAACTACTTTCAAACTGCCTTGAAACCCCTTTGAATCTCTTCCTAAATGAGTAGGAGAGCCCCTCCAACCCTTGAGAACCAAAAATCATGAGTGAGTCTCGAGTGGGAGGAAATGTGGATTGGAATGAGCCAAGCCCGAGTGAGACTAGGTTTTAAAACCCTATCTTTATGTGGCCGCACAGTTAGCCTGCATGGTTTGGTAAACTGTGCACTAACCATGCGCATGATACTACCTCGGGAGCAAGGGTCTACATGGTTACATCACACAGTTTGGAAAACCGTGTGCAGGCCATGCGAAGCCTACTGTCTCCCCCTGCATGGTTTTCTAGAGCATCTGCACTGTTTCCCCTAACTGTGCTCAAACCATGCACCCATAGAAAATCCTCCAAACTCATCTGAAACCATTACAAACTCTCCCACCCTCTTCCAAACTAAACCAATGCACTTTAAACACATAAAAAGTCATAAACAATGGCTACATACTTCAAACTGGGGCTGCTATATTCTCCCCACCATTGGACTTTCCATCTTCGGAATATAGTTAACCTTACCTTTGCCGAAAGAGCTCAGGCCACTACTCGATCATCTCTATCTCTGGATCCCAAGTCTCCTCTTGAATCTGACTATTCTGCCACAAAGCACGAACTAAACCAATATTTTTACCACACAAGACATTATCTTTCCTATCCACAACCCTCACTGTCACGTGCACCAACAAAGAATCTGGTTCTAGTTCAAAATGATCCCATCGAATCACATGGTCATGATCCGGCTGATACTTTTTCAACTAGGACACATGAAACACATTTTCCACCACACTGAACCTATTTGGAAAAGTCAAACGATAATCCACCTCACCAACCCAATCAAGAATCTCAAAAGGCCCAATATACCTTGGATATAACTTTCACTTATTCCCAAACTGATGATGTCCCAACATAGGAGAGATCCTCAAGAAAACATGATCACTCACCTCGAACGACAACAGTCTTCGATGATGATCAACATAATATTTTTGATGACTCTAAGTCGTCTCCATTCTCTTTCTTATCATCTTGATCTTCTCTGTAGTCTCATGGACAAGGCTTGGTCCAACCATCGAGGACTATACTATTTCCACCCAACATAGTGGAGAACGACACGACTGCCCTTACAACACTTAAAATAGAGCCATATGTATGGATTACTGAAAACTGTTATTGCACAAAAACTCAACCAATGACAAGTGATCCTCCCACAAGCCACCAAAATCCATGACACAAGCCTGCAAGAAATCCTCCAGAGTTTTTATCATCCTCTCAGATTAACCATCCGTCTGAGTGTGATACGATGTGCTCATAGTCAACTGTGTCCCAAGGGCTTGCTGCAAGTATTTCTAGAAACGAGATTTAAACCCTAGATCTCTATCTGATAAAATCAATACTGGAAAACCATGCTCTTTACCAGCTCCCGGATATAGATTTTGGATATATCTTCCACCGTATGAGATTCACGAATCGGGTTGAAATGGGCCGACGTCGTTAGCCAATCCAATATCACCCAAATGGAATCATGCTTTCTAGCCGTTCTTGGGAGACCTGTCACAAAATCCATCACTATTTGTTCCAACTTTCAAATAGGGATTGGTAAAGACTGGAACATTCTTGATGGCCTCTGATTCTCTCCCTTGACCTACTGACAATTCAAGCATCTCAAAACAAACCCATCGACACTTCTTTTCATACTAGCCCACCAGAACTACGCCTTTAGTGATTTATACATTTTTTGAATTCCAGGATGAATATCCCAGTTAGAATGATGATATTCCCTAAGAAGATCCTCTTGACAAGCAACTAGTATAGCCATCTGATTCTGAAAACACACAACTGAATCTCCATTCAGTTGCAAACCCTCAATGGTCTCCTCACCATTGAGTCTCGACCCCATGGTCACACACTCAGAATCAGATATATGTGCCTATTTAACCAAGCCAACCAATTCAGGAATCAAAAAAACTAGAAAGAATATATCTCTATCACCCAGGTCCTGACATTCCAACCGCATATCAGCTATAACCGACATCAACTGCCACTGGTCCGATGTCTGTTTCACCGTATGAGTATATGATTTTCTACTTAATGAATCTCTCACCAAATTTCCCTTACCTAGTGTATAAATTATGTCAAAATCAAACATTTGGAGATATTCCATCCATCTCCTTTGCCTCAAGTTTTAATCCCTTTGTGAGAAAATGTGTTTCAAGACCTTATGATCTTTATATACTGAGAATTACTCACCGAAGAGATAATGATGCCACACTTTCAAAGCATGGACCACTGTTGAAAATTCCAAATCATGAGTTGGGTAGTTATTCTTATTTAACCTCATCTGCTGTGAGCCATACACAACCACATGATTCCCTTGCATGAGAACGCACCCCAACCCTGATCCTGGTGCATCACGATACACCACATACCCTTTTCCTAGTTCTAAAAAACAATGATTGGTACTGATTTAAGGCGCCTCTTTAGCTCTTTGAAACCCTACTGTCATTTTTCATTCCATTGGAATGGAACATTCTTTCTTGTCAAAGTTTTCATCGGTGAAGCCTAACGTGAAAAATAACGAACAAAACACCGATAATACCCAGCAAGACCAAGAAAACTTTGTACCTCAAACACAGTCTTTGGTGGTTTCTAGGAGATAACAGCCTCTACCTTTTCCAGATCCACTGAAACACCGCTTTTAGAAATCACATGGCCAAGAAAATGAACTTCATGTATCCAAAAGTCACACTTTTACAATTTGGCATACAACCGATTATCACTCAAGATCCCAAGAACTGTCTCCAAATGCTTCTCATGATCCATCCTTATCTTTTAATACACCAGAATATCATCTAAAAACACCACCACAAATGAATCCATATATATCTAAAATATCGGATTCATCAATTCCATAAAAACCACTGGCACATTCATTAGACCAAAGGGTGTAACCACAAATTCCTAATGGCCATATCTACTTATGAATTTTGTTTTAGGAATATCGTCCTACTTTACCCGCAATTGATGATATCTTGATCTCATGTCGATCTTGGAGAACCACTGGGCTCCCCTCAACTAGTCGAACAAATCCTAAATTCGTGGAAGTGGATATCTAGACTTTATCGCAACATGGTTAATTCTATGATAATCAACATAGATCCTCAATGTTCCATCCACCTTTTTCACAAAAAACACCAGTGCATCCCACAGGGGCGTGCATGCTAGATAAACCCTTTGTTTTTTAACTCTTATAATTGGACTTTCAATTCCCAAAATTCAGTAGGTACCATCCGGTAAGACGGAAGTGAGATAGGATTGGTCCCCAGAAGGAGATCAATCATAAACTCCACTTCTCTTGTGGGAGGTAACCCATAGAAATCTTCACCAAAACATCCATGAACCGATCCACCACTGCTGTAAGAACACTCTACTCAACACCATCTGCCGATTCCAATGACAACACTGCCAACTGATATAATAACATGCCCACTTCTAGTTCCAACAAACTCCTTGCACCCATCCTTTCATGCCTCTCTCCTCTAAAGAGATGTCTAACACCATAGTGTGTCGTAAAATCCATTGTTCGTGCATCACAGTCGATATGGGACTTAAAAGCCACCATCCAATCTATTCTCAGGATTAAATCATACCCATCCATCTCATGCATTGAGAAATTCCACATTAGATCAACCTTGTCCACAACGATACAACATTCTCTACACAAGAAGGCACAACACTCTCTTCTACCCATAAGAGTTTGATGTTTTAAAACCGAGGGCATCATTTCTACCCTTAAACCCACCAAATAAACCACTCATGTAGAAAAAAAAGTGTGTGAAACACCCGTATCAAACAACACTTGTATCAAGGTAGAATTTAAAAGAATAGTAATGTGCACCGTGGATAGTCCCAACTGATCACCCACCACAACCTGCTCAGCTCCAAACACATGTTTGTTTTCCACACCCTACTCTTTATTGCCCTGCTGAGGTGTTGTGGTATTCCATGAATTACCATGACCCACTTTACTCTGCTAATGAGGGGTGTGCTGTTTTCCCTGTCCCGTCGAAGCATACGACCTATGTGATCCCTGAGAAGTATCACGTGCACCAGACCTCTGAGAATTCTGACAATAACGCTGCAGCTTCCCCATATGCATAAAATTATGACATGCTCGAGGTTGTTCCATACAATATCGCTTGATGTGGCTCATCGAACCACACTTAAAACATCCTAATTTTCTCTGGGGAATCGGTGGAAGATTCACTGATCCTACCATCGGATTATGTGCCATACTTTCACCTAGGTAATAAGTGTCCCTCCTCTACTTGAACCCAGTGTTAGAGTTCCCACTATACCCCATCGGTACCACCGTGATTCCTCCACCTGGAGCGCCCAACAGATCCCGCTCAGCCACTGAGGCTCTATTCACCAAATCTGTGTAATCGTCTATACAAATTACTGTTATCTTTGAACGGATTTCTTACCTTAACCCCGCTTCAAAGATCCTTTCCTTCGACGATGTGCTACCCGCCACCTCGGGTGAAAACCTCACTATGTTCAGAAACATAGCTGCATACTCCATCACATACATAAGCTCTTGCTTCAAACTGAATAAATCAATCGTATGCTGAATTATGAATGTATGTGGGTAGAATTGTTTTTTAAAAAATTCCTCAAGTCCTTCCTACGTCATACCCTATTCCGTTCTAGCTTGAACCACCAACTCCCACCACAGTATGGAAAGATCTTCCAACAAATATTTTCCCATCTTCACATCCAACTGTACAGGTGTTCCCATGAATTCGAAGATCTTTTTCATTCTATTCAACCATTCTTCTTCCCTCTCTAGCTTTGAATCACCCCTGAAGATGGGTGGATTCTGCTTTTGAAACTAAACCACATGATCCACATGCCTTGTGTCATCCATTTTATTTCCACTTTCCACAGCTTCAAAAGCCTGCACTATGTTTTGCACTAGTTATTCGTTCACCTAAGGCTCAGGTGCAACCATGTTCTCATCAGCCACTTCAGGTTTGTCTCTACGACGCCTAACCAGTGACATTTCTATAAACAGAAAATGAACAACCTTGAGTCACACTTCTGTAGACATCCTGAATTTCCATTTCAAATCACATTACACAATTCTATCACAATGAGGCATTCCACCTTTCCACATTTTCCATGTTTCAATATTTTAAAAACCAAACCATTATCAAACTACCATATTTATTCACATTTCAATTTACCACATTTGAAAAATCATTTCTCAATTTATCCCATAAATCATTATGCCCAAGGAAATATGCATCTTACTGGGAAGTCATTTTTGTCATGCATGTCATACTCATCTCACTGGCTACACCCATGACAATGAGATATACAATGCCTATAAGTGTCTCTAAACCACTTATGTACCCAACTCCGTCAGAACTTGAATTTCAGCATAAAAGGGTTAGCTACATCCTTTTAGGCTATACATTCCTAGTTCTGACATTCCTATTCATTTCTACCATCCCAACTCTAGGAATATAACACAATGAATATCAACTCCAAAACCATGGTGACAATGCAACTGAACAACTGCTCTCACTTGAAAGCTAAGGACCAAACAAACTCATACCACTTGTAACACCCCGCCCCTACCTCATTGACTAGAGGAGGTGATGAGGGGTACTTGGCCTTAAATGACAATCCCAAGATGCCAAAGGCAAGGAATAAATGTCTAAGGCTTCAAGATCAAATTGGGTAATGATTTTCCCTTAAGGAAAAACCAACCAAACCATCCATTAACCACAACTATATGATGAGTGTCAATAAAATGTTCTGACATGAATTACCAAAAGAAAAAAAATGGTCCACATTAGAACCCAAAACAATACAACCAGACATGTCCACCCCACATCAGAGTACATGAAGAAACCAAACAACAAACACTACGAGCCATAACACCACCACAGCTCCACACCATGTTCTAAGCTCCAAGCTCCACCAAAACAACAAAATGCACCACAAAAGGTGGGAGATGCATTACCTTTTCCAAGATCACGGTACACAACATCTTCAAAGACACCAACATGACAAAGCATGGGGTGAGAACTAAAAATTAGTAATATTTCCCCAAATGAATTCACTACACATGACACTAGGATAAGATCGTTAGAACATTTACATAAAACAATTTATATAAAATAATCCCAAGTGCAACCATCACCATAAGCCATCATACCCTTACTAATCCATCTCACCCAAACCAAGAAACCAAGAGAAAGACAACCAAACATGCCACAAGCCATTTCATCATTCACACATTAGCATGAAAATTTCCGACTTGCAAAGCAGTGCACAACAAACAACCAAAACAACCAAACAGTGGAGCTTCCATCCAACCTGTTCACCCATTCACAACTAGTGTATTTTCCCGTCCACTTATACTTTTATGGTGGCCCTTAAATCAACTACCCAACCCCTTTTTAAATTGGTACTTATCTCCACTTCGACAAAACATTCCAATCAAGCCAAACGAAGCATATCACCCACCAAGGTCACAACAACATGCAATCAACCAATTCCATTTCATATCAATCCACTTCAATAAATCACTCATTTATTGAAAACAATTTTCCATTCCAAACAACATTTCAATAAAACAATATCTATATTTGAAAACCATTTCCATCAATAATTTTCACAAATCTACCATAGCATCCAATTTTAAAATCTCCATTTTAAAATCCACAATGATAGCATTTCACCATAAACCCCCCTTTTCCCCAAAAATCCCCAAAAGGATTTCCAACCAAATTTTTACATCAAACCATAATTAATATCAATCCAACAAAATTAATCAATAACAAAAACCACTATATATATCCATGTTGAGTGAAGAGATAGTCCACCTACCTTTAGGGTTCTCGAGAAATCGACCCACAAGAAACCGCACCTCAAATCTGGTGAACGCATCACCAAAAACTCTCTAGATCACTTTACCTAACATGAAAAAACCTTAAAATCAACATTCATGGCAACCATAACCCTAGATCTACACACAACAAGTGTAGACCTAGAAAACCACGAAAGAGAGGGATTTAGATCTAGAGGAAAACACAAGGGAATCAAGAGGAGAGACTTACCCGAGAGAAACCAATTTCAAACCGCCTTGAAACCCATTTGAATCACTTCCAAAACGATTTGGAGATCCCATCCAACCCTTGAGAACAAAAAATCCTAAGTGAGGATCGAGTGTAAGGAAATTTCGAGTGGAATGGTGGAAGCCCGAGTGAACCCAGGTTTTCAAACCCTATTTTTAAATGGCTACATGGTTAGCCCGCACTATTTAGCAAATTGTGCCCTAACCGTGCACATGCTACTGCCTCGGGAGAAAGGGTATGAAGGGTTGCCTCACATGGTTTGGAAAACCATGCACATGCCGTGCGGAGCCTACTATCTCCCCCGACATGGTTTCCTGGAGAATCCGCACAGTTTCCCCAAACTGTGCTCAAACCGCTGACCCATAAAAAATCTTCCAAATTCATCTGAAACCGTTAAAATCTCTACCAACCTCTTCCCAACTCAACCCATAAACTTTAAACACATAATAAGGCCTAAAAAAGGCTAAACACCTCAAACCGTGGGTGATAGATGACCACCCATTTGAAACAACCCAATTATTCACATTCAATGTTTAGGAGTCGTCTTATTCAAGTCTCAGATAAAATGGTGGTCCTTATTTAGAGATATATTTCTTTTAAATATTTATCATTTCAAATGCATTTGTTTAAAATCAAATGGTCCTTATATTTATTTATGTCATTTTAAAAAAAGCATTCCCCATATATAAATATTATATACATCTAATCTATTTTCTTTAAAACCCATTAATATTAATGGATCTTTCATTTTTTACACCATATTCAAATAATCAATCATAAAATCCAAAACCAACACTTTTTAGGAAAAACCACTAATTTTAATTATTCAATTATTTTACACAGAAACCAAAAATTATCATTTTAGTAATAATCATGACTGGGAAATCAGTGGTTGATATTCACTTCTACACTTCATAAATAGATAATTCGTTATCATTAAAATTATTATATCTACCAAACATAAAAGAATTTTTCGGAATAAATGGGTTTATAAACAATAGACTTATTTAATTACATCAATCCACCACACTCTATCATCATGTTCTAGAAATTAATTACACAATCCTTCATATTATTTGTTCATTCAATAATGTTGGAGTTAATACAATTCTAAAAGACATAGACCTAAAATAAATAATAATTCAAGTCAAATTTACCCTCAATCAAATGTTCTATGATCTATAAAATATGAAAAAAATATTTTTGGAGTAGTAAATGAATAAAAAATCACACAAAAGACCCTTAAATGTTCATTTGGGAAAAATATGGTGTTTAATAGGGATAAAATAGGAATATATTTTGTCTTTAATAAAAAAAATAACTTTACTAGTTGGGTACTATTATTATTCACAATTTTTTATATTTATCATTAATAATGAAAATACTCTAAATAATCCCAAGATCTGTATGTTTAGCTTTCATGACTAGTTTAACATTCTCCTTTCCATGAGAATAAACTTCCACTAAAACAAACATTCTTGGGAATTATAAATGGCCAACAAGACTATTCTTAGCCAAAATTCCCTCAAACCTTTCATTTTCAACCACTTTTTTATCATAACTCAAGAAATAAATATACTAAAATAGTTATTTGACACCCATAATTCTATAATTGTGAGAAAAATCTAGAACATGCTTATATTTGTGGCATGTTATGTTCTCATATTCTCATATGATTGACACGATACGTATTCAATAATTTCTGTCTACCTATTTAGAGAATCAATATTAGAATAGTTAAATTATAGGGGATTGACTTATTCCACGACACCTATAAATAATATTTTTTATATAAATAGTTTATGTAAATATTAAAATGATTTATAGAGATATATAAGTTGTAAAAACATATATAAATATATATTTGTTCAAGCGAGATCGCACTACAACTATTAATTGTTGGGGTAACAATGAAGAGTTTCCATACAGAACCATTTTCATGTGGTTTTGAATTAGTAATTATTAATTATTTTCAAATATATAAAGGGTTAAATTTTTATATATAGGATTATATGAATTTCCATTCAATGTGAAATAATTTTATTATCAAAACGTTATAGTTATTATGTGATATTTTTTCACAAATTTATTTTTGATATGGTTTCAAAATAATTTATATCCTAAATTCCATAAAGTGATTTTTTTATATGGTTAATGACTCTTTATTGATAATTGTAGATGAAAACATTTATTTAATAAAACATTCATACCATATTGTATAAAATAATGCTTTTCATGTTGTAAAATCAATTATATTATATCACATTTTATTATTACCACATATATGTGTCAATATGAGTCATATAATATTAACATTCATATATCAATTCTTCTTAAATTGTTATCTTTAAATTGGGAACCAAATGATTTTATGATAAATTTAAATATATTTAAAATGTAAATCATTAAATGATATAATGATTTAATACATAATAATAATAATAATTTTTTGAAATGTAGTATGAATGTTGTAATATACTAAAAAACTAAACTAGAATTTGAGAGAACATCATATAATTGGTTCTTACTTCATATTTTGAGGAACATTTATAGATTGAGATTCATGGATCATTTTAATTTATATGTAATAATGTTATATGTCTCTATGAGAAGATATTGGACAATTTTGATAATGGTTTCTTATATTTATTATCAACCTATTCGGTTAGATCTTGTTATATAAGTTTCGAATCATTCAAAAACATTCTATGAGTGTTTTATATCATCTAATTATATATAAACTCTATTAATAATATGTCATATACATTATGAATTATATCATATCATGAATGTGATGATTTATAAAAGACAATAAAAATTATTTATTTGTTCTTAAATGACTCTATAAACATATTGAATATAAGTTGAAAAAGATATGTGAATAGTTAAAATTATATTGGAAGTGATCAAAAAACTATAGTTGATATAATTATAAAAATTTCATCGATATAATATAAATCATGGAGTTAAATATAAATATCTAGTACTTCACCCGTGCAATCCCATGGCACTATAAAAAATCCATATTATCAATAATAGAATAATAGTTATGAAACATAATAAATCATATTAATATTGGAAATGTTTCAAAAAAATGACTGGTACATCTAAAGGAAAATAAGGTACAATAAGAAGTCATTTATAGACATAGGAATCTTAGAGTAACAAACAACATGTGATAAGTAAAAGATAAAAATTAACCTAGAAAAGAACACAAAGTCAGCGGAATGTTGCATCAACCAAACCCATTCCAAGAATATGTAGAGGATAGAAAATCTCTCTTCACATGATTAGTTACAGTAGTTCTGTAGTGACATGATCCCAAAACCCAATACCACCATTTGTGTATCTGACCTAAAATATTTTAGAATAGCAGCGTCAGTGATAGATAATTATGAACAGAAAAGGAAAATAATAACATGTATCATAAATTATATAGTAAATGAATTGAAAAAAACTAGATGTAATAAGAAACAATAAAACATGATGTAATAGGGTACCAGAATATCTTTGTCGATGTTGTTGGGGATCCCAATAATTGCATCTTTGAGGCCAATCCAAATTTCGTATAAGTTAATTATAGAAACAAAATGAACTCACAAAACTATATTTCCAAAAATACAGAATGGTTATAGATCTAAAATTGCAATACCTCAAAAATCACAGAAGCTAATATCTGTGATAGATCACATTAATTTATGTACACCTATAATGAAGCACACTTGTAAGCCATATAACATGCTGAAACTCTAAAATAATTCATCATAGACTTGCCTAAAAATAAGAAATGTCCACACTATTGATTTAATTGAAATAAGAGACAATTAATAACAATAATTAATACATGAGTGGACTGTGTATGTGTGCCTATATAGGTGGAAAAAAGAGCAGAACATAGAATGTAGAAGTAATATTAACAAATTATGTGGAAAAAAAGTTACATAATGAGCAGCCTTGTATATGAAATACATAATGAAGAAATATATAAAAAAAATATTGAGTGGCTAGGAACAAAGGTTGACAAATTGATCATTTAAAGTTATATATTGAGTTTTATGTACTGTAATAAGATGCACCAGATCCCCAAAATGTTATATGTATCAACTATACAGAAATCCAGGGTGCCTAGGAAGAATTACAGGCTTCTCTTCCTCCACCAGAACCATCATTTCCGGCATCAAACCAACCATGAATGAGTCAGCAATATTTTATATTGTTCACTAATAAATAGATGTAATAGTAACGCTGACTGACTGTGAAAACAAATCAAAATGAACCCACTACGAAAATGTTTGATACCACATTCAAAAAAATAAAACAATTTAAAAAATTACGTTACATCCAAAGGTTATGAAATAGAAATGAATTGTTTAGATTGAAACTAATTCAATAATTCTACATACCCTTTTAACTTATGATTAATTATAAGGCAGTGCATGTGTAATGAATCATAAAAAACCAAGATGATGTTGTTGAACACATTAAGAGGCTGAAAGACATCATTGAAATTGAATCAATTTAGAGATAGTAATATAGTGTTCCACTGAAATATTCCCTTAATAAAACTAAATCTACATGCCCAAAAAAATAAAGGATAAACGTGAAGTCTTTTGATCACATATAGAAGCAGTATTTCTGTATAATAAACACAATTTCAATGAAAATGTAGTTGACAAGTTGATCATATCAAATATGAATCTTTAATAGATGGTGACAACTAAGGGGATATAATTCTTCCTTCAACTCCCAAAATATCTATACATTATGAAAAGGAAAGTTCATAACTATTTTCCTACATATAGTTGATAATATTAAGACTACACAAATCATACGTCAAATTATCTACAGCATTAGCTTATTATTTTATTGAATGGTATACATTATTTTTTGGTAGTATAAGATGGTCCCATGGTTTGGGAATATGCCAGCTATATCTACATGAAAAGAGGCTGCAAGATAATCATTCAGATGATCAATTTTAGAGGTAGTTGTATAGAGTGAAATCAAAAAATTATTATCAACATTCAGAACTCAACATTAAAAGAGGTAGCAAGACAATATTGTATGGGAATAAGGAACACATACCTAATGATTTAATTACTCTGAAAAATTATCCAACTACACATAAAATGGTCTACAAACTACAATGATGTCATTCTAACAGATTTTCATCCACACTACTATCGTAACCAACAGAGGAAATATAATGCCCTTAGTTGAGTGCGTAGAAATGTTTTGTAAAATGACATGGTCTAGTTACGAAATACATGGAGGATATTTGAGATATAGTACAAGTAGAATAAATTAATGACTAAGACAATAAAAAATTTTCCACAACTCATGCATTCTATCATAGCTTGTCTCTCCGAAGAAAAAGTTATCTCCAAAATGAATTTATAGTAAGCCATGTAACATTGAACACATGAATGAAACCCTCAATTAATTTTTATTTTATTAAATATAATGAAAACATAAAATAATGGTAAAGATAATAATATCCAAAAGCGTACTCCAAATGTGAAAACAAAGAGATTAAGTACTGTGTTTCTTTTAAAACAATAATAGAGATATTTGAGTAACATCAACAAAGCTAATAATATTTTTTCAACATGAATATTCGAACATATGAATTTTTGTGTGCATATAATGATTTTCCCAATAATGAAAGAAAAACATGAAATATTATAAGAACCTGCAAATATTTTCCAAAGATAAAGGAGTGGACACATCTGGGTCCACAATCAATGTCGTACAGAAATGATTTAAATTTATGAAAATGTAAACTCCAGAAAAATACTATAACTGAAGTTATTTTGTAATCTGATAACGTATATGAAAAAATGAAAATAATTAACTGTTGCAGTATTACCTCTCATATCTGCAGAAAATATTAGTCATTTTTTTCCAATTTTGTCTTTCAATTTATCCTTCATTTGAATTTCCACAGTTTCTACATGGCTTGTTTTACCGACATTGTCTGGAGATAAATGATAAATTTACTTAAAGACATCATTAGTGAAAAATTCAGTCGACATGTTTTTCTACATACATAATATAGTTAACAAAATTATTTCCTGTAACTATAACTGTAATCACAAAATAAATTAAAGGACTCTTAAACAACATGTATGGAATATAACATATATACAATTATACTACTGATAAAACTATAGTAGATGTTAAATATTCTGAGTCTCCCTTTTCACTTCTCAGAAATGATTTAGCAGTCTGATGATCCTATAGTGGAAGTATAAAAACAATGTTATAGTAAGTTGTGATTTAATTGCATGGCTATAAAGAAGAATTGGATTGAAAACATTATAACTCAGTCTCTTCAATACCACTACTTACTCTTGAACAACCACCTCTACGATGATCCTAAATTATTTTTATAATCGAAATAATGCTTTCCACATTATTATAACAAATCAATTTTGGAATATATAATATCCAGTACCTGATTCCCTGCGAAGCTGTCATTGAAATGGCTGATGTAGTTTTCATTGTTGCTGATGAAAGTTACCTTGTATGTGTTTTATTCTGTTGAAAAATGATGATTTGGAATATTTAAATTTGATACTTTAATGGATAGAAGAACATTTTATTGATTTGAACACATTTAATTCCATAGGAAAACCATACTCTTTATCATCCTAATTTCGAATTGAAATATAACGTTACTTAAAATGGAGAAATTATTATATGTCATCATGTAAAAAGGTCAGCATTGATACATGCATCACAATATTTCTTAACTCTTTAGTTGTTTTAGTTACATACTGCATGACTTGTTTATCAAAAAGTACTACCGAACATAAGTCAGTGATATCAGTCACAAGTCGCTGCACACTATACCTGTTGTTTTATAAATGTGAATAGAAATAAATTTATATGAAGTAACAAAAATCAAGACTATGAAATAATCAAATGAATCAAAAGCGCTTAACGAAAATAATAAATAAGAACCTGGGAGTAGTGAAAATTGGAGAAATTTTGAAATTGTTGCACCAAATTGTTCCATCAACACTGTGGACCTTTTTTATTCAAGACTTGCATGATTCGAAGAACCATTTGTATATGCTTGGTGTTTTCTTAATTGTAACTAAAATTAAGCACGTTTCAACCTATGGAACATTGAAAAATCAAAAATTTATAGGTTGTATATATTAATCATTTGTATAATACATTATAGCCTATAATGAAATTTTTAATGTGACGATATATTACATACTTTTACACACATTTTGACTTCATAAATGGTTTTTTTATTATCCCAACTAAGCATTGATGTTGAGGCAGTAATTGGGTATGTTGGCACTGGAATACAATATGATGATACCATTATTAACCCACATCTGATTTTTAAAAAAATAAAAGTCAGCATATTGAATAGAATGTGTACAATATAGATTTAGTGCACACTAGATTAGAAATAATGAACTCATAGTTAGACTTTATATTTATAATACCTATTTCCGAAATTTTATATATCGTCAATATCAAGTTTGAAAAGAAGTTTGGTCACATTAATTGTAGTTGTTACTATAACAGAGCATGAAAAGTGGTTGAAAATCTAATATAAGGGAATGTGGTATAAAAATTTAAAAAGCAATGAGTACTGGAAAGGGATCAAAGGCATTGTATGATTAGAAAGCATACTATCCAATTTCATCACTCTTAAAAGCTATAATATCAAAACAGTAGGTGACCAAATATTTTCTTCAAAGTAATGTTACATTTCATTTTCATTGTCACCCCATAAACTACATTTCACTTGAAACCAACCATATGAAAATATACAAGAAATGTGGAATTATTCTAATTTCTGGTCAGATCTACTAACAACACAATGACTCGACTTTCATCCTCTAAGACAATCTGCATCTTGAAATTGGAACTTCCCAAAGATTTAATAGGATACAAGCAAAATCAATTTCTAATAATCTCTAAAACGAATTTGAAAGAAAAAAATTGTAATGTAATGAAATTTTCATTATTTCAAAGACATCCATTATCTCTTATGACGGTGTAAAGACAACTGGTGAAAACAAATAGAAACTATTAATAAAACATCAACCAAACTTCCCCTATTAATTGTTCTTATAAAACCCTTCTCTGAATTATGTCTACAAAAAAAGTAAAATCTAAATAGAAATGTGGAAGTATTGCATCGCATGGTCGAACATGCATTGAGGATGTGAACAGTATGCGATAAGCATGTCTAGTCCCTAAGTATCTACCTTGATTATAATCTATTTGGATGTTTTGTATGAAATAGCATAGTCCTCTATGAAAATGATATTTAAATTTATAGATAATGTGAAGACCTTTAATAGTACAGTGTATCTTTGTTCCCTACATAATGAATTTATCATAGAATGTGTAAAATTGAAGAAAAGGCAGATCAATTTGACATTATTGATGTATAATAAATTAAACAAGTAATGTAAAAGTAAATAAATATATATAATTAACTATCTTAACTCACTTGTTGATCTCCAAGAATCAATTCAATGGAAACAACATCATTTGAGTACAAAGACGATGTGTTTCACGACAAATTGAAAATACGAACTTGTGTCTTCAATGTCTCATCAGCCTCAGGTGTGATCTCATTCAAAGGGTTAATTGATCATGGTAATTTTGAAACACTGTATCCTTTGAATTTTTATATAAAGAGAACATATTCAGAAACACTAATAATCATTAAATGACATATATCAGAGAAAAAGAAAACCAACAAAGATGTTGAATGAAATAAATTTAAATTATACCGAACAAAATGTTTCAAATATTTCTGTGTAGACAATATTATGCATGGCATCACAGTTTGTGGGATTACTGTCCCCAAGTATTATTTTCAAACCTAATGCTGTTATGAGTCTATATATAACAACATATAGTTGACCATGACATAATATAGGTTTTCGAAGATTTAACCCAATGGAAGACAACGATTGGCCTTGAATTTTGTTAATAGTCATAGCATATGAAACAATCAAAGGATATTTTCTTCTCTGTAGTTTGAAAGGCCATAGACTATCAGAGTGTGTCATATGTAATCTTGGAATGAATGAAAGATATCCTGAATTATATCCACACAAATGTTTTGATCTGATGACATGGTCACCATGTTTTGTAACAATCAAGAGAGTTTCATCACATAATCCATAAGATTGATCCACATTTCAAAGAAACATGATGGGCATGCCAATTTTGAGTGTAATTTTGTGGGCAGGAATCCCCGATATAGTAATACCATTTAATATATCAGATGTGTATATGTTTTCTAGCCTATACATATCAAAACATGAATCGCATACATAATATGAGTTGAAATCATCCTTTCCTTCATAACATGGGAGAGACATCATGTAGTCATCTACTTATTCAACAATATCATGAGTTAGATCTATGTTGGAACATTCATTATGATAATTGACTTTAGCATAGTTATTTAATAAATCAGGGTAAGTATGTTCTAAAATTGTGGAAATAGGATTTGCAGTTCAAGGAAGAAGATATTCTGAAAGATTTCTAATGATAGTTTCACCGTCATTCGACTCTCCACTACGACCATCCCCAATATCTAAAATCCATTTAACAAAGTTATCAACTTCATCTGAATTGGTGGAATGATTGGATTTTAGTCTCATATTCTTTTTCAATGTTAGAACTTGACAATATTTCCAAAAGTATGAATATACTATACTTGAAAACCCTATTTCATTTCTGTTACAACCTGGAATGACAGGTAGTATTTTCCTGAAATCACTGCCTAACACAACTGTTATACCACCGAATAGTAAGGTTGAATATTTTTCACATTTTCCTAACATTACATCTTTTAAAAGTAAGATATAGAGATTCAAAATAGTACTTATGAACCATCGGTGCCTCATCCCAAATAAATTGCATTGTTAATTGTATAATATTTGCAACATCACTTCCTTGCTGAATATTGCAAACAGAGATATCAGAAATAAAAATTGGAATAAAAAACATAGAATGTGTTGTCTACCCACCAGGTAGGAGTAATGATGAAATTCAACTACATGAAACAGCTATAACGACATCACCTTGCGGCCATAATAGAGATGTCAAGACATTCCAAATAAAAGTCTTACATGTTCCCCCATGTCCATGATTGAAAAAAACCACCAGCAACTAATTCTAGTGAAGAAATAATGTAATTCATCGCATCTTTTTTTGCATCAGAAAGTTTAGTCTCCATAATTAGATACGCATTCCGAAGTCTTTCTCTATTATAATTGATTTTATCTATTACTAACTTATTTATTTCTGAATAAAATTCATATTCTAGAGTTGGCATTGGTGGATAAAAATGAAGTGATCTACCATTCCTTTGAAGAAGCTTCTATATCTCATGCAAAGCATACATTTGTCTTTGATGATCAGTGACTGTCAAACCTATGAAATTTTCAAAAATAGTTTTAGAGTACTATTATAATGTTTAACCACTGTGATTCCCATTATCTGAATGAACAAATTCATATTTAATAAGGTAGATATTAAACACATTAGAGAGATTTCAATAAGTATTCAATAACTTAGTGGGCCAAAATCAAGGAAATAACTACTTAAAAGACTATAATTGTATACCAAGAATTTGCAGACTCTATTGTTGCACAAAATGAATGTCTTCACTGAGGATGTTCAAAGTTTCAAGACACACAATGTCAGGTTGAGACATATTTTTTGAGAACAACATGTAGGAAAAAAGTATGTACAGAGACTATCCCATAGTCGAAGTTGACACCTCCTTTATTGCTTCAATAAATTCCATGTCATCGGCATGTAGCCCTATTACAGAAAACGCCTACCAAAAAGTACCCTGAGTAATGTTGTTCACAGTATCAATATTCTCATATGAATTCACACCTCTGATTTTTGTCTACATTTACCATAAGTAATATTGTTCTCCAATTGTCGGTGGCACATAATAAAGTCTACCAATACAGAAGCCTTGTTTTCTTGGATGCCACTATTTGTCTCTACGGTGGAATACCAATCTTGTTTACAATTATTCTTACGTTAGACATTGACCTTCCTGATAAGAAACATTATCTTGAAACCAGAAAGATAGTATTGATTCTGAAATGTTACCCTTCCTCAAGATATCTTCAATATTATCATTATCATTATAGGTATGATTTTTTTGTCCGGGTAAATGGAAATTCATACTTTCTACTAGAGGATACCTATAGTGGAAATCATAAATAAATCATCCATGATGCCTCACAATGAGAGATGTACCGGAAATCATAATAAACCTTAATCTCGTCAACACACTTGCCTGACAACTCTTCATTGTTTTACTCATACAATGTAGTTTTAACACAATCATTACCTCTTCTAATATACTTAAAAAGATATTTGATAGAAGTTTATTGATTGAAAATGTTAATATTGAGATGATCTTGATACTTCAATAGTAATATAGAATTATATGGTACGAAAAACCAATTATCCAAAGGAATACAAAATTTCAAGATATTGTTTCCATCATTTAGTCATCAGTATAGAACGTACCCATCATCATCAATTGTGGTCAGATCAACTAATTTTTTTAGAAATAATTTAGTAGATATCTCATTCTTCATACAAGGAAAACTTCGATTCAAATCACCACATGGTCCGTGAATCATTAACTTTTTAACATCTTCATGACGATTTGGGAATTCCCCTTTATTTGGACCTTCAGAACATACATTGCTATCAATGCACGCAGGAGTATTCATTTTGTTTTTTTAGCATAGAAACAACGAAATCATTACATGAGGCAAGCCATGTTTTTGAAATTCCACTATATGAAAAACTACATTGAAATATTTTAAATAATTTTATAGATCAGTAAGGAATCAACAAAATATGAATATTTATAGCACGGTTAGTAATTTCTATAAAGATAGTTACCTGCTCATGAATTCTAAAAGAAACATCTGTCTCGTAAATCGTTCATCAACAGGTCAAGCTTAATATTGAATAATCTTGATATAATATGTGGGAAACCTGATGGACGATGATTGTAATGTGTAACAAATCTACTAATTTTAGGTCACACTAGATTTCGTGTAAATATTAAAAATAAATCAAGATATCCTGCCCAATTACATATTGACATAGTTTCTTCGTAATTCTAAATCATATACCTGGGACCACAAGTAAATTTTGAAGGTAAAATAATTTTTTTTCCACAATCATGTCCATCACGGTCACTACGAACAAAAGAATCATGCAAACCATTTTACAATTCAACCCTCAAGCGCTTTTTATTGAATCTAATGAAGGAAAGTCTTTGAGACTCTATCATTGTGTAAGCATCAACAAAAAACAGTTGCAACAACCTTCTTGAATGTTGTAAGGTTAAAGCATCATTGAAATGGAACTAAAAGTGATAGGAGAAGTACTCTCTCATTATAACCTTTCAAAGCATTGAACATATAGTGATTGATGTAATATGTTGTAATATGTTGTCTACATATCCATCATGAACACCTATGAAGATCAATGGATACTGCTGTTGAAGATACAAAGGATGAAGCTCATCAATCCGCTGTAACAGACCACATTTTCATTGAATAATAATATCTCTTTCATAGTTGAGATCGTCAATGTCACCGACAATAAGCATTGAATTCTCAGAATTAGTAGGCAAGTTGTATGTCCGTGCATCTATTTGTCTTCTCTTAAGTAGTCGCAGCCTTAAATTTTGAATTTCAGGATGATTCAGAACATCCATTGCACTAAAAAATGATGAGAAAGATATTTTTTCTCATGAAGCTTATGTTGTAGGTTTTAAACAATATTAAAATCAACAGATTGGTTTTCATTTGTATCAATATAATTACATGTTAAATTAAATTTAAATTTAAGTAAAAGTATTACAATAATGTTAATGTGTGTTCTTGTCAATGTAAAATTTATATGATGTTCCAAACCCTGTTATGACACTCATTAGCAGTATCATACACATACAGTTGGGAAATCCTGGGTGGTTCTCCCTCTAGAGGACACAAACTACCTATGAAATGGATGTTTTGGCTATTCAATCAGAATATATTTATATCTTGACCATTGTTGAGGGACCTATCTACCCTTTCACCCATTGACGTGAAAGCAAAAATATAATTGTAAATATGCATATTTTCTTGACATGATCTTTCCTCACTGGAGTTTTGTTCAAAGAACAACATTCTAAGGTACTGAGGACATGACAATAGAAATTCCAAATGAATTTTACCCAGTGAACGGCATAGAGAAGATCTTGGGTTATATTTGTTGCTACATTTTTCGTTTCTCTCATCAAACCGGAATAGTGAATCACAATACGGACATAGAATTGTTGGATCTCCAATATTAAAATATTTTTTCCAGTGAATAATGATTAAATATAATGTGTTAATATTAAGACATTATAAATTTCATCAATGAGCCTTGATTGGAATCCTACTGAGTAATACATAAATTTAACACATAAACCTATATTTTCTAATATGTGATGTACTTGTCTTCATTCAGTGGAATCATTAAATAAATCGAGAATCATAATACATAAAAAATAATTATACATTTTATGAAATTTTAGTATGGAATCACATGCCTGAAAAATGACGTGCACGATGTCCTTTCCCATTTCTGTCAACAGGTGTTGTTACACGAGTCTCTGAAAAGTCATTGGTAATTATAATTTGAAAATTCGGTGATTGGGTAGATGCTGATTTTAATTTACAGCTGAATACCCAAAGCATGATGATTTATATGTATATACTAATAAAAAAGAAAGAGTGATTACATGTTATTCCACACCTGTGTCGGGAAAATGAATGTGGTTGCCAACAATCAAATTAGGAAAAAAGTATCTTTTGTAAATGGAAAATGAAACTAATTACATTCGATGAAAGAGGAAAAATATATAAAGCCATGAAATCTTCTTACTCTGACGAGGGGGCAGGTGATGAGTAAGTGAGAATGTATCGTGCCGTCGTTAAAACTACCATACGTAATGAAGAAATAGTTAAGCATTCAATAGAAGGGGTATGTTTACTAAATGTTCTTCATAAGAATACGTTGACAAGATACATATAAAAGGGAACCTCATTTTCTGCATTGGATTCTGGTATATGTTTTGTTTTTCTACATCTGGAAAATACCGTTGGCGAAGTTACAGATTCATGACACTCTAAGAACATAATTGAAGAATAAACTAATTAGTCACTGGATTGACATTGTAAAAGAAGTAATCTAAAAAACTTTATGGTTACACTTCAATGAATGTTCCCATTGACTGAAATTTTTTAAAATTCCTTGTGTGCTCCTCCTTTTGGTGGTTCAATTTTTCTTGGCAATGGTTCACATGTTTTAGTAGAACATAAGTATGTATAGCCCATTGGTGAAATGATAGTAAATGTTGAAAAATACGTTAAAGTAGTGTATTGTATGAATGAAAAAAGGAAAAAATATTTGAAAAATATTTTTTATAGTTATGAAAAGATTTTACATTGAAAACATATTTACCAAATGGGACGTATTTTCTACATTGCTTTGTGGTATTTTTTTCTTTTGCACATCTGGAAAATTATGTGGAAAATTTTCATTCATCATTGTGAATTAAAATGATGAAAAAAGTAATTAATCACAAGAACAACATTTTAAATAAATTAATCAAAATAAAATTATTGTTACAATGTAATGGAAGTCACTGTTGACTAGAATTTCTAACAATGCAATGTGTGCTCTTCCTTTTGGTGGTGAAAATATTTTTATAGTGGTTTAAATGTTTTAGTAGAACATAGGTAAGTATAGTCCATCAAATATTTTCTAGTACATGTTGAGAATTGAAATAAATTAAAAAAATGTATAATATAAATGAAAATAAGGAAAACTTATTTTTCATATATTTTTTACAGTAATGAAAACTTTTTTTGTTGCTCGTTAAAACATATATTGGTGAAGAAGTTCCAAAATCACGAGGCAATGTCAATTTAATAGTAGATAAAATTATATAATCACTGATATTTGAAATTAAATTTTCCATTCTATTTTATGTTATTGTTTAATTGGAATTGAACTAACCATTGGTAGATAAAGGTGACAAAGGAATGTGCAGTCTACAATTCGACTTGGAAGTCATTTGTAAAGCTTCATATGTTGTAGGCAACTATAGTCAGATGGTGAAATATTTGTACATGTATATACTTGTAAATTAGTTAACAAAATTACGGAATCATTTCAGCTAGTGTGACTAACTATCTACCTTTTTGTTGATTTCTCATTAGCATTCATCTCTGCATCCATGCATTTCTCGATGTTGATGTTGACTACATCTTTGTATCGGTCTTCTTTTTGTTGAATTAACAAGCGTTGGAAGGAAACCATAGTATGTTTATGTGTTGGTAGATTGTATTAAACATATAATGTGTAGAAAATGTTTTATTTTTCTACCATTGAATGGAAATATAAATGTTTTTTTGGAAAATTCAATGACTAGCAACTCATGCATGGAAGCTAATGAATGCATATAGTTTAAAATGATTTTTTTGAATCACTAAAGTATATATTAACTTCGTACATTCCGATACATGTTAGTTAGTATCTTTTAATGAAAGAAATCTGTACATGTGGTATTCAGAGAAAATGCATATTGTTTTACCTCTTTAATAATCCTTACCGAATAGTTTGATTTACTGTTGATGCTCTAAGAAGTGGTTGCACATGAAGATGACCTCTCTGGTTGAGTAATTGTGTAACCAATACCTATGATTGTATTTATTTCACCTAAAATAGACATCAAATAATTATTATGGTGAAATCACTAGGGATTATAACATGTTTTTCTACTTATACTAATAATTAATCAGCTGCGGGAAGTGGAGTTTCACTTTGTATAGGTTGTTACTGCATAAACAAATGGAAAATTATAATTTAAGGTACACAAATTTGCAGTAAAAGGTGATAATTTGAATTTAATTCCATAACTATAGAGGAGGTGTTATATGGGAGTAGTATATTAACACGATATCCTTAGTTTAGGAAGACATAGGTTGTTCATGGGTGTTGAATCTAAAACCAATTTCTTTGGTTGAGGAATATCGTATGATGGGTTGCAGCAGAAAACCAATTTGGGATCCAATGGTGAGGAACATCTTGGGGAGTGTAGAGGGAGAATAAGGGGTCAATATTCTATAGACATTGATGATTTCCGGGATATACTGAAGTGTAGATCCTACGAGCTCAATACAGTCATTGTGGGTAGCGACGGAAGCATTGAAAGTTTAGATCGACAAAAGAAGGAAGACCACGTCGGAGATGCAAGCCTATGGAGATGCAAGCCTTCAAAGATGCGATCATGTGGAGATGTGGGATGTAGATGAAGGGTTGATGATAGATATGGGTCACGACAGAAGTACAGAAACTCTAAGGTCAAATGCAGGAGAGGTTGTGTGGGTAAATTGGGAACGTGGTAGATAGTACCGCAGGTGTGAAGCGGGGGAGAATCTAAGAAGTAGTGATGTGGTTTAATTTTTAGGGTGACACGTTTTCTAGAGGAACCCATCATTAGTATAGAAAATAGATTTGTAACACCCTATGATTTTAGTAATTATTTAATAAATACCCTATTGAATATATTTAATCATATAAAACACCAAAAAAACATTAGAACAATTCTATGAAGTAAATATTAATGTTATAATATTTACATTCAATTATATTTAATAAATTGATGTAACTATATTATGAAATTTATGTGAAAAGGGAGAAGAAATGGAATTGATTTGTTTGAGTCTTCCTTATAAGTACTATTTGTCTGATCATGTAAAGGATGTATTGTCACTATGATATTCCTTAAACCAAGCCCATGTTAAGCTTCCACAATTGTGGAATGGAAAACAAGTTATATGGGAGAATTTCAAGTAGATGGAAATCACTAAATGATATATTCTATCCAAATCACCACTAGTGAGGGCCACCATATCTTATCTCGTACTTAGATCTTATGAAGCGGTCTTGAGGGGTTTTACAAGTATAAGTTATGATGATATTAACATATAATTATTAATATAATAAATGATCTCATTATATATAATTTTTGTAAAAATTAATTTAAAATTAAATTTAAAATGTATTGTTTAATGAAATGTGTTGAATCATTTATATGAGATTAGTAATAATTTTTTAACATTAGGAATGAAACCAATTAATGTTTCAAAGTCCTGTTTTTATAAGAATTATATTTTACTATATATTCGGTATTTTTTCATAAAAAATTAAATAGATCACTTTTTAGAAATGAATTAAATTAAATATATTGATAATATAAATAAATAAATAATTTAATACTCATTTAATGATTTTTTACTTAGAATAGAATTAAAATAATATAATTTATTCTAAAAAATAAATTTATCTTAATATTGTTTTACCACCTTTTATGTTATAATATTGATATTAATTATCAATAATTTTTTATATTTAATAAATTAAAATGGATTTCATATTAGGAATCATGGATTTTATGTTAGGTAACATGGTTAAATTCATTTTTGGGAAAAAAATTATTATGATAAAAATTAGTCACAATAATAATGTTCAAAATGAGGTAAATTTTTTAAATCAATACGTAGAGGAAAAAAATATCTCAAAACATCAAATATAAATGCTTAGAAGAGCTATTTATTGACCATAGCTTATTTCTCTCTAATTATCACTTTTGGATCCAATTTTTTGAATAATGAATCTCTTTTTGGTTTTATAAATTAATATTCAAATAATGTCCACCACTCTTTCCTATAGAATAACCTCTTCACAATACCACTTTTTACATATAAATCTCACCAGCTCAACCAAACCCTAAAAAAATCTAAACATCCATATTTTCCACCTCCTAGAGGTTTTGGTCTCACTAAAATACAAATTTAAAAGGTCATAATGTGTGGTTTAAAGGAGCATATGAAAGAAGAGGTAACTATTTTATCCAAGTTCATTCAAGTATGATTATTTATCCACCTCCCCTAATTATATTATAACCATCCCAGTATAATGAAATTAAATACATTATTATTTTTAATGGTTTTTATATTCATGGAAAATCCATTATATACCTTCATTCCATTCATTAGAAAATATAAACTCTGTTCATGTCATGAACAATTTACCACCTCCATGAATGAGAGCATTTATTTTTCATCGCCCCCATGAATTATTTTATTAACAAGTGTATTTAATGAAATACTATAATTTTAATGACCTAATTTAGATTCCATTTTGATAAATTTTTAATTTTTAATTAATATTAACTATAAAGTTTTATTAAAAATAAATAAACCTAAAAAAATATAATGAGATGATTTTCATAATTTTAATCTATTTTTTATAACCAGTAGAACTGTATGAATTTTTAACTATGTAATGAAAAATGAAACATTTAATAACAATTAAGAATATTAAGAATATATTATATAACTCATTTTACCACATTGATCATAACAAAGTAGTTGTGGGGAAATGTATTATACAACCCCAATTTGAAGGTAAGATAAAAAACTATAATATTAATTGTGTGTAATTTGATAATAAATAGACCATTAAAAAAATATACATGAAATTTTATTGAATAAAATATATAATAAACTTAATTTGACAACTCGTGGGGTTACATGCATTAATGAAGTGAGATGGGGCTTGAGGTAAGGGTTTTTTGTGTCAATTTCAATTACATGTGACATGTTTCCTTTTATAAACCAATTTACATTTATACATATTAAAAACCACCCTACCAAATTCACAGACCAAATAATTCTTTATTGTGGGAGTTTTAATTTCATTTAATCTCTTATTTTTCCTTATCCATTAATTCGTACATTACCTTTATAATAATGAAGTTTTTTTATATTATTTTCTTCCATTAATTTATAAAAATTATTCATGAAATTCATCCTTATATTTTTTTTCCTATACCCTGTGATGGAATTATATTCTAATTATTCTTTATTTTCTGGTTTTTTCAAATTTTATTTATATTTAACCTCATTTTGGTTAATAATTCGATCATATTGTTTCTTGTATATAGAATAAAATTTATCTGATCTTTAAAATCATGTCTCTTTCTCATCTATGTTCATATTATTTATATTATTTCAAGAGTGTATTTACCTATAATTAAATGATTTTTATGTTTTATTTCCATTGTCATTGAATTTTTTTAAAATTATTTAAGTAGTCCTTATTGACATTTCATCGTGATCCATTTTTATGTTCTGTTAAAAAGTGAGAAAAATTTAATTTTTACCATTTACTGCATGAACCAATTTTTTTCATTTGTAATCATTATTTATAATTAGAACTCTTATTAATGAGTATATGATTTTTTCAAATAAAATCATATTCACAATTTTATGGGAAGTTTCATTTTAAAAATATGGTTTAATGTTTTAGAACAATAAAAATTTACATTATTCATCTTATGTTTATTTTTATATTCAACTCTAAGTTTTTCATATTTGGCATTATTTAATTTTGAGGAAACAATATTTTGAATTATATAAAATTTATGTTTTTTAATGTTATGTTTTATTAACAATGAATGGTGTTTTTTAAGCAACTTATAATTTTTATTCCAATTAGGTTACAAAATAATTAGGGAAAATATTTTTATAGTTATGGTTTAATTTTACTCTATTACTCTTAACATATTATTCCTTTGGAGTTATGCCTCATTTATTACTTTATATGTTCCTTAGGATCATGAAAAAAAAACTAATAATGGGTTTTTAACCAGTGGATTACATTTAAAATTTAAATTTCTCTCAAATTAACACCTAAAAGATTTTGAAGTTTATGTACTTATAATCCTTTTTATAATAAACTCACAAGCATGAAATTATAAGAAAGTGGTTTATGGGATGGATGATTTAAATTTATTTTCCTTAGTGTGAGAACCCACATCCCTTCTATGGTGACTCATATAAGACTATGAAAAATCACTATTTATAACAAGTGAATGATACTTGTGCCATCTCCAATTATACTTCGTCTATATTTTGATATGAATAATTATTATTTCCAACATTAGTTAAAAAATATTATTATGTTTTCAATACAACAATAATTATGAAATTTTTTATACATGACAATATAATTTGACATGAAATATTTTTCCATTTTTTCTCTATTTTGTTAGGTTTCCATATATTGTATCCTCCATTGATCTAATGTAATCTGTCTGAAGTTCATTACTGAAATAGTTCATGTTTTTAGATCTAATATTTGATTATTTTTCAAAACATATGTTCCTAAAAAATACTTAGAAAATATATCTAATATACTCTATATGATAGATCTGACAGACCCCTCTATTTTATTTTTATATTGAAAATAATTTTTGTAACTCTTCTTTGACTCATTATCCAATTATTATGATCAGTTCCTCTCTTCTTTAACCATTTTTTTGAATACTTATAATACTCAAAACATCAGTGTGTCAGTATTTTCACATTAATGAATATTGCTTATTTGATACTTCTAACCCCTATTTATATGTGGAATTAAAATATAATGGGCATGGTATACAATTTCATTTTCCCTCCAATATGAAACTAGTTGGAAGCTTCTCAATAGTTCCAGAGTTATGTTGAATATTCTCAAACCACTATGAAAACACCGTATATGCATCCTTTCTTAAAAATACATAATCTTTTTTCAACGTAACTTCTTCATAATTTCTTAAACTCAGAAAGATAATATAATTTGATATGTTGAATTTTTTTAAATTGTTTTGGGGATAAAAAAATTTATGTAATTATTTATCAAAAACCTTGAGTGGTGGAATTCCTTTCTAATATATTCTTTAATAACTCCTTCATCCAGTAAAAAATCCTCAATTCTTCACTTTTCTTTATCTGGATGTCCCTATCCAGTCATCCTCATTTGGAAAAAAAAAATTATAAGTCACATTGATTTTCAAAACGCAGTCTCATACAAAATCATTAAATCATCTTTTAGATAACATTGATAATGTTCATCGGATGCTCAACCACCCAAGAGAGTCCTCTTTATTTTTTTTACATCCATATATAGTTCATAAATTATCCATGTAATGGTTCATCATATGATGGAGTTGAAACATCTTATTCAATACTCTTAGCTCTTTAGAACTATACACTCTATAAATAATGTGACATAAAATTTTCCACTTGAATAATAGAAAAACTATCTAATCAGAAACTACATCTACTATAATCTAGTAACCCTTATACATTGAAGATTGTTTACTATGTATTTATTAAATTCTAAATAATTCTTTCAGAAATGACTCTATCCATCCAATTACAAAATCCAATCTTTATGAATTAGTACTTTTTTATTCTTTGGACTTATTATATATTATTCAAACATAGAAACTTTATATTTTTTCCAAACATTTTCCACTAACATAAATTATGTTCTTTTCTGTGTCATAATCTTTTTACCCAGAAATTGAACATTAATTACATGAAATTAATGGAAATACTATTCTTACACATTGAATAATTTTATTTAACCTTAGGATAGATTCTTCTAACATAATGGAGCTTACAAAATTCTGCATGATCCGTAATGAAACAAATTTAAGACCTTTACGTAACTCTTGTACAGTAACATGAACTTCATCTTCTAATAATAAAACTTTGTCTAATGAAATGTGTTTTTGAATTTTTATGAAAAGTATAATCTGGTGATCAATTTTTACTTCAATTCTCCATGGAATCGATACCATTCATCAAAATCAAATCACTAGGATTTTGGGTAATTCATAGAAGTGTATCTAGAACATAATGTCTAGAAATCTTCATCTAGTACACTATGTTTGGTAAACATGATATCCAACTTCACAAAAATTCTAGGTTAATGAAAATTTTAATGATTTTTGAAACATTTTTGATTTTCTTATAATTTTTTAACTTAGGTAAATAATTTAAAAAAATATGAAACACAATTCACCTCCTCTAAAAAAATCCAAAAGTAAACTAATATTAATATCTTTCAGAAACATCTTTCCCACTTTTTTAATAAAGGAGCATTGAAAATATAATATTTCAAAAAATACAAAACATTTTAATAGTAACATCTCAAATGATCTTTAATATCCCCCTTTGTATGTTTTGGAATAATTAAAAACAAATTTAACCAACTCAAAACATTTTCACTGCTCATTTATTAGATAAATATTTTCACAAATCATTACAGTTTTATCACATCTTAGATTTTATCATATATAATTTCTTAAAACCACAGTACTATAGAATGTAATTATTTTGAATTAATTTCATCTCTCTATGATTAGATGTTTTTACTATGATAATATAAACTCTCCATTAAATTTATATTCCCTAAATAATTTTCCTCTCAATTTTAATTGTCCCTTATTTTCTGATAACCACAAATTTAGACTCATAAAAGATTGATTTTTTAATTCTTATTATGAAGATGAACATACTCATATCCTTTTTAAATATAATCCAAACCATAATGGGGGACCACTTTAAGAACATTGATATGTATTTTGTGTATGATGAACATATAATTGTAGCCTCAGTTCATTAATTCATTCCCATGGAATTTCTTAGGGGGAATTCATTATGAAACTAATAATTTTTCAAAATGTAATCAAGAACAACATCTACACTAGAAACATTATCAATAATAAAGTGATACATAATTTCAATGTTATTTATTATCTATATTTATATAGGTTTTTCAAAATATCAATTGAACTTTTATTATTATAAATAATCTTCAATGTAAAAAAAATCGCCCTCAAATATTACATCACAACTTTCCTAACTATAATTTGTGTATATGCATGTGTGGAAGTAATATATTTTTTCCCCTATACTCAAAGCAACTAAAAATTATTTATTAATACACCAACACACACAAAATTATCCCATGAAAAATGTTCCCCTTTTTTATTTTTGACTGTTTTAATCACTGTCTCCATTGGTATTAGTGTATCCATAAATGTTTTTCTAAAAAATTATAGGATTGAATTTCTCAAAGGATGTTTTTCCTTTAATATATCTGAAAATTCATTTTTCATGCGACATATTTGATTACATTGGATAAATTCAATGTTGTGCATATAAGGTGACAATATAAAATTGTGTGCCCTTAAGGATGTAAGATATAGTAAAATTTATATAAAATTATATAAATCTGTATATTTCCCGCTTTTTTCTAACATCATATATATATAAATTCATCTGAATTGAAAATGGAGTTGAAATTTGTATGAAATACAACATTCTAAATGTCTTAATTTACTCACTAGAATAATTTTCATATGATAATAATATATTTCTCTCATTTTATTGAAATTTTAATCGCATAAAAAATGTTATTTCTCCATGAATTTACATTTAAATGTTTTCCATATTCTATTTAGTATACTCTTAACACATTTTATCCTTTTCACCAAAAAAATATCATGGCCATGAATAAGAAAAGTTAGGGTAAATATGTTCATAAACATAACATGTTGGTTTTTATCAAATTTTCCATTAAAAAGCATCAACTGCTTCATTAAAATATCATGTTTAGAGTACCTTGCTCGAGGGTCATGCTTCAATCCATACAAACTTATTATTCAGTTTACACACCATGGTTATATATATATAATGTAAAAATAAAATAGGATTCTTGATATAAACCTATTCTTAAATTTTTCTAGTCAATAATGTTCACTTAACATCCATATGATAAACACGGTAACAATTTAATGAATCCATTACCAAGAACACTATAATAGTTTCAATTATTTCAATGATAGTAAATTTTTTCCTCGATATCAAAACATCCACCTACAAAAAACTTTTATTAGCATGTCTATATTGGTTTTGAAAAATTTATCCATTTTTATTCAACATGCCTTGGAACATCCATTTCATCCCTATAAAAAATATTGACTAGTAATTGGATAAGATCATAGATGAAATTATTCTAAATATGATTTAACTCTACATTAATATCATTTATCCACTATATATATTCCACTAACTCTGAATATAACTATGGTTTTACGTGATAAGTACATGATGTATGATTCTGAAACCTTAATTAAATTCCATTCTAAATAAGAGGTTTTTAATATTCCAGTATGGTTTCATATTCAACTACTGTCAATAAGATATGATATAGTTGATATTTTCATCATCTATCACTGTCATCGTCATATTTTTCATTTGGATCATTTTTTATATGTTTTGGATCATCCTCTTCTTCGGATTTTCGATTATTTTCAAAAGTATTCAATTATTGTTTCATACCATTTTCAATATTTTTTTAATGATTTAACTTTTAACTGACTCTTTCAACATAATAATCCACTAACATTTTTTGATGTTTATTCTAATATTTATTTCTTATTACATTGGATGAATATGCCATGAAACATTCTTCCTTAGCTTTTTGATCAAAATTTCTTAGATCTAGATTTTTTTCATTATTGAAAAGGAATCCCATGAACCTGGAAATATTTCACTAATGTTTTTTCATAGACTATATATCATAGTATTTTATTAGGGATTATATCCATAAAAAAATAAAAAAAAAATCATAAACAGAATAACTAAAATATTATGTCTAGAAAAACATATAATATTTTCATTTATAAAGAATATTTATTCCCTTTTATACTAAACTTTTGATCTTCTATTCCACCTATATTTTTTTTAAAGAGTGTATGGAGCACTGTATTGGTGTTTCATTCCATATTTTTTTAGATAGAGTTCAAATTCATTTCTTATGCACTCCATTCCATTGTAAATTATTAGCTTAAATATATAAAAACCCATTTCTATATCAAAATCCATTATAGAAATTATAAATATTTCACTAACCTATAATTTATGCTTCATAAAAATTATATTGGTCATATATATGAATTATTAAATAAAAGTGATAAAAAAGTCCCCTTTTAATTTAAGTATCATCAACCCACAGAGATCATAGTGTATATTCTTAGAGATTTGGTGGATATGATTTCAACTTTTTTATAAAGATTACTTACCATTTTACCCAATAGACATATTATTCAAATTGTATAAAATTTATTTTTTACCAATGGATTATATCTAAAATAATATTTTTAAAGTGTCATCATGTTTTTCTATCACAGATTCCCACATTGCTTGTTCCATACCTTATTTTTATCCTCATCACATAACTAAGATGTGTTACAATGATCTCCAATCATGAAATATTTTTGCTGGTAATTTATTCGTAGGTAAACAATTTTCATCCTGTATACCTATTTTAATACAAGAATTACTCATGAATATAACCTCACTACCATCATTATAGAGTTTATAAACAATGAATATGTTTTTTTGTGCCTATCAACATATAAAAATTACTTCAGTTTGTTAGATTCAATATCTATTGTCACAATTCCATTAATTTTTATGAAACATTCATTTCTAAAGGAAACATCAACTCCTTTAAACTCATTAATATTTTTTATGATATTTATATAATATATAATGTGTGATGAATAACCACTAACAATAAAATAATTTTCCCCTTTTCTAGTTTTAGAGCTATCTTAGAAATAAAATCACTTTCAAAAACATTATTTTTCCTTCTTCATTTTCATTCCTCGATTAAAAACCTTTCCAAGAATGGTTATCAAAAATTATTCTGAAACGTGATATAGTTGGTAACGTTTTTTGTAAAGAACTTCTAGGTAAGAAAACTAGTTTACATTGGAACCTTTTTAGACTCTTATGATTTTTTTTATTTTGTTCTGTTTGCATCTTAGTAATGTTACTCTCATCTCTTACATTATTATTCCCCCTTAATTCATGCCTATAATCGAGAAGATAAATTTGGTGGCAAAAATAATATGAATTATGACTATATATTCCCTAACACCAACAATATCAATTGATTCTGGATATTCTATTAATAATAATCATTACTTATACTCAATTTATTATGGTTCTTTAAATTCGTATGTAATAGAAACTACTTGGAGTATGATGTCTTTATTTTTGGGTAAATTTTTAGTTTTTTTATATGATGAATTTATCAAATCCATTCACAGCCCAAGACTAACTAATTTTTATTTCAAACACCTACATTGTTTGAAATATTATATGAACTTTTAGGTTTTTTGGGTAAGGATTCCACTTGATTCATTGGAGAATTATTCTCAGCATCAAGAGATGTTTCATGTATTATATATAAATACTTTTTAAAATTTTCAAACATATTCATTAATATATTTTAATCATAATGAATTAAAAATGGATTTTTACAAACCAAATCATCAATAGTAGTAAGTTTTTTAATCAAATATCCCACCATCATTCTGTATTTTATGAAATTATGTTTTAAGTTCATAATTTTTCACAACATACACATATTTTCCATTGGTATGATGTTACTTTACAATGATATTTTCCTCACATGAATTATTATTTATTTTAATTTCCTTCTTGAATTTATTTTAAATATTACATGCCCTAAGTTTTGATATCATTTGATATTCTCTTTAAGTGTCTTCACCTTCATTTTTATCACTTTTTGAGTAACCTCCATTTTAATCAACATTTCCAAAAAAAGTTTACAAACATATTTGGGTTTTAATATTATAAAAAATTAATGTCAGTAAATTCATATTCAAATTTCATAATCAATATAATTCATCTGTTTTTAGTAATCTTTTTTATTAACATTACTGGATTTCTTGTCATCAATAGAATTTTGATTTTAATTCTTCTACAAATATTTTCCAAGGATTGATCTTATTATTTGTCATAACCAAGCATTTAAACTATTATAAATAGAGTTTATTTCTTCTTTTCTATCAATCCACACTCGAGTTGATTATATATTTTTTAATATATGGGGTCTTATGGTGCAGATAGATTCAATATTGAATTGGGAGTCATTTCATAGTGTTTAAAAATTTTTAAGAGTTAATAATATGGATGAAGGATAAATATTTTAGAATGGTGTATTTTCATGATTAAATGTTAATAAATATTAAAAGGATCAAGTTTCATGAATAGTGGTTTTCTCAACGGTTTCACAAATTTTGGTCTTTCATGAATGTATTGAGCTTCATGAAGATGTGATGGAATGATATTGTTCATGTGTCTATGAGAATCTTCAGGAATGAATGATGGGGTCATGTGGAATTGACATGAATATAAATGGTTTCTGGATGGGTAAAATTTCACCGAAGTATCATGAAAAAAGGATATTGTTTTGAATGTGATAGAAGAGATCTTTGAAATGGATGCTGAGAGATTAAAGTCATCATGAAGGGAAATGATTATAAATAGGAGGCCACCCATCATTTGAAAATAGTAATAGAATTTTATAAAATTATGAATATGCATGAATTTTTTATATTTGGGGGTTTCACAATTTGGAAATTATTTTTGAGATTAGGTATCATGAAAAGATTTATTAAGACGTAGTTGATCCTCATGTTTTTCAGAATATGTAGTTTCGCAAAGGCTGGGACATTTCTGGAGACTTAGTGTATCATGAAGGGTGGGTTCTTCATGAAGGATTTGATATTCGAGAATGTTTTGATCTTCTTAATGTTCTATGGTTTGGTAAATGTTGAAATTTAATTTAATCATTAATAGGTTTTTGTAAATGATGGGAGCTTTAGGAATAGTAGTGTTGAACATCTTGTTTATGTGAAAAATACTTTCATGTGAATTAACGTAGGAGTATTGTACTAGAATAGTCTCATTGTTGTTAAGGAAAAATATATAAATACCCAATATAATGATGTGTCCTTAAAGTTGTTAAACTGAGTCAAAATTCACCATAGGTAGTGAGCTAAGTGGAGGCCATTGATGTGTTCTGTGGGATATCGTGTGTGATCCCTAAAATTCAAGTAAAAGCAGTGTGAATGGAATTGAGTGACTATGTTTGATCTTTTATACACTATAATAACAAGATAAGATTGGTGTATATAGGTATGAATGACACATTGTTGAAATATTATCCCTCTAATAGCGCTTAGTGGTGAACCATGTAAAACTATTGTATAGTCTCTCACCATTTTCCTAGTTCATAACTGCCTAAAACTAAAAGAAATATTTTAAAATTTCTAACTAATGTGGGAAAAATATGCATCACTTTAATAAAAAAAATTGACCCACTAATTCATCCTCCCCTCTCAGTTTATTCTAGGGTCCTACAAGTGGTAGAAAATCGGGATATTAAAGTTAAATATTTCCTCTTTGGAATTTAGGGAGAATTTAGTGAATTTTATGGGATTCCCCTTCATTGATATAGTAATCATTAATATTTTGGAAAATATAGTGAGGTTTCATATGTGATCACTTGATATTTATGTTTTATTTTCCATAATATCAAGGGATTCATGTTAATGATTCAAAAGGCCTCTATAGGACTAAAATGGTTAAGAATACTTTTGATGGAGATGAAAAATATCAAAAGGATCTTGTTGATGCTCTATATAATCAAATCTATTGGAAGATGAAGTGTTTATATTCATCCAATTCCATGTAAGAGAAACATGAAATTATATGAAACGGTGATAACAAAATGAAGGAGTCCATACTCCATTATTGTATATCAAGTTAGATGATCTGAAAATGCATCCAGATGAAAATAAAGATAAATTTTCAAACTCAATTTCTATTTTTTTGGGGAATTTCATGGTCCCTTTGATGAAATTAATGATATAGATACTTTTAAGAAACTATTTTGAAGGCTTCCACATTTATAAAATCGAAAAGATTAATCCCATAAGGAAAGGAATCTATTTAATATTTCTCTTGATGTTCTTCTAAAACGTTTGGGGGATTAGGAAATGCGAGTCAACCCTGAAGAAACAACATTTCAAAATAGTACAAAAGTGGAATTCAAATCCATCAAAGTTCTTAACATTACAAAAGATTATGATGATGTATATTTTGTGGATAATGATTTTTTTCTTGTTGTCAAAAAATTCAAGGGGTAAAAGGGATATTTGAAGGTAATTACCCCTTTCCTTACTTTTGGTGTGTTAAAGAGAGAAAAATTACTTCTCAAAAACCATGGATATATAATATTGTAGAAATGGATGAAGAAATCGTTAAAATTTCTAAAATGGGTTTTCCTATCATGGTTGAATTAAAATACATATGTAAATTACATTGAAAGATAATTTTCTATAGAGATGAACCATATGATAAGTATTTTCTGAGGGTATAGAACCACCGCTTAAATTTAAACACAAATCAACCATGATGGCTATAATAGAAAAGGTATAAAATATATATGATTAATATAATCAGTTTATTAGTGTTTTTTATCTAAATTTGGGACTTGATGTTTTATTTAATGAGCATGAAAATAAATGAAATAAAAATTGAAAGATGGTATCTTTGCAGAATGATTCATAAATGTTGGTTGATTCACTTGATGTAGAAATTGACTAACAAGAAAAAGAGGCGAAAGAACACTTAATCACTCTTCAATTCTTGGAGGAGATTGTGGAATTTAAACATATGATTTATGATAAGTAAAAATCCTCCAATGACCATACATTGAGATTTTAGGAAAAGGATAAGATAGATGAAGTACTTAATGAATAAGTTATTTTACTAAATAATAGAATGTAAATTGAATCAAAATCGAGGGAAAAATGAAAAAAATTGGAATATTCTCATTTGTAGAGATATTAAAAATTATTAAATGTGGTTCTAAATTAGTATATATGGAATTGAATGATCATATATCCACATATTTGATAAATATGGAATAGGATGTGATGTAGAAAAATCAAGCGCTCGAAACTAGATGAGCGAAAATAAAGGGAAGTACAAATTCATACATATCACATAGGTGCCTAATTTACTAATAAATAAGTCATTATACAAAATAGAAAAGTGATTTTAAATTAATCCTTAAGTATCCAATGGTGTTCACTAGTAAAATACCATTACATGATAAGGGAACATGTGGATGAATGAAAGTGATAAGTTATTTCCCCTTCTGAAATGTCAATTATAAGGATTTATCATCCATTTTATGGCTTAATATGAAGAGGAAAAGATCAATTTAATTGGGGGGGGGGGGTACTTGGTAGTCAATAAAGAAGAATGATACTATATCCTTCATCATATAAAATAAGTAGTTTCTTTGGATATCGATTCCAATGTTCTAGCTATGGCCAAAAAACTATTCATTTTTATTAGTGGAAATGAATGAATAATACAAAAAGAATGCAAGGACATGTTTATTCCCATCGACCAAGTAGAGTTACTCTATAAAATATGTATTATCCTCTAGATAAATAATATGAGTATAAATAACCAATTAATTTAGAAAATGTATTATAAAGGAAATATTTTTACTCCACTCAATCAGTAACCTCATAGAATGAAAAGAAGAAAATATGGAAATCGAACCTTTCAGAAATAGCCCTAAAAACAACGATGAATAGCAGATCTTAGATTCTAGAAAGTGGATTCTCATCCCATAGGAAAATAAATTTATATTATTTGAATAATTTCAAAAAAAAATGATATAATAGTGATATTTGGAAATGGAGATTCTTTAAAGATCAAAGGTAGTGGAAATAAAAAAACTAGAAAATAATGAGAAGGAAAACTGAATCTCATTACTTAGAAAATTTATATGACAATATTTATAAGGTCAGTAAAATCAATAAATCTATACTAACATTGATATTTAATTAGAAGGGGTGAACTATGAAAGGAATGATAAGTAATTCTCTCCTGAAAGGATATATAAAAGATAGAAATTTATAACAAGTTGATACTAAAGAGGACACTTGTTACATAAGAGATGAACAAGAAAATAACGCGTGGCACTAAATTTTTGGTTAAATTAATAAAAAATCATGGAATATATATCTTATAATAATATTTTCATATGTATTCTCAATCTAATGTGTGATCTCAAAAAGGCATGTGATGCATAAATGCAACGAAAGATAGTAAGAAGTTCATATCGGCCAAAGAAAAATAGTTCATGGAATCTTCTTGATCACATCCCACGGCACTATATGTTTTCCAATGAATGTTGTTGGAACTTATGGATATATGTACTTTATTATTTCTATTAATAATTATAGTATAATGGCTTGTTTTAGTTTTGTATGAAGGAAAATATATGTCCTCGATTTCATGAAGAGCTCGCATCAAAGAGAGGAGAATATAACTAGAAACATAATCATGATTCTATGATTTGACAATATAAGATAATATACATCATATGTATATGACAATCACATAAAAAATGGGATAACTCAAGAGGTTTCATCAGTGAGAACACCTCAAAATTGGTTTTTTGATTGTATAAATCTACAAGTGATCAATATGGATAAAACTATATTAAATTTGATTCATTTTTCTCATAATTATAGAAAATAGGTTGTTCAAGTAGTGGTTTATAATCAAAATAGAAGAGGAATTTTTATTGGACAGACCATGAATCAATATGAGATATGGTGTATTGGGAACCCCCCTCTAAGGTGTTTTCATGTTTGTGGAAGTAAATGTTTCATTTGAAACAATAATGAAGATCAATGAAATTATGGTGATGATGTATATGGGGGAATATTCAATGTATATTAGATAAATATTAGTGGCAAAAATAATTCGTTAATCATATAAGAATTTTTTTCAAAAGAAATTATAGCATAATTATTTAGGGTGAAACCTTAAATACATTAAGGAGCTCATATATTGATATGATTGAAGATGTACAAGAATTTGGAAAAGGTACATATGGAAATACTAAAATAGTGGAAGGATTGAAAAACAGTTAGGGCACCAAAAACTATTATTTTTTAGAAGAAAAATCAAAAGAGGAAACCATTTCTGAAAAGAAACTTCTTCAAAACCTCATTTGAGAAATAGAAGAGAAGAAATTTATCAATCTAAAATCATTTGGGATTGGAATATTCCTACACAAAAAAATATAATGAGTATTTCAATATTTTATTCCCTCATATAAGTTTCATAAGTAACTTTATTTAAATATGAAGTGAACGGTGAATCATGGGTAATTTCCATGAATGAAGAACTAGATCATATTGAAAATAAATAAACATGGGATATTGTTAAGAGGCCCAAAAATCACAATGTGATTGGAAAAAAATGGAAAATTAAAAACAAATTTTATGAGCCTAGAAATGTAATAAAATGTAATTCACACTTAGTGCATAAAGGGTATGCACGGATTGAAGGCATTGATTTTAATGAAAATTTATATCCTTTAGGTAGATTGGAGTTGATCATGAATATATATTCTATAGAAATTAAAATAGGGTTAAAAAATATCAGATTTATGTTAAAATGAATATTTTAAATAATGTTCTTCAAGAAGATGTCTACATTGAAAATCTAGTGGGATTTATGATTTGAAATGATGAGGCAGTGTTTTTTAAATTAAATAATTTTCTCTATGTTATGAAGAAATAACAAAGATCATGGTATTATTGATTAAATTTTTATCTAAAAAAGGTAAAATTTATAATTATAGGTGTTGATCATAATCTCTATATAAAAATTTCTCGTAAATATTAATTTATGGTGATTTTTAATGAGGAAGATATGGTTTTTTTGTGGGTGAAGGAATGTATCAATGGAAAAAGTTTTTAATCCCATGAAATTATAATTTTAAATGTCATTGATTGGTGAATTATCATACTGTTTTAGGATTTTGGTGGTTCAAAATAATGAATACACCTTCATTTATCTTGAAAAATATTCAATAGATCTATTGAAGAAAGCCAATATGAATGATAATAAACCAATGAAAAAAACGATTATGGATGGGGAAAAAAATTGAAATCCGGAGAATGGAAAATATTTGGATCCCATATTATATAATAAGTTCATTGTATGCTTATTATATTGAAATACAACATGGAAATTTATTTTCATTGTAACATTCTTATCTTCCCACTTCTAATTTAATCCAAAATAAGAGAATTTTGTAGTTGTTAAAAGAATCATGACATATAATCTAGGTAATATTAATTTTTTCTTAAACTTTTTAGAAGTAATATATAATTAACTATTTACATTTTATGATGTTGATTGTGATAGAGATGTAGTGTATTGAAAGATCATGAGTGGGGGATCACTCTTTATTAAAAACAAATGTATGATATAGTTGAGAAATAAAAATGAAATAACTTATATTAGTATGGATGAAGTAGAGTATATCACTTAAACAATGTTATTCAATCATATATTGTAGATGAAAAAAATTTGATAGATATGGGTGTTGAGGTGAAACATATGATAGTGATTAACTGTGAAAACTTGAGTGTGATTGATCTTATGAAGAATATGATTCGGAACTCTAATATTAAACATATTGAGATCAAATATCACTTCATCAAAGAAAATATTGAACATGTTGTGATTGAAATGGATCATGTAGGAACTGATTACCATGTTGTTAGAATTCTGAGAAATTCTTTGATGGCTCATATGTTTAAGAAACATCAGGTGACCCTCGATGCTCAAGCACATCCCAATGCATAAGGGGGATAAGGTTGGTGTGATATCCTAGTTTTTGTGAACTATTGTAAATAATTTAGGGATATTATATAGGTCTATGGGGGAGATAAGATCCATGGGTAGTTTGCCTTGAACATTAAAAGACCTAATACTGTTTCATTGATTTTTTCACGAAGGGGAGATAAAGGAAATTCAATGGTTTTCTTTGTTTTAGTGAAGTTGATTGTTTGTTTTCGTAGTTTTCTATCAAGGAATGAAATTATGTTATACAAATCATGTTTTCTACAATGATATCTACTGACATAGACTATGAGTTATACATGTGTTATTTCATATCAATCAGGTTTTTGGTTGAGTCTAGTGCTTTATTGAATTTATCTATAGATTTCTAATAAACATAAAGGGGAAGATTTTTTGAACCAAGTAATTCTATAAATGGAAATGTTGTATATTTTTTGTTTTTTTGAATCCAAATTTTGTTTTATCATGGAGTTTATATGAAAAATAGATATTATGGAGAATATTTCTTCTTTTAAGGTGGCATAATTTCCTAGTGTTTACCAATTTTTTTGAGATCAAAATCATGAGGATAAGGAATGTTTTTTGGGAGGTGGATTTGCCGAATTGGATCTTCATAAATATGGTAAAATCATCAGTTTTGCGAATAATTTGTTTTGTGATGGTTGCATTTAACAATTTTTGGGTTTTTGTGAACGTATGTGGCTTTGTGAATACGTGATAGAAGGATTTTGTTCTCATTACTAATAAATTTTTTTTTATTTCACAACGAGGTAATGGTAAATCTATATGACTATGAAAAAGGTTAAAATGTGTAATATTTCAATGGAGATTTTTGGATATAGTGGATTCAGGAATAGGTCATAAGAGGCATGTGAAACGTTTTCTGGGAGACTGGGATCCTTGTGAATGAAAAATATCTATAAATAGGCAGCAACCCCTCATTTGAAAAAAATTAAGAGGATTTTTTAAAAAGGTCGAATAACTCAAAATTGGTAGTGGCAAGGAACGTTGTGAATCCAAAATTTGTTTGTGAGCATAATAATCACAAAAAAGACAGATTATGTATTATTTGATTCTCGTGTTTTTTATTAATGGTAGTTTCTAATATTCTGGTAGTTTCATGAAGACTTGGTTCTTCATAAAGGTTGGGTGCTTCCCAAATTCTATGAGATTATTGATGGTGTGTGGGTTCACAAACATTAGAATTTATTTGAAACATAAATGGGGTTTCCCAAAGGCTATAAGGTTTGAAAATATTATTGTTGAACATCTGGTTTATATTCAAGTGCATTATCTCTGAACTATGGTGAAATAAGAGTCTCATAATCATTATCGACAAAGACTTAAATTCGAAATATATTGATGGATCCATCAAGTTGTTATACTCAGTAATACTTCCCCAAGGTAGTGATAAAGGTTGTATTGATGGATGTTATCTGAGGAAGGTAGCATGTTATTCATAAGATTTTTGTAAAGGTAGTGTACATGGCATAGAGTGAATATGTTTGATCTTATGTTCCATAATAAAATGAAAATCATCATGGATTAAGGTATGGAAAACACATTGTGGGTGTATTCCCCTTACAATATCCCTTAATAGCGATCCCACGTAAAATAGTTATGTTGTCTCTCAATATTTTATTGTTTCAATACTTCATGATTCCATCAGATATGTTTTACAAGTTCACACAAATGTTGGAAAAATGATCCATCACATTAATGGAAAAACTAGTTACACCAAGATTCACCTCTCCTATCTCAGGGGTTTTTGGGGTCCTAAAATAATAATCAACATTCTTTAGAGTAAAATTCATATAAAATTTTAAAATTTACCTAAACTCATATTATTTATGTTGTATTTCTTTACCTTACTTACCCCTACTTATTTTCTAATTTATAAAGGCAATATCCATAATTTTTTATTCATTTTACCATATTCCTTATATATTGAATCAATGAGGTAAAAATATATTTTGATCAACTTCTTGGATTTTCATATTTCCCATTTCTGCAAAATCAATTTCATCCTTGACCTTATTTTTGAATGATAGTAATTTCATCATCTCATAGTATATAAGAAATTTATGTAATTCATCTATAGATAAATCCCCATTATCATTGGTGGAATAATATTTATTATCAATTCTATATGTAAAGTCTATCACGATCTTAATAATGATGGTAGAATCCCCTAAGACATCTCTAAATCATCTTGTGTTGTAAAAAAAATTCATTAACACTTTTGATTTATTGATCAATAGTTACTTCAAAGACCATTCGAATATCTCTGAACATGCTTCACTGGATTTGAAACATTCCTTCCCTTATATTGATTTTCCCTTAAATGAATATTTGAGCATTTCCCAATTTTACTTAGTGTTTTTAATACCCATCACCTTTATATAGTAATTTTATAACAATGAATTAATAATATAATTTTTATCATTCCGATCTACCTTAAAATAACTTGTGTTAGCAGAAAAAATGGGAGAATCATTCTAAATGGGTGGAAGCCCAATCATAGGGGCATAACTTACTTCAAATATATTTGATGGATGATAGGGTATCATTTTTTCCATCCGTGGAAATGTTTTCCTCAAATATTGGTATAATTATGTGGTTCACTCATTTTAAATTTTCCAACATAAGTATTTAATGGGAGAATCTCCTATAATACCAATTTAAGTTACATAGGTACATGGGAACCAATGGTAACGTGTGTTGAATTAGTTAAGTCCTTTTCCAAATTCAAATTCTATGTAATTTACCCCAATAACTTGTTATATTTGTTATTATTATCATTGTTTTTATAATATACATAGAAGAATGAATCACTAATAAGGTAATTCAAGGACCTATGTTTTTAAATTTTCATACATAGTATGAGAAAAAAAAATCTTTTTATGTAAAAATCCAATCATCCCATAGAAAATCTGCCTTAGTAAGAAATGAATATAACATATTCTAACATACATTATACTCCTTCTATATCCAGATATGGATGATTATACTAACACCCATCAGTTAAAAAAAATTCTATTGTTTTCAATCCAAAATAAGACTATTCACGTCTATTCACATGCCACTAAATGATTTTCCCAAATTCTATATCAATTTTTTTCTATCTAGTACGTGTTTATCTGGATTTCCCTACCTTCGTAATGTCTGGCACACTAAAATAGGGAATTTTTTATAAAATGATTTTTTCCATTGAATGAAATATCTTATCTAATAAAACTTCATAGAATCATTTTTTGATATACATTGTTTTTATATCTCTAACTAACTCATCTTCATGAAGGTTGAACTAATGATATATTCTATAAATAATCTATTAAGATTTTTTGGATTACTCTGATCATTTCCTATATTATTTAACAAATTTCATTTCAAACTCATATAGATCAAAAAATAAATGTTCCCACAATTTTCACATTGATTAATTATGTTTCAACTATACTTATAACCCTAATATATAGGTGTACTTGAAATAGAATTAGTGGGATCTCTATTTCATTTTACCTCTCCTTTAAAACTTGTTGGATGATTCTCAAGAATTTTAGAGTATTATTTAATATTCCTTAAACTCTATTAAAAACCATAATGTAAATATTCTCATTAAACACTATAAACCTCCTTGTTAAGGAACTTCATCAAAGATTATTAAAATCAGAAAGAAAACAAACATTGATATCTTTTTATTTTATCGCCATTATTAGTAGAATTTAAAATGTTGTGTAAGGTATTCTCAATAAAATCATCCAATGGAATGGTTTTATGGGTTTTTATTTAGAAAAAATTCTATATAGTGAAACATAATTAATTATCTAGTTTTATTCATATGGATTCCTCTATATGGTCATCCTACCTTTGCTCAAACTTTATACATTAGTTTGATTCACAAAACACAGTCATTTACAAGATCTTTTAATCTCTAATCCAATGAAATCAATAATGTTCTTCTTATTTTCATCCATTTAATGTAGACATCTATATTAAGTGTACTTCCTTGAATCTATTCATACTTTATTTTTTTGGTGGTTCATCATCACATGGACTCAAACTATTGACTTCAAAATTTATAAATTTTCATAACATCAAGCTTTACACAGCATGAAGCATAAGCATTTCCAATTGAACAATATTCAAACTATCTGTTTTGGAAAATACATATTTTATTGTCTAATAAATATGTTATATTAAAAATGTTTAACTACATTATTGAGACATATAATGAAAACAGTCACATAAATATTTTCCATATTATTATAGATTCTTCAATCTAAATATTACAACTTATATCCCATTTGGTATTTTTACACAGTATACAAAATGGATAACCTCGTCTTCTTACAATGATTCATCTATTAACATCAATTATGTTCCATATGTTGTATTTATTAGTTTTATTCAGCCTATTGAACTAAATTACATTTACATTCCAAGAATAATAATATTAAATAATAAATAATTAAATTTACCCTTATGTGATCTTCTGATTCCATCATGTGGCATCCAAAATTCTTCTTGAACCCTTAATAATCCAATGATAGAAATTGATGAAACTCTTATACTACCAAAAAAATTAATTCATACAAAAACTATATCTGATTACTTGTGATCTAGGATATCTTGTAAAATGCTCTCAATGATCATGTTTTACTTGTCTCCTCCTTGAAATCATTCTTAAATGTCTTGGTCTTCTCACTAGGTGTCTTTTCTATTCATAGAACTATATAAAAACCTCTACATATTATGATATTTTCCTTGTAGTTTTTAGCTTCTAAAAATATCCTCACCCTCTGAACAAAGGCATAGATCATTTTATTTTTCATTATGTTGGAAAAATTTTACAATGGCATATAATTATCTGATATAAACAATGTTTCTTCGCAAAAAAAAGGAAACTTCATTCACATCCGCTATAAACATAATATGAATAAAATTATTAACATGAAATAACTTCGTTATCACATATTTATTAATGTTATTCACAATTATTCTATCTAGATACCAAAAAAAGTTTATGAAATCAACACAAATGATAGCCATATCTATAAAATATCTTAATGATTTATATTAAATAAAAAACCATATTTATAAGGGTTATATTCCATATAACTCATTATATCTCCGTTGACTTTCAATTTCTCTTTTGTGTCCATATTCTTTAGTTTTCTAGATATATACTATATCACTTCATCTATTTCTATACTATTTTTATGGTATTGACCTAACTCTAAACCCAATACTATATACCATATCAATTGTAAGGGTTCTTATCAAAAATTTATTTAATTTATCTGATAGGGAAATATTTACTATTTGTATACAAGTTATTTTACTATTTATTTTTAATAACTAATGTATAAGGTTGGTTTTATTTTATATATTTTATTCATTACATCATATAGTGAATTCATTTGGCATATTATTTTTGTCGGCGGAGACCAGAATTATATATCCCTTTGATAAATTATTTGGACGCTTGTGACAAACTAGATTGGGTATTTTGTATTAACCATACACATTTCTGTATTATATACTAGCATGAAGCCTTGATAGTATATTTATGATGTTCAATAGTATGAATTTCATCAATATGAAATTAGTTATTTTTATCAATTTGATGATTTACATTGTTATGTTATTCATGGATATATAATATACTCACTTATTACTTAAGTAGAATTTTATTATTAATATTATTTCTTTATAACAAATTATTAATGTCTTGTTTATTCCATGATAAAATCTATTGAATTCTTCCCCATACTGAGTTTTCAACCTCACCCATCTTATATTTCCATTTACATAGGCTGTGAAGAAGAGTATTATGTATGAAATGCTTAGATGGGTTTTATCTACAGAGATTGTTTTGGAGAAATTGAAGACATATTATTAAATATTTTTTCCTCTATTTGGTGGAAATATATCGATATGAAGGGAATAATATAGGTTTTATTAGTCAATAGTTTTTTCATAAATCTAAAAAACACTGAACGAAATTATTCTTGGGTGTCCGTGTAACTCAGTGTCTTCTTTTGAAATTTTAATTTTAAAAGGTTAAATTTTATTCTCATTAGTTGGTTTCAAATATAGTTTATAAATAATATGTTTTTACCACAAGATCTAAAAGTATAAGTCTATGATGTCATATAAACTGAATAATTTTATTTTCATCTCCTGTACTGAGGAAGGATACTTTTAATGACAATAAAATTTATTGAAGATATATGTTTGAAGTTTTCTATGGATTTGGATTAATTTTAATAAATTTGGAAGGTTTGAATTATTTTTAGAATATTCTAAATCATATGAAGTGATTAAAAATATGTCACACAATATAATATAATAGTAGATATATAATTTTTAGTATAAATACGGTTTCAAACACAACTTCAAATAAGATAAAAGTATTTGTTCTGTTTATATCATTGAATGTGAATATATATATTTGGAATAGTGGTTTCAATACACCATAATATATAAATGTATATTTTGTATGGATGCAAATAATTGTTACAATATAATATATGTAAAATCCCTATAAAATAATCTCATCAAAAAAATATAGAATGAATGTCGTAAAAGTGATATATAAGCTTGTTTTTAGACTGTTTAATTTTCTATGGGTAATTTTTTCTCATTTTATTGTAAAATTAAATATAAAATTTGTGATCAATATTTATGGTATATTATATGTATAATTTAAAAAATTTAAATATTAAAAGATAATAATTCAAAATTCGTTTGGTAACAAACCAATCATTTTTTGGAAAGAATAATGATATACATATATGAAGATCTTTGACAACAATTAACGGATTTCTAAAAAAAATAAATGTTAGGATACATTAATGATATCATTATCTAAGATATATTGAGTTTATAAATAAATTAAATTAAAGTAATAATAGATGATATATCATATATAATGAAAATTATATGTCAAAACCTATAAAATGATGTCATATAATATTTGTATAGAAGAATTGATGTTTTGGGATGTTAAATATAAAAAGTCATATATCAGATGTTGTGTTCTATAAAACAGATATTTTTAAGTTCATATACTAATACAAAAACAAATAGAACCCAAGAAAAACAATATATTAAAGGTTATTACATGAACTATTATAAGGGAAGAAAAATATTATAGTATGTAATATATGTTTTTTCTATTATATAACATGGAAATAAATTAATAGGTATTTGTTTTAAAGTATATTCTTTAGGCTGCTATATGAATATGTCATAATACATCAGTGGTAATTTCTGTTTTTAATTTTCATTCATGATGTTATTATTTTACCTTATTTTATGAAAATGTCATAATAAATATGAGATTTTTTATAATGTTATATCTTAAAAATATTTATTGTATATTAGACAATATAAATTTTTAAAGTCTATGTGGAAATGAATTTCATGATTTATTTTAATATATTTTATGAAGTTATCTAGATGCATTTATTGATATATACTGTTTTAATATTTTGAATTTAGAAACACTGTATTATCAAAATAAATATTTGACCACAAATGGTTAAAATTATAACACAAAAATATAGATAATTTGATTCATTCACAAATCTACAAAGCTTATTTGTGTTACATGATATAAATTTTAGTAAGAAAATAATTTACCCATATACCTTGACCTTTAATCAATGAATAATAAAGATATTGATAAATAATCTATAGGGTAGAGTGAGTTTTCCTAACCCCACAATCCTGGGACTAGAACTAAAAACACATACATTTACAAATGTTTTCAAAACCAAGTGATATATCTCAAACTAAACTTTTATATATTTAAACAATTTATACCTTACACCTCATAAAAACATAATATTATAGGGTTTAGTGTATCAATATAAGGCCCTAGCCTTAAACCTTACTTAATCGTGAGTTATTACAAGATTATACATTGAGGATCTTTTCAGGTTTAGAGTTTTAGAGAATTAGATCATAAAACATGCATTACATTCCACATTTAAACAAAGTGGTTACATAAAATAATAGTATTCATTTTTCCCATCAATGGAAACTTATTTAAAATAAAACAAGGATTAATTCTTGACACTTCCTTGACACTATCATCACATCATGTACCATTCCCTTGACCTGTGATAAAAATTTCAAAAATATTGGATGAGCATAAAAAGATCAGTAAGGGATATAAAAATATGGAAGGAAACATGTGTAAATGTGTACATAAGAATCAATGAAATCATACTCTACTCATAAAACAGAAGCAAATTAAAATACCTCATCAAATTATGAATAAATCATAGAAATCATAAGACATAAAGGTAACATGAGGCATTCATAACATTCTTACGTAGGGAGCAACCCTCTGGGTTACGTTTGGAATACCCATCACAGTATATTCCCTAAATCTCCTCAGAGAAAACTTAATGTTTAACTCCTTCGTGTTACCCAATGCATTGGAGAGCTATATCGGGCTCACCCACCCTTAGTTTATCACGGAACCATCCATCTTCATTATAATTCCCATGAACCATAACATAATCGTATCACATAAAACATGCATAAAAGAAATATAACATTTCCACTTTTCAATCAAAAGATATCAATACAACACATTGATATAAAAACATTATGAAAACCTTTTTCAATACCAAAAATAAATGAAAAGTAAAACATGGTATATATTTTTCTTTAAAAAAAAGTTATGGATTTTAGAGGAAGTCGAAACTCAAATAATGGTCACAGCGGCAGAGAAGTCGTTGGCGCTGCATATGTACGAAAAAAAACAAAAAAACATTCCTTTTGTTGTTTAGTAGAACTCTTCGTAAAAAAATTATTCCATTTGAATAACAATAAAAATAACAGGGGTTTATACACCGTATAAAAGAAAGTTTTGTATAAAACAAAATATGCCTCAATGAATGGAGATTGAGACGAATTACCTTACCTCGTATCCGACTTGACTTGATCATTATTTAATCTCTTGAATAATAAACTTGAGTTAATTTATACTTGATTAAGAACCTTTTTCAACTTCTTTATTCCTTTTATATCATTTACTACCATGTCATGAACGCTATTTTATTATTTAAGTTTATAACGGTCGTTTTAAGGATCATTGTTACTTGAGTCAAAAATGAACTTCTTATATTTACAAGTTATTCACGTAGTCTAATATTCATTATCTCAAGAATTATATTCATGATTTAGATGCCATATATATAATATATATCCAATATATACATGCATTTATAATATTACATAATCATTTAGAGGTAATAAATGAAATGCACCGTTCATGGAGATGGTAAGTCGTACGTACGCATGAACACTACTTTCATTTCTATGTCATATTAATGGAATTAAAACTAAATGAGAGATATGTATATTTTAATTACATAATTATATTCATCATTTAGATGTAACATAAATCATATATATCCATTATATATATGTACTTATAATAGTACATTACATTTGGGGATAAGAAATGAAATGCACCGTTCATGGAGGCGGTAAGCTGTACGTACGCATGAACGCTACTTTCATTTCTATCTCATAATTTAATGGAATTAAAACATATTTATTCCTAATAGTATTATAAATCCAGTATGGTATCATATATAATATCATTCAATCTATCCTTTATACGTACCACATATGGTATTAACGAATCAAATCACTTTGAGGGGGCAGTAGTCCGCACTTCCTAAAATAAAGATATCGTGTATACCCATAATGGAAGCCATAAAGGTATTCCATAAATGAAAAATATAGAAGATTAAGGAAAACATAAACAAATTATATATCATATAAAAATATAGTGACATCTTAATGGCCACCTTTTAATGTGTTAGAAGAATATTGAACAATCATCGTTTCGTGATGTAGAAATTCGCCATCCACAGAAACAGTATGTTCTTTAACCATTAGATGTAGGTGTGTGTATGTGTAGCTAGAATTATTATTATAAAAACATCCTAGTAAATTTAATATACTGTATGTGTTACAAATTAAATGAATAAAAATAGTTTAGGGGGTTGGAGAAGCAATATAATACATAAGCACACAAGAGAAGACACTACCTTTAAATCGGGTAACTCTTTTTGATTTGAGCTCAAAGGCTTCCTTGGGAAGACTTCTGCCCAAAATGAGGTTTCTAGAAGTAATAGAGGGATGTGGAGAGACAAAATGAGCAGGGGTAGGACGAGCCAAAGGCTTGATAGGTGTGGTTAAGGTGGTAGAGGTGGGGGCCTTTTATAAGAGGATAGGAGGGGCACTATTGGAAAGATCCAAAATGTTACTTTATTTTCAAATGCGTTTCGGATTTTAAAGGACCCACATTGATGTATTTTGAGGATTAATTGATAAGGGTTATAAATAAACTCATCCAATAGGTCTTTGACAAGTGTAATTCTTCGAGTTTACATTATCATTTCATTTTATTTAAATCGTTCATTAATGAGGTAATCGTTGCATCATCATGATGTCATACATAATTTAATTTATTTAATGTTTAAAAATTTTAAAAAAACTAATATGATGTAAGAAATATTTTTATCCTTCCAATGAATATTTATATTCCAATAGATCATTTATGTAGACAAATTTAATATTTATTTACTCAGGTGATACATTCAATGTTATATTTAACTTTCTTTAAAAACAAAAAAGATAAAAAGTCACATTCACACAAAAGTGATAACATGGTGTCCCCAAGTTTGGCACAAGGCATACCATGGTCGGCCATGAGAAAACTAGTAGCATTAGGACACATGTTGGTATGATTTTTTATTATTATTATATTATTTTATTATCCATAACTATCCGATTACGCATTAATCAAGATAATTAAAGATAATTACCGTCGTTACTATTCATAATGTCCAAAAACAAAAGAGTCTTGATTAAATAATTTGGACCTTATGATTCCAAATATGTAATCCATTTTACTAAATTCCAAACATATAAATTGCAATAAATAAATTAAAAATAATTCCCTTTGTCAAAACAAATAAAGGGTTTTTTTTAAACAATATCTATGAAAATTTTGGCATTATTTTATGCCCAATTCCAAAGTTAAATTAATACTAATGACCATCATTGGATTAAATTGTAAAAATATATTCAGATTAATCTTTAAGAACAATTAAAAAGATAATATAACCATATAATTAAATTAGATGAAAAAGCAGTTTTGATGTAGAATGCGGTATTTTTCACTATTCATTAAAGAAATGAACATTGTCATAAAAATACTAAAAAATTATCCAATGTAAATTTAAATATCCAAATAATAAATAATAAGTTTATTTTGAAAAATAGAGTTTATAAAATTGTCAAAAGTTTTCTTTAAAAAGGTTTTCCACCAAAAGGCAGTAAAACAATCTTTAAAAAATATTAGTGTATTCCATGCTTAAGATTTCATTTATTCTCATTTTATGTCTATAAAACACTATCTAATTCATAAATAGACATATCTAACCATATATATTATTAATTACATACTTGGGATGTTACATCCATCCCCCCTTTAGAAAATTGTGTCCCCACAATTTATTTACTTATCGAATAAGTGGGGGTATTTTTCCCTCATAGCATTTTCAGATTACCATGTTGCCTCTTAAACCATATTGTTTTTCAATAAAACCTTTACCTGGTGAGTTACCTTATTCTGGAACACTTACTCTCTACGGTGAATAATCTAGACCGGTTGTTCCTCATAAGATAGGTTCTCTTCCAGTTGAACTACCTCTGGACTCAAAATATGAGATGAATATTGCATGTACTTTCTTAACATTGAAACATGAAAAACATTGTGTACCTGAGATAAACACGGAGGTAAAGCCACTCGGTAAGCAACTAATCTAACTCTCTCTATAATTTCATATGGTCCAATGATCCTTGGACTCAGCTTTCCTTTCTTACCAAATCGCATAACACTTTTCCATGGTGAGACTTTGAGAAAAACATGATCACCTACCTCGAAAGATAGATCCTTCCTCCTGTTGTCTACATAACTCTTCTGCATTATCTGAGTTGTTCTCATGTGTTTCTGTATCAGCTGAACTTTTTTGCCAACTCTTCTACTAATTCGGGTCCCATTAGCTTCCTTTCACCCACATCATCCAAGAAATATGGAGTTCGACACCACTTCCATTATAACGCCTCAAATGGTTCCATCTGTATACTGGAATGAAAACTATTATTATATGAAAATTCAACCAAAGAAAGATGTTGGTCCCAAATTCCCTAATAATCCATCGAACAATAACATATCATATCTTCCAAAGTATGAATTGTTTGTTCTGAATGCCCATTTGATTAAAGATGAAAAGTTGTACTAAAATTTAATTCAGTACCCAACGACTTCTGAAGGCCTTTCAAAAAGTTATAAGTAAACCTGGGATCACGATCAGATACAATGGATAGGGGAAATTCATGCAACCTGACTTTATCTTTAAGATAAAATCGAGAAAGTTGATCATGGGAAAAAGTATCTCATATAGAAAGGAAATGAGCAGATTTATTCAAGCGATCAACAATAACCCAGATTGCATTATTACTATGAGGTGTCTTCGGCAATCCCACAACAAAGTCCATGGATATATTTTCTCATCTCCACTCTGGTACTGGTAAAGGCGAAAGCATCCCTTTCAGTAACTGCCACACTGCTTTAACCTGTTGACATGTCAAACTCTTTACAGTAAAATCAGAAATATCCCTTTTCATTCCGTCCCACCAGTAATACCCTCGCAGGTCTCTGTACATCTTAGTACGACCAGGATGAACTGAAAACGGAGAACTATGAGCTTCACAAAACAACTCTCTCTTCATATGTAATCACAAGGCACACACAATCTCTTCCCAAATCTCAAAAAAAAATCATTATCAATGTTGAATTCAGGCCACTTACCCTTCTGAACTGGCTCTACCTTTTTTTGCAACTCGCTGTCTTGCTTATGTGCTTTCTTAATTCTATCTGATAGATAATATTTCACTGATACCTGAAACAAAACAGAAGGAGATTCTGCACCAAAAACTACTTATGCCAAATTTCATCAAATCCATAACGAAAGGATCACATTCCAAATGGAACATTGTTAATGAAGCATTACTTTTTTGACTCAAAGCATCAACCACTTAGTTTGCTTTTCCCGGATGGTAATGAATTGTACAATCATAATCCTTTATTAATTCTAGCCATCTCCTCTATCACATGTTCAATTATTTCTGAGTGAATATATACTTTAATATTTTTTGATCGGTATATATTTCACACTTTACTCCATACAAATGATGCCTCCAAATTTTTAAATAAAAAACAACAGAAACTAATTCCAAATCATGTGTACGGTAATTTACCACATGATTTTTCAACAGTCGTGAAGCATAAGAAATTACCTGATCATTCTGCATTATGATGCAACCAATTCCTTTCAATGAATCATCATTGTAGATAAAAAACTCACCATTCCTGCAAGGTAGTTCCAAAACAGGAGAATTCACCAATCTTCTTTTCAGTTACTGAAAAGAATCATCACATTATTTGGTCCAGATAAACTTAACACCCTTCCGAGTTATCTTAGTCGTTGGACTAGATAACCGTGAAACATTTCTAACAAACCTGCAGTAATAGCCTGCCAAACCAAGGAAGCTACGAATCTCAGTTACATTTGTTTGTCTTGGCTATTCTTTAACAACCTTTGTTTTTGCAGGATCAACAGTTATCCCATCTTTAGAAACAATGTGACCATGGAAATAAATTTTTTGTTACCAAAACTCACACTTGCTGAATTTTCCATATAGTTTCTTCTCTTTTATGGTTTTCAGGATAACCCTTAAATGACTTTCATGCTCCTCTTTACTTTTATAAAACACCAAAATAACATCAATAAAAACAAAAAACATTTTTCACCTAAGTCCACTGAGCCATCACTACAAGAAACTGTTTAGTTCTGATTCTGACCATCTCAGGATACTGATTTGAAAGGTCATTTCCCTCTGTATGCCTTCCCAGAAAACCTATTTTGTTTCCTCTATGAAAAACCATTCCTAACACAGAAATATCTTAGGAGAAGCAACATGGTAATCTTAAAATTCAATATCATTTCAATCATACCATAAATTAATTTATAATTTATCAATTTTCAAACTTCTAAAGTTGTCTAAACCGACCTCTGATACCAACTATAAGTCCCCAGCCATAAACCATACTTAATCGTGAGTTATTACAAGATTACACATTGAGGATCTTATCAGGTTTAGAGTTTTAGAGTATTAGATCATAAAACTTGCATTACATTCCACATTTAAACAAAGTGGTTACATAAAAAATAGTATTCATTTTTCCCATAAATTGAAAAATATTTAAAATAAAACATGGTTTCTTTCTTAACACTTCCTTGACACTATCATCACATCATGTACATTTCCCATGACCTGTGAAAATCATTTCAAAAACATGGGATGAGCATAAAAAGCTCAGTAAGGGATATAAAAATATGGAAAGGAAACATGAGTACATGTATATATAAGAATCAATGAAATCAAAATCTACTCATAAAACATAAGCACAATAACATATCTCATCAAATCATGAATAAATCATAAAAATCATAAGACATAAAGGTAACTTGAGGCATTCATAACATTCTTATGTAGGGTGTAACCCTCCTGGTTAGGTTTGGAATACCCATCACAGTATATTCACTAAATCTCCTCGGAAAAACCTTAACGTTTAACTCCTTCACGTTACCCAATGCATTGGAGAGATATATCAGGTTCATCCACCATTAGTTTATCAAGGAACCACCTTTCTTCATAATAATGCCCAAGAACCATAACATAATCATATAACATGAAACATGCATAAAGGAAACATAACATTTCCACTTTTCAATCACAAGATATCAATACAACACATTGATATTAAAACATTATGAAAACAATTTTCAATACAAAAATAAAATAAAAGTAAAACATTGTATTTATTATTCTTTTTAAAAAAGGTATGGCTTCTAGAGGAATCCGAAACTCAAATAATGGTCATGACAGAGGAGAAGTCGTTGTCACCGCATACGTATGAAAAAAAAACAAAAACAATATTCCTTTTGTCGTTTATTAAAATGATTCTTAAAAAAATATTCCTTTTGAATAAGAATAAAAGTAAAAGGGTTTTATACACCATATAATAGAATGTTGTGTATAAAACAAAATATGCCTCAATGAATGGAGATTGAGACGAAGTCCCTTACCTCATATCCAACTTGACTTGATCGTTCTTTAATCTCCAGAATAATAAACTTGAGTTAATTTCTACTTGTTTAAGAACCTTTTTCAAGTTCATTATTCCTTTTATATCATTTATTAAAATTTCATGAACACTATGTTATTATTTAAGTTTATAACGGTCGTTTTAATGATCATTGGTACTTGAGTCAAAAATGAACTTCTTATATTTACATGTTGTTCACGTAGTCAAATATCCATTATCTCAAGAATGATATTCATGATGTAGATTCCATATATATCATATATATCCAGTATATACATGCATTTATAATATTACATAATCATTTAGAGGTAATAAATGAAATGCACCGTTCATGGAGATAGTAAGCTATACGTACGCATGAACGCTACATTCATTTCTATGTCATATTAATGGAATTAAAACTAAATGAGAGATATGTATATTTTAATTAACCAATTATATTCATCATTTATATGTAACATAAATCATATATATCCATTATATATATGTAATTCTAATAGTACATTATATTTGGGGATAAGAAATGAAATACACCATTCATGGAGATGGTAAGCCGTACGTACGCATGAACTCTACATTCATTTCTATCTCATAATTTAATGTAATTAAAACATAATGATACATAATAGTATTATAATTATAGTATGGTATCATATATAATATCAGTAAATCTATCCTTTATACGTACCACATATGGTATTAACGAATCAAATAACTTTGAGGGGCGGTTGTCCGCACATCCTAAAATGAAGATATCGCATATACCCATAATGGAAGCCATAAATTTATGCCATAAATGAAAAATACAGAAGCTTAAGTAAAACATAATCATATTATATATCATATATAAATATAGTGACATATTAATGTCTACCTTTTAAGGTGATAGAATAATATTGAACAATCATCGTTTCATGAGGCAGAAATTCGCCATCCACAGAAACAGTATGTTCTATAACCATTAGATGTAGGTGTGTGTAGGTGTATCTCCTATTCATCTTATAACAACATCCTAGTTTATTTAAGATACTAGAGTTGTTACAAAAGAAAATAATAAAAATATTTTAGGGGGTTGGAAAAGAAAAATAAAACATAAGAACACAAGAGAAGACACTACCATTAAATCGGGTAACTCTTTTTGATTTGAGCTCAAAGGCTTCCTTGGGAAGACTACTGCCCAAAGTGATGCTTCTCTGAGTAATAGAGGGATTTGGAGAGACAAACTGAGCAGGGGTTGGCTGAGTCAAAGGCTTGAGAGGTGTGGGCCTTTTATAAGAGGAGAGGAGGGGAACTCTTGGAAAGTTACAAAATGTTACTTTATTTTCAAATAAGTTTCGGATTTTAAAGGTCCCACATTGATGTATTTCGAGTCTAAGGTGATAACAGTTCGAAATAAACTCATCCAATAGGTCTTTGAGAAGTGTAAGTCTTATATTTTACATTATCTTTTCATTTTATTTAAATCGTTCATTAATGAGGTAATCGCTGCATCATCATGATGTCATAAATAATTTAATTTATTTAATGTCTATAAATTATTAAAAAAATAATATGATTTAAGAAATCTCATTATCTTTCCAATTAATATTTATAGTCCAATAGATCATTTATGTAGACAAATTTAAAAATCTTTTACTCAGGTGATACATTCTTTGTTATATTTAACTTTCTTTAAAAATTAAAAGATATAAAGTCACTTTCACACAAAAATGATTCCATGGGGTCCCCAAGTTTGGCACAAGGAATCCCATGTTCGTCCATGAGACAACCAGTAGCATTAGGACACATGTTGGTGTCATTTTTTGTTTTTATGATATTATTTTATTATCCTTAACTACCCAATTACTCATTAATCAAGATAATTAAAGATAATTACCGTCGTTAGTATTCATAATGTCCAAAAACAAAAGAGTATTGATTACATAATTTGGACCTTATGATTCCAAATATGTAATCCATTTTACCAAATTCCAAACACAGAAATTTCAATAATTAATTTAAAAATAATTCTCGTTGTCAAAACAAATAGCGGGTTTTATTGAAACAATATCTATGAAAAGTTTGGCATTAGTTTATTCCCAATTCCAAAGTGAAATTAATCCTAATGACCACCATTGGATTAAATAGTAAAAATATATTCATATTACACTTTAAGACCAATTAAAAAGATAATCTATCCATATAATTAAATTAGATGAAAAAACAATTTTTATGTAGAATGCAGTATTTTTCACTATTCATTAAAGAAATGAACATTGTCAGAATAATACCAAAAAATCATCCAATGTAAATTTCAATGTCCATATAATAAATAATAAGTTTATTTTGACAAATAGAGTTTATAAAATTGTCAAATATTTTATTTTAAAATGTTTTCCACCAAAAGGCAGTAAAACAATCTTTTAAAAATATTAGTGTATTCCATGCTTAAGATTGGATTTATTCTCATTTTAAGCCTCTAAAACACTATCTAATTCATAAATAAACATAGATAACCATATATATTATTCATTACTTACTTGTGATGTACCAATATAAGGATATGATTCATAAGAAAATTATTTTATGATATTTTTGAACATTTATCGATAGTCAAATCATACAATATTTCATCATGTACTTCTCATAAGTTATACTCATATTTGTATCATGGGGAATAGAAACAATAGAAATAGATGATCTAAAATGAAATGTAATGTAAAAAACTCAAAAAAATGTCATCAAATGTTAGATCATTGGCATTTGAGAAATCATTATCCAGGGAGAATTATCTGGAAAAAATTAACATTAAAAAATTAGATCTTTCCAAAATACATAATAAAATGACCATTAGTCTCAAATGATCAAACATATACATTTAATATTATTGCATAAAAATTATACATTAAAAATGAGTCATTATAGCATAAATTAAACATGGTATATATAACTGAGGAATGGGAGAAAGTATAGGGAATCATAATATATTGGATAAGTAATTTCAAATTGATTATCATAAATTGTTTTTTGATTAGGATAGTAATTGGGGAACCCTATTAGGATTAGTCTAGTAGCTAATGTAACCAAATGGGATTGTCCAACTACTTTTGTACCCTATTTTGATTGGGACAATACCCTTACACCCTCATCAACTTTTTTTAACAACCTATATTTCCACTTGGTTTTGGGATACTACCTATTAACCTTATAAGTCCTAGTATAAAAACCCATGTTCCCACTTGGGATTAGGCTACTACTCATGTAACCTCATGGAATTGAGCTTACAACCCTTGTACCATATTGGGTTTGGGGTACTACTTATCTAACCACTTTATGTTTACGATATATAAAACATCAAAAAATTCATTGGAAGTTGATATATCATTACACCCATAAAATTCAAGTAATTTAAAAATATATATATATATCTCTGTGTGTGTGTGTGTCTAATTTTTGTTTTTATGTGACAAGAGAACATAAATAATCATATTTCGAACAATATAGAATTTACCCATGGAAAAGAGATGGGTTTTATAAAGAATATTAAAATTAAATTTTATAATACATATAGAGAACGATCCGGGATAGAGGTACAAGAACATATCCCAAGTGTAACATAAAAACCATTACAATGATGAAAAAAATGAAAATACCATTTCAAGGACACTGGGTAAATCACATAGAAAAAATGAGCAGGAATACAATTGTAACTTTATAAATAATAATGACATATTTTAATTTTAATTTTTTTTTAAAAAAATAATGGAATATATTAAAATAATAATGAAAATAATAGAAAAAAACCATTAAATATTTTATATAATTTTTTTACCATATTAATAATAGATGGAGTTGCTGGCTACATTCAAAATTAATTTTAATGAATGTGAAGTGAGAAAATTTGAATAATTTTACTTTTAAAAAATTTCCAATAATGAACCCTTAGAAAAGATAAATATTCAATGTAAATGTCAACTTTATAATAAAATATACAAGTAGGAAATGAAAAAAGTTTCATTAATTTTTTAAAATTACTTTATTGAAAACCTCTAGCTAAAGTGAGTGGAAAATATTTAAACTAAAAATGAAAAGTTGAAGTTTTAAGATCACCATATATAAAACGTATTTAGATTTGAGAGATGTGAAACCTTTACCTAGGTTCTACTCAAAGGTTCCTTGAACAATGTTGGCCACGTGGCTTCAATCATGCCTCTGGATATGATAAAGGATACAAACTAGTAGTGGGGGCCTAGTGTGTGTCTATGGGGAGACTATGCCCTCAGTTTAGAGTGGAGCATGGTGGATATATAATAATAGATGGATAAAAAGTGGAAGAAGTATAATAAATACAGAAGTGGAAATAAGAATAACCATCCATCAATAATAATATACTCATAATATAAATAGTATCATATAAAATAGATGATGATGTATTATCATGTATCTATTAAAGATGAAAAGAGTTATAAGTTGAATTGGGAAGACCATACAACAGATGATGAACAAAAAAATACCAAAAAACAATCCATGAATCCTGAACACTAACACAATCAACTTCTTCTAGACTCCAACCTAAATAAATATATCAAGTCAGGTTCCCAAGATTCTTCCCCTTCTTTCTTCCTGTTATAATATAATCTTCACAGGTACCAATCTCAGCCTAGATTGGGTGTGAGATAAATCTCAAGAGGCCACAACCAATGGTTTCTATACAATCCAGTATATGAATATAAATTGAGTTATGTGAATGTAAAATTAAAGTTAAATAAATTATATAATGATAATTCATATCTACTTTAGCCTCATATATTAATTTCCCTGAACATGAGATCATTTAATTAATTAATTCATGTTTGGTTAATATAGATATGGAAAGGGAATTGAAAAAATGGCACCAAAATAACTCATGTTATGAATAAAGTAGTATTCAAGGTGAATATAATGGATCCATAACCTTATGGGTTATCCAAATAATAGTGGTAACTCGTGTTGTCTAGAAATAAAGGGTCTGAGTGTAATCCAAAGGGATTTACCAAGGAATTTCACTATAAATGAGTCTAACTACATCCATGAAGCTTGTCCCTAGTAATATCATACTAAAAATGACTAGAAAAAATCGGGTATATCCATAGTGTCACATTTCCAATGACATAAACAAGGATATTAGGATTGTGCCTGAGGTATCCTAATATCAAGATAATAGTGATGTGATCTTACAACGTCACACCACCCATCAGCAAATAGTTAAGGACCATGTTCTGAATTGGGTATCTCCCTTGGAAACTGAATCCTTAAATCGAAATGGAATCCCCTAGGTACTCATGGAAATCCTTCTACAATCCAGTTATGGTTCAAGATTAAGCACTCCTATAAAGATAAAAGGATCATATGAAGTATGAACCTTATATGTAATCCATTATTTAATTCAGGCCATGTAATTCCCATTCCATTTAATATGTCATTGGGTTCATTCCATTAAATTTAACTAATCATTAAAAGGTGTATCAAGGACATGAAACAATTTAATTATTAGGTTTATTCCTTTTACATTCATAATCATGACAAGACGACCTAAAGAAATTCAACCAATATCAATTCCATTATAACATTTTATAAGGATGGGTGATTATATATATATACATTCCAATTACTATTTCTTTATTTAATTTGAAAAACTTAAATAAAATGGTTCATGTTATAATTGTATAAAATATACATGTTCTGTAAATTACCAATTCATAATTCATTTTTCATAAAAAGGACTTACCATTAGCAGGTTCAAGCCAAAACACCCCAATAGTGTGTCAAATAATTATAACTATTTTTGAAATGCTTAAAAAGGGAAGAACCATACTACATCATTGAGGTCACACCACTATTGACATGATGAACATGTTTATAAACTACTACAGAAAATGATAATAATGATTATAATAGAATAATATGAATTTAATGGCCAATGCTTAGTGAACCCATTGTGGGAAAAATGATGGAAAATTACAAATTTTGATAATAATAGGGAAAATTCATAGAACACCTTCCTTATGCCCATATCACTCTCTTCTTCCAGTATCATTTGTTAGTTTTTCCAGAACCAGATAAAAAATGATGACCAAGTCAACACCTTAAAAATATAGAATATGATCGTGAATCAAAATAGAATTTTTGAGAGGAAGAATAACAATAAAATGTTCCAATGGACTAAATCACTCACTAAGAGGAATCGAATGAGATGAATGGCTCTTGGTTACGAGTTCATATGATGAATTATGAGAAAAGACATGGTTGAGGATAAGGTGGGAGATCCAACATGAGTAAAAAGTGGACTTCTTTCCATAAAAGGAGAAAATAAGTAGGGGTGAGTAAATAAAAAATTTAAGGGATATTTTATCATTTTACCCAATAATTCTATTTTCCTTGGTTTAGTGACATGGTTGTATAATAAATGTTCCAAAAATACATGGATAACTTCCTAATGATTGAATCTAAATTATTTGGCTGATTAAATTTGGGAAACCATGTTCCAACTATGGTATTTGGTGCTACTAAAATATAGATACCCTCTGCATGAGCTTGTTTTAATGGGATCATGGTTGGGGAAAACCATGTGCCATAATTCTCCCTTGAAATGCCTTGAATGGTTAAGAGAAATAATCTGGGATAGGCTCCTCGGTTTCTACTAACTGTGTAGCCAAGTTCATTTATCCACTGAATAGGGTTCCATGTTTTTTAAATACCCTCTAAACCCCCCAAACCTCTATGACCCCATTTTGAATCCATAATAGGTCCAACATAAATAATTATAATGAAATTTTAATGATCTGTACCTCATTGAAAAACTAGGTTCTTACGGGCTTCCCCCCCAAGGGAACCCATCCCTGAGTTAGACTTCAAGGGTGGTGGACCACTGTCAAAGTTCAAATACAACCACTAAGTATGTATGTTGTCCACATGCTCTCATGTCTTTCCCTATACAATGTTATGTATCTATACCTCCCATAATAATGGTACATGGACTTGGGGAGGCTTTGTGCATTGATTAATGATGTGTATATGATACTCATCAAATGAATAATCAGCATAAAACTCAATATCCTCATGATCAAAAATATGATAAAGGTCAGAAAGATAATGGTGATTCCATGAAATGTGGAAGACGTCATGCAGGGAATGATACCTCTGTGTTAACTGAAACTGATAGGATATCATCCTGACTATGTAAATAAACTTAAACAACCTAACATAATGAGGTGATATCATCCATTTCCTTTAAATTCATCTATGTCCAATTATGGTATATACCTACATGAAAATATGATCTGTAGCCTCGAACTCCTGGGTTCATCGATAGAGACCATCATACTAGTCTTTTCTAAATTGATATGTAAAAAAAAGTTTCCTAATATTCTAAACTGACTTTTTAGTCTCTTGTATGAGATGAGGACCTAGTAGCACTGTCTCTCTTAACTCTAGCCAACACATGGGTGAATGGCACAGACTTCAATACAAGGCCTCATATGGAGGCATCAAAATCATCACCTGTAGTTATTACTATATATAAACTCAATGAGAGGGGTGTTATTCCTCCAAGAACAACATAAATAATGTAATTATTCCAAAATAATGTCCTCTAACATCTATATCATCTGTTCTAGAAGGTTATTTGTCTGATGGTGTAAATTTGTGCTTAGAAGAACCTATATACCCATTTATCTCTATAACCCTTTATAAAACCACTATGAGAAATGAGAACCCCGATCTAAAAATATATTATGATGAAACCCATGTAGCCATATGATCTCATATCAATACAGTCATCTTATCTCATCAAATGATAATGACATCTAGATATGAAGGAAGAGAATTACTTTTTTTAATCGATACACATCTTCCAAAACTACTTCTTTACTAATAAGTGACCTCGTTAATCCATTGATAATAATAAAAAATGTGATATTCCCATTTATATTTCAATACTAGAAATGGGTGTAACAATCCAAAAGGGTTTTTCTGCTCTACCTTTAGCAGCTAACAGGTGGAACACCAAATAACAAAACCTTCTATTTTATATTTCATCCAAGGCCACCAGTAATGGTGAGGCATATTATGATACATATTGGAGATTTATGCATGAAATTTCTATTGAGAATATTGGGAAACATGTATCTGATCTACTATGATATCAATAGTAACTGAGATAAACACATGTATATATATATATATATTTTTTACATCGAAAGACCAATTCCGAGGTTAGTCCTCACCCAAAATATTATCCCAAATATTATCCCAAATATCCAATACTTCAGGATCTACGAACTTCCATCATTTCACCTTATCATGGGGGATATAGGTAATTACAAAGGCTATAAGAGAAGACTATTATGGACTCTCATGTTACTTTAGCTGAATCTTAGAAAATATATCCATATATTTACATTCATTACTGGTTTCTTGAATAGAATATGCCCGTGTTTTTTGGATCAACACATCTTCTGACACATTTCCCATTCTAGACATATAAGCAAGATCAAAATTGTTTCACTAAGGGAACACAACCCATATAAATTTTCATAGATTCGATTCATGATACTAAATGATATTTGTGAGGCTCTTGTGGTCTATATAAACCACAAATCACCCACCCAACAACTATTTCCTCCAACAACGTAGGGAATGCACAACTACTACTAGCTCAAGGTCAAGAATCAGGTAATTACCCTCATGAGGTATCTACTATTGAAAACTATTCACAATATCTCTATACTCATGTATCATCACCGCACATAGAATAATTCTTAATGCATCAAAAAAGGGACATAACATCTTAAACATCTAGATGAATCAAGAATATGTGTCGAGTAAATCCTTCCTTTCAGCATATGAAAGTATTTCTCGCATGATTTAGACCACAAGATCTTCACAACCTTTTTGTAAAACTAGTATGTGTTGAATCAAGTATTGAAAATTGGTGTATAAAATTCCAATAATATACTTATAGTCCCAAGAAACTTTCGTATATCAATCTTGTTCCTTATATGTCCTTTAGAATCCACAGTACCCACATTCTGTGGATGCCCCCACGAAATAGACCTTTTTAATCACTAAGTGAAACCTTGAAAGCATAGAAAAAATAAAATTATCTCATATAGTATTCAAAATGATATCTCAAGGTGTTCAACATGTTCTCTACAAGTATGATAATACACAATGATTTTATCCACAAAAACCATGACATAATAATCCACATAGGTGTGGAAAACGCTATTCATCAAAGTCATGAATATATAGGGTGCATTCATAAGACCAAATGGCAGAACAAGATACTCATATAAACCATACCAACTTCAAGGGGTTTTATATATTATATTTGAAGGTCTGACTTTCAACTGATGATAGCCTAATCTTAGGTCAATCATTGAGAATATTCTAGCTCCTCAGATTTAGTCAAATGGATTATCTATTAAAGTAAATGGATAACGGTAAATAACTGTAATCTGTTTTAACCATCGATAATCTCCACATAACTTAAGGGTCGCCTCCACCTTCTTGGGGAAAGGAACGTGCGAACCCCAAGCTAATGTTTTGGGTCAGATATCACCCATTAATTCTACATCCACCAAATGTCTGTTGGGTTTCTAGAGCTCAGTAGTTTATATCCTATATAAAGGTATAGATACTAGAACTACTCCTAGAACACACTCAATCAAGAAATATACCTATCTCTTTGCAGTTAGGATGGGAAAATCATCAAGAAAAAACATCCCTGAAATAATCTATCATGGGAGGAAAATCAATAACACATTTCCCCATATTCTCCATGAAAATACTCGAAAAATAGGTGGTAAATCTACACATCCCATGATGCTCTGATCTAGATCTACTAGATGGGGCATTCCACTCACCCTTGTGTATGAAACTACCTCCCTCTTGAGATATAAATGATACCCTATGGCGATATCATTTTACATAGGAGTGATATGGAATCAAAAAATCCCTTCTAATAATGACATCATAATCAGTCATCTCAAGTATAAATTGTTCCAATAATAAATGATAACTGCCTATCTTAAGGGGAAATCCTTTCAGTGGAGGATAACCTCTAACTATACACCCAATGGTCTATCCATGGTCATCACACCATATAATTACATAATTTCCACCCCAATAGATTCCATTGTCAATAAAAATATAAATGGTTGAGAGGCACCTATATTGAATTATTATGATTCGATTATAGAATATCGTACCATAATGTATTATACGGTTGATGGACATGCACTCTATTACTTAGGAATTGGATTTAATGAATGAAACTAGCCTGATTCATGACCCAAAGCTATAGCTAGAGTACAATGAGAAGGTCCATTCTATGGTAACTGATAATTAGAATTGTGGATACCATACCCATGACATCCTCCTTAGACTATGTGGATGGTACTACTATATATTCCTTCTTGACACAACATAATTACTCATGATCCTAACGATGTAGATGGTATGAATCCTCTTCCACTAAAAGCATGTGTAATGGTCAAATAGAATTTATGAAGATAAACTATAATGCTACAAGAACAACACTCAAGATGGTATCTATCACATTAATGATTTATATCCTCCTTTCATCCACACATATGGCATATAAATTATCTAATAGTGCAGATACTCTGGTTTCCACTTCCTTGATGGGAAATGTCATGGCTACACATCCTACAACTTGAAGAACTATTTCCCTGCCATGGAATAGAAACTATATTCCCTATGCAAATAGCTTATATTAAGATTAGCTCAGTGATAAGATACTGATTAACAGTCTATAAAAACATAGATAGGTAAATGAAATTCACCTGTGAGCATATATAATATATGATCCCATCCTAGAAATTTATCTCTCTCAAAATATCATCACCTGTTAGAAGTTGTGAAAAACATTGAAACTCAAAAAAAATGATCTAAATATTCCATGAAGGACATAAAATCCTACTCCAGGTTCATGAACTCCAATGTTTGGCCATCTATCAATTTATTATGAAAGAAGTAATCATATAAGGTATTCTAGAAATCAATCTATACCATTCTTGAATGATGACCATCCTATGTAATCAAATTCCACTACAACTTGGTGGAATCATGAATCATATAACTAGAATCCATACCCCTCCTCATAGGAGGAAACTCCATATGATTGATGATATATTTAATGGACACTAGGAAATACTGATCAACATGTGGACCTGCATCTCCTAAAATTATATGAGGATAATACTGGTGGAACTCACATGTCAAATTAGCTATCCACTACTACAAATATGGCCATTATTAGTGCTTGAAAATGGAATTAACAGTGCAATAAAAGCGTTGTAAATCGAGGTGAAGAGAAAGGGGGTCCCATTTTTCAGTACTCAGAAAATAGTTGATAAAGGCCCCTTTTATCAGATCTAAAAAAAGCACTGATAGTAGGTTACTTATTTCAAAGCTAAAAAAGCACTGATAAAAACTACCTTCATCAGAGATTTTTTAGCGCTGAAAAAAGTCAAGAAAAAATTAAAAAAAATTAAAATGTTCATGGTGGTCTTTACAATTCTTAACCCCCATATCATCAGTAGGTATACCCCCTTCCACTCTCCCACGCGCTGCACTTTTAACACCCTAAGCTTCTATGGTATGTTTCCCTTTGAATAAGGCAGTAGCTTGCGTTGTACACAACATGGTGTTTTAACACACCACGACCAATCAAACCAGAAGTTATGAATAGTAATACCAACTTTTTGAAATATTTTAAATTTTATTTTTTGAAATGGACTTCATTTTAGGATTTTGAATATCAAAATTATCTTAGGTTGAATTTTTGTTATTTTTCTAAAAACATTCAATTTTTGTTGAATAGTGAAAATTAATGCATTATTATTTAAAACCGAAATTATTTTTAAATAATTTGTTGTTGTATTTTAATTTAATTTAGGTGAAAATATATTCATAATACCTATATATTTTCAATTTAATTCATTGGAGTAATTTTATAATAAGTTTAGATATATAAAATTTTATCGATCTTTTTACCGTCTTTTACTCACATTCTTAGAGCATTTGTAAATTTGCATAAAACATAATTTTACTGCTTCTATAAGTTGAATTTAAAACATTTTAGAGACATGTTTAATATCATTAATAATAATATGGTTCAATAAGATGAAAATAATTTTCGTTGAGTAGTTACTTTTGACTTTTATTTACCACGGTTAAAAGCTATTAGGGTAATTAAGGGTAAAAATGATATTGTAATTACCATAACACAAGTCATAATTCTATTGGATAAGTGTAATTAGACAAAAAACAAACTTAGGAATAAAAAATGATCCTTTTGGTCTACTTGTATTAGATTAGGACTTTTATTATTATTTTATTTAAAGAAGAGTTAAATTTTGTTAAATTCACAGATTAATAACTAAAACATTTTTAATATTGGGTTATACATAATATAAATTGGACTATAAATATTAATTATAAAGATAAAAATATTTCCTACATAATATATTTTTATGTAAAATTTTTAGACATTAAATAATTTAATTTTCAAGGACACAATGATGATGTAATAAGTAACTTATTAATAAAATATTAAAATATTTGATATTATAAATATCCCAATAAATGTAATTTTTAACTTTTGATGAATTCCATTCATTTTTAAGGTTACTATGACATGTTAGGGTTGATTATATTTTTTTTCTAAGTAATAATGGTCTTATGATTTTTAGAAAAACCAATTACTAAATAGTGTCAAAATTTACATAATTGAGTTTTAAAAACTAATATTATATTATTTGTTGATATAATATTCCTAAAAATATAAGGTTATACCAAAGGATTTAGATAAGGTTATATATATTAATAATGAACCACTTGGGGTTCTCTTGTCTTGTTATAGTATGTTTATAAACCATATACTATAAAATTAAAATGAGAAATGGAAAATGTCAAACTATTTAACTTAGTGTTAAATATAAAAGATATGGTAATTATGGTGACCTAAAAATGTATAAAACCTATTGGTCGAGTGTTTCCAAACCCATACCCACCTTATAATTGAAATAAATCATTTCTGAACCATTATAAATGGAGAATTATTTTATTATAAAATAATATTTCAAGCTGTTCCTAAAGTGACCCTCACCTCTATTATAAAATGGTACTTCCCTTCACATAATTTCACAACTCCAAAGCCATTTGGGCCATTTGAGTTGGCCAAAACCTTCCTGAATATCCTCCCAACTTTTCTACCTTCATCATAGAGTCCTTACATTGGTAAAAAAGCCAACCTATGGATCCATTTTGACCAAATCAAAAGGAAGAACCTCAAGAAGAAATAAATATTTCATCACCACATTCTAGTTCTTTTCTTCTTCCGATTCCTCTTTATTTGCTGATTCCATTATAAAATAATAAATTCAATATATCTATATAATGTCATGTTATTATTAAAATGGTACTACCATATTCATTATTCTATCAATCATATGAATGACTAAGTCACTATACGTGTGTACGTACGACTTACCATCTCCATGTCGTGGTGTAGTTTATTATTCAAACACTTCATATTTTGGATTGGTATTATAATTAGTATAACTGATGTAAATAATAAATATAACATGTTAATTATTTTATATACATGACATAACATCAAATTACATATGATTTCACCATATATATAATGATATTTTCGATCGTGTGTACGTACGGATTACCGTCTCCACGAACGCGACGAGATTCATTAACCATCGTAATATTTCAAGAATAATTTTAATTTTATGATTAAAAATAATGTTTAAGAAATTAATATCCTTCTGTATATGAATAAAATACATCCTATCCATTAAAAACATGGCTTACGTAACCAAGCATATACAATAAAATGGATCATTTAGCACCCGAAACGATGATACTACTAAAAAATATTAACAAAGCAACATTAGAGGATCATATATGATATCATATTTATGAATATAGTTATATTATAATTTAATAACAATAATTTAACTATTATTTATGATTTTAACGTACCCCCAATCATGTAGAAATACATGGTAAGTTTTAATTCTACAATCTCTTTACTTATCAAAGGTTGTTAATACATAAGTGTCTACTCGAACCACTTTATCGTCCACATCCGTGTTTTCATAAAATTGTAATTCAAAACATTTTTACTAGTTACTGTACAATGATTTAAATTCATTTATACCCTTATTTGAACATATATGTTTTTAAATGAATCTTTCCGTTATTTTCCAAATAAGGCACTTCATGACCTTTTTGACAAAATTAAGGTAAGAATGTCTTTTTAAACTTATACGGCGTGTGTGGCTATTTTCTACCATTATATCTTCATCAAAGCATCCCATATAAGCATATAATAATATTTTCAAAATAAATTTTTTCTTTTATAATTATATAACTTTTAAGTGATTTCAAAATAGAAAGAGTTATTTCTCTAAAAAAGGTTTGATTTCATGTGTGTCAACATCCATTGATGGATTTTAAGATTGTTTGAAGTTAGTTTATTATAATACCAAAGTTCCATATTGTATTGCAGGTTTTGTGATATGTTTGACTGTGGATGTGTTATTTTTACACCATTCATAGTTTATGTATAAAATATTGACATTTTATATACTATTCTTAATACACATTTCTATGTTATGTTTAAACCTTTTCATATGAGGAATGCATTGGACTTAGTAAGTGACAGTTAGAGCCCGCTATATCTTCCCAATGCATTGGTAGGTCTCGTGAGACAAACTAGTGTCTTGGCACAAGGTCGTGACAAAATCTTATTTTTATTCATAACTCGAGGCCTTGCCCATGTGGTTATGATGTCTGGAATTATGCATTCCATCATTATGAAATTGGATATTGGTATTTCATGTGATTATTCGACAAGTAAAATATCCAAGTGAATAAGTAAATGGAATTATTTCATTTTTAATTTTCCATATTCTGTTGAAGTTTATGTTTAAATGGATTTCGTTTTTGTCTCATACATTTCTTTAAATGTTTACAATTATTTATGAAATTTTACCCTATGTTGTTATCCTTTCTGAGAATCTGAGCTCACCACATCCTATGTTTTATTTATTCCAGGATATGAATAAGTATTTTATGGTTGACCTGCAGGGATATTATATGGATATAAGTGTGTTCCAAAGGGGACAAAATTTTCTTGATTATTTTATTTCATGATGTAATGTAAAACATATGAATGTATCTAGAACATCCATGGCTACTAAACTGATCGGTATTTCAGGACATGATTCCTTGTATTATTCCAATGTTATGTAATAATTCCCTGACTCTAAGAAATTGGGGTCAGGGTATTATAGTTGGTATCAAAGAGCGTTTAGTACAAACCTTGGAAATTATATTTAGAAATACTCTGATTAGAGAACACTACCCTAAGATAGACTTTGAGGATTAGTACAGAAGAACTTCCAAGAATTTTTGTACTATATAGATTTTTTGAGTTTTCCAAGCAATACATCCCTATATGGATTCTAGTAGGTAGAGGCGGCTCTGACATAGATATACCTAGGGGTAAAACCTGAAAGCACCACTTTTAGCTAGACTCAAATTAGAACTGGTGCACGACAACGATCTTTGCTGCTCTCTTGGTTATGAAACTCCATGGGGATATTCTTAGGATAATTCTCATTTTCTTTACAAACTATTATGACAGGTTTATGAGTATATAATTCCTCAACAAAAGAATTTTTAGGATTATAGATTATATCCATAAACTATTCAATTTATGTTAACTATTTTACCAATTTGGAATTATGTATTGCGATTCATAAACTAATTCGGTTTATGGCATTGTTTAGAAATGGTGCCTAATGGATGGAATAGAAACCATATCAACCCACATAATCCATGTAGGGTTTACCCTCCTACTCAAAATAGTTATAGTGGAGCTGGTGAGGCAACCACTATTGATCATCTTATCACCATATTAGGACAACTCAATTTGGTTATGAATAATAACCTTACCTTTATGGAGCACCCTGATCCACAACACGGAGGATCAATGTTAGACCGCTTCATGAGAAAACAACCACCAACATTCAATGGGAGTAAAAATCAATTAGTAGCTGAATAAAGTATATATTTCTCAGAGAAAATATTTCAGGCTTTGGGGAGTAGCAAAAGGGATTAAGTTGTCATTACAGTTTATCGCCTCACGGGAGATGAAAATCAATGGTGGTCATAAATCTAAAACACAAAGGAAGATGAATAAGTATCAAACATGAGATGAAGTGATTTTAATGAAGTTTTATTATAAAAATACTTTCCTCAGGACCATCGAGCGGATATGGAAATCCAATTTATGAGTCTAAGGAAAAAGGAAGATGATAATGTTGCAAGGTATAAGGCTAACATTACAAGGATACAAAGGCATGCAGCATATTATATACATAACCCAAGGAGTAATATTGATAGATTATATGATGGTTAAAACAATTTCTCTATCAATAATTAGTCTCATAATCCATCTCATAATATGAAGATATTGTCTCACACACAATCAAGACAGAAAAGTAATTCTCTATGTCTTACAACTTCAAAGAAAAGAAAGAGAAGAAGAAATCTACTGAACACTCTAGACATGGAAATAAGGGGAAGAAGGGAATAGTTAAGGATCCATCTTGTTGTTTATGGGGGAAGAAACACCACGGTACCTGCCTAAAGGGAATGAAAGTATGTTTCAAGTGTGGTGAAAAAGGCCACCAAGCTCATTATTGCAAGGTAAAGAAAGAGGTTATCAACTTTGAATGTGACAATTATAGATAAAAGAGGCATTATGAAAATTAATTTCCTAAGCTCCAAGGAAACATACACAAGAAAACTAAATGGGAGAATGGCCAAGCTTATATGATCACTACTTCTGAGGTTAAAGCTCCCAAAGATGTGGTGGCAGGTAATTTAATGGTTTCCTCAAGTTTAGCTGATGCATTATTTGCTTCTGGATAATCACATGTTTCATATCTTCCTAGTTCGATAAGAAAATTATATATTTTCAATTAGATTTAACAGAGGAGTTGTCAGTCAAAACACTTAAGGGAAGAATCATTGAAACAATGTTTTGTGAATTAGTCCCCATTAGGGCATATAAATGTTCATTATCTTCAGATCTCATCACCATACCCCTGACTAAATTTGATATAATCCTTGAAATGGATTGGCTTTCTGACCAGGAAATGAATATTTATTATAAGAAGATGGAGGTTACAATTATAAGGGATGATAATGAGTACATTATCTTAAGAGAAGAAATGTCACCTCCTGATTCTTATCTAGATCCTATCCCAATACCTCTACTAAATTAAATTATTGGGGGAGAATATAATTAAATAATTCTGGTGAAAAATGCCACCAAGCTTGGGATTGCAAGGGGGAGAAATAGGCTGTCAATGTTGAATGCTACAAATGTAGAGAAAGGGGGAATTATTCAAATGAATGTCCTAAGCGCCAAGGGAACTTACATTAGAAAAGGACAAGGGATCAAGGCCAGGCTTAAGCTATCACTACTGCTGAGGTTGAAGCTCCGAAAGACTTGGTGGCAGGTAATTTAATGGTTTACTCAAGTTTAGAAAATGCTTTATTTGATTCTTGATCATTGCATTGTCTCATATCTTCCCAGTTTTCTAAGAAAATTAGATATTTCTAATTTTATTTAACAAGGGAGTTTTCAGTCAGAACTCCTAAGGTAAGTATCAATACAAAAAAATCTTTTGAATCAGTTCCCATTAAGAAATATAAACGTTATTTATTTGTAGATATCATCATCATACCCATGATTGAATATGGTATAATCCTCGGTATAGACTGGATTTCAGACCATGATGTGAGAATTTATTTTAAGAAGAAGGGGATTACAATTTTTTATGATGATAAGGAGTACCTTATCTTTAGATAAGAAATGTCACCATCTGATTCTTATCTAGATCCACCCCCAGTAGCTCTACTAAATTTAATTATTGTGGAGGATGAGAATGTATTAATTATGGGTGAGGAAAAGAATGCTCGAATAGGGGATGTACCTATTGTGAAAGAATATATTGATTTATTTCGAGAGGATTTACCTGAACATCCTCTATAAAGAGAAATTGAGTTTTCCATTTATTTAATTCCGGGTTCAAGGCCCATATTGAAGATCCCTTATAGAATGGATACTGTGGAATTAGGGGAACTAAAAAAACAACTATAGGAATTGTGTACTAAGGGATTTATTCACACTAGTGTTTCTGCATGGGGAGCCCTTGTCCTTTTTGTTAAGAAGAAAGGAATATCTATGAGGTTGTGCATTGACTAAAGAGAGATCAATGCTATAAAAATAAGGAACAAGTATCCCCTACCTTGCATTTATTATTTATTTGACCAACTTCATGAAGCTAAATATTTTTCAAAGATTTATTTTTGATCTGGATACTATCAGTTGTTCAAGAAGAAGGACAATATGAAGATAGCATTTCAAACTAGGTATGGGCGTTTCGAGTTTACAATAATGCCTTTTGGATTGACTAGTGCACCCTCTATCTTCATGGATCTAATGAATAGAGATTTCATGGAATATCATGATGAATTTTTTGTGGTATTTATTGATGATATCTTGGTATTCTCCAAAATCTATGAAGATTAGGAAAATCACTTGTGCACTATTCTAAAAACCCTCAGAAGAAATGAGTTATATGGGATGTTTTGCTAGTGTGAATTCTGGATTCAAGATATTTATTTTCATGTCCATATTGTGTCTAAGGACAGAATATTTGTTGATCCTTCAAAGACCATGGAAATCCATGAATGGCCAGAACTGACGAGTATAATAGAGGTATGCAGTTTTATAGGTTCAGCAGGTTATTATCGATGTTTCACCCAGAATTTTTCCCAGTTGGCTAACCCATTAACCAAGCTCACATGTAAAAAGGTTACATTTTTTTATAGGAATGAGTGTGAATAATGTTTTGAAGAACTAAAGAGAATATTAGTCGATGATCCTATCTTGACTCTACCATCATGGAATGATGGGTTTGTTATTTATAGTGATGCTTCATAGAAAGGACTTGGTTGTGTCCTTATACAGAATGATAGAGTTATTTCTTATGCATCACAACAGCTAATAATTCATGTGAAAAACTATCCTAATCATGATCTTGAGTTATCAGTTGTAATATTTGCTCTAAAATATGGAGAAACTATCTAAATGGTGAAAATTGTGAAATTTATACTTCTCACAAGAGGTTGAAGTATATTTTCTCATAGAAATAACTCAACATGAGGTAAATTCAATGCCATGACCTACTCAAGGATTATGATTTCACTATACACTACCACCTGGGGAAGGAAAATAAGGTGGAAGATACTTTGATTAGAAAGGATCATGGAGTTCTAGACAAGATGAGAGTTGAAAGGGATCCTATAGTCATTGATCTAGTAATGATGGATATGAGAATACCAATGGAAGGTGAAACTTCAATAATTTTTCAAATGGTTTCCAAACCATATTTATTAGAAATGATAAAGAGTTCTCAAACTGATATGAGGTGTTTCAAAATATGATTAATGTTTTTAATGATGGGAGATTGACTGACTTCATATATGAAGATGGAATTTTGAAATTTGGGAAGAGACTTTGTGTTCCTAAAATACCTGATTTGAAAATGGAATTGTTGGTTGATGCTCATATCTCTAATTTCTCTATACACCCTAGGAGCACCAATATGTATAGAGATTTGAAGGAACATTTCTGGTGGGACAACATAAATAGGGATATTGCTGATTTTGTGTCAAGATGTATGGTTTTTCAACATGTGAACGATCGAAGGAAACAACCTAGAGGATTTATGAAACTTATTCCCATACTTGATGGAAATGGGATAATTCTATGATGTAAATTGTTATGGGGCTACAAAAGACTCCTATAAGGAATGATGCAATATGGGTCATTGTTGATCGTCATTCCAAGTCAGTACATTTTTTCTATAAGAGAATATTTACCACTTGAATGTATGGAAAGACAACATATTAATGAAGTTGTAAGACTTCATGGAGTATCCATATTGATTATTTCTGAACGTGATCCCTATTTTACATCAAGATTATGGTCAGGTATTTTGAAGGCCTAGTATACTGAACTTCGTTTGAGCCCTGCCTACCACCCTCCAACTAAGGAACAATCATAATAGACTATTCAAACCTTAGAATAAATGTTGATATCTTGCTCGCATGACTATAAAGGTATCTGAGATCAATATTTACCTCTGGTATAATTTTTCTATAATAATAGCTTCCATTCAAATATTCAGATGGCATAATCTGATGTGTTATACGGAAATAGATGTCTCTCACAAACTTGTTGGGATGATGTTGGTGAAAGAAAACTCGTTGGCCAAGAACATGTTGAGGAAACAATGGAAAAGGTGAATATCATCCAAACCCACCTCAAAGTATCCCAAAGTAGGCAAAAGAGTTATGCCTATTACTGAAAGAAGGATTTGGAATTTGAATTAGGAGACCTTGTTTTCTTGAAGGTCTCTCCATGGATGGGTGTTATACATTTTGGTAATAAGGGTAAATTGAATCCTAGGTACATATGACCTTTTGAAATTATAGAATGAATTGGAGTTATAACTTATCGTTTAGTAATGCCTCCAAGTCTTTCCAAAGTTAATGATGTGTTCCACGTATCACTATTAAGAAAATACATGCCTAACCTAACGCTTGTACTCACCTATGAGGTAATTGAAATGGAACCCGATCTATCTTATTGTGAAGTTCCAGTCAAAATTCTTGATACCATAGAACAAGTGCTGAGATACCGGACGACTCGTCTGGTAAAACATCTATGGAGAAACCATAAGATAGAAGAATCAATATGAGAACACGAGGAACATATGATGAAGAACCACCCGAATCACTTGATGTAGTAATATTCTAGAAATTTTGAGGATGAAATTATTTTAATGAGTTGAGAATATAACACCCTATGCCTCCATGGTATGTTTCCGTTTGAGTAATGCAGTATCTTGCGTTGTACGCAACATGGAGTATTAATACACCACGACCAATCAAACTAGCCATTATTAATAGTAATACACACTTTTTGAAATTTAATACATTATATTTTTCAAATTGGGCTTCATTTTTGGATTTGGAATATCAAAATTAGATTAGGGTGAATTTTTGGTATTTTTTAAAAAACATTCACGTTCTTTATGAATAGTGAAAAACACTACGTTATTGTTTAAAATCGAAATTTCATTTATATATTTAGTTATTTTATTTTAATTTATTTTTGGTCAAAATAGATCCATAATACCTATATATGTTCAATTTAATTAATTGGGTTCATTTTATAATAAGTTTAGATATATAAAATTTTATCGAACTTTTTACTGTCTTTTACCCACCTCGTATGAGCATTTGAAAATTTTCATTAAAAATAATTTTACTACTTCTGTGAGTTTAATTTCAAAAATCTGAGAGATAGATTTAACATCGGTAAGTAAATTGTGGTTCAATAAGATGTAAATAACATTTGGTGAATAGTAACATTTGACTTTTATTTACAACCATTGAAAGTAAATAGGGTAATTAAGGGTGAAAATGATATTATAATTACCCTAACACATGTAAAAATTCTATTTGATAAGTTTAATTCGACCAAATACAACTTTATAAATAAAATATGATCCTTTTGGTCCACTTGGATTGGATTAGGATGTTTATTATTATTTTATTTAAAGAATTGTTAAAAGTGTTATATTTAGAATTTAATAACTAAACCATTTTTAATATTGGGTTATACATAAGAAATATTTGATTGTAAATATATATTGAAAATACATAAATATATCCTATATAATTCATTTTTATTTATAATTTTTATACATTAAATAATTTTATTTATTTATGACAAAATGATGATGCAATAACTACCTTATTAATGAAATATTAAACTATTTGATATTATAAATATCTAAATAATTGTAATTTTAGACTTTTGATAAATTCCACAGATTTTATAGGTTAATATGACATGTTAGGGTTGATTAAATAATTTTCTTCTGAAGTAATCATGCTTTTATGATTTTCACAAAAACGAAATACTAGTTAGTGTCAAAAATTGACATAATTGAGTTATTAAAACAAACACTATATTATTAATTGATATAATATTCCTAAAAATCTAAGGTTCATCCAAAGAACATAGATAAAATTATATATTAATAATAAACCACTTGGGGTTCTCTTGGATTGTTATAGTAAGTTTATTGACCATATAATATAAAAATACAAAGAGACATGGTAAATGTCAAACTATTAAACTAAGAGTTAAATCTAGAAGATACCGTTAATATGGTAACCTAAAACTGTCTAAAACCTATTGGTTGAGAGTTTTTAGACCCATTCCCACCTTATCATATAAATAAATCATTTTTATCCATTATAAACCTAAAATTATTTTATTATAAAAAAATCTTCAAGCTTTTCCTAAATTGACCCTCACATCTCTTATAAAATTGTACATCCCCTTCTCTTAATTTCACAACTCCATAGCCATTTAGATCAGCCAAACCCTGCACAAATATCCTCCCATCATTCTTCCCTTAATCCTAGAGGCCTTCCTTTCAACATAAATCCAACCTATGGAGCCCTTTTAATCAAATCAAATGGAAGAACCCGAATAAGAGGTAAATATTTCATGACATCTTTCAAGTTCTTTTCTTCTTCCACTTCCTCTTTCTTTGTTATTTACATTCTAAAATAATAACACCAGTATATTCTATAAAAAATAATGTTATTTTAAAAATTTTACATCCATATTTATTATTCTATCCATCATATGAATGACTAAGTCACCATACGTGTGTACGTATGGTTTATCGTCTCCACATCGTGGTGTTGATTTTTATTCAAATAGTTCATTATTTCGATGGGTATTATAATGTGTATAACTGATGTAAATAATAAATATAACATGTTAATTATTCTTTATATATGATATACCATACAATTAAATATTATTTCACCATAAATATAATGATATTGTCGCTCGTAAGTACGTACGGATTACCGTCTCCACGAACGCAATGGGATTCATTCTCTGTCGTAATCATTCAAGAATAATTTTCATTTAATGATTAAAAATAATTTTTAATAACTTAATATCATTTTTTATATGAATAAAATACGTCCTATCCATATCAAACGTGAACTACGTGACCTAGAATATAAGGGAAAACAGATCTGTTAACACCTGAAACGATGATACTACTAAAATATTATTAACAAATAAATATTAGAGGACCATATATGTTATCATATTTATCTATATATTTATTATATAAATTAATAACAATTATTTAACATTTATAATGGAGGTCAATGTAGCCTTGACCAAGGAAATGTTCAAGGTAAGTGTTAATTCTACATTCTCTTCACCTATCTAAGGCTGTTAAAACATAAGTATCTTCTAGGACCTCTTTATCATCCACATCCAGGTTTTACTAAAAATGTATTTCTAAACATTTTTAATATTTATTATACTATGGGTAAAATTAATTTATACACTTATTTGACCATATTTTTTTGAAAGGAATATTTTCATCATTTTCCAAACAATGTACTTTTTGACCCTTCCGACAAAATTAAGGTAAGAATGTCTTTTTAAACTTATATGGTGGGTGTGGCTATTTTCCACTGTTTTATCATCATCAAAGCATCCCATACAATATTATAAGAATATTTTCAAAATAAATGTTTTCTTTTATAATAATATTACTTATAAATGTTTTCAAAATAAAAAGAGATATTTCTCTCAAAAAAGTTTGGATTTCATCTATGACAACATCCTTTGATGGATTTTAAGCTTGTTTGAAGTTGATTTATGATGATACAAAACATCAATATTGTATTGAAGGTTTTTTAATATGTTTAATGGTGGATGTTTTATTTTTACACCATTCATGGTGGAAAAATTATTGATATTTCATATACTAGTTTAATACGAATGTTTATGTTATATTTAAACATTTTAATACGACGAATGAACTGGACTTAGTAAGTGATGGGTGGATCCCGCTATAGATCCTCAATGTATCGGTAGGTCGCATGATACAAACTAGTGTCTATGCACAAGGTCTTGACAAAATCTTATTTGTAGTATTGGAATAAGAACTTGACTATGTGGTTATGAATTCTAGAAATATGCATTCCATCATTATGAAAATAGCTATTGATATTGCATGTGATTATTCAACTAGTAGAATATCAATGTGAATAAGTAACTGGAATTAGTTGATTTTATATTTTCCATATTATGCTTAAGTAAGTTTAAAAGGATTTTTTTAGTCTTATACATTAACTTAAATATTTATTCTTATTTATGAAATTTTTTGCTATATTCTTATCCTTACTGATCATATGAGATCACCTATTTCTATGTTTTATTTTTCCTAGCATATGAATATGTATATCATGGTTGTCCTATAGGGATAGGATATGGATATAAGTGTGTTACAATGGGGATGAAATATTGTTGATTTTTTTATTTCATGATGTAATGTAAAACTTATGAATGTATCTAGTACTTCCAATGCTACTAAACTGATCGGTCTTTCGTGGTAAAGAATCAAAAATTACATGTAATTTGTTTGTAATTAAATGAGAATTTTACAAGTCAGAGATAATTGACTGTGAAAAATTTTGAGGCCCGAAGATCCCGGAATGAGTTTCTAAACATTTGTTCGGGTACATTTAGTACATGTTTAAGCAGTGTTTTAAAACATTTGAACTAGTGCTCGGATTTGAAATACAGGGACATTTTTGAACTCGTAGTGTCAGTTTTCTATTAAGGAGACTTTCACCTCAACGACAATTGGTCGAGGGTGAGAGTTAATTTTTGGGTTTTTTAGGGAAATAAAAAAATAAATTAATCACATATTTTATTTTATTTGTTGTAACCACTCCGTGTGAATGTTGAGTAGTGGGGACCACCAAACCTTAACCTCCCATGAGAGGTTATGGTGGTGGGGACCACTGGAGCCTAACCTCCCATGAGAGGTTATTGTGGAGGGGACCACCCGAGGCCAAATCCTCTTGAACTCCCCTCTTAATGAGGTAGAAATATCTGGACTCCCTCTTTAATGTAGAGTAGCCTCTTCAGCTTCCTCTACATTAATTATGCCAACCCGCCACATTAATTTAACAAATTTGAATTTTAAGACAATAAACTAAATAATACATTTCATAATCAATTATTTTGGGGCTACATATTCATTTTGGTGGAATTGGGAGGAAGGAGCTTTGGGAGAAAAGATCTCTAACGAAGAAAGAAAATGAAGAACGCCTCTCCTTCGATGAATTCTTCTCTAAAAACCATCAAAGGATCTCTAACGACACAAGAACCGAAAATCAAGGAAAAACGCCGATGACACCGACATCCATCTTTATCCAATGATTCGGCTTTATCCTCACGACCTCGTCGACTTCATCAAGAAAATGAGGTAGGGGTTAATTTGTGTATGGATAATTTTTCTAGGTTTTTACCTTGAATTATCTTTTAGTATTAGGAATAAATCATTGTGGGAGGTTGTAATTCTTGATATTCTTCTGCATGTTCTTGTTGTGGTATATGCTACCACCATAATGCAGAGGGTACGGTCCAAACAAACATGGCCTAACCCCTCTACAAATCTTATGGTGATTTTTGGTATTGAACGTGACGAAGGCGACGACGAAATGACGCCGCCTCACGGACATCTCCACCTTACAACCACCATGCCATCAAGGATCCCCCATGGCTGAGCTGCTTCGCGACACCCACGGCCTTTGTGCCCCGTAGCTCCGCCACCTGTGGCCCTGCCGCGCCACTCATAGCTGCCACTGTCCAGGTCGTGCCGTCGCTATCGTCCAGCTGCGCCACCGTCGTCTCACAAAGCCGCCACTCGAGAAAACCCATCCATGACGCCTACGGCCTTGTGAGCCTCTCTAGCAGAGTCACCCACAGATTTCCGCGCCGCTCTGGTGGAGCCTCCCGCGGCCCTCCGCGCCCCTTCAGACAAACCACTCGCGGCCCTCTGTGCCTCTCCGGCCAAGTCTGCTGCGGCTGAGCCCCCACAGCCCTCTGCACTGCTTCAGCCAAGCTGCACATGAAAGAGCCACTCTGGACGAGCCCCCTGTGGCCGAGCCGCTTCAGCCGACCCACCCGCGTCCTTGAGCCGCTCTCGTCGAGCTGCCTTGTGGCCCCAAGAAGCTTCGGTCGAGTCGCCCCGCCGCCTCCGCCCTCCAAGACGAGCCTCCCCATCCGAACCACCATGCAGCCTTGGGCCATCTGAGGCCAAACCCCCACAGCCCCTCATGGAATTCCATTCCGCCCTACGGGCCAGGCCGGACCCAGCGGGACGGGCTCAACCCAACGGGCCGGGCCGGTCCGACCTGGTCGGACTGGACCTGGGCCCACTACGACAGATTTACTTCTTTTGGCCATAAATTTGGCACCGAACGTCCATTTAAAGAACCATCAGCAGATTTGGAAATCTTAGAGTGAGATAGTCACTTTGAGTATACCCACTAGAGTTTTTGATTAATATAGGGAATGTTCATGTTGGATCAAGCATGATTCCAACCAGGCCCCCAGGACTATAAGGCTAATAACTCACAGACCGGGCATCTGATTGACACATCGTCTATTTCGTTTAGACCCCTATGACATGGAAAAACATTGAGATTATTCATCAAGGGACTTCTTGGTAGTTTGAGTATTGACCAGTAGCTCATAGAGCGGATCCTCCCAGATACGAGCGAGCATAGTTTGGGAACCCAACAGCTGGATGAGACTGGACCACCACTGACCTTTTCGACTTGGATTGACTTGACAGGACTAGTGGGGAGAGACTCTATGTGATGTGGTAGACCCACGGTGGGGAGCACCACTATGTGATGTCGTAGACCCATGGCAGACGATATGAGGAGTACCTCAGCAGGCCACGGTGGGGAGACCCTCTGTGGGATGCGGCAGACCCACGGTACTCGACAGAAGGAGTACCTCAGCAAGTCATGAGGGGGAGCACCTCTATGTGATGCAGTAGACCCATGGTAGGGAGTGCCTCTTTATGATGTAGAAAACCCATGGTACTTGACAGGAGGAGTACCTCAGTAGTCCAAGGTTTGTTGGAAGCACCTCTGTGTGACATGGCAGACCCACTATAATCGATAGAAAAGGGGATCTCGAGTAGCTGAGGAGTTTGATTATATGATTGGGGATATTACTTGTTACTACCCCTAGAATAAATCTTATTGTGATCTGAGTTTGTATCTCTCTATTTTCCTCAATATTGAGATGGATTACTTGATTACATAGGTGTCTGTATGGTCATATACCTATGTAGGGTTATCTCTTGATCTTATACTTTATGGTTTATCCTGGATGGTTTTTGTGATCCCTTTTGGGTCTCGAGGTCCCTACTAAGTATCGTTATACTCACCCCCACAAGGGCTATTCCCACACACTATTGTGTTGGATTCAGACGATGGACAACGCTGACTATGGCTGAGTGTACCAGGACTGGATACTGCTAGGAGGTGGACCATATGGTGTGTCAGTATGTAGAAGAGACGAGTGGATGTGGATTGTGGAGGAGGCGATCTGTTCCTACGCTTTAGGTAGTAACCTCAGAGAACTATCCAATGCCTATATTTTCTATTTCTTCATTTATTTTTTATTTCAGTTGTACTTGAATCTTTAGAGAAGGGCTTGTATTCCGACCCCCTTTTTACTTTGAGCACTCTTTTTTCTATAAAATTGACTTGTGTTCGTATCATGATGATTTCTTGGTTATGTGTGCTAACAGGTTATAAAGGAAATTCCTTCACATTTTTGGGGAATACACCTTTCAGTGCTAGTCGCCATCCACTGGCCTATGGAAGCTGGGCTTGGGGTAGTCACGACACGGGCCCTGGGGGATGTGTCGTGACAAATTGGTATCAGAGGATTCGGTTATACCACAGAACATAGGACTTTGATCTTTATTTTTACAGAAATAGTATTAAGAGTAGTGATTGTGGTAATCGGTTTTGAGAATATAGTGTTGGTGTTGTGGCCGGCATATCCATACACCAGGACCCTAACTTTTGAATTCTGACTTAGTACAAGAAAGAACTTATTTTTTGTGTGTTTCCAAGACTTTTCTTTGTTATCTCTTGATTCATCTCACCAGGTATAAATTATTGACCATGGTGCACCTATTTCTTTTTAGGATGCCTCCACGCAGACAGCCAACTAGGGTTCTGAGAGTAGCACACACTGATATCCCACTGAGCAATGAGACCATTGTGCAAGGCCCTTTTCGAGTAGAGGCACCAACGGAGGAACTAACGGTACCATTACATATTGGGACAATGATTTCACAAGCCCCGAAATTAGATATTGCACGCCACCTGAGCACATTTCATGAGTTCTAGTGCAAAAGGCCACCCAGGTACAGAGCGGAGACGGACCCACGAGGAGATGAGGATTGAATGAAGGCTTTAGTGGGAGTCTTCTGACTCATTGGGACCTTGGCTGATCTAATGGTGATCATTTCCACCAACCTTCTATAGGAAAAAGTAGTCAGATGGTGGAGCTTGGTGCTCTAGGTTCACGATGAGGAGAAACTTCTCTAGGCAAACTTCGAGAGAATATTTCGGGCAGATATTTTCCGAGTGAATCTTCGCGCAATGCGCATACATGAGATTCTTAATCTGTAGCATGGAAACAATAATGTAGCTCAATACTCAGTGAGGTCCACTGACCTCTCACACTACTCTACGGATATTGTATGGGACCCATTCTTCAGGGTCCAGACCTTTGAGAAGGGGCTTAGGTGGGAGATCAGGGATTCGATGATCTCACTCAGCATCCCAATGCAGGCGGGGGTGTTAGAGTGATCCCTCTTAGAAGAGAGTTTCCTTATTGAGTATTCACCAGTTGTGAGACCCACCACCAGTCATCATATAGCCTAGTCTTATGTAGCTAGCAGTAGACAGATGTCACAGAGGTCCCAGACAACCTGACCTACAGGTGGACAAACACATGAATTGGGATCAGTTGTGTGGGGCACCCGAGGTGGAACCAGAGAGGCATGGATCATGCAGTGTTACTCATGTGGTGGGCAAGGTCACCTGGCATGTGATTGTCCGACCCATCATACAGATGATTAGCAGATGATCGATGGACCACCCAGGCAGAGAAAGAGGTTCGATCGAGGTGGTCTTTCGGGATCATGTGGATGTGACAGAGGAGTTGGTCGTGTAGCTAGCGGTGGGTGATGATTCAAGATGTTACCGCCACCACCACTAGGATGTCCACCCCGACCATAGGGAGTAGGTGGATAGGGGAGAGATCAGCTCCAGTGAGTTGAGGTTTACGACCATGGCACTTCGTAGATGATAAAGGGTACGATCTCTATCTACTCCACCTCTGCTACGGTATTTATAGACATAGGTGTCAGTCATTATTTTATATCCACTTCCCTTGTTTGGAGCTCAGAGATTTTGACGGAGTTGTTAGCTCGATCCTTACTGCTAGAGACTACTACAGGATCATATTTGAGGATTTCACACTATTGTCGGAAGTGTGAGTTACTCTAGGAGGTGTGAACTTCGGCTGGGATTTCCAAGTTTAATCGTCGAGGCCTTATAATGTCATCTTGGGTATAGACCCCACGATTGGACTTCTCCGCCTCGGGCTTCTTTAGGGTTTCCCCCGGTGCTGGCCAGCCCCGCAATTCCTTCCCCTCCCGAGGGGGAGGAGGGTCCAACTTTTCCTCCGCTCTTTGAGGGCCCTTCCCATCGTTTTTCACCTTTCACCAACCCGGAGTCTCTCCCTGCCTTCCCAGGTATCGTGTTTTCCCCAAAGGTTCCTGGTTTTGCTAATGGAGGTCTGTCGCTCCCGATTTCCCCCACGGAATTCTCAGAAGGTTCATCCTTGCACAAGCTCACCTTGGTTGCCCGCTTCGGTCGCCGGAGGCCTTCTGTTGATGTCGTCGACATGATTGTCAACACACATTGGGGTCTTTGTCAACGAGCAGTGGTTGGTTTGATTGATTATCAGAAAATGATGATTCGCTTCTCTTCTGAAGAAGACCTGGCTCTTGCATGGTCCAATGGATCGCGCTCCATTAACCGGTTACGTTTTATCCTCCTTAGATGGTCCTTCTCTCTGCACATGAATCATGATCCAGAGACCTCCACAATTTGGATCCGCCTTCCAGGTTTGCCTCTCGATTTCCAAAATCCTTCAATTTTTCAGATGATAGGAAATCTTGTCGGCCGCTTTTTGATTGCGGATCGCAGAACCCAAGCAGTCTACCATCCCATTGAACCCCAGATATGTGTTGAGGTTGACATATCGAAACCTCATTTGGACTTCATTTGGATCAAGATTGAGGGAGAATACCGATACAAAGAACTGATTATGTATGAGTCGTGAGCTCACTATTGTCCCTCCTGCCTCCTCCAAGGACATTCAGCTCTAAGATGTCGTCGTGGGGGAGAAGATATGCTTGAATCGAATCCGATGAATGAGGATTTCACTCACCAGAAAGGGGCTGCCAGCGGAATGGGGATGGTGGTTCTAGAGAGCAATGAACGATGTGATTTCAATCCTCCTTCATATGTGGAAGCTTTGGTTCAATCGCTCCCCTCGGATATGAGACTAGGAGCAAATTCGAACGAGACCAGACCTGAAAGGTCGATGGAATTTATTCATATGGCTGGCTTGAGTCTTTCTGATGGAAAGGATAGGGGACATGAGGGCCTGTCTATTTGAAGATGGACAGGGTCCAATCTAGCAAACAGCTCAAGGGAACTGGATGTAACCTGAACAGGCTTGTGGTATTGGGTGATGGTGACCTAATTCCATTTGAAGGAGGGAAATGCGAGGATGGAGGACATGAAGGGGTTACTTCTCAGGGAGGGAACAAGGATGGATTTGAAGCTGAGATGGATTCTGAAACTTGTACATGGTCAACCTGGAGTATGTAAGTGGAGAAAGAGGAAGTTTATATTCGGTCTACTGCCAGGAAGGGAAATAAGACCATCATGGACTCAGACGGCTTCACCAAATATGTGAGGAGGTCACGTCCTTGGAAAGACTACTCTAATTTACCCAAACCACCAGTTACCAGATCTGCCAGTAAAGGATCTATCATGCAAAAGAAATCTCTCGACGATATGAAGACATTTGCGAAAAGTGGAATAGAAAAAGATACGTCTGCTCTGCAAGAGGAACAAGTTTCTCCTCCCAGTGAAGAGGTTGTGGGATCTCAGACTGACACAGATCCCAATCAAAAGCTGGAGCCTATGGTTCCTCCAGTTTCAAAGTGTCTTGAGAGGCAATCTACCCCTATTTCTTCTCCTGTTCTTGTGCAATTGGGTTCAAAGGTGCAGGAGACAAATAACAAAAGGCAAGACCCATCTACCCTGCAAATGGATTCTTCCAAGGTCTTGGTGCAGGCTAATAAACAAGATCAGGTGACCACTACAAGCTCGGATCTAAGCCTCATCTCCTTCCTCCCACACTTCTCTGATTCAATGAAGAAGGAGCTTATTACACATGATCTGGCATGGAAATATAGACGGGCTTCCTCGATCTAGTGGCCATCTGTTTTCTTTGTTGTCCATGGGATCGGAGGTGTGCAGGTTCACTCTTTCTTGTTCTGCTTTTTTTCTCAGGTTTCCTTGTCATTGGGTGGTCTTTTTATTGGTGTACTATTTTCTTGATGTTTTTCTGAATGGTTCCCACTCCCCCACAAAGTGGTTTCTTCTTGAAAATAAAAAAAAGGAATTTGGAGGGTATGGACTAGTTATATGTAGTCCATGCTCAGATTTACTATTTTATGCGCAATGTGTGGTGTGTCTGCACGGTTGGGATCAGGTTTAGCTTCACAGGCAAGAAGGGAGCCATTACAGCGCAAGACAGACTTACCCAGAGGAGAGTGTTGTCGATCACTCATCAATTTTCTAGCATTACCCTTAGAGCCGTTGATGTGGAAAGTCCGAGCTTTCCTGTAGTGTAGGACCATTACATAAATTTTTTCCCTAATAATGTATCAGGTCTACCTCCTCTCACAGAAGTAGAATTTTACATGGACTTGTACCCAAAGATGGTACCGATATATACACCAGTATATCGGATGGCTCCTTCGGAGCTTCATGAGCTGCAGGTATAGTTGTAGGACTTATAGGGGAAGGGATTCATCCGACCTAGTGTTTCTCCTTGGGTAGCCCCGATTTTGTTTTCCAAGAAGGTGGATGGGAGCTTGAGGCTTTGTGTTGACTATCAGCACCTAAACCATGTGACTGTGATGAATAAGTACCCAGTACCTAGGATTGATGACCTCTTTGATCTACTGAAGAGAGCATGGTGGTTCTCAAAGATAGACCTCAGATCAAGCGATCACCAGCTCAGATTATTAGAGGAGGATGTGCAGAAGACAGACTTTAGATGTCGGTATGGCCATTACGAGTTCTTGGTTATGAAATTTGGCATGAACAACACTCCATCAGTGTTCATGGGACTCATGAACAATATATTTCAACCATACCTTTATAGCTTTGTAATAGTCTTCATCAATGACATTATGATCTACTCGACTACTAAGGAGGAGAATACGTATCATTTGTAGGTAGTATTGGACACACTTGGGGAGCACCAGCTTTATGTTAAGCTCTCTAAGTTTCAGTTATGTATTCGAGAGGTTCACTTTCTGAGACATTTCATATCGGAGGCTGGAGATGTAGTGGATCCAAAAAACATTGAGGCGGTACTTGCTTGGTAGCCACCCAGGAGTGTAACAGAGGAATAGAGTTTCCTGGGATTGTCTGGATACTAATGCAGATTTGTACCAGATTTCTCTAGAGTTTCAACACCACTAACAGCCTTGATAAAGAATGGGAAACCCTTCATGTGGTTAGAGAGATTCCAGTAGAGTTTTTAAGAGTAGAGGTGGAGTCTGACTAGTGTCTCCATCTTGAGGCTTCTAGGGGAGTGCGTAGGGTACATAATTTACTGCGATGCATCATGGACCAGACTCAGATGTGTACAGATGCATGAGTGAGTATTAATCACATATGGTTCTAAATATCTTAGACAGTATGGGAAGAACTACAGTACCCCTAACCTAGAGATATCAGTATAGTTCTTCACCTTAAAGATGTGGAATTTTTATCTGATGGGTGAGCATTTTACTATATACTCTGACCACAAGTGTCACAGTTATATCTTCCCCCAGAAGGACCTGAACCTGATACAGTGACGTTGGATTGAGTTACTCTAGAAATATGACTTTGAGATAGTCTATACTCCTGGGAAGGGGAACATTGTTGCAGATACACTCAAAAAGAGGTCTGGTATATAGTTGCAAGGTGAGGTGACAGAGAAGCTGGCTTCATTGAATATATCCTTTGTAGATAGAGATGGAGTTGTTTTCCTTCAGTCTCTTACAGTCACTCATCACTTCTTTGTCGAGTCAGGGAGGCGCAGTGTGGGGACACTGACTGCAAGACATGATGTGCTCAGATATCCACAGGACATGCACCACATGGATTTTCTGAAGGTGGGGAGCACTTCATCCTCTTTTGAGGACATTCCATGGTACCAATGTCACTTTAGGAGGAAGTGTTGAGAGTGTTCCACACATTCCCTCTAGCGGTACATCCAGGAGTGAAGAAGATGTATCAAGATCTCTGACGACAGAACTAGTGGCCGAGAATGAAGAAATCAGTAGCAGAGTTTATCTCTCGGTTCCTCACTTGTCAGTAATTGAAGGCGGAGCATTAGGTACCAGCAGGCATGGTTCAGCCTTTAGAGGTCCCAGAGTGAAGTGGGATTGGATATCCAAGGACTTTGTGATGGGAATTCCACGTACATCCAACGGGCATGACTCGATTTTGGTGATCGTCGACCGACTCACCATGTTATCCTACTTCCTACCGATTATAGAACATGGTTCAGTAGAGAGCATGGGATGCCTCTATGTGCCCAATATTGTAAAACTACATAGAGTTCCCTCGACGATTGTCTTTGATCGTGATTCACATTTTACCTCCTGGCTATGGAAGGGGTTACAGGATTCTTTCATGACGTAGATTCGTTTGAGCACCTCCTTTCATCCTCAGATGAATGGCCAAACTGAGCGGACCATTCAGACCCTTGAGGACATGATTTTTTCTTGTTTCCTCGACTTCAGACGCAGCTAGGAGGATCACTTGCCTTTGGTGGAGTTTTCTTACAACAACATTTACCAGTACACCATTAGGATTGAACCTTTTGAGGTGTTGTACGAGTGACCTTGCAGATCCCCTTTTTGCAGGACTTACCTAGGGGAGTCACCACTCATGGGATTAGAGATGGTACAGGCCACCCCAAAAAGGTGCAGATCATCTAGGTGTGGATGAAGACTACACAGAGTAGGTAGAAGTCGTATGCTGATAGGATATGCAGACCTCTAGAGTTCGAGGATGGTGACCACGTTTTTCTACGTGTCAAACCTCAATGAGGTTGGTGGAGATTTGGACGAGATAGCTAGTTATCTCTAAGGTTCATAGAACCTATCCTGGTCGTCAGCAGAGTTGGTGAGGTGGCATACTGCTTAGCTCTTCTACCTCAGTTGAACCGAGTGCACGATGTCTTCCATGTATCCCAGCTGAGGAGATACATGCACGACCCTTCTTAGATCATCTATCAGTGCATGCTATACGTCGATGATGGGGATACTTTTACGAAGGTTACAATAGAGATTGAGGATCGATTGGAATGGGTCCTACGTGGATGGTTGATAACTATAGTGCGTGTATGCTGGAACCATGGGAACTCTCAGGAGAGCACATGGGAGCAGGGGGCTCAGATTAGTGCTCAGTACCCCCAATTTTTTACCTAGCTATGAGTTGTGGCTGATGGGGACATAAAGCCCTGAGGTGGGGAGAATGTAAAGACCCGAAATTTCCATTTATTTGTTTATTTAAATGGGAATTTTACAAGTTCGTGAAAATTAAAGGTGAATAATTCTGAGGCCCTGAGTGCCTGCAATGAATTTTTGAACCTTTTTGGGTACATTCAGTAAACGTACGAGCGGGTTTTTATAACGTTTGAACCAGTTCTTGGAATTGAAATATAAGGACACAGTTAAACTTGTAGAATCAGTTTTCGCTTAAGGAGACATTCACCTCGATGGCAGTTGGTCAAGGATGAAATTTATTTTTTGGGGTTTTTGTGGAAATGATAAAATAAAATAATCACATCTTTTATTTTATTTGTTGTTACCAATCCATGTAGAAGTTGAGTAGTGAGGACCACCAATATTTGACCTCCCATGAGAGGCTATGGTGGTGTGGACCAACTGAGGCCTAAACCTCTTGAACTCCCCTCTTAATGCATACAATTCTATCAACTCCCTCTTTAATGTAGAGGAGCCTTTTGAGCTACCTCCAGATTAATTATGCCAAAGCACCACATTAATTTATCCAATTTGACATTTAAGCCAGAAAACTAAATAGTAGATATCAAAATCTATTATTTTGGGGAAACCTATTCATTTAGGTGGAATTGGGATGAATGAGCTTTGGGAGAAAAGATCTCCAACGATGAACACAAACGAAGAATTCCTCTCCTTCGATGAAGTCTTCTCGAAACTCTGTCGAAGGATCTCCAACGACACATGAACCTAAAATCAAGGAAAAACACAGATGACACTGATATCCATCTTTTTCCAATGATTCATCTTCTTCCTTATAACCTCGTCGACGTCATCAAGCAAACGAGTAAGGGGTTTATTTGTGTGTGAATAATTTTTCCATGTTCTTCCCTTCAATTATTTTTTGGTATTGGGAATAAATCATTTTTTGAGTTTGTAAACCTTTACATTCTTCTTCAAGTTCTTGTTGATCCATATGCTACCACCCTAACGCAGAGGGTACAGGCCAAACAAACATGTCATGACCCCTCCTCAAATATTATGTTGATTTGGGGTTTTGAACACGAAGAAGGTGACAATGCAACAACACCGCCCCGTGACCACCACCGTCTCGCGACCTTCATGCCCTCGTGGCCCCCCCACGGCCAAGGCGCTCTACGGCACCCATGGTCGTCGTGCCTCGTAGCTCCGCCACCCTTGGCCCCGATGCACTGCCCACGACTGCTGCCATCCATTCCGAGCCCCCGATACCATCTGTCGAGCTACTGCCACCGTCCACCGTGTCGCCGCTGTCCCACCGAGCTGCCAGTCGAGCCGCCCCGGCCGCGCCACCCACAACCTTCCGAGCCTCTCCAACTGAGCCACACGGTTCCCTCTGTGATGCTCCGGCCGAACCACCTACGACCCTCCGTTCCGCTCAGGTCGAGTCACCCACGGCCCTCCACGTTGCTCTGGCCGAGCCTCGGGTGACCGAGCCACTCTGGCTGAGCTTCTCATGGCCGAGCCGCTCCGGCCGAACCACCCTGTGGCCCCGATCCGCTCCGGATGAGCTGCCCCACGGCCTCTGCACTCTTGGTTGAGCCGCCCCAGCTGAGTCTCCCTATGACCTCGCACCATCAGAAACTGAACCCCCACGGCCCCTCGCGGCCTACCAGACCACCCATCGGGTCAGGTCGGGTCGACCCGAACCGGGTCGACCGAGGCGGGGTCAGGTCGGGTCTGTCTGACCGGGTCAGACTAGACTCGGGCCCACTATGACCCATTTACTTCTTTTGGCCATAAATTTGGCCCCAGAAGACCATTTGACGAACCATTAGTGGTTTTGGAAATCTTGGAGCATGACTGTCACTTTGAGTATACCCCACCCGAGTTTTGGATTAAGTTTGGGAATAGTCATGTTGGAGTGAGCACGAATCCAACCAAGCCCTAGGGACTAGAAGGCTATTAAATCACAGACCGGGCGTCTGATTGACACGGCATCTATTGAATTGAGACCCCTATGATGTGGAGAAACTTTGAGATGCATTTTTTGCGACTTTATGGCATTTTTATTATCGACCAATAGCTCATCGAGCGGATCCTCCTGGAGACGAGTGAGCATAGTGTGGGAACCCAGTAGCTGGCTGAGACTTGACGATTGCTGACCTTTTCGACATGAAGTGACTAGACAGGCCCAGTGTGGAGTGCCTTTATGTGATGTGATAGACCCATGGTTGGTAGCACCTCTAAGTGATGTGGCAGACCCATGGTACACAACCGGACGAGTACATCAGTAGGCCGTAGTGGGGACCGCCTCTCTGTGATGCGGCAGACCCACGGTACTCGACCGGAGGAGTAACTCAACATGTCATGAGGTGGAGTGCCTTTGTGTCACGTGGAAGACCCATGTTGGGGAGAGCCTATGTGTGATGTGGAAGACTCATAGTACTCGACAGGAGGAGTACCTCAGTAGTCTGAGGATTGTAGGAATTGCCTATATGTGATGCAGCTGGCCCACTAAACTCGATAGAGTAGGGTATCTTCAGTAGCTGAGGTGTTTGAGGATGTGACAGGGGATGTCACTTATTACTACCCCAAGAATCAATCCTGGTGTGAGATGAGTTAGTATCTCCATGTTTTCCTCATGATAGATATGGATCACTTGATAACATAGGTATATTAATAGGCATATACCTATGTAGGGTTATCTGTTGATTTTATACTTTACAGTTTATACATGGTGGTTTTTGTGAGACCTTGAGGGTCTCGGGGTCCATAATAAGTATCGTTATACACACCCCTAGATGGGCTTCGCTCGCACCTTGTTGTGTTGTATGAAGATGACAGATATTGCTGACTGAGGCTGACAGTACTAGGACTGGACAGTACAGGGAGGTGGACTATACGGCGTGTCGGTATGCAGAGGAGATTGGTGGATGTGTAGTGTTGGGGAGGCGATCTGTACCTACCCTTCATGTAGGAAACTTGGAGGACGATCCAGTAGATATCTTTTCTCTTTCATCAGTTGTTTTTTATTTCAGTTTTACTTGTAACATTACAGTCAGGCTTGTATTCTAGCCCCCTTTTTACTTTCAGCACTATTTTTGTTATACAGTTGACAAGATTCCGTATTTTACTGATTACTTGGTTGTGTGTTCTTATAGGATATAAAGGAAATATCTTCTTGTTTTTGGGGAATATGCCTTTTGGTGCTAGTCTTCAGCCCCTAGCCTATGGAAGGCGGGCTTGGGGTAGTCACGGCACGGGCCTCGGGGGATGGGTCGTGACATTTGAGACATTATTCCTTGTATCATGTCAATGTTATGTAATAATGCACTGACTCTGGGTAACTGGGGTCAGGGTGTTTCCACACTTTTTCATGAGCCTTTCCCCGATTCCACCTAAACTTGATCACGATAACCCCCCCCCCCTTTGTGTTCCTACACCTTTAGCACTAAGCTATTTAGTTTTTTTCTCTATTTAATGATATATCTATTTATATATATATATATATATTATAATTTATTTTTATATTAATATAGATTCATATTAATATAAATATATTTAGTTATATTAATTCATATATATTTATTCATATATATTTTTATTTATTCGAATATTAATATATATATTAATAATTATTTATATATATAGTTATATTATTTTGTATATCAATATAGATTCAAATTTATATAGATTCACATTAATATAAATATATTTAGTTATATTAATAAATATATATTTATTGACATATTCATATATATATATATATTTATTTATTTATTCATATATTAATTTATATCTATATATATTTATATTTAGTTAAAAAAATTTAACTGTATATTTATTTGTATATTAATTTATATTTATAACATTAGTTTTAAATGAATTTGTCAAATATGTTTTTATTTGTGTTTATAAATAAATAAAGACATATATACATACATATATACAACACACACACACACACACACACACACACATATATATATATATGAATAATTACATATATATGTGTATTTGAATAGCCATAGATTGTTAAAACGAACATAAAATCTAATCCAATATTCTGTTTCAACTCTACAACCAGTCAAATTGAATAAAATGAAACAATATTAGATATGATATGTGGTAATAGGATTTTGGACTTCCAGATAAGATGTTTTACCTGTTTGAATGTTAAAAAATTGAGGTATCCAAACTAAAAACTCGATTGTGGAGGCCTTCTGGTCCTTTTGGGCCTCGATAAATGTGACCGAATTATAACTTAAGTTAGTAGAGCGTAAAGCTCGTCACAATAATTGATTTGATATGCTATAGAGATCAAACTGACAGTCAGATCGAAATTTATGGTGTTTTGAAGTTTGAGTTGTATTTTTTACTTATTTTATATCTTTCATTAATTTTTTTTTTTAGTGTCTTCAAATTTTAATTAAATGATTATTAATCAATTATAATTAAATAATTAATATTTAATAATATTTTTTAAAATATTTTAAAGAAATTTTTACTAAATTTCATGTATATTTTATGTAATTGTCTATTTATACGTATCTAAAACATATTTAAGGAATATATATTATATTCATAACAATATAAATATACTTATTCAACAATATATTATTTTTCATGATTTTTTCATGAAATAAAATCATTATTAATGCTAGGAAATAACACTAATAAATCCCCCACATTAGTAGCACTGCTAAAAAAGTGCTAATAAAGGGGTTCCCTTTAACATCGCTAAAAAGTCACTGATAAATGGGGGGTCCTTTTTCTGTGCTAAAAAATCGCTCATAAAGGAGGTATTTTAACAACGCTTTTTTAGCACTGTTAAAAGTGCCCTTTAATGGCTCTTTTTTTAGTGTCGATAAAGGATGGTGCTGTGGAAAACTATTTTTGTGGTAGTGATTGTAAGTGAAAGTTGTGGAGAAACCTATAGGTATTCATCAAATGTAAAAAACACTCTAGAAGCTAAGAATTATTTCCTAGATCGAGTATAAAAGTTTCATCCTCATGTGGCACTACTAGAGGTAGGATTTTAGTCTTAGGTCCCACCATCTTAAGAACATGGTCATCACCACATTCTTGGCACACGACATGAGGACATCATGGTGGCATGTCTTTACAAATTCCAATCACACACCTCAGAACCAGATTTTGAAATCTATATATAAGCACAATCAGAAGAATATCACAAGATTATGGTTACACTAACCAATATACTTTCCCAACTACTAATTTAAAAGTTTTGGTTATTTCTAGGTTTTTTATTATAGTTTACAGGGGATCGGGTTTATGGAAGGGTCAATTGTAATCCAAAGAGGAAAAAATCATTAGCTGATAGTTGGCCTCCCCGTTAATGGAAACCATTTGATTTAGAATTCATAATTTTAATTCTAAATTATACATTCTTAGGTACATTTTTCAAGGTTAAGTTAAATGGATCATTATTCCTTGTTAATAAGGTAACATATACCTTATAACTAAAATCGACACCAATTTAATTACATTTAACACCTATAAAATTGGTCTTACAATGCAAAAAGTAATAATATGATGGTTTAACTCAATTTATTAGCATTATAATTTCATAATGGCACATACATATTATAATTGAAAATGGATATCCTATGATGACGGTCAAAATGAAACTTAGGTAGCAAGGGGTATATAGTAGACACTGGTAGACAGTATAAATTTTATATTCCATCATCAATTTATATAGTTAAACACTATTTATATTGATTATGACACTTTATACCATAAATCATCATTCCCTGTAAATGATGTTAGTAGAATAGGAACATATAATATCCATTATTCACTTAGAAATCATAGGAATCTCATGAAATTCTAGGAGTGAAATACACCTCTATGGAATGTCATTAATATGGAATGTGAATTATGGGTGCCTAAAAAGATTCATGTGAAAACACTTCTCATCTTAACAAGGCAAGGTAAAAATATCTATAATACATATAATATTACATAATTATTGTTCATATTAAAATAGAGAAATTATATCCACTATAATAATAAAAAATAGTAAAGAAATTTCATATTCCTAGGAAGAATCATATTTACCCTGAGAGTCATTTAGTTACTCCCAAGCATATATCATAACCAAGTTCAATAATGTTTCTAATCTCTTATATAAATTTCTCAAAATATGGAAAAATAAATGAGAAGATCCTTTAATACCACATTGTGATGTCCAGACATGGGTGCCACTCAATTTTGTCCCAGACTCATTTGGCCACATGGCCTCAATCATGCCTCCTCATATACTAGATGTTACTGACTAGAATTGGGGACCTAGGGTGTGCCCGTGGGGAGAATATGACTTCGGGTTAGAGTGGAGAACAACAAATTCATAAAAATAGATTGATAAACATCAATAGCAGTATAATAAATATGGTAGAAAAAGTAATCAAGTAACTTCCCAAGTCATGATAAATATAATCTTTTCAATTTTAAATAAAATTTTCAAGTAAAATATTAATTTACTTATTGAATTTTAGGATAAATATAATTTTTATTATATTTGAATATATATATATAATAGTGGTTTGTAAAATAATATCTTAGTGTGTGTGTAAAAAAAATCAGTTAGAAAACAATTACTGGATTAATATAAATAATGAAAGATTTAGTTAACTTACTGGATTCACATTTTATTCATGTTTGGAATTTAAGATATATTTTTATTTCATGCCCAATTATCATAAAAAAGAGAAAAATGTTTTATTTTAATTAATATATATACAATAACATGATATGTATTATTAATGAATATTTATGTTAATTATATAGAATTATAGTAATATTTATGAGAGTGAATAATATTTTTAATAGTTATTACTTTCATTGGTATAATGATTCGGTCACTTAAAAATTATTTTTATAATAGTAAATATTTTTTAACATCGATTTTTTAATAAAATATTATTTTTAATACCAAAAAATTTTATTTAAAATATCTTTTTTTCCCTAGAAATAAAGATTTTCACATAATTATATAAAAAGAAGAATTTGTTTTTAAAAGTATTTAATTTGTGAAGATTGTCATGTTGATAGCTTTTTTGTTTTAATATTATTATGTTGTTATTTTCTGCAGCCCAATATTTTTTGAGTAAATAATTAAGTTGATGATAGTAATATTATCGAAAGATTAATTTCATACAACTATATATATATATATATATGTATAATTATATACATACAGATGTTTGATCATTGAGATAAATTAATTATACAACATATTTGACATATATGAAAGAAATTTTTTCATAAAAAATTGAGTGAATATTTAAATTATATAAACACACAAATATGGATAAAATTATTGAATTACTTTTGTTCATATATAAATGGTTATATTTATAGGAATATATTTACAGAAATAATATATATATATATATATATATGAATAATAATTATAACCATATAATAAAATATGGTACAAAAATATATCTTCGGTTGAGATATAATTATGTTACATTAAAAAATAATAAATAAGATATAATTATAATAGGTATGTATATATATATGAAAAAATGATATATGAATATAATAATAATAATATAAAAAATGTTCTTGATGAGGAGAGGAATTCATTTTATATATATAAGAGTTACAATGATAAATTATAATAATAATAGTGACAGGACATAAAGAAGAGAAATGATAGTAATATATAATAATACTAAAGTTTTAATGTGTCAAAAAAGTTTAATACAGATAAAATGATTGCACTTTTGGATGGATGTGGAGATGAAACACCACCCCATATGCAAACTTATTTCTCAGATCGACCTGTAACCCACTATCACACCCAGAAACACACATCCTGCCAATGACCTATGAGTAGTGTTTATGAGAATCCATATCCTTGTAAATAATGTGGGACTAGGCTATTTGAAATTGGCCGATTAGTTTGCTAATTTTAGGGATTATGGAATTCATATTTTCGTTCTAGGTTTCTATAATATGATCTTTTTGTTGGTAGTAAGCTAGTATTTTAAGTGAAATCATGGATTTTGTGCTAGGGATGTGATTTTGTAGTTCACAATGCATATATATATATATATGTGTGTGTGTGTGTGTGTGTGTATTCTCTGATGGTTGACGAGTATCATATATATCTATATAACCCCATGGTATTAAAAGAGGTATGGATGGGAGTGGTCTTGCATTAGATTCTCTCCACTATAGGTTAGTTCAGTCCTCCATGCTATGAAGATCTGTTGTTCTTTGGTAGTGGTCTGGATACCAACCTTGATCTTACATAATAGATAGAAGGTAAGGGAATTATTATTATTTTTGAAAACTTGCATCAAAATTTAAAAATTTTGTATTAAAATTTTTAGATTGAAATTATTTTTTTATCTATAGATTTTCTTTATATAAAAATACTTTTAATGGGTAAAGTAATTTCGTTCTATTTCTATGTACATAAAAGTTCATTATAATTTGATTTTAATTTTGAAAATATTCTTTAAAATATTTCACAAAAAAATTGATAAATTCAATTTTTATTAGATTTCTGGATATTTTATAACCAAATTTCTTTCTATACATAAAACATATTATTTTTTCAAAATTTTCATTTTAAATAAAATCTAAGAGGTATTTTTTTTAAACACTAATTTAGTCATTCAAATGATTTTAGTATTATGATTCTATATGGAAAAAATATTTTTATTGTCCCATGAAATTTATAAAATTATTTAGAAAAAATGTATATAATTCCTTTGGAAAATCAGGATAATTTATTACATTTAAAAAAAATATAATTTATGGTATAAATGTTTTTTATTTTTTTAATAAGTATGTGTGATTACATTTGTGTACATATAAATACATTTATATAAAAATATATAACATCTCATGTGAAAATGATTTTATTTTGATATTTATATTTATGTATATATATGTTAAACAAATTTATTTTAAATTCTATATATATGTATGTGTGTGTGTGTGTGTGTCTATATATATATATATCATTTTATGAAACTCATATTTCATTATTCCAACAAGGTTTCTTATATAAAAAGATATTTTTGATGTTTAAGGAATTTTAATGATGCCTATTTGAAGACAAGGGAAGTTGTAGAATTTACAAATTAGAAACTAATATGAAAATATATTATTTTCATATAAGTATATTTGTATAAACATTTATATATATATATATAATTTGTAATGGCCCGGACCTCTCCGGCCCATTCCTTTGTCAAAAATAAGGTCATGAAGTGTTCTGGAGGGTAAAATGAACTTTTACCACACTTTCAAGAATTTTGAAACTAAACGCCATGTAGTTTGAGTACACACTGTGTACCCCCTCACCGGGTATACCCCATCTTCAAGGCCATGTCCTTATCATGTGAAATAAATGGGTACAGGACGTGTGTCCAATACTACACTCTGTGTAGTCCCTCCCCGCGTACGCGTTACCGTTTGTTGACCAGTAAACGGTCGTGTGCCGTGTTGGAGCCGTGTGAAATAAATGGGTACACATAGTGTATCCAATACTACATGTCGTGTAGTCCCTCCCCACGTATGTGTTACCTTCATGCCGAGTGTTGACCAGTCAATGGTCGCGTTCCGTGTTGAAGGCCGTGTTAGAAGCCGCGTGGTGACCGTGTGAAACAGCCGAGTACACGCCGTGTACCATAAAGTACACGCCATGTACTTTTTCTTTTCTTGCCTATAAAAGGAGGGGTCCCCTCCTCATTTTCAACTCACCCCTCTCCTCCCCTTTCTTCTGAGCAGATCCCTCCCAAGAGACTCAAAGGATCCTTTTCTTCCATAACTTCTTCGTCCGAGCTCTGATTTACGATCTGTCAGTGACCACAGGATCGTAACGACGAGGCAGAACATCTGAGCTTGGATCCGTTGTCTTTCCATTGGTCTTTAGTTTCCGACTTCCACCCGAGGAGGTTTTTACAGGACTTGACAGAAGTGACGGATGCCGACAGACGTCTTCTAAGGTTGATCCGGGGAGCCTTGTGATCAGAACCTGTTGAGGTAGGTATGTTTCCTTCATCTCTCTAATTTGTGCATCATATGGGGTGGGTATCCTCTTGTTTAATGAGAAACAGTTGAACCAATAAACGACGATAATAACTGGATAAATAATGGGGATGGGGATGGGGATGTTGTTTTTTTTATCTTTATATCCTGTGATATTATGTTGTGAATTGAATAGGCTTATGCCTACTGAAAATCACTATAATTGGGGGACTTTTATTGAGCAATTAAATGTTTCCCTATCTTTCTAGACCATTTTTGTGGATGGAAACTCCGCTGAATGTTGAATTTGGTTAATCACGTAATGTTGGCTGGTTTAAAATATAGAACCCTTGTGTAATCACCCTATTTGAACAAAATGGAATAATGAACATGTGGGTGTTGGCTTGGAAATGTGGCATGTGATGGGGGTGTTTTTTGGGTTGGTTTGAATGTTGGTGACGAGAAGCGGGGGTGCGATAAATAGTATTAAATGGATAATGATGTACATCACAGCTGTGGTAATGGAGGTTGGCAGTGGGGCTGTAGGGATGGGTTGGAATGTGAAGGGACCATGGATTGTTAATAATAAATAAAAAATGGTGGGTCATGGTAATGGAACAGGATTAATAATCAATGGGTTGGTTAATAAGAAGGTTTTGTTGTGATTCTTGTGTTTTCCTAACATGATTTGTGGATGGACGGTATATGGTTTACAAACGATCGATTTCCTTGGTTGTGGATAGTTTCCCAGTAGTTAAGGAACTAATGAACTAATTCTGCTGAAATGTGAAAAAATAAATGGGGTTGTGGGTGTTTATTGTATGTATGCTTCGTATTAGCAGTGCCATGGAATGTGTTCAGTTTCTCTGTTTAAAAGCTATAGGTTGGGCTGTGTGTTTGGTATACATATATATATATATATATATATATATCTTTTGTGTTTTATAGCACCCCACCCATGTTGAGCACTTAGTGCCGAACACTCCCATTTCATGGGAGAGGGTGGTTTCCCCTTAGTTACTAGCTCATTCCTGCTCCTTCTTCCCTTGGCTGTGATGGCTTGAGGTGACCTTACACCTAAGACTCTTCGGGTAGGTTTTGATTGGGGTGGTTTTAGCCCAAGACTCTTCAAGAAGGTTCTATTGTTTCCCAAGAATCTTCGGGATGAGGCCCAGGTGTGTGTGGGAGGGATACGTGATTGTGAGGCCTAGGTGTGTGCGGGCGGGATACGTGGTTGTGAGGCCCAGCTGTGTGCGGGCGGGATTTGTGGTTTTGAGGCCCAGGTGTGTGCGGGATGGATACGTGGATGTAAGGCCCATGTGTATGCGGGCGGGATGCGTGGTTGTGAGGACCAGGTGTGTGCGGGCAGGGAGAGTGTAGCAGCGTCATGATTTTCGCTGTTAGGAAGAGCAGCTAACTAAATGGAAGTGGTGCGGGGTACCCAAATACTCTTGTTCATATAAACTACTACTACCTATTTTGATTGTGTTTTGGTGAGTGTGGCTGGTGAGGTTGGGTGGATAGAATACCTTGCTAGGTTTCTTCTGTTGTTCTCACTGGACGTTAAGATGTCTCCCCACTTGTGCACGAGAGCATTAGGTTTCCCTATTGAGTATACTTGTATTCTCACCCTACGTTTACTTTCATGTTTCCAGGAGGACTACCAGGGCCGTGCTGGACCCTACTAGTCGGACAGTTGGAGTTGTTACAGTTGATGTACTCTTGTTTTCTTTTGTTATTGTACTTTGAGCATTCTTGTACATTAACCTTGTTATAAAATTTTTTAAACATTCATGTGGCCTTGGTTTGGGTTTATTTCTATACACTTGATCTTTTCCATTTTGGTGGTTCACTTGTCCTATTTCCCGATCTTAAAATAAAAAAAGGATAATTCCTCCCATATTTGTGAAAACTCCTACCCATGGTGCTAGTCACCACCCCGGGGCCTACTAGAGGAGGGAATCGGGGGTTATTATCTCCCTTTCACCATTGCCAGCTCAGGAGCAGAATCTTTGGTGGGAGGGGGTCATGGAAGAAAGGTATCAGAGGTGATGGTTGAGAGATAGGATGAAGTCTAGAGTTTGGCATAGTGAGGATTGCATGGGATGGTAGGGAAGTAGTGTTGGTTAATCTTGGTTCGTGACATATGCCAGGGAGGACCGACTAAGACACGGGATTTTAGCGCCCCCTTGATCCGATGCAAGGACTCTGAGCCTACCGAACGACCAAGAGAGACTACATTGATTGCAGGGTAGAGACCCTAGGGAAGGTACATGAATCATCATGATTGTGTTTTACTTGATTTAGGTGTTCTAGGAATGAAATTGAAATAAAAATGATAAAAAAAACCTTGATAAATATTCTTACTACTTGGGCTCAGACGATGATTGTTTACCATACAGCTATGGAACCTGGACGACGTCCTCAGGTGGCTCAGACGGCCGCGGCCCAGCAGATTCAGGCAGTCGATCAGTTGAGGATTGACCGAGAGGATGAAGATAGCATGTGGCAGAAGACACTCCATTCCTTCTAGCGACAGACCCTAAAGAAGTACGAGGGTAGTACATCGGATAAAGAGACAACGGGATGGATTGAGGATCTAGGGATCGCTTTTACCTTGATTCGTGCTCTGAGAGAGTACTGGGTTCCCCTAGAAGTCAGTCATCTGAGAGGTGCAGCGCGACAATGGTGGGCGCTCTACCTCGGATAGAGTATAGAGGCAGTGGTTTCCTGGGATGACTTTGAGAAGGAATTCTGAGAGGAATTCCTTTCTTCCATGATCAAGGCAGAGAAGCGGTAGGAGTTAATCTCCCTTCAGTAGGGGAGTATGTCAGTAGGAGAGTTAGGGATCAAGTTCAAGGATCTTCTATGCTTTTCTCTGGATCTCTTTCCGGATGAGGAGTCTCAAGAGAGACGTTTGGAGGAGGCATTTCGTCCTTCGCTCCAGTATGTCGTAACCCTCTTCACCCTTCTGACGTGCTTGGAAGTACAGAAGAAGGAAGAGGTTGTAGAGAGGATGCACTCGCAGGGAGGTGAACCATGTGAGGGGATCCAGCCAGGTTCGTCGAAGCGGAAGGAAGTCAGAAGCATGTCTCCTGCGGCGAGTCCTTCCAGTTTCAGGTCAGCGGGGATCAGGCCCCAGTAGTGCCAGTTCAGATCATTAGGTCCTCATCCCATTTTCACGAGTCCAGGACCAAAGTCTTTTTCTTGTGGAGGTTTACGACACATTCAGAGTAGGGGCTCGACACGAACTTAGTACGGTGGAGGTGGGTAGGTTCAGTGCCCACCTCAGCAGCATCAGTTTCCGACGAGGCCCTTTGAGCAGCAGCAGGACCATGCTCCTTCGAAGGCAGACTTTGCTAGAGGAGGCCGACCTCAGGGTTCTCCTCAGGGACCTCGACCAGGGCATGGTCGGGGAGGTGGATGAAATCAGAGAGGTAGAGGAGCTAGGCGTGGACAGTTGCACGCAGCAGAGTTGACAGCTCTAGAAGGACTAGAGGTGGTACTAGGTATGATTTGTTTGTTCTGCACTCTCGTTTCTGCATTGTTTGATTCGGGAGCTTCGCACTCCTTTGTTGCACCGAGTCTAGCCCATGCATTGGGACTAGACGTAGAGAGACATTCTGTACCACTGGTGCTGAGTACACCAGTTGGAGGACAGACCATCATATCTTGTGTTTTCCGGGGTTGTGGGCTGATGTTGGGACCACATCGATCTAGTATGGACCTTCTTCTGTTACAAATGAAGCCATATGATGTCATCCAAGGCATCGACTGGTTTTTTTCCGTTAGTGCCGTTATCGACTGCTTCTTGAGAAGAGTCATTTTCTCTGACATGGATGGGTAGCACGTATCTTTTGTTGGAAAGAGGAGCTATCAGATAAGAAGTCGGCATGTGAGGCCTATCCTTTCCTTGTTAGGTGAGATATCTGTGGTTCTAGCTGATACAGAGATGATGGATGTCCCGAAGGATGTTGGGGAGTTCCTTGATGTTATTCTTGAAGAGGTGGTGACTCTACCCCCCACCCCTTAATGTGACGTTGAGTTCGGGATAGATTACAGCCTGGTGCCTATCCGATTTCGATGGACCCTTATCAGATGGAACCTTCGGAGTTGTGGGAGTTACGAATTCAGATTGATGATGTAATATAGAAGGGTTGTGTTCGACCCAGCATATCGCCATTGGGTGATCCAGTTTTGTTCGTGAAGAAGGTATATGGTGGTCTCAGTCGATGCATAGAATACCGAAGGTTGAACCAAGTAATAGTCAAGAACCATTACCCCTTCCAAGGATTGATGATCTCTTCACCAAACTGAGGGGAGCAAGTTGGTTTTCCAAGATTGATCTATGATCTGGATATCAACAACTGAGGGTAAAGGAAAGTGACATCTCAAAGACGGCTTTCAGGTGTACGTATGGGCAGTTTGAGTTTGTAGTGATGTCGTTTGGAGTTACGAATGAACCGCCTGTGTTCATGGGACGTATGAAATTTTTTTCCTAGAGTTTCTGGACCGGTTCATCGTTGTGTTTATCGATGACATCCTGGTCTACTCAAGATCAGAGGAGGATCACGTTGAGCATCTCAGGGAATTCTTGGAAGTCCTTCGACATCACCATCTTTATTGGAAATTTTCTAAGTGTAAGTTCTTCATGCAATAAGTACACTTCCATGGGAACGTGGCATCTCAGCATGGAGTGTCAGTGGACCCGTAGAATGTGAAGATAGTTGTTTCTTGGGAAGCACCAAAGAGAATGGCAGAATTTCATAGTTTCCCGGTGTTAGCAGGTTACTATCGGAGGTTTGTTTCGGACTTCTCTCGAGTAGCTGCTCCATTGACAGCTTTGACTAAGAAGAACCAACTCTTCCTATGGAGTGAGCAGTACTAGAATGCTTTTGAATACCTGAAGGAGAAGTTGGTCAGTGCTCCCGTACTCAGGTTTCCAGAGGAAGGGTTGTTGTATGAGGTGTTTTGAGATGCTTCTGGCCTAGGTATGGGGTGCGTGCTGTTGCAGAAGAAGGGAATGATCTTTTATGGGTCTAGGAAGTTATGCCATTATGATTTTAACTATGCCACCCATGACCTAGAGCTTGCAGCAGTAGTGTTCTCACTGAAGTTGTGGAAACATTACCTCTTTGGGGAGCTCTTTTTGGTCTTCTCAGATCACAAGAGCATGCGTTATATCTTCTCCCAACGTGACCTGAACCTGCGGCAGTGGAGATGGGTCGAGTCTCTCCAAGACTATGAATTTGAGATCTCTTACACTGAAGGTAAGGGCAACGTTGTGTCTGATTCCCTGAGCGGGAAGTCACATAAAGAAGTCGTTCGGGAATCCACTGATGCATGGAAAGCGATGGGAGAGTTGACCGCCTTGCACTTGGATGCAAGGGTAGAAGATGTTAGAGGTTTTTTGTTTCAAATGATGGTGTAGTTCTCCTTGTTCCAGCAGGAGGAAGAGTCTTAGTGGGGGGACTCTGAGGCAGAAGTGATGCGGAATTGTGTCAATCAAGGAAACGGTCTAGAAGTATGGTCAAAGGATAGCCGACATCGAATGCATTTCCATGGAAAGTTGTTTGACCCAGAGACAATGCCTGAGGGAGTTCTCCGTGAGATCCATAGCCTAGACTTAGTGGTACATCCAGGAGTTTCAAAAATGTACCGAGGTCTGAGGTAACAGTTTTCATGGCCCGGGGTGAAACAGGCAGAGGCGGAGGTTGTGTCTAAAGTCCTAGTGTGTCAGCAAGTGAAGGCTGAACACCATGTTACCAGTGGTTTGTTGCATCCTTTAGATGTACCCGAGTGGAAGTGGGATGACATCTCAATTTACTTCATCGCAGGACTACCTAGAGCTCAGGGTGGTTATGATGCTATCTGGGTAGTGGTGGATCGACTGACGAAATCATATCACTTATTTGCAATTAAGGAGTCAGGCCCGGTGAGTACCTTAGCGCAGAGGTACATAGTAGAGGTTGTGCGGTTTCATGGAGTCCCGAAGACTATTGTCTCATATTGGGATACTCGGTTTACCTCACGCGTCTGGAGGGGGTTACAACATGATTTTGACACCCATCTATGCCTTAACACTGCTCTCCACCCCTAGACCAATGGGCACACGGAGCGGACTATCCAGGTGTTGAAGGACATGCTGCGAGCATGCGTTCTGGATTTTGGAGGATCATGGGTACAACACTTGCCTTTAATAGAGTTTTCCTACAACAACAGCTTCCACTCTACTATTGTCATGGAACCATTTGAGGCTTTGTATGGGAGACCATGTCGTTCACCCATTTGTTGGGCAGAGGTTGGTGAGACAGGTGCTCTTGTTCCAGAGATAGTACAGAGCACCATAGAGAAATTCCAGCATTTACGTGAGAGGATGAAAGCGGCTCAGGACTGACAAAAGTATTATGCTGATCTTCGGAGCAGTCCTTTGGAGTTCTAGGTGGGATACCATGTGTTCTTGAAGGTTTCCCCTTGACAGGGGCAGTGGAGGTTTGGGAAAGGGAGCAAGCTCTCACCTAGGTTCATCGGACCTTTTGAGGTGCTGAGGCGAGTCGGTGAGGTGGCATATCAGCTGGCCCTGCCACCTCAGTTGGAGAAGGTACATGACGTCTTCCACGTCTCCCAGATTCGTCGGTACTTACACGACGACTCTCACATTATCGACTGGGGAGTGTTAGATATGGGAGACGATGAGACCTTCGAGGAACGACGAGTCAGAATCAAGGATAGTAATGAGAAGGTACTCCGTGGACGAACTATTTCGTTGGATCGTGTGTTGTGGAGGCATGGAGGCTTCGAGGAGAGCACTTGGGAGCAGGAGACCCAGATACACGCTCAGAACCCAGAGTTGTTTTGACTTGTGTTTTCCCTTGTTCTTCCGAGATTTGTGTTGATGTTGTACATTGTACCATTGTTATATGGAATGATTGGCTTTTCGGTTGTGAGATGTTTTGTTTTCCATGTTCTCTGGAAGTGTGTAACATTTTCGGATGTGTTGGTAAAGGGAAAAACCTGACCCTTAATCGAGAAGCATTAATGCGGATGTGATTGAACCCGTGCGGGAAAGTCAGTGCCACTTAATGCGGATAATATCTTGACATAGGAGAAGGAATTTTTCCCCAAACCACATGTTCGGGCAGTGTGTTGGTTGTGTGGTGTTGGGGCAGTGTATGTTGGAAAATCCTAGTATTTGGAATTGGGAAGGCCCAATCCTTAATCTAGACGCATTACTATGGATGTGATTGAAACCGTGTGGGTGAGTCAACGCCGCCTAAAGCGGATAATATCTTGACATAGGAGAAGGAATTTTTCCCCAAACCACATGTTCGGGCGGTGTGTTGGTTGTGTGGTGTTGGGGGCAGTGTAAGTTGGAAAATCATAATATATGGAAGTGGGAAGGCCCAATCCTTAATCGCGACGCATTAATGCGGATGTGATTAAACCCGTGCAGGCGAGTCAGTGCTGCCTAAATTGGATAATATCTCGACATAGGAGGGGGAATTCCTAACACCTATGATTGGGGTTGTTGGTTGGGTTCCTGTTATAATGAGAACCCTAAGAGGTATCTTTTTGGGATTCATCTGGGTTGGTTTTTGAATTCTTGTGGATGAGAATGTTTTAAGAGGTATCTGATGTAATGTCACGGACCACTCCGGACCATTCCTTTGTCAAAATGAAGGTCACGAAGTATTCTGGATGGTAAAATGGACTTTCCCCACACTTTCCAGAATTTTAAAACTACACACCGTGTAGTTTGAGTACACGCCGTGTACCCCCTCACTGGGTATACCTTGTGTTCATGGCCGTGTCCTTGTCATGTAAAATAAATGGGTACACGTCGTGTGTCCAATACTACACGTCGTGTAGTCCCTCCCCGCGTACGCATTACCATGTGTTGACTAGTCAACAACCATGTGCCGTGTTGGAGCCTTGTGAAATAAATGGGTACACACCGTGTATCCAATACTACATGCTGTGTAGTCCCTCCCCGCGTATGTGTTACCTTCAAGCTATGTGTTGACAAGTCAACGGCCGCATTCTGCGTTGAAGGTCGTGTTGGAAACCACGTGGTGACCGTGTGAAACAGCTGAGTACACACCGGGTACCATAAGGTACACGCCATGTACTTTTTCTTTTCTCTCCAATAAATGGAGGGGTCCCCTCCTTATTTTCAACTCACCCCTCTCCTCCCCTTTCCTCCGAGTAGAGCTCTCCCAAGAGACTCGAAGGATCCTTTTCTTTCATAACTGCTTCGTCCGAGCTCTAATTTACGATCTGTCAACAGCCACGGGATCATAACGACGAGGCGGAACTTCTGAGCTTCGATCCGTTGTCTTTCCTTTGGCCTTTCCTTTCCAACTTCCACCCGAGGAGGTTTTTTTAGGACTCGACAGAAGTGACGAATGTTGACGGACATCTTCTAAGGTTGGTCTGGGGGAGCTTTGTGATCAGAACCTGTTGAGGTAGGGATATTACCTTCATCTCTCTAATTTGTGAATCATATAGGGTGGGAATTCTCTTGTTTAACGAGAAATAGTTGAACCAATAAACAAAGACAATAATTGGTTAAAGAATGAGGATGGGGAAGTTATTATGTTTATCATTATATCCTATGATATTATGTTGTGAATTGAATAGGCTTATGCCTACTGAAAATCACGGTCATTGGGGGCCTTTTCTTGCGTAATTAAATGTTTCCCAATATTTCTAGATCATTTTTGTGGATGGAAACTCCGTTGAATGTGGAATTTGGTTAATCACGTAAACTTTCCTGATTTAAAATCTGGAACCCATTTTTGATCACCCCGGTTGAACAAAATGGAATAATGAACATGTGGGTGTTTGCTTGGATACATGGCATGTGATGGGGGTGTTTTGTGGATTGGTGTGAATGTTGGTGACGGGCAGCGTGGCTGCGATAAATGGTATTAAAGGGATAATGATGTACGGTGCGGTTGTGGTTATGGTGTTTGGAAGCGGGGCTGCAGTGATGGGTTGGAATGTGAACGAACCATGTGTTGTGAATAAAAAATAAAAAATGGTGGGTCATGGTAATGGAATGGGATTAATAATCAATGGGTTGGTTGATAAGAAGGTTTTGTTGTGCTTCTTGTGATTGCTTAACTTGATTTTTTGATGACAGGGATATGTTTTATGAATGACCGATTTTCTTGGTTGTGGATAGTTTCCCAGTAGTTAAGGAAATAATAAACTAATTCTGCTGAAACGTGAAAACCTAATTGGGGTTGGGGTTGTTTATTGTATGAATTCTTCATAGTAACAGTGCCAAGGAACATGTTCATTTTCTCTGTTTAGAATCCATAGGTTGGGTTGTGTGTTTGTTGTACATATTTATATATCTGTATCTTTTTTGTTTTATCGCACCCCACCCATTTTGAGAACTTAGTGTCGAACACTCCCATTTCATGGGAGAGGGTGGTTTCCCCTTAGTTACTAGCTCCTTCCTTCTCCTTCTTCCCTAGGATGTAATGGATTGAGGCGAACTTACACCTAAGACTCTTTGGGTAGGTTTTGATTGGGGTGGTTTTAGCTCAAGACTCTTCGGGTAGGTTATACTATTTCCAAAGAATCTTCGGGATGAGACCTAGGTGTTTGCGGGCGGGATACGTGGTTGTGAGGCCCAGGTGTGTGTGGGAGGGATACGTGGTTGTGAGGCCTAGGTGTGTGCGTGTGGGATACGTGGTTTTGAGGCCCAGGTGTGTATTGGTGGGATATGTGGATGTGAGGAACAGGTGTGTGCGGGCGGGATGCGTGCTTGTGAGGCCCAAGTGTGTGCGGGCGAGGAGAGTGTGGCAGCGTCAGGACGTTCGCCGTTAGGAAGAGCAGCTAACTAAAGGGAAGTGGTGTAGGGTAACCAAATACTCTTGTTCTTATATACTACTACTTCATGTTGTGATTGTGTTTTGGTGAGTGTGGCTGGTGAGGTTGGGTGGATAGAATTCTTTGCTGGGTTTCTTCTATTGTTCTCATGGGACATTAGGATGTCTCCCCACTTGTGCATGAGAGCATTAGTTTTACCTTCTGATTATACTTCTATGATCACCCTACCATTAATTTCATGTTTCCAGGAGGACTACCAGGGTCGTGTGGGACCCTCAGTTGGAGTTGTTGCAGTTTTTGTACTCTTGTTTTCATTTGGTATTGTACTTCGAGCTTTCTTGTACATGCACCTTGTTATAAAATTATTTAAACATACATGTGGTCATAGTTTGGGTTTATTTATATACACTCGTTCTTTTACTCTTTGGTGGTTGACTTGTCTTATTTCCCGATCATACAATAATAAAAAAAGGGTAATTCCTCCCATATTTGTGAAAACTCATACTTTTGGTTCCAGTCGCCACCCTGGGGCCTACTGGAGGTGGGACTCGGTGGTCATTATCTCCCTTTCACCATTTCCCGCTCAGGAGAGGCATCATTGGTGGGAGGGGGTCATGAAATAAATTAATTCAAAAAAATTATCCAATATTTCATATTTTTTAAATGTATTTAGATTTAATAAATAATCATAATTATCCCTACAAGAATGTAACTATTTTATTAAATATTCAAAATTATTTTTTTATTAAAAATGATGAATTTAAAAATATATTTATATATGTTTATATATATGTATATGAACACATATATATATATATTCCATTTCAAGTAAAAAACTCATCTACCTATGGATTTATTTTTTATAATATTATTCCAGTTATTTAAATAATTTTATTTCATCTTTAGTGAGTATGAGGGAGGTTATTAAATTTTTTAATTATGTCAATAGTAAAATTGATTAGTTTTCACATGAATATATGTATATAAATATATATATATATATATATGTGAATACATATACATTTTTGTGTGTGTTTCATTCCATGAGAATATTTTTTATTTTTTATCTATTTACAAGTATATATATATATATATGTATTATTGTATAAAAAAATGCTTTTGTTTTACTATATATATATAACTATATATATATATATATCATTCTACGTAAAAATGTTTTTATTTAGGCATTTATATATAAATATGTATATAAATGTATCTTTATATATATCACATCATGTGAAAACTATCATTATCGTTATATATATATTTCCATGTAAATCTTTTTTATGAAATTAATACAGATACTCACAGTTTTAATGAATCATCATTTTTATGATCTAAAATAGAAGTTACCATGTCTATTATTCTAAATAATATCTCTTAGATATTGTATATATAAAGGAAGAAGATTTTGAATACACACAAACCCTCATGGGTATTTTTTCAACTATGTGATGGGTGAGCCCATATTCCACTAGGTGAGCCTGCTATAGCATACCCTATGGCCGCACCCAGGTAGAGCTCCAATGCATTGGTAATGTTATAAATCTAATGATATATCATGTATGGTTTATGATATATTATACTGGGAATTCTATGGGGTTATGGGGTAAACCTAATTCACTATTGTACAACTTCCACTTTGTTATGATGTCTGAGTGGTAGTCTATGAAATATTGTTTTCATTGAAGGTTCCTTTGTGAATTATTTAATAAATTCAATTAGTTTTGAAGAAATTTATTTATTATTTAATAAATGAATGAAATGGATTTTAAAAAAGTTATATATGGTTAATTGTATTTTTCAAAAGATATTATATTCAAAACTAATCATGATTTCTGTGGTCTTATTTCTCAAAATTTATAACATGTTTTACATTTATATTGAATCGCAATCCTTGATTAGTTTCCAAATTTTTTGAAGCACCATACTGAGATTTTTATCACCCTCCCAATGTTTTAAAAACCCCTTTTCATAGCAAATAAAGATAGTAGAATAAATTTAGTGGTTAGGTTCCCTCTATGGTGTTCAACTCATGTACATAATAAGAATATTTTTCAAGATTTTTCATTAATATGTGTAATAACTAGAGTGAACTTTTGTATCTCAACTCACTAAAATTCTAAACAATTGGGATTTTGGTTTTTTTAAATAATTAATGAATTCTAAATATAATAAGTAATTAAATAAAATGGAACATGATTTTATTGATCATGTTTTGTATTAGAGTCGAGTTTTATAAGTCTTTAGAGGTTAGGTTATGGATAAACCCTATACTCTTTAAATTCTTTACATAAATTATCGAGGCTTTTACCTTAAGTAGAGTCCTTGTAATCTATTTTTTCTTTATTCTGAAAAAATAATTCAAAATTTCAAAATATACAAAGATGGAATTAAAAAAATGAAATTATTTTATATGGATTAGAATGTAACATCCAGAGTCTTTCTAAATATATTATTTTCACTTTATAATAATTGATTGTGTGCATAATTTTAATTTATTTTTATAGAAAAAATATTAGTTTAAATTATATGTGAAATAATACTTATTTATATAACTATGGTTCCTAAAATAATATCAAGATGTGTTTATAAATATAAATATTATCATGTATAAAAAATTTAATTAATTTGTATAAACTATGAAGCATTTAGTTAATTTTTCAATTTACATTTTATTCAGTCCTCTAAGTTATGATATATGATTATTTCATGCTCAATTAACAAAAATAATAATAAATTCATATAAATATATTTATTGACATGATTTGTATTATCAATGAATATTTAATTTAGGCCAAATGAAATATATTAATAGTTATATGTGTAACTAATTTCTTTCCCAATGTTAATTTTTAATGTGATAGCATTTCAGTCACTTAGGGTGCATTTTTACAATAGTTTAATTTTTTTTACATTACATATTTTTTTAAAGTATTATTTGAAATAGAAACACTTTTATTTTAAAATGAAAATTTTTATATGGAATTTTTTATTTACACATATCTTTATAGAAAGAAAATGGTATTCCTGACAGTATTTATTTTGTAAATTTTTTTATAGATTAGTTTCAGTATTAAAATAATTATATTTCTAATTTAAACAGCCAAAGATTTGATGAGTAAGTCATCAAGCTAATGATCGTAATATTTTCAAGTGATTAATTTCATAAAAATTATCCTTTAAATATATATATATATATACGCATCTATATATATATATGATAATTATGATACAAAAATTATACAATATATTTAAAGTACATGTTTAAATATTTTTCTTAGAAAAATGATAAAATGTATAAAAAGTAAAGAAAACAATATATGGTTTAAATTAATGAATTAATTTTGGTCATTGATAAATGGATATATAGATATATATGCATATATCTATAAAAATAGTATATATGTGTGTGTGTGTGTTTTAAGGTATGTGAATAATAATGATAGTAATATAATAAAATATAGTATATAAATATATGAATTAATGATATATAAATATGTGATATTAAAACACAATAAATACGTTATATTTATAATATATATATTAAATGATGATAATAGAATACAACATTAATAATAATAATATAAAAATTTGTTGAATTAAAAGTGTAATTCATTATATATATATGATTAATAATGAAAAATTATAATAATAACAATAGTGACTTGAATAAAAAGAAATGATAATAATATGTTAACAAAATAAATATAATGAGGAAAAAAATAAAAAATTGATAAATTGATTCCAATTTTGGATGTGAGTGTTGTCGACCCGCCACCCAATATTCCATGTTCTTCCTTAGGTCAACCTGTAACCCACTATCACACTACTAAACTCATGACATGTAGCAAATTTGTTAATATCTTCTATGAGAAGCAATCTCTTTCTAAATATTTTGAAACCATACATTTTTAAAATTAGTCAAATAGGTTTTTTATTTGAGGGAATATAAAATTTTAATTTGTGGTTTAGGCATCCATGATATGTTGTTTCATTTGGGAATAGGCTAATATTTTGAGATAAATCTGGGATTGTGTGTTGGGTATGGGATTTTTATGTTCACAATGCATATTTATATAGGTTTTCCAATGGTTGATGGAATACCAATAAATTATATATATATATATATATATATATATATTCCTGTAGAGTTGCAAGAGGACTAGACGGGGGTAATTTCTTTTTAGAATCTCTCGATTGTAGGTTGGTTAATTCTTCCCATCTTTGAAGAACCATTACTATGATATAGTGGTCTCGATACATGCTTTGGTTTTCTGCAATAGATTGAAGGTTAGAGAATTTTTATTATTTTTAAAACCCTCCATCATTCTTTCAAAATAGTCGATTAAAATTTTTATATAAAAATAATTGTTTCTGCCTATAACTTTTTTCGTTATGAAAATATTTTTAATGTGTAAAGAATTTTAAATATACTTCTATGTATATAAGGGTGTATAATTAATTTATTTGAATTTAAAAATTATTCATTAATGTGTTGTATGAAAAAATTAGTGCTTCAATTATTATTATTTTTCAAGAAATGATACAATCAAATTATTTTCTAAAAATTTCCCATTAAAAAATATATATTTTATCCATCATTTAATTGTTCCTTTATAAATGTACATAAGTTATTAAATATTGAAATTTAGTTTTTAATAAAAATTCTGATTTTTTGTATATATGTCAATAAGTATACATAAACATGCCTATATATATATTTATAAGTATCATTTCATATAAAATTAGTTTCTTCCTATAGATTTAATTTTATAATTTTTTTTATTTTTAGATAATTTTAATTTACCATCAATGAATTTATGGGAGGTTATTGAATTCTTTAAATAATGTCTATAGTAAAATTGATTTTTTTTCAAGTGATAATATATATATATATATATATTCATACATCTAAATATATATGTGTATATACCACTGCAAGAGAATTATTTTATTCTATTATCTATATACATGTACATAAAATTATTATATTTTGTAAAATTTTGTTTATTATATTATCTGTCTATATATATTTCCATATATATATATACATGTGTATTATTTTATATAAATTAGTTTTCATTTTGTAAATTATAATTTCATGTTTATATAAATGTATATGTATATATATCATATCATGAGAAAACTACTTTTATCTTGACAAATAAATATATATCTAAGTAATTCATTTTTATGAAATGGATACTAATTCTCATGGTTTTAAAGAATATTCATGGTTTTTATGATGTAAAATAAAAGGTTCAATGTTTTTCGTTTCAAATTATTACACATGGATATTTTATCAATGACGAAATGGGATGGGGAGAAAACAAAAACACTTATGTGACTTTGTACAACTATGTGATGAGTTTGAACAAATTGTTTTATCTGAGCCTGTTATAGCATATATGATGGGTTCACCCAGATAGTGCTCTAATTTATTCAATAATGTAATAAATCTAATTATATGCCACGTATGGTGGGTGGGATGGTATCCCAAAAACCATGCATTTTAATGGAGTAAACCTAATCCATAATGGACTACATCTGACATGTTATGATGTCTAGGTGGTAAGTCGTGACCTTATCTATTGATCAAACATGACATTTGGAGTTATTTATGAATGCTTTTGAGTTTTCAAGAGAAATTTTTATTATCTTATAAATGAATGAAATGGGGTTTCCAAAACCTTGATATGTTGAAATATATTTATAATAAGTGTATATTTTCCAATGTACTCATGATTTTGGAGAACTATGTTGTTGAAAATTATAACAAGATTTAAATTAATATTGAATTTAATACCATGTTTGGTAAACACATGTTTTGAAACCCCAGACTTATATTTTTGTTTCTCACCCTACATTTTCAAAACCTCATTTCACAATGCATATGGTTCTGTAAAAGTGAGTGAGTTGTCATTTTCTCTCTACGGTGTCCACTATTTTACTTTATAAGATTATTTTTTAGGAATTTTAACTTATATGTTTTTTAGTTATAATGATTTGATGTATCATGAATCTCTAAAACCATAAAATTTTGAGATAACGAGTTGTTTTATATAAAAAAATGAATGTTAAATATAAAAAATAAATAAATAAAATGGTACTATATTTGGATCATCATAAATCATAATCATTCATCCATAATAATATACTCATAAGATGAAAAGTATCATATACAAATGATAATGATGAAATGTCATGTCTCAAAAAAATAGGAAAATAGGTATACATAGAAGCATGAAGAATGTACAATTAATATTGTAAAAATTAACAAAAAGTCATAAAACTATCAAATCATCCTGATCACTATCCTAGTCATCTAATAACAAGCTACAACCAAAATAAAAAAATTTAGTCTTGTTTCTAAGGCATGGTTCTTCATATTTTTCATCTGTATTATCATATAATCTACCAATATACCAACTAAAACCTAGATAGGACCTGAGATAAATCTTACAGTTCCACCACTAATGGTGTTTATAAAATCTAGTATGTGATTATAAACTGAGTATTGTGAGGGTATATATAAAGGGAAATCAGTTTTATTATGATAACTCAAAACATCGTTCACCTAAGATGGCAATTTATATAAATATAAGATCATTTAATTAATTAATTCAACTAAAATTTATAGAGATAACTGATTAGAACGTGAAAAAATCTAAAAAAACAGTTAATTATAACAATCAAGGAGAATCCAAGATTTATCCAAAGTATTCTTGACCTTAGGGGTTAGCCAACTAATAATAGTTACTCATGTAGTCTAGAAATAAATCATCTAAGTGTAATCCAAGAGGCTTGATAAGGAATTACAAAATAAATGAGTCTAACCATTTCCATGGAACTCATCCATTGTAGTATCATCCTAATCATGACTATACCCAATAGGGTGAAACCATGGAATCATGCATCTAAATACATCAACTTTGATCTAAGGAGTGTATCCAAGGAATCCTAATATCAACATAATAGTGAATGGATCATGTGGAATCAATTTGGGAATCCACTAATAGATGAGGACCATATTCCCAGGTGGGTCTATCGCTTGGAATCTGGCTCGTAAAATAGAAATGGTATATTCTAGTGCACAACGCATACCCTTAAAAATACATTGTTGGATCATGCCTAAACACTCCTATAATAATAATAAGTTCCATATTAAATAGGCACATTATGCACAATTCCATATTTAACTAAGTTCATGTAATATTCTTTCCTTTTAATAAGTTATTGGGTTAATTCCATTATTATTCACTAATAATTAATAGGTGTTTCAAGGACATGTGAATATTTATTACTCAACTCTATATTAAATTATTATGTTAATTTGGTTACCTTTTATAATCAGGTCAAGGTGTGATATGGACATGCAGATAATATCAATCCCATTATATCATTAAAAAAGGTTGATTGATATCTAAAAATAAATTTTCCAATTATTAATTCATTAGATAAATTTAAACACTTACCTTAAAGGGGGAAAGTGATAATTATATAGAATATACAAGTGATATCCATTGTCAACTCATAATTCATTTTAGATAAATAATAATTACCATAAGTAGGGTCGATGAAACTCACCCAAATGATATCTCAGATAATTATAACAACTTTCAAAAGTATTAACAAGGAATGCATCCTACTAAAGGTGGAAGGGGTTTAATTAAAAACCACTAACGGCATGAAAAACATTTATAGAAATGTATCCATGACATGAGAATAATGATTATAATAAAAAATATGAATTAAATGGGAAATTCCTAGTGAATATTGAATTTTCACAATAATGGAAATTTTTAAATTATGATCATTTTGGGAAAATTCACACATCACCTACAATATTCATATATCACTCTCATCATCCAGTATTGGACCTTAATTTTTCCTCGATTAGAATAAAACTTAGTAATGGATAAACATCCTAAAAATATTATATATGAGCCCACATAAAAATAGTATCATCAAGAGGAAGAATAACAATGAAAAAAATCCTACTATAGCGACCCAACTTTTTCGTACATTACAATTAAATCATTATAAAGATAAAAAATAATATTAAACCGCATAGATCCAAAGGTTTAGTGTCTTGGAAAAACTAGGACCATATATAACATTGACATCATTAAACATAAATATTTATTTAATTCTTTCTTCTTCAGCATCGTACTATCCCTTTAAATCTCTATAGAATATATATTCACATGTGGATATACATCAAAAATAGATGAGCTAAAATCCCAGTAAGAGGGTAGATAAGAAAAATATAACAATGGGTGAGCATAATCATATCATAGGAAAAATATTATGAACATTAGAGGAAGCATTAATAAAAGTATTGAAATTTTGGAATGCATAAAATGAAACATCATGTCTTAGTGGTCATCTACCACACATAGTTGTGAACTATACTAGCCTCATGTTCATACGTTATTTCCATTTTACTCATGAGATTCATCAAATTACCCAATTAATTGGAGATTTGTATAATTATAGGAACACCAGTCACATTCAAACATTCATATTGCACTATATAATTCTGGGAGCACCCGTCACATCATAATATTTACATTATCTTGCATGCCAGATTAAAAATATGTAAAACTTAAACATAACTTAAACCATGGAAATAAATGTATTTAACAAAATAAATAATATTTTCATAAACATTGGGTCCCCATAATAAAGAGTTAATATCATTCTTTACATATAACCATTACCCAAGAGTGAAGAGTGAAACAATATTCAAGAAGTAAAAGGGGGTGTGTGTTTTTGAAAGAAAAGTTCTTTTGGAAAACATTGGGTTTCATCATAAAATAAATTAGTTAAAATTTATATCCCAGAAATGGTAATATAATGATGAATAAATTATTTTTAAGTATCACAAATAATTAACACAGAGTTAAATAGTGAGAACTCGAAGAAAGAATGTTAGATTCCATAATTTCCTCTTACCTCGTATCTGAATGCTTTCTTCTCTTTAATTTCCTGTATAATGACATTATTTTAGAAAATTAACAAATAAAGAAACTTTTATACATTAATATGATTCATTAATGATTTATTAAGGTCACTTATGGGCTTTTGGATGAGTTATAGAGTTTAAATTCATTGTTCTCGAATGTTTGTTTTTATAGTTTTTTAGAATGGTTCATTTGTATTCATGATTCGATGTTCATATAAAAGGTGGAAAAACATCCAAAATTTTATTTATATGTTATTTATGATTTTACATATCATTAAATGATATTATAAATAATATTTTTTATATACTATGAGGATTAATCATTAGATAAGAATATATTGATGATCGTTTGGGTTAATTCGGGCGGTTTTTCGACCACAACAAACTTGTTTGGTCTGATCATTTAGTAATATGTAAAGAAGTTAGATCTAGAACATTAAATAGGATATAATACATATAATATAATCTGGTTAAAACATAAAAATGGTTTCATGACCAGATATGAAGGAGGTAAAAACATGTTGTTCTGGAAGGTGATAATTTAACACCTCCTGAACAACATTTTCTTTACTAAAATAAAATCAAAGTGGGGAAGGGGTTGGATGATATATTTTCACATTAGTACCCTAAAATTATATTATATATGATTTAATTGATTTAACATACCATGTAGATGAGGATAGTTGGGGATAGATTAAGAAAATAACTTGAAATTGAAAGGAAGTTAAAGGAAAAGAGAGAGAGCAATTACCTCTTGAATCCTCATCTTGATATTCTCTTTAAGGAAATTAAGATAGGTCTTTTGATGAGACCAGAAGCTCTTGGTCATGGGGAGGGTCTAGGTAATATTTTTTATTATACTTTATGCCAGGATCGATTCTTGAGAGGTGTGGGGAATTGAGGGTGTGATGGGTGGTGTTTATAGTGGAAGGGAGAGAGGTTTGCATAATATTTTAATCATTTGTTTACTAATTTCAACCAAGATAAGAATATTTGATGATTCCATGTAGAAAAATAGTAAATAGGACACATGAGTTAGATATTTGGGTGCTTACATAACTTTGGATGTTAGTAATAGTGGAATTAAATTATAATGTATTTATACGATAAATCAATGTATTCTACTATTCACCAAAAATTAAAGTATTTTAGAAAAATCAGAAAATTTTAATCCAACCATTTATTCATATGTATAATATAAAAGTGAAATCCATTTTTCAAAAATAATTTTCTAAAAATGATTAATTTTATTTTTAATTAAAATTATAATTTACTTGAAAAATTCAGATTTCAAAATTAAAATTTATTTTAAAATGCTTTCAAAAATTACATAAGGTCTTATAAAATTATATTAAAACCAGATGACATAGAAAATCTTTTTTTAAGAACAGATTTTTGGAAAATAAATTTCATTTTAAATTAATTAAATAATTATAATTAATTATTTATGACTTATAAAAATACCAACACTTTACCATATTCAAATTGTCGCATCTATGATACCTAAATTTTATTTAATCATTCATGGGTAAGGTTACTATTATTTTGGATGATTAATTATTCATAAGGGTCATATTACTATTCATAGGGGTATGTTACTATTTCTATGGTTAGGATACAATTCACCATAAATTACATTTTTCCAATTGGACTGCAAACATCATAGTGATCGCAACCATGTTTGTAATATTTTATAAATACAAAAAATAAAAGTAGAAAAATTTAATTTAATAGTCACATAGTATTTAGTATCATTGTATGTAATTGTGATTCCTGATGTGATTATACTATAAGTTATACTTATAAGAGGGGAATTACATTAATAAAACATTGTGTCGTTACATTCTACCCCCCTTATGAAAATTCTCCCTCAATATTTTGTTTTACACATATAGGTGAGAGTTATTATCTTTCTTCACCTCCTCTGGTTCCCAAGTTTCTTATTCAAACATATGGTTTCTCTACAACAATTTTTACTTGGTTGGTTTAATTGTTTCATATAACCCTATCTCTCCAATCTAGATTCTTCCCTAGTTGCTCCTCATAAGAGGATCATCTTCTAGTTGTACCACCTCTCAGTTCAGCACATGTGATGGATCTGGTATGTACATTCTTAGGAGTAATATGTTAAAAAGATCATGATCTTCATCCATATTGAGTGGATGTTCAATATTATATGACACAACTCCTATGAAGTCAAGGATCTCAATGGGGCCAATGTACCATGGGATTAGCTTCCCTTTCATTACAAACCTCACAACTCCCTTCCATGGTGATATTTGAAGGAAGAATTTATCTACAATGTCGGACTCCATGTCCCTTAGATGGTTTTCATCATAGAACTTCTTCTGACTTTGATTATCTTTGAAATGTTTCTGGATTAGTTGAATCTTCTCTATTATCTCCTGTACAAGATCGGTTCTATGTAGTATTGTTTCCCCAACATCATCCCAATAGGTTGGATTTATACATCGGTTTCCATACAAAGCTTCATATGGATCAATATAAATACTTGAGTGGAAGCTATTGATGTGTGAGAAGTCAACCCATGGGATATGATGATTCTATTCACCGTTGAATTATAAATGGTAGGCTCTTAGCACATCTTCAAGCATCAGAATATTTCTTTCAGATTGACAATCAGTTTGGGGGTGATAGGTCGTGCTGAAATTTAACTTAGTACATAAAGCATGTCTAAATTTTTTCCCAAATTTAGATGTTATCATTGGATCACGATTATAGAAAATCAAGTTTGGAACACCATTCAGTCTCACCACATCCTTCACATATATCTTTTAAAATTTTTCATGTTAGATATCTTCCTGAATATAGATAAATTGGACAGACTTGGTGAGTCGGTCAACCACAACCCATATCACATTTTTCCCTTAAACATATTCATGATACCGATGAAAAATTCCATAGTGACATTTTCCCATTTCCACATGGGTATAGGCAATGGATTCTTCATCCTTTCAGAATTTTTTCTCTATACTTTAACATGCTGACATACCAAGAACCATGAAATGCATTTTCAAATCTCATTATTCATGTTATCCCACAATAAGTGTTCTTAGATGTACTGGTATATCTTGGTTCTACCAAGATGTATAGAGAGAGTTGTGCAATTTTCATTTTCCAATAGGTCCTTATTTATCCTGGGTGATGAAGGCACAAAAACATGCATTTCAAATCAAATCATAGCATCATCGTTGAAATTGAACTCTTACAGCTTCTCTTACGTTACTGCATTCACCTTTTTTTGTATCTCCAGATCATACCTTTATGCCTCCTTCATCATCTCCTGGATTGATGTTTGTGTAATAATTTGGTCAATGTAGGATTTGTCCCCTTCCCTTATGATTTCAAAATCCATACTTTTCATATCTAAGAAGACAGGGTCTTTCTCAATCCATAACATGGATTGAGTAGTAGGTCCTTTTCTACACAGAGAATCAAAAACATTGTTTTCCATTCTATGATGATAGTGAATAGATAAATCATACTCTTTGATAAGTTCTAATCATCTCCTTTGATACATGTTGAGCTCCTTTTGTGTGAATATATACTTTAGGCTCATTCGGTAATTTTATATGTCACACTTCTAACTATAAAGGTAGTGTCTCTAGATTTTCAAGGCAAATATCATGGATGCCAGCTCTGGATCATGTGTCTGGTAGTTCTCCTATTGGATATTCAACTATCGTGAGGTGTAGGTTATCACATTTTAATTTTTCATGAGTACATAACCAAATCCTTTCTTTGAATCATAATTTGTTATCACAAAACATTCTCTACATTTCGTTAATGTGAGTACAGGTGTAGTTATCATCCTTCTCTTTATCTCTTTGAATATTGCCTCACATTCTTCCTTCCAAACATACTTTACCCATTTCCTTGTTATCTCAGTTAGTAGGATTTAAAATCATGATACATTTCTCACAAAACTTCGGTACTACCTAGATAATGTAATAAAACTACAGATTTATATGACACTAGAGGGCCTGGTCCATTCCTCAATTCCCTTTTTTAAGGTTCCACAAAAATTCTCTCACTTGTGATCACATGTCCCAAGAACATGACTTGCTTCATCTGAATGTAACAATTGGTGAACTTCGCATACAACTTCTCCTTTCTCAATTTTGACAACATAAGTCTTAGATGATCTTCATGTTCCTCCATTCTCTTGGATTAGATGATAATTTCATTGATACAAACTACCACAAATTTGTAGAGGTATTGTCTAAAGACTCTATTAATCAAATCCATGAAGATTTTCGGGGCATTATTAAGTCCAAAGGGCATCACCAGAAACTTATAGTGCTATTACATTTTATCGAAGGCAGTCCTATGAATATCTTCCTTCTTCACCTTTAGCGGATGATATAAATAATGAAGATCCACCTTTGAGAAGTATTGTGCTCCTCTAAAATGATCAAACAAGTATTCAATCCTTGGAAGAGGATACTTGTCCTTTATGGCGATCATGTTAAGTTCCCAATAATCAATACACAACCGCATTGTTCCATCCTTCTTCTTCACAAATAGCAATGGCATACCCCAATTTGATGCACTAGGGAATATGAACCCTTTGTCCAAATGCTCTTACAGTTTCTTATTTAACTCCTCATGTTCGATAGGCATCATACTATATGAATACTTTGAGATATGAGTATCTCTGGGAATGAGTTATATTTAGAAATATACCTCATGATCTGAGATGAGTTTGGAAAAGTCATCAAAAAGACATAGTTGTATTCCCTCACAATGGGAATTTCTGCAAGGCTGGCACTTTCCTATGACTCAACCATTTGGGTGATGTATGCTTATTCATAGGGAATCAACACCCACACCATAGAAATATTTTTCAAAGGAGATTGATGATCTTCCTTGCATTTGTAGTGGAGCATGGGATGGTTCAGAATATGAAAAGATATTTCCTTCTCCCAACAGTTGATATGAGATGTATATAATGAGAGCCAATCCATTCCCATTATAGTGAAAAATTCCACCAAGGGAAGTATTATGAGATTCGATTGAATAATCTTCTCAAATATTTCAGTAGGATAAGAATCATACAATTTAGTTACAATTATTGCACAACTTGGAGTTTTTATAGATATATCTACTTCAATTTTTTGGGGCTTCGATTCTATAGTTATAGTAAACAAGCAAGATATAAAATAGTATGTAGAACCAGAATCAAATAAGAATTTTTAAATTCTTGAGTGAATAAGAAGAGTACCCTTAAAGAATTCATTATATTTCTCCACTTCAACAGTAGTGATGGAATAATACTTCCCTTGTTATTTTTTATTTTGAGACTGATGACGGTGATTTCCCTTGAGGACTCAATGTTTAGTGCATTGGATTTCATAGATCCCATTATCTCTACAATTGTAGCGTTGGTCCATGGTTGGTGCTCCCCTTTCTTCCACTACATTATCCTTCATTCTATTTTCCTTTTCGAACTCTTAAGCATGGTGGCATTAATTCCCACAATTAAAGAATTTACCCCCACCTTTGAGGCAGTTCCCACAATTCATCTTCCATAATTTTTGGCATGTGGGTCACTGAGTTTTCTTCCCACCTTTATCATTAGATCCTCCCACTTGAAAATCCTTCTTTCGTTTCTTATCACCATAGCCATGGGAACATTCTCCAAACTCCCTATCAACTTTGAGGGCACACCGAACTACTTCTTCATAACTCAAAAAGTCTCAAATTGGAATATCCATTAGTAGGTGTGGTTTAACCAACAAAATATTCTGTCAATTTTTCTCACATTATTGATTAAAAAACATGAAGTGTATGTTGCAAGACTTGTGAAATATTCTTCGTAGGTCATGATATATTCTACATCCATTTTCATAAACTCTATAAATCCTCTCTTCATATTCTTATGAAGATTTTGTGGTAAATACTTATTAAGAAACATGATCTTAATGTCTTCTCATTGTATATCTTCAATTTCATCCCATGGTTTGATGTTCTTAATCAAAGACCACCATTGATCAGCCTCTCCCTCTAGATGATAAATTGATAGGGTCACCTTCTCAGTCTCAAAACATTGAAGCATAGAAATGATATTCTCCATGGAGTTGACACACTATTCTGTAACTAGTGGATCAGAAGATCCACTAAATGTCGGTGGTTTTTTCATATAAAACATTCGATAGATAGTTCCTCCCTCTTAGGTGAACGAGGACATTTCCCATTATTTTTTTTATTGTTCAGAACCTGATGTAGTTGGGTAGGAATATCTCTAAAGTTTTTAACTCCACATCCCTAAGCATTGGAGATGTCGTTTGGGTAATCGCTGCACTATCCCTCACAAAAGTTGTTGGCCTTGTTTCTCGTAGTTCCCACTGTTATCGAAAATATAAAATCTATGAAAAAAACATAAGTCATCAAGTCGTGAATAAATAACTAAATAATTTGTACAATTTTCACTAAAATAATAACTTATGGGATTATTATATAAAGATTATTGTGTGTATATTTGTTCTTAGTCTCGTACTAGAGGTTCTATCTAGGATTCACTCATTCTAATTCCCAAATTAACTAAACCTTGCCTCTGATATAAATAATAATGACCTAGAATTTTATTGCATTAGTATTTCATCATTATGAAGATAAACAACAAAATATTATTACACCATGAGGATCAAAAGGTTTAGTTTATTTGGAAAACTAGGAATATACATAACATTTAAAACATCAAACATGATCATTTATTGAATTCATTCTTCTTTAGATTTTTATTATCCCTTGAAATCTCCCTTTTACACATATTCACATATAGATATACATATGAAAGGGGTGATCTAAGAGCCCATTAAGAGTGTAGTTTAAAACAATATAACAATGCGTGAGCATAATCATATCATAGGAAAAGGATCATGAATAAGAGAGAAATCATTAATTAAAGGATTTAAGTGTGGCAATGCCTAAAATGAAACATCATGTCTTAGAGGTCATCTACCGCACATAGGTATGAACAATGTTGTCATAATTTTCCTCTAATTTATTCATTTTAACCATGAGATTAATCTCTTTATCCAATGCATTGAAGTGCTGTATAATTAGGTATTCACCTAACACATTCAAACATTTATAATTCTCTATATAATTTTAGGCGCACCCACCACATAATAATATTTACATTCTCATGCATTCCACATTAAAAATATGAAAATCTTCAACATAACATAACCAAATAATGAAATTGGTTTCACATAATACATAATAATTTCCTAAAAATTATTTCCCCAAAATAGATATGAAATAAAATTCTTGACATAGAACCATTAACTATTAGTGAAGAGTGAAATAATATTAAAGAAGTAAAAAGGGTGTGTTTATTTGAAAGAAGTTTTCTTTTTTAAAAATTGGGTTTTTCATAAAATCAATAAGAGAACATTTATATCCCAGAAAAATTAAGTTAACTATGAATAAATTATTTTTTTAGGATAACCTATACTGAACATGTCATGAAATTGGGAGAGCCTGAAGAAAAAAAGTTGGGTTCAATAGTTTCCCCATACCTTGTATCTGTATGCTTTCTTCACAATAATGTATTTTATAATGAAATTAGATTCATTAATTAACCAATAAATAAACTTTTATTAATTAATATGATTCAATAAGGTTTTATTAAGTTCATTTATGGGATTTTTGTTGAGTTATAGATTTTAAATTCATTGTTCGGGAATGTTTATTTTTATTGCTTTCTTGAACGGTTCACTTGTATTCCTGAATTGAAGTTCATATAAAAGGAAAATAAACCTACAGAATTGTAATAATATGATATTAATTATGTCACATAACTTTAAATAATCTTATTATTAAAAATTTTAGACACCATGAGAAGTAATCATTAGATAATAATTTAATGATGATCATTTGTGCTAATTCGGGCGGTTTTTCGACCTAAACGAACATTGTTTGTTTAATAATTTAGTAATATGTATATAAGTTAGTTATAGAACATTAAATAAGACATAACACATAGAATATTATCTGGTTCAAACATAATAATGGTATCATTACCATATCGAAAGGTGGTAAATAAAACATGTCGTTCTTAAAGGTGATAAATTTCCACCTCATGAACAAAGTTCTATTTTCTAAAAAAAGTTTGAATAGTATAAGGGGTTGGATGATATATAATCCCATTAGTATAATAAAAGTACATTATATATGAGATAAATGAGCTAAAAACCATGTGGATTAGGATAGGTGGGAATGATATCAAGAAAAAAACTTGAAAGTGAATGGAAATTAATGGAAGAGAGAGAGAGGAGAATTACCTCTTGAATCATCATCTTGAGATCCTCCTAAAGGGAGATAGGATAGGTCATTTGATGATAACCAAATATCTTCTACATGTTTTATGGACTAGGAATGATTTTTGGTAGATTTTAAGGAAGTATTGAAGCTTTGGAGTTGTGAGGAAATGAGGGTGTGAAGGGTGGTATTAATAGTGGTGGGGAGAGGGGTTTTCTTAATATTTTAATCATTAGTTTATTAATTCCTAGCATGAAAATAAATAGTTATTCTTCAATGAACATGAATAGTAATTAGGGCATGTGAGTTCAACATTTTGGTGTTTACATCAATTGTGATGTTAGGAATAGTGGTTTTAAATTATAATGTATTTATACGATAAATTAATGTATTTTACTGTTCACAAAAATTCAAGGATATTAGAAATATCCCAAAAAAACCCAAACATTTTTAGATGTGTACAATAAAAAATTAAATCCATTTTGAAAAATTAATTTTATAAAGTTTATTAAATTAATTTTTAATTATAATCATAATTTACTTGAAAAATACTTATTTAAAAATTTAAACTGAATTTATTATGGTTTCAAAAATTACATAGGGTCTTATAAAATTATCATAAAAATAAAAGACATAGAATTGATAATTTATAAAAAAATAGGAAAATAAAATTTCTTTTAAGTTAATTAATTAATTAATTATAATTCATGATTTATGTCTTATAAAAATACCAACACTTTTACTGTGGTCAAATTGTCACCTCTAAGATTCCTAAATTTTATTTAGTCATTATTGGGTATGGTTACTATTATTTGAGGAAATTTATTATTCATAAGGGTCATATTACTATTCATAAGGGCAGGATACTATTCATAATGATAAGTTACTATTCACCAAAAACATATGTTTTCCATATCAGACTCAAAACATCTTACTGATCGCAACCGCACTTGTAAGATTTTTGAAATTCAAAAAATAGAAGTAGAATAATTTTGTTTAGTGGTCACATAGTATTTATTATCATTATATGTCATTTTTATTACTAATGTAATTATAATATAAGGAATAATTATAAAAAGGGAATTTAATTGATTAATAATTGGTTGGCTACACTTATGGAATACATTACTTATTGAGAGGAATCAAATGAGATAAACGACCCTTGATTTTGTGGTTACATGACAAATCAGGAGCATAGCCCGTGTTGATACCAAGGTGGGATCTCCAACATGATGATATAAGGGAATCATGTTCATTTTATGAGAATATAATTGGGTATTAGTTAATAATAATTTATTGGAATTTCATCATGTTTACCCAATAAAATTGGTTATGAAATTTGGATACAGAGTTTACGAAACTATGCACCAACCTTAATATTTGACTCTACCGAAAAAATGAAAAGTTTTCTTATAGGCATACAGACTAGGGTGAATGGTTATAGGAAACTATATCTCTTAAATTCTCATTTTAAATACCATATATGGTTCAGAAAAACCATATGGTGTGGGATGAACAATTTTTACAAAGTGTGTGGCCGAATTCTTTCTTCCATCGGCCATGGTTTCATGTTCCGAAAAAGACATAGAGACCACCAAAATTTCAATGAACTCATGTGACATTAATAATAGGGAGAAGATAATAAATTAGACTTAAATTTAATTTTTTTAGACCACACATGAAAACTGTGTTCTTATAAGGGTAAAAAAGGATAATATTTCTGGGAAGAGTGACCGTGGATATGGATGAGAAAGAGCCCATTTGTAGAAAATGGGAATTATTCATAACATTATCAAATTTTAATAAGAATCAAAATCATCAATGTAATTACATTTAAAATGAGGATAATATGAATTATAATATAATCCATTAAAATAAAAAAAATTATCTTTTAATGATTTGTTCAATTAGGAATAATTACGACTCATTAAAATTAGTTTATGACATGAAAAACAACTTACCTTTAATTATTCTTAGTGAAACATTATTTATAATCATATATAATATTTTTTTCTATCATAAAAAACAATTTAAAATTATTATTCATACATTTAAACTTTTATAAACATCATTTATAATCATTTCTTATAAATATATTATTTATTTATATTTTATTTTCATAGTTTTTTGTTATTAGTTTTGAATGTTTGTTTAGTATTGACATCATGATTGAACTATCAATTCATGTTTATATATTAAATTTTCCTCATTATGCGATCATTATATATACAAGAATATACTTTTTATAATTTTTTATATTTTTCTAATTTCTTTTCATATGTATTTTTGTGAAGATTTGGGACAAAAAAGTTGGTGACGATCTTGTTTTGGTAATTTTCCACAAACAATAAAATGGAACAACAATAATAACTTAAATAAAAAAATAACCTATAAAAATACCTAAAATAATTATTTTCTCATTATTTTAAAATTACTACATTATTGAAGTTTCTTTATACATCCATGATACATATTTATATCATTTTGAGTTATGTGGTTAAACATACCCAAATAAGAACAATCTATAATCTATGGGTCATTATGGTTGAGAAAGTCATTATTTTGAAAAAAATTAATTTTTATATAATTAAAATTATTTTATTTTTATTTTTCAATGGTAGTGATTTATATTTCTTGAATTTTATATAAACAATAAAATCCAAATTAAAAAAAAATATGAATCTTCGTTGAGAAGGTAGTTTTCTCGTTTGAATGGGAAATGAATTAATTTACATAGAAAATTATTAGGGTGGGGAATTATTGATAATTTAATAATATTAATAACATTTTAAATAACATATATGTTCCTTAAATACCCCCTTTCAACTAGTCATTCATGGAGGTAACAAAAAAAGGATCCAGTTTTATAAAGAGGTGGTAGTCTCAGTGTAACACAAGCGACATTTTCTTTTTTCAAATGGTTGAGAGGAGGGTATAAAATGGATAAAATATTAACATAATAAAATTTCAGAATAATATGATACTAACGTAATTATTTCACCATGGTTAGATTATATTTGGATGAGTCATTAGAAAAAATTAAATGAAAAGGAACAAAAAATGATTTATTTTGAAATTTTACTTATTCATTGGAAAATAAAATTTTTTAATTATAATAAGGTCTTGAATGGTGGGATCTTGAGAATAAAATAATCTTTATTAAGTGGATATAAATTTTATGTGGTTGTTTTGGGGTTGTTTTGTAAAATATAAAAGTTTTGGTTGGGGGTATGAGTGGATTGGTGATGGATCCTTTTATAAGTAATGGGAGTGTCATTTTTTATAATATAAATGTTAATATAACTATTAAAATGTAAATATGGACACAATAATATAAATAAACAGTGTATAGGAAGATATAAGGTTGATAATGTCTCAACCATATAATGTCACACATTTTTTTAATACTTTTATATGTTTTTCTTTTAAAAATTTTAATGTCTTATTGTCATAGCTAATTCATACCAATATAGTTTAATTTTAATTCCTAAATATACATGGGAATTATTAAATAATTTTTAACTAAGGATTAACTATAAGAAATCCATTTTTTAAAGAAATTTATTAGTTTAATGAATTGTAATTTTAATAATTAAACATATAACATGTATAACCATTTTTGGTAAAAGATTACTTTTATATGTAAAAATAATATTGGGGAAAAATTATAAATTTTTCTGAATAAAATAACATTAATCAGTTTATTATTATACAATAAAATATTTATATTTCTTTAAAGGCAATCTAAAAAATATTCATATGATAATATAATTTAAAGGAAATGATAAAAACATTTTTTATTAGAATAAAAAATTACATAAGATTGAAAATGTTAAACATGGGTTTTATAAATTCAGTATAATAGTTTTACCAGAATCATTTCTCTATTCCAAAATATTAAAGGTCATAAATTTTTTTGAAAATTTTTTATTTCATTGTTAGAACACGATAATTTCAAAAGCACTATGATATTTATAAAAAAATGTATTTCTACTATTCACCAATATATTAGTATTTTTAGAAAAATTCTAAAAATTCAACTTAATTATTTTTGACATTTTTTAAAAAAGAATCTTAATTTTATAATTATAAAATTATAAAATATAAAAATTTACTTTTTATGAGAAAATAAAACATAACATGAAAATTACATTTTTTTAAAATAGATGGGTTTTAAGTGCTACAAATATTATTTCATATAAAATCATATTTTAAATAATTTTAATATAATATTTATTTTATTATAAGGTTTAAAATTTTGTCAATTTAATTTTTTAGGGTAAAATATCGAACACATAAAAAAATAATTATTTGATCATGAACACTTATTTTAACATTAAATCATATTTATCATTATTCCTTTTTATAAAACAAATTTTAATTCATAGATAGTTTTTTATTTATTAATATTTTTATAATTCTAATAATTTTTTTATAATATTCATCCATTATATCATCAATAGTTATATTGTGCAGTTTCATTTGGATAAACCTAATGAAAAATGTATTAATTTAGAGAACAATATTTTACAAAATTCTTTGGGTGTTATAGTGTCGAAAAATATTAATAAGATTCATTGAAAAAATTTTAGAATATTTTTTAATGAAAATGTTGATAATTCCAAAATAATTTAAATTGAAAAAAATATGAAAATATCATTGACCACATTACCTAAGGGATTAATTTCCAATTAATTATATATTAAAAAGAAGATAAAATATATTTGATATGAATTTGAATAAGGAAAAATATTCAAAGAAGATAAGGGTTATTAAAAATTGGTTTAAATATGATAAAATTTTGTGATAAATATATGGAATGATATTTAATTTATTCAATTTATCCTCGGATAAAAGTTCATGGTATAAGAAGAACCAAGATTATAAATATAAAGAAAAAATCATATTGAAAAGAGATAAATTGAGTGCATTTTATCTCATAAAGATCGTAAAAATACTATTTATTAAAGAATAAATAATCAAAATTAAAAATTTTAGGAGGAAGAGTCATGTGAATAAAAGAGAGGAAGTTTATTGAATATTTTTACATCTCTTGGGTATAATCACGGTTGTACCTTTTTTTAAAAAATAACAATAATTTTGATACACTAATAAATAAGAAGAAAATTTCATGGATATATATCAAATAAAAAAGGAATAATATGGAGAAGAATATCAAATAATGCGTAGTTTTGTTATAGTTTGAGACATATAATAGATGTATATGGAATATAAATTTGTAAATAAAGGATAATGCATGGATTATAAGGCATTCAATGGGATAGGTGGATGAAATTATTATAAATAACATAAATCATATCAAATTTAGTTTATTAATGATTTGTTTATGATTATAAGTAGAATGGAGGTTATTTTTATTGATATAGTGATATTGGAGACATAGAAAGTTGTATGGTCATGTCCCCCAACATATTTTAGGTGGATATATACATATATATATATAAAGAAGTGATATGCTTCTGTAAATAAGTAAATGGGTTGCATTATATATCACAACATATGTTTGGAGTATAGTATCATTGTAATACAAAGTACATGAAACATGTTTTTTATAGTCTATAAAACATACTCTATTGTGAGATATAATAATGGAAAATATGTTATCAAATATAATGATGGTAAAATTTATAATCTATGATAGTAATTATTTATGAATACATGATAAAAACACATTATGGTATATAGTGGACAACTTTCGAATGTATACATTTGAAGGTATACAACAAGCAGATATTGTTTTATATCAATGAAGGTCACATAGTTCCCTACAATTTATTTATAGTATAATGATAAATGTCACAGGAGAATAATGTATGTACGAAAAATAATGAAATATATTATGTGTGTTATGGTAATGCTTTAAATACGTTTGTTGATTGTGATAATAGAAATCACAAGAGGCATTAAAAATTAACAACTATAAGAATGCCTTATGATATACACTGATTAGGGAAAAATATGAATAATTTACCACATATTCATATATCACAAAAAAATTATAAGTATATCTCAATAAAAGACCTTATGATATATATTGGTATATAATATTGTAAATGTATTCCTCTAAAAAAATATTTGATTGACAGTTATCAAAAGGATTATTATGAAGCCATCAACCTGTGTGGAATTTTCATTGGTGGTGATACAAAAAAAATTAAAGGTTCATCTGAATAGAAGAAAAAAATAAGGATCAATGAATATGTATAAAGATAAATATTAATATGTTTGTTTCCCTCTGGAATTGGGGATGACCTCATCGATTTAAGGTTCAAACATTCCAAGCGGTTTCTAACTGGTTTGTTCATAGAACTGGAAACATCCAATGATTACATATCCATTTGAACCTACTTTCCAAAGGTAGGTGCTCATTAGTTGTAGACTGATGAGGCTTAAGAATTTGCATTGGTCAAGAGGATGGGAGGTTGGACTCATCACACCTTTTTTAGGGAAATTATTCTTTACTCTGGGACTCTCTTTAAAAATTTATGTTTTGTTCGTGAATCCTTATTACATTACCAAGTATAAAATGAGTTTTAATTTATATCTAACAATCAATGATTGATATGTAGAAAATTTAGAGAATATTTTATATGTATTCAAGGTTCTTTATTGATAATGAATCATCTGTATTTTTCAGAGATTCTTAGTCAATGGTATCCTTTTATACATAAAAGTATCTTGGTCATTATGATGACCATACTAGTTTTAAAGCCACTTAGTGGGGCACTAGAAGTTTATTTTCATTCAGAAGGACATGAATTATTTCAAAGTTGGGATCATTCCCACAGATGGGCTGCCTACGTATCCTTTATTTTTGTAAAGGAATCATAACCCACATTGTTCAAGTAAGGGAGTGTGATGCTTATGATTGATGGCTCAAAGAAAGATGTCATTATTACTTTTACACTCTAAGCTCACGTGAGTCATGCTCGGTGTGAGAAACAAGAGGAATTGGTAAATCTAGACAATTGTGCCATGAAAGATGCAATCATAAGAAATGAGGATTAAGATTTACTTCAGGGAAGAAATCCAGGAACAGAGTCCATAAAGGTATATGTGGTTCATGGATATTTGGATACTCTAATATCGGGGCTTACTCCAAAGGAAGATTCCCAACTTAGGAGGGGACTTATGATTGGGTTTTATTCCTGAGAAGGGAGTCCAGATCAAAAGTAAATTAAGACTAGTTAAGGGACATTGGGATTACGCCTAAGGAGAATTCCCATATTTGAGACTGGGGATTATTCCTGAAAAGGAGGCCCAATTTAATGAGTACGTGGGTCTTATTCCTACGGAGGATGCCCAGTATTGAGAATTATTACTGGGGCTTATTCCTGAAAAGGAGACCCAGGTTAATGAGGACTTGGGACTTATTCCTGAGGGGGATGCCCAGTCATGAGAATTATTACTGGGGCTTATTTTTGAGAAGAAGGCCCAGATTAAGAGAATTATGGTTGGGGATTACTCCTAAGGAGGATTCCCATATTTGGGAATTTTATTATTGGTGCTTACTCCTAATGAGGATGCCCATATTTGAGACTGGGGCATACTCCTGAAAAGGAGGCCCATATTTGAGACTGGGGCTTACTCCTAAAAAGTAGGCCCAGATTTGAAACTGGGGCTTACTCCTTAAAAGGAGGCCCCGGTTAGGGGATCTCTCATCTTTAAAGGATGAGGTTGAATGAATAAAATCTCAATCTTTAGTGACAAAAGAATTCAAAAATCACTTGGTTTTGAGAAATGTTCCACAGATTTCATTTCAGATAAGGAATCCAAATCAAGAAATCATGCCATAAATGGATTTTAAGAGTGTCTTGAAGACTGAATCTTGAGTAGGAGAGGTGGAACGGCATAAGAGGGGTTAAATGGGAAGAAAGGCACCCAAACAGGCATGGGCGCGCATGTCCTGGCAGGTGCGCAAGTACTGCATGGGCGTGCATGTCCTGGTCATGCAGGTATACCTACGTGACTCAGGGGTAATTGCGAGTTTGTAAACCAGCATGGTAATACTTGGGTGATCCTTGACCAATGCATTTAGAATTATCTTGAGGTACTTCCAGAAGAGAGGCGCGCATGTTTTGGTGAGGAAGTAGGGCGGTGCTCAAGTATGTTCATTTCCCTTAAGGGTAAAACAGCTTAGGCATGTAATTGTTAGTGAATTCTAACACTTAGACCTTACTCCTCTTGTTTAGACCTCCCATTATAGGTAAATAATTACCTTATAAGTGTTTGGAAGACCTGAAGAAGATACTTGGGCATTCAGAGCTCGAAATCTGAATTCTGGAAAAATTCTTTCCAAAATGGGGGGCCCACAGGGTCGATTTATAGGCTGGAGAAGAGCCCGAGCGGTTATCACTTAGGGCGCCCAAGTCACTTGTGTGACCGTTAGGCGTCGCACAAGTGGACTTGCGCGACAGTGATGGAACTTGCGAAGAACATGTGCTTTTGAAACCTTGTTTATGCCATTGTCGATTTTTGATGTTTTCTTCAAAGGTTGAATCAACTTGGGCTAAGTCATTTCCCTTTACATTCCATTGGACTCTGTGGTTAAAACGACTGTCAACAAAAGTCCCCCCCCCACTCAGAGTTGGATTCGAAAGAAATGAGGATGTGCCTCTAAGGAAAAGAAGAAAACTCAAGGAAAGGCGGTGCGCAAGTGTTCGGTGCGCAACACTTGGCGCGCAGGTTCGAGTCGCGCAGGGCTGGAGTGCGCCAACTGTAGGCATGCAGGTGGGTAGCCTGGCATATAAATATGCAGCCCCATTTCCATACAAAGCATCCATATTTCAAAACATCGAGCTCTCGTCGTGCAGGTCACCTTCGCCACCCAAGTTGCTCTATTTTCTGATGTTTCTTTGCTGTCGCGCTGCTGTATAGGTATTTGGACATGCACGATGATAATTGCGCGCCACAAACATGCGCGGCACATCCATACATGCGTGCCAAAATTAATCTTGCGCGCCTTAATGCCTTAGCTATTTTTTTTTCAAATTTCTTCACAATGTTTATGAAAAATCAATCCATTTAAGAGTTAATTTATTCAAATCTTGTACAGATTTAATGGCTCCAAATAGAATTGGAAAGGTTGATGAACTGGAAAGAAAGTGTATTGATGACATGATGAACATTGTTGGTCATGATTACTATGATATCTGTGACATCACTCTCCCAGATTTGGCTATGTACTTGAAGAAATATCATCTTAATTTCCCACAGAGCATCTATCTTCCTCTATGTGGTCATGGTCATCTACAACGATTCAATCTTCCAGAAGCAAAGAACAATACACCTGAGATGTAGCTGCACTACTACTCCTCTATTTCGGTTATGTTGTGCATTAAGAGCAACAACAATGGTGTGAACTTTTAAATTTTTCCTCCATGTCATTTCCTTGCATTTATGAAAATGGAAAACCCATGGGATGAAATGTTTTCTGCTGCCGGTTGGTGGAGAGAAGACAAACATGGCATTAGAGAAATATCTGAAAAGCGTATTCTCTCCAAATGGCTCTTTACTTCCCATGCTTCATTCTAAAATCTATGTATCTATCTTCCAAGTCTCTTGGATAGAAACAGAGTCACTGTTTGATATGCATAAAATTTTCTCAAACCATACTCAAGAACATTCTTTTACGATTGTTCGAAGAAGAGCTGGTATCACTGTATCTTTTATAGTATCCAGTTGAATGAATGAATTCTAGGTGGCTGCTGATGAAGCTTGGGATGCCGTAAATCAAATGAAGAGTTATGTTTAAGGTATTTTGTAATTCCTAAAAAAGAGAAGAGACTCCAGTCTGTGGATGTCCTTCTAACTCTTGAACATCAATGAAAAACACTTTCACCTTCAATCATTTGTACCTGCATTCTCTTTTTCTATCTTCTTTTAAATTTACCTAAGCCAATGGGCCTAGTAAGCCTAGTTTGATTTTTACTAGGATTAGTGTAAATAACCCTACAAACATTGAATCCTTTAATTGATCAACAGTACCTAAATCATTAAAAATGTATGTTTAGTGAGCTGGAACTTGACTTTTATTCAGAGTTCCTTTGTCATTTGTGGGCAGTTTAAAGTCATCCACGTCAGACATAAAAAGGCTATTGTTTAAGGTTGAAATAGCTTTGATCTAAATTGATTAAAATTGACTCAATTCCTTGACAATTTATCTGAAAACATATTATCATACTCAAGTATGAGGGAAAATATGTAAACTATGAATTAAGAATATTTGGATTTGAGGAATGACATGAAAAAGTTCTAAAAGGCATTAGAAGAAGTAGTTCCCAAGAATGAAGTTACCATTATTTAACAAACCCGTTAGGGGGTTGAATTATGAAGGGCCACCTAAAGGCATTGGCTGTATAGTCAAATAAATAGTATCTTTTGGCTAACAAGTATTTTATGTAGACAACATATGAAAGGCCACCTAAGGGAACGTGCTGCATAGTCAGGAAAAAGAACTCTCAAAAATATACATTCCAAGTGATAAAAAGCCAGTGAAAGTTTTTGGAGATTCAAATTTTCCAAAGTATATAGTTTGCTGTATAGAAAGAGGTACTTGAATATGGAAAAGATATTTCTAAACAAGATTATCGATGAACTGGATGGATATCACTCCTACGAAGGTCTGACCCAAATTTTGGGAAGGATAATATAAACCATAGACATTAATACTTTCAGATCATGAAAAAGGATATGAGACAAGTATGTTAAGGATGGATATTTTTACGGATCCCTACAAATTGTCATTTAGACAAATTAGGACAAAAGAGGATTTCATCCCAAGAATGAAGTTACCAGTATTTAACCAACCTGTTAGGGGGGTTGAATTATGCAGGGCCACCTAAGGGAATTGACTGAATAGTCAAATAATAGCATCTTTTGGCAGACAGGTCCGTTATGTAGACTGTTTATGCAAGGCCACCTAAGGGAATGTGTTGCATGGTCAGGAAAAAGAACTCTCAAAATTTCAGGTCTATTGTGGTTAGATGTTGAGAAAAGGGTTATGATGATCTGAAAATATTTATGGTTAGGATTATTGCACATAAAGATGGGTATTTTCCAATGTATGCAGAGATACATAGATCAATGCTAACCATAATCATGTTATGGCTGGGTCCTGAATTGAAATGTTCGACTTCACTACATATTTCATAAGGATAGAAATCAAGCCATACATAGTTCTTGAAATACAGTTTAACATCGTGCGGGAAAAAGTATTGGAGATCTTAGTTTAGGGTCATAGTGCTTGGACCATTATAAGAAATACACAGTGTGTGCTTTCATGGGGACTTTTCAGCCAAGGGACTGAAAGTTGAATTTGTGGTTAGGCCCAAATGACTTTGGGCTGGATTCGAGGGACACTCGAATGTTCCTACGTATCCCATAAGTATGGGAATCAAGCCCATTTAGTTTAGTAAATACCCTCTATACAAATTAGGTTTGTACATGTAAACAGTGAAAGGGGATTTTAGTGAAATGATTGTTTAACCCAAGATAAAAGGATCGGGCATTGCCATGTATGCACGTAGTCTTCGAAATGAAACATGATTGAAAATAAATGTAAATAATGATTCCCTCTCAGGAGAGGGTATGAAATAATATTGTAGTTTATTGTCATACTGAACAAAATTGTTGTATAATTTAACGTCCTATAGGAAGGACGAAAGTGAACCAATGTAAGGATATTGATTCTGGGGATGATTTCAAAAATCAACATCATATAAGATGGAGGTGAACCGATGTGAAAAGATTGGTTTTAGGCTTGATCCTTGGAAGGGTTCCTACGTACCCAGACTCGAAGGCCAGGATCAAAGTTTGCGTAGTTTAATTAAAGAATGAATTAATGATCAAGTTGTTCTTGGGGACAACAACCCACAAAATGATGGTGTTGGGACTTACACATGGTTAGTATCCCAGAGAGAGTGTTAAGGTTGAATTTTTCTCTAAGCTCATGTGAGTCATACTCGGGATGAGAAATAAGAGGTAGAAACAACTCTAACGATGCACAGTTTAATGTCATGTAGGACATATAAAGCGACTATGTAGTTTAATGTTTTTTAGTTAGGACTATAAGTGCTGCACAGTTTAGTTTCATGTAGCAGGGACAAAGTACAGTTTAATGTCCTGAAGGATGTATTAAGGGACCTTCTGTATAGTTTAGTGTCATGTAGTTAGGACGATGGGGACAACACAGTTTAACGTCATGTTGGTAGAAAAGAGGACTGTGTCGTTTAATGTCATGCAGTAAGGACAAAATAGTACAACATTTAACATCATGTTGGACGTATTAGGTACTTTTTCATAGTTTAACGTCATGTTGGATGAAAAAGGGACAATACAGTTTAGCATCATGTTGGACGTAAGTGTGAATAGTTTAAGGTCATATGCATGGACCGTTGGTTATGCAGTTTAACATCTTGCTGGACATAAGAGACTTCTATACAGTTTAGCGTCATGTAGTTAGGACGTCACAAATTAACGTCATGTGGGACGAAAGGATATAAACAGTTTAAGGTCATATGTATGGACCGTGGATGGTGCAGTTTATCATCTTGCTGGACGTAAGGGACTTGCAAATAGTTTAGGGTCATATGCTAGACCGTTGATGATGCAGTTTAATGTCTTTCTGGACAATGGTGTAGTTTAAGGTCATACTGGACCATGGTTCAGTTTAAGGTCATATTGGACCATGGTGATGCTTTTTGTGTTTATACAATGTATTTATTCAAAAATATGGCATTGGATGGAGTGGTGATGGGTTCCCCATCCAGCTTGATTAATGAATAAGCTCCATTGGAGTAGACTCACTGTATTGAATAAGGTCCTTCCCATTTTGGCTCAATATTGGGAGGTTTATTTCCTTGTATCATTAGAGTTCTATGAACTAACACCAATTCTCCCTGAGTGAATGAACGAAGTCGAACTTTTTTGTTAAAATCTTGTGTTATTCGATTCTAATAGACTTCCAAGTGGTGCAAAGTGCACAATATTTTCTCATATAACCGTTCCAATTCATTCAATCGCTTTTGATATTGTTCATATGTAGATTATTGATCACAAATGGAAACTCTGAGAGAGGGTAGTTGAACTTCAATTTTCAAGATGCTTCCATTCCATATACTAATGAATATGGAGTTGATCGCGTTGCAGTGTGGGTGGTAGTCCGATAAGCCCATAAAGCATGGAAGAGTTTTTCAAGCCATGATTTCTTATCTTTATCCACCATATTTTGCAGTATATTTGATAGAGTCTTATTGAAGGATTCTATCTGGACATTGTCCACTGCATGATACAGAGATGAATGATTGGATTTGACGTTGTATTCTTGATACAACTTCTTCACCTTAGATGAACAGAAGTTGGAGCCATTTTCCATTAATATGGTATGACAGACACCAAATATGGTAATGATGTTAGTATTGATAAAGCTAACGATGCATTTAGAACTGACTTCTCTGAGAGGTACTGACTCTGCCCATTTGGAAAAGAAATTAGTAGCAGTAAGAATATACTTAAACTGCTTGGTCGTAGCTGAAGGGTAAGGTCCCACCACATCCATTCCCCATGTGGCAAATGTCCATGAGTATTTATCTTTATGAAGAAACTCTAGAGGTTGATGAATGAAGTTGGCATGTACCTAGCATGAATGAAATTTCTTTGTGAAATTAACACAATCTTATATCATTGAAGGCCAAAAGTATCCAAGCCTTCGAATCTAATCAGACAGTCTATGTCCAGACTGGTGGGCACCACAGATTCCTACACGCACTTCTTTCATGATAGCCATTGTCTCTTCCCCATTAATGCATCTGAAGAGAACTCCATCAAAACCCTGTTTGTAGATAATTTTCTCTAAGTGATCTGGGGTATCCTAAAGAGTAAAATTGACCACAGGTTGCTGGATTTGTTCTTTCTCAGATCTATTAGGTGGAAGTGTTCCATTTTGAAGGTATTCCCTGATAGGTGACATACATCCTATAGTATGACCATAAGGTTTAGGAATGGGACTAACTTCATTAATTTCCTCTGTTATGATTCGAACATAAGGTGAAATTGCACAACGGTGGGCAATACTGATGGTTGTCTCATCCTAATTTGGATCTGCCAGAGCTGTGTCTATATTATCCAGTGCATCAGCTTGAGCATTTTGTTATCGCGGGTCATAAGAAAATGTTAGTTTCTAAGGGAATTCTGACATTAAGTCTCTGACATAATCATACAAAGGTATTAGTTCTTCTTTTTTGATGGCATAATCCCCATTGACTTGTTTGATTACCAAATCTAAATCACCGTTCACCTTTAAATGATTCAGTTTTTCTTGAAGTTCCAATTCCAAGCCTGCGATGAGAGCTTGGTATTCTACTTCATTATTGGTACCACCTTCCCATAATAAGAAGAAATAAGGTAACACTTCCTTTTCTGGAGAAATAAGCACAATTACTGAGCCAACTTTTTTGAATTTAGGATTTTCCATTTTCATCCCTGTTGGACTTCTGGAAGCACCATCAAAGTACATTTCCCATGTCTGTGGACTATCCTAAATAAAGAAGACTTCCTCATCAGAGAGATCAATATCTGAAGATGTGTCTTCCACTGAATGGTGTTCATCGTGGAAATCAGCCAGAGCTTGGCCATTTATTGTCTTTTGAGACACATATTGAATTCTGAATTGCTGCAAAATAACTTCCCACCTTTCCAGACGTCCTGTAAGAATTGGATGACTAAGGATGAATTTGAGCAGGTTATTGACAGATACCAATTGGACCTTGTGTTGTTTCAGGTAGTGTCTCAATTTCTGAACTACAAAGATTAATGCCAGGTAGCAATTCTCAATACTTGAATACCGGGTTTCTACTTCATTCATAGTCTGACTGAGGTAGTATAGGCTATTTTTATTCCCAACATCATTTTTCTGAGCAAGAAAGGCACCCAATGATCTCTCTAAAGCTGTCATGTAGATGATAAGTGTTCTTACATAAGTAGGAGGCAGGAGTACTGGTGGACTCAAGAGGTATTTCTTGATAATATCGAATGCTTCTTGACATTCTTCAGTCCACTGGTATATGACTCCCTTCTTCATCAATTTGGTGAAGGGTAAAAATTTTCCTGCTAAATTGGCGATGAAACGCCAAATATAGGCTAAGTGTCCTTGAATTCCTCTTAATTATTTCAAATTTTGAGGAGGTGACATACCAAGGATAGACTTTGTCTTCTCAGGATCGACATCAATACCTTGATGGCATACAAAAAAGCTGAGAAAGTTTCCTGAGGATACCCCAAATGAACATTTTAAGGGGTTCATCTTCAAATTATGTGGTTAAAGCTTCCAGAATATGACTTCCAAATCAGCCAAGTGATTAGAACTTTGTTTGGATTTGACCACCAAATCGTCCACATATCATTCAACAAACTCTCCTAAAAATGGTTTGAAGATACGATGCATGGCACACTGATATGTTGCACCTGCATTCTTTAAGCCAATGGGAATTACCCAGTATAAAAACACACCATGAGGGGCACTGAAGGCTGTGGATTCCTCATCTTCTATAGACATTCAGATTTGATTATATCCCGAATATCCATCCTTGAAGGAAAGTTCCTCATAGCCAGCTGTTGCATCAATTAAAGGTTATGTAATCAGAACTGGGAAATCATCCTTAGGACAATGCCGATTATGATATCTGAAATCGATGTAAACTCTAATTTGTCCGTTATTCTTCTTTACAGGGACAACATTAGCCAACCAATTGGGATATTGAACTTCTCTGATGAAGTTAGCTTTGATAATCTTATCCACTTCTTCTTCAATTTTGGAAGCATAAGTTGAGTGTGTTCTTCTCGCAGCTTTCTTAAATCCATGATGTTCTTCTAGTAAACCCAAATGATGAGAAGCCGCATCAGGATCAAGCCCGGGCATTTCTGTATAGTTCCAAGAAAATATATCTCTATTTTTCTTTAGAAAGGATATATACATCTCTTGTTCTTCAAGATTCATGTCTGCATTGATTAAAGTGGGGTGTGGATCTTCATTTGTACCCAGATTTATTTCTCTGAGTTCATCCACAGTGGTAGAGATACCCTCTTCAAATTCTAGAGGATCATCTCTGAGATCTTCCTCTTCTTCTTTATTTTGTGTTATTTCTTCCGAATCTAATTTCATAGCAGATGATGAAGAAAAATTTCCATGATTAGAAGAGATGTTAAAATTTGAACATCTTGAAGAAGAGGCTTCAATTTCTGACCCAATTGATGTTGAAGGGTCTTCCTTGGGAAATAAAGAGGAGATGATGGATTGAGAATCTACATCATTTTTCACCTCCGATGTTTTTATAACTTCTTCTGGCCTTGTTGGTGAAGTATAGACTTTCAGGATTTCAGAAGACGAAATGAAGACATCTCCATTTGAGCTTTCATAATTTCCTGGTGGGTTACCAGTTTCCCCCATGTTTTCTGGATCGATTTCCGTAATTGACATTATGGATCTTTCCATAAGAGTATTTTGATTTGGGTCTACCCTATCAATTTGACTGATATGAAACACATAATTTATACTCACATGCGCAAATGGATTTACAGGAATCTTTTCCAAACCATATGGAGCATTAACTTTGTTAAGCTCCCATGTTGTGTATTTATCCTTTCCCTTCATGTGATAGAAATCCGCCTCAATGTGTTGATACTCACATGTCTTGAATGGGGCCTTATCACCATACAATATCCCAACTTGACCATCGAAACAATATTTGAGACATTGATGGTATGATGAAGGGATTGTCGCATGTTGATGTTACCAGGGTCTTCCAAGCTAGATGTTGAAGGCTGAGTCATGATCAAAAACCATGAAATCTGAATTGGATACAAGATATCCAAAATGAGTTCTGAGTGTAACTTAGCCCAGTGGTTCTTGTTCATTTTTATCATATCCTTGTAACATCATGGTAGAAGGAGATAAATCAGATTCTGCGGGGCCCAATCGACGAAGTGTACGGATGGGCATGAGGTTGACTCCTGAACAATTGTCAATGAAAGTTCTTCATACGTCTACGCCATTGAACTTGCCTGATAAGTTCAAAGGTCTAATATGTCCATGCACGACATCATCTTCATCTTCATCAGTGAAAGATATCACTGCATGGAATTCTGCAGGATTATTCTCTACGTGATAGACTTCAGCAGCATCAATTTCTGTTTCAAACTCATGAGGACTTGAAAAAGCCTCGATGAGTGCCTCCTGAAGATCCTTTGACATATTCAAAGCATCCAGAATTTATAACTTGGCGGGTACTTGGGACAGGTGTTTCAATACATCATACTTTTGATCCAAAGGTCTGCGTTTCCCAATAGGAACATGTGGTTTAGCAGGTTCCTTGGAAGCAGGTGCTTTGGAAGTTGATGCATCTTTTATCAGGATATGAGTTGGAAATATTCCTGGTTTTGGAAGCTTAGACTGATTAGATATATTTACTTGCTGAGAGGAAGAAGATGGAACCTTCAACCGGTCTTCTAGAATAACTGTGCCAGGACTGAATTTGCTGTTGGTGGAAAAACATTCTTGTTCTTGTTGAGCTCACTGAAGGGCTCTTCCACGAGTTTCTACTGCGTACACAGTTCTAACAGGGGTATAATTGGAATATTGGATTCTGAAAGATCAATGTCTTCCCCTACATACTGAGCCTCTGGAACTTCCACTAATTCCTCTATTTGATACATGGACTTCCGGCTCCTCGAAATTGAAACTGCGATTGGTATACGGATCTGTTAATTGAATCATATTAACAGAACTAAAAATCAATTCTTCATCTGATAAAGACTCTGCCTGACTAGCCATTTTAGGTCGTGTCGTTTGATGGGGCAGTGCCTGTTGCTTCGAAGTAGATGCCATGAAATCTGCTAGGGTCAAAGACAACTTAGGCTTTGACACATACTCATCTTCTTCTGATTCTTTCTCTTTCTTTGAATCATGTTGTTTCTTTGAGGATTTTTCCTCTAATGAAGAGGGTTTTGCTGTGGCATTCATGGTAAAAGGAACAATTGGTTTCTTCAATTTCATTCGAAAAATATCATGAGTTCGGTTGATCATCTTTCTGACCATCCACTCATCATATTTTTGTGCATTTTTGTTCTTAACATCTTTCCATTCACCTTCCTCCCCTGTAACTGTAGCAGTTACACATGCTACCTGAGCTGAAGAACCTTTCAGTTTGACTTGTCCCGAGTCGACCATATTTTGCAGGAGGTCTTTGAAGACAAAACACTCCTAGATGGTATGTCCCAGAAACTGATTAAATGGGAAATAATTTATATGGTCTTCATCTCCTTCCTTGTTTGGCCTCTTGGGCATTGGAAATTGAACCAAATTATTTTCCAGAGCCGAAATGAAATAACCAGGAACTTGTTCATTTATGAAAGAGTATGTCTTTCTTTTCAGATCCCCAAATTGTTTTCGTCATTGATCTCTTTGATCGTCTCGATAAAATGGCCTTTTTTGTTGGCGCTCAGGAGGTGGAGCCCTTTGAGAAGATAAAGGTTATGAAGTAGAAGCAGGTACAGGTGCTTCTTTAAGCATAACTATTGCAGTCTCTACTTTACCCATTCTCCTTCCTAGAGTTAATGGAATTACATGAGATTTAGCCTCCTTTTGTATAAGAGAATCTTCAATCTGTTGAGGGATTGAAGTAAGGTCTTGAACCCACCTATGTATTTCACAGGGATCAACAGCATGCGTAATTCGTCAGGTAGATTTGCCACACAGATTGGCAACAGTCTTTCTTGAGGGAGTGCTAATCTCGGGAAATATGTTAACTCCTTCCAGCGAGCAATGAAATGAGAGAATCTTTCATTATCCCTTCGCTTTCAGTTTTTAAGATCGAAAAATGTTGTCTTTGGAAAAGATGAGCTGAATTGAAGAAGAAATTGTTGATGGAGATCTTCCCATTAGGTAATTGACCGGGATTTCAAGCTTGTATACCGACAAAAGCTGGTCCATGCAAGGTTCGCACGAAGCATCTGAGCTTCACCGCTTCTTGCTGCTCCAAAGTTCCCATCATAGAATCGCAACAAGACACGTAATGAATCAAATGTTGTTCAGGATCGCCTGATCCATTGAAAATAAGGAATACATGGTTCCCAAAATTTGATGGGGGAGATATTGAATCTACCCATTCAGGGTAATATTTATTTTCTAGTTAAACCTGCGCATGCTTTCCCTCCATAGCTTCCAACCGAGATTTTAATGAATCAATAATAGTTATTATCTTTTGAGAAACATCTGGTTGAGCTTGAATCTGAACAGGTGCACTGACTAGAGCTTGGACAGGTATGGCATCTGGTACTGCAACTGATGGCAGCACTGCTAATTGTTGTTACACTTGACCCATAGGATTAAACCTGTGAGGGTGTACTGATAAAAGAGGATATTCTTGATCCATCTCAGTAGCTGTAACAAAATCCCTTAGCTGAATGACAGTAGCATACTTATGAGGAAGACTACCCTGAAGTAGTTCTGCATTCATCCTCTTCAATTCCTTCATTTCTTCTTCCGGTTGCAAAAATCTGTTCTCTAGTGAGAGCGATTAGCCCTCTCTAGAGGGTGGATATGTAACCTGATTGTTCCCCATTCCCTTGTTTGATCCTTTTCGGAGAGGGGGAAGTGGGTTATTTGAAGGAACACCCAGATTTTGGGTAAACCATTTATTTCTTGTATGCACACCATCTTCATTTGTCTCTGTGCGTACAACTTCCTGAACAGGAACCTCTTCATCTGATCCCTCTGAGTGAGTCTCATCTGGTGGATCAGTAACAACAACATTGATGACATTGATTGATTCATAATGCATCACATCCCTTCTATCATCATTTCTATGATATTTTCTTCTTCCATGTCATTGATGAGACATTTCCTTTTGTTGATTCGATCCCTCGGGAACTTTTGATGAACCGTAATTTGGAGAGAATCTCCTGATAATTTGGCTCTTCGTTTCTCTTGTGGCTTCTTCCCCAATCGAGAAAAGATCAACTTTCTTTGAGGAGGGGGTTGATGATTTGAAAAATTCCTTCGTCCGATGGACTGGGGTTGTTCCTTCTGTCTTTGCTCAACTCCAAGAATCCTATTTGTTGATTCCGAGGGTTGGTTTAAAAGAGTCCCCAGTATGGCGTGCTGGGGTGGCTCTTGACATGCTATGTCCGAGACTTTCTTAAAATCTCTCTTGATCTTGTAGACCTTGGTCCGGAAATTAGCTGGATATATCAATCGACATCCACATTTATCACTCGGTTCAAAAGATCGTTGGATGATTTCTGACACATCTATCACTTGGTGATGTGCTTTCTCCAAATAAGAGGCCTATTCAGTATTCTCATTTTCTGGATGTAGGAGTAATTCAACAACATGTTCTCTGTATTCTTGATTTTGAGAGGAACTATTTGAAGCATGTTCTTGGGTAATCTTTTGATTACAAACAAAGCCAGTTATTTGTTCCTGGCCATTGGTAATAACATTTCCTGAGACCATTTTTGGCGAGTTTTGCTGACTGGAGAGCACCATGAAATGCAGTGCTCCATGAACACCCCTTCCTCTGACATGAATACCAGATGGGGGATTTTCAATTAAATAACGCAACTTTATTAGTGCGCCAAGGCATGAACGTTGAAGGGCTCTCTTCTGCTTTTCAGCCTTCGGATATCGAGAGACTGATAGAGATTCCAAGTCAATTTGGTGTTGTAACCCTTCTATTATATTAACATGATTTTCAAATTCATCATAAGATAATACTTTGTTTTTCAACTGACAATGATTTTTCCATATATTGATACGAATATCATGAATTCCATATTCCATCATCATTTCTGGAATGTTATACTGAGAGTCATCCAGAGGCCAAAACATGACTGTGACTTCACCTTTCGCTAGTTGTTTTCTCATGTTCATCGTTTCCTCTATCATTTGATGATGATTCTTCTACCTGTTTTGACCCGAGCAGGTGCTTCCTTTTTGCTTCATTGGATTCAACATGATTGGTAGAGAAATCACTAATTAAACTAGATGATGCATGACATAAGGGTGGTTCAGAGAATGACCTACACCCCGGGATATCTTCCGATTGAGAAAGTATTTCACCATCCAATGATGAAACACCAGACATGACTGGTTTCGCATTTTCAAGTGCCCCATGATAAGAGGGGTTTCTCGGCACAACATTGTCCACGAGATCATCTTCTGGGCAATGTGCATCACTACTGCGGAGAGGACATTCGCAGTGAAATTCATCATCATGGGGAGGACCACCATGGTGGGTTACAACAAACGATGTGTTCTTTTGCTCCTTGGTCTTCTGTCCACAAACAGGGTTCCTGTGGCTTGCATCTGAAGATGAAACTTCAAGATCGACTGAATTTTCAGGAAGCAAGCCTTCATGAGGAAGTGTCTGTTGAAGACCATCGGAATTAATGTTCCCACTATTGGGAAATGAGGGAGTAGAATCTTGAATTCCAATAGATAACTGTCTAAGGGCTTTAAGAACTCCAGCATCGAGCAAGGCCTTGTTACAGATTGGATCTTGATCTCTTGTTTGTGTTGGGCGGGTCTTTTTCATAGATGCCTTCTTTCTCACCATGGAAACCACTTTTTGACAAAAGTGGCTACTCTAAGCAGGTGTATATGCCTAATCAGGAGTGATGGCCCAGTTAGGCTGATGATATCCACTCAAATCAGGTGTATGTGCCTGACTTGGTTGTCCGTATGATATGGGGGAGTATGCCCCACAACCCTCTTGGACTGGAACAGATGTGTGTGTCTGTTTCAGAGTGAATTGTTGATGTGTCACTCTACTGGTAGGGATCGATTTATGTGTCTTTGCCTGAGATGCCACTGAAGCTGTTATAATATACTGACAGGCATTCAGGATATGAGCAGAAATTTTCTTATGCTCTTTCACCATTGATAGAATATGCTTGGTGACATCAGATGCTAGAATGGGGATATACATCCATTCTTGGATTGGAGTAGGTGTATGTGCCTAATCCTGTTCTCCTTTTCCTCTCAGTGAATCTTGACAGTACTCAAGTGTAGGGGCAGAGTGTTGAGTCTGCCTCCTGTTTGTCGCCGGAGCTTTCTGACTAACTTCTCGGAATGCTACCAAGTGAGACTGTTGGTAGGCTTGATCAATACTAGTAGGTGTATGTGCTTGCTGATTGCACTTCTCCGAACGTGGTTGACGAGATCCATCATATGTAGTCAAACGATCATGCTGACTAGCTGGTGATGTATAAACAGGTGTATGTTCCTTCCTAGTGTACTCCGCTGGAATTGCTTGGCAGGATTGGCGTGATACTGCCAGACGAGTCTACTGGACAACAGAATTAAAACGGGAAGGTGTCTGTTCCGGATCGTTTCTTGCCACCATGTTAGGTTGGTGGACTTCTCCAGAGATGGAATGGATTAGGACCTGCTCACTGTTAACCGGATTTCGCCTCTGGCGATTCGTCTTGCCTGCTCGAGTTCGAGGAACCTGAGTTGAACGCCTGGAGTCAGTACCCTCATCTTGTTGAGGTAGCACTATCACACGAGTCTGGTAGGGATTGATGGTGGGATCCCTCAGGAAGGACCCATGTATTCTTGAATTAAGGCCTCGAGGGACCTTCTCATTCACCTCCCCAGAATAAGGGAGCGAGTGGTGATTGCATTCCGGGGATAACGACCCAAAACGGTTGGAGACGGAGGTTAGCACCACCAGCTTCTTGATCACTAGTCATCGCTGTCCGGATGACCAGGTTGATTTATTCACTTGGAGGTCTTGTTAGGAAGCCTCCAGAGTTGGAATGGTACCATTTGGATGGTACTCTTTAACCAGCGCGATTGATACCCAGCGTTGAAGACTCTGAGTAGGTGATATCGTCCTCAGAGTGGACGACGATCCAGTAGGAGTAGCAGCAGTGGCATTCGCAGCAACGGTATTCACAGGTGTGAACTTGAGAGTACCCATTTCTTAGAATGCAAAAAATCTTGGAAAAGAGTGCATGTTTGATATAACAAACGTAATCATGATAAATTCAGACACTACATCTTTTGGATGAGAACATATGCCAATGATTGTTTTTGTTTGCCCTCTCATTGAGTTTTATATAGGGGCCTAACAAATAAGAAAAACATCACTTTAACTTGGTTAAGGATTCACGTCGGGTTCACCATTTTTTGTTTCCCTCTGGAATTGGGGATGACCTCATCGATTTAAGGTTCAAACATTCCAAGCGGTTTCTAATGGGTCTGTTCGTAGAACCGGAATCATCCAATGATTCCATATCCATTTGAACCTACATTCCAATGGTAGGCACTCATTAGTTGTACATTGATGAGGATTAGGAATTTTCATTGGTCGAGAGGATGGGAGGTCGGACTCATCACACCTTTTTTAGGGGAATTATTTTCTACTCCGGGACTCTCTTTATAGATTTAAGTTATGTTTGTGAATCCTTATTACATTACCAAGTATAAAATGAGTTTTCCTTTAGATATAACAATCAATGATTGATATGTAGGAAATTTAGAGAATCTTTTATATGTATTTGAGGTTCTGCATTGATAGATAATCAACTATATTCGTAAGATATTCTTAGTCAATGGTATCCTTTGATACATAAGAGTTTCTTAGTCAATATGATGACCATACTGTTTTAAAATCCACTCAGTGGGGCCCTTGAAGTTTATTGTCATTCATAAGTTCATGAATTATTTCAAAGTTGGGATAGTACCTGCAGATGGGCTGCCTACGTATCCTTTATTTTGGAAAAGGAATCATAACCCATGTATTTCAAGTAAAGGAGTATGATGTTTATGATTGATGTCTCAATGAAAGATGTTATAATTACTTTTACACTCTATGCTCATGTGAGTCATGCTCGGTGTGAGAAACAGGAGGTATTGGTAAATCTAGACAATTGTGCCATGAAAGATGCAATCATAAGAAATGAGGATTAAGATTTAGTTCAGGGAACAAATCCCGGAACAGGGTCCATAATGATATATGTGGTTCAGGGAGATTTGGATACTCTAATCTTGGGGATTACTTCTAAGGAAGATTCCCAAGTTAGGAGGAGACTTATTATTGGGTTTTATTCTTGAGAAGGAAGTCCAGATCAAAAGTAAATTATGACTGGTTAAGGGACTTGGGGCTTACTCTTAATGATAATGCCCATATATGAGACTGGGGATTATTCCTAAAAAGGAGTCCTAGGTTAATGAGGGCTTGGGGCTTATTCCTAAGGAGGATGCCCAGTCTTGAGAATTATTACTGGGGCTTATTCCCGAAAAGGAGGACCAGGTTAATGAAGACTTGGGACTTATTCCTGAGGAGGATGCCCAGTCTTGAGAATTATTACTGGGGCTTATTCCTGAAAAGGAGGCCCAAGTTAAGATAATTATGTTTGGGGATTACTCCTAAGGAGGATGCCCATATTTGGTAATTTTAAGATTGGGGATTACTCCTAAAGAGGATGCCCATATTTGAGACTGGGGCTTACTCCTGAAAAGGAGGCCCATATTTGAGACTGGGGCTTACTCCAAAAAAGGAGGCCCATATTTGTGACTGGGGCTTACTCTTGAAAAGGAGGCCTAGGTTAGGGGATCTCTCATCTTTAAAGGATGAGGTTGAATGAATCAAATATCAATCCTTAGTTACAAAAAAATGTAAAAATCACTAGGTTTTGAGAAATGTTCCACATAGTTCCTTTCAAATAAGGAATCCAAATCATGAAATCATGCCATAAATGCCTTTGAAGAGTGTCTTGAAGACTGAATCATGAATAGGGGAGGTGGAATGGCATTAGAGTGGTTAAATGGGAAATAAAGGCACCCAAAAAGGCAGGGGCGCGCATGTACTTTGTGGACGCGAAAGTCCTGGTCGCACAGGTATACCTGCGCGACACATGGGTACTTGCACATTTGTAAACCAGCATGGTAATACTTGGGCGATCCTTGACCAATGCCTTTAGAATTATCTTGAGGTACTTCCAAAAGAGAGGTGCGCATGTTTTGGTGAGGAAGTAGGGTGGCACTCAAGTATGTTCATTTCCCTTAAGGGTAAAACACCTTAGGCGCGCAAGTGTTAGTGAATTTTAACACTTAGACATTACTCCTCTTATTTAGACCTCCATTCTAGGTAATGAATTACCATAGAAGTTTTCAGAAGACCTGAAGAAGAGACTTGGGTGTTAAGAGCTCTAAATCAGAATTCTGGAAAAATTCCTTCCGAAATGGGGTGCCCACAGGGTTTATTTATAGGCTGGAGAAGAGCCGGAGCGGTTATAACTTAGGGCGCGCAAGTCACTTGTGTGACCATTAGGCATCGCGCAAGTGGCCTTGCGCGATAGTGATGGAACTTGCGCAGCGCATGTGCTTTTGAAGCCTTATTCATGCCTTTTTCGATTTTTGATGTTTTCTTCAAAGGCTAAATCAATTTGGGCTAATTTATTTCCCTTTACATTCCTTTGGACTTTGTGAAAAAAAGGAGTTTCCACAATGTTCATAGATATTTTTGTCTCTTAATATATCTAATGACATTGTAGAAGATTAAAATTTAAATATATGGTTTTTTAGATGTAGAGCACATGATGGAATGATAACTTCATGATATAATATGAATTGAGATATTTTCAGGAATGAAGATGGACCACCAATTTTTGGTTTCCATTCCTGACTACTACAAGGTTCCTGGTGTGATTTCAATAACCATAGTCTAAAAACACGTGAAAGGGGAACCATGTAACAATTATTGGTGAGATTTTCTCTAAGAAAATTTATAATTAATAAAATAAGACAAAATTATTAAATAAAATAAAATCCAATAAAAAACATAAAAGATACAACCTAAAACACAAAAAATGTAGAAACGATAAAAACAAGAAAAACATGAGGAAAAAATAGTTAATATAAATAAAGATACATACTTTAAACTTCTTACAACACATAAAAACCCTCGTATAACACAACCTCCATTACTTTTCCATGAGATAATGGTCAAACTCCTAGAATAGAATAGAAGAATTAAAATACTACAAAACTATTCTAGAGAAAATAATACACATAAATCTAGTGATTTATGTAGGTTTTGAAAATAATAATAATATTCGAATTTTACCAATAATCCTATGTAAAATGATTAAAAAATAATCAAATTCTTGATAGCTTGAAAATAAATAAATAAAATTTTTACATTTAAACGTTATTTAAAAAGAATAAAATGGTTAGTCTTTTAAAATATTAGGTTTAATGAGTAAAATAATAAATAACAATAAATATTATGAAAAGAAAAATAATAATGTAGAAAAAATTTAGTTATGTATGCATTCAGGGGTGGGATCCAATGGAACATGGTTTGGGCTCATCGGGTTTCTATATAATCATCATATAAAATAAGTGTGTAAGGGGGAATTTCCTTCCAAACTAGTAAACATATTTGGGGGTCTTTCATGTCCCACCTTGCTACCTAATTATGTTGTTGTTTTGTCATAAGTTTTGGGATTTATGTGAGTGTATTGTTTTGATAATATTTATGTCATTACATAATATCACTTTAAACTCGATCCCTCCTGTGAACCCTAAAGACTTACTAATTTAGTTTTAAAAAAAATTAATATTGAATTTTTATTTTAACTAACCTATTATAGTGTATAAAATTACAATATATTATAAATTTTTTATTATTGAAACCTTTAATAACTCACCAGAATCTATATCCAAATTTTTATTAAATTAATTACACTAAAAATGAAAATATCTTTTGGGAATTTCATCAAACATGTTATTTGAATTTATTTGTTCTATGATCTTATTTACTACATAGACATAAAAATTCCACCCATATGAAATAAATAAAAATTGAAAAATAGATTGATAATAAAAAATATTAATATAACTAAATAATAATTTAAAATTTATTGGTAATAGGTCAAGAATTAATGGTTCAAAAAATTAATGAATTTATACAGGTCCAACAAACTATTTGATAATCTTTAGTAATTTGTAAGGTAACTTTCCACATAATACCATAATTAGAAACCTTGTGGTTCATTAAAAGTTAATTACTAATTGATAATATGAAGAATAAAAAAATTTGTAATGGCCTTGAAAGTGAGAACTCTTACTGATGAGCTGTGAGATAGACGAAAAACTTCTAAATGAGTGATGATGTTTTGTAAATGGGACATATTGTACTCGATTGAAAAATCAATATGACATTGGGTGTTTCCCCTTAACATTATAAAACAATAAAAATCGAAGAACCCTTGACATGGGAATTGCATTGGCGGGAGAAGTGAAATAGAGACAGAATAATAATAGAGGAGGGAAAGAATAAATAGAAATGAGGAGAACTTATACCTTAGAGAAGACCCCAAAAGGATATAAATAAAATGTATAGAGATATATCACCCCTTTCCTCCCCCATTAAAGCATTGTACCAAATACGTGTAGGAGAGGGATTATACCATTTTTTTAATTGACATTATTCTACCTTAATAAAAGTATTATAATTATTATAATTAAATAAAACTCTATAAGAATATTTTAAACAATGAATAACTATTTACACCAATAAATTAAATTACCAAATTCAAAATATTAAAAATTATATTCCAACCATATTAAAATTAAAATATTAATATCTATATTCATGTATTTTCTACTATAAATATATATTCCATTTAAAAAAACTTATATTTTATAACATTTCATTACTTAAACAATTAATTTTTTAGTAATTAATTTCATAAATATATTTAATTAAAAAAATTTCCAATAACAGGAAAATAAGAAACTATAATATATATTGGGATGTCGAGATATGAAAAGTGAAATTTCATGACATTAAATTAAAATTCCCGGACACCTTTCACAATATCATGGATTATGCACTGAAACCTTGAATACCCATTAATTTAATGAATTATAATGTTTTATATAAAAAATAAAATAATAATAATAATTTATAAGAAATATAATAATGTGACGTGATAATAACATACATTAGGGAGAATAGTGTTATGAAGGCTATGAAATGTGTTGAGAAAACCTTAATAAATCTATGATGATATATTAACACAATCTACAATAGTTATGACTATAATGGGATGAAAAGAATAATTGTTTGATCAATATAGTAAGATAGATGAGATAATCCACATATAAATTTATAGTTTATGAAATATAAGAAAGAGAGGTAAATTGTATATCAATGTGTACCGAATAATTGAGTAAGAAAAAAAATGTTATGGATAGAAAAATAATAAAAACCAAATTTCTATATTTGTGTTCCCAATATGAATATGGGTGAAGAGGAAGAAAGATAATGTCTATAATTATTCCTATGTTTTTATCATTGAAAAAATTTGACCTCGTAATTTAGTGACATGGACTTTTAAACATATAAAATATAAATTTATTATTATATGATTACGATTTTAAATTTTATAGAAACATTTAGTTTTTCAAAAAAATTAAATTCGTTTGATTAAGAGGAAAGGAAACCAAATAATGAAACAAATAAGGTGTTGTGTTATACCTTGAAATATAAAGTATTCATAGATGTTTTATTGTTGTTTCATAACTAATTAAATATGTGTAAATATATAAGATACATATGAATACTTCTCCAAAATTGAAGAATATTTTATGAACATCTCAAAAGTTGAAGTATTGGAGTTGAGTAATGTTCAACCACTCATAGACGATGTTGATAATTTCAAATAAAATAATATTTTTGTACTAACAAAACTAAAGAATAATAAATATATCATGCATGAGAAGGTATGTAATAATAGTGATTATGTGAGATGAAAATATAATCCAAAATATGTATATTGAACATTTATTGTGGATGGAATAACTTTTTTAATTAAAAAATGAGATGATCTATACAACAGTGTAATAAATCAAAAGATGGCCATTGGGGTTATAGACAATAAGACACAAGTTAATATGAGATGGTGGTTAATTTAACAAACCGAATAAACCCAAATATCTCCAGAGATATCTTTATAATCCCATGACAACATAAAAAGTGGTGGAATTGGACATAAACTATGGTAGAATTAAAAACTCATTATCTATATATATATATATATATATATATGCATAAAATATTATATGGGTTTGTATTTGTCACAATATTTTTTGTGTATATTTATTGTAGAATGAATTTTATATCATAAAATTCTAATGGGTGGTGAAATTAGGATAAACACATTTATACACTCACTATGAGGAAACCACTTGGAAATGTATTGGGGATAATGTGATCAACAAAGGTGAATAATGGTTTACTCCTTATCATCATGTTTATATTACCTATATGGAAATAACATTTTGAATTTTTTATAAATAAGAAATAAATCATTACATGATATAAGGAATGTTTAATTAGAAGTGGAATTTATTACAATGTTACTGAAGTAAAAATTATTAATAGAGAAGTTTATGGAAAATATGAGACTATTGAATAAATCCCTATGATTCCTAAACTGATCTATATTTCAAGAAGCCCAGGAGGGATGGTTAAGTGATTCCTTTTTATGTGGTAAAATATTCTATAAAAAATTAAGGAATGTGACCCTATGAAACATTTTATATTGAATAAATTAATTTTAAAAAGTATTTATTTTATTTTTTGTATCAATGTTGTATAATTATTGATCATTTTTTATAACCAAATTAGAAGGGAAATATTTTTATAAAGCATTGTTTTGAGTTTTGTTATATTTTTTTAGTTGATAAATAATAAATATGATGAACCCATAAATTAGAATTGAATTAGATGGATATATCATTAATATTATTGAGTTTAATATGGGTAAGTTGGATGAGTGATTGAGTCATTTAGTGGACTTATATTGAAGATCAGTATATTATGTAATGGATTTTGGTTCAATGAGAAGGTTGTGTAATAAATGGATTAATAAATGGATTGTAAAAACTGTGGAGTATGTTACATTTATTTTAATGATATAATGTCCCTTATAAATATACTAAAGTATATTGGAATACATATATTGAAGGAATAGTGCATAGGAATCTTTTAAGTGACGTTTTCTGGTATATCACATGTTTTAATATATGTAAATAGAAATAAGTGATATGTCTAAAATAATTAGGATATGAACTATATTCCACATCACAATATATCATTAGAGTAAGTTTTAAACTATTATGGCTAACATTGTAAGTAATTTATATATATCAAAATCTATATAAAATGTCCAAAAAGTAAATAAAACTATCACCCATTAAAATATATGGAACCATAGTCAATTAAAAGGAAATTTTAAGAACAAAGTAATTGTTTTATTTATATATGAAAAGTCATATTCTAGATTAATCCATAGTTAATGGAGATAGCCTATAATTCATATTGACATTGAAAAAAATAATTTTTGGTATCAATCATTAACAATTAAATTAGCATATACATTATATAATTTAAAAAAATTTACGATATTTGATATGCATAATAATATATTGTATGAGGATATTCCAAATAATTCATCATGGTCCCCTATATCATTTGTACTATGAAATGGGAAATATCACTTATATAGATATTGAATACTACATACGATGACATAGAAGAAATGATTCTGGATAATGGGGAATGTATTTTAATAGATTTTAACAGGGAAGATGATAAAAAATCATTGATGATGAAAAGGTATTTTAATAGCTCTTAATAAAGAAATAATTTATAAATTCACTAGATATCCATATATCACATTCAAAAATATTAGTACATCATTATACTGACCTAGACATGATAAATATGTATATAAGACTCTAAAATAAATACTTATATCAATATATGATCAAAATACAGTGAAATTATGAATATAATGGATTTGATAAATGTGAAATGTTCATGATAAATGAATAAAAATAAGGGATATATGAAAATGTTAAATTTAATATGGAGATATGGGTATAATATTAAAGTGATGTATGAATCTGAATACTTACATTGTGCAAATATAATATATTTTTGACTAATGTGGAATATTTGAATTAACATGAATGGTTATATTGGAAAGTTTAGTGTGTATAAAGAATATAATATTAAGGGATATGGTAAATAAAATATCAAATATCATGGATAATGATTTCATAAAGGTTGAGAGATGAGATAGACACCCCCACAATGCTCATAAAGGATGTATAATTATCATTAATAATAGAAATAATAATAATTGGATTTAAGCATAACGGTATGATCCATTAAATGAAGTGGAAATAGGATTCTTCCCTCAAATATAGTGCAAAGGTAGTTGAATAATTAGTTTTTTAATTACATAACATTATTAACAATTAAGGGAAAAAAGTGGGTGGTCAACAAAACCAAAATAATGATAAGAAATTTTATAACTAACTGACCCCAGTGAATAGGGGGAAGAAAAATGAGGGGGTGATCATAAAGTGAATAATTTATTGAGGATTTATGAGGGAATATAATAAAATGGTAAAAATAACATTCAGATATTACTTTTACATAACCATGTTGTACTTAGATTTGTTGATATATAAGGAACAGTTTGTTTGTCTTGTAAGTGATCATTCTCAATTTCATACCTAGGCTAACTAATCCCTTGGGAGTTATCCATAATTTATATAAAATGGGTAGATTAAAACCATGGTAAGTATCTTCTTCAGCTCATCAGGGTGAAACATTTATAGGTATCTCAAAATATGTAAGTTGATTCTATTTAACCTATTATTATTGGTTTTATAGTATGGTATCACCTCATTCCCCTTAGATCATCCCACATTTCCTAAAGTAGGTAAAACTAATATGTTCTATATTTGTATTTTTTTATGCGAGTGAGTTGTATTATGGATTTTTGAGATCAAGTGTGCATGAAAAATTAGTGAATTACACTATATCATGACCCTTATTAATAATAGGTCAATATCTAAAAGGGTTCTAAGATATTGTCTGTTTAAATACATTTAAAGTATTATAGAATAGAACAAATTCACTCACCACATATTATTGCACATCAATGACAATCCCATTCCAATAACACATATCAAAGATGAGTATTCTATGAAGATAAAGGAATATATTACCATGAAACATAACAAAAACGTATAAATAATGAAATAAATTAATGGATTTGACTCATGGATCTAAATATGTTCATTGATAAAATAATATTGTACAGGGATCTGACATGAAAACATATTTAAACAATGTAAAATACATTTTTAAGGTAATTTAAATCATTATAGATGCATTTTTACAAATTTTATTTTGGAATTGAGTCTTTTGGATGTAAGGAGCCATCTATAAAATCGTATACATATAGTGGGCCTAGGTGAGTAATTCTATGACATAAACATATCAAACTGATTTCTTCAATATACTTGTAGATTGGAAAAATTATTTTCATGTATAACTTATACAGACCTCTATATTAATGGTGGAAAAAGTAAACAAAAATATACCTTTACTTATTATAATATCTTAATTTGTGGGTTGATTAAATAGTAAATAAATAAATCCGAAAAAGGAACGGTATATGTCAATAAATAGTCAATGAAAATAAAATATCTACACATGTGACCCTACTAATCATGTGTTAAATAAATAAATAAGGAAATAACTGTGGATTATGTTAAAATATATTTAAAAGTATATATTGGATAAAACAGATATTCCACTAAGATTTACCCCTCCTAGGGTATGTCATATAATCCACTACCAAAAAATTGGTATTAAATATGTGTTATATGATTGTATTTTATTGGGTTTTGAACACAAATCCTTAATCTAATGGACAACTATGTTGAATATTATTCCAAAACAAATATGTTTATGTGCTATAAAAATGTATTATTAAAAGAATAATACATATAAGGTTAAATGGATAAATACTACAATCATTAGTTATAATAATAATGTACTTATAGTGAAATTGTGTACAATAATATTGAATAAATTTCATCTTCATCTAGAGATTTAGAAAATCTCACTATTTTCTATAATCATTAGAGAAGAAAAATTGTTCGTCTTATACAATGAATATTTTTTATTATTTAAATTCATAGAGTTTGTTTTTATTAAATAAGTAAAATATAATAATTAAGAGAAACAATGATGTGAACTATGATAGAAGTTGTATACTTATTATAAAAAAATGAAATTTATAAGAGGAGATTCAGAAATGAAACTTGTTTTTAGAATATTACAAAAATAATCAAGTTGAAGATTAAATCGTTTCAAAATGAAGTTGGATAACTCAAAATAAATAATAAATCACATAAATCGCATATTACTTAATCAAATATTAATGTTATAGAATTGAGATCATTGAGAAAAAAAATTGGAGGAGTAATTTGAATCAACGTAAAGCATTAAGATAAATGAAAACAAATAGACTGGATATAATCTTCTGTAAAATAACTCATTTTTTTTCAAATAAGGTTTCAATATTGGATAAATTTTTTTATTTTCTAGTATATAATTAAAATACGATCATTTTGAATTAAGAATAAATAAAATAAATTAAGTAGACTCCTAAATCAAAAAAATGGTGAGTTTTATTTTGTGAAATATTATAAATACCATGAATGATCCAATTAGAGTATGATAAAAAGATATCAATAAAAATATATATTGAAACATGAAAATTATAAATGATTTACATATCATATAATTTAGAAAACTAATTATAAATAAACAAATCATTATTCATGATATTTTATCAAAATCATAGAAAACTTTATTTTGACATCTTAATGTACATTAAAATGGGTGAAGAGTACCCTATAAAAGATATAAAATATAAAATTAATGGTTCTAAAAATAATTTCAAATACAAAAACATTTTTTATAATAAAAAAATTAACTTTTCCCTAAAATATGATATCTTTTGATTTACTATTATTATGGAATTGATTATAAAATTATGAGTTACTATAATGAGGCAATGAAATTTAATCGAAGATATGAATCTAGAAGATTATATTATCATTATGGACAATAATATTGGTTGTATGGTTTTTATGAAAATATATAAATGAGTACTTACATTATTTAAAATTATAAAATATATCAACATAAATTTAACCGAGACATATAAAGGATATTAGTATAAAAAAAATAAATGTCAATATTATAAAAATTATATTTTATAGACTCATTCAGGTTAAGTAAGAATCATGAGTTTATTTACAGAATACCAATATATTTTTAATGACAAAAGAAATACATTCCAGTCGAAAAATATGGCTATAATTTTAGAGAAAATATTAGTTGAAATAAGAATAAATCCACAATGAATTAATATAAATAGATAAAATATATATATTGAAACATAAATGGGACTAATAATCTATTTTATAAATAAAATAAATATATGAATATTTGAACATATATGATTACATTCAAAATATGTAAATAATATAGAATAAATAGTGGTATTAATAATAATTTTAATTAAATTAAAATACTATTTTAAAAATAATACTATAAATATTTCAACAGAAGGAATGTATCCTTGTATAAGAAAAATAAAATTGATTATATCTATCAAACAATATCATTCAATGTATCAACATAGTAAACCAAGAATAAATGAAAATATTGAAATAAAATTTAAAATATGAGAAAAAGTATGAAAATATGTTTATAAGAGATATAAAACAATCATAGTTTACTATAGAGAATAAATTTAAGGAAATGTTCATCGTGAAAAATATATTAATACATGGATACCTACTACATCACTCACTTTTTGAACTAAATTGAACCCCCAACATTACTAATAAATTTTATTTAATGTTATAATTGAAAAATAATTATGGTATACTTTATGAAATCAATGGACCATATGACCAAGGGGAGTTAATATAGACAAATATATATCTGATAAAGTGGCATTTTCAAAGAAATTTTTCTATATGGAACCTGAGGTGTAAATATTATTTCCCAAATAAATAATAAATAAACACAAACACACACATAATCATATTTAATAGAATCAAATTATGGATTTTTTATATAATTATTAAAAGGATAAGTGATATTACTATAGTATTTCAAGTAAATTAAAGTGGATTATGATGATTAAAGAGTCTTAGAAGAACTTGAATTGATAAAAATTCAAAGGAATCCTGAATGAAAAAAAGGTTGAGTGATACTCTATTATTATATATAGAGTTAAAAATTACTCTATCAAAATGATCAACATTTTCTATCTTTAGAAAACTATTTAATTCTAAAACAGTTATAATATTTCTTGTAAATGATTATCTTCAATATTCTTATGGTTGATAATGGACATTCATTACTCATCTGATAAGTGAAAAATTTTGGGAACATAATATAATAAAATTATTTTCATTTAGCATTAAAATAATATATAGGGAGAGGTTTTATTAATAAAAAAACCAAACAGAGTTATTGTTGAACCTGTTAGAAAATGGTATATTGAATTATTTTCATACCATATGTTTAGAGTGTATTTTAGATCTCAGAGGTTTATAGAAAAGTGTTTATAGGAGTCATATATATACAAAATCAGTATTTAATCTATGAATAATTTATATTATATCATTATGACTTGTATAATATCTTCAATGTGACTATTTTTTAAAGATCAAAATAATGTTTTCTTTGTTATTAGTAATATATATTTATGTTGAAGATATATTATAGATATGTGGGATGTTATAAGTCCATGGGATGTTATAATAGTATTAGGAGATGATATTGGATAGATCAAGTGAGAAATATTATACATATTATATCATGAAAATATGACTAATTTGATTGATGAGAATGTTTTTTCAACATAAGGAGATGGATAATTACAAGCATTGATAAATATGGTGGAGATAGATTTTGGAAGTCATGTACAGTTTTGGAGAATTTTATAGAATCTTTTAAGGTTAAAATTAAAGATTGAATATTTTTGTGAAGGAAATTAATTTAAGTGAAAAAACTATATTTCATTATATAATATTATAATTGAAAATAGTGTCCATTATATAGGGGATTTAAAATCTAATAAAAAGTATTTTATGCAAGTTACGATTAATATTAGAGTAAACAACATGGAAATAATGATGGATGATAATGAATATAAAGGTTATCATTTTAGATATATATAAGATACTGGTTGATATTATATGGGTATATAGATATATCTAGAAAGATTTTTGAAAGCACAGAATAATTGAGCATGACATAAATAGTTACAGAATGGATAACATTAAAGTGATATGTTTCCCTATTTTTACACAATTTAATATATCATGTTTATTTATTACTCGTTTGGTTATAAATATTAAAATATAATTTATAGGAAATAATTTTTTAGATATTATTTAAATATTTTTTAAAATTTAAATAGAGAACATATGTTGTTTTGGATTTCATATTCATTAGGTCAAATAAGAAGGAGAATATCAACTACCCCACCAATAGATGTATAATGTACATTAAGTACATATTTGTAAATATATTTTCTTTAAATTTTTTAAATTAAATATTTCCTAATATAACGCGTTAACATATTTGGGTATATAGAGTTATCCTAAGAATTAAATCAATATTATAAGTAGTAATATATCATTTATAAGAAGAATACGATATTAGAGGTCGAATTAGGATATCATGTTTGATTATTAAAGAAGACGTTTAGTGATGAGATATGGTATATATCATGAAAAATATATATTAGAAGACACAATCCATATAATAGGAAACCCCAAATTTATATATTTAGATAATTTAAAAAGCTAAAAAATAGAAAATACATATACTAATGGTCTGCACATGCACTTCCATTATCAATGAAATATATCATACTATTTAATATAGATTATTCAATTAAAATTTCATTTAAAAAGGTCAATATTTTTTAATTATTAACATCATGTCGTACCCTATGTTATAAAGATGTCATAACAAATACAACAGACTGTGTTTTCATGGTAATTAAACATGCAATTAAATTATTGAAGATTAATTTATAGGGATTAAATCATATTATCTAAAGATAAATTTTCTAATATTTTAAATATATTTAATGACGTAAAAAGAATGTTTTAATATATAGTTAGGTTTTAGACATTTAAATGAATTTGATTTGGTAAAATATTTATTTTTATATTGAAAAAAGAGTATATTTAATAATTAGATGATATATTTATTGAAATAATTTTAGTGGAATATAATTGTAATTTTTATTGGGTAAAATTATAAAAATTAATCCCTTTATGATTCGGTCAATAAGAATGAATATGTTAATAAAAACTCTGGAGGATCGGGAATAATATATATCCAAAATTAAATACTTAAAATTTAAGTAATTTTTAAAATATGGGATGGATCATTTAAAGAGGATTTAATATTAGGAAATAATGAAAATATAATCTATTTATTAACCAATGGTATGAAGACTTTTGAAAAAGAGATAATTTTTTTTATTTGGGCCTATTATGAAGAAATAAGGCTCACATAAGTTAAGATACATTTAAAATATAACAAAATAATTGAAATATAGGGAGAAATATATAGATTTGTTTGAATATTTTGACATTAGTATTAGTTAAATGAGCTATGATAAATAATATATTATCTTATAATAATAAATTTATAACTAAAAATAATGATAGAGATGTTGGGTAAATTATAAATTAGAGAGATCATACTATTTGAAATATATAATAATAAGTAAATCTCATTGAAAATATATGATTGGTAGAATCAAGAGAATAATATTAGTGGAAATACATAAAATATCATATAAGAACATTAAGTAATGATTCAAATGATCTCACCATTGAATTTATGATTAAAATTGATTGATATAGTTAGGTGTTTAATTTTACATTTAGAAAAAATAAATAAATATGAAAGATGAAATTATAAAAGTATTTTATATTAGAACACATATAAACATGGTCCAAAAAAACTAATTAAATGATTTAAATATCTATAATTTCATTTTTTACATTTTTATTATGGTAATTATGTTGGAATCTTGATATCTAAACATAAATATTATTATAGAAATGTTCCTCGAAGAGGAATTACAATACTTAAATTTATCACATAAAATGCTTGAGAGGATTTTTTCATGGAAATAATGACTCTTCCATATGTCTTATACTAGTGTAGAATCTTCATTTTAATTAATAACTTTTTAAATATATATTTATTTAATTAGGTTCAAAATGGCCTGATTTTTCAATCTTTTTAATGAATTATTATTTGTTATATAGTTAATTAAATGGTTTCAAGGGTATAAATAAATTTCCCCATTCATGATTTTGGAGAAGTTGGGCTATAAATTTTTTAAACACATATATATAACCATTATTACTATTCAAGCATCTTTAAATGTGGTCCCATACTTTAATATTATTATCTAAAATGTTATTTACCATTAGTAAAAAGTAATAATTTTTTTTAGAAATATTAGTCATGTTATATTTTTCGTAGATTGGTTTTATGGGTTTGAATTGTTTTGTTCAATGTCTACCTTAAATGTGTGAAGATTATAGGTGGGTTCAGGTGTTATATTATCGAATTATGATGGATTAGTGATATATGTGATATAGATTGCAGGTAAGAGAATTGTGTGTTTGTATGAAATACTAATTGATGTGGTTTAATTATATAATGTGATCACATTATATGGGAAACAATGGAGCTACAGGAAATAAATCTTGGGATAGAAAATGAACTATAGGACTGGTTGTCAGTGGTGTATAGTAGATGAAATATGTGTTCATTGTGTGAAGGAGTGGAATCCCAGAAATTTATTTTTAGACTCTCATAGAGATCACCATGCAATGGGGGGAATTTCTATATAAGAAAGTGAGTTAATGGTGGAAAAAGGATGAAATACATGATATATGGGTTGAACATGAACATTTTATGATCCACGTAAAATTATAATGAATGAAAAAATATGTCATTTGATACTATAATAAAAATGACACTTTGGTTGACAAAATAAAATATGGGTGAAAAATAATTCAATATTGGGGTATTTAAAATTATAGTATTACAAAAAAATTTAAAAAAATGTGGGAATTATAAAAAAGGTCAATTATTTATGGGTAGTGGTTGAAATGATCATTTGGGATCCTTGAGACATGTGTGTTTGTGTGTGTGTGATTTCATTTTTTTATATTCTATGGAAATGTTTTGAAATGGGTTAAATTAATAAAATAGGGAATACCATCCCTCTTTTAATGAACCAACCCTACAAGTACTCCACCTAAGCATACAATTAGATTGATTGTGACTATTTAATTCCATATCTACTTGGAAATGGGTTAGAGACTAGAACCAAATATATTTCATCACACTAATATGGAAGGAATTAAACATTTTTCTAGGAATTTCCTTAAAACTGTAAATAATATGAATTCCTTTTCAAATAATAATATGAAAATAATATATATTAAAATAATTTTATATAAATTAAATAAATATAGAAATATAAAAGAAATAACAAACCCTGCTATATAATTTTATTCCTTTAGCGAGGTATAATAAAATAGGACTCCCCCAATAAGTATATTTTTGTATATATCTATGGTCACCCAACAACAGAAAAACATATAGATAATCTAAAAAATAGTGTATATAAATCTTGGGTGATTTTATAAATATTATCAGTAGGTTCCTACCTAATACACTTATGTGTCAATATGAATGAAGCAAGTTAATTCATCCATTAATGTATTAAATAAAACATGTCAAATTATCATCTTTCTCCAAGGGACACCACCATGCTATTTTCATTCCATACCTCATAACCATCACACCATCTAACCAAAAAACATTTTATAGCCTGCATTGAGTCATTCCACCTCTAACATAATTCCTTAATTTTATTATCTTTCCACCCATATAGTCTATATTATGAGATATATATGAAGGTTTCCACTTTTTTCTACAGAGTTGTAATATTTAATGGTTAGTCAGATTTCAACCCCTAAGGACTCTCATTATTACCCACTATCTATCCTTAGGGATTCTACCTACATTGACCCACATATATAGAAATTTTTCTATCAATTCTACAGTTCTCCACCCATGAAGGCTCTCATAGTTACTAGGTGTCCACTCATAATGACTGAACTGACCTCAACCTATATCACCAACCCTATATATCTCAAAAAACTACCAAATATAAAATTCTACCACTACGTAAGCAGTCACATGATCAATATAGTTTTAATTTAGAATAAATATTTGAAAAAAACCCCAATGATACATTAACTAATAAGATCAACAACATCAATATCATCATTAAACCCCTGAAATAAAATTATGACCCCATCATCCATTCTATCTTCATTCTAGTGTATCCACGTATTTAAAGATCCTAGTAAATATAATAAAATTAAGTTGATATATTTTTCTCCAATCTAGGTCCCCCATAAACAAAATCTCATGGAGTTAATTACGTTATGTATACAATTACAAATATATTTTCAATGTAAAACATCCATTACCACAAAAATATATAATTAGAATTCAATATCCTCATAAAAATATTCCCTCAATCACTTTCATCATTATACATACTCCATTATCCGACCATATAATAGATTTTATAAGTTTTTTAGTAGAATGTCCCCATGCTAATATTTTATGTCCCCAATGCTAAAGTGGTATGACCAATAAGGAAAGAATCACCAAATATGTCAACAATATTTTGTGGAGTTTTTTTCTTCCTAGTTATATGGAAGGACCCCCATAAACAATTTTATGCATCTTATGTATCTCACTTTCCATTCACCCAATGTTATATGAACACTTAGGATAAATTATCTAGAATGTGAAATGGGCCATATGCAAATTTATCACAACCGATCTAAAAGTATATAATATTTAGAAATAATGTAACAAATATGATTTCAATAACTTATAATTAATCAAAACTAAAAAAAATAATCTTTTTAATATATAAATATTTTCACACATCAGATATAAAAATTATTTGCAATAAATTTTATTATCATGTTACAAAAATATCACCAATACCAGGTAATTTAAAAAATATCTTTATTAACAAAAATATCAACCATTAATCCAACACAATTTCTAAAAAATTAATGTATTCACATAATAAATTCTTTTAAATTCTCATTATATCTTTTCCACTATTTACAAATTTCATCAACAAATCCACCATATAATCACATCAAAAAAATATTCCAACATATCATATTTTTAACTATATATTTTAAAATATATCTTATATAATCATTAACAATGTGCCCATAATAGAATATAATAATATAAATTCATATAAATTAATAAAATATGATCATATCAAGTAACCTAACACAATATCTACAATTATCGTCAAACATTAACTGACATTCCACCTTTGCCTATTATTTTTATTCATCCACCATTATCCAATAAGTCATCACACACTAGAACCAAGGGATTCATTCTTGATAGAATAGATTTTATGGAGATAACTCTTCCTAATGTAATGATATATTAGTGGTATTAAAAATTCTATTTACAATTAAATAGTCTAATGAATCTTTCTACATCTTCCATTTAATTTTCTAATAAAATATCTCATCATAAACTTACTATCATGATAAAACAATGTTTCATTAACTTAAAGAAATATTGTTTCTCTATTTAATAAAATATATCCATTACAAAACCAAAACATAAATTGTGTAATTTATAATAAAAAATTTATGTATTTAAAATGAATTAAATATATAAATAAATAAATAGTTTCAACTTACAACTAAAATTTACAAAAAAAAACAACTATCTTTATAAAATTTAAAAAATTATTCGCAATGTTAAACATCTCATCCTAAATACAACAGTAGAATTTAAGTATAATTCTAATATGAAAAAATTATCTTCCTTCCCTTCACAATCAATAAGACTAAAATAACAACATGAATTTTTCAAACACCCAGATATCGAATTTTCGGGTCTTTATGATGAAATCCCCTTTAATAAATTTTTATATATGAAATGATAATATCATACTAGAAATGGTAATTTAAAAATTTCCAGTTGTATTTATTTTAAAATTTTATTAAAATTTGACATTGAATACAAAAATAAAATGATATAAAAATGGATTTTTTTCTCACAAATATAATTCAGACTCCAATGTGTTTTATTCTACCACAACAGTATTATAAAAAATTTACTCTATGTGAATTAATAATCTATAGTATATCCTCTTTTTAAATTGATTAATATTTAATATATGCTAAAAAATCAAATCATCCTTAATATCATTATCATGTAAATCAATCAGATGTAAAGGATCATTATAGTAATCTTGAAGCTGGGATACTTCGAAAATGTCATAACTTATCTCTATCCATGAAGGTGGAGATATGTAAGATTCCACCACTTTAATATGCTCCAATAACTCAAATAGGCCAACAAATATTATGTGAAAACATTCATTACAAAGAAACCAATCATTTCTTATAATAAGTAAATACTTTTAAAAATAAATTATCTCTAACAAAAAAATCCAACCAAATCCTCATTTAATCATTATAGTATTTTCATCCACTGATAATTATTCATTAAATCAAAAAAATCATCAAAGATATATTTTTATCCTACATTATAATTGACTAAAAAATATTCTCTTTAATAATTTTAACATAACATATTATTAAAAAACATTATCTATCAATTAAATTTTACATATTGTTCTTTGAAAATGGGGGAATAATAAATGTTATTAGAAGAAAATTACATTGATGTTAAGAAATTTACATATAACCCTAAAAATTTTAAGATACATTACTTCAATGTATTCCCCAAATCTAAATAATCTCTTAAGTTTTACCATCAGTTTATGAAAGAAATACAATGATAAGGAAAAACTAAGTACCAAAATTACGTCGAAATATTTTCCACATACTTGATATAAATTGAAAATTATAGTCAAATATCATTTATATAGAGAATTATGAAACATGACCACCTATATCATAGAAAATTTTTCAAACTATCTACTAAATTGGATTCCAATTTTGGTAGAGATTAGATAACTTCATCGATCAATATTTGATTCCCTAAATAACATAAAATCCTCTCAATTAATAAGGAAATACCATAATAATAAAATTTAACTACTCCATAATTTCAACTACAAAACAACAAAGGGATACAAAAAAATATCTAAAAAAATTACCAAGATTTCATCTTCAGGAACCAAATACACCAATTTACAAACTCTAAAACCAAATAATTTATTACAAAACGAAAAGACTACATCTTAAATGTATGGTAAATAATCATAAAAAAGTACAACCAATGATGAACTAAACCATACACGATAGTTGGCGTCATACTCTGTCTAATAAATAATTTCCCATTAAAAAAATACCAGATATCATTCGTCATAGTTCATTCTCTAAAAGAATCAAAATTTACAATATGATATACCCACACATCTACTTCATGGTCAATCAATTGTGACTCTTTATATTGTTATAAAAATGATAATGTTACAATAATATAAAAAATAAATTATATCATATCAGTCACATCATAACCAATATGAAAAGAATCTAAAATTTCTACTTCATTTCATTCACCCCTTAACTACTAAATACAATGGAGCTGTGGTTAGGTGCCTTTCGATGATTGAATGCAACACACCTGGACCGAGGAGGGGAAATGACAAGGGGTTCAGGGAACCTGTGTCAGAGATTCATTTTGACAAGAGGGGGTATACATCTTAGGGTGATAAAGAAACCTTGAGGGAATTGGGCACTCAAACCATTAGTGATATTGTTCAAGGTTTAAAAAAGAGGATGAATGAGGATGTTGGGATGTTGTCGGCTATCCCAAGAAGAAAAAAAGGAAGGATTATTCTTATCTGTCGTGCCTGGTGATTACCAGAGCTTCTTCTAAATGAGATCGCAGGGTGATCCATGCTTTCAAAAAAGACATCATATCCATAGAATCATTCCAGGGGAATCTCTCTCTTGATCAAATGAGGAGCCGAGTCAAAGGTGATAATCTCCGGAGTCAATATAAACCAGCTTCTGAACGAGAATTGGTCGCTACAGAGGAGGACTCATGTGTCGGGTGTGGTAACGAGTATGGTTATTATGATTATTATTGGTTGTACTGGTATGTTCTTGTTTTTCATTTTGTTTCTCTTTGATGATGGATTTTCTTGTGTTCTTGTGTGGTTTGTGTTCCATGGTTTCTCACTTTCCCTAAAAGTGTTTGAAAATAAAAAAATTATGTTTCAATCAGTAACATCATCATAAGACATATATCTAAGAACATGTCATTGTTTTTTAAGCAATCTAAAAAATGAATTTTTTTATTTATTATTGATCTATTCTCTAAAGGTAAGGCTTCGCTGTAGAGACCCGAAGCTTATCGTACATGGACATTACATTACTTTTGCGGAATACTTAGTACATAACAAAAACACACACACAAGGATCGTAATAGTTTAGTGTCTTTGGAAACTCGGAACGTAATCTTCTAATCGTGGGGAAAGATCTTCAATATCTCCCATAAAGATCTTCCCTTTTTTTACCTAAAAACCATTCTTTATATCCTGGGGAAAAGAAAAAATAAAAGGGTGAGCTCAAATGCTCAGTAAGGGTAAACAAAAGAAATATCAATCACATCATATACATAAGAACATAGCTTTTGAAAATCTTAACCTGCAAAAGAGCTCATAATATCATAACATGGGATAAATCATAGTAGTGAAAATGAGATCCCCATAATCATAACATGAAACTTGAAACTTTGTGGCATGCACACATAATCATGGAAAATCATTTCTTGTTAGTCATGACTCATTTCCAAGACTATCTTAGTGGACATAGTCCCTTTCTGAACCGAGTTCACTCCTCGTTTCAGTCTTGTATCACCAAACCGAAATAACCTTCCGTTCCAGCCATGTCTATCTCATGAGATATAAAATCATTACCCAATGAATTGGAGGGAGATATAGGTCCCACCCATCTTATAATTAATCCTTTATTATGTGTGCCACATAATCATAAAACATACATCATCGCATAACACATGTAACAAAAATGGGATTCTTGAAACATCATGACATCATAAATCAATTCATATATGATAAAGGAATTCATAAACATAATTCCATCACAACATAGTCAAATCAATGTAAATATGGATAGAAATAGAACCCTTTATTATCTTAGATGGAAAATAATTTTGATAAAACACTTGAATTGAATTCTTGAGGAAAATATCCTTTCTTCTTCAAAATCAATTTCTTTTCACAAAACATCATGCAATTTTAAAAGAAAGAGATTTTATTGAAAATAGTCATGAAATCTTTTAGAGGAAGCTTCATGAAAATAAGGCTTTATAAAACAGTAGAAATCCGTTCTTGCCGTATAAGTTAAAACATTCTTCGTACTTTTGTCGGAAAAGTCAAAAAGTACCTCGTACGAAAAAAACGACAAAAGATTACTTTCATATTCTTTACTAAAAACTCACCGAAGGGTAACATTGGATTTAACTATTGTAAGTGGATGGAAACAATATTACATATTGAGGGAACATGGATGTGGATGATAAAATACACCCCAGTAAATACTTACGAATAAACAATCTCGGATAAAAATGAGATTGTGATATTTCCCTTACCTTAGGTCCGACTTGCTTTGTAAGTGTCCGAACCTCCTGTATAATGATTTAAATCATGTTATTGACTTATTACAGAATCATATTAATTGTTATGATATCATATATGGTTCACTTATGACATTATATTACCCGTTCTTTTGTAAATTCCATGTTAAAGAAGCGTTTTGGGTAAAATCGTTTCATTTATCGTAGGTGTTTTGACTTGTTGTTCTTGACATCATTATTACTTATATCATGATTTACTCACTTCCAGAATATAAAATATGATTTATATATCATATATATTTAGTATATATATATATAATAGGTAGATAAATAAAATGAAAAACACCGTTCATGGAGACGGTAGTCCGTACGTACGCATGAACGTTGTTTTCCTTTCCTTATTGTCTTGAAATGGAAGTAAGTAGATGACATACATATGTATATATATACATAAATCCAGTATCTTTATAATGTCATATATTTCATTATTATTTCTTATATATACATTATAATCATTCTTAAATGGTTACCATGGAGAATGAATCTCATCGCGTCGTGGAGACGGTAGTCCGTACGTACGCACGAGCGATGAGATCATTTCTATAAATATTGATTTGAATTGGAGTGGATTATAAAATATATCAGAATCAATATGATGTTTTAATAACTATTTATAGTTATTCTTTACACCATTATACCCATCCATGTAAGGTGGTGGTGGAAAATAGATTACACCACGGCGTGGAGACGGTATTCCGTACGTACGCACGCGCGATGATTTATTTTTCCATAGGATGGATAGATGGTGAAATAGGGTTGTTTCATACTTATAATAACATATCCGTATATGAGTGATACTGATGTTATTACTTCATAATGAAACAACCTAAGAAGAATAAGTGGGAGAAGAAATAAAGATCAAAGAATTGGTAACGGTAATTACCTCTTCTTTGAAGTGCCTCTTTGAGACCTCCTCTTAGGGCACTAACATTGGTCTTTGAGGAAGGCCAGAACCTCTAGGATGTTTCTAGGGAAGTGGAGAAGAGATTTTGGCAGGGGTTGGCCGAGCTTGAGTGCTCAAATTGGTGTGAGGAGGAGGGGGAGGAGGTGTCCTTTTATAAGGGAGGAGAGGGTCACCTTAGGAATATCTTAAAATATTATTTTATATTAAAGTCAAAATCGGTTTATAATGGTTCCAAAGGGTCTTATTTCGAAGCTAAAGTGGGGATGGGTCGAAACCTATCAACCAATAGGATTTAGACAAGTTTAGGTTCTTATTTTAACCTTATCAATTAGATTTAACTCTAAGTTAAATAATTTAACTTTTACCGTGTCTTTTTGTTTTCTTTCACTATATGGTTAATACACTTACTATAACATGCCAAACGAACCCCAAATTGTTTATTATTAATATAAATATCCTTATCTATGTCATTTGGCCGAACCTTAGAATTTTAGGAATAAAATAAAAATTAATAATATAATATTTGATTTAAAAACTATTTTGTGTCAATTTTGACACTATTTGATATATGATTTTTGTGAAAGTCATAACAGAATTATATGTTCGAACCAAGTTGCTTAAATCAACACTAATATATCATAGTAACCTAGAAAATTAGTGTAATTCATAAAAAGTCTCAAATTATATTTAGTTTGGTGTTTATAACATCAATTATGTCAATATTTCATTAATAAGATAATTACTGCATCATCTTTGTGTCATAAATAAATTAACTTATTTGATGTCTCAAAATTACAAATAAAATACCATCATGTAGGAAATCGTTTTAGCTTTCTAATAAATATTTACAATTGAATTTATCTTATGTAAAACCCTATATTAAAAATGTTTTAGTAAATAAACTTTGATTTTGACTCTTTTAACTCTTCTTTGAATTAAATAATAATAAATGTCCTAATCTGATCCAAGTGGGCCTAAATGGTCATATTTTATTCCTAATCTTGTTTTTGGTCGAATTACACTTGTCCAATAGAATTAGGACATGTGTTAGGGTAATAATAATATCATTTTTACCCTTAATTACCCTATTTACTTTTAACCGTGGTAAATAAAAGTAAAAAGTTACTATTCACCAAAAATTATTTTCATCTCATTGAACCACATTTTACTTACTGACATCAACCGTGTCTCTCGGATTTTTGAAATTCCATTCACAGAAGCGGTAAAATTAAGTTTTATGAAAAATTCAGTTTTTTTAACTACCACTTAGTAGTTTCACTATTCATCAAAAATTGATGTTTTTCAGAACAATGCCAAAATTTCATCCCAAGCTATATTTCATATTCCAAATTCAAAAATGAAGTCTATTTTACCAAATTCATAACATAAAAGTTGCATTAATTAATTTTGTAATTAATTCCCGCTGTTAAAACAAATAGCGTGTTTTTAAGAAACAATATCTATCAAAAGATTGACACTTGTTTATGTCTAGTTTAAATGTGAAATTACATCCAATGACCAACATTGTATTAAATTGTAAAAATATATTCTAAATATACTTTAAAACCACTCAAATTAATGATTTATCACTATTAATTATTTCGATTAAAAAAGTTGTTTTTAATTATAATTTAGTAATTTTAACTATTCATCAGAATATGAAAGTTATCCGAAAAGTACCAAAATTTCACCTTAGGCTAAATTCGATACTCCGAATCCAAAAATGAAGTCCATTTTGAGAGCTAAAATTTCTAAAATTTAAAAAGTGGTTATTACTATTCATAACGGCTAGTTTTAATAATATTTTAATAGCATATCATTGTTTCGTAAAACTCAGTATTACGTACCACACACGCTATTGAGGAAGGTTGTGATTGCGTGTAATGCAAGGAAAGTCAAGGATGCGTGTTGTGCAAGCTCCTTTTGGTGTAGCGTACAACAAAAGACATTAGTGAAATAAAAAGAATATTTTTCATAAAATCTCAGGCTGTTACATTCTACCCCCCTTAAAATGAATTTCGCCCTCGAAATTCGTCGGGGTTATTAATGGTTTACTATTCGAAAGTTTCTTTAATAGAAACCCACATCGTAAAAAGGAATACCAAAACATGGCTTTAAAAACTAAAGTATGAAATGTAACGATTACCCAAATAAACTAATCACTGGGTTTCCACATAGGTGAAAATATGGATATGGAAGAGAAATCTAACCATCATGTTCTGATGGAGAGTGGTAGAGAACATGGCTATGGAAAAGCCAGTAATCACAAATCCATAAATTTGTGACGATCTAAGGTACCATCTGATTCATCAGGTATAAGAGAACTAGGACAACATTTTTGGTTTTCAAGATCATTTCCCTAAAGTTAAAGAATTTGAATTAGAATAAATACTTACTTTATTTTGGTACAATCTCACTGTTGTTCGTGCCTTTAACAATTTCCACTTCATCTCTTAAATAAATGAAGTTGAATTTGTTATTCGTGAAGTGTTAGCAGATCATGTGATAGAATGACGGGTCATTCCATCTGTCTCAAAAGGTTAGCAAAATTTATATACATAAGTCGATCTATAGTGGGATTAATCATATATGGTTCCTAAAATGGGCTTATACATCATATATCATACTGCTTAATATAATAACACTAGTTTCTACTAAACAGGGACTTCCTGTAGGTCAGTGGTAGGCAATAAAGGCCAGTCGCACTTCGGTTGTGGGTTCGATTCCTACAGCCTTGTCCGAAGTGATGGGCTGTCGCCCGTCCTGCAGGTTGTCATTTTTCTAAAACTACGTTACTATAACATCCCATTAATAATATCGAAAATCTTCTATCCTTAAACAATACTAACTTATGTCCAACATAATCCAGTCTAATCTATAGGCTTATACATAATACTGCAGTCCACTCTCATAATATAGTGACAACGATTACCAGGGATTTAATACTGTCGTTGATCCCCACATATCATAAGATATGTCTTGTTGGTCACATTCCAAACATTCAAAGTCCTTAATCGTGTATTCTCTTGAATACCTTAGTGAAAACATGAGTGCAGTTAAAAGTTAACACTTTCCACATACCAAAATCCTCAAAATTCTATATACTCAAACCATGATATCACTTAGTCCTTATATCAATCATGAGCTCATGAATACTATTAAACATTTCATTTTCTCGTCTTCATTATGCGCATATCATCTTATTTCCAAAAAATATCTCAATCACTTTGAATACCACATCAATAAATATTGCAATACTCAATGATACAACATTATTTTGGAATCCCATTACATAAACACTTAATCATTCCACCACATCGTTTTCATATTCAATATTTCCAATAGTGATCGCATGTGATTTCATTTTGTCCTTTGCCTTCAGTGGTTTCTCATGTTGATCATCACTAACCCTTGGATTAGGGCAATTATTAGCATAATGCCCCATTTCCTTGCACTTGAAGCATTGAAGTGTTGGTGGTGCGTTCTCTACAGTGTTTGCTTTATTCACATCATTAGAAACCCTTTTTCCATTACTTCGACACTCAGCTGCTCGATGACCTTCTTTTCCACACTTAAAACATTTTCTAGTCCCTTTAAGACAATCTCCACCATGCTTCTTTCCACACTTTGTGCATAAGGAAACATTCATCTTCTTTTCACCATTATTCTAAGATTTCTCCTTGAACTCCATCTTTCGTTTCTTGTCAAAACCATGAGATGGATATGTAACACCAACTTACATTTCTACCTTGATAGCACAACGCACAATTTCTTCATAGCTACTGAAGTCTCTTATAGCTAATGCCCTTCGAAGACTTGGTTTTAAGCCACTGAAAAATCGATCAACTTTACTTTCAGGTTGGATGATAATACCAGAAGCATACCTTGAAAGTCTTGTAAAATTTGCTTCATAGGTACCAACAGATTCATCGTCCCTTTGCTTCAGTTCAAGAAACTCTTTCTCCATCTTTGTTCGAAGAATACGAGGGAAGTACTTACTGAAAAACAAGTTCTTGAACTCGTCCCATTCCATGGACTCAATTTCATCTCCTGGCCTCGTATTCTTGATAAGATTCCACCATTGATCAGCTTCACCTTCCAAACGATATACTGCTAAGATGACTTTATCATGTTCAGAACATTGAAGAACTGAAAATATCTTTTCAGTAGTACTGATCCATTATTCAGCCACAAGTGGATCAGAAGACCCACTGAAAGAAGGTGGACGTTGCCTCATGAAGGACTCAATAGAATATTGTTCCCTTCTCTGATCATTTGGAAGTCCAGAATGATTCATAGCTTGTGTAAGTATAGTAATAAGATTTTTCACTCCATCTCCCATAACATTTGTTTGTTCAGGAGGGAAATCATTGCATTGTCCATTTCATTGATCAACACGGTTCCTTCGGGTTCCAGCCATCGTCTAAAAACCAAAAAGAATAGTGTGAGAGGAAAAAATCATTCTAGGGAAAACAACATAATAAAGGGGGAGTACCTTCAATATCCAACATCTTAGGTTTAATTCTATGATCGTTAGCGTAATTCTATTACTATAACCTATACGTATACTTATCCCTAGGGACATCCCTAGACATACCTTAGAAATATCTCTAGGGATCACACTAACGTTTTCGCATCCTAGTTTCCAAAGGTTGACTAAACCTTTCCTCTGATACCAACTGTAGAGACCCGAAGCTTATCGTACATGGACATTACATTACTTTTGCGGAATACTTAGTATATAACAAAAACACACACACAAAGATCGTAATAGTTTAGTGTCTTTGGAAACTCGGAACGTAATCTTCTAATCGTGGGGAAAGATCTTCAATATCTCCCATAAAGATCTTCCCTTTTTTTACCTAAAAACCTTTCTTTATATCCTGGGGAAAAGAAAACATAAAAGGGTGAGCTCAAATTCTCAGTAAGGGTAAACAAAAGAAATATCAATCACATCATATACATAAGAACATAGCTTTTGAAAATCTTAACCTGCAAAAGAGCTCATAATATCATAACATGGGATAAATCATAGCAGTGAAAATGAGATCCCCATAATCATAACATGAAACTTGAAACTTTGTGGCATGCACACATAATCATGGAAAATCATTTCTTGTTAGTCATGACTCATTGCCAAGACTATCTTAGTGGACATAGTCCCTTTCTGAACCGAGTTCACTCCTCGTTTCAGTCCTGTATCACTGAACCGAAATAACCTTCCGTTCCAGCCATGTCTATCTCATGAGATATAAAATCATTACCCAATGCATTGGAGGGATATATAGGTCCCACCCATCTTATAATGAATCCTTTCTTATGTGTTCCACATAATCATAAAACATACATCATCGCATAACACATGTAACAAAAATGGGATTCTTGAAACATCCTGACATCATAAATCAATTCATATAAGATAAAGGAATTCATAAACATAATTCCATCACAACATAGTCAAATCAATGTAAATATTGATAGAAACAGAACCCTTTATTATCTTAGATGGAAAATAATTTTGATAAAACACTTGAATTGAATTCTTGAGGAAAATATCCTTTCTTCTTCAAAATCAATTTCTTTTCACAAAACATCATGCAATTTTAAAAGAAAGAGATTTTATTGAAAATAGTCATGAAATATTTTAGAGGAAGCTTCATGAAAATAAGGCTTTATAAAACAGTAGAAATCAGTTCGTGCCATATAAGTTAAAAAAACATTCTTCGTACTTTTGTCGGAAAAGTCAAAAAGTACCTCGTACGAAAAAAAACGACAAAAGATTCCTTTCATATTCTTTACTAAAAACTCACCGAAGGGTAAAATTGGATTTAACTATTGTAAGTGGATGGAAACAATATTACATATTGAGGGAACATGGATGTGGATGATAAAATACACCCCAGTAAATACTTACGAATAAACAATCTCGGATAAAAATGAGATTGTGATATTTCCCTTACCTTAGGTCCGACTTGCTTTGTAAGTGTCCGAACCTCCTGTATAATGATTTAAATCATGTTATTGACTTATTACAGAATCATATTAATTGTTATGATATCATATATGGTTCACTTATGACATTATATTACCCGTTCGTTTGTAAATTCCATGTTAAAGAAGCGTTTTGGGTAAAATCGTTTCATTTATCGTAGGTGTTTTGACTTGTTGTTCTTGACATCATTATTACTTATATCATGATTTACTCACTTCCAGAATATAAAATATGATTTATATATCATATATATTCAGTATATATATATATATAATAGGTAGATAAATAAAATGAAAAACACCGTTCATGGAGACGGTAGTCCATACGTACGCATGAACGCTGTTTTCCTTTCCTTATTGTCTTGAAATGGAAGTAAGTAGATGACATACATATGTATATATATACATAAATCCAGTAGCTTTATAATGTCATATATTTCATTATTATTTCTTATATATACATTATAATCATTCTTAAATGGTTAACATGGAGAATGAATCTCATCGCGTCGTGGAGACGGTAGTCCGTACGTACGCACGAGCGATGATATCATTTCTATAAATATTGATTTGAATTGGAGTGGATTATAAAATATATCAGAATCAATATGATGTTTTAATAACTATGTATAGTTATTATTTACACCATTATACCCATCCATGTAAGGTGGTGGTGGAAAATAGATTACACCACGGCATGGAGACGGTATTCCGTACGTACGCACGCGCGGTGATTTCTTTTTCCATTGGATGGATAGATGGTGAAATAGGGTTGTTTCATACTTATAATAACATATCAGTATATGAGTGATACTGATGTTATTACTTCATAATGAAACAACCTAAGAAGAATAAGTGGGAGAAGAAATAAAGATCAAAGAATTGGTAACGGTAATTACCTCTTCTTTGAAGTGCCTCTTTGAGACCTCCTCTTAGGGCACTAAAATTGGTCTTTGAGGAAGACCAGAACCTCTAGGATGTTTCTAGGGAAGTGGAGAAGAGATTTTGGCAGGGGTTGTCCGAGCTTGAGTGCTCAAATTGGTGTGAGGAGGAGGGGGAGGAGGTGTCCTTTTATAAGGGAGGAGAGGGGCACCTTAGGAATATCTTAAAATATTATTTTATATTAAAGTCAAAATCGGTTTATAATGGTTCCAAAGGGTCTTATTTCGAAGCTAAAGTGGGGATGGGTCGCAATACTATCAACCAATAGTATTTAGACAAGTTTAGGTTCTTATTTTAACCTTATCAATTAGATTTAACTCTAAGTTAAATAATTTAACTTTTACCGTGTCTTTTTGTTTTCTTTCACTATATGGTTAATACACTTACTATAACATGCCAAACGAACCCCAAATTGTTTATTATTAATATACATATCCTTATCTAAGTCATTTGACCAAACCTTAGATTTTTAGGAATAAAATAACAATTAATAATATAATATTTGATTTAAAAACTATTTTGTGTCAATTTTGACACTATTTGATATATGATTTTTGTGAAAGTCATAACAGAATTATATGTTCGAACCAAGTTGATTAAATCAACACTAATATATCATAGTAACCTATAAAATTAGTGTAATTCATAAAAAGTCTCAAATTATATTTAGTTTGGTATTTATAACATCAATTATGTCAATATTTCATTAATAAGATAATTACTGCATCATCTTTGTGTCATATATAAATTAACTTATTTGATATCTAAAAATTACAAATAAAATACCATCATGTAGGAAATCGTTTTAGATTTCTAATGAATATTTAAAATCGAATTTATCTTATGTAAAACCCTATATTAAAAATGTTTTAGTAAATAAACTTTGATTTTGACTCTATTAACTCTTCTTTGAATTAAATAATAATAAATGTCCTAATCTGATCCAAGTGGGCCTAGATGGTCATATTTTATTCCTAAGCTTGTTTTTGGTCGAATTACACTTGTCCAATAGAATTAGGACATGTGTTAGGGTAATAATAATATCATTTTTACCCTTAATTACCCTATTTACTTTTAACCGTGGTAAATAAAAGTAAAAAGTTACTATTCACCAAAAATTATTTTCATCTCATTGAACCACATTTTACTTACTGACATCAACCGTGTCTCTCGGATTTTTGAAATTCCATTCACAGAAGCGGTAAAATTAAGTTTTATGAAAAATTCAGTTTTTTTAACTACCACTTAGTAGTTTCACTATTCATCAAAAATTGATGGTTTTCAGAACAATGCCAAAATTTCATCCCAAGCTATATTTCATATTCCGAATTCAAAAATGAAGTCTATTTTACCAAATTCATAACATAAAAGTTGCATTAATTAATTTTGTAACTAATTCCCGCTGTTAAAACAAATAGCGTGTTTTTAAAAAACAATATCTATCAAAAGATTGACACTTGTTTATGTCTAGTTTAAATGTGAAATTACATCCAATGACCAACATTGTATTAAATTGTAAAAATATATTCTAAATATACTTTAAAACCACTCAAATTAATGATTTATCACTATTAATTATTTCGATTAAAAAAGTTGTTTTTAATTATAATTTAGTAATTTTAACTATTCATCAGAATATGAAAGTTATCCGAAAAGTACCAAAATTTAACCTTAGGCTAAATTCGATACTCCGAATCCAAAAATGAAGTCCATTTTGAGAGCTAAAATTTCTAAAATTTAAAAAGTGGTTATTACTATTCATAACGGCTAGTTTTAATAATATTTTAATAGCATATCATTGTTTCGTAAAACTCAGTATTACGTACCACACACGCTATCGAGGAAGGTTGCGATTGCGTGTAATGCAAGGCAAGTCAAGGATGCGTGTTGTGCAAGCTCCTTTTGGTGTAGCGTACAACACAAGACATTAGTGAAATAAAAAGAATATTTTTCATAAAATCTCGGGCTGTTACATTCGCTGGGACATTACCAGTGACATTTTTTAATGTATATTGGTTTAGATGATGGGAGTTTAGTGTAATCTCAGCATTTTTTTGTGATAATTATTTCCCACATTGGGACTCTCTAATAGATTTAAGATATGATTCATAATACATCTAAAAATAAAAGAGCTATATTGCATATCACTATAAAATATATCAACTAAAACCTTCCATTATTTTCAACATCAATATATTTGAAAGTTTATATATCATTATTTTATTATTTATTGGTGTGGTAGTTTAAAGTCACATTGTTGGGAACTATTTATTTTATCACCATCTAGGGAAGTGTTAGTTATTGTGTATTTAGGATAGATCCTAGGAAAGGATATTCTAACATATCCTTGGTAAGGGAATAATAAGATTCATATTTCAGTGCCACATGGGATATGACATACCATGTAAGCCTCTATGAATTAGTCCAATTTGCTTCCTTTTAAGGTCATGGAACCATAACCATGTGATGTACCTTTTATGTCCAAACATCCAAAACATATGAAATATGCATATTTAACCTCTATGATGTATCCCATATAACCATATTAACATGAATAAAATTGCATTTATATTTGGCTGAATATTTTATGTTCTTATGATTGGACCAGTCTACAAATTTTACCACCATTTGAAAAGTACATAATTTTATACAATTTTCTTTCATGTATACAATAATTATAGGTGAATAGGTTCTTGGAAATGTCTTGTGAGGGACTTATGCATGAGAAACCCTTTTCATAAATATAAATGAATTTTTACTCATAAATATAGTCAATAAACCAGCAAAATAAAACATTGGGAAGAAGCAGGTCAAGGGGGTATTTAGAAATGGGTTCCGTGAGAATCAACTCTCACAATATTCATATAATTAATGTGAAGGGATACGATGTTGGAAAATATATTGAAATTATTATACTGAGTAGTTGTGCAATAATGGTAATCCACTATATAGCTCCCTTCATTCTATCTATGAAGGATTATTACCTAGTCAGAAGTGAATTTCTAAATTCACCAAATGTAGTAGATAATTGTCTAGGGAGTAGAGATTCTCCATTTAAGTGACACATTATGATTAAAGAGATTTATTCTCAAAAAGGTTCCGAAGATAAAATTTTTAATCTATATAACTCCAAGTCATGAAGCATGACACATTCCTCCACTATGAGAGAATCACCTCTCATAAATAAAGAAGTTAATTCGCTCCTAATAGAACCATTCTTATCTCAAACTATACCTCCACCTCATATATCCCGTAATGAACAAGAACTATCCGCATTGATTTTGAACCCACAATTTGGTGTCTTCCAACTGATCCAATGACCTCGAGGGGAGGGATATATAATGCTAGCATCCATATTTCTGTTAATCAGGAGTGATCTGTTGGAAAGATTAGGATCCCAATAATTCAAAGGTTATCAAGGTGCTACACTACACATTTTGTCCTTCCCTTATATCTAGGATTGATATTTTCATTGCTTCTGAACATTTTTTATTTATAATATTCCATAAGATCCAGCACTGAGTGGTTAAACTGATGATCATTTCTTTCATTTCATTGAACTTATCCCATGTAAATTCAATCCATTTCTATATGAATTCATTTGTGATGGTGGCATGTGATGAATCTCCTATGAACACTCAAATTTAAATCAATATACTCTCGTCCCATTCACCTCTAAAAAAATAAATGAGAGATTAACTCTTATTTTGGGTGGTTGTAGAAATAATATTTTGAATCTATATAAATTCTATTACATTATATGAAATCATCAGGGGGAATTGCATGGTTCCATAACTGCTAGATTTGAAAATTATAATTTGTTGAAGTCACCTCACACAAGAGACATTATCCCCATGTTCCTCGAGCATCATTACCATTCACCAATTTGTGATATGATTTAGTGATGAATTCACAAAAATAAGAGATAGTGAAAATTCATCTATTCTGATCGGGATTTGAGGAAATAAGATTTAAAACCATTCATTTTCAATTTCTAGTAATTTCATGAGTGAAATTAAGATAACAGAAGGCTTCATGAAAGGATATGTTTGGCGTTGGACTACCTGGAAAGACAAGATTTTTACCAACACTGTTTTCATACAAGAAGTTAATATCTTCCCATCCAATGAACCATTGTACATGGGTCTTTAATTTAAACTTAGGATATTCAATCATTCTCTAAATAAATGAAGCATTTCCATAAGATAAATATGGTTATGATCCGTATGATTTATCTTTAATGGTTTTCCAAAGGTAATTTCCTTCTATATTTTCCAATTAAATCCATTTATAGTGGAATTTTATTCACTTCATCACAAACATTATGTTGATTCCCTCTAAAAATAGTGTGATTTTAAATTTAAAATCCATGTTGGTAGGGAAAAATTTATAGAGTTTTGTGAGGAATTTAATGTTTGAATTCCTAGTGGGGATGAGGTTTGGTCTATACATCCTCTTAATATAGAGATGGGATGGAAATGTGTCAAGATGTTGGGATTAAACCTCAATGAGGTGTGTTGTTAATCATGATAGAATAGAAATCAAATACCATGAAGTTTAGGATTTGTAGTTTGAGGTCATATAGCACGGCCAGTTTAGGAAATATAATTTTATGTCGAAATCACTCTTGTGTCATTAATGGGGTAAACAAATGGAGTGAGTGGATCTTGTGTATTGTTTTTCCATTATATTTCACCATGTACTTTTTAACTAAACTTGATAAGGTATTATTATGGATTAAACCTTGTATGAGGCCAAGTTAAGATGCATGTACAATTAAATGGGTTATGAAAAGAGACTAAAATATGTTTACTCATGAGATTCCAAGAAATGCCAAACCTAGTTGGCGAATTTGGTGAAAGAAGTTGTTGTGCTTGGGCCTACACAATGTATGATTCCTATGAAAATGATATTTAATGTAATGTTGAAATGATTAATGTACCATAAATAGGGATACAATAAGATACTAAGTAGAGATTATGCATAATCTATCCTAATAGTTCATCGCATATGGGGGTGACTATGTAAGAGAGGACATGGTTAGGGCATATACATAGTAGGATTCCCATGTCGCAAACATGTTCTATAATAGTGGGGGGTGAAAATATGATACTGATTATGTATTGTACATGAGATATCCTGACCTTTCATAGGAGCTATAATGATACATGTGGGTCATTTCATATGCTTTATGAAGATTCCTAACTTGGTAGGCGACTCAGGTGAAGGTTGGTTTTGGGGATTACACATTGTAGGAGTCCCATGTGGTTAAAAACTAAAGTAGGTGACCGATGGTAATTAGGATTACAATTTATTGACATCGTTGAATGGGAACCTAGTTAAAGAGGTTTGGGCGAAGACAGTTCTCTGGTAGGAGGCTTAGGTGAAATGGCACCCAAGTAAGAAACCAAGGTGAATTGTGCCCCTTCGTATGTGTAGATTTGATGGAGGGTCACCATAATATTAGAAATGGGTGAATGGGAACCCATATATGAGCATTATAGATGTACGTCCATCGTAATGTTATTATTGAGGGAAATTTTACCCAAAATGGAGCATTGGGTGAAGTGTCACCTTTGTTGGAGTTCGGGGTAAGGTGACATATAAGATTGGAAATTACAATTTATATCACAGATGATAGATACCTATATACATTGGTTCCCAGTTTTTGAGGCCTTGGATAAGTGAGACACTTTTTTTAACCACGGTGTAATTTTCACCCAAGTAAGAGGCCTAGGAGAGTTGGTTCCTTGGTACGAAACTTGTACAAGGTGTCACCCAACAATTAAGGTCGAGGTCAAGTGATTCCCATGTGTAGTGGATTGTGAATATGAGAAATATTTTAGGTATATTATAAATTCTACACACTTAATGGGTGGATTGGGTTCTATTTCAATATAATTAGTTTTTCTAGGTGAATTGGTTCCCTATTCTAGAGACCTTGGTGATGTTGTGCATTGTTTAGAGACCTAAGTGAATTCACACACTGCAATGGGTCTTTGAGGTTAAATATAAAACATTGATCCCTAGTATATGATCCTTTTAATAACATGGATTTATATATTTATAGTAAGGTACTATAAAATTTATCTGGATCATGAATCCCAAATCATTTTCCCATAGTTTTTGACATGTGAGTAACTTAAAAGGTGGAAGAAAGACTTGTGTGCTCTTAGATTCATAAATTGATTCATATGTTGAAACATTCCTTCAAAATGGATGAATAGGTGTCTATTTATTAAACATGATGGACTATGTCATGAATATATATGGATAAACACATTCACTACATATTTTATGTGTGTTCTTCATGTCAGGATCCTAGTCATGTAACATGGGTTCAATACTTGTCTATTTATTAAACATGATGGACTATGTCATGAATATATATGGATAAACACATTCACTACTTATTTTATGTGTGTGCTTCCTTTCGAGATCCTAGGAATGTAACATGTTTTCAATACTTGTCTAAATAATGGGGGGTTGAATATATGATTTAGGTGTGCAAGTGGATTGTGTGAATGACTATTGGGTACATGAGTTGATCCCACAATCTAGGAGCTATGAGAATGTAACTTGGAAACATTAACCTAGGTTTATGTAGGGGATTAGACCATAAAGTAACTCAAAAATTAAGTGTGTCCATGGAGTTCACATTTTCATGAAACTAGATTTTGGAAAAAATTATTACAACTTTAAATAGGAATACATATTGATTCATAAGAATATTTTGGATCCTAGTGTTGATAGATCAATGCCTGTAAAATGAAATATACTATTGGATACTATATTTTCCTCTAAAATGTTTTTGATTTGCCCAAAAAATTATATTTCTGTTTCAAATGTGTTTCATAATATTAAAACATATTTTCACCAGCAATAGATATAATGTATTTCTTACTCCAAGTGGGAGGTTCTCATCACCACATCACTAGATTGGAATATATTCATGTAAATATACATCCAATGGAATGTTATAAAACATATATAACATATTTATCTCAATTTTTTGTTCTTAATGAAGAACATTACTTTTCTCTCTACACATGATTTGGGTTATCTAGGTTAGGATGGTATCATGGCTTCCAGAAAAATTTGGTTGCATCAATTTCTTGGCAACTCCCAAAAGCTCTACCACCCCCTCCCATTAGAATTTCATTTTTTGTGAATGAAAAGAATTATATTTTATTATAATATATATAACTTTTACACATTTCATAGACATATAGCGTGATTGTGTACCTATCTCACCAATGGGAGTATGTTTAAAAATAGTATGGTGTCAAATCAAGGTCTTTTTGTCATAGGATTTAATGTAGACTCATTTTTTTTGGGTATACAAGAATAATAATAAACTTCATGATTATTTTTTACCTAAGATGAATAATCAACACAATTATTTTGGTGTCATATAGTAGGGTTTATAAGGTAAATACAAATATATCATATAAATACAAAATACTAGGATGGGAGGGGTGGTGAAATGAATGTGGAATTTATAGCTTGACATTAGATATGGTATCCTAAATTCACTATGTATCATTTTAAACTAGGAATAAATCCATATATATTTCTTGAATAATGTTTATCTATGTAGATGAATCTCATGAACATGAGAAAATAAAATGGATCCATCCCAATACAGTGTTTTTGTGGAGTCCCAACATTAACTAGTAAAACCATACACTATGATATCTTACAAATGTCATAATCATACTTATGGGAATCGTATCATATGGAATACACAACTCCAACTAATTTAATGGTTTGTTGGATGGTAAATATTACCTTAAAAAATATCTAATATCATTAATGTGAGGAACATATAGGTTCTACAACTTTTTTCTAGGTTCAAAGACCTAGAAATGATAGTTTGATTTTTAGTAGGGCCAAATATTGGAGCCTATAAGATTTATATCTTTTCCTTTTTTTGACATTTATTTATTATAATAGTTTTATTAGTATCCCTATTGTTATGGACTCTTATTATCACCATGATTCTATTTATAGGTTTTAAAATTGATAGGTTTTTTGTATTTTTTTCAAATGTTAACAATGTATCCTAGGATATGTGATGTGTATTCCTGATGAGCGATGAATTGAAATATTACATTGTCTCACTTTTAGAGCTTTCAACATGGTGAGTTTAATGTGTCATTCCTTAGTTATTTTGAGTTATTTCAAATAATACCATTATAGTTTTCATTTAAGGTCAGGAATCATTGACCAAAATATGATGTAATATATTTAGAAACATGGATAAGGATATGTAGGTTTGAATCTAGATCCAAAATTTAAGTAATTTGTATATCATCTGGGAATGGAACATGTTGTTTAACTCCAAATTTTATGGGACAAATATTTTTTTATGTTTATGTATACAAACATTGACTATAAACGGTGGGCTAGACTATAAAAAAATAGTGAGATGACCTGACCTAAATGGAGAGACCTATGTTATTATTGATGATTTCATGGATGGGGGACCATAGTTTAAGGTTAGATTTCTTAAACAGTTATTTCATTCAATTCAGGATCTTTTGATAAGGGACAACTACTTAATTGGAATTTTATAAATGGGAACTCCCATCCCTAATGTTTAGTATTACCACATGGAATTTCACCTCAAAAATAATTTGGGTCTATATATGAGATTCATGCCACAATTTTAAAGGGCATAAGAATAATATGTCAAAATATTTCATTGAAAGTGGATATTATGTATAATTTTGTAATAATGAGGGTATTTTAATCCAATTGAATTTTCGATATATGAAAACATTAAATTGTGACTCAAGAATATCTGAGATAATGGAAGATGATAACATGAGAGAATTAGTATACCATTAGTAATGAAAATACTTCCACATCAACATTTTGGAAATTATACATGGGAATTAAGGGAAACATTTCTTTCAAGATAAATACAACCCTAAGGGGTTATTTAAAATATCATTTTAAACTGTGATTTCACCATTAACTAGGGGTACTCTTAAATAAATCATGAAATATTTATAATATTTTGTTTTATATTAAAAATAATGAGAATTATGTTTTTAAGAGGACCATATATTATAATGAAATTTATTTCATAATGACTTATAAAAATTAATGAAGTATAATCAAAGAGAAATAAATATTCAAGAAGGTTTTGATAACATTAATGTTTATTATATAGTGTATTGAACACTTTCTTTATGAAAATTTATATAGAATGATATTCATTTTTAAAACAATCTCTTTAATGGGTAGTCCTATCAATTTTAGGTGGTGATATTTTTGTGAATTATGATTTCCTAATTGAATAGTTAAAGATTGTGTTCGTGTGGAAAAGAATATCTCTTATAACTTTTTCATAGACCAATGAGTTCAGTGAGAGTAGATTTAATTTTTATAGACCTATATAGTGTTTCACAAAAAATTAATTCCTTCTACATTTTACAGTCTATAATTTTCTTAAACTATTAAATAGAATGGCCAATCAAGATAGAACTAGAATTTTTCTCTAGATTCCGCTTTAAAGTTTTCAATATAACAAGACTTTATGTATATTTTGATTTTTAATTAATTTTCTTGTAATTTATACTATGAAGTGAGGATGTTTAAGTTTTTACATCATTGAACAATTCTTTCTAGGGTTTAACATCACAAAAATTTAACAAAGGTCGAGATTATTTATATACATAGGTTCAAATAAACCTATGTGAATAGAGGGTGATATTATAATATAGAATAACTCTTGTAAAGGGGCACATTCCCCTTACAGAACTAAATGGAATGTATGTTTCTATTGGGCATAGGAAAATATACCAATTTATTTCTATGTATCTGAAAGGTAGTATAAATAATATTTCGTGTTTTTTTGGATAAGTTATATAACACCTATATAGACATTGGTATATAAATATCCAATAGAAATAAGGAGGATATACACTAGGTGGGTCTGAACACAGTCTAAATTTTGATATGGGTCCACGATAAATAATCTTGTAATCACTATATATCGTTCAAATAATATAATCAAACAACACATAGAACATAAAGGGACATTCTCAGCTTGGATATGGCTCAAATTATTCAAATGGGAATTTTTTCAGCTATGTATTTGGATTTTAAGAAGCTCCATGTCTTGTACCAAATATAGGGGATGTCGGTTTCCTTAGGAATGGGGAATGTTAGATTATTATAAGTTTATCGATAAGAAAATTATGTTGGGTTATTTTAAATATATTTTTATCTTTTATTGTGAATTGGGGACATATTGAATAGAACACTATAAAAAAAGTTTCTCATGCATGGTATATTATATTTCATGTTTTTTAACGACACAAAACATGGAATTTGATGTTATACAGTTTAGGTCTGTACGATAAGAAATAATTTTGATATTTGTAATATATTTTGGTGTAGAATTATGTGTCAGTTGGCTTAAGATCACAGGATGTGTAACTTGATATAGAGATCACTATCTTGATCTAGCTTGTTCATAAAATGAGATGTCCTTATCTTCGTGTTGGACCTCCTATGGGAATCATGATATGAATTAGAGTACCCATGAATATGAAGAAATGATTATATTTTGAGTTATGGTTCGTCATAGTACAAGATATTTGGTAACCACTAAATATCTTTTTTAATACAAATCAATCCACATTTAGTTCTTATATATATAAAGGAATTATTTTGGTCTTAGGTTAGGTGAACCATGAAAGTATGGTTGAAAAATATAACCATATCCATAACATTTGAAATGAAAGGGAGATCTCAAATTAGGTGAGTTTTTTCATATGTGGAAGTTTATTTTATCTAACTTTCTTGGATAAAGAACCATATGTTTTTGGTTTTTATGTAAATCTTCATCATACATATGGATGTAATGTGCCATGGGATTGACCTATCTAGGTAGTTTCAGGTTATTCATGGTAGATAAATGATGCCTATTATTTAATCTAAGGAACTTTAAGCAAATGTTTACCTATTTTATACTCTTGAAATTGGGATCCTCCAAATTTTGGGTTTTTAACAAATAACAGAAATAAACATAGGTATATTATAATTTTTAATCCATTTGATCATGAATAATTCAGATAGAGTAAATCATTTCATCACATTTCTAAATAAGATATTATGAAATGTTGTAAGGTGGGAATAGATTAACTATTAATAATAGTGTCACCAACCTTACATAGTCTATCAAATGTACACAAAGATTAAGGTGGATGATTCCTCTTGGGGTAAATAATCCCCTAAATGATTACTTAGTAGCTTAGAGGAAACTTTGTTTTCACCCATTAAATGGTTGGTCTATTTGAATTAGTCAAGAACCCTATTAAAAATTATTAATAAAGTATAAACTAATAGGAGAATATTAATAAAATTTTATGGGTGATGATGAATAAGATATCAAAGCCATAAGTCTTTTTGGTGGAGGAGGGGTGTCCAAAATATTCTAGAATACTAATTATTCAAAATAGAATTTGTTAGAAAGAAAATTTGGGCAAGTAAAATAGAACCTAGTTAAATAATATATTAAGTTAAAATTCATAAGTAATGTAGTGAGGAATCAATATTTAATAGATGGATTCTTGGTTTGTGTTTTATAAACAAGAGGTAGTTGTTAGGTATGGTACCTTTTTCAAAGGATGGGGGAAATAATTTAAGGTTATATTTGACCAAACACTCCAAGTAGTTTATGGTTATATGGGATGGATAATTTACCTTATAGTTTATGGTTATATGGAATAGACCTTTCATTATAATGTTTAGGGTTTTTTAAGTTGGTTACGTCATGAAATTTAAGGTCATATTTCGAGGACCTTAATGTCGAAAACATTATACAGATTTGGCTCATGCATAAAATTACATAAACTTGTCAAAGTTCAAAATAATGAAAGAAAACCTAAGATAAATTAATAATTGATTTGGGAATAAATAATAAGTTCAAGGGTTAATTAGGATTTACGGTTTAGAATATGATATGAAAATGTTTCACTGCATATCTTGAGAATAGAGGAATCAAGAAACACATAGTTCTGGTGAGGGCTAATTTTAGATATAATTTAAGTGAATGGTGACTTTAGGATTGGATATTATGGTCATAACCATTTAATCCATGATGAATGAAAGGGGGAATATAAGTATATTGAGACATTAAATATGGTATTTGTATTATTAATGAAGCTCATATGGATTAGTCCCATATATACGGTTTAGGGTCATGTGGGATGGACTGCTCTAAATAGTATGAAGTATTATGGACTGGACTATATGTCATGTGGTTTAATTTCATGTAATGATGACTAGATCTTCCTGTAATTTTGTAATTATATGACAACTAAAATGTAAAATAATTTTATATTCATTTAGAATTGAAATATTGTTATCCATTTTAAAGTATTACAGAATGGAATTCATTCGTATTGAATCGTATTTTATCCCTGCTTGTAATGACCTCAACCCTAGTATCGTAGAGTATAAGAATTACTTAACACATTTCCATAAGATACAATAAATCACATACAAAAAGACCAAATTTTTTATTTTTCCTGGTAAACAAGATACATACATGATTCCCATGTTACATTTAAAAACAAAAACTAAAATATTATTTTTCCAAGAATATCATTATTCTTCTAGCATATTATTTCATATATATTATAGTACACTTAATGGATTCTTTGTAAAGGAAACAAAATTTGGGTGACCAGAAAATACTTTTAAGGGTTAAATAATGTTGATGAAATCCTGAATAAATCATAAAAATCAGTATGAAAAGGTAAATAAATAAGCACACATGTCATGTAATAATCATTTAAGAAGGAATTTCCTCCATGGAAAATATTAGTGAAGAAATATCATGGATAATAATTAATATAGAATGGCATGTTACTGAAAAAACATTGCATTTAGTCAATAACATGACAATCATAATTTGATAAGAAATAATCAATATGGAAATGAAAATAACATAAAACAAATTCTATTTAATCAATATATGATAATGAAATTAAACTGTAGATAGTATCATTTCAAAAATATCATGGTTAATAATAATGAATTATAAATGAAGGAAAATTTTAATTAATTGAATTCATGTTTTCTAGGAACACGATACTTCTACCTTAATGATCAATGCTCAAGAGAATTTAAAACTAATGGGATGAGACCAATTTTTAAGGATAACTAACTGATTTTTCTCATGAGACTATTGATGCATTGAGGGGATACATATAACCAAACCCTACCCATTTAATTCATGTTCAAAGAAGTCATTATATATAAAATGATCATTTAAATTCATAAATAATGTTCCTTTTTATAAAATATTTGTATTGAACAATGAATATAAATTTATCAATATTTTCCCCAAAAAAATAACTTTCAATGTAGAGAATCATATATAGAAATGATAAATGGTTTATATAATAAGCATATCCCAAATAATCCATATGTAGATTTTGGGTAAATTTAAGGTTAAAAAATTAGAAGAATGTTATCCTTTCACGAGAATGTTATTAAATTAAAAAATTAATCAAGGATGTAAATTTATATAACAATCCTACTCTTTATTAAACTTAAATTCATGATTTCTTACATAATTGTACACATACAAAAACCAAGATGATCCAAGAGTCTATATTATTTAGAAATTAACTAAATTTAATCACTAAACTATGAAATATATTATAATTATTGAAAACTTACTTAGCATGCTCATAATGTTTCATCATATTTAATACTATATTGGTTAACTTGGGGATATACATAAGAAAGGGGTGAGCTACAAATCCCATTAAAGAAATATACATAGAAAATTTTGATTACAGAAAAACACATTATAAATAGTTATATAAATTAGTCCAAAAATGGGTTAGAATCATAATAATGAATAATGAGACATGCTATATCATGACAACCTAAATGAAACGTGGAAAATGTGGAAACAACTTATAACACTACACCATAAATAAAGGTCAAGACTGTCTTCCAAGACATAATGATGGAAAAATTATATTTATGGATTAGGTTCACTCCCTAATCCATTGAATGGTGACTCATGAGACTAAAATATTACCCAATTCATTGTAGTGATATATAATTATCGGTGCACCTGTCACATTAATTTAATTATCATGCTTATGTGTCCCACATAGACAATACAACATGGATTCATTCATCAGCATATTTAATTCCTCAATCAAGGAGTGTGTAATAAATATATGTAATTTCAAAATAAAATTAGTATAATTGACTAAATATGAACATGCATGATATGAAATGGGTACAGGTATTTACTACACAATTGTTTTTCATGAAAAATCTAGGAGACATTATGACAACATGAAGGGGTGTATGAGCTTTCATAGGAGGGCTTGATGAGACTAAAATGGGTTTCTCATAAATTAGTCAAAAAATGGACAATAATGGGTATATGGAAGAGCATATCCCAAAATTAGATAATTAATATAAAATACCTAATATAAAGTAGATATTTTAATAAATAGAAGAATAAGAGTATCCCTTACTAAATTTCAGCATGGTAATAGGTGTACATAAGGTTCATGGGTGGGATTAATTATAGAGAAAGGGGGATCTCATAGTCTATAAATACAATGTTAGGTACAAGGGATATGTATTAATATAAACCAATATTATGAATAATAAATAGAATTCAAAAAATGAAGAACACGCTCAAATTGATAAGAGGAGAGATATGTCCCTTTCCTGGAAAGGGCGATTCCCTAAAGATTTAGAGGAGATTCTTGAGGGAATTGGGGATCCTTTGGGGGACTATAGAGGGAGTAAGGAATAGTAAAAAAATTATAAAAGGTTTTTAATTGAAGATAAATGGGGGATTGTGTGGGTTTTTATATGAAATGGGTTGTGAATTTATTATTTCTGCTGAAACAGATGTTTTGGACTCTTTTTTGAAATATAACAAAAACCACAAACCTTCCAATAGTTTTTCACTAGTATTCTTCCAAATATTTTTTATTTTAATTATTTTTATAGTCCAATGGATGAACATATTTATATTATACTCTTTCTAATTTGAATGTGAGTCTTGTCCTTAAATAAATGATTTTAGGACCATAAAATATATTATTGGTTTTGGTGGATTCATAAAGTATTTATAAAATTAAAAAAAAACAAACATAATATTAAAATATTTGAAATGGGAAATATTTTTTTTTCTTGAATACCAATTATAATGTTTAATACCTAATTTTTGGGTTATTATGATGTTATAATACACCTCACATTTTAAGAATGAATTCTTTTGATCAAGAATTTGATTGTCTCAAAAAATAATGAAAAATTCACCATTGGATAAATTTGACGTTAAGATTCTAAAACAATTATTCAATTTAAAAATATTATTTTCATGATATTTTAATTTTCACATTTAAAATAGATTCAATATTTATGGGGAAATGTTAGGTTTTATGGAAACAATCGTTTTCGAACACTTATAAATATCAAATATGACATCATAAAAACTATATTATCATTTACATTAAATAAAAATTATTAAATTCTAATATTTTTTATTATTTATTTCAAATATTTATGAATTCATCCAAATAAATTTCTCCAGTATAATTTAATATTACCCAAGAATAAAATTTCTACCTTTTATATCAAAAATATAATTGTAATCAAACTGATTACATAATCATTTATAAATTAAAAAAATTATGAATAAATATAATAATAATTTTAATGGAAATTAAATATTAATATTCATACTATCAGGGATACTTTGTTTCTATATTTTATATACTATTTCTAACCCCAATTAACTTATTTTCCTTTTACTATGGTAATTAATATTTACTACTATTACTATTCATATTGTCAAAAAATTAAGTATACCATATTACCTAATATTAATTATGATGATTAAAAATATTCAATCCTTTTTATAAAAAATAATTCATTTAGGTGGAATAATTTAAACTAATATAAAACCACATTCTTGATAGAAATTCATATTTTTAAATACATTTCTTTAAGGAAATGATGATTTTTCTTTTACTTTATAAATAATAATAATCATTATTTTACTTTTAAATCATTAATAAATATATAATATTTGAAAATTTAATTTAGAATATTTCTCATTCAGTGATTAATTATTTAATTAAAATTATGAATCAATATTCATTTTAAAACAGTTTTCAGAAAAATTCATCATTATTCCTAAAAAACATAAAATAAAATCCAATATAAAGATGATTTATATAAAATTAACTGAATAAAATATTTATAAATAATAGTTTTATTTTAAGTAAATAAAATAAAAATAATATTGTGATTTTAATATTACTTAATTTATAATAATAAAATAGCGGTTTTTCATAAGAACTGTATTTTTAAGTACTTAATAAAATGTCGTTATTTTCAAAAAATCGAAAAATTTCAACAATTATTAATCTTGTTATAATGATATAAAAATTCAGATAATTTTATAAAATAGTTGTTTTAGATCGAATATAAATTTTTTATAAATGTGATTTCTTAAAAATAAATATGAATACATTTTTAAAGAAAACATATTTTTTAGAGAAAAAAGACATTAACAAAATTTGATTGGTTATTTATTAATAATTTATCAATATGTTTATAAAATATATATTTTCATAAAGTATTTAATCCTTCTAATATCGAAAAATTTAATGGAAATGTTAAAATTCCCATATTTAAATAATCATTCTTTGTTTTGGTTTAGTGGTGTGTATCACATATGTTATCGAACATTATTTTGTAATTAAAAAACATGAGGTGTTACATTCTTCTCCCGTTAATAAATTGTGGCCTCAAAATTTAAGCATTAATAGGTTAGAAATTTTTTGACACTTTAAATTTTCATTATTGGAAACCTACATTATAAAACTGTTAATAAAACATCCTATTGAAAATAGACAAAAGGAAGTATGAAGGTCATCACATAACTATTATTCCAGATAGGAAAACATTACTAGAAAGTGAAAACATAAAAATTGTATTTAAAACTAACCCAAAATAAGTAATATTCATATAGAGAACATGTTCCCGAGAAATTCATTGACCCAAAACCCATAAATTTTTTATTATTGTTAAGACCATTAATTCATTGGAAATGATACTAAAGGGGTAACTTATAAATGAAATTATTTCCTTAAATTATTAATTTTAAGAATCAATCTATGTTATCTGTTATCTTTTTATAACATATACTCTTATTGGATATTTTATTCCCTTAATAATGGTTTCTAATGAGATTTTGATTTGATCAAATCATATCCCTTTGGAGTTTCAAACCTAGTGTGTAGTAAGGACCCTTTTCATGAACCCAATCTCAGTTTAGTCAATATCAATGAGGTGTTTTCGAGTTTTACCCTTATGTACATCTGTTCCACAAACACATCCACATATAGTATCCATGAAAATATGTATTTTGATGGAATCAGTTTAATATACACATTACCCAAATTTAGGGATATATTTTAAGGGTTAGTCTTATCCCAAAGGCTTTCACTAGAATTTTATAATCTTAATCCAAAAAATAATTTAACTTTTTTTAATAACAACTATGACAGTGTTTCGATTTATTACACATTAATTAATCATTTATTACATAACTGTACACATAAAACAACATAATTTATTGAGGAATATAGTTTATTTAGGAATTATGTACATTAAATTAAAACATAAAATTTGAAATATGTCATCTTTATTGAAAGCATCTTTACCATGTTCGGAATATTCCTTCAAACTAAAAATTACATGGGACAACCTAGGGAAATACATAAAAAATAGCGATATATATATCAAAATAATTAAATAAACATGGAATTACAAGAAAAAATCATACATGTTCTAAAATGTTCATATATGTGTAACATGAAAGGTGTGAGAATCATACATGTGAGTAGAGAGGTATGATTTAGCAATATAACATAAAATCAACATGGGAAATGTTGAAATAACCTAAAATATATCATCATAAACATATGTCAAGGACAAAATACAATTCATCATGATGTAATAATTCACATTTTTTATTATGATCATGCCCTAATACCGTGTATAATGTCTCATGATACTAAAACATTGCCCAATGTATTGTAGCACTGTATAATTTTGAGCGCAGCCATCACTTTCATTTATTTTTCTTGCTTAAGTGTTCCATGTAGATTATAAAACATAAATTCATTCATCATAATATATTTTTACAGCATCTTGGAGTCTGTAATAAAAATATATAATACCCATTCAAAATAATTATATGTGAATAAAGGTGAACCCCCTTGATAGGAAATGGTTACGGGTAATCCTTAGGAAATTTTTTGGAATGGAAAATCATGCTGAAATTTCGACATCATAACGGGGGTGTATGAATTTTCATGTGGTGAGGGGTTATGGGAGTGAATGTGGAATATAATAATTTATAAATAAGATGTATTTTATGTTAGTATTTAATATCAAATCCCATGATTAGGAAATTAAGATAAATACATAATATAAATATGATACTTGAATAAAGGGGAGAAAAATAGGATCCATTACTAAATTTATGCATGCTAAAAGGTGTAAATAAAGGTTCATGGGTGGGATAAATGAAGAAAAAGGGCTTTGTCATCATATATAAATCACATTTTATATAATTTGGATATGGAATAACATAATCCAATATTAATAATTGGAAATAAAAGGTGTAAAATGAAGATGATGTTTGAGTTGAAAAGATGAGACGGAGGTCCCTTACCTTGAAAGAGTGATTCTCAAAAAAGAATTAGGAGGTTATGGATATCTTGGGGTTACCTTTGGAAGATTCAAGAGATTGTAGGGATTATTAATTACATGATAAATTGTTTTTTAGTGAAGAAAAAAAGGGATATTGTGTAGTTATAAATAATAAATGAGTGGAGAATTCATTATTTTTTTATCAAACTTTTCTTTTTGACTCTATATAATAAAATAATTGACACCACAAAAATTCAAATAGTTGTTAACATGGTTTATAAAAAAGAGGAGTGGTATTTATTATTTTATTATCTAAGGTCCAAACATATTAAAATAATACCCATTCTCATGTGTAACTGAGTCATGTCCATAAAGATATGATTTTAAGACCTTAAAATATATTATATTTATTGGAGGATTCATAAAGGCTTTATAAAATTAATAAAATAAACGAAATATTACATTATTTTAAATTTAAAACATATATTGGGTCATGGATACCCTTTATTGTATTTATTACATCATTTTTGGGTCATTATGATATCATATTAAACAGGGTATATTTATACTATATTTAATTATTTCCCAAAAATTCGACTACCACAAAAACATTTAAAACAAAACCATGGGATAATTATATAATTCCAATTCCAAAAATAATATTTATTTTAACCAAATATTTTTTATTAAATTTTAAAATTCACTTTTAAAATAGAATGGAAATTTCTTTAGAAATTATGGTTTTTTTATAATCACAATTTTCACACCATTATAATAATTTCCTTGTACTTCCTAAAAATTATATTATCATTTTTAATAAATTTAAATTGTTTAATAATAAAATTTTCTTATTATTAATTTTAAAAATCCATTATTACACAAAAATAAATGTTAAAATTTAAATTGAACATTATCCAAAAATTTAATTGTTGTTTTATTTTATCACAAAATAATTTTAATCAAACTGGTTAAAAAATCATTTAAAAAGTTAAAACAATAAGTAATAAATATAATAATAATTTAAATTAAAAGTAAATACATATTTTCTTACAATTATTTATAATTTGTTTATTGACATGGTAAAATTATTTTCACCCTTAATTAACCTTTTTTCCTTCTACTTTGGTAATTAATAATTACTACAATTACTATTCATATTGGTCAAAACATAAGTTATCTTTGTTATGAAATATTTATTATGATTATTTTCAATATGTAATCTATTTTATAAAAATAATATCACATATTTGTAAGAATTTAATTTAATATAAAACCTGTAAGTATGATGGAAATCGGATTTTTAGAAAAATAAATCTTTTAAGGAAAATATTCTATTACATTAACTATATAACTAGTAATAATAATTAAATAATTTCAAATTAATAAATATGTATATGTAATAAAAACATTTAATTTAGATTATTTCTCATTAGGGGTTATTTTAATTCATTAAAATGTAGAAACATTATTCATTTTAAAACAATGGTAAAAAATGCATTTTAAATAATAAAATTAAACATATTAATATATTTTATAAAGGAAATTTAAATTTAATTAATTGGATTAAATAAATAATAATAATAATTAGGTTTTTATAAAATAAAATTAAAATAATATATTTTGTTTTACAGTAATTACTTTATCCAAATAAATGAAAATCTTTCATAAAAATGATATTTTCACTATTCAATAAAAATCATTATCTTTAAAAAAATCCCAAAATTTCACCCTATGTTAATATTACTATAAATATATCAACAATGGATTTATTTTTATCAAATAATTTTTATTTATTTTTTATAAAATAATTATAATATTTTTCCATAAACAGAAATAAAAAATATTTTCTGAAGAAAATTTGTTTTGAAGAACAATTAGATATTACCCAAATTTGATTTATTATTTACTAATAATTAATCAATATATTTAAGAAATATATATATATTTCATTAACTATTTAATCCTACTAATATCAGAATATATAATGGAATTGTTGAAATTGTTATATTTAAATATTCAATGTTCTTTTGGTTCAGTGTTTTATGTTTCTTATGTTGTCAAACATAATTTAAAATTTTAAAAACTTTGGGAATTATAATTTATATAATATACTATATCAAAATAATAATAAAACATATAGGGGGAAAAAATTATAATTTCCAGACTTGGGATCCACACACTGATTCCTTGATTCAATCAGTTACATGACCTTAGACACAGCTCCCCATACACTAGAGGTTGTCAACTACTTGAGATGGTCGAATATCGATAAGGGGGTGACTATACCCTCTTTTATAATGTATCAAAACACCATAAATAAATAATAAAATAGAAGATATAACCATAGCCGAAAATACCAATATTGCAACATGAACAAAACTGGAAATAAAATATCAAAACTGAATAGTATATATGCCATGTGAAATTGCTGGAAGAATGTGAGAATTCAACTCAAAAGTAATTACATTAAAAACTACAAAGACAGTCCCAAAAATGTATGGTTCCCTCATACATTCCCTATCCCATTCACCATTCAACAAATAGTTATTTTTATTATCATATCTTATAAACATTATGTCTATTCGGGTACGAATCAGGTAGTTCAAGTAGGGTGTGGGTAAAACTCAATAGGCTACTACCAATGGAATCTAAAACAAATCCATTAAAAATAGAGTATGTAGTTTTATCAATAATAAAGTAAAATAAATAACTGAAATAATTTATATTTCTTCAATTATCTTTTATTTATTGAATAAATCATCGGGTTCCTATGGTCTCCCGAACTGAAATACATTTTTCTACCCCTATCGGAGTCGGAACCATATCAAATATCTCATTAGAAATTATTCATAACAAATGGGATTTCATTATCCATTTCACTTCAATTTATAATACATTTAACTCGAAACGTAGTCCAATGCCATCATTTTGGATGTAGATTTTTTTATCTACTACTTCATGAGTATTGGGAGCATTAGTTTAATGACTCAGATTATCTGTAGTTATGTTTTTTACAAACTAACTGGGAAAATTCTAAGACCATGCAGTGAGATGATGTTAGATTCTGAGTCTTGTAGTGCCTGTAACAATATGATTAAAAATGATAAGTTTTTATTAAATCACATGGGTGGTTTTTACCTAAAACGAGAATAACTTCTAAATGAGTGCCCAGATCAATGACCCATGGGCATCATTTCATTAAGTGTATTGTCTTTACCTTTGGTGGGGACTAAAAATCACCAATGAGGGTTGTCTATGAATGGTAGAAATTGGACGTAATCTGTATTAAAATATTTTAATATAAATATTTTATTTGATGTAGTGAAGTTTGAATTTTTAATGAATTTTTTTTAGGAATTTACGGTTATCACCATAACCTTGGAATTCCTCTATGTCTTGGAAGGAAGCACTCTCAATAATAAATGCCAAGGGATCGAGGATCAATGATGAAATGGTCCTTCGTTCTTCGCCAATGGCTAATCCAACCATGAGGTAGGATGTTTGACTTCTTATTGATTTCCCATTCAACTTCATAGACCCAATGAAAAATGTGGACCATCCAATGAACATGTTGATCCATGATTCAATTTCTTAGAGAATTTGTATTATTCTTGTGGGGTTTGAATGGGGATTATATATATATGTTGATTTGTTCTTCGTGGATCTGCAAACATGAACATATCAATTCTGACATGAACAAGTCCAAGATCCATTCTTTGGGAACTCATGTTCTTTTTCTCTTCCCCATCAATCTATCTCATTCTTAATGTGTTCTTATACGTTAAAACCTTTAGGTGACCGATTGATTGTTGTTCCCCGATCAAAAGAAGAATGATTAGAGACAAAAGGATGTGACCCCACAATTGCATATTGGGGGCGCGATGGAAGCACAATATAATTCAGGAGAGATGACAGCTTACAGAGGCACGTAGGCATCGCGTAAGGCAAGCCACTAGTGGGGTAGCCGATGGGAATGTCAAGGAAAGACTACGTGGGCTAGCAGTAGAGGATATAGTGGCCAAAAAAGGGCTGGTATAGGTGAGCACAGAGTAGGATGGGCTACCAGTAGGGTGGCTGATGGCGAAGGTGGAACGCGGTCAAGCAAAGATCTGGTTAGTGCCTGAGGTAGCAGAGACCATGGGTGGCGACCAGGGTTCATGGAAGGAGACTGCGGTAGTGGCGGTGGGACACTACTCGAAGCCATGTCGAAAGAGGCCCTCGGTGGTGATGAGGCTATGGGACCAGGTGGAGGTGGTGTTATGGTCGCACAAATGAGTCATGGATCCGCGTTGATAGGAAGGACGTGGCTATAGTGGATTTCATCCGTCACACACCAATCATCCCACATGCGGTGGGACATACCAGATAATGAAGGTCTCTTCAACAAGATGGTTCTATCGGGCCCAGTAGGCTGAGCCAATTAAGAATGGGCCAATCTTTTTGGGATGGGTTGGTCGAACCAGGTCAGTACGGGTCGTTGTACCTATCCTGGCAGGTTGGATCGGACCCGAGTAAGACCTTTTCAGAAAAATATCCATCTCTTTCAAACCATGTACATGTTTAATGATCCTTTTATGATGTTAGGACCATTGTTACGACATGTTCCTTTTGAAATACTCTAAGGGAGTTTTTGTGAACATGGAAATATGACCTTTAGGCTTGGGGAATAGTTTCTCTTAGTAAAAGATCATTATGAGTGGAATCCTATGGGTTTTTGTGACTTGTTGACTACGTAACATGGTGGCTACATGACCCATCAATACTTCATGCACCCTCAATGCTTTGTGTTCCATAGATACTCAATGTTCCATCGATGCTCCATACGTCATCGATGCTCCCTGAACCGTCGACACTCTGTGGTACATCGATGCTCTGTGCACAATCGATGTTCCATGTTCCATTGATTCTCCAAGCATAACCAATGCTTCGTGCAGCATCAACACTCTTAGTGTCATGGAAACTAGGAGATCTATAGACTATTACTAAAAATTCCTCTCTTTGGTATTTATATTTATTCCTGTGTGAGCTAACCATATTAAATGTACTTCATGTGTTCCCGTTAGGGCGTACATCATGTATTATTTAGTGGTATTTATTTTGGTTTCGGGGTGTCCTACTGATTATTATTTAACTCACCACTACATAGGATTTTCCATCACGTGTCATGTCATGTCTATAAAATTGACGTTTTGATGGAGTTCTAGGTGAACAAAGACCAGGTGGTGATTATATGGATCAAACAGACATGTCTTGCTTCTATATATCTCAAAATCTTTCTTACGCCTACCCTTTAGGTAGGGTTTTCTACGGATGACCTTTAGGAACACATGCTTTCACTATATAGAATATTTCTTTTAGTGGAATTATATTCTGTACCTTCTTACTTTTTTTCCTACTATTGTACTCTTTTGTTGTTATCTTACTAAAATGAATGCTTTTTTACTTATTTTTTTTTTTACATTTCAACATTTTGTGCTGGGAGATTTGAGTGTGTGTATAAGAATATAGGAAAATGCCTCCCATTTGTGGGATATTCCCACTCAGTTCTTGTATCTAACCCCTAGACTATTGGAGGTGGGCTTGGTGTAGTCACATGATGGGCCCCTCTAGGACTAGTTATGATAGAGTGGTATCATATTGGGGTTTGGTATGTTATACCTAAAGAAACAATAGTCTATGAGACTAGTTTGGGGAAATAATGTTATGTGTTTCATGTTTTTCTTTTAGGCTAGGGACTCAAATGCCGGTGTGGAAGCCGACATATCCTTACATCAGGACTCTGAATTCTTCTTTTCAACCTAGTACATTAAAACACAAGTTACATGGAAAATAAATGTCACATACATCATATATGATTTTCAGTGTGTTCCCATGTCCTTCTTGAGTCATCTCACCAGGTATGCTCTATTGATTGCTATACATCTTGATATTTCAGCTATCCAGGGTTGCAATGTGTGATCATGAGGATGATTCACCATGCAATGGGGTGTCGGTACAAGGACGTGTATCATAGATAGAACCTCGGGGTGGTGTACAAGTGATGCCACAACCCATAGGTAAGAATTTAATATGAGTGAAACTGGTAGAGGATGCACGCAGGATGAGTGTATTTCATGAGTTATAGATGCAGCAACATCAATGGTTTAGGGGTGAACCAGACTCCTAGATAGTTGAGGATTTGTTTTAGGTAGATACATATTCCTTTCACCTTGTGAGGATGCCTTATGCCCGTATTATAGTTCTAGCCTCGAGCCTACTTTAGGGATTTGCACGGTGATGATTGAGCTTAGTGATTTAGACTCATGACAAGATGACTCTTTCTTGGGGAGGCTTTTAGCACCTCTTCGGGGAGGAGTTCTTTCTGGTGATGTTGCTCTCAGTGCGCAAACATGATCTTCTGTATATGTATCAAGGTATACAAATAATAATGAAATACTTAATGACATTTACTGATCTTTCTCACTACTACATAGATATTGTGCAAGACCCATTCTTTAGAACTTGAACCATCAATCAGGGGATACTCTAGGAGATCAAGAAATCCATGAAATCCCTTACCATCCCTCTATATTTTGCGGGTATTGGAGTGATCCCTACTAGTGGAGAGATTTCTGGTGGAGTAGATGCCAGCAATGGGAACTTATAGAAGACACCAAGTGGTTGATTTTTTGGCGGTAGATAGCCAACAAGAAGACATATGTACCCAAGAAGGTCAAGAACTCAAGGGGATGGCCCTAGGATAAGGGATTAATAGTTTTTTTCCTGGGAAGAGAGGGTTACCCAAAGGACTAATTGACTTAGTTGTGTGGAAGTCAGGGAAATATGGCTTGAGATTTCTCGACTCTCCATGAGGATGATTAGAAAATGGTCGAGGGACAACCAAGGAAGAAGAAAATGTATGATCAAGGTGTTCTATGGGGAAGAAGATGTGTAAGAGGACTAGGTAGAGAAGTATTCGGTGGGAGGAGGTTCGACGTACTACCACAACAACCGCCAGGTAGTCTACCATGGGCTAAGAGAGCTGGTGGATGGCAATGAGTCCAGCTTAAGGAGATGGAGGCTTACGACCCTGGTTCTATAGAGATGATTATAGGTACAATATTTTCAATTTACTAACTTAAAACACCAGATACAGGCAAAATAAATGTCACATACATCATATATGATTTTCAATGTGTTCCCATGTCCTTCTTGAGCCATCTCACCAGGTATACTCTATTGATTGTGGTACATCATGATATTTCATCTATTCAGGGTTCGAATGCGTGATCATGAGGATGATTCACCTAGCAATGTGGTATTGGTACAAGGAAATGTATCATATATAGAACCTAGGGGTGGTGTACATGTGATACCACCACCCACACATAGGAATTTACTATGAGTGCTACTAGTATAGGATGCATGCAGGATGAGTGTGTTTCATGAGTTCTAGAGGGAACAACCTCACAGGTTTAGGGGTGACCCAGACTCCCAGGTAGATGAGGATTTGTTGTATCCAAATACATGTTCTAGTCTAAAACCCCTAGACTATTGGAGGTGGGCTTGGTGTAGTCACATGATGGGCCCCTCTAGGGCGAGTTATGATAGAGTGGTATCATAGTGAGGTTTGGTATGTTCTACCTAAAGAAACAATAGTCTGTGAGACTAGTTTGGGGAAATAGTGTTATGTGCTTCATGATATTATTTCAGGCCAGGGACTCTAATGCTGGTGTGGAAGTCGACCTATACTTACATCAGGTCTCTGAATTATTCTTTTTAACCTAGTACGTGAAAACACTAGTTACAGGGAAAATAAATGGCGCGTACATCATATAGGATTTTTAGTGTGGTCCCATGACCTTCTTGAGTCACCTCACCAGGTATACTCTATTGATTGTGGTACATCTTGATATTTTAGCTATCCAGTGTCCCAATGTGTGATCATGAGGATGATTCACCTAGAAATTAGGTGTCGGTACAAGGACATGTATCATAGAAGGAGCCTCTAGGTGGTGTACAATTGACCCATAGATAAGCATTTACTATGAGTTCCACTGGTAGAGGATGCATGTTGGATGATTGTGTTTCATGATTTCTAGATGCAATAACCTCACAGGTTTAGGGGTGACCCAGACTCGCAGGTAAATGAGGATTTGTTATAGGCAGATACATATGCCTTTCACCTTATGAGGATGCCTTCTGACCATATGCCAGTTCTAGCCTCCAGCCTACATTAAGGATCTATAGGGTGATGATGGAGCTTAGTGATCCAGACTCATGACAATATGACTCTCTCTTGGGGAGGCTTTGAGCACCTCTTCAGGGAGGAGTTATTTCTGGTGATGTTACGATTAGTGCACAAACAAGATCTCCTATATATGTGTCAAGGAATCAAAATAGAAATGAAATACTAAATGAAATTTATAAATCTTTCTCACTACTACATGAATATGGTGCCATACTAATACTTCAGGGCTTGAACCGTCAATCAGAGGATACTCTGGGAGATCGGGGAATCCATGATATCCCTTACCATCGGTCTATATGTTGGGGGTATTGGAGTGATCCCTAGTAGTGGAGAGATTTCTGCTGGAGTATATTCCAGCAATGGGAACATCTAGTAGACACCAAGCGGCTAATTCTTTGGCGGTAGATAGCCAACATTATACATATGTACCCAAGAAGGTCAATAACTCAAGGGGATGGCCCTAGGATAAGGCATTAGTAGTTCTTTCCTGGGCATAGAGGGTTAGCTAAATGACTAGTTGAGTTACTTGTGCGGATGTCTGGGAAATATGGCTTGAGATTGCCCGACTCTCCATGAGGATGATTAGAAAATGGTCAAGGGACATCCAAGGAAGAGGAAAAGGTAGGATCAAGGTGGTCCAAAGGGATGCAGATGCATAAGATGACTAGGTAGAGAAGTAGTCGGTGGGAGGAGGTTCGACGTACTACCACCACAACCCCCAGGCAGTGTACCACGGGCTAAGAGATATGGTGGATAGCAATGAGTCCAACTTAAGGTGATGGAGGATTATGACCCTACTTCTCTATATATTATTAGAGGTACAATCTATTTATTTTCCACTGTAGCAGATATTTTGATATACATAGGTCCCATTCACTCTTTTCTCTTCACGAACCTTGTTCGACACTCAGTGATTTTGTTGGAACTATTAACTCAATCCCTATGCTTAGAGACTCCTATGAGGGAATATTATACAATGACATATGGATGATAAAATTGCTCCCTTTCACTATTAGGAATGTGTATTGGTTTAGATCTCTTGGTGGAATTGTCAGGGCCTTTTGACTTCATTCTTGGTCTGGACTATTTATCCGCAGCTGATTCCCAGATTGACTATTTTAGGCATAGAGAGTTGGGTGTCCTGGGAGATGGGATTGGGTTTTCTTTTGTTTTTGTAAAGGAAACACATTGAGGCATATGAAAAACATACTAATTGGAAGGCACAACTAATTAATCTCTAGTTTTCTATCCTCACCCTTAGTATTTTGGATGATATTAGTCCATATTTTCCTATAGTGATGGTGGAGTATGAGGATGTCTTTCTAAATATTTCCCATGATTACCTCCCCATAATGAGTTTTACTTCTAAATTTATCTGCACCCTATAAAGTAGTCTATATCTACACCTTCATATTGGATTTATATAGTGGGGGTTCGTGAGTCGAGGGTATAACTAGAGGAATTGAATAGGAAGGGTTTCGTGAGACCTTCTGTTTCATCCTTGGAAGCCCAAGTTTTGTTTCCCAAGAAGGCATATGAGAGTTTGAGTTTATGTGTAGACTTACAACACCAACACTAGGTGACCATGAAGAATATGTATCCACTTATAAGGATTGAAGACCTATTCTACCAACTAACTGGAGAAAGGTGGTTCTCTAAGATATACCTCAGATATGGTTATCACCAGCTTCATGTACATGATGAGGATGTACCGAACATAGCCTTAAGGTGTCAGTATAGCCATTATGAGTATGTAGTGGTTTCTTTTGGCATGAAGAACTCCCAAATAGTGTTCATGGGACTCATGAACATAATATTACAACCTTACATAGATGGGATCATCATGGTCTTCATTGATGACATCCAATTGTACTCAACATCTAAGGAGGAGCACACGATACACTTGAGGATGGTCATGGGAACACTCTAGGAGAACCAGCTTTACGGGAATCTCTCAATGTTTCAATTCATTATTTGGGATGTCCAATTTTTGGGACACATTATTTTAGAGGCTGGATTTGTATGGGATTAGACAAATATTGATATGGTGATTGATTAGGAGCCACCCAAGAGTGTTACTAAGGTCTGGAGTTTCTTGGGACTGGATGGGTATAATCACAGGTTTGTATACATCTTTTCCCGGGTAGCAGCACCCTTGATGGCCTTAACATGGAATGTGATATCGTTGGTGTGGAACGATATGTGTAGGTAGTGCTTTTAGAAGCTAAGGTAGAGATTGAAGAGTGCAACAATATTGAGATAACTGGAGGAGGGTGTTGCGTTTGTGGTGTTATGTGATTCATCAGGCATCAGGCTTGGTTGTCACTTCATGCATGTGATAGAAGTGATTGACTATGGTTTGTGCTAGTTGGGGTAGAATGAGAAGAACTACATGATCCATGATCTTGAGCATGTTCTGGTAGAATTCACATTTAAAATGTGGTGACACTACCTTATGGGAGAGTAGTTTACTATCTACATTGACCACAACAGTTTCCATTATATCTTCTCTCAAATGGATTTGAACACAAGACATAGATTATGGCTTAAGTTCTTCCAAGAATATGACATTGAGAATTTCTATACTCGTGGGAAGGGGAACATAGTAAATAACACTCTTTGAAGGAGATCCATCTTTTAGTTGCTAAGTGAGGCATCAAATTAGTTTTCCGCATTATAGATATCCTTTATAGATGGAGATGGAGCATCATACCTGTAACACCTTGTGATTTTATGAGATATATTCTATTTAATTTCGTTCATATCTTCTATTGTACGCTACACCAAGATTATCTTGCGCGATACACAACACCATATTAGCTTGCAGTATACGCAACACTATTCTTGGATTATGTTACACACAATTTCAACTTTGTTTGATAGTAGTTATTCTATGCATCATTGAGTGTGTATATATATATTCAATGTACAAATGAAATATGGATGGATTCTTTTATAAGCAAAAAAAGGAGTCTTGCACTACACGCATCCCTAACATGGCTTTAATTACACGCAATCGCAACCTTCCTCGATAGCGTGTGTAGAACGCAATACCAAGTTTCACTAAACAAAAATATATTGTTATAATATTATTTTGGACTAGCCGTTATGAATAGTATTAACTAAATAATTAATTTTATAACATTATTATTCATCTTACACATTTTCTAAAACATGTTATGTGAATAAAATAAATTTTTCAGGTAAAATAAGTATTTTTTAAAAAATGCAGTTTTGCAGCCATTTGATGGCGCACCCACATTAAATCTAGTATTTTATGGGTTTATAAGTTCAATTTGACAAAATAAAATTCTTTTTTTTAATCAGGATATAAAAATTTTCTTTGGATAAATGTTTCATATTATTCTGATAACTTTCATATTTTAATGAATAGTAAAAACACGGTATATTTTAAATAAAAACAACTTTTTCATCTCAATAATTTATATGGTTATATTATAATATTTAAAGGTTTTAAAGTATAAATAGAATATATTTTCACCATTTAATATAACTTGTTTAATTATCCTTGATTTTACATTGAATTCATAGGAAAAATCATTTCAATCTTTTGCAATGTTTTAACTTTTAAAACTCGTTTTTTTAATAACAGGATTAATTTTCAATTAATTTATGAAACTTCTATGATTTGAATTAGGAAAAATGGATTCCATATTTGGAATCAGTATGTCCAAATTATGTTAATAGGCTACTTTTTATTTTTGGGCACTATTAATAGCAACTACGGTAAATTTTGTTTACCATAGTTAAAGGTAAATCGAGTAATTGAGGGTAAATATAATATTATAAAATTACCCTAACACTTGTCTTAATATAATTGGATGATTATATTTCTTCTTATGGAACATTTTAGACGAAATTTAATCCATTGGAACCCACATAGATGTGATTAAGACCTTTAATTTATTTTATTTAAAAGAAAGTGAAATATGTCTCACTCAAACATTAATAATTAAACTATTTTTAATATATCATTATACAGAATATAAATTAGGTTATAAATACTCATTTGAAATAAAAATGTTTTTCTTTATCATGGTAATTTATTTTTAATTTTTATGATTTATTTATTTACCTTATTAGCTTATACATTAATGAAGGAGAAATTATTTATTTAGTGAAAAATCAATAATATTGTTTTTATTGAAATAATATTACACATAAAAAGGCCCAAAAACCAGACCAAGACTTATTTTTAGTGTATATATAAACCCTAATCATCCAATGGCCGAATGGGTGACCATTTGGAACCTTATAATGAATATTATGACACTTATATTATTTTATTTTAAATTATTCCAAAGTTGTCACATTCATAATTTAATAAATATAACAATTTACATGTTGTGATTTTAAGATGATAAATTCTAGTAAAAGTATTATTATAAAATATGCGAGATTTATATTCATCATAGGATTTTATTTTTAATTTATATGCAAAAAATAAGTATATTAAATAATTATACAAAAATGTTGTACTAATTATTTTATACTGAATAAATGGTTTTAAAAGTATTAAAATAAATATTATATGAACTATTTAATGTTATCCAAGAACTTTCTAGACAAATTTGACGTGTTATAAATCTATTAAATATTTCGGTTAGAATATATCCTCTGTGTGGATTTTATTTAAATTAAAATAAATGAATAATATCAAAATTGACACTATTGTTATTTTATAAAAATAACATATTATAAAATTGTTTAAAAATCACAAAAATATTAAAAAATTGTAAATTAAAATTTATATGGTATAAAATTTCATAACTTATACAATTATGGACAATTCACAAAAAAAAAGTAATTATTTGTAACAGTATAAAAATTATAATCTTATTACCACAAATAAAATTAAATATATTAAATAAGGATAAATCAAGCGATAATGTTTAAAATAAATTCTCAGCATGTATAAATTTTATTGGTTGATGAGATTACAACCCTATAATATCTAATATTCATATTTGAGTCATTTTTTGAGGTTTTTATGTTAGGTTGAATTTATTATAAATTAATATTTATTATGTTACCAAAGGTGCCCCTCTCCACCCTTATAAATAGGGTAAACCTTCCCTTTTCTCTTAACACCATTTTGAGCCTTGAATCTCAGCCAAAACCTGACAATTTCTCTTCTAAGAATCACTAGTTATATCATAGAGTTTTTGGTCTTCTCAAAATACCACCTCTAGTGCCCTAAGAGGAAGTTTAAAGGAGGTGAGTTGAGGAAGAGGTAGTCTCTTCTACCGACTCTTTCAAGTTTATTTCTTCTTCTACTTTATCTTCATTAGATATTTAATTATAAATTAATAACATCAGTATTACTTATATAATGATATGTTGTTATAAATATGAAACAATTCTATTTCACCATCTATCCATCCAACAAAAAATGAAATCATCTCGCGTGCGTACGTACGGAATATTATATCCACACCGTGGTGTAATTAGTTTTTTCCACCACAAGCTTACTTGGATGGGTATAATGGTGTAAATAATAACTATATATTATTATTATAACATCATACTGATTTTATGATATTATATCATCCACTCCAATTCCATTCAATAAATATGGGAACGATATCATCGCTCGTGCATACGTACGGATTATCGTCTCCACGACGCGATGAGATTCATTTTCCCTGATAACAATTCAAGAATTATTATAAAGTATATATAATAGGTAATTGTGAAATATATGAAATAATAATGCTATGCTATTTATTTATATAAATGTATTTAATCTACTTAATTCCATTCAATTCAATAAGGAAACGAAAAATAGCATTCATGCGTTCGTATGGCCTACCGTCTCCATGAACTAAGTATTTCTTTCCATTTATCGATATATTATATATATATGTATATTCTAAATATATATTATATATAAATCATGTTTTATATTTTTAAATTAATTAATCATGATCTAAGTATTCATATTAATAATTAAAAGTCAAAACACGGATGATAAATGAAACGATTTACCCAAAACGCCTCTTTAACATGGAATCGACAAATGAACGGATAATATAAAGTCATAAGTGAATCATATATGATATAATAAATATTATGGTTCGGTTACAAGTTAATAATATGATTAATCTCACTATACACGAGTCTCGAACACATACGGAAGAAAATGGACATAAGTTAAGGGATAATTATTCCAATCTCATTCTTATCCGAGATTGTTTATTCATAAGTATATACTAGGGTTATGTGTATTATCCAGGTCCATATGTTCTCAAAATGTTTCCATAAAATGTTTAATTTTCTTCCTTGTTTTTTTAAATTCTTTTTTACCCTTTTTTTCTATTACAACATCGTATAGAAGGAATCATTCTTTTGTTTACCATATGAGGTACTTTTTTGACTTTTACAGCAATAGTATGAGAAGAATGTTTTTTTAACTTATACGGCATGAACATATTTTTACGGTTTCATAACGCATTATTCTTATGAAGCCTACTCTACAAGATTTAATGATTATTTTCAACAAAATCATTTTCTTTTAAAATTGCATGGCATTTTGTGAAAAGAAAATGATTTTGAAGAAGAAAGGATATTTTCCTCAAGAATTAATTTCAAGTGTTTTATCAAAACCATTTTTCATTTAAGAATGAATTATTTCATATGTGTATGTTTCAAGTATAATTTCTCTTTCATTTTCATGGTTTCACTTTTCTTATGATGAAATTATATCCATTTTTTATGGATTATGTTATGATGGGATGATGTTTATGAAACCCATTTTATACTTTGGGTAATGATGAATGATTTATGTTCATGTTGTGGAACAAGTAAGAATGATTTCATTATGAGATGGGTGGGACCAATATCTCCCTCCAATGAATTGGGTAAAGATTTATATCTCATGAGATTGTCATTGTTGGAATGGTAAGTTAATCTTGTTTAGTGATATAGGACTTGAACGAGGAGTGTACTCAATTCAGAAAAGGACTTTGTCTACTAAGATGGTCTTGGCAGCAATGCCTTGGCTACTATGGTAATCATAACATGTTCTTAATGGTTTCCATAATTACATGCTTTATTCCCATGATTTGTTATCATTATTGATGATCCATTATGATCTTTTCCATATGTACTATCATGTTTTATGACATTGATCAAGATTTTGATGTTTAAATATTATGTTCATGTTTTGAATTTCGAATGTATATGGTTTGTTTTATTTTCTCCATGCTTACCCTTACTGAGAATTTGAGATCACCCTTTATATTTTTTCATTTCCCCATGATATAAAAAAATGGTTTAGGAATGAAAAAAAGGAAGGTCTTTATGGGAGATGCTGAAGATCTTTCACTATAATTAGAAGATTATATTTCGAGTTTCCAAAGACATTAAACTATTACGGTCCTTGTGTGTCTATTTTTGTTATGTAATAAGTATTCCTCGAAAGTAATGTAATGTCCATGTACATCAAGCTTTGGGTCTTTACATTTGGTATTATAGGAAAGGTTTAGTTATCCTTTGTAAACTAGGATGTGAAAAATTTAGTGAAATTCCTAGAGATATTTCTAGGGTATGTCTAGGGATGTCCTTAAGGATAAGTATACATTTAGGTTATAGTCCTAGAATTACGGTAACGATCTTATAATTTAACCTAAGATGTTAGATATTGAAGGTACTCCCCCTTGATTATGATTTTTTCCTCTCACACTATTCTTTTTGGGTTTTAGAAAATGGATGGAAAGAGGATGATTCACAATAATGGAGGATATGATGGACAATGGAATGATATTCTTCAATAGAAACCAAATGAAATTGGATCGGGAAGTCCACATATCGTTATTATTCCTAATCCGCAATCTCATAATATGATAAATAATCTCAACTATGGTAGGTTTACCGACTCATATAATAAGGGAAAGATCGAGATTAATGATGATCATAGAGGAAAGAAAGTTCAATTTTCCTCATTTAAATCATGTGGGAAGAAGCATCATGGAGAACCTTTCAAAGGAACTGGATGATGCTTTGGGTGTGGAAAATAAGGACCCAAAACCAGTAAGTGTAAAGGAAAAGGTTCATTTAACACCATGGACAAGGATAATGGTATTGCTACGACATCAACAACGATTAAATGTTTTAAATACCGAATGTATAGGCATTATGCAATCCAATTCCCAAAGGGGTGGTCTCATGAAGAGAATCAGCATGGTCGTATGGGTAGTATTTCTATTGATGATGATGAAGAGACTACAAATGATATGTGAGAGGAAATAATTGTTCAACCTCGGTCAATGGTTTAAGAAGGTAGTGGAATGATTGTATGTTTATTAGGAGTTATGTTGAATAGGTAATTTAATGGTACTATGGAATAAAGAAACATCTAAGGATTTTTACACTATTGTCTTTCCTTGATTTTTTGAAAGTATATGATGAATGGTACCCGAAACCATCAAAGGTAATTCAGATATTTTTGGAAAGAATATGATATGCGCATAATGAATGGATAAGGATAAAATAATACTTTGTTTATTATTAATCAGCTCGTGACTGATATAAGGACAAAGTGATATCCTGGTTTGAGTATATAGAAATTTTTTGATTTTGGTATGTGGAAAGAGTTAAATTTTTACCGCATTCATGTTTTCACTAATGTTCAATGGGTATTCATTTTTTAATAGAATACATGATTAAGGCCTTATAATGGTTGTAATGTGACCCATAAGACATATCTTATGATATATGGGGATAAATGATGGTATTCACATGCTTGTTATATGACCTCTCTGGTAATAGTTTCACTATAATATGAGATTGGACAGCGGTATTTTGGATAATCCTAAAGATTGGAATGGATTTTGTTGGACATAAGTTAGTATTGTTTAAGTCTAGAACTTTTTTCTACATTATTGATGGAATGTTATAATAATGTAGTTTTAGAAAAAGGACAGCCTGCAGGACGAGCGACAACCCATCGCGTCAGACAAGCCTGTGGGAATCGAACCCACAACTGATGTGCGAAAGACCTTTATCACCTACCACTTCCCTATATGAAGTCCCTGGTTAGTAGAAACTAGTTATATTTTATTAAGTGGTGTGATAGATGAATTATATGTCCATTTTTGGAATCATATAATATTAAACTCACAATAGATGGACTTATGTATATTTGATAACTTTTGCTAACCTTTTGTTTGAGACAGATGAAATGACCCATAATTCTATCGAATTATCTGTTAACACTTCACGGAAAAAAAATTCAACTTCATTTCTTTAAGAGATGATGTGTAAATTTTTCAAGGCACAAACAACAGTGAGATTGTACCAAAATCAAGTAAGTATTTCTTTTAATTGTTCTTCAACTTTAGGGAAATGATCTTGAAAACCAAAAATGTTGTCCTAGTGCCCTTATATCTGATTAATCTGATGGTACCTTATATCATCACAAATTTATGGCTTTGTGATTGATGGCTTTTTCATACACATGTTCTATACCACTCTCCATCAAAACTTGATGGTTAGTCTTCTCTTCCATATCCATATTTTCACCTATGTTCTCCTATGTGGAAACCCAGTGATGAGTTAATTTGAGTAACCGATATGTTTCATACCTCACTTTTTAATGTTATGTTTTGGTATTCCTTTTAATGATGTGGGTTTCTATGAAAAAAACATTCAAGTATAAAACCATTTATAACCCCAACGAATTTTGAGGGTGAAATTAATTTTAAGGGGGGTAGACTGTAACACCCTGAGATTTTATGAGATATTTTCTTTTTAATTTCATTCATATCTTCTATTGTATGCTACCCCAAGATTATCTTGCGCTATATGCAACACCATATTAGCTTGTGGTATACGCAACACTATTCATGGATTGTGTAACAAAGAATTTCAACTTTGTTTGATAGTAGTTATACTACGCAACATTGAGTGTGTATATATATATATATATTCAATGCAAAAATAAAATATGGTTGGATTTTTTTATTTGAAACCAAAAAAGGAGTCTTTCACTACATGCATCCCTAACTTGGCTTTCATTACATGCAATCGCGACCTTCCTCGATAGCATGTGTAGTACGCAATAACGAGTTTCACTAAACAATGATATATTGTTATAATATTGTTATGGACAAGCCGTTATGAATAATATTAACTAAATATTTTATTTTATAACATTATTATTCATCTTACACATTTTCTAAAACATGTTAAGTGAACAAAATAAAATTTTTGGGTAAAATAAGTATTTTTAAAAAAATGTTGTTTTGCCGGCTTTTGATGACACACCCACATTAAATCTAGTTTTAAAATATTTATACATTCAATATGACAAAATAAAATTTTTCTTTGCAATCAGGATATAAAAATTTACTTTGGATAAAATTTTCATATTCTTCTGATAACTTTAATATTTTAATGAATAGTAAAAACACACTATACTTTAAATAAAAACATCTTTTTTCATCTCAATAATTTATATAGCTAGGTTATAATATTGAATGGTTTTAAAGTATAAATAGAATATATTTTTACCATTTAATATAACTTATGTCATTAGCATTTATTTTAAATTTAATTCATAGGTAAAATCATTTTAATCTTTTGCAATGTTTTCACTTTTAAAACTCGTTTTATTAACAATGCGGTTAATTCTCAATTAATTTATTAAACTTCTGTGATTTGAATTAGGAAAAATTGATTCCATATTAGGAATAATTAGGTCCAAATTATGTTAATAGGCTACTTTTTATTTTTGGGCTCTATGAATAGTAACTACGGCAAATTTTATTTACCCTAGTTGAAGGTAAATCAGGTAATTGAGGGTAAATATAATATAATAAAATTAACCTAACACTTGTATTAATATAATTGGATGATTATATTTCTTCCTATGACACATTTTTTTCGAAATGTAATCCATTAGAACCCACTTGGATGTGATTAAGACCTTTAATTTATTTTATTTAAAAAAAGTGAAATATGTCTCACTCAAACATTAATAATTAAAATATTTTTAATATAAGGATAGACAGAATATAAATTATTTTATAAATTCATATTTGAAATCCAAAATTTTTTTATTCAACATGGTAATTTATTTTTAATTTTTAAGAATTATTTATTTACCTTTTTAGCATATACATTAATGAAGTAGAAATTATTCATTTTGTGAAAAATCCATAATATAGTTTTTATTGAAATATTAATACACATAAAAAGGCCTAAAACCTGAAAAAGACTTCTTCTTAGTGTATATATAAACCCTAATAAACTAATGGACGAATTGGTGACCATTTTTATCCTTATAAATAAGATTATGACACTTATATTATTTTATTTTAAATGATTCTAAAGGTGTCACCTTCATAATTTAATAAATATAACAATTTACATCTTATGATTTTAAGATGATAAATTAGATTTAACATATTATTACAAAATAAATGAGATTTATCTTCATCATAGGATTTTATTTTTAATATTTATGAAACAAATAATTATATTAAATAATTATACAAAATTGTTGTACTAATTATTTTATTCAGAGATATACCAAATAAATTATTTTAAAAATATTAAAATAAATATTATATGAACTATTTAATGTTATACAAAAATTTAATAGACAAATATGACATGTTATGAATCTATTAAATATTTTAGTTACAATATATCCTCGGTGTGGATTTAATTTAAATTAAAATAAATGAATAATGTCAAAATTGACACTATTGTTATATTATAAAAATAACATATTATAAAATTGAATAAATATCACAAAAATATTTAAAAATTATAAATTAAAATTTATATTGTCTAACATGTCATAAATTATCCAATTATTGAAAATTCAGAACACATAAGTAATTATTTATAACAATTTATAAATTAGAATCTTATTACCACAAATAAAATTAAATAGATTAAATAAGGATAAATCAAGTTGATAATGTTTAAAATAAATTCCCAACAAGTCTAAATTTTATTGGATGATGATATTACAACCCTATCTCATCTAAAATTTGGATTTGATTCATTTTTGGAGGTTTTAAAGTTAGGTTGAATTTATTATAAATTAATATTTCTTATGTTACCAATGGTGCCCCTCTCCTCCCTTATAAAAAGGGCACCCCTTCCCTCTTTTCTAAACACCATTGTGAGCCTTTAATATCGTCCAACCCCTGCCAATTCCTCTTCTAAACATCTCTAATTATATCATAGATGTTATGGTCTTCTCAAAAGACCAATTCTAGTGCCCTAAGAGGATGTTTAAAGGAAGTGCGTCGAGGAAGAGGTAATCTCTTCGACCAACTCTTTCATGTTTAATTATTCTTCTACATCCTCTTATTTAGTTATTTTCATTATAAATTAATAACATCAGTATTACTTATATACTGATATGTTATTATAAATATGAAACAACCATATTTCACCTTCTGTCCATCCAACAGAAAATGAAATCATCACGCGTGCGTACGTACGGAATATCGTCTCCATGCCGTGGTGTTATTGGTTTTTCCACCACCATCTTACTTGGATGGGTATAATGGTGTAAAGAATAACTATATATAATTATTATTAAATAATACAGATTCTATGATATTATATCATCCACTCCAATTCCATTCAATAAATATGGGAACGATATCATCGCTCGTGCGTACATACGGATTATCGTCTCCACGACGCGATGAGATTCATTTTCCATGTTAACAATTCAAGAATGATTATAAAGTATATATAATAGGTAATCATTAAATATATGAAATAATAATGATATGGTATTTATTTATATATATATGTATTTCATCAACTTAATTCCATTCAATTCAATAAGGAAACGAAAAATAGCATTCATGTGTACGTACGGCCTACCGTCTCCATGAACGGTGTATTTCATTCCTTTTATCGATCTATTATATATAAGTATATTATGAATATATATTAAATATAAATCATGTTTCATATTTTTGAATTAATTAATCACAATATACGTAATCATATGAATAATTACAAGTCAAAACACGGACGATAAATGAAACGATTTTATCCAAAACGCTGCATTAACATGGAATTGACAAATGAACAGATACTATAAAGTTCTAAGTGAATAATATATGATATCATAAATATTATGGTTCTGTTACAGGTTAATAATATTCTTAATCCCACTATACACGAGTCTCGAACACATACGGAAGAAATTGGACATAAGGTAAGCGATAATTATTGCAATCTCATTCTTATCCGAGATTGTTTATTCGTAAGTATTTACTGTGGTTATGTTTATTATCCATGTCCATATGTTCTCAAAATGTTTTCATAAAATGTTTACTTTTCTTCAAAGTTTGTTTAACGTCATTTTTACCGTTTTTTTCTTTTACCACATCGTATGGAAGGAATCTTTCTTTTGTTTACCGTACGAGGTACTTTTTGACTTTTCCGAAAAAAAGTACGAGAAGAATGTTTTTTATCTTATACGGCATGACCATATTTTTACAATTTCATAATGCATTATTTTCATGAAGCATACTCTACAATATTTCATTACTATTTTCAACAAAATCCTTTTCTTTTAAAATTGTGTGGCGTTTTGGGAAAAGAAAATGATTTTGAAAAAGAAATGATATTTTCCTCAAGAATTCACTCCATGTGTTTTATCAAAATCATTTTCCATATAAGAATGAATTATTTCATATGTGTATGTTTTAAGTATAATTTATCTAAGATTTTCTTGGTTTCACTTTTATTTTGATGAAAGGATATCCATATTATTATGGATTGTGTTATGATGGGATGATGTTTATGAAACCAATTTTATACATTGGTTAATGATGAATGATTTATTTTCATGTTGTGGCACAAGTAAGAATGATTTCATTATGAGATGGGTGGGACCTATATCTCCCTCCAATTCATTGGGTAATGATTTATATCTCATGAGATAGACATGGCTGGAATGGTAAGTTAATCTAGTTCAGTGATACAAGACTTGAACGATGAGTGAACACGATTCGGAAAGGGACTTTGTCCACTAAGATGGTCTTGGCTGTAATGCATTGGCTACTATGGAAATCATAACATGTGCTTAATGGATTCTACAATTAAATTATTTATTCCCATGCTATTTTATCATGATTGATGATCCATTATGATCTATGCCTTATGTATTGTCATGTTTTAGGTCATCGCTCAAGATTTTGATGTTTAAATATAATGTTCTTGTTTTGAAGTTCAAATGTATATGGTCTGTTTTATTTTCTCCATGTGTACCCTTACTAATCATTTGAGCTCACCCTTTATATGATTTCATTTCCCTAGGATATAAATAAAGGTTTCAGGTAAGAAAAAAATGAATATCTTTATGGGAGATTTTGAAGATCTTTCACCATGATTATGAAGATTATATTATGAGTTTTCAAAGACACTAATCTATTATGGTCCTTGTGTGTCTGTTTTTTTATGTATTAATTATTCCGCAAAATTAATGTAATGTCCATGTACGTCAAGCTTTGGGTCTCTATAATACCTCTAGTTGATGGATTTCACCCCTCCTCTCTTAAAGAGGGCCATGGAGGCACAGTTTGGGGATATCAACTACAAGACCAAACATGCTTAGTTGTCCATGGGTCATGTCCTTGATAGATATTAAATAGGTGGGGAGCACATTGTTATATTCACAGGATGCATTGTTGTACCAGTGACATTGTGAGATGTGGTCTTGATGGAGTTCATTACATCCCCATTGGTGGTACATCCGGGTGTTGAGAAGATATATCAAGACCTATGACGTTAGTTCTAGTGTTTGGGTATGAATAATGTAGTGGTAGATTTTATTTCTAGATGCCACACTTTTTAGCAAGTGAAGGATGATCAATATGTTCTAGAATGATTGAATCGACCCCTAGAGGTTCTAGAGTGGATGTGGGAAGGGATATTGATGGACTTTGTGACATGTTTACCACACACATCCTAGGGACATGATACAATCTAGGTGACTATTGACCAACTTATCAAGTAGGCCTTCTTCCCACAGATATGTGGGTAGAGTTCAGTAGAGATCTTGGGATGAATCTTCAGGGAAAAGATAGTATAAAAACATAATGTTCCATCCATTATCATATTAGATCATGTTTCTCGTTTCACATCCTTGTTGTGGAAGTGATTATAGGAGGAATTTGGGACTTAGTTGCGCATGATCATGGAATTTCATCCCCATATGAATGGCCAAATGGAAAGGACCATCCATGTTCTTATAGACATAATATGTTCTTGCATCCTAGACTTTGGCTGCAGTTGGGAGGACCAGTTACCACTTGAGTAACTTGAGTAAAACAATATTTATAATTCCACCATTGGTATGGAACCATTCAAGGCCTTTTACAGGTGACCATGCTTGTCAACACCATGCTTGATGGTCCTAGGGGATTCAGTACTCATTGGACCAGAGATGGTGTTGGCTACCATCAAGAAGGTGGAGATCATCTATGAGTGGATGAAGACTACACAGAACCGATAGAACTTATAATCTTATAGGAGATAGAGGCCCTTGTAGTTCAAGGAGGGAGACCATGTGTTCCATTGGGTCTCACCTCAACATCGGTTGTAGAAGTTTGGCCATGGTGGAAAGTTATCTCTTAGATACATTGTCCCATTTAGACTCTATGTAGAGTTGGTGAGGTGGAATACTACCTAGCGCTATCCACATAGTATCACCTGGTACATGATGTTGTCTATTTGTCACAACTGAGGAGGTACGTGTAACAACCAATGATTTTATAAGATATATTATTTTTAATTTATTTTATATCTTCTATTTTATGCTACACCAAAATTATCTTGCGCTATACGCAACACTGTATTAGCTTGCAGTATATGCAACACTAATCTTGGATCGTGTTACACACAATTTCAAGTTGGTTTTCTAGTAGTTATTCTATGAAACATTGAGTATATATATATTCAATTTATAAATGAAATATTGTTGGATTTTTTTATAGTAAACAACAAAGGAGTCTTTCACTACACGCAACCCTGACTTGTCTTGCATTACACACAATCGCGATCTTCACCTATGGAGTGTGTTGTACGCAATACCGAGATTCACTAAACAATGATATATTATTATAATATTATTATGAACTAGACGTTATGAATAGTATTAACTAAATTTTTAATTTTATAACATTATTATTCATCTTACATATTTTCTAGAACATAGTATAAGAACAAAATAAATTTTTTGGAAAAATAACTATTTTTCAAAAAATACTATTTCGCTGCCTTTTGATGGCGTAACCACATTAAATATAGTTTTTAAAATGTATATAAGTTCAATTTGACAAAATAACATTATTATTTGGAATCAGGATATAAAAATTTACTTTGGATAATTTTTTCACATTATTCTGATAACTTTCATATTTTAATGAATAGTAAAAACACGCTATATTTTAATTAAAAACTAATTTTTTCATCGTAATAATTTAAATGGTTAAATTATAATATTGAATGGTTTTAAAATATAAATATAATATATTTTTACCATTTAATATAATTTATTTCATTACCATTAATTTTACATTGAATTCACTGGTAAAAACATTTCAATCTTTTGCAATGTTTTAACTTTTAAAAGTCATTTTCTTAACGACGAGATTAATTTTAAATTAATTTCTGAAACTTCTGTGATTTGAATTAGGAAAAATGGATTCCATATTTTGAATCAGTAGGTCAAAATTATGTTAATAGACTACTTTTTATTTTTGGGCACTATGAATAGTAACTACGGTAAATTTTATTTACCATAGTTAAAGGTAAATCGGGTAATTGAAGGTAAATATAATATTATAGAATTACCCTAAAACTTGTCTTAATATAATTGGATGATTATATTTCATCATATGTCATATTATGGTCGAAATGGAATCCATTGGAACCCACATGGATGTGATTAAGACCTTTAATTTATTTCATTTAAATGAAAGTGAAATATGTCTCACTCAAACATTAATAATTAAACTATTTTTAATATAAGGTTATATAGAATATAAATTCGGTTATAAATACTCATTTGAAAGATAAATTTTTTTCTTTATCATGGTAATTTATTTGTAATTTTGAAGAATTATTTATTTACCTTATTAACTTATAAATTAATGATGCAAAAATTATTTATTTAGGGACAAATCAATAATATAGTTTTTATTGAAATAATAATACACATCAAAAGCTCCAAAAACCTTACTGAGACTTATTGGTAGAGTATATATAAACCATAATCATCCAATGGCCGAATTGGGGACCATTTGAATCCTTATAAAGAAGTCTATGACACTTATATTATTTTATTTTAAATGATTCAAAAGTTGTCACCTTCATAATTTAATAAATATAACAATTTATATGTTGTGATTTTAAGATGTTATATTCTATTAAAAGTATTATTATAAAATCTATGATATTTATTTTCATTATAGGATTTTATTTTTACTTTTTATGCAAAAAATATGTTTATTAAATAATTATACAAAAATGTTGTACTAATTATTTTATTAAGAGATATACCAAATAAATGGTTTTAAAAATATTAAAATAAATATTATATAAACTATTTAATGTTCTAATATAATTTTATAAAAAAACTTGACATGTTAGGAATCTATTAAATATTTTGGTTAGAATATATCCTCTGTGTTGATTTTATTTAAATTAAAATAAATGAATAATGTCAAAATTGACACTATTGTTATTTTATAAAAATAACATAGTATAAATTTGTTTAAAAATCACAAAAATATTTAAAAATTATAACTTGAAATTTATATGGTCTAAAATTCCATAAATTATCCAATTAAGGAAAATTCACAACACATAAGTAATTATTTATAAGAATTTAAAAATTAGAATCTTATTACCACAAATATAATTAAATAGATTAAATAAGGATAAATCAAGTTGATAATGTCTAAAATAAATTTACAAAATATCTAAATTTTATTGGATGATGATATGACAACCCTATATCATATAATATTCGTATTTGAGTCATTTTTGGAGGTTTTTAAGTGAGGTTGAATTTATTATAAATTAATATTTCTTATGTTACCAAAGGTGCCCCACTACTCCCTTATAAAAAGGGAACCTCTTCCCTCTTCCCTTCACACTCCTTTGAGACTCGAAGCTCGTCCAACCCCTGCCAATTACTTTTCTCAACCTCTATAGTTATATTATATTTGTTCTGGTCTTCTTAAAAGAATAACACCAGTTCTCTAAGAAGAAGTTTAAAGGAGGTGTGTCGAAGAAGAGGTAATCTCTTCTACCGATTCTTTCATGTTTCGTTCTTCTTCAACTTCTTATTATTTAGTTGTTTAATTATAAAGTAATAGAATAATTATTCAATATATACTGATATGTTATTATAAATATGAAAAACCCCTATTTCACTTTCTATCCATCCTATAGAAAATGAAATCACCACGCGTGCGTACTTACGGAATACTGTCTCCACGCCATGGTGTAATCCGTTTTTTCACCACCACCATACATGGATGGCTATAATGGTGTAAAGAATAAATATATTTTTATTATAACATCATATTGATTCTATGATATTATATCATCCATTCCAATTCAATTCAACAAATATAGGAACGATATCATCGCTCGTTCGTACGTACGGATTACCGTCTCCATGATGCGATGAGATTCATTTTCAATGTTAACAATTCAAGAATGATTATAAAGTATATGTAATAAGTATTCATGAAATATATGACATAATAATTCTACTGGATTTATGTATATTTATATGTATGTCATCTATTTAATTCTACTCAATTCAATAAGGAAACGAAAACATCGTTCATGCGTATGTACGACCTACCGTCTCCCTGAACGGTGTATTTCATTCCATTTATCAATCTATTATATATTTTTATATTCTGAATATATATTATATTTAAATCATGTTTTCCATTCTGGATGTAATTAATCATTATCTATGTAATCATATGAATAATTACAAGTTAAAACACAAATGATAAATGAAACAATTTTACCCAAAACACTACTTTAACATGAATTTACAATATAACGGGTAATATAAAGTCATAAGTGAACCATATATGATATCATAAAATGAATATGATTCCGTAATAAGTCAATGACATTATTTAAATCATTGTACAAGAGGTTTGGATACATACGAATCATATCAAGCATAAGGTTAAGGAAAACTATTCTAATCTCACTCTTATCCGAGATTGTTTTTTCATAAGTATTTACTGGGGTTTTTGTTATAATCAATGTCCATGTTTTCTAAAAATGTTTTCATGTATATTTAATTTCCTTTTTACACATTTTTGAATGTCACCACATGTTATGAAAGGAATCTTACTTTTGTTTACCACACGTGAAACTTTTTGCCTTTTCGGACAAAAGTACGAGGAGAATGTTATTTTTAACTTATATGGCGTGAATGGATTTTTACGGTTTCATAAGGCCTCCTTTTCATGAAGCTTTCTCTACAAGATTGCATGATTATTTTCAAAAAAAACCCTTTTCTTTTAAAATTGAATATCATTTTGTGAAAATAAAATGATTTTGAAGAAAAAAGGATATTTTCCTCAACAATTCATTTTAAGGGTTTTATCAAAACTAGTTTCCATCTAAAATGAAATTATTTAATATATTTATGTTTCAAGTATAATGTCTCCATTATTTACATGGTTTGATTTTTCTTATGATGAAATGATATCCATTTTTTTATATGGATTATGTTTTGATGGAATGATGTTTTAGAATCCCATTCTATTACATGGGTTATGCTATGATGTATGATTTATGATTTTGTGGCATAAGAAAGAATGATTTCATTATGAGATGGGTGGGACCTATATCTCCATCCAATGCATTAGGTAAAGATTTATATCTCATGAGATATACATGGATGGAATGACAGGTAAATATGGTTCAGTAATACCGGGCTGGAACGGTAAGTAAACTCGGTTCAGTAAGGGACTTTGTCCACTAAGATGGTTTTGGCAGCAATGCCTTGGCAACAATGGAAATCATAACATGTGATTAATGGTTTCCAGAATTACATGTTTTATTCCCATGCTATTTTATCCTGATTTATTTTCAATTAGGTTATATGCCTTATGTACTGCCATGTTTTCTGTCATTGCTCAAGATTTTGATGTTTAAACATTATGTTCATGTTTTTATGTTCAAATGTATATGGTTTGTTTATTCTCTCCATGCTTACCCTTACTGAGCATTTGAGCTCACCCTTTATATGTTTTCTTTTCCCCAGGATATAAAGAAAGGTTTTAGGTAAAAAAGGATGGTATTTATGGGAGATGTTGAAGATCATTCAACAAGATTAGAAGATTATATTCTGAGTTTCCAAAGACACTAAACTATTACGGTCTTTTGGTGTCTGTTTTTGTTATGAATTAGATATTATGAAAAAGTAATATAATGTCTATGTACATAAACCTTTGGGCCTCTACAGTTGGTATCAGAGGAAAGGATTAGTTATCCTTTGGAAACTAGGATGCGAAAACTTTAGTGATATCCCTAGAGATATTTCTATGATATGTCTAGGTATGTCCCTAAGGTTAAGTATAAGTATAGGTTATAGTCCTAGAATTACAGTAACAATATTTGAATTAAACCTAGATGTTAGATATTGAAGTTACTCCCCCTTGATTATGATTTTTCCTCTCACACTATTCTTTTTGGGTTTTAGGAAATGGCTAGAAACAGGAAGATTCATGATAATAGAGGATATAATCGACAATGGCACGAGATTTTTCATAAGAAACCAAATTAAATTAGATCTAGAGGTCCACATATCATTATTATTCTTAATCAGCAATCTCATAATATGATCAATAATCTCAACATTGGTAAGATTCCTGACTCAGCTAATAAGAGAAAGATGCAGTTTCATGATAATCATAGGGGAATGAAAGTTCAATTTCCCTCATGTAAATCATGTGGGAAGAGGCATCAGGGAGAATGTTTCAAAGGAACCAGAATATGGTTTGGGTGTGGAAAATAAGGACACAAAGCCTGTAATTGTAAAGGAAGGTTCAGTTAACACCGTGGACAAGGATAATGGTTTTTCTATGACATAAACAATGGTTAAATGTTTTAAATGTGGAATGTACGAGCATTATGAAAACCAATTCCCTAAGGGAATGTCTCATGAAGAGAATCAGTATGGTCATATGGGTAGTATTTATGTTGATAATGATGAAGATACTACAAATGATATTTGAGATGAAAGAATTGTTCAGGATTGGTCAATGGTTTAAGAAGGTATTGGAATGATAACATGTTTATCAAGAGTAATGTTGTATAAGTAATCTCATGGTACTATGGAATAAATAGACATCTAAGGATTTTTACACTATTTTTTTTCCTTATGTTTTTGAAAGTATATGTTGAACGGTACTGGTAACCATGAAAGGTTATTTAAATATTTTTGGAAAGCACCTAATTTGCGCGTAAATAAGGGATAATGAGATATTGTAATGTTTGATAGTATTAATGTGCTCATGACTGATATAAGGACAAAGTGATATCATTTTTTAAGTATATAGAATTCTTTGGATTTTGGTATGTGTAAATAGTTAAATTTTGACAGCATTCATGATTTGACTATGGTTCTATGATAATTTATGATTCAAGAGAATACATGATTCTGGTATTCACATGTTTTGAATGTGATCAAAAAGATATATCTTATGATATATGGGGGATAAATGATGGTATTCACGTGCTTGTTATGTGACATTTCAAGTAATAATTTTCTTTATACTATGAGATTGGATAGATGTATTTTGAATAAGCCAAAAGATTGGAATGAATTATTTTAGACATAAGATAGTATTGGTTAAGGATCTAATTTTTTTTCGATATTATTGATGGAATGTTATAATAGTGTAGTTTAAGAAATGGGACAACATGTTGAACGAGCGACAACCCGTCATGTCGGACAAGGCTGTGGGAATCAAAACCACAACCGAAGTGCGATAGGCCTTTATCACCTACCACTGGCCTACAGGAATTCTCTGGTTAGTAGAAACTGTTTTTATTTTATTATGCTGTTTAATTGATGAAGTATAAGTCCATTTTTGGAACCGTATATGATTAATCACACCAAAATGGACTTATGTATATAACTATTGCTAACCTTATGTTTGAGACATATAGAATGACCTTTCATTCGATCTGATGATCCGCTATCACTTCCGGGAAGACAAATTCAACTTCATTTCTTTAAGAGATGAAGTGGAAATTGTTCAGGGCATGAACAACAGTGAGATTGTACCAAAATCAAGTATGTATTTATTTTAATTCAAAAATTCATCAATAGGAGGGAAATGATTTTGAAAACAAAAAATGTTGTCCTAGTACTCTTATATCTGATGAATCAGATGGTACCTTAGATCATCACAAATTTATGGCTTTGTGATTGTTGGCTTTTTCATAGCCATGTTCTCTACCACTCTCCATTAGAACTTGATGGTTAGATTTCTCTTCCATATCCATATTTTCACATATTTTCTACTATGTGGAAACCCAGTGATGACTTAATTTGGGTAAATGATATGTTTCATACTTAAATTTTTAAAATTATTTTTTAGTATTCGTTTTTACGATGTGGGTTTCTATGAAAGAAACTCTCATGTAATAAACCATTTATAACCCCGAAGAATTTCGAGGGCGAAATTCATTTTAAGGGGGGTAGAATGTAACAACCCAAGATTTTATAATATATATTCTTTTTAATTTATGTCATATCTTCTATTGTATACTACACCAATATTATCTTGTGCTATACGCAATAGAGTATTAGCTTGCAGTATATGCAACACTAATCTTGGATCGTGTTACACACAATTTCATGTTTGTTTGATAGTAGTTATTCTACGCAACATTGAGTGTATATATATATATTCAATGTATAAATGAAATATGTTTGGATTTTTTTATATGCAACAACAAAGAAGGCTTGCACTATAGGCAACCCTGACTTGCCTTGCATTACACGCAATCATGACCTTCCTCTATAGCGTGTGTTGTACGCAATACCGGGTTTCACTAAATAACAATATATTATTATAATATTATTATGAACTAGCCGTTATGAATATTATTAACTAAATTTTGAATTTTATAACATTATTATTCATCTTACACATTTTCTATAACATTGTATAAGAATGAAATAATTTTTTTGGGTAAAATATGTATTTTTCAAAAAAATACAGTTTCACCGCCTTTTGATGGTGCACCCACTTTAAATATTGTTTTTGAAATTTTTATATGTTAAATTTTACAAAATAAAACTTTTCCTTGGAATCAGGATATAAAAATTTACTTCGGATAAATTTTTCATATTATTCTGAAAACTTTCATATTTTAATGAATAGTAAAAACACGCTATATTTTAATTAAAAACAACTTTTTTCATCATAATAATTTATATGGTTAAATTATAATATTAAATGGTTTTAAAGTATAAATAGAATATATTTTAACCATTTAATATAATTTTTTCATTACCATTAATTTTACATTGAATTCACAGGTAAAAACATTTCAATCTTTTGCAATGTTTTAACTTCTAAAACTCGTTTTCTTAACAACGGCATTAATTTTAAATTAATTTCTACAAATTCTGTGATTTGAATTAGGGAAAATGGATTCAATATTTGGAATTAGTAGTCCCAAATTATGTTAATAGGATACTTTTTATTTTTGTGCACTATGAATAGTAACTACGGTAAATTTTATTTACTGTAGTTAAACGCAAATCGGGTAATTGAGGGTAAATATAATATTATAAAATTACCATAACACTTGTTTTAATATAATTGTATGATTATATTTTATCCTATGTAATATTATGGTGGAAATGGAATCTATTGTAACCCACTTGGATTTGATTAAGACCTTTAATTTATTTTATTTAAATGAAAGTGAAATATGTCTCACTCAAACTTGAATAATTAAACTATTTTTAATATAATTTTATACAGAATAATAATTCCATTATAAATACTAGTTTTTAATCTAAAATGTTTTTATTTATCATGGTAATTTATTTGTAAATTTTAAGAGTTATTTATTTACCTTATTAGCTTATACATTAATGATGCAGAAATTATTTATTTAGTGAAAAATCAATAAAAGAGTTTTTATTGAAATACTAATACACATCAAAAGCCCGAAAAACCTGACCAAGACTTATTTTTAGTGTATATATAAACCCTAAGTATAAAATCGCCGAATTGGGGACCATTTGGATACTTATAAAGAATACTATGAAACTTATATTATTTTATTTTAAATGATTTCAAAGTTGTCACCTTCATAATTTAATAAATATAACAATTTATATGTTTTCATTTTAAGATGATAAATTCTATTAAAAGTACTATTATAAAATATATGATATTTATCTTCATCATAGGATTTTATTTTTAATTTTTATACAACATATAATTATATTAAATAACTATACATAAATGTTGTACTCATTATTTTATTAAGCGATATACCAAATAAATGGTTTTAAAAATATTAAAATAAATATTATATGAACTATTTAATGTTATCCACGAAATTTATAGACAAATTTTATATGTTAGGAATATATTAAATATTTTTTTTAGAATATATCCTCTTTGTGGATTTTATTTAAATTCAAATAATTGAATAATGTCAAAATTGACACTATTGTTATTTTATAAAAATAACATATTATAAATTTGTTTAAAAATCACAAAAATATTTAAAAATTATCAATTAAAATTATATGGTAGAAAATGTAATAAATTATCTAATTATGGAAAATTCCCATAACATATGTAATTATTTTTAACAATTTAAAAATTAGAGTCTTATTACCACAAATAAAATTAAATAGATTAAATAAGGATAAATCAAGTCGATAATGTTTAAAATAAATTTCGAAAATGTCTAAATTTTGTTTTTTTGATGATATTAAAACACTATCTCATCTAATATTTGTATTTGAGTCATTTTTTGAGGTTTTTAAGTGATGTTGAATTTATTAGAAATTAATATTTCTTATGTTACCAAAGGTGCCTCTCTCCTCCCTTATAAAAAGGGAACCCCTTCCCTCTTCTCTTCACACTCTTTTGAGCCTTGAAGCTTGGCCAAAACCTTCCAATTACTCTTCTCAGCCTCTCTAGTTATGTCATATAGGTTCTGGTATTCTCAAAATACCAACACTAGTACCCTAGGATGAATTTTAAAAGGAGGTGCGTCGAAGAAAATGTAATCTAAACTACTGATTCTTTCAAGTTTCTTTCTTCTTCAACTTCTTCTTATTTAGTTGTTTCATTATAAATTAATAAAATAAGTATTAATTTTATACTTATATGTTTTTATAAATATGAAAAAACCTTATTTCATCATCTATCCATCCTACAGAAAATGAAATCACCGTGTGTGCGTACGTACAGAATACCGTCTCCACGCCGTGGTGTAATCTGTTTTTCCACCACCACCTTACATGGATGGGTATAACGGAGTAAAGAAAAAATATATATGTTTATTATAACATCATATTGATTCTAATATATTATATAATCCACTCAAATTCCATTCAATAAATATGGGAATGATATCATCGCTCGTGCGTACGTAAGGATTACCGTCTCCACGACGTGATGAGATTCATTTTCCATGTTAACAATTCAAGAATGATTATAAAGTATATATAATAAGTAATCATGAAATATATGAAATAATAATTCTACTATATTTATGTATATATATATGTATGTCATCTATTTAATTCGATTCAATTCAATAAGGAAACGAAAACAGTGTTCATGCGTACGTACGACCTATCGTCTCCATGAACAATGTATTTCTTTCCATTTATCGATATATTATATATATGTATATTATGAATATATAGTACATATAAATCATGTTTTACATTCTTTATGTAAGTAATCATGATCTCTGTAATCATATGAATAAATACAAGTTAAAACAAGAACGATAAATGAAACGATTTTACCCAAAAACGATACTTTAACATGAATTTACAAAAGAACAGGTAATATAAAGTCATAAGTGGATCATATATGATACCATAACAATAAATATGATTATGTAATAAGTTAATTACATTATTTAAATCATTATAATGGAGTTTTGGTTACATATGAAGCATTTTAGACATAAGGTAATGGATAACTATTCCAATCTCGCTCTTATCCGAGATTGTTTATTCGTAAGTATTTATTGGGGTTTTTGTTATCATCCATGTCCATGTTTTATAAAAATGTTTTCATGTATGTTTAATTTCCTTTTTACCCATTTTTTAATTTCACCACATGTTATGAAAGTAATATTACTTTTGTTTACCACATGAGAAACTCTTTTACTTTTCCGACAAAAGTATGAGGAGAATGTTATTTTTAACTTATACGGCGTGAAAAGATTTTTATGGTTTCATAACGCCTAATTTTCATGAATATTCCTCTACAAAATTGCATGATTATTTTCAAAAAAACCTTTTTCATTTAAAATTTCATGGCATTTTGTGAAAATAAAATTATTTTGAAGAATAAAGGATATTTTCCTCAAGAATTCATTTAAATTGTTTTATCAAAACTATTTTCCATCTAAAATGACATTATTTAATATATTTATGTTTCAAGTATAATGTCTCCATTATTTACATGGTTTGATTTTTCTTATGATTAAATGATATCCAATTTTTTATATGGATTATGTTATGATGGCATGATGTTTTAGAATCTCATTCTATTACATGGGTTATGCTATGATGTATGATTTATGATTTTGTGGAATACGAAGAATGATTTAATTATGAGATGGGTGGGACCTATATCTCCCTCCAATGCATTGGATAAAGATTTATATTTCATGAGATAGACATGGCTGGAATGGCAAGTAAATCTGGTTCAGTAATACAGGGTTGGAACGGAAAGTAAACCCGGTTTAGTATGGGACTTTGTCCACTAAGATGGTCTTGGCAGCAATGCCTTGGCTACTATGGAAATCATAACATGTGCTTAATGGTTGCCACAATTACATGTTTTATTCCCATGATATTTTATCATGATTGATGTTCCATTATGATCTATGACTTTTGTACTGCCATGATTTATGTCATTGCTCAAGCTTTTGATGTTTAAACATTATGTTCATGTTTTTGAGTTCAAGTGTATATGTTTTGTTTTATTCTCTCCATGCATACCCTTTCTTAGAATTTGATCTCACCCTTTATATGTTATATTTTACCGAGGATATGAAGAAAGGTTTTAGGTAAAAAAAGGAAGATCATTGTGGGATATGTTGAAGATCATTCACCAAGATTAGAAGATTATATTCCATGTTTCCAAAGACACTAAACTATTACGGTCCTTTTCTGTCTATTTTTGTTATATATTAGATATTCTGCAAAAGTAATGTATTTTCTATGTACGTCATGATTTGGGGATCTACAGTACATACATGATCCATTACATGTCATCAACTAGGTTGAGCTATTCATTAATGATGTGGTGAGTTTTCTGAAGTACCTGGTAGAGATCGATAATCAACAGGAGTGGATCATTTTATGGTGAATGATTACTATACTGTGAATTTGGTGGGAGCACAAGAATCTCTAGGATACCCCTTGGGAGTTGGAGGCTTATATTCGTACTCAATACCCACATATTTTTTTGAGTATCCCTTTTTTTGGATTTCAGGGATGTAAACCCTATGGTGGGGATAATTTAATGACACTTAATTTCACTAATTTTATTTTCATAAATTAATTGAGAAAAATATAAGAACAGGTCCTGACATGACATGAGATTTCAAGGCCCAGTGTTCCCAGAACAATATGATTAAAATGTGTAAATCTTTCTTATAACAAGAATGAAATTTTTCCATAAAATGGGAATAAAATCTAAGTGTGTGATGGGATCAGAAATCAGAGGGTATGGTTGTTTTCAGATTAGTGAAATTACCTTAGGTGGTGCCTCAAATTGACCGACCTGGGTTGACTGTGAAGGTTAGAATTTGGGCGCAATTTTAATTAAAATATTATAATAAAATGATTTTTTTAACATTTTAGATTATTGTTTTTCAATGAATCCTTTTTCTAGAATTTAGTTTTATCACCATAACCGTGGAATTCCTCTAAGTCTTGGAAGGAAAATCCCTCGATGATGAATGTTGATGGGTCATGGATCGATGACGACACGAACCTTTATTCTCTATCAACGACTAATCTAACCATGAGGTAAAATTTTATATCCATATTTTATTTCCCTTTAGTTTTATCAGATACAACTATGAATGAAAACCTACCAATGAATAGCTGTATTTGTGGTTCGACTGATTGTGGGGTGGTTTTTTGCTTGCAGGGTTTGAATGGGGATTAGATATATTTGTTGATTTTTTATTAATGGATTTTCTAACATTAATGGATCAAGGCCAACACGAACAAGGCCAAGATCCTTTCATTGGGTGTTCATGTTCTTTATCTATTCCCCTTGAATCTATCATGTTATTAATGAATTATTCACCCTTTAATCCCTCATGTGGATGATCGATCATTGTGCCCCGATCTAGGGTACAATGATCCAAGACCAAAGGATTTGACCATGATATGGAATAGAAGGAGTGTCGCAGATGTGTGTCATGTTTTGTGGGAGAAAACGGCTTACGGCAGCAAAAAGATGCAATGTAAGGTAGGTCGCTTGTGGGGCAGTCAATAGTTAGGGAACGACGCTGCTGCGGGGACTAGTTCAGGGATTGTGTGAGGCGGAAATGGGCCACTAGTAGGAGGTCAACGGTGGAGGCAGCAATGCCCCAGTGGGTTTGGGATAGGAAATAACATAGTATAATGAGCCGCGGTAATGGTTTCTAGTGATGGAGGTGAAACATGGTCCGACTGGAACCTTGTGGGACCCCGTAGTTGCACGGGCTGTGGGAAGCGACTAGGGGGCCGCGACGGCGATAGTAGGACGTGGATCGAAGATGCATCGAAGGGGGAATGTAGTGGTAGTGATGTCGTGGGACTAGGTGGAGGATTCGGGCCCTCCACGTGAAATGTGGAATGGCTCCGCATTGACTAGAGGGATGCGAACATGCCAATATTCATTCGGCACACACTAACATGCCCAGAATTGGGGGCCATACTAGATAAGTCGGGCTAATTTATCAGCCCAGCTAGATATTCCAGTTAAGGATATGGAATTCCAATTCAGGATACAATGAACCATGTCATGCCAGGTTTACGGAAATTGGTTAGTCGGTTCGGTTGAACCGGGTCAGCTTTGGTCCGACATGTTGAATCGGACCTAGACCAAACCTAGGTTGAACTTTTTCAAACAAAAAGTTGTATCCTTCAATCCTTCAATCTGTTTGATGATTCTTTTTTTGTTGATGTGATCTTTGTGATTAGATGGTCCTTTGGAGATACTCTATGTGATTCTTTCAGAAAGTTGGAATAAGAACTTTTGGATTGAATTGTATATTCTCCCAGTATAAGCGTGTTATGAACGGAATCCTGTAGCTAGTTGTGAATTAGTGACTACGTGACTTGGGGGATACAAGCCAAATAGATTATTCAGGCACTATCTATGTTCCATTCACCATTGATGCTTCATGTGCCATTGACCGTTTGTATGCCATCAGTGGTTCCGGGACCATCGACGCTCCAGGCATCATCGATTCTCTTGGTTCCATCGATGTTTTGTGTGCCATGGACACTCTGTATTCCATCGACGTTCTGTGTGCCATCTATTCTCTATGCTACATCCATTATACATGCACCCCATGAAGCTTCATGATTCATCAACACTCTAGGTGTCATGGAAACTTGGAGATATGAGGATTACAACTTAAAATCCCTCTCTTCATGCTTTAGACTAATACCAATGTGAGATGAAAGTATTAACTATACTTCACGTGTTTCCTTTGTGTTTTACTTATTTTATTTCATATTGGTATTTTATCTGTGGTTTTAGGGTGTCCTACTGAGTATTATTTTACACACCCCTGTATGGTATTTTCCCACATATATTGTGTCTTGTATAGATAATCAATTCTTTGATTGAGTTATAGGTGGACCAGGACCTGGTGGTTCATAGAGGGATCATATGGGCATGTTTTACTCTTATAAATTCAGGAATCTATCTCACACCGACCGTTTAGGTGGGGTTTTCAACAGATGAGTTTCAGGAACTAGTGCATTCACGTGAAAGACTCTTAATTTTAGTGGGCTTGTAATCTATCCCTATCTACTTTTAGTTTCCTACTATCATATTATATTTTTGGATTCATAGTGGAATTAATTCTTGTTTACTTAGTGTTTTTTTTATATTTCAACATTTTGGGCATGATGATGTGTGTGTGTGCACATGTACATAGGAAAATTCCTCTCATTTGTGGGATATTCCTACCTACTTGTTAGTCTCTAGGCCCTGGTCAATTGGAGGTGGTCTTGGGGTAGTCACAACATGGGCCCCTCTAGGATGGGTCGTGACAATCAGTCCCTATCTCACACATAATGTGTATTTGAAACATTATTAACTACACCATACAATTTTCATCCATTCCTTATGTCCTAGAACATTATGCCTAGGACCATGTGGGTATTTGGAGCCTCAGTAATTGTATCACACTTGTTTCTCAATCAATTAATCATATATAGATATTTGGAGTATCATTTTTTGTACCACACTCATATATAAAACAATCACATATATCACATGTACAAAAATATCACATTTATTAACTCACAAATTAATTAATCCGTTACAATGATTTCATATCCATGTCATTCCATTAAATAATTAAACAATTAATTAAACACATCAATTAAATTAATTAATCAAATAATTAATGAATCCCATCAATGATTTCAATGTCATAAAAACATGTTTTTCTTAATTCAACAATTAATTAATCTACATTTATCAATTACATAACCACAACCTTCTAAATTAATTAATTCAACAATTAATTTTTAAATCCACAATCCCAATATCCGATAATTAATTCATCAATAAATTTCTCAATTCACAAACCCAATATCATATAATTAATTAATTAATTTTTTATTCAATTCACAAACCCAATATTCAAAAATTAATTACACAATTAATTATTCATTACATAATTTTAGTTAACCATAATTATTCAATAATTAATTATTCTTGATTCATAATCCCTTGATTAATTAATTTACCAAATTAATTATTTTAATTACCAATCCAATTGCTAAACGAAATATATAAATTTTGAAATTACATATATATAATTGAAATCGGGACTATGGGATATTAATAATAGACCACCTACCTCAATTAGATGACAAACACTCACTAATAGAAATCTCTAATTTGAATGAAATAATATAAATTAACGTGGTCTATAATAGAAAACTAAATATAGAATAAAATGAATCACGATCAATCAGATCGTGATCTCTATCTAATAGTCCTAGTTCTCTTTCCTAAATATATATATATCCAATAAAAAAGGGGTAAATTCAATTAATTAAATATATAATAATTTTAGGAGTATGGTAACCCAATTTTTATGATATTTACATACCAGAAGAGTTGTGGATCTACAATCATGCCTTTGAATTACCACGAACTGATGTCGAAAGACATAGAAATTCATATAGGAGACTCCAAAATTAAGATAATTTAATTACGGGTGATTTGGGATCTATTTTGGGTTAATATGGGGATCAAGAAATTTTAAAATCATTTTTTTGGTTAATTACAAATCCGTGAATGGTTTTCTATGTAGAGGAGCACAGTTTAACAAACAGTGAGCCTTATTCTTTAAACTATTCAAGGGGGTTCATAGTTTCTCCTCATTAGGAACATGGTTTGAAAAACTGTGAACCATTGATGAAATTCCCCTCTATTTGGTGTTTCAAGGTTTGATAGTCTCGAGCCCATAGTTTGGGAATATCGTGCACCAACCCTCCACATTCCCTCTTCATTCTAAATTTCTCATTTTTCACCCAAACTCACTCCAATGTGAATCCAAGATAAAAAGTACTCAAAAAATTCAAAAAATTATATGAAAGGAAACCTCGGACAACTCAAAAAAGGTCAGGTTCGTATTATCTTCCCACTTTATATTAGCTCATTCTTGAATTATACTCCAAAGTATCTCTATGATTCTGAATCAAAAATATTGGGCCATTTATCATGCATATCTACTCCAACATCCCCTTTTTCCTCTTGAACAAGACCATGTTTCCTCAATTAACATACTATCAGAATTTTTTTTCCCTGAACCACTATCTCACTATAATCCAACACATGTATCAAATGCTTCTCAAAGGATGCATCTAATTCAAACTCAACATCATCCACATAGATCACATGAGAATGTTTGGGGTGATACTCCCAAAGTTGTGTATGATGGAGAATGTCATTCATTTCACTATATCTCCATGGAAGGCTCAACCGGTACTCCACGGCCCGATTATCTCCACAACCTCAAATTGTAAAATGATCCTGGGAACCAACTTTTACTATCTCCACATCATGTGGGGACCCAATATAGGGGGAAATCTTAAGGAATGCATAATCACCCTCTATAAACTCTAGGTTTCGTTGATATCTATTAGCATATGACTTATTTATACTCTGAGTTGTATCCATATGCTTCCAAATCAGCTGAACCTTATTTGATGTCTCCTGCACAATACTCAATCCCAAAAAATCCAACTCAACCCCTTACAGAAAAGTGGTGATCTGCATGAACTATATTAGAGAGCCTTATATGGTTCCATCTATATAGTTTCCTGATTATGTTTATATCGGAAAATTTCACCAAACCTAGGTGATTCTCTCTAGACCCAATAATGTCTAGAACACACACCTGAAGCATATCCTTCAACACATATATATTACTTTCTATCATCCCATCAATCTATGGGTGGAAAGTCATACTGAAAAAAACCTATATACCACATTCCCTATGTTAGCCCTACCATAAGCACAAAGTAAATTGTGATCCATGGTATGAAACATTACTCTCTAGAACCCCATATACATGGAATATCTCAAAAACATACAATTCTCTAAAATTATCCACTGAGAAATATCTCTTATTGGGAAAAAAGGAACTACTTTAATCAAATGGTACACAATAACAAAAGTAGAGTCATTATTCCAGTGTGTTATCAGGAGACCCACCAAAAATTCTGTGGTAACAACATCCCACTTCCATTCTATAATGGGTAATGTATGTTGTAAATTATTAGGTCATTGAATCTCATACTTCATTTGATGACATCTGTAACATCATATCATGAAACATACTATATAATATTTCATCCCTAGCCACCAAAACTACTGATATAGGTCACCGTACATTTTGCTCGAACTTGGATGCACCACCCACATCGAGGCATGAAATTCATGAATTATCTCCTCTATTATACATGTAGGAACACGACCCCATTTTCTAATATATATGATCACAAATTGAGCAATGATCTTATCTAAATGTGGCTCCCCACCTTCAAGGATTTCCCTAAAGTACAAAAAATCAAACTCCTCCTATATCTTATCCCCTATGCATCTCAAAAATATAGAATCAAGTGAAACTAATATGACTTTCATCTACTCCTAACTCTCATAAACCAAAACATACATCTAAACTAAAGAGGTCATCATTTTCCACTCAACACTAGACTCCTAAACTGACTCAGTATAAATTTTCATTCTTAAAGTGTTAGAAACACTATTTCCCTTCTCGAACGTATATAATATCTCAAAATCTAAAGAAAAAATATACTCAACCCATCTCCACTATTGGAGATTTAAATCTCTCTATTAAATTATATACTAAAATATCTTATGATTAATATACATAGTAAAATTTCCCACCAAAAGATAATGTTGTGAACACATCAAATCATAATCCACTATAGCTAACTTGAGGTCATGTGTATATTAGTTACGTTCACATTGCCTACACTATTGATATCCATATTCCACAACTCGATCTCCCTACATTAACATTTATCTATTTCCAATCCCAAAAGCATCACAAAATAGGTATACTTCTCACCTTACATGGATGGGATCACGATTGGTGACGATGCCAATAGATTCTTCAAATTCTAAAATGAATTTTTGCTTTATTTCATAATTTAAAACTTTTTCACCATCTTTTTCAAGCCCAAATATGGTGTTCCAAATCATAAAAATTCCTGGATGAACCTCTAGTAATATCATGATAAATTATGAAATCAACAGATTTCAAAAACATTCATAACATTATCCTTAGATACAACTACCCGAACCTTATCTAGGTCCTCTAACTCACATTCCTCTGAGATGATGTTCTGCAATAATTGTACCAAATAAATATAAATCTGACACATAGATACCATGGTGTATATTTGATGCTCATTTATTATACTGAAGACTGTGTCAAGATGTTGGTCATGATCATCATGTGTCTCTATGTACACCAATATTTCATCTGGAAACTAATCCAGGTACAGATGGAATATTTTGTTCATCAAGGCCATAAACATTGCCAGTGTGTTCGTAAACCAAAATTGAATTATAAAGAACTCTTATATGCCAAACATTATTCTAAAATTAGTCCTCAGTATATCAGAAGGTATAAATTGCAAAAAATTATAACCTGATCTCGTGTCAATATTGCATAAAACACAAGTTATTATCAATTGGTCAAACAGATCATCAATTCATAGAAGAAGATATTGGTTCTTCACATTCATCTAGTTCAACATCTTATAGTCAACATATTATCAAAAACTCATGTCATCCTTCCTTACAAATAAGACTGGATAACCCCCTGGAGACATACTCAGATCGATAAACCCACTACCCATCAACTCCTATAATTTAGTCATGAGACATTGAAGCTCTATTGGTGCCATTTTTTATGGTGGAATATAAACTGGATCAACCCCCATCACGAGATTAATATTAAATTCCATATCTCTCTAAGGTGGAATCCATAATAAGTCTTCAAGAAATACATCTTGAAACATTTTCACTAAATGTTGAAATATATCCTTTTTTTACCTCCATCATCCAATAATAGACTAGAAAACTACATGGTAAGATCCCCCTTTTGCTTATGAACTAGCCCTATAAATCCCTCATGGATATCTCACTCTCCATGGTGTACATATTTTTCACCCATGGGATACATAAATGTCACTCTCCTAGGGTAAAAACCATTGTGCGATCTGTATACCACTAACCAGTTCATACCCATAATTATGTATATGACTAACATATCTTGTATATAAATACCCCATATAAAACTACACACCCCAACCTCAAGAGAACACCCCTTGTATAGGAATATTTTCCTTCACCATACTACAAAATATGTGTCTATAATACTCACCCTACTTATCTTGAACATTTTATATAAATATATATATCTATATATCTAGTTTTTCTATCTTCTGAGCTGGAGTCTCTAAGTGGTCAATTATATTCTTGATGGAATCAGTCAAGAACACGACTACTTCAGGTCCACCCTCACTGATAAATGTCAGAGGGTGATGCAACATAAACTACCTCATCAGATCACACATGATGCTCAAAACTCATCCTTGGTCTTAATCCAAAAATTGTGTGAATCAAGCAGTGTTCTCATAGAAATGTTGTCTTACTTCCTCAACCAACACAATCATAGCATCAGGTTCACAAAATAGAGGAGAATCTCTATCCATATCACCATGTTTCCATCTCAATAAAATTCATTCTGGATTCATATCCCTAAAATTCCAAACACATGTCTTCAGAAATATAACACAACTTTTCACATTTATGTAGGAGGAAGTCACAGTATGGAACAAAATGTATTTTCCCAAAACCTCTCAACATGTTCAAAATTGTGGGGTTATCACTACCCCTAACCATCCTACATATAGGTCATGGTTAACAAAGGGTATACTAATTCTCATCTTTCAAGATTTATTAGACGCCCATTTGTTAACATTTTTAAAAAATTTGAAACATTAAGATTTTGTAATAGGTACTTTTTCAGATCAAATTTCACTAGCAAGGAAAACCATTTCATGTCCAACAACTTGCCAAAAAACATGATTTCCCCATGGGTGCCTAAAATGATCTATGTCACGAAATAATACTGAGTAACAATAATGATATATGATGACCCAAATCTCATGTAATTTTATCCCATGAGTCAAATATGATAAAAAAATCTATAAAATAATCACATAACACAGCATATGCATCACTGAAGGAGAAATAACATCAACTGTAACAAAAATCATTAATAACAATCCCACCCTAGGTACCTGGTTTTTTCCCATATACATTGGTTAGCTACACCCTTTCATGACCTCTTAACAATGGCTCAAATCATCCTATTATTTTATCTACCATCCTTATTAGTATGAGAAAATAAAAAAATTAAAAAAACTTCTCTGATACCACTTTGTAATGTCCCGACCCATGTTCCACATAATGGTGCACCGAGATGAACCACTACCTAACATCAAGTTCAACTTCATGTATGAAAAAAGTTTGTCGACTAGAATTGGGGGTCCAATATTGATCATAGAGAGTCTATACACACTTTATTAATGTTAACAAATAGTGGAAATAAATAAACAACCAATTTATATAACCATAACTGAAAATATCAGCATCACAAGATAACCAAAACATTAAATACAATACAAAATTTGAATCGAAGATATTCCCTGGTAATGTACATTCAATGTGTCAGAATGAAACTCAAAATTAAAGACACTAACAACTCCCATGATGGCTTAGAACCATGAATAACTGCCTTATCCATTCCCCATCTCAATTATATATCTAATTCAAGTCATTTTCGCATTTCATTTCCTACATACATTATATATATTCGAGAACTAATATGGAAGCCTCAGTTGGTGTGATTATAAATAAGAATTCCCCCACCAATAGAGTATAAAAAATATATTCATATTAGTGTATACAGTTGTATAATGAATAAAATTCATCCAATTAAGTAAATATTTTACAATTATTCAATTTTTTCTTTATTTAACTTCATTAATCAATGGGATCCCAAGGGCACCTTAACCATGATACTTTTATCTTCCCATGAAAGAGTCTAAACCATATCACATATATAATTCACAATTAATCAAAAAAATTGTATTTCATTATCCATTCCACTTGAATTTACAATACATATAATTGGAACCATAGTCCAATGCAAATATTTTGGGTGAAGATCAATATTCCATCACCCTCTGATTATTTGGAGAATTATTTCATGTCTCACACCTCTTGGATATTTGGAGTATTAGTCCCTATCCCATAGAATTTTCTTGCATGGCTTAGGTCCTAGATTTCCTTGGCTAGGAACCCATGGGTATTTGGAGGACCATTACATGTCATACCCTCATTTCTCAATCAATCACATATGTGTATTAGGAGAACCTGTTTGTATCCTACACATGTATATAAAACAATCAGATATTTCATACGTACCACAATATCACATTAATTAACTTAATAAATAATTAATCCAACACAACAGTTTCAAATCTATATCATTCCATTAAATAATTCAATATTTAATTTGTCACATAAATTCCATTAATTAATCAATTAATTAATTAATCAGATAAATGATTGTATAATCAAGAAAAAATACATTAATTAATTCAATAATTAAATAATAAATTTTTTACAATTACCTAAACATTATATTCTTCATTAATAAATTCTTAAATTAATTAATCAATCCACAATCCTAATATCCTATAATTAATTCAACAATTAACAATTCAATTCATAAACCCAATATACTATAACTAATTTTATAATTAATTATTCAATTCACAAACCCAATATTCCATAATTAATTCAATAATTAATTTTTCAATTCAAAATATCAATATCCCATAATTAATTCAACGAATAAATATTCCTGATTCTTAATCCCTTAATTAGTAAATTTTCAAAATTAATTAATTAAATTAGGAACTCAGTTTCTAAATAAACCCTATAAATTTAACAATTACACACATGTACTTAAAATAATTGATGATGTATTTGAATAATAGACACCCTACATCAATTCATTGAAAAAATCTCACCTATGGAAATTCCTAATTAGTGGAAAATAATGGCGAAGAACGAGATCATTAATGGAAACATAAATCCACAATCAAAAGATTCAAGATCCATCAAACCTTTATCTAGATCTAAAAATACTAGGTTAAGATCCTAAAAAACTAGATCTAGATTCAAAAAAGTGGTTACTATCCCCTAAATAATGATAGAAGATTAGGGAAAGAATGAAATCCCAACCGAGATGATATTCACATACCAGTAGTGGTGAATATCTACAATCCTAGTGTTTAATTACCAAGAATAGATGTTTAGAGCATAAGGAAATCTGTAGGTGGCCTCCAAAATCTAGATAATTTTATTAGAGACTGGTTGGAGTCAAATTCGGGTTAATATGGTGGTTTGGGAAATTTTAAATTCATTTTTTGGGTTAATTAAAAAGTCATGCATGGCTTCTTGGGTAGGGGCATAAGGTTTTTGAATCCATACACCTTTACCATGAACCTCTTTTGGGGGGTTTAAAATTTATATTAATACGGTGAATGGTTTTACGAATAATTTTTTAGCCATAAAATCACCTTATTTCTATGGTTTCACAGTTTTTCCAAAAAGGGCACACATTTTGGGAATTTTTTTCTCCAACTATGCATTTTCTCCCTACCTTTAAAAATTCTAAATTTTCGATTAATCTCACCCCAAGATACATACCAAGAAAACTTACTCAAACAAGGGGAATAGAGTACCTAAACAATATTGATACCACTCCAAAAAAATGTTAAGATATTATTATAAGTATGGTATCAATAAAACAAATCCCATGTTTATTATATGTAAAATGAATGGTTTTTTCCATTAATGAATATAAATAAAATAAAAATATATTTAAAATAATTCTTTATGAAATTATAATGATGTCATACTCAAGAAAAATAACCAAAGGTGTGATATGATATGTTCTAAATATAGATAGATTATATTATTTAGATAATTTTAATTAGAAAACATACCCTTAAGTTTTGGATTGATCCCCACCGATAAACCTCTTTTAACCTTAACCACGATAAATTTTTTTTAAAATTATTATTATTAATTATTATAAAAATTTATGTTGAACTTATTACATAACATTAATTAGTATAATTAAAAATATTTATTTCATCATAAAAAATTTAATTCATATAATTATAATATTTTAATTTAAAATTAAAACCATAAAATATGATGAAAAAATGTTTTATAGAAACGATTTTTTCTTAAGTGTAAAATTTTTTTACTCAAAAGTAAAATTATTTTCAATAAAATATATTGAATTATTTATAGTATTAATGAATAATTTTTTATATTAAATTATTTTAAAACAAAAGAAATATTTTTAAATTCATTAAATGAATAAGTCATTTTTAATGAAAATCAGTAAATTTTACTATTCATTGAAAAATAAATCTTTTTTGAGGATTCCAAAAAATTTCACTCTAAGATAATTCAAAAAAAGTATTTAAAAATGAGGCCTATTTTTAAAATAATTTCTACAAAACTATAGTGTGTATTTGGTATGATTTTCTCAAAATTGAAATAAGTATCATATTTGAGTAAAAATGTATTTTTATAGCATATAGTGACTTTATTAAATGTTAAGTACTTATTTGTAATAATATTATATTCCTATAAAACATTTATAAATAATTATCAAAATTTGGGTATTCCAATTCATTTTTTCAATTTAATTCTTAGGATATAATGGTATAATACATTATGGTTCATTTTGATGTAGTTTCTCATGTATTAAATTCTATCCAAGAAATTAAACTTATTTGAAATGAAATATATCATTCAATATAATAATATTAAATCACTACTTGATGGGTATCTATTTTCAAATTTCGTGTCTGATTAGATAAATTTTATTTATATTGAAGAGCCAAAGGAATGATAGATGAGTAAAACATTCTCGGTCCTTTAAAAATTTGGTGAAATTCCATTCACCACACCTAGAAAATTTGGTAGGATTACCTCTATATTTCTAGGTTGATTGCTTATATATTATTTTCCACCTTGACCACTTCTTATCCCTATTGTTACAAAAGACATAATTTCGATAAAAATACATATTAAAATTATTATTACAAGGATAAAACTAATCTTAACTTTTAATTTTACGACATTCCATTTCCCTTTTTAAAATTATGATTACACCAATACAAAATATATTAATTTTACCCGTAGGTTCCATAACGAAATTTTCCGCATACGAGGAAAATATAGTAAAATATTTTTCATAAGTGGACATTGAGTCTTTTTCTAAATTCTTCATGTCCAAAAAATTCCTCAATTATAATTCAATATAATTTTAGAAAATATTTCACTAGATAAATATCCCTAAATATCATCCACTCCATATAATCAACATCAAATTTCTTCCTAAAATTATTAATAAGAGAAAACCATCAATCAACATCACATTCAAAGAAATAAATATAAAGAGTTAACTATTAATTTTCTATACTTCAAAAAACATCAAGTATTATATACAATTTATTATTCTATCCTTCACATTTCACTATAGAAAACCATTTATTTTACACAATTTTACATGATTTTAAGGATAATTACCTTGATATTTTAACCAATGATCAAAAATTGTAGTTTCTTTGTAATATTAGGTATATAATTAGAAAACATGAAACTAGAATAAAACAACATTTCATTAATCTCCATAATAATGTATTAAATCCCTTTGATCTCCTATAACTACATAGGATAACCTTGGGAATACATAAGAAAAGGGATGATCAAAATAGACCAGTAAGAGAATAAACATGGAAATAAATCATAGCACATGAGTTAGAAGGAATATTTTGATCACACTAAAGGAATAAATCATGAACAAACATTTATAATAATAAAATATATAACATTAAATAGTATGTTAATAGAAATATTGTAATGTTGTATAAACATATAACATGACATAAACATGAGTCAAATATATCTACCAACACTACATAACATTGTGAATAATGTCCCATAAAGGATTAGGTTCACTCTCTAATCCCAAACATGACATCTCATGAAAGTAAAAAATTACCCAATACATTGGTTAATTATCTATTTTAACCCGTCATAACATGTTATTGCATATATGTTCTACATAATAAAATTAAACATAAGGAAGAAAACAATGTTTACCCACAGAAGGACATGGGGTTTGTGACCATGTCACAAGGAATAACCAAAGGGTGGATCATAGTGGTTTCAATGAAATAATTTATTTATGTTATTATTGGACATTAATAATAGAAATATAAGAATATATCTATAATAATTATGTATAACTTATGTGAAAAATTTAAAAATACTTCATATGAAATTTTAAAAATATTCCACATAAGTATAGTTTTATTGAAAAGAAAGAAGAGTTTCAATGAATGTAAAGAATAATTATTTCTATAAAAAAATATATTAATTGAAAAATTCAAGAAACAATATTTATTTAATATAATTTAATTTGTATTAAAATAGTTTATGGATTGTATTTGATAATGGTTAAGACATTGGATGTTTCTTCAAGTTGTGCTAGCTTATCGAGAGGAATTGAGAAGAGAATATTTTAAAACATGTATTTCACCCTAAAATAAAGATTATTTGAGATATATAAACATTTTTCAAATATATAAATATAATTAAGGAAAATTATATAAGAATAAATAAGAAATTCATTGGGTTAAATGGATTGAAATTATAGCTCAAGGGAAAATTTGGAGGTTCATATAGATCCATTACCTTATGTAAGAATACATTATGCAATTGAAATTAAGGTCCTAAATAATAAAATTTGATTACTCAATTTCATAATTCATAACCTATTAAACATGTATTTTATTTATTTTAATTTTATTGTGTTCATTTATGACCATTTAAATTAGATATAGAGTTTCATATCATGGTTTTGGGTCCATTCATTTCCTGGTTTCATGGAAATTTCGCTTGTTTTCAATTATCAATGTTCTTCCCAAATGGAAATAATTATAATTGTGTGAAATTTTATGGTATTAATGAACATAAAAAACTTTATATGGTCCCATTAATAATTTTTTTCTAGTATTTGGATTATTAATTTTATAAAATTTTAATGATAAATGAATTGTCTATTTTTGTAGTTTTTTTTCTACAAACTGGTAATGTTTTATTTAAAATTATGTTTATATACAAGTTATAGATCATGAATAATGTTATAATATACATAATAAAATATTTTTTGACCTTAATAATGGTTTTATTACCAACCATCAGGGTAGTAATGTAAAATGAAAACTCATCATCCATGAAGGCAGTAAACTGGCATATTACGAATGATGTTTTCATGTTTAGAATAAAAGTTGAAGATAATATATTTGATTATGGTTATTCCATTGACACAAAAACATTATAGTATTTATATTATAATGGAGTTATAATTATTCTTTGGATAGTGTTGGTAACGATATCATAAGTAAAGAAAAGGAATTAAAAAGACAATGATATAATATTTTTCCTCTAGATTGTCATCTCATTTGGAACCTCCATAAGGAACTTGAGTTTGTTATTTTTTTGAGACTAGAAGATCATGGAATTAAGGAAGAGTATTGGGATAGGAGTTATATAAATTATTTACAAGTTACAAGTATTATAATGTGTGAGGATAATGGGTGGTGAGGGCTATCATTATAGGGGAGGAGAGGGGTGATTTTAATTATTATATTCATTAGTTTATTATTTTGGATAAGACTATAGATAGTGTTCATTAAAATTACTAAATACAGTATAAAATTCATGATAATTCAAAACAATGTATGCTTACATCATTTTAAAAACATCTATGACTCAAAAATTCATACACCTATCTTATAATGTCGACTACCACAGTTTACCATATTTCACTACTCATAAAAAATTCAACTATTTTATAAAAATCCAATAAAACATTCCCAAAAAATTTTATGATATTTATATTCTAAAAATAGAATCAATTTTATGAAAATAATTTTCTATGTATGAGAAACATATTTTTAAAATAAAAACATCATTGGTTAAGAAACAATGATTTTAATATTATAAAAGATTTTATAAACCATTAGAAAATTAATTAAGGGCTTATAGAATTCTATTACAATTTTAATAAAACATATTAATAATTTATAAATTTATTAAATAACGAAAACAAATCGTATAAAATACATTCATAATAAAAATGTAAATAAATATTTACATTTTACAAAAATACCAACACTAACATAATGATTTTTAAAATATTCATTTAATTAAACCATAATATAAATATATCAATTTTCAATTATAAGTTACCCAAAATGTATTTTATACTTTCATTGAGGAGGTTACTATTCTAATGTTCAGATTATTATTCCAAATAGACTAATTTATATTTCTATGGATAGATTAATAACGATCATATAGGTTCCTTAATTTCTATAAATTCCTCTTATTTCATTTATTCTTTATTAATGTATATTTTATCTTATGGTTATATATATATAAATATATTTTAATTTTAAAAATAAGTATTATATTATTAACACTTTGTTTTACTTCTACAAATTTTTCTTGATTGTTCTCATTCCAATGGATCAACCAGATCCAGATTCTCCAATTCAGGTTATCTTATTTTCTATTTATTGTCCTACTATATTATACGGGATTATTATGGTTTTATTTCTATTATAAATTATTCTTCTTATTTTATTTGAATAATTTTTTTGTAGTTTTCTCTCTGTGATGTATGTTTTTATGACAAAGGAAGGGAAATTCCATTGATAAAATTATAGATCGTTATATCCCCCCTATGAAATTTATCCATTGAAATTTTATTTTTGATACTAAGGTGGAAAAGGTGTGGGTATTTATCCTTCATTGATTCCTCTAGTTTCCACATCACATATTTATATTAATGGTTTCTCCCTATTAATTTGGCTAGGTGAGTTGTATTTTTACGTAGTACCTCATCTATTCGATCCAAAGGCCTTATCGTCTTCTCCTCATAAGAGAGATCATTTTCCAACTGTACCACATCTAAATTTTTTACACATATTAAAATTAATAGGTGAGTTGTGTTGTTACACAATACCTCATCTCTATGATTCAAAATCTTCATCAATTTATCCTCATAAGAGAGATCATTTTCCATCTATAACACATCTCAGTTTATTACATGTGATGGATCTAGTATATACTTCCTCTGTATGGATAATGGAATACATCCTTTATGTGAGATATTTTTGGTGTATGTTCTAGTTTATAGGCCATAGTTTTGACAAGATCAATAATCTCAAAGGGGATGACATACTTAGGACTTAACATTCCATTGTTACAAAATATCATGACTCTATTCCTTGGAGATATTTGGTGGAATCAATTTCACAAACCTCAAACTCTACATCCAATTTAAGATTGTCTTTATAGATCATAAGTAAACATTGGGAAGCCTAGATATATTTTTTGAAGGTCTTCACCATTTTTTCCATTTCCTACACCATTTCAACTCCCATATTCTTATGTTCACCTATTCCATCCCAACATACATGTGTTATACACCTTTTCCCTTAAAGGGATTCATATGGAGACATTTTTTGGATTTAGTGGAAAAAATTGATGTCATATAAATCAACTAGTGGAAGATGTCAATCCCATCCTATATTTAAGTGCATTAAAAATGTCCTCAACATGTCTTATAGTAATTTAATAGTATACTAAGATTTTACATCAGTTTGGTGGTGATAATACAAACTGAAAATAACTCAATATTTAGAGCATGTTGGTGAATTTTCCAGATCATAGAGTTACCTCTCAGATCATGATTGGATTTAAACGATAATGGTACTCTATAGAACCACACCACCTCCCTAATGTATATATGTGAATTTTTTTCTAGTGATAAGTCCTCTAAAATCCAAATAAAGTGAATTGTCTTTGTAAGACAATCCACAATGACCCAAAAAGAATTATTTCCTCTAAATTTATTAAGATGTTTAGTGGAAAAGTACATAGTGATGTTTTCACATTTCCATGTAGGTATGGTAAACGGTTGTATCATCCCCTTAGTCATTTAACTTTCATCCTACATTTTCTAACATACCTAAGGCTTCATATAGACTCGACCTTATTACATTACATAATTGTGAATTTTATTAAAGAATTCACTTCCTTACACATTGTGTATATTTTCATGATTAGTTCTTTAGATAATTGGGAAAATAAATACCTAAAATTTCACATTTATACATACATATTACCATAAAAACAATATCCATTTCTTACAAAATATAATACTTTCGAAATAAAATATATTTTACTTTAAAAATATTGATAACATTTAACATAGCTTTTTTCTTTGTTTTAAACATCCTTATAACCTATAAAAATTATTTAAAATCATGGTATATGAATAAAATTTTTAGTAAGTTATATAAAGTGACAGTGGAAAAACAACATTCCATGAATACATGTAAACATATTATTTCATTTTCAAAACAAAATATTTTTCACCCATACAAACAAACATTATGAAAATTAATATTTCAATGAAATTTAAAAATAAATATAAATAACATAAATAGAACAAAAAAGGTGTCTTGGGGCATCAGTTAATTACATTTTTACACTCTTGACTACCTTATAATTCATCCCTCATGGCTAACTTATTATGAAACCATCACGATTACACTTGGAATAACCTTATGACCAACCTCAAACTTACACATACCCAATTAATTGAAGGAAGATATAGGTCCCACTTTTTACCATAAAAATTTCCCAAGAACTATAACAAATTATTCAAACAAGAATACTTGAATAAAAACATTCAACTTGAATTTTGTAAAACTGGAAGTTTATAAGAGGATTTTATAAAAAAATCACTTTCAACTAACATATAATTGATATGAGAATTAATATAACCAAATGAATATGTGTATAAATTGTAAATACACATAATAAAACATAATATAATAAAATATTCATCACAATAATGACCTCAAAACCACATAATTAATGAAGTAGAAGGATAACCCAAAGAATGGAAATTGGGTTAGGAATTCACATTCCTCGAGTTTGCCTTACATAAAACTTGTTTAAAACAGATATATTAAGGTTTAAATAGTGTTATAAGTATTTTAAATACACCTATTAATTTTTATAAAACCTTATATGAAAATTTAATAACATCATTTCACTCTTTAATTATTAGTATTGTGTTCCTTCTATTGTTTTGGGTTCATTCTATACATGATTTCTATGGCCGTTTTGTATTTTATTTTTTTATCATCAGGAAATTAAACTCCAGAAGTGGAATGAAATGGTATTAATATGTTTAAATAATATTTAATGATACCATAAATCATTTTTTATCATATATGATGATTATTAATTAGATTTAACTTTAATAATATTTATTTTGATCATTTCTGGAAGTTTTCCGATAATCATGAACAGGTTTTTTTATATAATTTAATTTCATTCAAAGAAGTTCATTCCAAAACATAGAATAGGTTGAATAGTGCAATATAAATTATGTTTAAATAATTAAAATGGTATTATAACCATATTTTAAAGTTGTAATGGAAATTGGAAACACATCCTCAATGATTTTGGTAAATTGGAACAATATAAATGGTGTATTTATAAGAGGTGGATGAGATGAAGTAAGTTGAGAAATTTAACCATCAACATGATAAAATAAAGAATATATATGACTCTATAGATTTCATGTCTCTTGGATAAGCATTAGGGGAAGAGTTTATAAGAAAAGAAATAAAATTGAAAACAAAACACAAGAAAATGAAAAAGGATCTTTACCTCTTGATCTCTTCTCTTTGAGATCCTCCATAAGGCATTTAGTTTTGGAATTTTGGTGAAAACAGTAGGTCTTGTACGTGGGTAAGATCCTTTGGAAGGTTATCGATCATAATTTAGACAATATTCAATTCTTTAGAGATGTTTGAGGAATAGGGTATGATGTTGGAATTTATTATGGAGGAGATAAAAGTTTTTCCATTATTTTAATCATTAGTTAAATATTTTTTTCAAAAGACTATGAATAGTATTTATTTTTATGACCCAAAAAGTAATTTCATCTTGTGAGTTCAAACCAAGGATGCATACTTGATCCACAATTCTTAGAATAGTTATATTAACTCATAATTTTATACACCATTTTGCCGTATTTCATTACTTATAAAAAATTCAAGTATTTCAGAAAAACCCCCAAAATTCACCCTAACCATTTTCCAACATGTAGAATTTAAAAATGAGAACCATTTTATGAAAAAAAAACTATAAATATGAGGAAATTAATTTTTATAAAATTCATATTTTATTCCAAAAATAACACTTAAAATTACGACTGGTCTTATATCACCTTGAAAAATTAATCAAGATCTCATTGTCTTATAAACATAAAAAATTAAAATCATAAAATTATTTATTATTCATTAAGGTCATATTAATATTTATAAAACTATTCATAAGGTTATGTTACTATTCACCAAAAATCTTGTTGGTCCTATTAGACTCCAAATAAATTACTGATCGCAATCGTAGATGTCTGTTTTTCAAAATTTGAAACATAGAAGCAGAAAAATTATGTTTAATGTCTAGATTATAACACTCTTCATAAAAAATCTCCATTTTATATAGACACATTGTTTCGTGCATTTTAATTTAATTTTAAAACCTTAGGGTGTTACATTCTCCCCACCTTCTTGAAATTACATCCTCACAATTTTATTTACTTCTTAAACAAGTGAGGTTAACTTTCCCTCATAACATTTTTAGATTCCAATATTTCTTCTTCAAAGATGTGGTTTTTCAAAAAAAACCCATTACCTAGTTAATTAACTTAATATTCCATACATGTTCACTTTGATCAAGAATATGAACAGGATTTTCTTCATAAGAAAGCTTATATTCCTGCTGAACTACTACTGTGCTCAAAACAAGAGAATAATCTGGCACATTTTTTGTCAACATTAGAACATGAAAAACATTGTGTACCTGAGATAAACTCATAGGAAAATATACACTATAGGAAACAAGCCCATGTTTTCAAAGATTTCATAAGGTCCAATGAACTATGGAGTCAAATTTCCATTCATACCAAAACACATAACACTTTTACATGGTGATATTATAAGAAACACCTAATCACCTACCTCATAGGAAACATTTTTCCTCCTGTTTTATACATAACTTTTCCACCTACTCTAAGATTTACTAATTTTTTTCTAGATCATCATCACTTTTTCAGCCACTTCCTCTAATAATTTGGGACCCATCAACTTACTTTCCTCGACGACATCGCAAAATGCTGGAGTTTGACACTACGTCCCATACAATTCCTCAAAAGGTTCCATCTGTATACTAAAATGAAAATAGCTATTATATGAAAATTTAACTAAAGAAATATGATGATTCCAAACTTCCATATTAATCCATTGAACAAGCTCTAATAATATCCTCCAAATTCTTAATCGTCCCTTCTGACTTCCCATCTGATTGAGGATGAAAATCTATACTAAAATTTAATTCTATTCCCAATGACTTTTGAGGGAATTTCCAAAAGTTATAAGTGAACCTGGGATAACATTTAGATATAATGGAAAGTGGAACTCCATTTAACCTAATAATATCTTTATTGTATAGTCGAGAATGCTAATCTAAATTCATTGTATCTCAAATTGGAAGGATATGTTCAGATTTAGCCTTCTGGTCAACAATCAACTTAATTTAATTTTTACTTTGAGAAGTCTTTGGAAGTTCTACATCAAATTCCATGGATATATTTTCCCATTTCCACTCTATAACTATTAAAGGCTTGAGAATCCCCTTTGATAATTGTCACTCTTCTTTAACATGCTGACATGTTAAACATTTCATAGTATAATCTGAAATATCTTTTTTTATTACATCCTACCAATAATACTCTTAAAAGTCTCTGTACATATTTTTACTACCATGATGAAATGAAAATGAAGAACTACGAGCATTTCACAACAATTATTTTTTAGATGATAATCACAAGGCATGCATAATATCTTTCCAAATATTATATCATAATCATTATCAATGCTAAATTCTAGTAACATACCCATTTTAACAAATTCTACCATTTTTTTGTAACTCCTCATCTTCCCTTTTCAATTTCTTAATTATATCCATCAATGATGATTGTACTGAAACCTAAAACAAAATATAGGAATTTCCTACACCAAAAACATCCAATCTAAAATTAATCAATCATTAATCAAGGGGTCATTTTTCAAACATAGCATGGTTAATGATGCCTAATGTTTTTGGTTCAAGGCATCCACCAATTTGTTTTTTTTCTAGATTGCAATTCATCATCCAATAATAATATATTATCAATTAAATCCTTCTTCTATTACTCATGTTTAATTCATTATATGTGAATATATACTTTAGAATTATTTATAGTTAGTATATATTTCACATTTGGATCCGTATAAATGATGTCTCAAAATTTTAAAAGAAAAAACATATTTGGTAATTAAAAATCATGTGTGGGAAAATTTTAATCATGAGGTTTTAGTTGTCTAGAAAAATAATCAATTACCTGATAATTATTTATCTGAACACAAACAAGTAATTTAATGAAGCATCTTTATAGATGAAGAAATCTCTATTATTGGAAGGCAAGGCCAAAACTGGTGCATTCACCAATATCTTCTTCATTTCCTAAAATTAAACACCACATTCTTCTATAAAAACAAATTTAACACCTTTTTGTGTCAACATAGTTAGTGGGATAGATAAATAAGAATATGTTTTAACAAACCATCGTTAATAACCTGTCTATTAAAGAAAACTGCACATTTCCGTAAGAATTATATGTATTTTCCATTAATCAACCACTTTTTTTGAAGTATCAACCTTTAATCCATAATTATTTACAATGTTCACAAGAAAATATATATATTCAACAGAAAATCACACATTCTAAATTTTCCCTATAGTTTCTTTTATTTTAAGGATTGTAAAACAACCCTTAGATGTTTTTATGATCCTCTTTATTTTTAAAAACATCCATATTATCATCATTAAAAACAGCTATAAATTTATACAAGAACACATGAAATATTATATTCATCAGATCTGTGAATGTAGCAGGTGAATTAGTTAACCGAAACATAATATCAACAAATTCATATAGCCTATATCTTGTATGGAATGCAGTCTTCAAGATGTTTTTTTTACTTTACTTTCAACTAATGGTACCCTGACCATAATTCAATGTTTGAAAAATACTGTTCTCCCATGAGCTGATAAAATAATTAATCGATATGAGAAAAAGTATAATTTCATTAATAAATATTTTTTTCAAGGATCTATAATCAATTTAAATTCTCAGGGAACCATCGCTCCTTTTAATGAAAAAAACAGGAGCAGTCCATGGTGATGTGCTAGTACAAATTAATCCTTTATTAGGAAACTCTGGTAACTGATATTTCAATTCAAGAAGTTCCATTTAATTATTCTATATGGGGGTTTCAAAATTGGATTGGCATTAGTAACTTAGTCAAATGTGAATTAAACATCCCAATCAGGTGTAACATCGGGTAACTCATTTGTAAAAACATCAAGTTATTCATTTTCCACTAGACATCATTAATGTGAAAAGTTCCCTTATTTTCAAAAATATGATAAAGATAACTTCCCTTTACATATTTTAATAATTTCTCAGCTTCGTGATATGATATAAATTTTATGGGTTCATTCATGTAATCAAACCAAAACTCTTTATGAAAAATCAAATTCTCTAATTCTATAATAAATCATAGCATGATAAACAACAATCCAATCCATACCCAGAATAACATCTAAGTCCCTTTAAGGGAAAAACCACAAGGTTTGTAGGTAAAGTATTTCCACAACCAAAAATTGAAAGATTCTTATGATTCCTCTTTACTATAATATTTCCACCTAGTGTTTTAATAATAAATTCTTGTCTCATTTTTTGGGGTTATATCTCTAATTTAATAGAAAATTTCTCAGAAAATAAAGGAATGTGTAGACCCTGTACAAAATAAGACTTTAGTAAAATTTAATTAAATAAACAGAGTACCTAAAACCACTTCATTGGATGGCCCTATATCTATTGATGTAGTTAAAAAGTATATTATTGCACCATTCTTCTTATATTATATCTTCTTTTCATTATTCAGATCTTTATTTTCTTATATATTTAAATAAGGGCCCATCTCACCACATTTAAAACACTTTATAGTTTTCCTATCATGATTTTTCATAAGATCGTTTTCATTAAAGACTTGGAAAATATTTCCAAACTTATAACATCAAAAAAAACTTCCCAATTTTGTTAAGGCATTCACCAGGGTGCCTTTTCCCACACTTTTCACAATCTAGATACTAGTCTTTATTACCATTAAATTTCTTTGATAGATTCTAACCCATCACATTCCATCTAGACCACTTCATCTCCTAATTTTCAAACTACATGTGATCATCAGCAAGCCCCATTTTTCCCTATCAGCACATCAGATATGTTTCTTATGACTTTTGAACTCATAAGAATCTAATTCCAATCGATATCTTGCCATTAATCTGGAGTAAAATTGGTTGATTTTTTATCAATATCTCGAATGATATTTGGAGAATACCTCGCTAGTGGGGTGAATTTTTCCTCAAAGACTAACACTAAGTGTTCTTCCTTACTCTTTAATTCAATGAATTTATTCTCTATTCTATGTCTAACGACATTAGGAAAATATTTTTCAATGAAAAAAATTTTATATTCATCCCACTCTCAGGCTTCAATATCCCCTATATCCCTAATATTCATGTCCATTGACCCCTGATGATCTGATTCAATGGAAAAAACAAAAAATGTAATGATTATCCTTAGAATTATCTGAACATCTCATAACATCAAAAATCTTTTCAATGGATTTAATCCATCCTTCAGCCGCTACTGGGCCAAAAGATCTACGGAAATCAGAAGAGTGTTGCCCCATAAAATGTTCTACTAAAATATTATTATTTTGGGGTAGTTATTGTTGTTTTCTTTCATGTATTTCACTATAATTTATTTCCTATCTTAGTTGATCCATTAATGTCTCAAACTTCATGGTTATAATCCCTACCATTACAGGCTGGAGATTCCTAAGGATGTCATTCTATCGATGTGTCTCCACTTCAGAATTCCTATTTCTTCTATGGAAACCCATTCTGAACAAACATAACTTAGTTGAAGCAATGTCGTAATCATTAAACTATATTACATTTCAAATTAATCAAATGGTAAAAATAATTTATGATATTATATTAATATCATTATAATCCCTTAAATTTATTTAAACAAACCTCTAATACCAACTATAATGGTGTGACCTTATTACATTACATATTCATGAATTTCAGTCAATAACTCACTTCCTAACACATTGAGGATCTTTTATAATTATATTTTTAGAGAATTTTAATAATAAATAAATTAAATTCAACATTTATATAGGTTTTATACCACTAAAATATAATCAATTTCTTCCAAAATATAAAACTTTTCAATTGAAACATATTTGTTTTAAATTCATTCATAAAATTTAACATGGCTTTTCTATTTTCATTACATATCCTTATAAATTATAAAAATTATTTATAAACATGGGATGAGCACAAAAGTCTCATTAAGGGATATAAAAAGAAGGAAAGATAACATTGGTCATTGAATACTTGTGAACATATGAAATTATTTTCAAAAAAACATACTTGTCACCCACACATACTTACATTGTGAAACATGAGATTTCCAGAAGATTTACACAAAACATAATGAATATAAATAGAACCATAATGATATCTTGTGAATCACTTAATTATATAGTCACCCTCATGGCTACCATAGTATATTTTACACTCATCACTATCTGACAATGTAACCCTCATGACCACCTTATGGTGTAACCTTCATAGATACACATGGACTGACCATACTAAAAACCTACAACTTACACATACCCAATTAATTGGAGGGATATATAGGTCCCACCCTTAATAATAAAAAATTCCCAATAAATATTACATAATCATTAAAAATTATACTTTCATAAAATTATTCACCATGTATTTTGTAAAAGTAGAAGTTTAAAAAAAGATTTTTATAAGCAAATTCACATACATATATCAAATAATTGATATGAGAATCAATAGAAAAATGAGTAATATGAGTATAAAATATAAATAAACAAAATAAAACCTATCATAAACAAAAATTCCTCACACTAATGATCTTAAAACTATACAATTAATCATTTAGAAGGATAAAAAATGGAAATTAGTTTAAGAATTCACTTACCTTTGGGTTATCTTACATAAAACTTGTTTAAAAATATTTTATTCAGGTTAAAAGACGGTTATTAGTATTTTAAATACAAATATTAATGGTTAAATATTTTTATTGGATTATTTCAAGACATTATTTCACCCATTAATTATTATAATTTTGTTCCTTCACTTGTTTGGGTGCGTTCTTTACATGATTTGCATAACTGGTTTGTATATGATTTTCTTTTCATATGTAAATGAAATTCTAGAAGTGGAATGAAATGGTACTCATAAGTTCCCAAAATATGAAATGATACCATAAATCATTTTTTATCATATATTTTGATGAATCATTAGATAAATCATTAATAATATTTATTTTGATGATTTTTTGTGATAACTTGATAATCATGACCCGGTTTCATTATATAAATTAATATAATGCATAAAATTTATTATAGAATATAAAATTGGATAAAAAAGACAATTTAAATTCTTTTTAATCCATTAAAATGGTTTTACAAAATACTTTGAAGGAAGTAAAAAAATTGGAAACACATCATCCAGGATTTTGGTAAATCAGAACAATACGGGTGTGGTATTTATAAGAGGGTGAGGAGTTGAAGTAAATTGTAGAATGTTTCCATAAACATGATAAAATAAAGAATATATAAGATTATATAGATTTAATACCTCTTGGAAAATTGGTTTTGGAAGAGAGTACAATAAAAGAAAATGAATTGAAAAAAAAACAAAAAAAATGAAAGAGGTTCTTTACCTCTTGATTTCTTCTCTTTGAGATCCTCTTTAAGGCCTTTGGTCTTGGCCTTTTGATGAAACCAATAGTTCTTGGATGTAGGTAAGTGACTTGGGATGTGTATGGTGCTGAATTTATAAAATTATCAAATCTTGAGAGCTCTGAGAGGAAGAGGGGGTCGAGGGTTGTATTTGTAGTGGAGGAGAGGAAGGGTTTTCCATTATTTTAATCATTAGTTTAATATTTTTTCTCTAGACTATGAAAATTAATGATTCATGTGAAAAAAATAGTAATTTTAGAATGTGATTTTTAAATAAGGGATTTTACCTCACCCAGGATTCTATGAATAGTGTATTAAATAGATAATTTGTATACACGGTATTTTACCGTATTTCACTATTCATAAAAAATTGAAGTATTTTAGAAAAGTCCTAAAAATTAACCCTAACCATTTTGTGATGTGAAAAATTCGAAAATGGGATCCATTTTTGGAAAATAATTTTATAAATATGAGAAAATTAATTTTTAAATAAAATCATATTTTATACCAAAAATATTAATTGCAAACTATTATATGTTTTATATAACATTAGAAAATTAATCAAGATCTCACTATCTTATAACATTAAAAAACAAAATTATAAAATTATTTAATATTCATAAGGGTCATATTACTATTCATATTATTATTCAAAAGGGTATGTTAATATTCACCTAAAAATTAAGTTGGTCCTATCAAAATCCTTATAACATAACGATCACAATCACATATGTTAGTTTTTTAATATTTAAAACACAGAAGTGGAAAAATTATGTTTAATGTCTATATTATTACTCTACCCTTAAAATAAAGTTCCATTATGTAGAGAGTCAGTATTTCATACATTTTAAATTTTTTTAAACATTGGGGTGTTATATTCCCCCCAACTTTTGGAAATTATATCATCGCAGTTTTATTTATTTATTAAACAAGTGAGGGCACCATTATATCATAACATTTTCAGATTCCCATGTTTCTTAACAACCAAGTGGTTTTTTAAAAAAACATTTACCTGATGGATTACCTTAATCTACAGGATGTTTTCTCTTCGATCAAAAATTTGAATAGGTTTCTTTTTATAAGAAATTTTCTATTCCAACTGAATAGATTCTTGGCTCAAAAAATGAGATGAATCTGACACATAATTTATTAACAACAAAACATGAAAAACATTGTTTACCTGAGATAAAGAGGGAGGCAGAGCTACTTGGTAGGAAACTCGCCCAACATTATCAAAGATTTCATAACATCCAAAGAACCGTGGATACTACTTTTCTTTATTACAAAAACTCATAACACTTTTCCATTGTGATATTATAAGAAATACTGGATCACTTTCCCCAAAAAAATAATTTCCTCCTATTATCTAGAAAATATTTTTTCCCTTTCTAAGTTTTCATCATGTGTTGCCACATCATCTTCAATTTTTTAGCCACTACCTCAACTAATTCTAGCCTCATCATATTCCTTTCCCCAACTTCATCCCAAAATGAAAGAGTTCAACACTAATTCCCATAATATTATTTCAAAGGGTCCATGTGTATACCGTAGTAAAAACTGTTATTATAAGAAAATTCAACAAAATAATTTTCATGGTCCCAACTTCCTAGGTATTCGATTTAATAGGATCAAATCATATCCTCTAAAGTATGAATTATCTATTCTGACTACCCATCTTATTGAGGATAAAAATATGTACTGAAATTTAATTATGTTACAAATAACTAATGAATTCATTTCCAAAAGATAGAATTAAACCTGGGATCATGGTCAGATAAAATGGAAAGAGGAACTCCATGTAACATGAGAATCTTATTACGATTTAGTCAAGAAATCTAATCTAATGGTATTGAATATCGAATAGTATGGAAATGTGAAGACTTAGTTAGTCTTTCAACAATCTCCCAACTACCATTATTACCTCGATAATTCATTAGTAGTCCCACAAAGATGTCTAGGGATATATTTTCGTATTTCTACTCTAGCACTGGTAAAGGCTGAAGCATTCCCTTTGGTAACTTCCAATCTGTTTTGACATATTGACATGTTAGATATTTCATGGTCACATTTTCAATATCTATTTTCATTATATCCCACCACTAATACTCTGGTAGTTCATTATACATCTTTATGCTACCAATAAGAATTTAAAATGGTGAACATTGAGCTTCACACAATAATTATTTCTTCATCTGATTATCACAAGGCACAGATAATCTCTTTCAAAATATTAGAATAAAAACTTTATCAGTGTAAATTTAGAAAATTTACATATTTTAAACAATTCTTCCTTTTTCTATAACACCCTGTCTTCTTTTTGGGCTTAATTAATTCTATCTTTCGAAGATAAATGCACTAAATCTTGAACAAAATAAATGAATTTCCTACAAAAATTACTTCCATTCCAAAATTCATCAAATTATTAATCAATGAGTAATACTCCAAACATAACATGGTTAATGATGCATGATGTTTTCGGCATAAGGTATCCTCCACTTTGATTTCTTTTCATGTATTGTAATGGATTTTGCAATCATAATATTATATCAATTCAATATATCTTAAATTCACAATGAATAATTCCATCAAATTGAATATATACTTTAGACATTTCTTATTAGTATATATTTCACATTTGGCTCTATATAAATGATGCCACCAAATTGTCAAACCAAAAACCACAGTTGTTAATTCCAAGTTATCGGTGGGATAATTTAACTAGTGAGGTTTTAGTTTTCTTATTCCATAAGTAATTACATGGTCATTTAATATCAAAATACAACCATGTACCTTTAATGAAGAATCATTGTAGACGAAAAAAATCTCCATTTCTGGAAGGTATGGGAAAAAATGGGGCATTCACTAGTCTCTTCTTCAGTTCCTAAAAACATTACATTCTTCTTTCTAAAAAAATATAACCCCTTTTTCTGTTAACATAGATAATGGGCTAGATAACCGTGAAAATTGTTTGACAATACATCTGTAATAACACACTAATCCAACAAAACTATGAGTTTCTGTAACATTTGTAGGTCTTGGCCATTCATTAGCCACTTTTGTTTGGAAGGATCAACTTTTGTTCTATCCTTATTTAAAATGTTCCCATGAAAATTAAAAAAATTCAACCAAAAATCACACTTTCTAAATTTTACATACAGTTTATTTTCCATTATGGTTTGAAAAACAACACTCATATGTTTTTAGTCATCCAATTTACATCTAGAAAATACCAAAATGTCATCAATAAACACAACCAAAAATTTATCAAATAACTCGTGAAATATTCTTTTCATAAGATCCATGAATATAGTAGGTGTATTAGTTAACCCAAATGGAATAATAAAAAAATAAAAATTATCATATCTAGTATGGAATTTAGTCTTCAAGATATCTTATTCATTTAAATTCAACTAATATTACCCTGACCTCAAATTAATCTTTGAAAAATATTGTGCTCCCTAGAGAAGATCAAACAAGTCATTGATATAAGGAAAATGATACTTAATTTAATAGTTTTGTTCTTCAAGTCTCTATAATCAATGCAATGTCTCATGGTACAATATTTATTTTTAATGAACAAAACAGGATCACTCCATGGTGAAGTGGTTGAATGAATGAAGCCATTATCAAGACAGTCATGATACTGTTTTTTCAATTCAAGAAGTTCCATGTGAGCCATTTCATAAGGGTTTTTGAAACTGTCTAAGCATTAAGAACATATTCAATTGTGAATTCAACATCCCGTCCAGGTATAACACTAGGTAACTCTTCAATAAAAACATCAAGGTATTCATTTAAAACTATCACATAATTAACATGAACAATTACCTTTTTTCAATAATTTGAGAAAGATAACATTCATTTACATCTTTCAATAATTTCCCAGCTTCGTAATAAGTTATCAATTGTATGAATTCATTCTTTTATTCAAACTAAAAATTTTGCTAAAGAAAAAAATTGTTAGCTCTATAATAAATCTTATCATGATATACATAAATCCAACCATACCCAGAATAACATCAAAATATAATATGGGAAAAATGACAAGTTTTGTAGGTAATGTATTTACTCAGATGACAATAAGTTCTAGTCTTATTTTTTGAGGTGATATCTATAATTTACTGGAAAATTTCACAAAAATAAAGGAATGGGTAGAACCCATATCAATCAATACAAGAGAATAATCTGAGTAAATAAAAAAGTATCATATACCACTTCATTGGATGGACTGACATCTATTGACAAAGATTAAAAGGATCTCACTACACCTTTCTTCTTATAGTCTAGCTTATTTGTATCATTTGGATATTTCTTTGGGTAGGAATTTTCATAACGACCCATCTCACCACATTTAAAACACTATATATTTTGTTCATCACTATTAGTATTAGGATCATTTTCCTTAGAATCAAGGTCTGGATGTCCAAAAATTCCACATTGAAAAGACGTCCCAGTTTTGGTAAGGCATTCCCCATGTTGTTTTTTTCCACACTTTTCACAAATTTGATACTCGAACTTCATACCATCAAATTTTTTGGATTGATTCTTACCCATTGCTTTCAATATGGACCTATTATTATATATGTTGTAAAAGTGCATGATAACAGTGGTAAACCCTATTTATACCCTCTCATCACATCTGAAAAGACTCTCATAACCTTTGAACACATAAAAATCCAATTCCCTACGATATCATGTCTTTAATCCTTAGTAAAAATGGTTGATTTTCCTTTCATGATCCAGAATAATATTTAAAGAATACATATCTATTGGGTGATGTTATCCTCATACACATCTAGTAAATCATCCTCATTTTTCTTCATTCTAAGGAATTTATTCTCCATCTGACATTGAACCACCTTAGGAAAAAAAATCATGGAAATGGATTTTAAATTCATCATAATCTAAGGATTCAATATCCACTATATAACTTATATTCTTCACCAATGACCACCAATGATTAGATTCACCTTCAAAATAATAAATGTAGAGACAAACCTTTTGATTATCTAATTATTTGAATACATCAAATATCTTTTCAAGTGATATAATCCATCCTTCAACTACTACTAGGTTAAAAGATCCACTAAAAGCAAGAGACTGTTTCCTCATAAAATGTTCCACTATCATCATGTTCCTTTGTGGTTTCTCTGATTATTCTCTTTCATGGAATCTACCTCCATTAATTTCCAGTATAATCTGATCGATTACTATCACAAACTACTAGGTTTTAATCCCAACCATTAAAGGATGATGATTGAGAAGGATATCGTTCTATCGATGCCTCTCCACTTCAGCATCCCTATTTCCTCTATAGAAAACCATTATGAACAAACACATATTATTCAATGAAATATGGAAATATTTAAATTATATATCATTTCAAATTAACCATATAGTAAAAATAATTTGTTTTATTCTATTAGAATCATCCACACCCCTAAATTTATCTAAACAATCCTCTAATACCAACTATAAGGACCTAGTCTTATTACATCACATAATCATCAATTTTAGTCAAGAACTCGCTTCCTTACAAATTGAGGATCTTTTCAAGTTTATAGTTATAGGGAATTGGGATAAAACATACCCAAAATTCCATATTTATAAATATTATATACTATAAAAACAGTATTTATTTCATCTAAAATTTAAAAAATTTCAAATGAAACATTTTTTCTTTGACGAATATTCATAAAATTTTACTTGTCTTCCTTGTTTGTCTTACACATCCTAATAATCTAATAATTTTAATTAAAACATGGGATGGGAACCAAAATAGAATTAAGGGATATAAAAATAAGGAATGAAAACATTAGTCCCTCAATACTTGTAAACGTATGAAATCATTTTCGAAAATACATACTTGTAACCCTTATATACTTACTTTTTGAAACATGAGATTTCCATGAGATTTCCACAAAACATAAAGAAAATAAATAGAACCATAAAGTTATATTGGGTATTCAATTTCTTATATTCTAACCCTTGTAGTTAACTTATGATTTGTAACCCTCGCAGCTGCCATACAATGTAACCCTCAGAGCTACATTTTGGTGTAACCATAGTAGTTACACATGGAGTAACCAAACAGATAGCCTACAACTTACACGTAATGAATGAATTGGTGGTAGATACTGGTCCCAAACATCATTATAAAAATTCTGACGAACCATAACAAAATCCTCATATATGAATACATGCATAAAAATATTCACCTTGAATTTTTTAAAACTAGAAGATTAGAAAAAAGATTGTTATTAGAAAAGTCACTTACAAATAACATATAATTGATATGTAAATATATATATAACGAAATGAATATGTGTATGATATATAAATACACATAATAAAACATAATATAAAAAATATTCCTCATAAAAATGATCTTATAACCACACAATTAAGGAAGTATAATGATAACCCAAAGATTGGAAATTGTGTTAATAATTCCCTTAACTCAATTTTTTCTTATTTCAAACCTTTTTAAAACTCTTGTATTGAAGATAAAATAAAATTATTAGTATTTTAAGGAAAAATATTCATGTTTATAACACATTATTTGATCATTTAAAAACATCATATCACCCTTTAAATATTAGTATTTTGTTTCGTCAATTGTTTTGGATGCGTTCTTTACATGATTTCAATAGCTGGTGTGTATTTGATTTTATTTTCATACGGAAATGAAATTACAAAAATGGAATGAAATGGAATGAAATGGAATTATTATGTTTCCATAATATTTAATGATACCATATATAATTATATTATCCAATATGATGATGAATCATTTTATTAGACATCAATAATATTTTTTTAGATCATTTTTGTGGTTTCTAGATAATCGTGAACTTGTTTCATTATATTATTTAATTTCAGGAATAAAAATTCATTCCAGAAAATAATATAGGTTATAACATACACATTAAATTCATTTTACACCCTTAATATGGTTTTATAATAATATTTCAATGAAGTAGAGGAAATTGGAAGCACATCATCCATGATTTTGGTAAATCGGTACAACACAGATGGTGTATTTATTAGATGGTGATGATATGAAGTAAGTTGGGGAATGTTTTCATAATCATTATAAAATCCAAAATATATAATATTTTTGAGATTCTATGCCTCTTGGATAAGGGGTAGTGGAATATATTATAAGAAAAGAAAAGGAATTGAAAAGAAAGCCCAAGAAAATGAAAGAAGATCTTTACCTATTGATATATTCTCTTTGAGAAAATCCTTAAGTCACTGGGTTTTTGCCTTTTGGTTAGACCAGTAGGTATTGGATGGGTTTAAGATCATTAGGATGGGTATTGGTCATAATTTATATAAATCTAAAGTCTTGAGAGGTGTGAGAGGAATAGGGGGTGGGGGCGGTATTTATAATGGAGGAGAGGAAGGGTTTTCCTTTATTTTAATCATTAGTTTAATATTTTTTCTCAAGAATATGAATAGTCTTGATTTATGTGACCCAAAAAGTAATTAGAGAATGTGATTTTGAACCAAGGGATCTAAAATCTACCCAGATATTATCAGTAGTGTATTTATCTGATAATATGTATACATTTTATTTTACCATATTTAACAATTCGTAAAAAATCAATTTTATTAGAAAAATAAAAAAAATCCACCAAATAATTTTGCAACCTGTAGAATTCAAAAATGAATTGCATTTTTTGATAATAATTTTATAAATTTGAGAAAATTAATTTTTATATAAATTCTTGTTGTATTCAAAAAATAACAATTATATAACTATTACGGGTTTCATATCACACTGAAAAAATAATCAAGATCTCATTATCTTGTATCCTTAATAAAATAAAATTATAATATGATTTACTATTCATAATGGTCATATTACTATTAATATAATTATTCATAAGGTATGTTAATATTTACGCAAAAAATCATATTGGTCTTATTAATCTCCAAATAACATACAAGTCCCAATCATAGATGTCATTTTTTTATATTAAAAACATAGATGTGTCAAAATTAAGTTTAATGTATAGATGATAAATCTCCCTATAAAACAAATTTCCATTATGTAGAGACTCGGTGTTTCATGCAGTTTACTTTATTTTGAAAACCTTGGGGTGTTACATTCTCTCCACATTCTAGAAATTGCATCCTCACAATTTTATTTACTTATTAAAAAAGTGAGGGTACCTTTCCCTCTAGAATTTTTAGATTCCCATTTTGCTTCTTCAACCATGTGGTTTCTGCAAAAAAAAATACCTGATGGATTAAATTATTCTCTTGTACATGTTCTCTTCGGTCAAGAATCAGAATAGTTTTCTCTTCGTAATAAGGCTTCTATTCTAACAGAACAACTTTTGGGATCAAAACATGGGATGAATCTGGAACATACTTTCTCAACAAAAAAACATGGAAAACATTGTGTATCTAAGATAAACCTAGAGAAAAATCTACTCATTATGAAATTATCCCATCTTTATGCAAGATTTTCATAAGGTCCAATGAACCATGGACTCAGCTTTCCTTTCTTACCAAAATACATAACGCTTTTCCATGGTGATATTCTAATAAAAATAAGATATCCAACCTCAAAAGAAAATTCCTTCCTCTAATAATCTACATTACTTTTCTTTCTGGTAGGAGATTTCCTCATGTGTTGCTATATCATCATCACTTTCTTAGCCACATCCTCTACTAATTCAATATATATAAATATCCTTTCCCTAACATCAACCAAAATTGTTGGAGTTCGACACTACTTCTTATAAAATGCCTCAAAAGGTTCCATTTGTATACATGAATGAAAACTATTATTATAATAAAATTAAACTAAATAAATATGATGGTCCAAACACCCCTAGTATTCCATTAAAAAATCTAGAATTATATCCTATAATTTTATAATTCCCTGTTCTGTATACCCATATGATTGAGGATAAAAAGTTGTACTGAAATGAAAATCTATTCCCAATGACATCTGTAGGCAATTTGAAATGTTAGAAGTTAACCTGGGATCACAATCAGATACATTGGAAAGTGGAACTCCAGGTAACCTGACAATCACATTGAGGTAAAGTCAAAAAAGCTAATCCAAAAACATTGAATATTGAATAAGAAGGAAATGTGTAGATTTTTTCAGCCGGTCAACAATCACCCAAATTTCATTGTTACCTTCAATATTCTTTGGTTGTCCCACAAAAAAGCCCATTGATATATTTTAACATTTCCAATCTTGTACTGGTAAAGGCTAAAGCATCCCCTTCAGTAACTACTACTCTACTTTATCTTGTTCACATGTTAAAAATTTCACTGACAAATCTAAAATATACCTTTTCATTCCATCACAATAGTAATACTCATGAAGGCCTATATACATCTTTGTGTTTTCTATATGAATTGAAAATGGAGAACTATGATATTATCACAACAATTCTATCTTCATCTAATAATCACAAGTCACACATAATCTCTTTGTAAATCATATAACACAATCTTTATCATTGAAAAATTCTAGAAAGTTAACCATTTTAACCAATTATACCTTTTTTATATCTACATGTCTTCCTTCTACACTTGCTTAATTTTTTCTATCAAATATGACTACATTGGAACCTAAAATAAAATAAAGGAATTCCTGGCACCAACAACTTATATGCCAAAATTAGTCAAATCATTAATCAAGCGGTCATCTTTCAAACGTAACACAGTTATAGATGAGTGATGATTTCAGCTCAAGGAATCCACCAATTTGTTTTATTTTCCTGTATGGTAATTGATCGTGCAATCATAATATTTATTCAATTCAAACCATCTTCTCTTCCTCATGTTTAATTCCATTGGAGTGAATATATACTTCAAAATTTTGGGGTGAATATATATTTCAAATTTGGGTCCATATAATTGATGACACCAAATTTTAAAATTAATAAACCATAGCTACTAATTCCAAATAATGTGTGGGATAATTTAACTCATGTGGTTTTAGTTGTCTTATAGCACAAGAAATTACCTGATCATTCTGCATCAAAACACAAAAAAGTCCCATTAATGAAGCATCACTATATATGAAGAACTCTCTATTTCTAAAACGCAAGTCCAAAACTAGCAGATTAAATAATCTATTATTCAGTTCCTAAAAAAAACCATTACATTCTTCTATACAAACAAATTTAACTGCTTTTCATTTTAACTATCTTAGTGGTCTAGAAAACCATGAAATTATTTTTAACAAAAAAAATTTAATAACTTTTTAAGAACCCAGACCTTCGTTTTAGGTATGTTTTTCCTTTTTCTGGAGTTTTTGAGAAAATGGGAGTTTTTGGAAATTTTTGAAGTACATGTCGTGTAATTTATAAGTACATGCCGTGTACTTTGATACCATGTGAGGACATGTGATGGCCATGTCCGGGCCACACACACGAACGTGTGGGGTGATGTGGAGGCCGTTTAAAGAAAAGTACCGAAAAGCCTAGTACACTCTTTGTACTAAAAAGTTACACGTTGTGTACTTTCTTTTTTTTCATTAAACGGACTGAGCTCGTGTTTGACCACCATAATCGTCTTGTTCAAGGGTATGTTTCACCTAGGGAAGCCGTACAGTGCGAGAACTTCTCCGAGCCCCCATGTTGCCACCCATTCTTCGAATCGGCCACCGTCGATTGCATTAGAACCACGGCGGAAAGATCTTCCTTCTTCTAGAGCACTGTTTTCCAATTCCTCCTCTTTTGCATGTTATCATCGGTTGAACTTTTTCTATTTTTTCGTAGATCTAAAAAATTTTAAAGAGATTCAAGCCTCGTGGTTCAAGTATATTGATATCCTACCATCAAGGTAGGTGGTTTGTGCTTTTCTGTTCACAGCCTTTGAATATTATGTACAAATTCTACCAATACCCTGAACGAGGTATTGCGTGTTTACTGTTTTTCCCCTGTTGTTTTCCTGCCTTGATTTTATTCTTGTGTAGAGATAATTTAGCTATGTATAAGGATAATTACTATTCTTGGATGTTTTTCCCATGCCTTGTTCTATTTATGACCTTTTGGTCTTGTTTAGCCTTTGGTTGTTATACCTGTTTCCCATGCCTTATAACCATAGGATGGAGTGTTGTTCCTTGACATGATTATTATGCTGTAGACTAGTAATCCAAGTAGCTCTGTAGGTTTACATTGGATATATATCATTATTATGCACTGACTTATACGGGGCCGTGAAAACCTAGTGATATAGACTATAAGGGGACAGACTCAGGGAGCATCCTCATAGAGTCTTGGACATTATAGACTATATGGGATAGACTGAGTGAGATTCTCATAGAGTCTTGGACATTATAGACCATAGGAGGAGAGACCGATCGAGATTCCTTAGACAGTGTTGAGATTTATAGACTATATGGGGATAGACCTAGTGAGCTTCCTCAGAGAGTCTTTATTTTGTTTGAATTTCATTAAACCATTATAGCCTATAGGAGGAATGGACCATGTGAGCTTCCTCAGTGAGTCTATGATTGATCAAAGGCTATAAGAGGAATTAATCGAGTGAGCTTCCTCAGGGAGTCTCTAGACCTTGGGGAAATAATGGTAATTGACCATGTGATCTTCCTCATAGAGTCCCTGACTACCTTAGACTATAAGGGGAATTGACTGAGTGTGCTGAAACATGTGGTCAATTGTATCATATCGACCGGTCAAAGTTCTGGTGCTCTGGTAATGTGTATAGCAGCACTCGGGTCGAATCCTCGGCGATGATACTTTGTAATAGTCATTTGTTTTTAGTTGATTGTATTTTGATTAGGGGGGTTTGTTTGCAGAGCTTAATTGAAATGATTTATTGACTATAATTGATTTAACAAATTTATAATGAATGGGGTGAGTTCCTCATATGTAGTTAAGCATGTGATATCCTTGATCTTTGCTTTATATTGCATTTAAAGTAACACCCATGTCACAAGTTGACGTTGATTTTAATTCCCAAGTGTTAATGAATTAATCCAAGCCTTAACATAACTTAAGGTTCTAATATTGATCATTTATTGTTTATGGTAGTGTATTTATGGTTCCAATATTCCATGGAAACCACACATTAAAAAAACAAGTCATTAATCCATGACATGCTAAGTCAAACATACACAATTTAATTCAACGAATACTCATCGAGCAAAAGCTCTCAATCGCTTAACATTCCTAAATTAAAACTCACCCCAATGAGATATTTACTCATCCATTAATATGGTTATTAATCTGGTAATATAAGTTTATGGTGATGAATTATAATGAGAAGAAAAAGAAAGGGATTAGAAAAGAGTGGTACATCGAACACACACACACGAACAATGATCATAATTAAAAACAGATTTTCAATTGAATGAGGAAGCAAAAGAAGGGAAGGGGATTCAACTGAATTTAAAATATTTTAAGAACATTAATATTAAACTACATAAGATGTATGAGAAAAAGAGATATTGAAGGAGAAATTTTCATTAAAACAAAATTACAAAAGAAAGGACTTACAAAATTACAAAAACGAAGAACACGAAAGTAAATGAAAACAAAGAGAGGAGGAAAGGTCTCTCAAGTGAAAACATGAGTATGGAAGATCCTCTCAATCCTTTTCCAAGGATTTTTTCATGCCAATATGATCTTCTCTCTTCTGAAATGCCAACCAATCTCAAAGAGATAAGGGGAGAGAATTTATAGCCCATGGAGTGGACTGTTTGCATTCCCAATCTGTCCCTCCAATTGAATCGACAATTTTTCTATTCATAAATCCAAATATAGAGAAATATCCTTCTTCAAAGTTGTAGATAATAACGTTTTACGACCACGATCAAAAGTTGGAGGAATTTGGACCTATGTAGACAAAGTTATGGCCGGTTGATTAAACAATTTTAATATGTCCATCCAATCCAGTATTTTTGATGTTCAACATGTGAAAGGGTTTTTGAATATGAATATGCCCTCAAAGCCAAATGATTTTTCAAAAAAGTCGGCTGCCTATACCTCATCATTCACACTGAAAAATGTAAGCTCGATTTGATGATTACATCATGAGATATGTCATGAATACTATACTGATTTTATTTCTCATACATAATGATGGGCTTGACTTCAAAGCATATGTTGGGACCCTTGTGTTTGGCGTTGGGCCTTGAAATTTTTATCCAAAACTACTTAAATTGTCCCTCGGACTATGGTTAAGAATAATGTAATTTGGAGTTCTGTATTTAGCCCAGTAAATCAATCTTCATGAATAGTCCAGTTTCTTCATAGACTCTTTTGTCTTGTTTGTGAGGACTATATGACCCTTCAAATGGAAGAATTGGCTCATGGTACTTTCTAATGAAATGTTTTATATTTAAAGGATAATTATAAAATACAAGAACCACACAATTTGGATCAGTATATTGATTTTTATTATTAAAACTGTAAACTGACTCAATTGGACTACTTCTAAAAATGCTCAAAAATTATACTTAGTATTAAAACATTAATATTTCACATATATTATGCAGATTTCCTATAAAATAAGTAAAGAAAGTATATAATAAGTCATGAAAATATTAATAACATCAAATTCCCCACTCTTAGTTTTGTGCATGTCCTCATGTGCAACAAATATAAAAACATGACAAAATCATCTTCACTCACCAACAAATATTAAATTTTTTTTTCTTCAATCAGGGGAGGTTTAGACTATTTCACTCATCCATTTTGAAATCTACCACAAGTTGTTACATAAACAATGTTCAAAAACTAATTCATTTTTTCATGCTCAAATTTAGAAATGGAAAATGTGGACACTCAAAACTCACACCTCTCAAGATGATAAAATTCATTTGTGGAGGTTCACTCTTTCACCAACCAAAAGTCAAAATCTTAGAGTTTGAAAAGAGATATCATCTTCCAATACATATCCAAAGTGAAAAAGAATCAAGAGGTATTTTTAAGGGGTTTTTTTGTGGCTATGGTATGGTAGGAATATAATGTCCAAGAGAGAGAAGAAGTGGGTTGAAACACCAACATAGAAATTCAATGCACATTTTTTTGAAATAAAACATGGAAGGAAATGAAAACACATATTTACAAGGGAATGATTGTATAAAGAAAGACACAATAGAAGAAGAAAATATGAATTTAATGAGAATATGTAATATTTTCAAAACACAAAACTTATCCCAATAAGAATATAATTCAAGTGTTCTTTTTTTTCTTTTCTTTTCTTTCATTCTTTTTTTGAAAGTTGACCTTGAAACAGATCTCACACTCATATCCCAACCCATGATTTATCTCCTCATAAAACTAATTGTAATAGTTATAACAAGCTCAAAGGTTGGGGGAGAGTGATTTTTGACCTACCCAAGACACAACCCATTTGTTTCAATTGTTTTTAATTTTTTTCATCATTTTTTATTTTTTTTGAACACTTTCCAATAACATTTACAAAATTACATAAATGGGAGTACATTACATTCCCCAAAACACACTGAATGACAACCTCTACCCCAAACTAAAATGGATTCTTTCCCTCAAACAGATGATAACTCATTAGAAATCAATAATAGGGTACCCAAACAATGATATCCATTCCCCCCACACTTAAATTTCAAAAAAAATATGCAATGAAAATCTATTATGATATTGGGTGGGAAAAGGTATTGGGCTTGTAATGTAGCTATCAATGAAAAGGTTTTCATAGGCTCAAAGGGGCTCTCAAAAGGAGGATTAATGTAAGGAAAATGGGAGGCTATTTGGATATTGTGATTCTCATGTGGTTCAGAAAATGCCTCTATCATATTAATACACACTGAGTTAGGAAATTCAGCTGGATAGTCCACAAACTCAAGATTCACAAATGGGGGTGAGAACACACATTTTTATAAGATGGAAATAGGTGGCCTTGGCATGAAAGCTAATGTTAATTCTCACGGTTGGGGAAAATAATTTTCCAAATCAAAAATTGAGCATTCAAAATTTGTTTGTTTTGACACACTATTCTTTATCCAAAGGCACGATGAAAATAAAAAAAATTTGAGATGAAAACGTGCCTGTTGAATCCCCAAAAAGGTTGGACAAAATTTCAAAACTCAATGGTGAGTAAGCATGACTCTTGATTTTATTATTATTATTTTTTTGTTATGATTATTTAATTTGTTTTGTTTATTTTTTTAGGTTTTTTTATAAAGACCCACCCATACAAAAGAGAAAGTAAAAAATAAAGGATTGATAAAGAAAGTGGTAAAAAATCAAAGAGAGAGGAAGAAGAAGAAAGAGGTAGAGAGAGGAAGAGATAGAGAGAGAGTTAAAGAGAAAGAGGTGCCCCCTAGGTTAGATTTGGTGGGTCGCCATCTCCATCTAGTGGTGGGTCGACTACAGAAGTTGTAGATCCAATGGAAGTCAATGTGGTTCTAGGAATGTGGGATGTTACCTGAAAAATAAAAATCATTATTCATCTAATGAAAAACTAAAAATTAATTAAAATTTCATAAAATTAAATGAAAACACGTGTTGCCTCCCAAGAAGCGCTGAATTTATTTGTCTACAGCTGGACAGTTTCAGTGGACTACCCATAGTCTGATGGTGGCCATAGTATTATCTCAACTCTAGTGTGCTTCTAGAAAAAACATTTTCTTTGGTTGGATCAATGATTCATTGGCTAATTTCATCCCTAACTTGTTGGTGTGCTTGCAATTAAATGGGGGTGGAAAGAAAATATTTCTATCCTCGCTTTGGTCTTCAAACTGAGGAATGATTTTATCCACAAAGTGATTTTTTTCTATGCTTGGAAAATCAGGAAGATGGCTCGATTCTGATGGTTCATTTTTTAAGGGTCAGATAACACAAAACCACAGTATGAGATCCCAATTGTTTTTGACTCATTTATTTCATCACTTACCGATGTAGAGTAATAGGGATCAGTGGAATCATAAGACTGAATACAATTTTCAATATCCTTTATATCAATGCTGTACGAAAAAGAATGGTCAATTTCTACCTCACCAGTGATCACTTTATTAATTATGGAACAAATATCACAAACATAACTACCATCGGGACAATATAAACACAGTGGATCAGGGTTCACCTCACATATAACAGAATTTTTAGAATCATGGATAAGGAAGGATGAATGTTGTAATAACATATTTTAATCAACGAATGAGAATTCTAGTTCATTTTCTTTATTACCATCCATGTTGGAGCATTGGAGGTCAGAGGTGAGATGAGATTCCAAAGAGTTTTCAAGATCTTTTATATCAATGGAGTTTGCATTTGTAATGTCAACATCAATTTAACCATTTATGACTTTGTTAATCATGGTACAGATTTCAAAAGATCCTTTGTCATTAGAACACAATGAACTAGGTGGATTGGGGGTCAATTGACTCTTAGATGTGTCCTCAGATGCATGGATTGAGAATGAAGAGTGATCCTCATATGGGTATCGCATGGCTTGGAAAATGTTGAACTTGACCAGTTTGTCACCGAATTCCATGGATAAGATGCCAGCACGGACATCAATTTTGGTTTTAGATGTTATGAGGAAAGGTATTTCTAGAATTATGGGAGATCGAGAAGAGTTCCTCTCACCTTCTGAAACGCACGGCCTATTGTTACCTATCGACCTGTCAATGTTCCAGTGTTCTGTTAATGTGTATAGCAGCACTCGGGTCGAATCCTCGGTGATGATACTCTGTAATAGTCGATTGTTTTTAGTTGATTGTATTTTGATTAGGGGGGTTTGTTTGTATAGATTAATTGAAATGATTGATTGACTATAATTTATTTAACAAATTGATAATGATTGGGGTGAGTTCTTCATTAGGTAGTTAATCTTGTGATATCCTTGAGCTTTGCTTTATATTTCATTTTAATTAACAAGCATGTCACAAGTTGACGTTGATTTTAATTCCCTAGTGTTAAGGATTTAATCCAAGCCTTAACATAACATAAGGTTATAATATTGATCATATCTTGTTTATGGAAGTGTATATATGGTTCCAATAATCCATGGAAACCACACATTAAACAAAACAAGTCATTAATCCATGACATGCTAAGTCCAACATACAGAATGTTAATTCAAAAAATCCTCATCGAGAAAAAGATCTCAATCGCTTAACACACCAAAATTAAAACTCACCCCAATGAGAGATTTACTAATACATTAATATGGTTATTAATCTGGTGATATAAGTTTATGGTAATTAATTATAAAGAGAATAAAAATAAAGCGATTAGAAAAGAGTGGTATGTCGAACACACACACACGAACAATGATGATAATTAAAAACAGATTTTTGATTGAACAAGGATGCAAAAGAAGGGAAGGGGATTCAACTAAATTAAAAAAAATTAAGAACATTAATATTAAACTACATAATATGTATGATAATCAAAGATATTGAATAAGAAATTTGCATTAAAACAGAATTACAAAAGAAAGGACTTGCAAAATTACAAAAATGAAGAACACGAAAGTAAGTGAAAACAAAGAGAGGATTAATGGCCTCTCACGTGAAAACATGAGTATGGAAGATCCTCAAAAAGAATTGGAAAGGATTTGGTAATTCCAAAATGATATCATCTCTTCTGAAATGCCAACCCCTCTCAATGATAGAAGGGGAGAGTATTAATATCCCAAGGAGTGGACTGTTTGCATTCCCAATATGTCCCTCCACTTGAATCGACATGTTGGCTATTTAAACAGCCGAATCAGGAGAAATCTACTTCTTCAAAGATGTAGAAAATAATGTTGTCCGAATACTCTCAAAATTTGGAGGAATTTGGACATATTTATCCAAAGTAATGGCTGGTTGATTAAACAATTTTAATCTGTCCATTTCAATGCAGTATTGTTTATGTTCAAAATGTGAAAGGGTTTTTGAATAGAAATATTCCCTTAAAGCTGAATTATTTCTTTAACAAAGTTGGCCGATTATATCTCCTCTTTCACACTGAAAACTCTCAGCTCGATGCGATGCTTATATCCTGATATATGTCATGAATACTATACTAATTTTATTTCTCGGACAGAATGATGGGCTGGAATTAAAAGAATATGTTGGGATCCTTGTGTTTGGTGTTGGGCCTTGATGTTTTTATCCAAGACTCCTTACATTGTCTCCCAAACTATGGGGATTAATAATGTAATTTTTACATCTGTATTTATCCCAGTAAATCAATCTTCATGAATAATCCTGTTTCTTCACAGATTCATTGGTCTTGTTTGTGAGGACTATATGACCCTTCAAATTGAAGAATTGGCTCATGGTACCTTCTAATGAAATGTTTTATATTTGATGGAAAATCCTAAAAAACAATAACCACATAATTTGGATAAATATAGTGATTTTTATTATTAAAACAGTAAACTGACTCAATTAGACTACTTCTAAAAATGATCAAATATTATACTTAGTATTAAAACATTAATATTTCACCCAAATTATGCACATTTAATATAAAATAAGTAAAGGAAGTATATAATAAGTCATGTAAATATTAATAATATCAACTCCCCTATACTTAGTTTTGTGCATGTCCTCATGTGAAACAAATATAAAAACATGACAAAATCATTTTCACTCACCAACAAATATTAAAATTTTGTTTTCTTCAATCAGGGGAGGTTTAGACTATTTCACTCATCCATTTTGACATCCACCACAAGTTGTTACATAAACAATGTTCCAATACTAATTCATTTTTTCATGCTCAAATTTAGAAATGAAAAATGTGGACACTCAAAACTCACACCTCTCAATATGATAAAATTCATTTGTGGAGGTTCACTCGTTCACAAACCAAAAGTGAAAATATTAGAGTTTGAAAATAGCTCTCAGCTTCCAATACCTATCCAAAGTGAACAAGAATCAAGATGAATTTTTAAGGTGTTTTTCTGTTTCTATGGGATGGTAGGAATATAATGTCCGAGAGAGATAAGAAGAGGATTAAAACGCCAACATAGAAAAGCAATACACATTTTTTTGAAATAAAACATGGAAGGAAATGAAAACCCATATTTACAAGAGAATGATTGTGTGATGAAATACACAATAGAGGAAGAAAATATGAAGGCAATGAGAAGATGGAATATTTATAAAACACAAAACTTCTCCCAATAAAAATATAATGCAAGTGTTCTTTTTTTTTCCTTTTCCTTTTTTTATTTTTTTTTTGAAAGTTTACCTTGAAACAGATCTCACACTCATATCCCAACCCATGATTGATCTCCTCGTGACACTAATTGTAATATTTATAACAAGATAAAAGGTTGAAAAAGAGTTAATTTTGACCTACCCATGACACGACCCATTTTTTCCTTATTTTTTTGATTTTTTTTCATCATTTTTGATTTTTTTAACACTTTCCAATAACATTTAAAATATTACATAAATGGGATTACATTACATTCCCCAAAACACACTGAATGACAACCTCTTCCCCACACTGAAATGGATGAATGCCCTCAAGTAGATGATAACTCATTAAAAATCAATAATAGGGTACCCAAACATGAAACCCATTCCCCCCACACATAAATTTCAAAAAAAAAATGCAATGAAAATCTATGATGATATTGGGTGGGAAAGGTTATTGGGCTTGTAATGATGCTATCAAAGAAAATGTTTTCATAGGCTCGAAGGAGATTTAAAAAAGAGGATTAATGTAAGGGAAATGGGAGGCTATTAGGCTATTGTGATTCTCATGTGGTTCAGAAAAGGCCTCTATCATATTAATACACACTATGGTAGGAAATTTAGCTCAAAGGTCCACAAACACAATATTAACAAATGGGGGTGAAAACACACATTTTTAAAAGATGGCTATAGGTGGCCTTGGAATGAATGCGAAAGATGGTTCTCACGGTTGGGGAAAATCATTTTCTAAATCAAAGATTGAGCATTCAAAATTTGTTGGTTTTGAAACACTATTCTTTATCCAATGTCACGATGAAAATAAAAAAAAATTGAGATGAAAACATGCCTGTTGACTCCCAAAAAAGGTTGGACAAAACTTCAAAGCCTTTACTTATTTTATATGAAATGTGCATAATTTGTGTGAAATATTAATGTTTTAATATTAAGTATAATTTTTTGAGAATTTTTAGAAGTAGCCCAATTGAGTTAGTTTATTGTTTTAATAATAAAAATCACTATTCAGATCCAAATTGTGTGGTTCTTGTTTTGTATATAATATTTCATTAGAAGGTACCATGAGCCAATTCTTCCATTTTAAGGGTCATATAGTCCTCACAAACAAGACCAAAAAATCTGTGAAGAAAGTGGATTATTCATGAATATTGATTTACTAGGCTAAATACAGATGTCCAAATACCATTATTATTCACCATAGTATGGGGGACAATGTAAGGAGTCAAGGATAAAAATTTCAAGGCCCAAATCCAAACACAAAGGGCCCAACATATGCTTTGAAGTCCACCCCATCATTCTGGACGAGAAATAAAATCAGTATAGTATTCATGACATATATCATGATGTAAGCATCAAATAGTGCTGATATTTTTCATTGTGAAAGAGGAGATATTTACGGTCGACTTTGTTGAAGAAATCATTCGTATTTTAGGGCATCGTCCTATTCAAAAACCCTTTCACATTTTAAACATCAAAAAGACTGGACGGAAATGGACAGATTTAAATTGTTTAATCAACTGGACATAACATTGGCTACATAGGTCCAAATTCCTCCGAATATTGAGAGTAGCCGGCCAAAATTATTATCTAAAACTTTAAATAATGATATTTCTCATGATTCGGCTGTCTGAATAGCCAACATGGTGATGCAAGTGGAGGGATAGATTGGGAACGCAAACAGTCCACTCCTTGGGCTATAAATACTCTCCCATTATCTCCTTGAGAGGGGTTGGCATTTCAGAACATAAGAGATCATATTGGTACGACCAAAGATTTTCCAAAGGCTTGGGATGACCTAACATACTCAAGTTTTCACTTGAAGGACCTTTCCTCCTCTCTTTGTTTTTCACTTACTTTCGTGTTCTTCGTTGTTGTAATCTTGTAAGTCTCTTTCTTTGTAATTATATTTTAATGCAAGTTACTTTTTCAATATCTCTTGTTCTCATCCACCTTCTGTAGTTTAATATTTATGTTCTTAAAATATTTTAAATTATTTTGAATACCCTTACCTTATTTTTCTTCCTCATTCAATCGAAAATCCGTTTTTAATTTTCTTCATCGTTTGTGTGTGTGTTTGGTGCACTACTCTTATCTTATCCCTTTCTTTTTCTTCTATTTATAATTCATCACCATAAACATATATTACCAAATTAATAACCATCATAATGTCTAATTAAATCTCTCATTGGGGTGAGTTTTAATTTAGGTATGTTAAGAGATTGAGAGCTTTCGCTCGATGAGTATTCGTTGAATTAACATTGTGTATGTTGGACTGAGCTTGTCATGAATTAATGACTTGTTTTTTAATGTGTGGCTTCCATGGATTATTGGAATCATAAATACAATACCATAAACAAGATATGATCAAGATTAGAACTTTATGTTATGTTAAATCTTTGATTAATCCCTTAACACTTGGGAATTCAAATCAACGCCAACTTGTGACATGTGTGTTAATTTAAATGCAATATAATGCAAGGCTCAAGGATATCACAAGCTTAACTACCTTATAAGGAACTCACCCCAATAATTATCAATTTGTTAAATCAATTATATTCAACAAATCATTTCAATTAAGCTCTGCAAAAACCCCCCTAATCAAAATACAATCAACTAAAAACAAACAACTATTACAAAGTGTTATCGTTGAGGATTCGAACCGAGTTCTGCAGTACACATTAGTAGAGCACCAGAACTTTGACCGGTCGATAGGTGACAATAGGACGTGAGTTTTAAATGACTCTATTACTGGTGATGGTTCTTTAAGTATTCATTAGTTTCTGGTTATTTTCATAAAACCCAAAAAAAAAATTTTGAAAAAAATTGAAAAAAACCAAAGAAAAACCCGTCTTCCTCTTAAAAATCATACACTGAAAAAAAACAAAAAGAAAAACATGTCTTCCATTTCCATCCAACTTCTATCTGAATGCCCCATAGCCTCCCAAAAAAATACCTCATATTTATTTGACCCTGAAATAGAGAGAATACTTCGCCAACATAGGAGGAACATAAGATATAATCAACTAATTCAAGAACCAGTGCTTGTCCAACCGATTGAATTAGATGTGGACAATCCTAGGGAACAAACCCTTAAAGAACATTCTGCCCCAGATATTAATTACCAACCTCTGGGTATTCAACATCCAAACATAGAGGCTGACTTTGAATTCAAATCGTTTTTAATTCATCTTCTTCCTCATTTCCACGGGCTAGCCGGTGAGGATCCACATCTCCACCTTAAAGTGATCCAAGTGGTGTCCTCTACCATGAATCCTCAAGGGATTTTTGAGGAACAAATCAAACTCTTAGCATTCCCTTTCTCCCTAGATGACACTGCTATGTCATGGCTCTACTACCTTCCTCCAGGTTCAATAACCACATGGAATGACATGAAGCGACTCTTCTTAGAAAAATTCTATCCTACTTCTTGTACTGCATCTATTCAGAAAGAAATAAGTGGTATACATTAATTCCCAAGTGAATCACTCCATGAATACTGGGAGAGGTTCAAAAATCTTGTTGCAACCTATCTACAAATATTAAAATTTTGATTTCTTCGATCAGGGGAGGTTTAGACTATTTCACTCATCCATTTTGAAATCCACTAGAAGTTGTTACAGAAACAATGTTCCCAAACTAATTCATTTTTTCATGCTCAAATTTAGAAATGTAAAATGTGGACACTCAAAACTCACACCTCTCAAGATGATAAAATTCATTTGTGGAGGTTCACTCTTTCACCAACCAAAAGTGAAAATCTTAGAGTTTGAAAATAGCTCTCAGCTTACAATACCTATCCAAATTGAACACGAATCATGAGGTCTTTTTAAAGAGTTTTTCTGTTGCTATGGGACGGTAGGAATATAATGTCCAAGATAGAGAAGAATAGGGTTAAAACACCATCATGAAAACATAATGCACATTTTTTTGAAATAAAACATGGAAGTAAATGAAAACACATATTTACAAGGGAATGATTGTGTAAAGAAAGACACAATAGAGGAAGAAAATATGAAGGTAATGAGAAGATGGAATATTTACAAAACGCAAAACTTCTCTCAATAATAATATAATTCAAGTGTTCTTTTTTTCTTTTCCTTTTTTTCTTTGTTTTTTCGAAAGTTGACCTTGAAACAGATATCACACTCATATCCCAACCCATGATTTATCTCCTCATGACACTAATTATAATATTTATAACAAGATCGATGTTTGAGGAAGAGTGATTTTTGACCTACCCAAGACACAACCCATTTTTTCATTTTTTTTTTTGATTTTTTTTATCATTTTTGATTTTTTAACACTTTCCAATAAAATTTAAAAAATTACATAAATGGGAGTACACTAAATTCCCCAAAACAGATTGAATGACAACCTCTCCCCCTACACTGAAATGGATGCTTGCCCTAAAGAAGATGATAACTCATTAAAAATCAATAATAGGGTACCCAAATAATGAAATCCATTCCCCGCACACTTAAATTTCAAAAAAAATTACGCAATGAAAATCTATGATGATGTTGGGTGGGAAAAGGTATTGGTCTTGTAATGTAGCTATCAAGTAAAAGGCTTTCATAGGCTCCAAGGGGATTTCAAAAAGAGGATTAATGTAAGGGAAATGGGAGGTTATTTGGATATTGTGGTTTTCATGTGGTTCAAAAAATTCCTCTATCATATTAATACACACTAAGGTAGGAAATTCAGCTCGAAGGTCCACAAACTCATGATTTACAAATGGGGGTGAAAACACACATTTTTAAAAGATGTCCATAGGTGGAAAAGGCATGAAATCTAATGTTTGTTCTCACGGTTGGGGAAAATCATTTTCCAAATCAAAAATTGAGCAATCAAAATTTGTTGGTTTTTACAGACTATTATTTATCCAAAGTGACGATGAAAATAAAAAAAAATTGAGATGAAAACATGCATGTTGACTCCCCAAAAAGGTTGGACAAAATTTCAAAACTCAATGGTGAGTAAGCATGACTCGTGTTTTTTTTTATGATTATTTTTTTGTTTTTTTTTTGTTTCTTAGGTTTTTATTTTTGTTTTTTATATAGATACACCCACACAAAAGAGGAAGTGAAAAATAATGGTTTTGATAAAGAAAGTGGTAAAATAAATGAAAGATAGAGGAAGAAGAAGAAAGAGGTAGAGAGAGGAAGAGATGGAGAGAGAGTTAAAGAGAAAGAGGTGCCCCTGGGTTGGATTTGGTGGGTCGCCATCTCCATCTAGTGGTGGGTCGACTACAGAATTTGGGGATCCAATGGAAGTCGATGTGGTTCTAGGATTGTGAGATGTTACCTAAAAAATAAAATTCCTTATTCATCAACCGAAAAACTAAAAACAAATTAAAATTTCATAAAATTAAAAGAAAACATGGGTTGCCTCCCAAGAAGAGCTGAAGTTATTTGTCTACAGCTGGACAGTTATAGTGGACTACCCATAGTCTGACGATGGCCATTGTATTTTCTTAAATCTAGTGTACTTCTAGAAAAACATTTTCGTTGGTAGGTTCAATGATTCATTGGATAATTTCATACCTTCCTTATTGGTGTGCTTTCAATTCAATGGGGATGGAAAGAGAATATTTCTATCCTCGCTTTGGTCTTCAAAATGAGGAATAATGTTATCCACAAAGTTCTTATTTTCTATTCTTGGAAATTCAGGAAGATGGCTCAATTATGATGGTTCATTTTTTTAAGGACCAGATAACATAGAACCACAGTATGAGATCCTAATTATTTTTGACTCATTTATTTCGTCACTTACTTATGTAGTGTAATGGGGATCAGTGGAGTCATAATACTTAATACAATTTTCAATATCCATTATATCAATGTTTTGCACCAATGACTGGTCAATTTCAACCTCACCAGTGATCACTTTATGAATTATGGAACAAATATCACAAACATCACTACCATTTTGACAATATAAACATAGTGGATCAGGGTTCACCTCACATATAATAGAATTTTCAGAATCATGGATAAGAAATGGTGAATGTTGAAATAACATATTTGAATCAACAAATGATCATTATAGTTCATTTTATTTATTACCATCCATGTTAGAGCATTGGAGGTCAGAGGTGATATGAGATTCCAAAGAGTTTTCAAGATCCTTTAGATCAATGGAGTTTTCATTCATAATGTCAACATCAATTTCACCATTTATGACTTTATTAATCATGGTGCAGATTTCACAAGATCCTTTGTCATTAGAACATGAATAACACGGTGGATTGGGGTTCAATTTACTCTTAGAAGTGTCCTTAGAAGCATGGATTGAGAATACAGAGTGATCCTCAGATGGGTATCGCATGGCTTGGAAAATGTTGAACTTGACCAGTTGGTCACCGAATTCCATGGATAAGATGCCATCATAGACATCAATTTTGGTTTTAGATGTCATGAGGAATGGTCTTTCGAAAATTAGGGGAGATCGAGAAGAGTTCATCTCACCTTCTATGTTAAGGACATGGAAATCCGTAGGGAAGATAAGATCATTCACACGAACAAGGACATCTTCAATTATTCCCTCAGTACTGGTTGTGCTTCGATTGTCTAACTGAATGACAACACCCATTGGATGTAAGAGGCGTAGACCAAGGATGGAGAATATGGATTTGGGAATGACATTAATTGAGGCTCCTAGATCTATGAGCGCATCATCAAATTTGGAACTTCCAATTTTGCATGGAACTATAAAGGTCCCTGGATCATTGAACTTCATGGGAAAAGACTACTGGGTGGAAACATTTTCAAATGTCCTAAGTTTCCTCTTTTGGGTGCACAATTCCTTAAGAAACTTGGCATACTTAGGAATTTTTTTGATGGAATCTAAGAGAGGAATGTTGACTTCAACACGTATAAACATGTTGAGCATTTCAGTATCGGGTTCAAAGGACTTATTTGTCTTAGAAATGGATTGAGGAAAAGGAATTGGGTTCCTAAGTGGAATAGAAAGAGATGTGGGAATGGTTTCAGGTTAATTTTCAAGTTTCTTTTTATTTTCATTTTCTAGGTCATCATTCGAAGAAGTATTGGAAGACAAATCTTGAGGCATAGAAATTTTCTTTCCCAATCTAAGTTCAATTACACTTACATTACCCTTGGGGTTGGGTAATGGTTGAGCTGAATGTTGAGAATAATTGGATGGTTGCTGCTGACGTAGGTGGGATGAAAGTTGACCAATTTGGGTTTTAATATTTTTGAGGATAGAACGGGTGAAAGAGGTATGATCTTCAACTGCACATTCCCATGGTTACTTGGAAGAAGAGGCTTGTCCCGGATTGGGATTTCCTTGATTTTGGTTCTTGGGAAAGAGATTGTATTGGTTTTGGAATTGGGAAGGCCCACTAGGATAATGGAATTTAGGTGGAGGATTGTTCCTTTGAGGTAGAGGAATAAAAGGATAAGGTTTTTGGAAGTTACCAATGCCTTGACCATATTGAAACTAGTTTGGATTTTGAAGAGGGAATTGAGGAGGATGAGATATGGGATTACCATACCTATGTTCTTGGTTATAGTAAGAAGAGAAGGGATCAGAGTGAGGTTGGTTTAAGTTTCTAACAAGCTAGCCTGACAATTGAGGATTGGTGTTCCGCTGAGCATATGTTGCATTGAGCTCCATTGTTCTTGAAGAATTGGATTGATCCTCTTGATGTTGTGGACATGTGTCAGTTGAATGAGATGGAGAGTTGTAAATTCTACAGTTTTTGACAGGTCCAGGAAATAGTGATTGTGGAGAAGACGAGGTTGGGGATTTTGTAGCCACAGCTAGTTGTCGCACAAGACCTGTAAGTTCACTCATCCACTTGGTCATCTTGTTTGGCTCAATTGATTGATTATCTTGGGCTTGTTTGACATGAGAATGTTCTCGAGTATGGAATTGTTGTATGTTTGCAGCCATGTTACTTATGAGATCTCTTGCAGCTGCAGGAGTTTTATCAACAAGAGCACTGCCACTTGCGGCATCAATGAGAGTTCTCTCCATAGCCCATAACCCATCGTAAAAGTATTGGATCAAGAGTTGGTCAGGGATTTGATGGTTTGGACAGGTTGCAACAAGTTTTTTGAACCTCTCCCAGTATTCATGGAGTGATTCACTTTGTAATTGACGTATACCACTTATTTCTTTTTGAATAGAAGTAGTACGAGAAGGAGGATAGAATTTTTCTAAGAAGAGTCGCTTCATGTCATTCCATATGGTTATTGAACCTGGATGAAGGTTGTAGAGCTCTGACTTAGAATTGTCAGCTAGGGAGAAAGGGAATGCTCGAAGTTTTATTTGTTCCTCAGAAATCCCTTGAGGCTTCATGGTTGAGCACAAAACTTGAAACTCTTCAAGGTGGACATGTGGATCTTCACCGGCTAGCCCATGGAAATGAGGAAGAAGATTAATCAAACCCGATTTGAGTTCAAAGCCAGCCTCTATGTTTGGATATTGAATACCAAAAGGTTAGTAATTCATATCCGGGGGAGCAAGCTCTTTAAGGGTTTGTTCCCTAGGATTGGACATATCTAATTCAATTGGTTGGACAAGGACTGGTTCTTGAATTAGATGGTTATCGCTTATGTTCCTCCTACGTTGGTGAAGTATTCTCTCAATTTCAGGGTCAAACAAATCTGAGGGATTCTTTAGGGAGGCTACGGGGAATTCAGAGAGATGTTGGAAGGAAAAGTAAGATGGGTTTTTCTTTTTTTTTCAGTGTATGATTTTTAAGAGGAAGATGGGTTTTTCTTTGGTTTTGTTTTCAATTTTTTTTTCAATTTTTTTTTTTTGGTTTTTTGACAATAACCAGAAACTAATGACTACTTAAAGAACCATCCTTGGCAACGGATCCATTTGAAATGCATGGGCAATTGTCACCTATAGACTGGTCAAAGTTCTGGTGCTCTGTTAATGTGTATTGCATCACTCGGGTCGAATCCTTGGCGATGATACTTTGTAATAGTCGTTTGTTTTTAGTTGATTGTATTTTGATTAGGGGGGTTTGATTGCAGAGATTAATTGAAATGATTGATTGACTATAATTTATTTAAAAAATTTATAATGATTGGGTTGAGTTCCTCATTAGGTAGTTAAGCTTGTGATATACTTGAGCTTTGCTTTATATTGCATTTAAATTAACACCCATGTCACAAGTTGACGTTGATTTGAATACCCACATGTTAAGGCTTTCATCCAAGTCTTAACATAACATATGGTTCTAATCTTGATCATATCTTGTTTATGGTAGTTTATTTATGGTTCCAATAACCCATGGAAGTCACACATTAAACAAAACAAGTCATTAATCCATGACATGCTAAGTCCAACATACACAATGTTAATTCAACGAATACACATCGAGCAAAAGCTCTCAATCGCTTAACATACCGAAATTAAAACTCACCACCATGAGAGAATTACTCATCCATTAATATGGTTATTAATCTGTTAATAAATGTTTATGGTGATGAATTATAAATAGAAGAAAAATAAAGGGATTAGAAAAGAGTGGTATGTCGAACACACACACACGAACAATGATGATAATTAAAAATAGATTTTCGATTGAATGGGGAAGAAAAATAAGGGAAGGGGATTCAATTGAATTTAAACTATTTTAAGAAAATTAATATTAAACTACAGAAGATTGATGATAATAAGAGATATTGAAGAACAAATTTTCATTAAAATAGAATTACAAAAGAAAGCACTTGCAAAATTACAAAAATGAAGAACACGAAATTAAGTGAAAACAAAGAGAGGAGGAAAGGTCTCTCAAGTGAAAACATGAGTATGGAAGATCCTCCCAAGCCTTTGGAAAGGCTTTGGTCGTTCCAATATAATCTCATATCTTCTAAAATTTCAACCCCTCTCTAGGAGAGAAGGGCAGAGTATTTATAGCCCAAGGAGTGGACTGTTTGCATTCCCAATCTGTCCCTCCAATTGCATCGCCAAGTTGTCTATTCAGACAGCCAAAATCATTAGAAATCTTATTTTCCAAAGTTGTAGATAATAAATTTGGCCGAATACTCCCAAAATATGGAGGAATGTGGACCTATGTAGCCAATGTTATGGCCGGTTGATTGAACAATTTGAATCTGTCCATTTCAATCCAGTCTTTTTGACATTCAAAATGTGAAAGGGTTTTTAAATAGGCAGATGCCCTCAAAGCTGAATTATTTCTTCAACAATGTCGGCCACCTATATATCCTCTTCCACACTGAAAAATCTAATCTCTATTTTATGCTTACATCATGAGATATATCATTAATAATATACTAATTTTATTTTTCGGCTAGAATTATGGGATGGACTTAAAATCATATGTTGGGCCCCTTGTATTTGGAGTTAGGCCTTGATTTTTCTGTACAAGACTCCTTATATTGTCCCCAAAACTATGGGGAAAAATAATGGAATTTGGACTTCTGTATTTTGCCCAGTAAATCAATATTCATGAATAGTCCGGTTTCTTTACAGATTCTTTGGTCTTGTTTGTGAGGACTATATGACCCTTCAAATTGCAGAATTGGATCATGGTACCTTCTAATGAAATGTTGTATATTTAAAGGATAATCCTAAAAGAAACCACACAATGTGGATCATTATAGTGATTTTTGTTATTAAAACAGTAAACTGACTCAATTAGACTACTTTTAAAAGTTATCAAAAATTATACTTAGTATCAAAGCTTGAGGAAGAGTGATTTTTGACCTACCCAAGAAACAAATTTTTGTTTATTTTTGTTTATTTTGATATTTTTTTTAACACTTGTCAATAAGATTTAAAAAATTACATAAATGAAAGTACATTACATTCCCCAAAAGATACTGAATGAAAAGCTCTCCCCCACACTGAAATGGATGCTTTCCCTCAAGCAGATGATAACTCGTTGAAAATCAAAAATAGGGTACCCGAACAATGAAATCCATTCCCTCCACATGTAAATTTCAAAAAAATTATGCAATGAAAATCCAGGTTGATATTGGGTGGGAAAAGGTATTGGGCTTGTAATGTGGCTATCAGAGAAAAGGTTTTTATAGGCTCTAAGGAGATTTCAAAAGGAGGATTAATGTAAGGGAAATGGGAGGCTATTTGTATATTGTGATTATCATGTGGTTTAGAAAATGCATCGATCCTATAAATGCACACTAAGGTAGGAAATTCAACTCCAAGGTCCAAAAACTCAAGACTCACAAATGGGGGAAAAAACACACATTTTGAAACGATGTCCATAGGTGGTCTTGGCATGAAAACAAATGTTGTTCCTCATGATTCGAGAAAAACATTTTCCAAATAAAAAATTGAGCATTCAAAATTTGTTAATTTTGACACAAAATTCTTTATCCAAAGTCATGATGAAAATAAAAATTTTTTGAGATGAAAACAAGTTTGTTCACTCCCCAAAATGGTTGGAAAAAATTTCAAAACTCGATGGTGAGTAAGCCCGAATCATTTTTTTAAGTGATTGTTTTATTGGTTTTTTTTTGTTTTTTAGGATTTTATTATTGTTTTTTATAAAGATACACCCACACAAAAGTGAAAGTGAAAAAGAAAGGTTTTGATAATGAAATAGGTAAAAAATGAAAGAGAGAGGAAGAAGAAGAAAGAGGTATTGAGAGAAAGAGATAGAGATAGAGTTAAAGGGAAAGAGGTTCCCCCTGGTTTGGATTTGGCGGGTCACCATCTTCATCTAGTGGTAGGTCGGCTAGAGAAGATGGGGATCCGGTGGAAGTTGATGTGGATCCAGGATTGTGAGTCCTATCATGTTGATTCTTTAACTGATGTCCATTAACCGTGAATGTACTTTTGGAAGAGGGGTCTTGAACTTGCACTGCACCAAATGGGTAAACATTATTAATAACAAAAGGACCATCCCAACGAGAATTAAGCTTACATGGGTGAAGCTGAAATAGAGAATTTAAGAGCATTACCTTTTCATCTTCATGAAATACCTTTCTCAGGATGTGTTTGTCATGGAGTACCTTATCCTTCTCTTTGTACAGATTGGAATTCTCATAGGATTCAAGTCGAAGCACCTCCAGTTCAGCCAATGGAAACAATCTTTCTTCACCAGATTTTTCACAATCAAAATTATAGTTTTTCAAAGCCCAAAAAGACTTATGTTGTATTTCAACTGGTAGATGACATGATTTACCAAAAACTTGCCTAAAAGGATACATCCCAATGGGTGTTTTATAGGCAGTTCGATAAGCCCAAAGTTCTTCACCAAGTCTTTCAGGCCAGTCTTTTCTGGTGGGTTTTACAATTCACCCAAGCACTCATTTCACTTCACTATTAGAAATTTCAGCCATGACATTTGTTTGGGGGTGATATGCTGTTGATGTTTTATGAACAACCCCATTCTTTTTCAAAATATATTCTTTGGTTTTATTACAAAAATAGGTTCCTAAGTCACTTATCAAGGCACGAGGTGTGCCAAATCTATAGAAGATGTGTGTCTTTAAGAACTCACTAATAGTATGTGAAACATCCTTTCTAGTGGGTTTGGCCTCGACCCACCTAGAAACATAATCCACCGCAAGAATGATGTATGAGAATCCCTTGGAAGGGGGAAATGTTCCCATGAAATTGATACCCCAAACATCAAAGATCTCATAGAAAATTAAAGGCTTTTGGGGAATTTCATTTCTATTTGAAATTGTGCCAAACTTTTGGCAAGTGGGACATGATTGATAGAACTCATGTGAGTCCTTGAAGGGTGAAGGCCAGAAGAATCCAGAGTCTAGAACCTTTTGGGAGGTCCTTTGTGTTCCAAAGTGACCACCACCAGGCATCGAGTGACAGAATTCTAAGATAGAGGAATGTTCATCTTTATCAACACATCTCCTAATTACCATATCTGCCCCAGTTTTCCAAATTATATTTTCTTCCCAAAAAAAGTGTTTTAAATCACTTTTTAACTTCATTTTTTGTTCTTTTGAAAACAATTCACGAAAAACACCAGGAACCAAGTAATTTTCAATTGGGGCATACCATGGTAACTTTGGTGTGAGATATAAAAGGTGCATAGTGGGGAATTCATGATCGATGATTTCAGAATGAGAAGAATTAGAAATTCTACTCAAGTGATCATCCATAGGGTTTTCTTTTCCTTGTCTATCTTTTATTTCTAGGTCAAACTATTAGAGAATTAGGATCCATCTTATTAGCCTCAGTTTGGAATAACTTTTCTTGAGTAAGAACTTTATAGCAGAATTGTCTGTGAAGATGATGATTTTGGCACCTAAGAGATAGGTTCGGAATTTATCTAAGGAGAAAACAACTGCTAAAAGTTCTTTTTCAGTGACAGTGTAGTGATATTGAGTTTCATCCAATGTTTTCAAGGTATAATAGATGACATGAAGAATATTTTCTCATCTTTGACAAAGAACAGACCCAACAGATCTATCAGAAGCATCACACATTAATTCAAAGGGTAAGGACCAATCTGGTGGTTGGATTATCGGGGGATATGTAAGAGAAGTTTTGAGTTTAATGAAGGCCCTCTTGAAAACCTCATAAAAATGGAAAGTGACCTAATTTTGGAGAAAACGAGTGAGTGGGAGGGAAATTTTACTGATGTTATGGATGAATCTCTGATAGAAACCATCATGATTGAGGAATGAACAGATGTCTCAAATAGAGTTGGGTTCAGGAAGTGATTGGATCACTTCAATCTTGGCAGGATCGACTTCAATACCATCTTTTGAAACTATGTGCCCTATAACAATCCCATTTGCAACCATGAAGTGACATTTTTCAAAATTTAACACAATGTTACACTTGACACACTTTTGAAGGACTGGAGAGAGTGAATGTAAGAATGACTCAAATGACTCACCATAAATGGTGATGTCATCCATGAAGACTTCCATGTAGTGTTCAATTAATTTTGAAAATATACTCATCATACACATCTGGAATGCTTCAGGAGCATTACAAATCCTAAAAGGCATTCTTCTATATGCATATGTTCCAAAGGGGCATGTGAAAGTAGTCTTTTCTTGGTCCTGAGGTGCGATTGGGATTTGGAAGTAGCTGGTGTATCCATCAAGAAAGCAATAGTGTGACTTCCCAGCTAATCGTTCCAGCATTTTATCAAGGAATGGAAGAGGGTAGTGATTTTTTGGGATTCAACATTCAATTTTCAATAGTCGATGCACACACGCCATTTCTTATTCACTCGAGTTGTGAATAACTCCCCAAGTTAATTTGTGACAACAGTTATCTCACCCTTCTTAGGTACAACTTGAATTGGACTAACCCATTCACTATTAGAAATTAGGTAGATAATACGAGCTTGAAGAATCATGGTGATATCTTCCCTAACTCCTTCAAGGGTGAGTGGATTGAGTCTTCTTTGTGGTTGTCTAATTGGTTTGGATGACTCCTCAAGATTGATGTGATTCATGCAATTGGAAGGGTTGATTCATAGTATGTCATCTAGGGTCCATCCTAAGGCCTTTTTGTTTTCCTCTAACACTTGAGCAAGTTTAGACTCCTTGGTTTCAGTAAGTGTGGCAGAGATAATGACAGGATATGAGTGATCATGGAAGAGGAATGCATATTTCTGGTGTACAGGAAGGGGTTTCAGATTAGTCTCATCATTCATTTTTTGGTTAGGAAACATAGAATTAGAGGATGGGACTTCAGTTGCTTCAGATTCATTTTTCCCAATACTGCCCTAGGTGGAGCGGTTTTGATCAGAGTTGAGATGGGATTCAAGAGAGTTTTCAAGATCCTCTAAATTGATGGAGTCTATGAATGAAAGGTCCACCTCAACATCACCATTTATGACTTGGTTAATCCTAGTGTAGATTTCACAAGATCCTACCTCTTCAGAACAGGATGAACATGATGGAATGGGGTACAATTGACTCTTACAAGTTCCCTCAGATGCATGGATTGAGAATGCAGAGTGATCCTCAGATGGGTATCGCATGGCTTTGAAAATGTTGAACTTGACCAGTTGGTCACCAAATTCCATGGATAAGATGCCTGAATGGACATCAATTTAGGTTCTAGATGTCATTAGGAATGGTCTTCCTAGAATTAGAGTAGATCAAGGAGAGTTCGTCTCACCTTCTATATCAAGGACATAGAAATCAGTTGGGAAGAAAAGATCATTTACTCGAACAAGGACATCCTCAATTATTCCCTCATGACTGGTTGTGCTTCAATTGGCTAATTGAATGACAACACCCGTTGGATGTAAGGGACCTACACCAAGGTTAGAGAATATGGAATTGGGCATGACATTAATTGAGGCTCATACGTCTATGAGTGCATCATCAAAGTTGGAACATCCAATTTGGCATGGAACCGTAATGGTCCATGGATCTTTTCACTTTATGGGAATAGACTACTGGGTGGAATCATTTTCAAAGGTCCTAATTTGCCTCTTGTGGGTGCACAAGTTGACGTTGATTTGAATTCCAAAGTGTTAAGGATTTAATCTCAGCCTTAACATAAAGTAGGGTTATAATCATGATCATATCTAGTTTATGGTAGTGTATTTATGGTTCCAATAATCCATGGAAACCACACGTTAAACAAAAAAAGTCATTAATCCATGACATGCTAAGTCCAACATACATAATGTTAATTCAACGAATACTCATCGAGAAAATTCTCTCAATCACTTAACATACCTAAATTAAAACTCACCCCAATGAGAGATTTACTCAGAAATTAATATGGTTATTAATCTAGTAATATATGTTTATGGGGATGAATTATAAAGAGAATAAAAAGAATGGTACAAGATAAGAGTAGTGCGCCGAACACACACACAAACGATGAAGAAAATTAAAAACAGATTTTCGATTGAATGAGGAAGAAAAAGAAGGGAAGGTGATTAAACTAAATTTAAAATATTTTAAGAGCATAAATGTTAAACTACAAACGGTGGATGAGAATAAGAGATATTGAGGAAGTAACTTTCATTAAAATTGAATTAAAAAGAAAGAGACTTACAAGATTACACAAAGAAGAACGCGAAATTAAGTAAAAAAAGAGAGGAGGAAAGGTCTCTCAAGTAAAAACATGAGTATATAAGGTCCTACCAAGACTTTGGAAAGGATTTGGTCATGCTAATATGATCTCCTCTCTTCTGAAATTCAAACCCGTCTCAAGGAGAGAAGGGGAGAGTATTTATAGCCCAAGGAGTGGACTGTTTGCATTCACAAACTATCCCTCCAATTTCATTACCAAGTTCTCTATTCAGACAGCCGAATCTCGAGAAATATTATACTTTAAATTTGTAAATATTAATGTTATCCAACTACTCTAAAAAATTGGAGTCATTTGGACAAATTTAGAGAACTTTATGGCCCGTTGATTAAACAATTTTAATCTGTCCATTTCAATCTAGTCTTTTTGAAGTCCAAAATGTGAAAGGGTATTTGAATAGGAATATGCCTTCAAAACCGCATGATGTCTCCAAAAAAGTCGGCCGCCTATATCTAATCTTTCACACTGAAAAATATTAGCTCTATTTGATTCTTAAATAATGAGATATTTCATTAATTTATATGAAATGTGCATAATTTGTGTGAAATATTAATGTTTCAAAACTAAGTATAATTTTTTAGCATTTTTAGAAGTAGTCCAATTGCGTCAGATTACCTTTTTATTTATAACTATCACCCTACTGATACAAATTGTGTGGTTATTGTTTTGTAGGATTCCTACTTCAATATAAAACATTTCATTAGAAGGGATCATTGGACAATTCTTTCCATTTGAAGGATCACATTTACCATGCACGATGACCTACAGAATTTGTGATGAAATTGGATAATCCATGAAAATTTTGTCCGAGGTCTAAATAAAGAATCCCAAATTTCATTAAACTCTACCATGTGTTCTTGATTATCTAAAAGAATCATGGATAGATATTTCAGGGCACAACTCTAAGAACAAGGGCCCAAATGAACCTTTGAAGTCCAGCCCACCATTCTGGCCGAGAAATAACATTTGTATTGTATTCATGACATATATAATGATTTAAGCATCCAATAGAGCTTATGTTTTTTGGTGGGAAATAGGAGATATAGGCGGACGGCTTTATTGAAGAAATCATTTGGATATGAGGGCATATTCTTATTCAAAAACCCTTTCACATTTTAAACATCAAAAAGACTTGATTGAAATGGACAAATTAAAATTATTTAATTAACTGGCCATAACTATTTCTAAAAAGGTCAAAATGCCTCCAAATTTTGAGAATAGTATGAAAACTTTATTATATACGACTTTGAAGAAGGATAATTCTCAAGATTGGGCAGTCAGAATAGCCAAATTGGTGATGCAGGTGGAGGGACAGATTGGGAATGCAAACTGTCCACTCCTTGGTCTATACATACTATCCCCATCTCTCCTTAAGAGGGGTTGGAATTTCAGAAGAGAGGAGATAATATTGTCACGACCAAATCCTTTCCAAATGCTTGGGAAGACCTTACATACTCAATTTTTTACTTGAGATACCTTTCCTCCTCTCTTTGTTTTCACTTACTTTTGTGTTCTTCATTTTTTTAATTTTGTAAGTCCTTTCTTTTGTAATTCGGTTTTAATGAAAGTTTCTTCTTCAATATCTCTTCTTCTCCTCCACCTTTTGTAGTTTAATATTAATATTCTTAAAATAGTTTAAATTCAGTTGAATCACCTTCCCTTATTTTGCATCCTCATTCAATCGAAAGATTGTATTCTGATTGGGGGTTTGTTTGTAGAGATTCATTGAAATGACTAATTGATTATTATTGATTAAAAAAATTGATAATGATTGGGGTGAGTTAATAATTAGGTTAGTTATGCTTGTGATATCATTGATATTTTCTTTATAATGCATTTATATTAACACCCATGTCACCAGTTGACGTTGATTTGAATTCCCAAGTATTAAGGCTTTAATCCATGCCTAAACTTAACTTAGGGTTCTAATCTTGATCATATCTTGTTTATGTTAGTTTATTTATGGTTCCAATAATCCATGTAAACCACACATTAAACAAAACAAATCATTAATCAATGACATGCTAAGTCCAACATCCACAATTTTAATTCAACTAATACTCATCGAGCGAAAATGCTCAATCGCTTAACATACCTAAATTAAAACTAACGAAAATGAGAGATTTACTCAGTCATTAAGATGGTTATTAATCTGGAAATGTATTTTCATGGTGATTAATTATAAAGATAAGAAAAAAAAGGGACAAGATAAGAGTAGTGCGCCGAACAGACACACAAACGATGAAGAAAATTAAAAATGGATTACCGATTGAATGACGAAGAAAAAGAAGGGAAGGGGATTCAACTAAATATAAACAATTTTAATAACATAAATATTAAACTACAGAAGTTGGATGAGAATAATAGATATTGAAGAAGTAACTTGCATTAAAATATAATTACAAAGAAAGAGACTTACAAGATTACAAAAACGAAGAACATGAAAGTAAGTGAAAACAAAGAGAGGAGGAAGGGTATCTCAAGTGAAAACTTGAGTATGGAAGGTCCTCAGAAGAGTTTGTAAAATATTTGGCCATGCCAATATGATCTCCTCTCTTATGAAATGCCAACCCCTCTCAAGGGGAGACGGGGAGAGTATTTATAGCCCAAGGAGTGGAATGTTTGCATTCCCAATCAGCCCCTCCACTTTCATCACCATGTTGGCTATTCAGAAAGCCGAATATTGAGAAATATCCTTCTCAAAAGTTGTAATATTAATGTTGGCTGACTAATCTCTAAATTTGGAGTCATTTGGAAAAATCTAGTGAAAGTTATGGACGGTTGATTAAACAATTTTAATCTGTCCATTTCAATCCAGTCTTTTTGAAGTCCAAAATGTGAAAGGGTTTTTGAAAAGTAATATGCCTTCAAAACCAAATGATGTCTTCAACAAAGTCCTCCTCCTATATCGCCTCTTTCACACTACAAAATATCAGCTTGATTTGATTCTTAAATCATGACATATGTCATGAATACTATACTGATTGTATTTCTCAGCCTGAATGGTGGGCTCGATTTAAAAGCTTTATTGGGGCCCCTTTTTATTAGATTTTGGACCGGAAATATTTATCCAGGATTATTTTGGATAATAAAGAACATATGGTAGAGTTTCATGAAATTTAGGCTTCGGGATTTAGACCAGGAACCCAATCATCATGGTTGGTCCAGTTTCTTCTCAAATTCTGTAGGTCATCTTGTGTGGTAAATGTGATCCTTCAAATGGTAGAATTAGCCAATCATCCCTTCTAATGAAATGTTTTATATTTAATTAGGAATCATACAATACAAGAACCACACAATTTTGATCTGTAGGGGAAGAGTTATAAATAAATTAGTAAACTGACTCAATTGGACTACTTCTAAAAATGCTCAAAAAATTATACTTAATATTAAAACATTAATATTTCACACATATTATGCACATTTCATATAAAATCAGTAAAAGAAGTATATAATAAGTCATGAAAATATTAATAACATCAACTCCCCCACACTAAGTTTTGTGCATGTCCTCATGTGCAAAAAATATAAAAACAAAACAAAATCATTTTCACTCACCAACAGATATTAAAATTTTGTTTTCTCCAATCAGGGGAGGTTTAGACTATTTCACTCATCCATTTTGAATTCCACCACAAGTAGTTACGGAAACAATGTTACAAAACTAATTCATTTTTTTCATGCTCAAATTTAGAAATGGAAAATATGGACACTCAAAACTCACAACTCTCAAGATTATAAAATTCATTTGTGGAGGTTCACTCTTCCACCAACCAAAAGTGAAAATCTTAGAGTTTGAAAAGAGCTCTCAGATTAAAACCCCTATCCAAATTTAAAAAGAATCAAGAGGTCTTTTTAAGTGAGTTTTCTATGGCTATGGGATGGTAGGAATATAATGTCCAAGATAGAGAATAAGAGGGTTAAAACACCAAAATGGAAAAAGAAATGCACATTTATTTGAAATAAAACATGGAAGGAAATGAAAACACATATTTACAAGGGAATGATTGTGTGAAGAAAGACACAATAGAGGAAGAATATATAAAGGTAATTATAAGATGTAATATTTACAAAACACAAAACTTCTCCCAATAAGAATATAATGCAAGTGTTCTTTATTTCCTTTTTTCTTTTTTCAAAACTTGAACTTGGAAAATATCTCACACTCATATCTCAACCCATGATTGATCTTCTCACGACACTAATTGTAATATTTATAAAAAGATAAAAGATTGATTAAGAGTGATTTTTTACATACCCAAGACACAACCCAATTTTTCATTTTTTTTTTTTGATTTTTTTTCAGCATTTTTTGATTTTTTTTGAACACTTGTAAATAACATTTAAAAAACCACATAAATGAAAGTACATTACATTCCCTAAAACACACTGAATAAAAACCTCTCCCCCACACTGAAATAGATTCTTTCCCTCAAGAAGATGATAACTCGTTGATAATTAATAATAGGGTACCCAAACAATTAAATTCAACCTCCCACACATAAATTTCAAAAAAAATTGCAATGAAATTCATGTTGATATTGGGTGGGAAAAGGTATTGGGCTTGTAATGTGGCTATAAAATAAATTGTTTTCATAGGCTCTATGGGGCTTTCAAAAGAAGGATTAATGTATGGTTAATGGGAGGCTATTTGGCTATTATGATTCTCATGTGGTTCAGAAAATGCATCTATCATATTAATGCACACTAAGGTAGGAAATTTATCTCGAAGGTCCACAAACTCAAGACTCACAAATGGGGGTGAAAACACACATTTTGAAAAGATGGCCATAGGTTTACTTGGTATGAAAGCAAATGTTGTTCCTCACATTATGGGAAAAAAATTTCCAAATCAAAAATTGAGCATTGAAAATTTGTTAATTTTGACACAAAATTATTTAACCAAAGTCATGATGAAAATAAAAAAAATTTTAGATGAAAACATCTCTGTTAACGCCTCAAAATGGTTGGAAAAAATATCAAAACTCGATGGTGAGTAAGCATGAATCATATTTTTTTTGTATTTTTTAAGTGATTGTTTTTTTGGTTTTTCTAGTTTTTTATGTTTTTATTGTTGTCTTTTATATAGATACACCCACACAAAAGAGAAAGTGAGAAATTATGGTTTTGATAAATAAAGTGGTAAAAAATGAAAGAGAGAGGAAGAAGATGAAAGAGGTAGAGAGAGAAAGAGATAGAGAGAGACTTAAAGGGAAAGAGGTGCCCCCTGGTTTGGATTTGGAGGGTTGCCATCTCCATGTAGTGGTAGGTCAACTAGATAAGTTGGGGATCTAGTGGAAGATTATGTGGATCCAGGATTGTGCGCCCTCTCATGGTGATGCTTTAACCGATGTCCATTAACCGTGAATGTCTTTTTGGAAAAGGGGTCTTGGACTTGCACTGCACCAAATGGGTAAACATTAGTAATAACAAAAGGACCTTCCGAATGAGAATTAAGCTTACCTGGGTGAAGCCGAAATCGAGAATTGAAGAGCATTACCTTTTCAACATCATGAAATACCTTTCTCAGTATTTTTTTGTCATGGAGTACCTTAGCCTTTTCTTTGTACAGATTAGAATTCTCATAGGATTCAAGTCGAAGCTCCTCCATTTCAGCCAATTGCAACAATCATTCTTCACCAGATTTTTCACAATCATAATTACATGTTTTCACAGCCCAAAAAGACTTATGTTGGATTTCAACTAGTAGATGACATGCTTTACCAAAAACAAGCCTAAAAGGAGACATCCCAATGGGTGTTTTGTAGGCAGTTAGATAATCCCAAAGTGCTTCACCAAGTCTTTCAGGCCAGTATTTTCTGGTGGGTTTTACAATTCTCACAAGCACTCTTTTCACTTGTCTATTAGAAAGTTCAACCATTCCATTTATTTAGGGGTGATATTCAGTTGAAGTTTAATGAACAACCCTATTCTTTTTCAAAATAGATTATTTGGTTATATTACAAAAATGGTTTCCTACGTCACTTATCAAGGCACGAGGTGTGCCAAATCTATGGAATATGTGTGTCTTTAAAAATTCACTAATAGTATGTAAATCATCCTTTCTAGTGGGTTTGGACACGACCCACCTAAAAAAAATCAACCGCAAGAATAATGTATGAGAATCCATTGGAAGGGGGAAATGGTCCCATGAAATAGATACCCCAAAAATCGAAGATCTCACAGAAAATTAATGGATTTTAGGGAATTTAATTTCTCTTTGAAATTGTGCCAAACCTTTGGCAAGTGGGACATGATTGAAAGAACTCATGTGAGTCCTTGAAGAGTGAAGTCCAGAAGAATCCAGAGTATAAAACCTTTCGGGGGGTCCTTTGTGGTCCAAAGTGACCACCACCAAGCATCGAGTGACAGAATTCTAAGATAGAAGAATGTTCATCTTTATCAACACATCTTCTAATTACCATATCTTCCCCAGTTTTTCAAAGTTTATTTTCTTCCCAAAAATAGTGTTTTGAAGCACGTTTCAACTTCATTTTCTGTTCTTTTGAAAACATTTTAGGAATACCACCAGAAACCAAGTAATTTACAATTGGGGCATACCATGGTAACTATGGAGTGAGAGATAAAAGGTGCTCATAGGGGAATTCAGGATCGATGATTTCAGAATGAGAATAATTAGAAATTCTACTCAAGTGATCGGCCATATGGTTATCTTTTCCTGGTCTATATTTCATTTCCAGGTCAAAATCTTGGAGCATTAGGATCCATCTTATTAGCCTCGGTTTGGAATCACTTTTCATGAGTAAGAACATTATAGCAGAATAGTCTGTGAAGATTATGATTTTGGCACCTAAGAGATAGGGATGGAATTTATCTAAGGAAAAAACAACTGCTAACAGTTCTTTTTCAGTGATAGTGTAGTGATATTGATTATCATCCAATTTTTTTGAGGCATAATATATGACATGAGGAATCATTTATCTTCTTTGACCAAGAACATCCCCAACAGCTCTATTAGAAGCATCACACATTAATTCAAATGGTAAGGACCAATGTGGGGGTTGGATTATCAGGGCAGATGTAAGATCATTTTTGAGTTCAATGAAGGCGCTCTTGCAAACCTCATCAAAGTGGAAATTGACATCATTTTGGAGCAAACGAGTGTGTGGGAGGAAAATTTTACTGAAGTTAAGGATGAATCTCTGATAGAAACTAGCATGACTGAGAAATGAACAGATGTCTCTAACATAAGTGGGTTCAGGAAGTGATTTGATCCCTTCAATTTTGGCAGGATCGACTTTAATACCATCTTTTGAAACTATGTTCCCTAGAACAATCCCATTTTCAACCATAAAGTGACATTTTTCAAAATTTAACACAAGGTTACACTTGACACACTTTTGAAGTAGTAGAGAGAGTGAATTCAAGCATGACTCAAATGACTCACCATAAAATGTTGAAGTCATTCATGAAGACTTCCATGTAGTGTTCAATGAATTCTGAAAATATACTCATCATACACCTATGAAATGTTGCAGGAGCATTACAAAGGCCAAAAGGCATTCTTGTATATTAATATGTTCTAAAGGGGCATGTGAAAGTAGTCTTTTCTTGGTCCTGAGGTATGATTGGGATTTCGAAGAAGCCGGTGTATCCATCAAGAAAGCAATACTGTGACTTCCCAGCTAATCGTTCCAGCATTTGATCAAGGAATAGAAGAGGGTAGTGATCTTTTTGGGTTTCAACATTAAATTTTCTGTAGTCTATGCACACACGCCATTTGTTCTTCACTCGAGTTGTGACTACCTCCCCATGTTCATTTGTGACAATAGTTATCCCACCCTTCTTAGGTACAACTTGAATTGGACTAACCCATTCACTATCAGAAATTGGGTAGATAATACCAGCTTGAATAAGCTTGGTGATATCTTCCCTAACTACCTCAAGGATGAGTGGATTGAGTCTTCTTTGTGGTTGTCTAACTGGTTTGGATGACTCCTCAAGATGGATGTGATACATGCAAAGGGCAGGGTTGATTCCTGTTATGTCATCTAGGGTCCAACATAAGGCCTTTCTGTTTTCCTCTAACACTTGAACAAGTTTGGACTCCTCGGTTTCAGTATGTGTGGCAGAGATAATGACAGGATATGAGTGATCACGGAAGAGGAATGCATATTTCAAGTGTACATGAAGGGGTTTCAGATTAGTCTCATCATTCATTAATCCATGACATACTAAGTCCAACATACAGAATGTTAATTCAACGAATACTCATCGAGCGACAGCTCTCAATCGCTTAACATACCAAAATTAAAACTCACCCAATGAGAGATTTACTGAGACATTAATATGGTTATTAATATGGTAATATATGTTTATGGTGATAATTATAAAGAGAAGAAAAATAAAAGAACAAGATAAGAGTACTGCGCCGAACACACACACAAATGATGAAGAAAATTAAAAATGGATTTTTGATTGAATGAGGAAGTAAGATAAGGGAAGGGGATTTGGTAGCCACAACTATTTGTCGCACAAGACCTGTAAGTTCACTCATCCACTCAGTCATCTTGTTTGGCTCAATTGATTAATTATCTTTGGCTTGTTTTACTTTATCATGTGCTCGAGTATGGAATTTCTGTGTGTTTGCATCCATGTTACATATGAGATCTCTTGTAGTTGCAGAAGTTTTATCAACAAGAGCACTGCCACTTGAGACATCAATGAGAGTTCCCTCCATAGACAATAACCCCTCATTGATGTATTGGATCAAGAGTCGGTCAGGGATTTGATGTTGTGGATATGTTTCAATAAGCTTTTTGAACCTCTCCCAGTATTCATGGAGTGATTCACTTGGGAATTGACATATACAACTTATTTCTTTTCGAATATAAGTAGTATGAGAAGCAAGAAAGAATTATTATAAGATTAGTCACTTCATGTCATTCCATGTGGTTATTGAACCTAGAGTAAGGTAGTAGATCCCTGACTTAGCAGTGTTATCTAGTGAGGGAATTATCAGAGTTTGATTTGTTCCTCAGAAATCCCTTGAGGCTTCATGGTAGAGCACACCACTTGGAACTCTTTAAGGTGGAGATGTGGATCCCCACCGGCTAGCCCGTGGAAATGATGAAGAAGATGAATCAAACCAGATTTGAGTTCAAATTCAGCCTCTATGTTTGGATATTGAATACAAAGAGGTTTCCAATTCATATCAGGGGCATCAAGTTCTTTAAGGGTTTGTTCCCTAGGATTGTCCATATCTAATTCAATTGGTTGGACAAGGACTGGTTCTTTAATTAGTTGATTATCTCTTATGTTCATCCTAAGTTGGCGAAGTGTTCTCTCAATTTCAGGATCAAACAAATCTGATGGATTGTTTGAAAGGCTATGGGGCATTTAGAGAGATGTTGGAAGGAAAAGGAAGACGGGTTTTTCTATGTGTTTTTTTCAGTGTATGATTTTTAAGAGGAATATGGGTATTTCATTGTTTTTTTTTTCAATTTATTTTTTAAAAAATTTTGTTTTTTTGGGTTTTCTTGACAATAACCAGAAACTAAGGACTACTTAAAGCACCATCCACAGAAACGGTGCCGTTTTAAATGCACGTCCGATTTTCTCCTATCGACGGGTCAAAGTTCCGGTGCTCTGCTAATGTGTATAGCAGCACTCGGGTCGAATCCTCAGAGATGATACTTTGTAATAGTCGTTTGTTTTTAGTTGATTGTATTTTCATTAGGGGGGATTGTTTACAGAGCTTAATTGAAATGATTGATTTAATATAATTGATTTAACAAATTGATAATTATTGGGTCGAGCTCCTCATTAGGTAGTTAAGCTTGTGATATCCTTGAGCTTTGCTTTATATTGCATTTAAATTAACACCCATGTCACAAGTTGTTGTTGATTTGAATTCCCAAGTGTTAAGGCTTCAATCCAAGCCTTAACTTAACTTAAGGTTCTAATCATGATCCTATCTTGTTTATGTTAATTCATTTATGGTTCCAATAATCCATGGAAACCACACATTAAACAAAACAAGTCATTAATCCATGACATGCTAAGTCCAACATACACAATGTTAATTCAATTAATACTCATCGTGCAAAATCTCTCAATCGATTAACATACCTGAATTAAAAATCACCCAAATGAGAGATTTACTCATCTTTTAAGATGGTTATTAATCTGGTAATATAATTTTATGGTGATGAATTATAAATAGAAGAAAAAGAAAGGGATTAGAAAAGAGTGGTACGTCGAACACACACACAAACAATGATGATAATTAAAAACGGATTTTCGATTGAATGAGGAAGAAAAATAAGGGAAGGCGATTCAATTGAAGTTAAACTATTTTAAGAATATTAATATTAAACTACAGAAGATTTATTTTAATAAGAGATACTGAAGAAGAAATTTGCATTAAAACAGAATTACAAAAACAAAGAACACGAATGTAAGTGAAAACAAAGAGAGGAGGAAAAGTCTCTCAAGTGAAAACTTGAGTATATAAGATCATCTCAGGCCTTTGGAAATTATTTTGTCGTGAAAATATGATCTCATATGTTCAGAAATGCCAACCCCTCTCAAGTAGAGAAGTGCAGAGTATTCATATCCCAAGGAGTGGACTGTTTTCATTCCCAATCTGTCCCTCCACTTGCATCGCCGAGTTGGCTATTCAGACAGCCGAATCATGAGCAATCTCTTTCTTCAATGTTGTCTATAATAAAGTTGTCCGACTACTCTAAATGTATGGGGGAATTTGGACCTATGTATCAAATGTTATGGTTGTTTTATTAAAAAAAATTAATTTATACATTTCAATCTAGTCTTTTTTATGTTCAAAATGTGAAAGGGTTTTTGAATAGGAAGATGCCCTCAAAGATGAATGATTTATTCAAAAAAGTCAGACGCCTATATATCCTATTACACACTGCAAAATCTCACCTATATTTGATGCTTACATCATGCGATATGTTATGAATACTATAATGATTTTATTTCTCATCCAGAATGATGGGCTGGACTTCAATGCATATGTTGGGCCCCTTGTGTTTAGAGTTGGGCCTTGAAATTTTTATCCAAGACTACTTAAATTGTAGCCCGAACTATGGTGAAGAATAATGGAATTTGGACTTCTGTATTTATCCCAGTAAATCATGCTTCATGAATAGTATAGTTTCTTCACAGATTCTTTGGTCTTGTTTGTGAGGACAATATGACCCTTCAAATGGTGGAATAACCTCATGGTACCTTCAAATGAAATGTTTTATATTTAAAGGATAATACTAAAACACAAGAACCACACAATTTGGATCATTATAGTGATTTTTATTATTAAAACAGTAAACTGACTCAATTGGACTACTTCTAAAAATGCTCAAAAATTATACATAGTATTAAAACATTAATATTTCACACAAATTATGCACATTTAATATAAAATAAGTAAAGGAAGTATATAATAAGTCATGAAAATATTAATAACATCATGTGAATCCTCATAGAGTCTTATATTTTCATATTACCAAACCAGAGTTGTTAGGCTAAGTGTACTGTCCAGAGTGTTGTTGGTACTTCTTGGATAGGACCAGAGGGGATGGATGTGAGTACTTTCCAAAGGGATCCCTATTTGTGGTTTTCTATTTGCTTCACTGCTGCTTGTTGATCTGGGGATTCATTACTATTCTGTATCATCCTGTCTACTGGTTACTATTTACTAGTTACTGTTTACTACTTACTATACTATTACCTTCCATATGCTCACTTCCTATTAGGCACAGATCTTCGTGTGGTTTCCAATGGGAATTTAGTCTCACACCCTGTTAGGGTCATGTTTTTGGGCCCAAAAATTATATATTTCTACAGGTATAGAAAAGGGAAAGAACCCATTGACTTTAGGTACTTGATTGCATTGGAGTATGAAAGAATAGGACCATGTTGAGGCTTGCGATGCTTAGGATTTGCTTATCTGTTTTTCATTTGTATTTTGGTTTAGTAATTTATTCAGAATTGTGACTTGTTTGGATACATTCCAAGAGATATGTATCATGCATCATTTAATATATATATATTTGTATGTGTGTGTGTGTGATCCAGTTTTTTATTGTTTTAGTCTTCTACTTTTTATTGTTGTTGTATATTTACTCCTTTTGTAATTGTATGATTTGTTTAACTCCGTTGTGTACACTTCCAATGTGGGTATAGTTTCCCCACTAACACACCCAAGGACCACACTGCTAGTCTTCATCCTCTGGCATTTGGGTAAATGCACTTGAGGCCATGTGACCAACCAGGTACGGGGCGCCTCTTGGTGGCTTCCAGAACCGGGACGTTACAATGTGGTATCAGAGGCATTCGTTTCTCTTGACTTACTGTTTGGAGCTTATAGCCAGGGATAGGACGGAATAGGTATTTGGTAATATGTTGTGCCTGGGAGTAGCTAACTCATGTACAGGGAAAAGCCAATATACCTTGTTTATTTCAATTTCCTTAGGTTTTACAATTTTTATAGTTGATATGATTTCACCATTTGGTGATTCACATGCGTTGTGTTGTTACCATTGTTGTTATTGTGGTTCTATTCTATCACAACATGATGAGATGAGGGTATTCCATCTCATGAATCATATAGGCACTTGTTATAAATCACATTCCATGCATTCTTTACATGCCATCGAGGATGCATTAGAAATTGCATGTTGTTGTGATAGATGTTGTGTAGATTATTCATGCTGTTGTGATAGATGCTTTGATAGAATGTGTGATAGATAATTTTTCTGAATAGTACTTTGCATAGATGGATTCAAAACAGTGGTTCTTGAGGTGTTATGAGCCTTCATGGACTGGAATTTGGTGGATCATTGTCTGGTTTCCTTGTTATAACTTGTATAAGATTCAAATCTCTGAGTCATGGGGAGTACGGGCCCTCACAAATTGGAATTTGGCACCTTAACTCTTGTTTTCTGTGTTTTTTGGGATTCAGAGCAGTTTTTGAGCTACTGCCCAGAAAAACCCAGAATACATGGCGTGTACTTTAATAATAAATGTTCTGTAGTTTTTAAACAGTTTCACTGACTGTGTAGGTAGAAACACGGGGTTGTGAAAAATCTTCAGGAACCCACCGTGTACGGTAAGTACACGCTGTGTTATAGTGACCGTGTGTCTACCCGTGTGACAAACGAAAAAGATGGATGAAACTTCGATTATACATGTCGAGTCCTATTATCACATGTTGTGTCATGTAACCTAAGTACCCAGTCATGTCTCGAAAAACACTGGTTAGGGAAACCTTCAAGTACACGTTGTGTTCTCAGGGAGCACGATGTGTATAGTGAACCGTGTAGCCGGCCGTGTAACTAACAACACGGGTCATTTAAACCTTGTCTAGTACAGACCGTGTCCTACGTGAACACGCCGTGTAATATAGGATTAAGAGGACCGTGTGGGTTAGTCGTGTAAGGAGACTCGGGCATGGGAATAGAGTTCAAGTACAATTCATGTGTGGGGACAACACACCGTGTGGTTGGGGCATTACACGACCAATTGTGGCAGAAGTACATGCCCATGTGAATGTCTTAAGAAACACGCCAAGTTGTTTTTATACACGTCGTGTAGTCATGTTTTTTAAACCATGAATGTTTCTTTCTAGTGTTCCCCTCTTATACTCTTGTGTTCTCAATCTTTGATAATCCTGATCCAAGGTGTGCTTTTGACCTTTAAGAGCTATGACACTGAGATGTCCTCCGGTTGTACGTCAGCTACCAGATGGTGACCAGACATCAGATTTGGTCAATCGGGGACCTCTTGTAGATCCACCTGCACTACCAGCCTTGGAACAAGTAGTTATACTAGTTGCAGGCACTGATACATAGTTTATGGAAGATTTTATAAGGATAATGCAGACGTTCCAGGGAGCACTGCCGCCTGCCCCGTCAATGGAAGAGTTTATGAGGGTTTTCCAGCATCATCATCCTCCTACTTTATCAATGGATGGAGGACCTCAGGTTGTAGAGTCATGGCTAGAGGCCACGCTGACAATTTTTGAGCATCTAGAGATATTTTCAAAGAAGAGGGTAAATATCGCTACCTATATGCTCCAAGACTCTGCCAAGAGGTGGTGGGAGGTGATGTTATAGTCAGGGTGCTAGCAGAGTTTGACTGGGGATGAGTTTCGGCACATCTTCTATGATTACATCTACCCGGAAACCTTGAGGGCTGATCGAGCCCAGGAGTTTATGAGTCTGGAGTAGGGTACTCTTTCTGTTATGGATTACTCATCTCTCTTTACTAAGCTACAGTGTTTCATGCATATTCTAAGAGGCGATGAGTTGTTCCTTGAGCGGAAGTTTGAGGATCGTCTGAGGCATAACATCCACTCGCAGGTGAACATCTTCATGTTGAGTTTGATATCATCTATCGTCAACTAGGATCTGATCATAGAGAAAAATCTAAGGGATTCTAGAGCAAGGAGCCATGGCGGTTCGACATCCAGAGTTAGTGCTCCTCCTATTGATATCAGGAAATGATGCAGGGATTCTACTCGAGGAGATTAGAGTAGGTATAATGTATCTACGGGTAGCCAGGTAGTATGCTACCAGTGCGGGAGGAGCGGGCATACTAGGCCTCAGTTCCAGAGAGACTCAATGAAGTGCCGATCTTGCGGCACGATGGGCCATCTTCATCATTTTTTTCATATCATCACACCTACAGCTGGTGGTATGGGTTCTTCTATGACCCCACGTTCAAGAGATGCATCACCAATTTCTCACCAGTCTGGGAACTGAAGTTCTTCTGTTCGTGTGAGCTGATGTGGAGGTCATGGTCATGGTGTTCCATCACCAGGTTACTAGCGATAGCAGAGTGGATCAGCTGGGAGTGGTCAGCCAGGGTGACAGGGCCGCGTTACAAGCCAGAATTTTGTAGTGAAGCATACCCATTAGGAGCAGGATCCCAACCCTTCTAAAGTTCGAGGTATGATCTTAGTAGCCTCAGTTTTATCTTTACCTCTTTTCGATACTAGTGCTACGCATAGCTTTATTTCTATTGTTATTGTGGAGAGCCTTTCCCTCTACATCTTTTCCTCTTCCAATACATTGATGCTAGACCCATCGTTGGGGACTAGAGTGGTTGGTGTATGTCAGTGCAGAGGGTTCCCTCTTGAGGTTGTAGGGTGTCACTTATTATGGGACCTCTTTGTCCTTGAAATGATGAGATATTATATCATTCTCAGAATGGACTGGTTAGTTCCCTTCCTGGCAGTCATCGACTGGTTTCACCGTAGGTGAGTTTCATATCACCTGAGGGAGGATCCTTTCTTTATAGAGGTGAGTGGGATGTCCAGGCGAGCAGAGAAGGTCCAGGGCATCATGGGTTGGGAGGAGTAACAACCCAGATCGCTAGTCTTTTTCTGGATGACCAGGTAACATCATAGTTAGAGTTTTCTTCAGTGGTGGATTGTTTTAGATGTTTTATTCTATAGGAATTTTTAATTTTTCCTGTGGAGCGTGAGGTATAATTTTCTATTAAACACATGCTAGTAGTGGCACCGATGTCCATTCCTCATTATAGGATGGCTACACCTGAGTTACAGGAGCTCAAGAAGTAGTTGAAGTAGTTGCAGGAAAAGGGATTTATCCGACCCAGTACTTATCCTTGGGGTTCGCCTATCCTGTTCAAGAAGAACGCAGACGTTACCCTTAGGCTTTGTGTGAACTTTCAGAAGTTGAACTAGTTGATGGTCAAGAAATGATATCCCTTGTATAGGATTGATGACCTATTTTATCAGCTTCGAAGAGCCCTGGTGTTCTCGAAGATCGATTTGAAATCCGGATATCATTAGTTGCGTGTTAGACCATCTGATATACCTATTACAACCTTTCGGAGTAGGTATGGTCTATACAAGTATATGGTTATGCCGTTTCGTCTGACGAACGTGCCTGCAGTTTTCATGGCACTGATGAACTGAGTGTTACATCCATACATAGATTCCTTCATGGTGGTTTTCATGGAAAACAACTTGGTGTACTCTCACACTCGACACGACTATGCTACCCATCTTGAGATCATCTTGAGTACACTGATAGAGCCTCAGCTTTATGCTAAACTATCGAAGTGCCACTTTTGGATGGATCAGATTCACTTCCTGGGTCATGTTATCTTAGAGGCAGGAGTATCAGTATACCTAGAAAAGTGAGAGCAGTAGTTTTCTGGGAGCCGCAAAAGAACTTCTTTGAGGAGCGGAGTTTTCTAGGTCTAGATGGATACTACAATCATTGCATATAAGACTTTTCATGCCTAGAATCACCACTGACAGGTAATACCACGAAAGGGGAAAAGTTCTTAGGGTCAAATTCTTGTGAGTCAGCCCTTCAGGAGCTGAAAGGGAGGTGGACTTTAGCTCTGATCCTAGTCTTTCCAGAGTTGGACAAGAGTTATACCTTTTTTTATGCATCAGGTATCAGACTGGGAGTTGTTCTTATGCAGGGATATGGAGTTGTTGCTTATGGGTCTCAGTGGTTGAGGCCACACGAGAGGAATTACCCGATCACGATCTAGATTTGGCAGCTATTGTTCATGCCTTACACTGTAGGAGACATTATCTTCTGGGAGATAACTTTGTGGTGTTTACTAACCACAAGAGTCTCAAGTACATCTTTACTCACCAAGATCTGAATTTGAGACAGCGTAGGTGGGTCAAGTATCTTTTGTCCTTCGATTTTGAGCTTGCCTATACGCCGTGAAAGTGCAACGTAGTGGCTGATGTGTTGAGCAGGAGAACTCAAATACAATCAGTTCTGGAGTCCAGAAGTGAGTGGCAGCTTATGGCTCTATTCTCTGAGATGAATTTGGTGGTTCACAAAAGACAGGGGCATACATTTCTATCTTCTATAGCTGTTACCTCTAATCTTCTAGATTGGGTACGGATGAGGAAACTATCAGACTCAGAAGGCCTAGTCCTGTGGTAGAGTGTGTTAGGAGAGGACACTTTTCCTTAATGTGAAATGGGCAAGGATGAGATCTTGCATTTCTGAGGATGAGTATGGGTTCCAGCTGACATACACGAGGAGATGATGCGAGATTTTCATTCCTCAGTTTGGGCATTTCATCCTGGTGTCGCCAAGATTTATCGTGATCTACGCGGCTAGTATTGGTGGCTAGGTATGAAGAGATATTTTGTTGGTTTTGTCATGAGGTATTCCAGTTATCGGCATGTGAAAGCATACCATCAGAAACCAGAAGGTCTTTTACAGTAGTTACCCATTCCGAAGTGGAAGTGGAACAATGTCATGATAGACTTCACGACCGGTTTTCCGAGGTCACCTCAAGGGAATGATGATGTTTGTGATGTCATCAACAGGCTTTTGAAGGTTTCTCACTTCTTGCTGATCAAGGAGAACTTATGTTTTGATGAGTTGGGGTAGTTTTAAATCCGAGAGATTGTATATCTGCATGGAGTTCTGCACTCCATTGTTTCAGATAGGGATTCTCATTTTACTTCTTGGTTCTGGAAGGGGCTTCAGAAGGCTTTAGGAACACATGTACTTTTGAGTACTTCTTACCATCCCCATACAGATGATCAGTCTGAGCGTACGATCCAGGTGCATGAAGATATGCTCCGAGATTTCACTCTGGACTTTGGAGGTTCTTGGGAGAAGCATATACCTATTGTGGAGTTTTCCTACAATAATAGTTTTCATGAAACTATTCATATGACACCATTTGAGGCTTTATATGGTAGGCCCTGCTGGTCACCTTTATACTGGCTGGAGGCAGGAGAGGTGGTTTTTCTGGGACCTCTTATTGTTCAGGAAAGCTCATAACAAATAGAGTTAATTCATAAGCTTATGCTGATCAGCGGTGATGACCTCTAGAGTTTGTGGTCGGGGATCAAGTTTCCCTACGTGTCGCACCTTGGTTGGTACACAAGAGGATTCAGAGACAAGGTAAGCTCTCACCAAGGTACGTCAGGCCATTTGAGGTGTAGGAGAGATTTGGGCCGGTTGCCTATCAGTTTCAGTTACCTTAGAGGGATCAGGCTATGCACGACATCTCCCACATTTTCCAGCTCTGACGTTACTTTCCAGACCTGTCTCATGCCTTTGAACCTAAGGAGGTTGAGCTCAAAGCAGATGCATCATTTGAGAATCATCCTATTTAGATTTTCGATCACAGTACAACAGTTCTCTGTGGCTGGTATGTTCCTCTGGTATGGGTGCTATGGCAGTACAGGCGACTACAGGATGAGACTTGTGAGAGGGAGGCTGATGTATAATCATAGTGGCTAGAGTTGTTCATGGTTTCTTCTTCCACACCTCACTAGGGAAATTCGAGTGAAAAATTTCTTTGATGGGGGCTGTTTTTAAGAGCTTGGACCTTCGTTTTAGCTATGTTTTTCCTTTTTCTATTGTTTTTGAGAAAAGAGGAGTTTTTGGAAATTTTTTAGGTACACACCGTGTACTTTATAAGTATATGCCGTGTACATCGATGACGCACAAGGTCGTGTGTTGGCCATGTTAGGGACACACACACAGTCATGTGGGGTGATGTGGATGCTGCTTAAAGTGGAGTACGGAAAATCCTAGTACATGCCATGTACAACAAAATTACACATCGTGTACTTTCTTTTTTTCATTAAACAGACCGGGCTCGCGTCAGACTGCCAGAATCGTCTTCTTCTAGGTTCTGTTCGACCGAGAGAAGTCGCATGACGTCAGAACTTCTCTGAGCCCCCGTGCCTCTGTCCGTTCTCCGAATCGACCTCTGTCAATTGCATTGGAACCAGAGCAGTAAGTGCTTCCTTGTTTTAGAGCATCGTTTTCTAATTCCTCCTCATTTTCAAGTTATCATGGGTTGAACGTTTTTTTCCGTTTTCTTATATCTATGACGTTCTAAGGAGATTCAAAACTCTTGGTTCAAGTATATTGATCTCCTACCATCCAAGTAGGCGGTTTGTGCCTTTATGTTTAATGTATTTGAGTATTATGTACAAATTCCACCAATACCCTTGAACGGGGTCTTGTGTGTTTACTTTTTTCCCCTATTGTTTTCTTTCCTTTCTTGCATTCTTGTGTAGAGTTAATTTGGATATGTATAAGGACAATTGATATGCTTGGATGTTTTTTCCATGCCTTGTTCTTTTTATGACCTTTTGGTCTTGTGTATCCTTTGGTCGTTATACTTGTTTCCCATGCCTTGTGACCATAGGATGGAGTGATGTTCCCTGACATGCTTTTTATGTTGTAGACTGGTTAGCCATGTAGCTCTATAGGTTTACTTTCTCCATATAGCATTATTATGCACTGACGTGCACTGGGCCGTGAGAACCTGGTGCTATAGTCTATAATGGGATAGACCGACTGAGCTTCCTCAGAGAGTCTTGGACATTATAGACTATAGGGGATAGACTGAGTGAGCTTACTAGAGAGTCTTGGACATTATTGACCACAGGCTGATAGACCAATTGAGCTTCCTCATAGAGTCTTGAGCTTTTTAAACTATACAAGGATAGACCAAGTGAACTTCCTCAGAGAGTCTTTGTTTTGTTTGAATTTACAAAAACCATTCCTGGCTATAAGAGGAATTGACCGAGTGGGATTCCTTAGAGAGTTTGTGATTGACCTAATGCTATATGAGGAATTGGCCGAGTGAGCTTCCTCAGAGAGTCTCTAGACCTTGGGGATATAAATGTAATTGACCGCGTGATCTTCCTCAGAGAGTACCTAACTACCTTAAATTATAAAGGGAATTTACTGAGCGTGCTTCCTCAGAGATTCTTATATTTTCATATGACCAAACTAGAGGGGGTAGGATGAGTGTACTGCCTAGAGGGATATTGGTACTTCTTGGATTGGACTTGAGGGGATGGGTGTGAGTACTTCCCAAAGGAATTTAAATTTGTTGTTAGACGTTTGATTCACTGCTTCTTGTTGATCTATGGATTGGTTACTGTTATGTATCATCATGTCTATTGGATAAAATTTACTGGTTATTGTTTACTGCTTACTATACTATTACCTACCATATACTCACTAAATGTTAGGCATAGATCTTCGGGTGGTTTCTTACTAGGATTTAGTCTCACTCACTATTTTTGGTCATGATTTTGGGCCGAAACAGACTATATTGCTACAGGTATAGACAAGGGCAAGCGCCCTTTGACTTCAGGTACTTGATTTCATTAGACCAGGAGAGCATGGGACCATGCAGAGGCTTGTGATGCTGAGGATTTGCTTATCTATTTTTCGTTTGAAATTTGGTTTCGTATTTTATTATGCATTGTGACTTGATTGGATACTTTCCTAGACATATGTATCATGCATCATTTCATATATATGTGTGTGTGTGTTGAAGCTCCTTTCATCGCAGAATCTAAAGATCAGAAAAGGGGAATATCTGAGCTCAAAGTGATTCAACCTTTGCAGAAAATATCAAAAATTGACAAAGGCATGAACAAGGGATCAAAAGCACATGTGCCGCGCAAGTTCTCTCACTGTCGTGCAAGTCCACTTGCGCGACCTAAGTGATAACCGCCCGGTAACCACCCAGGGTGTTCTCCTGCCTATAAATAGACATTGTGTGCCCCCCATTCGAAGAGGATTTTTTCTCAGAAACTCAGATTTTGAGCTCCTGGTGACCTAGTCTCTTCTCAAAGCATCCGAAACACTTCTAAGGTAATTTCTTACCTAGAACAGAAGATCTAAAGAGGGTGAGGAAGGCCTAAGTGTTGAAACTCATCAACACTTGCACGCTTGAGTGGCCAGCCCTTAAGGGAAAAGGGACACACTTGCGCACCGCCTTACTCATTCAATAGATCTTGTGCATCCCTCTTCTGGAAGAACCTAAAGAGGATTCTAAAGGCCTTAATGAAGAGTCGCTAAAGTATTACCCAGATAATTAACCATCGCACAAGTACATCATGTGTCACGCAGGAGTATACCCATACGACTAAAACTTGCGCGCCCATGTAGTACCTCCGCGCCTGCCAGGACTTGCGTGCCCCTGCCTTTTTGGGTGCCTTTCTTGCCCATTTCACCTCTCTTAAGCCATTACACCTTTCCTATTCAAGATTCAGTATTCAAGACACTCTTCAAAGCCATTTTATGGCATTATTTTGTGATTTGACTTCCTTATCTGAATGGAATTTTGTGGAATATCTCTTAAAACCTAGTGATTTATACATCTTTATGTCACTAAAGATTGAGATTTCATTCATTCAACCTCATCCTTTAAGATGAGATAATCCTTAACCTGGGTCTCCTTTCTAGAAATAATCCCCAGTCATAAGTCCTCTAATATGAGAATCCTCTTTAGGAGTAAGCAACAAGTCCCTTAATTTTTGGGCATCCTCTTATGAGTAAGCCCCAGATCCCCTAACCCGGGCTTCCTTTTTAGGAGTAATCCCATGTCTCATGCTTGGGAATCTTCCATAGGAGTGAGCCCCAATTCTTAAAATTCCCAAATCTAGGCATCCTCCTTAGGAGTAAGCCCTAGTCTCTTAATTTGGGAATCCTCCTCAGGAGTAAGCCCCAAACCATAATCCCTGACCCGGGACTCCTTTTCAGGAGTAAGCCCCAGTATTAATTTCTCTTAACCAGTCCTAATTTACCTTTGATCTGGGATTCCTTTTCGGAGTAAAACCTAATCATAAGCCTTCTCCTAATTTGGGACTCCTTTTCAGGAGTAAGGTCCAAGTTAGAGTATTCAAAATCTCCACGAAGCACATATACCTTTATTGACCCTATTCCTAGATTTCTTCCCTAAAGTAAATCCTAACATTCATTTATCTAGGCAGTTATACATACATAAGCCCCACATTATTTCTTATGATTGACAATTTCATGCCACAATTGTCTAATATTTACCAATACCTCTTGTTTCTCACACCGAGCATGACTCATATGAGCTTAGAGTGTAAAAGTAATTGTGAAATCCTTCTTTGAGTCATCAATCATAAACATCATACTCCCTTACTCGAAAAATGTGGGTTCTGATTCCTTTTCTAAACAAAGGATACATAAGTAGCCTATCTACGGGTTCGATCCCAACTCTAAAATAATCCATGTCTTTCTGAATGAAAATAAACTTCAAGTTCCCCACTGAGTGGCTTTAAAACCAGCATGGTCATCATAATGACCAAGAGACTTCTGTATAAATGTGTCGAAGGGTACCATTGACCAAGAATCTCTAACAAATATATTTTATTCTCTATTGATGAAGCACCTCAAATACATACAAAATATTCTATAAATTTCCTACATATTTAATCATTGATTGTTAGATCTGAAGGAAAGCTCATTTTATACTTGTTAATGTAATAAGGATTCACGAACATAACATAAATCTATAAAGAGAGTCCCGGAGTAGAAAATAATTACCCTAAATAAGTGTGATGAGTCCAACCTCCCATCCTCTCGACCAATGAAAATTCCTAAGCCTCATCAGTCTACAAATTAATGAGCACCTACCTTTGGAAAGTAGGTCCGAATGGATGTGGAATCTTTGGATGTTTCCGGTTCTACGAACAAACCCGTTAGAAACCGATCGGAACGTTTGAACCTCCCATCAAGGTGGTCATCCCCGGATTCCGAAGGAAACAAAAATGGTGAACCCGACGTGAAGAGATTAACCAAGTTATAATGATGTTTTACCTATTTGTTAGGCCCCTATTTAAAACTCAATGAAAGGGCCAACAAAAACAATCATTGACATATGTGATCATCCAAAAGATGTAGTGGCTGAATTTGTTTTGATTACGTCTGTTATATCAAACAGACACTCTTTTTCCAAGATCTTCTGCATTTCTAGAATGGCTACTCTCAAGTTCACGCCTGTGAATACTGCTGCTGTAAATGCCACTGCTGCTACTCCTGCTAGATTGTCGTCCTCTCTGAGGACGATATCACCTACTCAGCTTCTTCAACGATGGGTATCAAACACACTAGTTAAGGAGTACCGTCAACACCGTACCATCCAAACTCTGGTGGCTTCTTGACAAGCCCTCCAAGTAAATAACTCACATCGGTCATCTAGACAACGACGACCAGTGATCAAGAAGCAGGCGGTGCTGACTACCGTCTCCAACTGTTTCGGGTTGTTATCCCCAGAACGCAATCACCATTCGCTCCCTTATTCTGGGGAGGAGAATGAGCAGGCCCCTCAGGACCGTAATTCAAACAGACAGGAGTCCTTCCGGAGGGCTCCCACCAACAATTGCTGCCAGACTCATGCAGCAGTGCGCCCTCAACATGATGAGGGTACCGATTCTAGGCGTTCAGCTTATGTTCCTCGAACCCGAGCAAGAAAGACGAACCACCAGAGGTGGAATCCAGTCAATAGTGTGCAGGTTCTCATCTCAACCATCTCCAGAGAAGTCCACAAACCTAAATTGGTTCCAAGAAACGAGCATGCACATACACCTGCCCGTTTTAATTCTGCTGTCCAGCAGACTCGTCTGGAAGCATCACGCCAATCCCGCCAGGCAATTCCGACGGAGTACTATAGGCAGGAACATACACATGTTTATAAATCATCAGCTAGTCAGAAGGCTCGTCTGATAACATATGATTGATCTCGTCAACCACGTTTGGCGAAGTGCAATCAGCAGACACATACACTTGCTAGTATTAATCAAGCCTACCAACAGTCTCGCTTGGTAGCATTCGGATAAGTTAGTCAGAATGCCCCAACAACAAATAAGAGGCAGACTCAACTCTTTGCCCCCACACGTGAGTACTGTCAGGATTCACTGATAGGAAAAGGAGGACAAGAGCAGGCACATACACCTACTCCAAGCCCGGAATGGATGTATATTCCCATTACAGCAACTAAAGTCATCAAGTATATTCTATCAATGGCGGAAGAGCAGATGCAAATCCCTTCTCTCATTCTGGATGCCTGCCAGGATATTATAACAACTTCAGCGGCATCTCAGGGAAAGACACATAAATCTATCCCTACCAGTGGAGTGATACATCAACAATTCACTTCGGAACAGACACACACATATGTTCTAGTCCAAGAGGGTTATGGGTAATACACCCCCATATCATACGGATGACCAAGTCAAGAACATACACTTGATTTGAGAGGAGATCGTCAGCCTAACCTGGCCATCTTTCTTGATCAGGAACATACACCTTCTCAGAGCAGCCACATTCTTCAACAAGTGGTTTCTAAGGCGAGTAACAAGGCGTCTAAGAAAAATACTCGCCCAGCACAGTCAGGAGATCAAGAGCCAATCTGTAACAAGGCCTTGCTCGATGCTGGAGTTCTTGATGCTCTCAGACAATTATCTATTGGAATTCAAGATTCTACTCCCTCAGTTCCAAATAATGGGAACATTAATTTCAAAGGTCTTCAACAGACACTTCCTCATGAAGTCTTGATTCATGAAAATTCGGTCGATCTCGAATTTTCATCTTCATATGAGAGCCACAGGAACCCTCTGTGTGGTCAGAAGACCAAGGAGAAAGAGATCTCATCTTTTGCTGTAAACCATTATGGTGGTCCTCCCCATGATGATGAATTTAGCTGTGAAAGTCCTCTCCACAGTAGTGATGCACATTGCCCGGAAAATGCTCCAGTGGAAAATGTAGTGCCGAGAAAGCCCTCTTATATTGAGGAACTTGAAAATGTGAAACCAGTCATGTCTAAAGCTTCATCGCTTGCAGGTGAAATACTATATCAATTAGAAGATAGCCCAGGGTGTAGGTAATTCTCCGAACCACCCCTAAGTCATGCATCTTCTAGTTTGATAAATTATTTCTCTACCAATCCTGTTGAATCCAATGAAGCAACAAGGAAACACCAAATCTGGTCAAATCAGGTAGAAGAATATTCATCAAATGATAAAGAGGAAATGTTGAATATGAGAAAACAACTGGTGAAAGGTGAAGTGCCAGTCATGTTTTGGACTCTGGCCGACTCTTAGTATAATATTCCAGAAATGTTGATGGAAGATGAAATTCATGATATTTGTCTCAATATATTGAAAAATATTTGTCAGTTGAAAAAGAAAGTATTATCTAATGATGAATATGAAAATAATCTTAAGATAATAGAAGAGTTACAACATCAGATTGATTTGGAATCTCTATCAGCATCTCGATATCCGAAGCCTGAAAAGCAGAAAAGAGCCCTTCAACGTTCATTCCTTGGCGCACTAAGAATATTGCGTCAGTTAATTTCCAATTCCCCATCTGGTATTCGTGTCAGAGCATGGGGTGTTCATGGAGCACTGCATTTCACAGTGCTCTCCAGTCAGCAAAGCCCGCCGAAAATGGTCTCATGCAATATTATTTCCCATGGCCGGCCATAGTCAATGGGCTTTGTTTGTAAGAAAAATCTTTCCCAAGAACAGGCTTCAACTAGTTCCTCTCAAAATAAAGAAAACAGAGAACAAGTTGTTGAATTACTCTTGCATCAAGCAAACAAGAATATTGAACAGGCCCCTCGTTTGGAGCAAGCACGTCACCAAATAACAGAAGTGTCAGAAATCATCCAACGGTCTGTTGAACCAGGTGCTAAAAGCGGATACTTTTTAATGCATCCAGCTAATTTCTGAACTAAGGTTCGTAAGATCAGGAGGACTTTCAAGAAAGTCTCAGACATAGCATGTCAAGAACCACCCCAGCTCGCCAGAATGGGGACTCTTTTAAACCAACCCTCAAAATCAACAAAAAGGATTCGGGGAGTTGAGCGAGGACAGTAGGAACAACCCCAGTCCATTGGACTGGGGACTTTTTCAAATCATCAATCCCCTCCTCCGAGAAAGTAGGTCTTTTATCGATTGGGGAAGAAACCTCAAGAGGAACGAAGAACCAAATTATCAGGAGATTCCCTCCAAATTGTGGTTTATCAAGAAGTTCTTGAGGGATTGAATCAACAAAAGGAAATGTCTCATCAAAGAAATGGAAGAATACAATATCACAGAAATGATGATAGAAGGGATGCGATGAGTTATGCATCAATCAATGTCATCAATACCATTGTTTCTGATCCACCAGGTGAGGCTCACTCAGGGGACTCAGATGAAGAGGTTCCTGCTCAAGAAGATGTACGAACCGACACAAATGAAGAAGGTGTGCGTACAAGAGGTCAAAGGATTACTCAGAACCTAGGTAATACTTCAAGTAACCCACTTCCCCCTGTCTGAAAAGGATCCAACAAAGGGAAGGGAATGAACAAGGTTACATATCCTTCCTCTGGAGAAGGTCAATCGCTCTCACTAGATCAAAGGTTTGCACAAAAGGAGGAAGAAATGAAGGAATTAAGGATGTTGAATGCAGAACTACATCAGAGTAGTCTTCTTCTTAAGCATGCTTGAGTTAGTCAGCCAAAGTAATTTTTTGCAGCTACTGAGATGGATCAAGAATATCTTCCTCTACTAGTACACCCTCATTGGTCTAATCATACAGGCCATGTGCAACAACAGTTGTCAGTGCTACCATCAGTTGCAGCACCAATCACCACATCTGTCCATGCTCCAGTCATTTCACCTACCCAAGTCCAAGTTCAACCAGATGTTTCTCAAATGTTAATAACTACTGTTGAGTCATTAAAAGCTTGGTTAGAAACTATGTAAGGGAAACATGAGCAAGTTCAACCAGAAAAGAATGTTTACCCTGAATGGGTAGATTCAATTTTTCCTCCATCCAGTTTTGGGATTCCTGTATTCCCTATTTTCAATGAATCAGGCGATCCTGGACTGTATCTGACGCATTACGTGTCTTGTTGAGATCCTATGATGGGAACATCGGATCAGCATGAAGCAGTGAAACTCAGATGCTTCGTGCGAACCTTGCAAGGACCAGGTTTTGTTTGGTATACAAGCTTTCAATCCCGGTCAATTACCGGATAAGAGGATCTTTTCCAAAGATTCCTCCTTCAGTTCATCTCATCTTTTCCAAAGACAACAGTTTTCGATCATAAAAATTGTAAGCAAAGGGAGAATGAAAGAGTCTCTGATTTCATTGCTCGTTGGAAGGAATTAACATATTCCTTGAGTTTAGCACTCCCTCAAGAAGAATTGTTTCCAATATGTGTCGCAAATCTTCGTGACGAATTACCCACGCCATTAATCTCTGTGAAATACACATGAGGGTTTCGAGACCTTACTTCAATCGCTTAGCAGATTGAAGATTCCCTTATACAGGCTAAGACTAAATCTCGTGTAATTCCATCAGCTCCAGGAAGGAGAATGGGTAAAGTAGAAACTGCTACAGTTATGATTAAACAAGCACCTGTACCTATTTTTACCTCAAAACCTTCATCTTCGCGAAGGGCTCCACCTTCTGAGCGCCAACAACAAAGTCCTTTTCGTCCAAATGATCAAAAAGATCAAAGACAAAAACAATTTGAGGATCTAAAGAACAAAACATATTATTTCCGAAATAAACAAGTTCCTGGTTATTTCATTTCGGCTCTGGAAAACAATTTGGTTCAATTTCCAATACCCAAGAGGCCAAACAGGAAAGGAGATGAAGACCATCCTAATTATTTCCCTTTTCATAAAATATTGGGGCATCCCATCCAGGAGTGTTTGGTCTTCAAAGACCTCCTGCAAAAGATGGTCAACTCGGGACAGGTCACATTGAAAGGATCCTTAGCCCAGGTAGCATGTGTCACTACTACAGTTCGAGAGGAGGAAGATGAATGGTAGGAAGTCAAAAGCAAAAATGCAGAGAAGTATGATGCTTGGATGGTCAGAAAGACAATCAATCGAATTCATGCTATTTTGGGAACACAATTAAGGAAACTAATCGTGTCTTCTTCCACGAATGTTGGTGCAAAACCCTCTTCGTCAGAGGGAAAGTCCCCAATGAAACGGCATGATTCAAAGAAAGAAAAAGAATCAGAAGAAGATGAGTATGTGTCAAATCCTAAGTTTTATTTGACTTTGGTGGGCTTCATGCCATCTATTTCAAAGCCACGGGAACCGCCCCACTGAAAGGCACAGCCTAAAAAGGCTAATCAGGCAGAGTCTTCATCAGACGAAGAGTTAATCTTTGGTTCTGTTATTATGATTCAATTAACAGATCCAAATGCCAGTCGCAGTTTCAATATTGATGAGCCTAAATTCCCTCTATCAAACAGAGGAATCAGAGGAAGTTCCAGGGGCTCAGGATACAGGGGAAGATGTGGATCTTTCAGAAGCCACTATTCCAATTCAACCCCTGCTAGAACTATATACGCAGCAGAAACTCATCGTAGATCCCTTCAGCGAGCTCAGCAAGAACAAGCAAGTTCTTCTACCAATAACAAATTCAGTCCTGGCACATTTATTTTGGAAGACCGGTTGAAGGTTCCATCTTCTTCCTCTCAGCAAGTAAATGGATTTAATCGTTCTAATCTTCCAAAACCAGGAATATTGCCAACTCCTATCCCAATACAAGATGCATCAACTTCCAAAACATCTACTTCCAAGGTACCTACTAAACCACATATTTCTATTGGTAAACACAGACCTCTGGATCAAAAGTATGATATATTGAAACACTTGGTCTAAGTACCAACAAAGTTATCAATTCTGGATTCTTTGAATCTGTCAAAAGATCTCCGGGAAGCACTCATCGAGGCTTTGTCATGTACTCAAGAGTTTGAAACTGAAATTGCTGCAGCTGAAGTCTATCACATAGAGAATAATCCTGCATAATTCCATGCAATAATATCCTTTACTAATGAAGATGAAGATAATGTTGTCCATGGACATATTAGACCACTGTACTTTTTTGGAAAAGTCAATGGCGTGGATGTTCGAAGAGTTTTCATTGAAAATGGTTCAGGAGTCAACCTCATGCCCATTCGTACACTTCGTCGATTGGGCCTCACGAAATCTGATTTATCCCCCTCCACCATGATTCTACAGGTATATGATAAAAATGAATAAGAACCACTGGGTGAAGTTACACTCAGAACTTAGTTTGGAGATCTTGTATCCAATTCAGATTTCATGGTTGTTGATCAAGACTCAGCCATCAACATTTTTCTTGGAAGGCCCTGGTTACATCAACATGCGGCTATCCCTTCTTTATACCATCAATGTCTCAAATATTGTTTCGATGGTCAAGTTGGGATGTTGTATGGTGATAAGGCCATGTTAAATACATGTGAGTCTCAATACATTGAGGCATAATTCTATCACATGAAGCAAAGGGAGAAATCCATAACAAAGGAGATTACTAAAGTTAATGCTCCATATGGTTTGGAAAAAATTCCAGTAAATCCATTTACACATGTGAGTACAAATTATGTGTTGCCTATCAGTCAAATTGACAAGATAGACCCAAATCAAAATGCTCTTATGGAAAGATCCATAATGTCAATTACAGTAATCGAGCCAGACAACATAGGAGAAATTGGTAACCTACCAAGCAGTGATGAAAGCAAAAATTGTGACGTCTTCATTTCATCTGCTGAAATCCAACAAGTCTATGCTTCACCAATTAAGCCAGAAGAAGTTATAGCAACATCAGAGGTGAACAATGATGTTGACTCTAAATCCATCATCTCCTCTTTATTACCCAAAGAAGACCCTTCATCAGCAATAGGGTCAAAAATGGAAACTTCCTCTTCAAAATATGCAAATTTTGACATCTCTTCTGATCATGAAAATTCTGCTTTTTCATCTACTATGCAAGTAGAAACGGAAGAAATAACACATGATGAACAAGAATAGGAAGATCTCAGAGATGCTCCTCCAGCATTTGAAGAGGGTATCTCTACCACTATAGATGGAATCAGAGAATAAAATCTGGGTACAAAGGAAGATCCACGCACCACTTTAATCAATGCGGCAATGACATTTGAAGAGAAAGACATGTATATTTATTTTCTAAAGAGAAATAGAGATATTTTTGCTTGGAACTATACAGAAATGCTCGAGCTTGATCCTGATGTTGCTACTCATCGTTTGGGTTTACCAGAAGAACATTGAGGATTTAAGCAAGCCGCAAGAAGAAAACACCCAACTTATGCTTCCAAAATTGAAGCTGAAGTGGATAATCTTATCAAAGATAACATTGTTCGAGAATTTCAATATCCCAAATGGTTGGCTAATATTGTCCCTGTAAAGAAAAATAAATGAAAAATTAGAGTTTTCATAGATTTCAGAGATCTTAATCGGCATTGTCCTAAGGATGATTTCCCAGTTCCGATTACAGAACTTCTAATTGATGAAACAACTAGCTATGAATCACTTTCCATCATGGATGGATATTCTGGATATAATCAGATCTGAATGGCCCCAGAAGACGAGTAATCTACAGCCTTCAGAGCCCCTCAGGGTGTGTTTTTCTACTAGGTAATGCCCTTTGTATTAAAGAATGCAGGTGAAACTTATCAGTGTGCCATGCATCGTATCTTCAAACCCTTCTTAGGGATGTTTGTTGATTGTTATGTAGACGATTTGGTAGTTAAATCCAAACAACGTTCTAATCACTTGGCTGATTTAGAAGTCATATTCTGCAAGCTTTCACAACATAATTTGAAGATGAAACCCTTAAAATGTGCTTTTGGGGTAACCTCATGAAAATTTCATAGATTTGTTGTACGCCATCATGGTATTGAAGTCGATCATGAGAAGACCAAGTCTATCCTTGTATGTCACCTCCTCAAAATTTGAAAGAATTAAGAGGACTTCATGGAAACTTAGCCTATATTCGGCGTTTCATCGCCAATTTAGTAGGTAAAAGTTTACCCTTCACCAAATTTATGAAGAAGGGAGTCACATACTAGTGGACTGAAGAATATCAAGAAGAATTCGATATTTTCAAGAAATACCTCTTGAGTCCACCGGTACTCATTTCACCTGTTGAAGGAATACCACTTATCCTCTACGTGATAGATCTAGATCAATCATTGGGTGCCTTTCTTGCCCAAAAGAATGATGCTGCGAATGCAAACAGCCTCTACTATCTTAGTCGAACCTTGCTTGAAGCAGAATCCTGGTATTCGAGTATTGAGAAGAGCTGCCTGGCATTAATCTTTGCAGTTCAGATGTTGATACATTACCTGCAACATCACGAGGTCCAATTGGTATCTCGCAATAACCCTCTCAAATTCATCCTTACTCATCCAATGCTTACAGGGCGTCTAGCAAGGTGGGCAGTTATTTTTCAGCAATTCGACATTCAGTATGTGTCTCAAAAGGCGATAAAGGGCGAAGCTCTGGCCGATTGCCTGGCTGAACACCCTTCAGTGGAAGACACGTCTTCAGATATTGAACTCCCTGATGAGTAAGTATTCTCTATTCAAGAAAGTCCTCAAGCCTGGGAAATGTACTTTGATGGTGCTTCCAGAAGTCCAACAGGGAAGGAAATGGAAAATCCTTAATTCAACAAAGTTGGCTTAGGAAATGTGCTGAATTCTCCAGAAAAGGCAGTGTTACCTTATTCCTTCTTATTGTGGGAAGGTGGTACCAATAATGAAGAAGAATACCATGCTCTCATCGTAGGTTTGGAATTATCACTTCAAGCACAGGTGAATCACTTAAAGGTGAAAGGTGATTCAGACCTCGTAATTAAACATGTCAATGGGGATTATGCCATCTAAAAAGAGGAATTAATCCCTTTGTATGATTACGTCAGAGAGTTAATGGCGGAATTACCTTTGGAACCGACATTTTCTTATGTCCCAAGATCATAGAATGATCAAGCTGATGCATTGGCTAATATAGCCACAGCTCTGGAAGATCCAAATTGGGACGAGACAACCATCAGTATTGCCCACCGTCGTGCAATTTCACCTTATGTTCGAATTAGGACAGAGGAAATTAATGAAATTTTTTCCATTCCTGAACCGTATGGTCATACTATAGGATGTATGTCACCTATCAGGGAATACCTTCAAAATGGAACACTTCAACCTGATAGATCTGAGAAAGAACAAATCTGGCGACGTGTGGTTAATTTTACTCTTTATGATAGTCCAGGTCACCTAGAGATAATTCTCTACAAACATGGTTTTGATGGAGTTCTCTTCAGATGCATTGATGGTGAAGAGAAAATGGTTGTCATATAAGAAGTGCATGCAAGAGTCTGTCGTGCCCACCAGTCTAGACATAGACTGTCTGATCAAATTCGAAGGCTTGGATACTTTTGGCCTTCAATGATACAAGATTGTGTTGATTTCACAAATAAGTTTCATTCATGCAAAGTGCATTCCAACTTCATTCATCAGCCTCACTATTTTCTCCATTCAGCTAAATACTCATGGCCATTTTCCACATGGGGAATGGACGTGGTGGGACCTTACCCTTCGGCTACAGCTAAGCAGTTTAAGTATATTCTTACTACTACTAACTTCTTTTCCAAATGGGCAGAGGCAATACCACTCAAGGATTTCAGTTCTAAATACATTGTTAGCTTCATCAAGTCTAACATCATTACCAGATTTGGTGTCCCACGTACCATATTGACGAACAATGGCACCAATTTCTATTCATCTGAGATGAAGAAGTTGTATAAAGAATACAACATCAAATCCAACCATTCATCTCGGTATCATGCAGTGGCCAATGGCCAGATAGAACCCTTTAACAAGACTCTTTCAAATATATAGCAAAAGATGGTGGATAAAGATAAGAGGTCATGGCCTGATAAACTCTTTCATGCTTTATGGGCTTCTCAGACTACCACCAGCACTGCAACTCGGTCAACTCCATATTCATTGGTATATGGAACGGAAGCTCTCTTGACCATTGAAGTTCAACTACCCTCACTGAGAGTTTCCATTTGTGATCAATCATCTACAGATGAACAATCTCAATAGAGATTTAATGAATTGGAACAGTTAGTTGAGAAAAGATTGTGCACTTTGCACCACTTGGAAGACTATCAGAATTGAATAGCATGATCTTTTAACAAAAAAGTTCGTCTTCGTTCATTCACTCGGTGAGAATTTTTATTAGTTCTCAGAACTCCAATGATACCAGGACAGAAACCTCCCAAGCTTGAGCCAAAATGGGAAGGACCTTATTCAATACATTGGGTCTAATCCAATAGAGCTTATTCATTAATCTCAATGGATGGGGAACTCATCACTACTCCAACCAATGCCAGATTTTTGAAGAAATATTTTCTATAAACTGCAAAGTCTGTATTTTGTCCCCGTAACATGACACTAAACTGTGCAGCACCAGATCATCCTTGCTATATGACGTTAAACTATACAGCAACGGTCCAATCATATGACCCTAAACTATTTGTACATACGTCCAACATGACGTTAAACTATGTCACCTTCATCGTCCTAGCTACATGATGCTAAACTGTACAAAAGTCCTTACATTCGTCCTACATGAAATTAAACTGTACTTTGTCCCCGCAACATGACACTAAACTGTGCAGCACCAATTCTTCCTTGCTATATGACGTTAAAATATACAGCAACGGTCCATACATATGACCTTAAACTATTTGTACTTTCGTCCCACATGACGTTAAACTATGAAAAAGTTCCCTAAATGGTCCAGTATGACCTTAAACTACAACTAGTTCCTGTATGACCTTAAACTGCATCATCAACGGTCCATGCATATGACCCTAAACTATTTGCAAGTCCCTTACGTCCAGCAATATGTTAAACTATGATGTCCTAACTACATGATGCTAAACTGTATAAAATTCCCTTACATCTGGAAAGACGTTAAACTACATAATCATCAAAGGTCCTGTATGACCTAAAACTACAACACCATCCAGCATGACATTAAACTGCACTATCCACGGTCCATGCATACGACCTTAAACTATTTTCACTTTCGTCCAACATGACGATAAACAGTATCGTCCCTTTTTCATCCAACATGACATTAAACTGTGGAAAAAATCCTCAATGCGTCCAACATGATGTTAAAATGGTGCACTCTTTTGTCCTCACTGCATGACATTAAACTGCATAGTCCCCCCCCCCTTTCGTCCAACATGACGTTAAACTCTATTGTCCCCATCGTCCTAACTACATGATGCTAAACTATTCAGAAATTTCGTGATACGTCCTACATGACATTAAACTGTATTTTGTCCCTACTACATGACACTAAACTGTGCAACACCAATAGTCATAACTGCAAGACTTTAAACTACATATTCCCTTTATATGTCCTACATGACATTAAACTATGCATCGTTAAGGTTTTTGTTACCTCTTGTTTCTCACACCGAGTATGAGTCACGTGAGCTTAGAGAAAACCTCTACCGTAACACTCTCTCTGGGCAGAAAACCATGTGTAAGTCCTAACATCATTTTTTTAGGTCATTGTCCCCAAGAACAACTGGACCATTAATTCATTCTTTAATTGAACTACACGAACTTTGATCCTTGCCTTCTAGGTTGGGTATGTAGCCAACCTCCCAAGGTTCAAGCCCAAAACCAATCTCTTCACATCGTGTTCACCATTTTTGTTTCCCTCGGAATCCGGGGATGACCACCTTGATGGGAGGTTCAAACGTTCTGATCGGTTTCTAACGGGATTGTTCGTAGAACCAGAAACATCCAATGATTCCACATCCATTCGGACCTACTTTCCAAAGTTAGGTGATCATTAGTTTGTGGACTGATGAGGCTTAGGAATTTTCATTGGTCAAGAGGATGGGAGGTCGTACTCATCACTCCTTTTTGAGGGGAATTATTGTCTACTCTGGGACTCTCTTTATAGATTTAATTTATGTTCGTGAATCCTTATTACATTACCAACTCTAAAATAATCCATGTCCTTCTGAATGACAATAAACTTCAAGTGCCCCACTGAGTGGCTTTAAAACCTGCATGGTCATCATAATGACCAAGAGAATTCTATATAAATGTGTCGAAGGGTACCATTGACCAAGAATCTCTAACAAATACAGATGATTATCTATTGATGAAAAACCTCGAATACATACAAAAGATTCTCTAAATTTTCTACACATTTAATCATTGATTATTAGATCTGAAGGAAAGATCATTTTATAATTGGTAATGTAATAAGGATTCACGAACATAACCTAAATCTATAAATAGAGTCCCTGAGTAGACAATAATTCCCCTAAAAAAGGTGTGATGAGTCTGACCTCCCATCCTCCTGACCAATGCAAATTCCTAAGCCTCATCAGTCCACAAACTAATGAGCACCGACCTTTGGAAAGTAGGTCCCAATGGATGTGGAATCATTGGATGTTTCTAGTTCTATGAACAATCCCGTTAGAAATTGATCAGAACGTTTGAACCTCCCATCAAGGTCGTCATCCCTGGATTCTGAGGGAAATAGTGTGCTCCAGTTGTTTGTTGTTTTAGTCATCCATTGTTTACTATTGTTTGATATTTAATACTTCTGCTATTGTATGTTTTGTTTACTTCATCTGTGTACTCTGCCAATGGGGGAATAGTTTCCGCACTAACACACCCAAGGCACTCACTACTAGTTGGCATCCTCTGACATTTGTGGAAATGCGTTTGAGGCCATGTGACCAACCGGGTACGGTGTGCCTCTGGGTGTATTCCGGAACCGGGACGTTACAAACATGCTAATTGAATAATATTAAGAATTTCTATAAACTTTGATGGTTTTTTCCATCCATCAACAACTTATTTTGGGAGGGATAAAATGTTATTCCATTCTTATTTACAATGTTCCCAAAAAAAGAAATCTGTTACAACCAAAAATCAAACATTCTGAATTTTTTATATAGTTTCATTTCCATTATGGTTTAAAAAACAATTAGATGTTTTTAGGCTCTTATTTACTTTTAGAAAATATATGAATGACATCAATAAACACAACTACAAACTTATCCAAGAACTCAAGAAATATTTTATCCATAAGATCCATTAATACATTAAGAGAATTAGTTATCCAAAAGGAAATAACAAAAAATTCATAATGCCAAGATCTAGTATAGAACACAGTCTTTGGGATGTATTATTCCTTTACTTTCAACTGAGGTACCCTAACCACATGTCAACCATTGAAAAATATTATTCCCCCTAGATCTGATCAAACAAGTCATCAATATGAGGAAAGAGATAATTATTTTTAATATTGATGTTATTCAAGGCTCTATAATCAAAGCAAATTCTCATGAATCTATCTTTCTTTTTTGTGAACAAAATAGAATCCCCCTATGGTGAAGTGGTAGGATGAATGAATTCTTTATCAATAAACTCCATAAATTGAATTTTCAATTCATCAAGTTTCATTTGGGCCATTCGATATGGGTTTTTTGAAATTGTCTTAGCATTAGGAACTACGACATTTGAGAATTCAGATTCTCGATTAGGTATAACACTAGGTAACTCTTTAAGGAAAACATCAAGGTATTTATTTACCACCAACACATAATTAATAAGTATAGTTCACTTGTTTTCAAAAATATGATAATGATAACATTCATTTCCATCTTTCTGAAATTTCTCATCTTCTTAATATGTATTCATTTACGAGGTTTCTTTCTTGTATAAAAACCAAAACACTTGCAGAAAAAAAACATCTTTATATCTAAAATCCATCATATCATGATAAATAGAAATCCAATCCATGCCCATAATAATATGAAACTATACTAAGGGAAAAATAATATGTTTTTTAGGTAATGTATTTGCACAAAAAATAATATAGATATTCTTATCATTACCCTTTGTTTTAATATTTTCTTCTATTTTTTTATCAATAGGTTCTTGTCCCATTTTTTGAGGTGATATCTCCAATTGACCAAAAAATGATAGAAATAAAAGAATGTGTAGATCCCATATCAAACAAGAAATTAGAAAAATATATGTACACAAACAAAGTACCAGCTACCACATTGTTGGATGGCCTGACATCTAATAATGTAGTTCAAAAGGATCTCACTATTCCTTTATGATTATAGTATATCTTCCTTGCATCATTAATATCTTTATTTGGGAAGGAATTTACGTGATGACCCTTATTGTCAAATTTAATACACTTTATAGTTTCTTTACCATGATTAAGATTATGATCATTTCCATTACAATCTCATGAAATAAGTCCAAACTTATCATATCGAAAACACATTCTGGCTTTGGTAAGGCATTCCCCAGGGTTCTTTTTTCCACATATTTCACAAATATGATACTATAATTTCATACCATCATAATTAATTGATTGATTCTTACCAATCTCAGGCCCTATTTACCTATTCTTATCCTTATTTTCGAAGTGCACGTGATCATCAGAAAACACAATTTTTACCCTATCAACACATCAGACAAGTTTCTCTAAACCTTTGAACTCACAAGAATCCAATACCCTTCGATATATTGGCATCAATCCTAAGTTAAAATTATTTATTTTTCAATTAAGATCCTAAATAATATTTGGAGCATACCTCACCAGTCCGGTGAATTTTTCCTCACACATAGCTACTAAATATTCCTCATTTTTATTCAATATAAATAATTTATTCTCTATCCTATGTCGAACCCCATTACGAATATATTTTTCAATGAATGGACTTCTAAAGGCATCCCACTCTAAGACATAAATCTCCATTCTATCCCTGATATTGTTGACCATTGACTACAACTATTCAGATTCACCTTCAAAATGATAAATGGAAAGACTAAAATTTTGATTATCTAATCATCCCATAAATTGAATATCTTTTCAAGCGATTTAATCCTACCTTCAGCTACTACTGAGTTAGAAGATCCACTAAAAGAATGAGTTTTTTCCCTCATAAAATATTTCAATATCATCATGTTCCTTTGTGGAATATTTGGTTATTCACTTGAATGGATTCCATAGAAATTTATTTCCTAAATCATCTAATCCATTACTATCAAAAACTTCTCAGTTCCAATCCCAACCATTCTAGGCCATAGATTCATATGGATATCGTTTTGCGGTGCCTCTCCACTTTAACTTACATGTTACCCCTGTGGAAAATAATGCTAAAAAAATAGATCTTAGTCATAAAAACATGGTAATCTTTAAATTTTATAACATTTAAAATTAACCATAGATTAAAAATCATTTATGGTATTCAATTAGCATCATCTTAACCCGTAAATTTATCTAAACCATCCTATGATACCAACTATAAGGACTCATCGATATTACAATACATAATCTTCAATTTTATTCAAGAACTCGCTTCCTTATGCATTGTATATCATTTCAGGTTTAGTGTTTTAGATAATTTGGATAATACATATAGAACATTCAACATTTATATATAGTGGATACGAAAAAAATAGTATCCATTTCTTCCAAAATATAAAATGTTTCAAATGAAACATGTTTTCTTTGAAAAATATTCATGAAATTTAACTTGTCTTCTTTATTTGTCTTACACATCCTTATAATCTATGATTTTTTTAAAACATGGGATGAGAAAACAAACATAGTAAGGGTTATAAAAAGAAGGAAATAAAACATTTGTCTATGAATACCTGTAAATATATGAAGCCATTTTCAAAAAAGACGTAATTATCACCCACACAATATTACTTTGTAAAACATTAGATTTCAACACGATTTTAAAAAAACATAAAGAACATAAATAGAACAATAAATGTATCTCGGGGCAGCTCATATATATATTTTTTCCTGAATGGCTACCTTATGATTTTTAACCCTCAAGGATATCATATAGTGTAACCATCGCAGTTACACATGTAATAACTATATAGTCGACCTCCAATATACACATACCCAATGTATTAGAGGGAGATATAGGTCCCAAACTTTATCATAATCAATTCCAAATATCTATAACATAATCATCAAACAAGAATACGTCCATACAAATATTCATTTTAAATTTTTTAAAACTAGATGTTTAAAAAAGGATTTTATAATAAAAGTCACTTAAAATAACATATAATTGATATGAGAATACATAAATTTAAAGGAATATTTCTATAAAAATTAAATAAAGTTTATATAACAAAACATAAAGAAAAAAAATCCTAAATGTTATCTTAAAACCAAAATATTTATGAATAAGAAGTATAACCCAAAGAATGGAAATTGGGATAAAATTTCCCTTACCTCGGGTTTGTCTTACATAAAACATGGTTAAACCTCTTATATTAATATTAAAAGTGTTATTATTATTTTAAGGAAATATATTCATTTTTATGACACCTTATATGATCATTTAATAACATCATTTCACCATTTAATTATTAGAATTTTGTTCCTTCCATTGTTTAGTGTGTTCTTTGCATTATTTGCAGTGCTGGTTTGTATTTGATTATTTGTTGTATGGAAATGAAATTATAGAAGTGGAATGAAATTTTATTCATATGTTACCAGAGTATTTAATTATAGAATAAATCATGTTTATCATATATGATGATGAATCATTAGTTAAAGCATTAATAATGTTTGTTACGGTCCTTTTTGTAGGTTTCTCAATAATCATGAACATAACTCATTATATAATTTAATTTCATGCATATAAGTTAATTACAGAACATAAAATAAGTTAAATAATACACTTTACATAATATTTCCACAATTTAGTTGTTTTTATGAACATATTTTGAGGATGTAATGGCAATTATGAACATAACATCCACGATTTTGGTAAATAGGCACAACACAGACTCTGAATTTAATAGAGGGGGAGGCAATAAAGTAAGTTGATGAATTTTTTCATAAACATGACAACATAAATAATATATAATATTTTGGATCTTACATTTCTATTGGATATGGGGTAGTGGAATAGACTATAAGAAAATAAATGGAATTCAAAATAAAATAGAAGAAAATTAAAGAGGATCTTTACCTCTCGATCCCTTCTCCTTGAGATCCTCGTTAAAGCCTTTGGTTTTGGAATTTTGGTGAGAACATCAAGTCTTTGACATGAGGATGTGTCGTGCGAAGGTAATTGTGTAGAATTTATACAATTAGAAATCCTATATAGGTGTGAGAGGAAGAGGGGGGGTGAGGGTGGTATTTATAGTGAAGGAGAGAATGGTTTTCCATTATTATAATCATTATTTTAATAATTTTGCTCAAGACAATGAATAGTCTTGATTAATGTGACCCAAATAGTAATTTGAGAATCTGAATTCGATTAAATTGTGCTTAAACCAACCATAATTCTAAGAATAGTGTATTTAACAAATAATTTTTAGACATGGTATTATACCGTATTCCACTATTCATAAAAAATTCTGGAATTTTAGAAATACCCCAAAAATTCACCCAATTCATTTTTCAACATGTAGAATTCAAAAATAAACTCAATTTTCTGAAAATAATATTAAAAATAATAAATAAGTTAAATTTTTTTATTATCTAAACACTTTTTAGGTAAAAGTGAGATGCTGCAAGATCTAACCATTGGAACAAAATAAAACCATGAAGGAGGATACCCAAGTCAAAATATAAGATCTACCCCTTCCTAGTGATTACATCGTGAAGAAAATCCTTCACCATCGCATAGCCCCTCAGAATATTGTCAGGTTCTGGGTTACAGGTGTCCGATATTGATGGAAAATACATACCCTCTAAAACATCCAAATCCAAATGACATGAAAGGATGAAAGATTCCTACTCTGGACCTCATTTTAAGAAAACACAAATAGTTTTTTCTCCCATTAAATTCATTTGAATTTCACTGGAAAAAGACCTAACCAGATCAAAACTGTACTCGAACTCATAACATCCATCTTCTTGAACCAAAGTAGTACACCAAATCAAACGAGTTACATGCTATGCATTCATTAATTCATCTTCAAACCATACATCCAGACATGTAGTAGACACGAGCATGCATCCACCTTGGCTTAAAGGTAGTGAACCATCTTGAATAAGAAACAATCTTCAATTTTGGACATTACAGCGACCATGACAGCCCCTTGAACTAACTCCATGAGCTAATATCACTAACATCCTTTACCATTGAAAGTCCCAGTATACTACAAATGAACCCGAACCATGGTCACAATGGGTTTGCATAGAAAATTCCTTAGGGCCAGAGTAAAAACAACTAAAATTTAAAAGAAAAAATGCCGAAGCACCCAAAATCAAAACAGGAATAGTAAAAACCACAACCCAAAATAAAAAAAATGAAGGCCAAAAAAGAATCAAAAATCCATCACCCAAAAAAGACCACATGAGCACCAAATATCACTGATAAAAGTTACTTCCCAAAAACAGAGCCTAGAACAAATCATCACCATCCAAAATTCCCTTGTATCCCACAACATACTGCCCAACGTTCCCTCTGTAGACAAGGATGAAACCCTTAGTCGCAAAATCATAACCTTAGCCACTAGACCATAATCTCACTACCAGGATGGTCCCAATCTAGTAATAATGAGTGAGGTGGAAAGTATTCCAATAGCAATGAGAACATTCAAGATGGCCGAGTCGATAATGTCTCATGATGCATCTGTATAATGGAAATCGAACCCATAATCATGCTGAGAAAATTCCAAAGGGGAGAGTCGAGCCATGTCGAGGTGGAGGGAGGGATTCGACGATGGAGAAAAACCCTAGATGAAATGCCTCTTACGGTCTCATTTCATTTTTCTAAATATGAGAAATTTATTTTTTAAATAAAATCATATTTTATTTACGAAATAACAATTTTAAAACTATAACTAATTTTATATAACCATGAAAATTAAATCAAGATCTCATTATCTTAATCCTTTAGAAAATGAAATTATAATGTTATTTAATATTTGTTAGTGTCATGTTACTATTCATAAGGGTATGTTACTAATCACCAAAAAATCATGTTGGTCCTATCATACTCCAAATAATTTATTGATCGTAATCATAGATGTCTATTTTTTGAAATTCAAAACATAGAAGTTGAAAAATTATGTATAATGTCTTGATTATAACTCTCACCTTAAAAAATGTGCCATTATGTAGAGACTTTGTGTTTCATGCATTTCAATTTATTATTAAAACCATGTGGTGTTACATTCTATTTTGTATATTCAGTGATCTTCTTTTTCATATTGTACCACCAATAATGCACTGATAGTTTAGATATATATTTTCTATACTTGTGTGGATAGAGAAGATTGATCTATATTCATTATGAAAATCCTCTTTCTTTATGTTAGTATTTAATTTTACATGTAGTTGTGAGTATGAAGGTAATACTATTTATTTCACATTTACTAAACATTTTATTTAGTTTCTACCTTCTAAATTTCTTTAACACATTACTAAAATGCTAAACATTCTTCTCATTTCTGTTAGAGTAGATCAGAATATCATTTATAAGACTACCAAAAAATTTCAATGTAATCAGTAAAGAATTTATTCATTAATTTGATGAAAATTCTGTAGAATTAGTGAGTATGAAGGGAATCACTATGAACTCAGTTTCAATTCCATGTTTTAAAGGTAGTCATTAGAATATCTTCCATATTTTCCATTAGTTGGTGATATCGGGACAGATGGTCCCCCATAGGTAAATACTTATCCCCGTGTATTTTATTAAACAATTCATATATACAAGGAAGGAGGTAATCATTATTTATCATGATATTATAGATCTTAAATTAATCAATTTATATGCACATTCATCCATCCTTCTTCATAGAGGGGATGTTTGGTGAACCCCATAGTGAAGCACTCGGACATATAAAACCCTTGTAGAAATTTTATTATATCTACATCTTTAGTTCCTCCAACTCAGTAGTGGTTATTATATAAGGTGTATTTGATATGGGAAGATAACCCGATATTATATTAATTTAGAATTCATCCTCTCTATCATGAGGAATAATACTAAATTATTTAAGGAACACATCTGTGTAGTCCCTCACAGTGGACTAGTCTTCGAATATGATCCTCCCCCTTTTCTCAATAATTTGAGCTAGATATGCTTTCTTATGAGGTAAAAATATCAAAATTTTATATTATGATTCTGAAGGAGATTCATCTTCCTCATTACACTTGTAGAGAATTATAGGAATCCTTTGGTTTTGATGAGTGATATTCCTTTATCGATAGTGGATGGTGGCATTGTATAAATATAGAAAATACATTCACAATATACTATCAAACTCTTTTAAAATAATTAAGAGGATATTTTCATGGAGGTTCAGTCCAAAAACATTGATAGTGGATGCTTTATATAATTTTGATACAATAATTACACTATTTATGTTCTCATATAGAACTCAACCTTCATATTTTCAAGTGGCACCTGAATGGTTCTACTAAACATTCAATATATGAATGAATGAATATAAATAAATTTCAATTCATTGTTTTTTAATAAATAAAAATCATACCTATCACAACATAATTATCAGGCTCCACCACATTATTAGTGATAGTATATTCCCAACCTTACTTCCTTGGAGGTTATTGCTTTGATTTCTTTTAAACAAATAATGGAATATGGTATTTCCAAACATAATGACTATGTTCCTTAGAGTTGAAAAATTGCACTACTAATTTACAATTTATAGAATCCTTCCTTTATTCATCCGCATTAGTGGTATCATTCAAATCTATTGAACAGAAATTAACATGATTCCTATCTCTTCAAAATTCTAAGCATCTCTTAGTTCCCTTTATTTAGTTCGATATATGATTCTTCCAACACATTTGACATGTAAAATATTGGGTTTTCTTTACTTCATGGGATTTTTCTATTGATCCTTTCATATTAAACCAAATATTCCCATTTTTATCTCTGATCCCATGAGACCACTGATATGAACCAATATCTATCTCATCCTGTAGATCATAGCAGACAATATCATCAGTGTTTTCAAAGTATTGAATAACCAATTATTTTCATAGACTCGACCTTAATATACTAAAGAAGTGATCCACATTAATTTTAGTGTTCATTACTAATTTAGAGGTGTATCGTTATAGACATATAATGTTTTATTTATACACCATGTTAGATTAATCTTTCTTCTACTTCAGTCTCACTTACCCATGTCCATCTTAAGACAAAGAGTTTGAGGAAAATATTTATTGAAAATTATTTTGTTCAATCCTTCATAATACATGGAAGTAATTTACTCCTTATAAATTCTATTTTTTATTATTTCCCACCACTGATCAGCTTCCCCATAAAAATGATATACCTATAGTATGAATTTCTTTTCATTTATGCATTTAAAAACAATTAATATCTTCTCAATAGAGTTAATCCATTATTCTGAGATGAGGTTATCAAAATATTCTCTAAATACATGAGGAATTTATTGCATAAAGGATTCGAATACAACAATATCTTTCCTGGGATAAGGAGGTAATTCCATATGATTGAAGTTACTATTCATAAATTGAGTCAATTGATCCAGTACAATCATGATGTTCTAATCTCAAATTACCATTAGATTTGGTATCTCATTGGAAGAATCATCAAATTATCTATCACATTGGATGTCAAAAATGGTTCTCTTATATGGCCCTATTAACTAGAAAATAAAAAGAAATTTAGGGGAATTGAATTCTTATCTAATGAGCATACAAAAAAGAAACTATGAAAATAAAATTATAAACTTATAATTGATAAGTATATCCTAACTTTTGAGTCCCTATGTTTCAATCTAGGTTACACATATTTATAGAATTATCCCAAAGGTTCTTACAAAATATTTCTAGTCTTAATCCCCCAAAATAACTATACCTTTACTTTTATAATAAATATTATCACCCAATAATCATACAAATTTTTTTACATGATTTTAGGCATAATTATCCATGAAATTGAAATCAAGGGTTGAAAAGAATGGTGTCTTTGGATGACCATAAACATAATTATAAAACATTAAACTAGAATAAAATAACATTTTATTGATATCCATAATTATATTTTAATTACCTTTGATATCAAATAATATCATAGGATAACCTACGGAATACATAGATATAAGGGATGAGCTAAATATCCTAGTAAGGGAATAAACAAGGGCATATAGAATAACACATTTGTTAGAAAGAAAAACATGATAACATAAAAGGAATGGATCATGAATAAACATATAGAATAATAAAATATAGAACATGGAATCATATGATCATGGAAATATTGGAATGTACCATCAACGTATAACCTGATATAAACATGAGTCAAAGCTAGATATCAAGACTATATCAAATGGTGGAAAAAGTCCCGAAATGGATTGGGTTTGCTCAAAATTACCATACATGACATATCATGAGAATACAAACTACCCAATTAATTGGAGTTCCATCAGAGGAAACCCATCATAATGTTTTTATTCATATGTGCACCAAAACAATAAATCAAACATAAGAAATAAACAAAGGGGTAACCCATTGAAGGAAATGCATGTTATAATCATGTCTCAAGGAATAACAAGAATTATTATCATAATATTATCCATAGAAGAATGGATTTAAATCATTATTAGATATTAAGGAATAAAATATCAGAATATACAATAAATAATTATGTCCAACTGATGTCAACACATTAAAAATACTGGTTAGGTAATTTTAGAAATGTCCCACTTAAGCATAGTTTTAATGAAAAGAATGAATACACTTGGAATATGGTAAAGGTATAATTATTTCCTTAAATAAAAAATTTAATTAAATTATTTTTCATGATAAAAAAATTATTTTATAAAAATATTGATGGGTTAAAATAGTTTATGGAGTGTATTTGAAAATGAGGATAAAATGGGATGTTCTCTTTTATTGGTCTTGATTATCGATAGAAATTAAGAATGGAATCTTTTAAAACATGTATTTTCCCATCAAATAAAAATTAACTGAGATATTTAAACATTATAGAACATATAAACATAATTTAAGAGAATTATATAAGGATAAATAATAAACACATTTTGGGCAATGAGTGATAAATCATAACACGAATGAAAAATTGGAGGTTCAGATAAATCCCTTACCTTATGTCTGAATGAGTTATAAATTTAAATTTAATTTCCTCTCTAATCAAATTAACCTCATTAATTTTCTAATTAAGAAAATTTCAACATTTATTTTGTTTATTTTAATTTTATTAAGGTCATTTATAATTTTTTTTGTGATTTATATAGTTCAATTTCGTAATTCTAGGAGAGTTTGTTTCATGGTTTCATAGTTGTTTATCTTGTGTAAAATTATCAAATTTAATTCCAACTGGGTATAATTATATAGAAGTAAAATTAAAATTTATTAATAATATACCATAGCATTAAATGGTCCCATATTTATTTTTATTCTAGTATAAGGATGATTCATTTGATAAAACCTTAATGATTTTTTTTATTTTGGTGGTTTTTTTGATCATCATGAACTAGTTTCATTATATATAATATTATGTCTATATATCAGTTCTAAAACATTAAACAAGTTATAAAATACATATTAAATCATTTTTTAACCATAATAATTATTTATTACTACACGTAAAGGAGATAAAGTAAAAAAGTTTATCATCCATAAAGGCATTGAACTCACATTATAAGGACATTGTTTTCATTTCGGGAATAAACTTAGAAGGTAAGGGATATAATTATAGATATTTCATTAAAATACTAAAATAAAATTATAGATATGATATTATATTTATTTTGAGGATTTTTCCTATTGATTATCATCTCCGTAAGAATCACTTTAAGGCACTTGGGTTTGGTCTTTTGTTCGGACCAGTAGCTCTTGGATTCGGGGAAGGGGATTGGCAAGGTAATTGAGAAAAATATTTACGTGATACAAGTCTTGTATGGCGTGGAGTAATGGATGGTGAGGGTGGTATTTATAGTAGGAGAGGGATATTTATTATATTCTTTAAACTATTATTCTTCATCAATATTTTCAAAGTTGATTACAATGAATAAATATTGTAAATATTTCAGGATAGATTGAACCAATTGGTCTCTTAAAAAATTCTTACATCATATCTGACTAAAAAATTCATGTATTTAATTTATTACATCAAATATAAAAAATTTCCTTATTTCACTATTCACAAAAAATTCAATTATTTTATAAAAAAACAAAAAAAAAATAACCTTGATCATTTTTAAATGCGTAGATTAAAAAAATTAAATCCATTGTATAATAATGATTTTATAAATATGATAAATTTAAATTTTAAATAAAATCATCATTTATTTCAAAAATATCGATAGTGATATTATGATTTATTTTATAACCCTTTCAAAAATTAATTAATGTCTCCTAAAATTATATTATAATTATAATTCAAAATAATATTAATTTATTTATTTATTTTATGAAGATAAATTTTGTTTTAAATTATACTAAATATAAAACATTAAATAAACATTTTCATTTTATTAAAAACAGCAACACAAAATTTATCAATTTTAAAACATTTTGTTTAATTATAACATGATATAAATATATATTTTTTTTCTTTTAGGAAACCTAAATTTTGTTTTGTACTTTCATAAGTGAGGTTACTATTTTAATGGACATACTACTCTTCCTAGTGGCTAGATTACTATTCTAACTGTCATATTTATAACTTTCATATAGGTTCCTTGCATTATATTTATACAAATTATTTTATTCATTATTTATTAACTTATATTTTCTATTAATGTTATATACATATTACATTATCATAAAATTTAATTTTACATTTTTAACATTAGGTTTTATTTATACATATTATTTCAAGAGTGTGGTCATTCTAGTGGATTGTGAATATCCAAATTTTCACATTCTTGTCATCTTATTTTCGATTTATTATCCTATTGTAAAATTTGGCATTTATTTGGTTTATTTTCCAACTAAAGTTCCAATTTTAATTTATGTGAATAATTTTATATTGGTTTATCTATGTGATGATTATGTTGTATGAAATAATAAGGTAAATCCCATTGACACAGGTCATTACATTCGCTATATCCTAAGATCCACCAAAAGATAAAATATTTTATTTCATGAAATTCAACACTATAAACATTTTTATTTAGTGATAATTAAATAACTCAATTTCATGGGTTCCACCATTAATATTTTCTATTAACTAATTTAATACTACCACATAATTCATTGTTTCAACCATTATAGGTTGCTGATTCGGAAGGCTATTATCTGCTTTATTACTTTATACTTTATCTATCTCATTTATAAAATGGAAATTTTTTAAAAAAACATTCATTAGATAATGGATCATAAAAATAATAAATATATATCTCAGGGTAATATATTCACAATTTAAAATCTATTAAAAGTGTCTTTTAACATCAATATATACTATAAAGTTGTCTAATCCTTTGTTTGGATACAAAATATAATTTCATGTAACATAAACAAACCATAATTACATGATTTATAATAAGAGTTTCAATTTATTTAATTCCCCTGATCCATTAGGTTTATAATTTAAAAAATATTTAAAACATTAAATTAAAATTTATACACTTATATATAAAAAAATGTTCTTATACAAAAATTGGAGTTATATTTAACAACATAGTTTCATTCAGGACACTTTTACAACATTTTTTTGATGATTTAAAAACATATATTTACATCTTTATATAGTTCCTAATCATAGACATGTCCAATTAATAACATTTTAAAACATTATATAATAAAAATATATAATTAATGGATGTAAAATTGAATAGGCCATGTTAGTCTAGTAAAAATCATGAAAATAGTTAATTTTTTCATGATAAAACTTTAAGAAGTTATATAAAACATATCCACATGATAAAGTAAACAATTTATAATAGAAAAAAAAATTAAAACATCTAGAATAATAGTAAATCATAAAAGAAAATGAAGTTTTTTAAAACTCTTGAAAACATTGCTTTAAACTGATCCTTTTCCTTTAAATGCTTTTAAACATTTATTTTGTCTGGTGGTAAAAATATTTGAATAATAACCATTAGAAAGACTAAAATAATTACCATGTAGTATCATATCCATGACCCCTATTCACTCATGTTTAACTATTCTTGGTATAACTAAAACCTAGTAAACTCTACATGAGTATCCTTCAAGGTTATCTTTTTAATTTATCTCCTTCAAAGACTATTCATTGACTAATTCATTGGGGATATATATGGGGCTCACTCATTATCAAAAGTTCTATCAAAATCACTAATCATCATCAACAAAGTTCAATTACAATATCATGAATAAGAGATTTTATTTCTTCACTTTTCCATCCTAAAATCCATGAAAAACACATTTGAACCCAAAAGTAATGAACATTAAATTTTCATATAAAATATTTTGAATTTTCCCTTCTTTATGGGGATTTTTTTAATTAAAATATTTTGAAATTAATCATAGTAGGATATTATTTTAATAACCATTAAAAACATTATAGGAATAATTTTAATGAATAATGGATATGATGGTGGTAAATTTCACTCAGACTATATACATGAAAAAAACATACTTCTAACTTTGCTAGAAAAAGTGAAAATAAAACATATTATAAATGTTTTAAGGATTAATTTTAAAACCACTAATAAAAAATAAATTAGTAAAAAAATTAATTTTAGAAATAATTGATTCATAAGTAAGAACTTTCTTGGATCTTTTTGAAAAACATTGACTGGAGGATAAATATTTGAAAGGAATACTTTAAAACATGGTTTTGAAGAAAAATATATTAACTTAGGTCCCTCCTAGTTTCATACATTCTCTAAATAATAAATAATAAAATTTTATTATTTTTATACATTAAAAACAAAATTTTACAGGATTATATTATTTTTATTATTAATTTCATTTATTTTATACCCATGACTAGTTTAGTTACAGAAATTTTTAATCTCATGTTGGTCATTTTGGGGTTATTCGATTTATATGCTAGAAATAACAATATTTTATTGATCATGGTCAATTAGTTCATTATTCTATAATCTATAAAATCATAGAAATGTTATCTTATCATTTTTTATATTAAATATACATTTAAGACCCTTTCTAATTGCAATTCATGAAATGCAAAGAATATCCTTTTATTTAGATGGTAATCTGAATGCATGCATGAATGATATTTTCATTTTTCCAATGGGAGGAAATGAATTAAATTAGACAATATTTTAATTTTATATAATCATATATATGTTATACATTTCATATTTATTCATTATATTAATCATTATGTTTATTCATTTGAGGCAGTAACCTAAAAATGAATTGCATCCCTTCATGGATATGGTAGTCCACATGTATACATGATTAACGTTATAATTTCCAAAAAGATTAAAATATTAGAAGTTAAGAAATATTTAATCTTATATAATACTAATTATTTAATTAATATAATATTTATTTATTTTATCATTCATTTTAACTATAAAAAAGAGTTGATGGTGGAAAAATAATTTCATATGCTCGTGGTGGTGGCAGACCACATGTAAGCACGAGTGAAGTGTTCACTTCCAATATGATGGAAAAGAAGATAAAAAAGGGATATGACCTAAGAATAAGAAAATTAAGGTATATTTAATATAAATTTTTTATTATTATCCTAATGTTTAAATAATATTTTATGGATGTAGAAAATGAAATACATATTAAAACTCTTACTTTTGAGTTATACCACTTCTTTGAAAATATCATCTTCCTAACACTAAGGCCAAATAGGTTTGGTAAAATGGTCCGATAAAGACCTATAAATTTTTTTAACTAATTTTGAAAAATTATTTTATAATGTATTGGTCAATATAATTGGATCGTATTATGATACTAATATCAACTAAGGTTGTAATTGTTTGAGTGAGTGGAGTGTAACTCTAGTAATTATTCAATGTTTTAATATTATATAAAGTATTATTCATAATAAAGTGGAACTATATCAATTAAATATAAAGGAAAATGTGATACTGGTATGAATAATATCATAAAAAATATAATATATTTATTTTTGTGACCTTATCTCTTATTTATAACCATAATAATCTCATTGTACCTTTAATCATCGTTACAAATTTTTATAATGGGAACGATTCATTATCAGAAAAAATGAAATTAAAATTACAAATAAATTTTATAATTTTTATTAATAATATTAAAACTAGTTTTATTGATTCAATTTAATAAATTTTTTATGTTACATGTAATATAAGTTCACAAAACGATAGAAAAACATTTTTACGATAAATATATATTTTTAGTATAGAAATGATTTCATACAAAAATAAGGTATAATTATGATTCCTATGGAATTAATTAGATAATATATAATAGAATGAGACCAATTGTAAATTTAGTTCAGTCCAGAATATAAATCTTCATTTAAAATTTCTGAAAATAAGTGAAAGTTTATATAAATATATGTATTTTTCACTATTCACTGAAAAATCCTAATTCTTAGAAAAATGACAAAACATCACCCAAAGAAAAATATAATATTATAATCTCAGATATTAATACTATTTTATAAAACTAAAATCCAGAATTTAAAAAAAATCCATATATTTTTTAAAAAAATAATTTGGTTAGAAAAGGCTATTTATTTTTCAAATGATAATTTTCATAAAAACAATATAATAAATAAAAATTATTAAAATATAATCATGAATATTAATAACACATGATATTAATTTATTAATAATATTTCATAGGTTTTCACATTCTTCCCCTTTTAAAAATTGTGTCCTCATAGTTTTATACTTTAGTTAAACAGGTGAAGGTATTTCTCTTTTATGGATAATTCTAATTCCATAATTGGTTCCATAGTAATATTATTCTTATATAAACTTTTATCCAATTGAATCATATTATTTCATAGTACCTGTACTCTAAATTCCAAAATCTAAACTGTATTTTCTTCATATGAAGTATTCTCTTCTAACTAAAAAATTTCAAAGATCAAAACATAAGATTCATCATGTAAATTTTTCTTTAACCAAAAAACATTAAATACATAATATAACTAACATAAACTCATAGTTAAGGATAATTAGTATGATACTAATCCCAATTTTTCTATAATTTCTTATGAACCAATATAATATGGAATTAGTTTTTCATTCCTTTTAAAATTCATAACACTTTTCCAAGGACATGCCTTAATAAAAACATGATCTCTAACATCAACAAGTTGATATTTCCTCTAGTTATCTATAAAAAAATTCTACCTTCTTAAAATCATCCATCATATGGTGACGAGTCATCATTACTCTTCACAAACATATATTCTAAAAATTTTGGTCTCAAAAACATTCTTTTATATAATTTTTTTCCAGCATGATAAAGTTAAACATTTCAATACATATAATGCCTAAAAGGTTTACATCTGTATATAGAAATGAAAACTGATAGTATAAAAAGTTAAAAAAATGATATATTTTAATCCTTTCTTCCCTAGTAATATAATGAGAACCCTAATATCATATCTTCTAAATTCAAAATATTTAACTTTCACTGTCCATTAGATTGATCATACAAATTTGTAAAACAAATTATTTCAATACCAAATTAATTTTGAATTTCTTTCCAAATATGATTCTTAAATCTTGGATAAAATCATATACAATAAATTATGGTAATCCATTTAATATACCTATATATTTAATACAAAGTATATCGAGATTATTCAAAGATATATTATCTCGAATGGTACGAAAATATACATATTTTGTAAAATGGTAAATAATAACCAAAATTCCATTATTAACTAACTTTTTCTTTAGAAATACCACCAAAAAATCCAAGGAAATATTATCCCATTTCCATTTAGGAATTGGAAAACGTATATGCATCCCCATTGTTGGTATTTATTATTTTTTTAACCCATATACAAGTCAAACATTTCATGGTAATATCATAAATATCATTCTTCACACGAACCCACCAAAAATAATAATAATGATTTATATATATTATTTATGTTTGTATGAATAGATAAGAGAGAGTTGTGAGTTTCACTTAATAATTACTTCTTCAACAAGGAACCAGTTGGGACACACAACCTCTTTACAATTCTCCTAAAACTAACATAGTCAATGATAAATTTAGGAAACTTATACTTCTTTATCAATTGTTTAATTTATTATAAATCAGAATAATAATTTTGATCATGATTAATTATGTGTCACATAGATTCTACGTTGATGCTAGAACCAGATGAGAGGGAGTTACTCTATGATAATGGAAATTTTTTTCATCAACTCAATAATTTTTTCATTTATGAGATATCCAATTATTATATGATTAACATAAATAAATAATATGATGAAACTCACATAATAAATGCCTTCTAGTAAAATAAATATTCATCCCTACTACAGAAAAACATTCCCTCCTTCATGAATTAATTAAACATATGATTCCATTATAATTGTGCTTACTTCAAACCATAAAGTCTCTAGATAATATTTTACATTAGATCTTGATTCTGGTGATCCTCAAAATCAACTAGATTCTATTCTTAAATTGCCTCATATTATTACCCATGAAATAATGTTGTCACCATGTCCAATTGTGTAAGATATATATTCACTATTGTAACCAAAGTCAACACCATCTGAATAGTCATTTGTTTAACTACTGCTGAAATGATCTATGATAAATGAAGACATTAAATTTTTTAAATCCCAATTATTAATATATTTTCCCTACACCTATGCATACCATTAGTTTCTTTATTCAAATGATAAAACCATTTATTTTGGATTATTTTAACCCAATTTAGTCCATCCAATAGCTCCCATATCCAGGACACATAGAGGAAATTAATTTAATACCTCATGGATAAGTCCCCTATATTATACTCTTTCAAAATAAATATGCTTCTTTAATTTTTTTATCACCATTTTTTGTTATAATTAATTAGTGTATATTATTTTCATATCTCTCTATATGGAACCAAAATTGGGTTCTTCTTTCTAACACCCTTTGTGGATGATATCCTTGGGTTAGTATAACTTGTAGATAATTATCCTCTTCATATTTTTTTCATGATTTAGTAGAACTTGAATTTTTTGTGAAAGTCTTGGAAATAACATTGTAACATGAATTACTCCATGAAAATCATTTATATAATCTTATTTTTCAGGTACTTTTTTATTCTTTAATTATTCTGAACATACATAGTGTATGAATTTCAATTTAGATGAACTTGAACCTAAGATAGTGATTTTCCATAAACACCCTTCTATATTAAGTTTTTATCTTTTTTCGGAATTATTTCATTGATGACAACATTTTTCCTTCTGAACAACTTCAGGAGGTTGTTTTCCTAGAGTAGATATAAAAATTTTTCATCACAATATCCTATAAAGTAACATCCTCAGAACATAGAATCACAATTTTCTATCTCCAATTAGTCAAAATGTTTATATATTAATGAACTAAATAATTTGATATGGGAAAAGAATAACTTCCTTCCATACCAATAGAAATCCAAATGTCATACCCCATTAAAAATGAGGACATCTGTTGATTTTTTCTGCCACATAATTCATTACTTCCTCCAAAAACACATTAGGGGATCCTCCATGAATTCTCATTCATTTTTCCCTTCTATCTAGAATCCTACTCAACCACTAAGATACTCTATTATCTTATATAGTACCTCGTATGGTCTTCTCAAAGTTTATGTTATTCCTATAGAAGAGCCATTATAATTCCAAGTTTCTTTACTCCCCACTGATGTCCAACTGTAAGCATTTACTCTTTCACCTGGTCTATTTTCCAACCATGGATCTCCATCATATAATCATTATGAATACCTTGATCTTGTTTTATGAGAAATAAAACACACACATTTAGTGTTTTATCATCAATGAAATTTATATATTATAGTGATCCTCCATGATAACGAACAAATGATGGGCCCCATATGTACGTATGCTCTATCTCTATCTTCTTGTTCTTTGAAGTCTTCCAATCCATTTTGTAATAATCCTTTTGATTCTTCCCTATAATTCATTCCTCGTAGTTTTTATACTCTATTCTTCCATCCTTAATCATTCATTTAGTTTCCAGTACATTCATCCCATTCTCTTTAAGTGAACCAAAAAAACATTACATAACGTCATGAATGTTGTATATTCAGCATATGCCACAACATCTTATAGTCATGTTAGGTACCTTACCCCATACTTTACTACTTTTACTACCATCATGTATTTTGGAGAAATATTACACCCTTGATCCATAAATATTGTACATAAATTGAAGTCATCTAATTTGCCCATGAAAATTAAGTTATTCCTTAACCATGTGGTGGGAATCACCCCTTACAAATTAGGAAGTTTTTATATTCTAATATCAATGAAAATTTTTACATTATAAACTACCTTAAGTTATTAATAATATATATGATTTACTCTTTTGAACCATCTAAAAATTAAATTCTTTATATTTCTTCTCTCAAATATTTAGTGAAATACATCTACAAAGACTATCACCCAAGACTGAAGTGAACTAATAGGACATTGGAGTAATAAAATCTTATCTTATGACATAGGATTCACTAATCCAATTCCATAATGTTATTTTTAAAATTTACATTTAGATATATAGAAATCATTATTTAGTGATCGGTCTTCCCACAATTCTTTTAAATGGGACCTCCATTTATTGAGATGCTCTTTCTATCACTTATCATTCCTTTAGCTTACATTTTAACCATCCACGTTGTGGGTATTCATATTCATCACTCACTAAATGAATTTTCAAAATAAGGTAGGTTATTAATTTTCAAAATATTTTTATTCATGATTAAGTTTTAGATATCTATAAACACATGTTCATTATTGTCACATGAGTTATTAACAACCGTGATCATCATATCCCAGGATTCATAATGTATTTAGAGTAGTAGTAGTTTCATTTATGAATCTACAAGTATTCCTTTACTTACTCCAACTTACTTATTTTTATATGGAATTCATTAATATTATTACCAATATATTATTATTCCAATATCCTATGTGGATTATTCTACTTTGCAACGGTACTTTGTTTATCATTTTGGGAAACTCAAAAATGTTTAAGGGGGTCTATATGAGTTTGGGTTCCTTATCTACATACTAGATATTAAAACCCATGTTCAAGATATTGAAATTCATTCCTAACACAATGAATTATATTCTAGTCTCTCCCATTCATCATTTTTCATCACCTCAAATGTTTTACCCATCAATGGAATATCAAGGTCCTTCGATAGTAGGTAACCCTCCATCTTCATAGTTTGATGACCCTAAATATGTTATATCAATCTTATCCATGTGTATAAAACCCTCTTCTGACATCATCCCTACAAAATTTATGAATTCCCACTCACATTCTTCTGGTGTAAAATAGATATTTGGAATGTTTTACGGATATTCTCTTATTTGGAAAAGAGGAAGAATGATGTTACTGAACTGATCTATGAAACCCATTCACTAGGATCAGATTATTTGGAATACTTTAACATATTCTTTGATACCACGTGTTGGGTACGTGAAAACCAAAGGATAAACCCAACAAAGTGTATCGAACATAACTCAAAAATATAAAAACAGATCTTAAAAAATGATCCAATTCTCTAAAGACCATAACATGGAATAAAACTACACTTAAATCACTATAAATCAACACACAACCTTTTAATGCAGGTTGACTAGATCAATTAGAAGATAGTGAAATAAATAAATCAAGCAATAATAACATCGTATGTTTTACATGGTTTAATCTTTCATGTTAATATAATTATAAAATACTATAACTCCTTTTATAAAAGTAAATATAATAGAATATAATTTCACAAGTGTGATTTAATAAATAAATATTCACCATAATATTCTTGTAAAGTATATCCTATTTTTGTAATAGTCATTACTACCCTATCATTATGGGATTAACTCTACATTTTCTAATTCACATGGATAAACCCTCCATTCATTCCATGAATTTCACCACAAAAAACCTCTAGTTACCTCATCATGCATATTTTTAAGATCTCAAAGGAACACTCTAATTTCTCATTATTTTTCATATAATATATTTCACAAATATTAGTTGTGACTTCCTACTACACTATTTCATAATTTCATCTTCCAGTATCATACAAATTCACCATTTGAGGAATGTTTCTATGAATATCATCTAATTAGTGTCCTTCATCCTTCATAGCTTCTTGTCATCTTGAATATGGATGCTTTAAACTTTTGTTACCAATTTCTCCATTCTAATCTAGTGTATTGGACATTACATTCCTGAAATTACTCATCATGTTTGACTAATTTTATTATCCCAAAGAAAAGTTTCCTCACCAAAACCCAAAAAACCTCTCTTATCCTTTTCCTCTCCTCATTAAGCATTTTATTAGCATACGTGGGTAAATTTTTTATATCTTGGGATTCTATTTTTGTATATTTTTTATATAATGGAAAACCCTTCATTATATATGTGTATTTTTAATATGATTAGAAAAAGATATCGATGTTATTTTTATACACAATCTTATCTCTTTACAAAAAATATACAAAAATATTAGAAATACTTATTACTATTATTAAATTCTTATGTAAATACATAGAATAATTCCAATTAATGTTAAATGTTACAATATACCTTATTAGAAAACATAAATTCAAAATACCTATAGAACCAATATTATCTCCTATATAATAAGGATATGGGATGAATAAGGATGAGAAGAACATTATAGAGAACTCACCATACATGAAAACTTAATTATTATCCTTAGTAGGAGGGTAATAAGAAGAGTGGAAGTAAATAAAATGGTAGAATGTCCCCACATGGATCGTGTAGATAAGAAATGGGCTATGGGTTGGAAATATAATCTATTATACATTTACCCTTATTAATAATATTAATAGTAAAATAATAAATATTATCTTATAATTATACCAATATCAATTCTAGGACTTCAACACATACAAAAAAATATAACATTAAATAACCATTAAAATATGTCCATTTTATTATTTTAAAACATGGCATTGGATGTTGATAAATGAAAATAAATACTTGGGATTCCTTTTTCGGGAAAAATAAGAATCATGATTAGATAAGTTAGCTCATAATCATATAGTTGGATTTTTATCAAATAAATTGAGGAATCGTTTTCCACTATCTATATAATTATTTACTTCATAAAATACCTAACCATGCTACACTAAATAGGAAAAAGGATCATTTTTACCCAACATTATATTGACTGATTGGAAATTATCATTTTATTGTTGATGTGAAAACATGAAAAACATTATACTACTAAACTCAAAGATGGTGGAAGTGATAGATACCATGGTGTCACCCTTCAAAAAAAGATTACATTCATCAGTTAAGGATCTTAAACTATTGTAAATGGTAATGATCTATATGGGATTCCCTTTGTTAGAAAATTCATCTACTGTTAAATTCCCTTATGCCTAAGTGTAACCAACCTGAAAGCAATAATTATTGTCGTATAATCATTTCCTTTCAAAGAAATCCAATTCCCATGGTGATATAACCTTACATTGAGTGACACCCACATGTACAGTAGATTTAGACTCAAATTCATCATTTTGAATATTATAAATCATGAAAAATAGAAATAGGGTGATCATGGATCTCACCTCCACTCCCATAAAATTTCTTTGACAATAGAAGGAGCTAAATATGAGAACGAATGAACCCTTATTTTCCCTGACTAGCCCTCCCCCACTTATTTCTGTAGAGATACACGAGCCATAAACATTTAGTTTCAATACCATATCTAGAGATTTATCTTTGATACATCTTCCATGACTGCCTCTACCACCAAACCCCATAAAACAAACCTTGGAAAATAATTCCATATAAATTATGAGGATCATCTTCCCTTGATAAGAGTACTCATCTTCTCCACCATCTCCTTCAAACACACCTAATATAAGATAAAATAATATCTTCGTACATCTCTTTCCTTATTCTAAAATTCTAAAATAGTCCATAACACATATGGTAAAGCTGCTATATGAATTTAAACCTTCTTTCCATGCTACCTAGGACCCTAAGACCAATCCTCGATATAATCCTCTATGGAATCACCACATCACTAAATATTTGTGCCCTATGATATAAAATTTCATATCCCCTTCTCCCACTCACCTTAAAACAAAATGTAACATGTTGATTCATAGTGTGGTGCCAAAAATCACTAACATTCAGAGGCCAATGTCATTCCCTTTATCTGCTCATTGTCATCTATAGTGAGTTTTTTATTTCACATTGTCAAAACTATAATTTTTAGCTTATGTCGAAGCTCTTTTGACCAAATCATATATGGTAATTCATTTATCCCATTCCTTTTGTGAACCGTGTTAAAAAATTATAGGCCATTTAATTTTTCTAAGTTCGATCCTAAGAAGAAACACATATCTATTTCATCAAGCAACTAGATATTTTTTTAGATACTCCATTGATTATGATTAAGAATCGCATTAAAAAATAAGAATATTCAATTCCTTCCCTAATAAAAATTTTGAGAACTCGACACCCCAAGATGAACAAGATTTCACCCACATAATTAGTCTTCCAAAGGTTATTATCACTATATATAACAACTAACTAGAAGTTTTTCCTTCTTCTCTTCCAGATTATCCAAAAAAGATCATGCATGTGTAGTCAATCTTTGGGATCAGTCGTACCACTCCTCAAAATATTCCTCATATATTTATCTCATGAATTTAACCTAGATACATTTCCCTTAAAATAAATCCCATGAAAATAGATACTACATAACATTTATGGTTTATGAAATGTAGGGATGGATTATTCCACCTTCCATTGTCGTCCTCACAAGAAGTTTCCAAGATACCTAGTAAAAATGTCTGTTCTAGTTTTAATCCTACAGAAAATTCATCGTTATATTCTCCAACATTGAAATTGTCACCCTTTGTGGTTTGATAATAGATGGAACGTGAATTAGTACCAAAGGGATAACATTTTTATTCAATTTAATCCTCCTTCCAAAATAGATAATTTTATTCTTCCTATTGAAAACCATCCCCACGATTTAGATGATTATGCCATCAAATAAATCTGTTTTCACTCTAACATTCTGTATAGGGGATCCAAGATTCTCTATTGAGAGTTCCTTCATTTTTATGCCATGTTTTCCTTTAATAATAAAACTACAGCATCATCTACATTTTTTGGAAATAAAATCACTTATTTTCCATTGATTGATACATTTACACCTGAGGTTTCCATAATTCTTCATAATTTGAATGAATCCACTGATCGAGCATTTCTTGTCATTGCTAAAAAAATAACACATCATCATTAAACATTATTTGAAACACCAATACAATCCCGAACCAATTCTTCAAAGTCTTAATACTCCCTTCTTCAATGTTGTATTTTATGTTCATTATATGATCCTCCTGATCCAGAATAAGAAACTAGGAGATAGTGTATCACCATATCATAAACCACATGTATCCTTAAATAATATAAAGCCGCTTCGAATTAGGAAGATGGTAATCTATGGGGATGCACATCATTTAAAATATATGTCACATAACCTTTCTTTTAAACCAAATTTCCTCATCAACATGATAATGAAGCTCCACTCTAACCTATCATAGACCTGGTCTATATCCACCTTGATCATCAAATTCAATACAATCATCATTTTATCAAATTCATCCACCATTTCATTCCCAATAGAATCAATTATGTCAATTTTCTTATTTCAGTATCTTAATGATTGGGTATGTTTGTATGTAATTAAAAAATATTTAATGGATGGATACTTGAGGTATTTTTCTTATGTGATAATAAAAAATTCATGGATATATTATATTAAATATATTTTATTATTTTTATTCAATATGGGTTGTCATAAGAAAATGTCATTGTATCGTAAAAAGAGCCTCTTATAGAAATGACCAACATCTGGGTTGCATCCTTCATAGCAGTTTATCATAGGGGTTTTCTAAAGTTGGTTCACATTATGGCACCCAGGTCAAGACCCATGCCAGTGTAAGTATTTAATATACATATATATATTGTTAAATAATTATATATAAAGACCATAATTTATTCTATATAAGCATATCTAGATCACTCATTGAGGCCTTGAAACCACTGATCAGGACCCTAATTGAGAGGATATAAAATCGAGATCTAAGGAACTAATAAACCAGTTCTTAGATGTAAATTTTCAATAAAACTCAATGTTAATTCAATTAGCACCATTGGAAGATACCAATTCAAGTTATTATTAATTTATTTAAGTAATCAATCTATTTTTATTTATTTTAGATCTAATGACATCATCATTACTTTATTCTTCCCAATTATATATCCCTACAAATATATCTATTTCGAATACTGTTACAATATTTGATTTTATTTTGTATTGTCATTGGAGAATTCATGCTTGATGAATTGAGGCTAAAAATTTACCACAGCTACAAAGAATTATCATTTTATTAGTTTTTTACCCCCTCCTTGTGTATTTTAATCTCTTCCTTAACAATGGTCATCAGTTTGTTGAAATTTTTTATAGACAAGGAATAAATGATCACTAGAACTATAAACACCATTTTGAATCATGGAAGTGAAAATGGGGACACTTAGGTTAATCTATGGGCATCATTCAAGCATCATGAGATGCGGTGATGAAATACCTAGATGGGAAATACTGTTGAAATCATTAAGACATGGTGATAATGAGTTTTTAATGGATATACATCTAAATATGTAAAATGGGGATACAACAAAAGATTTAGTCAACCCGTAGAGGCACAATAGGTGTGTCTTATGATGAAATTTTCATTTGAGAAATATCATAGTTGGATTTAGTGGTAGTGGTGATACTTTTATTATAATATAGTACTATAGATTGATGATGAGATCACATAACATGTAATCATGACTTATATATTGTGCATCAATCATGTAGAAGGGGTTTGGGTTTCTAAGTGAGTTAAATATCACATGGGGTATACTTTGATGTAAATGTTTTGTGGTTTGAGGTTTCCTAACATTGTGTGTAGTAGGGATACAGATCTCATTAGTTCGTTAGCCTCACATACCATGTCGATCATTATACATGCCATAACTATTAGGCATACATATGTTTAGATTTCAAATGTATATGTTGAGTACCCCCACAAGTCCTACACACCATGTACACTATCAGATATATCATTCTTATTGACCCCTACACTACATGTAGATGGAAGTACATGACTATATATTATTTTATGGGACACATACCATGTTCCCCTATAGTAATTTTCATATAATTTTTAAAAAACTTGTAGATTTTAAATTTTGTATGCTTTGGATATGGAATTATACATTCAAATCATCCACAATAAGAATTTTCACAAGTAGAATTGGATGGTACACCTCTATATTATATAAAAGGCAATAAATGATGTTATTTTCCCATTTTATCTTACATATATCCATATAAATTATGTCTATGGATGGGTATGATTATTGGAATGGGATTGGGGTTAAAAGGAGCCATTCTTGTGAACTGGAGATCTATCTTGGATTCCCAAAATTATTCCCATGTTCAGTACTTGATGTGCTCGCACATGTTAGTTAATTCATGTGGGATGTGGTCAGACTATGATTTCGTTTTATCCCAAACTACACTTTCAACATTGATGTAGTACAGTGATAGTTTGGGGTCATAACCAAGGGGAATGTTTTGAAGATAAGAAATTATGAATTCAAACCCTTTGTATTAGAGTCCACATGAATTGGGTTGGGTTTGGGATTTGATTGATGCTGTTGAGTTTAGTTTAATATTAATGAAGAATTTAGGGATCTGACATGATTTTATGTATATGTTAAAAAAGTATAATCTTGGTCTAAACTAAGAATTGTCCTAATTATTAGGTTGCAAAGTGGATCATAGACCACTAGCTGATTATGGTAAAACCCAATATATCTATATAAGAGGAAAATATTACATTTTCTGTATATAGATAACAACATAGAAAAATTAATCCTATATTTTATGGTAAAATGTGTCACACGTAAATGGTCATAGCCAACTCTACTCCAATCAGGTCAGGTCCATTCATTTAAACATTCCAAGCTTAGGGTTAACTAAAATAATTAAATAAAAAATTATATAACCTTATTAATATAAATAGGGTTACCAAGCTTTGATTTAGATATTCAATATGTTCAACACCCATACTCTCGGCCATTACCCTAAGCTTTATATCCACTGATGATGGTAATAATGATGATTGAGTAAACAATTACACGCATGATTGGAAATTTTTTATAACAGTTCAAATATTAATTTTTTTCAATTGCAGATTCATGAATCATGATTTTCATAATTATATTGTAGAACAAACCAATGAAACACTTACTTCAAATAGAAAATAGAAAAGAAAATATAGAAAATCCATTGTCAAATGGAAATGGAAACATCATATGAATGTTGAAATGGTGAACAATGATGACAGAAATGTAAAATTCATATAGAACAATAAATTGAAATTGTACTCAATAAAAATGGTAAACATCTTCCTTTATAGTTGAGTTAAGAGATAAAACAAGGGATAAAAATGAGATAGAATAAGAAAAAATTGAGAATACAAAAATTTATGCACTTTTGTGTGCACTCTGGAAAGTAAATAGTCAATAAATTACATTATGTGTAAACTTATCAAATCATATAATTATAATCATTAGTTTTCTCCATGTATTTTAGATCATCCTTGAATCATGTAACGAATCTTTAGTATTTGGATATTTGACTTATCTGATGACATCTACATGGAACTCATGACATAATTCTTCTTATTACTTGATCTATAAGCATGATGGGGCCTTCGAATCTTACATTAAATGTGTTGGAGATTCTCATCAAAAAACATTTTCCTAAATTTTAAATTATTCACTAGTTTTTAACAACTTGTGACTTTCATTGAATGATTAATACATGCCATGTAAGTGATTGATGATATGTAATGTTCAATCTTGGAAAGTTTTCTCATCTTTTTCTTTGGAATATTTGTAATCTATTATCTACAATAATAAAACAATACCTACTTCATTATCAAGTACAAAATTAACAATACTTTTTTAAATGACTCCAAATTTTATACATAATTTCAACTAATCAAATCCCCCCACCCATGAACAGTTTCTTGTCCAACACTAAAAATCATCTCAGTAGGGATTTAAAACAATTTTTAAAATTACAAACCTTTAATAAAACTAGGAAAATTAAACTAAGTGTAAGAAAATAAATTTAGTCTTCCAAAATATATACTTTAGAAAATGTAATTCACACCTCATAATTTATTTCATTATACATATTATAAATCTTGTAAATTCAATCTCAAAACTCTTTCTCAAATTTTATTCCAATTTTTATATTTACCTAGAAATTAATTTTATCTCATAAATTAGGGTAAAATGTAACTAATGTTATTCTCATACCCTAAATACACATTCCTAAATATAGGATTTCATTAGTTCTATCATATACACATGATAAATACATATATATATTTAATCATTATGGATTCCAAAAAATGGTGCAAATGACTCTGAGGATGATGCATGGTGGTAAAAAACATAAAATCATTCTCAAAAGTGGGGTGATCACAAATTTTAATGTATAATGTATGGGAATGCTGCAATGGTGTGATTCATCCAAGTTTATATAATTTACATGCTATAAGTATCTCAAACTGGATTAATGAGTGTATTGAGTATGTAACGAGAATATACCATGCTCCATTATTATTGATTTTCATATATATTTTTATATTTTTTAAAACTAATGTTTAGGCTAGATCTCACAACTATTCCCTAAATACATATGATCTTTCAGGAAATTATTCGGTTGGGAAACAGTGATTTTTTACCTTCTCAACACACAACCCAAAATCATTCAATTTTTATTTTAGTAGTTTTCAAAGGAATTGGGAAAATGTAAAATGAAAAAACAATAACACACGGATCATCAAATTTTTATAGTAATGTACAAAAATAAATCATTTCCATCAAAACATCTTATTTTAGTCAACTAAATACTCCTCACACTTATTAAAAGTATAATCATGAATAGAACCAAGAAGAGGGTATGAGGGATAATCATCTTGGAATATTTGTACCCTAAACTGGTCATTCATTAAAACTATAGGATAAAAAAGGAAAAATGCAATGTGGGTATCAAGAATAAGTGGCTCAAAAAATATTTCCTCTATCATTTTAAAATTTTATTATTTTAAATATATCCTCAAAAATATCTCAATTCTAGTTTTTATAGGTTTACATGCCCTATGTGTCACTCAATAAGAATTCAAAGAAAAAAATGACACCATAGGCACATAGTACTCTCAAGAATATGAGTATGCAAGAAAAACTGGCTATCACTAAGAGTATAAAATAATGCAATAAGTCAATCAAAATCAATTTCAAAAATATTAAATTTGTATTAAATTACTAAACTCGAAAATCATTATAATAATATAAACCGTAATAAAACATGTATTTCAGTAATTTCCAACTCAACATTATCTTTTCATTAAATGGGTATTATGATTTTTCATTTTTAAAGTAGGATAATGATGAAAAATGTCTCCCTGAAAAATGAAAATAAGAGAAATTTAAAGTTCATATACAGTAAAGCTCATGGAAAGACTCCCCAACACATAAAATTTAATAGTTTCTACACTATCCTAGAGAGTAAAATGGGAGTGATATGATAGATATTTTGTAGATAAAATTAAATGAAAATTTTGAAATTGATGGTTAGGGAATCAAGTGATCCCTATAAGGATTGTCATTCCATGGGGAAAATTAGTGAATATTGATTTTAAATTGGGATACCTGCAAAAGGTGTTAGAATGAAAAATCCTACACTAAATAAAACATTATTCCACAGGATTATGTTTCTTTTGAAAGAATTAATATTTCCATGTGCACATAATGAAAACCAATTAAAGTCATCTTAGATACATGCATATATATGGGTTCAATGAAGTTCAATGTGATCAATAATAAAATATTCTACCAAAGGAAAAAAACAAAATCATATTTACAAGACAAAAAATGAATACAACAAATTAAATATGGGTTTCCTCCCATAAAGACCTAACAAAAACACAACCACCTTGTAAGATGGAAAAAATAATTAATTAAGTGTGGTACATATACCCGGAAGTCCTCTTCCACCCACAGGAAGTGGTGGCTTGTTCATAGAGCTCACAGGGACTCTTATCAAGATTAATCACCTTAGGAGCATATTATGCATGAATATAGTTTGAAAGGAATATCTTATGTTCTTGTCGTAGAGGTAACAACTAATGATCATAGATCTCTAGTGATAGCTTCACAATATGGTGATCGTTATATTCCATATGTTTATTCATCCATAGTATGGTGATAGATGGTGAAGGAATAGCTAAATTAATGAACATAGATGAGTAATAAGATCTATACATGTCTAATATAATACAATAATAAAAAAATATGCAAAAAAATAGTGATGATAAAAATAGTATCCCATCTATATAATAAGATCCATGATAAATTAGTGATATGGAATAAAAACTGTATAAAAATATGTTCACCCAAACATAGTAAAAAAATGGGGGAGGGTAATGGTGTATACTAAGAGTAATCAAAGTTGTTCAGACACTCGTCCAAGTTTCTCTCCTGTATAGAGGGTGCACGTAGCTAGCCTTCCTGATCAAAAACATCAATGGATGAAGGGTAATGTGGATCAACTAGTGGAGTGGGTGTCATATTGCTGGAATCTATCTTAGGGGATAGATGTGGTGAGGAATTGATCATGAGTGTAGAATTGGATCTATAATCTAGATTGATGAATGGTACCTCAGATGATGATGGAGGAGTAGTGCTCTAGCCTCCTCAAACCTTCTCTTCCATAAAATCCTACCATTTATAAGGATTTGTCATCATGAGGGGTAGGTCAAAAAGGGTGGTGGTGTGATTAGGAATGGAAACGGATAAAGGGACTATTTGAGGTAGTGGCTGAGCAGTCAAAATTGAATTTGTGAATGAATAGTTTATAAATGATAGTGGGGGTGTGAATGGGATACCAAGGTGATGAAATATGTATTGATGTTTCACTAGAAGGTACTGGTGAGACAGAAAGAGTACGGAATATCTAGGTGGATTGGGAATAGAAGTGGTGGAGGGTAAGTGAAGTGGGTGTGAGTAATGGCAGGAATGAGAGATGGAATGGTGGTAGTGGAGGGACGAGATAAAATAGAATTAGTAGAAGGGGTGCAACAATATGTAACAAGGGTGGGTTCTTGGTCAGTAGCATGATATCCAATTTTCTTGTAAGATCCCTCAAATAATACTAATTCCAAATAATATATGTCACTAATATTAATTATTAGATATATCTTATGAAGAATAAGGAAGTCAATCAACTCTATTAGGATGAGAGAGGTAAGGGGGAGGATGGTGTTAAATACACTAAGTTATTGGGTCAAATGAGCAATGAAGGACCCACCCATCATCATAACCTTTATTCACTATTCTTTTACCATGATGTTTAATTTCATCTATGGTTTTATGTTGATAGAATGGAATTCAATGGAAATATAATGTATTATTATGTCCAAATAGTGAATTCTATGTATGACCCTACATGAGATTACCAAGCATGAGACACTACCCAATGAGAGATCAGGAGTGATGCACCTCTGACCTATGTGGATTTCATTATCTAAGTATTAGTCTCACATTTAGTATCTAAATAAATCATTCTCAATATTCATTTTTCCTCTGACATTTATGGCTTGAGCTTCAAAGTAGGCAATAACTCTGATGTGGTGAAGTGAAAAAAATAAATATTGAGCCGGATGCCAAAATCTATGAAGGAGAACTCAAATTTTCTTCCACCTAGATAAAAGTGGAGGATTTCAATTTACACCTCAAAAGTAGTTAAGAACTCAAGGAATAGATCCTTGTAGGTATCATCATGAACATTGATAATGGCAGTGATGTGCAGGCGGTCCATGAGATGGAGAACCTCTTTTTTGAATTTTTATAGTCCCATTGGGGAATACTTGTATGACCATGAAGGGTCCTAACCATCCTTATTTGAGCATAGCAGGGAATAGTTTTAATTAGTGTTTTAAAAATAAGACCTTCTTGAAAAGTAAGAAAATTCATCATTTTATGTAGTAATCATGTTATTTCTTGGTTTTCTATTTATAAGTATTTGAATTATTATTGGCATCTTTCTTATCTCCTCCATTTCATCCAACTGGGGAATCCTATCTTCTATAGAATTTTGGGAATCTAGATTCAACATTTTAATTTCTTAGCATTAGCAACACTCGAGTTCTTTGGGTTAATTTCATGTCTTGTCGTATAATAATAATAAAGGGCGGTGTAGATGTGTGTTTTGTACATACTACAATATACCAAAAGTGAATAATCTAACGTTAGGTTCTAGTCTATTAAGTTTCTTTTCACGATCTTATCAAGGATTTTTTTGATTCCTATGTTTGAAACTTTCACATTCCTAGTTATTTGTGTGTGGTAGGAAGTTCGTGTGTTTTATCTATTTTTATACTTCCATAATAGTCCTTTAATAAAATTACTATTAAAATGTGTTCATTGATCACAAATGAGTAGTCGGGGAAATATGAATCTTAAAAAAATTCATTAAGAAATTTAGGACCATGTTTTCCATGTCATGATTTGTAGCTTTAACTTCTAACCATTTCAGGATGTAGTCAACACCCACAATGAAATAGTAATTTCCATGTGAATTAGGAAATAGACACATAAAAACTATTCCCAAAAAATCCAAGATTTCAAATTCCATGATTAGGTTTTGATTAATTTCATTTCTTTTTCTAATTCTTACAGTTCTTTGGCACCGATCACTGCTTTCACAATAATTTCTTACATCTTGGTTATTTTTCTGCCAAAATAGTGCACATCACAATATTTTATTCTTTTGTGCATTCTAGTCCATGGTTCCCTCTAGTTGGTGACTTGCGACACTTTTCTAACACACTATGGATCTCTTCTTATAGTATGTAGCATGAAATTAATCCATCAACATATCACATAAATTGTAGCATCTTATCCCAATGGTAGTTAACATTATAAACTAAAAATATATCCTATTTTAGGTAGGAGAGGTATGGGTTATGTGATCTTGTGGTAAGATAGATTTAAATGTCAAAAGTTAGTTCATGTTTAGGTTGAAAAGAGTTTCATCGAGGAAGCCGTCCTTGATGCCCACATTATCATCTTATTCAATGATGGGAAGTGGGAGTCTGGATAGATTTTTACAAACATTCTTTAACATCCCTTTGTTTTCTTTGGTGAATATTTCAAATTTATCCATATATAGGATCCACAGTATCAATATTATTTTAGAATCATTTTTACTCGTCAAATATTTTAGGGAAGCATGGTTAGTGTAAAAAATATACTTTGAAAAAACTAAGTTTCAGATAATATTTTCAATTAAAAAGAATACATCTAATATATATTTTTTGGTGGTTGTGTAGTTTACATGATCATAATTCATGTTGTGACTGGCATAGTATATGGGATATAAGATATGGCTTACCCACTATCCTATGACAGTATCTATAGTGAAGTGGCTTATGTTACACATTAACTTGAAGTCTTTATCCCAAATTAGTGGAATGATAACAGCAGTGGCTACCATGTTTTTCTTTACAATGTCTAATGTCTTTGTAAAGTCTTTAGAGAACTCAAAATTGGTATTCTTTACTAATAGTTGGGTCATAATGTGGAAATATTTTTCAAAATCTTTCAAAAAGCGATGGAAGAATCATTCATGGTATAAATTTATCAGTATGCCTTTAATAGTTGAAGGTTTAGGTAAATATTTTATCTCTTTATTTTTTTGTGGGATGAACTTCCATGCAATCATTATAGATTTTTTGTCCAGGGACTGTGCCTCCATGGTCTATAAAGTGTTTTTTTTAGATTAAAACTAAACTCTCTCTTCACATCATTGAAGTAATAGATCAATATTACATAGACATAAATCAAAGGATCTTCCATATACTACAAAATCATCCATAAGAATTTCCAATAATTCCTCCACCATATCATGGAATATGTGTGTTATACGCCATTGAAAGATCATTGGTGAATTACACATTTCAAATTACATGTTTCTATAGGAGAAGGAACTGAATGAGAATGTTAATGTTGTTTTGGAGTAAACATCTAGGTAAAATACAATATAATTGTATCCTGAATATACAACTAAGAAATTATAGAATTTGTATCATGTGAGTCTATCCAGTATTTTATTCATGAAATTCATGAGGAAATAATCATTTCAAGTTGATGTATTTATGTTTCTGCAGTGCATTCATTATCTCCATCCTATGATGGTGCATGTTGATATCATTTCATCCTCGTCATTCATTATAAATGTCATTTTACCTTTCCATGGAACTAGTTATATCAGAATCTCCCACTCACTATTATCGACTGGAAAAATTATTCCAATGTCAAGAAGTTGTACATATTTCATAACTAACTCTTTATTAGGTGTGATTTTCCCCTAGGGTGGGAATTTGGGTTTTTCACTTTCTTCAAATAAAACTTTATGAGTTAATAATATGGGATGATCACTTTGATGTCATACACCCCCAGGAATTTGATAGTTTTATTTCTTTATAGGCCTTTGATAAAATTTTCTTCTTATAGTTTTGTGAGTTCTAAGTTAATGATAACTGGTAATACAATTGTAGTCTCTATAAAAGAATGAGTAAGTGTTCTTGGTAGTGGTTTCAAATCAAGCATTGGTGGATGAGTGACTGATGGTATAAAAGGTACAATTTTCTCCCTTATAAGTAGTTATGTATGTTTTATTTTTTCAAGTTCATACTACTCCCTTTTAGTTGGAGGATGTTAGTCACAGTCATCATCTATATACAAGTATTTATTGTACTCTTCTGTGAGAGATATAGCTTAATAATCAAAAGAATCATATGTTTTTATAATCCTTCACTACGTTGAACACTAATTATTTATCACTTATATTAAATATCAATTTCCCATGATTCACATCGATTAGAGCCAAACATTCTGCTAAAAATTTCCCACCAAAGATAATCAAAATGTCTCCTTCTTCTTCCATATCAAAAATGATGAAGTCTACTGGGAAAATGAATTTATTGATTTTGATCTGAAAATCCTAATGAATTAATTATGGATACTAAATATATAAATTATATAACTATAGTTCAACTATACTCATATTGAGTCCCTCGAGTCCCGGCTTGTGAAATACACTCATTGGACTGAGTTTAATGCTAGCACCTAAGTCTCTTGGGGATCATATAATGTTTTATTCTCCTATGGTGGAGAGAATTGAAAAGATCCAAAGATCACTCTTTGTTTTTGTAATTTAATTTTTAACAATAGTGTACCACTCTTCATTTATGTAAATGACTCCTAGGTGTTCTATATTCATTTTTTGGAAATCACATCTTTGAGAACTTTTTCCTAGGTAGGCATTCGGTAAATATATTTAGAAAATATAATTTTGATCTGAAATTTCTTGAACATATCAAAAAAAATCCTATATTTACCTTAGATCCATCATTTTCTCATACTTTATGGAATTGGGAGATTTTTTTTCAAGGTGGTAGTGAAATTAGATATCCTGTTTGGGTTTCACTTATGTCAAATATTTTGCAGGATGTGGTAATTTTAGAGGTTTATATTGATCATTTTTATTCACTCTTTCATGGTCATACTTTTGGATGACTATTGCAAGTTTCCTAATTTCACTAGCCTTTTTATATTCTCCCCTGAATGGTTTCTGAAAATCTAAAGATTTATTTCTCCTTACTAACACTGCCATCACACCTTCCTTTAGGTAGGTATCAGTATTACTAGGTAGTGTATTTAGAAATATATGAGACACTATATTTTATATAGGAACAATTTGATGTTAGTGATATTGAATGGAATCCCATTAATTTTTCATTTCAGTTTCTTAGGTGGTCATCCTTTGATCTTCATTCTAAATGATGATTGTGGGAAAATTTACTAAATTTTATTAAAAAGTTGTAGCTAGTTTTGGTGGTCCTTGTAGAGCCGGTTGAAATTATTACTGGCCTCTAGGAGGGAAAGGATTTTGGGGAACCTTTTAAGGTGGCCTTGGAATCTGAATCATAAGTGGATATCTTAGTGTTAAATAGTTCTTTTATAGTTCTGGAAAACTTCTATATTGAGAATATCCTTGATTTTTTGTTACGCTATTTGATCTGACCTCTGTTGATAACTTTGTTGAAGTTACTGGTATTGTTAGTTTTTCGAACTATAATTAATGTAACAACAATATTGGATTTTTTCATCTATTCCTTCCCTAAAATCATGACATGAGTGCAGAAATCCACCCATTTCATAGGATTAAATCTCCATTATAAGAGTATGAGGGGGAGGTGGTGCATCAGACAAATTAAAGGACTCAGGATTCTTAGTCAGTGCCTCGACATTGAAGTTAGACGGGTGCTTTCCTAAACTTGGGGGATTACACAATAAGGTGGACCCCGATCTTTATACCACATTCTAGAAGTTCTGGGGACATCTTCTTGGAGTGGACGAACTAGATCAGGTGTTTTCAACATTATTCCCCCATCAGGTGCAATATCTACCACCGTGCGAGGAACTAGTTGGTCACTTTGATAAAATGTCAATAGATGGTACCATAGATGAAGTCCATGATGTGAGAATTTATGAGTCATTTATATAATGATCTCTTAGGAATCCCATAAAAATTATTCATATGTTTGAGTAAAATTTCATATTTCATTCCAAAGTATCTAATTCCATATCCATGAATTTCTTTGCTTGTTCATGCAATGTCGTAATCGAATCGGGATCTTGAATTTTTAGAAAATTCATGGCCCTATCACATAATTTTAATTAGAATACCCACAATTAGAATTAATCATAAGTTTATCCCTTGTTACAAAAGGTATCAATCAATTCTATGAAGTTAGAGATGTGCTCATGATGATCCTCACTCTGATGTTTGCTGAACTGACCAATGTTCTGTATTATACCGATGAGTCCATGTTTTATTTCAAATGTATGTTCCTGGATATGGGGATAAAAACATTGCATGTAGAACCATTTATAGAAAACAATATATAATGAATAATGTTGAACTCCAATAACATATTCGATTGATCTTCAGGAATTGTTGCTGGAACACATTGCATGTCAGGTGGGTTAGGACTTGCAGTATTATTGTGGTCTATCATAAGATCATTCTGAAAGGTACCTTTTGATTTTTGGAATGAAGGTTAGCATTTATTAGGAATCTATGCTCCATGAATGATTCAGGAAGATAAATTATTGAAACAAGTAAGAACACTGACACAGTGAACTCCAAAAAAGGAAATAATGAATGGAGAAAATGGGGGAGGGTGAGGTAATCTTAAGTTCATGCCAAAGGTTTATTTTCTTATCAACGGTAAAATAATTCCCTTGAAATACTTCCAAAATATGACACAACCTCATGTTTTGTTTAATTTACACAGTATATAGTCATATTATAATTTATTCCTATCTGAAACTACACTTATTACAATGACGTCCTATACTAAGAGTGCATGGTTGAACCCATGAGGAATGTTTGGTAGAAGATGATCTAGGTCTTTGAACCATTTATATAGTAGTCATTAGGAATTGGTTTTGTTTGGTATTTTATTAACACTACTATGTTTGGTTTATGATTTATGAAGAAGGTAGGGATCCAGATCAATTTTACGGTTTAGATAAAAAAGAATAATCTTGGTCCTAAATTAGAATTGTCCTAAGACTTCATTTGTGAAGTGGTACGTAGAGTACTAGTTGATTATAGTCAACCCAAATAGATCATTCTTGGAGGAAAATATACCATATTCCTAATGTAGTTAAAACCCAAGATTAATTAACCTAATCTTTAAGGGTAGATATTTTTGTAGGTTAGTGGTCATATCCTACTCAACAGTAGTCATCATAACGTAATTTTATAAAGGGATAGGTAGGAAAAATAAAAAAAGGAGAAGCACAGAAGGAAACCACTCACCCACCCTCACCCCCTCCCAAAAATAGAAACTACGTGGGCCTAAAATGATGCAGTCCTAATGCATCCCCTTTAATAAAGTCAATCCCATTAGGAGTAATACTTGTATCAGAGTGAAGAAACAACTTCTCCATGCCATTAAGGACCACCGAGGCCAAGTAGTCAGCAACCTTGTTCCCCTATCTTACTCAACGCAAGTTAGGTAAGGTTCTTTAATTTAAACTTCCCATGGTATGGTATTCCTAATATAATTGAATAAAAAATATCTATGTGACCTTATTATTATCCTTAGATTAACCAATTTATTATTTTGATTTTAATTATTTTTAGAACACCACTACTCTTGACTCTTACCCTAATCCATTTCACCTCCCTTGGCAGTAATAATCATGATTGAAGAAACAATTTTATACATTATTGGAAATTTGATAAAATACATGAAATATTATCGTTTTCAATCTATAGTTCATGAATAAGTTAATTAACAATAATATTATATAATAAAAAAATCATGAACATTCTTTAAAAAGTAAATAAGCAATATTATATATAGAATAATCTTTTAAAAGGAAATGGAAATCATAGGTGGATGTCTGAATGGTGAACAACATTGAAATAATTGTATAACATATGTAGAAAAATCAAAGGCACTTAGATTAAATAAAAATGGTAAATTTAATTGTTTAGAGTAGATTTTGGAGGGATAATACAAGATTGAATGAGATAAATTTTGTAAGCCATAAAGTTATGTGTTGTTGTGTGTGATTTGGAAAGTAAATAGTCAAGAAATTACAAGACGTTTAAACATATCACATCATGTAATCTCAATACATAGTTTTATACATGAAATTTAAATTTAGAAAAAATCCCAGCCAAATTCTTCAGAATTCATATATTTGACTCACTGCACCACTTGTAGATGGAACTCATGACATGCTTCTTCTCATGGCATAAAATGTTAGTAGGAAGTGACCTTCAAATATTACATGATTTTTATTAGAGATTCATTTTATATAATCATTTCATGAATTTTAAATTCATCATGACTTGTGTCATGCTATGAATGATTACTAAACATAATTTAAGTGATTCATTATTTGTATTGTTTAATTTTTTTCAATTTTTAACAATGTTTTTTTTTTTGGGTTTTGGAAAACTATCCTTTTAAATTATCAATAAATAAATAATTAATTATCAAGTAAAACATCAATAATAATTAATTGATTGAGTATAAAATTTATATACATTTTCATCTTATCATTACTTCCCCCACTTATTGAGGAATTGGTCTAACAATTCAAGCATGGGTTCATTACTTCCTCGTCCCTCTCAAGGAATAGATCCCCCACATAACCGATATAGTTATGAACTCCCCCAAATAGATGGGGCATGGATTCTCAAACTATATATTCGATTACTACTTCATCGAATGTTCCCTAATCATAGAGTTATGGGTACTCCAACATTGTTGATTACTCACTTCAATTATACTTTCCTTTTCTATTACACAGATCATCCCCTAAAATTTCTTAGAGGTCATGTGGTATATTAAGCTAGTTGATTTATATTCTAGGTTATTTTCTGAAGATGATTCAATTGTATTTTGGGTTAGTGGATAGATAAACCCTTTAATGTATTGAGTTCTCTTTTTTATATGACTATCAAATTTATTTTATCCTTTATATTATTAAGTTGGATAATTTATCTTTCAACTAGTCCAAGCATATAAATTTCATTAAAAGAGATGAATGATCCCGAGGGGTTATGGGGTTCTAGATTAATGTATACTGTGGAAATTATCATTATAAAATAAACAAAATCATGGGAATTGAAGAAAATTATAGTAAAATAGATCAAAAAAATCATCCTATTTTCCCATTAAAGTTTGGATGTCATTAGCTTTTTTTATTTCACATCATGTGTGATGTAGTTCCGCCAGATTATCAATAAGGGACTTGTATTTATAAATCTGATGGGTCATGGATGAAGGGGTAGAGTTACTCACTTAAAGGGAGTTTTGGATGAAACATGATTCTATTTAAATCATATTAAGATTAATTTTTTCATAAAAACAAATCCTAATCTCAATGATCATGTTGAAACCTTCGAAACAGGGGTTTTTAAATGACCATAGAGTACATTATAGGGTAAAATAAAATATCTCAAGGGATAAAAAACAATACCTCCACTACATAGGTTTGATGTCCCATAAACATTAACCACAGGGACATTATTAGGGTGTTATAACATAAATGGTGACTAAGGAGTTGGTCTCTAGATATATGCAGTAGAGCTCGTATTGACCAGGATATTTCTTACAGAAGGAGGGTTGCCCCATTTTGTTTAGATAATTTATAGGTTAGGCCATAAACATTAATTCTTTACCACCATAGAAAGTATATAATTGGTGGATCCTTGAAATATATCATTTTTCCTCACATTCCAAAATTCACAAACAACCAACTTAAAATATACTCCCCCTTGCCTTTTGTTCATGAGTGTTGTTACCCGTGTTATATAACTAAAGATGGAGGATGTGGGCTCAATTATATACCTTAAATCCATCCTAGATAAGCTTCCCAAGGAATTCTAGACTATCTCTCCCCACTCTACTTTAATGAAAAAATGTGGATATGATTCATCACATGAGTTCAAACAATACATTGATTTAGAGGAATGATTGATCCCCTTGCACCTGACCTCATTGTAATCTATCTTGTAACATTTTTGGTTTTGGGGGAATCATACTTAGTATGTATATACTCACCCTTCCATTGGATTTTTTACCACAAATATTATGTTATATATTGATAGTGGATAATTAAGGGGTGATCATAGAGGATCTAGTATTTTTGGAGAAAGTTTTTAGTGGTGCCTAGAAGTTTTAGGCAAGGGAAAAGTTGTTATCTATGATTTAGGCAACAAAGACTCATCAAAATTTCCAATTACATATGATTGTTTACTTTGGGATATTGGGCCTTTTTCCCCTGTTATTTTATATAATCACTATTTTCATACTCTATATATTATTAAAAATTTTCATGGGAACTTAATATATTAAAACTATTATTATTTATCCTTAATTATTATATCCTCTATGGATATATGTGTTTTTTAGAAGAATATTAGTCTAATTACACCTATATTGTGTGGTATTTTTACACTATACTAGCCACCAACCCCTATCCTATTAGATTTGGACTTGTGGTGGTGGAGTAAGCTTAGTTCCATCACATGTGGTATCCATGTGGGTTGATTCATGTCTATAACACCCCAAGCTTTATTGTACATGTATTCTTATATAAACTCAATTTATTCAATAGCTTATGTTTCACAAAGCACTGAGATTAAATGAACAATGATATAAAATTAAATATTTACATGGTTATTGAAATAGTAATTTTACTATTAGTAATATTAATATGTCTGTTACGAATAATAATGTGATCGTTATAATAATATCCTCACCTATGAAAGTATAAATAAAATTCAGGTATCTTATAAATAAAAAAATTATATATTTATATCATGGAATAAGTAAATAAATATTTTAAAAATGACAGAATAATTGTTGTTATTTATTAGGAAATATAAATCTTTATTAACAATTTCTTAATTAATATAATAATTTAGAAGAAAATTTATTTTTAAAAATTAGATTCATAAATTAATTTTTTTTGTCTCGTGATTATAAGATAAAATTATGAGACTATAATTAATTTTTCCATGTTCCAAAAAATCTGTTGTAAATTTTTAAATTGGTATTTTTTTAATAAATAATGATTATAACTAAAAATTTAATTCCTCATATTTATAAAATTAATTTAAAAAAATAATTCCATTTTTAAAATATACATTTAGAAAAAAAATTATGGTGAATTTTTTTTGACTTCTCTGAAATATTTGAATTTTTTGAATTATAAAATACGATAATTTATAAAATAATCTAAATTCATAAATATTTGAGCCAGTTTTGATTTATGTCTAATGTAAGCACCATTATTTCAAACCATCCTAACCTCATTACTATATTTATTTCTCTGAATCATCACTATTCATATTTTGAGCCAAAATAATAAACTAATGAATAGAAAAACACCCTTATCCTCAACTATAAATACCACCCCTTATCCTTACACCTTATAATACCTAGATATTTTATAAATTATTACTAATTACTCTCCAAAAACTCTTCCTTGAGTTATGTTCTAGCCAGTATCACCCAATGTTCAGTCCCTAGTTCCTTAAGAGGGCTCTCAACGAGATGTTATATAGGAGGTAAAATCCTCTTTCACATTCTTTTAATTTCTTTTCATTTATAAACATCTTCATAAGTACTCTATCCAAAAAAAATCATAATAAATAAAATTTATTATATATAATGTAATTTTATTAAGTTACAATTATATCCACCATCAATTATATTCTCTCCTCTTTTTTTCTAAAAATGGAAACATCGTCCGAGAGGTGTCGATTCAACACCTTCATGGACAATGATTTTTCAATTTCTAATGTTTCCTTCAATGCTATCTATAAAACCATTATAATTTTTATAAAAGATTTTAATATGTAAATTACAACTTATTTAATGTTCTCACGCCATTATATATAGATTATATTAAAAAACATTTCTTGATGATCGAAAAAATGAAAAAAATACTCTTAAGGATTCTCAATAATGCTTTATCTATTGAATAATGTTCATATCTGAAAAATGATATTTTATACCATTTAATATTATTTATGATCATTAATAACACATAATTTTAATTCTTGATAACTATTCCCATTTTACGTGACCTTTCATACATTTATTCAAGTGAACCAATCATGAAAACCAAGGAAACAACCACTCATGAATGGTGAAATTGAATCTGATAACTCATCAAAAATACAAAAAATGAATTTAATATAATTATAATAAATCAAATAAATATTTACAATTTTTATAATTAAATTATTGATGAATTTATTTTCATTATCCACGAAATGATGTTCATGTGTATAACAATTTTGGACATAAGTTAAGGGATTCTCCCCAAACCTTCATTTTACATTAGGGTTACAATTTCACTCTTTTTACCCCAATGTAATTTTTTATTCCATTTTATATAATCCTTCCACATTTGTTATTATGTTGAAAACATATATACCATGATCAATTATTCTTCATTTATGAGGAAATACATGTTTTATAAGGTTTCCTTTTCAATTCTTGATTAGCCACTAAATGAGGCTAATATTAATTGTTAATATATATAATATTCATGTTATTTATTATTAATAAATATCATTTTATTGCATTTTACACTTTGAACATCATTTCACATTATGATTTTAATACCTTCTTAAAATGCACTATTATGTGGTACATTTATGAACATCATTTGAAGTACCCAATGATTCATCTGATTTCATGGAATCTAATTATACATATTTTAATTTGATATTTTTGGAAATTGATCTACAGTTCATTATGAACTTGTTTGATTCAGGGATCAATGGAGAATTCATGGAAGAAGATGGAGATATTTTGTGATGAAAGAAAAACAATTCTGGAGATGTCAGATTAGACACCAGCTCACTGATGAGACTGTGGGGACAAACATAGAGGCCCAATTAATCCCAACTTTAGTGGGATTCTAGAATACATGTAGAGGAACGAATAACTATACATGATCCAATGCTAAGTTGGCCTCTATGGTGTCAATTTATGCGGCCCAAGTTAGAGATAATATTCTGGGCTAGATTCTGCGGCCCAGAAAAATAGTCTACTAATCTAATCATATCTACGAATACACAACTCCAAATTGGCCCCAATTTTACAGGCGGCTAGGAGACATCCGGGTCTCCATTTTATTCTTTTATGTCCTACTCTGATTCGGCCAGATAGAAGGACTTACAAGTACATCTGTTCGGTGGATGCAAGCTGACTCCCACCTCGGGTCAAGGGTGGAAAAGTATCCTCTCCCTTACTTTCCACCACCCTAGGCCTACAATACTCGTGTAGGATCTTTTGTACTGTTGTAGGTTCGAACCAAGGCTCCCAAAATTCATATTTAAGGCAGTGGTGGTGAAGGCATTTTTAATCTTTGGTGCTTTGTTCAATTGTAATGTTATGCTGCGATTTTGTTATCTCAAGTTTGTCTTTCCCATGTCAGTTGTTCAATTTAATTTAGTTTCTCAATAGAATCTCTTCTTTTCCTCTTATTATGTTGTTATTCATATCACTTTCATACCGTTGGCTCAATGTGTGAATTTATTCACACTAAACCTTGTGAAATTATTCACACAACGGTGGAGTGAACTTTTTATTTTTATTGTTTTCTTTACTTCTTCAATTCCTCCTTCATGAGTCTAGATGTCGTTTCCATTGAAACCATAACATCAATGGAGGGCTAACCCACTTATGGTTTGATCCAAGGGAGTATTAAGGGGCTGTATTGGATGTTATTTATCAACCAATTAATTTATAATCACTTCTTTAATTGAGATTTTTATTAGATGATTTTTAAACTCTATCAACCTTCTTGAATTTAAGGCCACACACTTCATGTATTATTATGAAAAATTACCTTGAAGTGCTCAAAACATTTACCCTTTAAGTGTATAGGTGATTAGTATTAAAGGGTGTAGGCATCAAACTACTATGTGATGATGTTGTTTTATCTTCATAAATGAACTCATCTCAAATATAAGAAATTGAAATCATTGAAAAGGAAATACGTCCAATCCACCCCAAGTGATAACCTAGGATCAACTCATTATTGTAAATTGAATTCACTTAAATCTGTTAGATATTCTTTAAAACAGTATTAAATAAACCAAAGTTGGCTACTTCATAGCCAAATACAATCTATAGAATGTGTTTGTCTATAGGTTACTTCTTAGGTCTGTGAGGATTCGATAACGCATGCTAAACTACAAGGACCGTTCTACTTTCATATCTTGGGTAAATTTGAGCAAGAATCAATTCCTCTCAATATGAAAGCCAGGTTTAAAGGGAACTTTCCAGTTTTGTACCCATTTTCAAGTACACTCTATAATATATTTTAAGCCATGAATATTTTTATAATGTCACATTTTTATCCTAAAAAAATAGCTTATTTGTCATTTCTAATTATGTGAAAACAATTATTCATTTTCCTCTTCAAAGCTTTAATATTTTATCATAAACCGCATTAAAGTGTATTGTTTATAATGTTTCATAAGAAAATATTTTTTCTTTCCTTTTTACTTTAGTTGGACAAAACTTTTCAACATATGGGAATATTTTCCTTGTGAATGTCCATCTATGATGTAAATCTATTCATTCATGGATATTATTATGATATTTCAATTGTTTATTTTTTATTCACAACTTATTCCTTGTTTGTGATGTATGTATACAACCATTTTATTTATGATCATCATTCCTTGAATATTTTATTAAATATATATATTTTTTATATCATGGATATGATTATTATCTATTCATATACCAATTTTACACATTATGTTTTCTTTGAATTTAGTTTTAACTATGGAAATATTGATAAGTCTATATTGGAATCTCAATATAGATATTTTTATATGTTATATTGTTCATTAATTAAATATGTATATGAAGAATTATTTGGACTTGCAGTGATGGGTGCGTACAAGTTATATATCTCTCCTCAATACATTGATATGTCTCATGAGACAAAAAAGTCCAGATAAACCCATTTTTTTCCTTTTAGGTAGAATCATAAGGGTTTCCACCGATATACTTAAATTGTCTTGATGGTATAATTGTTCATGATCCAAATACATGACCTCTATTAATTATTCATTTTAATCATCAAATATTTATTTATTAAATTCGATGGTATTTTCACTATAATAAAATTTATGGATGTATTTTCATTCTTAGTTTATTGTGGAATGTTTTTTAGTAATTCACATAACCATAATGACTATGCCTTATTTTGATTCTTCAATTAGTATTGATTAATGTAACCATTATTGAGCATTTGAGATCAGCCATTTTTATTTTCCTACCCTAGGTTACAAAGAAATAATATTTGAATAATTTAAAAGGAATAATTTTATATTCCTTTTAATGTTTTATGTTTAATTACCAATGTAATAATTGAACCATGAATGTATCTAGTTCTTCTAGACTACTAAACTAATTGATCCTTGTAATTTATATCTCTTCTATCTAGGACATTTTAATAAAATAACCATTGAATTTGGACTATCAGTCTTGGGGTTGTTACAATTGGTATTATAGAAACTTTTTTATAGTCCTTGGGAACTAAATTTTACGTAAATATGATCATTATAATAATTAATTATAGCAAATTTTTAGCTCAATACTCATGGCGATTATGAGGTAACTTGGTGTGTGCCATTATTTTGGGATGGTTCCTATTGGATGAATGTAATCAGTACCCACAGGAAATGTAGGGATTTCTCCATTGGTGAAGTCAACATAGTTAGGATATGACTAGATCTTGACCATATTAAGAAATATTACTGAGGTTATGACTAATAACCATTGTAAAACATTGTTGTATCATTTCATATGTCATAAGTCCCTATATTTCTGTGGTACTACTAATCCGGTGTTAGGTGAGTGCTGGATCACGTCCCATTCAATGATTATTTCTAGCGTTGGGGTGTAATGAAAATCAAAATATACTACTAGCAGTATATAGTCGCAAGGGGGATGATGATCAATGTTATTTATTGATCCTTAATACTACAGAGGATTATTAAATATAAATCACAAAATTTGTAACTTTTAAAGAAATATTATTTGAAAAATATTTCCCTAATGATAAATAAACTCAAATGAAGAATAAATTCACTAGCATAAAGAAAAGGGAAGAAATGACCATTTCATAGTATGAGGGTACCTTCACAATACTATATAGGTATGATATATATTAGTTACATGATTTAAAAAAATATATTTATTATTTCTATAAAGGTCTTAATCCAAGTCTATGAATAGTATTGGATTCTCAAAAAATTTTCAACATATTATAAAACATTATTCATTGCCATAAGAATGAAAAATGATTTTGCAACATCTTATATATTCAAGGAAAATAATTATAAGAAGAACTCTTCAGATAACCATGTAAATGGTGAAGCATCAAATAAAAATATAGGAATGAATCAATTCCCATTATATGAATATTTTGTAAAGAATCATCTTGGGAAATTCTCAAAAGGCATGTGAGTTTGTTATAAGTTCGGAGAAAAGGGTAATAAAACTAATAAATGAAAAGAGAAGAAACAAATAAATGATTTTCACAACTTCAACTATAATGAAATAGGGAATTATTCAAATAAATTCCCCAAGGGTCAGGGTAATATAACACATGAAAGGTTAAGGGGAGATATCAAAGCTTATACTATACCTATGGCTGATGTTTGTAAATCCCTGACCCTAGAATCCCAGAGTCGGTGCATTATTTTAATACATTGGAATGATTATAAGGAATCATGTCCCAAAATACCAATCAGTTTAGTAGTCTTGAAAAAAAAATTACATACATGAAAATTACATTACACATTAGGAAATAAAACTCAACGTAAATGATCCTTTGATAATGCCATTAATCCCTTAGTTTAAACCTGCTTTAAATCATAATACACTTCTTGGAAGCTGTGGAAAATTAAAACATATAAAGGGGTTATGTCAGATGCACAGTAAGGATAACTATGTAGCGGAAACATCCATAAATAATCATAAAAATTTAAGAAAATGTATAATACTAAAACAAAATCCTTTTAAACATAAACATCAGCATAATATGAAAAAGATACAATAAAATAATTTCATTAACTTATTCTCATGGATATTCTATAAGTCTAATAATCACATGAAATGTCAATAGCGAATTTCATAATAATGGAATGAATAATACCAAACTTCATAACCACATAGTCAAGGCCTTGTGTCATGATTACAAATAATTTTTTGTCAAGGCCTCGTTCTAAGACATTAGATAGCCTCATGAGACCTACTGATGCATCGAGGATCTATAGAGGGCTCCACCCATCACTTACTAAGTCCAATGCATTCCTTATATGAAAATGATTAAACATGACATATACATTCATATTAAAACTAGCATATTAAATGTAAATACATTATCCATAAACCATGAATGGTATAAAAATAACACATCCATAGTAAAACATATCACAAAACCTTCAATACAATATGGAAGATTTTTATCATAATAAATCAACCTCGATCAAGAATAATGTCCAGTAAAGGATGTTAACATACTTGAAAATGATCAGTAAATCTCTTGGAGAGAAGTATCCATTTTTCATGAAATTATGTTAAAAGTCACACAATTTATAAATGAATTCATTTAAAATATATTTTTTAATCAAAGTATCCCATACCACTTTGAAACTTTTGAATGGAATTAACATTTTAAAACATTTATGTCCATACAAATAAATCCTTAAAATCATTTTGAAAACATAGACATTAATGATAAAGCATTAGAAAAATAAATCTTTAAAACATTTAAAATGATTTTTTAGTTAAAGAGTACCTTAAAAATAATACTTTTTAAAAATATTTTATGAAACATTAACATGAATAATAAATATTTCCTAGTAAAAACTTACACATAAACAATCTCGTATAATAATGAGATTGAGGAATTAACCCTTACCTTGCACTTTCATTTAGTTAAGGGTACGTTTAATCTCAGGTATAAAGACCGTAATATGTTATTAAATTATTATAGAACCATATTAATATTTATTATATAAAAAATGATTAATTTATGACTTTATACTACACATTTAATAATAATTTCCAGGTTAAATTAACATTTCTGGTAATAATCGCTTACTCTAGCGTACATGTTTTAACTTGTTATTGTTGATTGTATCACATAGTCCATAATTAAATACATACATAATATAAAAAATGATTTATATATCATATATATTTAGAATTTAAATATTTAAAATAGACAAATATATGAAATGGAAAACACCGTTTATGGAGACGGTAGGTCGTAAGTACGCATAAACACAGTTTCCGTTTTCATATCATATTGAAAGGAACTAAGTGAATATGACATATGTAAGTACATATCTATATATAAAATATCATTATTATTTCATATATTACATAATTATTAATGATATGTGTTTTATAATCATCGTTGAATGGTGAACGTGGAAATTAATCTCATCGTGTCGTGGAGACGGTAATCCATACGTACGCACGAGCAAATATATCATTATATTGATGTCAAAATCTTATGTAATTAGATGTTATATAATATATATAGAATAATTAAAATTTTATATTTATTATTTACATCAGTTATACTCATTATTATACCCATCCAAATAATAAAGTGTTTGAATAAAAAACTACACAATGACATGGAGACAGTAATCTGTACGTACGCATGTATGGTGACTTTGACATTTATAGGATGGATAGAATAATTAATATTGGTTCATCATTTTTATAATAACATTATATTATATAGAAAATAATATTGTTATTATTTTATATTGTAAACAAAAAAAAGAGGAAGTGGAAGAAGAAAAAGACTTGAAAGAGGTGATGAAATATTTACCTCTTCTTTGGGTTCTTCCTTTTGAATTGATTAAAAGGGCTCCATAGGCTATCTTTCTGACCAAAGGAGGTCATATATGAAGAAGGGAGGAAATTTGGGAGGAAATTTGGGCAGGTTATGGCAGAGCCAAATGGATTTGGAGGTGTGAAATTAAGAGAAGGGTGAGTACCCTTTTATAAGAGAGGTGATGGTCACTTTAAAAATGATTGAAATATTATTTTATAATAAAATCATTTTCAGTTTCTAATGGCTCCAAAATGGACTATTTAAAGGTTAAGGTGGGTATGGGTCTAAAAACTCTCGACCAGCAGGTTTTAGACAATTTTAAGTCATCATATTAACCTTATCTTTTAGATTTAACTCTTAGTTAAATAGTTTGACATTTACCAAGTCTCTTTGTATTTTTATATACCATGTTTAATAAACATAATATAAAATTCGAAAAAAACCCCATGTAGTTTTTTAATGTCATATATATTATTATATATGTATTTTTTCCAAACCTCATATTTTTAGGGATTTTATATCAATTAATAATATAATATTTGTTTTAAAAACTAAATTATGTCAATTTTGACACTATTTAGTATTTGAATTTTTTTGATATCCATATAAACTTTATCACTTCGAATAAAATTTATTTTACTTACCCTATCATTTCATATTAACATATATTATTAGTATAATTCATCACAAGTCTCAATTAAAATTTATTTGGATGTTTATAATATGAATTATTTTAATATTTCATTAATAAGGTAATTACAGCATCATCATTCTGTCATAAATAAATTAAATTATTCAATGTCTAAAAATTATAAATAAAATACTATTAGGTAGAAAATATTTTTATCTTTCTAATTAATATTTATAGTTGAATTTATATTGTCTGTAACCCTTTATGAAAATGGTTTAGTTAATAAACATTGAATTTAACTCTTTTAACTCTTCTTTAAATTAAATAATAATAAATGTATGAATCTAATATAACCAGAACAAAGTGAATCATATTTAATTCCTATGGTTGTTTTTGGTCAAATTATACTTATCCAAAATAATTAGGACATGTTTTAGGGTAATAATAATATCATTTTGACCCTTAATTACCCTATTTACTTTTAACAGTGGTAAATCAAAGTAAAAAGTTACTATTCACCAATAATTATTTTCATCTTATTGAACAACCTTTTACTCACTGATATCAACCATGTCTCTTGAATTTTTTAAATTCAACTCACAGATGCAGTAAAATTAAGTTTTATTCAAATTTGCAAATGCTCTTAGGAGGTGGGTAAAAGCCTATAAAATGTTCGATAAAATTTTATATATCTAAACTTATTATAAAATTAGTCCAATGAATTATGTTTAAAAAATATAGGTATTATGTATCTATTTTGACCTAAAATAAATTAAAATAAAATAACTAATTATATAAATAAAAAGTCAGTTTTAACCAATAACACAGTTTTTTTTAATATTAATCAAAAATTGAATGTTTTTTGAAAAATAAAAAAAATTTACCCTAATCTAATTTTGTTATTCCAAATTCAAAAATGAGTTCTATTTTAGAAAATTAGAAACATATAAGTTTAATTTATTAATTTAAAATTAATTCCCATTTTCAAAACCAAAAGGCTGGTTTTTTAAAAAGTAAAAACTATCAAAATATTGACATGTGTTTATGTCAAATTTAAATGTGAAATTACTTATAATGACCAAAATTATATTATATGGTAAAAATATAAATTAATTATACTTTCAAACCATTCTAATTCATAATTTATCACTATAAAGTTTTATGAATAAAAAATTGTTTATAATTAAAAGATATCATTTTCCACTATTCATCAAAATATGAAAGTTATCCGAAAAGTACCAAAAATTTATCCAAAATTAATTTTTATGTCCCGCTTATAAAAAATAATTTAATTTAATTAAACTGAATATATATAAGTGTCAAATATTTGTTTTAAAAGGGGTTCGTCATTAAAAGTTGGTAAAATTGCCTTTTTGAAAAATGCTTATTTTATCCGAAAAAATGAATTTTTTCTTATATTATATCGTTGAAGCACATAACATGGATGTTAAATTTATATAGAGTATATAAGACTAAAAATTCAGTTAATACTATTCATAACCTCTTTTTAAATTATTTTTTTAATAATTTGTGGTGCACTCAAACTCAGTGTTGCGTGTAGCGAAAGCAATTGAATTACTTTAATAAGATACTATACTATAAAATCATGTGGTGTTACATTGTCCCCTCCTTCAATAAATTATTTCCTCGTAATTTGAAATTTTTCTATAAAAATAAATGGTTAAAAATAGAAAAATACCTTTGTGGAAAACCCACATCAGATAATTGGTTTAATAAATTTACCCTTAATAAGAGGGAAATGGAAATGAAAAAGTCACCACTAAATTATGATCTCAATTAGGAGAATATTGGTGAAAATTAGAGACACATAATGGGAGGAAAATTTAAATATTTATAGGGATTGATTGAGGTCATCAATCACAAACAAGTGTAAAATTGAGTGCCTCAAATCAATCAAACTAAGATGATGTAAAATATCATCAGTTCAACAAAACATAAGGTGTCAGGAGAACACATTTTTTGTTGTAAGATCCATTACCTGATGTTTAAGAATGAATTTATTCATAGAATATGAGGGAAAATATATACTTGAAAAATAAAGTATCATCCTTCAACTAATTCCTACCAAAAAAACATCTTTCACTCCAAAAGATAATATAATTCAAAGGTTATCTATTTATCCTAATCGTATAGGGTTCTAAAAATAATGAATTTATAATTCATTTGTCAGAATATTTAAAAAAATACATTATAAAAACTAGGACATCACGTATTCTAGTGGTAGATGATGCACCCTTGTCACTCTTATGTTGCGGGTTCATGTCTCGTGGCCTTGCTGGATGCGACAGGTTATCACCCGACCTTCGAGATGTCCTTTTTATGACTATTCAAAAATAATCTCAAAAATTATTTAACCTTATGAATAGTATCTAATGTTAAATATAATCAATTCCAACCTTTAGACTTATCCAAAATACTTCTATCCAAACTCACAGTCCATAATTTATAAGGAAGGTAAACACAATGGAGATCCTTTTTTCCATGTAATAACATGTGGATACCTTCATCATGTGTTATTCTAAACCATGGTAACACCCTGAATTATCATATAACTATATTGATTACATTCATTCCCCCTTACTCCTTATACAATACTGGATATACTCCTTAAATCAAAAAATGTTTTAAACTCCAACAATGATGGAATAAACAAACAATTATCCAGTTCCAAGGATGTCAATAATATCCAATATAATTTATCCAAAGAAATCATCTCTTATTCCAAAATCAATACCTTAGTATCGGGACCATATTAAATTTTTCTCTTTCCTTCAACCTTTTATTTTCAAAAAAATTAACTTTCCATTGAGTAACTTTTCATGGTTCCAAAAAATCGCAAGTCATTAATGAAATAGTATTACAGTACAATCCTTATATACTCTATAGTTCTTATAACATGTACATCATTAATACAATAATCAAATGACACAATACTTTAATAACAACATAAGAACTCTTAATCATTCCTATTCATCTACAGTAGTAGCATAACTTGATTATTATCCAATATCAGCATTTGTGGTAAAATCTGGTGATTTGGACATTGATTCGCGTAGTGTCCCAACTCCTTGCAAATGAAGCATTGTACATTTGATACCGTTTTACCCTTTCAATCACGTACTTTCTGTCATTTTTCTCCACACTTATAAAAAATCCCCATTCCCTTAAAGAATTTACCAAGGTGAATCTTTCCATAGTTATCACATATAGGAAAATCATTCTTTCCCTTATTCCCTTTATCTATCTTTCTTTCTACCATACTTTTCTCCTCTGTCTTCCCTTCAAGCCATAGGACTCAGATAATTCTTTACTTATCTTATTAACACATGGTACTATTTCTTCGTATAATGATAATACATGGGAGACTATTTACTTTCAAAATGTTGGCTTAATAAAATGAAAGATATTATCCTACTTACTCTTTAGATCATGCGTATTGTTGTAGGTCTCATTCCTTCAACTAGGTGCCAATTCTAAATAATGGCATACACTAGGTTAGTTTATGAATCACAATGTATAAGTCAAAAATTTTAAAATACCTAACATAAATTGAAAATATTATTCATATAATCTATATTCATAAAATGTTTCATTAAGAAAATATTTACTCCTAAATCCTTCATAATGTCTTGTAATGAAAATGTGAATTATCATAAGAATATCCCCCTGGAGTGTCGTAACCAAGAGTGCAACAAGGCCCGTTGTCGTGTACCAGTTCCCGTTCGAGTCTATCTCAAAGCGGTGTTTTTGGATTTTACCCCAAGGTACATCTCTGCCAGAGCCGCCTCTAACTACTCATATCCAAATAGGGTTGTATTGTTTGAAAACTCATAAAATCTCTACAGTACCAAAATTATAGGAAGTTCTTCTATACTAATACTCAAATTCTATCTTAGGGTAATGTTCTCTAATACGAGTTTTACTAAATCTATTTCCAATATTTTTCTTAAACTTCATCTGATACCAAATGTAACACCCTTACAATTGAAGCCTAGATTCGGTACATTATTTTAATTCATTGGCATGATTACAAGGAATCAAATCCCAAAAGTCCAACCAGTTTAGCAGTCTTGGAAAATAGATTACACACATGAACGTTACATTGCACATTAGAAAATTAGACACAACATAAATTATCTTTTGAGTACACCATTAATCCCCAAGATTAACACAACTAATCAATCATAACTCACTTCTTGGAATCTTGGGAAAACTAAAACATAGAAAGGGGTGAGCTCAGATTCTTAGTAAGAATATCAATATAGCGAAAAGTTTCATAAATGATAATAAAAATTTAAATAAATTTATAAGACTAAAACAAAAGTATTTTAAACTTAAATATCAGCATAATATGAAAAAGATAAAATAAAATAATTTCATTTACTTATTGATATGGATATTATACTAGTCGAATAATCACATTCAATATCAATAGCCACATTCATAATGATGAAATTCATAATGTGAGACTTTATAACCACGTAGTCAAGGCCTTGCGCCAAGACTACAGATAATATTTTGTCAATTCCTTGTTCCAAGGCACTAGTTTGTCTCATGAGACCTTTCAATGTATTTAGGGGCTATAGCGGGCTCCACCCATCACTTACTATGTCAAATGCATTCCTCATATGAAAAGGTTTAAACCTAACATAAATATTTGTATTAAAACTAGCCTATGAAATTTCAATACTTTATCCATAAACCTAGAATGGTACAAAAATAACACATCCATAGTCCGACATATAACAAAACCTTCAATAAAACATGATATATTTTTATCATAATAAATCAACCTCGATCAAGAATAATATCCAGTTAAGGATGTTTACATAGTTGAAAATGATTTGTAAAACTCTTTGAGAGAAATATCTTTTTTTTCATGAAATCATTTTAAAAGTCACAAAATTTATAAAGGAAGACATTTAAAAGTTATTTTGGAATCAAAGTGTCCCATACCAATTTTAAAATTTTTAAAGGAATTAACATTTTAAAACATTCATGTCCATATAAATAAATCCTTAAAATCATTTTGAAAACATGGACATTAATGAGAAAGGTTTATAAGAATAAATGATTAAAACATTTAAATCAATTTTCTAGTTAAAGAGTCCCTTAAAAAGAATACTTTTGAAAACTCTTTTATGAAACATGGACATGGATAATAAATATGTCCCTGTAAAAACTTACACATAAACAATCTCAGATAATAATTAGACTGAGGAATTAACCCTTACATTGCACTTTCCGTTAGTTGATGGTACATTTAACTTCCTGTATAAATCCCGTAGTATGTTATTAAATTATAAAAGAACAATATTAATATTTCTAATATCATAAATTATTCATTTATGACTTTATACTACCCATTTCATAATAATTTCCATGTTAAATTAACATTTCGGGTAATAAACGCTTTCTTTATCATATGTGTTTTATCTTGTTACTCTTGATTGTATAGCTTAGATCATGATTTAAATAATTTAAAAAATATAAAACATGATTTATAAATCATATATATTTAGACTATAAATTTGTATTATTGACATATATCTGAAATGTAAAACACCGTTTATGGAGAAGGTTGGTCGTACGTACGCATAAACGCAGTTTTCATTTTCATATCTTATTGAATGGAACTAAGTGAATAATATATATATAAGTACATATATACATATATAAATATATATCCAGTTTCATTATTATGTCATTTATTACATACTTATTAATGATATAAATTTTATAATCATCGTTGAATGATGAATGTGAAAATGAATCTCATCGCGTCCTGGAGAGGGTAATTCGTATGCACGCACGAGCAACAATATCATTATATTAATGGAGAAATTGTATGTAATTGGATGGTATATCATATATACAGAATCAGTAATATGTTATACTTATTATTTAAAACATTTATACTCATTATTATTCCAATCCAAATAATGAAGTGTTTGAATAACAAACTACACCATGACATGGAGACGGTAATCCATACGTATGCACGTATGGTGACTTTGTCATTTATAGGATGGATAGAATAATGAATATGGTTGTACAATTTTTATAATAACATCATAGTATATATAAAATACTGTAGTTATTATTTTATAATGGAAACAAAAAATAAATAAGAAGTGGAAGAATAAAATAACTTGAAAGATTTGATGAAATATTTACCTTTTCTTCGGGTTCTTCCTTTTGATTTGATCTATATGGCTCTTTAAGATGGATTTCTAACCAAAGGAAGGCCTTTAGGATGAAGGGAGGAATGTTGGGAGGATATTTGGGTAGGGATTGGATAATCCAAATGGCTTTGGAGGTGTGAAATAAATAGAAGGGTAAGTAACCATTTATAAGAGAGGTGAGGGTCACTTTAGGAAAAGATTGAAATATTATTTTATAATAAAAACCTTTTCGGTTTCTAATGGATCCAAAATATTTTATTGAAAATATAAGGTGGGTATTGGTCGAAACCACTCAACCAGTATGATTTTGATAGGTTTAGGTGACCATATTAACCTTATCTTTTATATTTAACTCTTAGTTAAACAGTTTGACATTTACCATGTCTCCTTGTATTTTTATATTATATGGTTAATAAACATACTATAAAATGGCAATAGAAACCAAAGTGGTTCATTAATGTCATATATATTATTAAATAAGCTTTATGTCCTAAAATTACATTTTTTAGTGATATTATATCAATTAATAATATAATATTTTTTTTAAAAACTCAATTATGCCAATTTTGACACTATTTAGTTTTTGATTTTTTTTAAAAGCCATAAAAACTTTATCACTTCAAATAAAAATTATCTTACCTACCCTAACATTTCATATTAACCTATAAAATTATTTTAATTCATCATAATTCACAATTTACATTTATTTGTATATTTATAATATCAATTATTTTAATATTTCATTAATAAGGTAATTATTACATCATCATTGTGTCATAAATAAATTAAATTATTCAATGTCTAACAATTATTAAAAAAATTCCATTATGTCGGAAATCTTTTTAACATTATAATGAATATTTATATTCGAATTTATATTGTATGTATCCCCATATAGAAAATGTTTTTTTATTAAACTTTAAATTTAACTCTTTTAACTATTTTTTAAATAAAATAATAGTAAATGTCCTAATCTAATCCATGTGGATCAAAGAGAATCATATTTTATTCCTAAGGTTGTTTGTGGTAGAATTATAATTATCCAATAGAATTAATACATGTATTAGGGTAATAATAATTTCATTTTTACCTTTAATTACCCTATTAACTTTTAACCATGGTAAATAAAAGTAAAAGGTTATTATTCACCAAAGAATATTTTAATCTTATTTAACCACATTTTACTTAATGATATCAGCCGTGCCTCTCGGATTTTTTAAATTCAGCTCACAGAAGCGGTAAAATTAATTTTTATTCAAATTTGCAAATGCTCCTAATATTTGGATAAAAGACGGTAAAATGTCTGATAAAATTTTATATATCTAAAATTATTATAAAATGACTCCAATGAATTAAATTGAAAATATATAGTATTTATGTATCTATTTTGACAAAAAAATTAAGAGAAAATAAATATTTATTTAAACAAAAAGTCAGTTTTAACCAATCACGATGTGTTTTTTTACTATTCATCAAAAATTGAATGTTTTCAAAAAAATACCAAAAATTTACCCAAAGATAATTTTTCTATTCCAAATTCAAAAATGAAGTATATTTTTTCAAATTCAAAACATAGAAGTTTCATTTATTAATTTAAAATTTAATTCCCTTTGTCAAAACCAAAACGCTGGTTTTTAATATATAAAAACTATTAAAAGATTGACATGTGTTTATGTCAAATTTAAATGTGAAATTTCTTATATTGACAAAAATTGTGTTAAATGATAATAATAAAATGTAATTTTACATCCAAACAATTAAAATTCATAATTTCTCAAAATAAATTATTTCGATTAAAAATGTTGTTTTTAATTAAAACATAGTATTTTTAACTATTCATCAAAATATGAAAGTTATCAGAAAAGTTCCAAAAATGTATCCAAACTAAATTTTTATATCCCTTTTCTAAAGAATAATTTAATTTCATTAAATTGAATATGTAAAACTTTCAAATATCTGTTTTAAAATGGGTTCTCCATTAAAAGGTGGTAAAATTGCATTTTTTTTTAAAAGTGTTTTATCCGAAAAAATGAATTTGTTCATATATTCTGTATTTGAAACACATAATATGGATGTTAATATTATATAGAGTATATAAGATTAAAAATGCAGTTAATACTATTTATAACCGTATTTTGAATGGCTAGTTTAATAAGTTGTGGTGTGCTCGAACATGTTGTGGCGTATATCACGAGCTATTTAATTAATTTAATGAGATAATATAAATTGAAATCTTGGGGTCGTACAAAGTTTAAGTACCAAATGATGTTTTGGTATGTAAAATAATATTTTATTCATGTTTGTCCAATGATATATATGATTCTTGATCATCTCAAACTTTTATATGTACCTAATTTTCCAAGAAAATATATATTTACATTTTTATTTAATAATGTATTTTTCAGTCAAAACCCTTAAGGAAAGTATCCCTAAAAAAATATGTCATTTATTTCCCATTATGGAATATAAATAGGGTTCATATGATGAACATGTCATCATAACTGTGGTAGAATTTCATATAATCATCTGTATAGAAATAAATTCAAAATACGATGCATGAATTTAATATAAGAACAAAGAAATTTTGTTTTTTGAAGAAGATGTAGAATCCATTATTTGTAGTGAAGAAACCTCATAATCTAATTATTATTTGTATCCACCCACTTTAGCTTTACTAAATGAAAATCATTTGGAGGACTAGAAAATATCATCTTGTGATGGGGGAAGAAATCATAAAATTGAGTATATGCTAATTGTATAGGAATAAATTGATATATTTCCTATGGAATTACCTATACTCCCCCCCAATTTAAGTTGAGTTTATAATTCACTTAATCCCTAATGCATAAACAATATCATAGAATCCTTATATAATGTCTACTGTTGAATTATTAATGTTAAGGAAACAACTAGAAAATTTGAGTATTATGGGATTTTTTTACCGTAGTGGTTCTCTATGGGTATCTCATTTTCATATTGTTAAGACGAATGATTGATAATTGAGGCTTTTCATCGAATAAAGTGAAATAAATGTCACAAAAATAATGAAAAAGTATCAATATCTAAACATTTATGATTTATTCGATAAATTTCCTAGATTTCAATATTTTTCAAATATTTACTTTCATTCTGTGTATCATCGATTGAGAGTAAATAAAGAAGATATTTGGAAGAGAAAATTTTGAATGAGGTATATAAATTACCTATTTATAGTAATTACATTTGGATTTTCTAATGATCCATTGGCTTTAATGGATCTAATGAACAAACTATTCAAGGAATATCCTGAAGATTTTTTTAGTATTTATTAATGAAAAGATGGTGTATTGTAATATTCTATAAAAACTATGAAAATCACTTTTATATTATTCTAGAGACTCTCAAAGGTATATATTTATATGGTAAACTTAAAAAGTGTGTATTTTGGATTTAGGATATTTATTTTGGCCATGTTATCTCTAAGGATGGAATTTCAGTCAATCCTATGAAGAAAAAAAATAAAATAAAGTACAATACCAATGAATGTTACACAGGTACATAGTTTAGTTAGTTTATCAGGTTACTATTGTGGTTTCATTAAAAAAAATTCCCAATTGGATAACCCAATAAAAAAGCTCACACATAAACGGGTTAGGTTCATATAAAAAATTATGTGCAGAATGTTTTGGATAATTGAATAAAATATTAGTCAATGATCTAATTTTGAAATTACCATCAGAAAATTATGGGTTTCTAATATACAATGATGAATTACGGAAAAGAATGGTTTAGTTAATTATAAAAATGATAATGTATTTGAATATTCACCAAGCTATTTGAATATTCATTAATAATATTATCAAAATCATAATCTTGAGTAGACAAATGTAATCTTTGATCAAAATATGGAGACATTATCTCTATAGTGAATGATGTGAGACATATATGGATCAAAAGGGTTTGAAATACATATTTATACAAAAAAACACATGACATGTGGAAACAATGATGGATTTAGTAACTTAGTGATAATGAGTTATCAATACACTACCACCTAATAAAATCAAATAAGGTGGAAGATGCATTAAGATGGAAAGATCTTTCACTTTTTTCCAAAATAAGTTTTGATAAAGAACCTATATTAACTGATTTATTAAAGATGGATACGATAATTGTTAATAATGGGAAACATAACACCTTTTCAAATGATTTTTTAACCATTATTATTAGAGAAGATAAAAACTCCCCAATCTTATGATGATAATATTTAAAAGAAAATTAATGTTATTAAGAATGGAGGATTGAAATGAATTGTTTTTTAGGATGGAATTATGAAATTTTGAAAGTGTATATGTGTTCCATTAATTCATAAACTAAAAAAGGAAATTTTAGATGATTTTTATAACCCAGATTTCACTATACACTCTAGTCGTACCATGATGTATAGAGATCTGAAGGAACATTTTTCTTAGGATAACATGAAGCATGGGAATTTTGACTATGTGTCAAGATTTTTAGTTTTTTAGAAAGTGAAATTTGAGATAAAACATCCAAGGGGATTCATAAAACCTCTTATTATTCCTATGTAAAAGTTGAATGACATAAATATGGACTTCTACAATTGATTACTAAAGACCCTAGGAAATAATTATAAGAAATGGGTTATTGTTTATCTTCATAAAAATAAGCTTATTTTCTAACTATAAGAGAATATTTACCTCTTCAGTGCCTTTGAAGACACTATATTTTTGATGTTTTAAGTCTTCATGGTGCACCCCTCTAAATTGTGTCTGATCGATATCCCCCTTTTACATCCAAATTTGGGAAGTGTACTCAAAAGTATTTGGATACGAAACTTCATTTGAGTACTGATTATATCCCCCAAAACGAAGGATAGTATGACAGTACAATTAAAATACTGTAATACATGTTAAAATAACACTCACATGACTTTTAATGCATGTGGGATTATTATTTAACTCTGGTAAAATTTTTCTATAATAATAGTTTTCACTATATCATTAAAATGGAACCATATAAATCATTATATGGAAATAGATTCCACACTCCAATACATTTGGATGATGTTGGTAATTGTTATTCAGGATCATATTAAATGTTCCCAAAGTAAGTAAAAGATTTATGCTGATAATCAGAGAAAGGGTTTTAAATTTCAAGTGGGAGATCATGTATTTCTGAAAATATCACTATAGAAGGTCCTCATATGGTGTGGTAATAAATGTTATCTAATCCCTAGGTATATCAGACTATTTAAAATTATAGAAAGAATTTGAGATATAGCTTACTGGTTGACAATACCACTGAGTATATCCAATGATCATGATGTGTTCGACATATACTTCTTAAATATATACATTTCAGTCCCAAAAAAAATTACTCACTTATGAAAAAATAGAAGCAGAACCTAATAATTCTTTCTACAAAGATCATATTGAGATTCTTGACACTAGAGATCATTTTTTATAATATCAGAAGACTCAACTAGTAAACTTTATTTGTAGTGACAAAAAAATGGAAGAAGCAACATGAGAACTTGAGTATGTTATAAAAAAGAACCACCCTCATCTTTTTCAAATGAAATATTCATGAATGTTTTTCAGGATGAAATTTATAATGGTGAGGATAATATTCCACACCAATCTTTATAGTATGTATCTTATAAAATAAACTCAATTTATTCAATAGATTTTGTTTCATGAAACACAAACCTTAGATGAACTATGATATACTATTAAATATTAACATGACCACTGAACTAGTAATGTGACCATTAGAAATAGTAATATGAATTTTAGGAATAGTAATGTGACCATTAGAATAATAACCTCACATATAAAATTATAAATTAAATTTATGTATTAATAAATAAAAACAAGATATATTTATATCGTGGAATGAGATAATAAATACTCAAAATGATAAATTATGTGTTGGTATTTTTTGTGAAATGTAAATTTTTACTTAAAATTTTATAAATATTATAATAATTTAAAATAAAATTTAATTTCATAAAATATAATTAGAAATAAATTTTCTCTCTTATGATTATAAGATAATTTTATGAGACCTTAATTAATTTTTCGAAGTGCTGTAAATTGATTAATAATTCTAAAATATGTATTTTTCGAATAAATCATGATTTAAATTAATTATTAAATTCCCCATATTTAGAATGTTTTTTTAAAAATATATATTCATTTTTTTGAAATCCACATGTCGATAAATGGTAAGTGTTTATTTTTGGGATTTTTCTAAAATTGTTCAATTTTTGTGTATAGAGAAATATGATTATTTGCAAAATAAGCTAAATACATGAATTTTGGAGTCACTGTTGAGGTATGGAATATTTTAGAAATAGTATCTCAAACCCTAATTATAAGCCCATGCCTTAAACATTTACATAATATTGAATTAAATGAATAATTCACATTGAGGATCTTTTCAGGATTAGAGTTTTAGAGAATCAGGCTATAACTATTACATTACATCTCAAAAATTACAAGGTAGACACTTCTTCTCAGTTTGCATTCTTTTCAAAAAAAATAAACACTCTTGAAAAAAAGAGTCATTTTTAGTTCTATATTTTAGACAGCATGACTTTTCTTTGATCCCGTCCTTGACAAAATTCACTATTAAGTCTTGTGGAAAATTTTTCAAAACATGGGATTAGCATAAAAATCTCAGTAAGTTTTATAAAATAATGAAAGAAATCATTAGTACAAAAATACATAAAAAACATAAACACTTTTACATACCTCATGAAATCATATGATTTATGAATAAAACATAAAAATCGTAAATCATAAAGGTAACTTGTGGCATCCATAACATACTTATGTTGTTGCTTTCACAGCTATGTAGGGAGTTACATTTGGAATACCCAACACAGTATAGTCCCTAAATCACTTAGGATAAACATTAATTTTTACCTCTGTCATGTTACCTAATGCATTGGAGAGCAATATCGGGCTCACCCACCCTAGGTTTATCACAGAACCACCCATATACATAAATAGTGCCTAAGAACCATAACATAATAATAACACATAAAACGAACATAAAGGAAAGATAACATTTCTAAATTTCAATCAGAATATATCATTTAAATATATTGACATAAAAATCAATTATCAAAACCATTTTCAATACTAAAATACGTAAAAGAGTGTAAGGTATTTATTTTCCTTTTAAAAACATAACATCTTGTTAAGGAAGCCAAAGATCAAATAATACTCATGGCTACAGAAAGGTCATTGTCACCACTTACATTAAAAAGAAACATTCAATTTTTTTCATTTAGTAAAATGGTATGTAGAAAAATATTCCCTTTTAATGAAATGAAAAGTAAAATGGGCTTATACACCATATAAAAGAAAGTCATGTAGAAATCAATATATGCCTCAATGAAAGGAGATGGAGATAAAGTCCCTTACTCCGTGTCCGACATGACCAGTTTGCTCTTTAATCTCATGAATAAAAAAGAAAACTTAATTTATACTTCCTTGAAAAACATTTATAGGTTTACTATTCTTTTTATATCACTTATTACCATGTTATAAACATTATATAATCATTTATGTTAATAACGGTCATTTTGTTGATATTTAGGTTTGGAGTCAAAAATGAAGATCTTATAATTACAAGTTGTACATGTGGTAAAATATACATTATCTCCAGAATGATATTCAATATTTTAGATACCATACATATCATATATAAACATTATATATATGTATTTATAATAATACATAACATTTAGAGATAAGAAATGAAATGCACCGTTCATGGAGATGGTAAGTCGTATGTAGGCATGAACACTACTTTCATTTCTATTTCATATTTAATGGAATGAAAACATAAAGATACATAGTTATGTTATAATTTCAGTATAATTTCATATATAATTTCATTAATTCCATCATTTAGACGTTCCACATATGGCATGACCGAGTCATATCACTTTGAGGGGGCCGTAGTCTGCACTTCCTCAATGAAATTATCTCCTATACCCATTATGGACACCATATAGGTAAGATATAAATGAAAAATACATAAGAATAGAGACAATGTAAATATAATATACATCACTTATAAATACAATTACATCTTAATGGCCACCATAAGTGATTGTAGGTGATAATTGAACAGTCAACATTTCGTGAGTCATTAGTTCGTTGTCGACAGAAACAATGTTTTCTTTACCCATTAGATTGGGGTTTTTGTAAGTGTAGTTTGAATAAATCTTAAAACAGAAACCTAGTATATAGAGTATACTATTGTTGTTATAAAATAAAGGAATAAATAGAGTTTAAGGGGTTGGATAAACAAAATAAAAGAAAATCACTTAAGAGAAGATGTTACCTTTATATCGAGTATCTCCCTTTGGTTTGAACCAAAATGTTTAATTGAATTGCCTTCTGACTATGGGAAGGCATCTTGGAGGAAGAGAGGGATGTAGGGAGCTTAATTGGGAAGAGGTTGGATAAGCCATGGGGCTTGAGAGGAGTGAGTAATGGGTTTGAGGTGAGGTAGGAAATATTTGTAGATTTAAAATGAATATTTATAGTAAAAGAGATAACTTATATAACCCCATATAGAAATTTCTTTACTAAAAGATATAAGTTTATGTCATTTTTGACTTTACTTTAAATTCATTAAAATAAAGTGTCATTATCACTCCCTAGTGCCTCCATGGGCTCCCAATGTCCACCCAAGGATGCCTATGGTCGGACATGTATCAACCAATAAAATTAGGACACATGTTTGAATAATTTACGGTTAATATAATAATATATGTTTACCCTTATTTAACAGATTTAACCATTAACCATGGTAAATAAAATATTTTGTGAAGTAAATACTCATAATGTCAAAAAAATCAAGGTTACATATTTACACAATTTCGACATCCTAATTCCTATTTTGGATTCCAGTTTTTCAAATTCAAAACACATAAGTGGAAAAAATTAATTTAAAATTAATTCTTATTATCCCAAAAAAATTGTGTTTTTAAGAAATAATAATTTTCCAATGATTGACAGTTGTTTATGTCCAATTTCAAGTGAAATTACTTCCAATGAATGACATTGGATTAAATTGTAAAAATATAATCTAATAATAATTTAAACCTAATTAAAAATATAATCTATCCATACAAATAAATAAGAATAAAATTTAGTTTTGAAATAAAATATAGTATTTTTCACTATTCATTAAAAAACGAATTTTATCAGAAAAATACCAAAATTTTACCCAAATTAGCCTTTGATGTCCTACTTCTGAAGAAAAAGTTTATTTTATCAAATAGAATATATAAAATTTAAAAAAACTAGATTTAAAAATGGTTCTCCATCAAAATGTGGTAAATCATCCTTTTAAAGAATATTAAAGTATTTATACTTAAAAATGGATTCATTCACATTTTAAGCCTTGAAATTTTGTTTTATAAATGTAAAAAACATTTAACAAACATGTATAATCATATTTTAGTTAGTTATGTTCATTCCTCTCAGTAAAACATCAAGGAATTAACAACCATTTAAAATAATAATAATATTATATTATTTTTCCGTATAACTCAATGTTGTGTGCAACTTAAGATTTCAGAGAAATCCGTTGTTTCGTGTTGATTATGATATCAAACATTGAAATACCCATTAAAGTAAAATTAATATTTAATTCACAAATATTAATAAATATGAAAATTTATTATTCTTCATTTACCTGGGGAGTTACATTCTTCCCCCCTTTTGGAAATTGCATCCTCGCAATTTTATTCACTTATCAAATAAATGGGGGTATTTACCCCTCATATCATTTTTAGATTCCCAAGATGCCTCTTCAACTATGTCATTTTTTCACAAAACCACTTCCTAATTAATTAACTTATTCTGCAACACTTTCTCTCTTCGGTCAAGAATCTGGAGTGGTTGTTCTTTATAATAAATATTTTCTCACAACTGAACTACATCTAGACTCAAAACATGAGATGGATATGGTATATAATTTCTCAACATTGAAAAATTAAAAACATTGTGTACCTAGGATAAACATAGAGGTAAAGCCACTCTGTACGCAACTGATCCAACTTTCTCTAGGATTTCATAAAGTCTAATTAACCTTCGACTCAACTTTCCGTTGTTACCAAAATTCATCACACTTTTCCATGGAAAAACTTTGAGAAAGACATGATCACCTACCTTAAATGAAAGATCCTTCCTCTAATTATCTGTATAACGTTTCTTCCAGCTCTGAGCTATTCTCATGTTCTTATGAATCAAATAAACTTTTTCCTCCATCTCTTGTACAAATTCTAGCACCATATACTTTTTTTCACCTACTTTATCCTAAAAAGTTAGAGTTCAACACTACTTTCTATATAATGCCTCAAATAGATCCATCTCTATACTTGAATTAAAACAATTATTATAAAAAATATCGACCAATGAAATATGTTGGTTCCAAATTTTCTAGTAATCTATTGAGCAATCAAGTAGCATATCTTCCAATTGTTAAATAGTTCATTCTGACTTCTCATCTGATTGAGGATGAAAAGTTATACTAAAATTTAATTTAATACCCAACGACTTCTGAAGGACTTTCTAAAAGTTAGAAGTTAACCTCTGATCAAGATTAGATACAATGGAGTTAGGAACTCCATGAAACTTGAATATCTCTTTCACATACAATAGAGATAGTTTATCTAGAGACAACGTTACATGAATATGAAGGAAATGATCTTATTTAGTCAATCCCTCAATAATAACCTAGATTGCAATTTTACCTTGAGATGTCTTCAGTAATCACACAACAAAGTCCATGGATATATTTTCCCATTTCCACTATGGCACTGGTAAAGACTGAAGCATCCCATTCAGTAATTTTCGCTCTGTTTTAACCTGTTGAAAAGTCAAACACTTCATAGTAAATTCAGAAATATCTATTTTCATTCCATCACACCAGTATTACTCCCGAAGATCTCTGTATAGATTAGTACTTTTAGGATGAATTGAAAACAGAGAACTATGAGCATTACATAACAACTCTTTCTTCAACTGTGAATCACAAGGAACAAATAATCTCTTTTCAAACCTCAAGAAAAAGTATCTATCAATGTTAAAATCAGGAAACATATCCTTCTGAACTAACTCTACCTTTTTCTGATACTCACTATCTTCTTTCTACGCTTGCTTAATTCTGAATATAGAGATGATTTCACTATCACATGAAACAAAATAGAGAAATTTCCTACACTAAAAACTTTTATGCCAAAGTTCATCAAATCAAAAACCAAATGATCTCGTTCTAAACATAACATGGTTAATGTAACATTACTTTTTCTACTCGAAGCACTATCCACTTTATTTGCCTTTCCCAGATGTTAATAGATCGTGCAATTATAATCCTTGATTTATTCTAGCCATCTCCTCTGTCTCATGCTCAATTCATTCTGAGTGAATATATACTTTAAACATTTTTGGTAAGTATATATTTTACATTTTACTCCATACAAATGATGCCTCCAAATTGTTAAAGAAAAAATAACAGCAACTAATTCCAAATCATGTGTAGGGTAATTTAACTCATGATATTTCAACTAACATGAGCATAAGCAATTACCTGATCATTCTGTATTAGGACACAACCAAGTCCTTTCAATGAATAATCACTGTAGATAATAATCTCAGTATTTCTAGAAGGTAGTTCCAAAACTGAAGAATTCACAATCTTCATTTCAATTCTTGAAAACAATCATCACATTATTTTATCCAACTGAACTTGACACCTTTTTGAGTTAATTTAGTCAGTGGGATAGATAACCATGCAAAATATTCAACAAACCTCCAGTAATTACTTTGTAAACCTAGAAAACTATGGATCTCAGTTATATTGGTAGGTCTTGGACATTCTTCAACAACTTTTGTTATAGTAGGATCAACTGTTATGCCTTTTTTTAAAACAATGTGACCAAGGAAATAAATTTTTTGTTACCAAATCTCACACTTTTTGACTTTTCCATACAGTTTATTTTCTTTTAATGTTTTTAAGACAACCCTTAAATGACTTTCAGGTTCCTATCTAATTTTAGAATAAAACAAAATATCATCAATAAAAAAAACCAAAAACTTATCCATGAACTCATAGAAAATCTTATTCAAAAGATCCATGGATATACAGGTGTGTTGTTTAATCAAAAAGGAATCAATAAAAATTCATAATGGCCATATCTAGTATGAAAAATGATCTTCAGAATGTCTACTTCCTTTACTTTCAATTGATGTTACCCTAACATCAAGTCAATCATCAAAATATACTGATCTCCCTTGAGCTGATTAAACAAATCACTTATATGTGGAAAAGGATAGTGGTCCTTAATAGTGATGTTATTCAATGCTCTATAATCAATGCAATGTCTCATAGAACTATATTTATTTTTAACTAACAAGTCGTGAGCACCCTATGGTGATGTTCTAGGCCGAATGAAACCTTTATCTAACAAATCCTACAATTGCTTCTTTAACACAAAAAGTTCAATTTGAGCCATTCGATAATGGGATTTTAAAATTTCCTTATCATCAGGAACTAATTCAACGATAAATTCAACTTCTCAATTAGTTATTATATCATGAAACTCATCAGAAAAATCATCAAGATACTAATTTACCACTGGCACATAATTAATTTGAACGGTTCCTTTTTCATCAACAATATGTGCAAGGTAGCATTCATTTCAATATTTTAATAGTTTCTCATCTTCCTGATATGTTATCAAAATTTAGGGTTTATTATTGTACACAAACTGAAACTCATGGTGAAAAGAAACCTCTTTATATCTATAGTCAATCATAGCATGATAAATAGAAAGCCAATCCATTCCCTAAATAACATCAAACTCTACAATAGACAAAACTATAAGGTTTACATAGAGATTCTTTCCACACACAAGGAAAAATATTTTCCTATAGATTCTTTTTGTCTCAAAATTTCCTCCCAATGTTTTTACCAGATGTTCAGGATTCATATCTTGATATGGAATTCCTAATTTATAAGAAAACTTCTCAGAAATGAAAGAACATGTAGACCCTGAATCAAACTACACATTGTAATAATCTGAATAAACAAACAGTGTACCTAATACTTCTTCATTCAATGGCCAATCATCTACAAAATTAGTTGTAAAGGATTTCACCACCTTGTTCTACTTGTAGTCTGGCTGCTTTCCCTCAGTTGAGTTCTTCATTTGACACTCATTTGCATAATGACCCATTCTATTACAATGGAAACATTTTCCTCACTGTAAATCAGATTTTGTCTTACCATTACCTTGATCTTTTTCAGTTCAATTACCAGCCTTATGCCCCATTTTACCACTTCGGTAGCACATACCTGAACGTAAAAAACATTCCCCACCAGGTTTTTTACCACAATTTTCTCAAACTATAAACTTAATTTTCATACCATCAACCTTTTTTGAAGATTTCTTCCCTTTCTTCTACCACCTAGACCTCTTATTCTGTTATTTGTCTAAGTACACTTTATCATCAGTTAACTCCATTTCCACTTTCCCCACACATCAAATGAGTTTTTTATAACTTTTTAAATTAGGAGAATTTAATGCCCTTAGAAAGTTTTCCTTTAAACCTTACTTAAAACAGTTTATTTTACTATCAAGATATCCTATGAAATTTGGAGGATACCTTGTCAGTTATGTGAATTTTTCTTCATAGGAATCCACTAAGTGATTCTCCTACCTCAATTCCAAGAATTTTTTTTCATCCTTTGATGAACCACCATAGAAAAATAATTCCTAAGAAGCATCCCTTTGAATTCATCCCAATCAAGATCATCAATATCCTCACTATCCCTGATATTTTTAACCATCGACCACCATAGATTGGCTTCACATTCAAAATGGTAAACATCAAGACTAACCTTTGGATGTTCTGAACAACCCATGGCATTTGAAATCTTCTCCAGAGAATTAATCCACCCTTTAGTTAGCACAGGGTTATATGATCCTCTGAATGATGGGGCGATGTTGCCTCCTGAAATGCTATACTACTGACATGTTCATTTGTGGTTGATCTTTATAATCTTATGCATGGATACCACCTCCATTTATAGCCTGAGACAACTGCGTCGTCACTGCAACAAACAATTCAATTCTGATTATAACCATCTCAGGTTGCTGGTTTGGAAGGTGGTCTTCCTTCTGATGTCATCCCATCATAGCTTCCTGGTTTCCTCTGCATAAAACAATTATGAACACAGAAATATATTAGTTGAAGCTACACGGTAATCTATAAATGTTATATCAATTAAATTTGAACATAAATTAATTTTTTGACATTAATTTAACAATATTCTAACTACAAAATATTTCTAAACCGACCTCTGATACCAACTATAAGGCCCTGGACTTAGACATTTAAATAATCTTGAATTAAATGAATAATCCACGTTGGGGATCTTCTTAGGTTTATAGTTGTAGAGAATTAGGCTTTAACTATTACATTACATCTCCAAAATTACAGAGTAGGAACTTCTACCCAGTTTCCATTTTTTTCAAAAAATAAAAACTCTTGAAAAAATGAGTCATGTCTAGTTCCATATTTTTGAAAGCATGACATTCACTTCATCCCATCCTTGACCCTATTCATCTTTAAGTCATGTGGAAAACATTTTAAAACCTTGTATGAGAATAAAAAGCTCATTAAGTGTAATAAAATAATGAAATAATTCATTAGACCATCAATATATTCAAAACTTAATCTCTTTTATATGCCTCAGGGAATCATAAAATTTTGGAATAAAATATAGAAATCATAAATCATAAAGGTAACTTGTGGCATCCATAACATATATACGTTTTAGATTTCATAGCTACATAGGGATTCACATTTGGAATAACCAAAAAAGTATATTCCGTAAATCTCTGAGGAGAAAAATTAACCTTTACCTTCTTCACATTACTCAATGCATTAGAGAGCTATCTCAGGCTCAACCACAATAGGTTTATCACAGAACCACCTATAAACATAAAAAATTCCCAATAACCCTAACATAATCATAACAGATAAAACAAACATTAAGGAAATTGAACATTTCCACATTTCAATCACAACATATCATTTAAATATATTGACATAACAAATACATTATCAAAACCATTTTCAATTCCAAAATATGTTAAATAGTATAAGTTTTTTATTTTCCATTTAAAAATCATTAAGGATTAGTAAGGATGCTAAATATCAAGTAATACCCGTGGTGGAGGAAAGGTTGTTGTCACCGCTTACGTTAAAAATAAACATTCCCATTTTGTCCTTTAGTAAAATACTATGTAGAAAAATATTCCCTTTTAATGAAATGAAAATTCTATGGGTTTTATACACAGTATAAAATAATGTCATGTAGAAATCAAAATATTCCTCAATGAAAGGTGATTGAGATGAAGTCCCTTACCTCGTGTCCGACTTGACCCATAATCTCCTGAATAATAAAATAAAGTTTATTTATACTTGCTTCAGAACCTTTTTTAATTTTATTATTCCTTTTATATCACTTGTATACATGTTATAAACATTATATAATCATTTAAGTTAATAATGTTGATTTTGTCGATATTTTGTACTTGAGTCAAAAATGAGCTTCTTATAATTACAAGTTGTCAACGTGGTCAAAATTCCATTACCTCACGAATTATATTAATGATTTTAGATATCATATATATAGTATATATCCAATATATTTATTTACTTATAACAGTACCTATCAATCAGAGATACGAAATGAAATGCACCGTTCATGGAGCCAGTAAGTCGTACTTACGCATGAAGGCTACTTTCATTTCTATTTCATATTTAATGGAAAGAAAACGTAATGATACAGAGATATATTATAATTTCAGTATAGTATTATATATAGTTTTGTAACTCAATCCTTTATATGTTTCACATATGGCATGAACTAGTCATATGACTTTGAGGGGGCGGTTGTCGGCACTTCCTCAAATGAAATTATCGCGTTTACCCAATTTGGAAACCATAAAGTTATGCCATAAATAAAAAATAAAAAGAATATAGACAATATAAATATAATATATATCACATATAAATATAGTTCGATCTTAATTACCACCATAATAGGTTGTAGGATATAATTGGACATACATCATTTCATGAGGCGTTAGTTCGTCGTCCACAGAAACAGTATGTTCTATTCAAATGAAATAGAGGTGTGTGTAAGTGTAGTTAGAATACATCTCATATAAAAAACTAGTATATATAAGATACTTGTTTTGTTGTAAAATAAAGTAATAAATATACTTTAGGGGGTTGGATATGTAAAATAAATGAAAAGAACATAAGAGAAGACGTTACCTTGAAATCAGGTGTCTCTCTTTGGTTTGATCCAAAAGGTTTACATGAATTTCCTTCTAACTTTGGTAAGGCTTCTAAGAGGATGATATGGATGTAGTTGGATGATCCAAGAGGCATGAGAGGTGTGATTAATGGTTTAGGGGTGATGGATTTTTATAAGGGGGGGCTCTTTAGGAATGTTTGAAAACATTATTTTATTATAAGCTGATTTTTAGTTTCAAAAGGTCCAAAACTAATTATATTCAAAGATAATATGACTATTGTTTGAAATAAAATCATCCAATAAGAATTGGAAAGGTTTTTTATTGTTTTTTTATTTTATATTCTCATTTTTTTAAATCATTTATTAATAAGTTAATCACTACATCATCATTGTGTCATAAATAATTATTTTATTCGATGTAAAAAAATTATAAATAAAATACCATGATGTCGGAAATAGTTTTAAATTTAAAATAGATATTTATAGTATAAGAGATAACTTATATAACCCTATATAATATTTTTTTACTACAAGATATGTGATTATGTCATTTTTGTCTTTACTTTAAATTAATTAGAATAAACTATCATTATCACTCCCATGTGGCTCCATGGGGTCCCAAAATCGACACAGGGTTGCCCATGGTTGGACATGTATCAACCAATAGGATTATGAAACATGTTAAGGAAATTTAATATTATTATAATACTATTTAATTACCCTTAGTTAACATATTTACCCTTTAACTATGGTAAATAAAATATTTACTAAAGTAAATATTCATAGAGTCTAAAAATAAATGACACATATTTAAAAAATTTGGACCTCCTGATTCCAAATATGGAATCAATTTTTACAAATTTAAAACAATAAAGTGGTAGAAATTAATTTAAAATTAATTCACTTTGTCAAAACAAAAAAGCGTGTTTTTATGAAATAATAACTATCAAAAGATTGACACTTATTTATGTCCAATTTCAATGTGAAATTACTTCCAACGAACAAAATTTGATTTAATGGAAAAAATATACTCTAATTACACTTTAAAACCAATTAAAAATATAATTTAACCACATAAATAAATTATATTAATATACAGTTCTGAATTAAAATATATTATTTTTCACTATTCATTAATAATGATCTTTTTCATAAAAATACCAAAAATTTACCCAAAGTAAATTTTGATGTCCCACTTTTAAAGAAGAAGTTTATTTTATCAAATAGAACATATAATAGTGACAAAAACTTGATTGAAAAAGGGTTTTCAGTCAAAAGGTGGTAAATTGGCCTTTTAATGAATATTATAGTATTTGTGTTAAAAGTTGGATTCATTCACATATTAAGCCTCTAACATTTATTGGATATATGTAAAGACATTTCATAAACACATTTAATCATATTTAAATTAGTTATGTTCATTCCTGCTAGAACAAAGGATATGAATTAACTACCATTTAAAATAATAATAATAATATATTATTTTTCTGTATAACATAACATTGTGTGCAATGTAAGATTTCAGAGAAATTAATTGTTGCATGTTGAGTATGCTATCAAGAATTGCATTCCCTATTAAAGTAAACTTAATATTTAATTCAAAAATATTAATAAATATGAAAATGTCATATTCTTTATTTACTAGGAATGTTACACTAATAAAGTTTTGACTTAATATATTCCCGAGAAGCATCACTATTCATAGTCTTGATCCAAAATAATAATCTAATGAATAAAACGATCAAAAAAACCCTCTCTTCCACTATAAATATAACCCCTTCTCCTCAAACCTTCTTATAAATTTAACTTTCTTAAATTCATCCCAATTAATCTATCAACTATATTCCACATGTTTAGGTATTTCTTATCTCAATAAAAGACCAATCCAAAGTTCTGTAAGCAGATTCTCAAGGGGACACAATACAAGAGGTAAAATCCTCTTTCATTTTAATTTAACTTAATTTATTTTATTTTCTTCTCTTAACATCTTCTTACCTAATATATATAAAGAAGAATCATAATTACATTATAAAATCTATATTATAATTTTATTGTGTTAATGATATATCCACCATCAATTCTCTTCTCTCAGTCTTATGTACAAAAAATGAAAACATCATTAGACAGGTGTCCATTCACCACCTTCATCGATGATGATCTTTTATTTTATATTATCACCATCAACTCTGGTAATAAAAACATTAAAAACGATAAATAAGATTGTAAAATCAATATTAAAACTTATTTATTGTTCTATAACTAATATGTATACATAATATTAAAACAAAACCAGTCTCTAACGATCGAAAAAATGCCAAAATAATCTAAATGGTTATTATTAACATTTTATCTAATTAATCATCATTTTATATAGAAGAAGTGATATATAAGACCATTTAATATTACTTATGTTCATTAATAAAACATAATTTTAATTCTAGATTACTATTCATATTTTATGGAATCATTCAGACATTTAAACAAGTGAACCATCATGAAAACCAAGGAAACGAACACGTCCAAATAACGTAATTGAATATTATAACTCATCAAAAATTTCCACAAATGTAATTAAAAAAATTAACAAATAAAATGCATGTTTAAAATGTTCCTAATTGAATTATTAATGATTTCAATTTCATTATCCAAGACATTAAGTACAATTGCTGAACACTTTGAGATATTAGGTAAAGGATTATCTCAGAACATCAATTTTCCATCATGTTATGTTTTGTCTCTCTTTACCCAAATTTAATTATTAGTTATTCTTATTTATCCCTCCTATATTCTATGTGTATATTCCAAACTTATATTCCTAGATCAATTCATCATTAATATATGGGGAAATAAATGGTTTATATGGTTTATTTTTCAATTTCTCATGATAAGCAATCCCGATAGAAGGGAACTTCCCAATTTCATACCCATTTTCAAGTACACTCCATAATCTTTTTTAATACAAAAATATTTTTATAAAATCAAAATTCTAATCATGAAAAAAATTCATTTTTGGTTTTAAGCAATCATATATGAATTTTCTCTTTATAGAATCATTAATATTTCACATTGAATTGCACCAAAGTGGTTCATTTATAAAATTTCATAAACACCATTTTTACCTATTTTTAAATCATCCAAACATTATTTATCAGGATATAATCTTATTTTACCTTATTAATTCCAAATTATTATTTAAATACAATCATTCTTGGATACCATTATGATATCCCCTCTGGTTATTCCGTGTTCACTACTTATTTATTGATTGTGGTGTATGTGTACTTGCCTTGTATTTATGATCATAATTTATTAAAGATTTCATTAGATATCCAAATTTCCTGAATCACGGATATGATTATTTTCATAGTAGTATAATTTTTTACATACATTGTTTCATTTAAATTATTTTTAATTATCAAAATGTCGATAAATTTTTATTTTCTACTGTATATAGATATTTTGATAAGTCATATTGTTCTTGAATTTAATCTATATATGACTAATTATTTAGACTTTTACTTATGGGTGGGACCCTATTATATATATCGACATGATACATCGATAGGTCTCCTAAGACAAAAAAGTCGGTGGAAAACCCTTTATGTTTTTTAAGAGGATTGAGAAGGGTTTCTACCTATAGACATAAACCATCTTAATAGTATAATGGTTTTTGTTCTAGATACATGACACCCAATAATTAATAATTTTCTTCATCCAATCTTCATTTATTACATTCCATGATATTTTCACTATGAAAAAGTATATAATTTTTTTTTCATTCTCATTTTATTGATGGCTTGTTTTTTCAATTATATGACTTTCTATAATGACTATGCTTTATTAAAATTTATTCACTTATTATTGATTCATGTCACCCTCACTAGGCATTTGATCTCACACTATTATTTTTTCTCCTTCCCTGTGTTATGAAGACGTAATATTTGAATAAGTGAAAATGAATTATTTTATTTTCCTTTTTTCTGTTTTATTTTTGACTAAAAATGTAATAAAAGAATGATATCTTTATCCAGTTATTTAAGAATACTAAAATGATCTATCCTTGGTGATGTGATCTCTAATATCATTGAAAATATAATAAAATATCCAACTTTGAACTACTACATTTGAGGTTATTACAATGTTAGTGTGTTATCCAAGTTAGTTTTTATTTAGGAAAATTTTCATAGAGGTTCATATTGTGATTTTTGTTTAACAACGTAGGGAAATGGTTTCAATGTGTCTTGATTTAGGATTTCATTACTGGTAACCCATTTTTAGTGCAACAATAGATGTATCCTTTCACCATGAATCCAATTAACTTTATTGGAAACATGAAACTCTATGACACCAGTTTCTCAAAACAAGTAAATGGTACTTACATCATTTAGGAGTTGGTCATTGAGTTTCATTTCCTTCTTGAGTATGATCCCCATATTTTTATTAATTTCCTTAGATAATCTTTTAAATTATTTAATGTTTTCATGCATGCATTTGTCTAGTATCCCATGTAATGTTATCAAAATTCATATGTTATTAATTAGCCCTCTTTCTATCTACAAGCTAAGTGGGGAGGCCTTATACAAGGACAACATTTAGAGATTTCTCCCATAGGGTTTAGGGGGAGAAAATCATCTACCCATAGTACAATGATCAAACCCTCTATCCACAATGTAGGAAAGAATCGCTCCACCTATGGAATGGTGGATCATTCCAATGGAGAAGGTTATTGTTACGTGTAAAGTGAGTACACTTCATGAGTTCTAATGACATAGACCACCCATGTATAAAAAGATCTTAAGACTTAAGTGGAAAGGTAATGGATTGGGGTAGTGACAAAGGTGTTTTTTTTCTAAACACCTTCTTATTAGATAGTGGTGCTATCAATTTTCTTTATTTATAATGTAATAAGTCATTAGGGGTATTTGATCATCCAAAACCAGGATGATGTGACTCACCCATGGTTGGAGTTTTAATACCTATTTTATAAGGTGTATTACCATGATATTTTGAGGAATATATATATTATAGAAATATTTTACATATCGCTAGGTAGAAATGTTTATTGTGGAGTATTATTTAAGGATTACATACATTATGAGGTACTCTCTCTATGTGATTCATTATAAATTCCTAAATTATAACAATCTCCAGTGAACCTACCATAGAGAGATCAAATACAAAGTTATTCTCCATTTTTCCCTAACTATACTAGATTTATAAAGAGGGCTATAGTGATTGAGTAATTTTTCATGTTGGGGAAGAGGGTGGAGGGAGACAATGAATGTTATACATAGTAAGACTCATCAGTCATGGTTACCTAATGATGGGAATCAAGGTTGTGATACTAGCATCATATACATCCCCAGTCTAGTGCCATGAATTAGTAAAGTTGGAGTTTCATAGAGGATACCACCAATATTGAGACAATATTTTCAATGACTATAGAATATGTTTTCATATTATTCATTACTACCTAACTATACATGTATTGTAGAGAAGTCTAGTAAACATGGCTGATGGAACACTATGATAGAGGAAGTGAGATGATATAGGACCTCCCTATGGTGGATACTGTTGCCATTATAGAAACAATTATTGAAAAAGAGTAAATAGTGATCCGATAAGAGGATATAGAGGTGGATGTCACTATTATAAACATCCACCACCACTACCCCCTTGATATTCTATTCTAGGATCAAGGAATTAGAATACATGATCACAGTGTGATATAGTTAATGGAATGATATAAATAATCTATGTATAATATGGTTTATGGTGTAATATATGTCATCTATGCACCAAAAGTAGTATATATTGATACGAGTGTGAGTTAATACATTTTTGTTTCATCCCTAGTTTTGGATATAGAAATATTAGTGGATCCCCAATCATGACCTATACAGCTAGAGACTTTAATTTGAATTAATCACATGCTTACTCACATATGTCAATGATTTTGGATTTCACTTATTAAAATGTATTTTCATGTGACCACATTGTGTCTTGAATAAAACCATTTGATTTCATCCTATTTGTGAACTATTTATTTTAATTCCATTCTTGGATAGACTAATAATATAAATGAATGGTTCATTATCAAGTGAAAAGATCAAGGTTTTACTTTTTATGAGAGTTGGATATTTATTAAAGGTTGATAGGGGAAATGTATAGGATGTTACCATAGATCACTAATCAATTATAATGATTTTATTTTTTCATGGTGGGAGATTTAGATGATCAACTTCCAAAAATTATATAGAAACATATAGAGACTTTTTCAAAGGATATTCCAATATTTTCCCCTCATCATGACATAAACTTATGTAGTTATTACACCCAGTAACCACATTGGTATATTGTATAGATTATCATATTTTCATGTCTAAGCATATAAAGTTTAAAGTGTAGTTAGAGGAAATTATAAAGAAAGGTTTCATCAGACCCAATGTTACCCCCTAGGTTGCACCAGTTTTGTTTTCCGAGTAGTATAACATAAACTTGAGGCTTTGTATTAACTATCTATAATTGAATCTGGTGATAATAATGAAAAATTACTCACTACGGAGTATCAATGTCATATTTTAATAACTAAAATGTTTCAATTGTTTCCCAAATATTGATCATAGGTTTGAATATCTCCAATTTTGGTTTTATTAATAGGATTTCAAGAAAAAGTAATGTAGGAATTGTAATAGAAATTATAAGTCTTTAATGAAACTCTATGGTGTGATAAGTCCCTATTATACTTTATGGGCCTCATGAATTTGATTATTCATCATTTATTAGACTAATTTTGAGTGGTCTTAATTGATTAAATCCTCTTCAATTTAATGTTAGACTGAATGTATGCTGGGTATTTGAGGATTTCCCTTGAATTTTATTGAGATATCCAGATCTATGGTAAACTATCTACATTTCAATTTTGGATCTAGGAGTTCCAAATATATAGACATGTCTTATAAATTAGTAGAGTAGATATGAACCCAAAAAACATTGAGGTGGTTCTTATGAGGAATTAAATTGAGATTGTGTTTAAGGGGTGTAAATTCCTAGGGTTAGAAAGCTATTATGGGAAATTCATGTAACATTTCTTAGGAAGTACAGCTCTAATAAATTTCCTTAACGAAAAATGGAATCCATTCAATTGGTCTAAGAAAATATAGTTCTCTTTCAAAAATACATTGTAGATATTTATGATTGATACTATATTTTGGTTTCTAGTGTAGGGTGATAAGTATTGTTTATTCTATGATACCTTTGTATTTGGGTTTAGTATTATTTGGATTAGAATACAAGAATTGATTGTTATTTGGGGTTCAAAAGTTAACAACTTATGAAAATAATGTCATGACCAGTGATTTAGATCTCACAGAAGTAGTGTTACCCATGAAGAATTGGATACATTACCTTCTTAGATATATATACATTTTATACATATAAGATTATATTATTAGTTATATCATTATCAAAATAGATATTAACTTAAGGAAGAGGCATTGGTTGGAGTTAAAATATGATTATGACATTGAGATTGTTTGTACTCAAGGAAAGTGAAATTTAGAGGTTGATACCCTTAGTAGGAAATTCCTACATAGTTGATAGAAGTGGAATCTAAATAGAAAACCTCAATACTTTTATCCTTGGTAGATGAAAAATTAGTAACTTGTATTAATGAAATGGTGTTTTATCCTCTGCTTATGTATCATATAAAAATAGATCAATTGGGATAAAATGATTATGAGATCATGAAAGATTAGCAATCCATGGGAAATTCAATAGATTGGTTTTCTGAAGATAGGGAGAACATCAAACTTTTTATGGCTGATAGTGGATATCATATAAATAAATGAGGATTTGTTAAATGAGTTCCCACTTCCCCCTTATAAGTGTGTCTAGGAGTGATAAATATTTACTAAGAACACAAGAAACAATATTGATGTCTAGGTGTAATAATTATGTTATTGAGTTACTTTTTTGGTGTCTCTCATGTTAATATGAGGAGTTGGAGAATAAAGTCCCAGTAGGTTTCTCCCAACTCCTTTAAGAATTGCAGTGTAAATGGAATGTAATATAGATGTATTTAATGATGGGGATTCCATGACCAATGAGATGTCATAATGTTATTTGGATTATCATTGAACTACTGAATATATCAGTCCACATCCTTTCTATTCATAAAAAAATTATTAGAGAGCATGAGACCCTTTTTCATAGAGTATATCCTTTAATTTCATGGGATACCTATGATGACTACTTATGATCAAGAATTTAATCTCATATAATGATTGTAGGGGATCTTATTTGATGTGTCCATGCAATAATTTTAATTTATTATAGAAATACACCCATAGAAATAAGACCAAACTAAGAGGAAACTGTTGCTTCTTAGGAATACATTATAGGCCAATTTCCGGGTTTTCTTTCGAGGCTAAGAGGATTACATTACATTTATATATTTCACAAACAACAATAATTACCACTCCACCATTAAGATGTAAAATTTTGAAGACATGCCTGATATATATTATAGGTCACCCATGTGTTGGATACATATTGAAGATACATCTATGATCATGATATAGTTGTTAAAACAAAAGATATAGAATGCTCAAGTGATCTAAAGAAGATGAGGAGAGGTGAGAGACATCAAATTTTTTCATGGAAAAATGATGGAGGCCTTTGGAGTTATATCATGGAGATAATTTCATCCTAGAATCCATTTCATGATATTGTTTATAATGGTTCTATTAGAGGAAACATTTATCCCTTATGTTTAGTGATATTTTCCCGAACCTGTGTAACATGGGTGGGATAGCTTATTGCAAAGATTAATCTTGATAGATAAACTGGGTACATAATGTATTATATGTTTTTTAATTTATTAGATATGTTAAAGACCCATCACATGTAACTAACTAGGTTGAGATGGAATTATAAGAAAATGGTACCCTCTCAGAGTTACCTAAGGTGATCAAGCATTAATAGAAGAGGATCATTTGTGGTTGGTTGATATCACTAAAAGTTTTTTATGGTAGAATATGGAACATCATTATATCATGTGAAAAAGTGAGAGTTATATATGGGATAAATACACTCAAATTTTTTCATAGGGTTTTATTTTCAATATCATAATCCTTGAATGTAGAGATCATGTTGTAAATTATATTTCCTTAATTGAAATCAGTATACTTTTTTAATTTAAATTTTATGACAGGTTTTCTAAGTAGTTTTCATTAAATTATCATCATAGATGATATGATTTATTATATTAAATATAGTATATTAATTTTAGTTTGTTCAACAATGTTAATGTAAAAATTATATTTCACCTTATATGGATCCTTGGGTGTGAATACCAATGTCATAGTTTAATATGAAACATGGGATTTTCCCTTGATGTTGTATAATTTCCTTCACATTTGAGCCCCCAACTAGGGCCTAACACATGTGTAATTTTAATTAATATCATTTGATATTAAATTAATTAACTATATCTAAAAACACTAATATTTGATATTCTGTAATTTTTACCTTACTCAATTAAGGTTATCCACCATTAATGAAAATTATAATTGAGAGTGGGGAGAGTAATTAGAGATCCGGAGAGCCGATGAATGTGTTCTTCTAAGGGGATTGAAAATGAGACTCAAAGAAAATAAAATCAACTCCAACGAATGAAACTAAAAAATTTATTGACTTATTAGTTTAACTATGTACTATTTTACTCATGGTTTTTATGACAATAATATTATTTTGGATTTATTATTCATAACTATGTGTCTGTAATAATCCATATTTCTCAAATATTTCAGTAATATATTACTTTTTCCAATTTTATTCATCATTGGATAATCCACTCCCACTGAATAATGGTTAAATATTTACACTAATCACTAAAAATTATTATTTCTTTAATTTACCTCCCTTTATCCTCTATATTTCCGTCCTCTATCTTCACTATGGCCTATAGTTAACTGATAGTGTACTAGGATGATGAAATAATGGTTAATAGGGATATAAAGATGATTTAATATACCAATTATAGAGATAGAGTCTTGTGGGTCAATTAACAGGAAATAGTGGTGTATCAAGAGGTGAAGAGGTGCAACACTCATGGGGTTAACAATTTTTTGAGTATTGGGGTATGGTGTAAAAGAATATCTAGATGTATTTCCAGCTAGGTATAATTATGTGGGCTCTAATATAAGATGAAGGGGCAACCAAAGGTACTATGGGGGAACTATGGGACAGTGGTGGAATTTTGGATATGATCAAAGTAAGATTTTAATATAGTGATAGGACTTCTGATGGACTGTAGATCTAGATATCTATGACCATATCACATTATTTTTTATCATGATCCACATGAATCATGTCTTACAATAATTTATGAGTAACGTTTTGGAGTGAATTAAATATCACATAGGGTATAAATTAAATGTGCACATCATGTGGTTGTAGGTTATCATGATCATTGTTTGTAATCAGCACTCATCCAACAAGAAATTTTTTCTTACAAACCGTGTGGTCCACCAAAAATACTATGTAATTTAGTCATACAAGACTTAGGAATGTGTTGGTACATGAAAATTACCCCCTTAGGTACTACACACCATGTACAACATCATACATGTTAATTATATTAATCCCTTCATAGAATTTTGATGGTAGTACAAGACCACGCTTCTTCTAATGCATAACATACCAAGTTCCCCCATAGTACATTTCGTATACATTTTTCTAAGGACCAATATTTTGGTATGTGGTTAGCATGTCTTTATTTTTTCAATTAGAAAAAGGCATTATAGACTGGTTTGAAAAACAATTTGATACATGAATTATTAAGGCATTTCATTTTTTATATATTCATAGTACTGATTATGGGGATCATGTGTGCTGATCTTAGTCAGAATAGGGTTTGGAAATCCCCTACCAATGTACTAGACATAATGTTCATGTCCATTAAATTCTTCCCAATGTTTGGAGCTCCCTCACCTACTTGGGGTAAGGGTCCTAAATATTTGTAATGTTTTTTGTTCTCCCGTTTACCTAATAAGGTTTGATTCCCTCACATAACTGGTCTAATGAGTAACTCCTACACATAAATGGGGAAACATTATCTAACCATGGATTCATGTACTCCCTCATGTGATGTTACTTACTCAATAAGGTGAGGGTCGTACACCATGTTTAGTGACTACCTCGACCATTACATTCATTCAAGGAGGCATGGGTCCCCAAATATAGTTTTTTAGAGTTGACCTCAGTTTCTATATTAAGTAGTTGAAATTATATGTTTCTTTTTTGGGACGACTCTTCAGTATTTTGGTTGTGTGGAGTAGAAAACACTTAATTGTGTTGATTTATCATTCTTATAAAAATATCAGGTTTATTAATTAGTTTTTTTCATTGATATTACTAATGAATCTTTTATATTTTTTGGGTATTCCCAAAGATATGTATATACTCACCCCTTGATGAGATTTTTTCTTTTACATTCCATGTATTATACAAATAACGGATAGTTCAGTGATAATATTGGTAGAAACTATTGTAACACCCGAATATTTTATAAGAAGTATATTTTCTTTATGTATTATGTTATACGTGACATCGAAGGAATCTTTCACTACACATAACTCTAGCTTGTCTTGCGTTATACGCAAAAGCAACCTTCCTCGATAGCGTCTGTTGTATGCAATATCGAGTTTCACTAAACAACATTATGTAATTACAATATTATATAAACTATCTATTATAAATATTATTAACTAAATTTTTAATTTTATAACATTTTTATTCATTGTACACATTTTCTAAAACATGGTATGAGATCAAAATAAATTTTTCAGATAAAATAAGTATTTCTCAAAAAATGCAGTTTTGCCTCCTTTTGATGGCACACCAAATTTAAATCTAGTTTTTCACATGATTATAAGTTCAATTTGACAAAATAAAAGTCTTATTTCGAATCAGGATATAAATATTTACTTTGGATAACTTTTTCATATTATTCTGATAAATTTCATATTTTAATGAATAGTAAAAACACGGTATATTTTAATTAAAAAAAACTTTTTTCATCGCAATAATTTATATGGTTAAATTATAATATTGAATAGTTTTAAAGTATAAATAGAATATATTTTTACCATTTAATATAATTTATGTCATTACCATTAATTTTACATTTAATTCATAGGTAAAAACATTTCAATCTTTGGCAATGTTTTATCTTTTATAAACTGTTTTCTTAACAATGGGATTAATTTTAATTTAATTACTGAAACTTCTAAATTTTGAATTTTGAAAAATTGATTCCATATTTGAATTCATTGGGTCAAAATTATGTTAATAGGTTACGTTTATTTTTTTTGATATTATGAATTGTATCTACGGTAATTTTTATTTACTACAGTTAAAGATAAATCTTGTAAATAAGGGTAAAAATAAGATTATAAAATTACCCTAACACTTGAAAAAATCCTATTGGATGAATAAAAGTATTCCCATATCACCTAATGGTATGAATAGATTCATTTCATGGACATTTGACCATGAAATAATATAATTATTATTAAAACCAAAGAAAGTGACAACATGTCACTCTCTTAAATCTTATAAGTGTAATAATTTTAATTTATTGATAAACATCATAAAAATTCGGATATAAATATTCCATATAAATAGAATAATATTATCGACATCATAATAATTTATTTATAAGTTCTAGTGATTAAATAATTATCATTAATCCTAACACAATAGTGATGTTGAAATTATTTTATTGGTAGAAATATCAAATAAATGATATTAAAAGTATTAAAATAAATATTATATGAACTATTTAATGTTCTAAAATACTTTTATAGATAAAAATTACATCTTATGAATCTATTAAATCTTTTAGTTAGAACATATCTTCTGTATATATTTTATTTAAATTCAAATAAATGAATAGTCTCAAAATTGACACTATTGTTATTTTAAAAAAATTACATATTATTAAATTGTTTAAAAATAACAAAAAAATTTAAAAATTAAAAATTAAAATTTATATAGTCTAAAATTTAATAAAGTATACAATTTTAGACAATTCACAGAATATAAATAATTATTTATCATGCTTTAAAATTTAGAATATTATTACCACAAATAAAATCAAATAGATTATATAAGGATAAATCAAGTTGATAATGTTTAAAATAAATTCCCAACTTGTCTAAATTTTATTGGTTGATGAGATTATGAAAATATATCATCTAATATTTGTATTTAAATCATTTTTGGAGGTTTTTATGTTGGGTTGGAATTTATTATAAATTAATATTTCTTATAATTCCAAAGGTGCCCCTCTCCTCCGTTATAAAAGGTCACCTCCTCCCTCTACTCCTCATACCATTTTGAGCTTTCATGCTCGTCCAAACCATTACCATATCCATTATAAAATTCCTTAGAAACATACTATAGGTCCTGGTCGTCTTCAAATACCAAATTTAGTGCCCAATGAGGAGGTTTCAAAGAGGCGTGTTGAAGAAGAGGTAATATCTGTTACCGATTCATTCAAATTTATTTCTTCTTCTACTTCCTCTTATTTAGTTGTTTCATTATTATGTAATAAAATCAGTATCAATAATATACTTATCTGTAATTATAAATATGAAACAACCCTATTTCACCTTCTATCCATCCTATGGAAAATGAAATCACCGTGAGTGCGTACGTACGGAATACCGTCTCTACGTCGTGGTGTAATCTGTTTCCCACCACCACCTTACATGGATGGGTATAATGGTGTAAATAATAAGTATATATGATTATTGTAAAGTTATATTGATTCCTAAATATTATACATACATTTTAATATAATTCCATGATCATGGGAACGATATCATCGCTCGTGCGTACGTACAGCCTACCGTCTCCACGATGTGATGCGACTCGTTCTACACGATCTTCATTGAATAATGATTATATAAATGAATTGAATGAATAAATATGATATATATTACATTAATTCAATTCTTTAAATGATCTATCTATAACCTAAAAATGGGAATAATAATTTATTCGACAAAACTTGCATAACAACATAAAGCAATGAACACCCGAATAACAAGTAGCAATGAAATATTACTAATAAAAAGATAATAATATGATCATATATGATATCATAACAATGAATATTAATTTGTAATAAGTTATTGACATTATTTTAATCATTATACAAGAGGTTCAGATACGTACAAAGCATATCGGACCTAAGGTAAGGGAAAATCTCGCAATCTCGTTTTATCCAAGATTGTTTATACTTTAAAATTTACTGGGGAATATTTATCATCCACATCCATGTTTCCTCAATATTTATTATTATTTATATCCTCCTAAAATTGTTTAAATCCAATTTTACCTATTGGTGAATTTTTAGTAAAAGATATGAAAGTAATCTTTTTTCATTTTCAACACGAGAAACTTTTTGACTTTTTCGGCCAAAGTACAAGAAGAATGTTTTTTAACTTATACAACATGAATGGGTTTTTATGATTCCATAGAAAATTATTTCCATTAAGCTTCATTTATAAAATTTCACGTTTATTTTTAATTAACTTCTTTTAGTTTAAAATGTTGTGACATGTTAATAAAGGAAAAATGTTTTTGAAGTAGAAAGGATATTTTCCTCAAGAATGGAGTTCAAGTGTTTTATCAAATTTATTTTCCCTATAAGATAATATAGGGTTCTGTTTCTATCCCTATTATTACATTAATTTGATTACGTTGTGATGGAAATATTTTTATGAAGTCCTACATATTATATGAATTGTTTTATGATGTCACGATGTTTAAGAATCCCATTTTTATTACATGGTTTATTTTATGATGTGTGATTTATGATTTTGTGGCGCACATCAGAATGGTTTCATTATGAGACGGGTGGGACCTATATCTCCCTCCAATTCATTGGGTAAAGATTTATATCTCATGATATGGACATGGATGGAATGGGAGGTTAATATGGTTCAGTGATATAGGGGTGGAACGAGGAGTGAACTCGGTTCAGTAATGGACATTGTCCGCTATGATAGTCTTGGAAATGAGTCTTGATTAAAATGAAATGATTTTCTATGATTATGTTTGTATTCCATAAATTTTCATGTTTTAAGTTATGATTATTGGGATTACATTTCACTACTATGAGTTATCCCATGTTATGATATTATGATCTCTTTTATAGGTAAAGATATTCAAAATGTTATGTTCTTATGAATATGATATGATTGATATTTATTTTGTTTACCCTTATTAAGCATTTCATTTCACCCTTTTGTATGTTTTCTTTTCCCCAAGTTAGGAAGAAGGATAATAATTAGGTTATTCCAAAACGGGACTCTAGATATGATGAAATAAATGGGAGACAATGTAGATACTTTGTGAACCAGTTGTTTATGATTCCCAGTTTCTAAAGACACTATACTTATACGGTCCAACCATGGTTTTTTTATATGTTGTAATAAGTATGATTCAATTCTGAAGTAATAACAATGTATGTAAATTATGGTTTGTTATAGTTGGTATCATAGGAAAGGTATAGTCAACCTTTGGAAACTATGATGTGAAAACCTTAGTAAGAACACTAAGGATAAGTCTAAGCATAGAACATAATCTTAGTGTTTTAGAAATGGCCATGAATAACCTATGGTAAGACCTAAAGTGTGAAATTTTATTAATGATTATGTGGTTTCCCTATTGTAATTAGTGTTTCTCACACTATGCTTCTTGGGTTTAGTCAATGGCTGGAACCTGAAGGAACTATGTTAATGCTGAATGGGACGAACAATGAAATGATTGTCCGCCTGAGCAACCTAACATTGTGGGAGCCGAAATGAAAAATCATGTAGCCATGCTCACACAACTTTCTCAAGCTATGAATCATGCAGTACATACAAATGATCAAAGGAAGGAGAAACATTCTGTTGAATCCATCATGAGGCAGCGTCCACCTTCATTCAGCAGGTCTTCTGATCCATTAGTGGTTGAACAATGGATCAGTACCACTGAAAAGATATTTTCAGTCCTCCAATGTTCTGAGCATGATAAAGTCATCTTAGTAGTATATCATTTGGAAGGTGAAGCTGATCAATGGTAGAATCTTATCAAGAATACGAGGAAAAGAGATGAAATTGAGTCCATGGAATGGGACGAGTTCAAGAACTTATTTTTCAATAAGTACATCCCTTGAATTCTTCAAATAAATATGGAGAAAGAGTTTCTTGAACTGAATAAAAAGTATTATGAATCTGTTGGTACCTACGAAGCAAATTTTACAAGACTTGCAAGGTACGCTTCCGGAATTATTATCCAAACTGAGAGTAAAATCGGTCGATTCTTTATTGTCTTAAAACTAGGTATTTGAAGGGTGTTAGCCATAAGGGACATCAATATCTATGAAGATATTGTTTGATGTGATCTGAAGGTTGATATGGATATTGGAGTAACCCATCGGTCATATGGGTCTGATAAGAAGAGGAAAATGGAATTCAAAGGAATATCTAAAGACCACACTAAAAAGAAGATGACTTTTCCTTTGTGCTCAAATTGTGTAAATAAACATGGAGGGAATTCTCATAAAGGGACAATAAAATGTTTTAAGTGTTGAAAAGAAGTTCATCGGGAAATTTAATGTCGAAATAATGGGAAGAAGATGTCTAATGATGCGAACAAAGAAAGGGATACACAGAATGCTCCTCCAACACTTCAATGCTTCAAGTGCAATGAGATAGAGAATTATGCCAATCAATTCCCAAATTCAAGGGTTTTTTATGATGATCGACGTCAACAAACTATTAAGGCCAAAGACAAAGGAAAGTCACATGAAATTACTATCGGTGATGTGGAGTATGATAACGAAGTGGTGAAAGGAACACATACCATCCAATCTAAAGTAGAAAATGTTTTATTTGATTCTGAATCCACCCACTCTTTTATTTTTGACGAATTTTTCAATAGTATCATTGTATTACCTCAACAATTAGATGTTTAGTTAGTTGTGACAACTTTTAATGCCACAACAGTCACATCAAAAGTTTATAATTCTTCTCCAATTGACGATTGTGGGAAAGTGCTGCTTGCAAATCTTGTGAACCTTCCTATAGTGGAATTTGATGTGATTCTTAGCATGGATTGGATTTATATATATGGAGCTCATATCAATTTCCAAATAATGTAATCCATATTTCATATTCCAGATCAATATATAACATCAATCGATGAAAGGATGAACATGACCTTCTAGTGGAAATTCCTTCCATCTTATGGGTCTTTATTCCAATAAATGAATGTTATTTATCTCAAATGGTTGGAAAAAATATCACGATTAAGAATATGACCATTTTACGGGAGTTTGATGTTGTCTTTCTAGAGGAATTGTCAGGTCTTCCACCAAATCCTGAAGTGGAGTTTTCAATAGAACTCATACCGGGTGCTATGCCTATTTCAAAGACAACTTGTATAATGGACCCAATTGAGTTGTAGGAATTGAAGAAGAAACTCCAAGAGAATATTGATAAAGGATTCATATGCCCTGGTGCATCACTTTGGGGAGTACCTGTTCTATTTGTTATGAAGAAATATGGATCAACGCGACTCTTCATTGATTATCGAAAACTTAACAAGATCAATATTAAGAACAAATACCCTCTCCCAAGCATTGATGACTTATTTGACCAACTACGCGGAGCTCAATAATTTTCCATGATTGATCTTTGTTCAGGGTATCATCAATTAAGGGTCAAAAGGGAGAATATACCAAAGACGGCTTTCGGTACAAGGTATGGACACTATGAATTTATAGAGATGCCATTTGGTCTTACTAATGCCCCTACTATCTTCATGGATCTAATGAATAGAGTCTTTAGAGACTATCTTGATCAGTTTGTGGCAGTCATTATAGACGATATTCTTGTCTATTAAACGAACAAGGAAGAACATGAAGATCACTTTAGAATTGTATTAAAGACCCTAAGAAAGGAGAAGTTTTATTCCAAATTTACCAAGTGATAATTTTGGCATAAAAAGCATCATTTTTGGATCACATAATCTCAAAAGAGGGGATATATGTGGATCCAGCAAAAACAGAGGTTATCAAAAGATGGTCGAGACTAACAACAGTAACTAAGATCCAATGTTTTCTTGCCTTGGCTGGATTATATCGACGTTTTGTGAAATAATTTTCAAGGTTATCTAATCCATTCACCAGGTTGACTTGAAAAGGAGATATGTTTGTTTAGACGGAGGAGTGTGAAGAAAATTTCTAGGAGTTAAAACGAAGGTTATCCAATGCACCTGTGATCACACTTCCATGTAGTGGAGAATGGTTTTGGATCTACAGTGATGCATCCAAGAAAGGATTTGCGGTGTGTTCTCGTGAAAATGATATGGTGATAGCTTATGTCTCCCGATAGTTGAAAATACATGAGTAAATTACCTAACTCATGATTTGGAGTTAGCTGTGGTAATATTTGCATTAAATATTTGGAGTCATTAAATTTATGGTGAAAGGTGTGATATTTATACTGATCATAAATTTTTAAAGTATATTTTCACACAAAAGGATCTGAATATGCGCCAAAGAAGATGGTTGGAGCTGATTAAGGATTATGACTGCTCAATTCATTATAACCCTGGGAAAGCAAACAAGGTGGTAGATGCATTAAGTTGACAAGACCATGCTAGCTTATCTATAATGATGATCTCAAAATATCCAATATTTATGGATTTACAACGGATGGATCGTGAAATTATAATGGAAGGGGAAAAATCTTATCTTTATCAAATGAATGTCCTACAATCTATTCATGTGAGTATTAAAGAGGCACAGAAAGAAGATGTATAATTACAAAAGAAGGTGAGAAATGTTCATGAATTAAACCTTGATTGTGATGGGATAATAAGGTTTAGGAATCGGGTTTGTGTTCCTCCCATCCCAGAATTAAAGAAGGATCTGCTAGATGAGGCTCATTGTTCTTTATTCTATATTCTTCCTGGAAGCACGATGATGTATAGGGACATGAAAGATTACTTCTGGTGGGATGGCATGAAAATAGATGTTGCTTAATACGTCTCTTGATGCTTGGTTGGTCAGCAAGTTAAAGCTAAGAGACAGAAGTCTAAGGGGATGTTACAACCATTACCCATACCAGAATGGAAATGGGAAAACATCACCATGGACTTTGTCACTAGAGATCCTAAAACATCCAAACACAATAATGCTATCTGGGTCATTGTTGATCATCTTACGAAGTCGGAACACATCATTGCTATTAGAGAAGATTTCTCTCCGGATCAGCATGCTAGGATATATGTAAATGAAGTGGTAAGATTGCATGGAGTACCACTTTCCATTATATATGATCGGGATCTGAGGATTACCTTGAAGTTCTGGCTAAGTTTTCAGCATACTCTAGATACAGAGTTGAGTTTCAGCACTACTTATCATCCTCATTGAAATAATTTATATGGTTAAATTATAATATTTAATGTTTTTAAATTATAAATAGAATATATTTTTACCATTTAATACAATGTATGTCATTTCCATTAATTTTACATTGAATTCATAGGTAAAAACATTTCAATCTTTGGCAATGTTTTATCTTTTAAAACTCATTTTCTTAACAACGAGATTAATTTTAAATTAATTAATGCAACTTATATGTTTTGAATTTTGAAAAATGGATTCCATATTTGAATTTAGTGGGTCCAAATTATGTTAATATATTACTTTTATTTTTTTATATTATGAATAGTAACTACGGTAATGTTTATTTACTATAGTTAAAGGTAAGTCTGGTAATTAAGGGTAAAAATAAGATTATAAAATTACCCTAAAACTTTCCAAAATGCTATTGGATGAATAAAAGATGACCCATATCACCTAAGGGTATGACTAGATTCATTTCATGGACATTTGACCATGAAATAATATAATTATTATTAAAACCAAAGAAAGTGACAACATGTCACTCTCTTAAATCTTATAAGTGTAATAATTTTAATTTAGTGATAAACATCATACAACATCGAATATAAATAGTCACAAGAAATATAATAAAATTATCAACATCATATGAATTTATTTATAATTTTTAGGGATTAAATATTTATCATTAATTATGACACAATAGCGATGTTAAAATTATTTTATTGATTGAAATATCAATTACATATTATAAAATTGTTCAAAAATCACAAAAATATTTTAAAATTATAAATTAAAATTTATATTGTCGAAAGCGTAATAAATTATACAATTATGGAAAAAACACAACATATAAGTAATTATTTGTAATGATTTAAAATTTAGAATATTATTACCTCAAATAAAATTAAATAGATTATATAAGTATAAATCAAGTTGATAATGTTTAAAATAAATTCCCAACATGTATAAATTTTATTGGTTGATGAGATTACAACCCTATCTCATCGAATATTCGTATTTGAGTCATTATTGGAGGTTTTAAAGTGGGTTTGGAATTTATTATAAATTAATATTTCTTATAATCCCAAAGGTGCCCCTCTCCTCCCTTATAAAAGGGAACCTCCTCCCTCTCCGCCTCAAACCATTTTGAGCCTTCAAGCACGTCCAACACCTGACCATTTCTATTCCCAACTTCTTTAGAAATGTACTAGAGGTTCTGGTCTTATTCAAAGACCAAATTTACTTCCCTAAGAGGAGGTTTCAAAGAGGCGTGTCGAAGAAGCGGTAATATCCGTTAACGATTATTTCAAATTTATTTCTTCTTCTACTTATTATTATTTAGTTGTTTCATTATGAAGTAATAACATCAGTATCACTAATATACTTATATGTTATCATAAATATGAAACAACCCTATTTAACCATCTATCCATCCTACGGAAAATGAAATCACCGCTGGTGCGTACGTATGGAATATCGTCTCCACGCCGTGGTGTAATCTGTTTTCCACCACCACCTTACTTGGATGGGTATAATGGTGTAAATAATAACTATATATTATTATTTTAAATTTATATTTATTCTTAAATAGTATACATACACTTCAATACAATTCCACGATCATGGGAACGATATCATCGCTCGTGCGTACGTACGGCCTATCGTCTCCGTGATGTGTTGCGACTCATTCTACATGATCTTAATTGAATATTGATTATATAAATGAATTGAATGAATAAATATGATATATATTACATTTATAACATTCTGTAAATGAGGTATCTATAACCTAAGAAGTGTAATAAGAATTTATTCGACAAAACATGCATAAGAACATAAAGCAATGAACACCCGAATTACAAGAAGCAATGAAATATTACTAATAAAAATATAAGAATATGATCATATATGATATCATAAAAATGAATATTATTCTGTAATAATTCAATTACATTATTTAAATCATTATACAGGAGTTTAGGATACATACAAATCATATCAGATCTAAGGTAAGGGAAAATCTTGAAATCTCATTTTTATCTGAGATTGTTTATACTTTAGAATTTACTTGGGAATATTTATCATCCAAATACATGTTTCCTTAATATGTATTGTTATTTATATCCTCCTGTAATTTTTTAAATCCAATTTGACCTATTGGTGAATTTTTAGTAAAATATATGAAAGGAATCATTTTTCATTTTCAACACGAGAAACTTTTGGACTTTTTCGGCCAAAGTACGAGAAGAATGTTTTCTTAACTTATACGATATGAATGAATTTTTATGGTTCCATAGAACATTATTTCCAAGAAGCATCCATTAAAAAATTTCATGTTTATTTTTAATTAAATTCTTTTAGTTTATAATTTTATGACATGTTAAGAAATGAAAAAAAAATTTGAAGTCAAAAGGATATTTTCCTCAAGAATGGAGTTCAAGTTTTTATGAAAAATATTTCATTCTAAGATAATATAGGGTTCTGTTTCTATCCCTATTATTACATTGATTTGATTATGTTGTGATGAAATTATTTTTATGAAGTCCTTCATCTTATATGAATTGTTTTATGATGTCACAATGTTTAACAATCCCATTTTAATTACATGGGTTATGCTGTGATGTATGATTTATGATTTTGTGCCACACATAAGAATGGTTTTATTATGAGATTGGTGGGACTTATATCTCCCTAAAATTCATTGTGTAAAGATTTATATCTCATGAGATAGACTTGGCTGGAACGGTAGGTTAATTTGGTTTAGTGATACTGGACTGGAACGAGGAGTGAACTCGGTTCAGTAATGGACTTTGTCCGCGATGATAGTCTTGGCAATGAGCCTTGACTAAAAGGAAATTATTTTCTATGATTATATGTGTGCGCCACAAAGTTTCTTTTTTTATGTTATGAATACTTGGATTACATTTCACTACTATTAGTTATCCCAAGTTATGATATTATGATCTCTTTTTCAGGTTATGATATTCAAAATGTTATGTTCTTATGAATATGATATGATTGATATTTCATTTATTAACCCTTCCTGAGCATTTGAGATAACACTTTTGTATGTTTTCATTCCCCAAGGTCAGGAAGAAGGGTATTAAGTAGGATATTCCAAAAAAGGACTCTAAATATGATGAAATAAATGGGAGACAATGTAGATGCTTTATGAACCAGTTGTTTATGATTCCCAGTTTCTAAAGACACTATACATATACGGTCCTATCAGGGTTTTGTTATATGTTGTAATAAGTATGCTTCAATTCTAATGTAATAACAATGTATGTAAATTATTGGTCATTATAACTATCATAGTAGAGTGGTATCTTAATGGTAACCATTTGCTATAGAACTAGGTGGACTTCTTGTTCAGAGGTTTTTCATCAAGGAGTTATCATCATTTCTAGTTCCTTAGGTAGGTTTAATTTTGGATATTAGGCCTTTTCCCCCCATTATTTTATGTAATTTCATTTATCATACTCTACACATGATAATAATTTTTATAATTCATTTCATATGTTATTGTTTTTGTATTATTACCTAGTATACATTATTATATCCTCTGTCGAGATATGTATATGTGTATTGGTATATTAGGAAACGTTATTCCATATTATGTAATATATGTAACATCCTTGCATAACTATGATATATGATATGTTTTGAGTTTATAAAATTCTACACTCTCTTTTGGTTCATCTCTAAAATGGATCCCTAAGAGATTGGTTTTTATTGACCAAGATTTTAGTAATTAAGGGAGGCAGATATACGAGGAGGATTATCCTTGTGCGGGTGACAGATCTTCCCCCCGATAGCTGATGGATGTTATTGGTTGTCCAGTTGAGTTCCTATAGGTTTGTAGCTTTTTTAAAACCACAACAGCAAGTTGGTGGTGATGGAAGGATCGAGAAGGTACATCCTATCACACTGGACCCCTTGAGGCAAGTCACTACCCATCTAATAGTGCCACTGCTAGTCGATGATGCCCACTAACTTTTCGGCGTGTTTAGGCTAAGTGTGTATTAAATACACACCATGGATTTTAATTCCACATTATTTTAGGCTTTTTAAATTACCCTACTATGTCCTAAACACCCTATTTTGAATTTGAGAGCTCTATCCTTGATCATTAATCTCTCTCATTCATCTGTCATTGGTTACTCGTGTTTTGACCAAACTGGTGACACTAGAATGGTGATATTTCTCTATATATACACACAATTTTTATTCCTTATTAAGATATGACGATTGGTCTATAATGGATCTATGTTTTATATGTGGTTCTAATGATCAATTATTATTTTTTATATTCCAGTGATTGATCAAACAAATTGACGATGTATCATTATTGTATTATGATCTATCATTGATTACTGACATTCTATGGTATGTTTTTATGATTCATCATCATACACCTCTTCTTAATGGTGAATCTATGATAAAACTATATTCATTTATAATATTTTTTTATATTGGTGATGGATTCAACATGTCAATGACATCGCTTTGACCGGATCTTGATCCCCCATGAATGGTGGACATATTTAGGTATGTCTATTTCTATCTATCATCTTGAGACTCTTATTCATGAACAACATCTTATATCTCTTTTACATTAATGAATTTTTGGTGGATTAGTATTATTTAGATATACCTTATCTTATCTTCTATAGTTTATATGGAATTCAATATATGTTATTGAATCAATAACAGATCCTGTGTATTAGTACCATTTTCTTCTACATACCTCTGAACTAGTTTTGTCATCATACCCCCTATGGTATGTAATTATATAACCAAAACTCCTGAAATAGAATTTACTTGGGTATATATTCTAATTTCCCTTATTGATGAAAAAAATCATAGATAGGTATCCTTGATGTGTGGGTTATTCCCCCAATGTTGTGCAATGTGGTTTGGCATTAACCCTTTCAAAAAATTTAGAATAATTCACCAACAGCAATAATGTTGGTAGTTTCACACCATTTTAGTTCTTATTATACTCTTCTATCCATGATTCATGTTGTATTATCATAGCTTTTTCCCCATGTTTTATGTCATTTTCTTTCAGGTGGGTGTGTTTCTTGTGATATATATATATATTTCAACACTATGAGATTTTGTGAATTGTTATTTTTCGAATTAATTGAATATTTTTGATATTTCTCAGTTCATATAACATTGAAAATAGTTTATTTTTTATTAAAGAACTATTTCAGTGTACATAAACTACAAAAAACATAAATTTTTTCTTTCTCTACATGGAACACTGAGGTAATCTTGTGTTACATGCAATAAGGACTTTCCTTGATGGGTTTCATAAAACGCATGACCAAGGTTTAGAAATCAATAACATATTATTAAAATATGATGTAACCTAGATGTTAAATTAGATTTTATGAATATTATTAACTAACATATATAAATATATTGTTTTCACAAAATATAAAATGAATTAATTAGAGAAATATTATTTATAAATTAATATATGAACCATTTGATTACAAATGTAGTATTTTTATAGAAAATAATTATTTTGATCACAAGTTGATTTAGTCCAAATAAATTAAATTTGTAAGTAATTTTAATGTAATTTATATTTTATATATACAATTAAATATTTTTATATTCATGCAGTATATTTTATATTCATAACATAAGAATAAAACCAATTTAACACATAAGACCCAATATTTTTTTTAAGATAGTTTTATTGCCTTTTAACGGTGAACTGTTTTTAAATCCAAATTTTGGCACCTTTATAGATTTAATTTCTCAAAAGAAACTTTATATATTAAATATAAACATAAAAATTAGCTTAGGATAAATTTTCGGTATATTTCTGTAGGGTTTCAATTTTTAACCAATGGTTAAAAATAATAGATTTTAATTCAAACCTGCATTTTAATCTATTTTATTTATAAAGATATATAGTCCTTTTATATATTTTTATAGTTTAATAATCCTATTATTTTACCATTTAATTAAATTTAATTCATTAAAACTAATTTCAAATTGATATTGGATATAAAATCTGTGTCTACTATTGAATGTTTCACTTTAAAAACCCGCTTTTTAGTTTTTCATGTTGAATTAATATTAAAAATCATTTTTACAATTATGTGAATTGAATTAGGTTAACCGGGTTATATATTTGGAATCAAAAGTTTCAAATTATTTTGTAATGTAAATTTCATTTTTATCTCTAATTAGTTACTATGGTAAAAATATTATTTACCATTGTATAAGTAATCTTTTGTGATGGGTTAAAATTAAAAGGTAAAATCTTATCATATATAATAACTACAACATTTAAAGGATATTTGAGGTGTTTCTTAGCCCAAAACAGCCTATAAAACATTAATTATAAGGAAAAGTCTTGGAATTAAATTCCAAATCTATATGGTTATCTTTTAATAGAAAATAATCAATAAATTAATCACTTAAACCCACCTCTTCTCAATTATAAATAACAACCATCACCTACCCATTTCGATCTGAAAAGCCTTGAAGATCCTAAAATATATTACCAAACATATCCTCCTAATTCTTCCCACAACCAAGTTCTTCCGTTCTCACCAAAAAACCAAATACAAATTCATCAAGGGTCTTTTAATGAGGGGATATTCAAGATGTAATTTTCATAAAGTACCTCTCTTAATTTCTTTTCTTTTTCTAAATTCTCCTCCCCTACATCAACCATTAATGCGTGATAACATAAGAATAATTTATATAATAGTGTGTTTTGATTCTAATGAAATATATCATACCCATGTCATTTTTCACTCCCTTTTATTCGAAGAAACAAAATTGTTGTCCAAGTTAAGCCGGTTCATCTACTGTGTGAAAACTGTTTCTGTTATTTTTCTATTACTACCTCAATGGGTGATATTGAAACTGTTATTCCAGTTAAATAATATTTTGATATATAAATTATAAATTTTTTCGTACTATTTATGGTTTATTTTAAACATGCCTTCATGTCCTCTATATTGTGGATATATGATAGCATCATTTGTGGAAATGTGGACTACCGCCACCTCAATGTAATATGATTCGTTCACGCTATACATGGAATGAATTCAGGATAATTTTAATAAACATATATAACATATATGACATATATATGATACTGTAATTATAATATAATTATTTATCATACACTTTTCAATATTTTAATATGAAAAAGAAAACACAAGCAGTGCTCATATGGACATATGACCTACCATCTTCATGAATAGTGTGTTCCATTTCATTTATATATATATATTATATATATTTATAAAATAAATATATATGATATATATTTCATTTAATTCAATCTAGAAGTATGTAAATCATTATCTATGTAATATGGTCAAGAAAAAAAGTCAAACCACAAATAATAATCAAAATGATTATTACCCAAAATGTTTCTTTAACTTGGAATTATTAATCAACTTATATTATAAATTCATAAAAAACTAATCTATGGCATTATAAATATTATTATTCTATTTTTATAATTTAATAATATTTTTAAAACCATTATACTAGTGTTCTGGAAACGTACGGAAAGTATTAGACCTAAGGTAAGGGAATTTCCACTCACTTTTAATTTTCATGTGATATAAGAAACATTGACAACTTATTTATCATTTGTAGTGTCTACTCTACCCCTATTAAATTTCATATCATGAATACATTTATTTCATTTTTATTTAAAGATTCATTTGATGATGTTGTTCTTATGATTTAAATGTTCAAAGTGGTATGGGATTCTTGGAATGTTTAGTCAATTAATCATTTCTCCATTTCAAAATTCTTGATATTATTTTACATAACTATTTATATAGATATAAAGGGATTATGAAGGAAATTTTATGTATATTTTTATTCTCATTCAAATGTTTTCAAAAGGAATATTTATATGGTATTAAGTAAGGGATAATTACACAATATCATTGTTAACCATGATTTTTTATATGTAAGTATTTATTGGGGTTTGTTTATCATCTATTCCCATTTTTTTATAGAAATGATTTTATAAAATATTTTACTATTCCCCTATGTATGGTTAAACTCATTTTTACCCATTTTTTATTTCACACTACATAGTTTGAAAGGAATATTTATTTTTTTTCAAACAAGGTAATTTTTTATTTTTCTGACAAAAAGTATGAGAAGAATGTTTTTTTTAACTTATACAACATGAACATATTTTTAGATTTTTATGAATCCATATTTCCATGAAGCTTACATTATACGTTTTCATTGTTATATTCAAATAAATTCCATTCTTTTAAAAGTCCATCACTATTTAAGAAATGAAAATATTTAAGAAGAAAAAATATTTTTCCTCAAGAATCAATTTTAAGTGTTTTATCAAAATTATTATCCACCAAAGATAAAATTCCATTGTAATATACCTAATATTCTTATTTTTTGTTTATGCTTATGCTATTTATGAAATCCATTTTTTACACTAGATTATGTTATGATGGAGTGATGTTTAAGAAATCCATTTTTTCTATTGGGTTATGCTATGATGGGTGATTTATGTTTTTGTGGCACACATAATAATGATTTCGTTAAGAGATTAGTGGGACGTATATCACCCTACAGTGCATTGGATAAATATTTATATCTCATGAGATAGAAATAAAGGACCTTGTTCACCAATATGGTTATGGGAGTGAACCATGACTACCAATATGGTTATGGGAGTGAATAATGACCACCAAGATAGTTTTGGGAGTTAACCATGACTACCAAGATGGTTATGAGAGTGAACCATGACAACCAATATTGTATAATAAGTGAACCTATACAACTAAGATATCATTGGAAGCAATTCCTTGACTACTTTTGGAATCATTATTATATTCTTATGTGTCTTCCACAATTCCGTGATTTATTTCTACATTATGCTCACATGGATTATGTCATACATTTACTTATGATTCAGTTCTTATAAAATTCTAACCTTTATACCATGATTAATTATTTAGATCTTTTACATGATGGATGTGATCTCTTATTTTCATGATCATGTTATTATACCCTATTATTTTAGTTATGCTTACGTGTCTCCCTTATTTACCCTTATTGAGCATTTAAGATCACCCCTTTTCATGTTTCCTTCCCCAAGTTATGATGAAAGGTTTATAGTAGAAGTAATAAATGTGGAGATCTTTATGGGAGATGTTGATGTTATTTTATCATGATAGATTATTTTTTTCTATGTTTCCAAATACACTAAACTATTACATCCCTCAGGCATGTTGTTTTGTAATGTACAAAATATTCAGCTAAAATGATGTAATATCTATGTATGTTAAGCCACGATTTACATAGTTTGTATCCGTGGAAAGGTTTAGTTAACATTTGAATACTAGGATGATAAAAATTTAGAGATATCCCTAGGTATATTTCAAATCATATGTCTTGGGATGTCTCTAAGAAAAATTATAAGTATGAGTCAATGTTTAGGAAAATGTCCTAAAATTTTTGCAATGGATAGGGTAAGTGGTTTCCTAGAAATACATACATGTATGGATACTATATGTGGATGTGGTTATAGAATAGAAGTAACTTGGATTAAAAACTCTAAAATTATATTCTAGGCCTGACATGGGTTAATCTAGTACACGACAACGAGCCCTGCTGCACACCTAGTTTGACACTCCTAGGGGATATGCTTTGAAAATTCACAAACTCTACCCAAATCATAATTATGGATTTGAATAGAATATGACAGTGAATATAAAAGTAAAAACCTGTTGTTTCATATATTAAATAACGTTTTATATGTTAAATATCCAATAAGTTAATTTTCATGATTATGTGATTCCTTGGTATGATAATTGTTTCTTAATCAATTATTCCTAGTTTTAGTCAATGGAGGGAACAAGAAAGAGCTATATTAATAATTTGTATGATGGAAATTTGTTTTTGAGTAGTCAAAAGGGATTATCACTAGAGTGTAAGATGTTGTGATCATGCCTAATTAGATTTCAAGGTACATGATCAAAAACGGGTACATTAACCAACTCCCAGACCCACCAAGGAGGATAAAGAATAACATCACTATGAGTTCGGGTAATAGATACCGTAGAGGAAAGATGATTAGGTACCCTATGTTTCATGAATGTGGAAATAATCACATCAGTGATTGTTTTTAAAGATCAATAATATGTTTTTAATGTAGAAAAAAAGGACACGAAGATAGTTAATAAATGGGGAAAACGAAGAGTTCAGTTAATGTAAGGGAAGAGAATACTCCCATCCCTAATACATCATTGAAGGTTAAGTGTTTTATGTATAGAGTGAACATTCATTATGCAACTCAATGTTCCAAAATGAGAGATTTTGAATGGAGTTGGAAAGGTGGTGTGAGTAATGGATTAATTTCTGATGATGAGGAGACTACATATAAAATGTTAACAGAATAAGGTATTATGTATACTGGTTAATGGAATAAGGATAAAGAAAATTATACATATTTTCATGTATTGGGAATCAAAAAAATGTTATATGAATGATGAAATATGCAAGTATTTTTCAAATTATTTTTTTGCCCAGTATTCGCAGGATTATATTGAATGTTTTCAAAGGACCGGTCAAGTGATTTAATGAAAAGTTAGAATTTTAACTAAGGGAAGATAACCCTTTATATTTTCCTTATGTTTTAAAAAATTTGTAATGAAATTTTGGATAGGAACAAGTATGTTGGACGATATTGATTACGTCAAAACGGATAAAGTATCTTTTGAAAAAGTAGCCTATAGATGAAGTTTGTAACTTTATTGATTTAAATAATATATCAAGAATCCTTTGAAATAATAAATCATTCATTTTTTCCAAAATTATTTACGGTAATTACGGTTATTACTAGGTTTCAAAAGAATATATGATGAGGTTATTCAAATGTTTGGAATGTGACAACCAAGAGATATTTTGTGATATATGGGGGATCAATATTATGCTGGTTTCTTGGCTTTATTAACACTATTTTGGATTTATTTCATCATTCATAAGTTTTATAAGGTTAACCATTCACGAAATTTCTTTGTTAAACATCGGTTAAACTTTTTTATGTATTAATGTTGTATTGATAACCCTAGTTAAAAGTTTATTTTGAGATTAAACCTATAAAAATAACTTCAATCTTTTTTTTGGCATAAAATTATTGTGGTTTTAGAAAAGGAAATCATGAATGTCAGGTGACAACCAATCATGTCTAGCATGGTTGTAGGTCATGGACCCATGATCGAAGGACGATAAGGGTTTAATGCCTACCACTAGCCTACACGACGTCCTGGTTAATTTATAATATTTTTTTATGAATATATATTAATGATTAATTAGTAGTGTTTCTTTTTTTTATAGATTAATGGATATTGATTTTGAAGAGACAAATAGTTAAACTTTTCATTATTTTATAGGCCTTGAGATCTATTAAATGTGTATTTTAGTGATGTATTCATCAAAGTTAATTCTTTACATTCATTCATGGATGAAATGGATGTATTAGAAATTGATCAAAGAAAAACCATATTATGAAATCATTTTTTATAGAAATATATCAATAATTACACAATGTTATAAAAGTGAAAAAAAACAATGTTGTCCTAATACCTGAAAATTAGTGGAACTGATGGCCTTTGAAATCATCACTTATTAATGAAATTGTGGCCCTTGATGTTTCTTTGATCATTTACTTTTGTTGTATTGATGACCTAAATTATTCCCTAAAAATATTTATGTTTTTCATCCATGTGAAATCATCACTCCCAACCTATGTTCTCCTATGTGTAAACCTAGTTATATGTTACTTTGGTTTACCATTATGAATCCAAATTTACTTCTATTTGGTATGTTTTAGTGTTTATTTTTATGAATTGTGATTATAAAAATGAAACATTCAATTATTAAACCTTCCATAACCCAAAATAATTTTTATGGGGAAATTAAATTTAAGGGGGGTATAATGTTACTCCTTGAAATTTTGTGAATTATTTTTTTCAAATAAATTTAATCTTTTTGATATTTTTCTAATTTAATGTAACATTGAAAATTGTATATTTTATTTTAATTTACTATTTTTGGCTACATGAGCTAAAAAACATAAATTTTAGCTATATCTACATGGAAAATTGAGGTTTTCTTTTGTTACATGCACTTAATAATTTCCTCGATGGCTTGCGTAACACACATGACTGAGTCTTAGAGAAGAATAATATATTATTAAAATAATTTTTAACCTATCTATTAAATTAGATTTTATGAATATTATTCACCAAAATATATAAATATATGGTTTCCACATAATTTAAAATGAATTAATTAGTTACCAATTATTTGGAAATGAATATCAGAACCAATTGAATACAAATATAGTATTTTTATAGAAAACTTTTATTATGATCTCAAGATGTTTAAATCCTAATAAATTAAATTAATAATTAATTTTAATTTAATATATATTTTTTATTTCCAAATATATATTTTTATATGCATCCAATAGATTTCATAGTCATAAGATAAGAATAAAACAAATTTAACACATAAGACCCATTATTTTTATTAAGTTAGTTTTACTGTCTCGTAATGGAAAACCCTTTTTAAATAAAATTTTTGACAACTTTATAGATTTAATATGCAAAACATTACATCATATTTTAAATCAAAACATAAAAATTAGGTTAGGATAATTTTTTTGGTATTTTTCTTTATGGTTTCATTTTTTAATCAATAGTTAAAAATAATGGATTTTAATTAAAAATGTAATTTTGTATATTTTATTTATATAGATAGATTATTATTTTATATTATTTTATAGTGTAATTAAACTATTATTTTATCATTTAATTAAATTTAGGTCATTGTAACCAATTAAATATTGAAATTTGATGTAAAATCTATGTAAATTTTTAATGTTTCACTTTAGATACCCGCTTTTTAGTTTTTCCTACCGAATTAACTTTAAATCTAATTTCAAGATTATGTGAATTAAATTAGGTTAAATATATTACATATTTATCAATAGAAGTTCAAAATTATTTCTTAAGGTTAATTTCATTTTTATATACAAAAAAAGTTAATATGGTAAAACAAATTACTGTTGTATAGGTAAAATTTTCAAAAGGGTTAAAATTAAAACTTATAAGATTATAATGCCTTAGAACTAAAAAATTTAAATACTGGATGAAGTGTTTATAGACCCTAAATGTCCAATATAACATTAATTTTCAAGTGAAATTTGTGTAATTAAGTTCCACCTCTATATGGTTATCTTATAATAAAAAATAATCAAAAAATTAACCACTTGAACCCACCTCTCCTAAAGTATAAATAACAAACCCCACCTCCCCATTACGACCAAAAAATTATTTTAGCTCTTTATATCTCTAAATAAACCTTTACTACTCACTTAGACCATGTCTAAGTACTTTTGGTCTCACAAAAATTCCAATACATGGTCCTCAAGGGTCTTTCAATGAGGGGATATTCTAGAGGTAATTTTCTCAAAGTACCTCTCTTAATTTTCTTTCGTTTTCTACTTTATACTCACCTACTTCTTCCATAAATGAATTATAACTCATGAATCATATATATAATTTATTTTTTTGTTTATAATTTAATATCTAATATCCATATCATTTCTTACCTCTTATTATTCAAAGAAACAAAATAGGTGTACATGTTATTCCATTTAATCGACAAAATTAATATTGTTTTTATTATTTTTCCATTACCACATTAAAAGATATTATTAAAACTATTCTTATTTTTAAATAATATTTTCAATATTTACAATATAACCTATTTAATATATTTTTTTGTTTTATATTAAACATACTTACATGCCTTCTGTACTGAGGATAAATGATAACATCATTTTCTGCAATTATAGACTATCGCCCCCTCAAAGCGATGTGATTCGTTCACTCTATACATGAAATATCTTATGGATAATTTTAATAACCTTATGTAACATATATTAAATAGATATGATACTATAATTATAATATATTTATGTGTCATACACTTTTCGATATTTTAATATGATAAAGAAAACTAAAACAACGTTCATGCATACATACGACCTGCCATCTCCCTCAATGGTGTGTTCCATTTCATTTATATCTATAGTATATATATAAATATACTGAATATAGATGATATATAATTAAATTTTTACATTATTAAATGTAATTAAGTCATGATATGATTAATATTATTGTCAATAATGATTCAAAACATGTACAATAAACAAAGATATTATTACCGAAAACATTGCTTTAACTGGGACTTATTTGTAAATGGTTTATATAAAGTCATAAATGAATAATATATGATGTCATAAATTTTATTATGATTCTGTTATAAGTTAATATTATTTTAAAAACCATTATACATGAGTTTTTGACATGTATAGAGAGTATTAGACCTAAGGTAATGGAATTTTATCTCACTTTCAATTTTAAGGAGATATAAGCCATGTTAACCACCTATTTCTTATGTGTGTTGTATGTACTTACCCTATTATATTTCATATCCTGAAAACATTTACCTCCATTGTAATTGAACATTAATTTTAATATAACAGCCTTATTAGTTAAATGTTAAAATTTTTATGGGATGCTTTGAATGTTTAAAGAATTATTCCTTTCTCTATTTTAATATTCATGTTATTATTTGAAATATCTAGTTATATTTATATAAATGGATTATAAAGGAAATATTATGTCAAATTTAAAATTCACTAATTATTTTAAAAGGATACTTTTTATTATTTTATGTAATGGATAATACCACAATCTCATTATTATCTGAGATTGTTTGTATGTAAGAATTTACGGGGGTTTATTTATCATACATGTAAACATTTTATAAAACTTATTTCCTAATATCTTTTAATATTACCATAGTGATGTTTAAAGACATTTAAACCATTTTTTCCTTTTCACTAAATGGTTTCAAAGGAATCTTTAACTTGTTTTCCAAATAAGTTACTTTTTGACTCATTTGAGAAAAGTACACGAAGAATGTTTTTCTTTAACTTATACGGCATTAATGAATTTTTACATTTACATGACTCTTTATTTTAATGAATATTCCATTAAAATATTTCATTGTTATCTTCAAATAAATTAATTTATTTTAAAATTTCATGGTATTTTAGGAAAAGAAAACATTTTTTAAGAATAAAGGATATTTTCCTCAAGAATAAATTTTAAGTCTTTTTATAAAAATTATATTCCATTTAAGAATAAATTCATTTGTAATAAACCTATTATTCTTATGGATGGTTTATGTTTAGGCCATTTCTGAAATCTATTTATTTCCCCTAGACTATGTTATGATGGAATGATGTTTTTGAAACCCAATTTATCCACTGGGTTAGGCTATGATAAGTGTTTTTTGTTTTTTGGCACACATAAGAATTATTTTATTACAAGATTAGTGGGACCTATATCTCCCTCAAGTGAATTAGGTAGTGATTTATATCTCATGAGACATACATGAAGGACCTTTTCCACCAAGATCGTTATGGGAGTAAACAATGACTACCAAGACGGTTATGGGAGTGGACCATGACTACCAAGATGGTTGTGGAGTGAACCATGACTACCAAGATGGTTCTGGGAGTGAACCATAACTAACAAGACAGTATAGTAAGTGAAACCATATTACCATAATGGACTTTGAAGCAATTCCTTGAGTACTATGGAAATAATTTTTATATTCTTATGTTTCTACCAAAATTTCATGTTTTATTCCTATGTTATGATTTCATGGCTTTTGTCCTTAATTTCTTTATGATTATTTCCTTATAAACTACCATTATTTATTCCATGATTCATGATTATGATCTTTGACATGTAGGTTATTATTTCATATTTTCATGATGATGTTATTATACCCAATTCTCATTTTTATGATTACATGTCAGCATTATTTACCCTTAGTGAGCATTTAAACCCACTCATTTTCATGATTCCTTCCCCATGTTATGAAGAATGGTTTTGGGTAGAAGTAATAAAGGTGGATATATTTATGGGATATGTTATATCTCTTTCATCAGATATATGACTTTGTTTCCATGTTTCCGAAAACAATAAATTATTACGGTTCTTGGGGGTGTATTTTTAGTAATGTGCTAAATATTCATTTAAAAGATGCAATATCCATGTATGTTAATCTCGTGTCACTATATATATGACTCCTAATTCTATGATAGTTCTTATAAAATATTATTACTATTATTTATTTTAATCAAATGTTATTATATGATTGTACTATATTATCATGATGACATGTTATGATTGTCATATTTTTGACTTCTCTATTATGTGTATTTACCTTTCCAGGGAGATATTATCTTGGTATTAATGACAGGAAAAATATAATGGTATGATTACCCCTTATAGGTAGAGCTTACATGACATACATCAATGACAAAAGTTTACATATACAAAAGGTAAGATCTTGAATTCCATTTAGCCCGAAAAAAACTCGATGCCTTGAGGATTCCATGTAACATAGTGAGACTTGATATATTTTGGATGATTTGTATCATATTCACTCAATGCCCCGAATATTTTGAGTAATATATCGCTACCCTTATGGATAGTTCATGATAACATTAGATATATTTGATTATACATCCAATAGGGAGCTGAAGTAGGTACGAATGAGGCTTGTGGTGACTTAGTTAGCACATGGGTGCTCAATATATGATTATTTATTATTGATTTTGTATTTTATGTTGACATTAAATAAACATGTTATACCTTTTCACACTATTAAGGATGAAATTGTGGTTTCCTACTAGTTTTCATTACTCACACCCTACATGGGAATTTAGATATACGCACAGACTTTATGAATAAATATCTACGGGAAAGGGGTCCATGGAAGACCGTCGAGTTATAGATCAAGGAACTGGTGGTGGTATTAGGACAGTCTCAATAGGATTTCTATATAGTTGTTTTTATTTATGTATTTTTAATTTATACTCTAGTTTTATTTCCACATTAATGTCTCGTTTATATATTATATGACTTGTGTTTCATCTGTTATTTCAAATTTATTCTGTTTTTACTCATAGTTATTTATATTTATTATTATGGGTGTATGGCTATGATGTTGAGGGTATAGTCTCTCCAATTTTATCATTTAAATGCTTTATTCTGGTTGATAACCTCTTTCATATGTGGAGGTGCACATGAGGTCTTGTGACTCTCCAACTCAGACCTAGGGTTTTGGGTTGAGGAATTACAATATGAAAACTCAATATTATCCAGTATCACCTATCCAATTAGTGGAGGTATTATTGTTTCAAATTTATCTTACCATTAACCCTAGTAGGGTCTTAATGTTTGACGTTGGGTCACCCCTCACCTCTGGGTTATTCGTCGTGGTTACCACCAATAAAGAATATCGCACTATTTCCATTATTATCAATTTTTTAGTTTTAGTACACCATAGAGTATAAGAGAGATCCAATAGATTTTGATATGCAATTCCATAACTATTTGATCTTCGGAAGAGTTAGGAGGTTTTTATTTATATTAAGTGGTGTTTATTAAAAACATAATGATAAACGTGATCAATAGAGAATCGTGTATCTGTTCATGATTTTTATTAACTATGTTAATTATATTTAAAATATTCTTATATATATTTCCATTGATTTTATTATTCTCATTTATATTTGTGTATATCATATATATAAAAACTATTATAATAGTTTCAAGGTACGATTTTTTCATTTTTTGTAATATAAATAACAATATATATTATTTTTTTTAAATACATTATAATACATTATTTTTTCCTGTCATTATTTTAATTGAAAAACATTACACTTTATTACATCATATTAAATGATTATTTATAACAGTCTATCAATAAATAATCATTTTGTAGAATTTATAAAGTTTTGTTTATATACTAATTAGAATATGGTGGTTGTATAAATTTTTTGCATTATATATTATTTTATTTATTAATAAACATAAATTATCACATTATCATTAGATTATTTTCCATCATGACTACTCAAAACATTTTGATAAAAACTCTCATATAAGTGAAAGTACTCAAAGTTCTATTTATGTCCCATAACCATCTCTTTACTATTTTTGTTATATCTATTGTAAGTACTTTCTTATGAGTACTTTGGTAAAAACAAATTTATATATGTATACCATAAGGCCTTTCTTGTTTTATATTCTATTTTATTTCATTTTATATTTCACTTTAGTAAAAAAATGTATTTTTATAATCATTAGTGAGATAATTCTCAAAGTAGAGAATAAAAGTTTTTGTAAGAGTGAACATTTTGACCCCAGAGATCACAATTAAAAGAAATTGAGAAAATATATGTTTATAATTGGATAAAAATAGATATTTTAATTTAATTAGATAGACTAATTAAATAATTAAGAAACATAGATATGATTTATATAAGGTTTACATGATATATGTATTGTACTTATACTTGATATCATGGGAAAAAGAAAATTGATAATGCATAAAAGTGGTGTATTAAATCATATTAAACATTTTTTTATATATTTATTAATAATTAATTATAATTATAATTATTAACAAAAATAATAATGTTTAAAATGAGATATAAAATAATTTTTAATTATCTCCATGTAGTTATCATAGGTTTATATTGAAAGTGTTTTTTAAAATTATTTTTTACAATTTATTTTTTGGGTTTAATTGAAAATTATGCTAAATTATGTTTTGACAATTAAATAAACTATATTATATAATTTTAAATCATTATTTTCCTCAATTACATTATAAATTGAAAAAATAATTTCCTTGAAAAATTTAATAGAACAAAAACGTCAATGGTAAAAAGATTTAAAATTCAATGTAATTTATTTTTATTACTATTAATATTAGGCATCTGATGAATGTAGCTTTAGTTATTCAGTATATTTTTTTTACTTCTTATAGATACAAAATTATAAGATTCATATATATTTATAAATATTTAGGTTAAAACTATTATTTATGACTATAATACCTTTGTAGTTCCAGGAATGAAAAATGAGTTCACAAATCATGATTTTCATTTTCCTAGAATAATTACTCCATATAAAAGGGAGAATGTTCCGTACATTCATTAGAGATAGACTATTATTTACTATTATTTTACTTCAAATATTTAATATTGATCTAATTTATTTGTGTGATTTATTTTTTTGAATCACAATATTGAATTTTGTTTTAAAAATATGTATGATATTTGAATGAGATAGAATAATATTTTTCTTAAATAGTGGTATTTACTTCAATGTTCATAGGGTGTTTTTTAATATATTTTAAGGTTTTCGAAGTCAAAAATAAGTGTTTTATTATTCACAAAGAGAAATTGTGTCATTATTAAAATAACATTATCGATCTATAAATATAGACTCTTCAGGAGTTTTGATTTTTATTGGAAGTGATGTCGTTTCCTAAAAAATTAGAAACTCTATATTTATCATACAACAATATCATGGTATAATATAATTATATAGACATGTAATTTTCATATATCGATATTAAATATCAGTGTATGAATGTCCAATATATTTTACAAATATATGCCCAAGGACCATAAAGGATTAGTGTCTTTGGAGACTAGAGACTAAATAATATTATTTCATGATTGATCTTAAACATCTCCCACAATGATCTTCAAATATAGTAATTATCTTTTACATATCTTACATAATACCGTTCTTCATAACTGGGGGATGGAAACATAATAAAGGGTGAGAAAATATTCTCAGTAAGAGTAAACAAGGGAGATATCAATGATCACTATAAAATAACATGACCATAAGTATATTAGAACTTGATATTATGGTTTTAAAATCCATAAATATTATATAACATATCATAATATTCAATCATGTAATAAATCTTAGTATTTTATAAGACATAAATTATAATGGAATTAAAGAACATGATCTACAAGAGAAAATCATTTTAATTGCACAAAAACTAATGTTATATAAGTGATCATTGAAGATAATTTAATTATTCAAGACTTTATCCCAACACTATCATAGTGTATTGGGTTCACTCCCCATTATATCATGTCCATGGTTATGTTTCACTCCCCAAACAATTATAGTGGAAAAATTCCATTACTGAGCTAGGTTCACTTCTCATTCTAATCCTTATTATGTCATGAGATTTCTATATTTACAAAAATCATTGGAGGGATATATAAATATGGTCCCACCCATCAAATAATCATAATAAATTCATATTTCCTCCAAAATATCATAAATCAATCATTATATATCATCTCCCATTATAATTAAATGGGTTTCATAATCATTTCAAAATTTAATCAAAATATAAGATGTGGAATGTAAACAAGTTTCCTAAATATTTCCGTGTCAAAATCATAAACCATAAAAATAAATAATAAGGATTTTAACCTTGGGTAATATCCAAGGTAATTCATATATAACATAAAATAAGTTATAATAAATGAAAATTTCATTAAATTATGATGTAAAATATTTTTTGAGAAAAAATACCTTTTCTTTTTGGAATCAATTATTTATAATGTAAATAATCCAAAAATATTACAGAAAAAATTTATTGTGAATGACCCCTATAAATTTTTAAAATAATCTTAAAATAAATTAGTTTTCATGATTATGGTAAATTCAATCAATCCATTTATGTAAAAAAATATGACTTTTAAATTTTATGAAAAATGTTAAAAATAAATTATTCATAAAAAATAAAATAATATTAATTTTAAACCATTTTTTGAGAAGTTAAAAATGGTTAAAAATAATTTTAAACAATCATGTGATAATATTAAAAATAATTTTTAAAACATTTTAAGAAAAAATTGATATGGAATAAAATATTTATTACTAAAGAGGAAATAAAGTATTTTTTTCATAAAAACATTTTCTCAATCAGTATAATTGAAAAGGATAATAATTTTTTAATATTAGATTAAAAATTCATTAATAACAATATCATAATAAAATTAATTAGATTAATGAGTTATATCTCATGAAATTATATCATTCTAAACTTAGTCATAAAAAATCTGGGTAAACAATGAGATTGTTACATAAAACCATTACTGTTTTGGTAACATTCAAATAATAAATTATTGTATGGGAGATCCTTATATAAATATGTTAATACAGATACAATTATTCATAATATTAATATATTAAATTAATGGTTATTATATACACCATATAAAATAAACAAGTGGTGAATATGGCATGTGTCTCATAGAAATAAAAGTGAAATGATAATCCCTTTCCTAGACTTTGATTTGCTTTGAAAGGACTCTTAAATCATGTATAATAAATTTAAATTTATTATTATTATAAAAAAAATTATTTTACATAATTATACTCTCATATATGATCCACTTATATTATGTCAACAACCATTTATTAAAAATTTCAAATCAATATCATTTTTTAGAGTGCTAACTATTTTGTATTTCATCATAATTCCAATTCAAAAATTATGGTATCTATGATTTGATCATGGTTACATACTCTCATGAATATGTATGATTATATAAATATAATATATATTAATAATATATATGTATATTCATCTTTAAAAATTAAATATTGAAAGATGATTCACATTGTTCATAGAGAAGGTAGATCTTATGTATGCATGAACGCTGTTTTCATTTACAAAAAATAGAAAGAATGATATATATTATTTTACCATTACCAAACCATATATATATATATAATGAATTATATATATATACATATATTAATTCTATCATTATTAACATCTATATATAGAAACAAATTAAATCACGTTGCTTTGTGGAGGTGGTATTCTACACGTACTAATTAGTAGTTGTCATTTTCCAACATATAAGAATGTAAGAATGTACATATGGTGTTTTAATTTCAAATTCATAATTATGTCATGAATAATATATATAAACATGAAACATTTCATAATAACTGTTCATGAACAATCTTGATCGAAATTGAATTATATCTCTACGTGGAAGTGGTAGTCTACATGTATGAACTTGCGCTTTTTTCACATTTCATTTAATGAAGAATAGGGTGAATAACTGTGGTTACATAATAATTATAATGTTTAAGTATATTAAGGATACTAAATTAAATATTTAATGATGAATATAATAGATATTTTGGAGGTAGATGAATAAATAAATTGAAAATGGTCAGGTATGAGGAATTGCTCTTTTTCAGTAGGCCTTCTGTATATGATTTCTTAAGGACCCATATAATGATATTTTAAGAATATTATAAACTCTAATTAATGTATATTATTGTTTTTAACATAATATAATGTATTTTTTCAAAATATATAGACCAAAATCATATAAATAATATAATGGAACAGTGTCCTTTTATAAGTGGTAGAGATGAAACACTTGGAATTTCATGAAAGATTAAAATATTATAACACCATAATCAAGAAAAATACTTCTAAATAGCTAGATATTCTATTTTGAGATCATGTGAGATCTATATATGGGAAAACAACATTATTTAGATAATTTTTATTTTCCAACATACCATTATCTTTTGATTTAATTCCCAGTAAACCCATTTTAACCTTAATTGTGGTAACAAATTTTTCATAATTTTACTATTACTTATAGTCATAAATTAAGTTGAAATTATCAAATATATTACTCATTTTTTTTCAAAATATTTAATCCATTTTATCAAATTCAGTTCATGGATGTTGATTAATTTAACAAAAAATTAAAAGCATAAAATATGATGAAAAGAGGGTTTCAATAAAAATGTTTTCTTAAGTATAAAAATTTTTTTGTACCAAAATCCACCATAAAATTAGTTATAATAGAATTAATTTGATTAATAATACTGTTAATGAACTTATTTTACTAATAAAATATTTTTTGTAAAATAATAAAATCTGTATGTGTTGGAAATGAAAATATTGTTTTCAAAAGAAATTAGTATTTTTCATTTTTTATTGAAAATTAAATTATTTCATTAAATTATATAAATTTCAATCTAATATAATTTTGAATTAATAATGAAAAAAATAAAATAAAATTTCTATTAGTGTTAATAAAAATTATATTGATTTCCAAAAAAAATATTAAAATCAATTTTTGAGGAAAATTTATTTCTAAACATATAAATATTTTACTAAAAATTGAGAACTGTTTTAGCAATTAATTATCATTATATAAAACATTTATACATAATTTAAAAAATTAGTTTATTCATTTTTCTACCTCCATTTTATTGGATAGTTTATAACATTAAACTATATTGTAGTTAATTTAGACACGGTGTTCAGTGTATTGAAAATTATCATATTAATTAAATGTATTCTAAGCGAAATATATCTTAAAATCTTGGGGTGTTACATTCTTACCCACTTAAATTAAATTTCACCCTGAAAATTAAATCACATATTTATCAAATAAAATGAGTTTATCTATGTTTCGTTATATCCTCATGTTCCAAAGGAGCTTCTTTAAATTGTTGCTTCCTCCTGAGAACTTTAACCAGGTTAGTAGTATTATTCTTTAGCACATTATATCTATGATCAATGATTTATACTGGTTATTCTTCAAATGAATATCATGATCCAATGGAATATATAAGTAATTTAGTATGTAACGACCCGAAATTTTTTAAAGAAATTTTGTTTCCTAATTTTATGTGTTATTGTTATACTCAACAAAAATGTTTTATTTGATAAACATGATTATAATTAAAATGAGATCAGTGGGTTTTGACTATTATATAACCATCGGTCAACATGACCGCTGTGAACAAAATGTTTTGATTATTGTCTCTAAAAATAAGTAATCTTGGTTAATTATTATAGAAAGAAGATTTGATGGCCTCACCTAGTAGTCTTGGACCGATCGAAGCCCATCTAACAGAGCTTGGGAAGGAGGTAGCACCACTGGGCTTTGCTCTGGATCAAATCCAAGCCGAACTTCATCATGTGAAGCTGGAACGAAATCGCCTTCGTGAGAAGTTCAAACTGATAGAAATTACTACTCGGGCAATGTTGACTGAGCCGCCCCAAGCTTCTATCACCCTAGCACACCTTACTCTTAGGTCCTATGCTGGTATTATAAGGGGTTATGTAACGAGACCGTAACTACCTTGTGTAATCCTTGTTTTAAATAAAATTTGGGATTTCTTCTTATGATGAACTTTATGAATTTTGAAATGACCGGATAAATATAGTATGCATATTTTTGATGAATTTTAGAAAAAGGATATTTTAAATATGTTTATGTAAACCCTAAATAATTAAAAATGTGTAATGATTTTCAAAAAATGGTCTTCTGCAATTATGTTCAGTACTAAATTTAGAGTCTAATAAGATCAACTTGATTTTTGATGAACAGTAAATTATGAATAGTAATTTTATGATTAGGATTAGTAATATGACCAAATGGATTAGTAATCTCACTTAAATAAAGTTTTAAAATAATCTAGGCACCTTTATTAAGTAATGTGATTCAATAAAATAGTTAAATAACGGTTTCATTAATTATTATTCAAGTATTAGTTTTTTCGGGTGAATAGTGTTTTTTAATTAAAAATTTAATTAAAAATAATTAGAAAATTATTTTTATAAAAATGACTTTATTTTTGAACTCAGAGCATCGATATTATGTTATGGTAATTTTTGGGGTTTTTTCTAAAAAAAGTGAATTTTCGATGAATAGTATTTTTATTTAAAAATTAAATTAAAAATATTTAGAAAATTATTTTTATAAAATGGATTTCATTTTTGAAATCGGAGCATTGATATTTAGTTAAGGTGAAAGTTTGGGATTTTTCTGAGAAAGTTGAATTTTTTCAGTGAATAGTAAAAATGCAGTTTTAGGGTTTCGGTATGTTTAATGACATCATAATTGTGTCATGATGATGTCATGAGATCTTTTAAGGTTTGGCCGGCCAAGGGTGATGAATTATTGTTTTGGGGGCCCCATGTGGCCTAACTCCATGATAAATGCCAAGGGAGAGCACATGGGTTTGAGAAAAGCACATGTGAGGTGTCCCTTGGCCATTAATGCCTTGTCCCCTCACTTTCCCTATAAATACCAAGCCCTCCTCTCATCCATTCGACTCCCCACTCATTCCCAACGAATTTCTGGTCTCATAACCTCCCAAGGAGTCCTCCCAAGGTGCCCCCAAGCCCTCAAGGTCCCAACCTTTGAGGTTTAAGAGTTACATTTTAAGGTAAGGGATCCGACCTCTCTCTTTCTTTTCAAGTAATCTCTTTTATGTCTTTTCTTTTATACTCCATGTTCTTATGTTGGAGGATGTTCTTTTATATTCATCCTACTGCCTATTTCATGTTCATATGATGAGATACCCCCCCTTGCTCTCATCAATTCGTTTTAAGAATGTTTAAGTGGCGCCGTTAGGCTGCCGAATTTTTAAGGGATTCTTTCACCTTCCTCGTTTTCAAGTTCTATTTTCATTCAAGTCTTTCATGTTCCTTTTTGTTATATTGGGGTATGATCTCTATATATATCATACTGGACTCTTATTTTCATATGATGAGAGACCCCATTTGATCTCTTCAATTCAGTATTTTGATGTTTTAGGTGGCGCCGTTAGGCTGCCGAATTTTTAAGTGGTTCTTCACCCTTCTCGTTTTGAAGTTCTACTTTCATGTCAATTCTTTCAAGTCCCTTTTTGTTATGTTGGGGTATGATCTCTATATCTATCATACTGGACTCTTATGTTCATATGATGAGAGACCCCATTTGATCTCTTCAATTCAGTATTTTGATGTTTTAAGTGGCGCTGTTAGGCTGCCGAATTTTTAAGTGGTTCTTCACCCTTCTCGTTTTGAAGTTCTACTTTCATGTCAATTCTTTCAAGTTCCTTTTTGTTATGTTGGGGTATTATCTCTATATCTATAATACTGGACTCTTATGTTCATATTATGAGAGACCCCATTTGATCTCTTCAATTCAGTATTTTGTTGAAGTTTAAGTGGCGCCGTTAGGCTGCCGAATTTTTAAGTGGTTCTTCACCATTCTCGTTTTTCTACTTTCATGTCAATTCTTTCAAGTTCCTTTCTATTATGTTGGGGTATGATCTCTATATCTATCATACTGGAATCTTATGTTCATATGATGAGAGACCCTATTTGACCTTGTCAATTCAATTTTGTTGATGTTTAAGTGACGCCGTAGGGCTGCCGAATTCTCACAGGAGAAATCTTTTTTTCTTCCTTTCATGATCTTCATTTCATATGGTATATTTTCAAATTTCATTACCATGTTCTTAAATCTCTTATATTTTGTCCCTCTACTGTTTTATGGGTCATTTATGAATGTTAGACCCATGTCCCCTCTCTTCCCAATGTTTTCTAAAACCTTGTAACATAGCCGTTATGCTGCAGAATTTTCGTCTCAAAATGCCTCTCTCTCTTCTCTAAAAATTATTTTATGTTATAAACTGAATACTCAAAGCTCTTATTTCTACAGGGGTATTCACATATATATCAAAATGTTCTATTTTAAATTCTGGTAATTACATACATGAAACCCTCTTTCCCTTTCCGTGGGTTTGAAGTGACGTAAAGATCATGTCTTTAAAGCAGTTTTTAAAACGTTATGATTATGAAATGAAACCCATTTATTTTATGCTATATGGGTTATTTATGAAATGTTTGATGATGATATATGTGGCTCACATGATAATAAAGGCAAATTTAAGGGTGCGCCCTGATAGCGCTCCAATGCATTGGGTAATGATGTAACCACTAGAGATTACAATTTTCAGGATACCTTGGTGAATAACCTTGGTAATTTTAAAATGACACCTTGGGGATGGACCTTGGTGATATGTTCATGATTGTATATGTTAAATGATGTAGCCACATCTTCAAGTTATGAAAAAGTTTTATTTTTATTATGATATGCCTCATGATTTCATTTTCACGCATTAAAGTTCTTTCCATGACTTCATTGATGTATCTCAAGTTCATATGTAAAATGTTTCACTTGTTTCCCTTGCTGGGCCTTCTGCTCACCCTTCCTTTTGATGTATGTCCCCAGGTTATGAGATGCAGTAATGAGCCTAGGGTGAACATGAGGAGAATCCTTTCAAGTGTTTAAGAAGAATGTTTTTTTTGTTTCATGTTTTATGTTCCTTGTTTCCAAAACACTAAACCTTAAAGATCCTCAGTTCTGTGTAATGGAATGAAAAGTTATGTTATAAAAAGACGGGATGCTATAGTTGGTATCAAAGGATGGTTTAGTTATTTGTGGAAATTAGGATATGAAAACTCTAGGAGGAACCCTATAGAAAAGTTTAATATAGGAAATCTTCCTGGTATTTTGGTGAGTATTGAGTAAGGGGTTGCCAAGCAAATACATCCCTGTCTGGATACGAGCAGGTAGAGGTGGCTCTGTCACAGATGTACATAGGGGTAAAACCCAAAAACACCACTTTGAGCTAGACTCGAACGGGAACTGGTACACGACAACGGGCCTTGCTGCACTCTTGGTTACGACACTCCCGGGGGATATGCTTTGGTAAATTCATAAGCTTGGTATGAACCATTGTTAAAGGAACAAATATAAAATAAAATAAAGGTTCACATAAGAATATATGATCATTCATAACCTAGATGGGAACCTAGGAGATCACAAGTAAGGGTATACCTTTCATATACAAGTTATCCTTATATGCTTTCAGTTCCTTTTCATGATTATTAGCTAAGTACTTAAGCCCCTAATTATGCTTTCTCTTCTTAGTTAATGGTGGGAAATGGAAGAACATGTTCCGACAACCAATGTGATAGGAAATGCGACGATTTTCATATTAATATGACAGGGATGATTAGGGGATTAAAATATGATTATTATTTTGGAAGACGTTCATTATTTTGGGAACCATATTTGATCGAGGTAAATAGATTACTACGATATTTTCATTGAGGAGTAAGGTTGACTTATATTTTGAAGAATCGATGAATTTAAGGTGAACTTATAGTAATTTAGGTTACTTATGGTAATGACTAACCTATCTTGGGTAAAATTTGTTTAGGTTAGCTACTTTTTATAAGATGTTAGGAGTGGTTGATGTTGTCTGGAGATGAACAATGAAGTTGTTTTGGAAGACTATGTTATCAAATCCTTATTGTATTTGGGTTTCAATCTTAGTTTTGTTTGTTTTGAGGAATTTTAAGGACCGTTATTTATGGAATGGTCTATGATGAACTTTGGGTAGTACCATGGAACTTTGATGATTTAAAAGTAGTTTCCATTCCTATGGGATTCTTTCTTTTTGAAGAGTTGTTTTACCTTAACCTTTCTATTTTTGGGATAATGTTTAAAGATAGAAGAAATAGATAGTTAATCTTTTGTAGATTATGTGATTCTATAGAAGATGATTCTTATGCTTTTATGAGACCAAGTGTCTTTGAATTCTCATCATTTGGAGAAAAGATTAGTGTTGGTAGGGACTTGTTAAAGGATGAAACTCTACTTGAAGGTAGGTATATTTTCTTATGTTTTTGTTCTATGTAGTAAATTAAATCCTCAAAATTATGAAAAGAAACGTAAAACAAAAATGTTGTTGGTTTACGTTTCCTACTAGGTAATCAAAGACCGTTTACACACATCATAAGTTTGGGATTTTCTCATGGTTAGCTTTCTCCTAATCATGTTCTCTATCACTCTCCCTCAGAACTTGACCCTTTGTTTTTTCCTCCATGTCCATGTTTTCCTACATGGAACCCTAGTGTGGGTTAACTCGGGTGACCATTGTACTTCCCTTTCTTTATTTTAATGTAATAGTTTTACTGACTCCTTTTCCGATGTGGGACTTTCAATGAAATTTCAAAACCCAATTTTAAAATTGCGAGGACGCAATTTCTTAAGGGGGGAAGATTGTAACGACCCGAAATTTTTTAAATAAATTTTGTTTCCTAATTTTATGTGTTATTGTTATACTCAACAAAAATGTTTTATTTGATAAACATGGTTATAATTAAAATGAGATCAGTGGGTTTTGACTATTATATAACCATCGGTCAACATGACCGCTGTGAACAAAATGTTTTGATTATTGTCTCTAAAAATAAGTAATCTTGGTTAATTATTATAGAAAGAAGATTTGATGGCCTCACCTAGTAGTCTTGGACCGATCGAAGCCCATATAACAGAGCTTGGGAAGGAGGTAGCACCATTGGGCTTTGCTCTGGATCAAATCCAAGCCGAACTTCATCATGTGAAGCTGGAACGAAATCGCCTTCGTGAGAAGTTCAAACTGATAGAAATTACTACTCGGGCAATGTTGACTGAGCCGCCCCAAGCTTTTATCACCCTAGCACACCTTACTCTTAGGTCCTATGCTGGTATTATAAGGGGTTATGTAACGAGACCGTAACTACCTTGTGTAATCCTTGTTTTAAATAAAAATTGGGATTTCTTCTTATGATGAAGTTTATGAATTTTGAAATTACCGGATAAATATAGTATGCATATTTTTGATGAATTTTAGAAAAAGGATATTTTAAATATGTTTATGTAAACCCTAAATAATTAAAAATGTGTAATGATTTTCAAAAAATGGTCTTCTGCAATTATGTTCAGTACTAAATTTAGAGTCTAATAAGATCAACTTGATTTTTGATGAATAGTAAATTATGAATAGTAATTTTATGATTAGGATTAGTAATATGACCAAATGGATTAGTAATCTCACTTAAATAAAGTTTAAAATAAACTAGGCACCTTGATTAAGTTATGTGATTCAATAAAATAGTTAAATAACGGTTTCATTAATTATTATTCAAGTATTAGTTTTTTCGGGTGAATAGTGTTTTTTAATTAAAAATTTAATTAAAAATAATTAGAAAATTATTTTTATCAAAATGACTTTATTTTTGAACTCAGAGCATCGATATTATGTTATGGTAATTTTTGGGGTTTTTTTTTAAAAAAATGAATTTTCGATGAATAGTGTTTTTATTTAAAAATTAAATTAAAAATATTTAGAATTTTTTTTTTATAAAATGGATTTCATTTTTGAAATCGGAGCATTGATATTTAGTTAAGGTGAAAGTTTGGGATTTTTCTGAGAAAGATGAATTTTTTCAGTGAATAGTAAAAATGCAGTTTTAGGGTTTCGGTATGTTTAATGACATCATAATTGTGTCATGATGATGTCATGAGATCTTTTAAGGGTTGGCCGGAAAAGGGTGATGAATTATTGTTTTGGGGGCCCCATGTGGCCTAACTCCATGATAAATGCCAAGGGAGAGCACATGGGTTTGAGAAAAACACATGTGAGGTGTCCCTTGGCCATTAATGCCTTGTCCCTTCACTTTCCCTATAAATACCAAGCCCTCCTCTCATCCATTCGACTCCCCACACATTCCCAACGACTTTCTGGTCTCATAACCTCCCAAGGAGTCCTCCCAAGGTGCCCCCAAGCCCTCAAGGTCCCAACCATTGAGGTTTAAGAGTTACATTTTAAGGTAAGGGATCCGACCTCTCTCTTTCTTTTCAAGTAATCTCTTTTATGTCTTTTCTTTTATACTCCATGTTCTTATGTTGGAGGATGTTCTTTTATATTCATCCTACTGCCTATTTCATGTTCATATGATGATAGAACCCCCCTTTCTCTCATCAATTCGTTTTATGAATGTTTAAGTGGCGCCGTTAGGCTGCCGAATTTTTAAGGGATTCTTTCACCTTCCTCGTTTTCAAGTTCTATTTTCATTCAAGTCTTTCAAGTTCCTTTTTGTTATATTGGGGTATGATCTCTATATATATCATACTGGAATATTATTTTCATATGATGAGAGACCCCGTTTGATCTCGTCAATTCAGTATTTTGATGTTTTAAGTGGCGCCGTTAGGCTGCCGAATTTTTTAGTGGTTCTTCACCCTTCTCGTTTTGAAGTTCTACTTTCATGTCAATTATTTCAAGTTCCTTTTTGTTATGTTGGGGTATGATCTCTATATCTATCATACTGGACTCTTATTTTCATATGATGAGATACCCCATTTGATCTCTTCAATTCAGTATTTTGATGTTTTAAGTGGCGCCGGTAGGCTGCCGAATTTTTAAGTGGTTCTTCACCCTTCTCGTTTTGAAGTTCTACTTTCATGTCAATTCTTTCAAGTTCATTTTTTTTATGTTGGGGTATGATCTCTATATCTATCATATTGGACTCATATGTTCATATTATGAGAGACCCCATTTGATCTCTTCAATTCAGTATTTTTTTGAAGTTTAAGTGGCGCCGTTAGGCTGTCGAATTTTTAAGTGGTTCTTCACCATTCTCGTTTTTCTACTTTCATGTCAATTCTTTCAAGTTCCTTTCTATTATGTTGGGGTATGATCTCTATATCTATCATACTGGACTCTTATGTTCATATGATGATAGACCCTATTTGACCTTGTCAATTCAATTTTGTTGATGTTTAAGTGACGTCGTAGGGCTGCCGAATTCTCACAGGAGAAATGTTTTTTTCTTCCTTTCATGTTCTTCATTTCATATGGTATATTTTCAAATTTCATTACCATGTTCTTAAATCCCTTATATTTTGTCCCTCTACTGTTTTATGGGTCATTTATGAATGTTCGACCCATGTCCCCTCTCTTCTCAATGTTTTCTAAAACCTTGTAACATAGCCGTTATGCTGCAGAATTTTCGTCTCAAAATGCCTCTCTCTCTTTTCTAAAAATTATTTTATGTTATAAAGTGAATACTCAAAGCTCTTATTTCTACAGGGTTATTCACATATATATCAAAATGTTCTATTTTAAATTCTGGTAATTACATACATGAAACCCTCTTTCCCTTTCCGTGGGTTTAAATTGACGTAAAGATCATGTCTTTAAAGCAGTTTTTAAAACGTTATGATTATGAAATGAAACCCATTTATTTTATGCTATATGGGTTATTTATGAAATTTTTGATGATGATATATGTGGCTCACATGATAATAAAGGCAAATTTAAGGGTGCGCCCTGATAGCGCTCCAATGCATTGGGTAATGATGTAACCACTAGAGATTACAATTTTCACGATACCTTGTTGAATAACCTTGGTAATTTTAAAATGACACCTTGGGGATGGACCTTGGTGATATGTTCATGATTTTCTATGATAAATGATGTAGCCACATCTTCAAGTTATGAAAAAGTTTTATTTTTATTATGATATGCCTCATGATTTCATTTTCACGCATTAATGTTCTTTCCATGACTTTATTGATGTATCTCAAGTTCATATGTAAAATGTTTCACTTGTTTCCTTTGCTGGGCCTTCTGCTCACCCTTCCTTTTGATGTATGTCCCCAGGTTATGAGATGCAGTAATGAGCCTAGGGTGAACATGAGGAGAATCCTTTCAAGTGTTTAAGAAGAATGTTTTTTTTGTTTCATGTTTTATGTTCCTTGTTTCCAAGACACTAAACCTTAAAGATCCTCAGTTCTGTGTAATGGAATGAAAAGTTATGTTATAAAAAGACGGGATTCTATATAGTACATATAGAGTTTTATAAAAGTATTTTCTAATCAGAGATACATGTAACATGTCTTGAACAAAGGTGAGGTTTGGTGGAAGCAAGTGGCAATAACCGACTATCCCTACCCAATCACGAATCTCAAAATTAAATATATAACTAAGGAACATATTTCCCTTATTTTTAAATCATAAAATTTTTCAATATGGAAATTTATAGGAATACTGTATCATAAAATTTGAATTCTATATTTCACCAATGATTGTTAACTTAAATTTTATATCGAATCTAACCTTCCATAATGTTCTATTAATTGTTATTGACCTTATCTACCATTTATTCAGATAATTAAGGTCTCAATTTTATTATATATGTATCTAAAACAAATAAGATTGTATTTATATACTTATTTATATATAATTCGTCATAAGGATCTATCTGAATGCTCGAGTGAAAGCTATTGCAATAAGTTAATTAGACAAGAGGAAGGTTTTGATCCAAACCACCCTTAAAATCCATTATATATGACATGATAATATCATATAGATTTTTAATGGTTATCTAATACTAACCATATGTTTGAGGATTATGTCATGTAAATAAGCAAAACTCTGAATACAGATCTTATTAAAGACTTCACCATAACATCTGGGTAAACCACAGATCCCTATCAGATACAACAGAATGGCGTACTACATGAATCATTACCTCTTAATTCATATATATTATTTCAATATATTAAGAGAGAAATATTATCTTTTATAAATGAATTATTCCTAATTATAAAGGTGATCGACTATAACCTAAATAGATTTATTCCATTTATACATTTTCAGGAGTACTGTGATAAAATACGTTGTAATATTTTCACATTTCCATTAAGGTATGGGTGATGGTTTTAACATCACCTAAGATTATATCACTCAGCCTAAAATTTCTAACATACCAAGAACTTATATTAATATACTCTGTAATATCTTTTTTCGTGTTTTTCCACAGGAAATACTCTTTCATGCCTTTATAGATTCTTGTACATCAAGAATGAATAAATAATTATGAACAATGATCTTCATCCAATAACACCATCATAAAATATGGAATGGATGGGACACATTCACAATTTTGAACCTTATCATTCCATCATAATCAATATTTTACTTATAAACATTTATTAAAGTCTTTAATAACTCTTCATACTCATTTAGTGGCTCAATAACCTTTATTGGGATTGATGGTTGAACACTCATTTGAGAAATATAATATTCCATTACTACATTAAATATTTCCATATGATTCAATTGAGAGTACAGAAAAAATTGGATATTATTTATCATATTCATACATAATCTTGCTTGATTATTTTGACTCAATTCACTGAATACCTTATTTTCATTCCTAGGGTAGTAATGAATAGAGTAGTAATAATATTTAATCAAGTCCTACCATCCTCTATGGTGAATATTTTGTACGTTTTAAGTTTTTATATACTTTTAAACATTTATAATAATTATATATATAACACCTTTCTCTATAAAGATAATCTTATTATATTATTCTTAAAATTATTAGAGCATCTATCTCAAAATAATGATTTGGGTAATTTTTCTCATGAACCTTCAGCTGTCATGAGGCATAAGCTATCACTATATCATTTTTTCTAAGGGAGCATCCTAGTAACTTCCTTAATATATCACTATAGATCACAAACCCTTCTACACTATAAGGTAGTTTAAATAAAAGTTCATTTACTAACCTTTTATTTAGTTCCTTTAAATTTTCTTCATATTCATTTTTCTAAAGGAACGTGGAACCATTCTATGTTAACGTGGTGACTAGATTACATAGCCCTGATAAATTCTCCACAAATAGTTGATAATGTCCACCAAAAATAAGAAATACTATGGATCTTAGTCACAATGGTTGGTCTTGGACAATGTTCAATTACTTTCACCTTTGATGGATCAACTGATGCACCATTGATTGAGATTATGATACCCAAAAAATGAAAATCTCTATATATTAAATTCACACTTGGTAAATTTTTTATCCACATTTTCTTTTTATGAGGTCTTTAGCACAATCTTCATGTTACCTTCATGCTCTATACTTTTGGAATATATAAAAATATAATCTAAAGGCTTAAAAAAATATATCAAGGTAATATATAAAGACTCTATTCATTAAATACATGAAAATAGTTGGGGGATTGTCAAGACCAAATGGAATCACTTTTATTTGATAGTTTCTATACCCCATTTAAACTTTTGTCTTGGGTATGTCTTCAATGTTCACCATCAATTGATAGTATCCAGATATAAGAACAATCTTGTAAAATATTGATCCCCTTGAACTAAATTAAATAAATAATTAATACAAGTAAGATGATACTTATTCATTATTTATATCTTTTTAGTTCAAGATAATCAATATAGATTCAAATATATTTATCTTCATTATTAAGAAAAATAATTTGTTCACCCCATTGTGACACGCTTGGCCAAATGAATCCTTTATCAATATTTTTTTGGAGATCATTATTTAATTCCTTCAACTTAATTTAGTAAATTCTATACAGAGTCTTTGAAATAGTTATATTACTAGGTATGAGATCAATTGAAAACTCAACTTTACAATTCATAAAAATATTAGGAAATTATTACATAATGAAATGAATAATCTATTATAAAATATGTATATTTGTTTGAGTTTCTCCCCTTCTATTTTTGATAATCACACATTTTGAACTGTATTTGTAACACCTGAGATTTTTATGAGAAATATTTTTTTATGTTATATACATCATAAAAGGAATATTTCACTACACACAACACTAGATTTGATTTCTTTACACGCAATCACGATCATCCTCCATAGCTTTCATTGTACGCAATACCGAGTTTTACAAAACAACGATATGCTATTAAAATATTATATAAACTAGCCATTATGAATAGTAATACCCACTTTTTGAAATTTTATAAATTTTATCATTGAATATGGACTTCATTTTTGGATTCGGAATATCGAAATTAGCCTAGGGTGAAATTTTGGTGTTTTTCTGAAAACCATTAATTTTTGATGAATAGTGAAAACAATGGGTTACTATTTAAAAACTGACTTTTTATTTAAATAATTATTTATTTTATTTAAATTTATTTTAGGTAAAAATTGATACATAATATCTATATAAGTTCAATTTAATTAATTGAAGTAATTTTATAATAATTTTAGATATATAAAAATTTTATTGAACTTTTCACCGTCTTTTACCCACATCTTAGGAGAATTGGAAAATATACATAAAACTTAATTTTACCGCTTTTTGAGTGGAATTTCGAAAATCCATGAGACGTGGTTAATATCAAGGAGTAAAATGTGGTTCAATAAGATAAAAATAATTTTTGGTGAATAGTAACTTTTTACTTTTATTTACCACGGTTAAAAGTAAATAAGGTAATTAAGGGTAAAAATTATATTATTATTACCCTAACACATGTCCTAATTCTATTGGATAAGTTTAATTCGACCAAAAACAATCTTAGGAATAAAATATTACCATTTAGGTCCACTTGGATTAGATTAGGACATTTAATTTTATTTTATTTAAAGAAGAATTAAAATAGTTAATATCAACGTTGTATAACTAAAACATTTTTAATATAGGGTCATAAATAAGATAAATTCGACTATAAATATTAATTAGAAAGATAAAAATATTTTCTACATAATTGTATTTTATTTATAATTTTTATACTTTAAATAATTTAATTTATTTTTGAAACAATGATGATGCAGTAATTACCTTGTTAAAGAATTATTAACATAATTGATATTATAAATACCAAAATAAAAGTAATTTGAAACTTTTCATGAATTAAACTAATTTTATAAGTAAATATGACCAATTATTATATATTTAATTAACTTTTTTCTAACTAATCATGCTGTTATGATTATCACAAAAATCAATTACCAAATAGTGCCAAAATTGATAGAAAATAGTTATTAAAACAAATATTATATTATTAATGGTTATTTTATTCTGAAAAACCTAAGGTTCGGCCAAATGACTTAGATAAGGTTATATATATTAATAATTAACAACATGGGGTTCGTTTGTCTTGTCATAGTAAGTTTTTTAACCTTATACTGTAAGACAACAAGAAGAGAAGGTAAAAGTTAAATTATTTAACTTAGAGTTAAGTCTAAATGATAAGTTTAAAATAGTAACCTAAACTTGTCTAAAACCCATTGGTTGAGAAGATTTCGACCCATCCCCACCTTATATTTGAAATAAATAAATTTGGAGCTATTAAAAATTGAATATGACTTTATAATAAAATAATGTTTTATGTTTTTACTAAGGTTCCCCTCTCCTCCCTTATAAAAGGGAACCTCCTCCCTCTCCTCCTCACACAACTTTAAGCCTTCAAGCTCAGGAAAACCCTTCCCATTTCACTTCTAAAATTCCCTAGAAACTTCCTAGAGGTCCTGGTATTCTTCAAAGACCATCATTAGTTCCCTTATAAGAGGCTAAGAAGAGGTGCTTAAAAGAAGAGGTAATGTCTGTTACCGATTCATTCAACTTTATTTCTTCTTTTACTTATTCTTATTTAGTTATTTCATTATAAAGTAATAACATCAGTATCACCACGCGTGCGTACGTACGGAATACCATCTCCACGCCATGGTGTAATCTTTTTTCCACCACCACCTTACATGGATGGTTATAATGGTGTAAATAATAACTATATATTATTATTTTAAAGTGATATTGATTCTTAAATATTATACATAAACTTCAATACAATTCCACGATCATGGGAAGGATATCATCGCTCGTGCGTATGTACGGCCTACCGTCTCCACGATGTGATGAAACTCGTTCAACATGATCTTCATTACATAATGATTATATAAATTAATTGAATTAATATATATGATATATATTACACTAATACCATTTTGAAAATGAGGTATCTGTATTCTAAAAAGAATATTAAGAATTTATTTGACAAAACACGCATAAGAACAGAAAGCAATAAAAACCTTAATAACAAGTAAAAATGAAATATTACTAATACGAAGCTAAGAATATGACCATATATGATATCATAACAATGATTAAGATTCTGGAATAAGTGAATAACCTTATTTATATAATTATACAGGAGGTTCGGACAAGTACGAAAAAATGGGACCTAAAATATGGGAAAATCTCGCAATCTCAATTTTTATCCGAGATTGTTTATACTTCGGTAATTATTGGGTCATATTTATCATCCACATCCATGTTTCTTAAATATGTAATATTATTTATATCATCCTACAATTTTTTAAATCCAATTTTACCCATTGGTATGTTTTTAGTAATAGATATGAAAGGAATATTTTTTCATTTTTAGTACGAGGTACTTTTTTGAATTTTCTGACCAAAGTACGAGAAGAATATTTTTCATTAACTTATATGGCATGAATGGATTTTTAGAACATTATTTCCATGAACATTAATTTACAAGTTTTCATGTTTATTTTTAATTAACATCCTTTAGTTTAAAATTGTTAGACATTTTATGAAAGGAAAAATGTTTTTGAAATAGAAAGGATATTTACCTCAAGAATGAAGTTCAAGTGTTTTATCAAAATTATTTTCTATATAAGATAATATAGGGTTCTATTTCTATTTCTATATTTACATTGATTTGATTATTTTATGATGTAATTATGTTTATGATGTCCTTTTTATCTTATATTGATTATGTTATGATGGAATGATGTTTAAGACTCCCATTTTTATTACATTGGTTATGCTATGATGTATGATTTATGATCTTGTGGAACCCATAATAATGGTATCATTATGAGATGGGTTGGACCTATATCTCCCTCAAATGCATTGGGGAAATATTTATATCTCATGAGATAGACATGGCTGGAATGGAAGGTTAATCCGGTGTGATACAAGACTGAAATGAGGAGTGAACTCAGTTCAGAAATAGACTTTGTCCACTAAGATAGTCTTGGCAATGAGTCTAGAATACTAAGAAATGATTCTCTATGATTATGTGTATATTCCAGAAAGTTTCATGTTATGATTATTGGGGTTACAATTCACTACTATGATTTATCCCATGTTATGAAATTATAATCTCTTTTCCATGTTAATATTACCAAAATGTTTTGTCTTTATGAATATGATGTGATTAATATTTCTTTTGTTTACCCTTACAAATCATTTTAGCTCATCCCTTTTTATGTTTTCGTTTCCCCAGGTCAAGAAGAAGGGTATTAAGTAAGATATGCCAAAAGAGACTCTATATATGATAAAATAAAAGAGAGATGATATAGATTATTTATGAACCAGTTGTTTATGTTTCCCAGTTTCTAAAGACACTATACCTATAAGATCCTTTCATGGTTTTGTTATATGTTTTAATAAGTGTGCTTCAATTTTGAAGTAATAACAATGTATGTAAATTATGGGTTGTTATAGTCGGTATCAGAGGAAAGGTATAGTCAACCATTAGAAACTAGGACGTGAAAGTCTTAGTAAGAACCCTAAGGACATGTCTAATCATGGGAAAAAATATTAGTGTTTTATAAATGTCCATGAACAACCTATGTTAAGACCTTAAGTGTGAAATTTTATTCTTGATTATGTGGTTTTCCTATTATAATTAGTTTTTCTCGCACTATTCTTCTTGGTTTTAGTTAATGGTTCGAACTTGAAGGAACCGTGTTAATGCGGAATGTGTCGGGCAATGCAATGACTGTCCCCCTGAGCAACCAAACATTATGGGAGCTGGAATGAAAAATCATATAGCCATGCTCACACAACTTTCTCAAGCTATGAATCATGCAGTACTTCCAAACGAACAAAGGAAGGAGAAACATTCTGTTGAATCCTACATGAGGCAGTGTCCACCCTCATTCAGCGGGTCTATTGATCCATTACTGGCTGAACAATGGATCAGTACCACTGAAAAGATATTTGCAGTTCTTCAATGTTCTAATCATTATAAAGTCATCTTAGCAGTATATCGTTTGGAAGGTGAAGCTGATCAATGGTGGAATCTTATTAATAATATGAGGCAAAGGGATGAAATTGAGTCCATGGAATGGGACGAGTTCAAGTACTTATTTTTCAATAAGTACTTCCCTCATGTTCTTCAAACAAAGATAGAGAAGAAGTTTCTTGAACTGAAGCAAAAGGATGATGAATCGGTTGGTACCTACGAAGAAAATATTACAAGACATGCGAGGTATGCTTCTGGGATTATTATCCAACCTGAGAGTAAGATTGATCAATTCTTTAGTGGCTTAAAACCAAGTCTTTGAATGGCGTTAACCATAAGGGACTTCAATAGCTATGAGGAAATCGTTTGATGTGCTATCAAGGTTGATATGGAGATTGGATTAAGCCATCAGTCATATGGGTTTGATAAGAATTGGAAAATGGAATTCGAAGGAAAATCTAATGACCGCACTAAAAAGAAGATGAGTTTTCCCTTATGCTCAATGTGTGGAAAGAAACATGGAGGTAGTTGTCTTAAAGGGACAAGTAAATGTTTCAAATGTGTAAAATAAGGTCATCGGGCATTTGAATGTCGTAATGATGGGAAGAAGATGTCTAGTGATGGGAACAAAGAAAAGGCTACACATAGTGCACCTCCTACACTTCAATGTTACAAGTGAAAGGAAATGGGGAATTATTCTAATCAATGCCCAAATCCAAGGGTTTTTGATGATGATCGATGTCAACAAACTCTTAAGGATAAAGAAAAAGGAAAGTAACAGGAAATTTCTATCAGTGATGTAGAGTATGATAACGAAGTGTTGTAAGGTACACTTACCATCCAATCTAAAGTAGAAAATGTTTTTTTTTTATTCTATATTCAACCACTCTTTTATTAATAAAGAATTTTCTAAGGGTAACACCATATTACCTCAACAATTAGATGTTTAGTTTGCTGTGACAACTCCTAATGGCACAACAGTCGCATCAAAAGTTTATAATTCTTCTCTGATTAAAGTTTGTGGGAATGTGCTTCCATCAAATCTTGTGATCCTTCCTATAGTGGAATTTGATGTGATTCTTGGCATGGATTTTCTTTCTTTATATGGATATCATATCAATTTACAAAGAAGGGAAGTCACAGTTCATATTCCAGATCAATCTATGATTGTCTATCGATGCAAGGATGAACATAACCTTCCGGTGGAAATTTCTTCCATCTTATGGGTCTTAATTTCACTAAATGAAGGTTATTTATCTCAAATGGTTGGAGAGAAACTCATGATTATGAATATACCCATTGTACGGAAGATTGATGATGTCTTTTCAGAGGAATTGCCAGGTCTTCCACCAAATCGTGAAGTTGAGTTTTCAATAGAACTCATACCGGGTGTTATGCCCATTTCAAAGACACCTTATAGAATGGCCCCAATTGAGTTGCAGGAATTGAAGAAGAAACTCCAAGAGAATATTTATAAAGGATTCATATGCCCTAGTGCGTCACCTTGGGGCGTACCTATTCTGTTTGTCAAGAAGAATAATGGATCAATGAGACTCTTCATTGAATATCGATAACTTAACAAGATCACTATCAAGAACATATATCCTATCCCATGCATTGATGACTTATTTGACCAACTACGCGGAGCTCAATAATTTTTCAATATTGATCTTTTTTAGGGTATCATTAATTAAGGGTCAAAAGGGAGGATATACCAAAGACGGAAATTCGTACAAGGTATCGACACTACGAATTTATAGTGATGCCATTTGGTCTTACTAATTCCCCTACTATCTTAATGGATATGATAAATAGAGTCTTTAGAGACTATCTTGATTAGTTTGTTGAAGTCTTTATAGACAATATTCTTGTCTATTCAAAGAGCAAGGAAGAACATGAAGATCACTTGAGAATTGTATTAATGAACCTGAGAAAGGAGAATCTTTATACCAAATTTACCAAGTGTGAATTTTGGATTCAAAAATATTCATTTTTGGGTCACATAATCTCAAAAGAGGGGATATCTGTGGATGCCTCAAAAACAGAGGTTATTGAAAGATGTTCGAGACCAACAACAGTAACTGAGATCTGAAGTTTTCTTAGTTTGGCTAGATATTAGCGATGTTTTTTGAAATATTTTTCATGATTATCTAATCCACTCACCAGGTTGACTCGAAAATGATTTAAGTTTGTTTGGACGGAGGAATGTGAAGATAATTTCAAGGAGTTAAAAAGAAGATTATCCAGTGCACACGTGCTCACACTGCCTTTGTAGTGGAGAAAGGTTTGTGATCTATAGTGATTCATCCAAGAAGGGATTGGGGTGTGTTCTCATGCCAAATGATATGGTGATAGCTTATTCCTCAAGACAAATTTAAAATCCATGAGAAAAATTACCCAACTCATGATTTAGAGTTAGCTGCGGTAATATTTGCATTAAAAATATGCAGACATTGTCTTTATGGTGAAAGGTTTGATATTTATATGGATCATAAATGTTTAAAGTATATTTTCACACAAAAGGAGATGAATATGCGCCAATGAAGATGGTTGGGGCTGATTAAGGATTACGACTGCTCAATTCATTACCACCCTGGGAAAGCAAACAAGTTGGCAGACGCATTGAGTTGACAAGACCATGCTAGCTTATCCATGATGTGGATCAAAAAAGATCCAATATTTATGGATTTACAAAGGATGGATCATGGAATTATAATGGAAGGGGAAAATTATTATCTTTCTCAAATGAATGTCAACCATCTATAAATGTGAAGATTAAAGAGGCACAAAAAGAAGATGTAGAGTTACAAAAGAAGGTGGAAAATGTTCCCGAATTCAACCTTGATTGTGATGGGATAATAAGGTTCAAGAATCGGGTTTTTGTTCCTCCCATACCTAATTTAAAGAAGGATCTACTGGATGAGGCTCATAGTTCTTCATTCTCAATTCATCCTGGAAGCACGAAGATGTATAAAAACCTAAAAGAGTACTATTGGTGGAATGGCATGAAAAGAGATGTTGTTGAATACGTCTCTCGATGCTTGGTTTATTAGCAAGTTAAATATGAGAGATAGAATTCTAAGGGGATGTTACAACCATTACCCATACTTGAATGGAAATGGGAAAACATCACTATGGACTTTGTCACTGGACTTCCTAAAACATCCAAAGGCAATAATTCTATCTGGGTCATAGTTGATCATCTTACGAAGTCAGCACACTTCATTTCTATTAGAGAAGATTTCTCTCTGGATCAGATTTCCAGGATATATGTAAAGGAAGTGGTAAGATTGCATGGAGTACCAATTTTCATTATATCTGATCGGGATCTGAGGCTTACCTTAATGTTTTGGAAAAGTCTTCAGCATACTCTGGATACAGAGTTGAGTTTCAGCACTACTTATCATCCTCAGAAAGATGGTCAGTATGAGAGAACAATTAAAACTCTAGAAGATATGTTAAGAGCTTGATCTATTTATTTTAAAGGTTCTTGGGATCAACACCAACCTTTGGTGGAATTTTCTTATAATAATATCTTTCACTCCAGTATTCAGATGTCTCTTTATGAAGCCCTCTATGGAAAGAAATGCAGGACTCCAACTTCCCGGGATGAAGTTGGGGAAAGAATGCTATTAAGACCTGATGTTGTTGATTAGATGGCAGAAAAGGTCATATCTATTCAACAACACATAAGAGCAGCTCAGAGTCGACAAAAATTTTATGCCAATAACTGAAGAAAATACCTAGAGTTTAACGTTGGTGATAAAGTGTTCTTACAAATATCTCCTTGGAAGAGTGTAATGAGATTTGGAAAGAAGGGAAAGCTGAGTCCTAGGTATATCAGTCCTTTCAAAATACTGGATCGTGTTGGGAATGTAGCTTACTGATTGGTGCTTCCATAGAATCTCTCTCAAGTTCACAATGTGTTCCATGTATCTCTTCTGAGAAAGTACATACCTGATGCTTCACATGTACTAAGCTCAGAAGTTGCACTGCTGGAGCAGGATCTTTCTTATGAAGAACAGACGATAGAGATTCTGGATCATAGCAAAAAAGTCCTACGGAACAAGACCACTCTCTTGGTGAAAGTTTTGTGGAGGAACCACCAATTATAAGAAGCTACATGGGAGCTTGAGGATATGATGAGGGAGAGTTATCCTCATCTATTTATTACAAAGTGATGAATTTCGAGGGTGAAATTCTTTTTAAGGGGGGTAGAATGTAACACCTGAGATTTTTATGAGAAATATTTTGTTTTTATGTTATATACATCATCAAAGGAATCTTTCACAACACACAACACTATCTTGTCTTTCTTTACACGCAATCGCGACCTTCCTCGATAGCTTGCGTTGTACACAATACCGAGTTTAACAAAACAACAATATGCTATTAAAATATTATATAAACTAGCCGTTATGAATAGTAATACCCACTTTTTGAAATTTTATAAATTTTATCATTCAAAATGAACTTCATTTTTGGATTCGGAATATCGAAATTTGCCTAGGGTGAAATTATGGTGTTTTTTTTGAAAAATTTCAATTTTTGATGAACAGTCAAAACACTGGGATACTATTTAAAAACCGACTTTTTATTTAAATAATTATTTATTTTATTTGAATTTATTTTTGGTCAAAATTGATACATAATATCTATATATTTTCAATGTAATTAATTGGAGTCATTTTATAATAATTTTAGATATATAAAAATTTTATTGAACTTTTCACCGTCTTTTACCCACCTCTTAGGAGAATTTGCAAATGTACATAAAACATAATTTTACCACATATGTGAGTGAAATTTAGAAAATCCTAGAGACACGATTAATATCAAGGAGTAAAATTTGGTTCAATAAGATAAAAATAATTTTTGGTGAATAGTAACTTTTTACTTTTATTTACCACCGTTAAAAGTAAATATGGTAATTAAGGGTAAAAATGATATTATTAATACCCTAACACATGTGATAATTCAATTGTATAAGTTTAATTCGACCAAAAACAACTTTAGGAATGAAATACGACCATTTAGGTCCACTTGGATTAGATTAGGACATTAAATATTATTTTATTTAAAGAAGAGTTAAAATAGTTAAAATCAAAGTTTAATAACTGAAATATTTTTAATATAGGGTTATAAATAAGATAAACTCAACTATAAATATTAATTATAAAGATAAAAGTATTTACTACATAATTTTATTTTATTTATAATTTTTAGAATTTAAATAATTTACTTTATTTATGACACAATGATGATGTCGTAATTACCTTATTAAGGAAATATTAACATAATTGATATTATAAATACGAAAATAAATGTAATTTGAGACTTTTCATGAATTAAAATAATTTTATAGGTCAATATGACATATTATTATTGATTTAATTAACTTTTTTTGAACTAATCTCACTGTTATGATTTTCGCAAAAAACAATTACCAAATGGTGTCAAAATTGACATAAAATAGTTTTTAAAAAAATATTATATTATTAATGGTTATTTTATTACTAAAAATCTAAGGGTTGGAAACATGACTTAGATAAGGTTATATATATTAAAACATAACAACTTGGGGTTCGTTTGGCTTGTTATAGTATGTTTATTAACCTTATAGTGTAAGAAAACAAGAAGACACAGTAAAAGTTAAATTATTTAACTTAGGGTTAAATCTAAATGATAAGGTTTAAATAGTAAATTAAACTTGTTTAAAACCCATTTGTTGAGAGTATTGCGACCCATCGCCACCCTATATTCTAAATAAATCAATTTGGAGCTATTAAAAACCGAATATGACTTTATAATAAAATAATATTTTAATTTTTTCCTAAGGTTCCCCTCTCCTCCCTTATAAAAGGGAATCTCCTCCCTCTCTTCCTCACACCACTTTGAGCCTTCAATATCGGCAGAACCCTGCCCAGTTCACTTCTAAACTTCCCTAGAAACATCCCATAGTACCTGGCCTTCTTCAAATACCATCTTTAGTGCCCTAAGAGGAGGTTAAGAAGAGGTGCTTCAAAGAAGAGGTAATGTCGGTTACCGATTCATTCAACTTTATTTCTTCTTCTACTTCTTCTTCTTTAGTTGTTTCATTGTAATGTAATAACATCAGTATAACTCATATACTGATATGTTATTATAAATATGAAACAACCCTATTTCATGTTTTATCCATCCTACGGAAAATGAAATCACTGCGTTTGTGTACGTACAGAATACCGTCTCCACGTCGTGGTGTAATCTGTTTTCCATCACCACCTTACATGGATGGGTATAATGGTGTAAAAAATTACTATATATTATTATTGTAAAGTGATATTGATTCTTAAATAGTATACATACACTTAAATACAATTCCATGATCATGGGAATGATATCATCGCTCGTGTGTACGTACGGCCTACCGGCTCCACGATGTGACGCTACTCGTTCTTCATGATCTTCATTACATAATGACTATATAAATGAATTGAATTATTAAATATGATATATATTATACTAATACCATTCTGTAAATGAGTTATCTATATCCTAAAAAGAATAATAAGAATTTATTTGACAAAACACGCATAAGAACAAAAAGAAATAAACACCTGAATAACAAGTAGCAATGAAATATTACTAATATGAAGCGAATAATATGACCATATATGATATCATAACAATGAGTAAGATTCTGGAATAATTCAATAACATTATTTAAATCATTATACAGGAGGTTCAGACATGTACGAAGCAAACCAGATCTAAGGTAAGGGAAAATCTCACAGTCTCGTTTTTTATCCGAGATTGTTTATACTTCAGTAATTACTGGGGGAATATTTATCATCCACATCCATGATTCGTCGAAATGTAATATTATTTATATCCTCATAAAATTTTTAAAATAAAATTTTACCCATTGGTATGTTTTTAGTAAAATATATGAAAGAAATCTTTTGTCATTTTTAGTACGAGGAACTTTTTTGACTTTTCCGGCCAAAGTACGAGAAGAATGTTTTTCTTTTACTTATACTACATTAATGGATTTTTAGAACATTATTTCCATGAAGATTACTTTAAGAGTTTTCAAGTTTATTTGTAATAAACTTCCTTTAGATTAAATTTGTATGACATGTTATGAAAGGAAAAGTTTTTTTGAAATAGAAAGGATATTTTCCTCCAGAATGAAGTTCAAGTGTTTTATCAAAATTATTTTCCATCTAAGATAATATAGGGTTATATTTCTATCCCTATTTTTACATTTATTTGATTGTTTTATGATGGAATTATTTTTATGATTTCCTTTTAATATTATATAGATTATGTTATGATGGCATGATGTTTAAGAATCCCATTTTTATTACATGGGTTATGTTGTGATGTATGATTTATGATCTTGTGGAACACATAAGAATGGTATAATTATAAGATGTGTGGGACCTATATCTCCCTCCAATGAGTTGGGTAAAGATTTATATCTCATGAGATAGACAAGGCTGGAATGGCAGGTTAATCTGGTTCAGTGATACAGGGCTGAAACGAGGAGTGAACTCGGTTCAGAAATGGACTTTGTCCGCTAAGATAGTCTTGGCAATGAGTATTGACTACTAAGAAATGATTCTCTATGATTATGAGTGTATTACACAAAGATTCATGTTATGATTATTGGGGTTACATTTCACTACTATGATTTAACCCATGTTATGAAATTATGATATCTTTTACAGGTTAAGATTTCCAAAATGTTATGTTCTTATGAATATGATGTGATTTCCAAAATGTTATGTTTTTATGTTTCCCAGTATCTAAAGACACTATACCTATACGGTCCTTTCATGGTTTTGTTATATGTTGTAAAAAGTGTGCTTCAATTTTGATGTAATAAAAATGTATTTAAAGTATGGGTCATTATAGTATTCAAGACCCATACAATCGATTTGATTTATATTGGATGTTTATATTTTCCATCACTCTAAAAACAATCACAAATTAGTTTAAAATATCAAATGTACTTTCCCTACATAGAAATTGATTTAGGGATTATATAAATAAATCCAATCCATTATAAAAATAAAATCAAATTAAACTGGATGAATAATAACAATATTTTTAGGAATCACATTCCCACAATCATTGATTGGATAATAATCATAGACTTCATATATAATCATTGCATGACAAAAAAAATTCCCTCCTAATTAAACATGTAATTATTGAGGATACGAATTAACATTCCATGGGAATTTTCTTCATATATAAGAATTAATTTAACTATTCTAAAATTGTCTTATTCAATATTTTAAAATACTTCTAATAACCTAACCATTATCAGTAAATCTGTATCCCTTAGATAAACTAAAATGGTTCGCATTACCACTTAATATCATTGATCATAGTTATAAATCCTAAAAAACCATTCATATGATATATAAATAATGACACAATACATTCAATCTATATCACAATAGGTATATCCTAGGACATTCATGTTCATTTTCTATTCAAAACCTTCATAATGGTTCGTAAATAAATTGTGAATTACTTGAAGAACGTCCTTGAGGAGTGTGAAACTAGGCATGAAGTAAGAGCACACTCACTTTATAGCATAATGAGGGTCAATATGTACTAGGATAAATCATTTCATGGTTATTTTCCAAAGATAGATCTATAAAAAAACAAATCCATTTATATTATCTAGACATGGATGTATTAATAGTAAAATAACATAATATCTTCCATACAAATACTATAGGATGTCACCCAATACCTAAACATGACCTCATGGTTTTCACCATAGTACTTTAATCACAATATACACATAATGACTAAGCCAACCTATGATACCAATTATAATGACTTATAATTTTCATACATAGATATTACATTTTAATATATTAATATTCAATATATTTTAAAAATCCATGAATATTGACCCTAAAGGTTTAGTTTCGTTGTAAAATAGATACAAAATCATCTAATTTCATGAAAGGTCTTTGAAATGTCCTAAAAATTTCTTTGAAAATAATACTCTTCTTGAACACAACCTACTAAAAAAATTCATAACTTGAGGAAAGAAAACATAATAAAGGGTGATCTCAGATGCTCGGTAAGGGCATGAAAGAAAAATATTAATGATCACTTAAACATAACATGAGAATAAGGGTGTGATAAAATGCTATTTCCATTTGAAAATCCAAAACCATTATATCATATATCATAATCTTAAATAAAGGCATATAACATAGTTTTTCATAAAACATGAATCATAATGGAATCAAAAAATATATTTCTTGATATTATAACATTTTCATAATAAATAACATTTTAGAATATACATAATCATATAAAATAATTTCCTTAGTTAAGCATTTCTAGCAAAACTATCATATTGGTTTTGGTTCACTCCAAATTAAATCATATCTGTATTCAAGATTCACTTCCAGGACTATCAAAGGGGGAAAAATCTCTTACTGAGCTCAGTTCCCTCCCTAATCCAATCCTTACAATATCATGATATATCTATCTTTACCAAATGCATTGGAGGGAAATATAATTTTGATCCCACTCATCAAATAATCATTATTAATTCATATGTTTTCAATAAGATCATAAATCATTTATCACAGATAAAAACCCCTGGAAATGAAATAAAATTCATACACATTTCAACATTTCATCATACCATAGTGAGTGAAAAATATATAGATTTCATAAAAATTACATTACCATAATTATAATCCATCTATAGAAAGAATAATATTAGTATTCTTGGATCATATACTTAGTAAACCACAAGTAATATCAAATTATGTTTTTATAAATGAAAACACCTTTGAATGATGACCAGAAAAATTTAATCAGAAAAATAACTATATTATTTTGGAATAAAATCTCTAAAATAATAAAATTTCAAAAATATTGGGGAAACATTTTCATTGAAAATAACCAAGGAAACCTAAAATGTAATTCTTAAGTCTTGTAATGGTCATGATAATTGGATGTTAAATTTATTTCATGTATGTTAAAAAAGTATTATTTTCACATTTTTAGTAAATGGTCAAAAGTTAATCATTTATGAAATGAAAATAATATTAATTCTAAAAAAAATTATAAAAAATAAAACCTAGGTTACAATTATTTGAATAAATCATAAGAAAATATTCAAAAATATATATCTATTTTAGAAAATTTGGAGGTAGAAGAATAATATTCTCATCAAAAGATAAAATAAAGTCAATTTTTTCATAAAAACAATTTCTCAGTAAATTGAAGTAAAAAATAGAGGTAAATTGTTTTATTACTTAAAAATTAAATTAATAACTATGGGATAAAAAATTAATTATAATTATCAGAGGTGGATCATGAAATTTCATCATTTAAAACTTAATCATAAGCAATCCCAGTAAACAATGATATTAAAACCTAAAACCCTTAACACTTTTGTAAAATTCAGAAGAATAAAAACATAAAAATTAGATAACCTGATATGGATATTTAAATGCCCATAATTTTTATGATAAGGATCATAAAATACATTCATTTTTAGTATATACACCACATAAAATAAAAATTTGGTGAATATGATATGTGTCTCACAATAATAAAATTGAAGCAAAAATCCCTTACATCAAGTTTGAATTTCATTAAAAATTATCTAAACACATGTATGATAAATTTAAATTTATAATATTTTTGTTCCAGAGTCATTTAGATAATAATAATATCATATAATATCCACCTAAAACATTTCAGTACCCATTTATTAATAATTCTTTATTAAAATTTTCATTTATGTCTCTTTAGGGTCTCATTTTTCACGAGAGTTTCATTTCAGATGTTTTGATCCTTGTAATTTTTTATGCTTCTATAATATCAATAAATTAATTAATTATAAAAATTTAATATACATTCATTCTATATTTTTTATTCATTCATAAAAAGTAGAAATATAAAACATATTTACATCATTCTTGGAGACGGTAGGTTGTATGTACTCATGAATGTTGTTTTCATTTTTTAAAGAAGAGAAGGAAGGATATATAGATAATAGGTTATAATTTATAAACCACAATTGTATCATTATTAACATAAATATAAATTATATATTTCTTTATTATATTCCATGTAAAGTTGAAAAGAAAAAAATTGAATTGCTTCATGGAGGTGGTAGTACAAACATACGCATTAGAAATGTCATCATTTTCAGATGGATGGTAATGTTAGAAAGATGAAATGATTTTATAATTTAAGAAGAATAATCATATCATATATAGATAGTTCACTCATCATATTAAATATCCATGAAATATGATGATGTAACATGTATTGTATCACTACATAGAGGCGGTAGTCTACATGTAAACATGAGCAATACATTCACTTAACTTTGTAAGGAATGGGGGGTAAATTATAGATACCTGGTCTTTCCTTGTAAGAAATTGAAATATTTATAGGAATATTTTGAGAGATAGGTGATAAGACAACATGTAATTATGAGGCTTGGTGTGCCTAAAATAAATATTACAAAAAATATTGAATATATTTTATACTATTCATGTGATGGAAACAGGATATATCTTAAATGGTTACTCAGATCAGATATATGAGGCCATAGTTTACTCCAGAATATGGTGTTTTCCCTAAGTGGGGAGTAAATTTTATCAGTGTGGGACTTCTGTCAGAAAATTCACCCAAGGTATAATCATAATAAAATAATAAAATATATTTATTTTATCTCGAATATCGAGTAAAATAACTTTCAAATAGGGATGGGGATTAGAAATACTAGACCACCGTTGAGTTCAAAATGTGGTGTTTTACCAAAGAACGACATAAAATGTGGGGGTGTGGGAATTTTGGATTCGACACTGAGTGAGGCTCCTATAAAAATAAGTTGAGCAAATTAGAATTAGGGTAAACATAATTCTCTTTCTCTATAAGTCTTCCCTCACTCTCTCTACATTTCATCATCTATTCTTCATAGGATTGAAGAGAGAACTCCCCCAAAAACATGATGGATCGAAACAGGAGCACTGTGGATGCATCGCCTACAAAGAATAGCTGGATCGATGATGGATTTCTTCTACTTTTGAGTTTGGATTCAAGTTTTAATTGAATATAATTTTTTACCTCTTTGTTTCTTTGTTTTCAATACCATTATTGATGGCCACACTAATATTTCCATCAATCCTCACTGAAAATCACTTTTTTCATCATGGGCCTCGCCAATTCATCAGTTTTATCGATGTTTAAATTTGGACACATCAAAACTCTAATGGATTGTTGAGTGAAGCCCCTAGTGCTGAAGATCTCATCCTATGATTCTTAGAACCAGGTCTGAAAGAATTCTCAGATGTCTAGTGTGGTCGTGGTGGCCCGCGGAAGGGGAAACCGGAGTAAAACCACTAGTGGTGGCCCAAGGAGGTGACATGGCATCTGTGAAAGGTGGTCTCTATAAGGAAACTGTTGGGTGGCATGGATGGATATCTATGGAGCAACGCGAGGTGGCACACTGGACGAAGCCTACTGGCGTGCGGGGTGGAGGAGACCGGAGTGATGCACTGGAATGTTAGGTGGAGTTGAGTCACGGAAATCGACTCGGGCTGGGATAGTGAGACAGAGGCACTAGAGAATATGGTAGAACCAGGGGTGATTGAGATCCAGGTTCCGTAGGGGGGGGGGGGTCAACCATTGATGTGGGGTGAAACCAGTGGTCTTGAGTCGGAGCACCAGCTAGTGTAGCCGGCTAGCTGGGGTGGCAGGATGTGGGCTAGGAGTGGGTCAGAAGGCCAATGCGAGAGCATGTTGGGCATAGTAAACTAAGGCAAGCCAGTCGGGTTGGTCTGGCCCACGTGGAGTGGTCCAGCTAGACTGTGCCAGACCAGTTCTTATCAGGCCATAAGGCTTTAAACCACCATATCTACTAAGCAACATGTCTGATTGATGCGCTGTCTGCGACAACACATTACATGAGTCAAGACGTACCATTTGGGGTGGTTTGTGAATTTTAATTTTCATGATAAATGGCGGGTAGCATGAAATGATCTCTTTATTAATAATAATTTATTTATTAGTATTCTTAGTTCCTTCTTCCATACATAGCACATGCATTTGAGGTTTGATTGACATTCCATCTGTGGACATGTATCCCTCTCATCAAGACAAATATTTTTAGACCATTTCAAGACTATTATGTCTTTGTTTCATTTCTCAGTTGCACACAATTTCTGTGTTTAATAATAATTAAATATTTATTATTATTTGGGGTTCTCGTACCAGACCTATCATTTAAACGGAGCATCTGTATGACGTGTTGTCAGCAACAGGGAAACCCCAGTATTTGTGCAGACAATTCAAGACTACATCTAGGTTTTTTTAAATCAAAGTCATTTTGTTGGCCCCATGAGGCCTAGTGAAAATGTGATGTGGTGAAATGAAGCTTTTTCACTTGTTATTCATTTTGGATGATTGGGTAGTCGATCCTGCGTGTTTTTTCAAGAGGATAGAAATGGTGCAGCCCATGGAAATAATTCTAGGATTGAGTAATAGGCCTCACTAGAAACATTTAAAGTATAGTGTGAAGTTATGTAACATTTAATCCGATGTCTGATTGGGATAAGTGAATAGTAAAACTTGCGTTCTTTTTCACAAGGGTAGAAATGGTGTGATCCATTCATACATATGAAGGATAGTTCGTGATATCTTTAATTAGTGGAAATAACAATGGAATATAAATGGAAGATCCATTTGATGTTTTTGATAAGAACCCATAGCTTGGTCCGACTTCGACTCTTTTGAGAGTTGAGAAGATGTATGAAGAGATGCGGTCAAAAGTTCTAGACCGTTAACGAGGAGAGTTAGCGAAGTTGCACTTTTAAACCTCTGGATCAACAACGAGCGTCATAAAATTTTTAGCTCTCTTAATAGACATACCATATAATGTGGGAGTACCTTGGAATGCCTAAGGGTACTTGTTCAAAATTTTGTACATGAGAATGGATAGGTTCATGTCTAGGTGATGAGGTGGGGTTACATGTCGTGTGGGACCCACACACACCATGTACTACATTATGAACTCTTCTATATCTCATAAATCATTATTTGGTACTCAGAGTTTTGCTTCTAAGTATCCTATCCTAAGTGTTTCTTCACGTAGAACGTGATTATGTCCTCTATAGTGGCTTATGAGTTATAATGAAAGACGTTCCGGGTGTGACTTCTATCTGTGGTGGCACTCGATTACTGCATCAGTGTTGATCCCAGTGGAATCACACAGAAGGGGTGGCTAGATATTCTCTATGTTTTTCTAAGAGGTACCATCTAGCAGGGATGGACAAAATTCATCAGTTTTTTTGTGAGGTACCATCAAACAGGGATAGCCAGAGTTTCCTTGGTTCTTTTCGAGAGGTACCATCCAACATGGATTTTCATTGTTCCTCGGTGTTTTTTGAGAGGTATCATTCTACAGAGATATCTAGTGTTTCTTGGTGTTTTTGCAGAGGTACCATCCAGCAATAAAGGCTAGAGTTCATCAATGATTTTCCAATAGGTACTATTAAGCAAGTATGGGTAGAGAATTTTCAAGTTTACCTCAATCTGGGATGGGATGTGGTTCCCAATGGATGTTTTCAGTTTACATCCATCTGGGCTAGGAAGTGGCCATCGATGGATGTTCCAGGTTTACCTCCAGATGGGCTGGGAAGTGGTCTTGATTGGTAGTTCTAGTATTCAATCAAGAAGAGCTAGGATGGGAGACATGTTGACAACTCTTACTGGGTAGTGCCCTCTAGCTAGGGTAGGGAAGTGGGTCCCTGTTGACTTTTGGGTGATGATTCCCCCTGGCGTACTTGGGGACAGTTATCCAATGACTCGAGTATAACCCTCCAGCCAGGCTGGGCATGGTTCATTGAACTTGTGATACAACCTCTCGACTATGTGATAGTAGAGAGACATGATTTGACGTGATTTTGGACTCTCAAGGAAGAGGGAAGATTTTCCCACCAAGATGCATCCTTACGACACAACCTAAAACCCTGAGGACAAGAATGTGTCGCCCAAAGTGGATAGTATCAAGGTGTGGTGATTGAGTCCCTTTGACTTATAGTTCAAAGCATACGTGTGGGATACTAGGCATCATTGGGGGTTAATTCTAGAATTTTTGGCCACTCACTTTCTTGGGATGAGCTATGAGATGGATATCCCCTTACTCTCTCATTTGGGATTCTTCGACTGAGTATATATATAAATATATATATTCTATTTCCAGTTCCCACACCTTGGGTTTTGGTTACTCTTCTTCTAATAGAGGAAATGATGCATGGGGTATGACACGTGCTTTCCATTTCTTTATTCTCAGGGTTGGAAGGGTATACTCTCCTACTATAGGCAGTGAATACTTGATGAGAAGTTCATATTCTCAACGTTTCAAGCTCCTTGTGTTTGGATGATCCTACTTTAACTCTGTTGTTGGGTTGAGTTGCACACCTTTTATAGTACCTTGTTCTATGTACTAATCACCCCTTTAGTAGATCTATTTTTTCTCCCATTATCCATCAAGGAATTCTACTGAGTATTTTTACACTTTCCCCATCTTGGGATTTTCCTATTCTTTTTGTTCCCTTGGAGACGGTAGATATGTTGATCTTGACACCAGAGGAGCTTAGTATATGTGGTTCTTGGACCATGTGTGGTGTTTGTAACTTCAGATCCAGGAGCAGGGCTCTCTCAGCTATTTTACTTTTCCACTTTCTTCATTATGTCACTTTATTGGTTGGGCCTTTATTTTTCAATTTTTTTTGTTATTTTATCGTACTTGTATTTTTTCCTGGAACTTAGAGGTTTACTTTATTTATAGTAGTTTTAATCTTTTTAATAATTCCCTATACACTTTTTCATTGAGTTGGTTGCATGTTTTTGTGTCTGTATAGGTTCAAAGGCAAAGGCCTCCTTGAGTTTTTTTGTGCCTTTGGCTCTAGTCGCTGACCCTTGGCCTATGGAGGCGGGCTTGGGGAAGTTGCGGCTCAGTCCCAAGAATTGGTCGGGTCAGGAAAAAAATAATAGTTGTTAAATAATAATAATGGATTCTCATAGTATTTATAAGATTTATATTATTTTTTATGGTTAATATCAAATATTTATAGGAGTTTGAAGATGAAGTAAATTGAAATAGATCGGGTTGAATGATTATCATTTTTTTGGTGCGCCTCCTTTAAATCATTCCATAAGGACCCTTTGAATGGTCTTTTAAGAAGACAAAAACGTATAATTAATTGATATGGAAGCTAAGAAAGTAATTTGGTATAGTTTAATTGATATAGATGGCTCAAAGACTTGTAAAAATGATAAAGGATATGTGACGTTTTACAAGTGGGGGGAGACCATGCTTTTAATTTCTTGAAAGGTAAACATTTAATAATGTCATTCTCAAAAAATTTATTCCAAATGTATAAAAATAACTTTTTGGATATTATTAGGTCATATATTTACAATAAAATTGGATTTAGACGTGTGTAATTGTAAAACATACATTTATATACGGGTTTAACCCCCCCCCCCACAATAAACTTTTTTTAACATTAATCATGTTAACAGTTTTTTACTATTTGTACTATTTATTATTGGAAAATTTTAACATAAAAATATTATGTAATATTATTTATATTTATTCAAAATATTTAATCCATTATATCAAAATAAATATATATAAATGGAAAACTTTAATTTTAAAATATAGCTGCAAAAATGAAAAATGTCTTCTTCTAGAAAAATGTTTTCTTAATTATAAAATTCATTTATACCAAATTTCAATGTAAAATAGATTGTTACAACCTTGATTGAAATATTAATAATATAAATAGATATGTTTCTTTAATCATTTTAAAACAAAATCTAAATTTTTAAATACTTTCAACAAAAATACGAATTTCAATTAAAAACAATTTTTTTTCTATTCGTTGAAAAATACATATTTTCAAAATAGATTATCAAAATTTCACTATATGAAAATTTTAATTTTAGGATTTATAAAATAAATTTTACTTTTTAAAAGTATTTTTTTAAATGTGGAAAAAAATTAATTATACTATTTTATAACATAAATAAAAAAACCATTTGTGACAAAAAATTTATTTTTGACCTTATATAGATGTTACTAAAAATTGAGTACTTATTTATCAATAGATTTTATTTATCTAAATCCATTATAAGTAATTTTCAACATATTGTTATTATAATTCATTGCTAAAAATTTAATAGTTATGTTAAAATGGTATACTATGTTATATTTCATTTAGAGTTAGGGTTGTGTGTACCAAAAGCTATCAAAGAAATTAAATTTATTCGATGAGAAATATATCATTAAATTTCAGGGTGTTATAGAAATTATAATAATTGTACAAGATAAAATCATGATTTGATTATTGTGGTTCAGAAGTATATTTTTTGTATATGAAAGATTAACCTGTTAATTCAGTAATGGAAATGTATATATAATTTTCATCATATTCAATGTTCATTGTTTTAAACATGTTTGAAAATCACATTGAGAGATAAACCATGGTGGTTATTATTTTATTTCATAATCATAGAGTAAAATATAGACTATTTATCATGTTTTATTTTATTACATGACTTTGTTCTTGATATATGATTATATTTAAAAAAATATTAGAGGATATAATTTTAACATTAAACTGTTTCAAGTGTTAAATGAGAATTCAAACACTATTATTTGAATTGATTCAAGTAATATAATATCATTATTTATTCGTTTTCATAGTTTTATATTTTGAAATTAATTATCCATTTTATGATTTTAAAAGACATATAAGGTGATGATATGGCTTTGTATGTAATATTTTGAACAATTATAAACATTGATTTTTGTTATGTAAAACCCTAGTTTTTTTCATTATATTTTAAAACCAAGAATTATAATAGATTTTAATATTATAATTTATCTTATAAATTATCTTTAATAATAAATTTTTAATTTCTTCTACATAATATAATTAACCTCATTAAAAAACATAAAATATAGAAAAATACTATATTTTCATATTTAAAATAAAATATCAAAAATATGTGGATTCTAATTCATTATTTAATTAATATATTTATGCGGTATTTTTTATGATATCCATGTTAGTTATTATCCGATAAAACTAAAAAAAATTATTGTTATTTATATAGAAGTTCTGGGACATTTTAAATACAGGGTCTTTGGACCACGTACAGGCCCATGAGTATTGGTCCAATGGGAAACTGGGCCTTCAGGTCATGCAATGGTTAGCTCTTAACCCAATTAAAAAGTGGAAATTCTTTCCTAATAAATAGGTGCCTCAACAACTACCTTTTGAAAATAGAACATATATTGAATTATTTGTGTATTTAATCATGTCAAAGTTTTTCATGAAGGTATTAGAACATATAAAAATATCAATATATTAATGAGGAATATATCTAATTGTTTTCATATACTATCCCAGTTAACTCAATGAATTTGAGCTAAACATGTTAGTGAAAAGGCGTCAAATATTCCTCCCATATGATAGAATCTTCAAACTAATAGGGAGGGCCTAGGGTGTTTATTTGGAGAGACAATGAAATTATATAAAATTAAGAAAAATAGGTAAAATAACCAATAATAATCCATAGGATTTAAATAATTATAGTTCATAAGTAATAAATATAAATAAATCTATAATAATGAACAAAATGTAGTAAAGAACCAAACTTCCATGTCACACATACAACACTAATCTCCAATTTGGTTGATAACATATACAGGTGTAAATAAGTGAAACATAAATAAGAGTAAATGGATCTACTACCCACACAAAGTTATACCACATACCCATCCACAAAAAAATATCTGATCTATCCTTCTTGATTAATATAGAGACGCAGACCATGTGTTTTCTACAACCAAGTGAACATCTTCTTATGTAACCAAGTGCAATGGCATTCCAAGTAGCATATGAGTACAAAACATAGTAGGGCACCACCAATATAGTTCCACACATAGATAGTATATATTTATTATGTATATGATTATAATAATCATGATAACAACAAACACAATAATAATAATAATAATAAACTACTAAAAATAACTAAATAAAAAATTCAAATCAAGTCTTATTCTCATAAGTGTATGCTCTTAAAATATGATCATCCTAGATGAGACATAACTAGGAATAAAAAAATATTATAAATCCAAGTTCTATTATTGGATTCATGATCTCAATCATCCATATGTCTTATAAATATGAAATTGCGTTATATCAAATTCCACTTAAGTCATGTATAATCTCATTGATCAAAGGTTATGTAACCCCGATTGAACATTTTTGCTTCAGCTAGTGCTAGAAATGTCTCTGAGATAACTATGTCATCATGGGGGAATACAATTCCAAGACCAAGAATTAAACATACTGACCTCTAATAAATATAATGAAACATTCTAGTTATAAACCTTTCATCCTATAAATACGGCATTGATTTGTTTTACATATCACTCAATCCATTTATAATCTAGTCCGATGTCTGATTATTTTGTCCCGATTTGTAGGCAATCATGACATTGGGTCTCAGATATTCCCTAAGGATGGGACCCTTAAGATATATATAAGGAATAAAATATAGATCTCAGATAATAACATGGAATCATTGAACAACTAGTTTAATATCACATTCCAAGGAAAATCTCGACAATGCAACAATGGTGTATCCACCTGATTATAAGGAGATTCCTGGTCCATATATCATGGAGACCATTATCAATTTGTGGGTATGGAATAATAATCTTTTTCTTGGGGTAAATGTGCCCACTATAAAACCTCTGGGATCACCCGATTCTTAGAGATCTATCCATCTACATGGAAACACTAATATAAGATGGGTTATGAGACACCCTCAGCAACCTCATTTTTAATCCATATACTGTGAGGAATCCTCATGTAAAATGGGACTTATGATAAAAGTACAATTAAATCCATCAAGATCACAATCTATATCCCAAGAAGTACATCCAGGTATCGCCACCATGTCTTCTCATTAGATCAGTCCCATAATCCAAGATCTAGGAAGCACATTTGGAATAATAGCTTCATAAATAATAACTATGTGAAAGAATAAATAAGAGGGTAGTGTTTGATGAACACCTAAACCCATCCCTATATCCATATCCTCTTAGGATGAAATTATCTATATGAGTTCTAAGTGAAAACTCCTACAATATCTACCTAGACCCATAGCATTCTCACTCAGGGTCAGTTAACCATCGAGGCTCCTACTAGGATATCCTAGGTTAATACAAGAAGATTTATAACATTTAGGATCTTTGTGGTAAAAATGGAAGTAGAGGAATCCATCTAAGAACCCTTGGAGATGGTAAAGGGGTAGAGGTATCCTTCTTCAGATCCTCAAATATAATGTCATGGTCTTGATTAGATACCTGATGCAATGGGACGTCACACCCCACAACATTGTAATAAGGGTATCACAGTGTTTCAAACTACAAGTGATATTTTCAAAATGGAAATAGTCTTAATACTGTTCATGGCCCATCTTGGTGCTCAAGGTCATTATTGGAAATATTAATCATCCAACCCTATCCTAGTCTGCCTAAATCATTCCTCCATGGCCTGTATGAGGGATGACTTGCCTCACAAAGAGAAAAATAACCTCTGAATGGGTTTACAGGAAACTGTTTGTCCTTGGGGTCTAAGACTTTGCCTTATCGGTTCATGGAATGAGGTTCTAACATAAGGGTTTTTAGTGACCCTTGACATCATCCATTTTAATTAAACATTTTAATTTAATTAAAATTTTCAATGTGTAAATTTAAATGTGGTGGATTCACCATTATTGGTGAGATGAAGAATTCACATACTACTATAAACTTGAATAAATGTCATAGGGAAAGTATGATAGACCACATACCTCATAGGTAGAATTTTATTTTTACCAAGGGCATGAAATGGTTTCTAAGACTCGTATGAGCTCATCTGAGACATATAGAGTCCTCCCTAGAAAACCAAAATTAATTATTCATAAAGATATTTTAATTTATTAATTAAATTTATCAAATTATAATCAATTTATAAAAATTTACTATAATGGAATATATCATGAACCCCCATCGGCCGATCTTGTTATGTTGAAACCATGAACTAACACTCACCAACCTCTTGTGAAACATCTGAAACATTTTATTGGGAACAAGACCTAATAAATAGTGTACAAAAACACCCAAATAATTTAATTTAGGATTTATAGATTTAGAAAATCACCACAGTGGCATACATCCATGAAATGACACCCAGTGAAGTTAGTACGACCTCTAAATTTATCTTATTCTTAGATGAATCAATAAAATCATCACAGATTTCTAAATTTACTATGATCTGGTGGAATCAGAATTGAAAACCATAATTGGGGAATCAAAAACTAATAAATAAAGGAGGGTATGATCAATAGAGGATGTAGAGGGAGATATAATACCATGAATTCCCATGTAAGGTGACCACAACCCCCCCCCCCCTGATGGGGTTTGATGAAGCGGGGGGATGAGATAAGTGTCGCCTTATATAGGGGAGGAAGAGGAAAGAAAATAGGATTATAACTTCTTCAATATTGTAGTTGTAAAAGGGTAAATTCAAAAAATTTAACAGGATGTATGGTATGGCTTCATGGTTATCCAAACTATCTTTTGAGTATGTCCCTCTACTATCTAAGGTGCAAACCCGTCACACTGTTTTGGAACATGGTTTAATAGACCATGCGCTAACCATGCGCCTCTAATATCTAAGCCTAAAATAGTATATACAAGCTTGTTTCATGTTTTAATATACCATGAGAAAATACCTTCATGGTATCCCCTTTAATACCACATAGTTTCCATACCAGTGCACCTATAAAAACTAGGATTGTAACACCCCAAGCTTACATGGTACGTTTCCCTTTGAATAATGCAATAGTGTGTGTTGTATGCAACTTCATGTTCTAACACACACCACAACCAATCAAACTAGCCATTATGAATAGTAATACCCACTTTTTGAAATTTTATAAATTTTATATTTCAAAATGGACTTCATTTTTGGATTTGGAATATTGATATTAGCTTAGGGTGAATTTTTTGCATTTTTCTAAAAACTTTCAATTTTTGATGAATTGTGAATACCCTGAGTTACAGTTTAAACCCGATTTTTTTTAAATAATTATTTATTTTATTTAAATTTAATTAATTTCAAAATAGATACATAATACCTATATAAGTTCAATTTTATTAATTGGAGGTATTTTATAATAATTTTAGATATATAATCATTTTATTGAACTTTTTACCGGCTTTTACCCACCTCCTAGGAGAATTTGGAAATTCACATAAAACATAATTTTACCACTTCTGTGATTGAAATATCAAAAATCCGAGACATATGGTTAATATCAAGGTGTAAAATGTGGTTCAATGTGATGAAAATAATTTTTGGTGAATAGTAACTTTTTTCTATTATTTACCACAGTCAAAAGCAAATAGGGTAATTAAGGGTAAAATGATATTAATATTAACCTAACATATGTACTAATTATATTAGACAAGTGTATCTAGACCAAAAAACCTTATGAATAAAATATTATCATTTACGTACACTTGGATTAGATTAGGATATTTATAAATATTTAATTCAATGAATAGTTAAAAGAGATAAAATAAATGTTTAATAACTAAAACATTTTTAATATAGGGTTATACATAAGATAAATTCAATTATCAATATTCATTAGAAAGATAAATATATTTCCAACATACTTTTATTTTATTTATAATTTTTAGACATTATATAATCTAATTTATTTATGACACAATGGGGATGCAGTAATTACATATTTAATAAAACATTATAATAATTGATATTATAAATATCAAAAAAATGTAATATGAGACTTTTTATGAATTACACTAATTTTATTGGTTAATATTACATATTAGGATTGGTTATATAAATCTATTTCAAAGTAATAATTCTGTTATGAAATTATCAAAAACAAAATACACAATAGTGATAAAATTGACATAAAAGAGTTTTTAGAACAAATATTATATTATTAATTGATATTCTATTCCTAAAAATATATGGTTCAGAAAAAGGACTTATATAATGATATTTGTATCATTAATGGACCACTTTGGGGTCTCTTAGAGTAATATATTAAGTTTAATAACTATATAATATAAAAATACAAAGAGACATGGTAAATGTCAAACTATTTAACTAAGAGTTAAATATAAATGATAAGTTTAATATAGTGACCCAAACCTTTCAAAAATATACTGGTTGAAAGGATTTAGACCCATACACACCTTATCCTTTAAATAATCCACTTTGAATCGATTAGAAACCAAATATGAATTTATTATAAAATAATATTTTATGTTTTTCCTAAGGTTCCCCTCACCCCTCTTATAAAAGGGTACTCAACATTATCTCAAATTCATACCTTCAAAGCCTTTTGGTTCAGTTAAACCCTACCCAAATATCCTCTCAACTTCCCTAACTTCATCCTAGATTCCCCCCTTTGGTCCTAAAGCTATCTTAAGGAGCCCTTATGATCAAATCAAAAGGAAGAACCCAAAGAAGAGGTAATGATTTCACCACCCTCTTTCAAGTTCCTTTCTTCTTCCACTTATTTTTTCTTTGTTATTTCCCTTTTAAAATAATAACTCAAGTATCTTCTATATACTTTAATGTTATTATAAATATGGTACGACCATATTAAGTATTTTATCCATCCTTTGAATGACATGTCACCATACGTGCGTACATACGACCTACCATCTGCACGTCGTGGTGTAATTGTTATTCAATATATTATTATTTGGATGGGTATAATAATTATGTGTAATTCATTTAAATAATAATTAAAACATGATAATTATTCTGTATATATGATATACCATCCAATTATATATGATTTTAATATCAAAAGAACGATATTATCACTCGTGCGTATGTACTGACTACATTCTCCACGAACGCGATGAGATTCATTCCCCATCATATCCATACAAGTCTAATTATCATTTTATAATTAAAAATAATGTTTAAGGACTTAATATAATTCTGTATATGAATAATATAAAACCTATCCATGACAATCACTACTTATGTAACAAAACATATAAAAGGAAATGAATAAGTTAACACCCAAAACGACGATAATACTAAGATATTATTAACAAATAAATGTTAAAAGATAATATTTGATATCCTATTAATGTATATGATTCTTGTATAAATCAATAAAAATTATTTCAACATTATAAATGAGTCTAACCTACCCTCGACCAAGGAAAAATTACAATGTAAGGGGTTTATTATCTCACTTTTAATTCCGTGAGATTTCCATTGTTCAGCACTTATTTATTGATTGGGGTGTGTGTACTGCCCATGATTGTATTCATTGTGTAATATAATTTAATTTATGTATATTTACATAATAATTATATGATCCTTCTTTCTTGGGTGTATGTTTCGTAAGTTACCAAATCAATAAGGGAATTTAAATTTTCAATTTCCACTCATTCGGCTTTACACATATTTCATTGATTATTTTACTCCTAGATTATGTTTGGAATAACTATTCATTTTATTATGTCATAATTTAAACACCCCTTTTTGTGGATATAATTTTTGATACACATAATCACTCCACTGATAAATTCTCAAGTCATCGATATGAACTTCATAGGAGTAATTTTAACTCAATCTCCATTTGTTGAGTTAAATATCAAATTCATTGGTGTTGTTTTTAAAATAATATGTGTAAATGTCCTTTGATTGTTTTACATTGAATATCCAATCATATTGAGTGTATTTATATTTGTCACACATAATTTTGTCATTCATTTATCCTTATGCTAAGGATATGATCTTTATTAGAGATTTCATCTCAATTTACATTCCTTTGAGACTCCATTGTTGTTATACACCAAATCTATTTTATATGGTGTATATAATGTACTTTAACATAGAAAATAATTAATCCCTTTATTCTCATGATATTAAAAAGTTTTTACCTCAATTATTTGTATTCAAATGTCTCTTTTGGTTAGGAAGTCTAAATAAAATATCATTGTAAAATTTTTTAAAGATTTATTTTCTAAATCATTCTCATTAATGTCCATGTTTTAAAAATTGTTTTAAGGATTTATTTATATGGGCATTACAGTTTTCAAATCAAAATTACTTTTAAAATACTCAAAGTGGGATGGGAAACTTTGATTAATTTTAAATGGATTCTTCATAGATAGTGTGACTTTTAAATGTTTTCAAGGAGAAGGGGTATATTTCTCTCAATAGTTTGATGATTATTTTAATCTACAAAAATATCCTTCATTATTCTCGATTGAGGTTAATATGATACAATAAAATCTTCCATATTGTATCGAATGAGTTATGTTTGACTGTGGATGTGCTCTTTTTATACCATTCATGGTTTTTGGTTTATGTATTGAAATTTCGTATGCTAGTTTTAATATGAATGTTTATGTTATATTTCAAACTTGTCATATGTGGAATGCCTTGGACTTATTAAGTGATGGGTGGAGCCCATTATAGCTCCTCAATGCATCGGTAGGTCTCATGAGAGAAACTAGTGTCTTGGCACGGGGCTTTGAAACAATATTATTTGTAGTCTTGGCACGAGGCCTTGGATATGTGGTTATGATAGTCTGGAAGTATGCATTCCATCATTATAAAAGTGGTTATTGATATTCCATGTGATTATTCGACTAGTAGAATATCCTTGTGAATATGTAAATGTAATTATTTCATTTTATCTCTTGCATATTATGCTAAAGTTCAAGTTTAAAAATCTTTTTTTTAGTTATACATTGTCTTAAATGTTTATGCTTATTTATCAAAGTTTTGGCTAAATTTTTATCCTTACTGAGCATCTGAGCTCACCCCTTTAAATCTTTTATTTTTCCCAGAATGTGAAGAAGTAATTTATGAATGACCTATAATAATAGAATTAGGGGATATGAACAAAAGATGGTGTTGTAGTTTTTTTTACTTTATGATGTAATATAATACTTATGAATATATCTAGTGATTTTAAGACTACTAAAATAATCGGTCTTTTGTGACTTGATCTTTTGTGATCATGCCAATGATTTTTAATAATGCACCGACTATGATTCACTAGGGTCGGGGCATTACAGTTGGTATCAAAGTAAGTTTAGTAGAAACCATGGAATCTAGATTTAGATATACTCAGATTAGAGAACATAGCCCTATGAAAGTCTTTGAGGATTAGTATAGAAGAACTTCCTAGAATTTTGGTATTGTATAGATTTTGTGAGTTTTTGAAGAAATAAATCCATGTCTGGATATGAGCAGGTAGAGGCCACTCTGGAATATATTTACCTAGTGGTAAAACCTGAAAACACTGCTTTGATCTAGACTCGAATGGGAACTGGTGCACGACAACAGGCCTTGCTGCACTCTTGGTTACGACACTCCCGAGGGATATTCTTAGGATATTTTACATTTTCTTTAAAAACTGATTTCAAGTATTTTGAGAGTAAATGACCTTGGTTAATCCTAATGTGTTTCAAATTAAGAATATGGTGACATGATATTATTGAAATTATTTTATTATTACTGTTACTCACACAATGCTTTCTGGTTTTAGTCAATAGCTTGATTCCAAGGAAGTCATAATGACTTTGAGAATGATGTAAAAGGTGGGAACGGTGGTGGAAATGAGCAACAAAATGGAATGTTAATAGGCATAAAAGATATCTCCTTCACGAAAAATCAATTTTACAAAAATATGATAAACAATATATATATTAACCAATTCCCTAACTCAAAAAAGAAGAGAAAGGCGATGAATAATAAGTGCTCCAGCAGTGGAGACCATAGAGAAAATAATCCTCAATTTCCTTCATGCAAGAAATGTGGATGGAGACACCTAGGAAAGTGTCTCAATGGAACAAATAAATGCATTATGTGTGGGAAGGAAGGACATAAAGGGAATAATTGCTGAGGAAAAATGAAGAGTATTATGGAAGAAAATAAAAATGGTCCCAAGATTCCAAATATGGTTATTTGTCGTAAATGTAAGGGACCATGGAATCACCCAATTAAATTCCCTATTCTATAGGATAACCTCTTGGTCAAGGAAGAACCTATGTGGAAATGAATGGACTACAAAATATTTAAAGGTATTAATGCTCCTTGTTGTTGAGATTACATTGGGTGAATTTTCTCTTATATATGTAACCCTGCAATTTATCATGTGAGAATGATATTTGAGGAAGACATGTCCTTTCACTTGTGGATATAGTTATAAATAACCATTCGGTTTTATATGATCATTGGGTTTGAGGCAATTACAAGTTATTATATTTTGTGATGAAAATTCAAGGTATGAGATAACATTTGTGGTTAAATTATGTTATGGTTATTTTGAGAAATTTATCTCATTTTGGTAATGTTATGAAATATAGTTTTTGAAAAAGGTCAAAAGGAAGACCGTGTAACAACCCATCACGTAGGACAAAGCTGTGGGAATAGAACTCACAACCAAAGTGTGATGGGGATTTATTTCCTACCATTGGACTATGTGAAGTCCCTGGTTAGTGTGACTATATATTTTTAGTTAAATGATTTTATTGATCAATAATATGTTGATTTTGGATCTTATGTATTATCAAGTGAATACCCTTAGTATAGGAAAATGATTTGGTGATTAAGTGATAAATTTTATTTTGGAAGATGTTCACTTTATTGGGAACACTATATGCCCAAGGAAAATAGAACACTATGGGATTTCATTTTAGGAGTAATGGTAGATTGTATATATATTTTTATTGTGGATTTATAGTAATTTGGGTTATTTATAGAAATGATTGACCTATAATAGATAATATGTTATTAGGTTAATTACTTTTATGTATGTGACTTTAAGAGTAATTCATGTCATTTGGAGATACAATTTAACGTGGAAGACTACATAACCAAATTCTTCTAAGTTTTGGGTTTCATATTAATTTATATTATATTGAAGGATTTTAAGGGAAATTGTTTATTGAATGGTATTTTTTTATCTTTGGGGTATTGTTGGTTTAATTTTAGAAATTAAGATTAGTGTTTCTTTCTCTAGTGGAATATCCTTTTGGAGGATCACCTGATCTTATACTAACCAATTTGGTTTTGATTAATCTCTAAAGATAGGGTAAACATATAGTTTATCCTTCGTGGATCATGTGATTCTATAAGAATTTTATTCTATATCTTCCAGTGTGACCAAGTCTTATTTAATACTCATCGTGTAAAAATGAGTTAGTAGTAGGAATTTATTGAAGAATGAAACTTTACTTAAAAAGTATGTATATCTCTTTATGTTCTTAGTCAATCTCAAAAATGAATTGCTCATCTTTATGTAATGTAACATAAAACAAAAAACTGTTGTCCCTTTACTTTTCCAACTGGGAAACTAATGACCATTTGTCCCATCACAAGTTTGAGGTTTTATTTTTGTTAACTTTCTCCTGATCATGTTCTATATCCATCTCCATCATAAATTGACACTTAGTTTACCATCCATATCCATGTTTTTCTACATGGAATCCTAGAATAGGTTATCTCGGGTGAACTTTTTTACTTCTCTTTCATTTTTTAAAGTGATAGTTTTATTGACTGTTTTTCCGATGTGGGACTTTCAGTTATATTCCCATTCCCATTTTTAAAAATAGAGAGGATTCAATTTATTGAAGGAGGATAGAATGTAACACCCCAATCTTCCACAGTACATTTCCCTGTTAATAATGCAATAGTGTGTGTTGTACGCAACTTCGAGTACTAACACACACCACAACCAATCAAACTCGCCTTTATGAATAGTAATAATATCTTTTTGAAATTTTATAAATTTTATCTTTCAAAATGGACTTCATTTTTGGATTCAAAATATCAAAATTAGCTTAGGGTGAATTTTTGGTATTTTTCTGAAAACATTCAATTTTTGATGAATTGTGAAAAAAGATGAGTTATAGTTTAAAACCGAATTTTTTTAAATAATTATTTATTTTATTTAAATTTAATTAAGGTATAAATAGATACATAATACCTATATAAGTTTAATTTAATTAAATGGAGATAGTTTAGAATAATTTTAGATATATAAAAATTTTATTGATCTTTTCACCGTCTTTTACCCTCCTTGGAGAATTTGAAAATTCACATAAAACATAATTTTAGCGCTTCTGTGAGTGGAATTTCTAAAATCCAAGAGACACAGTTAATATAAAGTATTAAAATGTGGTTCAATGAGATGAAAATAATTTTTTGTGAATAGTATATTTTTTCTTTTATTTACCATGGTTAAAAGTAAATAGGTTAATTAAGGGTAAAAATGATATTAATATTACCCTAACATATGTCCTAATTCTATTGGACAAGTGTATCTCGACCAAGAACAACCTTAGGAATAAAATATTGTCATTTAGTTCTACTTGGATTAGATTATGACATTTATTATTATTTAATTCAAAGAGGAGTTAGAAGAGATAAAATCAATGTTTAATAACTAAAACATTTTTAATATAGGGTTATACATAAGGTAAATTCGTTTATAAATATTACTTAGAAAGATACAAATATTTCATACATAAATTTTTTTATAATTTTTATACATTAAATAATATAATTTATTTATTACACAATGGTGATGCAGTAATTACCTAATTAATGAAATATTATAATAATTGATATTATAAATATCAAAATAAATGTAATATGAGACTTTTTATGAATTCCACTAATTTTATAGGATAATATGACATATTATTATTGGTTATTTAAGTTTATTTCGAAGTAATAATGCTGTTATGAAATTATTAAAAACAAAATACCCAATAGTGTTAAAATTGACATAAAAGAGTTTTTAAAACAAATATTATATTATTAATTGATATTCTATTCCTAAAAATATAAGGATCGGCCAAAGTACTTATATAATGATAGATGTATCATTAATGGACCACTTCGGGGTCTCTTAGAGGTATATAGTATGTTTATTAACTATATAATATAAGAATACAAAGAGACATGGTAAATGTCAAACTATTTAACTAAGAGTTAAATATAAATGATAAGGTTAATATAGTGACCCAAACCTGTCTAAAATCTATTGGTTGAATGTATTTCGACCTATACCCACCTTAAAATTTAAATAATACACTTTGGAGCCATTAGAAACTGAATATGAATTTAGTATAAAACAATAGTTTGTGTTTTTCCTAAGGTGCCCCTCACCCCTTTTATAAAAGGGCACTCCACTTTCTCTCAAATTCGTACCTTCAAAGTCATTTGGTTCAGCAAAACCCTGCCCAAATATCCTCTCAACTTCCTTTACTTCAACCTAGAGGCCCTCCTTTGGTCTGAAATCCAACGTAAGGAGCCCTTTTGATCAAATCAAAAAGAAGAACCCGAAGAATAGGTAATGAATTCACCACCCTCTTTCAAGTTCCTTTCTTATTCCACCTCTTCTTTCTTTTTTATTTCCATTATAAAATAATAAATCAATTATATTCTATATAATGTTATGTTATTATAAATATGGTACAACCATATTCAGTATTTTATCCATCCTTTAAATGACATGTCACCATACATGCGTACGTATGACCTACTGTCTCCACGTCATGGAGTAATTGTAATTTAATATATTATTATTTGGATGGGTATAGTAATGATGTGTAATTCATGTAAATAAAAAGTATAACATGGTAATTATTCTGTATATATGATATAACATCCAATTATATATGATTTTAATATCAAAATAATGATATTATCCCTCGTACAAACGTACGGACTATCATCTCCATGAATGCGATGACATTCATTCTCCATTGTATCCATACAAGTATAATTCTCGTTTTATGATTAAAAATAATGTTTAAGGACTTAATATAATTATTTATATGAATAATATAAAGCATATCTATAACAAACATGACTAATGTAAAAAAACATATAAAAGAAAATGAATAAGTTAACACCTGAAACGACGATAATACTAAGATATTATTAACAATGCAATGTTAAAAGATCATATATGATATCATATTAATGTATATGATTCTTGTATAATTAAATAAAAATTATTTCAACATTATACAGGTTTCTAACCTACCCTTGACCAAGGAAAAAGTAATAAGTAAGAGGTTTCTTATCTCACTTTTAATTTCGTGAGATTTCCGTTGTTCACCACTTATTTATTGCATGTGGAGTGTGTACTGCCCATGGTTGTATTCATTGTGTAAAATACTTTAATTTGTGGATATTTACATAATCATTGTATGATCCTTATTTCTTGGTTTTATGTTTCATAAGTTACCAAATCAACAATGGACATTGAAATTTCAATTTCTACTCATTCGGCTTTACACATACTTCATTGATTATTTTACTCCAAGATTATATGTGGAATAACTATTCATTTGCTTATATCATAATTTACACTCCCCTTTTGTGGATATACTTTTTGATACACATAATCACTCCATTGATAAATTCTCAAGTCATCGATAAGAATTTGATAAGAGTAATTTTGACTCAATCTCCATTTGTTTAGTTAAATATCAAATTCATTGGGGTTTTTTTCAAGAATATGTTCGAATGTCCTTTTATTGTTTTACACAGAATATCCAATCATATTGAGTGTATTTATATTTTTCACGCATAATTATGCTATTGATTTATCCTTAACCTAAGGATACAACCTTAATGAGATATTTCATCTCAATTTATATTCCCTTGAGACTCCTTTGTTGTTATACACCAAATCTCTTTTATATGGTGTATATAATGTACTTTGACATAGTAAATCATGAATGCCTTTATTATCATTATATTATAATGTTTTTACCTCCATTATTTGTATTCAAGTGTCTCTCTTTTGGTTAGGAACTCTAACTAAAATATAATTTTAAAATCTTTTAAATATTTATTAATCTAAATCATTCTCATTAATGTCCAAGTTTTAAAAATTATTTTAAGGATTTATTTATATGGGAATTAATGTTTTCAAATAAAAATTCATTTTAAAATATTCAAAGTGGTTTGGGACACTTTGATTCAAAAGTCCATTTTGAATGGAATCTTGACATATAGTTTGACTTTTAAATGTTTTCAAGAAAAAGGGGATATTTTTCTCAATAGTTTGGTGATTATTTTAATCTACATCAATATCCTTAATTATTATCGATTGAGGTTAATCTGATATAATAAAATCTTCCATATTGTATTGAATGAGTTATGTTTGACTGTGGATGTGCTATTTTTATACCATTCATGGATTTTGGTTTAAGTATTGACATTTTATATGCTAGTTTTAATACAAATGTTTATGTTATGTTTCAAACGTTTCATATGTGGAAGGCATTGGACTTAGTAAGTAATGGATGGAGCCCGCTATAGCTTCCTGATCCATCTGTAGGTCTCATGAGACAAACTACTGTCTTGGCACGAGGCCTTGACAAAATCTTATTTTTAGTCTTCGCACGAGGCCTTGGCTATGTGGTTATGATAGTCTGGAATTATGCATTACATCATTATGAAAGTTGTTATTGATATTTCATGTGATTATTCGACTAGTATAAAATCCATGTGAATAAGTAAATGGAATTATTTCATTTTAACTTTTCCATATTATGCTGAAATTCAAGTTTAAAAGGCTTTGGTTTTAGTTATACATTGTCTTAAATTTTTATGCTTATTTATGAAAGTTTCCGCTATATTGTTATCCTTACTGAGCATCTGAGATCACCCCTTTAAATATTTTATTTTTCCCAGGATGTGAAGAAGTAATTTATGAATGACCTACAGGAATAGTATGAGGGGATATGAAGACAATATGTTGTAGTTTTTTTACTTTATGATATAATATAAGACTTATGAATATATCTAGTGTTTCCAAGACTACTAAACTAATCTGTCTTTCGAGACTTGATCTATTGTGATCATGCCAATGTTTTGTAATAATTCACCGACTCTGGGTAACTAGGTTTGGGGAATTACAGTTGGTATACATAGTTTTTCTGCACAGTTAACACTAACCATGTGCCAACCATGCACCACAAGCTGAACATTTCAAAAACATTGATTACTGGTCATAAACCCATTGGTTTTCCTAAAAAATATGAAACACCTTCTAAGCCTAATTGTATTTTAAGAACACCAATTTGAGGCATTCCATCCTTCATATTAATATTCTGATGCTCGGATCAAGATTTTAATCTCCAAATAATTTTAAATTAAAAAACATTCTAAATATTTACAACTTATAAAACAAGTAATCTTACAAACTTTTTTCCATAATACTTATCATCCTAAATATGCCTTGATAGTCATACAACTAAATACCCTTACCTATAACAATCATTAATTTCAACTCAAACAACAGTGTTATGTTTTTGAATGCCATACACACCTCAAATAACTGCTTTAACATATGTCTCTTAACTAGTAAAAAACTCAATCCAATGCTTGTAACCATTTCTTACACATAATGATAGATATTATCTAATAACATCAATGAGAAACTATATTCACATCCTCACTTATCTTGGCCTATCTCATTAACTATCCTATGGTTATCCCCATCAAAAGTTCTTATTTAAACATACAGTTTTAATCCAAAAACATCCACCATCATAATTGATTATAAAAACTTGTCCCTATAATAATATTGATGATCTCAAAATATACTTTAACATTATACCCCTAGTCACAAACAAGTACACAACTCTTGTTCCTCAGTTCTATCTAAATAACCAAATTCCAATTAATTAGGATTTACATAGTCATGTAATATTTTCCTTATAAAGCACTAACTAACATTTATATTTCACCTTTATCATATGAAAAGTGTTACAAATATCTTTCCTAACCAACCATATACAATTATTTAAGATTAATCATATCAACTCACATATTGATTACTATTCAGTAACATGAAACGTCACAAAAAACCAATCCCATAGACTTTATCCCAAAGCTAATTGAGATCATTTTGATTACACTTATTGAATCTAATAACTAAGATTTAGTGACATTTCCTTGATGAACCATCACCAATCTATATCCATTTTCTTTCCACAACACAATCACCGATAAATTTCAAACCCAAACCCATGGGGTCCTCAAAAGCTATCTTGGGCCTAACGCCCATGACCATACTCCACCCATGTATTTATGAAAACCTACAATAAATGTTTTTATAAATATAGTAGTAACTATTCACTTTTTGCCATGACATATAAAATCCAAAATGAATATCCAATTATTAGCATCGTCCTCACACAATCCTTTTCCCATTAGGGTAACACAATATCAACCAATGTCCTGGTCCCCACATTAGGAGAATCCTTTTTTTCACCAACGAAATGAATTCTTGATCATCTTATCCCATTCCCGATCCATTTTTTTGGACATAATGATAAGAATGGATAAGAATGTGCTCATTCCAAATCACTAATGAAAGTGTCACCAATTAACTACTCCTACATCCAAAGATTAGTCCACGCGGAGTTCGTTGAGTATTACCTCACAAAAGGGACACCACCCTTAGATCATTGCATAGAATACTCTACTATTAAAATAGTGTTTTTCCTACTAAAAAATTATCATACTAAGAAAGGCTTTACATTCCTTTATGTTACCCCTAACACCATGTGTCCAAACATCACATGTCAAGGTCCACCCTTAGGTCAACCCTCTCAAGATAGGCATTTTACATCCATGATACCCCTCATCATAGGAAAAACCCCTTAATTTACCAAAATCATTAGTTCAGCACACCCATCCTTATTAGATTCAAAACCATCAATCATTGGCCCACACCTGCATGATCACTGGGTAATGATTAAAATAGTACCATGTGTAAATAAAATATATGGTTCCATTCTCACCCGGTACCGTATGTATTCAATGATATAGCACCTAATTCGTGACCCGACTCATGATACCACAAGTAATCAATCAACAAAGACAAGTTGACCATACTACACATCACATCATGATTAACACACCAAGATCTCCATTGGAACTCAACTTCAAAATCATTCAACTCACTCATTAAATGATATACTCCATGATTGTTAATATCATAAAATTATTTTTTGAAATTAAACTCTCAACCACCCAAACACTGGTTAAAAAGTCAATTGACATGAAATTTCCTTCCAACTGAAGCCAGTCTTGATACCCCATTACACTATGTGATTCCTCAGGAACCAAAGTCATCATCCTTCATGTATCTCAAAACCTGATCACCTCCCATGCATTAACCTCAATAGGATTGTACAACAAAACTCATTACCACTAAAAATATATATATACTTAGGATAACCCCTCTCCTAGGTTTCCGTTTATCAAAATAGATGTAGACTCACTAGGTTCTAAGTCAAAAATAAGGGCCTCTAGGGCTCCAACACAACCCTACCAATAAATTATCTTAAAATTGCATTTAACTAACCTAAAATTATTATTTAAATGTGCTAAAAATAGAATTAGGTAAATAGGTAATCAAACAATATTGGTAAAAAACTATCAACATGTGACCAATTATTAATGTTTTAAATTTTTTTTATAGATAAAAACGCCCATAACGTTATAATTTAAATCCCATTTAAGTGAAACCTCTAAATGAATCATATCTACAGGAGGATTATAATCTATTAAAAATTTAAGGCACCAAATTCCATGTATCTACCTTCTACGCCCTAATCTTATCTAAAACTTCTTATACGGGAGTACTCTCTAGAGGTTTACAATGTCACGTACAATGAAGACAATGAATGTACCCTCAATGGGAGTCAGTATATGGTAATACTGTAACATCAAAAGTAAGTAATGAATAATAGATATTTTTATCAATGTCTATTAATGAATTAGATAGTGTTTCAGAGGCTTAAAATGAAAATAAATCCAATCTTAAGCATGGAATACACTAATATTTTTAAAAGATTGTTCTACTGCCTTTTGATGACAAACCATTTTTAAATATATCTTTTGACAATTTTATAAGCTATGTTTGTCAAAATAAACTTATTCTTTATGATTGGGACATCAAAATTTACTTTGTGTTATTTTTTTGGTATTTTTCTGACAGTGTTCATTTTTTAATGAATTGTGAAAAATACTGCATTTTACATCAAAACTGCATTTTAATCTAATTTATTTATATGATTAGATTATCTTTTGAATTGGTATTAAAGTGTAATATGAATATATTTTTACCATTTAATCCAATGGTGGTCATTGGAATCAATTTTACTTCGAAATTAGACTTAAACTAGTGTCAATCTTTTGATACTTATTGTTTCATAAAAACACGCTATTTGCTCTGACAGCGGAAATTAATTATTAAATTAATTAATGTGACTTATATGTTTTGAATTTTTTAAAATAGACTTTATTTTTGAATTCAGAATATCAAATATAGCTTAGGGTGAAGTTTTGGTATTTTTCTGAAAAACTTCAATTTTTGATAAATAGTGAAATCACTAAGTGGTAGTTAAAGAAACTGATTTTTCATTTAAATGAAACTTTGTCACTTCTGCGATTTGATTTTAAAAAATCCAACATACATGGTTGTAATTATAAATTAAAATGTGGTTCAATGAGATTAAAATAATTTTTTGGTGAATAGTAATTTATTAAGTTTTTAATCGCGATTAGTGGTAATTAGTGTAGTTTAAGGTAAAAATAATGCTTTAATAATATGAAATGACCTAGAAATATGTCCTAAACTTATTGGATGTGTCATGGCCAACCAAGACAAGCCATGGGTCAACTTGGGGACCCCATGTATCCACTTTGTTTGGGAAATGACATAAATAAATATTTATTTAATGAAAAAGTAAAAATGACACAAACATAATATGTTTTACAAAAACAATTTTTAAATGGGGTTATACAAGTCATATTTTTGACTATAAATATTCATTGGAAAGATAAAAATATTTCCTACATCATAGTAGTTTTTTTATAATTTTTTGACATTATATAAATAAAATTATATATGAAATCATAATGATTTAGCGATTACCTCATTAATAAAGAATTTAAATAAAATGAAACGATAATGTAAAATCTATGACCTACACATGTCCAAAACCTATTGGATGGGTGGATTTAGAACCCTTATCACCTTATCCTAGAATTATATAAATGTTGGACCATTTAAATACGAAACTCATTTTCAAATAAAGTAATATTTCTTTACATTCCAAGAGTGCCCCTCCTCTCCTCTTATAAAAGGCCCCCACTTCTACCTCCTTACCCACACTTCCAAATCCTTTTTCTCGGCCAACACCTGCCGATTTTGTCTATAAACTTCCATATATTACTCCTTGAATCATCACTTTGGGAAGAAGTCTCCCCAAGGAAGCCGTTGAGCTCAAACAAAAGGGAGTTACCCGATTTTAAGGTAATGTATTCACTTGAGTCATTTTGTTTTATTTTGCTTCTCCACCCCCCTAAACTCTTTTTATTTATTTATTTTGTAAAAAATACAGTATCTTCATTATACTAGGATGTTGTTATAAGAAGGATTCAAGCTACACTTACACACACCTACATCTAATGGTTAATGAACATACTGTTTCTGTGGATGGTGAATTTATGCCTCCCGAAACGATGATTGTTCAACAATACTTTAACACCTATAAAGGTGGACATTAAGATGAAACTATATTTATATATGATATATAATATTTTTATGTTTTACTTAAGCTTCTGTATTTTTCATTTTGGGCATACCTTTATGGTTCCCATTATGGGTAAACGCGATATCTTCATTTAAGGAAGTGCGGACTACCGCCCCCTCAAAGTGATTTGATTCGTTAAATACCATATGTGGGACGTATAAAGGATGGAACTATGATATTATATATGATATTATACTGGAATTATAATATACCTTTAATCATTATGATTCCATTCTATAAAATACGAAATAGAAATGAAAGTAGCGTTCATGTGTACGTACGGCTTACCGCCTCCATGAACGGTGCATTTCATTTCTTACCTCTAAATGATTATGTAATATTATAAATGCACATATATACTGGATATATATGATATATATGATATATACATCATGATTATAATTCTGGATATGATGGATACATGAACAACTTATAATTATAAAGGGCTTATTTTTGACTCAAGTACCAATGATCGTTAAAACGACCTTTATTAACTTAAATAATTACAAAGTGTTCATAACATGGCAATAAGTGATATAAAAGGAATAATGAACTTGAAAAAGGTTCTTAAGAAAGTATAAATTAACTCATGTTTATTATTCAGGACATTAAAGAACGATCGGGTCAATTCGGACCCGAGGTATGGGACTTCGTCTCAATCTCCTTTCATTGAGGCATATTTTATTTTATAAACAACTTTCTTTTATACGGTGTATAAACCCCTTTGACTTTTACATTTATCCAAAAGGAATATTTTTTTATAAGAATCGTTCTACAAAACAACAAAAGAGAATGTTTTTGTCATACGTATGCGGCGACAACGACTTCTCTGCCGCCGTGACCATTATTTGAGTTTCGGCTTCCTCTACAAGCCATACTTTCTTTTTAAAAGAAAAATAAATACCATGTTTTACTTTTCTTTTATTTTGGTATTGAAAATGATTTTCATAATATTTTTATATCAATGTGTTCTATTGATATCATGTGATTGAAAGGTGGAAATTTTATGTTTCCTTTATGCATGTTTTATGTGATACGATTATGTTGAGGTTCTTGGGCATTATTATGAAGATGGGTGGTTCTGTGATAAACTATGGGCGGGTGAGCCCGATATATCTCTCCAATGCATTGGGTAATGTGAAGGAGTGAAACGTTAAGGTTTCTCTGAAGAGATTTAGGGAATATACTCTGATGGGTATTCCAAACATAACCAAGAGGGTTACTCCCTACGTAAGAATGTTATGAATGCCTCAAGTTACCTTTATGTCTTATGATTTCTATGATTTATTCATGATTTGATGAGGTATGTTAAAGTGATTATGTTTTATGGGTAAAGTATGATTTCATTCTTATGTATATATGTACCCATGTTTCCTTTCCATATTTTTATATCCCTTACTGAGCTTTTTATGCTCAACCCAAGTTTTTTTGAAATGTTTTTCACAGGACAAGGGAAAGGTACATGATATGATGATAGTGTCAAGGAAGTGTCAAGAAAGAATCAATGTTTTATTTTAAATATGTTTCCATTGATGGGAATGAAGAATACTATCTTTATGTAACCACTTTGTTTATATGTGGAATGTAATGCAAGTTTTATGATCTAATTCTCTAAAACTCTAAACCCGAAAAGATCCTCAATGTGTAATCTTGTAATAACTCGAGATTAAGTAAGGTTTAAGGATGGGGACTTATAGTTGGTAACAAAGGTCGGTTTAGATAAATTTAGGAGTTAGAATTCTATTCAATGATAATCCAAGAATATTTTTTTATGGTCAAATTGAAATGATATAGCATTTTAAGATTACCATGTTGCTTCATCTAAGACATGTTTGTTCAGAATGGTTTTCCGCAGAGGAAATGGGGAAGCAGTGCTAGGAAGACATATATAAGGAAATAACCTTCCGAATCAGCATCCCGAGATGGTCGGAATTGGAACTGAACTGTTTTTTGCAGTGATGGCATAGTTGACTCAGGATATAAATGGTGGTGGTATCCATGCACGAGATTAGCCAGATCAACCGCAGAGGAACATGTCAGTGGTGGAACATTTCATGAGGCAACATCCCCCATCATTCAGAGGATCATCTGACCTTGTGTTAGCTGAAGGGTGGATTAAAGCACTGGGGAAGATTTTTGATGTCATGGGGTGTTCAAACAATCAAAAGGTTAGTCTTGCTATTTACCGTTTGGAGGGTGAAGCAGATCAGTGGTGGTCGATGGTTAAAAATATCAGGGACGCTGCTGAGATTGATGCTCTTGACTGGGATGAATTCAAAGGTATGTTTCTTGAGAATTATTTTCTTAATTTTGTTCGAATTTGGATGTAAAATCAATTCTTGTAATTGAGGAAAGAGGAAGACTCAGTGGCTACCTATGATGAAAGGTTCACTCGATTGGCAAGGTATGCTCCAAATTTTATCCAAGACCTTGATAGTAAAATCAATCGTTTTTACTCAGGATTAAAGACAAAATATCGAAGGGAATTAGCTTCTCGTGAGTTTAAAAGTTATGAAAAGCTTTTTCGATGTGCTGAGAAGGTGGAAATGGAGTTTGCCGATGATCAAGTGTTCTATAACAACCAAAAGACAAAGAGACCGAGGTGGTAGGAGAAAGGTAAGAATTCTTCAAAAAAGACTGATGGTAAGAAAACTAAGTTTCCAGTTTGTGATAAATGTGGAAAAAGTCATGCTGGCGAATGTCTTATGAATTCTATGAAGTGCTACCGATGTGGTAAGATGGGACATAAGGCTAGTGATTGCACTGAAAAATATCAGGGTGATGGTAAGACCAAATTTGATTTACAGTTAGTGAAATGAGATGGGTCACTATTCAAACGAGTGTCCGACAAAGAGATTGAGTGATGGGAAGCAGTTAGACTACAAGAAGAAAGGGGTGGTGAAATCCTTTGTAACTACTTCAGCAGATGTCGGGCCATCAAATGAAGTTGTATCAGGTACTTTGTTTGTTTTTTAAGATTATGCCAGTGTGTTGTCTGATTCGGGGTCTACACATTCTTTCATCTCTGAAACCTTTTCTAGTAAAATGGGAATACCATCTCAAAAATGACTCCTAAACTTCTGGTAAAAACGCCTAGGGGAAATTTTGAGGAAAAAAAGAATTTATAAGAATTTTCCTATCCTTATCTGTGGAAAGAACCTACTTTCAAACCTTATTCTTTTAACTCTAGTAGAGTTTGATGTTATACTGGGTATGGATTGGCTCTCTATTTACCATGCTAAGATTGACTGTAGAGAAAAAGAAGTTTCTTTTGAGAAAGACTTTCATTTTGTGTACAATAATGAACCCTTACGGTTGATAACTTATCAAGAGGACAAGAAACTTGTAAAAGATGGAAATGAATTTTACCTTCCACACATCATTGAAAATAAAGAAACTGTTCAGATTAATGATGTGCCAGTGGTAAATGAGTATCCTGATGTTTTTTCTGATGAGTTGCCTGGAATAATACCAGATCGAGAAGTTGAGTTTACTGTTGACTTATTTCCTGATGCTAAGCCAATTTCAAAACCCCCTTATCGAATGGATCAAATTGAACTTTTAGTGTTTAAGGAGAAATTGCAAGATTTATTAGATAAAGTTTTCATTCGACCAAGCACATCACCATGGGGCGCTCCTGTCTTGTTTGTTAAAAAGAAAGATGGCTCAATGAGACTTTTCATTGATTATAGGGCCTTGAATAATATCACTGTTAAGAACAAATATCCTTTGCCTCATATCGATGATTCGTTTGATCAGCTCCAGGGAGCTCAGTTTTTTTCAAAGATTGACCTGATATCGGGGTACCATCAGCTAAAGGTAAAGGAGGCAGATATTCCAAAGACCGTGTTTCGTACGAGATATGGCCATTATGAATTTGTAGTAATGCCTTTTGGGATAACCAATGCACCTGCTGTATTCATGAACTTAATGAATCGAATTTCCCATGAGTTCTTGGATAAGTTTGTGGTGGTTTTCATTGATGATATTTTGGTGCTTTCTAAAAGTAAAGAGGAGCATGAAAGACATTTAAGGGTTATCTTGCAAACATTAAAAGAAAATAAACTGTATGGAAAATTCACCAAGTGAGAGTTTTGGTTGCAACAAATTTCTTTCCTTGGTCATATTGTTTCTAAAGATGGAATAACTGTTGATCCTGCAAAAACAAAAGTTGTGGAAGAATGGACAAGACCCACAAATGTAACCGAGATTCGTAGCTTCCTTGGTTTGGCAGGCTATTACCGAAGGTTTGTTAGCATGTTTTCACGGTTATCTAGTCCAATGTCTAAGCTAACTCAGAAGGGTGTTATGTTTATCTGGAATAAAGAATTTGATGATTGTTTTCAGGAATTAAAAAGAAGATTGGTGAATTCTCCAGTTTTGGCACTACCTTCCAGGAATGGTGAGTTTGTTATATACAGTGATGCTTCATTTAAAGGACTTGGTTGCGTCCTAATGCAGAATGATCAGGTAATTGCTTATGCATCACGACAGTTGAAAACTCATGAGGTAAATTACCCTACACATGATTTGGAATTAGCTTCTATTTTTTTTGCTTTAAAAATTTGGAGGCATCATTTGTATGGAGTAAAATGTGAAATATATACCGATCACAAAAGTTTAAAGTATATATTCACTCAGAAAGAATTGAACATGAGACAAATGAGATGGATATAATTAATCAAGGATTATGATTGTACAATTCATTACCATCTGGGAAAAGCAAATAAAGTGGTTGATGCTTTGAGTACAAAAAGTAATGCTTCATTAGCAATGTTGCATTTGGAACGTGATCCTTTGGTTAAGGATTTTATGAACTTTGGCATAGAAGTTGTTGGTGCAGGAAGTTCTTCTGTTTTGTTTCAGGTATCAGTGAGATCATCTCTATCAGATAGAATCAAGAAAGCACAGAAGCAAGATAGTGAGTTGCAGAAAAAGGTAGACCTAGTTCAGAAAGGTAAGTTGCCTAAATTCAACATTGATAATGATTGTGTTTTGAGATTTAGGAAGAGATTGTGTGTGCCTTGTGATTCATAGTTGAAGAGAGAGTTGTTATGTGAAGCTCATAGTTCTCCGTTTTCTATTCATCCTGGCAGTACTAAGATGTATAGAGATCTGCGAGAGTATTACTGGTGGGATGGAATGAAAAGAGATATTGCTGATTTTACTGTGAAGTGTTTGACATGTCAACAGGTTAAAGCAGGGCAGCAGTTACCGAAAGGGATGCTTCAGCCTTTACCAGTTCCAGAGTGGAAATGGGAGAATATATCCATGGACTTTGTTGTGGTATTACCGAAAACATCTCGAGGTAATAATACAATCTGGGTTATTGTTAATTGCTTGACCAAATCTGCTCATTTCCTTACTATACGAGATACTTTCTCTCTTGATCAACTTTCCCATTTGTATATTAAAGAGATATTCAGGTTACATGGAGTTCCTCTCTCCATTGAATCTGACCATGATCCCAGGTTCACTTCTAACTTTTGGAAAGGCCTTCAGAAGTTGTTGGGTACTGAATTAAATTTTAGTACAGCTTTTCATCTTCAATAAGATGGGTAGTCAGAACGAACAATTCAGACCTTGGAGGATATGCTACGAGCTTGTTCGATGGATTATCAGGGAAGTTGGGACCAAAATCTTTCTTTGGTTGAATTTTCATATAATAATAGTTTTTATTCCAGTATACAGATGGCACCATTTGAGGCGTTATATGGGAGGCGGTGTCGAACTCCAGCTTTCTGGGATGAAGTGGGTGAAAGGAAGTTGATGGGACCAGAATTGGTAGAAGAGATGGCAGAAAAAGTTCAGCTAATTCAGAAACACATGAGAACATCTTAGAGATGGCAGAAGAGTTATGCGGACAATAGGAGGAAGGATCTCTCTTTTGAGGTAGGTGATCATGTTTTTCTCAAAGTATCACCATGGAAAAGTGTGATGTGGTTTGTTAAGAAAGAAAAGTTGAGTCCAAGGTTCATTGGACCATATGAAATTCTAGAGAGAGTTGGATCAGTTGCTTACCTAGTGGCTTTACCTCCGAGTTTATCTCAGGTACACAATGTTTTTCATGTTTCAATGTTAGGGAAGTACATGGAAGATCCATCTCATGTTTTGAGTCCAGAGGTAGTTCAGCTGGAAGAGAACCTATCTTATTAGGAATAGCTGGTCCAGATTCTTGACCACAGGGAGCAAGTGTTACGGAATAAGGTGATTCACCAGGTAAAGGTTTTGTGAAAAAACCACATGATTGAAGAGGAAACATGGGAATCTGAAAATGCAATGAGGGATAAGTACCCCCATTTATTTGATAAGTAAATAAATTGCGGGGACACAATTTTCTAAAGGGGGGAAGGATGTAAAATCCCAAGTAAGTAATGAATAATAGATATTTTTATCTATGTCTATTAATGAATTAGATAGTGTTTTAGAGGCTTAAAATGAAAATAAATCCAATCTTAAGCATGGAATACACTAATATTTTTAAAAGATTGTTTTACTGCCTTTTAATGGAAACCCATTTTTAAATCTATATTGTGACAATTATATAAGCTATGTTTGTCAAAATAAACTTATTCTTTATGATTGGGACATCAAAATTTACTTTGTGTGAATTTTTGGTATTTTTCTGACAATGTTCATTTTTTAATGAATAGTGAAAAATACTGCATTTTACATCAAAAATTCTTTTTAATATAATTTATTTATATGATTAGATTATCTTTTGAATTGGTATTAAAGTGTAATCTGAATATATGTTTACCATTTAATCCAATGGTGGTCATTGGAATCATTTTCACTTTGAAATTAGACTTAAACTGGTGTCAATCTTTTGATACTTATTGTTTCATAAAAACACGCTATTTTCTCTGACAGCGGGAATTAATTATTAAATTAATTAATGTGACTTATATGTTTTGAATTTTGTAAAATAGACTAAATTTTTGAATTCAGAATATCAAATATAGCTTAGGGTGAAGTTTTGGTATTTTTCTGAAAAACATCAATTTTTGATGAATAGTGAAATCACTAAGTGGTAGTTAAAAAAACTGATTTTTCATTTAAATGAAACATTGTCACTTCTGGGATTTTATTTTCAAAAATCCGACATACATGGTTGTCATTAAGAATTAAAATGTGGTTCAATGAGATTAAAATAATTTTTTGGTGAATAGTAACTTATTAAGTTTTTAATCGTGATTAGTGGTAATTAGTGTAGTTTAAGGTAAAAATAATGCTTTAATAATATGAAATTACCTAGACACATGTACTAACCTTATTGGATGTGTCATGGACGACCAAGACAATCCATGGGTAAACTTGGGGTCCCCATGGAGCCACTTTGGTTGGGAAATGACATAAATAACTTTTTATTTAATGAAAAAGTAAAAATGACACAAACATAATATGTTTCACCAAAACAATTTTTAAATGGGGCTATACAAGTCAGATTTTTGAATATAAATATTCATTGGAAATCTAAAAATATTTCCTACATAATAGTATGTTTTGATAATTTTTTGACATTATATAAATAAATGTATATATGAAATAATAATGATGTAGCGATTACCTCATTAATAAAGGATTTAAATAAAATGAAAAGATAATGTAAAATCTATGAACTAATCATGTCAGAAACCTATTTTATGGGTGTATTTCGAACCCTTATCACCTTCTCCTGGATTTTATATCAATGTGGGACCATTTAAATCCGAAACTCATTTTCAAATAAAGTAATATTTCTTTACATTCCAAGAGTGACCCTCCTCTCCTCTTATAAAAGGCCCCCAACTCTACCTCCTTACGCACACATCCAAAGCCTTTGGCTCTGCCAACCCCTGCCCATTTTGTCTCTCCACTTCCCTATTTTACTCCTTGAAGCCTCACTTTGGGAAGAAGTCTTCCCAAGGAAGCCTTTGATCTCAAACCAAAGGGAGTTACCCGATTTTAAGGTAATGTCTTCACTTGAGTCCTTTTGTTTTATTTTGCTTCTCCAACCCCCTAAACTCTTTTTATTTATTTCTTTTGTAACAAATACAGTATCTTCAATATACTAGGATTTTGTTATAATAAGGATTCAATCTACACTTACACACACCTACATCTAATGGTTAATAAACATATTGTTTCCGTGGATGGTGAATTTATGCCTCCCGAAACAATGATTGTTCAACAATACTTTAACACCTTCAAAGGTGGACATTAAGATGACACTATATTTTTATATGATATATAATATGTTTATTTTTTCCTTAAGATTATGTATTTTGCATTTTGGGCATACCTTTATGGTTTCCATTATGGGTAAACATGATATCTTCATTTAAGGAAGTGCGGACTACCTCCCCCTCAAAGTGATTTGATTCGTTAAATACCATATGTGGGACGTATAAAGGATGGAACTATGATATTATATATGATATTATACTATAATTATTATATACCTTTATATAATTATGATTAAATTCTATAAAATATGAAATAGAAATGAAAGTAGCGTTCATGCGTACGTACGGCTTACCGTCTCCATGAACGGTGCATTTCATTTCTTACCTCTAAATGATTATGTAATATTATAAATGCACGTATATACTGGATATATATGATATATAAATCATTATTATAATTCTGGATATGATGGATACATGAACAACTTGTAATTAGAAAGGGCTTATTTTTGACTCAAGTACCAATGATCGTTAAAACGACCTTTATTAACTTAAATAATTACATAGTGTTCATAACATGGAAATAAGTGATATAAAAGGAATAATGAACTTGAAAAAGGTTCTTAAGAAAGTATAAATTAACTCATTTTTATTATTCAGGACATTAAAGAACGACCGAGTCAAGTCGGACCCGAGGTATGGGACTTCGTCTCAATCTCCTTTCATTGAGGCATATTTTATTTTATACACAACTTTCTTTTATTAAGTGTATAAACCCCTTTGAATTTTACGTTTATCCAAAAGGAATATTTTTTTATATGAAGTGTTTTACAAAACGACAAAAGGGAATGTTTTTGTCGTACGTATGCGGCGAAAATGACTTCTCCACCGCCGTGACCATTATTTGAGTTTCGGCTTCCTCTACAAGCCATACCTTCTTTTTAAAAGAAAAATAAATACCATTTTTTACTTTTCTTTTATTTTGGTATTGAAAATGGTTTTCATAATATTTTTATATCAATGTGTTGTATTGATATCTTGTGATTGAAAGGTGTAAATTTTATGTTTCCTTTATGCATTTTTTATGTGATACGATTATGTTGAGGTTCTTGGGCATTATTATGAAGACGGGTGGTTCCGTGATAAACTAAGGGCGGGTGATCCCAATATAGCTCTCCAATGCATTGGGAACGTGAAGGAGTTAAACGTTAAGGTTTATCCGAAGAGATTTAGGGAATATACTGTGATGGGTATTCCAAACGTAACCAAGAGGGTTACTCCCTACGTAAGAATGTTATGAATGCCTCAAGTTACCTTTATGTCTTATGATTTCTATGATTTATTCATGATTTGATGAGGTATGTTAAAGTGCTTATGTCTTATGGGTAATGTATGATTTCATTCTTATGTATATATGTACCCATGTTTCTTTTCCATATTTTTATATCCCTTACTGAGCTTTTTATGCTCATCTCATGTTTTTTTGAAATGTTTTTCACAAGACAAGGGAAAGGTACATGATATGATGATAGTGTCAAGGAAGTTTCAAGAAAGAATCCATGTTTTATTTTAAATATGTTTCCATTGATGGGAATGAAGAATACTGTCTTTATGTAACCACTTTGTTTATTTGTGGAATGTAATGCATGTTTTATGATATAATTCTCTAAAACTATAAACCCGAAAAGATCCTCAATGTGTAATCTTGTAATAACTCAAGATTAAGTAAGGTTTAAGGCTGGGGACTTATAAATACACCTTGAGGTTACAGTTCACAAAATATTTTAAGGTATCTATCATCATCGCACTAGAGGACCCAACTAGATGAAAATAATATATTTTATCTATATAAAATATTGTATCAATATAGATGTGAAAATTAGGTCTAGCTTGTTCTGAATATTTTGTATTACTTAAAAAGGATACACCCCAAAATGGTCTACTTAAAGGGGATTAGCTTCCCATGTCAATAAGTTTCTCCTAACGGACACTCTCTAAGGCATCATATTCCCATAGTGACCTATAAAAGTTATAAAATGATGTTATTTACCCATTTTGACCTTCCAAGGGTCACATTACCTCATGTAATGAAGGTGCTACATTGGAATCACCATCTCCAAGTCAAATCACAGTTAATTCCTCATTGAGTTTCATAAAGGATTGTAAAAAGGTTGTCCAACCAAGTATAATTCCACTAAGATAGTATGTTGGATAATATTATTTTGGATTTTTTACACATAAATATTATACCATAGTCATTAGAAATAAAATTTAAACAATATAAGGCATGTAACATGTATACCCTATGTGCCAAATATGATGCATGAACAAATGATTCTTTCTAAAATTTGTTAAGAGTCAATATCAATCACTAAACTCTCACCAACAGGATGAGATCCATATATATATTAATAAATAATAAAATCCACACCACATTTGTGTCCCTTGAAGTAAAAAACATGATTAACTATAAAATTTGAATCCCACAATATCAATCACATTCTCAGGAAACTAAGGATTATTACTAGATTAAGTTTTCTTGATGCACCAGTATGATATACAACATAGGTTCCAAAACATTAATAATACTCTTATCTACGATGACCCAAATATTATGTTAACATGGAAGTAACTCTTATGATACCATCCCAGCCTAGATAACTCAATGAATTGTATCTGAACTAGGTGTCAATTAAGGCCCCAATCGCTCCTACCCATATACCAAAGGATTCCAACTAATAATGACGTCCTAGGGTGTGTATGTAGGGATACTATTCCATCATATAAAAGTTTGAAAAATAGTATAAATAACTAAAAATTATTTGTGGTAGTAAATAATTATATTGTCTAAGAAATAAATATAAACAAGGCTATGATCCTAAACATAATGCAATAAGGGTATAGAAAAAAATTTCATACATATAACACAGAACACACTAGGCTAATCACATATGAAAGAAGTAAAAAATTAATTAGAAATAAAATTATGAGTCTCTACTCCCCACAATGAGTTTTGCAACATACCCACCTCCACATAAAAATCCGATTCATCGTGCTTGATCAGTTCTGGGCCTCATCGCCTCGTATGTATATAACCAAGTGAACGTGTGATTGGATATCAAAGTGAAATGGAGGATCGAGTAAGGTGTCAGTACAAAACATTATAAATTACCTCAAATATTTTCCCATATATATCTAGTAAATATATTGTACGTATATGAGATATGTCCATCATGATAACAATAATAATAATAACTAATAGATAAAATTGACTAAACAACAAAAGGAATATCAATTCCAATTATCATAAGTTCATAATCATTAAATATTCTAATCCTAGTTGAGACAAAAAAAATAAATAAATGAATATAATAAATCTATAGTTTATCTTTGGGTTTATGATCCCAATTGGCCAGACATCCAATGAATAGGGAATTTATATGGATGTCATGCCACCCAATTCGTGAATAATACCATTGATCCTTGGGATTATGATATCAATTGACCATATAAACATTGTAGAACATTATAATTTTCACTAAGAAAGTTATTAATCTATAGGGTAATATAATTATTACCCATGTGATCACCCATACTCACATGTACTATATATAATGAATTATTCCCTGTATAAAATATCGATCCTATAAATATGGTATCAAGTTGGATATAATACCACTCAAGACTACTCAATCCATGTTTAATATAGTTCGATGTCTAATTCCTAGGTTATATTCCATAGGAAAACACAATATTGGATCTTGGATAATCCCAAATGGGGTAGAACCTTTTGAGATATCTAAGAAATACTCTCAATATTTGAGATAACAACTTAACATAATTCAATAACTACCTAAACTACCAATTCCTAGAAAAGTATTAGAATAAAGTTTTAGTTAATCAACCTAATCCTGTAGATAACCATAATAATTGTATCAATGAGATCATCAAAAATACTTTAGGGTGGAATAAGTATTATGTAATCAATGGAAATTTTCCCACCCATCAACCACTATAATCACTTAGATTTTTGAGATCCATCTATCTATATGGTGAAAAAATGTAAGAAGGCTTCCAATTAACTCTCAGTAGCTTCCTCTATAATCCTTATGTAGGGATAAAACCCATTGAAAATGGGAATTCTACAAAAAATAAAATTCAATGAATAAATCTCATAATCTAGGTCCCAAAAGTGCCTCTATGCATCCCCACCATGTCATCTCATCACATAATACCCATAGGATGACTTCCATGAACCAAATCAGGAATAATAGCTACATCAATAATAACTAATTTCTAGAATAAATTAGAGAGTATGGTATGTCGAAAGCCTAAAATAATCCAAACCACCGTAGCCTCTGGGTATTAAGTGCCTAGTACCAACTCTAGGTTAACCACCTACCATCTATACCCAGACCTGTGAAACACTCACTCAAGTTCATTCAACTATCAAGTCACCAATAGGGGTATCCTAGGTCAATAAATAGAGAGGTATCTCTTGAAGGATCCTAATGGATAGAATAAAAGAAGAGGAATCCATCTTGGGACCTTTTAAAATATTTAGGATCATTGGAATACCTCATTATAACCTCTAGGACATAGTCATGGTCTCAGGTAAACATCTGACTCTCCAAGCCTTCATGCCCCACGTCTTCGTAATGAGGTTTTCATATCCTTGCGAGCTACACTCGATATTTATAAAATGGCAATGGTCATGAGATGATCCATTTCCAATATTGGTTCTCAACGTCCTTCTGGGATGGTCTACACATCCAACCAAGTCCTAGTTAGCTTAATATCTACCAACATAGGCTTACACAAGGCTTTTCATTCATCCCCTAGTGAAAACACACCTACGAATGGGTTTGGAGGATACTTAGTGCCATAGGAGTCTATGTCTAATCCTTTAGGTGCCACGTCATGAGGTAAACTCACAGGGGTCATTGGTGACCCTTTGTATCATATATTTTAATTAATCATATTAATTTAAATAAATTTTTCAATGAATATATTTATTAATGGGGTGTCACCCATAGTGTGGAGTACAAGAATTCACATACTACTATAAACAAGTATAAATTTCATAGGGAAAGTATAATTTACCACCTACATCATAGAAAGATTTCCCTTTATTTTGAATGGGATTCAAGTAGTCACTACGACCCAACCAAGATCATTTGAGAAATACAGAGACCTTCCTTACAACCAGATTACACGGAATTAATTAATTGAAATAAATTAAAATTAATTAAATAATATAGAAAAGTAATATAATTATACCAAATAAAAAATAAATACATAAATCATGAAACATCAACAATTGATCTTGTCTCATCAATACTATGACCTAAAAATCACCAAAAACCAATGGTATATCTCTAACCTCTAACCACAAATAATCTCTAAACAACATCATCAAATAAACTCCAAAATAATTTTATTTATAAGTTAATTCTTTTTTAATCCATCATGGTGACATTCCACAATGAAATGACATGCAGAGAAGTGCAGATGGCCTCTCAGCCACCCAATTCCTAGGCATAGAAAAATCAATATAATTGGTAATAGACTCCACCATGTTTTTATGGAATTATAATTGAAATCCCTAACCAAGGAACAAAACATTAATATTAATTGTAGTTGAAGAGTAATTTAGGATACTTGAGGAGAAATCATATCTCAAATATTCATGGAATATCATCAATAACACCCCTTTATGAGGACTGAATATGGTAATCAAATGAGAGGATGTCCAACTCATGTTAGGGAGTAATATAAAAGAAAATATGGGGTTTTCCCCTTACAACCTAGATAGGGGAAGTATAAATTCACCCTTTTAATTAAAAACATGGTTTGGTTGTGTAATTGGATAAACCATTCACCAACTCTGTGCCTCTACTATCCAAGGTACACTCACCAAGCATAGTATGGGAACACAGTTTAACAGACTATGTGTTAACCATGCCTATCCACTATCCAAGATAGACACACATTTCCTTAGAATGATTCACTTTTTAACAGACCATGTGAAACTCATGTGACATGTATGAAATTAATTAAAGAAATGCATAATTTTACCCTTATTCCATAGTAAGGCTTCCCAGACCATGCACCTGTAAAAATTGGGCCTCATGGTTAAGAAGCACTAATAAGTTTAATTTTATTCCAACATTGCACACCATGTTTCACTTTTCCATAACTTCAACATCAAGTCCCAAACTACTAGGACACTCATAAAACCTCAAAACAACCTTTTGAGCCCCACTCAATGTCTAAAAGAAAAATTTAATTCATTTCATCCTTTTAAATTTAATTATGAATATCCAATTAATATTTTACCTATAGAGTAGTTGAAAACATTAAAACCTTATTAAATTTTCCAATAACTCATAAAAAAATAGTATCTTACAAATGTATTTATCTACAAGAGTACCTTTATAACCCATATTAAATAATAATTATTGAAATCATGTGAGATCATATCTTTTTTATATTATGATGTATTTTTTTAAGGGATTAATGTATAATCTATACCATCATTATAATAATTAAATTATATTAGCGGTTTTATGAATAAAGAAATTCTAGTTATTCCAACAACACATTGAACATTATTAGGGATTAACCTTGTAAATATATTGTATTTATTTTTTTTAATATTTTTCCTAAAAAAAGTAAAAAATGTCTATTATTAATTTTAATGATCATTTCCCCTTAATTAGTGATGAAGGTTTATTGATAAGTAATCAAACAAGATGAATGTAAAATGAAAATAAAATAATAGTAATGGATTCTCCCCCTCTCATCTTACAATATCACCTATTAATACAAATGTATGAAAATTATTATAGAATCCCTATTATTATATAAGAATATTATTTATTTTTATTTATTAGAATTAATATTCACTACTGTGGATCTCTTCAACGAAGTTTGTAATATAGAAATTCATACTTGTGACAATATGTATTATCACATCTGGTTGGGGGAAATGAAACCTTAATTTGTCTCACTTTGGCATGAAAATATTTTTGATATTATTTTCACATTTCAATCTAACAATAATATTTTAGTGATGATGAATACAAATCTCCAGAATATATATAATTATAAATATGAATACAATTATATCTTTTTATAACATTGTAAAAGGAAAAATAAAAATGTGATGGTATATAAATATTTTTTTTAAAAACCACAAATATATGTAAAGGAATAAATAATGTAAAATTGAGAAATTTATAAATATGATAGAAAATTTTGAATACATTTTTATGATGGAAGATAAATTAATTTATGGTCTCCTTACTTGGGATGATTATGTTATCATCAAAAATGGGATTATGTTGAAAATATTTAATATTAAAAAATCATAAGAAATTATGCCAAATCCTACTTAACAAATTAAATTCAAAGTTATTAGATTTAAAAAAACATTGATAACATACAACTTAATTATGTCATTCATCAAATCATTGTATAAGAAATATTGAAAGATTCAAATTTTAAGATGAAAAGTATAAGTGGGTTCAATGAAGCTAAGAATAATGAATAAGAATACATCCAAACCTGGGAAAAGTTGGCCTATCAATTTGAAGACCATATAAGTTATGACCTATAACTTCTGGTAACCAATCTCTTATAGAATATTTTTATAGGGAATAGTTCCAACATGCTCAAGTTTATTCCAATAATTATGTGGTTTTTTTAATGGATGCCATTTTTTAGCCTTGTGGTTTATCACTTCTTCCTAAAAGTTTTTTCATAATAAAAAAGTTATTTTTTAGTCAAGGATAAATATTCAAGTGATGAGAAAATAAATGATGAACCAACAAGTGATCAAGATTAAAAGTAAATTGGGGGAAAAAGTTAACAAAATATATTTATTTTATTGCGAAAGTGACTTTAAATAATATTAACTCAGTTGTATATTATTATAGAAAAATAATGGAATTATTTCATTAGAAGGATATTTAAATAGGATAAACAAAATATGGCCATGAATAAATTATCACAGTCTATTTTTGATGATGAATCTGACCCTATAAAAAACAAGTTTGACCTTTTAAAAAAATATCAAATTGTAAATTTTAAAATTTTTATGAAAAAGAATTGTAATATTATTTAAATGATGTGAATTAAGGATAAATAAGTTTAACAACTCAAAATTTAGTTTATAAAAAACATAATTACTTTAAATATTTGGTTTAAATTTTTAAAAAATTCAAATGGTTATAGTAGATATATATAAAAATTTAAAATAAATATTAAATAAATAAATTTCTATAGTGACTTAGTTAAAAATATCTCAAAATATTTGAAATTTTGGTTTTGAATATAGTGAAAAAAATTATAGAAATATTCCTGTTAAAACAAAGGAAAATGTTTTCATTTTAAAAGATAAAAAAAAAATATATCATCTTACAATGTATTAGAGAAGGATAAAATTTTATAAATAGTAATTGAGAAAAAATAAATTGAAATCCAAATATAAAATTGAGGGTTGTGATAATTTGAAATATTTTAAAATTGAAGAGAAATATAGTCTTAAAAATTAAAGTGGAAAAAAATTTATTGTGATCAAAACATCTATTCTATGAGCACGTATGGTTTATTTAGTTATTATTAGTTTTATGATGGATATAAAAAATAAAAGATCAGTATTTTGGTTCAATAAAACATCCATATTGATTGTTGTATGATCCGATTGGAAACCATTGATATAGAGATAACAATTTCAAATGATAAAAAATCAATAATATAAAATTCAACTCAATATAGAGTTAAATAAAAAATATTATGAATTAAATGAGATATGTACAAGGCTCCATAATAAATGTAATGTAAGTGATGTTTATATTATAATATTCCCAAAAAATAAATATAACCATAATAAATTATTTCTATAAAAATGGTAAATAATGTCTCATGGTGTTATATTGTAAGCATCGATGAAAATTAATACAGTAATTTTTTATTGTGATTCCCCATACCCTATGACTAGTGAAACTAAAATTATAAAAAAATGGAAAAATACAGTGGTTCCTTTGAGAATGTTTTTAATAATTCCATAATTTAAATAAAATTCTTTGTGAAAAAATAGATGGATAAATAGAAATTGAAGTTAAAGGATTTCTTGTTCATTTATGGATTGAAATACAACCATCGAATTATTTGATAGTTATTTGATAAAAATAATAATGTTGTTTATTGAAGAGGTATTTAAATTTTTATTTGACTTATGTATATAGTTTTTTAAAAAAATTGAGAAACAAAAATAAATTTATTTCATATATTAATTGTGTATATATCTTGTTATAATACCTCAAATTAGGATAATTCATTATAGAATAAAAGGCTTAGGCATTTTAGTCAAAAGAAATATGAATATATTTACTCATAAATATGTTTTTCATGTCACTATAATTCTGAAAATAGTAGAAATAAACTTTTAAATACATTTTAAAAACATTTATGGTTAGTAATTTAAAAAAATGAATGGATATTAAGAAAAAGGGCCACTAGAAATATTTTACTCTAATATATATGTGAAACTTATGATAAAATATAGTCTAGAAGATAATTAATATAGTTTCATTATTTATTATTTAACTTAAATATTATATATCTGAGTCATTAACATTATGTTATCAAAATTAAAAAATTATTTAGAAGTACTATAAAAAATAAGCTTTGTTATAATGTTAAGAAAGTACATATGAATAATGGAACTAAGTTTACAAGTTATAAGTTATAAATATATCTTATATAATTGGGTATTAAACCTAAGTATATATACACATATACTTTATAAAAAATAGTTTTGGAAAGGAATAATTAAATTCTTATATATATAAAATGATAAGTGTTTATAAATCATAGAACTTTGAGGTAATTTGGGATATAAGTGATCTCTATATCATTTCACATTCAAAATAATTTCATTATTATAATAAACACATATATGAAATTAGATTGGATATGTAATGATAATAGGTCAAAAATCATGTATTTATTAGTGTTTTGATTTCGAAGTATTATTAATGTAAAATGGTAACATATTTAGAATAATGGTATGGAATATGAAATAATTGTACTATTATATCCTTCCAATGAAGGATAGAAGACCTATTATAAAAAATGTATTAAATCAAAGTGACTAAAATTTAAATTTAAAATTAATTTATAAATCATGATGTTTAAAGACAATAAAAAGCTATATAATAACTTAATGTAGCTGGATTCAAATTTATTGGTAAGTGGGGTGAAGATTATCAAATGAATGAAAAGAAATATGGGGTTAATGACAATGAAGTAGATTAAAATATTTCATATTTTGAGAAATAAAAATATCAACTTGGAATGTTATATCTAAGGATGAATAATCATTTATGCATAGAAAATATCATTATAGAAATAATTTCACCAATTTATATATGTATAAAATTTGGAAAAAAATTTATGAATATTTAAATTCTCAAATAGAAGAAAATAATATTCAAAAACTCTAAAAAACAATGGATTGAAACATTAATAGAAGAGGTTTATCTAATTAAAATGAAATAGAACTTATAAATTGGTCCCAAAACTAACATATAAAAATAACATTGGTACAAATTGGAGTTTCTAGATAATAAAAATTAAAATTTTAATATTTCAATAAATAAAGTAATGTTATTATGAATATACTATTTTTAAGTTGAATGCATTGACATCAATTTGATATACATGAAAATTTCATGGTTATAACCCATCAAAGTATTTCTTTCGCTTATGACTCAAATGAGATATAATATTTACTTAATTTATGTAGTATTGGTCTTTTTGAATTATTAGTCGGAGGGAGAAAATTTTATTCATTATCAAGATTGATTTATCTAAAATCAAGATGGATAAAAAAACATAATTTTTTTACGTTCAGGATAGATATATTTTAAAATAGAATGGATAAAGAGTTTTAATACGGAATGTGATATTTCATGTCTACAAGTAGGCCCCCTTTATTTTTGAATTCCATGTTAGATACTGTTCAAATAAATATAAAATTTAAATGGGTAAAATTAATAAAACCTTCATATCAATGAAATATTTAAAAAATGTCTAATTTTGATTTCTTATATTGATTATATATTTATTAAATAGAGAATATGGTAATATTTATAAAATAATTCCATAATAATTAAAGATGTAATTTTCTATATCAATATTTTTATAATATGAAATCTTTCTAATATTTTAGTAGTTAAATTAAATTGGATAAATTTTTTTCTATAGAAAAGTTTTTTAAAGATTAAAAAATTATAATAGTAAAATAGTGGAATTATCCAAATTTTTTGTGCAAAAAATTATTAGAAAATATAAAAGTAAATGATTATAAAATCAATATATTTTAATGATATTGATCTTAATTGTTTTACACATTCTAAATTAATGGAAGAATATTTTTTAATTTGTGATTTTTCATGTTTGATTCAAAGTGACTCAAAGGTGTATTATTTTATGGAAGAAAAAATTTATTTTTAAGTATGTTTAAGGTAACATAAATTTTAAGATTTTTTATGTAAAACAAATTCATGATCTCAATGGATTAAAAAATGGGGATTGGTTTAAAAAAATCCCCATCAATTATAGTTTTATATCATAGAAGAAAATGTGTGAAATTATTTTAAAATAATAAATAGTCAATAACATTGATCACTATTGAAGCAAAATCTATTTCTTTGAAAAATGAAAAACTATAAGTTATTTGGATGAAGTATTAGTTTTAAAATTTCAAAGATTAGGTGGTGTTAACATTATATATTTTGTGTATTAAAAAAGGTTAAATTATATTATTTAAAAACCAATTAAAATATTTGTGATTGAATCATAATGACATAATATATCACTTTTTCAAAGATAAAGTGGAAAATTGTTTAATTAAGTTTGGGTTATTGTAAGAAAAATTATAATTTTGTATCCATAGTTTTAAATCCAAAAAAAATGTTTTTCATAAACTGAGTTAAAAAAATAGAATTCAATCATTACATATTAACAATTATGGAAAGTGGGTTGGTCTGCTTCTGAAAAAACTCTAGATTACATAGATATAGATAAAGGGGATAATCTACCCACTATAAATAATTTATTGTATGGTTTACTGAATAAAAGAGGTTTTGATCACTAAACTAATAAAGGGGAGAGGTTATGAGTTGAAAACATGTTTTGTATATTTTTTTTATTTGATGTTAGTAGTTGTCTAGTTGACTAATATTATACTAATTTTAGTTATTACTTTTTATTGATAACTATGTATTAAAAACCCCAAATAGATGATTATTTAGACGTTTTGATATTAGGATTTAATTTATATTAATCATAGAGAAAAAATCATTCAAAAATATTTATTACATTTGATGATGTTTAAAATGATTCCAAATATAAATATTTAATTACATATTTTGAGGGAATTTTGTTCCTTTTTTTCAGGGTTTTAATAGATATGATCTTGTGTTACAATATATATAAAGTGTTACTACATTAATATTTCAAGTAAATCATTACAGATTAAATAAAATATATATTTATTTATGATAGGTCATAGAATCAATGAAATTTTCTTGAAGAAAAATTAAGGGACTTTGGATTTTTCACAATACAATTTTATAATATAGAAAACACACCCTTAAAAGAATTTCAAAAGTGGAAGTAATTTCATGATTATCATGGTATAAAATTCATTATTATATTATAAAAGATGGTGATATTACTATTGTAGATGAAATTTATTTAAAATAATTACTTTATGTAATGATCATGGTTTTTCATAGTGTTGGAAATCAATTTAAGTGACAATACCTTAGTAGTTATAAATTAATGTTATAAACCAAAGTTAAATTTCTATAAATATATTGGGTTTGGTTTTATAAATTAAAATATTACATTGATATTTGATATTTCTATTTATTGAAAAGGGGAATTATGTGATGAAAAAATCATTTAAAAATATATATTGGTTTGAAGTAAAATGTAATAAAATATTTTTAAATATAATTAAAGGGAAAGAATTATTTAGTTAATTAAATATCATGGTTTTATTCTTATAAATTAGTTAATATTGTAACAATTTCATAACATTTGAATGTTTATGTTTTGATTTTCAGGATAGGACCTTGACTAATGAAACTCAATGATAGTGGTTCTCATAATTCCATGGTCTGATCGTCTTATGTTTTGAATTTTAGACAATATAAAAATGTAATTATCAAACATTATCATATACATTATATTTATTAAATTAATTGACCATTATTTTTAATAATAAAATTAATCTGATAACATAATTTTTATGTTTGAATGGATAAATCATTTTGGATATTTTAAATTAAAAATAATAAATTTTTGAATTGACATTGAACATTAAAATAAAATATTTTCTTATAATTTTTAATTAATTTATCTTTTTTAAATTTTTTTCGACAAAAAGAACATTTTTATTTTTCCAAACATATAATTCATGGAATATAAATTCAATTACATAAATACTCATTCACAATAACTATTGAAGTTACTAAGGATTTTAATTCACCCTTGAGAGGTGGATGAATCAGTTGTGATAAATATTTAAATCCATTTGTATTTATCTTATATTATGTATTATTTTGTGGATATTATAATATTTTAATGTTTTACTCATGTGTGGAAAACAACAAAAGATCAATGAAATCATAACAAAAACCCAAAATTACTCAAATATTTACCAGTTTCTCCCCAAATTTTAGTGATGAAATCTTTTTTATGATTGGTATCATCATTTTAAAATATAATTAATTATATAATATATAGATCATAATTATTACTTTTGATTAATTACCATTCACTCATAATTTCCCTTAAATTTTATAGGTATCCAATTAATTATAAAATAAATTACCCAAGATAGAGATGACTAATATTAAAGATCAAAATTTCATTGAATCAAAAAGTTGTGTAGAGAGTCTAAAACATGAATCAAATATATCATTTATTCTCTTATAAATAATATATCCCATAAACTATTCTATGTTCCTCATTAAATTCAAAATATTCTTAGCACTTAGAACACCTCATCCATTTTAAACGAATAATATTTTTGAAAACAACTTTTTAGGAAAATCCAACTTTGGCAAAAATTGTTGTCATGATTTTTTAGAATTCCATGGTGATGACTAAGATCTAATTATTCCAAAACCAAACCCAATTTTAATTGGAATATTATTCATTCACCTAAATCATTGATGGCCACTAAAAAATGGGGAGGGGTGAATTCATTCTATAGGATAATGATTTCCCTCAGATGATTTATTTTATAATAAATACATGAAATATAAAATTGTGAGATACCTTTCATATATAATAAAATTAAATAATTTATTCAGAACAATTTGTAATTTAATTATCATAAAAAAAATTAATGTAAAAATTATTAAAAACACATAAAATGAAATTTTCTAAAACGATGACAGTAGAACCATGGATGAAAACCACCAATCTGTCTCTAAAACTCCGAGGGAAAATATAAATCACTAAACAATTCAATCATTAATGTCCCGTATCAAATAAGAAAATTATTAATTCATGTACATATGCACGGAATCACATATAAAAATATGAGAACAGTTTATAAAACCACTATTCACTATTCCACCAGAACATACCATGTATAAATAATGTTCTATAAAGTTAACTCATACTATGATGCTCGAAACATGGAAGATGATCATAGCTATGAAACCACAGTACATCAAAAAATAATTTAAATAAAGAGACAACAATTACTAAAAGAATAAATTTAAAGAATAACTCAATGGAAAAAGAACAATACAAATTTAAATGGTTCATAATTACATCTTAATCCATAGGGGAATTTAGCTTCACTTTTGTTTGAGAGAATAAATGGATGATTACAATATTCAAATTTTATCAATTGAATATTATACACTATATTAAAATGTTGGATCCAACTAGTGTTTATGGTAATAATTTTCATCCAACCCTTATGGGATGAATTTCACCTTTCCTGATCTCCATAAAAGACCCTCTGTATGGAAAAATACTTCCACCACCTCAACTCCATCACCCAGTCAACAGTTTCATCCACCAAATTTCTAACAGAATGACTTATTCTAAACATTAATATTCCCTTAACTACTTAATTTAATATATATTATTCACTTGTATCATCCAAATGCACTTTCATTTACATTATCCAGTTATATCATAATATTTTTAGAATTCGTTCTATATCATCTGCTCATTTGTACATCACTAATACAACTCCACCATCTTCATCCATTGATCCGATATTATACATATTAGAGTTTCATCACCTATTGGTACTAATTAGTTGTCCATAAAATGGTTTTCACAACCACACCTGACATACCCTGCACAAATCAACCTATTACTAGGCAATACCCAGTTTTTATGATTCGTTAGAAAGACATAATGTACACCATGACCACCCACCCCCCAAAATCAAACATAGGGTGTAAATTTACAAATATGATAGGGATGGTTCTCATTAATAATCAATTGTAATAATACATTTAAAAATAAATAAATCCATATCAAATTTAGGGAATTTATATACCCCCTATAAGAAAATCATTATCCATTTTTGTTAAAAAAAATAATGATCCATTGAAGAAAAAATTATTTCATAATCTGAGAATGACCCATAAATACAAGTGGTAAAACATTAACATATAATATTAACAACTCTATACCCTTTTTAAAACTCTTAAAACAATGCATCATAAATGATCATAGGGATTTGTTAAATTATATCATAATATTCAATTACATTATAACATCGTGGATTGTTTTTTTACATAGGAAACAATAGATTGAATAAATTTATTATAGAGTGTATAAATTTTTTCATGAATAGAATAAACCTTTTATTTCATAAGAAAACACTTAACATATTTTAATAAAAAAGGACCAAAGAGAAACATTATTTAACATATGAATGGGACACATAATGAGACACCTACCTTTTAATAATTATTTTAAAATTAGATATTGATCATCTCAATCATAGTTTTATTCAAAAAAATGCAACAAAACTATTTCATAATTTTAATAAATAATTAATAGAATATAAATTAGTTATGGGTTCATGAAATCTAATTGGGAAAAATAATAATAACAATGAATAGTGTAACACTATGCACTCATCATTTATAAACCTTCCTGAGTAACCTCTAGCCTCTAACGACGAAATTACTATCTCAATAAACGGTTTATACATGCCTTGGTGAGGCCCATAAATTTTAATCCCTTGGCTGTACCAGAAAAATTTATCTATGAGAATCATTGGTACGTTATAATTAAAAATATAAACTAGAGAAGAAGGATATCCACACCTTTATTTATGATCTAATTAACCATCCACAATGGAATTAAAAGTAATAATGAGAAGGTGGAGTTTGAACCCTTCCTACACCCTTGACTTGTATATACAAATGATGGGGGTACCCCATTCACTTTATATTCCATTTAACATATTCAAAACAATAATACTAATATATAATATTAAAATTATAGCAACCTGAACTTTACGTAGTTGAATATTACATCATTTTAGAGGAATATGAATTATATATCATTATGATTCATGCAATAACTATAAATGTTTTTGGTCTTTGGAAAATTGGTTACAAATTAAAATGGTATATAAAACCTTTAAATCCTTTTCTAATTGGGTTCTTTAGAGAAATCACCCATCTTAGATGTATCATATATAAAAAAATTCTTCATAACATGGGGTAATGAAATATACAAAAGGGTAAGCATAGATTCTCAATATTAGTAAACATAAGATATAAAAATAAATGATCATAAATGCAAATAAGTTGTATATAAGGGTTTGAGAACATAATCATAACTTATAATAATTCTCCTGCATCAGTGAAAGTTCATTAATCATAAATCATAGAATAATTCATTGTCAAACAAATAAATATAATCTTCATGTGTGATGAATTTTCAATAATCAATCATGATCCATGAGAACGTATCATAAATATTTTTAATTTGTTTTTTGAATTCAATTAAAAATAAAAAATCACTTCCTTAGTAAATTTTAATTCCTAAGACAATAATTATGGACAATGTTCCATAATTTAAATTCTTACATGATCAATTTCTATATTCTATCAGGACTAACTTACATATAGTTAACATCATCATCTCTTATGTGTTTGTTAATTTTATCATATCGTAAGAGTTTATGAAATCCTTCATCATTAACCATTGATATGGAGGTATATAATTGTCCCACCCATTGTCATTATCTATTTCAAGATCACCCATCACAAAATAATAATCAATACATGTGAATCCCACGAGATCCTGAAACATGCATCATTTCATCATTTCATATCAATTAAAAATAAAATAGTTTTCATAGACATTTTAGCATCATAATAATAATCCATAAAGAGAAATTACAAATATCATAACATTATATCATATATTTAATAAATCATAATATACATGAAAAAATATTATTATAGATAAGAATTCCTTTAAAAGATCACTGGAAAATTTCTTGTGGAAAATAACTTTTTTATTTTGAAATCACTTATTTAAAATATAAAAAATTTAAAAAAAAGTAAGAGAAATTTTTTATTTATAATAAAAAAAGACAATTAATGCAGTCTTAAAATGTAATAGGAGTCCTAATTTCAAGAAATTATGTTAACGTCTTGTATGGTAAAATAACGATTCCTTTCACATTTCCATTAAAAATAAAAAAAGTACCATGATTGGAAAAAAAATAAGAATATTAATTTTAATAATTTTTATGGAAAGTAAAAAAATGTGTATAAATGAATTTAATATATATATTGAGAATATTAAAATAATTCTTCAAAATGTTTTAAATATAATATGGACATGAAATAGAATATTTCCTACTGAAAAGACAAATAAATTAAAATTTTATTAAAAAAATTATTAAGAATATAAAGTAATTAAATATAGAAAAATGAAATTAAAACACGTAAATTTAAAAAAACATTTTTAATGAAATAAATAATATATGGGAGTGATATATCATATAATTTCATCATCATAAATTTATGCATAAAAAATACCTATAAAAAGGGGATTTTTGTAACAAAAAATCATTACCCCTTTAGTAACTTTTTACTCATGACCCACATAAAAAATTAACAAAAAATTAGAATTTAAATACCATAAACATAAGGATATTAATGATATAAAATATCAAATGTGAATTATATACACCTCACAAAATAATATAGATGTATAACATTACATATATCTCAACATAGATGATTTGAGATGATAAACCCTTACCACTTTGGTAACATTTGAATAAAACCCCTAGGATGAAATAATTTGAATTTTACCTTTAAATGAAATTAATAAAAAATTATACATGATATAACATGAAATAAAATATAATTATATACACTTGATAATCATAAATAGGTTCATAACATCAAACATGTATCAATGAAATAAAATTGAGACAATCAACACTTACCTTATGTCTGACTTGATTCGTAAGTTCTCTATATAACTCTATAATAAATTTATATTTATTATATTTCTAGAATATAATTACATAAATAATAATAATTTCATATATTATCCACTTATAACATTCAATTCCCTTATTTTAATAATTCATTATTAAAATCATCACTTATGGGTATTAACTATTTCATTTCACATTCATGTTATAGTTAGTAAATCATAGTCCTTGAACATTAATCATGGTTCCATTATATATAGAATATTAATAATGTCACCAGTATCATAATTAATCATGATTACACTTCTACAAATATTTATATAATGTTGTTATGAAAAATGAATTACACTACTTCATAGAGATGATAATATATATATACACACGAGCCATGTTTACACTTTTTGATATATGAAATAATTTAAATGATAATTAATCCTTAATTAATTATTAAAATATCATAAATATAATTTATGTTCGTTAAATATATCATTAGTTTAATCAATTTTAAAATAAAATGAAGAATAAATTGCATTGCTCTATGCAGGTGGTAGTTCACACATATGCATTAGAAACGTTATAATTATTGATGTTATTAATATTTTCATGACTTCTTATATACTCCCTTTATTGATTTTATATGAAATTTGCATAATTTGTGTGAAATATTAATGTTTCAATATTAAGTATAATTTTTTAGCAGTTTTAGAAGTAGTCCAATTGAGTCAGTTTACCATTTTATTTATAAATATCACCCTAATGATCTAAATTGTGTTTTTCCTGTTTTTTAGGATTCCTAATTCAATATATAACATTTCATTAGAAGGTATCATGGGCCAGTTCGGCCATTTAAGGATCAATTTTACCACACAAGATGACCTACAGAATCTATGAACAAACTGAACCAGCCTTGAAGATTGATTTACTGGCCTCAATTCAGAATTCCAAAAACATTAAATCTCTACTATAATTCGGGGGACACTACATGTCATCATGGATAAAAATTTCAAGGCCCAAATCCAAGTACAAGGGGCCCAAACGAAGCTTTGAAATCCACCCCACCATTCTGGCCGAGAATTAAAATCAGTATATTATGCATGACATATCTCATGCTGTAAGCATCCAATTGAGCTGAGATTTTGCGGTGTGAAAGAGTAGATATATCTGGCCGACTATGTTGAAGAAATATTTTGTATTTTAAGGCATATTAATTTTCAAAAACCCTTTCACATTTTGGACTTCAAAAACACTGGATTGAAATGGACAGTTTAACTTTGTTTAATCAACCGGTCATAAATTTTGATACTTAAGTCCAAATGACCCCAAAATTTGAGAGTAGTCAACCAACTCTATTATCTACAACTTTGAAGAAGGAGATATTTTAGGATTCCGGAAAGTGGATGGACAGATTGGGAATGCAAAAAGTCCACTTCTTGGGCTATAAATACTCTCCCCTTCTCTCCTTGAGAGGGGTTGGCATTTCAGAAGAGCAGATAACATATTGGCATGACCAAAGCCATTCCAAAGGATTGGTAGGACCTTACATACTCATGTTTTCACTTAAGAGACCTTTCCTCCTCTCTTTGTTTTCACTTACTTTTGTTTTCTTCATTTTTCTAATCTTGTAAGTCTATTTGTTTGTAATTCTGTTTTAATGTAAGTTTCCTATTCAATATATCTTACTCTTCTCCACCTTATGTAGTTTAATATTAATGTTCTTAAAATAATTTAAATTCAGTTGAATCCCCTTCCCTTATTTTTCTTCCTCATCTAATCGAAAATATGTTTTTAATTATCATCATTGTTTGTGTGTGTGTGTTCCACGTACCACTCTTTTCAAATACATTTCTTTTTCTTCTTTACTTAATTTATAATCATAATAATTATAACCAGATTATTAAACACCCAAATGGCTGAGTAAATCTCTCATTGGGGTGAGTTATAATTCAGGGATGTTAACTGATTGAGAGTTTTTCTCGATGAGTATTCATTAAATTAATATTGTGTATGTTAAACTTAATATGTCATGGATTAATGATATGTTTTGTTTAACGAGTGGTTTCCATGGATTATTGGAACCATAAATACACTACCATAAATAATGTTTGATTGATATTAGAACTCTTAGTTAAGTTAAGGCTTGGATTAAAGCCTTAACACATAGGAATTCCAATCAACATCAACTTATGACATGGGTGTTAATTTAATGCAATACAAAGTAAGGCTCAAGGATATCACAAGCTTAACTCCCTAATAATGAACTCACCCAAATATATATCAATTTGTTAAATCAACTATATTCAATCAATAATTTCAATTATGCTCTACAACAAACCCCCCTAATCAAAAAACAATTAACTAAAAACAAATGACTGCTACAAAGTATCATCGCTGAGGATTCGACCCGAGTGCTGCTATACACATTATCAGAGCACCGAAACTTTGACCAGTCGATAGGCGACAATCGGCCATGCATTTCAAATGGCGCCATTGCCGGGATAGTGCTTTATGTAGTCATTAGTTTCTGGTTATTGTAAAAAAAATCCAAAAAAATATATTTACAAAAAATGAAAAAAAAACACAAAGAAAAACTCTTCTTCCTCCTAAAAATCATAAACTGAAAAAATAAAAAGAAACACCCCTCTTCCTCTTTCTTCCAAAATCTCTCTGAATGCCCCGTAGTCTTCCAAACAATCCCTTGGATTTTTTTGACCCTGAAATTGAGGGAACTCTTCGCCAACTTAGAAAGAATATCAGATATACTCAAATAATTCAAGAACCAGTCCTCATCCAACCAGTTGAAATTGAAATGGCCAATCCTAGGGAACAAACCCTTAAAGAACTCGCTGCTCCTAATATGAATTACCAACCTCTTTGTATTCAATATCCAAACATAGAGGCTGACTTCGAACTCAAATTATGTTTGATTCATCTTCTTCCTCATTTCCACTGGCTAGCCGGTGAGGATCCACATCTCCGCCTTAAAGAGTTCCAAGTAGTGTGCTCTACCATTAAGCCTCAAGGGGTTTCTGAAGAACAAATCAAACTCCGAGCCTTCCCTTTTTCCCTAGCTGACACTAATAAGTGATGGCTCTACTACCTTACTCCTGGTTCCATAACTACATGGAATTACATGAAGCGACTATTCTTCGAGAAATTCTTTCCTACTTATCGTACTACTTCTATCCGAAAGGAAATAAGTGGTATACGTCAATTCCCAAGTGAATCATTCCATGAGTACTGGGAGAGGTTCAAAATTCTTGTTGAAACATGCCCACACCACCAAATTCCTGACCAAATCTTGATCCAATACTTCTATGAGGGATTATTGGCTATGGAGAGAACTCTCATAGATGCCACAAGAGGCGGTGCTCTTTTCGATAAAACTCCTACAGCTGCATGAGATCTCATAAGTAACATGGCAGCAAACACACAACAATTCCATACTCGATCACATGCTCAAGTCAAACAAGACCAAGATAATCAATCAATTGAGCCGAACAAAATGACCGAGTGGATGAGTGAACATACAAGTTTTTTGAGACAACTAGTTGTGGCTACCAAATCCCCAACCTCATCTTCTCCGCAATCAATGTTTCTTGGACCTGTCAAAAACTGTGGAATCTGCAACTCTCCATCTCATCCAACTGACACATGTCCACAAATTCAAGAGGATCAATCCGATTCATCTGGACTAATGGAGCTCAATGCAGCATATGCTCAGTGGAACACCAATCCTCAACTATTAGGTCAGTTTGTTAGAAAATTCAACCAACCTCACTCTGAGCCCTTCTCTTCTTCCTATAACCAAGGCCTAAGGTATGGTAATCCTATCTCTCATCCCACTCAATTCGCTCCTCATAACCCAAACTAGTTTCAATACAGTCAAGGTGTTGGTAACTTCCAACAACCTTACCCTTTTGTCCCTCAACCTCAAAGGATCAATCCTCTTATTCCTCCTCCTGGATTCCACTAACCTAGCGAGCCTTCCCAATTCCCAAACCAATTCAATCGATTTCCCAAGAACCAAAATAAAGGAAATACCAATCTGGGACAAGCCTCTTCTTCCAAGCAACCATGGGAAAGTGATGTTGAAGATCTTGCCTCCTTCACCCGTTCTAGCCTTAAAAACATTGAAACTCAAATAGGTCAACTTGCATCCCACCTGAGCCAGCAACAACAATCAAATTCTTCCAAACTCCCAGCTCAACCATTACCCAACCCCAAGGGGAATGTAAGTGAAATTACACTTAGATCAGGAAAGCAACTTGTTATGCCTCAAGATAAATCCTCAAACCCTCCTTTGAATTTTGACCTAGAAAATGAAAAGAAAAAGAAAATTGAAAAGGAATCTGAATCCATTCAATCACCTCCTTCCATTCCACTTAGGAACCCAATTCCTTTTCCTCAAGATGTTTCTAAGACAAGGAATTTCTTTGAACCTAATACTGAAATGCTTGACATGTTTAGACGTGTTGAATTCAACATTCCCCTCTTAGATGCCATAAAAAAATTCCTAAGTATTCCAAGTTTCTCAAGGAGTTGTGTACCCAAAATAGGCAACTTAGGACCTTTGAAAATATTTCCACACATTAGTCCATACCCATTAAGTGCAAAGATCTAGTTACCTTTACGGTTCCATGCCAAATTGGAAGTTCCAACTTTGATAATGCACTAATAGACCTAGGAGCCTCAATTAATGTCATGCACAAATCCATATTCTCTAACCTTGGGATAGTTCCCTTACATCCAACGGGTGTTGTCATTCAGTTAGCCAATAGAAGCACAACCGTTTTGAGCGAATAATTGAAGATGTCCTTGTTCGTGTGAATGATCTTATCTTCCCTGTGGATTTCTATGTCCTTGACGTAGAAGTTGTGAAAAACTCTTCTCGATCTCCCTTAATTCTAGGAAGACCATTCCTCATGACATATAAAACAAAAATTGATGTCCATGCAAGCATCTTATCCATGGAATTTGGTGACCAATTGGTCAAGTTTAATATTTTTCAATCCATACGATACCCATGAGAGAATGAATCTGTATTCTTTATCCATTCTTAAGATGCTCCCTCTAAGAGGGTATTGAATCCTAATCCACCATGTTCTTCATGTTCTACTAATAGAAAAGTTTTTGAATATTGTATCCTCATTAACCAAGTCATAAATGGAGAAGTTGATGTTGACATTACAAATGTAGACTCCATTGACCTAATGGATCATGAAAACTCTTTGGAATCTCATCTCACCCCTGACCTCCAATGCTCCAACATGAATGGTAAAAAAGAAAATGAACATGAATGCTCATTTTTTGATTCAAATATGATTATCCGATATTCATCCATTCCTATCCATGATTCTGAAAATTCTGTTATATATGAAGTGAACCCTGAACCAATGTGTTCATATTGTCCTGATGGTAGTGATGTTTGTGATATTTTAACCCTAATTAATAAATTGATCACTAGTGATGTTGAAATTGACCATTATTTGGCGAACAACATTGAAATAAAGGACATTGAAAATTTTATTCAGTCATTTGACTCCACTGATCCTCATTACTCTACATCGGTAAGTGATGAAATAAATGAGTCAAAAACAATTGGGATCTCATACTCTGCTTTCGTGTTATCTGAACCATACATAAATGAACCATCAGAATTGATACATCTTCCTGAATTTCCAAGAATAGAAAATCATCACTTTTTGGATAAAATCATTCCTCACATTGAAGAACAAAGGGAGGATAATCATATTCTCTTTCCACCCCCATTGAATTACAAGCACACCAACAAGGATGGGAAGAAATTATCCAATGAATCATCAGGCCTCCCAGAGGAGAATTTTTTCTGGAATCACACTAGAGTTGAGAAAATACGATGGCCACCATCAGGCTATGGGTAGTCCACTGCGACTGTCGAGCTGTAGACAAATAAATACAGCGCTTCTTGGGAGGCAACCCATGTGTTTTTTTACTTTTGTGAAATTTCAATTTCTTTTTAGTTTTTCATTATATGAAAAATGATTTTTATTTTTCAGGTAACATCCCACAATCTTGGATTAACATCAACTTTCATTTGATCCCCAACTTCTGTACTTTACCCACCACTAGATGGAGCTAGAGACCCGCCAAATCCAAACCAGGGGGAACCTCTTTCCCTTTAACTCTCTCTCTATCTCTTCCTCTATCTACCTCTTTCTTATTATTCCTCTCTCTTTCATTTTTTTAACACATTATTTTTCAAAACATTTCTTTTTCACTTCATCTTTTGTGTGGGTGTATCTTTATAAAAATAAAAATAAAAACCTAAAAAACTAAAAAAACCAAGACAAGAATCACATAAAAAAATACAAAAATCTAAAGATTCATACTTACTCACATTCAATTTTGAAATTTTGTCTGACCATTTTGGGGAATTAACAGACCTGTTTCATCTAAACAATTTTGTGTTTTCATCATAAAATTGGATAATTAATCTTGTGTCAAAACCAAAAAATTTGAATTCTCGATTTTTGATTTGGAAAATGATTTTCCCCAACCGTGAGAACCAACATTAGATTTCATTCCAAGTGCACCTATGACCATCTTTTCAAAATGTGTGTTTTCACCCCCATTTGTGAGTCTTGAGTTTGTAGACCTTTGAGCTGAATTTCCTGCCTTAGTGTCCATTAATATGATAGTGTCATTTTCTGAACCACATGAGAATTACAATAGCTAAATAGTCTCCCATTTCCCTTACATTAATCCTCCTTTTGAAATCCCCTTCGAGCCTATGAAAACCCTTTCTTTGATAGCCACATTACAATCCTAATACCTTTTCCCACCCAATATCAACAAATATTTTCATTGCATTTTTTTTTGAAATTTAAGTGTGGGGGAATAGATTTCATTATTTGGGTACCCTATTATTGATTTTCAACGAGTTATCATCTACATGAGGGAAAGCATCCATTTTAGTGTGGGGGAGATGTTTTCATTCAGTGTGTTTTGGGGAATATAATTTACTTCCATTTATGTTATTTTTTAAATGTTACTGACAAGTGTTCAAAAAAAATTTCAAAAATGATGAAAACAAAATCAAAAAAATGAAAAAAATGGGTTGTGTCTGGGGTAGGTCAAAAATCACTCTTCCTCAACCTTTTATCTTGTTATAACTATTATAATTAGTGTCGTGAGGAGATCAAACATGGGTTGGGATATGAGTGTGAGATCTGTTTCAAGGTAAACTTTCGAAAAATCAAAGAAAAAAAGAACACTTGCATTAAATTATTATTGGGAGAAGTTTTGTGTTTTGTAAATATTCCATATTCTCATTACCTAAATATTTTCTTCCTATATTGTGTGTTTATTCACACACTCCTTTACTTGTAAATAGGTGTTTTCCTTTCCTTCCATGTTTTATTTCAAAAAAAATGTGCATTTTTTTCTATGTTTGTGTTTTACACCTCTTCTTCTCTCTTGGGCATTATATTCCTACCATACCATAGTCACAAAAAAAGCCCTTAAAAATAACTCTTGATTATTTTTCACTTTGGATAGGTATTGGAAGATGAGAGCTCTTTTTATACTCTACGATTTTCACTTTTGGTTGGTGAAAGAGTGAGCCTCCACAAATGAATTTTATCATCTTGAGAGGTGCGGGTTTCGAGTGTCCACATTTTCCATTTCTAAATTTGAGCATGAAAAAATGAATTTTTTTGGAACTTTTTTTCTATAACAACATGTGGTGTAATTAAAAATGGATGAGTGAAATAATCTATACCTCCCCTGATTGGATAAAACAAAATTTTAATATATGTTGGTGAGTAAAATTGATTTTGACATGTTTTTATATTTGCTGCACATGAGGACATGCACAATACTAAGTGTGGGGGAGTTGATGTTATTAATATTTTAATTAATTATTATATACTCCCTTTACTTATTTTATATTAAATGTTCATAATTTGTGTGAAATATTAATGTTTTAATATTAAGTATAATTTTTGAGCATTTTTAGAAGTAGTCCAATTGAGTCAGTTTACCATTTTATTTATATATCTCACTATACTGATCTGAATTGTGTGGTTCCTATTATATAGGATTCCTAATTCAATATAAAACATTTCATTAGAAGAAATCATGTGCCAATTCTTCCATTTGAAGGACCACATCTACCACACAAGATGACCTACAGAATCTGTGATCAAACTGGACCAGCCTTGAAGATTGATTTACTGGGCTCAATCCAGAAGTCTCAAAACATTAAATCTCCACCATAACTCTGGGGAAGCTACATTTCATCTTGGATAAAAATTTCAAGTCCCAAATCCAATTACAAGGGGCCCAAATGAAGCTTTGAAATCCAGCCCACCATTCTGGACGAGAATTAAGAGCAGTATATTATGCATGACATATCTCATGATGTAAGAATCCAATTGATCTGGGATTTTTTAGTGTGAAAGAGGAGATATAGGATGCCGACTTTTTTGAAAAAATCATTTGTATTTTATGGAATATTCATATTCAAAACCCCTTTCAATGTTTATACATCAAAAAGACTGGATTGAAATAGACAGTTTTACTTTGTTTAATCAACCAGCCATAACTTTTGATACTTAAGTCCAAATGACTCCTAATTTTGAGAGTAGTCAGAAAACATTATCATATACAACATTCAAGAAAGAGATATTTGTAGATTTAGGTTTCTTAATAGTTAAATTGGAAATGAAAGTGGAGGGACAGATTGGGAATGCAAACAGTCTACTCCTTGGGCTATAAATACCCTCCCCTTATCTCTTTGAGAGGGTTTGGAATTTCAGAAGAGAGGCTAACATATTGGCCCAACCAAATCCTTTAAAAAGGCTTGGGAGGACCTTCCATACTCATGTTTTCACGTGATATACCATTCCTCCTCTCTCTGTTTTCATTTACTTTTGTTTTCTTTGTTTTTGTAATCTTTTAAGTCTATTAGTTTTGTAATTCTGTTTTAATGCAAGTTTCTTCTTCAATATATATTATTCTTCTCTACCTTCTGTAGTTTAATATTAATGTTCTTAAAATAGTTTAAATTCAGTTGAATACCCTTCCCTTATTTTTCATCCTCATTCAATCGAAAATCCATTTTTAATTATCATCATTGTTCGTGTGTGTGTGTTCGACGTACCACTCTTTTCTAATCCATTTCTTTTTCTTCTCTTCTTAATTTATAATCATAATAATTATAACCAGATTATTAAAAACACAAATGGATGAGTAAATCTCTCATTGGGGTGAGTTATAATTCAGGGATGTTAATTGATTGAGAGTTTTTCTCAATGATTATTCTTTAAATTAATATTGTGTATGTTAAACTTAATATGTCATGGATTAATGATATGTTTTTTTTATAATGAGTGGTTTCCGTGGATTAATGGAACCATAAATACACTACCATAAATAAGTTTTGATTGATATTAGAACCCTAAGTTAAGTTAAGGCTTGGATTAAAGCCTTAACACTTAGGAATTCCAATCAACATCAACTTATGAAGTGGGTGTTAATTTAATGCAATACAAAGTAAGGATCAAGGATATCACAAGCTTAACTCCTTAATAATGAACTCACCCCAATATTTATCAATTTTTTAAATAAATTATAGTAAATCAATCATTTAAATTAAGCTCTGCAACAATCCCCCCTAATCAAAATACAATCAACTAAAAAAATGACTACTACAAAGTATCGTCGCTGAGGATTCGACCTGAGTGCTGCTATACACATTAGCAGAGCACTAGAACTTTGACCGGTCAATAGGAGACAACCAGCCGCAGGTTTCATTTATTCAATGGATTAAATGGTCTAAAGGTAGATTAGATATTATAATTTCAAAAGATTAATTTTTTCATTATTATCATGTAAAAAATTATTCTATCATATTAAAAAATAAGAAATATGTGGATGGAAAATGAATCATTTCACTATGTAGAGGTGGTAGTGCACACATATGCATGAGTGATACTTTTATCTACCATTTGATAGTGAATATGTGGGAAATTATTCTATAATCATCATAATAATAGATAAATATATTTATTATAGTGTAATAATCATGTTTTAATTTATATGACATTATTATATATGGTGGGAGAATAAATGAAATTGAAAGAGCTCTGTTAGTATTTACACCACTTTTTTGAGAGAACACATTTAGATTGCACCTTACTGCTTGAAATATTTGTATTAGAAGAAAAATAAGATCTTGGATAAATTTAAGAAAAATATTGTTTTTAAGATGTTATTTTCTTTGATAAAAGGATCATATTGTTTCTATATGGGAGGATAAAAGGGGCCCTTTTACTCTTATTTCATTCCATTGTGTTGTGTTTTGTTGTGGCAGATGTAATCGACCTTATATAACCAAAAATTAAATTTTAACAATTACACTAAATTAACTATTCTGATTATAAATATAGAATCCATTTTACCAGATTCAATTTAAATAAGTGGTATGATTTAATTTTATAAAAGTGCAGAGAAAGTAATGAAAACTTGTTTTTGAAAAATATATTTATAAGACATAAAATGAATTTACATCCATTAATTTCCTTGAAAAAAATAATAAAATTAATGTTAGAATATATTATTGGATATTTTATCTATAAATTTCATTATAATCATTAATCAAAATAGAAATATTGAATTTATTAATAGAAAAATATAGTGTGCTCATAAAAATAGTTTTTCAAAAAATGTGTTTTAAATCTCTAAAATGAACTTATTCAAAAATCCATTATAATGCGTATTATTATTTAATAAATTATATAATATTTAACTAAATTTTACTTATGTAATAATAATATAAAATTAGAAACATAATGTGACTTATAATTGAAAAAAATGATATCTTTCCAAAATTTGGTATTTTTCACTATTAAAAAAATTAATCTTTTTAGATAAAATCCCAAAATTTTAATCTATTATAATATTGATATGATGAATTAAAAAATGATTTTAATTATCTCAAATAAAATTTCTAGAAAATTTAATTATTTATAATGGACATGCACAAAATTCAATAAAAACCATTTTGGAAGAAAACATATTTTTAAAGCATAAAATGACTTTACCAAAAATTTAGTTCTTATATTTTATACATCAATAAATTAATTTACATTATTTGAAACCATTATAAATATATTTATTTATATATTTCTTACTATTCAAATAAGTTAATTTAATTTCTAGTTTGTTAATTTAATACAAAAAATAACATTATATTTATTGTATATTTCATATCACTTAAAGAGTGATTTTTTCTTTTAGAAAAGCTATCGAGCATAGTATTATTTTAATGAAAATGTTCTTACTGTTACATTATTTCTACTTAAAAAAATATAATCCTTGTAATTTTACATCTTTGTAATGATGTTTTCAATATTTTAAAATACCATTGTAAACATCCCACAACATAAAAAAAGGATTATAAAACTTCATTTGAATATGAAGATGGGAAACATAAAATTTACCTTAAACAACAAATAATTTGGTTCTTAGATAATGAGAACATTAGAAGGATGTGAAAATATAAACATGGAGGAGAAATTTAATTTCCAAACAAGAATATAGACTAATATAGATCATGGTGGTGAGAAAATTAATGACCATAAAAACCTAATTCAATGAGGGGTTAAAAGACTATCAATTCTTAAGAAATAACTTTTAATGGGGAAATATAATTTTTGTGATCCTTTTTCTTTGAGTTGAGAAATTTTATTACTATTAATATAGATAATATTTTAAAAAATAATTTCATGATTTATTATCATTTTAAAAAACATAATTTCATAATTCTATTGTTCTATGAGAAATTTCCATTTCTATCTCATCTCTTAATCCACAAAATGAATATCCAAGATGAATTTTTCATTCCAGAAGCACTAAAATTAAATTCTAATAGATCATAAAATCTATAAAGGAATTAATATTCGTTCTTTATGTCTCTAGATATTTATCAAAACAAAAAATGGTTAAAATAAGTTATCCAATATAGATAAATCATTATATGATGAAACATTACATAAATCTATAAAAACATCATAATAACACCGTAGGTACAACATAAACCATTTCATAAATATTTACCATTAAAAATCCTCCAAAATATGTTTTAAAAAATTAAAACCCCAAAAATATGAGTGACTTGTTCACTTATTTTTTCCAAGATAAACGTTAACATTTACCCCCAAATAATATTAGGTACCTCATAATTTCACACACCCAACATGTTAATAGCAGGATAATATATTCTATTAAAACATGATAATTACTTACCTAAATACCCTAAATAATCATAAACCCTTTATAAATAAACAAATTCTTCAAAAAATTAACCTTATCCTTAATATTTAATTAAAATGTATTCCATAACTACAAAAAAAGTAAGAAAATTCATTGTAAATATTTTCTTCATTAAATCACCAATAAATTTAAAGGTCAAAAATAATATCCAAAATAATTTATTAATATAAATTGTCTATCTAACCCAACTAAAAATTATTATATCATCATTTGGTGTACATTAGTTTTTTTATGTTTCCCTCAATAAAGTGTTCTCTAAAATTATCACCATACCATTAAATCACTTTTCTATGTCATCGGTAAAATTCCAAATATTCTTGAAAATTATTAAATAGAAACTATTCAAGAACAATACCTAGATGTTTCATGTTTTATATTACTAGAATTTACTTGATTAAAAACATCTGCAGCATAATTCATGAATCCTAATACATAAATACCTCAATCATTCAACTTAATTTATAAAAAATTCACAAATACTCATAATTTGAATCTAGAATACTTGCATCTAAAAATATGAAATAAAAATCATTTAATAGGATTTATTAACCATAATTTAATTATAATTTTTTAAACATAATTAATAATGTTAAAATAAATCATACCTTTCAAATATCAATTATAGTCTCTTCATCATCAACAGTAAAAACTCTACTCATAAAACCTTACGGATTATCCATTCAATATTTCCCCTAGTAAATAAATTTACATATTTCCCATATATATACCACATTTAAAATTTCCCTTTATAGATGATAACTTAGGGAATAAATTAGTCTTATTCATTGAATTAACTGAACACTTCATTTTTTTCTTCATTATTACTTGATATATGTCCTCATTTTCAACACCCAAAACACCTCTACATTCCTTTTTAGGAATTTCCCAAGTTTCTTATTCCCATATTCTAGAAATTTATTATGTTGAATCTTCTTTCCTCTATGGTATTTATGAATTTTTTTTCTCTTATTTGGTTCTTCTAGAAACTCACTTATGTTTAGGTTGTTAATAATTTTTTGAGATAGTTTTTTAGGAATAATAATAATATTTTACATTACATCCCCTATTTCATTTAGTTTATTAGTATAAAAATAAACCCCTCATCCATCCTGTTAATGTTAGTATAATTAATTTTCATTCCAACCATTGACTACAACCAAAGATCATAGTGTGGGAAATAATAATCATAATGACTAATCTTTTAATCATGAAAATGTATTCATGGGATGTCTAAATAATGAAATGTTATTTTCAATCTATGACACCTTATGTTTAACCAAACTCATTCATGGTCATTATCTATAAAAATACATCAAAATGTTTATAAAGAAAACAAGAATTTACCCAGGTATATCCACCAGGAGTGTCTATCCAGTTGTACAATCTTATGCCAACTCATCATTTAGCAGTGAAAATTGGGTTAATACCTAATCCAAACTATTCAGAAATATTACCCCAAGGCACCTCAGTTCCATATCCATATCCACTTATTTGTATCTAGACATGTATCTATTTAATCAGAAAACTACACTCCCCTATTTATCATAATTTTTGATGTTATCTTATACATAGGATTATCCTAATAGTTATTAGAAAATCATTCACGTCATTGTTTCCAAAGATAACTAAACTTTGTTATGATACCAACTATAGTGAACCAAAACTTACTTACATGAGTACAATATAATTTTATATTAATATTCATTGTATATCAATAAAATACAAGCTATAACCATAATGTTTTATATTATTTGGAAACATTGATTCAATAAAAACTATTGTATAAAAGTTATACCTCATTTATCATTATGTTAATCACAAATAGCTCCCTTATTATATGTTTTATACTAAAAACCTTTCTTCATAACATGGGGAAAAATTATAAGAATGGGTGATCTCGGATGCTCAGTAAGAGTAAACATAATATATATCAATCAAAAATCATAAGTGATCATAAGATAATTATAGGTTTATACTAACATGGAAAATACATACAAAATTATATATAGTCAGTCAAATATCACATATCATAAATCATGGAATACGGATTTTTGAACACAATAAGAAAAATTCATAAGTGCACAAAATAATCAATAATAAATAATGACATGTGATAATGTGCCATATTCAAAAGAAATAAGTTTTTATCATACACATAATAATAGAAAATCATTTTCATAGTAAATTTTCACTCACAAGACTTTCATTGTGGAATAAAATATTATAATGTAAATGTCAGAGGGTCATTTCCAATATTGTCTTAGAAATAACTTCTATACAGTTACTCTATCACATATTTAGAGTTTATTAACTCTATTTTATCTTAGGATTTTCTAAAGTATTTCATCATTAACTAATGAATTAAGGTACTATATTTTACCCACTCACCATCATGATATATAACAGTCTCACTCGTCATAAAATCACAATCTATAGATTGGTGTTCTACTATATTATAAAACATTCAACAATTAATCATAACATAGCCACCATAAATAATATGTATTTTTTAAAAATTTCATAATCATAATCATAAACCATCCTTAAAATGAATAATTATGGTAATGTTGTATCATTTCCCTAATAATTCATATGAAATATCAATAGATGTTTTGATAGATGAAAATAAATTTAAAATATCACTAGAACATTTCTTGGGGGAAATCCCTTTTCATTTTAAAATCACTTCTTTAAAATATAAAAATTTTCAAAATAACATGGAAAGTAATTTATTTTTCAAAAACAATTGATACTTGTAAAGGAATCCTCAAATAATGGAGTATTCATAATTGTGGAAAAATTCATTCCTATAGTGTATACTAAAACAAATATTCATTTCACATTTTTGGGAAAAATTCAAAAGCACCATGTTTTGAAAAAAATAGAATATTAATTTTAAAACAAATTATAAAAAAATGCAACATGGATAAGAATTTCATTAATAAATATTTTTTTTAGTAAAAACATTATTCAAAACATTTTAAAAAACATATGGATATGGAATAAAATATTCCTGACTTTAGAGATAAATAAATTCTTAAATTCTTAAACATATTATTTAACTATCTTGATTACATAAATAAATTAAAATGAAAGGAAAATATGTAGTAACAAAAAATAACTAAAGGATAATAAAATATATGATATTTTGTATTGATATATTAAATAATTTCTTCATCAGAAAGTTAAGCATATATAATCGGGGTAAAAAAATATAGTAACCTAAAACCCTTACAGGTTTAGTAACTTTTTTTTCAAGACCCGCATTGGATAAAAAATTTAAAATTCTAATTTGAATAAGATTAAAATAATGATATCAATGATACAACATAACAATGTAATGGAATATATACTTTATAAATTAATATTGTTAAACAAAAAAACATATGTCTCAAAGAAGACAATTTTGTGAATCAAAATACCTTGGATGAAATAAGTTAAATTTTATTTTAAATACCTTAAACGAAGAATTATTAAAGATATATCATGTAAAATTATATCTATATACACCACATAAACATAAATAGCTGCATATCATCAAACATACCTCTATGAAATGAAAGTGAGATGAATAACCATAACCTTATATCCAACATGATTTGTAATTTAATTAACCTTATATATAATGAATTTTGATTTATTATAAATATATAGAAACCATTTAATTACTTATAATATCATATATTATACACATATAAAATTTCAACACCTTTTTATTAAAAATTATTTTTAAATATTTGGATTTTTTGATTTAAATAATTTCATTTTTCCTATATATTTCTGTTCTGTAGTTACCATCCATAAACATTGAATATGGTTCCCTCATCTCAAGAATATTAAACTTGTAATATGTTTCATATTTAATCATTATATAAATTTTTATAATTATTCATAGTGAATTCTGGTGAAAAATTAATCATATCACTTCATGAATATGGTAATCCGTATGTACACATGAATGATGTTTCCACATTTCGATGGATAGAATTAAAGACAATTAAATGATAAGTAACCTCTAAGGATTCATTATTATATCATAAATATTGTATATATAAGTTAAATATATCCTTATTACCATCCAAGTTAAGTTAAAATGAAAAACTGATAACATTAATTGATGGGGGTGGGGATCCAAACTTTTGCATGAGAAACATTATCATTTTCTAGTAAATTATTTGGTAATAAGGTAAATAAGATCTATAATTTCAAAGGAATAATCATGTCATAAATATAACATATAAACATTAAATCCATTAAAATAAACTAAGCATAAAATATTGAAATGGAAGGTGAATCATATAACTACATGGGTACTGTAGTCTACACGTATACACGAGGAATACTTGCATCTCATATTTGATGGAGAAGATGTGAGAAATGGTTGTTTCATTGTAACAATAGCATCTCAGTATTTTATTGATAATATAGTAATAATTTTTTAATGAATACAACATGGTTATATATTATTAAAGAAAAAATAAAATTGAAGGATCTCAAATAACATTTATACCTCTTCTTTAAGAATCATCCTTTTCCATACAACTTAAGCCTTAAAAATGAGTCGTATGAGATGACCATAAGCTGTAGAATGAAGGGAAGGAATCTATAAAAGTTTATGAGTAGGTATTTATCAATATAGAATGGTCAAATTATGTAGATAAGGGGGTAGAAGAGCTTCTCATTTATAAGTGAGTAAGGATGGCACATAGAATTTCATAATAAATTTCAACAATATAAGTTCACTTTCATGGGAAATGTATCAACATAGAATTTTAATATATGATTTCCTATAAATAAATAAAATATGTTCAATATTTTTTTCTTATATAACATCGAACCAAATGGAAATCAATATATTCATAGGTCGTTAAAACCTAGTCTTTGAATTAGGAATTATGTAAAATATCAACTAAATTACATAATATATTAACCAATATATTTGTAAAGGTTATTTTATACACATTTATATAGTTATATATTGAGTTTTGGAATCTATATTTTTATGTGTCGTAGTTTTTATTAAATAAAACTAATTATATTATTATAAAATTATGATTTTAATAAATTTTATTATTTATTGATTAATGAATTCTTTATTACTGTTTTATAGAAATTAAGAATAAAAACAGATACTATATTAAAGAATAAATTTTACTATAAAAGTACATTCTTATTATGTTTTATGATTTTAATTTAAAGATAAATCAAAAATATATAGAAATTTAATTTGAAAAAATAGAATTCATTTTTTGATTTTTAATTTCAATCTTAGTTAAAGATGAAAATTTTTATAAAATAGTTTATTTTCATGTTAATAATAAAATATACTAATTTTACTAACACTGTAACTTTTATGAAATTATTACACATGAATTCCATTAACGTTTCTAAAACCCTTTTTACCATAAAATATATTTTAAAAATTTAAATTATTTAATATAAAATTACATGTTCATATATTTAAATCAAACTCAAAATATTAGAAAATTTAGGTAATATTTTAACAAAATATATTTTTTCATACTTCATTGAATAAAATTTTCACAACATTTATTTATTTATTTGAATTAGTTTAATTTTAATTAAATATTTATTTCAGTAATAATAAAATTTTAATTTCAATTGAATCAATAAATTTTATAATATTATATTAAACAAATATATTATGATAAAAATAATATATTTCTTAAAAACATATTTTTGGTTATATGTGCTACTATTAAATTTAATTTTGATAAACTCACTGAAATATTATTTTATAAAATTATTTAAATGATTAAAATTGGTATTTTAAAAATAATAAATAATATTGATTTTAATTTTGGCCATTAAAATTATTTATCAAGAGTAAAATTTGTCATAGTGAAGTTAAATTTGGGGAAAATAGTTTAAACCTTGTGAAAGTAGATAGAAAATTTCAAAACACATATAATATATAATGGTTGAGGGGATATTGGATTTATCTATATCATCACACTATTATTTTTTATTATTTAAGCTTTTAAAACTAAATAATGAATTCATATTGTTGAGAAATAATGAGATTTTAAAAAAGTTCTATTTTCTTAACTTATAAAAGGATACGACATCCTCCCTATTTCTACAAAAATTACATAGTAGTTTCCAATTCAAACCTATTCCCTAGAATTTTCTTAACTCCCTCCCCAATCCCTTAAAGCCTTGGACTCATTGAAAGACCAAGATAAAAAGACATTTGGGGATACCCAACTGGGGACTTTCAATACTAATAAATAGGCCTTTAAAAATGAAAAAATAGTCTTTATTAGTTTTAGAGAAGCCATGACTACTGGATTGAGATTAAAAGTCCTGGTCTTTTATTAGTGCTAAAAATGTAGATAAATGAAACCTTTAGCTATTATGTTTTATTTGATTATAAGGTATACCATCATCAAAACTTCTAAAAGTTCCGATAAAGGTAACCATTATTAGCTCTTAAAAAGTGCTAATAAAGGGTCATGTTATAGTATGTTGAAACATCACACTTAGCACAAGTGTAGGGTGCTATAATAACACACTGAAAATATAAAAATTCTACGAAATTAGCAAAATAAAATACCAAAATAGAATTTAAATAAAATAAAATTTACCACACAAATATAAGAAAAAAATTATATTATGGACATTTCAAACATTGGTTTATACAATTACATAAGTACAAATAATTACATACTTTCAATAATATCAGTGTTCCTTTAACATTTCATCTTAACCCCTACTCATGAAAAAATTGAACCTGTATAAGAAAAAAATCTTATTTTAGCAATAATATAAAGAATAAATTAAGAGAATGTTTAAATTTTAAACAAAACATTGAGTCATACCCGAAACATTGTGTATATGATTGATTTTATGTTGGTTATTGCATGTCAAACAAGTTATTGTTCGTCTTGAGGAATTATCACTATGAAAATTAAATTAATATGTATAAGAAAAAAATTATAATGAAATTAATTATGTAATATCAAATAGAATGATAAGAAAACAATCGAGGCTCATTTTCTTGGTTTTGGTGATGTAATGCATGTTTTAAACTAAAATGAATCTTATATAATGAGAAGACAAAGTTAGAGTCATATCAGATAGGCCATGGATCATATTGAGGTTTAGGTAATTCCTATATGATAACAATTACTTATGGATCATTTTAATAAAGTATAAAATCAATCTGAATGGGTTTTCTATGTTTTGAGTACACCACTTGTCTATTTTAACAAAATGTCATTTTAAACAAGAAACATGAACTTTGACTCATATCTGTCTCATTGTGTGTATGTTTTCAATGATACCAGTTCCTACACATCAAAAGTGACTTATGAATCATTTTCATAAATTACCAATATAATCCAAGAATGTTTTCCCTTTTTTATTGGGTGGTACTTTTTGAACTAAAATATCGACTTAAACTGTTAACAGACACATTGAGTCATATCGGGAAAAACATGTATCATATTGAGGTTTATTTTTTTACTAAAAATAAAAAATGACTTATAGATCATTTTCCTAAAGCATTAAAAAAATTGGAATGTGTTTAGTCTATTTTGAGTAGGTTATTTGTCCCTTTTTTCTGAAATTAATGTCAATTTTAAATAAAAAGACATCGTTGATGTAACACTGGTCACACAATGTATTATATTGAGGTGAGGATGATTCTTACAAATCCAAAAATGATATATGGATAATTTTAAAAATGTATCAAAATAAATTTAACGTGTTTTCTCAGTTCATTGTAGGTTAGTTGTCATTTTTACTAAAATCGATGTCAATTTGAATGAAAAAGGTGCAACGGGAGTCTTACCAATCACACCATGCACTGTATTGAAGGGAGGATGATTAAAACACATATAAAATGATATATGGATCATTTTTCTAATTTATTAAATCAATATGAATTCATTTAAATAGTTTTGTGCACATCACTTTTCGTTTTTTCTAAAATGTCATTTTAAACTATAAACGCACTCTTTTACTCATACCGATCACATTGTGTATAAATTTTGTAACACAATGATATTTTATGATAAGTATATAATTTTTTTATGTCTTATGTTATACGAAACATCAAAGGAATATTTCACCAAACACAACACTATCTTGGCTTTCTTTACACGCAATCATGGCATTCCTCGATATCTTGTGTTATACGCAATACCGAGTTTCACTAAACAACGATATGCTATAAAAATATTATTAAAACTAGCTGTTAGGAATAGTAATACCCTTTTTTTAAATTTTATAAATTTTATCTTTCAAAATGGACTTCTGTTTTGGATTCAGAATATCAAAATTAGCATAGGGTGAAATTTTTGTGTTTTTCTGAAAACTTTCAATTTTTGATGAATAGTGAAAACACTGGGTAACTATTTAAAAACAAAATTTTTAAATAAATAATTATTTATTTTATTTAAATTTCTTTTAGGTCAAAATTGATACATAATACCTATATAATTTCAATTTAATTCATTTAATTCATTTTATAATAATTTTAGATATATAAAAATTTTATTGATCTTTTCACTGTCTTTTACCCACCTCCTACGAGAGTTTGAAAATTTACATAAAACATAATTTTAAAACTTCTGTGAGTGGAATTTATAAAATCTGAAAGTCATGGTTAACATAAAAGAGTAAAATGTAGTTCAATAAGATAAAAATAATTTTTGGTGAATAGTAACTTTTTACTTTTATTTACCACGGTTAAAAGTAAATAGGGTAATTAAGGGTACAAATGGTATTATTATTACCCTAACACATGTCCTAATTCTATTGGATAAGTTTAATTCAACCAAAAACAACCTTAGAAATTAAATATGACCATTTAGGTCCACATGGATTAGATTAGGACATTTAATATTATTTTATTAAAGAAGAGTTAAAATAGTTAAAATGAAAGTTTAATAAACAAAATATTTTTAAGATAGGGTTATAAATAAGATAAATTCAAAAATAAATATTCATTATAAATATAAAACGATTTCCTACATAATGGTATTTTATTTGTAATTTTTAGACTTTAAATTATTTAATTTATTTATAAAAAAATGATGATGCAGTAATTACCTTATTAATGAAATATTAACATAACTGATATTATAAATACCCAAATAAACGTAATTTGATACTTTTTAAGAATTTAAATACTTTTATAGGTGAATATGACATATTATTATTTATTTAATTAACTTTTTTCGAACTAATAATTCTTTTATGATTTTCAAGAAAATCAATTATCAAATAGTGTGAAAATTGATGTAAAATAGTTTTTAAAACAAATATTATATTACTAATTGTTATTTTATTCCTAAAAATCTAAGGTTAGTCCAAATGACTTAGATAAGGTTATATATATTAATAATGAACAACTTGGGTTTCATTTGGCTTGTTATTGTATGTTTATTAACCTTATAGTGTAAGAAACCAAGAAGACATGATAAACATAAAATTATTTAACTTATGTTTAAATATAAATGATAAGGTTTAAATAGTAACCTAAAGTTGTCTAAATTCTATTGGATGAGAGTATTTCCACACACCCTCACCTAATCTTCGAAATTAATCAATTTTGAGCTATTAAAAATTGAATATGACTTTATAATAAAATAATATTTTAAGTTTTTCCTAAGGTGCCCCTCTCCTCCCTTATAAAAGGGCACCTCCTCCCTCTCTTCCTCACACCCCTTTGAGAATTAAATATCAGCCAAACACTGCCAATTTCTCTTATCCACTTCCCTAGAAAAATCCTAGTTGTACTGGTCTTCTTCAAAGACCATATTTAGTTCCCTAAGAGGAGGTTAAGAAGAGGCGCTTCAGAGAAGTTGTAATGTCCATTACTGATTATTTCAACCTTATTTCTTCTTTTACTTCTTCTTATTTAGTTTTTTAATTATGAAGTAATAAAATTAGTATCACTCATATACTTATATGTTATTATAAGTATGAAACAACCCTATTTCACCTTCTATCCATCATAAGGAAAACGAAATCACTGCGCGTACGTACGTACGGAATACCGTCTCCACGTTGTGGTGTAATCTGTTTTCCACCACCACCTTACTTGGATGGGTATAATGGTGTAAAGAATAACTATATGTGATTATTTTAAAGTGATATTTATTCTTAAATAATATACATACAATTCAATATAATTCCATCAACATGGGAACGATATCATCGCTCGTGCGTACGTACGGACTACCATCTCCACGATGTGATGCGACTCGTTCTACATGATCTTCATTGCATAATGATTATATAAATGAATTGAATGAATAAATATGATATATATTACACTAATAACATTATGTAAATGAGGTATCTATAACCTAAAAATAAGAATAAGAATTTATTCGACAAAACATGCATAAGAACAAAAAAGCAATAAACACCCGAATAACAAGTAACAATGAAATATTACTACTAAGAAGCTATGAATATGACCATAAATGATATCATAACAATGAGTAAGATTCTGGAATAAGTCAATGACATTATTTAAATCATTATACAGGTGGTTCAGACATGTACAAAGCATATCAGTCCTAAGGTAAGGGAAAATCTCACAATCTCATTTTTATCCAAGATTGTTTATACTTCAGAATTTACTGGGGAATATTTATCATCCACATCCATGTTTCCTAAATATTTAATACTATTTCCAACTGCCTAAAAAAATTTAAATCTAATTTTACCCTTTGGTGAGGTTTTAGTAAAACATAGGAATGTAATCTTTTGTCGTTTTTAGTACGAGGTAGTTTTGGACTTTTATGGCCAAAGTACGAGAAGAATGTTTTTTTAACTTATACAGCATGAATGGATATTTATGATTTTATAAAACAATATTTCCATGAATCTTCCTTTACAAGTTTTCAAGTTTATTTTTTATAAACTTCTTTTATTTTAAGATTTTATGACATGTGAAGAAAGGAAAACTGTTTTTGAAGTAGTTTGGATATTTTCCTCAAGAATGGAGTTTAAGTGTTTTATCAAAATTATTATCCATGTAAGATAATATAGGGTTCTGTTTATATCCCTATTTTTACATTGATTTGATTATGTTATGATGGAATTACTTTTATGATGTCCTCTTATCTTATATGGATTGTGTTATGATGGCATGATGTTTAAGAATCTCATTTTTGTTACATGGGTTATGCTATGATGTATGATTTATGATCTTGTGGAACACATAACAATGGTATCATTATGAGATGGGTGGAACCTATACCTCTCTCTAATTCATTGGGTAAAGATTTATATATCATGACATATACATGGCTGGAATGGTAGGTTAATCTGGTTCAGTGAAATAGGACTGAAACGAGGAGTGAACTCAGTTCAGAAAGGGACTTTGTCCACTAAGATAGTCTTGGCAATGAGCCTTGACTACTAAGAAATGATTCTCTTTGATTAAGTGTGTATGACACAACATTTCATGTTTTATGTTATGATTATTGGTATTACATTTCACTACTATGGTTTATCCCAGGTTATGATATTATGATCTCTTTTGAAAGTTAAGATTTTTGAAATGCTATGTTCTTATGAATATGATATTTCCTTTGTTTACCCTTACTGAGCATTTGAGCTCACCCTTTTGTATGTTTTCTTTCCCCAGGTCAGGAATAAGGTTATTAAATAGGATATGCCAAAAGGGACTCTAGTTATGATGAAATAAACAAGAGACAATGTAGATGCTTTATGAACCACTTGTTTATGTTTCCCAGCTTCTAAAGACTATATACCTATACGGTCCTACCATGGTTTTGTTGTAATAAGTATGATTCAATTCTTAATTAATAACAATGTATGTAAAGTATGGGTCATTATAGTTGGTATCAAAGGCAAGAGAGTTAGGAATGAATCTAATCCTTGGGAACTCTCACATGTGAGCATTGGACGAAGCATGGCTCTCCGCCCAAGGGCTTTATGAGGAAATGGATTACACTAGGGATGGTGGGGTGTCTCGCCTAGGGGGTGTATCCACCCATGGAGTGCCCTGATAGTTATCAATTATAGTCCACTGGAAGTAATTCTAGACCTCTATAGTTGGTATCATAGTAAAGGTATAGTCAACCATTAGAAACTAGGATGTGAAAGCCTTAGTAAGAACCCTAAGGATATGTCTAAGCATAGGAAAAAATATCAGTGTTTTATAATTGGCCATGAATATCCTATGATAAGACCTAAAGCTTGAAATTTTATTCTTGATTATGTGGTTTTCCTGTTATGATTAGTGTTTCTCACAGTATGATTATTGGTTTTAGTCAGTGGCTGGAACCCAAAAAACAATGTTAATGCTGAATGCGATGGGAAATGCAATGATTGTCCCCTAAGCAACCAAATTTTATGGGAGATAGAATGAAAAATCTTGTAGCCATGCTCACACAACTTTCTCAAGCTATGAATCATGCAGGTCTTCCAAATGAGAAAAGGAAGGAGCAACATTTTGTTGAATCCTTCATGAGGTAGTTTCCACCCTCATTCAGCGGGTCTACTAATCCATTAGTGGGAGAACAATGGATCAGTGCCACTGAAAATATAGTTTCAGTTCTTCAATAATTTGAACATGATAATGTCATCTTAGAAGTATATCGTTTGGAAGGTGAAGCTGATCAATGGTGGGATCTTATCAAGCATACGAGGAAAAGGGATTAAATTGAATCCATGGAATGGGATGAGTTCATGAACATGTTTTTCATTAAGTACTTCTCTCATATTCTTTGATCAAATATGGATAAGGAGTTTCTTGAACTAAAGAAAAAGGATGATGAATCTGTTGGTACCTACAAAGGAAATTTTACAAGACTTGCAAGGTACACATATAGGATTATTATCCAACCTAAGAGTAAGATCGATCGATTATTTAGTGGATTAAAACCAAGTCTTCGATGGGCGTTATCCATAAGGGACTTCAATAGCTACGAGGAAATCGTTCGATGTTCTCTCAAAGTTGAGAAGGATATTTGAGTAACCCATCAGTCATATGTGTTTGATAAGAAGAGGAAAATGGAATTCAAAGAAAAATATAAAGGGCACACTAAAAAGAATATGAGTTTCCCCTTATGCTCAATATGTGGAAAGAAACATGGAGGGAGTAGTCTTAAAGGGACAAGTAAATGTTTCAAATGTGGAAAGGAAGGTCATCGGGAATTTGAATGCTGCATTGATGGGAAGAAGATGTCTAGTGATGCGAACAAAGAAAAGGCTACATAGAGTGCACCTCCTACACTTAAATATTACAAGTTCAAGGAAATGGGGAATTATGATAGTCAATGGCCTAATCCAAGGGTTGTTGATGATGATCGATGTTAACAAACTCTTAAGGCTAAAGACAAAGGAAAGTCACATGAAATTTTTATTAGCGATGTGGAGTACGATAACGAAGTGGTGAAAGGTACACTTGCCATCCACTCTAAAGTAGAAAATTTATTATTTGATTCTGGATCCACCCACTCTTTTATTTCTGAAGAATTTTATAATTGTATTGCAATATAACCTCAACAGTTAGATATTGAGTTAGTTGTGACAACCCCTAATGGCACAACAGTCGCATCAAAAGTTTATAATTCTTTTTCGATTGAAGTTTGTAGGAAAGTGCTTCCTACAAATCTTGTGATCCTTCCTATAGTGGAATTTGATGTGATTCTTGGCATGGATTGGATTTCTTTATATGGATCTCATATCAATTTCCAAATAAGGTAAGTCACATTTAATATTCTAGATCAATCTATGATCCCCTATCGATGAAAGTATGAACATAACCTTCCAGTGGAAATTTCTTCCGTCTTATGGGTCTTGATTCCACTAAATGAAGGTTATTTATCTCAAATGGTTGGAGAGAAACTCACAATTAAGAATAAACGCATTTTACGAGAGTTTTATGATTTCTTTCCGTAGGAATTTAATGGTCTTCCACCAAATCGTGACATTGAGTTTTCAATAGAATTCATACGGGGTGCTATGCCCATTTCAAAGAAATCATATAGAATAGACCCAAGTACGTTGTAGAAATTGAAGAAGCAAATAAAAGAAAATATTAATAAGGGATTCATACGCCATAGTGCATCACCTTGGGGAGCACCTGTTCTATTTGTTAAGAAGAAAGATGGACCAATGAGACTCTTCATTGATTATCAAGAACTTAATAATATCACTATCAAGAACAAATCTCATCTCCCACGTATTGATGACTTATTTGACCAACTACGTGGAGCTCAATACTTTTCCAAGATAAATCTTCGTTCAGGTTATCATCAATTAAGGGTCAAAAGGGAGGATATACCAAAGACAGCTTTCCGTACAAGGTATGGACACTATGAATTTATAGTGATTCCATTTGGTCTTAAAAATTCCCCTGCTATCTTCATGGATCTAAGGAATAGAGTATTTAGAGACTATATTGATCAGTTTGTGGTAGTCTTTATAGACGATATTCTTGTCTATTTAAAGGGCAAGGAAAAACATGAAGATCACTTGAGAATTGTATTGAAGACCTTGAGAAAGGAGAAGATTTATGCCAAATTTACCAAGTGTGAATTTAGGATTCAAAAAGTCACATTTTTGGGTCACATAATCTCAAAAGAGGGGATATCTGTGGATCCAGCAAAAACATAGGTTATTGAAAGATGTTCGAGACCAACAACGGTAACTGAGATCCGAAGTTTTCTTGGTTTGGATGGATATTATAGACATTTTGTGAAATGTTTTTCATGATTATCTAATACACTCACTAGGTTGACTCGGGAAGGAGTTAAGTTTGTTTGGATATAGGAATGTGAAGAGAATTTCAAGGAGTTAAAAAGAATATTATCCAGTGCACCTGTTCTCACACTGCCTTATAGTGGGGAAAGGTTTGTGATCTATAGTGATGCATACAAGAAGGGATTGGGGTGTGTTCTAATTCAAAATGATATGGTGACAGCTTATGCCTCATGATATTTGAAAATTCATGAGCAATATTATCCAACTCATGATTTGGATTTAGCTGCAGTAATCTTTGCATTAAACGTTTGGAGGCATTATCTTTATGGTGAATGGTGTGATATTTATACTGATTATAAAAGTTTAAAGTATATTTTCACACAAAAGGAGATGAATATGTTCCAAAAAATATGGTTAGAGATGATTAAGGATTATGATTTCTCAATTCATTATCACCCTGGGAAAGAAAACAAGGTGGAAGATGCATTAAGTCGACAAGACCATACTAGCATCTCCATGATGAGGATCCCAAAATATCTAATATTAATGGATTTACAAAGGATGGATCTTCAAATTATAATGGAAGGGGAAATTCGTATCTTTCTCAAATGAATATTCAACCATCTATACATGTGAAGATTAAAGAGGCACAAAAAGAAGATGTAGAGTTACAAAAGGTGAGAAATGTTCTTGAATTCAACCTTGATTGTGATGGGATAATAAGGTTCAGGAATCGGGTTTGTGTTCCTCCCATCCCAGAATTAAAGAAGGAGCGGCTGGATGAGGCTCATAGTTCTTGACTCTCTATTCATCCTGGAATCACAAAGATGTATAGAGACCTAAAAGAGTACTTCTGGTGGAATGGCATGAAAAGAGATGTTGCTGAATATGTCTCTCGATGCTTGGTTTTCCAGCAAGTTACAGATGAGAGACAGAAGTCCAAGGGGAAGTTACAACCATTACCCATACCAGAATAGAAATGGTAAAACATCGCTATGGACTTTTTCACTGGACTTCCTAAAACATACAAAGGAAATAATGCTATCTGGGTCATATTTGATCATCTTATAATGTCGGAACACTTTATTGCTATTAGAGAAGATTTCTCTCATGATCAGCTTTCCAGGATATATGTAAAGGATGTGATAAGATTGATTATAGTACCAATTTCCATTATATCTGATCGGGATCCGAGGTTTACCTCTATGTTCTAGCAAAGTCTTCAGCATAATCTAGATACAGATTTGAGTTTCAGCACTGTATATCATCCTCAGATAGACGGTCAGTCTGAGAGAACAATTCAAACTGTAGAAGATATGTTAAGAGATTTCTCTATGGATTTAAAAGGTGGTTGGGATCAACACCTACCTTTGGTGTAATTTTTTTATAATAATATCTTTCACTCCAGTATTCAGATGGCTCATTATGAAGCTATCTATGGAAAGAAACGCAGGACTCCAACTTGCTGGGATGAAGTTGGGGAAAAAAGCTATTAGAACCTAATCTTGTTGATGAGATGGCAGAAAAGGTTTGATCTATTCAACAACACATAAGAGAAGATCAGAGTCGACAAAAAAGTTCTGCAGATAACCGAAGAAAAGACCAAGAGTTTGAAGAGGTTGATAAAGTGTTCTTACGAATATCTCCTTGGAAGAGAGTAATGAGATTTGGAAAGAAGGGAAAGCTGATCCCTAGGTATATTGTTCCTTTTTGAAATACTAGATCGTGTTGGGAAGGTAGCTTACCGATTGGTGCTTCCACCGAATCTCTCTCAAGTTCATGATGTGTTCCACGTATCTCTCCTGAGAATGTATATACCTGATCCTTCACATGTACTCAGCTCAGAATTTGTACCGCTGGAGGAAGATCTTTCTTATGAAGAACTGCCGATAGAGATTTTGGATCATAGTGAAAAATTCTTACGGAACAAGACCACTCTCTTGGTGAAAGATTTATGGAGGAACCACCAATTAGAATAAGCTACAGGGGAGCTTGAGTGTATGATGAGACAGACGTATCCTCATCTGTTTGTTACGAAGTGAAGAATTTCGAGGGTGAAATTTATTTCAAGGGGGTAGAATGTAACACCCTGATATTTTATGATAAGTATATATTTTTTTATGTCTTATTTTATACGAAACATCAAAGGAATCATTCACTAAACACAACACTATCTTGGCTTGCTTTACAGGCAATCGTGGCCTTCCTTGATAGCTTGTGTTGTACGCAATACTGAGTTTCACTAAACAATGATATGCAATTAAAATATTATCAAAACTAGTCGTTATGAATAGGAATACCCACTTTTTAAAATTTTATAAATTTTATCATTCAAAATGGACTTCATTTTTGGATTTGGAATATCTAAATTAAACTAGGGTGAAATTTTGGTGTTTTTCTGAAAACATTCAATTTTTAATGAATAGTGAAAACACTGGGTTACTATTTAAGAACTGACTTTTTAATTAAATAATTATTTATTTTATTTAAATTTATTTTAGGCCAAAATCGATACATAATACCTATATAAGTTCAATGTAATTAATTGGAGTGATTTTTTAATAATTTTAGATATATAAAAATTTTATTGAACCATTCACCGTCTTTTACCCACCTCCTAGGAGAGTTTGAAAATTTACATAAACAAAATTTTACCACTTCTGTGAGTAGAATTTATAAAATCTGAGAGACATAGTTAACATCAAGGAGTAAAATGTTGTTCAATAAGATAAAAATAATTTTTGGTGAATAGTAACTTTTTACTTTTATTTACCACAGTTAAGTAGAGTAACTAAAGGTACAAATGGTATTATTATTACCCTAACACATGTCCTAATTCTATTGGATAAGTTTAATTCGACCAAAAACAATATTAGAAATAAAATATGACCATTCGAGTCCACTTGTATTAGATTATGACATTTAATATTATTTTATTAAAGAAGAGTTAAAATAGTTAAAATCAATGTTTAATAACTAAATTTTTTTTAATATAGTGTTATAAATAAGATAAATTAGACTATAAATATTCATTAAAAAGATAAAAATATTTACTACATAATGGTATTTTATTTATAGTTTTTATACTTTGAATAATTTAATTTATTTATGACACAATAATGATGCAGTAATTACCTTATTAATGAAATATTAACATAATTGATATTATAAATACCCAAATAAAATTAATTTGAGACTTTTTAAGAATTAAAATATTTTTATAGGTTAATATGACCTATTAGTATTGATTTAATTAACTTTTTCGAACTAATAATGCTGTTATTAATTCCACAAAAATCAATTTTCAAATAGTGTGAAAATTGTCTTAAAATAGTTTTTAAAACAAATATTATATTATTAATTGTTATTTTATTCCTAAAAATCTAAGGTTAGGCAAAATGACCTAGATAAAGATATATATATTAATAATGTACAACTTGGGGTTCGTTTGGCTTGTTATAGTAAGTTTATTAACCTTATAGTGTAAGAAAACAAGAAGAGAGGGTAAAAGTAAAATTATTTAACTTAAGGTTAAATCTAAATGATAAGATTAAAATAGTAACCTAAATATTTCTAAATTATATTGTATGAGAGTCTATCAACCCATCCCCACCTTAGCTTCGAAATAAATCAATTTGGAGCAATTAAAACTGAATATGACTTTATAATAAAATAATATTTTATGTTTTTCCTAAGGTGCCCCTGTCCTCTCTTATAAAAAGGCACCACCTCCCTATCTTTCTTACACCACGTTGAGCCTTCAATCTTAGCAAAAACCTTCCAATTTCCCTTCTCCACTTCCCTAGAAACATCCTAGAGGTCCTGTAATTCTTAAAATACCATCTTTAGTTACCTAAGAGGAGGTTAAGAAGAGGCGCTTCAAAGAAGATGTAATGTCCCTTACCGATTCTTTCAACCTTATTTCTTCTTCTACTTCTTATTTAGTTGTTTCATTATGAAGTAACAACATCTGTATCACTCATATACTGATATGTTATTATAAGTATGAAACAACCCTATTTAACCTTCTTTCCATCTGACGGAAATCTAAATCACCGCGCGTGCGTACGTACGAAATACCATCTCCACGTCGTGGTGTAATCTGTTTTCCACCACCACCTTAATTGGATGGGTATGATGGTGTAAAGAATAACTATATGTGATTATTGTAAAGTGACATTGATTCTTAAATAGTATACATACACTTCAATACTATTCCACAATCATGGTAATGATATCATCGTTCGTGCGTACGTACGGCCTACCGTCTCCACGATGTGATGTGACTCATTGTCCATGATCCTCATTGCATAATGATAATATAATTTAAATGAATGAATAAATATGATATATATTACACTAATAACATTATGTAAATGAGGTATCTATAACCTAAAAATAAGAATAATAATTTATTCGACAAAACACACACAAGAACAAAAAAGCAATAAACACCCGAATAACAAGTAACAATGAAATATTACTACTAAGAAGCTAAGAATATGACCATATATGATATCATAACAATGATTAAGATTCCCGAAATAAGTCAATGACATTATTTAAATCATTATACAGGAGGTTTGGACACGTACAAAGCATATCGGACCTAAGGTAAGGGAAAATCTCACAATCTCATTTTTATCCGAGATTTTTTATACTTCAGAATTTATTGTGGCATATTTATCATCCACATCCATGTGTCCTCAATATGTAATATTATTTCCATCTGCCTACAATTGTTTAAACCAATTTTACACTTTGGTGAGTTTTTATTAAAAAATAGTAAAGGAATCTTCTGTCGTTTTTAGTACGAGGTACTTTTTGACTTTTCCGGCCAAAGTACGAGAAAAATGTTTTTTTAACATATACAACCTGAATGGATATTTATGATTTCATAAGACAATACTTCCATGAAGCTTCCTTTACAAGTTTTATAGTTTATTTTAAATAAACTTCTTTTAGTTTAAGATTATATGACATTTTAATAAAGGAAAATTGTTTTTGAAGTAGAAAGTATATTTTCCTCAAGAATGGAGTTTAGGTGTTTTATCAAAATTATTTTCCATATAAGATAATATAGGGTTCTGTTTCTATCCCTATTTTTACATTGATTTGATTATGTTATGCTGGAGTTATTTTTATGATGTCCTTTTATCTTATATGGATTATGTTATGATGGCATGATGTTTAAGAATCTCATTTTTATTACATGGGTTATGCTATGATGTATGATTTATGATCTTGTGGAACATATAAGAATGGTATCATTTTGAGATGGGTGGGAACTAAATCTCCCTCCAATGAATTGGGTAAAGATTTATATCTCATGAGATATACATGGCTAGAATGGAAGGTTAATCCGGTTTAGTGAAACAGGACTTAAATGAGGAGTGAACTCGGTTTAGAAAGGGGCTTTTTCCGCTAAGATAGTCTTGGAAATGAGCCTTGACTACTAAGAAATGATTCTCTATGATTATGTGTGTATTCCAAAAAGTTTCATGTTTTATGTTATGATTATTGGGATTACATTTCACTACTATGGTTTATCTTAGGTTATGATATTATGATCTCTTTTGCAGGTTATGATTTTCGAAATGCTATGTTCTTATGAATATGATATTTCCTTTGTTTACCCTTACTGAGCATTTGATCTAACCCTTTTGTATGTTTTCTTTCCCCAGGTCTGGAAGAAGGTTATTAAGTAGGATATTCCAAAAGTGACTCTAGTTATAATGAAATAAATGGGAGACAATGTAGATACTTTATGAACCAGTTGTTTATGTTTCCCATCTTCTAAAGACACTATACCTATACGTCCCTACGATGGTTTTGTTGTAATAAGTATGATTCAATTCTGAAGTAACAACAATGTATGTAAAGTATGGGTCTTTATAGTTGGTATCAGAGGCAAAAAAGGTAGGAATGAATCTAATCCTTGGTAACTCTCACATGTGAGCGTTGGAGGAAGCATGGCTCTCCGCCCAAGGGCTTCATGAAGAAATGGCTACCACTAGGGATGGTGGTGTGTCTCACCTAGTGGGTGTAGCTGCCCATGGAGTGCCTTGATAGGTATCAATTATAGTCTACTGGAAGTATTTCTTGACTGCTACAATTTTGGAATGAGACCAATTCCTATGCATCAAAAATTAGTTATGAATAGATCTAATAAATTATCATGAAAATATAGACATGTTTTTTCAGTTTTTAGTGAGAGACATTTTTTGAACTAAACGGTCGATTTTAAATAGATAATTGACATATTCAGTCATCCTGGGAACATTGCGTATCATATAAAGGTGCATTATATTTATAAAAATAAAATTACTTACGGATATTTTACTAAATTATAAAAATAATAATAATGAGTTTGGTCAGTTTTGAGTAGGTTAGTTGCTAGTTTTTACTAAAATTTATTCCAATTTTAAAATAAAGACACACTTAATGTCATAACAGTCACACTATGCATCGGATTGAGTTTTATATGATTCATACATCTTAAAACAAACTTAAGGATCAATCTTATAAAGTATAAAATCTATATAAATATTTTTCTCAGTTTATATATGGTCAACTATCATTTTAATACAATTGATGTCAACTTTAAATAAAAAGCCGCACTTGGAGTCATACCGATCACATCATGAATCAAATAATAGTGAATCTCATTAAACCTCATTCCAATTGACTTATGAATCATTTTACTAAAGTATAAAATTAATTATAATTAATTTACTTGGTTTTGAGAACGACACTTTTCTTTTATAGAAAAATGATATTTTATACTGAAACACACACTTGCACTCATACTATTCGTATCATGTAATGGTTTTATGTTAGACTAATTCATACACATCACAAATGAGTTATTAATCTATTTCCATAATTATTATGAAAATACAAGCGTGTTTTCTTGGTTTCCAGTAAGTGACACTTTTTGAACTAAACTTTAAATTTTATAATGATATTGAACATAATTAGTCCTACTAGACACATCGTGTATCAGATTGAGGTGAGGCTAATTCCAACACAAAAACAATGGCTTATAGATAATTTTAATAAAGTATAAAAACAATATGAATGTGTATTTTTAGTTTTGTGTATGTCAGTTTCCTTTAATAAAATTGATGTCAATTTTAAATAAAAAGACGCACTTGGAGTCATACTGGACACACTGTTTGTCTGATTGAGGTGCGGAAAATTCCTAAATATCTCAAATGACTTAAAAATAATTTTAATAATGTATCCAAACAATAATAATGTGTTTAATCTATTTTGAGAAGTCTAATTTTCCTTTTTTACTAAAATTAATTTCAATTTTAAACAAAAAGTAACACTTGGATTCATACAGGCCACACCATGACTTATATTGATGCGATGTTGATTTCTAAATGTCTAAAATGACATATGAATTTATTTCATAAAATATTAAAACAATACAAATTCATTTACTTGGTTTTGATTATTTTATTTGTTCTTTCTACTAAAATATCATTTTAAACGTGAAACACGTACTTTGACTCATACAGACCACATCGTTTATCGGATTGATGTGAGACCAATTCATAAACATCATAGATGAATTATTATTATATTTCTAAAATTTTAAACAAAATTAAAGTTTTTTTTCATCATTTTCATTTAGTGAAATTTTTTGAATTATACAGTTAGTTTTTAATTGATAAATGAAATATTGAGTTATATCAGACACATAGTCTATGAAATTGTGGTGAGGATGATTCCTATATGTCACAAATAAATTATGGATAGTTTACCTAATGTATAAAAACAATATAATTGTGTTTTATTAGTCTTGAGTAGGTTAGTTTTCCTTTTTTACTAAAATTGATTTCAAATTTAAATAAAAAAGACACACTTATTGTCATATCATTAACACCATGTGTCGGATTTAGGTGCGGTTGATTTCTAAATGTATTAAATGACATAGGGGTCATTTTGATAAAGATTAGAAACAATCGGAATATGTTTTAATAGTTTTTATTATGTCAATTTTATTTTCTACTAAAATTAATGTTAGTTTAAAATAAAAAAGAATCACATAAAGTCATATTAGTCACACCGTGTGTCATATTGAGGTGTGGCAGATTTCTACACATCAAAAAGTCTGAAAAACTCCTACCTGCAAATGTTTCGATGATTTTAATTGTATTTCATAGTCAAAATGATAATACTTTATATTGAACCAATGTTCTTAGCAGAAAAGTTTTTCTCATTTTGAAAGCTGGAAGAGAAGAGGATGCTCATATGACCATTATATTAGGAGAATACACCCCAATGGGCATAGTATCTTCCAATACTCTTTTGAATATCAAAAATACAAAATGTTTTTCAGCTAATAACATCTTGTCAATATGAAATGTTGGAAGTTAGAGAAATAAAGACAACAGAAGTGGAAATCATGGCAATATTGGATGAAAGAGACATTTTATCACTTTTATGGATTATTACAGATAATTAAAAGAAAAATATGACATCCAAAATGATCTATAAAAACTAAATAAGTATTATATAATAATAATCATCATCATCAAATTAACTTACAAATAGTGGGTAAAATAATGAAAAAATTAAATAAATAAGTATTTTGAATTAACCTTTTCATGATGGTTGTATGTATTATTGAAATATTTCCTTGTATTCATTTTCTTAGTTACAGGATCGAAGTCTAATCTCTTACGAGTATGAGAATCTTCAAACAAACCACCCCCACATGAACAAAATAATCCATTTATATAAGGAAAAAATTATTATATGAGTAATACAAAAATTAATTAAATTAAAATTAAATATAAAACAATATATTATTCCTATGTATAATAATTTTAATGTGTAAACATAATTATTACATCTATGATTGACAAGTGGATGAAACTCGAAGCAATGTGATAAATGAGAAAATTCTAGGGTGAAAATGTTTTGTTAGAGAAACAATTTTTTTGATGTTTTGGTGCATAAAGGAATGAAAGCTGGATAGACCAACCCAACTCGAAAAAAAGAATCCACATGTATAAGAAAACAATTCTTATGTGAGTAATGCTAAAAAGAAATAAAGTAAAGATAACTTTTAACCAAAAAAAATTAATTTTAGGGATAATTATTTCATTATTAGAACATCTATATAATTTTTTGATTGAGAAGTGGCAGCGTTGTTTCTCTTCATTTAAAAGAAGTGGAGGGAACATGAAAGAAAATGATAAATACAACACTTTAGGGGGAAAGTATTTTTGGGGGATGTCTACCGAATTTTGGGTGCATAAAGGCATGAAATATAAAAATACATATTCTAAAATAAATGAACGTTGCATGGAATAGTAAAAATTAAATTAAAATTTCATCATATAATTTTTTAGTAAAACAGAGAAAGTATATCGTAACATTACCTTTACATATTCCTAGAGGTTTTAGTTCATTATATTGTGTTCCTTCCAAGGGATTGGTAACATCATCGGGTTTAGAAGAAATTTTCTGCATGAGTAGTCAAAAACATAATTTATATTTTGTTAATAGAGTAGAGAAGATAAAATCATATAAGAAAAAACATTGTATATTAAAATTCACTTTTACCTTATCATTGAACTCTCATTATTTTTATAAAGGTTTTAGGCATTCGGTTCCTCTATCATGAATAAAAATACCCTCCTTTTGGTACCCTTTAGTATATAATACATTGTCTACATTGGGACTGGCATGAACTGATTGGGATCTCCCAATGAAAGGGTCATCATTAATTGAATTTTCATCTGACCTAACATTTGTTTTAGTTGTAAGTAGGAAAATCTAACAATCCTTATTTGATTAAAATAAGACAAAAATACTTTCACTTCTTTTGATTCCATTATGAATGACTCGTCTCTTTCTCCTTCAACACTAAAATTCACCATCATGAACACCATTTCATCAACATTCACGATACTCATATTGTTAATCAATTTTTAATAGAAAATTAGCACTTGAAATGTGTATAATCCAACTTATATATCTATTCAATAATTCTAAAATATGAAATATTTTCATAAATTGGATATCTATCTTCAGAAAAATATATGTTTATCACTTCCACTCTAGGTATAACACCAATATTTTTCATCATACTACATTAATCATGTTATTTTGTATACAATGTATAACCATTGATTACAAGGACAGTGTAAGATATAAAATTTTCATTCGGTCCTTAGGCTATCCATTGATGTCGTTCGATAATTGAATTCATATTTTTAGGTTAATCCTCATAAATTTTATCTCATAATCAACATATAATATGGTGAATATGTTTATTTTATATCTATCCTTTATCCCTTGATGGATTCAAATCTCTAAGAATTTCATTGTGGGCTTCAATGTATGGATCACCATCTTAACTATTTTATAAAACAAAAAGGTTCTCTTTATCCCACTCTATATTGTTAATTATAACAACATATCATCCAAAAATCCATTCACTCATGAGGCATCTATTGTGATTAGACTTTAGGAGACTGATGTTTTCAACATCTGACAGGTAATTGGTACATAATTCAATAGCTTCTTCAACTCTATATCATTCTGTAATACAACCTTCAAGACTACATCGATTCATGAAATACCCTTTAAAAATCTTCATATACTATTCAATAGGGTCTATCTATATATAATGAATAGGACCACATATTTGAACCTCTCAAACCAAGTGAACCATCTGGTCAACCATTATATCATATAATGATAGTGGGGAGAACATATCAAATTCACCGAATATGATGGCTTCCTACTTATTCATGATTTTAAATTTCATTGGGTTAACAAATTTATATCATATGGATTTGAAAAAGAATAAGAGACGGGTTAATGTGTATCCTACATTTATATGCATAGTGAAATAGGAAAAAAAGCATCAAATATTGCATCAGAACATGAAAGTCGTGTTGTTTTAGTCATTGTAACTACAAATTTTACATTTACATGACATTATTTATATTTTATTAATACCCCTATTGAACTTTTACACTATTAATGGAAATAAAAAATTGAAATTTTTATTATCTAGATGGAGTGTATTCTGCGGAATGAATAAATTTCTATTATTTACCCTAAACCGGTGCCAAATCATCCCTTATCCCCATGTCAATCGTGTTCAGCCTATCCTTGATTCCATCTTTAATTTTTCTAAGAAAAATAAGAAATATTCCAATAACACTATCAAATAAAATTTTATTGCATGCATGAAATCAAGAAAATTTCTGATATTCCCAAAATTACAATATGGTTATTTAAATAAAATTTATCTATTCTTCCAACCTGAATTTGTAAGTTTTTTTGAAAGGCTTACTAAAAAAATTGTCTATATATTTTCCTTTGTCGTGCAGTTGATCACCCATTACAAGAGATGGTGTTATACCTTTTTCGATTGTCCAGTAGAATGTTGACATCCATGATAAGAATTTATTTCTTTGAGGGAAAATATTTTGACATCCTAAAAAATCATTCTTCATGGAATATTTCAACTGAACTGAGTGTGTGAATTTTTCCCAAATGGGACACCCCAAAATTCATTCAATGTTAAAGATTAATAAATTTTTATAATAAGGGAATCCATTAATCATCTCGTACAAAATGGACTCCAATTTTAATTCTTCACTCCTATGAGCATCTTACATTGTAACACTTGTATACCACATCAATTTCAGATCCTTTTCCAATATAGAAAAATAGAATGGAATATCATTACTGGGTTGCTTTGGTCTATATATAAGCAAATATAACATAATTTTTGTGTTCATCATGCTTAATCATGGTGGAAAGTTATAATTTACCAACATTATAGGACATGTAATATGATTACTACTCTATACACAAAAATGACTTATTCCATCTATAAATAACACAATTCAAATGTTTCATAGCTCATTTTAAAATTCAGGATACTCATGATCAATTTCATTCCACTGAGGAAAATATCTTGGATTACATAGGTTCCCATCTATAATTTTGTATCTTCATGACATGTTAATTGTCTCTTGGTTTCCTGACATCCATATATTCTTCTAAATCATGGAATGTTAGGAAAGAACCATATATATTTCAAAATAATTTAATCATTTTTATTGTATCGTTCAATGCCACACTTAATGAATTTTATGGGTTATTAAGGATCATATAGAAACAATATTCAATCATTTGGACAATAATTTATTTTTTTTATAAATCATACCAATTGAACATAGAATTTATTTAGCATCATATGTTCAAAATGGATGTTCATTTTCTTCTAGTAGCTTGTCATTCAAGAGACCAAGTAGTTATGTAAAGTTGGTGTCACTACATCCACTACCAGCTTTAAAATTTTATAACATCAATACAGTAATAATGTTATGTAGTTTGTACAACCTCTATATAATAGTCTCTTGGCATAACTATTTAACTTCTCAAACAACTTTGTAAAATCATGAATGTCATCTTAAATTTCCATTTTCATTTCATTCATGCAATCCCCTTGATCATTTACACTAGTATTCATATCAAATAATCCTTAAACTATAGTTTCATCCCAATCATTGTGCACGTTCAGATTTCCCCATCTTTAGTCCAAAATTTCTAGCTATGATCTATTCCTTGAAAAATCAAATGTTCTTCCAACTCTTCTGGACTAATATTTCTGTAATAAAAGCAATGTAAACATAAACAAAGGATTTGAGAAGTGTCATATGTTTTCAGTATTTGAAACATGATGAAATCTTTAACTCCATCATCATAATCTATTTCTAAATTATTATAATGAAACCATTGTTTATTCATATCCATCCTTTTGGGTTCATAAAATATTAATTTTGTATAATAAATAAATAAATACACATAATATATTTATTATCTAATGATAAATTCATAGACAATTCGAATAAGGGAAACCCAAAAGTTTATTATTTAAAATAATTTCTGTATGATTTGAATAAATTGGGAAATTTAATTTATCAAAATAATTAATCCACTAGGGTATGTGTTATCCTCGAAATTCATTCAAATGTTAATGTTATAGAAAAATTACATGTTCATCAACTCATCTCTCGGATATTTATAATTTCATTTTTTTGGTTGACACCATCCACCATCTCTAGTGGACAAGCATCTATGTTTCATGAAAAAATAGAAGTGGTAGTAAGAAATGGGATGCCTACATACTAGAGTTGTAAAATAAATATAAAAGATATGGAGGATGATTTTACAGAAATACAATGAAATAAATATTTTGGAGAAGAAACCAATGAGGTTGATAACTGTCTATAAACTAGATGGGGAATGAGTCTCAAGCAATAAATTGAAATAATAACTATTTTTTGAAACACATCAATTCTTTCTTAAAACCCATAAATAAATTAAAATATAATATAAAAAATTATGGTTTAATAATAAACCCAAATATGATAAACTAGATTAATAAATTACTATTCGAACAACTAGATTATATAAAAATGTATTGATAAAACATTTTAATAAATAAAGATTTATTTCATATAAATGGATAGAAATCATATATTCCTAATGGTGGAACTAGTACTTACAAACCTAAAATAATGAATACCTGAAAATATTTTATAATATATTGAATTTGATAACCACCATTCTATTTTTTTTATCCAGTGATGTGACAACATAAGGAATTATTAAATTTATAATTAATGGTATATCAAATATTTGAAAACATATCAAGACTCTTGGGATAAAATGTCATCACAAAAACACATCCCATAAATTATACGGAGGTAATTACATCAGATCTACCCATATGAAGGATTCTAGGGAGGCCATATAATACACATTAACCCATCCCTACGATTCTATGGAGGACTATAAAGAATTTGGAATAAATAAATAATACACATAAAAAAGATATATCACAAATAAGGGAGAAAAACACACCAAACCTTGCAACATATCTACAATATGCACTAGCCTCTACCAAGACGGATCAACTCCAATGAAGTCACAATTTATAAGTGGACTACACTTACATCACTCATAAATATAAGTGGAATCACAAAATTAACATATCAATAAAACAATACTCCCCATATAAAGTCTCTACTACACAAATACAAAAATATCTAGTATGTTTAATATTCTAGGAATTAATCTCAATGGCTAGCCAACCATCGTCATGAAAATTGATACATAAAAAATTATATAGACTAAGTAAAATGTGATTGGAATTTTACCATATGGTTAATTGCACTATTTATTTAATGAAAACAAATCATGATTTATCCATGATTCTACTTAAATAAAAGAGTATCTCATAAATCCCCTATAACAATTTACAACTACAATTAAAAAGGAAGTAGTTGCTCAAATGGATAGGGAGCCAAGCTAGGAAGGCACATAGTATAGGTGTTTCACACTTTGAAAATTCTAGGCATCAAAATAGACTTTCTCCACATAAAAATATCTGTATGTTCTAACTCACCACACTCACTGTTGGAAAACATCCTCCACCATGACCAAACCCATTGGTGTTTTACAGCCTGTGTTCCCTAAGAAAAATTATATAATGACTTATATTTGAGAGATATTATAAAAATAATTTTGTTTGGTATTTGGAATCATTCGACCCTTGAATCATTCAATCCTTGTATTTGAACCTTGGAATTGTTCAACCCTTGATTCGAACATTAATTTGAGCTTTGATTCAGTGAGGAGGAGCACTGATAGAGGTTGTATACCATATAAGACTTCGGATATTGTGATCAGTTCGTGATAGGTTATGGTTTTTAAAATAGATCAAGACATGTTAATCAATGCTTCCAAAAAACTAATAAATATCCCATTTATCAATGTTTAAGTAAGAAGCACTAATAAAAGGAAAATTTATTTTCACTTTTTAAGGGCTGATGAAGCTCTTTCATTATACTCACTAAAAAAGGGTAGATAAATAATCCTTTTATCTATGGATATTACTTAAGTGATGATAAAGGATTTATAATTATAATTATAAGTATTAATTTTTAAAATTTAATTATATAATGATATATATATAATAAATATATATAAATATAAATATATAATTTATAATAATTTATTTATTGAAATAATTAAATAATTAAATCTATATATATATATTTATAATTACATAAATACATTTTCAAAAGTATTATTTATATCATTATATATAATTTTAAATATATATATATATATAATCAATATATATAAATATAAATATACTAAATGTATTCATTATTTAAAAAATCTTATGAATTTAATAATTATTTAAATATATATAATTATTTATTTATAATTATATAAACAATTTTAAAAAATTAATATTTATTTATTTATAATTATAAATATTACCTCCAAATATATTTTTTTATTAAAATGACACTTTTAAGGAAAAAGTGTGAAACCAACAAGTCTGACCAAGCCATCAAACATTATAACACATAAACAATTATCAAAGACTTCCTTAAACCCATTAGACTCAAATCCCTTAAATAATTTCTAGGATAGAGTTGTTTCCATTTTTTCGAGGTCAACCTTGATATTGTATTTGAAATGAGAATCCAGCTTGTCTCATGCTCGCAAGAACTCCACCATAATTTTCTTATTATTGAAACCTCTTACTAGGATTAAGTGTTGTTTGTCAATCCACTCTCGTTGCTCTTCTTTTGTGTCAACTTGGATAAATCTTCCTTTCATATATATATATATAATTTTATTTTTTAATAGTATCAATAATTATAAAATATAAAATTTTTAATTTTATTCACAAAATTCTTATTTTTTAAATTTTTATTTATTAAATTTTCATTTTTCATATACCTATTTATTTAATATATATTATTTATTAGTATTAATAATTTATATATAGTATAATTAATTTATTCATTTTTATAAATAATTATTTAATTAATGAAAATTTTAATATAATTTTAATAAATTCATTTTTATTTTTTTTATTTAATTATTTAATTTTATTAAGACCTTTATCAGAACTAAAAAATCACTAACAAAGGATCGTGTTCTCAGTGCCAAAAAATAATTTACTGATAACGGGGACCCTTTATCAATGCCACAAATAAAAAACTAATAAAGGGTACCTTTTATTAGCACTAAAAAAGCACTGATAAAAGGTACCATTTATCAAATCTTATTTTAAGCCTTATAATGGTTCTATTTATCAGTTCTTTTTTCTAGCACTGATAAATTCCAACTCTATTAAAGAAATATTTTTTAGTAGTGTTTGAAGGAAAAGGTATTGATCGCAACCTAAGTTTTCAAAGTTCTTTTGATGTTCTAGACCCCTCAAGTCCCCTATACCCAAGAATTTATTTTATCATTATAAATGTTAATATGTTGAACGGTAATTATACCAGTCAAATATCCATTCTATACAATCCTCTTAAATCATTTTAAAATGAAAATATCGTCTTGTGTGTGCTTACTAACAACTCCATAATAAATGTGTCCAAGTTTCCATCGCCACATTAAATAGAACATTGATAAGTTTATTTAATTAACTAATATGATATTGTTTACACCATTAATATTCTGTAATGATAATATATGAAAAATTATAATTTTTAAAAATAATAAATTGTTATAGTAATTTTAACTATCTCAAATGGAATTAGAAAGGTACCATTATTAATTGAGATCTATTTTGGGATAAAATTTGAAACTGTATAAGAATTATTATAATGTAATATTAAAGTTCAAAATAATCAATAATTATGAAGATCATGATATAATATCCTAGAACCCGCATACCCAGATTCGGTGATGAAATCAAAAACATTACATTTCATACTATGATATCAATATGGTTGACCCATTTTTTTCCATCCAAACCTTACAATATCAAAACGAAAAATTGGATAACATACATCGTTGAAGAAATTTTAGGTTTATAGTTTTAAAGAATTAGTAAACACTATTACATAAATAATTAACATCAATTAAAATGGTGATTTCTCCCACTTAATCTCTCTTTTATTTTTCACATTTAGATATCTTCATCATCCATATAAAATTATTTCTCTGCATAACTCGTTCACCCTCATTCTTTATAACCTGGTGAAAAGGAAACATCAAAAAGGATGATCTCAAATGATTTCTAAAGGGAAAAATTTGAATAATCAAATGAATATCATAAGTGAACATAATAATATCTTATGGGTATGATGAAATAATCAAATTTCATGATTATAACATAATATTATACAAGCCTACCAATCCCTAGATCATCAAACATGAAAACCTGGCATAAGTATTTAACAAAGGAAATATTCATAAGGATCCAGAATCAAGAGACATGTGATATCAACCTTGATCAAATAAAACTTAATAAATCAATATAAATAATAGAAAAAACGTATTGGTATCTTGGATCGTCATCTTAAAGAACCCTTACATAACCCATACAAATTGAAATTACCACACAATCGACTTCTAATATAATTATCCATAAAACATAATCATTACCCAATTCATTTGAGCACTTTCTCAGAACACCCATTGTTTAATATTTAACAGGTTCACCCATTGTTTTTTGGGCACAACCATCATTTATAATTTCCATGAAATTAATAATTAGTAAATCACAAATGGAATTAATTTCATCATAACTTATTGAAACAACCATTATTCTTTTTAGAACATGGTCAACAATCAAATGAAAACGGGATTGATAAAAATCAAATTGAAACATAGTTAACCCATGGAAAAGAAATGAGTTCCAAAAAAATAACATTGAAACATGATTAACGAATGTAAAAAATGGTTTTCGAAACAATATAATTGAAACGTGATTTACTCTTAAAAATATATGTGTTTCATAACAATCTCTTTGAAACAATATTATTCAATCAAGATAAATAATTAGGATGGTATCAATACCAAATATTCTTGTTGGAGGATATATAACAATAAGTTTTTTTGATGTCGATAAATTGAAATTCCATTTAAATATAACTATAAAAATGTAGTAAAATACACTATTTATTTTCAAAATCACTTTTAAAGACATAAAACATTTTAAAAATATTTTTTTTTGATAAAAACCATTAAATCATATAAATTAATATTTTAAAAATCATTTAAAACACTTCTTGATGAAAATATCCTAACTAATTTGAAAAAAACATTATAAAACATTTTTTAACACCTTTTTATAAAAAATGGTTTTGGATGAAAAATAATTTTTGACCGAACAGAAATTTATTCATTAAAACATTCTAATGATATCCTGAATGAATAACGAGAAACACAATTAAGGTAAAATATGTATTATCATGACATGACTAGAGTATAATAAAATTCATGATAATTATTTAGAGTTTTATCATAATATTTCAACATTGGATACTTAATTACAAACAATTCCTATAATCGAAGAGATTGTAATATCAAACTCTTGCAACTTTAGGTACTTTGAATCATAATCACCATGAAATAACTAAATTAAATGAAACATATATTACCATTGTAATAATAAAAATTCATAATATTACATGTAAAATTTTATTTATATACACATTATAAATTAATATATGTTCATAACATGAGATATGTATCAAAGAAGTAAAATTATGACAAACATCCATCACCGCTTTGGTAAAATTGAAATTGTAAACCTCACAAAAAGAGGTCCTAAAATATATATATAAATCACAATAAATTTATTCAAAATAATCATAAAATAAATTAATTGGAATCATATAAACCAAAAAAATAAGTGGTCAATTTGGTATATGTAACATAGAAATAAAACTGAGATGAAAACCCATTACCTTTATTCTTACTCACTATGCTTGGTCATTATCTGCAAAAATAATAAAATATTGTTAATTATTTATATTATTTAAAAAAAATCTTATTACTATTTTTATTTCACTAATTATGATATTATATACTATTACTTAATTGATTAAGTTTTTCATTAGATTTGTTTACCATATTAAGCTTCCATGTAAAAAATGACTTAGGTGGGTCGATTATGGTCAAGGATGTCATTAATTAAACATATAAAATAATAATAATATTGGTATAATTATCCAATTTATATATATGTTACACTCTTAAAACCAATAATTATATATTTTTTTGAAAAATGAACCAATATTATGATTATAGAGACAGTATGTCATACGTACGCATGAGTAATGTTTCCATTTTTCAATGATCATTATTGTAAGAATATAAGTAATATTATCTCATTAAAAAATGGTAATAATATCATAGTAACCAAAAACAATTAATTATATATACGTATATATAGAATAATTTTGATATGGTGATTAGAAAAAGAATTATATCTCTTCGTGGAGGCAATATTCCACACATCCATGAACGACATTATAACTTTTTTAGTGCATGAAATTCTAATAATAAAAAGATATATTATATTTATAAAAATATAATTATTTAATTAATATAATAATTATGTCATTAAAATTGTATATATTAATTATATTTTCCCTTATTACCTTTCATGAAAATTGTTAATAAAAAACACATCAGGAGGTTGTAGTCTGGTGTGCACATGAGTGACTTTATCATATCCCCTACGGTACGAAATATAAAAAATGAGTATATGATATAATGACTAATGAGGTAAAATTATGTTATAAATATAATAAATATCATATATAAATATTATGTATATCACTATGTCCAACTATGAGATGTGGTAATGAAAATATTAATGACATTGTTTCGTGAGATGGTAGTCCTCCGTACACATGAATGATTATTTCATAACCAATTTTATGGATTTTTGTATGTTTTTAGGTTTTAACATTAACATAACAATAAATTTGTATATTTAAGATACGTATTATATTATATAATCATCATATAAGAATAATTGAATGCGTGGAGAAATTAATAAACCAAAAACAGATGTTAATGAATGTTACCTCTTCTTTTGGTAACTCCTTTTCGTTTTCCCCAAAGGCTTTCCTTGGTGGAATTTATTCCCAATTTATTATTATAGGATGAGATGAAGGAAGTTTAAAAATCATTTGGGTTATTATTGGGTGAGAAAAATGGATTTATATGTGGTAATATAGGAGGATAGTTAGTGCCCTTTTATAAGTGGGGGAGATGACGTACTTTGTATTTTGAAAAGAAAGGTAGATGAGCCCATGCTTTAACCTAAAAAAGGATCCAATAATTAAAAAAACATGTTAATATAAGAAAACAGTCTAAATATATCTATAAAATGGGTTTTATACAAGTTTCCTGGTCATTACGATTAAAGTTTAGCCGCTAAGAAAACTTATTTTTACCTTAATCAATGTAATTAATTTTAATTTCATTAACTAACATATTTGGTCTAAAATTACTTTAACCATATTAAAACTTATAAATTATTCAGATTCCAAATATATAATCCATTTTTTTAATTCAAATCAAATAATTCGAAAAGTTAAATTTAATATTATTCCTACAAATACAAAAAACATTTGGTTTTTAAGAGGAGTATTTTTTTTAGAAAAAAGTGGATTCTATATTAACTCAATGTCTAACAATAACAATTATACGTAACTAAATTACAATTTAATGAAATGTAAATTAAATATTTAATTTAAAACATTACCCATTAGATATTATATGAATTAATTAAAATGGAGAAGCATTATCCATTTTAAAACATTTTAAAAAAAATTTGTCTTTGCCACAAAAATAATCTTCTATTAAAAACCAATATAAAATTAATCTAAATTAATTTAGTGGATTAAATATAACTAAATAATTCTTATATTACTATAAAAAATATTCCTATCATATTTATACTTTTAAATTACTTAATTTTTTAAAATAAATTTTTTTAGAACAGTATTTTCACTATTCACTGAAAAAATTAATATTTTCCAAACAAATTCTAAATTTTTACCAGAAGAAAATTAAAAAATTCTGTTTATATTTTCAAATAAAAATTATAAAACTTTTAAAAAAATATTTTAAAATAAGTCTTCCATAAAAGAGAGTCAAAATTGTTTCTTAGAAAAAATACAGTTTTTAAGTGTAAAATTGTATTTATTTTTTTCTATTGTGTATAAAACACATATAATGAATGTTAAAAATAATATTAAATATATTAAATATTAATTTAATTAATATAATAAAAAAGAGTTATTTTTTAAATTTATTGGTATAAAATGCACTTTTGATCATTTAAAATGTTTTTTAGAAAAATATTTTTTTATATAAAAAAGGTTCTATTTTAATTTCTAATTATTTTATTATCAAATAATTCATTATATATACATATCTAAACCATATTTTTATAATTTAGATAATCATGTTCATACACATCCTTCAAATGACAAGGTTATAATGGTATTTTATATCATCAATCATTTACGTTTGGTGTTTCATATTGAATATTCAATCAATCAAAAAACATTGAGGGTGTTACACATGAAGTTATTTTACAACATATTTGACCATAATAAAAAAATTGAATTTTTTATGATTAAATTAAGTATATAACCCTGAGTTTCAAATATAGTAGAAATTATATTATAAATAAGTTAAAAAATATAACAGATGGACCAAAAATAATTAAATATTTATCAATAAGGTTATTTGATATTTATATATATATATATAATTAATTTAATTTAATTATTCAAGAATTTATGTGTAGGTTCATAGAACTTTCAGAAAAAAAAAATATGGGTTTTTATCTTAGTTTATCTTCATTGAGATATTTTTTACTTTTATACACCATTTTATTATTTCAATAGTGTATAAAATGCACAAAAATTAATTCTGGAAAAATAAATTATTCAATTCATGGTATTTATAGAACCATATTATTTTCAAGCTTTCAATGACTTATGATTAAAAAAATACTAAACTAGGAAGGGTTTCATCTCAAAATTTCCTTTTTTCAGATAAATTTTATTTTATAAAGCTAATTTATTTTAAATGGTCTGTATACTACCAATCATACATATAATGTCATTTATTTTATTTAATAATAGTATTTTAACTTCAACTGTAACCTCTATTTAATTAAATGGGTGTTTATTATAATGTTTCTTGTTTTTAAGGGTTTCTGTCACAATAAACCTTTATTGCTTCATTTATTGATATTATGAATCAATCATTTTTTTTCTAGTATATCTACTACCCCTGTAACTTTTAATATCATGAATTATTGTGGATCTTGGAAAATATCACTTCTATTATTGCTCTTCCTTATTTTGGGAATCAATTGACATCTTCCCTAAAATGTAAGGGTCTTTTAAAACTCAATATCATTTCATGATTTATAATATTTCTCATTGAATTTCATCTTTTATTTCATATATTATACACCATTTCTATCTAAATAGGTTACTTTTTATTAAAGTATCCCTTAATTTTGAGTTCATCCCCATTTTCAAAATGAAACTATGTTTAGAATAATTCATATCCCTTTAAACACTGGTTCCACTCCATTTCCATAATTTCATCTGGATATTTTTCTCTCAATTAATGGGAAACCTAATTAAGATAAAAAATAGTTTCAACATAATATTTTCCTTCTCTTACTTTCAAGAAATATTATTTTATTATTTTATACTGTGATATTTCAAAAGAGTTGTTTTAAAACATAAAGGGGGATCTTTTGTACCTCCTTCATGAAATTTTTTTATACATTCCCTTTATGTTTCACCCTTTTCATGTAATATTATTCACATATACCTACTATATTTTTGTATATATGTACCTAAGATATATACCTAGTTTAATATCCCTTTTACTATTGTGGTTATACAAGTTTTTTGGTTCCCTTCGAAATTTACACTTTTAAGAAAACCTAATTTATGGAAACTTTCTTATTTTGGATCTCATGTAAATAATCCACTACATAATATTTTTAAATAAACAATGGTTTATAAAAAAAACTCAATATTTTATCGATATCCCTCTTAGTTAAATTCTTGTTTTATAGAAAATGATATTCTATTTCCTTATTTAAAAATATCCTTTAATTATTTCATAAAGTTTCACCCACATGGTTCACTTTCATTCCTTATTTACTTTATATTTTAATGAATTATATAATTTAAAACTCCATGTTCTAGACCTAAGTCTCTAAAATAATTATGAATGTTCCAAATTATTTAATTCCTTATTCTCTTGGGAATCTATATGATATTTCCTTTGGTAATCCCTCAAGAAAATATTTTGAGACCCACTTTCTTCTCATGAGTTTTATCATTATTATGATTTAGGTATAGATTTTATTTAATTTTATAGAACAAATAAGCTTATATATATATTATGATTTGTGTTAACCTAGGTTTTTATTGGTGGTCCATTATATCCCTCTAATGCGTTGGGTAATATTAATCTATTATGAGATTCCATGAATGGTGTATGGGTGGTTGGCCTAAGCATGTTGTGTTAAGATCTAAATTATCCCAATCTATAATGGTTGGGTCCCTTAGATAAATCCAATTCATTGTGTAATGTTAATGTCTCCTGGGATTCCATGTATTGTGCATGGGAAGTTATCTTTTTCACACTAGGTATATTACAAATAATATTAGTGTGTGTACTCTTTGTTTCGATGGTGGTTAGTAAGAGCATATTATTATTATAATGGTGTTTAGCCTATATTATGGTATCTTAGAGTTTAACCTTGACATATTCTTATGATTTTATGATTTAATATGCTTCTATAGGCTTATGATTCAATAAACATATGATTTTATTTCATTTTTTTATGTTTTAATTGTTATAATCATTCTCTTTATGAAATCATGTTATGTATCTTTACTATTATGTTATGATTTATTTCAATGTATATTCCCTTACTAGGATTCATTTCTCACCTTTTCCTTATGTATTTTCCCATGGGTATCATGTTCAGTTTTATAATATTTATGGATGTTAGGATCACTATGTGATGATTTAAATAAAGAAATTATTTTTATATTTAATATAGGGTATTTGTGCATATAATCTTCTAAATACACTAGAATTTTAGATCCTTGGATTTTATTATTGGAAAAGCATGTTATAAATCCATAAATAAAGTTTGTTTAAGGAATAAGTGGAAATAGTTGGTATTAGATAATTTTCTAGTTATTTTTAGATATTGGGAGGACAAACCTTAATGAAAATCTTGGGGATAAGTCTAAGGGATAGATATAAGTATTGGATAAAATCCTATAATTTTGGTGAAGTATTGAGTGTGGGGTCTTTCTAGAAATACATATCAATCTTGATACTACAAGTGGATATAGGCTCTAGCACAATGTTTAATATGGGTAATAACCTATAAAATGGATTTTGGGGAATTCACTCAGCCACTAGAAAGTGCGCGACAAGGAGCCCCAACTTCACACCCATTTTGACACTCTTTAGGTACATTCATTGGATAATCATATTCTCCTTACAAACCACTATGAAGGAGTTATTTCTTAGTAACATTATGGTACTAGGATCATAAGGATAAGAAAACCTAACTTAATGTAATATAGGATGAATATAGAATGATATTAGTTGAACCATGGATAATATAAGTTGATCTAAAAATTATATAGGTCAAAATATTATTGATATGGGTTAAAAAAGAGTGAAATAGCTTGATATAAAAATAATTTTATATTAACATGATAGTATTATAATTTGATTATTATTAATGTTATGTTTCTCATGGGTTATCTTGGATAATTCTCTTATAATGATAATTTTCCATCACATATATTAGCCCATTTTGGTTTTAGTGATGGTTAGAACAATAATGGACTGATTCAACCCTGTGTGTGAGGGATAATTCAAAGACATCCTCAATGAACAACCTATTAGAATGTTGTCTATAATCATAAACCTTGTGATTATACCAAACCAAATACTATGAAATATGATTAACCGTGTGATCATAGTTGAATTCATAAACCTACCAAAGAAGATAAGGATGGAGACTCATGTAAATTAAAGTAATGAAGATGATGAAATAAGAAAAACTCAACCTCTTATATGTTCAAAATGTGGGAAGAAGAACCATGTAAATTTATTAAGAGGGTTAGGTAAATTTTTTAAATGTGTTATATCATTACAAAAAGCATGATAATGATCAAAGTATGAGAAAAGGAATTATGTAATATAATAAGGCCTTTATTAATTCTCTTATAACTATTCAATGATTCAAACACATAGAGTTTGGGAATTATAAAAATAGATTCCCTAGCCTAATACTACCAAGGGTAATAGGCCTCAACAACCTCATAAATCAAGGGAAAAGCTCTACTACTGATTGTATGTCAATAAATAAATGGGTTAACGGTAAACTCACAATTTGATTTATATGTCTAGGTATTCGAATCTATTATAGAAAATATAGTGATCCAAGGAAGATTTCAAAGAATATTAAAACATTACCCCTTTGATTTTACTATGAAATAAAACTTTAACTTTAAAGAATATTGTTTCCTAAGTCAATGTTTGTGAATATATTTATTCATCAATTAAATAAGTTTAATAAGATTTTGGAAATGGATTGGTTCTCTTCAGTTAGAGGAATAATTATTTGAACGAATAAGATCACATTTCATATCATCCTATGATATTATATGAATTGATAATAATATACACCCTCTTCAAAAATTATATAATGGCAGTCATGATATAAAATAATTCTAGAATTGGGCTTAATTTATTAGAGAAATAAATATTTGGGTTATGCATATTTTAAGAAGAAAGGGTTTTTTCTGAGTTTATAATGTTGATATCTCTCTAAAAATTATATGCTAAGTCATATTTAAAGTAACCCAAGACTTTTACACATATTAATACATGATTTTGAACGAAAAAAATTAATAAGAACATCATAAATATGGTTAAGACCAGTTTCATTTTAAAATAGGTTATTAATACATCAAAATAAATATAAAATATAAAATATTTATTTTATTCTACATAATTATATCATAAATCCCTCTGATCTTATAAAAATACATAGGATAACCTTGGGAATACATAAATTAAATGTGTAAGATATAAATCCTAATTAGTGAATGATCATAATAACAAGGAATAACATGTGAGATGAATAACATTATATGATATAATAAAAGAGAAGAATCAAGGGTAATCAGATAGGATCATAACATAAAGAACATGGTTTAATAAGATCAAAAAAAACATAACAAAGTGGTAGAAACATAAAAAATAAAATAATCATAATTTAAGGCTAACCACTATGAAAAAATCACATTTTGGACAGAGACCTATCATGGATTGGGATTAACCTCAAATCCCATACATAACACCTCATGAGAAACAAATACCCAATCAAATGGATCTCAATATCTAGGAACCCATCATAACATGTAAATGATTATGTGTGTGAAGAAAATTAAATAATCCATTATAAAAATACATAAAAATTACTCATGGAAGGATATGGGTTTCATAACCACCTTACATATCATAACCAGATTAATTAACATAATGGTCTCCATGAAAAAAGGGATTTAATAATTTCTTAACATTCATAATCATAAACCATTAAAAATGATATCCAATTGATTTTAGGTCAAAAAAGGAGTAGATTAATCCATTTCTAAAAGTACCTATTAATAAAGGTTTTAAAAAATGGATAAAAGGTCACTATATAGGTTAAGGGAATACTTAATTCTATACAACATTTTAATGAGTGGTACTCGAAATAGGGTGAAAATAGAAAAGTTTCCTTTAATTAGGTTTTCTTATTATGATAAATTGAGAAGGTAACATTTTAATATATTTATATAATCATAAAGTAAAAGTTAATTTAACTAGGTATATATGTGTTGGAAACATATACAGAATACAGAAGATTTAAATAAGAAATATAGAGAGAGAAAGTGAGCTAAAGAGATAGAAATCCAGACCTACATAAAATAGGTTGGTTCATAGAGATACATTATCATAGTTTCTAGAATCACTCTAAAAATGAACATAACCTAAGTGATAAAATCAGTTATTTTTTAAAATAATGGTGGTTTAAATAATTTAAGTATTGGTACATTAAATTGTGTAAGAAATTGAAATGTTCCCCTTAATGATGTGTTCTTATCAAGAGATATTGAGAAGTTTCCTTTAAAAGAATGTATATAACGATCAATTAAAAGTGAAATTATGAGGTACATCTGTGTATGAACCATATATACTATATAGAATATGTAAATAATAAACATAGAGAGATAAATGTATCTTAATAGAGAGAAAGAGTAACCCAAAGAAAATAGGTTGGTTTGAAGAGATCCTTTATTTTAGGTTCTATAATCACTCTGCACTTGAATTTAACATAATGAATAATTAAAATAGATAATTAATTAATTAATTCATAACCTTTTAATATATTTTTGTTTACTAAAATTCTATTATTTTTATTGATAAACATTTATATGAGATATAATGTTTAGTTTCACTATCCTGAGAGCGTTCATTTCAGGGTTCTATGGTCGGATCACTTGTGTCTAATTGTTAGACTTCTTACTGAATGGGTATACAACTCCAATAGTTAAATTAAAAGTAATTAATATACATAAAAAATATTTATCCCAAATACCCATATCTATTCCAACATAGTTTAAATTTACTTAGTAAAAATGTTAATGTTAAGTAGAAAGTTCATTTAGGCATTTTAACAACCATCGTGATCTAGTTTAGTTTTGTTGACATTTATGTCTTTATATTAATTATAGAGGATGAAATAAATTAAAATGTACTTATTGTAATATAATTTAACCATAATAATATTTTTATAACAACACTTGAAATTAGTAATGGATAACAAAATATGTTGTTCATGAAGACGTTAAAACAACCATATTATAAATAAAATATTTTCATTTAAGGAATGAAATAGAGGGTATAAGATGAATATTATTCCATAATAATAATGTATAAATATTTTTATGATATTTATGTTACTATATTTAGGAGTATTGGGATCATTTGGGGTTGTGGATGAATAATAAAATTGAAATAGATTAGTCGAGAATCATACTTCTTCCTTTTGTTGTCTACATTTAGGCTTCCCATTAAGGATCCATAGATTGGTATTTGGATGATTCCAATAGTACTAGTATGTGGGGGAAATTATTGGGTAGTTAATTTTTTATATTTTGGAAAATCTCTCAGTCCTAGATTTTGTAAATAGAATGGGTGGTTAGGGATGGTATTTGTAAGCGGATGAGATGGATGTTTTTTAATATTATATTCATTAGTTTATTATATTCACCTAAGACTACCAATGGTAATGAATATTATGAATATATAAAGTAAGTTATGTGTGTGATTTTGATAAAAAGGGTGATTACATCATTAATTACTAAAAAATCAGGTATGTAGCTTATAATGTTAAATACCGTATTTTATCATATTTCACTATTCACTAAGAAATCAACTATATTATAAAAACAAAAAAAATTACCTAAACTGTTTTATGATGCGAATATTCCAAAATATATATAAATTTTATGAAAATAGTTTTTTAAATATGCGATATTTAACTTTTAAATTAAATCCGTATTTATTTTAAAATTTTTAATTTAATGTGATGATCAATTTATTTATCCTTTAAAAAAATAATTATGGTCTCATAAAATTCAATTATCATTAGAATAAAAATTAATACTAGATTAAATATAAATTTTATAAAAATAAAAATTATTTTAAGTCATTATTTTTCATTTTAAAAACATTTATTTAACTGTACTATATTATAAATATTTCATAATTTCATTTTATAAGATACGTAAATATTATTTTATAATTCCAAAGGTTATTATTGTAAGAACCCAGATCTTCATTTCAGGTATGTATTTCTTTTTCTGGTCGTTTTTGAGAAATGAAGAAAATCTGGAAATCTTCAAAGTACACGCCGTGTACTTCGATGTTGCGCAAGGCCGTGTGTTGGCCGTGTCCAGGCCACACACATGGTGCGACGGGGCGATGTGGAGGCCGATTAAAGCAGAGTATGGAAAAGCCTAGTACATGCCATGTACTCTAGAAGTACACACTGTGTACTCAAGAAGTACACGCCGTGTACTCCAGAAGTACACGTTATGTACTCATTTTCATTAAACAGACAGAGGTTGCACCTAATCGACAGAATCACCTTCTTCTCTAGGTTCTTTGACCGAGAGTGTCCCGTATGGCCACGAACATCCTCCAATCCCCCAAGCCTCCGTCTATTTTCTGAATCGGCCGCCTTATATTGTCTTGGAACCGCAGCGATGAGCTCTTCCTTCTTCTTGAGTTTCATTCCATGATTTTCGCTCATTCTCAAGATATCGTGGGTTGAACATTTTGTGAATTTTCGTAGATCTACGTCGTTCTAAGGAGAATCAATCCCTGTGGTTCAAGTATATTGATATCTTATCATCAAGTTAGGCAGTTTGTGACTTACCTTTTGAATTATTTGAGTTTTATGGGAAAATTTCCACCAATACCCGTGAAGGGGTATTGGGTGTTTACCTTTTTCCAATGTTGTCTTCCTACGTTTCTTGTTTAATTGTGTAAAGGTATGTTGATTATGTTTGAGGATAATTACTGTTCTTGGATGTTTTTTGATGCATTGTTCTGTTACAACCTTTTGGTCTTGTTAGCCTTTGGCCATTATACCTATTTTCCATGCCTTGTGATCGTAGGATTAGAATGATATTCTTGGCATGTTTGTAATGTTGTAGACTGGTTATCCAAGTAGCTCTATAGGTGTACTTTGTCCTTATAGCATTATTATGCACTAACTAGCACAATATTGTGAGAAGCTGCTGCTATAGACTATAAGGGATAGACCGAGTGAGCTTCCTAAAGAGTATTGGACATTATAGACTACATGGGAAAGACCGAGTGAGCTTCCTAGAGAGTCTTATATATTATAGACTGCAGGAGGGTAGACCAAGTGAGCTTCCTCAGAGAGTCTTTACTTGATTGAATTTCCTTAAACCATTATAGTCTAGAGGAGGGATTGACAGAGCGAGCTTCCTTAGAGAGTCTGTGATAGACTTGAGACTATAGGAGGAATGACCGAGTGATCTTCCACATAGAGTTTCTAGACCTTGGGGATATAAAAGTGTTGGACCACATGATCTTCCATAGAGAGTCCCTGAATACCCTAGACTATAAGGGGAATTGAACAAGTGAGCTTCCCCAAAGAGTCTTATAATTTCGTATGACCAACCCAGATCGGTTAGGCTGAGTACACTTCCCAGAGGGTTGTTGGTACTTCTTGGATAGGACCAGAGGGGTTGGCTGCGAGTACTTCCTAGAGGTATTCCTGTCGTGGTTAGCTGTTTTCTTCACTACTGATTGTTATTCTGTGGATTTATTATTGTTTCATATCATCATGATACTGCTTACTGATTACTGCCTACTGTTTACTGTTACTGTTTATATCTTACTATACTGTTACCTGCCATATGCTCCCAAACTGTTAGGCATAGATCTTTAAGTGGTTTCCTACTGGGATTTAGTCTCACACCCTATTTGGGCCATGCTTTTGGGCCCAAACATACTATTTTGTTGCAGTTATAGACAAGGTCAAGTGCCCTTCGACTTCTGGTAATTGATTTCTTTGGATCAGGAGAGCATGGGACCAAGCTTAGGCTTGTGATGCTGTGGAGGTGTTTATCTTTTCTCTTGTACTTATTTTGGTACTATTTTTATTTCCTGTATTGTGACATGTTTGGATGCTTTCCTAGATATGTATCATGCATAATTTCATATATACATATGTTCTACAGTTGTTTTTTGTATTCTTCTTCTGGTGTTTATTGTTGTTGGATATTTACTGCTTCTTCTATTGCATGTTTTGTTTCCTTCCACTATGTAATCTGCCAATAAGGGAATAATTTCCCCACTATCACACCCAAGTCCCTTTTTGCTAGTCGGCTTCCTCTAGCGTTTGGGGAAATGCGCTTGAGGCCATGTGACCAACCGGGTACGGGGCGCCTCAGGGTGGCTTCTGGAACCAGGACATTAGAAAGTGGTATCAAAGGATATTCTTTTCTCTTAATTTACTGTTTGGAGTCTTTATCCCGGGATAGAATGGATTCAGTACTTGGTAGTAAGTTGTGCCTAGGAGTAGCTAACCCTTGTATAGGGAAAATCCAATATACCTCGTTTATTGCAGTTTTCTGGTTTGAATATTTTATGGTAGATATGATTTCACCTAGAGTGATTCACATGCCTTGTGTTCTTATTGTTGTGCTATTGCGGTTCTATTTCTGTCACAACCCGATGAGATGAGGGTATGTCATCTCATGCATCATATAGGCACTTCTTAGAAATCACATGTCATGAATTCTTTCCATGCCATCTAAGGTGAATTAGTGATTTCATGTTTTTGTGATAGATGTTGTGTAGATTATGCATGATGTTTTGAGAGATGCCTTGATAGAATCCCTGAATTTTGATAGAGAAATAATTTTTATTGTACCTTTCTTAAATGAATGACAAATTTTGGTTCTTGAGGTGTTATGGGCCCTCATGAAATGGAACTTGGTGGTTTGTTGACTTTTTTCTCATGTATATGACTTGTATAATAAGCCAAGATTTGATTCACTGGGAGTATGGGCCCTCACGAATAAGAATTTAGAACCTCCATGTTTGTTTTTTAGTGTTTTCTGGGCTTTGGTGCAGTTTCTAAGCTACTGCCTAGAAAAATCCAGTATACACGGTGTGTACTTTATGACTACACACCATGTAGTTTTAAACCGTGTCACTGGATGGGTGAGCAGAAATAGGGGGTTGTAAAAAGTCTTCAGGAACACTCCATGTATGGAAGGTACACGCCGTGTGGTAGTGGGCCGTGTACCCAGCCGTTTCACTAACAAAACAGGTCGGGGAAGCTCGTGCAGTACATGCTGTGTTTGGTATGAACACACCATGTATCCTTATTCTAGGTACCTGTCTGTGTCACGAACTACACAGGTCAGTGTTATCTTCTCTTATACACGCCATGTTTTTTTTGGAACACGTTGTGTAAGGGTCATCCATGTAGTCGGCCGTGTAACTAACAACACGGGTCGCTGAAACCATTTCTAGTACACGTCGTGTCCCTAGTGAACACACCATGTAGTCTAGGGCTAATAGGACCATGTCAGTTATCCGTGTAAAGAGACTCGGGCAGGGTAATGGAGTTCAAGTACACGCCGTGTGTGGGGACCATACGCCGTTTAGTTTTTATACATTCCGTGCAATCGGGTTTAGTAAATCTTGGGTGTTTCTTTCTCCTGTTCCTGTTTTTTACTCTTGAGTTCTTTGTCCTTGATAATCCTGATATAAGGTGTGCTTCTGATCGTTCAAAGAAATGCCTCTAAGACGTCCTCCAGTTGTACTTCAGCTGCCAGACGGTGATCAGACACAGAATATGGCTGATCAGGGACCTCTTACATATCCTCATGTTGTGCCAGCTTTATCACCTGCAGTTATACCCGTTGCAGGCGCCGATGCAGAGTTCAGGGAGGACTTCTTGAGGATGATGTAGACCTTTCAAGGACCGCCGCCTCCTACCCCACCAATGGCTGAGTTGACACGGGTTTTCCAGTAGCATCATCCTCCTAATTTTTTAGGGGATGGAGGACCCCAGGCTATAGATTCATGGCTAGAGGCCACACTAACAATCTTCGAGCATCTGGAGATACCTCCAGAAAAAAGGGTAAAGCTTGATACTTATATTCTCTGAGACAGCGCCAAGAGGTGGGGGGAGGTGATCTCACAGTCAGGGTTCCAGCATAGTATGACTTCGGATGAGTTTTGGTGCATCTTCTATGATTACTTCTACCCGAAGACATTGAGGGACGACTGAGCTTGGGAGTTTATGCGTCTGGAGTAGGGTACTCTTTCTGTTATGGAGTACTTGTCTCACATTTTTGAGCTGCAGTGTATCAAGATGATTCTATCAGGTGATGAGTTGTTCCTTTCTAGGAAGTTTGAGGATGGTCTCAGGTAGGATATCCGTTCCTCAGTGAATATATTCAGGTTGACATTGATATGCTCTATCGTCATCCATCCATCGATCATTGAGTGCAATCTAAGAGATTCTAGAATAGTGGGCCAGGGTGGTTCGACATCCAGAGTCAGTGTTCCTCCTACTGATACCAAGAAGCATCGTAGGGAGTCTACTCGAGGAGATAAAGGTAGGTAGAATGTATCTTTGGATAGCCAGGTAGTATGCTACCAATGCAAGAGAAGCAAGCACACTAGGCCTCAGTGCCAGAGAGACCCGATGGAGTGCCGATCTTGCAGCAATATGGGAAATCGTCAGCGTTTTTGTCAGATCTTCTCACCTACAGTTGGTGGTAGGGGTTGTAATATGACCCCGTATATAGGATATGCATTGCTAGTTTCTCACCAGTCTGGGAACTGGAGTTCTCTTGGCCGTTCGGGCCGAGGTGGTGGTCGCGGCCACGGTGGTCAATCACCAGGTTACTAGTGACAACAGAGTGGATCGGCTAAGAGTGTTTAGCTAGGGGCCCAAGGCCATGGTAGAGGCCAGACACTCATGGTGGAGAAGACCTATCAAGAGAAGGATCCCGACCCTACCACAGTTTGAGGTATGATCTTAGTATCCTTATTTTTATCTTCAACCCTTTTCGATACTGGTTCTTCACATAGCTTTCTCTCTTTTTCTATTGTGGAGAGCCTTCGGCTCTGTATCTTTTCATCTGCCGACATGTTGAATCTTGATACACCATTTGGAATAGGGATGTCTAGCAATCTTCATTGCAAAGAGTTCCCTCTTGAGGTTGCAGGGTGTCACTTCTTATGGGACCTCTATGTACTAGAGATGATAGGCAATGATGTCATTCTCTGTATGGACTGGTTAGTTCCCTTCCAGGCAGTTGTCGATTTCTATCACCGTAGGGTGAGTTTCTTGTCACTAGAGGATGGATCGTTTCTTCATAGAGGTGAGTGGGATGTCCAGGCTGGGAGAGCTGGACCATAGCATCATGGGCTAGGGGGAGTTACAACACAGATTTCTAGTCTTTATCTGGATGACCTAGGGACTTTGCAGTTAGAGTTTTCTCCAGTGGTGGATCATTCTAGGTATTTCTTTCTAGAGGACTTTTATGGTTTGCCTCCGTAGTGTGAGGTAGACTTCTCTATTGAGCTTGTGCTAGGAGCGGCACCAGTGTCCATTCCTCCTTATATGATGGCTAAACCTGAGTTTCAGGAGCTCAAGAAGCATTTGGAAGAAGGAATAAGGCACCTTTATGATTTTTGTGGATTTTTGGATGTTTATCCACTTGACAGTCAAGAACCGATATCCCTTGTTGAGGATCGATGACCTCTTTGATCATCTTCGAGGATCCCTAGTGTTCTCAAAGATCTATTTGAGGTCTTATTATCATCAGCTTCATGTTAGACCATCATATATACCTATTACAGCCTTCAGAAGCTGGTATGTACTATACGAGTATACTGTCATTCCATTCGGTCTCACGAATGTGCCTGCAACATTTATTGCACTGATGAACTGAGTGTTCCATCCATACTTGGATTCCATCATGGTGGTTTTCATTGAGGACATCGTGGTGTATTCTCAAACTCAACGTGACCATGATACCCATCTTGAAATCGTTCTAAGTACACTGAGAGAGCATCAGTTATATGATAACCTCTTCAAATTCCACTTTTGGATGGGTCAGATTCACTTCGTGGGTAACGTTATCTAAGAGACAGGAGTATTAGTAGACCCAGACAAAGTGATAGTTGTAGTTTCCTAGGAGAAACCGAAGAATCTCTTTTACGTGCGATGTTTTCTAGGGCTGGCTGGGTATTACAGGTGTTTCATACCAAACTTTTCACACCTTACAACACCGCTGACAGCTCTGACCAAGAAAGGTGCGAAGTTCTTATGGTCAGATTCCTATGAGTCAGCCTTTTAGGAGCTGAAAGGGAGGTTGAAATCAGCACCGATACTAGTCTTTCTAGAGTTGGGAAAGATATATACTATTTACTGTGATTCTTCAGGTGTCGGACTTGGAGCTGTGCTTATGCAGGGAGATGGAGTCCTTGCGTACAGGTTTCAGTAGTAGAGGCCACATGGGAGAAACTACCTGAAAAACGATTTGAAGTTGGCATCAGTAGTTCATGCCTTACTATGTTGAAGACATTACCTTCTGGGAGAGAAATTTGTGGTTTTCACCGAACACAAGAGTCTCAAGTACATCTTCACTCAGCATGATCTGAATCTGAGATAGCGTAGGTGGGTCTAGTATATTCAGTCCTTCGACTTTGATCTTTCCTATATACCAGGAAAGAGAAACATGGTGGCGGATGCGTTGAGTAGGAGAACTCATATTCAGGTAGTTTAGGAGGCCATCAGTGAGTTGAATCTTATATCTCTATTCTCTGAGATGCATTTGGTGGTGCATGAAAAACAGGGGTAGACTTGTCTATCTTATGTAGTAGTTACCTCTACCCTTCTTGAACGGGTACGGATGAGGTAGCTATCAGACTCAGAAGGCCTGGTCCTTCGGGAGATTGTGTCAGGAGAGGACCCTCTTCCTAGATGGATATTGGGTGAGGATGAGATCTTGAATTTCCAGGGGCGCATATGGGTACTAGTAAACATACGCGAGGAACTAATGTGAGAGTTTCATTCTTCAGTTTAGTCAGTTCATTCAGGCATCACCAAGATGTATCCTGATCTACACCGCCAGTACTGGTGGCCATGTATGAAGAGGGATATTGTTGATTTTTTTTGAGATGTTCTACTTGTCAGCAGGTGAAAGCGGAGCATCAGCAACCAATTTTTCTTTTACAACAGTTACCCATTCTCAAGTGGAAGTGGAACGATGTTGCGATGGACTTTGTGACCAGGTTACCGAGGTCACCTCGAGGGAGTGATGTTTTTTGGGTTGTCTTCGACAGGCTTACAAAGGATTCTCACTTCTTGCTGATCAAGGAGACCTTCAGTGTTGATGAGCTAGGGTGGTTGAACATCCGAGAGATTGTACGTCTGAATGCAGTTCCAAACTCCATTGTTTTAGACAGGGATGCGTGCTTTACTTCTTAGTTCTGGAAAGGGCTTCATAAGTCTTTGGGTACACAAGTACTTTTGAGTATAGCATACTATCCCCAAATAGATGTCCAATCTGATCGTACGATCCAAGTTCATGAGGATATGTTCATAGATTGCTTTCTAGATTTTGATGGCTCTTGGGAGAAGTATATTCCTTATGTTGAGTTTTCCTAAAACAACAGTTTTCTGGAAACTATTCAGATGGAACCTTATGAGGATTTGTACGGTAGGCCATATAGATCACCTTTGTGCTGGCAGGAGGCAGGAGAGGCAGCATTGCAGGGACCTTGTCTTGTGCAGGATACCTTAGAGCAGATAGAGTTGATTCAAAAGAGGATGGCTACAGTACAGTCTCGACAAAAGTCTTATGCTGATCAGTAGAGACGACCTCTGGAGTTTGAGGTCAGGAATCAGGTTTTCTTATGTGTCACACCGAGGTTGGGACATAAGAGGATTCAGAGATAGGGTAAGATTTCATAATGGTATGTCGGTCCGTTTGAGGTGTTGGAGAGAGTTGGGATGGTTTCCTATCGGTTTCAGTTACCTTAGAGGTATCGGGCTATGCATGACGTCTTCCACGTTTCTTAGCTCCGATGTTACTTTTAAGACTTGTCTCATTTCTTTCACCCTAAGGAGGTTGATCTCTAAGCAGATGCATTGATTGAGGAGCACCCTATCTAGATTTTCAATCATAGTATGAAGGTTATCCATGGCTGGTCTATTCCTCTGGTACGGGTGTTATGGCAGTACGGGCGAGTACAGGACAAGACCTAGGAGAGGGAGGCCGATGTACGATCGTAGTGGCCAGAGCTGTTCATGGTTTCTTCTTCTACGCCTCGCTAGGAAACTTCGGGGACAACTTTCATTAAGGGGGGAAGTTTTTAAGAACCCAGTTCTCCGTTTCATGTATGTTTTTCCTTTTCTGTCCGTTTTTTAGAAAAGTGGAAAATCTGGAAAATTTCAAAGTACATGTCGTGTACATTATAAGTACACGCCGTGTACTTTGATCCCACACAAGGATGTGTGCTGGCTATGTCTAGACCACACACACGGTGTGTAGGGGCGATGTAGAGGCCACATAATGTAGATTACGGAAAAGCCTAGAACATTCCATGTAATCCAAAAGTACATGCCATGTAATTTCTTTTTTTTCATTAAACAGACAGGGGTCACGCCTAATTGACAGAATCATCTTCTTCTCTAGGTTCTTTGACCGAGAGCATCCCATACAGTTGTGAATATCCTCTGAGCCCCTGAGCCTCCATCTGTTTGAGGAATTGTCCACCGTCGATTGCGTTGGAACCGTAGCGGTGAGCACTTCCTTCTTCTTGAGTTTCATTCCATGATTTTCCCTATTTCTCAAGATATCGTGGGTTGAAAATTTTGTGTATTTTCGTAGATCTACATCATTCTAAGTAGAATCAAGCCTCATGGTTCAAGTATATTGATCTCCTAGAATAAAGGTAGGTGATTTGTGCCTTACCGTTCAAAGTCTTTGAGTTTTATGTACAAATTTCCACCAATACCCGTGAACGGGGTATTGCATGTTTACCTTTTTTCCCATGTTGATTTTATTCCTTTCTTGTATTCTTGTGTAGATGTATGTTGATCATGTTTGAGGATAATTTTTGTTCTTGGATGTTTTTTCATGCCTTGTTCTGTTATGACCTTTGGGTCTTGTTAGACTTTGGTCATTATACATATTTTCCATGCCTTGTGACCATAGGATTAGAATGATATTTTTGGCATGTTTGTTATGTTGTAGACTGGTTATCCAAGTATCTATATAGGTGTACTTTGTCCTTATAGCATTATTATGCACTGACTGGCATGGGACCGTAAGAACCTGGTGCTATAGACTATAAGGGATAGACCGAGTGAGCTTCCCAGAGAGTCTTGGACAATATAGACTATAGGGGATAGACCGGGTGATCTTCCTAGAGAGTCTTGGATATTATAGACTATATGAGGGTAGACCGAGTGAGCTTCCACAGAGAGTCTTTACTTATTTGGATTTCCATATGTAATTACAGGCTTGAAGAGGAATTGACCGAGTGAGATTCCACAGAGAGTCTGTGATAGACCTGAGACTATAAGAGGAATGACCAAGTAAGATTCCGAGAGAGTTTCTAGACCTTAGGGCTATAAGAGGGTTGGACCACGTGATCTTTATCAGAGTGTCCCTGACTACCCATGACTATATGGGGAATTGACCGAGCGATCTTCCCCAGAGAGTCTTATCATTTCGTATGACCAAACCAGAGGGGTTAGGCTGAGTGAACTGTCCAAAGGGTTGTTGGTATTTCTTGGATAGGACCAGAGGGGTTGGCTTTGAGTACTATCCAGAGGCATTCTTGTTGTGGTAAGCTGTTTGATTCACTGCTTCTTGTTCTTCTGTGGATTGATTACTGTTTCATATCATCCTGTTACTTCTTGCTAATTATTGCCTGCTATTTACTATTATTGTTTACTGATTACTGTACTATTACCCTTTATATGCTCACTGACTACTAGGAATAGTTCTCCAGGTGCTTGCCTATTGGGATTTAGTCTCACACCCTGTTTGGGCCATGATTTTGGTCCCAAACAGACTATGTTGTTGTAGGTAAAGACAAGGGCAAGCTCCCTTCGACTTTTGGTACTTTATTGCTTTGGAGAAGAAGATCATGGAACCATGCTTAGTCTTGCGATGTTACAGATCTGTTTATCTTTTCTTTTTTACTTGTTTTTTTACTGTTTGTATTTCCAGAATTGTGACCTATTTGGATGCTTTCCTAGATATGTATCATCTATCATTTCATATATACATATGTGCTCCCATTGTTTATTGTTTTAGTCTTACACTATTTATTATTGTTGGATATTTACTGCTTCCACTATTGCATGTTTTGTTTTCTTCTATTGTGTACTCTGCCAATGAGGGCATAGGTTCTCCACTATCACACCCAAGTCCCTCGATGCACGTTGGCAGCCTCTGGCATTTGGGGAAATGTGCTTGAGGTCATGTGATCAACCAGGTACAGGGCGCCTCTAGGTGGCTTCCGGAACCGGGACGTTACAATTATACTATTAAAATAGTGAGGTTAAAATTCTTAATATTCATATTACTATTTCAATTTCTAGGTTACAATTCCAATGGTCAGGTTTGTAATGATCATATGGGTTTCATAATTCCAACAACTTCCCCCATTTCATTCAATCTTCATTTAATTCTATTTTCTCTCAAGGTTATATATTTTCATTTTCAAAATTCATATTTCACTACTAACATTTTTCTTCATTTCTATATCATTTCCTATGAGTGCAATTATTATAGGTGATCAATCATATATAAATTTTCTTATTCTTATTATATATTTTTTAATTTTTGTCCCATTTTAATACTTATGATTCTTATGGAAATTATTATTCTATAAATTTTATTTTAAAATAAATATAATAAAATGAGGTTAGTTTTATCATGTGGTTTGTGGGAATTATATAATATTATATTACTAAATATAACAAAATTATGTAAAGGGATGTTCAATTGATAAAGTTCAGTGTCATTATATTATACCCCTTGAGAAATTTCAACCTTGAACATTCAATTTATGTCCTAAGGTTAAAATAGGTGAGGGTATTTCTTCATCATGGATTCCTCCGGTTCCCAGGTCACCTCCTCATACTTATGGTTTCACAATAGTAATTTGAATAGGTGAGGAGTCTTATTGCATAGAACTATATCTCTATGCTCCAATATCTTCACCGGATGCTCTTCATAAGAGATTTCATTCTCCAAATATACCACATTTGGATTCATTAAATTGTATGTATAGGGTATGTACTTCCTCAATAGTGATATGTTGAATATTTCATGTACATAAGGATGGGTTAGTGGTAGTGTTAGTCAATAGGTGACAACTCTGATGTGAGTGAGAACCTAAAAGGGTTTGACATACCTAGAATGTAGCTTTCCCTTATTTAAAAATCACTAGAATATCTTTCATAGAGATATATGGAACAAAACTTTATCTCAAAACTCAAAATTCCGGACTCATTTATGATTATTATTATAGATCTTTTGTTGACTTTGAGCACCTATGATGTATTAATAAATATTTTTGACATTTATTAACAAGTCCATGACTATTTTAGGTCTTATTAGCTTGTCTTCACCCACTTCATCTTAACAAGCATGTGTTCGGTATATCTTCCCCTAAAGGGCCTTATATTGATCAATTGTTATACTTATGTGGAAAATATTATAATAGTAGAACTGAATGAATGGAATTTATTGATCTCTTCTTCCTTTGAAGTCCATCTATAATCCTCTCAATATGTCTCCAATTTTGTGGATAGTCTAATCTGATGGACCAAAATTTGGGTGGTGATAATTCATATAGAAGATTAAATCATTGGTTATATAACGTTGGAGACTCTACTAGAAAATAGAGTTAAATATATAATCTTGATCAGATGAAATCGATAATGGTTTTCCTTATAGCATCACCACTTATATGATGTTTATCCTCAAAAGTTAATTGTGTGATAAGTCCTCTTGAATTTCAAGGAAATGATAAATCTTTATAAGCTCATCCACTACAACCCATATAAATTATTTTTTCTTAATTATTTAAAATTCCATTGATAAATTCCATAGTGATATTTTCCTATTTCTATATAGGTACATGTAATGGTTGCATTATCCCTATGGAATTATTCATTTTAGAATTCACCTACTGGCATCAAATAAATTTTGATATATATTCCTTTTTTTACTTATTTATATTTTCCCAACAATAGTGATATTAGAGATCTCATTAAATCCTCATGAAACCAGGGTGGGTGGCTAATATTGATATATGTGAATCATTCAATAGCTACTTTATATCAAGATTTAAGGTTTCACATAGTCATGACCCAAATATTTTAACTCCTTCACCAATTTTTAACTCTATGTATTTCCATGTTCATATATATTCGACCTTCTTCTATATTTCTACATCATCTATTTGAAAATACATTATCTTATCTAAAAGGGATAGTTGGTCAATCATTTATAAAAGGAATGTATATTATCCATCCTTCATGATTCTCATGTATGTCATTTTCAAGTCTAATAAGATTCAAAGATTCTTACTTATCATAATTGATAAGGTATTAAAATTCTTTTAACTTAGAGAATATTACACATTATTTACTTTTTTGAGACAGAACTTGGTTGACCATTCATTGTGTGTGATCATCTAAAACAATATTTTCTTATGTATATTATGTTTTTTCTATATGAATATATAATTTATTCTCTTATGATATATATATATATATATATATCTCACACATCTACCCATATATAAAATGACATAATATTTCCATGTTAATAACACTACATCCAACTCCAGTTCATGTGTTGGATTGTTCTACTCATGAAATATCAACTTTTATAAGGATAATGATATCACGTTTTCATTTTACATCAGTATACAACTTAATGCCTTTTTTGAAGCATAATTGTATGCCATAAACTATTCCCCTTTTTATAGAACTCTGAGTATAGGTGTAATGATAAACCTCTTTTCGAACTATTTACATCTCTCATCATATTCATCTATCCAGAAAAACTTTCCACCCTTCCAATTTCTATTTGTTAATAGGTTTTATATTCACAAGAATTTTATCCCAAATCGATAATACACTTATATTCTAATGAAACTACATATATTATTTTATATATGTTTAAACGGGACACTCTCCAATTTTCTTTATTTTAGAAGGGTGTACAGATATCTCGTTACCTGTGATAACAAGCCCAATGAATGATACTTCCTTTATCTAAAACAACCATTTACCATAATGTATATATATATATATTCTCTTTTTTCAATGTCGTTATTGTAGTATTCAAATTATCCTCATACTCCTCCCTTCACAAGGATTATATCAAAAAATCCTTAACAAATAATACCAAAAATTGTTAGAGGTAATCCTTAAAGACATAATTAAATAAGTACACAATGTTTTTTGGAGTATTATTTAGTATTAAGGGCATCACTGTGAACTCATAATGTCTATATTTTGTTCAAAAGTATTCCTTGGGAATATATTCATTATTCTCCTTTAATTTTTGATATCCCAACCAAAGATCCACCTTAGAGAAACAATTTTCCCCATATAGTTGATCCAAAAACTCATCTATCTAAATAAGTGATACTTTTTGTTTATCATGATTTTTTTGAGTTCATGATAATTAGTGGAGAGGTTAATTTAACCAACATTTTTCTCAAAAAATAGGATTAGAGCACCCCATGATAAAGCGCTCAGGAATATATAACCCTTTTCCTAATTATACTATAACTTCTTATATAGTTCGTTTATCACAATGATGGATATTCTAGATGGAGTCTTGGATATGTGTAAATATATATCTATAATTTTTATAGAAAACGTAACCTCTTGCTCAGGAGTAAGTCTAGTAAACTCATTGGAGAATACATAAGTATAATCCCTCATTTTTGGCATATCTTCAAGCATGATTATCTCTTTTATCTCAATATTTTGAGCTAGATATGCTTGGTTTTAAGGAAATAATATACACACTTGAGATAAAGATTCCAAATTAGATTTATAACCCTCCATAAAGTTATACTGACATAGAGGATGAATCAGTATTTGAAGAGTTATATCCCTCTTCTTGTAGTTGGTTTTAGATTTATATAATGATATTCCACAGATACCCAATATAACATAAAAAATCCATTAAATGATGTAGTTCCAAATTTTTTTGGAGGTTCAGTCCATAAACATAGAATGTGGTGGAACTATAAACTTGGGATTATATAATGGAAAAATTTTATATTCTCATAGATTACTCAACCTTAATGTTTTAACGTGGTGTTCAAATTGTAATACTAAACTTGTAGGATATAAAATACTATGTAGAAGTAGAATAAAAATTATGTTTTTTTCTTGAATGAATGACCCACATACCAATCACCACATCTTTTTTGGGATCAACCTATATCGTAGTGATGTCAGGTTAACTATTTTCTCTCTAGGACTTGGAGGTTTTTGTTATTTATTATACATAAAAACCATTAGATTATTTAATTGGATCTCATAATTACCATGTTCCCTGTAGATGAAGCACTACACCACTAGAATAGAGTTGATTTGAACATTCTTTTCCTCCATCACATTATTGGGTTTTTCATCCTTCTTCATCACTAATTATCAAAATTCCACTTTTATCACATTTTAAGAATCTATTATTCCCCTTGAGATTGTTTCTAGGATTTTTTTGACATTATTAATAGGTAGGATTTTGTGTTATGTTTTATCCATGGTATTGATCCTCCCAAATAAAAATATATATTTTTTTTTATCTCCAGACCCTTGAGACAACTTAGATTCATTTATCCCTATATCAACCGTAAGGTAACAATTAAAAATATCTTCAAAGATACCAAGTCTCAAATCAAAAAATCATTTAAAATAATCATATTTAATCATGTGTTAATGTTTTCTACCTTACATTATTTATTAATGATGAAGCTATATACATACCAAGAAATCCTTGTAATGTTTTACTCACATGACATGATAGGCATATGTTCCTTTTTCTTTAGTCCAATGAACTCCCTCTCTTTTCTAAGATATAGATTTTTGGAAAATATTTATTGAAAAATATTTTCTTAAATCATTCACATTCCATGGAATAAATATCATCTTTTAACATTGATTTCGTGATAAGTGTCCTCAATGATCGACTTCCCCTTCAGTATAGTAGATAGAAGGCACAATATTCTCTTATTCCAAGAATTATAAGACATCCAATATATTCTCAATAGAGTTAACACAGTGTTTAGTGATAAGGGGATCAGAATATGAAATATGTGTGGGATTAATTTTTCTCATAAATTAATTGACCAAAACTTTCATTTTGTTAAGATAATGAGTATTTTACACATGATTAAGTTATAGTTCATAGAATGAGTTATTTGAGCTAGTGCTACCATGAACTTCCCATCTCCTGCTCCTATAAAGTATTATATATCCCCATGGAAATCATCAAATTTCCTATAATGTTGGTTGATGGAATGCTTCCTTCTATTTACTTCCATTAAATAACATAATGTAAAATGATATGATAATACTGTAAATAATTATCATACAAAAGGGTATCATTGAACTTATAAGGAATAATGTATAAATAAAAGTTATATCCTTGCTTATGAGTCTAAATGTTTCAATATAGGTTATCCATAGTAATTTTATGAGTATGTTTTCTAACCTAATGATCAATTAAAGTTTTTTGTAATTTTTTTTAAAGAGTTCGTGAGTTTTCTAAAGAATATCCACTGAATGTGTCAATCTAGGATGGTAGTAAGGGACCATCCAACATTAACCACGATATACCTAACCAACTCTATTTTTTATTTATTATCACTATATTTAACCGATCCCAAACCATGTCTACTTATATAATCTATACAAGGATGTATTTTCTTCTAGACCACTTACTCTATACTTTTTCAAAATTTCATGAGATATATGGTTTAATTTAAATTTTTTAGGGCATTCATTTCATTGTTCTGAGCATGGATCACTTTTGGATAATTATTGGAGTTCTTGTATAGTGGGACTAAAACATGAGAAATTAAATGAAATGTAATTCATGTACTTCCAAAAATTGTTATTTTTTCAATTGGGTGTATGTTTAAAGACATAGGTATTATTCACTTAGTAAAAATATTATTATTAAGCAGTTATTTCATTTAGGCAGTTTTACTAACCATCACAAACTGGTTTTTTTATTTAATTTTGTCTCTATATATTAATTAAAAAACATGAAATAAGTTATGATATATTTATTATCATACTATTTAACCATAATAATATTTTTATTATTATCCTTGAAATTGGAAATGGTAAATGAAATATGTTGTTCATGGAGGTGTTGAACCAACCATATTTTAAACAATGTTTTCATTTTAAGAATGAAATAAGGTATGTTTTAAGATAAATATTAAATAAAAATAATAAATTATAATTTTATTTAAGACACTTATGTTATTATGTTTATGAGGATGGGGATAATTTTATGATGGTATAAGAAGAAGAATATTGAAAGAGACTAGTATAGAATTATTCCTCTTCCTTTGGTTGTATCCTCTTAGAATACCCCTTAAGGATCCATGGAATTTGTATTTTGATGATCCTAATAGCTCTAAGAAATGGGGGATAATATTAGGAAATTATTTTGTTAGAATTTTTTCAAGCTCTAAGGCTTAGAATTTGTAAGGAGAGGGGGCGGTGAAGGGTTGTATTTATTAGTGGGGACGAGAGTGTCATTGAATATTATATTCATTAGTTTTTTATTTTGGCTTAATATTACCAATAGTAGTGAATATTGCTTCTATATATGTTAAATTGTTCATTTTAGTCATAAATAATAGGTTCTCACAAAAAAAATGACTTAAAAATTCATATATTTAACTTATAATGTTAAATATCATATTTTATTGAATTTCACTATTAACCAATAATTTAACATTTTTAGAAAAATACAAAAAAATAAACCTGACCATTTTTAAATATGTAGATTAAAAATATGAAATCCATTTTATTAAAATAAATTTTAAAATAGGCGAAATTAATTTTTCAATAAAATCAGCATTTATTTAAAAAATATCATTTTTTATATTCTGATCGATTTTGCGTCCCATTTAAAATTTACATATGATCTCATATAATTATATTATAATTATAATAAAACATAATATAAATTTATAAATGATTTTTTAAATAAAATTTATTTTAAATCTATATTTTTATTATAAAAGTGAAATAAATACCTTTAGGTTTTACAAGAATAGAAATATTTATTTATCACTTTAAAAAAATATTTACTTCTAAAATATTTTAAATATATCATATTTTCATTTTATAAGATACCAAAATATTATTTTACACGTACATATATGATTTTACTATTATAAAATTCAGTTTATTGTTTCTAACAGCCATATTACTATTTCAACGTTTAAGAAACTACTCAAACAGTCAGATTACTATTCAAATAGTTTGATTTGTAATGGTGATATATGTTTCCCTCTTTCTATTAATAGCACATATTCTAATCACAATTAATTATATTTTATTTTCCCAAGTTTATCTATTTTCATTTTAAAAAATCATAACGTTCTACTTCATTTCTATAGTATTGTTTATGAGTGTGATTATTCTAGGGAATCGAGCCGATCCAAATTTTCCTATTATTATTTCCTAGCATTCTATTTTTTCAATTGTAATAATTTAAATTCTTATATAAATGTTTATTCTCAAAATGAATTATTGAATATCATATAATAAAATGTAGATGGTTTTATCTTATATTGTGTGTGAATTAAATAATATCATATTACTAAATATGAAAAAATTATATGCTAACGGGGTGGTGGTCAAGTGGTGGACACCACCTATCTGTGGAATCATTTTTTTGGGGGTACCATGTTTGAACCCCAATGTCCTTGACATTTAGGGGTTTCTTTGAAGTGGTGATACATTGATGAAAATTCTCTACCACTTTGGGTGTCATTGTAGGAAGATTTCCATGTTGGGGTGGTGGAAGTCGGTCGATATGTCTGGGCTTGGTGAGGGACAACATGGATCTGGTGACAGTGTATGATAGTGACTAGAGGTGGGATGGGTTGTACGTTAGTGAGGGTTTGGTCTTATGATTAGCTGATGATGACAAGAGGGAGTTCCAGACTAGGTTAGATGTGGTGTTTGAAATTTTGGATTCCACCTTTTCTTAGTAGAATGTAGGCGGACTGGATAGGATGAGGATAGGTAAAACCCTTGGTTGGGGCTTGTGTTATTGATCTGTGTTTAGACTTATGAGTTAGGGTATACAGGCTGGTATTTTTGATTTTCTTCTTATTTCATTATATCTATGTAATGGGATTATCCTCTGCCCAAAATAATAATATGATTTTTTTCCTTTAATAAAAAAGTGATGGTTTCCTCACTACTTGTTTTAAAAAAATACGACACAATTTTATAAATTTAATAGAAATTTTATTTATAAGATTAATGTACATTATAGTATTTATCTTATTTATATCCATATATAACATCATTAGTAATTAATAATTAAAATTTTGAGGCTGTGATTTATTTAAGGGTGGTGATGTAACATCCTAAAATTTTAATATTTTATTTCTTCCAATTAAGTAAAATACTATTTGTATCTTTCTTCACACGTAACACCTAACCAAAATGAAACCATTATATCAATAGACTACTAATACTAATTTGTTGATTTATTAGTTATGAATAAGAGTAATTGAATTATGAAATATATTAATTTATATATTTATAAAGGTTTTTTATAAGAAATTTCTTAATTAATTATTGTGTCTAAGAATCTCTTTATTTACACGATGTAATTTTTATTAAATAAATATAAGTATATTATTATTAAATAATGATTTTAAAAAAAATATAACATTTATTTTTTAATGATAATTTTATTACTATTTTAGGGAAATTATGAATAAGAACATATAGTATTTTAAAAATGTTATTTTCTTATAAAAACATTTTCTCATTATATTTTATAATTTTAATTAAAAGAAAAAATTAAAATTTATAGTAATTGAATTTGGTGAAGTATACTTCATTCATGAAATTATAATTTTTATTTTAATTAAATATTTTTTTAAATTTATTTTTAATCTAAAAGTGAAAAATCAAAATTTTATTAATATTATTACTTTTACGTCATTATAATATGAAAATGATATGAATGGTTTTCAAACCCTTTTTGACATGAAAAATAAATTTTATAAAGTTAATTTAATTAGTTTTAAAATAATATATCAATATAGAGAATCAATGATCAATATCTTGGTTAATTTAGGTAATATTTTAACGAAAACTATCTTTTATCTATTTCATTTAATAAATTTTTGACATTGTATAATTAGTATTTCAGATTATTTTAATGTTAATTAAATATTCACTGGATAATAAATATTATTATAATAATTTTAATTGAATCAATAACATTGATAATTTTATCTTAAACATAAATATTTTTCTTAAAATGCACTATTTTCTAAAAACAGGGTTTTATGGGTTATATATTGTAATAATAATATTTATTTTTATAAACTCATGGAAATTTTATTTTATAAAATTATTTATTTTTTCAAAGTTATAATGTTAAAATTATTATATAATTTTAATTTTAAATTTTCCCATTAAAATTTGTTACCAAGGTAAAATTGGAGTTACCACGTTAAAGGTAAATTCTTGAAAAATGGATTAAACATTTTGTAATTGACTAGAACATGAGAAAAGCATGTTAAATATTTAATGTTATAGGTATTATAATATTTCTATCTATAAATTAATGTAATATAACACAAATAATGTTACAATTATGAAATTTTATTATAATAACTGAATATTAAAATTATACTTTCCTCTAAATTCATTAAGAAAAATGAAAATGTGATCATGTGTGCCTGGGAACTACCACCACAAAAAAAACTTGTTTAATTTTCTATCACCGCAATAAATGGTAGGTTAAAAATTAATATATAAATAACTAATCTTATATTGATTCCACAATAAGTATTTAAAAATAAAATTATATGAAAATATTATAGTAATAAAATTAGTAAACAATTATATTACTTTAACCACCTTAAATGGAATTATCATGGTACCTTTTTAAATTTGGAACAATTTTTTGGGAACCTTTAAAACTATATAAGTATTTTATGATGTAAAAAATGTATTAACCATAAATAATTATGTATATCATGAAGTTATTTTTCAAAACATTTGAACATGTTTAAAAAAGAGAATGTGTTATGAAGAAACTGATCGAACAACCATGAGTAACCCACTGAAGTGAAAATCATATTAAAAATAAGTACCAAAATATAATATATGGTCTTTAAAAAATTAAATATGGATAAATAATGATTCTGGGTATATATACCAAGAACCTAGTTTAATTGTTCATTAATTTAAGTGACAGTATAGAGTGATTTTGGACATGGGTAATTGTTTTCATCTCAATTTCCCTCCATTGTGACATGTTTTAATGTTAGGAAAATATTTTATATTTATATGGTGTATATACATTAAAATTTTTTATTTTTGGTATAATATATTATTTAATTCTTGAGATTTTTAGGATGATATTATTTTAAATATGCGAATGACTTTTTAATCCAAAATTTCTAAAGTCGTATGGGTTTCGTCTAAAAATTTCCTTCGTTGAGACACATTATCTTTTATGAAACTAATTTGTTTTTAATAGTGTCTATACATCCAATTACATATAATGTCTCATGGATTGTATTTATTCATTGTATTTTAACATCATTATCAATCTCTCTTTCATTCAAGTGATTTTTATTATAATGTTTTGGAAGCTATAAAACATTTCGTCTCAATCACCATTCATTGAGGCATGCTTTGATATCCTACACGAGCCATTATTTATTATGGTGTATATACAACCCCCATTAATTATAAAATAATTAATTATTTCTTAACATGTGAACCTTCACTACCATTCATGATATTCATTATTTTTTGCTATGTTTTCTATCATCGTTAAAATATAAAGGTCTTTCAAAACAAAATCTAATTTCTTGAGATATAATGATTCTTATTTAATTTCATCTTTCATTTAATATCTTATAACCTATTACAATCTTGGGGGATCACTTTTGATTAATTTTTTTCCTTAATAGTGAGTTAAAATAATTTTTAAAAATGAAACTATGTTTTGAATAATTCCCATCCATTTAAAATATATTTCCCCTACTTTTCTATAAGTTCCCTTCCACTAATGTTCTCCCTTTTAATTAGAATATTCATTAAGTATTAACTCATTATAACATAATATTTCCCTTATCTTACATTAAAAATAAAATTATAATATCTTATTTTGAGATGTGTTATTTAAAAAAATTGTTTTGAAACATAAAATGGATCTTATATACCTTCTTCATCACTTATCGGTTACAAATTGAATTTATTTTTGTCCCATTCTAAATCATATTATTCAAATTTACCTATATTTTTTTATACACATACTTTACATATATTCCTAGTTTAATATCATTTTTACTAATGGTTTTATACATGTTTATTTAGTTCTCTTATAAATCCACACTTTTAAGTAAACCTAATTTAAGGGAACTTACCTATTTATGATCTCTTGTCAAGCATCACCCCTATCAAATGCGTTTAAAAAATTAATAGCTTTTAAAAACAATAAATATTTTATATATAAATATATCAGTTAATTTATGGATTTATGGAACATTATATGATCTTTCCGTATTCAAAAATATCCTTTACTAATTTCATAAAGTTTCTCCCAACTGGTTCACATTATTTCGTTCTTCACTAGATATTTCACTTGAATTTTTTATATTTTCACTCCTTCTCCAAGGCCCAAATTCATTTTGTGATTATTAGTTTTTAAAATGATTTAATTCCTTATTATTTGGGAATATATATGATATAACCTTTGTTTATTCCTTAAGGAAGACTTTGAAACCCACTTTATTCTCATGTGTTTTATCATGAATATTATTTATGTTTGGTTTCTATTTCCTTCGGTTGAAAAAAAATAACCTTATACATATTATGATGGATTCAAGCTTAAGTTGTGGTTGGTGGGTCCATTATATATATCCAATACACTGGGAAATGTTAATATCTCATGATATTTCATGTATATTGAATGGAATTTTAGCTTAATCCCACTATGTTATAGTAGTGGTTATCCTATGTTGTGATATTTGTGTCTATTTTATCTCTCTAATGCATTAGTTAATGTTAATGTCTCACGAGATTCCACATATGGTGTGTGGGTTGTCAACATAATCACATTATGTTATCATGGTGATTAGCCAGAGAATATGATGATTATGATGAAAGTTATCCAATATTTTGTTTTTTATTGGTTATACTTGACTTATTCTTATGATTTCATGCTTTGTGATGTTTCCACACGCTTATCCTACCATGATATTATTTTTTATTAACTTATTCCATGATTCCATTTTTATAATAATTCCCATTTTTGATATCTTGTTATGAATTTTGATTCTATTTTTATAATATTTTACTATATATATTCACTTACTCATCTTTCTATCGCACCATTTTTCTTATGTATTTTCACTTGTGTATCCTATGAAGTTTTAGAAGATCTATGGGGTTTCTGATCACTATGTGGAGTTTTAAATAAAAATTATTCTTTTAATTTTATGGAGATTCATTTATGTATCCAATCTTCCAAAGGTAGTAGACCGCAAAATTATTATTTTTTATTGTTGGGGAATTTTGTTATAAATCATGAAATAAAGTATATTTAAGGCATGGAATAATATAGTTAGTATCATAGAAATTTCTAGTAATTTTTTAATATTTAGATAATAGAACCTTATCGAAAACATTAGGGTTAATTATAATGAATAAGTTTATGTACTTGATAACATCTTGGAACTTTGGAAATGTTTAGAGTGTGTTCTTTTCCAAGAAATACATCATTTTCTAGAAATTACAAGTTGATTTTGGCTCTATCATTGATCTTCCTAGGGGTAATAACCCCAAAGAGAGCATGTTTTGTATTAAATCAATTATTTATTGGTTCATAATAAATATTCCAAACTACACACTTGGTTTGACCCTTCATGGGGATATTCTTTGGTTAATAATATGTTATTTATAAACAACTGTGATGGATTGATTTCTTACTTACTATGAAGGACTATATTGATAAAAATAATAGAACTCAAGTGACATTAAAATATGACAACTCTCAAATGATATAGGTTGACCTAAGGATGATATATGTTCATATAATAATGATATAGGTTAAACTATCAAGGATATAGGTTAAACAAACTGTGATATATCTTGAACTAAATGACTTATATTCTAACATTATGGTATTGTAAAATGATAAATATTCTAGAAAAATTACCCTTCAGTTATATAAGATAATTATGTTATAATGATAATTGTCATCATCCACATTAACCCATTTTTGATTTCGTGATGGTTGTAATTAGAAGGAACTGAGCTAACCATGTGTGGGGGGGAAAATACAAATATTACACCAATGAACAAACCATTAGAAAGGGATATGTAATGAGAAACCATATAATTAGGAAAAAAGAAACTATCATGAAAGATTACTAACCATGTAATTATAGTGGAAATCCTAATCCAACCGAAGTAGAAAAGGATGGAGACTCATGGGAAATCATGAAATGAAGATGTTAAAAGAAGAAATATTCAACCACATATATGTAAAAATATAATAGGAATCATTGACATCTAAAAGAAATGGAATACAATATTGTTGATACTATGTCACGATAGAAGTGGGTAAAAGGTAAACTCACCATAAAATTATAATTTTTATATACTATAATCTATTATATCTTATTTATTAATCCTATAATGTTTTAAGCATATAAAATAGCCACCCGAGTGATTTAACTACCAAATAAAACTTATATATATATATTAATATTTTCTCCCAAGTAAATTTTTATGAAAATCATCTTCATGAAAATAATATTATTCTATCTTTATATAATTTTAATGCACATTTTAAAATTTATTGGTTTTAACCACTAAGAGGAAGAATTATATGGAATAACAAGAAATTTTTTTATCAACCTATGAAATTATATGCATGGATATTAATAAACAACCTCTATTAAAAAATTATATAATATGTGTCTTGATACCAAATATATATATACTCTTGGCTCAAATGGTTGGAGAGAAACTCAATATTAGGGTTAGTTCTATTTTGAGAAGAAAAATACTTTTTCGAGTTTGTAAGGTTCATATATCACTAGAAAAATACCCTAAGTCATATTTGTATTATAGATGCACATATATAAATTTGTTAATAAGTATTAATTAAAATTTGAAGTATGAAATGTATCTAAGGGAGAAAATGTAATGAACTAAAATTTTAATATATATTTTCCTCTAATTAAGGAACATATGTTTGATATCTTTCTCTAAAAGTAAAAGCACACCAAAACTAAATTTTGATATGTTTATAACATTAAAACATATACATTGAATTATTAAGTATGAATAAGAGTAACTAAATTATTAAATATATTATTTTATATATTTATAAAGGTTATCTGATACGAATTTACTTAATTCATTATTGTGTATAAGAATATATATTTTTCTATGATGTACATTTTATTAAATAAAATGATTTATATTATTTGTAAATTATTATTTTAATAAATTATACTACTTACTGTTTAATTATATCTATATTATTATTGTATAGAAATTATGAATAAGAATAATTAGTATTTTTGAAAATTTATTTTCCTATAAAAATAGTTTCTCATTATATTCTATGATATTAATTAAATGATAAATAAAAATTTACAAGAATTTAATTAAAACAATAGACTTTTTTTGGATTTATAATTTCAATATTAGATTAAGATGATTTTTTATCTAAATCAACTTTTTTTAGATGAATAATAAAAAATACTAATTTTAATAATACAGGAACTTTTTGGACACTATTATACCAAAATGTCGTGAATATTTTTGAAAAATATTATATTATAAAAATATATTGTATAAGGTTAAATTAATCATTTTATAATAATATGTTGATATACATAACCCATTCTTGACATCTTATAAAATTTTAGTAATATTTTCACCAATTGTTTCCATCTATTTCTTTTAATAAAATTTTAACATGGTTGATTTCATTTTTCAAATTAAATTATCATTAATTAAATATTAATTTAATAATTATATACATTTTAATTTCAATATAATAAATAAAATTGGTAACTTTTTTGTCAATATAAATCTTGTGCTTAAAATACACTTTTGTTTCTAAAAACTTATTTTTCTACGTTATATATAAAAATATTATAATTAATTTCCATAAAATCCTAGATTTTTTTTAAAAAAATAATTTAAATGTTTAGAACCAGTATGTTAAAATTATAAATTAATATTAATTTCAATTTGATCCATAAAAATAGTTACCAAGGATAAAATTAGAATTTTTATGTTAAGGTTTAATTACGAGAAAAGGGTTATAACCTTGTTCAGGTGGATATAGCCTGTGAAAAACATATATGTATTGAATTATGGAGGAATTTTCTAATTTATATCTATCCCTACACCATTATTGGATAAAAATTATCCTTTTCCTTGAATAATGGGGTGATATCATTTAGAAATAATGTTTTGTTGCAAAAGTTTCATTTTCTTCACTAATAAAATGAGGCCACCTCCTACCCATTAATCCACCCATTCTATAAACTTGTATCACCAAAAACTATACCCTATTATCTTTTCAATACCATTATTATTTACTTGAAGCCTTGGTGTCACCAAAATACCAAGATAATTAATCTTAAGGAGTTACCAAATGTGGAAATTCCAATTGAATGATATTACTATCAACCCAACTTTTCAATGATCTTTTCTTCTTATACACACCTCAAGTCCCCTATATCCATGAAGGTATGATAATAACAAAAAAAATTATATGTTGAAATTTTTTTATACTAATGGAATATTCACTTTTTCATTTCCTCTATATTAATTAAGAAAAAGGAAAACGTCATATTGTGTGTGTACAAACTACCACTTCTATAAATGACGTTTTCAATTTTCCATCACCACCTTAAATGGTAGTTAAGAAAATATATTTAATTAACTAATATGATATGTTGAAGAAAATTAGTATTCTATAATGTAAATATATTAAAATATATAATTAATAAGAATATTAAACAGCTATAGTAACTTTAATCACCATAAATGGACTTATCATGGTACATTTCATAAATTGGATATATTTTTTGATAACCTTTAAAATTGTATAATTATTACTAAAATGTAAAATAAAGGACATAGACCTCAAAAAATTTGGCAATTGTGAAGTTATTTTACAATTCCCTTTACCGTGGTCAATAAACCGAAAGTGGTGCAAAAAAACATAATCGAACAAACCTGAATAACCAATATAAGTTAAAATAATATTAAAAATGAGAAGAAAATGATGATATATTTAACATAAAAATTAAATATGTAAGAATAAGTATCATGGGACCAATGAAACTATACCTGAGTGGTAAATACTTTTTATTGAATTCCAGGAGGTCCTGGGATCAATCTTTATTGAGAGCACATACCATTGCAGTACTATACTGGTGGTGGCGTAGGCATGTTGTAGGCAAACAATTACTTAGGCATGATTTTGTTCTAGTGAAACCAACAGGATCGGGCATATTTGACTTTTCACTTGGCTTTTGGGCCATATTATGGTCTGTATTTCCACTGGGCCTATGGGCCATGTAATAAATAAATAAGGCTTGGTGGGTGGGCTATCCTCTTAGGGTCATGGCCTACCACTATGTCCATTTTTTTGGTGTGTGTGTCTATTTGAATGTATTTGTGCCCCAAATAACCTAATATATATAGTTAATTTCATTAAATTATTCAGGAAATTAGGTACAAGTGCATAGTTATTTCAGAACCAGATAAGGGTTTTGGTCTCAATTTCTCTTATTTGAGACATTTCTTAATTTTAGGAACTAATTTCTTATTTATTTGGTGTATATTATACCCAAGAATATATTTTTAAATACTAAATGATTTAATGCCTTGGATTCCTAGAAACTTGTGATTTTCAATCTTTTAATGACTTTTGATTCAAAAATTACAAAATTTATAAGGGTTTCATCTCAAAATTTCATTCTTTTTTATAAACATAATTTATTTTAAATGGTTTGGATACTAAAAATTAGATATATAATCTCATGGGATATAATTATTCATGTTATTTGAATTTAAACTTCATTTTATATTTCTATCAAGGGTTTTTTTAGAATGTTTCTTAAGCCATAAGGGTTTTCATCTCAATCACCCTTCATTGAGACATGCTTCGATATTATGAACCAATATTTATTTCTAAGATTTATAATCTAACACCATGACTTATAGTATAATAAATTATTTATTAACATGTAAAACCTCAATCTAATTCATTCTATTACTTATTTTTTCTTTAATCAATGTCTTTCCTAAAATATAAGGGTCTTTTAAAACTCACTATGATTTCCTGAGTCACAATGTTTTTCCTTGAATTGTGGTTTTAATTTCATATGGTATGCCCTATATATATATTTAGAGATCAATTTTGATTCAATTATTTCTTACTATTTAGTTATGAACCATTTTTATATTTATACTATGTTATGAATAATTCTCATCCATTTAAAATATAGTTTCCCCTACTTATCAATAATTTTCCTTCTCACCTATCAATAATACATTATTTTCTCTTATTATGTAACCAAAGACATGAACATGATAATAAGTAAAGGAAAGAAAACGGGTTAATAGGATCAATGGGTTCTAATGTGTGGAAATCCTAGAGCATCTCTCTTGACAATATCTATACATCCATGTGGGAGAGAACCAAACTGGAAAATAAACTCATACCATCAGTGTTGAAGACTTAATCTAAGTAGTCTACTACTTGATTCTCTTATCTCCAGGTGTGATGGAGGGTAGTTTGGTAATTGATAATACCTTTAAACTTGTGGATATGGTAAATGATGGACCAAGGTACAACTGTCAGATTTTAAAGGTAGTGAAAGATGACGGTACAATTTATTTCATTAATAGTGAGATCAATGTAATTCTTGAAATATAATTTCATACTGATACACATAGAACAAGCCTCCACTAAACGAAAATTACCTACCCATCAGATACCTTGAAAGAGAATAACATGAATCTGAATGAGTTTTGAATGATACCTCTACCCCATATAATGTCAGAGTAATAAGACCCATACACATTGGGATTAAGTCCATACAAGGGGGATCCCAACGAATCCAGTAACCCTAAGATGATGTGATTTGTCTTATAGTAGAGGGCCCATGTGAAATTAGGATATGTTTATGATATAGGGAAATCTCCCAAACTATAAAAAGTGAAGCCTTATATGTAACCATGCTTTTGGATTTAACATCCAATAGATGTTGTAATCTACTTACCCCTTCATGGCAGGCTATGTTCTAATCCTCCAAGATGCACCAACAGTCATTGACTAGATCATCACACATGTATTAAATTCATACTTATTCTTGAAAACCCCATTGAACCAAAGATTAAGGAATTCATTGTTGTTGGGTACATAAGATTCATCCCCAATAAAGGTCCTAAAATTATTCTAGATGAAAGTTTCCCAGTCTCTATAAAAAATTGGTGCTTACATGTTTTTCTTTTGGATTCATGTAGCAAAGGAAAGGTTAATCTACGTTGAAACCACTCCACTCGATCTCCTCATCAGTAAGTAAATCTTGATTCCAGATTCAATAAACCATAAATTCGAATATTGTTCGAATGTATTCACCCCATAAAATATGCCAAATGCATCGTGGACAACAGAACCATCCACCACCTTTATATAGGATTTAAATAAGAGAGAACCAAAGGATGTGCCTGTGAAAATGAAGGTGTCCCTCTTATCCTTAATAAGGATTATTTTTTTAAATGTAAGCTTATTTGGGATGAGCATTGTATTAATAATATTCAGGTAATTGATGGTGAGTCTAAAAGAGATATTAGGTGTTGAGAACCCCGAAAAACAAAGCATTGTACCATACCAGTTGTGATTCCATAATTCAATGTACCCACATCTTATAATACATCTATAATTATCTATAATAAAAGGCATATTCCTGTATATATAACCTCAAAATGTGGATACCTTACCCTTCATGTTCCTAAGTTCTTTTTTTTATTTATTAACAATGAACCTTACCCAAAGAGTATGTCCCTCAGCAGATTCCAAAGACAAATTGCCTTACAGACTATACATCATTCCCTAAACAACACTAAAAATGACCCCACCAATATCATGTGGTTTATCTATCCCGATTTATGTGTTATAATGTAATATTCCCTCATATTTAGAATCCCAAACAAAGGAGGTTGGTATTTTCTCAATAACCCTAATGACTACTTTATCAACTTTACTAGAAGATTTTCCATTAATATGAATTGATATCAGAACACATTTCACCAAATTAATACTTCAACGAAAATATATAAAGTTATTTTTCTAGTAATTAATTTTATTAATGATGTCATTAGTTAAACTATAAAAATAATTTATTTAAATTCTACCGTGAGAGATAGGAGCACCTAGGTAAATCATAGGAAAGCTCTGCCTATGAAATCCCACATAATTTTCAATCACATTAGGAAATATTATAGAATAATTAGTTAAGACATAGGCATAGATCTTATAAAAATTAATCTTTTTCCACTCCACCTAAATAATCCTTCATGATCTTATTGAATCCCTGAAGAGATCTCCTACAAGCATTAATTAAGAACATCATACCATTAGAAATGAGATTATGAAAAAACACCATTAAAACTACCTATGATCCTATAGGGTAGTCATTCTGAATTTGGGGGGAGTGAGATATATATTTTATAAAAACCAGTTGCATTAAGATGAACAAACTAGGACACCACCGGTCCACTTTCCTCAATCCCTTGACTAATTTCATGAACCCACATTTTCATCCCCTAAAAGAAAGGGAAAGTCACATAGATCTATAGTACTCAAATTGGAGATCAATAACACAGGCATAGAAACCCATGAAACTCATAGACATGATAATAATTTTTCATTCCAAACTACCATATGCTTTGTCCATATTTACTTAAAATGTTTAAGCCTAAAGCCTTCATATTGATGTCTTCAATCATATCATAGTAAATTCCAATAGCACCTTGAATAGGTTATCCCTTAATAAAACCATGTTATTCCCCTAAAATATATTTGGGAACAAGTGAGGTTAATCATCTATTAAGGATTCTCACTTTCACTTTATATGGAATGTTACACATGATAATGGGTCTAAATTGGCTCAAAGATAAAGGATCCTTCTCTTTGGGAAAGATAACCATAGTAGTAGGGCTTGCCACTCAGGGAAGCTCCCCAGCAGGAAATAAATCTTGAATTTCACTAGTGAGATCCTTATTAACCATATTCAACACATCCATATAAAAAGACACTGACAAACCATCTAGTTTGGGGTATATTTATAGGTTGAAAGTGTATGAAGGATCTCGAATATCATTATATTGAGGATTATCTCCATGAATTGAGTTGTTTTGATTGTTTACCATTCAATGAATGACATAAAAGATAACTATAGGGTCCCTGAGATTTCCATTTTTCATGCAATGGTTAATAGAAATAAGAATTACTTTAAAAAATTCATTTTCATACCTCCCATAACATAGGGATCAATAGAGTAGGACCCATATTCCAAATTAAGGTTTGGACTAATAGTATGCCCCTACTCTTTGATAAAATAATGAAATAAGGTCTTATTGTAGCCACCCTCCATGAAAAATTGGATACTTAACTTGGGATGGAACTCCCTTTCCTTCTCTAGAAGAATCTCTAACATATGTTACTTCTTGAAAAAAAATGTTTTTATAAATATCATCCTCCTAACCATCAACTAGAAGAGACTCGATGTGATCAATATTCTGCATCATAGAGTCAAGATCAATCCAATGAGATGTTCTATTAATATTTTAGGACTGTAGTTCACCTTTTAATCATGTTAACATATTTTTGAGGTTGATCCTTGAATTCCCATGCACTAGTTGATCCTATGATTCTTAAACCATAGAAAGAAATTTTGGATATGAGGTCTACCAATTAGATAAGAAAACGCAGAAACTTCATATGGACTGTGATCCCAAACTGATATGCAATGGAGAGTGGTCAGAAAGAGCCCAAACTAAGTGGGGGCACAATAGTGTTCTGGTGAGAGGATACCACTTAGATATTGGTGAAGCATCTATCCAATAGACGCCACATGCATCTCTTCCCTTTTTGATTGTTATGGAAGGTAAACTTATTAACTAGAAAGCCCATATCCATGATGCAAGTAAGAGTAATAAAATTATAAAAGTATTGAATAGATTTACTTGGATACGTACGGCCTCTTTTCTCCTCTAATGCATCCACAATAGAATTAATGTATTCCTTGATAAACCAAGATGATTATATTAGATTGAAGATGGAATTCTCCCATAATAATTCCTCCCTCACCAATGCGTCACACTTGGCATAAAAAAATAAAATAAGTAGAGAAGAGTCCCCAAAGTGAAATTCACTATAATGTATTGATCATAGATAGCCACCATCTCCACTAAAATACCATTTTTATAGAAAATCCACATGTTTCTATTAACATAATCACCATGCATGCATCCTAAGACACCCAACCTATGTCAAAATATAGAAATCATGGATGGCTTTTTTTTTGCTCAAGAATTGAAATAAAATCAATATTGTTACATAAAATCGCTTTGGAATGAAAAATCAGTTTGCACTCGGTCACCTAATCCCTAAGAATTATATATAATAAGATAATTAGTTGGATGGATAGGATCCTAGTGGTAAATCCTAGTGATAATGTGTCACTACACTAGATATACTTGTTATCCAACTTTTTTCGTGACTGTGATATGTTACACACACAGCAAGGTGATAAGATCCATGGGATAGATTTCCTTAAAGAAAATTCCAGCACTTACTGGAGTAAGTTGTTAGAAAACCCATCAAAGTAAATCTTTATTAGTACGAGAGAACTTTTATGTTGGCTAAAACTGAAGGATTATTTCCATGTGGAGAATGTATGGTAGATACCACTACATTACCATGCTCAGGCACAATATTTGAAGGAGATAAAGAAACATGTGAAGAATATCCATCAACCTTCAAGGTGATCACTACTTTTCCATGATGAGGAACCATACCTAAATAAAATAAAGGGACCTATAAAGGAGACTATTTGACCACTAAGAGAAACAGTGACTTCCACGGCATACAAACCACCATTGAAAAATTTTCCCCATCTTTATCCACATAAGGAGGAAGGTATTGGATATAAGAACCAAAAATAAAGTAAACTATCACTAATGGAGAATTAAAAACATTTTCAAACATGAAATGAGAATCTATGGGGAGAATATATATAATAGAGGAGCCATTATGCAAACCTCCCCTATGGACATATGACCCTGAACCAAAAAATGGAGGTAACACCGGGTGACAGACCAGGTCATGCTCACCTCCCTCTATCCCTGATGAAGAACCTAAACCCAAAGTTGGAGAATAAACTTAATTAAGAAACCTGAAACCAACATAATCCCTTTGTAGATAGATAACAAATTCCCTTGAATATGGATTTCTATATAGAACAACTATGGTGACACATACACTAGCTTCTACCACTAGGAAACTTCATCACCATCATGAAGGAATATATGGTAGGGAAGATCCTTCAAATGGTCCATCTCCATGAAAATATGAGAAACTAAGGATTTAGACAGGTTTATATACCACTCATCCCCACACAAGAATGAACCAAGCGCATAACCAACACTTTTAAGAAATAAAAGGTTGAGGAAGGGCGACCAAGAAGATGAATACAGATAGCTGCTTGAGGGGAATCCCTTTAAACATAAAAATCCCTATACTAGAGAGAAAGAGTATAATGGTTGTTCCCAATCACGTTAGGATTTTGGGACCATTCAAGAACTAAACCCTATCTCAATGCCAAAGCCACATGGAAATAATTATAATGAAGTAATGACTCCTAAGGGGGATAGTAAAGGCCCCAACAAACTATGAAATCCTAAAACTTTAGGAGAGATGGATAATTATGACTGGATCGGGCTATAATATTCAACCTATGGAAGTCTAAAGAATCATAGAAATCACATCCATGGAACTCAAGTTTCAACACACCCTTCACTAAGAATTTTCACGCTAAACCCATTTTAATTTTAGGAATCACCGGTAGTGACACCACATGTGAGGATGGAGAACCTAAGAGAGTGGCCTTCATTAATTTCTGATTGAAATAAACAAAAGATTTTTTGGGGAAACCGCTAATAAATTATCCTAAGAGAATACCCTTATAAGAATTAGCTGAAGAAGAGAATTTAGGTTCTGAGGAATATAGCGGTGGCGGAGCCTCTGGCTCCGAGATGGGTGGGAGTAAGGTAAAATTCAAAAAAATGAAAATGTTGAAGCATGTGCATTGTGTTCTGAGGAAGAGTGGAGAAAACCATCATTACACTTCCCACCAATGTTCTCCCTTTTTAATTGGAATCATTATTATGTATTAAAACATGTTAACATGATATTTTCCATTTCTTACATTCAAAATAAAATAATATTATATTATTATATTATGTGTAATTTCAACAAAGTGTTCTAAAACATTAAAATTACATCTTCTATACCTTCTTTGTAACATGCCAGTTACACAATGAATATATTTTTCAACTTTTTTATTCCATATTCATCTCATGTACCTATTCTATTTTTTGTATATATGCCCCTTACATAAATACCTTTTTGAATATATTTTTTGTTGATGGGTTTATACAATTTTTTCCCTTACAAATTCCAACATTTAACATGATTTTTGGGAAGATTCATATTTCTAATCTCATGTTAACTATAACCCCTATAAAATATATTTAAACCATGAATATCTTCTAAAAATGATAAATATTTAATAAATTACCAACTTTCTTAAATTTTTATTTCATATAAAATGATATTATCTTTCTATATTTAAATATATCCATTACTTAATTCATAATGTTTCAACAAAATGGAACACTTTTATTATTAATCCATAGGATCTTTCTTAAGTATTTTTTTTCATTTCAACTACATGATCAAGAAAAAATAAAAAATTTTAGTTTTGAATGATAAAAATGATCTAATTCCTTCTTATCTTGGGAATCTATATGATATGGCCATTAGTTATGACTTAAGATAAGGTTATGAATCCCAATTTATTATCTTGGGTTTTATCATTATTATGATTTATGTGTGGTTTATATTTAATTTTGGTTCACAATAAATCTTGTGCATATTATCTTAGTGGTTAGACTAAATTATAATGGGTAGGTCCATTATATCCCTCCAATGCATTGGGTAATATTAATTTCTCACGAGCTTCCATGTATGGGGCATGAGTGGTTGACCTAAGAATATTATGTTTTGATGGCTATAATCCTATGTTATGACATTTAGTTCTATAATAACCCTCCAAGGAATTGGGTACATCCAGTTTCTCATGATATGGTTTGTATTTTTCACAGGTGGTTTTCCAAAGAATACTATATATGGTGCAGAGGAAGTTATACTACTATATGTTAATGGAAATTAGATAGATAATATAATTATTATGGTTATGGTTAGCATAATTTATGGAATCCAGGTGATTATCCTTGACATATACTTAAGATTTCATTATTTATGATGTTTCCACAAGATTAAGATTCCATGATCTTAGGTTTTAATTTCTGTATTATATTTTTTCGTTCTTATAATCATTATCTTAATAATTGGATGTCATACCTTTGACACTTATGTTATAATTTATTTCCATTTTTTATCTTATTTTGATTTTAAGACCACCATTTTCTTTATGTATTTTCCCTAATGTATCATATGCTATTTAATATGATCTATAGAAGTTAAGGGAACTATGTAGATTTCAAAATAAGATTTATTTATGTTTAAGATGGTATATTTATTTTTCTAATATTTGAGAGAAACTATACTTCTATATCATTATCTTGTATTATTTGGAACGTATGTCAAAAATAATGAAATCAATTGTGTTTGTGGTATGGATCTTTATGTATAAGAGGATCCAAATAGTCTAGGATTTAAATTTTGGATAAGATAAGGTTGAAATATCTTTGAATAATAATAATTAGATATTTTTTGGTGAAAGTTTTACTTTTATCTCTTAGTTTAACCCCACACACCCCTATAAACCTGTCTTAATCATAACCAAGGTAATATAATTTTTTAATATTTACTATTCACTTTAAAAAAATTAGTTCACGCTGTTAAGTTATATTAATTTATCAGATTCCAAATGTTTAATCCATTTTAATATAATTATTTCTATAAGTGGTATCATTTAAATTTAAATCAACATGAAAAACACAACAAAACCTATTTTAAAAAATTGCATTTTTAAGAATAAAATTGAATTTATATATATTAACTTACTTTTAAAAAATATCAATTGAATGTTAAAATATATTATTTAATATATATAATACATATATTTAATAAAAATAATTAATAAATATATATTAATTTAATTTATTAAGATAAAAACACATTGTGTGCATAAAAAAGCTTTTTAGAGAATTGTGTTTTAATGCCCAAAAATGAACTTATACCAAAATCAAGTGTAATTATGATTCCTATAAAATTAATTAGATTATTTATAATTAAAAAATTATTCTTTTACTTTTAGGTATAATTCAACAAAAGGTACTTTTACTTTAAAATTAGTGGCAGTCTTATAAAAATCAGTATTTTTCACTATTCATTGAAAAATAAAACATTTTAGAAAAAACACAAAAAAACTTACCCCTTAGTTAATATTGACATGGGGATTTAATAAATGATATCCACTACATCAAATAAAATTCCTAAAAATTCTACAAATTCATTATAATGTTTGTTTTAAAAAAAATAACAACCATTTTTTATGAAAACATATTATTGAGGAATAAAATAACCATACAAAAAATTGAGTTCTAATTTGTAATGCATTGATAAAAAAATATTGTGATGTCCCAAACCTTAGAAGAGGTAAGTTATTGTTTAAATTTTATACTCCCATATCCCGTTAAATTGGTTAATAAAATGCTTTCAATTATTATAATAGGTTTTGAGGGTATCTCGAGGGGGTTCAGGGCATGAAATTAGAAGAAAAGATTTCATACTATGAAGGGTGCATGGTTGGTGCATAGTTAGTACTGACTGTGTGCCTTATCCATACATCCTACAGGGGTATGTTTCATTTTTAGTAGACCTCAAAAATGGATATAGGATATCAGTCTTCCTTGGACAAATCTAGACTCGTGGCCTCCACATGGTTTGTTTTACCATGTGGTATTAAAAAAAACCATGCGACCCAGACACCGTAATGGATAGAGGGTGTCATTAGATTGTCACATGGTTTGGTAAAACATATGGACAACCCATGGGCCTCATTATAGGGGAGGTAAATACCCATTACCCACATGGTATTTATAAAATCTTACCCAATTTTCATTGTCTCTCAACCTCTAGCATCTTGAGAAACAAACCAAGGACTCCATCCTCCTCTAAGGGGGATTCTCCATCAATATTGGGTAATTTTAAGTGAAGTTAGTTGTGAATTGAAGATATAGATAAATCTACCACTCCTCTTCCTTCATTTATTTATAAGATTAATGGTCTGATGTTTCTCCCCCTTTTGAATCCTCTAAATCTTTGTTTTCCATAAGATTATTATATTTAGTGTTTAGGGTTGTTTGCACTTGAATCAAGGATCATTCTAGATAAATTGGTCATCTACAAACATGAGGTTGTGGGTTAATATGTTATATCCTAGATTCATGATGATTAATCGTGTTTATATGGTTTTACTTTGTGTTGTTATGTCATTAATTTAATTCTTGTTTGTGATATGATAAATTTGGTGTTTGAAATATGTTTTGGACCCCTTGAAATCCTCGTTATATCTTCTGATAATTATTATATTGGACCTCCATCCACCCATGGGGTGTTCCACTCTCATTGATATGGTAAAATGTGTTCTGAATTAAATTTTAAATTGTATTATGATAATATAGTGTATAAATTTTGTGTGTCTTGATAACATGAAATAAGGGGTTGTTTGGCTCAAATTGAAGAAGTTGAATGATTTAGGTAATATAATCATTAAATGTGATTAATGCTTAAAGAGGAATATATATGATGGAAAAAGGTTTTAAAGGGTGAAAAATGGTTGTAATTATAAATTAAATGGGATATTTATGTATTTGAGTAAATATTTGAATGCAATGAACCTTGGAATTGTGATAAATAAAGAGGTGCACCCTTTTTATTATTTTTGGTTTAAAGGATCATGTATTATGAAACATGGAATCAATGATAAATGGTATGGATATGATATTGTAATGAGGATATACTCATTTTGGTTAGGCTATTCAAATTATCTAGGATCCTCCTATGTATTGTAGGGTGTAAAATTATTGATAGATTCTCTAAACACATATTCAATGGATATGAGAAAAATACTAGGATTGAATATCCAATTTACATTATTAAATTTTATTTGTAAATTAATTAACATGATAGGTAAAGTGTTGAACCCACCATGTGTATTTTTAAGACCACCATCACTGGATGAGGTGGGATTAGAAATCATTTGTCTAATTAGAGGTAGAGGGTGATGAGGTTAATGAATAATTATTAACAGGAAACTCATTTATTTACATAGTCTTATTTATTATCCTTGAAATTTATGTGTAAACTTTTATTTAACTGGATATTATTGTAAACACCATTTTTGGTGTCCTTATGAGTTTTACTCACACCATGTTTGGTCCACCATTGGGTGTTCGATTATACTACATGGTTACAGGTCAGGACTAGGGAAAGGGGCTTATGCTAGATGATTCATATGGTATTTGGGATTAACATGAATGAGGGAACCATATGTGATGTTAGGACCCATCATGGTTTATTTTCTTATATATATTTATTTTTCGTTTCATATGTCACTTTAGACTGTCATGACATGACATGTTAACTACTTTGATTTGTTCATGCATCCTCATCTTGGGAATGTTTTATGTGATTTTTGGTATGTATTATTATTACATGTCATTATTCATCATTATTTGACATATTGATTTAATTTTGTAAATAGGTTATAGTATCCTCACATGATCTACTATGCCATCGATAACCTCTTTCATATGGAGAGGTGCACTTGAGAAAATGTGGTGCACAAGCTCGGGGCACTAGTTTAGTGGAACTCGATCCCAGACATTGAAAAGTGGTATCAAAGGAGTTTTTATTCTTTTATATTTTGGGATTGGTATATAGGACATTGGTATGTGTTGAGATTTATAAATTAGATCATCCTTGGGATTAACTAACTCATGTACAGGGGAAAACCTAAGTACATAGGGTGGGTTGTTTTATTGATGTTTATTGTTAATATTGGATGCTATTTAACATTATGAGATGAAATTATTGCGGGAAGATAGTATTTTATTTGTTTTTATTTGTGTAATGTCATGTAACAAAGTTTGTATATTCAGGAATCACTTTAATTAGTCAGGATTTATGTAAAATGCATTATATTAGGGACTCACAAATAAATGTTATGGTCAGTTGTGGGAAATGAAAACACTCTTCCGGTTTAATTATGTATTTTAGAAAATAATTCCTAATATGGGATTTAGAAATTATATAAATGGAATGGTTATAAATTTCAAGGTGTGAAATGGTGGTTAAATGATAAATATCTATGTTTTTTTAAAGTAGAATGGTTGGAATAGTGTCAAATGAAAGGTTTGTGATTATGCATGTTTAGTTTAATAATGTTAATCATAGCCCAAGATAGACATGGTTGATGGTAGTGATAAATATGTGACTATATCTATTGGTATATTGTTCATGGAGTGGGTTTTTTGTTAATAGTGAGTCTAGTTTTTTATAAACTACACAAACTATATTTTTTGTGTTTTCATATGTTTGTTTGTAATTATAGATAGATGCCACCAGGATAGTTTTTAGTAACTAGAAAATAAAAGTATATCACAGAGAATGATCCATTTGAAGTGGAAAAACTATCCTCATTGATTCTAGGTAATATGGGGGAGAGAAGATCCATGAGAATATCCCTCATTATATATAGTTTATAGAGAGAGACCCAGGGTGGGATGAACCAAGTATATTTGACTAGACAATATAGTTTCAAATGTAGCACTCTAAAACCCTTTTCAAAGAGTGCTAAACTCAAGATGCAGAGTTCTTGATAGAGTCAATCTAGATGATTTTGGACCGCCTAGATACTCATAAAATAGGGTTATGTTTGCATTATATATTCTCCGAGGAATAACGAAACACTGGTTGTATATTTGGGTTTTGAAAAAGAAGGAATATTGAATGTTATAGAAGGTTTAATAGGAAATGGTTTTGGATCATTGTTATCAAGATACTTTGATACAAGAGGGATCTATGGAATTTATTATGCTGACTCACATGACTATATCCCTAATGGATTATATTGTCCACTTAACTAAAATTAAATTTCTTTTTCCATCATTGGTAAGGGATGAGGTATAAATGGTGGTATGATTTCGGGATGGAAATAAATGTGAGATCAAGTACCAAGTGAATATATTTCATTTAAATAGGTTTTGAGAGGTGATGGATTAGCTCCTCAATTCGTTGGGGAACCTGAAATAGGATTATGGTGGTTGAAATTGGGTTTCATCTGGAAAATCTAATGGTGGAACTTATGATAATATAAAACATCAATTTGAGAGCATTCAAAAGGGTGGAATTGGGATGAATAGTCACGAGAGGGGTTCAATCTCTCAAGATAGTGATCAGTTGTTCTGTTATTTATGTGGTAGGTTGGTACACATTCATGACCATTCTCCCCGACCACCAGTTGAGTTTTCGGTGTGTTCCAGTATGGGACTTGTATAGAGTTTCTTTAAAAACCCTCTATAGGTTGGTAGTGATGGAGTATCAAGACTGGTATAGAGTTCATCAAGGGGGTATACTACCATATATCATAAAGGAAGTTGGAGTTCTACTAGACTTACTAGTTAGGGTGGAAGACATGGTTCTCTAAGGAAATAAAGTTCATATCAGTAGGGTGGTGAAGTTCTAGGAACATAGACAAGAAACCAAGGTAGGGTAACACGATAGTTTCATATTATTTAGTTATCTTAGGTTGGTAGCGAGGTGGGACCATCGACTATTCTAAGTACAATTCTAGTATCTTTTTCAGTTTCTAACACGTTATGGGATATATTAGCCTCACAATCATTTATATATTCTTAGTTTTTAAGCATTTTCGAAATAGTTGTAGAGTATATATTTTGGGTGATGTCGATCCTCATGCCATTAGGGGTGTGAATGGAGGTTTTTATCAGTGTATGGAGTGTTACCTTGAGTTTAGTGGTTATTATCTCATTTGGGACTTGTATATTATTGAGATGAAATTTTTTGACATGATATTGTGGATGGAATGGGTGATTTTATAATAGGATAAAAATGATTGTTACCAAAAAAGAGTCAGTTTCACATCTCTTGAAGGTAACATTTATGTCCATTACAGGGAATAAGGTATCTTAGTTGGCTGTGTAAGGCCAATTCAACTGCAACTTGGTGGTATCATGGAAAAAATTGTTCATATTTTCATATATGATGGTGGAGTGGAGAATGATTTCTTAGATCCTATAGAGGATCAGTTTTAGGACGTGTTTCCTGAGACAAATTCGGCATTACCACCTAAAAGATATGTCGAGTTCATGACATAGATGACACTTGGAGTTGTGTAAATATATATTCCACAATATAAAATGTAACTAGAATATCATTAATATATTAAAAATTAGTTGTAGGATTCCTAGGATAAGGTATTCATCAATCCAAGTATGTCTTCTTCTGGTTCTCTTGAATTATTTTCTAACAAGGAAGATGGAACATTATGTTTATGTGTGGATTTGAAATAATTGAATCTAATGATGGTTAAGAAACAATATTCAGTTCTACACATTAATGATATATTTGACCAGCTAAAGGGTGGTTGGGTGTTTTCCAAAATTGATATGAGGTTGGGGTATCATCATTTGGAGGTGAAACCTTATCATACACTATAGACTTATTTTAGATTGAGGTATTGTTTGTATGAGTTCATTGTAATTCCATTTAGGTTGACAAACTCTACTATTGTGTTTAGGGATTTGATGACCCAAATCTATCACCCATACCTGGATTATCTTTTGGGTGTTTATGTAGATGAAATCTTGGTGTATCACTACTGAAAAATTATCTTTTAACAGAACTAGAAATTGCCTTTATCAGTGCTAGAAATTCATTGAATAGATGGGCGAGGTTAAAATCCCAGGTCTTTTAAAATTAATGAAAAAGTGCTGATAAAGGGGACCGTTATTGGTGTAAAAAAATCTAACAAATAGGACCACTATCATCACTTTTTTAGCACTGATAAAGGACACCGTTATCGGCACTTTTATTTAGCACCACTAAAGGAACCATTTATCAGTGCTTATAAAAGACGCGATAAAAGGTCTTTTATCAGCACTTATAAAATCATTGATAAATTATCTTTTTTTAGTTTTTTAAAGGTAATGCTTTGGTCAATGACCAAAGAACAATTTATTGATAAGTAAAAAGATTACAAAAGTTGGAAGGATTGTATTTTTTTACAATCTCTATCAAACAGATATAATAAGTCAGCTTGGAGAGTGTCTAGCCAAGTCATGCTCTGATGTACTCCTTTGTTAGAAAGAGCATCTGTAACAACATTCGCTTCACGGTAGGCATGAGTAGGTATTTAATGAATTCCATGGAGCGAGTTCAGAAAATTCATCCAAATAGTTTTAAGCGGCCAGACAAGATGAGTGTTGCCATTCCAGATGGCATGAACGATAGTGGTAGAATCACTTTCAATCCAAAGCTTTCTCCAACCTCTTTGAAGCGAAAAATCAACTGCATGGATGACCCCCAGCACTTCAGCCTCCATAGATTAAGAATGTTTACATCCAACATAGAAGCAACCCTAACACTGGCCACCTGAGTCTCTAAAGATGTCACCACAACTAGAAGATCCTGGATTTCCTTTAGAAGAACAATCAACATTCACTTTGATCCATCCTGGCATCGGTGATTTCCAGAATACATCAAAGGAACGTTTGGGCTTTGGGTATATTCTAGGCACACGGAGATGACGAAGGATCTCAACATCACCAACTGAGTTGTTGCAACAGTCATTTTGAATTGAAGCAGCTTCATGAATCGCAATAAGAATCTGAGATTTTCTAGCATTGAGACTAAATGAGTGTTTATTGTGAATAAGATCATTTCTAACGTAACATATCTCATGCAGGAGTTCTTCCACCGCCACAAGAAAAATATTTTTAACTTGTAGAGAGGCTTCATACCTAATGAATTTTTTTAAAAACAAACAAATAGAGTCAGATAAGGGTCATATGCAATTAAATAATTCAAGAACATAATTCCATAAAGCAGAGGCCGTCGCACAAGACAAAAAAAGCTAATCAACATCCTCCCTGTGCTTATTACACAAGTGACACTTAGAGCTGAGTTGTATGCCAAAAGTTTGCAGAACGGCTTCAGTAGGAAATCTATTAAGAGAAATGTGCCAAATAAGGGTGATCCTAGAAGGTTTGATCCAAGGATTGTTAAATTTACTCACCCATTGATAATTAGAATCATTTCCAGAAAAGTTATGCTTATAGTAGTTTTTAGAGTCCAGGATGCCATTTGATGCAGGTTCCTAAACAAGAAAGTCATCGTTAGAAAGGGTGATTATCAATGATCTGTGCAATATTGTTAGGGAGGTCATGCCTATGAAATTTTAAGACATCCTTTATCCTTTTTTAGTGATCATTGAAACATTGCTAAAGTTGACCTTTATCAGCTCTTTTTAAATCCCTGATAATTGGTTCCTTTATCAATACTTTTAAAATCACTAATAAAGTTTCACATTATAGTGTGATATAACATTACACTACAACACCGCTGAAATGTCATGTAACGGCACACTAAAATACAAAAAACACCCCTGATATTAAAAAATGTCCCAAAATAGGATTTAAATGAAATGAAATTTACAACAGAAACAAAAAAACACTATATGATAGATATTTCAAACATTGTATTATATAATTACAAAAATAAAAATTATTACATACAATCAAAAACATCAATGTTCCTTTGCTTTTTAATCCTGACTTCACTCATGCTATTTCAGAACAAACAACCCATGATTGAGAAAAATAATACACATGTAGAGGAAAAAATATAGGGTATATAATAATACAAATAAATAAATTAAGGGAATGTGATAATTTTACTAAAATTAATGTCAATTTTAAATAAAAAGATACCCTTAGACTCATACCGGTCACACGGTGCATCAGATTGATATGTGTATGATTCTAGCACATCTAAAATGACATATGGATCATTTTACTATGGTATAAAATCAATCTGAATGTGATTGCTCAGTTTTGAGTACGTTAGTTGTCTTTTTTACTAAAATGTCATTTTAAACTGGAAACACACACTTTTAACTCATTCCAAACAAAGCTTGTATTGGATTTATGTGAAATGGATTCCTACACATCACAAATGACTTATGAATTATTATCCCAAATTATAAACATAATATGAACATGTTTTGTTGTCTTTTAGTGAGTGACACTTTTTGAACAAAAATTTCAATTTTAAACAGATCACATACACTTTTAGTCATAACGGGCACATTGTATATTGGATTGAGGTGTAGATGATTCCTACATGTCAAAAATGACATATGGATTATTGTTGTAAATTTTCAAAATAATCTGAATGTGTTTGATTAGTTTTTAGTAGGATAATTTTCCATTTTACTGAAAATGATGAAAATTTTAAATAAAAAGACACACTTTGAGTCATATCGGTCACACCGTGCTTCTGATTGAGGTACAGATAATTACTACACATCCCAAATTACATATGGATCATTTTCCAAAATTTTCAAAATAATATGAAGGTGTTTGATCCATTTTGAATATGGAACATGTCATTTTTTACTAAAACAAAATTTTAAAATTGAAACGCACACATTGAATTCAACTGATAAGATTTTGTATCAGATTGAGGTGAATTGAATTCATATACATCACAAATTAAATATGGATATTTTTTCTAAATTATTTAAACAATTTCAATGATTTTTCATGATTTTGAGTTTCTTAGTTTGTCTTTGTACTAAAATTGATCTCAATTTTAAATATAAACATGCACATAGAGTTATACCGGTCATAATGTGCATCGGATTGAGTCGAGGAAGATTCATGCATGTCTTAAATCACTTTGGGAATATTGTCCTAAAGTATAAAAATAATGTTAATGTATTTTTTTGTTTTTGAGTAGGTCAGTTTTTTTTTACTAAAATTGATGTCAATTTTAAATAAAGACGTACATAGAGTCATACCATTCACACCATTAATCAGATTGAGGTGTGGATAATTCCTACATGTTCCAAATAACTTATGGAATATTTTCCTAATGTATCAAAAAAATATGATTTTTTATTAGTTTTGAGTACATAACATGTTTTTTAATAAAATTTCATTTTAAACATGAAACATGAACTTTGCCTCATATGGATCATATCGTGTATCAGTTTGAAGTACGACAAATTCCTACACATCACAAATGATATATGAAGCAATACCAAAAATTATCAAGAAACTCTATATTTGTTTGCTCATTTTTTAGTGAGTGACACCTTTTATTTTCAAATCTCGATTTTAAATTGAAAATAGGGACATTGAGTCATATCGAGAACATCGTGAATCAGACAGAGGTGTGACTAATTCTTACATGTCACCAAAGACTTATGGATTATTTTCAAAAAGTAAAAAAAACAATATGAATATTTTTTATTGGTTTTGAGTATGTGAATTTTCATTTTCACTAATATTAATGCCAATTATAAGTATATAGGAGTACTTGGAGTCATACCAGTCACATCAGGTGTCGGATTGAGGTGTGGCAGATTCCTACACATCCCAAAGTCTCATAACAATCAAAAATGTCAATTTTACTGAAATTTCCATTGAATATTTTTTCCAAACTACCAACATTACATGAGAAGATATGAAAAAACCACATCAATTCAACAACAAAATAATCCACCTATATATGAAAATAATTATTATGATTAATAAAAAAATAATTAAAAATAAATATGAAATAATACATTAATTATATGGAAAAATATTTTATTCTAAAAATATCAATATTACCTCTGTGATTGATCCATGTAGGGAACATAAAGGAATGTTATAAATTTCAACACTGTATGGGTGAGAGGATTTGAGGGAGAATAAGTTTATTGAAATTTTGATGCAGAATGTCATGTAAGAGAGATAGATCACCCTAACTCGAACAAAATAATCCACCGATATAGGAAAAAAAATTTATATGAGTAATACTAAAAATAAATAAATTAAACATAAATATGAAACAATAAATTAATTCTATGGACAATTATCTTACTATGAAAACATTAATATTACCTCTATAATTGAACAGGAGAAATGTCATTCCTCTTCCTACAAAGTTAGTGCAGAGAACAAGAAAGAAAGTGATAAATAAAACATTGTAGGGGTGAAAATTATTTTATAAAGAAGAATTATGTGGAATTTTTGGTGCATAATGGTATGAAAGATAGACAGGATGCCTCGAATCAAACAAAATAATACACCTGTATAAGAAAAGAATTATTATGTGAGTAATAGTTAAAATAAATATATTAAACATAAATATGAAAAAATAAATTAATTCTATGTAAATTGATTTTACTATGAAAACTACTAGATTTACTCTAAAATTAAGCATATACAATGTTGTTTCTCTTCCTAAAAAGTTAGTGGAGAGAACATGAATCAAGTTATAAATGAAAAACTATAGGGGTTAAAAGGTTTTGGTGGAGAATAATTTTGCGGAAGTCGTGGTGTAGAATGGAATGAAATATGGATAGAATAAGGAAACTAGAATAAAAGAATCCACTGATACATGAAAACAACTATTATGTGATTAATACTAAAATAAAATTAATTAAACATAAATATAAAAAATAAATTAATTATATGTATAATTTTTTTACTGTGAAAAAATCATGATTAACTCTATTATTGATCATATATAGTGTCATTTCTCTTCTTTTAAAGGAATGAGACACTAATAGAAATCTTAAAAAATAAATGAACACTACAAGGAATAATGAAAATTAAGTTAAAATTTCATTAAATAATTTTTTGGTAAAATAGATAATTTATATGGTAACAATACCTTTACATCTTTACAAAGGGATTACTTCATTATAGTTTGTTCTTCTGAATCATTGGTAATATCAATATGTGTTGAATACATTGTCTATAATAGTACTAAAACATTTAATTTAGATTATGTTAATACAGTAGAGAACATATAATGTTATGAGGAAAAACACAATATATTAAAAATAATTTTACCATCTCATTGAACACCATTAATTTTTATAAAATGGATCTAGGATTTTATTCTTCTATTGAGAATCCAAATCCCCTTTTTGTAGTCCCCTATAATAAAATAGAAATTTTCTACATTGGGACTAACATGAACTGATTGTGATGGCCCAATAAAAGGTTCATCCTTGATTGAATTTTCATTTGACTCCACATTTGTTTTAGTTTCCAACAAGATAATTGACAAATTCTTGTTTATTGTATCAAAGATATTAAATAATTTCAGTTCCAGTAATTCTATTACAATTGACTATCTATTTTCCCCTACTATAATAAAATTCCTCTTCACAAGGCCCATTTCATAAACTTTCACTCCATTGATATTTCTAACCCATTTTCAATGGAAAAGAAATACTTGAAATGTTATACAATTCAACTCATATATCTATTTTCTAATTCCAAAATATGATATATTTGGATAAATTGGATTTCTATCCTTGGAACCATATATGAGAATTGCTTCTACCACAAGAGTAACACCAATTTTTTTCTTCTTACTGAAGTTGTTTTGAATTTGAATTTGGATTTGCAGATAACTCCTTATAAATTTTAACACTAAAACATCCTATAAATTATGTATTATGTGTATTTGATATCCATCCATCATCCCTTGGTGGATTAATTCTCTAATAAATTCTTTGTGGGATCTAATTTATGGATCAACATATTTAATATTATGTAATATTTAATGGTGTGGTTTCTCTCACTCTGTCAAGGTAATGGTAACAACATGTATTATAGAAATCCCTTCTCCAAGAAGGAATTCACTGTGATGATACATTGGGAGACTGATTATTTCAACATCTGATAGGTAATCAGTATAGAATTCAATAGATTCTTCAATATTATATCATTATAGAATCCAACCTTCTGCTCGACTTCAATTCTTGACATACCACTTTAAAATATTCATATACCATTCAATGGGATGCATTTATTTTTAATGGACATAACCACATAGTTGAAACTCTTTAACTAAGTGAACCATTGAGTGGACCATTCTATCAATGAATAGTGGTGGTAAGAACATATCTAATTCACATAATATGACTACAATATTCTTATTCATGATATGAAACTTCTCCATGTGTACAACATTAATGCATATGGCTTTGAAAAAGATGTTGATTATTGTTAAGGTATGTCATACATTTTGAGGAAAGATGAAACATAAAGCAACATTTGTTAAATCTTTCATCCAAAAAAATTCATATGATTTTAGTCATTTTATCTTTAAATTAGTCATTGAATCTATATTATTAATATTTTATTAAAACCCTTTTAGAACATTTACACTTGTAAGGAAAAGGAAAAATTTCTCTTTTTCTCTTTGGATTGAGTGTAAGTTATTTGACGAAGAAAACACTACCTTTTACCCTTCATCGTTGACAACTCTTCTCTTATACCTATTTTAATCAATACAACCTAGCATAGATGACATATTTCATTTTTATACAATCATTTAATAACATGCTAATAACACTATCAAATACATTTTTTTCTATATTCATGATATCAAAAAATGTCTAACATACAAAAAAACCAACAAGGAAATTAAAATAAAATTGATCTCTTCATCCAACTGGATTTTGTTAAGTCTTTCAAAAATAGTTTACCAAAACCAATGTCAACATATTTTACATTATTTTATAGTTGATCACTCATTACTAGAGATTGTGTTATACCTTCTTTAAAATTCCCATTGAATGTTTTCATCTAGGATCGATATTTATGTCATCAAGGTAAAAATATCCGATGTCCTAAAAACAAAGTCTTTAAGAAAGGTTCCAACCGAACTGATTATGTGTCTTTTCACAAATGGGACACCCCATAATTCCTTTAATACTATAGTCTGATAAATTTATATAATCGTGGAAGTCATTTATCATTCCATACAACATGGAAATCAATGTGAATTATTTACTTCTATGACCATCATACATTGTAACACATGTATCCCACATCAACATCAGATATCCAATCAATGGATCCAAAAATAAATATGTATCATTAACAGATTTTTTTGGTCCAATTATAATCCATGACAATAAGAACTATTTACACTTCATTCATAACCATTAAAGAAAGTTATAATTTACTTACATAATGGGCCATGTATTGTGAGTACTACTCTATACAACAAAAGAATTTTCTCAATATATAGATAACACAACATGTAAGTTTCTTGGGTCATTTTTAAATTCTAGAAACCCGTAATAAATTTTATTCTATTGGGGAGAATGTATTGGATGACATAAGTTCTTATCTTTAATTCTGGTATCTACATGCCATGTTAATTGTCTCATGGATTCCTGAAATCTATATAGTCTTCTAAACTATGGAATGTTACGAAAGTACCATACATATTTATAAGTACATGATTCATTTTCTTGTATCGATCATCACCACAAATAAAACATTTTATGTGTGATTAATTTTCCTTCAAAAATAACATGAAATCATTTTGAAAGGCAAGTATATGTTTAAAGATCATACCCATTGAACATAACATTATTTTGGAGACATATGTTCAGTATAGTGGTTCATTTTCTTCTGGTAGTATATCATTATTTAGACCATTTTATTCTATAAAGTCGGTGTCACTTTTTCCACTGACATCTTTTAAATTATATAAATCCAATACAGATGACAATGTAATGAATTTATTGCAAGTAGTACAGAATGGATTCATGGAATATCTATTTAACTCCTCCAACAACATTGTAAAATCATGAAGGTCATCTTAAATTTTCATTATCATTTCTTCCATGTCATCTCCATCATCATTTACAAAGTTATTCATATCAAATGATTCATAAACCGTAGTATCATCCTAATAAATGTCTACGTTAATTGTTTCCCCATGTTTAGTCCAAAATTTGTAGCTTTGATCTATTCCATGACAAATCAAATGTTATTCCAAATATTTTAGAATAATTTTTCTTGAATAAAAGTAATGTAAACTCAGCAAATGAATTTTAAAAGGGTTGTCTGCATGCCCTCTTGCAAACATGAAGAATTCTTTAACTCTATCTTCACACTTGTTTGTCAAAAAAATAGAGTGAATAAATTTTCAATTCATACACATACTATTGGGTTCGTAAAATATTAATTTAATACAATATATAAATAAATACATATAATATATTCGTTATCAAAGGTGGAAGTTATAGAAAATTCTAATAAGTGACACTCAACATTTGATCGTTTCAAAGAATTTCATTATGTTGAAGAAAATGGGTAGTTGGATTTAATAAGTGAATTACTTTACTATAAAAAGTTTTATCCTATGAATTCATTCAAAGGTGAAAGTTATAGACAACTCATCCTCATCACTTCCTCTCTCAGACATTTATCATTGCATCTTATTGTTTGACACATCCTTCATCCCTTATAGACATGCACCTAGGTTTCATAAAATACTCTATGAGGTACTAATCCGTAGGATGACTAATGCTCAAGTAGTAAGAGCATCATAAAATAGATGGGGGATGAGTTTCAAGTATCAATTTGAAATAATTTCTATTCAGGAGATGAATGTGATGTGGATGATAGTTGTCTATAAATGAGATGGGTGATGAGTATAAAGAAAAAATTTAAATAATTTCTAATATATATTTTTTTAACTTCCATTATATTTTTTGAAATAAGTGATTTAGAAACGTAAGGAACTATTACATTTACAATTAAAGGTATATCAAATATCTGAAAACATATCAAGACTCTTGGGAAGTCATATCACCACACTGACCTGTCCCATGGGTTTTTAGAGAAGTTTTCACATCAGATCAACCCATCTAAAGGATTATAGGGAGGCCAACTATTACCCATTGACCCATCCTTAATAGTCTAGGGAGGTCTATAAATAACTTGACATAATGAAATAATGCACATCGATAAGTTATATCACAAATGAGGGAGAAAAACACACCAACCCATGAAACATATATCACATACAAATTTAACCATATATAAATAAAATCGAATTAATAATAAACATAATTACAAAACAAATTAAAATTTAAAAATTATTTTTAATTTAAATAATTATAATCTTCTCTTAATTTGGGAATCTATAACCATAATTTTTGAATAAATAATTATTAAATCACCATTACATTATACGTTATGGGGAATAATATAAATAGATAGAAATATATATACTTAAATATATATATATATATATATATATATATATTCCCCCAGATTCTAGCTCGGTCGTTAGAGGCTCTATGGGGTCTTAGTGAGGTTTTGGGTTTGAGTCTCGCTGAGTTATTCCATGTTGGTGTAGAGTATGATTTTCTTGGTATTTTACCACCTCCCAGAACTATTGTAATTATATATATATATATATATATGAAATCAAATTAAATTGATAAAAAACAATGTAACACTTACAATATAATATCAAAACATAGTAAAATAAATACAGCCACATACTAATTTATAAAATATAGATCCATTGAAAATAAATAAATATGGTATCACCCATACTAAGGATTCTCTTAAAGTGAAACAACATAATTCACAGAAAAAATTTTTGTAAAACCCATTAATCAAAAATATTAAAATAGAATTAAAAAAAATAAAATTCTTTGCATGAATTGTATAAAATAATATTATATTGTTGCTTTGCTGCAATCTGAGATTGAGAATTAGTTTTGAAAATCACTTTGATCATTCATTTAGTGTTTTTATATCCAAAAACCCATTTTTTATAAAGTGGGATACATATTAATTTAACTGTTTTATCTATAGACCAATGTTGATTCTCTAAGATTTCAGAATAGTGAAAAAAATTAAGCTTACTGGGCAAGATGGGGTACAGATGTAGACAGTGACAAAAATTGATTCAAACAAATAATTTTAAAAGGAAAAAAAAATACATCCAAATCAATATTATATCAATCAATGGATTATAAACAACTTTTTATGTTCATAATATAAAAGAAAAATAGTATAAAATAACTAGACAACAAATAACTCATGACATCATCGAACAAGAAATAAAAAAACCCAAATAAATACACCCAAAGAAAATCACAAGGCCAGCCTCACTAGGTTGAAGAAAATCCACTTAAAACCCTTAACTACAAAAGAACATTGGATGCCCGATGATTTTCAAGAAACTGGAGGTAGTCGGGTGGTGTGATTCGAGCTTCGATTGAAAAATGAGGAGCACTGGTAGTGGGTAACTTCCATAGAATTCTTCTTATATTGGGATGGGTTAGCAAATGGTTTGTGTTTTTCAAATTGATCGGGACACTTTTATCAGTGCTTAAAAATAAGTGCTAATAAATATACCTTTTATCAAATCTTAAGTAATAAGCATTGTTAAAATCCATATTTATCAGCACTAAAGTTTTAGCACTGATAAATATTGATTTTATCATCTCTTTTTTTAGTGTGGAAGAAGCCTAAACTTTATCAATATAAAAAGTGCTGATAAAAACCTACCTTTATTAGAAATTATTACTTAACCACTAACAAAGGATTTATAATTATAATTATAAATAAAAAATGTAAATATATATATACATAACAAATATATATAAATATAAATATAGTAAATATATTCATTCATAAATATATTTATTATAATTTTATAATTATTTATTTATAATTAAATATATATCTATATATATCTATATATTTAAAAAATAATATTTATAACTAATTTTAAGTGAATTCATGCATATATGTTAAAAATGAGTGATATTGAAAAAATTAAAAATAAGTAAACATTAACAATATTGAAAATATGGATAAGTTTTGTGTGTGTGAGTTGTATATAAAAATGCAGTAATCAAGTATATGTGAAATAAATATAACACACATTTGATCTTTGTTAAATTAAAAAATCAAATGACACCTTCAATTATATGTCCATTACCCTATGCAATTATTTAGTATTTTTTATTTATGTTAATTTTTAATTATATTCCATTATTCACTAAATATATTGTTATTTAATAGAAAGTGCATAAATATTTTTTAATATATAAATCAAATATATATACATTAATATATATCTATATATTTAATATATAAAACTTATTATCATTAATTATCATAATTATCTAATTAATAATGTTTTTAATATTTAATAATCAATAATCATTTTATTCATTTTTATCAATTATTATTTAATTAATAAAATTTGAAATATTTTTTTAATAAAATGATTCTTTATTTTTTATTTATTTTAAAAAAAAATATTTATTAGGACCATTATTAGCGCAGAAAAAAATCTATCTTTATCATTACTAAAAATAAAGCACTGATAAAGGGTTCCCTTTATCAGCACTAAGAAAAAAGTGTTGATAAAGGGAACTGTTAATCAGTGCTAAAAAGCATTGATGAAGGTTCTATTTATTTATGCCATAAAAGTGATAATAAAAGGATAAATTTATCATCGCTTTCTTTAGCACTGATAAGGATGGCATTTATCAGTTGTTTTTTAGTGTTGATAAATACCAGTGAAATTAATGGCTGATTTTATTGTTGTTTATACCAAGACACATGAATATCATTACACTCATCATGATATTATATTGGTTACACTAAGAGGGAATTTACATAACTTGAAGTTATAAATGTTCCATTTCTGCATTCAAAAAGTAAATTTCTTTGGTCACATTATCTCAGAGGAACGTATTTTAGTGGACCAAGAGAAAGTTCAGGCAATTATTTCATGGGGGAAACCAAATATTATTTTCAAAAACTACATATTTTTTGGCCTAAAGGGTTATAATAGTAGGTTTATCAAACACTTTTTATTCTTGGAAGTTCCACTCCCAGGTTTGATCAAGGAGGGTACGAGGATTGAGTGGTCTGAATCATGTGAGAATGTGTCACAACCCATGTCATTAAGGTTTAAGAAAAATGATAGAAATTTATTTTTTTCACTTGGGGGAATTCAAGAGGAAATGGTAATTTAAATATTCGTGATATTTTGGACAGTTTTTCTTACCACTTCATTGGTCCTAGAATTGGGTGTTTACCCTAAAACAAGAGTTTGATGGAATTTTGATCAGTTTTAATTTTGGAAAAATATTTAATATATAATTAATTAAAAATTATTTATTAATGTGTTTTTGTTCAGTGATATATTCTATTTGGAGTGTCTTATTCTAATTTTTAATTCTATATTGAGTTCAAAATGGGGGTTTTTTCTTAGCCAGGGCATAACCTTGCATTGGGAATTAGGGTTATATTGTGACCCTTTTTTTATCTCTCATATATTTCATTTCCTTCTTCTTTCTTTTATCTTTTTTCTATTTTCTTATTTCTCCCCGGTGTTTCACACACACCCAAATAGGGATTACTTCTACTAAGATAGAGGATTGGTATATGAGAAGTATATAAGAGGGATAGAGAGCTTGTGTCACGTTGGATCATTGTGTGGTGGTTGTGAACCATGAATAGGATCTAAGCTTTGGTGGTTTCTTCCCATAGGTAAACCCTTTTTAATTTTTTAATCATAAATACCCAAAGTGTGGTTTTTTAATGTTTTAAAAAAACGCACTGTTGGGGACCCCTTAGGGGTCGATCAGGTGGTTTTATGTAAAGTCAAAGATTTTCAAGAGGTTCAGAGGGATTTTGATTGTGGAAATCCAAATTATAATGTGTTTGATTTGATAAAAACATTTGTTTTTTTATTTATATTTAGGTAATATGGACATTTTATAAGTGCGCATCATGTACTTACAGTACATATTTTGTAATTATACATGGAAATGTGGTTGAGTACTTGGGTATGCAAAAAATTGGGAATTACATGTCATGTACTCAGGGTACACCCCATGTAGTTGTACTTGGCCATATAGTCATATACATGGGATGATGGATGTTTTGAGACTACACATAATGTTTTGGGAGTACACACCATGTAGTGGTACCTTCCCATGTGGTCATGTACTTGGGTAGAAGCCTCATATGAAGGGAAATAGATGTGTTATAGTACATTGGTAGAAGTCAGGCCTATGTTCCAGTACTAGGTAGACCATGGGTGTTACTTAATCATATGGATGTACATGAACAATTGAACCTTCCAAGGTGAACACTATATACTTGGATGTACACACAGTGTACTTTTTCTAGAAAATATGTTTGGATGTCTTTGTACCCTGGGATTAGAATTGGACCTGTGGGTATTCTATTCTGAGTGTTTATCCACGTTAATCATAGGGGTGTAATCCATTCATCATTTAGTATAATATTTCATAGTCGTTTGGGATAATATATATTTTGGAGGATTCCTTCTAGGTTTTTGTTCTAGGATCCTCTTGGGGGTTCGGTTTTGTATTGGGAGGCCCATGTAAGGATGAGCTCTTATTGACCACCATGGCTTGAGGATGCTACGTGATTTTTATCAGTGTTGATTAGATAGATTATGGTATATAGGATTGAGTGCCTTATTGGGTGTTTTTACCTAGTTGGTTGAATGTTGTGTAGTCTAGTAGGAGCCATGGGGCTAGGACATCATGGGATGTTGATTATGGTTGGGTGTAGTCGAGTAGAGTTCGATATTTGTCTCAGGGACCTATTTGAGGAATTCCCTTTTGAATAATATTTCTTGAGGTTTCCCTTATGTGTGGTGTTTCTTGAAGCTTCCTTCCGAGGTGGGTGTTCTATGGGTTTGAGCTGCGAGTCAATCCGTACTTCCTTTGGGAACACATAGCCTAATGGTTATTTGTAATTAGGGATCCCCTTATAGGGTTATGAGGCATGAGTTGAGGTTTTTTAGAGGATCCCCTTGTATAGTGTCTTGTTTTTATTGAGGTTTTGATAACCATGGTGGATAAATTTTATTTGGAAGGCTTTCGATATGATTGGTCCTTCTTTTAGTGGTTTTGGTTGGTGGGTGTAGGTGTTAGTCAAACTTACTGTTTGAGTTGTGTCTTAGAGGTTTGAGGTTTTCATTCTTATTGACTGGGTGATAGAGGAGACATTTATTAAACTATTGGATATAAAATTATACCTGAGTTTTATCATGTTTCTCCCATTTTTTGGTTGGTTATTTTCAATGAGGTAGGGTTAGTGATCTAATGGAGGACCTAGGTCAGTGTACCTACCATAATTAAGATTATTTCCCGAACTATTTTTCATGGACCATGGAGGCTATAACACTCACAGGGCCCAGTTTATATGATTCTAAAGCCTATTCAAGTATCTTGGTGATTCTTTGATAGGTTTTTTCATCCAATCAGGTTCTTTGGGATTTTTGGGCATGGTAGAATACTCTTGAGGATGACAGGGTGTCCCTACCATCCGTTCATATCATTCCATTGGAATCCTACCATACAATAGATATGATTCTGTGTTTATACTCATGGGACGTGGATCTAGGGTACTGAATTCATTCTTTTCCTTTCTTTAGACTTTGTATCTCCTTTATGATTAGGAAGATGTACTTGATGTTATATATGTTCAATCCATGATTAGTAATTGTTCAAGTTCATCCAGAGTGAGATTAAATTTACCTACAGGTGTTAGCATAGAACCTGAGGTTTGTTGGTTTCCTTTATGGTGACCATTTTTCTGTATTTAATTTCATTATTTATCTTTTATGACAGTATTCATGTTTTAATGGGCTATACATATATGTGTTACAAGAACATGTTATGACAACATATGTTATGACTAGCATTGGGGGAGCCCTACTGAGTTTTATTTCTCACCCCTGCACATGATTCTCAGTGTATGTATAAGCCTTATTTATTTTTTCAAAATTATAATGCAACATAGTGGATTTGGTGGAGGCCCAATGTTTCATATTTGAATAGATCTACTCATGTGGACTCTGATATTCTTATTGGAGATGTCCATAAGTCAAGGATACTGGTTATGTAGTTTGTCTTGGAGTAGTAGTTGATCCTTGTGCATTTATTTTCATTTACTTTTATCAAAAATATTTTCATACGAGTGTTTGAACATTTTATTTTTACTTTTACCTTGAGTCTATATGTTTTATTCCATTTATTACACCTTATTTAAGATATTTATTTACTTTTGTGCACTCTGATGCTCATGGATGTGTATGAATTTAGTTTATTTATGTTATTTTCATACTCTGATTTGAGGGAATAGAATCCTCAATGTGTCCTTTAATTCCCTCATGAATAGTTTTCAACCTCTAGACTATGGGGTGTCATTATTAAGGCCTTTCTGTGGGTTGGATCAGGTGACATATCAAGTTAACCTTGGTTAGTTCATGAAAAAATGGCATCATATGTTTTTTTCTTTTTTCTTTACTATTTTGGGACTCAGCAGACAATAAATATAGGAATTGGTCGGATCTTATTGTGGATATCAGATTGGAAAATCATTAAAACCTATTTTCATAACAATCATATATTTCTAGGGGTTTTAGATATTTGTTCTTGGTTTTCAAAATTACGTTTTTGTGATTTTCACCCTGAGCGATGCACCTGTGTTTCTGGGTTTTCATGATTTATGATTTTTTAGATCTTTTCTATATAGAAAGAGGCATAGTTACATGCATCATACTAGGAACATTGGATACATATTCTTGTATGTTTTTGTTTTAATGAAAAGTGTAGGTTCATTTGTTTAATGTTTCAATAAATTCTTATACAGTGTTACCATATATAAGTACTTAGTGGAATTATCCTCAATTGAACCACGAGTACTTTCTTTCTAGTTGAAGGTCATGTGGATATCATCAGTAGGTTTTCTCTAGTGCTAGATATTCATTCCATTCACTAAGGGATTTAAGGAAACCTTTTTGGGTTGTTGAAGGCTTTATGATTCCCTTCTATCCCTGGTGGTTGGATCTATAAAATAAAGGAATCTTGAAAGTTGTTTGGATTGGACTCAAATTTCCCAATGGATGTAGTAGCTGAGAGACATTTTTTGTGATGGTGAGGATTCCATGGTCTTTTCTAGTGGATCTATTGTGGTTTCCTGGCAGGTTTGAGAAGGATGTTTTGGTTTTTGTATGGCACTATTGGTTTTAGTTGTGCTTTTGGATGTGTAGTGGGATCATGGTTAGGTGATCATGGTTTTGGATCAATGATTGTTGGTGGGTTGGTCATGTTTTGGATCTTGGAATGAGTGATATTCCTTGATTTTTTATTATGAGTATTGGGTGTGCTCTAGTTGGTGGAACATGCATTCATGAGAATCTTGATCAGTTTTTTAGGTGTTTTAGCTTAGGTAAATTAGATAACAATTCATTTTAGAATGATTTTCAATAAGGAGGTTTCTACAGAATCACTCTACATTAATGAGGATTGTGTTGGTTAACATTTCTTTTAGTGAAGGTCCTTATTGAGAGAAGTCATGTTCATTCGGGTTATGTGATGTTCGGGTTGTTTTGTGAGGTCCATGTTGGTGGATATGTGTAATAGAAAGCCTTATTTTTGGGAGTACACTATAGTCATAGGTAGTGTACCTTATTTTTAAATTTTAATTTAGTGTAGATTTTTCATTCCAAGTGATCTGGGAATGGATTGTGGTTGGTGTTTCTTATTGCCACTCGAGGGTGAGTGGTTTCTCAATCCCTAGATTTTTCATTTAGTAGTGGATAGAGCATGGTGATTAGAGTTTTTTTCTTGGTTAAAGAATGATAATAGGGAGAGTATAACGGTAGGGAGTATCATATAGGCCTTAGGTAAATTTTCCTTATTTTGGGACTTTTTTAGTGCTATGAGACTGATCTTTGGACAACCATTGTTGCCATGGAAGTACCAATGTTCAAGGTGAAGCTTGATTATTGGATAACCTCCTAGGTTTCATGGGGGGATAGAAGGGATAATGGTGGGGATCTTATCACATAACATGTCATGATGCTTTAAAAAAATAGGGTACATTTTAATTTTACCCTCAGGTGGTGTTTGAGGGAAATGATGGAAATTTATCCTATAGTGACACGTGTTTTTTTACAATAACATTAAATTATATTTTTGGAACACATAAAACATTTAAAAAATAAACACCCAAAGACTGTAAAAATATATTTACTTTAGAAATATGGAAACATTGACACTGATTCATAAGTGGGGTAAATTATCTCCCACTAGGTTCTTCTTGACTAACACCCTTCTTAGACACATAAAACATAATACATATCTTTATAACCTAGGGAAGTAAACCTAAAAAGGAGTCATATAAAATTCTAAATAAGGGTAAACAAGAGACATATGTAAGAATAATCATGATAATAATGGTATGATAACATAATCTTGAAAATAGAAGATCATACCCTGCATATCAAAGATTATATACATGAATCATGGGAAAAGACTTGGATGTTCATAAGACATGAATCATAATGAAATAAATAACATAAGCCATAAAAGCAGAACATTTGAATAAAACATGGAATTTTGGTAGACACATAATCATATAATATGTTTTCCATTGTAGGTACGGCAATGAAACCAAGACTGTCTTAGTAGTTTGTGTTCACTCCCCAAATCATCTAGGTAGTCATTGTTCACTCACCTGGCTATCTTAGTAGTAGTATTTCACTCGTCATACCATCTTTGTAGTTAGGTTTTTCCCAAATGGAAATATTATTATTCAAGGTTCACTCTTAAGACCATATTAGTCTATCTCATTAGGTCAAAATCTATACCCATTTCATTTTAGGGAGATATAGGTCTCACCCATCACATAGTGAAACCGTACATACATTTTCCAAAAGATCATAAATAATCATATCATAACCCATGAAATGAAATGGATATTATAAACATGTAATATTATAATAACATGTGTAAAAATAAAGGTTTCATAATCATTTCATCATAAACATAACTCGTGAAGTGTAGCGGGTTGCAGAATCATATAACCTATGAAAAAGAAACAAATTCCATCAACATCATGCCATTAGAATAAAATATATTCAACGAAATAATATAAAAGGAATATTTGAATAATTTCCCTAGAAAGGCACCAATAACACTAATGGATGTTATCTTAAATTGGAAATAATTTTGAAATATATTTTAAAAAATTTCTTGAGGGAAATATCCATTCTCTATCGAAAATTGATTTTTAAAACATAAAAATTTTGAAATCATTTTTTCTTTGAAAACAACATTGAAAAATTATATTGGAATCATTAAAACTCATAAAAGTTTTTTAAATCATTTTTTCCTTTAAAATGGGCTTCAAATATATTTGGAAATAAATTTTAAAAATATTATTTTTTAATACAATATATTTCTGATTGAAGAGAGAGACGATTAGATTTTACTTAAAACATTTTCTTAAGTACCAAAGAGTGGTAAAATGGTACTAATACATGATGATCTCTTGAATAAATATAGGATAATAAAATTCATGAGTTTTCTTGAGAGATGTATCATAATATTTTATCAATGAAGCATAATCATTAACAATCTCAAAAAAATGACGAGATTTTTTATATAAACTCTTACTACGTGTTACTTGGGATCATACTCCCCATGTAATAAAAGGAAATTATGTGATGATTAAAATATCATAAAAAGAATTAGATTCATTATATAACATGTGAAATGTAATTATATACACCTCAAAAAAATGTAGGTGTTTTAGAAAACATCTATCTCAAAAAAGGGAGATTGATACAAAACTGTCTTTCGAATTTGGTAACCTTTGAAACTTAAACCGCAAGAAAGAAAGATAAGAAAATGTATAGGTGAATAAACATATATTTAATTATAATATATATAAAATACATTCATGTGTTTTACTTACACCACACAAAATAAGGGAGTGGTGATTAAGGCATGAATCTCATGAAAATAAAAGTGAGATGAAATTTCTTTAACTTGTGTCTTGACTCTCATCATACTAATTAAAAACACTGGTATAGTAAATATAAATTTATTATACATATTTTAAAGAGACATATTATTATATATCATACCATTTATGGTTTTATTGTGACCTTATATTACCCTCTTGTTAACAATCCTATGTTATGGTTTCACTTTGGGTAATATTTGTTTTGTTCTTCGCATGTGTCTAAATTTGTTAGATATTCAGTCCTTATAATTATATCGTGATTAAAAAATGTAAAAATTGATATATATATATATATACATATATAATTTATATTAATTATATTTTAATTAAAATAATCTATATAATATATATGTATGAAATGGAATACACCATTCAAGGAGACATAAAGTCGTACGTACGCATGAATGTTGTTTGAATTTTAATTATTGTATTGAAAGAAATAAAAAATGAAATATATGTATATATGTATATAATAAAATTATAGTAGAATTATAATGTTATATATGTCATATAATTTCACTAAATTCATCCTTAATACATTCCATGTAGTGTGTGAATGTACCACATCACTTTGACGGGGCGATAGTCCACACATTATCAAATGAAATTATCGTATTTAAATAAAATGAAAAGTAAAAATTATTTGCTTTTTAGAAATAATAATTAAGTTTAATACATAATAAATATAATATATTACATACATAAATATATTTTCCATCATAATTCCCACCATGAGAGGTGGTAATGGAAAAAATGAAGAATCATTGATTAGTGAGCCATTAATTCACCGTATACGTAAATAGTATGTTTGCTAGCCATTAGATGAAGGTGTGATTAAGTGTATGTATAAACCATAATATAACAAAATCCTAGTATATTTAAGATATTTTATTTGTTATAAAAAAATTTAATAAAGTTATTGGAGGTGGTGGAGAAATAATATAAAATAAAGGTGCTTGAGAGAAGACATTACCTCTTAATCAAGTAACTCCAACAAAAAGCATTCCTTGGATTAATTTACTACCAAGTGGAAGACTATATGAATAATGGAGGAATTTTGGGAAGTACATTCGGAATATAATTGAAGATACTAAGTGTTTTTATAGGTGTGAATAAGTGGGAGAGGTGGTGGCTTTTTATATGGAAGGGAAAGGACACACTTGTATTTTTTTAAATGAGTAAGGTGTACCCATGTTCTAACCTAAAAAAGTCATAAAAACTATACAAATTATATACTTTAAGGTTAATGGAATAATTTAGTCAATAAAATGGATTTTGGACATGTTTTCTAAGTCATATTGAGTCTTAAATTTAAGGTTTAGTCTTTAATTAAGCTTAATTTTACATTAATCGATATAATTAATTTTAATTACATTCACTAATATTTATGGTCAAAACTATGTTGAACTTATTAGAAATTATATATTATAATTATTAATTATATGGATTCCATTTTTCCAAATTCCAATCATAGAAGTGGCATATGTTAATTTAAAAATCATCCCGCTAACGGGATGATAATGCAGGTTTTTTAAGTAGAAATGATCAAAAGTTTGATATATTTTTTAAATTTAATTTCAAATTTAAATTGATATCAATGACCAAAATTTAGTTGATTGAAAAAATTATGATCTAATTAAACTTTTAAACCAATTTTAAATATAATTTTACCATATAAAAAATTAGATGAAAAGGCAGTTTTGAATTAAAATCCTGTATTTTTTCACTATTCATCCAAAAATTCAGTTTCTTAGAAAGATCACATAAATTCACCCTAAGATAATTTCAAAATTATAAAATAGAAATTAATTTTATTTTATAAAATTCAATTTATAAATGTGTTTGAGATTAATTTTGTTATTTTTCATAAAAGGATATTAAAAATGGTTCATTTGAGAAAATTCTATTTTTAAACATATAACGACTTTACAAAAAATAATATCTTACATTATAAATATGTTTTATTTATATATAAAATTTATAAAACATATATTAGAATTATTTGTTTATTAATATAACTTTGTTTTATGGTTAGGTAATAATTATATCATTTAATTAATTTCAACAGTAAAATGTTGTTTCATAAAAACATCAGTATTGTTTTTAACATACCCCAAGTTGATGTTCCGTGAAATGTATGTTGAGTCGACGTTCCATGTAAAATATATAGAGTAAAATCAATGTTAAATGAATGTTGTACTTAGTTAATTTCATCAAATAAATGAAAATTTAATTCAGTTGAAAGAAATGTCAATAAAAACTCGGGGTGTTACATTCTACACCCCTTAAATAAAATATCACCCTCAAAATCCATCATTTGGATGAAAACAATGAGGATACTTATGCTTCATAATATCCTCAATTTCCCACATAGCTTCCGTTAATTGGTGATTTATCCCAAAAAACATTGACCTGGTGATTGGTATTGTTTCGTATAACATTATTTGTATGATATATAATTTCAACTTGTTGTTCCTAGTTAGAAAGAACCTACTCCACTGGTATAACTTCTAAGCTTAGTACATGTGAAGGGTAATGTATGTACTTCCTTAGGGGAGATACATTGAAAAAATCATGGAATTGATAGATATTTAGAGGAATTTCCCACAGATTGGCTACTATCCCAATACGATCCTGAATCTCAAAGGGACTAATATACCTATGGATTAGTTTCCCCTTATTCTTGAATCTCACAAATTTCTTCCTGAGTCAGATTCATAGAAACACATTTTTTCATTAAGTGAAAATTCTAGATCACGCTGATGGTTATCATCATAATGTTTCTACTAACTTTGTGTTTACTTGATATGATTCTAGATGATTCTAACCTTCTTGACCATTTCTTTAATTATCTCAGGTCCCAATAGATTTCTTTCTCCAACCACATCCTAGCACGTTGGAGATCTAAATTTCTTCCCATAAAGGGATTCATATAGTTCCATCTGAATGCTTGAGTGAAATATATTTTTGTATGAAAACTAAATTAGAGTAAGGTGTTGATCCCAACCCCCTTTGAAATCCATAGAATAAGATATCAACATATTTTCTAGGGGTTGAATTTTTCTTTCAGACTAACCATAGGTATGAGGATAATAATAAATGATGAAACTCAATTATGTATCATGTTTTTACAGTGGAATTTTCCATAAAATTTATGTAAACCTATAATCCTGATCAGATATAATAGAATGTGGTACTCTATAAAATATTACCACTTCATTAATGTATATCCTGGTAAGTTTATCCAAAGAGAAGTATTCCCTAATAGTGATGAAGTGCACTATCTTAGTAAGATGATCGACTACCACCCATATATCATTTAAACCTTTAGAGGTTTTGGGTAGTCCAATGACAAAATCCCTTCAAATGTTCCCCCCATAACTATTCTGGTATGGTTGATTGATGAAACATTGCCTTTGAATTTTTTCTTTTGTCCTTGACTTATGGTCATACCAAGCACCGAGATAAAAACTCTATGATATCTCTCTTCATTACATACCATCACAAGTGATGTTTCAAATCACTATACATGTTCATACATCCAGGATGAATAGAGAATTGATAACTATTACAATTATCTGATAGATCTATCTTCAAATCAGGTATGGAAGGAAGAAATACATGGTTCGAGAAACTCATCATTCCACCCTGATCAAGGTTAAACTCAGGAACATTTCTAACTTTTTTTTATCTCTACAACTTCCTTCTATGCCTCTTTAATCTTTCCTAGGATAGAGGGTTGAACATTAATTTGAGAAAGATAATATTTTACCCTTCCTACTTGATTTATAGATCTATCCTTTGAAAATCCAAAAATATTGTATATTTTTTATCCTCTTCACGGATAATCTAGAATGATCCTTCCAACTCAAATCATCGACCACCTTGTTCACATTCCCAAGGTGGTAATGTATTGAGCATTCATAATCTTTTATAAACTCAAACAATATTATATGGCACATGTTTTAATATTCTATGTTAATATATATTTTAGACTTTTCTAAATAGTATATATATCACACTTGTCATCATAAAGATAGTTCTTACATATATTTAATGCAAAAATTACCACTGATAACTCCAAATCATGAGTATAGTAATTTTTTTCATTAATATTCAACTACCGTGAGGCATAAGCAATCACCATGTTATTATTCATAAGAACGGATAATAATATTTTCTTGGATAAATCACTATATATTAAAAACCCTTCTCCACTATAGGGTAATGTAAGAAAAGGTTCACTCACTAACCTTGTATTTAGTTCCATGAAATTTTCATCACAATCATCTTTCTAGGGGAACCTGACACCCTTTTCTATAAACATTGTAATATTATTATATGTTCATCATAAATTTTCCATAAATAATCAATAATATTCATCTAAACCAAGAATGTTATGTATCGTAGTCACCATGGTTAGTCTATGCCAACATTCAATAGCCTCCATGATTGATGGATTTACTGCTATACAATCTCTTGAGATTATGTGACTAAAAAATTAATCCTTTTGTATCCACAATTCACACATTGTAAATTTTTCCTATACATTATCTTTTTGTAGGGTCTCTAGTACAATTATCATGTGATATTCATTCTCATCCTTCCTCTATGAATAGATAATAATATCATCTATAATGACTACCACAAACTGATCGAGGTAGTCTCTAAAGACCGTATTCATTAAATCCATGAATGTAGTATGTGAATTAGTAATACAAAAAGGAATCACTATATATTCATAGTTTCCATACATTGTATGAAATTCCGTATTCGGTATATCCTTCTTTTTTACCCTCAATTGATGATATCTAGATTTTCTGGTCAATCTTGGAAAACTGTTGATCTCCACAATGTTGACTAAACAAGTCATAAATAAGGTGAAGAGGATACTTATTCATGATTTTGATATTTTTCCACTCATGATAATCAATGCGGAGTTGCATTGATCGATATTTCCTTTTTACAAAAAGAACAGGTGCACCCCAAGGTGACACACTTGGCCGAATAAGTACCTTATCAAGGTTTTCTTATAATTTATTCTGAAATTCCTACAACTCAATCTGATCCACTATATATGTATTGTTTGAAATTTTTTTGGAACCAGATATGAGTTCTATTGAGAACTCAACTTCTCATTTTGGTGGAAGGTTAGAAAGCTCTTCAAAAATACATCCACAAAATCCTGAATATTAGGCATGTTATCACTATTAATTTTCTCCCCATCCATTTGATATAAATAACCCCTTTTAATGGGAATCAATATCCATACACTTGATGTAGTCTCTATAGGAAGATTGTATTTATTTTCACATTAATGAATGATCATAGGAGGGTTTCAAATATCGAATGTAACATCCCTTCCTTGACAATTGATGTGGGATTTATAAACAGAAAGCCAATACATTCCTAAGATGACATCAAATTCATCCAATGGAAGAATCAAAATATTTTTAGGAATTGCATCCACACAAACTTCAACTAGAGAGGAATAATAGACTTTATATTCAATAAACATACCATTAGGGGTTTGCAGTACTTATTCCACATCTAGTTATTTTGGTGGAATCTTAACACCCTTACCAAATTATTTAGATATGAAAGAGTTGGTATATCCAAAATAAAATATGACATTAGTAGTTCTATATTGGATGGTAAGTGTACCTTTTATTATTTCATTATCGCACCCCTCATCAGAAATAGATATTGCATGAGATTTCCCTTATCCATTATCTTAAGAGGTTATTGATGGTGATCATCATCACCAGTCCATGGTCTTGAGAATTGGTTAGCATAATGACCCATATCCTTACACTTGTAGAATTGGAGTATGGGAGGTGTATTTGGTGCTTATTTTTCTTCGCTAGCATTTTTATCTAACTTCTTCTCATCACATCGACAATAAAATTCCCATTATCCTTCCCTTACATTGTTAAAACATTTATTAGACCCCTTAAGGAAATTTCCTCCATTCTTCTTCCACCACTTAGATCAAAAAGGAAATATTATCTTCTTTTCTTCATGATTTTTAGATTTTCCTTTAAACTCCATCTTCTTGTTCTTTACCAAACCATGCAATTGATATGTGACTCCAACCTCCATTTGAACCATGATTTCACAACACACAATCTCTTCATAGCTACTAAAGTCCCTTATGGATAGTGCCCTTCAGATACTCGGCTTTAAGACACTGAAGAACCTATCACCTTTACTTTTAGGTTCAAAGATAATTCCTGAAGAATACCTCATATGTCTCATGAAATTATACTCATAGGTACTAACATATTCATTATACATTTACTTTAATTCAAGGAACTCTTTATCCTTCTTGGTTTGAAGAATCTTAGGAATGTACTTATTGAAAATAAGTTCTTGAACTCATTCCAATCCATGGATTCAATATTATCTTACGACCTTTTATTGATCATAAAAGACCACCACTGGTCGGCTTCACCTTTTAACTGATAGAAAACCATAATGACTTTCCCATGCTTCCAAGATTGGAGAAATGAGAATATATTTTCTGTAGTATTGATCCATTTTTCAGCAACAAGTGGATAAGAAGACCCTGTAAAATAATTTGGTTGTTGCCTTAGGAAATACACAATAGAACATTGTTCCCTCATTTTCTCATTTTTAAGTCCACCATGATTAATAGCTTTAGAAAGTTGTGTGAGCAGAGAAATGAGGTCTTTCATTTAATCTCCCGTAGAATTCAGATGCTCAAGAGGTCAATCTTTACATTGTCCATCATAATCACCATTAACGCGGTTTTTTATGTTTTATCCATTTACTGAAACAAAAATCATATAGTAAGAAAAAATAATCATAATTAGAAACCACATAATTATGAAAATTAACTTATAGTACGTATATGTTATGAAACCTTCATTAATCTATGACACCATAGGTTGATCCAAGGTTATTCATAGATAAATTCTATTTAGATCATTAATGATGACTTGTGAAGAGTTTTTTAATTCCCAAATCATGTCCCCTAAGAGTTTCAAACTAGGAATGCTAGAAGGACCATTTTTTGTACCAAATTTATAATGCACCATCCATAAACATTACATAATCTTGAATTATGTTAATAGTTCAAATTGTGGATATTTTTAGTTTTAGAGATTTAGAGAATTAGTTCATAACTTATACATAAATACATGAATATTACAAGTAGACACTTCTACTCACTACCCATTTTTTTCATAAGACAAAAAATCTACAGAAAGAGACATTTCATGTTCCACGATTTTAAGATCGTGTCTTTTCATTGAACCCATCTTCAACCCTATTCATTGTTAAGTCCTATGAAAAACATTTCTAAAATGTGTGATGAGAAAAAAAAGCTCAGTAAGGGATACATAAAGAAGGAAAAGTGTTACTTTTTCAAAACAACAAGTAAACTATGAATACCTTGTTATAAAGTAATACTTTTCACTTTTACGAAGTAGAAAAAACACTTCACAGATTATAAACTCATTGTTTACCCTTTTTAACCGAAAGATTACTATAAAGCCCATATAAAGAGACATATATCATATAAAGGTAACTTTGGACATAAACATACTTAAATGGAATAACCATATGGTAAACATCCACATATATCACTAAATGGAATTTTTATAAGGCCGACTTCCATACCCAATGCATTGGAGGTTATAACGTAACCACTCATCCTTGGTTTATCATGGAACGACCTTCCATTTGGTTTATGATGTAAACACCCATAATTATTTTATCACATAACCACCAATAAAATGTCCAAGTAACATTACAAAATCATACCACATAAAACAAGAATAAATGAAAAATAAAATTTCCACATTGCAATCACAAGATATCATTTCAAGATATTGATATAATCAGTTCATTTAAAATATTCAAAAAGAAGAGTTTTAAATCAATGTCTCACATACCACTGTGCAACTTTTGAAAACAATTTACACTTTAAAACACTCATGTACATATAAATAAATCCAATAAAAACATTTTAAAAACAAGGAAATTAATGAGAAATGTTTATAAGAATAAATCATTAAAACATTTAAAATGATGTTTTAGATAAAGTGTCCCTTACCACTTGAGAAACACTTGAATAAAAATCATTATGGAGTAAAATAAAAAGGGACTTTATATATCATGATAATATAATCATTCATGATATAAAGAGTCAAAAAGGTTTTATATAAACATTATTGGATAATAAGTGTGCATGACAACAATATATGCCTAAATGGAGGAGATTGAGATGAAGTCCCTTAGAAAAATTGGTAGCCTAACGGCATCACTTTAAAATACAGAAAATGAGTTGATGGGAGAGAAAATGGTCTATCATCACTTGTACATAAAATGGAAATAAATAATTATATGTAATAACATATCCCAATATAAGAAAATAGGAATTAAAATACATAACATAAAAGAATTATTTTCCTAAAAGAGGAGGGTGAAAGGTTCTCTTACCTTGAGTCTGAATCATCATATATGTTCTTTGTTAATCCTGAATAATAAATAGAAGATAATTTATACTCACTTTAGAACCTTTTTCTATTTTGTTATTCATTTTATATCACTTATTCCCGTGTAATAAAAATTACGTAATTATTTATGTTAATATCGATCATTTTGTCGATATTGGATAATTGAGTCAAAAATCAACTTGTTATAATTACAAATTTTCTATGTGGCCAAAAGTACATTATATCCAGAATGATATTCATTATTTAGATTTCATATATATCATATATAACCCATATATAAGTATTTATAATTGTCCATAACATTTTTATATAAGAAATGAAATGCACCGTTCATGGAGACAGTAAGTCGTACGTATTGATGAATGATACTTTCATTTATTTTTCATATTTAAAGGAATGAAAGATAAATGATACATAGGTATATTATAGTTATAGTATAATATCTATGTTATATTTGTTACATAATTTTATTAATTTCATCATTTATACATTCTAGGTTTAACGTGAATGAGTCATATCATTTTGAAGGGGCGGTAGTCCGCACTTACTCAAATGAAATTACAGTATTTACGCGTTATGGAAAGCATAAATGTATACTAAAAATAAAAAATACAGTATAATAGAGACAATATATATATGATATATATAATATATAAATACATTTCCATCATAATGGCCACCAAAAGAGGTTGTTGGAGATAATTGAACAATCAATGTTTCGTGAGCTTGTAATTCGTCGTCCACAAGTATGTTCTAAATCTATTAGGTGGAGGTGTGTGTGTGAGTGTAGGTAGAATCCTTCTCATAAAAAATCCGAGTATTATTTATATACTTATTTTTATATAAAATAATGGAATAAAAAGAGTATTTGGGTTTGTAGGTGTACAATAAATGGACGAAGCTTGAGATAAGATTTTACCACAAATCGGGTAACTCCTTTAAATTTAAGATAAAGGGCCTTCTTGAATTTCCTTCTACCAAATGTAAGGCTTCTAGGAGGAATAGTGGTACGTTGGGATCTTATTTGGTCAGAGTGTGGATGATACATGGGGGATTGATATGTACGAGTAAGGGTTATAGGTGATTTCATTTTATAAGAGGAAGGAGGTGAAATTTAGGAATGTCTTGAAAGATTATTTTATTATAAACTGAATTTCGATTTCAAAATGTACCCAACTCATTTAATTCAAATATAAGGTGATTATTGTTCTAAACCCTTTGAAAAATAGTATTTAGATATGTTTTGTTTTCAAATGTAACCTTATCATTTAGCTTTAACACTTAGTTATCTTATTTGACTCTAACCATGACTTCTTGTACATTCATATTATATGGTTAGTATAGTTACTATAAAATTCCAATCAAACCTCAAGTGTTCCATTAATGACATGTTCAACATTATTTAATTAATTTTTCCAAATATTATAATTTTAGAACTATTATATCATTTCATAAAATATTATTTGTTTTAAAAACTCATTTATGTCAATTTTAATACTATTCATATCATGACATTGTAAAAACCCTTAACAACTTGATTATTTCTAAAAAAACTACATTAATTAAAATATAAAAAGTAATAATAATCCCTAAAATTCGTTTATGGAATAAAAAGCTTCAAAATAAATTTATTTTAAAAATTATAATCTTATTTATTTTAATCATTCATTAATAAATTAATCACTATCACATCAGTGTGTCATAAATATATTTATTTATTTGATGTCTAAAAATTTTAGGTAAAATATCATGATGTAGGAATTATTTCAAGATTTATAATTTCTATTTGTAGTCTAATAGATAACTTATATAACCCCATATAATAATTTTTTTGTAAAATATACATGTTTAGGGTATATTTTCCTTCACTTTAAATTAAAAGTAATTAAATGTCGTTTTCACCCAAAAGTGGCTCCTTGGGTTCCAAAAATTGACCCACGGATAAAAATAGTCATAAATATCTCATTCAATAGGGTTGGGACACGTTCTAGGGTAATTTAATATTATTTTAATATTATTATTTTACCCTTATTTACTAGATTTACCATTTAACCATGGTAAATAAAATATTTACTGAAGTTTCTATTCATAATGTCTAAAAATAAAATTTACCTATTTACACAATTTTTACCTCCTAATTTGAAATATGGAACAATTTTTCCAAATTAAAAACACAAAATTTTCATAAATTGATTTAAAATTAATTCCTATTGTCAAAACCAAAAAATGTGTTTTTAAGAAGTAAAAAAAACCAAATGATTGACATGTTTTTATGTCCAATTTAAATGTGAAATTACATAAAATGATAAAAATTGGATTAAATTATAATAATATAATCCAATTAAACTTTAAAACCAATTAAAATTACAATCTAAATATATAAATCAGTTATATTAAAAGGCTGTTTTTAATTAAAATGCGGTATTTTTCACTATTCAATAAAAATTGAACTTTATCAAAAAAATACCAAAATTTACCCAATGTGAATTTTAATGTCCCGATTCTAAATAAGAATTTTATTTTTTCAAATAGTATATATAAAAGTTACAAAAATTGAATTTAAAAATGGTTCTCTATCAAAAGGTGGCAAAACGACCTTTTAAAAAAATTAGAGTTTTTCATGCTTAAAATCAGATTCATTCTTTTATTAAGCCTCAAAAATTTATTGGTTAAATGTAAAAACATTTAAAAATCATGTGTAATAATAATTTAGTTAGTTATGTTCATTTCTGGAAATATAATGGCAATGTGTTAACTACCATTTAATATAATATTATTAATATTTTATTTTTTGGTATAACTCAAAGTTGTGTGCAGTGTATGATTTCTAGGAAACAAGTTGTTGTATGTTGAGTATGCTATCATAAAAAGTCTCCTCTTTGAAATAAAATTAATATATTATTAATAAATATTAATATAAATTAAAAAATTATTATTATATAAATACCTGGGTCGTTACACCCCCCCCCCCTTGTAAATTTCATCCTCTCAATTTTAAAACAAGGCACTGAATCTTCATTCAAAGTCCCACATCGGAAAAAGAGACAATAAAAATATCACTTTAAAATAAAGAAAGATAAGTAAAAAGGTCACCCAAAATAACACATACTAAGATTCCATGTAAGAAAATGTGGATATGGAAGAGAAACTAACCATGAAGTTCTGATGGAGAGTGATAGAATACATGATCAAGATAAAGTTAACCTCCAGAAAATCATAAACTTGTGATAGGTTAAACGGTATTTGATTCCATAGAAAGAAAAGTAAATGGAATTTTTTTTTCTAATTTCCTTCTCATAAAGTTGAGGATTTATTTTACTATATAGAATAAGAACATAAGGAAATATTCATACTTTTCAAGTAGAGTTTCATCCTTTAGTAAATCTGTACAAAAAACTCATCTTTTATCCAAATGATGAGTATTCAAGATGACTTGGTCACATATGAAGAACTAGAATCAACTTATAGAGAACCACATAATCCATAAAAGAGGAACTATATATCTCCCTTCTATTAAGACATTTACATAATCCAAAATGGTTAGTAGAATATCAGATAATCCCCCAAAAGGAATAATCCATTAATCTACAAAATTCCTCAAACAATACACAATGCTCAACACAGACCATTCAATACACAATTGTCCTTAAATTATTCAACATTCCAAACTGAGATTAAAATCCAATTTTCATAGGAATTTGATCCTATAGTCTTTCATGATAAATATTAACATTTATCTCCAAATAATGTAGACTACTCTTAAAGTCACATTCTTAAAAGTAATTAACCCCTTCATATATTCTCTATGATAGGTTAATCATTTCCATAAATAACCCAATTTGTTATACGTCCACAATAAAAACATAGATTCTTCCAAAATAAAATTCCACCGTTACTCCTCAAATGAAAACCAATAGTATTCTATTTTCCTTGTGTATATAGTGTTACCAAAAGAGCGAATGTCATCCAAAATAACATTTATCACGTAATCACCAAATCATTTTCCTACACTAAGGATATCGATTTGATAAATCATAAGTTCCAAAATAAAATTATTCTTGATTCATAAAATCATTTAACTAAAAAGAATCAGTCATACTAACCAGGGACTTTTTGTAGGCTAGTGGAAGGTGATAAATCCAAGTTACACTTTGGTTGTGGGTTCGATTCCCACAGCTTTTCCTGACACGATGGGTTGTCACGCGGTCTGTGTGTTGTCCTTTTTCAAAAAAAAACATATAATTATAATAACATTGAAAAAATTATATAAAATCTTTTAAAATATCCAAAACATGCTTTAACCTCAAAGGTTATTTCATAACTCAAATTTTTCATCCCAAAAAATAATAACATGTAATTTCTTCAAATTCAAGGATCATATAAACCCACAGGGTTCTTTAAAACAATATCTAAAAAATAAAAGACAATTCTTACACAATTAAAATTTTTATATTACAAACATAAGAGTTAAGAATACAATAGAAATGTCTTCTAAAGCAATCTTATCAACAAAATTGGATTAATACTTTTAAATGTTTCATCACCTAGATATCTAGCATAGCTCTCGAATTCCTAAAATATAGAAATCATAATCATCCAACATTCTCCATGATCCCTTAACCATTTTTTCAACATATTCTTTAATACTTATTTCCTATAATCAAAATCATGAATCATATATGATGATTTCAATAATATCAAAACATCAGCTAAAATAATACCTTATAACTTTCATAGTTCATTGTCAGTTTCTTCATCCTCAATTGGAATGGCATTAGGTATTTAAAATATGTATTTTTACGGTCCTACTAATCCCATTCCTGAAAATTCATTATAGGACATCTACTTGCGTAATTACCAAGAACATCACATTTAAAACATTCAATTAATCCCTTGGAAAGAACTTCTTTCCATTTTCTATAGTCAACTTAATGATTCCTTTTTTCAAGGAAAGATTATTGCTTTATGACCTTCACAACCACATGTATAACATCTCCGCAGCCCTTTTGAATCATTTTCCTAGGTGTTCCTTTCCAAATCCTTGACACATAGGTTTTTGAATATACTTACCTTTATTGATTATTACCTAAACATCAATAGGGATTCATTTCTTGCATATACGATTCCTTAGAAAAATCACTAATGTTCAAGTGGTTGATCATGGATCTAAATAGTTTGTTAAGAATTACCACAAGAGTTATCATTTCATATCCCATTTCATTCGAATTCTTATTCATAAAATTGCCACAGTTTCCTTCACATCCATTGTTACTTTGGGGCCTGCTAGATCAATCCATTTACTCTAAATCCAAAAAGGCCAGTGTGAGTATATCAGTAAAATCATCATATATTATTTTATGATGTGGGTTAACACAATGATATACTTATTCATGTTATCTTAAACTCATTCAATCTATCTAAAATAAGTATGACTCTTTATAACATGCTAACCATTATGGTTATGTCTCTAATGCTTAAATAACACCCTAACCTATAATGATATCTAAACTGACCTATGATACCAACTATAAATCCATAGACTTAAACATTTCGTAATCTTGAATTATGTTAATAATTAACATTGAGGATATTTTTAGGTTTAAGGATTTATAGAATTAGGTCATAACATATATATAAAAACTTGAATATTACAAGTATACACTTATACTCACTATCCATTTTTTCATAAAACAAAAACTCTTTAGAAAGAGACATGTTTAGTTCCCTAATTTAAACATCATGGATTTTATGTGATCCCATCCATGACCCTATTCATCTTTACATCCTGTAAAAAAATTAAAATCATGAGATGAGAATTAAAATCTCAGAAAGGGATACATAAAGAAGGAAAATTGTTAATTTTTCAAAAAAAAATTAAACCATGAATAATTTATTATAAAGAATTAATTTGCACCTTTAATAAGTATTAAAATAACTTCACTGAATATAAGATCATTCTTTACGCTTTTATAACCAAAAGATTTCCATAAATCCCATAGAAAGAAACATATTGAATATAAAGGTAACTTGGTACTTAAACAAAACTAAAATAGAATAACCATATGGTGAACTTACATGCACATTATTAAATGGAATATCCATACGGCCGACTTCCATACCCAATGCATTGTAGGTTATAACGTAACCACCCGTCCTTGGTTTATCACAGAACCACCCGCTATTTGGTTTATGATGTAACCACCAGTCAGTGGTTTATCATGTAACCACTGATAAAATTTCCAAGTACCATTACATAATCATAACATTTCAACATTGCAATCACAAGATATCATTTCAAGATATTGATATAATCATTTCATTTAAAACATTCAAAAAGAAGAGTTTTGAATCAATGTGTCTCATACCACTCTGAAACTTTTAAAAATAATTTTCAATTTAAAACAATCATTTACATATAAATAAATCCGTAAAAACGTTTTGAAAAAATGGAAATTAATGAGAAATATTTATAAGAATAAATCTTTAAAACATTTAAAATGATTTTTTAGATAAAGATTCCCTTACCACTTAATAAACACTTGAATAAAAATCATTATGGAATAAAATAAAAAGGGAATTTAGATATCATTATAACAAACTAATTCATTATATAAAGATTCAAAAGGGTTGTATATACCAATTATAGGATAATAAGTGTGCATGACAACAATATATTCCTCATTGAATGGAGATTGAGATGAGGTCCCTTAGGAAAATGCAGCAGTCTAACGACGTCACATTAAAATTCAGAAAATTAGTTGATTAAAGATAAAAGGGTATATAATAACTTGGAAATAAAATTTAAATAAATAATAATATATAATAAAATATCCCTATATAATAAAATATAAATTAAAAGACATAATATAATATAATTCTTTTCCTAAAATAGGAGGGTGAAAGGTTCCCTTACCTTGAGTCTAAAATATCATGTATGTTCCTTGTTCATCCTAAATAATAAATATAAGTTAATTTATACTCACTTATGAACATTTTTCAATTTTATTATTCATTTTATATCACATATTACCACATTATAAAAATATTATAATTATTTATGTTAATATCAGTCATTTTGTCGATATTGGATACTTGAGTAAAAAAAGAACTTGTTATAATTACAAATTTTCTATGTGGTCAAAATTCCATTATCTCTAGAATGATATTCAGGATTTTGATGTCATATATATCATAGATAAAAATTATATATGTATTTATAATATTACATAACATTTTTATATATGAAATGAAATGCACCATTCATGGAGACGGTAAGTCGTATGTACGGATGAACTCTAAATACATTTATTTTTCATATTTAATGGAATGAAAATGAAATTATACATGGGTATATTATAATTATAGTATAATATATCTGTTATATATGTTACATAATTTCATTAATTATATCTTTTATACATTACTTGTATAGCATGTATGAGTCATATCACATTGAGGGGGCGGTAGTCTGCACTTCCTCAAATGAAATTCATGTATTTACCCGTTATGGAAAGCATAAAGATATTATATAAATAAAAAATAAAGAATAATAGAGAAAATATTAATATAATATATATCATATATAAATATACTTCCATCATAATTTCCACCCTGAGAGGTGGTAGGAGATAATTTAATAATAATCATTTCGTGAGGCAGTTGTTCATCGTCCACAGAAACAGTATGTTCTAAATCTATTAGATGGAGGTGTCTGTGATTTTTGGTCGAATAATTATCATAAAAACACCCAATTATAATTAATATAATTTTCTTATAAAATAATGGAATAAATATAATTTAGGGTGTTTGAGAAGTAAAAGAAATGGAAGATGCTTGAGAAAAGATATTACATCAAATCGGGTAACTCCTTTTGATTTTAGTTAAAAGGCCTTATTTAATTTCCTTATGGACAAGTTAAGGATTCTAGGATGAAGAGAGGGATTTTTGGATCTTATTTGGGCAGAGTATTGATGTGTGAGTAAGGGTTGGAGGTGATTCTTTTTTATAAGAGGAAGGATGGGTACTTTAGGAATGTCTTGAAAGATTATTTTATTATAAACTGAATTTTGATTTCAAAATGTCCCAAACTCATTTAATTTGAATTTAAGGTCAATATGTTTCTAAATACTATCAAAAAATAGTTTTTAGACATGTTTTTTTAATATTTAACATTATCATTTATCATTAAACCTTAGTTAACTTATTTGACTTCTAACATGTCTTCTTTTATATTCATAATATATGTTTAATAAAGTTCCTACAAAATGCCAATCGAACCTAAAGTGGTCCATTAATGAAATTTGAAACATTATTTGAGTAATTTTTTGAATATTATATTTTTTGGACTAATATATCATTTAATAAAATATTACTTCTTTTAAAAACTCATTTATGTCAATTTTTATACTATTCATATCATGAGTTTTTAAAATATATAAAAACTTGATTTTTTCGAAAACAAATCATTAAATTGAAGATAAAAAGTCATAATCCTCCCTAAAATTTTTGTATGGAATAAAAATATTCAGAAATAAATTTATTTTAATATTTATAATATTATTTATTTAAATCATTCATTAGTAATGTAATCAGTACATTATCATTGTGTCATAAATATATTTATTTGTTTGATGTCTAAAAATTAAAAATAAAATAAAATGATGTAAGAAATCATTGTATCAATATAATGAATATTTATAGTAGAATATATCACTTATATAACCTCACATAAAAAATTAGTAAAAAGATACATGTTTATGGTATATTTTCCGTAACATTAAATTAAAAGTAATTAAATGTCATTTTCACACACAAGTGGCTCCATGGGGTCCTAAAATAAACCCAAGGATGACCATGGAAGGTCATATATCATACAATAGGATTATTAAACATGTTATGTTAATTTAATATTATTATAATATTATTTCTTTACCCTTATTTACCAGAGTTTCCATTTAACCATGTTAAATAAAATATTTACGGATGTTACTATTCATAATGTCTAAAAATAAAAGTTACCTACTTACAAAATATGTAACTTCTTATTGAAAAACTGTAATCCTTTTCACCAAATTCAAAACACAAAATTTGAAAAACTTAATTCTCATTGTCAAAACCAAAAGGTGTGTTTTTAAGAAGTAAAAACTATCATAATATTAACATGTGTTTATGTCTAATTTTAAATTCAAATTACATAAAATGGCCAAAATTGGATTCATTGATAAAAATATACTCCAATTAAAATTTAAAATTACAATATAATTATATAAATAAATTATAGTAAATGGTAGTTTTGAATTAAAATGTTGTATTTTTCACTATTCATTAAAAATAAACTTTATCAAAAAAAATACCAAGTATTTACCCAGAGTAAATTCAGATGTCATGTATTTAAAGAATATTTGTTTTCAATTAGAACATATATATGTGAAAAAACTTGATTTAAAAAGATTTCGCCCTCAAAAGGTGGTAAAATGGCCTTTTAAAAAAATTAGAGTTTTCATGCTTTAAATCAGATTAATTTTTATTTTAAGCCTATAAAATTTATTGGATAAATGAAAAAAAAATTAACAAATATGTGTAATCATAATTTAGTTAGTTATGTTCATTCCCAAAAATACTACGGCTATATGTTAACTACCATTTAAAATAATAATAATATTTTTTTATTTTTCAGTATAATTCAAAGTTGTGGGCAACGTAAGATTTCAAGGAAACCTATAGTTGCGTGTTGAGTATTCTATTGGAAACTATGTCCTATTTAACATAAAATTATTATCTTATTCATTAATATTAATATAAATGAAAAAATTATTATTATATAAATACTTGGGTCGTTGAAATATTACTAGGCTTTCATGCTTGGAACATCTTGTCTGAGTTTTTACCCCTATGTACATCTATGTCACAGCTACATCCAAATATAGTATCAAGTAGGGATGTATTTCTAAGAAACCACTCACTCTATACATTACCAAAATTCCTTGACATTTATTTATACTTCTCTTTATTCTTAGGCAGGTCCTTTGGGTTATCACTAAGGTTTTATCATCCAATATTCTATAGGTCAACTAAACTTTTCTCTGATATCGGTATAGAGGACCTCTATTTTCATATATTATCATTTCATAAAATTTTACAAACACTAGAAACATTATAAAAACATATACGTAAAAATTTTACAATTATAGTGCTTTTGGAATCATGGAAACATAAACATTGATACATATGTGAGCTACATTATCTCGAACTTTATTCTTCTTGAATATCACCCTTCTTAGACACTTCAAACATAATAAGTATCTTCATATCCTGGGGAAATAAACACAGAATGGGTTCATCTCAAATTCCCAGTAAGGGTAAACAGGGGTGACATGTAAGTATGATAATGAGAATAAGGGTATGAGAACATGATCAGGAAAATAGAACATCATACCAAACATATCAATGATCACATACATGTATCATGTAATAACAATTAGATATTTATAATACATGAATCAGAAGGGAATAAAGAGCATAATCCATAAACTAATAACATAGGAATAAATCATGGAATTGTGGTAGACAAATAATCATATAATATGATTTCCATATTATCCAAAGAATTTATTCCAATACCATATTAGTAGTACGAGTTCTCTCCCCGTACAATCTTGGAAGTCATGTTTCACACCCATGGCCATCTTAGTATCAAGAGTTCACTTCTAACACCATCTTAGTAGTCATGGGTCACTCTCATGGCCATCTTGGTATTCAAGGTTCACTACCAATATCATATTATTTTATCTCATGATTTATAAATCTTTACACAATGAATTGGAGGAAGATATGGGTCTCACTCTTCTCATAGTGAAATCATACATACATTTTACACAATATCTTAAATAATTATATCATAACCTATGAAATGAAATTGGTATGATAAACATGTAATCATATCATAACTTGTGAAAAAATGATAGGTTTCGTACTCATTTAATAATAAACATAACACATGAAAAGAAACGTATTTCAAAAGTATATAGGCTATGAAAGAGTAATGGGTTTTCTCATCATCATTCCATCAAAAAGTAATCCATTTGGAGAAATAATATGAATGGAAACATTCAATAATTCCCCCATTAAGGTATTAGTAACATCAATGTATGTTATATTACGAGTAAAATTATTTTTAAAGATATTTTAAAAACATTTCATGAGGAAAATATCCTTTCTACATTGAAAACACATTTTAAAACATAAAACATTATCAAAACTTATTTTCATTGTAAATAGATTTGAAAACATATAAAGAAATCATTTAAAACCATAAAAAAATATATAATCCATTTTCATTGAAAATCATCTTCAAATATCTTCTGAAAACGTTTTTCAAAGCATGGTTTTTGAATACAATAGATTTCCAACTGTAGAAATAGGTAGTCATATTTTACTTAAAAACAATATCTTCACTATAAAAGAGTAGTAAAATTGTACTAATACAAGAAAATATCTTGAATAAAAATATCAATATAAAATTCATGAGTTTTCTTGAGATATGTATCATAATATTTCATCAAGGAAGAATAATCATTAAAAATCTCAAAAAATGATGAGATTGTTTAAATTAACACTTATCAATTGGTTACTTGGGATCATACTCTACATGTAAGAAAATGAAATTACATGAAGCTTAAAATATCCTGAAAATTATTTCTACTATATAACACATAAAATTTAATTATATACACCTTGAAACAAAATATAGGCATATAAAAAACATGTGTCTCAAATAATTCAATTTGAGACAAAATTATCTTACAGATTTGGTAACTTTTGAAACTTCAACTACATAAAATAAAGATAATAAAATTCATATGAGAATTACCATAAATTTAATTATAAAAGACATATAATACATTTATATTCATTACTTACACCACAAAAAATAATTTAGTGGTGATTGAGGCATGTATCTCACAAAAATAAAACTGAGATGAAATTAACTTAACTTGTATCTTGACTCTCGTCATACTCGATAAAACCACCTATATACTAATTATAAATTTATTATAAATTTTTAGAGAACCATATTATTATATATAATACCATGTATGGTTTTATTGTTACCTTATATTAACTTCCTTTCAACAATTCTATGATAAGTGTTTACTTTGGGTAATATCTACTTTGTTCTTCACATGTGTTTTCATTTGTTATATCTTCAGTCATTATACTTATATCATAATTACATAACGTAAACCATGATATAAATATCATGTATATTCCGAATATTTTTATTATAATAATATAAATACTATATAAACATGAAATGGAAAACACCATTCATATAAATGGTAAGTCATACGTACACATGAACATCGTTTTCATTTTTATTGTCGTATTGAATGAATGAAAGAAAATGAAATATATGTATATATGTATATGATATAATTAAATTATCATTATAATTTTATATATATCATATATGTTCACTGAACCCATCTTTAATAAATTCTATGTAGTGTTTGAACAAAGCATGTCGCTTTGAGGGGGCGGTAGTCTATACTTCCTCAAACAAAATTATCATACTTACAACAAATGGTTTGTAAAAATATATGCATTGTAAAAGTAATAAATAAGATTAAATACCTAATAACTATAATATATGACATATATAAACATATTTTTCATCATAATTTCTACCATGAGTGGCAGTAAAGGAAAAATGAGCAATTATCATTTTGTGAGGTGGTAGTTCACCATACACGTAAATAGTGTATTTTTTACTCATTGGATGGTGGTGTGTGTAATTGTATGTAAAATACATAGCATAAAAAGTAATAGTATATTTAATATAATTTTTTTATATAATCATGTAAAAATGATAGTGGAGGGTGTGGAGAATGAAAATTAAAGAAATGATCTTGAGACAAGACATTACCTCTTAATCGGGTAACTCCTTTTGGTTTGTGCTAAAAGGTTTCCTTGGATTTCTTTATAAAAAAATAAAATGATTCTAGGAGTAAGGTAGGGATGTTGTAAAGTGTATTTTGTAGATATTTTATGAGACTATTTTTTTTGAGAGGTGTGAATAATAGGGAGAGGTGGTGGCCCTTTATAGGGAAGGGAAAGGACACACATGGCATTTTTAAAAACAAGTTTGGTGTACCAACATTTTTACCTAAAAATAGTCATAAAAACAATAAAATCTCAATAATAGAACATTAATGAAATAATATTGGCCATAATATGGGTTTATTTATTTTCTAAGTCATTTTGGGTCTTAAATTTAATGTTTAGTCCTTAATTATGCATAATTTTACCTTAATCGGTGTAATCAATTTTAATTACTTTCACTAATATTTTTGTGAAAACATATGTTGAACTTATTATAAATTATAAATTATTCTAATTTAAAATATTGAATCCATTTTTCAAAATTAAAATAATATAATTTCTAGATGTTAATTTAAAAATAATCTCGCTGACAGGACGACGCTGTGGGTTTTAAAAGTAAAAACGATCAAAAGTTTTCATGTTATTATTTTCAATTTCCATGTTAAATTAGTTCCAATGTCCCAAATGTTTTTAATTGATAAAATATTTATCTAATTAAAATTTTAAAAAAATCAAAATATAATTAAACCTTAAAAAATTATATGAAATTTAGTTTTAAATTAAAACCTAGTATTTTTTACTATTCATCCAAAAATTATGTTTTTTAAAAATAATCCCAGACATTCACCCTAATATAATTTATAAATTATAAATTAAAAAATAATTTTTATTTTATCAAATTAATGATATAAATGTTTCTAAAATTAATTTTATTATTTTCAATGAAGGATGTTAAAAATAGTTCATTTGAGAAAATGGTATTTTTAAACACATAAGGACATTACGAAAAATTATATATTTCATCAAAAACATGTTTTATTTATATAAAAATTATAATAAAATGTATTTGAGAAGTATTTGAGAGGTATTTACTACTATTCATATAACTAATTTTATTAGCCAAGTTATAATTATCTCAGTTAAATAATTATGACATTAAAATGATTTTTCTTAGAACAATTGGTGTTGTGTATAACGTATGATGAGTCCATGTTATGTATATAATACACCGAGTAGATATTCCATGTAATGTATTTCAAGTCATTTTAATGTGAAAGGAATATTTGACTTATTTAATTACAAGACATAAATGAAAAATTAAGTTATTTTGGAAAAAAAGGTGAGTAAAAACTCAGGGTGTTAATATCCAACACTGAGATATTATATATATTTTATCACCACTATGATTGTCCTAGAATAGGGTGTTTATACTAGGACATGAGTTTATGGAATTTCTCGTTGATCTCATTTTGGTATAATATTATATATTTATTTCATTATATGTTTTTTCTTCATGTATGTTCATTCGGTGATATCTTCTGTTTGGAGTGTTGGATTAGAATTCAAACATTATCAATGAGTTTTAATGGGGGGTTACATGGTAGGGAAGAACGTTGTATCAAGTGTTTTTTCCACATTGGGTCCCTTTTTTTCTCTCTCCTCTTTTTGTTTTTTTCTTTATTTTCTCTTTATCATCTTTTTTCATCTTTTCTCCCTTGTATTTTTTACTCCTACACCTAGGGATTTATTTATCCGAGATATAGGATAGGGAGAAGAGATTGAGAGAGGAGGTAGAGAGGGATAAGGGGGTGTCATAATAGAGCTCGATTCATGAAGGATCATTGCGTGGTAGTTTCAAACCATGAATCAGATCTAATCTTTAATATTTTCCACCCAGAGTTAGACACCTTTTAATGTTTCCTCCATAAATCCTTCTATAGTGGTTTTTTTAGTTTTAATCATGTTTTTGGACTACTAGGGACCCCTCAAGGGTTTATCTAGTGTTTTCGATCAAATCATGGGTTTCAAGAGGTTCACAGGGTTTTTTTGGGAAATCCTTATCACACAGCATTTGGTTGTGTGAAAAAATATTGTGTGTTATTACCATTTAGGAAATGTGGGATTTTTAGATGTATATTCTGTGTAATTAAAGTACACACTGTGTAGTATATATTTTCTATTTAGTCAAGTATGTGAGCATGTGGTGCATTGGGGACTATATGCAACGTATCACGGGTACACCCCACATAGTTATACATAGACATGTATCCATGTTCATGGGCTGAAAAAAAAATTGAGAATAAAATTTGTGTACTCGGAGTACATTCCATGTAGTGGGACATGGACATGTGGCCATGTACTTTGGATGATTGTTATTTTTAAGGAGCATGGCTAGGAAGTAGTACACGAGTTGATGATGTGAATGCATACTAATACATGGGAAAACCCTATATTTTCTCTATCTGTCTGGAAGTACATTTCCTAGCACACCTTTCAAGGTATATGTTGTATACTCAGAAGTACACACCATGTATTTTTCTAGCAAGGGTTTTTTGGTGTCTTTATTGCCCATAGATAGAATCATACTTGTAATATGTTCATTATGAGTGTCTCTCTACGTTGATAATATTGGAGGAATCTTTTTGTAATTTAGAGTCCATTTTCATGTTTTTTTGGGACATGTTATATTTTAGAGGATTCCTTCAAGGTGGTTGTTCTAAGATCCTATTGGGGGTTGGGTTGTGTGTTGCGAGTACCATTTGAGGGTTAGTTCTTATTTACCCCTTTTATTGATGATTATAGCTGTGTTTTCTCAATTTTATTTTGGATAGATTATGGGAGGAATGATCAGGAGTCTTCATGGATGAGTTTCTCTAGTTGGTCACTTAAGGTGTAGTTGGGTAGGACCCTTGGGTCTAGAACAACATCATGGGATGATGTGTATGTATGGGTGTCACCTGTCATAATTTTTTATGCATATGGGGGTCCAATTTATGAATTATCTTCAGGGAATTATTTATTGAGAGTTTTGTTCTGGGAAGTGTCGATTGAGGTTTCCTTTCTGGGTAAATATTATGTGGGTTGGAGCTGGGATTCTTTCTCGGTTCTTTTGCGCAGGCATGTCCCAATGTTTTTTTGGTGGATGATCCCCTTGAAGGGTGTTCATCCATAGTTTTTCTTTCTTGGAGGATCCCCTAATAGGGTTTAATATTTGTGATGGTGTTTTGGGAAACATGGTGTCTACCATGTGTTTGGTTGTACTATGAGATGGGTGATGCTATTTTTAGTGGTTTTGGTTGCTGGGTGTGGGTGTTAGTTGACCCCAGAATTTGAGTTGTTTCTTGGTGGTTTGAGGATTTTCTTCTTCAGGACTAGTTAAGATAGGATACCATTAGGATACTGTTGGATTGGGCATTATGAAAGATTTTGATCCAGTTTATCTCCTCTATGGATAGATAGTTGTTGTTAGGTTGGTCTGGAGAGCTAATGGATGATCAGGATGAGTGTAGACAACCTATAATATCATTTAACACTAGAGAGAGTTCTTATACCCTAGAGGTCATAGTTCTTTTGGGGCCCAATATATATGAGTTTGGGTCTTGTTTAGGTATCCTAGTGATTCACTTACTATTTGTTTCTTCCTATAATGTTTTTTTTGGAATTTTGGGAATGGTATCATACTATTGAGGTTGACATGGAGTCCCTACCACTAGTTTAGATCATTCCATTGGATTCATACTTCCTGGTAGATGGGATTCGGTGTTCATATGTATGGGATATGATACTAGGGTGTAGAATTCATTATTTTCCATATGTTTTACTTTGGATCACCTTGATTAAGAATATACACTTGATGTTATGGATTTGAGAACCACGATGTTTAATTCATCTGGATAGGTCCACAGAAAGGGTTGATGTACCTATGGGAGTCAGGCTAGAAACAAAGGTTTTATAGTTTCTTATTTTTTGTCCCTTTTTATTTATATCATTTTTTATCCTTTAATATAGAAGTTTTATTCATATAGACTGGTCATGATGAGAGTTTAATGCACTTTAAATTATAGAAAATATAAGTTCCACTATTGGGGGTGGTCTACTGAGTTTTGTTTCACACACCTCGCACATGAACCGTGGTGTATGTGTAGAACTTATATATATATATATTTGGGTTGATCATGGTATCTGGTGTATTAGGAAGAGGAAAATTGTTTCATGTTCAGGAAGAGGTACTCATGTGGAGTCTGACGTTTTTTATGGAGCAGTTCAATAGTCATGGAGACGATCCATGTAGTTTGGATTGGTGTATCATTAAAGAATTTTATTTTTATTTTATTTTGTTTTTATTATGTATGTCGAAATCCCAGTTAGTGACTAGTTTATGTATTATTTTTTACTTCATTCTATAAGTATTATTCCATTTATTACTGTTTATTTTAGTTATTTATTTTCTTATTTGAACTCTCATACTCATTGATGTGTATGTGTTTAGATAATTTCATTTACTTTGATGCTCTTATCTAAAGTTTCAGTCTCCCCATTGTATCCTTTAAGGGTATAACCACTAGTGGGATACCTATGGAATATAGGATGGTGAACTTGAGGCCTTGTTTCTGGTTGTATTGGGTGATGGGTCAAGTTGACCCAGTTTGATTCATGACAGAATGACTTTTAATGGCTGAAGATGCATTTTACCACTATAGTGATCCTAATAAAACCTGAATTATGTAAGTTGTATACCTTTTTTGGGATTCATATAGAATTATAATTGAGGTATTACTAATTTACATATATTGATTCATGGAATTTAGATCATGATGGTTAATGCCACATTAATGGAACTATCCTACGCATTACTTGGATTTGATCATGGTGGTTTATGTCTTGAAATCTTGGTCACATTATCTTCTAGGTGAAAATTTTATCATTTATACTGACTATAAGAGACTTTAATTATATATTTTCCTAATGATATTTGAATCTTTGGTAGAAGAAATTGGTTTATTATATGAAATATTTTGACTTTATACTATTTTATACTCTATAAAAGGGGTTAAATGTTGTAGATGTTTTGAATTAAAAGACACATAATCAGTTAGTTTGGGATTCTTCTTCCGAGTGGAGGAAGATGGATTTGTTCACTGAGATGAATATATGTGTTTAGGGTGACCTTGAGGTGATGAAACTCATTTCATTATTTGTTTTCCATCTCTTTTGAGTCGGATAAAGTGGTGAAATTATGAGGATTAATGATATCTTTCTTTGAAAGACACTTTTGAAGGTGGGGATCTTCCTTCTAATATGTTTATTGATGAGGATGAGATTATTCAAATATGTGATTGTGTTCTTATGCCTAATTATATATAGTAAGAGTTAATATGTGAGTTTCAGGCTTTGAATTTGTTTACCCACCTTGGTTTGACCGAGTTTTAGAAATATCTTAAGATACATTATTGGTTTATGAGAATGAAAAATGAGATTTTATATAACGACCCAATGTTTCATTAATGGAAATCCCTCTTGATCTAATTAAATGTCTCTTGATGTTTATATAAAATTTCAGCTTCTTTCATTTTATGTTATGAATTTTTACCGTTACTGATATACCCGTTGAATAGTGATCACATGATTAATTATAAATATAGGAATTTGACAAATCCAATTTACTCATACAAAGGAACCGATGGCCTCATCCAGTAGAATTTCCCCATACGAAGCCCATTTGTCGGAGCTCGGAAAAGAGGTGGCATCTTTTGGCTTTGCCTTGACCAAGCCCAAGCTGAGCTTCATCATGTCAAGCTCGAACGTGACCGTCTATGGTAAAAGTAGAAGTTGATTGAAATTACCACTCGAGCGATGTTATCCGAGCCACCCCAAGAGTCTGTCACCATCGCACACCTTACCCTTAGGTCTTATGCGGCTGTTTTAAGGGCTTATGTAACAAATAAGTAGTATTATGTTCATGTACATTATTTTTTGTATATAATAATGAATATAATTTTTAGTCATTTTTGATACATTGTAAATAGTTTTTAAAGTACAAATAGAGTTTTTAGTTATTATTTAATTAAGAAATCTATTTTATTAAATTAATGGATTTTTGAATTAATTAATATTTTAATAAAATATTATTATTATTATTATTATTATTAGATTAATTTTATTATATATAAATGATCATGTAATTGGTGGAATGCAATTATAATTTTTATTAAGGTTTGAAAGCCATTTTTGTCAAAACCCGTAATTTTTTTATAAATGTCGTTTTTTATTTTAAAATTGAAAATTAACATGTTTAGAAAATTATTTAAATAAAACAAATTTCATTTTTGGAATCAGGACATCGAAATTATCTAATGGTGAATTTTTCATAATTTTCTGAGACCGTTATAATTTTGAGTAAAAATTAAATACCGTTTAAATATATAATGTGTTTTATGACATCATAATGACCCAATAGTGATATAATAAAATACAATAATCATTATTTTCATCCAATATATGTTTTAACATTAAAATAATGTGTTTTTTGGTTTGTTTGTCTTACTTTTCAAAGCATTAATGGACCCCTCAAGACTTATTAAACACCTTGTCTGTTTAAATTAATTTCCATGGGAGTGTGACTCACCTCCACTTATGAAACCATAATATTTTAAGACTTTCTGACCTTGGCCTTGTAAAATATTATTTTCCTCTTCCCTTTTACAAAAACCATGGGTAAAAACCCATGGGATGGTTTGTGGTTTGGATTAATTTAATGTAAGGGGACCCAAACCTAAATAATAATGAATTCCCACACCTTTCCTATATAAACCCGCCCAAGCTCCCACTTCCTCCTCACTCAAAGCCTTTGGAGTTCGTCAAACCTCTGCCCAACTCTCTCTAGAATCCACCCAAGGTTCCCCAAGCTCCCAAGATGCCTCTCACAAGCCTCTCTCTAGACTTTTCAAACACACTAACAAGTAAGGGTTTCCTTCCTTTCTCATTTTTTTCAATTTGCTTTAAGTTATTTTGCCCTTTTAATTTCAATTATGAATGATGGGGTATGGTTTTTCACCTCCCTCTTACTGCCCTATTTATTTTTGAATGATGTGAGACCCCTTTCTCTCTCATTAAATGTCTCCCCTGTACACTCGTTACTATGCCGAAATTCCGAAAGGAACTTCTCTCTCTTCTTTTACATTCAAGAAATAATTTTGTATCATGAATCTAAATTCCATTAAAATTGTTGGGACACGTATCTATATGACCTCCTTACTATCCATTAAATGTAAATATAATGAGGAACATCTTTCTCTCTTATCAACCATTTTTATTAATTCTTATGTCACGTTGTTACGCTCCCAAAATCACACTGATTTTCTAAGCCAATGCCATTGTGTAGTGGTACCATGCCCATTTCTCCATCAAGGGTATTCACCTGTATGCACATTTACATATTGATTACAAAGTTTCATGTATCAATTCCACATTCCTTTATCGTGGAATAAATGATTCTATTTTATGAATCCATGTTTTATGATCCATGTGGCACACTTATGCATGAAATGAAATGTTTAAGAAGGGTGTGCCCTTATAGCGCTCCAATGCATTGGGTAAAGTATAGTATCATGATACGTCATGTGAAATGAGTGTTGACTCATGCTAATTTTGGTGCAACGAGGGTTTACTCATGCTTTATGTGCAATGAGGATTTACTCATGCTCCATGTGCAATGGGCCTTGGCTCATGCTAATTCCATGTTAAGTGTTGTTGCCACATTTCCATGTTTTGATTATCATGCTTTATCATGCCTTTATGCTCATGTTTCTTTTATTCTCTATTGATATGCCTATTTTCTAACATGTATTGTAATACTCATGTTCTTCCATGTGTACTCCCTTACTGGGATTTATAGCTCACCCTTTTCTTATGCATGTCCTTAGGTTATCCCATCTAATTCTAAGTACGAGGGAATGTAGTGGTCATGTAAAGGATGTTTTCAATAAAGATGTTGTATTTATTGTTTTAATTTTTTATGTAATGATCCTAATCCCCAAAGACACTAAACCTCTTGATGTTATTTGTTGTATCAAGTGATGTTTTATGTAATAAATCATGTTTAAGTTTGTAATAAAAGCAAGGTTGTCATAGTTGGTATCAGAGGATAGGTTTAGTTATTTTTGGGATTAGGAAACCCTAGTAAATCCTTAGATACAAGACTACGTATAATAAAAACATCCCTAAGTTTTGGTGAGTACTGAGTAAGTGGTTTATCAGACAAATACATCCCTGTCTAGATATGAGCAGGTAGAGGTGGCTCTGGCACAAAGGTATCCTAGGGGTAAAACCCAAAAACACCGCATTGAGCTAGACTCGAATGGGAGCTGGTGCACGAAAACGAGCCTTGCTGCACTTTTGGTTACGACACTCTCGGGTGATATGTTTTGATAAATTCAAAATCATAGTATGAACCCTTATTAAGGGAATAAAAAAAACTCCCCTGTGAATATATGTTAGAAAGTAGATCATGAAAATCCTAGATTGAAGCCTATAGACTCATGAGTTAAGGAAATAAAAGTTTATTTATAAGTCATCATCTTTTGTCTTTGGATTACCCTTTATTTGTTACCCCTAAATCTCCTTTTATTCCAGCCAATGGCCGGTAATATGAGGACTCGGGCTAACAACCATTGTGAAGATGAGTGTGATGACTGTACTTATGAGATGCTCAATATAATGGGAGCGGGAATCACGAACTTTGTCACACTTCTCTCTTAGCTAACTCATGTTTTGAATAGAAAGACGGGTCAAGATGAACGTTCAACCCCCCCCCCCCCTAAGAATGAACAAGTCGCTATCGAGAGATTCATGAGACAAAGGCCTCCTACTTTTAGTGGATCATATGATCCCATGATCGCTGAACAATGGATCAACTCCATTGAAAAGATATTCTCCATCCTCCAATGTTCTGAACAAGAGAGGGTTCTCAAGGCGGCTTATCGTATGGAGTGTGAAGTAGATCGATGGTGGACATTGATCAAAAATACGAAGCCTGAGGAGGAGATAGAGGTGTTGGAATGGAAGGATTTCTGGAAGATGTTTTTCGATAAATATTTTCCGCGCACCCTCTGGCTTAAGATGGAAAGGGACTTTATTTCCCTTAAGAAAAAAGATGAAGAATATGTTGGAGCGTACGAGGAAAACATCACAACTCTTGCACGATATGCTTCCGGCTTTGTCGTTACCCTCGAATGCAAGGTTGACCGCTTCTTTGGTGGGCTGAAGCCTAGCTTGCGGAAAGCATTAGCGATCCGTGACTTCGACAACTATGAGGAAATTGTCCGATGTGCCCTCAAGGTTGAAATGGATATTGGGGAATCACAGGGGTATCATGGGGACAAGAAGCGTAATGTGGACTTCAATGTTGGTGGTCCGATTGATAAATTCAACGGTGCTAAGAAGATCCAACACCACAATTTCCAAAAGTGCAGAAAAAAGCACCCTAAAAATTTCTTTAAGGGTTTGAGGAAATGCTTCAGGTATGGAAGAGATGGGAACCTAGCTGTTAACTGTCAGCAAGAAAGACCTGCGGCTGCGACAGAGGAGAGGAATGCTCCATTCAAACCTCAACGCATTGTTCAATGATACAAATGCAAATAACCGGGTCATTTTGCAAATCAGTGCCCTAATCCAAGTGTTTTTGGAGACAACCAACAACCTCCAAGGCAGCAAGGAAGAGCGTTTTCCATCACTTCTGCCGAAGTGAACCCCGAAAACGAAGTGGTGACAGGTACGCTAGTAATTCATTAAAGAATAGCGAACATACTTTTTGATTCAGGTTCTACGCATTCTTTTATATCTTGAATGTTTAGTAGAACAATCCCAGCACCACCACAAATCATGGAAGTAATGATGTCGGTGAGTACGGAAAATGGGGAAATCATTGCATCCCATGAATATAAGTCCTCCCCTGTTATATTCTGTGGATTGAATTTCCCGACGAACCTCATCATACTCACTCTGGTTAAATTTAATGCAATTCTTGGCATGGATTGGGTTTACTTATATAGAGCCAACATAAATTTTCGGGAGAGAGAAATTACACCCCATATGGAGAATTGACCCCCGATTCTTTACAAGTGTTAGGAGGAATATGAATCTCCTTTACCTCCATCATCTCAATCATGGATATTAAAGCCTTGAGAGCACACGTATCTGGCTCAGATGATTGAGTCCAAGGAAGAAACCATCCTTGAAGAAATTCCTACTGTGAGGGAATTCGCTGAAGTGTTTCCTGAGGAACTGTCTGGTCTTCCTCCTAGAAGAGATGTTGAGTTCTCAATTGAACTTATACCTGGGGAACTACCAATATCCAAGACTCCATATAGAATGGTTGTTGTTGAGCATGAAGAGCTGAAGAAACCACTATAGCGGAATCTGGATAAAGGATTTATACGCCCAAGTGCTTCACCCTGGGGTGAAACAGTCCTCTTCATCAAGAAGAAGGATGGTTCAATGCGGCTTTGCATCGATTATCGTGAACTTAAAAAAATCACGATAAAGAACAAGTATCCTCTCCCAAGAATCGATGACTTGTTTGATCAGCTGCGTGGAGCAAAATACTTCTCCAAGGTGGATTTGCGGTTGGGATATTATCAAGTAAGGGTGGAGAAGGAAGATGTCCCCAAGACTACTTTTCGTACAAGGTACGTGCACTATGAATTCATAATAATGCCTTTCGGACTCACCAATGCTCCAACAATTTTCATGGACTTGATGAATAGAGTCTTTAGAGATTTCCTTGACAAATTTGTGGTAGTCTTTATAGATGATATTATAATATACTCCAAATCCAAGGAGGATGATGAGGAGAATTTAAAAACTGTACTAGAGACTTTGCACAAGGAGAATCTCTATGAAAAGTACAGAAAGTGTGAGTTCTGGTTAAAGGAGGTCTCATTCTTGGGCCATATCATCACAAGCAATTGGATATCTGTGGACCCCTCCAAAACAGATGCAATTGAGGGATGGCCGAGGCCAACATCGGTAACGGATATCCATAGCTTCTTGGGGTTAGCTGGATATTATCAAAGATTGGTGAGAAATTTCTCACGATTGTCCAACCCTCTTACCAATATAACTCGAAAGGGAGTAAAGTTTTCTTGGATTGATGAATGCGAAGAAAGCTTCAACGAGTTGAAAAGGAGGCTTATCACTGCGCCCGTGCTCACTTTACCCATAAGTGGGGAACTTTTTGTGGTATTCAGTGATGCTTCAATGAAGGGATTAGGTTTTTTGTTGATGCACAATGATAAAGTTATATCCTATGCCTCAAGGTAGTTGAAAATCCATGAGAGAAACTATCCAACGCATGATCTGGAGTTGGTGGCGGTAATCTTTGCCTTGAAAATCTGACGTCATTATCTCTATGGAGGGAAATGTGAGATATATACTGACCACAGAAGTCTTAAATATATATTCACACAAAAAGAGCTTAATATGCGCCAGAGAAGATGGATAGAGCTCATCAAGGATTATGACTGTTCAATCCATTACCACCCTGGGAAAGAGAACAAGGTGGAGAATGCCATAAGTAGAAAGGATCCAGCGATTCTATTAGTGATGAGAATTGAGAAGGATCCAATCTTCTTAGACTTGATGAAGATGGATGTGGGAATCATAAAGAAGGGAACATCATCAATCCTTTCACAAATTATTCCTCAACGATCTCTTTTGGAAAGGTTAAAGGATGCTCAAAAGGATAATGTGGGAATTCAGGAAAAAGTGGAAGCTATCAGAAAAGGTAAATCCTCAGAGTTTAATGTTAATGAAGAAGGAATTGTGTGGTTTGGGAAAAGACTTTGTGTTCCATCAAGTCCAGAGCTAAAGAAGGAACATTTGGATGATGCACATAGTTCAAATTTCCCTATTCACCTAGGGAGCACAAAGTTGTATCGAGATCTCTGAGAAAACTTTTGGTGGGATAATATGAAGAAGGAGATCGCTTAATATGCATCAAAGTGTCTGGTGTGTCAGCAAGTGAAGGAAGAGAGGTAGAAGTCTAAGGGGATGATGCAACCATTGCCCATACAAGAATGGAAATGGGAGAACATCACCATGGACTTTGTCACTGGACTTCCAAGGACATCCAAAGGAAACAATTCAATCTTGGTTGTTGTGGATCATCCAAGAAAGACTGCACACTTCATTGCTATTCGGGAGGATTTCTCTTTAGATCAACTAGAACGGATATATATCAGGGAAGTGGTAAGGTTTCATGGTGTACCAATATCTATTGTGTCTGATCGAGATCCAAGATTCAACTCTATGTTTTGGAAGAGTCCTTAATATGTTCTGAATACTGAACTGAACATCAGTATGGCTTATTATCCTCAAACTACTGGATAATCTGAGCAGACTATCCAAACACTTGAGGACATGATGAGAGCATGATCAATGGACTTTAAAGGAGGATAAGATCAACATATTCCTCTGGTTGAGTTCTCTTATAATAACAGTTTCCACTCGAGCATCTGAATGGCACCATATGAAGCCCTGTATGGGAAAAGGTGCAGAACACCAGCTTGTTGGGATGAGGTCGGTGAACATAAGCTGCTTGGACCAGAAATAGTCGAAGAAATGGTGGAGAAGGTGAAAACCATTCAGCATCATATCAAGGCAGCCTAGAGTCGACAGAAGAGTTATGCAGACAATCGTCGACGAGACCTTGAGTTTAAAGTTGGAGGCATGGTGTTTCTATTCATATCTCCATGAAAGAAGGTCATGAGGTTTGGAAGGAAAGGGAAGTTAAGTCCAACGTACATCGGCCCCTTAGAGATTCTTGATCGTGTCTGGGATGTGGCCTATCGACTTGCACTTCCACCTGCCATGGCCAAAGTACATGATGTCTTTCAGGTATCCCACTTAATGAAGTATATATCGGACCCTTCACATGTACTCTCTTCTAAGGTGGTACAATTGGAAGATGCTCTTTTTTATGAGGAGCAACTAGTTAAGATCATAGATCGTAGAGAAAAATTTCTACAAAATAAGACAATGCCCCTCGTTAAGGTGTGGTGGAGAAACCAAAAGTTTGAAGAAGTGACTTGGGAATCAGAGGATATGATGAAGCTGAGTTACCCACATTTTTTTAGTGTGGGAAAAGGAAAATTTCGAGGGCGAAATTTCTTAAGGGGGGAATATTGTAAGGAACCAAAGTTTCATTAATGGAAATCCCTCTTGATCAAATTAAATTTCTCTTTATGTTTATATAAAATTTCAACTTCTTTGGTTTTATGTTATGAATTTTCACCGTTGCTAATATAGCTATTGAACAGTGATCACATGATTAAGTATAAATATAGGACTTTAACAAATCCAATTTACTCAGAAAAAGGAAGTGATTGCCTCATCTAGTAGAATTGCCCCATACAAAGCCCATTTGTCAGAGCTCGGAAAAGAGGTGGCATCTTTGGGCTTCACCCTTGACCAATCCCAAGCTGAGCTTCATCATGTCAATCTCGAACGTGACCATCTATGGTAAAAGTGGATGTTGATTGAAATTACCACTCGAGCGATGTTATCTGAGCCACCCCAAGAGTCTGTCACCATCACACACCTTACCCTTAGGTCTTATGTGGCTGTTTTAAGTGGTTATGTACCAAATAAGTAGTACTATGTTCATGTACATTATTTTTTTTGTATATAATAATTAATATAATTTCTAGTCATTTTTGATACATTGTAAATAGTTTTTAAAGTACAAATAGAGTTTTTAGTTATTATTTAATTAAGAATTCAATTTTATTAAATTATGGGATTTTTGAATTAATTAATATTTTAATAAAATATTAATTTTATTATTATTAGATTAATTTTATTATATATAAATTACCATGTAATTGTATGAATGCAATTATAATTTTTATTAAGGTTTAAAATCCATTTTTGTCAAAACCCGTGAATTTTTTATAAATGTCGTTTTTTATTTTAAAAGTGAAAATTTACATATTTATAAAATTATTTAAATAAAATAAAAATTATTTTTTGAATCAGGATGTCAAAATTATCCAACAGTGAATTTTTCATAATTTTCTGAGAAAGTCAAAATTTTGAGTAAAAATTAAATACTGTTTAAATATATAATGTGTTTCATAACATCATAATGACCCAATAGTGATGTAATAAAATACTATAATCTTTATGTTCAGCCAATATATGTTTTAACATTAAAATAATGTGGTTTTGGGTTTGTTTTTCTTACTTTTCAAAGCATTAATGGACCACTCAAGACTTATTAAACACCTTGTCTTTTTAAATTAATTTCCATGGGAGTGTGACTCACCTCTACATAAGTAACCCTAATATTTTAAGAAGTTAGGACCTTATACTTGTAAAATATTATTTTCCTCTTCCCTTTGACAAAAACCATGGGCAAAAAACCATGGTATGGATTGTGGTTTGGATTAATCTAATGTAAGGGGACCCAAACCTAAATAATAAATAATTCACTCACCTTTCCTATATAAACCCACCCATGCTCCCACTTCCTCCTCACTAAAAGCCTTTGTAGTTCATCCAACCTCTGACATACTCTCTATAGAATCCTCCCAAAATTCCCCAAGCTCCCAATAAGCCACTCACAGGCCTCTCTCTATCCTTTGGAAGCACACTTCCAAGTAAGGGTTTTCTTCCTTTCTCATTTTTGTCAATTTTAATTAAGTTGTTTTGCCCTTTTAATTTCAATAATGAATGTTGGGGTATGGTTTTTCATCTCCCTCTTATTGACCTCTTTATGTTTTAATGATGGGAGAACCCATTTTCTCTCATTAAATGTCTCCGATGTACACCCGTTACTATGCCGAAATTCCGAAAGGAACTTCTCTCTCTTCTTTTACATTCAAGAAATAATTTTGTATCATGAATATAAATTCCATTAAAATTGTTGGGAAATGTATCTATATGACCTCATTAATTTCCATTAAATGTAAATATGATGAGTAACCCCTTTCTCTCCCATAAACCATTTTTATGAATTCTTATGTCACGCCGTTACGCTGCCGAAATCGCACCGATTTTCTAAGCCAATGCCATTGTGTAGTGGATACCATGCCCATTTCTCCATCAAGGGTATTCACCTTTATGAACATTTACTTATTGATTACAATGTTTCATGTATGAATTCCACATTCCTTTATCATAGAATAAAATATTATGTTTTATGAATCCATGTTTTATGATCTATGTGGCACACTTATGCATGAAATGAAATGTTTAAGAAGGGTGCGCCCTTATAGTGCTCCAATGCATTGGGAAAAGTATAGTATCATGATACGTCATGTGAAATGAGTTTTGACTCATGCTAATTCAGGTGCATTGAGGGTTTACTTGTGCTTTATGTTTAATGTGGATTTACTCATGCTCCATGTGCAATGGGCCTTAGCTCATGCTAATTCCATGTTAAGTGTTGTTTCCACATTTCCATGTTATGATTATCATGCTTTATCTTGCCTTTATGCTCATGTTTCTTTTATTCTCTATATACCAATTGTCTAACATGTTTTGTACTCTTCATATTATTCCATCTGTACTCCCTTACTGGGATTTATAGCTCACCCTTTTCTTATGCATGTCCTCAGGTTATCCCATGAAATGCTAAGTACGAGGGAATGTAGTAGTCATGTAAAGGAAGTTTTCAATAAAGATGTTGTATTTCATGTTTTAAGTTTTTATGTAATGATCCTAATCCCCAAAGACACTAAAACTCTCGATATTCTTTGTTGTATCAAGTGAAGTTTTATGTAATAAATCAGGTTTAAGTTTGTAATAAAAGCAAGGTTGTCATATTTTAGGTTTTGTGACACAATGCTATAACTATCAGCAGTGAAGTCCAAGAATCAATGACATGATAGTCTACTACAGTCGTTTACTATTCATGAATAGAAGTGGGTTGTGTTACCATGTATTTTATGTAAGGTATCTTAAGGACACTTCAGAAAAGTGATGATATTTGGGTGACTGTAGATGATCGAAAATGTTGCACAGTTCTTACTAATATGGGAAACTTCAACCATTGACCATTTGGGTGACTTGTATGTCCAGGAGATAGTATATTTTCATAGGGTTAGATGGACTACACTTTCGGATAAGGATCCTCATTTTACGTTACACTTATGGAAAGGGTTAAATATGTTGATTGGTAATCAGGTGTTTTTTATTAAATATTTTAACTCACATACTGATGGGAAATTAGAATGTATTATCCAAGAATTAGAGGAATTGTTGAGGTCATTTGTTATAGACTTCAATGGTTCTTGGTTTAAACACCTAGCACTTTTTTATTTCACCTATAGAAATATTTATCGTGTGACTATTCAGATGGGACCACATAATGTGCTCTATGGTAGGTAATTAATGTCACACATATATTGGATGGAAGATAAGTAATTACAGTTATGGGCATTGATTCTTCTTTTGGATACATCATAGCATCTTTGGTTTATTTGTATGTGTATAGATATGGAATAGAGTATATATAATTCATATACTGATTGATTTTTTCAACCTCTCGATCTCTTGTAAAGTAATCATTTTTTTATTATGGTGTAAACAAGGTTGGGTCACTATCAGATTCAGAAACAAGGAATGTTGGTTCCCCGATACATGGGTAAAATGTATATTATGGGGATGATATGATTAGTGTCATACTAATTACCTCTTCCACAGTGGTATGGTGGTATAAATGATATCTTTTATGTTTCACATATTTGGAAGTATCATCCCAACCCTTATCATGTGACGGATGTTGAAGATGCTAATATTGAAGTTGGTGCATCATTTAAAGAGAATTCAGTTCATATTTTGGACTGCAATTAAAAAAATTCTAGGTAACAATGTTCATTTAGAACAAGTGTTGTGGTAACATGGATGAGTTTAGGAGGAAACATAAGAAAGGGAGGAAGATATATAGAGTGGGTGGATGAATATTTTTACTCTGGAGACTTAGTGGTATGTGGGAGGTAAACATGAGGATGATCTATTATAAGGTGGGGAGGTTGTGCAGTCTTGAACCTTAAATGAGGTACATTCTTGTTTAATGTTTTGATTTATATTCCCTTTAAATTTATTAATAAAATTATTCAAAATTGTAGTTTTGTGGGTGTCCTAGGGATTCATAAAATGAAAGAGGAAGAAAAATGTCATATTTTGTAGGGTTCATGGGTAGTGCATAGTTAGTACTAACTGTGTGCCTTAACCATGCATCCTATAGGTTGATAGTTCATGTTTGAAAAACCATTAAAGGGGGTCTAGTAAACAATGTGTATTTAGAAATATCCATACACATGTCCTCCACATAGTTTTCTAAACCATGTAGTCACCTAGAAAACAATTTGACTTAGGTCCCCTCTTGGATAGAGGGTTCTGTATAGGTTGTTTATGGTTTTGACAACCCTCTAGCCAAACCGTGATCCTTATTAAATAGGGAGGAATACCCATTTTCCCCTCCCATCCTTAATTAGACTTTCCCTATTTTCTTCCCCTATCCGCCTCCTGTATCTTGAGTGAAAAACAAAGGAATCTCTCCTCTACCAAGGTTTATTATCCCTTAATCATTATCTATTTGAATAACCATTGGTTTAAAATAGAATATCCGAGTGAGCTTACCACCCCTATTCATTTTATTTTATGGAAAAATCATTGTGTGATATTTTTCTTCTTTCGAAGACTGTAAACCATTTTTTCTAGAAGATTTTGAAATTTAGGGTTGAGGATTGGTTGGTCTTGAATGAAGGCTTTTATTTGATCAAGCCATTGTCTTTGAACATTTTTTAGTTGGTATAAAATTTATATCACATATTCTTGATGTTTAATTAGGTTTATTTGGTTCTGATTTTCTGAATTTGTGTCGAAAATTTGATTCTTTAGTGTGATATAATATATTGGGTGTTTAAAATAACTGTTGGACCCCTCATGATCCCTCTTAGATATATTAATAATGACTAAACTAGGCATATGTTCACCCATGGGGTGTGCCACTACTTTTTATGTGGTAAAATGTGTTTTGAAAAGAATTTTTAATAGATTTGTGATATGAAACGATATAAATGATGTTTGGTTAGTAAATATAAAATAATGGGTTTATTGGGTTAACTTGAAGAAGTTAAATGAGTTGGGGAATGTAATGTGTAAATGTGATAAATGGTTATAGAGGAATATCCATTTTGATAAAAGGTCTGAAAGAGTGACCGATGTTCATAATTTTTCTTAAATGGTGAAATGGACTAGTTATGGATTTGAGTAAAGAGTTGAATTTTATTAGCCTTAGTAATGTGATAAATGAAGACTTGTACCCTTATCATTATTTTTGGCTAAAGAGGTCGTAGATAAAGAACCTTGTAATGAATAATACATTTTATGGTTGGGATTTTGGGTTGGGGCTCCCCTAATTTGGGTTAGGCTAGAGTGATTCTCTAGGATCCCTTAATGTATTGTACGATTTATGTTGCTATACGGATGCTCTAAGCTCCTACGGTATGGACATGTGATAGATACCTTGATTGAAGCTCTAAGGTACATAATTAAATTGGATTTATAAATGAAGTCCCATGTGAGGTAAAGTGTTGAAGCACCTTGTGTATAGTTCGTACCGCCATCATAGGTTGATGTGGGAATTGAAATCGGGTGTCCTGGTGGATGCTAATGGACTAGAGTTTAATGAATAATTGTTAACAAGAAACTTGCATATTTTTATATATTTTTTACTATCCTTTTAACTTCTTCATATAGTTTTATTTTACTGGATTTTATTATAGACATAATTGGTGTTGGAACACTGATTTGTACTCACACTTTGTTTGGGACACTATTGGGTACCTGAGAAGACTTCATGGTTACAAGTCAGGAAAACGAAAAAGGAGTTATGTTAGATTCTAGATATCGGATTTTGGAAAAACAATTGATGAGAAACCATATGTTATATTAGGACCCATATTGGGGTATTGTCTTTTGTATCCTTATTTTGGGTTTATTATTTCATTTTAGACTATCATGAACTGACATGTTTACTGATATGATTTTTTAGTACATCCTCATCTTGGGAATTTTTAGGTTATATTTTGGCATTTATTATTACTATATGTCATTGGTCATCATGATTCACATCATTGATTTAATATAGTAATGAGGGTATATTCTTCCCACATGTTCCATTATACCCTCCCTATAACTCAGCAACCTCTAGAGTATGGGGTGGTGTGCTTGAGATTATGTGGTGCACCGACTTGAAGAAATAAGTTTAGTTAATCCTAAGTCAGGATGTTTAACATTTACATTATTTAAAACATTTAAACATATTTTCAATAATGTTTTTATTATTATTCATATCTTATAATTTTACATCTAGTTTATAATGATCAAATTTAAAAAATATTATCCTTGTTTTATATCAATATTACATTACATATCAGTGTTGCTTTTTATGAAAACTATAATGAATAGTATTCTTTCAAACCAATTTTTTTGTGTTTCAAATAATACCAACTATATTAATTAAACAATAAATTCAACATAGAAAAATCACTAAAATAATCAAATAATAAATTATATTCTATTTTAATATCACCAATATACCAAAAAAATTTAATTAAATAATCTATTATAAGATTAAAGTGGAAAAATAAAAATTATCGACAATTTTCACACAATCATAGTTAAATCATATGGTTAATAAATTTTCTTCCTATATATGAAATAAATATTGTCCCATTACATTAACTATGCTTTATTTTTGTACATAATTTAGAAGATTTCTCATATGACCATGGCACCATCAATTTCATTTCAAAAAAATCTACCAAAATTCAATATAAAACATATAGTTATTTATTTATTAAAAACCATAATATTACAAAATTCACCTAAAATAGATTCCTTTTTCAAATAAATACATCTAGAAGACCACCCAAGAAAAGAACAATAAATTATTCACAATATCATTAGTTAATTTATCATTTATCACGGTTTGTATGGATTCCCCCTCTAGGTGATCCAAGCCATATATTTTGACAAAATTTGTTCAGCTCATGATAAAAAATAAGACATTGAGGTGAAAACATGCTCTCATTAATAAGAGACTCAACCTCCATATGCATCCATGTGATGCATTATCAATATCATAATGAAACTATTTTAAAATATCGAACTTTAAAGAGAAAAAATAATATCATACCAATTTTACACCTATAGGTCCTTATCCATATCCTCAATGCTCATGCCTAATTTATATATTCCTAGTTAACAATTGAGGAAACTCCTGGTTGTGAATGTTTTCTATATATATTGATTTCCATATTTTAATTCTTCTTAATAGTGATTAAATAAATACCATAAAATTAAGTGTTTTTTGTATTTTGTAATATTTAATGGTGAAATTGATTTTCTTGGTGAATTTGGGATTTTATTGTCAAATTCATGTCATTTTGAGACATTATTGGATTTTATTATAATATATGAAATATATTTAGGTTATTTATGAATTATTTGATATTTTTATAGGATTATGATCATTTTTATTTTTATTTTTTATAAATAGTATTTATATATAGATATTATTAAATTAATATTATATATAATTTATACTTGTGACATTTTTTTAATAAATATATAAGTTTCAGTATATTTAAATATAGAAATTATAGTATAGTTATAAATTAAAATTTATAAATAAATACACAAAATAAATATTAATTACAATTATTTAAAATGATATACATATAAATATATATTAAATAATTATACGAATATATTTCATTTGTATCTTAAAATTGTTTTATTTAGAAATGAAAGTTGATGTGAATGTTGAAAAAGTTCAAACTCAAGAGTCTGCATAGACTTGTTTGATGTCAGTAAACTCAACACATAGACAATACTCATATACTCATAATAATTTACCTCAACCCATTCAACTGACGATTTTCCATATTATAATTTTCATAATATTTTTATTTCTTATATATTAAAATAGCCATTAGCGAGTCTGGATGATTTTTTCCATGTTTAATATGATTCTATGAGTTTAATGTGAGTTTAATAATTATTTTATGAATTTTCAACATAAAATTAGTTTTAAAGCGAGTTGACTTCATTTTCAAAGTGATATCGTAAACTCATATGAGTTTATCAATTAGGACATGAGTATAACTACTTAGGTGTCTATTAACCAACCATGATGAAAGGGAAGTGAACAAGAAACCCTGAAAAATGTATCTTTTTTATGAGAAATCTTGTATTCATAGATGTAAATCAAACCACCACCTAAAGAATGCAAGTCGCATCACGATTGGGTGGAATGGATAGGATTAATGGATCTTGTATGGATTCCTCACATATCTATGATAACCATCATATTTTTTATAGTACTGCTGATATAGTTAGGAAAAAAATCATTATATTGGTATTAAATGTGCTTTGTGATATTACAAATTAAAATGTTGAATTTTTATGATTGCATCTAATAAAGTGTAATGCTAGTGAATCCAAGTAAATGGAGCTAGAGGTTTGGTTTAGTTCCACTAAATCATAGTTCAATCTGTATACAAGAATTGAATTCCCATTTTAATCCCTTTAATTTTAAAACATGGAGAGAGAAACTTGGGATTGAGTATTTTTACTAAATTAGATTCTTTTCTTTCTATAAATTCATATTATTTTTCTTTATCCATAGGTGTTCCTAATAAACTGGATAATGTAAGTAAATAGGAAATGATTGGTAACTTTTCTTGGTTTCTTGTTTAAATTGATCTAAATTCAACTCTAATATAAACTAGTGAAATGTTTTTTTATTATCACGATGTTGCATGTGTCTAATTATACAGGCCAAAATGACTATATGAATACTTCCCAAGTGGGAATGATTGGTTCTATTAAGGTTGATATGAACAAGCATGTTTCAAGTTCCTCTATTTCTAAGGTGGAAAATAGAGTAACACCAAAAAGGGAGACTTAAAACCAGAGTATATCAGTGAGTATAAGGTTAATACTCAGGAGTTCATGAACTCCTTGGTTGTTCGACATCTAGCTTAGATCTCCCTGATACACAAGCTATCCTTCTACCTTGTCTTTCCATCTCAGGAATATTTCATTAAGGCATGGTTCATGGCCCCCCGTGTCGTGGGTCATTGGAGCTTTAGTTCATCCAAGTAGTCCTTGGATGTCCATAGAGGGAAGAATGTCTAGAGGCTCTGGATCAATCTTCTTGGGCTTCCTCTCCCGTTTCAAATCGAAATATTTCTCAGGATGATTGGTGACTCCTTATGACGTTTTCTATGCTCGGATGTTAGGACCAGGAGTTGTGCGGATACTTGGGTGGCCTGCATTTGCATGGAGTTTGACCTCTCCCTTACTGTACTGGACAAGATTTATCTCAGGGTGTAGGAGGTCTTTCACCGGGACCAGGATATCTACTACCTTGTGTTCCTGAGGTTTTGTTCTCACTGCCTCTTTTAGGGACATTCATTGCAGGTGTGCCACCGTCGACGGCTGGGTGAATGGGGGGGCTTCTCCCAGTGTATGTACTGGACACCATGCTCCGCGACTGGGTTCATTGGATGCCCCCCACAGTGGGGAGTTGGGGGAAGCTCGTCTCACTCAATCACTACAAAGCCACCAGCCTACCCTTGTTACCTCAGACAGCTTACTAGTTCAGGGATGGACGTTGTCAGGGTATCTGATCTGGATATATTACCCACCGTGCCGTGAGGGGTGCCTGAGTTTCGGGTTGGTGTTGCTTCCTCTTTTGTTCATAACTTCTTCATTTCTCTTGTGATTCAGTGTTTGGTATCTCATTTTTCTCCCCTTCTCAGCCTTCCGGGATCTATTGGGGAGAATCCCGAATCCGGGCTGAAAATTTCTTGCCAAAAAATATCGTGAGAAACCCGAAGCGATATAAACAGAATGAAGAAATCAACACGCATGATTTTTTTAACGTGAAAAAACCCTCCCATGTGGAGGATTAAAAAACCACGGGGAAATTCACAAATATCCACTATGAATCAGAGAGTACAAAGAATCCAATTAATGCCCGAACTTGAATTACAAATGAGAGAGCATGGAAAACCCGTGTGAAATCCACACCCTGATATGCCTCTGACATTTCTCTGATAAAAATATCGTTGACGCCTTGTATCGGAAGATCAATCTGTGACAAAACATCACCCTTCTGTCGAAGAAATGTCACTACCTCAGAGATCTTCCCCCAAACATGCATCAGTCTTGCACCAGATTGCAACACCCGAATGATCTCTCCATTATGATGTATCGTCGATATTTAATCGGGACACACCACCTGATCACCGCTATTAGGAATACTTTCGATACATGGACATGATCTTCAATTTCATAGTTGCTGCTCTACACCTGTCAAATGCTGATGCGCCATTGTCCTCGTGCCACACGGGCCACCTCAAATGTGGAAACCCCTTCCTGGGTCTCCTTTGCCGGCTAAATCTTACTGGCACACCCCTCTCTCTTTCGAAAATATGTTTTTTCATCCTCCTTATATAGACACCAAGTCCATAATAATCAATTAATGTAGTCATCATCTATTATTCCGTCCATTAATATTGAGAATTAAATATCCATTAATGTTGAGAGAAAATGCTCAATTAGTGATGATATAAATCTCCTCATTAATAATTTTTCCCTCTCATCAATAAATGTGATTATTCCCTCCATTAATAATTTTCCTCTCTCATCAATAAATGTGATAAATCTCAACAATCTCCCCCTTCATCACATTAATGAATGGAGCCATCCAACAAACCCAGTTGGAAAGAAAATATGTCGGTATCACACCAACCATCATCAACTATAGAAAATATAATGATGTCCTTTTGCACTTATGATAAAAAAAATATCAGCTCCCCCTGTAAAAAGAAAATCAAACGTCGAAATCATCATCACATTTGTATATGCACCATCCTGCTCATCCTGATGAACAAGACAAGAACCAGAAACATCTGGCTCCCCCATAATCGCAATCTCCACATAATCTAGAGCACCTCTAGGAAAAACTTGATCCCCCATGCTCAACATCCCCTCAGTCGACATGTGCATCACCTCTCTCAACCTGCTTTAATTTTCAAACATTATTATGCTCCACGCATGCATCTGTGATCCTCTTCAAAGCTTCCAAAATCCTCACGTTAAACTGCAAGCAGAAACCAATATCCTTTGATACCACTTGTTGGGGAGAATCCCGATTCCGGGCGGAAAATTTCTTGCCAAAAAATATCGTGAGAAACCCAAAGTGATATAAGAAGAATGAAGAAATCAAAATGCAGTATTTTTTTAACGTGAAAATACCCTCCCATTCAGAGGATTAAAAAAACGGGGAAATTCCCCAATATCAACTATAAATCAGGGAGTACAAAGAATCCAAGTAATTCCTGAACATGAATTACAAAGGAGAGAGCGTAGAAAAACTATGTGAAATCCACACCCTGATATGCCTCTGCCATTTCTCTGATAAACATCCCATTGATGCCATGTATCAGAAGATCAATCCGTGACAAAACATCACCCTTCTATCGACGAAACGTCACTACCTCGTAGATCTTCACCTGAACATGCGATAGTCTCACACCATCTTGTTACACCTGAATGATCTCTCCATCATGATGTACCGCTGATCTTCAATCAGGACACACCACCGAAAATGCGGCAACCCCTTCCTGGGACTCCTTTACCGGCTACATCTTGTCGACGCACCCCTCTCTCTTTCGAAAATATGTTTCTGCATCCTCCTTATATAGACACCAAGTCTATAATAATCCATTAATGCAGTCAACATCCGTTATTTCGTCCATTAATATTGAGAATTAAATATCCATTAATGTTGGGATAAAATCCTCAATTAATGGTGATATAAATCTCCCCATTAATAATTTTCCTCTCTCATCAATAAATGTGATGAATCCATCCATCAATAATTTTCCTCTCTCATCAATAAATTTGATGAATCTCAACAGGATCCTTGAGCTTCCTCCCACTAACCCCAACCAGTCCCAAGGTGTGTTGCGGAAGCAAGTTCTACTATTACAGTGTTTTATTCCACCAAGCGGATTCGCTCAGATGAGGCCCAGCACCCTCCGGCCCCAACAGCTCGTGGTTTGACAGGAGCGGCCTACCTCTCTTGATTCACATATGGATCTAAGAGATTATCTAAATCCTCCTCAAGGAAGGTAGGTCAAGAAAAACCGCTCAATTTCTGGAGATGGGAGCATCCTCAAGCACTCTTCGATCTGAGGCAAATGGAGTTTGTACCTAATCCCAGTCACGGGAGCTTACGGCTAAGGTTCCCTCATATTTTGAGAAGGCTTTGAGTTCTAGAGCCACTCCCAGAACACACTTATCTCTAGGATTCCAGTATTTATATGGAGCACCCACAGAATGTGTGGTATGATCCAAACATACTTCATTTCTTCTATGGTTACCAATCACAAGATTGCACTGGTAGGAATTATCAAACAAAAACAAAATCGGGCCATGATTGGAGTCTTCTCCAAACAATTCAAAATGCATGGATTTTTGAATGATGCTCCCTCCACCGCCATATTTGGATCTTCTAGCACAGGAGATTCAAGGTGGAGTAGGTTGAGGCGGGAGATTAGTTCATTACTTGTTAAGGAAAATTGGGACTCCCATGTTTTTTTGTTTCTTTTATTTATGGTATTTGTGACCCTATAAAGAGGGAGTGCTTGTGGAATAACCTTAATTCCTTCGATCCTGGAGACCTCACGTGGATTATTGGGGGTTTTTAATGTGATTTATGACCCTGATGAGAGGAAGGGATGAGGTCCATTCAATAGGAGAGTTAGCTTGAAGTTCACTCATTTTATGGCTAGAAAGGGTCTCATTGACCTCAGATACTCAAGGGATATATTTACATGGTGCAATAATCAGCGGGGGTCTCACTAGACATGGATACTTCTGTATAGGTATTTAGAAAATGTGCATGCCCTCTACAAATATGGTTTCACCAAAGTTACTCATTTGGTGGGGGGCATTTCGGATCACTCCCCCTTTTGATCATGTTGTCCTCCATGCTTGGGCACAACAATCGCTTCAGATACAGTAGCCATTGGGATAATGAGCCATCTTTCCTTGATATGGTTCAATATAGCTAGGCAGATACTCCCTAGGGGAACACGTGGATTTTCTATCATAATAAGCTAAGACGGATCAAGGAAAGGCACCAACTGTGGGAAGGGACATCCATCCACAGGATATGGACTTGATGGCCAGTTCACCGGAAGTTGATTGAATGGAACAGAATCTTAAGGAAGAATGAAACGACCAAACTTTCTTGGACCTAGTATGATAGAAGGAGTATCTAGCAGACATGTTTCTAAAACAAGAATGTATCTTTAGGGACAATGAGAGGATCAAATGGCTGAAAGGGTGGGAGAGAAACCCAAATTATTTCCATGATTGCGTTAAGGAGAGGAAGAGGTATGCTCAACTTAACATTTTTCTGGAGGATGGGTCTTTTACCAATGACAGGGACATAATGGGTTCTATGGACAACACCTGCCTAAGGGATCTCCTGGCTGGAGCTAACGAACAGAGGCCTAATGGGTACCCAGGGTTGATCACCGATCCGTTTGAAGTCATTCCAATTCTTGTTACTACCCCGGAAAATGACGGTCCAAGGGTCATCCCACTCGATATGGAGATATTTGATGCCTACATAAAGCTCAATCCTGATAGCATGACGGACCCGGATGGATTCCTCGCCTCTTTTTACCAAGTATCGTGGGAGGTAGTGAACAATGATATGATCACCTCTTTTCAAGAATTCTTTTGAGGAGGGAATTTTCCTCATGTTGAATGCACTACCATGGTATTATTTGTCCCCAATACTAAGAACCCATCCACAATTCACCAGTTTAGTCATGTGAGCATGTGCTGCGAACCTTATAAGATCCTCGCCAGCATCATCAGTTCTCGCCTACCAGCTAATATTCCACAGTGGATCTCCTTGGAACAGCACGATTTCATGAACGGGAGGTGCATTTATGGAGAGATAGCCTTGGTCCAGGAAATGGTCAGGGACATCAATCACAAATCACATGGCTCTAATACAGCCATCAAACTTGATATGAGAAAATCCTATGATCGGATGGAATGGAGTTTCATCAACAGAGTTTTGGATGGTATGGGTCTCTCCGCTTTAAATATTGACATCATTTTTCACTGCTTTAGCACATCATGATTGGCAGTGTCGCTTTTGGGAATGACCTATGGTTTAATCAAGGAAACATGGGGGATTTGGAAAGGGGACCCAATATCCCTGTGCTAGTTTTTTATGGCCCAGGATGTGATCAGCCACCTTATTCATCGAATCCTGGACAACGGTGATATCTCCCCCTATCACTGCAGATTGGACTCTCCTTCAGTGTCTCATATTATGTTTGTAGATGAAACTATCGTTTCCATGAATGCCTTAATCAGATCATTAAGATGATTGAACAGGTTTCTGGATGAATATTGTGTGTGGATAAGTCAAAGCATTAACTGATTCAAGAGCAATTATCACTTACCATGCAACTATCTTCCCACACATGTTTCTATAGTGGGTCATCTTTTGGACAGGCAAAGGGGGGGTCTTTCCCATGAATTATCTTGGGTTTCTCTTATCATCAGAACATGTCCATATCCATGATTTTGACACACTCTCCAGTAGGATGATGGATTGGGTTCTTAACTGGAAGAATAATGTAGAGACCCAAACCTTGACGTACATGGACATTACATTACTTTTTTGGAATACTTAATACATAACAAAAAAACACCAAAGGACTGTAAAATTTTAGTGTCTTTGGAAACTCATAATATAATCTTCTAATCATGGTGAAAGATCTTCATCATCTCCCATAAAGATCTTCCCCTTTTAGTTTTCTTACCTAAACACTTTCTTTAAATCCTGGGGAAATGAAAACATATAAAGGGTGAGCTAAAATTTTCATTATGGGTAAGAATGGATAAAATAAAACAAATGATATACATTTGAACTTAAAAACATGAACATAATGTTTAAACATCAAAATCTTGGGTAATGACATAAAAATGGAAGTATATAAGGCATAAATCATAAAGAATCATTAATCATTATAAAATAGCATGGGAATAAAACATGAGATTGTGGAAACCATTAATCACATTATATGATTTCCATAGTAGCCATGTAATTTCTTCCAAGACCATCAAAGTGGACAATGTCCCTTTCTGAATCGAGTTCACTCCTCGTTCCAGTCCTGTATTACTGAACCAGATTAACTTACCGTTCCAGCCATGTATATCTCATAAGATATAAATCTTTACCCAATGCATTGAAGGGAGATATAGGTCCCACCCATCTCATAATGAAATCATTCTTACTTGTTCCACAAAATAAACACACATCATTCATAATAACCCAACGAATAAAATGGGTTTCATAAACATCATCCCATCATCACATAATCCATATAAAAGAAATGGATATAATTTCATAACAAGAAAAGTGAAACCATGTAAATCATAGAGACTTTATACTGGAAACATATACATATGAAATAAGGTCATCTTCGATGGAAAATCGTTTTGATAAAACACTTGAAATGAATTCTTGAGGAAAATATCCTTTCTTCTTCAAAATCAAATTCTTTTCACAAAACGTCATGCAATTTTAAAAGAAAAAGATTTTGTTTAAAATAGTGATGAAATATTTTGGATGAATCTTCATGAAAATGAGTCTTTATAAAACTATAAAAATCCTTTCATGTCGTATAAGTTAAAAAATGCATTCTCCTCGTACTTTTGTCGGAAAAGTCAAAAAGTACCTCGTAATGTAAACAAGAGAAAGATTAATTACACACCATGTAGTAAAGGAAAAAATGGGAAAAAGGACATTAAACATACATAAAAAGACTTTTAGAAAACATGGACTTGGATGATAATAATAACCCCAGCAAATACTTATGAATAAACAATTTCGGATAAGAACGAGATTGGAAATGTTATCCCTTACCTTATGTCTGATATGCTTCGTATGTATCTGAATCTCCTGTATAATTATTTAAATAATTTAATTGACTTATTAATGAATCATATTTATTGTTATGATATCATATATCATTTACTTATTAATTTATATTGCCCGTTCTTTTGCAAATTCGATGTAAAAGCAGCGATTTGGGTAAAATCGTTTCATTTATTGTACATATTTCAACTTGTTGTTCTTGATATTATTACTTATATCCTGATTTAGTTAATCCCAGAATGTAAAACATGATTTATATATAATATATATTCAGAATATACATATATATATATATATGATTGATCGATAAATGGAATAAAATACATCGTTCATAGAGACGGTAGGTCGTACGTACGCATGAACGTTGTTTTCGTTTCCTTATTGAATTGAATGGAATTAAGTAGATGACATATATATATATATACATAAATCCAGTATCATTATTATGTCATATATTTCATGATTACTTATTATATATACTTTATAATCATTCATTAATGTTTAATCATTGAGAACGAGTCACATCGCGTCGTGGAGACGGTAGTCCGTACGTACGCATGAGCGATGATATCATTCTCATGATCGTGGAATTATATTTAAGTGTATGTATAATATTTCAAAATCAATATCATTTTACAATAATAATAATATATGGTTATTTATTTACACCATTATACCCATCCTAGTAAGGTGGTGGTCGAAAACAGATTACACCACGGCGTGGAGACGGTATTCTGTACGTACGAACGTGCGGTGATTTTGTTTTACATAGGATGGATAGAAGGTGAAATAGGGTTGTTTAATATTTATAATAACATACCAGTATATTAGTGATACTGATGTTATTACTTCATAATGAAACAACTAAAGAAGAGGAAGTAGAAGAAGAAAGAAATTTGAAAGAATCGGTAACGGATATTACCTCTTCTTCAACACGCCTCTCTGAAACATCCTCTTAGGGCACTAAAATTGGTCTTTAGAAAAGACCAGGACCTCTAGAATATTACTAGGAAAGTGGAGAAGAGACATTGGTAGGGGTTGGCTGAGCTTGAAGGCTCAAATTGGTGTGAGGAGAATAGGGAGGAGGTGCCCTTTTGTAAGGGTGGAGAGGGGCACCTTAGAAACAACTTAACATATTATTTTATAATAAAGTCATATTCAGTTTTTAATAGCTTCAAATTGATTTAGTTTTTAAGATAAAGTGGTTATGGGTCGAATTCATCTCATCCAATATATTTTAGACAGGTTTGGTTCATTATATTAACCTTATCTTTTAGTTTTAACTCTTAGTTAATTAGATTTACATTTACCATGTCACTTTGTTTTTTTATATTATATGGTTAATAAACATACCATATACATCCAAGCGACCCCCAAGTGGTCCATTAATTATACACCTATCATGATATAATTATCTTGTTCAAACATTATATTTTTAGGAATACAATGACAATTAATAATATATTATTTTTTAAAAAACTATTTTATGTCAATTTTGACACTATTTGGTAATTGATTTTTGTGAAAATAATAAAAGCATTATTAGTTCTAAAAGAGTTAATTTAATCAATAATAACATGTCATATTAACCTAGAAAATTAGTTTAATTTATAAAAAGGATAAAATTACATTTATTTGTGTATTTATAACATCAATTATGTTAATATTTCATTAATAAGGTAATTACTCCATCATCATTGTGTCATAAATAAATTAACTTATTTAATGTCTAAAAATTATAAATAAAATACCATTATGTAGGAAATATTTTTATATTTCTAATGAATTTTTATAGTCGAATTTATCTTATGTATAACCCTATATTAAAAATTATTTAGTTATTAAACATTGATTTTAACTATTTTAACCCTTCTTTAAATAAATTAATAATAAATGCCCTAATCTAATCCAAGTGGACCTAAATGGTAATTGTTTATTCCTATGATTATTTTTGGTCAAATTAAACTTATCCAATAGAATTAGGACATGTGTTAGGGTAATAATAATGTCATTTTTACCCTTAATTACCCTCTTTACTTTTAACCGTGGTAAATAAAAGTAAGAAGTTACTCTTCACCAAAAAATTATTTTCATCTCATTGAACCACATTTTAGTCCTTGATATTAACCGTGTCTCTTGGATTTTTGAAATTTCACTCACAGAAGTGGTAAAATTATGTTTTATGTACGTTTGCAAAAAGCTCCTAGGAGGTAGGTAAAAGACGGTGAAATGTTCAATAAAATTTTATATATCGAAAATTATTATAAAATGACTCCAATGAATTACATTGAACTTATATAGGAATTAATTATCAATTGTTAACTAAAATAAATTTAAATAAAATAAATAATTATTTAAATAAAAAGTCGGTTTTTAAATAGTAACCTGGTGTTTCACTATTCATCAAAAATTGAATGTTTTCCGAAAAAACCAAAAATTCAACCTAGGATAATTTCGATATTCCGAATCCAAAAATGAATTCCATTTTGAAAAATTAAATTTATATAATTTCAAAAATTGGGTATTACTATTCATAACGTCTATTTCATAAGAATATTATAATAATATCTCGTTTAGTGAAACTCGGTATTGCATACTACACACACTATCGAGGAAGGTCTTGATTGCGTGTAATGAAAGCCAAGTCAGGGCTGCATACGGTGAAAGCACCGTTTTGTGTTGCATATAACATAATCAAAAATTATATCATTTATACATTAAAAAAATCAATACTTAATGTTGCGTAGAATAATTTCCACAAAATGAACATGAAATTGTGTGTAACACGAGCCAAGAATAGTGTTGCGTATACTGAAAGCTAATACGATGTTGTATATAGTACAAGCTAAACTTGGTGTAGTGTATAATAGAAGACATCAATGAAATTATAAGTATTTTTTTCATAAAATCTCAGGGTGTTACATTCTACCCCACTTAAAATGAATTTCGCCCTCGAAATTCGTCAGGGTTATAAATAGTTTACTACATGAAAGTTTCTTTAATAGAAACCCACATCGTAAAAAGGAATACTAAAACATGAAATTAAAAACTAAAGTATGAAATGTAACAGTTACATAGATTAACTAATCACTGGGTTTCCACATAGTAGAACATAGGAGAAAATATGGATATGGAAGAGAAATATATCCATAAACTTTTGATGAAGAGTGGTAGAGGACATAGCTATGAAAAAGACCACAATCCCAAAGCCATAAATTTTTGATGATCTAAGGTACCATCTGATTCATCAGATATGAGAGCACTAGGACAACATTTTTTGTTTTCAATATCATTTCCCAAAATTTGAAGAATTGTTGAATTAAAAGAAATACTTACTTGATTTTGGTACAATCTCACTGTTGCTCGTGTCTCGAACAATTTCCACTTCATCTCTTAAATAAATTAAGTTGAATTTGTCTTTTGTGAAGTGTTAGCCGATTATGCAATAGAATGATAGGTCATTCCATCTATTTCTATCACAAAAAGTTTAGCACAATTTATTAAATATACATAAGTCCATCTATGCTGAGATTAATCTTATATGGTTGCTAAAATAGACTTATACTTCAGATATCATAGTGCTTAATAAAATAAAACTAGTTTCTACTAACCAGGGACTTCCTGTAGGCTAGTGGTAGGCGATAAAGGCTTGTCTCACTTTGGTTGTGGGTTCGATTCCCGCATCCTTGTCTGACGCGACGAGTTGTCGCCCATCCTGCAGGTTGTCCTTTTTCTTAAACTACATTATTATAATATTCCATTAATAATATCGAAAAAGTTATAGCCTTAATCAATACTAACTTATGTCCAACATAAGTCATTCTAATCTTTAGGCTTATCTAAAATACTTCTGTCCAATCTTATAGTATAAAGTAAATGATTACTAAAAATTTCATCTAACGAGCATGTGAATACCATCATTTATCCCTCATATATCTTGTTGGTCACATTCCAGTCATGTGAATACCTTAATCATGTATTCTCTTGAAAAATTAATACCCATTGAATCTTAGTGAAAACATGGATGCTATCAAAAGTTAACTCTTTCCACATACCAAAATCCAAAAAATCTATATACTCAAACCATGATATAACGTTTTCCTTATATCAGTCATGAGCTCATGATTACTGTCAAATATTTCATTTTCTCCTTATCACTTCATTATGCCCATATCATCTTCTTTCCAAAAATATCTCAATCACTTTCCATGGTTACCGGTACAATAAAATTATTGAAAACCACAATAAACCAATACATAAATAGTCTAATATTCCACGATACTATATACAACATTATTTTCGAATCCCATTACAAAAACATTTAATCATTCCACCACATCATTGTCATATTCAACATCGCTAATAGTGATCACATGTGACTTCCCTTTGTCCTTTGCCTTAAGTGGTTGCTCATGTCGATCATCATTAACCCTTTGATTGGGGCATTGATTAGCATAATTCCCTATTTCATTGCACTTGAAGCATTGAAGTGTTGATCGTGCGTTCTTTGTAGTCTTTTCTTTATTCACATCATTAGTAACCCTTTTTCCATTACTTCGACACTCAGCTGCTCGATGACCTTCTTTTCCACACTTAAAACATTTTTTAGTCCCTTTAAGACAATCTCCACCATGATTCTTTACACACTTTGAGCATAAAGAAACATTCATCTTCTTTTCACCATTGTTCTGAGATTTCTCCTTGAACTCCATATTTCATTTCTTGTCCAAACCATGAGATGGATATGTAACACCAAATTCCATTTCTACCTTGATAGTAAAACGCACAATTTATTCATAGCTACTGAAGTCTCTTATAGCTAATTCCCTTCAAAGACTTGGTTTTAAGCCACTGAAGAATCGATCAACTTTACTTTCAGGTTGGATGATAAAGCCAGATGCATACCTTGCAAGTCTTGTAAAATTCCCTTCGTATATACCAACAGATTCATCATCCTTTTGCTTAAGCTCAACAAAATCCTTTTCCATCTTTGTTTGAAGAATATGAGGGAAGTACTTATTGAAAAATAAGTTCTTGAACTCATCCCATTCCATGGATTAAATTTCATCTCGGTGCCTCGTATTCTTAATTAGAGTACCCCATTGATCTGCTTCACCTTCTAAACGGTAAATAGCCAGAATGACTTTTTCATTTTCCGAACAGTGAAGTATGGAAAATATCTTTTCAATGGTACTAATCCATTGTTCAGCAACAAGTGGATCAGAATACCCATTGATATAAGGTGGATGTTTCCTCGTGAAGGACTCAATAGAATATTGTTCCCTTCTCTGCTCATTTGGAGGTCCAGAATGATTCATAGCTTGTGTAAGTATAACAATAAGATTTTGCACTCCATATTCCATAACATTGGTTTGTTCTGGAGGACAATCATTGCATTTTCCATTACATTGATCAACACGGTTCCTTCGGGTTCCAGCCATCGTCTAAAACCCAAAAAGAATAGTGTGAGAGGCAAAAATCATGCTATGGAAAACAACATAAGAAAAGGGGGAGTACCTTCGAAATCTTACATCTTAGGTTTAATTCTAATACCATTTCTATAATTCTAGGACTATAACCTATATGTATACTTAACCTTAGGGACATCCCTAGACATACCTTAGAAATATCTCTAGGGATCTCACTAAGGTTTTCGCATCCTAGTTTCCAAAGGTTAAATAAACCTTTCCTCTGATACCAACTGTAGAGACCCAAATCTTGATGTACATGGACATTACATTACTTATGCGGAATACTTAATACATAACAAAAACAAACACCAATAGACCATAAAATTTTAGTTTCCTTGGAAACTCAGAATGTAATCTTCTAATCATGGTGAAAGATCTTCAACATATCCCATAAAGATCTTCCGCTTTTAATTTTCTTACCGAAAAACATTCTTTAAATCCTAGGGAAAAGAAAATAGATAAAGGGTGAGCTCAAATGCTCATTAAGGGTAAGCATGGATAAAATATAACAAATCATATACATTTGAACTTAAAAACATGAACATATTGTTCAAACATCAAAATCATGGGCAATGGCATAAAACATGGAAGTATATAAGGCATAGATCATAAAGAATCATTAATCATGATAAAATAGCATGGGAATAAAGCATGTGGTTGTGGAAACCATTAAGCACATGATATGATTTCCATAGTAGCCAAGGCATTGCCGCCAAGACCATCTTAGTGGACAAAGTCCCTTTCTGAATCGAGTTCAATCCTCAATCAAGTCCTGTATTACTGAACCAGATTAACAAACCGTTCCATCCATGTCTACCACATGAGTTATAAATCATTACCCAATGCATTGGAGGAAGATATAGGTCCCATACATCTCATAATGAAATCATTCTTACTTGTGCCACAAAATAAACATACATCATTCATAATAACCCAACAAATAAAATTGGTTTATAAACATCATCATATCATCACATAATCCATATATAAGAAATGGATATAATTTCATAATAAGAAAAGTGAAACCATGTAAATCATAGAGACTTTATACTTGAAACATACACATATTAAATAATGTCATCTTAGATGGAAAATGGTTTTTATAAAACACTTGAAATGAATTCTTGAGGAAAATATCCTTTCTTATTCAAAATCAATTTATTTTCACAAAACGTCATGCAATTTTAAAAGAAAAAGATTTTGTTTAAAATATTAATGAAATCTTTTGGAGGAAGATTCATGAATATAGGTCTCTATAAAACCGTAAAAATCATTTCATGCCATATAAGTTAAAAAAAATTCTCCTCGTACTTTTGTCGGAATAGTCAAAAAGTACCTTGTAACATAAACAAAATAAAGATTACTTAAATACCATGTAGTAAAATACAAAATCAGTAAAAAGGAAATTAAACATATATAAAACAATTTTAGAAAACATGGACTTGGATGATAACAATAACCCCAGCAAATACTTACGAATAAACAATCTCGGATAAGAATGATATTGGAAAGGTTATCCCTTACCTTATGTCTGATATGCTTCATATGTATCTGAATCTCATATATAATGATTTAAATAATTTAATTGACTTATTACAGAATCATATTCATTTTTTTGATATCATATATCATTTACTTATTAATTTATATTAACCATTCTTTTTCAAATTCGATGTAAAAGCAGCGATTTGGGTAAAATCATTTCATTTATTGTACGTATTTCGACTTGTTTTCCTTGATATTATTACTTATATCCTGATTTACTTAATTACAGAATGTAAAACATGATTTATATATAATATATATTCAGCATATACATATATATATATATATGATAGATCGATAAATGGAATGAAATACACCGTTCATAGAGACGGTAGGCCGTACGTACGCATGAACGCTGTTTTTGTTTCCTTATTTAATAGAATGGAATTAAGTAGATAAAATACATATATATATATACTTAAATATAGTATCATAATTATGTCATATATTTCATGATTACTTATTATATATACTTTATAATCATTCATGAATGTTTAATCATTGAGAATGAATCTCATCACGTCGTGGAGACGGTAGTCCGTACGTACGCACGAGCGATGATATCATTCCCATGATCGTGGAATTGTATTTAAGTGTATGTATAATATTTCAGAATCAATATAACTTTAAATAATCATATTTATTTATTTATTTACACCATTATACCCATCCTAGTAAGGTGGTGGTCGAAAACAGATTACACCACGGTGTGGAGACGGTATTTCATACGTACGCACGCGCGGTGATTTCATTTTCCATAGGATGGATAGAAGGTGAAATAGGGTTGTTTCATATATATAATAACATATCATTATATGAGTGGTACTGATGTTATTACTTCATAATGAAACAACTAAATAAGATGAAGTAGAAGAAGAAATAAATTTGAAAGAATCAGTAATGGATATTACCTCTTTTTCGACACGCCTCTTTGAAACCTCCTGTTAGGGCACTAAAATTGGTCTTTAAAGAAGACTAGGACCTCCAAAATATTACTAGGGAAGTGGAGAAGAGAAATTTTCAGGGTTTGGCCGAGCATGAAGACTCAAAGTGGTGTGAGGAGAATAGGGAGGAGGTGCCCTTTTATAAGGGAGAAGAGGGGCACCTTAGGAAAAACTTAAAATATTATTTTATAATAAAGTCATATTCAGTTTTTAATAGATAGAAATTGATTTATTTAGAGGATAAAGTTGGTATGGATATAAATCCGTTCAATAAATAGATTTTATACAGGTTTGGGTCATTATATTAACCTTATCTTTTAGTCTTAACTCTTAGTTAATTAGATTGACATTTATCATGTCACTTTGTATTTTTATATTATATAGTTAATAAACATACCATATACATCCAAGATACCCCCAAGTGGTCCATTAATGATACAAATATCATGATATAAGTATCATGGCCAATACGTAGATCTTTAGGAATATAAAAACAATTAATAATATAATATTTGTTTTAAAAACTATTTTATGACAATTTTGATACTATTTGGTAATTAATTTTTTTGAAAATAATAAAAGAATTATTAGTTCTAAAAAAGTTAATTAAATAAATAATAACATGTTATAGTAACCTAGAAAATTAGTTTAATTCATAACAAGCCTCAAATTACATTTATTTGTGTATTTATAAGATCAATTATGTTAATATTTCATTAATAAGGTAGTTATTGCATCATCATTGTTTCATAAATAAATTAACTTATATAATGTATAAAAATTATTAATAAAATACCATTATGTAGGAAATATTTTTATATTTCTAATGAATATTTATAGTCGAATTTATCTTATGTATAACCCTATATTAAAAATGATTTAGTTATTAATCTTTGATTTTAACTATTTTAACCCTTCTTTAAATAAATTAATAATAAATGTCCTAACCTAATCCAAGTGAACCTATATGGTCATATTTTATTCCTAAGGTTTTGTTTGGTCTAATTACACTTTTTCAATAGAATTAGGACATGTGTTAGGGTAATAATAATATTATTTTTACCCCTAATTACCCCATTTACTTTTAACTGTGGTAAAAAAAAAGTAAAAAGTTACTATCCACAAAAAATTATTTTCATCTCATTGAAGCACATTTTAGTCCTTTATATTAACCATGTCTCTTGAATTTTTTAAATTCCACTCACAGAAGAGTTAAATTAAGTTTTATGTAAGTTTGCAAAAAGTTCCTAAGAGGTAAGTAAAAGACGGTGAAAAGTTCAATAAAATTTTATATAACGAAAATTATTATAAAATGACTCCAATGAATTAAATTGAACTTATATAGGTATTATGTATCAATTTTGACCTAAAATAAATTTGAATAAATTAAGTAATTATTTAAATAAAAAGTCAGTTTTTAAATAGTAACCAACTGTTTTCACTGTTCATGAAAAATTGAAAGCTTGTAGAAAAAACAAAAAATTCACCCTAGGCTAATTTCGATATTCCGAATCCAAAAATGAAGTTCATTTTGAAAAATAAAATTTATAAAATTTCAAAAATTGGGTATTACTATTCATAACGTCTAGTTCATAAGAATATTATAATAATATCTCGTTTAGTGAATCTCGGTATTGTGCACTACACACACTATCGAGGAAGGTCTTGATTGCGTGTAATGCAAGACAAGTCATGGCTTCATGTAGTGAGAGCACCGTTTTTTGTTGTGTATAACATAATAAAAAATTATTTCATTTATACATTAAACAATATCTATACTTAATGGTGCGTAGAATAATTTCCACAAAATGAACTTGAAATTGTGTGTTACACGATCCAAGAATAGTATTTTGTATACTTATAGATAATAAGGTCTTGCATATAGTACAAGTTAAACTTGGTGTAGTGTATAATATAATACATCAATGAAATTAAAAAAAATATTTTTCATAAAATCTCGGGGTGTTACAAATAACCTTTTGTATTTTAGTGGATGAATAGCTCTTGTGAACAGCGTGTTACATACCACTCCATTCCACACCCCCTCTACCATAATGTTCCGAAAGGGAGTTATCAAAATCATCGACTGGATCCTAGCCAAGTTCATCTAGGACCCCAAGGGTGAGGGGTAAAGGCACTGGGTATCCTAGAATTGGATGGCAAGGCCAGCTAATGTTGGGGGAATCAGCGTCCGTAGTCTTGAGGACACTCTTCGCAGCATGCAAGCTAAATTAGCATGGAGTTCCTAGATTAGCCTACCTTGTAGGGGTATGCCATGGACGGGAGGTCTATAGGGGACTTTGGTTCTACTAATGTTCATGCCTCTTCCATATGGGAATATATTGGTTCCATCATGACTGATGTTCGAAACCACTCGTGCTGGATCATTCGGAGAGGTGACGTCCTATTTTGGATCCATAACTAGAGTCGAACAATCATTAGCTACTTGGGATTCCTAGTCATGTATATCTCCTTCTGGGAAGCTATCCATTACCTGTATTTTACCTAGTCCATTTTGAACAGTGACCAGTAGGAACAGTTTCACCTCATTGTGTTGTCCTCTGATCCAGATCGTTTTTTCTTCACTCATTCACCTTATAGAGCTTTCACAATGAAGGAATATTGTTGGACTGTTAGCACATAAGACAATGGCGATCCATGGAATGAGATCCTCTGGTCTAAGATTATTCCCTCCAAATAAAATTTACTCACATGGAGGATTAGTAATAGGGATCTTACAATTGATGAAAGCATCAAGCGTTGTGACATCAATCTTTCTTCTAGATGCGTTTGTTGTAGGAGACATGCAGAGGAGAGAGCGAGCCAGTTGTTCTTTGAGAGTGAACGGGCACATGAGATGTGGGGGTATTTTAGTGAGTTCATGCAGGTTTCAGATTCGACTATGGAAGACCAGACATTGATGGACAACTGGTATCATAATTTAGCAAGTGGTGGCATGGAGGGGGAGGACCGCTCCGCAATATTGCATGTGGACTGTTGTATTTTTTGGCAGGAGAGGAACAAATATATCCATGAAGGGGTTTCCTCTATGGGTCATGCAATTTTTTCTAGGATTATTAACCTACTTATAGACCTCATCAAGGCACTGGGAAACTGGAGCGATGCTCCATCTCTACGGCGATTTAGTACATGAGCTCTTAATTCTGACTCGGATGGTGGTCCTCCACCAAGGAATTGGGGTTGTTTTCACCCTCTGTCAAGGGGCAAGAAGCTCAAATCTGATAGATCATGTGTTTCGGGTGTGATCGATGGAGGAGGGGTGGTCCGCAACAATGTCGGGGCAGTGCACTTGGATTTCTCCATCTAGATGGGTCAGGGAAATGCTCTCCAAGCAGAGGCCTTGGCCATGAAAACTGGTCATTTTATTTTCAAACAGAGGGGACTTCATATCACAGAGTAAAAAATGGATTCAATGCTCTTAAATAATTCCCTTCGTGGCTTGGGGGTCACTCTTTAGTTGATTGCTTATATCGTCAAGAATTGTCGTGTAGTCCTCGGTGATGACATTAAAGTGACTCACAAAAGGCGGGAAGGAAATAAGGTTGTGGACTACTTGGCCTGGGTGAACTATCCTGGTCTGGATTGTATTTTACTCCATAACATGGATAGCCTGAAGGCGATGTGGGTAAATATTATTCGAGGGGATGCTCTCAGCCTCTATTATTTTAGACCCCCATAGCATGTTTTTCTTTTTGGCCTGCCTTTTTGGGCCTTGAACTCTTTTTTCCCTCTCTTTGAATAAGAATTCACATGATGATGATGATATTATAAATCATTTATTATTAATTATATATTATTTTAAATTATAATGTTAATAATGTGGAATATGAATCAAACATCAAAAATTATTAAAGGATTTCAAAGATCCTTTCCTTACAAAATGGATCCCTATATGGATTTTCAATTATATTTTTTATAAGGTTATTGGTTCATGTCATTTCTGGTTGGAAAATTTAATAATTGGATAAAAATACCCAACCCAAAATATGGTGCATTTATTTAACAGTTTATCATATAAATAATCAAGTCACACATAATTTATATATTTAATTAATTTATATATTTAATTAATTTATATATAAATATAATTTTAAATATATATATTATATAATATTATTCTTATATTTAAAATAATTGTTATTCAAATACGATATGCATACGTACAAATGTTTATTCAATGACTCATTTTCATCCGTTATTTTGAAAATCATAATAAAATTCATAAGAACCTAATAAAAGTTGATTATTTCTTTTAGTTTTTTTTCATATAGAATGAATTTATATTAAATTAATTTCATGTGGTTTTTAGTTGAATAATGAAAATGGGGATATGTGAAGTATCATTCTATATTACATTCGATGGATTTTATGTAGTGTTGTAGTGGTAAAAAGGTGATTGAAATATTTAACTCCATATTATAATGTACTTACCAATGTTCTCCATCTTTCGATGACATTGTTCAATGTCACTATAATAATCTAAAATCTATTGAATAAAATATTTAATGAAACATAACTTCACTAGATTTTTAGGATTTAATTTAATTGATCTATAAATAAATTAATCAGAAATTAATTTATCATGAAAAAAAACTAAAATTCTACTTCAAGTTATATCAGGTTTTATTAAGTGTATTGTGATTTTCAAAACAACAAAATCAAAGGATTATATATTTTTTATCCTCTCCAATATTTTAAGCAACATAAGTCTATTTTTTAACTAAATAGTGAGGTTTGAACTTTTTGATCATCATCATTAGGGAACACAGATTTATTCGGTGCTACAAAAACTGATGTCATTGGGTTAAAGTACATTATATACATCCTTGTTGATGATTAAAATATATTTAAATGTAACTATTATCTCACTCAAAAATATACATATTTATTTGATATTAAAATTTCCACTGCTTTTGATAAAAGTGATAAAAAAATTCCTTCAATTTATTTCTAGAGTGATAATGGTGGAGAACCTCTAAATTCATATTTTGAATGTTTTTGTAGTAAGAATGTTATTACTCATAACTTCTCAGAACCAATAATACCTTTGTAAAATGGTCTAGTTTGATGAATAAGAGGAATTAATCAGGAAATTACTCAATTTTATCAATGTAAATATTCTATTTCTCAAAAAAAAATAGTCTGATGTTTTATGTACTACTTTCTATACTCTAAATAACATGTTACATCATCCTTTTATTAATAAAACTTATTATGAATTTTGAACACGATGAAAACCAAAAAATTCATACTTTAGAATTATTGAGTGAAATGTTTTTATGTTGAACACTAGAAAATTTTATAAATTTTACAATAAGGATGATGAAGTCAGTTTTCTTTGTTTTTCTAAAATATGTAAGTATTATCAATTTTTCATTAAATTAACTAATGTTGTTCCTGAAAAAATTTATATAAAACACTATGAATCTGATACTTTTTTAAAAAAATATAAAATTAAACCCTCTAATTTATGTTTCTAAAATCACTTTTGTTCATTTATTGGATGTTGAATCATGACAATTGATAGGAAATAGACAAAAAATTCTATAAATAGATTTTCCCTATCAGTAAATTACATTAACAGAAGATGTACTAACAATAACTAAGAATGATCTTACCTATTTATCTATAAACAATTTGATCATAAGGATCCATACCTCTTATAATATTATTATATATGTATGTTAATTAGTTAAAACTAAAAATTCATTATGAAATCAATGTGGGAATCATGAATTCTTATCACAATTTGAACCTAAAAAGGAAGATGATACCTTCAGTGATGAATGATGGATAATTTCTATTCAAGAAGAGGTTAATCAATTTAAATGGAATCTAGTGTGGACCCTAGAAGAGAAACTAAAATAATCTCATTTAATAGGAGTAAAATTGGTTTTTATAAATAAATATGATGAAAACATAATTATAGTTAGGAATTAAGTAAGTCTTGTTACTAGATTTTATTATCCAGAAAAATGCATAGACTATGGAGAGACATTTTCATCAGCATCTAGAGTATATTCTATTTGAATCCTATTATCCTTCATAGAAAAACGTAATTTTACTTGATTAAAAATGGATGTTAAAATTTATTTTATTAGTGAATAAGTTTTGGAGAATTTTTTTATTAAATGAACCCTTGGTTTTGAAGATGTTAAATTTTTTGAACGTTTATATAAACATAGAAAATAACTCTATGAACTTGAATAAGACTCAATATCTTGGTGTGATAGATTAACTAGATTTTTACATAAAAATTGTTTTTGATAAAATAAATGATTATAAAAAAATTTATCAAGACTTTTTTTTAAAGACACCTTCCATGTTCAAATTTATGTTTATGGTGTCATTTTTTATTTCAACTCAAAAATCCCTTTCCAATGCCTATTTATAACTAGTGAAAACTAATTTTGAAATTTTAGTGATGGGTGAGAATATATTTTTCCTTGGTGTTAAAATTACTCAAAAACCATAAAGAAATGTTTTATATCAATATAAATACATGAATGGTTTATAAACAAATTTTAGTTTTTTTAATGCATATAGAATATGTACATTGATAGGAACCTCTATAAAACAATAACATGAACAATCTATTAATCTTGTTGATCAATTTTTTTATAGGGTTGATTATAAGTTTACTGCACAAAATATCTAGTTGACCAGACAATGTGTTATCTATTGATTATTTGTGAGATTTCAAGAAAAGCTAGTGGATCACATTTAAAAGTGGTTATGTATATTTTTAGTTATATTAAAGGTAATTTATAAGTTGATCACTTTTATTATTCCAGAAGTGAATTTATATTTAATAGTTACAAAGGTATTGAATTTTTAGGTTGTGGGTTGGAATGGAAAAGTACTTGGAAAAAATTTTATTTCCATGGATAATCTTAAGTTTCATGTATTAGAATAAGGAAACACTCTATTACAATCCCCACTACTAAAGTTTAATATTTTGTAGCTCGAATTTGTTGTACACAAGTGTTGTGGAAAATGCATACACTCATTGATTTTCATTTTATATTTACTCGAAATATTATACTTTTAGATATAACTAGAAATATATTTTTTGGAAACCATGAACATATAAAACGAAAAAAGTATATATATTTAATAAAACATTTCTTATAATACCACACAAAATAATATATTGTTCATTATTTTTTTCATAACTTATAGTTATCTTGTTGATATTTTCTCTAAACAATTAAATTTTTATAAATTCAAATATATTAAACCGAAGTTCAGAATGAACAACATAAAATTATCTATTATTAATTTATTGTTTATCCTATAACATAACATTAAAAACACCTCAATAATGTTCTAGGAAATATTTTCTATTTCAATTGTTTCACTAACTATTTTTATATATTTTCAATTTCTGAAGGTTTAGAAAAGTGTTATTTTACTAGAATTACATGTAACAGAAGTTACTATTTAAGTTGAATATAATACTCTAGTAAGGTATAATTTTCTATGCATATAAATTCGTACATTTATTATGGTTTTTTATTATACCTTAGGCCATGTTAATATATCTTATTAACCCTTTTAAAATAGTATAATTTCATTACTTTTTCATTATTATCAATCTTAAATACTACAAAAGATAATAATTTTCTATTAAAAAATATTTGGAACTATATTAATATATAGAAGATCACCCATTCTCATTAGAATATATCTTCTAGAAGGTTTATCCTCTTTAATCTTATCAAATTTTTTTACCTTTCTTATATCTAGGAAGTCAATTTTTTAAGGGGAGATATGTATATTTAAGGGAGAGTGGGTTGAATTAATTAATATAACATTTTTTTTTACTAATTTAGTTTAATTGTATTCTTACCCTTTCAGTTAATCTTTTTTAAATTCAAAATGTGAGAGAATTTGAAAAAATTTATATGTAAATATTTTTTTGGGGGGAAAATTGCAAAAACATTATCTTAATCTAAGGGAGAAATTGATAAATATATTTTATTTTATTAATTGTGGAGATATTTATTAAATTTTTTAACTTTCATTAATTTAGAAAATAAGGAATCTTATTGTACATATATTTTATATAAATAATTATTTTATTCAATATGTTAAATAATGTGAAAACATTTATTTCAATAGAGCTTCTAGTGAATATTTTTTTGAAAGTTAGTCAAACATTGACATTTCATATGTATATTTTTATTTTATGAAAAATTGGAGATTGGTGATTTAATGATTCATTTTATTCCTATGATTTGAAATTAAAAATAAACTTCATAGAAACATCATATTACTTAACATTTTTTTAGTTTTTTCTATTGTGTAAAATGAATTTTCAGTAAATTTTTTATAATGATTTTTAGTTGAATTTTAAAAAAACGAATAATTGAATTTTATTTGTATGTTACATTAAAAAAATTTAGATAATTCTAGTAGAACTGAACATTATCATTGGAAGATAGAGAACATTTTAGGGACCATAAAAAGATATACTTGATATTTTTAATGTTATTAAAACTGAATTTGAAGAGTATTTAATTTTAATGTTATAGTTTATTATAGTGATGTATTTAAATAAAAAAATAGATTCAAGTATAAAAATATAAAAGATACATGGTATGATCATACAATAATTCTTACAACATATTGAGATTTTATGGTTTTGAATCTATTTATTATTTAGAGCACTACCAGTCAGTTTAAGTTTTTCCTTTCTAGTTGTTATTTCAGAGAGATACCATTGTGTGAGGTTTTATATTGTGATATATTTGTATTTTTTTATTTATAATTTCAATTATTATGAGATTGATGGGTTTTAATTATAGGATGATAGACCTTATTTCAATCATCATAATTTGGGTAATCTTGGGGTAGAAAGATAGAGTATTGTTCCTTAAAGTTTCATTGAGGGTTTTGAGGGATAAGAAGATATATCATTCTATAATCAATATAATAGAGGGATTAAAAGTATGGGAGGATAGATACACCTTCTAATAGACTTATAGTCAAAGTATTCCAAGGAGATAAAGAGATTTTACCTTAGATGAGGTTAAAAAATCCTATTTATACATTTGGTAAAAGTGTGGTTTATTAATAATATCATTTTTAGGGGTTTAAGGATTTTAATATTTACTTTGCACATAATTTATATAAATTGTGTTGACTTTAATATATTCAATGTATTGTTAATTTATATATGCAGTGAATTTAAAAAAAACAGATTTTATACTATTCATGTTGATTTTTTCAGATAGTGGTATCTTCTAACTATGTTATTTTCCCATGTATTTACAATTTTTACTCTGATAAATTTTGGTTTGATTAAAATATCACATTTCTGATCAACTGACACCAAGTGGTGGGAAAAAATTGTAAGTCAGGTTTTGGATACCATGTATCCCCCCATCTTATAGCTTTATCATCCATCACATTTTGGGGAAGCAACACATACATATATATATATATATATGTGTGTGTTATTTTAGGTAAAAATAACATATTATATTCATTAATATATACTTATAAATTCAAAGAAATATCTTGTATTGGTTTTTCATGTCAATCACCACCAACCCTTCCCTAACCCATTTTTTTAATAATGTCACAAGTTCATGTCATGTTTGATTCATGTTCTTATATGAGGTAAAAAATTGGCACATCAAATTTTCATATTACTTTAATGCAAATAATTTTAAACAAATAAGAGGTAAATATTGTTCAGAATCTGGTTGTATATATATATAATTAAAATTTTATATTTTAAAATTATAAAAAATCATTAAATATTTCACATTTTTTTTAAAAAAATATTTAAATAATGAAATTATTTCAAACATTTGATGTCATATAGTTTTTTAGAGAAGTTATATATTTTGAATTTTTGTTTCTAATTAAATTTTTGGGTTTTAAAAATAATTCTAGAATGAAGTATGTTAAAAACTATTTTTATAATGGGATACTACTTTCATGAACCTCAATCACACAATATAAACTCATATTCTTGGATGAACTACGTTCATGAAATCACTTCCCGTTGCTTGAGGGAATATCTTTTATGTAATTATATTTCTATTTTTTTATGATTCTTAGTAATAGGTAATTTTTTAAATTATTTATATAATATGAGTTTATTTATTTTTTTAAATGATAAAATATGTTTATGTTATAATGTAATTTTTAATAAATATTTTTATTAATACGTAATTTTTTGACTTTTTCCTAATATAATATTTTAATGATTTTTTTGAAAATGATTACTCATTTATAGGTTATAATGTATTCTTGAATATATATTTTGATTTGAAATCTAAATTTCTTAATTTTTTCTTTTATAATATGATTTCATTAGAAAAAATTAAAATGATAATCTTTTCATGATTTTATATTTTGACTTGATATCTACTTTTTTTAATTTTTCAACTTTATGATTTCAATGATGTTTTTTTAAATGATAACATACTTCTATGTTATAATGTATTCATGTTTTTATATTATGATTATATTTTATTTTGGTTAAAACTATTAGTAATATTTAAGTTTTCTATAATCAGTGTTGTATTAGTTTTAAAATTAATTTTTTCATTCCTATGTAATAAAGAACATATATTAGGAATATATTATTAACATGTTAATTAAATTTTCTTTACAAAATTATAAATTTTACTTCTTCAAATTATGTAAAAAATAGAAATTTGAAGAATTAATTACATAGATCTATGATTTGAATTCATGATAAATGGAAATAATATCAATGATATCTCATTTAATGCCTTAGAGGATGATTTTTACTACATCTTGGTGTATAAATAATGTAACCATGTATAGTTCATTTATTCTCATGTAGTGGCATGTTTTTTCATGTGTAGTTTCATGTGAAAGAGCTACCTCAACATTATATTGTGTCACACATGTTGAATCAAAATTCCTTTTTCCAGAACCATTTCACCCTTAATAATGAAGATGGGTGGTGTTTAGAACTATCACCAATATGGGAAAAAGATGGTCGCCAACTAGACATTTCTCCCACATGGAAATAAGATGGATATTATACCATAAGTGTCTAACCACCTATAAAAATAGATAATAAAATACACTCTCCTCATAATAAACAGCTAACACTACTACATAATTCGATATAGAAAACATAATGTAGCTTGGAATGAAATATAGGTGATTTTGGATTTAACGGTCCAAGCCTGTGTGAGTATATGATTATTTTTATCAAGATCATTTTAAACCATTTTTATAAGGGTAAAAGTTTACACCTTGGACTACTTTTTATATGTGGAAAGAAATCTCGTGATTTAAGATATTGTTTTTTAATATAAAAAAAAGATATAAAAAATATTATTTATAAAATACTACATAGAGAAAAAATAAATTTGAGGCATTATTTTTTTTAAATGTTTGGACTATTGAAACTTAAATTCAATGAACTAAATGTGTATGGGGGTGAAATAAATCATACTATCACATTTGATGAGATGAACTGATGAATTTATATGGAATGTGAGTCACTAATGAGATTCTTGAAAAATGAATGGGATTAAAATATATTCTTCTTCTGTAGATAGATTATTAAGAAGATGGATTGTTATAAAAAAGTATTCAATTCTTATAAAGATGAATGATAAGGGAATATGGATCACCTCCAGTATAAAATCTGTAATTATATATTAACATTGGACCATAATAAAAAACCCTTAGGTAGATTATGAATTAAAATTGATATTCTAGAATCACTTTGTATCAACTAAAGGGCAACTGGGAATGAAAGATATAGGATAGGGAGTAAGGGAAATAAAGAGGAGGGGATGAGGGGGTCAGGTCACAGGTGGTGTGTGGGAATCATAGGATGAGATGGGGATGGAAAATTGAAGGGGTGGAAATCGAGCGGTGGGTGGGGGAATAGTATGTTGAGAGACATTATAAAAATTACACACATAAATATAATCTTGTTTCACATAAGCCAATCCATGAATGCACCCATAGTCCAGCTCATACATTTTTAAGTATGATCCCATTTCAGTCATCATAAATTAAAAATAATTAATCATGGAATCAAATTGATACCCCTTAACCGTGGATAGTTTCATAACTGCTAAAAATAGAAAATTTTCATTCTCAATGAGAGATACAGTATGATGGGTACTACAAATTCTATATAGAGACTATTTCTTATCATTAAAACCATGTTCATGATTATTTAGTTTATCCTATATGATAACATTTTCCTATTACATATCTTCAAGAATTACGTCTACTAAAGTATCATCATCATGTAGTAAGTTAACCTAAGGATCAACATCCAATGGAAGATAAAATAAAATTTCATGATATATTTCATCTATAGAAAAATATAGCACACTTTTTGATGTGTGAAAGACTCCTTTGTCAAATATAAATCCTTTTGTGAGATCGAATATGAGAAATAGGTGTGTAAAATGATCCCTTATTAATATGAAAAAATATAGACAATTAAAATTTAATGAATTTAACTTTGTTAATGAAAATATTTATTACAATATCTGGAAGGAACATTCTATGGAATGTATGATATAAATTATAATTTATGGGATATTTAGCCGAATAATCGAGTTGGAAAAATAATTATAGGTTCACCAAGGATTATCCTTATTAACATGACTCCTCAATTATATCAAAAATCTTGATATATAAAGCTTGATATTTCCTTAAATATATATAATTCATCCCCATAATTTTCAATTCTTGAACTAATGGAATCTCTCTTGATAGTGTAATGACTCATAGATTTTTTTATCATTATTTTGTGAGGTATTTTTTATTTTTGATCTAAAAGATGGTATATTCTATGAATTGGTATTTGGATTGGGAATATGAGAATTTTTACATATCAAATTGATTATATTTTTTGAGGAATGAGGCATTTATAATGTCACTCGTGCATGGGTGGAAGTCAGAGAAGGTTCAGGTAATTGGGATACTAAAAAATTATAATATCAGATTAATTTTGGTGTGACAAGTTGTTCAATTAGTGAATGGATTTCTAGGAGGGTCCTTCAAGCCAATAATGGGGTTATTCGACTGGTGAATTAAGGATTTCATGGCATGAACCATTATTCACACCATTAATGAAGATAGTCGATGGGATGGGGATCCCTCTACTTGAGTGGTTTATGGTATAAACCATCTGTTCAGACCATGAATGGGTTTCTGTAAGTGCATTATTAAATGGGGTAGTTTTACATTTTATTTCATGATTTAGTTTGTAATTAATAGGGTTTAGGGGTTAAGAGGTGGTCATTTTATCACCCATTCCCCTATATTGATCCCCTTATATAGTTCTATATAGGGAATGATTCATGGTGCATTCCTATATAAAATTAGATATATATTCATTGTTCTTACAATTTTATTCTTCCTCATTAGATATACTTTTATTTTTTATGTATTTTCCTAGAGTATTGGAAATTATTCCACTTGATCGTGGTTAAATTTTCCTATTCAATGGGGAATTCATGTGTGGTTAATAATAGAGGAAATGATAGGAGGAATATGTGATTTTTTTCATTTTGATCGAGGTAAGACGCTATTCAATTTAATTTATATTTTTTGGTTAAAATTTGAAGAAATTTGTGATTTTTCAAGTGTTATGTGATAGGTATTTTGGTCGATATGGTCTTATAGATGTGCAAAAGGCCTTCTATAGGTTGTTAGATACAATTTTAGTGTGGCAGCAATGCTCGGTGAGTATTTAGGTGATTATTCCTATTTGGATTTTAATTAAATAAGTAATTGTAAAATTTTATAATTAATTATTTATGGTATATGGTGTGAGTTAAGAACTCAAAAGCTAATATGATCTCATACAAGGAATAGATGGGATGGGTCGAGGATTGGATGATCTTGGAAAGGATGATACCTCAATTTCATATGTAGGTGGTCCCTTTAATATAGGATCAATTTCATGTTATGTATGATTACATGAATGTATGTATATTTCATGGGCCTAGGAAGACTAATATGGACTAAGCAGGGCCCGAGGAAGGATATATTGGACGGTGTTGAACCACCAATGCATGGGAAAATTCTATTTATATCTTTTCATATTTAGATAACCATGAGACTATATAACCAAGCAGGGAGGATGTTGACTGAGTTGACGTGAGGCCTTTGGTTTAACATATTAGACTCTAGAAACATAGTGACAGTAGTTATATTAAATTATTGGTACTAAATTCAAGTGTTATCATAGGATCCAAAATCTTAAAAGTCTTTAAGACTAGATACATACTTACGTTACATTTGTAAATATAAGATACTCCATTAACAAATTCTGATAACATTGTTATCCCTTCTATATTATCCTTAAAAATTACACATAGGTATCCTCTAGGTTTATTGGGAAAGGGAAATAATATAAGGGTGTTCTCAAATTATTAGTATTGAGTAGAAAATAGTGAATGTTATCATAACCTAAACATTGCATAAGTGATATTCCATGAATGGATAAAAAATATATTTCCATAATCAATTAAAATTTTGTGTATACTATATCTATAAAAATAAATGAAGACATGGATAATAATAATTATTGATCTTATACTAATGGAATGAATAATGTGAGAAACCAAAATATATTTTCATGCCCATATGACAAGACGCTATACTGATATAGTGAGAGTTATACAAAAAAATTGAAGTTTGTTTTTTTCATGAGACCCATCAATGCATCAAGGTGCTATATAATTTGAGTGCCCACATATCACCTGTATAAATATAATTCATTCACCATAATATTCAATAATACATATCTTATTATTCCTTAAGAAACCACTAGATGAATACAAACATCTACATCCATATAATGAAATATATAAAAAACAAAAACTTCCACATTAAATTGAATAATGTGGATGTATCGGAGAACATCCCTTAATTAATTTAGAAGTTTTGGGATATGGTAAAAGTAACATGATGAACCCTTATCAAGGAAATATAGTGGTGAGGGTACTTTAAATGTGTTGGTTCATCCATAAAAGATAGTAATTAAGATCAATAGTATGAATTGGTTGGATACAAAGGTAATTATATGGAACATATTTCATCATGGTTCATAAATATCATGTAAATATTCCTAAGCATATCCTTCAGTAGTGTATAACCATGTGTGTGGTTATAGGACCATTAGTCATGCATTAGAGTGGTGATTAATTCAAAAAACAACCAATCCTTTTCAAAGTGATTTCCCCTTGGTTAATCTATGCCACAACTATTTACATTTTTATTACATTCATATGGATATTTTTTAGGGAACTACACACACTATTATTCTACCTAAAATTAGTATGGTTTTCCAAGATGGAAAATATTGAGTTTTATAATGTTTTTGGTAACTCTTTAATAAAAATAATATAAGGGGTGGATAAAAATATAGACTTCAAATCCCTTGAAATTCATGATTAATATGGTAGAAATTATTCCATAAAACATTATGCACTACACCAAATTAAATAAGTGGTTAATATATCTTGAGTCTAAAATAATGAAAATTTAGATGGAAAACCCCGCTTATGGATTGGTTGATAATTCAAAAATAATCATGAAAAAAGGGATTAAAATTGATCTTAAAATACCATGAATAAAAGGACATCCATTATATAACATCTCAAATATATACTATATACACTATATGATTTAAATTATGTGTATTATAGAAAACAAAAATCAAACAAAGGTATTTGAGGCCCAAACCCCTTACCTCTTTTTCGGACATCCATGAGCCTAGATTAACCTCCTCTATCAAAAAATAGATACATTAATTAACTAATTATTAAATTTAATCATATCCATTTTTGTTTATAATATTCATAAATAACCATTCTAAATATTATTTTCACCTATTATCAACCTCACGTGTAAATAGTTTTGATCATTTGTACTAATTTCTTAATAGTGGTGTTTTTTTAATTATTATAAATGTTCATAATTCCTAGATCATAAAATTTTCTATAATTAATTATTCAAAATTATTTGTATTGTTATTGTATCATTTTATTGTTTTACTGGTTATGATTATTCAAGGTGAAATTGGTGATGGGCATATTTCAGGGATTCTTAACAAAATAAAAAGTGTTTTCTTAAATAATGATCTATATCTTTATATTACCATTAAAAACCCTAAATAAATAATTATTTTCTTATGTATATCATATAATACCATAAATTAAATTACCATAGTCTTCTACTGTATAAATTTATAATATTGTTCAATTAGGAGGTCAAACAGACTCAAACATTAACATACCCTAATTTAATAAATGGTTATGAGGTGGTTTAGTTGTAATATCATTAAAACATAAGAATAATGATATTAGTTAGTGATTATTAGTATGATATGTTAGTATTTTATGTAATTATAATTATAATTAATGGATTTGAAAACATTATATACAATTAATAAAAATATTTTCCTCTAAGTATACTTTTTTCGGAAGGTTGATTTTATAGTGATTGGCTAATTATTATATCATTAATGGAATATAAAAATTTTCTTAAAATAATCATTATAGTGATATAAACATAATATTTATCATTTATACCCATTCTTAATTTTATCCATGAAATTCAATAATAAAAAAATGGAATTCATCATTCTGTAGAGGCAGTAGTCTGCATGTACGCAAGGATGTTGATTTTTTTCTTTAGAAAGATATAAAGGGGAGAAATGGTTTATTATATCAAAATCAGAAACATGTTACATACATCGTAATTTATTAATAATTTTCCTTTTTTGGAATATCCATGTTATGAGGTGTTGCAAAATGAAACACGTTGCTTTCTGGAGGAAGTAGTATACATAGATAAATAAATTGTATTTTAGTTTTTCTAAAGGGAAAAGGGGAAATTTAGTTATTGAATAATCCCTCAAAAAATTAACATTAAGTATATATAAAATACTGATATTTCCAGATATAGATGAGAAAATTAAAATTATGAATGTACCACCCTAATATTTTAAAATAGAAACATCATGTTCAATAGAGTATATGACACACAACACCAATTTTTGAAGACAATGTTACACCCAGAGACATTATGATATATTTCTCTTTAAAAAAATTTAATCTCTTCAATGCATTGTAGAGCACACAAACCCAAATCTAAAAAACCCCTAATATAGTATATTGTTATAACCTAAAAATTAAATTAGTGGGTATGAATAAGACTAACTAAATTATAAAAATTATATCATTTATACAACTATAAAATAAATTCAATGGTTATTTGTTAATTAGAAATAAAATAAGAACCCTTTGAATGAAAAAATAAATGTTTTTTGAAAAAATGGATATTTCTAAAAAGTGGTTTAGTCGTGTTTTTTGTACATAAATTAAAATTATTTTTTTACCACTTTTATAAAATTTATTTTAAATAATTAATTTAATTTTTTAAATCAAAATATTTATATTAACATAGGGAAAAATCTTGGTATTTTTTAGAAAATAATAAATTCTCTTTGAAAAGTCAAAATGTAGATTTCTAAGAATTTATTATTTATTTTTAATAAATTAATTCTATTATTATTTTAATTTTATTTAAAAATAAAATTATTTTTCTTTTTTTATATAAAATAGAATTAATTATATTCAAACCATCTTTATAATATATTTTATTATATGATTATTTTTAGTCGTTAAAACATTTTCTTCCAAAAACTATTTTAAAGTGAATAATGCTTTTCTATTTTATATAATTTAAATAACCACTGATGAGGAATTATTTAAATTAAATATCTATATTAAATATCTATAAATACAAATTTAATTTATTTTAATTAAGATAAGTTTTAATATTTGTAACATGAGATTAACTTTTTCTAAAAATGTATTTCTAGAAAAAAAAATCCAACATGTCTACAGGTTTAATTTCAAATTGAATTATACAACTTCTGTGAGTTTAATTTTAAAAAATAGATTAAAAATTTTGAATAATCATAATATATATTATTTAATATGGTCAATTTAATTTTTTACCATTATCAATAGTGAAAATTATAAAAATTATTTACCATAGTTAAGTTAAAAATGGGATTATTAGGGGGTTAAACTAAATATATAAAGTTTAAAAATTCCCCAAAACATGTATAATTACTATTTATTGTTTATAATTAGACTTTATCTCTTAAAATATTCTCAAATGGTATATTTTGGAGCATTTTTTCTTGTAAAAAACATGGGTGCAATTCTTTCTTTTCAAAAATTCCAAGTGTGTCCTCTCCCCAACATATAAAAGGCCACCCCATATCCTCTCCATTAAAAAATTAAAAAACACATTGTTTTATCTATTACATTCCCAAATAAATTCTATAATTTCATCCCCTTATTCATGAATCCTTTTCTTTATCGTAAATCTAACCTTGAAAGGCTTTTAGTGCAAACCTAATTAGTTTTTCCGAAGAAGAGGTAACATCCTTAACCAAGATTCTTAGTTATTCTTCCACATACTTAAAATATTTTCAAATAATTATGATATTATAACATTAATATATTATAAATAATTAATATTTTTTGTGTTATGTGCATGACCTACAAAAATGTCTTCCTCCATCCAATGAGAAACAAATATATTGATTGTGTATATTGTTGAGTACTAACTCATGGAATGATATAATTTTTTTCCATCAATACTTATCATGAAAATATTTAATGATTATATATAATATTTATGATATAATTATAATTATATAATTACAATACCACAACTACCTTCTTAATTTCTATTATGTAGGGAATAAGATAGTGACACTCATGTGTACGATGTATTACCACCTCGCAAAGTGATGTGATTTATTTTTCATATATGGTTTATATGAAATGTAATAAGGATTAATTTAATGTATATATATTATAAAAATGACATAATTACCATTATATAGAATTAATATATCATATATTATCTTACCTTTCCAATCCCATGAATAAATCATAACGTTATTCGTGTGTATGAAGGACTACCACCTCGTAAAGTGATGTGATTCATTTTTATAGTACCATCACATGGATGGTAAATATAAGGTTATTTGATTAAAAATTAAATATTTGTGACATAATTATAAAATTAATAAAATAAAATAACACTTACCTTGTTTTCAACATGGTCTTCCAAAAATGGAAACATTACTCGTGAGTACGTACGGCCTGCCATCTCTATAATTGTAAAGTAGGTCATGTTTCATAAAACTATTTCATATCTAGTTTAAATATTATTATTTATTAATAAAAATGATAATAATTTAATTATTAACAATTTTATATGATTATATAATAATCTCTTTGACCTTATTCAACTTTCCATAGTAATTTTGGACATATGAGTTGTTTATCGTTGAAATATATGATGTGTAATTAATTTGTTAAGCAATTGAATATGACACTGTAAAAAACAAAATAAAAGGAATAATAAATATAAAAATGGTTGATAAAAAAGTAAATAATAATTTATATTTTATTATTCAAAAACATAAGGAATTTACAAGATGATTTGGGCTTGAGTTAAGGGTTTTATCTCCAAACATTCTTCTTTCAGACACATATTTTTTTATGAACCTAATTAATTTTAAATGGTGTATATACACAGAATTTAAAAATTATATATTAAATCCTTCATAATTAGTTATATGTATTTTTTATAATTTAGCTACTTCATTCGTCGTAGTTACGATTCAAAAGATACCAAAGTAGTAAGGGTTTGTGATTTAATCTCGTTTTAATCAGGATTATTTATGCTTGAGTTTCTATTTTAGGAAATTATTTGATCATTTTATAATAAAACCAAATATATTTTTTTGTTGTATATTAATTTATGAAAATATCAATTAACAGAATCATCCCCCCCCCCTTTGGTACAGAATAATATTGAAATTATGTTCATAATAAATGTTGACTTCATTTCTCTCTTCGGTTGAAAATCCTTTTCTTCCATAATCCATGTCTTTTTTAAAAAATCAAAAAACAATTATTATGTTTATTTAAAGTAATTTTAATAGATAATCTTATTTTTTTTTAAACATTAATCTTTCTACATGTTTTATAAAAATGTTACTATTTGACATTTTGTATAAAAAATATGTAAGGAATATTTGTTTTTAACATACTTCGTATGAACATAACATTTCATTATCCTGACCACATATTTTATGGAATATTACTTTACAAGTTTAAAAGGGTTTTTTTAAATAATAAAATTTCCCTAATATTTTAGAAATTTTTAATTTTTTAAAGTGATTTTCGAAGTAAAAAGGGATATTTTTTAAAAAGAAATATTTAATAATTTTAAAATTATTTATATTCATCAATGGAAAAAACCTATAATGTTATAGATTAATTATAATTTATGTATATATGTATCTTACATATATACCTAGGTCACTCTCTATTCCATTTATGGGATAATAAATTTCTTATTAACATTTATCAAATTTCTTAATTATGAAATTTATTTTGATTATGATATGATGTCAGATTTTTCAACCCATTTTATTTCCATGGGAAATTCTTATGTTTATGAATTATGATTAATTATTTATATGGAATGCATATTCATGTACATGAAATGAATCTAAAAGGTGGTCCTATATTTATATATACCTTAAATTCATTGGTTAATTTTTTAATCTCATGAGATGTCGTGTATGGGATTAGTAGGTGAACCTAATCCATTATGGGACTCTGTCAACCATGTGATGTTTTAATAGTAGTTGGAATTGAAATGTGTTTATTTAATGTTTTATGTTTCTTCCAAATTCTGTATGATTTCATGATCTTATTGTTTTATGATCTTATGATACCATGTTCTTTACAATATGTTTCTATGTTATTTATCATGTTCATTATATTTTACAATATAATGTTATACCTTTGACTCACATGTTATTCTTCCTTATCATTTTTATTTACTTATTGGGATTTTTAAGTCATATATTTTTTTTCTATGTATTCCCAAGGTTATTTCATGATGTTTATATTATAAAAAGGATTTATGTGCTCAATATGGAGAAAAAATAATGGATTTTTATTTTAGTCTCACTTTGATGTATTATGAACCTTTTCTTCTAAAGACACATGGAATCAGGATCTTTGGGTTTAAATTAATGAATTATTGAGTTAAAAATCATGCAATAACATTTTTAAAATTCATGGGTAACTACAGTTGGTATCAGAGAAAATTTTTAGTTGGGCATTGGAAACTATGATGAGAAAAATTTACTGATGACCTCATAGATATGTCTAAGGGTAAGACTAAGTATAATATATTGGAATCTTAGTGAATTATAGAGAGAGTGGTTTCTGAGAAATTAAATCACTATCTAGATATTATAATTGGATGTTTTTCATGAACAAATATACCTAGGGGTAATAAATCTGAATAAGGCATGTTGGAATTTACTTTATCATTACCTTGTACACAAAAATAGCACTTATTGAGATCCTGGTTTTACACACCTGGTGGATATTTTTTGGGACTTTAAAAAACTATTTATAAACAATTATAAATAAATTAAAAAAAATTATAGGTCAAAAAAATAATAGTAATCATTACCATTGATAATATAGATCAAAACCTATGGTCTATAAGTTAGGATATACATATCATTTATAATTTATTCCTTTTAGGTTTATATGTTTCCCTTTGGTATGTAAATTCATTATCATCTTTTTTATTTTAATCTCTTTAGATAATTGTAGGAAATTAAAGAATTAATTACCAAAATAAATGTGATGGGATATATAATGATTCTTTTAATGGGATGCCTAACTTAATGGGGATAGAAGTTAGATATCTTTTGATCATTCCAAAATATTTATCTCTAATTATGATCAACAACTAGAACATAGATGAATTTACAAAAAAAATCAAAGAATGGAATGATGTAGTCTCATATAAATTCAAGTTATGAAGATGAAAATAAAGAAAAATCAATTTACTACATTGTAATAATGTAGGAAGAAATATCGAAGAAGAATATATCAAATGGAGGGGAATATTTTTTTCTATGTGGAAATAAAGGGCATAGAGATACAAATTACTAATATATTAGTTATATTATTTGTGGGGAATATGAAAATTATCTGATTAAATTCCATAAACTAATGGTTATCCCCTATATGTTGGAAGTATTTATTTTGTAATAATCATTGAGGTGATGTATTAATATATGGGGATCCAAGAATTGTTTTATCAAATAATATTTTATTAATGTTAGTTTGGTTATAAGAATCATGAAACTTCTAGGGATAATTATATAGTGGGTTTTCATTATGGATTTTAAAGATTATTTATAGTGGTAATAATGACCTGGAAAAGTAATTTAACAGTAAGGTTATATTTTTGGGGGAAAAATATTTTTTTCGAAAAACATATTTTTTTGGAAAACCTAGTAGTTAAAAAGTTATTTGATGATTAATATTATTTTGAGGATGTTCATTGTATTTTTTGGAAAATTAAATGAATTATATTAATATAGTATTAGATAAATGGAAAATCACAAGACCAGTCAAACCCATTGTGTCCAGAAAGGATTTGGGGCTTAAACCCACAATCCAAGGGAAATAAGGAAATATCACCTAGAACTAGCCTATATAATGTCCTGGTTAATATTAAATTTTTTATTAAAATAGTTTTACGAAAAAATATTTTTTTGTTAAAATTTTTTTGAGGTGATTAATGATATTTTGGGAGAAATTTTATTAGGTTGAAATATATATAACTTTTAGGTCTAATTTAAAGGATTATTTGGAAATAATTTTATAATGTTTTTGGAGATATATGTTCAAAGGGTATGAGATAACCTTTGTGGTTGAGACCTTCTTTCATGTTGAGGTTATTGAGGTTATTTGTCATATAAAGTTATTTATTTAAGGAATGTTATATGTTAGTCCTTTGGTTTTATTGATTAAGTTTGGAGATTAATATATTCATATGGGGAATTATCTTTCAATGTTCTAATTAATTTTTGTTATTAATAAATATAGTAGGAATATTTTCTTCCAATTTTTTGGATATTATGATCTATTAAAAGTTGATTATAATTATTTATCTATAAAAAAATTCATATTGAATATTAATTCCTTTGAATAAGAGGTTAAGTGTAAATTGATCGAAGAACAACCAAAGTATGAAATTATTTTTATGAAATAAGAAATATATAAAGTCAGTGTATTTTTTCTGTTATCTATAATCTATCAACTCTAGTGGAACAATCATGAAAAAACATGTTATCATATTATATTCTTATCCAGGGAATCGATGGGCTTTTAATTATTTATAGATTTATGGTTTTTTTTATGTTGAATATTTCATGATCAATCACATTATTTTCATCAATGATCACTACCAATCTTCTTAATTATTTATGCTTTTCTTCCATGTGCATATCATTACATTCCACCAATGTTCTATTACGTGGAAAACTAGTTATGTGATGAATTTAAAATTTCTGTTTCCCAATTTTTAAGACAAAATTCTATTAACCATTTTTATGATGTTGGTTTTTACGCAAATAAATTTTCAAATATCAAACCCTTTATTTTCAAGATCAATATTAAATTATGAGGATACAATTTATTTAAGGGGGTAGAATGTTACACACAAAATTTTAAAAGAGGGAAATCATGTTTGATAGCATATTTGACCCACCACACTAGTATTATAATATAATGTAACACCCCAAGATGTTATAATATATTTATTTTAAAATTAATTCAATCTCACAGATAGCTTTCAAAACATGCAACCCCGAATCTAAATAAACTGTAATATAGTATACCATTATAACCTAGTCATTAAATTGGAGGGCATGAATAAGGATAACTAAATTATGAAAATTATATTTTTATACATATATAAAATAAATTCATTTATTATTAGCTGATTATAAATAAAATAATATCTATTTTAAAGAAAAATAAATGTTTTCTAAAAAAAAATCCTCTAAAAGGTGGTTTAGTCATGATTTTCAAACATAATTTAAAATTATTTTTTCCACTTTTACAAAAAAATAAAAAAATTTACCATAATTTTTTAAATTTTTATATCTATATTAACTTATTGTAAAATATTGATATTTTTCAAAAAATGTTATTTTTTCAATGAATAATTAAAATGCTTATTTTTATAGAATTATCCTTCATTTTTAATAAATTAATCCCCATTATTATTTTAATTTGAGTTAAAATTAATATATGTATTATTTATTTATATTAAATCCAATTATTTAATATCTAATAAACTTTATACTATATTTTAGTGTGAGTATATTTTTATTCTTTAAAACACTTTTTTTAAACTGTTTTAAAGTGTATAATGTTTCACCATTTGCAATAATTAAAATATTCCATAATGAGTAATGATTTGAACTAAATTTATATATTTTATTTAAAAATAATAATTTAAATTCATTTTATTATGATTACATGTTATGTAGTTAATATGAGATAATCTTTTCCTAAAAAATTTATTTCATGAAAAATCGTATTTAAGACACGTTTATGGGTTTAATTTAAATTAAATTGTACCAATTATGTGACTTGTGTTTAGAAAATTGGATTAAATATTTATTATAATAATATGTATTATTATCAAATAAGTTAAAAATAATTTTTTACCATAATGAATATAGAAAACAATAAAAATTATTTACCATAGTTAAGTTAAAAAGAGGTTTGCATGGGTTGAACTAAAACAATAATGATAAAAAATGACCCAAAAATTGTTTAATTCCAATAGTATTGTTATATTTTTATCTTTAATATTATATGGTTTAAAAATGGTCCATTTTTATTCTTTTCAACTTTGAAAAATGTGATTGTAATTCTTTCTTTTCAAGAATTCAAATTATATCCCCTCCCCGCTTATAAAAGGCCACCCACTCTCCAAAATTTTCCACACTTCCAAAATCAATTTTATTGGAAAACACATTCCCAAATACATTCCTTAATTATATACCCTCATCCTATAATTATTTTATTTATCATAAAGTATAACATCCTAGAACCCACACTCCCAGATCCTATGCAAAAACCCATAACTTTACATTCCTGGCTTTGATTCTGATAATTATAACCCAAATTTTTCTTATTAAAAATAAATCATAAAAAGGAAAACATGGAAAACATACATACTAGAGGACCTTTTAGATTTATATTTTTATATAATTAGTACAAAATCCTACATAAGTAATTCACATGACTATAAATGAGAATTTCTCCCACTTAACACAACATTTCTTTTTCAAATTACTGCATGATCATCATCATCCAGAGGAAATCCATTATAGATATAACTTATTGAAAATAATTCTTTAAAATTATAGTAAAAGGAATCATAAGAAGGGTAATCTCAGATGATCAGTAAGGGTAAATATAATCACTAATAATTGATTTTCATCAATGATCATAAGAGTTCATAAGTGTATGATGACATAATTAATGTGCATAATCGATTCATAAAACAAATCATACCCATCAATTCCTGGATCATCATATATGAAAAAATGGAAAACAAAAGATTCCTTATAATTACTAATAAAAATCCATGCGATACCAATATTTATCATTAGAAACAATATAAACTCACAGAAATAATACAAATCGCATAAAGGTATCTTGGGACATTATTATACATTTCATTATTATAAATGGAATAATCATGTTTTCGAATTCCATATATGTCACTATTAAAAATGTAAAAACCATATGGATGACTTCCATAACCAATGCATTGTAGGGACATTATAGACCCACCTATCACAGGTTTACCATGGAACCATCCACCATTGGATTATTACTAAACCAACCGTCATTAGTTTATCACATAACCACCCATAAAATTTCCAAGTACATAAAATCTTGAATATCATCATAAACTCCTAGGAAAACACATTATTAATTTTATATCATGAATAAACTATGGAAAATAAATGGTTTATATAAAAATATATTTTAAACATGATTAACCCATGGAAAAAACAAGATCAATAACAATATCTTTGAAAAATAATTAACCCATGTAAAATAAATTGGTTCCATAAAAATATATTTAGAACATGATTAACACCTAGAAAATAAATGGGTTAAGTAAAAATATCCTTAGAACCTGAGTAAACCATGTAAAATAAATGGTTTTAATAACAATATCTTTGATACATGATTAACCCATGAAAAAAAATCGGTCTTATAACAATCTATTTAGAACATTATTAACCCTTAGAAAAGTAATATGTTCAATAATAATCTCTTTAAAACAAGATTAAACCATGTAAAAAATGTGTTCCATAAAAATATCTTTATAACATGATTAACTCATTGAAAAGAAATGGGTTCCAAATAATCTCACTGAAACATGATTAACCCATGGAAAAGAAATTCGTTCTATAAAAATATCTTTGAAACATGGTTAACCTATGGAAAAGGAACGGATTACATAAAAATATATTTGAAATAATATTAATAAAAATATAAAATAATGAGCATAGTATAAATATAAAATATTGAAAATATATTATAATTAAAAACACGATTTATTAATATTGATTAATGAAAATAGCTTTAAAATATCTTTAAAACATTCTGGGGGAATATAATCTTAGAAAATTACAAATCATCCCACGCCACTTTTAAATATTTTTGTCATTAACCCGATGAATGGAATAATATTAAATGAAACTTATAAAATCACGATAATAAGGTTAATCATGATATAATATATAAAATTAGTAGTATATACACCATATAAAAGATGATAGGTGTATAACATAACAAACCTCTCAAAGAAGCCAAATTGTCACAAAAATCCATTAATGCTTGGTTAACATTTAAAATGTAAACCCCTTAAAAGATATATCCTCAAAAGTATATGTAAACCCCAATAACTTTAAGTTCAATAATCCTAAAATAAATTTATTATTATTATATACACCACACAATAAAAATAAGTGGTGAGTATGGAATATATCTCACAGATATAAATGTGAGATAGGAAATACCCACACAAATATCATATCATTAGAGTTAGAATAAATAAATGAGATAATTATGTGTGGAAAAATTACATCCAAAAATTAAAATTGTAAATATATAATAATATAATTATATTTAATTCCACACATATTCATGGAATAACATAACCAAAGACATAGAAGTTTGACCCAATGAATGTAATTTGAGTTAAGAAATCCCTTACTACTTGAGTAAATTTTTAATCATGAGATATATGAAAGAATAAAACAAATTGATACTTTTAATGTCATTATAAAATTTAAAATCATGATATAATAATTCATATGGTATATTACAAACCATATAAAAGTTAGTAGGTTCATAATAACAAATAAGTCTCAACAGAATGTAAATCGAGATGAAACCCATTACCTTGAGTCTGATTTGTCATTATTTTACTCTATCTTACTAAATAATAATCATATGTTAATTAGTTAATTGATTTATAACCTTTTAAAATTTCATTATAACTTATATTTCACTTATAAACAGGTTTTATGCGATTACTTAATCAATGATATTAAAGTTAGATGTTTCAACTATATTTGGATTATGCTTCAAAACATACTTTGATAGGTCGACTATGGTAAATGAGTTAATTATTAAAACATATACACAATAATAAACATGAAATAGTTATCAAATTTTTACATAAATTATACTTTTAAAATCATATAATAAATTCAGTTATGAATAATGAAACAATGTTGTGATTATTGAGGTGGTAAGTCATACGTACGTGAGTAATGTTCCTATTTTTTAATGGTCATTATTGAAATAAGGTAAGTAATGTTTATATTTAAATAATGACCATTATGTCACAAATTAAATAATATTTAATTATATATATTTATATATATCAATATTTTTGTGGTTAAAAAAATTACGAATCACATCGCATTGAAGAGGTGGTAGTCCACACATCCACGAAAAACGTTATCACTTTTTCAGTGTGTGAAATTGAAAGAAGAAAAATGATATGTTATATTTCTATATAGATAATTAAATCATAACAATAATAAATATTTCATTTATATAATATATTTTTATTAAACCCATCCTTAATATATTCCATGTTAACAGTTTAAGAATCACATTGCTTTGACAGGGTGGTAGTCCACACATCCATAAAAAATGTTATAATATTCCCAAAAATAAAAAACATGAAGGTATATATCTGTTATATAAAAATTAAAAAATAATAATAATATTTTAAATATCATATATATATTATGAAAAAGATATTTCATTATTATTCCCACCATTGAGAAGTTGTAATGGAATAAATAACGACATCGGTTTTTCAGACAGTAGTTCTCCATACACACAAACAATGATTGTGTATCCCATTTGATAGAGTTGTGTGAAGGTGAAGATCTAACCCTAAGCATAAAAACATCTCAGTATATTGAGGAAACTTGATTTATTATATGATCATGTAAAAATAATAATAGAAGTGGTTTGAGAAAGATATAAAATAGAAGTGATTGTTGAAGAATGTTACCTCTCTTTTGGGTAACTCCATTTGGTTTCCACCAAAAGAATCCCTTGGTTTTATTTATTCCCCAAGTGAGTCTTATATAATGAGATGAGGGATTTTGGGATATTACTTTTTCAGTGTTTGGATGATCCCAAGGGCTAGAGAGTTGTAAATAATTGGGGAAGACTGTGTGCCTCTATATAGTGGATGGGGAGGGATGTTCTTGTAAATATAAAATTATAAACACTAGTATGAGGTCACACTTACATCATGTGACTCAAATTATGATATAAAATAGATCCAAAAGGTTATAAGTTAAAATTTCTGCCATAAAATTTGGTTTTTATATGTTCCTAGGTTACATTCCCCACCAAATATTAATGTTTATCCAAAAAATAAACTCATTTTTACATTAATCAATGTAAATAATTTTACTTGATTTCAATAATTTTTTTCATCATAAACTTATTTTAACAATATAGAAATTATCAATTATATTTATTAAAAATATAGAATATTTTTTTCCATATTCTAATAAAATAAGTGTTAGAAATTAATTTAAAATTAATCCAACGGATATGATGATATAACTGTTTTTTCAAGAGAAAAGTTCCAAAGTTTAAAATAATATTATATCAAATTTCGATGTGAAATTGATTAAAATAGACTAAAATTGTTTAATTGATATAAAGTTTATGTTGTTATACATTAAAAAAATTGAAATATAATTTATCACTATAAATATTTTAGACAAAAATGATTTTTTTAATTAAATTTTAATGTCATTCCTTATTCATCAAAATATGAAAGTTCTTAAAAAAATAAAAACAATTCAGCCAAAGTAAGTTTTTAGATTATTATTTAAAAATTTATAATAAGTCTATTTTTTAATAAAAATCATAAAATTTTCAAAATTTTTATTTAAAATATGGTGACCATTAAATTGTGGTAAACATCTATTTAAAAATGTACTGCTTTTTGTGGATAAAATTGTATTTATTCTTATTTTAATCCTACAAAACTTATTGGATTAATTTCAAAACATTTGATTAAATATATAAAATATATAAATTTAATTAATATATTTCACTAATAGTGATTATTTTATTTTATTAATATAAAGTACCATTCTGGTCATAAAAATATTTTTTCATAAAAATACATCCTTTATATTCAATTATTCTTAATTTTCATTTCAAATTAATTAGAAATTAATGAATTAATTTTATAGACATTTGAAAACTAAATATTTATAATATATTCTATCATATTTAATCACTTTATTCAAATATCTAGTTAATAACTATCATATTAAATATTAATATTATCTTATTATTCTGTGAAACTCGGTCATGCATATAACACATAGTATCAAATGGATTCGATGTGGCGTTCAATGAATTATAAACATGGTTTTTTATATAATGAATGAAATTATATTAACTTCATGTATCATAAGATATCATATAATTTTTTTTATTTTCAAGAATATATTTCTTAAAATCTTCATATGTTACATAAATCCAATCTATAATTACTTTTAGTGCAAACCAAAAGAATTCGTCTAAAGAAGTGGTAACGTACTTAACCGGACATTTTATTTCTTATTACACGTTATTAATTATTATTAATCCATTATCATATAATAACCTAGGTATATTTCACATAATAATATTTTTATGTTATTTTTGTTACATAAAATTATATCCTCCTCCTGCAATGGGAAACAAAATCGTTAATCATATGTGTGACGGACTACTGCTTCGCTAACCATCATAATTTTTTTCCATAACTGATTATGATGGATGAATATAGTGATGAATATATTGATTATATAATATATTTCTGATATAATTATATTTCTATAATTATAATATCACATATACTTTCTAAATTTCCACTTTGAAGAGTATATGATAATGTCTCTCATGTGTATGGTGAACTACCACCTCGTGAAGCGATGTGATTCATTTTTAACATATAATTTACATATAAGGTAATAATGATTAATTTAATTTTTATATATCATAATCATGACATATTAACAATTACATAAAAATAATATATAATATACATTCTTACCATACCATCAATTGAATAAACATAATTATCATCATGTAAAGATAAAAAAACCATTATATAATCTTGTATGGCGGACTACCGCCTCATGAAATGAAGTGATTTGTTTTTTCTACATAAAAATTATGATATATATAATGGTATTTGACTAAATAATGGTATATTTATAAAATAATTATCATCATGTAGTGATAAAATGACACTTTCCTTCATTTTATTATGATTATCAAAAAATGGAAATGTTAATAATGTATACGTATGGGCTGTCTTCTCCGTAATTATAATGTAGTTCATTTTTCATAACCATATTTCAAGGAAGTTTAAAACATATAATTTTTTTTATTTAAATGATAATTATTTCATGATTAAAATTATTTACATGATTAAATAATAATCACTTTGACCTTATTCAACTTTCTATTGTTATTTTGGACATATGAGTCATTTACCATCAAAACATTCTACGTGTAATTAATTTTTTCAGTAATGTAATATGACTAGTTAAAAAAAGATAAAAAGAGTAAAATAAATTAAAAAGTATTTTAATCTAGAAAATAATTAATTTAAGTTTTTTTGGAATATAATGGATGAATGTGATGATTAGAGCTTGAGGTATGGGTTTCGTCTTAAAACTACCTTTTTTAACATAAATGTTTTTATGCACCTAATTTCTTTTAAATAGTGTAAATAATTCCCCTTTTCATGTTACATCTTGAATGATTCATACTTCATGATATTTTATGTTTCAATTCATCTACTTCAGTCATGGGATTAATTATTCAAAAATTTCCAATGAAATTAGGATTTATGTTTCAATCTCATTCTAATCAAGATTATTTAGGTCTAAATTTACATTATAGGAAATTATTTTATCATTTTATAATAAATCCCAATAAAGTTTCTTATTAAATGTTTTTTCATGAAATGTTTATGTAATATTAACATTTACCCTCTAATTTTTTCATAATAAGATTGAGAAAATATTTTTAAGAAAATATTACTTCATTTCTCTCTTCAATCGAAAGTCCTTTTCTTCCATAATCCATGTTTTCTATAAATGTTTTTAAAATTGATTTACAATCTTTTTTAAAGTTATTTTTACCCATAATTTTATTTTTTAAAAAAATAAAAGGAATATTCCTACCTTTCTCTAAACATGGTACTTTTTTTATTTGTATAAAAAATGTGAAATGAATCTTTATTTTTATCATACTAGTCAGGAACAAAACCTTCCACCATCATGGAAACTCATTTATTTGAATATTACTTCAAAATTTAAAAAAAATGTCATTTTTCCTAAAATTGCAATATAATTTAGTTTTTAAACATAATATTCAAATTGAAATTGTTATTTTTTATAATAATTACTTTATTATTTTCAAAATTTTATCTATTAATTAAATACAATAACCTATTTTGTTATGGAATGATTCTAAATTATTTATATTTGTATCTTACATATATAATAAGCTCACTACCCATTCCTCTTATCGGGTAATAAATTCCTTATGATCACTTCTCAAAATCCTTCTTTAAGAAATCTCTTTTTATTAGGATATGAGGTGAGGTTATGCAACCCATTTTGTTTACAGGGGTAATTCTTATGATTATTCCATATGATTTATTCATTTTGTGGAATGTATATTCTTGTATATGAAATGAATTTATGGGTGGTTCAAAAATTATATATCCCTTCAATGCATTACATAAGGTTTTAGTCTCATTATACTTTGTATATGATATTAGGGGGTGAACCTAATCCATTATGGGACTATGTCCACCATTTGATATTTTCTTGATAGTTAGCCTTAACTTATGTTTATTTCATGTTTTATGTTTCTTCTATATTCTATATGATTCCATGATCTTATGATTTTATGTTTGTATGATACCATGTTTTTTATGTTATGTTTTTATTTGATTGCTCATGTTCTATATCATTTATGATATCATATTACACCTTATAATAACATGTTATGCTTCCTTATCATTCCAACTATCTTACTAGTCTTTATAGGTAACCCATTTTTTATGTGTATTCCCGAGGTTATGCTATGTAGTTTTGGGAGCTCCAAATGATTTAGGATCTCATTATGGATAAAAAATAATAATTTTTTATTTTAGTCTCACATTGATTTATTATTAACCTAGACTACCAAAAATCCAGGCCTCATGATATTTTTGTAGTAATTAATGGATTAATTTATTAAAAAATTTGTAATAATATTTGCATAATTATTGGGATTATATAGTAAATGTAACATAAAAAGGGAAAGATGTTAAGTAAAAAAATGATTACTAATGTTGAGAAATTTTATATTTCCTTGGAAGAACCCTTGGAAATATAGGGATTGGGTTAAAACATTATAAACATGGTGTAATGGAAGAAATATAGGATTCATGGGGAAGTAAAATGTGTAGGGTTTTTAGAGGAAACATAATTTTAGGGGTGGAATTTATGGGGTGGTGAAAGGGTCCTATTATATGTGAATAGGGATGGATTTTTTGTAGACACATATAACCTCATAATAATTGGAAGTGGCTGTCAATTAATGTTGCTCAAAATTTGAGAAATAATATATTGGTGAAGATATAAGGTTGATAAATACTCTATCACTCAATTTAAAATATTTTTTAAATATTTTTTCAACACTTTTCTATTATATTTTCCACCTTTACCATTCTTACTTTTACTTTGGTAACTAGTTTTCACCATAGTAATTTATCATTAATACCTAAAAATAAAATTTTAATTTTTATATAATTTGGACCTAATGATTCCATGTTTTAAATTCCTTTAATATTATTAAATTTAATAAAGTGATATAATTTTATTTTAAAATAGAAAATATATAATGCAATAAAATAGTTTTAGCAAAACATGTGATGAATGTTTTAAAATGTCATATATTGGTCTACAACATAATATTGTGAAATATATAAGGTTTCATTAAAAAATATTTTTTCATGATATGGGTATTGTAATTATTATTTTCATTTTTAATCCTAGTGATTCCATAAAAGTATTAGTTTTCAAAAAAAATAGACTTTTCACTATTCACCTAAAAATGAATCTTTTGAGAAATATTACAAAATTTAATCTTAATATATTATCGTTATGATGAATTAAAAAATAATTTTTTTTTCAAATAAAATCTTAACATTCCAATATTAAAATTCTAAACATACCCATGAATAAAGGCTCTTTAGTGAGCACATTATATGATAGTTTGGGATATGGTGTTTACATACTATGGTCGAGTCTTGAGTATAAAGTTTTCTCCCATTAAATAATTATTTCCATAAAATTAGGTTATATATCAAATATTAAATAAGTGTGTATATTATATCATCATATTTTTTATTCTCCTTGGTTTCCTAAAATCACTATATCCATCTTTACTAGACCTATGTATATAGTATTCTTGTTGACCCTCATTATAGTTATAATTTCATGGTCCCTCCTACTCAATGTATAATCAAATTTTTATTCTTTCATAGGGTGGTAGTGTATCATGATATAATAGTTCTCAAGTAGTATCAACCATATTATTTTCCTCATATAGAGTTCCTTCTAATAGAAGATATACTTTAAACTCTTGTGGTCCATCTATATATTGAATCTTTCACCATGAAGGTATTGTATCCATATTTTCAAAGTAAATATTATGACTATAAACTCAATTTCATGATTTGGATAGTTATCTTCATGGATTTTCAATTGGCTTGATACATAGGAAACCATCTTATAATTCTACATATGTACACATCTATGTCTTTTCTTCAATGCACTACTATAGATTACAAATACTTTTATACCTAATGGTAATATTAATACTAGTGAATTAATCAATATCAATTCTATATCTTTAAAACATTAATCATATTCCCTAGAACATGTTAATTTAACCCCTTTATGTGTTAACTTAATTAATGGGTTGGACAACCAGATGAAATCTTGAACAAACTACCAATAGTAACCTGCTAAACCCAAAAAACTATATATCTATATTACATTTATTATTATTGGAAATTATATGAGTTCCATTTTCTATAAAGGATAAAAATAAATTTCATCCATGGAGAAAATATGGAAATGAAAAAAAAAACATCATTAATCTAAAATTCAAACATACTATATTTTCTAAATAATTCTTTTTATTTGGGTCTCCACAATTATTTACAAATGAATTTAATGCTCTCCATATATTTTATAATATAACAAGTTATTTTCAAAAAATACCACCATAATGTTATCATGATAATTTTTTTAATACTATATTCATAATATCCATAAATAAAAAAGGTGAATTAGTCAATAAAAATGGAATTACTTTAAAATCATAATATTCATACCTTGTTCTAATTCCAACTTTGGTATATCTTCCTTATTCAACCTTAGACGATGATAAAAAGAGTGAAAACATATCTTTGAAAAGTATTTGGATCATTTAAGTTGTTAAAATAAGTCAACAACATGTGTTAATGGATATGTATTATTTATATTAATTGTATGGATATCTATGTAATCAACGTACAATCTCAAAGACCCACCCTTTGTTTTTATGAATAAAATAGTGTCTCCCCATGTTGAAACACTAGGTAATATAAATCTATTATGACATAACTTTGTTAGTAGTTTATTCAACTCCACCAACTCCATTGGTTTCATTCAATAAGTATTTTTTAAATGGATCTTAAATCAGTAATGAGTTAAATATATAAGTCAGCATCAACTGAAGTGTATGACCAGGTAATTCTTATAGGAAAACATCAATGAAGTTCGATACAAAAAATACATCCTATATTCTTATGATATGTTACATATACATAGATCATTATTGATATTTCTCTTTACCCTAATTTCAGTAGGTATAACTATTTGGGGAGGATCTACACATGATTTGGATAATGAATTCTCCCCTATAAATATGATATATTCCACCTAAACTATATTAATTGTAATATCCTTCTCGTGGAAATAATTTTTTTCATTTTAAATTTAAATCCAATATTTACCAATGATCATATCAAAGTCAACCATGTGTATAATAACCAACTTTTCAAAATAAGGTGCATCTATACATCATAACTTCAAGTGATCGACATGTATTTGTTGTAAAAAAAGTCCACATGGTGTTTTAACTGATGAGTTTCTTAATAGAGTTCTAAGAAAATAAAAAATGTTTTTTAGAATAAAAAGATATAAAATATTACAAATATTCTAAATTAAATAAAATATTTTCTAACATTGCAGATTGGATCAATGTACCTCTCACTACATCATTAGTAATTTAAACTTCAGTGGTGGTAATCTCATATTCTTCTCCTTTCTCCTTGTAATTTTATAAGTTAAATTACCTTTAATGTTTTGGATTTTTTTCAGATAATGACCCTTATCATTATTGTTAATGAAAAAATTATCAATGGATTCTAACTTTCCTTTACATCCATGATCCACATTCAATTTCTCTCCCCACTTGTAATAAATTGTTTTTCTATCCTACTAACCACTAGGTGTTTCTTTTCGGATTGATCAACTGAGGTAAATCTATTCCTTATTTCTTCCCCTTTTCCATATTATTCTTCTCATGATGATCAGTCAGCCTCTTATTCTGCGTTTTTTCCTTAAACACATACATTATAGATAACTATTTTTATATCTTAATGGCACTTTAGACTATATCCTCATACTATAAAAATATCTAGGAGATTAATTCCCTTTGAAGGACTGGATTTAACACATCAAATTAATAATAAATATTGTATTCTAGTCTATGTACACAATATTTAGAATTTATAGATAACCTTATATTATTCACCACATACTCAAGAACATTTACCTCTTCCTTTTGACTAATATTGAGAATCATAATTTCCATTTTAGTTTTTTTATCATGGTGAAAGTATATTTCATAGAATATCATCTTCAACATTCCCCATTCGATGTGATTTATATGATCTTCCTCATTTGTGTTTTAAATTACTGACCACCCTTTTTGGGAATCTCCCAATATACAATAGACCAATATGATGAATTTTTCATTTTCACTACTTCTAAAAGTGAGAAAGATCATCTATGGTGACTTGACCAATTTTTTAGATACTAATGTATTAGTGGTTCTACTTAATGTCGTAGGTTATTATCATAGGAAGGTGTGTAACATAGTTATACCATGTTGTGGATCAGTAGTTTTCTCTATGTGGGTGAGATTATTTTTCATGATATAGGTTAACTACCCTAATGTGGTTATGATCTAATTATTCACAAATTTAGCTTCATTGAAATTCTCAGGGGTAAATCCTTAAATTAACGACAAGTATGGATATGGTACCAATTCCTCTGATTAGTTTTTACCTCTATAATTGAATATGAAAAATTATCTCATGGTATTAAAATAAAAAAAAAATCTCCTTTTATGTTTTCTAGAGTGTTCCCTAAAAATATAAAGGGTTTTTTATATAACTTGTATTATCTAACTAGGATCCTCTTAATTGATTCCACCAGGTTTCTATTAAAAATTATTTGATACTAACTTTAATATAAAATACTCTAGAAACCCAAATCCAGTAGTAATATTATATTATTTTTATATAATACAAGAGTTATTTTAGTATCCAACAGCTAAGTAGTCTTGGAATAAAAAACATATATATATATATATAATATTTTTAAAAATAAGATATAGAATGAATTAATTATTAGAACATTATTACCCCTTCCATCATATCCATGAAAAATACACATAGATGTCCTCTAGTTTTAGTTATAAAAGGAAAACAAATAGGGTGATTTCAGATGCTTACTAAATAGTTGAAAATAGAAAAATCTATCAGAACGTTAAAATGGAATAAGTGATATTTAAGGAATTTATAAACAACATGAATCTATAATCAACTACAATTTATGTTATTCTTTATCCATGATAATAAATGAAATCATTATTAGCAATAATAATTAATCTCATACTGATGGAATGCATCATTTTTATATCAAAATTTGATTTCAAGGCATTATACCATCACACAAACTTTATATGAAGAGAGGTAACCAACAAAACCCATAAATTTTATCTAATTAAAACTGTTGATGCATCTATGAGCTATATAATTAGTAGCCTCGCCCATAAACTATTTATGTCCAGTGCATTCATCATAAGAGTAAACAATATATTTTAATCAATACCCAAAAGAACCTCTAACTAAATAAAAACATTTTTATCTATATAATTAAAAATAAAAAAACAAATAGATACCCTTCAAATGCAATAATGTAGATTTCAAGTAGAATATCCCTTAATAAAATTAAAAGTTGTGGGGTATCAAAAAAATAATAGTAAGTTCCCTTATCAATGAAATATCATACTGATGTGAAGAGGTTATCATGAGGCTCACATATTAAGCTAGAATCTCATTCAATGGGACTAACTATGGTAACTATTAGGGATTCATCAGTCCTAATTTCACCTATATCAATCACTTATTTTATTTTTTTAGTGTTTTATTTTCAATAATAAAAAATGGATGTTTTAATGTGGATTGTTTTGGGTGTGTGTGTGTATAATAATTTATATAAAAAAAATAAAAAATATAATTGTTAGCAGGGAAATGGATTGAATTCAATACTCAAACACTAATAGTCTCTATTATCTATATATGATTCCTTCATCCAATTGGAAATGTACTCAATGATTTTCATGCATCATATTCATCTTCTGAGATTGTAAGATCATATGTGGTTTTGTAGATTTCTTAGGAGCTTATAATTTCAAAACATATATGGTTTTGTAGGATTAGAATTCCAAAAAAATAGATATTTCAACAAAATCCACTCAACTCCTTCATTTTTTCCATACCCCAAATACCTCCATTATATTTTATATGATGTGAATTAGAACATGGGATTAAGAATTATCAATGGTTATAATAAAATATAAATATTTTAATGGAAGGTTAGTGATTTCCACAGAAATAAAAAATGACCCCAAATTCTCTATTAAAACTAAATTAAAACCAAATAAATAAAAATGGGTATTTAGGAAAAAATGAACCACCATTGGGAATTCACACCCTTAGGTTGTTAATCTAATTTCAAGGAGTTTGAAGAGAAGTTTGTTACTGAATGAAGATTAAATGAATCAGAAACATAATGAAAAATATGGAAGAGAATAGGATTTCACTAAATAGAGAATGAATGGAATGAATATTATAACCATAATTTGGGTGAATAATAAATCTTCATATATATTTGATAGGATATAAATATCCTACAAAATGGGAGAGGGGGTTATTTATAAGAATCACTAGATTTCATTCATTCTTATCCAAGAATTTTACTATCGATAAGTGATCGTATTATTTATTGGACTATCTCCATGTGCCATAGTTGAGGGTCATGATTGATTCAGTTAAGAGTATCTTCTTACTATTTTCAAACATGTCAGTCTTCATGATTTCTCCCAGCATATGGGTTGTTATTCTTTACGGTTGTAGTGGAAAAACATGATTTGTTTGGTGCTCATGTGAGGAGATGCATATACTAAAAAGTGGGTTGGATGAATTTCTCCTCATCATCATTTATTCTGGTCCTCTACCAAAACTCAAGATACGATGTCACCATATTTCCAAAAAATAACTTTCTTTGTGGGACTAGTGGTGTAGTTTTGGACTTAAATATTTTTCATCATGATATGATTTTAATTCATCTCATCATCTACAATTATGGACATAACTGGATTGTCCAAGAAATGATATGTTGAGTGATTTGATCCTGGGTAATGTGAATGTTAGGTTTTTTATGAAACGATTGTTGACCTGGGTGGTTGTGAATTTAAATTTGTGAAAATAGTTGTTCATATAATAGGTTCCTATTAACTATAGTGTAGGAAAAGAATAATTTTCAATCGATTTGGGGTGGCCTTGTACATGTGGATTCAAGTGGATAGGTTGGGGTGAACATGTTGGGGAAATTTATTGAATATATTTTATGTGTAGGCCTCTAAGAATTAAACTGATGTATAAGGTAGGAACCAAGGACCCACAATTTTTATCTCTATAAAGGGAAAAAACATTGGTATTAAATAAGTACTCTGATCTTTATCTCAATCAGTTATATTATTAGTCATAGAAAATTTGTCTCCTTATATTGGTATCCAAAACTATAGGATAATCCAACTATATCATTTAAATATTGATGGTGTCCATGTTCCGTCATTCCTTTATATCAAGCATTAATTAAACTTGGGCTTATCATGCTTCATTGAGGTCCATACCATGGTTTCAGTTAGTATGGTTTTTCATTTCTCTTGGACTTATTTCCCATTTCAATCAATAATCTTAGATTTTTTAACACCATATTTTGGTTCTAGATTTATTTGATCAAGCAATGAGCTAGATTTTTCATTTGTTTCATTCAAAAAAATTTCCTAAAATAGAAATAATTTCAACATCTAGAGCTCTTTTCCAATCCAGTTCTTCCTTTCAACCTCCAATTCAATGTCTTTATCTTCAAGAATTATCTTGGACACAAGGTAATTCTTGTAGGAGTGATTAGGGATCGTATATTCATGCAAGAGAGCAGTTGTTTTTGGGTTATCCATACAATAATTAGAAAATTGGTATGGTGTGGTTAATTGATAAGGAGAACTCACAACTAATTAATGGGAGGAAAATTTCTTGATCCATGATGTGTGGTAAACTATGGTATATGGCATAATCTATCATTTCCTTTAGAAAATTTTTATTTTTAGTAGCTTTCTCAATTGGATTTATGATACCTTCCCTTTATGGAAGAATGGAAAAAATGGGCACTGTTGAATAAACCATGGTATGGTTGATTGAGAACCCTCCAAAAAGTCACTTAATTCCATTTCCTTATTTTCACATATATCATATATGAATTTTTTACTTTCATTTGATCCATTGACTACACTTCCACTGGCTTTTCATGGTCTCTTTCCATTGCTTAAATTGCAGTGTAGTCACTTATATTCTTATCCATATTTCTTCATCCACTATACAAATCATAAAATATTTTCTAGAAGTTTGATATTTCTCTAATTATTTGAAGTAATAATAAATTCAATTAAAATAATTTTATAATTTTCCATAACACATTAAATTCAATTATGAAATTAATTTTGGATTGCATTTAATTGAAAAACATGTATAAATAATTATATTTTAAAATTAAATATGTTTGAAAATTTCAATCCAGATTCCAAATCAACAAAGACATTCAAAATTTCTAAAAAATAAATTTATGTCTTCCAAATAATTTAAAATAAATAAATAAATGAAAAATATATACTATATCAATTAAATAATTTATGTTCTAAATATTTTAAAGTGGTGAAAGATCAGTTTCAAAATCCAACCGTTAGTTTAATTCCAAATTTATGACTTGTTCTATTAAATAAAGATAATGAATAATTCAATTAAAAATACACTTTTTCCATTTAATATGTTAATTCTATATATGAAAACCCCAAAAATCATCAATTTACCTAGAATTTATTTTAATTAGGGTGTTAATTTATTTGAAAATAAAACAAAAAATCTGAAAATTTACGCTCACATCACTCCCCCATTGTTGAGTAATAGCAATCTCATGAAATTTTTAGCAATGAATTAATGTATTCTAAAAGATTTGACAAGAATATAGTCCTGCCTAATTTCCAATTCAAAAGAAAAATTTAATCAAAAATTCATATTCATCCATTTTTTTAATTATCATACCTCTTATATGATTTCAATTCACTATCTCATTTCAATTCACACTCATGTTTTAGTTTCTTGTTTTAAATTGAATTTATCTTTGTGGTGTTTACATTTAAATGAGTAGGAACTTCATATGTATTTCTCCCCATATATTCTTTTTAAAGGATATTTTATACAATTCCTTGATACTTTCAAAATGAAAAATAGTTATATCATCTACCCCTTACTCATCCATATTTGGAATTCCCTAAACCTATCCATCCCATTTGTGAATGATAAATTATTAAATTTTTCCCATCCATATCTACAAAAATAACTCATTGAATGTGTTTAGTTTAACCCAAAAAAAACTACCTCAAGAAAGTAGGTATCCCCTGAGACTAATTATAATAGTCAAGGAATATAATTATTGAATGGGAATACAGCTCGCAGGTCTCTCTAACTCATATTTAATGGATAACACTGAGACAAAAAACAAATTTAATATGTTCACTTATGAATATTTCCAAATCATACATCATATAGATTTTTACTCTAGTTCATATAATATATCTAATTTTCCTTCAGGGAGGCTCCATGAGGGGATACTCAATCACTATGGTCTAGTTACGTAAGTTTGATTTCATCAGTCAAGTTTCTTCAAGTTATGATTTTGGTTCTACTAAGTTATTTTTTATTTATAGTTATTTTCTCATTTCAAAAGTTGAAACTTCCATGAAATCATTGGTGATTTCACACATAAATTATCCAACTCCAAAAAATTAGAACCAACAAACTTCCTTCACTCTAGCATGGTATTTAACATATGAATCATAACATTAAATTAAAATAACTTTTTTAAGATTTATTTATTTACACTATAGAAATATAAAAAACAAAATAAATGTACAGACTATCTAAAAAATCTTAAAATATAATTGGAGTCTCTTTTAATTTAAATATTTCTTTTATTTTTTTTATTTATTTTTTTATTTTTTTATTTTTTTGAAAAAAAATATTCACTAAGACATGAAACAAAGTAAAATAGTAGAGATAAAATAATGTAGCCAGTAAATTTCCCCTCCCCCACACTTGTTCATCACCATCCTTTTGAGTACCAGTAGTTACAAAAATAGTAGTTATAAATAGTATAAAATGATAAAAAACCACCTTGTTATTATTTTTCTAATAGGTTGGGTTATGATCTCCCTAGGTATACTATGGATATCTTGAGCTAGTTTCCTAGGTGTTCTACCCTTGGAAGAACTGTAAAAAAATCAAATTTAAAAATATCAAAAGAATTAATAAAATAAAATTAGAAAACTAAAGGTAAGGAAAGTGATTCTTGGTTTATTACCACCCAATAGGGGCTCTATTTAGACTTTATGTAGTTGTAAAGTCCCATGGTTATCCTCAATATATAATGACTTATATTTTCAATGAAGGTACAGATCATTAGTTTTCAATTGAAATTCCTTAAATAACCATAGTATTGAATCATAAATCCAAAGTAGTCATGGGAGAGTTCGAAGCTCATTCGAATATCAAAACCCTGAAATGTGAAGAAAGGACTTGTCAAAATTTATTTTCTGTAACCATGCGACCTAGGGTGCATAGCAATGTGGTTAGTTACAAATATGGGACAAATATATTTTTCATGGTTTGCATGCGGTTAGTCAAACCATGCACCTAACAATGCGGTATACCCCATAGTAGTAGTGAATTGAGCATGGATTGTACATAGTTTAGCCAAACAATGTTCCTATGTATTTTGGGTGAAAATACCAATATTCCCCCTCTTTAATTCTATTTTACCTTTTCTCTTTTCTTTATCTTCCTCTGGTGGCTACTTTGTGTTTTCTTCATCCCCGAGCTCCAAAAATCTCCAAATATAGGATTTGATAAAACTCTTATATATATATTCTATTTCCCGGTCAATAAAAATCATTAGAAATATCTCGGTAATATTCCCTAGTCTCGTAAATCCTATTTTCATTTTATTTTAAACCCATCGTAATATTTAGTTGAAATATGATTTTCCCTATTTTTAGAAAATTGAACCATCTCTCATATTTCTTCAAACCTGCTTCAAATATGAGGCATATATTGAGTGAGGGGTCATCTACGACCTTAAGGTAGGTGGTCACATAGTTTTCCATTTTAGTATTGTTGTTTTGTAATTACGTCATTATCTCACATGCTAACTTTTGTCGAGAATCTAGTTGTTATAAATTTCATCCTATAAAATTGATCATCATATCTTATTATACACCAAATGATCCTTTTTTAGAGGTTCATAGGTTCTATTCACCTTATATGGTCAGCCCATGGGGGTGTTGAGTGAAATTGGCCATTTTTTCCAATTGTTCGAAATGCCCAGAATACCTTTGTAACTTTCAACTTGTAATTTAAATAGTTTTTACCTTTGAACATGAGTATCAAATAAAACCCAAGGCACATACTAGGTTATTGGCCCACTTATAATTGTAATTTCTAATTTAGGCAATTACATTGTTTGAATGTGGGGCCTTGAAATTCCCAATGAGCATTATTCCTTGATTTTCCTTGTATTAATGAATTAAATGGAAATTTAATGCCAAGTGTTAAATGATATTGTTTTTTCCTAATGGTTTACCCTTTTTCTTAAATTAAATTAATGTTTTAAAATGGTTATTGAATTTATTAGAGGGTTGCAGGTCAAGGCCCAGTGCTTCTTCCCTATCTGATTCTTATTTGTGAAAAGATGAGTTTTCATTATTTATATATATGGGGTTGAGTAATGAGTTTCATGAGATTTTTTCCCCATGCCTTATATTAAAAATGAATACACCTTTATATGGGTTGTGTATGATGGTAAAGAGTGTTGATCATGATGGATAATCACGCACCGTTACATCGAGTGTTGAGTATGGAATCTCGCACCAAGTATACTATATGGAAAATGGGATAAGGTTCCACATTCCCTGATTATAGTGTTAACATGATGGATCACTCACCATACTAAGAGTTTTATCTTGTCTTCTCTCACTGTATTGAGATTTTGGGAATATACCCTATTTCATGAGCATATAGGCTTGTAAGACTAGTCATGGATGTCTGAGTTACACCCTACTCTAGCCTACACAATCATTCCAGGTATATTGACACTTACATCCACACATACTTAGTTCATATAGGTCAATTCAATATAAAATTAAACTATATATGGTGTAATGATTAAACATCAATTCTAGACATGAGCTGAACTAGGTAGACCCGCGAGGTGTCCTATAGAAACCTGAGTGGGATAGTTATTTATTTATTTTTCACTGTTTATTAATTAATATTACATACACACTTTTTAGTTATGATCAATACTTAGGTTACATGTAGTCATCATTGTTGTTGTACTACTAATATTTATATCCCACACCCTACTCAGTATGCCTTTTGTTCTGTAGAGGATTATCTGTCTACAGGTATGGATAAGGGTAATCTCCCTTCTACACGTTTTTGATGTGATTTTTATTATATAGAACATAGGAGCAGTGGACTGGGTTTTATCTTGATTTATTTTGGAGAAATTTTTGTTCTTCTTATCTTTTGTTCTATTTTATATAATTCTTGTATATACTTTTTCCCTTTTTGAATTGTAGTATGTCATGAATCCATGTAGAAGACACTTCCTAAGAGGGTTTTGATTTACTGTCGGTAGTTCTATTTATTTATGGTTCTAAATTTGATTATTTATTCTACATATTTGTTAAAAATTCTCTTTCTACTTTTGTATGTTTGTTGGTCACTTTTTTTTAAATTTGAATAAGAGGGTATAGTCTCCTCACCATACCACCTTTATACCCTCGTTACTAGTCAGAATTCTATGTCATATGGGGTGGTGTGCTAGAGGCTATGTGACACACTAGCTCAGGGCACATGTTAAGTGGATCCCAGATAAAGACACTACAAAGTGCTATCAGATCTATTTTATTCTTTATTTATTATTTGGAGATAATAGAGTGAAAATTGGGGAGCGTATAACTTAGTCCTAATCTATTCATGGGCATCACGAAACCATATTTGAGGTAAATACTGAGTTTCATAAACTATAATTTTTGTTCTATTTGTTTCCATTACTGTTGATATCATTTCACCATTAGTTTATACACATGTTGTTTTATGGTTATTGTTATTGTTTTTGTTGAGGATATATTTCATCCTTGGCCCAATGATTTGGGTGAAAGAAGCATTGGTACATGCATCATTATTAAGAACACTTTTACTAATATGCCATTCATTTTTCATGTTACATGTATTTTTATTTATCATGAATTTTCTTATTTCATATTATTAGATTCTTGATTATGTTGAATTGTGATGAAACATATAGTAGTGATTTTAGAAAGATAATTTATACTTGAAGGGCATGCATTAACTTAATAGTGTTTTCCTGTATAGGTTAAAGTAGAAACCTTGTGAAATAAATTATGGAATATTGAGCCATGGTCCTTTCACCACATGGTATGGAACATGAAATGTTTTGAATTAATTTGATATCACATTTTGGTTTAGAAGTATCATGGGCCCTTATGGATCAAAAGAGGTATACTATTTGATTCAACCATTTTAAGGTAATTTACACAATTGGACAAGAACAAATTCATAATGAAGGTGACTTATAATGTAAGAGAAGCCATGTTATATATATATATATATATATCATATAGACTTAGACCTAATCCCAGACTTAGTAGTAATAAGTGGGGTATCTTTTACATTCATATGGCTTGTTATCACCAATTCTATAATCTAGGGTTACCTTTTGATGTAGGAATTAAGGCATGGTTGTTTATATAAGAATGATTTACTCTTTTCCTTGTTTCTTAAATGAAATATTCATAATTTCTTAAATAAATTTCAAGGAATGTTTTTTATTGTATAATCATACTGCCACATATTCCTCTGGTTGCACACCCTGAAGTCTAAGACTACCGTGCTCCTAAGGTGGAAGGCCTTAAGCCACCAGTGATTCCTATTACAGTTCCACTAGTGTACCCTATTCTTATACCTGATATAGGAACTAACATCCATTTTTCGGAGAGTTTTTTTATATACATAAAAATATGCAAGGTTTAGTTCATCCTACTCAGAGTATGGTAATGTTGATTCATGAGTTTCAACAGGAGCATCCTCACACCTTTTGTGGGATAGAGGACCTCATGCTATTGAGTCTTGGTTCAAGGATATCTTATCTATATTAGATAATTTGAAGTGGTAACCAATGTTAAGGGTCAATTTGGTGGATTACGTGCTATGTGATTTAGCTAAGAGGTGGTGAGAAGTAATCACCTAGGCAGAACGAGAGAGAGATATGGTCTGGGTAGATTTCCAGATGATATTCTATTACCACTTATATCCAAATACTCTAGGGGATGACATAGCTAGATAATTCACGAACCTATAGTAGGGGAGAATTTTAGTTATGGAATACTCTGCTCGTTTCATAGAGGTATAGATATTCACTCCTACTCTAGTTGTGGATGATCTTATGACTTCCATGAGGTTCAAAGATGAGTTGTTTTACACTATCTTGTCATAGTTAAATGTGTTCAGGTGGATAAATATTTGTGAAATCATCAACCAAGACCTTATTATACAATAGGATATGAAGGGAGCTTATGGTATGAGTTAGGGGAGTTCATCACCTAAATCTAAAAGTGGTTCATCTTCTAGGGTCATACGAAGTTTCGAGGTTTCTTGTGGTTGTAGATGCAACCAAGATTCTCATGTTGATAGCTTCTTGATTTTTTATAAGTGCAGGGAGTAGGGGCACACAAAACCTCATTGATTGTAGGACCCAGTGGAGTGTATAGGTAGTGGTAGGATGGGCCATATCTGTAATTTGGACAAAAAATTTCCAATTGTTCTTAGTGAGTGAGGATCTACACCTACTCCTCGATCAGGAGTGGGGCCAAAAAGATCATGACAGGTAGGAATTTGGAATATAGTTGGCTGGTCAGGATGACGTGTCAATCAAGGAAGATGTTTTTATAATTATGATTTTCATTTCTAGCAAATAAATCGTGCTCATGAAATTTAGGTGGTAACATAGGAATGCGGTATAGTCCAGACTACGCCTGAGGAGAAGAGAACTAGTCCTACAGTGTGATGTGCTATTCTAATATCCTCCACTTTAGTGTCTGCTTTATTTGAAATAGGAACATCTCATTCATATATATGTGAGGAAATAACTCAGATTATAGGCCTCAAGATCAAGAACTACTATAGAGTTATGATTCCAAATACCCTATTGAGTGTCCGTTCTAAGGTCAGTCATCATTGTAAATATTTTCATCCTGAGATAGGTGGTTACCTTTTCATAGGGAATATTTAAATCCTCTACATGACATTCGTTGACATAATCATCAGGATGAATTGGTTATTTTCCTATAAATTCCATATTGATAGTAATGGAGGGTGAAGTTTATGTCACCGTATGGGGTTTGAAATGGGTATAAGATAGAATGGGATTGCAAGACTCATGGCAAGGACCTAAGTAGTAAAGGCTAGGAAGTGTGATAACCCAATTATCCAGTCTTTTCCTAGATGAACTGGGTTTATGAACATCTACTTTTCCTCTTGTAGTGGAACACTTCAGGGGATAATTTTCTAATGGATTCACTAATCTAACTCCTATGTGAGAGGTAGAGTTTACTGTTTATCTAGTATGAGAAGAAACACTATGGATCATTACTCCTTATAGAATGGTACCTAAAGAGCTTTTGGAGCTCAAGATGTAATTAGAGGATCTAAAGGTTAAAGGTTTCATACACCCTAGAACTTCTCCTTGGGGTTCACGTGTCCTTTTCTCCATGAAGGAATATATTACCCTTGTAATTTAAGTGGATTACAATCATTTAAACCAGCTTATAGTAAATAATTGGTATACACTATCAAAAATAGTGTATCGATTTGATTGGCTCCAATGATAGAAAGCGTTTCAAAGATTGATTTGAGTTCAGACTATCACTAGGTGTGTGTTCAGACGTCACACATACCTTGCACAACTTTTAGGAGTAGGTATGTTCTATAAAAGTAATAGGTCATGTTGTTTGGACTTGCAAATACACATATGGTTTTTATGTCTCTTATTATTTGAGTTTCCCATAAATATCTATTTTCATTAATGTTAGACTTTTTTGATGATATGTTTGTTTATTCACGCTCCGGACATGAAATTGAACTCATCTTCAGATCATGTTGAATACACTACGAGAGAACAAGATCTATTCTAATCTCATTAAATTCAACTTTTGGATCAACAAATTCGACTTCCTGGGTTACATGATCTCAAAGTCAGGTGTTTTAGTAGACCCAGCGAAAGTGAGAGCTGTAATTACCTAGGACCATCCCAGTAATGTCATTGACATCAATAGTTTCTTTGTGATATCAGGATATTAAATATGCCTCATCCATGATTTATCATGTCTTGCATCACCACTTATAGCCTTGACAAATAAGGGTGTGAAATTTCTATGGTCATAATCTTGTGAACCAGCCATTTAGGAGTTGAAGGGTAATTTTACATCAGCACCAATACTGATTATTTCAAAGCTAGGAATAATATATATTGTATACTATGATGAATCAGGTATCAGTGTTAAATCTATTTTTATTTAGGATGAGTGATTCGTTGCATACGAGTCTTGTCAGTTGAATCCTAATGAGCAGAATTATCTGATGCATGATCTCAATCTTACTTTTTTCAATCATGGTTTATGCTATTGGAGACAATATCTACTTGGAGAACATTTTTTTGGAATTTAGTGATCATATAATTCTCAAATATATATTCATATAGTGGGATGTCAATCTCAGGAAACATAGGTGGGTTGAATAACAATAGTCATTTGATTTAGATCTTGCCTACACACCTGGAAAGGGAAATTCTGTGGACGATTATATGAGTTGGAAGACTCAGACACATGTAGTTCATGAATCTAGTGGAAAATAGCAGTTTATGGACTTATTCATAGATATAAATATTTATTTTTAGGATTACCATGGTAAAACTATCCTCTCAGCCTTGTCAGTGACATATTCTCTTCTTGAATGGGTAAGAATGTGCCATATATCTAATCCTAAAGGCCTCATATTAAGGGAAAGTGTCTCAGATGATGATACATCTTCAAGTTCGATCCTAGATGGGGATAATAACTTACATTTATATGGGAATGTATGGGTACTAGAGGACATCATAGAGGTGATGATGTGTGAATTTAATGCCTTAGCTTGGGTGGTTGACCCTAGTTTCCCCAAAATGTATCGAGGTCTTTGGTTCTAGTACTGGTGGCCTACTGTGAAACATGATATTTTAGACTTCATCACTAGGTCTTCCACTTGTTTGTAAGTGACGGAAGAACATTAGTGTCTAGTAGGGATTCTACAGACATTTTCCATTCCTGAGTGGAAATGGGAAGATTTTTTGATGGACATCATGATTGGACTAACTGGATCACGCCATGGAAAGGAAAATGTATGAGTTGTTATTGATCATTTGATGAAGGTCACACAATTATTACCTATGTGAGAGACCTTATCAGTAGATGTTTCCAGAAATTTTTACATCAGTGAGGTTTTAATTATTCTTGGATATATTCATTCTATTGTTTCTGATAAATACACTCATATTGTTTCACAATTCTTGTAAGGGTTACATAAGGCCTTGGTTACATAGGTACTTTTGAGCATGACGTATCACCTTCAAACTGATGTACAAATAGAGTGTACAACTCATGTGATATAGGACATGTTTTGTACATGTTTTCTTAAATTTTTATGTTCTAGGGAGAAACACATTCCTCTTGTGAAGTTACCTTATAATAAAAAATTTCAGACTACCATTGAGACGGATCCCTATGAAGCCTTATATGGTATGCATTGTTTCTCACCTCTATACTGGCTAGTGGTAAGAGAGGCAGCTATTCTTGGACCATGAATCATATATAAGACTACACAGAGAGTCGAACTAATCATATAGCCCATGTTTATAGCTTAGTACAGACAGTGATCGTATTCCGACAGACGCCGGAGACCTCTCGAGTTTGAGGTCGAAGACTGGTTTTTCTTATGAGTATCACTTAGGTTGGGTCATAGAAATATTAGTAAGTACAATAATCTCTCACCAAGGTTTATTAGACCCTTTAAGGTTGTGAAACATATTAGACAAGTTTCTTACCAGTTTTCACTTCCTCTAAGATAGGGGTCAGTGCATGATGTCTTTCATGTATATCAGCTTTGTCAATACTATCTAGACCCAGCACCTATCTTTCAGCCGAATGAGGTTCAATTGGATGTAGATTCTTCTTTTAAGGAGTATCCAATGCTTATAGGGGATAATAGCATAAATACACTTCTAGGAAGTTCGGTTCCACTTTTATAGGTTCTATGGTAGCACACTCGTGTATAGGGCAACACCTGGGAGTGGGAAGTATGACAACCCTACTTTTTAAAAACACACTTAAAAATGATTTGTTACATAAAATAATCACTTGATACAACATAGAAGATTGATAGGTCTAGTTTATTTGGGTCTTAGTAACAATACATAACAGTTTAGAACATAAAACACACAACATCTTTATTGAAAACATCCTTTACATGACCACTATATTCCCTCATACTTAGCATTGCATGGGATAACCTTAGGACATGCATAAGAAAAGGGTGAGATATAAATCCCAGTAAGGGAATAAACATGAAATAACATGAGCAATAAAATACATGTTATTAAATAGGAATATCAAAGGAGCATAAGAGAAACATAAACATAAAGGCATGATAAATCATGATAATCATAACATGGAAATGTGGCAACAACACTTAACATGTAATTAGCATGAGCCAAGGCTCATTGCACATGGAGCCTCAGTAAACCCTCATTAAAAATGAAGCATTATTAAACCATTTTTTCAATTTAATTATCATGATTCAACACTCATTGCACATTACATATCAAAAACCATACTTTACTCAATGCAATGGAGCACTATTAGGGCGCACCCTTCTAGAACATTTCATTTCATGCATATTTTCCACATGGATCATATAACATGGAATCAATCAAAATCCTAAGTTATTCCATGATTAAGTAATATGGAATAAATACATGAAAGTAACATTAAATATGTATATTTTCAGAAAGGTTAATACCCTTGATAGAGACATGGGTAAGGTATTCACTACACAATGATCTTGTCTTAGAAAAACGCTGTGCAAGTTCAGCAACATACGGCGTGAAAAAAATATTCATGAAAATGGTTGATGAGAGATAAAAGGGGGTATCATCATATGTACATGAAATGGATAGTAATGGGGTCATATAGATACATGCCCCAGAAAATGTAATGGAATTTAGATGCATAATACAAAAGAATTACTTGGATGTAAAGGAGGAGAGAGAAAACCCTCATAGAATTTCGGCATGGTAACCGGTGTACATGGGAGGCATTAATGAGAGATAAAGGCGTCTCCCATAATCCCAAAATAAATAGGGCATTATGTGGGAGGTGATAAATCATACCCCAACATGTGTAATTGAAAAAAGGCATAACAAGTTAAATAAAATTGTAAAAAAATGAGAAAGGAAGGAACCCCTTACTTGGAAGTGTGATCCCAAAAGCTTGGGAGAGGCTTGAGAGAGGCTTCTTAGGAGCTTGGGGCACCTTGGATGGATTATAGATATAAAAGGGTAGTTTTGGTCATACTCAAAGGGCTTTGAGTGAAGATGAAGTGGGTGCTTCAGTGGGTTTATATAAGAAAGAAGAGAGAATTCTTTATTATTTAGGTTTGGGACACCTCACATTAAACTAATCATAACCACAAACAAGAACATGGTTTTTGCCCATGGTTTTTTCATAAGGGGAGTGTAAAACCAAATTTTATAAGGAAAATGTCGTAACTTCTTAAAATAATATGATTCCTTATGTGGAGTTGAGTCACACTCTCAAGGAAAACAATTTAAAATGACAAAATGTTTTATAACTCTTGAAGGGTCCACTAAAGCTTTGTAAAATAAATAAAACAAACCCAAAATCACATTATTTGAATGGTAAAACATATATTGGATGAAATAAAATTATAGTATTTTATTACATCACTATTGGGTCATTATGATGTTATAAAACACCTTATATATTTAAACGGTATTTAATTTTTTACACAAAAATTCAACTATTTCAGAAAATTATAAAAATTTCACAGTTGGATAATTTTGAAGTCATAATTCTATAAATAATATTCATTTTAACAAAATAATTTTCTAAATTTGTTAATTTTCACCTTTAAATAAAAACCAACATTTATCGAAAATTCATGGGTTTTGAAAAAAAATGACTTTCAAACCTTAATAAAAATTACAATTGTATTCATAAAATTATACACTCATTTATATTTAATAAAAAGTAATTTAATAATAATAATATTTTATTTAAAATATTATTTAATTCAAAAATCCATTAATTCATCAAAATATATTTCTTAGTTGAATATTAACTAAGAATACTATTTGAGCTTTAAAAACAATTTACAAAGTAACAATAATAAAATAAAAGTATATTATTTATTATATAAAAAAATAATGTACATAAAAATATTACTAGTTTCTTGTTACATAACCCATTAAAACACCAACTTAATACCTTAGGGTAAGGTGCATGATGGTGACAGACTCTTGGGGTGTCTCGGATAACATTTCTTGAGTGGTAATCTCTATCAACTTTCACTTCTCCGGTAGGAGATTTCATTGGATATTAATTTATTCAAGATCGGAATGGGCTTGGTCAAGAGAGAAGCCCAAATATGCAACCTACTTTCTGATATCTGATGAATAGGCTTCATACGGGGCAGGTTTACTGGATGAGGCCATCACTTCCTTTGTCTGAGTAAATTGGATTTCTTAAAGCACTATATTTCTACTGATCATGTGATCACTGTTCAATAGCTATGTTAGATATAGTCACAATTCTTAATGGTATTTTAAAATAGGAAAAATAAAACCAAATAATTTCATATGTTTTACATAACCATAAGAATGCATTTAAATAAATCAAGAGGAATTTTCATTAAAGAATTTTTGGGCTGTTATAATCTTACCACCTTAAAAAATTTTTCCCTTAAAATTTCCATTTCCCACACAAAAATAGGTTTGGGTAACTCTTCTTCATTACTACCTTCGATTCCCATGTTGCTTCTTCAAACTTTTTGTTTCGCCACAACACCTTGACGAGGGGCATTTTCTTATTTCATTCAAATTTTTCTCTACGATCTAATATCTTCACTGGTTTCTCCTCATAATAAAAATCATCCTCTAACTGTACCACCTATGAAGAGAGTAAATATCAAGGGTCTGGTATGTACTTCATTAATAGGGATACATGAAATACCTCATGTACTTTGGCCATGGAAGGTGGAAGTGCTTGTTGATAGGCCATATCCCGACACGATCAAGAATCTCATAGGGCTTATGTACCTAGGACTTAACTTCCCTTTCATTCCAAACCTCGTGAACAACTTCCATGGGGATATGCAGAGAAATAACATGTATCAAACTTCAAACTCAAGGTCTCATCGACGGTTATCTGTATAACTCTGTTTTCAACTCTTAGTTGCCTTAATATACTCCTAAATGGTTTTCACCTTCTCCACCATTTCACTGACCATTTATAGTCCTAGTCGCTTATTCTCACCAACTTCATCCCAACATGTCGGTGTTCTACACCATTTCCCATATAGGGCTTCATAAGGTGTCATTCGGATGCTCGAGTGGAAACTATTATTATAGGAGAATTCAACCAGAGGAAGATGTTGATCCCATCCTCCCTTAATGTACATTGAATATGATCTTAACATGTTTTCCATTGTCTAAATAGTTCACTCATATTGGCCATCAGTTTGAGGATGATAAGCCGTACTGAAGATCATTTTGGTATCCAGATCATATTGAAAACTCCTCCAAAACATAGATGTAAATCTTGGATCTCGATCAGATACAATAAATAGTGGTAATCCATGTATCCTTACCAATTCCCTGATATATATTCGTGCCCGTTGATCCAATGAGAAATCCTCCCCAATTACAATAATGTGTGCAGAATTTATAAGATGGTCCATAACAACCCAGATTGCATTGTTGCCTTTGGATGTATTTAAAAGTTCGGTGAAAAAGTCAATGGTGATGTTCTACCATTTCTATGCTAGTATGGGTAATGGTTGCATCAACCCCTTATACTTCTGCCTCTCTTCCTTCACTTGATGACACACCAGGAACATTGATGTATACTCAGAAATCTCCTCCTTCATATTATCCCACCAATAATTCTCTTGGATACCTTGATACATCTTTGTGTTTCATGGGTGAATAATGAAATTTGAACTATGTTCATCATCAAAAAGTTCCTTCTACAACACCAAACTTGATGGAACACATAGTGTTTTCCCAAATCTCACAATTCCTTCTTCATTAACATTTAACTCCTAGAATTTCCTTTTCTAATAGCTTCCACTTTCTTCTAAATTCCCACATCATCCTTTTGAGAATCTTTTAACCTTTCCAAAAGATATGGTTGATAAATAATTGGTGAAAGTATTGATGATGTTCCCTTATTTATGATTCCCATGTCCATCTTCATTAAATCTAAGAAGATTGGATCCTTTTCAATTATCATCAATGATAAAATCGATGGGTCCATTCTGCTTAGATTATCTGACACCTATTTTGCTTTCTCAGGTTCGTAATGGATTTAGAGTTCATAGTCTTTGATCAGTTCTAACCATCTTCATTGACGCATTTTCAAATCTTTTTGTGTGAATATATACTTGAGTCTTTTGTGGTATGTATATATTTCACACTTCTCTCCAAAGAGATAATGTTTCCAAAATTTTAAAGTGATGATCACCGCATCCAACTCAGATCATGTGTTGGATAATTCTGCTCATGAACTTTCAATTCCATTTAATCATAGGCAATGACTTTGTTATTTTTCATAATCACATAGCCCAGTACCTTCTTCAAAGCATCACTGAATACCACAAAAAGTTATCCACTTGTGGGTAAAGTGAGCATGGGCGCAGCGATAAGCCTTCTTATCAACACCTAGAATATTTCTTTGCATTAATCACCCCAATAAAACATAACTCTTTTCTGAGTTATGTTGGTATGAGGGTTGGAAAATCCTGAGAAATTTCTCATAAATTGTTGATAATATCCAATTAACCCCAAATATCTACGGATATCTGTTACCGATGTTGGCCTCAATCATCCCTCCATTGTAGTTGTCTTGGAGGGATACACAGATATCCCATTACTTGTGATGATATGGCCCAAGAATTATACCGCTTTCAACCAGAACTCACACTTGTTGTATTTTTCATAGAGATTCTCATTTCACAAGTTCTCTAGTATAGTTCTTAGATGCTCCTCAAGATCCTCATTGGTTTTGGAATATAATAGAATATATTCTATAAAGACTACCACAAATTTTTCAAGGTAATCTCTAAAGACTCTATTCATCAATTCCATGAAGATTTCTGGAGCATTAGTGAGTCTAAAAGGCATTACTGTGAATTCATAGTGTCGTATCTTGTATGAAAAGTAGTCTTGGAGATATCTTCCTTATTCAACCTTACTTGATAATATCCCAACTCCAAATCTACCTTGGAGAAGTATTGTGCTCCACATAGCTCATCGAACAAGTCATCATTTTGTGGGATAGGATACTTATTATTTATCATAATTTTGTTAATCTCAAGATAGTTGATAGAATGGAGCATTAACCCATCCTTATTCTTGATAAAGAGGACTGGTGCACCCCATAGTGAAGCACTTGCGAATATAAACCCTTTATCTAGATTCTCCTGTAGTTGTTTCTTAAGCTTCTAAAGCTCTACAATAGCCATTCTATTTGGAAACTTGGATATTGGAAATTCCCCAGGTATAAGATCAATTGATAATTCAACATCTCATCTCAGAGGAAGACCAGAAAATTCATTGGGAAACACTTTTGTGAATTCCCTCATAGTAGGTTTGTCTTCAAGGATGGTTTCCTCCTTAGACACAATCATCTTATCTAGATACACATGTTCATAGGGCAGTAATATCCATGCTTGAGATGATGGAGCTAATGAAGATTCATCTTCCTAATTGCACTTGTACAGAATCAGGGGTCAAATATCCACATGGAGAGTGATTTCCCTCTTAGAGAAATTTATATTGGCTCTATATAATGAAATCCAATCCATACCAAGAATTCCATCAAATTCTACCAGATGGAGTATGATGAGGTTCTCCGGGAAGTTCAATCCACTGATTATGGCAGGGGAGGAGTAATATTCATGGGATGTAATGATTGCCCCATTTTTTGTACTCGCCAACATCATTACTTCCATGATTTTTGGTGTTGTTAGTATTGTTATACTAAAATTTTGGGATAAAAAGGATGTGTAAAACTATGGATGATAACCCTACCATTCACTTTTTGATTCTGGTTCTACCTATTTAGTTCATCCAAAACAACTTAGGGAAGATAACTATCAAAAATTTAAAGGGTAATCCAAAGTGAAAAACGGATGACTTATAAATAAGTTTTATTTCTTTAAATTATGAATCTATAGGCTTCAATATATGTTATCCAACATATATTCTCAGGGTATTTTCTTAATTCCCTTAATAATGGTTCATAATAAGATTGTGAATTTACCAATGCATATCCCCCGAGAGTGTCGTAACCAAGAGTCCAGCAAGGCCCATTTTTGTGTACCAGGATACCCCAGGTCAAGCCTGAAACTCTTTGTGGGGGACTTCACCCTTAGGTACATATGCGCCAGAGCCGCCTCTACCTGCTCGTATCCAGACAGAGATGTATTTTATTGATAAACCACTTACTCAATACCCACCAAAACATAGTTATGTTTTTATTATACATAGTCTTGTCTATAATGCTTAAATAGGTTTTTCTAATCCTAATCCCAAAAATAACTAAACCTATCCTATGATTCTAACTATTAAAACCCTGCTTTTTAATTACACACTTAAACATGATTTGTTACATAAAATCTTTACTTGATATTACATAGAAGATCAAGAGGTCTAGTATCTTTGGGCCTTAAGAAAAATGCATAACAACTTAGAACATAAAACACACAACATATTTATTGAAAACTTCCTTTACATGATCACTACATTCCCTCGTACTTATCATTGCATGGGATAACCTGAGGACATGCATAAGAAAAGGGTGAGCTATAAAGCCCGGTAAGGGAATAAACATGGAATAACATGAGGAATACAACACATGTTAGTAAATATCTATATCAATGGAGCACAAGAGAAACATAAACATAAAGACATGATAAAGAATGATAATCATAACATGGAAATGTGGCAACAACACTTAACATGGAATTAGCATGAGCCAAGGCTCATTGTACATTGAGCATGAGCAAACCCACATTGCACATGAAGTACGATTAAACCCTTATTTTACTTGAGTTAGCATGATTCAATACTCATTGCACATGATTTTTCATGATACGATACTTTACCCAATGCATTGGAGCGCTATTAGGGTGCACCCTTCTTAAACATTAAATTTTATGCATAAGTGTTCCACATGGATCATATAACATGGAATCAATCAACATCATATGTTATTCCAAGATTAAGTAATGTGGAATAAATACATGAAAGTACCATTCAATATGTATATGTGCATAAATTTTAATACCCTTGATAGAGACATGTGTATGGTATTCACTACACAATGATCTTGGCATGGAAAAACGCGGTGCAATTTCGGCAACATAATAGTGTGACCTAAAGATTAATGAAAAAGGTTGGTGAGAGAGAAAAGAGTGTCTCATAATATGTACATTAAATGTAAAGTAAGAGGGTCATATAGATACATGTCCCAACAAACATAATGTAATTTATATTCATAATACAAAATAATTACATGGATGGAAATGAGGAGAGAGAAATCCCTCACAGAATTTCGGCATGGTAACGGGTGTACATGGGAAGAATTAATGTGATTTAAAGGGGTATCCCATCATCAAAACATAAATAGGGATGTATGGGTGAGGTGTGAAATCATACCCCATCGTTTTTAATTGAAAACAAAAGGAATAACAACTTAAAGAAAATTGGAAAAAAATGAGAAAGGAAGAAATCCCTTACCTGGAAGTGTGATCCCAAAAGCCTAAGTGAGGCATGAGAGGGGATTCATGGGAGTTTGGGGAAACTTGGGAGGATTATATAGAGAGTAGAGAATGGGTTGGTCGAACTCCAAAGGCATTGAGTAAATAAGAAGTGGGATCTTGGGTGGGTTTATATAGGGAAGGAGAGTGAATTTATTATTATTTAGGTTTGGGACACCTCACATTAAACTAATCAAAACCACCAACCAGACCACGGTTTTTTCCCACAGTGTTTGCCAAAGGTTATTGGAAAACAATATTTTATAAGTACAATGGCCTAAAGTTTTAAAATAATTGGGTTTCTTATGTGGATTTGAGTCACACTCTCAAGGAAAACAATTTAAAAAGGCAAAATGTTTTATAATTATAGAAGGGTCCACTAAAGATGTGTAAAATAAATAAAATAAATCTAAAATCACATTATTTTATTGGTAAAACACTTATTGTCCGAACATAATGTTTATAGTATTTTATTACATCACTATTGGGTCATTATGATGTCTTAAAACACAATATATATTTAAATGGTATTTAATGTTTTACCCAAAAATTCGACTGTCTCGGAAAATTATGAATATTTCAGCATTGGATAATATCAAAGTCCTAATTCTAGAAATAATATTCATTTTATCTATATATTTTTTTGAAATATTTTAATTTTCACTTTTAAATAAAAACCGACATATATAAAAAATTCATTGGTTTTGACAGAAATGGTTTTCAAACCTTAATAAAAATTACAATTGCATTCATAAAATTATACGATTTCATATATTTAATAAATAGAAATTTAATATTAATAATATTTTATTTAAAATATTATTTAATTCAAAATTCAATTAATTCATCAAAATAGATTTCTTAAGGGAATATTAACTAAAAATATTATTTGAGCTTTAAAAACAATTTACAAAGTAACAATAACAAAATAAAAGTATATTATTTATTATATAAAAAAATAATGTAAATAATCATAGTACTAGGGTCTGGTTACATAACCCCTTAAAACACCTACTTAAGACCTTAGGGTAAGGTGCGCGATGGTGACAGACTCTTGGGGTGGCTCGGATAACATTGCTTGAGTGGTAATCTCTATCAACTTCCACTACTCCTATAGGTGATTCTGCTTGAGATTAACGTATTCAATATGGGAATGGACTTGGTCAAGAGCAAAGCCCAAAGACGCAACCTCCTTTTCAAGATATGACAAATGGGCTTCATATGGGGCAAGTCTACTAGATCAGGCCATCACTTCCTTTGTCTGAGTAAATTGGATTTGTTAAAGCCCAATATTTCTACTAATCATATGATCACTGTTCAATGACTATGTTAGCAACGGTCACAATTCTTAACATTATTTTAATATCCAAAACATAAAACCAAATAAGTTCATATGTTTTAAATAAAAATAAGATGAAATTTAAATAGACCAAGAGTAATTTTCATTAATTAATTTTTGGGTCGTTACAGGAAGTTGATATATGAGATTAGTGGCCAGAACCCCTAGCTGATGATACATATTTACCCTCAAAATGCCAACTCAGGAAGAGTTTCTTTAAGGATGGAAGGTTTTAATGACTTATCTTTTCAATTAATGTACGGATCATTAGTTTTCCAATTTTAATTACATAAACGACCCTATAATTGAATCCCAATCCTGCTATGGAGGCCCGGAGATCATCCAAGGCTCATTCGGAGCCCAAGACCTTCAAATGCAAAGAAGAGACTAGGCCACATTGTTTGTCTATAATCATAAAACTCAGAATAGGGACATTTTTTATAGTTTACACATGGCTAGTCAAACTGGGCACCTAACCATGTGGTGTGCCCTATAGTATTAATGAACTGATCATGGTGTGTGCACATTTTTTCTATACCGTGTAGTAAAACTATGTGCCTATGTATTTTGGGAATAAATGACCAAAATGACCATCTTTAATTCTATTTTATCTTTTATATTCTCTCTTTATTCTTCTAATGGCTGGTTTATATTTTCTTTATCCTTGTGCTCCAAAATCCAATAAATATACACTTTGATACAACTCTTTCATCTAGTGTCCATTCTCCAGTCTGTTTAAATCTTTGGAACTATCTCAGTAAACTCCCCTTGTATCTTAACTCCTATTTTAGTTTTCCTTGGAATATTTCATACAATTTAGGTACAAGATCAATTTCCCTATTTTCAGGTCATTTTATTGTTTCCCAGATTTCTTCCAACCTACTTCAAATATGAGGCTGATATCAAGCGATGGGTCATCTATGGTCTTAAGGTAGGTGGTCACATCATTTTTCCATTGAGTTATGATGTTTTGTAATTATTTTGTTGTGTTGCACGAAAGTGTTTTTCAAGAATATACTTTTTATTGATTGCTTTATATCAAATTGTCCATCATATATTATTTTTAATATAATGATCCTTTTATGTAGGTTCATAGGTTGTATTCACCTTATAATATCACCCCATGTGTGTGTCGAGTGAAATTTTTCAATTTTTGTCAATTTTAAAAAATGACTGGAATGCCTTTGTATCATTTATCATAGATAATAAATGGTTTTGAACTAGGAACATGTGAATAAAATTGAAACCAAGGAACCTCCTAGGTTATTGTACCACTTATATATAGAATTTACCATTTAGGCAATTTCCTTGTTTGACTATGGAACCTTGAAATGACCAGTGATATTTATACCTCGATTTTCCTTGGATTTATGAATTAAATGGAACTTGAATAAAAAGTGATAAATTGTAACGTTTTTTCAGGAAAATGTACCCTTTTTATTAAATTAAATTAATATTTAAAAATTGTTATTGAATTTATTAGAGGGAGGAAAGGCAATTTGTATTATTACTTCCTTATCAAATTGGTATATGTTAAATGATGATTGTTACTTATATATATGGTCTTGATTAATGATTTTCATGAGAATTTAGGCCTCATTACTTATATTATAAATGAATGCGCCTTTATATAAGCTTTCTATGATTGTAAGGGGTATTGAGCATGATGGATAATCATGCTAACTTACATCGGGTGTTGAGTATGGAACCTCACACCTATGATACTATATGGATGATGGGCTAAGGCACCATGTTCCATGATTAGAGTGTTTACATGATGAATCACTCACAATCCTGAGTGTTGTATAATGATGTATCTCACTCTATTGGGATGTAGGTCATAAACTCTATTTCATGATATTATAGGCTCGTTAGATTGTTCAGTGATGTCTAAGTTACACCTGGTCCATCCAGAACAAGTATTATAGGTATATTGACAATTATATTAATGTATAATTGGATCATATATGTTGTTTAAATATACAATTAAACTATATATAGTGACATGTTCAAACTTCTATTCCATCCATGAGTTAAATCAGGTAAACCTGCCAAGTGATCTTTTGGAACTTGAGTGGGCTGGTTTTTTATTCTATATTCTTGATTAATTAATATTTCATTAACATTGTTTAGTTACCATAACTACTCGGTTTACATGTAGACACTATTGGTGGTGGCCTACTGAGATTTTTATCTTACAACCTACTCAGGTTGCCTTTAATACCCGAGAAGATTATCTATTTGTAGGTATGGACAAAGGAAAGCACATTTCTATAGGTTTTTGATATTTTTTTCTTAGATGGATCATTGGAGAATATCTAACATCAGTCCCCTTCTCATTGTCTTGAGAAGGTATTGGTATGATAATAAGCCTTATGCAACACCCCCACGTCACCAAAGGCTGGTAATAAATGTTGAGGAATTCGTGAAGGGTGGGGGAATATTTTCCCTTTGAAATGAAAGAAACCAACTAGTGGGCCAAACCCAACCACAACTACATGATGCGTTTCAAAAATTTAACCCAATAAAACACATTACCAAAATACAACCAAACAACCAACCATTCCATAACAATTCCCAAAGAACATGACAAAAAAACCACAATAATCCAAAATCAATGTACCAAGAAGAATACTAAACAATAAAACCCAAAGGCGCTATGAAATATCTCCACATCTCTATACCAATATCCATGCTCTATGCAAAACAAGACCACCCAAGCATCGTGGTGCACCACTAAGGAAATGAGATGATTTACCTTTACCTGTGTCCCAGGTTACAACATTTGCCAAAGCACTAAATTGCCAAAGTAAGGGGTGAGTAATAATACTCAGTAGGTTTTCCCCCAAATTACTTCCATACAAAAACCTCTAGGATAGAACCATTAGCATAGTTTATATAAAAAATTATATAAATAAAAAAATAATTATCACAATTTACAACAATCCTAACACTTCCTTAACAAAAGAAATTCACCCAAATCAACACAATTCCAAGGAAAGAAACCCAAAACCATGCATCCATACACACAAGTTCCACACACACACACACTAACTCATTATTACCATTGATGGTGGGACCTTCATGCCCAAACCTGACTCCCTAATGGTGTGTCACATTCACATCCATAAACTTCCCCTTTAATTATGGCACTTTACATCCATCACCTACCCCTTTAGTGAGGGCACTACATGTCTATCACCTTGATGGTGATACATTCATGACCATCATCTATCAAAATCATGAAAATTGAAATTTAACGCAATCAAAAAAACATTTCTATCAACAATTACCAAAATCATATCATCCAATAATTTCCAACACTAAATTAACCAATTATTCCAAACAACATTTCAATATTGCATGGAAAACCACTTCAATGAATCACCCTTTATTTGAAAGAACACTTATTCCATTATTCATTCCAAACCATACTTTAACAAAACAAAGTTTCCCTTGAATCCAATTTTTCAAAAACCATCATCCACAAAACAACAAAGACACTACTTTTAAAATTTCCATTTTAAAATTCAACAATATATGAATTTTCATAATAATAACCCATTTTTTAAAAAATAAAAAAGTCATAACACAATGTGTTTAAACCATTATTCACACATCAAAATCATAATTAACTTCAAGAAAACCCTTTTAATTTGAAATTAAGCCTTCTACTTCTAGAAAAATTGAGTAGAGAGAGAATCCAGGAACCATGGGACTTGGAAAATTTGACCCACCACACAACTGTGCACCAAAACTGGGTGAAAAATCCATAAATATCATTATATCTCTTTTAATAACATCAAAAAACCAAAATCTAGTAATTTTATGCAACAAAAAACCTATATCTACATGAAAAAGATATAGATCTAGACAACCGTGAGAGAATGAGAACTGGATCTTAGGAAAATGAAGAAGCGGCCAAGAGAGGAGACATACTGAAAGAGATCTTCCTTTACTACAACAAGAAAACCCTTAGAAATTCTTAAAACATAAGTGGGATAGGTTTCTTATCCCTTGAGAATAAGGAATCCAAATTAAGGTTTGAGTGGGAGAGGAAATGAGTGTTTTAGGGTAAATATCCAGTGACCCTGTATTTAAAAATACTCTTTTTAATTTCGCACATTATTAGACCAACCGTGCGCTAATAGTGCTACTACTACTTCCCCAAAGGGTGACCCACATGGGTTTCTCATACAGTTATAATAACCATGCATTGACCATTCGAAAGCCCGTTTTCTTGAGCAGCACGATTTTCTTAGGCTGGCTGCACGGTTTCGAAATAGTGCACTTTAACCATGTGAAGTCTCTCATGCCTCTGCCTCCCCTTTCATGGTTACTTGGGTTTGTTGCACGTTTTCCACTAACCATGCTAAAACATTTCATCACTAGAAAAGCCTCCAAACCTTTCCATAACCCTTAAAAACTCTCCTAAACATAACCCAGCCACATTAAACACATATAAATTCATAAAAAATGTTACATAACTCAAACTAGGGGTACTCCATTCTCCCCACCATTGGAATTTACATCCTCAAAAAGTAGATATCTATTGCTTTTCTAAAAGATCTTCGGACATTGGTAGACCATTTTTTCTCCTGCTCCCATGTCTCCTCCTAAATTTGACCATGTTACCACAATACCCTAAAGTAAACTGATGCTTTTACTAGATAATACTCTCTCTTACCTATCCACAATATGCACTAGGATGTGTATCAAAAAGACATCTGTCTCCAGCTCAACATGATCCTAACAAATCACATGGTTATGAACTAGATAACAAATTTTCAACTATGGAAAATATAATAAATTGTTCACCACAATAAATCATGGTGAAAAAGAAAATTGATATTCCACCTTTCGAACACTCTCAAGTATCTCAAAAGGAACAATTTACCTTAAAGATAACATTCCCTTATTTCCAAAACTAATGATGTCCCAACCGTGGAGAGATTCATTGGAACACATGATCACCCACCTCAAACGTCAAAGGTTATTGATGATGGTCCGAATATGATTTCTGACAACTACGATCTGTATCCATCATCTTCCTGAGTAACTTACTCTTCTCCATCATCTCTTAGAAAATGCTCAAAGAAACCATCAAATTTTATCCTATTTCCACCCAATATAGTGGAGAACAAAATGGATGCTTGTATAATTCTTCAAATGGATCCCTATATATGGAGGTTTGAAAAATGTTATTATAGGAAAACTCCAACAATTTTATTTGATCCACCCATAATCCACCAAAATCCATCACCTAAGCTTGAAATATATCTTTTAATTGTTGTATCATCCTCTTGGATTTCCCATCCGTATGAGGATGATATGTCATTCTTATCATCAATTGAGTCCCAAGGAATTTTTTAAGGATTTTTATAAATGAGACGTGAACCTCATATCTCTATCTGATACAATCGAAGCTAGCACACAAGACCACCCAAGCATCATGGTGCACCTCTAAGTAAATGATATTATTTACCTTTACTTATGTCCTAGGGTATAAAATATATAAAAGAACTAAAATGACAAAGCATGGGGCGAGTAATAATACTCAGTAGGTTTTCCCCCAAATGACGTCCCTACAGATGCCACTAGGATAGAACCATTAGCACTATTTATATAAAAAATTATATAATGAAAATAAATAGTCTCACAATTTACAACAAGCCAAAAACATCCTTACCCAAAGTAATTCAGTCAAATCAACCCAATTCCAAGGAAGGGAACCCAAAACCATGCATCCATACACACAAGTTTCACACACACACACACACTAAAGTGTTTTTACCATTGACTATGGGACCTTTATGCCCAAACCCATCTCCTTGATGGTGTGGCACATTCACGTCCATCACCTTCCCCTTTAATGATGGCACTTCATGTCCATCACCTTCACCATTAATGATGTAACTTCACATCCATCACCTTGATGGTGTTACATTCATGACCACCATCCATCCAACTCATGACAATCAACATTTACCAAAATCACAACAACATTTCAATCAAAAATTACCAAACTCATAGCACCCAACAATTTCAAACACCAATTTATGAACAAAAAAATTTTAACATGACATGCCAAACCACATTAATGAATCGTCCATTAATTTAAATCACCCTTGATCCATTATTCATTCCAACCCATAATTTAATAAAACAATATTTTTATTGTTTCCAAATTTTCAAAACCCATCTTCCAAAAACCACCAAATCCACTGATTTTAGAATTTCTATTTTAAAATCCAACCATAAATCATATTTCAGAATAATAACCCATTTTTTCCAAAATCCACAAATCATCACAAAATGGGTTCCAAACATGATTTCTACAACACAATCATAATCAATTTCAAGAAAAAATATTTAATTTAAAATTAAACCTTTTAGTTCTAGTACAATTGAGTATAGAGAGAATCCACTTACCTTAGGGTTTAGAGAAATTGACCCACCGCACAACTACAAACCAAAACCTACTGAAACCTCAACAAAATCACCTTATATCCGTTTCCCTGACATCAAAAAAATCCAACTCGAATCATTTTAGGAAAAAAACTTAAATCTATATGAAACATATGTAGATCTAGAAAACCTATAGAGAGGGAGAATTAGATTTAAGGAAAACCAAGAATAAACCAAGAGATGAGACTTACTGGAAGACAACAACCTTTAACACACAATGAAAACCCTTGAAAATTCCTCCAAGATGAGTGGTAGTGTAACAAAGCCCTTGAGAAGAACCAATCCTGAGTGGGGTTTGTGTGGGAGAGGAAGTGAGAGTTTTAGGGTAAATCTTGAATGAACACATATTTAAAAATCCCCTTTTTATTGTCATGTATAGTTTTCTCAAATGATTATACAAACTATGTGCTCATTGTGCTACTCCTAGTGTCCTAAACGGGTGTCCCGCTTGGTTGTCTCATACGGTTAGATAAACTATACAGTGACCATGAAAAATACCACTATCCAAAAAAGCCCAGTTTTCCAGGGCTGTCTGGATGGTTTGGAAATTGTGTGCCTTAACTATGAGACATATCCCAGGCCTCTTCCTCCCTTGGCATGGTTACCTGGGTTTCTTGCACAGTTTCCACTAACCATGATCAAACTATGCACCCTTAGAAAAGGGTCCAAACTTTTCCAAAACCCTTCTAAACTTTCCCAACCATAACCTTACCACTTTAAACACATAAAGAGTCATAAAGTGTTTACAAACCTCAAACCGAGGTATTGCATTCTCCCCACCATTGTAATTCCCATCCTTGTAAATTATAGAAACATTTCCTTTCTGAAATATCTTGATCCACTGCTTAGTCATTTCTTTCTCCTAATCCCAAGTCTCCTCTTGAATCTGACCATGTTTACACAAAACCCAAACTAGGATGATGATCTTACCATGAAAGACTTTCTATTTTCTATCCACAATCCTCATTGGCACATGTATCAAAGAGGCATCCAACACTATCTCAACATGATCCCAATGAGTTATATGGTCAGGATACAGATGAAACTTTTACAACTACGACACATGAAACACATTGTGTACCGCACTAAAGTGTGGTGGTAAATCCAAACCATATTACATCTCTTCAACCCTATCAAGTATCTATAAATTTCTAATATACCTCAGAGATAACATTACCTTATTTTCAAACTGATGATGTCTCGACCTCACAGATATTATCAAGAACACATGATCTCCCACCTCAAATGACAATGTTCATCGATGATGGTCTGCATATAGTTTCTAGTGACTCTATGTCATCTTCATCATCTTCAAGATTAACTTAATCTTCTCCATTTTATCTTGGACAATTCATGTCCCTACCATCGAAGTTTCTCATGTTTCCACCCAAAAGAGTGGAGACCGACATGGATTCCCATACAATTCTTCAAATAGATCCATATGTATGGAGTCCTGATAACATTTATTATAGGAAAACTCCACCAATGGTAATTGATTTTCCCATGAGACACCAAAATCCATTACACAAGCCCACAACATATCTTCCAACATTGGTATCATCCTTTGGGATTTCCCATCCACTTATGGATGATATGTTGTGCTCATCGTTAACTGATCCCCAAGGTCTTGTTGTAAGTATTTTTAGAAATGATACATGAACCTCGGATCGCTATATCATACTATTGAAACCAATACACCATGCCTTTTTACCACCACATGGATATATATTTCAGGAAGATCCTTAACCATATGAGATTCATGAATAGGGATGAAATTGGTTGACTTTTTTAGTTCATCCACCATCACCCATATAGAATTTTGCTTCCTGACTATTCTTTAGAGACCTATAAAAAATCCACCACTATTTTATACCACATCCACATAAGTATAGGTAAAGATTACAATATAACTACTCGTCACTAATTCCCCACCTTTAAATTCTGACAAGTCAAGCATCTCGATACATACTTGGAAACTTTCATCTTCATACCCACCCACTAAAATTGTGTTTTTAATTACTTATACATTTTCTAAATTCCATGATAGATAGCCCATATAAAATGATGATAGAAAATGATATGTTTCTCTTAAAAATCCATCAGTACAACCATCTGATTCTAAAAGAACAAAACAGAATTCACATCCACTTTTAATCCCTTGATGGTCTCCCAAACATTGTGTTTTGACTTCATAAACACACGCCATGAAATGAACATATGTTCCTCTTAAACCAAACCAATCAAGTATGTAACCCATGAGATAAGAAATAAAATGGATACATTGCCCCAGAATTCACATTTCAACCTCATGTGGGATATAACTGACATCAACTTCTAGTGATCTAATGAATGTTTCACCACTTTAGCATATGAATTTCTACTTAATGCATCTGCCACAAAATTTTACTTACCTAGGGTATAAATAAAGTCATATTCAAACATTTTGAGATACTAAATCCATCTAATTTTCCTCAAATTCAGATGTCTCTATTAGAAAATATGCATCAAGCTCTTATGCACAGTAAACACTGTGAATTTCTCACCAAATAAATATTGGAGAAAAGTTGTAACCCAATAAACAACTTCTACAAACTCCAAATAATGTGTTGGGTAGTTATTCTCATGAAACCTCAAATATTGTGATCCATATGCAACCATATGATCCCCTTTCATGAGAACACACCCCAACCCTAATCCTGATTCATAACAATCCACCACGTACCTAGATCTTGAAAAACCAAGATCGGTGGTGAGGTAAGATTGTACTTAAACTCTTCAAAAAATTTCTAGAACAGCTCATTCCATTGAAATGGAATATTCTTTAATTTCTAAATTTTCATAGGTGCGGCTAATCATGATAAGTCATGAACAAAGCATCAATAATACCCAGACAAACTAAGGAAACTCCATATCTCAAAAGAATTCTTTGGTTGTTTCCAAAATATAGCAACCTATATCTTTTTTAGATCCACTGAAACACCTCTCCCAAAAATAATATATCCAAGGAAATGAACCTATTGTATCCAAAAATCACATTTAGATAATTTTGAATACAACCAATGGTCTCTCATGATTCCCAAAACTACTTCCATGTGTTTCTCATGCTATGCCCTTATCCTCGAATACACCAGAATATCATCCATGAATTTCATAATGAACAAATATAGATATATCTAAAATATCTTATTAATCAATTCCATAAACATCACTAGGGAATTCATAAGACCAAAAGAAATAACCACATTCTCATAATGTCCATATCTACTTCCGAAAGCTGTTTTGGGAATATCCTCCTTCCACACCCAAAACTGATGATACCCTGATCACAAGTCTATTTTAGAGAACCACTGAGATCCCCTCAACTGATTGAATAGGTCATCAAATTTTGGAAGTGGAAAACAATTCTTTCTCATAACTTGGTTAATCTAGTGATTATCAAAACATAGTCGAAGAGTTCCATCTTCATTATTAACAGATAGAACTAGTGCTACACACATAAACGTGCTAGGCCAGATGAGACCTTCATTTTCTAGATCCTTTAACTTTACTTTCAATTCCATCAATTTTGTTGGCTCCATCTAGTAAGATTGAAGATAGATAAGACTGGTCCCTAGAAGAAGATCAATAATAAACTCTAATTATCTCATGGTGTAAACCCTAAGAATTGTTCAAGAAGGACATCCATAAACATATCAAAAACAGCTAGAAAACTACTTCTCCAAAACTATTCTATTAATTCCAAATAAAATGCCTCTAATTGATATGATCATTTGGTTCTAACAAGCATGTTGTGCTCATCTTTACCTTTTTTCTCTCCTCTAAAGAGATGAATGATTACATCACTCATCATAAAACTAATTGTTCATACATAACAGTCGATGTGGGAATTAAGAATTATCATCCAATCCATACCTATCATTATATCATACGCATCCATATCAAGCACTGTTAAGTCCCACATCAACTCAACCTCATCAAAAAATATACAAATTTATCTACACAATAAGGATCAATACTCTCTTTCTCCCAAAGGAGTTTGAATTTTTAAAATTAAAGGCATCATTTCAACACTTAAACCCAGCAAATAAACCACACAAGAAGAAATGAAAGAATGAGAATCACATGTATCACACAACACTTGAATAATGTTATAATTCCAAATAATCATACCCCCCACCATGGATGGTCTCAAATGATCATCCACCATAACCTACTTGGATCCAAACAGCTTATTTCTTGCCACACTCTACTCCTTATTACCCCGCTAAAATTTCCCCTACTAAGGAGTCATGGTGTTCCTAGAATCACCATGACTAACATAGCTATGGTGATGAAGGGTAGGTTTCTTCCATCGTCATATCAAGATATAGGATTCCTATGACCCCTGATGACTTTCATGAACACCTGACCTCAGATCATTACAAAAATAACACTAATATTCCCCATACCCTTACAGTTATACCATTATTGAGGTTATGTTGTGTAATACCTCTTTATGTGGCCCGTAGAACCACATTGAAGACATCCTGACTTTCTCAGAGGCATTAGTAGAAGATTCACCGATCTTGCCATCGGATTCTGAGACATACTCTGACCCTATAAATAAGTTTCTCTCTTCCTATTGATCCCTACGTTAGTGTTCCCATTGTACCTCAGGGGTACCAACATGAATACCCCACCTATAGCCCCCAAGATATCCCTTTTGGCCACTAATTCTCTATTCACCATTTCATTATGATCACTTATACATAGCATCACAATTTTGGAATGAATTTCTTAACTCAAGAATTCTTCAAAGATCATCACCTTCAAGGACACACTAGATTCTACATTAGGTGAAAACTAAACTAAGCTACTAAGAAAGGTTGTATATTCAATCACCGACATGTTCTCCAAATTCAAGGTGATGAAATCTACTGTGTTATGAGTTTTGAATGTACAAGGGAAATTTTGTTTGTTAAAAAATTCCTCAAAAATATCATATGTCATACCATGGTCTATTATAGCCTAGAACATGAAATCCCACTACTAACATTCAAGATCTTCCAAATTTATGTCACAAGTATCACTATTAACTCTATTAGGGTTCCCAAGAAATCTAATATCTGATTCATCTTGTTCAACCGGGCTTCTTCTCTTTCTTGCTTTGAATCACCCAAAAAAGGGTGGATTCTTCATTTGAAACTAAACTGAGTAAGCCACAGTTGTCAACTCATCGCTTCTATTCCCACTTTCCATAGCTTAGAAATATTCACTATGTTATTCACTAACTTATGGTTTACATGCTGCTTTGCCGCAACCACATTTTCTAAAGAATCCTCTGGTTGGTCTCTACGATTTCAACTGAGTGCCATTTCTATCAACATAAGAATCACCATAAGTCTCACTCCCCAGTAACTAATGGCTTATAATTTCAAATTATATCACATTCCAACTATAACAACCATTCATTACAAAATTTCCATTTTTCCATGATCATCAATTTTTTAAAAATCCGCTATGTTTTAAAAGTCGACTCATTTTCAAAATACCATGACCATTCAATTTTCAAAATCGAACATTTGAAAATAAAAACAGATTTTTCTAAAAAATTGAAAAATTTATACCAAAAAATAAATCATTATGTAAAATTAAATATGAAATCCTAATGGTAATTCCTTTATACCATTCTTATCATGATCATCTCATTGGATATACCCACGACAACGAGATCACGCTACCATAAGTGTCTCCAAAACACTTATGTACCCAACTCCCTAGTAACTTAAAGCACAACATAAAAGGGTTAGCTATTTCATTTTTTGATATACATTCCAAGTTCCAACAATCATATGCCTTGATACCATCCCAACTCAAGTAATACACCAACAACAAATGTAAACTTCAATACTAAAAATCAATTCCAAATAACTAAAATAACTTAAAAGTCAACAACTGAAAAAACTGATACAACTTGTAATGTTTGGCCACTTCTCATTGGATTGAGAGGGAAGTGGAATGCTACTCGAACATAGGAGAAATCCTTAAGGTTCCAAAGTATGAAAATAAATGACGAAGGCTTCATGAAATGTAGGGGATGATTTCCTTTTTTAAATGAAAGAAACCAACTAATAGTCCAAACCTAACAATAACTACATGTTGCATGTCAACAATATAACCCAATAAAACACATTACCAAATGACAACCAAACAACCAATAATTCCATAATAATGTTCGAAGACCAATAGAACTAAACCATAATAATCCAAAATAAGAGTACAAAGTGGAAGACTAAATAATGAAACCCAAATATGCTATGTCATATCTCTATATCTTTATTCCATGATCCGAGCTCCAAGCACCACAAGATCACCCAAGCATCATGATGCACCACTAAAGAAATGAGATTATTTACCTATACCTATGTCTTAGGGTACAACATCTATAAAATCACCAATGTTCTAATGTATGGGTTGAGTAATAATACACAGTAGATTTTTTACCAAATGAATTCCCTACACACGCCACTAGGATAGAATTGTATGCATATTTTATAAAAAAAATTATTTAATGAAAATAAATAGTATCACAATTTACAACAATCCAAACACATCCTTACCCAAAGAAATTATACCAAATAAACAAAATTACAAGGAAATAAACCCAAAACCATTCATCCATACACACAAGTTCCACACACACACACTAACTTGGTGTTTCCATTGATGGTGGAACCTTCACCACCAAACTCGTCTCCTTGATGGTGTGTCAAATTCATGTTCATCACCTTCCAATTTAATTATGGAACTTCACATCCATCACCTTCCCCTTTAATGATGGAACTTCACATCCACCACCTTGATGGTTCTACATTCACGACCACCATCCATCTAACTCATGACTATCGACATTTACCAAAATCACAACAACATTTCAATTAGTAATTACCAAAATCATTTCACCCAACAATTTCCTACATAAAATTAACCAATTATTCCCATCAACATTTCCACATGACTTGCCAAACCACTTCAATGAATCATCTATTATTTTAAAGCACCCTTAAGCCAATATAAATGTCTATACATACATTAAAAAACCTTTTTATTGAATCCAAATTTTCACAAACCATCATCCATAAACCACCAAATCCACTGATTTTAAGATTTCCATTTTCAAATCCAACAACAAATCACAATTCACAAAAATAAAGCATTTTTCAAAAATCCAAAAATCATTACACAATGGATTTCTACCATGATTTGCACATCAAAATCATTATAAATTTCAACAGAACCATTAAATTTGAAATTAAGACTTCTAGTTATAGAAAAATGGAGTAGAGAGTAAATCCACCCTGCCTTAGGGTTTAGAAAAATATAACCATTGCACAACCGTACACCAAAACCAGTTGAAACCTCCACAAAATCACCTTTGATGCCTTTTTTAAACATCAAAAAACCCAAATCTCATAATTTTAGGAAATAAAAACTCTATATGTACATGAAAAGAATGTATATCTAGAAAATATAGAGAGAGGAAGAACTAGATATAAGGAAAACCAAGAATAAACCAAAAGAGAATACTTATAAGAATATAATCTCCTTTACTGCATTAAGAAAACCCATTGAAATATCTCTAAGATGAGTGGAATAGGTGACCTAGACTTTGAGAAGAAGAAATCATAAATGGTGTTTGAGTGGGAGAGGAAATGAGGGTTTTAGGTTAAATCCTGAGTGAACCCATTTTTTAAAATCCTCTCTTTAATTTCATGCATAGTTATCTCACATGATTAGACAAACCATGCGCTAATCATGCTACTAATACAATCCCAAAGGGTTACCCACACAGTTTTCCCATATGGTTGGACAAATCACATGCTAACAATTTAAAATCCCAATATCTCAAGTAGAATTGTTTTCTTAGGTTGTCCGCACGGATTTTAAATTGTGCACCTCAACCATGCGCCATCTCTCATTCCTATACCCCCCCCCCCCCCCGTCATACGATTACCTGGGTTTATTGCAGAGTTTCCACTAACCATGATCAAACCGTACACTCCTAGAAAAGACTCAAAACCCTTCCAAACACTCCCAAACATAACCGAACCACATTAAACACATAAAAAGTCATAAATAAAGGTTGAATTCCTCAATCTAGGGGTACTATAGAAGAAGAGCAGGTTTTTTCTTGGGATTCTTATGGATATGTTTCTTTTCTTTTTATTTCTTTTTTAATATTTTATAGCATGCTTGTGTCTACCTATACTATTTTTGTATTATATAATTCCATGCATCCATGTATCAGACACTACATAAGAGTCTTTTGATTATATTATTAGTTGTTCTATTTATTTATGCTTCTGTATTTGACTATTTACTATATCAGTTTGTTATATATGATTCTGCTACTTTTTTATGTTTATTGGTTATTTACATTCTGAAAATCTGATAAGAGGGTATATTCTCCCCATAATACCACAATTACACCCTCACTTATATTATGTATCCTCTAGTGTATTGGGAGATGTGCTTGAGGCCCTCTCACCCACTATCTTGGGACACAGGTTATGTGGATACTGAGTCCGAATGTTAAACAATTCATTGGGGGATGTGGTTTGTGGGATGAAAACCACCATAATTTATTTCTTACATCGTTTCTCAGCTTTACTTCTTCTTGGAGATCCCATTGAACATTGTTAGTCATTTCCGACCCTTTCTATTTTAAAATAACTTGCATAGTGAAGTTTTAAGGATAATGTGTGAGGCCTACTATCAATATTTTATGCCTCCCTCTGTATGATATTCTTGGTATTTCCTAGGGGTCTTATAATTAAATTATAATATATGTTTTTACCCAGATATGGTATTCTCTTTTACTGAAAATATGGATCACGCCAAGTTTTCTTCTTACTCTTACATTTCATCTTCAAGAAATTTCACTTCACCCAAAGTTCCTTCATCTTTATCTACAAGGTCCTACAATAACATGGATTGGTTTTATAGTTTTATACATAGAATATCATGAAAGAGTTTATTTTTTATAATATTAAGATAAAAATAGTAAAGATTAATGTTATCTCTAATAATATAATACTCTAATAATGTTAAATATGAATTATTGAAACAATGTGGGTAAGGTTTAAATTTAATTTGAGATGAAATAAATTCGAGATTCAAGAGTTTAGCCATCCCCCTAAAGATGTTTATTTGGTAGCTTGTGTTTCTCTTGTATTACCTCAGGTATCATCTCAGAATTGTGTGGGAGAGTATTATATTCCAGTAATTCAACCTATATAATGTCTTCTTCCTATGTTTTAGGTTCATGTTTTGGTTCATCATCCAATGGAACTCCCCCTTAAGTTTTAAATCCTAAATAATTAGATAATATTTTCTTATACAGTCTCATCACTTTATCTAAGTTGGGTACATTTTCAATATGTTCACCTATAGAATTACTATTTCATATTTGTTTGGATGAGAAAGTGGGTTCAAGAATACTTTCTAATATGGCCTAATTTTTTTAAAAAAATGAACAAAATAAATTAATTTTATAGTGATTAATAAAAAATGAGTTTATGTCCTTACTTCATAGAAATGGAGCTATTTATGAGAAGAGTCTTTGCGGACCTCTCATAAAAAAATTATTAACCTAGAACATAGTCTAGTAGGACTGATGAGGGTCATTATTAAGAAGTAATTTGTCTACTTTTCACCAATCTCAATCACTTATTGGATTTTTTAGTGTTTTAATTTTAATAGTAAAAAATGGATGTTGAAGTGTTTATTCTTTTTTGGGTGTTTGTACATGACAATTAAAATAAAGAAATAAAATACAAAAGGAGATTATTAGTGGGGAAAGGTAATTAATACAATACTCAACCAATAGAAACTTTAATTATCCGTCTATAATTTCATCGTCTAATTGATAATGCACTCAATATCACTACAAATCAAATTCAATTAAGTGATATTTTTATCATTTTCACCATTTTAAAACATTGCTAATTAATTTACCGACATTTCAGAAAAATGTCGATAAAAAGACTGTTCCAAGTTAGTGAAATTTATAAACATCACCAATTTCAGGATATTTATAAATTCCCCTAATTAGAAACATAGTTTACCAAAATGTTTTAGAAACGTTGAAAAATTGGATATCAAACAACCATATTTTTTGTAAACATGGATTTTTTGAAATTCATGTTATTATATTTTTTAAAATATATGTATAATTTTATTTTTAATAGGAATCACTCCCTACGCCCTGCCGAACGGTACCTGTCCACCATAATACTCCCCCAAAACTTACCCCGTGCCTGACATCGACCCCCTCTATGATCACTAGATTGGTTGAAACCCACTCTGCACCACATCAAACTACTTTTAATATATTTTGACTAAAATAATATACATTTCTGTATATATATATATATATATCAGTACTAAAAACATTAATATATATGTATATATCTATATATATTATATATTATATATTATATATTTGTATATTCTATATATGTGTGTGTGTGTGTTTTATATATGTATATTATATATAATTATTATATATATAACTATATAAGTTATATTATATATATGGGTTTTTTGTATGTGTGTGTTTATATATATGTGTGTGTGTGGGTGTATGTTTGGGTGTTCATATGTGTTTGTGTGTGTGTGTGTGTGTTCATTTTTCTGTGTGTGTGTGTGTGTGTTTGTATATATGTGTTCATATATGTGTTTACAAACACACGCATATAGAAATAGATATTCATTTAGGAAACAATTGAACTCTCTTTAGAATTCACACCATATGTCCAGTACTCAAACCTTATATACTTTGAAGATATTAGTGTTACTACTGAATGAAGGTTTAGGAAATCACAAACATATAGATGAGAAGAGAAGATAATGGTGTTTCACTAAACATAACATGAAAATAATAAAAATTACAAAAATAATTTTTGAGGGAAATAAATACCTAGAGATAGTTGGCAAGAGCCAAATATTCTTAAATATGGGGAAGGGTAGTAATTCATAAGCATCACTATATTTTCTTCCTTCTTCTCCATGAATTTTAGTGTTGATCCATGAGATTAGTATTCATTGGATTGTCATAATGTGTCATGGATGAGGGTTGAAATTGAATTACTTGAGAGTAACTTTTCCTAGGATCGATCATATACATCTTTTATATTTTTTTCTAGTACATGTGCTTTGATACATTATGGGTTCATTGTAAAATCATGTTATGTTTCGTGTTCATGTGATGGGATTCATGTGCTAGAAACTATGCACCTAAACCATGCACCATCTCTCATGCCTTTTCCTCCCCTTTTAGGGTTCCCTTGGTTTTTTGTAGGGTTTCTACTAACCATGCTCAAACCATTCACCCTTATAAAAGCCTCCAAACCATTCCAAATCCCTTAAAAACTCTCCCAAACATAACCTAACCACTTTAAACACATTAAAAGGCATAAAAATGATATATACCTCCAACTGGGCATACTAAAAAAGAGGACCGGGTTTTAGGTTGGGATGTTATTGAGAGGTTTTTTTTCTTTTTATCTTGTGTACTATTATATAGCATGATTGTGTATACATGTTCCCTTATTGTATTATAGAATTCCTTGAATCCATGTATCAGGAACTTCCTAAGAGTCTTTTGATTATATTATCAGTTGTTTTATTTAATTATTCTTATATGTTTGACTATTTATTCTATATATTCTTTATACCTGATTCTTCTATTTTATATGTTTATTGGTTATTTCTATTGTGACATTCTGATAAAATGGTATAGTCTCCCAATTGTACCACCTTTACACCCTCACATATAGTCATGAGCCTCTAGTGTATGGGAAGATGTGCTTGAGTCCATGGGACCCACCAAATCAGAAAATGGGTTAAGTGGATCTTGAGTCTGGATGTTACACAATCCATTGTGTGATGTAGTTTGTGTGATGAAAACTACCACATTTTTTTTCATACATTTTTTCTTATCTTTACTTCTTTTAAGATATCCCTTTGAACATATTTATTCATTTCCACCCCCTTTTCATTGTTAAATGACTTTCATTTTGAGTTTGGAATGATGATGTAAGAGGCCTAATATCAATCTTTTATGACTTCCTCTGTATGATCTTCTTGGTATTTACCAGGGGGCCTCTTACACTTCAATTCTAATGTATTTTTTTCCTCAAATATGGTATTCTCATTTACTGAAAACATAGATCACTCCATATTTTCTTCTTATGCCTCTATTTTTTCTTAAAGAAATTACAATTCACCTATAGGATCTTCATCTTCATCAACAAGTTCATATAGTAACATTACTATGTTTTCAAGTTTAATATATAGAATCTCATAAAAGAGTTTTTTTTAATAAGATTAAGATAAAATGACTAAATATCAGCGTTATCTTTATTTATAGCACACTCTAATAGTGTTAAATCAGTATTATTAAAACAAGGTGGACAATATTTAAATTTAATTTGAAAAATAATTAAATGTAATAGAGTTAAGATTTTGGTCATCCCACTCATGTTTTTTATTTTATAGATTGTGTTTATCTTGGAATTCCTCAGGTATCATCTCTGAATTGTGCTAAAACACAGATGAAGTGGATAAGGATAATTAAAGGGGACCCAAGAACCAACAAACATGTTGTAGAGTTTTGTCAGAATAAGTATTTCATGGAATCAATAATTGGAAGTGAGAGCCTCATAAAATATGTAAGGCTATAGATAATAGATTATTTGTTGAAATTTCAGAGTCGTATGCTGGTCTAACTCAACCCCACTTAGCCTAATGAAAATAATATGTTGGAACTATCGTGGGCTTGGAAACCCACACACAGTTTGTATGCTCCGACATAGAAGCACTCTAAGTTTTCCTAGTGTGGTTTTTCTATCTGAAACTGTGCTTTATAATAGGGAGATCCACAAACCTTTATTTTTGTATTTTCTGAAAAATAACTTCATGGATCAGTGGGATCCAGACAATCCAAAATCGATACCACATTACAGCATATTACACAATTCTAAAACTTCCACCATGAAAATGATATCAAAATTAAAAATGATAACACCCAAAATCATCAAATTAAAATTTTGGAAAAATTCCATAGGCCATGAGATCTGATCTGGGATTCAACACCTACTTCAAGTCAGATCCACAACATCCATCAGCCATCAACCATATCAAAGACACTATTATCATAAAATGTGTTAGCCAAGACCCATCGCCTACCATCATCGCTGTCATGAGGTACCACAATGAACATCTGCATCCTCACTGGCATAGTCACCACCATTAGAGAACAACACCAGTCTACAGAAAGTCCATCAAAGCCAGTGAAAATCACCAGCACCATGTCATCACAGACCAAAAACAACGAAACCAACACCTAAAATTTCCCAGGGCCAATGTATAATAATCCACCATGCATATCACTCGATCTCACATCCCAAATCCATAATGAGATCATGTTCAAAATAAAAAAAAGGGAGGGGTGCCAACTGACCCCCACCCATATGAGAGACTTCCAATAGGAAACTCAATACACTTTCCAAACTGACTTGGGAAATATGAGTAACTCCTTTATGTGGTGTTGTGACCACTTAAAGATCGCCTCAATTGAGTAGTGACATAACTAATTCTTGGCATTCCTAAACTGGCTCACTATCATAACCTCTTTTAGGTCTCCCACATCACCATAGCCATGTAAGGCCACTATCGAATCCTCATTCACCTGCATATTGTCTATGCGATGTCAAGAAATGAAAGACCTTTTATTTTTGAAAGCTACTAGATATGGGAATGGGGCTGCGAATGGGTCATCAAAGAAGGATGGACTATTAGTGAGCTAGATATTCAAGCTAAAATTCACCAGGTCTCACAAAATATCATACAATGGAGTGGTAGGTAGTTCAACCAACCAGATTGGCAGTGTGACACTGTTGAAAAAAGACTCACCATGATCTAATCTCTCCCACCTTCATCCATGGCCATTTATAGAATTTCAATTCTTGAGATATAATTCAATGAAACCCTTATACGAAATGAAATCTACTGGTTTATGTGTGCCTGTGATATTCATATCAAAGAAAGGGATTCAAATACACATCAATTCCAGCATAAAATGTTTGGAAGGTAGTGTAAAAACCTTATTTCATGACTCACATCACTATATAGAATATATATATTAAACAAATATGATTTTCATGACCTTTTACTTCATTTTTATCAAGATCTCTACACATCTAGTGAACCCTCCGTCCCCACGGAGGTTACCTCTTGAATTCAACCTGTTGTTTCTGAGGCCATGAACGATAAGCCCACTCATCACATTACTGATGAGTAAATCCTTCTCTCCCTCAAGAAAATCCACTCCACCAAATCTATAGGCCCAGATTTATTTAAAACCCACTTCTTTAAAAACTTATGGCATATTGTGGGGCCTGATGTGTCATGCCTGATTAGGGACCTCTAGACCAAGATGTCTGACTTAACCTCTATTAATTAAACCCGCATCACCATAGTTACTAGAAACCTGCAACCCTCTCAAGTTTAAGATTTACATCCCATCAGCCTATGAAATGTCACTTATAAAATATTCCCCATGCTTCTGGTCAACCAACTTTGTACCATTCATCCCACTATTGTTTTAAAAAAAAGTAACTTTGTCCCCAGTAATATTATCTCAGAAAATGAAATTATATCCCATGAAACTTTACAATAAATGAAGACTCTTAATGTGTCTAAATGAGTAATCATGGCCTAAAATCTAGACATTAATATCAATTTTGTCCATGTTCAATGGTGGTTCATCCAGTTCATTCTGAGAAAAAAGTGCTTCTTCTCAATATGTGTTAACACAATTATGAAATGTGTTACCTCAATCTCATTCAAGACCTTCATTAATTGGGGACAAACATGGAGCTTCTCACACTGTAGTGGAATTAACCATAGAGACCCCCTTTCCCCTTATCTATTCATTTTAATAGCTGACATTTTCTCCAATATCATTTTAGCATCTCTTAAGGATATAGTTTTTCATGGAGAAAAGGCTTGTCATCGGGGGCACCCATCTCACATATTTTCTTTGCTGATGAATTACTCCTTTTATCTAGGGATACCTTATAATAACTCAAGTGTATTTTTATTCTTATCTTCCTCTATTATAATTCCTTTGAGCAAGCCTTCATCCCCTCCAAATCAGAAGTTTCTTTTAGCGTAGGTGTGCTCATGAATAGGAGGGATGGTCTCAAATATGCATCTGGATTCCAAATTTTTGTTAAACACCACAATTACCATGGGATTCCTATGATATTTATTCATTCAGAAAAGAAGTTTTCACCATCATCATAGAGAGAGTGGATAGAAAAATTTGTGGTTTGAGTTATAAAAGAGTCTCTAAATCAGGAAAAGAAATTCTTATTAAATTAGTAACCCAATATATTCTCTCCAACTTTATGACACTCTTCAAGATCCTCGGTTTCCCCATGGATCAGCTCTACTATAACTTTGAAAACGTTTTTTAGGGGCTCAATGAAGTAAAACACAAGGCTCAATAGATCTCTTGGGTTAAACTCTATAATCCCAAGCCCCATGGGGGTATGGGGTTCAAAGACCTTCACCTCTTCAATGACACACTTCTCTCCAAAAAAGGATGGTGATTTATTTAACTTCCCATATTTCTCTACATGAAGGTTATAAAAGACTAATAATTACCATATACTAGCTTTTATAGTGCCCCATTAGGCCCCCACCCTAACTTCCTTTGGAATAGCCTGTGGGGATCGCACACAACCCTCTTGAAGGGGCTTCACAGGAGAATTAGAAATGGATCCTCTATGAATATGTGGATGGTCTCTTGGATGGTTGATGAAAATGGTCTCAGAAAACCTCCTCTTCCCATGAAGGTCTCGAAGATACAAAGGTTCACTACCTTTTTTATGATAATGGAAGCGGATTGGGCCCTGAGAAAGTCTCTTCTTGGTTAAATAAAAGGGGCAGAATAATTATTCTTAGTATCCCAATCACTGGGGATCTAGGTCCTGATTGTTTATACTGGAGTGGGGAAAAATATGGTACTTATACTATTACATTTGGGTATACTCTTGCTTCAACTACTACTAATCTGGTGGTGGAAAATAATTGGAAATCCATCTGGTGCCTATGTATCCCCCCCAAAGCCTGCTATTTCTGGTGGCAAGCATACACCAGCATCCTTCTTTATCTGGGGTTACTTGTTTCTTACCACGAGCTGAATGACCCAACATGTTCTATCAGTGTATCAATACCTAAATCTCCCATCCATTCCATTTCCCACTACCCTAGATCAAGGAACGTATGGTGATCCTTCAACCCCCATGCTGACAACCTCCTAAATATAGCCCCTGATCTAATGGCTCTTCTCGACAAATGTTATGTTCACCTCACCACTGAAGACCTGGAATCCCATTGTACAATGCCATGAATCATTTTGGTGGGGATAAATGAAATTATTTATAACCTGATCTATAATCCACATACCTTTTGTGTCGAGAACGCATCCCACTGGTTATCAGGATGGGACCACATTGAGCATATGTTTGACAACCCTATTTTCAATCGTAATTCTTATACCTAGAACCCCCCCTACAGGTGTAACACACTGAGATTTTATGAGAAATAATCTTTTTAATTTCTTTGATGTCTTGTGTTGTACGCTACACAAAGATTATCTTGTGCTATACGCAACACTGTATTAGCTTGTAGTATACACAACACTATTCTTGGCTTGTGTTGCATGTAAGAACGATCATCCTCAATAGCGTGTGTTGTACGCAATACCAAGTTTCACTAAACAATGATATATAGTTATAATATTATTTTGAACTAGCATTTTTTAATATTATTAACCAAATTTTTAATTTTATAACATTATAATTTATCTTACACATTTTCTAGAACATGGTATGAGAACAAAATCAATTTTTCGTATAAAGGAAGTATTTTTCAAAAAATATATTTTCGTCGCCTTTTGATGGCAAACCCATTTTAAATCTACTTTTTGACAAGTTTATAATTTCAATTTGAAAAAAAAATTATTTTGAATTAGGATATAAAATTTTAATTTGGATAATTTTTTCATATTTTTATGATAACTTCTATATTTTGATGAATAGTAAAAATACGCTAAATTTTACTTAAAAGAAACTTTTTTCATCGAGATAATTTATATGGTTAAATTAAAATATTGAATGGTTTTAAAGTATAAATAGAATATATTTTTACCATTTAATATAATTTATGTCATTATTATTGATTTAATATTGAATTCATAGGTAAAAACATTTCAATCTTTTGCAATGTTTTAAACAAAAAACCCATTTTTTTCAACAACGGGATTAATTTTTAATTAATTACTGCATATTATGTGATTTTAATTAGGAAAAATGGATTCCATATTTGGAATTATGAGTTCTAAATTGGGTAAATCGGTATCTTTTATTTTTAGACAATATGAATAGTAACTAGGGTTAATTTTATTTACCACATTTAAAAGTCAACCAGGTAATTAAGGGTAAAGCTAATATTATTAAATTAGACTAACACTTATATTAATATAATTGGATGATTATATTTCTATCTAAAACATACGTGGGTTGAAATGAAATCTATTGAAACCCACTTGGATGATATTAAGACCTTTAATTTATTTTATTTAAAGGAAAGTGAAATATGTCTCACTCAAACTTTATTAATTAAATTCATTTTAATATAAGGTTATATAGAATATAAATTCTATTATAAATACTCATTTGAAAGATAAAATGTTTTTCTTTATCATGGTAATTTATTTTTAATTTTTAAGAAATATATATTTACTTTAATAATTTATACATTAATGATGCAGAATTTATTTATTTAGTGAAAAATCAATAATATAGTTTTTATTAAAATAATAATACCCATCAAAATGACTTAAATCTTGAAAAAAATTATTGGTCGAGTATATATAAACCATAATCATCCAATGGTCGACTTGTGGATTGTTTTATCCTTATAAAATAGATTAAGACATTTATATTATTTTATTTTAAATGATGTCAAAGTTTTCACCTTCATAATTTAATAAAGATTACATTTTAAAATTTAATTGTTTTAGAAGATAAATTCGACTAAAAGTTTTATTATGAAATCTATTAGATTTATCATACTCATAGTTTTTAATGTTTAATTTTTATGAAAAAAATAAGTATATTAAATAATTATACAAAAATGTTGTAGTTATTATTTTATTAAGAAAAATATCAAATAAATGGTTTTAAAAATATTAAAATAAATATTACATGAACTAATTAATTTGATCCAAGAATTTTTTATATAAATATAGAATGTTAGAAATATATTAAATATTTTGGTTCGAACATATCTTCTATGTGGATTTTATTTAAATTCAAATAATTAAATAGTTTCAAAATTGACACTATTGGTATTTTATAAAAATAACATATTATTAAATTGTTTAAAAATCACAAAAATATTTAAAAATTACAAATTTAAAATTATATTATCAAAAATTTCATAATGTATCTAATTATTGACAAATCACAACACATAATTAAGTATTTATAACAATTTAAAATTTAGAATATTATTACCATAAATAAAATCAAATAGATTAAATAAGGATAAATTAAAATGATAAGGTTTAAAATAAATTACAAACATGTATAAATTTTATTGGTTGATGATATTACCACCCTATCGCATCACATATTCGAATTTGAGTCATTTTGGAAATTTTTATTTGGGGTTTGATTTTATTATAAATTAATATTTTTTAGAGTTTCCTAAAGTGCCCATCTCCTCTCTTATAAAGATGAACCTCCTCCCTCTCCTCTACACATAATTTTCAGATTTAAAACTTGTCCAAAACCTACCCATTTCACATATAAACTTTCTTAGAGACATACTAGAGGTCCCATACTTCTTCAAATACCAACCTTAGTGCCTTAAGAGAAGGTTTAGAAGAGGCACGTCGAAGAAGAGGTAATATCCTTTACCAATTCTTTCAAACTTATTTCTTCTTCTACTTACACTATATGAGTTGTTTCATTATTAGGTAATAACGCTTGTATAATTTGTATACTGATATGTTATTATGAATATGAAACAACCATATTCCATCTTCTATCCATCCTATGAAAAATAAAATCACTACGCGTGCGTACGTACAACCTACCGTCTCCACGTCGTGGTGTTATCTGTTTTTGATAACCAACCTACTTGGATGGGTATAATAATGAAAGAAATTAATATATATGATTATTTTAAAGTGATATTTATTCTAAAAAATTCTGCACCATACACTTTAATACAATTCCACAATCATGGGAATGATATTGTCGCTCGTGCATACGTACGGTTTACCATCTCCACGACACGATGAGATTCATTCTCCATGTTAACCATTCAAGAATGATTATAATGTATATCTAATAAATAATAATTAGATATATGACATAATAATTCAACTTTATTTATGTATATATGTGTGTGTGTGTGTGTCATTTACTACCATTCAATTTAATAAGGAAATGAAAATAGCATTCATGTGTACGTACATGCTACCGTCTCCATGAATGGTGTATTGCATTCCATTTATCGATTGATTATATATATTAATATATTGAATATGTATGATATAAACCATGTTTTACATTCTGGATGTAAATAATCATGATCTAAGTAATCATATGAAAAATTAAAAGTCAAAACACATATGATAAATGAAACGATTTTACCCAAAACACTGTATTAACATGGATTTGACAAATGATCGGGAAATATAGAGTCATAGGGAATAATATATGATATCATAAATATTATTATGGTTCTTTTAAAAGTTTATAATATTATTAAAACCACTATAAAGAATTTTTGGACACGTATAAAAGAAATTGAACCTAAGGTAAGGGATAATTTTGCAATCTTAGTTTTTATCTGAGATTGCTTATACGTAAGTATTTACTAGTGTTATATTTATCATCCATGACTATGTTTTACAAAAATGGGTTCATGAATTGTTTACTCTTCTTCCCTGTATGTTTAAAGTAATTTTTATCCCATTTGATGTTTACTATGTAGTATGGAAGGAATATTTCTTTTGTTTACCATAGGAGGTACTTTTTGACTTTTCTGAAAAAAGTTCAAAGAATGTTTTTTAACTTATATGGAATGAACATATTTTTAAAGTTTCATAACTCCATATTTCCATGATTATTACTCTAAAATATTTCATTATTATTTTCAATAACATAACTTTATTTTAAAATTGCATGACATTTTGAGAAATTAAATGTTTTTAAATAAGAAAGAATATTTTCCTCAAGAATTCATTTCAAGTGTTTATTCAAAACTATTTTCCATCTAAGATTACATTCTTTAACATGGTTATGTTTCAATTATAATGTCCCTATTATTTACATGGTTTGATTTTGTTTATAATGAAATGATATCCATTGTTTTATATGGATTATGTTATGATGGGATGATGTTTATGAAACCCATTTTATTCGTTGGGTTAGGATGAATGATTTGTGTTTATTTTGTGGAACACCTAAGAATGATTTCATTATGAGATGGGTGGGACCTATATCTCCCTCAAATTCATTGGGTAAAGATTTATATATCATGTGATAAACATGGCTGGAATGGAATGTAAATCTGGTTCTGTAATATAGGACTGGAACAACAAGTAAACCCGGTTCAGTAATGGACTTCATCCACTATGATGGTCTTGGCAGCAATTCCTTGGTTACAATGGAAATAATATCATGTGATTAATGGTTTTCCGCAATTACATGTTTTATTCCCATTCTATTTTATCATGATTAATTTTCCTTTATGATCTATGCCTTATGTACTACCAATATTTATTTCATTACTCATGATTTTGATGTTTTATGTTCATGTTTTTAAATTCAAATGTTTATGGGTTGTTTTATGTTCTCCATATTTACCCTTACTGGGCATTTGAGCTCACCTTTTTTCCCTTTTCCCCAGGATATAAAGAAAGTTTTTAGGTAAGAAAACAAAATGGGAAGATCTTTATGGGAGATTTTGTAGATCTTTCACCATGATTAGCAGATTTTTTTCTTAGTTTCCAAAGACACTAAACTAATACGTTCTTTGGGAATCCACTTTTATTATTTATGAAGTGTTCCTCAAAATTAATTTAATTTCTATGTATGTAAATCTTTTGTTCTATACAAATGGTTTCAGAGCGAAGGTTTAGTTAAACTTTATAAACTAGGATGCGCAAACTTTAGTGAGATCCAAAGAGATATTTCTAAGGTATGTCTAGGGATGTCCCTAAGGTTAAGAATAAGTATAGTTTATAGTCCTAGAATTATAGTAACGATCTTAGAATTAAACCTAATATGTTAGATATTGATGGTACTCCCCCTTTATTATGTTGTTTTCCTAGTATAATTTTTTCCTCTCACACTATTCTTTTTGGGTTTTAGACGATTGTTGGAACCCGAAGGAACCGTGTTGATCATTGTAATGGAAAATGAAATTATTGTCCTCCTGAACAAACCAATGTTATGGTAGATAGAGTGAAAAATATAATTGTTATACTTATACAAGATATGAATCATTCTGGACTTCCAAATGAGCAGAGAAGGGAGCAATATTCTATTGAGCCCTTTATGAGGCAACGTCTACCTTCTTTCAATGGGTCTTCTGATCCACTTATTGCTGAACAATGGATCATTACCATTGAAAATATATTTTCCGTACTTCGCTATTCAGAACATGAAAAAGTCATTTTGGTTGTTTAATATTTAGAAGGTGATGCATACAAGTGGTATAATCTAATTAAGAATACAAGGCCCCAAGATGAAATTGAATCCATGGAATGGGATGAGTTCAAGAACATGTTTTTCAATAATTAATTCCCTCATATTCTTTAAACAAAGATGGAAAAGGAGTTCCTTGAAATTTAGCAAAAGGATGATGAAGTTGTTAGTATATACGAGGAGAATTTTACAAGTTTTGCAAGGTATGCATCGGGATTTATCATCTAATCTGAAAGTAAAGTTGATCGATTGTTCAGTGGCTTAAAATCAAGTCTTCAATGAGCATTAGCTATAAGAGACTTTAATACCTATGAAGAAATTGTGGGTTGTGCTATTAAGGTAGAACTGGAAGTTTGTAATGCCTCGACCCCAGTTACCCAGAGTCAGTGAATTATTTCAATACATTGGCATGATTACAAGGAAAAAGTCTCAAATGAGCAATCAATTTAGCAGTCTTGGAAAATAGATTACATACATTGAAGTTACATTACACTTTAGAAAATAAAATGAAACATAAATTATCCTTTGAGGATACCATTAATCCCCTAGCTTAACCCTACTTGTAAATCAAAATACACTTCTTGGAATCTTGAGAAAATTAATACATAGAAAGGGGTTATCTCAGATGCTCTGTAAGGATAACAATATAGAGGAAACTTTCATAAATAATCATAAACATTTAATGTAATGTATAAGACTAAAACAAAATCCTTTTTAAACTTATCCTTCAGCATAATATGGAAAAGATAAAATAAAATAATGTCATTTAATTATTCACATGGATATTATACTAGTCGAATAATCGCATGCAATATCAATAGCCACTTTCATAATGATGGAATACATAATTCCAGACTATCATAACCACATAGTCAAGGCCTTGTGCCAAGAATACAAATAAGATTTTTTCAAGGCCTTGTGACAAGACTCTAGTTTGTCTCATGAGACCTACCAATTCATCGTGGTGCTATAGCGGGCTCCACCTGTAACTTACTAAGTCCAATGGATTCCTCATATGAGAAGGTTTAAACATAACATAAACATTTGTATTAAAACTGGCATACGAAATGTCAATACTTTACCCATAAACCATGAATGGTATAAAAATAAAACATCCACAGTCAAACATATCACAAAACCTTCAATACAAAACATAATAATTGTATCATAATAAATCAACTTCAAACAAGTTTAAAATCCATTAATGTATTTTGACATAGATGAAAATTATTTGTAAAACTCATTTAGAGAAATATCCCTTTTTCATGAAAACATTTAAAAGTCACAAAATTTAGAAAGGAAGAAATTTAAAAAAAAAATTAATCAAAATGCCTCCTACTAATTTCAAACTTTTGAAAGTAATTAACATTTTAAAACAATCATGTCCATTTAAATAAATCCTTAAAACTATTTGGCAAACATGGACATTAATGAGAATGGTTTAGAAGAATAAATCATTAAAACATTTAAAATGATGTTTTAGTAAAAACTACCTTAAAATAATCCATTTGAAAACTATTTTATGAAACATGGAAATTGATAATAAATATTTCCCAGTAGATACTTACGCAAAAACAACCTCGGATAATAAAGAGATTGTGGAATTAACCCTTACCTTGCACTTTCCTTTAGTCAATGGTACGTTTAACCTCCCGTATGAATATCATAATATGTTATTAGATTATACCAGAACCATATTAATATTTATGATATCATAAATGATTCATTTATGACTTTATACTACCCAATTATTAATAATTTTCATGTTAAATTCATATTTCGGGCAATAATCGCTTTCTTTATCATACGTGTTTTAACTTGTTACTCTTGATTGTATCACATAGAACAAGATTTAAATACTTCTAGAATATAAAACATGATTTATATATCATATATATTTAGAATATAAATATGTATAATAGACATATATATGAAATGAGAATGCCGTTTATGGAGACGGTAGTCCGTACGTACGCATAAACGTTGTTTCCGTTTTCATATCATATTGAACGGAACTAAGTGAAAAAGATATATGTAAGTACATATAAATACATATATATATATATATATCTAGTAGAATTATTATTTCATATATTACATGCTTATTATTACTATATATTTTTATAATCTTCGATGAATGGTGATCGTGGAAATGAATCTCATCGCGTCGTGGAGACAGTAATCCGTACATACGCACGAGAGACAATATCATTTCCTTAAAGGTGTGGAATTGGATGATATATTAATTTTAAAGAGACATTATAATGTTATTTTCATTATTTATATACATATTACTCATCATTATATCCATCCAAATAACTTAGTGTTGAATAACAAATTACACCACGATGTGGAGATGGTAAATCGTACGTTTGCATGCATGGTGACATTATCATTCATAAGATGGATAGAATAATGAATAAATTTGTTCCATATTTATAATAAAATTATTTTATATATAAGATACTGGATTTATTATTTTATATTATAAACAATAAAGAAAGAGTATGTGGAAGAATAAGAGAACATGAAAGAGGGTGGTGAAATCATTTCCTCTTCTTCGGGTTATTCCTTTTGATTTGATAAAAAGGGATCCTTAGGTTGGCTTTATGACAAATTTAAGGCCTCTAGGATGAAGTTATGAAAGTTGGGAGGATATGTGGGCAGTTTTTGGCTGAGTCAAATGGATTTGGAGGTGTGAATTTGAAAGAAGGGGAAGTTCGCTTTTATAAGAGGGGTGAGGGGTACCTTAGAAAAAACATAAAATGTTATTTTATAATAAATTAATTTTCGGTTTATAATGGATCTAAAATGAATTATTTAAAATATAAGGTGGTTATGGGTCGAGAAAAACTCAACCAATAGGTTTTAGGCAAATTTATGTTATAAAATTAACCTTAACTTTTAGATTTAACTCTTAGTTAAATAGTTTTACATTTACCATGTCTCTTTGTATTTTTATATTATATGGTTAATAAACTTACTATAAAATGACAATAGAACCCCAATTGGTTCATTAATGTCATATATATTATTATATAAGTATTTTTTCCAAACCTTATATTTTTAGGACTATTATATCAATTAATAATATAATATTTGTTTTAAAACTATTTTATGTCAATTTTGACACTCTTTGGTATTTGTTTTTTGATAAAATAATAACATCATGATTACTTAAAAAAATAAATTTAATCAATCATAAAAAGTCATAATAACCTATAAAATTAGTATATTTCATAAAAACATTGAAATTATATGTATTTTAATATTTATAATACCATTTTTTGATTCTTTCACTAATAAGGTAATTACTGCGTCATCATTGTTTCATTAATAAATTTAATTATTTAATCTCTAAAAATTATAAATAAAATATAATTATGTATTAAATATTTTTTTTCTTTCTAATTAATATTTATAGTCGAATTTATCTTATTTATAACCCTATATTAATAATGTTTTAGTTATAAAACTTAGATTTTAACTCTTTTAACTCTTCTTTAAATAAAATAATAATAAATGTCTTAATCTAATCCAAGTGGACCTAAAGCATCATATTTTATTCCTAAGGTTGTTTTTGGTCGAATTACACATATCAAATAGAATTAGGACATGTTTTAGGGTAATAATAATATCATTTTACCCTTAACTACCCTATTTACTTTTAACTGTGGTAAATAAGAGTAAAAAGTTACTATTCACCATAAATTATATTTATATTATTGAACCACATTTTTACTTCTTGATAATAACTATGTCTCTCGTATTTTGTAAATTCAACTCACAGAAGCGGTAAAATTATGTTTTATGTAAATTTGCCAATGCTCCAAGGAGGTGGGTAAAAGACGGTAAAAGGTTCTGATAAAATATTTATATATCTAAAATTATTATAAATTGACTCCAATGAATTAACTTGAATTTATCTAGGTATTATGTATCTATTTTGACCTAATATAAATTCAAATAAAATAAATAATTATTTAAAAAAAGCTGGTTTTAAACAATAACTTAGTGTTTTCACTATTCATCAAAAATTGAAAGTTTTCAGAAAAATACCAAAAATTCACCCTAGGATAATTTCGATATTCTGAATCCAAAAACGATGGCAATTTTTCCAAATTAAAAACATAGAATTTTAATTTATTATCTTAAAATTAATTCCCTTTTTCAAAACCAAAAGGCGTATTTCTAAGAAATAATAACTATCAAAATATTGACACTTGTTTATGTCCAATTTCAATGTAAAATTATTTACAATGACCAGAATTGTATTAAAAGGTAAAAATATTATCTATTTATACTTCAAAACCATTAAAATGTAAAATTTAACACTATAAATTATTTTTATTTAAAAAGTTGTTTTCAGTTAAAATATAGAATTTTTCACCATTCACCCAAATATTAAAGTTATCAGAATATCACCAAAAATTTATTGAAACTAAATTATTATGACCCGATTCTAAATAAGAAGTTCATTTTGTAAAATTTAATATATAAAATTTTCAAATATTGGATTTAAAAAGGGTTCACCATTAAAAGGCGGTAAAAGTGCATTTTTAAAAAAATACTTCTTTTATATGAAAAAAATCAATTAGTTCTTACATTATGTCTAAGAAACTCATAATATGGATTCTGAAATTATAAGGATTATATATAGTTCAATATTTAGTTAATACTATTCATAACCACTTTTGAACGGCTAGTTTGGTAAGTTATGGTGCGCTTGAACTCGGTGTTGCATGTAGTGCAAGTTATTGAATTACTTTGAAGAATTAACGTACTATGAAATCTTGGGGTGTTACATTATTCCATCCTTCAATAAATGTTGTCCTCACAATTTGAAATTGTTCTTAGAAAGTAAAAGGTTGAAAATAGAAAATAACATTGTGGGAAAACCCACATCGTAAATTGGGTTAATAAAATTTAGTCTTAATAAGAGGAAAGGGGGAATGAAAAATTCACCACAAAATTATGATCTTGATTAGGAGAACATTGGTGGAAATTAGAGGCACGTAATTGGAGGAAAAACATAAATATTTATAGGGATTGATTGAGGTCATAAATCACAAACAATTGTAGAATTATGGGCCTCAAATCCACCAATCTATGATGATTTAAAATTCCATTCGTTCAACAAAACGTAAGGTATTAGGATAACACATATTTGGTTTTAAGATTCCTTACCTAAAATTTAAGAATTTGTTTCTTCATAGAATAATAGAATAAAAAAATGTATACTTGTCAAGTAGAGTTCAATCCTTTCACTAATTTCTACCACAAACTCATCTTTCACTCTAAAAGATAATAGAACTTCAAAAAATATTCTATTTATCCTATTCACATAGGGTTCCAAAAAAATGAATTTATAATTCATCTACCACACCCTTTAAAAAACTACATTATTCAATCCAGGAAATCATGTGGGTTAGTGATAGGTGATACACCGTTGTCTCCTTTCGGTTGCAGTTTCAAGTCTCGCGACCTTTCCGGACGCGACGGGTTGCCCCCGACCTCCGGGTTGTCCTTTTTATGGAAATCCAGATGTGCTTGCTGTTCTGATATCCAGGAAGAATCTTCTATCCACCTTTTCTTCAAAGGCACATGGGCTCATGATGGTTGGGAGGCCTTCAGTGCTTTTAGAAGATGCTCAGTCACAGGCAGTAATGACTTCCTGCAAGAATGGATTCAGGGGGATGATATTGCCATCGAGAAGAAGGAATGCGTGACAATCCTGTTGGCAGAGTGCTGGAACATCTGCCATACCCGAAATCATGTGAGGCATGAGGGTATAATCACCTCGCGGGCAGTGATCCTTTGCAGAATGAAGTCTATGGTTGTGGATTTCTCTTGGCTATTGATGAATAGAGAAGGAGTTCCCTCTTTTAGGATCTTTTTGGTGGAAATATTTCCTGCTCCAAGAACCTCTCAAGGACACTGGGTGCACTGGATACCTCCTTGAACCGGCCAAAAACTCAATTCAGATGGAGCCTGTGGGAGGGGGATCATGTGAGGTGGAGGTATTTTCAGGGACCAAAATGGGACTTCAATCCTTTCTTTCTCAGCCTTTTATGGGAGAAGAAATCCCTTTCAGGCAGAAGTCAATGCAATGATCACCGGTCTTATTCCTTGTGGTGAGAGGAACATCACCCTCTCAGTCATTGAGACTGATTCCACTACTCCTCACCGTGCTCTTCAAAGTGGTGGAATTACACCATGGTGCAGCGCATATATTACCTCTAAGTGACGTTGTTTCATTTCATCCCAGATAGAGATTCTTCACACATAGCGGGAGGGAAATAGAGTCGCAGATTGCCTTGCCTCTATGGCGGGACCCAGCAATAAGCTCACATATTATTGTAACCGTGGATCACTTCCACCCAAGAGCATGGCTCTTGTCATTGGGTATGCCCTCGGCCACTATTACTATAGACCCCCATGACATCTCCCCCGGAACATGTGTCCCTTTACTCTTGTACGCTTTGTTTCCATCAATAAAAAAAATCATTGGTGGTTTGGTGGTGGTTATTCCAAAAACACTACCTCATTATCAGGACCATATTAAGGATTACCATTCCTTCAACCCTATATTTTCGAAAAAGTGTAGCTTATTATTAAGTCACTTTTCTTATAACCATATAATCTCAAATCCTCAATAAAATAGTACTGTAGTACAGTCTTTATTTATCTCCATAATTCATGAAACCAGTATACTGTTGATACAACACTCAAATGAAATAACAACATAAGAACACTAGTCATTCCTCTCCATCTGAGTTAGTATCATAACTTGATTATAATCCAATAACATCATTTGTGGTATACTCTTATGATTTGGATATTGGTTCTCGTAATGTCCCAACTCCTTGCAGATGAAGCATTATACATTTGAAACCTTTTTCTTACCCTTGTAGTCACGTACTTGGTTTCCTTTTTCTCCACACATATAACAAACCCCCATTCCCTTCAGGAAAGTTCAAGGGTGTTTCTTCCCACAGTTATCATGTATGGGAAAATTCTTCTTTTCCCTCTTCCCTTTATCCACCTTTCTCTCTTCCATCCTTTTCTTCTCTTGCATCCCTTCAAAGCCATAGGACTCAGAGAATTATTTACTTATATTAGTAAGACATGATACTATTTCTTCATATGTTGAGAATACATGTGAGACTATTTCCCTTCTTAATGTTGTCTTAATACCATGAAAGATATGATCCTTATTACTCTTTGGATCATACGTATTACTGGAGTTCACATTCCTTATACTAGGTGTCATTTCTATAAAATGGAATACACTAGGTCAATTTATGAATTGCAATGAATAATTCTAAACTTGTAAAATACCTAACATAAATTGAATAGTTTATGGATATAATCTATAAAAACATTTTCTTTGAGGAGGTATATATTAGTAGATCCTTCATAATGATTTGTAAAGAAACGGAGAATTATCCTAAGCATATCCCACGGGTGTGTCGTAACCAAGAGTGTAGCAAGGCCCATTGTCGTGCACCAGTTCTCGTTCGAGTCTAAATCAAAGCGGTGTTTTCGGGTTTTACCCCTAGGTATATTTGTTCCAGAGCCTCCACTACCTACACGTATCTATACAGGGATTTATTTTCTTGGAAAACTCATAAAATCTATACATTATTAAAATTCTACAAAGTTATTCTATACTAATCCACAAAGTCTATATTAGGGTAATGTGTGATAATCAGAGTTTATCTAAATCTAGTTTCCAAGGTTATTGCTAAACTTCCGCTGATACCAAATGTAATGCCCCGACACCAGTTACCTAGAGTCAGTGCATTATTTTAATACATTGGCATGATTATAAGGAATAAATTCCCGAAATACAGATTAGTTTAGCAGTCTTGGGAAATAGATTACATACATGGAAGTTACATTACACTTTAGAAAATAAAACACAACATAAATTATCCTTTGATAATGCCATTAATCCCCTAGCTTAACCCTACTTATCAATCATAATACACTTCTTAGAATCCAGGGAAAATTAAAACATAGAAAGAGGTGAGCTCAGATGCTCCGTAAGGATAATAATATAGCGAAATCTTTCATAAATAATCATAAACATTTAAGGCAATGTATAAGACTAAAACAAAAGCCTTTTTAAACATAAACTTTAGCATAATATGGAAAATATACAATAAAATAATTACATTTATTTATTCACATGGATATTCTACTAGTCGAATAATCACATGCAATATCAATAGCCACTTTCATAATGATGGAATGCATAATTCAAGACTATCATAACCACATATTCAAGGCCTTGTGCCAAGACTAAAAATAATATTTTGTCAAGGCCTTATGCCAAGACACTAGTTTGTCTCATTAGACCTATAGATTCTTCGAGGAGCTATAGCAGGATCCACCCATCACTTACTAAGTCTAATTCATTCCTCATATGAAAAGTTTTAAACATAACATAAACATTTATATTAAAACTGGCATACTAAATTTCAATACTTTACCTATAAACCATGAATGGTATAAAAATTGTACATCAATAGTCAAACATATCACAAAACCTTAAATGTAATACATAAGATTAGTATCATAATAAATCAACTTCAAACAAGTTTAAAATCCATTAAAGGATTTTGACATAGATGAAAATGATTTGTAAACCTCTTTGAGAGAAATATACCTTATTCATGAAAACATTTAAAAGTCACACAATTTAGAAAGTAATACATTTAAATACATTTTTGAATCAAAGTGTCTCATACCACTTTGAAACTTTTGAAATTAATTAACATTTTAAAACATTCATATCCATTTAAATAAATCCTTAAAACCATTTTGAAAACGTGGACATTAATGAGAATGGTTTAGAAGAATAAATCTTTAAAACATTTAAAATGATGTTTTAGTAAAATGTATCTTAAAATAATCTCTTTAAAATCTATTTTATGAAACATTTACAAGGATAATAAATATGGCATATTAGATATTTATGCAAAAAACAACCTCAGATAATAAAGAGATTGTGAAATTAACCCTTTCCTTGCACTTTCCTTTAGTCGAGGGTACGTTTAACCTCATGTATGAGGATTTTATTATTTTATTCAATTATACCAGAACCATACTAATATTTATGATATAATACATGATTCATTTATGACTTTATACTACACATTAAATAATAATTTCCATGTTAAGTTAATATTTCGGGTAATAATCGCTTTCTTTATAGTACGTGTTTTAACTTGTTACTCTTGATTGTATCACTTAGAAAAAGATTTAAATACTTCCAGAATATAAAACATGATTTATATATAATATATATTTAGAATATAAATATGTATAATGTACATATATATGAAATGAAAAACACCATTTATGGAGACGGTAGTCCGTACGTACGCATAAACGTTGTTTCCGTTTTCATATCGTATTGAATGGAAATAAGTAAATAAGATATATGTAAGTATATATATATATATATATATCTAGTATAATTATTATGTCATATATTACATACTTATTAGTAATATATATTTTTATAATCGTCGATGAATGGTGATCGTGGAAATGAATCTCATCGCATCGTGGAGACGGTAATCCGTACGTACGCACGAGCGACAATATAATTTCCTTAAAGGTGTGGAATTGGATGGTATATTAATTTTAAAGAGACATTATAATGTTATTTTCTTTATTTATATACATATTACTCATCATTATATCCAACCAAATAACATAGTGTTGAATAACAAATTACACCACAACATGGAGACGGTAAGCCGTACGTACGCACGCATGGTTACATTATCATTCATAAGATGCATAGAATAATGAATATAGTTTTTCCATATTTATAATAACATCATAGTATATAGAATATAATGGAGTTATTATTTTGGAATGGAAACAATAAAGAAAGATTAAGTGGAAGAATAAGAGAACTTGAAAGAGGGTGGTGAAATCATTACCTCTTCTTCGGATTCTACCTTTTGATTTGATCCAAAGGGCTCCATAGGTTGGCTTTCTGACCAATTTAAGGCCTCTAGGATGAAGGTAGGATAGTTGGGAGGATATTTAGGAATGGTTTGTTCAAGATAAATGGATTTGGAGGTGTGAATTTGAGAGAAGGAAAAGTTCCCTTTTATAAGCGGGGTGAGGGGTACCTTAGAAAAAACTTAAAATATTATATTATTATAAAATCATTTTCGGTTTATAATGGTTCCAAAATGAATTATTTAAAATATAAGGTGGGTATGGGTCGAAAACAACTCACCCAATAGGTTTTAGATAGTTTTTCGTTATCATATTAACCTTGACTTTTATATTTAACTCTTAGTTAAATAGTATGACATTTACCATGTCTTTTTGTATTTTTATATTATATGGTTAATAAACTTACTATAAAATGATAACAGAACCCCAATTGGTTCATTAATGTCATATATGTTTTTATATAAGTATTTGTGATGAACCTTATATTTTTATGGCTGTTATATCAATAAATAATATAATATTTGTTTTAAAAACTATTTTATGTCAATTTTGACACTCTTTGGTATTTTTTTTTAATAAAATAATAACAGCATGATTACTTCAAAAAAATACATTTAATCAATCCTAACATGTCATATTCACCTATAAAATTCATGGATGTCATAAAAACTTTGAAATTATATTTATTTTAATATTTATAATACCATTTATTTGATTCTTTCATTAATAAGGTAATTACTACATCATCTTTGTTTCATTAATAAATTTATTTAGTTAATCTCTAAAAATTATAAATTAAATACCATTATGTAAGAAATATTTTCTAACTTTCTAATGAATATTTATAGTCTAATTTATCTTATGTATAACCCTATATTAAAAAGTGGTTTATTTATTAAACTTTGATTTTAACTCTTTTAACTCTTCTTTAAATAAAATAATAATAAATGTCTTAATCTAATCCAAGTGGACCTAAAGTGTCATATTTTATTCCAAATGTTGTTTTTGGTCGAATTACACTTATCCAATAGAATTAGGACATGTGTTAGGGTAATAATAATATCATTTTTACCCTTAATTACCCTATTTACTTTTAATCGTGGTAAATAAAAGTAAAAAGTTACTACTCACCAAAAATTATTTTTATCTTATTGAACAACATTTTAATTCTTGATATTAACAGTGTCTCTCAGAGTTTCAAAATTTAACTCACAGAAGTGGTAAAATTATGTTTTATGTAAATTTGCAAATTCTCTTAAAAGGTAGGTAAAAGACGGTAAAAGTTTCGATAAAATTTTTATATCTCTAAAATTATTATAAACTGACTACAATGAATTTCATTGAATTTATATAGGTATTATGTATATATTTTGACCTAAAATAAATTCAAATAAAATAAATATTTATTTAAATAAAAATCCGATTTTAAACAATAACTCGGTGTTTTTCACTATTCATCAAAAATTGAAAGTTTTCCGAAAAATACCAAAAATTCACCCTAGGATAATTTTTATATTCCAAATCCAAAAATAATGTCCATTTTACCAAATTCAAAATATTGAAGTTGAATTTATTAATTTAAAATTAATTCACGTTGTCAAAACCAGAAGGCGTATTTTTAAGAAATAATAACTATCAAAAGATTGACACTTGTTTATGTCCAATTTCAATGTAAAATTACATAAAATGACCAGAATTGTATTAAATGGTAAAAATATAATCCATTTATACTTCAAAATCATTAAAATGTATAATTTAACACTTTAAATTATTTTGATTAAAAAAGTTGTTTTCAGTTAAAATATAGTATTTTTCACTATTCATCCAAAAATTAAAATTATCAGAAAATCACAAAAAAATTTATTAAAACTATATTCTTATGTCGTGATTCAAAATAAGAATTTTATTTTTTCAAATTGAATATATAAAAGTTTCAAATATTGTATTTAAAAATGGTACACCATTAAAAGGCGGTAAAAGTGCAATTTTTGAAAAATACTTCTTTTATCTGAAAAAATCCTTTAGTTCTTACATTATGTCTAAGAAACTCATTATGTGGATTCTAAAATTATAAGGATTATATAAAGTTCAAAATTCAATTAATATTATTCGTAACCACTTTTGAACGGCTAGTTTGGTAAGTTGTGGTGCGCTTCAACTTGATGTTGCGTGTAGTTCATGTTATTGAATTACTTTGAAGAAATATCGTACTATGAAAACATGGGGTGTTACAAAGTTGGTGTTACATATCCATATCATGGTTTTAATAAGAAACTAAATATGGAGTTCAAAGAAAATTCTCAAAACAATGGTGAAAAAATACGAATGTTTCATTATGCTCAGAGTGTGGAAAGAAGCATTTTGGAGATTGTCTTAAAGAGAATAGAAAATGTTATAAGTGTGGAAAATAAGGTCATCAAGCAGTTGAGTGAAAAGTAATGGGAAAAAGGTAGCTAATGATTTCATTGTAGAAAAAACTATAGAGAACACACCACTAACACTTTAATGCTACAAGTTCAAGGAAAGGGGGCATTATGCTAACCAATGCCCTAATCCAAGGGTTAATGATGATTGACATCAACAACCCCTTAAGGAAAAGGATAGAGAGAAGTCACATGTGATCACTATTGGTGATGTTTAATATGAAAAAAAAGTAGTTGAATGATTAAGTGTTTATGTAATGGTATTCCAAAATAGTGTTGTGGAATCTCATTTATAGTATCATGGAATATTGGAATATCTATGTATTGGTTTTCAATAATTGTATGGTACCGATAACCATGAAAAGTGATTGAAATATTTTTGGAAGGAAAATGATATGATCATAATGAAGGGATAAATAGAAAATAATATGTTGGATATTATTAATGAGATCATGACTGATATAAAGAAAAAATGATATCATAGTTTGAGTATATAGAATTTTTGGGATTTTGGTATGTGGAAAGAGTTAACTTTTGACAGTATTCATGTTTTCACTAAAGTTATATGGTAATTCATGTTTCAAGAATACATGATTAAGGTATTCACATGTTTCGAATTTGACCAAAAAGATATATCTCATGATATATGGGGGATAAATGATTGTATTCACATGCTTGTTATATGACCTTTCTTGAAATCGTTTTCTTTATACTATGAGTTTGGACAGAAGAATTTTGGATAAGCCTAAATTTTGGAATGGATTAAGTTGTACATTAGATAATATTGTTTATGGAAAGAACCTTTTTCGATATTATTTATGGAATGTTATAATGGTGTAGTTTTAGAAAAAGGAAAACCCAGAGGATGGGCGACAACCCATCACGTCGGACAAGGCTGCAATAATTGAACCCACAACCAAAGTATGATAGGCCTTTATTGCCTACCACTATCCTACAGGAAGTACCTTGTTTGTAGAAATTAGTTTTCTTTTATTAAACGGTATGATAGATGAAGTATAATTCCATTTTTGGAACCATATACGATTAACCTCACCATAGATGGACTTATGTATATTTAACATCTCGTGCTATCCTTTTTTGTGATAGAGACAAATGGACTGACCTATCATTCTATCACATGATCTGCTAATAATTCAAGAATTACATATTCAACTTCATTTCTATAAATAAGATATGAATTGTAAATTTTTCATGGAATGACCAATGATGATATTACACTGAAATCAAGTAAGTATTTATCCTTATGAAAACAATTTTCAACTTTAGGGAAATAATCTTAAAAACCAAAAATGTTGTCCTATTACCCTCACATATGAAGAATCAGATGGTACATTAGATCGTTAAAAATTTATGTCTTTGTGATTGTTGGCTTTTTCATAGCCATGTTCTCTACAATTCTTCATTAGAACATTATAGTTAGATTCCTCTTCCATATCCATATTTTCACCTATATTCTCTTATGTGGAAACCCAATGCTGAGTTACTTTGGTTTACCGTTATGTTTCTTACTTTCCTTTTTAAAATGAAGTTTTAGTATTCCATTTTAAGATGTGGGTTTCTATGAAATAAACGTTAAAGTAGTAAACTATTTATAACCCCGATGAATTTTGAGGATGAAATTCATTTTTTGGGGGGTAGAATGTAACACCCCGATATTTTATGGATATATTCTTTTTAATTTCATTGATGTCTTTTGTTGAATGTTACACCAAGATTAGTGTGTGATATATGAAACAATTTATTATCTTGTATTATACGTAACACTATTCTTAGATTGTATTCCACACAAGATCGACCATCCATAATAGCGTGTGTTGTATGCAATACCGAGTTTCACTAAACAACGATATATTATTATAATATTGTTATGAACTAGCCGTTATGAATAGTATTAACTGAATTTTGAATTTGATAACATTTTAATTCATCTTACACATTTTATAGAACCTGTCATGGGAACAAAATCAATTTTTCGTATAAAGAAGTATTTTTCAAAAAATACAGTTTTTCCGCCTTTTGATGGACCACCCATTTTAAATTTAATTTTTCACAATTTTATAAGTTCAACAGGACAAAATAAACTAAATATTTTGAATCATGGTATAAAAATTTACTTTGGATAAATTTTTCATATTTTCATGATAACTTTAAAATTTTGATGAATAGTAAATATATGCTAAATTTTACTAAAAAGAAACTTTTTTTATCGAGATAATTTATAAGGTTAAATTATAATATTTAATGGTTTAAAAGTATAAAAAGAATATATTTTTACCATTTAATATAATTTATGTCATTATCATTAATTTTACATTGAATTCATAGGTAAAAACATTTCAATCTTTTGCATTGTTTGAAATAAAACCCCATTTTTTGACAACGAGATTAATTTTAAATTAATTACTTCAAAATCTGTGTTTTGGATTTATAAAAATGAATTCCATATTTGGAATTATGAGTTCCAAATTGTGTAAATAGGTAACTTTTATTTTTTAGACCTTATGAATAGTAACTATGGTTAGTTTTATTTACCACATTTAATGGTAAATCAGGTAATTAAGGGTAAAGATAATATTATAAAATTTCCCTAACACTTATATTAATATAATTGGATGATTATATTTCTCTCTAAAATATACTTGAGTAGAAATGGAATCTATTGGAACCCAATTGGATAAGATTAAGACCTTTAATTTATTTTATTTAAAGGAAAGTGAAATATGTCTCACTCAAACATTATTAATTATATTATTTTTAATATAAGTTTATACAGAATCTAAATTCGATTATAAAAACTAATTTTAAAGAAAATTTTTTTTTCTTAATCATGGTAATTTATTTTTAAAGTTTAAGAAATATATAATTACCTTAATAACTTAAACATTAATGATGCAGAAATTATTTATTTACTGAAAAATCAATAATATAGTTTTTATTGAAATAATAATACCCATAAAAAGGACCAAAAACTTGACCAAAACTTATTGGTCGAGTATATATAAACCATAATCATTCAGGGGTCTACTTTTGGACCATTTGGAGCCTTATAAAATAGATTATGACATTTATATTATTTTATTTTAAATGATGTCAAAGTAGTCACCTTCATAATTTAATAAAGATAATATTTTAAAAGATGGATGTTTTGGAAGATAAATTTGACTAAAAGTGTAATTGTGAAATCTATTATATTTATCTTAATCATAGTATTTGATTTTTTATTTTTATGCAACAAATAAGTATATGAAATAATTATAGAAAAATGTTGTAGTAATTATTTTCTTAAGAAAAATATCAAATACATGGTTTTAAAAATATTAAAATAAATATTATATGAACTAATTAATGTGCTCCATGAATTTTTTAGATAAATATGACATGTTAGGAATCTGTTAAATATTTTTGATCGACCTTATATTCTATGTGGATTTTATTTAAAATCAAATAATTGAATTGTGTCAAAATTGACACTATTTGTATTTTATAAAAATAACATATTATTAAATTGTTTAAAAGTTCAAAAATATTTAAAAATTACAAATTAAAAATTATATGGTCTAAAATTTTATAATTTATTTAATTATGGACAATTAACAATACATAATTAAGTATTTTTAACAATTTAAAATTTAGAATATTATTACTACAAATAAAATCAAAAAGATTAAATAAGGATAAATCAAAATGATAAGGTTTACAATAAGTTCCAAACATGTCTAAATTTTATTGGTTGATGATATTACCCCCATATATCATCTCATATTCTAAGTTAGGTCATTTATGAGGTTTTTATGTGGGGTTTGATTTTATTATAAATAAATATTGTTGAGAGTTTCCTAAAGTGACCCACTACTCTCTTATAAAAGGGCACCTCCTATATCTCCTCTTCACACCATTTTTAGATTTCAAACTCAGCCAAAACCTGCCCATTTCTCTTATAAAATTCCATAGAAACATACTAGAGGTCGGGGACTTCTTAAAATACCAACCATAGTGCTCTAAGAGGAGGTTTAGAAGAGGCACGTAGAAGAAGAGGTAATATCCTTTACCGATTCTTTCAAACTTATTTCTTATTGTACTTCCTCTATATGAGTTTTTTCATTATTAAGAAATAACTCCATTATCACTTGTATACTTATATGTTATTATGAAAATGAAACAACCATATTACATCTTCTATTCATCCTATGAAAACTGAAATCCACACGTGTGCATATGTTCGGCCTATCGTCTCCACACCGTGGTGTATTCTGTTTTTCATAACCAACCAACTTGGATGGTTATAATAATGGAAGAAATACCTATATATGATTATTTTAAAGTGATATTTATTCTGAAAACTTATACACTATACACTTTAACACAATTCCACAATCCTGGGAATGATATTGTCGCTCGTGCGTACGTACGGCTTACTGTCTCCACGATGCGATGAGATTCATTCTCCATGTTAAACATTCAAGAATAATTATAAATTATATCTGATCAATAATCATGAGATATATGTCATAATGATGCTACTGTATTTCTGTATATATATATATATATATATATATATATATATTTCATTTACTTCCATTCAATTTCATAAGGAAATGAAAATAGTGTTCATGCGTACGGACGGTCTACCGTCTCCATGAATGGTGTATTTGATTCCATTTTTCAATCAATTAAATATATTAATATATTTAATATATAAGATATATAAACCCTATTTTACATTCTGGAAGTAATTAATCATGATCTAATTAATCATATAAAAAATGATAAGTCAAAACACATACGATAAATGAAACACTTTTAACTAAAACGCTGCTTTAACATGGAATTGACAAATGAACAAGAAATATAAAGTCATAAGTAATCATATATGATATCATAAATATTATTATGGTTATTTTACAAGTTTATAGTATGTGTAAAACCACTATATAGGATTTTCAGACATGTACAGAAGAAATTGGACCTATGGTAAGGGATAATTTTTCAATCTCATTTTTTATATGAGATAGTTTATACGTAAGTATTTACTTGTGTTATATTTGTCATCCATTTCCATGTTTCATAAAAATGTTATCATAAAGTGTTTAATATTATTCCATGTATGTTTAAACTCATGTTTACCCCTTTTGAATTTTACTATGTAGTATGTAAGGAATATTTCTTTTGTTTACCATCCATGGTACTTTTTGTATTTTCTGGAAAAAGTACGAATAATGTTTTTTAACTTATACAGCATGAACATATTTTTACAATTTCATAACTCATTATTTCCATGAATATTACTCTACAATATTTCATTATTATTTTCAAAAAAAATTATTTTCATTTAAAATTGCACGACATCTTGAGAAAAAAAAATGTTTTTGAAGAAGAAAGGATATTTTCCACAAGAATTCATTTCAAGTGTTTATTCAAAACTATTTTCCATCTAAGATTACATTAATTAACATGGTTATGTTTCAAGTATAATTTCCCTATTATTTAAATGGTTTAGTTTTTTTTATGATGAAATTATATCCATTGTTTTATATGAATTATGTTATGATTATATGAGGTTTATGAAACCCATTTTATTCGTTGGGTTACGATGAATGATTTATGTTTATTTTGTGGAACATGTAAGAATGATTTTATTATGAGATGGGTGGGACATATATCTCTCTCCAATGAATTTTGTAATGATTTATATCTCATGATATAAACATGGAATGAATGACAAGTAAATCCAGTTCAGTAATACTAGGCTAGAATGACATGTAAACCTGGTTTAGTAATGGACTTCGTCCACTATGATGGTCTTAGCCGCAATGTCTTGGCTACTATGTAAATAATATCATGTGCTTAATGGTTTTCCACAATTACATGTTTTATTCCCATGATATTTTATCTTGATTAATGTTCCTGTAAGATCTATTCCTTATGTACTACCAAGATTTATGTCATTACTCATGATTTTGATGTTTAATGTTCATGTTTTTACATTCAAATGTTTATTGGTTGTTTTATGTTCTCCATGTTTACCCTTAATTATAATTTGAGCTCACCATTTTTATTTTTTCTTTTCCCCATGATATAAATAAAGGTTTTAGGTATGAAAACAAAAGGGGAAGAACTTTATGGGAGATGTTGAAAATATTTCACCATGATTAGAAGATTTTGTTCCGAGTTTCCAAAGACACTAAACTAATACGGTCTTTGGGCGTCTATTTTTGTTATGTATTAAGTATTACACAAAATTATTGTAATATCTATTTATGTAAAGCTTTGGGTCTCTACAACATGTTTCATCGTGAAAATAAACATGGACACATCTCCTTTGGACTATTCCATCATAGGTTTCACTTCTATCACTTGAAAATCTCATGGGAAGAACATTGTGGCTTTTCATTCTTCCTTATTGGCATTTCTCCCACCGGTATTCACTAAAGATCAAGATATTATTCATGGAATGGAAATATATATGGATCAAGGGTGGAAATCAATCACTTTGGAATATGATTGACTCATCATCATCCATGATATCTTTACTCCAGAGGCAGGTCTCCATCCTTTTGTCCTTTTGATCATGAAGATCCAGTTTCTTCAGCTCCTCTTCTTGATTATCTCCTACACCATTAACAAAATTTATGGTAATATAGAGGCTCATCATTTAGCTACTGGAGGCCACTCGAATAACCCACGTGGAGGGCTGGATCGGTTCCCTATTTGGCTGTCTTCTCTTATTTTACCTAATCTTCGATCTCTTGACATATGATTTACACAATTTCCTTCAATATATATATATACATAGATATTGGGAAGGGGGATAAATTACCAATAAAATTATAAACACACAAATGTAGGGAAGAACTCACTGATGCTTGAACTTGAGACTTCACTGAAACCCATAGGGTCTGCTACCATTAATATACTCCCTGAGGGATATATATGTATATGTATGTGTGTGTGTGTGTGTGTGTGTGTATAAATATTATGAGATTTATAAATATGTTAAATTATTTATATATACACATTTATATATGTAATTCCCCGACCCCAGTTACCCAGAGTCGGTGCATTATTACATAACATTGGCATGATCACAAGGGATCAAATCCCAAAAGACCGATCAGTTTAGTAGCCTTGGAAATACTAGATACATTCATAAGTTTTTCATTACATTATAAAATAAAAAACTACAACAAAATAGTCTCCATAGGCCACAATCAAATCCCGTAGAATATCTCTTTAGGTCAGTCATAATATACTTCTTTGCATTTTGGGAAAAATAAAACATAGAAAGGGATGAACTCAGATGCTCAGTAAGGATAGCAATATAGTGTAAACTTTCATAAATAAGCATAGAAATTTAAGGCAATGTAAGACTAAAATAACCTTTTAAACTTTAACTTCAGCATAATATAGCGAAGATAAAATCAAATAACACCATTTAATTATTCACATGGATATTATACTAGTCAAATAATCACATGCAATATCAATAGCCACTTTTATAATGTTGGAATGCATAATGTCAAACTTCATAACCACATAGTCAAGGCCTTGTGCCAAGACTACAAATAAGATTTTTTTCAAGGCCTCATTCCAAGACACTAGTTTGTCTCATGATACCTAATGATGCATCGAGGATCTATACCGGGCTCTACCTGTCACTTACTTATTCTAATGCATTCTTCATATGAAAAGGTTTAAACATAACATAAACATTTGTTAAAAAACTAGCATACGAAATTTCAATACTTTATCCATAAACCGTGAAAGGTATAAAAATAACACATATACAGTCAAACATATCAAAAAACCTTGAATACAATATGGAAGTTTTTTCACATAACAAATCAACTTCAAACAAGCTTAAAATCCATCAAAGGATGTTGACATAGATGAAATAAAAACCTTTTTAGAGAAGTATGTCTTTCTATTTTGAAATCATTTAAAATTAATATAATTATAAAAGAACAAAATTATTTTGAAAATATTCCTATAATCTTGTATGGTAAGCTTCGATGATGTTATAACGGTGGAAAATATACACACCCACCGTATAAGTTAAAAAATACATTCTTACCTTAATTTTGTCGAAAAGATCATAATGTACCTTGTTTGGAAAACGAAGAAAATATTCCTTTCAAAAAATATAAGGTCAAATAAGGGTATAAATGAATTTTACCCATTTAATAGTAAATAGTAAAAATGTTTTGAAATACATTTTTAAGAAAACAGGGATGTGGATGATAAAGAGGTCTCAGTAGATACTTACGTAAAAACAACCTCGGATAATAAAGAGATTGTTAAATTAACCCTTACCTTGTACTTTTCCTTGGTAGAGGGTTGGTTAAACTCTTGTATAATAGTTAAATAATTTATAATAAATTATACAAGAACCATATACATTAATATGATATCAAATATGATCTTTTAATATTGCTTCGTTAGTGATATTTTAGTAGTATCATCATTTCGGGTGTTAACTGATTCGTTTCCCTTTATATGATTTATTATGTAAGTAATGTATGTTATGGATAGGTTGTATCTTATTCATATTATTAAGGAAATTATGTATTTAAACATTATTTTTTTTAATCAAAAAATGAAAATTATCCTTGAATGGATACGATGGGGGATGAATCTCATCATGTTCGTGGAGATGGTATTCCGTACGTACGCACGAGCGACAATATCATTCTTTTGATATTAAAATCATATATAATTGGATGGTATATAATATATACAGATTTATTATAATGTTATATTTATTATTTACATCATTTATGCTCATTATTATACCCATCCAAATGATGAAGTGTTTGAATAACAGACTACACCACCATGTGGAGACGGTAATCTGTACGTACCCGCGTATGGTGACTTTGTCATTTATAGGATGGATAGAATAATGAATATGGTTATACAATTTTTATAATAACATCATAGTATATATAATATACTGGATTTAGTATTTTATAATGGAAAAAACAAAGAAAGAGGTAGTGGAAGAAGAAAAGAACTTGAAGGAGGTGATGAAATATTTACCTCTTCTCTATGTTCTTCCTTTTGATTTGATCAAAAGGTCTCCTTAGGTTGGATTTATGACTAAAGTAAGGACTCTAGGATTAATGGTGGAAATTTTAGAGGATATTTGGGCCAGGTTTGGCTGAGCCAAATGGCATTGAAGGTGTAAATTCAAGAGAAGGGAAAGTGTCCTTTTATAAGAGAGGTGAGGGTCACTTTAGGAAAAGCTAGAAATGTTATTTTATGATAAAATAATTTTCAGTTTCTACTGGATAAAAAATGAATTATTTAAAGTATAAGGTGGTAATAGGGAGAAAACATCTCAAAAAATAGGTTTTAGACAGGTTTAGGTCATCATATTAACTATATCTTTTTGATTTAACACTTAGTTAAATAGTTTTACATTTACCATGTTTCTTTGTATTTTTATATTATATGGTTAATAAACTTACTATAAACATCCATGAGAACCTCAAGTGGCTCATTAATGAAATATATAATATTATTTAAGCCTTTTTTTTGAGGCTTATATTTTTAGAAATATAATATCAATTAATAATATAATGATTTTTAAAAAACTCTTTTATGTCAATTTTGACATTGTTTCGTATTTTGTTTTTGTTAAATTTATAACAGCATTATTACATCAAAAAAAATTCATTTAATCAACCCTAAAATGTCATATTAACTAATAAAAATATTTTAATTCCTTAAAAGTCTCAAATTAGATTTATTTAGATATTTATAATATCAATTATTTTAATATTTCAATAATAAGGTAATTATTGCATCATCATTGTTTCATAAATACATTTAATTATTTAATGTCTAGAAATTATAAATAAAATACCATTATTTAGGAAATCTTTTTAGTATTCTAATGAATATTTATATTCGAATTTATATTATGTATAAACCTATATTAAAATGATTTAGTTATTAAACTTTGAATTTAACTCTTTTAATTCTTCTTTAAATAGAATAATAATAAATGTCCAAATCTAATCCAAGTGGACCTAAAGGATCATATTTTATTAATAAGATTGTTTTTTGTAGAATTAAACTTATCCAATATAATTATAACATGTGTTAGGGTAATAATAGTATCATTTTTACCCTTAATTACCCTATTTACTTTTAACTATGGTAAATAAAAGTAAAAAAGTTACTATTCACCAAAAATTATTTTCATCTTATTGAACCGAATTTTACTTATTGATATCAACCTTGTATCTCATATTTTTGAAATTGAACTCACATAAGTGGTAAAATTATGTTTTATGCGAATTTGCAAATGCTCCTAGGAGGTGGGTAAAAGACGGTAAAAAGTTCAATAAAATTTTATATATCTAATGTTATTACAAAATGACTCCAAAGAATTACATTGAACATATATAGATATTATGTATCTATTTATACCTAAAATAAATTTAAATAAAATAATTAATTATTTAATTAAAAATTCAGTTTTAAACAATAATAGAATGTTATTCACTATTCATCAAAAATTGAATGTTTTCAGAAAAATACCAAAAACTCACCCAAAGCTAATTTCGATATTCTGAATCCAAAAATGAAGTCCATTTTGAATGATAAAATTTATAAAATTTAATAAAGTGGGTATTACTATTCATAACGGCTAGTTTGATTGGTTGTGGTGTGTTTTAACTCGAAGTTGCGTACAACACAAGTTATTGTATTCTTCAAAGGGAAATGTACCATGGATGCTTGGGGGGTTATATTCTCCCCTCCTTAAAATAATTTTGTCCTCAAAATTTCTATAATATTACTTTATAAAAATATTTGGCTGGTTCTTCATCATAAGTTCCTCGGGTTCCCATGTTGCCTCTTCCATCTTATGGTTTCTCTATAGAACTTTTACCATATGAGTCATCCGGTTTTTCAGCACTTGTTCTCTGGTATCAATAATTCTGATAGGCTCTTCACAATAAGATAGATTAGGTTCAAGTTCAATTTCTTTATAGGAGAGTACATGCATTGGGCCAGGCATGTATTTTATCAACAGTGATACGTGGAAGACATCATGAACATTGGAGAGACTTGGAGGAATTTCCCAACAATAAGCTACAACTCCAATTCGTTCTAGAATTTCGAAAGGTCTGATGTACCTGGGACTCAATTTACCCTTATTACCAAAATGTATAACACCCTTCCATAGAGATACCTTCATGAAAACATGGTCTCCTACTTGAAATTCCAAATCCATCCGTCGTTTATCAGCATAGCTTTTTTTCCTACTTTGGGCTGCTTTGATGTGCGTTTGGATAACCATCACCTTTTTCATTGTTTTCTCAATAAGTTTTGGCCCAATAAGTCTTATTTGACCAACGTGATCCCAACAAGTTGGTGTGTGAAATCTCTTTCCATATAATGCTTCAAATGGTACCATGTGAATACTTGAATGGAAGCTATTGTTATAAGAAAATTCTACTATAGGTAAATATGGATCCCACATACCTTGAAAGTCAAGTGATCAAGATCCCAACATGTCTTCTAAGGTTTGAAAAGTCTGTACTGATTGTCCATCAGTTTGAGGTTGGTAGGCAGTGCTTAAACGAAGTTCAGTATCTAGGGATTTCTGAAGACTTTTCCAGAATCTTGATGTAAAATGGGGATCACGATCAGAAACAATTGATAAGTGTACTCCATGAAGTCTTAAAACATCGTTAATATATATTCGTTCTAGACGTTCAAGTGGTAAATCTTATCTTATAAGAAGAAAATGCGCTGACTTGGTAAGATGATCAATAGTGACTCGTATTGCATCATTACTTCTAGGAGTCTTTGGTATCCCCATGACAAATTCCGTCATAATATTATCCCATTTCCACTCAGGTATGGGAATAGGTTGCATGACTCATCCAGGCTACTTACTTCTAGCTTTCACTTATTGACAAACCATACATCTTGACACAAAATTAGTAATATCCCTCTTTTTTTTGTCCCACTAATAATGTTCTTTCGAATATTTATACATCTTGGTGTTACCAGAGTGTATAGAGAAATTGGAGCTATGAGCATCATCTAACAATTACCTTTTCAAATCAGGTATATCGGGAACACAAAGTAACTTCCCAAATTTCAAAATCTCGTCTTCATATATGAATTCAATCAATATCCCATCGTTCACAACATTAATTTTATTTTGAAATTACTCATCATCAGTATGAGAACTTTTTATCCTTTCTAGTAAAGATGGTTTATCAATCATTTGAAAAATAATTTATGTTTCACCTTCCATGGTTATTCTAATTTCCATATTTACTTGACCCATGAAAATAGGATCCCTTTCAACTCTCATCTTGTTCAAAACTCCATGATCCATTCTACTCAAAGCATCTGTCACCTTATTTTCCATCCTCGGGTGGTAGTGTATTGGGAAATCATAATCCTTGAGTAGTTCAAGCCATATCCTTTGCCTCATGTTGAGTTCTTTCTGTGAGAAAATATACTTCAAACTCTTGTGATCGGTATATAAATCACATTTTTCACCATATATATAATGTCTCCATGTCTTTATAGAAAATATTACAGGTGCTAACTCAAGATCATGAGTAGAATAGTTTTTCTCATGAAATTTAAGTTGTCGTGATGCATAGGCAATAACCCAATCATTCTGCATAAGGACATAACCATGTACTTTCTTTGATGCATCACTATAAATAAAAAACCCATCATTCCTAGATGGTAGAGTCAAGATAAGATCATTGACTAATCTTCTATTCATTTCTTCAAAACATTCTTCACACTCTTTTTTCAAAAAAAACCCCCTTTACATGTGAGCTTGGTTAATGGGTTATCCAGTCAGGAAAAATTCTGGATGAAACATCGACAATAAAATACTAAATCAATAAAATTGCGTACCTCAGTTATACTCATCAGTGCTGGTCACTCTTGTATTTCTCTTGACTTAGAAGGATCAACAGAGATTCCATCCTTAGAGATAATATGTTCAAGAAAATAAATCTTCTAAAGCCTGAATTCACTCTTGCTAAACATCCCGTATAATTCATTTATTCTGAGGGTTTTCAGAATGGATCGCAAGTAATTTTCATGATCTTAATAGATTTTGAAGTATTCCAAGATATCATCAATAAATACATCTAAAAAAGTCATCAAGATATTCCTGGAAAACTCTATTCATTAGATCCATGAAGACATAGGGTACATTAGTCAATCCAAAAGGCATTACTGTAAACTCGTAATGCCCACACCTGGTTTGAAATGTTGTTTTTGGAATTTCTTCCTTCTTCCCACACAATTGATGATATCTCGATCAAAGTTCAATCTTTGAAAAATATTGAGCTCTATGAAGTTGGTCAAATAAATCATCAATGCGAGGTAGGGGATACTTGATCTTTATTATTATAGAATTGATCCCACTATAGTCAATGTAAAACCTCATAGATCTATCTTTATTCTTAACAAAAAGGACAGGGGCCCCCCATAGAGAAACACTAGAGAGAATAAATTCTGTGTTACTCAATTCCTCAAGTTGTATCTTCACCTCCATGAATTCCACAATGGACATTCTATAAGGGTTCATCGATATGGGCCTTGAATCATGAATTAAATCAATAGAAAACTCAATTTCTCATTCCAAAGGCTGTCCAGGTAAATCTTATGGAAACACATAAACATATTCTTGCACAATAAATACATCCTCTATTGAAACATTCTTTCCCTCGCCCATAATTATTTCATTCTCATCATCACCAATAATTGAATTTAGTAGAGCTACTGGGGGTGGATCTAGATAAGAATCAGATTGTGACATTTCTTCTCTAAAGATATGGTACTCCTTATCATCATAAAAAATTGTAACCCCCTTATTCTTACAATAAATTTTCGCATCATGGTCTGAAATCCAGTTCATACCGATGATTTTATCCAATTCAATCATGGGTATAACGATGATATCAGCAGATAAATACCATTTATATTCCTTAATGCAAACTAATTCACAAAACATTTTTGCAATGATACTTACCTTAGGAGTTCTTACTGACAACTCCCTTGTTAAATCAAATTAGAAATATCTATATTTTTAGCAAACTTGGAAGATATGAAATAATGAGATGATCTAGAATCAAATAAAGAATTTTCTAAACTTGATGAAACCATTAAATTACCTGCCACCACATCTTTTAGAGATTCAACCTCAGTAGTAGTGATAGCTTAATCCTGGCCTTGATCCCTTGGCCTTTTCTAAGGCAAGTTACCTCAGAGATTAGGATATTCATTTTCATAATTTCTCCTTTCTATACAATGCTATCATTCAACATTGATAGCCTCTTTCTTCCCCTTACAATCACAAGCTTGGTGGCCTTTTTTACCACACTTGTAACAAACTCTCATTCCCTCCAGGAAAGTACTGGGGTGTTTCTTCCCACATTTACTGCAGAATGGATATTCAACTTTTCCCTTATTCTTCTTATTTCCATTTCCAGTGTGTTCATCAGATCTCTTCTTCTCTTTCTTTTCTTTAAAGTTTTAAGTCTTAGAGAATTTATTTTTCTGTCTTGATAGCACATGCAAAAATATATTTGTATGACGAGAAGGATTGTGAGACTAATTCTCAATGGATAAATGGTTTTAAAACATCAAAGAAATGATAAATCTTGCTTCTCGGGTTACGTATATAATATACAGCATTCCTTGTTAACTTTGTAATGTTATCCTCATACTTTGCGACATTCTCATCCTCTTTTTGCCTCAAACATAGAAATTTGCATTCCATATCCACTTGATGGTCTCGAGGAAAGTATTTTTCTAATATAATCTCTTTAAACTCCCTCCATTACATATTTGATACTTCATCATCTTTCTTTGTGTTTTGAATCAATGACCACCATTGATCTGAATCTCCCATGAGGCGATAAACTTTCATGACAGCTTTTCACATTCATTACTCCCCAAAGCATGAAATATTTTCCCTAAAGAATTTATCCATTTCTCAGCTACTAATGGATTTGTAATTCCATTGAATGTTGGTGGTTGTTTCCTTATGAAGCGGTCTAACATTGATCCTCCACGTTGTGGATCAGGGTGATCCATACGAGTAAGGTTATTATTCATAACCTGAGTGAGTTGTCCTAGTATGCTGATAAGCTGATCAGCACCAGTTACTTCACTAGCTCCACTATAATTATCTTGAGTAGGAGGGAAATCCCTACATGGATTATGTGAACTGATACATTTCCTATTCCTTCCTCTAGGAACCCTTTCTAAACAATGTCGTACACTATATTAGTTTATGAATCGTAATACATAATTCCAAACTTGTAAAACACTTAACATAAATAGAATAGTTTATGGATATAATCCATAATAATAATAAAAATTCTTTAAGGATTTATATACTCATAAACCCTTCATAATGGTTTGTAATGAAAATGAGAATTATCCTAAGCAAATCCGTCGGGAGTGTCGTAACCAAGAGTGCAGCAAGGCCCATTATCGTGAACCCGTTCCCATTCGAGTCTAGCTCAAAGTGGGGTTTTTGGGTTTTACCCCTAGGTACATCTGTTCCAGAGCCACCTCTACCTGCTCATATCTAGATAGAGATTTATTTCTTGAAAAACTCATAAAATACCTACAATACCAAAATTATAGGAGTTTATTCTATACTAATCCTCAAAGTCTATCTTTGGGTAATGTTCTCTAATCAGAGTATTTCTAAATCTAGTTTCCATGGTTTGTACTAAACTTCCTCTGATACAAACTGTAACTCCATGACCCTAGTTACCCAAAGTTGATGCCTTATTACATAACATTATCTAGATCAGAAGGGATCAAATCCCGAAAGACCGATCGTTTTAGTATCCCAGGAAATAATAGATACATTCATAATTTTTACATTACATTATAATATTAAAAACTACAACAACATAGTATCCATAGGCCACACTCAAATCCATTAGACTATCCCGGTAGGTCAGTCCTAATATACTTCTTCACATCCTAGGAAAAATAAAACATATATAGGGGTGATATCAGATGCTTAGTAAGGATAACAATACAGTGGAAACTTTTATAAATAAGCATAAACACTTAAGACAATGTAAGATTAAAAAAAAGCATTTTAAACATGAAATTCATCATAATATGGAAAAGATAAAATCAAATAACTCCATTTACTTATTCACATGGATATTCTACTAGTTGAAAAATAACATGCAATATCAATATCCACTTTTATAATGATGGAATGCATAATGTGAGACTTCATAACCACATAGTCAAGGCCTTGTGCCAAGACTACAGATAATATTTTTTCAAGGCCATGCGCCAAGATACTAGTTTGTCTCATGAGACCTACCGATTCATCGAGGAGCTATAGCGGGCTCCACCCGTCACTTACAAAGTCCAATACAATCCTCATATAAAAAGGTTTAAACATAATATAAACATTTGTATTAAAAATAGCATATGAAATGTCAATACTTTATCCATAAACCATGACTGGTATAAAAATAAAACATCCACAGTCAAACATATCACAAAACCTTCAATACAATATGGATGATTTGTATCATAATAAATCAACTTCAAACATTCTTAAAATCTATCAAAATATATTGACAAAGATGAAATCAAAACTTTTTTAGAGAAATATGTATTTCTATTTTGAAATCATTTAAAAGTCATATAATTATAAAAGAAAACATTTATTTTGAAAATATTCTTATAAGTTTACATGGTAAGCTTAGACGATGTTATAATGGTATAAAATAGATGCACCCACTGTATAAGTTAAAAAAAATACATTTTTACCAAAGTTTTGTTGAAAAGGTCATAAACTACCTTGTTTGGAAAACGACGGAAATATTCCTTTCAAAACATATAAGGTCAAATAAGGGTATAAATGACATTAACCCATTGTTTATTAAATATTAAAAAAATTGAAATACATTTTTAAGAAAACACGGATGTGGATGATAAAGAGGTCCCAGAAGATACTTCTGTAAAAACAACCTCGGATAATAAAGAGATTGTGAAATTAACCCTTACCTAGTACTTTTCCTTGGTCGAGGGTAGGTTAACCTCCTGTATAATGGTGAAATAATTTTTATTAAATTATATAAGAACCATATACATTAATATGATATCATATATGATCTTCTAAAATATCTTTGTTAATGATATTTTATTAATATCATCATTTCGGGTGTTAACTGATTTGTTTTCCTTTATATGATTTGTTATGTAAGTAATGTTCATTAATGATAGGATGCATATTATTCAAATTCATAATGATATTAAGTCTTTAAAAAAATTTAATCATCAAATTAAATTATTCTTGAATGGATACGATGGGGAATGAATCTCATCGAGTTCATGGAGACGGTAATCCATACATACGCACGAGTGACAATATCATTAGTTTTATATTAAAATAGTATATAATTGGATGGTATATCATATATACAAAATCATTATAATGTTATATTTATTATTTACATCATTTATACTCATTATTATACCCATCCAAATGATGAAGTGTTTGAATAACAAACTACACTATGATGTGAAGACGGTAATCCGTACGTACACACGTATGGTGACTTTGTAATTTATAAGATGGATAGAATAATGAATATGGTTGTACCATTTTTATAATAACATCCCAGTATATAGAATATACTAGAGTTATTATTTTATAATGGAAATAAGAAAGAAAGAGTTAGTTGAAGAAGAAAAGAACTTGAATGATGTGATGAAATATTAAACTCTTCTTCGGGTTCTTCCTTTTGATTTGATCACAAGGGCTCATTAGGTTGGATTTCTGACTAAATTAAGGCCTATAGGATTAATGGAGGATATTTCGGAGTATATTTGGGCAGGGTTAGGCCGAGCCAAATGGATTTTATGGTGTGAATTTTAGATAAGGGGAAGTGTTGTTTTATAATAGAGGTGAGGGTTACTTTAGGAAAAGATTGAAATATTATTTTATAATAAAATCATTTTTTGGTTTCTAATGGATCCAAAAAGAATTATTTAAAGTATAAGGAGCATATGGGTCTACAATCTCTCAACCAATAGGGTTTAGATAAGTTTATGTCATCATATTAACATTATCTTTTAGATTTAACTCTTAGTTAAATAGTTTTACATTTACCATGTCTCTTTGTATTATTATATTTTATGGTTAATAAACATACTGCAAACTTCTAAGAGAACCTAAAGTTGTTCATTAATGTCATATAAAATATTATTTAATACCTTTTCATAAACCTTATATTTTTAGTAATATAATTTCACTTAATAATATAATATTTGTTTTAAAAAAATCTTTTATGTAAATTTTGACACTATTTGGTATTTTGTTTTTGTTAAATTCATAACAGCATTATTACTTCGAACAAAATTCATTTAATCAACCCTAACATTTCATATTAACCAATAAAATTATTTTAATTCATTAAATGTCTCAAATTATATTTCTTTGGATATTTATAATATCAATTTTTTTAGTATTTCGTTAATAAGCTAATTACTGCATCATCATTATGTCATAAATAAATTTAATTATTTAATGTCTAAAAATTAAAAATAAAATACCATTATGCAGGAAATATCTTTAGTTTTCTAATAAATGTTTTTAGTCGAATTTATATTATGTATAACCCTATATTAAAAATGGTTTTGTTATTAAATTTTGAATTTTACTCTTTTAACTCTTCTTTAAATAAAATAATAATAAATGTCCTAATCTAATCCAATTGGACCTAAAGGATAATATTTTATTCATAAGGTTTGTTTGGTTGAGTTACACTTATCCAATATAATTAGGAAATGTTTTAGGGTAATAATAATATCATTTTTACCCTTAATTACCATATTTACTTTTAACCGTGGTAAATAAAAGTAAAAAAGCTTCTATTCACCAAAACATTATTTTCATCTTATTGAACCACATTTTACTTACTGATATCAACCGTTTCTCTTATATTTTTTAAATTTAACTCACAGAAGCGGTAAAATTATGTTTTATGCGAATTTACAAATGCTCCTGGAAGGTGGGTAAAAGAGGGTAAAAAGTTGAATAAAATGTTATATATCTAATATTACTAAAAAATGACTCCAATGAATTACATTGAACATATAAATGTGTAATGTATCTATTTTTACCTAAAATAAACTTAAATAAAATAATAAATTATTTACTTAAAAAGTCGGTTTTAAACAATAACATAGTGTTTTTCACTATTCATCAAAAATTGAAAGTTTTCAAAAAAATACCATAAATTCACCCTAAGATAATTTCGATATTCTGAATCGAAAAATGATTTCCATTTTGAAATATAAAATTTATAAAATTTCAAAAAGTGGGTATTACTATTTATAACAGCTAGTTTGATTGGTTGTGGTGTGTTTGAACTCAAAGTTGCGTACAACACAAGCTATTGTATTATTCAAAGGGAAACGTACCATGGAAGCTTGGGGTGTCACAATATAAATTTAATTATAAATTATATATATATATATACAAATTAATATAATTATACTTATATATAATTTTCGAAATAACCACATTTAAAAAAAAGTGTCCCTAAATTAATATCCTTTTCTAAAAAATGACATATTTAAAAATAACCACATTTTTAAACATATCTAAAAACATTTCTAAAATATCCATGTTTTTCAAAAATAATGTAAAACTAGCAACATTTTCCTCAAAAAATTAGGAAATTTCAAATTAGCCACATTTTAAAAATACTCTAAATTTCAGTTTTTTTGAATATTAATGCATCAACGGCCTCTATAAAATATCCTTTGAACATTTATAGATATCCTAGGCACTCAAAATGTTATCTCCACCATGATTTTATAGGATAAAATTGTCTTAATCATAGACATGTCACAGAAATCCACCTAACTCAATCATCTATTGTCCATACCCTAAATCCCTCCATTGTACCATATATGAGGATAATCGAAATATGGGAGGAAGAAACAATTTAGGTTAAAAGGAAACAGTATGCATGCTAGGGAAGGTGTGAGATCACCACACCAATCCCAAAACACTGAAACTATTTTATCAAAACTAGATTAAAACTAAATAAATTAAAATTTGGATTTAGGAAACAATTGACCTTTCTTGGGAATTCACACCCTCAGGTTAGTACTCAAACTTCATATAGTTTTAATAGATAAATGTTACTAAATTAATTCTTATGAAATCACAAATGTATAGATGAATGGAGAAAATAATAGGATTTCACTAAACATAACATGAATGGAATGAAAATTACAAGCAGAATTGGGGGGAGAAATAAATACCTAAAGACAGTTGGAAAGAGTTTAATATTCTACAAAATGAGATAAGGGAATAATTTATATGAATTGCTAGATTTTATTCCTTCTTCTCCAAGAATTTTAGTGTTTATCCATGTGATTCTTCTTAAATAGATTGTCTCTATGTGTCACAACTAACAGTTGTAATTGATTTAGTTGAGAGTAACTTTTCCATGGATCAATCATGTACATCATTGATATTTTTTCCAGTGGATCTTTTTTGCAACATTATGGGTTTAGTTTAAAATCATGTTATGTTTATTGCTCATGTGAGGGGATACACATGATAGAAAGTGGGCCAAATGAATTTGTCCTCTTCTTCAATGTATTTTAGCATGCACCCATACTTGATCCCGAACATCACTAAATTTATTCAAACACACATATGTTATGGGACTAGTTGTGTGAGTTTGAACTAAAAAATGTGTTTTTATTATAGTATTTGAATTTTTTTCAACATCTTCAATTCTAGAAATCAAATGTTCATCCTGGATATGAGATGTTGAGTGATTCAAAACAATGAAATTTGAAAATAGGCTTAATGATGCAAGGATTATTGACATGGGTGGTACTATATCTAATTTGGTTTGAAGTGTTGGATATTATAGGATATTGGCTACATGAGTACAGGTAAGGGAAAATTGTCAAGAAATTTTGTGTGGCCATATACATGTGGCTATCAATATCTAGAATATTATGAAATCATTGGATAATTTCAACGAATAGATTCTATGTGTTGGCCTTCAAGCATAAAATCGATGCATCAGGAAGGAACTGAGGCCCTATCATTTTTATCTCTATATAGGGAATAAAAATAGGTAGGAAATAAATCATTTTATCTTCTAATGAATCGGTATTATTATTCAATAATTAAAAATTCATCTCCTTATACTAGTTTCGATGCTTTTATGACTGTCTAGCCTTATCCTCTAAATTTCAGCATTATCCATATTATGTACATATTGCATCTTGAGCTATTGTTGGACTCAATTTCACCATAATTTGATATACTCCATCACATTGATTCATTTTACACATTGTCTCATTAATAATGGATATTTTTCGTAATTCAATCATAACCCATATATTTTTTTAACACCATAGTTTGGTTCGGGCTTCATTTTTTCAAGCACCATAATTGGTTTTCCAATAGTTATGGTCAATAAAATTTCTTTAGACATAGTCCGTTGTAACAAATAGAGATCTTTACAAGTTTATTTATCCCTCTTATCCTCAATTCAATGTCTTCAACTTAAAGTATGATCATGGGGTTGACGAAATTCTTTTGGGTCGGTTATTCACACAAGAGAATGGTTAGGTGTGGGGGATCGCATATAATATGTATTAAATGGGTAATGTGTGGCCAAATGATAAGGAGAACTCATAACCAATCTAGGGGAAGATAGTAACTTTATCTAGGAGATTCACTCAATTGTGTTAGATGGAAATGTCTATCCTTTCTTTTGTATGAATTTTATTCGGGGAAGAATTAGTAATTGTCTTCATGGTAGCATGAATTTGTGGTAGAATGAATGAAATAGGAATGGTCTAATAAACTTGGTGTGGTCGATTGCAAAATACTATTCTGGCCACTTCTATCCTTTTTCAAATTTCCACATCCAACAAGTTGAAATTTTTTATTTTGGTTAATCCATTGATCACATGACCACAAAATTATCATAGTTTTATCCATATTTCAGTATCTAGAAATGGATTTAATATCTAGGAAACTACACACACTTCTGTTATACCAAAATATATGATTATTTTTTCACCATAAAAAGGATTATTTTTTACAATAGTTTTCATAACCCTTAAATAAAAAGAATATTAGTGAGGGATAACAATGCCAGATTTTAAATCCCTTTATATTCAAGAGAAATATAATACAATTATTCCATGGGAACTTATACACCACACAAAAGGAAATAAGTGGTGAATATAGAATGAGTCCCAAATAATGAAAATTCAAACCGAAAAAACCATGTATGGATTTTGTAGAAATCAAATCAAAACATATTGAAATAGAGGAATTAAAAATGATCCTAAAATACAATGAATAAAAGTAATTTCATGATATAAAATCTAAAATAGGTGGTATATATTCCATATAAAGGATATTAGGGTCATAACACAAAACATATCTCAAAGAGATGGATTTAAGATAGAAATATATCAACCCCCACTTGACATACATTATTATTAAATAACTTTTTTGAGGAATACTTAAAAAGATATACAAATAGATGCCCAAATACAATACTAGTCAAGTGTGTTTGGAAGCATGGAAATATAAACACCGGCACATGAGCGAGCTACATTATCTACCACTAGGTTATTCAAGATTATCAGTACTCTTATAAATATTATACAAGAAATATATCTTTATAACCTAGGGAAGGAAAAATTAAAAGTGGTGATCTTGGATGCTCAGTAAGGGTAAACAAGGGAGACGTGTTAGTATGAACATGAGGATATTATTATGAAAATGTGATTAAATTATTTGAAGATCATACCCTACATATCGAACATCATAAACATGAATCATGGAATCAATATTGATAGTTCATAAGACATGAATCATAAGGAAATAAGGAAACATAATCCATGAAAGCATAACATATCAATAAAACATCGAATTTTGGAAAAATTATAATCATGTAATATTATTTCCAAAGTATTCAATGCATAACTTCCAAGAACATCTTAGTGGGAAAAGTCCTTTACTTAATCGGGATCACATCCTATTTCATCCCTATATTAGAAAACTACATTCACTCCTCATTCAAACCTTATATTGTTGAACTCAGTTCACTACTCATTCCATACCTATATTACTGAATCGAGTTCACTCCTCATTCCATCCATGGATATCTCATGAGATATAAATCTTTACCCAATAGATTAGAGGGAGATATAGGTCCCACACATCTCATAGTGAAATCATACATACATGTTCCAATGAAACATAAAAAACATATCATAAACCATGAAATGAAATGGGTATCTTAAACATTTAATAGTATCATAACATATTGAAAAAGATACAGGTTTCATAATCATTTCATAAAAATCAAAACCCATTAAAAGAAGTGGGTTTCAGAAGAATATAACCCATGCTGGAAAAATTGGTATCATAAACATTATGCCTTCAAAACATAATCCATTCAGAGAAAGAGCATGAATGGAAAAATTGAATCATTTCCCCAAAAAGGAATGGGTAACAGCAATTTATTTCATCTTATATGGGAAATAATTTTATATATATTTTAAAAACATTTATAAAGAAAAATATCCTCTCTTCTTTGAAAGTGATTTTTAAAACTTAAAACCTTTTGAAAACCTTTTTCATTGAAAATAGCCCTTAAAACCTATAAAGGAAGATTTAAAAACCTAAAAAAACTAAAATATTTTTTAATTTAAAATTATCCTCAAATATCATTTGAAAACATTATTGGAAACATTTTTTAAAACATGCTTTTTGAAATAAAATTTTTTTCCAACTGAAGAGAGAAATACGATCATATTTTTCTTAATTTTTTTAATTATATTAAGTAAAAAATATTTTAAAATGGTACTAATACATAGATATATATTAAATAAACAAAATATAATTAATCTCATGATGGTTCTTGAGATATGGATCATAATATTTCATTAAAATAATCATAATCAATAATAATCTCATAAAGTGATGAGATTGTTCGAATAAACACTAACCACTTAGTTACTTGGGATCATACTCTCCATGTAAAAAAATAATTAATTGATTCTTAAAAAATCATAAAAATAAAGAGATTCATGATATAACATGTCAAATGGGAGCATATACACCTCAAAAAATAACGTAGGTGCATAACAAAATATGTGTCACAAAGAAGACAAATTGAGACAAAATTGTCTTACCGATTTGGTAGCTTTTGAAACATTAATGGAATAAAATAAATATCATAGAATGGATATGTAAATACTAATAAATTTAAGTATAAGAGTCATATAATACATTCATGGTAATTATATATCCCACGTAAAAGAAGTGGATGGTGAATAAGGAATATATTTCATTGAAATAAAGAGCGAGATGAAATTCCATTACCTTAAGTCTGACTTGTGTTGTGTGTCTTTATATTCCTGAATAATAAAATTATGTTAATTAATTACTTGATTCTGAATATTTTTCCGGTTTACTATAACTTTTACTTAACTTATTATCATGTTTTATTAAACTATTTAAACAATTAAATTTAAGTAGTATTTTTTGACCAAATTCAGTTCATATGTTAAATAGGACATTGGTTGCTTGACTATGGTCAAAGAAGACACAACTAAAAAATTTTGTTTATCTATAGATATTTATTTAACAGTGCTACCTAAAAACACTATTAAATACCCATTTAATAGTGCTAAAAACATTGTTAAAAGGGGTCTTTAACAGTGCTTAAAATGTATTGTTAAATACGGTCCTTTGTCAGTTCTTTTTTACAAGAACTGGTAAAAAAATACTAAAAAAATATTTCATTAAAAATAGATGTATTAATATATTTTTATTTTTATTTTTATTTAAATATAATATGTATTTTTTAAAATATGTTTTAGATAAGGTAAATAGGAATTTACACTTAATATATAAGATATTTCATGGAAATAGCTTCAAAAATAACTAATAAAATATTTTTAATTAAGAGTTTTCTTATTATTACTTACTAATAGTTATTTAAAATCAACTTGAATATAAAAAATCCAAAAATTAATAAAATATCTTAAATAAGTTAAAAACGTAAAATGAACGTCAAATGGCCATAATGTTTTATCTAAGTGTCCTTGTGGGCTCTACCCCATATCAAATCTAAGCCTATGATTATGTCTATTCCCTTAGTGACATAGGTAAACCTATGCCACATTTTTTGATGACAAAAAAAATACAATAAGTCCTTTAAAACTGAGTTTTTAGTCGGGGTACCATGATTTTTTAACATTCGATGGATTTTCAACCTCATTTAAGGGGGTCATTTTTTCCTTTTTTCAGTGGGGACTAAATTTATTCCCAGGACATACATTTATATTGATATTATGGTTTTCAAATTTATCAATTTTCACAACATAATTTTATTTATAATTAAATATATGCATGTTTTCTTATATTTACTTATAATAAATCACTCATATAAATACATATATCAAAATATTTACTTAAAATTTTATATTCTAATATATCAAAATAAATACATATTCTAAAAATGTATTTAAAACAATATCTAAACATTTTATACATTATTAAAATATATATTTATAATGATTATATATATCTGTGTGTGTGTATTAATAAAAAGATATATATTTTTATTATATTCTTCTATATATAAATGAATATAATATACAATATATTAAAATATAAATACGTTTATATATATCAAAAATATATATATTGTATAAATTTATTGAAAAATAATTCTTTAAATATATATAAATATATATGTAAATATATATACATATATATATAAAGAGAAATATCATTAAACAGATAGCAAAACAACATGGTGTATTGGTAAAGGTGTTCCATCTTTAAAGGATATGTGCATATTTTGAATCTTGGCGGGCGTAAATGAGTTTGGAAATTCGAAAAGTTCTAATAAAAGGGGTGGTGGGGTGAAAAGAAATGATAAGAGGGTGGAGCACTATTAAAGGGGTCGAGGAAGCATTGATAAAGTGGCTCGTGTACATGGACATCTAAAAACCTTTTTTAACCATTTATTAGTGCTTCTTTTATCAATTCTAAAAAATGTTTTTAAAGGCCCTCTTTAAAAGTGATAAAAAAGAATTATTAAAAGGACTCTTTAAGATAGCTAAAAAATGAGTGTTAAAAGTTTTGGGCTTTTAACAGTGCCACTTTTATCAGCACTTTTTTAGCACCGATAAAGGACAATTCTATCATTGTTAAATGACTTTTTTATAGTAGTTAGTAATTATATAAACATATATGGAATAATAATTACTAAATAATTATCATATTTATTCAATATTTATACATTTAAAATAAATCATTAAATATGGTTGTGAAAAATTAAATGCCACGGCTTAGCTGGGGAATTTGTATCTCCCTGGTTTGGCAGAGCCACTATATGGGTAATGAGGGGGACTTAATTTACAACCATTTTTTCCCCTAGGCCATTAGTTGAGTGGTTCACCGGTTGGGCCATTTCACTGTCTCGGGGAAGTGGCACAGGCTCGAGTCCCGCCAGGCTCAGACACTGTTCATATTATGAATAGGGCTATTCAACGTCATGGATTAGCTGAGGAATGTGTATCTCCTTGGGTTGGCAGGCCCACCATACGAGTAAAGATGGGGACTTAATTGACAACCATGTTTTTCACATGAGCCTCAGACCGGTTGGTGAGGACTCGGTAGAAGCATCCAAAAGACCTGAGATCAAATCTAGGTGGAGGCACGTTTCCAGTACTTTATCAGTACTGTAGCAGGTATTGTTCTATACTTTATCAGCCGGAACTATTCATCCATTTGGGCCTTTGGGCCACTGTTTTGGGACTCGGGTTTTGCAAGGCTTTCGGGCCACCTAAGTCCTTTGGGCCAGTTGATTCTCAAGTCCTTCGGGGCACTTGATTTCAGATGTACCTGTTTGACAACAAAGAAAAAGGCTTCAAATGAGGATTTAGGGTAGACGTATTCACTATAGAAGATCTAACTGGATTTGGAAGAATGAGAGGGTATGGATTTTCCATCGGTACCAGGCCTGTGCAGCTTTGCATGGGATAGCTAGCCAACCAGCCCTACGAAGGTGGAGTGATGATATCGTGACATATGCTGGGGAGGAGCAGTTACAAGTTGTCTTGTCTGTGTGATTCCCTCTAAAGACCTATGGGTCATGTAATTGTCTTTGAGCCTTCGGGCCTTGTATGGGTTCCACCTCACCCCTTGATAGGTGGATTATCAAAATAATAAAAAATGAAGGCCTTAGGGCCATTCTGACCAACCAATGATCATTATAAAAATAAGGTAAGTAACATTCATCATTACATAATGATCATTATATCATAAATACCATATCATTTAATCAAATATATTTATATATATAATTCTTGTGATGTAAAAGGAATCACATCATGTCGAGGAGGTAGTAGTTCCAACATCCACTAACGAAATTTTCACTTTTTAAGTGTGAAAGAGTATTCATAAAATGGTATACGTTATATTTCCATAAAATTAATTATGTCATGAATATAATATTAATTTTTTATGTCATATATTTTTAGTTAGAACCTTCATTTATACATTCCATGTATCGTATGAACAAATCACATCGCTTTGAGGGGACAGTAGTCCATAAATCCTCAAACAAAATTATTATTTTTACACCAAATGGAATGTACAAAAATATGTGTGGTAAAAAGGATTAAATAAGAATAAGTAAATAATAAATATCATATATATTATATATAAATAGATTATCCGTAAAAATTCCTACCATGAGAGGCGGTAAAGGAATAATGAACAATCATCATTTTTTGTGATGGTGGTTCGTTGTACACATAAACAATATGTTTGTTACCCATTAGATGGAGGTGTCTGTAAGTTTATTTATAAAAATTATCATAAAAACATCTTAGTATATTTATTATACTATTGTTTTTTTATAAAAATTTAATAAGATGAATTTAGTTGTTGTAGAAAGAAAATAACATGATGGAGCCTAAGTGGGGGTGTTACCTATTAATCGGTTAAATCCTTTTTTGCTTTGCACCAAAGGGAATTATTGGAAGACTTTATTCACAAAGTGAGACTTCAAGAAGTAAGGTGGTATTTTTATAATGATATTTGGGAAGATACTATCTGAACATAAGTGTTTTGAGAGGTGTACAGAAGTGGAGGATAGGAGTAATTTTTTATAGTGGAGGATGAGGGACACTTTTGTAAATCTTTGGAAAAGGAATTAACCCACATTATTCAAATGTAAATTGGATCCCATAATAAACACAAGCAAATAAAAGGGAGTGTAGGGTATATATTTTTCCATAAAATGGGTTTTGGTATAGTTTATAAGTCTTTTTAGGTCTTAAATTTAAGGTTTTCTCCATAGTTAAGCTTAATTTTATATTAATCGTGGTAATTAAATTTTAATTACTTTCACTAATATTTTTTGTCACAAAATATGTTCAAATTATTAGATTTTATATATTATTCCTATTAAAATTATGAAATCAATATCTCCAAATTTCAGTCACATAAGTGGCAGACATTTATTTAAAGTTAATCATGTAGTACGGTCGACAGTGCGGGTTTTTAAGGTAAAAACATTCAAAAAAAATTCTATGTTTTTATATCCAATTTCAATTTTAAATTTATCATAATGACATAAATTTTATTAATTAATAAAAAAATTTCTAATTAAACTTTAAACCAATTAATAGTATAATTTAACATTATAAATAAATTTGATGAAAAAACATTTTTGAACTAAAATTCAGTATTTTTCACAATTCATTAAAAAATTAACCTTCATAGAAAAATACAAATACTTTACCCTAAATTAATTATTATGTTAATATTTTAAATATGATGTTTATTTTTACATATTAAATCTATATAATTTCCAAAAATTTTATTTGAAATTGGTTCTCCATTAATAAGAAAAAAATGCCTTAATTAAAATATTGGGTTTTAAGAAAAAAAAATTGGGTTTGTTATAATCTTATTGAAATCAAAGTTATTGGATGAATATAAAAAAAATTAATTTAATATATAACATATTTTTTACATTAATATCATTCACAAATTTTAATTAATTTAAATTTATTTTGTTAAAACATCTTTTTGACTATAAAATTAATAATAATATCTTTTATATTCAATCTGTTTTTCATATTAATTTATAATTAATTGGTAACCTATTAATTAAACTTATATTTATGTAAACCATATATTTTCATAAATTAGTTAATAATATTCATAATTATTAATTTAACAACTAGTTTATATCTTATTATATTATGTAATAACATTTTAATGATATATTATTATATGGTAAAACTCGGTCTTGTGTGTTACACAAGTCATTGAGGAAAGTCATTGTTGCATGTAATGCAATAGAATTTTTTTGTCCCATGTAGAGAAAGATAATTTTTTTTTGTATTGCATGATTGACTTGGTTTTGTGTATAATTCAATCCAAACATAGTGATTTAAAATAAAATAAACAATATTTAGTGTTGCGTAAAATGAACAATATCAAAAATGTTAAATTAATTCGAAAAAAAATTCAAAATATATCATGGTGTTACATACTACCCCTATTAAAATGAATTTCCCCCTTGAAATTTTTTATAGGATATTAATGGTTTATTACTCAAAATTTTCATTCATAGAAACCTTCATCACAAAAATGTATACTAAAAAATTACATAAAAATGGAAAATTGGAACAACAATAGTTACCCAATGTAATATATAACTAGGTTTCCACATAATAGAACATAGGTTTGGAGTGAAGATTTTATATGGAGTAAAATTGTAAATATTTAGGATTGATTGATTCCATCAATCACAAACAAGTAAATAATAAAAGAAAAGTTGAGGCCCTCATATTCATAAATATGTGATGATCTAAAAGGTTGTCGGTTCAATAGAATTAAGGTATTATGGAAACACATTTTCTTTCCATCATTATACTAACATTGATTAATTATTCTATTGACCAAGAATATAAGGAAATATACTCACAATATATATTTATAAAAACAAATTTTCATTCTTTATTTTTTCTTTTATCAATTTTTAATTCTTCCATTATTTCATGAAATGGATGTCCATAAATTAACTTTGATGCCTGAAGTGCTAAAATACACTTTTAGTATATCTTAAGTCCCAAATAAGAATAAAAATTATAACTATTTGTCTCTGACTAATCATAAAAATAAATATTGTTAGTACATTAATCTGTAAATATAAAAATTAACTCTACTTGTTCATCATTTATTATTATTAAAAAAATTACAAATTAACCTAGACATCATGTAGGCCAGTGGTAGGCGTGGAACCCTTATCATCTTTTGTTCATTGGTTCAAAACCCGCAACCTTTCTAAACATGATTGGTTATCACCCTACATACAATATGTCCATGATAATAAAATTTTCAAAATAAATAAGATGGGAATCCTTGAAATAAGTTTAATCACTAAATGGCCTTTTATACAAGGGTTTCAATACAAACATAGTGCATAAATACTTCAACCAAAGTTTAATTTAAACTTTTGATGAATGGTTAACCTTATAAACCTTCAAAAATACGAAAATATAAAATATTATAAATAATGTCACAAAATAATCTTAACATTGATCCCTCATATATGAAAAATTAACACCTGGATGTCACATTCCAAACATGTGAATACCTTCATAATTTATTCTATTGAAACATGGTAATAACCTCAATTACTATAAATAATTATGAAAAACATGTGTTCTTTTTTATTCCAAAGATTACAGGATATATTCCATAAATTAAATAAGTTGTAAGCTTTGTCCATGATAGCATAAACTACTAGTCAACAAGTCCTTAATTAGTTACAGGGTAATCGGTACCATATAATTTACTTATATACAACATATCATTATCCAAACAATATTATCAAAACATAAGTAACATATTAATGGTTATCTTTCCCTTAGTCATGGGTTTTAAAAGGACATCACATTGCCATTAAATCAATTTTCTATTCCATCACATCTATTCAACGTATTCTAGTGAATCATTAGTGAAAAAACATAAACATGACAATCCTTATATATTTCACCTTTCATATAAGATAATTCTTGAATAAAAATACCTAAAAACTTTTATTATTACAATTCATCCATATTCTATGAACAATGTTACCTCATCCTATTACAAAACACCTTTTTCATTTCACATTTCCTCTGTAGTCTCATCATCATCAAAAATGTAATCATTACTCGTACCACCTTTTTAATTCTCTTCATTATATTTCCTGTTGGGACATTGAGTTTCATAATTACTATTTATTCCAAACTTAAAACACATAACATTCAATGAATACTTAGGGAGGCCAATATTCTCATCCATTTCATTAACCAAACTCTTCATTTTTCCCTTACTGTCACATAATTTGTGTTCTTATTTTCCATAGTAAAAATGTCTTATTGTTAATTTAAGACATTCAATTAGGTTATTCTTTCTACATTATTTAGACAAATTAAATAAAATCTTCTTTCCTCTATGGTATCCCTTTCCCAATCTCTCATCAAACTCATTCTTTCTCTTCCTTGGGGTGTCTGAGAGTTGGTTAGGTTCCTTTTTTTTAATCATGTTCTGTGAAAACTAATTCAGCGTGACCACAACATCTTTCACTCTAGTTATCATTCCACTTAAATTATCATTATAAAATCATCCATCACATTCAACATTAACCCATTAATTTTTAGTTCCCACCATTGACTAAAACTAGAAGCGTAGTGTGATCATTACTTATCATAGTAGAAAACCACATAGTCATGAAATGAATTACTTATGGGATGTTAAAATCTTGACACCTTCATTAATATATGAAACCCAAGGTTCATACTAGGTCATTAATTTCAAACTTATATATAAATTTTTCATGATGGTTCATGAATAGCTTTGTGAATTCCAAAAGAATATACCTTAGGAGGGTCAAACTAGGTGTGCAGCAAGGCACATTGTTGTATACCAGATTACCTTGAGTCAGGACCGAGGCATATTGTCAGAGTTATTACCCCTAGGTATATCTGTTCCAGAGCCACATACACTTTTAGTATCTATACATAGATTTATTCCTATCAAACCACTCAATCTATCCATTACCAAAATTTTAGGACATTTTTAATAATTTTCATTATCCTTATACATGTCCTTATATTTCCCACTATGTTCTTCTCATCTTAGTTTACAAAGGTCAAATAAACCTTTTATCTGATACAAAATATATATACTCTCAGTTAAAATACATTAACATTATATATATTTTTTAGAATACTTAAAACATTAAACAAAAATACTCTTAAAGACCATACATGCCATGTTCTATTGAAAACATGGAAATATAAACATTAGTACATGATCAAGATACATTATCTCCTAATATGTTCTTTAAGAATATAACCCCTCTTATAAATATCATATAAGAAATATATCTTCAAAACATGGGTAACGAAACAAAACAATTTGTGATCTCAGATGCTCAGTAAGGGTAAATAAGTGAGCCAGGTAAGCATAACCATGAACATAGGAGTATGATAATGTGATCAAAAAATTTAAAGATCATACCCTTCATATCAAAGATCATAAACATGAATCATTTCATAAATCATGACAGTTCATAATAAATGAATCATAAGGAAATAAAGTACATAATCCATTAAACAATAAAATATTAATAAAACATGGAATATTAGAAAACATATAATCATGTAATATGATTTCCATATTATTCAAGGCATCACTTACAAGGTTATCTTACTGGAAAAATTTCTTTACTAAACTAGGTTCAAACCTCATTCTAACCTTGTATTACTGAACCGAGTTCACTCCTCATTCTAGCCTTGTATTTCTGAATTGATTTCACTCCTCCTTCTAACCCTGTATTACTAAACAGATTTTACTCCTCAATCCATTCATTTCAATATTATTAAATATAAATATTTACCCAATGCATTATAAGAAGATATAGGTCCCAACCATGTCATAGAGAAATCATAAATACATGATCCAAAAGTAAGAAACAATCATATCTTAACCCATGAAATGAATTGGGTATCCTAAACATGTAATAATATCGTAACCTATGGAAAAAGATACAGGTTTCATAATCATTTCATCAAGATAATAAACCGTAAAAATAAGTGGGTTTTAAAAGCATATAACCTGTGAAAGAGAAACAATTATCATAAAATCCATTCCATAAAAACATAACCCATTTGAGAAATAGTATGAATGGAAACATTAAATCATTTCCCTAGAAAGTTATAGGAAACACCAATGGATTTCATCTTATATGGGAAATAATTTTAATAAATCTATTAAAAACATTTCATGAGGAAAATATCCCTTCTTCTTTGAAATTTTATTTTTAAAACATGAAATATTTTGAAAACATTTTTCATTGAAAATATCTATGATAATTTATAAATGAAGCATTGAAAACAATAAAAAATTATAATCATTTTTAGTTGAAAATTATCCTCAAAGAAAATTTAAAAACATTCTTTAATACATTTCTGAAATAATGGTTTCTCAAATAAAATGGTTTTCAAAACAAAGAGAGAAATATAGAAAAAATCATAAAACATTTTCGTAATTATATAAAGTACCAAAGAGTGGAAAATTGGTACTAATAAATGGATATATATTTAATAAATATAGAATAAATAAACTCATCTGGGTTTTTGAGATATTGACCATAAGATTTCATAAAAAAGTATAATCATTAACAATCTCATTCTCTCAGCCTTGTGAAAGCCATTAGAAAAGGAAAAGTGTTTATCTCATAGAGACTTGAATCTAAATAGATGGAGTGCATGAATACTCTCATTAGTCTCAATTTCATTGCCACTCATGTCTTTCAGGAATATAACATGATTGTGTATGGGATTGCAAATATGGGAGTTGGTGCACCTCTCACTTGGTCAAACGCGCTCCTAGTAGATATATTTTCATTCTATGAAAATGATTGTAAAAAATCCTTCATTTTCATATCTTGTACAATATTTATTAAATAAATACCTGGTAATTTTGTTGAGTATTTTTTTCTATAATTAACAATATCGAAAAATTATGAGATTGTTTTAATAAACTCTGAACACTTGGCTACATGGGATCATACTCTCCACGTAAACAAATACATGAAGAATAAAAAAATCATGAATAGAATAATATTCATGATATATCCTTTAAAATGGAATCATATACATATTTGAAAATAATGTAGTTTCATAACAAAATATGTGTCTCACATAAAAAAATTGAGACAAAACTATCATGCCAATTTGGTAGATTTTGAAACATTAACCCCATGAAATAAAGATCATATAATGGATATTTAAATTCTTATAAATTTAAGTATAATAGGAATACAATAAATCCATTGGAATTATATACATCACACAGAATATTTGCGTAGTGAATAAGGCATGTATCTCATAGAAATAATGAGTTGGATGAAATTCCCTTAAGTTGAGTTTGACTTACCTCAGGTGTATTTATATTCATCAATAATAAACTAATGTTAATTAATTACATTATTCGTAAAATTTTTAAATTTGATTATAATTTTACTTCACCTATTACCATTTTTCATAAAACTAATTATTTATATAATAATTATACTACTAAAACCAATCAATAAATATTTTTGTGAACAAATAATCAACGTTACAATCAAGGAGACGGTAGGTCGTATGTACGCATGAGTAACGTTCCCATTTCTCGATGATAATTATAGAAAGAATATAAGTAACATTAATATTTCTATAATTATCATTATATCATAAATAAAATATTATTTAATCACATATACTTATATATAGAATTGTTGTGATGTAAAAGGAATCAAATCGTGTCGAGGAGGTGGTAGTCGACATGTCTACGAAGGACATTATCACTTTTTGTGTGTGATTGGGTAATAAAAAATGGTACATATTATATTTCAGGAAATTTAATTATTTAATTAATATAATATAGATTTTTTATGTCACATTTTTTATTTAATACCTTTCTTTATACATTCCATGTATCATGTGAACAAATCACCACACTTTTAGGGGGCGGTAGTCCACACTTCCTCAAACGAAATTATCATATTTAAACCAAATAGAATATATAAATATATATGTGGGTAAAGGATTACAGAAGAATAAATATGTAATAAATAACTTTGATATTATATATAAATTTATTTTAAATCATAAATCCCACCATGATATGTAGTAAAGGAATAATTAATAATTATCGTTTTGTGAGACGGTAGTTTATCATACACATAAATAGTACGTTCATTACTCATTATATGGAGGTGTGTGAAAGTGTAGTTACAACCCATATAATTAAAAAATTTAAGTATATTTATGATACTTTTGTTTTTTATATTAATTAACTAAGATTAATTTAGGTGGTGGAGAAATAAAATTAAAGAAAGGAGTTTGAGGGAGGGTGTTACCTCTTCATTAGGTAAATCCTTTTTTTCACCAAAGGGATTCCTTTTAATAATTTATTCCCAAATGGAGGCTTTAAAAGGGAATGGAGTGTTTTTGGATTATATTTGAGCATATATTGTCCTAACCAAAGATGTTTTAGTGGTGTAAATAAATGGAGGATTAGAGGCCTTTTATAGTGGAGGAGGAGTGGGACTCTTGTAGATCTTTGGAAAAGGAATTACACCCACATTATTCCCATATAAAGTGGCTCCCATAATAGAAAACATTAGATAAAATGGAGGATAGGGTAAAACTATTGCCATAAAATGGGTTTTGGATAAGTTTTTAAGTCTTTTTGGTTCTTAAATTTAATGTTTAGTCCTTAGTTATGCGTAATTTTAACTTAATCGATGTAATTAATTTAAATTACATTCATTAAAATTATTGGTAAAAACCTAATTTTTCCTTATTATAAATTATAAATTTTTCTGATTCCAAATATGGAATCCATTTTTCCAATTTAAAATCACATAAGTGGTAGATATTAATTTAAAATTAATCATGCAGTTGGGTCGACAATGCGGGTTTTTAAAGTAAAATCATTCAAAAGCTTGCTCAGTTTTTAAACCCAATTTCTATGAGAAATTTATCTAAATGAACTAAATTGTATTAATATATAAAAATATTATCTAATTAAATTTTTAAACCAATTTAAAATATTATTTATCCTTATAAATAAATTTGATGAAAAATCAGTCTTGAACTAAAATTCTGTATTTTTCACAATTCATTAAAAAATAAAACATCATAGAAAAATAAAGAAAATTAACCTAAATTAATTATCATGTTTTGATTCCAAATATGAAGTTTATTTTGACATATTAAATCTATAAATTTTCCAAGAATTGTATTTAAAATGGGTTCTCTATTAAATGATGGGAAAATATGATAAGAAAAATATTAGTTTTTAAGTATAAAATAGGGCTTATTCATATCTTATGTCTATAAAATCTATTTTAGGAATATAAAAATTATTTTATTGAATATTTAACATATATATTACATTAATATCACTTAATTATATTAATTAATTTAACTTATTAGGGTAAAAAAGTTTTGTGACCATAAAAATAATAATACATTTTTTTATGTTCAATTGGTTTTCATATTCATTTCTAATTAATTAGTAACCTATGAATTCATATTATATTTCTGTAAACCATATATTTTCTAAAATTAGTTAATATTATTCATATCCTCTAATTTAATAGTTACGTTATATCTTATTATATTAATTAATAATATATTAATGATATACTATTGTTCGGTAAAACTCAGTCTTGTGTGTTATGCAAGCCATTGAGGAAAGTCATTGTTGAAAGTAACAAAAGATAACATCTATGTTCTGAGTATAGAACGATAAATATTATGTTTCATTTATTTCATGATTAACTTGGTGTTTTTTATAACACAATCCAAATGTAGTTATTTAATATAGAGTAAACTATTTTCAGTATTGTGTGAAATGAAAAATATCAAAATGCTTAAATTAATTTGAAATAAAATAATACACAAAATCATTTGGTAGTGTAAGAAAACCCTTAATTCATTTCATAACTTACAACAACATAATTTAACCTCATATATCAAAAACATATATATATTTATAAATTAACTCATAACCTTTAGCATATCCATTTTTCTTTATACACTTCTTAAATAGTCATTCAATATATCTATTATGCCTATTTTCCACATCAGGTGTTTATAATTTTGATTATTTGTATTAGTTTCATAATAGTAGTATTGTTTTAATTAATACCCTAAATTTCACCATTAATAGTTCATAAATGGTGATATTATTAATTATTCATAATTTTTTATAATGTCACAATTTCACTCTATAGGATTTTCAGTTAGAATTTATAAAGGTGAAATAGACGATGGGAATGTTTTAATGATTCTTAGTGAATGAAATGTGATTTCATTAATATCAAGTTTCATAATTATATTACCATTATAAAATAAGAAATAATTATTATTTACTTATAATGTTTTATATTACCTAAAATTTAATTCCCAAAGTAATTGGTGTAATAAATTTATATTATTGTTTAAGTAAGTGTTGAAACCAACCCAAATGTACACGTACCCTGATTAATGAATTATTATGAGGTGTTTTAGTTGTAATATCATTATACCATTATCATAGTAATATTTTTTAGTTTTTACCAACTTTATATGTTTTAATTCTAAGTAAGTAGGTGAATAAGTAGTGGATATGAAAATTTTGATTAATATGAATAAACAATTTCCACATAGAATTGTTTTTTAAGATGGTTATTGTAATAAGGATGTTTTATTTTTAATAATATTAATATATTATTAAATTTTAATTAAAAATATTAATATTCATATAAAAATCATGTTTAATCTTTAAAACCATACTTAATTCTATCCATGATAGTAGGTAATAAAAATAATAGAAAACATCATTCCATGGAGGTGGTAGTCTGTATGTACGCATAAATGATGATTTTTACTTCCATATAATGGATGAAAGTAGTAACATGGTTTATTATATAAGAAACATAGTACTATTATATATATAATAATTGATCACTAATTTCCTCTTTTTGAACATTTATGTTAGGTGGTGAAGGAAAATGAAACATGTTTCTTTGTGAAGGTGGAAGTTCGAACATACGCACAAATCATGTTTTCATTTTTCATAGGGGTAAAGGGGAAAGTTTTTTAATGATTATTACATTAAAATAATAACATTAATTATATTTTTAATTATTATTCTACCATGTATTAATTCAAAATTTATAATTTTAAAGGTAATATATAATGAAAAGAAGTTAAGTAGAAATAATTACTAATGTTGATCACTTTGAGATTTTTGTGGAGGATATCTTGAAAATGAAAGGATTAGTAAAGAATATTATGACCAGAGTATAATGGAAGAAATAAATGATTCAATTTTAAGTAAAAATTTCACCTTTTTATAATGAAACATAATTCTATAAGGGGTATTAAAGGAGTGGTTAGAGGCCATTATTATTGGTAAAAAATGATAGCAGTTTTGTAAACACCCATAAAGTTTTAATAATGGTGAGTAATTATAATTGAAATTAGATAAACATTTGAGAAAGAATCTATTATGGAATATATGAGGTCAATTAATCCTATTATATTAAATTTTATACATTTTTTAAATATGTTTTCAAACATTTACCAATGCATTTTCCACTTTTACCATTTTAACATTTATCACGGTAACTATTGTTTACCAAACTAACTTATATTTTAAGCCTAAAAATAAAATTTTAATTTTTACATAATTTGGTCCTACTAAATAAAAATTTTAAATAAACTTAATAAGTTAAATTTTTTCAAAGTGATATAAGTTAATTTTGGAATAGTACATGTATAATTCATTAAAATGGTTTTAGTGAAAAATGTGACCAATATTTTAAAATATCAATTATAGGTTTATAAAATAATATTTAAATTGTATAATGTTACTTATAAAACATATGATTTTTCTATATAAGGTCCTTGGGAGTTTTAGTTTATTCTTACATCCTATAAATTCCATAAAATTCAAGATTTTCACAACCATTTTTTCTACTATTCAAATAAAAAACAATTTTTTTTTTGAAAAATCCTAAATTTTATTTTAAGATAATATATTTTTAAAAATGTATAAAAAATTAAATTTATTTTCTTAAAATAAAATTATAACATTCATAAATTAATGTTTTAAATATAATCATGAATAAAATATCTTTAGAGAAAACATTGTGTGATAGTTTAGGATATATTGTTCACCTGCTATAATAGGGTCTTAAGCATTAAATTAGGTAGGAATATGGGTTTGATACGAGATGAGGATCGACTAGGATAGTTTTAGTAGAGATCATAGGATGGGAATGAGATTCTTAGGTCTAGTATTGATGAGTGAAATGGACATACATATCATACCTGGTGATTCACACCCTAGTGAGGGTGCTTTGAGGTTTAGTGAGTGTATTGAGCAGGGTAACTCCTCCAAGAATAAACGGGGGTGATTGAGAAGATTTTTCTCTAGGTAAATAGTTTAGGTAACACTCATAGGATATGTGATGTTGGAACTAGGTGTGTTTCATAGTTTTTTTGGAACATGGAAATGGAATTCCAAGGGGGTTGGAACAAGATATCATAGGATAGTAACTCAGTATCGGGACCTTAAGTGTTGTGTGACATGGAGATGTTGGACAAAGCCATGAGGTTTGGGATGAGATGAACCATCAGTAAGTGTTTCACCAATGGGATATATGTATAAAATTTTATTGGTGAGGAGATACTATGATGGGCCTATAGGACTCAATGAATACCTTGACTGGTAAAAAGGGAAGTTACTTGAGAAGACAGGATATGTATAAGTTCCTATAGCCCTATGATAAGATAAGGATCTATATAATGGGTTATGAAATTGTGGGTGATATAGGTTATTTTTATTGGTGATGGACTTGGTGAGGGTGAGGGTCTCGTTTCCTGGAATCACCATGAGTGAGATCGAATTGTTATTTTCATGCATGTGACGGGGTCTTAGTCTTCACTAAAGTTTTTCCATGCCTTGAGTGATAAGGTAGTTATTGAAGAAAGGGTCTTACCTTAAGTGATAAGGCCTGATTGACCGCATTTTGAGTGATAAGACATGGGTTAATGGAAGGATATAGAAATTTCCATGGGTCGTACTGTGTCATGGTTATTGAGATTTCATATATAATTCCTATATTATAGTCCTTTTTAGGAGTGGATTGGGTCGAGGGTCAAAACTTGAGGTCTAGGTTATATTATGATATTGGATGTGGCTGATAGAACATTCCCTGAGATAATTAAGTCATGGAATTGGACAACCTGTGAGGTGATGGTTCATGGTAAGATAAGAGGTGTGATAGATAGACCCTACCTTGAGTAATAAGGCAGTGGGTGGAGGCATGGATGTGTCATCATAACTTTTTAGCTTGTGTAGTGGGTCAAGGGTTGTATGATGCCTTACCATGAGTATTTAGGTGAGGATAGGCATCAACAATGATTTGATGAGATGATATGATGTTGGGATTCTAGAATAATGCTATAGAAGGTTGATCAAGAGTTGTGGTGTCCTGGTCATCATATGGTAACCCAATGTATAGGGATTCATGGGGATTTGTTTATCACACAAAGTCAAAGAATATTTGGGGAAATGTTAATTTCCTTCATACTTACACATATAGGATGGTGTATACTAGGAACACTTGGTAATAACCTACTAAAAATGTATTTCTCACACCCGTCATGGGTACCCTAGTGCACATGCATACCTTATGTCTGCTTCCAGTTTCAGTAGAGGATGTATAGTGGATTGGAATGAAGCATCTTGAGTGTATTTTAAAACTGTGTTGTGTTGATTATTGGGTATAGAAGTGAGTCTAGAGTATGTATGTTTTTTCTTTGGTTTATATTTATATGTGATCGTCCTGGTGGGTAATCATTTTTATGCATTGTATGATTGTGGGACTATATGAAGACATTTATTTTTATTATATCACGGTGTTTTTTGGATTCCTACATAATATTATTATGTTAGGGATTTTTTATTTAATTTTAGTGTGTTATATGATTCTAATTCAATGTCATAGTCTCCCCATTTTATGGATTTAGGCTTCATCATAGGTCAAAAACCTCTTGTGTACAGTGAGGAACACCTAAGACCACACAAAACTCTACCTCATATGGTGGTTATGGGTTATATCATCAACATGTTTCATAAAAACTTTTTTTGTCCTAATATTTATATAGATGGTAGATAGTTGATCTAGTTATTGGTTAAAGATTTTGATGGACCTCGGACTAGTGTGTCATGAACACCTTTCCATTTGAAATTCCTTGTTACCAGGGTGAAGGGATTGATTTTTTTAATTTTAACTATTATGATTGATATATTTGTTGAATATGATGGGTTTATTATATAGGTTATTTATGGTTTTGGATCTTTGTGAATTGTCAAGATATCTTCATACATTTATTATATTTGGCACATAATACTCACATGACATGAAATTTCTTGTGTGTGACTTATTTTTTATGAGAGGTTCATCTATTCAATGTGTCAACATGAACTTATATGGTGTTTTCCCATATAAAATGTTAGTTTAATTACATTTAGTTGAAATATAGTGTTTTTTATGATGGAATAACATTTGGAATATAGTATAGGATGAAACGTTCTCAGATGGTGGTTATACAATACCTATATGTAGGGGATATATAGGGACCTCAGGTTGGTTTGTACATTGAATAACTAACAATTGATCCTATATTGTATAGTTTTGTTACTTAAAGTGTTAACAATAACCTATATGGTGTTTTCCCAAATACATTCCTAGCGGGATTCTACTTTACTGAACCATGTGGTTGTACAAAAACCATGATAAGACTGATAAATGGTGTATGGAATGGATTAATCATGGTATTAAGGTAGGGTGAGAGGGAAGGATTAGTGGTATGATTATCCCTATTGATTTTGGATATGATTATGGGTGGTGTGGTGGGGGAATGGGTAGATTCTTGTTGTTTTGGAAAAACACAAGTGTGGAGGAAGATCATGCAATTGGTTGTGGAGTGAGTGAAATTCCATAGGCCCATGGGAAGAGAAACATCAAGGGTTTATTTGGTTAGGTGAGACCGACATGATTCTAGGAATATTTAGTCAGTTAGGTGTGTGGAAGAGGGTCAGATAAGGTGCGACTCATTGGACTGTGTGTTAGGTTTTCTGATTGGGTTATATGGGATAGTGCAACCATTGAGTTTATATGAAACTAAGTAGGATCATAACATAGAACATGTGATAGGTTTCCTAGTGGATCACTCTATATTGGGTGGAGGAGGGAAATAATTTTCATGGATTTGTGTGGGAAAGTCTCAGTGTGTGAGGGTAGTTGTGTGCTGGTTATGCATAGTGTTTTGTTGAGTTGTTGATTAGTGAATGGACCTTCTGTGGGTTTTTTCACGTTTTTTCAATTTTGAATGAACCTGAGTAGAGTTTTGGTAATAGTATATTGGTGATATTCTCCTGCAGATAATGGTCCAGGGTTGTTTTATTTTCCAAGGGTGTTTTTAGGGAGGCCTAGTGTTGGGACCTATTTTATTAGATGCTCAATGAATAATGTAGGGGAATCCATATGGTGCGGAGAACACCATTGGATATTAGGGAATTTTTTCCATGTAGGTTAAGGATAAAAAGAGTTTATGTTTGTGTGGGTGCTCATGTATGAATGAAATGATCATGTCTGGTTGTTTCATGTGGTAATAAAAGGGGAGTGGGACATGAAGATCAGCTTTTGGTTTAAATGGGAAATGATGATTATACTCCTACTATAGAGGTAATCATATCATTCATGTCTGGGAGGGCCCCATGTTGAATGTTTTATGGGGGTGTCGTGGGACTGGTCAATGTACTGTCAAGTTTGAACCATGTTATTGATTTTTGATAAGATCTAATGTGATTTGGTTCTTTACTAAATATAGGAATCTGGGTTAGAATGTGACAATGGTGTGAGATGTTGTATCAATATTGGGATCAAGGTGGTTTTGTAATGATCCCAGGGTTAGTTAGATCAGTTGTGGGTCAGTGCTTAGGGTGAGATATTGATGGTTGGATTAGGGTGTTGTTGATCCTACCATGGAATTACATTGAACATTAGGTTCAAACATCGATGTGGAGTGTCGAATGATTTCTTGATGACTTTGAGAGTTAAGTAATTGGGATCGGGAATTTTATAACATGTCAACATGCATAACAAATAATTCTTTAGAATAGTTGGAATGTTTAGGTCTGGGTATTTTTTTAATGAGTTGGGATGCAGTGGGATCAAAACCACATCGGGATCATGGTTCAAAATGTAGTTAGTGGGTTAGTGGACCTCTGGGAGAGTATTTTCAATAGGTCAATCCTATAGTAGGGATCCTCCTGATGTATAATTTTCATTCATGATTGGTATTATTATATTGTGCAGAAATGTAACACTTAATATTAATTAGTTGAATACATTAGTATGTCTTAGGAGAGACGGGTTTGGTGATCTCTATCTTGGTGTTGGTGTTATGGAGTGCAGTTTTCTCAATATTTGGTGAATAGTTATACTTATTATTGAAGTTGTGTAGTAGAAGCGTGTTTATCATCTTGAAGTAAAACACATTTTTTTAATGGTGAATTTATGATCGAGGTAGATCTGGGTAGTCGTTGGAAGACTACCAAATGTTTCTCAAGGATGAGTAGCCATATGGTGAAGAGTTTCTAATGACATGAATATTTTCATGTTATTATTTTGAGGGGGGATTTTAATTTATGATTTGGATCTAGGATTATTTTTAGATTTGATATTCTAGTCAAGAATATGAGTGTTTAAACATACCAAAGTGATTTTTTTGGTAGAATGCCAAGGACCTTTTGGTGTATCAAGTGCTCATATGGAAGTTAAATAAGGGTAAAGTATCAAGGATATTGATGAAATGTAGTAGGAGGAAATTTATTCCATGAAACGGTGTTTATGGAATGAACTATTTTTTAGGGGACTTTCAGTCTATTAATGGGGACTGGACAAGGGGATCCTTGAGGAGTTCACAATGTGGAACATTGTTCATGCCTTGAATGGAGATGGTCGGGATGAAGCCCTTTTTCCTAAGTGGTTCAAGGAATAAACCCTAGTTCATGTTATGAATAGAATCCAGGGTATGTGTTTTTATATAGGGTTAGTTACATATTTTTCTAATTATGGTTATTTGTGATTTAAGTGGTTTTAGATCTAGTAGGATTTTATTTCTTGGTCAATTCTCCATTTCTTTTTCCTACCATTGACCCCCCTTTAGAGGGGATGATTCTTGATGCATGCATGTGATGCTTCCATGGTATGTTATCTATTTATTTCTCCATTATTATATCTCCTTAGTTATCCTATGATTTGTTAAAAAAAATTGGGTTTGATAATGATCTCATTGGATCATAGTGAAATAGTCTTAATCAATTTGGATTTCTTGTGTGGTTTATAAAAGAGGACCCAAGGGGGGGAACAAAAATCCCATGGATTCATTTTTAATTAGGTATTCAATTTTATGATTTTATGTATGGGTTTTGGTTAAAATTGGATGAAATTGTTGGTTTTCAAAATGTTCCATTATTGGGATTTTGTCTATGGTGGTTCCAAGGGTGTGACATTGACATTCTGAAGGTGGTTGGTCATGATTTGGGTGTGAAGGTAACACTTGATAAGTACATATGCGATTATTCCTATTTATAATTTAATTAAATAATTAATTTTAGATAATTTTAATTAATTTATTATGGTTAATGGCATGATGAAGGATCTTGGGAGCAGATATGGGCTCAGACGAGGCATATATGGGCTTAACTAAGGCTCAGTTACAATGGATAGTAACTCCATTTTGGGGGTAAGTGGTCCCTTTAATACATGATCATATTCCAATTATTTATGATCACATGAATGCATGCATATTTAATGGGTCAAGGTAGATAGATAGGGACTATGGGGATCATTAGAAGGAGATATAGGAAGATTTTTGACCTCCAATACGCACGACATGTTTCCTTTATCATTTTGAGTGGTCAAAACTACTGGAACCTATGGTCAAGGGGGGAGGGTTTTAAATGAGTTTATGTAAGGCCCTTTGTATTTATCAAGGTATTATACAAGACATAAGTAGAGAACGATGGTTTCCCTAAGGCTATTTGGATTGGTACAAGAGTAATATTCCTAGTGACATCAGGTGATATCATCATACATATCATGCCTAATGAGTGACACCCCTCTGAGGTTGGTTTTAGGTTCAGTGATCATAATGAGTAAGTAGAGTCCTATAAGACTAGATTGAGGTAATTTAGAGGGGTTTCTTCTAGATTAAGGTCCGAGAGATCTCCCTTGGGAGATTTGATATGGAACTTAGGTGTGGTTCATGGGTTTTGTTTAGAACATGGAATTGAGATGCCAAGCTGGTTAGAGAGGTTAGCCTTGGGATGGTAATTGGATAGTGGTACAAGGAGTGTTGAAGGTCTTAGTGAAGATGGATCGAGCCTTGATTTCTCAGTTGGGATGAGAATTTAGGCATTGTTTTCATAGATGGGTGATGGGAAAAAATGGTATCAATGAGGATAGATCATGATTGGTCTAGAGGATCCAGTGGATGCCTTGATGGTGAAATGACATTTATCTTCTTACGAGGGGATAGGTATGAGTGACTAGTGTCATGTGATGATATCATGAGTTTTTTATGGATTTTGGCCTTATTTTGGTTGCAGGTTCTTTTGATTGGTGATGAATGTTTCTGGGGAGAGGATCTAAAAGCTTTGCCTCTCTAAGAGTCATATAATTATTTTAAAAGCACCATATGTGTGATGGAGTCCTTGTGTTAATAAAATTCAGGGTATACCTTGAGTGATATGGTAGTGGTTGTATAAAGGGCCTTGCCTTGATTTTTAAGTCTTTTTCAGCCATGTCTTGGGTGAGAATATGTGGGTTAATGGATGGATGAGGACCATACCTTGAGAATAATTGGGTTAGAGTGATTTTATTTGACTAGATAATGATTGGATCATAGAATTTTCCCTGAGGGGATAGTGTCAAGGATCTTTCGTAAAGGGATGGGTCGTGGTATGATGAAAGATGTGGTTGATGGACCTTTCTCTAAGTGGATTGGGCTATGATAGAACACCACCGATGAGGGCCTTGGTCATTGGATGAAACAATGAATGATTAATGGAACCTTCCTTGAGTGACAAGGATGTGAGTTGAGAGGTATACATATGACCATACCTTGTTCCCTCATGTAGTGGGTCTAGGGTTAGATGATGACTACCACAATCTTCCGTTATTGGATACATATTAGTTATGATGTTATGATATGATAAAAAATGTGATTTATTTTCATTACACTAAATCATTTATGATTAGGTGTTATAGTGTCTTGTTTATAACTTGGTGACTTGATGCACAAGAATTCATGGTGGCCTGATTAGCATGAGATCTCCAAGGAACTTACGTTACATTTTTATTATCCTCATTAATACATGTATGCAATAGAGTATATTAGGGGGACTTTTTGAGACCATAGTGGGATGTATTTATCACACCCAATATGGGCACTATAACACACGTCAATACCTTATCTCTACTTTCAGGTTCATCATAGGATGTGTAGTGGATCAGAGTAGAATTTCTCAAGGGTATTTGTAGATGGGTTTGTATTGAGGCTCTGGGATGGTAGTAGGCATAAAATTCATATTTTATTTATTTATTTTATTTATATATGTGGTTTTCCCAATGGGAGATCAGTTTTATGCCTTCTATGATCATGGGTCTTTATGAAATCATTACTTTTTATTATAGCAATGTGTTTATTGTATTTATGGGTATAGTAATTATGATTTACATGTTTTAGTTATTTTTACTATGTTTTTTAACTCTGATCCCTAGGAATATTCTTCTTATAGTATGTATTAGTATCTTGTTTCTAATTAGAATCCCTTAGTATATGGGAAAGAATTCTTGAGGTTATGAGTAACTTTATCTTAGATGGTGATTCTAGGGTGGGACACCATATTAGATTAGGAATTTGTTTTAGGAACTTGAACATCCATATAACACAATCCATATAGTTCTACTCAATGATATAAAAATGTAAAATAGTTTCCATGAATGTGTTGGGATAAAGAATCCATGTGCATTATGTAAAAAGACTTGCAATAATAGCACCATGATATGGAACCCCTAAAACATGAATTAAAAATAGATTGATTTAATTTTTTTTTAAACATTTATTTTAAAAACCTAATATTCTAAGTAGATATGAAAAATTCATGTATATCATCTGGTTAAATACTATTGTGAATAAGTCTGTTAATGTTTACATCATTCCTAGAAGTATAAGAATTTTGATTTTCCTAGTTCCATATATAAATAAAATTATAAAAATATCGTTTTTATCGTATAAATATATAAAACTGAGTTTTAATAAAAATGATATATAAATATACCATATTTCACACATGTGATTATACATTATCTCTATGAGAAACAATGTGTGATCATGTGAATATAAGAGAGATATGTGCTCCCATAACCACATTCTTATAAGTATAACACATCTTTTGGTCTAAATTCCATGAATGAGTAATGTGGTGCATAGTTATTTTTATGTATATGCTAGAAAAGTTAATTTATATTTATATCTTCATATTTTCTCATTTTCTCAAGTAAAGTTTAATAAATAAGATAAATACATGTCATAAATTGATTAACGTGGACCATGACTTTTATAATCATAAAATTTAATCTTTTTTGTATCATAAGATAGTGATGTCGTCAGCATCATCAGCCAGATGAGTGAAGTTATTATCAATAAAATTCATGCGTGAAGGGTTTATAATGATTGATTAACACTTAATCAATTTAGTAGAAGAAATTAAAAACCACATTTACCATGATCTACCATCACTAAAATTGGAACCACGTATGAGTAAAATAAATAATATTGTGTACCATAAATATATGATTCACTAATATTATTATCTTTAATCATAAGGTTAATGCAGAACACTATGAGGTATCCATCACACTCTCACATTTATGGTGTATCCATGAGCTGAATGAATCACCCTATGCTTTGGTGGGATCATCCTCACGTCCATAGTTTGGTATTAACTCTCTTGGAATAGAATTAAAAATAAAGGGAGATTTAAAGGGAATAAATATTTATCCGATTATTTTGTAAGCTCACATTACCATCTTAATGGATGTTGTTATTGTCCCAGTGTATTATGACTAATAAAATACAATATGGGTGCATTTTAGATTAAAAAAATCATAAAATTTCCATCCTCTATATGTTGTGTGTTGATCGGTTTTTCGTATAGTAGATAAAATCAAATGGAAGAGTAAAAATAATGAAAGCATGGGATTTATAAACTATATTAAATACAGTAATCACAATAAAAATAAAGTGATCTTTATTTTAACTATTATCGATTAAATTGTTAATGTAGTAGAAATTTAAACTATCAGTTTTACAGAAACCAAAAAACAATTAATATAGTTGTGTTTCAAAAATTAATACAATAGATAATCAAAAATAAATACAGTGAAATTCAAAAACAAAACGTGGATTATTTTTTATAAAATCAAATAATCCTTTAAAAAGATATTTTTAAAACCAAGATTTAAAACCAAAGTGTATGGTAGATTTATTGATTGGATCCCTGATATCCAAAACATTAAACCTACAAAAGAAATTTCTAGTTTTATACACATCAAAATTTCATTCTTCTTATCCTTGGAAGCCTTTAAATGAACTGGTCAGTAACATCTCACATCCACACACAAAAAGTACTTAGGTTGTGTCTTCTTAGCCACAAAATCCCACAATCTAGATGATTGAAAATTTATCTATCTTCATATCCCTAGGATCCCTCTTTCATGCATGATAACAAAAAGAATAATTACATTGAAAATTACTATGATATTTACAATGATAACCTTAAAAGGCTAACTATTAACAAAAACGCTTATAAATAAAAATATTAAACTGACTATAGGTGCTATCAATAATAAGAAATTACAAATATTTAAAATGAATAGAAACTTTCATAATGATCAATCCAGTCATTCATAATTCTAACAAATGAGTTTTAGATATATATATATATATAAATCATTCTAACAAAAATCAATGGTTAGATTCTAAAAAACATTGAGTAAGTTATAACTGCATTGACAGTAGCTTCATCATATACTGATGAACTCATCATGTTGTTTCAAATACTAATGAGTTCAATCATAATCAGTACGGTAATTTTAAATATAATGGATGTAGTCTTGCATAAATCATTAGATCATTGTATTATTAATAAATATTATTCGTTATTTTTTATTTTAAATTTCAAAAAATTACACTGCACAAGCATAAAAACTTAAGAAGAAACTCCAGTTATATCATTCTCATATAATGTGTATTGTGATTTACAAAATAAAAAATTTAATTGATTCATTGAATCAACAAAATATACCTTCTTAAAAATCCAAATATATGTAAGAAATTTTTAAAAGAAACGAAATTAAAAAGTAATGACCCAAACAATCTTAATGGTAGATAATTTCGCCCCCATTTTTTATGAAGAAATTAAACAAATTTCTTTCAAATAAAATACTCTATTTTAAAAAAATATTGATTTTGATCAAGACATAGTAGAATAATAGAATGATAATATACAATGTATTCAAAAAGAAAAAAAAACTTCTTAAATTTCTCCCCCTTTTTTATTTTCAAAAATAAATATAGAAGAAAAAAAATAATCATAAATTAGATATTTGATTTTTTTTAGAATTTTCCAGTTATATTTTTTGGTTTCTTCTGAAACATAAAAATATATTTAGATTATCAATAAAAATAATTTATTAATGGTTTATGTAATAAAATTATTAAAAATAAATTTCTTTTTTGACGTGAATTCTTATTTTACAAGGTATTATTATAAATTGAGTTCAGGTTGAACATCACTTGCTCTATCAATATTAAGTATCTCATTACAAATCTCTATATAATACTATAATTGATTCGGTATTATCATAAATTGATCTCTACCTTCTTCATTAATGTTCATAAATATCTCTCTAGCCACATAGGATGCTCTTACTTATTTTTTGAGAATAAATTTAAACTTAAATGATGGAATTATAAGCTTAATCAAATCAACTCTATTAAATATAACTTTGATGAAAATCATTTCATCATATAAAACAAATGATAGAAAAATGAAGGTGACAAATCCATAAGATTGTAGAATTTATATAGGAATCAAAAATTATTATCACTTGATAAGTTTTAATTTGTTCTATGAGTGGTCCTTAGATACTTGTATAGAAATGGAAGCTCAAAACATCTGTTTTATATGTTCTTTTATGTACTATATTTGCAATTTCATAGAATATGAAAAGAAAAAATTATCATTTGAGAAACAATAATGACTCCACTATAAAAATAAATTTAAAAAACTATAAACTTTTATAATTCCATCTATAATAAACAATAATAGAATGTGAATATTAAAATACAGAATTAAAAATATTAAACCATTTTGAAGTTAACTTCCAAAAATAATAGATGATCTTCCACTTTAAAGGATGGTTTAAGGAAATATTTAGAAGAAAAAACTGTAAAACTTATACTAAAAAATATACAATGAAATTAAAATAAAATTAATTTGGTTAAAATATTTAATATTGAAAAAATTATAAAATTAAAAAACTCAGAAAATTGAAATATTGATAAAATTGAAAGTCCAAAAAATTGAAGACCCCATAAAGTTGGAAAAATTTTCTTTTTTTCTATAATGTTTTTTAATGTATGGAGATCGATGAAATAATGGGTGGACTAAAAATAGCATTAGGTTGGTAATTTTAAACTTCAATTTAATAAAATCAAATCTTTCAAAATTTATAGTTTTTGTAAAAATATCAGTAAGATAATTTTCTAGTTTGAAAAATTAGTGAAAAATATCAATTTCTTGTCTGGTCATTAAGGAAATAGTGTATTACATATTTTTTATTTTATCAGGAGTTATGTATATGGATTTAAGATAAGTAGATAACACTAGCATTATCACCAAGAATTATAATTTGAGTAAAGCTTAAACCAAAATGCATGAGTGTGTTTTTCATCCACAATACATTGTCACAACCACATTCACCTACAATATATTCTACTTCAGTATTGAAAAGTTTTAAAATGTTGTTTCTTACTAGACCATGAGACTAAAGCCTCTCTTAATAGATGAAATGATCAATAATTATATTTTCTATCTAACCTAAATTCTCCAAAGTCATAATTTGATAAACATTTCAGGATAAAATTATATATGAATGAATAAAATAATACATGTTCTAAAGTACATTTAAGGTATCAAAAAATAAATTTTACAACCATTAAATTTGATTCCTCTATATTATATTGAAATATCACACATAAGTATATTGAAAATATAATTTTTGGTTTAACTTTAATAAGATATATCAAATCTCTATTCATACTTCTATAAAGTTATCAATCTATTAATTTACAAGTTTCATCGAGATCAAGTTTGATTGAAGTTTCTACTAGTGTACGTATATTTTATACATTATCAAAACAAAATAATTTCAGTTTATCATTAATATATTTATCTTGAGTTAAAATATTTCCATCCAATTTTTATAAAATCTAAATAAATGAAAATTTTATGTTCTCCATTTATTCCCATTTAAAAATAATTTTTCATAAGATCAAAAAAATAATAAGGATATTTTTGAGTTGAAAAAAATATAGTCATCAATATATATTTTAACAACGATGGTTTATTTAAAAAAATTATTTATCAAAAGGGTAGGATCTGCACTATATTTAATTAAATTATTTTTGAGAAAATATCTGATAAGTCTACCATACTAAGATCTTATGATTTATCTATGACTATAGTGTGTTTCAGTAAGTTTAAATGATTTATCTAAAAATTTAATATCTTCAAAACCAGTAGGTTTTTTAATATACATTTTATCTTGAACATAACCATTGAGGAAATAACTTTTCACATCCATTTGAAATAATATAAAATTCAAATGATCTAAAAGGATAACAATACCATGATAGATTATAATCTAGTTACCAGTGTAAAAGTTTCACCATAGTCTTTAACATTTTATTTAAAACATCCTTTAACAAAAATTCTTGCATTATTTTTAATAATAATTTAACATTAATCACATTTTTTCCTACAAAACGTTTCTACACTAATTACCAAAATATCTGTAGGATGTTCCAATAAATTATAAACTTGGTTCCATTCAAATTTATTGAGTTATTTTTTCATGATGCTTATAAAACATTCATAACCTAAATCATCAATTTTTTTAGCACAAATTGTGATAGGAAATCATGATACTCAAATTGATTTATTTGGGAACTTCTAGTATTAACTAGTTGACTTGCACCACCAATAATATAATTGGAAGGATGATTCCTTAAGATAAACTAATTTTTGGGTAAAGTGGTAAGTTTATCTTTAAATAACTAATGTACATATTCTGTTGAAGTAAAATCTAGATACTTAGAATCTAATGGTCTTACTTCTTGATTATAAATAATGGGTAGTTGTAAATTGTATTATGGTAAATTAGTAGAAGTATTTTTGAAAACATCATTAAATTATGAATATCCAATAGCTTTATAAAACAATTATTAGATTCATAAAACATTATATGAAATATTTCATTAACAACATTTGTTCTTTTATTAAAAACTCTATAATCCTTAAAAGTTATAGAAAAGAAAATAAAAATTCCTTCATCATATTTTGGATCAAGTTTATGTTACTGGTATTTTATATTCAAGATGAATACATTACAGCAAAAACTATGAAATAGTAAATTATTGTCTTTATTCTAGTTCACAATGCATAAAAATTATTATTAAGAAAATCTCTTAGTGAAACTCGGTTTATTTTATAAGAAGAAATACTTGAATTCTCAATATAAAAAAAGACAAGTAACAAAATAATTAGTTAGAAAAGTTTGAGTTATTTTCTAAATAATTTCATTTCTTTGTTCAAACACACCATTTTTTGGTTGTATCCTAGGTGTATAATAATTATTTCTAGTACCTTTCATACTACAAAAAATTATAAATTTAGAGTTAAAAAACTCACCATTATGATCACATTGGAAAATACCAAAATTATTTTTTTTTCTCATTTTTAATAGAAGTTCAAAATTCATTAAAAATATTAAGAGAATCATAATTTCAAGTAAAAAAATTGACCCAAGTAAATCTAGGGTAATCATCAATAAATACACACACATAGTATTCTACTAAAATAAATTAATTTTTTTTATGATCAAATAAATCAATATGAACTAACCTTAAATCTTTAGTAGTTGAGATTTCAATTTTATATTTAAAATGAGACTTATGTTTCTTTATAAATTGATAAGTATTATAGACTCTTATTTAATTAAAATTATGTTCTATAAAATCCTTAAATTTTTCTTCGCTAAAATGTTTAGTTAATGTCTAAAATTTAGTGTATCTTAATATCTTATTCCATAACCAAGATAAGTCTCTGATTATACATAAATAAAGAAAATTTTTGGGAATTATTCATTCTATGTTGTGTTCATAAACATTTTCATGAATATCAATAAATAAAATAAATTTTCTTTAGAACTTTGAATGGTACATTTATCATTCCTAAAGTTCAAAAGATTCTCTCATCATATAACTGACTTATGATGACAAGGTTATTCTTTAATTCCTAAAACATAAAAAACTTTTTAAATTCATTATTTTAGTATAAAAGAAACATCACTCATTTTAATAATTTCACTCTATGCATTGTCTCCAAAAGTAACATTTTCTCCTTTAAATTTATTTAAATTTGAGAAATTTGAATTTCCTCTAAACATATGTCATGAAGAAACACTATCCATGTAAAATTTGTTTTATTTATAGTACTTAGATTATTATATTTTCTAAAAATAATTTTTCATTACTCAGAATATTTTACTATAATCGAAATATTTTTCTTCTTTCAATTCAATTATCTTCTAATTAAATGTCTAAATTTTCATTAACTTAATTAGCATTCCATGTGTAAAAATATTTCAATGTTTTATTTCTGATTATTTTGGAATACCTTCTTGAAATTTTACTTTTCATATTTAATTTAGTAAAATCAATCCAATATAAGCTTCCTTCTTACACTCATATAAAATTAATTCTGGTGATTCCTTCTTTTCTTACAATTATTTTCAATGATTGTTCTAGAAACTTATATAAACAACAGGCTTATTTATTCATCTTGAAATTTTATAAATTTCATTATTACATACATTTAAACCAATTTGACTTCAAGTTTTAAATTTCCTCTTTGAAATAATATTTTTAGATGTTTTAGTAAAATTATTAAAGATTTTGTAATTAAGTTTACCTAAAGTGGAAGAGAATGTTACTCTATTCTTATTTTTCTCTTTTTCAGCATCTCGTCAAAGTCTTATTTCATTTTGAATTTATATTCCAATTAGTTCGTCCAAATATATATTTTTCAAATTTTTAGTATCATTGATTTTTGTCCTCCTGGACTCCCATTATTTAGGAATAATATGAATATTATTTTCAGTGATTTCGTCTTAAAATAAATATTTTTCATCCAAATATTTTAAAATACTTGAAATATTTATAAAACAGTGATGCATTTGAGTGACTATGATAACCTATATTTTATTCCACCTTAATTCATGATTATCACATAAATATACACATAATAAAACCCCATAAGATCATGAGTCTTATAGTATTTGGGAAAATAGGAACATATAACATTAAATGGAATCATGGGTACAACATCATTGTTTAAAAAATCCAAAACATGCCCTTATAATTCATGGATCTTCTAAAACTGTAGAGGATTACATAGGTATGTACATAAGAAATGGTTTATCTATAAATTCCACTTAGATTATAAACAAATAATAACTTTAGTTAAAGTATTAAATGTGATCCAAGAGGCATATCAAGGTAGCATAAGTGGGGTGGAAATCATAATTTTGAACAATGAAGCATGATATAACATGGTAACATAAAGGAAAAATGGTAATGTGGAAAAAAAATATAATACATGAAATCATAAACATAATGGAAAATCTATTTTCAAATAAAAACAAAATTTAAAAAATATACCCATCACCATTTCAATTTCAACACAAGAAATTCCACTTCAAATGTCATGAAATCAATATGAACAATAAGGAATTATAGAAATTAGAATAATTAACCAGATACACATACCTCAAGAGCATAGAAAACCTAACCACCTTTGAAAATAGTGATTAGAAACCACAAGATCTACCTTAAGAAGATAAGGAAAGATTAGAGACTAAAAATGATTGATAGAAAACACAATCCAATTAATAATTCTAGTAAAAAATAGTATCATAAACACAAACAATAGATAAACCTGGAGGAAATATTACCAGGAGAGATTAAGCACCTAACCCTACTGATCAATCACTGAATGAATTGATCTGGATGAAATGAAGACACCCAAAATTTCCTAGGGTAGGATCTTTGGCTGAGAGGAGAAGGCATAAAAATAAAATGAAGCCTCAACGACCCACATTACACCTTAAAAATAGGAATTTAGGGAATTAAATAGTATGTAATCTTTTAAACATTATGAATGCATTTTATTTTATGTTACATTGAAAAATTAATCACATCTTTAATTAAAAATCAGACTTCACATTATACTACGTGTAACCCTTACACAACATGTAAATTCTCATGATGTGAATTAAAATCATGAAATGTGTCTAGATATAATTATATGTTAATAAATTCCATTACACATTGTATAACTACTCGTAGAATAGAAAAAAATGAGGGAAAATATGAAAATCCAAAAAAATCCTTGACTTCGTCATTATATGTATCCTCCCAATTCAGGGAAGAAAATACTTTCCCAACAAAAAAGGGAAACCAAAAAAATATCCAAATATACATAATAGAAAGGTAATGGGTTATTATATCTCCCCATAAGAGCATCAATTTTCTCCACAAAGATCTTAGGATCCTATATCCGAAAAAATATTAGCCCACTACTACTTCATCAACGACCCATGCTCCCACATATCGTGGTGATCGTGTCTGTACTTCCATATTACCCAGACAAGGGTAATAATTTTACCACATAGTATTGTATCCTAGATATCCATTATCTTAACAAAATGCTCAACCAAATTGGAATTGGTCTCAAGAACAATATCCTCTCATCTAATTACATGTGAAGGATATCGCATATACCTCCCCAACTAGGAATCACGAAATAAGTTTAATATATAAGTCAAGATAGATGGTAACAACAACTGATAGGCCACCCTACCTAGGCTCTAAATGATCTCAGATGGTCCCACAAACCATAGTGTTAACATACCCTTCATACCCAACCAACGATACCCCAAGTGAGGTGAATTTCTAAGAAATATTTGATCACCATCCTCAAACTTGAGTGGTCGACACCGATGGTCCTCATAAGATTTATGGTGAATGTGTTCTATGATCAAACACCCATGGATCTACTACACTACCTGTTTCATCTCCTAAACAACACTCATACCAACCAAGGACTACTCTCCCAACTCTATCCATCATAATGGCGGTCGACATAGGCACCCATACAAATCCTCAAAGGAAACCATCCTGATCAAACATGATATATATTATTGTAGAAAAACTCATTCAAAGGAATATTTATATCTCAATATACACCAAATTTAAGCAAAAAATCATAGAGAATATCCTTAAAAACCTAGATATCACTCTCTATTTGTCCATCCATCTGTGGATGATAAGTTGTGTTCAGTTTCAATTGAGAACCCACTTCCTCTTGCAAACCGTTCAACAATTTGGATTTAAACTTCAAGTCCATTTCAAAAAAAAACTACATAGGTAACTAATAAAGCTTCACAATATCTTGTACATAAAATTCCACAAGTTGTTTCCCTTTTACCATTTATTTTATTGGAAAAAATAAATGAATTTGTTGAGTCTGCTAAAAATAACCCAAATTACATCCTTTCCACTATGAGTTTTTGGTAAACCAATGAATAAATCCATGGAAATATCATCCTAATTACATATCAAAATAGGTAAAGGATGCAATAAACATATAGGTCTCTAGTGTTCTACCTTAAATCTGTGACAAGTGAGAAACCACAATACAAAATCGACAATTGACCACCTCATCCATGTCCACAAATACTGACGTCTCAAATCACATTACATCTTTATAGCCCCAGGTTGAATGAAACAACTAGACCAATGTCCAATATCGAGCAAATCCTTCCTTAATGGAAATGGAAAAAACAACCTACTCTAGAAGCACAAAGATCCAATAAGATACTAAGACAAATTGCATGAGGTCTCCCCACCATTTTGTATTTCTCATAAGCGTAGGATATTGATTCTTGTAATATTATCAAATCTAACTTACTCATCAAAAGATGAGTCAACTTTTATTGAATCTAAGGACACCTATCCACCAACATCCTTGACTCCCAAGCTCATTTTAGCAAACAAATTCATTATAGAGAACTGTTCAACTGATTTATTTATGGCTTGTGTCTGTAATTTTCTACTCAACACTTCAGCCCCCACATTACCTTTTATAGGGGTATATAAGATATAAAAATAAATGGTCTCAAGATACTCAACTAAGAATCTCTATTTCAAGCTTATATATCTTTGATTGAAAATATACTTCCTGATGTTTTGATCAAAATATACCATAAATCGATCTCTAAATAGATATTGACTTCACATTTTAAGCATAAGAATAATAGTTCACAACTCCAGATCAGGGGTAGGGTATTTCCTCTAATTAGGGAATAACTAGAATAATCCATAAGCCAAAACTTGTTTCCCCTACATCAATACACATCCCAGACATATAATAGAAGAATCAAAAAACACATAATAACCCAACCCTGGTTCTGTAAGAATAAAAATTAGTGTTGAGGTCATCCTCATCTTCAACACCTAAAAATGTTTCTAACACTTATAATTACACTCAAACTTTACACCATTTTATGTTAAATCTTTCATTGAAGATTCCATCTTAGATAAATCCCAAAACAAAAAATCTATAGTAACATACCAAACACAAGAATCTTCAAATATCAAACACCTTTATAGGATTATCCCAATAAATAACTGCCTACACCTTCTTAGGATCAATTAAGACACCCCTATCAGATATTAATTTCCCCATAAACTTCACTTCTTAGATCCATAACACACACTTGTAAATATTACCATATAGAGGATGTTCCATCAAATTTTAAATAATGATATCCAAATGGTATCTATACTCCTCATCTTTCTTAGAGTACACCAAAATATCATCTATGAACACATAGAAAAAGAGTCCAAGATTCAATGAAGGATTCAATTCATCAAATATGTGAATACCAATGGAGTGTTAGTGAGTTTTAATGGCTTGACTAGAAACTCAAAATGTCTATATCAACTTTTAAATGCTTTCATGGCTATATCCACTTCTTGGACCCTCAACTGGTGGTACCCCGATCATAATTCAATCTTAATAAACCAAAAATCCATGCTCAACTGATAAAAGATATCATTAATTTGGGTTAAAGGATATTTTTTATTAAAGGTCACCAGATTCATCTTCTAATATTCAATAAAAGTCTAATAGTTTGGTATTACTTATTAGAAAAGAGTATAGCTGAAGCCTATAGTGACATGATAGGTTGAATAAATCCCTTCACCTACAAATCCTCAATCATGACAATTGGTTCCACCAACTAATCAGGTTCCATTTGATAGGATGGAATTAAAATGGGAATAATACTAGGTAATAGGTCAATAGTAAACTCAACCTTTCTCTATGGTGGAAAACTAGAAAAATTATAAATAAAGACCTCAGGTTACACACACAGCAGAAACATGTAGCTGACCACCCAAAAATGGGACAACTTAATCAATAATAATTTTTTAAAACTGGATTGAGATTAAAGCAGTATAAGAAACAACTAGCCTTGCCCTTACCAATCTAAAGCCCCACTCACTAAGAAAAACATGAGTGACCCTATCATTAGATAAGAACTATAGATGTTAGTGATAAAATTCTATTTATTATATTATGTTAATAATCTAGTCCATGTCGATGATCAAGTAAAATGTTTCATGATCAATCACTAAGAAGTCCCAAACCACCTCAAAGTCACATATCACCACCCGACATATGGGACATTTAAAATATTGTTTGTACCTCTTTCCAAAATGTGTAGAAAGATCCAACCAGAATGACATATGCTCCGAATGAAATCCCAACACTTCAACAAACTTTGGAGATATAAAATAATGAGTAGCACATGTATCAAAAAAAATATGAAACAATGGAAGATGAAATAAACATCGTGCCTCTAAAAATAGCTATCCCTTATATAAATTCCTATAACGTAAACTCTTCTACATGAAGTTATATAAACATAGAGACAAGGAAATTCCCATTATCATAATAATAATACCCAACACCCTTGGAAGCATCAACATGAACCTGAGACCCCTTAGTGAAGGTGAATCCCACTTTACTACCTTGGTACCTCTTATTTCAGAAATGCTTCATATGGCCAAGTCACCCACAAATATGGAAAGTTCTAGTAGTATCTACACATTGAGGCATGGTATGAATATTTCTCCCACACTAGTAGAAAATAACATCTTGATTCTCTATAGAATCCCTTAAAACTTGTCATTCATAAAACGTACCACTCTTGAGCTTTCTTTTCTGAACAGAAGAAGCACCCTGGCTTACTGCTGCACCCATTAAAGCTCTACCCAAGCATGTCCTCCTAGTTATGTCTTCCTCAACCAGAGATGATTTATGCACTACCTACATAATGGTCAGAGGGAGAAGAAGAACAAGAATTGACCTAACATCATCCCTCCACCCCATCTAAACCCTCTAACACTTTAGTTAATCATTGGTGACAAGCACTACTGCCAGAAGAACCAACTCATCAAAGTGGGTTGAGTACTCTATAATGGTAAATTCCACCTACTCCAACATTAAAAACTTTAGAGTCTTTTCCTCATATAAAGTCTTAGGATAAAACTGATTATTAAAGATATTCTTGAAAGAAACCCAAGTAAGACCTTCATGCAACTTAGACTACACTATTGAGTCTCAATAACTTATTCCTATTACATTGAGCATATACATGGAAAACCCCACCTGGGTATCCTTTGAAGTCTTGAAAATGTTTAAGATCCACTCAAACTGTTCAATCCACTCCTCTTACTCTCTTGATCCATTGTCACTATAGAAGACGGATGGATGTTTCTTGGTAAATTCTGAACTTTGATCCATTTCCTATCCTAGGTTCACTATGCCCATTGATCCTAGAGTATTAATTGTATGGGTCAATGATTCAACCAAAGAAGTATCCACTATAGGATACTCATATAGAACCTTCTTTACGAATTCCCCTCTTATATTTGGAAGAGAAGTTCTATGATTCATTTTCTATTAAACACAAAACAATAACCAATCATCCTTGATAAAATTACAAATCCATTAAACTAAAAACAAGAATCCAAAACCATACTTTAAAATAAAAATATTTTAAAGTAGTTTTATGATTCTATAACAAAATTCCAACACCTTATGAAAATAATAGATTCATCTAAGAAAACTCCCCACATAGATTATTCAAATGAACTTACACACACCAATTCCTCAGACATTGTAGATAAGTTAATTTAATATAATTACAATAAGATTTATTGAAATTATCTTGTATAGTCTATCTTAGACATAGTAAATATTTTTTTGACCACCCATGGAAACTCGGATTCATTAATGGGAGTAAACTATCCCAGAGCCTCTTCTATACCTACGATATTAATTCTAACAATCCTACTCTTGTATACCCAAGACACTAAAACAACTCATCTAGTGCCGATACACTTCAAACTAAGTATGGGTTTGATTACAAATTGTAACACACCTAATCGGGTCAACCAGACCAGTCCTCCAAGTTATCCCATCACAATGTGGGGTAAAGCCAAGATGAAAAAAAATAGTCTCATATATAAAAAAAACAAGACATACAACCAGAGTAAAATGTAGAAAAAATAGGAGATACAGCTGAGAAAAACTAGATAAACCATAAAAAAGAGAATTATATACAAAAAAGTTCTCAATGTGAACAAACATCACCTCCAAAAAATCCCAAAACAAAATATAAATGTAAAGAGAATATTGCATGAAATATAATTCTTTTCCCTTTACCTAAATCCTACCAAATGAGGTCTACATCCACCCATAGGAAGAAGTAGTTTATGAGAAACATACACCAGTAGGATACCACAAAAATATCAATACAATTTATAATACCAATAAAAAAAGTAACATCTTTAAAACAAAATAGTTTTATAGTCATTTTTATAAATAAATCAATTTGAAATCCTTTTTCAAACAATCCTTGAGTTTTCAAAAATTTCATACCATGTTTTCCAAATCCAGAAACAAGTAGGTAAATATACTGAAATAAAAATATACATGTGATTCAATATCCATGGAATAAACTATCATGTAATAAATGACCAAAAATAAAAATTCCCCTATCATTTGGAATATAGCCTATGGAAAAATACATACTAGACACTCACAATCCAAAAATGCATAAGGTTTGATCTATATAATATCAAGTTCTATCATAGACCATCGACAAATAATAGGTTACCTCCTAGTGGCGTCACACACAATAAGGCTACCCATATATATATATATATATATATTAACGTGATCTTGGTTCCCATTGTGTAATATTTATCAATTTAATTGTTTAAAACCATGCTCACATTTTCATAAAACAATTTCAAAGAAAACCCATTATTCTTCAAGGTTTGACAATCTATTTCCCATTTCTAATCAAGGAGATTACTTTTTCAAAGAAAATCCCCTTTTGTATTCTAACCCATTGACTTTTCAATTTCAACACATTTTATTCAACTTAAAGTCTCAAGAAATACTTATGATAACAAGTAATTTAAAAAATTATAACAATTGAATAGATCCACCTACCCTGAGAACATAGAAAAACTAACAACCTTTTCAAATAGGGATTCGAAACTACAATATCTACCTTTGGAAGAAAATTCATTACTAGATACTAAAAATGATTTATAGAAAATTCCTTATTATTACCAGTCCTTATAAAAAAAATTTCCACAACCACAAATAAGAAATAACATGAGAGTGAGGATTACTTATAGAAAAGAAGCATTTAACCATACTGATCATTCATGGATCAAATTGATTTAGACAAAAGGAATATCCCAAAAATCACTTTGGGTAAGATCTATGGCTGAGAGAAAAATATAAAATAAAATGAAGAATCAACCACCCCCATGGAACCCTAAAAACTAAAACTTAGGGAATTACATTGTGGGTAATATTTTACACATCGTGAATCCCTTTTAAATTAAGTTATATTGAAAATTTTATTGCCTTTTTCATTAAACCTGGACATCACATTACATAATGTGTAAACACTGCATGACATTGAAATTTTCATACTATGAATTCAACTCACGATATAATTTTTCATGGAATTAAACATAATTAAATCCTATTACATGTTGTGTAACTACCCAGTAAATAGGAGAAAATATGAGGAAAATCGAAAAAACCCAAAATACCCTGACTTCCCCATTACAGGTATCCTCCCAATTCAGGGCTAGAAATACTCACCCAATGAAAAAGGGAAACCAAAAACAAATATAATAACATAACTGATGTAAAGGTAATGGAGAGTTACACCAATAAATTGATGGGAAATATAATTATGGGCACACTCATCACTTTCATATCATGTACATGCATAAGTGTTCCATATATATCATACACCATAAGGATTTTTTCCATAAATTTTAACCATATGATTAAGGAGTTCAGTTAAAAACTTGTAAATACCCAGTCAATTAAATATATTTTCGTCTAATTTAATACCATAGAGTGTAAATGGATATGGGTATTCACTATACATGTTTGTAATGGAAAATCATAGTATAATATAGACAACATAATGGTTGTAGATAAAGGTTTATAGAAAGGGGTTAATGGAAAAAAAAGGGGTCTATCATTACTTTGGAATCATAATGATAGTAAAATGGATGCGTAAAAAACATATCACAAATAGAACAATTGGAAATAAAATTGAATTACAGAAATATGGTTCTTGAATCAAGAAGATAATGACAGGATACCTTACCTTGAGAGGTGCTTATAAATGCTTGGGAGGAGCCTATTAAGTGATTTTGGGAACCCTGGGATGGATCTAAAGAGGAAATGGTATAATAGATTTATGATTAAATAGTTTTGAGTGAATATTAATAAGATGTTTGGTGGGTTTATATACAAAAAATAGATGAGAATTATTTATTAATATCCATTCATAGATTTTGAACTCTATCAAATTTTATTCAAAACCACAAACCATACCATGTATTCTTTTCATTATTTCTAACAAATAAGAGTTTTTTTAGTAATTTTATATGGTTAAGAATATAACTCATTAAAATAATTACCTTGGTGATGTGGAAGTGAGGCATGTTTGTAAATAATTGATTTTAAAACCTAAAAATATAATATTGGTTTTGGAGGATTCATTAAAGATTTATAAAATTAATAAAATATCCTAAAAACACGTTATTTTAAAGGGAAAATATATATTTAGTCATGGATATCGTTTATGGAATATATTAAATCACTTTTTTGTCATTATTATTTCATAATACATACCATATCTTTATAACATATTTAATTTTTACCTGAAAATTTGGTCGTCTTAGAAAATTATAAAAAATAAAAAATTGATAAATTATACATGATGATTTAAAAAATAATGTTTATTTTATCAAAATAATTATATAAATATGAGAATTTACATGTTTGAATCAAAATACCCATTTATTATAAAATACTAGATTTTGAAAATAAAAGTTTCATAACCCTTATTAAAATTTATATTTGATAACATAAAATTAAATGATAATTTTTATTTAATAAATATTATTTCTTAATAATTTTTTTTAAATATAATTTATCTCAAAAAAATATTGAATTCATAAAAAATATTGACTTGATTGAAATAAAATATTTCTAGAAAATGTAATTTTTATTTCAACTGATCAAAATCTAATTTTTACCGAACTTATTTAGTAATAATAAAAATGAGAAATATAATCATTATTTTATTAAAAAAAAGTTAAATAATCATATTTTTGGGGTTGAGATACATATCAAATTATAACAATAGTGAATTATCTATGTGTAAGATGTACGATAGTTATATTTTTAGGGGTGGTTCAATGAACATGGTATGGTAAATAATCTCGATGAGATTAAGCATCCCTGTAAATAGTTTCTCTCATGATTTAATTACTATATATCAGCTTGGTTTTAGTTAAGGGAAATTCCTAGTGATGTTATCTCCCTCGAATCTCTAATAAGTGGGATTTTGTGGGTATGATCTTACTATTGAAGGCCATCACTTCCTTTATCTATGTCAAATGGATTTTATTATAGACCTTAATATACTAATCATAATGGTCACTATAAAACTTTTATATTATCAATTGTTATAATGATAAAAGGTATTTTAAAATTGAAAAATCATATAATGGACTAAAATAACAACATTAGTGTATGTTGTTTCTATAACTACATTACTCGTTGTAGAATTTAATCATTGAAAGAGGAATTTAATTTATAAAATTTAATACCACTAAATTATTCCCCCTTTAAAAATTTTACCCTCAAATTTTTCTTTTCACACCCAAAAATAGATTATAGTATTTTTTTTTAATCACCTCTTCTGATTCCCATGTCTCATCCTCAAACATAGTGTTTCTCCAAAACACATTACCATGTGTTCTGTCTGGTTTTGTAAAAAATTGTCTCCAAAATCTAAGATCTTCACTGGTTGATCCTTACATGAAAGATAATAATCCAATAGTAATAAATTTGGATTTAGTATATGTGAGGGGTCTGGTATGTACTTCCTCAATAGGGATACATGTAACACATCATATAATTTAGATAGTTTAGGTTGGATTGCAGCTGATAGGTCAATTCTCTAATGAGATCAAGGATCTTAAAGGGGATAATATATCCTAGACTAAGATTTTTATTATTCACAAACCTCATGAATTTCTGCCAAAATAATATACAAAGGAACACTTTATCTCTGACCTCAAACTACGTGTCATAATGATGATTATTGGTATATCTTTTTTATCAACTTTTTAATGATTTCAAATGACACTAAATAGTTTTAGCCATGTTTTCTATCTCTTAGATAACATCATATCCCATTAGCATCCACTTTCCAACATCATCCCAACATGTTGGAATCTAACACATCTTCCCCTACAGAGCCTCATAAGGATCCATTTTAATACTATAAAAGAAACTATTGTTATATGAGAAATACACTAGGGGATTTTGTTGATCCCATCATACTTGGAAGTACATTAACATGATCTCATTATATCTTATATAGTTTTATTTGTTCTTTTAAATAGACCATCTTTATGAGGGTGATAAGTAGTTTGAAACTCATTTCTGTATCCAAATCTTACTAAAGGCTTCTCTAGAACCCCTAGGTAAACCTTGAATCTCAATTTAATACCACAAAGAGTGGAACTCCATATGGTCTTACCACTTCCCATATGTATATCATAGTGAGTTAGTCAATAGATGAATCTTCATTGATAGAAATGAAATGTGTTAACTTGGTCAGGTGATCGGCTACCATCCATATGGTGTTATTACTTTTAAGGGTGTTGTGGAGACCAATGATGAAATCTGTCATTATGTTTTCCCATTCCCATATTGGTATAGGAAATGGTGGCACCATAACCTTACAATTTTTTCATTTGGCCTTGACTTGGTGGCATACAAATCATTAGGATACAAACTTTACAATCTCCAACTTCATGTTATTTCACAATAAGTTTTTCTTCAAATCTCTATACATCATAGTTCTTCTATGTTGAATAGAGAAGGATGGGATATGTGCATCATCCAAAATTTTCTACTCTAGTTATGTAAAGACCCGTAAATTTCAAGGAAACTTCTTTCTTAATTTTCTTTGGAATTTTACAAGAACGCAACCTCTGACGGCACCTGATTCCAAGGCCCAGAGTGCCCGGAATCATTTTCCGAAGTTTGGCTCGGGTACGTTTAGTGAACTGCCGAGCGGGTTTTTCTAACATTTGAACCGGTGCCTGGAATGGAATTCCGAGGGCACCGATGGAATCGCAGCACTGGTATTTACTTAGAAACGCCTCTTCCGGAGTTGCGTTTTCTTGGGTGTAGTTTTTAATTTTTGGGCTTAATGTTAAGAAATAGAATAATTTGTACGACAACTTTATTTTATTTCACTGAAAGCCACGTGAAATCCACTTAAAGCTGCTTAAGCTGAGTTGTTGCGAATAGGGTGCAATCTAAAAATATCCTACCCCCTTGGTAGGATATTTGTGGGGTGGGGCCGGCACGAGCCCCACCGTTTCTTTTCCGCTAAGTAACGCACCCGCGAAAACCCGTCATTATGAAAGTCAACTGACGCGTTTTCTTAATTTCTTAACACACAAATTAATTGGGTGGTTTTCTTCGTTGAATTAATTCTATGAATTAATTTATTTGTTTCTTAACCTGTCTGAAATCCGTTGGCATAATAATAAAATAAGACCAACACACGAATTCTGGAAAAATGCTCGTTGAGAGGATTTTACGAACCTCAAGTTCTTCATCCTCCTTCTCGAAGAATGCGAAGAACGCGAAGAACGTGAAGAATGCGAAAAACGCGAAGACCTCTGTCACCCTCGGAGATTGAAGACTCTTCATCCGAGACGTTCTTCCCCACCCTGATCTCCGGTCACCAACTGCTTGAGGTAAGAGATTTCGGGTTTCTTTTAAAACATCTTTTTGGTTTAAAACAACAAACAGATTTAATTATTTATAATTAAATCTGTTGTTTCTTGGTCCTCAGAGTTCGTCGACGCAACACTGGATACCACGACGATGCAACAATCCCCTCCTTCTGCGACGATCAAATCCGCGAAGAACGCGCGTGTGACACTTGACAAAGTAGGGATTTTATTTGAATGTTTTATATTCCCGTGATCGTTTCTTTTAAAATACAGAACCCGGTTTCATAAGAAAAATTTTAATTTATTAAAATTTTTGTTTGATATGTTGTTTATTTCTCCTGATTGTTATCGCCTAACGCGGAGGGTGCGGGCCAAACAAACACGGCCCGACAAACCTCCGTAGTTCTTCATTGTTGTGCGGATTTGGCGGACGACGACAAAACGTGCCGTAGAGGCGATTTAATGATCCCGCAGTGAAGAACGGAACCCGGGAGGAACAGCGGCGCAGAAGGGAAGGAAAACGGACCACCGGAGCAACTCCGGGGGCCCGTGGAAGCTACCGGCGGCGCGGGTCAGCGGCGCGGTGGCCAGCGGCCGCGCGGGTCCGGCTCACACGCACGGGACGCGGAAAAATCCGCGTCCGTTGACTCAAGAGTGGCCCCACATGGGCCGCGGCTTCTTCATCCCGCGGGGGCATCGCCCCGCGGCTCCCTCGGTCGGTCGCTCGGCCGAGCCGAGTCGGGCCGGTCTGACCGGCCGGGTCGTGCCCTGGTCGGACCAGGTCGCACCGAACCGGGTCCGACCGGGACCCAGTTCGGGTCGACCCGGTTCGGGCTGACCTAGGGGGGGTTGGGCCGGGTCGGTCCGGGCCTAGACCCCCCGTCTTCGGACCGTTTTCGGTCTTTTCCCATATCTTGAGCTACGGGCCTCCTAACGACGCACCGTCAGCGGAAAGGTGATACTTGGATCGAGTTGGTCGTTTCGGTATATTGCACTCAAGGTTTCGGAAGACTTTGGGTTCGGCCGGGTTGGTTCGTACACGAAACCAACCGGGCCCTCGGAGCGGAAACACTCATATCTTGAGCATCGGACATCTGATTGACATGCCGTTGACTTTGTTGAATTCCTCTAAATGAGACGGATCTTTTGGCATACTCCGCCCGAGGTTTGGACGTAGGTGGTGTACGGTCGGGTTGGTTTTTCCTTAAAAACCAACCAGGCCCTTGGGACAAAAAAGCCAATAACTCTCAGACCGGGCGTCCGATTGACGTGATGTCTGTGACGTTGAGTTCCTGTTGACGATACGGAACTTTTGGATACATCAACTTCGGACTATGTGTCAGTTGATGTATCAGCCTCTCGGCTCGTGGAGCGGACCCTCCCGAACGAGCTTGCTGTGTGCGGGAACCCTAGAGATGGCTGTGACTGCTACTGTGACTACGACGACGACTGTGCAGAGATCCACAGTGGACTGCGACGACGACTGTGCAGAGAACCTCAGTGGACTGCGACGACGACTGCACTCAGCGATCCTATGTGGATCAGTGCTATAGATCTTGTGTGGATCTGATCCTGTGTGGGTCAGTGCTCAGCGGTTACGTGTGAGCCAGCGCCTACAGGTCCTGTGTGGGACCGATCCTGTGTGGGTATTTGCGGGGGTTAGTTACCTATTGATCCTGTGTGGGTCTGATCCTGTGTGGGTCATTTTGGGGGGTTAGTACTTATCGATACTTTGTGGGTCCGACGACTTAGATGGATCAGTGATCATCTTTATCGTCATCTAAACAAGTATACATGTGTGAGCTGAATCCTATGTTACTCTCCTTTGTGGATTGTGTTGAACTATCCTGTGTGGATTTACTGTTTACTCTCCTTTGTGGATTTCATTGTGCTATCCTGTGTTGATTTACGTTTTGCTTTCCTGTGTGGATTGGGTTGTGCTTGGGCTCGGGTGTTGGAGCCGAAAGAGAATTGATGACTTAGGAATATGTATGGGCATATACCTAAGAAGTTTCGGTTGTTACTTCGTGGTTGAATCTTTCTTTTTGGTTTATCCTCTGTGGATTTCGGGAGACCTTCAGGGGTCTCAGGGTCCCTACTGAGTATCTTATACTCAACCCTGCATGGGCTATTCCCGCACTTCGTTGTGTTGGTTGAAGACGACGAACAGCGCTGATCGTGGTGGAGGCTTGCGGAGTAGGACGGTACTTGGAGGTGGACCACTGGGCGGGACGTACTCGGAGCGAACGGCTGGACCGAGGAGTTGTGGAGGCTATCTGTACCCACCCTTCAGGTGGGACTTCCAGAGGATGGCTCGACGCTGCGGCTTTTCTTTTCAGTTGCTATTTTTCCCTTCAGTTGTACTTTATAGTTGGGCTTGTATTTCCAGCCCCTTTTACTTTCAGCACAGCTTGTTATAGTTTTTACTTAGTGTTTTCTATTTCCACTCGCTTACTCTGTGGTGGTTGTTTACTTTACAAAGGCAATGCCTTCCCTGTTTATCGGGATTTACGCCTTGGTGCTAGTCGCCAGCCCCTGGCCTACGGAAGGCAGGCTTGGGGTAGTCACGGCATGGGCCCCGAGGACGGGTCGTGACAAATTGGTATCAGAGGGGTCGGTTCTACCACAGACTCTAATATTTCATCTATGTGAATCAATAGTGTTAAGCGTTTTGAGTGTGGTTATCAGTCCAGGGAGCCTAGTGTTGGTGTGGCAGCCGACGTATCCGTACACCAGGACCCTAACTTCTGATTTCTGACTTAATGCACGAAAACATTGATTGCATGTGTGTTTCAAGTTTTCGTTGTGATTACTTGTGTCAGCTCACCAAGTATACTGTTCTGACCGTGGCGCACCTGTTTCCTTTTCAGGATGGCCCCACGATGGTAGCCAGCTAGGGTTCTGAGAGTCGAGCATGATGACAGCCCGCCGAGCGATGAGGCCTCGGTACAGGGCCCGTTGACAGTAGAGGCACCGGCGGTACCTCTACCCGCCGGGCCCCTGATGCTCCCAGCACCGACCGCTGACGATGCACGTCGCCTTGGAGCTCTTCACGAGTTCCAGCACCAGCGACCACCCAGGTGTCGTGGGGAGACGGATCCCCAGGCAGCCGAGGACTGGCTGGAGGCAGTCGTTCGAGTTTTCAGGCTAGTGAGGACACCAGCAGACCTCATGGTGATCCTCGCAGCGAGCCTACTGCACGCAGCAGCAGGCCGATGGTGGAGCTTGATGCTCCATGTGCACGACGAGGCATCCCTTCTCTGTACGGACATCGAGAGCCTCTTCCGCTCAGAGTTCGTCCCGGCCACCCTCCGTGCGGTGCGCATCCAGGAGCTTCTTCAGCTACTGAAGGGTAGCTTGACGGTCGCCCAGTACGCGGTGAGGTTTATCGATATTTATCTCTACTTGACCGACATGGTATGGGACCCCTTCTTCCGGGCCCAGACCTTTGATCAGGGTTTGAGACACGAGATCAGGGCATCGCTGATCTCCCTCAGCATTCCGACTCAGGCAGGAGTACTGGAGCGAGCCCTTCTGGTCGAGAGTTTTCTTGCTGAGACTTCTCCAGTAGTGAGACCTACCACAGGGCGGCAGGTAGCAGAGTCTTCGGCAGCAGGTAGCCGACGGATGACTCCTGGGTCCAGGCAGACTAGACCTTCCGGCAGACGACCTCGGGACACTAGCTCAGCAGTGCGGGGCACACAACACGGAGCCAGTCTTTTGAGAGGCAGGCAGTGCTACGCATGCGGCGAGCAGGGCCACATGGCTCGTGACTGCCCGACCCGTCGTGCCGATGAGCAGCAGACGGTGGAGGGGCCACCCAGGAAGAGGTAGAGGGTCGATCGTGGCGGTCCACAGGGAGGAGGAGGACGAGGCAGAGGAGCTGGCCGAGCAGCAGGTGGTGGGTGACACTTTGAGGCTCTGCCACCACCACCACCAGGAGGTCCGCCCCGACCACAGGGATCTGGCGGGCAGAGATATCCACAGCTCCAGGCAGCAGATTCCTATGACTACAGTGCTCCAGAGATGATTCGAGGTATGATCTGTGTCTATTCCACCCTTGCTGCAGTTCTTATAGACACAGGAGCAAGTCACTCTTTCATAGCCACTGCCCTTGTTCGGAGCTCGGAGATTCCGACAGAGCCGTTGGCTCGATCCTTACGGCTAGAGACTCCTACGGGAGTAGACTCGATGATTAAGCACTGGTGCCGGCAGTGTGAGCTTACTCTAGGAGGCGAAAGATTCGGCTGGGGTCTTCTTGTAGCGGCATCGAGGCCTTACGACGTCATCTTGGGCATGGATTGGTTATCTACAGTCCATTCTCAGATTGACTGTTTTAGGCGCAAGGTGCGATGTTTGCGCACCGACGGGAGCAGGTTCACCTTCACCAGCGAGAAGGGAGCCTTCACAGCATAGGATGGACTTCCGTAGAGGAGAGGACAGCCCATCACTCATCAGTTGGCTAGTCTCATCCTAGGAGCAGCGGACGTGCAGAATTCTAGTTTTCCTGCAGTGGTGGATCAGTATGCGGACGTCTTTCCCGACGACGTTCCAGGGCTACCACCTCGCAGAGAGGTACACTTTTACATTGATCTGTACCCCGGGACAACCCTTATTTCGACTCAAGTGTATCGGATGGCCCTCGCTGAGCTTCGAGAGCTACGGGTACAGTTGGAGGACTTGCAGGGCAAGGGATGCATCCGACCCAGTGTTTTACCCTGGGCTTCCCTGATATTGTTTTCCAAGAAGGTGGACGGGAGCTTGTGACTGTGTGTCGACTATCATCGCCTGAACCAGGTAATAGTGAGGAACAAGTATCCGCTACCGAGGATTGATGACCTCTTCGATCAGCTCAAGGGATCACGGTGATTCTTGAAGATAGACCTCAAGTCAGGCTATCATCAGCTCAGAGTTCGAGACGAGGATGTGCAGAAGACGGCCTTCAGGTGTCTGTATGGCCACTATGAGTTCTTGGTTATTCCATTCGGCGTAACCAATGCTCCAGTAGTGTTCATGAGCCTCATGAACAGGATCTTCCAGCCATACCTCGATCGATTTGTCGTGGTCTTCATCGACGACATTTTGATTTACTTGATGACTGAGTAGGAGCACGCCTACCACTTGCGGGTTGTGATGGACACACTCCGAGAGCACCAGCTTTATGGAAAACTCTTGAAGTGTCAGTTCTGGTTACGTGAGGTCCACTTCTTGGGGCACGTAATTTCTGAGGCGGGAGTTGCAGTGGATCCCGCGAAGATCGAGGCAGTGCTAGCTTGGGATCCACCCAGGAGCGTGACAGAGGTGCGGAGTTTCTTGGGTCTAGTCGGATACTATCGGAGATTTTTACCGGACGTGTCCAGAGTTGCAACGCCACTCTTAGCTTTGACGAAGAAGGGGAACCCTTTGTGTGGTCAGACAGATGTCAGCAGAGCTTCCGGGAGCTGAGACAGAGATTGACCAGTGCACATATCCTGAGGTTGCCTGAGGAGGGAGTTGGATATGTGGTTTTCTGCGATGCATCAGGGACCAGACTCGGATGTTTCCTGATGCAGGATCGGTCCGTGATTTCCTATGGATCACGTCAGTTGAGGCCGCATGAGTATAACTACACCACACATGACTTGGAGTTAGCATCAGTGGTCTTCGCACTGAATACATGGCGGCACTATCTGATGGGCGAGCGCTTTACAGTCTTTTCTGACCACCAGAGTCTCAGTTACATCTTCTCCCAGAAATACCTGAACCTGAGACAGCGTCGATGGCTCGAGTTCCTCCAGGACTATGACTTTGAGATAGTCTATACTCCTGGGAAGGGGAACGTAGTATCCAATTCCCTCAGCAGGATGACGGGCATTCAGCTACTTGAGGAGGTGACAGAGTAGCTAGCCGCCTTGCAGATATCCTTCGTTGATAGAGATGGAGAATCCTTTCTTCAGTCTCTCACAATAACCTCTCCACTACTATAGCGGGTCAGAGAGGCACAGTGTGGGGACGCTGACTGTGAGACGCGGCGTGCACAGATATCCTCAGGATAGGCACTTGATGGTTTCTCCCTTTGGGCAGAGCACGACGTCCTTTTCAGAGGACGTACCATGGTACCAGTCGCTTTACGAGAGGAGGTTCTGAGAGAGTTTCACACTTCTCCTTTGGAGGTACATCCTGGAGTGGCGAAGATGTACTAGGATCTCAGACGACAGCACTGGTGTCCGGGCATGAAGAAGGTTATGGCAGAGTTTGTTTCTTGATGCCTCACCTGCCAGCCGGTGAAGGCAGAGCACCAGGTACCAGCAGGCTTGGTACAGCCCTTGGAGGTACCAGAGTGGAAGTGGGACGGGATATCTATGGACTTTGTGAATGGAATTCCACGCACTTCCAGAGGTCATGACTCCATTTGGGTGATTGTTGACCGACTCACCAAGTCGGCTCACTTATTACCCATCAGAGAATAGGGCTCAGTGGAGAGCTTGGGGAGTCTCTATGTTCAGGACATTGTACGGCTTCACGGAGTGCCATCATCTATCGTCTCTGATCGAGATGCTCGCTTTACTTCCCGGCTTTGGAAGGGGTTGCAGGAGGCGTTCGGGATGCGTCTACGTCTAAGCACCGCCTTTCACCCTCAGACGGATGGTCAGACGGAGAGGACCATTGAGACTCTCGAGGACATGCTCTGCGCATGTGTCCTCGACTTTGGTCGCAGCTGGGAGGATCACCTACCCTTGGTGGATTTTGTGTACAACAACCGTTACCACTCCACCATCGGGATGGCCCCATACGAGGCATTGTACGGCAAACCTTGCAGATCTCCTTTGTGTTGGATAGACCCTGGGGAGTCAGCCCTTGTGGGACCAGAGATGGTCCGGGCCACGACAGAGAAGGTTCAGGTCATCCAGGAGCTGATGAGGACAGCTCAGAGCCAGGAGAAGTCATATTCTGACAAGAGGCGGAGGCCATTAGAGTTCAAGGATGGCGACCACGTCTTCTCGCGGGTCTCACCTTGACGTGGTTTACGGAGATTTGGCCAAGGCAGCAAGTTGTCTCCACGCTTCATCAGACCTTTATAGGTCCTCAGCAGGATTGGCGAGGTGGCTTATCGCCTGGCTCTACCACCTCAGTTGCATCGGATGCACGACGTCTTCCACGTATCTCAGTTGAGGAGATACGTGCACGACACGACGCATATCATTGACTATGGGGAGGTGGACGTTGATGATGGGGCAACTTTTGCGGAGGTCCCAGTGGAGATCGAGGTTTGACAGGAGCGGGTCCTACGTGGACGATCGATTCCTCTAGTGCGCATCAGATGGCAGCACGGGAACCTTCAGGAGAGCACTTGGGAGCGGGAGGCTCAGATGTGTGCTCAGTACCCACATTTTTTCCCCTAGTTTTTGATGTATCTTTATAGGGATGTAATGACCTGAGGTGGGAGTAATGTAAAGACCCATAAATTTCAAGGAGTTTTTTTCTTAATTTTCTTTGGAATTTTACAAGAACTCAGCCTCTGACGGCACCTGATTCCGAGGCCCGGTGTGCCCGGAATCATTTTTCGATGTTTGGATCATGTACGTTCAGTGAACGGACGAGTGGGTTTTTCTATCTTTTGAACCGGTGTCCAGAATGGAATTCTGAGGGCACCGATGGAATCGTAGTGCCGGTATTTGCTTAAAATGCCTCTTCCAGATTTGCGTTTGCTCGGGTGTGGTTTTTAATTTTTGGGCTTAAGTTATGAAATAAAATAATTTGTACGACAACTTTATTTTATTTCACTGAAAGCCACTTAAAGCTGCTTAAGCTGAGTTGTTGTGGATAGGGTGCTATCTAAAAATATTCTACCCCCTTGGTAGGATATTTGTGGGGTGGGGCTCGCACGAGCCCCACCATTTCTTTTCCGCTAAGTAACGCACCCGCGAAAACCCGTCATTATGAAAGTCAACTGACGCGTTTTCTTAATTTCTTAACGCACCAATTAATTGGGCGGTTTTCTTCGTTGAATTAATTCTATGAATTAATTTATTCGTTTCTTAACCAGTTTGAAATCCGTTGGCATAATAATAAAATAAGACCAATGCACGACTTCTGGAAAAATGCTCGTTGAGAGGATTTGACAAACCTCAAGTTCTTCATCCTCCTTCACGAAGAACGCGAAGAACACGAAGAACGCGAAGAACGCAAAGAATTCTGTCACCCTCAGAGATTGACGATGCTTTATCCGAGACGTTCTTCCCCGCCCCGATCTCCGGTCACCAACTGCTTGAGGTAAGAGATTTCGGGTTTCTTTTAAAACTTCTTTGTGCTTTAAAACAACACAAGGATTTAATTATTTATAATTAAATCTATTGGTTCTTGGTCCTCAGAGTTCGTCGACGCAACACCGGATACCGCGACGACGCGACGATCCCTTCCTTCCGCGATGATCAAATCCGCGAAGAACGCACGTGCGACACTTGACGAAGTAGGGATTTTATTTGAAGGTTTTATATTCCCGTGATCGTTTCTTTTAAAATAAAGAACCCGGTTTCATAAGAACAATTTTAATTTATTAAAATTGTTGTTTGATATGTTGTTTATTTCTCCCGATTTTTATCGCCTAACGTGGAGGGTGCGGGCCAAATAAACACATCCCGACAACCCTCCGCGGTTCTTCCTTGTTGTGCGGATTTGGCGGGTGATGACAAAACATGCCGTAGAGGTGATTTAATGATCACGCAGTGAAGAAAGGAACCCGGGAGGAACAGCGACACAGACGGGAAGGAAAACGGACCACCGGAGCAACTCTGGTGGCCTGCTAAAGCTACCGGCGGCCGGAGGCGGCGGCGCCCCGACACGCCGCCGGACAGGGCCGTTGCGGCTGAACCCGCAGCAGCGGCGGCCAGCGGACCCGCGGCCGCATGGGTCCGGATCACACGCACGGGATGCGACAAAAGCCACATCCATTGACTCCAGCGCGGCCCCACGTGGGCCGCGACTTCTTCATCCCGCGGGGGTAGCGCCCCGCGGCTCCCTCGGTCGGACGCTCGGCCGAGCCGAGCCGAGCCGGTCCGACCGGCCGGGTCGCGCCCTGGCCGGACCGGGTCGCGCTGAACCGGGTCTGATCCGGACCCAGGTCGGGTCGACCCGGTTTGGGCCGACCCAGGGGGGTTGGGTTGGGTCAGTCCGGGCCCTGACCCCCCGTCTTCGGACCGTTTTCGGTCTTTTTCCTGTATCTTGAGCTACGGGCCTCCAAAAGACTCCCCGTCAGCAGTTATGTGATCCTTGGATCGAGACGGTCGTTTTGGTATATCGCACTCAAGGTTTCGGAATACTTTGGGTTTGTCCGGGTTGGTTCGTACACGAAACCAATCGGGCCCTCGGAGCTGAAACGCTCATATCTTGAGCTTCGGACGTTCGATTGACGTGCCGTGGACTTTGTTTAATTCTTTTAAGTGAGATGGATCTTTTGGAATACTCCGCCCGAGGTTTGGACGCAGGTGGAGTACGGTCGGGTTGGTTTTGCCATAAAAACCAACCGGGCCCCTGGGACGAAAAAGTCAATAACTCTCAGACCGGGCATCCGATTGACGCGCTGTCTGCGACGTTGAGTTCCTGTTGACGATATGAAACTTTTGGATACATCAGCTTCGGACTATGTGTCAGTTGATGTATCAGCCTCTCGGCTCGTAGAGCGGACCCTCCCGAACGAGCTTGTTGTGTGCGGGAACCCTAGAGCTGGCTGCGACTGCAACTGTGACTGCGACGATGACTGTGCATAGATCCTCAGTGGACTGCGACGACAATTGTGCAGAGATCCTCAGTGGACTGCGAAGACTACTACACTCAGCGATCCTATGTGGATTAGTGCTACAGATCCTGTGTGGATCTGATCCTGTGTGGGTCAGCGCTCAGCGGTTCTGTGTGAGCCAGCGCCTACAGATCCTGTGTGGGCCCGATCCTGTGTGGGTCTTTGCGGGGGTTAGTTACCTATTGATCCTGTGTGGGTATGATCCTGTGTGGTTCATTGTGGGGGTTAGTACCTATCGATCCTTTGTGGGTCTGACGACTTAGATGGATCAGTGATCATCTTTATCGTCATTCGAAGAAGTATACCTGTGTGAGCTGAATCATGTGTTACTCTCCTTTGTGGATTGTGTTGAACTATCCTGTGTGGATTTACTGTTTACTCTCCTTTGTGGTTTGCATTGTGCTATCTTGTGTGGATTTACGTTTTGCTTTCCTGTGTGGATTGGGCTGTGCTTGGGCTCGGGTGTTGGAGCCAAACGAGAATTGATGACTTAGGTATATGTATGGGCATATACCTAAGCAGTGTCGGTTGTTAATTTGTGGTTGAATCTTTCCTTTTTGGTTTATCCTTTGTGGATTTCGGGAGACCTTCGGGGGTCTCGGGGTCCCTACTGAGTAGCTTATACTCACCCCTACACAGGTTATGCCCGCACTTTGTTGTGTTGGTTGGAGACGACGAACAGTGCTAATCGTGGTGGAGGCTTGCGGAGCAGGACGGTACCTGGAGGTGGACCACTGGGCGGGACATACTCGGAGCGGACGACTGGACCGAGGAGTTGTGGAGGCTATCTGTACCCACCCTTTAGGTGGGACTTCTAGAGGACGGCTCGACGCTGTGGATTTTCTTTTCAGTCGTTGTTTTTCCCTTCAGTTGTACTTTACAGTTGGGCTTGTATTTCCGGCCACTTTTACTTTCAGCACAGCTTGTTACAGTTTTTACTTAATTTTTTCTCTTTCCTCTCGTTTACTCTGTGGTGGTTGTTTACTTTACAAAGGCAATACCTTCCCTGTTTATCGGGATTTATGCCTTCGTGCTAGTCGCCAGCCCCTGGCCTACGAAAGGTGGGCTTGGGGTAGTCACGGCACGGGCCCCAAGGATGGGTCGTGACAAGTTATGATTTTTATGGGATTCATATCTAGGTTACAATCATTATAAATCCATATTTATAAATATTACTTTTTAATATTCATTTTTTCTATAGAACCTCATCATCTTTCTAAGATTCCTTGATCCTCTCAATAATGGATGGTTGTGTAGTTATTTGAGAAAGGTACAATGAATATCCTTTTATGATTCTCATTCAAATCCTTTACATGTCTAAGAATATTGTATTCCTTATAATCTATATCATGGATAAGGTTATGGGATCCTTTCTACTTGGAGCATTCACCTCTTAGTTCACTTTCCAAGGAGGATAATGTATTGAACAATCATAAACCTTGATTATATCTAACAACCTTAATTTATGAATCATATTTATGTCACACTTTTCTTTATAGATCTAATATCACCCAATTTTCAATGTGATGATCACTAATTCCCATTCTAGATCATGATTTGGGTAGTTCTTCTCATGGATATTTAATTTTTGGGAGGAATAGGCTATCACTTTTTCATCTTTAATAAGTATAAAACCCAATAACCTTTTGGACACATTATTTTAGATCACAAATCCATCCCCACTAGTGGGTAATATGATCACAGGTGTAGTGATTAATATTATCTTCAACTAATTGATTCATTCTTCACATTCATCATTCTAGACAAAAGTCAGCCCCTTCTGAGTTATCTTGATTAGTTAGATTGAAATTGATGAGAATTTTATCATAAATTAATGATGATACCCATATAATCCATGGAAATTATAGATTTCAATTATATAGGTTAATCTTATACATCCTTCAATCGCCTCATTTTTTGAAGGATTCAGAAATATCCCTTGTTGGGGGTAACATGTCCCAATAACATTACTTTCTCCACCCAAAACTCATATGTAATATACTTAAAAAAATAACTTTTCCTTTCAAATAATATTTAGTACAGAATTAAAATGATCCTCATGTTCCTCCTTACTTTTAGAGTACATAAGAATATCATCTATAAATACTACCACAAATTTTTCAAGGGAATCCTTAAAGGAACTATTCATCGCGTCTATAATGATTTCTAGATCATTATTGAGTTCTAATGGAATCATTATGAACTCATAGTTCCCATACCTTTTATGAAAATAAATATTGGGGATATCCTCCTTGTTTACCTTTACTTGATAATATCCCGAATGAAGATCCACCTTAAAAAATTACTTGGATCCACTTAGCTAATTAATAATGTTATAACTACATGGTATAGGATATTTTTTATTTATAGTAATCTTGTTTATATCGTGATAATCAATTTATATTCACATTGACCCATACTTATTCTTAATTAAGGGGACTAGTGCACCCCATGGTGAAGAACTTGGGTATATAAACCCTTTATTCATATTATCCTGTAATTATTTCTTTAGATCCACAAGTTCAATAATTTCCATTCTATATAAAGTAATGGATATTAAAAAAAATCCCGGTTTAAGATTGAGAACTCAACATATCAGCTAAGGGGTTACTATGAACTTCTTTGGGAAATACCTTAGAAAATTCCCTCACAATGGTCATGTATTCAAATATGGTATTTTTCTTAGTCTTAAACATTTTAGAAAGATACACTTACTCATAGGGAAATAATATCAATGCTTAAGATGATGATACCAAATTATATTCATCCTACCCCCATGAACTTATATAGAATTTTTGGTTGATTCATTATATGGAGGATGATTTCATTACCTCAAAATTTAGGTTTTCTTTACCTAAGGAAAGCCAATACATTCTCAGAATTACATAAAACTATACTATGAGTTGTATCAAAAGGTTCTTTGAAATGTTCAACCCAAAAATTTGATAAGTGATGAGTTATATACTTGGGATAAAATAATTGAACCATTTTACATCCTTAATGATAACTCAACTTCCATGTTTTGATGTGGTTTTGAATAGTTATACTAAATTCCAGTGATACAAAAGAATGAATAGAACTGAATTCAATTAATATATTCTCTATCCTTAAATGAATAAATACTATACCTCTAAACACAATTTTTTATCCATGTTAATAGTTGTGATGGAATAATATCACCCTTGATCTCTATGCTTTGGAGGTTTTTTTAATTAGTTATCATTGATAACCCTTGGATTAGTGAATTGATTCACATAGTGTCTATATTCCTAAAATTTGAAACAATGGAAAAGAGGATAAGGGTTTATTATACCATTACTTTCTTCCATCAAATCAGCGGGTTTCTACCATTGTTAATCACTAGCTAGGTGTCATTCCTTCTAGAACCTAAATCATTTCCTCTCCCCGTTCAGAAAATTCCATGGATGTTTCTTCCCAAATTTATGATAAGAGGGGTGTTATAATTTCATTCCACAATTATATTTGTCCATCATACCATCATAATTAACCTCTATTTTACACTTATTGTCAACATGTGATACTTGATATTTTTTTAACTCCATTTTGACTTTGAGGGCACATCAAAAAAAATTCTCATAGTTGTCAAAGTTACGAATGGATAGTATTTTTATAGACTTGAATTTATCACACAAAATAAGTGGATAAATTTAATTTTAGGTGTCCTAAAAAGTTATAGGTGTATTTTGAAAGTATTGTGATGTTCTTTTCATACTCTCTAATGGATTTATCATCCTTTTTATTGAGTCTATGAAAATCCCTTTTCATATTAAGTTGGAGAGTGTGAGGAAAATATTTTTTGAAAAAACATTTTCTAGAATCCCTTCCACTCCATTACTTTTATCTACTCTTAGGGATTCATATTGTTTATCAATGATCACCATTGATTTTCTTATCCTTCCATATGATAAATAATTAGCATTAACTTCTCTTTTTTATAGAATTGGAGGATTGAGAGTTATTTTAAATGGAATTGATCCATTGTTCCATGATTAAAGGATAGGAAGATACACTGAAATTAAAATTACTCTATCAGATAAATGTATCAATCACAAATTTCTCTTTCTTGGGGTGAATTTTTCATTATTCATAATTTAGTTATCTATTCAAAACCTGATTTAATTGAGAAATTATTTTCAAAAAAATTTTGATTCCTTCTCTCATCAGGTAGGGAATCTTGTTTGGACATTCATCAAATTCCCCCTTACATTGGTTTTTGACTCAGTTCCTTCTATTTAGATCCATTGTATAGAATAAAGGGAAGATTAGGGATGAGTATTTTAAAACAATTAAACACATATGTGGGAAACCTTTAAATTAAAGGGATAACTCATAAATAGAATATATTCATTAACCTGTGAATTTATAAGATTAAATCTAAGTTATATTTGATCTATTTTCTAATATAAAATCTTAGAGGAATTTTCGTTCCCTTATTGATGTTTTATAAGGAGATTGGGAATTTACCAAATAATATCCTTTGAGAGTGTCAAACTAGGTGTGTAGAAAGGCATGATTTTTTGCACCAGGTGACAATCGAGTCCATCTCAATATGCCCTTTTAGGGTTATTACCTGTAGGTACATATATGATAGATCAACATCCACTTTTAGTATCTAGAAATGGATTTATTTAATTTGAAACCACATACACTATATTTTATCAAAATTTAGGGATGTCTTTCTATGTTTAGCCTTATACTTAAGGATTTCACAATAGTTTTCTAATCCCAATACAAAAAAATAACTAGGCATTTTTTAAGATACCAACTATGAAAACCCATATTTTATTACATCTTAATTCAGGATTTATTATATAAAGAATCACTTAATAAAACCCCATAAGATCATGGGGCCTAGTGTATTTAGGAAACTAGGTATATAGAACATTAACATGAAACATGGGTACAACAACCTTATTTAAAAATTTTTAACATTCCCTTATAATCATGGAATATTATAAAACAGTATGGGATAACATAGGGACGTACATAAGAAGGGGTTCAGCTTTATATACTAGTGTAACCACTACTACGAAAGAGGCCTCTAACAGCAATGGCCTTTATCAACATAAGTAAAAGGTTCCAATAAATCTTCACTTTATCATCGCTAAATTAAGCGCTGATAATGGGTACATTTTATCGGTGCTTTTTTAGCACTGGTAAAAGGCACTCTTTAACCGTGATTTTTTATCACTAATAAAGGGTAACCCTTATTAGTGCTTTTCATTAGCGTTGATAAAAGGTACCCTTTATCATCACTTTATTTTTAGTACTGATAAAGGGTACCCTTTATTAGCTCTTTAATTTTAGCACTGATTAAGGGGTCCTTTATCAGCACATTTTTTTTATGATAAATGCCCTGAATAAAAGGAAAAAAAATAAAATAAATATAAATGAGTTTATTAAAAAATATATCAAAATTTTTATTATTAAATAATTATTGATAAAATTGAATAAATTGATTATACTATATATAAATTATAATTACTAATAAATAGTATATATTGAATATATAGATATATGTAAAATGAAAATTAAACAACTAAAAATTGAAAATAAGTAAATTAAAAAAATTATTAAACTTCTTATTAATTAAATAATTATAGTTAATATTAATAAATAATATATATTAAATATATAAATGTATATGAAGGTTTATAAATTTGATTTACATGATAAAAAAATATCTATGAATTTAATCAAATAGTCATATATTTAGTGAGTAATGGTTTATAGTTAAAAATTCAAATAAATAAAAAATATTGACTAATTACATCGAGTAATAGACATAATTGAATATGGTTTGTTTTTAAATTAAGATATATCGAATGTGTATTATATTTATTTCACATACATATATGTAATTAACAAATTTTTTTATAAAATGTGAACACACAAATATTTATATAATTAAGGAAATATTTATGTAATTAACTCAAATTTTATTATTCATTTTTTAATTTCATTATAATATGATACATTTAATTCTTCGTGTATTTAATTAGTAAATTTTATTTATTTATTTTTAATTTTATTATAAGTAGGTAATAATTCATTTTTAATATTTTTAATCTCTAATTCTTTTTGTAATTTTATCAATTTCTATTATTTATTTATACATATTTATTTACTAGTTTTTAATATTTTTAATATATATTCATCTTTGTATCAATATATATCTAAATTGTTTTAATAATTTATTTTTATTTAAAAAAATTTTAATTTTTTTAAAATTATTAAAGTGTACTCATTTGTAATAATTCAATTTACCTCATTTTTAACATGCGTGCACTAAAAATTAAATATTCCTTAATAGTGTTTAAAATATATTTGAAAATAAATATTTATAAATAAATATATTTATAAATGTACATTTACTATGTTTATACATTTATATATTTTTAATTATAAATAAATAAATATTATTTTTTAAAAGTATTTATATAATTATAAATAATTAATTATATATATTTAAATAATTATACAATTATAATAATTTTTTTTAAATAATGAATATATTTAAAATATTTATTATATATATATATAATTTCATAAATATATATAATGATATAAATATATAAATATTAGTTTTAAAAAATTATTTAAATAATTATCAATATTTAATTTTTTATTTAAATAATTATAAAATTATAATAAATATACTTAAATAATAAATATATTCACTACATTTATATTTATATATATTTATTAAATATATATATAATTATATAAATATATTTACGCATTTTTTTTATAATTATAATTATAAATCCTTTATCATCACTTTTTTAGCACTAATAAAGATTCTTTTTATCAACTCTTATTAACATTACACTGGTAAAAGGGTTCTTTATCAGCGCTTTTTTTGAAGCACTAATAAAAGTTTCTCTATCTATTTTAATAACCCTAACCATCGTGAACCAATCATGATATCCTTACCTTTCCATGGAATCTCCCAGCTGTAGGCGCTTCTCGTTGTCGAATACAATCTTGAATCTACACTAGAATCAAGGTTCTAATAATTACAAGTATCTAATCCAAGGGCCGAATGGTTCAAGGATCGAATGATTCAAGGGTCGAATGATTCAAGGGTCAAATGATTCAAGGGTCTAATGAATCTATGGCTCGAGAAAAATCTTGGATTGGAGATATCTCTACTTTCTCTTGGATGATTCAAAGCTTCAATCCAATGTGTTTGTTTCCTCCCCCTCCTCACTCATTTATTACTTGTTTGGAGATATCTATTTTTTTTATTATCATTATTTCTATTTTCACCACCTATTTCCATCACGTTGCCCTTGATTTCTTCCTCTTGTGTACCTGTGATTTTCGTTGCCCTATACCCCCCCCCCCAATTTTGGAAGTTAGTGGTGCTCCTTCACCACTCTTTATGCAATATCATCTCTCGAGTTGGCGCACAAGTCATGTGCCTTTGGTGCATCTTGGTGAGGTCGGACTGCCTCACTAATGGTGAGGCACACCAGGTGTGTCTTGCCTCACCTCATGCCAAGGGGCGCTAAGGTGCACGCCTTTGAAAACAATGCTATAATATAACATAAACTTATTTAATATTTATTGTGGTTGTGATTGTGTTTACATTTAAGAATTAAATGTATATTTCTATTCCAAGTGTCATGAAAGTGATATTCAAAATTATCAAAACCAACTACATTCCATTTCTCATGACCATGTAAAAAAAGGTATCATTCTAGGTAATAGAGAATCAAGTTATGAGTACCCTATAACCACCATTCACTAATTCAATGAATTTTTATTTCATGAACATATATTGGAGTGAGGATTGGGAAATCACTAGCTATCAGTGTGAATGACTTAGAATGTCATTTTTTTATTTATAATTTAAAACCCTCAAAAAATTATAGATTTTGTTATGAAAATAAAATAAGTATTTTCGTAATTGTTAATGTGTGTTTATTATTATAAAAATAATTTTATTGATTTATTAAATAGATTAATTTAATTTCTTTAAAATTAATAAAATCTATTATGAAATTGAATAAATAAATAAAACTATTTTAAAAATAGTGATAAATTTAAAAATAATAACGTGTATTATATGATAATAAAATCAGTAATTTATGTAGTGAATATTTAATTACAATTAGAAAACACATTTTTGGTATCCCAAACCCACCAATCGCTTTTACAATAAGCAATCCCAAAATAAAAAATTACTAAGTCTGTCAAAAAATGGTCATGAGGGTTGTCATCACTAATTGTTTGATCAAATGGAACTCTACCTTCATGTAAGAAATTATGAGTAGAAAGATATAGGAGGTCATGATAATTTTTAATGCCACTAGTATGAACCCTAAAATAATAATCAAACTTAATTCCTTAACCAAAATAAAAGTAAATAAATGTACCCAATATAAACATAACATAAATACTAAAATTACTTCATTATTTGGATAATAGATATCACAAATAGTCACAAAAATCAAGCACCAAAAGTTTAAATGTTTAGGATATTATCTTCATATTTAACTTATTTTAAAACACTTGAAAATTATAATATATAATCTCACTCCTCTATATCACTTTACAAATGTCAAATGATATAATCCTCTTCATAACCTAGGAGATGGAAACATAATAAAGGGTTGTGCTTAGATGATCAGTAAGGTAAAATACATCATAATCTTTCAAATCATAAACATTAAGGAGAACACAAGGAAGATATAAATATCATAAAAAATTATCAAATAACCTTATATTATAATCATAAATCATGGTATAGTAACATATGGACATAAACATATTTTTAAGTAATCATACAATTTATGAAATGGATCAAAATAAAATTCAGAAATCATATAACAAGTGAGAATGACATTAAAGTGTAGAATAATTTTAAAATAAGTTGTAATCCATAAAATATGGTATTTAATTGAAATGAAATGGAAAACCAACATCTAATATGAATGGATGTCTATTTTTTAAATCCTTTAGTGTCCCGTCAATAATAAATTCCTCTTACATTCTATAGGTTTTCATATAATACATTTCTAATTCTTTATTCACATTCGTCTATGTTTTTAAAAAAAATTACAATCCTTCATACAACTATTTAATTTTTCACATGTTTAATAGTGCTCATTCAATTTTTGAAACTAATCATCCAATTTTATTTATGAATATTCATCTCACTTCGGAACTAGTTTTTTAAGAGTGTGTTATATCCCATTCAACTTAAAAACACTATATCTTCCATAATTACTATTAAAATGTTTTATCAATACATTTGTATATATTCTAGTTGATGGAATGATAGTTTACATTCTTTTTTACCATATTGTGGTTTCTTATTAATCCTTAATTGCCTATATTAGATTTTCATTTGTTTATGGGATTTAAGAAAGACTTGATGGATCATTTTACTAGAGGTAGGACTAGTCTTAGTTAGGGGATTTAAAATATTATAGATGGTATTTCTACTATAAATATATAATTCATAGAGTCCTCAAGGATTCATACATCATAACATGTCCCCACCGAGATGCCCTAAATAACATACAATAACATATATGCCCCCCAAATATCACCATCAATAGGCCACAAGTTATTAACTAGTTCTAATGGTGTAATTCTCACTAATGGGAGGCATTACTCATTTTATAGAGCACAATTAAGTATAATGGTCATCCTCATTAGCTTCATATCCAAAATAGTTATTATTGCAATTTGTTACATGAGTCTCATCTCTCATCTTTTTTTTATTTCTTGGACTACTATAATTAGTAGTCATCACATGTATGAGTACTGATTATAGTATTTAAATAAACATAGGTGCATTTACTCAAGAGATCGAGGATGTGTGTCAAATAAAAAAATGCAATGATAACCCTTCAAGAGATGAGCTGATGAGGATGACAGTTGTTTATAACGTTCGCCTTTGTATGAATTTAGAGGATAAAATCTAACATAGTTGAATAATTATTTTATTAAGTTCAATTACCCATTTTATTTAAATAATACTACAATGCATTGAAACAATCAAATGTTGGGTTTACGTTATTAGAATTATCTATAACCTTTACCTTTGAAAAGGAATAGCTTATGTGTATTTATTTTTTTATTGTATAAAATGAATATTTTATGAACCCAATAGGATGGATATATATCGAAAATGGATGAACACTAATCTTTTGAAAAAATATTATAAAGATGGAGTTGAATAATTAAACATGTTTTCAATAGAGCATGCATATGACCCTTCTCAAATCATATTTCTATGTTTACATTATTGTTATTCTGGACAAATTAGTCTGGAAGAGTTGGAAGAACATTTGATTTATCATGGAATATATCATACCTAAACATTATGGAATAAAGAATTCTAAAAACTGAATGTACACACTAATTAGGATGATACTATGGTTTATAGATCATTTTATATGATTACAAGTGTAAATAATGATGCAGATCACACGGAAGAAATGAAAATTGCATTTGAATATGACCTTCGTGAATGTAAAACGTAGTTTGGGAATTTAAATAGTTGTGTTAAGATATAATTTTATATCAGTTGTACTAAATACACAACATTATCTGTTGTATTTACGTTATATAATTTGAAAGCTGGAATTGGATGGAGTGACATCGGCTTTACCAAACTACTTAGTCTCCTGAATGATATGAAACTAAAAGAAAATAAACTACCATGTCAAAAATATGAAGCTAAAAAATTGATACATTAAATGGTAATGATCTCTAAAAAATCACTTTCTTTTCCAAATTATTTTATATTGTTTCTCAAAGACCATAAATCACTCATAAAATTCCCTAAGTGAGGCATATATCGATAAAAGAAAAAATATCAAGTCCTTTGAAATATGTATCGTACTTTTCTATCATTCCAAGATTTAGAATATTATATGAATATTGGGAAACGGAAAGACAATTTAAATGTAATATAGATACAATGATTAAATATGGGATCCTAAATCATCTATAATATTCTCTTTAGTGGATGAAATAGTCCTCGGAGACTATGTTATTAGGACATCATATATGTTTAGCTTTTTGACATAAATACAAATTCTGGATGACAATATTTGATGGGAGTATCGAAGAAGGTACAACACCATATACAATAATGAGTGATGAACTATCTAATAATATAAAAAATATTGACACTATTTTCAGTAATCCATTTTTGAAAAACCGAATGAAATTATATTGGATGAAGGGATCAATTTTCTTTGAATTATTATATTGTAATTATTTGTATGTCATAAATTTTCTTGATTTCATGTATGTAGAAAAAAATATTTGATATTGTTATTGTCTTGTCAATAAAGGTTCATAGAAAAACAAAAGATAGCATCAAGGCTTGGTTGGACATGATTAAAAAGGGGTAAGGGAAGAGTTGACACCAGTGAAGGGTAAATAGTGGATTTTTCTTCTTCCAGCAGCTTACATACAATCCAAATAGGAAAATTTTCATTTTTTTACTTAATAGTGTAAAAGTTAAATAGGGGTATTTATAAAATACCAAAAATTTAGTTTTAATGACTATATTGAAGTTATAGGGAATAAAATCACACTAATTTCATATTTTAATGTAAGATTTAATTCATGTTTTTTCTATTTCATTCTGTCTCAAAATGTATGGAATACATTAACTAGACTCTGCTTCTTTTTAAAATACACATGCAATAAATTTATAAACCCTATAAAGTTTTCAATCATGAAAAAGGAGGTTCTAGTAATGTTATGTGAATTATAGATGTTCTTTCCACGAAAATTCATTTGATATAATGGTCTACGTGATGGTTCATTCGACAAGAGAGGTTCAACTATGTGTTCATGTCCATTATATATGTGTGTACCCCATTGAATGGTATATAATTATTTTTAAAGGGTATATCAAGAATCAAAGTCATCCAAAAGGTTTTATTGTAGAACAATATATTGTTGAAGAAGTTGTTGAATTCTGTACCGATTACCTATGAGATGTTAACAACATCATTAACCCAAAGTCTCATTATATCAAACACCTTATAGGAAAAGGGATTTCTGAAAGAGATGTTGTTAAAATTACCTTAATAGAGTGATAGAGAACACACCATTACATTTTAAATAATATTAAATATGTTGATCAATACATTGAATACCACAAATAAATTCTTGGAGATTTGAATCCCTCAAGGTTTGAAGGATGGATATCAATACACATAATCAAAATTATAAAGGATTGTTCAGAGATCAAATTTATAACTATTTATCTAAAAATAAAAATTAAATTTTTGAACAACTTTGATGGCTATCTAGGGGACCCAATCCAAATGTTATATCTTACACTGGTTTTGTAATCATTGTTTATTAATTCTATACAAAAGAAAATTTTGAATGCAGTACAACACAAAATAGTGGTGTTACACTTATGGAGGAAGTAATGAAAATATCTAGTTCTAAGTATATAAAGCCAACTTATAAAAATATGTCATATTTTGGAATTATCAAATAGATATACGAGTTGGATTATACAAAATTTAAAGTGATGGTTTCCAATTTCAAATGGGTTGACAATAAGAGTATAGTGAAATTTAATGGAATGGGGTTAATGAAGGTGAATTTTAGTGTGGAAGGGGAAAAGTAAGATTCATTCATAATTTCATCACAAGTAATGCATGTATTTTATGTCTTAGTCCAGAAAACAATAATTTTTCAACTGTCCTGATGGAGACTAAAACTAATTTCGGTCAGATAAAAAATAAATCGAGGATGAAACATTCATTGGGAGATCATAATCAATTCATGTTGATCCCAACGTAGGCAATGTCTTGTATGTTTTAGGGTAGCACATAAAGGGGATTTGGATTATCGATAGGGGAACCAAATCCCTAAAACCATTGAAAAATAAAGATAATTCAATGAAAAGGTTAAAGTTTTGTTTAAATATTCTAGGTTTTTATTTATAATATTATTTATTCTCTACTACATTGATATAATATAATTTAAATGTTTTTCTAATCATGTATAAAATGTCTTTTTTACATGATGATGTTACCAGTCCCATGGAATAATAAATTATAATGAAGGAAACCCTTTGGGTGATATAATAGTAATGTTGAAATATACTTTATATGTTTTACTGAAAAATTATATAATGAAATGTGGATTTAATTTTCATTATTCTTTGCATATTTTGTTTATTTTTTAAAATTTATGCTCATCTCAGATGCCTTTCTGGACCAAAACAACCACAGACCTCTTCTCCCTCAAAACCTTTTCACCACTGAAGTGTTGACATTTATCACTTTCCAACAAGTTCACTCCACCTTTAAATCACTAAGGTAATCTTGATGTAACACCTCGAGCTTCCACGATACGCTTCTCTTTCAATAATGCAATAGCTTGCATTGTACGCAAGTTCGAGATTTTAACACACCGCGACAAATAAAAATAGTCATTATGAATAGTAATACCCACTTTTTGAAATTATATATATTTTATATTGTAAAATGGACTTCATTTTTCGATTCGGAATATCGAAATTAGCCTATGTTGAATTTTTGGTATTTTTCTAAGAACTTCAAATTTTTTATGAATAGTGAAAAATACTTAAAAACAAATTTTTTAAGAAAAATAATTTATAGTGATAAATTATTCTATTGAGTGGTTATAAAGTGTAATTAGAATATATTTTTACCATTTTATTCAATGGTGTTCATTAGAATTAATTTCACTTTGAAATTGGACATAAACAATTGTCAATCTTTTGATATATATTGTTTCTTAAAAACACGCTATTTTTTTTGACAGCGGGAATTAATTATAAAATTAATTAATGAAACTTATATGTTTGGAATTTTGTAAAATAGACATCATTTTTGAATTCGGAATATCAATTATAGCATAGGGTGAAATTTTGGCATTGTTCTGAAAAACTTCAATTTTTTATGAATAGTGAAACCACTAAGTGGTAGTTAAAAAACTGATTTCTTGTTTAAATGAAACATTACCACTTCTTTGATTTGTTTTTCAAAAATCCGACATACATGGTTTTTTTTAGGAAGTAAAATATGGTTCAATGGGATTAAAATAATTTTTTTGGTGAATAGTAACTTTTATGTTTAATTAATCATGATTAAAGGTAATTAGTGAAATTTAAGGTAAAAATGATATTATAAAAATATGAAAATACATTTACACTTATCCTACCCCTATTGGATGTGTCATGGACGACCAATAAAATCCATGGGTCAACTTGGTGACCCCATAAAGCCACTTTGGTAGGAAAATGACATAAATAACTTTTTATTTAAAGTTAAAATAAAAATGTCACAAACATAAGTTGTTTTAGAAAAACAATTTTTAAATGGGGTTATACAAGTAATATTTTTGACTATAGAAATTCATTAGAAATATAAAACGATTTAATACATCATGATATTTTTTCTATAATTTTTATACATTAAATAAATTAAATTATTTATGACACCATGATGATGCAGCGATTACCTCATTAATTAACGATTTTAATAAAATGGAAGGATAATGTAAAATCTAAAAATTAAACTTGTACAAAGCCTATTGAATGAGTATATTTCAAACCCTTATGACCTTATCCTAGAAATATATAAGTGTGGGAGCTTTAAAATCCGAAACTCATTATATAATAAAGTAACATTTAATTACTTTCCAAGATTGCCCCTCCTCTCCTCTTATAAAAGGCCCCCACCACTACCACCTTATTTACACCTCCCAAGCCATTTGGCTCGGCCAAACTCTGCCCAAATACTCTCTAAACTTCCCTATCTTACTCCTATAAGCCTCACTTTGGGCATAATTCTTCCCAAGGAAGACTTTGGCTCAAATCAAAAAGAGTTACCCGTTTTAAAGGTTGTGTTTTCTGTTGTGTTATTATGTTTTATTTTGCTTCTCCAACCCCCTGAAATCTTTTTATTATTTTCTTTTGTAACAACACCAGTATCCTCAATATACTAGGATGTTGTTATAAGAAGTATTCGAGCTACACTTACACACACCTACATCTAATGGTTAAATAACATACTGTTTCTGTGGATGGCGAATTTCTGCCTCACAAAAACGATGATTGTTCAACACTCATATAACACCTCTCATGGGGGCCATTATGATGACACTATTTTTATATATGATATATATTATGTTTTTGTTTTCCTTATGATTCTGTATTTTTTTTATTTATGTCATACCTTTACGATTTCCATTATGGGTAAACGCGATAATTTCATTTTAGGAAGTGCGGACTACCGCCCCCTCAAAGTGATTTGAATCGTTAATACCATATGTGGGATGTATAAAGGATGGAGTAAATGGTATTATAAATTATATTATACTAGAACTATAGTATAACTTTATATAATTTCAATTTCATTCCATTAAATATAAAATAGAAATTAAAGTAGCGTTCATGCGTACATACGGCTTACCGTCTCCATGAACGGTACATTTCATTTCTTACCTCTAAATGTTATGTAATATTATAAATGCATGTATATACTGGATATCTATGATATATATGATATATACATTAGGAATATAATTCTGGATATAATGGATATTTCACCACATGAACAACTTGTAATTATAAGAAGGCTATTTTGGACTCAAGTACCAAAGATCGACAAAATGGCCGTTATTAACTTAAATAACTACATAATGTTCATAACATGGTAATAAGTGATATAAAAGGAATAATTAACATTTAAAAGGTTCTTAAGTAAAAATAAATTTACTCTAGTTTATTATTCAGGACGTTAAAGAACGATCGAGTCAAGTCGGACACGAGGTAAGAGAACTTCTTAACCAGATTTCTGTTCTTTGGGTTAATCTCCTATTTTCAAATTATGTCATGATATTATTATGTCATACCATGTATTTATACTTTCTTTATGCGTACATAGAGTGAAAACACATAATAGATCTATTTTATTTAAAAATGATCTTTGTAAGGGACTTCATCTCAATCTCCATTAATTGAGGCATATTTTGTTTTATACACAAATTTCTTTTATACGGTGTATAAACCCCTTTGAATTTTACGTTTATTCAAAAGGAATATTTTTATACAAAGCATTTTACTAAATGACAAAAGGGAATGTTTTTTTTCGTACGTATGCGGCGACAACGACTTCTCTGCCGCCGTGACCATTATTTGAGTTTCGGCTTCCTCTACAAGCCATAACTTTTTTCTAAAATGAAAAATAAATACCAAGTTTTAATTTCCTTTTATTTTGGTATTGAAAATGGTTTTGAAAGTGTTTTTATTATATCAATGTTTTGTATTGATACCTTGTGTTTGAAATGTGGAAATGTTATGTTTCCTTTATGCATGTTTTATGTGATACGATTATGTTATGGTTTATGATATGTTTAAACCTGTTCATATGAGGAATGCATTGGACTTAATAAGTGACAGGTGGAGCCCGCTATAGCTCCTCGATGCATCGGCAGGTCTCATGAGACAAATTAGTGTCTTGGAATTAGGCCTTGACAAAATCTTATTTTTAGTCTTGGCACGAGTCCTTGGCTAAGTGGTTATGATAGTCTAGCATTATTCATTTCATCATTATGAAAGTGGTTATTGATATTGCATGTGATTATTCGACCAGTGGAATATCCATGTGAATAATTAAATGACATTATCTCATTTTAATTTTTCCATATTATATTGAAGTTCAAGTTTAAAAGGATTTTGTTTTAGTTATAAATTGCCTTAAATGTTTATATTTATTTATGGAAGATTCCGCTATATTTTTATCCTTACTGAGCATCTGAGCTTACCCCTTTCAATGTGTTATTTTTCCCAGGATGTGAAGAAATATTTTATGAATGGCCTACAGGGATAGTCTGAAGGGGATAAAAGTTTGGACTATGGAGACTATGTTATTATTATTTTTCACTTTATGATGTAATGTAACATTTATGAATGTATCTAGTGTTTCCAAGGCTACTAAACTAATCGGTCTTTCGAGACATGATCTTTTGTGATCATGCCAATGTTACGCAATAACGCACCGACTCTGGGTAACTGGGGTCAGGGCGTTACAGTTGGTATCAGAGGCAGTTTAGTACTAGCATTGGAAGCTTGATTTAGATAAAATCTGATTAAATCACATAGACATAAGATAAACTTTGAGGATTAGTATAGAAGAACTTCCTAGAATTTTGGTATTATAGAGATTTTATGAGTTTTCCAAGAAATACATCCATATCTAGATACGAGTAGGTAGAGGCGGATCTGGCACAGATGTACCATGGGGTAAAATCTGAAAACACCGCTTTGAGCTAGACTCGAACGGGAACTGGTGCACGACAACGGTCCTTGCTGCACTCTTGGTTAAGACACTCTCGGGGGATATGCATAGGATAATTATCATTTTCTTTACAAACCATTATGAAGGGGTTATGAGTATATACATCCACCAAGAAAACATTTATTATGAATATGGATTATGCCAATAAATAGTTCAATTTATGTTAAGTGTTTTGCAAGTTTGTAATTATGTATTTTGATTCATAAAATAATCTAGTTTATGCCATTGTTTAGAAATGGCGCCTAGTGGGAGGAATGGAAACCATATCAATGCACACACTCCATGTAGGGATTGCCCTCCTACTCAAGATAATTATTGTGGATCTGGAGATACAACTGGTGCTGATCAACTTATTACCATACTGGGACAACTCATTCAGGTCATGAATAATAACCTTACTCATATGGAGCACCCTGATCCGCAACGTGGAGGATCAATTTTAGACCGCTTCATGAGGCAACAACCACCAACATTTAATGGGAGTACAAATCCATTAGTATCTGAGCAATGGATAAACTACTTAGAGAAAATATCCCACGCCTTGGGGAGTAGTGAAAGGGAGAAGGTTGTCATGGTAGTCTATCGCCTCACTGGAGATGTCGATCAATGGTGGTCACTGATTTAAAACACAAAGGAAGATGAAGAAGTATCAAGTATGGAATGGAGGGAGTTTAAGGAAATTTTCTTAGAAAAATACTTTCCACATGACCATCGAGCAGATATGGAAAGGAAATTTCTGAGTCTGAGGCAGAAGGAGGATGAGAATGTCGCAAAGTATGATGCTAACTTTACAAGGATAGCGAGACATGCTTTAGATTATATACGTAACCCAAGAAGTAAGATTGATCATTTCTTTGGTGGGTTTAAACCATTTCTCTGTCGAGCCTTAGTCTCACAATCTTTCTCGTCGTACGAAGATATAGTCTCATGTGCTATCAAGATAGAAAAGGAATTCTCTAAATATTATGACAATAAAGTAAAGCAAGAGAAGAAGAGAACGGTGGAACAAGAGACAGATAAAGGGAAAAAGAGAAAGAAGGATTTTCCATTATGCGATAATTGTGGTAAGAATCACCCCGGTACTTGCCTAAAAGGAATTGGAGTTTGTTATAAATGTGGAGAAAAAGGTCACCAGGCTTATGATTGCAAGGGAAAGAAAGAGGCTATCAATGTTGAATGAAACAATTGTAGGGAAATTGGGCATTATGGAAATGAATGTCCTAAGCATTAGGGAACCTTACCTCTGAAAAGGACAAGGGATCAAGGACAATCTTATACTGTTACTACAGTTGAAGTAGAATAATTAATGTGTTGGTGCTTTTGGAAACAAGGATTATATTCTGGTTATAAGAATAATGTGATATATATAAGGATTATACTGCAGTACTTGTTGTTTTCATTAAGGTTTTAATATGATGAAGGTAATCATATTTTTAGTATGTGACACTAAGAGAAACTTTACTTTGTTTGGGGAATCTGATGTTACAATTGATTTTGGAATTTAGAGACCTTTTAGAGAAAGTATAGGTATAGGTATTTTGGATAACTATAAAGGTTGGAATGGATTAGGTTGAACTTTGGATAGTATTGTTTAAGGTTAAAACATTTATGAAGATTATTTTTGGAATATTATAATACTATAGTATAGGAAAAGGGAAACCTGTAGGTCGGGGGATAACCCATCGCGTCGGACAAATCTGTAGGAATCGAACCCACAACCATAGTGTGACAGGCCTTTATTACCTACCACTATCCTACAGGAAGTCCCTGGTTAGTAAAAAATAGTTTTCCTAATCTAAATGGTATGTGTTAATATTTTTAACCTTGTACGATTAGGATAAATATAATATTTTTGAGTTTTATTATCTTTTTGAGTGAAATATGAGTTTGTGGTAGAAATTAGTTGAAGGTTGAAACTATACTTGTCAAGCATAAATATATATATACCTATCTCTTATTCTATTAATAAATTAATTCTTAAACATTATTAAAGGGATATTAAAACAAAAAATGTGTTATCCTAATACCTTATGGCTTTTTGAACTGATAATATTTTAAATCAACATAGATTAAAGGCTTTGAGGCCCTCAATTTTACACTTGTTTGTGATTGATGACCTCAATCACTCCCTACAAATATTTACGTTTTTCCTCCAATTATATGTCTCTAATTTCCAACAATGTTCTCCTTATCAAGATCATAATTTGGTGGTGACTTTTTCATTTCCATTTCCCTCTTATTAAGGCTAAATTGTATTAACCTTATTTCCAATGTTTGTTTTCCACAAAGGTATTTTCTATTTTCAACCTTTTATTTTCAAAGAAAATTTCAAATTGGGAGGATGCAATTTTTTTAAGTAGGGGATAATGTAACACCCTGAGCTTCCACGATATGCTTCTCTTTCAATAATGCAATAGCTTGCATTGTACGCAAGTTCGAGATTCTAACACATCACGACCAATAAAAATAGCCATTATGAATAGTTATACCCACTTTTTGAAAATATATATATTTTATATTTCAAAATGGGCTTCATTTTTGGATTCGGAATATCGAAATTAGCCTATGTTGAATTTTTGGTATTTTTCGGAGAACTTCCAATTTTTTATGAATGGTGAAAAACACTTAAAAACAAATTTTTTAATAAAAATAATTTATAGTGATAAATTATACTATTGAGTGGTTATAAAGTGTAATTAGAATATATTTTTACCATTTTATCCAATGGTGGTCATTAGAATTAATTTCACTTTGAAATTGGACATAAACAATTGTCAATCTTTTGATATATATTGTTCCTTAAAAACATGCTATTTGTTGTGACAGCGGGAATTAATTATAAAATTAATTAATGAAACTTATATGTTTGTAATTTTGTAAAATATACATCATTTTTTAATTCGGAATATCAATTATAGATTAGGGTGAAATTTTGGCATTGTTCTGAAAAACTTCAATTTTGATGAATAGTGAAACCACTAAGTGGTTGTTAAAAAACTGATTTCTTGTTTAAATGAAACATTACCACTTCTGGGATTTGTTTTTCAAAAATCGAACATACATGGTTTTCATTAAGAAGTAAAATATGGTTCAATGGGATTAAAATAATTTTTTGGTGAATAGTAACTTTTAAGTTTAATTAATCGTGATTAAAGGTAATTAGTGAAATTTAAGGTAAAAATGATATTATAAAAATATTAAAATACCTTTACACTTGTCTTACCCCTATTGTATGTGTCATATCCGACCAAGACAATCCATGGGTCAACTTGGGGACCCCATGGAGCCACTTTGGTAGGAAAATGACATAAATAACTTTTTATTTAAAGTTAAAATAAAAATGTCACAAACATAAGTTGTTTTACTAGAACAGTTTTTAAATGGGGTTATACAAGTCATATTTTTTACTATAAATATTCATTAGAAATCTAAAAATATTTTATACATCATGATATTTTTTTTATAATTTTTAGACATTAAATAAATTAAATTATTTATGACACCATGATGATGCAGCGATTACCTCATTAATTAACGATTTTAATAAAACGGAAGGATAATGTAAACTATAAGAATTAATCTTGTAAAAAGCCTATTGGATGAATATATTTCGAACCCTTATCACCTTATCCTCGACATATATAAGTTTGGGACCTTTAAAATCTGAAACTCATTATGTAATAAAGTAACATTTCATTACTTTCCAAGAGTGCCCCTCCTCTCCTCTTATAAAAGGCCCCCACCACTACCACCTTATTTACACCTTCCAAGCCATTTGGCTCGGCCAACCTCTGCCCAAATACTCTCTCAACTTCCCTCTCTTACTCCTAGAAGCCTCACTTTGGGCATAATTCTTCCCAAGGAATCCTTTTGCTCAAATCAAAAAGAGTTACCCGTTTTAAAGGTAGTGTTTTCTCTTGTGTTCTTATGTTTTATTTTGCTTCTCCAACCCCCTAAAATATTTTTATTCATTTATTTTGTAACAACACAAGTATCCTCAATATACTCGGATTTTTTTATAATATGTATTTGAGCTACACTTACACACACCAACATCTAATGGTTAAAGAACATACTGTTTCTGTGGATGGAAAATTTCTGCCTCACGAAACGATGATTGTTCAACACTCATATAACACCTCTCATGGTGGACATTATGATGACACTATTTTTATATATGATACATATTATTATTTTTCCTTATTATTCATTATTTTTTATTTATGGCATACCTTTACAATTTCCATTATGGGTAAACGCGATAATTTCATATTAGGAAGTGCGGACTACCGCCCCCTCAAAGTGATTTGAATCATTAATGCCATATGTGGGATTTATAAAGGATGAAGTAAATGGTATTATACATTATATTATACTTTAATTATAGTATATCTTTATATAATTATAATTTCATTCGATTAAATACAAAATAGAAATGAAAGTAGCGTTCATGCGTACGTACGGCTTACCGTCTCCAAGAACGGTGCATTTCATTTCTTACCTATAAATGTTATGTAATATTATAAATGCATGTATATACCAGATATATATTATATATATTGTATCTACATTAGGAATATAATTCTGTATATAATTGATATTTCACAACATGAACAACTTGTAATTATAAGAAGGTTATTTTTGACTCAAGTACCAAAGATCGACAAAATGACTGTTATTAACTTAAATAACTACATAATGTTCATAACATGGTAATAAGTGATATAAAAGGAATAATGAACATGTAAAAGGTTCTTAATCAAAAATAAATTAACTCTAGTTTATTATTCAGGAGGTTAAAGAACGATCGAGTCAAGTCGGACACGAGGTAAGGGAACTTCTTAACCTGATTTCCGTTCTTTGGATTAATCTCCTATTTTCAAATTATGTCATGATATTATTATGTCCTACCCTGTATTTATACTTTAGTTATGTGTACATATAGTTAATACACATAATAGATCTATTTTATTTAAAAATGAACTTTTTAAGGGACTTTATCTCAATCTCTATTCATTGAGGCATATTTTGTTTTATACACAAATTTCTTTTATACGGTGTATAAACCCCTTTGAATTTTATGTTTATTCAAAAGGAATCTTTTTATACGAAGCATTTTACTAAACAAAAAAAGGGAATGTTTATTTTTCATATGTATGAGGCGACACCGACTTCTCCTCCGCCATGACCATTATTTGAGTTTCGACTTCCTCTACAAGCCATAACTTTTTTTTGAAATGAAAAATAAATACCAAGTTTTAATTTCCTTTTATTTTGGTATTGAAAATGGTTTTGAAAGTGGTTTTATTATATAAATGTGTTGTATTGATACCTTGTGATTGAAATGTGGAAATGTTATGTTTCCTTTATGCATGTTTTATGTGGTACGATTATGTTATGGTTTATGATATGTTTAAACCTGATCATATGAGGAATGAATTGGACTTAATAAGTGACGGGTGGAGCCGGCTATAGCTCCTCGATGCATCAGCAGGTCTCATGAGACAAACTAGTGTGTTGGGATGAGGCCTTGACAAAATCGTATTTATAGTCTTGGCACAAGGCATTGGCTACGTGGTTATGATAGTCTGGCATTATGCATTCCATCATTATGAAAGTGGTTATTGATATTGCATGTGATTATTCGACCAGTGGTATATCCAGATGAATAAGTAAATGGAATTATCTCATTTTACTTTTGCCATATTATGTTTAAGTTCAAGTTTAAAAGGATTTTGTTTTAGTTATACATTTCCTTAATTGTTTATGTTTATTTATGAAAGCTTCCGCTATATTTTTATCCTTACTGAGCATATGAGCTCACCCCTTTAAATGTTTTATTTTTCACAGGATGTGAAGAAATATTTTATGAATGACCTACAGGGATAGTCTGAAGGGGATAAAAGTTTGGACTATGGAGACTATGTTATTGTTATTTTTCACTTTATGATGTAATGTAACATTTATGAATGTATCTAGTGTTTCCAAGGCTACTAAACTAATTGGCCTTTTGAGACTTGATCTTTTGTGATCATGCCAATGTTACACAATAACACACCGACTCTGGGTAACTGGGGTCGGGGCATTACACTTGATGCTTTCATAGTAAAATCATTTCACATAAAATTAATTTATTATATCATAGTTATGTTTAATTTATTTATTTTTGGTATTACTCGCATAAGACATGTTTTCATATATAGGTGGATTCTTATGTTCGAGTTGGGGTGGTTTGTTCGAAACAGCTCATACTCATGAGATATTGGACTTCGAGGCTACAAATAAGATAATGAAAACAAGGAAATTGGTCAATAATGCATACAACCATTATGAAAAAAGGAATTCATGCTAATTATTTAATTAATTTTCTCATCATTTTATCAATTATTTTTAAGTTAATTACATTATCCTTTTTATCTAATACTTTTTTAGTTTTCTTCACAGTTCTTTTGTGAAGTCATATTTTTATAGTTCTTTTATTTTAGAAGATTATAATTCATATTCAATGCCTTTATGCACCAAAACATCCATAAATTTTCTCTCCCTCCAAACAATTTCACCCCTACAGAGTTGGAACTTATCACATTCCTTCAAATTCCATCCAAATATTAATCACAAAGGTATTCATGGGGTTTTCAAAGTAAAATAATTTTCTTTTAAATTAATTTGTTATTTTATAATTATGTTTAATTTATTTTTTTAGTATTACTCATATAATCTTGACATGAATATTAGTATTAAAGACAAGTGACGTACTCAAAACTGATAAAATGCATTCAGATTGTTTTTATACGTTATAACAACAATCCATAAATAATTTGAGACATGTAGGAATCATCTGCACCTCAATCTGACACACAGTGTGACTAATATTATAAGGACCCATCCTTAAACATTACTTAATCTTGAGTTAAATCAAGAATTCACACTGAGGATATTTTCAGGTTTATAGCTTTAAATAAATAGGCCATAACAATTACATTACATATCAAAAATTACAAAGTAGACACTTATACTCGGTTTTTATTTTTTTCATAAAATAAAAAAACTTAAAAAATAAACATGTCTACTTTCATGTTTTAGAGAGAATTACATTTCCTTGATCTCATCCTTGACCCTATTCATATTTAAGTCCTGTGAAAAAAAATTCAAAAAATGGGATGAGCATAAAAAGTTCAGTAAGGGTTATAAAATAAGGAATGAAAACATTATCTCATCCATAAATACAAATTAATGAAGCCATACTTTTCAATCATAACATACCTTATGAAATCATAAGATTTGGGAATAACACAAAGAAATCATAAATCATAAAGGTAACGTATGGCATGCATAATATACTTACATTGCAGCTTTCACATCTACGTAGGGAGTTACGTTTCGAATAACCCTAATAGTATATTCCCTAAATCTATTAGGAGAAACATTAATATTTACCTCTGTCATGTTACCCAATGAATTGAAGATCTATCTCAGGCTCACCCATCCTAGGTTTATCATGGAACCACCTGTATACCTAAATAATTCCCAAGAACCATATCATATTCATAACACATAAAACAAACATAAAGGAAAGATAAAATTTCAACATTTCAATCACAATATATCATTCAAATATATTGACATTACCAATATTTTATAAAACCATTTTCAATACCAAAATACATAAAAGAGTATATGGTATTTATTTTCCTTTTAAAAACATTACGGCTTGTTAAGGAAGCCAAATATCAAATAACGCTCGTGGCGGCAGAAAGGTCATTATCACCACGTACATAAAAAAGAGACATTACCTTTTTCATTTAGTAAAAAGTTACGTAAAAAAAAGAATCTCATTGAATGAAATGAGAAGACAAATGGGTTTATAAACTATATAAAATAAAGTTGTGTATAAATCATAATATTCCTCAATGAAAGGAGATTGAGACGAAGTCCCTTACAAAGATCATATTCATAGATTAAGGACAAATTGTTGACATAATTATGTATAAAAAATAATAATATGTCCAATATAAGTGTATATTAAGTGTAAAAAAATCATAGGTCATTAACACATATTCATATCACTGCATAATTAATAAGTATAAGTTTAACCCAAATAATTGAAATTGGGTTAAGAAGTTCTCTTACAGAAATTTGATAGTCTAACAGCATCACTTTAAAATTCATAAAATGAGTTTATGAGAGAGGAAAGGGTCTCTAATCACATATTAATAAATTTTACATCAATAATTATATATAATAAAATATCCCATTATAATAAAATTTAAATTTAAAAGACATAAAAGAAGTCTTTAACTAAGATGGTACGGTAAAAGGTTCCCTTACCGATTTGGTAACTTATGAAACATAAACCACATTAAAGAAGGATCATAAAATAAAGATTTAAATACCCATAAATTAAATTATATTACAAAATTAATACAATAATGGTTAGTACATACACCACAAAAAAGTAAATAGTGGAAAATATAGCATGAATCTCATAGGAATAAAAAGTGAGATGAAAACCCCTTACCTCAAGTCCGAGTTGTCTTGTGTGTTCCTTGTTATTCATAAATAATAAACTTGAGTTAATATCTACATTATTAAGAAAATTTTTCAAGTTTATTATTCCTTTTATATCACTTAATGCCTTATTATAACAATTAGTTAATTATTTGAGTTCATATCGGACACTTTGTCGATGTTCAAAACTTGTGTTAAAAATGAACTTGTTCTAATTATAAATTATCCATGTGGTCGAAATTCCATTATCTATAGAATTATATTCATGATTTCTATATCATATATATAATATATATTGAGTATATATGTATTTATAATATTCCATATCATTTGGGTATATGAAAATGAAATGCACCGTTCATGGAGACGGTAAGCTGTATGTACTCATGAACGCTACTTTCATTTCATTTTCTTCATTTTAAAAAGAATGAAAACCAAATAATACATAGGTATATTATTATTCCAGTATAAGATAATATTTTATATAAGTTATGTAAGTTCATTAACACTATCCTTTATAAATTCCATGTATGGTATGAATGAGTCATATCACATTGAATGGGCGGTAGTCTGCACTTCCTCAAATGAAATTATCATATTTACCCATTATGGACACTATAAAGGTATGCTATAAATGAAAAATACATAAGAATAGAGAAAACATAAATATAATATATATCATATATAAACACAGTTTCCTCATAATGGCCACCATGAGAGGCGGTTGGAGATATTTGAACAATCATCTTTTTGGGAGGCAGTAGTTTGTCATCCACAGAAACAGTATGTTCATATTCATTAGATGGAGGTGTGTGGAAGTTTAGTTCGAATCCTTCTCATAAAAACAACCTAGTATATTGAGGATATTTTTTTATAAAATAAAGGAATAAAGAGAGTTTAGGTCGTTGGAGCAGTAAAATAAAAAAATATAACTTAAGAGAAGATGTTACCTTTAAATCGGGTGACTCTCTTTGTTTTGAACCAAAAGGCTTCCTTGGAGTGTCTTCTACCTAAGGTGTGGATACTAGGAGGAATAAAGGGATGTAGGGAGCTTAATTTGGTAGAGGTTGGATGATATAATGGGATTTAGAGGTGTTAGTAACGGGTTAGAGGTGATGGCTTTTTATAATGGGGAGGAGGGGCTCTTTAAGAAAGTTTAAAAACATTATTTTATTATAAACAGATTTTCAGTTTCAAAAGGTCCAAAAACATTAAATTTGAAGATAAGACGACAATTATTTGAAATAAAATCATCAAATATTAACTGGATAGGTTTTCATAGTTTTTTAAATTTTATAATCTCGTTTATTTAAATCATTTATTAATAAGATAATCTCGGCATCATCATTGTGTCATAAATAATTTTATTTATTTGATGTCTAAAATTTACAAATAGAATAACATGATGTAGGAAATATTTTTAGCTTTAAAATTAATATTTATAGTTGAATATATAACTTATATAACCACATGTAAAAATTTATTTACTACAAGATAAATTTTTATATAATTTTTGTCTTTAATTTTAATTAATTAATATAAAGTGTCATTATCACTCCTAAGTGGCTCTATGGGGTCCCGAAATCGACCCAAGGATGCCCATGATCGAACATGTATCATCCAATATGATTAGGACACGTGTTAGGGTAATTTAGTATTATTATAATATTATTGTTTAACCCTTTTTTACCAGATTTATCTTTTAACCATGGTAAATAAATATTTACTGAAGTAAATATTCATATTGTCTAAAAATAAAAGTTATTTGTTCACACAATTTGGGCCTCCTGATTCCATATATGGAATTAATTTTTTCAAATTCAAAATAACTAAGTGGCAGAAATTAATTTAAAATTAATTCTCATTGTCAAAACAAAAACCTTATTTTGAAGATATAATATCTATCAAAAGACTGACACTTGTTTATGTTCAATTTAAGAGTGAAATTACTTCAAATGACCAAAATTGGATTCAATGGTGAAAATATAATACAATTAAATTTTAAAAACAATTAAATTAATATTCAAACTATAAAAATAAATTATATTAAAAGGAAATTTTGAATTAAAATTCTGTATTTTCACTATTCATTAAAAATGAACACTATCAGAAAAATACCAAAATTTCATCCAAAGTAAATTTTCATGTCTTGATTCTAAAGAAGAATATTATTTTGTCAAATAGAACATATAAAAGTGACAAAACCATATTTAAAAATGGTTTGCCATCAAAAGGTGGTAAATCGACCTTTGAAATAATATTAGAGTGTTTATTCTTAAAATTGGACTCATTCACATTTTAAGCCTCTAAATTTTATTGGATAAATGTAAAAACATTTAACAAAAATTTATAATCACATTATAGTTAGTCCAATTCACTCCCACCAATACAATGACTATGCGTTAACTACCATTTAAAATAATATTATTATTATATTATTTTTCGGTATAACTTAATGTTGTGTGTAATGTAAGACTTCAAAGAAACTTGTTGTTGCATATCAGGTATTGTCACGACCCGACCCAACGGGGCTCGAGCCGAGACTCCCCAAGCCCGCCTCCAATAGGCCAAAGGCTGGCGACCAGCACCGAGTAGGCAATCACACACATGGGAGGCATTAGCCTAAGGTACCTGTACACACGCACCCACAAACACCTCCATGCAATAGTGTAGAGATATAGAAACTGGAAAGTAAATGCATGCGTACACTATCCCACAACCCGAGAGCAACAGCAAAAGTACAAAGGGCAAAACAGGTCCCACTAAAAGAAAACTACAAAGCGCGTCCAACCTGCTCTGAAGAAGGGGAACGCTTCCACAAACACCCGTCGGAAAGCTCCCTCAGCACAACTCCAGTAAACACCCCGGTCAACTCGCTCACTAAGCTCCGCCTGCTCCAGGTCCTCCTGGGACTCCGTGAAAAGGCCTGTGGTCTGCACAAGACACAAATATGTGCGGGAAAATCCCATGCAGGGGTGAGTATAAACATACTCAGTAGGCACCCCAAAAACTCAAAACCCAAGGGAGAAACTGAAAGACAACAGTCCACTCAAGCCAGCTAGAGGGAACCCAGATGAGAGAGAAACTCCATCTCGTGACCATCCTCGGCTAAACACAACTAGTCATCTCAGCTCAGCTCAGGTGTATGCCCATACATACACCTTGAACAATCCAGATATACACAGCTCACGCCACAAAGCCACAAGAGGTACCGACCTCATCACCAGCAACTTTCCACAACCAGGAGAGTACACCACACGAACACTGTCATACCAGATGACACTCATCCGAGAGATACACTCCATCGGGTCCGAAACAAACATCTCAGACGCTTACCCGAGAGACCACGCTCGTAGGATAACATCACTGAGGAAACATCGCTGAAACACCATAACCACCAAACTCCTCGGATAGGGGATCGCCGCTAGGGTCCGCTAGGGGATACCAAGACCAACTCCGATATACGTAGCTCATAGAGAGGGGATCACTCCCAGGGTCCGCTGGGGGATACCATGACCCGATCTGGCATACGTAGTTCTCACAGATAGGGGATCACACCCAGGATCCGCTGGGGGATACCACAACCCGATCTGGCGCTCGACAGAAGCTCCACACTCAGATAGAGGATCATCGTCCATATAAAGATGGTCACGACGATACCGGAACCCTATCTGGTATAACTCGTGATGTAGGGGATCGAACCGACGATGCCACAACCCTACCGAAACCACGCGCTGAGTAGGGGATTGCATAACCAATGATACCGTAACCCTACTATAAACCACATGCTGAGTAGGGGATCGTATACCCGATGATGCCACAACCCTACTGAGCACGGCCCACCGCGTAGGGAATCATATTTCCGATGATTCCACAAACCCTACGGGGTTAACCTGCTAGATAGGGGATTGCCGCCCGTAAATAAGTGGTCACAGCGATACCAAGAACCCGATCTAGGGTAAAGATGCTAGAGGATCCACTCTGGGCCCACTGGAGGGATACCACAACTCTAACAGTTTAAACATCCCATCGAGAGGATCACAAACCCATACGAAGGTTGTGGTGCCACACGAACCCTTGTAGGAACGAACCAAGGGAGAACCCTCAACCACTGCTGGTCCAAACGTTGCTAACCCGAGCGACCTGCTACAACGCCACACTGCGCACCTCCTAGGCCAAAACCGAGGCCAGCATCGCATTCCACGGGGAAAAACACGCAGGATAGGCTGTTTACTCGCCCGAAACGGAGCACCAGTGAAAAAGGTACTATTCACTGTAGCTAGCTCGTGCGGGGCCCACACAACGATGCTGAAACTCATCGAGCGGATCATACCATGACGATCCCCTCGGAAAAACAAGCGGAATCGACTACTCGCTCGTCCAAAACGGACACCCGGTCAAAAAGGTACTATTCACCGAAGGCCAGCTTAGGTGGGGCCCACACCTGGATTCCAAAACTCATCGAATGGAACGCACCATTGCGTTCCTCTCGGAAAAACACACAGAATCGACTATTCATCCACCAAAATCGGACTCCTGGTGCAAAAGTTGCGTTTCTCCGCAAACGCCAAAACCCGGCCTCGTGGGGCCCGCACCCCGTTCTCAGTCCCAACACCCGGAAACCATCTCAAAAATTCCGTCGTACCATCAGGGTATCAACTCCACTGACGGAACGTCAATCGGACACTCCGGGTAGAAGTTACAACGGCCCGAAGTCGTAAAATAATAAAATAATATTATTTTATACGACGTTTCTAGCTCCCGGGCCACGATCTCGAACCTTCAAACCCTCGAACCCACACCGGAGGGTTCGCCTCATCGTCAGGGTCGCGTCGCTACAAACGGCGCGCGAATCCGGCTCCTGGTTCGCAAGATACGGGGGTTTAAAGACCCCCATATGAGAAAAGAGGTCGGACCGGCCCGGACCGGCCGGTCCGGCCGGCCTGGACCGGCCGCCGCCGCCCTGGCTGGTGGCCTCCGCCACGCACCGGCGGAACTTCCGCGGACTTCCGGGGGCACCCCGGTGGTCCGTTTTGCGATCCGGAGGCGTCTACATGACCCTCGGGACCCGATCTATACTGCAACGGCTTCAATTTACAGAAAAACACAGCGAAAACGGGATCGAGGGTTAAAACTCAAAACCGCCTACCTCGCGGGTGAAACGTCGATGTTCTGCCTCAGATCCGCACTCCAGAGCTTCCGTTGCGCGCTCCTGGAACGTCTGTCGTCGAATTCCGAGCTATTGGGCACTTCGTTTGCTCAATTCGGCGGAGTGGCGGCGAAGAACGGCGAAGAACGTCGAGAGGAACGATAGGGGGGGCGCTGATATTTATATCACCTGCCCACCAGCGCCAAACCCGCCTCGGACCCGACGCCTGATGCGAACAAAAGTAAGGTCACCCCTAGGGTAAACGCGTCGTTCTGAATGCAATGGAGGACTCAGATTTTCCATCCGAGACTCCGTTCAGAAGTTATTTGAGCCGACGCTCGCACACTAACTTCTCCATTTAATTACGAAAACGCCCTTGGTGGCGTTTCTCACCGCGGGCCCGCGCCCGCAAATTTTACACCTCGCCTAGGGTAAACGGCACGTTCTGGATGCAACTGTGCCCTCAGATTCTTGTTCTGAGCTACCGTTTAGGAGATATCACACTCCCGCCACGTGCATAGTATAAAAATACTTAATATTTTTATAAAATTAATTTTGGGCACAACGGGCCTCGGAATCGCACGCCGTCTTCGCGCCTAGCTCTGGAATTATTCCTAAAAATATTCCAAAGGCTGACAGGACCAAAAACCTGAGTCGCTACATCCTTCCCCCCTTAGAACTTTTCGTCCCCGAAAATCCCTAAGCACAAGGAAAGTGATTGGTCTCTCAACTGGGTCTCACACACCAGCGAGCTCACCAACCAACACCCACACAGGGTCTTACCAACGCCCTGAACAAAACTCGAGCAAGCAACAAATGGAAAGAGTACCGCGAAACAGTGTCTATCAAACTACTGCAGTAAGTAGAAAAGACACAAGGCATACCTCTACCCATCCGCGGTGCCTCTGGGTCGACTGCCTCCAGGGCATGCAGCTGTCCTTGCCCTCGACCACCAGCTCCCTAAGCTTGGAGTGGACCACCTGGGGGTGGGGGTGGTGGAAACTGGTACTGCCTACCACCGCCTCCCGCTGCACCAGCTCCGCCGCCACGTCCGCCGCCCTGCGGATCTCCTTGCTCGAGACGCTGCCTCTGCCAGGGCGGTCCATCGAATGGCTCCCTCTCAGCAGCACGTCGGGTCGGACAATCTCTAGCATGATGTACCCAACCATCGCAAGCGTAACAACTCCTCTCCTGCGGCTGACCAAAATTGTCCTACGAGCCCTGTGAGCCCTGAGGCTCAGATCCTCCATCCTGGGGTCGCCTCCTGAAACGTCAGCCACATCCAGACCCCTGAGTTTGTCGTCGGCTACCAGATGTCGATCCGACCGAAAAAGTCTCAGCTCTCGAGTGCCCAGCACTAACAGGCGGAAACTGCTCAGCCAGAAAACTCTCCACCACCAACGCTCGCTCCAGTACTCCAGCATAGGTGGGCAGGCACAAGGAAACCACACCTGCTCGGATGTCCCTGCTAATCCCTGCTCGAAGGTCCGATCCCTAAAGAACGGGTCTCGAACCATATCCAGGGAGTCGTGCCACAGGTCTGTAAACCTCGCTGAGTACTCTGACACAGTCATGCTCTCCTGTCAAAGATGCAGAAGCTCCTGGATCCGCACTGACCTCAGCGTCACTGGATAGAACTCCTCCCTGAAGAGCTGCTCAAACTCTGCCCATGTGAACATCTCCTCGTCATGGGATTGCATCACCAAACTCCACCATCTCCCGGCAGAACCATGCATAAGGCTCATCGCTAGGACCACCATCTAATCTGAAGGTGTCCTCACTAGGCGGAAAACTCGGGTGACTGCCTCAAGCCATTCATCAGCTGCCTGGGGGTCTGGATCACCCTGGAACCTCAGAGGTCGCTGCCTCTAGAACTCCTGCAGCGCACTCAGCCTGCGTGCAACCTCGTCCTGCACTGCCGGCACAACCAGTTGCTCGATAGGTGGTGGATCAACTGGCAGACCACCTAGAGGTGCAACCTCAGAACCTGCGCCCTGCTCCACAGCCACTACACGGGGCGGGTCATCAGCACAATCCTGCTGCGGAACCCTTGCTGGCTGTCGTCGTGGAGGCATCCTGAAATACATTCAAGAAGCACCACAGGAAAAGCGTATATCTGGAGAGGTGACTGAATAAGGACACGGAAAAACCAAAAACCCAGTCCTATATGATGCATGTACCATTATGTCCCCGTGACCAGTGTACGAATGTCCCGAGTCGAAAGGCAGGTTGTCAGAGTCCTGGTGTATGGATACGTCAGCCGCCGCACCAACACTGGAGTCCATGTCCTGAAAGCCGAACTCGAAACATCCTAACACTAACGCTATGCAACCCAAACCAAGCTCACAGCTAGACCAACTACGCTCTGAGATCCCAAAGTTGGAACCTCCTTTGATACCACTTTGTCACGACCCGACCCAACGGGGCTAGAGCCGCGACTCCCCAATCACGCCTCCAATAGGCCAGGGGCTGGCGACCAGCACCGAGTAGGCTATCACACACATGGGAGGCATTAGCCTAAGGTACCTGTACACACGCACACACAAACACCTCCATGAAACAGTGCAGAGATATAGAAACTGGAAAGTAAATGCATGCATACACTATCCCACAACCAGAGAGCAACAGCAAAAGTACAGAGGGAAAAACAGGGCCCACCAAAAGAAAACTACAAAGTGCGTCCAACATTCTCTGAAAAAGGGGAACGATGCCACAAACACCCTCCGGAAAGCTCCCTCGGCACAGCTCCGGTAAACACCCCGGTCAACTCGTTCACTAAGCTCTGCCTGCTCCGGGTCCTCCTGGGACTCCGTCAAAAGGCCTGTGGTCTGCACAAGACACAAACATGTGCGGGCAAAGCCCGTGCAGGGGTGAGTATAAACATACTCAGTAGGCACCCCAAAAACCCAAAACCCAAGGGAGCAACTGAAAGACAACAGTCCGCTCAACCCAGCCAGAGGGAACCCAGACGAGAGACAAACTCCATCTCGTGACCATCCTCAGCTAAACACAACTAGTCATCTCAGCTCAGCTCAGGTGTATGCCCATACATACACCTTGAAAAATCCAGATATACACAGCTCACGCCACAAAGCCACAAGAGGTACCGACCTCATCACCAGCAACTGTCCACAACCAGGAGAGTACACCACACAAACACTGTCATACCAGATGACACTCATCCGAGAGATACACTCCATCGGGTCCCAAACAAACATCTCAGACACTCACCCGAGAGACCACACTCGTCGGATAACATCACTGAGGAAACATCATTGAAACACCATAACCACCAAACTCCTCGGATAGGGGATCACCGCTAGGGTCCGCTAGGGGATACCAAGACCCACTCCGGTATACGTAGCTCATAGATAGGGGATCACTCCAAGGGTCCGCTGGGGGATACCATGACCTGATCTGGCATACGTAGTTCTCACAGATAGGGGATCACACCCAGGATCCGCTGGGGGATACCACAACCCGATCTGGCGCTCGACAGAAGATACACACTCAAATAGAGGATCATCGTACATATATAGATGGTCATGACGATACCAAAACCCTATCTGGTATAACACGCGATGTAGGGGATCGAACCGACGATGCCGCAACCCTACCGAAACCACGCGCTGAGTGGGGGATCGCATAACAAACGATACTGTAACCCTACTATAAACCACATTCTGAGTAGGGGATCGTATACCCGACGATGCCACAATCCTACTAAGCACGTCCCACCATGTAGGGGATCATATTTCCGATGATTCCACAAACCCTACGGGGTTAACCTGCTAGATAGGGGATTGACGCCCGTAAATAAGCGGCCACAGCGATACCATGAACCTAATCTAGGGTAAAGATGCTAGAGGATCCACTTCGGGCCCACCGGAGGGATACCACAACTCTAACAGTTTAAACATCCCATCGAGAGGATCATAAACCCATACGAAGGTTGGGATGCCACACGAACACTCATAGGAACGAACCAAGGGAGAACCCTCAACCACTGCTGGTCCAAACGTCGCTAACCCGAGCGACCCGCTACAATGCCACACTGCGTACCTCCTAGGCCAAAACAGAGGCCACCATCACGTTCCACGCGGAAAAACACGCAGGATAGGCTGTTTACTCGCCCGAAACGGAGCACCGGCGAAAAAGGCACTATTCACCGTAGCTAGCTCGTGCGGGGCCCACACAATGATCCTGAAACTCATCGAGCGGACCATACCACGACGATCCCCTCGAAAAAACAAGCGGAATCGACTACTCGCTCGTCCAAAACAGACACCCGGTGAAAAAGGTGTTATTCACTGAAGGCCAACTCGGGTGGGGCCCACGCCTGGATTCTAAAACTCATCGAACGGAATGCACCATTGTGTTCCTCTCGGAAAAACACACAGGATTGACTATTCATCCGCCAAAATCGGACTCCTGATGCAAAATCCGCGTTTCTCCGCAAACGCCAAAACCCGGCCTCGTGGGGCCCGCACTCCATTCTTAGTCCAAACACCCGGAAACCATCTCAAAAAGTCCGTCATACCATCAGGGTCTCAACGCCACTGACGGCACGTCAATCAGATGCTCCGGGTAGAAGTTACAACGGCCCGAAGTCGTACAATAATAAAATAATATTATTTTATACGACGTTTCTAGCTCCCAAGCCACGATCCCGAACCTTTAAACCCTCGAACCCACAACGGAGGGTTCGCCTCATCGTCAGGGTCGCGTCTCCACAAACGGCGCGTGAATCCGGCTCTCGATTCGCAAGATACGGGGGTTTAAAGACCCCCGTATGAGAAAAGAGGCCGGACCGGCCGCCGCCGCCGCGCGCCGGCGGATCTTCCGCGGACCGCCGGGGGCACCCCGGTGGTCCGTTTTGCAATCTGGAGGCGTCTACACGACCCGCGGGACCCGATCTATACTGCAACGACTTCAATTTACAGAACAATGCAGTAAAAATGGGATCAGGGGTTAAAACTCAAAACCACCTACCTCGCGGGCGAAACGCCGACGTTCTGCCTCAGATCCGCGCTCCAGAGCTTCCGTTGCGCGCTCCTGGAACGTCCTCCGTCGAATTCCGAGCTCATGGGCGCTTCGTTTGCTCGATTCGGTGGAGTGGCGGGGAAGAACGGTGAAGAACGTCGAGAGGAACGATCAGGGGGGGCTGATATTTATATCAGCTGCCCGCCGGCGCCAAACCCGCCTCAGACCTGACGCCTGATGCGAACAAAAGTAATGTCACCCCTAGGGTAAACGCGTCATTCCGAACGCAACGGCGGACTCATATTTTCCATCCGAGACTCCGTTCAAGAGTTATTTGAGCCGACGCTCGCACACTAACTTCTCCATTTAATTACGAAAACGCCCCTGGTGGCGTTTCTCACCGCAGGCCCGCGCCCACAAAGTTTACACCTCGCCTAGGGTAAACGGCACGTTCTGGACGCAACTGTGCCCTCATATTCTCGTTATGAGCTACCTTTTAGGAGATATCAGTCCCCCGCCACGTGCATAGTATAAAAATACTTAATATTTTTATAAATTTAATTCTGGGCACACCGGGCCTCGGAATCGCATGCCGTCTTCGCGCCTAGCTCTGGAATTATTCCTAGAAATATTCCAAAGGCTGACAGGACCAAAAACCCGAGTCACTACAGGTATAGTATCGAACATGGCATACCGTTTAAAGTAAAATTAATATTTAATTCACTGATATTAATAAAAATGAAAATTCCATATTCTTTATTCACATGGGATGTTACATCCTTCCCCCATTTTTGGAATTGTGTCCTCGCAATTTCAAAATTGGTCTTGGAAACTTCATTAAAAATCTCACATCGGAAAAAGAGTCAATAAATCTATCACTTTAAAAGAATGAAAGAGAATTACAAAGGTCATCTAAGATAACCCATACCAGGATTCCATGAAAAAATGTATATGGTGGAGAAACTAAATGACATGTTCTGATGGAGAGTGATAGAAAACATTATCAAGAGAATGTTAACCACCAGAAAACCACAAACTTGTGATAGTTTAAACAGCCTCTTCTTTCCCAGTAGGAAAATTAAATGGGCAACATTTTTGTTTAAGCTTTCATTTAATAAATTTGGATAATTTATTTATGATATTGACTAAGTACATAAGGAAATATACTTACTTTTCAAGTAGAGTTTCATCCTTTAATAAGTTTCTACCAAAAACTCATCTTTTCTCTAAATGGTGAGTATTCAAGATGAATTGTTCACACCTAAAGTGATAGAATCATCTTCTAGAGAATTAAATAATCCAAAAAATATGAACTATATATTTTCCTTGTCATTAGACATTAACCAAAACCAAAATGTTTAGTACAAGATCAGATAATCCCCAAAAAAGGATAATACTTTATAAAAATAAATACTACTATTAATCCCTAAAATTAAACAAACAATACACAATGTTTGGAAAATACCATTCAATAAAAAATGTCTTTAATATTTTCCAAATTAACCCAAACTAAAATTTTAACCCAAAACTTAAAAGGATTTAATCACATAGTCTTCTATAGTAAATCATAACATTTATCTCCAAATAATATCGGCTACTCATAAAGTCTCATACTGAAGTGTAATTAACCAAATCACATATTCTTTGTGATAGGTTAATCATTTACTTAAATAACCCAAATCACCATAATTCCATAATAAAAACATAGATTCTTCCTAAAAAAAATCCTACCATTACTCCTCAATTGAAATCCCAAAGTATTCTATTTTCCTAAGGCATATAGTTTCCCAAAAAGTGAAAAAATCTTCCAAAATAACCTTTATAACTTAATCCCCGAATCTTTTTCTTATACTAAGGATATCCATTTGATAAAACATAAGATCCAAAATCAACTTATTCTTTATCAATAAAATCATTTAACTAAAAATAATAAGTCTTACTAACAAGGGACGTCACGCAGTCCAGTGGTAGGTGATAAATCCCAATCACACTTTGTTTTTGGGTTCGATTCACATAGCTTTGTCTAATGTGATGGGTTGTCACACGGTCTGCATTTTGTACATTTTCAAAAACTATAAAATTTTATAACATTCCCAAAAATGAATAAACTCTGAAGAAATAACCATAAAATGATTTAACCTCAATTGTTGTCTTATGCCTCTCATTTTCATCCCAACTCATAGTGACCTCAATATCTTAATTCATGAAGTCTTATATATATTGAAATTTTTTTACCTCAATAAAATAACATTATTCCCAAATAAATAACATTAGACCTTGATCATTGTGTCCACCTGGTTTCATTGTCATCTAGTTTATGTAGATAAATTGTCAGTGCATTGTAAAAATGATTTAGGGATCCTTCAAAATCATCTGCTCCCTTTATCCAAATACACCTCGTATAACTTGTGTCATATGGATGATCAAAGAAAAATTGTTTTGTAAAAAATCATGTATGACATATAATTTCAAAACATATGATAAAATATTCTTTTTATAAAACAGTCAGTCCCAGTTTGAGTTGAAATATTCAGTCAATGGTCCTTTTAAAATACCATAAGTATGTTCTAAAAGACTCTAATTTAAAAAGAAAATATAAATATGTTACACAAGGGTCTCCTTCTTTAGAGACTTTTTCAAAATCATAATACCCTTCAAAATCTTATGATAAGGTAAAATATTTTAAAATGCCTAGATAATATTGACATTTCTTTAAAATATGAGAATATTGAGAAAATAATATTTGATTAAATACAACCCATGATCCACGATGGTATTGAGTTATAGAGGAGGTGTTTGATATCTCAAACAATTGCTTGCAAGTGAGTTGTATGTTAGAAAATGTTTCAGAGTCCTCTGGACAAGACTTTTAAATAATTATTGCAATAAATTCATTAGGAAGATATATGAATGTCATTTTATATCCTCTTCATTCCATTTGTAACAAACAATCCTTGATCTGAAAAATTTTCAAAATAAAAATTTAACTTAAATAATAGACATAGAGACTAACCATGTGTCTAACAAAAACTCTTAATCCCTAAAGTTGTCCAAACCGACCACTTATACCAACTATAAGTTCCCATACTTATGCATTACTAAATCCTTATTTAAATAAAGAATTCTCATTGAGGATCATTCTATGTTAAGAGCTTTAGAGAAATAGGCCATAACAATTACATTACATCTAAAAAATTACAAAGTAGACACTTCTTCTCATTTTCCATTTTTTTCATAAAATAAAAACTATTAAAAAATGAAACATGTCTAGTTATATGTTTTAGATAGCATGAATTTTCTTTGATGTCATCCTTCGCCCTATTCATCTTTAAGTCCTCTGAAAACATCTCAAAACTCAGTAAGGGTTATAAAATAAGGAACGAAAACATTACCCCATAAATAAATAAAAATCAATGAAACCATAATTTTCAATCATAACATACCATATGAAGTTATAAGATTCATGAATAACACACAGAAATCATAAATCATAAAGGTAACTTATGGCATACATAACATACTTACATTATAGCTTTCACATCTACATAGAGAATTATGTTTGGAATACCCCTCACTATATATTCCCTAAATATCTTAGGAGAAACATTAAGGTTTACCTATGTCACATTAAAAAATACATTGGAGAGCTATCTTCGAATCACCCACCCTAGGTTTATCACGGAACCACCTATATATGTAAATAATGCCCAAGAACCATATCATATTCATAACATATAAAACAAACATAAAGGAAATATAACATTTCCACATTTCAATCACAATATATCATTTAAGTATATTGACATAACCAATCTCTTATCAAATCCATTTTCAATACCAAAATATGTAAAAGTGTATATGGTATTTATTTTCCTTTTAAAAACATTACGTCTTGTTAAGGAATCCAAATATCAAATAACGCGCGTAGCGGTGGAATTGTCGTTGTCACTGCGTACGTTAAAAAGAAACATTCCCTTTTTCATTTAGTAAAAAACTATGTTGAAAAAGATTCCCATTGAATGAAATGAAAATTAAAATGTGTTTATACACCGTATAAAAGAAATTTGTGTATAAATCATAATATGCCTCAATGAAATGATATTGAGACGAAGTCCCTTACAAAGATCATATATGTAGATTAAGGAAAAATAAATGACATAATTATGCATGAAAAATAATAATACACCTAATATGAGTGGATATTAAATGTAGAAGAATCATAGATCATTCACACATATTCATATCATGACATAATCAAGAAGTATAAGTTTAACCCAAAGAATTGAAATTGGGTTAAGAAGTTCTCCTACAGAAATTCGGCAGCCTAATGGCGTCACTTTAAAATTTAGAAAATGAGTTGATGGGAGAGGAAAGGGTCTCTAATAAAATGGACATAAAATTTAATGAAATAATTATATATAATAGTATATCCCAACAAAAGAAAATGGAAATTTAAAATACATAAAATTAGTCTTTAACTAAAAGAGTACGGTGAAAGGTTCCCTTACCGATTTTGTAACTTGCGAAACATAAACCACATGAAAGAAAAAAAATAAAATTAATATTTAAATACCCATAAATTAAATTATATTACACAATTAATACAATAATGGGCAATACATACACCACACAAAAGGAAATCGTGGAAAATATAGCTTGAATCTCACAGGAATAAAAAGTGAGATGAAAACCCCTTACCATCAGTCTGACTTGTCATGTATATTCCTTGTTCTTCCTAAATAAAAAACATAAGTTAATTTATAATTGATTAATAAAATTTTTAATGTTTATTATTCCTTTTATATCATTTATTACCTTGCTAAAAAAAATAGTTAATTATTTGAGTTCATATGGGACAATTTTTCGATGTTGGAAACTTGAGTTAAAAATGAACTTGTTATAATTATAAATTATCCATGTGGTTGAAATTTCATTATCTATAGAATGATATTCATGATTTATATATAATATATATCATATGTATTCATTATATATGTATTTATAATATTCCATTTCATTTAGATATATGAAAATGAAATGCACCGTTCATGGAGACGGTAAGCCATATGTACGCATGAACCCTACTTTCATTTCATTTTTTTTAATTTAAAAAGGAATGAAAACAAAATGATGCATAGGTATATTATTATTACATTATAATATAATATTTTATATATGTTACATAATTTAATTAACACCATATCTTATACGTTCCATGTATGGGATGAACGAGTCATATCACTTTGAGGGGGCGGTAGTCTGCACTTCCTCAAATAAAATTATCGTATTTATCCATTATGGAAACCATAACGGTATGATATAAAATAAAAATACAGAATCATATAGAAACAATAAACATAATATATATAATATATAAATATATTACCATCATAATGGCCACCATGAGAGGCGGTTGGAGATATTTGATCAATCATCGTTTCGTGAGGCAGTAGTTCGTCATCCACAGAAATAATTTGTATGTATCCATTAGATGGAGGTGTGTGGAAGTGTAGTTCGAATATATATAATAAAAACAATGTATTATATTTATTATATTGTTTTTGTATAAAATAAATTAATAAATATGGTTTAGGGGGTTGGAGAAGTAAAATAAAAGAAAAGAATTTAAGAGAAGGTGTTACCTTTAAATCGGGTAAATCCATTTGGTTCGACCCAAAAGGCTTCCTTGAAGGGCCTTCTTCCTAAATTAAGGATTATAGGAGGAATATAGGTATGTAGGGATCTTAATTGGGCAGAATTTGGATGATCTAAAGGGCTTGAGAGATGTGAGTAATGGGTTAAAGGTGATGGATTTTTATAAGGGGGAGGAGGGGCTCTTTAGGAATGTTTGAAAACATTATTTTATTATAAACTGATTCTCATTTTCAAAATGTCCAAAACTCACTAAATTCAAATATCAGACGACTCTTTTTAGAAATTAAACCATCAAAATAATAATTGGATAGGTTTTAGATAGTTTTTTAAATTTTATAATATCATTTATTTAAATCATTTATTAATAATGTAATCACTACATCATCATTGTGTCATAAATAATATTATTTATTTGATGTCTAAAAATTATAAATAAAATACCATGATGTATGAAATATTTATAGATTTAAAATATATATTTATAGTTTAATATATAACTTATATAACCCCATGTAAAAATTGATTTACTAAAAGATATATGTTTATGTAATTTTTATCTTTACTTTAAATTAATTAAGATAAAGTGTCATTATCACTCCTAAGTGGCTCCATGGGGTCCCAAAATAGACCCAAGGATTCCCATGGTCAGACATGTATCATCAAAAAGTATTAGTACATGTGTTACGGTAATTTAATATTATTATAATATTATTTTTTTACCCTTATTTACCAGATTTACCTTTTAACCATAGTAAATAAAATATTTACTGAAGTAAATATTCATAATGTATAAAAATAAAAGTTACACATTCATACAATTTGGGTATCCTAATTCAAAATATGGAATACATTTTTTCAAACTCAAAACATAGAAGTGGAATAAATTAATTTAAAATTAATTCACATTGTCAAAACAAAAAAGCGTGTTTTTAGGAAATAATATCTATCAAAAGATTGATAATTGTTTATGTTCAATTTAATAGTGAAATTACTTCCAATGAAAAAAATTGGATTAAATGGTAAAAGAATAATCCAATTTTACTTTAAAACTAATTAAATTATTATTCTAACTATATAAATAAATTATATTAAAAGTAAATTTTGAATTAAAATGCAGTATTTTTTATTATTCATTAAAAATGAACATTATCAGAAAAATACCAAAATTTCATCCAAATTACATTTTGATGTCTTGATTCTAAAGAAGAATATTATTTTTTCAAATAGAACATATAAAAGTGATAAAAATTATATTTAAAAAGGTTTCTCCATCAAAAGGCGGTAAATGAACCTTTTGAAGAATATTAGAGTGTTTATACTTAAAATTGGAGTCATTCACATTTTAAGCTTCTAACATTTATTGGATAAATTTAATAACATTTAACAAACATGTTAAATCATATTTTAGTAATTCCTGTTCATTCTCTCCAATACAACAGCTATGCGTCAACTACCATTTAAAATAATAATAATATTATATTATTTTTTGGTATAACTTTATGTTATGTGTAACTTTAAGATTTCAAAAAAACCTGTTGCAGTGTATCAGGTACACCATTTTACATGGAATGCCCTTTAATTTAAAATTAATATTTAATTCACAAATATTAATAAATATTAAAATTCCATATTCATTATTCACTTGGGATGTTACAGATATAACTCCAAGTGTATATTTTTATTTTAAATTGACAGAAATTTTAGTAAAAAGGACAACTGAACAACTCAAAACATAGAAAATACATTCATGTTGTTTCTATACTTTACGAGAATGGTCTATAAGTCATTTTTTACATGTAAGAATCATCCTCACCTCAATCAGGTACACGATGTTCCTATTATGACTCAAAGTATATGTTATCAGTTTAAAATCAACATTTTAGTTCAGAAAGTGTCACTAAATGAAAAATGAGCAAACTTGATTGGGTTGTCTTGGTAATTTATTAAAATGATTCATAAATAATTTTTTATGTATAATAATTAGTCTCGCATCAAACCAACTCATGATGTGACCGATATGAGTCAAAATTTGTGTTTCCAGTTTAAAATGACTTTATAGTAAAAAAGTCAAGTGACATATTCAAAACTAAAGAAACTCATTAATATTGTTTTAATACTATATTAAAATGATCTATAATTCATTTTTTAGGTTTAAAAATTATTTTTACCTCAATCTGATGCATGTTATGACCGATATGACTCCAAGTGCGTCTTTTTATTTAAAATTGACATCAATTTTAGTAAAAAGAAAAACTGGACTAATAAAGATTAATAAAACCCATTCATATTCTTTTTATAATTTATTAAAATGATACATAATTAATTTGTGACATTTAGGAATCAGCTACACCTCAATCTGATATATGATGTTCCCAATAAGACTCAAAGTGTCTGTTATTAGTTTAAAATTGACATTTTAGTTCAAAATGTGTTACTCAATGAAAACCAATAAAAAACACTCATATTTTCAAAATAATTTAAGAAAATTATTCATAAATAATTTTGTACATGAATCAACCAATCTCACATTAAACTGACACATGATGTAACTGGCATGAGTCAAAGTTCATGTTTCGAGTTTTCAATGAAATTTAGTAAAAAAGACATGTGGCGTACTCAAAACCAAGAAAACGCATTAATATCATTTTGGTACTTTATAAAAAATATCTATAAGTCATTTTGGGTGCTTTATAATCATCCACACCTCAATATGATACATGATGTGACTGGTATGACTCCAAGTGCATCTTTTTATTTAAAATTGGCAACGATTTTAGTAAAAAGGACAATTGACCTGCTCAAAACTGATAAAATACATTCATATTATATTTATACTTTATAAAAATGGTCCATAATTCATTTTTGACATGTATTAATTAGTATCACCTCAATAGGATACACTATGTTCCCGATATGACTCAAAAAGTCTGTTATCAGTTTAAATTTGATATTTTAGTTTTAAAATTTTCACTCACTAAAAAATGAGAAAACATTCTTGTATTGTCTTAATAATTTATGAAAATGATTGATAAATCATTTTTTATGAGTATGAATGTAACCCCGCTTCCCCTCTAGACCAGATCCGGTGAATTACTTGTTATATTCGCATGGTTAGAAGGAATGAACATCTAGATGGAACGATCAGTTTAGTAGTCTTCAAGAAACTAAATACATAAATGTAACCCAAATTACATTAGAGAAGGTTAAAAAATACAATATATAACAAAACTAAAAGCCTCAACCACATGAACTCAATAAACGATCACCACTTCATCACCTTTTGAAGGTAAAAAATTTAAAGGGGTGAGCTCAAATGCTCAGTATGGGTTACAAAAAGTGGAAGCATGAATCAATAATAACTTAAACAAAAAAATATGACATGGTGAATAAATGAAAAACACACGCCATTAATAAACTAAGAAAGGGCCTGCATCCATAGATTTTATCATAGTGAAAACCACATGGATGGTAAAAACTAAAAATGAATAAAGAGAATGCTTTTTAATTGGATGTCATGTATCTAGCACACGAACCACAATACCATAAAAATGGTTTAGTTATGTGGGTAGAAACCCGTCTTATTTTTGGAAACAAACTTGAAGGGTTTGTCGCCAAACTGATTTATCTCATGAGACCTACTGATGCATCGAGCAGCTATAGCACCCCCTCACCCACCACTGCATGTAAAAATCATTCTTTATACATTGATTCAATACAAGATTAATATTCCTTTTTAATATCCATATAGAGTAGAGTATACGGATTCAAAAATATTTCCATAATTAAAATAACTTTCCCAATAAACATCGTACGTAAAATGGTATACGGTTTAGAAATAAAACATATACATGATATGAGATTATAGATATTTAACATAAATATAATTTCAAATGAAAATTTATCTCAAATGGGAATTAGGTTCACCACATAATTATTATTAGGTGCACAATACAAAGTTAGTCACAACGAAATAGTAGTTAAGACAAAGTCTCTTACCACAATGTAATCGGTCGAATCATATGACCAGAACTTAAAAACCCTCAAATAAATCATTGAATAACTTGAATATAAACATAATAATGTTATTATATATCAAATTTCAGTACACATATACCACCTACAAGAAATAAGTGGCGAAGAATGAAAATCTCACAGAAATGAAAGTGAGATGAGTAAACCCCTTACAAACATTTTGGCATGGTAATGACTGTTATTGCGAGGGATTAATGAGAGGTAAAGGGGTATTAAATTATTTATTGTCACAAGGGAAGTATGGGAGAGGTGATAAAACATACCCCATCATTAGGAATTAAAAATAAAAGGGCACTACATAAGGGAGATTCTTGAACAAAAGCGAGAGAGAGGATCCCTTACAAAGATTGTGTCATTAGAGTGACGATAAATCAATGAAATATTTATGTGTGACAAATAAAAATCCACAAAATATAATTGGATATATATTATAAAACATTAATTGGTCATTAAAACATATTCTTGGAACAATGTAACAAATGAAATAGATGTTTAACTCACATAATGAAAATTGAGTTAAGCAATCCCTTACCTTTTGCTTGAAGGTGTTCTTGACATGTTATTAAAAACCTGAATAAACAAATTAGGCTTGTTAATTCATAATTCCAGAGCCTCCAATATATTTAAATGATTTATTATAATCATTTTCAGTTCATTCATGTCCTTTTTTATTAGTTATAATGTTTAATTTCATTGTTCGGGCTCGTTTGATTACTTCTTTTAAAAGATCGATTCACTTATATTCGAGTTTAGATAAAATTGAAATATGGAATTGGTTGTCTAGAAATAAAGTTATATCCCATTAGTAAACTTCTAGGAGAGTACATGGTTTTAAATTTAATTTTTTTACTTAGAGTGAGGTCTAATTATTACATATATATAACCTTAGTGAATATTGTTTTGGTTAAACGGTGGTTTTGATAAAAATGAACTTGTTTTTCTTTATAACATAATAACATTTGTAAAAAAGTCTTGCATAACTAAAAATAAGATATATTACATATATAATAATCTGGTTAAACCATAACAAAAATGGTTTCATGACCAGAATTAAATATTATAATAGAAATTGATAAATTGTTTTCCTTGAATGTGCTAAATTAGCACATCTCAAACGGTGCTTTCATTTCTTCCAAATAAAGGGTGTGGAAAGGAGAGAAGATAATGAAATATCACATTAGCATAAAAACATTCAAGTAAATTTATGTTTCTGTAGTTATCATACTATTTGGGGGAAGGGAGGTGAGTAAAGAAACAAAAAGAAAAGAACTTAAAAGAAATGAAGGAATTGGAAAGAGGGGTTTACCTCTTGAGACTTCCTCCTTTGAGAACATCTTAAGGGGAGAGATTTTGGTATTTTGAAGAGGCTGTGAGCTTTTGGACATGGCGGAGGATCTTGGGGAGATACTTGGGTATAATATTGGCATGGCACAAGGCTTGAGTGGTGTGAGAGGAAGAGGGGGTGAGGGGTACTTTGTATAGTGGAGGGGAGGGGAGTTTTCATAATATTATAATCATTAATTAATTATTTCCTCTCAAGATAACAAATAGTGAGTATTACATGACCAAGAACAGTAATATATGAGTGTGAAATTGAACCAATTGGACTTACATTAGAATATCATCAACAATGACTCAATAAATTCCTTATTTAGCATTTATCGTATATTATCTCATTTTACTATTCATAAAAATTTAAGTATTTCAGAAAAATCCCAAAAATTCACCCTAAACATTTTTCGACATGTAGAATCCAAATATGAAGTCCATTTTTTAGAAATAATATTCTAAATATGATTGATTAAATATTTAATTAAAATCATTATTTAATTGAAAAATATAAACAGTTAAAATATCCATCTTCATTTTTAGGGTGCCTAAATTCATTTATCCACTCAATGGTATGGATACCTTTCATAAGATTCATATTACTATTCTTAAGGGTAAGTTACTATTTATAAGGGTAAGTTACTATTTATAAGGGTAGGTTACTATTTACCAAAAATTGATTTTTCCTTATCAGACTCCAAATAACATACTGATCGCAACCATGTATTTCAGATTTTCAAAATTCAAATCACAGAGCAGGAAAATTTAAGTTTAATGTCTATATTATAATGAAGTGGTGTTTTTTAGAGACTCAGTGTTTCATGCATTCTATATTATTTTTTTTGTAAATTCTTGGGGTGTTACATTATTCCCTCTTTCAAAAATTTCATCCTTGAAGTTTTATGTATGAAACTCACCAAAAATATGTGGGTGATTCTTTTTCATAACTTCCTCAGGTTCCCATGTTGCTTCCTCCATATTCTAGTTTCTCCAAATCACCTTTACTAGACGAGTTGTTCGATTTCTCAATACCTTCTCCCTTGTGTCAAAAATCTCGATAGGCTTTTCACAGTATGACAAATCAGGTTCCAGTTCTATTTTTTCATATGTTTGTACGTGCATTGGGTCTAGCATGTATTTCTTTAACAATGACACATGGAGCACATCATGAACTTTGGATATATTTGGAGGCATCGCTAAACGGTAAGCTACATCTTCGATTCTTTCCAGAATTTCAAATGGTCTGATGTACTTGGGGATTAGTTTCCCTTTCTTACTGATCCTTAAGACACCCTTCCATGGAGATACTTTTAAAAATACATGATATCCCACTTGGATTTCCAAGTCCTTTCTCCGGTTGTCATAAAAACTCTTCTTCCTACTTTGGGATACTTTAATATGGGCTTCTATTTTATTCACCTTTGTCATGGTCTCTTCAATAATTTCTGGGCCTATAAGTTTCCTCTCACTAACTTCATCCCAACAAGTTGGAGTCAGACATCTCTTTCTATATAATTCTTCATATAGAGCAATTTGAATACTTGAATGGAAAAAATTGTTGTAGGAGAATTCCACCAAAGGCAGGTATTGATCCCACATACCTTTGAAGTCAAGAGAGTGTGATCCCAACATGTCTTCTAAAGTTGGAATAGTCCGTTCAGACTGTCCATCGGTTTGGGGGTGATAAGCAGTGCTCATGCAAAGCTCAGTATTCAAAGATTTCTAGAGACTTTTCCAAATTTTTGATGTAAACCGAGGATCTCAATCAGATAAAATCGATAGAGGTGCACCATTAAGTCTGACAAATTCATTAATATAAAGTCTTTCCAAGCACTCAAGTGGAAAATCCTCTCTTATAGGAAAGAAATGTGTTGATTTTTTGAGATGAACAACAATTACCCATATTTCATCATTCCTTCTAGGTGTCCTTGGTAGTCCGGTGACAGAATCCATTGTAATGTTATCCCACTTACACATAGGAATAGGTAGAGGTTGCATCACTCTTTTGGGATGTTTTCTCTCTTCCTTCACTTGTTGACAAACTAGACATCTTGACACATAGTCAGCAATTTCCCACTTCATATTATCCCACCAAAAATATTCCTTCAGATATCTATACAACTTGGTGATACCCGAGTGTATAGAGAAATTTTATCTATGATCATCGTCTAATAGTTCCCTTTTTAGCTTAGGTACTGATTGAACACATAAACTCTTCCCAAATTTCAGAACTCCTTCATACACGAAGTCAACCAGTCTCCCACCCTTAACTGCATTAATTTTCTTGTGCAGATTCTCATCATCAGATTGAGAGATTTTTATCTTCTCTAGTAAAGATGGTTTAGCAATCATTCGAAAGAGGAGTAATGGTTCCCCTTCTTTAAAAATTCCCATATTTATATTCATTAGATCCATTAATATAGGGTCTCTTTCAATCCTCATTTAAGTTAGAAGGCCTTGATCTTTCTTGATTAATGCATCTGCCACCTTATTCATCTTTCCTGGGTGGTAGTGTATTGAACAATCGTAATATTTTAGTAACTCATGCCATCTCCTTTTCCTCATGTTGAGTTCTTTCTTTGTGAAAATGTATTTCAAACTCTTGTGGTATGTATAAATCTCACATCTCTCTCTGTAGAGATAATGCCTCTATATTTTTAGAGTAAAGATTACGGCTGATAACTCAAGTTAATGAGTTGGATAATTTTTCTCATGAGTCTTCAACTGTCTTGATTCATAAGAAATAACATTATCATTTTTCATAAGGACACAACCTTGTCCATTCTTTGATGCAACGCTATATATTACAAATCCACCACTTCCAGATGGAATAGTCAAAATTGGTATATTGTTCAATATTCTTTTCAATTCTTTGAATCATTTTGTACATTCCTTTGTCCACACAAACTTTAATCCTTTACGTGTGAGAGTGGTTAGTGGGTTAGACAATTGGGAAAAGTTATGAACAAAACCCCAGTTGTAACCCACTAAGCCAATAAAACTGCATACCTCAGTTATGTTTGTTAGTGTGGTCCATTCTTGTATTACATTTTTCTTTGTAGGATGAACTAGGGTTCAATCCTTCGAGATAATATGGCCTATGAAAGAAATTGATTGAATCCATAATTCTCACTTACTAAACTTCCCATATAATTTATTTCTTCAATGAGTTATCAAAATAACTTGTAAGTGATTCTCATGGTATTCATAGTTTTTTGAGTATACCAGGATATCATTGATGAATACAAAAACAAAGTTATCAAGATATTCCTTGAAAACTCTATTCATTAAATCCATGAAAATAGAGGGTGAATTTTTCAATCCAAAAGCCATCACTATAAACTTGTAATTCCCATACCTAGTCCGAAATGCTATCTTAGGAATATCTCCCTTCCTCACACGCAACTGATGATATCCGGATCAAATTTCAATCTTCGAAAAGTATTGAGCTCCATGAAGTTGATCAAATAAATCATCAATCTGGGGATGAGGATACTAATTCATTATTTTAATAGCATTGATTTCCCTTTAATCAATGCAAAGCCTCATAGATCTATCTTTCTTCTTGAAAAAGGGGATGAAGGATCCCCATGGAGAAACACTAGGTCTAATAAATCCTTTTTCACTCAAATCCTCTAGTTTTTTCTTTAATTATACTAATTCCACAGTGGTCATTCTATAGGTATTATTTAATATAGGTCTTGAATCAGGAAATAAATCAATAGAGAGATCAACTTCCCGCTCTGGAGGATGTCTAGGTAAATCCTCTAGAAATACATCAATGTACACTTGCACTATATGCACATCTTCAATTTGAAGATTTCTTTCCTTACCCATAGATATTGGTTTATCTTCCTCTCTAAGTATTTCATTCAGTAGAGCTATTATGGGTGGTTCTAGATAAGAATCAGGTGGCGAAGTTTCTGCCCTAAAGACAAAGGATTCTTCACCATTTTCAAAAATTGTAACTTTATTCTTATTGAAATAAATATTAGCATCATAATTTGACAGCAAATCCATACCGAGAATTATATCAAATTCATTCATTAGTATGATGATAAGGTTAGAAACTAAAGCATTTGTTGGTGTCTGGAGGGGGACTAGTCAAAATACCTTTGTTCCAATGATACATCCCTTAGGAGTTTTGATTGACAACTCCTTTATTAAATCAAATTGGACATATCTAATTTTCTTGGAAAATGGGAAGATATAAATGAATGTGATGATCCAAAATTAAATAAAGTGTTGGATAAGTTTCAGAAAACAATTAAAGTACATGAAACCACGTCATTAGGAACTTCAACCTCTGTGGTTGTAATTGCGTAGGCTCTCCCTTTCTCTTTTGGCCTTTTCTGAGTCAAGTTTCCTTGGCACTTAGGAAAATAATTTTCATAGTGTCCCATCTCTTTGCAATTATAGAATTTAATATCATTGAATTGTTTCTTCCCCTATATTTCATCAGATCCATGACCCTTTTCTCCATAGTTATAGTAGACTCCCATTCCTTTTAAGCATTTCCCAAGATGATTCTTTCCACAGTTCGCACATAATGGAAATTTCTTTGTTCCCTTGTTCTTCTTTGGTGCTTCTGTTTTTCCTTTGTTTTTAGAGTACCTCTTATTATCTTGGTTTCCATTGAAATGATTTGATCTAGCAAATTCTCTCTCTATTTTGATAGAACTTGATACAATTTCATCATATGATGAAAATTATTGAGCAGATAGTGCCCTTAGAAGGCTTGGCTTAAAACCTTAAAAGAAATGATCAATCTTGTCTGCTGAGTCACGTATGTAATCTACAACATACTTGTCCAACCTTGTGAAAGTATCCTCATACTCTCCAACACTGTCTTCTTCCCTTTGTTTTAAGGTAAGTAATTTCCTATTAATTTCATTTAGTTTCTCATGATGGAAATATTTTTCAAATAATATTTATTTAAAAGTCCTACATTCCATATCTTCTATATCTTCTTCCTCCATGGTATTCTGAATCAAGGACCACCATTGATCATCGTCACCCTTGAGACAATATACTGTCAATACAACTTTTTCATTTTTTAATGCATCTTAATGCCATGAATATCTTTTAAATGGACTTGATCCACTGCTCAACAACCACTGGGTTAGTAGTCCCGTTAAAAGATGGGGGACTCTGTGACATGAAATGATCCAACACATTTGTGGAATGGTTATTCATTACAACCTGAATAAGTTATCCCAATATGGTCATGATCTGATCTACTTCAACATTGACTATGTTGACTTTTCCAATAGGTAGATTCCTACCTTGCCCATGAGTATTGATTCCCCTTCTTCCGTTAGATTCCATTTCTAAATAATGGTATACACTATATTAGTTTATGAATCTCAAATAGAAAATCACTCAACATAGATTTAAATTCTTTTCAAAGATAATCTTATAAACATGGTTTCTCTGAGGAAAAATTTACATTAAACTCCATCATAATGGATTGTAAAGAAAATGTGAATTATCCTAATCATATCCCCCAGGAGTGTTGTAACCAAGAGTGCAGCAAGGCCCGTTGTTGTGCACCAGTTCTCCTTTGAGTCTAGCTCAAAGCGGTGTTTTTAGTTTTTACCCCTAGATACATCTGTGTTAGAGCCGCCTCTACCTGCTTGTATCCAGAAAGGGATGTACTACTTGAAAGATCCACATAATCTATTCCTTACCAAAATACTAGGACGTTCTTGTACATTTATGCTCGAATACTACATTAGGTCTTTGTGACCTACTATATATTTCCTACTCTAGTTTCCAAGTTTTCAACTAAACTTCCTCGGATACCAACTGTAACACCTCGTCCCCTCTAGACCGGAGCCGGTGCATTACTTGTTATATTGGAATGGTTAGATGGAATGTAAATCTTGAAGGAACGATCGGTTTAGAAGTCTTGAAGAAACTAGATACATAAATGTACCTCAAATTACATTGGAGAAGGTTACAAAATACAATACATAACAAAACTAAAAGCTGCAACCACATGAACTCAATAAACGATCACCTCTTTATCACCTGTTGAAGGTAAAAAATTAAAGGGGTGATCTCAAATTCTCAGTAAGGGTTACAAATAGTGGAATCATGAATCAATAATAACTGAATCATAAACAAATATATCATGGTGAATAAATGAAAAACATGCGCCATTAATAAACTAAGAAAGGGCATGCATCCATAGATTTTTTCATAGTGAAAACCTTATGGATAGTAAAAACCGATAATGAATAAAGAGAATTCTTATTAATTAGAAATCATGTATTCAGAACATGAACCATAATACCATAAAAACGTTTAGTTCTACCGGTATAAACCCGTTTTATTTTTGGAAACAAACTCAAAGGGTTTTTCGCCAAACTTATTTGTCTCATGAGACCTACCGATGCATCAAGGGGCTATAGCAGGCCTTACCCACAATTTCATGTCCAAATAATTCATTATAAATTGATTCAATACAAGATTAATATGCCTTTTTAATATCCATATAGAGTAGAGTATATGGATTCATCAATATTTCCATAATTAAAATAACATTCCCAATAAACATTGTATGTAAAATGGTATACGGTTTAGACAAAAAACACATCCATGATATGAGATTATGGATATTTAACATAAATGTAATTTCAAATGAAAAGTGTTATCAAATGGTCATTAGGTACACCACATAAGGATTATTAGGTGCACGATACATAGTTATTCACAACGAAATAGTAGTTGATACAAAGTCTCTTACCACAATGTAATCGGTCAAATCATATGACCAAAACTTAATAACCCTCAAATGAATCATTGAATAACATGAATATAAAGAGAATCATGTTATTATATATCAAATGGTAGTACACATATGCTACTTATACGAAATAAGTGGCGAACAATTAAAATATCACAGAAATGAAAGTGAGATGAGTAAACCCCTTACAAACATTCTGGCATGGAAACGAGTGTTATTATGAGGGATTAATGAGAGGTAAAGTGGTATTTCATTATTTATATGTCACAAGGGTGGTATTTTGGATGTGAAAAAACATAACCCATAATTAGGAATTAAAATTAAAAGGGCACTACATTGGGTAGATTCTTGAACAAAAGTGGGAGAGAGGATCCCTTACAAAGATTGTATCATTAGAGTAACGATAAATCAATGAAATGTTTATGTGTGACAAATAAAAATCCACAAAATATAAGTGGATGTAAATTATAAAACATTAATTTTTCATTCACACATATTCTTGGAACAATGTAACAAATGAAATAGGTTTTTAACTCAAAGAATAAAAATTTAGTTAAGGAATCCCTTACCTTTTGCTTGAAGGTGTTCTTGACTTGTTATTAAAGACTTGAATAAAAAACTAGGCTTATTAATTCATAAGTCCAGATCCTCCACTATATGTAAATGATTTATTATAACCCTTTTCAGTTCACTAAAGGGATTTTTGATTAGTTATAATGTTCAATTTCATAGTTCGGTCTCGTTTGATTACTTGTTTTACAAGATCGGTTCACTTATATTCAAGTTCAGATAAATATGGAATATGGAAGTGGTTGTCCAGAAGTGAATTTATATGCTATTAGTGAACTTCCAGGAGATTACATGGTTTTAAATTTAATTTGGTTACTTAGAGTGAGGTCTAATTATTACATATATATCCTTAGTGACAACCATTTTGGTTAAATGGTGGGTTTGATTACAATTAACATGTTTTGCTTTATAACTTAACACCATTTGTACAAAAGGATTACAGAACTAAAAATAAGATATATTACATATATAATACCATTTGCACAAATGGTTTCATGTTCATAATTAAATATTATAATTGAAATGGATAAATTGTTTTCCTTTAATGTGCTAAATTATCACATATCAAAAGGTGCTTTCATTTCTTCCAAATAAAGGGTGTAGAAAGAAGAGAAGATAATGAAATATCTCATTAGCATAAAAACATTCCAGTACATGTATGTTACTGGAGTTATCATACTATTTGGGTTAAGGTAGGTGAGGAAAGGAACAAAAAGAAAAGAACTTAAAGGAAATTAAGGAATTAGAAAGAGGAGTTTACCTCTTGAGACTTCCTCCTTTGAGAACCTCTTAAGGGGAGAGGTTTTTGTCATGACCGTCCTTGGGCTCGTTTTGTGACTACTCCAAGCCTGCCTTCCATAGGCCAAGCGTTGGAGACTAGCACCAAAGGTGAATCCCTGATAAAAAGGGAAGGCATTTCCTTTTAACCTGTAACACACACACAATCCGAACACAAGCAGTAGAGGCAACAAGTACTAGAATAGAAAAGTAAGGTGCGGTGAAAGTAAGTGGGCCAATATACAAACCCAACTGAACAACAAGTATAAGTATAAGTAAAAAGGTAAAACAGCTTCGGTATTGTCCACCAAGGAATCCTACCTGAATGGTAGGTACAAAACTCGAACAACTCATCCCCGCGGTACGTCCCGTCTAGTCCATCTCCGAGAAGCCTCCATCTGTCACCCTCAGCCTAGATCACTACTGTCCTTAATCTTTACAGAACACAACAAGGTTAGGGTAAAGCCCGTGCAGGTGTGAGTATAATAATACTCTGTAGCGGACCCCGAGACCCCCAAAGGTCTCCCAAAATCCACAAATGATAAACCACAGTAAAAAGATACAATCATGAAGTATCAACTATCCCTACTTAGGTATATGACCATACATATACCTAAGTTACCATTCACAGTCCCAGCTCCAACTCTCGAGACAAAACCCAACCCAGTCCACAAAGGAAGTAAAGTCAATAACCACTATGATAATGGTTTAAATACATGACTCAACTCACATAGGTATACATATTTTGTAGAGTGATCGATATGATCAGAAACAGACACAGATTCAAAGAAGCTGTTAGACCCACACAGGATACAGGACCAACTAAGCTGTCAGACCCACACAGGATACAAGATCTGATATTCTGTCGGACCCACATAGGATCAAGGAACAAAAGTCAGAACTGTCAGACCCATGGAGGATCCCGGTACATTAGTCATCCTTGTCGAACCCATGGAGGATTCCAGTATAAATTTCATCACTATCGAACCCACGTGGGATTCCGGTACAGTAGTCGTCGCAACCAGCTCTAGGGTTCCTGCACACAGCACACTCGATTCCGGAAGGGTCTTCTCCTCGAGTAAAGTTTTGATACATAAACTATCATTAAGTCTCGAGTTGATGTATCTAGTATTTCTGTCTCATCAAAAGGAATCCAACATGATAGACGGCGCGTCAATTGGACGCCCGGTCTGAGAGTTATTGGGATTTCCGTTCGAGGGGCCCAGTTGGATTTACACTCGATTCAAACCCAGCCATTTTCCAAACTTTTCCAAAACTAACATAGAGTATCACAAAAGAACTGCTTCATCACGGGGGTCCCAGTTCTGTAGATGTCGCGTCGATCGAACACGCGGTCTCAGAGGTATTCGCATTTAGGGGAAGTCGGGCCCGACCCGTCAAGCCCAGTGGGCTGGCAGGTTGGGACGACCCGGCTGGGTGGGTCCGACCTAGCTGGGGGGTCGGCCCGGCCCAAATCGGTGGGTCCGACCCGATGGGGCAAGGCGCACCTGCGGACTCGGCCTGCACTGTGGGCCGGTCTGGTTCACCCGGCAGCGCCACCTCTCCTTGTCCGGCCGGTGGTAGCTGTCTAGTTCTTCCCGGCGCACGCGGCCTGCACAGCAGGTCGCAGTTCTTCTCCCGTACACCTAAGGTCACCACGGTTTACCACCTCGGCCGGCAGGAGGCCGGCCGGTTTTCCCAGAAGAGCGGCCTGTGGAAGTGGGCCATGGTCTTCTCTCTGCGGCGCCTGCAGGTGCCGAGGTCCTCCATCCCAGCTAGCCTTAGTCGGCCTATTTTTCTAGTCGAGTGGCCTGCAGTTGCGGGACGCTTCTTCCTCCACGTGGTTGGTGTGACGGAGTCGGTCCTCCACCGTCGTCGCCCGGCTTGGCCACAGCCTTCGGCTCTATAGCACGGCGCGGTGTGTTGGTGTTGCGCCTCTTCATCCGCCGCGGCCCTCCCGGCCATGGTTCTTCTTCTGTCTGTTGTGGTCCTCCTGTATGCAGTTATTCTCCGGCGTAGTGTGATAGCACCATGTCCTTTCGGCTCCGCCTCCAATTTCATCAAAAAGGGAAATCAACAGGGGGAGGTTCAGGCCATGTTTGTGCAGTCCGAACCCTCCTCATTATGATGGTAACATTGGCACATCAATCCACAAATATAGTGACATCGAATGGAGGGTAAAGTCATACACAAATATAACCCCAACCTTTATTTCAATGTTCGCATGATGGTGTCTCTGAAAGAGAATTCGAAGATTTCATCGTATGTTGTGCCCGTCACACACTGCCGATCCCGGGCTCGAGTGTCTTCCTCGTTCTTCGTCAAAGAGGACATCATTCTTCATTGGAGATGTTTTTCGTGTTCTTCGTGGGAAGAACTCCTTCTTTCTAATTCTCCAAATCCTCCCAAGGTAATATGTCCAACCAAGATAAAATAAAAATAACACCTATTAAAAGGATGGATTAATGAATTCAAAGACATTTAAATTCATTAATTTACATACATTAATTTAATAGGTGTGTTGGCTCATTAAATGAGAGGGAGGAGATGATGAGGCTCCAAATTAAATAAAGGGAGTTTCATCCTCCTTAATTGGGGGTTCAAGGAGTTAAAGGGGAGTTGAAGAGTTTGAACTCGTGTGGGTCCCACCACATAATATCCTTTCATGGGAGGTTATGTGGGGGTGGGCCCCACCACCAACCTCCCTTTGTAGGTTTTAACTACCATCCAAATAAAATTATTCAATGCATAATTTTATTTAAATTTTAATTAGAAACCCCAGAAATTAACTACCCCTCTTGATAAAACACAACTGCGGTAATGGTCTCCTTAAGTGAATATCGGCACTGCGAGTTCATCAGTGTCCTTAGATTTCAATTCCGAGCACCAGTTCAAAAGATAGAAAAATATTCATGTATGTTTACTGCATGTACACGAACAAAACTTCATAAATTAATTCCGGTCACACCGAGCCTTGGAATCAGGCGCCGTCAGAAACTGTGGACTCGTAAAATTACCATGTATTTAAGAAAAAAAACCATAGGATTTCTGGGTCTTTACATTCTCCTTACCTCAGAGCTTTACGTCCCCGTAAGTTACAACGCACACTAAGGAAACAAATGGGGGTACTGAGTATGCATCTGAGCCTTCCGCTCTCATGTTCTCTCCTAGAGGTTTCTGTGCTTCCAGCGAACGCGCACTAGAGGAATCGACCGTCCACACAGGACCTGATCCTATCGATCCTAAATCTCTAAGGAACCTCCATGAATGTCTCCCCATCATCAATGTTCATCTCCCCGTGGTAGATGATGTGGGGTGGGTCGTGGACGTATCTCCTCAGCTGTGATACATGGAAGACGTCCTGCACCCGATGAAACTGAGGACGAAGAGATAAACGGTAAGCCACCTCACCTACTCTACTGAGGACCTGGAACGGTCTGATGAATCGTGGAGATAACTTTCCACCTCGTCCAAATCTCCATAGACCTTTTCTAGGTGAGACCCGTATAAAGGCGTGGTCTCCATCCTCGAACTCCAATGGTCTCTGTCTCCTATCAGCATAGGACTTCTGTCTACTCTGTAGAGTCCTCATCCACTCATGGATGATCTGCAACTTCTTCGTCGTAGCCTGCACCATCTCTGGTTCTACAAGTACTGACTCCCCTGGTTCAGTCCAGCACAGAAGCGATCTTCAAGGTCGGTCGTATAGTGCCTTGTAAGCTTCCATCCCGATGGTAGAGTGGTATTAGTTGTTATATGAAAAATCTACCAAGGGCAAGTGATCCTCCCAGCTGTGACCAATGTCAAGGACGCATGCACGAAGCATGTCCTCAGGAGTCTGAATGATCCTCTCATTCTGGCCATCCGTCTGTGGGTGGAAGGCAGTGCACAAGCAAATCTGCATCCCGAAATCTTCCTACAACCCCTTCCATAGCCGGGAAGTGAAACAGGAATCTCGATCGGAGACGATCGTCGATGGCACACCATGAAGCCATACGATCACTTGTACGTATAGGTGTCCCAAACTCTCTATTGAGCCCTGCTCTCTGATCTGTAGAAAGTGGGATGACTTGGTGAGTTGGTCGAAAATCACCCAGATAGAGTCGTGTCCTTTATATGTATGTGGAAGTCCTTTCACGAAATCCATGGATATCATATCCCACTTCCACTCTGGGACCTTTAAGGGTGGAACCAAGTCTTCTGGAACCTAGTGCTCCGCCTTCACTTGCTGACAAATGAGGCATCGTGAGACAAACTCTGCTACCTCCTTCTTTATACCCAGCCACCAGTGCTGTCGTCTGAGGTCCTGATACATCTTCGCCACTCCTGGATGTACTGCTTGAGGGGAAGTGTGAAACTCCCTCAACAACTCCTCATATAGTGTTACGGGTACCATGGTACGTCCTCTGAAGAGGATAACATGCTCCCCACCTTCAAAAAACCCATCAGGTTCCTTCCCTGATGATATCTGATCTTGTCGCGTCTCATAGTCAACTTCCTCACGCTATACCTCTCTGACTCACTGAAAAAGTGGAGTGACTATTAGAGACTGTAGAAAGGTTGCTCCATCTCTATCCACAAACGATATCTGCAATGCGGCCAGCTGCTATGTCGCCTCTACTAGCAACTGAATGCCTGATCTTCTGTTGAGAGAATATACTACAACGTTCCCCTTCCCAGGATTATAGACTATCTCGAATTCATAGTCCTCAAGGAACTCGATCCATCATCATTGCCTCAGGTTCATGTCCTTATGTGATAAGATGTACCTGAGACTCTGGTGGTTAGAGTAGACTGTAAAATGCTCACCCATCAGATAGTACCACCACATCTACAAGGTGAAGACCACTACTGCTAACTCCAGGTCATGGGTAGTGTAGTTCTTCTTGTGTTGTATCAACTGTCATGAACCATATGTGATCACTGCTTGCTCCTACATCATGACACACCCGAGTCAAGTCCCAGATGTGTCATAGTAAACTACGTACCCTATGCCCTCCTCTGGTAGCCTCAAGATGGGCGTACTGGTCAACCTCTGCCGCAGATTCTAAAATCTCTGATGGCATCTATCTGACCACACGAAGGGTTTCCCCTTCTTCTTCAATATTGAAAGTGGTGATGCAACTCTGGAGAGGTCTGGAACAAATATCTGATAGTACCCAGCCTCTCCCAGGAAAATCCGCACCTCCGTCACACTCCTGGGTGGATCCCAAGCAAGTACTGCCTTGATCTTCGCTGGATCCACTACAACTCCAGCCTCTGAGATAACGTGTCCTAGAAAGTGGACTTGTCGAATCCAGAACTGGCACTTTGAGAGCATACCATATAGATGGTGCTCTCATAGTGTATCTAGTACTACCCGTAAATGGTTGGCGTGCTCCTCCTCAGTAGTTGAGTAAATCATTATATCGTCGATGAAGACTATGACAAAGCGATCAAGGTAAGACTGTAATATCCTATTCTTGAGACTCATGAACACTGCTGGAGTGTTGGTTAGGCCGAAGGGAATAACCAATATCTCGTAGTGGAAATACCGACACCTGAATTCCATCTTCTGTACAACCTTGTCTCGAACTCTGAGCTGGTGATAGCCTGACTTGAGGTCTATCTTTGAGAACCATTGTGCTCCCTTGAGCTGATCAAAGAGGTCGTCAATCCTCAGGGGTGGGTACATGTTCTTCAAGGTCATTTGATTCAGGCGACGGTAGTCAACACACAGTTGCAAGCACTCATCTGCCATCTTGACGAACAAAATCGAAGATGCCCAAGGTGAAACAGTGGGTCGGATAAATCCCTTCCCCTGCAAGTCCTCCAGCTGTACTTTCAGCTCACAAAGCTCGGCGGGAACCATTCAATATGCTGGAGTAGATATCAGTGTTATCCTGGGGTACATGTCAATGTATAAGTCTACATATCTATGAGGAGGTAGTCTTGGAACGTCGTAATGAAAAACATCCCCATACTGATCCACCACAATAGGAAACCTCAGACTCCTCACATCAACTGCTCCGATAATGAGACTAGCCAACTGATGTGTGATCAGCTGCCCCCTCCTCTGCATAAGTCCATGCTATGGTGAAAAGGCTCCCTTCTGACCGGTGAAGGTGAACCTGGTCCCATATTTGTGGATACACTGCACTTTGTGCCTAATACAGTCAATCTGAGCATGAATTGTGGATAACCAGTCCATATCCAAGATGACGTCGTAAGGCTTCGATGCCATTACAAGAAGATCCAAGACAAATCTCTCACCTCCTAGAGTAAGCTCACACTGCTTTCACTAGTGTGTAATTGTCAAGTCTTCTCCCATATTAGTCTCTAGCTGTAAGGATCGAGCCAACAGCTCTATCAGAATCTCTGAGCTCCAAACGAGGGAAGTGGTAATAAAATAATGACACACACTTGTGTCCATAAGTACTATAGCAAGAGTGGAGTAGACACAGATAGTACCTCAAATCATCTCAAGAGCATCGTTGTCGTAGGACTTGACTTCTTGGAGATGAACCTACCTCTTTCTGCCAGCTCCCTGTGGTCGGGGTGGACCTCCTGGTGGTGGTGGTGGTAGAGCCTCAAAATGTCATCCACCACCTGCTGCTCGGCCAGCTCCTCTGACACGTCCTCCTGCTACTAGAAACCACCATGTTCGAACCTATACCTCTACCTTGGAGGTCCTTTTACTGTCTGATTCTCATTTGTAGGGCGAGTCGGGTAGTCTCGAGCCATGTGGCCCGGCCCGCCGCAAGCATAGAACTGTCTGCTCCTTGTATAGTGGGCTTTGTCTCGTGTTCCCCACACAACTGAACCTGTATCTTGGGGTTGCCCACCTTATGGCCTGGTCCTCTTGGACCTCTGTGACATCTTTCTACTGCCGGCTGCAGAAGACTCCACTACATTTCGCCCAGTGGGGGGTCTCACCACTGACTGCTCAGCGAGAAAACTCTCCACTAGAAGGGCTCACTCCATCACCCATGCCTGTATCGGAATGTTAAGGGGAATCGTCAAAGCCCTAATCTCATGCCTGAGTCTCTAATCAAAGGTTCGGGCCCTGAAGAATGGGTCCCGTACCATATCCGTGGAGTAGCACAAGAGGTCGGTGAACCTCACTGAATACTGAGCTATTGTCATGTTGCCCTGCTGCAGATGAAGTAACTCCTGAATCTGCATTGCATGAAGGGTGGCTGGAACAAACCCTGAGCGAAAGAGACTCTCGAAGTCTATCCAGAGTAATGATACCTTGTCATGCACCTGGAGAATCAGGTTCCACCATCTGCCTGCTACTGCATGTAGGAGACTCATGGCAAGGATCACCATGAGGTCGGCTGGTGTCCCTACCAATCTGAAAACTCTCACGATAGCCTCCAGCCAATCCTCAACTTCATATGGGTCCATCTCTCCCCAGAACCTGGACGGCCTTGGGTGCTGGAACTCGTGCAACGCACTCAGGTGGCGTGCGCTCTCTGCTACTAGATCTGGTGGTATCGGTGTCCCAACGGGTAGTGATACCGCTCGTACCTCTGCTGTGATGGGGCCCTACATTGAGGCCTCGTCGTTCGGTGGTCTACCATCTCGTACGAAACTCGGAACCCTAGCTGGTTGCCTTTGTGGGGCCATCCTGAAAAGAAACAGGTGCCCCATGGTTAAAATAGTATACCTGGTGAGCTGACATAAAGTAATCACAAAGAAAACTATTTCAAAGGAAACACACATGCAATCAGTGTTTTCGTGCACTGAGTCGGAGATCAGAAGTCAGAGTCCTAGTGTATGGATACGTCGACCGCTGCACCAACACCGGTTTCCCTAAACTGATAACCACACCCAAATAACATAACAATATTTTCATTAAAAGAATCAGAGTCCATGTTATGTGGTATAACTGACTCCCCTAATACCAATTTGTCACGACCCGTCCTCGGGCCTGTGTCGTGACTACCCCAATCCCACCTTTTATAGGCCAGGGGCTGGCAACTAGCACCAACGGTGAATACCTGATAAAAAGGGAAGGCATTGCCTTTTAAACTGTAACACACACACAATCTGAACACAATAAGTATAGGCAAAAAGTACTATAATAGAAAAGTATGGTGTGCGGGAAGAAAGTGGGCCAGTATACAAACCCAACTGAACAACAAGTACAAGTACAAGTAAAAAGGGAAAACAACTCCTAGATCATCCACCAGGGTATCCCACCTAAAGGGTACGTACAGAACTCGAACAACTTGTCCCCACGGTACATCTCGTCTAGTCCATCTCCGAGAAGCCTCCATCTGTCACCCTCAGCCTCGATCACTACTATCTGTCATCTACAAAAAACACAACAAGGTGCGGGTGAAGCCCGTGCAGGGGTGAGTATAACAATACTCTGCAGGGGACCCCGATACCCCCGAAGGTCTCCCAGAATCCACAAAGGATAAACCCCAGTAGAAACATACAATCATGAAGTATCAACCATCCATACTTAGGTATATGCCCATACATATACCTAAGTTACCATTCATAGTACCGGCTCCAACTCTCGAGCCAAAACACTACCCAGTCCACAAAGGAAGTAAAGTCAATCACCACTATGATAAAGGTTGAAAGACATGAATAAACTCACACAGGTATACATCTTTTGTAGAGTGATAGATATGATCAGATTTAGTAATTGATTCATCTAAGTTGTCGGACCCACACAGGATATAGGACCAGCTAAGCTGTCAGACCCACACAGGATACAGGATCAGCTATTCTGTCAGACCCACACAGGATCCATGAACAGAAGTCAGAACTTTTGGACCCACGGAGGATCCCGGTATAGTAGTCATCATTGTCAAACCCATGTCGGATTCCGGTACATAATTTATCGTTGTCGATCCCACGTAGGATTCCAGCACAGTAGTCGTCACAGCCAACTCTAGGGTTCCCGCACACAGCACGCTTGATGCAGGGAGGGCCCGCTCCTCGATTAAATTATCGATACATCAACTATAATGAAGTCTCAAGTTAATTTATCCCGTAGTTCCATCTCATATAAAGGAACCTAACATGACATACGGCGCGTCAATTGGACGTCCAGTCTGGGAGTTATTGGCATTTCCGTTCTAGGGGCCCGGTTGGATTTACGCTCGATCCAAACCCATCCATTTTCCAAACATTTCTAAAATTCAATTAGAGTATATCAAAGGAACCTCTTCGTCTCGGGGGTCCCAGTGCCACAAACGGTGCGTCGATCGGATGCGCGGTCTTGGAGATATTCGCATTTAGGCGAAGTCGGGCCCGGCCCGTCAAGCCCAGTGGGCTGGCGGGTTGGCCCGACCCAGCAGGGTGGGTCCGACCTGGCTGGGGGATCAGCCTGGCCTGACTCAGAGGGTCCGTCCCGGTTGGGGGGTTGGCCCGGCATGGTGGGGCGCATCCCACCCTCGGACCCGGCCCCCACTGCGGGCCGGTCTAGTTTGCCCGGCGCCGCCAAGAGACGACGCCTCTCCCTGCCCGTCTGACCATTATCGGCCGGTTCCACCCGGCGAACACGGCCTGCATAGCAGGCCACGGTTCTTCCCACGCGCTCCTCCGTGTGCAGCTGTTTTCTAGCCCAGCTGGCAGGCGGCGGCTGGTTCGCCCAGCAGAGCGGCCCGCGGAAGCGGGCCGCGGTCTTCTCCGTGCGGCGCCTGCGGGTGCCGCGGTCCTCCAGCCCGGTCGGCCGGTTTTTCCAACCGAGCGGCTCATGGTTGTGGGCCACGTCTTCCTCCACACGGCCGGCGTGATGGCGCCGGTCCTCCACTGCTGCAGCCCGGCCTGGTCGCGGCCTTCGGCTCCATAGCGCGGCGCGACGGCGCCGCGCCTCTTCATCCGTCGCGGCCCTCCCAGCCGAGGTTCATCTTCCATGCGTCATGGTCCTCCTGGTCGTGGTTATTCTATGGCACGGTGTGACGGAACCATGCCCTTTCGGCTCTGCCTCCAACGTCATCAAAATAGGAAATCAACTGGGGGATGGTTGGGATGTTTTCGTGTGGTCTGAACCCTCTTCATTACGATGGTAACATTGGCACATCAATCCACAAAAATAATGACATAGAACAGAGGGTAAATTCATACACAATGATTACCCCTACCTTGATTTCAATGTTCTCGTGATGGTGTCATGGAAAGAGAATTTGAAGACGTCATCGTACGTTGCGCCCGTCACACGCCGCTGATCCCAGGATCAAGCGTCTTCCTTGTTCTTTTTCGGAGAGAACATCGTTCTTCATTGGAGATGTTCTTCATGTTCTTCGTGGGAAGAACACTTTCTTTCTAATTCTCCAAATCCTTCAAAGTTAATATGTCCAACCAACATAAAATAAAAATAACACCACCTATTAAAAGGATGGCTTAATGAATTCAAAGAGTTTTAAATTCCTTAAGTTACATCCATTTATTTAATAGGTGGGTTGGCTCATTAAATGGGAGGGAGGAGATGAAGAGGCTCCAAATTAAATAAAGGGAGTTTCATCCTCCTTAATTGGGGGTTCAAGGAGTTAAAGGGGAGTTAAGAGTTTGAACTCGTGTGGGTCCCACCACATAATAACCTCCCATGGGAGGTTATGTGGGCGTGGGCCCCACCACCAACCTCCCTTTGGAGGTTTTAACTACAATCCAAATAAAATTATGCAACACATAATTTGACAATATGTAATTTAAGACAAGTAGGAATCTCCCTCACATCAATTTGACACACTGTGTGACCAGTATGACTCCAAGTGCATCTTTTATTTTCAATTGACATCACTTTTAGTAAAAATGACAACTAACCTACTCAAAACTAAGAAAACACAATCAAATTATTTTGATACTTTAGGAAAAAAATACATAATTCATTTTTGACATGTAGGAATCATCCTCACCTTAATCTGGTATATGATGTTCCCAGCATGACTCAAGTGTATGTTATCTATTTAAATTTCACATTTTAGTTCTAAAAGTGTCACACACTAAAAATTGTGAAAACGTGCTCATTTTGTCTTGATAATTTAGAATAATAATTCCTAAATTGTTTTTTTGATTTGAATGAGTCAATATCATGTCAAAATAACATACTATGTGACCAGTATGACTTAAAGTGTGTGTTTCTAGTTTAAAATGACATTTTAGTAAGAAAGATAAGTGATATACTCAAAACCCAGAAAACACATTCAATTTGTTTTGATGCTTTAGAAAAATGATCCATAAGTGATTTAGAACATGTTGGAATTAGTCACAACATAATATTATTCATGATATAACCAGTATGACTCCAAGAACACCTTTTAAATATATATGTGTCATTTTAGTTTAAAACATGCACCAAATCGCCAAAACTAAGAAAAAAAGACTATAATTTTTTTATCATCATTCTATCTGTGATTACATAATTGATTTCATTAAAATTTTTATCATATAATAATTTTATTAATTTTGATAGAGAAATTTCTTAAAGACAAATAAGAAATGGTGTTACATGAATGAATCAACCGTAAATCAATCTGATACACATTGTTTCCAATATGACTCAAAGTTTAGTTTAAAATTAACACTTTTTTATTAATCTATTTCTTTATATTATTACTAATATAAGAATTATTTTAATATATAGGTGATTTATTTTTCTCTATAAGGGTCATTTTATTCATTAATAGCATTAGTTGGGTTCAGGATCAAAAGAAATTAGAAGATTGATGTTTTTTATTAGATGTAATAATTTTTACTTATGTCATTGTATAAAATAATGTTTGAAATGTCTCTAATATTGTGTTTTTTCTTCTATTTTTTTTGTAAATTTCATTTCATTTAAATTTTGTATTGTTACGTTATTTTTCTTAATATCAGGTGGCGTTTCTGGTGAAACGGTGTATTTTTATAGCACAATGCACTAGTGTAGTAGTGTGCATTACAACACACTCTATAATTACCCTTTATCAATGCTTTTGCAAGCATTGATAAAAGACTCCTTTATCCGTGATTTTTTTATAGATGATAAAAGACTAGGGTTTTTAATCTTGCTCAGGTAGTTAGTGGTTCCCTAGTGTTGATAAATTCCATTTTTAGTGCTATTAAAGACTTATTTTTTAGTAGTGAATATACCAAAATTCTAAAATAAGATCATTTTATTCGATATCACATGTGACATGCAACACCAAGCTAAGAACAAAATATAACACCCCCAAAATTTACGATACATTTATTTTAAAATAAATTCAATCTATTTAATAACTTTCATTACACACAATAATTAATTTTACTTATCTTATATGAAACACTAATTTTTTATTTCATTATACACAACACTGAGTCTAGCATGCGTTACATGCAACACCAAGTTTAAAAGAAAAGTGACATATTATTAAAATATTATTATCTAATGTGTTAGTTATCACCTAGTCGTAAGAAATATGGGTATGAATAAGATTAACTAAATTATGAAAATATAAAGTTTACACATGTTCATTTATTATTTATTTATTTTAAATAAAAAAATCATCCTTTAAAAGATAAATAATTTTTTCTAAAAAACTGTATTTTTTCTAAAGGATGGTTTAATCACGTTTTGCGTACATAATTTAAATTTTTTCTAAAAAAAATTGAAAATTATTTGAAACAATAATATTCATTTTTTAAATCATCATATCAAAATTTTCTTAGGGTGAATTATTCTATTTTTATGAAATGTTTCATTTTTTGATGAACAGTGAAAAATATTGAATTTTTATTGAAATTTTCCTTTTTGTTTAAATAATTTATAAGGTTAAATTATATTTTGAATTGGTTTTAAACAAAATTTATTTAAATTTATTATAAATTAACTTAATTGGGTTCATTGGAATCATCTTCATATTGAATTTTTAATTAAAAACCTTGTAAACTTTTGAATTTTTTTTTAAAACCCCGCTTTCTCATCATGTCTACGGGATTGAATTTAAATTATATTTTTCCACTTCATTGAATTGGATTTAGAAAAATGGATTCCATATTTTTAATAAGAATAATTTTTAATTTTTAATAAATTAAACTTATTTTTTTACTAAAATCAATAGTGCTAATTGTAAAAATTAATTACCACGGTTTAGGTAAAAACGAATTATGGGGGGTTAATCTAAATAGATAAGTGTTGAAAAGTATATAAAAAAAATTTTAAAACCCATTATATGGTAATATATCGAACTTATCTATTCTGGGTTTGACAATTCCATGTTTTGGAAGCTTGTGGAATGATAAAAACGTTGGTATGATTGAATCTTTTAAAAAATTTACAAGTGTGCCACTCACCTCACTTATAAAATGTCATCCACTCCCCTATCTTATTAACACCTTAAACTCAATTTATTTCATACAATACCTAACCAAATAACATTCCAACTTCCCCCGTATAATCATGGAATTATTAATTTGATCATAAATCTAACTTAGGAAGGCTTTAGTGAAAACCTTAGGAGGATACTCGAAGAAGGTGTAATGTTCTTCAACAAGCACCATTATTTTATTCCTTTCTCCAAATCCTTGAATTATTATTAAACCATTACGATATAATATCATTAGTATATTACATTAAATGGTATTTTTTTATAATAATGGCATGACCTATAACCATCTCCACTTCTATGAAATATGTTATGAAATCATCATTCATGTGTATAGAGGAATACCATCTCGTGAACGGATGTCATTCGTTCTTCCATTAAAACCTTTTATTATTTTGTATGATGAAATATAAAAATTATATATATGATATTAATAAAATATTTATAAATATTGAGTAATTATATCATATATATATTTTTACCTTCCATTTCAAAGGATATACAATAACGTCTCTTGTGTTTATGGAAGACTACCTCCTCACAAAACGATGTGATTCGACTTTCACTAACGCTTCGCATGGAAGGTGATAAGGATAAAGTTAATTATCATATGTGATTTAAATAAAATAATTATGATATTAATTACATATTTTTAATTCTGGAAATATATTATATATTTTTCTTTCTTACCTTTACCCTCACTTAAGGATAATAACATCATTCGTTCACATGTGGATTATAGCCTTTATGAAGTGATGTGACTCACTTTTCATCACCACCTCACTTGGAAAGTATATATAAGTATATAAAATGGAATATATTATATTATTATAATTATTTAATGATTCTATATTACTTACCTTCTTTACATAATGTTCATTGGAAAATGGAAACATTCCTCATGCGTTACTGTCTTTGTGATCGTAACGTACTTCATTTTTCATGAAAATATTTCATGATTGGTTTTAAATAAAAAATTGATATAAAAATATGATATCTATTTCATTATTATTATTATTTATATGATGAAACTATTTACAATATAAACGAACAAGATTTTTAATTACAAAACATGTATAAGAAAACAAGGATATTAACACCCAAAATAATGAAAATAATGAGAGATAATTAATGAATGGGGATAAGATGTTATAAAAGGTTCAAATATGATATTATAAATAGTAATATGGTTCTTATTTAAGTTAATAAAATGGTTCAAACCACTATAGTGGAGGTTAAATAAGACTCAATCAAAAGTAAGCATGAGGTAAGGGATTTTCATCTCACTTTTTACTTCTGTGAGACACATGCCATATTCGCCGACTATTGGTTTTATACAGAGTGTATAATTTTTATTAATTTATTTTATGATTATTAAACTTAAAATTTTGGGTATTTAAAAATACATTTTATGATCACACATTCATGAGTCTTAAGATTCATTATGATGAAAGTTATAATTGTTTTATTTTACAATCTCATTATTTTTTAGGATTGCTCATTATTATGATTATAATAAATAAATGTTATAATTCATCCCTTAAGAAACTCATAAATTTTATTATCCTATGGTTATTTATGATATTTCATGTAATAGTACCATTTTTTCACTCTTTTGTACTTAAAATAATTTAGAAAATATTTTCTATAAAATTCACCTTTATTTCTCTCTTTGGTCGGAAATATATTTTCTTCCAAAACCATGTTTTCTAAAATGTTTTAAAAAAGGTTTTTTCTTTCTCTAAATTATTTATCAAATACATTTATACCCATTTTTTACTTTTTAAAAAATGGTTATAAAGGAATATTCTTTTTTTTTTGAATGAGTCTCTTTTCTAACATGTTTACAGTACAAAAATGATGTTCTTTTTGACTTATACGACATGTATAAAATAACCTTCCATTGTGAACATCAATTATTTAAAGATTAAATTGAAATTTTAAAATGATATTTTTAAATAATATTCCTAATATTTTGGAAATTCTAAGTATTTTAACAGTTTATTTTCAAAATAATAAGGATATTTTCCTCAATAATTTTTTTAATTATATTTTCATGTTATTTCTATTCAACAATGACATCAAATCATTAATGTACTTATGATATACTAGGGATATGTTGTATTTATATCATCTTTATAGTTTTATTGGATTATTTATGATCATTTTAATTGATTATGTACAATTTTATTACCATTCACCATTTTATGTTGAATGGTTTATGATTATGTTTATTGATTAGGGTAAGTATTATCATTTCGTATGTTTGTTTTTTCAATAAGAATGTTTATGTGAATTATATTTTATACCTATCATGCGAGGAATGTATTAGAATTTATATGTGATTTTTAGGTCTCTCTATAGACCATCGATACATTAGTAGGTCTCATGAGACAAACTATATATGGTGTTGGTTGAGGACTTACCCATTTATATAAGTGTCTTGGTATGAAGCCTCAATGGTATTATATTCCTTGGAATAAAGCCTAGATGGTATTATATGACATGGAATGAGGCCTCGATAGTCTGTTTTAGATGTCCATATTTATGCATTCCATCATTATAAATTCATTTATTTATATTCCATGTGATTATTCAATTAGTTACAATATTTGTGGTTAACTTTCATGATCATGTGTCTATTTATATGGAATTAGTTGATCATCAATTATTCCTACCACATTATGCAACAGTTATTGATTAAATGGAATATGATTCAGTTATTTAACTTTTATATTGATTATGACTTATTTATTCGTAGCTTCTTCTATATGTTTTCCCTTATTGAGGATCTAAGATCACCCATATGTCATGTTTTATTTTCCCTAGGACACAAGGAAGTATTTTACGATTGATATATGGGGATATGAAATGTGGAATAATGGAATTCCAATGATTGTTTTTATATATTTTCAAATCTAAATTTGATTCATGTTTGTATCTAGTTTGTCGAGATTACTAAACGATTCATCTCATAGACATGTGATTCCTTATATATTATGCTAATGTAACACACCATCTTTGTGATTCTAGGTTTGGGGTTGTTACAGTTGGTATCAAATAAATTTTATTAAAATTCATGGTAACTATATTTAGGAAAAAATATAGACCAGTATCATAATCCTACGATAGACTATGAGGATAAGTATATAATAACATAAAAATGTTTTGGTAAGGTATATATTATGTGTTTCTTTATTGTAATACATCCATGTATGGATACTACATGTTTATATGGTTCTGGAATAGATGTACCTCGGGGTAATAACTCCATAAAGGGTGAATTGTGCTTGACTTGATCATCACCTGGTGTATAATAGTACGCCTTAGTATGTACATGGTTTGATACTCCTGGGGTATATGTTTAGGATAATTCAAATTTTCTTTACAAATCATTATGAAGGATTTAAAATAGAGATATCCCTAAAATAGCTAGGATTATGATTATTTATAAATTTTCTAATTTAAGTATCACTAGTTTTGGGATTATACATTATGCTTCATAACAATGTGATCTAATCTAGTTTATTCCATCACTTAACAGTGGAACCTATAATAATTAATGAGAACCACATTAATGCACATAATCAAAATACTGTTAGTGATGGTTTCTTTGGTGGGTTTAAGAAAATATTTTGAAGGGAATTAGTCTCCCCAATATTATCATCATATGAGGACATAATATCATGATATAAGAAGAAATAGAATGAATTATCTAAGTATTATTGATTCAAAGGGATGTAAGCGAAGAATATAACGGCTGAAAAATATTGTTAAAGGGAAGAAGGGAAAGAATTAATTTCCCACATGTGTTAATTGTTAAAAGAAATACCATGGTACTTGCTTAAAAGGAATGATATTTTTTTATAAGTGTAAGGAGAAGGGCCACTATGCTTGAGATCATAACATAAAGAAAAAAGTTTCCAATGTCCAGTGCTTCAATTGTAATGATATGGGGGACTATGAAAACAAATTCCCCATGCATCAAAAGAATATACTTGAAAAGAAGCTAATGGATTGTGGTCAGGTTTATGGTATTACCATAGGAGAAGTGGAATGATTAATATGATTGTTTTTGGATTTAATAATTATGTAATTTTTTTAACATACATATTTTATAAAAGGAAACATTATGTTCGATAATATAAAGTATTTTCCATAACAAGCTCAAATAAACAATGAAATGTTACTATTTAAACGTGACCATTTTAACCCAGCCGTTAAATTGGCATGAATGAATAGTGTTAATATTATTTTGAAATATTTAATGATATTACACTTTTACAATTTATTATTTAATTATTCTTAAATAAGTACTATATTTTTAGAAAAGTCATTTGATTCTTCAAAAAATACATTTTCATCGAAAATGATTTTAATTGCTTTTTATGTAAATATAATATAATAGATTTCTAGAGATTTTAGAAAATGTATTTAATAAAATGAAACTTATTTTTTAAATCAACATATCAAAATTAGACTATGGTAAAATTTTGATATTTTTTTTAAAATTTTGATTTTTCATTGAATAGCCAAGAATACCGATTTTTATTAAAAATTATATTTTTCAAGTATTTACAAGGTAAAGATATTCTTATAATTAATTTTAAATCTTTATTAGTTATTTTTTATTTAAATTAATCTAATTATAGTTTTTGAAAAGTATTTTATACTTTAATTTAGTATTAAAACATTTTAAATTTAAAAATGGAATTTTTCTATAAAAAAATTTTTATTGCGTTTCTTCAGTTTAAATTTATATTAAATTCTGATTTTTTTTTAATTTTGAAAATTGGATTAAAGTTTTTTATTCAAGAGATCCAAATTAATTAAATAGGTTTGTTCTATTTTTTCCACATATGAATTGTAACTTTAGTATTTTTTTATTACTGGGGTAAATGATAAGTTAGGTAATTAAGGTTAAAAATATAATGATAAGGACTAAAAAAGACGCTTAAACTTGAAAAAATATTATTTTATGATTAATTTTATACCATAATCAATAAATATTGTAATATATGTAATTTTTTCCATTTTTTGTTGATTAATATCTTTATAATATTTTATTTAATGAAAAGTTAAAAATATCATACACATAATTTTAATAAATATATCATTTTTAATATAGGATTAGTTAGAAGATATATTAAAATATAATTTTTAATTTGAAATAAAAAAGATTTATATTAATCATGGAAATTTATTTATAATTTTTAGTGATGATATAAATACATTAAATGATGAGAAAACATTGATAGAGTAATTATTTTATTAAAGTAAATATAAAATACATGTTATTGAAAATAATAAAATAAATATAATTTTTGATAATTAATGTCATAAAATTATTTTATAGATTACCTTAATATATTATTAATATAATAAAATATTTTCTTCAAATTAAATGATTTATCTTAATATTTTTAAAAGTCAAGTTAATGAATAGTGTCTATATTTATATTAATTTTATTTTAAAATAACTAATATTTTATTAAATGCTATAAAATTACTAAAAAATATAACAGTCATAAAAATGATTTTTATAGGGTTTGAAATATAATCTATGATTCAATTATGGTTCTTTTGTAATTTTATAGTAACTATATTAACCCTTAAAGAGTAAAAATCCATGATGTCACTATTAGAGGTAAAGGGATAAATAAGGGTTAAAACCAAAATATAAGAATTAAAAAATACCCAAAACTTGTATAATTTTCATTTTATGAATTTATTTTGATCCATATTCATCCTATATTAAAAATAAATCAGTTTTGATCCATTTTTAATTGAAAATTAATTTATATTAATTTAATATTTTGAGAAATTACAAGAGTGCCCCAACCATTCTCTTATAAAAGATAACATATTATTATCATTTATTCAAACTTCATAACCATTTTGGTTTGACCAATATCTACTAAAATACCTTAACATAATCTATATACACATTTTAGTGGCCTTATTTTAGGTATAACACCAACTTCAATGGTCTTAAGGTGTTATGCAATGAAGGATTTCTAAATAAGAGTTGTCATTTTTACTAAGTGTTTCTGTTTTGTTTCTTATTTCAAATCCCTAAAACATTATTCAATAATGCTAAAATAATAAATACAGTTTCTTATATATACTGATATTTCATTATGTTTGTTTTATGACTCATATCCATCTCCTTTTCTATCAAACACTATTACGAAATAGGGTTTATCCAATGTTAGGATTTTAACAGTGCATGCTATAAGCGATGTTAAAAACCCCATTATCAGTGCTAGAAAAATAACTGTTAAAGGGGGAAAGTTATCAACAGTTGTAAAAAATTGATGAAAATTTCCCCCCATTTATCAGTGCTAATAAAAATGTACAGATAAAATGGGCATTTATCAGCACTTCTAAAAAGTACTCATTAAAGTGTAGACTTTATCAGTTCTTTTAATAATCATTGATAAATACCCCCCTCATAAATTTTTTATTATCAGAGATAAATTTTATATTTCAAAAAGTATATTTCCTTAACAGAGACCTGTAGGAGAAGTTATGATCTTTTAGAGGCCTTCTAGGCCTTTTTGGCATCAATAGTGGTGATTTAGGGTTCTCGTGCATCATTAAGGCATAGAGATCGTCGCAATACTCAATTTGATATGTGGTATAGGAAAAATGGACACCTAATTCATAACTTATGGTTGTTTGAAAATTCATTGAATTTGAAAATCCCTTTAAACCCCTAAAACCCTAAAACCCCTAAAAAGATCATAACTTTCGATCTGGGAGTCCATTTTAGCTCCACAACCAATCAAATCAAAGTTTATGGAATGATATAAAATAAAACTAGATTTAATCATGTGAAAATAAAATGATTAAAATATATTATAGTTTCAAAAAAGATAGAAATAAAACTTGAACTTCAAAAGGACATAACTTTTGATTCTGGTGTTCGTTTGGACTCTACCACATATCAAGTCAAAGTTATGATGATATCTATGAACATGATGGTCTCAGACTGTGGTCAAAGAGCATTTTCTATTTTCTCAATCCCCAAAAGGATCATAAGTCCTCTAAAACTATGTTTTTTGTCACTGACCATGATTTCTTAAGATTCAAACGCCTATAACATCTGATTCGTGTTCCCATTCATCCTGTACCACATATAATTTTGATTATCATTTCATGATCTTCGATTTTACTAGTTTTGGAGTTGAAACGGACTCCCATATCAAAATTTATGGTCATTTAATTGTTTTTAGGGGTTTAGGGTTTTCAAAGTTTCTTAATGTTTTTATGTGTTTTAAGGGTTTGTTGAGTTAATATACATTTTAAAATATATATACAAATAAATATTTATTTAAATATATATATAACTATATATATATAAACATATATATATATAAACATATATATATATATAAACATATATATATATATAAACATATATATATATATATATGTATCGATAAAAAAATATAACAAAATATATATTAATATATAGATATATCATAAAATGTAAAACAAAATAGTATATTGGTGTGGGAAAGGAACTGTTGTATAAGATGTAGGTCCCAAGAATGAAACTTGTTGAAGGTAGGGTCGGATGTTTGGGGTGGGATTATCTAAAGCACTGATAAAGGGGTGGGGGTGTGCTAAAAAAGGGGCGGGGGTGAAGCACTGATAAAGGGGGGGTGGGCCATGAAAAAAATTATACCTTTATCAATTATTTTTTTAAGGTTGTTAAAGGAGACCTTTAACAGTGATAAAAAATCACTGATAAAGGTGGACTTTAATAGTGCTGAAAAAGTGATGATAAAGGCACCCTTTATTAGGACTAAAAAACCACTGATAAAGGCCCCCTTCATCGCCACTTTTTTTAGAATTGTTAAATGGAGCCTTTATCAGTGATTTTTATGAGAATTGTTAAAACTAAGACTTTATCATTGCTTACATTATCAAAGATTCTATGGTGTTGATAAATCCCATTACTGGTGTTGTTAAAGGCCTGATTTCTAGTTGTGAAATGGGAAAATAATTCGTCATTTGTGTGTATGGAGGACTACCGCCTCGCGAACCAATGTAATTCATTTTCCATCACCATCTATCAAGAATTGTTATAATGATGTCATTAAAGTTTATATATGATATCCATGACACATGTATCCTTATTAAAAGATAATATATCATTTTTACATATCTATTCTTTGAAAAATCATAATTTTGTTCGTTTATACGTATGAATTATCACTTCCACGAAGTGATGTAATTCATTTTTCATCACCACGTCACATGGATGATATATATATATAAGTATATTTAAATGATTAATATTATATTAATGATATTATTATCATAATGGAAATATAAAATGATACTTACCATCTTTCCATAATGGTCATTGGAAATTGGAAACATTACTCATGCGTACGTATGGCTTACCATCTCAATTATTTTAATGCGGTTAATTTTTCTATATCATTTTTAATGGATGTATTTATAATTATAATTGATGTATCTAAATGAAAATCATTTCATTATTATTATTCTTTATATGATGTAATAATGACCACAATGACTATAGGCATCATTCCAATGTCATTTTTGACTCAAGTACCCCATATCGTCAAAATGTATATTGTGAACTTAAGTAATTAAGTATTTTTTATATTAGGCTAATAAGTGATATAAAAGTAATAATAAAAATTAAAAATGTTCTCATGAAAGTATAAATTTACCTAGGTTTATTATCCATGAATATAAATATTTTATGTGATGATTCAAACTCAAGGAAAGGGACTTTTTAACTAAAAATATTGTTTAAATGTTTGAAATATTTATTATTTAAATATTTTCCTTTAATTTACATGTTTTTAAAAATGGTTTTTTATGAATTTATTTATATGAACATAAATTTTTTAAAATTAAAAATTTTTAACTTCTCCAAAAAAAATTTGAAAAAGTAATATTTTTAATGTCTTATGTAAAAAACTTTCTTTTAAAAATCCTCTTTTATATATCCTCTTTCAAAAAAATTTAAAAAGGTTAAAAGAAATGTTTTTTAACATATAAATTATGAAAATGTTTTCCCACATTCATGACTCTTTAAGGATTTAATGTTTCCTTTATATACTTCCATATATATTTTTCAATAAAATTGATTCATTATTCTCTATATGGTTTTTAGATTCTAAAAGTGATTTTTACAATAAATGGGTATTTTGATATCCAAAAGTGTTTTCAAAATGGGTTTTGAATAGTTCTCTAGGGTTTAATTTATGATATGGTACTTGAGAACTATATGAAATGTGTGAGCTTGATATAGCTTTTACGAAGGGTTGAGACCCATTATAGCTCACAGGTGAGCCCTATATAGATTATACAAATGGTTTATCCCCATTATTACTATAGGTGAGACTAATATAGCTTATTTTAAAGGTTTGGCCCCATTATAGCTCATAGGTGAGCCTGATATTGATTATGAAAAGTTTTATACCCATTATAGATCTATAATTCATTTCATAGTAATTTTATTGAAATTAGGTTGTATGGTTTATCCAATTAAAAGGGTTTTGAAATTATTTTATTATTATGATGCTCAAAGTTACCAAAAAAATTGTTTTTAATTATTTTCTAGGGGTTTAAAATGATTTTCTTGAGAAAAAAGTTAGTGTGTTTTTCATGTGAAAATGTTTTGTTTAATTCACTAAAAGGAAATTAAATGGGATTTCATATTTTTCACTAGACTAATGGTTTTAATTATTTTTATGCCCATACTGATCTTTTTGTTCACATCCCATGTTTTAAAATGTTTTTCACATGTCTTAAAGATTGGTATGGTCGTAGAATATTTCATTGAATACTTTTCATGAAAATAAATAATGTTTTATTTTAAAAGGTTTTCCTTTGGTGGGAAAATGGATACTATTTATAAGTTTCCACATATAATGTTTGGGTTTACTTTGTACATGTTTTTCCTATTTCTCTAAAACTATAAACTAAAAAGATCCTCCAATGTGAATTCACGTTCAAGAACACTAGAATATGTAATTTTTATGGATAGGTCTTTAAACTTTGATTACTTTATCAATGATATCGTGGTTATAACAATTATGAAATATATAAGGACTATACTATAGTACATTTTTGTTAAGTATTTACATGCATTTGTTGAATGGTACTGATAAATAAGAAAAATGATTCAATGGCAATTTGAAATTTTGTAAAAACACTTGATTGAGGGAAAGATAACCCTTAATATATTCCTGATGTTAGGATAATGATGTTGGGGTAAAGATATTATTAATATGGATAAAGTAAATTTGGAAGTAATAACTACTTAGAAACTGATTAATGATTTGTTGGAAAAGTGGTTTATGCTTGATGGTGTTTACAACATTTTTAGATTTAGGGAATATATCCAATATTCTATTTTTTTACTTAAAAAATAAGAATTCATTCATATTTTAAATAAGTTTTTATGGTAATTACATTTATTACCATGTTCTAATAGATTACATGATAAAGGTGTCCACATGTTTGGAATTTAACGATTGAGAGATACTTTATATTATATAGGGGATTAATGATAAGTTCCCATTGGAAATTTAGTGACCTAATTTCAGAATTCATGGATATTAATCTTTTGGAAGCTCAATAAGGTTTAATATTGATGAAATGGTTTTGGTTGAACATAGGATGAGTTTTTAGGGATTAATGTATTACTTCACTATATAGTGATTTATACATATTGTATAACTTCTACGAACCATATTGGTTTTGGAAAATAGTTATAGGTAGATGAAAAGACTAGTCACTATTTTATGGATCTTATGATCTAATAAAAGTCAATTTTAGTGCTTTAGGAATAAAAAATTAATTTCTTTAAATTCATTTCATGGAGTAAGTGATGAATTTGAAATTGATTGAAGAACAACTAAAGGATGAAATTGTGATTATGAAATATAAATGTATCAATTAAGTACATTTACTTATATTAGAAGATAGTAAAATAATCTATAAAATTTAGGAAATCTATCTTAAAAAAATGTTATCTTATTACATTCGTATCCAATGAATTGGATGGCCTTTTAAATCATCACATATTTATGGTTTTGAGGCCCTTAACTTTCTATTGATCACTCACTTTATTATGATCAATGTCCACTGTCACTCTCTATAATTATTTACAATTTTATTCTATGTCTATAGGTTAACATTCCACAAATGTTCTCCTATATAGAATCATAGTTATGTCTTCTTCCATGTTATCTTTTTACACCCATTCCTCTCTTAATAAGAGAATATTTTAATAAATTTTTTTATATGTGTTTTCAAATAATTAATTTTCAAATATCAAACCCTTGATTACAAATTTAAATTTTAAATTTTGATGAAGAAATTTATATAATTTTGGTATAAGGTAACACCTTGAAATTATAAAATAATAACATTTTATTCAATAACATATGTGACATGCAACACCAAGATTATAAGAAAATATACCACCCTAAGACTTTATGATATATCTATTTTTAAATAACTTTAATTTATTCAATAGATTTAAATACATAAAAATGAGTTTATCTTTCATTGAATTAAATAAAACGTTTATCTTTAATTACATTCAACAGTGAGTTTATTTTTTATTATACACTACATTGAGTTTAAACGAAACATATCATATTATTGAAATATTATTATTTAATATGACAGTTATTGCCTAGAAATTCTAATGGAAGGTATGAATAAGTTTAAATAAATTATGAAAATATATAGTTTACACATGATCATTTGTTATTTATTGATTTAAAATATAACAATAATTATTTAAAATAAAAAGAATTTTTTTTGAAAACATGTATTTTTTCTAAAGGACAGTTTAGTTGCACTTTGTGCACATAATTTAAAATTAATTTTAACAATTTTAGAAAATTTATTTGTAAAAATAAACTTCATTTTTTATATAACCAAATAAAAATTATGTTAGGGTGAATTTTTTGGAGTTTTTCTAAAAATTCTCATTTTTTGAAGAATAGTGAAAATACTATTTTTTAATTAACTACCATTTCGTTTAAAAATTTCGTAAGGTTAAATTTTAACTTGAATTGGTTTTAAATTAAACTTATTAAATTTTATAAAAAATAATCCAATTTATGTCATTTAATTATTTTCAAATTGAATTTTTTTATAAATATCATGTAAACTTTTTAACATTTTCTCTTTAAAACCCCACTTTCTTGCCCCATTTATGGGATTATTTTTAAATTAAAATTTTCCAACTATGTGAATTGAATTTTTAAAAATTGATTAGGTATTATTAATCATAATAATTTATATTGTATAATAATATCACCTTAATTTTTTTACCAAAATGAAATGTGAAAACAATAAAACTAATTATCGTGGTTAAGGTAAAAACAGATTTACTAGGGGATAAACTAAGAAGATAATGGTTAAAAATGACCAAAAACTTTCACAAAACCCATTTTATGGAAATATTTAGACCTTATATCTTATAGAGTCTATAACATACCATTTTAATTCTTATGAAACTATAAAAATATGGTTATGATTCAATCTTTTCAAAATATTACATGTGTTCCACTCACCACACTTATAAAAGGACACACCTATCTTCTCTTATTCACACCTTAAGACCTCTTTGTTTCAGACAATACCTACCGAAATAACTTCCAAAATTCAAAAATTTCATCATAGAATCCTTATTTTTGGTATAAATCCAACCTATAAAGGCTTTAGTGAAAACCTAAGGAGGATACCTCAAGAAGAGGTCGTATTCTTTAACGAGCGTCTTTATTTTATTTACTTATCCACCTCCTTGATTTATTAATAAAATAGTATTATATAATAAAATAATTATATTAAATATACAAGGTTTTTTTTATAATAATTTCATTACCCATAATAATCTCCACTTCTATCAAATAGTTTATAAATCATGATTTGTGTGTATGGCATACTATCACCTCCCGAACCGATGTCATCCGTTCTTCCATTACCACCTTTCACAGTTGGGTGTGGTTATTGTTATAAAGTATATATATGAAATTTTGAAACATATTTATACCTCTGGAAACATTATATCATATATATCTTTTTAACTTACATTATATAAGAGATATGATAATATCGCTTGTGTGTACGGTTAACTTTCTTCTCGCGAAGTGATGTGATTTGTCTTTCACTAACGCTTCACATTGAAGGTGATAAGTATAAATTTAAATATTATATGTGATATAAATGGAATAATTATGATATTAATGAAATATTTATTATTATTTAAATATTTTATTAAATTTTATTTCTTACCTTTCCACTCACTTAAAGATGATAAAATCCTTAGTGTACATGTAAACTTCCGCCTTCAGGAAGCGATATGACTCACTTTTCAAACCCAAAACACATAGATTATATATATAAATATATAATATGTTATATAAGATATTATTATCATTATTAAAACATTATATATTACTTTCCTTTTTTACATAATTATCATTGGAAAATGGAAATGTTACTCATGCATATGTATGGTCGACCATCTCAATGATCGTAACATACTTCAATTTTCATAACCATATTTCATGATTGGTTTTAAGAGAAAAATTTATATAAAAATATTATGTTTATTTCATGATTATAATTCTAGAGATGTTGAACGTATGAAATACTTGAAATAATCATATCTTTTATGACAAAACATGCATAAGAAAATAAAACAATTAACACCCAAAACAATGGAAATAATGAAATATTATTAATGAATCGGTGATAAGATGTTATAAAATTTTCACATATGATATTATAAATAGTAATATGGTTATTTTATAATTTAGTAGAATTTTGAAAACCACTATACAATTTTCTAAATAACTTTCAATCCAGAGAAAGTGTGAGGTATGGGATTTCTGTCTCATGTTTTTACTTCTATGATACACATGTCATATTCACAACCAATTTATTTTATGTGGTGTATAAAATTAACCTAAATTAATTTTATAATGATTATAATTAAAATTATTTTTATTTACATTTTCGTTTTAGGATCTCTTTTATGGTTCTTATGATTTATTTTTATGAAAGTTGTAAGGGTTTATGCTACAATGTCCCCATTTATCGTGATTGCTCAAGATTATGCTTCCAATAATGAAATTTTATGATCTATCCCTCAGGAAACTCATGAATTTTCTTCTCTTATATCTATTTATTATATTTTCATGTAATAGTACCTTTTTTACAATCTTTGGTAATTAAAATAATTGAGAATAATTTTTTAAAAAAATATGACTTTATTTCTCTCTTCGGTCGAAAATTTGGTTTCTTCCAAAACCATATATTTTAAAAATGTTCTAAAAAATGTTTTAGAATTCTCAAAATGATTTATTAAATACATTTGTACCCATTTTTTATTTTTTAAAAAATATTTTTAAATGAATCTTCTTTTCATTTTTTGAATGTGGCATGTAATAACGCACTAATTGACATTGTCTTGAGAGTAAAACAAGTCATTAATAGGCCTTAAGAGACATCCCTAATACGCAAAATGATAGAAATAAATGCTGAAGGGTTTCATAGAAATTTAGGGACAATTTACCCTTTTTTGACTAAAACCAATAACCCAACAAACCAACAACAAATATCTCACTATATGATGCATGAACTAAACTAAGTCATTTAAATCATTATCTTTATAACAACCAAGAAAAGTATTCTACAATGGAAGATAAACCAATATCAAAGTAAATAGTGGAAATAAGACAAATAGACTCCAGGATGACAACCAAACTCTAATCTCCACAAGCTCCATGCTGCAACATCACCCAGTAGTCCAAAGTATCAGGATGTGGTGAAAAAGAAGTGTGATACTTTACCTTTTACCAAGTCCCAGAAGACATCACATATAAAAGGAAAAAAGTTACAAAGTAGGGTGGATTATATAACTCATTATGTTATCCTAGTTACTTACCTACTCAAGTCACTAGGATAGAACAATTACCACATTATATAAAACATTTTTTGTAAAAAATCCCAAAACATTTTTAAACCAAGTATAACAAGTTCAAAAACCAATTATAACCAATTGAAAATGAAAGTAAATGAAACCAATTTTCAGAAAGTTTTTTTCCAAAATATAACTAATCAAGCCTTATAAACAAATTCTTATTGTTATTTTATCATACCCATTCCATTGTTCATAACACACCCACACATGCATACTTTGTTTGAAAGTTCCATACTCATGAGTGGTATCTTTTCCAATCACTTTTTGTTCTACTGACACCCCCCCCCCTCGATCCAAGGTCACATACCTTGTACCCCAATGGTACTAATACCTTATTCGGGGACCATTAAGCATGAACCCACACCAACACAATGTATTCTAAATATATCCTTTACCAAAAAACCACTTCAATAAAACTAAAGTTTTATTGAAAATCAAATCACAACCAATTTCAAAGAAACATTTCATTTCAATAAAACTATCCATTTTATTGAAAACATATAATCTAATTAATGTACCAACAATATCAAAAAATACCCACTTTAAAATCCATATTTTAAAACCAGGAACCAAAGCACTCATTCAAAATCCCCAATTTTCCAGATTTCACAAACTGCCACTCAAGAAGGTTTTCAACAAGTGTTCAACAACCAAATCACAATAAATTCAACATAATACATTAAATTTGAAATCATTCCAATTTGTTATACTAAGAGGAGTTGAGAGTGAATCCACTACCTCAAAGGCTTTTATTAAACCCAAAAAGGATGAAAAATTCTCACAAAAACCAGGTTAATTCTTTAAGGAAACTGACTTATATTCCTTCTCCTATCAACAAAAAATCCAACTATAAACTTATTTGGAAGACAAAAACCTAGATATACCCATAAAAGGCACAGATCTTAGAACCAAGAGGAGCGGATAAGTAGATCAAAGATGATGGAAGAAGAATGATGAATCGAAAAGAAGAAACAGAAGAAAAATACTTACCCAAAAGGTGGAGTGCCTCCGAAAGTTTCCTAGGCCACCAAGGGTTGAGAGATATGAATATCAAACCAAAATAATGAGATGGAATATCCGAAAGCATTATTTTAAGTTGGGTGCAGTTCAGTTCATGAAGTGTACCCCTGGTCACGATATGAAGGCCACGCAAGATAAGTATGCTGAAAAACCCCATTTCTTTGGGTTAAAAAACAATATTTAAACACAACACGGTGTGAAACAGATCATGGTGTGACCCCCACTTCATGACTTCAATTCATCCCCAAGTACATGTGTGTACTTCAGGTACACGGCGTGTACCTATCCTGAAACTTGTAATAAACTCCAAAAAACTATCTTTTAGGATTTTTAACTAAAAAGGGACTTATAAAAGGTAGAAAACATACTCAATAAAGGTAAAACTATTTCACAACCCAGAAGTCGGGGGTACAACAAGGAACTTTTCTAACTTTTTTATAGTGTAAATGTAACATTCTTTTCAACTTATATGACTTGTATATGATTACCCTCCATAATGACCATCATTTATTTTATGATTCCATTGAAATTTTACAAGGTTATTTTTAAGGAAAATTATTTTCCTTATATTATATAATTATTATTTTTATAAAAGGTAATTTTCAAAATGAAAAGGATATTTTCCTCAACATTGTTATTAAATATATTTTTATAGTATTTTTATTCATCAATGACATCAAACATTTAATATAATTATGATAAACTAGGGATATGTTTTATTAATATTATTATTATTATTTTCTTCAATAATTTATGACTAGTTTAATTGAGGATGTACACTTTTATTTTCATTGTCCATTTCACTCTCAATAGTTTATGATTATATTTACTAATTGGGGTATGTATTAACATTTTGTATGTTAGTTTTTTCAATATAAAATTTTATGTGCACTATGTTTCATCCCTTTAATATGAGTACTGAATTATACTTTTTAAGTGATAGGAACGGCCTGATATGGCCCCTAGATATATTGGTAGGTCTCATGAGACAAACTAGATATGTTTTGGCTGACACTTTACCCATTTATATAGATGTCTTGGCATGAATACTCAAGGGTGTTATATGTATTAAAATGAGGCCTTGATGATATTAGATGCATTGGAATGAGGCCTCATTGATTTGTTTTAGATGTCGATAATTTTTCATTCCATTATTATGAATTTAGTTATTCATATTCCATGTGATTATTTTTTTAGTTAGAATACCCATGGTTAGGTTTCATGCTCGTGTAAATATTTATATGGAATTATTTGATAATAAATTATTCCTTCCATATTATGATCATGTTATTGATTAAATGATATGTATTTCAGTTATTTAACTTTCCATATTGAATATGACTTATTTATTCACAGCTTTCATTCTATGCTTACCCTTACTGAGCATATAAGCTTACCCCTTTATTATGTTTAATTTTCGCTAGGATACTAGGAAGTATTTTATGATTGATATATAGGGATATGATAAGGGTAATAATGCATTAAAAATAATTTGTTTTATTTTATGGGTTCAAATGTAAATTTGATTCAAGTATGTATATAGTTTACCAAGACTACTGAACAATTCAGCCCTCCAGGATGCAATTCCTTGAATTTTATGCTAATGTAATAAAGCAGACGCCAGGTCTGGGATTCTAGGGTTTGAGTTTTTACACCTAGTAAGAGAATAAACAATGCATATAATATGGTAAAATATTACATGCTATCAAAGAGGCATATCAAGGAAACCTAAGATGTTTGAGAATCATAATTTTGAAAAATGAGGCATGATATAACATGAGAACATAAAAGGAAACATAGGAATGTGGAAACAACATAAAACCTGACATAAGAAACATAATTCAAGGATAAACACCAATAAAACATAACATAGTGTTATTAGGATAACCTCTCATGAACCATATATGTCATATAATGAGATAACAAAATTACCCAATGAATTGGAGGGTTATATAATTTAAATCACACCCATCACTTTCAAATCATGTACATGGATAAGTTTGGCACATAGATCATAAAATATAAGGATGTATTTCATCAATTTTAAACCCACAGTAAAAGAGTGTGAGTTACAAAAATGTAAATCCCCAATAAATTAAGGCTTTTTAAAAATAGTTTAATACCCATTAGTGGAAATGGATATGGTTATTCACTACACAAATGTTTGGCATGGAAAATTGTTGGAGACAACATAACAAGCCTATATAAAGGTTTATAGAAGGTATGAATGAGAAAAAAGGGGTCTATAATTTCTTTGTAATTATAAGTAAATTAATAAAGATGTGTAAAAATATATTCCAACTTGAAAAAATGGAAATAAAAAGGCATGAAATAAATAATGTTCTTGAATAAATAGGAGAAGTACAGGATCCCTTACCTTGAGAGGGAAATTCTAAAAGTGTCGGAGGAGATTCTTAAGAGCTTGGGAGTACCTTGGTAGGGCTATAAAGAGGTAAGGTAAAAGTAAATTCGTGCTCCAAGATTTTTTAATGAATAGGAATTGAATTTTTTTGGGATTATATATAAAAATAGAGTATAATTCTTTATTAATTTCCAAACATATGTTTTAGACTCCATGTGATAAAGTAATTGAAAGAAAGAAAACTTCCCATGGTTTTGCACATGGTTTCCACCAAAGACGGGTGTTTTTCATTATTTTATAAGAATAATAACAAAAATATAATAAAATAATTCCCCTTGTGATGTGTAAGTGAGTCATGTTTATAAATAATTGATTTTAAAAAATTAAAATATTGTATAGGTTTTGGAGAATTTATTAAGGGTTTATAAAATTAATAAATTAACATCAAAAAAATTATATTAAAGGATAAATGAATATTTTTTTTCTGGATACCTTTTATTCGATATATTATATCACTATTGGGTCATTATGATGTCATAATAAATACAGTATATTTATACCATATTTAAATTTTACCTAAAATTTTGACTGTCTTAAAAAGTTGTGAAAAAATAACCAATGGATAATATCAACATAATTATTTAAAACATTATTTTATCAAAATAAATTTCTAAATATTATAATTTACAATTTTAAATCAAAATACCCATTTATTGGAAAAAAATTATTTTTTACAATAATATTTTTCTGACCCTTAAAAATACACTTGACTTTATAAAATTATATTACAATATATATTTAATAAATATTATTTAATAATATAATTTTGTTAAAATATAATTTATTTTAAAAATTCTTGAATTCATAAAAAATAGTGTCATGATTGAAATAATATATTTCCCAAAAATAAAATTTGTGTTTCGTCATATCAAAATCTAATTTTTATCAAAATTGTTATTTTGTAAAAATAAAAATAATACATATAATAATTATTTTATAAAAAATAAAAAATATAAAAAATCACACTATTAGGGTCTCGATACATATCCCTTTATTACACTAACAAATTCTCTATGGGTAAGGTGTGTAATGGTGAGATTTTCAGGGGTGGTTTGGAGAACATGGTTTGGGTCCTGATAACGATAAACTTCAACTTCTCCCATAAATGGTATCAATCATTATTTAGTTATTGAATCTCATCTTGAGATTGATCAAGGTAAAAACCTAGTGATTCTTTATCCCTATGAAGCTCTAATAATTGGGATTCATAGGTTATGATACTACTAGTTGAGGTCATCACTTCATATGTCTGTGTCAAATGGACATCATCAAACCCCTTAATATACTAATATTAACAATCACCATACAAAATTTATATTATCAATGTTTATCATTCATAACATTCTTTTAAATTTGGAGGACCATAAAAGGGTACAAAATAACCAAAGTATGGAATTTGTTTTATATAACTTCATTACATGATATGGCATTTATTAATTGAAAAATGTAATTTCATTTATAAAATTTTGGGTTGTTAAAGTTACTATTTATCTAGGTAAAAAATCAATGGCTTGATAATAAACTTTTAACATAGCACTATGTGTTTCCAAAACATTTGATTTTACAGAATTTATAATATTTAACATTTTATAAATTCTATTTTCCATTTAATAGGATAAAATCAGGATATGGATGTTCCTGGTCTTCGAACATAAAAAAGTATTAAAATCATTGTGTTTTACCAAATATTCAGGTTTTTCATCACAAGAAAATTGAATGATCTTATCTGGGTCATTATAGTTTTATATCAACATTATAAAGTTTTCAACTCTAGTATTAATTATATAGGATTTTGTACAATCAGTCCAATGATCATAATTATCTCCCCCACAAATAGTTGGTTTGGTCCGTTTTAATTTTCAAGTATTCCAACTGGCACTTCTTCCATCACAAAATATCTTTCCTTTACCAACATAGTTAATATAAAAAAACAGAGTTTAATATCCAATAAACTAATGAAAGTTTATAGTTAACTAAAATCATTCTAATAAATAATGTTAGTATCATTAAAAGTTATATATATATATATTATAACTTAGGTAAAGACTCGCTCATATACCAAATGTCTTCCCAAGGTATGTTGGATAATAAAATACAAGAGTAGGGTGAATTTTATTTTTAAAACAGACATAAATTTTCAATAATCTAAAACAATTATGTGGATAAATTTTTCATATTACTAATCAAATAATATATTAGCATAAAAATAGTGCAAGAAGGGGAATTATAAACTGTATGAAGTATCGTAAGCATAATGAAGATAAATTGACCTATATTTTAACTATTAATAATGAGAGTGCTAACATAATGGAAATTAAAACTATGAGTATTCTATAAATAAAAATAAGAGTTAACCTAACAGTAGTTAAAAAATTAATATAATGTAAATTAAAAAATAAATAAAACATAAATTTAAAAAAATCATGAAGTATTGGTTATAAAACTAAATACTCCATTAAAAGGATAATATTAAAACCACACTTTTAAACCAAAGTATAATGTGGATCTATAGACTATATCTAAGGTATACATGACTATAAACGTTTTGTATGGTATTTTAAATTTTATATTCATTTGAAGGTTTTTTTATTTCCCTAGAAACCCTTAACTAAATCTATTGGTAGTAGCACATGTCCACACACCGGAAGTATATGATCTCTATATTCCTTGCCATATAAGACCTAGATTTAGATGGTAGTAAATTAATCTATATTCATATCCCTAGAATCCCTCAATCATGTAGGATTTTAAAAGGAATAATTACAATACAAATCTACATGCACTTTGAAATTTGAACCTTACAATAGTAGCCCTTAATTGAAGCATTCAAAAAGAAAAAAATTACATTGTTCAAAAATGATCTTAGCAACAAGAAATTGAAAATATTAAAAATGAATATAAATATTACTAATTATCGATCTATATTTCCATAATTGTAAAACTAGAGGTGAAGCTCTAGTTATATGCATCATTATAACAAACATCAATGGACATATTCCACAAAACTAAGATTCATTTTTGAGTGCATCAGAAACACCTTCTTTATCTACCAATGAACATATAATGTTTTTAATATACTGATGAGTTTAATCAGTACATATAGAGTTATTATAAACCTAATAGATTTAATAAGGCATGAAACTTCATATCACTATATTTTCATAAAATAGTTTTAGTACTATAATATTACAGTTACTAAAAGTTCATTCTCAACTAGAATAAAAACTTAAGAAAAAACTAAAGTTAGATCATTGTCATATAAAGTAAATTGTGATTTAAAAAATAAATAAACTAATTGAGTCATTTAATCAATATTTTACTCCTTTTATAATATTTATTATTCATTTACTCCTTATGTTACATAACTTAGAGTAAGAGGTTCGGTCAATTATGCATACGTCACATGAATGTTCCCAAATAATATTCCCAAAAATTTCATATTATGAAACATTTATTTATGATACCAATTTGGGGAAGATTCTTTTATGTTAACCATTAATATTTTGATATCAGGAATGTTTCAGGGTGTTAGTGTTTATAATTAAATATTGTCCCCCTCACACCCTTTTTATATGATATCTCTTTACCTTCCTAAATGATATATTTATCCTTGTAATTTTTAATTTCCATGAAATAAATAATATCATCTCATATGATATCCATATATCATACCCTAGAATATATACTAAAATGTATCATATACATACTAGGATTTATGAAATATCTCTATCAATGTCTCGCTTAGAGTAAAGCCTCATATTATTTTTCTCAGTTCATCTTATGTTTTATCCTCTTTAACAACATTTGAAATAATATCCAAAAATCATTTTTGATATCTTTCAAAACAATTCTTTAAATATATCATCAACTCAACATATATTACATCATATCTAACACATTGTGAATATACATCCAAAAATACATTTGGATATACTCTAAAATAATTTCAGAGTAGCTCTCTGACTAAAACTTAATACCTATTCTATCATCCAAAAAGTGTGATCCTATAGGCATTTATAGAATTAATAAAAAATAAAATTTATTGAATTCAAAAATTTAAGCAAAGAGTGGCCTCTAAAAAGCTTCAATGCAATTGAAGCTATAAACGGATATCAAATGATCACCATCAAATGCATGTATCATTTTACTTGTGTCCCCCAGTTTCATCATACAAAAACATAAATTTTTATATAATCCATTTCTCCATTACATAGAGTTACCTTGGGAAATGGAGTATGTTGATCCCATATATCCTTCTTGCACATTCCCTATTCTTTGAGTATAGACTAACCATGTCAATGAATATATAACTTTCCATTCACCTTTATAGACGGTAACATTAAATTCCCTTCATCTGATATATAAAAAAATCATATGTGTTATCTAGGTACTATTGTACACTTCCTCACTCTAACTTAATTAAGGGCCTATATGGCATACTCATCATATGAAAGGAAAAAATCTCATCTTAGTTGAGCTCTAATTGACAACATGATTAGAAATATACCCAACCACCCTTGGAATATCTCAATACTTACATAAGAAATGTATTAAAGTATACAAGTTCTCATGCTAGGGGTCTCACCAACATCAAGTATTAGGGAAATACAAATATGATATATTCACACCTAGAATACCAAAGTGATAGTGTATGACACTCCATGTGGTATACTTTGTGGATAATCCTATGAAAAAACCCAATTTCATGCCTCTTGGGAATATTTTATATACTAATACAATAATAATACTCACATTAACATTATCATTAAATCACAAACTATAATACTTCATGATGAAAATAAGTTATTGATAACTCAAAATCAATCTTTTAGAGATGAATTATCATTTGAATTCTTGAGCATATGCATCCAACATTAAATAATGATAAAGTGTAGATTTCAATTTGTACAAGATTATATATTTTATATTCATAAACTGTTTTAAGTATTTTAACAATGTTACACATAAGATCTTATTACATCATATCAAGTGTGATGGAATACCAAATCATCCATATGTTTTCTAAACTTTTAGAATTTTGTTAAACACATTACATCTATTTTAAATTCCTGTCACTTATATATTTTGCCATCTAAAAAGTTTCCCCTTATAATAAATTTATTTATTAAAATTTATGAATTAATCTAGTTTGAATAATGGTGAGACTTAATAATTATACTCCAAATGCTCAAATATTTGAACATATTATTCGTAATTCTTAACTTCACAACATCCAATGTTATGATATTAATATATACTATTTTCTACTTAGAATCGTTTATAATTTCATCACCATCAACATCCATTGAACTATTACTATCATATTATTCCTTGAAATATTTTGGTAACTAATGTAAATATTTATATTAATCATTTAAAAATACATCATAAACTTATTTAAGATATAAATTGGTATTCACTTTTTATTTTGACGTATATAATCCTTCATTTATTAAATTTTATCTTCTCAAATTCCAAACATACTCCTACTAGCCTATTATAACTACATTCTCTTTATAATATAATTCTAAGATACACAAACACTTTTGTATTAGAAACTAACACTTTTTTCTATTAATAAGATAATTTAACAATTAAAAGATTTTTATCCATATCTTTTATGGTATTCTATGTGTTCGTAGAGTTATTGTAAAAATAATATTTTATTATTTAAAATATTCTACTAATGGTGGTATGAAATCCATCATTTTTTAACAAACATATACATAAATTATTTTACCCATGAAAAAACATTTTTATCCTTTATCTTATTCTCAAGTATTTTATAGAATTCATTTAAAATATGTGTATTAAAATTTAATCTCATATTGCATAAATAAAATCTTTTTTTTATAGAAAACTTCTCTTATTATATAATATAAATAATATAAAAATATACATCCCTTTATTATTCATCTGAGATTGATATATTCATTTTCATTTAAATGTATAATTTTATAACCCTTTTCATTATCATGATTCAGAAACCTTTGATTCATTACATTATTTAAAGCTATAATATTGAGTAATTATTTCAAATATTTTGAAATCTTTTATACCAAAAAATATTTTAAAATATATATGTGTTGGAATATACCCTTAACACATGAACAATTGATTTCTATAACATCAACACATGATATGGAATTTCCATGAAGTTTCTTAAACTCCTTCATGTATCCCATACAACTTCATCATATGGAAAAAAATATTTCCTTCTTGATATCACCTATAGGTTTTGATGATCTTGACTAGCTACTCAGAGAAACATTATTTGACTCTCTAGTTAAATTTTCTTCTTCTGATTTGAACTTTTACCCACTTGTACTATTAATAAAATACCAAAAAAAGACATATTATGACCTTTCTTGAATATCATGAACACTTTGAGACTATATTTTAAACTTTTGTGAAAATAACTTGAATTATTGAAACATTTCCAACAATTAAAATAGAATGAATTCAATAGAAAGTATAAGCCTTAGAGTATTTTTCAACATCACCAAGCACACTCAGTCACATTAATTTTATGAGTGGAGACTAAAGTTCCTTAGATAATTAATTATTTAATGAATTTTAAACCTTGAGTGAATCATCCCATGAATCTCATAAGCATCCAAATTCAAATATGGAATAACTTAAAAAAGTGGTTTCTCTATAAGGGTCCACTCTAACACATCACATTTTTTCATTCTTAGGAACAACTATTATGTTTTTTACTATTCTAATAAGTTTCTTACACTTATTTTCTTATTTCTCTATGATATACCTCAAAGTAAAGTCATATTATGATGGTGTTATTTATCTATAATAGAAGTGTTTATCAGATAAGTATCATGTTTTAAATTTATTCAATAAGTACTTTTATTAAACATGCTCCCACTAAAATGATATCCCCTTTTAAAATCCATCATATGCATTAGTGGGCCAATATCTATATTTCACTAATAAATGATTGTTATTTTTAGTTCATATTGACACTTAGTTATTTAAATAATTCACCATGTTATTCATATCATACATGAATCATGGATGGTTTAGAAGAAAACTCTTTGATGAATCTATCATATGGATAAACTCAATCAATTCCTCTAATATCCTAACTCTTATAGATTCCATTCTAAGTGAAAAAAAAAATATCAAAGTGAGATTTTGTTACCCAAATCTCAGGGTTATCCATTTTAATCATTCCTTGCATGAGATAATACAAGGACACCCTTATTTGGAAGATTATATCAAGTTTAATGATCAAGGTCTCAATATATGTTTAATTTGATAGGAATCTAAGACTTTATATTTTTTGTAACAACCCTAACTCTAGTAACATAGAGATAGTGGTTATTTTACAACATTACTACGGAATTCATATATCACAATACATAAGATCCCATAGTTTAGTAGTCTTATGAGACTAGATACGAACATAATCATTATATTACATTGAAAACTTAAGATATATCATCAAACTACATCAAAACTTTATCATTTATCTTTGTTAATAGGTATGTCACACATAGTAATCTTCATTGTCTTTTGGTGAAATGGGACAAAATATAAAGGGGTGACCTTAGATGCCCAATAAAGGGTAACTTGTAGTGTAATATAACATAAAAAATTCTTGACATGCAGAATATTGTAGGATTAAATAATCAAATAAATTCATAAAAAACTAAACTATGAGAAAAATATATCCAGGGATAATGAAGTGCCTAGATCAGTGTGAATCACCGAGAGGGGGAGGGTTTGAATCAGTGATCCCTTTTAATTTTTTTAATAATTGATTCTTTTCAAGTAAAACTTTATGGATAGTTAAAGCCTAGATCTACTCTTCTTGTTTCTCTAAGCCATACCTTGAATGGTGAAGTAAATATGAAGGCACTAAACAAAAGGATTTACAAGGTTCATCTCAAAGACCTACTCCTTATTTTTTGGTTATTCCCCCCAACACAGATTCTCCACTATAATATTGCTATCAATTAAAATGGTCGAAACAGAGTCCCACTATATCTCTCCTGAGTCCCAGAATAGGGTCTTTATACTTCATCCCACAGTGTTTCCAAAGTCCACTACCATGCTTCAGAGTCCCACTAAAGACTTCTTCTCCTCCCTGAATCTCACAAGGGTCTTCTAGATCTTAATTCACACACGTAGCTTCCTTATTTAAGTTTTTTCTTGATTCACTATAGAAGATATTCTACTCTCTCCACATAGACTTTCTAAATCACACTTGCCTATATATCTCTTCAAGAATCTTCAACAGCCTTTGGTAAGTTCTGTCGGCCTTGCTTAATAACTCAGATCAGTTTTCTGATCAATCATTAGTTTAACAATTCTCAGGAAATTATTTCTTCTTCTGATGAAGACCTATCCTCACTAATGTGTGTGAAAATGGTTTACATATCCTCTTTAATAGTTCAAGAATGATTCTACACAATATCAACTATGTCTATCTTCTTGGATTCTCATATTCTGTCAACTCGGTTATATCAGATCTTTAGTAATTCTTCATGGATATATTCTCAATAATCATTCACATCATTCATGCATTTCATGGAATCCAAACTTCTTATTTTGGGATATATTAGTTCTTTTCACACGTTCATGTGATTATGATTCTTTATTTAAATAACCTCACAAGTTCATGTGAATTCAAGAGTGCATGAACAATTTAATTTTTCTCTCTAGTGTGAAAACCCCAATGGGTATAGCTCATTGCATGCACACACAACTTCTTATCTTCCCTTTATTTACTTTTGGGTCTCTGCACACACACAACTTTTATTTTTAGTTCTTATTCAATTTAGGTGTGTTATTCTTGTGTTCGCTTCAAACCTAAATGGGTGCAGTTCAATGTTTGGCTTGTTCTTTCACACTCGGGGGGTCTAAACTCATGCACAAGATTTTCATGTGCATCATGCATGAATTATCCACTTTTCTTTGTATAAAAAATCCCTTATTTTTCTTTACCACACAACCCAAATGGTTCTAACAAGGTTATGTGTGGGATATTCTTCTCAATGGGAAGTTTTCTCTACTTTGAGTATTTTCACACATGCACACTGCCAACCTCTTTTTTTCTTTTTAGCATGCACACATAGACTTGGGCCTCTCTAAATCATGTATATGAATGCATGGAAATAAGTTTTTACCATAAAAATACAATCCCCTTTTTCTATAAACATGAACCCTTGCAAAATAGTGTATGTATATCATGTAGACAGGAGGGTGTTCTCACTCTCTTTGTGAAACCTTGGGGGCTCACAGGTTCTTCTTCACTGAACCACGAATGGTTCTTGGTTATTGATTTGCAAGAGCACAACAAGGGTGTGTAGGAACTGGTTGTTTTACATGTTGGATACTCCTCAAAAAGAGAAAATGGGTGTTCAAATAACCTATCACATGCTTCTAGGTATCTTTGCACATATGTGCTTGTTCTTTCACAAACCATGGGGTTTGTAGTTCTTCTCTTCATGCAAGGAGTGTGTGGGAATATTTCGTGCAAGAGATGTGAGGATCTCTTTTGAAAAAGGGATGCATGAGAGTCTGCCTTTCGCAAATCAGAGAGGTTCGTTTTAGCTTTGTTTCTTTGGAGAAATAGGATCTCTTTTCTTCAATAATGGCAGCAACATTTTTTGGCACAGTTTCTATCCTTTTATAGGAAAGTAACTACACATATAGCCGCATTCAAATCCATGTAATTAAAATTAATGATCTTTAGGATTGAATATTTCAAATGCGAGATAGAGATATGGTGTAAGTCGCAGGTGTTTTCCTTTCAAATGCAAGTCTTCTTATTTCTTTTTGTAATCCTCACGTGCATGCGAAGAGGAACGTATATAGAGATTCTCCTTAATCTCTCAAGCGGCATGATGTGGCCTAACTCCTTTGGTTGGTTTGGAAATATGTGTTCTTATTCATTCGTTTAATGCATGAAACTTTTAATGCATGCATGATATCATGTCACTCAGATGATCATCATGTAGTAGACTTCATTATCAATAGTGGCTTAGAGCTCGATCAAGGTGAATCGGTAGTGGCGATGGTGAGCAGTGGCATCGGGTGGCTCTCCATGCGGTCGGAGGTCGAAGATGACACCACGACCTTTGGATCTACTCAGATCGATCACAAATGGCCACGATTAGAAGGCATTGCAGGGATGTGATGAGTGGATAAGATCAAGAGCGAGATCAGATAGACAGCGCGGATCACATCAGTGTTTTTGAAATGTGAATAGTTCTGCATCCCGCCTCAAAACACATCGTGAATGCACTAGGCTTTAGAATCCTGAGTGCATAATCCACTCAACAATTATTTTTTTTCTCCCTCCACTGGTACCGCCCCATACTATATTCTACGGGCACGCTCTTAGCACCCACTCTGCTTCCTCCGGGCGCGCTCCTAGTTCCCACTATGCACTCAATGCATGGGTTCACCACCGTGCAGGAACCTGCGAGCTTATACACAGCCAACACACCTATATCATGTGGGGATGGCCTTGAGGTCTTCCATAAAGCATGGTTGAACCTAGGGTGCCACGTGTGCTTGAGGATGAGGACCTCGGTTGGCCTCTTTGGTTGGCCCAATTTTTTATGTAAGGTCCCATATAAAAAAGTATTATAAGTATAAAATATCTTTCTAATTCAAGCATATCCTCCTCTATTAAAATGAAAAATACTTTATTTATCATTTCCTCTTCTCCATTTCCTTTTTGGAATTAGAATTAAAAATCATTTTACTCATCTACCTTCATCCAACCATGTATGGAGCTCTTCTATAACTCCTCTTGCATTGAAACACAATGCATGGAAACATTTTAGTAAAAATATTTCTCTCCTTAATACATTCTTCTAAAAATCTTCGTCCAATCAGAAACTAGTGGATGGATCTTCCAAACTTATCATTCAATCAAGTATTTCATGGCCTTCTTCAAATGATGTAATAATGTGTATTTTCGTGACACATGTCTTTGAATTTAGGACCAGCTCTACAATCTTTTGAATTCATCTGGATAATGTCCAAGAATGACATTCAATGTCAAATAGTGATTCTCCAAATATTAGTGGTATTTTATTTGGAACAACTCTTCCTCTTCAATCATCATCACCACCAATTTTTCATACACATATTGACAGTTGACATGTTATTGAAATCTTATTGAAAAAAATGCAACACCATGCTCAACAATCTCCACATTTGTATTTTTTTGTCAATATCACTTAAAAAAACATTGAATGGGAAAATAAGTGTGCCAATATTTTATCCCACTTATTGGCAACCAAATGAAAAGGTGTATTGGGTTCTGTTCAAAAACATGTCCTCCTCCCTTTAAGAAATATCTTAAAGAATATTTCTGAGAGAGGGATGATGTCGCGTGATTCACTTAGTAAAGAGCCTTTAGTAAATCAACTCTAAGTATACTCAACCTAACCCGGTGTAGAAAAAAATAGAGATATGACCAAGGTATTAAATTTTTTCCATAAACAACAATACATGTGAAATCATGCTCAGAATGTATCATCTCTTATCTCAAGGGTTGGAAATAGTCATATTTATCAATGACATGCTAAATCTTTCACATACTTTACCAAAATTATTAGAAAGTTCAAGTGAAAAGATAAAGCTCCCCCTTTCATACCATCATGTCATAAATCAATAACTCCCCCTTATTTTTCATGATAAAAACAAATAAGAACAAGGGATGAAAGTGTGATTGGAAAACCTCAACTTCAACTTCATGAGATGATACGAATTTCAAGGTTTTTCTTGACATAATAATTGATATCTTCTCCTTCATTTTTTCTCCCCCTCAAGGGGTGAACTCCCTTAGATTTTCCTTGCTGTAAAATAATCATCACATGATCTTCAAGATATTCATATTGATAATCCTCCACTGTGGAACACTTTAAGTAATTATCAAATCATGAATAATGAGTTCAACTTGTAGTTCTCCACTTTTTTCATTCAATTTTCATTTTTATAATGACCTTCATATTTAATTCCCTACAATGTATGTAAACATATACAACAAGATATAATAGAATAATATGGAAAACTTTTGAGCTTCTTAAGAGAAGCAATGGGGCAGATAATCTTCTCTCAACCCAAGAACTCCTTTCCTTGTAGCTCTTATGTGTATATTACTCTTCACGATGGTGTTTCCTCTCCATTTGACATTTTTATCTTTCTTTGTCAGCATGGAAACTTTACATTCATTTACCTCTAACTTGTGTGGACTATTTGTCTTTACTTCTACCAGTAGTGAAGTAGCTCCCACTAGTGCATGTTCTTCAATTTTCAACAATTTCATTTGACCTGGTAAAATAGTTATACATTTGATTTCATTATGTCCATCCTTTTTTTCACCTTCCATGTAGTAGTTGTGAGACACATGGGTTTTCATGTGATAAAAAAATCTTATGAAATTATAATTTTACTTCATTTGGAATGACATGTTTCCCGTTTTCCTTTGATTTAGCTAGTACTTAATCTTCTGCTCTTTTTAGTTCTCTAGAAATTTCCAATTGGTTAGGACAGATAACTATAAACACTCCTTAAAATTTTATAATTTAGAGCTTCAACATGGATTCTTCATTGTCTTCAGGTTACCTTTCTTAGAAAACTTATTAAGATTATCTTCAAGAATTTCTTTAGTCAATCTCATATTCTTCTAGATTGATTCTTATTTTAGTTTCAATTTACATCCATTTATTTCCATGTCTTGTTTTTAGTGATATATTTTATGACCTTTATTTCCATAGAAGAAGCATATTTTCTTGGTTGAGATGAAATTCTTTGAATCTGGTTTGAAATTATTCTTGGTAATAATTTATTTCACTGTTTTCTTGACTTCATTGTTTTTCATATTCCCAATGGAATAATTTTCAACTCTTTTTCATTTTTCTGGATTTATTTTGTGGTCAATGATTATTATCTACATATGAATGAGTAATGGTAGGAATAAACCAGAACTCATCATAACTTTGACCAATTCTATTGAAATTATCATAGAAGTCTTCAAGATATTCAAATCTATTTTTGATAGATAGATGCTTCTGCATCTATATTTTCTTCCTTTGCTTTGCAGGATGCTTCATTTCTTCACATCTACTTTCCCTAAATATAGGCCTTCCATAATTTTCATATGATGATATATTATTCTATAAATAATTGGCCTGATTCCCAAACTTACAACAACACCAACAGTAGCCAACAAATCTTCTTATTTTTATTCTAGTCTTTGTCTGGCTAGATTCAGTGCTTTTTTGTTTCTGGAATTGTCTTTCTTCCTTTGTAGAATCCATTTTGGAGCTGTTACTTTTAATCATCATAGTATCCATCCTTCAAATTTTTATAGATGGTTCAACATTTTTATCAATTCATATCTTCCCACCTTTTATCTTTGAACTAGTACTTTTAGATGCAACTTCATTAGTAGAAACAGAAATAACTAGGTTATGGGATACTTTCTTCTTGGAGGATATTTCCATTGGATTATAGGATGATCTAATTTTCCTTTTGGAATCATATTACTCAATACAAACATGAGTGTAGGCATCTCTTATTTAATCTTTTTGGAAAGTTCCATACTAGAGTGATTGATGATTCTTCAATTTCACCTCCAGTTCTAAACATTTCAGGTTGAGGGAGTTCTTCTCATCCTCAACTAATCTCAGCTTACTTTCCCAATTCTCCTTCAGCTTTATCATTTTTTCTTCATGACTATTTTTTAATTGTTGCAAAGAAATGTCAATATAGTTTACCTTGTTGGCTTTGTCTTCTAGTTGAGCATCTTTAAAAACAATAGAGACTTTGAGAAACTTTTTAAATTCCTGGAAAGCTTCTACAAATACCATTTCAAATAATTATTTCTCACAAATAATTCCCTATAATTCTTCAATAACTTGAGCATGTCTTCCATTACAAAGAGAAATTGTTTCTTCCTTTTCCTTCACTAGTTTTGTAAGGTTGTTGGATTTTCCAACCCTTTTATCCAATGCTTCTTCTTTGCAATTAGCTTCTTCTTCCAACTGTAATTTTTCATCTTGAAGAGAACTAGTGTTTGTAGAATTGTGTATTTCCAATTATCTAGGGACTTTCTTCAGATGATCATTGACTATAGTCTAAATATCACTAATTGATCTACTGTTATCACAGTTTGAGCAAGCTTCATTATAAGATTCATAATAATAAAAGGAATTATCACATGTTATACCTTTAAGATTACCTTCAGTAGAAGGTGTATCCCCATTAGCAGTATGCTTCTTCTTCATATTCCTTTCTTGTATGTTCTTTCTATTTTTCTGAGTCTTAGAATAACTCTCAATTTTAGGTTGCTCACTCATCTCCTCAAATATGCACTTCATAAAGACTCCCTTAGATATTTTATAGGTGATGTTAACTATAATACCAATTGAAGTTCTCAGATCAGTGTGAATCACTGAGAGGGGGAGGGGTGAATCATTGATCCATTTAAATATATTTACGAATTGATTATTTTAAATTAAACCTATATGGATGGTTAAATCCTCGATCCACTCTTGTTGTGTCTCTCATACTTACCTTGAATTGTGCAGTAAATGTAAAGGCACTAAACACAATGATTTATAAGGTTTGATTCAAAGACCTACTCATTGTTGTGTTGGTTATTCCCACCAACCCAGATTCTTCATTATAATCTTGTTATCAATGAAAATGGTCAATATAGAGTCCCACTATATCTCTCTTGAGTCCGACATGAGGGTCTTTATACTGAATCCCACAGTGTTACGAGAGTCCCCTGACCTGCTTCAAAGTTCCCTTGAAGAATTCTTCTCCTCCCTGAATCTCACAGGGGTCTTCTAGCTCTTGAGTCACATAAGCAACTTCTTTCTTTATGTTCTTTCTTGATTCAATATAGATGATCTTATGATCTCTACACATAGACTTTTTGAGGTCTATTGGCCTTGCTCAATAACTCTGATCACTTTTCTGACCAGTCCTCAGTTTAACAATGCTCAGGAAATTATTTATTCTTCTAATGAATACCTGGCCTCACTAATGTGTGTGAAAATGGTGCAAAAAACCTCTTCAAGAATGCAAGAATGATTCTACATGATATCATATTTGTATGCCTTCTTGGATTCTCAGATACTGTCAACTTGATTATATAAGATCTTTAATAATATTTCTTGGCTATAGTCTCAATACTCGTTCACATCATGCATGGATTGCATGGAATCTGAACTTCTTGTTTTTTTTATATCTTAGTTATTTTCACATGTGCATGGGATTATGGTTCTTTCATTAAATACCTTTACGTGTGCATGTGCATGCAAGAGTGCATGAACAATTTACTTTTTCTATCTAGTGTGAAAACCACAATGGGTATAGTTCTTTGCATGAACACACAACTTATTCTAATCCCTTTCTTTCCTTTTGGTTCTTTGCACACACACACCTTTTCTTTTTATTTTGGATTCAATATAAGTGTTTCATGATTGTGTTAACTTCAAACCCAAATGGGTTCAATTCAATGTTTGGATTGTTCTTGCACAATCGGGTGTCTCAACTCATGTACATGATTTTCATGTGCATCATGCATGAATTATCCACTTTTCGTTTCACACACAATCCTGTACTTTTCTTAACCACACAACCCAAATGGGTATAACAAGGGTATGCATGGGTTATTCATATCAATAGTCAGTGTTCTCTACTTTGATTATTTTCATACATGCACACTACAACCTCTTGTTTTCTCCTTAGAATGAACACACAGCCTTGGGCCTCTTTAAATCATGAATATGAATGCATGAAAATAGGTTCTTCCCATCAACAGGAAATATCATTTCCACTAAACACAAACCCTTGCAAAACTATGTATATATATCATGTATACAGGAGGGTGTTCTCACTCTCTTTGTGAAACCTTGGGGGGATCATGGGTTCTTCTTCACAGAACCATGAATTATTCTTGGTTCTGTCTTCTCAAGAGCACAACAAGGGTTCATAGGCACCAATGGTTTTAACTGCAGAATACTCCTCAAAAAGATACAATAAGGGTTCAAATAACCTACCACATGATTGCGAGTAACTTCGCATAGAGGGGAAAGTTCTTTTGCGAACCAGGGGGTTCACAGTTCTGCTTTTCATGCAAGGGATGTGCGGTACTCTTTTGTGTAAGAGATGTGTGGCTCTCCTCCACCCAAGGGATGTATGGTACTATACCTTTTTTGAACTGGAGAGGTTCTATTTAACTCTATTTATTTGGATAAACAAGAGATCCTTTCTTTGATAATGGTAGAAACATTTTTTTACTCAGTTCCACTCCTTTTATAGGTGAGGAACTATGCATATCTATGGGTTCAAATCCACAGAAATCAAATCTTTTAAAGCCCATGATCATTAGGTATGAATATTTCAAACATGAGATAGAGATATGGCGCAAGTAATAGGTGTTTCCCTTTAAAACATGGGCCTTATTCTTTCTCGGTGTAATCCTCATGTGCATGAGAAGAGGAATGCATGCAGAGCTTCTTCTTGATCGCTCGAGTGGCATGATGTTGCCTCGTACCTTCGGTTTCTTTAGCCACATGTGATCTTCTTCATTAATTGCATGGATTAAAATTTTAATGCATGAATGATATTGTGTTTCTCAGATGATCATCATGTAGTAGACTTCATCTTCAAAAGTGGTCAGAAGCTCGATCAAGGTAGATCAACAGTGGCGACGGTGAGCAGTGGAGTTGGGTGGCTATCCATGCGGTCGGAGGGTGAAGACGATTCCATGACCATTGAATCAGCTCAGATCGATCACAGAAGGCCCTGATTACAAGTTATGGCATGGATGTGATGAGCTGTTGAGATCAGGCATGGTATTAGATGGGAAGCATGGATCACATTCATATTTTTAAAATGTGAAACAGTTTTGCATCCCACATCGAAACACACCGTGAATGCGATGTGCTTTATAAGCCTCAGCACCTCAGCCACTCAAAAATTAATTCTCTTCTCCCTCCACCAATACTGCCTCATACTGGATTCGGCAGATACACTCTTAGCGCCCACTCTGCCTCCTTAGGGCATGCTTCTAAAGCCTGCTATACACTCTCTGCACAGGTTCACCATCGTGCGCGCACCTACAGGCTTATACATGGCTCGTGCTCCTGCCATATTTATGGCTGGTCTTGAGGCCTTTCCTCAGGCACGGTTAACCCTCGGGTCCCGCATGTTCTTGAGGATAAGGGCCTCTACCGGCCTCCTTGGTTGGCCTAATTTTTTATGTAATTCCTCATATAAAAAATTCTTCTAAGTATAAAATACCTTACTAATTCAATCATATACTCTTCTCTTCAAATGTAACATCCTTTCTTTCCCTTTTCCTATTCTTCATTTCCTTTTTGGAATTAGAATTTCAATTCATTTTACTCATCTACCTTCATCCAAACATGGATGGAGCTCTTCTTCTACTCCTCGTGCATTGAAACACACTGCACGGAAACATTTTAGTAAACAATGTGCTCTCCATAACACATTCTTATCAAACTATTTATCCAATCATAAACTAGTTGATGGATCTTCCAAACTTATCATGCAATCAAGTATTTCATGGACTTATTCAAATGGTGTAACAAGGTTTCTTTCAGTGATACATGTCTTGGAACTTAGGACTAGCTATACAATCGTCTGAATTCACCGGGAGAATGTACAAGCATGGCATTCAATGTGAAATAATGATTATCCAAATATCAGTGGCATTAACTTTGGAAAAACATCCCCTCTTCAATCATCATCACCGCCATTACACATATTGACACTTGACACCTTATTGAAATCTTATTGACAACAAATACCACACCATGCTCAACAGATAACATAGTAATAAATAAACACATCGATAATAATAACTAATCTCATAGTTGTGGAATTCATAATGTTGGACAACATAACCATCCCATCAAGGTGTCATACCAATACATTATACACAAATGGGTAAGGAAGACACAAAATACCCAAGCTAGTTAGTATCATGAGAAAAACCAGCGCATTTAGGGGATATATAATTTGGGTCATTTCCCATCACATAATAAGTGCAATGCATCCACTATATGAAGATAATGGATAAACAATATATATCATAATATTTCCTAATGAACCTCATACATAATCATAGATGAGTAATAATAGTTTTCCATATATAAATAATTGATATATAGAATATAAAAATTTCCCTATTTAGTGGAATAATATTTCTATCGAGGTCAATATATGATAATCAACTTAGAAACTATTGGATATTAACAATATATTAGAATGTACCCATATCAAATGAGTGATAATAAAGTAATAGTTTATGGTACATTTGTAACAACCCAGGTACTTATAAACTAATTTGTTCTCATTCTAGAATTAAATACTTAAATTCCTTATAAATTTATTATGAAATAATTGATATTCATATAAATTATAGAATTTATACTGATAGAATAGTAACATGACTTTAAGAATAGTAACATGACAATTGGGAATAGTAATTTGGCCGATAGAATAGTAACCACACCTACGAAACTATAAATAAAATTCATGTATCTTAAAAGTGAAAATATTATATATTTATATCAGGGAATAAGTAAATAAATTTTTTAAAAGTAATAAATTAGGTGTTAGTATTTTTTAAATCATTAATTTTTATTTATAATTTTACAATTAATTTAATGATATAAAATAAAATTTATTTTCTTAAAATATATTCAAAAACTATTATTTTTTTGTTATAAAATAATTTTATGAGACTTTCATTAATTTTTCAAACTATTATAAAATTAGTTATAGTTTTAAAACTTGTATTTTTAAAATAAATTATGATTATAGTTAAAAATTAAATTTCTCAAATTTATAAAATTATTTTTAAAAAATGGAGTTAATTTTTTAATTTTACATATCGAAAAATTGTTAGTGTGAATTTTTTGTATTTTTTTAAAAAACTTGAATTTTTTGTGAATAGTGAAATAAAGTAATTTACAATATAAACTAACTGCATGATTTATTGAGTCTTGGATGATGTAAGGATAATTTAAACCGAAAATATCAAAACATAATTCATTATTTTAATATATTTGATGATAATTCTCAAACTATTAATATTTTTGTGCTAAATTAATAAACTAATGAATATAATAATGTGGAAACATCCATCTCCTCCACTATAAATACCTCCCCTTGCCACTTATTCCCCTCACACCTCAAAGCCTTGTAGATTGTTTAATTTCTATCATAATAAGTTCACAATACTCTTACCCAAATACAAGACCTACTGGTCTCACTAAAATCCCAAAACCAAGGGTCTTAAGAAGGTTCTCAATGAATAGAATTCAAGAGGTAAAAATCCTCATTCATTTTCTTTTATTCTATTTTAATTTTTTTTATTTTCTTATACTCTATTAACCTACCATTTTACAAGAGGAATAAAAATATAATATAATATATATAAAGTAATTTTATCATGTTTATGTAAAAAATCATCATCATACTGCTTCTCCTCTCCCTTTTATTCTAAAAACAAAAACATCGTATGTGATGTGCTGATTTACCAACATCGTAGACGATGTGTTTCCAATTAACATTACCGCATTCAATATTTGTCATTAAACCATTAATATGGTTGAATAATATTTTATTATACATATTATATGTTATATTATATTCTAGAACCATTTTTTATACACAATATTAATTAATAAAACAAAAGTGGTTTGTAGGGATCAAAATTCACCAAAATAAACTAACGTTTATCACTAATGTTTTATCTAATGATTCATCATCATACCATATAACCAAAATGATATATAATACCATTAAATATTCTTTATATTCATTAATAACATTTAATTTCAATTCTGGATTTTTTTTTCTCCCCTCGGATAAGAAAATCCATAATAAATCAACCATGGAAACCATGAAATAATTGCACTTGAAACAATGAAAATAACACAATATTATTAATAAATGGGTGAAAGATGTTATGAGAATATAATATAAGTAATTATAAATATTAATATGGTTTGTTAATATATAAATAAAATTCTTTAAACCATTATACATGAGTTTTGAAAATTTTTGGAGTAAGACGAACTTGAGGTAAGGAAATCCTTAACCCAATTTCCGTTCTCTGGGTTAACCTTTTACTTCATTAATTATGTGCTACTAAGAATATTTGTGAAATTAATTTTGATTATATTATGTTTTATTATTTTTATTTACTATGTATACACATATTAAATTCTTTTTATCAACTCTCACTTCAAATATATGATATATGTAAGTGACTTTTCTTTGAAAAGCCTCTTTTAATTTACTTTATTTTTCTAAAAATTGAATGATTTATATGATTTAAGTATTCATGTTTTTTTATTATGTTATTGTTCTTGGTAATTGTTTATGATTAATGGTGGGTATTATATCTACCTCTAATTCATTGGGTATGTTTATGTTGTATTTCGACTGTATGGTTACTCCAAGTGTAACTACGATGGTTACACCATAAGTTAGTTATGAGGGTTACATTGTAAGGTAGTCCTAAGAGTCGCATTGTAAGGTATCCATGAGAGTTACAAATCATATAGTAGATTTCATGGTTACTATATTAAGTAATTAACTCCCCAAGTTACCTTTATGGTAAAATTTATTATTTCTTTGTTTTATGGAAATCTCATGATTTCAAAAAGTAACTATTTGATACTTATTGGGTGAGAAGTATGTCTTTGTGAAAAATATTTCATATGTTTATAAGTATTCATGTACTAATAAATTTTATCCTTATTTTTATATCCCTTAATGAACTTTTTGTGCTCATACCATGTTTTAAAATGTTTCTCATAGGTTTTAAGGATGGGTAAGATAAAAGGTGAAGCCAAGAATAATGTTGTGAAGACCTTTCATGAATAAATTTCATGTTTTTTATTCAACACTTTTTTATAATGAAAAAATGGATATTTTTTAATACAATCCACTTTTTATGATTATGGTTTGATATATATGAATTATTTCTTAACTTTATAAAACTATAAACCAAAAATAACTTTAAGAATGTAAAGAAGTGAATTCTAAAAAAATTACTATATTACATAATGATTAAGGTTGGGTCCTTATAGAATTTATGGTACCAAGACATCAATAAGAAATATTCACTGAATATAATAGTTTTAAATAGTATAAAATATATGAAATTATAGTAAAATACCCTATAAAAATTATGATTATTTGATAAACATATTTGATACACATTAGGGATATAAAATTTTATCAAAAAAAGACTTCCAGGTGGGCATGAATTGATAAAAAAGGTAAACTTGTGACAAAATAATTTTAATCCATTTGGGTCCTGATAAAGGTTCCAACAACTATATTATCATAATACTCCCTTAAAAATCCATAAGATTAAAATTAATACATTCATAATATAAAAAAATACGTGGAATTTGTAGTGATTTAGATAATGTATTTCAAGACCATGTGAATGTTTATGCATTATAACATCTTATGGAGGCAGTATAATGAGAGTAAATAATGATGTGTCACTGATAATTCCATAGTAAATTTATAAAAATTATTCAAAAATATAAATACCCAATATTTAAATATATAATTATAATTTAAATAAATTCTTTTTTAAATATCTTTTCTCACACGTAACTGTGATAAAATTATCAAATGTTCATGTTATAATATATTCATTGAATTAGTTGGTATAAATAGAATTAACTGCATTATGAATTCTATATAAATGAAATTAAGTAGTATTATAATTCCATTATGAGTCTCATTTTTTAGGTTGATAAGGAGGTTACCTCACTAGGTTTTTTCCTATACCATTCCCAAGCTGAAATTCAGAAAGTATGGATTGAAAAAAAAATCATGGGAGAATTTCATGCTTATGTAAATCACTACAAGATCCATGCAAGATAAACCAAAACTTGACAGTTCCACCTGTGCATATCCTACCCATATATCTTATGAATAATTCAGGAGGGGTTTTTTAAGTATAAATTAGGATGATATAAATAATTAATTATTAACCTAATAAATTTTATATGTCTTAATTATTATGTGTAGTTTCATACATTTGGATTTTTCAAAAAATATAAATTTCTATTAAAGATATTACTCTTGAAGAATTATATCAATAAAATTTGTTAAAATAATTCAGTGGATGATAAATTAATAATGTAACAACCCAATATTATATAAAATATATTTTTCAAATAAATTTAATTTCTTTGATAGTTTTAATTACACACAGCATCGAGTTTAAATAAACCATGATATACTATTAAAATACAATTATTTAATGTGACTGTTTTGACCTAGCCATAAAATTGGTGGGTATAAACACTACTAACTGAATCAGGAAAATTATATAGTTTAAACATTTATAAAATAAATTCATTTCCTATCAACTGAATGGAAATGAAAAAAATCATTTGAAAATAAAAGAAATATTTTTCAGAAGAAAGTATTTGTATTCACGCAAAAAAAAAATTCTGAAAAATTTAAATTAATCACTATTATTGAATTATTTTTATGAAATTTATATATTATAAATTAAATAAAATATTTTATCATTCATATTTTTTTTCTATGCATGGGATAAAAATAATCAAGTTTTAGTCTTAAAAAAATTCTAAGAATGTGTTTTCAGCACGTTTTTCTCACTTATTTTTAAATTATTTTCACCCAATTTTAGATTTTTTTTGAAATAATAAATTTATTTTTTAAATTTAAATTTCAAAATCATCCTAGAGTGAATTTTTGATAATTTTTTAAAAAGATTAATTATCAATGAATAGTAAAAAATACTCATTTTTATTAAAAAAAATATTTTTGTTTAAAGAATTTAAAATTTTGCATTTTATTTTTAAAAAGATTTAAAAGTAAAATTAGTTCAATTATATTATTATTATTATAATTTAGTTTTTTTTAATCAATTTAATTCTTAATTTTGACATAAAAACTTTTTATCCTTAAGAAAACTCTTTCTATAGAAAACCACTTTTTCAACATGATTATGGGTTAAATTTTAAGTTAAAGTATTCCACTTATGTGAATTTAATTTGATAAAATGGATTCCATATATATAATAAGAATAATTTTTACTATTTAAAATAGTCAAATTAATTATTTGATATAATGAATACTAAAAACATTAAAAAAGTAATTACCTTAGTTAAGTTTAAAATAGAGTTTTGCACATTACATGTTCTTATGTTAAAATTAATTTTTCAAAAAAAATTATTTTTAGTTTATAGATTTTATTTCATATATATAATCAATGGGTCCAAATTATCTAATAAGGTTCATTTTTTTATGCTTAAAGGTTAAATTAACTAGGTAAAAAAACTAGTATCCGTGGTGAAAACTAAAATGGTAAAAGTATATAAACTTAAATGTTATGAGAATAAAATTTTTAAAACATATTTATTTTTTAGTGGTAGATTTTTGGATTATCCATATCTTCCCTCCATTCAATTTATCAATTTCAATGGCTCATGACTTTAGAATGACTTCTCGTTATTGAATAGTTTAAAATATTTACAAAAATGCTACTATCACACCCTGGTATATATTTTCTTCTTCTATTTTGGACTATATTTTTTTATTTTGATTATCTTTTTAATTTAGGGTGTTACATATTTAAACATTGAGTTTTTTCCTACTTTTATTCAGTTTCATGGTTTAAGCGAATAGTTAATGGTAAACCGTGCAACCTCTTGTGTCTGGGTTTCTATTCAATTTATTTTGAACTTTCACAATTTGAGTTGCACAACTTCATCATGGTTTGATCGAAACCGTTCATCTCCTAAGGGAAACTATATGAGTCCTTAGGTATCTATAGTCGAGGGATAATATCCTAATCATGGTTCGTCAAACTGTTTGGAAGGCATGTACAAGGTTCTATAATTTTTTATAGAACCACATCACACAGTTGTAATATAGTTTACCAAACCATGCAGCCAAAACCTGTGGATTCCATGTGTATCTAGTAAGGGGCACACAGTTGGCACACGGTTTGGGAGACATTGTATCCTAACTTTTAATAGTTCCTAGGTGTCTTAAAAATTTTAATTTACTTTTCTATCATCTTCATATTTTAACCCCAAAATTCCTCTTTCCCTCCCCTCTTGGATTTTGAGACACCAGGTTTCCACTTACCTGCCTTTACAGGCCTCTTATCCTCCTCCATGGGTGGAATTAAGGGATTCTTCAAGGTTTTGGGGTGAATCCTCAAGGTAAAATCCTCTTTTCTTATTCCTATTCCTTATTCTTACTTTTTATTTTTAGTTTCCCTTCTCTCTAGGTCTTGTGTGTCTATGGTTACCAATTACCTTGGTTAAAATTGGTGGTTTTTTTATTAAGGTTCCATGTGGGTGTTATTGCATATTCAGACCCCCATGGTGTTGTTATAAGTGTCCATCATTGAATCACTTATGGATTATGGTATGTTTCACTTTTTAATTTCCCTTTAAATTTGAGAATCATTGATTTATTATATTTCTCACCTTCCGTGTATATTAATTAGTAATGTAATATATTTATAATACATGTTTTTTGTGAGATGTGTTTACTTCCTCTTGATTTTTAACTATAAGAAATGGTTTTACTGTGTTTTTAATTCCAACTATATGATTAAATTCATGTTTGGATCTTATAAAAATATTTTGGATTTAAAATAGTGGTTTAGATCTCTTGAAAATATTTTCAAGTAGATTTCATCTTTTGAAAGTGGTGTGTGTTTTGTTCTTTAAGAAATGGTCTGGCATGTAGAGGTTATGTGATTCCTGATTGGAACTTTTGAAATTTTCCAATTAAAAAAATATCCTTGGAATGAGTTATCTTGCCTTATTTTTCGAAAATATGAGGAATTTCCATTATATTGGTATTTCCCTCATGAATTGATGGTTTTAAGGAAATGTATCATTCCTTGGGGTGGCCAGGGTGGTGCCAGTTTGCATTACTCTTGTGATGTATTATAGGTGTGGTTGTTTCTTAGCTTGTTTTCCACACCCCATTTTGAAAATGACATGGGAACCTAGAATAGCTACAAGTAATTTTGAGAACACTTGATACTCTTGTTTAGTATTCTACTCTAGCTAGTGTCTCATAGCATGAACTTTCTATACATTTGAATTTTTCCCCTCGATAGGGTTAGGATGGGTAGGACAAAGCATTTGGGTTGTTTGATGGAATCGGGTTAGGTGAAACTTTGGTATGAATCAATTGTTAGTGTGTTCTATATTTTATTATAAGTTACTAGGTATTCAAATATTTTTTCCCTGACACTTGATTATCTATGGAGGATTGTCTGGGTGTCTTCCAGGTATGGTTACTCAAGTATCATTAGCCCTTTGCCTTCATCATGTAGTCATGGTCTCGGTTTCCTTGTGTGGTGGTCCTATTGATAAAATGAAATAATGTTTGGATTTTATTAAAAATGTTTCATGGAAAATGTTTTGAATGAATTTTTTACACCTCTTTCCCCTCTTTATGAAAATTGAATGTCTCCCATAAATTTTTCTTTTCCCTTCTATAAAAGTTAAATACTACACTTTATAAAAGAATTTTATTTTAAATTATGAGGGAAATGGATTCTAATCATTTATTAAAAATTGAATGAGTGGAAAACTTGTGTTTATATAAACTGTATTGCAAACCTGAAATTGATGGGTATTTTATTTTAAGGGAATGCTTTGGAAATAGATTATTTGATCACACCTACTGAGTTTTAATAATCATGCCTATACTTATTTCATGTTTTTATATTATTGTTTATGTTCCATCTTGGTTTTGATATCCATGGGTGATGTTGTGTTTTTTTATCAAAGAGTAACCCTCAAGGTCACATGGAGTTTTAGTGGTTTTTCGGTTCAGTTTTGGGTTTGATGTTCAGCTTTGTTGTATTTTTAGTTTATGTGTAGATGTTGTTCAGTTGTTCTATTGATTTATTTATGTTTTTGTTTCTCTATTCATTTACTATTTTTTGTTTATTTATACTAGGATAAATCATTCTCATTATTTCTCACTGATTCCCTTGCATCTTATCATCATCCTGTGAGGATCGGGAACACCTCTTTGACCTTATAGTGGCCCAGATCGGGTGACCAGTTCAGGTTCGACCTGGGATGGTTCATGAAAAAATCGTATCAAATTATATATTTATAGTACCTATGTTTCAGAGAACCCTTTTTTATTTTTGATTTCATGGTAGATGGATTTGTACTATTATAACTTGGGTTGTATGTATGAGGAAGTGCATGGCCAACTCTTTTTGGGTTGGATCTTGGATTACCAAGGGAATTTGGCTTTTTTCTAGAGTTTTTGGTTCTTTTGGTTTGTTTGGTGCTTGGAGGAAATGAAATGAGATTTTTTCTAGTTGTCTTAGTGGGCTCTTAGGACCTATAAATCTATGTGAGTCTGGGGAAATAGTCCTGAAGGACTCTTCTTAATAGTAGTGTGATTGGAATATGGCCTCTTACCATGAGACTAACTCACCCATCAGCACTAGTTTTCTATTTTGTGATCTTGTTTTGAGTCTTCTTGAATTTCATACCATATTTAAAACCTTGTTTTAAAATTTTGAAAAAAAATTATTTCAAGAAGTGGTGTTTTGGTGATTGGAAGATAAAAAATGAGTTTTCAAAGTTTTTCAAGATAAATTATTAGAAAATTAATTTTTAACAAGATGAATTTGGGGTATATTAGGGTGTTATTTATAAAAGTAAGATTTCTATAATAAAATCCTTGGGTTTTATCAAAAAAAAATTTTTTGAAATGAAAATTAATTATGAAGTGGAACGGTTTTCCAAAAATCTTTTGGGTAATCTTTGAAATGTTTCGGGAAATTTTAAATGGGAAGTAGATTGAGAATTTCAAACTTGGGATGAGTGTTTTGTTTCGAGAAGGGAAAAGTACTATTTTGACCATTGGTATTATTATGAGTTCTCAAATGCATGGATGTGTGTGAGGAAGTGGATGAGTGATGGCATGAGTTTATGGGTTCCTAGGATGGCATGGAAATGTAAATGTGTGAGGCTCCATGGAATACCATTGGTGAGTGTGCAACTTACCAAGTTTTCATTCTTTTCAAAAGTGTTTTTAAGAGTAAAATTATGATGTTTTGAGAACCTATGGTTGTGTAGTGTGTTTTACTGTGATTTAATAATGTTTTATAAGTGGTGTTTTGAGTTTTATTTCTTGTTGGTGAATTGGTTTTAATTGTGTTCTTGGTTTCTTACTTGATTTTTATGCACCCCCACTAATGATTCAATAGATATTCGAGGTGCTACTACGGTTGGCTCACTGATAGCATACACTCTAGTTGATCAACATAAAGACCATATTATTGAGTTATGGAAGTTTAAACACCCTCTATTTTATGGTCAAGAAGATCCTTTTGAAGCCAAAAAGTGGATTCAAAAAATTTAAAGGATCTTTGGTATCCTCAAGTTGCCTGAGTCCCTAAAGGTAAAGTTCTCTACCTTTATTCTTGAAGGTCTAATTTGGAAGTAGTATAATTTGGTCATTTAGAATAAGCCTCATGAAGGCATTTTATTTGAGTTATTCACATCACCATTCATCTGATTTTACTTCTCTGAGACTATAAAAGTGAGGAAGGTGATAGAGATGTGTTTCCTTCAGTAAAGTGATGGAACGGTGTTGGAGTTCGTTAGTCATTTTTTGGATCTAGTTACTTATATTTTGTAGTTGGATGAGGAGGATTCCCTAAAGGATCATTATTTAGAGAATTTGATTCATCCTAATCTATAATTGAAGGTTTCAGAGTTAGTTCTAACATCCTTTGTTGATGTGGGGAGGAAATTGGTTTGGGTTGAGGCTATGTTAGTAGGAGTCCTTGAGGTAGCTTACTTTCCTCCATATTCTGGAAGCGGTGAAGGTATTTCTAGAGTATAGATAGGATAGTGAGATTATGTGCATTATGTTGGTAGTAGAATTAATATTCCTATTAATATTCTGTCACATTTCCTTGAACAAAGGACCTCGGTGTGTCATCAATGTGCAAAGACGGTCCATAAGAAGTTATTGTGTCCAAAATCTCCAAAGACATGCCACATATGTGGATGCCTAGGTCATTTTAAAAATTTCTATTATGGTATTTCTAGGAAGCGACATGGATATAGATCCACCCATTTTAAGGACACCCCCACCCATTTTCATTATTAAGGTGTTATTCTAGGTCCATTTTGAATTCCCTCTCCATTTGAGTGTTCTTTAGGTTGTAGTGGTGGTGCTTTGTTGTGTTTTACGTTTCTTGTATTAGTCAGTAATTTTTTAACCTCTTGAGAACCTCTGTTTTAATGGGATCATGCCTTTTGGAAATTCTAAACTTTTCTTACTTGAGTGGAGGTGTTTCTCGTTGTGTGTTTTGTTCCTATTTATCCTTGATTGCGGTGAAAGAGGATGTGTGTGTCTGTGTTTTCTGATTCCCAGTTTTGGTGGAAGTGTCTTATTGGAGTGAATAAAGTCTCATGGTGTGTCCTTTTATTTTGGTCCATATTGAGGTTGTGAGTGGTATTTCAGGTTTAGAGTGTCAATGTTTTTAAGGTGATGTTGGTTGGGTACCCAACTAAAATTCTAAAATGGTGGGGAGTCCATTTGGGCCTCCAATGTTGGTAATACAGTTTGATTTCTCATGTTGTCCTAGAAAGAGGTGGTTTATTTTGGATTTTTTTTATTCCGAGTCTTTTCCATTTTGGTGGATATTGGTTATTTGGGAGTTCACCCAATGGTTTTGTTCGTGCCAAGGTTATAGAAGTTATAGTTTCATTTCTTTCATTTTTTGAGAATTAGTTTATGCTCATTGGTTTATTTCAAGTGTAGGTGTGTTTTTCATCTTGTTGACAGTTGGGGTGCTTCTGATTTAAGAAATTGGACCATATGAGTGTGGAAACCATTGTATTTTATTGATCAATAGAAAACTTTGAGGATTTATAGGGGTATAAAGTGTAATAATGGGGAGAATTTTTAGACCTTGGTTTTTATATTCTTCTTTTATTTTTGTTTCTATTTTTGTCTTTGGATTTAATCTTGAGTTTTGGGTGTTCCATATTTAAATTTACTATTTTTGGGATGTTTTTATTAAGTTTAATAGTTCATATGCCCAGTTAAGGGGAAACCATAAGACCTAATTTGTCTACTTTTCTTCTCAATTCATTTTCAAATTTCATGGTTTGACTAACAGAGATTCAGAATGGTCTCATCCAAATTGTATAGCTCCTAGGATAAACTATGTGGTTCCTTAGGTGTCTCTGGTACAGGGCACATGTCCTGAGCATGGTTAGTCAAACCTTATAGAAGGCATGCATGAGGTTCTAAAATTTTTTATATAACCTTGCCAATGATTTGAGCACACTTTACCAAACCATGTAGCCAAACCATGTAGGTGCCTTGTGTGTCTAGTAAGGGATACACAGTTGGCACATGGTTTGGGAAACCATGAGGCCTAACCTTTCATATTTCCTAGATGTATTAAAAATGTGAATTTACTTTTACACCCTTGTGTTATTTTAACCCCAAAACACCACTTTTCCTTCCCTATTACCTCTTGAGACACCAGGTATCCTCCTCATTTCATTCCCACACCACTCCTCCTCTACCAAGGGTGGAACCAAGAGTCTCTTAAAGATTTTGGGGTGAATATTCAAGGTAATCTCCTCCTTTCCTCTTCCTTTTCCTTCTTCTTCCTTTTCTTTCTTCTTCCTTTTTTTGAGTTCATCTTCTCCCTTGGTCTTGTGGGTCCAGGGATCTTGTTTTCCTTGGTCTAAATTGGTGGGTTTTTCTTCTTAAGGCTCCTTGTGGATGTTATTTCATCTTCGGACCCTCGTGGTATTGTTTAAAGTTGTCGTCGTCGAAGAACTTGTGGATTGAGGTAGGTTTCCCATTGTAAATTCCATTTAAATTTAAGAATCATTTATTACTTGTCTTGAAAAACTTATTTATATAGTAATTAGTGATTAATATTTTTAGAATAAATGTTTTTTGTAAAATTTAGATATTTCCTCTTGGATTTTAATTATAAGAAATTGTTTGATTGTGTTTTTCACACCAAGTCTATGATGAAATGACCAGTTGGTTCTTATAAACATATTTTTGATTTAAAATGGTGGTTTGTATCTCTTGAAAATATTTTAAAGTTTATTTTTGTTTTTTAAAGTAGTGTGTGTTTGGTTATTTAATAAATGGTTTCTAATGTAGAGGCTATGTGAGGACCAATTGGCACTATTGAAATGGTCCCATTGGAAAACTATCCTTGTAATGAGTTATCCTACCTTTTTTGACAAGAGGAGGGATTTTCGTTCACTTGGAATATCTCTCATTCATTTATGGTTTGAAAGAAATGGATCAACCCTAAGGGTGGATAGTTTTGCACCGATTTATGTGACTCTTGTGGTGCATTGAATGTCTGGTCATTTCATGGATTATTTATAACACCCCCATTGTGAACATGACATGGGAACCTAGAATATCTATGAGGACTTGTGAGATAGATTGATGCACTGGTTGAAGATTCGTCTCTATCTAGTGGCCCTTAGTAGGACTTAATCTGTTTTGGTATTGAGCCCCTTGGTTAGGCAAGAAGGGTAGGATGGTGTGTTTGGGGTGGTTCATGGCATTGGGTTGGGTATACCAATTTGCTAAATCAGGTTTTAATATGTTCTGTATTTTCCTTTGAGTTCCTAGGTATTACCATGTTTTTTTCTAAAAGTTTATAATCTGTGGTGGATAGTATGGGTGTCTTCTAGGTTTGGTTAATCGATTATCATTAGCCTATTTCCCTCATCATGTAATCATGGTCTCAGTTTCCTTGTGTGGTATTCCTTTTGATAAAGAGAAATAATGTTTGAATTTTCTTAAAAAGGTATCATCGAAAAGTTTTTAATGAAATTTTTACATCCCTTTCCCCTTTGTATGAAAAATGAACATCTCCCATCATGGTTTCTTTTCCCTTCATTAAAAGTTGAATCCTTTCATTTAGAAAAGAAAATGATTTAAATTATGAGGTAAATGTATTGTGATTTGTTTTATTTAAAATGGGATGTGTAGAAAACCTATGTTTATATATATTGTATTTAAAACATGAAATTGATGGATCTTTTCTTTCAATGGAATGCATTGGGAATAGATTGTTCAGGAATACCTACTGATTTTTAATGCTCACGCCTATATGTCTTCCTTGTTTTTAGATTTTGGTGTAGGTTCCAGCTTGGATTTAATCTCCATAGGTGATGTTGGGTTTTGATATTTGAGAGAGACCCTTGGGGTCACAAGGAGGTATAGTGGTCATCGGGTTTAATTTGGGTTTGATGTTAAGATTTGTTGTATTTTTAGGTTATGTATAGATATTGTTCAGTTGTTCTGTTTATTTATTATGTTTCGTTTTCTCTTTACATTTCCACTTCTTTGTTTTTCAATACAAGTTTAAACCATTCCCATTGGTTCTCATTGATTCCCTCGGTGTCTTTCACCAGCCTGGGAGGATCAGTAATGTCGTTCAATCCTTATCATGGTCTAGTTCGGATGATTGGGTCAGGGTCAACCCGGGATGGTTCATTACAGCTACTCCTTCTCACTTATAAAAGGGGACCTTCTCTCTTAATTTCATCACACTTCTAAATCCTTTTTTTACAGGACCTACCCAAATCCATTCCTTACTTACCATCCCACGTCCTATAGGCCTTTTTTTGAGTAAAACATTATCCTATGAATGTTTTTCGAACAAACCTAAAGAGGTTTTCTGAAGAAGAGAAGGTTCAAACCCATATAAAAGAAATCAGATCTAAGGTAAGGTATTTTTGTCTCACATTTATTTCCATGAGATGATTTCCATATTCACCGCGTATTTATTTTATGTGGTGTGCATATTTCCTATGAATTTATTTTATGATTATTATAATGAAGATTATGGGGATTTACATATCCATCTCGGTCTCCTTGTTCCATGGGTCTTATGATTCAGAAGTTCTCACATTTTTAAGGGTTTTGTGTTACAATATCTTTGTTTATAGAGATTGATAATGATTAAGTTTGATAATGATATTTCAAGATCTACCTATCAGGAAACTCATTATATATCATATCATCTAGTTATATATATATAATTATATAATACATATTTTCTGTCTATTTTTTACTCTTTATGAACTAAAGTGACCAAAATAATGTTTTTAAGGAAAATAAAATTTATTTCTTTCTTTGGTTGAAAATTTATTCTCTTCCATGTCCTTGTTTTTTAAAAATATTTATTAATTTTTTTACCACTCTCCAATGATTCATTAAATAAATTTTTTCCCTTGTTTACATTTTTAAAAAATATATTTAAAATAATCTTCTTTCCATTTTTTCAAACAAGGTGTTTTTTATTTTTTTATAAAAAAAATTAAAGGAATGTTTTATTTTAACTTGTATTGCATGAGTGGAATTTCTTACCATTATGGCCACTTGATTATCTGAAGAATCTATTATAATTTTTTGAGTTTATTTTTAATGAATAATGATTTGAAAATTTTTTTGATAATTTTTTGTTTTAAAAATATTATTTTCATTGTCGAAATTATATTTTTTTCATGAGTGTTTTAAGGATATTTTTATGTAATTTATATTCAATAATGACAATAGCCTTTGGTGTTGTTTATGTTTTATTGTGGATATGATACAGTGGTACCATATTTATTTTTTCTCTAAATAATTTATAATTATGATGATGAGATGTTTATTAAACTTATTCATTTTCCATGGGTTATTCTATAATGGATTTATTAAATGTTTATGAAGATTGGTTTCTTTTCATGGGTTATGATATAATGATATGATGAATTTTTAATGATTTTATACCATAGTAATTAATGGTTTTCATTATGTGATGGGTGGTCATGGAATTATATATCCTTCTAATGCATTGGGTAAAGAATTCTATCTCATTAGATAATTAAAGAAAACAATATGATGTGCTTGATCTGCTATGGGAGACAAGTCAACATGCTTGATCCGCTATGGGAGACAAATCAATGTGCTTGATTTTTATGAAAAACAAGTTAATGTGATTAATCCAATATGGGAAAAAGGTGTTGATTCCTATTCTATTATAATGTTAGAATCTTGGTATTTAACCTTGGCATATGAAATTTTTTTATACTTATGATGGTGACTCACTTATATGACATGAACTTTTGGTTCATTATTGATTTAAAATGATTTCTCGCTCAATTGATTCATGTCTTTTTTTAGGACATGGATCATATTTACGGTACATGATAGATTGGGTATGAACTTTTTAAGTTATATTTAGGATCTCATAAACTTATGATTATCATATGATTTCATATGATCAATGATTAATATCTCCCATGTTTACCCTTACTAAGTATTTTAGGTCATCCATTCTTATATTTTATTTCCCTAGGCTATGAACACTATTGGAAAACCAATCTATACCCATGGATATATACCTGTGGTTTAGATAAACTATGGGTATAGATTCTCTTCCCAAGGCTATAAAGATGGTTTTAAAAAACCACTACTATTGGATGAGCTATACCAATAGTTTTTAAAAAATCGTGAATATAGATCTTTAGTTACGTAGCCTTGCTCAGTCTCCTCCTCTCCCTCCTTATTCGAACCCTTTCTCTACCCTAACACTCCTCCTTATGTGATCTTTGGCATTCCACCCCCTTCTATAGAGATCTTTAGCATCCTCTCTTCCCATCATCAAGTGATCTTCAGTTTCCCTCATCCCCTACCACAATTTCCCTCTCATCTGAGCGAGTGTCCACCTGGGAAAGCGTGACCTCCCATATCCTCCAACAATATCCTTTTCTTGAATAATTTTTTTATTCAAATATTCATCAACATCACATAATTGATTTTTTAGACTTTTTAGTCTTCTCTTTATTATTGATTTAAATTTTATCTATGTTATCTTATGATCCAACTAAGGAAATATTTGTTGTTATACAGATTAAATATAGATTTATTGATTTTTGGTTAATATTTTTATATTCTAGAGTTTATGAGTTTTATTTCATGCTAATAAGTATACCATTATAACTATTTTAAATTTTTCTATATGTGGGATTATTTTATTTTTGGTTTCATAACCATTGTTGGTTTCCCTATTTCTTATAGAATTGTAGATATTATTTTTAATGATACTCCTTATAGTGGTAGTGTGTGTGGATATTTGAGTATAGGTATGTTGTTTGTTCTGTTTTGGAATTTTTTTTAGTTTGGTTGGAATTTTTTTTGTATTTATTGTTATGTTGGTTCCCACAAAACCCCAAAAAAGTGATGTATTACATTCCTAATTTCACAAATATTATAGACCTATATATTTGTTTTTTGTGTTTTTTATGTATATTTATCTTAAAAATAATGTAAAAATGTGTGTAAGATGTATGGTTTATTATAAATTATATTTTGAGTAAAATTTGTCTACTATGTGTTTAATGAAATGTTAATATTGGGTTTTCATAAAATACTTAATATTTTATTTATGAATTGATTTAATAATACTTATAAAAATTTAATACCATTGTATAATAAATTTTTTCCAATTGTATGAGGCTATTTTTCTTGTTTCTAGAGAGCTTTAATTTCATGATTCACTTCCTTTATATTGTTTATCCTTTTATGATATGATTTATCATGCTACAAAATATTTTTATCCAAACTAACTATTATTGGATTTAAGTATGAAAATGGGAATTTTAATTGTAGGGTTATTAGAGATGAGGTGAGTGGTTTTTAATTTTGTTTTATTATATTTATTGATTATTCTATTTATGAAATATCGTGGAAGATACTTATATACTCAAGGGGGTTCTAGAAATAAGTACACTTTCTAGGTTAGGTTACACAATACCTCACTTCTCCATAGTTTTAATTACACTCATGTTATGATATAATAGTTTAGGATTATGATTTGGATAATTATTTTTGGGATACCCTAACTTGTTTAGATTATGCATTACATAGCTACTTCACCTCTAGTTTAGGAACATGAATTGGTTAGAGGACTAAATTTACTTTATATATTGATAAAAAGGAACAAGGAAATTCATTCATTGGTCGTGTAGTTAATCTCCAATGATTTATGGGAATAAATTATGTAATATAATTGTTTTATTTATAAATGTATTCATGTGAATGTGAATTTTGATTTGAAATGATTTATATGTGATTTTATTTTTTTACTTTTATTTCATATAATTAAATGGTTTCTTTTTTTATACGAATTTCAAAGAAGAATGTTATATTTTTTTCCTCAAGGTTATGAATAGAGAATTTGGTGGAATCCTAAATGTAATCAATTCTGAAAATCTTTATAAACAATTTTTGTTTATATAAACATGGCCTCATTTCATTAATGTAATGAAAAATATATTCCATGAGATAATGGGTATTCAAAGTATTTCTCATGATTGTATGAGATAATATATGTGATATGCATACTTGCCACATGGATATGGATAAATGTATTTTTTCTATTTTTATTTTTATTTTTTTACTTTTTTAGGTTTCTAGACTCATAGTCTTCAAATCCCCTTTTCCAATATTTTTGATGTTTTATATGATATTTGGATATAAAAGAGATTTATTATGTTTATATTTGATGTATTTATGTTTTATAATACAATTAATATTACAATATGTTATTATTATATGTTTTAATAATCTTTATATAAAAAACCATTATTTTAATATGTTTTAATGAAAAATATATGAAGTTTTCATCCTAGGTTCCTTGATGGATTTTTTTTAATTTTATTTTTATTCAGGTGAAATTATTTCAATTATGTTAGTTTATGTTCTTGGAACATGTTGCTTTCCCCTATTGATCAGGGATGAAATTTAAGCCTTGTGGTAGACTAGATAGAGTATAGGGATAGATATATAGGGTTGGTTTATTAAAACATAAGTGAGTAGATGGGAATAATATGGATTTTATTGTCAAAGTTATTCAATTTTCCCACCATGATAGTGAATTCTTAAATTTTAGGGATACCCACATTGGTTAGTTATTTATAATCATCAGTTATAGAATATTTAATTTATTTTATTCTTTTTTTTCTAGAAACTAGTTTTCTTTTATGGCTATCATATAAAAATTATTTGTAATGAATTTTTTAATTATGGTTTACATTGATTATTGGTTGGAAAATAACTTTTTTACCTATAATAGAATGGATAAAAGTTTAATGTATCATACTGATCATATTTCAACTAAGTTTCAAATGAAATTGGAGATTTTTTTATATTTTTCATTAAAATTTTATTTAGATGGAGGTTCTATATTGTATTCATGCTATAATATTGTTGTAAAACCATGGTTAATCATGGAATTAGTTAGATAATATATATAACAAATATGAATTTAAAACAAACTATTATATTCAGAATCACCATGGAAAAATGGTACAATATTCTACTATTCATGAATCAAAAAAAGAAGTTTTATGAAGAATTTGATATTTAATCAGTTTCCATTTGTGTATCATCATGAGAGAGATGGTATGATCGTGCAAGAAGGAAATGATATTAATAAACATGAGGAAAATAATGAAGATTATGATATTGAGAGAGTGAAAACTTTAATGGATGATTCCATAACTCCAGTATATCATGAATGTACTAAAATGAACAAGTTAGAATTTTTAATGTGGTTATATCATGGAAAAACCATGTATGCAATTTATAATACCCCCATTGATTATATTATTACCTTTTTGATGTACTTTCTTCTTGATGGTGTAGATATTAACTCAAATAATTATAAGTCATGTAAGTTAAATAAGTAGTTTGGTTTTTTTATTAAGAAAGTCCATGCTTGTCTAAAAGATTTTAGTTTATTTTGAGAGGAAAAAAATGACCTCAATGACTATAAATAATGTGGTACATATTGATGGAAGCAGAATAAATCTTTAATGACATCTCGTGTGCCACGGAATTTCATGTGACACTTTCTATTGATTCCCAGGCATTAAAATCTATTCATACCAATAAAAATATCAGCTAATATATGATTGCATGATGTTGAGAGAATTAATGGTAATAATGATTTGTTTCATCCTTTATATGGATTAGTATAGTTTGAATTTGATGCATAATATCCTAATTTTGTAGCTGAGGTGCGTAATGTCAAGTTGGTTATATCATGTGATTGTTTTAATCAATTTAGTCATATGTTTCTATTCACACCATCTGTCTAGTTTTTATTCATGTTTATAATATTACTCTATGTATGGGTATGGAAAATAATTTCACATTCTTGATTATACTATCATATAGACCTTATGATGCTGAAAATGGTATAGATGTCTACTTAGAACATTTAATAAGAGAGTTAAAGCATCTTTGGTATATGGGTGTGAACATATTCAATGCTTCTTCAAAAAATATATTTCATATGTGTGCTTCCCTTTTATGGACTATAAATGATTTCCCTACTTATGTAATGATGTATGGTTGGATCATGAATGGAAAAATATCTTGTCCTATTTGTATGAAGAATACATAATTGAGAAGGTTTAAATATCTTCTTAGTTTTATTTTCATGGGGCATCGATGATTCTTGAAAATGGATCATCAGTACACAAAGAATCACTAGAGGATTGATAATACTATTGTCACGAAACAACCACCTCAATGTATGTCTGGAATTTATGTGCTCAATGAATTGAAAGATTTTATTTTTTCATTTTGGAAAGGTCATATGAAATCTAAAAATAGGAATAATATTGACACTAAAGCCACTTATAATTGGAAAAAGTGTCTTTTTTGAGTTTTTATATTGGTCTACCAATTTGTTACATCATTTTTAGACGTAATGATCATTGAGAAAAAAAATATATGTGAAATGTTTCTTTAAATTATTCTAAATATTAAGGAGAATACCAAATACGACTTCTGATCTCATCAGGACTTGATGGATTGGGGTATTTGATGAGAACTGTATCTTTTGTGTATCGGTGAAAACAAATGGAATGTTTTGCATGAAGTTTATATGATAAATTCATTAGAGAAAAATAAATTTCTAGATGTATTAGAGAATATCAAGGATATTGATGGCTATTCCAAAAACATATCTAAATAATTCAACATAAGATATTTTAAACTAAAATCCCAAAAAAATACAATTAACTCATCCTTCATTATGAATTGATTATAATAGCAATTAGGCAGTTTCTATCCAATAATGTAAGGGTGAAAGTGATTATATTTTTCCATTTTTTAGATACCTTTGTGCTAAAAGGATATCCAAGTCATTCTTAATAAAAATTTAGAAAGAGGTGCTATTAATTTTTTGTGAGTTGGAAAAATGTTCCTCCATCATTTTTCACCCACATGCTACATTTAACAGTTCATCTTCCAACTGAAACAGTTCTTAGGGGAACCATTTTTTGTGGATGTATCTTACTAAAAGAAATATGTTCAAAATGAAATCATGTATCCAAAAATAATAATTATCGTAGAGGTTAAATTATGAGAGGTTATCTGGATCAAGAATGTAGATATTTTTTTCAATATATTTGTCTGATGTGAGAACAAGACATAACCGGCCAATTCGAAATTTATACGAGAATTATGGGTAAATTGATCCCTTATTTCCATATATTTTCAAAATAGGGGTAATTTTTAGGTAATATACATTGGATACATTTATTATTGAAGAATGGGATATGGCACATTACACAGTTCTGTTTAACTATCATTTGTTCGATGACTATATCAAGTAATTAAATTGGATATTTATATGTTATCTCATACTATGTCATTTCACATATACCTTAGACTTTTGTAATAATTTTATTTATGGAACATATGAAAAACTATATGTAGAGTTCATCAATCTTTGCCTTTGATAAGAACATAAGATTTTCATATCCAAGAACTTCCTACTTGGTTAAAATCAAAGGTTTGACCATTAATTTAATTAAGATAAAATATATATATCCAATTAATTGTATTATTCATATATATTTAAGGTATTGAGTTTACTTGTTGACTCTATTTCTCAAGAATTAAGATCGTTGACTTTGGGTCCCAATTATTTGGTTTGTGAATGAAAATATTTAATAATAAATGGGTATAAATTTAGTTACAACTAATTGAGTAGTGAAAATGAGAACACAACATGATGGTGTTATGTTGACTGCTATAATGGACTATTATTCCATTGAATCAGATATTCATCCCCGATATGAAGATGTGTATTATTATATAATTTTTGATAAAATATTGTTATTGGATTGATACTCTCAAGGATGAATCACTATGATGAAATGTAAATGGTTTGACTCAATGACATGATAAGGTACATTTATTGATGATTGTGGATTTAGATTTATTGGCATGAGTCAATTTCGGGCTATTAATGAACCATACATTTTGGAATCAATGGAGAAAACAATTGTTTTATGTGAAAGATCATATGTAACCTGATTATAGTGCCATTAATGAAGTAATACCAAGAAATATTTTTCTTGATGATGGGGAAAATTGATACCATTCACACCCCCATTGGTATTGACCAAGATATTCCATTTGATGACTCATATTGTCCCATTGTGAGAGATGATGTTAAACCTAAAGTAGTGGAGGCTGATATATAGAAGAAACCATATATATTCACACATCATTCAAATTACCTTAACATGAGTTTTTCAGGATGGTATCACTATAATTACTTTAATTTAGTTTCAGTTTGGAATGATATGTATGTTTCAGTATTGTTCAGTTTCTTTACATTTAATAAGATTTATTTCAATTCAGAAAACAAAGATTAAAATGGTTTTTAAAAAAATGTATAATATTATTTTAAACTATTGTTACTAAAACTTGTTATGACATTATTTATGACTTATTTGACTTATAATTTGTATGCATGATTTTTAAAAACTATTTCTAAAAATTTTACTTTTCCTTATTATGAACATTATGAAATAAGTTTGAAATAAGTGATTATTTGATGCTGATAAATCGATGTGCGGGCGTGGGTTAGATCCTCTACTTACCTTAGTGAGTATAATAATTTTAATTGTTTTCTTCTACATTACTTATAATTTCATTTTCATATTCTTTATCAAATTATTTAGGGATATTAAGTTGCACAAGATTTGACTCATCGTTATCCTACTAGCATGGGTCTGAGTGGGGATGCTCCTAGACATAGATGGAGCACCCATCTTACACATTCCCACCCTAACCCACCAGAAAAACCCCAACTAACACACCTTTCCATCCATATCTTGAGCCTCTATGGATGTTCCCATGCATTCACCCATCATCATCTCATTTATCCTCTTCTTCCCATGCTATCTACAACACCTACAGGGATGTTCCTACCCATTCCTACATCATCATATCATTTATAATCTTCTTCCAATACCATGTCTACATCACCCGCAAGGATGTTCCTACACATGAATCCATCATCACGTCATTTATCTTCTTCTTCCCATACCATGTATACACCACCTGGATGGATGGTTCCACCTATACCATTTCTATATCTGTTGATGTATCCCCAAACCTACTATTCATATCCTTTCCTGTCAACATCACCTAAATTTCCTTTTATCCATCTAGGATCTGATGATTATTTTCCTTCAGCTCCCACTCAAGTGCCTCTATATCTCCTAGATCATGAATTATAATAGACACATCCTTTAGAGGAAACTAGTCCAAGTCATCCCATGGATCCATCAGAGCCTATTAAGAAGCCTGCATCATGTTTTTTTATTATAACTATGTCAAATTATATCACTACATTTTTTTTCCTATTTTATCATGACTTATATCTTCTTTATTTTCTCCCTTTGACATTATTCTATGGGATATTCTAATAAGAATCATAGGAACACCCTTATATGGGAATCCTAGAATCTCCAAACACAAATAATGGTGGATTATAATGAAAATTATATGATAAGTAAAAAATCCCAACATTTTATAAGTTTCATAGCCACTTTAGACAATTACCACAATATCATTACGATTGGAATGGTCTTATGGAGACATCTCGGTAATGACATCAAAGAAAAAGTATGGGCATAGATATGGGAAAGAAAATTTTATAAATTTATATCTATATTTTTGTTTTATTTATATGAAGTAACATGTTCATTGTAGAGTCGGGTAAACTTTCCCAACAGTGAAGCTCCTAAGGTTTCAATTTTGATGATTCTTGGGTATTTATGGTGATCATACAATCATGAGTTATATATTTGTTGGAGGAGTATAGTTGGTTTTGATTTATAGGGTGTATCCATATTCCATGACTATCCAAAAACTCAATTTAAAAAAAATGATCACATATTCGAGGACTGGTGAGTTTATGGTATTCTAAATCTTTAATAGTTTTCATATAGAATTTAATTCTTATTACTTGTATTGAATTTTTTTTAGGAAGTGTTAAGAAAAAACAAAAAAAAAACAAAGAGTCAGTGATGTATCTACACGCATTAGAGTGCACTACAGTGCATGATCATAAGAAGTGTGAGGTACTTTAATGTGAATAGAAATAATATCTACATTTATATTGTTACATAGTTAATTATGTATTAATGACTTATTTTGTTATTAATCATTAATTTTTTATATTGGAAATCTCTAACTTATGTTTTATTATATTATTAAATAATTATGATATTTCATAAAAACATTAATCTTAAACATTATGAACAATAAGACAAATATGTTTTAAAACATGGTATATAATGATATTTTAACATGAAATGGTCCCCTTGTAAATGTGATATAGTTTCCATATCTTAGTTTACTTTGGAGAAAACATCCTTCATCTAATTAAAAAGTTAAAAATAATTATTATAACCTTTATCCATATCATTGGTTTCTATATTCATATTAAACTCTATGAGTTACATATTGTATTCAATTTTAAATATTTTAATTTTAATAATTACATGAAATTATGAACATATTATATGTATTATATTATGATTTATTCTTCTTCAACATTGTAATTCCTCTTCTAGGAACCTTTATTTCCTTATGTGATTTAGAAATCCTCTTGATTATTTTTCTACTTTGGTAATATTCATTTTAAATGAATGTTGGTAGTGTTCACTTGAATTTTATTTACATTTTAAGAACTAAATAACACATTATTTTTATGGAATGTTAATAATGAGTTACTAAAATTATACAGTGTTTATGATTAATTTTTATTTGTGAATTTTTCATCAATGTTTATAACATGTTTAAAATTATGAATTATTAATTAATTTAAAAGTTATTTCATTTTATTATTATTCAAGATTATAAAAATTGTATATTCTAAATATGTTTATACTAATTAATGTCATTTTTAGCAAGGGGTATTGGGAATTAAAGTTTGTGTTCCTCGAGAAATATTATTTTTTTTGAGTAGGAAGAAAAAATATGGAAGTGCAGTAAATGCACAAACACTAGAAAAATTTCAAGTATTTTTATTTATATTTAAAATATTTATATGAAATTCATAATTTAATATCTTTTTATATTTTCAAAAATCTTTCCTGGAGGCCCTTGATGATAAAGAGGATAACAATTTCGGTCCAAAATATCATTTGAGTCATGTGTTAGGTGAGGAGAACCAGGGGAGATTCTGATGTTGACTAAGGAAAAACATGATCCCATATTGGTATTGGTATTCATTAAGATACTCTTGAACCTATCATACCCTCTATCTATAAATCACTTTTAAATAATAATAATAGGGGAAAATAGCTTTACAAGATCTTGAAATAAGTAAGTATAAGCGTGAAAGAAGTAAGATGATCGCCGAACAATTATTGAAATCTATGTTAGATATAAGTCAATAACTTCTATCAGAGACTACTAGTACTATTAATTCATATATAGAATCAATGTTCTCTTTAAATGATTCCTTGATTGATACTAATTAGGGTTCTAGTGTTGGTGGTGGTGATGTTTGGTGGTGGTGATGATGTTTATGATGTTGTTGTTGATGTTTCTGCTCCAAATGATTCAATTTTTTCTCTATATGATATTGTGGGTGATGAGGATTTCACTGAAGGTGATGATGAAATTTCTGATGGTGATGAGGCTGAAGATGTTGGTTATGGGGGAGATATTGATTCCTGCCATTTTTGACTTAGAAAAAAGAAGACAGGTGGAAGTTTTTAATGACTATAATCGATTGTTTGTATGGACATATATGTATGTTTTAGTATTGTATATGGTTTGAAAATTATTACAAGTAGTTTTTTGAATGATAAATATAAAATATTTTACTACATTGAATATATATTGTGTCTTTTATTTTATTTATAGGTTTAGGAGCTGGTGGAAGAGGTGTTTTTTCTACTTCTTCTATCAAATGTATGAATCTACATATACCCATGGTTTGGAGAACCATGGGTATAGGTTCTCTATTAGGATAAGCAATACCCATGGTTTTTCAAACTGTGGGTATATATATACCCATAGTTTTGTTTAAACTATAGGTGTGATAGAATCTATAGGAACTATACCCACAGTTAGTATAGAAACCATGGGTATATGTCTATACCCTTTCCTCCAACTGCCACGTCTCTTAAAACCATGGTTATATCCTATAACCATGGTTTTAGGGGCTATACCCATGGTTTAAAATCATGGGTATAGTGTGGTTTTCTAATAGTGGAAGAATATTTTTACGTATGGTATGTATATGATGAGTAATAAATATAAATATATTTGTGGGAGATATTGAATATCTTTCATGAAATAAGAAGACTATGTATCTATCCTCTAAAGTCACTAAACCATTATGATCATTGGGCATGTATTGATGAAATATATTTAATATTAATCTAAAATGATGTAATATTTATGTATGATAAACCTAGGTTTTTATAGTTTGTATCATAATAATGTGTAGTTAACCATTGGAAACAGGGATGAGAAAACATTCATGAGAACTCTATGAATAAATAAATGTATAAAAAAATGTCCTAGAAGTTTGGTAAGGGATAGATCGAGTGGTTTAAAATAAATTACATCCCTGTTTAAAAACTACAAGGGGATGTGACTTTAGCATATTGGTACCTGGGGGTAATAAATCCAAAAAGGGTACATTGGGATTTTGACTCAAATTTCACCTGGTGCATGATAAAGAATCCTTGTTACATACCCAGTTTAACACTCCTAGGGGATATTCTTTGGTTTATTCACATTCCCTTTACAAACCATTATGAATTATTTGAATAGATGGTGACGATGAATGACCTAGGTTAAACCTAAGGTGTCATCGATTGAAAATAAGGTGTCATGATTTAGACATCCTATAATAACTTTTTCATGATTAATCGTTATGATTAACGATGAAAGATGTTCGTGAAAACTATTTTCATTTTAGAAATAACTTGAAGACATGGTGATGAAGTTAAGTTGGTAATAGGTATGTTAAAATATTGAAGCACCATATTTGATATTAGTTATGTGAATTCATTTATATGATGAAAAATTTATCTGAATTCTAATTCCAATCCTCAATGATTAGATATTGAAATGGAAGTGAAAACACCTAATGGTATGATGATCACATCTCAATTATATGATTCTTATTTATTGATGTTTGTGGGAATTTGATTCCTAAAAATAATTTTATTATCCATATGGTTGAATTATATATTTTTTTAGGAATAGATTGTCTTTATCTACATAAACCCCCCATCAATTACTAAAGGAAGTAATATTTTATATTCTATACCAATTTATAATATTCTATTAGTATGATGACTAATATGAACTTCTAATGGAAATTACATCCATTTTGTCAGTCTTTATTTATAATAAATGGGGTATTTATCTCATTTGGTTAAGGAAAAACGCAACATTAAAGATATTCCTATTATGTTGGAGTTCTTTTATGTTGGTTCAGAAGACATATATAGTCATTTAACTAATTCTGAAATTAAATTCTCAATATTACACATAAATGGTTCTACACATATTAAAAATAATCCCTATAGAAAGGCCCAAATTGAGTTATTGGAATTGAAGAAGAAACTCCAATAGAATCTAGACAATATATTTATTTATCCAGGTGTATCTCCTTGGGGTGCACCTATTCCTTTTTTAAGAATGAAGATAGATTAATGTGTCTATGTGTTGATTATTAGGAAATTAAAAAAGATAAAAATAAAGAACAAGTATAATCTACCCCATATTGATGAATTATTTGATCAAATTTAGAGAGAAAAAATACTTTTACATGATTGACCTTAGTTTTTTATATCATTAATTGAGGTTCAAGGATGATATACCCAAGACGTAATTCCAAACAAGGTATAGACATTATGAATATATAGTGATGTCATTTGGTCTTATAAATACCCCCTATATCTTTATAGACATAATGATTAGATCCTTTAGAGATTACTATGATCAATTTTCGGTAGTCTTTATAGATTATATTCTTAAATATTCAATTAGTAAGGAAGAGCATGAAGATCACTTGAGAATTATACCGAATACCCTGAGAAAGGAGTGGTTATTTTTTAAAATTTACCAAGTGTGAATTTTTAATACTAATGGTTTCATTTTTGGTTCATATAATCTCAATATATAATATATTTATAGATCCATTGAAGACTGAAGTTTTTGATTGCTAGCCCAGACCAACCACTATGACTAATATCTAAAGTTTTCTTAGTTTGGATGGATATTATTGGTAGTTCTTCGGAAACATTCTCATGAATATATAACTACTCACTAATTTTACATGTAAGGGATCCAATTTTCATTGAAAAAATTAATGTGAACAAAATTTTATGGAAATTAAGAGAAGTCTAGTCAGTGAAACTATGATTACATTACCCTAAAGTGGAGAATGATTTTTAATCTATATTGATGCATTGAATAAGGGATTAGGATGAGTTTATGCCTCAAAAAAATTAAAGTTGCATGATAAAATTTATCAAACTCATGATTTTTAGTTATTTGTGGTAATTTTTCATTAAAGATATAGTGGTATTATCAATATGGAGAAAGGTATGATATATATGTTGATCATCGAATATTAAAGTATATTTTCCCACCGAAAGAGTTGAATATGCACCAGATAAGATGGTTGAAGATAATTAAATATCAGGGATTCTCAATACATTTCTACCCTTGGAAGGTGAATAAGTTGGATTATACTTTGAGTTGAAAGGATCATGTTATCTTATATACAATAAGGATCTTAAAAGATCCAATGTTTCTGTATTTATGAAGGATATATATTGAAATATTGAAGGAAGGGGAAATATATTATCCTTCCTAAATAATTGGTCAACCATATATCCAAGTAAATATTAATGATTAATGAAAAGAAGATATATAAATTTAGAAGAAGGTGAGAAATATTTTGGAGTTTAAACAGGATTATAATAGAATGATAAGGATCAGGTATAGTGTAAATGTTTCATCCAATCTATATTTCAAGGTGTTGTTGGATGAGGATTATAGTTATTCATTCTCTATCAATCTTATAAGTATGAAAATGTATAATGATATAAAATAATATTTATGTTAAAAAAACATAAATAGAAATTTGAATGAGTATGTATCTCAGTTCTTGGTTTTTCAGAAAGTTGAGGCTAAGAGATAAAAGTATAAGGGGATGTTACAGTCATTACCCTTACTAGAATGGAAATGGGAAAACAGCACTACGGATTATATCATCAGACTCCACAAACATATAAAGGCATTAGTGATATTTGTCTTGTAGTCGATAACCTTATGAATTAAGCAACCTTCATTATATTAGAGAATATTTCCCTCTAGATCATCTTTCCAAAATATATATTAATTAATTGGAAAGGTTGCATGGAGTACCACATTCTATTGTATCTGATCAAGATACGAGGTTTTCTTTGAAGTAATGGTATAGTATTTAGAAATATCTAGATATAAAGTTGTGTTTCAATATAGTGCATCATTCTTAGACATATTTTAATCTTAGAGAACCATTCAAACCCTTGAGAATATGTTGATATGTTATTTTAAGTATTTCAAAGGGGGTTGGGATCAACACCTTCCACTACTTGAGTTTTCTTACAACAATATCATTCACTCGAGAATTTAGACGGCTCCTTATGAATCCATCTATGAAAATTAGTGTATAATTATAATATACTAAGATAAATTTGGAGAAATAAATCTATTGGGACCTAAGATGACTGAGGAAATGGAAGATAAATTTAGAGCCATTCAACATCATTTCAAGGAAGCTTAGAGTCGATAATAAATTTTTTAATGATAATTGTTGATGATATTTAGAATTAAATTTTGGTGAAACGGTTTTTTATTAATTTAACCATGTAATAAGGTTATGAAATTCATAAAAAAATTATATTTATACCCTAGGTATATTGTAACTTTTAATATTACTGATAGAGTAGGAAAAGTTTCTTATCGCTTGGAACTTCCACCAAACCTCACTTAAGTCTATAATGTGTTCCATGTATATATCCTAAGTATAAAACTGACCCTTCACAGGTAATGAACTGTGAGTTTGTACCATTGGACAAAGATATCTCTTATAAGGAATAATTGGTGGATATTCTAGATCATAGAGAGAAAGTTCTATGAAACAATACCCCTCACTTGGTCAAGGATTTATAGAAAAACCATCAATTTAAGAAAGATATATAGGAACCTGATGATATGATGAGGTAGAAGTATCCTCAGTTGTTTATATTAGAGTAATTTAATTTCAAAAAATAATTTCTATTTAAGGGTGATAGAATGTAACATCCCAAAAAAATTGAAATATTTTTTAAAATAAATTTAATTTCTTTGATAGCTTGTGTTACACAACATAGAGTTTAAATGGATCACAATATACTATTAGGATATTATTATTTAATGTTACATTTATAACCTAAAATTTAAATTTATGATTTTAAATATTACTAACTAAATTATGAAAATTATATGGTTTACACATTTATAAAAAAAATCATTGGCTATTAGTTGATTAGAAATTAAAATAAAATACATTTGAAAGTAAAAGAAATTTTTTTATTAAGAACCCATTTTATTCATGTAATGTGTTTTTATCTTAATAAATTAAATTAATCATTATTTGTAAATTATTTTAATTAATTTTATATATTATATATCAATAAATATTTTTTAAAATTAATCTAATATTTTTTTCTGGAATCAGATAAAAATAATCTAGTTTTATGCTTAAAACTGTTTTTTCTAAAAAAGTTGTAACAAACTTGACCCCAATAGCCAGGATTTGGTGGTTAATTTATTAAAATTGAATAGAAATAAGTGATAAAATTTCCAAGTGTTGATAAGTTTAGTATTATTAAAGATATAGATACATTCATGGTTCCCTTATTACATTGGTAATTAAACATAAAACATAACAAAGGAAAAATAAACTACATCCTTGATACTTATTCGGTGATTTCAACTTCATAACCCTTGAAAAGAAAACAAAAAAATGAAATATCAAATTATTAGTAAGTAATACATACAATAGAAAAATAAATCAACAATAATTGATTCATAATCAATGAGGCATGGCTAATATGGCAAGGTGAATAACTGAAAAATGCATGCTATTTAATCAATAAACTGAGAATTAAATTGCATCCATAGATTTTATCATAGTGAAAATATCTTGGATATTAATAATTGAATAATTAATTAAGGAAATTATTAATAATTAGACATCATTTATCTAGTACATGAACCTCTACCATTAATAACTTTTTGAATAATGTTTCTGTATGTGCGTAGAAACCCATCAGATTCTACATGAAAACAAATATGAAGGGTTTGTTGACAACTCTATTTGTTTTATGATGCCTTTCAATCCATCAAGGAGATATATAATTTTGGGCCCAAACTATAATAGAAAGTATAAATAATTCTTCACACAGATATTTAATTCAGGAGAAATATGCCTTATTAAAATTTTTGTATTGAGTAGAGGATATAGATTTATCAATATTTCCCCAATTAATAGAATATCCAAAGTAAACATCATATGTAAAAATGGTATATGAATTAGAAAATAATCATATCCATGGTACAATAAATATATAAATTTAATAGAAATATAATTTCAAATAAAAATTATCTCAAGTATGTAGTAGACACACCACATAAAATGATTAGGCACACAATACCAAGTAATTCTCAATGAAATAGATATTGAGAGGAAGTCCCTTACCACTTGTGATCAGTCAAATCGTATTCCCCATAAAATTAATGATTATAAAATGAAACATTTAATACAATGAAGATAAAGTGACTCATTATATTATATATTAAATTGAATTATATATGCACCACACACAAGAAATAGGTGTTGAATAAGGCATATCTCACATAAATAAAGTGAGATGAGAGAACCCTTACCTTATGTATAAAAGTGTTCCACACTTCTACTTAATGTCTTGGATAATCAAATTAGATTCATTAAATACTTAATTCATAAAAAAATTCAACATATATATGATTTATTAGAATTTATTAAGTTAATTTATGGATATTCTGATGAGTCATAATGTTTAATTTTGTTGTTCCATGAGTGTTCCTTTAATGGTTTTATTGTCAGTTCTCTTTTGTATAATTATAAGAGTTATTTAAATATGGAAGAAAAATTCCAAAATTTGAATGGAATGATATTATTATACTTCTATTATTTTAAATTTTATTCCTATATCATTGGGTTGTACGGTATGAGGATGATTGATTAGTTAGAATATTAATAAAAAATGATTAGTTTATTTTGGTGGTTTCTATGACCATCAGAGACTAGTATTGTTTTATTTAATACTATGTATATATACTAGTTCAAGAACATTAAATAATATGAAATAAAAATATTATAATTTTTTTAATCATAAAAATAGTTTTATGAAAATATTTTAAGGATTTAATGAAAAACAAAAACTCGTCATCCACGAAGGCAGTGAATCGATACCTCGAAGATGATGTTTTGGTTTTTAGAATAAAAGGAGAAGAGAAGTGATTTGATGATGGATATTACATTAACATAATAAAATTATAGTATATATATTATAATGGATTTATAATGACACTTTAGGGTAGGGATATCAGTATAGAATAATAAAATAAAAGAAATTAAAAAGAAATTAAAATAGAATGAAAGAGGATTTTACCTATTGAATTTCTTCTCCTTGATAACCTCCTTAAGGAACTTGGGTTTGGTCTTTTGTTGGGATTATAATATGATGGATGTAGAGGAGATTATTGGTAATATTATTGGCTAGAATTTAGGAAAAATTCAAGGCTTATAAGGTGTGAGGAGAAGAGGGGGATGAGGGGTGGTATATATAGTAGAGGGGAGGGGTGTTTTTTTATTATTTTAATCATTGGTTTATTATTTTGGCTCATGACAATCAATTGTGATGATTGTTATGACTAATTATAGTAACTAGTGAATGTGAGTTCAAAATAATTGTTTCTTATATCATCCATGACTCAAAAATTCATTTATTTATCTTAAAATGTTAAATACCATAAATTATCGTATTTCACTATTCACCAAAAAATCAACTATTTCATAAAAATCCTGAAAAATAAATATAACCATTTTAAGATTTATAGATTTTAATAATTGACTCCATTTTATGAAAATAATTTTCAAAATATGAGAAAATTATTTTTTAATTAAAATCATAATTTATTAAAAAAAATACCAATTTTAATATTATAACAGATTTTATGCCACTTTAAAATTTAAATTATGGTCTAATAAAATTATATTATAATTATAATACAAAAAAAATATTAATTCATGAATCAATTTTATGAAAATAAATTTTATTATAAATCATTATTAATTTTAGAAAATTGTAAATAAAAATTTATGTTTCACAAAAATACCAACACTTAATTTATCATTTAAAACATTTATTTACTTATAATATGATATAAATATATCATATTTTATTTTATGAGATACCTAAATTTTATTTATAATTTCATAGGTGAACTCATTATTCTAATGTCTACATTACTATTCCTAAAATTCACATTACAATTCCAACAGTCATGTTAATATTTAATACTATATCACTGTTTTTTTAAGCTCAGTGTTGCATGTAATGTAGGATATTGAATAAATTAAATTTATTTAAGAATATACATACTAAAAAATATTGGTTTTTTATATTATTACATCCTATGAAAATTTCTTCTTTGAAATTTTTCATGAATATTTCCTTCTAAACAAATTAGGGTGGTTCTTCTATATAACATCCTCAGGTTACAACGTCGTTTTTTTCATTTTATTGTTTCTCCAAAGAATCTTTACTAATCGAGTCATTTGGTTTCTTAATAATTTCTCTCTAGTGTCAAGAACCTCTATAGGCTCTTCAAAATAATATAAATCATGTTCCGGTTCTATTTCTTCATAGGTGAGTACATGTGTTGGGTCTGGCATGTACTTCCTTAACAATGGTGTGTTGAATGCATCATGAACTTTAGAAAGACTTGGTGGAATTTCTAATTAGTAAGTTAAAACTCCAATTCATTCCGTAATTTTGAATGGTCCGATGTACATGGGGATCAGTTTCCCTTTCTTACTAAACCTTATAACACCCTTCTATTGAGATACTTTCAGAAATACATGATCTCCGACATGAAATTTCAAATCCTTTATCTGGTTGTCAGTAAAACTCTTTTTCCTAATTTGAGATGATTTAATATGGGCCTAAATAGTCTTTAACTTTTTTTCCTCTTTAATAAGTTTTGGTCCAATAAGTTTCCTTTCACAAATATCATCCCAACAAGTTGGAGTACGAAATAACTTTCCACATAATGCTTTATATGGTGACATTTGAATACTAGGATGGAAACTATTATCATAGGAAAACTCTACCAAAGGTAAATAATGATCCCACATACCTTGAAAGTCAAGTTAACATGATCTCAAAATGTATTCCAATTTTTGAATAGTCTTTTTAGACTATCCTTCAGTTTGAGGGTGATAAGCAGTACTCAAAAGAAACTCAGTATCGAAAGCCTTCTAAAGACTCTTCTGGAATTTTGATGTAACATAGGGATCTTGATCAAAAATAATCAATAGAGGTGCAACATGAAGTCGTAAACTATATTAATATAGATTCATCCTAGGCACTCAAGATGTAAATATTATCTTATATAAATAAAATGTGCCTATTTTTTAAGATGATCAATAATAACCCATATCGTATAATTCTTTCCAGGGCCATTGGTAATCCAGTTATGAATTCCATAGTAAATACATACCACTTCCACATAGTAACAGGTAAAGGTTTCAAGAATCCTCTAGGATGTTGTATCTCAGCCTTCAATATTTAAAAAACTAGATATCTTGATACATAGCTAGAAATTTCTCACTTAATATTTTCCCACCAAAAGTGTTCTTTCATATCCCTATACATCTTGGTACTACCAGGGTGTATAGACAAATTTGAGATGTGAGCATTATCTAATATCTCCATTTTTTCTCAGGTATTTTTGGAACACATAAACTCTTTCAAAATTTCAAAATTCCATCCTCATACACGAAGTCTTCCGATCTCCCATCTTTAACAACTTCAATTTTATTTTCAAAATTCTCATCATCAGATTGAGAACTTTTTTTCTTCTTCAGTAAATATGGTTTAACTATCATATGAAAACATAGTGATGTTTCCTCTCAGTTAACAATTATCGTGTCCATATTTACTAAATCCATGAACATAGGATTATTATCAATCCTCATTTGGGTTAGAATTACATGATCTTTCCTACATAATTAATCTACTACCTTAATTTCATTTCCTAGGTGGTAGTGTATCGAGCAATCATAATCTTTGAGTAATTAGATCCATCATATTTTCCACATGATGAGTTCTTTCTATGTAAAGGTGTATTTCAAACTCCTGTGATCCATATATATCTCACATCTTTCACCACAGAGATAGTTTCTCCATATCTTCAAAGAATGGATTACATATTCTAATTCAAGATCATGAGTTGGATAATTTTGTTCATGAATATTCAACTACCTTGATTCATATGCAATAATTTTATTACTTTTCATAATTAAACAACACAATCCTTTATTTGATGTATCACTATATATCACAAACCCATCATTTCCTAATGGTAGAGTTAGAATCAGAGCATTGACTAATCTTCTCTTCAATTCTTCAAAACATTTAACACATTCTTTTATCCATACAAACTTATCCACTTTACATGTGAGCTTGGTTAAAGATTTATTCAATCGGGAAAGATTCTAAATGAAATACCGATAGTAACCTTATAGGCAAATGAAACTATATACTTTGGGTATGTTCATTGGAATAGTCCATTTATGGATTTCTTTTTTTCTTTACAAAAACAACTAATATTAAATCCTTAGAGACACATAACCAAGAAAAAAATTCTTGAAACTAGAATTCACACTTGCTAAATTTACCATATAACTCTTTTCTTATAAGAGTCTCAATAATGATCCCCAAGTGATGATCATGGTCTTCATATCATTTATAATACAGTAGAATATCATCAATGAATACTATAAAAAAAAATTCAAGATATTCCTTGAATACTCTATTTATTAGATCTATGAAAAGTGAGGGTGAATTGGTCAATCTATAATGAATTAATGTAAACTTATAATGTCTATACCTCATCTGAAAAGATTTATTCAGAATATCTTCCTTCTTTGCTCATAATTGATGATACCCAGAATGAATTTCAATCTACCAAAAATATTGAGATCCATGAATATGATCAAATAAATCATCAATGCAAAGTAGAAGAAACTTTTTCTTTCTTATAATACCATTTATTTCTATATAGTAAATGCATAGCCTCATTAATCCATATTTCTTCAAAACAAAGAGAATAGGGGCTCCCTATAGAAAAACACTGGGAAAAATAAATCTCTTATTACTCAACTCCTCTAATTTTTTCTTCATCTCCACTAATTCCAAAAGTGGTGATTCTATAAGGAGTATTTGATATTGGTCTTTAATCATGAATGAAGTGAATGGTAAACTCAAATTCACACTCTGGGGGTGACCATGTAATTCATTAAGAAATAAATCAAATTATTCTTGCAAAATTGGTACATCCTCAATTTTAAGATTACTTTCCTCATACTTGGGTTATTCTCTCTTCCTCCCCATGAATTTAATTTAGGTGAGCTAATGGGGTGGATCTAGATAAGAATTAAATGATTAAGTTTCTTCTCTAATGATATGGAATTATACACCTTCCTAAAAAAATTTAATTTCCTTCTTCTTGTAGAAATTTTTGCATCATATTTTGAAATTCAATATATATCGATAATTATATCAAATTCAACCATAGTTATGATAATAAGGTCAAAAATTCACAATTATATTCCATAATGGGGACTTCCAGATAAATCTTTTTTCTAATGAGACTTCCCTTATAAGTTTTAACAGAAAACTCCCTCATTATATCAATAGTGAAATAATTAATTTTCTTGGAAAACTGGGTAGATATAAAAGATTAAAATGATCCAGAATCAAATGAATCATTGGATAAATTTAAATATATGATTAATGTACCTAACACCACATTATTGGGTACTTCTTCTTTAGCTATAGTGATCACATAAGCATGGTCATCTCCCCTTGGCCTCTTTTGTGGTAGATTACCTTGACACTTGGGACATTGGTTTGAATAATTCCCCATTTCTTTATAGTTTAATAATTAAACATAATTTATTTTTTATTCCCATTTCATTAATTAGCATAATGACCATTTTCTCGGCACTTATAACAAACTCTCATGCCTTTCAAGAATTTTCCAATATGATTCTTCATAAAAAAATCATAATGGGAATTGATTAATTCCCCAATTATTATTTGATTCTTTACCTTTTTCAAAGTTATCAAAATACCTATTCTTCTCTTGGTTACCATTAAACGTATAAGATCTAGAAAATTTTTTGGACACCCCATATTTTAATCATGTTTTAATGATCTCAAATCCTATTCAGTCTATAAACCTTGTTAACTCTATGTAATCTATCTCACATCAAATGAACAGTTGTTTAGTAAAATCTATCCAAAGATATTAAGTGTTATACACTCAGCTTGGTTACTATAGACTATCTTTTGATTCACTTTATAATGATTTCTCTAACAAATGATTAAGTTCAATCCATTCCATAAATATCACTGCTTAAGTATGAATACAGATATTTGCCTAAGTCTCAGACACTGTGAACAAGAGACATCATGAACAAGGAGACACCATGAACAAGAGACACCGTGAACAAGCACACACCATGAACAAGAGACACCGTGAACAAGTAGACATTGTGAACAAGTAGACACTGTGATCATGAGACACCAGGAACCAGACACCATGATCATGAAACACCATGAACCCGACACCATGATCAGGAGACACCATGAACCAAACACCCTGAACGAGACACCGTGATAATGATACATCGTGAACCAGAAACCGTGAACCAGACATGATGAACTAGACACTGTAAACGAGACACCATTTCCATGACATACTGTGAAACTATTTCTTAATATGTTTTTTCATATTTCAATTTAATCCCTAATAGTCATATTTGAATATTTTAAATGCACTGAAATAATAAATATTTCTTTGTAGACATGTCATCTAAAAGTACAAGGTACGAGGTGCAGAATACATGCAACCTATCAGCTCAAACACATGAACTCCAAGATAAAAGATTAATGCGGCCCAGAACCAAAACCTGTGTGTGGCAGGATAGATGAAAGTGAAGAAAAATGTGCATAATCATAATAATGAAAAACTCACTTAGATAATTCTTTTGAAGAAAGAATTTTCACATGAAACTCGACACTACTGGAGAACACACAAACCTCAATTGAATCCCATAATTGAGAACATCTTTGCACTATCAAACATCACAAAGAACACAAGTTGGATCTGTCTAACTTGCGAAACTTTGTTTTCTATACGAGGACTTGATTTCTACATCTACATCATCTTAGAATTCCAGAGCTGCAAAGACTAAAAGTCAAAGCATTTCTAAACCTATCTCAATATTTCTGCTCTATTGTGTATCATTTTACAATCTTTCGAGAAGTTTGTGTATCTATATAACAACACACTCTATCTCTTGCATTGAACTGAAGGATACAAGATATCCTTAGTCAATCATTTTTTTACACTTGTGTATACCCACTGATAAGTGTGAAAGAGGTCCTTGTGTGGCCTGGTTGTTTGTACCCATGAAGAACTATAGAAGAGGTCCATGTGTGACCTGTAAAATCCTATGTACTACTGTTTAACCCTGATCCCGGGTATGGATCAAGTTTATTTATATAAAATTCTTGGTGGAAGGTTATCACTAACTGGAGTGGATTAGGTCTTGGTTAGAGACTAAACCACTTGTTTCATATCTGTTGTGCTTCTTAATTTAGTCTTCTTTTTTTTACTGCTTTACTGTATAATTTAGTAATCACTAAATTTTCTTTGATAGTTAATATTGTAAAGAAGTTATAATTGTCTTATCATAGTAGAATAGCTTCAAAATTAAAATTAATAATTGACATTAAGATTACTGAGAATTGATCAATCTTCTAAGAAGTTATTTAAACAGTCAAACCTTCATAACTATATTACTTTGATTAACTGGGATATATTTAACCTTATTATGGACACTGTTTAAGAATAATTTTAACCCAAAATTTTTTATAGATACTCAATTCACCTCCGTCTTGAGTAAACTACTCCGACCAACATTTGGTATCAGAGGTTATTTGTTAAAAACTCTGTTTAACCTTATTCAATTGTGATTGTAGTTGTACTTAAATGATCTATAAATATCTATTAATTATAAATTTCTAGCTCTTTCAAAGTATTTCTGTACTATGGATAATAGATTAGAAGGTTCTGTAACCAACAGACCACTATTCTTTAATGGAACCAACTATGCTCAATGGAAAATTAAAATGAAAAATCATTTAGAGAGTATGGGTTTTGAAATTTTGTCTTCCATTATATATGAATATAAGATTCCTACTACTAATATAATCACCTGGGATGAGCCTATCAAAACTACCTACAATAACAATTGAAAATCTATGAATTCTTTATACTGTTCATTAGGAGATGAATAATTCAATAGAATTTCTGCTTGTAAAACTACCCATGAAATTTGGGATACCCTCTCTGTCTCACATGAAGGAACATATAGTGTAAAAGAAATGAGACTTAATACTTATACTATTAAATATGATAATTTTAAAATGAAACCTGATGATCCTATAACTAACATGTATCTTAGGTTCAATGAGATTTTCAAAACAATTATTTCTCTTGGAAGAGAAGTCACAGCCAAGGAACAGATTATGAGACTTCTCATATGTCTACCTGACAGATGTAGAGGAACCTCTATCTCTATTAGAGAATAATGAGACATGAGCAATCTACCTATAAAATAACTCATTGGGAAACCGATGATGTATGAAAAAGAGCTGAAAATAAACAAGGAAGAGGAGGATGAACCAAAAATTAAATCTGTTTAATTCAAGACCACCACCTCTAAATGCAAATACAAAGGGAAATTGGAAGCTTCTGTAGAAAGTTCTATTAGTGAACAATCATCACCTGACAGTGATGAGAAGATAGCTAAATTAGCTAGAAGATTCAAGAGATTTTACAAGAAGAAAAAATTTTCCATAAAGCCTAACTTCAAGGGAAAATATAACCAAAAAGGAAGTTGGAAGAAGGATTGGAAAAAGTGACAAGACTGGTGAGATTTTCTGTTATGAATGTAAGTGAAAAGGACATATCAAGGCTGACTATCCAAATCTCAAGAACAAAAAGAGATATGAGGACAAGGATAAGAAGTATAAAAAGGAAATGAAAGCCACCTGGAGTGCTTCTGAGGACTGTTGAAGTGACTCAGAAATGTCACATGATGAACAATCTAACAAAGCCAATATGTGTTTTATGACAAATACATCTAAGGTAACACTGGACTCTCCTGAACATAATTCATACTATTCTGGAGATGATAGTGACTATGAAAATATGACTAATGAATAAATTTTGGAATACTGTAACATACTTGAAGAAACATTCAATGAACTAAAAGACAAATATAAATCATTAAAGAAATAGTATGCTCTTACTGTGACTGTTAAATCTGAACTCACAATTGAAAATGAGAAAAATGTTTAACTACATAAAGAGAACAATGGATTAAAAATTTCTAATGAGCAATTGAATAATTAACTAGAAAATTTTACCAATGGGAAAAATACCCTTACTCAAATGTTGGGTAAACAAATTGCCCTTAAATACAACACTGGCATTGGTTATCAACCTGGAAAAAAGAAATATAAGTAGAACAAATATTGTTTCTAAATCTAGGACATATAGTTTTACTCCTAGTTCTGGACACAAATCAACTAGTTCAATTTATGATACACTTTCTACTATTTCAAGTTTTTCTAGACCAAATAGAGTTTATTTTTCAAATACTTTACATAATTCGTATAGGAAACCTATGAGATAGATATGGGTTCCTAAAGCACTTATTACAAATATTACTGGACCCAAACAAGTATGGGTACCAAAATCTGTTTTTGCTTAATCATTTTGTAGGAAAGATGTTTAAAGAGTTCCTGTAAAAGTTTATGGTACTTAGACAGTGGATGTTCAAGACACATGACAGGATACTACTCATGCTTCAAGAACCTAATAAAAATTGATGGAGGACATGTCACATTTGGTGACAATGCCAAAGGAAAGATTATTGACCTGAGCCAAATCGGTAACTCTAACTCAGTTTTAATTTCTAAATTAATGTTTGTTGATGGATTAAAATATAATCTTCTTAGTATCTCACAATTAAGTGATGATTGATTTCATGTTATATTTTAAAATGATGCTCTCAATGTCTTTAATTCTAAATAAGAATTAGTGTTTTTTTCATTAATAAATGAAAATGTTTACTTTATTAACTTAGATTCCTTAGATTCTCAAAATGCATCATGCTTAAGTTTATTTCATATAGAGTCTTGGCTTTGGCATAGGAAACTAGGACACTATAATATTCACTCCCTTAGGAAGCTAACTATAAAATGATTAGTTAAAGACTTACCCAAACTTGATTTTCCAAATGAAAAAGTGTGTAATCCCTGTAAAAAGGGAAAACAACACAAAATTTCCTTCAAACCAAAGAAAGAAGTGTCAACTTCTCAACCTCTCAAACTGGTTCACATGGATTTATTTGGACCATCTAGAGTTTCTAGTTTAAATGGGAATCATTATGTTTATGTTCTTATAGATGACTTTTATAGATATACATGGACCTTATTTATGACTCGCAAAAGTGAACCCTACTCTTATTTTTATTAATATTCCAAGTCTATGGAAAATATTGGTGGACTTAGAAATAAATCCTTAAGAAGTGATCATGGCCATAAGTTTGAAAATCAAGAGTTTGAATCTGTTTGCTCACAAAATTGTTATAGTCACAATTTCTCTACCACTAGAACACCTCAACAAAAATGGAGTTGTAGAAAGAAGAAATAGATTCCTATAAGAGATTTCTAGAACAATTCCTAGTGAATATGACCTACCTATTTATTTTTGGGTTGAAGCTATCAATACAGCATGCTACATAATCAATAGAGTGTTGATCAGACCTATTCTTAAAATTATTCCTTATGAGTTATGGAACAATCGAAACTCCAAGTTTAACTACTTCAAATTTTTTTGTTTCAAAGTTTATACCCTTAATACTACGGAAAATCTTGAAAAATTTGCATCCAAGAGTGATGATGGTATCTTTTTATGATATTCTATGACTAGTAAATCTTATAGAGTTTTCAATAAAATAACTAAATGTGTGGAAGAATCTATCCATGTAAAATTTGATGAAACAGATCCATATGAGCATAAAACCATTCTAGAGAACATGGAGGATGATGTATCAAATCTGAACATTAATTCAAAATCCTCAAACCATTCTATGAAATAATCAGTGAAAACTTCTAGTTCTAGAAATTCTTTAGACTTAATTCACAATGAACCTGAACCTGTTGAGGAACTTGAAATCACTAGTCCCTCCTTTTCTAGATCTTTTAGAACTCTTAAGAACCATCCCTTAGATGTTGTCGTAGGAGACCTAGACAAAAGAACTCAAAATAGAGATTCTCTTAGAAATTTGGTGGAACATCAAGTCTTCTTGTCACAACTTGAACCTAAAAACATTAATGATGCTATCAATAATGAATTTTGGGTGATGGCTATGCAAGAAGAACTTAATCAGTTTGAAAGGAACAAAGTTTCGAAACTTGTTGAAATACCCAATGACACATTCACCATAGGCACTAAATGGGTGTATAGAAATAAAGTAGATGAAGCTAGAAACATAGTTAGAAACAAGGCTAGATTGCTTTCACAAGGCTATAGTCAAGAAGAAGTAATTGACTATGAGGAGACTTTTCCACCAGTATCTAGACTTGAAGCCATCATAATCATTCTTTCTTATGATGCATATCTGAATTTCAAAATATATCAAATGGATGTTAATAGTGCATTCTTAAATAGGTATATAGATAAGGATGTCTTTGTTGAACAACCCAATGGTTTTACAAACCCCCATTTTCCAAATCATATTTTTAAATTATCAAAAGCTTTATATGGTTTAAAACAAGCTCCAAGAGCCTGGTATGATAGGTTGAGTACTTTTCTTATTTCCAAAGGTTTTACAAACGGAATATTTGATCCTACCCTTTTTATAAAACAAATTTCTAATGATGTTTTATTTGTTCAAATCTATGTAGATGACATTATCTTTGGATCTTCAAGAAATTCTTTATGTATTAATTTTTCTAAAAAGATGAAAAATGAATTTGAAATGAGTTTAATGGGTAAACTAAAATTATTTCTCGGATTTCAAATATTTCAAAATAATATTGGTATTATTTTAACTCAAAGTAAATATAATAGAGATCTTCTAAAATGTTTTGGATTGAATAGAACTAAAAGTAGTGAAAATACCATGAGTATCACTTATAAGTTGGATCTTGATGAAGATGTAAAATCTACTGATCAAACCACTGATAAAGGAATGATTGAATTTTACTCTACTTAACTACTAGTCGACCTGACATTATGTTTAGTGTGTGTATGTGTGCTCATTTTCAAGAAAATCCTAAGGAATTTTATTTAAATTTTGTAAAGATAATTTTCAAATACCTCAAGCATACACCCAATCTTGGACGGTTATATCTTAGAGGACAATCATTTGAATTAGTTAGTTATTTTGAAGCTAACTTCGGTGGCTATAAGTTTGATAGAAAAAGAACCTATAGAACATGTCACTTTTTAGGCAAGTCACTAGTATCATGGTGTAGTAAGAAACAAAATTATGTTGCATTATTTGCTGCAGAAGTTGAATACATAGTTGCTAGCAGTTGTTGTGCACAAATCTTGTGGATAAAACACACATTACAAGATTATGTATATCAATTCAGGAATGTACCTATAAATTGGGACAACACAAGTTATATTAACATCTCTAAAAATCATGTTTCACATTCTAGGACAATGCATATTGATGAAAGACATCACTTTTTGAGAGATCATTATAAAAAAGTTGATATCACTTTGGAATTCATTGGTACTAAATATCACCTTGCTGATATATTTACCAAACCATTAAATTATGAAAGAATAGAATACATCATACAAAAACTAGGCATGATAAATCATAATTAAATGTATTGCTGTTTTATATCTTACTGTTTCATGTTTACGATCTCACATTTAGTATTTCGTGATTACTTTCTGACAGTCACTGTCTCATCGTAAAATTAAATCACTATCTCACCGTAAGGTTTAGTAACTGTCACAATGTAAAATTCATTCACTGTCTCACCGTAAGGTTCAGTCACTGTCTCATGGCAAATATTCTTTATGGGTTTTATTTACAAATTAAAAACCATATCGTTGTAATTATTCATTCCACATTTTTATTTTCCCGGGCTTTTTTGCGACGTTTAGTATTCCTAAATGATAAAATAAAGAAAGTATCATTTATTCCTCACTCAAGATTTCTTCTATTCACTCAATTCATAACCCTTCATCAACCATACGACCCTTCTCTATCTTGAACCTTTGGTAAATACCCAGAATGAAATGCCCTTAGTCATCGAATCCTGAGAAATGTTTCTTAAAGAAGATGAAGATCGCACCTAAGATGGCACCCAAAGGTCCTCTAAATCCAAATATGGTGAACCGAGTAGTAGTACCTAAGAAAGAGATATTCCCTTAGTGTCTTCTATCGAGTAAGTCTCTGGTTTTGAATGTTCTAAAATAGAAAGGTTGGTTAGAATGGTTTTTGAAGAAAGATAGACCTGTCTACCCTAAGCTAGTGGCTCAATTTTATCAGTATGTTCAGTTCTTTTTTGATTTTGGTGATGGCTATGCTGTAAAAAGCTGGATAAATGTCCATATATGTTCATTATCTTCGAGTTTATGGGTTCCATGCCCTAGGATACCTCATGAAGGCATATATGAGGACTGTCAGAGAGGACCTCCACCTTCTAGTGATTTTTTTTGTTTTTGAAGATGCTTTGAAAAGCATAACCAGAAATGGAACCAAGAGGACAGACATTTCTACTGAACTGGATAGAGAATTTAAACATCTGTTCAGGTTTATACGGAACTTGATTAGCCATAGAAAAGATGATTTCACAGTACTAATATATCAGGATGTGTTTTTGATTCATGTTATGAAAAATGGGCACAAGATCAACCTTTGTAAGTATGTCATACACCATATGTGTGAGCTGATAAAAACCACATCCAAGCCAACCTCCCTGTTTTATTCTCAGATTATCTCATCCATGCTTCATGCCAAAGGTATGGTTGGACCAAATGAATAATCTATCAAGGATTGTGAGCTTTTTCTTTCAAAATTCATTATCAAGAGGATGAAAATCAATTGGAATCCCTGGAAAAAGGAATAGGTGGAAGACAATGATAGAATATATGAAAAGTTCAATCCAATGGAACATCCCTCAAGACCTAAAGATATTTCTAATCCTGTTTTGGAGCCAGAAGAATTTGTTGAATATTCTGAAGAAGAAGAAGAAGAAGAGGTTATTGTGCCTCCCAGGGAAACTATTTCTGATAAGGAAGATAGTACCCTTGATCCGCTTGTAGTAATTGAAAAATAATCCCATGTTCCTAAAGATATTTCTAATCTAGAAGATCAACTTGAAGTTGAAACAGAATATGTTTCCAAAGAAACTGAAAAGAATGCTATGGAAGATCTTATAGAATAAGAATTACCTATTATGCAAGAAGCTAAACTTGAGGAACTCTCAATGGAACTGTATGTTCTTGAAGTCATTCCTTCAGATGAGGAAAGGCTGGAGATGGATTTTCAGTTGTCTATACAAGAAATGGGTGACGAACTAAGAGATGAATTCATGGAAATAGATCAAGACCCTAAGCCTCTCAGTCCTTTGAAGGATGCAACTGTTGAGGGGGAGTGACTCCCAAATCTAAAATCTATTGAAGTACCAAACCCAATTGATCCCATCCCTATAGACAATCGGTATAAATTCCCCTGTTTTTATGATGTGAATGACTCTCAGGAAGTCTCAGTAAAAGGCCTTGACCTTTCCACTATGTTCCAATTGAAATCTATCTCTGATCTTGTCCCTGAAATAGAACTTGAGCCCGTCTCGATCCCTATCTCTGAACCTTCACCAGAACAACCATCCTTGGTGAGTAAATATGATCTGAAAGAATTTGGAGCTACCCTTTTTTCTGGAGTTGAAAAAATCATGAATATCCGACTAGCTCCCATAACAAATCTAAGGGAGAGAGATGCATCACTATTGTTGGAAAATGTTATTTGGTAAATTCAACCCAAAATGCTTCGTGCCTGAATGGCCCGAAGGCCTTCATTTTTATTGATTTTTGATAATCCCCATTTCAAGGGATGAGGGAGAAACCTTAGTCTCGTAGGCTCAGAGATTACATGGCCCGTAGGCTTAGGAGATTACATTACCAGAAGATCTTATGGAATTCAACCAAACTATCCACAAGAAACTGCCCCTCCCCAGCATCTGCATCCTGATAGTAGCTCTCCACCATTGCATGATCATCTGGCTAGGATTTTTGTGCAAGAACAGGCTGGTACCTATGGCATAGCCATACCCTCTCATTCTGACAATCCATTTGGCTCTTCTCTAGTGAGTGCACCCGCTCTGAATCCTCTTTTGGGGCTGCTCATTTTTTGTAGTGTGTCTAGGGCCTGCATACATGTGGCCTAAAGGCCTTGGGTTGGCCCTAAGGACTTAAGGTGGCCAAAAGGACTTGATAATGAACTGGATCGAAGGCCTTGGGTGGCCCGAAATCCTAGCAGGACCCGAGGACCAAACCGGTGGCCCGAAGGCCCAGATGGATGAATAGTTCCAGCTGCTCTAGTACCGAATAATATCTACTACAGCACCTACTATAGTACTGTTACAGTACCCCAGAAATATGCCTCCACCTGGATTTGTTCTTGGGTCTCTTGGATTCACCTAGTGATTCCTCACCAACTGGGTTGAGGCTCATGTGCCTTCATGAGATTCGGGAATTCAGAGTTGAAAACGGACTGCTTATTGATGAAGTAAATACTCTAAGAGGTATGATTGAATACATGCTAAAAGTGATGAATTCGAGATCAGATCTTGATTCCCATCCTATGTAGCATGTTTTTTCTCAAACCCCAGTTAATATTTCCTCTCTGATTCAACTTCATTTAGCTTCCTTAGCTGAAAAGGTCTCTGAAATAAATAAACAGATTTTGAAAGAGATGTAAGAGCTTGTTGTTAATCTTAACAATCTCACTGAGAGTATACTGGATGCCTTCAAAAAGTTCTAAATAAACTAAAATATCTTACCTCATCTATCAATAAATCATCTGGACAATCATCTCAACCTTCTTTAGACTGTGACTTGCTCAAAACATTGGTCAAAGAAGAATTTCAGACTATGCTTAGTGGTTTCAATAAAACTTCTCTATCTGAAGTTATCATGAACAGTGAATGAGTTCTTAATCTGGTCCAAATACATTCAAAAATTTATAATGATGGTCAATAAGAAATTTCCAGGAAAGTGGATTTCTACTTCAACAGAATCTTCTCCAAGACTGACATGACCAATCATTTAAAATATCTTATCAAAAATTTGAGGATTCCTCCTATTAACCAAGAGTTGAAGACTCAAGTCCAAAATCTCACAGAGTTCACTCGTCTATTGGATAAGTTTATAGAAAACAAGGATGAATTTAGGAAAGCTATGCAGTATGGTGGAGAAATCATTTCTGATTTTATCAAGATTTTGAGGACCTATCTTCAAGTCTAAAGTACAGCCATTGTTGCTCCTGCGGCTGCACCTCTGAAATCTGTTTTTCCTACATTCACCTCTACCCTCACCTCCACTTCTATGTTTATCAGTTAGGAATTGAGTCAGATCAGTCATGTGATCCTTGATCAACAACTTCCTCAGTCATCTACTACACCTACTCTGGCTCCTTATGTCTTTGAAGGTCTTCCTTTACCTTCTCTCTCAACCATCTCACTCCCTTCTTCTACCTCAACCTCAGCTCCTATGGCTTCCTCTATTTTTGTTGTTGCTAAGGGCAAAGAGAAGACCAGCCAGTGAAGAAGACCAATTATTACTCTCTTTTTATAAGAATCTTGTTACATTTGTTTTAATTTTTTTAATTCCCCTCTTTTTATCTAATACATTCTCCACTTTTCTTGTCAATTTTATCTTTCTTTTTCTTGCTACTTCTTTATAATCCCAAAAGGGGGAGAACACTCTCTATAGGAGAACACTCACTCTATATATGTTATATGAACATTCATTACGTTTTTATATCAAATATACACTCTAAATATACATGATTTGTGATCATCAAAAATGGGGAGATTGTTTGACTCATCATGTTTTAATCATGTTTTAATGATCACAAATCCTATTCAGTCTATAAACCTTGTTAACTCTCTATAATCTATCTCACATAAAATGAATAGTTGTTTAGTAAAAGCTATCCAGAGCTCTTAAGTTCTATACACTCAGTTTGGTTACTGTACACTATCTTCTGATCCACTTTATAATGATTTCTCTCACAAATGATTAAGTTTAATCCATTCCATAAATATCCATGATTAAATATGAATTTAGATATTTTCCTAAGTTTGAGACACCATGAACAAGAGACACCATAAACAAGAAGACACCATGAACAAGAGACACCGTGAACAAGCAAACACCACAAACAAGAGACACTGTGAACAAGAAGACACTGTGAACAAGAAGACACCATGATCATGAGACATTGTGAACCAGACACCGTGATCATGAGACACCATGAACCAGACACTGTGATCATAAGACACCGTGAACTAGACATCATGAACCCGACATCATGAACCAGAAACTGTGAACAAGAAACCATTTCCATGACATACTGTGACACTGTTTCTTAATATGTTTTGGCATCTTTCAATTTAATCTCTAAAAGTCATATTTGAAGATTTTAAATGCACTGACATAATTAATATTTCATTATAGACATGTCATCTGACAGTATGAGGTACAAGGTGCAGAATACATGCAACCTGTCGGCTCAAACACATGAACTCCAAGATAAAAGAGTAATGCGGCCCAAAAACAGAAAGGTGTGTGTGGAATGATAGATGAAAGTGAGGAAAAATGGGAATAAGCACAATAATGAAGAACTCACTCAGATAATTATTTTGAAGAATGAATTGTCACATGAAACTCCACGCTACTGGGGAATACACGAAGCTCAATTGAATCCCAGAATCGAGAACATCTTTTCACTATCAAACATCACGAAGAACACAAGATAGATCTTTCTGACATGAAACAATCTTTTTTCCTTAAGAGAACTTAATTTTATTTATCTGCTTCATCTGAGAAGTCCAGAGATGAAAAGACTAACATTCAAATCATTTCTAAACCTATCTCAATATTTTTGCTCTATTGTGTATCATTTTACTAGCTTTCGAGCAGTGTGTGTATCTGAAGAACAACACAATATGTCTCCTACATTGAACTAAAGGATACAAGATATCCTTACTCAAACATTTTTTACACTTGTGTATACCCACTGATAAGTGTGGAAGAGGTCCATGTGTGACTTGGTTTTTTGTACCCACAAAGAACTGTGGAAGAGGTACCTGTTTGACCTGGACAGTCCTGTGTACTATTGTTTAAGCCTGATCTTGGGTGTGGATCAAGTTTATTTATATAAACTTCTTGGTGGAAGGCGATCACTAAGTGGAGTGGATTAGGTCTCGACTTGAGACTAAATCACTTGTTTCATATCTGTTGTAATGCTTAATTTAGTCTTCTCTGTTTGTATTATTTACTGTATAATTCAGAAATCACTAAATTCTCTTTGATAGTTAATCTTGGAAAGAATTTATAATTTTCTTGTATTAGTATAATAGCTTCATAAGTAATATTAATAACTGACATTAAGATTAATGAGAATTCATCAATCTTCTATTAATTTATTTAAACAGTAAAACCTTCATAACCATATTACTTTGATTAACTGGGTTGTATTTAACCTTATTAGGGACACTATTTAAGAATACTTTTTAACCATAAATTTTTTATAGATACTCAATTCACCCCCCCTCTTGAGTAATCTACTCTGAAAAACAAAATTCATTCCCAATTTTGATGAAACTTAATAATATTTGATCATATAATGAATTTTTTTGAGAATCAAGTTCTCATTGGAGACTTGGCTTAAGAACATCAAAGAAATGATCAATATTGTTTTGCAAATCACATATATAATCGATAGTATATTTGTTTAGTATTGTGAACATATCCTCATACTATACAATACTCTCTTCTTCCTTATATATTATGTTATGTAATTTTCTCTTTATTTCATTTCATTTCTCATGAGGGAAGTATTTTTTTAAAAATGATTATTTAAAACAACTCCATTATATGTATTCTATTTCATCTTTCTCCTTAGTATTCTAGATCAATGGCCATGATTGATCAGCATCTCCCTTGATTCAATATACCACTAGTAATACCTTTTCCCTTTCATCACATCCCAATGCCAGAAATATCTTTTCAAGGGACTTGATCCATTTCTCAGCTAAAATTGGATTATTTGTCCCACTAATATGGTGGATTATACTACATGAAACTATACAACATAGGTATAGTGTAGTTATTTTTAATAACCAGAGTAAGATGTACTAATATGGTATGATCTTCTCATCTCCAACACTAACAATGTTGACTTGATTAGTGGGGAAATCCCTATTTTTTGTGGGTATTGATTCCATTTCTTCCATTAGGTGCCACCACAAAATTATGGAAGTCACTAAGTTATCTCACAATAATCTTTAGTATTATGCCAAAATTTAATATAATTAATTATTATAATTCTCATGTTTATTTAACTTTTTTTTCATAAGGTTTCTGCTAAACATGCTCTGATACCAACTGTAACAACCCTGACCTCGGTAGCACAATGTCAATTTTTATTTTATTATAATGTCATAGATACAAGATATAACATCACCAAGGATCAATTAGTTTAGTAGTATTGAAGAAATATATATACACATGGTTCCCTTATTACATTGGTAATTAAATATATAACATAACAAAGGAAAAATAAATTGCTTCCTTGACACTTATTCAAAGATTTCATCTTCATAACCTGGGGAAGAAAAAAAATAAAAGGGTGCGCTCAAATGATTAGTAAGGGTTACATATAGTAGAAACATAGATCAATAATAAGTACATAATAATTAATAAGGCATAACCAATGTGTAAAGGTGAATAACTGAAAAACACATTCCATTTTATCAATAAACTGATAAGGAAAGTGCATCCATAGATTTTGTTAAATAGTTGAAATCTCGTGGATTGTAATAACTGAGTATTGAATGAAGTAAATGCTTAATAATTGGATGTCATTTATCGAACACATAAACCAATTCCATTAAGAACATTCACAATAAATTTAATTCAATGGGTAGAAGAACATCTGATTCTACTTTCAAACAAACAAGAGGGGTATGTCACAAACTTTTTTGTCACATGAGACATGTTGAAGAATCGAGGGGATATATAATTCTAGGATTCATTGGTCCCTAAAAGCCAAAATAATTCTTAATAATTATATTTAATTCATGAACAATATGCCTTATCAAAATATCTATATGGATTAGAGGATGTGTATTTGTCAATATTTCCTCAGTTAATATAATATTCAATGTAAATGTCGTATATAAAAATAGTATATGGCTTAGACAATAATAATATAAATGGTAAAAGAAATATGGAAATTTAAGATAAATATAATTTAAAATGAAAAATGATCTCAAATGGGTAGTAGATACACCCCATAAAAATGATTAGGTGAACATACTAAGTAAGTCTCAATGAAATGGATATTGAGATGAATTCCCTTACCACTTGTGATCATTCGAATCGTATGCCCCATAAAATTAATGATTATAAAATGAAATATTGAATAATATAAAGGTAAAGTGATTCCTGATATGATATATTAAAGGGAGGTATAAATGAACCACACACAAGAAATAATTGGTGAATAAGGAATATCTTATAGAAATAAAAGTGAGATTAGAAAGCCCTTACCTTATGTATGAAGGCGTTCCTCACTTGTATGTAATGTCCCAGATAATAAATTTAGTTTCATTAATTACTTAATTAATAACCTATTCAGCATTTATGTTCTTTATAATAATTTTATTGAGTTCATTTATGTAAATTTTTATGAGTTATAATGTTTAATTTTTTGTTCCAGAAGCCTTTGTTTCATGGTTTTAAGGTTAGTTCTCTTGTATATAATTATGGGAGTTCTTGTAAAATGGAAGAAAAACATCATAAGTAGGATGGAATGATATTTATATAATTACAGGATTTTAAATGGTCCTCATATATCATTTGGTTATATGGTATGAATATTATTCATTAGATAAAATATTGATGAAAAATGATTAGTTTATTTTCGTGGTTTTTACGACCGTTAAGAATTAGTATCATTTTATTTAATATTATGTTTATATACTAGTTATAAAACATTAAATAAGTGATAATACACATTTTATAGTCTATTTTAACCATAACAATAGTTTTATGACAATACTTTATTGAGGTAATGAAAAACCAAAACTCATCATCCATGAAGGAGGTGAATTGATGCCTCACGGATGATGTTTTCATTTTTAGAATAAAGGATAAGAGGATAGATTTAATTCTGGATATTACATTAACATGACAAAAAATATAATATATATGATACTAGAGTTATCATGTCACTTTGGTATAGGTAGGTTAGGATAGGATAAGAAAATAAATTAAATTTAAAATAAATTAAAAGAGAACAAAAGAGGATTTGACCTCTTGAATTTCTTCTCCTTTAGAACCTATTTAAGGCACTTGGGTTTGGTCTTTTGTTTAGAACAAAAGCTCTTGGAAGTGGGGGAGAATATTGGGAATAGTTTTTTATAGAATTTAGAAAATATTAATGTCTTAGAATATTTCATGAGAAGAGGTGGTGAGGGGTGATATTTATGGTGGAGGATAGGGGTGTTTTTTATTATTTTATTCATTAGTTTATTTTTTTGGCTAAAGACTATAAATAGTGAGGATTATTGTGACTAAGTAAAGTAACTAGTGCATGATATTTTTAAATAATGGTTTATTATATCATTCATGACTCAAAAATTCATGTATTTGGCTTAAAATGTTAAATACCGTAAATTATCATATTTCACTATTCACCAAAAATTCAACTATTTTAGAAAAAAACAAATATTCATCCTAACCATTTTTCAATGTGTATATTTCTAAAATGGACTCCATATTATGAAAATAATTTTTTAAATATGATAAATTTAATTTTTAATTAAAATCATTATTTATTAAAAAAATAGCAATTATAATATTATAATTGATTTTACGACACCTTGAAAAATTAATTATGGTCTCATAAAATTATAATAGAATTATTTTTCAGCAAAACATTAATTAATGTATCTATTTTATTAAAATAAATTTTATTTTAAATCATAATTAGTTTTATAAAATTTTGAAAAAATATTTAGGTTTTAAAAAAAATACCCCCACATAAATTATCATTTAAGACTTTTATTTACTTATTCTATGATATAAATATATCATATTTTCATTTATTATAAACCTAAATTTTATTTATAATTTCATAGGTGAGGTTATTATTATAATGGCCGCATTACTATTCTTTGTGGTTACATTACAACTCCAATAGTCATACAAATATTTAATAGTATATAAAAATTCATTTAATATTAGTGTTTCATGAAATATAGGATATTGAGTAAATTAAATTTATTTAAGAAGATACATAATGAAAAATATTGGGGTGTTATAAAAGAGTTTTCATGGTTTTTTTGTGTACTTACTTTAAAATTAATTATTTTTACTCTTCTATAATTTTTTTTGAAAAAAAAAATTAACTTATTTTTATAAATCAACATGTCAAAATCATCATAGAGTGAATTTCTTAGAATTTTATAAAAAGATTAATTTTTGGATGAATAGTGAAAATATAGATTTTTACTAAAAATTTATTTTTGTTTAATGAATTTACAAAGATAAATTTTGTTTTAAACCTTTTTTAAAAGTAAAATTGGTTCAGTTATATTATTATTCATCCAATTTAGATCATTAGAATTTATTTAATGTTGAATTTTATATAAAAACTTTTTATACTTAAGAAAACTATCTCTTTGAGAAACCACTTTTTAATCATGATTATAGGTTTAATTTTAAATTAAAATATGCCACTTCTGGGAATTGAATTTGATAAAATCGATTCTATATTTGGAATATTAATAATTAAAATTAGGTAATAATTTCATCTTAAGTTTTTGTCATAATGAATAGTAAAAATAATAAAAAAAATTAATTACCATGGTTATGGTTAAAATGGGGTTTTTCTTATTACATGTTCTTATGTTAAAATTATTTTTCCACACATTTAGGTTTTCTTAATAGATTTTATTTCGTATTAAGAATCAATGGTTTTATATTTTATAATATTTTTTATTTTTTTAGACTAATAATAAATTACCATGGTAAAAAAACTAGTTACCTTGTGAAAATTAAAATGGTAAAAGTAAGTAAACATAGAGGTTCGGGGAATAAAAAGTTTATAACTTGTTTCTTTTTTAGTGTTAGATGTGTGGATTGATAGTATCTTACCTCAAATTCATTATTTATCAATTTTTTGGGCAAATATCTTGAGAGTGACTTCCTATTATTTAATAGTTTTGAGTATTTACAAAAAGTCCACCCCTTCTCACTTATAAAAGGGAACCTCCTCTCCTATTTTCATTACACTCTCAAAGCCTTTTGGTTCAGCCAAGACTTACCCAAATTCCTTCTTTAATTCCCTTACCATATCCTAGAGTCATTTTATTTAGTTTAAACTCTCCTGGGAAGGATTTTGGTACATACCTAAGGAGGTTATCTGAAGAAAAAGACATTTAAACCCATATAAAGGGAGTCAGAGCTATGTTAAAGGATTTTCATCTCAGTTTTATTTATATGGGACACATTTTATATTCACCCCTTGTTTCTTTTATGTGGTTTATATAATTCCCAGGGATTTATTTTTATGATTCTGAATATAAATTTTATTTGGATTTACATATCCATCTAATATTTTTTATTTCATGGGGATTTTTATTTAAAAGTTACCTGTGGCAAGGGTTATATATTAAAATATCATTTTTTACTAGCATTAATAATGATTAAGTTTATTATGATGAAATTTCATGATCTCCCTCGCAATATAATGATGCCTTTTCTTATCCTCTAGCTATTTCTAGAGATAAATTTTTTCCTTCCATTTACCTCTATTTATGAACTAAAGAGGACAAAAGAATGTTTTTAATGAAAATCATATTTATTTATCTCTTAGATCAAAAATTCATACTCTTCCATGTTTATATTATCTGAAAATGTTTTCAATAATTTTTCTTATACTCTTAAATTATTTATTAAAGAAATATTTTTCCCTATTTATGATTTTTAAAAAATGGTATAAAATTAAACTTATTGTAGTTTTCCAAAAGAGGCATTTTTTTATTTTTTTTTTAAAATAATGTGAATAGAATATTTTATTTTAACTTTTATGACATAAACATAATTTTCTATTATCTTGTCTAATAAATTATATAAATATTTATTTATAATTTTCAAAGGTTATTTTCAAGGAAAATTTATTTTTACAATATTTTGTAAATTTTTAGTTTTAAAAATTTTATTTTCAAAGTGGAATGGATGTTTTTTCAATAATATTTTAATAATACTTTTATGTAATTTATATTCATCAATGGTACCATCCTTATTATTTCGTAGAATGATTTATTATTATTATTATGATATTTTTTATGAAATCCAATAATTTTCCATGGGTTATTCTATGTTGGATTAATGAAATGATTATGAAAACCAATTAATTTACATGGGTTTTAATATGATTATATGATGATTATTTAATGATTTTATGTCACACAAATTTATAGTTTTTATTATGTGATGGGAAGACCCAAAATTATTTATCCATCTAATTAATTGGGTAAATTACAATATCTCATGAAATAAATATGGGAAACAAGACAATGTTCTTGATCCTCTATTAGAAACAAGATGATCTGCTTGATCTGCTATCAGAAACAAGTTGATCTACTTGATAAATTATGGTAAAAAAGTTGATGTGATTGATATACTATAGTAAATAGGTATTGATTCCTAATATATTATGATTTTATGATCTCTTTAGTTAACCTTGGCATATGAAATGGTTTCAATACTTGTTATTGTGTGTTTCAGAGTTCCTTGAAATGTGCATTCTAAATTTAATAATCAATGTTTCCAGGTAGTTTCTATTGGATTTATTCATGGAATTGGAAACTTCCAACAGTTCTTTATCCAAAGAGGACCTACTTTCCAAAGGCAGACATTTGTTAAGCTTTAAACTTTATGATACTTAAGAACATGTATTGGTCGAAGGGATGGGAGGTCAGACTCATCCCACCCTTTTTGGGGGGAATTATTGTCTACTGTAGGACTCTCTTTGTAAAATTAAAATATTTTTTATGAATACTTATTAATTCACCAATTATATCATAAGTATCCCTTAGAATTTACAATCACTTATTTAATAGAAATTCTTTTAATCATCGTTATGATGATACTGATTTTTAAGCCACTCAGTGGGGCACTCTGGAATTTATTGTCATCCAAGGAGATGAAATTTTGTTTTAATATTGGTATTGTACTCATAAAATGAGCTACCTATATATCCTTGTTAAAGGAATCATAACCCTTGTAGTTCAGTGTCACTTAATAGGACACATCATACCTTTTAAGGTCATGTGATAAGGACCTCAAAGAAAAATGTGTTTAGTTGAAACTTAGTGTGGGACTTATGTTGAAGCAGCCCAAGGAACTTTGGAAAGGATATAGGTTTCCAAGTATGATCAGACCCTATTGGGAATATGGCCCAAAGAGAACAGGGTTGATTTGAAGTGTTGGGTTTGAAACTCAAGGAGGCTTCCTACGTATCCCATATGGATGGGAATCAAAGCCCACGTAGTTCAATGAATCTCATAAGATAGTATAGTCCTCGGAGAAAAATGGTTTTGGGCTTACTTCCTAAAAAATTATGCCTTAATTAGGGGAATTAGGTTTGGATTCTTGAGGAGGATATCTAGTGAGATCGGGCCCTAAAAGTGCTTCCTACGTATCCTGGTTTGAACAGGAATCAAAGTTCTTGTAGTTCCATCCAATGAGTTTTTGTTCATATGTTGCAACCATCACATATATCTAAGACCACAGGAGTCATTCTTGGTGTGAGAAACAAGAGGATGTGAAAGATTCAACAATGACACTTCACACTTTTCCTCCTCCGCTGATGGAAGAGGGCGCATTGACCGTGGGAGAGGGTGAGTCGATGAGCCTTCCCTCTGTTCTATTTACATTATACAAGGGTCCAATGTAAGGAAGAAGGGGTGAAGGTGAGGGGATTATATCAGGATGGTTGCCCTATTCAAATTGGTTGGGGATTACTCCTAAAGGGGATTCTCATTTGGGGATTGGTTGGGGCTTACTCCTAAGGAGGATTCCCAATTGAGATTTAACATGGCATAGGATTCAGGTGATGTAGTTTGAAGAGTGTATCGACTCAAGGTAATCAAAGAATCTATAAAGAGAGTCTAAACTCGTAACATGTGAAAGGAACCAAGAGGACTAAGTCGACTCAAGGAACTTCATTGAGTGTGATGGAGTGTCTCAGATCATGGTATTCCAAGGTTGGAAGTTGGGCAGCATAAAGGCTACAATGGAAAATGTCATCGACCGGATTCAAAATTTTCGCAGTGTGACTCTCCATTTTCATGGGGGTTAGTGACGGAAGTGAAGGGACCGGCCCGAAGGGCTATGACTGCAGCCTTTCACTGATTCCAAGAAGGGGGTGCGGGGGCTCATCCCACACAGTATGGAACAATGGGGTCACACAAGTTCTCCACTAAGGCGCCTCGCGTAGGTGCTCTGCATAGCTCCCCCACGTAGGTACTCTGCACAGGTGTGATGCACAGGTGCACTGCGTAGGTGCACCGTTTAGGTGCACTGCGCAGGTGCACCACATAGGTCCATATCTTCAAGACTCTGATGGGACTTTGAACCATGTTTCCCCATTTAATTCCCTCTTCTCTCATGTTTTAGAGTGCTACTTGAGAACAATTGGAGGATCTTGGAAAATGAGCTAGGAAATGGGAGCTTTGGAACTTCTTCTAAATTTTTCCTTCCCTGAAAAGGGGTGCCCAAGGGTCCTATTTATAGGTATGGAGGTGACCTGGTAAAAGTAAAGTTGTCAGCATAGGTCCTCCATATTGGTCCTCCACGCAGGTCCTCCACGTAGGGGTGTTGAAATTATTCTTCTGTGCAGTTCCTCCTTGTAGGTCTTCCACGTTGGTCCTCCGCGTAGGTCTCCCGCATAGGTCCTCCACGTAGGTCCCTCGCATAGGTACCTTTATGAAATTTTATTCGTCTTTCGAGTGCCATAACTTATGATCTGTAAGCCTGTTTGGTCTCCTTGACAAGTCAAATCGAAGGTCTTGAAGAGATCTACACTTCTTAATATGGTATATACAGCAAGCCTTATCAGATGAAACTTGAAAATTTAATTTAATGTGTTGACACCTTTTTATCACCGATCTTGGAAATCTACTTCCTACTACTAGATAGGGAAATCAGTCCACTTATCCATTGGTATGAAGTAGTATTTTGGCACATAGAAATCCAACCTGAATCTTATTTTTCCTAGTGAAAACATATTTACTCATACTTTACATTTGTTTTCTATGTGAGAATCATATCTTCAATCTACAGAAAAGTGCATGGAACACATTTTATGGTGTCTACATTATGTCACACTTTAATGAAATGAACATATGGTTCATGATTTAATTATAAAGATTTATCACTGTTATAATTCATTTATTTTGAAATGATAATGTTTTATTCCATGACTCATGTTATGGTTCATGATATATTGGGTTTGAAATTTTTAATTTATATTCATGATCTAATACCCTTATACTCATCTTATGCTTTCATATGATCATTGATTAATATCTCTCATGTTTACCCTTACTGGGCATTTGATCTCACCCTTTCATATATTTCCTTTCCCCAGGTTAGCAATAAACGATTTAAGTAGGTTATGTCTATAAAGAATACTAAATGGGTAGATCTTTGTGGGATATGTCGAAAATATTTCATGAAATAAGAATATTTCCTATCTAGTCTCCAAAGACACTAATCATTTATGGTCCTCGAGAGAGTATTTGTGAAATTTATTGAATATTCCTCTAAAATGATTTAATATTTATGTATGATAATATTAAGTCATTATAATTAACATATAATAAATAATTAATCAACTTTAAGGAATGTTAACTTAATTTGTCATGGCTAAACAAAAATGTTTTGTTTAAAAACCCTATTTTTATTGTATATTATTTATATATTTTATATAAATATTAATTTTCTGAATTTTATATGTTTATTGTTATTAAAATAACTTAATTTTTTATTTCATCATATCAAAATTATCTTAGGTATAATTTCTTTTATTTTTTAGAAATAGTTTATTTTTAGGTGAATAGTGAAAAATGTTGTTTTTAAAAATACTATCACTATTATGAAATCATCATGATATAAGAATTAATTAAAATTTTATTCTACCTTGTTTTTAGAATAAATATATATTTATTTATTATGATAAATTATTTGAAAATATTATGTTTCATTTAGAAAACCTATGTTTGAAATTGTGGACCCAAAGTGATGTTTTATTTTAATAATAAATATTTTTCTTTATTTTATTTTAATCAAGTAATTATAAGGTTTAATTTGGTTCTATATTAGTTTTAAATAAAATTAACTCTCTTTATATTAATCATAACCTAATAAATTTTATAGGAATCAACACTGTTCAATATTTTAGTGGAAAGTCAATTTTATGTTAAATAATGCATTTTTCAAAAAACTCTTATTAATTACATTAAACAAAATTTCTTTGAAGATAGTTTTTACAACCTTTGGAAATTAAATCTTAGTACATAGATTATTTATTTTTTATCATCATTTTAAAAAAATTTAATTATTTAAATTTTATTTATTTTCAAAAAAATAATTTACTATGTGAAAAAACAAGTCACCTCAGTAAAAGGTTAAATTAGGTAAGAGGATTAAAAGTATGAGATAAGATCAAAAATATTTTATATTATCTTATTAAATGAGTTTATTCTAAAAATTATTATCTCATCCTCAAAATTGTTCCATTTTGGTCCAATTTTATTTGAATTATACCAAAAATTATTTTAAAACGTTTAATATTTACAAGAGTGTCACTCCCATCACTTATAAAACAATTCCTCCATCCTTCAGTTCTCCACAAACTTTTACCACATTATCTTGACCAATATTTTCCTAAATCAATTCCCGAAAATATTTCCCACATCCTTTAGGTCATTTTCTCAGAATAATTCCAAACTAAGAAGACTTATGGTGTAAGACAAAAGATCATATACATTGAAGAGGTAAATATCGTAACCAAGTTCTTTCAAGCTTCATTATTCATACCCATCCTTCAAATATATTATAACCATCCTAATATAACCGAATTAGTATATTTAATATAATTAAATTTTATTATATTTATATAACAACTATTCTCTATCTCCTTTATATCAAATGGAAAATGAAAACATTGATCATGTTTATGTGTGGACCACCACCACCATGAAGTAATGTATTTCATTTTTCATCAGTACTTTATATAGATAGCTATATTAATGGATTAAATTAATATATAGGATATTTATAATATAATTATGATTTTTTTAAAGATAAAATATTATCAAATTTTCTTTCATCACATTCATTGTAAAATGGAAACTTCGCCCATGTGTATGTATAGACTACCACCACCAAGAAATAACATATTTCATTTTATTGATCACATTTCATGGATGGTTAAAAAATTATATTTATTTTATAAAAATAATCATTTTGAAATGAATATTATTTTTGATATTAAGGAACCATATATCATTTTTCCAAAGTCAACTTACTAAAGTTTTTTGGATATTATGAACCAAATTACCACAACACATCTGATGTAAACTTGGATGATTTAGTAAAAAATAAAATATGTTTATAAATGAAATAAAAAATAATAATAATAAGGTAATAAACATAAAAATAATTTTTACTCACATAAATAGTTAATATAATTTTTATTATTGAGGAAAGTAGAAATCATATGAAGCCAGTCAGCACTTCAAATTAGGAATTTTTATTTAAAACCATTTTTAAATGTTTTAATGTGTACCTTTAAAATATTTCTATTCCATATCCATATTCATTATTTTGGATCAATAATTTTCTTCTTTATACATCAAATATTTTTAAATTTTATTTTAAACTATATTTTACTTTCTTTAAAATGGTTTTAAAAATGAATCACTTTAATTTCCTTTATATGGTTAATTTTTTTTCTTCTTATAATAGTATGAAAATAATATTTTTTTAATATTTACTTCTTGTTATATTTTTACCAAAACTATAACCATTATTAACAATTAGTATTAATCTATAAGTTTCTATGATCTTTTCAATAATAACATATTCTCATTATTTTGATATTTTTTTTGTTTTAAAATATTTTATTAGAAAATCATATTTCCTCTAATTTTTATGAGATGGCTAAAAGTGAATTTTATTATGGGATCAATTGAAAAAATTTATGAGTTTTATAATGAATGTGAAAGTTCCTATGTGTTTTATTCTGGTTATGATTCTTAGAAATTTCATATTTTTATGGGTGGGTTTGATATTACCCTTCAATGCATTGGTTAATGACATGTTTTCCAGAAGAGATGTGTTGGAATTAACCAGGTAGGTTATTCCATTATAAAGGTAATTATAAGGGTTATTCATTCCTTACCTTACATAAAGTTAAGTAAATAGTTTGTCCAATTGTTTATTCATCACATGAATGAACTCAAATGATCCTCACTAGAATTTCATCTTTTGAAATGTTTATTAATGAGAGTCTTATATGGAATATCCCCATATGTTAACCTTTAATATTAATATGTGGTTTATTTCATAGGGTGTTAGTAAGGATCATACAATATGATCACTATCACACCCTTTCCATACCATATCTAAAAATTTTACTAAATGATATACTCATCCATAGAATATTGAATTTCTATAAAATAAAGGATATTATATCATATGATATCTCTATATCACACCCTATGATATATACTAATATGTATCACATATATACTTGGATTTAGTTAATGTCACCCTCAATGTGCAGGTGACTGCCAGCAGTTGACATGTCATCATCATAAACTAATATGAAAAGTAATATCTATACCAATGCGAACCAATAAAAACTATCAATCCTATCATAGTGACACCCTATATAGGGATTCCTCACATAATTTATTCATCCTCTAGAGTGATGGTTATCCCTACCTTAAGAAAATGGAAAGTATGTGTCTTGGTCCTCCCCTTATTATAAAGAATTATATTAAGATAGTTATCCATAAATGTAAAATCAAACATCACTACACTATAGAATCCATCGTTTTAAAGATAAGGGATAATCACAAAAGGGTTTTCAATGTAATGTAAGTGATGTGATCTATGTAGGCTCAGCTATGGACCGGGATGAATCATTATGAAATCATGGTAAACATGAGTATCCTGGGCTATGAGAAATATAATATCATTTATATCTATATATTATATAAATATTTTTGTTTACCATAATTGAACTACCTTTTAACAATATATTATATATAAATTATAATTATGTTATAGGTACCCTATAATATGACATAAATAAAGATAAAACAAGCTTTAATAGAATTACATTTTTATACAACAATGAAATAATACAAAAGATAATATCAATATTGATGAGATATCAAACTCATTATAGATATATTGGTATATCTTTTATGATTATATCCTCCCTTATGACATACAGTGCATCATACCCCCTCTCTCTTGAGGCTAATCCATATCATTTATCATACGAGTGTAATTTATCCTTCTTCATGGTCATAACCTCATCATTTTAAGGACTACAATAGGATAACAAATAGGTAGAATAAAATATTGAAACTCTCTAATGGGAATCCATGGTACACTATATCGATAAACTAGATTGGTTATGAGGTATAACAGATCAACATATGATTCCTAGTATAAGTTGATCAATGAAAATGTTACAATGCATTGTGAAAAGGGATGCCTCAATCCTATATTTTTCCAAAATAATAATATCTTTTCTCTAGTTAGAATACTAACACTCAACCATTGTTTCTTATGAGGTGGTTGTGATACTCTATAACCTCAAATAGTCATCCTTATAAGTAAAATATTTGAACATAAAAGGTTGAAGCTTCCTAAAAATTCTTATATTTGTCTCATTGGTAGTTTTGAACCTAGTAAATCCCATGTCATATCCCATGATTATCCTATTATCATCATTCAATAAGGTACTTCACACATAGATAGAATATATTATGAACTAAACTGGTGATTGGAATTTTATAAACGCCCTTTATGACTCTGTTAATTGACTCTAAAATATTAGTGGTCATATGTATTTATATTCTTCTACCATCATATGTTAGAGACCATTTCTCTTTTGAAATAAACATCATATAATTATACACGTATTGATTATCCATTAAAATTTCTTAATTTATCTCATTGTATTTTCTTTTTTCTAGATCATACATTGAAACAAGTTATTATTATATTAATTAACAATATAATAAAATTAATTGTAATAAATATGTATATAATAAAAAATAGCTATCATATTTATCACTTTCTTTATTACCTCATCTTGGAAATTCTTATAGACATTACCATAAACAATCCTAATGTAATATCGATTATAATCATTTTTTCATCTCTATGATAGTCCATTCAAGTTAACAGCCTCTATAATCTCCTAATGGGGATTAAATATCAACACGCTCCTTGGATATTCATATCATGGGTGTGTATACTTGTAAAGAATAGAATCCAAGATTCAAAAATATTATTCTCAATAATGGTGAATGAATGTGGGATAAGAGCATGATTAAAACCCCATAAAGTACTAATTAAGAGGACACATGTGTACTTTCTATAATTAAAATTTCTGTAGAACTAAAATAACTTTCTTTAATATATAAACACAAAAAATCATGGTCTAAATTCCATAAGAATATTATGGAAATTTTCCATTGATTGATCAAATAAATAAATTTAGAATACTTACTCAATTATATGAATATGATAAATCAATTTATTTTTGTAAGATAAAAATAACATTAGTTATATAAAAACTATATACAATTCATACTGATCACCATACAACTTGATAGCTACATTTTTATTTTCCATGTTATCCTTCCTATAGGTTATACTTTATTTGAACAATGGTGTGTTCTCTCTTAGTTGAGAAAAAAATAAACATCCTAAAATGTTCTCATAATTTTATTAATATTTATATAGAAAAATTATATATCTAGTGAAAAATGATTATGTGATGATATTAGATAGACCCAAATGTATTTTCCTTACATGTAATGACCCATGACCTTGTATAATTAATTGAATATTAAATTTTGATTAATTATGGGAATTTAAGGTGATTAGAATGTGAACCTGTTATAATTTTTGGTTTTAAAATGGTAAAGTGAATGTTATTTGTGTATTTAGGACGATTAATATGAAAATTTCATAGTGGTAAGAGAGTTAGTGAATCTTGAATTAAGAACATAGAGTAGTTTGTGGAGGAAATTAAAATGGGTTGGTAGTAGTAGACCACAATATTTTTGGTTTTATACCACTGAAATTTTGATGGTTCATTTAGTATCATGTTTTGCATTCATTAAGAGTCTAGTGGATCATAAAAAAGATTCATTGGGTGTCAGGATCATTTTTTATCTGTGGGTAAATGTTATTTTTTTCATTAAATATTTTTTTACAACCACCTAAGGTGACCCCAACCCCCAATTTTTCAAAATCATCCATGTACCCATATAGAGATTCCCTTGTATTCCTTCTCCCTCTCAACCTTCACCCATTGATTTAGGATTCCTTGGTTGTTTTTACTTTGAAAACCTAAGGTATAAAACTTTCAACTTTTAATTATTTTCATATTCTTTCTCTCTTTTATTTTCTAGAATGCATGTTAGGGTTTTTTGTGATTACAAATAAGAATGGTGAAATTACCTCATGGATTAGGGATTCCTTTTATTTTAGTCAAAGGAATATTTTATGAGTTTTTTTATTTCTATCCATTACTATTTTGATAATAGGTGACTGAGTAATGATTTATTTCAGGTGGTTGTTGACTTTGGAATGAAATTAATAGATTATTGGTTGTAATTAATTGGTTATTTTATTTGTTATAATACTGGGAGTATTTTTGGAGTTAACTACCTAGGTTTCTTTGGATTTAGTTGTTATATAATTATTATTATTATTATTATTAATTAATTAGATTATTTTTGTTATGAAATTTGAGTTAATTACTCTTATGTGTTTATGTGGTCATTAGAGTATAAAGAGATTTTTGATGAATGGTTTAGGTTGGTGGATTCAACCCTCTATGTGTGATTCAAGCTACTATTAGAATATATATTCCACTTTTCTTTCAAATTAATAATAAATTTTAAACATATATTTTTATAATTATTAATGAATGTATTTTTAAATATATTTTGGTAAATATTATTAAATATTTTCAATATAATTTCACATGAACCCATGTAATGGTTTTAATTCATTTTCACTTCTTTTAAAAAAATTAATTTATAGTCTTATGAAAATTTGGTTTTTAACAAAGAAATATCATTTAATATTAATGTCTAATTTAAATAAGTTCATTTAATTTTATCTAATGGGTTATTTTTATTATTTTTTATATATATCCTTGCTTGTTTTTATATAGAAAATAAAATTTGGTAAAATCTTAGTTGTTTCTATTTGAATTTTTATATATGATTTTTTATATGTGGCTTATTTTATAAAGTCAAAAATAATGTTTCATGGATTGAGTTACAATTTTTTATGAACATGAAATTTAAACATGAATTGTTTAATTTTTATCATTATTTCATTTAAAGAGGTTCATTCTTATAAATATCACTAAATTACAAATAAAATTTAAGATCTGTAAAGGGATATTTTTTGTCATATGTTCAGGTTATGTAACCTAACTTTATTTTTATAAAGTCTCACAACTATGTTATTATTTTCAAGTTTTGGCATATAAATGAGTCTAATATTTGGTTCATATATTAATTATAATATTTTGAGACATAATATTATAATTTAATTGAGTTTTTAAATCAAAAGTTTGTATAATAAGACTATACCTTATTCAAACATTATCTCTTGATCCCTTTATCATTTTGTATAAAAAATCACTTATTCTAAATAAAACATGAAGGGATTATAATTAAATAAACCCTGACTATCCCATGGAAAAGTGATTTATTTCATTTCAATATAATGTACAAGTTTATTAAGTGGAAGAGGAATGATTGGTTTCTTCAACTTGTTTAGTTTCATCAACTTATTTTATTGTATAAACTAGAAATAAAACTTTACAAAAACTAATTATATTTTTTTCTTGAAAAATAATTTATGGATTCAATTTTTTAAAAGTAATCTAATATAAACTTTGTTTTCAAGAAACTAAAACATTATGCATTTTAATTCTTTAATTTTTTAATTAAAACCCACTTTTCTATTACGAACTAGAATAATGTTTTATGTATTAATGGTAAAAAGTGTAAACCTTGCCTAAATTCAAGTATGAGTAATACATGAGAATATTATCTCTAAATCATATATTTCTATTAATATTTTTTCCCCTAAATTGATTTTTTAATGTGTACAATTTATTTAAATTTTAAATTTTCATTATTTTTTTATCTATACATCTCTATTAATGTTTGTGTCACACCTTATACCACATTTGGATTATTATGAAAAATAATTGGTAAAAATGATTTCACATTTAATGATTTATAAGGTTTACTACTTTTATGAACTAGTTATTTCCTATGTAATATTTAGTAGCTTCTTTGGTTTTCTATTAGTGAATCTTAAAATAAACTTATGTTATAAAATATGTGTTATTTGGTGTGACATTAGAGTATTTGAAAATTAATTATTATTCATAATTTGTCTTGATATTTTTATGCTTGATTATTTCTTATATTGCAACATATAATTGGATAAGTTGATTAGTTTTGTCCTGTTTAATTGTAGTTTTGTCCTATTTTTTCCAATTTTCTTATAATGAGAGTATTATCATCAGAGATGTTTTCTTGAGAATTGATTCTTATTTCACATATAGAACACATTAAAATTTGATATATTTCATTATAAGTTGAATAAATAGGTATTACATATATTTATAGACATGTAGTTGTAATGGGATGGGATCATAATGCACTGATTTGGTATGCCACTTTTCCCTTTTTTTAAGGGATGAGTTAAAAGATTTCCCTAACTTGGAATATGTTATTCCCTTTCCCATGTGATGGTTATTACACCCTATATTTTTTTCCATGACTCCCTGAATGGTATAGACACTAAGTTTCCTAACTGAAGTCACTAAATTCATTCTGATCTTTTCTTGAAGTAGTTATGTACATGCATGGATCCTCTTAGTATAGAGAGTTATTTTTTATTATTAATATTCATATAAGAGTTTCTTATTTTCTATTTTATATAATTTTTTTATTTTTAACTACTAAAATAATTATATATGTGTGTGTGTGAGTGTGTGTATGTGTGTATGTATATATATATATGTTTATTTATACACATATTTATTCACTATGTATGTCAATATATTGTTAGTGGTTCCCTGCTAAGTATTTATGTTCACGCCCTACATGTGAACCCTAGTGTATATACAATTTCACATGTTTCATATCAAGTATGATCGGGTACATTAATAGTTATTAGATATTTATAGTTATGTCGGTATTGGATATCACAAGATCTAATTTAGAATCCACAGTGGTATTGGGGCGTGGGAGACTATGTTTGGTAGGAGAAATGTCAGTACATAGTTAATTTTATTTAGATTATTATTCTAGAGTTTATAGTCTATTACCTTTTTCTGGGTTCTATTTTTTTTTGAAATTTATATTTTTTTATCAATATTCACATATATATATATGGAGTTGTTATTCCTTTATATTATTAGTATTTAATTATTTTATGTTACTGAAATATAGGTTATTCCATACAGTTAATAGTTTATATATTTATTTTGTAAATTTATAATATATGGATGAGTCATGATAAACTTTTTGTTAAAATATGGACAAGACTTATTATGTTATCCAAATTGGGTAAATCAATACCTAATAATAAACCAAGACTAATGGTGTTATTCTCCATACCCTATGGATTGATGAATAATATTAGACTTGGGGGTGGTTTGTTTTGGGTATTATTCAGGTATTTGAGTCAGGGTTGTTACAAGTTGTATCAGAGTAAGGTTTTTTAATTTTTTTTAGGATTTTGTATTTATAGATAAGAGAAAGAATTTTTGGACTTGATGGGTATATTGTGTTCATGTATATCCATCATGACTATGGTAAAAGCCTAAGTTACCAAGGATGTATAGGTTTTCATTTAAGGAACCATAGGTGTGAGGGAGATCATGATTTGAGTCTCTTCAGTATGAAACATTGGAATTTTAGAAAGTGTTATAAAGATCATCTAATAGCCAGTTTTTATATTTATTTCATGTGTCATATGGTCTAATTTCATATTAAAACATTTGAATTCAAATATTATAGACTCTTATTGGTTTTAAACTATAACTAACACCCAAATCATTGTAAATTATTTCCCTATTGTAGTATATGGATACAAAAAATTACTTATATAACAAAATTATTAAGTCATTTTATATAATTACACTACTTCATAACATGAATAAAATTATTAAATTTGTAAAGAAAAACAAAATGTCTCTTGATATTAATATTTTATCTATTAATTTTTTCATCAAATGATGATAAACCAACCAAGACTTAGAGAAAATCTCTCTGAGTCTATATTGCCTCAAATTTTAGTAGTATTCATTCTCCTTTCAATCATCCTGTATATATCAAGAAACAAACATGCTCACCTCCTTTGGAATCTCCTTTTATAATGTTATTCCCATGTAAGTGTGGTGTATAGGGGGTATGGTGATGCAAAACATTTTAACATAGACACACTTGTCCTTACATTCCTAGAGAGAGGGATGACACATAGATCAACATTAAAAAAATAAATTAAATTATTAAAAATTAAATAATAAATAAATAAATAAGTTAAAATAAAAAACCAAACATACATTGGTTATTCATTTCAAGATCAATCACCATTACATCATTTTCCTATTCTATTATTATTATTTGATATTTTATAACATACTTTCTCATTAACAAATAACTAAAAGTTAATATAAAAAATTGTAAGATGCTCACAAGCTATTCTTTAGTGTTTGGTTTATCAAGTTGTGATATACCAACTAGTATGTGGGGGGAAATATTAATAAGGTTTTATTATATTAGGTTTTAATATCTTTCATTCTTCTCGAGTTGTTGTGTTTTTATCTACTTACGTTAATGAAATTTATACCTCCCCTCTTATAGAATCTTTATTTTTTACAATTATACTCACATGTCATAGAGGGGTACTAATAGTAGGGTGATATGTAAAATATTCTATGGGTGCATATATCCATACATTATAAGGGATATAGAAGATAAAAAATCATCAATAATGAAATTAAAATTAATTATTAAAAATTATAGATGAAAATATTAAAAGAAACCAACTTTTATTGTTCAATCAAATGCATGATCATTAACCATTCGGGCATTCTTGTCATATTTCTACATTTATTATTATTATTATTATTATTATTGTTGTTGTTGTTGTTGTTGTTGTTGTTAATTTTCATTTGTAATTTCATTATTAATTATTATGAATAATTTAATTTCACACACATTTATTGATATAAATTAATTCAATCAACCAAATAACATTATTTTTATATAAATCGTCTATAGTAACTGAATATCCCAAGTGTTTAATTTGTTATCAATGGTTCAATATGCGTTTTTTTGGAGATGATGATGGTGCTTTGAGTATTTTTATGTATTTGGGATTGATGCATTGGATTTCATTTGAGATAAAGATTCCATTAAATTCCAAATAGTGATTGAAAAAATTAAGGTTATAGCTTGAAGACTGATTATGGAAAATGTTGATGAAACTTGGAATCACACAAGACATTACAACATGTTTAAGTGTGATGATTGATAAGATGGTTTTAAAAAGAATTAAATTCATGTGTTGGTGTATGAAATATAACTTTCTATAATATCCTATATAAGTGTTGAGATTTATGAGAATGCCTAGAAGTTGGATAAAGTGTTTCTAAGTTATTTTGAGTGAAGTATGGAATTTTTTTAATCCACATAGCTAATTTCATAGATGTAAGACAAATTACATAGCTAATTTATGTTATGTAGGATAATTTGGGAATTTACATATCAAAATGATTAATGTATTCCAATAATGTAACCAAATGATCCTTGTATTCAATTTCAGTTATGTATGGGAATTATGGATGACGTATATGTTTTTCTCATGGATATAAAATCATATAGGCATTTTGGACTAACATACTAGGATTTTGAAACATATCCAATGTGATCCATGTTTCCAATGTGAACCTTGTAGCTGACTACTTTTACATAGACAATGTGAACCACATGGTCAATTTTTGTTTCATAGCTGAAGTAAACCACATAGAAAATGTCAATCCACATATAAGATTTATTCACATATTAAGTTTTTAGCTATTTACAAACTAAAATTCTATAGGTTTTTAGAATATGAATAATTTAATGATAAAATTAAATTATACGATTCTTGTGATGTTTTTTAAAGGTCAAAATATATTGATCATAAAATGGGAACATGATATAAGATAGAAATAGATAATTACCTTCCATAGAAATTGTTAGTATCTGATGAAAGATCCACACTATAAGTAGGAGGTATACATGGAAATTTTGAATACTACCATGCATGTGGGAATTTGTAATGAGTTTTACTAATGTTATTTAAAATTTATATTTCATTGATGTTGAGATCTTGATATTTGAATATCAAAACACGAAATATGACTTGGGTCATTCAGAAATTTAAATGAGGAGGTGAGTATATAGATATCAATATATCAAGTAATATATAGAATTATTTTTATCCTACATAAGTTTCAAAGGAACACAAAATATCTCAGTCATAATAGAAGAAGATCATAGAAAATTAAATAATGAGATTCTAGGAAATTTAAGAGAGAAAAGGGTGAGAAAATATATTCTTCCATAATTATGAATATAAATGAGAGAATATATTTAATAAGAAAGTGTTTTTTTAACTTCATAAATTCTTGATCCCATTCCTGAGTCAAGAAATAAAAAAATAGGGAGGTCTCAAATTTCAAGGTGATGTTTTATTTTTTGAATCTAAAAGTGCAAGAGAAATTATAAACCCTTAAACACTAAAGTTACTAAAGAAACATAAATCCATCATTGAATGTGAGATCTAAACACATTTATAAGTTCTGTAGTGTTGAATAAGAATAAGAATATATTTTTGTCGGAGTGGAATCTCAAGAGGGGGCGAATTGAGTTCCTTCATAAAATTTATGATAACAACTTTCATATAATGATCCCCAAAATTCTGAAATGGCCTAGTTAATTAAGGAATTAGATATATAAATGTCTAGTTGGTCAACAGGTTTCTTAAAGGGTGATTAGTCCTCAGGTGAATAAGTGAAAAACACTTCTTCAACTTTTGAAACAAGTTTGTGGAATTAAACACATACACAAACTAACCAAAACTAACTATCAAAGTGAATGCAAAACAGTTTTATGTTTTAGCAGTTATAAGTAGTAGAAAATAGATAAAACAGAGTATAACAAAAGTATAGAGAATAGTGAAGTTAAATAAGAGGTTCAGTCTCCAGCTGAGAATTAATCCTCTCTACTTGGTGATCACCTACCACCAAGCAATTTATATTAATAATAAACTTGATACACAGCATGTATCAGGATTTACAATAGTTTTCACAAACTGTCTAGGGTTAACACCCTCTACCGCAGTTCATTGAGGTAAAAAAAATATAGAACACACAGGGTATCTTCCACAATTATATGTGGTAAAAAAGATGTAAGTGAAGTTTGATGTGAGGATATTCAGTATCATCTGGTTCAAGCACAAGAGACTGTGTGTGTAACAGACAGACACACACACTTCTTAGAAATGTAAAATTAAGGAACACAATAAAGCTAAGATTATAAGCTTGAGTTTAGAAATCTCTATGTGTTTTCAGTTCATCTCTTGACTCCTTGGAGTGATGAATTTGTTGTTCGAGTCTTTTTCTAGAATTTGTCTCCAAAACAGAGTGTCGCAAATACAAATTATAGATTTTAGAAATTCAGTATTTTGATTCTTGTGTTGATTGAGACTTGATGAGGCACAGAAGGCAGCCTTGAAATTGTTCTCCCAAAATGATCTTCTTGAGTTTCTTGTGTTCACAATGTAAGATTTGAGTGGTTCTTATTTGACCTAGCAAGTATGCTCCTTCACATGAACAGACACGTGCTTCACATGCCACACTACTTTTCTTCCTTGTTCTTCTCTTTTATATTTGAGGTCTAACAATAGGAATAAGTAGATCATGTGTGGTCTTTCTCGTACCTCATGTTGTCCCAAGATACAGTCTCTTGATATGTCTATAATCAGCCTTAATTAATGTCAGAAACATTAAATTCAGCAAATATGACCGTTAGAATAATCTTAAAATTTTGACAAAGTATGGAGAAGAGGATTATGGTAGACTGGTAATAGTATCCTTCACAATGGTAGGCTTCAATAGTAGGTGCACATCGGCAGCCTTCATTGGTAACCTTTCCAACAGTAACCTTCCATCGATAGCCTTCATTGGTGACCTTTGCATCAGTGACCTTTGCATCAGTGACCTTTGCATCGGTGACCTTTGGATCAGTGACCTTTTCATCGGTGACCTTTGCATCAGTGACCTTTGCATCGATGACCTTTTTACTTAGAGAAATTTTACACTGTGAGCTTAAAGAAGAGAGTAGTCAGATTAAAAGTACATAGTTATTAATTTTATATAAACATGATTTTCACATAAATGATTATCATGTAAGAGAAAAAAGATGCTTTATATAAATAAAACCTGATTTGGGATTATCAAAATAGGTGAGTCCAATAATATCCCCTTTTTGATAATCACAAATTATGTCAGTATGTTTTAATCAGAGTTAAGCACATTTTCTATAAGTAAAATGGAACCATGTTCATTATGAGTATATATATACAAAGAGTTCAGTCAACTTAAAAAATTCCCCTCCTTTTAGGTTAGGTAGATTAAAACATAGACTAACTTAGAACTTAAAAACTTGTCCTCATTTCTGGTTAGGTAGATAAAACTTAGACTAACTAGACTTTTTTCTCCCCCTTTGTGATTAACAAAAATAATGAAATAAAAAAAGAAACAGAAGAGGATTTTCCATTAAAGAAGTAATATTATAGTATGTAAAAATGCTACAAAGATACCAATCAACTAAGACATCCCACATTTGATCCACATCAGATATGTTCAAGGTAGATTTGTCTTTGGAAGTTGAGGAGGCAGGTTCTAAATATGGATGGATAGGCCTAGTTATGGTAGTTAGTAGGGTTGGAGGAGCTACAAAAAAGGCATCAGTAAACTTATAGTGAGTGGATCTCAGAGGAATCATAGGGGTAAAAATTCTGATGGACTATGTAGGATTCGTCATTGGTGCAACACTGGTTGATCCTGAAGCAGCCGAGGTAGAAGGCAGGGCTGGAGGAAAAATGATGGGAGTGCATTCCACATGGAGTAAGGGTAGAATAAGATTTATGAATTCCATAATAATACTTTCTCTTCTTCCCATATTTGAAATAAAATCATCCTTATTCTCCATGAATTTCTCTAAGGCAGGAGTCAAATCTCTGAGCCTTCCAACCTGATCCTTAAATGCTTGAGTGATAGGTGGAATCCTCAAGTTCTCCAATAACAAATTAAAGTGACCATCCATATGATGCTTAGTATACACCCTTTTGTAATAGAAATAAACTTGCTCTTTGATGGATTTCTAATCCTGAGCAGCTTCCCTTAAATAATTTCCCACCAGGTTATGTATTTCTCAGGTAGTATAAATGACTTGAGTAATAGAATGAGGGTCTAAGGTACTGGCACCAGAGAACTTCTCCACTTATTCTTTGACAACTGATCTAAAAGCTTCTAGATCAATAGGAGGAGTAGCTGAAGATGAAGCAGATGCACACAGAGGTGACATAGTGAAAGCCACTATCTCCTTAAAGGATTTGGTCAGCCAGCTGATCAGCCTCTTCACATCATCATCTTGTCTATTAACATGTGTCTCCATGGAATTCTTAATGTCCTCAAACACAGTAACCATTTTCTGAACCAAACTTTTAACATATCGAAGATCTTTGTCCACCTGAGCCCTTGAAGCCATATAAGATTCTAAACTAGAAATAGACTGCTTCAATGATTCTATAGAGTCTGCCAAGGTTCTTGTCTGATTCTGACAGTCCTTTACTTTATGTATTAGGATGGAGTGAGAGGTAGAAACTATCCTTTCCACTGTAGAAGTTACAACTTCTTGATTGTGAGTCATAGACATCTCTAACCCAACAAATCTCTCATCAAAGTGGCTCTTCAGATCTGATTTTATTGATTACAAATCAGCCTTCTTCACATAGTCTCGAGGAAAAATAACCAAAGGCTGAACAATAGTAGTCTCTGTAACTGAAGGGTTTGGAGGACTTCTGATAGTCTAGTCATCATCAGAATATCCATAGTATAAACCTAAAACCACAAATCTAGGGTCTTCTGACTAGTATTCTATCCCATGATCAATAGCAACTGAACCTGTGGCAACAGGTTCCTCCACCTCATTTTTATCAATCTTCTGATCAACCATATTCACTATATCCATACCTCTTTGATCTACTGCATCAATAGAAGGGTCCACTGCCACTTCCTCAACATAATCTTCAACAACTTCCCAAACAATTCTAGCTTCAATCGTATCAGCAACCTCTTCATCTAAACTTTCAACCATTTTTGTATTCCCTATCATGGGACTGAGACTTAGTCCTTCTTCTTCACTTTCACCAGTAGTTGTCTCAAAGTGATCATGGCTATATTTAGTGTCATCATCCTCATCTGAGGTCTCTCTAATATCTCTTAAGACATTTTCTTCCCCTTATTCTTCACTAATCTCTTCATCATCATTGTCCCTTAGGACTGTCTCCCTTCTAGGAAATATCCTTGGTGGATTGGGCTCACTAAAGGATATAGTATTAGTATGAAGATTTGAGGGAAGTTCAGGATCACTCATGTCATATATAGGAGAATCAACTCTTTCTTACACACCAACAGCCTCTTCTTCTTCATCTTAATATGTAGGATCCACTTCATCAGGCTTTAGACCAGGATCTCTCTTATACTTAGGCCCGGTAGGATGAGTAACAGGGTTTAATTCCTCATATAGCTTAGCCTCATCATGTACCCATCTTCTTTTCCAAGGGTTCCAATTTATCTTCATCAACTTGAAAATCACCTTTGTAATGAAGAAATTTTCCCTTACTACAATTGTTTCCTCCTTATTTCCAACAACTCCTTTCACCTTCAACATCAAGGATATCAATATGGAATGAAACAAGGAATTGGACTTGCAACAGGGCTTTGTCATATCTTCTAATTGAATCATCAGCATCCTACACAAGTTTATCTTCTATCCATGCTTCAAAAAATAAAAAATAAATGCGTCATGATACTTTAAGGTAGCAAAGTCTCATCTCTTGGGACTCAAGACATACTGGACAAACTTAAACAGAAACTTGTCTTCTCCTTCCACTTCAGCAGCAATGACTTTCCAAGGGATCCCACTACCTGTTAGTTCGGCTAAGGCTTCTTCATAACAAAAAAAATCAATAGTGGGAGGCACCACTCTTGAGTAGTAATCATAAATCCTTTCATGTGGTACTCTTAGACACGCAGCCCATTCCATAGAGGAGAAGCTTACACTTATTCCATTTACCCTTAAAGACATTATGTTCTCATACTTAGTCTTTTCGAACTTCAAAAATTCATAAAACCTTTTTTACTAACTTCAGGTAATAGGTTCCATTGTTGTTTGCAAAGAATTTGACCCAGCCTTAAGCTTCAAGTGCCTTCATCACTAAAGATCTGCTCATCAGTAACCATTCAAAACTTATCTCTTTTTCAACCACAAATTCCCTCTTCAACAGATGAGGGTTGATCAGCTTTTCCACTACCTGGCTTCCACTACTCAACTCAGCTCGAGGTCTCTTTAGACTTGGCGCATCTCCTTCATCTCTGACCAATAGTTACTTTAATCTTTTTAATTTCAATCATGAGAAGATTGAGGGTTTCAGCAGAAGGTGAGGTTCTTAGGTTAGAGAGAAAGAGGTTCGGGGGGGAAGTGGATCAAAATGTGGTATGTTATTTAATTTTATCACTTATGGATTGAAAAAAAATCAGATAAAATAAATAAGTAATACTGAAAACGCTTTAAATTCTAGTAGAGAAAATGCCAAGTCCTGGAAAAGTTCAGCAATCAGTAAGGTGAAAACAGTGAGGTCTATCAGTGAGGTTCAACGGTGAGGTTCTAATGGTGAGGTTCTAATGGTGAGGTTCCAATGGTGAGGTTCCAATGGTGAGGATATAATGGTGAGGTTCTAACTGTGAGTTTCCAACGATGAGGTCTAAGGGTGAGGTCCAACGGTGAGGTTCTAACGGTGAGGTCTAATGGTGAGGTTCTAACAGTGAGGTTCTAACGGTGTGGTTATAACAGTGAGGTTCTAACGGTGATGTTCTAATGGTGAGGTTCGAACAGTGAGTTTCTATTGGTGAGGTTTTAAAGTTGAGGTTATAACAATGAGGTTCTAACGGTGAGGTTCTAATGGTGTGGTTCTAACGGTGAGGTACTAACGGTGAGGTTCTAACAGTGAGGTTCTAACAGTGAGGTTCTAATGGTGAGGTTATAATAGTGAGGTTCTAATGGTGAGGTTCTAACAGTGAGGTTCTAATGGTGAGGTTCTAACGGTGAGGTTATAACAGTGAGGTTCTAAAGGTGAGGTTCTATACCTTAACAGTTTATCATACCTAACTCATGTTTGATGTAGTTTAACCTCTCATAATTCAAAGGCTTTGTAAATATATCAGCCAATTGATGTTCAGTGCCAATGAATTCAAGAGTGATATCACCTATTTCATAATGATCTCTCAAGAAGTGATGTCTCACATCAATGTGCTTTATCATAGCATGAGATGCTGGATTTTTAGATATGTTAATAGAACTTGTATTATCTCACTTTATAGAGACATGTTTGAATTGATATCCATAGTCTAGTAAAGTGTGTTTCATCCACAAAATTTGAGCACAACAACTACCAGTAGCTATATATTTAGCTTCAGTAGTAGATAATGCAATAGAATTATGTTTCTTACTACGCCATGATACTAGTGACTTGCCTAAAAAGTGACATGTTCCATAGGTGCTCTTTCTATCTAACTTGCAACCAGCAAAATCAGCATTTGAATAATTTATTAAATCAAATGATTATCCTCTTGGATAAAACAGTCTTAAGTTTGTAGTATACTTAAGGTATTTAAAAATCCTTTTAATAGTAGTTAAATGAGACTCTTTGGGATTCTCTTGAAAATGAGCACACATACATACATTGGACATAATATCCAGTCTGATAGTAGTAAGATAGAGAAGACTCTCAATCATACCTCTGTAATTTGTTTGATCCACTATTTTACCAGTTTCATCATCATCCAACTTACAGGTGGTACTCATAGGTGTATCACTACCTTTATTGCAGTCCAAAACAAAACGTTTCAAAATATCATTAGTATATTTACTCTAATTTAAAATAATACCATTTTTATTTTGAAAATTTTGAAATCTAAGGAAAAATATAAGTTCCCCTATTAAAATCATTTCAAATTCATCTTGCATCATTTTTTAGAAATCAGTACATAAAGAATTTTTAGAGGATCCAAAAATAATGTCATCTACATAAATATGTACTATTAGAACATCTTTGGAAATACTTTTAATAAAAAGAGTAGGATCCTCTATTCCTTTAGTAAAACCTTTTGAAATAAGAAAAGAACTAAGTCTATCATACCAAGATCTTAGAGCTTGTTTTAGACCATATAAAGCTTTAGACAGTTTAAAGACGTGATTTGAAAAATGAAGATTTCTAAAACCAGGGGGTTGTTCAACAAATACATCCTCAACTATGTAGCCATTTAAAAATTAACTTTTGACATCCATTTGATAAAGTTTGAAATTTAGATGAGATGTATAAGCAAGTAGTATCCTAATGGATTCTGGTCTAGATAGAGGTGAAAAGGTTTCTTTATAGTCTATTCCTTCTTCTTGAATATATCCTTGTGAAACTAGTCTAGCCTTGTTTCTAACTATGTTTCTAGATTCATCAAAATTATATCTAAACATCCATTTAGTTCCTATGGTCAAAGTGACGTTGGGTATTTCTACTAATTCCCAAACCTTTTTTCTTTCAAACTGATTTAATTCTTCTTGCATAAATATCACCCAAAATTCATCATTGATTGGATCATTGATATTCTTAGGTTCAATCTGTGAAGGAAAGGCTTGATGTTCAACCTGGTTTCTCAGAGAATCTCTAGTTTTTATTCCTCTATTTAAATATCCTACTACAGCATCTAAAGGATGATTCTTGAGAGTTATAATACCCTTCGAAATAGTTGAACTAAACTCCTCATAGTTGTCTATTGGTTCAGATTCATCACACACTGATGCTAGAAAATTTCCAACTGTTTGTTTTCACTAAGGGTTCACTGTCTTTATCATTAATTTCCAGAATTGACATATCTTCCTCAAGGTGTTCAACAAAGGTTTAGGTTCATGTGGATCAGTCTCATCAAATTTGACATGAACTAATTCTTCCACACATTTGGTTCGCTTATTGAATACTCTATAATCTTTACTATAGATTGAGTAACCTAGGAAATTCCTTCATCACTTTTGGAAGCAAACTTGTCATGATTTTCCTTAGTGTTAAGGATGGAGACTTTGTAACCAAAAAATCTAAAGTAATTAACCTTAGGCTTCCTATTATTCCATATATCATAAGGGGTCTTCTTAAGAACAGGTCTAATTAAGACTCTATTGATAATGTAATAGGTTTTATTAACAGCTTCAGCCCAAAAATAGATAGGTATATTATAATCATTTGTCATAGTATAGGCAATCACTTAAAGTGTCATATTTATTCTTTCTACGACTCCATTTTTTTGAGGTGTTCTAGGAGAAAAGAAATAGTGAGTATATCTATTTTGGGAGCAAAAATATTCAAATTCCTGATTTTCAAACTCACAGCCATGATCACTTCTCAAGGTCTTAATTATAAGTCCACTAATATTTTCTACAGACTTGGAATATTTAATGAAGTAAGATCATGCTTCACTTTTGTGAGATAGAAATTATACCCAAGTATATCTATAAAAATCATCTACAAGAGCATAAACATAGTGCTTCCCATTTAAACCTGAAACTCCAGATGGTCTAAAAAATTTCATGTGAACCAACTCAAGTGGTTTATAAGTAAAAACTTCTTTCCTTGGTTTGAAAGAAACATAGTGTTGTTTTTCCTTTCGACAAGGATTACAAACTTTGTTATGTGGGAATTCCAATTTAGGTAAATCTCTAACTAAGCCTTTACTAGTTAGTTTCCTAATTGAGTGCACATTGCAGCGTCCTAATCTTCTATGCCATAATTAGGATTCCTTATGAAAATCATTTAAACATTAAACATTTTTCTTAGCTAAGGATTTTAAATAAACAGTATATACATTTTCATTTCTAAGAACAGTAAATATTAAATCATTTTTAGAATTAAAAACATTGCATGCATCATTTTCAAATTTAAAATTGAATCCATAATCACACAACATAGAGATACATAGTAAATTGTATTCTAACCCATCAACAAAAAGTACTTTTGAAATTAATATAGTGTTAGGGTTACTAGTTTGGAATATGCTGATGATCTTCCCTTTAGAATTATCACTGAATGTGAATATCCGCCATAAATTTTAATTAGGATCTTGAAGCATGAATAGACTCTTGTCATATGTCTTGAAAATCCACTGTCCAAGTACCATAGAGTTTTACAGGATCTCTTCAAAAACATTTCCTGAAAAATAGATTAAGTGTAGGGTAACTTTGGTACCTATATTTTCATAGGTCCAGAGAGGTTTGCAAGTAATTCTTTTAGAACCCATACTTGTCTCACAGGTTTCCTATAATAAACAGATATTTTTTGAGACATGAACACTTTGTTAGGTCCTTTAGAGAATTTTTTTCAAAAGATGATCCAGAACATGAACTAGTAGTGAACTATCCAGATTTTGCAACAAATTTATTTTTAACAATCCTTCTCTGTCCTGGTTGATATCCTATACCAGTTGGGTATTTTGGAGTAATTTGTTTTCCAAGAAACTAAGTCAGGGTATCTCTACCTACAGTAAATTTCTAAATATCTCTTTTTAATTTCTCATTCAATAATTTAAGTTCAGTATTTTCTTTTAACATCTGAGCACATTTTTCTTTTTCAATATCCATATCAGACTTATAATTGGCATTTAAAGCATCTTGTCTTTTCAATAATTTGTATTTATCCTTGATCTCATTAAAGGTATACTCAATCATTCCATAGTATTCAAATAGTTCATCCTTAGTCATATTCTTGTCATTATTTTATTCACCTTCATTCCCAGAATAGTAAGCATTAGGTATAGGGGAATTGGGTGTTACCTCAGATGATTCTATCATGAAACAAAAAATTTCATGTTTGTTCTTCTCAATATCTGAAGTGTCAGATCCACTTGATCTATCTTCTATGTAACTCCATGTATCCTTCATAGAATTTTTATATCCCTTGCCCGTATCTTCATGTTTCTTCTTGAATTCCATCTTGGGGAAATCAGCCTTCACATGGTATTTTCGTTTATACACATAGAAGACTATCCCACTTGTGTTGTCATTACATTTTTGGTACCATTTCCACTGTCCTTTATTATCATACCTTCCTTTATAGATTTATTTTCTAAAGAACTTCTTCTTGAAGTAGAAATTATTGAATCTCTTAGCAAGATGATCCATCTCATCATCACTGTCATAATCTGAGTCTTCACTGGTGGAAGTGTCTATAGGAGCTTGAACTTTTTCTTTATCTTTGTTCTTTGAGGTAGAAGTCTTGAATTCTACATATTTCTTTATTGGTTCTTCATTTGAGTCTTGATTTACCTTAATATCTTCTTCGTACATCATAATCTTTCCAATTAGTTCCTTTACTGGTAGCTTGCCTATGTCACAATATTCTTGGATAGAAAAAGAAGTACCTCTCCATCTGTCAGGTAGGCATCGAAGAAATATCATAATATGATCCTTGGTGTCCACTAGTTTCCCAAGAAGACTCATGGTATTCACTATTTCATTGAACCTGAGATACATTTCATAGATAGGTTCATCAGGATTTATTTTAAAATTATCATATTTAATAGTATAGGTATTTAATCTCATTTCTTTAACATTGGTTGTTCCCTCATGAGAAATAGATAAAGTATCCCAAATTTCTTATGCAGTTTTATAGAAAGATATTCTATTTAATTCTGTATAACCTAGAGAATATTACAATGCATTCATTGCTTTATAATTATTGTTATATGTGGCTTTAGTCAACTGAGACCATGTGTCCCTAGCAGTAGCAGGCAATGCATGTTGTTCTTTAATTGTGTCCCGAATTTCAGGACCCATGCTCTCTAGATAAATTTTCATTTTTAATTTCCACTGAGCATAGTTATTACCATTAAATAATGGTGGCATGTTAGTAGCATCACCCTTAACTCTGCTATCCATTGTTAATTATAATTTTAATGAACTTAAAATCTAGATATGACAGAAATTTTAAGATCTTTAAGATACAACTAAAATCACAGTTGAAGCGAATTTAACAACTTACACAATAGTTCAGATAGTAACAACAAAACTTTAAGTCCCTTTGATACAAAATGTTGGTCAGAGTGGAATCTCAAGATGGGGGGTGAATTTAGTTACTACTTAAAATTTCTCATAACAACTTTCATATAATAATCCCCTAAATTCTAAAATGGCCTAGTTAATTAAGGCAGTAGAGATATAAATGTCTATTTGGTCAATAGGTTTCTCAAAGGGTGATTAGTCCTCAGGTGAATCAGTGTAAAACACTTATTCAAATTTGGAAACAAGTTTACTGAATTAAACACATACACACACTAAACAAAACTAACTATCGAAGTGAATGCAAAATAGTTTTATGTTTTAGCAGTTATAAGAAGTGGAAAATAGATAAAATAGAGTATAACAAAATTATAGAGCACAGTGAAGTTAAACAAGAGGTTCGGTCTCAAGCTGAGACTTAATCCTCTCCACTTGGTGATCACCTACCACCAAGCAGTTTTTATTAACAATAAATTTGATACACATCATGTATCAGGCTTTACAATAGTTTTCACAAACTGTTCATGGTTCACACCCTCTACCATAGTTCTTCGTGGGAAAAAACAATATAGACCAAACATAGTCTCTTCCATAGTTATACATGGGAAACAATATGTAAGTGAATTTTGATGTGAGGATATTCATTATCCTCCAGTTCAAGCACAGGAGACAATGTGTGTAACAGAGACACACACACACTTCTCAGAAAGGTAAAATAAAGTAACACAATAGATCTAATATTATAAGCTTTAGTTTAGAAAGCTTTATGTGTTTTCAGTTCAGCTCTTGAATCCTTGGAGTGAATAATTTGTTGTTCGAGTCTTTCTCTGGAAGTTGTCTCTAAAACAGAGTGTCGCAACTCTAGGTTTTAGATTTCAGGAATTGAGTGTTCTTCTTCTTGTGTTGATCGAGAGTTTTTGAGGTACAGAAGGCATCCTTGACATTGTTCTCCCAAAATGATCTTCTTGGGGTTCTTGGGTTCACAGTGTAAGTGTTTAATGGTTCTTCTTTGATCTAGAAAGTAAGATCCTTCATATGCAAAAACACGTGCTTCACATGCCACGCTGCTTTTCTTCCTTGGTAATCACTTTTATATTTGAGGTCCGACAATAGGAATAAGTTGATCATGTTTGGTCTTTCTCGTACCTCGTACTATCCCAAGATACAGTATCTTGATATATCTAAAATCAGCATTAATTAATGTCAGAAGAAATAAATTAACCAAATATGACTCTTAGAATAATCTTAAGAATTTGAAAAGGTATAGAGTAGAGAAGTATGGTATACTGGTAATGGTAGCCTTCAAAACGGTAGGTTTCAACAGTAGGTTCACATCAGCAGCCTTCTTCGGTAACCTTTCCAACGGTAACCTTCCATCAGTATCCTTCATCGGTGACCTTTGCATCGGTGACCTTTTCATCGGTGACCTTTGCATCGGTGACCTTTGGATCGGTGACCTTTGCATCAGTGACCTTTGCATCGGTGAACGTTTTATCGGTGACCTTTGAATCGGTGACCTTTGCATCGATGACCTTTGCATCGACGACCTTTGCATCGGTGACCTTTGCATCGGTGACCTTTGCATCGGTGACCTTTGCATTGGTGACCTTTTCATCGGTGACCTTTGCATCGGTGACCTTTGCATCATTGACCTTTATACTTAGAGATATTTTACATTGTGATCTTAAACAAGAGAGCAGTGAGATTAAATGTACATATTTATTACTTTGATATAAACATGATTTTCACATTAATGATTATCCTGTAAGAGAAACAAGATGCTTTATATAAATGAAACATGATTTGGGATTATCAAAATAGGTGATTCCAACAATATAGATAAGTCGAAGAGTCTGATGTTTCTATTATTATCTATCTAATTGAATTAAAACTCTTACAAATTGAGATTAATTATGTTTGTAAATCATGGTTATATTGAGTGAAGAAAAATTCCAACATTTGTGAAGTTTAATCGATCAAATACTAGTATTTGAAGTCATGTTAAATAGTTCAAGAAGGATTCTTAAAGAATAGGTGGTACTTGTATAAATAATTTCATTGAAGAACTGGTGGTTCTAGTGTAAACAATGATATATTTGGGAAGTGTATGATACCTTCCTGATATTTGTGTTTTAATTAGGCTTTACTTTTAATCATTAAAATTTTATAATAATAATAAAAATGCACTCAGAAAAATTTTAACACAGTAAGGATTTGGATCTCACATTAAGGAAAAACCATATAAAAATCTATTTGTATTATTTATTTTCTTATTTTTCACTACATACTTAAGTGAGGGTTGTAAATGAATTTAAATATTCATATCTATAACCAAGATAGAGGTACATGTTTAAGACGGTATAATTTAGAAGAAAAGAAAACTTGGTAAAGGGGGACACCTGATTCACCCCCCCCCCCCCCAGGATTTTTCAAGGTCCTACAGTGTACTACAAGTGGTATCATGGGGAGTTTTGACTTTTATTGGATCTAAAAAAATCCATTTTTTACAAGTTTCTTATGAAGTTTATATTGAATAGTTTGAAGTACTTTCTTAGATTGAAAAAGTGAATTCCATTGATGTTATTAGCGATTTATCAAACATGATATCTTCATCCAAAAAATTAAAGAAGATGAATAAGAAATAGGTAAATAAATTGAGGGAAATATTAAAGAAAGGTCAATCACTAATTGTAGCTAATCAAAGAAAAATATTATCATCTATCAAATTGGTTTATAGTGATAATTTTAAGGATTAGTGTTCTAGATATAGATATTTTTAGGATAATGAACATATTAAAATACTAAAAGACTTCTAATCTCAATTTTAAATTTATGTGAAAAATATTCTTATTGAAGTTATCACATATAAACATGGATTTTTTTAAAAACTGCATGAAGAAAAATAACAGCTAGAAAATGAAATTGAAATAATATATTGTTCACTAGGGAGTAAATTGAATAGTTGATTTTCTCTCATATACCTTTTGGAATAAAATTAATACTCTATGATTTGTTGTAATGAAAAGGTTTCATGGATTGAATAAAAATTTCAAAGTAACATTAATGAGAAATAAATAATAGATATTGTGCTTAAAGAATATATCTATATTTTTTAAAAGATACATAAAAATGTATAATTGTTATATAAGATCAAATAGTGGCTAAAGATAAAATTATAAAGCATCTTGATAATTATTTGAATGAAACTAGAAATCATCGTGATGATCAGATTAAAAAAACTAAAAGTGGATAGGAAGGCAGTTTAAAATCTATAGAAAGTGTAAAGAAAAATGTTGTTATGAAAATTTGTGATGATATTAATATATCTAAAAATAGTCATAAAAGTGTAAAAAATAGATTAATATATATGGAGATTCATCTTCATCAAGATATTTGAATAAGGTACCCCATTATCCTTGGGAATTTTTTTACACTAATGTTGTCTCATATGATAGAACCGGTCTTTTATCTAATACTAGACATATAAGGGTGGAAACAATGACATGAATCACACAAAATAATAAATATTGGATCACAGAAAAATCCATGAAAATTATTTCCTTGAGAACAACCCAAAAGGGTTGAGATTATTCCAAAAAATTAAAAGCAAAGCATGTAGAAATATCTGGGTAGATTGCAACTGAAATAAAGATAACAAGACGTACTAGTTATTGTTAGTGTTGTTGGAAGTTAGATAATAGGGAATTGATTTTTGGTATAATTCATATACTTATTAGGATTATAGGGATCCCATTTATAGGGGTATAATTCCTAATGAGATTAGACAACCTATTACACCAATCTAGGATTCAAAAAAAATGAAGAATCTATGTTATAAAAACATATAAGAATCCGTATAGAATTTATGTGGTTTTTTCAACCTATATGGTCATTTTTATGATGAGTGTTGGTATGGTTCAATATAACACAACTCATATTCTAATAATATAAGAATACATAAGTAGATAATGAAAAATAAAAGGAAGAATGGTAAGCCTATCTTCAGTGAGAAGCAATCAAAGAAAGGTATTCAACAAAAGGAGAAAACTACGCACACTACTCTCAAGAAGTCTAATATAAAGAAAATTTAAGATATATAAAATTAAATAAAGTGATTCTTCTATGGTAAAATATTCTACACCATGGATCTCTATAAAAAATCACAGAGAATAATTTTATAAGTAATAAGATAGACTTGAGGATATGATCAATCTAAGAAAGAGATAAAAGTATTGGTTTAGTTTTTCAATACATTCCCAAGGAAGAGGTGAAGATATTAGATAAAATGGTAAATCCAATGTTGAAAAGAATACTCATTGAAATTTTGAAGGATTTGGATCATTCCTAAGGATATTTTTATTTCTTTTACATCTAATTTGAAAAAAAAGAAAACCCATTAGAAGAGGAATATGAAAAAACCAATGTTAAAAGAAAAGAGAAAATTCCACAATAATATCATGAATGTTAAGAGTTATGGTCAATAAATAAAAAATTATGCATTAAAAAATTACTCCATGGTATATATACACTCGAACATTACATATGTGAAAATTAAAATAATTTATACAAATACTCAATACATATCAATATGATCCATGCTATAATCATAAAAGTCTATTTTCTTTGGATATATGGAAAGTTAAACAACTGGTTCATATATTTTCTACATAATTTTACATTAAGTTATTAAAACTAGCACACATATTAAACATATCTTGAATGGCCTAAAGGCCTTCATTTTTATTGATTTTTGATAATCCCCTTTCAAGGGATGAGGGGAACCCTTACAAGGATCGTAGACTTAGAGATTATATGGACCATAGTCTTAAGAGACATTACATGACCCGAAGGTTGTAGGGAATTCAACTAGACTATAACTACAAGGAACTACCTCTCCCCATCATATGTATTGTTATGGTAGTTATCCATCTTCACATGGTTGTCTGGCTAAGCTTCATGTGCAAGCACAAGCTGGTCCTGATGGCGTATTCATACCCTCTCGTTATTCCAAATCCATTGCTTCTACTCTATTTAGTGAAACTTCCCTAAATCCTCCTTTGGTGCTACTCTATTTTTTGTAGAGTATGTCTGGGGAAACTACACTGATCATGTGGTATGAAGGCCTTGAGGTGGCCCGAAGGCCTAAAAGGTGTCCCGAAAACCTTACTAACCCGAAGGCCTTGATGTCCTGAAGGATTTAAGGACTACAAGACCAAATTAGTGGTCCAAGTTGAATATTTTATACTACTACAGTGATGAACAGTACCAACTATAGTAACTTCTATGGTAGCTACTATGGTACCCACACATTACTGCTATAGTGCCTGCTATAGTACTTCTATAGTGCCTCAAAATTATGCTTCTTCCTGGTTTCAAACCTAGGTCTCGTGGATGAACTTGTAGAGACCCCACCAACTGGGTTGAGTCTATTGTGCCACATCTTAAACATATCATAAATAAAAACCTTTATTCATAACTAAAATAAAGGAAACATAATAAAGAGTGATATTTGATGCTTGTTAAGGGTAAACATAAGACATATCAATCAATTATCATAAGTGACCATAAATAAGAATAAGTGTATGAGAACATAGTCATATCTAAAAATAATCCTAACTAATCATTCAATAATCACAAATAATAAATCATGGAAAATTGATTCATCACAATAATAGGCATAAGTCATAAGTGTTTGGAATCATCAATAATAAATCACGAGCCATGGGAATGTATCATAAGCATAAGATATAAGATTTTGGAATGCACCTAAGAGTATAAAATCACTTTTATAGTCAAGGTTAACTCCCACGAAAATCATTGTGGAAAAAATTCCCATAATTGAAATTTATATCTGGTTATTTCTAACATTATCTTTGGAGTAACTTCCTACCAGTTAACTTCATATTCTCTTAATAATTCTTTACATCTGTCATCTCTCATGATTTTCTCAACTCCATGATCTTTTATCAATTAATTAAATAGATATAACACACCAAACCATCATCAGGGGTTATATCAGTCTCAGGAATTACATAATCATAATACATAAATATGAGTCCCATAAGATCATAAAATATAAATCATTTCAAGATAGCATATCCCATGAAAAGAAAACAGGTTTCATAAAAAATTTATCATCATAATCGTAAACTATATAAAAAATTAATAAATATGGTAACATTAGATAATATCCCCAATAAAACTTAAGAAACATCAAACTATTGTTTTTACAAATGAAAATACCTTTAAAAGATTATTTGAACATTTTTTGAGGAAAGTACCCTTTTAATTTTTAAAATCACATATTTAAAATCTCAAAATTTAAAAAATATTAAGGAAAAAATATTCTTTGAAAATAACCACATAAACTTGTAAAGGAAACTTCAAATAAAATATTAGTCATCATGGAAGGAAAATTCATTCATGTATTTTTTGTTAAAATAAACATTCCATTTACATTTTCTATAAAGAGTCAAAGGCGTGGCATTTTGAAAATAACAAGAAAATTCCTTTTAAAAAATTATAGAAAGTAAAAATGGGAAAAAATGACTTCAACAAAAAATTATAGAACACTAAAAATATTATTGAAAATATTTTTATAGAAATATATACATTGATGAAAATATTCCTAACCAAAGAGATAAATAAATATAGTTTCCCTTAAAAATATTCTTACGGTATCTTGAGTACTTAAAGAAAGGAAAATTAGAGGAAAAAATATAATCTTTAGAAATAAAAAGATAATAATAACAGAAATAATATTTGGGAGTGATAAATCATATAATTTTATCATCTTAAATTTAATCATAAATTATCCATGTAAAAAATATATTGTAACATAAAACCCTTATCGTTTTGGTAACTTTTGATTCATGACCCCCATAAGAGAAATAGTTTCAAATGAAAATTTAAATACCATGAACATAAGGATATTCATCATAAAACATGTAATAGAGAAATTATAAATATATTATAAAATAATAAATGTGTATAATATAACATATGTCCCAATGAGGATAATTTGAGATAATAAACCCTTACCACATTGGTAACTTTCGAATCAAAACCCCTTAGATGAAATAATTTAAACTATAAAATTAAATATCAAGAATCAAGAAGGATACATGATATAAAAATTAAAATTATCATTATTTACACTTCATAAACATAAATATGTTTATAACATCAAACATGTCTCAACAAAACAAAATTGAGATGAAGAACTCTTACCTTATGTCCAACTTTATTAGTAAGAGCACTAAACTCCTGTATAATAAATTTAGATTTATTATAATTATATAAAATAACTATATAAATACTTTTAATATCATATATAATCCACTTATAACATTTCAAAATCCATTTATTAATAATTATTTATTAAAATTTTCATTTATGGGTGTTAATTATTTTATTGTCCATGTATGTTTCGGTTTGAAAGTTATGGTCCTTGAACGTTGATCATGGTTCTATCATCTCCAAAATATTAATAATTCCATAATTTTAATATTTAATTATTATATACACTTTTATAACAGTTCATATAATGCGGTTATTAAAAATTATTTACATCACTTCATGGATATGATAATTCATACGTACACACGAGTGATGTTTCCACTTTTCGATCAATGGAATGAAAAAAAGGTAAATGATAATTAAAATTTAAAGGATAATAATTATATGCTAAAAATTACATATATTCATTATATATATTCATTATATATATTCATTATATATATTCATTATATATATCCTCATTACCAACAAAGATAATATAAAATGAAAATCAAATCACACCGCTTTGTAGAGGTGGTAGTGCAAACATATTCACAATTGACGTCATCAATTTCCAATGGATAAGCCATTAAGAAGGTAAATAATATATTATCATTTAAAATGAATAATTAGGTCATAAATATAATATATATATTAAATACATCATAATAATTATCCATGAAATATAATGATGGAAAATGAATCATATCGCTATGTGGAGGCAGTAGTCCACATGTATCTATGTGCGGTAGTTTTATTTCCCATTTGATAGATAAAAGAAGGTAAATAGTTTTTTAATCATCATAATAAAACCTAATTATATTTCAGATATTGTATTGATAATTTTTTTATGGATAAAACAAGTTTAGAGATGGTGGAAGAAGAAATAAAATTGAAAGAGCTCAGTTAAGATTCATACCTCTTCTTTGAGAGACCTCATTTGGCTACAACCTTAAACCTTGAAAGATTGGTATTAAGAGAATATTATACGATATATGTTGAATGAAAATAATATTTTAAGGTTTTGGAGTTGATATGATATGTGATAAAATTCTAAAATTGTGTCAATAATGTTGTAGAATATGTGTCCTTGTATAAGTGAGGGGAGGGACACACACGGAATTTCTAAAAATATTTCAATAATATTCGTTCACTTTATTGTAAAGTTGGCCAAAAATGGACAAGTATTATAATTAAGGATAATATAAGGTTCAAATATCTTTGAAAAACAATAATTAGATAGGTTGTGGTGGAATTAAAACCCAGGTCACTTGGTTTAACACCCCCTGCCCCCTGTAAACTATTTTTTACCTTAACCGTGGAAACAACATTCTATGATTTTTACTATTCATTGTAAAAAATTAAGTTCAATATATTATATTATATTATTTATTATGATTAAAAATATAAAATCCACTTTACTATATTAATATTTTATAAGTGATGTAATTTAATTTTAAATAAGTGCACAAAACGCAATGAAAACATGTATATGAAAAATGCATTTTTTAACAATAAAACTGAATTTAATTCCATTTATTGCCTGGTAAAAACAATAAAATTAAATTTAAAATATATTATTGAGTATATAATATATAAATTTTATTAAAACCATTAATAAATCTATATTAATTTAATTTAATAAGATAAAAACACATTACGCGTATAAAAACTATATTTAGAAAAATATGTTTTAAGGACCAAAAATAAACTTATATCAAAATAAAGTATAATAATAATTCATATATAAATAATAAAATTAATTATAATTAAATTATAATTATTATTTTTTAAGATCAAATTCAAAACATAATGAAACTTATACTAAAAAATAAATGTCAGTTTTTCAAAAAACAATATTTTTAACCATTTACTAAAAAATAAATCTTTTAAAAAAGAATCCCAAAAAATCACCCAAAGATAATATTTAAATGATGATTTAATTAATTATTTTAATTACCTAATTTAAAATATATAAAAATGGTATAAATTAATTATAATTTCCATGAATAATATTTCATAAAAACCACTTTTTAATAAAACATATTTTTGAAGCCTAAAATGATTCTATGAAAAGTTGAGTTCTTATTTATTATGAATTAATTAATAAAATTACTTTATTTAAAACCTTTATACATATTTTTTATAATATTTTTATTATTATTCATATCTACCAATTTAATGACTATGTTATAATGGTCATATTTGAATAATATTTTTTTTATTGAATATTTCAGTTTGCTTAAAGATCAGTGTTATGTGTTAATAAACATATCAAGAATAGTATTATTTTAAACCATTTTTATATGGTTCTACAAGGGAGGTGAAATATGTATATAAATTGTTTTGAATAGTTCTTAATATCATTTATAGCACATGATGAAGTCTTAAATAAAATGGGAATCACATCAAGTAAATCTTGTAATAACATCCTAAATTGAAACTATAGAATTAAAAAATGTAATAATTTCTAAAGATTATCAGCCCTAGAAAATTAAAGGGAACATGAGCATGAAGAGGGTGATAGAATAAAAATGAAGTGACATTGCCTTAAAATATATGGTGGAGAAGAGAACTGCTTTACAATAAATTCAAGAGAAGATGTTGAGTAAGTAGCCTATTCAAGATAATGATAGGAAAATAGAATAAATCAGAAGAAAATAGTAGCCAACATTGATAGGAATATTTCAACCTCATGGTAAATTATGATAAATCAAAAGGTCCCTCTATAATCCATATTACTGTTATTTATTTATGCTAACATATAGTAAATTTAAGGAGATGTTTGAGTTTATCACTTCTAGATAGAATAAAGATATTGTCCTTCATAGATTCAATTGAATAACATGAAATGGAAAAAAAGTGTGTATATTAAATTTTATTGAGATTTTTATAGGTTTCATTTTTTTATGATAAATCAGTTTCATACAACTCCATGAATGAGTTTTTGAACATGATATCACATGCAAGGTAGTGTATAGACATCATAGACAACTTTGGTTTTGTATCTATTGTTTTCTATATCATTTTTTACCACATAAACTTATAGTACATCAACTAATGTCTCATTGTTAAAAGGAACCATGTGGTAACATCCTTCTCTCAAAAAAAGAGGGGGGAGAATGAGAGTTTCTTCAAAAGTAAAAGAAAAGATGACAAATCCTTGAAATTGACCATTGTATTAGATTATCAATAAAGGGGGAAATATATAATTAATCCCATAATGCATATTGATATATATGATTGGTATTGAAAACATTACAAGGGGGATTGAAGAGATCAAGGAAATAATGCATTTTTTTTTACCAATGCTTAAATATGTGTTTTGCGGAGATAATGATGATGCTTCAAGGATTTCTATAGATTACTGATTTAGGAATTAGATGTCATTCTTGAAAAATCATCCATTTAATTCCATATGATTATTGATAAAATTGAATAGGTATATTGAAGATTAATATTACACAATTTTGATGAAACTTGGAATTACATATGCTATTATAGCTTATTTAAGTATGGAAATAGATAATATGTTCTTTGAAATAATAAAATTAATGTGTTTTGGGATGAAGGAAAACTATTTATAACATTTTAGGGAAGTCTTGAGTTGTTTTAGAAGACTTAGAAGCATTCTAAATAGGTTCTGAGTTATTTTGAGTGAATTTTGGAATTATCTAGATTTATTTAGATGATTTCAATGCAATATAAAAATTCACATAGCAGATTTATGATATATAGAAAAATTTATTTTTTCATGTGTATAAATTTTTCTCCTACATAAAGAAAATACCCAAATGATTCATGTAGAAAATTTCAACTGTGTATGGGAACTATGGCTGATGTATCTATTTTTCACATAGGTCCAAATTCACATAGGAATTTTTGGTTGATGTATGAGGATGCTGCAATGTAGCCATTGTGAACCATGTTTTTTATGTGAACGACATAGGTGAATACTACAACATATTCTATGTAAACCATGTAACTGATTGTTGTGATATATCCCAAGTAAACTGCAAAGGAAAAATCATGAAACCTGTAGGATTTATTTAGGTAAGATATTTTTGTCTATATATAGACTTTAATTGGATATGTTTATAGAATTCGAATATTATGTAGAGAAAATTTAATCAGATGATAATTTTTATTTGTTTCAAAAAATTTAATACCATGACCATATAATGGTAACATGATACAGGTTGAGAATTAAGAAATACCAACCAAATAAGTCTATGGTATTTGATGAAAGATTCATACTGCAAGTAAGTGGTCCTTATAGAAATGTTGAATACTTTAATGCATATGGGAATTTTGATTGAGTTATATTATTTAAAATTTGGATCGTGTTGATAGAGTGATTTCAATATTTGAATATCACATAAGGAATGAAGACCCAAGTCTTTTATGAATTAAAATGTGGAGGTGAGTATATAGATATCTATATATCACATAAGAGTTTAATTATTTTTAATTGATAAGAGTATAAAAATAAGACTAAATATCTCGATCAATATAGAAGAATATTATAGAAAATTCAATGTCAATATTCCATGAAATTTAATAGATAATAATGTGAGAAAATATATTCATGCGTCATAACAAATATGAATTAGAGATGAGGTAAAAAAACCTTTATGAAACCCTATAAAAATTCTTAAGTCAAGAAATAAAAAAAGAGGGAGCTATTATATTTTAAGGTGATGTTATATTTTCTATGAATTTAAACATGTGAGATAAATTGGGAGTCCATAGACACTAAAGTTTAAGAATAAACATAAACCTATCAAATAAAGTGAGATCCAAACAAATTTAGGAGTTCATGTGTATTTAAGAAGAATAAGAACATAGGGAAGAAGAATCGACTGATGTTACTGCTTCTATCTATCTAATTTCATCAAGAATCTTAAAAATTTAGATTTACTATGTTTCCAAATCACAGTAATACTATGTAAGAACAAGTCCAACATGTAACGACCCGAAATTTTGAATAAATCTTGTTTCCTAATTTTATGTGTTATTTTATTTTGTTTTTATACTCAACAAAAATGTTTCATTTGATAACATGAGTATAATTAAAATGAGGCAATTGGGTTTTGACTGTTATATGACCATTGGTCAATATGACCCCTGGAAACTAAACGTTTTGATTATTGTCTCTAAATACAAGTAATCTTGGTTAATTATTATAGAAAGAAGATTCTATGGCCTCACCCAGTAGTCTTGGACCGATCAAAGCCCATCTAACAAAACTTGGGAAAGAGGTAGCACCACTGGGCTTTGCTCTGGACCAAACCCAAGCTAAACTTCATCGTGTGAAGCTAGAATGGAATCTCCTTCACGAGAAGTTCAAACTAATAGAAATTACTACTCGTGCGATGTTGGTCGAGCCTCCCTCGGATTCTCTCACCATAGCACACCTTACACTTAGGTCTTATGCTGGTGTGATAAGGGGCTATCTAAGGAGACTGTAACTGCCTTGTGTAGCCCTTTGTTTTAAATAAAAAATTTGATTTCTTTTTATGATGAAGTTTATGAATTTTCAAATGTCTGGATAAATATAGTATGCATATTTTTGATGAATTTTTGAAAAAGGATATTTTAAAAATGTTTATGTAAACCTTAAATAATTAAAAATGTGTAATGATATTCAAAAAATGGTCTTCTACAATTATGTCCAGTACGAAATTTAGAGTCTAATAAGATCAACTTGATTTTTGATGAATAGTAAATTATGAATAGTGATTTTATGATTAGGATTAGTAATGTGTCCAAATGGATTAGTAATCTCACTTAAAGAAAGTATAAATATAATTTAGTCACCTTGATTATGTAATGTGATTCAATAAAATGGTTAAATAACGGTTTCATAAATTATTATTCAAGTATTAGTTTTTTCGGGTGAATAGTGTTTTTTAATTAAAAAATAAATTAAAAATATTTAGAAAATTATTTTTATAAAATGGATTTCATTTTTGAACTCAGAGCATCGATATTATGTTAAGGTAATTTTTGGGGATTTTTCTGAAAAAAATGAATTTTCGGTGAATAGTGTATTTATTTAAAAAATAAATAAAAAATATATAGAAAATTATTTTTATAAAATGGAGTTCATTTTTGAAATCAAAGCATTGATATTTAGTTAAGGTGAAATTTTGGGATTTTTCTGAGAAAGTTGAATTTACAATGAATAGTTAAAATACAGTTTTAGGGTATCGGTATGTTTAATGACATCATAACTGTGTCATGATGATGTCATGAGATATTTTATGGTTTGGCTGACCATATTTGATTAATTATTGTATGGGGGCCCCATGTGGCCTAACTCCATGGTAAATACCATGGGAGAGCACATGGTTTTGAGAAAACCACTTTTGAGGTGTCCCTTGGCCATTAATGCCTTGTCCCCTCACTTTCCCTATAAATACCAAGCCATCCTCTCACCCATTTCGACTCCCCACTCTCCCCCAACGAAGTTCTAGTCTCATTACTTCCCAATAAGTCCTCCCAAGGTTCCCCCAAGAACTCAATGTCCTAACCTTTGAGTTTTAAGAGTTACATTTTAAGGTAAGGGATCCGACATCTCTCTTTCTTTTCAAGAAATCTCTTTTATGTCATTCCTTTTATGCTCCATGTTCTTATGTTAAAGTATGTTCATTTATACTCCTCTTAATGCCATTTTCATGTTCATATAATGATATATCCCCTCTTACTCTCATTATTTCATTTTATGAAGTTTTAAGTGGTGCCGTTAGGCAGCCGAAATTTTTGTAACAGATTCTTTCTCCCTTCTCATTTTTCAAGATCTATTTTCATGTAAAGTATTTCAAGTTCCTTTTTATTATGTTGGGGTATGATCTCTAAATTTATCATACTGATCTTTTATGATCATATGATGAGAGACCCCATTTGATCTATTCAATTCAGTATTTTGAAGTTTTAAGTGGCGCCATTAGGCTGCCGAATTTTTAAGTGTTTCTTTCACCTTTCTCCTTTTTCAAAGTTCTAAATCCATGTCAAGTATTTCATGTTCCTTTTTATTATTTTTGGGTATGATATCTAAATATATCATACTGATCTTTTATGTTCATATGATGAGAGACCCCATTTTATCTCTTCAATTTAGTATTTTGATGTTTTAAGTGGCGTCGTTAGGCTGCTGAATTTTTAAGGGATTCATTCACCCTTCTCATTTTCAAGATCTATTTTCTTGTCAAGTATTTCATGTTCCATTTTATTATGTTGGGGTATGATCTCTAAATATATCATTCTGATATTTTATTTTCATATAATTATAGACCCTATTTGATCTCATCAATTCATTTTTTTTTTGAAGTTTAAGTGGCGCCGTTAGGATGCCGAATTTCTAAGGGGTTCTTTCACCCTTCTCATTTTCAAGATCTATTTTCATGTCAAGTCTTTCAAGTTCCTTTTTATTATGTTGGGGTATGATCTATATATCTATCATACTTATCATTTATGTTCATATGATTAGAGACCCTATTTGATCTCATCAATCCATTTTTGTCAGTTTTAAGTGACACTGTTAGGCTTCCGAATTCTCATAAGAGATATCTTATTTTTGTCTTCCTTTCATGTTCTTCATTTCATATGGTATATCTTTCAAATTTCATTACCATGTTCTCAAATACTTTATATTATGTCCCCCTACTTTTTTATGGATCATTTATGAATGTTTTACCCATGTCCCCTCTCTTTTCAATGTTTTCTAAAACCATGTATCATAGCCGTTATGCTGCATAATTTTCATCTCAAAATGTCTCCCTCTTTATCTCAAAATTATTTTTTGTTATTAAGTGAATACTCAAAGCTCTTATTTTTATAGGAGTATTCACATATATATAAAAATGTTCTATTTTAAATTCTTGGATTTACATACATGAAACCCACTTTCCCTTTTCCGTGGGTTTAAAGTGACATAAAGATCATGGCTTTAAAGAAGTTTTTAAAATGTTATGATTATGAAATGAAACCCATTTATTTTATGCTATATGGGTTTTTTATGAAATTATTGATGATTATATATGTGTCTCACATGATAATAAAGACATGTCAAGGGTGCGCCCAGATAGCGCTCCAATGCATTGGGTAAAGACTTAATCTCTAGAGATGACTTTTTAGACTGATACCTTGGTGAATAACCTTGGGAATTTTTAATGACACCTTGGGGATGGACCTTGTTGAAAAGAAATGATTGTCAATATTGAATGTTGCAGCCACATCTTCAAGTTATGAAAAAATTTATTTTTATTATGATTTATCTCATGATTTCTTTCTCATGCCTTAAAGTTCTTTTCATGTCCTTATTGAAGTATCTCAAGTTCACATGTAAAATGTTTCTCCTGTTTCCCTTAATGGGCCTTCTGCTCACCCTTTCTTTTGATGTATGTCCCCAGGTTTGAGATGCAGTAATGAACCTAGGATGAACATGAGGAGAATCCTTTCAAGTGTTTAACAAGAATGTTTTATGTTTTCATGTTTTAAGTTCCTGGTTTCCAAGACACTAAACCTTAAATATCCTCAATTTTGTAAAATGTAATGAAAGTTTATGTGATAAAAAGGCGTGATGCTATAGTTGGTATCAAAGGATGGTTTAGTTATTTGTGGAAATTAGGATATGAAAACTCTAGGAAGAACCCTATAGAAAAGTTTAAATATAGGAAATCTTCCTGGTATTTTGGTGAGTATTGAGTAAGTGGTTTCCAAGCAAATACATCCTTGTCTGGATACGAGTAGGTAGAGGTGGCTCTGGCATAGATATACATAGGGGTAAAACCCTAAAACACCGCTTTGAGCTAGACTCGAACGGGAACTGGTACACAAAAATGGGCCTTGCTGCACTCTTGGTTATGACACTCCCGGGGGATATGTTTTGGTAAATTTATAATCTTAGTATGAACCATTATTAAAGGAACAAAGATAAACTAAAGATTCACATAAGAATATATGATCATGGATAACCTAGTTTTCAACCTAGGGGATCACAAGTTAGGGTATAATTTTCTTCTAAAGGTTATCCTTATATTCTTTAATTTCATTTTCATGATTATTGGTTAAGTATTTAAGACTCTAATTATACTTTCTCTTCTTAGTTAATGGCGGGAAATGGAAGAACATGTCCCAACAACCAATATGATAGGAAATGTGATGATTTCTGTATTGATATGAAAGAGATGATTAGGGGATTAAAGGATGATTATTATTTTGGAAGACGTTCACTATTTTGGGGACCCTATATGATTAAGGTAAATAGATTACTACGGTATTTTCATTGAGAAGTAAGGTTGACTTATATTTTGAAGAATCGATGAATTTAAGGTGGACTTATAGTAATTTAGGTTACTTATGGGAATGGTTAACCTATCTTGGCTAAAATATGTTTAGGTTAGCTACTTTTGTTATAAGATGTTAGGAGTGTTTGATGTTTTTTGGAGATGAACAATGACGTTTATTTTGTAAGACTATGTTATCAAATCCTTCTTGTATTTGGGTTTCAATCTTAGTTTGGTTTATTTTGAGGAATCTTAAGGACCGTTATTTATAGAATGGTCTATGATGAACTTTGGGTAGTACCATGGAACTTTGAAGATTTAAAAGTAGTTTCCATTCCTATAGGATTCTTTCTTTTTGAAGAGTTGTTTTACCTTACCCTTTCTGTTTTTGGGATAATGTTTAAAGATAGATGAAAAAGATAGTTAATCTTTTGTGGATTATGTGATTCACTAGAAGATGATTCTTGTGTTTTGATGAGACCAAGTAGTTTTGAATGCTCATAGTTTGGAGAAAAGATTAGTTTTGGTAGAAACCTATTAAAGGATGAAACTCTACATGAAGGTAGGTATATTTTCTTATGTTTTTGTTCTATGTAGTAAATGAATTCCTCAAAATTATGAAAAGAAACATAATAAAAAAACGTTGTTGGTTTACGTTTCCTAATAGATAATCAAAGACCATTTACACACATCATATGTTTGGGATTTTCTTATGGTTAAATTTATCCTAATCATGTTTTCTATCACTCTCCCTCAGAACTTGACCCTTTGTTTTCTCCTCCATGTCCATGTTTTCCTACATGGAATCCTAGTGTGGGCTAACTCGGGTGACCGTTTTACTTCCCTTTCTTTCTTTTAAAGTAATAGTTTTACTGACTCCTTTTCCAATGTGGGACATTCAATGAAATTTCAAAACCCAATTTTAAAAATTGCGAGGACGCAATTTCTTAAGGGGGGAATATTGTAACGACCCGAAATTTTGAATAAATCTTGTTTCCTAATTTTATGTGTTATTTTATTTTGTTTTTATACTCAAAAAAAATTTCATTTGATAACATGAGTATAATTAAAATGAGACCATTGGGTTTTGACTGTTATATGACCATTGGTCAATATGACCCCTAGAAACTAAACGTTTTGATTATTGTCTCTAAATACAAGTAATATTGGTTAATTATTATAGAAAGAAGATTCGATGGCCTCACCCAGTAGTCTTGGACCGATAGAAGCCCATCTAACAAAACTTGGGAAGGAGGTAGCACCACTGGGATTTGCTCTGGACCAAACCCAAGCCGAACTTCATCGTGTGAAGCTAGAACGGAATCTCCTTCACGAGAAGTTCAAATTGATAGAAATTACTACTCGTGCGATGTTGGTCGAGCCTCCCTCGGATTCTCTCAACATAGCACACCTTACACTTAGGTCCTATGCTGGTGTGATAAGGGGCTATGTAAGGAGACCGTAATTGCCTTGTGTAACCCTTTGTTTTAAATAAAAATTTTGATTTCTTCTTATGATGAAGTTTATGAATTTTCAAACGTCCAGATAAATATAGTATGCATATTTTTGATGAATTTTAGAAAAAGGATATTTTAAAAATGTTTATGTAAACCTTAAATAATTAAAAATGTGTAATGATATTAAAAAAATGGTCTTCTACAATTATGTCCAGTACGAAATTTAGAGTCTAATAAGATCAACTTGATTTTTGATGAATAGTAAAGTATGAATAGTGATTTTATGATTAGGATTAGTAATGTGTTCAAATGGATTAGTAATCTCACTTAAAGAAAGTATTAATATAATCTAGGAACCTTGATTATGTAATGTGATTCAATAAAATGGTTAAATAACGGTTTCATAAATTATTATTCAAGTATTAGTTTTTTCAGGTGAATAGTGTTTTTTAATTAAAAATTAAATTAAAAATATTTAGAAAATTATTTTTATAAAATGGATTTCATTTTTGAACTCAGAGCATCGATATTATGTTAATGTAATTTTAGGGGATTTTTCTGAAAAAAATGAATTTTCAGTGAATAGTGTATTTATTTAAAAAATAAATAAAAAATATATAGAAAATTATTTTTATTAAATGGAGTTCATTTTTGAAATCAGAGCATTAATATTTGGTTAAGGTGAAATTTTGGGATTTTTCTGAGAAAGTTGAATTTTCAGTGAATAGTTAAAATACAGTTTTAGGGTTTCGGTATGTTTAATGACATCATAACTGTGTCATGATGATTTCATGAGATATTTTATGGGTTGGCCGACCAAAGTTGATTAATTATTGTATGGGGTCCCCATGTGGCCTAACTCCATGGGAAATACCATGGGAGAGCACATGCTTTTGAGAAAACCACATTTGAGGTGTCCCTTGGCCATTAATGCCTTGTCCCCTCACTTTCCCTAAAAATACCAAGCCATCCTCTCACCCATTTCGACTCTCCACTCTCCCCCAATGAATTTCTAGTCTCATTACCTCCCAATAAGTCCTCCCAAGGTTCCCCCAATCCCTCAAGGTCCTAAACATTGAGTTTTAAGAGTTATGTTTTAAGATAAGGGATTCGACCTCTCTCTTTCTTTTCAAGAAATCTCTTTTATGTCATTTCTTTTATGCTCCATGTTCTTATGTTAAAGGATGTTCATTTATACTTTTATTACTGCCCTTTTCATGTTCATATAATTATATATCCCCTCTTACTCTCATTATTTCGTTTTATTAAGTTTTAAGTGGCGCCGTTAGGCTGCCGAAAGTTTTGTAACAGATTCTTTCTCCCTTCTCATTTTTCAAGATCTATTTTCATGTAAAGTATTTCAAGTTACTTTTTATTATGTTGGGGTATGATATCTAAATTTATCATACTGATCTTTTATGATCATATTATGAGATACCCCATTTGATCTCTTCAATTCAGTATTTTGAAGTTTTAAGTGGTGTCGTTAGGCTGCCGAATTTTTAAGTGTTTCTTTCACCTTTCCCCTTTTTCAAAGTTCTAAATCCATGTCAAGTCTTTCATGTTCCTTTTTATTATTTTGGGGTATGATCTCTAAATATATAATACTGATATTTTATGTTCATATGATGAGAGACCCTATTTGATCTCTTCAATTCAGTATTTTGATGTTTTAAGTGGCGCCGTTAGGCTGCTGAATTTTTAAGGGATTCTTTCACCCTTCCCATTTTCAAGATCTATTTTCTTGTCAATTCTTTCATTTTCCTTTTTATTATGTTGGGGTATGATCTCTAAATATATCATGCTGATCTTTTATGTTCATATAATGAGAGACCCTATTTGATCTCATCAATTCATTTTTGTTGAAGTTTAAGTGGCGCCGTTAGGATACCGAATTTCTAAGGGGTTCTTTCACCCTTCTCGTTTTCAAGATCTATTTTCATGTCTAGTCTTTCAAGTTCCTTTTTATTATGTTGGGGTATTATATCTATATCTATCATACTGATAATTTATGTTCATATGATGAGAGATCCTATTCGATCTCATCAATCCATTTTTGGGAGTTTTAAGTGACACTGTTAGGCTGCCGAATTCTCATAAGAGATATCTTATTTTGGTCTTCCTTTCATGTTCTTCATTTCATATGGTATATCTTTCAAATTTCATTACCATGTTCTAAAATACTTTATATTTTGTCCCAACATTGTTTTATGGATCATTTATGAATGTTTTACCTATGTCCCCTCTCTTTTCAATGTTTTCTAAAACCATGTATCATAGCCGTTATGCTGCATAATTTTCATCTCAAAATGCCTCCCTCTTTATCTCAAATTTATTTTTTGTTATTAAGTGAATACTCAAAGCTCTTATTTCTACAGGTGTATTCACATATATATCAAAATGTTCTATTTTAAATTCTTTGATTTACATACATGAAACCCGCTTTCCCTTTTCCGTGGGTTTAAAGTGACATAAAGATCATGTCATTAAAGAAGTTTTTAAAACGTTATGATTATGAAATGAAACCCATTTCTTTTATTCTATATGGGTTGTTTATGAAATTATTTATGATGATATATGTGGCTCACATGATAATAAATACATGTCAAGGTTGCGCCCAGATAGCGCTCTAATGCATTGGGTAAAGACTTAATCTCTAGAGATGACTTTTTAGACTGATACCTTGGTGAATAACCTTGGGAATTTTTAATGACACCTTGGGGATGGACCTTGGTGAAACGAAATGATTGTCAATATTGAATGTTGCAGCCACATCTTCAAGTTTTGAAAAATGTTGTTTTTATTATGATGTATCTCATGATTTCTTTCTCATGCCTTAAATTTCTTTTCATGTCCTTATTGAAGTATCTCAAGTTCACATGTAAAATGTTTCTCTTGTTTCCCTTACTGGGCCTTCTGCTCACCCTTTCTTTTGATGTATGTCCCCAGGTTTGAGATGCAGTAATGAACCTAGGATGAACATGAGGAGAAGACTTTCAAGTGTTTAACAAGAATTTTTTATGTTTTCATGTTTTATGTTCCTGGTTTCCAAGACACTAAACCTTAAATATCCTCAGTTTTGTAAAATGTAATGAAATTTTATGTGATAAAAAGGCATGATGCTATACAACATGTGTGAAGTTCAATTGATCATATCCATGAAATTTAATTCGTATTCATTGGTTCAAGATAGAGTCTTGAAGAATATGTGGTACATGTATAAAAAACTCTATTGAATAATTGTTGGTTCTAGTATAAAAAATCTATATTTGGGAAGTGGATGATAATTTACTAACTCTTGTGTGTGACTTGGATTGTACATGTAATCACTAAAAATATATAGTGATAATAAAATATATGTACTCAAAAAAATTTAACATAGTAAAGAGTAGGCTCTCACAAAGAGGTGGAACCTTATAAAAAAACATTGTTTGTTGTTTTCTTGATTATTTTTTATGGAATAATTAGGTGAGGTTTGAACATGAATTAACAAATCCATATCTCTTAACCAAGATAGTGGTTCAAGTTTAAGAGGGTATAATTCAAGTAAAAAATAAAACATGGTAAAAGGGGAAACCTAATTCACCCCCCCCCCCAACTTCCTACTAGGATCTATAGAAACTAATAATTTAATAAAAAATATAATTTATAAATATAAAACTTAAATAATAATTTATAAATTTAAAAAAACTCAAAAGGTAAATTATACATCCTCGAAAAAAACAATTAAATTTGATAAATAATCTCATGCATAAGGGGGTTTGAAATGAAGGGGGTGTCTATCCTATAAGGGATGATCATGCTTCCTATTAAATAAATCAACATATTGTGAGAACACTATTCATTAAAGTTAGTTTCATATTACACAACGTGTGTGAACCATGTCAATAAAATAAATGTAATAATTTCCACCACTGGTCTTTCATGAATGTGATTCACTTAATATATGAAAATTACTTGCATGTATGAGGTTCACATAATCTAAAAAATTATTATATTGATTTTATGAACCCCATTCTTAGAATTATATGGGTCTAAAATGTGGGAACCATCATTTATGCTAGTAGTGACCCATTTTTGGAAACAAAATTAAGTTATCCCCTCCCCTTAATTTTTTTATAAACCATCACCCTCTCAAGAAAATGACTTTATTTAAACATAAAAAATAAATAAATAATTTTTAAAACCTATTTAGTGTTATGAAATATTTATTATATAGATTTCATAATTCCAAAACCATTATTACTCCTCATTATAAACCCTAAACCTGCATATGTTAATCCCTTAATTTTATCTAATAGTTTATATTCCAATAATTAGAAATGAAATGGGAGATAGCGATTAATCTAAATATTGATTACAACTTCCATGTACCATATTTATATGTCACTATTTTAATAAAAGAAAAAAATATTGACCCACTATATTTTCTAACTATCTCTTTTCAAAAACATTTAAATTATTGTCTTTAATTGTTAGTATCATCCCAAATATTCTATACTATGATTCATCAATGATTATATTCACCTATAATCAGTGTTACATTTCCTATTTTGAAATTTCTCTCTGTTTCAATCATTATTCGATCAATTTCTCATCATGTTTTCAGTATGAACATATTTTCCAAAATAATTATTATGATTACATTTTCTCCATCACTATCATTGATATAATATAATAATTACCAAAAAAATTATGCCTTGTTTTTTTTAAACATTTTTTTAGAATTCTACTTTGTGTGTACATTATCTCTCATCATTCAAAGATATATATTAAAAAGTAATTGTTATTTTATATTATATTTATTTTTATATTTATTTTTATCCCTCATTATAAAATTTTAAAAAATATGAATTATTTTCTTAATTTTTTTATAGGATAAAATAATAATCTCTTGAATAATATTAATAAATTTTAACCATAAAATTACACTTCATTCACTGAAATGAATATGATTGGTTATTATCAAAATTGTGTGAATTATGAACATAGTTGATGTCAAAACAAACATCATTCATCTAATAAAATGATTAATAATCACCACAAAACATTATTCAAATGATGAACATCTTATATATTTCATGCACTAAAGTGAACATCATAGATCATTCCATGATCCATGATGATGACATAAAAAAATTTTAAATCTCATACTTAATTATACACCCTGAAAGTATTGATCTATATTATTTTGTATAAATTCTCATCATAATAGTTATATTTATTTAATATATTTTAAAATATTTTATTTTATTATTTATTTTCTCTTTAATCTTATTTTTATATTTAAAATATATAAAATAAATTAAGTGTTCATAAATAACAACATAAATATATTTTATTAATATTCATCTCTATAAGTATATAAAAATTCTAAAATAAATTTTTATGTTATTGTCTTGAAGACATCATAAAACCCAATCAAGGAATTTTATTTTATTCCCAAAATAGAATGATAATGTTTATTAAAATAGTTTTATTTTATTCTATGAAGTGAATTTAAATATATATGGTTTTATTTTAAATCAAGTTCAGGGTGAATGTGATATTTTTCAATAATAATTGTTCCTTATTTGTTCAGATATAAAGTAAATAAATAATAATAATAAAGTGGTTTGAGGAAAAAATATTTATAGTAAAAAATGAATTGTATTAATATTTATAAAATATTATTCCCCTGAATATTGATATGAAAATACTTTATTTTGACATTATGTTGAATAATATTTCCATTTAACAATTTTTTCCCAGGAAGTACCAATATTAAAAAAATATTATTATTTATCATGAACATATGGATAATCATCCTATGTGATTCATTAAATATTATCCTCCATAGTGGATGTTATTATTTTTATATTTCATATTTGAGATAATGGAATTATATAAATTTTATAATCCAATATATTTTATGAAAATAATTTTACTGCTTGAAATGGTTAAACAATGGTTTTTATGATAAATAAAATTACTATTTTTGTATAGGTTGGTCTTTTTTTATAAATAAATAATTATCATTTATGAATGATGAAATTTATACATTAGAAAAAATAAGTTTTTTTACATCATTATTTTAGGAATTTATAATTTATTTTTGAGGTGATGTAATTAAAAGTGATGTAAAAATATATATATTTATTACATCGATAATTAAATAAAAACATTTGAAATATTTAATTTGATCATTTTTTACATCATTTATTTAATAAACAACATGAAAATTTAGTTTTTAAAAAAGTTATGATAAAATACAAAACCCCTCTTTGATAGTTTATAGAATCAATAATAAAAATAAAATATTTATAGGAAAAAATAATTATTATAGAATTAAAAAAGTAAAAAAAATAAAGCTAATTCAATTAAACTTTGATAATAATAATAATAAATTACAATGATATAAAAAATATAATTATAATAAAATATATTATTCAATGAATTTTACCAATAATAAAGTATCATGGATAAATCATAATGTTTAAAAAATATTATTGTTGTCATAAAATTATTTTCCACCATTTATGATATTGTTTAAGTTGACATGTATATCTCTATAATGTACATTTATTCATTATTTAGAATTTATGAATGACGAATAAATGGGAAAATTAAAAATTTTAATAAAAAATACATGTGCATGATAGATTAGAAGATAGAGGGGTGTATATTTGAGAGGAAAATGGGAAAATGAGTTTTCCATGAAAATGTTTTATAAAAAGGATATGAAAAAAATGAAATTTTCATATGTGGGAGGCTCCAATTATAGGTGGGAATGAAAATTTTCAATGGTGTAATTCAAAAAAAATATAATTCCTATAAATTTCTAACATTGTTTATTTCAATAATTAATGTTAAAAATACCATAGTTTTAGGTTTTTGACATCGATTATTCAAGTAAATAGCATGAAAAATATTTTCAGATATATTTTTTACAATGGTTATTTTAATAATATATGTAAAAAAATTCAAGAATATTTTTACATCAAATTCTTTAAAAACTTTGATAAAAAATCAAATTTACTAGTTTTTAACACTGGTTATTAAATAACTGACTTAAAAAATATTTTTAATAATGGTTAATTAATAGACGACATTAAAATATCAATGTTTAAAATGTTTTTTTCATATTTCTAATTAATTAATTCATTACCCAATGTGAATTTAATTTTAATTATTTTATTTTATTTCATTTAAAGAATAAAATTATTCATAAATGTTTTATATAATTTCCATTACTCATATTTTTATTTTTACCATTAATATTTGGGAAATCAAAAAAATGATCAAATGATTTCCCCTTCACTTGATAAAATTAATGTTATAATTAAAATAATTCTATAAGATATAATTATAGATGTGATGAGGTTTTTATTTTGAATCTAGAAGATATTTTCACATTGATTCCCGCCGCTACATTCAATGGCCTTAAAATACATGGGGTTTCCACTCCCTATTAGATATATTTAAAATTTGGTTTGTCCAAAAGTTAATAAGAATAAAATATCTTCTAGGTGATGGTCCTAACCCATTATTATTATGTTCTGAATTCATTAATTAATGATCAACCACCATAAGTGAAAATTATAATAATAATGAAAAATGTGAGTATTTTAGTATTTCATTACATGCCATGAATGTGTTAAATATGCACAATGGAAGATCCTGAAGATATTATATATATAAATCTTAAAGAAAATGTTTTTAAATATTATTTTCATTAAATAATTTAAAATAAATCATATATTTTTTTCTTTTAATCAGAACTCTTGGAGGGTTGTTGTATTCCCAAGTAAGTACATTGACTGGTAGTGTAAATAAATCAAAGGCTCTAAAAAATTGAATATATTCTTTCTCATTGGTAAAAATATTAATAAATAATTCTATGTTATATCTAAACTATGAATGAAATATTCTAAGCATTAATGGTATTATTGAAAATGAATATCATATAGGGATATTAGATAATGGAGGTGTTAAATACCTCTATGTGTAACAAGCATTCATTATAAATATAAATTCATTCTATGAATTTATTTTATGGATGTGTTTATAAAAAAATTATCACTTATACTATGATTATTAATTCTCTTTATGTTATTATAAACTCCCCATATATGATGATTTCTCATGAGATAAATTGGATACATCATCACTAGTTACATTGGATGTGAATCTCCAATATTTATATGAATTTTTAATTATAAAATGTATATATGGGTTCACCCACAAACCATATAGAACATATAAATATTTTATGAAGGATGCATCTATTAAATGGTCATATATATTATTATTTTTTGGTGATTATACATCAGATTCTATAAAAATTAATTAAAATAAATATTGAGAAACATATACCATATATAAAATATTATATAAGAACCATTGATAATATTCTTCATAACACTTAAATAAATATTTCAGATATAAAGTTCTAAAAATAAATAGTTTAATTATGCACATCATAAGTGGGGTTGAATTGATTCTATAAAATCATTTTTTATCATGGATGGAAACCAATAAAAAATATTTTCTCATGAATATGAAAATGAATGTATTGATAATAATATATATTTTTAGATATTTTCCATGAAGTGACATTGCTACTAAATAAATTATGAGATCTCAAAAAATGTTATAGATGCTTTATTTTTAATTTTATAATTCTTTCAAAACTCATCAATGAAAATTTATTTTGAGATATTTTAGTATCAAAATAATTTTCCAAAAAAAATTATTAAAGTGATATTTTCTATTTTCAAATTATGAATAATTATATTGGTCATCCAAATTTTTGATACTCTTGAATATTGATGGGATTTTTATAAAAATGTTCTTCCATTTTATAAAATTAATTACCATATCTATAAATGAACACCTAAAGAATTAAAAATTCCTGAAGTATTTTCAAAATTATTAAAGTTTCACCCAATCTAATAAAATACTTTATGAGTTGAACTAAATAATATTTATTTCATGTATCCATATTAAGATATATTTATATATAGAAAAATATAAATTTTATCTTATCATTACATAGTTTATATAAATTAATGTTTTATATTAATTCATATTTCTTGGATAAAATCAAAAAAAATGAACAGTTTACAAAATAAATGAAATTATTGATAATAAAATTATAAGGAATGTCTTTGTATTTTGAATTAATTATCTAGAAGATGAAATTTTTTTAGATTCTTTTATCATTAATGAATAATTCATCATCAAAGAATGAATTTTTAATATTAATCAGGTTTAAAAGAGGAACAATAGAGACAAGGATTCTTGAAGTAGTGGAGTCCAAGGGGATCAGCTCGAACAATGTCACTACACTCAGGTAGAATAGAGCCTAGGATAAAATAAATAGAGAATGGATTACTCTAATTTACCTTTTAGGTGAGGCAGTCCACAATGAAGTTTCCTTCGTGCATGTGTGATTTAATCTTGCCCGACTGATAAGATTCTTGCATCTTTAGATGAGATAAATAATGGACCATGAAGCATCATACCTACTATAAAGAGAGATAAAAATAATTAAGGAGTTAGTTTAAATTTCATCATTAGAAATCTTGAAGGAAAGGAATATATCCAACCCATTGAGTAAAGCTTGATCCTCATCCAAAAGAGAATCACCCCACCCCTAGAAGCTACAAAAAATCCATGACTACTGAGCATTTGAAGTCCCGAACAACACCTACCCTATCATGATGTCAATATTGTAAGAACCATCAATATTAAGTTTAAGGAAATTTCTTAGGGGGGTCCAGCATACCCATTTACATGGTAGATCCAACCTCTATGACATAGGCATGTGTCTACTTATATTATTTATTATCATCATGGTGTGATAATTTCCCCAATATTATTAATGAACAATTAAATCTATTAATTCAAAAAAGAGATATAATTTATAGATGATGAGATGATAAAAAAATACTATTAATCTATGAAGGTTTAAATATAAATGTACAGAGAGGACCTAACCCACCAAGGCCTCACTTGGTTTGAAGGTAAGCTGATAGTGTCTCCCCAAGCCTACCTCTAATAAGATAGGTGTTGGTGACTAGGACCAAATAAGAATATCACACAATATTAGATGAATTATCCTATAATAACTTACAATATACACATCTCTAATACACAGGATAACCTAAAATACCAACAAGATATATATAATAAATTGAAAATTATACAATTCGTGAAGGATTAAATGAATACAAATACAATCCATAATGTAAGTACAAGGCAAATAGAACATTTTACCAGCCTCTGAAACAAAAATCACTGAGAATAACCTATACATTGTATTTACTCCTACATCAATATCCAGCAATAATTGTCACTTACACTATTACAAATAACCATTCTCTAGAATTCATTATAAATAATCACTAGAAATTTTCTCTAAATAGGACCTATCATCCCCATGTCTATCTTTCCCATCTACAAACCTATGTGTCATCTGCATAGATGCAACATGTTATTGCATAAGACCCATATAGGGGTAATTATAAACATACCTTATAGAATTCTATAAAACCACAAATTAAACAAAAAGTAACAAGTCGGCTTAACTCCTGGTATGTGAGGTGACTACAAGGAAGACGAAGAGGCAAAACCAGAACACAAAGTTTTCCCAAAGCCCCTATTACTAAAGAATAATTGGATGAATGATGAGGAATAAAATCCATATATGCTTATATGAATAACCCTCTAGAGAATGAGGTTCCAAAATGTTCACAGCCATCCAAAAATAATTTTTCATGGAATCCCATATTAATATCGTAGTCTAATAACCTTTAAAACCTCTTTAAGAACACCATGTGGGTTTTTCACCTCACTGGAAGAAACTTCATCTGAAAAGTTTATTCTCAAGTAGAGGATCTCCCCTCAATAAATGAAGGGGGTGCCAAACCCTTCCTAAGTTGAGATAGATGATTTTACACTTTGTTAAGTGAGGGATATACTAAAACCCTATTAGGATATCACCTTGTGGATAGAGATTTTTTCCCCCAAAGCATAGAGGGTAAATTCTAAACCCTAGATAAATGTTAAGATAGAGGATATCATGCCCCATGTATATAAGGGAGATATTGAAACCCTATCTGTAATTTGTGAAATCACCTTGTTTACTACCCATTCATTACTATTGAATAAACAATTCCTCCACCACATTTCCCCACTCCTCAAACCAACCTGTGGATATATTATCACACCCCAGGTGACAAGGGGATACCTAACACTATTTGATGGATGAGGAAGCTCTGATTTTAACACCCAAACTCCATCATTAAACCTATAGAGCTAGAAAGAAAACAAATATTATCTCTCCTCACTAATTTCCTCAGATGGATGGACATATTGGGTTATTTTAATTTATGTAGAAAAATACTAATAATTAGCTATTTGTTTTTTAAAATGGGAATAAAATAAAAAATATATAATTTCACCATATTAAATGTGATAGATTATATGTGACAGGACCCAAGGCCCATGCCATTATTTGGATTTAAGTACCACATATTAGTCATCAATAACCTTTCAAGATGTTTTAATCATGATTTTTTAGATATATCATCATTATTATGTCATATGAATAAGTTACACCCAAAATAAGAATAAAAAATATTATTATTATTATTATTATTATTATTATTACTACTTCTACTATTACTATTATTATTATCAGCATCGTACTCACCATTAATAATATTATTACTATATATAATTATTATAGGAAGATCTCATGAAAAGGGTATCACATCATTTTGGGAGGCTTAAAAAGGATACCACCTCGCCATGAATTCTTTTCCGTGATAGCCACCACAAAAACTTCCCATCTTTGATCATCAGTCTCCTCATCCCCAAACCATGACTCGCCACATAAAGATTCCATCAATCCATGTGGCCAATTTGACCTTACCTAATGCCACTGTTGATATCCTTATCATCTAGTGATCACCAAATTGGTCGTTTTCATCATTATAGCCCCCAAAAAAGTAGTTCAAAATGTAGGGTCTTCTACAGTCGAACTATAATAGGAATGAAAATAAAATATTAGAGAGATTAAGTAATGGATAGTGGTTGGTGTGAATCCTATCCACACAATAAGAATTCACATTATTGTACATTGAATAATCTAGAATAAGTATCGATGAAAATTTTGAGGAATGAGCATAAATATCATGTGATAAAGTTCCAATAAACATAGATGAAATTTAACATCATATCAAAACCCCAATAGCAATAAAAAAATTATTTTAATATGATGATAATAAAAAAATCTATATAGTCATGAAATATTTCATAAATTATTCAAATAAGAATATTTATAATCATTATATATAGATTAGATTTTATAAATTGAATATTTTATGTCTATTCTATTTACTCAATTTATAACTCAATTCCATATCCCCATCGTGTTAGGGGAAATTGTTGCAAATAAAAGACGAATGAAGAGTGAGTAATATTAATAGATAAAAATTATAATATAATATAAAAAATATTTGAAACTTCAATGTATCATTACTATTGAAATTTCATTCATCGGTGTTAAGTGATATGATCATATATGTCGTTGTGATACTGTTCTCCGATTCTTGGTTCTAGTCGTTCCTTTGGATCTTCATCAACCTTTTTCTCTCTCCCACTCTCTCTATCTCAAGCTATTGTTATGACAGATAACCCTAGAGATAAATATTATAGAGAAATAAATATAAGATATTTATTGTTTTTACATAAAATATTCCATTAATTAAATCAATCAATCAATCAATTAAAATAATTAATTAATACACCTACAATGAAAACCACTTGAGGGGACCAATGGGAACCAAAGTTATACCATCACTAAGGTAAACCCCCTATTTCAAACTCAACTACAGTGTTTTTTTATAAATTATTATCTATTCAAGAGATATAAGTGTTTCATCAAAAATTAATAAGGGGATAAAAAATATTATTTTTATACATACTATATTTTCTCAATGACCAACTATGTTCAAACTTTTTCACTATCTTAGCCAAAGGATAAAAACCATACCTAAAAATTAAAATAACCATTGGATGATTTTTAGGAGGTCTTATTTTAGGTTAAATTTCTTATTTTATCCCTAGAGAGGTCCCATTACTCTAAAAAACAAAATTTTAATATGTCTCGATTGAGAAAACCTTAGGTCCTTACATCCTCCCCACTAAAAAACATTTTAATCCCCAAAAAAGTAAACAACGTGATTTGTTAGCTAGGAAAACTTATGAAATCCCAAATAAAAACAAAACGCCCTCACATTCACTTCCTTCATCTTTAGACGTTAGGATCTAATTGATCTTGGTATATAAATAACAAAAAAGCGAACATCCTTTCTCATCACTGATGGAATCAGTTCCAGGCCATTTCAATAGAAATCTTAAATAAACATGCATCTGGTCTATGTGAGTCTTTCCAAATCCCAAAATCCAATACTCTACCGCATCCATGGGTTGTATCGCCACATAGAATGAAATGAAACCATGATCCATCAGCACCTATTTCAAAAGGGTCCATTAACATGGTAATCATTGGTGAGAGCACATTTCTCCCCACCATTAAAGATCTTTTTTGATGGTTTTCATATAAAAACAAATCATCTATGTCATACACCAATATTGAGTGATTCACAATGATCTCACACTGACAGCAAAATAGTTCCTTAGAAACATACTCCTTCGGACCTACATCATCTAAACTATTATCCCCATCCATCAAGGAAATAAACAACATTTTCACTAGCATGTGGCATAAGATAAACATAGTTATTTTTCCAAAACATCTATAAAAAATTAATGTGAATCCCCTGTCTTATCCATGATCTAAAATAGGCTCACACACATGGTCAAATATATATTAGTTTTGTTTTTGTCAATATTTCATGAAAGTTATTGACATGAACAAGGGAACAAAACCAACCTTGATCAACCACTCGATACCACACTGATTCCTATCGAGTGGCCTAATGCACCATGGTCTAAAGTGGATGGTCCATACCTTTCAGTTTACCTTACACTATTGGCTCTATACCCCTATATAATACCTGATTGAGCAAATAAACTCCCTAACCTCTTAATAAAACCTCCTCTACCACCACACAATAAGTGTTTATATGGTATAGTTACACTCAAAAAGGTCCACTGGATGCTTCATATTGAGTTTCACTCTCTATAATGGCATTCTCCACTCAATATTTCTATCTCTATATTCACTATGAATAACAAGTAAAACCCACTATCAATTGAGTAAGTAATGTGAATTCTCCCCACCTTTTGAAAAAACTTCAGTCCCATAACCCGAGAAAGTCTTACTAAACTAGACATAGGGTCGATGTTATTACCTTGATATTATTTAACACAATGAAATAGTGTTGGGACACCGATCACTAATTGATGGTGAGTTGCATATACCTCTCCATAGTAGAATTAATATCCTAAAAACTATCTACTCAAGCCCCTAATATTCCATTAAAATACATATTCTTTCATTATAATTGTTAACCATCACACCTTTATTGAGATATATTGATATCTCTAACCACTATATATTTAACATCATGATGAAGAAATTTACCCCATGAATCTTGATTCTGTACTATAATAGTTTACTATAAAAATGGAACTCTCATGGAAATACAAGGGATAATCCCTCATATGACCAATAGTCACCTCTATAAACCAATTCCTATAAGGTTTTTATCTACATGCCAGAAAATTCCACAATGTTTTCTCATTATCATACTCAATAAAATTCATACATCATCTTAAAAATACAATTTGATGTATAAATGAACCTTTTGATTTGGTTCAACCATGTTTTACCCTTCAAAATAATTTATGAATTCTTAAATACTCATGGAATGTGAATTCTTATCCACACGCATTGTGCAGCAATCCATGCTAACCACCGGTTAGGTATTTAATCTTAATAATCAACAGTTTGTCCCTACTCTCCACACCTAAGGGGATCTCACTTAATACTGAAGAAAAGACTAACCTCATCAACCCAATAACCAATCACCTCATGACACCAACAAAAGATAACAAATCTTAAAAAAGGTGGGTATGAAAACCCTACTTCTCTTTCATGAGTAAATATATGAAAAGAAATATTTCTCTAATAATTATGGACCCACTTCACTAGAAGGGTGAGTGAATGAATTTCACCAACATAGTAAACTCTCTAGCTATATAGGGTCAATCTAGGGTTCCATTAGAATCTCGCACACTTGTAAATATTGTGTATAATGATTAGCTTATGTCAACATTGACTAGTAAAAGGGTACATGAAGAATGAACATAAATCATGTATTAAAATAGACCTAATAACACCAAACCCTAGATATTCATCACATGCATCATCCTATTTCTCTTATTGTTAGCACTTTATTCTTGGAAAGAACTAGCCAAAGGTAATGTTCATGAAAACACAACCATAGTTTTGTAAATAATCCTCCTGGATTATCTATATGAAATGCTAATCTCAAAAAAATACACTATGAAATATTTATGAGGAATATGTCATGGGGTATGTGGTCCTTGAAGTGAATTCATTCATATTCTCTACACCCTATGGAGGTTTAAAAATCCTCAGATAAAACTTTCTTCTTGGACCAAAACTAAAAACCCATCCATTATAGAGTAGTCCAATAATGAGTTTGAGATAATGGTGCTCGTTAATGCCTAAATATTACACATAAGAAGCTCAATACATGAATTGAGATCTAGTTAATAAAAATCATGATCTAAATGTAAACATCAGTCTCAGACTCCATCCAAACCTCTTCTACTCGATGTTCATGTTCCATAAAAATCCATGAGGCTTATTCTATCTAAATGCACACAGCATATCCTATATATGAGTTTTCTCAACCAATATAGTGGAAAGTACCATCCACTCTATAATAAAAATATTCAATAATCACAAATGGGAGTGAAATTTCCTGAGATTAATAGATAAGAGTGTCTCTCAACAAAATATGAGAAAACAATGCCCCTTTTCTCACAAAATAGTTAAGAGAGGACTAACTATAAGAATGGTATATTCACAACCCTACCTCAACATAAAATTTGGTTATCAAATGGTAACACCCTTTATTCAATATGGTGAACCTTTAAGGATTAAAAAATATCTAGATAGCAGGGCATAGGTATAACATGAAAGATCATAAGTAACCACTATATGATGCATGTACCAACTTTTTTATACCCCAAATTAATTTCTAAGAGTTATGGATCAACTAACAGGTTATCAAAGTCCTAGATAAATGATATGTTACTTATCACACCTACACTGGTCTCACTAGTCTAACAATCGAACTCATGGACCCCTTAATATCATTGTCCGAAATTTCCAAATCATTCCTCACATGACTAATAACTCCAAAAAAATCTCTATGATATACCTTCTCTAATGCCACTTAAATATGACCCAACCCACCAGTGCCTCACTGGGGTCGGTGGTAATTCAAGAGTGAATCCCCTATCCCACATCTAATAAGCAAGGGTATATTGTTTCACAACCCACCTATAACACCCAAATATTTTATAATATATTTATTTATCTTTAATTAAGTGTTTGACAACATTATTTATACGCAACACCAAGATTATATGAACCATGATATACTATTGATATATTATTATAAAATGTGAATTTTTTGCATAAATTTTGGATTTGTGGGTATGAATAGGACTAAACAAATTATGAAAAATATGTATAAAATTTTTCCTTAATTAAAATTTATAAATTAGTTTTAGTAAATAAGAACGAAAATTTTAATGATGTGAATATAAGACCTAATTTTTCAAAAATTTTATTTTCTATAGATTTTTTATCTAAATAAAATATATTGATCATTACTAGTTGATGATAAAATATAATTATAATGTATATCTCTAAATGACTAATAATTTATACATTTATTATTAATTGGTTAAAAATAAAGATAAAATAATTTAAAGGTAAAAAAGGATATATTTTTTCCAAAAAAACTATTTTTATTATTTGTAATTTATTTTATATTAATAAATTTAATAAATGTATATTGATTAATAATTTTATTGAAATTTGTATATTATATGCAATCAAATATATTATCTTTTATCTAATGGTTATTACAAGGAATGATAATAAAATCATTTTTAGGCTTAAATTTTTTTTACTAGTTTAGATGCATAGTAAATCTAAATTTATTATATTATAATTTAAGAGCACATATGAAGGAAGTTTAAACATTATGTAAGGATTTATGTCATAGTATCATTTCTTTTCAAGATTGTCTATGTTAAAGATATTCTACCCACATTTCTTTACCTCTATCGCTCCATAATTCCCTAGCCTATCTTGATGGGTGATTCTCTAGCCCCTCCCCCTCCATAGGGGGATGGTAGGCCTTCACCCATGTCACATTCTTCCCTTCATAGTGTTTTCCCCCTTCATTTCCATGGAACTCCTTCTATTTTCATGCATGTCACTAAGTCTAAAGGTTTCTAATTTTGATAATGGAATACTGAAGCTACCAATCTCTTCTGTGGAATTCACAGAGGTCTCATCCCTTTATAGATACTCTTCGGTGTCTCGTTTTGGTCATCGGTGTCCATAGATAGGCACTAATAATAGAATTTTATTCCTCTTGTGGTATGTCTCCCTTGCATTGGTAGATTTTCTCTACTCATGTCATTTTTTGATTTAGTTCTCCAATGATGGTGATCTTACCCTTTCCTAGTCAACAAGTAAAAACCTAGTTGAAAAATTTTTATTTTTTATTTTTTACTGGTTATATTAATTTCACATGCATCGAGACCCTCTAACTATGGCCATCTGGGTTTCCCTCTCTAATTTTCCTAACCTATTTCAAAACATGACTATTCATTCCATTCTTGGTAATCTGATGGGAAATTTCTTATTATTTGACTCTAGGTTGAATATAAGATACCATCTTATTTCTCATTGTATCTATATTGAGGTTGATGTCTCTGAGCACCTGGTAGAGTTTGTATGTATTGAGGTCGAAGAGTAATTTAGATTCTCTCGGGGGGGGTTTTTCAAATCATGGAATGACCATTATTCTACCTACAATCATTTGGGTCACTATAGGTAGTTGTGCTATATAGGTCCTTCTATGCACTCTGTTATGTCTAACTCTCAAATGGTTTCCACTAATTAGGTTGGTTTTAGTGATAATATCATCCCTGGGAAACTATTTTTAAGTGATACATCAAACAAACTGACTCCCATCCTAGAATCTATAAGAATCTCAACTGCAATCCTTCGATAAAGAGTCACCTAAATGATTTTTAATCACATTTTTTATTGGAAACTAGTCACACAAGTCCAAGTTTTGGTCTCGATAAAATCCCAAGATGGGTTCATATCTAGATGGCATATGAGGTGTGTTTTTATAGGATTATTCCACTAACCATAACCTCTAGAATTACATAGAATTAGTTCTCTTATACAGCTATGGTAGGAACAAAATTATCCTCTTAGTAGGTGTTAGGGACTCTGACTTTGACCTATGGTGGTATAGAAAAATGGTATAGGAATAATGTTATAGAACATATTTTAAATACTAGGAATTAAGTCTATAAGAAATGATCATGAACTAGAGGAACCTAAACCTTCAGAGGATAAAACTCAATATAAAAAAGTAATCACATCGGTAAATTCAAACAGTGAACCAAAGTGGTAGGATTTTAAATTTTTCAAGTCTGATGTGAAGAATAATAAAAGGATTATTTTGATTCATAGTGTTATCTAGTTAAAAATATTTAGAGAAAATGTTCTAGGAAGGACTACTCTAAGATTATGAAACCAATGGTCACTAGGTTGTCATGGAAAACATAGTAACAAAACAAGGAAATAAAGTTGGTATAGGGATGAAGGAGAAATACATAATCAGTGGAGGGGATACTAACAAGCCCAACCCCAATAATAAAATTCTTAGTGTTGAGGATTTTTATCCCTCCTTGATATAGAAACTTAAATCTATGATTGATAAAATGGATTTTGAAGAGGAAGAGGATAAATATAATGGGAAAGAAGAACAAGTTGATCTGGTCACCAAAGGTAATCCCACTATGGAAGTGTGTGGTGTTCCATAAAACAATTTGGGACTATTTATCTACTATAAAAAATAAATGGAGGATGATTCTTTACCCATATGGTCCATAAAATAAGGTTTCAGTAGAATATAAAAATAATACATACAATTTTTCTTAAACAAAGAGTAAGATAAATATACCAACTTCCAATACTAGATCATGATTCATGGTTTCAACAAGAATAATATAAATTTGGATGAGAAATACTAACAAGGGAATAAATACTTGATGGTTTTTAATCTCTCATAGAAGATGACCCATAGAGTAAGGAAACAACCACAGAATAGAATTTACACATGGTGCTTGATTCCAGAACTTTAAAATTCTTCTAGAATAACCTTATCATGTCTTATGAGTCCAAACCTTCTGCTTTTATTTAGGTTACTTTTTAAGTTCACACATAATATATAAAAGTGTATTTCTTCAAATAAAATTTGTAATTTTAATTCATTCTCTCTTTGGAAATCAAATATACTGAAAGAATATTTTTAATAAAAACAAACATTATTTCTCATTTTTGGTTGGGAATATTTCTCCTACATATCCATGTTCTTTAAAATTATTTTATGGAAGTTTTTATCTTCACTAAAATGTTTGATGATGTTATTTCATACTACCTTGGACTATCTTTACAAATGATTAAAAGGAATATTTTCAAATGTTTTTTATATGACTCACTTTTGACTTTTTAAAAAAGTCTGAAAAGAATGTTTTCTTTTTAATATATATGACATCAACATATCTTAAAACTGTAATTTCCTTCCATAATCATGAAACATCCTTTATATATTGTAATTTTTTTAAAAATAAAATCCACTTCCCATTTTTTGGGGGATTTTAGTTTTTAAATGTTATCAAAACAAAATGATTATTTCTCTTGATTTTCATATAATATTCTTAATGTTTTCAAAAAATATATTTTTCAAATATATAAACATCCTTAAAGTATTTTTATGAATCCTTGGGGGTATTATTTTATTATACTATAAAATTATTTCCTATGGATGGTTTATGATGATGGTGTTTTAATGAAGTTTAATGAAACTCATTTATTTATCATGTGTTAATTAAGCTATGAACGAATTAGGAATGATTTTATGTTCTTGTAGTATTTATATAAATGTTTTATTATTATGTGATGGGTGGACCCCTTATAACCCTCTAATTAATTAGGTAATATTTTATGTCTTATGATCTCAAAGGGTACACAGGTGTTTAGCTCAATCCCAAGAGGGTATACAGGTATTTATCCTAAGCATAGAAAGGTACATGGGTGGTTATCCCAATCCTACTATGATATGAATGTCTTTGTGGGTAAACTATAAATATGATGTGATTAATTTATTTGTGGGTTTCCATGACATATAATTTTTATGCTTATGTTTATTCTGTATTATAATTCCATATTCTAATTATTGAGTTATGATCTCATGGATTATGATTGTTTGATATTCTGTATGCATGTGAAATATGTCATATGTTATGACAAATATTTATCCCAAGACTCATGAATTTAGATTTATATCGTTGGGTATATACTTTAAATATCATGATGATGGTCTCATGACCTTATGAATATCTTATGTTAACCTATGATATTTGAATTGATGTCTCGCATGTTTACCCTTACTAATAATTTGAGCTCACCCCTTATTATCTTTCCATTTTCCAATGTTATGATAAATGGTATTTAGTAACATTAGTTAATAAGGGTTCCATATGAGAATAAGGTTTTTGGGAGATTTAAAATATCTTTCATGAAATAAATTTATTATGTATCTAGTCTCTAAGTACATTATACCTTTATAGTATTTTTTTATAGCTAAATGAATCACGTAAACATCATAGTAATGGAAATAGTGTTAATTATCGATCATACAAATAGAAGGTAAAAGATTGACCAACTAGACAATAATCAATTTATTTTATTAAAGAGAAGGAGAAAGGGGAAGGCTAAAGGTGAAGAACAAAACTCAAGGAGGTTTGAAGAAGTGGAGACCGAGAGAATCCACAATATCCATTTCCATTCTGCCCAGGGGGAGGGATCCAAGAGAGTTAAAAACCATAAGAGGAAAGGACTGGTAAGCACCAGAGGCCAGAAAGTCTGCCAATTGGTTTCCCTCACACCATGTATGAGAAATCTCAATGCCATTAGGGAGGAGAAATATAAATTTATTAAACCTTTATAGTTAAAATGTGTGTATTATTGTGATATGTGTTGAATATTCATCTAAAATGATGTAATTTGTTTATGTAATGTTTTGGTCATATTAGTTGGTATCAGTGTAGGGTTTAATTTTTTTAGTGATTAGGAATGATAAGATAATATCTTAGATAGTATATGATGAATTGAAATTTATATAATATGAATTTAAAAGTGTAATTGGTTGATAAAAATGTTTAATATTTTAGGACATATTAGGAATTAATTTCATTATCATATAATTACTTAATATTATTAATAGTTCTTGATAGTCACGCTAGGATTTTCGGTTTTTTTCAATGTGTAGAAATAGGATTAATCATGTGAAAATAAATGTTATGGCCAATACAATGATAGCCTCATGAGTGTTCAGATGAAATGGGAGTTGGGATGAGAGATATTATGGTTATTATCACCTAACTCTATCAAGATATGAATGATAGCATGAATCATATTGAACTTCTGAACATATAAATGAAGGAATAACTCACCATTGATTATTTTATGCAGAAACATGCACCTTCCATTAGTTGTTCCTTTGATCCACCTATTTCTAAGAACTGGATAATTGCTATGGAAAATATATTCTATGTTATATAGTTCTCATACCATGAGAATGGTGTTTTTATGTGTATCATTTTAGAGGTAATGTTGATCAATAATGGACATTGATCTAGAATATGAGGAAAGAGGAAGAAATTGACATTGTGATATGGTAAAATATTAAAAAGGTTTTTTTAGTAAGTATTTTACTTGAAATATTTGAATAATAAAGGAATTGAAATTACTAGAACTAATGTAAAAGGATGACGAATCCATTAGTACCAATAAGGTAGATTTCACTTTACTCACATGGAATGCTTACATATTTATCATTTAACACTAAAGAAAAATTGATCAATTATTTAGTGGTTTAATAACAATTATTTCTAAGATACTTTTATAGCTTTGAATAAATGTTTTTTTTTCTTCTCAAGGGTTAAATTGAAATTAGGTACTCTCATTATTCTCATGGTTTTGGGGATAAGAAGAAAAAAATATAGTTTTAAGTAAATTCCACAAATAAAACCCATGGAGTAAAGAAAATTAATAATATTTCATGAAAAAATGTGGAAATAATAATGGGGGGACTATATCCAAGGGATTAGTAAATGATTCAAGTTTGGAAGATAAGGTCATCGAGAACTTCAATGATGAAGTCATGTGAGGAGTTCATCCAATCAAATAAATAGAGAGAAAGATCAACTAAATCCACTACCCATATTCTAATTCTTTAATTAGATTTAAAATATAAATAATAACAACAATTTCATTAAAACAAGGGTTAATAATTATAATCAACATCAATAACCTCCAAAGAGAAAGGATAAATAAAAGTCTTATTCAATCACAGCTGTTGAAGTAAGTCATGAGAATGAAATGGACAAAGGTACACTTATTTTCCACTCTAGAACTATAAATGTTTTGTTTTATTCTGGTTCTACCCACTTTTCTTATCTAATTAATTTTATAAGTGTATAAAATCACCACATAAATGGCAAGATATTGTATTACCAGCAAAAACTCTTAAAAGTATAATGATTTCATCTCAAGTCTATATATTCTCTATGATTGAATTTTGTGGGAATGTAATTCCTACAAATATTATTATTCTCCCAATATTCGTATTGTATGTGATTTTGGTCATGGATTATCTATATTTATACAGATACCATATAAATTTTTAAGTAATTAAAATCACATTTTATATTCTTAATCAATCTATGATTGTCTCTAGGTGAAAGGATGAAGATGAAATTTCAATAGAATTACTTCCATTTTATGGGTATTATTATCTATTCATGAGGGGTAGTTATCTCAAATAGTGGGATATAAACTCAACATTTAAGATATTCCTATTATGTGAGAATATGTTTGTTTATTTCTTGTATAGTTTCCTAGTCTTCCCCCGAATCATGAAGTTGAGTTTTCAATAGAACTCATACCTTCTGTTAAGCCTACTTCAATGAGTCCTTATATAATGTCTCCAATAGAGTTGTTGAAATTAAAATAGAAACTCTATGTGAATAAATAAAATGGATTCATATGTCTATGTGTGCCACCATGGCGTGTACCAATTATTCTTGTAAATAATAAATATGTGACAATACTTCTTTTTCTTGTTTATCAGGAACTTAACAAGATAACTATCAAGAAAAAGTATCTTCTACATTGTGTTGATGAATTATTTGATAAACAAATTTGAGCTCAATACTTTTTAATCATTGAAATTAATTGTAGATATCTTTAATTGAGATACAATAACGAGTATATACCCAAGACAACCTTTTGTATGAGGTCTATTCATTATGAATTTATAGTGATTCTATTTGAACTTACCAATTCCCTCTCTATATTCATGGATATAATTAATAGTGTCTTTAGAGGTTACCTTGATCCATTTTTGGTAGACATTATAGATTATATTCTAATATATTAATAGAGAAAGAAATATTATAAAGTTCATTTGATGATTATACTAAAGAGCGGGATAAACAAAATTTCCATGTTTAGAAAGTGTGAATTTTGGCTATATATAGTATCATTCTTGGGTCATGTGATCACAATAGAGGTTATATTTTTTGGTCCTTATAAGATACAAGTTATTGAATAATGGCCTAGACTAACCATGATGGCTAAAATCCATGGTTTTCTTGGGTTTTATATATACTACTGACGATTTTTTAGAAATATTTCATGACTATAAAATCTAATATATAAGTTGACATAGAAGGGAGATATATTTTTGTGGATAGATGAATGTGAATAAAATTTCAAGGAACTGAAGAGAAGGTAAGTCTATACACTTATGAATACAATACCTTATAATATAGAATGGTCTATGATATACATTTATGAATCAAAGAAGGGACTGGTAATTTTTATTATATTAAATGAGGTGGTGGTATCATATGCCTCATTAAAAATAATTATTTATAATAGAAATTACCCAAACCATGATTTGGAGATAAAAGTGGTAATTTTTGTATTGAATATAAAGAGGAATTTTTTATATGGTGAAAGGTGTGATATATATGATGAACATAAAATCTTGAATTATACATTTGCATGGAAAGATTTTAATATGTTTCAAAGGATATTGTTGGATTTGATTAAATATTATGATCACTCAATACATTACCACCCTGAGAAGGAAAATAAAGTGGTTGAGGCTTTGAGTCAAAAAGATTGTGCTAGTTTCTCTATGATGAGGATTGAAAGAGATACAATACTTATGGACTTTTAGAGGATGGATCTTAAAATCATAAGAAAATAATAAAATCCTACCTTTCTCATATGAATTAAAAACTATAAATTCATGTGAATATTAAAGAGGCATATGAGGAATATGTGGAGTTCAAAAAGAAGGTAAGGATTGTTCCAGAGTTCACCCTTGACTAGTATTGAATGATAAGATTCAAGAATCAAATATGTGACCCTTTAATAACATAATTAAATAAATATACACTTGATGGAGTTCATATCTCATCATTATATATTCATCTTAGAAGAAAAAATATGTTTATAGATATCAAATAGTATTTTTGGTGTGACAATATGAAAAGGGATATTGTATAGTATATATCTTGATTCCTATTATATCATTAAGTTAGCAATAAATTTAATCATTCTAATGATATGTTCTAACCATTAACCATACCATAATTTAAATAATATAACATCGCCATGGATTTCATTATAGGACTCCCCATGACATCTAAAGTCCATAATTCCATTTAGGTTGTAGTCAATCAATTTATGAAGTTAGGACATTTTATTACTATCAGAGAAGATTTATCTCTTAATTATATTGTCAATATATACATTAAATAAGTGTAAAAGTTTCATGGAGTACTTAATTCTATTATTTATGATCAATATATGAGGTTTACCATGAAGTTCTGGAGAAGTCTTTTGCAATACTTAAATATAGAATTGAGCTTTAGCACTGCATATCATCCTTAGAAAGATGATTAGTTTGTGAGGACCATTAAAACCATAAAAGATATACTAATTTAATTCTATATGTATTTTAAATCTGGTTAGTATCAACACCTTACTCTATTTTAATTTTATTATAACAATATCTTTCACTCGAGCATTTAGATGGTTCGTTATGAATAACTCTAGGGAAATAAACTCATAACTCCAACAATATAAGATAAAGTTAGAGAACATAATATATTAAGACCTAATATAGTCAAATAATTGAAATATAATGATATATCTATTCAGTACCATGTCAAAACATATCATAGTTGATAGAAAAGTAATGCTAATAATCATTAATGATATATAAAGTTCGAATTTGGTGATAAAAAATTCCTTAGAATATCTCCATGGAGGATGGTGATGAGATTTGGAAGAAAGGTAAATATAATCCTTAAATGTATCATTCCCTTCAAGATCCTTGATTATAACATGGTGGTAGATTATTTCTAGTCACTTTCACCAAACCTCTCCCAAGTTCATGATATGATCCATATATCACTTTCGAGGAAGTACATACATGATCCTTCACATGTACTACACTCATAGGTTATACTAATTAAGAATTATATTTATTATGAGGAAGAATCAATTGAGGTTATTTATTAAAGATATAAAATGATATAAAACAATACCACTCATCTTGTAATAGTTCTGTGGTGAAACCATAAGTTTATGGAACATATATGGTAACCCGAGGATACGATGAGGTAGAAGTATCCACATTTTTTGTATCTTAGTAATGGAATTTCAAGGGATAAATTCATATAAGGGGGTATAATGTGACACCTCAAGATTTTAAAATACATATTATATTTAATTTTAATTGTTCGATATCTTTCATTACAAGAAACACTGAACTTAAATCAACCATGATATACTGCCAAAATATTATTATTAAATGTGATCGATATTGCATAGTCATTGGATTGGTGGGTATGAATAGAACTAAATAATTTATGAAAAATATGTATAAATATTTTCCTTAATTAAAATATATTTATTAAGTCTTAGTAAATAATTTTTCACATTTAATGATAAGAATAAAATAAGACATTATTTTTCAAGAATTGTATTTTCAAAATTTTGTGTATTTTTATCTAAATAAAATATTTTAATTGCTATAGATAAATGATGATATATATTTATAATATTTATAATATTTATAACCAATGGAATAATCATTTATACATTTAATATTAATTATTTACAGAATAATATAAAAGTATTTGAAGGTAAAAGGAATATTGTTTTAGAAAACTATTTTTATTGTGTCTAGTGTATTTTAACTTAAAAATTTAATAAATAATTGATGATGGGTAATTTAAATTAACTTTTTTGGATAATATATTCATTAATATACATTAACATTCATCTAATGTTTATTAGTATTCATGTAATGAAAAAGATCATTTTTATGCTTAAAAATATATTTTATCTAAAAATGGTTTTTATTCATTTTATGTGAGGATATTAGAATTAATTTTTGTCACTTATATTAATTGAATTTATAAAATAGATAAAATTTTTGGAATTTTCATAATTAATTTTAGGAAATAGGTTCAACTAAATTTTTTCCATAATGAATAGCTACCATGGTAAAAATATTGTTACCATGGTAAGGGATAAAATGGTTAAAAGGGGGTTAACCTAAGAGATAAGGTATAAAATAACATTTAACATGTGCTTAAAAATCATTGGTTGATTGTATTTTGAACTTAACCTTAATATCTTTAAAACTATGAAAATTTAGAGCCACTTAACTTGACTAATACCTATATTATATAATAAGGTTTAAATCATTTATAAGTTTTCCACCTACCTCACATATTAAAGGAAACCTCCTCTTCTCACTTCTCCAAAATACTTGAGAATTATAATTTAGAAAATCTCTACCCACATCTCTTCAAAACTTTCCTCGCTACATCCTATAGGTTTTGGTATAACTAAAAGACCATCACAAGAAGGCCTAAGGTGTAAGATAATAGAAGATAGATGAAGAAGAGGTAATTATATTTACCAATATATTTCATGTTTATTTATCCCTTAACCACCTCTAAATATTCTATAACTATATTAACATGATTAAACAAGTATATTTACTATACTTATATGTTGTTATTTTAATTTTACAACCATTTTATATAAAAACTTGTACCTTATTCAACCCATAAATAAGTGATTTATAATAGGGGTTTCACTTTATTATATTTCTAGGATATTTTTTATATATACTTTTAGAGAATTAAGAAAAAAATTATATAAAAATGGATTTCTCAACCCAATGTAAATTATTCACACAAAATGTGTTTTTTATAAATACACACTTGTTTTATTCAAGATAACTGCCATAACTAGAACTCTGAATTTATTAACATTTCTAATCATCCTTAATCCATATAAAAACCCATTTGAAAACCTGGGATGAGGAGAAAAATATCCATAAGGGACATAAAATAAAATAAACCCATTATTTAATTTTTAAACCTTAAAATATAGAAGATAGTAATCTTGTTTCATTATAAACATTTCAAATAGTATACAAATTTAAATTTCCCTAAAAATTAATTAATTTCTTAATATATTTCATGAAACATTTCATATGAAATCATAAATCAAAAATCATAATCATAAGGGTTTATTGGAAATCATGAAATACCATGAATATACTTTCTTTAAAAATTTTCCTTTTACCTTTATTTCAAAAAAATCATAAATATTCTTTAATAACATAAGCTCATTTTCTCACCGTTTGTAATAATAGATTACATTTATAACCATTGAAATCATATATTATAGTTACCTTGTGAATTTATCCTTACATTCAACTTTACAAGAGCCTTTACAATATAATCACATAACTAGATAATTACCATATCTCTTAGAAGCAACCTATCAGTAGTAAAATCTATCACTATACCCAATGCATTAGAGAGTTATATCAGGCTCTTCCATTATTCATATATAATTTCAAACAACCATATCATGAATAAAACACATATATGTTTCAATTTAATTATAAACCTCATTTTAATAGTAATTCAAGTCCATTATCAATAACATTTTTAGATATCTCATAAATATTAGAAAAAAAATTATTTCCTTAGTAGAAATATAAAATAAAATATTCCTAAAATATTGAGAGAAATAATTTATTTGAAAATAAAAATTAAAACTAGTATATATATCTTGATAATTAATAATTATTATAACAATGGGACGTTTTGATCAAATGGTATATGTTAAAAAATATTTTTTCACTTTTTTAAAAATTCAAAAATAACCCATATAGAAAATGTTGAAAGATTCATTTTTTGTAATTTGTACTGGAAGTAAAAAAGTAAACGAAAATGGAATTTATCAACCTTATAATAATAATTAAGAACATTATTGAAACATTTAAAAGAACCTAAACATGGAATAAAAATAATTGGAATGAAAAAATTTAATATTTTTTAAAGAAAGTCTCTTACCTTAAGCCTCGTCTAGCTTCATATGTCCTCTAACTCCAGAACAATAAAATTATAATAATTTTATAATTGAATAATAAAAATTTTCATGTTAATTTCCTTACTATTATTCCTTTTATTTTATTTTTTATTACCATTACTTATTTATTCACTAAAATAGTTATGTTTACATTGTTAGTTTTGGGGTATTCGATTTACAAACTCAAAACAACATCAGTGTGTCAACTATGGACAAAGGGGTTATGGTTTCATTAACTACAAAATATTAAAAATGTTATAATTAACATATTTATATATTATATACACTTATAAAACTAACCATGAAAGTCAATCATGAAAAATGGACCACATGATTTCATAGAGACGGTAGTACGTATGTACGCATGAACAATGTTTTTGTTTTTCTAATGAGTGGAAAAGAAAAAAATAGATAATATATTAATTTAAAAGAATCATAAATATTTTATAAATTTCATATTTATTCATTAGTTATATACTTATGATCATCCTTATAAGGTACATATGAAAAATGAATCATATCACTTTTTAGAGGTGGTATTCCACAAGTACACATGAGTAACATTATCAATTTTCAATGGATGAAAAGAGTAAGAAGGTAAGTAATATATTACCTTCCTAGAATCATTATAATTTAATAAAAATATTATATATTACATAATTTTATATTTATAAATAGTCTTGGGTTGTGGTGAAATAAAATAAAACTCATCGCTTCGTGGAGGTGGTAATCCATAATTACACACAGGCGATGTTTACATTTCCAACAACATATTAAAATTTTAGTATAGATAATATATTAATGTAATTATTCTATAGTGGTTATAATATATTTTAGTGATGTAGAATAAGAAATAAACTTGACATAGTTCGGTTGGGAATTATACCTCCTCCTTGGATATCTCCCTTCGACTTTCACCTTAAGCATTCTAGGATTGGTATTTTGAGAATACCATGATCTCCAAGAAATGGGTAGGGATGTTGGGGAGAGATTAAGTATATTCTTGGTAGAACTATATTTCTTAAAAAAAATAGGAAGGGAGGATAGGAGGTTACCTTTTATAAGTGTGGGGAGTGTCACACTTGTAATATTTCTAAATTTTTAAATATTATATATATATTAATCATGGTTAAGTGTCTCAAGAAATATCTAGTTTCAAAGTAAATGTGATAAGGTTCAAAACCCAATCATTCAATTAAAAAGAGAAATCAAGATCTTCACGATCACTGATAGGGATAGGGGTGATTTTTTTATCTTCTATTTTTATGTTTTCTTACTTAAGAAACATCTTTCACCTCTAGTTAGTGAGAAATGACTCTGTAGGAAAAAAAACAAAAACAACCATAGGAATTAAATTATTTGAATTTTTAACTACTCAATAAGATTATTTAGTCCTTATAATTATTTTTAAGTAATACAATACCATGTAGACCACTAGAAAATAATTATTTTGGGTGTTATAGTAAGCATGGAATATCTTCCACTTGAGTAGTACTATAGTCTTCATGAAATTTCATTTTCTCCTCACAAATATAATATGATATAATAATTTTTTGTAATAATAATAAAAACGTTCACCAATATTATTCAATATTATAACTATATTTCTTCAAATTTATTCATGCTTTCCTTTTTTCAAGTTTTTCTTATTATGATTTTTTTCTTCTTTATATAGTGGTGAACAAAAATTTATTTATTAAACTTATGAATCATAACTTTTCCATATATTTTCATCAGTCTGATTCACTTAGTCTAATACATTGGTCTGACACCCTTTATCTAGTAGCATGTTTGACCAATACTAGATAATATAAAAATCCAATATGGTATCACTTCGACCGATATCAATAGAATCTTTATTCATGGGATCTTCTCTTTACCCTTCTTGTCCAATATTCTCTTCACCCTATTCATTTGATTCTAGAAGATAGTAATACTATGTATGGTATCGCTTTTTTTTGCTATTATATCTAATTAAATGACACAATATCTCTCTCATACTCTTCCATATCACCTAAAATCTTGATAACTTCGCCCAGTAACAATAATATCAGCAACACTTACATGATACATTTATACCCCTTTATATAGGCAACAACCATCTAAAAATAATTCCAATGTATGAACTTAAAATTCAAACTTCTCACTATATTTTTTAATATCTCGCTCAAAAAATTCTTTTATTAACAACATTAAAACATTTTAAAACCAAGGAACTTTCCTTAAAGATCGATGTGGATGAATTCCTCAAACTTCATAAAATATCTTCCAGAATCATGATCTTACTTCATGATTATCAAAAAAAATAATTTCCAAATCATCAACATCATATTTAATGTCTTTTAAAAAATTATTTATAATAATCCCCAACACTTTTTTAGTTCACCTTAATAGGAACTTCTCTATCTGAAAACCTTGTTATGTTCTTCTTTGTCTGGTCTCCCTCTATCTGATGACATTTGTCCAAAACATAGTGTCTGGTGGATTAGTTAGAAATCCTCTATCTATTATCTCGGTATCCTCTATTTGAATCTCTTTGAATTACATTATTTGATGGTTTATTAAAATGACTTGGATCAAAACTTCTTTCTAATTAACTTTACCTAGAAACTTTTTTTGTTACCTTTAAATGCATTCTTCTATCTGATAAGCTCATGAATTTGAATGTAATTTTATTTCATCCAGAACATCCACAATACTTTATCTTTCTGATGATTCTTCATATATTACATTTTTATAATGACTTTTTAATGAAACCTCAATCCTATAATTTCGAAAATTTCATTCGATAAATTCTTTCTAATGACTCAAAATTATATGTCTGGTCGACTTCACAAAATATTGTTTGGAATACTTGTAATGATCTTTCAGCAGACTTCATACTCCTTTCCATCTGATCCTACTTCATCCAAATCTTCCACAAATATTTTATTTTCTATTTATACAAACATACTTCCTTCAAATAATTCAATCTGGAATCGTTAATACCTTCATATAAACATGATTTTTGAGTACTTTGGATATCAGTAAAGTATCACCTAATTTAACATTACCAAAAATCTATATCTGATAAAAATATAAACATAGTCGGGTAAATATTTATATCTATGCTCTTTCTTATATTGATCCAGTAAACTCTGTCTATTAAACTTAGTTATTTGGATACTCTATTCATTCACCTTTTTAAGGAATGCTCAATAATATTATGTGATTTATGTTAGAAAATAAAATACAACATAGAATAAAACTGTATTTCAACACAACAAAATTATTCTTAATATAAAAACACCTTAAAACCTATTTCCCTCAAAAATATCCCCTATTTGGATTTTGTTAGTTACCAGGGAACATAAATCAATTAAACCTTATAAATCAAGTGGTAGATCACCTATCCAACAATTCTATGACTATGTGAGTAAACTCAGTATAGGAAATTAGAATAATTAAAAAAATACCATATTTTCTATAAATCGGTGATTAATAACCTTTTCTGAAAAAGCATTTCAAATTATTTCATTCAATCTAAAATTCAAAAATGATAAAAAATTTAAAATTTATAAAAAAATCCTGCATCGACTTCAAAAAACTATTAAAATAGTTCACACACACTAAAATCATAGCTTACCCCTTTTAATAACTCCCCCTATATATAGGTTCTCAATTGAAAGTTAAATCACATAGAAATGGATAGATTTATGTTACATTTTTTTATCCTTATTTTAAAACACTATCCAAAGACAAGTTAGATAAGGTAAGGATACCACAAACCTTGTCCTTGAAGAGAGTGAAGTTTTACACCTGTGATAAAACTTATCTCATTAAAGATTTCCTTTGGAGATGGTTTAGTGAATATATCATCGAATTTCATTATTATTGAAAAGAAATCTATCTTTAGTTTATTTCTTTCCACATTCTCTTTGATGAAGTGATATTTAATATCAGTGTGCTTAGATCGATAAAGTTTCACTAGATTCTTAGTGATATTGATAGCACTTTGATTATCATAACACAAGAGAATAAGAAACATCACATCAACCAAAAAATATTTTCGTTGTTTCTTCATTCACATTAGTTATGTTGCAGCTAGAGTGGAAGATACATATTCATATTCTGTAGTTTTAAGGGTTATTGAATTTTTATTCTTTGTATGCTAACTCACATAACTTTCTCCCAAGATGAAAACTATACTAGATGTGAATATTTTTTCCCTAACAAAACAATCCCAATTAGAATTTTTATAACCAAATAGATCAATCTTTCTGATATTATCATATTCTATTGAAAACTCAATATTTCCTTTAATATATCTAAGAATGGTTTTCTCATTCATAATATGAGATTAATTTAGAGATCTTTGAAACTTTTCACAAATAGTAATAGCATACACTATATTTGGAATATATGAAATTATATATAATAGGTTTCCAATAAATTTTCTGAACTCTTTAGGATCAACCTCTTTTCCTTTCCTATAATTTTCTAACTTTTTTTCCATTTAAATGTGTGTCGGATAGGATTTTAATCTTCCATACTGAATTTATTTAAAATTTTATTAGTATATATCTCCTAATATATGAAAATTTACTTCTTTACTTTAGAGATTTTCAAGCTAATAAATTATTTAATTTCAACTAGCATAGAAATTTTGAATAATATCTTCATCTCCTCAACAAAATTTTCACATATTTCTTCGTCATTCACTATAAATATGATATAATCATTATAAAAATGCAATGAGAGAAACCTCTTGATTTTATTTTATGTATATGATACCATTAAATATTCCTTTATTGAAATTAAAATTCTTTAAGCATGAATCCATTTTAAAATACCATTATATCAAAGATTTATTCAACCAATAAAAATCCTTCATTAACTTGAACACATAACATTCATTTTTACCAATTACAAATCCAGATTTTTTTCTTAGTATAAAATTCTTCATCGAGCTCTCCATTAAATAAATATGACTTGACCAACATCTAGAATATCTTATATATTCATTGTGTAGAAATAGAAATCAATATTTTTATGTTTTCAAGTCTAGATACTAGGGAAAAGGTATATTCAACATAAATTACTTCAACTTTTGAGTAGCCTTTACAAAACATGCATTCCTTATTTATTAACACTTTACCTTGTTCATTCCACTTTTTTTAGAAAATACATTTTTTCCAATCACATTGTTATTTTATGGTTTGGTTATAAGTTATCATTTCACATTATTCTCAATATTATTAAATTATTCACTCATGGAATCAATCCACTCTTGATTATTTGAAGCTTATCTAACATCTATTTGTTCAATCTTGGAATATAAAGAAGTATGTGAAACTAACCTAGTTGTTCTTCTAGTTTTAACTCATTTACCTTGATCTCCAATGATGTTTTATAATTACACATTTTTTATCATCTTAGGATGAGATAAAAAAATTCATCACTTGAAATAGTGCAATAATTATATTCATCTTGAATATATTTTATATCTTTACTTATGTTAAAAAAATTGTTTTTTAATAGTAACAACTTCATTTTTACTTTCTCTCATATCTTCAATTGAATATAAAAAATTTCAATTATAATATTATTGCACTTTCACATATATAGATTCAAAAATCATTCATTTTTATTTATTATAGAACATTTATACTATACCATTGTGAGCATATCTAAGGAAGATTTCATAAATACCTCTTTGATTAAACTTCACATGATTTTTACCTTTCACATGGATAATGTAGGGAATTCCATGAACCTTTAGGTATTCGAAACTTGGTGTTTATTTGTAATACATATTGTAATGAGTCATATAAGATTTTGGTGTATAGAAATGGATATTATTAATGTGAATAGATTATCCAACACCTTTCCAAAAAGGTATCATGAATTTCCATGTTTAGTAATTATAGTTCATTCCATATCGACTAAAAATCTATTTCTTCTTTCAGTAAAACTATTCTTTTATAGAGTGTATTGTATAATAAATTCATGAAGAATACCATTCTTTTCAAGATAATATCTAAACTTCTATTTTTTTTATTTTTCACCATTATCAGTTTGAATATTATTTATGAAATAACTACATTATTTTCTAGAATGTATCTTAAAACTATTAAACATTTTGAGAGACTATGACTTATGTTAAAAAAACATAATACATGTTATGTGATTAAAATCATCAATAAATGAAATAATTTAATTATCTTTATTTTTTGTTTTATTTTTCATGGGACCACATGTATTATAATGAATATGCTCCAAGGGTTGAGTTGAATATATTTCATTTTCATATCTACTAAGTTTGTAATCATCCCTTTCTGGAATATGGAATAATATCAATCACTTCTTCTTGTAATGTTAGGAATATCATAAATTATTTATATTTTTTCAGATCCCTCATATTCCTCTAGAACATATTTCCCAAGATTTTATTCCATTTTTTATTTTATTACAACTTTCTAAAATTGTATAAACCTCATGTATCTCCAACTTGAAACAAGTTTCCCTTAATTTATTATCCTCTAATTAAAACTTTCCCATCTTTAACTCAATTAATAAAAAAATATCTTTTAAATAAAACTTTATTTACTTTGTCACATATTTTTTAAATACTTAATAAGTCCTACTTCATTCCAGTAATAAATAAGGGTTTTTTGGATTTTTACATTTATTTTCTAGTGATAACATATCCAACACCTTTTATTTTAAGTAACTCATCATTTCCAAAATTCATCATCCCTTATTTTTTATATTTTGAATTATTCAAAAACATTAAATATTATGCCATTTGTGAATAATACCTATTATCCAATATCCAAGGTCATTATCCTTTTGTAGATATTGGATTATTGTTAACAACTAAGGCTGTTTCCTTGAATTTATATTCCTTAACATGTGGATTTTGAGATTTTTCATATAAAATATTTTGAGATTGTAATATAAAAATACATCCTTTAGCAAGATGTCTAGGATGATTACATCTTTTAAAAATAATTTCTATAGGTTTAAATCTATTTTTATTCTTCAAACTATATTTTTTATATTGCCTTATATGAGTGGGTTGACTCACCCTCAAACTCTAACACCAGTTCTTCCTTTATTTATCATAATTCTCATGATTAAACCATCACATTTTTACCATATTCCCAATGCATCTACAATTTCAAAAGTATACATAGAATTCATATTTTTTTATGTAACTAACATTATGTTCAGAACTGTGTACCTTCTTTCCATTATCTTTCTTACCATCAACCTTAGCTCCATGGTGTGAACCAAAGTTCGGATAGCCACTTGAAAACTTATTCTTCAATATATATTTCTTCTCAAGATTAAAAGAGTCTCCAGTTATAGTAGTTTTTGTTTTATACTTTGATACCTTATAAATTTTAGTATTTTTAACTCTTCTTGTTTTAGTTACATAAATAGTCTTGTTAAATTTATTTTTCTTATGAACATATTAATCCTTTTCTTAACCTATGAGTATGATTTTTTTATTCCTATTTGGTTTAAAATTCTTATAAATTTTACTAACTTCTAAAACTCATTTCTGGATATTTTTAACCTTGATCAACATCAACAAGTTTTTTTTGAAAATGATGAAACTCTTTCTCCTTAAACTTTAATATTTATTAAATCTTAGTGATGATGTTTATCTATTCCTAAAATAACTTCCTTAGGTCATAAATATATTTTAGAAACATGGATTCTTCATCAATAATATATTATTATTTGGTTTTTAAAAAACATTTTTTCTCTAACTTTTTATTATCAATTTCAAGTTTAACAGTCTTTGAGAGACATTCTAGGAATTCTATTTTAACCATAAACTCCATATATGTATCTTATTCTTATTATTTAGAGATATTTATTTCATCACTGGTGAACTTCTCATAATTAAGTTATATAATAAGTAATTTTTTAGGATCATAATCACTAGAGTTATCAATTTCCTCTTCACTATCATCATCTTCTTCACACATAGAAAAAAATCTCTATCTGTATTTAGAGAACTCATTATATTTTCTATATGAATAAGTATATAATTTTTATACATTATTATTAAGATATTTCCTTTATTTTATATCTTATTCATTAATATTTTCATCTTCCTTTAATCTTGGACAATTTACAAAACAAAATATCCAATAGCTCTGTAGCTAAATAAAAATAACGATAACTTTCCTTTTCACTTAATTTTTCCTATTTTTACCTTTATAAAAAATAATGACATGAATTAATCACATTTTTACTAATATTATCTTTAGTTTAGGAGTGAGTATTATATTCCTTACAAACATTTTTACACTTTCCTTTCCTTATATATTTGAAAGATATTTCATGTTCAAACTTTTCTTTTTTCTTGATAGCCTTTTCTATTCTCATTTCATAAATGAAGGTAATTCAATAAAGATCATATAGAGATTGATTTTTAGTATCTATATCTTATAAATATTATATGTTTTAATTTAATTTATATGGAATAATTCTTAGAATATTTTACACAATATCTGAATCTTCTAACTTCTCATTGAAACATCATATAGTGGTTACAATGTAATTAACTTGGGTAAAGAAGTCACCAAAAGATTCATTTTAATACATTTGAATATCTTCATACTTAAATATATAGACTTGTTACTTTTATTTATTTATATTTTATTTCTATAATAAATTTTATTCAACTTATCTCAGATGCCTTTATTTGTTCCAATATCTTTAACACTAAGAAATTAACTTTTGGGAAGTAAGGAGAGTATATCATTCTTGACTCAACCATAATTCTCTGAATTCTAATTATCAAAAGATATTAAGGGATAAACCTTATCAGAAGGAGGTAAAACATCTGTAATAGATTCAATAACTTTATATCCAATGGATATAGGATAAGGTATCTTTCTATCCTATAGATATGATATTGTCTTCAATAAAAAAATAATCCCCATATTGTTCACTAAAAATAGAACATCCATAGGAACCTTCATTTTCATCAAACTAAGAAAAATATTCAACAAAGTAACCTTCACTCTGATACCAATTGAGAATAAAAATATAAATCTATTTTATCACTAAGATAGGGAGGGTTGAATCAATGATCTTCTCTTTTTATGTTTTCTTACTTAAGAAATAACATTCACCTATATTTTTTGAAAAATAACTCTATTAGAAAATGAAAAACAAGTATAACCATAGGAAAATAGTTATTTATAAGTTTTACTACTCAATAATAGTAGTTATTCATTGGTGTAGTTTGTAAGTAATCATAAACCACACAAACCATAATAAAACAATCTATTTAGTGGTTATACTAAGAAAAAAATATCCATCACTTGTGTGTCACTATAGTTATTATAATAGTTAATTTGATCCTTGAATTATAATAATATGATATAACAATGTTTTGTATCAATAATATGAACATTCACCAATAGAATTCAACATTGTCATTATGTTGCTTCATCTTTCTTCATGCTTTCCTCATTTCAAGTTCTTTTTATTCTTCTTCTCTTTCTTCCATATCACCAAGAAAGAATTTCTTTATAAAAATTATTTGATAAAATATATATAATTAGTCTCTTTATTTTAATACACTTGGTCTAATAAAATGGTCCAATAACCTCTGTCTGTCACCTCGTATGACTAAAACCAACTGATAGAAACATTTTTTGGATACCACTTTGAATAATATCAACTAAATTATTATTCCTACAATCTTATATTCACCCTATTTTTCTCACCTTCTCTTTAACATGTTCATCTGATGCCAAAATATATGAATAATTTTTTTGATATCACTACATTTGGTTCTACAGTATCCAATACAATGACATAATATCTCTCTCAGACTCTTCCATCAGAACCTCAAGTCTTCAACACTTCACCCCTTAAAAATAATATCATCAATACTTATGTGATGCATCTATAACCCTTTATATATGCACCAATACTTTGAAAAATAAGGGTGACATGAAAAATTAAAAAACAAACTTTCAACTAAAATTTTGAACATACTTCTAAAAACATTCTTCAATTTACCACATTCAAACTTCTTGAAATATAGGAACTTTCCTTAAATCTCACCATCAATGAATTTTTCATAATTCATAAAATACCTAAAATAATCCTAATCTTCCTTCATTATTATCAAAAAATTTAACACCCAACTAAGAATTATCACATTTTATTTCTTTTTAAATGACTTAATAAAGATCTCTAACACTTTTTATGGTTCATATTCATATGAACTTCTTTGTTCGGTAACCTTGATAGATTCTTCATTGTATGGCTACCCTTTTTCTAATGAAATTTGTTTGAAACATGGTGTATGATGTCTTAATTAGAAATCCTTTAATCAAAAACTTGGAATCATCTATTTGAAGCTTTTTGAGATTTGTTTCCTGATGGTTTTGTCTGATGACTTATCTTGGAAACTTTTATCTGATAAACTTTACTTGGAATCTTCTGTCTATTTCCTTGGTAAATATTCTTATGTATAATGAATTCATAAATGTTCATGTGGATTTATTATATAAAAAACTTTCACAATACATTATCTATCTGATTATTCTTCATATGTTATCTCTTTCCAATGAAATTTTAGGAAACCACTATCTGATCATTCAGAAACTTTCTTCTGATAGAGTTTATTCGATGACTTAGAATTTTTTATCTCATGGACTTTGTAAAACTCTATATGAAGAACTTCAAAAATATAATTTAGTAGAATTTATACTCATTTACATATAATTAAACATCATATATATATTACACAACTATTTTATCTATTTTTTATATAAACTCCATTCATGAAAAAAAAATCTATAATCATGAAGACATTTGTATAAATAGATGTTTGATTACTTTGAAGATCAGTAAAATATTTACATAGTTAACTTTATTGAATTTATATGTCTGATAGAACTATGAACATATTCAAAAAAAGATTTAGAGACATGCTCCAACCAATTACATTAATCTATTAGACTCTTTTGGTGGTACTTGGTCCATTGGACACTCCATCCATTCACCTTTGTAAGGAATTCTCAACAATGTTAAGTGATTTATATTAGACAACATAAAAATGCACAAAATAAAACCTTATTTTAACAAAAATAGATTATTTTTAACATAAAAACACCACAAAAAATCTCATCATTGACATTAATAATAATTAAGATAATGTTTTTATTTTTCTATCACTTAGTTTTTACATTAAATAACATGATTTACCCTTTAACATGGTTTTACATTTTTTTCATACTTACTATTCATAATTAAAAAAATGAAATTGGATTAATTTATAAATTTGAACCTCTTGAATAAAAATATGGAATCCATTTTTAGGATTCAATTTTTATAATGGTTATAAATTAATTTTAATATAAGTGTGAAAATGGAATGAAAAAAAGTTTTTGAAAATTGTATTTTTAAGAAAAAAAATGCCTTATACAAAAATCAACTATAATATTGACTACTATGGAATTTTTTAGATTATTTTTAATAAAATTAATATTTTTATAGTTTTAATGAAAATAAAAAAATAATGACACTTTTAAATTACTTTGTTAAAAGGAATTAAATGATAGCTTTTCAAGAATCGACATTTTTCACTATTCACTCAGAAATCAATCTTATCTGATAAATAAAAAAATAAACCTATGATATATTAAATATTTTGACTAAAAATGAATATATTTTATAAAATTATAATTCTAAAATCAATAAATTTATAATTTAATTAAAACCATGTAATTCACAGAAATAAATTAGTTAAATAAAACTATTCCATTTTTCGATTGAAAAATTATATAAAGTCATTTATAAAACTATTATAAATATGAATAAATAAATTTAATACTTATAAATCATAATATTTATTTATTTTTATTATTACTTGGGTTTTCACATTTTCTATCCCCTTTGTATCTAATGGAAAATAAAGATATTTCTTATGTGTATGTATGGACTACCATCTCTACGAATCGATGTATTTTATTTTTCATCACCGTATCTCATGGAATGTTATATAGTTTTATTTAATGTATATATATTTTGTTTCTAACATAATTATTAATCAATAAATATGTAATCTTATATACCTTATTACTCTTCCTTCTATTGGAAAATGATAACATCGTTCGTTCATATGTGTGGACTACCACCTCTATAAAGCATAATGATTTGTTTTTAATTTATAATTAACATAGATGGTAATTAGGATATATTTAATCAATATATAAGATATTTTTATATTATTATGCTTTTGAAAATATATATTATTATTTTCCTTTCTTTATTTTAATTCATAAGAAAATGAGAACATTATTCGTGCGTACGTACGAACTACTTCCCCATGAAGTGAAGTAATTATTTTTTCATAAAATCTTTATATGAATGGTTATAAAAGTTTATATAATGATTAAATATTATAATTATTACATTATTAGGATTATAGAGATGATAAACCCAAGAAAAATTTACAAGGATTGAAGAGATTGAACTTAAACTTTCATGGGAAACAGAACAATTAACACCTAACTGTCAATTTTAATGAAATATTGTTAATAATTGGGTAAGTATAAATTATAAAAGAATGATTTATTATAATAAAATTATAAATATGGTTCTACTATATATTAATAATAAATAAAAAAATTTCTATAGGAATTTGAGAGCACATACGAAGGAATACGGGACATAAAGTAAGTATTTATGTTACAATCACATATCTTTTTTGGTATTGCCTATGTTAAATTACCAATAAGGAAAATTATATGATAATTATCTTATAAACTCCATATATTTTATTATCATATGTTTATTTTCTTTGTTTTCATATTTACATAAAAATTTTCACAATTAGATACTCAAAGATGCCAAAATAATGTGTTTAATAAAAACCGACATTATTTATACTTTTTGCTTGAGAATAATTCTATTCCATATACATGTTATTAAAAAAAATTATAGAAGTTTTTATATTAAATAAATTTTTTGATAAAGTTAGTTATACTACCTTCTAATTTATTTACAAATTATTGAAATGAATCATTTCAAAAAAAATGTAAGACTCACTTTTAAATTTTTATAAAATTATGAAAATAATGTTTTCTTTTTAACATATAAAGAATGAATGTATTTTAATATATTCATGTAATTCCTTTATCATGAAGATTTTTTTAAAAAAATTGAAGGATTTAAAATGAAAATATTATTCTCATTTTTATGAGAATTTATTTTTGACATGTTACCAAAAAATAGGATTTTTTCTCTTGATTTTCAAAGAATAGTTTAAGTGTTTTCCTAAAATATATTTTTCATATATGCCAATTTCCTTTAAGTATTTTTGTGATTCACTGAGGATATTATATTATGATACCATCCACTTCCTTTTTATAAATGGTTTATTGTGATGATTTTTTAATAAAGTTTCATAAAACTCATTTCTGTCTCATATGTTAATTAAGCTATGAAGGAATGATGAATGCTCTTATGTTCATGTGTTATATATATTAATGGTTTATTATTATGTGATGGGTGGGTTTACTATATCCCTCCAATACATTAGGTAATGTTTTATGTCCTATGATCTCAATGGTTATACAGGTGGTTATCCTAAGCATAAGAGGATATATGGGTATTTATCCCAAGAACAATAAGGTGCACAGGTGGTTAGCCCAAGCCTACTATATGATGAATGTCTTGGTGGGTATCTTTGAAATATAATGTTATAAATTTCTTTTTAGGTATCCTTGACATATTATTTATATGATTATGTTTACACCACATATTATGGCATATTCTAATTCCTATATTATGGTACCTTGAAATATGATTGTTTAATGTTCCTCAATCATTTGACTTATGTATTATGTTATGAAAGAGATTTATGACATGAATCATTAATTTATATTTATTCATTTGGGTATTACCATTATGTACCAATATTATATTCTTATACCCTTTGGAATATCTTATGTTAACTTGTGACCTTTAAATAAATTCATCCTATGTTTACCCTTACTAATAATTTAATATCAAACCTTCTTATGTTTCCATTCCCCTAGGTTATTATGAAGGTTTTCAAGTAAGATGAGTCTTTAAGGGAACCATATGAGAATAATGTATGTGGGGGATGTCAAATATCTTTCATGAAATAAGTTTATTATGTATCTATTCTCCAAAGACACTAAACCTTTATGGTTCTGTGGATTGTATTATATTGATATTTATTGAATAATCATATTAAATGATGTGATATTTATGTATGTAATGATTGGTTCACCTTACAACACCCCCCCCCCACCACCACCACCACTCCACTAGTACCCCTCCTAAGCTGGTAGTGAAGAAAAGGATGGACCTATAATCCAACCTTCAATAGACTAGGGGTTAGATACTAGCACTAAAGGTATAGAATGCATACAAATGGGAGGTAATTGCCCTCATTAAAATATTTAAGGACAAGATATTAGGAAAAAACCACACACAAATACCAAAAAATAGATAATAAACCATACAAATATGTGAATATTATTTCATACATAATAGAAACAATTGGAAAGTACTAAAAAATCCTATGAAGTGATCACGAAACTCAAACAGCTCATAAACAACTATACAGGTATGTAACACCTAGATCAATCACCAACGAGGTCCTACAGACCTAAAAATAGTTTAAATATACTTAGGGTGAGTATATAATTATAATAAATAGGACTATCCCTAGAAAATATTGTAAAAAATTGAATGAAGCATATTAAATCCTATTGAATAAACAAATGAATCCAACTCATTACCTAAACAAGTAAACCTATGTCTCATCGTCACCAAATCTCTCCCAAAAAGTAATGAATACAAGTAAGAATATATATATATATATATATCAAATAATATATGTAAGAAAGGTTCCATGAATCAAATTACCTTCTATTTTCTCACTCTCATTCCCCAATTCAAAACATATTATGTTGTAATCCCTTCCATGTAATAAGTCACCTTTGGTATAGATCAGGATTTGTCCCTCCCTACCCCATTCCCATGTAGGGAACAACATCTCATATTGTAATCAGTCTATGTATCCAGATCATCAACTCATCCTCATCATCTCATCCATAACCAAGTAGTAAGTTTGAAATACCCTATAGTTCATGTATCATGCATTATACCTAAAGACATCACATCCCATGCAAATGCACCTATAGGAAACTATATTCACTATAACCAGAATACAAGTATGTGTTATAACCTTAATCTACTATACCCTAAACATACAAGTATAGTAAAACTAATATCCATCATAACGCATGTATACACATACCCTATACCTTAATCCATTATAGCATGGATACGCCTACATATATGGATATATTTAAAGGAGAGTGAGTAATAGGGATAAGTCATTGTTTTTACCATCACTAACAAAGATGTTGACAAAAACACCCATACCCAAAACATTTGGGAATTAGTGGACCATCCTACTTGAGTGGTGGAGCATATGTAATCAAAAGATATAATAATATAATCATGCATAACCACACTATGTGTAACAACCTATCCTATACCCAACTACAATTATCAAACCATAACACATGTTTGTATTTGGTAAAGGGAGATCTGATTCTTCAATTTTTGAATCTTTATATCCCCACAATTATTGTGCATATTCAAAAACATTTTAAATACCTTTTATCAGAACCATTCCCTAAACTATGGAATGTTATAGGGAACTTTGGATACCAAGTAAGCTATCACAAACTCTCCTCATGGAATAGGGAAAGATCCCTCATTGTTTTTAACCACCATGCCAATGCCTTTAGTGTGGAAAGCTCCATATCACTATTTCATCCTCTCTCTCAATATTGGGCTCACCTCGAGCTCACATGAAACCATTCCCATTTCCTTGGTCATTTCAATTCTCTCCCTTTCCCATAAGAAAATTCAAAATGCCAATAGTGGTGTTATACCTTCCACTATAGATGGTTTCTCCACTATTTTATCACAAGAGAATTATCCAAGGAAAAACACCTTGGGAAACAACATCCCTACGAATTATTTCCCCCATGGTGCACCAATCAATTTACTTCCACCCCAAAATAACCAAGGCCTTATAAAAAACAAAAATGTTTACACCATGCTCACATATCTAAACAAGATTTACCAAATCTCAAACCACACCCACTACCATGTCATGGTGGCCTTAGATATGGACAAAAACTCTACTATCCCCACCAAAATACTTCCAAACTCCCCCTAAACACCTCTTAGACCAGGGAAAACATAAGGGGGTGGGTTAAAAAATAAATACCCTATATCAAATACCTATCAAAAAATTCATATCCTTCATAATTAAAAACCAAACTCAATAAAGAAATAAAGGTGAAAAAAACCACCCCACAAGATACCACTTAAGAATATTTCTATAATAGAAAACCAATAACACATAATGATGAAAATGTGTATAATCCCACAACAACATCAATATTATAAAATAAGAAAAGGATAATAAACAAAGTCAATAATTATCAGACATTAAAACGCTCAAGACACTGTTCCACCACAAGACACAAACCACAAGAATAGAATACCATAAAAACACCACATCTTTATAGTCTTAGAACTTAATATTTCTTTCCTAGAAGTTTACATCATATTAAACTTCCAAACCACTCCAATCAATGACATTAAAAACATTATGAAGGTATAGATGAAGTTATGACACATGAAAGACATCATGAATATGTCTCATCTATGGGGGAAGTGCTAACCAATCTACAACATCCCTAACACACACCAAAAATTCAAAATTTCTAACAAATTATGTAAAAATATTAATACCATGAACCAAAATTCACTACCCAATATGGGGAGACACCTTTAATAGAACATAATATCCAAAATTAAACTCTATTAGTCATCTCCTACGATAAGCATAGGACTTTTGATGATCATATTCCACCCTTATTCACTTGAAGAGAATATTTACCTTCTCTATCATGATATATACCAATTATAATATATGAACAGATAAATCTTGGACCCCTATCTAACAAAAAAAAGTTTGGAAAGGTTATCCATACATTTTTTTGAAATGGAGTCATTTCTATAGTAGAGTAATAAATGTTGTTGTAAGAAAAATCCATCAAGGGTAGGTGAATTACCCATAAACCTCTAAAATAAAGAATAAATGTGTGAAAAATATCCTTTAAATTTTGGGTAGCCTTCTATTTTTGACCATCCATATATATATGAAATGTATTGATAAGACATAACTAGGATCCAAAATCATGATAAAGATCCTTCAAAACCCTAGAGGTAAAACTGGGTTCACTATCTGATATGATCATCTTTAGAACCCTATAAAGCATAACCACATCCTCCTATTACCACCTTGAAACCCCCTCTAATAATCTTGTCTCATTAATCACTAAGAAGTTAGTTGAATTCATTAAGAAATACATAATCAGCCATATATAATCACAACATCCATGAGCTTAAGGAAACATAGTGATGAAATCCATTGAGATGCCATCCCACCTCTACTAGGGGAAATCAAGTGGATGAAGAAACCCACCAGGAACATAGTGCTCAACCTTTAACCTCTAAAAAATATAACATTAAGTAGAAAACTCTATAACTGATCATTTCATTCCAAACCACTAAAATTGAATCACAAGGAAGGATACATCTTTAACACACAAGGATATACCACCAAGGGTGAACTATGGAACTCATGGAGAATCACATCATACATCACCAAAGGAATAAAGATCCTCCCCTAAAACAACACAATATATCATTAATCCTTGGAATATCCCTTGGGATCATCACCAAAAAAACTTGGTATCACTAGAAATAAACCTTGAAATCCCCCAATTGGGAATCCTCTACCTATTATACCTATAATGACTACACTGTCATTTATTAAGGCATGCTATACTAAAAATCACTCCCATATCAAGGTGTATCCTGAAAATCTCCTCCATCACCCTCTAAAAATCCCTAGACTCATGCACAACATCACTATGCAATTTCCATATTAAAGCATCAACCATAACATTATCTTTTCCTATTGTATAGGAAATATCAATGTCATAATCTTACAATAATTTCATCCACATCCATTTTCATAAATCCAAATTTCACAAGGAGAATACATAACTTAAGCTCTTATAATATGTTATAACCACAAATCACTCACCAATGAGGTAATATTTACATAACTTTAGATAAAATACAACCATAATAGGATCAACATCATGGGTGGAATAGTGATATTCATGAGATCATAATATCTAAGATTCATAAGAGATTAATTCTCTCTATTTCATTAGAATTAAACCCAAGATAAGATGAAATGCATCATAATAGACCTAGAACACAATTACCACAATTGAAAATTTATGAAATGAAGCACTTATGAACTTATCCTTAAAAAAATAAAAAGTAAATGAACATTTTTCATCATTCAAAAATGTGTGATCCTTTCTAGTCAAATCTTTCATAAGAGTCACAATATGAGAAAATTTCAGAAAAAACCCATCTGTAATAACCATAAAGACCAGGTAAAATATTTACCTCTGTAATATTCTTTGGAGCTTCTCAAGAAACAATTGAATCAACCTTCCAAGGATCACTGAATACTTATAACACCCTAAGATTTTGGGAAATATATTTTTCAAATTAATTTAATCCTTTTGATATTTTTCATTTCATGCAACACTAAATATATCTTATGTTATAATATAGCACAAATTTATTATTTATTTTTATTCTATAACATTTTAATCTTTCATTATACACTAAACCAAGATAATCTTGTACTACATGCAACACTGACTTGTATTGTGTTGCACACAACAATGAGTTTCTATGAAATAGCATTTTTTTTATTATAATTATTTAAAAAATATAGTTATAAAATAGAATTTAAATGTAGTAACATGAATAGTAATAGGTAATTTTAAAATATAATTTATATTGGTAAAAAATATAGATAATGAAATATATAATTTTGGTAAATTCTTTACATGTTTGAAAATATTATCTTCTCAAATGAACTAATTTTTATGTCCCTTTGTGAATAATAACAAAATTAATTTTAGATTCTTCTAGAAATTGAATTTTACAAAATATTAAATTATTTTTTTATTTTATAATGTCAAAAATATCTTAGGGTGAATTTTTTGGTTTTTTTTTAAACTAAATTTTTGTATTAGTAGTGAAAAATACTGAATTTTAATTTAAGACTTCTTTCTCATATAATTTATTTATATTATTAAATTATATTTTAATTTAGTTTTAAAATGTAATTATAAAAATTTTACAAAAAGTAATCCAATTTAGTTATTTATAACCAATTTCAAATTTAAATTGGATATAAAAATAGTTCAAACTTTTGAACTTTTCTCCTCAAAACTCTGTTGTCTCGCAACGTCTACGAGATTAATTTTAATCCATTTTTTGTGAATTGAATTTGAAAAAAATGGATATAAATATTTGAAATCAGTATGAAATTTTTGAACTATTAAGATCAACTTAATTTTTAACCAAAAATATTTGTAAAAGTAATTAAAGTTAATTACAGCGATTAAGGTATAAATTAGTTTACTTAGGGGTTAAACTTTAATCTTATAGGAAAAAATGACCTATAAACTTGTCTAAAATATATTGGCTACACATATTTCAACAATATTCCAAATTGGTTCAAATTTTATGAGTTATTAGGACACATGTTCATGAAGGTGACCCATATAATAAATTAAGTAAATAAAAAGACAAAAAAAATATACCTTCCTTGCTTTTAATTCCTATAAAGATGTGGAGTATGTAAGATGCTACATAGTTTAGATTATAAACATTATTTTTAAATTTAAATGATTTTTTTATCATGATAATTTAACTTTAATTTTTATAGATGGTATAATTACATTAACCACTTAAGAAATGACAACATAGTGATTATTTATTTCATAATAAAATAAAATAAATGATTCTAAGAACATTAAAAGTAAAGTAAATTTAATGAATTATTGTTATACATTATTTTTCTATATGAATATATCATGTTACATATATATTAACTTAATATATTCAAATTCCATCTTTTTCTTGATATTATAATATTTAAATTGATTTAATAATATTAAAATTTACATTATTATTATTTTATAATAAAGGATATTTTATAAAAATATTTAAAATTTACTAAAAATCATATATTCTAAAAAATATTTTTAAATGTTAAAAAAATTTCAAATATGTTCTATTAATGGAACAATTAATAATTTATAATAAACATATTAACCTTTAAATAGTAAAAACATTGTTAGCACGGTTTGGGTTAAATCAATGTTTTGTGTGTTACATACACTCAATTTAAATTAATTTCCAACACATGTTGGATTTATTTATTTTTAAAAATTATATATAATATTTTTATTTAAGTGGGTATATATTTTATAATAAATATCCCTTTAATTTAGTCTTACTGGTTAAATTACTTAGGATAGAAAATTAGTTACCTTAATAAAAACTGAAATGTTAAAAGTGGGGAAACATAGAAGTTAAGGGGAAAAATATAAAAATGCACTTATTTTTGTGTTTTGGATATTTTATAGACCATAATTACTCTTTAATCCATTATTTTTTCATTTTGGAAGAACATGAGGTAAGGGAGACCTCCCAATATTATTTACTTTTTAGTATTTACAATAATTTCACCCCTCCTTCGCTATAAAAAGGAATTCACTCTTCTCCTTCCCCACGCCTCTCGGGACACTTTGATTCATCCAAACCCTGCCAAAATAAGCTCCCAACTTCTCTCCATTCATATTAGAGGGCTCAATTTTTGTATAAATCCAACCAAGGATGCCCTTTGGTGAAAACTAAAAGGAGTTACCCAAAGAAGAGGTAACATCCTTCCACAATATATTTTTTTTTATTTTCATTATCCACCCCCTAAAAATTATCATTACATGATTAAATAATAAAATTAGTATAATAATTATACTTATATTTTTTTATTTTAAGGGTTAAACCCACACTCACATACACCTCCGTGAAATGGGATATGCAGTCATCGTTTGTGTGTACGGCATACTACCACCTCGCGAACCGAGGTCATTCTTTCTTCCATTACCACCATTCAAGGTTGGGACCAATGATGGAATTTCTATTTTTATATTATATATATGATATTTATGATTTATTTATTCTTCTATAATTATTATATAAAACATACCTTCATGTTTTACATTTTTTGTTTATATGATACATTTTTTTGGACGTGCAGACTACCACCTCCTCAATGTCATGTGATTCGTTCACACTTTACATGGAATGTATTAAGGATGGTTTTAATAAATTTATATGATATATATGAAATTATAATTATACTATAATTATAATTTATATATACATATATCTCATTAATTTCTTTCCTTTAATATGATAAGAAAAAGGAAACAGCATTCATGCGTATGTATAGCCTACCGTCTCCATGAACGGTGTATTCCATTTCATTTTATATATTTTATAGATTATTATAAATATATAAATACTGAATATATATGGTATTTATACCATGTTTTAAATTATTTAATTAAAAAAATTCATGATCTAAGTAAGAGTACCAAGAATAACAAGTCAAATAATGTACGAAAAATAAAGTGGTTATTACCCGAAACATAACATAAACATGGAATTGTTAATGAACGGGTAATATAAGGTCATAATAAAATAATATATGGTATGCTAAATGATAATATGATTATTTATTAGATTTATAATAAACTTATACTTATTTTACATGAGTTTTGAATGTGTACAAAAAAGTAAAAACTTAATGTAAGGGTTTTCTCATCTCACTTTTATTTTTGGGAGACTTTTTCTTTATTTAATAATAATTTTTTTTATAGATTATATACTTCAAATGAATAGATTATATTATTATTATAATTAAATTTATGGTTATTTACATATTCATTTGATGATATTTATTTCATGGGATTTGCAAATCAAAAGTTACCAAATCAGTAAAGTAATTTTGTCTCAATTTTTCTTCTTTGAGACATATGCCTTATTATGCACCTATATTTTTCTATGAGTTTTATATGCTTTAATTTTACATGTTATTTCATGAATATAATTAATTTAATGATATTTTAATATTCATTTAATGTTATTATTTCAATATTATTATGTTCTAAAGTTACCAAAGTGGCAACGGTTTATTTCTACAATCTCATCATTTATCAAGATTATTTACGATTATGCTTCCATTGATGAAATATTATGATCCATATATCAAGAACTTTAATTAATTTTATTATTCTATGTTTATCAATGATATATCCCTGTATTGGTACCATTTTTCCATTCTTTGTTTATTAAGATAATTAAGACTGTTTTTTTAAGAAAATATGACATTATTTCCATATTTGGTCATAACCTTTTTTTATTCAAAAAATAATGTTTTCTAAAAATATTTTCAAAAAAATGTTATTATATGATTTGTAAAATTACTTTTTACCCGTGTTTTACCTTTTTAATAAAAAAATTTCTAATTGTAATATCCTTATCATTTTTCTAATCAATTCACTTTTCCAAACTTTTTATGGTGAAAAAGGAATGTTCAGTATGTATGGATTTACCCATAATAATTTACTTAAAAAATCCTTTTAAAGTTTACAAGGTTATTTTTAAAAGAAACTTTCTTTCCTAATATTCTATAAATTCATTATTTTAATGTGTTTTACAACGAAAAAAAATTTCAAAAAATTTTGGAATGGTTTTTAAACCTTCCTTTATATGTTTTCAAGGTTATTTTCAAAGTAAAATGTTTTCAAAATATTTATGTTTTTAAAAGAGTTTTTAAAAGTGTAAAGTATATTTTCATCAAGAAATGTTTTAAATCATTTTTTATGATTCCTATATATTTTTTCAAAATGGTTTCAAAGAAATTTATTTTGAAAATGTTATATGTTTTAAAAAGTAATTTTCAAAAAAAATTATGTTCCAAGGGATATTTCAAAATACTTCTCCATTTAAGATGTCATCTTATGATTTAGTTTAAGATTTATTGGGGATAAGATCAAAGAATAAAATTCATATTATTTTCTTTAATGATTTATGTTTTTATGGCATGATGTTTATGACACTTTTTTCTCTTCCACGGGTTATATGATTTTGAAACAAGCTTCTTTTAACAGGTTATTATTTGATAAAATAATTATGAAACATGTATATTTTAAATATTTTATTGTGTTATTAAATTTTTATGATACCCATTTGATTTAATGGGTTGTGATATGATGTTTATAAAACCCATCTCTTTTTATGGGTCATGATATGATGAAATTTTTATTATCCTGTGGAATATGTAGGTATGATTTTATTATATGATGGGTGGGACCTATATCTACCTCTAATGAATTGGGTAAAGATTTATATATCATAATATAATGATGGGAAACAATTCTATGAGGTTGATCCATAAGGGTAAATTGGTGTGTCCTGATCTATAATGGGAAACAGCTGTGTCCTAATCCAAAATGGAAAACTAGTGTGTCCTGATTCAAAATGGGAAACATGTGTGTCCTGATCCACTTTATGAAATAGGTGTGTCATTATCTACTATGGGAAATAGGTCTATCCATATCCACTATGGGAAATAGGTGTGTCCCGATCCACTATGGGAAACAAGTGTGTCCTAATCCAAAAAAGGGGTAAAAGTGTGTCCTAATCCACTATATTGATGGTATTTGTAGTTAACCTTGATACATAAAATGGTTTTATATGGTTATTATAGTAACACACTTATATGAAATGATATTATAGTTCATTGTTGATTTATGTTGATTTACCACCCTTATGATTCATGTCTTATGAACTTACAATTTTTATTCCATAACTCTGGATTATGATCTTTGATATGCAGGGAATGATCTTCTAATGTTAAGTTCATGTTATTATAACCTTATGTTCATGTTATAATTATATATCCCCCTTGATTACCCTTACTAAGAATATAAGATCTCCCCTTTCTTATGTTTCATTTCCCTAGGTTATGAAAAATGGTTTTAAGTATAAGTACTAATGGGTAGGACCTTTAAGGGGGATATTGAGGAACTTTCACAAAGTTAGAGGATTATGTTCCCATGTTTCCAAAGACACTAAACTATTATGTTCCTCAGGAATATATTTTGGTAATGTTCTAAATACTAATCTAATGTTTTAATATCCATATATGTTAAGCTTTGGTCTTTATAGTTGGTATCAAAGGAATTTTTTAGTCAACCTTTGGAAACTAGGATGAGAAAACTTTATTAATATCCCTTGGGATATTTATAAGGATATGTTAAGTTATTTCTCTAAGTATATTCCTAAGGTGTTGTATATTTAAAACTAATTTTCATGATTTAGGCATCCTATAAGTAAGTTTTCATGATTATGTGGTTTTCTTCTTTGATAAGTGCTGCTTACACTATGATTTATGTTCTTTTATAATAGCATAACATATAAGTAATTTGGTTCAATTTAAATGTTTTAGATGTGGAATGTGTGGGAATTATACAATTGATGTACCAAGTGGAAATATAATGATGAGAATCAGGAAGGTGGTACGAGTATTGGTTATATTGTTGAATATAAAGGGACTGAAAATGACATGTAAAATGTATGGAATGTTCTTCTAGTATTGTTAACATTAAACATAAGAAGATTTATTAGATTGAGGTTGAGAAACCTTAAGACGTGATTCATATTTCATATTTGTAAAATGGGTTATTAATGAATAGGAAGATGAATCATGGGTAATGTTTTAAGAATAAAGTTGGATAAAATAAGTGTTTATGTTTTGGAATTTAGGGATTATGTTATATAAACCATGAAATATATATGTATTTTCAGTATAAGTTTTTATCAAGGACTTGATATGATGTGTTAAATGGTGTTGATGATAAAGAAAAGTGATTTAATGGAAAGGTTGTAAGAACTCTGTTCTTATCCTTGAGGTACAGGTTTCTTCTTTTCCTTTTTCCTTAAGTGTTTTTGAGAAAATAACGAAAATGGGGAAAAATCCCAAAAAAATTGTGGCAACACGCCGTGTACTTTTCCACATATCGTGTACTTTGGCCGTGTGGGATGAGTATACAGGGCGTGTAAGCCTATCAGTGATGAAGGGTGTAAAAACTAACTGAACGCCATGTACTTAGTATATACACGTTGTGTAATCAATCGGCAAGTGAACAGTAAGGCGGTGGTAGTAGCCACCAGCATAATGATAGTACATGCCATGTACTTAGTATTACACACCGTGTAATCAGTCGGCAGATGAACAAAAAGGCGGTGGAGAGTTTCTGCCAGTGAATATATAAAAATAAAGTACATGTTGTGTACTTGAGATTACACGTTGTGTAGTTATGTTTATTCTATTAAAAATAGGAAATAGCCTCCTCTTTTGGCAGAGGAAGCTTAGGACTAGATGAGAGTCGTGGGAGAGAAGTCTGGAACTTTGAAGACCTCATGACCACACACTGGGACTCTGATTCCCTCGATGTCTATCTCGTTTGAACCGCGTGGGTGATTTATTCTCTCTTCTTGAACCTCTCCTTCCAATTATTTCCCTAAGGGAAGTTATTTTAGTTTTAATGGTTAAATATTTATCCTAGATCTACATCCTTATCAGTTGTTTTGGGAGGCATCATTCACGTATATCAATCAGAGGAGATCGAGGTAGGTGGTTTGGTGTTTATTTCCAACTGATGAGTTGATTTTTTGTAATGTTGTGCTACACGCCCATATTTGGGGTGTCGTATGGCCGAGGCCTTAGCTATTAATATATCTATAATTTCATAGATAATCTAAATGAACATGTATAAAATGCTTTTTGGGATCTTTTCCTTGATCCAGGGCCACCCCAAGGGTGTGTTTCCCTTGTTTAGCTATTTGGCTAGGATACCCGTGGGTATGCCGTAATGATAGCATGTTTTGATTTTTCTTGAGAGGAAACATATTTATTACTTTCTTATGCATTAGGCTCAGACCAGTTACTTTCTTAGCCTAAGGGAATTTTTTTTCTTAGCCTGAGGGTAGTGTTTTCTTTCGCCTGAGGATAAGGTACAGATTTGCCTTATGGCAAGGTATTGATTCACCTAAGGGAAACATTTCTTATGCCTGAGGGAAATATATGGTACTCTTGAGGGCAAGGTTTTGATTATCCTAATGGAAAGGTACTGTTTAGCCTGAGGGAAATGTTCACTTGAATATTCACTATGGTGTTTCTTATGTTATACCTGCCAAGCTAAAGCACGGGCTTGGTATTGTTATTACCTTATATTTGTTAGATAGCATGTTCTAGTTTTTGTTGTGGCACTGTACAGGAGATTTTCAGCCGAGTCCGGGTCTCAGGAACTTATAATTCAATTATATTGAATTGTTAAATGATAATTAAATGGTAATGGAACTAGTAGGAGTAGATGCCTTCGAGTAATTCCTAGCTTACGGCATTTTCTTTATTTCACACTACTGTTGTGCATTTTCACTGTCAGTTAGGCATGGGTCTTTGGTGGTTTCCTACTGGGATTTATTTCTCAAACCCTATTTGAGTCATGTCTTGGTCCAAAATATATTATATTTCTACAGGTGTTGATAAGGGAAAGGGACCCTATATATGTACTTGATTATTGCAGAGGAGTAGGAGATCATGGGACCGAGCTTAGGCTTGTGATGCTGCTGAGTTCCTATTGCACTATTTTAGTTTGTTTTATTGTACTTGGTACTTTGTACTATATTGTATTTGATTTCAGTGTATCCAGTTTTGACTGATTTCTTAGAAATAGGACATATTGCATCATCATATATATATGAATGTTGGTTATCCTTTACTCTAGTATCATTGTCCATTTAGCTTTGAATTGTTTACTGCTTTCACTTTTGGTATGTTTATATTTTTCTGCTATGATACACTTTGAAAAATGAGGTCATAGTTTCCCCACTATCAGACCAAGGCCCTCGCTGCTAGTTGGCAGCCTCGGGCATTTGGGGAAATGCGCTTGAGGTCATGTGGCCAACCGGGTTCGGGGCACCCGTTGTGTGGAACCCGAAACCGGGATGTTACAAAGGTGATATTTTATTAAGGGAAGGTAACCCTTAATGTTTTCAAGATGTATAGAAAATTTTGTTTAGATTTGATGAAGTTATTATTGATTTGGATAAATAAAATTGGATAGTATCTATGACCTTAGAACTAATTAAGGATTTTTTGGAAAAGTGGTTTAAGTTATTATGGATGAAATCTAAAAATTCTTGGATTTAAGCAATATATCCAATAATATTTTGAATAACTAAGCATGCATGTTTTCTAAAATGATTTATAGTAACTTGGGTTATTATCATGTTTCAAGAGAATATATGATGGGGGTATTCACATGTTTGGAATGTGACAACCAAGAGATAATTTATGATATATTTTGGATCAATGTTAAGCTAATTTGGTAACCTCTATTATAAAGTTTTGAATTTTCATCTTTCTAAAGGGTTACAAGGTTGACCATTTATGGAATGGTTTAAGTTAATATTCATATGATTTTTTAGATATTATTGTATTATATATTCATATGTGGATTTATGAGTATTGGAAAACTTATGCTAACATTTTTGATGTGATGATAACTAAAAAACAATGAAATGACTTATCATTCTACATATGGATCTTATGATACAATAGTGCTTCAGAAATAACAAATTAACATTCATTTTTTGAGTAATAGATGATTTGGAAATAGGTCAAGACACAACCAAAGGGTGAGATTATGCTGAAATCATGTAAGTATATATTCTCATGAAAATTATTCAACTATAGGAAAAGGTTCTGGAAATAAAATATCATCCTATTACCATCATTTTTTATGATATTAATGACTTTTTTCATGCTTCTTAAGTTTATGGTTTTTTTATTGTTAACTTTCTCTGGATCACCCAATTTCTTATGATCGTTGATATTTATCAATCAATATGATTATTTATTCTTTTCTTACATGTTAATTTTTAAACTTTTTACCTATGTTCTTCTATATAGAAACCTAGTTATGGGTTATTTTGGGTAACCATTATGTTTCAAACTTCCCCATCTTAAAGGAAGTTTTAGAGTTAATTTTTACAATGTGGGTTTATATGAAAGAAACTTTCAAGTATTAAACCTTTGATAACCTAGAATAATTTCGAGGGAAATATTCATTTTAAGAGGGTAGAATTTCACACTGAGATTTTTGAAATATTTTTTGAATTAATTTATTCCTTTTGATATTTTTCATTTCACACAACACTAAATATATCTTGTGTTATAATAAAGAATCAAGTTATTCTTTCTTTGCATGATACACCATGTTAAACTTTTTTTTATACACTACACCAAGATAATATTTTGCTACCACTATAAAAAAATAACTGCTTAGCGGTGGTTTATTAGTGGTGGTTCTAGTAACTTCCATGAATTACATCCAGTTAAAAAAAATATAATATAATGGAGGTTTGATCAAACTACTTCTATATTTTTATTATTTTAACAATTAGTGGTAGTTTTTATTAAACTGACAGAATTTTTTTTTTAAAAACCCTAATAATTCCGCCTCCCTCGCTCCCTCAGTGCAAACCTGGCCCCTTTCCACCCACACTCTCCCTCGACCTCCTCTCCCTTCCTCGGTGGTGACCCCAACCTCGTGACCCTCATTCCCCCCACCCCTCTGACCTACCTCCTTCCTTCTCAATAGAGACCCTAACCCCCACGACACCCCCCCCCTATGACCTCGACCCTTGTGATCACCCCCCCCCCCCCTCTAACCTCCCTCTCCCCAGCTCATGGTTCTTCTCCTCATCGACAATGTAGAACCCCCCCCCCCATATCTCTGACCTCCCTCTCCTCGACTTGGTTCCCCTCCTCAGTGGAGATGGAGACCCCTCCCCGGCCTCCCTCTCCCTGGCTCGGATCCCCACCTCAGTGGAAATGTAGACCCCCCCTAAAGGTTTCATCATAATCACCTTATTTTTATATTTATTATCATTTCATGGATAATCATGGGTGATAGAAAGAGTATATAATTTGTTTTTAATTCATTAAACAGTAATGTATATATGTAATTTTGGTTTATAATGTGTTATTGTTATTTTTCTATTATTTATTTAGAGTTATAATAATCATTAGTTTTGGTTATGTTGTATTACATTAAAATAAATAAATTTTGTTACTATAAAAGTCAGTTTTTGAATCTTGATCATTAATAATTTCATGGTTTGTATTTAATATTAATGAATTCCAATTTGTTTCATATATGTTAATGCCTTTATTTTATGATATATGCATACTTGAGACTATTTTCCAACTCATTTATAGTTGATGGTGGGGTATGGGGTCACACATGGTTTCATCAACAACCCTGGAAAGGTCTCTAAGGATAAAGGCCTTGAAAATGAGATATTAACCTCTTTTTAAATTTATTAGAATGATTTATATTTTATAAATATGTGAGAAATCATTTAGTTTAATAAAATATATAAAATAATGATAGAGTGGTTAGGGTTAAGTTTTATATACATGATAATAAATTCTTGGTTATGGTAACTGGAACATCCAACATAGTTTCATTGATTTTATTTTAACTAACATGGTTTTTAAGAGCACAAATTATAGTGTGTAGTTTGTTTTTTTGTCAAATGAATAGTTTTTTATCATTTTATTTGACAATAAAAATACTTATTATTCAAATTTATATTAAAATCATGTTTTTTATGTTTATCTCAAATTGAAGGAACATCTGATTTGATGTTATGTGAATAGAGTTGATTTATATAATTCATGGAACAACATGAAGTCACACTAAACCAATTAAATAGAATATAGAGATATAGAGTTTAATATATTCGATATTCATGACATATCATGATATCTAAATAAACTATACTTTGTGTTCATGTTTTTAAATGGGTGTTATTGGTCTTAGTTAGATCATGGTAAATAGTTTGTACATTGCTCAATGTAGCTAGTTTTTTAATGGAATGAAGCCTCATTAGTTACAATACTAGGGTATAATACACCATTATATTTTTCTCCCATAAAAATAATATCATCAACATATAAAATATCAAAAATTGATATATATTTATCATCTTTAATGTAGAGGTTGTTGTCCAAAATTCCATCATTAAATATTAATTATTTAAAGCATGTATTTAACATAAAATATCATGCTCTTGAGTCTTATCCTAAACCTTATAGATCATTGTTTAACCTAAAAAATTAATTTTATCTTTACTAATAAATACACTTCACCTTCCAACTCCCAATTTAGGAAGAAAAATTTGATATCTTTTATAATATTCATGAGTTTCCTTAATGCATAAATGTGGTGGTCATCTAATTTATGTCATTATTCATATATGTTTGTGAGAAATAATAATTTATTTGATTCATGTTTTTATATAATAAGTTTAGTAATAAAAATTTCATTATTTTATTCAACCCATTTTCCTTTATAGTTGTTATGAAAGAAATAATGGTGAAGTTTGGTGATATTTAATTTTGATTGTACCTGTTTCATTAAACATTTATATCTGTATATCTTAATGTATAGGGAGAATAAAATCCAATACCAATGGATAAAATTTGGATTAATTTACCTAAAAACACACCTCAATATTCCAAAGGTTTATAATAATATTTATATTATGAAATTTAAAACCGATCAGTGGATGGTACAATAAAATTAATGTGTCCTGATTGTAAATTCAAGTGATGGTTGAATAGAAACGAATTATATGAGCATTTGGTATTGAAAAATTTTACTACTTGATATGTATTTTGGAATTAGAATGGTGAATCAAATGTTATGGAAATTGAAAATAATGACAATATTGTCAATGAAACACAAAGTGACCCAATAGAATAGAATTTAGTTCAAAATTTTTTAAATGACGCATTTGCAAAGAACGCATACAACATCCATTAACTAACATGAAAATTTTATATACAAAACATACATTTTGATTCATATTGATCACATTTTTGTCATATTTATGTGTGTTTTATTTCTACACGTGAAAAATTAATTATAGATCATTATCTGTATGTTTGAAAACAATATGAGTTTGTCTGCTCATTTTTTTACTCATTAAACACTTTTGAAAGGTACAAGAGCCTTTAAAATAAGTTTCAAGGGGAAAAACCTAGAAATAAATTTTTTATTTCCTTTAAATCATGGGAAAATGAATATGTATTTAATTTTGAAATGTAGGATCTAACAGAACATCATTTCAAATTATGGTTTACCTGTTATGGTTATAAATTCATTTTCAGTGTTTTAAAACACTAAAACATGTGTAGGGTGGTCTAAACCATAGAAAGAGACCTCATATTGATGTAAAATCATGGAAAAATCACCTATGAGTTTTTTTACATGTATTCATAGACAACATGTCAATCTGACATGAAGTGTGGGTAGAATTACTCGGTATACAATTTTGAAAGCTATAAAATCCATTAAAAAGGTTCCATAGGGTCAAAACAAGGAAAAAAGACGTCGGATTTCCCTAAAATCATGGGACCATGACCTTCGATTTAATTTTGAAATGTAGGAACCAACAGAATGTCATTTTGAATTATGTTTTTTCCATTATGGATGTAAATGCTTTTTTGGGGTTTTAAAACACTAAAACATGTGTGGAATGGTCTAAACCATAGAAAATGAACTCATATTGATGTGAAATCATGGGAAAACCACTGATGAGTTTTTTTTATGTGTAAATATAGAAAAAACATAAATACGATCTGCGGTGTGGCTATAATTACATGGTATACACTTATGAAAGGTACAAAAGCCTTTAAAAACAAGTGTCGAGGGGTCCGAACTAAGAAAAAAAATTCATATTTCCCTAAAATAATGATACAATGACCATATATTTAATTTATAAATGTATGAACTAACTAAATTTCATTCTGAATTATGGTTTTCTCATTATGGCCCTAAATGTTGTTTTATTGTTTCAAAAACCTAAAACATGCATGGAATGGTATAAACCATATAAAATGACCTATGATTGATGTGAAATCAAGGAAAATCCACCTATGAGTTGTCTTTGATGTGTAAACGTAGAAAAACATTAATATGATGTGTGGTGTGATCAGAATTACTCAGTATACACTTATAAAAGGTACAGAGTCCTTTAAAAACAACTATCAGAATAAAAACTAGGAAAACAATGTCAGATTACCTTGAAATCATGGAAAAATAACTATATATTTAACTAATAAATATAGGAACTGATAGGACCTCATTATGAATTATGGTTTTCCCATTACAGACGTAAACAAGTTTTTAGTGTTTTAAAACACTAAAATGGACATGGAATGATTAAAACCATAGAAAATGACCTCATATTGATTTGAAATCATGGGAAACCCATCACTGAGCTGTTTTTGAAATGTATGAACAGACAACATGTCAATATGACAAGTATTATGGTCATAATCACTCATTATAAACATCAAAAAGGTACAAAATCCTTTGAAAACAAGTATCGGGGGGTCAAAACTAGGAAAACGACATCAGATTGCCCCGAAATCACAAGAAAAAAATTTATATTTAATTATGAAATATAGGAACCAATGGTTTTTCATTCTGAATTATGGTTTCCCATTATAGCTGTAAACATTTTTTTAGTGTTTTAAAACACTAAAATGTGTGTGGAATGGTCAAAACCATAGAAAATGACCTCATATTGATTTGAAATAATGGAACAACCACTGCTGAGTTGTTTTTTGATGTGCACATGTAGACAACATGTTAATCTAACATGTGTTCTTGTCAAAATTACTTGATATACATTTCTAAAAGGTTAAAAAGCTATTAAAAACAGGTATTTAGGGTCAAAACCAATAAAATGATGTTGAATTGCCTTGAAATAATGGGACAATGACCATAGGTTTAATTTTGAAATGTAGGAACTGAATTCATGTCATTCAGAAATACGGTTTTCCTGTTATGGTCGTAAATGTGTTTTTTGTGTTTTAAAATTCTAAAACGTGTTTAAAATAGTCAAAACCATAGGAAACAACCTCATATTGATGTGAAATCACAAAAAAATCACCATTGAGTCTTTTTTAACATCTACACATAGAAAACCCATCAATCTGATGTATGGTGTGGTCATAATTACTCGGTATACACTTATAAAATGTACATAAGACTTTAAAAACAAGTTTGGTGGGTCAAAACAAGTAAAAAGATGTTGGGTTGCCCTAAAATCATTTTCTAATGACCATAAATTTAATTATGAAATGTAGGAACTGAGAGGATGTCATTTCGAATTAAGGTTTTCTTGTTATGGACATAAACATATTTTTAGTATTTTAAAACACTAAAATTTGTGTAGACTGGTCAAAGACATAAAAATGGCATCATATTGATGTGAAATCAAAGTAAAACCACCACTGAGTTGTTTTTTGATGTGTACGCATAGACAACATGTCAATCTGGTGTGCGGTGTAGTCATAATTACACGATATACACTTCTAAAAGGTATAAAAGACTTTAAAAACAAGTGTTGTGGGGGTCAAAGCATAGAAAACATTATTGTATTCCCCTAAAATCATGGGACAGTGACCATAGGTTTAATTGTGAAATGTAGTAACTAATGGCATGTCATTCTGAAATATTTTTTCCCGTTATGGATGTAAACATTTTTTTAGTGTTTTAAAATAAGAAAACATGTGTGGAATGGTAAAAATCATGAAAAACAACATCATATTGATGTATAGTCATGGAGAAACCACTGATTGAGTTTTTTTACATGTTCTCATAGACAACATGTCAATATGATGTGCGATGTGGTCAGAATTATTTGGTTTCCACTTCTAAAAAGTATAAACTCCTTTAAAAACATGTGTTGAGGGGTCAAAACTAGGAAAAAGATATCATATTACCCTAAAATCATGGTACAATGACCATAGACTTAATTATGAATTTTAGGAACCTATAGAACATCATTCTGAATTACAGTTTTCCTGTGATGGTCATAAATGATTTTTAGTGTTTTAAAACACTAAAAAGTACATGGAACGATCAAAACATTATAAAACGACCTATGATTTATGTGAAATCATGGGAAAACCACCACCGAGTTGTTTTTAATATATACGCATAGATAACACATCAATATGACATGTGGTGTGCTCGTAATTACTTGGTATACACTTCTAAAAGGTATAAACCCCTTTAAAAACAAGGTTCAGAGGGTTAAAACTAGGAAAATGATATTGTATTTCCCTAAAATCATGGTACAACAATCATATATTTAATTGTGAAATGTATGAATCGACACCACATCATTATGAATTATGGCTTTCCCATTATGGCCGAAAATGTGTTTTTAGTAGTTTAAAACACTAAAACATGAATGGAATGATCAAAAAAATAGAAACCAACCTTAGATTGATGTGAAATCATGGAATAAACACCGCTAAGTTGTTTTAGAAATACAGGACATGTTTTGATATAAAAATCTTTAAAATTTGTTTATTAAGTATATTTTAAGCACACCGGACATCGCTTTAAAAATAAATTAGAATATTTACTTATCCATTTTAAGTTTGAACTATTGAATCTTATCTAAAATAGGTATGTTTATGTTTTCAAAGTTTTTTGAATTATATATTATTTGTTTTATGTTAAAATGTCTTCTTTTTTATTAACAAAATAACAAATTTTATGTGTAGCATTCTAAATATATTCTGTGTCATTTTTCTTTCGTATTTACTTTATTAAATGTTCTGGTTTTTATTGTAGGTGAAATATATTGACACTAGGTAGAAGTTTGACCATTCCAATCTATGAAATCCTTCAGAACACAGTCGTTATGGTTCTTAGTTTCCATGGTATGTTAAAATTTTATCAATTATTCTACTGTAATTTTGATTTATTATGTGTAGTTTTAATTTTTGTTTTAATTTTTGTTTTATTTTTTTTTTATAGTTTGTGAGATGACGTGGTTGGTTTCATTTTAGGAGATGATGTGGAGGCATACAAATTTAGTGGAGGTCATGACATAGATCTATATTGGGAAAGGGTTGTTGTTGGATATATTTTATATGTATATTTACAGATGTATGGGTTGACTGAGATTGAGGTTATGATGAGTGCATGTTTTGTATATAATTGTGGATGTATATATTTATAATGGGTTTATCATATATTTATGTTTTATTTTATTACATGTAAGTTTTTTTATATTTATAGTTTTTTATTAAAAAAAATTAAAAAAAAAAGAATTTTGATTTTGAGGCGGTTTAAGTAACCACCGCTAAATACATTACATAAAATATGTTTAGAGGCAATTACAGTTCACCGCCGCTAAAATTTTTTGAAATATTTTATTTTATTTTATTTATATTTCCCCCTATATATTTTTTTATGAAATAAATGTCGCTAAATAAAGAAGTAACTACCTCTAAATTCTCCAAAAATGAAACTTAACAAAAGTGTTGCTAAATTAAAAAAAATCCATTAAATGACTAGCAATCATGAAATAAATTGTAGTTTTAATAACCACTACTAAAATATTTGGAAGTGTTTTAAACCACTACTAGTTCATGAAAAAAATGTTGCTACTACCTCTTTTGTAGTGTATAAGCAACACTAATTTGGCTTGTGTAACACGCAACACTAATTTTCTATGAAACAAAATTTTATTATTCTAATCATTTAAATGAGATAGTAATAATATAGTTGTTAAAATTATTAACATTAGTAGTAATAAATAATTTTAAAATATTATTTAAAATAGTAAAAAATATTGATAATAAAACATATAATTTTGTTAGTCTTTATATGTTTGAAAATACTATATTCTCAATTGAACTTATTTTTATGTCCTACTGTGAACAAGAATAAAATTAATTTTAGAAACTTTTAGAAATTTAATTTTATGAATTGAATTAATTTTTGATTTCAGAATTTAAAAAATATTTTATGGTGAATTTTTGGGTTTTTCTCAAAAAGTTCATTTTTGGATGAATAGTGAAAAATACTGAATTTTAATTCAAAACTGATTTTTCATTTAATTTATTTATATTTTTAAATTATATTTTAATTTGGTTTTTAAGTTTAATTATATATATTTTACATCAATTAATAAAATTTAGTTCATTAGAACCAATTTTACATTGAAATTGGATATAAAAACAGTTCAAACTTTTGAAGTTTTCATTTTAAAAACCCATTGCCTCACAGTGTCTGTGAGATTAATTTTAAATTAATTCTATCCAATTATGTTAATTAAATTTGGAAAATTGGATATAATTATTTATAATCAATATTTAATTTTGTTCTAATAATATCAACTTAATTTTTTACCAAAAACAATAGTGAAAGTAATTAAAATTAATTACAGTGATTAAGGTAACAATTAGTTTACTTAGTGGTTAAAATTTAATCTTAAAGGGAAACATGACATAGAACCTTGTACAAAATATATTGGATACCCATATTTAGACCATATCCTATATTTTTTGTGAATTTTATGATTTATCATAACAAATTTTCATGAAATTGACCCATATAAGAAGTTAAGTAAAGAAAAGGACAAAAAAATGTACCTTCCTTTCATTTTATTCCTATAAAGCTTTAGATTATGGAAAAAGATACATAGTTTCAGTTATAAACATTATTTTTAATTTTTAATTAGTTATTTTATCATGATAATTTAACTATAATTTCTATAGATGGTATAATTATATTAAACGCTTAAGAAACACCAACACGGTGATTATTTAGTTCATAATTAAATAAAATAAATGATGCTAAAAACATTAAAAGTGAAGTAAATTTAATTAATTATTGTGTTACGTTATTTTTTTTAGATTAATATATAATGTTATACAATTTTTAACTTAATATATTCAAATTAAATCTTTTTCATGATATTTTAAAATTTAAATTAAATAAATAATGTCAAAATTGACATTAATGTTATTTTATAATAAATGATATTTTTTAAAAATATTTAAAATTTAATAAAAATATTATATCCTGAAAAATTATTTTCAAATGTTAATAAATATATAATATGGTCTTTTAATGTACCAATTGAACATTTATAATGAACAAATTGACTTTTAAATAGTAAAAACATTATTAGCACGGTTTAGATTAAAGCAGTACTTTTTCATGTTACATGCACTCGTTTTAAATTAATTTCCAACACATGTGGGATTTTTATTTTTGTAAATTATATATCATAATTATAATTTTTTGTTTTATATTTTATAATAAATCTCACATTAATTTAGTCTTAATGGTTGAATTACTTAGGTTAAAAACCCGTTACCTTAATAAAAACCAAAAAGATGAAAGTGGGGAAACTTAGAAGTTTAGGAACAAAATTATAAAAATGCACTTATTTTTATGTGGTGGAGGTTTTTATAAACCATAATTACCCTTTAATATATTGTTTTTTTCATTTTTAAAGAACACAAGGTAAGTTATACCTCCTAATAGTGTTTACCTATTGGTATTTACATGAATGCCACCCCTCCTCCTCTATAAAATGGAATTCACTCTTCCCCTTCCTCACACCTCTCACGCCACTTTTCATCATACAAAACCTACCCAAATAAGATAAAAAATTCTCTCCATTAATCCTATAGGACTTAATTTTGTAATAAATCTAACAAATTATTCCCTTTGGTGCAAACAAAAAAGGAGTTATCCATGAAGAGGTAACATCCTTCCACAAGCTCTTTGGTTTTATTTTCATTATCCACCCCCTAAAATATTCTCATTCCATTCTTACATAATAAAATCAGTATCCTAAATATAGTGAGATTTTTTTATATTAATATTTTTACCAACACTCACACACAATTCCATCAAATGGGATACACAATCATCGTTCGTGTGTATGGAAAACTACCGCCTCACGAACCAATGTCATTCGTTCTTCCATTTCCACCTTTCAAGGTTATGAATAATGGTGTAATTTATGTTTTTATATACTATATATGATATTTATGATTTATTTATGATTCTAATATTATTATATAAAATATAACTTCATGATTTGTATTTTTTGTAAATATCATAACTTCATTTGTGGGTATGTAGACTATCACCTCCTCAAAGCAATGTGATTCATTCACACTTTACATAAAATGTATTACGGATGGGTTTAATAGACTTATATGATATATATGACATAATAATTATACTATAATGATAATATATATATGTGTGTGTGTGTGTGTGTGTTTTTTACTTTCTTTCTTTTAGTATGATGAGAAAATGGAAACATCATTCATGCATACGTACGACTTACCATCTCCATAAATAGTGTATTATATTTGATATTTATATATTTTATATATTATTATAAATATTTATATACTGAATATATATGCTATTTATACCATGTTTTAAATTCTTTAAATAAACAAATCATGATCTATATAATATTACCAAGAATAACAAGTCAAATAATGTATGAAATACAAAGTGGTTATTACCCAAAACATAACCTAAACATGGAATTTTTAATAAATGTGTAATATAAGGTCAAAATAAAATAATATATGGTATTATATATAATAATATGTTTATTTTTTAGATTTATAATAAACTTATATTAATTAGACAAGAGTTTTGAACATGTACAAAGAAATTCAAGACTTAAGGTAAGGGTTTTCTCGTCTCACTTTTATTTTTGTGAGACTTATGATGTATTCATCACTAATCTATTTTGTGTGGTTTATATACTTCCAATGATTATATTGTATTATTATTATACTTATATTTATTCATATTTACATATCAATTTTATGATCATTCTTTCATGGTTTTTACGGTTCAAAAGTTACCAAATCGATAAAGTAAATTTGTCTCAATTTTCCTTCTTTGAGACACATTCCATGTTATGAACCTATATTTTTCTATGAGGTATATATAATTCCCTTTGAAATTTTATATAATTAATCTCACTCTTTTAAGGATATTTTAATATTCATGTAATTCTACTTTTTCCATTGTATTATGATTCAAAGTTACCAAAGTTGTAACAATTTACTACTATAATCTCATCGTTTATCAAGATTGTTTATGATTATGCTTCCATTTATGAAATATTATGATCCATATATTAATAAATATCATAAATTTTCATATCCTCTAGTTATCCATTATATATCCCTATATTGGTACCATTTTTTCACTCTTTTCTCTCTAAGATAATTAAGAAATAATTTTTATGAAAATTCAACTTTATTTCTCGGTTCGGTTTGAAATTTGTTTTATTCACAAAACCATGTTTTCTAAAAAAAATTCAAAAAATGTTTTAATATTATGTGTAAAGAAAATTTTTACTCTTTTTTTACCTTTTTAATAAAAAAAGTTTTTAAAAGGAATCTTCTTGTCTTTTTCCTATCAAGGAACTTTTCTAACCTTTTTACAGTGAAAAGGGAATGTTCAACATGTATGGATTTACTCACTATTGTAGTGTCCCGATTTAGGAGCCCCTCCACTGGTGCCCCGTACCTGGTTCGTCACATGACCTCAAGCGCGTTTTCCCAAATGCCAGAGGCTGCTGACTAGCAGCGAGGGCCTTGGTGAGTCGGTGGGGAAACTATGCCCTCATTCGGTAAGGTATACAAGATAAGGAAACAAAAATAAACATCAGAAGTAGTAAACAACATGCATAACATCAGAAACCAGACAGCGGAAGCAATGTAGATATATAACTATGATGAAAATAATGCAGCGGGTATAAGTATCTAAGGAAAGCAGCAAACACAACAATGTGCTGGAATACAACTGAAACCAAGTGAAAAAGAAAAAAAAAAGAATCTCCTCAGCATCGCGAGACACAGCTTGGTCCCATGCTCCCCAGCTCATGGTGCAATCAAGGTTTTGAAGTAGAAGGGTTCTTCCCTTATCTATACCAGCAGCAACATAGTCTACTTGGGCCCAAAAGCATGGCCCAAACAGGGTGTGAGATACAATCCCAGTAGGAAATCACCCAAATATTTGTGCCTAACAGTCAATGAATACATGGCAGTAAATAAACAAGAAGCAGTAAATAGGAAAGTACAAGCAGCTACAATCCACAGTTCTAACAAGTAAAGTACACAAGTAAGCAACCAGCAACAAGAAGAAAACAGGAGACCCTCTGGGTAGCTCTCACATCCTAACCCCTATGGTTCAACCTCTAAGTACTAGCAACCCTATGTGAGGCACACACAGTCTCACCCCTCTGGTTCAGCTACGTAATTAAGCAGACTCTCTGGGGAAGCACTCACTGTCAATTCCCTCTATAGTCTCGTATCATGATAAAGGCTCTCTAGGGAAGCACTCAATATCAATTCCCCATGTGGCCCACATCGTGGATCTACAGACTCTCTAGGGAAGCACTCAATGTCAATTCCCCCTATAGTCTCGCATCGTAACTAAAAGACACTCTGGAGAAGCCCTTCCGTCAATTCTCCCTTTGTTCTACTACTCTGGGTTCTCACAGTCCTGAGTATAACTAAACATGCTCAACGCGTGTGTATCGTCCAAGTAAACCTCAAGAACTAATTGGATATCAACTAAGGCTCAACATCATATCAAAAGAGACAGTTCCACTATACTACAACAAGGTATGGAAACTAACAAAATGCCCAACAGGCAAAACAAGCATGGAAAAGCAACCTGAGCACAAAATAAATTACTCTAATCACAAGCAATAACCTCTACTAAAGCAATCAAGCATAGCAGTCAAGTAACAAGGGCAATACAGGAAACATGCAATACCCCATTCAAGGGTATTGGTGGAAATTTCACAAAATACTCATCAACTTTCTACAGAAATGAACAAACCACCTACCTAGATCTGAGGAGAACGATATACGTGAACCTCGATGACAGATTCCTCTTAGAACAACGTAGATCTGAGAAAACGCACAAAACGTTCATCCCAAGATAACTTGGAAATGAGGAGGAATAAAGAAACAAGGATAAGGAAGAATGAAGAACTCACCGCTGCGATTCCAACGCAATCGACCGTTCTTGAATCGGAGAACGGACGGAGATTCGGGAGCTCGGAGAAGATTCGGTTGTACGGTCGCTTCCGGGCGGACGAAATATGGAGAATAAGACGAATATGGGGGTTAGACGCAACCCCGGTCTATTTAATGGAAAAAAAGTACACAACATGTACTTTTTGAGTACACGGCGTGTACTTCGAATTTTCCATACTCTGAAATAACCGGCCTCCACCTCATCCTTACACACCGTGTGTGTGTGGCCTGGACATGGCCAGAACACGACTTCGGGCTGGAGAAGAGTACACGACGTGTACTTAGAAAGTACACGGCGTGTACTTCAGAAATTTCCAGAAAATTCATTTTTCTCAAAAACTCCAGAAAAAGGAAAAAACGTACCTAAAAAGAAGATCCGGGTTCTTACAAACTTCCCCCCTTAAATAAATTTGTCCCCGAATTTCCCTAACGAGTCAGAGAAGAAGAAACCCCAAATAGCTCCGGCCATTGCGATCGTACATCAGCCTCCCTCTCCAAGGTATCGTCCTGTACTCGCCCGTGCTGCCATAGCACTCGTACCAGAGGAACAGACCGCTCGTGGAGAACCTTCGTACTACGATTGAAAATCTGGATAGGATGCTCCTCGAACAACGCATCTGCTTCAAGCTCGACTTCCTCGGGCTGAAAGATGTGAGATGGGTCTAAAAAGTAACGTCGGAGTTGAGAGACGTGGAAGACGTCGTGCATGGCCCGATACCTCTAATGTAGCTACAACTGATAGGCGACCGGCCCCACTCTCTCCAAGACCTCAAACGGCCCGACGTACCGTAGTGAAAGCTTACCCTGTCTCTGAATCCTTTTGTGTCCCAACCTCGGTGCGACACGTAGGAAAACCTGATCACCGACCCCAAACTCCAGAGGTCATCTCCGCTGATCAGCATAAGACTTCTGTTGAGACTGCGCTCTAGCCATCCTCTTTTGAATCATCTCTATCTGCTCTTAAGTCTCCTAAACAAGACGAGGTCCCAGCAAAGCTACCTCTCCTACCTGCAGCCAACATAAGGGTGATCGGCATGGCCTACCGTACAAAGCCTCATATGGTTCCATCTGAATGGTATCTTGGAAACTGTTGTTGTAGGAAAACTCTACCAGAGGAATATGCTTCTCCCAAGAACCGCCAAAGTCAAGGATGAAATCTCGAAACATATCCTCAAACACCTGGATTGTGCGCTCGGACTGGCTATCAGTCTGGGGATGGTATGATGTACTCAAAAGTACCTGTGTACCCAAGGCCTTCTGAAGTCCCTGCCAGAACCGAGAGGTAAAGCGCGCATATCTGTCTGAAACAATAGAGCACGGAACTCCATGCAGAAGAACGATCTCTTTGATGTAAATTCATCCCAGATCATCGACACTGAAGGTCTCCTTGATCGGCAAGAATTGATCAACCTTCGTAAGTCTGTCGATGACAACCCAAACAGCATCGTTCCCTCAGGGTGATCTCGGCAACCCGATCACGAAGTCCATCGCAACATCATTCCACTTCCACTCTGTAATGGGTAACTACTGTAAAAGGCCAGTTGGTCGCTGATGCTATGCTTTCACCTGCTAAAAAGTAGAACATCTCATGAAAAAACCAGAAACATCCTTCTTCATACCTAGCCACCAGTACTGGAGATGAAGATCCCGATACATCTTGGTGACGCCAGGATGAACTGCCCAAACTGAGGAATGAAAATCCCGCATCAACACCTCACATATGTATGCTAGCACCCATACGCATCCTTGGAAACTCAAGATCTCATCCTCGCCCACTGTCCATCCAGGAAGAGGGTCCCCTCCTAACACACTCTCCAGCAGGACTAAGCCTTCTGATTCTGATAGCTGCCTCATCCGTACCCGATCAAGTAGCATGGAGGTAATAGCTACAGAAGATAGAAAGGTCTATCCTCATCTGTCGTGCACCTCCAGATGCATCTCATAGAACATAGTCATTAGTTTCCACTCACTACTGGCCTCTTGAACTGCCTGAATCTGAGTTCTCCTGCTCAACACATCTTCCATGGCGTTGCCCTTTCCCAGCGTATAGGAAAGCTCTAAGTCAAAAGACTATAGATACTCGACCCACCTGTGCTGCCTCATATTCAGATCACGCTGAGTGAAGATATACTTGAGACTCTTGTGGTTAGTGAAGACCACAAAGTTCTCTCCCAGAAGATAGTGTCTCCAATAGCGTAAGGCATGAACAACAGCTGCCAAATCTAGATCGTGCGTAGGGTAGTTCCTCTCATGTGGCCTCAACTGTCGAGACCCATACACAACGAATCCATCTACTTGCATAACCACAGCTCCCAGCCCGATACCCAAAGAATCATAGTAAACAGTGTAGCTCTTGCCTGGCTCTGGAAAGACTAGTATCGGTGCTGACGTCAACCTCCCTTTAAGCTCCTGAAAGGATGACTCACAAAAATCTGACCATAAGAACTTCGCCCCATTCTTAGTCAGACCTGTCAAAGGTGCTTCTAGACGAGAAAAGTCCTTAATTAAGCGTATGTAGTATCTAGCCAGCCCTAGGGAGCTCTGTACCTCAAAAAAGTTCTTCGGCTGCTCCTAGGAAACTACAGCTCTCACTTTCTCTGGGTCCATAGATACTCCTACCTCTGAGATGACGTGATCCAAGAAGTGAATCTAATCCATCCAGAAGTGGAACTTCGAGAGTTTAGCATAAAGCCGATGCTCCCTCAGTGTACTCAAGAAGATATCAAGATGGGTGGCATGGTCATGTCGAGTGTGAGAGTAAACCAAGATATCATCCATGAAGACCACAATGAAGGAATCCAAGTAAGGATGGAACACTCGGTTCATCAGTTCCATGAAAACTGCAGGTGTGTTCGTGAGACCGAACGGCATGACTGTATACTCGTATAGACCATACCTTCTCTTGAAGGCTTTTAGAGGTATATTTGATGGTCTAACGTGTAACTGTTGATTACCGGACCTTAAGTCGATCTTCGAGAACACCCGGTCTCCTCAAAGCTGATCAAAGAGGTCATCAATCCGTGGAAAGGGATATCGGTTCTTGACCATCAACTGGTTCAGCTTCCGATAATCCACACAAACCCGAAGGGTACCGTCTGCCTTCTTCGCAAACAGAACAGGCGAACCCCAAGGAGAAGTACTGGGTTGGATGAAACCCTTAGACTGTAGCTCCTCCAACTGCTTCTTGAGCTCCTAAAACTCAGGTGTGGCCATCCTATATGGAGTAATGTACACCGGTGCCGCTTCTGGCACGATATCAATAGAGAATTATACCTCACACTCTGGAGGAAAACCTGAAAAGTCCTCTGGAAAGACATCCCTGAAGCGATCCACCACTGGAGAAAATTCCAACTGTGGAGTCCCCTAATCATCCAGGTAAAGGCTAGAAATCTGGGTCGTCACTCCTCCTAGCCCAAGATGATCGAGTCCCACCCGACTCGCCCGAACGTCCCATTCGCCTCTATGAAGGAAAGATTCACCTTCTAGTGAAATGAAACTGACTCTGCGGCGATAACAGTCAATGACTGCCTGGAAGAGAATCAACCAGTCCATGCTGAGAATGAAATCATATCCTGTCATCTCTGGGACATAGAGATCCCATAAGAAGTGATACCCTGCAACCTCGAGAGGGCACTCTCTACACTGGCATGCACTAGATGTCCTCATTCCCAAAGGTGTGTCTAGTGTTAATGAGTCGGCAGAAGAAAAGATGCAGAGTCCAAGGCTCTCCACAATGGCAACAGAGATAAAACTATTCATAGAACCAGTATCGAAAAGGGCTGAAGATAAAACTGAGGCTACTAAAATCGTACCTCGAAGAGTAGAAGGGTCGGGATCCTTCTCATGATAAGTCTGCTCCACGGTGAAAGACTGGCCCGTACCGTGGCCCTGCACCCCTGACTGACCACTCTAAGCTGAACCTCCCTGCTGGTACTGAGGAACTGGTGGCTGACTGCCACGGCCTCGACCTCCACCTCGGCCCGAACGGCTGGAAGAACTCCAGTTTCCCGACTGGTGAGAAACTGGTGGGGCTGATCCTGATCAAGGAGTCGTGGAAGAACCCAGGTCACCAGCTGTTGGTGAGAAAACCTGGCAGAAACGCTGAAGGTGACCCATCTTGCCGCAAGATCGGCATTCCACGGGGTATCTCTGGCACTGCGGCCTCGTGTGCCCTGTCCGGCCACACTGGTATCATGTCACCTGGCTTCCTGATGATGCGTCTCTCTTCCTCGAATCCCCATGTGTAGTCTCCCTATGGCGCTTCTTGCTTTCATCTGAAGGAAGGCTAACTCTGGAAGCAGAACCGCCCTGGATCGCAACTCCAGAGTCTCTCATATTGCACTCCGCAATCAGTGCCTAGTTGACTATGGAAGTAATGGAAGTCAGCTGGAATATTTTCACCTGCGAGCGAATCTCCCTCCTGAGTCCATCCTCAAACTTCCTCACCAATAACACCCCACTCCCATCCCAAAGGGGTGTAAAATGATGCAGCTTAGTGAAACGAGAGGAATACTCCATGACAGATAGAGTACCCTGCTCTAAGCTCATGAACTCCCGGGCTTGATCGGCCCTCAGGGTATCCAGGTATAAGTAGTCATAGAACACGCACTGGAACTCCTCCCAACCCATAGCCTGCTGCTGACCCGCCTGTGAGATCACGTCCCACCACCTCTTAGTGGAGTCTCGGAGCATGTAGGTGGCGAGCTTGACCCGCCTCTCTAGAGGAATCTCCAGATGCTCGAAGATAGTCATCATGGCTTCCAGCCATGACTCTGCAGCCTGAGGTCCTCCCTCCCCCGAGAACGTGGGAGGATGCTGCTGCTAGAAAACCCACGTCGAATCTTCCATAGACGAGGCAGGAGGCGGTGCTCCCTGGAAGGCCTGCATCATCCTCATGAAACATTCCTTGAACTGCGCATTAGCGCCCGTGACTGGTACAACAACCGGTGCCAAGGCTAGCTCGGCTGGGGGATCGACAGGAAGTCCTTGATCAGCCCTGTCTGGCGTTTGATCATTGTCTGACGACAGACTTATGACCGGAGGATGTCTCGGAGGCATAGATCTGAAAGATCAAAAGCACACATTAGATCAGGAAAACAAGGACAGAGAACACTAGAGTACAAAATGGGAACAGGGGAAGAAAAACACACAAGATTTCAAAACACGACTACACGGCGTGTATAAAACTACACGGCGTGTCTTCTTAACCCACTGACATGGGTGTTTACTCTCATCTTACAAGTCGTGTACACTTCAAACTACATGGTGTGTTGACCCCCACACATGGCATGTACTTGAAAACTATTCCCCTGCCCGAGTCTCCTTACACGTCTAACCCACACGGTCTGACTCAACCCGAGACTACATGGTGTGTTCGAAACAAACACGGCGTGCACTAGACAAGGCTTCGGCGGTCCGTGTTGTTGAGTACACGGCTGGACCTTAAACGGCGTTCTCCGAACAAACACGGCGTGTATAGGAAAAGGTGACATCGTCCCGTGTTGGTCGTGAAACGGCCAGGTAACTGGACAAGACTACACGGCATGTTCCGAACAAACACGGCGTGTGGAAAAGAAGGTCACGTTGGCCCGGGTTGTTCGTGACACGGTCGGGTACCTGGACAGGACTACACATCATGTTCCCTATGGACACGGAGTGTGGAAAAGAAGGTCGCGTCGGCCCGTGTTGTTCTTGATACGGCCGGGTACCTGGACAGGACAACACGGCATGTTCCCTATGGACACAGCGTGTTCTACCCGAGCTCCCCCGGCCCGTGTTGTTAGTGACACGGCCGCGTACACGGATTAGAACTCACACGGCGTGTACCAATGGTACACGGCGTGTTCCCGAAGTTACTCCCACGACACCGTGTTCTGCTCACATGGTCAGTGACATAGCCTGAAAACTACACGGCGTGTATCCAAAAAGTACACGCCGTGTATTCTGGTTTTTTCTGGGCAGTAGCTCAGAAACTGCGTAGAATTCTGGAAACACTTAAAACAAGGGAAAAAGTCCCAAATTCCGATCCGTGAGGGGACATAACACCTAAAGAACCAAAATTTGGCGTTCATTTTAAGCAAGGAACAAAACAAAAGTTTTCTATCATAACAGCAGAGAATCTATCAAGCATCTATCACAACAGCATGCATAATCTACACAGAGCCTATCACAACAGCATGCAATCGCTAATGCACCCTAGATGGCATGGAAAGAATGCATGAAATGTGATTTCTACAAGTTCCTATATGATGCATGAGATGGAATACCCTCATCTCATTGGGTTGTGACAGAAATAGAACCGAAATATCAAAACAATAACCGCACAAGTCATGTGAATCACTCTAAGTGAAATCAGATCAACTATAAAATCCCAAAACTAGAAAACTGCAATTAACGAGGTAGTATGGATTTTCCATGTACACAGGTTAGCTACTCCCGAGCACAGCTTAATGCCAAGTACTGAATCTATCCTATCCCTGGATAAAGTCTCCAAGCAGTAAGTCGAGAGAAAATAACTCCTCTGAAACCACTTTGTAAAGTCCTGAGTCCGGAGCCCCTCCACTGGTGCCCCGTACCCAGTTCATCACATGACCTTAAGCGCGTTTCCCCAAATGCCAGAGGCTGCTGACTAGAAGCGAGGGCCTTGGTGATTCGGTGGGGAAACTATGCCCTTTGGTAAGGTATACAAGATAAATAAACAACAATAAACAGCGGAAGAAGTAAACAACATGCATAACATTAGAAACCAGACAATGGAAGCAATGTAGATATATAACTATGATGACAATGATGCAGTAGGTATAAGTATCTAAGGAAAGAATCAAACACAACAACGTGTTGGAATACAACTGAAACCAAGTGCAAAATAAAAAAAAGGAAGCTCCTCAGCATCGCAAGCCACAGCTCAGTCCCATGCTCCCCAGCTCCTGGTGCAATCAAGATCCTGAAGTAGAAGGGTGCTTGCCCTTATCTATACATACAGCAACATAGTATGCTTGGGCCCAAAAGCATGGCCCAAACAGGGTGTGAGATATAATCCCAGTAGGCAATCACCCAAAGATTTGTGCCTAACAGTCAATGAATACATTTTAGTAAATAAACAAGAAGTAGTAAACAGGAAAGCACAAGCAGCTACAATCCACAGTTCTAACAAGTAAAGTGCACAATTAAGAAACCAGCAACAAGAAGAAAATAGGTGACCCTCTGGGTAGCTCTCACATCCTAACCCCTATGGTTCAACCTCTAAGTACTAGAAACCCTATGGGAGGCACACACAGTCTCACCCCTCTGGTCCATCTATGTAATTAAGCAGACTCTCTGGGGAAGCACTCACCGTCAATTCCCCCTATAGTCTCGTATCGTTCTAAAGGCTCTCTGAGGAAGCACTCAATGTCAATTCCCTCTGTGGACTACATCGTGTATCTACAGACTCTCTGGGAAAGCACTCAACATCAATTCCCCCTATAGTCTCACATCGTAATTAAAAGACACTCTGGAGAAGCCCTTCCGTCAATTCTCCCTTTGGTCTACTACTCTAGGTTCTCACAGTCCTGAGTATAACTAAACATTCTCAGCACGTGTGTATCGTCCAAGTAAACCTCAAGAACTACTTGGCTATCAACTAAGGCTCAACAGAATATCAAAAGAGACAGTTCCACTATCCTACAACAAGGTATGGAAACTAGAAAAACGCCCAACAGGCAAAACAAGCATGGTAAAGCAACCTAAGCACAAAATAAATTACTCTAATCACAAGAAATAACATCTACTAAAGCAATCAAGAAAAGAAGGAAAGTAACAAGGGAAAAACAAGAAACACGTAATACCCCTTTCAAGGGTATTGGTGGAAATTTCACAATATACTCATCAAACTTCTACAGAAAGGCACAAACCACCTACCTCGATCTGAGGAGATCGATATACATGAACCTCGACGACAGATTCCTCTTAGAACAATGTATATCTGAGAAAATTCACAAAAAGTCTATCCCATGATAACTTGGAAACAAGGAGGAATCAAGAAACAAGGCTAAGGCAGAAGGAAGAACTCACCGCTTCAATTCCAACGCAATCGACCGTGCTTGAATCGGAGAACGGATGGCGAGGCGGGATCTCGGAGAAGATTTGGCCATATGGTCGCTTCTGGGTGGACGAAATCTGGAGAAGAAGACGAATATGGGGGTTAGATGCGACCCCGGTCCGTTTAATAAAAAAAAAGTACACGGTGTGTACTTTTTGAGTACACAGCGTGTACTTCAAATTTTTCATACTCTGAAATAATCGGCCTCCACCTCAGCCTTACACACCATGTGTGTGGCCCGGACATGACCAGCACATGGCTTCATGCCGAAGAAGAGTACACGGTGTGTACTCAGAAAGTACACGGTGTGTACTTCTGAAATTTCCAGAAAATTCATTTTTCTCAAAAACTCCAGAAAAAGGAAAAAACGTACCTGAAAAGAAGATCTGGGTTCTTACAACTATAATTTCCTTAAATCTTCCTTTTAAAGTTTATAAGGATATTAAGTAATTTTTTTTCCTAATATTATAGATATTATTTGTTTTAAGGTGAATTTTATATAAAAAAAATTCAAAAAAAATTACGGTTTCCAAAGCATCCATTATATTTTTTCAAGGTTATTTTCAAAGGAAAATATTTTCAAAATGTTTATGTTTCAAAAAGTGTTTTTCAAAGCGAAGAGGATATTTGCCTCAAAAAATATTTTAAACTATTTTCATGATTCCTATATATGTTTTCAAAGTGGTTTCAAAGAAAAGTATTCTGAAAATATTACATGTTTTAAAAAGTTATTTTCAATGAAAAGTTATGTTCCAAGTGATATTTAAAAATTGTTCTCTATCTAATATGTCATCCTCTGATGTGGTTTAAGACTTATTAGGGACATAATATAATAATAATAATCATATTATTTCTTTAATGGTTTATGTTTTAATGGAATGATGTTTATGACACACATTTCTCTTCCATATGTTATATGATTTTGAAACCATCTTCTTTTCACAAGTTATGTTTTGATGAAATAATTATGAAACCTATCTATTTTCAATAGGTTATGATGTGATGAAATGTTTATGATACCCATTTCATTTCATGGGTTATTATATGATTTTTATAAATCCCATAATATTTTATGGGTCATGATATGATGAAGGTTTTATTATCTTGTGAAATATGTATGTATGATTTTATTATATTACAGGTGGGACATATATCTCCCTCTAATTCATTGGGTAAAGATTTATATATCATGAGATAATGATGGGAAACAAGTCAACATGATTGATCCAAAATGGGGAACATGTGTGTCTTAATCCATAATGGGAAGTAGGTGTGTCCTGATCCAAAATGGGAAACAGGTGTGTCCTGATCCAAAATGGGAAACAGGTGTGTCCTGATCCACTATAGGAAACAAGTGTGTCCTGATCCACTATGGTAAATAGGTGTGTTCTAATCCACTATGGGAAACATGTGTGTTCAGGTCCACTATGTGATACAAGTGTGTCCATATCCAAAAATGGTAAACAGGTGTGTCCTGATCCACTATGTTGATGGTCTTGGTAGTTAACTATGACACATGAAATAATTTTCTATAGTTATGATAGTTCCATGCTTATATTACATGATATTATCATTCATGGTTGATTTATGATGATTTATATCTCTTATTATTCATGTATTGTGAACTTACAATAATTATACTGTTACTCTTGATTATTATCTTTGATATATAGGGTATGTTCTTCTAATATTAAGATCATGTTCTCATACCCTTATGCTCATGTAATGCTTAAATATCTCCCTTATTTACCCTTAATGAGCATATGAGGCCACCCATTTCTTCTGTTTTCTTTCCCTGGGTTATGAAGAAAGTTTTTAAGTAGGATTACTAAAGTTTAAGATCGTTAAGGGAGATGTGGAAGATCTTTCTCCAATTTAAAAGATTATGTTTCCAAGTTTTCAAAGAAAATTAACTATTATGGTTCATGGGCATGTATTTTTGTAACGTGCTAAATATTAATCTAAAATTATTTAATATCCATGTATGTTAATATTGTGTTTCTATACTAATCTACACTAAGATGCAATATATCCTAAGAAATAGACCTCACAAACCCAAAACTCACACATTGACAACTTCCTAAATAATTGATGATGATTATGAACTCCCAAAATAGCTCATAGATGATCTGTATTCTCCTCCTCTAACACCATAAACATAATGATCTGTTTTATAAAATCTACCATAAATCCATCAAGATACTCATGGAACATAAAATTAATCAGTATCATGAATATAATTGGAGCATTCATAACACACACAAAAACATTATAATGAACTCATAATGACCATAATATCATCTAAAAATAATCTTTAGAATATCCTCATCCTTCACTCAAATTTGATGACATCCTAAACATAAATTAATATTAAAAAAACTAGCTAGTTCCCATCAGTTGTTCTAATAAATTGTCAATCTATGTGGGAGGGTAGAATTTATTAATGGTCACATGGTTCAAGGAATGATAATCGATACACAAACACATACCACTATCTTCCTTATTCACATATAGACCTAGAGTACCCCATGGAAACACACTAGGATGACTAAAACCTCTCTTTAGAAGATCATAAATCTGAATCCATAACTCATGTAACTTAAAAGGGGTTATCTTATATAGATATATAGATATCGAATTCATGCATGGTTATAAATATATCCTTGTCTCAATCTCACATCTAGAGGGTAGTGTCTTAATCTCTTATGGAAATACATTAGGGTACTCTTCTATAACCCTTCTAAACACCACTATTAATACTCTATGGAACTTAACATATGCTTGACCATTGAAAATGATAGGGTCTCAACACACCTTTGATCCATCTTAGGGTAATTATCACCAATAAACACCACATGTTCTCCTTCATAATAATAGAATATAATGCTCCTCCTATATCAATTCACAATATCCTTTACCAAATATAACCAATCCATGTCGAGAATGATATTGTATGGTTGTATTGGTGACCATAGAAAATATCCCCAAGAGATATGTTACCCTAGAATAAACTCATAAACTCTACACACATCATACAAACTAGATCAACCTCCAACTGGCATATTCAATACCAAGGGCACTGGAAGCCTCTCCATCTCAAGTCTGAAAGTGTGGGATAGGGTTCGTGGAATGAAAGAGTGTGTATTTTTCAAATAAAATAAGTCATACACCCATGTAGAATATGATAATGTAATACCTTTCAGGATATTTGGATCACCTAGTATGGGAAACTCTAATTTATACATCTGACCATGTATAGCTTTATGAACTCTCCAGCTTGGGTGGCGATCACATTCATATCTATTCTCTACTCCCTATCCCTAAGGAAGAGGGGTGTCATAAGGATATCCTCTTCCTACCTCATTCCCTATCTTCTATTAAAAACCTTGATATATCATCTACTTTTTTTCCTCAAAGGGTATCATTTCAATGGATGATCTTGAAGAAGGCCACAAACTCCACACTAAATACCAAGGAAGGTCAAACACTCACACCTCTTATGTCCATAAAATACACAACAATAGAAAATCATGACTAACCTACTAGAAAAGGTCTTATAACTGAAAAACTCAATGAAATAAGAAGAGAAATGATGGGACCAAATCACTATTATCTAAAAATTATTCTTACTTGGAAACTGAGGACTTATGGATACAACTCTACTCAGTATATAATCTTGAAGACTCTCTTTCCATGATGATTTGGTCTTTTCTAGCACCATTTTGACAACCTACACCCTCACCATCACCTCGAGATATATCAAAAACATAAATGGGGTGAAGTGGTGTTGAATCTATGGTTATAAATCATCCTCAAAATCCATCTCCCTAGCCTCATCATTTGGAATAATGTTTGAAGTATAACATATGAGGTTCTTATATCAGATATTGATCACCAGTATGCTAGAAGTACTCTAGATGAGGGTAATAATCTATTGTCAACAAACCGCCTTCTTGATTGAAGAAAGAAATTTGGCCTGAAATTGATCATGGAACTTCTCCCATATACTTTAAACTCCTTACAATATTTAAGGAATAAGAACTTCCACTACCGAGTTTCTCCGCTTAGCATCATCACATCCAATGAAACCCAATGGTCTTTCCAGTAATGGATTAAACTGAAGGAAATATACACCTCTATCAATGAAGCATCAGCCTCATTATATTAAATTTTTCCCTCATAATTATTTATACCCTAATGATAAAACTCTTTGAGTGCTCTCCTATAATATCCATTATTATCCTCAACTCTATGGCGATTTTTTGGAACATCCTATTGAAAAACATCAGCATGAACCTGACAAGGAAACTAACCTAGATCCATTCCTATAAAATAACAAACAAAATAGAATCCTAAAACGATACCTTTATTCAAATAATCTTCAATTATATCCTAATTACCATTTTCTAAAAAATTAAAACACAATCATATATAATCATGATGCATGATCCTTTCTTAGGTATCTACCCTATAAGAAGAATTACTTCATTTATAATTTTTATTAAAGTTGGATTTCATTACATCAGATCATAGGGGGGCCTAAATACATTTTTTCTATTAGGTATCCCTTATTTATATCACATACTAAGTCCTAATGATACTATTTTCTAGAAAACTCATGCATCATCACCAGTTCCTATCTCCAATCTCTATTGTATCTCTCAATGATCAGATGTGATACCACTCAATCATGAACCCCACCCCACCCCCCCATCCACTATTACCCCTCCTAGTCTAGTAGTAAATAGAGGTATGATCATTTAATCCTTCCACCAATAGAACATGGGTTGGTGAGTAGCATCGAGTGGATATAATGAATAAAAATTGAATGCATTACCGTCCTCATAAAGTTTAATATCAATAGATAAGATGAGATCCAACCACCAATACCAAAACATAGATAATAAAACATACCATTATATGAATATAATTTCATATATAATATAAATAGTTTTAAATTACCAAACAATCCAAGGCATCCACCATGAAACTCTAACAGATCCTAAACAACTCCACAAACTATAAACGCCTAACATGATCACCAACTAGTTCATGTGGACACAAAAATAGTTTATATATACATAGGGTGAGAATATACGCATATTCAATAGTATCATCCCTATATCCTCTCATATAAATGTGAAGGAATCATATTAAATCCCAGTGAATAAACAAATGAAATGAACACTTTACCTAAATAGGTAAAAATATATCACATCCTTACCAAAGATCGCTCACCAATTAATGCATACAATTAATAATAGCCATATCAAAATATATATTTAAGAAAGGTTTACCACATAAACATCTCTACTATTTTTTCACTCTCACACCCCATTCCCAAAAATCTTGTTCGATAATCCCTTTCATGTATCAAGTCACCTCTGATATGGGTTGATCCTCGACCCCACCTACCATAACCCCATTTAGGTACCAACATATCATGTTGGAATCATTCCATATATCCATATCATCACCTTATCATTATCATATCATATAAAACCAAGTAGTAATTATCAAATCCACTACAGACTATATATTATTCAATATGCATCAAGCCATCACAACCCATGAAAATGTGACTATATGAAATGGTAGTCACTATAGTCGGAATACAAGTATGTGTTATAACTTTCAGAAACTTCATCCAGTACATAGAAGTATATTAAAATTGTGATCCATCACATACCACATAGAAACATACCCTATACATTAAGGAATCATATCCAAGATATTCCTATACTTCATGATATGTTGAATAGATAGTGGGGAAGAGGGAAAAGCCAACCACCTGTTATCTCATTAACCTAGATGTTTGAGGAAAATACACCTACTTAAAACATTTGGGTGATGGATACCCACCAAACATAGGTGTTTGTGTATATAAAATAAGAAAATGTAAGATTGGTATCGTTCACAACAACACTATGGGAAACTTTCTATCCTTAGACTAAACTACAACTATCGTCCCACATGAGACCATACTATGAAAATTGAGGCATGAGAAACAAGATCACAAACATGAACACAAGCATAAAGATTCGGTATCATTAACTATACATAATAGTAATCATAAATTTTTATTTATTAAATATTATACCCATTAAATTTTTTGGTTTGATCAATTAAATTCATTAAAATACAACATTATTTATAATTCACATTACAAATTCCTAGATTTACAACCCATGATCCTTGGATCATTATGTTTAACTGTCATATAGTTCCATTTAATACTAACAATATCAAAATCCATTCCATGAGTTCATCATTAATTCATTCATCATTCCATAATATGGGTACTCTAGGACTCACCCTAAGCTACCATAAAGAGATACACTCATAGTGTATAATACAACTACAGCATGCAGTTGGGATACACAAATAAACCTTTCAAAGACCATCCATTAAAAGAAGACACTAAGAAACAACCAACAGTAAATCCTTATTATCCACCCATTACAACCATCTTGGTGTTATCCTAGACACTATTCCACATGATTTATTCTATCCCACCATCACTGGAATCAAATAACTATTATAACCTAGTAAATTTATCCCATTCTTCACCAAACATCATGACCATACTAGTTTTACAATAAAAAGGATATCATGGTATATACTATATTAGAGAACACATTCATGGAAAGAAAAGTATTTTTAGAAAAAAGGGGACACCATAGCCATAATACCAATTAATTTGAGCATTTATCAAAAAAATAATGGGATTACTCAACCTTTAACATCATCTCCATCAAACAACCATTTTATTTCCATAATCAATTAACTAGTTCATTATTTTCAGGCCTTAGTAACAAGAAAACTTTCATCAGTAGTTATACAAGCTTATATTCATCCATAATCATGCTTCAAGTAATACCTTCATATTCAATGGTTTTAAAGGAAAACAATATTCAAATTCTCATTCAATTTTAATTAATTATTTAGTTATTACCATATTTAAATAATTTATACAATTTAAAAAATATCAACCATGATAAACAGTAGTGAAAAACACAACATGTAGATATCACGCTATAAAGAAAATCACAATAGGAATCATCAACAAAGAATCAATACAAGCAATCACAACATCCCTTTTGGTTCTTTTTTTTATTATCTTCATTTAGGTTGATTCCATCATTTACCCAAATAATCTAAAATATAATACTTTAAAATTGACACATAAAAAAGGTTAAGTATGTAATACCATTCATTAGTTATAATATCAACATTATTTGAAAAGTAGTAGCTGTAAAATGATCAAAAACCACTATAATCAAAGGAAACCACATCAGAATGTATCTATAGAAAATCACCATAAATCCATGGTTGTAACTAAAGTCTAACTAGAGAAACTCCAAAAAAAATGAACCAATGGAAATAAAGAGATTAAGGGAGAATAATAGAAGATTAGAAGAAAGATTACCTAGATCCATTGGACTTCTATTAGATGATCTGAGGTGATTATACTCTTAAAGGAAGAAGTTATAGTGTAGTGAGTGGGATAGGGAATGACTAAGGTTCAAATAAATAGAATGAAAATCAAACCATGGAATTATTAGACATCTATTTATAAAGGATTCCTAGGATTCCTCCACCTTAGCATATAGGTATTAAAAATTTTTATGGTGTCTTTAGTCAATAGGTAATATTATTTTTTAGTGTTTCAATTAGTATATCCCCTTATTCTCGTATTCATTAAAAAGCATTTTAGAAGCCTTTGACTGACACCATTCCCTGCACCATGTCATGGTGAAGGGAGTTTTGGAAACCTAGAAATACATCATGGACTCTCACCATGGAATAGTGAAATATATATCATTGTTTTGACCCACCACATAATGGACTTCAGTGTGGAAATTCTTAGTTAGTCTTTTCCTCCTATCTCATATTCTCTGCCTCACCTCGACCTCACATTCCACCATTCCCATCGCCCTAAGAATTCCAAACCTCCTCATTTACTATAGGAAAATGTTAGATACCTCCAATGGAATCATGCCTTCCACTATGGAGTGGTGAAACTCCTCAATTATTATATGAGGATCATATAAGGAAAAAAACTTGCAAAATATCATCCCTAGGTGTTTCTTCCCCCATGGAACACCAATCACCACATAACCACCCTAAAATGTTCAAGTCCTTATAAAAATACAACTAACATGGTATGGTGTCCTTATAGATGACCAAAAACCCCACTCTTGTCTATGGAACACATCCAAACTTTCTGTTGACACCTTCGAGTCCTAGGAAAACATAAAGGGGGGTTTAGAAAATCGATCCCTTACATGGTGACTAGAACTAAGTAGGAATATCATATAATATGGGATCTTTAGTCTATAATAACCTACAATAAACACATATCTTATGCATAAGATAACCCAAAATACCAATAGGATATATATAATAAACTAATTTATATACAATACATGAAGGATGAAATGAATAAAAATACAACCCACAAGGTAAATACAAGGGAAATAAAATATCCTAGAAGTATCTAAAATAAGAATCACTTAGAATCTCCTCCACACTACACGTACTCATGGATCACTCTCGAGCAACAATGGTCACGTCTACCATAAAAATCACCATACTCCAAAATTATTCACCAAGAATTAGCTTTGAACAAACCACGCCATCCCCACATCTATACAGCCCATCTATGAACACATGCATCTTATATAAGGACACAACATGTGTGGGTACAAATCCAGTGAAGCATTGATTATAAACATAACTTGCAGGATGATCTAAAACCATAAAGTAATAAGTTAGCTCAACTCCTATTACATGTGGTGAATAAGAGAAAAATGAAGAGGAAAAAACAACCAACAAGTCAACTTGAATCCCCCAATAATAAAGAGTATCTAAATGGATTAAAAGGAAGAATAATTCAATTATACTCGTATGAATAACACACTAGGGAATAAGGTCCCAAATATTTATATGTATCTTAAAATGAATTCTGCATAGAATCCCAAATTCTCATTTGAGTCCAACAATCTTCATAACCAATTCAAGAACACCATGGGGGATTTTTCCCATTAATGGAAGACACCTTGGCTGACAAGTGTACCCTTAATTAGATGATCTTACCTCAATAAACAAGGGGATTTCTAACCCTACCATAAGTTAAGATAGAGTATCTCATTCCTCAGTAAGTGAGGGATATATAGAAATCCTATTGGGAGTTCACCTTGTGGATAGGGGATATCACCCCCTTGGGTATAAGTGGTGGATTTAAAACTATACCTGAAGGTTAAGATAAAGGATATCATTCCCTATATGTATAGGAAGAGACCAAATCCCTATATGTATTCAATGAAATCACATCATTTGTAGTTTAACCATTATTATAGATAATAGATTTATCACACCACCTAGAATCACACCTTGAACCAAACTACATATTTAGGATCATTCCTTGAGAAAAAGGGGATACCTGACCCTATCTGGTGGATGAGGACACTCTAATAGCTACACATAAACCCAATCATAAACCCCAAGTAGCTAAAAACAAAAACTACCTATATCACCTTAAAAATGGACCCTTATGTCTGAACAAACCATGCCATTGAAATTTACATGTAAAAATACTCAAGATATGATATTTATTTATTAAAAAAGGTATCATATGAAAATTATTCATTTCATCATATTAAATATGAGAGATGATAAAAGATGGTACCCAATACCCACACCATGAGTCAGATTTAAGTACCATATATTGGTCTTAAATTGTTCATATTAACGTTTGGATCACAATTATATCAACGAATTTTTATTCCAATGTCATAAAAATAAGTTACACCCAAAGTATAAATAGATAATAATAATAATGCATTATCATTAGTGGTAAAATTTCAAGGAAGATATACACACCATGCATGCACCTAATTCCTCTAGGAATACTAAGACAACATATCCCCCCTAAGGGATAACCCGGATCCATTTACTAGAGGTAGAAAAAGATCCATAAGTTCATCCCCAACTAGTATGGACCCCCAAAAGTCATTGCGATAGTACAATACAGTGTCCCGCAATAGTTACCTGACACAAATATTTCTATAGTGCACCACTACAGTCCCCCACTATAGTCACATCTACATTACACCCACTATAATACGTTTCTATAGTATACACCTAAAGTGCATGCAAAGTAACTTGAAAAATAATCCTCTATCAATATTTAAACTTGGGTCACTAAGATGTGGAAGCCACAGCTGAGTATCACTCAACTGTGATAAAGACCACATAATAATAATATTATTATTATTATTATTATATGATTATTAGGGAATATATCACACAATATGAGTTTTCTCTTTCCAATCACCCCCCCCCCTTATCTTTCATTTTTCTTTTTCTTATTTTATGTGTTTCATCTTCACTATTGAAACCATAGATAAAAAAGTATCCCCCCAAAATCCAAGTCGCACTACATGACTTTATTCCCTTCCGCAAATAATGTAGCACACCCAATTGAATTTTTAATTCTTCTAAAATATTTAATTTGTTTTTTTAAAATTAAAGGATAAGTATTTGTTAGAATAGACACATCAGTTTTCTAACAAAGATAAATATTCACTAGCACGTTCAATTTAGACCACTTAATCAATCAATTATGATCATATGGATAAGATTCAATATATAAATATATTTCCTTTTAGAGAAATGTATCAACCCAATTCCCAAGGGTATTATTCTTTATCTGAATGGATTCTTCCATGCTTATGAAATAGAATCTTTGTTATATGGGAAAATTAATTCCAACCATTCCTAAGCACTCTAATACTTCCAAAAAATTATATTACTCTAAAAGGATACAACAAGAATCAAATAAAGTTTTTTGGTGTGCAATAAAAATCATTTTATTACTATCTATATTTCTATAACATCACACCTGCCCAAACCATTCATTGGTGCCCAAACTGGAAGAATGCTAGAGTGTTAGGTCCCTTGGTATGTAATTGGTGACTAGAGGGTGGTTAGTAGTTATTTTTGAAATATTAAAAAAATACTTTTACATAAAAGTTAAAATAGTGTTAAAAATTCATAAAAATAAAAAAAATATAACACATGATGATTTTATAGAGGTTTGGATCCCCAAGATCTTATTCCTCTCATAAATATTCTCTACTCTATGAGGATACTAATATTAACTAGATCCTTTATTTTTAAAAGGTGTGATGACCCAATTATATACATATGAAACATAACTTTTTCACACCTAGAGGTATAACCCCTAACTTTTGAAGGAGTCACAACCTAACTTTCTTGTGTCTAGGAGGAACCACCTGACCTTCCTTTTAGATGGGAGGAATAATCCAATGTGACAAATTTTGGAAGGGAAAAAATTAAACCAAACTGTATAGGAAAAATAGATGGTAAGAATAATTAAAATTGATAAATAATATAAATAAATAAAACATAAGCTAAGAAGATGATGTGGAAATTTGGTGCAGCTTGAATTATTTGATTACTCTAGTGTTGGAATATAAAAGTGATAAATATATTTAGTGATCATAGAAAGAGAACAAAATTTGAAGAAGTTTCTTGATCAATTCATAGTAGAGTAAATTGTCCCATCATGTACTCATATCATGATCTACACTGGTATATGTTATTTACCCAATAATAGATCTCTTGGATAATTAGATCAAAATCCTTTAGTAGTGTGTCCATGTATAATATCTGCACAACAATTTTTAGAGTATAACAATAGAATAAAATAACAATTAACTTTTTTTATTAAATCCATGATGAAAAAAATCGAACATATGATCTTTATATTTATTCATTAAATATTAATAAAATATATTTAAATATTTTAAGTATAAAAATTCTAAAAAATTAAAAATTGTAAAATGATTGAAAAAAATATATAATATTCCAAAAAGTAAAAATAGTATAAAGTTTTAAAAACAGATCATTATGATAATATGAATCAGTATGAACATGAGTTCATAAAATAATGTTACAATTAATTTTTATTCACTATATAAATTATATTTCAATATAAAATAATAATACATTTAAGAAATAAATTTATTTTAACAACATTTATTAAAAATAATAAATAAAAAATTTAGAGATAATTTTTAACTAACGGTTGTTTATTTTAGCAACCGTTGAAAATATAGAGTAGTGGATCATGATCTGCCACTAAAAATAGAGATTTGTGGCTCATGAACTACAAATAAAAATAGATATTAGTGTATCATGACCTACTGCTAAAAATAGAGAAAATACTACTATTGAAATATTGAGAACAAATAAAAGAGTCAACCAAAACAAAAAAAAATCTAGGTCACTTAGAAACCAAAGGCTTCAAGAGAAGCAATAAAAATTTTGATTCCATTAGAAATAAAATGGTTACTCATGAATCACCCTTGAAGATGTCCAATGGTGACTCATGATCTACCCTTAGAAATATCCAATGGTGAGTCACTGAAAAAATCACCCAATTAAGCTATTGATAAATAGGATGAAAAATAGAATAATAAAATTATGATAAAAATAAGAAAACAACTTAGAATATAAAGAATAAATAAACTAATCTTGAAATAAGAACTAAGATCACCAATTGGATCTTGAATAAGCTCCTACCAGCAAAAAGAAGAAACAAATGATAAGAATAAACTGACACACTGTTGGAGTCCAATGGTGACTCGAATCACCATTAGTGTCTGATGATGACTCATCTAACCGTTGGTACCCAATAGTGACTCGAATCACTGTTGGTTTCCAATAGTGACTTGTCTCACAGTCAGTGCCCAATAGTGACTCAACTCACCTTTGGTGTCCAGTAGTGACTCGACTCACCATTGGTGTTTGACGGTGACTCGTGAGACACCATTGATGACCAATGGTGACACTATTGAGAAACCAACAAAGGGAAGCTTCAAAATAGATAATAATCCTGAGTAGGAAGTGGGAATATTGAATAATAGGATCTTGTAGATGAAACATGAATGAAGATATGAGAAGAAACTCTATACTAAAATAGATACCTTAAACGAAATTAAAGGTCGAACAAGTTCCACTATCCAGGCTTGAAAACAGAAGGTTGGTTTGATTTTTCAGTGTTTCTTGTGACACACTTTGGTGTACTAAAGATAGGATAAAATCCGAGGAAGAAAATGATGAAATAATTTGGATAGGGAATGTGTAACAGGAATAAGAATACATGTAGAAGATCTAATAATTAATTAATGGTTGAGATCAGACAGATCATATGGTCAAGATCATGACCATGTTTTTAAAATAGATGAACAGTGAAAACAAAATCTTTTCCCACAACGATTATGAAAATAAGGGGGGAAATGGTATATCATTCAACATGAAGCAGTAAATCTTGAATCTTTTAGTGGGGTATCAGCACCCACAACCCACTATCCATTCAAATAGGCCTTATAAATAGGCCCAGTGGGGTGACCTCACCCAAACCATGTGTACGTTCTTCGTGCCTTATACATGGGCTCGGATGATCTACACTTTCACTATGCATGACCCAGCCTCTATGTGTGCCTAAAGGAATGCACCTTCCATGGGGGCTAACCTCTGGGTCTACCTAACTGTTGTTGAAGGGAATCCTAAGGGTATTGTTCAAAGAACCATATTTTTTATAATTCTTAACAAAAAATAACAAGATAAAGAGTATAAAATAGAAAAAAACCAATTATTAAAAAGAATATTAGAACATGTAGATTAGAGAGATTATTTTTAAAATATATTGAATTTAATTAAATGTGGTGATATATTAATTTATCAAACAAATATTAATACTGAATTACAAATAATATTCCCCTTTTTTTAAATTTAAAAATATTACATTTATTAAATTTTCAAACAACATTGCAAATCATTTATTGAATATTCAAAAAATTTCTCCCCCATTTTAAAATTTATCAAAAATTATATTAGTATTTAAAGTTTAAACTACATTCCCTTTTTAATAAAAAAACTTCTTAAAAGTAATAGGGTAAAATATTATAATTATAGTAAAGAAAAAGATACAAAATTAAAAGAAAAAAAATTAAGATTGTGTTATATTTTAGTAATGTATTTTTAACCAATATGATCTAATTATCATTTAAGAATAGTTTAAAATAATAGAAGGATATAGAACTCTTGTAAAAAAAATTAAGGATAGATATTATACTATCAGTTATTTTAATCTTATAACATACCCAAATAAAATTTTATTTTATCAAATTTAACTGAATTTAAGGGTTTTTTGAAAATATCAGCTAATTGTTTCTCAGTTGAAAAAAATTATAAACATATATCACTTTTATTTACATGATCCGTAATGAAATTAAATATTACATAAATTTGTTTAGTTATATAATTTTGAAGAGGAATTTTAGAAATTGAAATAGCACTGGTGTTATTATAGTAGATAGGAATTTTATCAAAACTAATATTAAAATCATATAAATATTGTTTTATCAAAATATCATGTGAACATAAACTAGAAACAACAACATATTCAGCCTTGGATATTTATAATTATATTTATAGTTGTTTCTATAACTCCATGAAATTAATATTTTTCCTAAAAAGTGATACATACCTATAGTGCTTTTATGGTCAAATCTATATCTTTCAAAGTTAGAATCGGAGTAAGATGGTAAATCAAAAAAATTCTCAATATAATTGAATAGTTTGGTATAAAAATTACCATGGATATATCTAATTAATCTTTTAATAGCTTTAATGTTACTTTATTTGGGGTTTTACTAATATCTAGAACACATACAAAAAATAAAACCTAATATATGGTCTAGAATTGGTAAGATACATAAGGTTTCCTATCATGAATCTATATAATTTATCATTGAAATACTTTCCAGATTCATCTGCATCCAGTTTAGAATTTGTGCTTATATGGGTTCACCTAGTTTTACAAGAATCAAGTCTGAACCTTTTTATAAGTTCTTTGGCATACATAGATTGATTTATGAAAATAAAATCTTTCCTTTGATTAATTTATAAACCAAGGAAAAATTTTAATTCCCCCATTAGACTCATATCAGATTCATTTTTCATTAATTTTCAAAACTCATTACTATTTTTATCATTTGTAGACCCAAAAATAATATCACCAACATAAATCTACATAATCAGTATATCATTTGAAAATATTTTTATAAATAATTTTGGATCAACCTAACCTTTAAAAAATCTTTTTGAATTAAAAATAGAGCTAGTATTTAATTCCAAACTTGAGAATCTTGGTTAAGACCATATAAAGATTTAGAAAGTTTGAAAACATGACTAGGAAATTCATTATTTTTAAACTAGTTGTCTTTTTAACATAAACTATTTCTAAAATTTCACCATTTAAAAGGTTCCTTTTATATCCATATAAAAAAGTTTAAAATTTTAAAAACAATCAGAATCTAATGAAATCAGAATGGCTTGTAATATAGAAGCTGGTGAAAATAAATCTTTAAAATAAATTCCTTCTTCTTGAAGATAACCTTGGGAAACAAATATTTCCTTATTTCTAACAATATTACCAGACTCATCCAATTTATTTTGAAAAAATCATTTGGTTCATATAGACATTGTATCATTAGGTAACTCAACTAGATTCTAGAATTTATTTCTATAAAATTGGTCAAGTTCATATTTCATGGAATTAATCCTGTTAGAATCTTTGAAATATTATTTAATATTAATAGGCACAAAAACAGTTAAAAAGGCAGAATTATCACATAAATTTAACATAGATTTTCAAGTCCTAATTCTAGATTAAATATTTTCTATAAAATTTTATAAAGAGTTATATTTGTGAGTTTTCATAATTAAATAATTATATTTATAATAGATATGCTCCCCCTAAATTTATTCATTATTTTCTTTAGGTTTATCTTCATCAAAGTTGAATTCTTTAAAATCTTAAGAATTATCAACAGAATCATTAATCTGTTTTTTATTATTTTCAATGAACATAACATGAATATATTCTTCTATTTTCATGGTTCTCTTATTATATATCCTATAAGTCTTACTTTTATTTGAGTATCCTAAAAAGATAACTTCATCACTTTTAGAATCAAATTTTTCTATGTTATCTTTTGTATTTAATATGTAGATTGTATATCCAAAAACATTAAAATAACCAATTTTGGGTTGCTTGTTCTTAAATAGTTCATAGGGAGTTTTATTTAGAAAATATATGGTGTAAAATATATTTAAGATATAACAAGTAGTGTTAACTGATTCATCTCAAAAGTACTTTGGAAGTTTTAATTAATTAAGCATTGTTCTTGATATTTATTGAATAGTTCAATTTTCCTCTCTATAACACCATTATTTTTTTTGTTCTAGGTGTAGAAAAATTATGAAAAATTCCATTAGTTTAATAGAATTTTAAAATTCTAATTTAATAAATACACCTCATTAGTCACTTCTAATGGAATAAATTGAATAACATTTATGATTTTGAATTTTCATATAGAATGTAACAAAGTTTTTTAAGGATTATATTTTATGATATAAGAATATTTTCCAAGTAAATTTAATGAAATTATCTATAATTACAAACACATTTCTTTTAGAACCTAAACTAATAGTCCTCATGGATTAAAATAGATCCAGATGAAGTTTTTCTAAGAACCTATAATTATTGACTATATTAATAGATCAAAATTACTCTTTTTTCTACTTAACTTTTAGAAAATAATCACATACATAATACAAACATGTACTAAATTTTGGATATTCTAGAACCTATTTGTGTCTATCAAACTTGTACAACTATTGAAGATGAACATGTCCCAACCTTTTGTGCCATAGAATGTGATATGTATCTATATAATTTAATAATTTTACATTTTTTGGGTTAGTTCTGAAAAAACAGTAGAATATATATTTTCTTTTCTATTATCTTAAAATATAACAATATTATCTTTATAAACAAGACATTTATTATCTTCAAATTTTACACTCATACCATCATCAAAAAAATTTAATATTCTAATTTAATTATGTTTTAATCCCTCGACAAAAAGTACTTTAGAAAATATAACATATGTTAATATACCTACTTCTCTAAAACCATTAACCATACCTTTATATTTTTTACCAAAAGTGATAGTACCTCCATCACAAGAGTTAAAAGATAATAAGTAGATATTTTAAGATTCATGTTCTTTAATCACCCACTTTACATATACCATGTGACTTTATAACTATTTAGATAGGCTTTTTATTAAAAAATCAAGCATATGGTTGTTTTGGTACCCAGACTTGTTTGGGTTCAACTAGATTAGTAGAAAAAAATTTAGGAACCCATACATATTTAAAACATTTATTGTAGGGTAATCTAAAAGGCGTTTTTTAGAAATTAAAATCTTAGTATAGCTTAAAGAGTGAGTAAACTTTAAAGAATATTCATTTTCATAGTTCCATTTAAAGTTAAATCTAAAGAAAATAACATTTTAAATATTAATATTTATGCCTTTAATGAAAATATTTCCATATATATTAGGAACCTAATTATTATATCCACACAATGTTTTATCATTTTTGGGTTTGTTTATATATATTATCTTTTCAAATTTCTCTTTCCCTTCAAAAAAATAGATAAGGTTTCCTATAATCCAGTAATTTCCCTTTAAATTTTTTCATTATCTTTATGAAAAACTTCTAAAAAATCACATATTTTTATATTTGAACATGATCCATAACTTTTTTTAGTTTATTATTTTCATTTTTAATATTCTTAGATTCATTTTCAACTGTATCTAAATTATTAAAAACTAATTTAAATCTTCTATCTTAATCATTATTAGTTTTTTATAAGAAATATTTTATTATCAAATTCTAATATTTAACTTTTAAAAGTTTAGAATCTAAAATATTTTTCTCTTCTATATTACTTAAAATAAAATCATTTATTTTTTCATTTTCTTCTTTAATCTGCTTATTTTCTCTTTGCAGTTCCCTATATAGTTCATCAATTCTCAAGATATCACTTTGAGATTTTTCATTTTGAAAAATTAATTATTTAACTTTATTTTCAATATCATATTCATAAATAGAACTATAATTATAGTCAAATTATATCTCATTTATAGTTGTATCTATAAGAAATTGATTGAAATATTCTTTTTAAATTTCAAAAACAATAACACTTGAGTCTGACTCTTATGAACAATTCCATCCTGCATCATATGCCTTTATTTTCTCATTCTTTTATTTCTTCTCTTTTATATCTTGTTTTAATTTGGTTTAGTCTAATTTTATATAACCCTTTTACCAACACTTGTATAATATTAATTTGTAAACATCATATTTACTAATTTTACCACTTTTACCACCCTTTCTATCATCCTTTTGATGATCTCTTCTAAGATGCTTCTTAAAGCCTCTCTTACCCTTCGTGTACTTGTAAACTCCTTTGGTGAAATTTTAAATTTCATCCTTATCACTTTTCTATAAATCTAAATCATTTGAATTACTAATAACATTTATATTTGATTTAAATTCTACACCTTTCCTTTTATCATGTTCATCATCATTATCATTATTTATTTCTATCTCGTATTGAAGAAGTGATCCGATCAACTCATCCATTGAATATTCAGTGAAATAATTAATTTATTCAATATAAAATTTAATTTAATTTCATCTCTTGGGTAGTGCTCGAAGTAATATTTTGATGACATATTCACTCTTCATGTTTTCTCCTAGTACCATTATATTATTAACAATTTTGGTGAATCTATTGTACATCTCATTTACTGATTCTAAATTCTTGAAACTCAACTCTGTGTGAACCTATCTTGGTTCTCTATAACTTATCAATTCTTTGATGAGTGAATTTTAAATTCCCCCAGATTTTATATATAGTTTTATAGGATGAAATATGACTATATATATTTATACATAGTGAATAGTATAAGTAATCCATAACTTTGTAATTTAAAAAACATTTTTTAGCATTATTACCAGTGAGAGTTTCTAAATATACATCAAGTAGTTTATATGGTTTTCAAATTATATCGTAATATACAAGACCTATATTTTTAATAAATAATTCAATTTTTCTATCCAATAAACATAGTCATTTCCATTAAAGTGAGGTGGTCTGATGGAATTCAACATCTCAAAATCCAGACTTTCCATAACAAATCGGTTTATTTTTCCTTAGACTTTTAAGTCTAGGATAATGGTTATTTTAGAAATAGGTAATGAAACAACTAAAACCAAATCCTTAAAAAGGAACTATCTTCTAATACCAATTTTTTGGTACCTTGGTATAGAATTATTGACTATAGGGGTGTGTATAGTCATTTTTGAAATATTAAACAAATAAAATTATATCAGAGTCAGAACAATGTCAAAAATTCAGGTGAAATAAAAATAGATATCATGTGATGGTTTTATAGAGGTTCAGATCACCAAGATCCCAGTCCTTTCATCAATCTCCTCTACTCTATGAGGATACTGGTATTAACTGGATTCTCACTTTTGAAAGATAGTGATAACCCAATTACATATAGATAAAACATACCTTTTTTACACCTAGAGGTATAACCCATGACTTTTAAAGGAGTCACAACCTACCTTACTTTTATCTAGGAGGAACAACACTTCCTTCCTTTTATATGGGAGTAATAACCCAATGTGATAGCTTTTGGATGGAGAAATATTAAAACTAAACTCTAGAGGAAAAACATATTGTATGAACAATTACAATTGATAAATAATAGAATTAGATACAATAGCAACTGAGCAAATGATGTAGAAATTTGTTTTAGCTTGAGTTCTTTGATCACTATAGTTGTGGAAGATAAAAGTGATGTATATATTCAGTGGTCACAGAAAAAGAGTATAAGTCAAATAATCTTGTTGATCAATTCAGAGTAGCAGAAATTGTCTCATCATGTATCTATATCCTGATATTCACTGGTATATTTTATTTATCATTGAAGATATCTCCTGGATCATTAATTAAAACATACTCTAGGAGACTATCTATGTCAGATATCTTCACGACACTTTATAGAGTAAAACAATATAACAAAATGATTATTACCTTTTTTTTGTTAAATCCATGCTAAAAAAATAGAAGAGATGAGATTTATATTTCTTCATTAAATATTAATATAAAACATTTTAATATTTTATGTATAACAATTGTAAACAATTAAAAATTTTAAAATAATTTAAATAAAAAATATAATCTTCCAAAAAGTAAATACAACAAAAAAAAATTAAAAACATATCATCATAATAATATCAATCTCTATGAATTAGAGTTCATAAAATAATGCTAAAATTAATTTATATGCACTATTTAAATTATATTTAAACATAAAATAATAAAACATTTAAGAAATAAATTAAGTTTAACAACATTTATTAAAAATAATAAATAAAAATTTTAGAAACAACATTTAACTAATAGTGGTTTATTTTATTTATTGGTGAAAATAGAGAGCGGTGGATAATAACCTACTACTAAAAATAGAGATTGTTGGATCATGACATGCCACTAAAAAGTGAGAATGATGGCTCATAACCTACCATTGAAAATAGAGAAAACTCTACCGTCCCAATATCAATAAAAAATAAAAGAGCTAATCTAAATAAAAACAATTCCAAGTCACTTAGAAACTAAAGGCTTTGGGATAAGAAATAAAAAAATTCTACCATTAGAAATCCATTGGTGACATGTGACTCATCATTGAATATGTTCAATGGTGACTCATAATCTACCATTAGAAATGTCCAATGGTGACTCACTGAAAAATTCACCCGAAGAAGCTAATGATAAACAGGATGAAAAATAGAAGAAGAAAATTCTGATAAAAATAAGAAAACAACTTTAAACATAAAGAATAAATACACTATTCTTGAACTAATAAGTAAGATATCCTATTAGAAATTTAATAATATCATTCTAGAAAAAATAATAAACAACTGCTGGGAAGAAACTGATTCACCATTGGAGTCCAATGGTGACTCAAATCATGTTGGTTTATGATGGTGACTCATCTCACTATTTGTACCCAATAGTGATTGGACTCACCATTGGTGTCCAATGGTTACTTATCTCGTAGTTTGTACCCAGTGGTGACTCAACTAACCATTGGTGTCCAATGGTGACTCGACTCACCATTGGTATATAACAGTGACTTGTGAGTCATTGTTGATAACCAATGGTATCACTATCAAGAAACCAACAAAGGGAAGCTTCAAAAAATATAATCATCCTTAGTAGGTAGTGGGAATCTTAGAGAAGAGGATCTTGAAGATGAAATGTGAATGAATATATGAGAATAAATGATGGACCTGTACAACAACTTTAAACATAATGAAAGTTCAAACAAGTGGAACTATATTGGCATGAAAAGAGATGGTCGGTTTGATTTTTTGGAATTTCTTGTGATATTAATTAGTGTATTAGAGATAGGCTAAAGGATGGGGAAGAAAATAATAAAATAATTCAAATAGGGAATGCATGAGAGGAAGAATATTACACATGGGAGATCAAATAAAGAATTAATGGTTGATATCATACCGATCAAATAGTAGAGATCATGTCTATGTTTTTAAAACAAATGAATAGTAAAAAAATAAAAACTTGTACCACATAGGTTATGCAAAGAATATGGTGAATGGTATATCATTAAACATACGATAGGCACTACCCAAGCTGTCAGTGGGGGATCAGCACCCATAACCCACTATCCATTCAAATGTGCCTTATACACGGGCCTAGTGGGGTGACCTAGTCCAAACCATGTGTACAATAGCTAGGCCTTATACATGGGACCAAATGATCTATTATTTCTGTATTCATGACCTAGACTCTATGTGATCCTCTATGGTTGTACCTCCCATAGGGGTTAACCTTCAGGTCCCCCTAAGTGTTGTTGAAGGTTCGGCCTAAGGGGGTTGTTCAGTGGGCCATATTTTCTACAATGCTTAAAAAAATAGCAACATAAAGAGTATAAAATAAAAAAAAATCCAATGATAAAAAAGAATATTAGAAAATGTAAATGAAATATATTATTTTTAAACTATATTAAATTTAATTAAATTTGGTGATAGAGTAATTTATCAAAACAATATTAATAAAAAATTACAAACATACAAGTCCTTAGGCACACCTTCTTGTACACCAGAGGCTATCAACTAGAATCAGGGGTATATAGTGGTACTATGGAGAGACAATACCCCGTGTATCAGAGTGTGAAATAAAAAAAAGTTAACAACCAAACATCAAACATAAATAATCACCATAGTATAAAATGTAAGTGAAACAAAGGAAAATAATAAATTAAATACAATAAAGGCCAAAATAGAAACATTATACACAAAACAGATCACCCACTATGTTGTTTACATATACAGACTATAATAAAAGAAAATAAAGACTCTGGATCCATATAATCATTGATTCATACCTAGTCTCGAACTCCTTGTGCATGTTTAATCCATAACGTTTGATCAACCCCAAACCTTATCCAAACCTGTGCTTTGAACCAAGTGAACATCTTCTCAAGTACCCATGTATGGTGGAATCCTGAGAAGGTTTTAAGTATATAACTTAGTAGGAAACCAAAAACTTAGACCCATACTAACTATCATATGCAGTGATATGTTCATGTGATGCAATCAGCTAAAATAAAAGTAAATTTCTAAAATAAATAAATAAAACCAAGGACGATCCTTAGGTTTTTGACCTCAATTTAATATGCCTACTTTATTTATTATTTGGGTGTCTCTGAGTATGTCGTGAAATCATGCCAACTATAATAAAATACCTAGGTTTCACTTTCATAGCAGCCTAAACCAAAGTTTCACGAACCTCCCTCTATGTGAATTTTTTTAGTTATCACAAACCACCTCATAAGGTGTTTTCTTTAGTTATCACAAACCTCCCCTTATGAGAGTTTTCTCATTAACAATATAATCCCGTAAATATCACTGACTCGTATCCAATATCACCCTGGTATAATAGATCATAAATACCTCATTAGATAACAAGCACCTAATAGATCATAGGCCATGAGTCCCCACCAAAAGACTCCCACTAGGATAGCACATGAAAATACATCCTGAAATATCCCAACTTCATCACATGGAAGCACAACCATATTCTCATGACTCTAGGGACCCATTACAAGTCTATCAATATAACAAACCAAACCATAGAGGACTGGGTTTCGACTACCCCAATAAAACCTGCAATAGGTTAGGGGCTGGCGACCAGTACAGAGTAGGCATATCACACACATGTGAGTCCTTAGACTATGGTATTTGTACTCATCCACACTCACACACCTACATGAAATAGTTTGTAGATAATAAAAGATAGAATCAAAAATGCATTCATACATTTGTCTCATGATCAAAGTATGAGAATAGTAATGAAATCATAAAAGCATAAGAATAGAATCCCACCAAAAACTGAAAAAGTTCCCAACCTACATAGAAGGAGGGGACTATTATCAAATGAAACCACCATTGTACACCCCAAATTTTTTATCCCACTAAACTCCTCCTTCTCTAGGTCCTCCAAGGAATCTATCAAATGGTATATCATCTGCAAAATAAATGACACATACTATAAAATATTATGTAGGGGTGAGTATAAAAATACCCAGTATGAACCCCAAAAATCCAAAAATAAAAGAGAGAAATTGAAAATGAACAGTCCACTCGACCCCAAGCTAGAGGAGGAAACCCAAGTGATATAAAATAAGAAAATACATATCAACCACTCCTTAACTATACAAGAGTAGTTATCTCAATTCACATGATATTTTAAAAAAGATATATGAAATCACTATAAGGACTCCTGGAACATACCGTATATACGAATATCATACTCCAAGTCTCATGAGGTACTAACCTCACTGTTAGCCATAGGATTCTACTCGAGGCGCAAAGGTAACACTTATCCAGGAGGTCTCACTCTATGAGCCCTTTCAACCCATATGGAACTCATCTGAGAGATATCAATCCATTGGTTATCACTAATTCAATCTGACATCACATCCATCCAAGGTGTCATACACCAGGGAGAACACACTCATCAGGTATCACCACAAAGAAATTCATATTATCGTTTATCATATCTCAATAGTCAAATGGGGGATCAAACCTATCCTAGATGGGGAACTCCTTAAACCCTATTTTAAATATTGAGTATCTCATATCATAGATAGGGAATCGTGCCCAAGACTGTTGGGGGACACTACAAACCCAATCTAGAACTCTAGAGATAATATCACTTAGATAGTGGATCACACCTAGGAATAGTAGGGGATGCCAAAAACCTTACCAAGTCTCAAATATATGATACAAAGATGGGGGGTCATTCTTATGACCACTAAGATATATAAAAAACCAAATATTGATCTAACTTTCAAGTAGGGGCTCGTATTCATGAAGATACTGAAAACCCTAAAAAATAACACCCACTAAGTATGGGATCATATATCCAATGATTCCACAAACTCTAGTGATATTTCATGATAATTAGGGAATCATATACCTGAAAAGTACACAACCCATATTGGAAACAATAAATATATCATCTTATAGATAGTGGATCAAACCCAAGACCGTTGGGGGATATGAAAAACCCAATCTATAACTTGGGAGATCATATCTATTAGATAGATGATCACACCTTGGACCATTGGGTAATTCCATAAACCCTAAAGATTCTAAAATTCATGACATGCAGATAGGGGATCATGCCCCGGACTACTAGGAGATGATAAAAAACCAAATCAATATCCAACTTCCAAATATGGGATTGTACTCATGAAGATACCACAAACCCTACTGAGAACAATCACTAATTAAGGGATTGTATATCCTTTGATTCCTCAAACCCTACTAAAACTACCCGCTAAGTAGATCATTGTATATCTGATTATGCCACAAACCATAATAGGATTGCCTTCTGGATAGGAAATCAAAATCCTATGCAGATTATGTAATTCCACATTGTATCATCACAAGGATAGACCAAGGGAACCCACTCAACAAATACTGTTTTACACATCACTATTAAGAGAATTTCTAACCACAGCTCACATTGCATCTCGCATTCCAAAACCATTCCCACCATCACATCCCATGCATGAAACTATTTAGATATGATACTCATGGGCCTCCATCTGAGTCCTGAAGATGGATAAATGTGAGGGAGAAATCTCAAAGGGGGGTACACAGTGTGTACCCATAATACATAATGTGTCTCTAAAATCCAGCCTCTAGTTGTGTCCCCTCTGAGTACTAAAAATATATCTTCAAATATACATGGTTTGTAACTTGGTTCATATGGTATGTGACCCCATCTGATCTCCTAGGCATGTCCACACTCATATAGGAATGGCTATCCATGTCATGCCATACGGAATATACCCTCGGTACACAGCGTGTCATGGCTATCCGACCACTTGGTTTTGTCCACATCACATTCCCATGTCTAGAACCCCATGCCTATATACCTGGTCATGTACTTCTACATGTTTGTGTCCCTTGACATGGAATGTATAGCCATGTTCCTTGGACATAAGGCTTAGGATTACTACATGGAGTGTACCTCAAATACATGACGCATATTCCCCAAAGATAATATTCTTAAAATGGGAAGAACACATAGCATGTTCTCTTACACTACATGAATTGTGGTTGGGAATTATGAATAGGAATTCCCTTCAATATTCCTAAACTCCTTGGTTTCCACCGAAACCCACAGATCTACCCCTAAGGGATCACTAGAAGTCATAATAGGGATTTAAATCCTTAAAACAATTCAATATAGTGTATTGGGATGTAAAACTCATAAATAAACCTACCTCATGGTGAAACATCAAATCCTTTGGTGTAGATCCATGATTTGAAGTTGCCACACCAATATTCGGGAGTAATCGTCGTCAGTATCGAAGATTGGTGGTGCCTCTTCTCGTTTATTTTTCCTTGGTTTTTCTATCGAGTAAAGGGTAATGCATCCCCTCTCCTCTTCCAAATATGGGAACCCAAATGGGGTTGTATTAGTTTATTTAATTATTACATAAATTAATATCATCCTCACACCTACCAATAATACATCAACCATGCTCCCAATACTAAAAAAATCTATATTGTGCTTAGGTTAAAACCCATGTTCTGGACTCAAACGCGATCTCATATTTCTGATACAACACTCCTATCGAGAGTTATTCCACTTTTACCAAAAACTTTTGTATAAGGTAAAATATTTTTATTATTTTTAATATCATCACACTGAAGCTCTACAGGCCTAAAAATCTTGTAATGACTCAACTCTTGGCTTCATAAATATTCCTAAAATTATTCCAATGCCTTACAAAGCAAAACCAAAGTCTCTAAACTCTCCCCACCGTGAATTATTTTCATACTAAAAAGAAAAAACATATTCACAAGGGATAAAACTAAGATCTCAACTTTATCTCTCATGCTAGGGATATCACCAGAGGGTTCTTGTGCAATCTACAAGCACGCACTCAGGAAAACCCACAAATTCTAAACTACACCCGTAGTCCAGCTGAAACCAGGTCAACATAATGAAATAAAGCATACACAAGTCTTTTCAGCTATGATAAGTGGAAAATACAAAGAATCTGGTCCATATGTGGTCTTAGGGTCTAGTGATACATCACCTCACTAACATGACAAAGATGTTGACCATGACCGATAGTACTAATATGCCCTTGTATGAACTACACCCTCAATATCCATCACTAGTACAAAATATAGTCCCAAAAATGATATCTCCACTAGTTCCAACTAGTATATGGGTGACCTACAGGGCCTCCCAAACAATTACTCAACTGATGCTTCACTAATGGTGGAGTGACAAATACACCACACTGACAAGAAATATGAAGAATTTTCTCCAGAAACTAAACGGTTCACTCTACTTGGCACAAACACCCCTCTCTTGGGTACTACTAAGGGAAAGAAACCTCCACATCACCCCATCTCATAGCATGAATGGTTTCATCATCAATCCTTGGAAGGTCGATAAACTCCCCACCTTCACAAAACCCATCATGAATATGACTAGTGGATATACATTCAAATGATACCACGGGAAAAAATATCCTAGCTGTTCCTCCATACCTCGCTAAAAAAGAATAGGGGTAACCAATAACAACTAGAGACATATAATGTCATTCTCAAATGTTCTATGTGCAACTCTAATGTTAATCACACAAGGGTAATAACAAACAACACAATTTTTCCCAAGTACACACATTGGGTCTTACTAGGCCCTCCATCTACAAAACTCCAGTTGCACCACAAATCAAGAAGCTCCATAGGAGTCAATAAATATGTCGATGCAAACATCATGATAGACATTGGGAGTCATTCGGTACATAAGATAACTCTCAGTGGGGAGGTAAACCCAACAATTACTCAAGTAGACATACTCAAATCCACCACTATAATAGGAAATTGGGAGCTCATAGTACTACTACTCCAAGGGCCATACTGGTCACCTAAAAAGTTTTTTTGTATCTTCCCATACATGATCTCATACTGCTCATCCTAGGATCACTCCTCAAATGATTAAAAATCCTTTCCACAAGCCAAAAACATAGCCACACACCAATGATGGAAATTATTTATGCATGGATGGTGGGAAACCAATCTATACTAAGGAAGACCATCATAGGGTCTTCCTACCACTATGTAAATATTCTATATGAGGCACTCCCATACCAGAGTTAGGTCACAATATCGATAGAAGTGTGTAGTAATTGATCCTCTTTGTAAGAGGCTATAGCATAAGATTCGAACATAAAGGCTCCACTAGTATTCCATGGTCCTACTCTGATACTCTGGCATACAACTCCACCCAAACACACAAGTTAAAAGAACACATTCATCACACGTCGACACATTCCATTTGGGGTGGAACTGACTTGCCCGCACAGTTTTTTATTACATCACAAGAATGCATCTCAGTGGGAGAATTTCCCTCTTCCTTGTGAGCCTGAAGTTATGTCAAACATCACCATCACAAGGCTTTAATGACACCCCATATCACCCTATATAAGCCTAGACCAATAGGTTTAAATAATAGATTACCTCACAAAAGTTTCTAAAAATGATACTATAAAAGCATAATAGACATAGTAAATACCTCTAATAATTATTGAGGCCTCAGTGTCATAGGCCTTTATGGCCTGCAGTCATCCTTTCCCATATCCTCCAACTCCCTATCCTGGAGCGGACCACCTAGGGGTGGTGGTGGAAACATGGTGAACCATCTTCCACATTTTACTGCTCTCCCCACTCCTCTACCATGTACTCTATCATGAAAAACTCCATTCTCTCATCGATGTCCCTTATGGGGTGGTCCATTAACCATCTCCCTCTCAGTAGCATGGTGGGTTGGAAAATATCATGCGAGATGTCCCCGTCCTTTACAAGAGAAACACTACCTCTCTCTTGGCTAACTAGACATGGTTAGGGATCCATGATCCTCAAACCCTCCACCTGGGATTGTCTCCTAAATCATATCACATGCCCAAATCCATGATCTTTCCATTGGCTACCAGCTGTTGAGGTCTCATCTTCTATGTTCTCAGCACCAACAATCAAAGTCTACTCATCTAGAAATCTCTCTGCCACCAGGGCCTGGTCAAGCACCCCAACATAGGTAGGAATGCGCAGTGATATCACTGAATCCATTATATCCCAGCATAAGCCCTAATTGGATGTCTGTGCTCTAAAAACATGTTCTCAAACCCTATCCACAAAGTACCAAGAAATTTCTATGAACCTCATTGAATAATATTCCACGTTCATGCTATCTTTCTAAAGTTGTAGATGCTTCTGGATACACACTGATCTCAATGTGTCTGGATAAAACTCTTCACTAAAGAGATACTCAAACTTTTCCCAAGTGATTTTTGTTTCATCATGTGTCTGCATCACTAGACTCCACCATTTCCTAGATGATACCTACAAAAGACTCACTTCTAAGACAACCATATGATCAAGATGTGTCCTCACAAAGAGGAAAACATGCGTGACTACCTCAAGCTAGTCGTCATCTACTTACAGGTTCTATCTCCCCTAGATACATCATAGTTCTCTATATCTAGAACTCATGCAGTGCACTCAACTTACGAACGTCTTCATCCTGAACTTCTAGCACAACCTACTACTAAATGGGTGTTGGATTGATAATCGGACCACCCAAAGCAGACACATCATGCACAGCACCCTACACTGAAGCCTCGGTACTCGAAAAATCATCACCATGATCCATCTATGAAATCCTATCTAGATATAATTGTGGATGCATCTTAAAATATAATCAAGATACAGCATGGTCAAATAGTATTTTTGTAGATTTTACTCAAGAAGGACATGGAACCCACCATCTAGTCATATAGGATGCATGTTCCAAAGTTTCCCCAACATCCTAGGCCAAAATTTACTAGGTTAATAAGAAGGTAATCAAAGTCTTGGTTAATTTATGGTTTGGATACCACACCAACATTGGATTCTCTATCCTAAGATCCAAACTCAAGAAACTTTAACATTGTCACCATAAAGCACAAACTAAGTTCACAGCTAGAAATTTGTTCACTCTAGTCCTAGGGAAGGACCGCCTTTGATAAGAGATCACAACCATGACCACAAGATGACACCAAAAACCAAATCTAGAAAGTTGAAGATAATATATCTTATATAGGGGATCACACCCATGACCACATGGGGATGTTGAAATCCCTACCAAGTAAAATCCATGATACATAGATAAGGGATCATGCCCAGGACTTCTAAAAGATATGTAAAGTGTCCAATGATCATGCAGTCACACTGAGAGGTGGGTGAATCAGGTGTGACCAATTTTCCTGAATTATTTTTCACCTTTTAATTCAAACCTCTATCAACTGTTAGAATGAGTCGTTCATTCATGCAATGTAGAAAGTAAATGAAAGACAACACACATTATTTTTACAAGATTCATTACTAAGACCTACATCTTTTCTATGTTGGTTAGACACCCCCCCCCCCCAATATGGATTATCCAATGTAATATTTTTATCAATTACAATGGTTCAGGAAGAAGGTGGTTATACACCCCAGTAATCCAACTCTTCTTCCTCAGTTGGTTAGACCCCCCAACAATTTGACTGGTTAAATCCCCCAGTCTCTCTTGAGCCTCTTTAGCAACTGGTTTGTCCCCCCAGTCACAAGATCCTTCTTATTATTCAATATGATCCACATATAGGATGATCAGTTGATCCTCCTCCATGATCTTAATGGATCAAACCGTCTTGTTTACAATTCAAGTACCTTTTCACTAATGCTAGTCTTTCTCAGATAAACTCTGATCATGGAATATAATCAACTGTGTCAGTACAAAATTGCTCAAGAAAATATTCTTTATTTTGTAGAATATCCAACCTCACTAACTATTTAAAACTCGGATACAAATAAATCACGTGCACTTTTAAACAGTCCCGATGTTAGTCTCAAACCATTTCACACTGATTAAGAAATATAAATTGCATGTTCACTTCTTCAATATTCATGCATGTAAATGATAAACAGGATGGTCTTCTTACATTGTTTCATAATATACATGCACAATCTTATCATTATCATGCATTCTAAATTACATGTTCATACATGTTTGTATAACACACACATTTAGATCTAATTTTATTTCTAACATGTGCATATGTGTATGCTTTAATGCATATGCATGAAAACTACCTGTATATCAATCTTTGAACACAAACACTGTCAACACACACTATTTGTTTCTCAATATGTATATATTCACATATGCATCAAATCATGCATGAGCTTCTCATTGCCTTACACACTTCCTTCATGCAACACAATACTCAAATATACATTGTCCACTAATCCTTCACGCAACACACTGATCACTTCCTCACTTCATAGTATGAATGTAAACCCATCCTTGCATATGCGCGCAAAAAAATCAAGCATATGGTTGTTTTGGTACCCAGACTTGTTTGGGTTTAACTAGATTATTAGAAAAAAAATTACGAACCCATACATATTTGAAACATTTATTGTAGGGTAATCTAAAAGGTGTGTTTTTAGAAATTAAAATATTAGTATAGCCTAAATACTGAGTAAACTTTAAAGAATATTCGTTTTTATACTTCCATTTCAAGTTACAGCTAAAGAAAATAACATTTTAAATATTTCTATGTATGCCTTTAATGAAAATATTTCTATACATATTAGGAACCTAATTATTATATCCGCACAATGTTTTATCATTTTTGGGTTTGTTTATATCTATTATCTTATCAAATTTCTCTTTACCTTGAAAAAAATAGATATCATTTCCTATAATCTAGTAATTTACCTTTTATTTTTTTCATTTTCTTTATGAAAAATTCTAAAAAATCACAGATTTTTACATTCGAACATGATCCAAAACTTTTTTAGTTTCTTATTTTCTTGTTTAATATTCTTACATTCCTTTTCAAATGTATCTAAATTATTAAAAACTAATTTAAATATTCTATCTTAATATTTATTAGTTTTTTATAAGAAATATTTTATTATCATATTTTCATATTTAACTTTTAAAATTTTAGAATCTACAACATTTTTATCTTCAATATTACTTAAAATAACATCATTTAGTTTTTTGTTTTCTTCTTTAATCTTATTATTTTCTCTTTGAAGTTCTCTATATAGTTCATCCATTCTCAAGATATCACTTTGACATTTTTCATTTTGAACAATTAATTATTTAACTTCATTTTCAATATCAGATTCATAAATAAAATTATATTTATAGTCAAACTATACCTCATTTATAGTTGTAGCTATAAGAAATTGATTGAAATATTCTTTTTAAATTTCAGAAACAATAACACTTAAGTATGACTCTATGAACAAATCCATCATGCATTATATTCCTTTCTTTTCTCCTTATTTTATTAATTCTCTTTTATATCTTGTTTTAATTTGGGATAGTCTAATTTTATATAACAATTCTACCAACACTTGTAGAATATTAATTTGGAAACATCATATTTACTAATTTTACCACTTTTACCACCCTTTTTTTATTATCCTTTTGATGATCTCTTCTAAGGCGCTTCTTAAAGCCTCTCTTACCCTTCATGTACTTGTAAACTCCTTTGGTGAAATTTTAAATTTCATCCTTCTCACTTTTCTATAAATCTAAATCATATGAATTACCAATAACATTTATATTTGATTTAAATTCTATACCTTTCCTTTTATCATGTTCATCATCATTATCATTCTTCATTTATATCTCGTATTGAAGAAGTGATCCTATCAACTCATCCATTGAATATTTAGTGAAATCCTTACTTTGTTCAATATAAAATTTATTTTAATGTTATCTCTTGGGTAGTGATCAAAGTAATCTTTCGATGATATCTTCACTCTTCATGTTTTCTCCTAGTACCACCATATTATTGAAAATTTTGGTGAATCTATTATACATCTCATTTATTGATTATGAATTCTTGAAACTCAACTCTATGTGAACCTAGCTTGGTTCTCTATAACTTATCAATTCCTTGATGAGTGACTTTTAAATTCCCCTAGATGTTATATGCAGTTTTATAGGATGAAATATGACTATACATATTTATACATAGTGAATAGTATAAGTAATCCATAACTTTGTAATTTAAAAAACATTTTTCAGCCTCATTACTAATGAGAGTTTCTAAATCGACATCAGGTAGTTTATATTATTTTGAAATTATATGAAAATATTCAAGACCTATATTTTTAATAAATACTGCCATTTTTTCCATCCAATAAACATAGTCATTTCCATTAAAGTGAGGTGGTCTGATGGAATTCAACATCTCAAAATCTAGACTTTCCATAACAAATCGGTGTATTTTTCCTTAGACTTTTAAGATTGGGATAATGGTTATTTTAGAAATAGGTAATGAAACAACTAAAACCAAATACTTAAAAAGGAACCATCTTCTAATACCAATTTTTTAGTACCTTGGTATAGAATTAGTGACAATAGGGGTGTGGATAGTCATTTTTGAAATATTAAACAAATACAATTATATCAGAGTCAGAACAATGTTAAAAATGCAGGTGAAATAAAAATAGATAGTATGTGATGGTTTTATAGAGGTTCATATCACAAAGATCCTAGTACTCTCATCAGTCTCCTCTACTCTATGAGGATACTGGTATTAACTGGATTCTCACTTTTGAAAGATAGTGATAACCCAATTACATATAGATGAAACATACCTTTTTCACACCTATAGGTATGACCCCTGACTTTTAAAGGAGTCACAACCTACCTTCCTTTTGTCTAGGAGGAACAACACTGCCTTCCTTTTATATGGGAGTAATAACCCAATGTGATAGATTTTGGATGGGAAAATATTAAAACTAAACTCTAGAAGAAAAACAGATGGTAGGAAGAATTACAATTGAGAAATAAGAGAAATAGATACAATAGTAGCTGAGTAGATGATGTAGATATTTTTTTCTAGATCTAGTTCTTTGATCACTCTAGTGGTGGAAGATAAAAGTGATGTATATATTCAATGATTACAGAAAAAGAATATAATTCAGAGAATCTTCTTGATCAATTGAGAGTAGCAGAAATTGTCCCATCATGTATCTATATCCTGATCTTCACTGGTATATGTTATTTATACTTAAATATATCTTTTGTATCATTAATTAAAAAATACTCTAGGAGAGTGTCTGTGTCAGATATCTTCACGACACTTTATAGAGTAAAACAATATTACAAAATTATTATTACCTTTTTTTGTTAAATCCATGCTGAAAAAATAGAATAGATGAGATTTATATTTATTCATTAAATATTAATATAAAACATTTTAATATTTTATGTATAACAATTATAAACAATTAAAAATTGTAAAATAATTGAAATAAAAATATAATCTTCCAAAAAGTAAAGACAACAAAAAATTTAAAAAACATTTCATCATAAGAATATCAATCTCTATGAATAAGAGTTCATAAAATAATGCTACAATTAATTTATATACACTATTGAAATTATATTTAAACATAAAATAATAAAACATTTAAGAAATAAATTAATTTTAGACACATTTATTAAAAATAATAAATAAAAATTTTAGAAACAACATTTAACTAATGGTGATTTATTTTAGCTATTGCTGAAAATAAAGAGCGGTGGATAATAAACTACTACTAAAAATAGAGATTTTTGGCTCATCACATGCCACTAAAAACTAAGAATGATGGCTCATAAGCTACCATTGAAAATAGACAAAACTCTACCGTCACAATATCAATAAAAAATAAAAGAGATAATCGAAATAAAAGAAATTCCAAGTCACTTAGCAACTAAAGGATTTGGGATAAGAAATAAAAAAATCTTCTATTGGAAATCTATTGGTGACACGTGACTCACCGTTGAATATGTCCAATGGTGACTCATAATCTACCATTGGAAATTTCCAATGGTGACTCATTGAAAAATTCACCCGAAGAAGTTGATGATAAAAAGGATGAAAAATAGAAGAAGAAACTTCTGATAAAAATAAGAAAACAACTTCAAACATAAAGAATAAATACACTATTCTTGAAATAATAAGTAATATGTCCTATTGGAGATTGAATAATATCATGCCAGCAAAAAGAATAAACAACTGGTTGGAAGAAACTGATTCACCATTGGATTCCAATGATGACTCAAATCATGATGGTGTATGATAGTGACTCATCTCACTATTGGTACCCAATAGTGACTAGACTCACCATTGGTGTCCAATGGTTACTAGCCTCATAGTTGGCACCCAATGGTGACTCAACTAACCGTTGGTGTCCCATGGTGACTCGACTCACCATTGGTATATAACGGTGACTTGTGAGTCATCGTTGATAACCAATGGTATCACTGTCAAGAAACCAACAAAGGGAAGCTTTGAAACATATAATCATCCCTGGTAGGTAGTGGTAAGCTTGAAAAAGAGGATCTTGAAGATGAAATGTGAATTAATATATGAGAATAAATGATGGACCAGTACAACAACTTTAAATATAATGAAAGTTCACACAAGTGGCACTGGATAAGCATCAAAAAGAAGGTCGGTTTGATTTTTTGGCGTTTCTTGTGATATTAATTAGTGTATTGGAGATAGGATAAAGGCCGAGGAAGAAAATGATGAAATAATTCAAATAGGGAATGCATGAGAGGAAGAATAAAACACATGGGAGATCAAATAAAGAATTAATGCTTGATATCAGACCGATCAAAAAGTAGAGATCATGTCTGTGTTTTTAAAACAAATGAAAAGTAAAAAAAATAAAACCTTATACCATATAGGTTATTCAAAGCATATGGTGAATGGAATATCATTCAACATATGATAGGCACTACCCAAGCTTTCAATGGGGGATCAGCACCCACAACCCACTATCCATTCAAATGGAACTTATACACGGGCCTAGTGGGGTGACCTAGCCCAAACCATGTGCACACTCGGTAGGCAGTATACATGGGACCAAATGATCTACGATTGAACTATGCATGACCTAGCCTCTATGTTATCCTCTATGGTTGTACCTCCTATAGGGGTTAACCTTCAGGTCCCCCTAAGTGTTATTGAAGGGTCGGCCTAAGGGGGTTGTTCAGTGGGCAATATTTTTTACAACGCTTAAAAAAATAACAAGATAAAAAGTATAAAATAAAATAAAAATCCAATGATAAAAAAGAATATTAGAACATGTAAATGAAATATATTATTTTTAAACTATATTGAATTTAATTAAATGTGGTGATATAGTAATTTATCAAAACAATGTTAATATAAAATTAAAAACATACAAGTCCTTAGGCACACCTCCTTGTACACTAGAGGCTACCAACTAGAATCAAGGGTCTATAGTGGTACTGTGGAGAGACAATACCTTGTGTATCAGAGTGTGAAATAATAAAAGTAAATAACCAAACATCAAGCATCAATAATCATCATAGTATACAATGTAAGTGAAACATAGGAAAATAATAAATTAAATACAATAAAGGACCAAATAGAAATATTAAACACAAAATAGATCACCCACTATATTGTTTACATATACAGACTATAATAAAATAAAATAAGACTTTGGCTCCATAGAATCATTGATCCATACCTAGTCTTGAGCTCCATGTGCATGTTTAATCCATAACGCTTGATCAACCCAAAACCTTATCCAAACCTGTGCTTTGAACCAAGTGAACATCTTCTCGGGTACCCATGTATGGTGGTAGCCTGAGAAGGTTTTGAGTATATAACTCAGTAGAAAACCAAAAACTTAGACCCATACTAACTATCATATGCAGTGATATGTGCATGTGATGAAATCAGCTGAAATAAAAGGAAATTTATAAAATAAATAAATAAAACCAATGAAGATCCTTAGGTTTTTGACCTTGATTAAATACACCAACTTTAGTCAGTATTGGGGTGTCTCTGAGTATATTGTGTAATCATGCCAACTATAATAAAATACCTAGGTTTCACTTTCATAGCAGCCCCAAACAAAGTATCACAAACCTCCCTCCATGTGGATTTTTTTTAGTTATCACAAACCACCTCATAAAGGATTTTATTTAGTTATCACAAACCTCCCCTCACGAGAGTTTTCTCATCAACAATATAATCCCATAAAAATCACTGACCCAGATCCAATATCACCCTAGTATAATAGATCAGCAATACCTCATCAGATAACAAGCACCTAATAGATCGCAGGCCATGATCCCCCACCAAAAGACTCCCACTGGGATAGCACATGAAAATACATCCTGAAACATCCAAACTTCATCACATAGAAGTACAAACATATTCTCATGACTCTGGGGACCCATTCCAAGGCTGTCGATATCACAAACCAAACCATCGAGGACAGGGCTTTGACTACCCCAATACAACCTGCAATAGGTTAGGGGCTGGCGACCAGTATAGAGTAGGCATATAACACACATGTGAGTCCTTAGACTATGGTACTTCTACACGTGCACACACACACACCACCATGAAATAGTTCATATATAATAAAAGATAGAATCAAAAATTCATGCATACATTTTTTTAATGATCAAAGTATGACAATAGTAATGAAAGCATAAAAGCATAAGAATATAATCCCAACAAAAACTAAAAAAGTGTCCAACCTACATAGAAGGAGGGGATTGTTATCAAATGAAACCACCAGTATACACCCTGGTTTTTCTATCCCACTAAACTATGCCTACTCTAGGTCCTCCAAGGACTCCATCAAATGGTATATCATCTGCAAAATACATGAAACATACTGTAAAATATTATGTATGGGTGAGTATAAAAATACCCAGTATACACCCCAAAAATCCAAAAAAAAAGAGCAATTGAAAATAAACAGTCCACTCAACCCCAAGCTAGAGGAGGAAACCCAGGTGATATAGAATAAGAAAATACATATCAACCACTCCTTAACTATACAAGACTAGTTAGATCAATCCACTTGATATTTTAAACAAGATATATGAAATCACTACAAGGACTCCTAGAACATACCGTATATACTAATATCATACTCCAAGTCTCACAAGGTACTAACCTCACCGTCAGCCATAGGATTCTACTCGAGGCTCAAAGGTAACACTAATCCAAGAGGTCTCACTCTATGAGCCCTTTCATCCCATATGGAACTCTTCTGAGAGATATCACTCCATTTGTTATCACTAATTCAATGTGATATCGCATCCATCCAAGGTGTCATACACCCGGGAGAACACACTCATTGAGTTTCACCACAAAGAAAGTCATATTATCGTTCATCATATCTCGATAGTCAGATAGGGGATCAAACCTATCCCAGATGGGGGACTCCTCAAATGTAACAACCCAAAATTTTGAATAAATCATGTTTCCTAATTTTGTATGTTATTTTATTTTATACTCAACAAAACTGTTTCATTTGATAACATGAGTATAATTAAAATGAGACCATTGGGTTTCAACTGTTATATGACCGTTGGTCAATATGACCGCTGGAAACTAAACGTTTTGATTATTGTCTCTAAATACAAGTGATATTGGTTAATTAATATATAAAGAAGATTCGATGGCCTCATCCAGTAGTCTCGGGCCAATCGAAGCCCATCTAATAGAACTTGGGAAGGAGGTAGCACCACTGGGCTTTACTCTGGACCAAACCCAAGCCGAACTTCATCGTGTGAAGCTATAACAAAATCGTCTTTGCGAGAAGTTCAAACTGATATAAATTACTACTCATGCAATGTTGGATGATCCACCCTTGGATTCTCTCACTTAGCACACCTTACACTTAGGTTCTATGCTGGGGTTATAAGGGGCTATGTAAGGAGATCGTAACTGCTTTGTGTAATCCTTTGAGATAAATAAAATTGTGTTTTCTTCTTATGGTGAATTTTGTAAATTTTCAAATGTTCGGATAAATGTAGGATGTATATTATTGATGAATTTTAGGAAAAGGATATTTTAAAAAAATTTATGTAAACCTTAAATAATTAAAAATGTGTAATGATTTTCAAAAAATGGTCTTCTACAATTATGTTCAGTATGAAATTTAGAGTCTAATAAGATCAACTTAATTTTTTATGAATAGTAAATTATGAATAGTGATTTTACGCTTAGGATTAGTAATGTGACCAAATTGATTAGTAATCTCACTTAAAGAAAGTATTAATATAATTTAGGCACCTTGATTAAGTAATGTGATTCAATAAAATGGTTAAATAACGGTTTCATAAATTATTAGTCAAGTATTAGTTTTTTTCGGGTGAATAGTGTTTCTTAATTAAAAAATAAATTAAAAATATTTAAGAAATTATTTTTATAAAATGGAATTTATTTTTGAACTCAGAGCATCGATATTATGTTAAGGTAATTTTTGGGGATTTTTCTGAAAAAATGAATTTTCAGTGCATAGTGTTTTTATTTAAAAATTAAATTAAAAATATTTAGAAAATTATTTTTATAAAATGGAGTTCATTTTTGAAATCAGAGCATCTATATTTGGTTAAGGTGAAATTTTGGGATTTTTCTCAGAAAGTTGAATTTTCGATGAATAGTGAAAATACGGTTCTTAAGTTACGGGTGTTTAATGACATCATAAATGCATCATGATGATGTGATGAGATATTTTAAGGGATGGCAGACTAAAGGGGATGAATTATTGTATGAGGGGTCCCATGTGGCTAAAACCATGGGCAAATACCATGGGCAAGCCCATGGTTTTTCCAAAACCACCAATGAGGTGTCCCTTGGCCATTAATGCCTTGTCCCCTCACTTTCCCTATAAATACCCACCCTTCCCTCCTTTATTTTTCACTTCCAACTCTTCCCCAACGAAGATCTGGTCTCATTACCCCCCAAAGAGTCCTCCCAAGGTGCCCTCAATCCCTCAAGGTCCCAACCTTTCAGTTTTAAGAGTTACGTTTTAAGGTAAGGGATCCTACCTCTTTCTTTCTTTCCAAGTACTCTCTTTTATGTCATTTATTTTAAGATCCATGTTCTTATGTTGGGGATGTTATTTTATATTAATTGTACTGTCCTTTTTATGTTCATATTATTAGAGACCCCATCTTTCTCTCATCAATTCATTTTAAGAATGTTTAAGTGGCGTCGTTAGGCTGCCGAATTTTTAAGGGAATCTTTCACCCTTCTCGTTTTCAAGATCTATTTTCATGTCAAATATTTCAAGTTCCTTTTTATTTTGCTGGGGTATTATCTCTATATATATATCATACTTATATTTTATGTTCATATGATGAGAGACCCTATTTGATCTCGTCAACTCATTTTAAGAATGTTTAAGTGGCGTCGTTAGGCTGCCGAATTTTTAAGGGATTCTTTCACCCTTCTCATTTTCAAGATCTATTTTCATGTCAATTATTTCAAGTTCCTTTTTATTTTTTTGTGGTATTATATATATATATCTATCATACTGATCTTTTATGTCCATATGATGAGAGACCCTATTTTATCTCATCAATTCATTTTTTTGAAGTTTTAAGTGACACTATTAGGCTGTCGAATTTTCATAAGAGAAATCTTATTTTGTCTTCCTTCAATGTTTTTCATTTCATATGGTATGTATTTAAAATTTCATTACCATGTTCTTATATCAATTATATTTTGTCCCTATATTGTTTTATGGATCTTTTATGAGTGGGTGACCCATGTCCCCTCTCTTTTCAATGTTTTCTAAAACCCTATAACATAGCCGTTATGCTGCAGAATTTTCTTCTCAAAATGTCTCTCTCTTTTTCTAAAATTATTTTGTTTTATTAAGTGAATACTCAAAGCTCTTTCTTCTATATGGGTATTCACATATTTATCAAAATGTTCTATTTTAAATTCTGGGATTTACATACATGAAACCCGCTTTCCTTTTCTGTGGGCTTAAAGTGACATAAAGATCTTGTCTTTAAAGCAGTTTTTAAAACGTTATGATTATAAAAGGAAACCCATTTCTTTTATGATATATGGGTTATTTATGAAATTTTTGATGATTGTATATGTGTGTCACATGATAATAAAGACAAATTTAAGGGTGCGCCCTGATAGCGCTCCAATGCATTGGGTAATGATGTAACCACGATAGATTACAAATTTAAGGGTGTGCCCTGATAGCGCTTCAATGCATTGGGTAATGATGTAACCACTTGAGATTACAATTTTAACGATACCTTGGTAATTTCAAATGAAACCTTGGGGATGGAACTTGGTGATATGTTCATGATTTTCTAAGTTAAATGTTGTAGCCACATCTTCAAGTTATGAAACGCGTTATTTTTATTATGATATAACCCATGATTTCTTTCTCATGCCTTAAAGTTCTTTTTCATGACTTTATTTATGTATCTCAAGTTCACATGTTAAATGTTTCCCCTTGTTTCTATTACTGGGCCTTCTTCTCACCCCTTTATTTTTATGTATTTCTCCAGGTTATGAGATGCAGTAATGAACCTAGGATGAACATAAGGTAAAGCCTTTCAAGTGTTTAAGAAGAATGTTTTATGTTTTCATGTTTTAAGTTCCTGGTTTCCAAGACACTAAACCTTAAAGAACCTAGATTTTGTAAAATGTAATGAAAATTTATGTTATAAAAAGGCGGGATGTTATATCAAATTCTATTTCAAATTTTGATTATCTCGTATCATAGATAGGGGATCACGCCCAAGACTGTTGGGGGACACTACAAACCCAATCTAGAACTCTGGAGATAATATCACTTAGATAGTAGATCACACCTAGGAACACTGGGGGATTCCAAAAACCTTACTGAGTTTCAAATATATGATACACAGATGGGGGATCATTCTTAGGACCACTAAGATATATAAAAAACCCAAATATCAATCTAACTTCCAAGTAGGGGATCGTATTCATGATGATACTGAAAACCCTACAAATAACACTAGCTAAGTATGGGATCATATATCCCATGATTCCACGAAATCTAGTGATATTGAATGATAAGTAGGGAATCATAGAGCGCGCTGAGGAAGGATCGATGCTCCTTTCCCTCCGGTGACGACGGCGGCCTCCTCGCTGGCTCCTCCTCCCTTGGGGGGGAGGAATCATCATTGCATGAGCGAGAAAGGTTCTTTCGGCCTTTATCTAAACCAGAATTTCTCCCTCCCTTTCTGAAAGCAGTGCTAAACCCTAAGGTTCCTGATTTAGTTGACGGGGTGACAAATCTCAATCTTTCCATTTCTGAGTTTTCCGAAGCTTCAGGCTTGTTTAATCTCACATTGGTGGCCTGATTCAAGCAGAAGAGGCCCTTTGTTGATTCCTTTGACCGTTTTGTCTTCGGGTCTTGGGATTTGCAAGAATGAGTGGTGGTTGGATTGTTCGACAGCAAACAAATCATGATCCGGTTTGAAACGAAATTCGATCTCATTCAAGCGTGGTCTAGGGCTCCACGCATCTTCAATGGTTCTCATTTCTTTCTTCTTCGGTGATCTTTTTACCTTCATATGAATCGTGACTCGCCTTCTACGACGTTTTGGGTAAGTTTTCCTAAGCTTCTATTTCCATTTCAAAATCCTTCAATTATCCGAATGTTGGGGAATTTGGTGGGTCGATTTCTGTGTTCTGATAACCGCACTGCGGCAGTTTTCCACCCAGTGAATCCTCAGGTATGTGTCGAAGTTGATGCTTCTCGCATCCCATTCGATTTCATTTGGATCACGATTGGAGAAGAATATCGTTACAAGCAGAGGGTTATCTATGAGAATTGGACCGAATTATTTGGTTCATGCAAGAGACTGGGTCACTCGGTTGAGCTGTGCAGAAGAGGACATACAACACGGTTGAGGGAGGATCACAGGAAGGGAAAAGGCATTCCTGTGTTCACTGGTGATGAGGATAGAAGAAATACCTTAGGGGCAAGTGTCGAGATGGGCAGGGACATGATTTTGGCAAGGCTTGTTGTTAGAGGGAGGGCCCCATGTGTGTTGGGTTTGGATATGGATTGTAAAACTATAGGGTCTAGCAAGGCTTCCTTGCATGAGGTTGGAAATTCTTCCAGTTCAATGGGTGGGATGAGTTCTGAATAGGCTGAGACCGAAAGGGCTGTGAACATAGAAGAGGTGGTTGTCAAGAATGGTGATAGGAATTCTAAAGGCCCGGATCCATTGGTTGTACCTTTTATTGATTTGAGTAACAGGTTTAACGAACTGTCAGAGGATATGTTGGATAAAGAAATGGAGGTGGAGGATGTAGGGAGAGGGGATGAGGCGGTGGTCCTGGAAAATCAGCAGGCTGAAGACAGAGTGTTTGAACAGACTAGGAATGGAAAGAAGTTGGTGGTGGATCAATCAGCTGAAGGCATGGGGTAGGATTCAGCTGTTTTGAATCTGGAAGGCGACCCCATTACGGATAGGAGCTATGCTTTGGTGGAAGGTTCAGATCCAGTGGCTTTGAATATTTAAGGCTTTAATATTGGGAACATGGGGCAGGATCCAGATGTCTAGGTAGGAGTTCTAGGTATGGATGCACATGCCACAGTTGGGGAGAGTATATCGTTGGAGTTCGAGCGCCTCCCTTTGAGGGAGAATTGCACACTAGATCATAGGAGGGGAAGCAAAGGCAAACAGCCCAGGGAGGGGAAGGAGAACTCTAGGGGAGGAAAAGAGATATTGAGTACCCCGGTTGTCCGGTCCTTCAGTGATATTGTTCAAAATGGGACTCAGAAAGAGGTTGTAGGTGGAGGATCTTTGGCTGAAACTTCATCAAGAAGACCAAGGAAGGACTATTCATATCTCTCACGACCAATGCGGACCAGGTCCGCTTCAAAAAACTAGGTGGTTCTAGTAGTCAAGAAGGGCAGCGGGATTAAGAAGTCTTCTCCAGATACGGCTGTTCTGGATCAGCTTAGGAATCGCGTTCAAAGTGTGGGCTTTTGGAGAAACTCGGAGTGGGAATCGGCTATTAGAGAAGAGGGATCCAGTTTGGGGTATGGTGATGACGTCGATTATTATGATGATTAACTCTGTGTTGATCTGCTTCCTTCTGGTTTAGTTTTTTTGTGGCGTTGTATGTTGGGCACCGGACACCCCTAAGCCGGCTATCATAAAATGAAAAAAAATTATTTGCAGTAGGGAATCATATACCTGAAAATTACATAAACCATATTGGAAACACTAAATATATCATCGTACAGATAGTGGATCACACCCAATACCATTGGGGGATATGAAAAACCCAATCTAGAACTTGGTAGATCATATATCTTAGATAGATGATCACACCTAGGACTATTGGGGTATTCCATAAACCCTACAGATTCTCAAATTCATGATATGCAGATAGGAGATCATGCCCAGGACCACTAAGAGATGACAAAAAACCAAATCAATATCCAACTTCCAAGTATGGGATCGTACTCATGAAGATACCACAAACCCTACTGAGAACAATCACTAATTAAGGGATCGTATATCCTTTTATGCCTCAAACCCTACTAAATCTACCCTCTAAGTAAAGGATTGTATAAATGATTATGCCACATACTATACTAGGCTATCCTTCTAGATTGGAGATCAAAATCCTATGTGGATGATGTAATTACCCATTAAATCATCACAAGGATAGACCAAGGGAACCCACTCAGTCGATAATGGTTTATACATCGCTATTAAGAGAATTTCTAACCACACCTCGCATTGCATCTCGCATGCCAAAACCATGTCCACCATCACATCCAATGCATGAAACTATTTAGGATATGATACTCAAGGGCCTTCATCTGATTCCTGAAGATGGATAAATGTGAGGGATAAATCCCGAAGGGGGGTAAACATTGTGTACCCATAATAAAAAATGTGTCTCTAAAATCCGGCCTCTAGTTGTGTCCCCTCCAAGTACTCGGAATAAATCTTCAAATATACATGCTTTGTAACTTAGTTCATATTGTATGTGACCCCTTTTGATCTCCCTAGCATGTCCACACTCACACAGGAATGGCTAGCCATGTCATGCCATATGGAATGTACCCTCATTACATAGTGTGTCATGGTTATTCGACCCCTTGGTTGTGTCGACATACCATTCCCATGTCTGGCACCCCGTGCCTATATACCTGGTTGTGTACTTTCACATGGTTGTGTCCCTTGACATGGAATGTATGTCCATGTCCCTTGACCATGAGACTTAGGATTACTAAATGGATTTTACCTCAAATACAAGACATATATTCCCCAATGATCATATTCCTAGAATGAGAATAACACACGGCATGTTCTCTTACAGTACATGCATTGTGGTTGGGAGTTCTAAATAGGAATTCTCTTCAAGCTGCCTAAACTCCTTGGTTTCCACCAAAACCCACAGATCTACCCCTAAGGGATCACTACCAGTCATAATAGTTATCTAAATCCTTAAAACAATGCAACAAAGTGGATTGGGATGTAAAACTCATAAATCAACCTACCTCATGGTGAAACATCAAATCTTTTGGTGTTGATCCATGATTTGAAGTCACTACACCAAGATTCGGGAGTAATCACCGTTAATAATAAAGATTGGTGGTGCCTCCTCTCCTTGGTTTTTCCTTGGTTTTTCCATCGAATAAAGGGTAATGTATCCCCTCTTCTATTCTGAATATGGGAAACCAAATGGGGGTGTTTTAGTTTATTTAATTATTAAATAAATTAATATTATCCTCACACCTACCAATAATCCATCAACCATGCTCCCAACACTAAAAAATTGTATATTGTACTTAGGGTAAAACCCATGTTCTAGACTCAAACACGATCTCATATTTCCGATACAACACTCCTATCGAGATTTATTACACTTTTACCAAAAACTTTTGTATAGGATAAAATATTTTTAATATCATCACACTGAAGCTCTATGGGCCTCAAAATCCTGTACTGACTCAACTCTCAGCTTCATAAATATTCCTAAAATTATTTCAATGAATTACACAGCAAAACCAAAGTCTCTATTCTCTCCCCACCTTGAATTATTTTTATACTAAAAAGAAAAAACCTATTCACAAGGGATAAAACTTAGATCTCAACTTTATCTCTTATTCCAGTGATATCACCAGAGGGTTCTTGTGCTATCTACAAACATGCACTCAAGAAAAACCAAAAATTCCAAACTACACCCATAGTAGAGCTCAAACCAGGTCAACATAATGAAATAAAGCATACACATGTCTTTTCATCTATGATAAATGAAAAATACCAAGAATCTGTTCCATATGTGGTCTTAGGGTTTAGTGATACACCACCTCACTAACACGACAATGATGTTGACCTAGCCCGATAGTACTCACCTGTCCTTGTATGAACTGCACCCTCAATATACATCTCTAGCAAAAAGTCTAAGCCCAAAAATTATATCTCCACTAGTTCCAACTAGTATAGTGGTGACCTATAGGGCCTCCCAAACATGTACTCAATTGATGCTTCACCAATGGTGGAGTTGCAAATACACCACACCGACAATAAATGTGAAGAATGTTCTCCAGAAACTGAATGGTTCTCTCTACTTGGAAAAAACACCCCTATCTTTGGTACTTCTAAGGGAAAGAAACTTCCACATCACCCCATCTCACAGCATGAATGGTTTCATCATCAATCCTTGGAAGGTCGATAAAATCCCCACCTTCACAAAACCCATCATGAATATGACTAGTGGATATAAATTCATATGATACCTTGGGAAAAAAATATCCTAGTTGTTCCTACAAACCACGCTAAAAAAGAAGAGGGGTAACCAATAACAACTAGAGACATATAAAGTCATTTTCAAGTGTTCTATGTGCAACTATGATGTTAATCACACAAGGGTAATAACAAACAACACAATTTTTCCTAAGTACACACACTGGGTCTTACCAAGCCCTCCATCTACAAAACTCCAGTTGCACCACAACTCAAGAAGTTCCACAAGAGTCAATAAATATGTCGATGAAAACATCAGGATATAAATTGGTTGCCATTCGACGCATAAGATAACTCTCAGTGGGGAGGTAAACCCAACACTTCCTCAAGTATACATACTCAAATCCACCACTATAATAAGAAATGGGGAGCTCATATCACTACTACTCCAAGGGACATACTAGCCACCTAAAAAATTTATTGTATATTCCCATACATGATCTCATACTGCTCATCTTAGGATCACTCCTAAAATGATTAAAAATCCATTCCAAAAGCCAAAAACATCACCACACCCAATGATGGAAATTATATATGCATGGATGGTGGGAAACCAATCTATATTAAGGAAAACCATCATAGGGTCTTCCTACCACTATGTAAATATTCTATGTGAGGCACTCCCATACCAGAGTTAGGTCACACTATCGATAGAAGTGTGTAGTAATTGATCCTCTCTGTAAGAGCCTCTAGCATAAGATTTGAACATAAAGGCTCCACTAGTATTGTAAGGTCCTACTCTGATACTCTGGCATACAACTCCACCCAAAAACACAAGTTAAAAGAACACATTCATCACACCTCAACACATTCCATTTTTGGAGGAACTGACTTGCCCGCACAGTTTTTTATTACATCACAAGAACGCATCTTAGTGGGGGAATTTCCCTCTTCCTTGTGAGTCTGAATTTATGTCAAACATCGCCATCACAAGGCTCTAATGACGCCCCATATCACCCTATATAATCCTAGACCAATAGGTGTAAATAATAGAGTACCTCACAAAAGTGTCTAAAAATACTACTGTAAAAGCATAATAGACATAGAGAATACCTCTAATAATTCTTGAGGCCTCGGGGTCTTAGGCCTCTATGGCCTTCAATCATCCTTTCCCCCATCCTCCAACTCCTTATCCTAGAGCGGACCACCAAGGGGTGGTGGTGGAAACATAGTGAACCATCTTCCACATCCTACTGCTCTCCCCACTCCTCTGCCACGTCCTCCATCATGAAAAACTCCATTCTCTCATAGATGTCCCTTCTGGGGTGGTCCATTAATCATCTCCCTCTCCATATCATGGCGGGTTGGAAAATATCATGTGAGATGTCCTTGTCCTTTACAAGAGAAACATTGCCTCTCTCATGGCTAACTATATATGGTTAGGGATCCATGATCCTCAAACCCTAAACCTAGGATTGTCTCCTAAATCATATCACATGCCCAGATCCATGATCCTCCCATTGGATACTAGTTGTTGATGTCTCGTCTTCTATGTTCTCAGCACCAACAGTCAAAGTCTACTCATCCAGAAAGCTATCTGCCACCAGGGCCTGGTCAAGCATCCCAACATAGGTAGGAATGAGAAGTGATTTCACTGAAGCCATTATATCCTAGAATAAGCCCTACTTGGTGGTATATGCTCTAAAAAAGGTTCTCAAACCATATCCATGAACTACCAAGAAATGTCTATGAACCTCACCAAATAATATTCCACGTTCATGTTATCCTGCTAAAGTTGTAGATGCTTCTGGATACACACGGATCTCAATGTGGCTGGATAAAACTATTCACTGAAGAGATACTCAAACTTTTCCTAAGTGATTATTGTTTCATCATGTGTTTGTGTCACTAAACTCCACCATTTCTGAGATGATCCCTTCAAAAGACTCACCTATAAGACAACCATATGATCAAGATGTTCCCTCACAAAGAGTAACACATGAGTGACTGCCTCATGATAGTCATCATCTACTTACGGGTTCTAGATCACCCAGATACATCATAGATCTCTATATCTAGAACTCATGCAGTGCACTCAACTTACGCATGTGCTTATCCTGAACTTCCAGCACAACCTACTACTAAATGGGTGTTGGATTGATAAGAGGACCACCCAAAGCTGCCACATCCTACATAGTTCCCTTCACTAAAGCCTCGGAATTCGACGGATCATCACCATGATCCATCTATGAAATCCTATTTGGATATCATTGTGGAGGTATCTTGAAATATAATCAAGATACAACATGGTCAAAGAGTATATTTGTAGAGCTTACTCAAGAAGGACATGGAACCCACCATCTAGTCATATAGGATGCATGTACCAAAGTTTCCCCAACAACGAAGGCATAAATTTACCGAGTTAATAAGAAGGTTATCAATGTCTTAGTTAATAGATGGGTTGGATACCACACCAACATTGGAATCTCTGTCCTAAGATCCAAACTCAAGACACTTTAACATTGTCACCATAAAGCACAAACTAAGTTTACAGCTAGAAATTTGTTCACTCTAGTCCTAGGGAAGGACCACCTTTGATACCACTCTTCCAAGACCCGACCCACTGGGTTATGAGAAGTTACTACCGTAATCCCACCTTCAATAATATAGGGGATAAAGACCAGCACTGAGTAAGCACATCACACACATTGGAGGCTTTATACTATGGTACCTGTACAACCACACACACACATATGTCTCTATGAAACAGTGCAGAGATAGTAAAGTTGGAATAAAAAATTCCTTCATACATCTATCCCACAACTAGAGTACAATAAAATTTTTAAAATCATAAAAGGGGGAAAACAATATCCCAAAAAAAACAAAAAAACATCCAAACATATCATAAGGAGTGGACTGATGTCAAATGAAACCTCTAATACACATCTTGGTCTTTGTAGCTCACTAAGCTCCTCCAAATCTATGTCCTCCAAGGACTCCATTGAAAGGACTATCATCTACACGAGACATGACATGTGCGGGAAAAGATTGTGCAGGTATAAGTATAACAATACCCAATAGGCACCCCAAAACCCCAAAAATAAAAAGGAGAAACTAAATATCAACAGTCTTATCAAACCCAATCCATAGAAGGAAACCCAAGTGAGAGAGATCAAGAAACTCTATCTTGAACACTCCTCAACTATACATGATTTTTCATCTCAATCCACATGATATGTCAAATAATATATGTAACATCACCACAATGACTCCCAAAACATCCCAAATATACTCATCTAAAACTCTAAGTATCATGAGGTACCAACCTCACTACCATCAAAGGTAACGCTCATCCAGGAGGTCTTACTCCATGAGTCCTACCATAACAAATGGAACCCATCTGAGAGATATTACTCCATTGGGTATCAATAAGCTGACAGCACATCCTCACCATCCGAGGTAGCATAAATCTTAGAGAACATGCTCGTCGAGTCTTTCTAGGAATAAAGTCACTATACTGCTTAGCAGATATCAATACGTAGATAGGGGATTACACCCTTCCTAGATGGGGGGAATTCTAAAACCATACTAGAAACACTGAATATCTCATCTCATAGATAGGGTATCACACCCATGACCACAAGATGACACCAAAAACCAAATCTAGAACTTCGAAGATCATATCGCTTATATAGGGGATCACACCCATGACCACATGGGGATGTTGAAATCCCCCACCAAGTAAAATCTATGATACATAGATAAGGGATCATGCCCAGGGCTTCTAGGAGATATGTAAAGTGTCCAACGATCATGCAGTCAAACTGATAGGTGGGTGAATCAGGTGTGACCAATTTTACTGAATTATTTTTCACTTTTTAATTTAAACCTCTGTCAATTGTTAGGATGAGTGGATCATTCATGAAATGCATAAAGTAAATGAAAGACAGCACACAGTATTTTTACAAGATTCAGTACTAAGACCTACATCTTTTCCATGTTGGTTGGACGCCCCCCCCCCAATATGGATTATCCACTGTAATATTTTTATCAATTACAATGGTTCAGAAAGCAACTAGTTATACACCCCAGTAATCCAACTCTTCTTCATCAGTTGGTTAGACCCCCCCCCCAACAATTCGACTGGTTAAACCCCCTAGTCTCTCTTGAGCCTCTTTAGCAACTGGTTTGTCCCCCCAGTCACAAGCTCTTTCTTCTTCTTCAATATGATCCACAGATAAGATGATCAGTTGATCTTCCTCCGTGATCTTGATGGATCAAACCAGCTCGTGTACAATTCAATTACCTTTGCACTGATGCTAGTCTTTCTCAGATAAACTCTGATCACGGAATATAATCAACTATCTCAGAACAAAATTGCTCAGGAAAATATTCTTTATTTTGTAGAAGACCCAACCTCACTAACTACTGAAAACTCAGATACAAAAAATCATGTTCACTTTTAAACAGTCCTAATTTTAGTCTCAAACCATTACACACTGATTAAGAAATATAAATTGCATGTGCACTTCTTCAATATTCATGCATATAAATAATACACTACATGGTCTTCTTACTTTGTTTCATAATATACATGCACAATCTTATCATTATCATGCATGCTAAATTACATGTGCATACATGTTTGTATAACACAAATTTAGATCTCATTTTATTTCTAACATGTGCATAAGTGTATGCTTTAATGCATATGCATGAAAACTACCTGTATATCAATCTTTGAACACAAACACTTTCCACACACACTATTTGTTTCTCAATATGTGTATATTCACATATACATCAAACCATGCATGAGCTTCTCATTGCCTTACACACTTCCTTCACGCAACACAATACCCAAATATACACTGACCACTAATCCTTCATGCAACACACTGATCACTTCCTCACTTCATAGTATGAATGTGTACACAGCCTTGCATATGAGCGCAAACCATAATGAATATAAAATTGATATGCACGGGTTCTTCTTCACTCAAAAAAGATCTTCTCAAAAATATCAAAAGAAAATATAAACCACTCGGGTGGTATTTATAGGCAATAAAGAACTTCACAGAACCTTTTAGAATCAAAGAGATGACCCACTTCATCATCGGCTCAAACACTGCCTCTGTTCCGCGAATTAGAGGATCACCGTCTCCTAAATTTAAATCTTCTATACATTGATAAAAACATGGTTTGTTTATCCTAATATTTATGCAAACAAAGTTTCAAAAAATATTTCAATCATATTTGTATTCTCAAGATCCTAAAATGAATCTCTAAAGCCTGAGTTGTAGCTTCGGTCGACATCACTGCATGGAGGTCTCGGTGCCCAGAACTCCCCGACGGCTTGAGGTAGAAGATGACTCGGAACAGAAATGAATGGCTCAGATGTTTCAACGTATCAAATTGCACGCCTACGGTTCTTTCTGAGTTTTTTAAACGGATGAATCAAATCTACGGTCAGGATTATGTGTTCGAGCGATCAGATGGTCCCAGTTCAATTAGTGCTATCCCACATCGAAAAGCACTGAGATTCGCTGCTCCCTTATAATACAAGCTGTGACAGCCCTTTCGTCGTGTTTTTTCCCCCACTTCCGGTACCCCTTGTACCAATTTTCTGAAGGCACGCTCTCTGGGGTTACGTTTGGCTGCCATAGTGGTGTGGTATGCTTTTTTTAAAAATGTTTTCCAAATTCCTTATCATATCCAATCAACTAAAAATAAAACACTACTATCTCGGCTACAACCTCAAGCTAGTCGGCTGGGGGTTAAGCTCGGTTGCCCACTGTGACGTGGTATGCTTCTTCTCTTAAAGTTAGTTGTCTAGATGGCATATTTTTTAATTAATCTCATTTAAAAGATGTTTTCCAAATTCCTTATAGATCATATCCAATCAACTAAAAATAAAACACCACGAACCTCAACTACTCCTTTAGTTGATTGGATATGATCTATATGGAATTTGGTAAACATTTTTTAAAGGAGATTAATTAAAAAATATGCCATCTAGCCAACTAACTTTAAGGGAAGAAGCATACCACGTCACAGTGGGCTAGATTGCATATTTTTTAATTAATCTCCTTTAAAAAATGTTTACCAAATTCCATATAGATCATATCCAATCAGCTAAAGGAGTAGTTGAGGTTCGTGGTGTTTTATTTTTAGTTGATTGGCTATGATCTATAAGGAATTTGGAAAACATCTTTTAAAGGAGATTAATTAAAAAATATGTCATCTAGCCAACCAACTAAAGGGAATAAGCACACCACATTTTTTCATATCTACTTAAAATGTGTCAAACTCAAATCATGCTTCAATTTCCTGAAACACATTTTTAGAATTATCATATTCATACCTCTCCAGAACTTCTGATATTGATATGATGTCAACAGAGATACAAATATCTGATGGATGATGTTTTGTACTCCCTCTTAATAGATGCACTCAAAACTCTCTTCATCATGATTGACTTTCATCGAGAATAAATTTCATGTATCGTCTGAGGTTATTTGAGATGTTGCAAAGAGACAACATGATGTCGGTAGTCTTCAATGATGGGCATCTTTATAGCTATAAGATATTCATAGCTTTTATAAATTCAGGTCTCCTCCTGAATATATGCTTCACCTTCAATTCCCTGCATGAAAAACAAACACAATATATATAGGAATAAGGTGGATCTTCAATGCTCCTCGATTAAAGCAACAGGGCTGAGAGTTGCTTCTCAACCCAAAAATATTTTTAGATGAAGAAGGCTTCTTCACATTTCATAACAAAGTAATTTCATTTTTCTCTGCATGTTTCATCTTTCTTGCCTCTTCCAACTATTCTGGCCATATGATCAAACATTCTTTCGAAACATGCTCAATCTTCATTCTGTGTGTATACTTCTTTTTCCCAACATTTGAAGTCACGGATGTTTTCCCATTCTTCTTCGATAATTCTTTTTTACCAGATAATAGTGTCAAATAATTTTTACTAGAATTTCCATACATGTTGTACCTTCCATACACAATTTTAGAATTCAACAAGTTACCCTTTTTAGGAAACTTTATAGATTCTTCATCAGTAATGTCATTCACCAAATCAATCATTTTATTTCTTATCTAGACTAATTCTTTCTTTGATTCCAACTTTCTTCCTTTAGTATGAATGTTCATGTCCAATTGGAAATGGTCCATGATGTGACCTTTCTTTCCACAATAGAAATATCTCTTCTTTAGTGAGACACTCTTCTCATCATTTTTTACAAACTTCTTGGGAGTTGTTTGTTTAACAACCTTCTTCTTTTATTCACATCCCAAGGTTGACCTATCATCTTCATTTCTTACCTTCTTCACTTTCTATTGTTATCTTATATTTCCATCAATAGATGATTTGTGCATGATTGGTATATACCATCACTCATCATAACAGTGACCAATTTTGTTTCAATAATCACAGAAACTTTCTGAGTAATCATATCTATTCTTGATAAATTGATTCTCTTTTTGTGAATTTTTCTTCTGTTTTATAGGTTTTAAATTTTCTTCAACTTTTCTCCCTAAATAAAGGCATTCTAGAATTTTCAATCAATGAAATATTGTGCCAACAGTTAATTACCTGATGCCCAAACTTCCAACAGCACCAACAGTAGCCAAAAAATCTTGATTTCTTCTTCTGTGAAAAATTCTGACTATCTTTGACATTTTGCTGCTTATGGGTATCACATTTATTCTTCTTTGATTTCTTTAGGGAACCAGAATTTCCAAACTTCTTCACATACATATTTGAAGATGTTGTGGATTCCTGAGTATTTTTCTTCACCCATGTTTTTCCAAATTTAAATATTGAATCTGTACTAGTCAACAAGACAACATTAGTACACACAAATTTATTAGGACAAAGGGTCACTTTCTTCAATGATCCTAAAGTATATTTATAATTGGATAATCTCAAGATCTTTTTTCCACTTGTTTGATTCTTTTCAAAAATAGGACTCTTATCAAATTAATCCTTGGGAACGCTAATTTTCTCAGTAACATGGGAAGTCTTAGCTTGTGTCTCTTCTATATTTCTCAATTTTAATTCTAGTTCAAGAAACTTTAAGTTGAGAGAAATTTTCCCATCTTCAACTAATTTCATGCCTTATTCCCACTGAATCTTCATCTTCTAAATCTCTTCTTCATGCATCTATTTTGGATTTAGTAAAAAAATTTCAAGCTCCTTGATTATTTCTACTTTATCAATCAGCTGAGCATTTTTGACATTCCCAGTTGTATTGTGTATCTTTTCAAGAGCATGGATAAATTATTTAAAAACAATTTCAAAATTTTCTTTCTCACAAACATTAATTTCCAATTATTCAACAGTTTCAGCATATCTTTCTTTGAAAAGATATATTTTTTCTTCCTTTTCTTTCAAAAGTCTCGTGTGAGTGTTGGAAATGCCAACCTTTTTGGTTATTGCTTCCTCCATAGCACTAACCTCTTCTTCTAGCTGTAATTTTTCATCCCGGAGTTCTTTGAAAACTCTGGTCATACATGTGACCACTTCTTTGGGAAGATTTTTCATATTCTTTCTAAATTCAAAATTAATCATATCAACATCATAGATTGAACTTGATTTATTAGAATTGTAAGAAAATGGTTTTACTAAAAAAATTCCACTCTGAGTGTCTTGATATACAAGTTGAATTTCATTCATCTTCAAATTTTTCTTCAGCTTTTATGCCACTATTTTCTTTATATTTTTCTCTGATTTGACTAAAACATCAACATTTCTAACATCAGGAGTAGAGATAAGCTTCTTCATCTGAAGCTCTTCTGAATTTTCTTCAAACTCAAATTTTCACTTCATATACTTTTGATATAATCCACTGGACAAGTAGAGTTGATATAATAAGAGGTGTCCAATGCTCGGATACCAATTTAAGTGTCCAATGATCGTGTAGTCACACTGAGAGGAGGGTGAATCGGGTGTGACCAATTTTGCTGAATTATTTTTCACCTTTTAATTTGAACTTATGTCACCTGTTAGGATAAGTGGATCATGCATGTGATACAGAAATTAAATGAAACACAACACACAATATTTTTTCAAGGTTTGATACTAAGACCTACATCCTTTCCATGTTGGTTAGACCCCCCGACATGTATTATCTGTTATAATCTTTTCATCAATTACAATGGTTTAGGTAGAAACTGGTTCTACACCCCAGTAATCCGTCTCTTCTTCCTCGGTTGGATAGACCCCCCAACCACTCAACTGGTTAAACCCCCTAGTCTCTATTGAGCCTCTTCAGCAAATGGTTAGTCCCCCCAGTCACAAGATACTTATTCTTCTTCAATCTGATCCATATATAGGATGATCAGTTGATCCTCCTCTATGAGATTTCTGGATCAAACCGGATCATGTATGATTCAAGTACCTTTTCACTAATGATGGTCTTTCCTAGATAAACTCTGATCACTGAATATAATCAGTTGTCTCGGTACAAAACTGCTTGAGAAAATATTCTTTCTTCTATAGAATACTTGGCCTCACTAACTACTAAAAACTCAGATACAAAAATTCATGTTCACTTTTAAAGAGTCCCAGCTTCAGTCTCAAACCACTGCACACTAATTAAGTAATATAAATTACATGTGAACTTCTTTAATCTTCATGCATGTAAATAATACAATTCATGGTCTTATTACTTTGTGTAATACTATACATGCACAAGCTTGTCATTATCAGGCATGCTAAATTGTATGTGCATACATGTTTGTATAACAAATACATTTAGATCTCATTTTATTTCTAACATGTTCATATGTGCATACTTTAATGCATGTGCATGAAAACTACGTGTATATCAATCTTTACACACAAACACTGTCCACACACATTTTTTTTATCAATATGTGTATATTCACATATGCATCAAACCATACATGATCTTCTCACTACCTTACACACTTCTTACGCACAACACAATACTCAAATATACACTATCCATTAATCCTTTGTGCAACACACTGATCACTTGCTCACTTCAAAATTAAACAGTATGAATGTGTACAAATCCATGCATATGCGCACAAACCATAATGAATATAAAGTTGATATGAACATGTTATTCTTCACGCAATGTAAATAAAACATTGTTCTTTGGTATCTCAAACTCTTTACGCAATAGTAAGCTACATGTAACTTAATTCATAGAAAAGAAAATCTAGTGTGGAATGCACATATAACTTGCCCATGGGTTGGATACACCTTCACGCAAACAATAAGTAGCATAGAAACCTTCACGAATCATAGAATATTCATGGAACTTCAACTTCACTTGAAACAGATCTTCTCAGTAATCTCAGTAGCAAATTTGAACCCCTCGGGTGGTATTTATAAGCTATGAATAACTTTATAGAACCTTTTAGAATCATAGAGATGACTCACTTCATCATCAGCTCAAACACTAGCTCTATTTCGTGTCTTAGAGGATCACCATCTCTAAAATTTAAATCTTCTACACACCAATAAAAACAGGTTTGTTCATCCTAATATTATGAAAACAAAGTTTCATAAAATATTTTGAACATATTTGGATTCTCATGATCCTCAAATGAAGATTGAAAGCTCAATTTCCAGCTTCAGTCAACATCACTACATGGAGGTCTTAGTTCACAGAAATCCCGATGGCTTGAGGTAGAGGACGACTCAGAAAAGAAATGAATGGATCATATGTTTCAATGAATCAGATCACATGGCTATTATTCTTTCTGAGTTTTTTAAATGGAAGAATCATATCTACGGTCAGGATTATGTGTTCAAGCGATCGGATGGTACTAGTTCAATTTATTCAATCCCACATCGAAACACACTGAGATTCGCCATTCCCTTATAATATAAGTCACGGTATCCTTCCTCCTGAAATATCTTCCCCTTCTTCTAGTACTGCCTCATACCAGTTGTATGTGGGTGTGCTCTTGTGCCCACCTCTTCCTTTGTGCCACCCTGAATAGTGGTTTCTCTTCCACTACTCTGCTTCATGTAGTCATTCCCACTATCTCGACTATGACCTCAAGCTAGATGGATGGGGGTTAAGCTCAGCCACCCACTGTGGTGTGGTGTGTTGCTTCCCTTCAGTTGGTTGGATTGATGGCATCTTTTTTAATTAAGCTCCTTTAAAAAATGTTTTTCAAATTCCATATAGATCATATTCGATCAACTAAAAATAAATCACCACCAACCTCAACTATTCCTCATGAAAAATAAAATATTTTTTCATGGATACTTAAAATGTGCCAATCTCAAATCAACAATGACGCATGTTTTAGAACTTAGAACCCTCTCTGCAATCATCTGAATTGGTTTCATTTATGTTTTCAACTATTAATTTATTGATAAAAATTTTAACCTCAAAAAATCATTTAGAGTCTTCAATATGGAAAACTCAAATCTTGATCAAACTGCCAAGTAGGGGATCGTACTCATGATGATATTGTAAACCCTACTAATAACACTCACTAAGTAGGGGATAATATATCCAAAGATACCAAAAATCATACTAAAAAATCCCTTTATATAGGGGATCATATAGTTGATGATGCCACAAAACCTAATGAAAACAATAAAGATCTTATCTCACAAATAGGGGTCACACACAGGACTATCGGGGGATACAACAAACCCAATCTGGAACTCCAGAGAGAAAATCACTTATATAGGGGATCACACCTAGGAAAACTAGGGGATGCCACAAACCCTACCAAGTTTCAAATAAAAAAATAAACATATAGGGGATCATTTCCAAGACCACTGGAAGATACTAAAAAACCAAATATGGATCCAACTTCCTAATAGGTGATCATACTCATGATGATAATAAAAAACCTAATAGGAACACTTTCTAAGTAGAGGAATGTATATCTGATGATGACATAAACCCTACTAAAACCACCCACTAAGTTGGGGATTGTATACCCAATGATACTGAAAAACCTATTGGGCTATCCTTCTATATAGGGGGTCACCTCCCTATGTATGAAGGTCGTGACAATACTGTAAACCCCAACTAGGGAAGTCGATAAGATAGAGGATCCCACCCTGGCCTCCTATAGGGATACAAATCTATCCAATATCATCTTGTCAGAGGGATCATAATCTTGTGTTGAGGATATAATGTCTCACTATACCCTCACAGGGATAGGCTAAGGGAACCCACTCAACTGATATTGGTCTATACATCACTATCAAGCAAATTGCTACCTACACCTCACATTGCATCTCGCATGTCAAAACCATGGACACTATTTCATGCATTAAGGAAAAATACTCATGATAGGATACTCATGGGCCTCCAACAAAGTCTTGAAGATGGAGAAGTGTGATGGAGAAATATCCATGGGGGATACATGATGTGTACCCATAGTAAAAAATGTGCCTTTAGAAACCATCCCCTGGCTATGTCCCCTTCCGGTACTCGGCATGTATTTGGAAATATACATGGTGTGTACCTTAGGTCACACAAGAATTGAACCCATCCAATCTCCTAGGAATTTCCTCACTCGTACATGGTTGGCTGGCCATGTCATGCCACATGGAATTTACCCTCGATACATGGCGTGTCTCGGATATCCTGCTACATGGACATTCCCTCATCCCATTCCCATTTCTAGCACCCTATGACCATATACCTAGCCATGTACATTCACATGGCCATGTCCCTGACATGGAATTTCTGGCCTGTCCCTCGGCCACGTGACCTCATCTCACTACATGACGTGTAACCCCAAGTACACTATGTGTAGTCCCCAAATATGATCTTCCCGAACAAGTAAAACACATGGTGTGTGCTCTTGTACTACACACCATTTGATCGGGAATTCCTTATGAGCCACACAAAACTCCTCAGTTTCTACTGAAACCCACATATCTACCCCTAGGGGATCAAAAATAATCATAATAGGGCTCTAAACTAGGTTCATCTTTCAAAATTGACTTTACATCTATTTCTTAATGATTTCCATTATTATATGGAATGCTTAGGGTCTGGGGGAATGCGTCAAGTTTTTTTAGTCACTGAGGTGTCAAGATTCTATTGTAGCTATTCTAGAATCTAAATAGTGGACTGACAAAATCTCTTCTTTTTCTAAGAATATGGTTTTTTCTGACTGCATGCATGCAAATTAATATAATAAACACGTTAGGATTTTTTTGGAAATAAGGAATATCAGTTGAATTCCTAAAGGCCTCTTCCTAGTCCATTACAACCATAATTAGTGAATGAGTAATCCAGTTTTATTTCTCTTTCATGTATGCTAGTTGTGAGGCTTATGAGTGAATGGAATTGTGGAAACACCAACAATCACTTCAATATGATCATCTTCCTTGGTCTGTAGGAGGTGAATTCAACACAGTGGTGGATGTTTCGGAGAAGAGGGTGGGAGATTTTATTTCTAACACTTCCATTTGATTTTATGGTTATGAAAGGGATTTTGTAATGGGGTTCTTTGGGAGTAAATTCACATAGTGCAACAATAAAAAAAGGAATCATGAGAATCTAGTGTAGGATTGACCAGTGCCTAAATAATCTTCAAGGAGTTGATATATTTTCTCAATAAACTAGCTCTCATCTGATTCATTCACTATATGACCACTCTCATATCCTTGTAGTACTTAAGAAGGGAGATTTTAGAAACATATGGTTATTTTATTCCAACCATTAGAGTTGGGAGGATGGTTTCCTAAAAAATTTGAAAGAGTATTGGGAGTAGCCAGAGAGTGTCCCGGCATGGGTGAAACTCACAAAGTGGTTAAAACACCTTGGGAAGGATTTAAAGGAGTGGGGTTCCACCAAAAGAAATGACAATTTCAACATGGAGGGGCTCAAGGAAGATATAGAATGTTTGTAGAATATCCTGAAAATTTATTGGAGTGATGATAGATTTTCTATCTTAGTTGGGAAGGATAGTTCATTGGTCGAGAAAATTTTAGAAACTAAAAGGTTTTATAGGAAAAAATCTAGAGTTGTGTGGATTCGTGAGGGGGTAGAAACACTACCAATTTTCAATATTTTTTGAAAGAGAAAAGAGTGGTGAAAAGGATCAACCTGAGGTTGGATGCTAGGTCCTATAATTATGATGTGGATGAGGTTGGGAAAATTTCTTTGGATTATTTTTAGGATCTTTTGGAAATAATTATAAATGATTAAAGGAAAATTATGCTAGATAGAGAGGATACCTTCATATAATGTATACCGATATTGATGGGAAACAAGGATAATGATATGTTGATTATAGTTCCAGGGAATGAAGAAATCAAGGAGACTATTTTCAGAATGAATAAATAAATTTCCCCTAGTTCTGATGGATTCCTAGGTGCATTCTATGTTGATGTCAAGATAAAAGTAGAGGAGGCGGTGCAAGATTTTTTTAAAGGATGAGCATTGAATTTCTGATTCTAAATTTGTGTGGGTCCCCAAGGTTAAGGATCCTATTACTCTAAATAAATATCTACCAATTTTTCTTTTTAACTTTTCCTGTAAAATTACTTCTAGTCTTATAAATAGAAAGCTAAGAAGGTTCATTCCAAGAATAATTTCAGAGGAACAACATGGGTTTGTGAAACAGAGAAGTATTCAGGAGGATATAGGTATTGATAAGGGAATATTAGAGGACTTTAATAAGAAGACTATTGGGTGAAACATTATGGTCAAGGTAGAAATGGATAAAGCCTATGATATATTTAAGTGGAGATTCATCATTAGGGTAATGAGGAAGTTTGGATTCTGAGAGTGGTTCTGTGAATTTTGTTTTCACTTCAATGCCTCTCCATGGATGACTATCTCTATTATGGGAAGGGTATTTTGTTTTTTTAAATCTATATGTGGTGTTAGAAAAGTTGACCCCTTATCCCCAAGTATATTTATCATCGATCTGGAGGTTCTGACAAGAAATCTTCAAAAAAATATTAGAGTAGGGGAGGGTCATTCCTTATAAAAATAGGTTCAGAAATGGGATTGTGTCTCATATCATGTTCTCTGATGATATGTTGTTTTTTATTAATGGAAGGAAAATATCAATTTCAAGGTTCAACAAAATTATGGAAAACTATGGTAGATTGAGTGGATAATGTATCAACTCAAGGAAAACCAGTGTTTGTATATCTAATAAGTGTTCATTAAGATGAATCAATTCCATTCAAGAGAAACTGGGATTTCAAAGATGTAAATTACTAAGGGTGTACCATTTAGTACCTTTATTATATGTAAGGTTTAAAAAGAACTTTTTGATTAAATAATTAATCAGCTCACTAGAATAATTTTCAACTAGAAAAATAGGTTTATGTCATTTGGAGGGAGGATAACCTTGATCTATAATGTTCTTACCTCAATCTCAATGCATGTGTTTTCCATTATCAGATCGTCAAAAGGTAATATTACCAAGATTTAGAATGTTATGAATTCTTTTTTATGGGATGAAAATCAAACTAGATGGTGTTATTGGGCATCTTGGAAATGAATGGCTAGGAAAATTGAGTAATGCAGTATTGGGATTCACAAAGTGGATGACGCCATGCAGTATTTTCAAGAAAGGATGGCATGGGATGTCATGGAAGGGAACTCGCTATGGGAAAAGTTTATCAAGGATATATATGGTGATAACTTGATGATCCGTACATGTAGAACCAAGAGAATGTCTAATCCAATGTGTTTCATTCTTGTGAACTTGGAGGAACTTTAGGGGATGGATCAGTGGATCATAGGTTGTGGATATATTAATATGTGGAATATGAATTGGGTTGGAGAGACACTATACTACCCAGGATGTTCGGTTCAAAATATTTCTTTCAAGGAGGCTAGTGCTCACCCTTCTTTCATGACAACCATTCTCAACCACGATCAGAAGAATATCTATGATATTATCAAGATGGTGGAGGAACCAGATCATTGTATATTATCTAGTTCAAGATTAGGTAAATTCTACAAGAGATCCTACAGGGAATTTACATAAATAATATCTAGGACAAATGAATGGGCATTGAAGTTGTGGTGTAAGGGTATTCCTGATAAGATGAGTTTTTTAGTTTGAAGATTAAGGAACCAGGAGATACCTATGGATGAAAATATCCAAAAAAAAAGAGTCTTATTGGCATTGTGGTTCCAATGTTGTGCTCAACCAAAACAATAAATAGTGTAATGTGTTTTTTTTTCAAGGATAATGGGTTAAAGGGGTGTGGGATTTTATAACATAGGGAATAAATTTATGAAATAGTGGGGATTTTGTATAGAGGAAATTGAGGCTTGGTTTAGGGGTGTTAGATAGAATGTAGTGGTGGTAAGGATTCATGTTATATCCTTCGTAGTAGTGTTTTGGATCCTTTGGGAATCCAGAATCAAGCCTCATAAAGTAAATAATCATTCGTCACGTTTCATACAAGTGATGGAGAAGGTGTTAGTGGCAGATTTGGGGATTATTATTAAAGGTAAAACAAATTTAGGTTCCTTGAGAAGGCTAATTCTGTGTCCTCATTTGAATATGGATGATAATAGAGGTAACGAAGGTATTTGGGTTAGATGTAAATCCCCTTATGTGGGTTTTAAACATAATGTGGATGGATCCTATTCTGGTGGAGAGATGAGAGGTAGAGGCATCATTAGAGACAACTTGGGTTCAATGCTCATAGGCTTTAGTTCCTTATATAAACTAGGTAATTATATTGGAGCAGAGGTAAGAGTGATGGTAACTGGAATCATGTTATACAGAAACCATAATATTCAGATTATGGAAATTGATTCAGACTCTGCCTTGTTTGATTAGTTTATTCAATGGAAAAGTAATGCACCATGTGAGATTCCCTACATGATCAAGATGTGTATAATTTTTATTAAACAGGGGGTCATTTTTAGTTATATGTGAAGGGAAAGGAACATTATGGCTGATGAAATTGCTAGACAAGGGAGAAAATATGATCGATTGATTGTTTACACTGGTCTGGGGTCACTTCCAAATGCATGTAAGATATTTTTCTAGGGTGATGCCCTTGGCCCCCATCATTTTCACGCCCACTGAGTAATTTATCTATTTTATTGATTGCTTTGGGGAAGTCTTCATTCCTTTTTAATAAAAATTTAATTTTAAGTTATTCATAGTGAAATGCTGAATCTTCGAGTGTAGATCCATCCTCTGAAGCCACTGCACCAAGATTCATGAGTGACTACTATCAATATCGAAGATCATTGGTGCCTCCTCTCCTTGGTTCTACCTCATTTCGTCCATTATGCAAGGGGGATGCCTCCCCTCTCCTCTACTGAATGTGGGAACCCAAATTGGGGGGGATGTATTAGTTTATTTAATTATTATATAAACTAATATCATCTGCACACATGCCAACACACCATCAATCGAGCTGACAACACTGACAAACTTAATGTTGTACCTAGGGTAAAACCCATGTTTCAGACTCAACCACGATCTCAGATTTATTATTTGAGACTCCTCTTAGGAGTTATTACAATTTTACTAAAAAAATAAATTCTTGATAAAAATATATTTAGTATTTTTAATATCACTACATCAAGGCTCTCCAAGACCAAGAATCCCACGCTGACTCAACGCATGGCTCCAAAAATATTCCCTAAAAATATTCCAACATCTTACAAAGAAAAACCAGAGCCTCTATAGTCTTAAAATATAATCTCCTAATCCAAGGAATATCTAATCATAAATCTCAATAACATTGTAAACACACACCAATATCCCCATATCCATATCTATAGAAGCCCAACCGTATCACATCTTTCCTAAGGGTTCATTCCATAACTACCATAAATAAAGAAAACCTCATGGGATTTCGAAACGCTTAATCCCATCATCATCTTCTCTTCCCAAAAAGTATTACACATCAATTTAGGTTCTAGGTTACACCTGTAACCATCACCACCCATTACCATACATACCCACTCATGGTTGTTTTGTCAGTGGGATCCTACTAGATTCCCTTTTTCAAACCAAATAGGGGCACTCCACTTGGAGTCTTTCATCTCAAACAAGGTCTCTGGTTAACACCCAACACTCTTAGGGTGTTGTGTATATAGAATCATCAATATGGTATCATGTCCTTACCAGTTGCATGGGGTCCCACTATAAGGGTAACAGACAAGAGATATCTCACAACCTATCTAGATCCTTAGGGTCACTTTGGGTCCATCTTCTCATCCAAGCCAAACTTGATATTCCCACCAAGCCCTAGTCATATCAAGATAGATAGGATATCTCTTCCTACCATCATCTTGACGAGCCCGAATAGCTAGATGCACAAGAGAGGTCCTTTAATGCCTATATAGCCTAGGGTATCTAGTCCACCATAACCTGTAAATTAGATGTGTATCAATCACCTATGCTTGGGATAAAGAGTATTTTTTGGTCCATCCACACCTCTACAAAGGTCAAGAGGAACCTTTTATATTTAAGGTCCCGATCTTATCCATCGTTGGCTGGGGCATCAAGCTAGCACATTAGGGTTATTCATAACCCTCAATTCTCATTCACATTAATTATAAAATTTAATTTAATTAATAAAATTCCATTAATTAAATTAACTAGGGGGATCCATCCTAGGTGGTGTACCTAAGTATCTTCATAAAACATAAACAAGTAACATACGTTATTGGGATATTATGTGAGATAAACTACCACAATTAAGTTTTCCAATTTTGTTTTACAAGGTCTTGAAGTAGTTTTCAAAGACCATCCAACATTTTATATGGTTAACTGAGATCATCTCAGCACCTCGATCACCTACCTCATGAAAAAAACAATAATTAATTAACTATAACATTTAAAATTTGTTATTTAACTCAAATTGACCCCAACATAAATAGTTAAAACTCACTAGGTTGTTGTGTCATTCTAGAACCATGTCTAACTGCTCATAGGAGGCCCATTGGGGACTCCTGACACAATTCTTAGGATAATCACCAAGAACCAAGACCATTTCTCCAATTATTTATTTTTAATTCAAATTAAAACCAATATAAAATTTACTTTATGAAGTATATTTTATGAAATTAAAAGTGATTATAGGAAAAATTCATCTTGGAACGTCCTCTTCCTAGGCTACATGAAATCCCCATAAAAACATTTTAATTCCACCATGATATAGTGGAATTTCTAGTAAAAACCTAAATATAGAATAAAAAATCAAAGATGAGTAAAGGAATGGGTAAATGGATGACAATAGAGGATATCTCACCTCAAAAGGCTGATGAAAACACATCTAGAATCATCCAAATCTAAGGAGACGACAAGATGAATGAGGGGAGGAGGTAGTTAGCCCATTCTCGCATGAGAGGAAATGAAAAGGTGGATTACCCATTTTATTTTTACATAGGTAAAACTATAAAAAACATGTTTTAATGATATTTATGGTTTGTACACATGGTTTTACAAACCATGATCCATCCATGTGGTTGGCACTGCCTCAAACCCTCCACCTTGAATAGTTTGGTCATACGATTTACTAAACCATGTACTAATTGTGTGGGTGGTTCTGCAACCCATCTTCAACTCTCACATGGTTTCTCTCTGAAACATCACATGATTTAATCTTAATCATTCTCTAATCGTGTATGTAAGAAGTGATCAAAATAAATTTAATAGAAAATGGATAAAGTTTAAGGGTGTCACATAGTTTCCCCTAAACTGTGAACCCCAAATCATGCTCCCTATACAGAATCCTCTAAAACTTAAAAAACTTTCCTTGGAGCTCTCAAGGCTCACCTAAACACCCAATCCACCTTATAAGCCTTATTTAATGCCTAAAAACACCACTTTTAAGTATTAAAACCCTCAGAAATATATTCTGAATCCCCGATCAAAATTCAACCCATAAAATAATTGAATATCCCAACATCAATTCCGACCTACTTAGATTGTTAATTCTCACTAAATTGGCTACATTCCATTTCGAAATTCTGAAGGCTCATCAAAGGCACAACCTTCAACTTAAGCTGCTCAGACCACCTAAAACTAGATCAAATTCTCGTGACCATCACCAAAACACCGATACGAAACTCACTCAAGCTCGCCTATCCTAAAACAAAATCACTCCATTATCCAATTAATCATCTTTCCTATGGTTCTCAACACCATAGTACCTAACTCGTAATGGTTTATTTAGATTCATGATGCTCTCTATCATTAAAATCACCTACCAAAACTCCAAACCCATGTTATAATGATGAACCTAGTATGGTTTCTAACTCACCACACCCAAACACACATGAAAACACTGATCATGAACTGATAATACACCTATTACTCAAGTTCTGTCATAATCACTCGAGCCTCCTTCACCCAAGAACAACATGAGAATGCTAACTTTTCCTTAGAAGGCTCTGCCATTTCCCGAAATAACCCTTTATATCCAAAATGACATACCTAGTGTGGTTTATAACTCACTACATTCCATATCACAAAGAAACACTAGTTGAATCAGCACTATCCAACCCTTCCTAGAAACACTCAGATCCCACTGTCTACACATTAATAAAACACTTGATCATGATTCCCATAATACTAAAGGGATCTCATGATCGTCTAATCATGATCCCCAAAACTTGTACCTGATTCTCGATGTATCTCCACAGTTGGATCCTTAATTCATAAAAATTGTCATTGTTTCTTTCTGTACATGTTGATTCACCTCTAATCCAACACATTCCCATATTCCACTAAAACCACCTCGAGTCTGATTCTAACACATTGAAATTCCATAATGACCACCCAACGAATGATACTGTTATACTAGTGAAACTTCTGTTATGAGGTTTGTACCCTCATTTCCAATGGTTTACTCCCCACCATAAGTATTACCTCATACAACTCCTTGATTTTAACCCCAATGGGTTTCACCATCCAATTCATGTCTCTCCTTCTAATCCACGCTCACCATCCTATCAATACCAGACTAGTATTTCACTCAGATTAATCATACCACCATACCCAATCCAAAACTAATGTATCCTCTACTATAGAGGGACATATTTGGTTCCCTTAAAACCCAACTTCTCCATGCCTACAAGAATTTCATCAACCACCTTGGTCCTTGGGTCGCACCTGGATGCTTGCTGGTTCCAACTTAAATGGGTACCATGCACAACCGGAACATACCACTCCCATCTCTCCAAATATAGGGGGTGTAAAATCCCACACTACCTGATCACATAAATAGACTCATGATTCCATGATCCACACACCCAATTAGGTTGAACAAGAAAATCCTAGTTTCTCTTATCCAAAAGATCGATTTTTTACTCATAAAGAATCCAACCACATGGTTAGTCGCCACCCAATAACATTCCATCCACGAGCGTCCACATGCGATATCACTATGATATTGAAGAATGTCCCAAATTTATTGTTTTAATTACCTTAATGTTCTTTCCCCCAAAACCTAAGTCAAACCAAAAGCATCAGCACTCAAGGTTCTCATCACCTCAAGAAACCCCAAGTCATAACAATGGATTTTCCATTTTGGGGGTACTCTCAAGCCCATGATAACCCCTCTCATGGGTTTACATTGCACATAATATTGGTAAATGAATCACTAAAACATCAAGTCATATTTTAAGGGCCACTAGGGTCTCCCACCTAGCTCTACCATCCAAGTCTCTTGTCAGGTTCATTGGGTCTAATCACCTTGACCAAGGAAAAAACTCACTAAAGTTCATAGTTAATAGGGAATTATCCATACTCTTGTCTCAACCCATGGAAACACACATACCCAAAAACCCACTCATAGGGTATCATATATGAAGGTATAACCTACTATAACTACAACCCACAACTAGGTAATGCATCCTATCAATAATTCACCGATAGGACTACTCCCTGGAGGATTTTATCTCATTGGTTGACTCTTTCCATAGCCAACAGCATCATCCTAGATGATTTTCTCTAGGGTAAATACAAACACATGGTATGGTTAAGTAGAATAGTATTGAAAGATATATGAAAAAAACCATATACATTATTACTAGAACTTTAAATAATGAAACCTAAATGAAAACACCCATGAGGGGTTCCCACTGAGGCACTATATTCTATTCTAACCCACCCGGGTCACTGCACCTCATGTACATAAGGGTTGTATTTCCATCCTCATTGTCGAAACGCATCTCACCATAGAACCAAATGACTTACCATTATAATTATATGCATATACAAGCTGGCCCACCTGAGTATAATTCTATAAAGTAATTATATGGAAAAACATTGTACGAGTAGTTTGAAACTTTGAATATCTGAACCTCTATCATTAATGAAATCACACACTAACATGCCTATATGTCACAAGAATCCAATGTTCCTAACATGATGCATGAGATTCATCTTTCCTCTGTGATCCTAGATTAAAATATAATAACTGGCCTCTTTCCCTCAGGAAAATATCTAGAAATCCATCATGAATCATAAAATTTTAATCACATGTGCATCACTCAGGGTGAAAATCATAAATAACCACAACATCGATCATAAAGAACATCATTCCCATACTTGGTAAACTATAATTATTACTAAAACAAGTGTTCTTGATGGAATAATATAATATACATCATAGGATCTAACACATTCCTAAATTTATGGTTTACCAAATCCCAAAACTATAAGACAAAAACAAAAATCGTTGATACTACCTTTTGGTAAACCATGTTGGGGAACTAGTCAAGTGGTATCTGAATCAAGACATAACATTTACAAAGATTATTCAAGGGATTATATATATATATATATATTAATTTCTTTTTAGTATCAATCCACCATTTTATATGAATCAGGATTCACTAATAATTCATGGTACTATCAATTTGGTGGGAATGAATCTACTCTTAAGGTGAGTGATATCATAACATGCCTTGATGAGCTCCATCTACTACCATACAAAGTAATGTCTATATCTATTATCTGATATATATTCAATAATATCAATATTATATTTCATAAAAATGGATATAGTAATTCTTAAAAGTATGATGAAGGTGGAGGAATTTGATGGAGAAAATTTCAAGTGGTGGAAAATGAGGATGCACTTTTTTCATACGACTCTAAAGGTACCATTAATTTTATCAACACAAAATCCCCCAAAAAACCAATATGATATGATTTAAGTTTCATATGTATAAAAAAATGTAAGAATTAGGATATCACATGTTGAGGACCCATATGCAACACTTTATCTGATGACTTATTCGACATGTATCAACATCTTCCAACTGCAAAGGAGATATAGGATTCTTTGGAACAAAAATGTTTCACTGAGAATGCAGTGAGAAAGAAATTCCTAGTCAGTAAATTTATTTCATACAAAATGATATATAATATATCTATCATAGAGAAATTTTATGAAATAAAATGGATTTTACAACACCTAATGAAAACAAGATTAATATGGATAATTTCATCATTGTCACATCCATCATTGATAAGATCCCCCCTTTTAGAATAATGTTTAACATTATTTTAAAAATAATAAAGAATATATTTCACCCAATTATTTACTCAACGATTGATGAATTTATGAGTAATATAAAAATCACTAGGAGGAAAATGAACCTAAGTATGATAAATCCAAGGTCCTCATGGAAAAGTGAGTAGATCCATACAAGTTCTAAAAGGGGAAAACATCCAAACCATCCTTCAAAAGGAAATGCATAATTCAAGAAGAATAAAGGAGCATGAAACTTCTATGGAAGTCCATGACACAAAAAAACTAGATTGTTGTCTCTATAAAAGGAAAGATGGAAAAAATGCTAAAAAATATAACTTTATGGACATGATATTCAAAGTGAATGTGATCAAGGATAACTCTTCTTAGTGGATCGATTACAATGAAATATGACATGTGTGCAACAACAAATATACCTTTAAGAAAATAGAATCAATCAAATATGGGATGTCACTCTACATAAGGAAATAGGTAACCATAAACATACAAGGTAAGGGAGTGATTGATCTTGAGTTTATCTCAGGAAAGATCCTCACCTTAAATAATGGCTTGTATGTTCCTAAAGTTCATAGGAACTTAGTCTCTAGGAGTTTTTTAAACAAGCATGGGTTTGATATTATATTTGATGTAGATAATTATGTTTTGTCAAAATTTTGGATCTTTATTAGAAAGGGTCACTTTTATGATGGATTATTCAAATTAAATACAAATATTTTTTCTACTTATATTCTATATTATTTTAATATATGGCATAATTTTTTAGGTCACATAAATTTTATGAAAAGTCATGACATGTCAAAAATGGAATTATTACCAACATGGATAAAAATAATCATAAAAGTGTGACTTGCATGAAAATTAAAATAATTTAAAAGGAAAAGTAATATGTTATAATTAATGCATAGTGAATATGATATTTTCATTATATACCCATCATAGGTTATAAAAAATAATTTGTAACTTTTATTGATGATTATTATATATTTTTTCATGTTTATATTTTATATGATAAATATGAGGTTGTAGATAAATTTAGTAACTTTAAAAATGAGGTTTAAAACCATTATGGGATTAAAATTAAATGTCTTAGATCTGATAGGGTAGGAGAATATTATATTACTTCTTTGTTTTAATCTCTATGGATTATAAATTATGTGAAAGTTCCTTATAAACCTCAAAAAATAGAATAGATGAGAGAAAGAATAGAAAATTAATGTAAATGGTTAAGTCCATGAGGTCTATCTAGGGTAAATCAATAGGATTTTGTGTGATGTAATTGAAAAATATGTTTCACATCCAAAATTGGGTTCCCAATAAAGGAATACTATGAATCCATATTAATTATGGAATTATAGGAAATCGGGCCTAAATTATTTAAAGGTTTTGGGTTGTCACACAATTATAAGAGTACCTGAACCTAAAAGGGAAAATTTGGATAAAAGAGGCGTTGATAGAATATTTCTTAGATATTTGGGGCATTGAAAAGTTTATATATTCATGATTGTAAAATAAAATGATTTATTAGTTGTTAATATAGTTATTGAATCAACGTATGTTACCTTCAATCAATATAGGTTTACCTCTTTACCTAAGAAAATCCAAATAGAATAATCCAGATCAAATAAAAGAGTAACTCAAGAAGATGTTATTGAGGAGGTTTATAAAAGTAAACAACCTTATATACCCAATATATTTGGATATAATTTATATATATTCTTATTGGAAGGAACCAATTATAGTATTGTTACACAAACTCTAATTTTTCTCAATATAGAGTCTAACCCAAAAACTTTCAAAGAGGATATTTCATATTTTGATGAATCACTTAGGAAGGAATACATAAATGATTAAATGAACTCCCTAACTAGGAAAAATACTTAGATATTAGTTCACCATCCTCAAGGTTCTCATCCTATAGTTTTTAAGTCGGTATTTAGAAGAAAATTGAAATTTTATGGTACAATTGAAAAATATAAAGCCAAATTGGTAACCAAGGGATTTATCCAAAAGGAAGGAATTTATTATTTCAATACTTATGATCTTATGGATCGGAATTATTCTATTATCATTATCCTCGCTTTTTATTTCATATATAAATTATAAATTAACCAAATGGATATTGAGACAATATTCTTAAATATTGAATTGGATGAAGAAATATATATATATATATAACAACTGGAAGTATTTGTAAAACCATGTAAAGAAAATAAGGTTTAAAAATTAGTATGGTACCTATATGGTTTAAAAAAATCACAAAAACAATGTAATGAGGAATTTAATGTATAAATTTTATCAAATAGTTTTTTTAGTTAACCATGTTTATAAATGTGTTTATATTAAGTTACATAATAATCATGGTGTAGTTATTATTTTATATATTGTTGACATGCTTATATTTGGTACTAATATGAATCAAGTAAATAAGGCCAAGTCTATTTTATCTAAAAACATTGATAAAAAATCATTAGGTTAAGTTATTGTTATTTTGAGAATTAGAATTATTAGTAATAATAATTTTATTCTTCTTTATAAATTTCATTATATTGAAAAATTCATAAATAGGTTTGAATAATTTAATTGTTCACTAGTTTCTACCCCATGTAATTTTGGGTGTAGGATGATAAAAAATCCTAGTATGGTGGTTTCTCAACTTGAATATACATGGTTTATCAAGTGTCTCATGTATTTCTTAACATGAATAAGACCTGATATTTCATATGTTGTTGGAAATTTGAACATGTATACAAGTAATTTAGCTAATCCACAATGGGATATATCTAAAAGATTACCCAAATATCTTGAGGGTAATATGGATTATTGTATATGATATAGTGGAAACCCAAGGATTTTAGAAGGATTTTATGATGCAATATATATTATTAATTTTTAGGATCACTCTTCTATGAGTGGTAGGGTTTTTACATATATAGGTGGAGAAATATTTTGGGGATCAAAGAAAAAAAGTTGTATAATAGACTGGATAATGGATTATGGATTTTTTTATTTAAAATCTACTAGAAAATAAGCAGAATGAATTATATTTCTTCTATAAGATCTATCATTGTGGCCTATGCCACTTTCTTCAGTTTCAATACATTATGATATTCAAGCAATATTGGATTGGGGATATAGAAATATTTATAATGGAAAATCAAGATACATTTATCTCATACATATCTATGTCATAAATTTTATACAATATGGTATCATTATAATATACTTTGTTAGATCGAGCTAAAATTTGGAAAATCCTCTAAAAAGGAATTTTAAGGGAGTTGGCATACAAAACTTCCTTTGGGATGGGTTTAATGTACTTGCCAAAAATTCACCACTGATGGGACCTCAACATAACATGTGATAACTTCACATATATAATTTCAATATATGAAACTCTATCATATGTGTAAAGGAAACACCAAATTTATATTATATACTAGGAAATGGTGTTTTATGACAATGAGGAAAAAGATGGTGAGTTTAATGGTCTTAATAAACCAAGGATATCAAACATGTTTTGAAACATGGGAACATTGTTTGGTTCACCTATGTAAATATAGGAGTGGTGATACTCTAAAGAACTTATGACTTTTACTCTCAAACATTTATAAAAGGAGACACAGGGTTATAAGGGTGTCTAATAATAGATGAAGAATTAGGGAATTTTAACAAACTTTTATAGGATAAATATAACTAATAACAAGAGCTATATGTTCAAGGTAGAATCCACATGTTTCTCTATTTATCATAGATTCATCCCTACTAAGTAAAGGTTCAAATATAGAGACACTATTATTTATGAAATTTCTTTACAAGGGATTATGATTCTTGATTTTCAAAATGTTTTTTTAAATATTTTAAATTGTTAGGGGATTGTTTAAATTTTATTGTTTTTACATTTTTTATATATTTATTTAAAGGGGTGGTATTTGTTGTAATACACATTTTTCTTTGGTAATAGGTATATTTATTCACTATAGGGTTTGATCTAGAACAATTAATCGATCAGGTGTGATTGGATGGATATGATTAAAATTTTAAAATACATTCCTTTCTGGAAAAGGTATCAACTTAATTCCAAGGAGTATGATGCCTTATCTGAATGGGTACTTATATTACTAAAAAATGGATTCCCCATTATATAGTAAAATTAATTCTAATTATTCCCAAGAACACTATACCTTCCAATAACTTGATATTCCTCTAAAATAATTCAACAGGCATCGAAGGAATTGTTTTGGTACATAATAAGAAAATCCTTTTATTACTCTCTTTTTTTCAAAGCTTATTTAAGAGATACTCTCTAAAAATTACTTGTGTTGAGTATAAATCCACTTTTGTATCATAAATAGCATTCATCAGCAACTCATAGTACTACTGATTTAGTGGGTTCAAATCTACTATTAAGGATATAGACAACATAACATGCCTCAGTGTGATCCATCTACTACCATAAAAATTAAAGTTCATATAAATTATTAGATATTTCACTAAAACACCCTTTTGACATGCCTCATTGGGACACCATTTCATCTCCCCTGCCTTTGAGGTGATATCCACCACACCGCCCTCCCGTATCAGATCATTGGTCTCCTCATCGTCGAACAACGACTCACCACATCAGACTGTCATCGAGCCATGCCACTGACCAACTCCCACCCCATGCCACTATCTATATACACATATTCTATAGATCACCATAACAATCATCACCACCATTGTATCCCTGTGAAACTGTCACAAAACTTTGGGGCTTCTATTGTCGAACCACGAAAAGAATGAAAATCCAATATTTTAGAGATTGAGTGAAGGACAGTGGTCGGTGGTATGCTAAACACTCAATATGACTTCACATCAGTGTAAATTGAATAACATAGAATATGGGTTGATGAAGAGTTTTAGGAATGAGTAAAAATATCATGTGATAAAGTTCTAATAAACTTAGATGAAATTGAACGCCACATTGAACAACCTCTAGAGATCAAATAATTATTTCAATTTATTGATAATAAACAAGGATATATAGCCCTAAAATATTTCATTAATTATTCAAATGAGAATATTTATAATAATTCAATATTTATTATATTTTTAAAATAGAATATTTAATCTATATTATATTTATTCAATTTATAACTCGATTTCATAATCATATCACATCAAGGGAATGGGTTATGAAGAAAAAAAAGAATAAAGAATGAATATTGAGATAGGTTAAAAAAATAAAAATATTCCCAAATCATGGGAAGTAATTGATGAATCAATATATCATTGGAATCATTATTATGTTCATCATCATCATCATGTGATCCAATAATTGATTTTGTCATGATCTTGTTCTTCAGTTCCTAGTTTATCCGATTCCTCTAGATCTCCCTCAAACTATTCCTCTATCACTATATATCTATTTCAATATAGGTTTATAGAGGCTAACCCTAGTGAGATATATTAAATAGGATTAAATTGAGTATATTATGGTTTTTCTGTAAAATAATTGATTAATTAATTAAATCAGTTAAATTGATTAATTAATCCATTGGTGATGATAACTACTTGAGATTCTAGATATGAACCAAGGTTATACAATCACTAGGGTAAAACATCCTTTACAAACTTAATCTTGGTGTTGATTTTCCCATTTGATTCTCCATTCAAGCGACATAATAATTTAATCACAAATACTCATGTGTGGGATAAAAAATAATATTTTTATACTTAATATATTTTTTAAATCCCCATCATGGGTGCAATTTCATGTCGGCTTAGCCTAGGGGTAAACATCATTCCCTAAAATCAACAGAATCATAAAATAATTTTTTTGAGGTGATATATTGGGTAAATTGTATTATTTTACCCATAAAGAGGTCTCAGGACTCTAAAACTAAAAAAGTGATCTAATTATCATATTGGGAAAAACCTAAGTTTTCACATTCTCATTTTTTTAATCCCTAAAAGATATATCTATACATGTGCATATGAAGTTTTCAAATAATATGATTTCTTATTGTAATAAATTTAATGCAATTTAATATTATTTTCCTACTAATTAAGATTTAAAGGGTATAAATGATTAATTATTCCAAAATTTTGAATCAAAGATAGATGTTTATACTGATATTGGATATATATATTATAACATTTTGAACCTTCTCACTATGAATGGTAACTAGATCAGTGGCACTATGTGACCTCAGTCATGCCTCCATATATGCTAGAGGCTATTGACTAGCAGTGGGGGTCAAGTGTGGTATTATGAGGAGATTATACCATCTATATCAAAGTGTATAACAATATATAAAATAAATTAACATAATTCATACACATCTACTAGATTATGTAGAAGAAATAAACAAGAATCGTCAATAATCAGTGAAATTCCACATATAGACTCGAACGATCATGCCATTGTACAAGAAAAATGTCCCACTGGGATGATCACAAATACAAATACAAATAAATTTATATATATAAGTAAAACAAATATAAGAGGATATACTATAATCCTTGATCTTCACCTCGTCCTAATCTTTAAATCCCATCCAAGCTACTCCAACTCGATCAACCAATACCGGACCTCAACCCAGCCTAGACCTTCAATAAGTTAAGGTTATCCAGGTACCCAATTGTAATAGATTCTTGAGTAGGGTATGAGTTTATAACAAAGTAGGGAACCAACAACATGGTCCCATACATAGCTAATAAATATAGTGATATTTGAACATGAAATACTCAAATGAATAACTAAATAAATTACAGAAATGTAAAAAAAATAACAATTGATCCTTGAGATAAAATCCTTGATTGGACATACCTACTTTGACCAATGATAAAATTTTGTAGATCACATTTCGATGATCGTTCCAACCATAATAATGAACTGCGAGTCTTTCACCCCGGTATATAGAAGATAAAAACCCAGGGTCTGGTCCACCTGGTATACATGATAATTATCTGAGGGCTAAACTCACCCTATTATATAGTGATAACAACCCAGGGCATTATCTACCCAGTATACTTGATAAGGACTTGCGGAATGATCCATCCTAAAATAAGAACTCAAGGAATTCTCTATCTTAGTATGCAAAATGGTTCCTGGTAGCTGAGCCCTTGTAGTGAGGGAAACTTTACCACTCCCACCAAAAACCCCTTAATCCTTGATAGATAGCACATGGAAGGACCTATCCTATTATTAGAACCAATATAAACCTAGATCTGAATTCATGGTATCCCCACCAGTAGTATTATATACCACCTTATAAGGGGGTGTTTTCTTTAGTATCACAAACCACCCTATAAGGGGTGTTTTCTATTTATTATCACAAACCACCCTACAAGGGTTGTTTTCCATGTATAATAAAAAACTACCCTACAAGGAGTGTTTTCCATTTATAATAAAATACTTTCATGAGGGCATATGCTAGAACACATCATAACCACCTACAAGGAGAATTTTAAAAATTCCCTAACCACCTTAAGGGTGTTACCCATATCCTTTATAAAAAGAATGAGTCAATGGTTACCAAACACTAATACTCATCATGAATAAACAGGGTCATCCTCCCCCTTGGAGCATGACTGTTAACATCATATCCAACATAGGCATGCAACCCCTACCCGGGTTCTAAGGTGACACCTTTGATTATCTACCCATGCCCAAATACACCATCTCAGATTTAATCTATCACTAGGGAACTATATGGGGTCCCCTGTTCCACTTTATAGTAAGGTTATCCCACTTTGGGTCCATTAGGTCAATACACTATAAAGGCACTCTACTTGGGGTCCTTTAGGTCATTATGTGGAAGGGGAACCCTACTTGTGGTCCCCTTTAGAACAAACACACACTAAGGTTAAACCAATAACTCAAGGGTATAATAAACCACACCTAGGTCTTCAACATATTATGGAATCATAGGCCTAATAGTGAAATCATTTCTAAAACACAGTGAGGATAGCTCATTGTCTATCTTAATTTCATTGGTCTTACTAGGGAGGTCCACTCAAAAACCCAGTTTAATGATACAACATATCTAAAGTGTCTCAAGGATACTCACTTGGGCTACTCAAGCCACTCCACTCAAGTAATGTATTGATTCTACATAGAGGTGTCCAAAGTCTCATATAAAAGGGTCACTAAGCCATAAATGTTTCAATTTAACCAAGGAACACCCCTCAAGGGGATCCAAGTTTCCTGATAAACAATTTGAATCACAACCTTGGATATCAGTGGTCTAGTCCAATAAGCTAGTACATAAGGGAAAATATGGCCTTTGAGAATTTTTCAATTCATTAAAGGCATGAAATTTAAATTAAAAAATCAATTTAAATTAATAAATCTAGTTGATTAAGTAAAATAGTTCATCACCTTCATTGGAATGATTGTACATCACATACATCATAAATAACATGTATCAAACTATAAGGTGAGTTCTAAGGATAACCTACCTCAGTATTAATCCAATCCATCAAAATTACCAAGTATGGAAGCTCTACCTAGGTTCAACAAGGTCCATCCAATCTTGTTCATCCACCACCCATATCCCTAAGTCCCTAACTCTAGTAAAACAATCCAAATTATATATATTAGTTTCTTGGGGGTATAATTACATTCAAGCACGCACACACACCACACACGTAGGTCATAAAGGAAGGTTATACCTCCCAGAATATATCCCAAAAAAATGATCCAAATTAATTAATTAAAATATTTGAAATTAATTAAGTAATTGATTCCTTAAGAGGAATAATTTCCAAAAATTCACTGGGTAGCCTCTTCATACCGAAACTATGACCAACAATTTATGGGAGGTCCATAATGGACTCATAAAATAATATTGGGTAGAAGACTTGACAAATGGTGTCGATTAGATAACTTATTAAAACCAATTTTAAAGAAAACATTAAATAAATCCATGGTGTGACATACTTTCAACAATTCAATGAGTGTGGAAATTTGGACATCATTATAGTATGTCCTCCACCTTATCATCATGAAATTCTCTTCATTCCATGATGATTTCACCATTATTCAATGATATTATCTAAAAAAACCTAAATGGAAATGAAATAAATTAGTGATAATCAAAAGAGTATCCAATAATAGAATTAGGAAGATAAAACTTACCTTGGATCATCACTGGAAGCCACCAAAAAACACACCTCTTCAAGGGAGAAGTAAGGACAATAAGGGTAGGGCTTATTGGTATATGAACACCAAAATAGGGTGAGAAAAGAGGGAACCCACTCTTAAAATACTAAGGAGAAATAATTTTAATTCTTCCCCCCAAAATCCCACAGGCTAGATGAGACAGGGGAACTAGCTAGCTGGTGTACCCTATGGGTTAGCAGGTCCACTGGCTTGGCCACCTATGAGCCGATGGCTGAAAGTTGCATCCCCAACCACCTGACATTCACCTAGTTCTCTCCTGATACTCCCATCCACCCTAAGAACCCCATTTCATGTTTTAAAACACCTATTTGAGGTGTTAAACCTATCAGAATTCTATTCTGAACCCCAATTCAAAATTCAACCCATCAACCAACTAAAAATTAAAAATTTCACTGAAACTCAAGACCCATACACACGTGGGTTATTATAGCCTATCCACCACAACACTTCTCATTTTTTATAATCCTTTGTGTTCATCCAATAATACATCTCAACCTACTTCAATTATCAATTCCCATTCAAATAGACATGTTTTATCATTGAATTCTAAGTGTTCTCTCACAGAAAAACTTTAAACATAAGGTTCCCGAACTGCTGAAGCAAGATCCATCACACCTTTTCATCATAAAGTTACAAATATGGAACGTAACCAGCCCTATCTATTATAAGTAACAATGGTGTCCTCATCTAATTAACCTTCCAGTCCATGGTTCTCCCTATGATAGAACTTATATTAGGAAGTGCCAATTCCAACCCATGGTGACTCCCACCATCAAAATTTCCCATAAAATTTAAATTCTATTATTCTAATGATATTTATTGAGCATTTTCTAACTTTCTACACCCAATTATATGCATGAATAAAAATATAATCTCTTTTTTTGACCTTCCTTGAAAACTCTTTACTACACCCTATTATGTGATACCTGAAACACTTGATCATGACACTTATACTACTAAGGGGAATTAGTGATCATCTGTCTAAACCCACTGAATTATACACTAGAATCTTGTTGAAAAATCATGGTCTATTCTCAACTGACTAAAAACCATCATTAGTCTATGTCACGAGCACTGATGCATCACTTATATAACTCACCCATGAATATTTTATATTTCATCCCAAACCCAAATTCAATGTTATATATCCATCTGATATCAAATCTGAGATTACATCCAGCATTCTTTGAGGAATCAAAATAAACCCATACCCACCTACTCACCAACATCCCAATTCCAAAATGATTGTCTAATGACTGGTTTCATGCACCCATGATCCCTCTTTCATGAGGTTTTCATCACTATGAATGACATCATTTTTTCCACCATATCAGTGTACTTTTTATCCTATCACTATATCAAAATATTTATCTTCGTGGAGCATATCCTATCTATCACCAAACAAAATGGTTAGACATGACCAAAACTGCTCATAACTAAGTGAAATCATGAAACATAATTCATCACCCATTCCTGAACCATGGGAATTACATCCACTAAAAACACCAAAATTAAATTATTAATGAGTTTTACCACTATGAATCAGTTACTGGTTCACTTTATACCATTTATATTTAATTATTATTCTCTTTGAGTATAGTTATCACCAGGTTGGATCATCATCATCATATGTGTACCGATCCTCTTGATCCATGATCATCATATTACCAAGATACTAGAACCATAAGAAACTCACAAAACTCAATCATTCCTAGACCCACCCATGGTCATCACTTATTTAAAATTAAACAATCCCCATAATTGAATACTATGTGTCACCTTGATATCATTTGAGCATAATAAATTTACACCCCCCATACCACATGGTCATGTAACTTGAATCTTGATCCCACAATTCATACTGCATCATGATTAGGATCACATCCTAAACCATCAGCTAACCATACCTCTTGTATTTGAATTTCATAAAGACAAGGCACCCTCAGTATGCCTCTTCAAATTTTACCTTCATTAGTTCTATGGTTTATTATATTCCAATCCACCATATGGCACTGTACTAGGACATAATCATCTAACCATACTCTCATTATGCTATAAAAAGAACATCCAAAGTCAACATGGCTAGTTACTTGAGTGGTACTACCCTAAAAATATCTTTATACTAAGACACTCCATGTTCCTCACATTATAGATCACTATCACCCAAGGTTATTTTCATGTAAGGGGATACTTAGGCATCACCATGCATATACCTTATACTCGATAACACCTTCCGTGAATCGATCTCGAACCTAAGGAATCTTCTTATGTCTTTATTCCTATAAGGATATCATAATCATGGTCCAACCCCTCTCATGGGTCACCCTTGCACATAACTAGGCACTGAATCACTTGGAATCCTGAGTCACATATCAAGGGTCACTAAGTCTCCCACCAAAATTGTAAATCATAGGGCCTAACTCATGGACAACATCCCATGTTCTCTTATCATATATCACTGAATTTAATATGCCTTAACCCAATTTATGGTCTCATATACATATCAAGCATCATATACCAACTCATTATCCAATAAGGGCACTCATTCTCACTGGGAATCCATATACAGAACTACCCCCTTGAGAATATGAATCTTAGGTTGATCCTTATCAGGCCTCCATATATAGCAGTCACCCCTATAGGATCATTATATCATCTAGGTATATACATATATAATGTAATTATCTACCATGACTCATATCGAGTATCCTGTGGTTATAGGGTTTGATTAAGTATAATGTGGTTTCAAGCTATATGGGAAAACAACATATAGATTGTTACTGAAACATTAAGTAACCAAACCTAAATAATAACCACCATCAAGGGGGTTCATCATCAAGGGATAAAGTACTATTACCAACCTACTAGGTTCACTGCATCTCTATGCACATGGGACTGCATCATCATCCCCATCATCGAGATTCTCACTATAGATCCACATGACCTTTTGTTAGAAAGGAATATATACATGTGGAATTCCACCAATAACTTATATGGAAAACATTGTATGATATGTTTTTTACACTTTAAACAATTAAACCTATATCATTAGTGATTATAATAACATTATTGGGTTTATACATGTCATGTGAATCTCATATTCCTAATCATGATGCATGAGACACATATTGCCTCTATAGTCCAAGAACCAAATCCAAAATAAACCATAAATCAAAAAACCATGTGCATAAAAAGTGGTAAAAATCATATCAATCATAACATCACATACCAAGAATATCAATCCCATCTATTGTAACTTGGATTTTCCATTGGAAATGGTGTTCATATCACCATCCTAAGGTACATCACAAGTCTTGACACATTATTATGTATATTTTCTACCATATACTAAATATTAAGATAAATAAAACATCTTTTATTCCACTTTGTAACATCCTAACATGTCTCACTATGAACAGTAACTAGACTGGTGGTTCTACGTGACCTCAGGCACACCTCCTCATACACTCGAGGATAATGAATAGTAGTGGGGGTCTATGGTGGTATTATAAGGATATTATACCCCCTATATCATTGTTATTGAAAAAATATAAAGTATCCAAACATCATCCATACACATCAACCATATTACATGGAACCGGTAAACAATAATCACCAATAATAAATAAAATTATACATACAAACTCAAATGGTCATTCAAGCATATAAGACAGATCACTCACTGGGAAGATCACATATGAAAATATAAATAAATAAGTAAATAAATAAATAATGAAATAGGGGCTATTGTATACCTCAAGCCTCACATTATCCAAATCTCTAAATACCATATGATTTTCTCTAGCTCAATCAAGAAACATCTGGCCTTAGTCCAAGCTAGACCTGTAAAAAGTGAGGGTTTCTTTGGTACCCAAGTGCAATGGTCACATAAGAAGGGTGTGAGTACATAACTCGATAGGGTACCACCAATGTGGTCTTGTACATAGCCCAAAAATGTAGTGACATGTGAACTTAACATAGTCGACTAAATAAATAGATAAATTGTAGAAACCTAATAAAAAAATAAAATCAATCTTCATGATTGAATCCCTAAATGACCATAACTAATTCATCTAGAACTGAAATGTCTTTGAGAACATTATAGTGACCTTTCCAACCATAATAAAGACTTGGGGGGTCTTTCACCTTAGTATACGTAAGATAAAAACTCATTTCCTTGTCTACATGGTATAAATTATAATAAATCAGGGACTAAAATCACCACGGTATACATTGATAACAACACAGAGCATAAAACACCATGTATACATGATAACATCTTAGAGATTTATCCATCCCTGAATTAAAACCCAGGGATTTTTTCATCCTAGTATGCCAAATGGTTCTTGGTAGATAGGTGCTAGTAGTGCGGGTAACTCAACCACACCCACTAAAGACCCCAAAGGCATCTATAGATAGAATATGGAAGTACATATCCTCAAGGTGGAACCAATATAAACCTAACTCTAAATCCATGGAATCCCCACCAGTAGTATCACAGAACACACTAAAAGTTTTGTTTTCTTTAGTATCACAAACCACCAAATAAGGGGTGTTTTTTATTTAGTATCACAAACCACCCTACAAGGGGCATTTCCTATTTTTAATCACAAAGCACACTGTAAGGTGTGTTTTCCATTTATAATAAAATACCACCCCAAGGTTATTCTTTTCATGAATAATACCACAAATTCCATGATGGAGTATGCCAAATCAAATCATACCTACCTCCAAGGAAAATTCTAATAGTGTCTTGATATCCTCAAGGGAGTTAACCATGTCATATATAAAAATAAGGTAGCAAGGGTCGGCCACATGATCAAACTTTTTGCACATAAATGATGTTGGCCTTCCCCTAGGATCACAAACCTAGACATTATATCCAATGAAAATCCACAACCCATACCTGGTTTCTAAGGTGTCACATGTGATCATATACCCATTCCCAAACTCACTCACTCGGTTCCAATCATTTAATAGGTAAATAGATGGGGTCCCCTAGGACACTACATAGGAAGGGCACCCCACTTGAGGTACTTTAGGCCAAAACACCACAAAGGAACCCTACTTGAGGTCCTTTAGGTCAATACATGGTAGGGGAACCCTTATTGGGGTTCCCGTTATGAAAAACTCACACTAGGTTTAAACCTATCAGTTAGGGGTAGAATATCCCACACACGGGTCTCTAATATCTTATGGACTCATTGGATAAATAGGAAAAACCTTATAAGAAACATAGTGGGGATAGATCATGGACCATCTTAATTTCTTAGGTTGTACAAGGGTGGTCCACTTCCCCAACTTAGGTCTAAGATCCAATGTCTCTAAAGTGTCTTAAGGATCCTCACTTGTCCTAATCAACCTATTCCACTCAAGTCATTATTTACCTACACATGGGAGTGGATAAAGGATTCTAAAAAAGGGATACTAAGTAATAACCATGTCAATTTAACCTACGAACACCCCTCAAGGGAATCCAATCATCATGAGAAGGCATTTGAATCGTGGCCTTGGCCATTAGTGGTTGGGGAGAATAATCCAATACACAAAATCCAATGTTGCCTTAGCACTTCATTCAGTTCATTAAATTCATGATATTTAAATTAAACATTCAATTAAAATTAATCATTTCATTTGATTAAGTAAAATAGGTCAATGTATTCAATGGAACGATTTTACATCACATGCATCATAAATTAAATAAATTAAACCATAAGGAAAGTACCAAGGACAACCTACCTCTTTATAAAGCCTATAAGATCAACCAAGACCTTCCAAGGTCTGTCTAACATGTTTGGACACCATCCATATACATGAGGCCTTAAATCCAGTCACAAAATACAAAATAATTAATGAAACATTTAAAATTAATTAAAAAGTTTATTCTAGAAGATATATATTCATAAAAAACTCACTAATCAGCCTCTTCATGCTATAACCATGACCAAAAACCCATAAGAGGTCTGCAGTAGACCCCCAACATCATCCTAGTTGGAATCCTAGTAAAACGATGTTGAATCCATAACTTATTAAATCCAATTATAAAGAAAAAATAAAATAAAACCACAATTCAATGTATCTTCAATAAATAGATGATTGATGGAAAGAGGATGACATTATGGGATGCCCTCTACCAAAGTAGCATGAAATCCCCTTCATTCTGAGATCATTCCACCATGATTTGGTGGAATTGTCAAAAAACCCTAAAAAATAAATAAATTAGTAGAAAATTAGGGAGGATCCATGAATAGAATAACAATGGATGAACATAACTTGGATAATATCTGAAATCCACCAAAAATCACTTATATTCAAGTGATAAGGAAGGATTTAAAGGGTATGGGTTATCAACTCATGCGCACTAAAAAGGGGGAGAAAAGATGCCCCCCCTAAATCCCTAGGGTAGAATTGTAATTATTCCCCTAAAAGTTACAATTATCTATCTAGTAAAGGGATACTAATTATTCAGTGGACCTTCTGGTCCATCAAGGCCACAATCATGGCTACCAGTGAGCCAATGGGCTCCCATATAATGACTTGAGTTTTCTATGTACATTTTCATTAAGAAAACACTGTGTTCGACAGATTTCTTCACATATAATACCAAACTAAAATGAAACTATGATATGTTTTGTAATGTCCTGGAACCCCCCTGGCCATTACTTTTCCAAAAATAAGGTTCCACCAAGACAACGGCACTGTGACGGTGGCACCGTAAAGGTGACACAGTGACAGTGGCACCGTGTCCTCACCCAGCCCTTCATTTCCTTTTCCAGTCCTGCTCCCGCAACGTCTTTTTGATGTAAATTAATTCTTTTACCCCTTTTAAGCCATTTAAATCCCATAATTAATTCCTAAAAATCCCGAGAAACCTCCCCAATGGGGGATATTAAATAAAAACTTAATTCCATCGTGCGTAACTGCCAAACCACATAGGAAACTATGATCTGACTTTCCAGGCGTTCAAAATTCCCATATCCCGTAACAATGGGATCTCATCTATATATCACATGGGAAGTTCTTTTTTCCTCTTCTTCCTTTTGTTCAGCTTTGTTCTTCCCCATGGTGCGCCAAGAGTCCCTTCTTCCTGTGGCTTGTGGTGTGCCTCTGCTGGAGCTTTTTGCACCCCTTGGAGTCCACAGAATTCCTCCCCTCCAAGTCATGATTTCCCCTGTCCTTGGCGCGTGGAGAAAAACATTGATCCTTGATCAATAAATTAGGGATTTTCCTTTGCCTCTCCTTTATGTGTATCATGCATGGTGGGTACGCTTTTGTCTCTGTGAAAATTGATGAAACCAAACTTAATAAAGATAATAAACGAACCTTTAAATAATGAAGGGGGGTGTGATCGATGTTCTGCTGTACTCTTTTATGTTGATATGTGTTATGAATTGTGTGGACCTATGCTCACTGAAAATCATGGCCGTTGGTGGTCTTTACTTGCGCACTAATGAACCATGTCTTATATGATGATTAAATGACTTAATATGGAATTTGGTTAATCACTTAAACTCGGCTGGTTAAATGGACATTCAGTAAAACAAGAATCCATGTGTGATCACCCCGGTTAATAAACAGAGAAAAGAACCTAATGAATGATGTGTTGAACCTAGATGTTTCCCTACTCTGTTTTGGTAGTAGATGTGTTGTGATGTTTTATTTCCTATGGGGTGATGTGGGTGAGGATGGGATCCTCCCTTGTGATACGGATGTTGGTTTTGAATCTGAAGCTGTGTGGTTTCTCTGCTGTGACACGAACTTGGGTGGGATCCTCTATTGTTGAGAAATCGTTGGTTCCTAGTTTTGGGGACATGGGGCTGTGTCTTGGGTTTTCTTTGTTTCTAGTACTTTGAGGGATCTCACTTATCCCTTTTGTGAGGTTTTCTTTGGTTCTATTACTTTGAGGTATCTCACTTATTTCTTTGTTGTTGTGACTTTACAAGAGAACCGGGTGTGAATGCTTAAATTTCTATTTGGTTTTTTATCTTCTCTGGCTTGTGGTTGTGCCCGTTAGTTGCCCAGTAGTGTAGCTTTCATCTAAATGGGATTAGTTGAACATGAAAACAATAATGGTTTCAATGGGAAATTGGTTTTGGGGATGAATTGTGACTTGGTTGCAAGTGTTGCACTTTTCTTTATAAATGAATGGCAATGAGGGTGTTTGTGCTTAGATTTTGGAGACCCTAGGTTTGGAAGAGTGCCTGTTGCCTATATATATATTGTATTTATTATGTTTCTTATTCGATCCCCACCCAAGTTGAGCACTTAGTGCCAAACACCCCATTTCATGGGGAGGGTGTTTTTTCCAACACTACTATGAGTGGCTGGTTATTATCTCCTTTTATGCTCCCTTTCCCGAATAGCCCAAGACACTTCGGGCAGGCTATGATGGATTGAAGTCCATTATTAGCCCAAGAATCTTCAGGAAAGGTAGTTGTGGTGGTTTTCCCTGGTGTTTGCAGGCAGATTGTTTCCCAAGTGTCTTCGGGATGAGGCCCAGGTGTCTACGGGCAGGATAACAGTTATGTCCCAGGTGTGTGCGGGTAGGGTTTGGTAGTGGGACTACGATGAGGTTGCGGCCCAGGTGTGTGTAGGCGGGGTTTGGTAGTGGGACTGTGGTGAGGTTGCGGACCAAGTGTGTGCGGGCGGGGTTTGGCAGTTGGACTGTGGTGAGAATGGCGGGATTGGTTCGATGCGTAGGATTTCTTCAATAACCAGTGGGAAAGTGGCGCGGGGTACCCAAATATCGATGTGCTATTACTATAATTTACTTTCCTTCCATTATTTGGGGAGTGTGCCTTAGTGAGACTTGGGTGGATAGTTTTCCTTGCTAGATGCTTTGGTTTTTCTTTTCTCACAGGGCATTAGAATGCCTCTCCACTTGTGCATGAGAGTCTTTGGTTTTCCCTACTGAGTGTACTTGTATGCTCACCCTACATATATAAAACTTATTTTAGGTTTCCAGGAGGACTCCAGGGGTCGTGTGGGACCGTACTAGCTCAGACCTTGGGGAATTTTCTATTGTTTTTTTCCTTTTTCTTGGTACTTTACCTTTGGAGTTTTTGTGGATTTTATCTTTTACTTTTAAACATGCATATAGGAATGGTTTACTTTTGACTTTACCTTTACTTTCAGCTTCGGTATTGTTGGGGATGCTATCTTATCTCTCGATCCTATAAAAAATAAAAAGGGTAATGCCATCCATTTTTTGTGAGATTCTATACCCTTGGTGTTGTTTACCACTCTGGGACCTATTGAAGGCGGGTTTCGGGGGTCATTATCTCTCCTTAAACTTAAAGAAGGAAGGGCCTGAAAATCTGCTGACCCTTCCCTCATTTTGGTGAAGGCGGGTCGTGACAGAATGGTATCAAAGGTTAGGTTGAGAGGTAGTATGGAGTCTAGGGTTAGGAACAGTTAGGATTGCATGGGGTGGTAGGGAAAAAATGTTGGGTGACCTTGGTGCATGAATTAGGCCAGGGAAGATCGGCTAGGACACTGGATTTTAGGGTCCCCCGTGATTCGATGCAAGGACTCTGGACCTACCAAACAACCAAGTGAGGCTACATTGATTGCAGGGTAGAGACCCTAGGATAGGTTCATGCATCATAATGACTTTTGTTCTCATGTTTCATGGGTGTATTGGGGATTCAAAATAAATAAAGAAGTCTAAGAAAATTTAAGAACAATATTCTACACTACTTGGGATTAGGCATTCCTTGTTTACCTTTCAGCTATGGCACCCGGGAGGCGACCACGAGTAGTGCAGGTGATCGAGGCCTAGAAGGTTGACTTGGCCAATCGGCAGAGGAATGACTGAGAGGAGGAGGATGATCAGTGGCAGAAGACACTTCGAGCCTTTCAGCGACAGACCCTCGGGAAGTACGAGGGCAGCACCTCAGATATGGAGACGGAGAGCTGGCTCGAGAAACTAGTGATAGATTTTGGCCTGATTCGGGCTCCAAAGGTGTACTGGGTTCCTCTAGATATCATCCAAATGTGGGGAGAATCACATCAGTGGTGGACGCTTTATCTTGGAGAAAATAGGGAAGTTGAGGTTGTGTTGCCTGACTTCGAGAAGGAGTTCCGGGCAGAATTCCTCTCTTCTGCAATGAAGGCTGAGAAGAGGCAGGAGCTACTCTCCCTCCAGTAGGGGAGTATGTCAGTGAGAGAGTTGGGGATCAAGTTCAAGTATCTCCTTCACTTCGCTCCAGACCTCTTTCTGGATGAGGAGTCCCGAGCGAGACGTTTAGAGGAGGCACTCCGACCTTCTCTTCAGTACGTTGTTACTCCCTTCACCCTACCGACATACTTAGAGGTGTAGAAGAAGGATGAATTGGTGTAGAGGATGCACATGCTAGGAGGTGTTTCATGAGAAGGGATCTAGTTGGGCTCGTCAAAGGGGAAGGCCATCAGCAGCAGGCCTCCAGCATCAGGACCCTCTAGGTTCCGACCAGCAGGGAGCAGGCCGCAGCAGTTCTAGTTCTGATCTCTCGGTCCTCGCCCTTTCTCTTTGGGCTCGGGACTGAGGTTCTTCATCTGTGGAAGCTATGGGAACCTTCGAAACCAGTACCCGGACAGAGTACAATACAGTGGGGGTGGGTAGGTCCAGCACCCACCTCAGCAGCAGCAATTCCCGGCTAGGCCCTTTCAGCAACAGCAAGGGCAGCGGGCTCCCGCTCTACTGAGGGCCGACATTGCAGGAGGAGGCCGACCTCAGGGTGCTCCTCAGGGACCTAGATCCGATCTTGGTCGGGGAGGTGGCCAATAGCCGAGAGGTAGAGGAGTTGGGTGTGGGCAGTTGCACGCCGCAGAGGCAGTAGTTCCAGCAGGTCCAGAGGTCGTTTGAGGTACGATCAGCTTGTTTAGTACACTTGCATATGGCTTGTTCGATACAGGAGCTTCTCACTCCTTTTTTACACCCAGTCTGGCCCATGATCTAGGTTTAGATATTGAGAGAATTCCAGTGCCCCTGGTTCTGAGCATACCAGTCAGAGGTCAGACCGACTTGTCGTATGTTTGTTGAGGATGCAAACTGATGATAGGACCACATCAGTCATTCAGGGATATTCTACTATTGCAGATACAGCCATACGATGTCATCCTAGGAATTTACTAGTTGTTCTATGTATGTTCCATCATTGACTCCTTACAAGGAAGGGTTTTGTTTTCAGACTTGGGTGGCCAACAGGTGACTTTCATCGGTGAGTGGAGTTTCCAGGGAAGCAGCAAGCAAAGGGAACCCCTCATCTCCTTTTTGGCTAAGCTATCAGTGGAGTTAGATGATGCAAAAATGGTGGAAGTCCCAGGAATAGTCAGCAAGTCTATGTACGTCTTCCCTGAGGAGGTGGAAACTCTTCCCCCTCAACGTTATGTTGAGTTTGGGATAGACTTGCAACCTGGTTCCCACTCGATTTCGATGGCTCCCAATCGGATGGCACCTTCTGAGTTGCGGGATTTATAGATCTAGATTGATGATATGATAAATAAGGGTTTTGTTCATCCAAGTGCATCACCATGGGGTGCTCCTATTTTGTTTGTGAAGAAGGCGGATGGTGGTCTAAGGCTGTGCATAGACTACAGGAGACTGAATCAGGTAACGGTCAAGAATCGCTACCCTCTTCTAAGGATAGACGATCTCTTTGACCAGTTGAAGGGGGCAGGATGGTTCTCTAAGATCGATATGCGATCTGGATATCACTAGTTGAGTGTGAAGGAGGGAGACATCTCAAAGACAACCTTCATGTGCAGATATGGGCACTTTGAGTTTGTGGTCATGCCGTTTGGCGTCACAAACACTCCAGCTGTGTTCGTGGGGCTCATGAACTCTGTCTTCCGGGAATATCTGGACCGATTCATAGTCATGTTTATTGACAACATCTTGATCTACTCAATATCAAAGGAGGATCACGCTGACCATATGAGAATGGTTTTAGAGGTCCTCTGACGGCACCAAATCTATGGGAAGTTGTCCAAGTGCAAGTTCTGGACGCGATGAGTTCACTTTCTTGGGAACGTGGTGTCCGAGTAGGGGATAGCAGTGGACCCATCGAAGGTCGAGGCGTTTGTTTCTTGGGCAACCCCCAAGAACGTATTAGAGGTTCATATTTTCCTTGGTATGGAGGGTTACTACCATAGGTTCATGCCCAACTTCTCCCGAGTTGCAGCACCTTTGATAGCCTTGACCAAGAAGGACTAGGCTTTCATGTGGGATGATCAGTGTGATGAGGCCTTCAGTTATCTGAAGGAGAAGCTGGTTAGTGCCCCAATGTTGAGGTTTCCAGAAGAAGGGCCGGCGTATGAGGTGTTATGTGATGCTTCAGGGCAAGGCCTCGGATGTGTGTTGATGTAGTGGAAAGGGGTGATATCCTATGGGTCTAGGCAGTTACGTCCCCCTGAGCGTAACTATGCCACCCATGATCTGGAGCTTGCAGCAGTCGTGTTTGCACTACCTCGTCAGGGAGCATTTTGTGGTCTTCACTGGTCATAAGAGCTTGAAGTATGTCTTCTCCCAGCAGGACCTGAACTTATGGCAGTGAAGGTGGATGGAGTTCCTTCAGGACTACGACTTAGATATTTCCTACACCTCAGGAAAAGGGAATTTGGTGGTCGATGCCCTGACCAGGAAGTTGCAGAGGGGTGAAGTTCGAGAGTTGGCAGATACTTGGAAGCCGATGGAGGAGTTGGCTGCCCTGCACCTGGATGCTAGGATGGAAGGTGGTAGAGGTTTCCTGTATCATATGGAAGTGCAATCTTCTCTGTTACGGCAGGTAGAGGAGTCCTAATTGGGAGACTCAAAAAGCGAAGTGATGCATGACTAGGTTAACCTAGGTGATACGCCGGAAGAGTGGAAGGAGGATGGTCAGAATCAGATGCTTTTCTGAGGTAAGTTGTTCGTTCCAGAGGTGATGCGCGGAAAAGTTCTTAGTGAGTTCCATAACTCACCCCTGGCAGTGCACCCGGGATTTTCCAAGATATACCAGGGTCTGAGGAGACAGTTTTGGTGGCCCAGGGTGAAACGGGCAGTAGCAGAGTTCATAGAAAAGTGCCTAGTGTGTCAGCAGGTGAAGGATGAACACCGTGTCCCAGGTGTCTTGTTGAAACCTTTAGGTGTTCCCGAGTGGAAGTGGGATGGAATCTCGATGGATTTCATCACAGGGCTACCCAAGGTTCAAGGAGGTTGTGACTCTATATGGGTAGACAAAATCGGCTCACTTTCTGGTGATCAAGGAGTCGGGTGCAGTGGATGCTTTAGCACGATGGTACGTGGATGAGGTGGTGCAGTTTCATGGAGTTCTGAGATCCATAGTCTCAGATAGGGATGCACGGTTTACCTCATGAGTCTGGAGGGGATTGCAGCATGATTTTGGCACCCAGCTACGACTTAGCACTACCTTCCACCCCCAGACAGATGGGCAGATAGAGTGCACCATCCAAACGTTGGAGGACATATTACGGGCATGTATTCTAGATTTTGGGGGATCTTGGATGCGACACTTGCCTCTAGTAGAGTTTTCCTACAACAATAGCTATCACACTACCATTGGCATGGCTCCGTTCGAATCCTTGTACGGGAGGCCATGTCGCTCACCCGTGTGCTGGACTGAGGTTGGGGAAGTGAGTGTTCTTGGCTCGGAAGAAGTGTAGAGCACGACAGAGAAGGTTCATATTATACGGTAAATGATGAAGGTGTCACAGGACCGACATAATTCATATTCCGGTAATAGGAGGAGTCCCTTGGAGTTCGGGGTCGGGGACCACGTGTTCTTGAAGGTATCCCCTCGACGTGGACAACGGAGGTTCGGTAGGGGGAGCAAGCTCTATCCCAGATTCATCGGACCCTTCTAAGTGTTGTGGTGGTTCAAAGAAGTGGATTATCAGCTAGCGTTACCACCGCCGCTACTGAGGATACATGACGTCTTCCATGTGTCCCAACTCTGTCAATATCTACACGACGATTCACACTTCCTCGACTGGGGAGAGATGGATATCGAGGATGATGTGACATTTGTGGAAATACCAGTGAGGGTCGAGGATCGTGAAGAGAAGTTGATTCATGGATGAACCATTCCTTTGGTTTGTGTGTTGTGGAGACATGGTGGGCTTGAGGAGAGTGCCTAGGAACGGGAAGCACAGATGCACGCCCAGTACCCAAAGTTTTTTTGAGTTTTTTGTTGTTTTATTTTTGTACTTGTTTGTGGCGGAGCACCTTACCTTGTTGGCTATGAAATATGTGGTTTTCCTTATTCTCTAAATGTGTGTGAAAAGTCCTGGCTATAGGGAGGGGAGGACCTGATCCCTAATCAAGATGCATTAAGGTAGATGCGATTAAACCCGTGCGGGAAATTCAGTGTCGCCCAAAGTGGATAGTATCTTGACATGGAGGAAGAGACTCCCCAACCCATATGACTGGGCAGTTAGACCCTTGTATGTTTCTTAGTTTCTTGAGGGAGATGTGTTTCTAGATGACGATGAGGTTTACTTCTGAGACGTATCTTTCTAGGTGGTTGTTCTGACCCTCTTTTTTCTTCTGGTTTATTTTTTTTCTCGAGGGCGAGAATAGTTTGAGAGGGATCTAATTTAATGGTCCAGAACCCCCTGGCTATTACTTTTCCAAAAATAAGGTTCCACCAAGACAGTTGTACCGTTCATGGTGGAATCATGACGGTGACACCGTGATGGTGGCACTGTAAAGGTGACACTGTGACGGTGGCACCGTGTCCTCACCCAGCCCTCCATTTCCTTTTCCATCCCCACTCCCGAAATATCTTTTTGACTTAAATTAATTCTTTTACCCCTTTTTAATCCATTTAAATCCCATAAGTAATTCCTAAAAATCCCGAGAAACCTCCCTGATGGGGGATATTAAATAAAAACTTAATGCCATTGTGCGTAACTGCCAAACCGCGTAGGAAACTGCGATCCGAATTTCCAGGCATTCAAAATTCGCATATCCTGTAACAACGAGATCTCATATATATATCGCACGGGAAGTTCTTTTTTACTCTTCTTCCTTTTGGACGGCTTCGTTCTTCCCCCTAGTGTGCCTGGAGTCCCTTCTTCCCGTGGATTGTGGTGCGCCTCTGTTGGAGCTTTCTTCACCCCTTGGAGTCCACGAAATTCCTCCCCTGCAAGTTGCGCTTTCCCCTATCCTTGGCGCATGGAGAAAAATGTCGATCCTTGATCAATCAAGTAGGGATTTTTCCTTCGCCTCTCCTTTCTGTGTATCATGCGGGGTGGGTGCACTTTTGTCTCTGTGGGAATTGATGAAACCAAACTTAATGAAGATAATGAACGGAACTTTAAAGAATGAAGGGGGGTGTGATCGATGTTCTATTGTACTCTTTTATGTTGATATGTGTTGTGAATTTTGCGGACCTATGCTCACTGAAAATCATGGCCGTTGGTGGTCTTTCCTTACACACTAATGAACCATGTCTTCTGTGATGATTAAATTACTTAACATGGAATTTGGTTAAACACTTAAACTCGACTGGTTAAATGGACGCTCAGTAAAACAATAATCCATGTGTGATCACCCCGGTTAATAAACAGAGAAAAGAACCTAATGAATGATGTGTTGAACCTGGATATTTCCCTCCTCTGTTTGGGTAGTAGGCATGTTGTTCTGTTTTATTTCCTATGGGGCGATGTGGGTGAGGATGGGATCCTCTATTGTGATATGGATGTTGGTTGTGAATCTGAAGTTGTGTGGTTGCTCTGCTGTGACAAGAACTTGGGTGGGATCCTCTATTGTTGAGAAATCGTTGGTTCCTGGTTTTGGGGACATGGGGCTATGTCTTGGGGTTTTCTTTTTTTCCAGTACTTTGAGGGATCTCACTTATCCCTTTGTTGTTGTGACTTTACAAGAGAACTGGGTGTGAATGCTTAAATTGTTGTTTGGTTGTTTCTCTTCTCTGGCTTTTGGTTATTCCCGTTAGTTGCCCAGTAGTGTAGTTTTCATCTAAATGGGATTAGTTGAACATGAAAACAAGAATGCTTTAAATGGGAAATTGGTTTTGGGGATTAATTGTGACTTGGACGCGAGTGTTGTGCTTTTCTTTATAAATGAATAGTAACGAGGGTGTTTATGCTTAGATTTTGGAGCCCCTAGGTTGGGAAGAGTGCATGTTACCTATACATATATTGTATTTCTTATGTTTATTATTCGCACCCCACCCAAGTTGAGCACTTAGTGTCGAACACCCCATTTCATGGGGAGGGTGTTTTTTCCAAAACTCCTATGAGTGACTGGTTATTAGCTCCTTTTCTGCTCCCTTTCCCGAATAGTCCAAGACTCTTCGGGTAGGATATGATGGCCTGAAGTCCATTATTTGCCCAAGAATCTTTGGGCAGGGTAGTTGTGGTGGTTGGACCAGGTGTTTGCGGGCAGGTTGTTTCCCAAGTGTCATCGGGATGAGGCCCAGGTGTCTGTGGGCGGGATAGCGGTTATGGCCCAGGTGTGTGCGGGCGGGGTTTGGCAGTGTGACTGTGGTGAGAATGGCGGGATTGGTTCAATGCATAGGATGTCTTCAATAACCAGTGGGAAAGTGGCACGGGGTACCCAAATATCGATGTTTTATTACTATACTTTACTTTCCTTGCATTATTTGGGGAGTGTGCCTTGGTGAGACTTGGGTGGATAATTTTCCTTGCTAGATGCTTTGGTTTTTATTTTCTCACAGGGCATTAGAATGTCTCTCCACTTGTACACGAGAGTCTTTGGTTTTCCCTACTGAGTGTACTTTTATGCTCACCCTACGTATATAAAATTGTTTTCAGGTTTCCATGAGGACGCCAGGGGTCGTGCGGGACTGTACTAGCTCGGACCTTGGGGAAGTTTCTATTGTAATTTTACTTTTTCTTGGTACTTTACCTTTGGAGTTTTTGTGGCTTGTATCTTTTACTTTTGAACATGCATATGGGAATGGTTTACTTTTGTCTTTACCTTTACTTTCAACTTTCGTATTGTTAGGGTTTCTATCTTATCTCTTGATCCTATAAAAAATAAAAAGGGTAATGTCTTCCATTTTGTGTGAGATTTTATACCCTTAGTTTTGTTCGCCACTCCGGGACCTACTGAAGGCGGGTTTTGGGGGTCATTATCTCTCCTTCAACTTAAAGAAGGAAGGTCCTAGCAATCTGCTGACCCTTCCCTCCTTTTGGTGAAGGCGGGTCGTGACATGTTTATACCATTAAAACCTATATGTTGGATTATTAGGTATGAATATGAGTGACTAAATTATGAAATATATTAATATCTATATATATATATTTACAAAGGTTACTTTATACAAATTTTCTTAATTCATTATTGTGTTTAAGAATCTATCTTTTTATGTATAGTTTTTATATTAAATAAAACTAATTATATTATTTTAAATAATTATTTTAATAAAATATAATATTTATTGATTAATTCTAGCTTTACTAGTGTTTTATATAAATTATTGTTGGACTCCTCATGTGTTAATCATGTTTTAATGATCACAAATCTCACTACTGTTAATTAATCTTGATCTTCAGTGCACATCATGTTTTTATAATAACAAATCTTATGGATGTTAATTACTCTTTACAAGTCTTATGCATGATCACAATTCTCTCATATATTATCTCTAATGATTAACCTTAACCCATATTCTGCATATCACTGTCTTAGTCCAAATACAGATATTTTTCTAAGTATTCAGACACCGTGAAGGACTCACCGTGACCAGACACCGTGACCACTCACCGTGACCACTCATCGTGATCAGACAAAGTGACCACTCACCGTGACCAGACACCGTGACCACTCACCGTTACCAGACACCGTGATCAGGCACTGTGAAGAAGACACTGTTTCTATGATCACTGTGACACCGTTTCTTAAGCTTTTGTCAATATTATTTTAAATAATGCTAACGGTCATATTTGTTGTTTTTAATGCAATTAATGTTATTTAATATTAGTTGTTGGCATGTCAGGAAACCGTATCTCATACCTATGAAAAGGGAATCATTCCTACTGCCAGAACTCATGGAATATAAGAAAGACTGAGATGCAGTACACAAAAAAGAACGTAACTACAACAACGTGAATATACAACATGAAGAACTTACGTACACCCGAGTGTACTGTGCTGAACAAGAAGGAGATTGTAAGACCTTCAAAGAACTCTCATGAGTGAAATCCAATACTGCTGAAGAACACACGACGAATCAAGACATCCTTCTCACTTCTGAAGAAGACAAGCTGAACTACGACACTCTGTTTTTCAACAGAAAAACCATAGACTAACTCAGAAGCATTCCTGCTGAATCCAACGAGTCCAGAGCTACATTGATAATCACTAGAGCTTTCTAAACTCTCATCTATCTTCTCTATGTTATTTTTTTATTAACTTTCGAGCAGTGTGGTGTACTCTGTATATATTTACACACACTGTCTCCTGCACTGAACTGAAGGATATCAAAATCCTCACTCAAATTATCTTAACCTTTGTTTACCCACGTCAACTGTGGAAGAGGTCCTTGTGTGACCTGGTCTTTGTTTTGTTTCCCACAAAGGAAAGTGGTAGAGGTCCCTGCATGGATTGGACAGTGTTCTAAAACTGTTGTTAACCCCGATCCAGGGTGTGGATCAAATTTATATATATATTTGAGAGGACTAAGTCTCAGCTTGAGACTGAACCTCTTGTTATATCTGCTGTGCATCTTTTATTTAAGTTTAATGTATACGACATATATCATATTTATTCCGCTGCTATTACTTTAAAGTACAAAATTATTTTGAAGCTACTTTGATAGTTAAATTAGCAAGTGTTTACACTTATTGTAAATCAGTAGATTAGTTTCAAAAGTTAGTTTGATCTTGTGGTTAAACTAACTAAGATCTAATCAATCTTTGAGAAGCTAAGTGAACATTTACAATCTGTATAAATTCACTATAGTTTAACTTATTTTATAAATCGGGGAATTTTAACTAGACAATATTTTAACATAAATTTTAATTGGAACTCAATTCACCCCCCTCTTGAGTGTCCACTCCGACCAACATTTGGTATCAGAGTATTAGTTTTTTGTTCAAAGATTTTTAAAATACTCTGTTTTTCAACTGTGATTTTAGTTGCATCTTTAAAGATCTTAAATTTCTATTAGTTCTAAATTTTTATCTCTTTAAATTGTCTTTCTAAAATCTAGTTATGGATAATAGACTAGAGGGTGCTGCTACTAACAGGGCACCTTTCTTCAATGGTACAAACTATGCTCAGTGGAAACTTAAAATGAAAATTCATTTAGAAAGAATAGGTTTTGATATTTGGACTGCCATAGAATCGGAATATAAACTTCCCACTACTGCTAGATCCACTTGGGATGAACCTACAAAGACTTCTTACAATAATAATTGTAAATCCATGAATGCCTTGTACTGTGCTTTAAGAGATGAAGAGTTTAACAGAATTTCTGCTTGTAAAATTACTTTTGAAATTTGGGATACCTTGGGTGTTTCTCATGAAGGAACAACCAATGTTAAAGAAATGAGATTAAATATTTATACTATTAAATATGATAATTTTAAAATAAAAACTGATGAACCTATTTCTGACATGTATCTCAGGTTTAATGAGATAGTCAATATAATGAATTCACTTGGAAAAGTTGTTCCAGCAAAGGAACAAATGATGAGAATCTTGAGATGTTTACCAGACCGATGGAGAGGCACATCTGTTTCAATCAGAGAGTCATGTGATATTGCTGCTCTACCTGTTAAAGAACTCATTGGTAAGATTATGATGTATGAGGAAGAACTCAAGGTGAATAAAGAGGAAGATGTTGAAACTAAGAGTAAATCAGTGGATTTCAAGACTACTACTTCAAAGAGCAAGGAAAAAGATAAAGCTCAACTACCTACTGACAGTTCAACCAGTGAAAACTCAGACTTTGATAGTGATGCTGAAATGGATCAGATAGACAGAAGGTTTAAGAAATTTTATAGGAAGAAGAAATTATTCAGAAAATAAAATTACAAAGGAAAGTATGACAATAAGGGACATTGGAAGAAGGATTGGAAAAAGCCAGATAAAAGTGATGAAGTTGCTTGTTATGAGTGAAAAAGAAAAGGACATATTAAAGAAGACTTCCCAAAGCTCAAATTCAAGAAGAAATATGATTACAAGGACAGTAAGTACAAAAAGGCTATGAAGGATACTTGGAGCGCTTCTGAGGATAGCTCCAGTGAATCTGAAGCTTCAGAGACTGAAACCAGAAATAAGGCAAACATGTTCTTTATGGCAAACACATCTGAGGTAACCCAAGATACTCCTGCTTTAAATTCTTACTATTCTAAAGATAGTGCAGAATATGATTCTGACTCTGAAAACATGACTAGTGAGGAATTGTTTGAATATTGTAATATGCTGGAAGAGACATGCAATGAACTTAAGGATAAATACAAATCATTAAAGAAACAGCATTCTCTCACTACTACTTGTAAAACTGAACTTACTATTGAAAAAGAGAAAAATGCTCAACTGTTAAAGGAGAACACTAAACTGAAAATGTCTAATGAGAAACTCAGAAAGGATTTAGAGAAATTCACAAATGGAAAGGATACACTAACTCAAATGCTAGGAAAGCAAGTTGCACCAAAATACACTACTAGAATAGGCTACAAACCTGGACAGAGACAGTTTACTAAGAATAGATTTATTCCTAAATCTGGACAGAATGCTGCTAATTCTAGTTTTGGACATTTATATGCTTCAACTAGTTATATTCATAGTTATGGATCTAATAATGTTTATCTTTCAAAGTCTGTTGATTCTACAAATTTTATGAGACCCATAAGACGAATTTGGGTACCAAAATCTTTGATTACTAACCTGTCTGGACCCAAGAAGATTTGGGTACCAAAATCATTTCCTATCTAAATCTGTTTTGTAGGAAACCTGCTTAAAGAGCTACTGTAGGAAGACCTGGTACTTGGAAAGTGGATGTTCAAGACATATGTCTGGAGACTTCTCATTCTTTAAAATCTTAGTCAGAATTGATGGAGGTTTTGTCTCCTTTGGTGATAATTCTAAAGGGAAAATCATCGGCTTAGGCCAGATTGGTAACACTGACTCAGTATTAATTTCTAAAGTTTTATTTGTTGATGGACTTAAATATAATCTGTTAAGTATTTCTCAGTTATGTGATGATGGTTTTAATGTTAAATTTGAAAATGATTCTTGCAATGTTTTTAATTCTAAAAATGCTTTAGTATTTTCTGCCCTGCGAAATGAAAATGTCTATGTTGTTGATTTAAATTCTTTAGCCATGCAAAATATTACTTGTTTAAATGATTTTCATAAAGAGTCTTGTCTTTGGCACAGAATATTAGGACACTGCAATATACACTCACTTAGAAAACTTACTAGGAAGAATTTAGTTAGAGACCTACCCAAACTTGAGTTTCCAAATGACAAAGTTTGTAATCTCTGTCAAAAGGGAAAGCAACACAAAATCTCTTTCAAACCAAATAAAGAAGTCTCAACTTCTCAACCTCTCGAGTTGGTTTACATGGATTTTCTTGTACCATCTAGAGTTTCTAGCTTAAATTGGAAGCACTATGTCTATGTCTTAATAGATGACTTTTCTAGATATACTTGGGTATATTTTCTAGCTCACAAAAGTGAAGCTTGTTCTTACTTTCTTAAATACTCCAAATCTGTAGAGAACCTTAGTGGACTTAAGATTAAAACATTGAGAAGTGATCATGGTCATGAGTTTGAGAATCATGAATTTGAATCCTATTGCTCACACAATGGCTATAGTCACAATTTCTCTGCCCCTAGGACACCTCAACAAAATGGTGTAGTAGAAAGAAGGAATAGAACCCTGCAAGAAATTGCCAGAACCATGCTTAATGAGTATGACCTACCTGTTTATTTTTGGGTTGAAGCTGTAAATACAGCTTGTTATATTATCAATAGAGTCTTAATCAGACTTGTTCTTAAGAGGACCCCTTATGAGTTGTGGAACCATAGGAAACCCAAGGTTAACTACTTCAAAGTCTTTGGCTGCAAAGTCTTTATTCTTAATACCAAAGATAATCTTGACAAGTTTGCATCCAAGAGTGATGAAGGAATTTTCCTAGGTTATTCTATTTCTAGTAAAGCCTATAGAGTTTTCAATAAGATAACCAAGTGTTTGGAAGAATCTGTTCACATCAAGTTTGATGAAACTAATCCACATGAGCCTAAAATATCTCTTGAAAATCTTGAATAAGATTTATCTATTTTGAACCTTAATGACGAATAAAATGAACCTGCTATAAAGACAACCAGTTCTGGAAATTTTCCAGAACCTGCTTCTGTTGATTCCCAACCTGTTGATGAACCTGAAATTTCTAGTTCTACCTTTACTAGATCAACTAGAATTCTAAAGAATCATCCTTTAGATACTGTTGTAGGAAATCGTGATAGAGTGACATAGACTAGAGCTTCTCTTAGAAATCAGGTTGAACATCTATCCTTCTTGTCACAACTTGAACCTAAAAACATTGATGGTGCTATTAATGATGAATTTTGGGTAATTTCTATGCAAGAAGACCTCAATCAGTTTGAAAGAAATAAAGTTTGGAATCTTGTTTAAAGACCTAAGGACACTTTCACAATAGGCACAAAATGGGTGTTTAGAAATAAAGTAGATGAATTTGGAAACATAGTTAGAAATAAAGCTAGACTAGTTGCACAAGGCTATAGTCAAGAAGAAGGTATTGACTATGAGGAGACTTTTGCTCCAGTATCCAGATTAGAAGCTATTAGGATTTTACTTGCTTATGATGCACATCTAAATTTCAAACTATATCAAATGGATGTCAAGAGTGCATTCTTAAATGGATATATTGCTGAGGATGTTTTTGTTGAACAACCACCTGGTTTTTCAAACCCTCATTTTCCAAATCATATTTTCAAACTATCAAAAACTTTATATGGTTTAAAGCAAGCTCCAAGAGCTTGGTATGAGAGATTAAGTAATTTTCTAATTTCTAAAGGTTTTACAAAAGGAATAGCTGATCCTACTCTTTTTATAAAAATAATTTCAAAAGATTTTTTAGTAGTATAAATTTATGTTGATGATATTATCTTTGGATATTCTAAAAATTCTTTATGTACTGATTTTTCTAAAATGATGCAAAATAAATTTGAAATGAGTTTAATGGGTGAACTTAAATTCTTTCTTGGTTTTCAAATCTTTCAAAATGATGATGGAATTATTTTAACTCAAAGTAAATATACTAGAGATCTTTTAAAACGTTTTGGATTGGATAGCACAAAAAGTAGTGACACTCCCATGAGTACCACCTGTAAGATGGATCTTGATGAAAATGGTAAATCTGTTGATCAACCCACTTATAGAGGAATGATTGGAAGTCTACTCTACCTGACTGCTAGTCATCCTGATATTATGTTTAGTGTGTGTATGTGTACTCGTTTTCAAGTAAACCCTAAAGAGTCACATTTAAATGTTGTAAAAAAAATTCAAATACCTCAAGCATACTCCCAATCTAGGACTGTTCTATCCCAAAGGACAATCATTTGAATTAGTTAGTTATTCTGATGCTGACTTTACTGGATGTAAGCTAGATAGAAAAAGCACCTCTGGAACATGTCATCTTTTAGGAAAGTCACTAGTATCATGGTGTAGTAAGAAACAAAATTTTGTTGCATTGTCAACTGCAGAAGCTGAATACATAGCTGCTGGAAGTTGTTGTGCACAAATTTTGTGGATGAAACACACATTACTAGACTATGGATATCAATTCAAACATGTCTCAATAAATTGTGACAACACAAGTGCTATTAATATTTCTAAGAATCCTGTTTCTCATTCTAGGACAAAACATATTGATGTAAGACATCACTTTTTGAGGGATCACTATCAAAAAGGTGATATCACTTTGGAATTCATTGGTACTGAATATCAACTTGCTGATATATTCACTAAACCATTAAATTCTAAAATATTATACTACATCATACATGATCTTGGTATGATTAATCATAAATAAATATCTTACTGATCTTAATGTTTAATACTTTACTCTACTTTACCTTACGGTTTCATACTTAATATTTCTAAGTTACTGTTTTATGCTCACGGTCTGACAACTCACTGTCTCACCGTGACTATAAAATGCCCACTGTCTCACCGTGATGACTATAAAATGTCTCACCATGATGACTAGTTTTCTGTCTCACCATAATACCTACTCACGGTCTCACCATGAGAATTATGTTTATGTTTATTTTTATTTTACCTGTATCGCGGTAATTTTTATTTCACCGCTATTTTATTTCCCGTGTTTGTGTTTTTATGACATTTGACATTCCCAAATGATAAAACTTAAGGGTTTCATTCGATTCCTTACCCGAATTCTCTCCTGAACCTTCTCTTCCCTCTTGCCCGAACCTTTAGTGAATTCCAAGGATGAAGCGTCCATCTTCACCCTCGTCTAAGAAGCGTTGCTCTAAGAAACAAAAGAGGATATCGAGGATAGCTCCTGAAGGACCTCTAAACCCAAACCTGGTAAGTCGTGTCGTTGTACCTAAAAAAGAGGTTTTCCCTGAATGGTTGTTGTCTAGCAGATCGTTAGTTTTGAAAGTTTTAAAAGAACAAGGATGGATTGAATGGTTCACTGGACAGAATAGACCGATTTACCCGAGGCTTGTATCTCAATTATATCAGTATGTGAAGTTCTCTTTTGAGTTTGGAGAAAGTTTTTTGGTGACCAGCTGGATTGATGGTCAGAAGTGCCCTTTCTCTTCAAGGATGTGGGCTTCATTCCTAATAATTCCACATAAAGAAGTGTGTGAAGATTACCAGAGAGACCCTCCTCCAACAATCGACATCTTTGACCTGGAAACCGCTTTGGAAAATCTAACTGGAAATGGCACCAAGCGAAGGGCCATAGCTACTGAACTGGATGGGGAGACAAGACTTCTATTCAACTTCGTTTAGAATTTGATTAGTCCAAGAAAAGAATATTTTGCTGTGATGAAGTATCAGGATGTGTTCCTGATTCACCTGTTGAATAATGGCTATAAGATCAATCTGTGTAAGTATGTTATCAAACATATCTATGAGCTGATCAAAGTAACTTCCAAATCCACCTCCCTGTTTTATTCAAGGATGATTTCAGCCATGTTAGTTGCAAAAGGGATGGTTGGACCAAATGAAGAAAAATTATAGGACCTTGATTTCTGCCTATCCATGCCTATCATCAGAAGGATGAAGATTAGCTGGAATCCCTGGAAAAAGCAATGGGTTGAGGATAGTGATCAACTGTATAAAAAGTTTAATCCTGCTGACTATCCAAGAAGGCCTAAGAACCTAGCTGATCCTGGTTTGGAACCAGATGAAGTGGCTGAGTATTCAGAAGAAGAAGAACAAGAAGAAGTAACAGCTGAAGTTCCACCTAGAGAAGAATCTGTAATACCTCCAATGGAAACAGTTCCTGTTGAAGAGGAAAGGGTTGTTGTCCCTGTTGTTATCCCTGCTGTTATCCCTGCTGAAATACCTCAAGGAGAGGAAGTTGTTGTTGAAAAGGAAAGGACTAAGGATCCTTCAGTTGTTCTTCATGAGGAAGAATCTCATCCCAATGCTGCAAGGAAATTGGTTTTTCCTGGTTCAGAACAGCAAGCAACCTTTGAGGCAGATTTTGTTGAAGAGACTCTTTCTATTGAGAAAGAAGCAAGTCTGGAAGCTTATCCAGTGGAAAAATCGGTTCCTGAGATTATTCCATCTGCTGAAGAAAGAATAGAAATTTCCTTTCAATTGGAAAGGCAAGAGTTTGCTGAAGAGATTAGGGATGATCCTGTGGATCTTGTCCATGTTCCTGAACCTCAAGAATCTGAAAGGGAAGCACAAGTTGAGGGGGAGGAAACTCAAAATCTTGATATTGTGGAAGCTGGATCTGCTGAAGCTTCTCAACCTTCTTTCACTTTCTCTGTGCACTCTCGGTATGAGTTCCTAAGCTTTTATGATGTGAATGAGTCACAGAAAGTGACTGCAACTGGAATGGATCTTTCTTCTCTGTTTCAACTGAAGTCCTTAGCTAATTCAGAACCAGAACCAGATACCCAACCTCAATCTAGATCAGAATCTGAGTCTGAAGATGTCTCTGACCCTCAACCAGAATCTGAACCTCTACCTTTACCTGCACCTTACCTGAGCTTCACTCCTTTGTAACCAAAGATGATCTGAAAGTTTTTGGCGAGACTTTGTTAGATGCATTTGAGAAAATTATCTCCACTCAACCTCGCCCAGTGACTCAATTAAGTCAAGAAGATGCATCAATTCTCTTGGAAAATATTATCTTGCATATTCAACCAAGGATGATCTAAGAAATTAAAGAATTCAGAGTAGAGAATAAGATGCTAAGTTCTGATGTTTCAAATCTGAAAATTATGGTAGCAAGTCTGCAGAATGAGTTATCTTTGAGATCAGAGCCTGCTCCTTTTTCTGCCCCTGCACCTGTTGTTGTTTCTCCTGAGTCTTCTTATTCCCTCCTTTCTAGGGAGATTATGTCTCGAGTTCATCCTTACCTACTTTATTTTGATGAAAAGATTGTAAAAAGGCACACCAAGATGGTGGAACGCATGAGAGAGCTTGTGGAAACTCTAAATAATCTTACAAATGAATACACTGGATGTCTGCAAAAAGTTCTGAAATAGCTCAAAGTTATAACCGAAGCTGTCAAAGCTTCACCTGCTTCTGGTCAGACCTCCACACCTTCTTTGGATGATTCTATGTTGAGATCTATAATTAATGAAGAATTTCAGAATGCCTTCAGTGGATTGGATCTATCTTCTTTGTCAGAAGTAATTAAGAACAGTGATAGAGCATTGGACTCGGTTAGGATTCATTCTAAGATAGCCAATGATGCTCAACAAGAGATCTCCAAGAAAATAGATTTGTATCTTTCCTGGATTTTCTCTGAAAGTGACATGACAGATCACTTTAGATATCTTGCAGAAAATCTGAGAATCTCTCCGGTGACTCAAGCTTTTAAAGCTCAAGTTCAGAAACTTTCAGAGTTCACCAGATTGTAGGACAGATTTCTGGAGAATAAGGTTGATTTTGAAAAGGCTATGCAGTATGGTGGTGAAATCATTACTGATTTCATCAATCTTTTGAAGCCGTATCTTCATGTGCAGAGTACTGCTATAGTTGCTCCGGCTGCTGCACCCCTTAGACCTGGACTCCCTGCCTTAGCATCAACTGTCATGACAGTTAGCCAAGCCCTTTCTCAGATCCGTCCAGTCATTATTGACCAACCTAAGCCTAGATACTCTACTGCTCCAACTTTGGCTTCATATGTTTTTGAAGGTCTACCCTTACCCTCGTTGTCTACCACATCTATGCCTTCTTCTACTTCAGCACCAGCTCCTGCTGCTGATAAAGTCAAGGAAAAAATGGATCCCTAAAGAGTCTAGCGACTGTTTTTGTTTTTGATGGGATTTCATTTCTTGTTTACAGTTTGTACTTCTCCTGTACTTTGTATTCGGAATCCTTTGTTTAATGACAACTGCCAAGTTTCATTTCCTTTTCTCTACTTTTTGATAATCCCAAAAGGGGGAGAAAACCTACAGGTATCAGTTCTATAATAGTATAAATGGGGGAGAAAAACTACAAGTATCTATTCTATAATGTTTTTTGTTATGTTAGTATCTTTAATATTACATGTCTTTTATATTCTGCCTATATATGATTTGTGATCATCAAAAAGGGGGAGATTATTGGACTCCTCATGTGTTAATAATGTTTTAATGATCACAAATCTCATTACTGTTAATTAATCTTGATCTTTAGTGCACATCATGTTTTTATAATAACAAATATTATGGATGTTAATTACTCTTTACAAGTATTATGCATGATCACAATTCTCTAATATATTATCTCTAATGATTAACCTTAACCCATATTCTTCATATCACTATCGTAGTCCAAATACAGATATTTGTCTAAGTATGCAAACACCGTGAAGGACCCACCGTGACCAGACACCCTGACCACTCACCGTGACCACTCACCGTGATCAGACACTGTGACCACTCACTGTGACCAGACACCGTGACCACTCATCGTGACCAGACACCGTGATCAGACACCGTGAAGAAGACACAGTTTCCATGATCACTGTGACATCGTTTCTTAAGCTTTTGTCAATATTATTTTAAATAATTCTAACGGTCATATTTGTTGTTTTTAATGCAATTAATGTTATTTAATGTTAGTTTTTGGCATGTCAGGAAACCGTATCTCGTACCTTTGAAAAGGGAATCATTCTTACTGCCAGAACTCATGGAATATAAGAAAGATTGAGATGCAGTACACAAAAAAGAACGTAACTACAACAATGTGGATATACAACATGAATAACTTACGTACACCCGAGTGAACTGTGCTGAACAAGAAAAAGATTGCAAGACCTTCAAAGAACTCTCATGAGTGAAATCCAATACTGCTGAGGAACACACGACAAATCAAGACATCCTTCTCACTTCTGAAGAAGACAAGCTGAACTACGACACTCTGTTTTTCAACAGAAAAACCAGAGACTAACTCAGAAGCATTCCTGCTGAATCCAACGAGTCCAGAGCTACTTTGAAAATCACTAGATCTTTCTAAACTCTCATCTATCTTCTCTACGTGATTTATTTATTAACTTTTGAGCTATGTGGTGTACTCTGTATATCTTTACACACACTGTCTCCTGCACTGAACTGAAGGATATCAAAATCCACACTCAAATTCTCTTAACCTTTGTTTACCCACGTCAACTGTGGAAGAGGTCCTTGTGTGACCTGATCTTTGTTTTGTTTCCCACAAAGAACAGTGGTAGAGGTCCCTGTGTGGCCTGGACAGTTTTGTAAAACTGTTTTTAACCCCGGTCCATGGTGTGGATAAAATTTATATATATATTTGAGAGGACTAAGTCTCGGCTTGAGACTAAACCTCTTGTTATATCTGCTGTGCATCTTTTATTTAAGTTTAATGTATACGACATATATCATATTTATTCTGCTGCTATTACTTTAAAATACAAAATTATTTTGAAGCTACTTTGATAGTTAAATTAGCAAGTGTTTACACTTATTGTAAATCAGTATATTAGTTTCAAAAGTTAGTTTGATCTTGTGGTTAAAATAACTGAGATCTAATCAATCTTTGAGAAGCTAAGTGAACATTTACAATCTGTATAAATTCACTACAGTTTAACTTATTTTATAAATCGGGGGATTTTAACTGGACAATATTTTAACAGAAATTTTAATTGGAACTCAATTCACCCCCCTCTTGATTGTCCACTCCGACCAACAATTATGAATAAGAAGAACTAGTATTTTAAAATTTTATTTTCCTGTAAAACAATTTCTCATTATATTTTATGATTTTATTTAAAATTTAATATAGAAAATTCTACAAATTTATTTTTAAAAAATAAAACTAATTTTTTGATTGATAATTTCAAAATTATTTTAAGATTAATTTTTGAGATTCTTCTAAAATATTGATTTTTAGGTGAATAATACAAAATATTGTTTTCGCAAATAACATAACTTTTATGACTTTATTAGTATATAAGTATGAATTTAAAATTAATGAAACATTGTTATAATACCAAATATGCGTTTTATAAGTGAATTTATAATTTTAATAATGTTGGTTTTAATTTAAAAACTCATATTTTACATTTTAGAACTTAAGTTATATTTTAAAAAAATGTTTCTAATAAATTATTAATTTAGAATTTTAAATTAATATTTATCATTGAAGTAAAATTAATATAATAAATTGGATTTAAATTTTTGAATCATTACGTCCAGATTACTTAATAAGGACCATTTTATTTTCAATCATAAAGGGTAAAATACTTTGGTAAAAACTAGTTGCCTCTGTAAAAATAAAAAGGGTTAAAAGGGGTTTAACCAAGAGGGAAAAATCACAAACCAGTTTGAAAGAATTGTATAAATGAATACTTTATGCCTTTCATAACCTTATCACTTATCATATCCATTATTTATCAATTTTGGAGTCATTTTACTTGATATTGACTTCCCATTATTGAAAATATTTGGGTATTTAAAAAAAATGTCATCCCTTTTCACCTATAAAAGAGGCACTCCTCTTATTATTTCCCCTCACACAAAAACCCCATAATTTCATTCAAAACACTTCCCAAAACTGTCTTTAAAACTCCTATATTAATTAAATAGGTTATTTCATCTCAAAAATACCATCCCTAAAAGTCTTAGCCCCCTTTGCAAAGGAGATCATCCAAGAAGTGAGGTATAAATTTCTAACCACTCCTTTCTCATTTCTATTTCATTATGTGCACTTATTATTACTCAAATACAATTAAATATTATTAAAATGATAAATTTTATTTCAATAATGTACTATTATTTTGTTATAATTATTTTACAATAATTAACAAGCTTTTCATTTTCTGTTAATAAAAATAAAAAACCATCATTGGTGCGTTGTGCGGACTACTTCCTCCATGACGCAATGAGTTTTTTTCTTCACTGCCATACAAGGATAGATATAATAAAGAATTTAATATATATAAGTATTATATTTATTACATAATTTATATTATGAAATTATAATCCATATTACTCCTTTTCCCGACTATATGGAAAATGAAATCACCATCCATGTGTATGTGTGGACTACCGCCTCCATAGAATGATTGATTTCTATTTTACTTTTCATCACTACTTTACATGGACAGTCAGGAGAATGGGTTTAATAGATAAATATTATTCTTATTAGATGAATAATTTTATGGTGACACAAATTTAATAACCTATGAATAATATGAATGAAAAAGAAATAGTTATAAAATTAATCGTCTTAAGCAAGCAAACTAAGAAGGAAAAATGTATTATTCATAATATGTAATTATTTTTTATCCATCATATATTCTCATAAATATTTAAAATTATGATATATAACACTGATAAACACTAAATTATATCATCATTCTATTGTTATTATGATATTATAACTAAATCACTTCATAATCATCCATTAATTATGGTATGTTCATGTTTGGGTTGGTTTAACCACCTACTTGAATAATGATATAAATTTATATCATGGATGACTATGAGAATTTAATTTATAATAATATATAATATAAATAAATAATTTTTTTCCGGTATGTTAATATAAAAAATTAACTCATTATTTAAGAAAACACCCTTCATTCGCTAAGAATCATCGAAACATGTTCATCACTGAATTCATCTTTAAGGACCATAACCAAAACACCCATAGCATGGAATTATAGCATTATAAATAATTATAAAACATAAATTAAAGTAAATTTTATGATCTATTAATGATGAAATTTGGGATAATATTGAATAACCACTCCACTAATATGAAACCAGTTCAAAACGATCAAGATTACTCACAACCGATATTGAAAATAGATAAGATTTAACTAATATACATGTAGAGAATAATTATAAATTAATTTTATAAAAGCTTATATATATGAAAAATATTATGAAATCAGTGATTAAGATATTTATGTTTTTATCTAGGAGATTTTATTACATTCAACTAAATGGTGAAACAAGGTAAGGGTTTTCTTGGTCTCAATTCTCATTCTTTGAGACATGTTACATGTTATGCACCATGTTTCCTTTATATAGTATTATATTGATTTACTATACCATGAATTTACTATACTTTATCTCCTTTTCATTCTTGGGATATACTAATATAAATAAAATTTATTTTCTTCAAATTTATTTTACCTCAAGTGTTACCCTAGTCATAAGATTTTTTGGTAACACAATTTTCATTCATTCAGTTATGATCATTCTACTAAACTTATTTTGTATAAGTTGGGAAAATTATTCCATTTGATTATATTATTTTTTATTATTTTATAGTTTATATTTTTAACATGTAAACCCATTTTAAAATATTTCATGCTTTATAGAGTATGTTTCCTGTAAGGGATATTAATAACTCAAATCTCATTTATTTGAGTAATAAAGTTTTATCCTGAACATTGTTCTTCCATGCATGGATTCTCCCACCCTAATATTATATTATATGGTATTTTGTGATCCCATTTGGTAAAATTAATTTTTGATAAAAAATGTTTTATTAAATTTTTATAATGTGGGTTTTCAATAATGGTAATTTGAAACTATTAAAATGGTTCATTTCATAATCAAATGTTTTATCTTTGGATCCACGTTCCATGTAGAAAAATTTATTTCATTTTAAAGGATACATTATTGGAGATTATTTTTAAAAGTAAAATTTTTCAAAATATTTCACTTAAACTTTTCAAAAGTTACTTTTTAAAGTGGCATGTCAGTTTTTATTTTATGTCAATGTTAAAAATGTTTTTTAAAATCTTTTTAAAATTTCAACCTTTATTTTATTTTTTATATTCAAAATGATTTATACTTATGTGATTTAATCTAAATTATTTATTCTCAAATATATATATATATATACTTTTTGGATTATTTAACTCACTATATTAAACAATTTTATTCTTGATCCCTTCTTGGGTGATACCATTCGAATCATTCTTTTACAATGATGTTTTTTATATATGTCAACATCCTTCGAAGTTTTCATTATTACACTGAGAATATGTTCTTTTATAACCATAAACATTATTTATCTATATTTATTATGTAATTGCCTTCTATTTTGGAGGAATTATCCATCACATCCTTTGTCTTGCCTAATCATCTTCGGTTTATAATGTGAATTTTTTCTTCCAATATCTTTTCTTTTTGAATACGGTATTTTTTATTACTTTTACTGAATGGTGTTCACATAGGTTTGATATATCAATTGATTAGGTAAATTATTATCTTAACTATATACCTTCTATCTCTATAGTTTAAATTCCATATTCTTTATTATCTAAATTTAATTTTATTCACCTAGAAAGTTACTTGATTTCATATGATACCCATTTTATTTCCAGGGGTTCCTTATGATGTGTTATATAAAACCCATTTTCATTCCATGAGTTCTTTATGATATCATTTTATATAGAAAATATGTGTATGGTTGATCATTAAGTAATAGGTGGTCCCTATATATCCCTCCAATACATTGGGTAAAGCTTTACATCTCATGAGATAATGGTGAAAAGAGTAGTGATGCTAGATCCACTGTGATAAATATGTGGCGATACCACATATGCTATGGGAAATAGGCGAGGGAAGTATGATACACTAGGTGAAATAGATGATTGAAGGCTAATCCACTAATGGAAACATGTATTATTACCTTATATATTATGTTATGATTTCTATGCTTATAGTTGTGCCATATCACCAAGTTGTTAGACATTATATGCCATATTATTATGCTTATTTTTATTCCTATGTTAATCCCTCTCATGGATTGTGATTATCGGTAATTATCCATTGAAATGGGATAATATTCATTGTTTATATTATAATTATTCATGGGATTCATTATTCATAAACACCATTTTAAGTGAATTTTACAATTTGAACATTATTTCGCATCATGATTGCAATTCTTGCTTAAAGTGAACTATTAATACATTTTGAGACACATTGTTGATCCCCCACTGCTCTTGATTTTAATTTACTATTTTGTTTTCAGATTTCACATTCCATTTTTAATATTTCGTTCTTCTGGAGCATTCGAAGAAGCGCAATGGAATATGAACAAAGTGGTCCTTGAACCAAGATCATTCTTAGTGAAGTGAACTAGAAAAATGCATAATAAAATAACTGTAGTGGCCAAGATCCAATCTAAATTATGATAAAATTTGAAATAGATATAGATAACATCCTTTGGAAATTTTAATTCAAAAATTTTACAAAATAATTATTATTTTTTAATGGATTTATAGGTGGACCAAGTAGAAGATGAAATTCTAGGCTAGATTCTCTAGCCCAGAAAAACATCCCATTATTTTTATCATATCTTGAAAACAAAACATCAAATTGGTATCAAATTTTACATTATATTAGGTTAAATATATGGATTAAATTTATCATTCTATTCCCCATCCAAATTTTGCCATCTAGAAGCTATTTTTTACACATCTGTCAGAGGCATTAAAGTTGGATTCCATTTCAGGTCAATGGTGGAAAATTCCACATTACACAAACTTTCCACCACCTTAGGACTGCTATAATAAATTGGGATGACTTAAAATATTGGAGGCTCGACCTAAGTTTTGCAATATTTCTATTTAAGGTAGTGGTGGTGAAGTATTTGTAAGGTTTTATATGTTTTTTATAATGTTATGCTTCGATTTTTTTGTCTTGAGTTTTTCTTTCACATGTAAGATGTTTTAATTCCACTTATTTTCTTAATAAAACTTCTTATTATTATAATTTTATATTATTTTTATTAACAAATTGACACCTTTTAATTAATTTGTGAATTTATTTATACATAAAATAGATAAATCCTTCACAAAAAGGTGGAGTATTTGTTTTTTGTTTGTTTTCTCTTCTTCAATCCTGCTTCTTTAAGTCAACTTCTACCTTCTATTGAGAGATTTTAATCAATTAAAGAATAAACATGTTGTGGGTTGATCCTAGGTAGTTTCATAGTGTTGTATTGGATTTCATTTTATGTGCTTATATTCTTAAATTAGTTCATTATTTTAATATTTCAATTCAATGAATTATTTTCTTCTTCATCTTTCCCAATTTTAATGATGGCATATTTTGAGTGCTAGTACGATCTAATTCCTCAGAGTACTCATTAAAGTGATCCTATAAGTGAATTGGTGATTAGAATTGAAATTTTTTAGTGATTAAATTTTTGAATGATGTTGCAGACTTATCTCGTTTATTAGAAACTTCTTGAATTAGTGAGCTGAAATTTCTAAATAAAACGACTACATCCATTCTAGTATTAGAAACAACCAGGGATCAGACCATCTTCTTTAATTATTTTATTTTAAAAGATTAAGGTTTTTTATTTATTCAATTCAAATCATTATCATAAGTACTTTAGTATTATAGTATCCTAACTTCAATCAACCCCGAAGTTGGCCACATCATAACCAAAATCCCTAACAAATCTATGTGTCTCAAGGTTACTTATTTGGTCCTTGTGGATTCAAACCCTACTAGTACCAAAACAATCGCTTCTACCTATATGGTAAATTTGGGTGAGACCAAATTTTTTCACTATGTTTGGGGACCTAAGTAAGTTACATTAGGAACTCATATCTTATTCTCTCCTCACTTCTCTAATCTCACCCCCGATTTCACTCCTATGGAAAACCATTTTGAAATAATCCAAACATGGGAAATATCTCCATTCTTTGACTACCCCAAACCAAAATTTTATGTAAAATGACCATCCTAGTTTATATTGGTGGGATAATCAACCAATTAATGAACCACAATGTTTTAACTCTTGTTCTTCACACAACATTCCAACCTATAATGAGTTTCAATCCCAAAAAGGCCAATTTGAATATCCTCCTATAAAATTACAACAATATAATTATCCTCATATAATAGACCATTTGGATCAAACCCTTGTCCCACATTATCTCCAACCATTACTTGAGAAACTATTTCAAAAAATAGAGATAATTAATTCTAAGGTTTCATCATTGAGAGTATAACTAAAAAGTATTAAAACGGTTATAGAACCCATTCCCACTCAGGTTGTCTCCTCCTCATCATTGATATAAGAATCTTCTTATCCAGAAACCTATTATGAGCAAATAAAAGATGTGACTATTTCCATGAGTGTGATAAATAATGAAAAACCTGAAGTAATGATTCAAAAATGATCAAAGCCTTTAAAATTAGTAGAAAATATTGAAGAACCCACTTTATAATATGAGAAATCAGAGCTAGATAATGAGGTGAATTGGTTAGGGAATTTTGAAATTCAACCCAAGTAACATGAGGGGGTAATTAATGAGTGTTTAAATCATGAGAAAATTTATATTCTATATTTAAAATTGGATAATTGGATATCATGGGTTTTGGTTCCTCAATATAGCTCCATTGATTGTTTTTCAAAAAAATAGACATTGAACCATTAAGAGAAATCAGAAAGTTCGATTCCATACCTATTCTTGAAACTAATCTATCTAATTTGGTGGTTTAATTTTCTATTAAAAAGGAACCAATTATTTTGATATATTTTGAAAATGAAATGGAGTTTGATTTGATATCCCGACCTATTCCAGAAAGTGTTATCCAACCAGAGCTCAAATTCAAGGTCTATACATCCTCTCTCAACTCTTACTTTATAGGGAATAATAAAAAACATTATATCATCATTACATCCTCTCTTGATGATAACAAAGATAAAATTATCCTTAATTTATTAATAAATATTAGTAAAGTAATTGTATGGATCCTTTTTGATGTTCATGGGATTAGCCCACTCACTGAGACCTATATGATTTTTCTTGAATCAATTTTCCAACCCTCCCACCAAAACTAATGGATACTCAATCATTATATAATGGAATTTGTGAAAAATATAATCCTTAATATGCTGAAATTTGGTATTGGTTAAGTTTGGTAGTTCTTGTCGAGCTAATGACATTAAACTAAGCACTATTCAGGAGTCAACCCAGCTCCTGTGTTGATTTTATATTATTTTATTTTTGTGTGTTATTTTGTTTTCAAAAAAAAGAGGAAAATTAAAAAAATTAAAAAAATGATATTTTTTCCATTCAAAAAGGCACATTATAGGTAATGGGTAAAACCCCATCATGATCGGTAAAGTTGTGGGACTTGAACCCATGACCAAAGGGAGATAGGAGAGTGCACCTTCCAATAAACTACAACCTATAGTGCTTATATCTTCTATTTTATTTTTATATATAATTATATTTAACAATACATATATATATATATATATATATATATATATATATATTTGTTTTTTGTTTTTTTTACTTCTTCCTGTTATCGTTCATTGATTTTCTAAAATAAGAAGGGGATGTTGAGGTTGATTTATTTTCAAGAAAATCACATTTCTTCCAAGAGTTTAAACATAATCTTATGTCATTGATAAGATGTCTCCCAGTCACATGGAGATCAAAGGATTAATCAGGAGCATCATGAACTTCAACTTCAACAACCAGGTGATTTTTCACCATCTTTTTTATTTCAATTCCCTTTTAGAACTACTCTTCTCTTCCTCTACCCCCTTATGAATTTTACTTTCTTTAAACACTTTTTATAGTGTTATTATAATTTGGGGTGAAAATAAAAAAAATCCTTCTCAAAAAAATGTGTGTTAATGGAAAGAAAAAAATTAACCTTAAACATGATAATGCACATTACACACTTCGAGAATGAATGAAAAATAATTTTTCATGCCTTGAATTTTATTTTAATCCATTTTTAAGTTCATGTGCATAAAATTTTGAAAGTGTGGTTGTCTAATGTGATTTTTTACTATTTATATTTTCATCCATTTAATAAAAAAATTCACAATGTATGTCCTTTGGATTTTGAGCTATTAGTTTGAGTTCTTGGGGTCCCATAATAAATATCATAGGTTTGGTGATCATTTTAATTTTAACATGGGTATTAAAAAATAAAAATAATAATAATGCAATTGTATGTAGATTAATAGATTGACCTATTGTGTGGCTTTCGACACTTAGGGATCATGTCTCTGTATTTGTTTGGCCTAGAGTTGGGGATTTTATCTCTATTTTTGGTAATTTTAATTTCTTTTTTATTGAGTTAACTCAAGATGATTCCCAACTATGTGGGCTTCACTTGATTCCATAAGGTCTTTGAGCATGGGAGTCATCAGAAAAGTCTTACTATAGGGGTTGAATTGATTTAATTCAATTTCAATTACCATGGAAAAATGAAAAAAAACAAAAAAAAATTAATACTCGTCTTAATATTAAAATATTATTCCACCTAGAAATTTCATCTTTTCCCCCATGAATAAAAATGAACCCCAATGTCTATTGTGTTTTGAAACACATCATTATACTTAATTGAAATTAGATGAAATGTGGTGATAAATTTGAAAAAAGGAATTGGATTATGATTAGGATATGCTTATGAACCTATCTTGTGTTAAATTATTCTAATGGGTATCATAATTGTTTAGTATGATGCCTTTTTTGAGAATTATATATTAAAATATTTTTGGAAAAGGGAATTCGTAATTCATATTTTCGAGATACATTTTTCTCAGGACTATCAAAAATCAATTTGGGTTGCGATTATCCACTAAAATAGGTTAATATTAATTGTTTATATTATAATATTCATGTTCTTAATTATTCATAAATTAAATTTTTAGATCATTTTACAATTTGAAAATTATTTCACATCGTGATTGTAATTCTTTCTTAAAGTGCACTATTACTTGCTACGTTTTGAGACACATTTTCAATCCCCTGCTATTATCAATTTGAATTTCATATTTTCTTTTCATATTTTACATTCCATTGTAAATATTTCATTCTTATGGATCACTTGAATAAGTTCACTGTAAGATGGACAAAGTGAGCCTTGAATCAAGAACATTATGGGTGAAGTGAACTGGAAAGCAACCCAATAATATGACTGTAGTGACCAATATCCAATCCCAATAATGATAAAACATTAAATAGAGATATATGAAATACTTGGAATCATTTAATTAAATATTTTAACAAGATAATTATGACTTCTTAATGGATTTCCAAGCAACCCAAGTTGAAGATGAAATCCTGGGCCAGATTCTGTGGCCCAAAAAAACAAACCACTATTTTGATCATATCTAGAACAAAAAACATACAATTAGGATAAATTTTATAGTATGTTAGGGAACATACTATTATTAATTTTCTTATTTTATGTCCTACCCAAATTAGTCCATATAAAATATCTTTTGGACACATCCATCAGAGGCATAAAAGTTGGATGCCATTTCAGGTCAAGGGTGGGAAAGTCCACATTCCACAAACATTCCACCACCCTAGACCAACCATAATCAAGTGGGAAGAATTTAAATGTTGGATTTTCTACCCATGTCTTAAAAAAATACTATTTTAGGTAGTTTTAGTTAAGTATTTGTAGGAATCTTTATATGGTTTCATTGTAATGTTATACCTCAATTTTGTTATATTAAGTTTTTCTTTCACGTGTAAGGTGTTCTAATTCCCCTTAGATTCTTAATAAAACTTATTATTCTTATAATTTTATGTTATTTTTTTAACACATTGATAATTTTTCATTAATGTGTCACAATGATGATATAAATCCTTCACACAATGACGGATTGTTCATTTTTTTTGTTTTCTCTTCTTCAATCCAACTTCTTTAAGTTGACTTACACCTTCCATTGAGAGCTTTGAATCAATGTAAGAATAAACTTATTTTGGGTTGATTCTAGGAAGTTTCATGGATATGGATTGGATGTTATTTTATGTACTTATAATATTAAATTAGTTCATTATTTTAGAATTTCAATTAAATGACTTACTTTCTTCTTCATCTTTTCTAATTTTAACGATGACATATTTTTAGTGGTAGTACGATCCAATTCCTTAGAGTGGTCATTAAAGTGATCCTATAAGTGAATTAGTGATTAGACTTTAAAAAATGGGGATTAAATTGGTTAATGACGTTGGGGACTTATCTCATTTATTTGAAACTTCTCAAACTAATGGGTTGAAATTTATAAATAAAACAATTACATTTGTTCTTGTCTTAGAAACAACCTAGGATAATATTATCTTATTTTATTATTTTATTTTAAAATATTAAGTTGATTTATTTCTTAAATTCAAATAATTATCTCAGTTAATTTAGTATTTTAGTGTCCCGATTTCAATCATCCCAAAAGTTTTCCACTTCATAGCCAAAATCCCTAACAAATCTAAGTGTCTCAAGGAAAATTCTTTAGTCCCTATGGATTAAACCACTAATTATACTACAACAAATGCTTCTACCTATAGGGTAAATTTGGGTGAGACTATTTGGTATAGTATTTCACACTCTTTTGATTCATGTCCTATATTATTCCTAGCTTTATTCCATGACTCTTGACTTTTTATCTATGATTTTTTTGGTATGATATTCTTATGTATCCTGATTATACACATATTTTCATTTTATTCTCACTTATGATCTTTGATTGTTATCTCTTATGTTTACCCTTACTAAGAATCTAAGCTCACCACTTTCTTATGTTTTTATTTCCCTAGGTTATGAAGATAATAAATTTTTTTAATATCTAAAATATATTATTATATGGAAAATTTGTGGGAGATATTAAATATTTGTTATAGATTGATTAGTTTTGTACATAAGGTTAAATTTTCCAATTTATAAAAAGAACATGGGTTCTATTAGTTAAATATTTTCCCTAACTCTATAAAACTCTAAACCTAAAAATGTTCTTAGAATTTAAATGTTTCATTATTTTTTAAATATCATGTAATTAAGGATTCGTATCAAATCCATTATTTAAAGTTTTTTTTAGCACTGTATCCAAGAGTGTGGGTTTGGGGCACCTCAATTAGTGACAGAGAAAGTTTTAGATAAATTTATAGGTTAGGATTTTGTAGGTTAAAGATAAATTAATAGTTATAATGGTCATTAAGGATTGATAGGTTATATTTGGACATAGTTTTAAAGGTATATTTAAACCTTTAGGTTGGATATATTGAATATTTTATGTTTTTCAAGGATTATGATAAGGGTTCTTTAAAAAACCTTAGAATAATTATAGGTATAGGATAACATCCTAATGTTTTGGTAAAGTAGATATCATGTGGTTATCTTGGAAATAACATCCTTGTATGGTGACTATAACTGGATTTAGAATATAATACAAATGTACATAGGGATAAGAACCCTAAAAGGGGTGTGTTGAGTATTAACTCAATTGTCTCCTTCTGCATGACAAAGTGGTATAATTTCATACCTGGTTTTAAACTCTTGAGGTATATTCTTTGGTTAATTCGTATTCTATTTAAGAACCATTATGAGTATTTTGAATATATTTTGGTTAGATAAACTGATTGAAAAGTGACCATGGATACCTTATATTGAAACATAGATATTTATAAGTTAAGGTGCATATTAATTGATATGTTATTCATTTTATAAAGGGTAATGTGAATTTTGAAAGCATGGATTTCAATGATTTTCAGGTTTAGACTATTTTAATAAAGTTTATGATAATTATGGGATAGTTATTTATGTGATTAGGCTAAGAAGTACAAGAGATCATTACTTTAAGAAAATTAGAATAAACTAAAAGTATAAAAGGATGAAATAAAAGTTTCATTAGAGAATATATATAATTATTAAGTTTTAATATTCATGTGATAATTTACTCTGATTTTATTAATAACCATTCTGGGTTTTAGTATTTGGTTGAAATGGGATCACAGAAATAAATAAGAGAAAGGTATGTATCGAGAAACAATTATGTCTTACAACTGAAGAAAGTACCATAATTAAATGGTTTAGAATATTAGTATATACATGTTATGATATAAAAGGTGAGTTTACTAGTATTAAATAAGGTAGTGAGGTTGATATCATAATAGAAATTAAATCTTGATACTATTAGATATTCTCACTATGAGTCATATTTATTGATGGAACTCTAGTATTTTATAAAAAATTATGAGGACTATGTGAAACATATAAGGATTAATATTCATTATTTTTACTTTAAAGGTTTATAAAAATATATTAAATGGTATTAATAACTTTGAAAATGAGTTTATGATAATGTTATATTTTTTGGGATAATTATTTAAGAACACATGATTGAGGTATAGATAACTCTTAGGCTTAATATACTGTTTATGTTGAGGTAATTAAGGGTTGATTTATTTTTAGAAAACTAAGTTTGATAGTATTTATATACTTGGAATTGATTATTTATTTAATAAAAAATTGATCCATGATATGTTTGAGATAGTTTTTTGTGATCATGATATATATAGAGTAGTGTGTGACTTTATCAACTAATGGTTGAAGATAAGAGTTAATTTTTGAAGTAATATATGATTTCATTATGGTTTTATGTCTTATATATTCAAATGGTTTTGGGAAAGGTATGTAATGAAGAATATATGATTAGGGTATATACATATTGGGGTATATGATTGTATGAATGATTAATGTTGTTTGAGGAAATATAAGTAACTTGGTATAACCTAAGAGAGTAAGATAGATGTCATATTAGAAGTTATATTCTGAATAATGGATATTTTAAGATTACCCTCACCTAATTTCATCAGTAATTAATAATAAAAAAACTGAGGATGCAATTTATTTAAGTGGTGAGAATGTAACAACCCGATATTTCACTACACATTTTCTTTAAATAATCAATGTGATTGATAGATTTCTCCATATGTAAAAATGAACAAGAATGAAACCATGATATGTTTAAACCATACCTAGTAATTTAATTAGTAGGTGTGAATATGAGTAATCTAATTATTAAATATATTAATATATATAAGGTTATTTTATACAAATTTACTTAATTCGTTATTTTGTTTAAAAACTCTATTTTTATGTGTTTTACATTTTATTAAAGAAAACTAATTATATAATTTATAAATGATAATTTTAATAAAAAATAATATTGTTTTATTAATTCTATATTTATTAGTATTTTATAGAAATTAATAATAAAAACAACTAGTATTTTAAAATTTTATCTTCCTATAAAAATTAGTTCCTTGATATATTTTATGATTTTATTTGACAGTTAAAATAAAAAAATAAAAAATAATAATTTTAAAAAATAAAATTAATTTTTTGGATTTATAATGTAAATATTAGTTTAAGATTAACTTTTTGGATTTTTTTAAAAAAAATATTTTTAGGTTAATAGTGAAAAATAATGTTTTAGAAAATAACATGACTTTAATGACATTATTAGTACATAATTATGAATTTTAAATTAATGAAACCTTTTTCAAAGAAAAAATTTATGTTTTATAAGTGAATTTATAATTTTAAAAAATGTTTTTTTGATTTATAAACTCCTATTATACATATTATAACTTAAGTTATATTTTTCAAAAAATTGTTTTTAATACATTATACATTTAATATTTTAAAATTAATTTTTATTACTGATAGAAAATTAATAAAATAAAATTTATTTAAAATTTTGAATTAATAGGTATAAATTATGTAATAAGTACCATTTTTTCAATCATAAATGATAAATTAATTTTGTAAAAACTAGTTACCTCAATATAAAAACAAAAGGGATAAAAAGGGTTTAACCAAGAGGGAAAGACCACAAACATGTTTAAAAAATGTGTGGGAATGGGTGTTTGATAATTTTATCAACCTTGTATCTTATTCTCTCTATTATTTATCTATTTTTTAGTCAATTTCATTAATAGTGACTTCCCATTACTAAAAAGTTTTGGGTATTTACAAAAATATCGTCCCTTTTCTCTTATAAAAGGAGAACTCCTCTCATCACTTCCCCTCACACAAAAACCCAATAAGTTTGGAAAAAACAGTAAAAAAATATCCTAAACACTTATATATTCCTTAAAGAGGTTACTTTAATCTCAAAATACCATCTCTCAAAGGCTTAACCCACTTCGCAAAGGATATAATCCAAGAAGTGAGGTATAAATTTTTAACCACTCCTTTATCATTTCTATTTCCTTATGTGCAATTCTTCTTCCTAAAATTCAATTATATCATATTAAAATTATATCATAATTATCATTTTTATACTTTTATATTATTATTATTATGGTAAAATCACTAACCAACTTTCCCTTTTCTATTATGAAAAATGAAAATTGTCATTTGTGCATTCTGCAGACTACCGCCTCCCTAATACAACATGTTTCTTTTTCTTTCACTGCATTAAAAGGATGATAATAATAGGGGATTTAATATATAATTATGATATTTATGACATATTTTATATTCTTAAATGATAAACCATATTACTCATTTTTCCATTCAATGGAAAATGTAATCATCATCAATGCGTACATTTGGAATACCGCCTCCGTAGAACTATTTATTTCCATTTTTTCATCACTGCCTTATAAGGATGGTCATAAGAATGGATTTAATGGATAAATATTTTTTTATGGTATGAATAAGGTTTTTTTAATATAAATTTAATAACCTATTAATGATATGAATGATAAAAAAATCCTTATAAAATTAACCGTTTTAAGAAAGTGAACTAAGAAGGGAAAATTTTTGATCATACGATGTAATTATTTTGTATAAAAAATATTCTTATAATTATTTATAATTATAATATATCACACTAATAAATACTAAATTATATAATTATTCTAATATTATAATTATATTACAACTAAATCACTTTATAATCATCCGTTAATTATGGAATGTTCTTGTTTGGTTCAGTTTAACTACCTACTTGAACAATGTTATAAATTAATATCATGGATGACTACATAAATTTAATTTTTTTTAATATATGATATAAATAAATAAATAATGGGTTTTTTTGTTCCATGATGGTAATATAAAAATTTAACTCTTTATTAAAGAAAACACCCTTCATTTTCTAAGAATCATTGAAACATGCTCATCGCCAAATTTATCTTTAAGGATCGTAACCAAAACACCCATAGAATGAAATTATAACACTATAAGTAATTATAAAACATAAATTAAAGTACCATTTATGACATAATAATGATGAAATTTGGGATAATATTTAATAATAACATCATTAATATGAAACAAGTTCAAAATTATCAAGATTACTCACACTCGATATTTAAAATAGATAGGTACTAACTAATATACATGTAGAGAAAATTTATAAATGAATTTTATAAATGGTAATATATATGAATAAGGTTCTTAAATAAATTATTAATATATTTATTTTTTATACATGAGCTTTGAGTGTGTTTGACTAAGTGGAAAAATAAGGTAAGGGTTTTCTTGGTCTCAATTATAATTCTTTGAGACATGTTACATGTTATGCACCATGTTTCCATAATAAGATGTTCTAATTATTTACTATATAATGAATGTTATTTACTTTATTTAATTATAATTCTTGGGATATACTAATTTGAATCAATTTATTTTCATCCAATGTCTTTTGACTTAAGAATTACCCAAGTCATAAGAGTTTTTGGTAACTCAATTTTCATTCATTGAGTTATGATCATTCTCTTAAAATTATTTCATATAAGTTAAGAACATTATAAATTTTTATTTTATTGTGTGGTATTATCTAATTGATTATATTTTTACCACATAAATCCTTTTCAAATATTTAATGATTCGTGGATTATGTTTCCCTTAAGTGATATTGATAATTAAAATCTCTTTTAGTTGAGTTATAAATTATTATCTTGAACATTATTCTTCCATGTTTAGTTTATCCCACACTAATATTATATTATATGGTATTTTATAATACTATTTTAGAAAATTAATTTTTAATTCAAATAATACTTTATTACACTTTTTTCAGTGTGGGTTTTCAACAAAGGTATTTTTTACTAGAGTTCGTGTCTTGAAACCAAATAGTTTGTGCTTTAAATTACCATTTATATTCAAATAAGTGCATATTAAATATATATTATCACATATTTATCATTATTATTCATAAATTTAAAGTGATAATGTCCCAGGGTATCTATTTCATCAAAATAGGTCATATCAATTCTCTCCTATGATGATAACCTTGAGATACTATGATGATATATCTTAAATATTTTGTCATGTAGTCAGGAAAAAAACTATGATGAGGAATATAGTTTTTTTACTATCAAGTTAAAGTTCTCGTTAGAGGATGAGGCTTCATCTCATGATGTTTACACTTAATGATCTCTGATGTGGGAGATTATGAGGGCAGATCTGTCTATAGTAATTCCATATATTTTTGTGTCATCGGATATTCCTATCTACACGTGTGTGTAATGGTCCTTAGACTTTAAGATTATTATTAATACATATCATAACTCTTTTACCTATATTTATTTAAAAACCTCATAATTCACTATGTTCACACTAATTAAGATACATTGGGTACATCAAAATTGGTATATTATTAATGAATATATTGAGGAAGGGTTTTTTCCTTCCATTTATGGAAGTTAATATCTTATACCTTTGATTATAATAGAACCATTGAAATAAATTACATTATAATGGTGATGTATACATGTTTATTCCATATAATTAAATAAATATATATCAATCATTAAGTTTTATGACATAAGTATGGAGCTTTCTTGATGATATATCAAGACAAATGGATTATATTACATAGTTTGCACTTGTATGTGGTTGTTATAATTGTGACATTAAATTATTCATATTGGGTTCCTTGACCCATTGCTAGACATTAATATTTTACTTTAGATAAGACTGCCAAATGCCAATAAATAAGAATCTTATAGGGTCACACACTAATTGTTTATTTTGATCTCAATTAAATTCTATTTGAATTTAACTATTATAATAAATATTATTCTCAAGTATGAGAAATAATTTTATTCAAGATTTATTAATCACATAAATTAAATAAATATTTATTCATAAGTTAATTATTTAATTACGTGGATATATAGTGTTTATTTATTTATTTATTGAATGAATAAATATTTAATTAAATATTAATCCATGTATTAAATAAATTCCAAGGAGGATAATCAAACCAAGATGTTGTCTAGTGATAAATATTAATTTGCATGATGGTAATCCAATATTTATTGTTGTTCCTGTTATCATACTTCATGAGAAAATAATATTATTATAATTTTTACATATAATGGGGACATTTAAGGGTTTAATATATTATTAAGGTCCTATGTGAAATTAAATAATATTTAACCCTAACCTATAACTCTATAAATAGACTGTTATGTCTATTGTGCTAGGGTTAATTGAAAATTAAATAATTGTTGTGCATAATGAAATCTAGAGATCTCTTTCTCAAGATTGAAGATAAATATAGAGTTTCTTCTATCAAGACCATGAGATTATTCATCCTCCTTTTTCTTCCTAAGAAAAATTGTTCAATGATGATACATCAAGACTGAAGGAATAGTCATAGCAATCAAGGAGGATATCATAAGATGATCGATATGTGATTCCAACACTCGTCAATCCATTGAAATTGTTTAGAGATTAAAGAAGCACATGTGGATCACTATTATATTGATTATACACTTGAATCCTATAATAAAAATTATGGTAGAATAAAAGGGTTACAAATGATCAATATCTTTATCAAATAAAGTTATCAAATCCGAGGTAAATATTCTTCATGTAAAATTAAATTAATTATAAATTTAACATAAAATATCCTCTTGGTTCTGGAATGTCTATTAAGTTTAATCAGAAAAATATCCATTGTCCATGGATCCCACATCATGTAAATCACATAATATATGTTTAATATAATAATTACTAAGTTGGAAAAAACCCTGATAAGTGCTTCTAATACGTATAGAACCTATAAGTTGTATCAGAGAAATCATGTTCAAATTTATTATTATTTATTTTATTTTTTTCCATTACACATTTAAAAGTTTGATTTCATTTCAAGTTTTAATTTGTTCTTAATCCATCGTTGATATCTCTTCTTCCACCACTTTATTTTTATCTCACTTAACCCATATCAGTAAATAATTAATGAAGAAATAATCTAAATAACTCATTTGGTGGTGCCAATAACTCTATCCAATTAACACAGGGTTACACAGAGTGTACTCTTCTATCACACATTTTGTACCATTTTTCATTGCACTAGGACACCCATGTGGTCTTCGATTCATCATGTAATGAATACACTTTGTGTGTATTAAATTCATTTCATGTAGCCCAGATAGGGTGGAACCTATTTTTGTTAGAATACACACCATGTATATTTCCTACACATTATGTAGTCCATGCATTTTCATGGTTGAAAACATGAGGTATAGAAGCGTTTTATAATTAATACACCGTGTGTATTCAATACACAATGCATACAGGCTGGAAGTTGTGCAACTTAATGTACACATTTTGTATTCTTACTATATGTTATGTACCACATTAATTTCCACTATAAGTATATTTTGAGTCCCTAGATGTGTACTGTGGACATCCAATGAATAAAAGTACATGTCATGTGTCTATACTGCAACTTATTCCAAGACTGACATAAGAAGTTTTCTCATAGGGTCATAGGTTGATTTTTTGTCCACTCAATAAATCAACCATTAGATAAATCTCATGGACGTGTAATTTATTTATTTATTTTATGGATGCAATGTTGTGATCACATAAATAAATAGAATAATATATAAATATAGAATTAAAATAAATGTATTATGTGTAAATTTTATATCAAAACATATTTAGTAAAATACACTTAATATTAACCATACATGTAAAGGATAAAACAAGAAAATTTTATGCATAATAAATAAAATCTACCAAAATACTAAGTCAAACTAAGTCTTCCATTACTTGATTAAAAATGAAACCATAGAATTATGTGTTGGCCTACCCTTATTGGGACACTTATTTTTACCAGGTAGTTCTTATAAAATTTTTGGATTGACTTAACCATTTTACATTAATAGGAGTAACCATTGATAGACTTGATGTAACTTGGAGGAAAATGTTTAGGAAACCTGAGTGAGGGTTCCTAGATTGGGGATTATAATCAACGGATCAAAGATCTATAAGGATATATTTGGAAAACAATTTCCTACCAAAATATCTTCTAATAATTGAACAATCCTTTTCTTGGGTTATGAGAATATTCATATGGATCTTTTCCACTAGAATGTCTATGAAACAAGAAATTATAATTCCAATAGTGAGGGTTTTTGGTACATAATAAAATAGTGGGTGATATATAATTAAATTCATATTGTCTCACTTTTGGTAATCAGATAAAGTACTAATAATCTGCTCTAAATTATTTCAAAATCAAATGGAAATTGAATAACTATAACATTATCCCTATGAAATATAATATATAAAGGCAATATTGTTGGATTTGGTTACCTATAACCAACTTCTTTATACTTTATAATAACATGTATTCATAGTATTTAATATTAATAAACACCTTATCACATCATGATTGTTCTATTATGTAACATAGTATGTGATAGTTTTCTAAGAGTAGTTGTCACACTAAATGGTCATAGAAATTCTCCACTATGATGAGAACCCGGAAGTACCACAATAGTATTCTTAAATATATGTTTTATAGTCAGATGAAATAATTTTATTGACACAAATGATTCAGGCTATCAGGGGTGAAGACTCATAGGACTTTGAGGCATCTTTTCATGGTGTACACCCTTGGTAATATCCAATGTAGGATATAATGAGAATGAGACCCACCAGTAGGAAATCCACATTTGTATGTTTCATTGGATGTTCCTATCTAAAAACATGTTTGTTGATCCTTATACTTTAAGATTATTTTTAATTAGTTTTTATAAGTAATGTACTTTTATGTATTGATGAAAATCGTGATGGAATATGTTCACAGTGAGGTAGGATATGTTTGGCACGTCATGAATAATATTGAATTAATGAATTATGTGGGAAAAGGATCTTTCCTTTATGTTATTTAATTAAGTTTGATATCTCAAGCCCTTTTATGGAAATAATATAGCCTAAATAAATCCATGGCCATGGTTTTCTATAGGCAAGTTCAAATTCAAAGAAAGATACATTGAGCACATAGGTCAATTGCACCAGCATGCAACCTGCTTAGTTAAATATATCATGATAACTAGATTATGTTACACAGTGAGCGTCTGTATGAGGTATTATGTCATTGCGGAACTAATTTATTTCTCTATGGGTGCCTTGGCATGTTTCTAGATTCTAACCTTTTAATTTAGGCTACTCCACCTAATGCCATTGATAAAGATGCCTAGATGGTCACACACTAAGTGTATCCAAAATATCAGTTAAATAATAATATTATTTATTATTTAATAAGTTGAATAAATATTATTCCCACACATTGTTTAATAATTATTCATGTTTGATTGATCGCATATATTCTGTCACTGGTTATTCAAGAGAATATTATGTGAGATAAATATTTAATAAATATTTATTTTTTATTTAGTATATATAACATTAATTTATTTATTGGTGAATAATGTAGTGATATTTATTTATTAAATAAATAATCATTATTCAAGGCCTAATAAATATTGTAGATGAAAGGAAGACCAAGTTTATAGGTCCAGTGAGAAATAATATATATTAAATATTATTTTAATAAATAATATTTAATTTTAATTTATGAGTTTAGCACATGTCGAGAAATAATAATAATATTATTATTATTATTATTATTATAAACATGGTTTTATTCAAGGATTAAATAAGTATTAAAAGGAACTTGTGGAATTATATATTTTTAATCCTAATGGTATATAAACCCAATTATATCATTTTTCATGAGATTCAATTCATTTGTTCTATTGTGTACAACGAATCCAAAGAATCCTCTCAAATCCCTAGAGAGCTCTCTTCTCCAAGAACACTCCCAAGAATAGAGAAATATCTTCTTCCACCTTACACTCTCAATTCAATAAATATCAAAGATAATTCTTTGGATGTGATTCTTGGGGAAATCAAAGGTAAAAAACACAAACGATAGGATATACCATGTTAGCACCTAAAGATTCCTACAATGGAATTTGGAGATTTTTGGAATACGTGTGGATCACCACTAGATGGAATATTCCCATGATTCATATAGTGAAACGATGGTATGGAATAGATCCATTGTTTAATCCATAAATGAAGAAATAATTTTTCAAAAGTTAATTATTTATTTTCTTAAATTAATTATAAATAATATGTGATGATCATGTGCTTTGGTTTCAATGTTTATTCATTGTCTGTATTATTTGATTCAAATATGTTGATCATGGATTTTATCATCGTGTAAATCTCATATTAATCATCGACCATGTCAAAAATCAATGTTGGTCATGACCCATCACATGATTCCACTATTCCTGAAACCTTGAAGTGGTATCAGAGTGGTCACGTAATTGTTTATAATTATTTAAAGATCATTGATTGATTTTAACATAATTAATTGGTTTTCAATTATAGTATAATAATTCTTTAATTTGAATTGCGATATATGATTATTCTTCTTCATTTATCATAAATATAATCAAATTGATTAATTTTATGAATGAAATAAAATTGAATATCTCATCCAAAGGTGCTGAGTAATCTAGATAGATAACACAAGATTAAACACCATATAACACAAAGGTACATGCCTTGTACTAATTTTTAATTGACCAATAATTAATTTGGAATTAATTCAAGGTGTTTGAATTTATTACACACAGTGAATTCAATTATAGACTACATGTTGACTAGGAATGTAATGTCTCGGATTTTCCATGTATTATTTTTAAATATTATATGGAATTATTTCGAGACCGGGCATGAAGACGTCACATCATTCCGAGGCCCTGTGAGCCCGGATTGGTGGTTTGAACTTTTTTTAAGTTAAGTGAGTGGGAACTTGTGTGCGTTTGTCGCAGTTTCCAAACGGATTCCCAGATTAAAAATCTGAGGATACTGTTGTGTCCAGGATGACGACTTTACCTAAGAATGAGCCTAACCTCGACTGGCACGGGTTGAGGGAAAAAGTTAATTTTCATACGTTTTAAGTAAAATAAAATAAAATAAATTCGCAAAGTTTATTTTATTTCTTTTTGGAAATATCCACTACAGTGCAGCAACGGGGAAGTTGTTTCATTAATTAAATGGAACGTCATAATGACTCAGAAATAGTAATGCTGACTCATTAATTCCATAGCGTATTTGGGATTTCAATACGTTTCCCTTTTTATTAGGATGGTCGAACGTCAATCGTTGGCGGAGAAATTGAGAGAAAACTCTCGGCGACGAACGACGACGGATCGAAGTTATGAGTCATTTCGCCAACGACGTTGAAGGAACTCGACAACGACAGTAGCATGAAACCTTCATCAGCAATCGATCTCAGTTGAGGTAGGGGTTTGTTATTTAATTTTTCTTTTCCCCGCTTTTGATTTAAATGACAAACGCAGACCAACGACACACAAGTTGATCCGTAGATTCATACATTCTTGCGGGAGGGATTTTATTGGGATGATTTCGGGGAATTAATTTCCTGTTGTTTATTATTGTTGATTCCTGCTCTGTTTAATCCTAATAATGAGAGCGGATCAACGTCGTGATGAATGACGGTGGAGGTTCGTTCCTCATGATGTTTTATTGGATTTCTTTCCCTCTTTCTTATCGTGCGTTCTTCACAGGGAGATGAACAACAGATCATTGCATGTCCATTTTGCTACATAACGATCCCAAATTGAAGAATCGACACCACAGTGACCTTGAGGAGGTGCGATGATGATGGAGGATAACTAATCGGACCGGATCGGGAAGATTCGTTCTTCGAGCGTTCTTTGCGTGGGAAGATCAAATCATGCTTTCGGGGCCGATCAGAGGTCCGGAAACACCAGAAGAAGCTTCGTGGCATCGGGGTGACCAAAACCTGAGAGTTTTGTGGCGATCGGAAAGTCGGATCGACGAACAGAGCATCACTGGAGGCGCGATGGCGGAGGTTCGCGTTTCTGGAAATTTCCAGAATACACAGCATGTACTTCTGAAGAACACATTGTGTAGTACTGGCAGTAATGGCTAGGGTTTCGGGGCCCAGAGAGGAATCAAAAGGTGTGTGACCATATTCACACGGTGTGTTAGACTTTCCCCAAAGCTCGGCATGTACTTTGGGAAGTACACGGACATGGGTTGGACTACACAGCTTCAAACGACACGGCATCTACAACATGGCAGAGGCAGCTACGCAGAACTCAGCATGTATCCAGGGGGTACATGGACATGGGATGGAGTACACGACCGTGTACTCTATCACACAGCCAAGCGAGGCCAGTAATGCGGGTCACCCCATGTACCGATTACACGGGTTGGAGTACACAGGTTGATGACCATGTACAGGCACATGGCTAGCGTACACGGAGCCAACCCCAGTCACTCGGACACGGTGTGTACACCATACTACACGTCGTGTACTCAGTTCTACACAACAAGCCTTACGACATGGGCCATTGTACACGGGCATTAGACGGGGTCAGACAACACGGCGTGTAACTTTTCTACATGCCGTGTACTTTTTGGAAAACGGCATGGTCCTCTAGTTCACCGTATATTAGAAATCTTTCATTTGGGTTAGTGCCCCTTCTTCTCGTTCCTCTGAAGGTCCGGCATCGTTTCCTTTTTCAGGAGTATGATCCCTTTAGTAGGACTTTCTGTGATAGAGTTAGGCATCCATCTGAGAGTCCCGGATCAAGATCCTCTATCCATTCTTGACCCTAGGTAGAGTCCGGCATCGACATGGCCAACTCTACCGAGCGTCGATCCTCTACCTAGCAGGTGAATTACGGATGAGCCACGGTATCCTCCATGGCCCTGGTAGTGATCCTCATCTATGTATCATGGTCTTTCCCACTCAGGAGTGTGTCTCATGTAATGAGTGAATCTATCTACTGTAACCTTCTCACTCAAGAGTGTGTCTCCCGTAATGAGTGTAACTACCTCTCGTGACGCTTCCCAATGAACGGTACTTCTCGGACGGACGTCATCAGAGCTATAAGACCTGTGGAGTGTGTTCTTCTGGAATGAGTGCTTTGTGGAATCTTCGAACTGAACCCTTAGCTGGGGGTATGCGGTCGTGTGACTTTTCTCTGGACTACGGGTCTGTGTTTTGAGTATATCTGGTTTGTGCTATATGTTCTTTAGACATATGTTGTGCATAGATGATTGTACCTTTACTTTGTGTACTACTTTTTGGTTTTTGGGGTCCTCTACTGTGTATTGTTATACTCACCCTTGCACGGGATTTCCTACACGTGTCGTGTCTTGTACAGATGAGTAGCCTTTTGACGGAGTCCACAGTGGACCAGGACAGGATTGAACTTTCTGAGTTCCCTACAGGCCGAGGTGTTCCTTTGGATATGAGCAGCAGTCCCAGTACCTCATTGTGTTTACAGGTTGGACTTTGCAATTTTCAAACTCTTTTTTTGATGGTCTTGTATTCTAGCCCAGTTTACTTTTAGTACTTTACCTTCTGTCATACTCTTTTGGTTGGGTTTAGTTGTATGCATGCATTTTGTTCATTAGTGTTATTACATTTCAGCATTTGTGGGCTTGGAGATGTGTGTGTGTGTACAGGTACTTAAGAAATTCCTCTCATGATTAGTAATATGTCTACTCAGTGCTAGTCACTAACCCCTAGCCTATTGGGGGCGGACTTGGGGAGTCATGGCACGAGCCCCACAGGGACGAGTCATGATAGAGTGGTATTAGAGGTGGTCAGTTCTACCTTAGGACCAAGAGTCTGTGAGATTGGTTTGGGGCAATGGTGTTAAGTTTTTCGAGCTTGGCTTTCAGGCCAGAGACTCCAGTGTTGGTACAGCGGCCGACGTATCCATACACCAGGACTCTGATAACCTTCTTTTCGACTCGGTACATGAAAACACTAGTTGCGGGGAAATAAAAGAAAGGTACATGCATCATATAGGGATGGCTTGTGTTTTCCATGTCATTTGTGTCAGCTATCCAGATATACTCATTGACCATGGTACATCTTGTTTCCTTACAGGATGCCACTACGACGCATACCCGCTAGGATTCAGCAGCGCGATCACGAGGATAACCCCCTCAGTGACGAGGCTTCGATACATGGACCAGTTCCCCAGGCGTTGCCACCAGGTGGTGCACCAATTATGTCGCCACCAGTGGAGCAGCCCGTGGTACCTGCGGTACCGACCAACGAGGAGTGCAGGCTGAGAGCGCTCCATGAGTTCCAGAGACAAAGACCCCTCAGGTTCCAAGGAGATCCCTACCCTCATTCGGCTGAGGACTGGCTTGAGGTAGTGACTAGAGTTTTCCGTCTAGTGAGGACACCAGCAGAACAGATGGTGATCCTAGGAGCGAGCCTTCTTTAGGGTTCGGTGAGACGATGGTGGAGTCTGACCACATAGACTCGTGACAAGGAGACTCTTTCATGGATGGAGTTTGAGTGACTCTTCAGGGAGAAGTTCTCTCCTATTAAACTGAGAGTTGTGCGCATCCAAGAGCTTCTTCAGCTTCAGCAGGGCAGTATGATAGTAGTTGATTATTCATCAAGGTTCACCAACCTTGCCTGGTACTCGATGGATATGGTCAAGGATCAATACTTCATATCTCGGAAATTCGAGCGAGGTCTACGATGATACATCCAAGATAGTGTTGCGCCTCTATGCATTTCGACTTATGATGGAGTGCTCGAGTGGGACTTGGTGATCAAGAGATTTTTTTTGGAGCAAAGACAGTCGACGATGGTTAGCAGCAGGCAGATAGGTGCAGAGACCCTAGTAGAAGGGATCCGACATCGGGCTCAGGGACCTAGATGTGGGAAATGTCATAGAAGGACCCAGGACATAGGAATGACAGTCCAGGGCTCTCAGGCTGGATCCAGTCAGCCTAGGGAGAAGTGATGTTATGCATGCAACAGTAGGGGACATCTCTCTAGAGATTATATGACCTGTCAAGATGTTAATAGGGAAGCAGTGGATGGACCACCGAGGCAGAGGAAGAGAGTGGATTAGACAGACCCTCCAAGCGGTGGACATGGAAAAGGAGTAGGGAGAGCTATGGCTGGTGGGAGATGCTTTGACTTACTTCCACCACCACCCCCAGGAGGTCCGCACCAGGCTTAGGGAGCTGGGGGATAGGGGCGAGGACAACTTCATGTGGTCGAGGCATACGAACTAGGGGCCCCAGGGATGATTTGAGATATGATATATGTCTTTTCTACCTTATCTTCCATACTTATAGACACAGGTTCCGGTCATTCCTTTATATACACGTGTTTTGTACAAAACCTCGAGATTCCATTAGAACCATTGACTCGATCCTTACGCTTGGAGACACCTACGGGAGGAGACTCGACAATCACGCACATTTGTAGACAATGTGATCTTACCCTTGGAGGTGAGAGTTTTGGTTGGAACCTATTGGTGGTAGTGTCGAGGCCTTACGACGTAATTCTCGGTATGGATTGGTTATCTTCGGTCCATGACCAGATTGACTGTTTTAGGTGAAGAGTGTGGTGTTTCCACCGTGATGGAATGAGGTTTTCCTTTGTCGGAGAAAGGGAAACCCAGGCAGTGCAGAATGGGATTATGCATAGGAGGGTGCAGCCAATCGCTCATGAGTTGGCTAGCCTAGCCCTCGGAGAATTGGATGTTGTGAACTCCTGGTTCCTAGCAGTGGTGGCAGAGTATGAGGACGTCTTTATCGAAGATGTTCCAGGATTACCTCCCTTCCAGGAAATCGACTTTTGCATCGAATTACACCCCGGGATGGAACCGATTTTCTCATCAGCATATTGGATGGATCCCACAGAGCTTCACGAGCTGAGTGTGTAGTTGGAGGATTTGCAGAGCAAGGGTTTCATGAGACCTAGCGTTTCACCCTGGATGGCCCCAATCATGTTTTCCAAGAAGGCATATGGGAGTTTGAGGTTGTTCATGGATTACCGGCTCCTGAACCATGTGACGGTGAAGAAAAAGTATCCACTGCCAAGGATTGATGACCTCTTCAATTAGCTAAGATGGTAACAGTGGTTCTTGAAGGTTGACCTTCAATCAGGCTATCACTAGCTACGAGTTCAGGATGAGGATATACTGAAGACGACTTTCAGATGCCGCTACGGTCACTATGAGTACTTGGTGATACCTTTTGGCATGACTAATGCCCCTGTAGTGTTCATGGGACTGATTAATAGGATCTTCCAGCTATAATTGGACCGGTTCATAGTGGTCTTCATCTAAAACATCATTGTGTACTCGGCGTCAGAGGAGGATCACGTGAGACACCTTTGAATGGTCCTAGACGTACTTCGGTAGAACCAACTTTATGGGAAAATCTCAAAGTTCTAGTTCTGGATTTAGGAGGTCCACTTTTTGGGACATGTCATCTCAGTATATGGAGTAGCTATAGACCCATCCAAGGTGGAGGTTGTGTTACCATGGGAGCCACCTCGGAGCGTGACGGAGGTTCGGAGCTTCCTTGGGTTGGCAGGATATTACCAGAGATTCATTCCTAATTTCTCCTGGATATCATCACCGATGATATCCTTGACCAGGAAGGGGAAACCCTTCATGTGGACAGAGAAGTGTTAGTAGGATTTTGAGCAGTTGAGACAGAGTTTGACGAGTGCCCCAGTCTTGAGATTGCCGGAGGAGGGTGTCAAGTGCATAGTTTTATACGACGCATCAGGGACCAGGCTCGGTTGTGTCCTGGTGAAGAGGCAGGCAGTGATTGCTTATGGTTCACTCCAGCTTAGGCCACATGAGCAGAACTATGTGACCCATGATCTCGAGTTGGCTATGGTAGTCTTCTCATTGAAGATGTGGCGATACTACCTTATGGGCGAACAGTTTATCATCTACTCTGACCACAAGAGCCTCAAGTACATCTTCTCACAGAAGGATCTGAATCTGAGGTAGAGTCATTGTATAGAGTTTCTCAAAGATTATGATTTTGAGATATCTATACTCTTGGTAATGGGAACAAGGTGGCAGATGCTCTTAGCAGAAGGTCGAGCTCACAGCTGTTGAGTGAGGTGACAGAGCAGTTAGTCACGTTGCAGTTGTCCTTCGTGGATGGAGAGGATACAACTTACCTACAGTCGATGGTTGTTGCCCCTCCACTCTTACAACAGGTTAGGGAGGCACAGCTAGGATATGTTGACTGTGTGGCCTTACGTGCTCAGTTATCTATAGGGCGTGCTCCTAATGGATATTCACAAGGTGGGGAGCATGTACTTCTTTTCAGAGGATACACTATTGTACTAGTGGAATTGCGAGAGGAGGTCCTGAGGGATTTTCATACATCCCCTTTTGTGGTGTATCTTAGAGTGAAAAAGATTTACTAGGATCTCCGACGATAGTTCTGGTGGTGAGGCATGAAGAAGGCAGTAGCAGAGTTCGTTTCTCGATACCTCACATGCCAGCAGGTGAAGTCTGTGCACTAGGTTCTAGTGGGATTAGGTCACCCCTTGGAAGTTACAGAGTGGAAGTGGTATGGAATATCGATGGACTTCATGATAGGATTACCATGGATGTCCAAGGGGCATGATTCCATCTGGGTGATTGTTGACCAACTCACCAAGTCGGCCCACTTCCTAGAAATCAGGGAGCAGAGTACCGTAGAGAGTTTGGGATGCCTCTACGTGCAGGATATAGTTAAGCTTCATAGAGTCCCCTCGACAATAGTCTCAGAACGAGATGTCTGTTTCACATCCCAGTTGTGGAAGGGATTTTAGGAGGCTTTTGGGACTCAGCTACTCTTGAGCACAGCGTTTCATCCCCAGACTGATGGTCAGACGGAGAGGACCATTCAGGTTCTAGAGGATATGTTGCGAGCCTGTGTCTTGGACTTTGGTCGTAGTTGGGAGGACCACCTACCACTGGTGGAGTTTGCATACAACAATATATACCACTCCACCATTGGTATGTCACTGTTCAAGGCCTTGTATGGGAGACCCTACCGATCACCGTTTTTCTGGACCGACCTTGGAGAGTCAGCACTCAGGGGTCCAGAGTTGGTACGAGCTACCACCGATAAGGTGCAGATCATCCGGAAGCGAATGAAGACTGCACAGAGCCGGCAGAAGTCTTATACTGATAAACGACAGAGACCTATGGAGTTCTAAGAGGGAGACCACGTCTTTCTTCGGGTCTCACCTCGATAAGGGTTATGAAGATTTGGCCGAGGCGGCAAGCTATCTCCAAGGTTCATCGGACCTTTCTAGATACTGTGCAGAGTTGGAGAGGTGGTGTACCACCTAGCTCTGCTGCCATAGTTGCATCAGGTACATGATGTCTTCCACGTGTCTCAACTAAGGAGGTACGTGCATGACCCATCACACGTCATCGATTGGGGAAAGATGGACATCGAGGATGGAGTGACCTTTGCTGAGTACCTGGTGGAGATCAAGGATCGGCAGGAGAGGATCCTTCGTGGCCAATCAATTCGCTTACTGTGCATCTGGTGGCAGCACGGGAATCTTCAGGAGAGCACATGGGAGCGGGAGGCCCAGATCCGTGCCCAGTACCCACATCTTTTTTAGTAGCCTTTGTTTTGGATTTTCGGGGACGTAAATCCCCAAGGTGGGGAGAATGTAATGTCTCGGATTTTCCTTGTATTATTTTTAAATATTATATGGAATTATTTCGAGACCAGGTGCAAAGATGGCACATCATTCCAAGGCCTAGTGAGACCATAATGGTGGTTTGAACTTTTTTTAAGTTAAGTGAGTCGGCACTTGTGCGTGGTTGTGTAAGTTTCCAAACAGATGCCTGGATTAAAAATATGAGAGCACCGTTGCATCTGGGATGAAGACTTTTCCTAAGAATGACCCTAACTTCGATAGGAGCGGGTCGAGGTAAAAATTTAATTTTCAGATGTTTTAAGTAAAATAAAATAAAATAAATTCGCAAAGTTTATTTTATTTCTTTTTGGAAATATCCACTGCAGCACAGCAACGGGGCAGCTATTTCCTTAATTAAATGGAACATCATAATGAATCAAAAACAGAAACACTAAATCATTAATGCCACGGTGTATTTGGAATGTCAAATATGTTTCCCTTTTTATTGGTATGGTCGAACGTCGATCGTTGGTGGAGAAATTGAGAGAAAACTATGGAGAAAACTCTCATCAATGAACGACGATAGATTAAAGTTGTGAGTCACTATACTAATGACGTTGAAGGACCTCAAAGACGAAAATAGTGTGAAACCTTCATTAACAATAGATCCCAGTTGATCTAGGGGTTTTTTATTTAATTTTTCTTTTCCCCACTTTTGATTTAAACGAAGAACACAGACCAACCACGAACAAGTTGATCTGTGGATTCGTAAGTTCTTACAGGAGGGATTTTATTGGGATGATTTTGGGGAATTGATTTCCTATTGTTTATTATTGTTGATTCTTGCTTCATTTAAGCCTACTAACGGGAGCGGATCAATGTCGTGACGAACAACGACGGAGGTTCGTTCCTCATGTTGTTTTATTGGATTTATTTCCCTCTTTCTTCTCATGTGTTATTCATGGTGCGATGAACAACGGAACTTTGCACATCCTTTTTGTGATGAAACAATCCCAAATTGAATAATCGACACCACAATGACCTTGCGGAGGTGCGACGACGATGGCGGACGATGAATCGGACCGGATCGGGAAGGTTTGTTCTTTGAGCATTCTTCGCGCAGGAATATCAAATCATGTTTTCGGGGCTGATCGGAGGTCTGGAAACACTGGATGAAGCTTCATGGCATCATGGTGACCAAAACCCAAGAGTTTCTTGGTGATCAGATAGTCGGATCGACGAACGGAGCATCACCGGAGGCGCGGCGGCGGAGGTCCGCGTTTCTAGAAATTTCCAGAATACATGGCATGTACTTATGAATAACACGTCGTGTAGTACTGGAGGCAGCGACTAGGATTTCAGGGGCTAGTGAGGAATTACACGGCGTGTGACCATGGTCACATGGTGTGTTAGACTTTTCCAGAAGCTCGGCATGTACTTTGGGAAGTACATGGACACGAGTTGGACTACACGGCTTCAGAAAACACGACGTGTACAACATGGAAGAGGAGGCTATGCCAAATTTGGCGTGTATCCAGGGGGTACATGGACACGGGATGGAGTACATGACCGTGTACTCTATCACACGGCCAGGCGAGGCTAGTAACGTAGGTCACCCCGTGTACCGATTACACGGGTTGGAGTACACGGGTTGATGACCGTGTACGGGCACATGGCCAGCATACACAGAGCCAACCCCAGTCACTCGGACACTGAGTGTACACCGTACTACATGCCATGTACTCAGTTTTTCTACACGACCAGCCTTACGACATGGGTCTTTGTACACGGGCAGTACCTGGGGTCATACAACACGACGTGTAACTTTTCTACACGTCGTGTACTTTTTGGAAAATGGAATGGTCCTCTTGTTCACCGTATCTTAGAAATATTTTGTTTGGGTTAGTGCCCCTTCTTATCATTCCCTTGAAGTTCAGGCATCGTTTCCTTTTTTAGGAGTATGATCCCTTCAGCATGACTTTCTGTGATAGAGTCATGCATCCATCCGAGAGGCCCGGATCAAGATCCACTATCCATTATTGACCCTAGGTAGAGTCCAGCATCGACGTGACCAACTCCACCGGGCATCTCCTATACCTAGAAGGTGAATTCCAGATGAGTTGTGGAATCCGCCATGGCCCCTTTAGTGATCATCATATGTGTATCATGATCTTTCCCACTCAGGAGTGTTTCTCCCATAATGAGTGCATCTATCTACCGTAACCTTCTCACTTAGGAGTGTGTTTCCCATAATGAGTGTAACTACCTCTCGTGATGCTTCCTGACGAACATTACTTCTCAGACGGATGTCATCAGAGCTATAATACTCGTGGAGTGTGTTCTCCTTGAATGAGTGCTTCATGGAATATTCGAAATGAACCCTTAGCCGGGGGTATGCGGTCGTGTGACTTGTCTCTGGACTATGGGTCTGGGTTTTGAGTATATTTGGTTTGTGCTATATGTTCTGTAGAAATATGCTATGCATAGCTGACTATACCTTTACTTTGTGTACTGCTTTTTGGTTTTTGGGGTCCTCTACTGAGTATTATTATACTCACCCTTGCACGGGCTTTGCCCGCACGTGTCGTGTCTTGTGTAGACGAGCATCCTTTTGACGGAGTCCAGGGCAGACAAAGACAAGACCGAACTTTCTGAGTTCCCTATAGGCCGAGGCATTCCTTTGTCTACGAGCAGTAGTCCCAGTACCTCATTGTGTTTACAGGTTGTACTTTTCAGTTTTTAGAATCTTGTTTTGGTGGGCTTGTATTCTGGCCCAGTTTACTTTCAGTACTTTACCTTTTGTCGTACTCTATTGGTTGGGTTTTGTTGTATGCATGCATTTTGTTCCTTAGTGTTTTTACATTTCAGCATTTGTGGGCTTGAAGATGTGTGTGTGTGTACAGGTACTTAGGAAATTCCTCCCATGATTAGTAATATGTCTACTCAGTGCTAGTTACCAACCCCTGGCCTATTGGAGGCGGGATTGGGGAGTCACGGCGTGGGCCCCACTGGGATGTGTTGTGACAAGGAAAGCTCAGCACATGTTCATCTGGAGTACATGTCATGTAGCCCATGTACACACTATGTACTCCAATATTTTCCATGGCATGGTTACATGTTGATTACATAGGCATGTGTCATGGATAGATGGTGAGAAAACATACACATCATGTAACTCTAATGTACACATCATGTACTTTTTCAAATTACATAGAATTAAAATTAATTTATTGTACTTTTTAAAACTTATCAACATGTACTTATGTCTGGTCATTAAGTTGATAGGACATTCCATGTGATGGGTTTTAATATATATATATATATATATATATATATATAAATGTTTAATTAATTTCTGCATATTTTTCAGAACTACATATCATGTATGAGTCATATTATAGTTATTACTCTGTATGCATTGAAGCATAACATGTGATATAAAAATCATGTAATCTGTGTAATCATTAAGTTGATAGTACACATCATGAAATTATGTGATAAGTCGCATATTCCACGTGTTGTAAGAGTAAACAGTATATGAGTATAATACATATTGGGTAGTTCGGATGGGTATTCACCATGTTGTCTCCAAGGTACATTTTTTATTATTAACAGTTAATTTTAAATAAATATATTTAATTTGTTTAAAATTATTATGGATTAGAATCTTAAGGAAATCCAAATGAGAATTAAGATAAAATAATTGATTAATTAAAGAAGATACTTAATTGATTCAAGTGTGATTTATCTTAAATAAGAACTATTAAGAATTGAATGCTAACTTTATTAGATGCATAATTCATTTCATGTATATGGATAATCATGATCCTAGAACAGACCATTGTATGTGATTGGTTTCATTTAAATTATTATTAAACTAAATTATGGTCTTGTGTTCCATATCTTCTATTATTATGTAAGGGTATGTGTTCCCATGGTTTCTTTTATGTAAACTCCTTCCCCTCACCTGTGTGTGTGTAAAAGAATATATAATGGATAGATCTCCCAACTGGTCAGGTTTGGTTCTTAGATTTCTTGGTTTCCCAGCACCTTTGATCTCATTCAAGGAAGCCAGCCACCACCCCACATGTATCAAATAAGTTTTGGACACTAAAAGGTAGGTGCTTTGGGAATCTATTGTCATCAATTCGGACCTAGACAGATGCGTGTTCATAGCTTCCTCCTTGGGAAAATTCTCTATGAAGGATTACCAAAGGTTCATGGATTTTTAAGATCCTCATGTTAACTAGGTTGATGCGGTTTGGTGTAAGGATATTCCCTCTAAATATAATTTTCTAACCTGGAGGATCAGGAAACATGCAGTGGCCATAGATGAGCAGATCAAGAAGTTGGGTATCAGTATGGCATTCACAATCCATTGTTGTGTTCAATAGTAGGCAGAGAGTAATGTGCACCTATTTTTTGTGAGTGAATGAGACCAAGCAATATGGTCCTTCTTCAGGGGTTTTATGGATCTCTCCTTTGGTGTGCATCGCGGTGTTCCATTTAAAGATATATGGTTCTATGGAACAGCTAGCTCAGGCAGGGAAAGGATGGTGAGTTCAGTGGTCCTCGGTGTGGGGTGTTGGTGTATGTGGCAGGCTAGGAACCAAGCCTGGTTTGAAGGGATGCTTCCTATAGTGAGGTCCATTATTGTGCATATGCGGAATCTACTAGTGGATATGGCCATGCTCATCCCCAACTAGTGTGAGGCTCCCTTGCTTAGGCTGCTATAGGTTAATGATCCTCCTGTAACTCTTTTCGATACCAGAATTCAGGGGCAATGGATCTGTTGGAGCCCTCCGTCCTCTGGTTACAAGATCAATTCGGACAGTTCCTGCATGTTGGAAGAGATGAGAGGAGGGGGTGTGGTTCGGGACTGGTGTGGAAGTGTGGTGCTGGACTTTACTGCATATTTTGGGTATGGAACTTCTCTTCAATGTGAGGCAAGAGAAATGATCACAGGGTTATTGCTTTTCCATCAGAGGAATATTGCTATTTCTCAAGATGAGACTGATTCTTTGATCCTTCATGATTTTATATATGGTAAAGGATGTGTTCCTTGGTCAATATCCTACACGGTTAGGAAATGTCACACCCTTATTAACAATGTTAGTGTGATGCATACTTGGTGTGAGGGGAACAAAGTTGCAGATTACCTTGCTTCTATGGCGCAACTGGGTTCCAACATCACTTGCCTCCCATCGATCAATTTCTTGAATACTGAGGGGGTTGACTTAATTAGAGGTGATGCTCTAGGTATAAATTACTTCAGGCCTCCCTAGGTCATGTGCGCCCTTACTTTTCTTGCTTTTTTTTGTGTGATTATTGTATCTATTTCTTGTTTATAAGTACCTATTTCCTTGAATTTATTTTGAATAAAAAATTTATGTTGTATGGATGTATAGGTGGTTCAAGTTTGGATCCAAGGTGAAAAAAATCCAATAAAGATACATAGGTGGACAGGTGGAAAACTGCAACACAAACCATAAATGGTTCAAGGTGTTTTATTCCCTAGGTCATCAGTCAATTTATTATCCTCTAGATAAACTAACCATTAGTGGAAGCTCATGATCATACCACTTTATTCTTTTATTTCGGTCAATTTTCATGGTTATTTCATTATGAATGTTTTTTCACGATCACATAAATTAAAAAATTAACAGGCATGAAAGATAGAACTAAAATAAATTGGATTATTAATAAATATTATCAAATACAGGGTTAATCACTTAAGTAAATCCACTTAATATTAAAAATTATGTAATAAAGATAATAAATGAAAATTTATGCATAAATATAAAATCCCTCAATTATATATATTAAGTTGGTATAGCCTTCCACTACTTCAGTTTACATCTAACCATAGTTCAAAGTGCTTGACCAGCCAAAGTTGGGGTGCTTTAAATTATCAGGGAATTTTAACATGAATTTTTGGGTTGACTTAACTTAGTTCACATCAAGGGTTGACTGCCAAAGCAGGACTTGGTGTAACTTAAATTCAATGGTTGAGTAATTCCAATTTAAAGATTTTAGGATTGGGGGGTCCACTCGGCAGATCAAGGAACTGTGAGTTAATACAGTTGGCATTTGGAATACCTACCTAAAACACTTCAAATTTCTTGACCAACCAAATTTGGGGTAATGAGAAGGGTAATATGGATCCTTGCCACTAGAATTTCTAAGAAATAGGATATTCCAAATCTAATGGTGAGGACTATTGGGTTTCGATAAAATATTGGGAGATTAATAAATATAATATTTATTTATTTGTCTAAATTTTATCAGATAAAGTACTAAAACTTTGGTCATATTATTTTTAAAAATATCAATAAAATTACTTCAAAAATATCATTATTATTCATACTTTATAAGGATAACCTTCTCACTAGTACAAATTCCCAAGAATGGAAAAGGTGCTTATTCATTATCCTACACCATGAAAGGAAATTGTATGTATTGGAAGAAATTATTCCCAATGTGATTGATAATGAGTCTAGTGATAAAGAGTTAAATATCTATGACAAACATATAAATGATTCTATAGATATTCATTCTTTCATGATATCAACCATGACCAATTAGATTTTGAAGAAACATAAGGATATGGATGCGTATATCATGATGTCTCACCTTCAGGATATCTGTCAAGAGAGGGTGAGACAAAAGAGATATGAGATATCCAATACTATATTTACAACTAATCTTGGAGAGTTGGAAAAATATAGGCCTCATATAGTCAATATTATTGGCTACATTGAATGCTTAGACATCTTAGGGATTAAATTCTCAGATTAGTTGCACAGAGATCTCATACTTTTACCACTACCCAAGACCTTCTTCAATTTTATTATTAATTATAACATGAGAAATAATGAGAAGAGACTTTTGGAACTTCTTAATTTGATTTTCCAAGTGTATAAGGATATAGGGCATGATAGAACCATGGTCCTTATGGTGAATAAGAAAAGTAAGAACAAGTCAAAGGGGCCTAAGAATCAAAACAAATATAAAGCTCCCGAGCTATAAAAACCGGGTTCTTCCTTTGAGGTATGGATATTTCCCTTTCAATTTATACTTATGAAAATGGGGGGAAAGAGGTTAAGGGATGGCTATAGTCCTATTACATGATGTGGCTGGAAGTTACATGTCATGTATTTCCAGGTATATGCCATGTAATTATAATTACACATCATATAATCCCAGTACATGGCCATGTAATGACCTGGACAAGACTTGTACGGACATGGAGTGTAGTCTCATGTACATGCTATGTACTTTTTTATTTTATTAAATTGGGAATTAGTATAATTTTTCTGAAAACTAATAGAGGTTCTCCTAGGTTTATGAACAGGCAGCGCCGAATGAGATTTTTCCTCCTAAATCTTCGTTCAAACTCAGATTCAATCTCCATCAGAGGAATTTGAACCCAATAGGTAAGCCCTTTATTCCTCTTGAGTCATTATTCATGATTTTTTCTCTCAATGAATTTATTTAAGGTTGTGAGTTTATCATCATTTTGTAGATATACTTCATTCTAGCTTGAATTTGAGGTTGAGGCTGGATAAGGAGAGTTATACTATGACAAGGTAGGTGGTCTTATGCTTTTCTCTCAATTTTGAGTTGTTTATATGAGTCATAGTGTTGTTATCCCATGTTTAGGGTGTATCCTTGAATGGAAATTGGATCGTTTTGTTGCCTAATGATAATTAGGTCATGAATTAAATTAATTTAAGTGTGTTTGAGCTTGTTGGTTTGATTAAGGGACACCCTATGGGTGCATTTCCCTCAGATGACCATTGTTTGGCAATTTGGTCTAGGATGCCTATGGGTATGCCTTTGTTTCCCTTTTTGGTTTGTTTAAAATTAAATTGGTTAATTGAATGTTTCCCATGTGAGATGACTTTTGTTTAATCCTTTTGATAGTTTAATTCACATGTTTTCTTATTATACATAAACTGCCCATGTGAGTATATTTTTTTAAGCCTTATAATTGTTAGATTACATATTAGGCTTGTGATATAAACTACCCAAGTGAGTATAATTATTTAATCCTTATGATAGTTTAATTCACTTGTTTCTTGTTTTGTATGATGCCCATGTAATTTGTTATTACTTTGACCATGTAATAGTGAAATTTACATGTGTTGTCTTTGTTCCACCTCTGAGGTGGCACATTTTGGGTGATGAGGAAATGGTCTAATGAGAATCATCACCCATATCTTTTTCCAGAGACAGTTTCTTGTCAAATTCACCATTTCTTTTGTTTCGACCCATTTTGTATCATTATCCTTTAAAATAAGGTTGGATTAACCCCGTTGGGGCTAGGCAATTCACCCCTTTGACATTACGAAGAAGATTCCACAGTCAGTCGGTCCCATTGGTTGATTGTGTGGGGTCAAGTACTTGTACAATCGGTCCTCCTCAGATATAACTTCCTCATATGGTCTCTAACAGGTTTATTTGTGGATCTAGAAACACCCAACGGCCCAAGTATCCAGGATTCATGGACCTTATTTCCAAAGGTAGTTGCTCTTTGATTGATGATTCAGCCAACAAAACTTTAGGACTCTATTGGTTGAGAGGATGGGAAGTCATGCTCACCACACCCTTCTGGGGGAGGATTATTACATGTTCTGAGACTCTCTTATATATTTAATTCATGTTCATATGTTCATGAATCCTTGGTTTATTCCCAAAGAGTGTGTCCACGGGCTACTCTTTATTTTCATAATCATCGTAGGCATGCATATATTTGATGCTATGGAGGTATTGCTAACTTGATCCATACATAAAGTCGCTCTAGAGTTTATTGTCATATAGGGGGAAGAAGTTGATTTTATATTGGGATCAGACCCATAATATGGGTTTCCTCTGTTTCTTCATAAGAGGAATCAGAACCCACGTAGTTCGGATTTATGTGGGGCTTACGCATGGAACATGTCCATTTGTGGGACATGGTTGGGTGAACCCTTTTGGATGTGTGCCCTTTTGATCTCGGACCTTCAGGTAGGCATCCTATGTATCTTGGTTTGATCAGGAATCATAGTTCTCATATTTTAGATTGTGTGGGGATTATGCATGGGAGCTTCCCATTTTATAGGTCATGATTGGGTGAACCCTTTTGGATGGTCATCATTTTGAGCTCGGGCCTTCAAGTAGGTTTCCTACATATCTGTTTTGATCAGGAATCAAAGTTCTCATAGTTCAGATTGTGTGGATGTTGTAATCATCGCAAACCTCTAAGCCCACGTGAGTCATTCTTGTTGTGAGAAACAATAGGATGTTAGAGATCCAACCAACCACATGCTTCCTCTCCTATTGGTGGGATAAGGAGAGCCTACCGTAGAAAAGGCCAGGGTGACAGTGGGCGAGGGTGCGGAGCGATGAACCTTTCAATGTGAAATGATATTAAAGGTCATGCAGACCGTCCACAGAATATTGGGGACTTACCTCGGTGGGAGGGCCCTGAAACATCATATGATGTATACTACAGTTTAAATTCATATAACTTGGATGATGGCATCACAGTTTAACATCATGTGTATAAGACTATTTGGGGTCTTGTAGTTTAGGGTCATGCGACGAGGACCAATTGTTATATAAATGTAACAACCCAATGTTTTTAAAGGAAATTACCTTCTTATAAATATGCCATAAAATCACATAATAATGAACTACTAAGTGATAAGTGACCTTTAAACATAATTTTTTCACTTCTGTGTTTGGAATTTTGAAAATCTGACATACACGGTTGTGTTCAAGATGTTTTTGGAGTCTGATAAGAAAAACTTAAATTTTTGGTGAATAGTAACCTACCCTAATGAATAGTAACATACCCTTATGAATAGTGATATGCCCTAATTAATAGTAACCTCACCTATGATAGTATAAAAATAATATTCAAGTTTGAAGTAAAATATACATATGTTTTAGAATGAGTTAATGCGTGTTTTAAATCTGGTTTTTGATAATAAATTATGATTTTAATTAAATATAAAAATAATAATATTTAGAAAATTATTTTCAAAAAATGGACTTCATTTTTGGATTCTACACGTCGAAAAATGGTTAGGGTGAATTTTTGGGATTTTTCTAAAATATTTGAATTTTTGATGAATAGTAGAATCCGATAATTTACAATAAATGCTAAATAATGGATTAATTGAGTCATCGATGATGCTCTGCTGATGTAATCCCACTTGGTTCAGTATCACATGATAAAATAACTATTCTTGGTCATGGAATACTTACTATTCCTTGTCTTTGGAAGAAATAATAAATTAATGATTATAATATTATGAAATCTCTCATCTCCTCCACTATAACCCCCCCCCCCCCCCCCTTCACTCCCTCTTCTCTCCACTCCTCTCAAGATCCAAGACTTCTATAAATTCTTCCCAAATATCTCCCCAAGGTCCTCCCCCACGTCCAAAAGCTCTCAGCCTCCTCAAAATACCAAAACCTCTCCACTTAAGAGGTTCTCAAAGGAGGAAGTCTCAAGAGGTAAATTCCTCTTTCCAAATTTCTTCTTTTCTTTTAAGTTCCTTTTTTTTTATTTCCTCACCTCCCTTCACCATAATATTATGATAAATACAGTAACATAAATGTGCGGTAATTTATTCATGCTAGTGGTATATTTCATTATCTTCTCCCTTTCCCCACCCTTTTATTTGAAAGAAATGAAAGCACCGTTTAAGATGTGCTAATTTAGAACATTCAAGGACAACGGTTTATCAATTTCTATTATTATCTTTAATTATGGTCATGAAACCATTTGGGTTATGGTTGAACAAGATTATTATATATGTAATATATATCCTATTTTTGGTTCTGTAATTCTTTTGTACAAATGTAATTAAGTTATAAATCAAAACACATTCTTTGTAATCAAATCCACCGATTAACAAAAACGGTTATCACTAAGGTTATATATGTAATAATTCAACATCACTCTAAGTAACCTAATTAAAATTAAAACCATGTAATCTCCTAGATAGTAACTAAATAATTTAACTTCAATTCTGGACAACCACTTTAATCTTTCATATAATCTAAACTTGAATATAAGTGAACCGATCTTTTAAAGCCAAGTAAACAAACGAGCCCGAACAATGAAATTGAACCTTATAACTGATAAAAAATGATTTGAATGAAATAAAAAGGGTTATAATAAATATATTACATATATAATAGGTTCTGTACTTATGAATTAATAATCCTAATTTGTTTATTCAGGTCATTAATAACAAGTGGAGAACACCACCGGATTTGAGGTAAGGGATCCTCTCCTTTTCTCTCTTAATCAAGATTGTCCTCTATACTATGCCTTTTTATGTGTACTAGAAAATTATTGGGTATGTTTAATAACCTCCCCCATACTTACTTCTGGATTTATAAGTGATGAGAAACACCATTTCCTTCTCATAAATCCCTCTTGGTCACACCTGACACCATGTCGATAAAATCGTAACGAATTATACCCAAACCTTCTTTGTTCATTCGGGTTGCCTTATCTTTCTTTAAAAATTGTTTTATCTTATCTATTTATGTGAGTCTTATGGGTTATGGTTATTTGTAAAATATTCTTATATCAAGACCCTTTCATAACATTCTTTCGGTAATATACATGATTTTGAAAGATTCCATCCTTAGAACTTTCCGATAAGCAAACCTGTTTTAAGGGGACTTCCCAAATTTTTACCCAAATTTCAAGTTCACTCTATCCTATATTTTAAGAAACCATTGTATTTATAAAATCGGTATTTTTATTATTAAAACATTCTTGGTTAAATTCTGGTTTTATATAAAATAATGTCCTCTTTTCTATTTGAAAATCTCTAGAGTGTTTTCCTTAAAACTGCACAAAAATGTTTTAATGGTAATGTTTCTAAAATACATTTATAATATGTTTTCACTTATATTTGACACCACTTACCATGTTATATGCCTATTTTACCCTATGAACATCCATGTATGTTCTAATTCCTTCCTTTCATGGACACTTTCATGTTATGCCCATTGGTTATGATTCATGTCATGATTGTGGTACCCAATTCTTTCCATGGGTACCCTTATGTTTGTGTATGGTTGATTATGTATGATTTTATATGTGGTAATAATATTTATGTGGAAATAATATTCATGAAAATTTTGAGATGGGTGCACCCAGATAGCACTCCAATGAATTGGGTAAGGATAAGTCTCATGAGATGCGATGTGAAACGGGATTGGTGGTTAGCCTTGACCCGTACGGAAATGGGAAACAGGATTGGTGGTTAGCCTTGACCCGTACTAAAGATATGATTTATGATTCTGCCACATTTATATGATTCCATGGTTATATGATCTCATGATTACATTAAATGATTTTATAAGTTTTGTGCTTTGGATATCATTATTTCATACCTCCTAACTCATGTTCTTGAGATGTATCATTATGTTCGTTACTTTACTAGGATTTTTAGCTCATCCCTTTGTTCATGTGTTCCCCAGGGTACCCTATACAAATGTAAGAGCTCAAAATAAGTTATAAGCTCTTTATGGAGATTAAATAAAGAAGTTTTTTTTAGTCCCATGTTTTATGTTATATGTACCTATTCTTCCAAAACACTAGACTTAACGATCCTTGGCTTGTACTCTGATGATTAATTATGATTAAAATCATGAAATGTTTTATGTAAAAGGATTGGGTCGCTATAGTTGGTATCAGAGGATGGTCTAGTTATTTTTGGAGATTAGGAATAGAGAACCTTAGTGAGAACCTTAAGGATGAGACTAAGTATAAGGAAACAGTCCTAAATTTTGGTGAGTATAGAGTAAGTGGTTTATTAATAAAATGCATCCCTGTCTGGATACAAGCAGGTAGAAGCGGCTCTAGCACAGATGTATCTAGGGGTAAAACCCGAAAACACCTCTTTGAGCTAGACTCGAACGGGAACTGGTGCATGATAACGGGCCTTGCTTCACTCTTGGTTATGACACTTCTGAGGGATATGCTTCGGTAGATTCACGATCTTAATACAAACCATTATTAAGGGACAAAAAAGCCCCTAAGAATATAAGTTAAGAAATAGATCGAGGATAACCTAGATATAAACCTAAGGAATCACAAGTTAGGATGTACTTCTTATTTATAAGTTTATGCTTTAATTTTCAAAGTTTCCTTTTTATGTTCAATAGCTAAGTATTCAAGACCTTTAATTATACATTCTTTTTCTTAGTTAATGGCGGGAAATAGAAGAACACGTTCCAACAATGTTTCCTCTGGAATTGGGGATGACCTCATTGGTTTAAGGTTCAAACATTCCAATCGGTTTCTAACGGGTTTGTTCGTAGAACCAGAAACATCCAATGATTCCATATCCATTTTGACCTAGTTTCCAAAGGTAGGTGCTCATTAGTTGTGGACCGATGAGGCTTAAGAATTTTCATTGGTCGAGAGGATGGGAGGTCGGACTCATCACACCTTTTTGAGGGGAATTATTGTCTACTCTAGGACTCTCTTTATAGATTTAAGTTATGTTCTTGAATCCTTATTAAATTACCAAGTATAAAATGAGCTTTCCATTAGATCTTACAATCAATGATTGATATGTTGGAAATTTAGAGAATCTTTTATATGTATTAAAGGTTATTCATCGATAGAGAATCATCTATATTTGTTAGATATTCTTAGTCAATGGTATCCTTTAATACATTATATAGAAGTCTCTTGGTCATTATGATGACCATACAGGTTTTAAAGCCACTCAGTGGGGCACTTGAAGTTTATTTTCATTCAGAAGGACATGGATTATTTCAAAGTTGGGATCGTACCCGCAGATGGGCTACCTATGTATCCTTTATTGAGAAAAGGAATCTGAACCCACATAGTTTGAGTAAGGTAGTATGGTGTTTATGTATTATTTATGTCTCAAAGAAAGATGTCATAATTACTTTTACACTCTAAGCTCACGTGAGTCATGCTCGGTGTGAGAAACAAGAGGTATTGTTAAAACCAGACAAGTGTTCCATGAAAGATGCAATCATGAGGAATAATGTGGGGATTATGTATGTATGGATGCCCAAATAGATAGAGATCGGGACTTATCTCAAAGAAGAAGTCCGAGAAAAGGGTCCATAAAGGTATATGTACTTTATGGAGATTTGGATACTCTAACTTGGGGCTTACTCCTGAGGAAGATACCCAAATTAGGAGGGGACTTATGATTGGGTTTTACTCTTGAGAAGGAATCCCATATCAAAAAAGTTGATTAAGACTGGTAAAGAGAAATTAAGATTGGGGCTTACTCCTAATAAGGAGGCCCAGGTTAAAGGGATTTGAAAACTGGGGCTTACTCCTGAAGAGGAGGCCCAGGTTTTGGGAACTTTAAGACTGGGGCTTACTCCTGAGGAGGATGCCCAGATTAGAGGACTTGGGGATTAATCCTAAGGAGGATGCCCAAATTAATGAGGACTTGGGGATTACTTTTAAAAAGGATTCCCAAATTAATGAGGACTGGGGATTACTCCTAAGTAGGATGCCCAAATTAATGAGGAATAGGGCTTACTCCTAAGGAGGATGCCCAAATTAATGAGGACTGGGGCTTAATCCTAAGGAGGATGCCCAAATTAATGAGGACTGGGGCTTACTCATAAGGAGGATGCCCAGATTAAGAGAATTTTGACTGGGGCTTATTCCTAAAAAGGAATCCCAGGTTAAGGGACTTGGGGATTAATCCTAAGGAGGATACCCAAATTAATAGAACTTGGAATGGGGCTTACTCCTGAAAAGGAAGCTCAGATTATGGATCCTCTCATCTTAAAGGATGAGGTTGAAATGAATGAAATCTCTTACCTTGGTGACATAAAGATGTGTACATCACCAGGTTTTGAGAGATATTCCACAGAATTCCTTTTAGATAAGGAATCCGATCAAGAAATCATGCCATAAATGGCCTTGAAGAGAGTTCTGAGGACTTAATCTTGAATAGGGTAGGTGGATGGGCATAAGAGAGGTGAAAATATTCATAAGAGGCACCCAAAAAGAGAGGGGCGTGCAAGTCTTGGTGGGCGCGCAGGTACTGCGTGGGCACGCAAGTACTGGACATGCAACTATACTTGCACGGAACAGTGGTACTTGCGTGACTTTTAACCCTTGGGGTAGAACTTGGGTAAGGTTTGGCTCAAGCCTTCAGTACTATCCCTAGAGGCTTCTGGAAGAATGGCGCGCAAGTTTTGGTGAAGGAGAAAAGCGGCGCGCAAGTGTGGCCATTTCCCTTAAGGGATGGCCACTCAGGCACGCAAGTGTTGATGAGTTTCAACACTTAGGCCTTCCTCCCCCTCTTTAGATCTTCCGTTCTAGGTAATAAATTACCTTAGAAGTGTTCAGAAGCTTTGAGAAGAGACTAGGGCGCCGGGATCTCGAATCTGAGGTTCTGGAATTTTTCGTCCTTTCAAATGGGGGGCCCACAGGGGTATTTATAGGCTGGAGAGACCTTGGGAAAAATTTCAAAGAGGGCGTGTAAGTATACTTGCGCGACTACTAGGAGGCGTGCAAGTATACTTGCGTGACTTTGGTGGAACTTGCGCGAGCCAAGTGTATTTGAAACTTGGTTCATGCCTTTGTCAATTTTTGATGATTCTTCAAAGTATGAATCACTTTGGGTTCAAGGTATTTCCCTTTTCAATTTGTTAGACTCTGTGACAGAAATGAGTGTCAACAAAATTCCCCCCTCAGAGTTGGATCCGGAGAGAAAAGAGGATTTGACTCTGAGGTAAAGGTGAAAAACCAAGGATTCTAGCAGTTTAAAGTCATGCATGTCGTACATAAAAAGGATAATGTTTAAGGTCGAAATAGTTTTGACCGAATGGATTAAAATGGATTCAATTCCTTGAAAATTTATCTAAAAACATATTACCACACTTAAGTATGAGGAAAAATGTAAACTATGACTTATGAAATTTTGAATCTGAGGAATGATATAAAAAAGGGCTAAAAAGCATTAGAAGAAGTAGTTCCCAAAAATGAAGTTACCATTATTTAAAAAACCTGTTAGGGGGTTGAATTATGCAGGGCCACCTAAGGGAATTGGCTACATAGTCAAATAATAGCATCTTTTGGCTAACAGGTCTGTTATGTAGACTACTTATGCAAGGCCGCCTAAGGGCACGTGTTGCATAGTCAGGCAAAAGAACTCTCAGAAATTTACTTTTCTACTGCTAAAAAGCCAGTGAAAGTTTATGGGGATTCAAATTTTCCAAATCATAGAGTTTTCTGTATGGAGAGAGGTACTTAAACATGGAGAAGATATTTCCAAACAAGATTATCTAAGAACTGGATGAATGTTACTCCTACGAAGGTATGTCCCAAGCGTAGGGAAGGAAAATATAAACCATAAACTTGAATATTTTCAGATCATGAAAAAGAACATGGGACAAATATGTTAAGGATGGATTTTTTTTTTGCGGATCCCTACATATTGTCATTAAGACCAATAAGGAAAAAAGAGGTTTTCTTTCCAAGAATGAAGTTACCACTATTTAACAAACCCGTTAGGGGGTTCAATTATGTAGGGCCACCTAAGGTAATTGGCTTCATAGTCAAATAATAGCATCTTTTGGCTGATAAGTCTGTTATGTAGACAGTTTATGCAAGGCCGCCTAAGGGAACGTGCTGTATATTCAGGCAAAATAACTCTCAGAAATTGGACATTTTGTGACCAGAAGTCGAGAAAATGGTTTTGAAGATCTAAAAATATTTAAGGTTAGTATTATGACACATAAAAATGGGTATTTTTCAATGTATTTAAAGATACATATATCAATGCTAACCATAATCACGTTGTGGTTGGGTCCTGAATTAAAATGTTGGACTTCACTACATATCCCATAAGGATGGGAATCAATCCATACGTAGTTCTTGAACTATAGTTTGGCGTCGTGTGGGACGAAAGTATGAGAGATATTAGTTTAGGGTCATAGAGCTCGGACCATAATAATAAATACACAGTGTGTGTTTTCATAGGGACTTTTTAGCCAGGGTACTGAAAGTGGAATTTGGGGTTAGGCCCAAAAGACTTGGGGCTGGATTCGAGGGACACTCGAACGTTCCTACATATCCCATAAGGATGGGAATCAAGCCCACGTAGTTCTATAAATACCCTCTGTACATATTTGGTTCGTACATGTGAAGGGTGAAAGGGGACTTTAGTGCAATGATGGTTTGACCCAAGATAAAAGGTTCAGGAATTGTCATGTATGCACGTAGTCTTTGGAATTAAACATGATTGAAAATCAATGTAAATAATGATTTCCTCTCAAGTGAGGGTATCAAATAATGTTGTAGTTTATTGTCATACCGGACAAAAGTGTTGTATAGTTTAAAATCGTATAGCAAGGACAAAGGTGAACCAATGTAAAGATATTGATTTTGGGGGTGGTTTCACAAATCAACATCGTATGAGATGGAGGTGAACCGATGTGAAGAGACTAGTTTTGGGCTTGAACTTCAGGAGGTTGCCTACGTACCCAGCCTGGAAGGCAAGGATCAAAGTCCACGTAGTTCAATTAAAGAATGAATTAGTGATCAAGTTGTTCTTGGGGACAACGACCTAAAAAATGGTGTTGGGACTTACACATGGTTAGCGGCCCATATATGGTATTATGGTTGAAGTTTTCTCTAAGCTCACATGAGTCATACTCGGTGTGAGAAAAAAGAGGTATAAATAACTTTAACGATGCACAGTTTAATGTCATGTAGAACATATGAAGGGACTATTCAATTTAAAGTCTTGTAGTAAAGACTATTGGTGCTGCACAGTTTAGTTTCATGTAGAAGGGACAAAATATAGTTTAACGTCATGTAGGATGTATTAATGTATTTCTGTACAGTTTAGCATCATGTAGTTAGGACGATGGGGACAATACAGTTTAATGTCATGTTTGGACAAAAGGGGGATTGCGCAGTTTAATGTCATGCAGTAAGGACAAAAGAGGACACATTTTAATGTCATGTTGGACGTATTAGGGACTTTTTCATAGTTTAACATCATGTTAAACGAAAAGGAATGATACAGTTTAGTGTTATGTTGGACGAAAGTGCAAATAGTTTAAGGTTATATGCATGGACCATAATGGTGCAGTTTAACATCTTGCTGGACATGATGAGCAGTTGAATGTCATGCAAGATGGCGATGTAGTTTAAGGTCATGCGGGACCGTAGATAGTGTATTTTGTGTTTATACAAAATACTTCTTTAGAAATATGGCATTGGTTGGAGTGGTGATGAGTTCTTCATCCATTGAGATTAATGAATATGCTCCATTGGAGTAGACCTTATGTATTGAATAAGTTCCTTCCCATTTTGGTTCAAGCTTGGGAGGTTTCTTTCCTGGTATCATTGGAGTTCTGAGAACCAATACCAATTCTCCCTAAATAAATGAACGAAGATGAACTTTTTTGTTGAAATATTGTGCTATTCGATTATGGTAGACTTCCAAGTGGTGTAGGGTGTACAATCTTTTCTCATCTAACCGTTCCAATTCATCCAATCGCTTTTGAGATTGTTCATATATCGATGACTGATCACAAATGGCTACTCTGAGTGAAGGTAATTGAACTTCAATGGGAAAGACTGCTTATGTTCCATATATCAGTGAATATGGAGTTGACCGCATTGCAGTGTGGGTGGTGGTCCGATAATCCCATAAAGCATGAAAGAGTTTATCAGGCCATGACTTCTTATCTTTATCCACCATCTTTTGCAGTATGTTTGAAAGAGTATTATTGAAGGCTTCTATCTGTACATTGGCCACTTCATGATACTAAGATGAATGGTTGTATTTGATTTTGTATTCTTGATACAACTTCTTCACCTCGGATGAATAGAAGTTGGTGTATTTGTCCTTCAATATGGTATGAGGGACACCAAATATGGTAATGATGTTAGACTTGATGAAGATAAAAATGATTTTAGAACTAACTTCTTTGATAGGTATTGCCTCTGCCCATTTGGAAAAGAAGTCAGTAACAGTAAGAATATACTTAAACTGCTTGGCTGTAGCTGAAGGGTAAGGTCCCACTACATCCATTCCCCACGTGGAAAATGGCCATGAGTATTTAGCTGTATGAAGCAATTCTGGGGGCTGATGAATGAATTTGGCATTTACTTGGCATGAATGACACTTCTTTGTGAAATCAACACAATCTTGTATCATTGAAGGTCAAAAGTATCCAAGCCTTCGAATTTGATCAGATAGTCTATGTCCAGACTGGTGGGCACCACAGACTCCTACATGCACTCCTTTCATGACAGCCATTGTCTCTTCACCATCAATGCATCTGAAGAAAACTCCACCAAAACCATGTTTGTAGAGAATTTTCTCTATGTGATTTGGGCCATCATAAAGAGTGAAATTGACCACACATCTCCGGACTTGTTTTTTCCCGGTTCTATCAGGTGGAAGTGTTCCATTTTGAAGGTATTCCCGGATAGGTGTCATCCATCCCGTAGTATGACCATATGGTTAAGGAATGGGACTAATTTCATTGATCTTCTCTATTCTGATTTGAACATAAGGTGAAATTGTACGACGGTGGGCAATACTGATGGTTGTCTTGTCCCGATTTGGATCTGCCAGAGCTATGGCTATATTAGCCAGTGCATCATCTTGGGCATTTTGCGACCGCGAGACATAATAAAATGTCGGTTCCGAAGGGAATTCTTCCATTAATTCTCTGACATAATCATGCAAAGGGATTAGTTCTTCTTTTCTGATGGCATAATCCTCGTTGACTTGTTTGATTACCAAGTCTGAATCACCTTTCACCTTTAGGTGATTCACTTGTGCTTGAAGCGCCAACTCCAAGCCGGAGATGAGAGCTTGGTATTCCGCTTCATTATTTGTACTGCCTCCCAACAATGAGAAGGAATAGGGTAACACTACCTTTTTTGGATAAATGAGCACAATTCCTAACCCAACTTTGTTGAATTTAGTATTTTCCATTTTTCTTCCTGTTGGACTTCTGGAAGCACCATTAAAGTACATTTCCCATGTTTGAAGACTATCTTGAATAAAGAAAACTTATTCATCAGGAAGTTCAATATCTGAAGATGTATCTTCTACTGAAGGGTGTTCAGTAAGGAAATCAGCTAGAGCTTGACCCTTTATTACCTTCTGAGACACATATTGGATGTCAAACTACTGCAAAATAACTTCCCACCTTGCCAGACGTCCTGTAAGCATTGGACGACTAAGGATGAATTTGAGCGGGTTATTACGATATACCAATTGGACCTTGTGATGTTGCAGGTAGTGTCTCAACTTCTGAACTGTAAATATTAATGTCAGGCAGCACTTCTCAATACTTGAATATTGGGTTTCTTCTTCAAGCATAGTTCGACTGAGATAGTAGAGGTTGTTTTCATTCCCAACATCATTCTTCTGAGTAAGAAAGGCACCCAATGATCGCTCTAAAGCTGTCACATAGAGGATAAGTGGTCTTCCTTCAACTGGTGGCATAAGTACCGGTGGAATCAAGATATATTTATTGAGAATATCGAATTCTTCTTGACATTCTTTAGTCCACTAGTAAGTGACTCCCTTCTTCGTCAATTTGGTGAAGGGTAAACTTTTGCCTGCCAAATTGGTGATGAAACGCCGAATATAGGATAAATTTCCTTGAAGTCCTCTCAATTATTTCAAATTTCGAGGATGTGACATACCAAGGATTGAATTGGTCTTCTCAGGATCTACTTTGATACCACGATGGCGTACAAAAAAGCCGAGAAATTTTCCTGAGGCTACCCCAAAAGCACATTTTAAGGGGTTCATCTTCAAATTATGTTGTCGAAGCTTGTGGAATATGACTTCCAAATCCGCCAAGTGATTAGAACGTTGTTTGGATTTAACTAACAAATCTTCCACATAACATTCAATGAACTTCCCTAAAAAGGGTTTGAAGATACGATGCATAGCACGCTGATATGTTATGCATGCATTCTTTAGGCCAAAGGGAATTACCCGATAGCAGAACACACCTTAAGGGGCTCTGAAGGCTGTAGATTCTTCATATTCTGGAGCCATTCGGATTTGATTATATCCAGAATATCTATCCATGAAGGAAAGTACTTCATAGCTAGTTTTTGCATCGATTAAAAGTTTTGTAATCAGAACGGTAAAATCATCCTTAGGGTAATGCCGATTAAGATCTCTGAAATCGATGAAAACTCTAATTTTTCAATTCTTCTTTTTCACAGGGAAAATATTAGCCAACCACTTGGTATATTGAACTTCTCTGATGAAGTTATATTTGATAAGCTTATCCACTTCAGCTTCAATTTTGGAAGCATAAGTTGGGTGTGTTCTTCTCGCGGCTTGCTTAAATCCTCGATGTTCTGCTGGTAAACCCAAATGATGAGTAGCAACATCAGGATCAAGCTCGGGCATCTCTGTATAGTTCTAAGAAAATATGTCTTGATTTTTCTATAAAAAATAAATATATATCTCTTCTTCTTCAAGATTCATGGCCGCACAAATTAAATTGGGGCGTGGATCTTCTTTTGTACCCAGATTTATTTCTCTGAGTTCATCCACAGTAGTAGAGATACCCTCTTCAAATGCTGGAGGAGCATCCCTGAGATCTTCCTCTTCTTCTTCAACATGTGTTATTTCTTCTATTTCTACTTGCATAGTAGATGATGAAATATAATTTTCATGATCAGAAGATATGTTAAAATTTTAACATCTTGAAGAAGAGGCTTCCATTTCCGACCTGATTGATGATGAAGGGTCTTTCCTGGGTATTAAGGAGGAGATGATGGGTTGAGAATCGACATCATCATTCACCTATGAAATTTCTATAGCTTCTTATGGCCTGGTTGGCAAAGTATAGACTTGTTGGATTTCAGTAGATGAAATAAAGACATCTCCATTTGGGCTTTCATCACTGCTTGGTGGATCACCAATTTCTCCCATGCTGTCTGGCTTGATTGCCATAATTGACATTATGGAAGTTTTCATAAGAGTATTTGGATTTGAGTCTATCCTGTCAATTTTACTGATAGGCAACACATAATCTGTACTCATATGTGCAAATGGATTTACTGGAATCTTTTCTAAACCATATGGAGCATTAACTTTGGTAATCTCTCTTGTTGTGGATTTCTCCTTTCCCTTCATGTGATAGAATCCTGCCTCAATGTATTGAGACTCATATGTCTTGAACAGGTCCTTATCACCGTACAATGTCCCAAATTGACCATAAAAACAATATTTGAGACATTGATGAGATGATAAAGGGATATCTGCATGTTGATGTAACCAGGGTCTTCCAAGCAGGATGTTGAAGGCTGAGTCTTGATCAACAACCATGAAATATGAATTGGATAAAAGATCTCCAAACTGAGTTCTGAGTGTAATATCACCTAGTGGTTCTTGTTCATTTTTATCATATCCTTATAACATCATAGTAGAAGGAGATAAATCAGATTCTGTGAGGCCCAATCGACGAAGTGTACGAATGGGCATGAGGTTGACTCTTGAACCATTATCAATGAAATCTCTTCGGATGTCTACACCATTGACCTTGCCAGATAAGTACAAAGGTCTAATATTACCATGCACGACATCATCTTCATCTTCATATGTGAAAGATAACACTGCATGGCATTCTGCAGGATTATTCTCAACGTGGTAGACTTCAACTACAGCAATTTTAGTTTCAAACTCCTGAGGACTTGACAAATCCTCGACGAGTGCCTCTCGAAGATCCTTTGATAGATTCAAAGAATATAGAATTGATAACTTTGCCGGTACATAGTCCAGGTGTCTCAATACATCATACTTTTGATCCAAAGCTCTACATTTCCCAATAGGAACATGTGGTTTAGCAGGTGCCTTGGAAGTTGATGATTTGGAAGTAGATACATCTTGTATCGGGATAGGAGTTGGCAATATTCTTGGATTTGGAAGATTAGACCAATTAGATCCATTTACTTGTTGAGAGGATGAAGGTGGGACCCCAAATGATCCTCCATAATAACTGTGCCACTTCTAAATTTGCTATTGGTGGAAGAATTTTCTTGTTCTTGTTGAGCTCGTTGAAGGTATTTTCCACGAGTTTCTGCCGCATACATAGTTATAGCAGGAGTACAATTGGAATAGCGCATCTGAAAGATCCATGTCTTCCTTTGTATCATGAGCCTCTGGAATTTCCTCTGATTCCTCTATTTGATATAGGGAACCCAGGTTCATCGAGATCGAAACTGTGATTGGCATAAGGATCTGTTAAGTGAATCATGTTAACAGAACCAAAGATTAACTCTTCATCCTATGAAGACTCTGCCTGACTAGACAATTTAGGTTGTGCTGTTTAGTGGGGCGGTGCCCATGGATTTGAAGTAGATGGCATGAAATCTTCCAGAGTCAAAGACAGCTTAGGCTTTGACACATACTCATCTTCTTCTGATTCTTCTTCCTTCCCTGAATTATGATGCCTTTTTTAGGATTTTTCTTTTGATGGAGGTTTCACTGTTGCATTTACAGTAGAAGACACAATTGGTTTCTTCAATTGCGCTCGAAAAATGGAATGAGTTCAATTGATCGTTTTTCTAACCATCCAATCATCATATTTCTGCGCATTTTTTCTTTTGACTTCTTGCCACTCGCCTCCTTCCTCCAGATCTGTAGCAGTAACACATGCTACCTAAGCTGAAGAACCCTTCAATTTGACTTGTCCTGAGTCAACCATTTTTTATAGGAGGTCCTTGAAGGAAAAACACTCCTATATGGTATTCCCCAACATCTGATAAAATGGGAAATAATTGGGACGGTCTTCATCTCCTTCCTTGTTTGGCCTCTTGGGCCTCGGCAACTGAACCAAATTATTCTCCAAGGCCGAAATGAAGTAACCAGGAACTTGTTCATTTCAAAAAGAATAAAATTTACTCTTCAACTCATCAAACTATTTTTTTTCTTTTATCTATTTGATCATCTTAACGAAACGACATATGTTGATGATGCTCAGAAGGTGGATGACTTCAGGAAGATGAAGGTTTTGACGTAGAAGCAGGTACAAGTGCTTGTTTAAGCATGACTGTAGCAGTCTTTGCTCTACCCATTCTCCTTCCTGGAGATGATGGAATTACATGAGTTTTATCATTAGTATTCGTAAGAGAGTCCTCAATATGCTGAGTGATCTAAGTAAGGTCTCGAAACCCTCCTGTGTATTTCATAGGGATCAACGGCGTGCGTAACTCATCACGCAAATTTTCCACACAGATTGGCAACAATTCTTCTTGAGGGAGTGCTAAACTTAGGGAATATGTTAATCCCTTCCAGTGAGCAATGAAATCTGAGACTCTTTCATTCTCCCTTTGCTTATAGTTTGTAATATAGAAAACTGTTGTCTTTGAAAAGTTGAGCTGAATTGAAGAAGGAATTTTTTGCGAAGATCCTCCCATCTGGTAACTGACTGGGATTGCAAGCTTGTGTACCAAACAAAGGCAGGCCCTTGTAATGATTTTACAAAACACTTGATCCTAACTGCTTCTTTCTACTGAAGGGTTACCATCATAGGATCAAAACGAGAAACAAAATGTGTCAAGTGTTGCTCTGGGTCTCCCGAACCATTAAATATTGGGAATGTGGTACTTGCAAAATTTGATGGTGGGGGAATTTCATCAACCCATTTAGGGTAAGATCTCTTTTCTGGTTGAATTTGATCTCATTTTCCCTCCATGGATTCCAACCGAGCTGTTAATGACTCAATAGTAGTTATTAACTTTTGAGAAACATCTGGTTGAGATTGGACCTGAACAGGTGCAATGATTGGAGCTTGGACAGATGTGGTAGCTGGTACTGCAATCGATGGTAGCACTGCCGATTGTTGTTGCACTTGACCCGTAGGATTAGACCTATGAGGGTGTACTAACAAAGGAGGATATTCTTGATCCATCTCTGTATCTGTAACAAATTCCTTTGGCTGACTGACTCCAGCACGCTTAGGAGGAAGACTACCCTGAAGTAGTTCTGCATTCATCCTCCTCAATTCCTTCATCTCTTCCTCTTATTGTGAAAATATTTACTCTAGTGAGAGCGATTGGCCTTCTCCAGAGGAAGGGTATGTAACCTAATTCTTTCCTTTCCCCTTGTTAGATCCCTTTCGGAGAGGGGGAAGTAGGTTACTTGAAGTAACACCCAGATTCTGGGTAAGCCTTTGATTTTGTGTACGCACACCTTCTTCATTTGTGTCTGTGCATACAAATTCTTGGGCAGTAACCTCTTCATTTGATCCCTCTGAATGAGCCTCATCTGGTGGATCAGAAACAATGTCATTGATGACATTGATTGATGCATAATGCATCACATCCCTTCTATTGGAATTTCTGCGATATTGTCTTCTGCCATGCCCCTGACGAGACATTTCCTTCTGTTGATTTGATCCCTCAGTAACTTCTTGGTGAATCGTAATTTTGAGAGAATCCCCTGATAATTTGGATCTTCGTTCCTCTTAGGGCTTCTTCCCTAATCGAGAGAAGACCGAATTTCTCTGAGGGAGGGATTGAAGATTCTAAAAAGTCCCCAGTCCGGTGGACTGGGGCTATTCCTGCTGTTCCCGCTCAACTCCTCGAATCCTATTTGTTGATTCTGAGGGTTGAGCTAAAAGAGTCCCCAGTATGGAAAGATGGTGTGGTTCTTGACATTCTATTTTTGAGACTTTCTTAAAAGCTCTCTTTATCTTGCGTACCTTAGTCCAGAAATAAGATGGATGCATCAATCAACATCCACTTTTATCACCCGGCTCAAAAGACCATTGAATGATTTCTGACACTTCTATCACTTGATGATGTGCTTGCTCCAAACGAGAGGCCTATTCAATATTCTTGTTTTCTTGATGCCGGAGTAATTCAACAACTTGTTCTCTGTATTCTTGACTTTGAGAAGAACTAGTTGAGGCCTATTCTTGGGAAAGCCTTTTATTTCACACAAAACCAGCCAGATGTGGCCAATTCTGGGAGATAACATTGCATGAAACCACCTTTGGTGGGATTTGTTGATTGGAGAGTATAGTGAAATGTAGTGCTCCATGAACACCCCATCCTCTAACATGAATACCAGATGGTGCATTGGCAATTAACTGGAGAAATCTTCTTAGTGCGCCAAGGCATGAATGTTGAATGGCTCTCTGCTGCTTTTCAGCCTTCGGATATTGAGAGACTGATAGAGATTCCAAGTCAATTTGGCATTGTAAACCTTCTATTACCTTAACATGATTTTCATATTCATCATAAGATAATACTTTATTTTTCAACTGACAAAGAGTTTTCCATATGTTGAGACGAATATCATGAATAACATCTTCCATCAACATCTCTGGAATGTCATACTGAGAGTCAGCCAAAGGCCAAAAAATGACTGGCACTTCACCTTTTGCCGGTTGTTTTCTCATGTTTAGCATTTCCTCTTTATCATTCAATGAAGATTCTTCTACCTGTTTAGACCAGAGCTGGTGCTTCTTTGTTGGTTCATCGGATTCAATAAGACTGGTAGAGAATCCACTGATTAAACTAGAAGATGAATGACCCAGGGGTGGTTCAGAGAATGACCTACACCCTGGGCTATATTCTGATTGAGAAATTATTTCACTTGTTGATGGTAAAGCATCAGACATGACTGGATTCACTTTTGCAAGTGCCTCAAGATAATAGGGTTTTCTCGTCACTACATTGTCTTCTAAAGAATTTTCCAGACAATGCGAATTACTACTATGGAGAGGGATTTCGTAGATAAATTCATCGTCATGGGGAGGACCACCATGATGGGTTACAACAAAAGATGAGACCTCTTGATCCTTGGTCTTTTGGCCACACAGAGGGTTCCTGTGGCTCTCATCTGAGGAAAAAACTTCGAGATCGACCGTATTGTCATGAAGCAAGCCTTCATGAGGACGTTTTTGTTGAAGATCTTTAGAATTAATGTTTCCACTATTGGGAAATGAGGGAGTAGAATCTTGAATTCCAATAGATAACTGTCTGAGTGCTTCAAGAACTCCATCATCGAGCAAGGCCTTGTTACAAATAGGCTCTTGATTTCTTGACTGCTTTGGGCGGGTGTTCTTTTTAGATGCATTATTACTCAATTTAAGAACCACTTGTTGATAAAAGTGGTCACTGTGGGAAAGTGTATGTTCCTGATCAAGAGAAATGATCAGGTTAGGCTAATTATCTCCGCTCAAATCAGGTGTATGTGCCTGACTTGGTTGTCTGTATGATATGGGGGAGTACGACCCACAACCCTCTTGTACTAGAACAGATGTGTGTGTCTATTCCGGAGTGATATGCTGATGTGTCACTCCACTGGTAGGGACAGATTTGTGTGTCTTTCCTTGATATTCTGCTGAAGCTGTTATAATATCCTGGCAGGCATCCAGAATATGAGCAGGGATTTGCTTCTGCTCTTTCACCATTTATAGAATATGTTTGGTGACTTCAGCCGCCGGAACGGGGATATATGTCCATTTCGTACTTGTAGTAGGTGTGTATTCCTTCTCCTGTCCTCCTTTTCCTATCAGTGAATCCTGACAGTAATCAAGTGTGGGGGCAGAGAGTTGAGTCTGGCTCATGCTTGTCGTCAGATCTTTCCAACTGACTTCTCCGAATGATACCAAATGAGACTGTTGGTAGTCTTGATCAATACTAGCAGGTGTATGTGACTACTGATTGCACTCCGCCGAACGTGGTTGACGATCTTCCTTCAATACTGACAGACGAGGCTGCTGGCAGGATTGATGAGTGTAAGAAGGTATATGTGCCTGTTTACTAGTTGTCAACACATTGGGTTGCCAGGATCCATCGTATGTAGTCAGACGAGCCTGCTAACTAGCTGATGATTTATAAACAGGTGTATGTTCCTGTCTATAGTACTCTGCCGGAATTGCCTAGTAGGAAGGGCGTGCTACTGCCAGACGAGTCTGCTGGACAGCGGAATTAAAACGGATAGGTGTATGTGCCCGCTCGTTTCTTTCCACCAAGTTAGGTTGGTGGACTTCTCCAGAGATGGTAGAGATGAGAACATGCTCACAATTGATAGGATTTCGTCTCTTCCAGTTTGTCTTGCCTGCTCGAGTTCGAGGAACCTGAGCCAAATTCCTGGAGATGATACCCTCATCATGTTGAGGGCGTACTGCCGCACGAGTCTGGCGGCGATTGTTGATGGGAGCCCTTGGGAAGGACTCCTGTCTCCTTGAATTAAGGACCTAAGGGACATGTTCATTCACCTCCCCAGAATATGGGAGTGAATGATGATTGCGTTTCGGGGATAACGACCTGAAACGGTTGGAGACGGTGGTTGGAACCACCTATTTCTTAATCGCTGGTCATCGTTGTCCGGACGACCAGGGTGAATTATTGACTTAGAGGGCTTGTCGAGTAGCCTCCAGAGTCGGAATAGTACCATTTTGATGGTACTCTTTAACCAGATCATTTGATACCAAACGTTAAAGATGCTGAGTTGGTGATATCTTCCTCAGAGCGGACGACGGTCCAGCAGGAGTAGCAGCAGAGGAATTTACGGTAACAGTATTCACAGCGGAAGTATTCACGGGTGTGAACTTAAGAGAAGCCATTACAGAAGATCTTTGAAAAGGATGCATGTTTTATATAAAATACGTAATCAAGATAAGTCCTTCCACTACATATTTTGGATGAGCATATATGTTATTGATTGTCATGTTGGCCCTCTCATTGAGTTTTAAATAGGTTCCTAACAAAATAGAGAAAATATCACTTTAACTTGGTTAAGGATTCACGTCGGGTTCACCATTTTTTGTTTCCTCTGGAATTGGGGATGACCTCGTTGGTTTAAGGTTCAAACATTCCAATCGGTTTCTAACGGGTTTGTTTGTAGAACTGGAAACATCCAATGATTCCATATCTATTTGGACCTACTTTCCAAAGGTAGGTGCTCATTAGTTGTGGACTGATGAGGCTTAGGAATTTTCATTGGTCGAGAGGATGGGAGGTCAGACTCATCACACCTTTTTTAGGGTAATTATTGTCAACTCTAGGACTCTATTTATAGATTTAAGTTATGTTTGTGAATCCTTATTAAATTACCAAGTATAAAATGATCTTTCCATTAGATTTGACAATCAATGATTGATATGTTGGAAATTTAGAGAATCTTTTATATGCATTCGAGGTTCTTCATCAATAGAAAATCATCTGTATTTGTTATAGATTCTTAGTCAATGGTATCCTTTAATACATTATATAGAAGTCTCTTGGTCATTATGATGACCATACTGGTTTTAAAGCCACTCAGTGGGGCACTTGAAGTTTATTGTCATTCAGAAGGACATGGATTATTTTAGAGTTGGGATCATACCCGCAGATGGGCAACCTGCATATCCTTTATTTATAAAAGGAATCAGAACCCACGTAGTTCAATTAAGGAATTATGATGTTTATTTATGATTTATGGATCAAAGAAATATGTCATAATTACTTTTACACTCTAAGCTCACGTGAGTCATGCTCGGTGTGAGAAACAAGAGGTATTGGTAAAACCAGAAAATTGTGCCATGAAAGATGCAATCATAAGGAATAATGTGGGGCTTATGTATGTATGACTGACCAAATAGATAGATATTGGGACTTATCTCAAAGAAGAAGTCCTATAATAGGGTCCATAAAGGTATATGTACTTTATGGATATTTGGATACTCTAACTTGGGGATTACTCCTGAGGAAGATGCCCAAATTAGGAGGGGACTTATGATTGGGTTTTACTCATGAGAAGGAAGCCCAGATAAAAAAGTCGATTAAGACTGGTTAAGAGAAATTAAGACTGGGGCTTACTCCTAAGGAGGAGGCCCAGGTTAAAGTGATTTGAAAACTGGGGCTTACTCCTGAAGAGGAGGCCCAGGTTTTGGGAACTTTGAGACTGGGGCTTACTCCTGAGGAGGATGCCCAAATTATGGGACATGGGGATTACTCCTGAGGAGGATTCCTAGATTAGAGTACTTGGGGATTACTCCTAAGGAGGATTCCCAAATTAGAGGACTTGGGGCTTACTCCTAAGGAGTATGTCCAAATTAATGAGGACTTGGGGATTACTCCTAAGGAGGATGCCCAAATTAATGAGGACTGGGGCTTACTCCTAAGGAGGATTCCCAAATTAATGATTATTGGGGATTACTCCTAAGGAGGATGCCCAAATTAATGAGGACTGGGGCTTACTCCTAAGGAGGATGCCCAAATTAATGAGTATCGGGGCTTACTCCTAAGGAGGATGCCCAAATTAATGAGGACTGGGGCTTACTCCTAAGGAGGATGCCCAGATTAAGGGAATTATGACTGGGGATTATTCCTAAAAGGAATCCCAGGTTAAGGGACTTGGGGATTAATCCTAAGGAGGATTCCCAAATTAATGGAACTTAGATTGGGGATTACTCCTGAAAAGGAATCCCAGGTTATGGATCCTCTCATCTTGAAGGACGAGGTTGAAATTAATGAAATCTCTTACCTTGGTGACATAAAGATGTGTACATCACCGGGTTTTGAGAGATATTCCACATAATTCCTTTCAGATAAGGAATCCGATCAAGAAATAATGCCATAAATGGCCTTGAAGAGAGTTCTGAGGTATTAATCTTGAAGAGGGTAGGTGGATAGGCATAATAGAGGTGAACATAGGTAGGAGAGGTACCCAAAAACAGAGGGGTGTACAAGTCCTGGTGGGCGCACAGGTACTGCGTGGGCGTGCAAGTACTGGTCGCGCAAGTATACTTGCAGGGCACAGTGGTACTTGTGCGACTTTTAACCCTTGGGGTAGAACTTGGGCGAGGTTTGGCTCAAGCCTTCAGTACTATCCCTAGAGGCTTCCAGAAGAATGGTGCGCAAGTTCTGGTGAAAGATCAAAGTGGCATGCAAGTGTGGCCATTTCCCTTAAGGGCTGGCCACTCAGGCGTGCAAGTGTTGATGAGTTTCAACACTTAGTCCTTCCTCCCCCTCTTTAGATCTTCCGTTCTAGGTAAGAAATTACCTTAGAAGTGTTCAGAAGCTTTGAGAAGAGACTAGGGCGCTGGGAGCTCGAATCTGAGGTTCTGGAACTTTTCATCCTTTCAAATGGGGGGGCACAAGGGTATTTATAGGCTGGAGAGACCCTAGGAAAAATTTCAAAGAGGGAGCACAGGTATACTTGCGCAACCACTGGGAGGCGTGCAAGTATACTTGCGCGACTTTGGTGGAACTTGCGCGAACCAAGTGTATTTGAACCTTGGTTCATGCCTTTATCAATTTTTTATGTTTCTTCAAAGGATGAATCACTTTGGGTTCAAGGTATTTCTCTTTTAAATTTTTTAGACTCTGTGATGGAAAGGAGTGTCAACAAACAACCAATGTGATAGGCAATGTGATGATTTCCCTAATGACATGCCTAATGTGACGGAAGCAGGTGATCAAAACTTCATGGTGGTACTTGCTCAGCTGGCTTGAGTTATGAATAATAACTTGAATCAGGTGGAACGTCCCCCTCCTCCAAAGAAAGAGAAATTTGTCATAGAATCCTTCATGCGGCAAAGGCCTCCCATTTTTAGTGGGTGTTTTGATCCCCTCCTCGCAGAATAATGGATTAACTCCATTAAAAAGATTTTCTCTGTCCTCCAGTGCTCAGAAGAAGAGAAAGTTGTGTTGGCAGTCGATCGTTTTGATGGGGAAGTTGATCAGTGGTGGACACTGATCAAGAATACGAAGTCTCAAGAGGAAATTGATTCCATAGATTGGGAGGAATTCAAGAGGATGTTTTTCAGCAAATATTTTCCTCGAACCCTTCGTCTCAAGATGGAAAGAGAGTTCCTTGGACTCAAGCAGAAGGAAGATGAGTCCATCGGGGAGTATGAAGAAAACTTTACAAGGCTTGCAAGGTATGCCTCTGTCTTTTTCATGAACACCGAAAGCAACGTAGATCACTTCTTTAGCGGACTAAATCCGAGTCTACAAAAAGTTTTGGAAATTCGAGACTTCGACAGCTATGAGGAGATTGTCCTTTGTGACCTCAAGGTTGAAATGGAGATTGGAGACTCTCAGTGGTATCATGGTCCTAGTGACAAGAAGTGGAAAATGGAGAACAACATGGGTGGTTCATCAAACAAATCTCATTATGGAATGAAGCCTCACTTTCCCCTTTGCAAGAATTGTGGGAAGAAGCATCTTGGTGACTATCTCAAGGGAACCAGGAATTGCTTCAAATGCGGAAAGTTTGGTCATCTGGCCAAGAACTGCCGAAAGGATACGAAAAATCCCACTAATGTTGAAGAAGAATGGAAGGTTCAGATCAACACTCAGCCTTCAGTGCAGTGTTTTAACTGCAAGGATCTTGGGAATTATGCAAACAATTGCCCTAAGCCAAAGTTTGTTGGAGGCAATCAGCAACAACCTCCAAGGAAACAAGGAAGGGATCATGCTATCACTACTATTTAGGTGGAGCCGAAAAACGATGTGGTGATAGGTACACTTGTTATTCATTCAGAATAGAGAATGTACTATTTGATTCTGGTTCTACGCATTCTTTCATATCTTGCAAGTTTAGTAGAACTATTCAAACACCACCTCAAAATTTGGAGGAAAAGTTATCTGTGAGAACAGAGAATGGGGAAATTATTGCATCCATGGTTTATAACTCCTCCCTGGTTAATTTTTGTATACTAAACCTCCCAGCAAATCTTGTCATACTTCCTTTAATGGAGTTCGATGCTATCTTGGGCATGGATTGGCTATCTATGTACAAGTCCAACATCAATTTTCGGGAAAGGGAGATTACTCTTCACATCCCGAAGCATCCTCCGATTCTTTACAAGTTCAAGGAGGAAGATGAGTCTCCTTTAGAATCTCCATCTCAAGTTTGGAAATTACTTCCTTATGAGCATGCATACCTAGCTCAAATGATTGAGACAAAAGAGAGAATCATGCTTGAAGACATGCCCATCGTGAGGGATTACATTGATGTATTCCCCAAAGAGTTGTCTGGTCTTTCCCCTGACCGAGAGGTTGAGTTATTAATTGAACTTATCCCTGGATCTCTGCCAATCTCAAAGAAACCTTACAAAATGGCCATCGTAGAGCTAGAAGAGTTGAAGAAGCAGTTACAGAAGAATATAGATAAGGGTTTTATACGCCCGAGTGCTTCACCGTGGGGTGCTCCAGTCCTCTTTGTCAATAAGAAGGATGGATCAATGTGCCTCTACATTAATTATCGTGATCTTAATAAAATCACTATAAAGAACAAGTATCCCCTTCCACGAATAGATTACTTGTTCGATCAGCTTTGTGGGGCTAGTTATTTCTCTAAGGTGGACCTTCGGTCGGGATATCACCAACTAAAGGTGAGGAAGGAAGATATTCCTAAGACTGCCTTTCGAACGAGGTATGAACACTATGAGTTCATAGTGATGCCCTTCGGACTCACTAATGCTCCAGAAATTTTCATAGATTTAATGAATAGAGTCTTTAGATATTATCTCGACAAATTTGTGGTGGTCTTTATTAATGATATTCTGATATACTCCAAGAGAAAGGAGGAACATGAGAAGCATTTGGAAACTGTGTTAAAGAATTTGTAAAGGGAGAAGTTGTATGAAAAGTACAGTAAATGTGAGTTCTGGATAGAGGAAGTATCATTCTTAGGGAATTTTATCACTAGGAAAGGGATATATGTGGACCCTTCCAAGACAAAGGAAATTAAAGAGTGGCCTCGACCAACTTCTGTAACGGAGATCCGCATCTTTTTAGGTCTAGCTGGGTATTATTGACGATTTGTGAAGAACTTTTCATGATTGTCAAACCCAATGACCAAGCTGACATGGAAGGGAGTAAAGTTCGTCTAGACATAGGAATGTGAATATTGTTTCAAGGAGTTGAAAAAGAGGCTTATCACTGCGTCGGTACTCACACTCCCTTCAAGTGGAGAACTCTTTGTGGTGTATAGTGATGCTTCTAAGAAAGTCTTAGGCTGTGTGCTAATTCAAAATGATAAAGTGATAGCCTATTCCTCAAGGTAGCTAAAAATCCATGAGCAAAACTATCCCACGCATGATCTAGAGTTGGCGGTTGTGATCTTTGCGTTGAAAATCTGGCGGCATTATCTCTATGGGGAAAAATGTGAAATATATACTGACCACAAGAGTCTAAAATATATATTCACACATAAAGAGCTTAATATGCACCAACAAAGATGGATAGAGCTCATTAAGGATTATGACTTCTCAATCCACTACCATCCTGGTAAGGCAAACAAGGTGGCGGATGCTCTAAGTAGAAAGGATCCTGCATCTTTATCAATGATGATAATTGAAAAGGATTCGATCTTCTTAGATTTGAAAAGGATGGACATGGGAATCATTAAGGGAGGAACATCATCGATCCTTTCTCAAATGATTGATCAACCATCCCTCTTGGAGAAAATAAAGGTTTCTCAAAGAAAGGATGTGGAAATTCAAAAAAGGGTGGAAGCTGTTAAGAATGTGAAATCCTTTGATTTCAAAATTGATGAGGAAGGAGTTGTAATATTTGGGACACGATTATGTGTACCATCTGATCCAAAGATAAAGAAGGATCTATTGAATGATGCACATAGCTTGACCTTCTCTATCCATACTAGGAGTACCATAATGTACCGTGATCTCCGAGAATACTTCTGGTGGGGTAACATGAAGAAGGAGATTTCAGAATATATATCAAGGAGATTGGTATGTCATCAAGCTAAATATGAGCGAAAAAAGTCCAAAGGTATGATGTATCCATTGCCTATACCCATGTGGAAATGGGAAAATGTTGCTATGGACTTTGTCATGGGTCTCCCGAAGACGTCGAAGGGAAATAATGCGATATGGGTTGTGGTTGACCAACTCACCAAGACATCCCATTTCATCGCTATTCGGTAAGATCTATCGCTTGAACAACTTGCAAAGTTATATGTGAAGGAAGTGGTGAGACTGCATGGTGTTCCACTCTCAATTGTCTCTGACCGCGATCCAAGGTTCGCATCTAAATTTTGGAGGAGTCTTTAACATGCTTTGAGTACTAAATTAAATTTTAGCACGACCTATCACCCCCAAACTAATGACCAATCTGAAAGGACTATTCAGACGCTTGAAGATATGATAAGAGCCTTCTCTCTTGAATTCAAATGTGGTTGGGATCAGCATCTCCCATTGGTTGAGTTCTCATACAGCAATAGCTTCCACTCGAGTATTCAGATGGCTCCATATAAATCTCTATATGGAAAGTGATGTAGAACTTCAACCTGTTGGGATGAAGTTGGATAAAGAAAGCTACTTGGACCCGATCTTGTTCAGGAGATGACAGAGAAGGTTCAAGTCATCCAGAAACACATCAAAGCTACTCAAAGTCGGCAAAAGAGCTATGCTGAAAACCATCGAAGGGACTTGGATTTCAACGTTGGAGATAAAGTCTTCCTTTGAATATCTCCATGGAAGAGAGTCATGCGATTCAGGAAGAAGGGGAAGCTAAGCCCAAGGTATATTGGCCCCTTTGAGATCCTTGACCGCATAGGAGTCGTGGCCTATCGGCTTTCACTTCCATCGAATATGGCTCGAGTTCATGATGTTTTTCACGTATCACTCTTGAGGAAGTACATACCTGATCCCTCACATGTACTAAACTCAGAGGTGGTGCAGCTGAAATATGATCTCTCCTATGAGGAGCATCCAGTAAAGATTCTGGATCAGAGAGATAAGGTTCTACTCAACAAGAAAACCCATCTTGTCAAAGTGTTGTGGAGGAACCATAAGTCTGAGGAAGTAACATGGGAACTGTAGGAAGCAATGAAGGAAAAGTACCCACATCTGTTTTTGGCCTAGAATGTAAAATGAAATTTCGAGGGCGAAATTTCTTAAGGGGGGAAGAATTTAAGGACCCAATGTTTTTAATGGAAATTCAATTCTTATAAATATGCCATAAAATAAAATAATAATGAACTACTAAGTGATAAGTGACCTTTAAACATAATTTTGTCACTTTTTTGTTTGGAATTTTGAAAATCTGACATACACGGTTGTGTTCAAGATGTTTTTGGAGTCTGATAAGAAAAACTTTAATTTTTGGTGAATAGTAACCTACCCTAATGAATAGTAACATACCCTTATGAATAGTGATATACCCTAATGAATAGTAATCTCACCTATGATAGTATAAAAATAATATTCAAGTTTGAAGTACAATATACCTATTTTTAGAATGAGTTAATGCATGTTTTAAATCTGGTTTTTGATAATAAATTATGATTTTAATTGAATATTAAAATAATCATATTTAGAAAATTATTTTTGAAAAATGGACATCATTTTTAGATTCTACACGTCGAAAAATGTTTAGGGTGAATTTTTTGGATTTTCCTGAAATACTTGAATTTTTTATGAATAGTAGAATCTGATAATTTACAATAAATGCTAAATAATGGATTAATTGAGTCATCGATGATAATCTGCTGATGTAAGCCCACTTGTTCTGGGATCACATGATAAAATCACTATTTTTTTCATGGAATACTTACTATTCCTTTTATTGGGAAGAAATAATAAATTAATGATTATAATATTATGAAATCTCTCCTCTCCTCCACTATAAAACCCCCCTTCACTCCCTCTTCTCTCCACTCCTCTCAAGCTCCAAGACTTCTCTAAATTATACCCAAATCTATCCCCAAGGTCCTACCCCACGTCCAAAATCTCTCAGACTCCTCAAAATACCAAAATCTCTCCCCTTAAGAGGTTCTCAAAGGAGGAAGTCTCAAGAGGTAAATTCCTCTTTCCAAATTTCTTCTTTTCTTTTAAGTTCCTTTTTTTTATTTTCTTTCCTCACCTCCCTTCACCATAATAGTATGATAAATCCAGTAACATACATGTACTGTAATGTTTTCATGATAGTGTTATATTTCATTATCTTCTCCATTTCCCCACCCTTTTATTTGAAAGAAATGAAAGCATCGTTCGAGATGTGCTAACTTAGCACATTCAAGGACAACAGTTTATCAATTTCTATTATTATCTTAAATTATGGTCATGAAACCATTTGGGTTATGGTTGAACCAGATTATTATATATTTAATATATATCCTATTTTTGGTTCTGTAATCCTTTGGTACAAATGGAATTAAGTTATAAATCAAAACACATTCTTTGTAATCAAATCCACTGATTAACAAAAATGGTTATCACTAAGGTTATATATGTAATAATTCAACATCACTCTAAGTAACCTAATTAAAATTAAAACCATGTAATATCCTATATAGGAACTAAATAATTTTACTTCAATTATGGACAACCACTTTCATCTTGCATATAATCCAAACTTGAATATAAGTGAACCGATCTTTTAAAGCCAAGTAAACAAACGAGCCCAAACAATGAAATTGAACCTTATAACTAATCAAAAAGGATTTTAATGAACTAAAAAGGGTTATAATAAATCAATTACATGTATAATAGGTTCTGGAATTATGAATTAATAATCTTAATTTTTTTATTCAGTTCATTAATAACAAGTGGAGAACACCAGTGGATTTGAGGTAAGGGATCCTCTCCTTTTCTCTCTTAATCAAGATTATCCTCTATACTATGCCTTTTTATGTGTACTAGAAAATGATGTGGTATGTTTAATAACCTCCCCCGTACTTACTTCTGGATTTATAAGTGATGAGAAACCCCATTTCTCTCTCATCAATCCCTCTTGGTCACACCTGACACCATGCCGATAAAATTGTAACGAATTCTACCCGAACCTTCTTTGTTCATTCAGGTTTCCTTATCTTTCTTTAAAAAAGGTGTTAACTTATCTATTTATGTGAGTCTTATGAATTCTGTTTAGTTGTACAAGATTCTTATATCAAGACCCTTTCATCACATTCTTTCGGTGATATACATGATTTTGAAAGATTCCCTCCTTAGAACTTTCCGATAAGCAAACTTGTTTTAAGGGGACTTCCCAAATTTTTACCCAAATTTCAAGTTCACTCTATCCTATGTTTTAAGACACAATTGTATTTATAAAATAAGTATTTTTATTATAAAACCCTTCTTGTTTTAATTCTGGTTTTATATAAAAGAATGTCCTCTTTTCTATTTGAAAATCTCTAGAGTGTTTTCCTTAAAACCGCACAAAAATGTTTTAATGGTAATGTTTCTAAAATACATTTATAATTTGTTTTCACTTTTATTTGACACCACTTACCATGTTATATTCCTATTTTACCCTATTAACATCCATGTATGTTCTAATTCCTTCCTTTCGTGGACACTTTCATGTTACACCCATTGGTTATGATTCATGTCATGATTGTGGTACCCAATTCTTTCCATGGGTACCCTTATGTTTGTGTATGGATGATTATGTACGATTGTATATGTGGTAAGAATATTTATGTGGAAATAATATTCATGAAAATGTTGAGATTGGTGCGCCCAGATAGTGCTCCAATTCATTGGGTAAGGATAAGTCTCGTGAGATGCGATGTGAAACGGGATTGGCGGTTAGCCTTGACCCATACTGAAATGGGAAATGGGATTGGTGGTTAGCCTTGACCCGTACTAAAAATATGATTTATGATTCAGCCAAATTTATATGATTCCATGATTATATGATCCCATGCTTATATTAAATGATATTATAAGTTTCATGCTTTGGATATCATTATGTCATGCCTCCTAACTCATGTGCTTGGGATGTATTGATAAAACACTATTTTATTGAATATTTTATTGATAATAAATGATATAATTTCCTCAAATTGTGTTAAATATGTTTATTTATAAAATATTTGGGATTAGATCATTCATTTGAATATTTGATGAAAATTCCAGTTTTACCCTTTATAGTTCACTGTAGTATTTCGAATATAAATATTTTTATATTAATTATTTGAAATTGAAATTTTGTGAAAGTGTTCCTAACTTAATTATCTACAACTGTTATTCAGGACACTAGAGCTAAAGAGTTCATTTGGTTGTTGAAATTGGGCCATGAAGTCAAAGTTGGGCTGGGCTCGCCAGAATGGAGAAGCTTCTGTATTTCGGCCATAACCCCTTCATATGGTCCTTTATTGAGCCCAAATTTGGAGAGGAGATATAAGACACATATCCACACAATTGATCCTTCTGTAAGGCCGGACAATTCACGCGTTTTGGTGGTCAAATGGGCGGTGCAAGTTGGCATAAAATATTTGGACGAATTTCCACATTCACACTTGAAACCACTTGTAACCTCTCCTCCCCTCCCCTCTATAAATTGGAGTTTTTCTCATTTGGAGGGGTTGGGGACGTGAATTGGGAAGTTTAGGGAAGAGGATAAGTGGATCCACTCCAATTCTCCAACCATTTCAATAAGGGTAGCTCTTGAAGCAAGGATCTCTTCGACGAAGCCTTCTTCTTCTCCTTCATGTTGTAATGATTTTGTTTATGTAATAAACTTCTTTGTTATTCTTTTATTTCTTCTCTTTTCTTATGTTTTGTTTAAATTTCTTATTCTATTAATCTTCCTAATTGGGATGGAATTCTTGAGTAGAAGCGTTATTGGGTTATACCCGTTTTAATCCTTTGCACATGCAAAACGCTTCTACGATAATTACGCCACCCATGGAAGAGTAGTCTTTTAGTAATAGATCTATCTTCTACCCTCTTCATTTAATTATTTTGAATCAATGAGATACTGTAATTCACTTAATATGATCCATGAATTGTGTTTTTAAATTGTAAGAAACTAAGCAAGCAATTTAACAATGTACACAAAAACACGCGAGGTCGGGATTTTGTGTAAATTGTGAGAGCGCGATCTTAATCGGTAATACAAGACCACACGGGATAAATTTGTAGAGTTAAAATATAATCCCTAAACACAATTCATCCTCATTTCCAGAGTGGATATGTGCCTTAATTTACCACTGACCATAATCTAATCTTAGAACATCAATCAAAGCAGGGTGCTGCGATTGCATGTTCCGAAGTTAGCCTAAGGTTAAATTCACTTCAATCTTCGTGGTAAAGTTAATTCTCATAGGGTTCGTGATTTAAAAAATTAAGGGATCATAATTAAGTTAATGTTAATTTAAATGATAATGATTAATAATAAAGTGAAGAGGTAGAGTTAGATCAATTACGCCTTTTAAAATAGATTTCTAAAAAAACATCTTCTTGTTGTGTCATTCTAATCGAAACTTCATTTCAAAATTAAAAACAAAAAAAAATACAATTTTCTTCCAGCAAACTTCTTCTAGATTTATAAACTATAAACAACCACCCCTCATACTTTCAAGTAGTGTTTTTATTCCCTTTTATTTTGTTTCTAGAATACCTCTGAAAAGTTGTTTTAATTCACTTCCTCCTTTGAGAGACGACCTTGGTCAGCCACTCTGCTGCACCTAAGTACCCCAAAATCACACTAATCATTTGAGGGCGCCCACGACAGCGCTCTATCAAATTGGCGCCGTTGCCGGGGAGGCAAGTAATTATTTCAACCAATTATAGGTATTTATTTTATTTTACATTTTATTATCTTCCTCTCTTCTTTCTTCCTTCTTTACCCAATCTGATTTTTCTTCTTCTTCTTTTATTTTCTTCTACTTCTTTTTGGTCCATCAACTCAAACTTCTTATTTTTATTTTACTATGGTCCACTTTCTTTCTTTTCATTTTTATTTGATCTATGACACGAACTAATCCCGAATATCTCTTAGATCTTGACCCTGAGATTGAACGTAGCCTTAGGGCATGAATCAGACATTCTCAATCTACGGGAAGTTTCAATATTCAACCAGTTGGTGAATTCCTCTCTTCTGGAAACATTGAAATTGGAAGCTATTCAAATTCAAACATAAAATAGGAACCAATGGCTGAAAACAATGGAAATGAACTTAATAGAACCATTCGAGAATTGGCTGCACCTGATATTAACTATCAACCAAATTGTATTGCATACCCAAATCTCGAATCGGACTTTGAATTGAAATCTGGATTAAAACACCTTCTTCCAAAGTTTCATGGCTTATCTGGTGAGGATCCCAACAAACACCTTAAGGAATTTAATGTTGTTTGCTCAACTTTAAAACCAAGAAATGTTTCTGAATATCAAATTAAATTAAGAGAATTCCCATTCTCACTTGATGGAGCAGCAAAATATTGGATGTATTATTTGCAACCTGAAGATGTAACATGTTGGAATGATTTGAAACGTCTTTTCTTGCAAATATTTTTTCCAGCATCAAGGACAACATCCATTCGAAAGGAGATATCGGGGATCAAGCAAGCCCAAGGGGAGTCAATGTATGAGTACTGGGAGAGATTCAAGAAGTTGTGTGCAAGCTGCCCACATCACCAAATCAGTGAGCAACTACTCATCCAATACTTCTATGAAGGACTCACATCCATGGAGAGGAGCATGGTGGATGCTGCTGCTGGAGGAGCATTAGTGGACAAGACACCAGTAGCTGCACGAGCACTGATCGACAAAATGGCCCAAAACTCTCAACAATTCGGTGATAGAGGTACACCACATGTTCGAGGAGTACATCAAGTAAGTCCTTCTTCTCTTGAAAGTCATTTTATTGATACTAAGTTAGAATAATTGACAACTATGGTGAGGTAGATTGCATTGGCTCAAAAGACATCCCAACCCCCTCCTTCGAGGCCATGTAGCATTTGCACTGAGACAAGCCACCCAACTGACTGTTGCCCACAACTACAAGAGACAGAAGATTGCGTAGCAGTGTTCCCTGGGAGACCATTTCAGCAGCAACAACAACCATATCCCCAAAAGAAGTTTGATTCATTTTCTCCAACATACAACCAAGGGTGGAAAGATCAACCGGACATGAGGTATGGCTCTGGACAACAACAAAGGCCCCCTTTTCAACCAAACTTCCAGCAGCCTCCGCCTTACCAGCAGGGTTTCCAACAACCCCAAAGGAGATTTGAAGCCCAAGCATCAACAAGCCAACAACAAGGGAATCCCCCACCAAAGGTAGATTCTAATACTGATGATCTTTTGAAGCAAATTGTTCTTAATCAACAGAATGAGCTGAAGAGTCAAAGTTCAGAGCTGAGGGAGTTAAAGACTCAAATGAGCCAGATTGCCACCGCCCTCCATGAACTTGTAAGTAAGAATTCCGGAAATCTACCTTCCCAACCCACTCCAAATCCAAAGGGGAATGTTAGTGCCATCACATTGAGAAGTGGGAAGCAAATGAACGATACATCTGCACCTACCATTCCACCGGGATTCACCTCAACTCCAGAGAATCCTCATTCCATACCTACTGATGAGCAATCCAAGGAGAAAGATAAAGGTAAGAAAAAGATTGATGATGTACCTCCTAAACCCCTTCCTTTTCCAAATAGGGTTTTTCAAACCAAGAAGATGGCTGAAGAAGCAATGCAAAAGGAGGTTTTGGACACATTCAAGCGTGTGGAGATCAACATTCCTCTACTTGAAGCCATTAAGCAAATCCCAAGGTATTCCAAATTCTTAAAAGAACTCTGCACCAATCAAAGAGGGCTCAAGGGGAATGAGAGGATCAACCTTGGAAGGAATGTCTCGGCACTCATTACACCAACTCTAGCAATGCCAACAAAGTGCAAGGATCCTGGGACATTCACCATCCCATGTACCATAGGGGAGTTTCACTTCTCTGATGCTCTTTGTGATTTAGGAGCTTCAATAAATGTGATGCCTCACTCTGTATTCTCTTCCTTGCAGGTTGGTGAGTTGAAGCCAACAAGAGTAGTGGTGCAATTGGCAAATAGAGCTATGGCATATCCAGCGGGAGTCCTTGAGGATGTACTTGTCCGGGTAAGAGACATGATCTTTCCAGCGGATTTCTATGTTCTTAACATGGAGGATGATCAGGTAAGTTCTCATGCCCCCATTATATTAGGTAGACCCTTCCTCAAAACTGCAAAAAATATCATAAATGTCAATGAGGGTACACTTTCCATGGAGTTTGGAGATGAAGTTGTGATATTTAATGTTATGGATTCCATGAAGTACCCCTCATAGGACCATTCTGCTTTTGTTATCTCCCATTTTGAACCACCAAATAAAAACTCCATAGAATTTGATTGTCCTATGCTTAGGGAGATTATGAGTATTGGTTCGAGTTTGATGTCTAAGAGCACTTCCACACATGTTTCTGATACACAATTCTATCTTGGATTTGATTTTGATGTGGATTCATATTCTGATTTTGATCATGTTCACTCTGATTATGAAATGGCTGTTGAGTATGCTGATGGATTTGATGCTTTATTCTATGATTTTGATGATGTCTATTCTGATACTGATGCTCTTTGTGCGCATATTTCAGTTCCTTCAATGTCTCCATCCATACTACACCCTCCTTCATTAGAACTGAAGCCATTTCCACCAAATCTGAAGTACTCATACTTGTTTAGTGGTGATAAATTACCTGTTATCATTGCTAACAATCTCCCTTTTGAACATGAAGAAAAGCTTTTGAATATTTTGAGGGAGAACATCAGGGCGATTGGGTGGACCTTGGCTGACATATCAGTTATTAGCCCCTCCATTTGCATGCATAGGATTCTCTTGGAGGATGGGGCTAAACCGGTGAGACAACCACAAAGGAGACTCAATCCCACCCTCCTGGAAGTTGTTAAAAAGGAAGTTGAGAAATTGCTCGAGGCAGGTATAATATTTCTCATTTCAGATTCACAGTGGGTAAGTCCAATTCAGGTTGTTCCTAAGAAAACTGGTTTTACTGTTGTTAAAAATGAGAAAGATGATTTAGTTCCAATGAGGGTGCAAAACAGTTGGCGTGTGTGTATTGATTATAGGAAACTAAATCAGACCACTCGCAAGGACCATTTCCCCCTCCCATTTATTGATCAAATGCTCAAGAGACTAGCTGGGAAAACACACCATTGTTTCTTGGATGGATTTTCTGGATATTTTCAGGTTCCTATAGCTCCATAGGATCAGGAGAAGACTACATTCACCTATCCCTTTGACACATTTGCCTACCGGAGGATGCCATTTGGACTTTGCAACGCCCCAGGTACCTTCCAGAGATGTATGGTGAGTATTTTTTCTGATTTTATTGAGACCTGCATGGAGGTATTTATGGATGATTTTACAGTGTATGGGTATTCATTTGATGAATGTCTAATTAGTTTGGGAAAGGTGTTGAATCGTTGTATTGAGAAGAATCTGGTCCTGAACTTTGAAAAGTGTCATTTCATGGTAGAGCATGGCATTGTCTTAGGGCATGTAGTGTCAAAACACGGGATAGAGGTTGATAGATCTAAGATAGACATTATTTCATCCTTACCATATCCTTTATGTGTGCGTGATGTTAGATCTTTCCTAGGGCATGCAGGATTTTATCGGCGCTTCATCAAAGATTTTAGTAAGATTGCTCTTCCTATGTCAAGATTACTTCAAAAGGATTCTGATTTTGTGTTTGATGTTTCTTGCAGGAATTCATTCGATGAGCTAAAACAACGTCTGACCACTCCACCTATCATACAACCCCCAAGGTGGGAGATTCCTTTTGAGCTTATGTGTAACGCCTCCAACTTCGCGGTCGGAGCTGTCTTATCTCAGAGGGTAGAGGGGCGTTCACATGTGATCGCCTATGCATCGAGGACACTAGATTCAGCCTAATCAAACTACACTACCACAGAAAAGGAGTTTCTTGCTGTCATATTTTCTTTAGATAAATTCCGTTCATATTTATTGGGCTCTAAAGTAGTTGTTTTTTCTGACCATGCATCTTTGAGGTACCTCCTAAAAAAGCCAGATGCAAAGCCACGACTTATCCATTGGATGCTCCTTCTTCAAGAGTTTGACCTTGAGATAAAGGACAAGAAGGGGTCAGAGAATTTGGTGGCAGACCACATGATTAGGCTTACTCACACACTAGAGGATGACACCTTGGATCAGGTACCACTTCGGGACACTTTCCCTGATGAGCATCTCTATACCATCTCAGGTACGCATCCTTGGTATGCTGATTTAGTTAACTACCTTGTTGCTTCTAAAATCCCTGCAAATTTAAAGAAACATCAAGTCCAAAAATTAAAAAGTGAGTCCAGGTTTTATGTGTGGGATGATCCTTACCTCTGGCGCATGTGTAGTGACCAAGTCATTAAGAGGTGTGTTCCCGATCATGAGTTTGAGTCTGTTTTGCATTTCTGTCATACACTTGCATGTGGTGGACACTTTGGACCCCAATGGACAGCTAGGAAGGTTTTGGACTCTGGATTATATTGGCCTAGTTTATTCCATGATGCCCATGTGTTTTGTAAGTTATGCTCTCGTTGCCAACACACTGGGAATATTTCTAGGAGACATGAGATGCCCCAAAAACCCATACTATTCTGTGAGATTTTTGATGTGTGGGGCATTGATTTTATGGGTCCTTTTCCAAGTTCATATGGTTTCTTGTATATTTTGGTTGCTGTTGATTATGTGAGTAAATGGGTGGAGGCCAAGGCCACCAGGACTGAAGATTCTCATGTTGTTGTGGACTTTGTCAAAGCACAGATTTTTTGCAGGTTTGGAGTACCAAAGGCCATCATCAGTGACCAAGGGACACACTTTTGCAATAGGAATTTTGCTTCCCTCCTTCGAAAGTATGGGGTGACACACAAAACATCAACACCATACCACCCCCAAACAAATGGCCAGGCTGAGGTTTCAAATCGTGAGTTGAAACAAATCTTGGAGAAAACTGTGCAGCCAAATAGGAAGGATTGGAGCAAGCGCTTGGATGATGCATTGTGGGCTTAAAGGACAGCATACAAGACCCCCATTGGTATGTCCCCATTTCGGATTGTTTTTGGGAAAGCGTGTCATCTCCCTGTGGAAGTCGAGCATCGGGCATATTGGGCTATAAAGAAATGTAACATGGATTTGGCCCAAGCTGGAATTCAAAGGAAGTTGCAAATTCAAGAGCTTGAGGAGATTCGACTATCATCATATGAGAACTCAAGGCTCTACAAGGAAAGATCAAAAGCAGCTCATGACAAAATGATCCAACAAAGGTAGTTTCATGTTGGAGAGAAAGTCCTTCTCTATAGTTCACGACTGAAGTTGATGCCTGGTAAGTTGTGTTCCAGATGGTTAGGTCCTTATATTGTGTCTAATGTTTTTCCTTATGGTGCAGTGGAGATCACACAAGAGGACACTGGAAGGAGCTTTACAGTCAATGGGCAACTTTTGAAGAGATACATTGAGGGACATCCTACTGATGCAGTGGATTTTATCACACTGCATGACCCCATCATCACTTGATCACATCAGGCTGTTCCTAACCCTTTCACTTTTATATTATTTGTCCGATTTAAAAATTCTACATTTCATGTGCATATACCATCTCATAGGTTCACATTGAGGACAATTCAATATTTTAAGTGTGGGGGAGGGAACCTTTTAGTTTAGTAATTTCAATTGCTTTCCTGTTCAAAAAAAAACAAAAAAAATAAAAAAAAATTGTGTGTTTTTCAAAATTTGTGTGTTTATTTTCTTTGTGTTTTTGAAACTTTTGGGATGAAATGATTCTCATAACCATTTTTAAATCCATATCAATAAGTGAAACAATTTACCCCTTGAAACTAAGCTTAAATGAATGCTGAAATGACTTTGTTTCAAGTTCAAACATTTAGTAATTTCATGAAAAGTACGCTGAATTTTGAATCTCATGCCAATCTCACTGTCTTTATATGTGAAATCACTTTCCTGTGAGGCTTCTAAACCATTATTTTCATATTCTTTACATTCACCTCACTTCTTGAGAGAACCAAATCATACTTGATTTAACTATAATTTGATCTATTCCTGTCAAAACTTGAGGGTTTGAGGTACTTATGTTTAAATGATTGAGGCATTTGTTTGGTATTAAAGCCCCTATTTCAAAGAATCCTTTTTTATAATGGCCTACCTTGAATATTTAATCCTTGTAGCCCTTAGAATCCATGCACAGCCTATTAGGTTAAGCCATATTACAAGCCAATTTTCCCTATCCAACCAACTCTTGAAGTGAAATTGCATAATCTAGTTGAGCTTAAGTGTGGGGGAAGTTGTCTTGGGTTTTTCCACCACATTCTGTGATACTTTGGGTGGAAAATTAAATTCTGAAGAGATGTGTTTGCTGCTAAAGAAAGTCATTATATTGAAAGTTGTGCCTTTTCTGGAGCTTTCATGACAAGTGAAGCTGTGCCTTTTTCTGGAGCTTCTAATTGAGGTGGAAAGTTGTGCCCATCTGGAGCTTTCAAGAAAATCATGTTTGAGAAGATTGACATTTGTTATGCTGAAATGATGAATGGTGTAAACCTTTCATGACTTTTCATGATGATGGAGCTGAATTGATACTATGGGGATTGAAGAGAAGACCATATTTAAGTGAAAATTAGATTAATGCAATTTTGCTTCAAAAGAGTCAAGCTCTCCTCATTCAGCCTCAGAGTTTTTCACATCTTAATCCTACCAACCGAAAGCCACAGAACAACCCTGAAAAGTCATCATGATAAACATATGTCCTTGACTCACATCGGGTAGCGATGTAGGAATCTATCAAGCCTATGGTGACCCTTGTATGAGTTTGGATGAGAAAGACATTGCAAAAAAAATTGATATTTGAGTGATGAGAGAAAATTCAAGCGAGGTAAGTGTTTTGTGCATGGGTGGATAAATGAAGTGGAAATATATTGAATGATATAAATGGAGAACTTGAAATAAGTTTTTTTATGAGGCATGATATCTTTTTATTCTTGGTGTGAAATTGATTGATCTTAAAGATATGTGTTTTAAAATTGGTTTTGATTTGATATTGATGTTTACTTGATATGAGGTTTTGCCCAGGTGTGCAAAAGGGTAAGTGTGGGGGAGTTGATAAAACACTATTTTATTGAATATTTTATTGATAATAAATGATATAATTTCCTCACATTGTGTTAAATATTTTTATTTATAAAATATTTGGGATTAGATCATTCATTTGAATATTTGATGAAAATTCCAGTTTTACCCTTTATAGTTCACTGTAGTATTTCGAATATAAATATTTTTATATTTATTATTTGAAATTTAAATTTTGTAACAGTTTTCCTAACTTAATTATCTACAACTTTTATTCAGGAAACTAGAGCTAAAGAGTTCATTTGGTTGTTGAAATTGGGACATGAAGTCAAAGTTGGGCTGGGCTCTCCAGAATGGAGAAGCTTCTGTATTTCGGCCACAACTCCTTCATATGGTCCTGTATTGAGCCCAAATTTTGAGAGGAGATAGAAGACACATATCATCACATTTTGTCCTTCTGTAAGGCCGTCAAATTCACTCGTTTTGGTGGTCAAATGGGCGGTGCAAGTTGGAATAAAATATTTGGCCGAATTTCCACATTCACACTTGAAACCACTTGTAACCTCTCCTCCTCTCCCCTCTATAAATTGGAGTTTTTCTCATTTGTAGGGGTTGGGGACGTGAATTGGGAAGTTGAGGGCAGAGGATAAGTGGATCCACTCCAATTCTCCAACCATTTCAATAAGGGTAGCTCTTGAAGCAAGGATCCCTTCGACGAAGCCTTCTTCTTCTCCTTCATGTTGTAATGATTTTGTTTATGTAATAAACTTCTTTGTTATTCTTTTATTTCTTCTCTTTTCTTATGTTTTGTTTAAATTTCTTCTTCTCTTAATCTTCCTAATTGGTCTAGAATTCTTGAGTAGAATCGTTATTGGGTTATACCCATTTTAAACCTTTGCACATGCAAAACGCTTATACGATAATTACGCCACCCATGGAAGAGTAGTCTTTTAGTAATCGATCTATCTTCTACCATCTTCATTTAATTATTTTGAATCAATGAGCTACTGTAATTCACTTAATATGATCCATGAATTGTGTTTTTAAATTGTAATAAACTAAGCAAGCAATTGAACAATGTACAAAAAAAACACGCGAGGTCGGGATTTTGTGTAAATTGTGAGAGCGCGATCTTAATCGGTAATACAAGACCACACGGGATAAATTTGTAGAGTTCAAATATAATCCCTAAACACAATTCATCCTCATTTCCAGAGTGGATATGTGCCTTAATTTACCATTGACCATAAGCTAATCTTAGAACATCAATCAAAGCAGGGTGCTGCGATTGCATGTTCCGAAGTTAGCCTAAGGTTAAATTCACTTCAATATTCGTGGTAAAGTTAATTCTCGTAGGGTTCGTGATTTAAAAAATTAAGGGATCATAATTAAGTTAATGTTAATTTAAATGATAATGATTAATAATAAAGTGAAGAGGTAGAGTTAGATCAATTACGCCTTTTAAAATAGATTTCTAAAAAAACATCTTCTTGTTGTGTCATTCTAATCGAAACTTCATTTCAAAATTAAAAAAAATGCAATATTCTTCCAGCAAACTTCTTCTAGATTTATAAACTATAAACAACCACCCCCATACTTTCAAGTAGTGTTTTTATTCCCTTTTATTTTGTTTCTAGAATACCTCTGAAAAGTTGTTTTAATTCACTTCCTCCTTTGAGAGACGACCTTGGTCAGCCACTCTGCTGCACCTAAGTACCCCAAAATCACACTAATCATTTGAGGGTGCCCACGACAGCGCTCTATCATGTATCCTTATATTCGTTCCTTTACTGGGTTTTTTAGCTCATCCCTTTGTTCATGTGTTCCCCAGGGTACCCTATACAAATGTAAGAGATCAAAGAAAGTTAGAATCTCTTTATGGAGATTAAATAAAGAATTTTTTTTTAGTCCCATGTTTTATGTTATATGTACCTAGTCTTCCAAGAAACTAGACTTAACGATCCTTGGCTTGTACTCTGATGATTAATTATGCTTAAAAACATGAAATGTTTTATGTAAAAGGATTGGGTCGCTATAATAAACCATGATTAACAAGAGGAAAAACATGTTTAGATATTCCAATGAGCCTCAAACATGAGAGGGACAGAATGTGTAAACAATTATTATGGAGGATCCCAGATTAGGAGAAATGATATGAGTCATGGAAGCCATTGAGTTGTACAGATGTAGTAAAGAACTCTCTTGAGGATGAATTTTCCTCTTGTTAAAAAGCCATTTTTGTGGGCAACATATGCAGAGCCACTGGGGCATGATGTGCATAGTCAAATATAGGTCTCCTTAGGACACTGGCCTTCCATCTCCGATGGTCGGGGATGTGTATAAAGATCCAAAATCACCCAGTATACTATATTTTAAAGTCATATAGCTTGGACAATGACATTATAGTTTAATGTCATGTTGCATGGACTAATACTATAAAGTTTAACATCATGTGGTCAGGATGATAACTCATAGTTTAAGGTCATAGAGTTTGGACTTCTTGTTATAGAAACCCATGATTAGCTTAGGATAAATGGGCTGGGTTGTTCTGACATGCCTCAAACATGAGAGTGAAATAAATAATAAACTATGACTCTAGGGATTCTCGGATCAGGATAAATGACATGGGGCATGGAAGTTTTTGTGGCATACAGAGGTAGGAAAGAACTCTCCTGAGGAAGAATTTTCCTTTGGTTGATAACTGTTTTGTAGGAAACATATACAGAACCACTAGGGAATGGTGTTCATAGTCAAACAAAGGTGTCCGTAGAACAATGGTCTTCTGCTTCTGATGTTTATAGAGGATTATAAGGATCTAGAATCACCAGAGACATAGAGTTTGATGGATGGAAAGGATGTGTTCAGACATTTAAGAAACATTCAGGATATGATTTTCTATGGATTTTTGGATCAACCTAGCATATGAGGTCAGTGATAGGGTTTTCGGGAGGTGAATGAGGAATGTCTCTTCTCATGGAATTTAAGGGACGGTTGTTTGGGTGGCATAAGGGCACAATGGAAAATTTCATCGACCTAGCTCAAAAAGTTCATGATGCGACCCTCCATTTTTCATGGGGGTCAGTGATGATAGTGAATGGACCAGCCTAGAACTGATCCTAAGTGGGAGTGCAGGGGCACAGCCCCTGCGGTATGGACTGGTGGGCGCGAATGGTTTTCTGCATAGAGATGACCGCGTAGGATGCTGCGTGGAAGATCTGGCCGCCAACAACCATCCATATACTAGGTTCCACATATGGGAGTCCACGTACTGTCTTCCACATATGGGAGTTTGCATACTATCTTCTGCATATGGGTGTCTGTGTACTGTCTTCCACATATGGGAACCCGCGTACTGTCTTCCGCATATGGGCATCTATGAACCACTTTTATTATACTTTTTTATTGGTTCACTGGTTGGATGCAGAGGGTCTTCTGAATAAGGTTCACGGGGAGGAATTTCATGAACTTATTTCTATATATGGTTTATGGGATAGATTCTGTGAACTGTTTCGGATGCGGGATGGAGTCCCATTAACTATTTCAGGTGCGAAAGAAATTTCTCTTGCACCCTCTACATTCTTCTTCCAATTTTTTCTCATCCCAAAGCTCTCTCCCCATCCTCCTTTTCCCTTTTTCCTTTGATCCTTTTATGGAGAAATGAGGAAATAATATCTATGGGAATGTGACACCATTTTCGGAAGCCCATGAAGATCTATCTCAACCTATAGAAGACTCGGTCAACTGGGGTTTGTGAAGGATATGGATTGCACGTCAAGGTTTTCAGAACCCTTCTAATCTTGCTTTGTTTATGAAATTCTGAGTTTTCGAGATGGTATGTGGATGGCATTTGTGCTCTTGATTCTACTAACGACACAGTCTGTATCTTCCTGGGTTTGTTTACCATCATTGCGCAGGTGGGTGCTGCGTAAGTCCTTCCGTGTACTGGTGGTTCACCATTCATGCATTCCGCGAACCCCTCCCGGTGATGGTACGTAGGTCGCTCAAAATAATTGAAAATTTTAATTTATTCAAGTTTATTCCCATATTTTCAAGAAAAATTTCATTTATTTTCTTCACCCAACTTGTGGGAGTATTTTCCTCCCCTTTGCTGAATTTTTGAGAACCTATAGTCTTTTATGTTGAAATACTGATATACCAGGATCAACCCTGTTGACTGTTATGCATGCAGTCAAGGATTCGTTATGCCTATGGGTGAAGATTGGTTAGTCCTATGGGCAGGGTTTTTCTACACCCATGGGTGAGATGTTTAATTGAATATTGAAATGGAATGACTTATGACTTGTCTACCAAACCAAAGCACAAGCTTGGATTCGATCTTCACCTTATTTGTTTAGATATCCTTCTGAGGTATCTATTGAGAATTATTTATATGGGGTATTGGTGGGCCTAGGACAGATCATGATAATTATATAATTCAATGTAATTGAATGGTTGAACTGAACATAATGAATGAAAATGGAAAACATAATTTGTGGGATTTTTTACATTTGAGTACTTCCTAGTTTACTGTTTTTTATCCTTTTTGTACACTAAATTTTTGTATATACTCAGTGACATATAGGCATAGACCTTAGGTGGTTTTCTACTAGGATTTATTTCTCACAACCTGTTTGGGTCATGCTTTTGGACCCAAATAGATTATATTATTGCTGGTGTTGATAAGGGAAAGCACCCTTCTACAGGTACTTGAGATGTTGTTTAGGAGCAGGAGATCATAATACTGAGCTGAGGATTGTGATGCTTCTTAGTTTCCTTTATTTCTTTTGATTTTGGAACATATATTGTGGATTTCTGTAGTGTACCTATTTGGATATTTTCTTAGAACATAATATGTTGTGTCATATTTTCTATGGAATGATGCTTGGTTATTTACCTTATCAGTCTTCTGCTATTTATTTCAAATGTATATTTTTTACTACTTCTGCTATTGAATTATTATTTATTCCATTGTGTTACACTCTAGAAATGAGGGCATAGTTTCCCTACTATCACACCCTAGGCCCTCGCTACTAATCGACAGCCTTTGGTATTTGGGGAAATGCACTTGAGGTTATGTTACCAACCGGGTACGGGGCACCAGTTGAGTGGCATCCGGATCCAAGATGTTACAAATTGGTATCATAGAATTTTTCTTTTTTTGGTTTTAGTTATTTTTTGGCGATGATAGATAAAGATGTAAATTCAAGGAATTTGGTACTAAGTTGTGCCCGGGAGTAGCTACCCTGCGTATAGGGTAAATCCAAATTGCCTCGATTGAAATTGTAATTTTTGGATTTTGAGTTATTATAGTTGATTTGATTTCTCTGTTGGGTGACGTATTTTTTTCTATTATTATTGATATCATTTTGGTTTTATTTTTTTGCAACCCAATGAGATGAGGGTATGTCATCTCATGCATCTATAGGCACTTGTTAGAAATCCCATTTCATGCATTCTTGTCATTCCATTTAGAGAGAATTACTAATTGCATGCTATTTTAATAGATGTCATGCTTGATATCCATGTTTTTGTATTAGGTACCATGATAGATATGCCTTCTATTATGATAGGTGTATTGGTACATGTTATGGTTGAATTGGATGGATGCCAAACTTTGGTCCCTGAAGAGTATGGTACCTCTTGGATTAGAATTTGGTGGATCATGTTTTGGCCACGGGATATAGATTGTGTAGTTATGTGCTATATTTAGATGCTAAAATTTGATTTTCAGGGAGTATGGGCCCCCACATATTATAATTTGGCACATTATTGCTTTATTTTACAAAAAAATAGGGGTATCGGGGAAGTTTCTGAGGCTTACTGTCCAAAAACCCAAACAACGTGGCCTGTGATTCTATGAACACATGCCATGTGATCTTCTGTTCAAGAAGAAACCAACTTTTTTAAGTATGAATTGTTTACTCTGATTACACGTCGTGTGGTTTTTGACCGTGTGTCCGGCTATGTGAGGGAGAACACGGGTTGTTGGTTTTTGGTTAGTGCATGTTGTGGACGGTTGATACACACCGTGTAGTTTTACTTAGGTAGACCATATGTGACTTTATACATGTGGAAGTACATGTCTAGGAGGGGGAACTTGATTACACGCCATGTGTCGGGATGACACATCGTGTATTTGGGATGTTTACACGCCCAGGCCGGTAGAAGTACACACCCGGGTAGGAGCTTGAGTGTACACACCATGTAGTTTTTCTACATGTCTCGTACTCCTCTTTTGGTAACCTTGAGGTTTTTCTTCTCTTGTTTAGTTCTTGAAATTTTGAACTGTGTACCTTGATGAATAAGATTATACTGAGGTGTATGTTCTATAATTTATAGAGAAATTCCACCACGATGACCTCCAGTAGTACACCAGGAGGGTGGCGATGATCATACCCCAGAGGTGGTAGGCCATGGGCTACCAGTGTATCCTCTAGTCATGCCAATTGTGGTAGCAGTTGTTTTACTGGATGAAGGTGTTGATACATAGTTTCGTGAAGGATTTATGAGGTTTATGTAGACCTTCTAGGGAGTACCTCATCTTTCCAGGTCTATAGAAGAACTAACAAGAGTATTCCATACCAGCATCTGCCTACGTTCAGGGGATGGTGGACCACATGTTATAGAGTCATGATTGGAATCCATCCTCTCTATCTTCAAGCATCTGTAGATGCCTCTTGAGAGGAGGGTCAAGCTTGAAACTTATATGCTGCGTTATTCGTCCAAGAGATGGTGGGATGTTATCACTCAGACAGAGCATCATTGGGACATGGCATGGGGATATTTTTAGACTGTCTTCTATGACTAATATTTTCCCAATATGTTTAGGGCTGATAGAGTCCAGGAGTTTAAGAATTTGGAGTAGGACATTATTCCAGGGATGGAATACTATGTTTGCTTCACTGAGCTTCAAAGATTCATACCTCTTTTGATGGGTGACAAGACATCGAGGGATAGGTGATTTGAGGATGGTCTCAGGTACAACATCTGATAACAGGTGAATGTTTTTAGGTTGCCTTCTTTATATGACATCGTGAATCTGAAATTGATTACTGAGCATAATCTGCAGGAATATGGAGGTGAAAACTAAGGTGTTTTGGCACTGAGATCTGGTACTATCTCAACCAAAAGAAAGAAGCATCGTATGGAGCTTTCTCGTGGTGATACGGGCAGGCAAAATATTTATTATGGTAGCTAAACGAGGTGATATTAGTGTGGCAGAGCTGAGAATATGAGACTTCAATGTCTGATGGACCTAGTCGAGTGTCGATCTTGCAATAGGATGGGTCATCTATAGCACTTCTACAGGGAGTTTCCACCAGAATCTAGTGAGAGAGGTTCTGCATTGACTCCATTCTCTAGAGCAGGGTTAGACGCTTCTCACCAGTCATGGATTTGGAATACACTAGGCCATTCAGGTCGTTCCCCTGGTTGAATTTTTCTACAATAATAGTTATCACGTGGTGATACAAATGGAACCTTATGGGGCTTTATATGGTAGGTCATGCCTCTCTCCCCTATACTGGTTAGAGGTAGGTGAGGCATATTTACTAGGACCGCATCTCGTACTGGAGACTTTTGAGCAGGTCTGGTTGATTCAAAAGCGAATGGAAACTGTACAGTCTCATTATAAATCATATGTCGATCACTACAGATGACCTCTAGAGTTTGAGGTCAGGGATAAGGTTTTCTTGTGTGTCTCACTGAGGTTGGGACACAAATGAATCAAGAGACAGGGTAAGTTTTCACTAAGATACATCGGTCTGTTTGAGATTCTGGAGAGGGTCGGACTAGTTTCCTATCAATTTTAGTTACCTTATAGGTACAGGGCTATGCATGACATATTATGAATTTCTCAGTTGCGATGTTACATTTTGGACCCATATCACACCTTTCAGCCTGAGGAAGTGGAGTTTCATAAAGATGCATCCTTTGAGGAGAATCCTATTCGTATTGTGGATCGTATCGTGAAGGTTATTTTCAGCCAATCAGTTTCTTTGGTATGGGTGTTATGGCATCATGGTCGATTGCAGGACAAGACTTGGGAGAGGGAGGTCGATGTACAATCATAGTGTCTAGAGTTTTTTATAGATATTTCTTCATCACCATTAGAAGGGAAATTCAGGGACAAATTTCTTTAAGGGGGGAAGTTTGTAAGAATTTGATTCTTCCATTGTGGTATGGATCTTTCCCTTTCACTTTATACTTATAAAAATGGGGGGAAATAGGTCAAGGGCTGGCTATATGCCAGTTAGATGACATGATTGGAAGTTACAAACCATGTATTTCTAGGTACACACTGTGTAATTAGAATTACACGTCGTATAATGCCAGTACACGGCCATGTAATGACATGGCCATGACTTGTACAGACATATCTTATAGTCTCAAGTACACACCATGTACTTTTTTATTTTATTAAATCAGGCAATAGTAGCATTTTTTTGAAAACGGACAGAAGCTCTCCTGGGTTGATGAACAGGCAGCACCGAACGGGATTTTTCCTCCTGAATCTGTGTTTGAACTCTGATTCGATCGCCATTAGAGGCATTTGAACCCAATAGGTAAGTCCTAGATTCCTCTTGAGACGTTCTTCATGATTTTCTCTCTCGATGAAGTTATTTAAGGTTGGGATTTTATCATCATTTTGTAGATATATTTCATTCTAGCTTGAATCGGAGTTTAAGGCTGGATGAGGAGAGTTGTACTACGATGAGGTAGGTGGTCTGTGCTTTTCGCTCAATTTCGAGTTGTTTATATGTTTCTTAGTTCCATTATCCCGTTTTTAGGGTGTATCCTTAAATAGAAATTGACCCTTGTTGTTTCCTAATGATTATTAGGTCATGAATTAAAGTAATTTAATCATGTTTAAGCTTGTTGGTTTGATTAAGGGCTTCCCCATGGGTGCATTTCCCTCAAATAACCATTGTTTGGCCATTTGGCTTAAGATGCCTATGGGCATGTCTTTTTTTCACTTTTGGGGTTGTTTAAAATAAAATTGGTTAATTGAATACTTCCCACATGATATGACTTTTTTTAATCCTTGTGATAGTCTAATTTACATTTTTGCTTGTTATACATAAACTTCCCATTGAGTATATTTTTTTAAGCCTTGTAATTGTTAGATTACATATCAGGATTGTGATATGAACTGCACATGTGAGTATAATTGTTTAAGCCTTGTGATAGTTTAATTCACTTGTTTCTTGTTTTTTATAATGCCCATGTGAGTTGTTATTATGTTAACCATGTAATAGTAAATTTTCATGTGTTGTCTTTTATGCTAAAATGTTGATATATTGGGCTCGAACCTATTGATAGTTATGCCTAAGGGTGAGGATTTTTTATGCATGTGGGTGATTATTTGTATGCCTATAGGTGAGGATTTGTTATGCCTACGAGTAAGGATTGGTTATGCCTGTGGGTGGGGTTTTTCTATGCCTGCGAGCGAGATGTTGAATTGCATATTGAATTGGAATGACTAATGACACGGCTGCCAAGCCAAAGCACAAGCTTGGATTTGGTCTTCACTTTATTTGTTTAGATATCCTTTTGAGGTATTTGTTGAGCATTATTTATATGGGGGATTAATGGGCTTAGGACGGATCCCGAGACTTATATAATTCAATGTAATTGAATGGTTGAACTGAACATAATGAATGAAAATGGAAAAAAGACTTGTAGGATTGTTTACTTTTGAGTACTTCTTAGTTTACTAGGTTTTTTTCCTTTTTGTACACTAGTTGTTGCATATACTCACTGAAAGATAGGCATAGACCTTGGGTGGTTGCCTACTGGGATTTATTTCTCACACCCTATTTGGGTCATGATTTTGGGCCCAAATAGATTATATTGTTGACGGTGTTGATTATTGAGTCAATAAGGTTTCCTTATGACTTTTCCATTCCTTTATGTTTTGGAAATCACAAACACTCTATCCCAAGGCAAATTTTATTTCCCTGAAGATTTATCTTAATAAGGAAAATTTTCCATCCCCAAGGAAATTTTATCCTTACCTTTGTTTTCATTGTTCATGATTTAGTTTCTCTTATTCTAACTCTTTTTATTCCTAAAGTGTAAAAATTGGTTTCATATTTAAAACCTCGAAATCCTATAAATACTTAGATATAGAGTATTTTGTTTTTAGGTTTTGAACTCAGGTTCCGAATTCTCTGAATTCAGATTCCAAATTTCTCAGAATTCTGATTCCAAATTCCTTATAATTCAAATTCCGAATTCTATGAAATTTAGACTCTGAATTCTCTGAAATAGAGATTCTGAATTGTCTAAAATTCAGACTCTAAATTCTCTGAAATACAGAGTCTGAATTCTTAGAGATTCAGATTCTGAATTCTCTGAAATTCAGACTCTTAATTCTCTGAATTTCAAACTCTGAATTCCTCAAAATTCAGACTCTGAATTCTCTGAAATACAGACTCTGAATTCTCTTAAATTCATACTCCAAATTCTTTGAAATAAAGACTCTGAATTCTCTGAAAATCAGATTCCGAATTCTCTGAAATTCAGATTCCAAATTCTCTGAAATTTAGATTCTGAATTCTCTAAAATTAAGGTTCCAAATTCCTTATAATTCAGAATCTAAATTCCTTAGAATTTAGGTTCTGAATTCCTTAGAATTCAAACTTTGAATTCATTAGAATTCAGGTTCTGAATTCCTTAGAATTCACGTTCTGAATTCCTTAGAATTTAGACTCCAAAGTCTATAGAATTCTGATTCTGAATTCCTTGAAAAATAGAATCCAAATATTCATGTAATATAGATTATGAATATTTTTTTCTCTTAGTCTCCAAATTTTATTTTTCCTTAGACTCCAAAAAATGAATTTGGTTAAATAACCATATTTTACTTACCCTTGTTATTATTATGAAACGATTTCATGCATTCTATTTCTAACTAACCGTTGTTTGAGTGACACATGTACAGGTCCCTCTGAAATTCAAGGAAAAATATGACCGTTGGAGGAGGGATCCTACCGTTGGAGAAATTCCTATAAATAGGAGCTCATTTGAACGAGCTCAAAAAACTGACTGTTCTATAACTCTAGAGATTACATGCTGCTGAAGTGATTTCTAGAGAGAGAGACTCTCATGCTTTGTGTGTACTGAACATCTTGTTCATCTTGCTTCCTGCAACTCTGATTTTTGATGTGTACAATCGAGGGTTTTCGAGGATAGGAAGACAGAGGTGTCGACTGCCTTAAAGTTCGAGGACTTTCTTGATAAGGAAGATAGAGGTGCCGACTACCTTGAAGTTTGAGGGTTTGCGGGGATAGCAAGACAGAGTCTGATATTCTTATCGAGGGCTTACCCTGGTGTGGGTAAGATAGACTTTCTTGAAAGTATAAATCAAGGGACCTTTATCCAAGGATGTGGGATACCCTACTCTTTGGGTTAAAAGATCTCATACTTGTTACTTGTATTGTTTCAAGTTTATTTTTTGTTTCATTTTGATTAATAAGGAAAGTATAATTATATTATACTTTCTGGTACTTATATACTCTGATTAGTAAGATTCTATATTCTTTAAGGTAGAATATTTTTCCTTGTAAAATTTTCTTAAGTTTCATTTCCAGAACCATATTTCCAGAATCTAGAATGTTTGTAGAACTAAGAGGTTTTATGAATTTACCTTGTTTAACTTTGTTAAACATAGTTTTTCTTAAGGTTAAAAATGAAAGTTTTATAACCAACTTTAAAGGTTCCAAAGGAATTTTTTAAAGGATACAATTCACCCCCCCCCCCCTTGTATATTGAGCATCTGTATCATTATTTTGATCCTACAATTGGTATCAGAGAAGGTATCTAAAATACTTATATTCACATATAAGTTTTCTTGCTCAGATTTCATTGTTCTATATTTTCCTTTCTTAGGAATTTTATCCTTGTTTACAAAACCTTTATTATTAACAAGTTTCTATGGAAATATATTTTCTTTTAGATAGCAGTAATGAATTTTGGTTCGATTGTCAATCTTAATCCTACTAGACCACTTATATTTGATGGGAATGATTATGAATATTGGAGAGATCGTATGAAGACTTTTGTTATTAATACTAGAGTAGATAACTTTGTTATGCTTACTGGAGATTACAAGATTCCTGATAAGGAAGTTAGAACTTTTACTAATCAAGAAAAGTCAGAATATCAACTAAATTACAAGGTATGAATTACTTTGTTGTGTTCCATGACTAGGAATATATACAGCCAAATTTCTTCTTGTGAAGCTGAAAATTGTATTTAGAAGAAGTTGGAGGTTACTCATTTTGGTACATCCAAGGTTATAAAAACTAGAAGAGCTATGATTAGAGAATAATATCATGGATTTATATTTCCTTATGGAGAACTAGTGTGCAAGGTACAATAGAGGTTTATGACTATTGTTAATAGTTTACAATCCATGGGTGAAAAAGGTTTAGATGATGAGGCACTTGTGGAAAAGATTATAGATTTCATGCCTAATGAGTGGGAATCTAAGAGAATAGGTATTGATGAGAACAGTAAAGTATCTCAGATTACTCTTGATGAGATTTTTGGAAATCTTCTTCAACATGAGACAAGAATGAAAAGAGATGTTGATCTAAATAAAAAAAAGAATGGCAATGGAAGTGTAGCCTTTACAACTACTAAAGCAAAGACTTTTGAAAGGGTTACTAGATCCAAGTCTAAGAAGGTTACTGTTTTATCTAAATCAAGTGAGAGTGAACATTCTGAGAATGAACTAGCTAATATTGCTCAAAGGATGAACAAGATAGTTTGGAAGAAAGACTTTCAGTATAGATATAAGAAGAAAGAAAGTAAAGACAATAAAGACTCTGAAGTTACTTGTTATAAATGCAATAGAGTAGGGCACATAAGGCCAGATTGTCCTACGCTTAAGAAAAAGGTTAGAAAGGAAAATAATTTTGAGAGAAATAGAAAGAAGTACTAAAAAGCTAAATCTAAGAAAGTTTTTAAAGCTAATGACACCTAGAGTGTTAGTGGTGGAGACTCTTCTGATTAATCCTTAGAGTATGAATCTTCTGATCAGAAGAATCTTGGTTTACTTTCTAAGTTACCTATTGAAATCATTTTTTAATGTTCAAGGTACACAATGTTGAATCCATGACCAATGTATCCTTGAATTCTAATTATAATGTTAGTAAATATTATGAATCTTAGGATGAAGAATATTCTTCTAATGAAGATAATACTTTACCTACTTATGAAGAAGTTCCTAGGTTTGTTAATCTCCTTGAGAATGAAAATTCTAAAGTCAATAAAAAGCTTGATAAGGCAAATTCTAGGGTTTCAATTCTTAATAAATAAGTATCAAATCTTTCTAAAGATCTTGATAAGAAAATTTATGATTTTGAAAGTATTTCAAGAACCCTTGAGGATGTTATTCTGAGAATGATAAAATTTCTAAGGATCTATAAAAAATAATTTCTAAGAAAAATGTTTTAGAGACTAACTCTAGTGATAAAACTAATGTTTCTAAGGATAAAAAACTTAGTTATTAGACTGAAGTCGGAAATATTTTCCTTGAGGAAGTGTTTTTATAAATTTAACTTAGGTAAGGAAAACTTTGATAATATGTATTCCCAAATTTTACCTCTAAGGAATAATTCTGGATTTGGTTACACTCATTCAAAACCGATTTTTAGTAATAATTATTTTGTTCCTCAAAGTTCTCCATTCTACACTAAGTGTCAGTGTGGTGGATATTGGGAAAAAATTATTACTTAAACAAAAATCAATCTTTAGGTTTACATAAATCTTATTTTTCAACAAAAATTTGGATTCTTAAGATATTTCTTTCTAAAGTTTCCGGATCCAAGAAAGTTTGGGTTCCGAAAGTCTAACACTATTATTTTCAGGAAAGTAAAGATAGTACCAACAGGAATACATGGTACATGGATAGTGGATGTTCCTGGCACATGACTGGTAACAAAAACTTCTTTGAAAATATTATCAATATGAAAGGAGGAAAAGTAATTTTTGGAGATAATTCTCAGGGATAAATTATTGGTATATGTAATATTGTTTTTCTTGGAAAAACTTTGATTTCAAATGTTTTATTTGTTAAGGGTCTCAGGCACAACCTTATTAGCATAATTTAGTTATGTGATGAAGGTTACCTTGTGAATTTTAGGAATGATAAGTGTTTAGTACACAATTATAAGGAAGAGTTTATTCTTTCTACCCATAGGCAAGAGAATGTTTACACACTAAACTTAGAAGACCTTAGGAGTCAAGATCTACCTTGTCTTAGTGTAATGGAATATCATTCTTGGTTATGGCATAGAAAGTTAGGACACCGTAACCTTAGGAACCTATGAAAACTCTCTAAGAAAACACTAGTTAAGGATCTACCGGAGCTTAGATTTGATTCTTCAAAATTTTGTGATCCTTTTAAATATGAAAAGAAACATAAATCAAGTTTTAATTCAGTTTGTGAAGTCTCAACCATTGATACATTACAGTTGGTTCATATAGATATTTTTGTACCAACACAAACTGGAAGCATTGGAGGAAAATATTATGTATTTGTCTTAGTTGATGATTATACTAGATTTACATGGGTCTATTTTCTAGAAAATAAATCTAAAGCTTTTTCTTATTTCAAAATTTTCAGAGCCCAAGTTAAAAATGAGAAAAACCTTCCATTGATAACTATTCATAGTGATCATGGAGGATAATTTCAAAATTCTGATTTTGAAACTTTTTGTAGTAGAAAAGGTTTTACTCATAACTTCTCAGTACCAAGAACTCCTCAAAAAAATGGTGTTGTTGAAATAAGAAACAAAATTCTTCAAGAGATAACAAGAACCATGTTGAGTGAATATTTAGTAGCCAAACATTTTCAGACTGAAGCTATAAGTATTGCTTGTTATACTATAAATCGTGTTTTGATTAGACCTTTTCTTAATAAAACTCCTTATGAGTTTTGGAATGGTAGACAACCTAGACTTTCTTACTTCATGTTTTTTGGTTGCAAGGTATTCATTATGAATACTAAAGATAATCTACACAAATTCGCAGCAAAATCTAATGAAGGAATTTTCTTAGGCTACTCCACAACTTCTAAGGATTATAGAGTTTTCAATAAAAATACTTGTATTGTTAAAGAAATAGTACATGTTAAATTTGATAAAACTAATCCCTTTTTTTAAAACAAAATCAACCTACATCTTTCGATGTGTTTTCAAAAATTGATTATCAACCCTTGATAGAAGATTCTTTTGATAAGGAAAATGTTTAAGAAAATTTTTCTAAAGCATTTACCCCATAATATTTCCTAATAGATGTTGATGAGAAGGTTTTATAAAACCCAAATTAGTTGTTTCTTAAGAATCATCACAGTGATAGTATCATTGGTGATGTAGATCAACCTGTAAGGACTAGAATTTTCTTAAGAAATAATGTAGAAAATCTATCATTCCTTTCCCAATTAGAACCAAAAATCACTGATGAAGCTTTAGGTGATGATGATTGGATAAAATATATTCAAGATGAGCTAAATGAATTCAAAAGGAATAAATTCTGGACCTTGGTTGAAAGACCTAAGGAAACTTCTGTTATTGAAGTAAAATGGGTCTTCAGAAATAAGTGTGATGAAAATGGAATCATAGTAAGAAATAAAGCTAGATTGGTTGCTAAAGGATATAATTAACAAGAAATAATAGACTATGAAGAAACCTATACTCTGATATCCAGACTTAAATCTATTCGTATTCTACTTGTCTTTTCAACATTCTTTAACTTCAAACTTTTTCAAATGGATGTTAAATGTGATTTCCTTAATGGTTATGTTCAAGAGGAAGTTTTTGTTGAAAACCTCTTGGGTTTGAAGATAAAAAACATCCTGAACATGTTTTCAAACTTACCAAAGATTTATATGGACTTAAACAAGCTCCTAGAGCTTGGTATGGTAGACTTACAGGTTTTCTACTTTAAAACAATTATGTTAAGGGAAATGATGATCCAACCCTTTTTATAAATAAAGATAAGAAAAATGTTTTTATTGTTCATATTTATGTTGATGAAATTATATTTGGTTCAACTCAGCAGTATTTAACTGATTCCTCTGTAGATCTAATGAAATATGAGTTTGAAATGAGTTTGATGGGTGAGTTAACATTTTTCCTTGGTTTTCAAATTTCTCAAAAATCAGAAGAATCTATATATCCCAACATAATTATATTAAAGATATTCTTAAAAAGTATTTATATGACAACACTGAGAGTATAAGTACTCCCATTGGTACCTCAAATTCACTTAATCTTGATGAAGCTGGGAAACCAGTAGATCAAACAGCTTTTAGAGGTATGATAGGAAGTCTACTTTACTTGATAGCTAGTCATCCAGACTTAATGTTTTCAGTATACTTATGTGAAAGATATCAATCCAATCCTAAGTAATATCATTTAAAGGTAATGAAAAGTATTTTTTGCTACTTAAAGGGAACCATGAATCTAGGACTCTTTTATACTTCTGGAAATGATTTTTTTTAAAAAAAAAATTCAGATGCTGACTTTAGTGGATGTAGAATGGATAGGAAAATTACATCCGAAACTTGTCATTTCTTAGGTGATTCATTATTTTCTTGGTCATGCAAAAAGTAACACTTAGTATCACTTTCTACTACTAGAGCTGAATATGTAGCAGCTAGAAGTTGTTGTGCTTAAGTGTTGTGGATGCAACACACACTCATAGACTATGGAATGAGTTTTACCAAAACACAAATATTGTGTGATAATAATAGTGTCATTGCCTTAAGTAAAAACCATGCACATCACTCTCATGAAAAACACATAGATATTAGGCATCATTTTCTTAGGGATCACACACACAAAAGAGATATCATTCTTCAATTTATCATAATGCAAGATCAACTTGCTGATATTTTCACAAAATCTTTACCCTTCGATAGATTTGAATATATTAAATAGAAGTTAGAAATGATAATTGTAAGGTAATCTTTCATATTAACCTATTGTTGAAACCTATCTCCTTACAGTAAGAAACTCCTTTTCATAGGGGGAGTACATTTGCTTGTTAGTCAAAAATTTTCATAATCTAAATTTTTCATAGTCAAAATTTTTCATAATCTAAATTTTTCATGATCTAAATTTTTCGTGATCTAAATTTTTCGTAGTCAAAATTTTTCGTAATCAAAATTTTTTATAGTCAAAATTTTTCCATAATCAAAATTTTTTCATAATCAAATTTTTTTGTAATCAAGTTTTTTTCGTAGTCAAAATTTTTCATAGCCAAGAAGAATTTTCCTCATTACAAATAATTTTCCTAGTAATCCAGAAGCTTTGTTTTTTTTAAGTTCTCATAATCATCTTTTTACTTGTTGGTATTTTTATCTTATTTAAGAAAATTTTTCGTATTCACTTTTTCTTAAATCTGAATGTCTATCTTAAAAACCTCAAAAGATCAGAACCTATCAAAATCCTTCTTCAGTTATCATCTCAACCGTCATATTTGATCAGAATTTTTTCAACCTTTGGATTAACTATGGAAGTTGAACCGTCGTTTCAATCACCTATATAAAGCCCCCCCTGATGGTTGTCCCACATCGGTTTTTCAAGTTCTTGCGTGTTGAAGCTCTACCTCTGTATTTTAAGGTCATTCTGAATCTTCAAAATTTTCCTCAGTTCCAGATGTCTACTGAAGCCTCTCCTCAAAAAGAAATGTCAAATGTTAAAGAAATTTCCAAGTGGCATATATACCGATAGAGGTTAGTTGATATGAGATTCTTCAAAAAATATGATTCTATCATCTCTAATAATATTAAGTTGAATGGTTGGGAGAGCCTTTGCATTTCAAAACCGAAGGCATAGGATCTGGTGTATCTGGAATTGATGGTGGAGTTTTATGAAACAATTAGCTTTTTCAATGAAGGAGGGAAAGATAAATTTTCTTTCAAGTGTTATGGAAAGACCTACTCTCTCTCATACAGCAAGGCATCGAGTCTGATTGGTATTCCTTACGAAGGGTAAGAAGAGTTCTATACTCATAAATTACCTAATGAATCAGGGTCTTTTGATAAGGAGAAGGTAATACAGTGTCTTGGATTGAAAGGAGTGAAGACTCCAAAGATCTTTCATCTCTCAACAAATTTGTGGATTCTTGAATTGTGGGTTCAAGGTTTTATAATTCCAAGGAAAAGGGATAAGGATACCCTAAAGAATAGTGATATATATATATATATATATATATATATATATATTTTATTTCTTGTTGAACCTCAAAAAGATAAACTTGGTTAAGTATATCTTGGTAAAAATTCATAATATCAAGAACAGAAATATGAAGTCTCAGATTATTATGTATCTGGCTATTCTTTCAAAGATTATTGTTCTTTTCTTTCAGTCATTCAAAATCCCATGCAGTTCCTAGCCAAGAAATTACAAAGTGATGTTGCTGAGTGATGACACCTTAAGGAGAATGAAAATTGGTTTTTCCATTGAATCTGGACAATTCTATGATCTTTCTGAAGAAGAATTATAAGCTTTGTCAAAGAATATGGAAGTGGCTGAAACCTCTAAGAAAGGTGGAAGGAAGAGAAAGTCTAAGGAGCCGAAAGAGAAAAAAACTCCTATGACCAAGCAAACTCAGTCAGCACCTCCAAAGCCAAATAATCAAAAAGCATATCTTGATGAATTAGTGTCTAAGTGGAGAGAGGATAAGAAAAACTGGAAGGAAGGGGAGCCTAAGTTTGGCTTGGACACTACTGAGGAAAAAGATTTGAAGGAGAAGGCTGATAAGAATCTTGAGAAGAAACAGAAAGAGAAGAAGCAAAGGAAGAAGTTATCTGAAGATGAGATTGTACAATCACTTTGCAAAGATACTGAGAAAGCATCTGAACAAATTCTGGTACCAGAATCATTTTTGATAGAACCATTACCAAAGACTCTGGGAAAGAAAGTGTTGATTCCAGAATTACATCATGAAGAATAAATAGTTGTAGAAGAAGAAGTGGAAGAGGAAATAGAAGAATAATAAGAGGTGGAATAAGAAGGGAATGAAACTGATGATATCATAAAGCAAGTCAAATATTACCATGATAAGGAAAGACCCTCTGTAAAATTATCAATCTGGACTTCCCAAGCCGAATCCTCAAAAATTTATACACTAGGAAAAGATGAGAAAGGTGAAGAAGAAGTGACTAATACAATAGATGATGAAATTAGTAATCATGATTTTATTCATCCAGAAGATCTAGTGGCTGATTTAGAGAAAGAAGAAGTTGAGGAAGATAAGATTGTTCAGCTATCTGATAGTGAGCATGAGTCTCCCAAAGAACAAGACATCATTTTGAAAGCTGCCAAGGGAAATAAGGTGGTAGTAGATACACCTAGTAAATCTGTTGTGAAGAAGAAATATGTTGTTACTTCATCAAAGAGGAAATCTTAAGTCATAGAAAAAGAATCCTCACCAACCATACATTCGTATTTAGAATAATCTTCTCTCAGACATGATTTTGTTGTTTAGTCTTTGAAAAAGCTAGTTGGTACTATTACTTTATTCCCAAGCATAGATTCAAGATTCTAGATGCTTCAGCATATGATAAATCAGAAGTTAAATTCAGTTTCCATGGTGATGGACAAATGTGTTTCACTAGAGGCATATTTCAAAACCTTCCTCATTGGTTATGAGGATCATAAAAGATCATGCAAGAAGATGACAAGCTGGTCAAAGAATACAATTGAAGAAATGATAATCTTTGATGAATTCCATGATAATGTCAAGGATGCATTTGATATCGAAGATGGGAAGATCAAAGATCTTACAAATAGTTTTGAGTAAAAGTTAACCCTAGAAAAAACTACTCATAAGCAATAAGTTAAGGATCTAAATGGAAAGCTTAACTCTGTGGCCATGAATTGGAAGAGGGAAAGAGATCTTAGAATGGAGATTGAAGAGAATCTTGTTAAGCAAGAAGAACTGTCAAAAGTTCAGGCAGATATTCTTAATGCTTGGGAAGAGAAAATCTAAGCCTTAGAGAAGAAAAGTGAAGATCAGGATCAGTTGCTAAAGCATGCAGAAGAGGATCACGAAGATCTTAAGAAGATAAAAACTATTGTGAATAAGCTGATGCAGAAGGAGAAAGAAGGATAATTTCTTTCCATTCTGATATTTTTTTGTATTTTCCTCACTGTACAAATACTTTTAGTCTTAATGAAATTTTTGTTGCTCTCCATATATTTGGTTTTTTAGTACGAATTTTTCAGGTACCAATTTTTTCATTCCCTCTATTGCTTTTTGAAAATCACAAAGGGGGAGAAAGGAATGTTAAAAATAATTCAAAGTAAAGAAGATATTTCTTTAAGTAATGGGAAGTTCATCTAGAGGAAATATCTTATCAATGAAGTTTTTCGAATACAATATAATGAAAAATATCTTTCTATAAATCAAGAATATGATATTTGTGGATTTCAAAGCCTAAGGGGGAGTTAGTCATATTCACTGTGATCTATAACTAAAGGGAGATAAGTTTTTTATTTTCAAGTCCATAAAATTACTAAGACCTTAGATTATTTTTAGTAAGGATGTTTGTGCTTTCCAAAAAGGGGGAGATTTTTGAGTCAATAAGGTTTCCTTATGACTTTTCCATTCCTTTATTTTTTTTAAATCACAAACACTCTATCCCAAGGCAAATTTTATTTCCATGAAGATTTATCTTAATAAGGAAATTTTTCCTTCCCCAAGTAAATTTTCTCCTTACCTTTGTTTTCATTGTTCATGATTTAGTTTCTCTTATTATAACTCTTTTTATTCATAAATTTTAAAAATCGGTTACATATTTAAAACCTCATAATCCTATAAATAATTAGATATAGAGTATTCTATTTTCAAGTTCTGAATTCAGGTTCTAAATTCTCTGAATTCAGATTCCGAATTCCTCATAATTCTGATTCTAAATTCCTTATAAATTAGACTTCAAATTCTCTGAAATTCAAACTCCTAATTCTCTAAAATACAGACTCTGAATTCTCTGAAATTCAGACTCTGAATTCTCTAAAATATTAACTCTGAATTCTCTGAAATTGAGACTCTGAATTCTCTGAATTTCAAACTCTGAATTCCTCAAAATTCAGACTCTGAATTCTCTGAAATACAGACTCCAAATTCTATGAAATTCAGACTCCGAATTATTTGAAATACAGACTCCAAATTCTCTGAAATTTAGATTTCAAATTATATGAAATTCATATTCCAAATTCTCTAAAATTCAAATTCCAAATTCTCTAAAATTTAAATTCTGAATTCTCTGAAATTCAGATTCCAAATTCTCTAAAATTAAGGTTCCTAATTCCTTAGAATTCAGACTCCGAATTCCTTAGAATTCAAGTTTTGAATTCCTTAGAATTCAGACTCTGAATTCCTTATAATTCAAGTTCCAAATTCCTTAGAATTCGGGTTCTGAATTCCTTAGAATTCAGGTTCCGAATTCCTTAGAATTCAGACTCTGAAGTCTACAGAATTCTGATTCTGAATTCCTTGAAAAAAAATCCAAATATTCATGTAATATAGATTCCGAATATTTTTTTCTCTTAGACTCCAAATTTTATTTTTCCTTATACTCCGAAAAATAAATTTGGTTAAGTAACCATATTTTACTTACCTTTTTTATAGTTATGAAATGATGTCATGCATTCTATTTCTAAATAACCGTTGTTTGAGTGACACATGTACAGGTCCCTCCAAAATTCAAGGAAAAATATGACCATTGGAGGAGGGAGCCAACTGTTGGATAAATGCCTATAAATAGGATCTCATTTGAACGAGCTCAAAAAACTGACTGTTTTACAACTCTAGAGATTACATGCTACTGAAGTGATTTCTAGAGAGATAGACTCTCATGCTTTGTGCGTACTAAATATCTTATTCATCATGATTCATACGACTCTGATTGTTGTTGTGTACAATTGAGCGCTTCCAGGGATAGGAAGATAGAGGTGTCAGCTACCTTAAAGTTTGAGGACTTCCTTTATAAGGAAGACAGAGGTGCCAACTACCTTGAAGTTTGAGGGCTTGTAGGGATAGCAAGATAGACTCTAATATTCCTATCGAGGGATTACCCTAGTGTGGGGTATCCAGGTAGTGTCTCAGGGCCATGTTACATGTCATATACATAGCTTATTTTAAATGTATTTTTATTTTAATTTCCATTAATGCTTTGTTTTGGGGGTTTCCATAAGGTTTTATGTAGAATATGTGAGTTTTCATGAATTGGGCCAAACTGTGAGCTCAATTCCAAATTTAAAAATAAATTTTGTTTCTTTTATAAATTTTTTATTTTTTAATATTTTTCACTCATTATAACTCCTAAATTTCCTACCCTGATATATTAACACCACAATTAAAATTTGGAGCTTTTAGAAATCCATAACCAATGTTTAGTTTGGTTTTTATTTAAGGGATTGGACCTGCCCGGAAGCACATATCCAGTTTTAAAAATTAATTTTATTTATTTAATAACATATTAAATATTAAGTATTTTTTGATGATTCCAAGTCTCCCACGATCCCATTACACCCATCCACTCCCCCAATATATTTCCCACCACTTTGGAACTCTTAGGAATCACTATTTAGGGACGAATATCTTAGGGTTCATCAAATCGTCCAGATTTGAGAAGGTAAGTTGATTCTTTCATATGTCTTTTAATTTTCATACTTTTTCCCCAATTTCAGTCCCCAAATTACCTAATTTAAATCCTTCAATCCTCCATACCAGTTTTGGATACTTCAATATTCAAATATTGGTGGATTGGGTCTGATTTCCTCATGATTTTTCAAGTAAGGGAATTCCTTCTTGGTTCCTTCCATCCTATTTTAGTTTTATTTCCACTTTCTTGAAGTTCATAATATCTAGAAGTTGGGGTTCGATCCTAAGGTCTGATTTGGATTCTTTTGGTTCAATATTTTTTGTTTAGGTATGGATTTATATTTCTTGTGGTGCAGCGGTGGTGCGCTTAAGCTTTCGCACTAAGTTTTGAGGGTTTTGACTCAAAAGGGTAGGTGATTCTATGTGTAACCATTTTATGATGAGTTAGCTTGCTTGGTTTATTAATTTAGCATGTTTATAATCTATTTTTTGTGGTGTGAAAACTGTTTTTGATGGATTTGGTTAAACATTTAATTTTTAGTAGCATTTTTGCTTGAAATTGGGTACTTTTCATGTGTGACTCTTGGGGTAATGTTTGGGTTTAGTTTATAACATATGAAAGTGATTTATTAGTCTTGAAAGGGGCTTAAAATTATGTTTTTTTAATTCCTTATTGTCATGTGGGCCCTGAAAAGAGGTTTTTGAATGATTTTGATGTGTAAAACCGTGTCGTACTTCTTGAAGGTGATTTATGAAAACGTGTGTTTTTTATGTGTATCTTTGTGGTATTATTTGATGTATTTTTATAACACTTGGGGTGGTTTAATAATTGTTTTAGGTCTGAAAATTCTATTTTGGATTGTTATTGGTATGATTTTGGTCTTGAATGAGGGTTTTGAAATGGGTTTAGTGTGCAAACAATGGTTATACCTCTTGGGTTTGTTTTATAAAAATTGCAAATGTTTTATTTGGTTAAACAAAGTTGGAAAAAGGTGTATATGTACTGTTTGGGTGAGTGTGTTCACCTAATGTGGGTTTTTGAATGGTAAAGTGGTGATTTGAGATGTCAAACATTTTTATAATATTTTATAAATTGCCAAAAAAAAATTACTAAATTGTGTTTTGTGTGCGAAACATGAGTGTGGGATGTTTCGTGTGAGTTTATTGATAAAATTAATTGTGAAGGTGATAAGGGTATTATGTGAAATTTGTGTGGGATTTTATGTGAGTTGAATATCTTTTAATGGTTTTATAAAATTGTTAAATGATTTTTGGAAGTGTTAAAGAAATGTGAAAAGTGTTGTAGGCAATTTTGGTGTGAGTTTGATTTCAAAATGCATTTCAATGAAAAGTGGAATGTGTGACTTGTGTGATGTACATGGGTCTGTTTGGTTAATGTGTGATGTGAAAGTGATATTTTAATGTGAAAAATATATTTCTTGGATTGTTGAACTTGTTTGAGCACAAAGGGAAAACCCGGGTATCTAGGTGGGTGGACGTGTACTAGTATGCTAGTGGATCCGTGGGGTTTGGCCTCAGTTTCACTTAGCAAGATTGATGCTTAAAACTCTAACTAAACTATGATGATGATGATTGGGGACCACTAGGTTATGTGTGTGATCCCTACTAGTGGCTCGTGCACGAGAATGGATATTTTTTTATGGTTACTCTCACCGAGATACGAGGTACCTGAGACCCACAGCTAGCTAGTGCCTAGGGGTTATTTCCTATTACTTGTGCTCATTAGATCCTTTGTACTTACCATCGGTATACGATATTGTTGGTTGGAAAATTCAGTAGATTTGTTATTTATTTTAAAATTGTTGGTCCTTTAAAATTATCCCACATGAAAACTGTTTTCATTTATTGTTGCATCCTTTAGAAAATTATAACAAGCATTTCTAATTTACAAAACTTGCAATGCTTTTTGTCATGAAATGTTTATCACATGGAATCTCTTAGAGGTGGTATCCTACTAGGCTTTCTCTCACACCCTACTTACACCTTTGGGTGTAAGTAGACATTCTTATTTTTTGTCACAGGTTTGGGTATAGGTTTTATGCCATTAGTTCGGGGTTTTAGCGGTCCATCGTGATGCAGTGTCGTGGAGATGGCTTGAGGGTGGTTCCTCTTTCCATGTGGAGGTTATTGGGATGTCATTTAATGTGTTTGTACCTTTTTAATGGTCTTTATACATTGTTTAAAATTGTGTAATTTAGTTCTGAATTTTAGTAAATGATGTTTTGGTTTGAAAAATTCATATTTGATTTCTTGGATTCATTTGTTGTTGTAAGTATACAAACTCGGGTAAATCGTTCCCAATTTTTAGTTTTTGATACCCAGGCACTTGTGCCAGACCATAGGGATCGGGAACGCCCTTCGGGACTTTCCACGGGTCGGGTCGGGTGCCGGTTTTGGTGGCGACCAGATTCGGTTCGTGACAAAATGGTATCAGAGTAGGTTCGCTCTCTTTGGGTCATGTTATTTGGGGAACAGTCGAGATAGTCTAGAGTTAGGATTTGCGGGACTTGGAATTTCTATTATGAGTAGTGTGGCTTATCACCACACCTCATGACGGGATTCAAGTCTCCAGGGGTAGTCGGGACCTTTCGGATTCCTTTGGTTTTCTTGGTTTAATGATGATTAGGGGAAATGAAAAGAGAGTTGGGTTAATGGTCTCAGTAAGCTCGTAGGACCTGGAAAGCCATGTGGAGCTGGGGATATTACCAATAACACTATCTTTGATAGTGAAATGATTGGAATATGGCTGCTAACCATATGTCCAAGTCACCCACTGAAACTAGTTTCCTCTCGCATTGTCTTGGGTTCTTTAGTTTTGAAATCTTGGAACTTTGGTTTTAAAGTGACTTGGTTTTAAGAAGTGTAAAGTTTTTGTGAAATTATTTTCAAATAAATATTGAATGGTTTGATTTATGAAATAGTGGAACTGAGTATTCAGAATTATTTTGAAATGGAAAATGGTGTACATACACCTCTTTTGAAAGGAGAAACTATACTGAAGTTGGTTTTGAAAAAGTGTTTCTAATAGAGTTTTATAAACTATCATAGGGTGTTTTTTTGGGATGAGATGTTATGAAATTGATGTTAATAACATGAAATTGAGTTCTTGTATAAATTTTTGTGACTTTATTAAAATTTTAGTAATATTTGAATTGGGATTTGGATCTCTTGGTTAGCAGTTTTGAGAAAAAGGATGTGTTGGTTGACCGTTTTGGTTTTGAAAAATGGAAAGAATATTTGTTTTAACCTTTGGTATTTCCATGAGTGACCACATGAATGGGTTTATATGGGATGATGGATGGTTGATGGCATGACTGGATGAGTGCCAGGATAGATATGAGGAGGGTGCCCGGTGTGGCACAAAAACATGTATGTGTAAGGCCCATGGGGTACCATTGGTGGATAGTCTTACTGCTAAACCATTTGTTTTCAAATAATTGGTTTTAAAGAAAAACATTATGTCTTGATGAATAGTTTGGTGTGGTTTGTATTAAGGTTTTTTGAAAATTTTGATGTTGTGGGATGTTTTGAGTCCAAGAACCCCTTCTGTTTGAACTATGTTTTGGTTTGTGTTTGGTCGGTAAGATTGTTGTAGGGACGGTTAGTGGTCTCTTTTGAAAAATGTTTTGGGATGCCTTTAAGGTGGATCCCTTCATGTGTTTGGATCTGGTTTGTGGCATGTTTTGACCAATGGACCAGCTTGGTTGGGTCCTTGGGTTCTCTCATTGGATAAGGTACGCCCCCATTAAGGGTTAATTCACAACGGAAGTGCAACCCGTATTGTTTCTCCATTGGAAAATCCTCCAGTTGATCAATATAAGGAATATTTTATCGATCATTGTTGATTTAGTATACACCCAATCATTTCGTTGATTTTTGGATCCTCTCGTACTGGTAAAGTTCTTGTGGAAGGTTGAAAGAAACCTTAGTTTCTTAAGTTTCATGATTCATCGAAGGTGGAAGTGTTCTTTGGTTGTTAGTGTGGATGAATGTCATAATGGTTTCTAAGAGGGCATCTGGGTTCTTCGTAGTTTCTTTGAATAAAGAGTTATTATTAAACCACCAATTTTGAGATTTTGATCATGATAGGATATTGTGTCCACTTTTTGGACTTGTCTGTTGTTTAGGGACTTGGAATGTGGTCATGTTCCATGTATTGTTTCTATCAATCGCAAGGGTCATGTTCAGTGATGCATTGTGATGTTGTGTGCTCTTTTGACTATAAAGGTGAAGGTCACACAATCCTCAAAGGTTCTCTGTTATGTTGGGAGTATGTATCCCTTGGGAAAAACATAAAATCATTTATCTTAGAGTAATGTGTTTATACGTTTCCTTCCCTTCTGTTGTTTCTCACCCAAAGAAACAAGGTGCGATGTGTGTGCATCTTCTGATCCCTTGTTTCAGTGAAATGTCTGGTTTTGGTAAAGTGAGTTATGGAGTGCGTTATGTCTTGATGAACCCATCGGGGTATGCGGTGTAGTTTTTTGTGGCATCAAAATAAGAAGTTCCATATAGGGGTTTCCACAGTCTAACTACAAGGCCGAAGATGCTTCAATATTTTGAGCTCCAGCCATAGGTCCCGGAGAGAAGCTGGCGCGTAGTCAGGGGAAACCCCAGTGTCATTTAAACCCTTATACAAAGTTCTATACTTAGTATGAAAGATAGGAAGAGTTTAAACCTATGGTGTCATCATATTTCTTATGTTGTTCCCATTCGGTGGAAATAGGTGGAGGGTCTTGTACCCATGTCATCACACAATGTTATTCCCTCCCCCTTTGGTTTCCTTTGAGTCTTTGGAGAATGGTTAGAAATTTGGCTAGACAAGTTGATCACACGGTTTTCACATGGTTAGTTCTAACCATGAACAAAAAAATAACCATGCAGATATAAGGATCCACATAGTTATCGCACAGTTTCCCGAACTGTGCAGACTAACCGTGCGACCGTCCCAACTCCTTAATTTTGGGGTCTTTTCATGTCATCCCACACCAGTCGGTTAAGATGGTTGGTTCTTGTGGTGGGAAGACCCACCATAGGTATCATGCATATTATTTTGTAAATTTCTAATGGATGTATACCCCTTGTACTAGGGAGTCTGTTTGGGCCTCCCCCTATTAGTGTCTTGATTCTGTCTCGGGAAAAAATTTAAGTTGTCTCTTATGGTGGGGAGCCCATTTGTGTCTCTTCATACGAGTAACTCATATTTTTCCTTGGTCTTGTCTAGGAAGTAGGTATTATCATTCAGAGATATCTTACTACCTACATCTTCCTTGGGTAAACATTGATATTGGAGAGTTCTCAATGGTTTAGTTATAGTAGGGTACGTGTAACCTTGTTCGATGTTGTTGTTTATTTGGGTAAATTGATTGAGTATTGTTCAGATTGTGTTTGAGAAGTTTTCATCTGGTATAAAACCTTAATGTGCTTGATTGTTTCAGGAAATTGGTGTAAGTTTGGTTTGTGAGAGTATTCCTTCCTTCATTGATCACTGGAGGTGTTTTGGCCTTTGGGGGAGAAACCTGACAAGGGAGTACCACTTGGTTTCTTAGTTGGGTTTGGTTGTTGCTTTGGCCTTGTTATGACTTTCCGGGGCGGAAAGTTTTCATGGTGGGGAGAATTTTCATATACATAGCTTATTTTAAATTTATTTTTATTTTAATTTACATTAATGCTTTGTTTTGGGGGTTTCCAAAAGGTTTTATGTAGAATAGGTGAGTTTTCATGAATTGGGCCAAACTGTGAGCCCAATTCCAGATTTAAAAATAAATTTTGTTTCTTTTATAACTTTTTCATTTTTTAATATTTTTTACTCATTATAACTCCTAAATGTCCTACCCTAATATATTAACACCACAATTAAAATTTGGAGCTTTTAGAAATCCATAATCAATGTTTAGTTTGGTTTTTATTTAAGGGATTGGGCCTGCCCGGAAGCCCATATCCAGTTTTAAAAATTAATTTTATTTATTTAATAACTTATTAAATATTAGGTATTTTTCGGTGATTCCAAGTCTCCCACGATCCCATTACACCCATCCGCTCCCCCAGAATCTTTCCCACCACTTTGGATCTCTTAGGAATCGCGATTTAGGGACGAATATCTTAGGGTTCATCAAATCGTCCAGATTTGAAATGGTAAGTTGATTCTTTCATAAGTATTTTAATTTTCATCCTTTTTCTCCCATTTTGGTCCCCAAATTACCTAATTTAAATCCTTCAATTCTCCATACCATTTTTGGGTACTTAAAGATTCAAATATTGGTAGATTGGGGCCGATTTCCTCATGATTTTTCAAGTAAGGGAATTCCTTCTTGGTTCCTTCAATCCTCTTTTAGTTTTATTTACACTTTCTTGAAGTTCCTAATATACAGAAGCTGGGGTTCGATACTAAGGTCTGATTTGGTGTCTTTTGGTTCAATATTTGTGGTTTGGGTCTGGATTTATATTTCTTGTGGTGCAGTGGTGGTGCGCTTAATCTTTCGCACCAAATTTTGAGGGTTTCAACTCAAAAGGGTAGGTGATTCCATGTGTAACCATTTTATAATGAGTTAGCTTGCTTGGTTTATTAATTTAGAAAGTTTATAATATATTTTTTGTGGTGTGAAAACTATTTTTGATGGATTTGGTTAAACATTTAATTTTTAGTAGCATTTTAGCTTGAAATTGGGTACTTTTCATGTGTGACTCTTGGGGTAATGTTTGGGTTTAGCTTATAACATATAAAAGTGATTTATTAGTCTTGAAAGGGGCTTCCAATTCTGTTTTGTTAATTCCTTATTGTCATGTGGGCCTTGAAAAGAGGTTTTTGAATGAGTTTAATGTGTAAAACTGTGTCGTACTTCTTGAAGGTGATTTATGAAAACGCTTGTTTTTTATGTGTATCTTTGTGGTATTATTTGATGTATTTTTATAACACTTGTGGGTGGTTTAATAATTGTTTTAGGGATGAAAATTCTGTTTTGGATTGGTATTGGTATGATTTTGTTCTTGAATGAGGGTTTTGAAATGAGTTTAGTGTGCAAACAATGGTTATACCTCTTGGGTTTGTTTTATAAAAATTGAAAATGTTTTATTTGGTTAAACAAAGTTGGAAAAAGGTGTATATGTACTGTTTGGGTGAGTGTGTTCACCTAATGTGGGTTTTTTAATGTTAAAGTGGTGATTTGAGATGTCATACATTTTTATAATGTTTTATAAATTGCCGAAATTTTTTACTAAATTGTGTTTTGTGTGTGGAACACGAGTGTGGGATGTTTCGTGTGAGTTTATTGACAAAATGAATTGTGAAGGTGAGAAGGGTATTATGTGACATGTGTGTGGGCTGTTATGTGAGTTGAATATCTTGTAATGGTTTTATAAAATTGTTTAAAGGATTTTTTGAAGTGTTAAAGAAATGTGAAAAGTGTTGTAGGCAATTTTGGTGTGAGTTTTATTTCAAAATGCATTTGAATGAAAAGTGGAATGTGTGACTTGTGTGATTTACATGGGGCTGTTTGGTTAATGTGTGATGTGGAAGTGATATTTTCATGTGAAAACTATATTTCTTGGATTGTTGAACTTGTTTGAGCACAAAGGGAAAACCCGGGTATCTAGGTGGGTGGACTTGTACTAGTATACTAGTGGATCCATGGGGTTTGGCCTCAGTTTCACTTAGCAAGATTGATGCTTATAACTCTAACTAAACTATGATGATGATAATTGGGGACCATTAGGTTATAGGTATGATCCCTACTAGTGGCTCGTGCACTAGAATGGATATTTGTTTGTGGTTACTCTCACCGAGATACGAGGTACCTGGGACCCACAGCTAGCTAGTGCCTAGGGTTTATATCATATTACTTGTACTCATTAGATCCTTTGTACTTACCGTCAGTATATTGTATTGTTGGCTGGAAAATTTAGTAGATTTTTTATTTATTTTAAAATTGTTGGTCCTTTAAAATTATCCCACATGAAAATTGTTTTCATTTATTATTTCATCCTTTAGAAAATTGTAACAAGCATTTCTTATTTACAAAACTTGCAATGCTTTTTGTCATGAAATGTTTATCACATGGAATATCTTATAGGTGGTATCCTACTGGGATTTCGCTCACACCCTACTTACACCTTTGGTTGTAAGTAGACTTTCTTATTTTGTGTCACAGGTTTGGGTACAGGTTTTATGCCATTAGTTTGAGGTTTTAGCGGTCCATCATGATGCAGTGTCGTGGAGATGGCTTGAGGGTGGTTCATCTTTCCATGTGGAGGTTCTTGGGCTGTCATTTCATGAGTTTTTACCTTTTTAATGGTCTTCATACATTGTTTAAAAAATTTTAATTCAGTTCTGAATTTTAGTAAATGATGTTTTGGTTTGAAAAATCCAGATTTGATTTCTTGGATTCATTTGTTGTTGTAAGTATACAAACTTGGGTAAATCATTCCCAATTTTCAGTTTTTGATACCCAGGCACTTGTGTCATCCCGTGGGGATCGGGAACACCCTTCGGTACTTGTCATGGGTTGGGTCGTGTGCCAGTTTTGGCGGCGACCAGATTCGTTTTGTGACAGTACAGGTCATACTTATGTAGTGCAACAGACCCAGCAGAAGTAGGATCCCAAACCTTCTACTATCATAGGTACTATTATAGTCACCTCTGTTTTAACTTCTTCACTCTTTTATATATGGGCTTCACATAGTTTTATATTTTCTCCCATTGTAGAGACCCTTGGGATTTTTGTTTTCTCTTCTGAGGATGTTATGATGTTAGACACTTCGTTAGGGATAAGGACAACAGGTGTGTGTCAGTGTAAGGAGTTCCCCCTTGAGGTTGGTGGTTATCACTTCTTTTAGGATCTATATATCTTAGAGATGATAGGATTTTATGTCATACTTTTAATTGACTAGTTAGTCTCCTTTCAAGACTTTTTCAGTTTCTATCATCGTATGGTGAGTTTTACGTCACTAGAAGGTGGATTGTTTCTATACAAGGGAGAGTGGGATATCCAGACAAGCCGATTTGGACCTGAGCAATGTGAGTTGAGTGGGATAATAGCACAAATTTCTATTTTATATCTGGATTACTAGGGAACACGTCAGATATATTTCCCTCCAATGGTTTAGTGTTTCAGGGATGTTTTCCCATATGAATTTTTAGGGTTACCTCCGATGAGAGAGGTGGATTTCATGATCGAGCTAGTGCCAGGAGCTGCACCAGTATCCATTCCTCCTTATAGGATGGCTATGATGGATCTACAAGATCTCAAGAGGTAGCTATAGGACTTAGAGGCAAAGGGGTTTATTCAACCCAGTACTTCTCTATGGGGTTTTTTGGTCCTTTTTATGAAAAATGTGGATGGTACCCTCAGGATATGAATGGAATATTAGAATATGAACCATCTGATGGTTAAAAATTGATATCCCTTGCCACAAATAGATGACATGTTTGATCAGCTTCAAGGAGCTCGGGTGTTCTCAAAAATTGACTTAAGGTCAAGATATCACTAGTTATGTGTTCAACCTTTAGACATACCTTATACCACATTTCGTAGAAGGTATGTTCTATATGAGTATCAAGTTATGCCATTCGGTCTCATGAACATGCCATCATTTTTCATCGTGCCGGTGAAACGAGTGTTCCATCCTTACTTGGATTATTTTGTGGTGGTTTTCATGGATGATATCTTAGTGTATTCTCACAATCGAAATGACCATGCCAAACATCTTGAGAGCATTTTGAATACACTGATAGAGAATCAGTTATATGTTAATCTCACAAAGTGCCACTTCTAGATGGATCATCTTCATTTCATGGGTCACATCATCTCAAAGATAGGAGTATCAGTGGCCCCAGAGAAAGTGAGAGCAGTAGTTACCTAGGATCATCCCGATAACATCTTTTAGGTGTGGAGTTTTCTAGGGATAGCTAGTTACTATAAGCATTTCATACATGAATTCTCATGATTAGAAGCACTGATGATGGGCTTGACAAAGAATGGTGTGAAGTAGGTATGGTTAGATTCTTGATAGATATCCTTTCAAGAGCTAAAAGGGAGATTAACGTGAGCACCAATACTGATTTTTCTAGAGTCGGGTAGGACTAACACTGTGTACTGCGACGCATCGGATATTGGGCTGGAAAAAGTTCTTAAGTAGGTGGATTGAGTTGTTGTGTATGGATCTCGACAGTTGAGGCCACATTAGATTAATTACTCGATGCATGATCTCAAGTTAGTTGTGGTTGTTCATGACTTGAGATGTTGGAGACATTACTTACTGGGAGAGTGTTTTATGGTGTACATGGATCACAAGATTCTCAAGTACATTTTTTACTCAGTGTGATCTAAATCATAGGCAGTGAAAGTGGGTGGAATACCTTAGTTATTTGAATTCAAGCTTGCCTACACACCTAGGAAAGGAAATGCAGTGGTCGATTCACTGAGTAGGAGGACTCAAATACATGTAGTGTAGTAGGCTAGTAGTGAGTGGAAACTGATTTCTTTATTCTCTAAGATGCATCTAGATGTGCACAATAGGCAAGGATAGAATTTTCTTACATCCTTAGTTGTTACCTCTACCATATTGGATAGATTGAAGATGAGGAAGCTATCGGATTCTGAAGGCCTAGTTATATAGAAGGGTATGTTAGGTGAGGACCCTCCTCCTAGTTGGACCAAAGGAGAGAATGAGGTTCTGCGGTTACAAGATTGTGTATGGGTTTCAGCAGACATGCATGGGGAGTTTATGCGGGTTTTTCATGCTTTAGTTTGGGAAGTGCACCCTGGTGTCTCCAAGATGTATTGGGATTTACATCATTAGTACTTGTGGCTAGGTATGAATGGAGATGTAGCTATTTTTGTCATGAGATATTCCACCTGTTAGTAGGTGAAGGAGGAACCCCAAAGACCAGCAGGACTTTTGCATAAGCTACCCATTCTTGAGTGGAAATGGAGTGTTGTTGAGATGGATTTCATGATGGGTTTACCAAGGTTTTCCTGAGGTAATGATTTAGTATGGGTTGTGGTTGACAGGATTAAAAAGGTTTCACATTTCTTGTTGATCAAGTAAACCTTTAATGTTGATGAGCTTGGGAGGTTGTACATCCGGGAGATTGTATGACTACATGGGGCCTAGTGCACTATCATTTTAGATAGAGATTCCTGCTTCATGCCTCATTTATGGAAGATTTTTCATAGGGCGTTGGGTACACAAGTTCACCTAAGCACAACATACCACCCTCAGACTGATGTCCAGTCAAATCATATAATACAGGTGCTTGAGGACATGCTTCGAACATGAATCCTGGATTTTGGGGGCTCTTGGGATAATCATATTCCCCTAGTTGAATTTGTCTATAATAATAGTTATCATGTGATGATAAAAATGGAACCTTATGGGGATTTATATGGTAGGCCATGCCTCTCTCCCCTATACTGGTTGGAGGCAGGTGAGGCAGCTTTACTAGGACCACGTCTCGTACTGGAGACTTCTGAGTAGGTCCAGTTGATTCAAAAGCGAATGGACACTACACGGTCTCATAATAAATCATACGCCAATCACCACAGATGACCTTTGGAGTTTGAGGTTAGGTATCAGGTTTTCTTTTGTGTTTCACCGAGGTTGGTACATAGACGAATTAGGAGACAGGGTAAGTTTTCACTAAGATACGTTGGTCCGTTTGAGATTATGGAGAGGTTTGGTCTAGTTGTCTATCAATTTTAGTTATATTAGAGGTATAGGTATATGCATGAAATCTTATTCATTTCTCAGTTGAGACGTTACATTTTGGACCCATCTCACACGTTTTAGCCCGAGGAAGTAGAGTTTCAGAAAGATGAATCCTTTGAGGAGAATCCTATTCGCATTGTGGATCGTATCACGAAGGTTCTTCGCAGTCGGTCTGTTCCTTTGGCATGGGTGTTATGGCAGCGCGACCGAGTGTGGGACAAGAATTAGGAGAGTGAGGCCGACATACAATCATATTGGCTAGAGTTGTTCATAGATATTTCTTCATCACCCTTGGAAAGGGAAATTCAGGGACAAATTTCTTTAAGGGGGAATTTTGTAAGAACCTGATTCTTCCTTTGAGGTACGGATCTATACCTTTCACTTTATACTTATGAAAATGGGGGGAAATAGTTCAAGGTCTGGCTACATGCCAGTTATACAACATGATTGGAAGTTACAAACCGTGTATTTCCAGGTACACACTGTGTAATTAGAATTACACGTCGTATATTGCCAGTACATGACCATGTAATGACCTATCCATGACTTGTACAGACATAGCGTATAGTCTCAAGTACACGCCATGTACTTTTTTTATTTGATTAAATTGGGTGGTAGCATCATTTTTTTGAAAACGGACAGAGGCTCTCTCGGGTTGACGAACAGGCAGCACCGAACGGGATTTTTCCTCCCGAATCTTCGTTCAAACTTCAATTCGATCGCCATTAGAGGAGTTTGAACTCAATCAGTAAGCCCTTGATTCCTCTTAAGATGTTCTTCATGATTTTGTATCTCGATGAAGTTATTTAAGGTTGATATTTTATCATCATTTTGTAGATCTATGTCATTCTAGATTGAATTGGAGTTTAAGGCTGGATGAGGAGAGTCGTACTACGACGAGGTAGGTGGTTTGTGCTTTTCGCTCAATGTCAAGTTGTTTATATGTGTATTAGTTATGTTATCCCATGTTTAGGGTGTAGAATTGAATAGAAATTAACCCTTTTTGTTTTCTAATGATGATTAGGTCATGAATTAAAGTAATTTAATCATGTTTGAGCTTGTTGGTTTGATTAAGGGCTACCCCGTGGGTGCATTTCCCTTATATGACCATTGTTTGGCCATTTTTCCTAGGATGCCTATGGGCATACCTTTTTTCACTTTGGGGGTTGTTTAAAATAAAATTGTTTAATTGAACGTTGCCCACATGATATGCCTTTTTTTTAATCCTTGTGATAGTCTAATTTACATGTTTTCTTGTTATACATAAACTTCCCATGTTAGTATATTTTTTTTAAGACTTGTAATTATTAGATTACATATTAGGATTGTGATATGAACTGCCCATGTGAGTATAATTGTTTAATCCTTGTGATAGTTTAATTCACTTGTTTCTTGTTTTTTATAATTCCCATGTGAGTTGTTATTATGTTAACCGTGTAATAGTGAAATTTACATGTGTTGTATTTTATGCTAAAATGTTGATATACTAAGCTCAACCCTATTGACAGCTATTCCTGAGGGAGAGGATTTTTTATGCATGTGGGTGATGATTTTTATTCCTATGGGAAATGATTTGTTATGCCTGTGAGTAAGGATTGGTTATGCCTGTGGGCAGGGTTTTTCTATGCCTGTGGGCGAGATGTTGAATTGGATATTGAAATGGAATGGATTATGACACGACTGCCATGCCAAATCACAAGCTTGGATTTGGTCTTCACTTTATTTATTTAGATAGACTTCTGAGGTATCTGTTGATCATTGTTTATATGGGGGATTAATGGGCTTTGGCCGGATCCCGAGACTTATATAATTCAATGTAATTGAATGGTTGAACTGAACATAATGAATGAAAATGAAAAAAAAGACTTGTAGGATTGTTTACTTTTGAGTACTTCCTAGTTTACTAGGTTTTTTTTCCCTTTTTGTACACTAGTTATTGCATATACTCACTGACAGATAGGCATAGACCTTGGGTGGTTGCCTACTGGGATTTATTTCTCACACCCTATTTGGGTCATGATTTTGGGCCCAAATAGATTATATTTTTGAAGGTGTTGATAAGTGTAAGTGCCCTTCTACTGGTACTTGAGATGCTATTTAGGAGTTGGAGAGAATGGGGCAGAGCTGAGGCTTATGATGCTTCTTAGTTTCCTTTATTTATTTTTCTTTTGGAACATATATTTTGGATTCTTGTAGTGTAACTATTTGGCTATTTTCTTAGAATATAATATGATGCATCATCTTTTGTATGGAATGATTCTTAGTTATTTACCTTATCAGTCTTATGCTATTTATTCCATATGTATGTTGTTTAATGCTTCTTTTATTGTATTATTATTTATTCTGTTGTCTTACACTCTTCCAATGAGGGCATAGTTTCCCCACTGTCACACCCTAGGCCCTCGCTGATAGTCGACGACCTTTGGTGTTGGGAAAATGTGCTTGAGACTGTGTGACCAATCGGGTATGGGGAACCAGTTGAGTGGCATCTAGATCTGGGAAATTACACGAGCACCATCCTTCCAAGAAGAGGAATATCCAGAGGTAGGGAAAGGAAAAGGAGGCAGTGTGTTTTTTTTTCATGTGGCAAGCAAGGCCACTGGAAGAAGAACTACACTCATAAGAAAAGGGAATCTAAAGGTGTGTTTGTTATTGAGTTTAATCTTTCAATATATACACATTGGGTATTAGATACAGCTTGTGGTGCTCGCATCTATATCCAAATATAGGAACCAAGTTGATTCTGAAATATTGTTAAAGGAGATGTGGATTTACAAGCTGCCAATGGTAAGAGTTTGGCTTCTCTATCCATTGGTGCCTACCACCTTTCATTTCCAACGATAATTATATTGGTTTTAATGGATTGTTATTATGAACCAACTATTTCAAAGAACATAATTTTTGTAACATGCCAAGATATAGATGGTTTTATTTTCAAGTTCAAGAATAAAATTTGTTTCTTTTATGAAGAAAACATATGTTATGGTACGGAGCATTTAAATAAAAGTCTTCATGTATTAAATTAAAAAAACCAAGTATTGAAAAAATATAATGAATCATGTTTACATGAATCATATAACACCAAGCTATAGCACCACCATCTTGGTCATGTAAACGAGAATAATTTGATAAATCTATATCAATATGGTTCTTCAAACACTTCTGAGCTAAAACCACTTGAAATATGTCAAGCTTGTTTATAAGGAAAAATGACCAAACCTTCATTCGTTGGATAGGGTTAAATATCCATAAAGATTCTAGGATTGGTACACACTGATGTGTGTGGACCATTTATATTAGAATCTAGTGGTGGGTATTCATACTCTATAACTTTTACTAATGGATTGAGTAGATTTGGCTATATATACTTGATAAGGTATAAGTCTGTGTCCTTTAATAAATTAAAAGAATTCAAGAATGAAGTAGATAATCAACATGGAAAGAAGATAAAGAAGCTTCAATTGGATCAAGGTGCTAAATATATTAACCAAGAGTTTGTCAATTTTTTATGGGGGTTTGGGAATTTATCTCAACTCACCCCACCTTACACACCCTAGTGGAATGGTGTTAGTGAAAGGAGGAACTATAACTTATTAGACATGGTAATTTCGGGGATGATTTATGCATATATTTCATTATCCTTTTGGTTTTATGAATTAAAATTGTGTCATATACATTAAATTGAGTGCTAACTAAAGAGGAAAATGGAATTCCATTTGAGTTATGGAGTAAAAAGAAACTCTTTTTTCACATGTATGGGGTTGTGAAGTATTTGTTAAGTCATTATCAAGAAAAAAACTAGAACCTCAAGACAAAAATTGTATCTTTATAGGGTATCCTAAGGAAACAAATGGATACTATCTATACAAACCCTTAGAAAAGAAAGTGATTATAGCTAGAAAATCCATATTTATTGAGAGGGATCATATCCTGAAAAGGGATAGTGGGAGATAGATTGAATTTGGTGAACTTTATTCTCAAGGTACACAAGAGTTGGTAGAGGAAAAAATTCCACAAGTCCTCATGGAATAAGTAGTTCTTGAAACACAAGTACTACGTAGGAGCACTATAGAGGTAAGAGAACCAGAGAGGTATGGTTTTATAGTCATTAAAGATGGTGACTCGTTATTGATTGACAATGACGAACCTACACCCTACAAAAAGGTAGTAGATAGATTAAAATACGCAAGATGGAAAGAATCCATGAATTTTGTAATGGATTCCATTTATCAAAACCAAGTTTAGGTTCTGGTCAATGCACCAATTGATATAAATCCCATAGGGTTCAAATGGGTATTCAAGAGAAAATAGGAAATGGAAGGTAAATTAAATGCATATAAATAAAGGCTAGTGGATGAAGGGTTTAAGCAGCATCAAGAAATTGACTATGATAAAACCTTTTCACCAGTTTCCATGTTTAAATCCATAAGAATTATACTTTTTATAGTAGCTTACCATGACTATAAAATTTGGTAGACATAGGTCAAAATATCTTTCCTTAATGGGAACCTTTAGGAAGATTTTTATATAACACAACTAGAAGGGTTTGTGACTCCAGGTGATGCCAAAAATATTTGAAATTTATAGAGATACATTTATGGATTGAAGCAAGCATCTAGGTCATGGAAAATTTGATTCAATAAAGATATAAAATAATTTGGTTTCATTAATAAATAATGTGATCCATGTGTTTATAAGAGGTGTAGTGTAAATAAAGTTGTTATCCTAGTAGTATATGTTTATGACATATTACTTATTGGAAATTACATATCAATCTTATATTCTATTAATGATTGGTTGAATAAGTGTTTCTATATGAAGGACGTAGGTGAAGCAGCCTATATTCTAGGGATAAAGATTATTTATGATAGATCCAATAGGATGTTTGGACTAATTCAAAGTACATACATTGACCAGATACTGAAGATATTTAGTATGGAACAATCCAATATGGTATTGGTTCTAGTGTCACATGGTATACATATTTCTAAGAAAATGTGTCCTCAGGCACAACATGAGAAAGATAGAATGAGTTGATCCCATATGCTCTAGTGATAGGATTGATCATGTATGCCATGTTATATACTAGACTTGATGTTTCCTATGAATTGATCATGGTAGGAAGATATCAAGAAAATCTAGGAGAACAACATTGGTCTGCTATTAAGGTTATACTCAAGTATCTGAGAAAAACTAAGGGTATATTACTGGTGTATGGAGGTTATGAGTAGTTAGTCATCAAGGGTTATACTGATGCTAGTTTTCAAACAGATCGGAATGATGTGAAGTCATATTTAGGATATGTTTTTGTCTCAATGGAGGAGTTGTGAGCTAGAAGAGTTCAAGGTATCCAATTGTTGTTGATTCTACGGTGGGGTCTGAGTATATAGTGGATTATGATCCAAATATGGAATCCATTTTGATACAAAACTTTTTCTAGGATCTTTATGTGGTGCCAATTAGTAAAGAATCTATCACATTGTATTGTGATAATACTACACCAATGGATCTTACAAAGGATCCAAGGTCACACCAATGGACAAAGCATATAATCCGGAAGTATCACCTCTCGAGGGATTTTTATCAAAGGGGTGATGTTATAGTAATTACATTTCCTATAGAATAAAATGTGTTGGAGCCCTTGACTAAAGGACTCTATCAATAGAAGTATGAGTATATTGTGAGAGCTACCAGACTGAAGGTTGTTAGTAGTTGAAACTAGTGAAAGTGGGCATCTGTTGGAGTTGGTTCCCTAGAACTAACTTCTATATACTCTATGATAACCTATATTCATAGTTTTTAATATTATTAAAAACCTTATCACATCATGATTTTTCTTCTATGTAACATTGTATGTGATAATGTCCTAAGAGTAGTAGTCGCACTAAAAAGGTCATAGCAGTTCCATACTATGATGAGAACCCATAAGTTCCATGAAAATATTCTTAAATATATGTTTTATATCCAAATAAAATCATTTTAGGGACATAAATGATTTAGGATATCAAGGTAAGAGACTCATATGACATTGATGCATCTTACCATGGTGTACTCCTTTAGTAATATCCATTGTAGGATGTTATGATAATGAGACCTTCCAGTAGGAAATCCATATTTATATGGTTCATTGGATGTTCCTATCTATGGATGTGTGTATTAATCCATAGACTTTAATATTATTATTAATGAGTATTATAAGTCATGCACTTTTGATGTATTGATGAAAACTGTTATGACATATGTTCATGGAAAGGTAGGATATATTGTGTGCATCATGAGTAATATTGCATTAATGAATAATGCGATAAAGGATTTATCCCTTCTATTTTTTAATGGGAGTTGATATCTTAGGCCTTTTGATGGAAATGATATAGCCTAAATAAATCCATGTCCATGGTGTTTTATAGGCAAGTTCTATTTTAGGACATTCAAAGAAAGAGACATCAAGCACATAGGTTGATGGAACTAGCATGAAACTGGATCTATTAGAGATATCATGATAAAGAGATTATATTATACAGTGATCATTTTTATGAGGTATTATGTCATTTCAGCATTAACTTATTTCTCTATTGGTGTCTTTGTGTGTTTTTAGATGTTAACCTTGGACTTTATGTTGCTTTGCAAAATGCAACTAAAAAAGAGGCCAAGAGGGTCATACACTAAGTGTATCTAGAATCACAATTAAATAATATATTATTATTTATTATTTAAAACCTTGATTAAATATTATTCACATATGTGGTTTAATAATTATTCATGTTTTCTGGATCGCATATATTCTGTCACCAGTTATTCAAGAGAATATTATTTAATCAGAATAGTTAATAAATATTAATTTTCTATTTAGTGAATATGATATTTATTTATTTATTGGTGAATAATGTAGTGATATTTATTTATTAAATAAAGAGTCATTATTCAAGGCCTGATAAATATTGTGGAGAAATGGCGAGACATGTTTATATTTTTAGTGATAAATAATATATATTCAGTATTATTTTAATAAATAATATATAATTTTAATTTGTGAGTTTAGTACATGTTAAGTAATAATAATAATATTATTATTATTATAGACATGGGGTTATGTAGGGGTTAAAAAAATATTAAATGGCACTTGTATAATTATTTATTTATAACCCTATCGGTATATAAACCCAATTGTATTATTTTTCATGAGAACCAATTCATTTGTTTTGTTGTTCATAATGAATCTAAAAAATCCTCTCGAAGCCATAGAGAGATCCCTTCTCCAAGAATGCTCCCAAGAACGGATAGCGATATTCCTCTAACTTCCACTCTTGAGTCAATATAGATCAAATAGAATCCTTTAGAAGCAATTCTCAAGGTGATCAAAGGAGAATGACATAAGAGATGGGATCTATCATGCTAATGCCTGAGGATTTCTATGGTGACATTCTAATATTTTTGGATCATGTTTGGATCACTACTAGAGGGAATATACCCTTGATTCCTAAAACACGATGATAGTATGATGAAGATCCATTGTTAGATCCATCAATGAAGAAATAATTTCTCATAAGATAATTCTTTATTTGGTTAAATTAATTATAAATAATATGTGATGATCCTACACTTTGGTTCCAGTGTTTATCCATTTTATGTATTCTTTGACTCAAAATATATTGATCACGAAATTTATCATCATGTAAATCTCATATTTATCATTGATCATGACAAAAATAAATGTTGGGAATGACCCATCATACACTTCTACTATGCCTGAAACCTTCAAATATCTTTACCAGCAAAAACTTCTAAGAATGGTATAGGTGATTTTGCATTATACTACACCAATAATGGAAGTCATATGTGATTGATTCCCTAATTTTGAATCCACTATTTTTAGTGGTTAGTGATGATGAGTTACTTATTTATGATAAACACTTGTATGATTTATTTTATTTCTAGTGTTTAATTTTTTATTCTATATCCAATGAACTACATAAATTATATGAGACCACAAATGCATACACAATGCTCAATCATCTCCATGATCTTTATTAGGAGATAGAAATACAAGAATGATTTGAGATATCTAATAAACTCTTCATGTGAATTCTTAGATAAGGTGTACTTTCTAGACCTTTTGTAATCAATATGATTAACAAAATTCATCATCTAGAAATTCTAGGGTTTAAAATACCTGATGAATTGTGTGCTGATCTCATTATCACATCACTTCCTCAGAGATTCTCTAACTTTATTATTAATTTTCATATGGTCAATATAGATAATTCACTCCCATATGTCCTCACTTTAATTCATTAGACTAATAAGGAGCTAAATCTTGAAAAGTATTCTATTCATATAGTTAATAAGAGGAAAGTAAAGGAAAATATCATCAATACTAAGACTAAGTTTAAGGCTTCTATGAACCACCCTTCTAAGAAGAGGAAGATCAAAGGGTAAGTGAGGGAGCATAATTTTGTCTATTTCCACTGTGTATAGAAGGGACATTAAAAGAAAAACTACACATTGGGAAGGAATCAAAGTGATGCTTCAAGTATATTCATTATAAATTGTATCCTTTAAATTTCTAAGTTATAATTACTCATATCAATTTTTTTCTCACTTCCATTCCCATTAATTTCCTATCAGTTCTCAAGGTGATGAATGAATTACTAAGATACATTGAAAAAATCACGACTTCTTTCATTTGGGATGCCGACTTGGATGGTAGATTCCACTCGGCCTCGTGGGAAAGGATGTCCAAGGATATGGATGAAGTAAAAATCAACCTAATATGGGTATTTGGCATGATGCATAGTTTTTAATATAAGTTGGTGTGGGATATTATTGAAGTAAAAACTCTTTGGTCCAAGTTTGTTATGGGCGAGTATGGGAAGTATTTGGATGTGCTGAAGATAGGATTTTCTTTCTTATGGAAAATTATTCATCACCACATCCCCTTTAACTAGAATCGGGCACAATGGATTATTGGATGGGGAGAGATCAACTTATAGGATCACAACTGAATTGGAGTTTTGGTTGGCTTCCAAAGGTTCTCTAAACCAGAACTTACTTTCAAACAAGTGATTAACCATCCTTATTTCATCCATGCCATCTTAAACTAGGAGAAATGTGACCCCTTCAATATGATCATGATGACAGATGATGAAGAAAAATGTGCATTCATAGGATCGCCATTGGAAACTTTCTTTATTAAGAAATGTCATGATTTGTTTCATGTATATCACATATTTGATGGAAAGGGTGATCATATTTGGTGTATGGAAATCCCTATGAAGCATAATTTCTTAATTTGAAAAATATTCAATCATGTTATATCCACAGACAAGGAGGTAAAATTTAAGGGGATCAATCTCTCTTCTAAATGCCTTTGATTTTGAATACCCAAACAGGAATAAGTCGTTCATCTTTTCTTTGAGGGGGAATGTTCCACTTTAGTGTGTCAATCCTTTAATGAGTTCACAAATTCATCATACTAGGATATCACCAATGAAAACTTTCTCTAATTTTGGTTCCATGGCATGAAAAAAAATAACCATGGGATAAAGGCTCAGGATATCCTCCTAGTAGTTGGCTGATGGTGAATCTAGAATGCATGGAATAAGGCGTGCCTCGAAGTCCAACCCGAATAAAGAACATATTTGATCATCAGGACCAAGAGTATGGTAGTTAACATGTCCATGATTCTAAAACAATGGGAGAATTCCCCAACTCTAAGGAGTATCATAGGAAATATGAGTTCCCCTCACCCATATAGCTTCTACTCCAATAAGGCCAGTGGGTCTGATGAAACCCACCAAATAGTGGCCTCAAACTTAATGTTGATGTCTCTTTCAGTCTATGTGCTATGTAGTTGGAGGCATCATTTGAGACCCCAGAGGTTTAATTATAACAGCCTTCAATATGTACCATGGAAGTAGTGACTCCCTACTAGTTGATACATGTGTTATGCTAGATGATATTGAGTTCTATAGAACAAACAATATTTTGTTGAACATGGTTGAAACAGTCACTATAATCATACACAACTCTCTACAATGTAAAATTCACATTCCATGATCTGTTTCATGTCATATTAAAAGATACAAGAACCTCATCAATAAACAGATGTGGTTGCTTCACATGTGGTGTGAGGGGAATAAAGATGTTGATTTTATCACTTCAAGGGCTACCCAAGATGGTAGGTTTACTTTATTTTCAAGTATGGGCCCCCCCCCAGCTATGTGGATCTTATTAGAAGAGATTCTCTTGGATTTCATTACTTTTGACCCCCTATTATCCCCTAGACCCTTTGTATTTGGATATGTCATTGCTATTGTATTTTAATAAAATTATTAATTTTGGTGTGGTGTGTTATTGTATTTGGAAAGGTTGTGTGGGGTGATGTGTATTTTCAAGATGTAAATGGTGTTAAGTTGGAAGAACTGTCTATTGGTAACTACCACCTCACATTGTTGTAATGAATGATATTGATTCTTCATAATTGTTACAATGTGATGGGAAATAACAAAAACATTATTTTTTTATCTAAATTAGATATGGAAACTTTTATTTTCATGTTTTTAAATGAAATTTGATTCTTTTATAAAGAAATCATGTGTTATAGTAACATTTATTTACATGATGGCAATTATGTATTAGATTATGAGAACCATGTTTTGGAAATAGATAACAAATATGGATCACATGACTCATACCACAGCCAGATATGGCATCATTGTTTAGGTCATGTAAATGAGAAACAAATGAATAAGTTACATAAATATGGTTATTTAGATTCATTCAAACTAAAACCACTTGATATTTTTCAATCATATTTACATGGTAAAATGACCAAAGCTCTATTCAATGGAAAAAAGTGAAAGGGACATAAAGCTTCAAGAGTTAGTTCATACTAATATGTGTGTACTATTCTAAGTTAAACCTAGGAGTGGGTACTCATACTTAATAACTTTTACCAATGAGTTTAGTTGGTATGGATATATCTACTAATTATATACAAGTTATAATTCTTTGAGAAATTCAGAGAATTAAAGAATGAGACTAAGAACCTTATTGGTAATACAATTAAAAAAATACACTCAAACCTTGGTGGATAATATTTTAAACAATAATTCATTGACTATTTATGTGAGTATGAGATTTTTTCCTAACTCACTCCTCCTTATACAACCCTGTGGAATGGTATAAGTGAAAGGATGGATTGCATCTTTTTAGACATTGTGAGGTCAATGATGAGTCATGAAAATATTTCATTATCATTTTAGGGATACTCATTATAGATGGAAGTTAACATAATAAATCAAGTACCAACTAAAGCAGCATATGGTATATCATACAAATTATGGATTGGAAAGGAACTCATGATGTCAAACTTACATGTGCAGGGATACGAAGCATTTGTTAAGTATTCTTCAGAAAACAAACTTTTACTCCAAGTCTTAAAGTGTATCTTAATAGGATACCCCAAGGAAAAAAGGGGATATTAACTATATGATACATCAGATAAAAAGGAAATAGTAGCAAGACATACTATGTTCCTTGATAGGGAGAACATATCTAAAATATATAGTGGAAGTGAGATAAACTTTGATGAAGTACAATATTAGGATACAAAGGAGTTGGTATAGGAATAAGTTCCACAAATCCCTATATAAGAAACTATTCCAAAGATAAAAGTACTAAATAGGATTAAAAAAGAAGTTAGAGAACTTGAATGATATGGTTTTCTATTCACTAAGTATGGTGACTCATTATTAGTCGATAACAATAATCCTATAACCTAAAAGGAAGCAATAAGTGGCATAGATACTTCAAAACGATAAGAAGCAATGAATTTAGAAATAGATTCCATATACCAAAACCAAGTCTATATTTAAATGGATCCTTAGGTTCTTATAAAGTCCATTGGTTCTAAATGGGTATTCAAGAAGAAACTAGACATGTATGGTCATGTAAGTACCTATAAATCACAACTAGTTTAAAAAGGGTATAAACAAAATCAAGGGATAGACTATGATGAAGCCTTTTTACCAGTCATCATAATTAAATACATCATAATTATACTTAATATAATAGTATACCATTAGTATGGGGTTTGGAAAATGGATTTCAAAATATCTTTCCTTAAAAGGAACCTTCAGGAATATATCTATATGACATATCCAAAAGGTTTTGTGACTCTAGATAATTATTAATAAGGTATAAAAGTTTTAGAGATCCATATATGGATTAAAGTAAGAATTTGGGTCATATAACATTCATTTTGATGAATCCATAACAAAATTTGGTTTCATAAGAAACAAATGTGATCCTTTTTTTATAAATGGTTTAGTGGAAGTGCAATTATTTTCTTAATATTATTTTTTATGCCATTTTACTGAAATAAAAACAATATACCAATATTATAGACCATTAATAAAAGGTTAAATACATGCTTCTCCATGAAATACTTAGGTGAAGTATCATATTTTATTGGTATCAAGATCCATTGTGATAGATCCAAGAGACTAATCAGTCTAATTCAAGGTACATATATTAACAAGATGCTGAGGAGATTTAGTATGGAATAATCTCATAGGGTATTATTTCCTATGTCATAAGGTATTCATCTTTCCAAGAAAATGTTCCCTCAAACACATGATGAGAGATGGAGAATTGAAAGGATTCTATATGCATAAACAATTGGTTCGATCAAGTGTGTCATGTTGTGTACCAAGCTAGATGTTATTTATGCTTTAAGTATAGTAGGTAGATATCAGGAAGATCTAGGATACCACTATTAAATGGCTGTCAAACTATAATTAAGTATCTAAAGAAAACTAAGGATGTGTTTCTGGTATATAGAATATATTAAGCACTAGTGATAAGGGTATATTCATATGATAGTTTCCAAATAGGTCAACACAATTTGAAGTTGCAGTCAGGATACATCTTAACCATCAATAGAATATTTTTAGTCTATAAGAGCTCAGAGAATGTAGTGGTAGGTGATTCTATAGCATAGTCAGAGTATATTTCAGCTTCTAATGCATCTAAAGAAGTAGTATGAATATGAAATTTCATCCAAGAGATGGATGTAGTTCCTAGAAGTAAAGAGATTATAACAATTTACTATGGTAATACTACAGTAGCGGCCCTCACCAAAGAACCAAGGTTAGATCAGCGGACAAAGTGCATACTCTAAAAGTATCATCTCTTGAGGGATTTTTCATAGATAGGTGGAGTTGCAGTGAGAAGTATTTCCATATAAGTCAATTTAGTGGAACCTTTAATAAGACCCTTATATCAGAAGAAACATGATATTTATGTGAGAGATAGTGGACTAAAAGTCATTAACATTTGGAACTAGGCTAAGTGGAAGTTTTTTGGAATTTGTGTCCTATAACCAATTGTTTTTACTTTATATTGTTTGTTATATCCAAAGAAGTGAATACTAAATATATCGTATCATATATTGATATTAATTGCATATTATTTTAATGTGATAATGTCCTAGGGTATTATTCTCATCAAAATAGGTCATAGTAGTTCCCCGCTATGATGAGAACCTTTAGATGCTATGATGATATTTATTAAATATTTTTTATTATGGATAGGATGATGAATTATGTGATGAATCAAACCCTATGACACTTAATAGGTGCCCTGATCTTGGTGGGCTATAAGTCCTCAAGTGCATCTCCCCAAATACTAGAGGCTGCCAACTAGTAGTGAGGGCCTAGGGTGTGTCTATGGGGAGACTATGCCCTCATTATCAGAGTGTAGAATAGTGGGTAAATAATAATCGAGGTAAATAGTGGAATCAATATAAGTAAATAGCAAAAGAAAAATAAAGTAATAGATATAAAATTATAATAATAACTAAATCAACTAGAATAACTGATGATGATATTTCATGTCACTAGAAAACTGGAAAACATGGATACAAGACAATGGGCATAACATGTTCCACAAAAGTATAAAGGAAATCAAAAGACTATCACAAGAATCCTGAGCTCTGGCTCAGTCATCTGTTATCAAGCTCCATCCTAAATAGAAACCAATCAAGTGTTCAAATTCATATGCTTACCTTTATCAATACCTACATTCATGTAATCTTCCCTAGGTACCAAATGACACTTGGAGAGGGTGTGAGATAAATCTCAGTGGGCCACCACCAATAATGTCTATAACATTCAGCCTCTATAATAGAAATGTAATATAACACCAAACTTAGGCTTGTATAAATATCCTCCTCTAGTATTATCTTCTAATTTGTCTTGGAAAGGAGTAGATTTGAGAAAAAAGTAAAATGATCACACCTTGATAACTAGGTCGAGAGAAAAAGAGAAGAAGAATGACTCAAAAGGAATCGAGTACTTACCATTGTATATCCAACGTGATGAACAGAAGCTTAAACAGATCCCAGATGAAGGATGTCTCTTGATATATAGCTTAGGCTTTAAAAAATATCCAAAATGAGAGAAAATGGAGTTCATCCTACCGGAAAATTGTATAGGAGGAAGGAGGAGGTTAAATTAGATCATTAAGGATAAAATGGTAGAATTACCCAAAATTTAGCCTATGCTGGTTTTTTCACATGGTTTGTCAAACCGTGCACAAACCATGCATGGGTACCTAAATAAAGGGGTGTATCTCATGGTTATGTTGCATGGTTAGGGAAACCGTGTGCCAACCGTGTGATATGGATCTGCTCGAAAATGCATACCATCCACACAGTTAGATATTACCATGCACCCTACCATCACGGTTTACTCTAATTATGTGACATGGCCATTTTTTCCAAAAAGATGGGTTTTGGGCTCGCAACAAGCCTCAGACACCCTCAATACCTTCACTAACCCAACAAGAATCCATATTAGGTCTAAAATAAAGAATTAAACTGAAATTTAAAGGATCCATACCTAATTGAAAAAACAGGTTCCTATAGTCAACCAACCTTAAAGGAACTTGTCCCCGAGTTTGCCTTCCAAGGGTGGTGAAACACTATCTAAGAACAACTTTGGCCACTGGTCACGTACATCGGCCTCCCGCCCCCAAGTCTCATCCTGCATGCGGTCATGCTTCCATAGCACCCATACAAGAGGGACATACCGGCCTTGGAGAACCTTCATGATCTGATCAATGATGTGTATTGGGTACTTCTCAAAGGTATCATTGGCATCTAACTCAACTTCCTCAGGATCAAAAGTATGAGATGCGTCGGCATGGTATTGGAGAAGCTATGAAACATGGAAGACGTCATGCATGGCACGGTACCTCTGAGGTAATAGCAACTGATAGGCTACCAACCAGACTCTCTCTAGAATTTCAAATAGACCCACATAATGATTCTATAGCTTACCTTTCTTCCATAACCATCTATTCCTTGTCCTGGGCGATAACCAAAGAAAAACATGATCCCCGGCCTTGAACTCTAGAGTTCGTTAATGACAATTGGCATATGATTTATGTATAGATTGAGAAGTAGTCATATGCTTTCTGATCAGCTAAAACTGTTTTGAAGTATCCTATATGATATGAGGACCTAGTAGGGATTCCTCACCTACCTCCAGCCAGCACAAGGGTGAATGGCATGATCTACCATATAAGGCCTCAAAATGAGACATCTAAATTGTCTCCTGAAAGCTGTTATTATGGGAGAACTCAATGAGAGGGATATGCTTCTCCCAAGAACCGCCAAAATCAAGGACACATGCTTAGATCATACCCTCTAGAACCTTTATTATTTGTTCTGATTTTCCATCAGTCTGAGAGTGAAAATATGTTCTTAGAATCACTTGTGTTCCCATAGCTTTCTGTAGGCCCTGCCAGAAACCGTGACATGAAATGAGCATCTCTATTTGAAATGACAGTACATGGGATGTAAAGACCTTTAAAATTCAAGGAAATTTTTTTTCTTAATTTTCTTTGGAATTTTACAAGAACACAGTTTCTGACGGCACCTGATTTCGAGGCCCGGTGTGCCCGGAATCATTTTCTGAAGTTTGGCTCAGGTACGTTCAGTGAACGAATGAGCGGGTTTTTCTAACTTTTGAACCGGTGCTCGGAATCGAATTCTGAGGGCACCGATGGAATCACAGCGCCGGTATTTTCTTAGAAATTCCATTTCCAGAGTTGCGTTTGCTCGGGTGTGGTTTTTAATTTTTGGGGTTAAGTTAAGAAATAAAATAAAGTGGTGCGACAACTTTATTTTATTTTACTTAAATCCACTTAAAGCCACTTAAACTAAGTTGAGCGGATAAGGTGGAACCCAAAATATCCTACCCACTTGGTAGGATATTTGTGAGGTGGGGCCCGCACAATCCCCACCATTTCTTTTTCTCTAAGTAACGCACCTGCGAAACCCCCTTTTAAATGAAAGTCAACCGGTGTGTTTTCTTAAATTCTTAATACCCCTATTAATTGGGCAGTTAAGTCGTTACCATTAATTCATCGAATTAATGGTTCGTTTCTTAACTTTGTTTTTCAAATTGTTGGCATAAGAATAAAATAAGACCAACACATGTTTTTCTTGCGGTGTCTTGTTGGGAGGATTTGGAGAAACTCTATCTTCATCCTCCTTCGCGAAGAACGTGAAGAACGCGAAGAACGCATCGTCACCGACAAAGAATGACGGCCTTCAACAAAAGGCGACGAAGAATGTTGAACCCTCAGAGATCGACGACGCGATGCCATGTACCGCGACGCCGACAATTCTCCTTCCCTAACGTTCTTCCGCGACGTTCCTTCCCCGCGACACTCTTCAATCAACAATCGATTGAGGTAGGGGATTGCGGTTCTTTTATTTTTCCTTTTTGGATTATATCCTCAACATGGGTTTAATTGGTACAATTAAATCTATGTGTTTTTAACCCTCGGAGATCGTCGACGCGACGCCGTGTACCGCGACAACAGCGATGCCCCTTCCGTGACGCGACGATCCTCTTCTTTCGTGACGGTCAATTCCACGACGAACCCACGTTCGACGACAACGTTAAGTTAGGGGTTTGATTCATTTAAATCTTTGTGATTTATACCCGCGGCATATGATTAAATATTTGTTGTGAGGTTTTTTTAAAACCGCTAACGTGGTGGGTGCGGACCAACGAACAAGTCTGAACCCACCGTCCCTTTCGTTCTTGGTGTGTGAAACGGCGGATTTTAACCAAACAATCCGCACGGGCGATGTGAGGTCCTCGCAGTGGAGGATGGACCCCGGGAGGGCTTTTGGCAAAGATGGCATGGAATTCCGACCACCGGAACTCGTCCGGTGGTCCGCGGAGCAGCCTGCCGGCACGCCTCGCCGGCACGGCGGCGCCGGCGGCAGGTGACGGTGGCGCCGGGCGCGCCGCCAAAAGGAGCCGTCGCGGCTGAAGCCGCGGCCGCAGCACGCGGTCCTGCGACAGCGCGGGACCGGAGGGGGGACGGGACGCGGCAGCCAGCCGCATCCGCTGGCAAGGGCGGCCCCACGCGGGGCCGCGGTTCCATCACGCGGGGGCAGCACGCCCCTCGCTCCGCTCGGCCGTAAACGGCCGAGCCGACCCACCGACCGGGCCGGGTCATGCCATCCGGGTCGGGTTGACCCGGTTCGGGCCGACCCAGGGGGGTTGGGCCGGGTCGGTCCGGGCCCAGACCCCCCGTTTTCAGACCTTTTCGGTCTTTTTCTCATAACTTGAGCTATGGGCCTCCGATCGACGCACCGTCAATGGTGATGTGATCCTTGGATCGAGACGGTCGTTTAGGTATATCGCACTCAAGGTTTCGGAGTACTTTGGGTTTGGCCAGGTTGGTTCGTACACGAAACCAATCGGGACCTCGGAGAGGAAACGCTCGTAACTTGAGCTTCGGACGTCCGATTGACGTGCCATCGACTTTGTTGGATTCCTCTTAGTGAGACGGATATTTTGGCTTACTCCGCCCAAGGTTTGGATGTAGGTGGAGTATGGTCGTGTTGGTTTTGACTTAAAAACCAACCGGGCCCCTGGGACGAAAAAGCCAATAACTTCCAGACCGGGCATCCGATTGATGCGCCGTCTGTGACGCTGAGTTCCTGTAGATGATACGGAAATTTTGGATACATCAACTCCAGGCTTTGTGTTAGTTTATGTATCAGCCTCTCGGCTCGTGGAGCGGACCCTCCCGAACGAGCTTGCTGTGTGCGGGAACCCTAGAGCTGGCTGCGTTGCGACTGCGACAACGACGACGACTGTACAGAGATCCTCAGTGGATTCGACGGCGACGACTACAGCACTCAGCGATCCTACGTGGATCAGTGCTACAGATCTTGTGTGGGTCTGATCCTGTGTGGGTCAGCGCTCAGCGGTCCTGTGTGGGCCAGCGCTTACAGATCCTGTGTGGGTCCGATCCTATGTGGGTCTTTGCGGGGGTTAGTTACCTATCGATCCTATGTGGGTCAGATCCTTTGTGGGTCATTGCAGGGGTTAGTTACCTATCAATCCTGTGTGGGTCAGATCCTTTGTGGGTCATGCGGGGGTTAGTTACCTATCGATCCTTTGTGGGTCAGATCCTTTGTGGGTCATTGCGGGGGTTAGTACCTTTCGATCGTTTGTGGGTCCGACGGCTTAGATGAATCAGTGGATATATCTGATCATCTCTATCGTCATACAAAGAAGTATACCTGTGTGAGATGAATCATGTTTTGCTTTCCTATGTGGATTGTGTTATGCTATCCTGTTTGGATTTACGTTTTGCTTTCCTGTGTGGACTGGGTTGTACTTGGGCTCGGATGTTGGAGCCGAACGAGAATTGATGACCTAGGTATATGTATGGGCATATACCTAAGCAGTTTCGGATGTTACTTCGTGATTGTATCTTTCCTTTGTGGATTATCCTTTGTGGATTCTGGGAGACCTTCAGGGGTCTCGGGGTCCCTACTGAGTAGCTTATACTCACCCCTGCATGGGCTATGCCCGCACTACGTTGTGTTGGTTGCAGATGACGGGCAGCGCTGATCGTGGTTGAGGCTTGCGGAGCAGGACGGTACCTGGAGGTGGACTATTGGGCGGGACATTCTCGGAGTGGTCGGCTGGACCCGAGGAGTTGTGGAGGCTATATGTACTCACCCTTCAGGTGGGATTTCCAGTGGACAGCTCGACGTTGCGGCTTTACTTTTTAGTTACTTTTTCCCCTTCTAGTTGTACTTTACTTTCAGTTTGGGTTTGTATACTGGCCCACTTACTTTTCCGCACTTACTGTTTTACTCAGTTTTACTTAGTGTTTACTTCTACTGCTTGCTTGCTCTGTGGTGTTTGTTTACTTTACAAAGGCAATGCCTTCCCTTTTAACCGGGATTTACGCCTTGGTGCTAGTCTCCAGCCCCTGGCCTATGGAAGGCGGGCTTGGGGTAGTCACGGCTCGGGCCCTGAGGATGGGTCGTGACATGGGACCCCATGTAGTCATATGATCTCATAGACTTACAGCCTTCCCATCTCATCAATTGAGAAAGTCTCCCGGATAGGAATGAATTGATCCACTTTCATCAGTCTATCAATGACAACCCATATAGCATATCTACCTTTAAGAAACCTAGGTAACCTGACTATAAAGTCCACGAAAACATCTTCCCATTTCCATTCTAGGATTGGAAGTGTCTATAATAAGCCTACAGGTCTCTGGTGATTTTCCTTCACCTACTAACATGTGGAACACCTAGTGATGAAGCTTGTTATCTAATGTTTCATCCCAGGCCACCAATAGTGGCTTCGCATATCTCAATACATCTTGGAGATACCTCGATGAACTACCCACTAAGAAAAATAGGACTCTTTAATCAACTCCTCTCTCATATCTGTAGGAACCCAGACACGTCCATGAATACATAGGATGTCATCTCTATCCACAGACCAATCCATAGGCTAGCTATCTCCTAATATACTCTCATAGAGAACCAAGCCCTAGGGATCTAAAAATTGTATACCCTTTACCTTATCAAGGAGAGTAGAGGTGACTGTTAAGGATGAGAGGTAAGACTGCTTGTGACTTTCATGAAACTCAAGATGCATCTTAGAGAAGAGGTCTATTAATTTCCATTCATAACTGGCTTCTCATATGGAATGTGATTTATTTTTCTGACTCAGTGCTTGTGCAACCACATTGCCCTTCCCAGGCATATAGGTAAGCTCAAAATCAAAATATTTTAGATATTCAACCCATCTCTATGGTTTAAGGTTCAAGTCATGTTGAGTAAATATATATTTGAGGCTCTTGTGTTCCGTATACACTACAAATAAATCACCCAAAAGATAGTGTCTCCATCAACGTAAGTTATGGGCAATTGATGATAAATCAAGGTCTTGCATCAGGTAATTTCTCTCATGAGGCCTAAAATATCGAGATCCATGCATAATGAATCTGTCCTCTTGCAACAACACTACCCCTAGGCCACTGCCAGATACATTATAAAAGATGATATAACATCCACTAGGCTCCGACGGGATCAGAATAAATGTCGAGATGAACCTCCCTTTTATCTCCCGAAAGGATTTCTCACATGCTTCTGACCATAAGAACTTAGCTCCCTTCTTTTTAAGGATGTTAAGAGGTGAAGTAAGGCATGATATGTCCTATATGAAATCCCTGTAATATCCGGTCATCCTTAAGAAACTCTGTATATAAAATAAATTCCTAGGTTGCTTATAGAAAACTACAATACTAACCTTTTCAAGGTTAATAGATACACCTAATTCTAATATAATATGACCCAAGAAGTGAACTTTTTCAATCTAGAAGTGTAACTTAGAATGCTTGGTGTAAAGCTGATGCTCTCTTAGTGTACTCAGAATGATCTCAAGGTGTTTTTCATGGTTTTTATGAGTGTGAAAATACACCAAGATTTTATCCACAAAGACTATGACAAAAGAATCCAAATAGAGGTGGAACACACTATTCATAAGATCCATAAAAATGATGGGCATGTCCGTAAGACCAAATGACATAACTAGGTACTCATATAGACCATACCTACTATGGAAAGTTTTACGTGGTATGTCTGACAGCCTAACTCACACCTGATGATAAATCGATCTTAGGTCAGTCTTAGAGAAGATTCTTGCTCCTCAGAGATAGTGGAATGGATCATCTATTAAAGGTAGTGGATACCAGTACTTGACCGTAAGTTGGTTCAACCATCTATAATCCACACATAGAGGTAAGGTTCCATCCACCTTCTTGGATAAAAGTATGGGTGAACCCCAGAAGTATGTATTGGGACTTATAAATCCCTTGGACTTTAAATCCTCTAACTACCACTTAAAATCCTAGAGCTCAGTAGGTTCCATCCTATATTGGAGAACGGACATTAGAGATTCTCTTAGAATTAGCTCAATCGTAATCTCTACCTCTTATGTGGAGGTAAGCCAGCAAAGTCATCAGGAAATGCATCCCTGAAACAATCCACTACTGGAGGGAAATCATCTTGATGTAAGCCCTGATATTCAATGAAGAGATTGGCGATCTAGGTGATCACTCCACCTATCCCATGATTCTTTGGTTCAGCTCTACCAGTCTGGATATCCCACTCACCCTTATGTTGATAAATGCTACCCTATGATGATATAAATGATACCCATCAGTGATATTAGTATACAAAATCATGATACTTAACCAATTGCTCCATCCTAAGAATGAAATCAAATCCCTTAATTTTAATAACGAAGATGTTCTATAAGAAAGGGTAATTGCCTAACATAAGGGGATAGTCCCTGCACTAGCATATTCCCTCTAACCATATCCCTAATGATGTATCTAGGGTAATTACACCACAGAAATGCTATATCTCAAGTCTGAGACTTTCCATAATAAATATAGAGATAAAAGAGTTTGAAACACCTGTATCAAATAAAGTAGATACTATAGTTGATTCCACTAGAATAGTACCTCGTACTATAGATGATCCTACAACCTGATACTTGGGTATTGACTATAGAGCATGCAAATGGATTAACCCATAGCCCTATATAATATTTGGACTACCATGATCAAAATTGATTTGTTGGAGCTACCGGTGTTTAGGGGTTTGGATACCATGGCCACGACCTCCTCGGCTAGACCTTTCAGTGTTATTCTAAATCCCCACCTAACGTAGAGTAAAAGAACCTGATCTTGAATGTGGAGTTGGCGCTGATCCTTTTCCACTTGAATATAGTGGAAATTTCCTATATAAATGTTGAATATTCCCCATACAGCTGCAATACCAACACTCCATTGGGTCTCTATCACAATGAGGCTTCAGGTTCGCCCATTGTCCACACTGATGACACACCCTGGAGATACCAATGCAGATACTCTAGTTATCACTGCCCTAACAAGAAATCTTGAGGGAACTTTTCATACCATCGAGAGAACTAATGGACTTCCATGAAAATGATCCTATATTCCTGGTTCTATTTACATATATTAGGTTATGCTCAGTGATAAGATATTGATTAACAATTTTAGAAAAATTAGGTAGGTGAAATACATTCACTTGCATAAGAATGGTGTATTAAAGCCCATCCTCAAAAAGTCTAGCATGAAAAATATCATCATAGGCTAAAATCAGTGAAAATCATTATAACTCGGTGAAATGTGTTGAATAATCCATAACTGACATAGAACCTTGCTTGAGATGCATGAACTCTCTAGATCTATCAACTCTTAGTGTCTGAGGAAAGAACTGATCATAAAAAACAGTCTTGAATTTAGCCCATATCATATATTGGTGGAAATCATCATGGGAAACCACATCCCACCAATGATTGGAATAATCCCGAAGCATGTATGTAGAAAGCTTGACCCTCCACTCTAGAGGTGTTTCTAGATGCTTAAAGATAGACAGAATGGCCTCTATCCAAGACTCTGTAGCCTATGGACCACCATCTCCTAAGAAAGTAGGTGGATGTTGTTGTTGGAACTCGCAAGTCAGATCATCCATCATTGGTGAAAGTTATGGATCACCATGCATGGAATGCATCGGATGTAGGAAACTATCACAAACTTTCTCGTCAGTGACTAGATCAGGTACAATAGGTGGTGCCTCAAGTGGAACTCCTAGAGGTAAGACTGGTGGCTTAAGGCCCACTATGTATGGAGCATGGTTATCACCACCCTCCTGGCATAGGATATGAGGACGTCGTGGCATCATTGGTCTATAAATGCCAAGCACACACCTTAGAACAAGCTTTAAGTAGATAGATAGAAAAACTTATGGAAGCTAAACATAATAAAACTCACTAACCAAGGCATACTACCGCAAAATACCACTTATATGGATAGGTATTGGTAAGTTCTCAAGTATAAGTTTCATTTCATTTTTACATTAATTTACCAGGTTCACTCCTTTACCTTTAATAAACATTACAATTTGGGATAAGGATGTGCAACCATTTCATTTTTTATGTCATGTTTCATTTTATAATGGATATTCATTCCCATTGAATCAGTTCCCATACACCTTATCACTAAAAATGAAACCCATTTATTTATATCATAATGGATCGACTTGGTAAATTACTCATCACAACCCACAAGGGCCCATACACCTCATGAATTGAGATAGAAAATCAGTCAATCGCAACCAAGGAATATTACAAGCATAAGTTAACAATCACAACATCACTCAACAATCATAGGCATATCAAGCAATGAAAGTAGTGAAATACACCTATATGGCATGACAATATGCATGACATGTGAATTCTAGGTGCCTATATGATTCATGTAAAATAATCATTTACCTCATCTCATCAGGACAAGGATAAAATAAAATCTAAATTAGAATAATAATCAACAACACCACACATCATGTGCATCACCCAATGGTGAAATAATATCAAATGTAATAGGAAAAATAGAACAATAATTATATTTTATGTAACTTGGATTTTACCCCAAACTTGGGTTCATGATGCCTAAGAATGACTTATGACGAAGTCCCAAACATTCCTAATCTCTTGGCTATTGTCTTCAAATAGTAAATAAAGAAATGAAAACCCGCTCTGATACCACTTTGTAACGTCCTGGACCCGGATGCCACTTAATAGGTGCCCTGAGCCCGGTGGGCCACATGGCCTCAAGCGCATCTCCCTAAATGCCAAAAGCTACTGATTAGCAGCGATAGACTAGAGTGTGTATGTGGGGAGACTATTCCCACATTACCATAATGTAGCATAATGGATAAATAATAACATAGGTAAATAGCGGAAGTAATATAAGTAAACAATGGAAGTAGAATAAAGTAATAAATACACAAGGATAAAAATAACTAAATCAACTAGAATAAATGATGATGATATGTCATTTCACTAGAAAACTAGAAAACATGGATACAAGATAGTAGGCATAACATGTTCTACAAGAGTATAAAGGAAATCAAAAGACTATCCAAAGCATCCCGAGCTCTGGCTCAGTCATTTTCTATTAAGCTCCATCCTAAACAGTAAGAAATAAAGTGGTCAAAGTCATATACTTCCCTTTATCAACATTTGAATTCATGTAATCTACCCCAAGTAACAAACATCACCCAAAGAGGGTGTGAGATAAATCTCAGTGGCCACCACCAACGATGTTTATAACATCCAACCCGTGTAATGGAAATGTAATAGTGTGAAAGCATGCATATATAAAGTAAAGAAGTACAATGTAACTAAATACCCAAGTAACTAATTAATCCCTCAGCTAGTGTCTAAACATATAACCAATTAATTATTTGAGTGTTACCAGTTTATAAATGATTCAAACGTTAGCAATAGTGAAGGTTCTAATATGTAACAAGGAAAACTATAATGATATTAATGAATAAAGTTCCAAGGTAACAATCAAGGAAAAGTATAACTCAAGGGTATCCAAATTAGTAATTATTGTAGCATAGATAATGGTAAGAGTGTAATCCAAGAGCATAGTCCAATTCATTCCACAATAATATGCCTACTGATTCCAAGTAGTTCATCCAAGGTAAAAACAAGGCTAAGTAATGACTGGGCCTGATGGGCTTTAACCATGGAACCTACTTTTCAATGTTGGATCTAATGAGTGTATCCAAGGAATCTAGTAGTACTACATGAGGGATCCTACAGTGTAATACCAGGCATTCAATGCTAGATAGGTATCGGTTTCTAGGTGGGTCTCAACCTAGGAAAGTCGTATCCTTGAATTCAGAACAGGGTCCTCAAGTTATTAAGGCATTCCCTTGGTAATCCAAGGTGATTTTGAGTCAATACACTCATATTTTGATAATTAATTCATATATAATTCATAAGGTTAAAGACATTGCCTATCATTAGTGTGAAAATGCTAATTGATCATGCAACCATCTAATCAAGTCATGATTAATCAATAAGTCCATTTTGTTCAAGCCTTGTCTTTCATTAGTGTGACAAGTCCAAGTAGTATGCAACCATTCATTTAATCAATTTAAGGTATTTTAATAAGAAAGGTTCACTACTTTGCCTTATATAAATATGGTAAGGAGTGCTACAGATGTGCAACCTATTATTCGATTACATTTTAAAAGGGAAAGTCATATACTTAGTATACTTTCCAATTTCCATTTCACATATTTTTATTAATTGAAGAACTTACCATAGGTAGGTCAAGTGATGAGAATACATGATACTTTACATTATAAAATTTACAATATAAATCAATCCATTTAATATAGAAATGCTTACCCTTAGGAAGATCGAGCCAAGTCACACCCGAACGGTGGCTCAAACATGTCAAAACACTAAAATGATAATTATGGCATAACATCCTACATGGGGTGGATGGAGTTGTGGGAATAACCACTAATAAATAATCACATATTTGGAAAGATCATAACCATATGGTTCTAATGATTATAAGCATGGAATATAAATTCAATAAATGACACCTAATGAAGTCGGTGGGCCCCACATGACAATTCAAAGAATCAGTGAACTTGAGGGATGAGTTACATACCACCCACCTTAGGCTTGTATGACTATCCTCCTCTGGTATTAGCCTTTAATTTGGCTTGGAACAGAGTAGATCTGAGAAAAGAGTAAAACGCTCTCACCTCGATAACTAAGTTGAGATCAAAATAGATGAAGAATAGCTCAAACGGACTTGAGTACTTACCATTATGCATCCAACATGATGAATGGAAGGTCTAATGGATCCCAGATGAAGGATATCTCTTGATTCCTAGATTACTCCTTCAAAAAGCTCCAAAATGAGATAAAATGGAGTTCATCCCACTGGAAAATCGTATAGGGGGTAGGAGGAGGTTAAATTAGATCATTAATGGTAAAATGGTAAAATTACCCAAAATTTAGCCCCTACACAGTTTGTCTGAACAGTTTACCAAACCGTGCACAAACCATACATGAGTATCTAGATAAAGGGGTATATTGCATGGTTATGCCTTATGGTTAGGGAAACCGTGCGCCTATCATGCGATATGGCTCTACCCGAAAATGTAGACCATCTACATTGTTAGATCTAACTATGCGCCCTACCAGTATGGTTTACTCTAATAGTGTGACAGGGTCATTTTTCCCTAAAATATGGGTTTTGGGCTTAAAACAAGCCCTAGAAACCCTCAGGACCTTCACTAACCCAACAGGCATCCATATTAGGTCCAAAATAAAGAATTAGACTGAAATTTAAAGGATCCATATCTAAGTGAAAAACTGAGTTCTTTCAAATTATGATGAGGCGCGTAGTTTTTTGAATGTCACGTGTGAACGCTCATAAGAGGATGAGGGTTCATATCATAATGTTCACACTTATTGATCTCTATAATGCAAGATTATGAGGAAAACCCCGCCAATAGGAATTTTTCATGTTTGTGTGTTATTGGATATTCCTATATTTTAGCATGTGTAATGGTCCTAATAATTTAATATTATTATTAATACATATTGTGACTCATGTACTTAGATGTATTAATGAAACCCATAATGCACTATGTTCAATCTAAGTAGGATACATTGGGTATTTCAAATTGGTATGTTATTAATGAATTAGTTGAGGATGGATTTTTCCCTTCCTTTTATGGAAGTTAATATCCCATCCCTTTGATTGGAATGGAATCATTGAAATAAATTTCATAGCCATGGTGATGTAGACATGTTCATTCTAGACAATTAAAGAAATATATATCAATAATTAAGGTTGATGACACAAGTATGCAACCTTCTTTATGAGATATAGAGACAAAATGGATTGTATTACATAGTTCATGCACATATGTGGTTTTCAAAATTTCTATATTAACTTTTTCCTCTTGAGTTCCTTGACCCATTGCTAGATAGAAATATTGGACTTTAGGAAAGTCCACCTAATTCCCACAAGGAATAATCTTAGTGGGTTTCACACTAAGTGTTTTTATTGATCACAATTAAATTTTGTTTGAATATATTTATTGGAATAAATATTATTCTCAAGTCTGAGGAATAATTTTATTCAAGATTAATTTATTTAATAAATTAAATAAATATTTATTTGTAATTAAATTATTTAATTATGAAGATATAAAATGTTTATTTATTTTTTTATTTGTTTATTTATTGAATAAATATGTAATTAAATATTTTTTCAGGTGTTCAATAAATGTACATAAGGATAATAAGACCATGATGTGTTCTGAAGATAAATATTAATTTACAATACAGTAAAATAATATTTATCATTGCATCAGTTAGTGCACGCCATGAGAAAATAATAATATTATTATTATTATTACATGGAATGAGGTTATTTATGGGTTTAGTATATTATTAAAGGCCTATGTATAATTAAATAATATTTAAACCTATCCTATAACTATATAAATAGATTATTATGTCTATTGTGTTCGGGTTAATCAAAAATTATAGAATTTTTGTGTATAATTAAATATAGATCACTCTTTATCAAGACCGAATAATGCTCTAGAGTTTCTTCTCTCAATCCCAAGAGATTATCCTGCCTCCAACATCTTCTCAATAATGAGTGTAAGTATTATTATTCAACCCTAAAGGAATTGTCATAGTGATCAAGGAAAACACCATAATATGATCGATCTGTTATGATGGCACCCAAAAATCCATTAACATTTTTCAGAGATCAAAGGAGCATGTGTGGATCAATACTAAATGGATTCTACAATTAGATCCTATAAGAACATTATGGTATGATTAAAGGGTTTCAAATGATCAATATCTTAATTTAAGAAAGATATCAAGACTAGGGTAAACTTTTCTCTTGCCAAATTAAATTAATTTTAAATTTAACATGAGAGATCATATTAGTAATAGTGTGTTTATCAAGTTTCATAAAAAATAATTATTCATGGATCCCACACCGTGAACATCATGTAATATTCCTTTAATTGAAAAATTGTTAAATTAGTCTTATCCCTGATAAGCGCTTCTATTGCGTCTAGAAACTACAATATCAAAGTATTTAAAAGGTTTTTTTCATAATAAAATTTTTTATATTTGGATCCATGTTACCTATAGAAAACTTTATATCATTTTCAAGGTTTCATTATTAGATATTATTTTTAAAAGTAAATGTTTTCAAATTTTTTCACTTCATCATTTCAAAAGTTACTTTTGAAAGTGAAATATCATTTTGTATTTTACATCAATGTTAAAATTGTTTTCTAATAGATCTTTTAAGTTCTCATCTTCATTTTACTTTCCATATTAAAAAGGATTTAAACTCTTAGGATTTATGTTACATGATTTATTCTCTAATATATATATATATATATATAATTTGGGAGATTGAATGTGAGATGTCAAATAATTTGATTCTTAATCCCTTATTGGGAGATATCGTTTGAAGAATTCTTTTGTGGTGTTGTTTTTTATATATTCCAAAATCCTTTTAAGTTTACTTTGTTACACTGGGGATATTTTTTTTCAAACATCCACCTTATTTCACTATATGGCTTATGTAATTCCTTTATCTTTTGGAGTAATGATCCTTCATTGCCTTTTTCTTTCATAATCGTCTTTAGTTTATAAATTGAATTTTTTATCCCAATGTATTTCCTCTTTTAATACCTTATTTTTGATTCATTTTATGGAATCATGTTAACATAGGTTTCATGCATCAATTTATTGGGGAAATTATTTTCCTAACCATATACCATATACTTTATTATCCTAATTGAATGATATTTACCTAAAAAGTTACTTGAAATTATTGGATACCCATTTTCTTTCCATGAGTTCCTTATAATGTGTTATATGAACCAATTTTATTTCCATGGTTTCTTTATGATATGATTTTATATATAAAACATGTGTATAGTTAATCATTAAGTGATGGGTGGGCCCTATATATCCCTCTAATGCATTGGTAAATCTTTACATCACATGATATAATGGTGAAATAAGTAGTGATGATCAATTTGTTATGGGAAATAGGTTCTAATGTCTAATCCACTTTGGGAAATATGTGACTTAAGCATAATCCTCCAAGGAAAATAGGTGAGTGAAGCTTACTCCACTAAGGAAAATAGGTTGTCTTACCTAATCCACTATGTTATTATTTTTATGCTTATGGTTATGCCATATCTCCAAGTTTTTCTATATGATATGTCATGCTTTCATGCTTATTATTATTCTTATTTTACTCTCTCTCATGTATTGCAATTATTGGAATATATTTTCACACTCTTTTGATTCATATCCTATATTATGCCTATCTTTATTCCATGACTTATGAGTTTTTATCTATGCTTTACTGGGTATGATATTCTTATGTATCCTAATTATACCCATATGCTCATCCTATTCTATCTTATGATCTTTGATTATTATCACTTATGTTTACCCTTATTGAGCATTTCATTTCACCCTATTTTTATGTTTCCATTTTCCCAATGTTACGTCCCAGACCTGACTCACTCATAAGTAACTGAACCCAGTTAGCCACATGGCATCAAGTGTGCCTCCCTGTATTTCAGATGTTATCAATTAATAGTGAGGATCTATGATGTTATGGTGGGGAGACTATACCCTCTTTTATAAGAGTGGATCATAGTGGCGAATCAAATATAAATTAGAGAAATTATCATAATAAAACTGACAATCTATAATAATAAATAGATAACCTATAAAAAGTTAATAAAGAAACCATGCATGGACATGATATTTAATAAATATAAAGCAGTCAACATACATCATGTAATATATACAATAGGGATAAACAGACAAAAGAATAAATAAATAAAATGATCTAACTCCAGATGGAAACTTTAGTACATGCTTGAACCCCAAATCCCATGTTAATTCCTAGTCTATAAAGAGTGATAGCAAGAAGCACAATCCAAGATCCTGACCTGCAACCATGAGATATATCCAGGCACCAAATAGAGGCCTGAACATGGTGTGAGTAAAAGTCATTAGGACACCATTGATAGTGTCTAATACTATCTATTATGTGAATATTAAATGATCAGTGTGAATATATAACAAATAAGGCTGTGAAATTAATAGTAAAACATGTCAGCTCAGGTTCCTTGTGGGATACTCGGTAGACTTTACCTACTTCATCCTAATCCATAAAGTCCATAAGCATTTTAAATTTTACATATATACTTATAATCCTGTATACCAAGGCATGCATCCAAGGAATCCCACTATAATGATGATCATATAGGTCTCTAAAAGTTTCATGACATTAAAGATTTATCAATTAAGGTAGAATAAATACCAATTAGGCATAATATAATTCCATTTAACCTAAGAGACCATCCATGAAATTCTATATAAGGAATCCAAGTATCACCTAAGGTGTAATATAATTTCATTTAACCTATTATCCCTTTCAAGTAATTTTGTATAAGGAACCCATGTATCTCCCAATACACAACATCTTTTCATTTAACCTATGAGCTTATCCAAGGCATTCCATATAAAGAACCCAAGTATCACTCAAGGTGTAATATAACTTCATTTAACCCATGATCTTGTATAAGTAATTCCATATAAGGAACCCAAGTATCGCCCATGGTACAATGTCATTTCATTTAACCTATGATCACATCCAAGTAATTCCATATAAGGAACCCCAAGTCTTGTTCAAGTCGTAATATAACTTCATTTAACTTATGCTACCATATAAGGAATTCCATATAAGGAACTCAAGTATCAACCAAGGAATAATATCATTTCATTTAACCTATGTGCCCATCCAAGGAATTTCATATAAAGGGTATAAATATCACTCAGAATTCAATATAAAAGGTAGGCATGTTTCATTTAATAACTAAACATAGTCCATGATAAATGTCCATGAGAATTTATAATCATCAAGATTCAATTCATTACTCCATTTACAATTCCATGCAATTAATCCTATAAACCCATTCATTAGTAGTGAAAAGGGGTCCAGGTGACACGGTCTTACCATTCACATTTCATTTAATGCATTTTAACCATTCCAATAAAGAGATAAGTAAAACCACCTCAAGGGGTGTTCAATTTTTTTAGTTCATTTAACATCTCATTGTAATGATAAAAGAATCAAGGGATGGTATTCAACCATTTAACATTTCATTTATTTCAGAATACTTCACCTACTAACAAGAGGCATGATCATCACACCCAAGGGTGATTCATTACATAATAAGGAATAATCATATGATTCAACATAAAGAAATATTTATAAAATATTGATTTAATATAGGTAAAGTAAGTCTCTATGTCATTTATAAAATAAAAACATTTCATTAGCCATATCACTCACAATTAATGAAAGTCCAAGGAAGTATACATGCCCTATTGTAATTTGAAAGTGTGGAAGGTTGTCGCCTATCAACCTTTCAAGGTTCCAATGCTCTACTAATGTGTATAGCAGCACTTGGGTCGAATCCTCAGCGATGATACTTTTTAATAGTTGTTTGTTTTCAGTTGATTGTATTTTGACTAGGGGGTTTGTTTGCAGAGCTTAAATGAAGTGATTAATGGTTTGTGTTTGATTTAACAATTTTATAAATATTGGTGTGAGTTCATTATTAGGTATTTAATCTTGTGATATCCTTGAGCTTTGCTTTATATTGCATTTAAATTAACATCCACTTCACAAGATAACGTTGATTGGAATTCCTAAGTGTTAAGGATTTAATCAAAGAATTAACTTAACTAGGATTCTAATCTCAATCAGTAATTGATTGTGGTATTGTATTTATGGTTCCAATAATCTATGGAATCCATACGTTAAACAAAATATGTCATTAATCCATGACATGTTAATTCCAGCATACACAATGTTAAATTAAAGAATAGTCATCGAGAAAATACTCTCAATCACTTAACATAGCTAAATTTTAACTCACCACAATGGTATATTTACTCAGACATTAATATGATTATAAATCTGGTTTATTATTTTTATAATGATGAGATAATAAGAGAATAAAAGTAAAGTGATAATAAAAGAGTTGCGCATCGAACACACACACACAAACAGTGAAGGGAATTAAATACTGACTTTAGATTGAATGAGAAAGCATAATAAAGGAAGGGGATTAAACTATATTTAAAATATTTTAATAACATTAAAATTAAACTATATAAGGTGGATGAGAATAATAGATATTGAAGAATAAACTTTCATTAAAACAGAATTACAAAAAAAAAGACTTACAAGATTACAATAATGAAGAACACAAAAATAAATGAAAACAAAGAGAGGAGGAAATGTCTCTCGAGTGAAAAATTGAGTATAAAAGGTCATCACAATCCATTTTCAAGGATTTTTTCATTCCAATATATGATCCTCTCTTTTGAAATGACAACTCTTTTAATGTGAGGGGGGGATGTATTTATAGCCCAAGGAGGTGGATTTTTTGCATTCCAAATCTTCCCCTCCACGTTCATCTCTAATTTGGCCATCCATAAAGTTGAATATCGATCTAATATATCCTTCCGAGTTGTAGATATTGATTCTTAATGTCCTCCCTCAAAATTTGGCAGCCATTGGACTTTTGGATCCAAAGATATGACTATTTTACTAAACAGTTTGCACCTATCCATTTTTATCAACACTTTTTAGAAGGTTGAAATGTAAATAGGTTTTTGAATAGGAATATACCTTCAAATACAAATTATTTCTTCAAAAAATTAGGCCGTATATATCTCCTCTTTCACACTGAAAAATATCATCTTGATTTGATGACTAGATCATGAGAAATGTCATGAATAGTATTCGGATTTTAATTCCCATCCAAAATGGTGGGATGGATTTAAATTCATCAGTTGGTCCCCTTTTATTTGGATTTGGGCCTTGAATTTTTTATAAAAGATTAATTGAATTGTCCCCCGACCTTTTGAGGAGAATTAAAGGATTTTTACTTCTAGATTTAGCTCAATAATTCTATCTTCGTGGATTGTCCAGTTTCTTCATAGATTATTTAGGCATTTTTGTGTGGACCATATGACCCTCCAAATTGAATAATTGGTCCAAAATCCCTTCTAATGAAATGTTTTATATTGAATTAGGAATCCTAGAAAACAAAAATCATGCCATTTTGATAAGTAAGTTTATATTTATTATTAAAACATTAAACATACTTGAATCTAGATGAATTCAAATAGTGCTCTAAAATTATATTTAATATTTAAACATTAATATTTCACACAAATTATGCACATTTCATATAAAATCAGTAAATGGAGTATATAATAAATTATGAAAATATTAATAACATCAAATCCCCCACACTTAGTCTTGTACATGTCCTCGTGTACAACAAATATAAAACCATGACAAAATCATTTTCACTTGCCAACAAATATTAAAATTTTGTTTTCCCCAATCAGGGGTGGTTTAGACAATTTAAATTATCCATATTGAATTCCACCACAAGTTGTTATAGAAAAAATTTTCCAAAAACAATTCATTTTTTCATTCCCAAATTTAGAAATGGAAAATGGTGGCTCACAAAACTTACTCCTCTCAAGATGATAAAATTAATTTATGGAACTTTACTCATTCACCAACCAAAAGTGAAAATATTAGATTTTTTAAGAGATCTAAGCTTCCACTCCCTATCCTAAAGTGCTAAAAAATCAATGGGTATTTTTAGGGGTTTTTATTTGGCTATGAGACGGTAGGAAGATGATATCCAAAAGATAGGAAAAGGGGGGGTAAAATACCAACATGGAAAAACTAATGCACATTTTTTTTTGAAATGAGACATGAAAGAAAATTGAAACACATATTTACAATGGAATGAAAATGTGAAATAAGACACAAAAGAGGAAGGAAATTTGAAGTGTATGAGAAGATGAAATATTTACAAACCATGAAACTTCTCCCAATGACATAAGTGTTCATTTTTTTCTTTTTCTTTTTTTGTATTTTTCGAAAGTTGAACTTGAAAAAGATATCACAATCATATCCCAACCCATTTTTGATCTCCTCGTGACACTAATTATATTAGTTATAACAAAATAAAATGTTGAGGAAGAGTGATTTTTGACCCACCCAAGACACAACCCATTTTTATTTTCATTTTTTTTTTGTTTTTTGTTTTTGGTTTTTTTGAACACTTTTCAATATCATTTGTACAAGATAAACATATATACATTACCAAACCCCACTAAAGGATAACCTCTCCCCCACAATTAAATTTATGCTTTCCCTTAATCATATGATAACATGGTGAAAACCAACAAAAGGGTACCCAAAATAAAATCCATTCCCCCTACACTTAAATTTCAAAAAACTATGCAATGAAAATCCATGTTGATATTGGTTTGGATAAGGTATTGTGATTGTAATGTGGATATCAAATAAAAGGTTTAAATAGGGTCGAAGGGGGTTTCAAAAGGAGGATTAATGTAAGGGAAATGGGAGGATATTTGGCTATTGTGATTCTCATGAGGTTTAGAAAATGTCTCTATCATATTAATGCACACCAAATTTGAAAATTAAGCTCGAAAGTCCACAAACTCAAGATTCCCAAATGGGGGTGAAAAATATACATTTTGAAAAGATGGTCATAGGTAGCCTTGGCATGAAATAAAATGTTGTTCCTCATAGGTGGGGAAAATCATTTTCCAAATCAAAAATTGAGCATTCAAATTTTTTTGGTTTTGACACAATATTCTTTATCTAAATATATGATGAAAACAAAAGATTTTTGAGATGAAACCATGTCTTTTGACTCCCCAAAATGGTTAGACAAAATTTAAAAATTGTAAGGTGAGTAAGTATGACTCTGGATTTTTCATTTTTTTTAAATGATTTTTTTTAGTTTTTTAGGGGGGTTAGTTTTTTATAAAGACACACCCACAAAAAATATAAAGAGTAAATAAAAAAGTGTGATGAGGAAAGTGGTAAAAAAATTAGAATGAGGGAGGAAGAAGAAGAAAGAGAGGGGGTAGAAGAGGAAAAGAGGTGCCCCCTGGTTTGGATTTAGTGGGTCGTTGTCTCCATTTAGTAGTGGGTCATTGGAAGTTGATGTGCCTCATGTGGGATGTTACCTAAAAAAGAAAAACCATTATTCATCTAATGAAAAACTAAAAAGAAATTAAAATTTCATAAAAGTAAAAGAAAATATGGGTTGCCTCCCAAAAATCATTGCATTTATTTTGTCTACAGCTGGACAGTTGCAGTGGACTACCCATAGTCTGATGATGGCCACTGTATTTTCTCAACTTCAGTATGCTTCCAGAAAAAATTTTCCTTTGGGTTACCAGATTTCTCATTGGATAATTTATCCCCTTCCTTGATTGTGTTCTTGCAATTCAATGTGGGTGGAAAGAGAATATGACTATCCTCCCTTTGGTCTTTAACGTGAGGAATGATTTTATCCACAAAGTGATGGTTTTCTATGCCTGGAAATTCAGGAAGATGTCTCAATTCTAATGGTTCATTTATGTAAGGTTCAGATAACACGAAATCGGAGTATGAGATCCCAATTTTTTTTTTGACTCATTTATTTCATCACTTATCGATGTAGAGTAATGAGGATCAGTGGAGTCATAAGACTGAATAAATTTTTCAATATCCTTTATATCATTGTTGTTCACCAAAGAATGGTCAATTTCAATATCACCAGTGATCACTTTATTAATTAGGGAACAAATATCACAAACATAACTACTATCAGGACAATATAAACACATTAGTTCAGGTTTCACATCACATATAACATAATTTTCAGAATCATGGATAAGAAATGATGAATGTTGGATAATCATATTTGAATCAAAAAAATGAACATGCCTATTCGTTTTCCCCATTACCATCCAAGTTGGAGTAGTGGATGTCAGAGGTGATATGGGATTTGGTTTTGCCCAAATTTACCCTACTGGTAAAAGCGATCGATGTAGTACATGTAGGGGTCGAATCCACAGAGACTGAAGAAGTAACCTTGAGACGCTATGATTTGGTGAAGGATGGGCTATGAAGTAGCCAACTTTGGTTTTGATTTTGGATGGTTTAAAGAACACTAATAAACCTAAGTTAATTCAATTCAAAGAAAATGGGTTGATCTTAGGATTATGCTCGGGGTGTATTGAATGAATTTTACTTCTTTAGATAATTTTGGTTTTATTAATTCTTGATGAATCCATTCTTCAAAAATAACACTACCTTCATCATTTTATGGTTTGGTGCTTACTAAACACAATTACTAATCCCCTATACACTTATAGAACCAAATTCATGATCTCTCCGAGGTATATGGTCATTTAGTAATTGAATTTAGTTTGCTCAAACACAGTAAATATGAAGAGTAGAAATAACTGAAGAATGGATGTCTTAAATTAATTATCCAATTAACAACAATTTGTTCATAAAATAACATTCAATCCAGCCTTTGAATCCTCCTAATATAAACCCATTAAAGGTTTATCCCTCCATTGATTTTATACTCTCAATGGTGGGTGGAATATGGATAACAAGAATTGGATTGAAGAAATTAAAACCGCGAAAATAATGAGCACTCCTCCGTGTGTGTGAATGAAATTCACACCTATGTGTGAACTAATTCACAAAAACACAGAGATATCATTGTCCTTTGTGATAATAAAGTTTTAATAAATGAAATGGAAAATATATAAGAGAAATAAGTTGATTAGGAACATAAAGATACAAAAAAGAAACTTACATGGAAATGGAAAACATTACAAAGGAAATTTGGAAGCATAACCTTACAATGAAACAAGCAACAAAAGATGATAAGAAAAATATACACCCCTATTACCTTAAAAAATATCTCCTTATATAGGCATATTAGTAGACTTAGGTCCATACCCCAACAATTAATTCACCCCCCAACAATTAATAGAGTCAAAAGGAGGGTGAATAATCAAAAGGAAATTGACGTTTCGAATTTGACCCGGAAAACTGTCCAGATTCGTCCACCATATTTATGTATGAACTTTTAATTGAAGAAGGACAAATCCGGAGTGGTTGTAGAAGATAGATATCTTTTTCCATCTGTCCTATATGATCTTTAAAAATTTCAGGAAATTTGTCTCATCCGTTTGGAAGTTATGGTCGAAATTGTGGGATGGATTTATGTGCATTAATGTCGGGTCCACCATTTAAATCTCAACTTCATATCCCTTTATAATCATGAAAACATTGGAATTACCTCCAGAAACAGTTTAATAAAATAATCCTCATATTTTTATCTTTCTACTGTATAAATTTTAGCTTCATTGGAATTGTTTTGTGGGCCCCACATTTGTTTCATGGGCCTTAGGCCCATTATGCTTTTTCCAGCAAGTTTCTGCCTTCAGGTGAAAAAATATCTATCTTCACTTGTGATTCATCCATCATACTTAAGAGAAAAAATGTTCCAAATAAAGTGATGAATCATATACCAAAATATCAAATTAAAATGATGAATATTGTAATTTCCACAAGCAAATTATTGAGTGGGACCAAATTGACACTTTAAGCATGAATTGCACAATGATGGGAAATGAAGTTCAATTTATGAATTGGACTAAAATTTATATTTATGAACTTTTAAACACATTAATAGTAAGATATTAAAAATGAATATTATCCACTTTCAGTGACTAATCACACCCCCCAACTTGAGTTTTTCTAGTCCCGAGCAAAATATATTACAAATATGAAATTCAAATCCCCTTTTCCAAAAACATTTTAATACACATTGCTCACCCAAATATCTCATACCAAAAAAATATGAAAACCATAAAAATAATTTAAAAAAATCTAGGTCCATAAGAATATCCCAAGCCCAAGCCCATTCCTTTGTTCAAATTCATCGCCACATTTCATTCAATTTCAATTAAGTATGATAAAGTGTTGTGCATCACAAAAGATATGGGGCCCATTTTATTATTCAAGGGGAAAAATAGAAGCGCTAGGTGGGAATCACATTAAACCTTAATATGAGTATCCATTTTTTTACATGTTTTTTTTATCCACAATAGATATGAAAAGACTAACTCTGTGCAAGACAACTATGGAGTCACAATCCCCAAGTGTCGGATGCCACACATATTGTCAATTCCATGCTCTACAATAGAGATATAAATCCAAACTCTGGGCAAGACAACTATGAAGTCACGATCCCCAAGTGTTGAACGCCACGCATTTGGAAAAAACATTACTCTATGTGGTTAATTTTTTTTTGTTGTTTTTTTGGATACTCAAATTAAACTAAAAGTGACCCCAGAACCCTATGCTATAATGAAAGGGACCCAAGAACTCAAATTTACACCCATGATCCAGTAGACGTGCATTGTGGCATTTTTATTAAGAGGGAGAAAATGTAAAATTTGAAAAATTACATTGGACAACCGCACTTTCCAAAAACTATGCTCATGAACTTAAACTTGCATTAAAATCAAAATCAAGGCATGCATAGTTATTTGATATCCAATTTTAGAGTTTTCAATGTGTGTTATCATGTTTAAGGTTAATGGAATTTTTCTTTTCATGCATGTTTTTATTCATAAAGAAAAACATTTTTTATCTCCCCCCAACTACACTGTCCTCAGTGTTTAAAGAAAATAAAAGTTAGAAGGGGGTAGGAGAGGAGTTCAAAGAGGAAATTCAAAATGATAAACATGGAACAAATTCACCTGGTTTTTGAAGTTGAAGTTCATGATGCTCCAGATTACTCCTTTGATCTCTTGGGGGATGTAGGTACCTCCTTGATTGAATATGTATCACCCAAAATAGTCCATGAACCATAAAAATAAGAACAAAGCAAACAAAACAAACAATACAACAACTTATTTAAAACCAAGTACAACATTTTTATGGTTTTCCATATTTTTTTAAAAAAAATAAAACTAATGATACATTGTATTCTTTATATTTTCTAGGTAAGGTATTACTCAGGAATCACATCGCGTGACACAGATGAATACGGTGCTCCCCTTTCATACCCATCCATAATCATAAAAGAAGAACAGGTCAAGAGTCTAATTTTTTTTAACCTACAAAAAACATAAAGAAAATAAAATAAAATGATGATACATTGTCTTCTTTATATTTTCTAGGTAAGGTATTACTTAGGGATCACACCGCGTGACATGGATGAATACGGTGCTCCCCTTTCATACCCATACTTACTCATAAAAGAAGAATAGGTCAACAGTCTATTTTTTATTTTTATATTTTTAAAATATCAAAATGATTTATTAATCCTATTTGAAAAATATGATTCCAAAAATATTGGAAACATGAAAACCACGGGTTTCCTCCCATGCATCTCTTTTTTTTAACATCGTTAGCTCGACATGTACCCCCCAACTTATCCAATTCCAACTTTCAACATTTTAATTAACCCATATTTTTCCACTTCAATAAGATTTATATTGATTGTTTTTTTGAAATTTGTTTCACGTAAAATCCTATTTTCTACAATGATTGGTAAAATCCAAGGAATATCTGAAATGGTTGATCGATTTGAACTTATATTCTTTCCTAATACATAAATGACCATTCCAAAATTATTAGCTTCTTTAGATGAATGAACTAAAACTGCAAGGTCTTTTTTATCACCTATAATGGAATTCTTGTCTGGGGAAGGAAGGATAATGATTTTGAGTTCTGGTCGATTGCAATTTCCTAATAAAGATTGGAAATTTGAATGAAAGTCAGTTTCTTCTCCAAAAAATTTAGAAAGAATTGGTTCCGTTTTAAAATATGATTCATCCCCAAAAGTGTCTAGTTGAATTTGATGTGTGGGTATGGGCTCAATGTTTGGTATTTCTCCCAATTGTTCAGTGATTTGTGTATTTGAAAAATCATCAATGGAGAAATATTCAGGACTCTCCATCCACAATGTCAAGTTTCCCTCTTGTGAATACAAAAAAATTAGTTTCCTCTTGATTTAAGCACCCATCAACAATTCCTTGATTATCTTAAACTATGCCAAATCCAATGGTTGGTTCTTCAATAAATTCATTTGAGGTTTGTGAGAGACAAGATTCTTGTATTAGTGATGAGGAAGAGACAACCTGAGTGGGAATGGGTTCCACAACCATTTCAATGCTTTGTAGTTCTACTCTTACAGATGAAACCTCTGAATTCATTTTATCCATTTTTTCACACAAATGTTCAAGAATTTTTTCAGAATTAGGATTGATAGATGTTTGGACATCATGAACTTCATTATGTTTGATCTCTTCAATCATCCTCGAGAGGTATGGAAATTGATCTTTTAAACAATCATCATCCCATTGATTGTACATATCATCTGGTGTGGTGTATTCAATCATGGTTTGGTCAATGAAATTTTCTATGTGAGGTGATTCAAAATATTAATTTTCTAGTTGAGTATAGCCTTGGTATATTAATGGGTATTGTTGAAGATAATCTATTGGAGTTGATTGAAAGTTTTTTTTGGGATTCATTGGACACGCAAAAACAGAAAGGGGAATAGAGAAGAGAAATTAGGGTGAGAATAGAGAATTTGGGGTGAGAAAAGAAGATGAGTGTTTAAGGTAATTACTTAGTTTCCCTGGCAATGGCGCCAAAATTTGGTTGCGCCCAAATTTACCCTACTGGTAAAAGCGGTCGATGTAGTACATGTAAGGGTCGAATCCACAGAGACCGAAGAAGTAACCTTGAGACGCTATGATTTGGTGAATGATGGGCTATGAAGTAGCCAACTTTGGTTTTGATTTTGGATGGTTTAAAGAACACTATGAAACCTAAGTTAATTAAATTCAAATAAAATAGGTTGATCTTAGGATTATGCTCGGGGTGGATTGAATGAATTTTACTTCTTTAGACAATTTTTGTTTTATTAATTCTTGATGAATACATCCTTCAAAAATAACACTACCTTCATCATTTTCTGGTTTGGTACTTTATAAACATAATTACTAATCCCCTATACACTTAGAGAACCAAATTCATGATCTCTCCAAGGTAGATGGTCATTTAGTAATTGAATTTAGTTTTCTCAAACACAGTAAATATGAAGAGTAGAAATAACTGAAGAATGGATGTCTTAAATTAATTATCCAATTAACAACAATTAGTTCATAAAATAACATTCAATATAGCCTTTGCATCCTCCTAAGATCAAACAATTAAAGTTTTAGCCCTCCATTGATGGTATACTCTCAATGGTGGGTGGAATATGGATAACAATAATTGGATTGAAGAAATTAAAACTGCGGAAATAACGAGCACTCCTCCGTGTGTGTGAATGAAATTCACACCTATGTGTGAACTAATTCACAACAACACAGAGATATCACTTTGCTTTGTGATAATAAAGTTGTAATAAATGAAATGGAAAATATATAAGAGAAATAAGTTGATTAAGAATATAAAGATACAAAAAAGAAACTTACATGGAAATGGAAAACATTACAAAGGAAATTTGGAAGCATAACCTTACAATGAAACAAGCAACAAAAGATGATAATAAAAATATCCACCCCTATTACCTTAACCACTAGCTCCTTATATAGGCATATTAGGAGCCTTAGGTCCATGACCCAATAATTAATTCACCCCCCAACAATTAATAGAGTCAAAAGGAGGGTGAATAATCAAAAATAAATTGACGTTTCGAATTTGACCAGGAAAACTGTCCAGATTCGTCCACCATATTGACATGTGAATTTTTAATTGAATAAGGCCGAATCCGGAGGGGTTGTAGAAGAAAACTATCTTCTTGAATCTGTCCTCTATGAGGTGTAAAAATTTCCGGAAATTTTTCTCATCCGTTTGGAAGTTATGGTCGAAATGGTGGGACGGATTTCTGTGCATTAATGTCGGGTCCACCATTTAAATCTCAACTTAAGATCCATTTATCATCATGAAAAAATTGGAATTAGCTCCGGACACAGTTGAATAAAATGATCCTCATATTTTTATATTTATACTTTATAAATTTGAGCTTCATTCGGATTGTTTTGTGGTCCCCACATTTGTTTCATGGACCTTAGTCCCATTATGCTTTTTCCAGCAAGTTTCTGCCTTTAGGTGCAAAAATATCCATCTTCACTTGTGATTCATCCACCATACCTAAAAGAAAAAATGTTCCAAATAGATTTATGAATCATATAACAAAATATCAAATTAAAATGATGAATATTTTAATTTACACAATCAAATTATTGAGTGGTCCCAAATTGACACTTTAAGCATGAACTACATAATGATGGGAAATGAAGTTCAATTTCTGAATTGGACTAAAATTGATGTTTATGAAATTTTAAACACATTAATATTAAGATCTTAACAATGAATATTAGCCACTTTCAGTGACTAATTAGGATTACAAAGAGTTTTCAAGATCCTTTAGATCAATAGAGTTTGAATTTGTAATGTCAACATCAAATTCTCCATTTATGACTTTGTTAATGAGGATGCAATATTCACAAACTCCTCTATCAGTAGAATAGGAATAACATGATGGATTGGGATTAAACACACCCTCAGAGAGAATTTTGGAATCATGGATAGATAATACAGATTGATTATCTGAAGGGTATTGCATGGATTGAAAAATATTGAACTTGACTAGTTGGTCACCAAATTCCATAGATAAGATGTCAGAATGGACATCAATTTTAGTTTTAGATGTCATAAGGAAAGGTCTTCCTATAATCAGAGGATATTAGAAATAAATTTTCTCATCTTCCATGTCAAGGACATATAAGTCAGCTGGTAAGATAAGATCATTGACTTGGACAAGGACATCCTCAATTATTCCCTCAGGACTGGTTGTTCTTCGATTATCCAACTGGATGAAAACACTCATTGGATGTAAGGGACTTAGACCAAGGTTGTAGAATATGGATTTGGGCATTACATTAATTTAGTCTCCTAGGTCTATGAGCGCATCATCAAAGTTGGAACTTCCAATTTGGCATGGAACCGTAAAGGTCCCTGGATCTTTTCACTTTATGGGAATATATTGTTGGGTGGAAACATTTTCAAAGGTCCTAAGTTGCCTCTTTTGGGTACACAATTCCTTAAGAAACTTGTCATACTTGGGAATTTTTTTTATGGCATCTAAGAGGGGAATGTTGACTTCAACACGTCTAAACATGTCAAGCATTTCAGGATCAGGTTCAAAGGACTTTCTTTATCTTAGAAATAGCTTGAGGAAAATTAATTGGGTTCCTAAGTGGAATGGAAGGAGGTGAGGTAATGGATTTAGATTCCTTTTCAAGTTTCTTTTTATTTTAATTTTCTAGGTCAACATTTAAATGGGGTTGGAGTGCTTATCTTGAGGCATAGAAAATTGATTTCCCGATCTAAGTGAAATTGCACTTACATTACCCTTGGGGTTGGGTAATAGTTGAGTTGGGATTTGGGAGTAATTTTATTGTTTTTTCTGGCTTAGGTGGGAAGAAAGTTGACCAATTTGGGTTTCAATGTTTTTAAAGCTGGAACATGTGAATGAGGAAAGATCATACACTGCACTATCCCATGGTTTCTTGGAAGAAGAGGCTTGTCCTGAATTGGAATTTCCTTGATTTTGGTTCTTGGGAAAGCGATTGTATTGGTTTGAGAATTGTGAAGGCTCACTAAGATAGTAGAATCCAGGAGGAGGAATAGGAGGATTGATCCTTTGAGGTTGAGGAATAAAAGGGTAAAGTTTTTGGAAGTTACCAACACCTTTACCATATTGGAATTGGTTTGGGTTTTGATGAGGGTACTGAGGGGGATTAGAAATGGAATTCTCATATCTCAAGTTAGGGTTATATATAGAAGAGAAGGGCTCAGATCAGGGTTGGTTGAAGTTTCTAACAAACTGACCTGATTGTTGAGGGTTGGGGTTCCGTTGAGCATATGCTGCATTGAGCTCCATTGGTCTGGATGAATCGGATGGATCATCTTAAAGTTGTGGATAGGTGTCGGTTGGATGAGCTGGATAGTTACAAATTCCATAGTTTTTGATAGGTCCAGGAAACATTGATTGTGGATAAGATGGGGTTAGGACTTTAGAATCCACAGCTAGTTGTTGCACAAGACATGTAGGTTCACTCATCCACTTGGTCATCTTGTTCGGATCTATCAATTGACTATCTCGGGATTATTTGAATTGATCATGTTCTCGAGTATGGAATTTTTTTTTGTTTATAGTCATGTTGCTTATGAGATCTCTTGCAGCTACAAGAGTTTTATCAACAAGAGCACTGCCACTTGTGGCATTAATGAGAGTTCTCTCTATAGACAATAACCCCTCATAGAAGTATGGGATCAAGATTTGGTCATGGATTTGGTGGTGTGGACAGGTTGAAAAAAGCTTTTTTAACCTCTCCCAGTATTCATGGAGTGATTCATTTGGGAATTGACGAATACCACTTATTTCCTTTCAGATAGAAACAGTACAAGAAGCAGGAAAGAATTTCTCTAAAAAGAGTTACTTTATGTCATTCCATGTGGTTATGGAACCGGGAGGGAGGTAGTAAAGCCATGAATTGGAAGTGTTATCTAGGTATAAAGGGAATTCTTAGAGTTTTATTTGTTCCTCAAAAACCCCTTGAGGCTTCATGGTAGAGCATTCCACTTGGAACTCTTTAAGGTGGAGATGTGAATCCTCACCAGCTAGCCCGTGCAAATGAGGTAGAAGATGAATCAAACCCAATTTGAGTTCGAAGTCATACTATATGTTTGGATATTTAATACCAATGGGTTGGTAATTTATATCAGGGGAAGCAAGTTCTTAAGTGTTTGTTCCTTAGGATTGGCCATATCTAATTCAATTGGTTGGGCAAGGATTGGTTCTTGAATTATTTTATCATCCATAATGTTCCTACTAATTTGGTGAAGTTTTCACTCAATTTCAAGGTCAAAAAAATCTAAGGTATTGTTTGGGAGGCTACGGGGCATTCAGAGAGATTTTAGAAGAAAGAGGAAGATGGGTTTTTCGTTATGTTTTTTTTTCAATTTTTTTTTAATTTTGTGTTTTTTTGTGTTTTTTTACAATAACCAAAAACTAACGACTAATTAATTCAACCATCCCCAGCAACTATGCCATTTTAAACCATGGAATATTTTTTCCTATCGAATGTTCAAGGTTATAATGCTCTGCTGATGTGTATAGCAGCACTTAGGTTGAATTCTCAGTGATGATACTTTTTAATAGTCGGTTGTTTTAATTTGATTGTATTTTGACTGGGGGGTTTGTTTGAAGAGATTAAATGAAGTGATTAATGGTTTGTGTTTGGTTTAAAAAACTTATAAATATTGGAGTGAGTTCATTATTAGGGAGTTAAGCTTGTGATATCCTTAAGCTTTGCTTTAGATTGCATTTAAATTAACACCCACTTCACAAGATAACCTTGATTAGAATTCCTAAGTGTTAAGGCTTTAATCCAAGCCTTAACTTAACTAGGATTCTAATATCAATCAGTAATTTATTGTGGTAGTTTATTTATGGTTCAAATAATCCATGGAATACATACATTAAACAAAATATGTCATTAATCCATGACATGTTAAGTCCAACATACGTAATGTTAAATTAAAGAATATTCACTACTGGAAAGGGGACTTTTCCCAACACTTGTATACCAACGGTTCAAAGAACCATTTGTATATGTTGTATTTACTAACAGTTTTCATAAACCATTGGTAAAGACCTTGAACAAGTGGCTTTTCCTAATGGTTTTATGAAACCGTTGGGAAAAGTGGAGAAAAATCACTTTTCCCAACGATTTGAGGAAACTGTTGGGAAAGATGGGGAAAAAGTTAGTTTTCCCAACGGTTTCATAAAACCATTGGGAAAGATTGAGTTTTCCCAACAGTTTTTAAAAACCATTGGGAAAAAAAGCCCCAAATTCTCCAAATGCAGGCAGCGGCCTCCCCACGATTCCAGAACCCTTCCGCTAGTCTCCAGAAGTGATTCCTTGGCAGAAGCACTTCCGAATCCCCACCTCTTCCATCGGATCAGCAGCTACCAGGTTAGACTCCTTCCATATTTTATCAAGGATATAGTTCCACCTCTTATAAAGCATATCATTCTATTCTCAACGATTTTGTTATTCCCAATTTTTAGGGTTTCTGTAAAATTTTATGATTGTTCCACGAATTGTTTACTCAAATCCCTATATCGGTGTATGTCCAATTAATGTTTTCATTACACATTTACATTTATAAGTTCATGGTGTCTCTTTATTGTGTTCTAATTTTGAAGACTCGTAGTTTTTTTTATCTGCTTCAAGTATTATAGCTTCGTGTATATGAACTAATAAGAAATTGTTTGTAATATTTATTGATATTATTTCATGAAAATAACTCCTTTCATTAAGATCATGCCAAACATGAAGATCTTGTTCATCTTAATTTTTGTACACTATGTGTATTACATAGCAATTATGTATCATGTTTCTATCAAAATCTATATATATATAAAATGACACACTGTTCACTTATCCTTTGCACAATAGAACATATGGAGTATCTTCTTGAACTTTGCCAAATAGTATGTGGTCCCTAATTAGTACTTCTTCCTTCTTCATGAAACTAATTTACAGAATTTCAAATTCACAATATTAGTGAATATTAGTTTTTCTAATATAACCATTAATCATTCTGCCTTCGACATCATACATGTGTTATTCAATCACCTTTTTAAAACACAATGACCATTTTCACTGATTTGGGGTTCCTCAAAATGCTTGGGAAAATTAGAAAAATGCATGTATTGAATCGTGTTTCTCATATGGTTTCATGGATACAAGTTCATCTCGAAAATCATGATTGTGTGGTTCAAATATCATGAGGACCATGAGATTATTATTATTCACACAAATGAAGTTTTTTTCTACAACTATGTGTTTTTGTTTTCACTTTTGATTTGGCCGAAAGGGGAGCTTTATGGTCATTAATCATGGTTGTGGGTGGTCATTTAGGATGTAAGATAGTATGACTTCATTTTACTTGATATATCCAATATTATTATTGATTTATGTTCAATTTGATTATCTTTAACAAGTGATGTTATTTAATAAGTTGTTATTAATGGTTGTAATAATGACGATATGGTATAAGGGTTCATATGGTGTGTATAAGGGTTCACATGGTGTGTATAACGGTTGACATGGTATTAGTGAACTCAAGTAATTAATTTAAGCCTTAATTATCACTAGCATGTAAGAAATTGAATGATGTAAACCCATACTCACATGATTTATTACCTTAGATAGTGTCCAACATATGGAATACGAGCTTTTGAATTCATCATTTAACCAGGATCATATATTCCATTTCCCCCAATATGACTGTACTAATATAACTTTAGGGTCAACTAAATATGTTTCTCATTGTACGTTGTATATTATGTGTCCTTCTTGTCCAATACTCACTTTTTTGAGGGTGGGGTGCTTTTCACTACCCATTCTGGCATGTGTAGACAGCCATAAAAATGTTAGATAAGTCACAAGTTTAATTTAGTAATGTTGTTATCATTGAAATACTTTATTAAGAATTTCAAATTTAAAAATAAATGTTTTTGTCTATACTTAATGAAATTAAATCTTTTTACAGGCCATGAACAACCTATTAGTGTAAAAGCCTAAAATTTATTCACCCATGGGGTGCGCTTGACTTGGGGAAGTAACTGGGTAATGAAAGGTATGGATAGGTTTCAATAATGAGTTATTGAACATGAGTGAATGATTTGGGATGCCTATAACACATGATGGGACCTGAGGCATGTGCCTCTTATAGACCTAATGAAAATGAATATAAATAAATTTTAATTTAATTTATGAGTACTTGTTCTTTACATTATTTTAATAGTTCACTACATCGACTAGAAACTTCTTCCTTTATCGTTTACTTAAATGTATTTTCTATTAAAGTTCAATCCTATTGAATTTTTTATGACAAAATGACATATATAAATTCTTTTTACAGAATGGAAAGAAGTTGTATGTATGAAACTGATCGGATCTCAAGCGATTTTCAAAACAATTTGGAGAGCTTTATAGATTTTGCATTTCACAATGCTTCAGATAGTGGTCGCATACACTGCCCATGTTCCAATTGTGTTGGTAGACCTTGGTTGAGCCGTGAAGAAGTCAGCTACCACATAACCAAAAATGGTTTTCAAGCAAACTACTTTGTGTGGTATCACAATGGGGAGAAAATGAAATCTCAAATTGGTGATGATCGAAATGAAAAGACTGGAATGGAAAATTTGTTAGATGATCGGTTTCCGTTTATTCATCATCATGAAAAAGAAAGGATTTCGACTCAAGAAGACTTATATATGAGCACAGTTGATGCATCTAGTGAAAATGATGATATTGATAGGGTGAAAAAATTGAATGATGCTGCCATGACTCCAGTATATTGACAATGCGATAAAATTAAAAGGATGGAATTTTTAATCTGATTGTTTCATGGGAAAACTATGTATGGGATTTCTAATACAGCAATCGATTACATTCTTACCCTCTTGAAGGATTTACTTCCAGATGATGCAGATATTACCTCAAACCACTATATGGCATAGAAGTTATTTGAGGAACATGTATTTTCAAGAAAAAAAATCATGCTTTCCCGAAAGATTGTAGTTTATTATGGGAGGAGACCGCTGAACGAAATGATTTTATAAAATTTGGCACATCCCACTGGAAGTCAAAATCTGATGGAACACCATCCCACATTCCACGGAAAGTAATGTGGCACTTTCCATTGATCCCCAGACTCCAGAATCTTTTTATGTCTGATTACATATCAATAAAAATGAGATGGCATGATACCAAGAGAAATAAGACTAATGATGAGTTGGTTCATCCTGCAGATGGATATGCATGGCAGAGTTTTTATGCTCGACATCTTAATTTTGCAGCTGACATGGGTAATGTGAGGTTGGGTCTTTCATGCGATGGTTTTAATTCGTTTGGGAATATGATTACTTCGCACAGCACATGGCCAGTTTTTATACACATTTATAATCTTCCCCCATGGTTGTGTATGAAAAAACCTTTCACTTTCATGAGTATACTCATATCTGGTTCTTCTGATCCCGACATTGATATTGATGTCTACATGAAACCTTTAATAAAAGAGTTGAAACTTCTTTGGGATGTGGGTGTGTGCACGTACGATGCATGTTCGAAAGACATATTTCAGATGCGTGTTGCGCTTATATGGACGATCAATGATTTTATGGCTTATGCAATGATGTCTGGATGGAGCACGAAGGGAAAATTGTCATGTCCAGTTTGTATGAAGAATACACGATCCAGAAGACTGAAACATCGTTGTAGTTTCAGTTTTATGGGACATCGACGATTCTTGCCAAAGGATCATCCATATAGAATGAATTGCTGAAGATCTGATAATACCATAGAGACCGATGATCCACCTCAGCGTATGTCTGGAACTGACATGCTTAATGAATTGAAAGATTTCAGTTTTTCATTTGGGAAGGGTCAAATGAAATCTGGAAAGAGAAAGAATGTTTCTACTGAAACCTGTTACAATTGGAGGAAGAGGATTATCTTTTTTTATTTGCCTTATTGGTCAACCAATTTATTATGTCATTGCTTAGACGTAATGCATATTGAAAATAATATATGTGAAATGTTGCTTTCGGCTCTTCTAAATGTCAAGGGGAAGACAAAAGATGATTTACGATCTCAGCATGACTTGGTGGATTGGGGCATCAGACCAGAATTACAGCCTATGCGTATCAGTGAAAATAAATGGCAACTTCCATGTGCTTTTTATGATGACACCTATGAAAAAAAAATCTGGAATTATTAGATACTATTAGAGTTCTTGATGGCTATTCAAGTAACATATCTAAACGGGTCAATAGAAGAGAGTTGAAGCTAAAATATTTGAAGACTCATGATTATCACGTTCTACTGCATGAGTTGCTTCCAAAAGAAATCTGTCATATTTTGTCCAATAATGTAAGGGTGGCTGTTATTCGGTTGTGCCATTTGTTTAGAGATCTTTGTGCTAAGAAGTTGTCCAAGTCTTTCTTGCAAAAAATGTTGACAGATGCCCCATTAATTTTGTGTGAGTTGGAGAAAATATTTCCTCCATCATTTTTCACATGCATGCTGCATATGACTGTCCATATTCCCACTGAAATACTTCTCGGAGGACATGTTTCTTTTCTTTGGATGTATCCAACTGAAAGAAATATTTTCACATTAAAGTCTTATGTATGAAACAGAAATTATCCCGAAGGTTCTATAGTGAATGGTTACTTGTCTCAAGAATGTATGGATTTCTGCTCGATGTATTTGTCTGATCTTACTACAAGATTGAACATACCAATGAGAAATGAAGAAGAACAGTATGAGAAAATTGAACCCAGTTTTCCATCACTTCCTCAAACAAGAGAATTCCTGGATCATATACATTGAAGACATTAAGCCATAAAGAGCGGGAGATGGCACATCGCACAGTTTTGTTCAACTGTGATTTGTTTGATGACTATATCAGGTAACTAAATTGATTATGTATATCTTACATATATATCTGTTAAACTATTCATATTTTTTATCTACAGGGAACATAAAATAATGATAAATAGGAAGCATCGTTCTTTATCTTTGAGAAGGAGAGAGACTTTGCATAGAAAAGAGTTTTTTTCTTGGTTAAAATTGAAGGTATAAAAAAATTAATGTTTAAAATAATTATATCAATATTTAATTAAGTTTAATAGTCATTTATATTGTAGGTATTGAGTTTGTCTGCTGACTCTGTCTCTAACGAAATAAGAGCTTTGGATTTTGGTCCTAATACCGTGGTTCGTGACTGTAAATCAGTTGTTATCAATGGGTACAAATTTATTGTCACTGAACGAGAAAAGAACATGAGAACACAACATGATGGTGTTATAGTTACTGCCACAACAGATTGTTTTTCCAGTGCATCAGATAGTAGACCACGATTTGAAAATGTGGGTTATTATGGAGTTGTTGAGAAAATAATAATATTGGATTATTAATCTCATGGACGAGTCACAATGATGAAATGTCATTGGTTTGATTCGATGACGAGACATGGCACATTTATTGATGATTTTAGATTTCGAGTAATTAATATTACTTGCACTCTTGCTACCGAAGAACCATATGTGTTGGTATCAATGGCTAAAAAAGTTTTTTATGTCAAAGACCAACTTCGACCTGAATTTGGTTTCATAGTTTAAGTAATTCCAAGACATATTTTTGATGATGGTGATGATGGAATTGACATTGTCCCTAGTGCCATTGGAACCAATCCATTTATTTATTTTGATGACTCAAATAGATAAATTGTTAGAGTTGATTGTGAACCTGAAGTTGTGGTTGAAAATATATAGAATCATTCATCCATGTTCTCAATTATTTTGGTTTACCTCGAGTTGGGTTATTAAGGTTGGTAATATTCAAATTAATTTAGTATTTATCACAAATATGTTTTAGCTGACTTGACCGTTATGTGAATTTTCAATGTTTATTGTTTGTAGTTTTATTTGAATTGCATTTTCTAATTTGTAATTGAACTGTATTAAAACATAGTCAAACAATATTTCTAACTTGATGAATATTACAACTTGTATGATTTATTAAATCCATTCAAGATCTTATATAACAATTGATAGCTGACTTGACTGTTATGTAAATTTTCAATGTTTATTGGTTGTAGTTTTATTTGAATTGAATTTTATAATTTGGAATTGAACTGTATTCAAACATAGTCAAACAATATTTCTAACTTGGTGAACATTACAACTTGTATGATTTATTAAATCTATTCAAGCTCTTCTAAAACAATTGATAGCTGACTTGACCATTATGTGAATTCTCAATGTTTATTGGTTGCAATTTTATTTGAATTACATTTTCTAATTTGGAATTGAATTGTATTCAAACATATTCAAACAATATTTCTAACTTGGTGAACATTACAACTCGTATGACTTATTAAATCCATTCAAGCTCTTCTAAAACAATTGATAGATAAATTACCAATGAATCCCCCTATTCCCTCATATATTTAGTTTTTTGGGTTACACATTAGTTTTCTTGTTCTAATTAATTACATATTTGTTTTCAAAAGAAGGAAATTAATCCAATTGAAGAGAGATGAAGGAAAAAAAATTATGGAGAACAATCGTCGAATGACGGAGTTGGGAATTCCATCATTAGTGCCTGTAGTGAGTACTTTATTTCAAATTGATATATTTAAAGAATATATAATGTCATGTGATTAATTTTTTTGTAAACATTTTTTGTAGGATCCACCTATACGTCGACAGTTATTCGACGAGGAGCCCAATACTGGTCCTAGTACTCAGGCCGGTTGTACGAGGAGGGTTCGTACCAGAGGTGGACGAGCAGCTGCGTGTACCCGACTAGACCCTGCCCCTCCCACTGACATGTAATCCTTCCCACATTCTGATCATGGTGTGTCGTTAGGGACACATGGGATATTTAGGCCTCCCATGTTTTCGCTACCTTCTACATCTTCTGGCCCATCATTTTCACATCCCATGTTGATTCCCACTCCCCAGTCAGCATCCGGTCAGACAGTTGTCCCATCTTCTTTTCCTTCTACTTCTATCTCTCTAAGCTTCTATATTTCATCGTCTTCGACTCCTATTCCACCACAGGGTGTTCCATCAGTTTTTGTGGATCCATAGGTGCTCATCAATCATACCGACACAGGTATATTTATAGAACCCTAACAAATTTTTATAGCAATATTTATTTTAATTATAACATGTTTTTATAAAATATTTGTTTTTCTTTCATGAAAGATACATATAATGATAGGAGGAGGGGGCGGGGGCATACACGCATGCATTCGGTGTAGAACCACCACACACAAGTTATGGTGGATTATAATGAAGACAACCAAATGGTTGATAAAATAGGGCAGCAATGTCGGAGTTTTTTGGCGACGCTTGCCAAATACTCTGACATCATTCCAGTCAGCCCGCTATCATGGAGACATTTTCCACATGAGGTCAAGGATAGAGCTTATCACAATGATCCATGGGTCATATGTGATGTTTAAGAGTCAACCCCGCCTCAATCCGAGGCGCGGTGTGGCCGCCACCACTCAAAGTGTCTGTCTTTTGTTTCAAAAGGACGTCATTTTAAGTGAAAAATATCAACTCGCATACGAAAAAGAGACCAAATGCATTAGTATTGTGTTAATAATTTAGAAAAATGATACATGGGTCATATGTGATGTTTACAAGTCAACCCCACCTAAATCTAAGGCACGGTGTGGCCGGAATCACTCTAAATGGCTCTCTTTTGTTTAAAATGGATAACATTTTAAGTACATACGGAAAACCGACCAAACGCATTTGGTTTCCATTGAAACTTTAGGGGAACGATTCATGGGTCATATGTGATATGTAAAAATCAACCCCGCCTCAATCTGAGATGCGGTGTGGCCGAAACCACTCAAAGTGTCTGCCTTTTGTTTCAAAAGGACGTCATTTTAATTGAAAAACATCAACTGGCATACGGAAAACCAACCAAACGCATTAGGATTGTGTCGATACTTTAGAAAAACAATCCATGGGTCATATGTGACGTGTACGTGTCAACCCCTCCTCAATCCGAGTTGCGGTGTGGCCGCCACCACTCAAAGTTTTTGTCTTTTGTTTCAAAAGGACGTCATTTTAAGTGAAAAACATCAACTGGCATACGGAAAAGTGACCAGACGCATTCAGGTTGTATTGATACTTTATCACAACGATCCATGGGTCATATGTGACGTGTACGAGTCAACCCCGCCTTAATCGGAGGTACGGTGTGGCCAGAATCACTCTAAGTGGCTCTCTTTTGTTTAAAATGGACAACATTTTAAGTACATATGGAAAACCGATCAAACACATTCGGTTTCCATTGAAACTTTAGGAGAACCATTCATGGGTCATATGTGAAGTTTGAGAATCAACCCCATCTCAATATGAGATGCGGTGTGGCTGGCACCACTCAAAGTGTCTGCCTTTTGTTTCAAAAGGACGTCATTTTAATTGAAAAACATCAACTGGCATAAGGAAAAGAGACCAAACACATTTGGATTGTGTCGATACATTAGCACAACGATTCATGGGTCATATGTGATGTGTACGAGTCAACCCCTCCTAAATCCAAGGCATGGTCTGACCGCCACCACTCAAAGTGTCTATCTTTTGTTTCAAAAGGATGTCATTTTCAGTGAAAAACATCAACTGGCATACGGAAAACCGACCAAATGCATTTAGATTGTGTCGATACTTTAGAACAATGATCCATGGGTCATATGTGACGTGTACGAGTCAACCCCGCCTTAATCGGAGGCATGGTGTGGCCAGAATCACTCTAAATGGCTCTCTTTTGTTTAAAATGGACAACATTTTAAGTACGTACGGAAAACCAACCAAACGCATTAGGTTTCCGTTGAAACTTTAGGAGAACGATTAATGGGTCATATGTGACGTGTAAAAATCAACCCTGCCTCAATCTGAGATGTGGTGTGGCCGGCACCACTCAAAGTGTCTTCCTTTTGTTTCAAAAGGACGTCATTTTAATTGAAAAACATCAACTGGCAAACAGAAAACCGACCAAACGCATTCAGATTGTGTCGATACTATAGAAAAATGATCCATGGGTCATATGTGACGTGTACGATTCAACCCCGCCTCAATCCGAGGCATGATGTGGCCACCACCACTCAAAGTGTCTACCTTTTGTTTCAAAAGGACGTCATTTTAATTGAAAAACATCAACTGGCATACGGAAAACCGACCAAACACATTCGGATTGTGTAGATACTTTAGAACTACAATCCATGGGTCATATGTAACATGTACAAGTCAACCCATCCTCAATCCGAGGTGCAGTGTGGTCGCCACCACTCAAAGTTTCTGTCTTTTGTTTCAAAAGGACGTCATTTTAAGTGAAAAATATCAACTGGCATACAGAAAAGCGACCAAACGCATTTGGATTGTGTAGATACTTTATAAAAACGATCCATGGGTCATATGTGATGTGTACGAGTCAACCCCGCCTTAATATGAGGCACGGTGTGTCCAAAATCACTCTAAGTGGCTCTCTTTTGTTTAAAATGGACAACATTTTAAATACATATGGAAAACTGACCAAACGCATTCGGTTTCCATTGAAACTTTAGTAGAACAATTAATGGGTCATATGTGACGTGTATGAATTAACCTCACCTCAATCTGAGATGCAGTGTGGCCAGCACCACTCAAAGTGTCTGCCTTTTGTTTCAAAAGGACGTCATTTTAATTGAAAAACATCAAATGGCATACGGAAAACCGACCAAACGCATTCGGATTGTGTCTATACTTAATAAAAACAATACATGGGTCATATGTGACGTGTATGTGTCAACCCCGCCTCAATATGAGGCGCGGTGTGGCTGCCACCACTCAAAGTGTCTGTCTTTTGTTTCAAAAGGACGTCATTTTAAGTGAAAAACATCAACTGGCATACGGAAAAGCGACCAAACTCATTTGGATTGTGTAGATACTTTAGAACAATGATCCATGGGTCATATGTGACGTATACGAGTCAACCCCGCCTTAATCAGAGGCAAAGTGTGGCCAGAATCACTCTAAGTGGCTCTCTTTTGTTTAAAATGGACAACATTTTAAGTACATACGGAAAACCGACCAAACACATTCGGTTTCCGTTGAAACTTTAGGAGAACCATTAATGGGTCATATGTGACGTGTACGAATCAACCCCGCCTCAATCTGAGATGTGGTGTGGCCGGCACCACTCAAAGTGTATGCCTTTTGTTTCAAAAGGACGCCATTTTAATTGAAAAACATCAACTAGCATAAGGAAAAGAGACCAAATGCATTTGGATTGTGTCGATACATTAGCACAATGATTAATGAGTCATATTTGATATGTACGATTCAACCCCGCCTCAATACGAGGTGCGGTGTGGCCACCACCACTCAAAGTTTCTATCTTTTGTTTCAAAAGGACGTCATTTTAAGTGAAAAACATCAACTGGCAAACGAAAAACCAACCAAATGCATTTGGATTGTGTCGATACTTTAGAAAAATGATCCATGGGTCATGTGTGACGTGTAAGAGTCAACCCCGCCTTAATTGGAGGCACATTGTGGCCAGAATCACTCTAAGTGTCTCTCTTTTGTTTAAAATGGACAACATTTTAAGTACATACGGAAAACTGACCAAACGCATTCGGTTTCCGTTGAAACTTTAGGAGAACGATTCATGGGTAATATGTGACGTGTACGAATCAACTCCGCCTCAATCTGAGACGCGGTGTGGCCGGAACCACTCAAAGTGTCTGCCTTTTATTTCAAAAGGACGTCATTTTAATTGAAAAACATCAACTAGCATACAGAAAACCGACCAAACACATTCGGATTGTGTCGATACTTTAGAAAAACGATCCATGGGTCATATGTGACATGTACGAGTCAACCCTGCCTCAATCTGAGGCGCGGTGTGGCCGCCAACACTCAAAGTGTCTGCCTTTTGTTTCAAAAGGACGTCATTTTAATTGAAAAACATTAACTGGCATACAGAAAACCAACCAAATGCATTCATATAGTGTCGATGCTTTAGAAAAATGATTCATGGGTCATATGTGACGTGTACGAGTGAACCCTGCCTCAATCCGAGGCACGGTGTGGCCGAAACTACTCAAAGTGTCTATCTTTTGTTTCAAAAGGACGTCATTTTAAGTGAAAAATATCAACTGGCATACGGAAAAGTGACCAAACGCATTCAGATTGTGTCGATACTTTAGCACAACGATCCATGGGTCATATTTGACGTTTACGAGTCAACCCCACATTAATATGAGGCACGGTGTGTCCGGAATCACTCTAAGAGGCTCTCTTTTGTTTAAAATGGACAACATTTTAAGTACATATGGAAAACCGACCAAACGCATTCGGTTTCCATTGAAACTTTAGGAGAACGATTCATGGGTAATATGTGACGTGTACGAATCAACCCCGCCTCAATATGAGATGCAGTGTGGCTGGGACCGCTCAAAGTTTCTGCCTTTTGTTTCAAAAGGACGCCATTTTAATTGAAAAACATCAACTGGCATACGGAAAACCGACCAAACGCATTCGGATTGTGTCGATACTTTAGAAAAACTATACATGGGTCATATGTGACGTGTAAGAGTCAACCCCGCCTCAATCCAAGGAACGGTGTGGCCGCCACCACTCAAAGTGTCTGTCTTTTGTTTCAAAAGGACGTCATTTTAAGTGAAAAACATCAACTGGCATATGGAAAACCGACCAAACACATTTGGATTGTGTCGATACTTTAGAAAAACTATCAATGGGTCATATGTGACGTGTACAAGTCAACCCTTCTTTAATCGGAGGCACGGTGTGGCCGTAATCACTCTAAGTGTCTCTCTTTTGTTTAAAATGGACAACATTTTAAGTACATACGAAAAACCGACCAAACAAATTTGGTTTTCGTTGGAACTTTAGGAGAAAGATTCATGGGTCATATGTGACATGTAAGAATCAACCCTGCCTTAATCTGAGACACGGTGTGCCTATCACCACTCAAAGTGTCTGCCTTTTTTTTCAAAAGGACGTCATTTTAGTTGAAAAACATCAACTGGAATATGGAAAACTGACCAAATGCATTCAGATTGTGTCGATACTTTAGAAAAACGATTCATGGGTCATATGTGACATGTACGATTCAACCTCGCCTCAATCTGAGGCACAGTGTGGCCTCCACCACTCAAAGTATCTGTCTTTTCTTTCAAAAGGACGTCATTTTAAGTGAAAAACATCAACTAACATACGGAAAACCGACCAAACGCATTCAGATTGTGTCGATAATTTAGAACAACGATCCATGGGTCATATGTGATGTGTATGAGTCAACCCCACCTTAATCGGAGGCACGGTGTGACCGGAATCACTCCAAGTAGCTCTCTTTTGTTTAAAATGGACAACATTTTAAGTACATATGGAAAACCGACAAAACACATTCAGTTTCCATTGAAACATTAGGAGAACGATCCATGGGTCATATGTGACGTGTACGAATCAACCCCGCCTAAATATGAGATGCGGTGTGGCCGGAACCACTCAAAGTGTTTGCCTTTTGTTTCAAAAGGACGTCATTTTAATTGAAAAACATCAATTGGCATACGGAAAACCGACCAAACGCATTCGGATTGTGTTGATACTTTAGGAAAACGATCCATGAGTCATATGTGACATGTACAAGTCAACCCCGCCTCAATACAAGGTGTGGTGTGGCCGTTAGCACTCCAGGTGTATGTATTTTGTTTAAAATGGACATCATTTCAGGTAAAAATATATGGTATACAAAAAACCGATCAAATTATGAATTGAATTCCGGATTCCACGTATAATTGTCATCTAAATTTTAAATTTAATTCTAAATGAATTATGTATGTTTATAATTACGTTATGAATTCTAATTTAATTATGTATGTGTATAGTTCCAGCATTATATGCTAAATGTGTATGAATTTGTTCTCTATATGTATGTGTTAGTTGGTTATTGCAGGTACAATAATTGTATATGTATGTTTTAGTTTATTGCAGGTACAATAATTGGATTGAAAATGAGAGGGAACCCACAAAATGAGACCTGGTGGGAAAATTGCAGAGCTGCTGGGAAAATTGTAGAGCTGATGTGCAATTTTCCCAGCATAGGCTATGCCAACAGTTTGAAACCATTGGCATAGCATCTCTGGGTTTTGTTTTACCAACGGTTCCATGAACCGTTGGGAAAGAGGAGACCTTGGGTTTTTTCCAATGGTTTGGAAGAACCGTTGGGATAGGGTAATTTTTCTCCACCCTATCCCAACGGTTCACTATAAACCATTGGGAAAATCTTTCCCAACGGCTTACTTCCCTACAGTTTGCAGAACCGTTGGTATAACATATACCAACGGTTTTGCAGCCTTTCCCAACGGTTCTAAACCGTTGGGAAATACTGTATTTCCAGTAGTGATTCATCGAGAAAATACTCTCAATCACTTAACATCCATAAATTTTAACTCATACCAATGGTAGATTTACTCATCCATTAAGATTATTATAAATCTGTTTTATTATGTTTATGATGATGAGTTAATAATAGAAGAAAAATAAATGGATAAGAAAAGAGTTGTGCGTTGAACACACACACACAAACAGTCAAGGGAATGAAATACTGATTTTAGATTGAATGAGAATTCACAATAAGGGAAGGGGATTCAACTATATTTAAAATATTTTAAGAGAATTAATATTAAACTACAGAAGGTGGATGAGAATAAGAGATATTGAAGAATAAACTTTCATTAAAATGGAATTACAAAAAAAAAAGACTTACAAGATTACAACAATGAAGAACATAAAAGTAAATGAAAATAAAGAGAGGAAAGGTCTCTCAAGTTAAAACATTGAAGGACCCCGGTACACCTTGAGAGGGGAGGGGTGAATCAGGGTGACAACTTTTTCTTCTAATGTGGTGGATCTTGTTCCCACGTTGGTAGGAACTTGTTGAACCTGTACGATGATTATGATTAGAAATCAAACATTCACATGCACAGAGAGGACACAACACTTTTTACTTGGTTCACCACTAAGGTCTACATCCAAGGAGCATACGCCGACAAGTTTTCGGTCATACCAAATTCCACTAATCTTCACTAGCTGTGGATTATAGAGGTTCGGTCACAGTCACTCTGTCCCAGGCTCACTACCTTTACAAAGGTTCAGGGATAGCTCACTGCTTCCCTTGGGTCACTCCCGTTGACTCTCCCTGGCTCAGTGCCGTTGGTGAAGTCACACTCAGTTTATAGACGTGAAGGTCTCTTCAATAGATAAACATGAAGGTCTTTGTCTCCTATTCAGCGTGAGACTTTGCTTGCATCAGAGTCCTTAGTTAATGCTCTGTTAAAGTCCAAATTCCATCCAATGATGAATACGCCCTTTTCCCTTGTCCACTGGGCAAACAACCTTTGGAAAAGGCCTTCATAAAGTACCCTACTTCTCAAGCCTCCCTATTTTCCAAAGCTCAAACAAGCCTTCGCAGAGTCCCTGCCTTTTCGCGAAGCTCAATCGCGAAGCACTCTCGCGATGATCCAGCCTTTACAAAGCTTGGCTATCATGGAGATCTTGCCTCTTCGCGAAGCTCACTGAGCCAACGTGGGGTTCACGACTTTCGAGGTGCTAGAATAGCCACCGCGAAGCACCTCTATCGCGAAGCACACTGCCTTCGCGAGTGACCTTTGCGAACCGAGAGCAAAGGATTTTCTCTGAAGTTATCTCTACTTCTCTTGAGGGGGTCAGCCTCTATTTATAGGCAATTCCACCAACCCTCTAACTTTCCTCACGAAGTCAGCGCCATGTCAGCTCAAATCGCGAAGCTCCGAAGTTCCCGCCAAAAATCTCTCAAAATCGCGAAGCACAACGGCAATTTTCCGTTCGCGGAGCTCGTCGTAATCGCGGAGTATCATCGTCATCATTCCTTCGCGCCTTCACCGCGAAGCTCCCTCGCAAAGCCCTTCACCGCCACGATGCGCTTCAACTCTGTCGTTCGCGAAGCTTTGACGTAATCGCGAAGACTCACTACCTCCATTCTTCTGGTCTTCGTGATTTCTAAACCATGCATCCTCTCTTCGCGAAATTCATGCCTTTCCATATTTAATTATTATCTTCATGGAAATACACTTTTCGTGATGCTCAGCAACTTCTAGGTTTTGGACCCCAAAAAATTGGCAAACATTGGGAAACGGCGCCACCTTCAATATTGTTGTCTGCTTGAACGGTATGATCTCTTTGCTGGTACACGATCTGAACTTCCATTGATGATTGACAACAAACACAAACCACACTTCAAATCATGCATAGAAGACCATGGTTCCAACAAACATGAGTATGGAAGGTCCTTACAAGAATTTTTCAAGACTTTTTTCATTCCAATGTATTCTCCTCTCTTCTTAAATTCCAACTCTTTCAAGGTGAGGAGGGGGTGTATTTATAGCCTAAGGAGGAGGATTGTTTGCATTCCAAATCTTATTCTCCACTTTAATTGCCAATTTGGTCATCCAAATAGCTGAATATAGATCAAATATCTTCTTCAAAGTTGTAGATATTGATTTTTAATTTCATCCCTCAAAATTTTGTGTTCATTTGACTTTTGGATCCAAAGATATGGCTATTTTACTAAACAGTTTTCACCTGTCCATTTTTATCAACACTTTTTCAAAGGCTGAAATGTGAATGGGTTTTTGAATAGGATGATGCCTTAAAATCCGAATTTTTTCTTCAAAAAATTCATCTACCAATATCTCATATTTCACACTGTAAAATCTCAGCTTTATTTGATGACTAGATCATGAGAAATGTCATGAATAGTGTCCGGATTTTAATTCCCATCCAGAATGGTGGGATGGATTTAAATTCATCAATTGGGCCCCCTGTATTTGGATTTTGGACTTGAAATTTTTATCAAAGATTAATTTAATTGTCCCCCAAAAATTTTAGGAGAATTAAAGGATTTTGAATTCTGGAGTGAGCCCAGTAATTCTATCTTCATGGATTGTCCAGTTTCTTCACGGATTATTTGGGCCTTTTTGTGTGGACCATATGACCCTCCAAATTGTATAATTGGTACAATATCCCTTCTAATGAAATGTTTTATATTGAATGATAAATACTAAAAAACAAATACCATGACATTTGGATAAGTATTATGAGAGTTATTATTAAAACATTAAAAAGACTTGAATCTGAATGAATTCAAATAGTGCTCCAAAAGTATATTTAATATTTAAACATTAATATTTCACAAAAATTATGCACATTTCATATAAAATCAGTAAATGGAGTATATAATAAGTTATGAAAATATTAATAACATCATAATTCAATTAGTTAATTTTCTTTAATTTAATCAAATACCTTTATAGGAGTGAATCCAAACATGCCTAAGTGGCGTTTATGTCTATTAAAAGAAATGGATAATGAGGCTAAATAATTGGACACACCCAAAGGGGTGATCTAAGTTGATTTCACAACCCTAAAATAATGGAAATTATTTTAATGAGGGGTCTAGGTCCCAGTCTTGACAATTATTTTAAGGAGTTACACAATTTAGGGGTAACCCACAAAAATTTTGATATGCAACACAATGACAACAATTTATAAATGATGATACATTGAGGGAACATTCATAGACCATATAACTTGTGATTAAGAAGATTAACTCATTCGATATCATATTTTTATTCAATCAAAAATGATATAAAATGAAGAACCAAATGAACACCCTAAAAATATGTCATATTAGCTTGCAAAATAATAGCATTACTATGGGAGAATAAAACAGATAAAGGAGGTAAGAGGAGTCTTAGACTTACCTCTAGGTTACCAACACATCTGATGATGATAAAATCATACCAATAATGAGGGAAAATAATCCCAAGTAATAGGAGGAGGTGGAGGGTATGTGTGGGGATATGTTGGGCGTGAATATGAAGAAAATGGAGTGAAACCTGTTTAAGATCAAAGGCGAAAAATAAGAATTTTCCCTTTTAATGAGGTGCATGGTTAGGTCACATGGTTAGGAAAAATGTGTGCCAAACATGTATACCTCACTTTCCAAGCACCCTCACCTCACACGGTTAGGCTACATGGTTAAGTAGATCACACGCTAACTGTGTAGGTTTCACTACCCATACACCCTCACCTCGCACAATTGTAGTGCATGGGTTTTCTAACCATGAACTAATCATGCGAGTCCATTTTCACTTCTACACCAAACTTCATAGTTTTCTAGGACACATTTCATGATTAAAAATAATTAATTCCCTATACAAAATAGGTCACACAATTTGGTTACATGGTTAATTCACCTAGGGATGTCTCTCATGAAATTGAGCTTTCAAAACCCGAAGCTCCCGAAACTCATTCAGGATTCTAATACACCTCTTTATCCTTAAACCAAATCCAAAAATAACACTTTAAATTGGTCCATATCTCATGATTCCATTCTAAATATTGGTTTGATAATTGGCTTTTCCACTAAATGGAAAACTCAAAAACCTTTGAAAACTTGAACTTGTCCAATACACTAGATCTTACAAACTCCATAACTTAGAACTCCTCGTCACTGAGAAGCCTTAGTGGGAATAAAAATGAACAACCCAACCTACACTAAATGTAAACTCCTACTCAGATGGTCACATTGCATTTACAAATGCCCAACATGCTTCCATGTGTCACTTAGAACATATGAAACTTAAGCTGCTAAAACCTGATCCAATGATTGTTATCAAAGATGAAACATAAATACAATGCTTACTTAAGCCTATATAACTCAAGAAACAATCGAATAATTGTCACTTACATCAACTGGACTATGGCTCTCTCCACTATTAGTTCTAGCATCCAATATCCAATTCCAAACCATGATACTTCTACTATCATAATTACCTACTGAAGCATGTCCTTAGCATCCTAGCAACACTCCCAGTATGTTTCTTAACTAACTTCTCCTAATCACCTATGAGTAAACTACTCTCAATCCTTGATTGATATATATGGTTGAATTCCAATCGACCTAATCTAGCCTGGTCACACCATATTTTACTCGAAAAGACATAGATTACCCTTACATTGCACTCATTTCAACCTAATGATATGCAGATGTGGTTCATCACTGACTACATACAACTACTCAAGAGAAATCAATTTGTACCACCCTTGACCAAATATTTTTGTAAATGCCTGACTTTAATAGTCACCAAATCCAAAACCATATTTTGACACCTTTACTTCAAGGCGCAATGAAATCATTTTGAGCATGTTCACCAAAGCTCATAACTGAATTTTTATGATGTATTCTAGACAAACTATCTTCTATTTATTTCCACCATCTTTCCACAACCAAGCACTGGCGCACACCCAATATGAAACCCTTGGATTAACATAAGCCATTCTAGGCCTAACGTCTACACTCAGACTCCACCCAAGTTCGTACTCAAACATATAACTGATAGTTGCTGAGAAAATTCATCCATACATTATTCCATTTATCCAACAAAATATGAGATCCAAATGACCATCGTACAACTATTCACAGGGTCCCATGACCCTACTCACATGAGGGGCACCCACTAGCATCCAATTTCCTACTCCCCACCTTAAGATCATCCTTGATATCACACTAATGAAAGAGTTATTTATTACCACAACCCATTCCTCATTTATCCCCAGATATAACGACTAGTATGGCTAAAATCCTACTCATCCACAAGTGGTAGCACAAATGTCACCCATCACCTATTCCCACTTCCTAATAATGGTTCCCTTATCATACACCTAATTTAAACTCACAACATGGGTCACCACCCTCAAATGGAGAATAGTGTTCTTCCCTCCTTATTTCTTACCTTATACCACTCCTTGAGTGCAAGTCCCAAGGATCCCTCCATCCAACCAAAAAAAGATATTTAGATAGCTTGGTGTATAGATGGCGCTCCCTCAACACACTCAAGATGATGTCAAAATATTTATCATGATCACCACTAAACTAGGAGTGCACTAAGATTCCATCAATAGGTGTTTATAGATCTCCCTGATCCATACTCACAACAACCATGATATACTTTCCTTAACCAAACCCTGACACTACGTCTCCCAACAATGTGTGTCAAGGTCCACCTATAGGTCAACCATCTCACAAAACTTGGTTTAATTCAAAATTATCCCTCATCACTAGGGAACTTCCTTTAATTTAACCAAATATCCTAGACTCCATGACCACATTCATCATATTTGAAATTGTCGATCCTTAGACCACACATAGCCACTCACTAGTGTTCCAGTTACCACACAAAATCAGTGTGAACCAAACTCTCTATACACAATGAGTGTTCAATCTCATACCACCCAATTCAAGATCTTACTTATGATCTTGAGATTAATCCACCAACAAGGACAAGATAACTAGGATACATGGTATTTTGGTCTTAACATGACAAGATCTCCCTTTGAAGTCCTATTCAAAAAACAAAAACCCCACATATTCCTTGATTTATCGAATAAACACCCACCTCATAGTGTTATTTAAGAAATTAAAACATAAATTGTGAAACCATGGGCCAACTGGGCTAGGTTCCCAAACAATATTTCCCATCGAATCTAGTATTGATACCCAAGCACCCTAGGTGCTTCCTCAAAAAATGCAGGCATTACCAAGCCTATACCATAAAACTTGAGCACCTTCTGTGTATCGACCTCAAACAAATGTACAACCAACCTTATCACCTATAAGGAATACATAAATCTAGGCCAACCTATCTCAAAGGTTTCCCTTGATCAAACCAAACACTGACTCACTAAGGTCAGAGTTAAAACCAAGGGCCTATAGGTCTCCCACCTAACCTTACCGATCAAGTCTCAAAAAAGGGACACTAGGTTCATCCACCTACCCATTTGGTCTATCAAAAAAGAACCATATTCCACTTAACAACATCTATTACATGGAATATAATGTGACTGTAAACTCTCTCTAAAGGGGTAAACTGGAATCAGAGAAGTAGATCATCAACCCATAATGGTCAAAACCTACCAACGAAGTTTTAACAACATCAACTTCCAAGAATTGACCTACCAATACCTGATCCTCTCCAAGAATCCTCATAGGGGAGTGATCCCTAAAGGGTAACAACATCAATGTAAAAGGGAAATAATTAACTCTCAATAGGTAAACATATACGGTAATACCCCCTTGAGGATTAACTTACTGAACGACCACCCATCTACCCCAGAGTGTTTTTTCATTACTAAGATTCCTACCCAACTCAAACGATAATATGGGTAGAATTTACCATTCCTAGGAATTTGACACAAAAGTCTAACAACTTCTTATCTCCTAGGGCGCTACCACAATTGGTCTAACCCATTTCTTATGAGAGGAATAGACTTTAAAACTTGAGTCACGGCATAAATGTCACTAGGATCACTTGACCAACCTCTAGTTCTAACACAACTGAAGTCAACAGAGTTCTACATGAAACTACTATTGTGTCAGAATGACTATGATGAAGACACGAGATGGTGGTGCATTTTTTCCTTTAAGAAACATGATAAATTAAAGTGTCCCTCTTGATATGAAGAAATCCTTTCCTTATATCATAAAGTTAGGCGGGAAACATAAATAAATAAAGGAAAAGAACATAGAAATATATAGTGGTTCAGGGTGAAAAATAATTTAATCCACTCCACTAATGCTCTAATCCACGAGATTGGTGATTTTCACTAGTAAGTCCTCTTATTCAAATACCGCTATAGTTGATTATAGGTAGTTGACACCTTACAAGCCTTTTACAGGGCCTTATAGTTCTTTTACCAAGAATAAAAAATCCACATCTTTGTTCAAGAAGCTGACACTCCACCATGACTGAGTCTGAGCAACCGATACTCCAAAGAAAATAGATGAGATGAAGTTTGTTGTGAAATAGGTTTAGATCATAGTTTTAGTAGGAACTGACAAATGTAAATGATCTTCAATAATGAACTGTTGTAACAAAATAGACTTAAATGTTGTGAAGGATTATTCTTCTACTTTAAATAGTTGAAAATAGATGAGACAATGTTGTGAAATATTCCTTCTTCTTTACACCATGAGATAATAAGGAAGTACATAGAATATTTATCTCTTCAAAATCATCGAGCTTTAATATGAATATTATCAACGGTTTCTTTTTAATAGGGTATTCATATCTCTGGACTTCTATATATGTTTTCTTCTCCTTTTAGAGAGAGATATATAGAGAGAATAAATATCATGCAGTTGTAACTCTCCTCTTCCTTTAGATACTCAAAATAAATTGAGTCAATATCCTTCATAAATATCTAAAGAATATCATAGCACCATTTATTTATTCCTATAGAATAAATTTCTAATAAAATCATTCAAAATAATTTGAATAAATCTTCCAATAAAATATTCAGAGTAATAGTAGCATTTAATGATTTAAAAATTCCATTTAAATCCATTTAAACCTCTTTAAACTTAGTCAAAACAGTTCCTGAAAACTAGCAGCACAATAAGAATGTAAATTCAAATATTTGAATTTGAATAACATTGTTTCCTCCGACTTCACTGAAAAATGTCATTAGAATAAATTGGTTATTTCTCTCTATAAATATTGGACCAAAGTCTTTGTAATCTCTTCGACCATAATCCTTTAGATTTATTTGAATTTATCCAGCTAATAAACTACTGAAATTCATTCAGATAAGAATGCATCAAATAGAAATACTAAGAAACATATAAAACAAAGTATCATAACCTACTTTGGAGATATCCAGAATATTTGGTAGTTTTATTTTTTATAAACTCATTATTTAATATTCAAAATCCCCAAGATATGTTGTTTGTAACTTGTGGAATAAGTAGGAAGTCTCCAATAAGCGAATTTTCATATCATAATATTTAACTTTAACCAGTTCATGTTCATGAAGAATTGGCATATAAGAGTTCTCCTTAACACATCCTTATTTTCATAATGTTTTATCATGATAAATATATGTTGTGAGCCTCTGCATGATGCAACAAACTAAATGTAGAAATTTCTAGGTCATAGGTATTTTTCATCTTCTTTAACCTTTATTTTCATTCAAATAGTTCAGCAGTCAAGATCATCATGCAGTTTGATATAGCATATCAACTTTTTATTTTTCAGAGTACAACTTTCTATATTTAAGCATGCATCAGGTTAAGTTCCTATGTACAAAAACTCATGAATGTTGTAGCATTTCCAAATAATTCAGCATATAAAGTTTTCCAGATTTGAGGTATTATTCATATTCTTCATGATTCAATTCATGTAGCAAACAACATTGGTGTTCACGATAGGATGAAACATTATGAAGAAATGTACAGCATACATGCTAATACTAGGTTTTCTTTTCAATAATATATAATATATTTAAAGCTCCATTTTTACTGCACATAACATATCACCATTTCATTATATAATCTGTTGCACACAAGATGAAGATGTCATTCAACATTTAAGATTTGTTCAATATTCAAATAGCATAAAAATATACAGCATAATAAAGCATGATGATTGCATAAAATTATGGTACATTCTCACCAAAATGTAGGGTTCACTAAAAGTAGGGTTCATTGAAAGTAGGGTTCACTGAAAGTAGGGTTCATTTCAAACATATGGTTCATGAACCCTTATTTTGTATCAAAAGTAAGGTTGATAAAAAGTAGTGTATGGTTTATTAAATCCAATTTATGGTTGATGAACCATACTTTTGTATTAAAATTAGGGTTTCACTATTCTAAAAGTAGGGTTGCATTGTTCTGAAAGTAGGGTTCAACTAAACCTTTAGAAAAACTGGAGAACTTGTATTTAAAGACATCAATGATTTTTTAGAGACCTTTAACAGTAGATTAAACCTTCATCCTAGAAGACTTATATTTAATAAATCTAAATATATTTCTAAAAATCTATAATAAAATCAATTTGAAATCCAAATCTCTTGATATCTTCAAAAATCAGAAGCCATATGATCTGGAAAAACTACAGCTGGGAAAATAGCATTGTAGAACTTCAGATAATTTATTGACCAACCAAACGATCTTTTTAGATTTCAATGTAAACTAATAAAATCAAGATAAAATTATTGTTTTAATATTTCACCAGGTTTCAATTGATTCCAATATATTTATAACTTTAATTAAATCAAATACTATAGCTTTTCAAATTTGTTCACTGTAGATTTGTGAAATTGTTGTAGCAACTTTGGGGATTTTTTAGAGTACCAAAAAATTCTTTTCAAACTTCCTCGTAAACTAATAAATTTTAGATAAATTTTTCATATATCCAACTGTATAAGGTTCACAAAAAAAAATATTTACTTTATCGTAAGATATCATTAAAATTCAAAGGTGACTTTAATCCAAAAACTGCAATTTCACTTGAACAACTTGTAACAATTTTGGTGAAGTTTTTCACCATAAAAATAGCTCAATTGGATTTTTATATTAATAGATGAAATGAAGATAATATTTTTATATTTATAATGGAAAAAAATCCATAATAATTTTATCACTATTTGTTCAAATATAAAATAAGTATTGTGACATACTGAATCTAAAATAGTTAACAAATTTATTAATAAACAAAGAATGATGGGTTGAAGTAATTATCAAAACAAAATCAAGATGAGAATGACAAGGATCCACTCAACATTATCCCACTTTTTATAAGGATAAAAAATATGAGTTCTTGAGTATATTAAATAATACAATATATTTAACCCTTTTATATAGAATAGGTATTTGAAATTTCAGTAGTAGTATCAAAAATATTTAAAAGTTGAAAAACAAAATTTTCTTCACCCTTTTTAAAAATATAAAAAACATGAGTTTTTGAGAATGATATGAAAAATGTATTTGAAATACATGTAGTAATATAAACTCCCCCTAAATTTATGCTTCCTTTAAAAATATAAAAAGATATTATCAAGGAGCCATGAAAATAGATAAAATATTATTCAATGAATAATAATAGTTTACAATGAATTAAAAACATGTATTAAACCACTTAATTCCTACCATAATAATAAAATATTTAAACACAGGATTGCAGGAAAGATAACCATTTATATAAAATCTTAACAGTATGTCTTATGGTCATTGGTTAATAAATCAATGAATTAATTCATAAAATAACAGAGTGAGAAAAGATTAATAGTTTAATTAAAATGATAATTAAATGTAGATGAATAAAATACAAAACATTTAAAAAGTTTCTATCCCTCTTTATAAAAAAATAGTGAATTTAAATCGAATATTAAAATAGAAAATAAAATAATTCTTGAATTTTAATAGTTCCAGCTCTATGAAATTTTTCAAATAAAGAACTAATTTAGTGATTTTCATCCTGTAAAATAATTAAATGAAATCTTCATGTATTTTTCAAGCAACCACTTGATGATATAATGATGATGTCCAATGGTGAAAACCTACAAAATATCAAATACAAGTTTTTTTTATACCCATATGATTTTGGGTTCGGTAGTGTTAGGAACTAAATATTTAGGTAACCAAATAGGTTTATTTTGATCAAAAAATTTATAATTAAAGATATATAAAGATTTTGAATAATGAACATGCTTGAAACCAAAAAATTTAGGTTCTCTAAAATAATAGTCATTAGCATAATGTTTATTAATACCACAATAGAAACATTTAATAGTAGACATGATTTTTTAAATTAAACTAGGAACAAAATAATTCTTGTTTAATTATTAATTTTCTCCATTACTACTAATACCAAGTTTTCCTTTTTGAATTTTATTTTTACCAAGAATTTGATTCAAATAATTTTCTTCCTTGATAACCATACTCGAATCTTGCTTTAAATTATCAACTTCATCCAACAATTCTTTAATTTTAGTTTCATATAGAGCATAATAAATTTTAAAAGAATTTGATCTTAAATCTTAAATTTTTTTTGAAAAACTTTCATTGTTAATTGAAATAGAATAATAGTATTTTATAAGTTTTTTATGATGTTTCTTTAAGGATGCAAATTTTTCTTGAATCATAAAACAATATTTATCACCTTCATCATGAGAAAAAAAATTTGAATTGGAATTTTCAGAGTAAGATGATTGTACCTCATCAGCATGAGATGTAAGACATAAATTTTCCTTTTTTATTTCAAGATCAACTTCTAAATTTGTAGTAGATTCATCACTTAAACCCAGATAACTATAATTAGAAAATTCATCCATCGAAACTTTGAGTGCATCATTTTCATTTTTGATAGAAATATGATTTTTAGTTTTTTCTTGCATCTCAATCTCACACATCTCAATCAACCCCTTTAACACTTGATTTGTTTGTAAAATTGGAGTTCCTAAGGCATCATCATCATTGACAACTTCTATAAAATTATAGGTTCCTTCATAAGAAACTGTGATATCCTGCCACATATCATAGGCAATAACACATTTAGAAACGCGATTAAATTCATCTGGACCAAGACTACATATAACTGCATTCATGTATTTTATATTCAGCTTCCTTATCATTATCCCACTTTTTGGTTCTCTAGGTATTTTATAAGGTTTTATAATCTTTATTTAAATTTTGAAATCAATATTCTTTAAATATATATTCATACGATCTCTCCAGCATCTATAATTATCACTATTAAAATAAGGAGCATGGATCATCGATATACCTTCTCTAATATCAAATAATGAGATTTGTATTCATGTTAATCTTTAAATCAATCTTGTTAGAGCCAAAAAAACTTCAATATTCCAAAATATCCCAACCTTTGATATTACTGGTTGGTATCAGATATAAAAATAATAATTTTCAAGGATTTACAAAAGGAGAAGTATAGCTATAGAGCACTTTGTTTGATACTGCTTATTGGTATCGAGTAGAAATAGATTTCCAGAATGAGAAATATCTCCAATAGAGTCTAGCCTTTGATACCACTTGTTGTGTTAGAATGGCTATGAAGAAAAAACAAGAGGGGTTAAATTATGTCCTTTAAAAAACATGATAAATTAAAGTATCCCTCTTGATATGAAGTGATCATTTCCTTCTCTCTTAAATTTAAGATAGGAGTGGAAATAAATAAAGAAAAACAACTCAATGATGTATAGTGGTTCAAGGAACAGAAATACCCTACTTCACTGCACCAGCACTTTACTTAATGAGCTTGGTGATTTTCACTAGTAAGTCCTCTTATCTGGATACCACTACAACTGAGTACAGGTAATTGACAACTTTAAAGGCTTTTACAGGGCCTTCTAGTTCTTTTACAGGGAACCAAAAATCCACAACTTAGTTTGATAATTTGACACTCCACCAAGAATGAGTTTGAGTAACCGATACTCCATAAAAAATAGATGAGATGGATTTTTTTGTGAAACGGGTTTAGCTCACAGTTTCAATAGCAACTAACATATATAAATGATCTTCAATAATACACAACAGCAACAAAATAGCCTTCAATGTTGTGAATGCTTCTTCTTATTCTTTAAATAATAGAACATTGATTAGAAAATGTTGCGTATAATTATCTCTTCTTTACACCATGAGAAAATAAGGATGAACCAATAATATTTCTCTCTTTAAAATCATTGAGCTTCAATATGAATATTTTCATCACTTTCATTTTAATAGGGTATTCACATATCCACACTTCTACGTATGTTTTATTTTTCTTCCAGAGAGAGATATATATAGAGAATAAATATCTAGTAGTTGTAGCACTCCTATTTTTTCATATACTCAAAATAAATTTAGTCAATATCCTTTATAAATATCCCAAGAAATGTGTAGCATCGTTGGCTTCTTCCTGTAGAATTAATCTCTAATAAAAGAATTCAAAAATAATTTGAATAAGTCTTCCAATAAAATTACAGAATAATAGTAGTGTTGAATGGTTTAAAACTTCTATTTAAATATATTAAAACCACTTTAAACTTATTCAAAATAGTTCTTGAAAACCAGTAGTATAATCCAAATATAAATTTAAATATTTGAATTTGAATAACCTTGTGTCCTACGGCTTCACTGGAAAAATGACATCAGAATAAAATGGACATTTTTCTCTCTAAATACTAGACCAAATTATTTTAAATCTCTTTGAAAATAATACTTTAGATTTATTAGAATTTATCTAGTTTATAAACCACTGAAATTCTTCTAGATAAGAATGTAGCAGACAAAAATACAAAGAAATATATAAAACATAGTATCATAACCTGCATTGGAAATATCCAGAATATTGGATAGTTCCATTTTCGATAAAATCATTATTTAATATTCAAACTTACCAAGATATATACTCATAACTTGTGGCATAAGCAGGAAGTTCTCCAAGCAGCGAATCTGCATATCCGAATCTCAAACTTTAACAAGTTACTATTCACATGGAATCAACACAGAAGAGTTATCCCTCAAAAATCCTTATTTTCAGAATTTTTTATCATGATAAATATATGTTGCGATTCTCTTCATGATGCAGTAAACTGAAGATAGAAATTTCCAAGTCATAGTTATTGTTCATCTTCTTCAACATTCATTTTCATTCAAGTAGTTCAACAAACAAACTCCTCAAGCAGTTTGATACAACAGATCAACTTTCTATTTTTTAGAGTAAATATTTCTATATTTCAGCACACAATAGGTCAAGTTACTATGTATAACGTCTCATGAATGTTGTGTCATTTCATAATAATTCATCATATATCATTTTCCATATTTGAGGTATTGTTCATCTTCTTCATGCTTCAGTTCATGCAGCGAACAACAATGGTGTTCTCGAGAGGGTGAAACATTATGAAGAACTATGTAGAATATGTTATAATACTAGATTTTATTTTCTACAATATATAGTATATTTAAAGATTCATTTTTTCTGCACATAATAGATCACCATTTCAGCATATAATCTGTTGTACACGGGATGAAGATGTCATCCAACATTTCAGATTTGTTCAAGATTCAAATGGAAGAAAAATATCCAATAGAATAAAACATGATGGTAGCAGAAAATTAGGGTATATTCTTACCAGAATGTAGGGTTCACTAAAAATAAGGTTCATTTAAAGTAGGGTTCACTGAAATTCAGGTCCATTTCAAACATATGGTTCATGAACCATACATTTGAATCAAAAGTATGGTTGATGAAAAGTAGCATATGGTTCATTAAATCCAATGTAGGGTATATAAACCATAATTTTGTATTAAAATTAGGGTTGAAATATTCTAAAATTAGGGTTTCACTTTTTTGAAATTAGGGTTCAACTAAACCTTCAAAAAAAGTGGGCATCTTATATTTAGAGACTTCAATGATTTTTTAGAGTCCTTTAATAGTATAATAAGCCTTCATCATAGGAGACTTATATTTATTAAATCTAAATATATTTATAAAGGATCTAAAATTGAATCAAGCTAACATCCACAACTCTCTATATCTTTGAAATATAGAATCCATATGATCTAGAAAAACTACAGCTGGGAAAACAGCATTGCATAAATTCATATAATTTATTGACCATCCAAATGACATTTTTATCATTCGATGTAAACTAATTAAATAAATTTAAACTTATTTTATTTCCATTTCACCATGTTTCAAGCGATTCTGATGTCTGTATAACTTTTATTAAATCAAATATAGTAGCTTTTCAAATTTATTCACTGTAGAGTTGTGAAACTGCTACAACAACTTCGATGATTTTTTAGAGTACCAGCAAATCATTTTCCGACTTACTTATAAACTAATAAAGTTTACATAAATATCTTATATATCCAATGGTATGAGTATCACATGAAACCATTCAATTTTTCTTGATATATTATCAAAATTCATAGGTGGCTTTAAGATGAAAAATGCAATGTCACTTGAACAGCTTGTAACAGTTTCGTTGAATTTTTTCACCATCAAAACAACTGAATTGGATTTCAACATTAACATATAAAAGGAATATAATATTTATATCTTTACAACAAAAAAAACTCCATAAAAATATGATCACTATTGTTTTAGATATAAAATAAATACCATGACATACTAAATCTTAAACACTTAACAAATTTCTTAATAAACAAAGAATGATGGGTTGAAGTAATTATCAAAACTAAATAAAGATGAGAATAAAAAGGATCCACTCAAAAATTACTACATTATTGTCCAAGGTAACTCTCAAATAAACATTATCACTAACCCTTACATGAGGTTCCAAGCTATTAACACTATTAAAAGGTTTAATTTAATCCATTTCACAACTTCACATTTATTTTAACATTAAAGAGCCTCATATATTTGAAAAGTAAAGTACTAGTTATAAAGGGAAAAAATTATAAACTGTAATTGGAACTTTATTTAGCTAACATATCATATAATTATAGGAAAATTATCTCATAATTTCCTTTCAACCTTTTATTTATCCATACGTTCTCATAATTGGGATTAGTTAAAGAAAATGAAACTTATAAGTTAGAGGAAAACACCCTTTAGGTTGTAACTATAATCTTAATTAACTTAACCCTCATAAAAATAAGGTACAAAAATAGTCGAAAAGGCTTTTATCATTTAATGGGGATTGGTTATGTAAAATGCCATCATACATTTATACGAAACACCGTATGAGTGATCGTGGGCACTTAAATAATCATCCCATTTATTATAAATATACCCCTAAGTTGATAAGGAATAAGAAAATAGAAAGATATAAAGGAAACCTATGAGGGTCCAATCATACCAATCTACATTCAGTTATATGGGAATTCATTCCCAATTTATGGATTCAATGCTCTATTAATTACAATTGGCATCTCGTTTAAGTGAAACCCATTAATAGTCAATTTATCATAATTTTAACACACCCTTAGTGAAACCCATTAGTGGTAAATTTATCATAAGTTTAACACACACTTATTGGATTTTTCTTATAAGCATACGATGATAAAACTCACCTACAAGGGTCGAGTCAAGCATAATAGGATTCAGTTATACAGGTCATCATTCCCAAGTTATAAAGTTATAATCATTGATAAGTTACAATTGATGCATCATTTAACTAACATCCATAATAAATGACTTGAATTTATTAAAAGCTAACCAATTTATTTCTATTTTAGATATTATAATCTAGTTAATTCATTAACAAATTTGAAACTATTTCTTTTCTTTAATTAATCTCAGTTTGGTTAGATAGAATGTTATTATCAAGCTATACAGGAAAACACCATTTAGGTTGATGTGTACAATTTATTTAATCAACCTCACATCATAACTATAATAAAGAAAACTAACACATAAACAATAAATACAAGTAGACATGGTGATGATCACACAATCATGGTATATAAATAACCATGCTAAATAATCACACAAGCATAGTATACAGATAAGCATGCTAATGGCATGTGAATCCTATGTGCTTGAAATGATGGATGAACACACCTAGTATCTTTCCACAGTGGGCCAAGAGTTAAATTACATAAATCAATAACCAACAGAAATAAAATATAATTCATTCAAGTTGAAATGATAATAAACTATAGTAGCAAACAACATGAACAATGATCCCATCCCTAGAAACTTGATCTTTTCCTCACGTGTAGGTTGGTCATTCCTAGACACGAGCTATTTACCAAGTTCCGACACATTCCTAGTCTCATGTCTACCGGCCTAAAATAGCAATACAAGAAATATAAAATCTCTGATACCACTTTTTGACATCCCAGACCCGACTCACTCATAAGTAATTGAACTTTTTTGGTCACATGGCCTCAAGTGCACCTCCCCATATGACAGAGGTTGTCGACTAGAATCAAGGGTCTATGATGATATGGTGGGGAGACTATACCCTCTTTTATCATAGTGGATGACATCAATGAATTATATATAAATCAGTGGGATGGTATAATAAAATGGAAAATCTATAATAATAAACAGATAACCTATAAAAAGCTAATAAACCAACCATGCATGAACATGTTATTCCATAAATGCAAAGCAGTCAACATACATAAGTTAATATATACAATAGGGATAAACTGATAAAATAATAAATAAAATTCTCTAGCACCTAAAGTTATCCCAAGTACATGCATGGTCCTCATATCCCATGTCAAGTCGTAGTCCGTAAAGAGTAACAATAAGAAACATAATCCAAGATCCTGATGTGAAACCATGAGATTTGTCTCGGTACCAAATAGTGGCCCGAATAGGGTATGAGTAAAACTCAATAGGCCACCACCAAATGTGTCAAATACTTCCATTTTTTAATATAAAATGAGTGGTGTGAAAATATAACAAATAGGACAGTGAAATAAATAGTAAAACATGTTTGCTCGGGTTCCTCTTGGGATACTTGGTCAACCTACCTGCTTCAGTCTGAGTTGGAAAGTCTCCGAGCATTTTATGTTTTACATATATATAATTATAATCCCATGGATTAATGCATACAACCAAGGAATCTCTATATAACGATGATCGTATAGGGCTTTACAAGTTTCATGACATTAGAGATTTAGCAATTGAGGTAGACTAAATAGTAATCAGGCATAACATAATTCCATTTGACCTATCAACCCTTTGAAAGCATTCTGCATAAGGAATCCAAGTATCATCCAAGGCTTAATATAATTTCATTTCACCTATGAGCCAATCCAAGGCATTCCACATAAGGAACTCAAGTATCACCCAAGACACAACATCGTTTCATTTAACCTATGAAAGCATCTGAGGCATTATCTATAAGGAACCCAAGTATCGCTTAGGGTGTAATATAACTTCAGTTAACCTATGAGCTCATCTAAGGCATTTTGTATAAGGAACCCAAGTATCGCCCAAGGAACGATATCGTTTCATTTAACCTATGACCCTATCCAAGGCATTCCATATAAGGAACCCAAGTATCACTCAACGAGTAATATAACTTCAGTTAACCTATGATCTCATCCAAGGCATTACTTATAAGGAACCCAAGTATCACTCAATGCAAAATATCATTTCATTTAAACTATGAGCCTGCCCAAGGCATTCCGAATAAGGAATCAAAGCATCGCTCAAGGATCAATATAACAAGTAGGGGCGTTGCATTTAATAACTAAACATAGGCCATGAGAAATATCCATGCCAATTTACAATAATCAAGATTCAATTCATTACTCCATTTACCATTTCATGCAATTAATCTTATCAACCCATTCATTGATAATGATAAGGGGGCCACATGACATGGTCTTACCATTCACATTTCATTTTAACCATTCCAATCAAGAGATAAGCCGACCCACCTCAAGGGGTGTTCAATTTGATTAGTTTATTTAACATATAATTATAATGAAAAAATAATCAAGGGATGATATTCCACCATTTAAAATTTCATTTATTTAAAAAAACCACTCATTATAATAAGAGGCAAGATCATCACACCCAAGGGTGATTCATTACACAACAAGGCATAACCTTATGATTCAACATAAGTCAAGATTGATAAACTATTGATTTAATATAGGGAAAGTAAGTCTCTGTGCCATTTATAAAATAAATCCATTTCATTAGTCATCTCACCCATAAGTGATGAAAGGCAGTATACATTCCCTATTGTAATTCAATCAAGTAATTTACTATCATTTAATCAAATCCCTTTTTAGGAGTGATGTCAAACACACTTAAGTGGTGTTTTGTTTAATTATAAGCAATGGCTAATGAGGGTAAATAATTGGACACACCCAAAGGGGTGATTCAAGTTGAGGTCACAACCCTCCAATAATATCAATGGGTCTAATGAGGGGTATAAGTCATAGTCTAGACTATAATTTTAAGGAGTTACACAATTTAGGGGAAACACATGAAATCTTCGATGTGTGGCAAAACGATAACAATTTATAAACAATGAGATTTTGAGGGAAAAGTCATTGACCACCTAACTCATGCTTAAGAAGCTTCAATTGTTCGATATAGGCCTTTGATTTGAGCCGAAATGAGAGAAAATGAAGAACCAAACAAATGCCCTAAAAATAGGGCATATTAGCTCGCATGACGATAACATTTATACGGGAGAAGAAAACTGAGAAAGGAGGTAAGAGGAGTCATAGACTTACCTCTAGGCTTTCGACGCATTCAACAACAATCAAATCAGACCAAGAACGAGGGAGAATCATCCCAAGGAGGGGGAGGAGGAGGAGGGGGGGGGGGTGCACGGGGAGTTGTTGGGCATCAATGAGGAAGAAAATGGGATGAACCCATTTTAAGGTCAATGAGAAAAATTGAAATTTTCCCCTTTTAATGAGAGGCATGGTTAAGAAAATCGTGCACCAACAATACAGACCTCAATTCCCAAGCACCATTACCTCGCACAGTTAGGTAGACCACGTGTCAATCATGCAGCCTTCACTACCCATACACCCTCATCTCGTACGGTTACAATGCACAGTTAGACAAACTGTGCGACAATCGTGCGAGTCTCTCTGCACTTTTGCACCAAACCATACAGTTGTTTGGGCCACCTCACATAGTTAAAACTAAGCGTGTCCCTGTACAAAAATAGGTCGTATGGTTTGGCTGCACGGTTAAACCTAACCTTGCATCAATCGTGAGTCTGAGATTGTCTCTCCCGAAACTGAGCTTTTGAAGCCTGAAGCTCCCAAAACTCATCTGGGCCTCCGAGACACCTCTCAAGCCTTAGACCCCGTCCAAAAATAACATTTAAGTGTTCCAACTCTCGAAATTTCATTTCAAAGCTCAGTTTGAGATTTGGACCATCCACCAAACGAAAAACTCAAAAACCTTTGAAAACATCAACCCATCCAAAACACAGGATCTTACATCTGTATTATGAAATAAGAAAAGTATGTAATATATAGAATAGTTTCTTATGTGGAGAATTTGTGGGAGACATTAAAGACTCGTTATGAATTGTGTACTTTCTTATATAAGAAGAAAAATATCCAATTGATACAAAGAACATGAGTTCTATTAGTTAAATATTTGCCACAACTCTTTAAAACTTTAAGCCTAAAAAGGTCTTTGGAATGTAAATGTTACATTATTTGTGAAAGATCTTGTAATTAAGGATGTATATCAAAGACAGTGTGTAAAATATGTTGTTTTTAGCAGCAGATTCGGGAGTGCGGATCTGGGTCGCCTCGTGCCAACAGCTAGCTGGAGGCTGCAGGTTGCACCCTCGACCACCTGACCTTCCTCCATTGCTCTCCCGCTACCCCTAACCACTCTCTGAACCCTCATTCCATGTCTAAAAACACGTGTTTGAGGTGTTCAAACTCCCAGAAATCTATTTTGCATCCCAATTCAAAATCTAGCCCCTCAACCTACCGAAAATTCAACATTTCACTGAAACTCGAGTCCTGTACGGACACAGGTCCTTACATATATGAGTCTGATCTCAGACAGAATATTTGTTCACATACGGTGGAACTGTCATTTTATGATGATCTACAAAACAAACAATTTACGTGACTTCCACAAATTAAGGCGAGTTTATTAACATTTGAAAAGGAAGTCAAGAATGTGTTTGGTTGAGATCAATTATTTATCATATTATAAATAATTGCAGATTAGGTGTCAGTAATGATATTCTTACCATATTATATGAGGATAATGTCGGGTGTATAGCTCAATTGAATGGTAAGTGTATTTAAGTTAACAAGATAAATCATATCTCATTAAAATTGTTTTTAAGTCATGGAATTAAAAATGATGGTCAGGTTGATATCTAGAAAATAAGGTATCCTGATCAGATTATCAACATTCTTGTTATTTTGCCTTTGCCTGCCCCAGCCAAAGGGATGATTTCCAGGTGGCAAGGATAATGGCGTTGCCGTTCCAGCCGGCGGCGCCGGCCCCCAGCCTAACACATTTCGGGAGGGGGCATCGTTTCCGTTCCCAAGCCACTGTGAAGCCTCTATCCCTGCCCTTGCCGCGACCCGCCTCCGAGCCCAAGCTCGCTGGCCTTGACATTCGGGCACTGTCATTGGATGAAATCCCTCCCAACGCACTTCACCGGAAGCGAGACCCTCTCTGGAGGGGCGGGTTCAGTCTGGGAGTTGATCTTGGGCTCTCCCGCGTTGGCATTGCCCTTAGCAAGGGCTTTTCCTTCCGCCCGCTTACGGTGACCTTATCTCCACCGAACTACTTTCTCTCATCTCCATTTCTTCTGATTCCGTTACCTTTACATCGTCGGCATAGGTGCTGGAATTGCGAGGGCAGAAGCTGGGGCGTCGGTTACTTGAGATCGCTGAACAAGAGGTAAATTTATCTGGCTCTCTCAGAAAACGCTTATGCCGTGGAAAACTTCGTTTAATACTGCCACCAGCAATTCACACGATTTATGAAATTCGTTTCTGTAAACCTGGTTGTTCGTGGGAGCGTTTTTTTGTGTATGATAGTTTGTGCTTCTTAATAGCTGGGAAAATGCAGGAGGCTGACGAGTTTATAATCGGTCTACCAAAATCTTCTGAAGGAAAGGAGACGACTCAATCAAACAAAGTTCGTAGCGTGGCAGGTAGATTGGCAGTTGATGCTGCTGAGAGGTGAAAATCATAACCCTTTTGTGTTCCTATTTGCATCTCTCGATATGTATATGGGTCTTCACAATTTGCATTACCTGTTTTCCATGGAATTGATTAACTTACTTTCCCATCAAATTACAGAGGATGGAGAATATACCTGCAAGATGAAAATGGGACATCGACAGAGGCCATGGGCTATATGATTGATGTGTAATTATCTTCTCAAATGCATTTAGTTTCAGTGAATGCTGCATTGCATTGCTTAGATCACGGGTTTTGATTGCTGTATTGGTTCATTAACTTCTTGACTTCCCCTTTTCATTTTTTCTTTGTTGGCAACTAAGAAATTTGGCTTGAAGAGGGAAGGGCGAACCAAAGCCTGAGTTTTCATATTGGCATGTTTTGTTTTTGATTTATGTGAAGCTGACCCACCTTCTGTAAATTCTGCCAGAGGCCTTAAGAAGTCTGCGCGTCAAAGAAAATCAGATGCCTATGCTGCCATGGTATGCTGTTAGCCATTAATGTTTCTTCTATGATCTTTATAGCCGACCTGGTTCTTTTTGTTCCTCTTTTAATGAAGTAATTTCTCACCATTTCTCCCTGTTATATCTTCTTGTGGTAAAGATGGTACTACAAAGATATTTTTCAACATGGGGCCAGGAAGCTGAACCAGTGGTGCCAAAGCAGATGGAACTCCAACAGAAAATTTTAATTGGTCCACCCCAGGATTTGGATTTGTTCCCTGGATAATTTGCTGGTAAGAACTTTTTAAGGCTTCTCATTGCCTGAAATAAACTTGCAAGTGAACAAGTTATAATTTTATCATATGAATGAAGAAGTCATTGCATTTATATGTCATGTTGATTTTGGTACCGGTAACGATCACATTTCAAAACAATCAAGGTTTAGAAAGATCATGAAAAGGATAACATCTATTCGACAAGGATTGCATGATTCATATGAAGAATTTGAGTGGTATAAGACTAAAGAGACGTTGAACTATACCACTAAGTGCCATGCATGAGTTGTTGGTGATACAATGCTATAATGGGCATCGCATCATATTAAACCTTATGGCATGCCATAATCACTCTTGAGAAAATAATAATAATAATTCAACCTTGTCATATCCTTTTACATGTTTCATAGTACATAAATAATCTTCTTTAGGTGGATAAGATTCAAACTTGTAGTAAATAGGCTGTAATCATAAAATGATTATTTAATCACAAGGTGACCTATCCTGTTAAGAATCATAACCTCACTTGTCAGTCCCATCTCCTTCATATGACGATCCGAGGATATTCAATCCTAAAAAAAGACCCCAAATCACATCCTAACATCTTACCCAGAAAATTCCTTAATGGATTTAAAATGAAAATACATCACAAGAGGGGGTGACTTAGCATTGTTAACCACTTCAATGACATACACATACTTCGCACCATCCTTTCTGAGCTGCCATAGGCATCCTTAATGTTGATGATGATTTTGGCAAATCTTAATGGATCCCACAAATCAAATCCTTTGAAAATCTTTCTGGTTCATTTCAAAATCAAGAAGAAAAAGGAATAGGAGGAGAGGAAGAAAACCATGAATCCTTACCTTATGTCTGTGTGTTAATTCACCACATTAACCATGGGGTGTTAGGAATAAGTGGGCAGTGTGGGCTGTCAGTGATGTCAGTGATATTAAAAGAGGTGGGGCTGTCAGTGTATTGTATTTTGCCTTTTTAGCAGGTTGGGGCAGTTGTGAGTTGTTGGCTGGGCTGGTGGGGTATTAAGTAAGGGAATTGCTGTGGGGGAGGGGATAAGGATATTTTCTTTCTTCAGCTGGATGCTGCTGGAGCCAATACTTGGAAGGTCTCGGCGGGCCCTTCGGTAAGAGTGGTCATCTTCACGTCGGGAACATCTTCTTCCTTGTCTCTCCTCCTTCCTCTGATTTTTCTGTTAAGCTTCCCTGTTGTAAACCAAGATTCTGCTGTTATTAAAGTGAATATAGCGTTGTTTTTCCCTTTCCTCTCTCACTGTCATAACAAATTGGCGACTCTGCTGGGGAAGTCACACGAGAGAGACGATCGTTGCTGGAGAACCAATCGCGCGCTGGATAAACACCAACATTGCTGGAGAAAACCGATTGCAATAGTGAGCTGATCATCGCTGGGAAGGAATAAGCAACTTGTGAACTATTTTGGAAGACATTTGAGAGCAGCCGATCAAAGACGAACTCAAGGAGAGAGACTTCTGAGATCTTCGTTCGCTGCTTGACATCACGAGCACAACTGAGAGGCGATCGCAGCTGGAAAAAACAAGTGCTGGAGGACGGACAAGGTATGTACAACTCCGCTACAGGTACGACTCAGTGAAGCCACTGAGTGATTTCTCTCTCCTCTACTTGCTTTCTTCTGTGCAAATGTTGTTGAGAGCGCTGCTGACGTTGAGAGTAAGGATGGAGAACAACCTTGCTAACGTCGAATCGGGTGCAGAAAAAATACAGCGGATGCTGAAGACTATTCAGGAAAGTTTAGATAAGACGGTTCAAAAACAAGAAGAATACCTGCAATCTGCTCATGTTAAGAAGCAGCAAACTGAGGAAAGAGTTTCACGCAACATGCGTGTTTTGGAGGAGTCGTTTGTTTCCATTCCGAAAAAGCTGGAAGTAGGACGCGAATCTTGTTCTGGTAAGCAGTTTGTGGCGGCCGCTGAGATTCAGGGAGACTGTGTAGGTGAAGTTGTAAGGGAAGACTGTCATTGCAGTGGAAATTTATCTTTGGAAGTTGTAGCTCCGGCTGAAGTAAAATGGAATTTGTGGAAGGGAGCTGAGCTGCCTGAATTTTTTGGTGAAGATTCATTTGGCTGGATCATAAAAGCAGAGACGTTTTTTTATGGAAAATCAGATGACGGAAGAAATGAAGCTGCACTACGCACAACTTTGCATGGTAGGTATTGCTCTATATTGGTTTTTGTCGTGGCACAGAGCTACCCCGGACTCGTCATGGGAATCGTTAAAACCAACTCTAATGGATAGGTTTGAGAAGTCGACAAAGGAAGATCCACTGCCATCATTGAAGGTGCTTAAACGAACTAGTGTTGTGGAGGAGCTTGTACCGGGTTTATTTTCAGAACTGTTGACCGAGGAAGTGGCAAGCCAGAGTGTTCTGCCAGATATGCAAGAGTAGTGGGAGGGGAAGCAATGCAGACCTGTTACAGAATCTTGACTTCTGGTTGAACACAATGTGGCGTGTACAAAAGGTTGTTCTTGTTGTGCTGCTGTATGCACTTTGGCGCTTGGAGGGGGAGATTGTGGGGTTGGTTCCGAAGGGTGTGGAGATGAAATGGAGGAAGAGAACTCTTATGAATCCAGCCAAGGAAAACCTTGTTTTCCAGCAGTGGAAGAAGCAACAGTCTGCTTGTGGAGTCACCAGAAAGGACAGGTAAAGTTCAGTGATAGTGGGCATAAGGAGCAGATTGCTTTCAGTCATTTCCAGCTAGAAGCGGTAATTGTAGAAGAAGACGTTGAATCTATTTTGAGTGCCCCTATACCAAAAGAAGATGCTTTGTGCCCATTGCCATGGGCATACCCTATGCTGAGTCCGTGGGATGCTCAGTCCTATAGCGGTAAACAGGTGACCGGGAATGCATCACAGGCAAGTGTTCAAGCAGGCTTACTTGAGGAATGCTGAAGTGAAGACCACTGCAGATGCAGGTGAGGTGTTTCCTGTACTTCCTTTGGGAGGGGCCAGATTTGATTTATATGGTTCTCGGCCTACTTGGGATGTCTCTGGAGGGAGAAGAAACTTCCCAGAAGCTTTAGTAAATGGCTCTCAAGATTTAAAAAATTTTCTGCGTTCACTCAAGAAGCAGTGCACACACCTGACTTTAGTTTCCAAAGGGCAGGGAATTGTATTTTCACTGGTTCATGATTTTGGTTTTACTCCACACGCAGCATTTACATTGGAGGTAATTGCACCGTACATGCTTAGTTTACATTTTCCTTTTGTCGCAAAAGCTGGTGGCGCTGTTGTTGATGAGCTAAGACCAACTATTACTAATTCTGAAGTGGGCTACAAGCTTAGTGTTATTACAAGGAATTATACGAATTTTGTTTGGCAAGGCGATAAAGCAACGACTATTGCAACATACCGTTTTGATGTTTTTCCAGAAGAGGTAAATTGGGGGCAAGCAGGTGCTGAAGTGGTTTTATGTTTCTTATCAGCTATTTTTCTGAAGAGGGGTAGGATATTCAGGAGCCAAGTTCAGTGCTCTTATGTGAAGGTCATGCAGGCTGGCCTGGTTTGTTGAGTTCTCGGGTTCGAGTGCTGGTTGACATGATTGTCTGTCCGATTTTGCTGATGACCTGAGCTTATTGGCACCTATTGGAAATTCAATGCAATGCCAAGCTCGCTTTAGGAAGTACCCAGAAAACACGGTTTTTGTATCAGTTAGCTCTAATGTCAGTGGAGTAGTTTTTCAGGACAGACCTTGTCACGAACTGGCCCAGGTCGACCTTGAACCAGGCACCCGAACTGATCCGTGGCATGGCCCGAAGGGCGTTCCCGATCCTCACGGGCTGACAACTAGTGCCGGGTATCAACAGAGTACTCAAGAGAACGATTTCGCCCAAATATAATCAAGAACTAAGCAGCGGAAAGAAACAGACAGCCCAACATACATTTATATAAAATTGAACTGAACATTATTTATACAAGAAACCGAAAGTACAACTAAACAATACAACCAACCGACCAAACCTGACGACCAAACTAACACCATGTGACCCCACTGGTCACTCTCCAACACAACGAATACTCGTCGCCCAAAGCGACCGAACTCGAGTTGAAACCTGCACAAGAGCTAAAAATAGAAGAAAACTATAGGGGTGAGTATTAAAACTCAGTAGGTTAGCCTGATATTCTATTCCCAACCCACATTCTTTAAAATAAAAGAAACATCAATTTCAAGTTTGAGATACAATATATAAAAATATGTTTTCCAAATGAGGTTCTATGCTATAAAAATTACCGGACAAAAACTTGCAAGTTTTATTAACAAGAATGCTAGTAACAATTTTTCAAAGAGGTGCAACTTCAAAATGAAAATAGTTTTCAAGAGGGTTGCTTTAAAGAATGTAAACTTTTAAATTAAACACACACGTTGCTGAATTTGCCAACTAAACACACCGTATGCCGACGGTGAGTATAAAATATCCAAGGATCACAAGTCACGGAAACACCCCTAGGCACTAGTTCGTTGTAGGCCTCAGGTATCTCGTATCTCGGTATAAAAGTAATCATAACAAATATCCGTTCTCGTGCACATGAGTCACTAGTAGGAGAATCATTTATAACCTAGTGGTCCCCAACATCATCATCATCATAGTTTAGTTAGCGCTGTCGTTGTCAAACTTGCTACGTGAAACAGAGACAAAACCCCTCCGGATCACTAGCATACTAGTACACGTCCGCCCACCTAGATACCTGAGTTTTTTCTTTTTGTGCTCAAACAAGTTACACATCTATAAAATATCATTTGCTCATGAAGATGCCATTTACAAATCATACACACATCAAACAACCCACACACATGTCTCACATTTCTTTCATGGATCAATAAACAACCTAAATTTTCATAAAACAACTTCAAGAAGTATAATAGGGCCTTACATAAAATCCATTCAAAAATGCTCTTTTAAGGCCAAAAACCCACCAATACCATATCAAACCAGATTTGGCAGCCCCAACACCATTTAATAAATCAATTTCGTGGACCATAAAATGGTGTCAAATGATACAACATGAAATACACATGGAAACCATTTTTACAAGAAAAATGCCAAACAGGTCTTTAAGCATTTCTCAAAACTAACATTTTCCAAAGGTACAAATTTCACTTTTAATAGAGGTGCATACACACCATTTACAACAAAAAAACACTTTCATAAATCCCTTAAAACATTCAGGCTACACATCCAAAGCACGACCATTTTTATAAGGATGCCAAACATGCTATTTTCCAGCAACTCGGGCCAAAACATGTTTACCACCAAAAACCCATTTGTTTATAAAACCAAAACTATTTTGGACAATCATAAAAGGACTCCAAAATACCATTTTGCATGATGCAAATGTATTTATAAATCCAAACAAATCATTTTAAATCGCACTAAGCACATAAAAGCCAACCGAGCAATTTACCGAACACATGACATGCACTTTTAAACAAACAACTTATTTTAAGCACTGAAAAGGGATAAAATACCATTTTCATGCCATAAATTTATTCTAGCTACTGAACCATGTTCAAAATACCATAAACCAGGTGCGCAAGCTAACAAAACATTTAAGTAAGCAAGCGGTGTACATATTTATAACAAAAGAACACTACTTTTCACAAAACAAGGCTTGAACAACTGTTTTGTATATTCAAAGGTTGAACAACAATACTAAACATATATATCACGTGTGAACAATAAGAAAATGATGAAACTTAAACGATAAAGGCATGTGCAATGAATATCCTACCTCAAAATCATGGCGGAAAGGAACCACACATCCGATATCACCCGCCGTGGTTCCCAACACTCTAGATCTATGAAGACCAACCCTAAATGAACCAAAACCCCATAAAAAATCATGGGATAACATAACCCTAGGTCGTGCATGACCCGAGGAGAAGAAGAAACCAAAAGAAAGTGGAAGGAGAAGGAAGAGAGAGGAGAAAGGAGAAGAAATCTCACCTTGGAAACTAGAGAACTCTTCATCTTCCTTTAGATCTACATCCTTAGAGGAAAGAGAATGACTTGGAACTTCTTAGAGATGCTCCTTAGGTCTGGATGAACCAGGGAAAAAAGATTGGGGGGAAAAGAGAAAAAAATGAATGATTCATGAAAGAAACAAATTAACTTACCAAATCTGGACGATTTGAGAAGCCTTGAGAAATTCGCCTTAATCCGCGACTAAGATGAGATCCAAAGAGGGAAAATGGAACTTGGGGGTGCGCCTAGGGTTCTTGGGCTTGAGTGAGAGGTGGAATCATCGAAAAATATAAAAAAATAAATAAGATATAAAAGAAACAAATTATTTTTTTAAAACTGAAAATAGGCTCACGGGCTGGCCCAATACCTGAATAAATAACCCAAATCCATCATGATTATGAATTCCTAAGGGGGTCTAAAAGGATATGGTGGTTTGAATAGGTCAGGGGAGGCCAAGTGAGAAATTGAATGAATGAAAAATGATGAAAAAGGAAAGAGTTATAAAAGAAACAAATTTTGTTTTTAAATCTGGAAATGGGCTTACGGTTGACCCAAATCTTGAGGTAACCACCATTTTTTCAAAAAACTCCCAAACAAGGTATGGGGCACCCATGGTAGTAGGATGATTAGATATAGATGGTAGTTCAAAACTCAACATTCATCTCACCCAAAACCCAAGAAAAGGATTGAGATTTCCAACGAACCGAATCAAAACCAAGACATGAAAAAAAAACCGGGTGTGACAATTCTCCTCACCATTAAAGCTTTCCGTATCCGGAAAGCCACAACACATTCCAGTTGATTGATCAACACCTAAGGATTCTTCATCAATATGGTCCAGCCTCTGAAGCCAAGGACACCTTATCCACCATTAACGAAACTTAAGCCTCTTACCTCAACCAAAACACCAACTCCCAACCACTTCTCGAGAATCAACCGAAAGATCGAGTCACTACCTCCTCAACCAAACCAAGAACCAGATTGTTGGGTCTTCTCCCAATGAACCCAACGATCACCCAGACCAAAGAGCACTCACGAAAACCAAAGATTTCAGGGGAGTCTTGAATGGACTCCCCACCATTAAGAAACAACTAGCACTTGACAAATTCTTAGGAGGAAACTCTACGAGACCCGTGGTGGTTCTCCCCACCATTAAGAACCAATGATCAATGACCAAACGAGAATTCAACATGAACTAGGAACAAGTCTCTCCCATACAGGCCCACCGAAACTCTCCCACAACAACCTACCAACTCATGTTAAGAGGAACATAACATGAACATTTAAACCCCCCACTCCCGAACGGAGGGGACAACAACTGGGCCAACACTCTCTGCACAGATCCAAACCCCCACCACTTGGGGCGGGGAGGGAAGGGGACCCAATCATTGAGCCTATGATGGATGAAGCATCTCCTGCCTCGCAGTCAGGCTTTGATAATTCCTAACTTGAACTCTTCCCCTTAGTTCCACACGGTGACACATAACACTCTCAGGCCGAAACAACAAATCAAGGGACACCATGCAACTCTATTCCTCAAACAACACACTTTTACCCAAACAAAAACTTGGAGATACACAACACTATTTTCTCTCACTCTGAATGAGGAGCAGAATGGACAAGGTACATGGAGAAACACATCAACCTCACTGAGTACAACTATTCCAATCGAGAGGGACACCATAATGGAAAGACACTTTAAATCGTGCCCGAAAAGCTCTCAATTCCAACAAACGGGCTGAGGCATCATTCAAAGAGGTGGATTTAACATTTGGAATGAATCCTTAGGTTGATCACCTGGAAATCTTGCCAACGGAGAACCATTCGTGGCCACATCACAACATCCAACACATCTTTAGAAACCCACTAGATATTGCTCCAAAATTGAGCCACCAACGAGATCCCATATCAAGACACAACAAGAGTATGACTTCTATATCGCAAGGAAGCATACCGAATAAACAACACTTTTAAGATATAGGAAAAACCAGCCACATAACCATCGGTTTATAACAAACACCACAATTTTTCAGCTTTTGAAAAACAAACCAACTTGGTGGATTTTCGCATTCATCAATGGCGTTTCATCAAGTCTCACTCATATGCACGTTTCCGTGCCACCCCGGGCACCCAACCACTATGTCATACTAGCCATTCATCCATATATCCATAAAACCATGCATGTGAGCACCTATGAAAACACCAAGGCTAAAATAAAACAATCATCACCCTTCCAAAGGAACATTAACCACCAAATCAAAAACCTTTTTCAGATTTCACAAAACAAACCACACTTCATCAAGAACCATTTGATTAAAAACCCAATCCATTTCATTTAATAGAACTTCCAAAAACAACCATTCTATTCCAAATAGCCCTTTCCCATTTTCAAAAATTCAGCAAGGTCTCTTTTCATAATCCGACAACCACAAAGGCCAAAATCCCTTTCCAGAAAAACACCAACCGCTCAAAACCAAATTTCCAAAACCAATTCATTAGATTCAAACAATTTTCAACAGCTCAAAACACCCCATTTAAAACAAAGTTCAGAATCACTTTAAAATAATACAAGCTTTCCAAACATTTCATTTCAAGAAACCATATGTTTAGATTAAGGAAATTCAATCCCGTTAAATCATTTCCTCTTCACCCCCAAGATTTGTTTCACAAAACCCAACATTCAAAAACCTTTCTAATATTAAATTTTGAAAACCCATTTTCCACTTTTCAACAACCAACCATTCCTTTAAAACCCATTTTCACAATTCTCACACAAGGATTTTCAAAACAAAATCCCGAATTCAAGAAAAGTCCAAGAGACCCACAAAAAGAACTAGTGTCCGTGGGTGACTTGATCATATGGTTGGCGGCCATATGTCAAACACACCACCAACACAGAGAGCCTTCTTAGGACCCTGCCCTAGCTCCACATGGCTTGCCAGACCCTGCGAGCTCACGAAGACCATTAGTCCAACTCCTCTTGTCGTATCCCAACACCAAACAATCGATAAGAACCAAAGACACTAATAAAACCGGACTTCCTATGGACACCTGAGGGTCAGAACGAGCAAGAGTTCGCGACGCTTTTCCCGAACCTACCCCTCAAGTCCCAACAATCCTACTTCATCTATCTTGACATCCCCAAATAACAAAGGGTGCTCTAAAAAGAAAGGTATGCTAGGAACCAACCTCCTTTGATGTCATTTTGTCACGAACCGGCCCGGGTCGACCCGAACTAGTCACCCGAACCGATCTGTGGCATGGCCCGAAGGGCGTTCTCGATCCCCACGGGTTAACAACTAGTACCGGACATCAACATAGTACTCAAGGGAACGATTTCGCCCAAATATAATCAAGAACTAAGCAACGGAAAGAAACAGACAACCCAACATACATTTATATAAAATTGAACTGAACATTATTTATACAAAAAACCGAAAGTACAACTAAACAATATAACCAACCGACCAAACCTGACGACCAAACTAACACCATGCGACCCCACTGGTCACTCTCCAACAGAACGAATACTCGTCGCCCAAAACGACCGAATTCAAGCTGAAATCTGCACAAGGGCTAAAAACAAAAGAAAACTATAGACGTGAGTACTAAAACTCAGTAGGTTAGCCCGATATTCTATTCCCAATGCATATCCTTTAAAATAAAATAAACATCAATTTCAAGTTTGAGATACAATATATAAAAATATGTTTTCTAAATGGGTTCCATGCTATAAAAATTACCAGACAAAAACTTGCAAGTTTTATAAACAAGAATGATAGTAACAATTTTTCAAAAAGGTGCAACTTCAAAATGAAAATAGTTTTCAAGAGGGCTGCTTTAAAGAATGTAAACTTTTAAATAAAACACACGCTACTTAATTTACCAACTAAACACACCGTATGTCAACGGTGAGTACAAAATAGCTAATGAGCACAAGTCACGGGAACACCCCTAGGCACTAGTTCATTGTGGGCCCTAGGTACCTCGTATCTCGGTGTAAAAGTAACCATAACAAATATCCGTCATCGTGCACACGAGCCACTAGTAGGAGAATCATTCATAACCTAGTGGTCCCCAACATCATCATCATCATAGTTTAGTTAGCGTTGTCATCGTCAAACTTGCTACGTGAAACATGGACAAAACCCCTCCGGATCACTAGCATACTAGTACACGTCCACTCACCTAGATACTTGAGTTTTCCCTTTTTGTGCTCAAACAAGTTACACATCTATAAAATATCATTTGCTCATGAGATGCCATTTACAAATCATACACACATCAAACAACCCACACACGTCTCACATTTCTTTCACGGATCAATAAACAACGTAAATTTTCATAAAACAACTTCAAGAAGTATAACGAGGCCTTGTACATAAAATTCATTCAAAAATGCTCTTTTAAGGCAAAAAACTCACCAATACCATATCAAACCAGATTTGGCTGCCCCAACACCATTTAATAAATCAATTTCATGGATCATAAAATGGCCCTAAATGATACAACATGAAATACACATGGAAACCATTTTTACAAGAAAAATGTCAAACGTGTCTTTAAGCATTTCTCAAAACTAACATTTTCCAAAGGTACAAATTTCACTTTTAATAAAGAGGTGTATACACACCATTTACAGCAGAAAGCCACTTTCATAAATCCCTTAAAACATTCAGGTTACACATCCAAAGCACGACTGTTTTTATAAGGATGTCAAACGGGCCATTTTCCGGCAACTCGGGCCAAAACATGTTTACCACAAAAAACTCATTTGTTTATAAAACCAAAACTACTTTGGACAACCATAAAAGGACCCCAAAATACCATTTTGCATGCTGCAAATGTATTTATAAATCCAAGCAAATCATTTTAAATCGCACTAAGTACATAAAAGCCAACCGGACAATTTACCGAACACATGACATGCACTTTTAAGCAAACAACTTATTTTAAGCACTTAAAAAAGGGATAAAATACCATTTTCATGCCATAAATTTATTCAAGCTACTGAACCATGTTCAAAATACCATAAACCAGGTGCGTAAGCTAACAAAACATTTAAGCAAGCGGTGTATACGTTTATAATAAAACAACACTACTTTTCACAAAACAAGGTTTAAACAACCGTTTTGTACACCAAGAAAATTATCTAAAGGCTGAACAACAATACTAAACATATATATCAGGTGCGAACAACAAGAAAATGATGAAACTTAAATGATAAAGGCATGTACAAGAGATATCCTACCTCAAAACCATGGCGGAAAGGAACCACACACTCGATATCACCCGTCGCGGTTCCCAACACTCTAGATCTATGAAGACCATCCCTAAATGAACCAAAATCCCATAAAAAATCATGGGATAACATAACCCTAGGTTGTGCATGACCAGGGGAGAAGAGGAAACCAAAAGAAAGTGAAAGGAGAAGGAATCTCACCTTGAAAACTAGAGAACTCTTCCTCTTCCCTTAGATCTACACCCTTAGAGGAAAGAGAATGACTTGGAACTTCTTGGAGAGGCTCCTTAGGTCTAGACGAACCAGGGAAAGAGGATTTGGGGGGAAAAGAGAAAAAAATGAATGATTCATTAAAGAAACAAATTACCTTACCAAATCTGGACGATTTGAGAAGTCTTGAGAAATTTCGCCTTAATCCGCGACTAAGATGAGATCTAAAGAGGGAAAATGGAACTTGGTGGTGCGCCTAGGGTTCTTGCGCTCGAGTGAGAGGTGGAATCACTGAAAAATATAAAAAAATGAATAAGATATAAAAGAACCAAATTATTATTTTTTTAAAACTGGAAATGAGCTCACGAGCTGGCCCAATACCTTAATAAATAACTCAAATCCACCATGATTATGAATTCCTAATGGGATCTAAAAGGATATGGTGGTTTGAATAGGTCAGGCGAGACCAAATGGGAAGTTGAATGAGTGAAAAATGATGAAAAACGAATGAGTTAGAAAAAAACAAATTTTGTTTTTAAATCTGGAAATGAGCTCACGGTTGACCCAAATCTTGAAGTAACCACCATTTTCTTCAAAAAACTCCCAAACAAGCTATGAGGCGCTCATGGTAAGATGATTAGATATAGATGGCAGTTCAAAACTCAACATTCATCTCACCCAAAATCCAAGAAAAGGATCGAGATTTCCAATAAACCGGATCAAAACCAAGACATGAAAAAAAACCCAGGTGTGACAGGCCTGATTGGCATGAAGCTATTTCTTCTTTAGTTGTGTGCAGTGAGCAACTGGGAGAGTTAGAGTTTGTAGACCTTCACACAACCACTGAAGGGATGACAATTTGTCTCCGTTTGAAGATGGCAAGCTGGAGATGGACAGACCATGCCTACATTTTGGTATTCAATCAATTACTCACCTTGATTTTGGAAGATTTGTTAGAGCAGATTCGTTATACCAATAACTCAGGGGCTGGTTCTTTGGGGGAATTTTTTTTCAAAGAGGTGACGACAGTTGTGCACCAGGAATCGAGGCTTGTTTGTGGTCTCTATGCTCCTAGATTGATGATTGTTACTGCCAATGGGGCTATGTTCGAGGGTTCAACGGCAGAGCTTAATATTCCAGCTATTCCCGGAAATGTTGTTGCTGTCCAGCTACAGAGATATGCCTCAGTTAGAATGACTACTACATTAGCCGCGGTGTCCCAACAGCCTTCTAATTATGTTGGTCTTGGCTGCAAGGAATGCATTTTGCCCATGAAAGGCACCAAACCCAAAGAAGTGAAAGCTCTGCATGACTTGCTGTCAAGCTGTGGTGTGATGCGTACCAAAAGAAAGAAATCTGAGTTCAAAGCATGGGATTTGGTTTGTGGATTTGTTTATGCAAACTCTGCTCTTATGACAAAACCTCTCGCATGTTATCCTTCATGTTTGCCGAAATATCCTTCCAGCAAGGAAATGGATACTCAATGGCGAGAGGGAGCCAGGAGGCAAAGTGTAGGAGGGGGCAAGGCCATGATAGGTGAACAGGAAATGAGAAGACAGAAGTGTTCTAGGGCAATTCCTGCTCGTACAACCTATGTTGTAGCTAAGAAGCGCATGCATGGAAGTTCTCTCCTGGGTTCAACAGATGCTGAGAAAACAAAGACAATTTGTTTCAGATATACACCCACCTTGAGGACAAGGCGGCCTTTCAAGAGATAGATAACGTGAGGAATAAGTGGGCAGTGTGGGCTGTCAGTGATATTAAAAGAGGTGGGGCTGTCAGTGTCTGTGCTGGAGTAGGCAATAACTGCCTAGGGGCAGTATTGTATTTTGCCTTTTTAGTAGGTTGGGGCAGTTGTGAGTTGTTGGCTGGGCTGGTAGGGTATTAAGTAGGGGAATTGCTGTGGGGGAGGGATACAGATGTTTTCTTCTTCCGCTGGATGCTGATGGAGCCGGTCCTTGGAAGGTCTCGGCGGGCCCTTCGGGAAGAGTGGTCTTCTTCACGTTGGGAACATCTTCTTCCCTGTCTCTCTTCCTCCTTCCTCTGATTTTTCTGTCAAGCTTTCCTGCTGTAAACCAAGATTCTGCTGCTATTAACATGGGGGAGCCCAACCGACCCTACAAGGGTCCAATTTTACCAAAAATCCTTTGTTAATTTTTTTGGTGCCCCACCTATGCTTCGGTGGGATGAACTAGACTTTTGGTGGTACCATCAGACTTTCAATAAATTACCACCAGTCTGCCAATTGTAATAGGCCTCTACCTCCCACACCAAATTATCAGTGGGGCACCACTAAAATTTCAGTAGCTTTCAGTTTAACTTACAATACTTTCCCTTTTCTTCCTCCTTATAGTGACCTGGAAATTATATTCATTGACTGGTTTTTTTTGAGTTATTTTGATCATTGGCATTGAAAGTGTGAAATAGTAAGTTGGATAATCTTAGAAGTGAATTTTGAGTGTGCATTTGGGTTCAAAATAGGGTTTTCATCTTTAGGATATGAGTTTGGTGAGAAATCGGGTTGTTGATGGAAGTTGGGAGAGGTTTTAACAGGATACATGATTAGTTTACAGTGTTCGTAATTGTTGAAACCTAGATTAACTAAGTGAATAAATGATGGAGGAAGAGGGAAGGGGGCAGTAACCATGGGGGAGCCCAACCGACCCTACAAAGGCCCAATTTTACCAAAAATCCTTATTTTTTTTTGGTGTCCCACCTATGCTTCGGTGGGATGAACTAGACTTTTGGTGGTACCATCAGACTTTCAATAAACTACCACCAGACTACCGATGGTAATAGGCCTCTATTAGGCCACTACCTCCCACACCAAATTATCAGTGGGGCACCACTAGAATTTCAGTAGCTTTCTGTTTAACTTAAATACTTTCCTTTTCTTCCTCCTTATAGTGACCTGGAAATTATATTCATTGACTTTTTTTTTTGAGTTATTTTGATCATTGGCATTGAAAGTGTGAAATAGTAAGTTGGATAATCTTAGAAGTGAATTTTGAGTGTGCATTTGGGTTCAAAATAGGGGTTTTATCTTTAGGATACGAGTTTGGTGAGAAATCGGGTTGTTGATGGAAGTTGGGAGAGGTTTTAACAGGATACATGATTAGTTTACAGTGTTCGTAATTGTTGAAACCTAGCTTAACTAAGTGAATAAATGATGGAAGAAGCTTCAAAATGGCTGTGTTTGTTGGCATTAGATCTTTGTGGATAAATATGTCTATGGTGTAGGTTTAGAGAAGATTTGAGGAGTTTTAAGGTATTTTGGAGCTGAATTTATGTTGTAAGCAAAATACACGTCACAATATGGTGAAGAGCCGCAAGGATATGCATCACACTGCAATGAATTTTTCTGAGAAATATCTCAGATTTTGAATCATGTGATTTTAGGAGTTTGAATTAGATATCAGACTGATTTTTGGTTAGATATGCTAATCGATGGACATTACTTTGTTACGTCGTGATTTGTTGGATGATATGACATTTTGCAAGTTTGAATATTTTTCAAATCTCGGAAGATAGGCTTGATTAATGGGAAGATTTAACTAAATCATTAATGGTGGTTTTTAAGACCAATGACATGTGGAATAACATGTTGCAGATTTTTCGATTAGGAGATTAAAAGTTTCTTTAGAAGATTTGAAGAATATATGGTGATGGAATTGATGGAGAATATAGCACTAAGGAAGAACTTTTGTCAATATGGAATATAGAGCTGAACCAAAACACCTTTACAGTTATGAAGTATTGATTTTTTCTGTGAATCTTTCATTGTAAATGACCAGCAAGGTGTTATCTTCGTGTCTTTATCTTAAAACGGAAGTGGAGTGATCAAAGGAGGGGGTGACCCTTGGACTTGAGTTGATCCCAAATCTTTGTAATTACAATATTGTTGTCCCGGTATGACACCTTCAAGAGGGGTGGTTGGCGGGTGAATTGTGAATTTCAATGGTGGCCGGGGATAAATGTTGATAACAAACAACTCTATCCTTGAGTTCCTCTTTGATCAAACAAATCAACAACAAGTCTTTCCTCGGACTTCGTCGAACAACTAGTTCAGAAGATACAGATTCCTAGCCTCAGAATTTCATCGATCTCACAGGATCGGAAGCAACGATTATAACATCAAAACTTATATCTTTTACAATAAGCACCTCACACACGCATGCTCTAAGTATCCCACTGAAAAAAATTTGCAAACAGATGATCTCAACATTGAGGTAGTTTACAACTCGATGTAATGTTTTCAATATCTTCCATTTCTCGAAGCTTGATCTCAATTTATAGGCATCAATGCAACAAACTTCTTTGTGTTCTTCATGTATGGATATAACAAAATTGATGCAACAAACTTCATCGAGTTCTTCATGCATGGTTATAACAAAATTGAAAGGTGCGCTACCTTCCATTGAATATCTTCCATTGAATGTAGTTCAGTGTGACTTCACAAAGCTATGGAAATTACATGGATCAAATTCAGCTCATTGGAACTTGTGAATCAGATGTTAAGTTTCCATAAAAAATAAAACTAACAAAACTTCAAGTGTATGTAAAGTAAGGAGTGTGTTGTGATTTGTCAAAACAACGGATCTTGGAGATGTAATTTTAGGAAAATGACTCAATATATAGTGCGTTAGTGGTTTCTTGGTACATCGACACATTATCAGTGTATACTCTTTGAATGTAGCCCATTTTGAGTGAACTAAGTAATAATCTTGTGCAACTGTGTTTTTATTTTTAATATTTGGATGCTGTGAATGCTTGGTTTGAATTGACTAGTTCACGTGTTCTTGCTAACACGAGAACAAGATTCGTTTGATGAAGAAAGTGGGAAACACCAATTCACCCCACTCTTAGGGTATTTTGGGCCTTGTGGTTGAAACTGTAATCGTGCAAATTAATCCTGCATTTAGAAATCTTGGGACACTAGCTAATGCATGGCTTGTGCATTGTATGGGAAAATTGTGTATTCTAACCTTGCATTTTGTGATTTTTTAGTCAGTAAGGAATACACAATTACGTTGCACGATTAGTAACTGTGCATATTAACCGTGTACACCTAATGAATTTATGTGATTTGAGTTAAAATTGCCTCAAAATCCTCATTTATCTCTCCTAATCAAGAGGGGGAGGGGGAGTTTGAATCAAACTGACAATTTTCTACCACTTAAAAAGATAAACTGTCCAATAGCTACAAACTCCGAACATATCAAAGTAACAACAACTAGTAATGTAGTGGAAATTAAAACACTCGAGCATTGAAAACTTAACCAAGTTAAACAATCTAATTTGAAATTAAAACAACACAGATAAAAACAACACTTGGAGTTTCAGATACCAATATGCATCTCCTTTAAAGGATATTATTAAAGGATATTATCAACAATTTCAATCATGAGAACTCTTCGCTTTTAATCCAAAGCAGCAGGAGGATTAGTACCTAGAGCCAAGGGATACAAGTTTTGAACTTCGAACTTCCTCGATCTATTTGATTGGAAAATACAAGTTTTGTACCCTAGAACTTCCTCGATAAACGTTGATAGTTGACAACTGTATCTCTGAGCTCCTCTTCGATAAACCAAACCGACCGCAAGTGCTTCCCCAAACTTTGTCAAACAACCAGTTCCAAAGATACAAATTCCTAACTTTGTAATCTCATCTATCTGACAGGATCAAAAAAAAACGATTACAACAACAAAACATAGATCTTTTACAATAAGCATCTCTCACACCCAAGCTTTTAAGTATCCCACTAAAAAAGATTACAAACAAATGATCTCAATGCTGAGGTAGTTTACAACTCGATGTAATGTTTTCAATATCTTCCATTCCTCGAAGCTTAATCTCAATTTATAGGCATCGATGGAACAAATTTCTCTGAGTTCTTCGAGCATGGTTATAACAAAATCAAAAGCCGCACTATCTTCCATTGAATGTATTTCAGTGCGACTTCACAAAGCTCTGGAAATTACATGGATCAAATTCAGCTCATTAAAACTTGTGAATCATATATGAAGTATGCATAAAAAACAAAACCAACAAAACATCAAGTAAGTGTATGTAAAGTAAGGAGTGTATTGTGATTCGTCAAAACAACGGATCTGGAAGATGTCATTTTAGGAAAATGACTCAACAGATAGCGTGTTAGTGATTTCTTGGTACATCGACACATCATTAGTGTATACTCCTCGAATGTATAACCCATTTTGTGTGAACTAAGTAAAAATCTTGTGCAACTGTGTTTTTATTTTTAACATTTGGATGCTGTGAATGCTTGGTCTGGATTGACTAGTTCAAGTTTTCTTACTAACACGAGAACAAGATTCGTTTGATAAAGAAAGTGGGACACACTTATTCACCTCACTCTTAGGGTGTTTTGGGCCTTGTGGTTGCAACTGTAATCATGCAAGTTAATCCCGCATTTTGGAAATCTTGGGACACTAGGTAATGCATGGCTCGTGCACCGTATGAGAAAACTGTGTATTCTAACCATGCATTTTTGAGAATTTTTAGTCAGTAAGGAGTACACAATTAGGTTGCATGATTAGTAACTGTGCATATTAACCGTGCAAACCTAATGAATTTATGTGATTTGAGTTAAAATTGCCTCAAAATCTTCATTTAACTCTCCCAATCAAGAGGGGGGAGGGGGGTGAATCAAACAAACATTTTTCTCCCACTCAAAAAGATAATCTGTCCAGTAGCTACAAACTCTGAACAAATCAAAGTAACAACAACTAGTAATGCAGTGGAAATTAAAACACTCGGACATTGAAAACTAAAATGAGTTAAACAATCTAATCAAAAAATAAAACAACACAGATAAAAACAACACATGGAGTTCCAGATACCAATTTGTATAGGATATTATTAAAGGATATTATCAACAGTTTCAATCATAAGAGCTCTTCATTTTTAATCCAAAGCAGCAGAAGGATTATTACCCAGAGCCAAGCGATACAAGTTCTGAACACGGAACTTCCTCGATCTACTTGATTGGAAAATACAAGTTATGTACCCTAGAACTTCCTCGATAAACGTCGATAGCAGACAACTGTATCCTTGAGCTCCTCTTTGATAAACCAAATCGACCGCAAGTCCTTCCCCAGACTTCGTCAAACAACCGGTTCCAAAGATACAAATTCCTAACCCCGTAATCTCATCGATCTCGCAAGATCAGAAACAACGATTACAACAACAAAACTTAGATCTTTTATAATAAACACCTCACACACACAAGCTTTAAGTATCCCACTGAAAAAGATTGCAAACAAATGATCTCAACATTGAGGTTGTTTACAACTCGATGTAATGTTTTCAATATCTTCCATTCCTCGAAGCTTGATCTCAATTTATAGGCGTTGATGCAACAAACTTCTCTAAGTTCTTTGGGTATGGTTATAACAAAATCGAAAGTTGCATTATCTTCCATTGAATGTAGTTCAGTGCGACTTCATAAAGCTCTGGAAATTACATGGATCAAATTCAGCTCATTGGAACTTGTGAATCAGATATTAATTATGCATAAAAAATAAAACTAACAAAACTTCAAGTAAATGTATGTAAAGCAAGGAGTGTGTTGTGGTTCGTCAAAACAACAGATCTGGAAGATTTCATTATAGGAAAATGACTCAACAAATAGCGTGTTAGTGGTTTCTTGGTATATCGACACATCATCAGTTTATACTTCTTGAATGTATAGCTCATTTTGGGTGAACTAAGTAAAAATATTGTTCCATTGCGTTTTTATTTTTCATATTTGGATGTTGTGAATGCTTGGTCTCGATTGACTAGTTTAAGTGTTCTTGCTATCATGAGAACAAGATTCATTTGATGAAGAAAGCGGGACACACTAATTCACCCCACTCTTAGGGTGTTTTGGGCCTTGTGGTTGCAATTGTAATCATGCAAGTTAATCTTGCATTTTGGAAATCTTGGGACACTAGCTAATGCATGGCTTGTGCACCGTTTGAAAAAACTGTGTATTCCAACCATGCATTTTGAGATTTTTTAGTCAGTAAGGAATACACAATTAGTTTGCACGATTAGCAACTTTGCATATTAACCGTACACACCTAATGAATTTATGTGATTTGAGTTAAAATTGCCTCAAAATCCTCATTTAACTCTCATAATCATCCTTATGAAGGTTTTGGGGTGCGACAGAAGCATTAGAATGGTGCCCAATTTTGGGTTTTCACTAATATCGACTGATAAGTCCGGAGAACTAGATGAATGCACTCCAAAATCTCACAGACAAGATCATGCACATTTAAATTATACTTAATTTTAATATAGAATCACCTCATTCGTGGTATTTTTCTTGATCAAATTTTAATTACCGCTCTTGTTGCGTTGTCATCGCGATAAAGAATCTGTCCGAGGATTCCTCTAGATGTTTCCACACGTACTCCATGAATCCTTGATCATCGTTCTTGATATTCCGAGTGCATGTGGAGGAATAAAGTGCTCTATATCGTTCTTCATTGATCGTAACAACGTTCTCTCTCCCTCCCCCCCTCTAGATTCTTGAGAGAGGGTGGAATGGAGGATTTCTCTCTAGGGTTTGAGAGAATTCTAAAGAATGTCTCTACGTGTCAACACATCTCTCATTTGAAAAATGATACATTTAAGAATATGTACTTAGCGTTAAATAATAATAACTGCACAACCACTATTATCCTTTTATTTATTCTAAGTTATTCCCCATGTCAAATATAATAATAATAATAATAATAATAATAATAATAATAATAATAATAATATTATTATTATTATTATATCTCTTGAAATATGTATTTTTATATCATTTTTTAAATAAATAAATTAATATTTATCTAAATTACATTAAATAAAATATATCATTTACATTGGATCGTTAAACTCGACCCATATTCTCCCATAAAATATTATATTCACTAAACATGTGAATAAATATTTATTTTTAATATTCACATAACTTGAATAAATATTTATTTTTCCATATTAACCAAACTCATGAATAATAAATATTAAATTCATTACCTTTTGAATAAGTAAACAAGAAATTAAATTCAACTCGCATATTCTAAACTTGAATATATTGTGGTTGAATTTCTACAATCAACTTTTACTTGAATAAATACAATTCTGCAAACCAGAAAATAAATTCATTAGAATTTAATGAGATTCTGGATACACTTTGTGTGTATCTCTCTAAGATTCTTTCTTAAATGGAAATAGGTTGAACTTACCTAAAGATAAAGATTCGTGTCAGACAACACATCAAAGCACTCATAGAGAAAGATGTTAATGTAGAAACAACAAGCTTCCTATGAATGCTACTACATAGTATAATATATTTGTCAATCATTATCTCATCAAACATGATGCATGCTTGTGTCGTCACACTATGTGCTCAATTTATCTTTCTTTGAATTTCCAAAACGAACTCGTCTATAAACTACCATGACCATGGATTTCATCAGATAATTCCTTTTCAATCAAAGGGTTAAAGATATCTTTTTCAATTAATATGGAAGGGACAAATCCTTGACCATTCGATTAATTCTATCACTTATGATGCACCTAACGCATGCCATCTCCCTGCAAGCATACATTGTCATGGTTTTTGTCCAAATATCAAAATACGTGATTCACGATACACATTAATATTAAACTCAAGTCTAAGGACCAATACACATGTCTGCGAGTTGGAATATTCAATGACACATAAAATATGTGGAATTCCTATTGGGGGTTCTGTCCTCATGACCTCTATTCTTAGAGATCGCTAAGTTTGAATTTCATGAGAAGAAGTCTTAATGGTTATGAGTTCCCAACACCTGATAGTCAAACATCATATTTGTCCCATTATACAAATGTATCTAGACCACATAACATATTTATTTAAGAATATTGTCATAACATTTCTAGGCTCTTATTATAGTTTAGAACTGTTATAACCCTTCGATGCATAAAATATTCTATATACATTATCACACTAATTTCACACAGAAGAACAATTATTATGTGATAAGAATAAATATATATTCTAGTAATCGAAGGTACAAAGTCAGATGATTCTAGAGAACCAACTCCAACTGACCCCCACTTCCATTGGAGATGACTGCTAACAACTCCTAACCTGCTAGATCTCACATGATGTGTTGGATTGGTGTAGCCCGATCCGGTTGGGCCGAATGCTTGTGGCCTGCAACTTTCGCGGGCCGAGCTCCGCGGTGAGCTCGTTGGGGGTTGCAGGGGGCAACGTGGCCCTGCTCCGGGGGTCTGGGGGCCGAAGGCCCCCGACCCAATTTTTTCGGCACTGTAGCATCTCTGACCACTGTAGCGGAGCTGACCGACCGACCCCGATAGGCACTGTAGCAGTGAGGACTTCAGGGTCAACTGGACTGTAACACTTTTGACTTCCAGCTGGCAGCCACTGAAGCGCTTTTGACAAAGCTGGTCACCGTTCACTGTAACGACGCGTACTCACTTTTCGAACAGTGATCGTCTTCTCCATTGTTTTATAGCCCATTTTCGGGCTAGGGTTACTACTAAAAAATCCTTTGTAATTTTGTGCTCCCGAATAGTGAAATTCTGCCTCTCCTGTGGACGTAGGGATTATTCCCGAACCACATAAATCGCCGTGTTCTTGTTGCTTTCTTTCTTTTTGTTTTCTCGTTTCTTTCATTGCGTCTCCCGACGATTCCACAACATGATGTTCATGCTTTTGCTGAGGTATGACTTTAGTGAATGGGCCTACCACATTTCCCTCTATGGTTACTTTGCTAACCTTGTTTTCACCTCTCTGAGTAAAATATCTCAAGAGGTGATACTTTCAAAGTATATACTTTATCTATTGATGTGCCCTAAGCTCCTTAGTTAGAATAACTATTGCAGTATTATCACAATACAAAGTAATGAGATTTGTACCACTAAGTACAATGCAAAACTCCTAAATAAAGTTGTTTATCCACAATACTTTTTTAACTACATCAGAATCCATGATATACTTAGATTCTGCTGTAGAATCGATGACCTGTAATGAACTATCCCAGGTTAACCTGCTCTATCACCCGAACCGATCCTCCATAAGGCCCGAAGTGCATTCCCCATCGCCGTAGGTTAGCAAAAAGCACAAGGGAATCAAAATATAACAAAATGGGAACATTTTCACCCTCAAATAATAATAAATAAGCAACAAAATCTAATTGAGAATCCAACATGGTGTATCCATACATTAGACATCCATGCATATGAAATAGACAATTACAAATAAATAAATAAACCAAGTGGGGCACAACCAATATAAACAACCACACTTTCTTTTAAAATATACAACATCACAAGAATACGTAACAAGATCTGATAAAAAGGAAAACCCAAGTATGAATATCACATGTTGAAATGGACGATACAAAAATATCCCAAAGATGAGCCATAAGCTCAAACAATAGCAAAATCACCTCCATGTGACCCAAGGTCATGACCATATCCCAAAACATCTATCAACATACTAACATGAACATAATCCATATGAGATCAAAACCTGGACACCTGTATGAAAACATAAGATCTACACACACACACAAAGGTGTGCATGTAGGGTGTGAGCTAAACGTGCCCAGTAGGATTTCACTAAAGTGTCTATGCAATTCCTTTGATAAAACATTTCATAAATGCTAGTTTAAACATCATTTAGAAAGTAGGTTAATCACATGTAAAGGTGTAAGGAAAACAAGTATCATGCTTTTTTCCTTTGAAATCTTTCCTGTAGATCTCCTTTTTATAAATAAAAGGTGGAACCACCACTTAGAAAGAAAGCACTTTGAAAACCTTGAAAAGAGAACCTCTAAGTTTTTGGAAAACAAAAAAAGTCCTTTCTTCTTTTCAAAACCTTCTCAAAACCCCCTTTTACTAAAAACCAATTGAAATGCAACTAAACCATAAAGGGGAAACTTGAAATATAAATCATAACCACAAATCCAATTAAGAATGGTAAAGGTACTACAATGGAGATGAAAATGATAATAACGATATCATAATATGATATAAAATACAGATCAATACAATAAGTGCTCAACTAAAGTAGTAGCATTATGGGTAACTCACTAGGTCCTAACATGAGAAGATCCAAGACATACTCAAGTGGAACCAACTATAGGCCAATTTTGCACTCCTAAAAGACTAGGGGCCACTAGCCAATGCAATAATCTAAACCAGTGTAGCACAAGTCTAGGTCTCTCATGAAATTACCTATGGCTCCCATGAAATAAATCAAACAAGAAAGTCAAATGATTATTGCATTTATCAAAATTAAATCATAACAAATAATCCATCACCCCATCTCCAACACCCTTTCATGAAACAACCCCCTTTACAATTATATATATATGAATGATAATTCAAATCATCCCACATAAGGAATAAGCGTTCAAAATGCACAATACCAAGGGGCTTAATACAAAGGGTGTCAATCATATCTAAGAAACCCCCTTTCCTCTTCCAAGTGCTAAACAAACCCTTAAAACAAACTTGGAAAACCAAGTTGTAACACCACCTCTTTGAAAACCAAAACATAGAAATAACATTTGGAAATCATTTGGAAAACACACTTCCCTTGATTTTGGCATCGGTAACAATCACATTTTAAAACAATCAAGGTTTAGAAAGATCATAAAAAGGATAACATCTATTCAACAGGGATTGCATAATTCATATGAAGAAATTGAGTGGGATAGGACTAAAGAGACGATGAACTATATCACTAAGTGATATGCATGAGTAGTTGATGATACGATTCTATGATAGGCATCACATCGTATTAAACCTCATGGCATGCCATAATCACACTTAGGAAAATAATAATAATAATTCAACCTTGTCATATCCTTTTGCATGATTCATAGTACATAAATAATCTTCTTTAGGTGGATAAAATTCAAACTTGTAATAAGTAGGATGTAATCATAAAATGATTATTTAATCATAAGGCGTTTGATCCTGTTAAGGATCATAACCTCACGTGTCAACACCATCTCCCTCATATGACGTTCCCAGGATATTCAATCCTAAAAGAACCCTCAAATCACATCCTAACATATTTCCTAGAAAATTCCTTAATGGATTTAAAATGAAAATACATCATAAGAGGGGTGATTCAGCATTGTTAATCACTTCAATGACATACACATACATCCTACCATCCTTCCTGAGCTTCCATAGGCATCCTTAATGTTAAAGATGTTTTTTTTCAAACCTTAGTGGACCCCATAATTCAAATCCTTTGAAAATATCCCTGGTTTATTTCAAAAAGAAGAAAAAGGAATAGGAGGAGAGGAAGAAAACCATGAATCCGTACCTCATGCCCGTGTGCCAATTCACCATAATTCAATTCATTTTAAAAAGTATAAAGAGGGGAAAAGGGATGAAGGAGAAATAGGGAAGGGGGTATTAACCATGGGGGAGCCCAACCTACCCTAATGCCTTAAAAAAAACAAGGGCCCGATTTTACCTAAAATCCTTTGTTAAATTTTTTAGTGCCCCACCCATGCTTTGGTTGGAAGAACTAGACTTTTGGTGGTACCATCAGACCTTCAATAAACTACCACCAGGATACCGATGGTAATAGGCCTATCAGGCCACTACCTCCCACACCAAATTATCAGCTGGGTATCGCCATAATTTTAACAGCTTTCTGTTTAACTTACCATACTTTAATTTTTCTTCCTCCTCATAGTGACCTTGAAATTATATTCATTAACTGTGATTTTTTTGAGTTATTTTGATCATTAGCATTGAATGTGTGAAATAGTAAGTCAGATAATCTTAAAAGTTAATTTTGAGTGTGCCTTTGGGTTCAAAATAGGGTTTTTAACTTCGGATACAAGTTTGGTGAGAATTTGGGTTTTTTTATAGAAGTTGGGAGAGGTTTTAATAGGATACATGATTAGTTTACAATGTTGGTAATTGTTGAAACCTAGCTTAACTAAGTGAATAGATGATGAAAGAAGCTTCAAAATGGTTGTGTTTGCTGAAATTAGATCTTTGTGGATAAATATGTCTGTGGTGAATGTTTAGAGAAAGATTTGAGGAGTTTTAAGGTGTTTTGGTGCTGAATTTATGTTGTAAGAAAAAAACACGTCACAATTCTAATCACCACTTCATAATTATTTATGAAGTATTTTTTAAATAGTGAAATAAATATTGTTTCATGAAGCATAAATACTACACTGTGATGAGGTTGAAGGTTGAAGAGATAATGCAGCCTATGCATTATGGATGGAGGTTCATTCTATAATTGGAAGCCTCAATAAGGAATATGTTCAGGTTGTTCATTACAGCTTTAGAACCATGTTGATCTATGTGTTATGAATTTGACATTAGACCACAATGAGGTTGAAAAGTAAACTGAGTTAAACAATCTAATAAAATATTAAAACAACATAGATAAAAACAACACATGGAGTTCTAGATAACAATATGTATACCCCTTTAAAGGATATTATTAAAGGATATTATTAAAGGATATTATAAAAAAATTTAGTCATGAGAACTCTTTACTTTTAATCAAAAGCATCATAAGGATCAGTACCCAGATCCAAGGGATACAAGTTCTGAACCTAGAACTTCCTTGATCCACTTGATTAGAAAATACAAGTTCTGTACCCTAGAACTTCCTCGATAAACATCGATAGAAGACAACTGCATCCCCGAGTTCCTCTTCGATAAACCAAATTTACTGCAAGCCCTTCCTCAGAATAAGTCAAACAATCAGTTCCAAAGATACAAATTCCTAAATCGTAATCCCATCTATCTCATAGGATCAAAAACAATGATTACAACAACAAAACATAGTTCTTTTATCATAAGCACCCACACATACAAGCTTTAAGTATCCCATTGAAAAAGATTACAAACAGGTGATCTCAACGCCAAGGTAGTTTACAACTAGATGTAATGTTTTCAGTATATTCCATTCCTCGAAGCTTGATCTCACTTTATAGGTGTCAGTGCAAAAAACTTCTCTGAGTTCTTTGGGTATGGTTATTACAAAATTGAAAGCTGCACTATCTTCTATTGAATGTAGTTCAGTGCGACTTCACAAATCTCTAGAAATTACATGGATCAAATTCATTTGATTGGAACTTTTGAATCAAATTTTAAGTATGCCTAAAAAAACTAAAAAACTTCAAGTAAGTGTATGTATAACAAAGAGTGTGTTGTGATTCATCAAAACAACATATTTGGAAGATTTCATTTTAGGAAAATGATTCAATAGATAGTGCGTTGGTGGTTTCTTGGTACGTAGACACATGATTAGTGTATACTCCTTGAATATAGCCCATTTTGGGTAAATTAAGTAAAAATATTATGCCACTGTGCTTTTATTTTTCATATTTGGATGCTGTAAATGTTTGGTCTAAATTGACTAGTTCAAGCGTTCTTGCTAACATGAGAACAAGATTTGTTTGATGAAGAAAGTAAGAAACACTAATTCACCCCACTCTTGGGGTGTTTTGGGCCTTATGGTTGAAACTATAATCGTACAAGTTAATATTTTATTTTGGAAAGCTTTGGACACTAGATAATTCATGGCTTGCATACCATTTGGGAAAACTATTTATTCTAACCATGCATTTTGATAATTTTTAGTCAGTAAGGAATGCACAATTAGGTTGCACAATTATTAATTGTGCATATGAACTGTGCACACCTAATGAATTTATGTGATTTGATTTAAAATTGCCTCAAAATACTCAATTAAATCTCCTAATCATCATCCTTATGAAGGTTTTGGGGGTGCAACAGAAGCATTAGAATGATGCTTGATTTTGGTTTTTCATCAATATCTACTGATAAGTCCAAAGAACTAGATGAACATACCCCAAAATCTTATAGACATGATCATGCAAATTTAATTAATAATTAATTTTAATATAGAATCACCTCATCTGTGGTATTTTTCTTTATCAAATTTTCATTGCCTCTCTTGTTGCGTTGTTGTTGTGATGAAAAATCTAATAGAGGATTCCTCTAGATGTTTTGACACGCAATCCATGAATTTATGATCATCATTCTTGATATTCTGAGTGCACGTGGAAGAATAAAGTGCTTTACATCATTCTTCATTAATCGTAACAACGTTCTCCCTCCCCTCTCCCTCTCTCTATATTCTTGAGAGAGGGTGGAATGAATGATTTATCTCTAGGGCTTGAGAGAATTATAGAGAATGTCTCTATCGTGTCAACACACCTCTCATATGAAAAATGATATATTTAAGAATATGTACTTAGGGTTAAATAATGACAATTTCACAACAACTGTTATCTTTTTATTTATTCTAAGTTATTCCCTATGTCAAATATAATAATAATAATAATATTATTATATCTCTTGAAACATGTATTTTTATATCATTTATTAATTAAATTAATTAATATTTATCTAAATTATCTTAAATAAAATATATCATTTACATTAGATTGTTAAAATCGATCCATATTCTCCCATAAAATATTATATTCACTAAACTTGAGAATAAATATTTATTTTTAATATTCACATAACTTGAATAAATATTATTTTACTATATTCACCAAACTCATGAATAATAAATATTAAATTTGTTACCTTTTGAATAGGTAAACAAAACATAAAATCAAATCACATATTCTAAACTTGATTGTGATTGAATTTCTATGATCAACATTTACTTGAATAAATACCATTATGCAAACCAGGAAATAAATTCATTCTTAAATTTAAATTCAATAGAATTTAATGAGATTCTGGATACACTTTGCGTGTATCCCTTTAAGCCTCTTTTTCAAATGGAAATAGGTTGGACTTACCTAAATCCCAAGATTAGTGTCAGAAAACACGCCAAGACACCCATAGAGAAAGATGTTAATGTAGAAACAACAAAAACCATCCTACGAGTGCTACTATGTAATATAATATATTTTTCAATCGTTATCTCATCAAACATGATGCATACTTGTGTCGTCACACTATGTGTTCAATTTATCTTTCTTTGCATTTCTAAAACAAACTCGCCTATAAACTACCATGACCATGGATTTCATTAGATAGTTCCCTTTCAATTAAAGGGGCAGAGATATCTTTTTCCATTAATATCGAAGGGACAAATCCTTTCTTGACCATTCAATTAATTCTATATCACTTATGACGCACCTAACGTATTCCATCTCCTTGCAAGTATACATCATCATGGTTTTTGTCCAAACATCAAAATACGTGATTCATGATGCACATTGATAATGAACTCAAGTCTAAGGACCAATATATACATCCATAGGTTGGAATATTCAATGACACATAAAATATGTGCAATTCCTATTGGCGATTCTATCCTCATAAACTTCATTCTTAAAGACCACTAAGTGTGAATTTCATGAGAAGTCCTAATGGTTACGAGTCCCCAACACCTGGTAGTCAAACATCATATGTGTCCTGTTATACTAATGTATCTAGACCATATGACATATTTATTTAAGAATATTTTCATAACATTTCCAGGTTCTCATTATAGTTGGGAACTATTATAACCCTTCGATGTAGAAAATATTCTAAGTACATTATCAAATCAATGTCATGCAGAAGAATAATCATTATGTGATAAAAATAAATATATATTTTTGTAATTGAAGGACAAATCCAGTTGATTACAGAGAACCAACTCTAATCGATGCCCACTTGCATTGGAGATAACTGCTAAAAACTTTTAACCTGCTAGATATCACACGATGTTCATGCTTTTGTCAAGGTATGACTTTAGTCAATGGGACTACCACATTTTCCTCTATGGATACTCTAATAACCGTGCCTTCACCTCTCAGACTAAAATTTCTCAAGAGATGATACTTTCGAAGTATATGTTTATCTGTTGATGCACTCTGGGCTCCTTAGCTATAACCACTGTTTTGGTATTTTCACAATATAGAGTAATGGGATTTGTACCACTAGGTACAATGCAAAACTTCTGAATAAAGTTATGTATCAACAATACTTCTTTAGCTACATTAGAAGCTGTGATATACTCGAATTCTGCTATAGAATCGATGACTTGTAATGAACCATATGGGGTTAACCTGCCATATCACTCGATTTGATCTTCCACAAGGCCCAAAGTGCATTCCTAATCACCACAGGTTGGAAAAAAGCATAAGGGCATCAAAATATAACAGTGGGAACATTTTCACCCTCAAATAACAATAAATAAGCAATGAAATATTACTGATAATCCAACACGATGCATCCATACATTAGAATTCCATGCATATAAAATAAACATTTTTAAATAAATGAAAAAACCAAGTGAGGAATAACCAATATAAACAACCAAACTTTTAAAATATACAACATCACAAGAATACATAACAAGATCTAATAAAAAGGAAAACCAAAGTATGAATACCACAGGCTGAAATAGACGATACAAAAATATCCCAAAGATGAACCACAAGCTTAAACAACAAAATCACCTCCTTATGACCCTATGTCATAACCATATCCCAAAACATCTATCAACGGACCAACATGAACATAATCCATATGAGATCAAAACCTAGACACCTGTATGAGAACATTAAAGCCACACACACACACACACACAAAGGTGTATATATAGGGTGTGAGCTAAACATGCCCAATAGGATTTCACTAAAGTTTCTATGCATTCCTTTGATAAAAAGGCTAGTTTAACATCATTTAGAAAGTAGGTTTATCACATGTAAAGGTGAAAGGAAAACAAGTATCATAATTTTTTTCCTTTTAAATCTTTCCTAAAAATCTATTTTTATAAATAAAAGGTGGAACCACCATTTAGAAATAAAATGATTTGAAAACCTTGAAAAGAGAACCTCTAAGTTTGTGAAAAAAACAAAGTCCTTTCTTCTTTTCAAAACCTTTCTCAGAACCTCTTTACTAAAAACCAATTGTAATGCAACTAAACCACATAAAGGGTAAACTCAAAATATAAATCATAACCACAACTCGAATTAAGTATGGTAAAGGTACGAAAATGGAGATAAAAATGATAATGAGGATATCAAAATATGATATAAAATATAGATCAACACAATAAGTGATCAACTAAAGTAGTATCATTATGGGAAACTACCTAGGTCCTAACACGAGAAAATCCAATACATACTCAAGTGGAACCAACTATAGGCCAATGTTGTGATCCTAAAAGAAATAACCTCCTGAATTACTCTCAATTAGCCTCATCAGGGCACTCCCCTAACCTAGGAATGACATAAACTAGGGGACACTATCCAATGAAATAATTTAAACTAGTGTAGCATAAATCTAGGTCTCTCAGTAATCTCGGGATCCCATGAAATAAATCAAATATAGGTGCGAAAAACAAGCAAGTAAAATGATTAAAATGTTTATCAAAAATAAATCATAACAAATAATCCCTCACCCCATCTTCAACATACTCTCATGAAATAACCCCTATACGAATAATAATTAGAATCAATCCACATATGGAACAAGCGTTCAAAATGAAAAAATACTAAGGGGATTAATACCATGGGTGTCAATCATATCCAAGAAACCCTATTTAATCTACCAAGTGATAAATAGGCCTTTAAAAAAACTTGGAAAACAAAGTTCTAACACCACCTCTTTGAAAACCAAACCAAAAAATAACATTTGAAAATCATTTAGAAAATACACTTCCCTTGAAACATCATAAATAAAAAATATGCTCTTTTTATTTAAAACAACCCTTTGGAAACATGGGTTACCCTCTTTGAAAATCCCAACATAATCAATGCTTCTTTTAAAATAAAAATGGAGCCAAAATGATCCTTTGACTAACAAATTCACTTAAAAGAGACTCTCCGAAATTTTTACAAAACACTTGGCATGCTAAACAATTATTTTAGAAGTCATGAACTAGAAATCCATGAAAACCCATTTAGGAAAAGTGTTGTAAACATTTAACAAACCCATCATGGGTATCATGTTTAGGTATAACATGAGACAAAATGATTTTTAGGAAATACAAGCATCACATGACAGATCAAGTAAATATAATTATTCAAAAACACCTACGTCAAATCATCAAAAACAAATCAACTTTAATAAAGGAAGGAAAAAATTGAAAAAAATGGCCTCTATAAGCCCTAGACAAGCAATACACCATGATTAGACCATCTCAAATCCTAGTTTTGACCACCATGGCCATCATGTTTCATGAGATAAAAAGAAACCAAGAGGGAATGGATGGAGAGAGGAAATAAGAGAAAAATAGGACTATACCTTCCAAATCCACTTAAAATCCATGAGAGAAAGGGATTTGGAAGGTTGGAGATGAAAGGGAGAAGCTACCTTGAGATTCCTCTCAGACAGTCGAGTGGAATGAGAGAGTTAGAAGGCCAATCAGGTATATAAGTAAGGTAAAAAGAGCAATCTCACAAATTCCATTTCTAGGAAGATCACTTGGTTTGATCACATGGTTTACCAAACAATGTTCCAACCATGCATCTCCCACTAAAATTGAGCTGTAACCCCTCACATGGTTTGCCTGCATGGTTCTCAAAACCATGCACAAATGTGTGAGAATAATCAAAGGAATACCCCATTTATATAAGGGTTAATCACAGGTCTACTCTTAGCCATGCTTTGGTCATGCACAAACTGTGCATCCCTACCCTCACATAAGAGTAAACTGCATGCGTAAGGTTGCCCCATAAAATTTCTCCTAACCGTGCACTACAAATGAACATGAAGTCCCTTATGTAAGAGTCACCCACATGGTTTCTCCTTACATAAGGTCCATTCACACAATCCCCCCCCCCACGTAAGAATCACCTGCACGGTTTCTCCTTATGTAAAGTTCATTCGCATGATTACTACTAAGTGTCCTATTACTGTGCGATAACTATGAAATAGGGAAAACCTCAAAAATTTCAATTTAAAAAATTATAAAAACCCCAAAGATTCAACATAACCTAGATTCATATAATACAGTACACAATATTGACATGGGGATGTTAAAATCCTCCCCACTATGCCACTTTTTACCCCCAGAAAGTCATTGGTTAAAGTAGAAAGCAATAAGGATCAAAACCTATTCACCCAACCAAGGTTTAGTGGTATAATAAGAAAATTCATCTGAGTAATTGGATACAAATGATCTATCTCATGAAAGAAAATTCTATTTACTCCATAATTATCAACTGATATAAATAATAATCCCACACTTCCACCCCTTCACCCGGATACATGAGGAGGGAGGGTTGGGAAAAAAACAAGAATTCCCAAAGAAACAGAAACATCAACCCATATTATCACCAATATGATTCATCTTAAATCCTAATGATTTATATACATAATCCTCAAATATCATCAAAAAACTACAAGAAAAATCAAATCACAATCAATGAGACACAAATCTCAAAGAATCAATTCCAACCGAATGGTTTTACAGAAGAAGGGTGAGACCTATTATAGGTATCCCCACTATTTAAAATTCATCTTAGAATGGAGAGACAAATGATAGATACTTACAATAAATCATCGCTAAAATAAAACATGTATACATAAGACACCCTAGGGGATGATAATATTTCACTAAACCACAACCAACCACAACAACCATTTGGGAAATCACTTTATAATTCCAAAAATTAAGTACAAGCCAATAGAATGCCCAAAAGATCATAAGATAAGGCCAATAAATTCATCAACATCATATATAATAGGAATTAAAGAGACATAAATAAAAAACATGACTCAACAAGGAACAACACAAGACCTAACCTTAGGCCTCAAAGATAAAAGAGAGGGTAACTTAGAACCTTTCTTGTGACATAGTGTCCTATGGTGAACCTGAAAGAAACACAACCCTGGCATACCCTTAGGGCCTTGCTAGTTGATGTCCCCAAGAAAATGCATGAAATTTATTAGGGGAACTAGCCAATGCATAATCTGATCTAATATGACACTCATCCCAGTTACCCAAACACATACACAAGGCTTCCCATGTACAACTCATCTAAAACCAAATCCCATCATATGACCAAAATCATATTTGAATCTCAAGGGATATGAAAAATCAGAATGACATGATCATAACCAAAATAGCCAACATCTATGAAGATAAGAATTACCTAAAAAGATTTAATATGATCTAAAATCATCGATCATGAATCCCATGATAGATTATCATCCAAATCTAGGCTGTACTATAAATTTATTCTTCCTTCTATGATAATTTAGTTTATATAATTTTCAAAGATGACCTAGATGATTACAAAGAAAACAGTTCTTCAGAGCTCTCAAGAAAGAGGGATTATATTTTCTAAGTGTCACACACTAGAAACACACCAGAGATCTCTAATTATTATGAGGAGCATAAACTAAAACATTATCTATTACAGCTTTCCCTAACTGATTTGCTTCCACTAAAATAGTATTTTCAACCACTTCCTTATAAGTAGTTAGGAAATATTCAAAGACGACTAATCTGAAGTCCAATTAAAGATCCCATTTAAAGAAATGAGCTTTAAAAGAGTTATTGATGACTAAATCAGGAGAGAAAAACACCATATCAGAAAAGCAATCGTCATACTCCTTCACCATTCATTCACCACGATGGAGGCTCACGAATTCAATAGATTTCTCTACCTTCACATTCTCAGGACAATTCCATTAAATAAACATGGTTTTTAATAATTCCTAGAACATTCCATCATACATAGAAGAAGGGAAAATGGTTTTCCACCACACTTAGCTCAGTCCTTTAAACATGCCTACGATGACTTCCACTTTCGAATCTCCAAGAGTTTCTAGAGAATTGAAGATTTCCTCAATCCTATTTGACCACCCCATTTCTTCTAATAAACTTTTAGAACTATAGAGAGGAGGTGAAAATTTATTCAAAAAGTCCTGGATGGAGTACTACAGTATAGAAGATTCCATCCCCACCATTCTATTCATAGTCTGGGTAGAGCTAATAACTAAAATGATTATTCCTAAGCAATGAGAGGAATCACCCTACAGATCATCCCTTTAGACAAACTCTCTATATTCTATCGAGACCTTTCTTGGAGGAATATTCTAAAAACATGAAGCATACACCCAATCAATGCATACTTCATAATTGAAAACACATGACCCAAATAAAACTCAAAGTGCCACTCCAAAAACAAGACTTACTAAAGTAATTCACAATTATATCATGCAATAAACATCTCCCTTACACTCAAATGATTTTGAAACATTAAAATCTCATTTTACAAAAAAAGTAAACTTTGAAAACATTCCACCTCATTTAGAAAACTCAAGAAAATACTTTTCAAAAATATCACCACAAGTTGAAACCTCAAATTATCTACTTGTGGATTTAAAACATTTACATAAAATCTATATTAATTTCAAAACACTTCCCAGATTTCATTATGAACCCATCTATTTTTTAAAACACTTCCTGGAAGTTGATTTTTTTACAAATAAACCATAAAACCTCATTTTAAACTGGAAACATTTCATGAAAATCCCTTTTCATACATAACTAACCTTTATATAACCATAATCCAAACAACACAACCCAACCTAATAACATTAATACATCACTAAAATACTCTTTTATTCACCTCAAATGAATGAGAATTACTCTAGAATAAATTTATAAATAAAAAGTGATTTAAATCACAAAGATTAATGGGTTTTATGACTATGAATGGGTTAGGCACATAGTTCGATAGACTATTCACCAACCATGCATCATCCACCAGGAGGTGTCTAGATCAATCAGTATGGGCTGCACATGATTTTCCAGACTATGTGCCAACTCTGAACCTTGGTTCCTCCTCCATTTTCACCCCAAAACTCAAAGAAACTTCACAAAATATTATATAACTATAATGGGTATCAAAAAACCATAAATTTAAATTAGTTATATTAAAAAATAATCGAAAAAACTCAAATTCTAGATTCACATCCCAAAAACTAATGAAAATTCAAGTTTTGTCATGAAAGGGTGTGACCAGATACTCACTTGTGGACCTACCTCCTGAATCTCGATGATCTTATCTCTACAATACCATGACTTAAAAAATTACAAGAGATATATGATACCATTTTATAATGAACCAATCTAGGCCAATCTACCATATCACCCAAACCAATCCACTATAAGGATTGATGTGCGTTCTTGATCACCACAGGTTGAAAAAAAGCACCAGAGCATCAAAATATAACCAAGTGGGAACTATTTCACCCTCAAATAAAAATAAATAAACAAAAGAATCTAACCAATAATCTTTCATGATGCGTCTATAAATTAGACTTCCATGCATATAAAATAAATAATTACAAATAAATGAAAAAAAAAACAAACAAGGCACAAGGAATATAAATTTCCAAAATCACTTCTAAAATATACTATATCATATGAATACATAACAAGATCTAACATAAAGGAAAACCAAAGTATGAATACAAAAGGATGAAATGGATGACACAAAAACATCCCAAAGATGAACTATAATCCCAAACAATAGTAAAGTCATTGCAAGTGATCCAAAGTCACCACCACATCCCGAAACATTCATCAATATGTTGACATGAACATAATCTATATGAGATCAAAACATGGTCACCTATATGAAATCATAATAGCTACACACAATATCAAGAAGGTGTGTATACAAGGTTATCTAAACATGAACAATAAGATTTTACTAAAGAGTCTATGTAGTTCCTTTGATAAAACATTTCATAAATTATAGTTTTAACAACATTTAAAAAGTAGGATTTTCACATGTAAAGGAGTAATGAAAACAAGTATCATAATTTTTCCTTTCAAATATTCCTTAAATTCTCCTTTTTATAAATGAAAGGTTGAACTTCCAATTAGAAAGAAAATTCTTTGAAAACCTTGAAAATAGAGCCTCCAAGTTTGTAAAAGAAAAAAAAGTCCTTTCTTCTTTTCAAAAACTTTCTCAAAACCCCTTTTTACTAAAAACTGGTTGAAATTATACTAAACCACATAAAGGGGAAATGAGAAATTTATATCATAACTACAAATCTGATTAAGTGTGGTAAAGATACTACAATGGTGATAAAAATGATAATAATGATATCACAATATGATATAAAATAAAGATCAACATAATAAGTGCCCAACTTCCTGACTTACTCTTAACTAGCCTCATCAGGGAGACTCCCCTAGCCAGGGTGTGGCATACATTAGGGGACACTAGCTAGTGTAGTAATCTAAGTTTTTTGCAATGTGAATATAGGTTTCTTACTTAGATACCTAGGGCTCCAATGAAATAAATCAAATGGAGGTGAGAAAAATAATAATTTCAAATTATCAATACATTTATCAATAATAAATCATAACAAATAATCCCTCATCACACCTCTAAAACCCTCTCAAGAAACAACCCCTATCGAAATTATATATATATATATGAATAATAACTCAAATCAACCCATATGGGACATAAGCGTTCAATACATAATGAAAAGGGGATCAATACCAAGGGTGTTAATCATATAAAAGAACCCCATTTTCCTTTACCAAGTGACAAATGGTGCTTTAAAATATTTTGGAAAACTAAATTGTAACACCACCTATTTTAAAACCAAACTATAGAAACAAAATTTACAAATCATTTGTAAAACACACTTCCATTAAAACATTATAAAACAAAACATACTATTTCGATTTAAAATAACCCTTTGGAAACATGGGTTACCCTCTTTGAAAATCATAAAAAAGTCAAACACTTCTTTTGAAACCAAAATCAAGCCAAAATGCTCATTTGGCTACTAAAATCACTTGAAAGTGCCTCTCTCGAATTTATACAAACACTTTTCATTCTAAAAAATTGTTTTAGAAATCATGAACTATAAATCCATGAAAATATATTTATGCTAATTGTTGAAAAAATTTAACAAACCCATCAAGGGAATCAAGTATAATTATAACATGAGAAAAATGTTTTTTCTAAAACCCAATAATCACATGAAATGTCAAATAGTTATAATTGCACAAAGCACCTACCTCAAATCATTGGAAATAACTTTCCATAAACGCATGAAGTAAAACCTTGAAAGGAAACAACCTCTATATTCCCTAGCCAACCAAAGCCCCAATATTAAACCATCTTAAGCCCTAGGTTGAACCACTTTGACTATTAGGGTTCACAGGAGAAGAAGAAACCAAAAGTCAATGGAAGGAGAGAGGAAAGAGAAGAAACAAGGGACTATACCTTCTAATTAAACTTGAAATGCATGAGTGAAAGGACTTTGGAATCTTGGAGAAGAAATATAGAAGATAACTTGAGCTTAATCTCACCCAGCCGTGTGAAATGAGAGAGGTAAGATTCCAATCAGGTATAAATTTGAGTAATGGAAAAGGGGTAATGTCAACTTCTATTTTTGGGAAGCTCACATGGTTTACCAAACTATGTTCCAAAAGTTTAGCACCCACTAGAATCAAGATGCAACCCCTCACATGCTTAGCTTACATGATTCACCAACCATGTACGAATTGTATGAAAATCACTAAAGGAATACCCCTTTATGTAAGTTTCAATCACACAATTACTCTTCATGCCCCAACCATACAAAAACTATATAGCCCCACCCTTATGTAAGAGTAAACTACATGTGTAAGGGTACTCCTCATGGTTTCCTCTAACAATTCACTAACCATGAATTATAATTGAACTGGACTACCCTTACATAAGATTCATTCACACTGTCTATAAGTCATGATATAAGGACATGCAATCTAAAATGAACAAACATGTACCATGAAATAAGAGTGTGGAAACATGAGATAATAAACATGATCCATGGGAAATAATCATAGGAATACGACATAAAGATGTATAAAATCATAACAAGGAACCATGTCACAAACATAAGCATAGAAAATCTTGTGAAAAAATCTATCTGCATTGCATTCACACAACAAACCTATGAAAAAATCCATCAACATCTTGTTCATACAACAATTTGTAAAAAAATCCACCCGCATCATGTTCACACAACAAACTTGTGAACAAATCTACTAACATCATGTTCACACAATAAACTTATGACCAAATATACCCATATCGTGTTCACACAAAAAAATTAAGAAAAAAACTACCTGCATTATGTTCACACTAAAAAATTTTGAACAAAGAAACCTACATCACATTTACACACAAAAAAATTGTGAACAAAGCTACCCACATCACGTTCATGAAAAAACTTTTGAAAAAAGTTACCCATATCACATTAATATAATAAACTCATGAACAAAGCTAACCACATCATTTTCACACAATAATCTTGTGGATAAAGCTACCCACATCACATTCACACAAAAAACCTATGAAAAAAGATACCTACATCACGTTCACACAAAAAATTATCAACAAGGATACTTGCATCACGTTTACACAACAAAATTGTGAAAAAAGATACCCACATCATTTTCACATAAAAATTTATCATTGTATGTGATATAATACCTTAAACAATGCATTGAAGGGTGATATATGACCTCTACCATCATTATAATAATAATCCATATACATTTGGGCCAAGGGAGCATACAAATGTTTATATTTAATACATCATATAATTAAATCATGGAAAATATATGGGGTTTCAATAAAACATCCCAATAACATGTCATAATCCATCTAAAGAAATAAGGTGGGTGGTTTCATAAGAACATATCCCTAGTGCAATAATAGAATCTTTGAAGGGTTTTCACATAGATGAAAAATCCCTCATAATAAGAACACTTAGAACAATACCACATAAGAATGGGTAAAGAATTGGAGAATTTTCTATCAAGTATGACAATAAATGCTTGGAAGAGTGCTGGGATAAAGATATCTTCAGCTCACTTACTTTTAAAAAATCCCAATTATCAAAGATACTCCAAGAAAAAGAGAGTGTCCAAGAAGTCTTCAAGGGTTACATAGATCAGAGAAGGTGATATTAATACTAATTTTTTCTAGGATTTCATCAAGGAAAGGAGGAGAATCAGCAATCCCAATATCCATATGGATGAAGGATCATTCACCAGTGATCCTAAGGTGGTGAGTGGCATGGTTTTGTATCTCTTCAAAAAATTATTTGATGGTTCTAATCCTTATATAAAAGAGGGTTTTCCAAGGGGCCATGCAATGATTTTTTTCTCTATCCCCTGAGTGGTGTTATATCCTATAAAATTGTGCACAAAAACTACTATATATGAAAGGGAAATATAACAGATCATTCGATATCTTAACCTTGATATCTCTCCAGGCCCAGATGGTTTTCCATGAGCTTTTTATATAACATCATGGGAACTGATTAAGGGTGATATCATGGAGGGAATTCAATATTTCTTTTTAGGGGGAATCATTCCTCGGGTGGCCTATGCAACCAATTTGGTGATCATCCCAAAGGTCAAGGATCCCTCCTCATTGAAGAAACACCACACCATAAGTATGTAAAGATTCCATTATAAGGTTCTTGAAAGTGTCTTAAACATGAGATTCATTGTACATCTTCATAGCTGGGTATCTAAGGACCAACATAGATTCATCAAAGGGTGTTCCACTCAAAGTTCCATTTCTATTTCCCAAGAAATGATCACCAATATCAATAATAAGATGATAAGTTCAAAAATTTCCATAAAGGTAGATAGGGATACGGTCTATGATAGGATAGAATGGGGATTTATCCTTAAGGTGTTTTCATGCATGGGTGACCGATATCCTCTTCAGATTCTTCATCTCCCCTAGCTTTCCACCTATTTTATGGGAAATAGTTTTGGTTTCTTCAATTAGACTATGGGATTATGGTAGGGAGACCCTCTCTCACCTTCCGTATTTATTATGGTGCAAGATTCACTTTCCATACATCAACAAGTGTATGAATAATGGGATCATTCTCCCATTCCATAGTAGGAATCACTTAAACAAATTGTCACACCTACTCTTTATAGAAGACATGTTGTTCTTTATGAACAAAAACAAAAAATCATATGTGGATTCAACAAAATTATGGAAGAATACTACAAATGGACCATCCAGATTATTAATTGAGAGAAGAACAATGTTTACATCTTGAGATCTTTCTAGAGAGGCATGAAAAAATGATGGATTCCAATTTAGGTTTCCAAAGGAGAAGTTTTCCCATGGATTATTTGGGAGCAAAAATCTCCCATGTAAGGATTTAGATTCATCACTTTGAAGGCATAGCTGATAATATCTCTAATCGAATTAATAAATAAAAGAATCGGTTCCTTTCATTCAGTGGTAGAATCAAACTCATGAACTGTGTGCTTACCTTGATCCCCATGCACTTGTTGGATTCCCTCAAAGTTCTAAAGACAATCCTGAAAAATATCAAGAATTTGGTGACTTCTTTTATATGGGACGCTCATGCGGATTGGAAATCATGGACGATGGCCAGGATGGTTGGGGAGTAGGGGTTGATCTATGAAGAGCTTACAATTCAATGCAAAACCTTCAAGTGAAGCTCGTAGAGAGGTTGTGGAAGTAAAGTATCTTTGGGGAAGGTTTACCATGTCCAAGTATGGATGAGAGTTGAACCATCCAAAAGGCAATGCCTCCAAATTTTGGCAATCACTCCAAAGCACATCCTCATTCTTCAACGACACTCATGCTGGATTTTCTGCCAGGGTGATATAAATTTTTGGACACACAACTAAGCGGGAACTACTATCGGTTTCCCTGGATTCCCAAATCCTGAGATCATGTTATAGTAGGTAATAAATCATCCATATTTAATTCATTATATCATGGAACAATGTCAACATGATCTCTTTAATAATTTTATAATGTCATATGATCAAGACAAGTGCATCTTCATAAGATATCCTTTGTGAATATTTTCATCCAAGGGCTACTGTCATGAGATCCAGACTAGGAAGGTAGCCCAAGGAGAATGGATGGGGACTCTTTAGTGAAAGGAAATCCCCTATAAATACAACTTTCTTGTATGGAACATGAAAAATCATGAAATCCCTACTGATGAAGCTATCTAAGTTCCACTGTTTCTAGGCCCCAAGAGGATAATCAGTGGCGCACTTGTTCTTTGTAGTTGAGTGGGCTTCAACCATAGGGAACTACCTTAGTGATTTCATCAAAATTACATCCTAGGATCTTTTGGATATTGAATCACTTTACATATGGTTGCAAGATGTTAGTAGAAATAAAAATTAAAATAATGAGAGATCTATTTTGTTAGTGGTTGGATGCTGGTGCATCTGGAGTGAATGGAACAAAGAAAGGCTTGAAGGGTCATCTAGAATGAGGAAAATGACGGTGGATAGATCCGGAAGCTTGTAGTTAGAACTTTCTCCCTTGGTGAATCATCAGGAGCATGGCCCCTTCTTGAGGAAGCTCATGGATAGTAGGGGACCCTTCCCATCAATTCAAAATCATCTTCTCCCTGATCATTGTATTTTTTGGTACCAAAGGTCTAAAACTTAATGTAGAAGGATCATGTAACCAAGGTCTCATGAGGGGGGGGGGGGGGGGGGGGGTTGTTCTCAACTCTAGGGGATCAACCTATATTTCTTTTAGTGCCTCCTTTGGCTATGTGAATTCCCTCTTTGTATAAGCTCATGCTATGCTGCATGTGATTGAATTATTCCACTCTAAAAGCATTTCTTTGACCTCTATTGAAACTAATTATTCCAAAATCTTCAACTCCTTCCAAGGGAACTCCCCCTCCTTGATTTATTACTTATGTCATACATAAATGAAAAACTATGATTGAAAACTAGATGGACATTTCCTACTATGAAATCTCAAACCCAGGTGCCACTCAGCAGTTCCCTGAGCCTGGTTGGCCACATAGCCTCAAGCACATCACCCCGAATACCAGAGGAAGTTGACTAGAAGCAAGGTCCCAAGGTGTGTCCATGGGGAGGCTATGCCCTCATTACTATATTGTATCACAATGGATAAGTAATATAATAATATAAGGTAAATATCAGAAGGAACATAAATAAAAATATGGAACAACAGAATCATATAGGAATAATAATTAACAGAACAACTGGTAATAATAATCAAAAGTTGATGATAGTGTATGTAATATATCTATAAAGTAGAAAAACATGGTTATAAGGCCATAGGAAATACATGCTATACAAAAGAATAAAAAATAATCCAAAAACTATCCAGGAATCCTGAGCTCCAACTTGTTCATCTGCTACAAAGCTCCATCCTAATAAAGCAAGCAATATCAGGTGTCCAAGGAAGAACACTTCCCTTTATCAACACCTACACACATGTAATTTGACCGGGTACCAATGTAATCCCAAATAGGGTGTGAGATAAATCTCAGTAGGCCACCACCAACGATGTCTATAACATCCAGTCTGTGTAATATAAATTGAAATAGTGTTAAAGAATGCATATATAAAAGTAAATAAGTATGATAACGTAAAAACCCAAGTACCTGCTTCAACCACATCTGGTGTCTAGACATATAACCAGTTCATTAATTAATTATTTTCTAGTTTATATAGTAAGTCATGTGATGCATAAACAGAAATGATATCCTAACACAATAATAATAATGAAGGATCCAAGATATAACAATATGTCGATCCATGATGATTATAATAATGAAGGATTCACGATATAATAAGGAATCTAATATATAAAAAGGAATCCATGATGATAATAAACATGAATTCTCTACTGGAACTGTTGATAATATGAAGTTTGGATACCATGGACATAACCTCCTCCCTAGCCAGTCTTGCTGGTGCTAATCCAAATCCTCACTTGACGTGGTGTAAAATAACCCGCTCCTGAAGGTGGAGTTGGTGTGGAACCTCTTCTATTAGAAACTGATGGAAAGGTACGACAAAATATCTGTATATTCCCTATATGGATGCAAGCTCAACACTATAGAGGTTCTTTATCACAATGAGGCTTCATATTCCAATGTCTTTCACACCGATGGCACACCATAGAGATACCAATATGGGTACTCTGGATGCCACTGCTCTGATAAGAAACCTCAAGGGAACAATTCTTACAACCAGAAAAACCACTAGCCTGCCACAATACTAATCCTCTATACCCAGAACTATCACCTTCCCTCAGACTACACTCAGTGATAAGAGCCCGATTGACCATCTCAAAGAAATTAGGTCGGTGAAAAACATTCACCTAAGTATAAATGGCATACTAAAACCCATCCTTAGAGCGTCTATCATGGGAAGGTTCATCACCATCTAGAAGTGATGAAAAGCATTGTAACTCAGTGAAATGAATTGGATAATCCATAAATTTAATAACACCCTTCTCTAGATGCATGAACCCTTTGGATATAGCTCGACTAGCTCTCAACTTCTGAGGAAAGAAGTGATCATAGAAGGTAGTCTAGAAATCAACCCATATGATGTCCTGATAATGATAAGCCTAGGTAATCAATTCCCACCATCACTTAGAAAAATAACATATAATGAAGGTAGAAATTTTGACCCTCCAATCTGGTGGCATCTTCATATGATCAAAGATAGATAATATTATCTCCATCCAAGACTCTACAGCCTGTGAACTCCCATTCCCTAAGAAGGTGGTAGGATGCTACTGCTAGAACACACATGTCAGATCAGCCATCATAGGTGCAGTCCATGGAGAGTCTTTCATGGACTATATTAGATGTATAAAACTCTCACGAAGCTGAGCATCAGTTCCAATATTAGGTATAACAGGCAGTGCCTCAAGTGGAACTCCTGGCGGTAAGACTGGTGGCTCAGGGCCCACCACATCTAGATCATGGTAATTACCACCTTCCTATTTCACAACATGAGGATTTCATGGATTCATTGGTCTAAAAATTCCAATCATACACCTCAGAGAAAGATTTTAAGTATATAGATACACTAGCATAAGCAAAACATAAGAATAAGGGCTCACTACCCAAAGTATACTACTCCAACTACCCGCTTATAAGGCCAGGTATTGTTAAGTGTTCATGTTTAAATTATAGGGGTTGAAGTAGATGAATGGTGAACTATACCCTACCTCATCATTTACTAGAAATAATTTCATTTTTAAGTTAGATTCCACATTTTTAAGTTTCATTTTCTTATAAAACTATATTAAAGTTTAAATCAAATGAGTTATCATTCCCAGTGAATCAGGGCCCATAAACCTTATCACTAAAATTGACACCCATTTAATTTCAATCTAACTTCATCTACATTGGTTCTCAAAATGTAATGGGTTATATATAATGGATTGACTCGGTAAACTACCCATTCAAACCCATGAGGGCCCATACACCTCATGAATTTAAACTCAAAATCACTCAATCATAGCCAAGGAAAATAAAAGGAATAATATAAATACTATATAATCACTCAACAATCACATTAATATCAAGAAAATTCAAGTAGTGAAATGCACCTATATGGCATGGCATATGCATGGGAGTGAATTCTAGGTGCCTATAATGATGCATGATTGATGCTCATTGCCTAAATTTCATCGAGCCAAGGATAAATGAAATCCTCAATAATAATAATAATAATAATAATAATAATAATAACCACAACACAACATGTGAGTCACCCAAATGTTAAAGGATATCAATAATAATAAGAAAAAGCAGAACAAAAATCATTATTTCAGACAACTCATCATTTACCCTGAACATGGGTTAGCTACACCCAAGATGACTTATAACCAAGTTCCAAGTGTTCCTAATCTCCGGTATATTATCTCTAAGTAGTAAAGTAATAAAGGAAATGCCTTTGATACCACTTTGTGATGTCTTAAATCTAGGTGACATTCAGAGGTGCCCCGATCCTGGTTGGCCACATGGCCTCAAGTGCATATTTCTGAACACCAGAGGCTGCTGACTAGTAGTGAGGGCCTAGGGTGTGTTTGTGATGATACTATTACCTCATTAACAGAGTGTATCACATCGTATAAGTAATATAATTACAGAAAGTAAATAATAGAAGTGGTATAAATAAAAATATAGCCCATGAGAAGATGACATGAATAATGAATAACAGAACAATCGGTAATAATACTCAAAAGTTGATGATAATGTATGTCATTTATCTATAAAGTAGTAAAACATGGTTATAAGGCAGAAGACAATACATTCTATACAAAAGAATAAAAAATAATACAAAAACTATCAAGCATCTTGAGATTTAGCTCAGTCATCTGCTACCAAGCTCCATCCTAAGCAAGAAAGCAATATCAGATGTCCAAGGTGGGCCACTTCCCTTTGTCAACAACTACATAAATGTAATCTAACTGGGTACCAATGGTGGCCTAGATAGGATGTGAGATAAATCTTATTAGGCCACCACTAATGGCATCTATAACATCCATTCCATGTAATATAAACTAAAACAGTGTGCAAGCATGCATATATAAAAGTAAAGTAGTAAAATAATGTAAATACCAAAGTACATGCTTCAACCTTAACTAGTGTCTAAACATATAACAAGTTCATTAATTAATTATGATCTAGTTTATATAGTAAGTCATGAGAGGTATAACTAGCACTGACATCCTGACATGATAATAATAATGAAGGATCTAAGATATAACAATGCATCCATGATGATGATAATAATGAAGATGATCCAAGGTAATAACCAAGGAATCCATGAACTCAAGGGTTGATCCAAATCAGTAATAATATGTAGCCTAGATATAGGGTTAAGAGTTTAATCTAAGGGGAATCTCTTAAGGCATTCCACAATAATAATTCTATCTGAGTCCAAATAATCATTCAAGGTAAAGCGAGTAAGAAATGACTGGGCCCAATGGGTGTAACCATGGCTCCACATGTCCTTAGATGTCATGTTGGATCCAAGGAGTGTATCCAAGTCATCCTATAATGATAATGAATATATCATACAGTTTCATACTAGGAATCCATAAGTCGACAAAGATCGGGTTCCAAGGTGGGTCTCACCCTTGGAAACTGACATCCTTGAATCGGAATGGTGTCCACAAGTGCTCAAGGTATTCCTTTAGGAATCCAAGGTGAGCTTAAGTCCGAAAACTCCTATAATAATGCCAAGTTTTGTATACAATAGTCACCTTATACTTGATTAATTTAATAAATTAGGCAATGTAATAATCATTCCATTTAATAATTCATTAGGTTCAAGTCGTTTCCTTTCATTCGTGTGACAAGGATAATAGGGAATATAACCATTTATTAATTCATATAATTATTATTCAACTCATTAGGTTCACTCTACTACCTTCTATAAGCATGTAAAGGTGTGCTATGAATGTGAAATCAAGTTCTTCAATTACATTTAATTAGTCCAAGTCATATATATAATATAATTTCTAATTAACCATTTAAACATTAATTAATTAATTAAAACACTTATCTTAGAAGGGTTAAGTGGAAACTACATGGTACTAACCATTTATCAATTTAGAATTAATTTAATTAAAGGGGAGTGACCATTAGCAGGGTTAAGCCTTCGAACTTCATTAATTTAATTAAATACTTACATTTATCAAGGTCAAGTCAAGGCACACCTGAACGGTGGCACATATAAGCTTAACAAGCTACTAAAAGCATAAATGAGGAAAATTCCCTACTTAGGGTTTTCGGTGTTGAGTAAATAATCTCCAATGATGGATAACATATATGAAAAGGGTCTTAGAACATGGTTCTAACAACTATAATTAAGGCACATGTATTTAATAGGCCAAGCCTGATGAAATCAACATGCACACAACTACAAAAATTTATAAAATGATGAAAACCTAATGGATGAGTTATAGAAAACCTACCTTAGGTTTGTACAACTCTCCTCATCCATTATCATCCTCTAATTTTTCCCAGATTGGAAGAGATATGAAGAATATATCAACACCCTGAAAATAGGACATATGAGCTTGCATCTAAATAGCGTCGTCGAGGGGAAGAAGAATGCAGATGCCTAAAAAAGAATCAAGATATTATCGATGCACATCCAACATGATGAACGAGGATAAAATTGGAGTTCAGAAAGTGAGTTGAGATAAAAAAAATATCAAATAGGATTCAAAGGATCTCAAATGGGAGAATAATACTTTATTGTCTACTGGAATGAGTAGAGGAAGAATTAGGTTTAAACATTTCATTATGGGAAATTTCATAAAATCACCCAAAATCTAGGGGTCACATGGTTTGGATGCATGGTTGGAAAAACCGTTCACCAACTGTTCACCTTATGTTGTGCTAAGGGGGAACCCGCATGGTTAATACACATGGTTTGACTAAAAATTCACAAACTGTGCATTCCAGATTTGCTAAAAATTATAGGTTCCCCCACATAGTCATGCACCTCCATGTGCATAGTTTTCTCAAAACTTGTAGGATCCTCCAGCCCACTGTCCATCCCCTCATGGTTAGGAGAGACCATGCAGGCTGGGTTGCATAGTTTCAACTAACCGTGCGGCCCAGTGATTTTCTCCATCGGTTGGGGTTCCGAGCTCCAAACAAGCCCCTGACACCCCCAAAACCTTCGTGAACTCATTAGGCACCCGTATTAGGCCTAAAATAAATAATTAGACCAAATTTAAAAGGATTAATACCTTAAATAAAAACTGGGTTCTAACACCTACACATGATGCAGAGGGAATAAGGATTCCGAAATCTCAACATCTCATTTCCCACAGGACCATCCTCCTATCTCTTTTACTAGTATAGGGTCCCTTCCCCTGGGTATATTGATCTTATAAAAGAGGATGCCCTTGTGTTTTACTATTTCATGCCCCCGATCCCCTATCTACTTAGTCTTTTGGAATTTCTTCTATTTAATAAAATTATAATAATGCATGTTAATAAATCCTTTTGATAAAAATAGAAAATGGAAACAAAATCATAAAATAATTTTTAGAAAACATTTCTAACATTTTTATAAAATAATAAGTTACAGATCACTTTCAGAATTCATTTTTGAAAAGATAAAATTAAAAATTATGAATGCACTTAATTTTAAAATGAATCTTCAATAATAGATCCTTTAAAAGGCATAAAAATTTTCTAAAGGTAATTTATAGGTGAAGATAAAACATTTTATAATGAAAGTATAAAAACCTTTTTAATATTTTGAAATGACATTTTTTGAAAACCCACATTGTAAATAGAGTAATAAAACTTTATTATGAAAATAGGATAAGGGAAATATGAAGTCCACATTAGATAACTGATAATTAGGTTTCTAAAAAAAGTGAATATTGGTGGGAAGAGAAAATATGGGCATAGAAGAGAAATCTTCGTTAAAGATAACAAGAATTATTATTAACAATGTCATAATTTTATTGGGAAGAAATTTATCAAAAAGGAAGATTTTAAGATTTTTTTTCCACATAGAGAAAGATATTTTTCAATATAAAAATTAGGGTTGAATAAACCAATCATAGAATAAATATTTTTAAGATGAAACATTGTAACTCAATGAAATGGGGCTTGAGTTAACAAAATCCATTACAACTTCGTTATCTTTCGAATCATAAACCCATGAAAGGTATAAAATAAGATATATTTGTAAATGCATTTAATTTCATAAAGAAAATGATAAAAATACATACATGATAAGTATATATTTCACACAAAAATTAAACAAGCGAAGAATATGGCATAAGTCTCAATGAATTAAAATTGAGATGAGAATACCCTACCTTTTATTCCCGCTAATTCAAATGAAATATAACTTCATATATAAAAAAAACTCTCTTAATAATATTTTTCAAAACCTTATTCATATCTATTACCTTTTACACTCTTAAATTATAATTATTTAATATACATTTAATAGTTATTTATAGTTTATTTTCATCATCAGATGTTTGCAATTTTAATTGTTTTGCACATACTTTATAATGCCGATGTCGATCCCTATTATTTAATACCAAGTTAATCATTAATATATTATTTAAGGTATTGGAATAATTTTTTTATTAACTTATAAATTTCCAATTTCATTCCATGAGATCTTTTTTTTACAATTCTTAGAGATAAAATTAGTGGCATGCTTGTTTTGGTGATTTTTAATGAACAAAGGGTGATATATTAATAATCAGTTAAATATTAATATAAAATTTATAGAACCTTAAACCAAATATTATTTTATCATTAATTTCTAATAATATCTATAGTTAAGTTTTCATATTTATCCATGATAGAAATTTAGAGCATTGCTCATGTAGGTCATTAAATCAACCCAAATAAGAACATTCTATAATTGATGGGTGAGTATGGTTAAAAGAGTGATTCCTTTGAAATAATATAATTATTATAGAAGTATAATGATATTATTTATTTGTTTTTAAGGTTATTAATCATATTTTTTGATATTTTTATAAATACAAAAAGTCAATATGGAAAATGAAATATGTTGCTTCATGGAGGCAGTAATCCGCACATACACATTGACAACTTTCTTGTTTTCCATAGAAAAAAATAAAGTAGGAATTGGATTATATTTTCAGAATATTAATAATTTTGTAAATATAATATTTATTAATTAAATACCCCCTTTGAACCATCCATGTAAGGTGGTTATGAAAAATGGATCACGTCGCTTATTGAGGAGGTAGTCTGTATGTAATACATGTGACATTTTCATTTTTAAAATGGTTTGGAGGAAAGTAGAAAATGATTATTACATAAAAATAATAAAAATTAAGTACACTTATGTTACTTATTTAATTATTACACATGGGTAGATTATATTAAGATGAGGTATAAGAATAAATAAAGGAAAATAAATAAAAAATGATTAATTGAGAATTTTACCTTACTACATGGAAGAACTCCTTTACAAATTGAATAAAGGATTTGAAAGTTTGTATTTTAAAAATAACATAAACTCTAGAACTTTCCTATGAGTTTTTGAGAGTTATTTGGGTAGATTTTGGTCAAATCTAAGAGTTTTGGGGTGTAGAGAAGTGGGCGTGGTGATGACTCTTTTTATAAGGGAGATGAGTGATATTTTTGTAATAATATAAAAGGTAAAGTCACTATTCAAAGTTCAAGTGGATCTAATAATATAAAATAATAGAGTGGGGGAAGGGTTAAGGTCTATAAATCCTCTACCATATATTTTATCACATGTTTTTAACATGTTTTAACTCTTTTACACATAGATTTTTCACTTTTACCATTTTTTTTACCACGATAACTATTTTTTACCTAAATAATTTACTTTTACTGCCTAAAAAATGTGAATTATTAAATAATTTGGAAATAATTATTCCAAACATGAAATTTATTTTATAAAATAAAATTTCTAATGGTGATAAATGTTAATTTTAATATTATGCATAAAATTCATAAAAACCATTTTAAAAAAATTGAATTTTTATGATTAAAAGTTATTATTAAGATGAAATTATCATTATTGTTGATTTATATGAACCCAATTAGTTTATTATTAACCAAATGATAGTTTTTTTCTTTAAAAGTATGCAAAAACAGAATTCCACAACAAAGGTAGTTTTTTTATTAAAGTATATATTACTTAAGCTTTAAAATGTTAAACATGGGCTTTCTAAATGCAACATAGTATTTTTAAATGAATAATTTTATTCATCAAATTCATCCTTTATCAATTCAAATGTTTTATAAACTTCTATGTTTTTCTTATATAATGATAAAGTTGTAAGAGTTATAGTATTGGTAAAAACTATATTTTTTTACAATTTTCTTAAAGATCCACTATTTTAGAAAAATAAAAAAAATTATATTTAAGTTAATATTGATATTATAAATTAAAAAATTAATTTAATTTAATAAAATTAAAATTCTATAATTTATAAATTTATTTTTAAAATGAAAATAAAAAATATAAAGAAAAACTATTTTTATCAAAAAATGTCATTTTAAGTGTTATTAATATTATTTCATATCAATTTATAATTTAATAATGTTAATATATTAGTTAATATATAATAATATTTTAAAATTGGACAATTTAATTTATCAAGATAAAATTTATAATACTTAAAAAATTAGTTATTTGAGAAAGAATTATCCCTTTCAGTATTAAATCATATTAATTATTTATCCTCTAAATGTAAAAAATTTTAGCCGAATAATATCTTTTTATTTACTAGATATTTTACTATTCATATAATTTTCTTAGTAATATTCATCTAATATGTTGTGGTTCATTTTAGCTCGGTGTTGCATGTAGATAATGCTATCAAACATAGTATTAATTTAGATAAAAAAATATTCCAAAATCTCAGGGTGTTACATTCTCCCCTTAAATAAATTGTGTCCTCACTGTAGCGTCCTGACCTGGAAGTCACTAAGTGGTGCCCTGATCCGATTGTCCACATGAACCCAAGCGTGCCTCCCCGTACACTAGAGGATTCCAACTAGAAGTGAGGGCTCAGGGTGTGTCTGTGGGGAGACTATGCCTTCTTGATTAGAGTGTAGTACAATGGTAAAAAATAATGGTAAGCAGCGGAAAAAATAGTAAATAATTACAATTAGTGCAATAATAAATCATACAGATAGATAAAAAATAGGTGGAAGCTAAATCAATATTCAATACAAAATAATGATCATGTCATGATGCTATACAAAAAGGGAGGTACGCGGAATAAAGTGGCACATGAATATACAACATGCTAAACAAAAAGACAAAAAGACCAAAAGCTGCCTCCACCAGCATTGTGAGAATAGACTCAGTTCTCTGCTCTTATACTCCATCATAGTATTGAAAATCAAGCATCAAAATCTAGCTACTTCCCTTTGTCAACACCTACAGTCATGAAGTCTGTTAGGGTACCATAGGCGGCCCAAACAACATGTTAGATATACTCAGTAGGCTACGACCAACGGTGTCTAGAACTATCTAGTCTGTTCATATAAAATGAGAAGTTTGATGGTAAATAATAAATGTATGGAAATAAATAAATAAACCAAATTAGACAAGGTTCATCATTGGATACCCAACCGACACTACATTCTTCATCCTAAGATGGATATCTCTGAACCATGTTCATCCTTTACAAATATAGTATATGTGTAAAGGTATATAGATACATTGTAAGTCTGCTGGGATACATGCATGGTACAAATACCTGGGCTATCTGAAAGGAAAGTGTAAACATGGTCCGAACCCAAGCATATCCTTTGGCATGGTGGCAAGATCATAGGATTTATAACAGGAATTCAAGATTTTATTACAAGACATCATTATAATTCAGTAAATGGAATCCTGAACCCATCCAAGGTGATTCATAAAATGGAATCCTAAGTATCGCTCCAGGAGCACTATACATACCTATCATTGTAAGAGTCTATCCAAGGAGATCTGTAAGAGGAATCCCAAGTATCTCTCTCTGCATGGTGTAATAATGACCCTCTGAGCCCATCCTAGGTATACCACATAGGGGACCAAGTATCGCTCATGGCATGGTATAACCGTATCTCCCACCAAGCCCATACAAGGTAACTCCCCTAGGGAACCATTATTGCTTATGGGTAGACATGTTATCCACTCAGTGATCCTTCCAAAGTTATCCTATAAATAATCCAATTATCACTCCCGATGCATTGATATTTATTTGAAATTATAATTATAAAGCACAATGAGACCATTCAAGGTGTTCTTAAGTCACGACCCTTGTATCCCCCCGACTTGACATGAAGGTAGGGTTTAGCTATCAAGTACTCATTCCATTTAATAAGGTATTGAATTCATAACACTTTAATCAAGTTGGAAAATTTATTCAATTCAAGTAAAAAAATATATGGCATAAATCACATGGGTCGAAACACACAACTTATCATATCTTTTATATTAATTCACACATCTGAGATAAAAGTAATTAAATTTTGTTCTAAGGTATAAGTCTCTAAGAATTTAAAAATGGGCACACCCATGGGATGGATCATATTGGGTAAATCACCTTGTTACATTGATTTTTGGGTATCTATGGATCCATTACATGTGAGAATAACATTTAATTTAATTAATTAACTTTTATAGAGGCGAAATTAGAGGAGTCCAACTTGCGGTACAATAATGCATAAGAAAATGAAATGAGACTTTAGGTAAAATACATATACCACCTACCTTAAGCTTGAAGTACTCTCCTCATACAGTATAGACCCTTAGTTTGGTCAAGATCGAAGGAAAATGGAAGAATCAATCAATACCCCGAAAATATGGAATATCAACTCACACCAAAATAGAACTGAATACTGTGAGATAAATGAAAGAAGAAAGGAAGAGGAATGAGGATATTAATGTTATAGATCTAATGTTACTTACAATGAAGGAAACATAGATCAGATGAGGAAGACCTTTCAAATCCTAGGTTAGGTGTGGGGAGCTCTAATAGAGGAGGCCCTACTATGTGAGTGAGTAGAAATGAGACCATGAATAAAATAAGGGGTTTTACCTCCTTTAAAAATGGTCCAAAACATTTACACAACATGTATTATACATACACTTCATGTATTGTTGACAACATATATATATATATAATACATGGCATGTAAAGATAGGGTTTTTATTTTACCAGGAAAAACAAATTCACGACATGCATGGGGTATGGACAGACCAATACATGTTGTGTATTTAAAATATAGGTCGTGTATTTAAATAAAAATTGTGTATTTGTCCTTCATCTAGCCTCCATCCCTCCTCCTACTTTCTTCTCTAAGGAAAATTGACTAGCCTAAAGGCCCTGTCACTAGGGTCTAATCCAAAAAGAAAACTAAACAAGGGTTTGAATGAATTAAAATAATTCATACCTCTTTGAAAATAAAAAATGTTACAAAATCATCTCCTTAAAATAACTCACCCATGAGTTTCCCTTACAAGGGTGGTAAAACCTTGTATGAGAAAAGTTCCAACCATTGAGAATGTACTTCATCCTCTCTCTCTCAGGTCTCATCCTATATAAGGTCATGCTACCATAGCGCCCAGATCAAGGAAACTGAACTACCTCAGAGATCCTTTATGCTCCGATCAACAATACATATTAGATACTCCTCAAAGGATGAATCTACCTCCAGATTGATACTCTCAGGATCAAACAAATGAGATGATTTAGGATGATACTAGTGAAGATGAAATATATAGAATACATTGTGCATGACTTGGTACCTTTGAGTTAATACCAACTGATAAGCTATCGTCTTGACTCTCTCTATGATCTTAAAAGGATCGATGTAACTAGGTAATAACTTTCTCTATATCTGAATTCGTTTATCATCCAATCTAGGGAAAACTCACAGAAATACTTGATGTCCCACCTCAAACTCTATGGGCTATCAAAGATGATCAATACAAGACTTCTTCTTGTATTGATCTGTAATAATATGATTCTAAATCAGTTATACCTACTCTGAGGTCTCATGAATGAGATGAGGACCTAGTAGTTCTATCTCACCTACCTCTAACCATAACATGGGTGAACAACTCGACCTACCGTAAAGGGCCTCATAGGGATCCATATGAATCATTTCCTAAAATTTTTTATTATTGGAAAACTCAACTAAAGGTAATTATTTCTTCTAATAACCTCCAAAATCATGGAAACATGCTCAGCACATGTCCTCTAACACCCTTATTGTATACTCTAAATGACCTTCGGTCTGAGGGGGATACGTCGTACTCAGGATCACTTATGAAACTAGTGCTTTTTTCAACCCTTTCCCAACCTATGATGTAAATTGGGAATATCAATCTGATATGATAGAATTGGGAACACCATGAAGGCATGAATTATCCCAAATATAGAGCCTTCTAAGCTTATTAACTGAGAAATTATCTCAGATAGGTAGGAAGTGTGTGATGTTGGTCAACCTATCAATGATCACCCATACCGTATCACTACTTCAAGGGGATCTCAAAAAACCCATCATGAAATACTTAGTGATTTCATCCCATTTCTACTCAAGAATGGATAGAGGATGTAGAAGTTCATTAGGCTACTGGTGTTCCACCTCCACCTACTGATAGGTGGAACGCCATGTGATAAACCTGTAATATGCCTATTCATACCTGACCACCAATACCAATGATGCATGTATCGATATATCTTGGTAAGCCCAAGGTGAACTTCCCAAATATAGGCATGAGATTGTGGAATTAGCTCTTCCTGTATGTTTTTAGGGACTCAAAAATGTTCATGAAAGTGCATAATCTCATCCTCATTGATAACCCAACCAAGTGGTGGGTCCTCATCTGATACACTTTCCATCAAGACTAAGCCCTTAGGATCTGAAATATATCTCATCTTTACTATATCCATAAGGGAGTATGTCACTACAAAATATACTAAAACAAGATACCCATTATATTCCTGAACCTCTAGGTGTATCTCAACAAACAAGGCCATCAAATGCCACTCACTACTGGCCTCTTGGACGACTCGTGTTTGAGTATTCCATCTCAGGGCATCAACTATTGCATTTCACTTCTTGGGTGTATAAGTGAGCTCAAAGTTTAATGAGTGAAGGTATTATACCCACCCATGCTACCTAATATTTAAGTCATGTTTTGTGTAAATTTATTTGAAATTTTTATGGTCTATGTAAAGAATGAATTGCTCCCACAATAAATAATGCCTCTAACAACGTAAAGTGTGAACCATAGCTACTAGCTCAACATTGTGCATAGGGTAATTCTGATCATGAGGTCTCGGATGGTGGAAAAAATATGCTATAACTCAACCTCCCTTCATCAAAAATGATCCTATCCTGATTCTTTAAGAATAATAATAAACTATATAGATTCTAATTGGATCTTGTAGAGTCAAGATAGGTGCTGAATTCAGTCTCCCTTTCAACCCCCGAAAGGTTTCTTTTCATGCTTCAGAACATAATAACTTCACAACCTTTTTATTCAACCTTATAAGAGGAACTTCCAGACATGAGAAGTCTTAAATATTTTTTTTGTAAAATCCAACCATCCCCAAGAAACTGTGTATATCAAGGATGTTCTGGGGATGATCCTAGGAAACTATGACACTCACCTTCTCTAGGTCAATAGATAATCCTACCTTTTAAATGATATGACCCAATAACTGAACCTTATCAATCCAAAATTTTAATTTAGGTAGATTAAAATATAGCTAGTGCTCTCTCTTTGTATTTATCATGATATCAAGATGTTTGGAATGGTTGTGTGTAGAGACCCAAATCTTAACGTACATAGATATTACATTACTTTTGAAGACTACTTAGTACATAACAAAACACACACACAAGGACCGTAATAGTTTAGTGTCTTTGGAAACTCGGAATAAAATCTTCTAATCGTGGTGAAAGATCTTCAATATCTCCCATAAAGATCTTCTTTTTTTTGTTCCTAAAACCTTTCTTTATATCCTGGGGAAAAGAAAATATAAAAGGGTGAGCTCAAATGCTCAGTAAGGGTAAACAAAAGAAATATCAATCACATCATATACATAAGAATATAGCTTTTGGAAATCTTAACCTGCAAAAGAGCTCATAATATCATAACATGGGATAAATCATAGAAGTGAAATGTAATCCCAATAATCACAACTTAAAACATGAAACTTTGTGGCATACACACATAATCATCATTTCTTGTTAGTCAAGACTCATTTCCAAGACTATCTTAGTGGACAAAGTCCCTTTCTGAACCGAGTCACCCTCGTTTCAGTCCTGTTTCACTGAACCGGTATAACCTACCATTCCAGCCATGTCTATCTCATGAGATATAAAATCTTTACCCAATTCATTGGAGGGAGATATAGGTCCCACCCATCTCATAATGAAACCATTCTTATGTGTGCCACAAAATCATAAACCATACATCATAGCACAACCCATGTAATAAAAATGGGAATCTTAAACATCGTGACATCATAAAACAATTTATATAAGATAAAGGAATTCATAAACATAATTCCATCACAACATAATCAAATAAATGTAATAATAGGTATAAAAATAGAACCCTTTATTATCTTAGATGGAAAATAATTTTGATAAAACACTTGAAATCCATTCTTGAGGAAAATATCCTTTCTTCTTCAAAAACATTTTTCCTTTCTTAACAGGTCATACGACTTTAAACTAAAAGAAGTTGATTAAAAATAAACTTGAAAACTTGTAAAGGAAGCTTCTTGGAAATAATGTTTTAAAAAATCCATTTATGCCGTATAAGTTAAAAAAAACATTCTTCGTACTTTTGTCGGAAAAGTCATAAAGTACCTCGTACGAAAAACGACAAAAGATTCCTTTCATATCTTTTAATAAAAACTCACTGAACGGTAAAATTGAATTTAAAAAAATTGTAAGTGGATGGAAATAATATTACATATTGAGGAAACATGGATGTGAATGATAAAATACACCCCAGTAAATTTCAAAGTATAAACAATCTCGGATAAAAATGAGATTGTGATATTTCCCTTACCTTAGGTCCGACTTGCTTTGTAAGTGTTCGAACCTCCTTTATAATGATTTAAATCATGTTATTGACTTATTACAAAATCATATTTATTGTTATTATATCATATATGGTCCACTTATGACTTTATATTACCCGTTCTTTTGTAAATTCATGTTAAAGTAGCGTTTTGGGTAAAATCGTCTCATTTGTCGTTCGTGTTTTTAACTTTTAATTATTCATATGATTACTTAGATCATGATTAATTAATTCAAGAATATAAAACATGATTTATAGATATATATTCAGAACATACATATATAATAAATCAGTAAATGGAAAGAAATACACCGTTCATGGAGACGGTAGTCCGTACGTACGCATGAACGCTGTTTTCGTTTCCTTATTGAATTGAATGGAATTAAGTATATGACATACATATAAATATAAATAATTCCAGTATCATTATTAGGTCATATATTTCATTAGTACTTATTATATATACTTTATAATCATTCATGAATGGTTAATCATTGAGAATGAATCTCATCGCGTCGTGGAGACGGTAGTCCGTACGTACGCACGAGCGATGATATCGTTCCCATGGTCGTGGAATTGTGTTGAAGTGTATGTATACTATTTCAGTATCAATATCACTTTATAATAATCATATATAGTTACTCATTACACCATTATACCCATCCAATTAAGGTGGTGACGGAAAATAGATTACACCACGACGAGGAGACGGTATTCCGTACGTACGCACGCGCGGTGATTTCCTTTTTCCGTAGGATGAATAGAAGGTTAATTAGAGTTGTTTCATATTTATAATAACATATAAGTATATAATAAATACTGATGTTATTACTTTATCATGAAACAACTAAAGAATAAGAAGTTGAAGAAGAAAGAAATTGAAAAAGATCGGTAATGGATATTACCCCTTTTTGACGCGCCTTCACTTATCCTCCACTTAAAGAACTAAGGATGGTCTTTGAAGAAGACCAGGACCTCTAGGATGATACTAGGGAAGTGGAGAAGAGATTTTGGTAGGGGTTGGCCGAGCTTGAATGCTCAAATTGGTGTGAGGAGGAGAGGGAGGAGGTGCCCTTTTATAAGGGAGGAGAGGGGCATCTTAGGAAAATCTCAAAATATTATTTTATATTAAGGTCAAATTCGGTTTATAATGGTTAAAAATGGTCTTATTTCTAAGATAAAGTGGGGATGGGTCGAAATCCTCTCATACAATAGGATTTAGACAAGTTTAGGTTATTATTTTAACCTTATCAATTAGATTTAACTCTAAGTTAAATAATTTAACTTTTACCGTGTCTTTTTGTTTTCTTACACTATATGGTTAATAAACTTACTATATCATGCCAAACGAACCCCAAGTTGTTTATTATTAATATATATATCCTTATCTAAGTCATTTGGCCGAACCTTAGATTTTTAGGAATTAAATAACAATTAATAATATAATATTTGTTTTAAAAACTAATTTATGTCAATTTTGACACTATTTGGTACATGATTTTTATGAAATTTCTAACAGAATGATAAGTTCGAACCAAGTTACTTAAATCAACAATAACATGTCATATTAACCTATAAAATTAGTTTAAGTCATAAAAAGTCTCAAATTACATTTATTTGGGCATTTATAACATCAATTATGTTAATATTTTCTTAAAAAGGTAATTACTGCATCATCGTTGTGTCATAAATAAATTAAATTATTTAAAGTATAAAAATTAAAAATAAAATATCATTATGTAGGAAATCTTTTTATCTTTCTAATTAATATTTATAGTCGAAATTATATTATGTATAACCCTATATTAAAAATGTTTTAGTAAATAAACTTTGATTTTAACTCTTTTAACTCTTCTTTGAATTAAATAATAATAAATGTCCTAATCTAATCCAAGTGGGCCTAAATGATAATATTTTACACTTAAGGTTGTTTTTGGTCGAGATACACTTGTACAATAGGATTAGGACATGTGTTAGGGTAATATTAATATCATTTTTACCCTTAATTACCCTATTTACCTTTAACCGTGGTAAATAAAAGTAAAAAGTTACTATTCACCAAAAATTATTTCCATCTCATTGAACCACATTTTACTTACTGACATCAACCGTGTCTCTCGGATTTTTGAAATTCCATTCACAGAAGCGGTAAAATTAAGATTTATGAAAAAATTAATTTTTTTTAACTACCACTTAGTAGTTTCACTATTCATCAAAAATTGAAGTTTTTCAGAAAAATGCCAAAATTTCACCCTAATATATAATTGATATTCCAAGTTCAAAAATGATTTCTATTTTACAAAATTACCAACATATAAGTTGAATTAATTAATTTTATAATTAATTTCCGCTGTCACAACAAATAGCGTGTTTTTAAGAGATAATAACTATCAAAAGATTAACATTTGTTTATGTCTGGTGTAAATGTGACCAACATTGTATTGAATTATAAAAATATATTCTAGATATACTTTAAAACTACTCAAATTAATAATTTATCACTATTAATTATTTTGATTAAAAAAGTTGTTTTTAATTAAAATTTAGTAATTTTCACTATTCATCATAAAATGAAAGTTATCCGAAAAGTACCAAAATTTCACCCTAAGCTAATTTCGATATTACGAATCCAAAAATGAATTCCATTTTGAAAAATAAAATATAAAAAATTTCAAAAAGTGGTTATTACTATTCATAACGGCTAGTTTTAATAATATTTTAATAGCATATTGTTGTTTAGTGAAACTCGTTATTGCGTACTACACACGCTATCGAGGAAGGTCGCGATTGCGTGTAATGGAAGGCAAGTCAAGGATTCATGTTGTGAAAGCTTCTTTTGGTGTAGCGTACAACACAAGACATTAATGAAATTAAAAAGAATATTTTTCATAAAATTTCGGGGTGTTACATTCTACCCCCCTTAAAATGAATTTCGCCCTCGAAATTCGTCGGGGTTATAAATGGTTTACTATTAGAAAGTTTCTTTAATAGAAACCCACATCGTAAAAAGGAATACCAAAACCAATCTTTAAAAACAAAAGTATGAAACGTAACGGTTACCCAAATAAACTAATCATTGGGTTTCCACATAGGTGAAAATATGGATATGGAAGAGAAATCTAACCATCATGTTCTGATGGAGAGTGGTAGAGAACATGGCTATGGAAAAGCCAGCAATCACAAAGACATAAATTTGTGACGATCTAGGGTACCATCTGATTCATCGGATATAAGGGCACTAGGACAACATTTTTGGTTTTCAAGATCATTTCCCTAAAGTTGAAAATTTGAATTAGAATAAATACTTACTTTATTTTGGTACAATCTCACTGTTGTTCATGCCTTGAAGAATTTCCACTTCATCTCTTAAATAAATGAAGTTGAATTTGTTATTCGTGAAGTGTTAGCAGATCATGTGATAGAATGACGGGTCATTCGATCTGTCTCAAACAAAAGGTTAGAAAAAATTATATACATAAGTCGATCTATAGTGAGATTAATCATATATGGTTCCTAAAATGGACTTATACTTCATATATCATACTGATTAATATAATAAAACTAGTTTCTACTAAAAAGGGACTTCCTGTAGGCCAGTGGTAGGCGATAAAGGCCAGTCGCACTTCGGTTGTGGGTTCGATTCCCACAGCCTTGTCCGACGCGATGGGCTGTCGCCCGTCCTGCAGGTTGTCCTTTTTCTAAAACTATATTACTATAACATCCCATCAATAATATCGAAAAAACTCCTATCCTTAAACAATACTAACTTATGTCCAACATAATCTATTCCAATCTTTAGGCTTATCCATAATACTGCAGTCCACTCTCATAACATAGTGAAAACGATTACCAGAGATTTAATACCATCGTTGATCCCCATATAACATAAGATATGTTTTGTTGGTCACATTCCAAACATTAAAAGTCCTTAATCATGTATTCTCTTGAATACCCATTGAACCTTAGTGAAAACATGAATGCAGTTAAAAGTTAACACTTTCCACATACCAAAATCCTCAAAATTCTATATACTCAAACCATAATATCACTTAGTCCTTATATCAATCATGAGCTCATGAATACTGTTAAACATTTCATTTTCTCGTTTTCCCTTCATTATGCGCATAATATCTCAATCACTTTGAATACCACATTAGACCAATACATAAATATTCCAATACTCCATGATACAACATTATTTTGGAATCCCATTACATAAACACTTAATCATTCCACCACATCGTTGTCATATTCAACATTGCCAATAGTGATCGCATGTGACTTCCCTTTGTCCTTTGCCTTAAGCGGTTGCTCATGTCGATCATCACTAACCCTTGGATTAGGGCATTTATTAGCATAATGCCCCATTTCCTTGCACTTGAAGCATTGAAGTGTTGGTTGTGCGTTCTCTGCAGTGTTTGCTTTATTCACATCATTAGAATCCATTTTTCCATTACTTCGACACTCATCTGCTTGATGACCTTCTTTTCCACACTTAAAACATTTTCTAGTCCCTTTAAGACAATCTCCACCATGCTTCTTTCCACACTTTGTGCATAAGGAAACATTCATCTTCTTTTCACCATTATTCTGAGATTTCTCCTTGAACTCCATCTTTCGTTTCTTGTCAAAACCATGAGATGGATATGTAACACCAACTTCCATTTCTACCTTGATAGCACAACGCACAATTTCTTCATAGCTACTGAAGTCTCTTATAGCTAATGCCCTTCGAAGACTTGGTTTTAAGCCATTGAAAAATTGATCAACTTTACTTTCAGGTTGGATGATAATGCCAGATGCATACCTTGCAAGTCTTGTAAAATTTGCTTCGTATATACCAACAGATTCATCATCCTTCTGCTTCAGCTCAAGAAACTCCTTTTCCATCTTTGTTCGAAGAATACGAGGGAAGTACTTACTGAAAAACAAGTTCTTGAACTCGTCCCATTCCATGGACTCAATTTCATCTCTTGGCCTCGTATTCTTGATAAGATTCCACCATTGATCAGCTTCACCTTCCAAACGATATACTTCTAAGATGACTTTATCATGTTCAGAACATTGAAGAACTGAAAATATCTTTTCAGTGGTACTGATCCATTGTTTAGCAACAAGTGGATAGGAAGTCCCACTGAAAGAAGGTGGATGTTGCCTCATGAAGAACTCAATAGAATATTGTTCCCTTCTCTGCTCATTTGGAAGTCCAAAATGATTCATAGCTTGTGTAAGGATAGAAATAAGATTTTTCACTCCATCTCCCATAACATTTGTTTGTTCATGAGGACAATCATTGCATTGTCCATTGCATTGATCAACACAGTTCCTTCGGGTTCTAGACATCGTCTAAAATCCAAAAAGAATAGTGTGAGAGGCAAAAATCATGCTAGGGAAAACAACATAATAAAGGGGGAGTACCTTCAATATCTAACATCTTATGTTTAATTCTATGATCATTAGCGTAGTTCTAGTACTATAACCTATACGTATACTTAACCTTAGGGACATCCCTAGACATACCTTAGAAATATCTCTAGGGATCTCACTAACGTTTTCGCATCCTAGTTTCCAAAGGTTGACTAAACCTTTCCTCTGATACCAACTGTAGAGACCTGAAGCTTAACGTACATAGATATTACATTACTTTTGCGGAATGCTTAGTACATAACAAAACACACACACAAGGACCGTAATAGTTTAGTGTCTTTGGAAACTCGGAATAAAATCTTCTAATCGTGGTGAAAGATCTTCAATATCTCCCATAAAGATCTTCTTCTTTTTTCTTCCTAAAACCTTTCTTTATATCCTGGGGAAAAGAAAACATAAAAGGGTGATCTCAAATGCTCAGTAAGGGTAAACAAAATAAATATCAATCACATCATATACATAAGAATATAGCTTTTGGAAATCTTAACCTGCACAAGAGCTCATAATATCATAACATGGGATAAATCATATAAGTGAAATGTAATCCCAATAATCACAACTTAAAACATGAAACTTTGTGGCATAAACACATAATCATCATTTCTTGTTAGTCAAGACTCATTGCCAAGACTATCTTAGTGGACAAAGTCCCTTTCTGAACCGAGTCACCCTCATTTCAGTCCTGTTTCACTGAACCGGTATAACCTACCATTCCAGCCATGTCTATCTCATGAGATATAAAATCTTTACCCAATGCATTGGAGGGATATATAGGTCCCACCCATCTCATAATGAAACCATTCTTATGTGTGCCACAAAATCATAAACCATACATCATAGCATAACCCATGTAATAAAAATGGGAATCTTAAACATCGTGACATCATAAACCAATTCATATAAGATAAAGGAATTCATAAACATAATTCCATCACAACATAATCAAATCAATGTAATAATAGGGATAAAAACAGAACCCTTTATTATCTTAGATGGAAAATAATTTTGATAAAACACTTGAACTCCATTCTTGACGAAAATATCCTTTCTTCTTCAAAAACATTTTTCCTTTCTTAACAGGTCATACGACTTTAAAATAAAAGAATTTGATTAAAAATAAACTTTAAAACTTGTAAAGGAATCTTCTTGTAAATAATGTTTTAAAAAATCCATTTATTCCGTATAAGTTAAAAAAAAAACATTCTTCGTACTTTTGTCGGAAAAGTCATAAAGTACCTCGTACGAAAAACGACAAAAGATTCCTTTCATATCTTTTAATAAAAACTCACTGAAGGGTAAAATTGAATTTAAAAAAATTGTAAGTGGATGGAAATAATATTACATATTGAGGAAATATGGATGTGGATGATAAAATACACCCCAGTAAATTTCAAAGTATAAACAATCTCGGATAAAAATGAGATTGTGATATTTCCCTTACCTTAGGTCCGACTTGCTTTGTAAGTGTCCGAACCTCCTGTATAATGATTTAAATAATGTTATTGACTTATTCAAGAATCATATTTATTGTTATTATATCATATATGGTCCACTTATGACTTTATATTACCCGTTCTTTTGTAAATTCATGTTAAAGTAGCGTTTTGGGTAAAATCGTCTCATTTGTCGTTCGTGTTTTTAACTTGTAATTATTCATATGATTACTTAGATCATGATTACTTAATTCCAGAATATAAAACATGATATATATATATATATATATATATATATATATATATATTCAGAACATACATATATAATAAATCAGTAAATGGAAAGAAATACACCGTTCATGGAGACGGTAGTCCGTACGTACGCATGAACGCTGTTTTCGTTTCCTTATTGAATTGAATGGAATTAAGTAGATGACATAAATATAAATATAAATAATTCCAGTATCATTATTAGGTCATATATTTCATTAGTACTTATTATATATACTTTATAATCATTCATGAATGGTTAATCATTGAGAATGAATCTCATCGCGTCGTGGAGACGGTAGTCCGTACGTACGCACGAGCGATGATATCGTTCCCATGGTCGTGGAATTGTGTTGAAGTGTATGTATAATATTTCAGTATCAATATCACTTTATAATAATCATATATAGTTACTCATTACACCATTATACCCATCCAATTAAGGTGGTGACGGAAAATAGATTACACCACGGCGTGGAGATGATATTCCGTACGTACGCACGCGCGGTGATTTCCTTTTTCCGTAGGATGGATAGAAGGTTAATTAGAGTTGTTTCATATTTATAATAACATATCAGTATATAATAAATACTGATGTTGTTACTTTATCATGAAACAACTAAATAAGAAGAAGTTGAAGAAGAAAGAAATTGAAAAAGATCGGTAATGGATATTACCCCTTTTTGACGCGCCTTCACTTATCCTCCACTTAAAGAACTAAGGATGGTCTTTGAAGAAGACCAGGACCTCTAGGATGATACTAGGGAAGTGGAGAAGAGATTTTGGCAGGGGTTGGCCGAGCTTGAATGCTCAAATTGGTGTGAGGAGGAGAGGGAGGATGTGCCCTTTTATAAGGGAGGAGAGGGGCATCTTAGGAAAATCTCAAAATATTATTTTATATTAAGGTCAAATTCGGTTTATAATGGTTCCAAATGGTCTTATTTCGAAGATAAAGTGGGGATGGGTCGAAATACTCTCATCCAATAGGATTTAGACAAGTTTAGGTTATTATTTTAACCTTATCAATTAGATTTAACTCTAAGTTAAATAATTTAACTTTTACCGTGTCTTTTTGTTTTCTTACACTATATGGTTAATAAACTTACTATATCAAGACAAACGAACCCCAAGTTGTTTATTATTAATATATCTATCCTTATCTAAGTCATTTGGACGAACCTTGGATTTTTAGGAATTAAATAACAATTAATAATATAATATTTGTTTTAAAAACTAATTTATGTCAATTTTGACACTATTTGGTACATGATTTTTATGAAATTTATAACAGAATGATAAGTTCTAACCAAGTTACTTAAATCAACAATAACATGTCATATTAACCTATAAAATTAGTGTAAGTCATAAAAAGTCACAAATTACATTTATTTGGGCATTTATAACATCAATTATGTTAATATTTTCTTAAAAAGGTAATTACTGCATCATCGTTGTGTCATAAATAAATTAAATTATTTAAATTATAAAAATTAAAAATAAAATACCATTATGTAGGAAATATTTTTATCTTTCTAATTAATATTTATAGTCGAAATTATATTATGTATAACCTTATATTAAAAATGTTTTAGTAAATAAACTTTGATTTTAACTCTTTTAACTCTTCTTTGAATTAAATAATAATAAATGTCCTAATCTAATCCAAGTGGGCCTAAATGATAATATTTTACACTTAAGGTTGTTTTTGGTCGAGATACACTTGTACAATAGGATTAGGACATGTGTTAGGGTAATATTAATATCATTTTTACCCTTAATTACCCTATTTACCTTTAACCGTGGTAAATAAAAGTAAAAAGTTACTATTCACCAAAAATTATTTTCATCTCATTGAACCACATTTTACTTACTGACATCAACCGTGTCTCTTGAATTTTTGAAATTCCATTCACAGAAGCAGTAAAATTAAGATTTATGAAAAAATTAATTTTTTTAACTACCACTTAGTAGTTTCACTATTCATCAAAAATTAAAGTTTTTCAGAAAAATGCCAAAATTTTACCCTAAGCTATAATTGATATTCCAAGTTCAAAAATTATTTCTATTTTACAAAATTCCCAATATATAAGTTGAATTAATTAATTTTATAATTAATTTCCGTTGTCACAACAAATATCGTGTTTTTAAGAGATAATAACTATCAAAAGATTAACATTTGTTTATGTCTGGTGTAAATGTGACCAACATTTATTGAATTGTAAAAATATATTCTAGATATACTTTAAAACCACTCTAAATAATAATATATCACTATTAATTATTTCGATTAAAAAAGGTGTTTTTAATTAAAATTTAGTAATTTTCACTATTCATCAGAAAATGAAAGTTATCCGAAAAGTACCAAAATTTCACCCTAAGCTAATTTCGATATTACGAATCCAAAAATGAATTCCATTTTGAAAAATAAAATATACAAAATTTCAAAAAGTGGTTATTACTATTCATAACGGCTAGTTTTAATAATATTTTAATAGCATATTGTTGTTTAGTGAAACTCGTTATTGCGTACCACACGCAATAAAAGACACAAGACATTAATGAAATTAAAAAGAATATTTTTCATAAAATTTCCGGGTGTTACATTGTGTCAGGTACGATAATACACCAAGATGTCATCCAAAAAGACTACCACAAAAGAATCCAGATATGTGTGAAAAATAGATTCATAAAATCCATGAAAACTGTTGGTACATTCGTAAGGATTAATGACATAACTAGATACTCATACAAGCTGTATCTACTTTGGAATGATTTATGTGGTATGTATGATGGTATAACACGCACCTAATGATAGTATGACCTCAAATCTATCTTGTAAAAAACCATCGCTCCTCAGAGATGGTTGAAGAGGTCATCTATACACAACCATGGATATTAGTTATTTACTATAAGCTAGTTCAATTGATGATAGTACACATACAACCTAAGGGAACCATCTTTATTCTTGGTGAAAAAGATGGGTGAACACCATGGAAAAGTACTGGGTCATATAAAACCCTTCACTTCCAAGTATTCCAACTGCTTCTTAATTTCCTAGAGTTCTGTAGGTTCTATCCTATAAAGAGTAATGGATATTGGTTCTACCCCAAGAACTAGCTTAATGGTGAGCTCCACCTCTCTCATAGTAGGTAACCTAGAAAATCCAACAGGGAAGACATCCCTAAAATGATCCACAATAGGAGGTAATTATAGAAAATGTGTTTCTTAATCACTCATAAAGAGACTATCCATCTAGTATATCACTCCACCCAGCCCATGATGCTTGGGTCCAACTCAAATCACTTGGACATACCATTATTCCTTATGAACATAAGCACTACTATTGGGTGATGTAAAATAAACCCTCTGGTGATAGAAAACAATATGGGTGTGGTATGGAACTTAACAGTACATCTCGATAATGAATTAAAACCCTGCCATAATGAGGAAAAAAAGATCCTAGATGAAGAGATATCCACCCACCTCAAGAGTGAAATCCCTGCATTGGTGTATACTCTCAGATCAAAATCCTAACGGTGTGTTGAGAGTCATCATTCCATAAAAGTACTCTATTTCTATCCCAAGTCTTTACATAATTGTTTTAGATATAAAAGAGTGAAAAGATACTATATCAAACAAGGCATAAACTAAAGTAAAGGCTACTAGAATAGCACCTCAAATAGTAGAAGGCCCTGGACTCTTATCCTTAGGAATAGGTTGCACTGTATATACATGGCATGATCCACAACCCTAAGATTCAACCTGACTAACCTGAGTAGGTCCGATCTGCTGGCACTGAACCTCTTAAGTCTGACTACCTCATCCACAACCACCTCCTTGTCCTGATCAACCACTAGTAGTCCATCTCCCTTCCTGCCACAAATCTATATATCCTGTACCCGAATGTAGTGTTTATACAGATCCTTTCTCACTATGAATTAGATGGAAAATTCGATAGAATCATTAAGGGTGACTCATACCACCACAAGATCGACACTCAATTGGGTTCCTCATATACTAGGGATTCTTATATCCTACCCCACCACATTGGTGACACACCACATAATTGTCAGTGCATGTCATCAGGATGGAACTACCCTTGTGAGTAACATCAAAATGTTGTTTCCTTTTTCTAGACGAATTATCTCCCTATCTCGATGTTGAACCACCCTAGATCTCACATTGTTATCTTCCCTTAGGTTCTAATATATGATGAGGGCTTGTTTCACTATCTCTAAAATAGTTTTCATCTGAAAAACATTCACCTGTGACCTGATAGTGTACACAATCCCATCCTCAAATCATCTCATAGTTTTCAAATCATCACCAGTCAGTGTCCGCACAAAACGTTGAAGCTCGGTGAAATGAGATGAATAATCCAACACATACATAGTTATAAGATCCATGGTTTTCCTATGAGGAATGGATATTTTTATTTTTATTTTAACTCCTTGGTTTTTATCTAATGTGAGTGACTAATGAGATTACTAGAGTTTTGGGGGTGTTCGTGGTTTGTTCAGATCCTAGAGGCCCAGTTTTTTGAAAAGGTATTTGGGCCACATAGTAGAAATCATGTGACCCAAGCCACATGGTTTTATGAAACCATACAGGGTGGTACAGGCCTCTAACCAGGGTCGTATAGTTTAAGGAAACCATACAACTAGGGGTACACACCCATGTAAGAGATTTGATGTTCTCAGTAGAGGCTTAACACATGGCGGGCACATGATTTGTCTAAACATGCACCATGAACATGCGTGGTCCCCCTTGAGGTAGAGAAGGTTGCATGATTGACACACAATTTTTCCAATCCTATGGCCAAACCATGTGACCCAGTGTTTTTGGGAAAATTTACCATTTTCCCTTAATGATTTTAAATGTTTAAAACCTCCACTTATTTTCCTATTCTTCTCCAGTGGTGGCCCTTTATTCTCCCATTGGTTTATTCTTCAATACTTGAGGTAGTATTTTCTCCTGATTCTCCATCCAGACTCGGATTCAAACATCGTGTGTCTCATTGGATCCACAATGGTAAGTTCTCCATTCCTTTTATGTCATTCTTCATTTTCCTTGGTATCAGTTGCACTATTCTAGTGTGATCAAATGTTCCATATTTTTAGGGTTTTCATTCATTCTTCATTTTTATTCCGATCAAGACCGAATCATAAAAATTGGTTCCTTGACAAACTTAAGATGGGCAATTAGAATTTCATTAGTTCTTCCATGTGGAATTTCATCAAACACTCCATCAAGATTATGAATAATTCTACATGGATGGTCTCCAAAGACTCCTCCTTGAAATTCTGGTTGGATAACTAGACTGGTACACCTTTAATCTCTATGATATCTGCCAATCAAACTCCTGAAATTACCAACAGCTCTATCAGATAATTTTTAAACTCTCAACATGATCACCTCCCTGATATTATCCTAAATTCCATTGAAGACTACTCTTTTACTTACAATAATGATTTTTTTAATTTGGGAACCTTCTCACAATGGTATGCTTAACTCAAAAAATTTCTACAATCATCATTGTTGTCACTATGAGAGTGATTACAACTGGATTAAACATTATAACAAAACTTGGATTAAACCCTCAAGATTCAATCTCATCTGATGTCTTTCACACAATAGAGTCTCCACTGAAATTTTCCTCCAATCCTTTGGTATCCAGCTTTTCTCTAAGTGTAAAATCTGTAATCAACACAGAGAAGATACAAAACACCTCTTACTATCTTGTGCTACTGCTTTTTCTCTTTATAAATATATTCTTGACATTTTTTATTGGAGATGGTTGATTCTTGACTCCGTCAAAACTCAGCTAAAAAAATGTGCAGAATTGGATGGATCTCAGCAAATCAATAACCTTTTATTTACTATAGTTGCTGAGCTCCACCATGTGATCTGGTATGATCAGAATACTATTACTCATAACAATTACTCACTCAATCAAAATGCAGGTTGGATGTGGATCCTTATTACCATACATGAAGCTACTTTGTTACAAAAGGGGCATTACTACAACATCATGCATTAATTTGGAATCTTGAAACATCTTTGAATTAATGGCAATTTTTTTCAACCGTATCTCACTCTGGAGGTGTTTTGAAGAGCCCCTCTCCCCAGATGGATCAAAATCAATATTGATGGCACCTCTAAGGGAAACCCAGGCCCTACTGGGTGTGGTGATGTCTTCAAGAATCACCTTGGTCAGATCCTTGGATGTTTCATGGGTAAATGTGGTATTTGCACCCCCCTTGAAGCTGAGATGCTGAGCTTGATACATGCTATTTCCTTTTCCAATATCTTTGGATGGAATAACCTCTAGATTGAAAGTGACTCGATGACCATCGTACAAGCAATTTGGAATGGCATAATTCATCTTACTTGGATGATCACCACTCGTTGGATGGAATACAACCGCTCACTTATCGATATTAACTATATCATCGCACATTTTTATCAAGAAGAAAACATAGTTGCAGATGTCTTGGCCAACATGGGCCTAAATCAAGAAATTACCTGGCTCAAAGACCTCCCTGCTTATCTTATTTCCTTGCATGAAAAAGATTGTAATATGATCTCGTATTTTCAACTTCTATAAACTTTCTTTTAAAAATAAATATGATTTGGTTGTTCGGGCCAAGAAATCACCTTATTCAAAAAAAATGAGCTTAGTTGTTGTTGTGACACACTCCAGAATTTCTAAAGGTTCCCCTAAAATTAATTTAACATTTTAATTGAATGAATTCGAACCTTTTAGGTTTCCATTGAGTACAATTGTAATGGTTGGAGGTTGTAATCCCCAACCTAGTCCACCCATGGGGTGTTTCCTTGTATTTTACCTATGTTATACCACCCCGTTGGGTGTGTGTGAGCTCACTACTTATTTTTGGAGCCTTAATAAATTGAATGAGACTTGTATGATTGATTAGGAGAAGGTTATACCTTCTTACCATGTAGTTTCATGATGTTAATTGATTTAATTTTTTAAATAGAAATTGTTATATGAGTTGGATGAAGTCATGGAATGTGAATGGTTATGAAATGATGAATGAAATGATTGATGGATTTATTACAGTAGTGGATTCCTTGGAAAAGCTCCTTGGATCCTATTTTCATAGGATTCCATGGTCATTTCTACTCCACGAGTCCTGTTTACAATAGTGGATTCCTTGGACTTCTTTACTCCTTGGATCCTGATTCCGTAGGGTGCCATAGGACTTGATACACATTGGATACAAATTTCATGGGATTGCATTGGACATGCTCTATTGACATGATCCTTGAACCCCACCCAAGTCTTTATCGACTTTCCATCGAGATGATCCTCGAACTTGATGAGGATGCCTTAGTCTTCTATACCTTGGATATAAACCTTCATGGTCTAACACTTGATTAAATGGAGAGGACATTATGGATGTTATACATTGGAATACACAACATGGATGATGTGGATGTTATATTTGAGATTACACAACATGTTCATTGTTGGTATTTTTCTATTCTTACTGATATCCTTGGTAAGGGTATCAGATTATAGTTGTTAGACTAGACCATATTACACTTACTTTATTTATTCTTTAAAGCTTCCTTTGTTTATGAAATTTTGACTCTTATTACAAAGATCCATGTTTGGCTGGACAAGATCACACTTTACTTTTATTTTTGTTTTACATATGATTTACTACACAGTGATTTTGTTTATATTAAACAGACTAGATTTTTTTATAAAAACCATTAGTGGTGGACTACTGAGTGTTATCTCACACCCTGTTCGGGCCACCGTTGGGTACCCGAATAGACTTCATGGATACAGGTAGGGACTGGGGCAAACACTCATTATATGATGCTTGATTGTTCATTTCTTAGGAGCATGGGAGCACATGACCGATCTTGGATCATGATGCTATTTGAAGATAGTTCTTTTGGTCTTTTTGTATTTTGATACATGTATTGTACTATATGTCTGTGTACCCATTTTATTACTTTGTAAAGACATGACATGACACATCATTTTGTATATGAGATTACTTCCAGGCATTTTTTATTTTTTACTTTCTTGGATATCTATCTTTTTTATGGTTGATTTACTAATTTTTATATTGAATGTTATTATTACTACTATTGTGATGCACTCTGACACGAGGGAATAGTCTGTCCACAAACACACCCTAGGCACTCACCGCTAGTTGGAAGCCTCTGGCATATGAGGAGGTGCGCTTGAGGCCATGTGACCCACCAACTCAAGAAACCATTTAGTGGTACCTGGGTTGGGATGTTACAAAGTGGTATCAAAGGGTTTTATTTTATGGATTTACTATTTTAAGAAAATATAATAGAGATTATAAGGGTATTAGAATTTAGTAATGAGATGTGCCTAGGATTAACTAACCCATGTATAAGAAAATCCAAATTTTTGGGAACATAAATTATTGTTTCCTATATTTTTCCTATTACAGATGATTTGATTTTATCATTGGGTGATGCACTTGAATTATGATGTTATTATTGCTATTATTGAGGATTATTTATCAGGGCCTAATGAGATGAGGGTATTCCATATCATGCATCATTTTAGGCACATGTTAGAATTCACATGCCATGCATTATGCCATGCCATATAAGATTCATTACTTGACTGCGTGACATTATTATGTGTGCCTTATATGAGATAATTGTTGTTTTATTAATGAATCATATAGGAAATTGAGAAACATGATTGGTACTTAGAGTTCCTTCTATAAACTAAACATTTTTTTCCTTCAAATGCTACAAAAGACACCCTAAGCAGCCAATTATGGAACGTTGAGTCATGGAACATTAATCGCATGGACTGGAATGTGTTATGGTTTGGATTAACTAGACATCATATTTTGGTTTTAAGGTGTATGGGACCTTATAGATTGGTAGTGGTGACCCATTTGGTTCAATAATTTAAAGGGAATTGTAAAGTAAATATGAATTTAAATAAAATAGAAATTGTGAAATAGATAACTTGACCTAGATATGGATTTAGAGTGGGAGGAAGGCAACATATTTGGTTCTTTTTACAACTATTTTTCAACCAAGTACTAGATTTAGAAGAAAATAGAGGGGTGTATCTTGTTTATATAAGGTATTTAACCTGTCCTATGTTTTATACCTATGACTTGGTCACTATTTGATCTTTTTGGAGTCATATGTTTGGAATTGTAGAGATATTCCACCATTAATACCTCTAGTGATGTTCTAGGAGGGTGTTGATGAACATGATCTAGAGGTGGTGGTTCATGAGATACTAGTATATCCTTCTATAGTTCCTATTGAGGCACCAGTGGTTATACTGGGCATGGGTGTTGATGCCCAGTTCGGTCAAGGATTCCTATACTTTATGCAGACTTTTCAGGGAACCCCTAAGCCTATATCATCAATGGAAGAGCTAACACACGTGTTCCAGTAGTATCATCCTCCCACATTTTTTGGGGATGGTGGTCCATAAAATGTTGAGTTGTGGCTTGAGACTATGTTATCTATTTTCGAGCATCTAGAGACACCTTCTGAGAGAATAGTGAAGCTCATGACATGTATGATTTGGGAGAAGCTAAGCACTGGTGAGATGTTTTGAAGTAGGTTGATACACTCCAACACAAGATTTGGAGGGATTTCTAATCTAGGTTTTACAATTACTTATTTCCTAATATATTGAGAAATGAAAGGTCTAGTGAGTTTATGCATCTAGAGCAGGGCATGATGACATTATGTAGTATTCAATATGCTTTACATATCTTCAATGTTTTTCACTGATTTATCTTGCTGATGAACCATCAAGGGAGAGACGCTTTGAGGAAGGTATCAAGAATTCTATTTGATTGCAGGTCAGTGTGTTTAGGTTGACTACTATTACTGTGATAGTGAAGCAAGAGATTATTGCTGAGCATAACCCAAGGAAAGTTAGGGGTACATAGTAGGGAAGTTTATTCTCTCGACTTAATGGTTCAGCTTCTAGTGGGAGGAAGTTCCATTTTGAGGCTTCTCGTGATGAGAATACTAGCCATAATGTTATCATTGGTAGTGTAGTCTTCTTTCATTAGTGTGGAAGATGGGGAAATATGAGAAATTAGTGCGATAGAGACCCAATCTAGTGATGGTCTTGTGGCAGGATGGGCCACATACAACATTTATACATGACCTTCCCTCCAATAGTAAGTGGAAGGGGATAAAATTTAACTCTAGGTTCAGGAGTGAGATTCACATATCTACATTAGTCTAGGAGATGGAGTAGTGCTAGTTATTCAGGCCAAGGTAGTGGTCATGCCTGAGGTATCCGGGCACTAGTTACCTAGACAAAAGAGTGGGATTGCTCTAGGTAGTGAGGATGCTTCACAGGATCATGGTTAAGTCCATTTGTATTCTTTACTACCTATGCCTAAGGAGTAGAACTTCAGGCTAGCTACAGTGATAGGTACATTCTTAATATCCTCTACTCTATTATCTACGCTTTTTGATATAGGTGATTCTCATAACCTTATATATGTACTTTTTATAGAGAGTATCAGTATCATTATATAGTTTTCTGATGGTGTTATGACTTTGGATGCTCTATTGAGGATTAGAATGGAAGGTGTATTCCAGTGCAGGGAGTGACCACTTGAGATTGGTGGGTTCCACTTCATATGGTATTTTTTTGTACATGATTTTATAGAGTTTTATGTCATATTCATGATGGATTTGCTAGTTTCTTATCGAGCCCATGTTTATTGTTATCACCGAAGGGTGACCTTCACATCACTAGAGGGAAGAGTTTTTATTCACAAGGGTGAATGAGTGTCTAGGTGAGCAGAGCTAGGCCATAGTATCGTGGGTTGGGTTAGATGAAAACCCATATTACTAGTTTATATATGGATTATTAGGGATTATTTCAGAAAGATTTCTCTCTAGTGGTTGATCATGTCAGGTAATTTTTCCCATATAACTTTTTTGGTTTACCTCACAAGATAGAGGTTTAGTTATTTATTGAGCTAGTGTCAGGATCTGCACTGGTATCCATTCCTCATTACAAGATGGATAATACAGAGTTGAAGGAGATAAAGAGGTAGATAGAGGACTTGGAGGGAAAAGGGTTTATATGAACCATTAATTATCTATGGGTTTCACCGGTAATTTTTTTAAAAAAAGGCAGACATAACCCTTAGGCTATGTGTGGATTAATAGAAATAGAACTAGTTGATAGTTAAGAACTGGTATCCTTTTCCATAGATAGATGATCTCTTCAAATAAAACTGAGGAGATCGAGTGTTTTTTAATATTTATTTGATGTTGGGTTATCATTAGGTAGATATTCAACCTGTAGAAATACCTTTTACAAATTTTTATAGAAGGTATGGTCTATAAAATTATCTATTTATACCATTTTATCTCACAAGCATTCCATCAGTTTTTATGGTGCTAATGAACTGAGTTTTATATTCTTATCTTGATTCATTTATGGTGGTATTTGTGGATTATATCCTAGGGTATTTTCAAAATCAACACAATCATGCCAAAAATATTGAGATTGTTTTGGATACACTGAGAGAGCATCAATTATATGGTAAGATAAAAAATTACCACTTTCAGATGGATAAGATTCACTTCCTAGGTCATATTATCTCAGATACATGAGTATTAGTTGACCCAGAGAATGTAAGAGTTGTATTTTCCTAGGATCATCCCAATAACTTCATTGATATATAGAGTTTCTTGGGGCAATATGGATATTAAAGACATTTCATATAGGACTTCTCACACTTAGTAGAACCTATTACAGGCTTGACTAATAAGGGTGTGAAGTTTATATGGTCAGATACATATGATACAACCTTTTAGGAGATGAAAGGGAGACCAACTTATGCACCATTCCTAATTCAGCTAGTTATGAGAATAATCTATATAGTATATTACGATGCATCAGATATTAGGTTGGGAGAAGTTATGATGTAGGAGGAGTGGTTCGTGGTATACAGGTCTCAGTAATTGAGGCCACATGAAATTAATTACCCAACCCATGATCTTAGGTTATCCATTTTTGTGCATGCCTTTCACTATTAGAGGCATTATTTAATGGGGGAGTTTTTTTGGGTGTACATGGACCAAAAAAATTCTTAATTATATATTTACATATTGTGATCTTAATTTAAGGCAACAGAGGTGGGTTGAGTGGCAGTTTATGGACTTATTTTTAGAGATGCACTTGGAGGTGCAGGATGTCCAAGGGTAGACTTTTATCTCATCCTTAGTAGTGAATTACACTCTTCTAGATAGAGTGAGAATGAGATATTTTTCTAATGCTAATGGCCTAGTACCATGAGAGAGTGTGACAGGTGAGGATCCATTTCGTGATTTTACTATTGGTGAAGATAAAATTATGTGTATCCATGGATGTGTTTGGGTTCCAAAAGACATAAGTGAGGAGATGATATGAGAATTTCATGCCTCATTTTGGGCAGTACATCCCGACATTAACAAAATGTATTATGATTTACATCACTAGTATTGGTGTCCAGGAATTAAATGTGAGATAGGTAGTTTTTTCATGAGGTGTTCCACCTATCAGCAGGTGAAGGAAGAACACCAATGACCAGATGGTATTTTGAAGTAATTATCCATTCATGAGGGGAAATGAGAAGATGTTGTGATGGATTTTATGACTAGGTTTTTGTGGTCTCCTTGAGGTAGTGATGTTATATGGGTTGTTATAGAAAGGATCATGAAGGTCACTCATTTCCTATCGATCAGGTAGACCTTATTAGTTTATGAGTTTGGGAGATTGTATATCTAAGAGATCGTGCACCTTCACAGGGTCCCTCGTGCTGTCATTTCAGATAGGAATTCCTAGTTTAAATCTCATTTTTGGAATATTTTTCATAGGTAATTGGGTATATAGGTGATTTTGAGCACAAAATACCATCCCCAGACTGATGGCTAGTCAGAGAACATGATTTAGGTGCTATAGGACATGTTACGAGCATACATCTTGGACTTTGGGGGATCTTGGGAGAGGCATATACCCCTAGATGACATCACCTACCATAATAGATATCAGGAAACTATAAAGATGGAACATTATGAGGATTTATACTATAAGCCATGTTGATCACCTATGTGATGGTTAGAGGTAGGGAGACAACTTTTCTTAGACCGCGTCTCGTGCATGAGACTTCAGAGTAGGTTTGGTTGATTAGAAAGCAGATGGATAATACACAGTTGAGATAAAAACCATATTTTGATCATCGTCAATGAATTTTAGAGTTTGAGTTCAGGGATCAGGTATTTATACATATCTCACTAGGGCTAGTACATATATGGGTTAGGAGATAGGGTAAGCTTTCACTATGATGAGTTGGTCCATTTAAGATTTTGGAGAGAGTGAGTCCAATAGCCTATTGGCTACAATTACCTCAGAGGTACTGATCTATGAAAAATATCTTCCATGTATCTCATATATGCTTTTATCACTCAGACCCATCTCACACTCTCTAGTCAGCTGAGGTTGAGCTATAGGTTGATACGTTCTTTAAGTAGAATCCTATTCATATCATTGACAAGAGCAAGAAGGTTCTCCTAGGTTGATTATTTCCTAAAGTATGGGTGTTATGGTAGCACACCCATTTACAAGACGAGACTTGGGAGTGGGAGGCTGACGTATGTGCTTAGTTTCCAGAGTTATTTTCAAATAATTATTGACCACCCTTGGAAGGTAAATTTGGGGATGAATTTCTTTAAGGGGGAAATATTGTAAGATCTCAGTTTTTCCTATGAGATATAGATATTTTTATTTTCATTTTAAATCCTTGGTTTTAACCTAATATGAGTGAATAATGAGGTCATGGGAGGTTCATGGGTGTTCGGGGATTGTTCGGAGCATGGAAAGACTAGTTTTCAAAAAAGAAATCTAGGTCACACAGTTAATAGAAACCATGTAACCCAAGCCACACTGTTTGATGAAACCGTGTGAGGTGGTCCAAGCTTCTAACCACGACTGCACGATTTGAGGAAACTGTGTATAAAGGGGTGCACGCCATTGTGGGATATTTTTAGTTCTTAGCATAGGATTAGCACACATTCGATGCATGTTTTGTCTAATAGTGATCCATGACCATGTGAGGCACCCCTTGAGAAAAATAAGGGTGCACAGTTGGCACACAGTTTGGCCAACAATGCATCTAAACCATGCGACCCAGTGTGTTTGGTCAAATTTACCATTTTTTCCTTAACGAGTTTAAATGTTTAAACTCTCCTCTTATTTTCTTATTTTCCTCTAATGGTAGCCATTTCTTCTCCTATTGGTGTGTTCTTGAAGCCTTGAGGTATGATTTTCTCCTGATTTACTGTCTAGACTTGGATTAGAACACCATTTGTCTTGTTGGATTTGTACTAATAAGTTATTTATTCCTCTTATTTAGTTTTTTGTTTTCCTCGGTTTTGGATGTGCTATTTTGGTGCGAGATAATGTGGCTAATTTTCAGGGTTTTCATATGTTATTCATTTTTATTCTAATTTGGATCAAATAAGAGGTTGATAATATATGATTGTTCTACTACAAAACTACGATAGGTGGTTTATACCTTTTCCACAAGGGTTGGTATTTTATTAGCTTAGTTGTCATTGTGCCACATGACGGACTTTCCAGAGGCTCCCCTAAAATTAATTGAACATTTAAATTGAATGAATTGGAATCTGTTATGTTTCCCTTGAGTACCGTTATGATGGTTGGAGGTTGTTAACCCCAACCTAGGTCACCCATGGGGTGTTTTCTTATATCTACGTGATGTTATACCACCTCATAGGGTGCATGTGATCTCTCCACTTGCTTTGGGATCCCTAATAAATTGAATGTGACTTGGATGATTGATTAAGAGAAGGTTATGCCTCATTTCCATGTGGTTACATGTTGTGAATTTATTTAATCTTTTAAATGGGAAATGTTATATGAGTTGGATGAAATCATGTAATGTGAATAGTTATTAAATGATGAATGAAATTATTGATGAATTGATTATGGTAGTGTATTCCTTGTATGATATCCTTGGATCTTGATTCCATAAGACACTATAGACATTTCTACTCCATGGGTCTTGTTTATGGTAGCAGATGCCTTTGACTTATTTACTCCTTAAATTCTGATTTCATAGGAGTCCACAAGCCTTGCTACCCCTTGGATACAACTTTATTGGGATGGAATTGGACCTGATCTCTTGACATGATCCTTAGACCCCACCCAAGTCTTTACCGAGTTTCCATTGAGATGCTTCTGGGACTCAATGGGGATGCCTTGATCTTCTATACCTTGGATTAAGACCTTCGTGGTCTGACACTTGATTACACTGTGAGGTCATTGTGGATGTTATACACTAGAATACACATCATGGATGATGTGGGTGTTATATTTGATATTACAAAACATGGCCATTGTGGGTATTTTTCTATGCTTATAGATAGACATGATATGGGTATCAGATTATAGTTGTCAGACTGGACCATATTACACATGATTTATTTATTCTTTATAACTCCCTTTGTTTATGGGAGTTTGAATATTATTATAGGGATCCATATTTGGATATACATGATCACAATTTTCTTTTATTTCTATTTTACCTTTGATATACTGCACACTTATTTTGTTTACATTACAAAGACTAGTTTGTTATAGAAACCATTGGTGATGGCCTACTAAGTGTTGTCTCACACCCTGTTTGGGCTGCCATTGGGTACCTGGATAGACTTCATGGATGCAGGAAGGGATCGGGGAAGGTTCCTACTATATGATGCTTGATTTTTCATTTCTTAGGAGCAAGGGACCAGAAGAATAATCTAGGATCATGATGCTATCTGGAGATAGTTATTTTGGTATTTTTTATTTTGATACATGTATTGTATTGAATGTTTATGTACCTATTTTGATGATTTCTAGAGTCATGACATGACACATAATTTTTTATATGAGATTACTTTTTGGAATTAATTATTTATTATTATCTTGGATGTCTATCTTCTATCCGGTTGATTTACTGCTTCTACTATTGAATGTTATGATTACCACTGATATGATACACTCTAACATGAGAGAATAGTTTACCCACATGCACACCCTATACCCTCACTACTAGTCAGTAGCCTCTAGCATACTGGAAGGCATTCTTGAGGACATGTGACCCACCAAATCAGGGCACTGTTTAGTGGAAACCAATTCAAGATGTTACAATAGCGCTCTACTGTAGGTGAATAAACACTACAGAGTGGTCCGTTCTTAGCATTTTCAAAAATAAGTTTTCATAAAATTCTATCTGAAATTCCACCTACACCATACCTTGATGACGTTCAGCCTGATAGATGACATCCCCCGAGATTTATCAGAGTCACGAAACATATAGGGGGTGATATTGACCCTCCGCTCTAGGGGTGTCTCAAAATGCTCAAAGACTGGTAACATGGACTCCAACCATGACTCGAAAGCCAAAGGACCACCATCCCCTAAGAAGGTGGGAGGATACTGCTTCTTGAATTCATGCATCAACTCTGCCATAATAGGGGCATATCACAGAGCTCCCTGAATAGACTTTATGAAGCACAAAAACGTATCTTGAAATTCATCATCAACACCCAGTGGAGGAAAATCAATAGGAGGTTACTTTAATGGTATTATAAGAGGTAATATTGATGGGTTAGATCCCAACAACTCTGGTGCATGGTCATTACCACCCTCTTGGAACATGATTTGAGGATGTCATGGTGGAAGAGCTCTATAATTTCCAAATGCACATCTCAGATAATATTTAATATAAGATAGGGTTAAAAATAATGAAAAAGGATTGGTACACAACCTTACTATAAATGATTAACACCTCACTGTCAGTTCCTAAAGCCAGGTGTAAGATCCTATTTTTTTCTAGGTACATCTCTCTCTATTTTTTATGTTAAACTTATTTCATTTAATTTTTTCCTCATCTTTAAGCCTAGGTGTCCATGTTTCATTATTTATGTCTATCATTTGAATAAACTCAATATTATCTTGTGAGTAAACTTGAGAGGGAAAATGACTTAAAGTTTAGGGATTCATGTTTATTTAAATTAATGGAGTCTGGGTATAAATGGGTCTAGTATTACCAATGGGTTCTTGGTAAGTTGAGAAACCTTAAAGGGGTTTTAGGTTTTTATAATTATTTTAAGTGAAAAACTATCTCTAGGGAATTTAAACACCATTTAAATGGGTTACACAATGTGTAAAAGTCACCAAAGTCATGTCATGAACTGATTCATGATGTGAAGTGATTACACTTCATGAACCAGTTACATGTCATGAAATATTCGATTGGATTAAATAAAAATTCGAGGTGACATGTTTTTTTTCATATCCCTCTAAAAATAATTACATGAAGTGAAACTGAATTACATGTAATGTATTTCCCTAAGAAGGTTTTTGAAATAGTGCAGTGCATTTAATATTTTATCATTCTAATGTTCAAACTTCTCCACTCAAACCTAGGTCTTCTTCTAGGCATTTTTGGAGAATAGAAATCTATTCCAGATGTCCCTTTTGAGTGAGAAATACCTGCTTTGATCTAGGAAACTCTTACGATCATTTGAACCTTCTTCCTCATGGGTGTTTATAGTTTAAAGCATTGCATTATTCATCAATTAAAGTTAGGGGGTAAAAATGTTAACCCTTTGGTTTGATAATTTCCTAGAATATGAAATATTGTGATTGTTCTAATGTAATGTGCATATGAATTAGTTGAATAATTAATGGGATTATTCCTTGGAATCTATTGGCTTCAATTGGTTATTTACCTACCTTATGACTACCCATTGGGTGAGAGAACCTTGAATATAATTGAAATGGATAATGGATTAAAGTGTGTTTATCATGACATGATACCTTATGCGATTTCTTGATATAGAATCCCTAAGTTATAACTTACTTCTTATTGATTTGACTATTGATCAAATATGATATAAATGAAAGAGGTAATTGAATGAAAAATGGAAATTATCATAATTAATCATTGAGGCTTATGATGTGATATTGTGATATCCATGCTATTATGACATGTCATGTGATCCATTCTGAAATGTTTATATATCAACATGCACACTTATATATTGTAATGCTTATATTGAGCGGGCTCGACCCAGTCCCATATTGTAACGATTATAGTTATTTGACCCATATGTTGTAATAATTATAATTATTTGATCGAGATGTTATAATTCTTATAGGTTTTTGAACCAGATTGTTGTGATTATCCCATGTTTATGGTTATGGTTGGCATGGTTGTAAGACACACTTAAAGAAATTCCATCATGACGCTGAAGCAGATTGTTTTAACATAGGTATACGGTTTTGGTTGGAATGGTTGTGATACATTCTCAAAGATATTATGACATGGATCCAAAGAAGTATGTTGTTGTATTTTATTAATTGTTGAATTAATTAAATCACCTTTTATCACTTTATTTCGTACACTTATTATCAAACTGGTTTGTTTAAACATGGTGGTGTTGACCTATTGATTTATACCCACACCCTATTCATTCCACCATTTGGTACCTAATAAGATTACATGTATGTAAGTTTGGAAAAGGAAAAAGTACCTTTCTATTGATTTTTTTTCTTGTTGGATTGGTTGCAGTTGGAGGTGAGACCAACATGGGGTTCGAGACTGGTGAATTTTGAATCTTTATTTGACTCTACTAGTCTTTATATTATTTTACTTATAACATTATATTCAGTTACATTCCATCAAATTATTAAATTATTTCTTTATTATTTATTGGATTATTTAGTTGGATTTTATTGTTTGTATTTTCACTGTATTATATAGTTATTTTGTTTTCCAATATGTCTATTACTCTGATTGCTTCTGATTATATAGATTATTTATACTACTATGAAACTTCATACTAGGAGGTATAGTCTCCCTACTATACATATCACACCCTCACTCCTAGTTGACATCCTTTTCCATATGGGGAGGTGCACTTGAGGTCTCGTAACCAACCATTTTTGGCCATGCGAGAGAGTACCGGATCAAGGGATGTTACAAAGTGGTATCAAAGGAGAATGTTCTATTTTATTTTTTCTTTATACTTTGGGAAATGTATAAATAAGGATATGATGTTTTAGGAATTTGTAATGATATTTTTCATGGGAGTAGCTAACCCATGTAAGGGAGAAAATCCGAGTGCTCAGGATGAGATTATTGTTTATATTGTTTTATTATTACAGTTGATGTTATTTCTCCTTGGAAGATCTACATTTTGTGTGAGGTTATTATTTTATGATTTTATTAGTTTTTTATATTTATCCTCATGATATGGTATGGTGTGAGATGAGTATTCATGCATTATAATAGGCACATAGGGATATATTGACATGCATTGTTCATGATAGGGATATATTTATTTCCATGTGATATATACTTTCTTATCGAACTATGATATGGGATATTTATTATATCTAGGAAATAAAATAAATTAACTATTATTTCATTCTAAAACACTTGTAAGAAATGTTTAGAGAGATTAGGTATAAGGACCCAACCTTATTAGATTACATAATCTTGAATTTAGTCAAGAAATCACTTCCTTTTACATTGAGGATATTTTCAAGTTTAGAGCTCTAGAGAATTGGGAAATAATAAATTAATAACATTAAACATTAATACAGAGTGGATACTATAAAAAAACAGTATTCATTTATTCTAAAAAACTAAAAACTTTTCAAATAAAAAATGCTATCTATGAAAATTCTTCAAACCTTTAACTTGGCTTCCTTATTTGTCTTACTCATCCTTATAACCTGTGAAAATCATTTCAAAACTTTCTTTGTGAAACATGATATTTAAAAAAGATCCTCACAAAACATAAGAACATAAATAAAACCAGAAAGGTATATTGGAGCATTACTTACTTAATCTTGTAACCCTGTCGGCTACCTTATAATTTGTAACCCTCACAGCTACCTTACAATTTGTGTAACCATCGCAGTTACACTTGGAGTAACTATACAACCAACCTCTAAATTACACATACCCAATGCATTGGAGGGTAATATAGTTCTCACACTTCATCATAAATAATTTTCAAGAACTATAACATAATCATACAACATCAGTAATTCTATAAAAACATTTCTTTAGAATTTTGTAAAACAAAATTTTAAAAGAGGATATTTAAAAAAAAGTCCATTACAAATATCATATAATTGAGGTGAGACTTAATATAGTGGATGGAATATGTATACACACTATAAATACAAATAATTAAACATAATATAAATAAAATTTATCTCACAAACAATTTTAATACCACATAAATAATGAAGTAGAATGTTAACCCAAAGAATGGAAATTGGGTTAAGATTTCCCTTACCTCGGGTTTTTCTAACTTCAAACTTGTTTAAAACTCATGTATAATGGTTAAAAGAGTGTTATTAATATATTAAAGAAACATATTCATATTTATAATACCTTATATTATCATTTTATTATATCATTTCTCCATTTAATTGTTAGTATTTTGTTCCTTCCATTGTTTTGGGTGCCTTCTTTACATGTTTTCCATGATCGATTCATGATGGATGTTCTTGTCGATTGGAAGTGAAACTCCAGAATTGGAATGGAGTGGTATTTAAATATTTTCATAACCATAAATTATACCATTTGTCATTTTTAATTCTGACATGAGGATGATTTATAAGTTAAAACATTATTGATATTTGTTTAGGTCATTTTGGCGATTCTTCGATCGTAATGAACTCATTTGTTTTATAAATTAATAACATGTGTATAAAATGATTCCAAAACCTTATATAAGATATAATAAATAAATTATAATATGATTTAACCATAAAAATGGTTTTATGAACAGTGTTTAAGGAAGTAAAATAAATTGAAATCACATCGTCCATGATGTCGGTAATTCGACACATCACGGACGGTGTTTTAATTTATTGAATAAGTGGGAGAGGAGAAGAAATATAATGGTGAGTATTCTATAAAGATTATGAAATCCAGAATATGTAAGATACTAGATCATTCATTCCTCTTGGGTAAGGGGAGGTGAGAAAATAATAAGAATAGAAAAGAAAATGAAAAGAAAAGAAAGAAAACAAAAGAGGATGTTCATCTCTTGATCTCTTCTTCTTGAGATCCTTTTTAAGGCCTTTGGTTTTGGTATTTTGGTGAGAAAAACAGCTCTAGGACATGGGTAAGAGCCTTGGGAGGAGTATTGGGTAGGACTTAGGTAAGGTTCAAGTTTTGAGAGGTGTGGGAGGAAGAGGAGAATGATGGTGGTATTTATAGTGGGGGAGAGGAGGTATTTTACATTATTTTAATCATTATTATAAAATTTTTGCTCAAGACTATAAATAGTCTTAATTCATGTGACCCAAAATAGTAACAATGTCATGTGAGTTTGAACCAAGTGGTCTTACTTCACTTATCATTTCATAAATTGTGTATTTAACTGATAATTTGAATATATGGTATTTTACCGTATTTCACTATTCATAAAAAATTCTAGAATTTCAAAAAAATCCCAAAAATTCACCATAACCATTTTTAGATGTGAAAAATTAAAAAATGAACTCCATTTTTTGAAAATAATTTTCTAAATATTATTAATCTAAATTTTAAATAAAATCATACTTTATTAAAAAATTAACAATTTTAAATCTATAACTGCTTTTATATCACATTGAAAAATTAACCAATATGTCATTATCATAAATCCTTAGGAAAATAAAATAATAATAAAATTTACTATTCATTAGGGTCATATTACTATTCATAAGAGTATGTTACTATTCACTAAAAATCAAGTTGGTTCCATTAGACTCCAAATAACTTACTGATCACAATTGTAGATGACTGTTTTTTGAAATTCAAAAAATAGAAGTAGAAAAATTATGTTTAAAGGATAGTTATAAATATCTTCTTCAAACAAAGTTTCATGCATTTCAATTTTTTTTTTAAAAAAATGGGATGTTACATTATCCCCACCTTTTGGAAATTGCATCATTGCAATTTTATTTACTTATTAAACAAGTGAGGGTACCTTGATCATGGTGTCCACCTGGGTTCATCATCATCTTAATCACATAAATAGAAGGTCCATGCATTGTAACAATGATTTAGAGATCCTCACCACTAAAAATATGGCATTTATCAGTGCTAGAAAAGTGCATTAACAACACTAAAAAATGTTGTTTATTAAGATGAATATAAAGGGGGTTCCCTTTTATCTGCGCTCAGAAAAGCGCTGATAAAGTCCCCTTTTATCAGTGCTAAAAAAAGCGCTGATAAAAGTCAAAAAAAATTTAAAAAAAATTTAAAAGTATATATAATGAAGGGGGAGTTTTTAACAATGCTTGAACCCCCATTTATTAGCTCTAGGTGGACCACCTCCCACTCTCCCACGCGCTAACCTTGATCGTGCATCCCCCACATGCCTGCACGCCCCTCTCTGCTTCCACCCGAACTTGAACTCGAACTCGAGATCTCCCCCCTTGCGCGCCTGCACATTTACCACTAAGCTATTTAGTTTTTTATCTATTTAATGATACATCTATATATATATAGTTATATTTATTCATATATTAATATTGATTCATATTAATATAAATATATTTAGTTATATTAATAAATATATATTTATTAATATATTAATATATATATATATATTTATTCGTATATTAATATATATTTATATTTATATATATATATATAGTTATATTTATTCGTATATTAATATAGATTCATATTAATATAAATATATTTAGTTATATTAATACATATATATTTATTCATATATATATATATATTCGTATATTAATATATATTTATATTTATTTATATATATATATAGTTATATTTATTCGTATATTAATATAAATATATTTAGTTATATTAATACATATATATTTATTCATATATTAATATATATATATTTATTCATATATTAATTTATATTTATATTTATTTATATATATATATTTTTAGTTATAAATTTTTATCCGTATATTTATTAGTATATTAATATATATTTATAAGATTAGTTTTAAATACATTTATAAAATATGTTCTTTATGTGTGTTTATAAATAAATAAATACATACATACATACATACATATATACAACACACACACACACACATATATTTACGAATAAATACATATATATGTGTATTTGAAAAACCATAGAATGTTAAAATAATCATAACTTCTAATACAGAAGTTTGTTTTAACTCCACAACCAGTCAAATAAAAAAAAAATGAAACAATATTCGATATGATATGTGGTATAGTCCTAGCGAACATCCGGATCAGAAGTTATACCTATTTGAATGTTAAAAAATCAAGGTATCCAGACTAAAAAACTCAGTTTTAGAGAATTTATGGGCCTTTTTGGGCCTTAAAAAATGTTATAGAAGGTTCCCTTGGGTCACTAGCATGTAGATCTCGTCGCAAGCTTCTATGTGATATACTTTAGAGCTCAAACAAACACCTGGATCAAAAGTTATGACCGTTTGAAGTTTGAGTTACATTTTCAATTTATTTTAGATCTTTTATTATTATTTTTTGATTTTTTGTGTCTTCAAATCGTTATTAAATGATTATTAATCGATTATAATTAGCAAATTATTAATTAATAATATTTTTTAAAATATTTTAAAGTAATTTTCACTAAATATTTTATATATTAAATGCAGTAGTATATTTATACTTATTGAAAACATATTTAAAATATATATATTATATTTATATCAATATAAATATACTTATATAACAATATATTATTTTTCATAATTTTTTTTGAAATATAAACTTTATCAGCACTAGGAAAAAGCATTGATAAAGCCCCCCTTTATCAGCGCTACTAAAAAAGTGTTGATAAAGGGATCCCCTTTAACATCGCTAAAAAAAAGCGCTGATAAAGGGGGGGCCTTTATCAGTGCTAAAAAAAGCACTGATAAAGGGTCAATTTTAACAGTTATTTTTTTAGCGCTAATAAAGCCCCCCCTTTATCAGTGATTTTTTTAGTGCTGATAAAGGGTGGTGCTGCGGAAACCCAGTTTTGTGGCAGTGCCTTCAAAAATAATTTACTTCCTTTATCCAAATAAACCTTGTACAACTTGGGTCATATGAGTGTTCACATAAAAATAGTTTAATAAAATAATCATGTATGAAATATAATTTCAAAACATATGATAAAAATTGATTTTTATAAAATATTCAGACTGAGTTTGAGTTAAAACTTTTAATCAATGGTCCTTTCAAAATACCATAAGTATGTGCTGAAATACTATATTGTAAAAGAAAATATAAATAGGTTGCACAAGGGTCTCCTTCTTCAACACCTTTTTCAAAATCATAATATGATTCAAAATATTGTGATATAGTAAAATATTTGAAAATGCCTTGACAATATTTACCTTTCTTGAAAATATGAGAATATTGAGAAAATAGGATTTGATTAAATACAACCCATGGTCCACAATGGTATCGAGGTATAGTGGAGGTGTTTGATATCTCAAACAATTTCTTACAAGTGAGTTGTATGTTATAAAATGTTTTAGAATCATCTCGACATGAATTTGCAATAATTATTGAAAGCAAGTCGTCAGGAAGAGATAATAATTTCATTTGAGATCCTCCTCCTTCCATTTGTAACTGACTTTTATTAATATGAAAATTTATAAAACAGGGATTTAACTTAAATAATAGACATTGATACTAACCATATTTTTAACAAAAACTCATAAACCCTAAAGTTATCTAAGCCATCCTCTAATACCAACTATAAGGACCCGACCTTATTACATTACATAATATTGAATTTAGTCAAGAAATAAATTCCTTTTACATTGAGGATATTTTAAATTTTAGAGATTTAGATAATTTAGACATAATACATTCATAACATTACAGATTAATACAGATTGGATAACATAAAAAACTGTATTCATTTATTTCAAAAAAATAAAACTTTTCAAATAAAAAATGATTTCTTTGAAAATTATTAAAACATTTAACTTATCTTGCTTCTTTGTCTTAATAATACCTATAACCTATGAAAATCATTTCAAAACTTGGGATGAGCACAATAATCTCAGTAAGGAATATAAAAAGAAGGAAATAACATATTAGTCCATGAATACTAGTAACGTAAGAAATCATTTAAAAAAATACATACTTGTCACTTAATTTGTGAAAAATGAGATTTCCACAAGATCCCCACAAAAAATAAGAAAATAAATAGAACCATAAAGTTATATTGGGGCATTACTTACTTAATCTTGTAACCCTCTCAGATACTTTATAATTTGTAACCCTCATGACTACCTTACAATTTGTGTAACCATCGCAGTTACACTTGGAGTAACCATACGGCCGACCTCCAACTTACACATACCAAATGAGTTGAAGGGAAATATAGATCCCACCCTTCATCATAAATAATGTTCAAGAACCATAACATAATCAAATAACATCAGTAATTCTATAAAAACATTTCTTTGGAATTTTGTAAAACAGAATTTTAAAAGAGGATTCTTAAAAGAAAAGTCCCTTACAAATATCATATAATTGAGGTGAGACTTAATATAGTGGATGGAATATGTATACACACTTCAAATAAAAATAATTCAACATAATATAAAAAATATTTATCTCACAAAAATTTTTAATGCCACATAAATAATGAAGTAGAATGTTAACCCGAAGAATGGAAATTGGGTTAAGAATTCCCTTACCTCGGGTTTTTTCTAACTTCCAACTTGTTTAAAACTCCTGTATAATTGTTAAAATAGTGTTATTAATATCTTAAAAAACATATTCATGTTTATAATACCTTATATCATCATTTCATTACATCATTTATCTTAATTATTAGTATTTTGTTCCTTCCATTGTTTTGGGTGTGTTCTTTACATGTTTTCCACGATCGGTTCATGATGGATGTTCTTGTAGATTGGAAGTGAAACTATAGAATTGGAATGGAGTGGTATTTAAATATTTATAGAACCATAAATTATACCATTTATCAATTTTAATTCTTATATGAGGATGATTCATAAATTAAAACAATATAGATATTTGTTTAGGTCATTTTGGTGATTCTTCGATCGCAATGAAATCATCTGTTTTATAAATTAATAACATGTGTATAAAATTATTCAAGAACCTCATATAATATATGATAAATAAATTATAATTTGGTTCATCCATAAAAATGGTTTCATGACTAGTATTGAAGAAAGTAAAATAAATTGAAATCACATCGTCCACGATGTCGGTAATTCAACACACCACTGACAGTGTTTTAATTTCTTGAATAAGTGGGAGAGGAGAATAAATATAATGGTGAGTATTACGTAAACATGATGAAATATATAATATTTAAGATAATGGATCATTCATTCCTCTTGGGTAAGGAGAGGTGAGGAAAGAATAAGAATATAAAAGATAATGAAAAGAAAAGAAAGAAAACAAAAGAGGATGTTTACCTCTTGATCTTTTCTCCTTGAGATTCTTCTTAAAGCCTTTGGTTTTATCCTTTTAGTGAGACCAGAAGCTCTAGGACGTGGGTAAGAGACTTGGGAAGAGTATTGGGTAGAACTTAGGTAAGGATCAAGGCTTGACAGGTTTGGGAGGAAGAGGGGAATGAGGGTGATATTTATAGTGGAGGAGAGGAGGTATTTTACATTATTTTAATCATTATTATAATATTTTTGCTCAAGACTATGAATAGTATTAATTCATGTGACCCAAAATAGTAATAATGGAATGTGATTTCAAACCAAGTGGGATTACATCACTTATGATGTCATAAATATTGTATTTAACTGATAATTCGAATATATTATATTTTACCATATTTCACTATTCATCGAAAATTCAAGAATTTTAGAAAAATACCAAAAATTCACGCTAACCATTTTTTGATGTTTAAAATTAAAAAATGAACTCCATTTTTTGAAAATAATTTTCTAAATATTATTAATTTAATTTTTAAATAAAATCACACTTTATTCAAAAATTAACAATTTTAAATCTATAACTGCTTTTATATCACACTGAAAAATTAACCAATATGTCATTATATTAAAGTCTTAATAAAATAAAATAGTAATAAAATTTACTATTCATTAGGTTTATATTACTATTCATATTACTATTCATAAGGGTATGTTACTATTCACCAAAAATCAAGTTGGTTCCATTAGACTCAAAATAACACACTAATCACAATTGTAGACTACCGTTTTTTGAAATTCAAAACATAGAAGTTGCCAAATTATGTTTAAAGGATTATTATAAATATTTTATTAAAACAAAGTTTCATGAATTTCAATTTATTTAAAAAAAATCTGGGATGTTACATTATCCCCACCATTCGGAAATTGTAAGCACGCAATTTTATTTACTTATTAAAAAAGTGAGGCTACCTTGATCATGGTGTCCACCTAGTTTCATCATCATCTTGCTCACATAAATAGAAGGTCCATGTATTGAAAAAATGATTTAGATATCCTTCAAAATCATTTTATTCCTTTATCCAAATACACCTTGTACAACTTGGGTCATATGGGTGTTCACAGAAAAATAGTTTCAGAAAATAATCATGTATGACATATAATTTCAAAACATCTGATAAAACTTGATTTTTATAAAATAGTCGGACTGAGTTTGAGTTGAAACTTTAAATCAATGGTCCTTTTAAAATACCATAATTATGTGCTAAAATAATATATTATAAAATCAAATATAAATAGGTTGCACAAGGGTATCCTTCTTCAGCACCTTTTTCAAAATCATAATATGCTTCAAAATCTTGTGATAAGGTAAAATATTTGAAAATGCATTGATAATATTTACCTTTCTTGAAAATATGAGAATATTGAGAAAGTAGGATTTAATTAAATACAACCCATGATCCATGATGGTATCGAGGTATAGTGGTGGTGTTTAATATCTCAAACAATTGCTTGCAAGTGAGTTGTATGTTAGAAAATGTTTCAGAATCGTCTCGACATAACTTTGTAGTATTTATTAAAAGAAAGCCATCAGGAAGAGATAGGAATGTCATTTGAGATCATACTCCTTCCATTTTAACTGACTTTCCTTGATATAAAAAGTTATAAAATAAGGATTTAACTTAAATAATAGACATAGAGACTAACCATATGTTTAACAAAAACTTCTAATCCCTAAAGTTATCTAAACCATCCTCTGATACCAACTATAAGGACACGACCTTATTAAATTACTTAATATTGAATTTAGTCAAGAAATCACTTCCTTTTATATTGAGGATCTTTTCAAGTTTAGAGATTTAGATAATTGGGACATAATAAATTCATAGCATTACACATTAATACATAGTAGATACCATAAAAAACAGTATTAATTTATTTTGAAAAAACAAAACTTTTCAAATAAAACTTGATTTCTTTGAAAATTATTCAAACATTTAACTTGGATTCCTTATTTGTATTACTCATCCTTATAACCTATGAAAATCATTTCAAAACATGGGATGAGCACAAAAAGATCAGTAAGGGATGTAAAAAGAAGGAAAGAACAAATTAGTCCTTGAATACTTATAACGTAAGAAATCATTAAAAAAAGAGACATACTTGTCACTTACTTTGTGAAACATGAGATTTACACAAGATCCCTGCAAAACATAAGTACATAAATAGAACCATAAAGGTATATTGAGGCATTACTTACTTAATCTTGTAACCCTCTCAGCTACCATATAATTTGTAACCCTTAGGGATACCTTACAATTTGTGTAACCATCGCAGTTACACTTGGAGTAACCATACGGCCAACCTCCAACTTACACATACCCAATGAATTATAGGGAAATATATGTATAAAACTTCACCATAAAAAATTTTCAAGAACCAGAACATAATCATACAATATGAGTAATTCCATAAAAACATTTCTTTGGAATTTTTGTAAAATAGAATTTTAAAAGAGGATTTTTAAAAGAAAAGTTCCTTACAAATATCATATAATTGAGGTGAGACTTATTATAGTGGATGGAATATGTATAAAAACTGAAAATACACATAATTAAACTTAATATAAACAAAATTATTCTCAAAAACAATTTTAATACCACATAAATAATGAAGTAGAATGTTAACCCAAAGAATGAAAATTGGGTTAAGAATTCCTCTTACCTAGGGTTTTTATAACTTCAAAATCATTTAAACATCATGTATAATGGTTAAAAGAGTGTTATTAAATTCTTACAGAATCATATTCATGTTTATAATACCTTATATTATTATTTCATTTCATCATTTCTCCCATTAATTATTATTATTTTGTTCCTTCCATTGTTTTGGGTGCGTTCTTTACATGTTTTCCATGATCAGTTCATGATGGATGTTCTTGTCGATTGGAAGTGAAAATCCCGAATTGGAATGGAGTGGTATTTAAATATTTTCATAACCATAAATTATACCATTTATCATTTTGAATTCTGACATGAGGAGGATTCATAAGTTAAAACATTATTGATATTTGTTTAGGTTATTTTGGCGATTCTTCGATCGTAATAAGCTGATTTGTTTTATAAATTAATAACATGTGTATAAAATGATTCCAAAACCTTATATAAGATATTATACATAAATTATAATCTGGTTCAACCATAAAAATGGTTTCATTACTATTATTTAAGGAATTAAAAGAAATTGAAATCACATCTTCCACGAAGTCGGTAATTCGACACATCTTGGACGACGTTTTAATTTATTGAATAAGTGGGAGAGGAGAAGAAATATAATGGTGAGTATTCCATAAACATGATAAAATAAATAATATGTTATATACTTTATCATTCATGCCTCTTGTGTAAGGATAGGTGAGTAAAGAAGAATAATAGAAAAGAAAATGAAAAGAAAATAAAGAAAACAAAAGAGGATGTTTACCTATTGATCTCTTCTCCTTGAGATCCTTCTTAAGGCCTTTGGTTTTGGACTTTTGGTGAGACCAGAAGATCTAGAACGTGGGGAAGATCCTTGGTAGGAGTATTGGGCAGAACTTAGATAAATATCAAGGCTTGAGAGGTGTAGGAGGAAGATGGGAATGAGTGTGGTATTTATAGTAGAGAAGAGGAGGTATTTTACATTATTTTAATCATTATTATAATATTTTTGCTCAAGACTATGAATAGTCTTAATTAATTTGACCCCAAATAATAATAATGGAATGTGAGTTTTAACCAAGTGGTCTTACATCACTTATTATGTCATAAATAGTGTATTTAACTGTTAATTTGAATATATGGTATTTTATCATATTTCAATATTCATCGAAAATTCAAGAATTTCAGAAAAATACCAAAAATTCACCCTAATCATTTTTCACCGTGCAAAATTAAAAAATGAACTCCATTTCTTGAAAATAATTTTCTATACATTATTAATTTATTTTTTAAATAAAATCATTCTTTATTCAAAAATTAACAATTTTAAATCTATAACTACTTCTATATCACATTAAAAAATTAACCAATATATCATTATCCTAAAGCCTTAAGAAAATAAAATAATAATAAAATTTACTATTCATTAGGTTCATATTATTTTTCATAAGGGTATGTTTCTATTCCCCAAAAATCAAGTTGGTTCAATTAGACTCTAAATAACTTACTGATCACAATTGTAGATGACTGTTTTTTGAAATTCAAAACATAGAAGTAGAAAAATTATGTTTAAAGGATAATTATAAATATATTCTTAAAACAAAGTTTCATGCATTTCAATTTATTTTTTTACAAAACTGGGATGTTACATTATCTCCACCTTTTGGAAATTCCATCCTCGTAATTTTATTTACTTATTAAACAAGTGAGTGTACCTTGATCAAGGTGTCCACCTAGTTTCGTCATCATCTTGCTCACATAAATAGAAGGTCCATGCATTGCAACAATGATTTATAGATCCTTAAAAATCATTTGCTTCCTTTATCCAAATACACCTTGTACAACTTGGGTCATATGGGTGTTCACAGAAAAATAGTTTTAGAAAGTAATCATGTATGACATATAATTTCAAAACATCTGATAAAACTTGATTTTTATAAAATAGTCAGACCGAGTTTGAGTTGAAACTTTCAATCAATGGTCCTTTTAAAATACCATAAGTATGTTCTGAAAGGCTATATTGTAAAAGAAAATATAAATAGGTTGCACAAGGGTATCCTTCTTTAGTACCTTTTTCAAAATCATAATATGCTTCAAAATCTTGTGATAAGGTAAAATATTTGAAAATGCCTTGATAATATTTACCTTTTTTGAAAATATGAGAATATTGAGAAAATAGGATTTGATTAAATACAACCCATGATCCATGATGGTATCGAGGTATAGTGGAGGTGTTTGATATCTCAAATAATTTCTTGCAAGTGAGTTGTATGTTAGAAAATGTTTCAGAATCATCTGGACATGACTTTGCAATAATCATTGCAAGCAAGTCATCAGGAAGAGATAGGAATGTCATTTGAGATCCTCCTCCTTCCATTTGTAACTGAATTTTCTTAATCTGAAAAGTTATAAAATAAGTATTTAAGTTAAATAATAGACATAGAGACTAACCATATGTTTAATGAAAACTCCTAATCCCTAAAGTTATCTAAACCATCCTATGATACCAACTATAAGGACCCAGCCTTATTACATTACAAATCTTTAATTTAGTCAATAAATAAATTCCTTTTACATTGAGTATTTTTTTAAGTTTATAGATTTAGAGAATTGGGACATAATAAATTCATAACATTACACATTAATACAGAGTGGATACCATAAAAAAGTATTCATTTATTCCAAAAAAGAACTTTTCAAATAAAAAATGATTTCTTTGAAAATTATTCAAACATTTAACTTAGCTTTATTATTTGTATTACTCATCCTTATAACCTATGAAAATCATTTCAATACTTGGGATGAGCACAATAATCTCAGTAAGGGTTGTAATAAGAAGTAAAGAACACATTAGTCCATGAATACTTGTAACGTAAGAAATCATTTAAAAAAAAGACATACTTGTCACTTACTTTATGAAACATGAGATTTATACAAGATCCCCACAAAACATAAGAACATAAATAGAACCATAAATGTATATTGGGGCATTACTTAATTAATCTTATAACCCTCTCAGCTACCTTATAATTTATAACCCTCACGGCTACCTTACAATTTGTGTAACCATCACAATTACACTTGGAGTAACCATACAGACGACCTCCAACTTACACATACCCAATCCATTGGAGAGAAATATAGGTCCCACACTTCATCATAAATAATGTTAAAGAACCATAACATAATCATACAACATCAGTAATTCCATAAAAACATTTCTTTGGAATTTCGTAAAATAAAATTTTAAAAGAGGATTTTTAAAAGAAAAGTCCCTTACAGATATCATATAATTGAGGTGAGACTTAATATAGTGGATGAAATACGTATAAACACTATAAATACACATAATTTAACGTAAAATAAACAAAATTCATCTCACAAACAATTTTAATACCACATAAATAATGAAGTAGAATGTTAACCCAAAGAATGGAAATTGGGTTAAGAATTCCCTTACCTTGGGTTTTTTAACTTCAAACTCATTTAAACCTCCTATATAATTGTTAAAAGAGTGTTATTAATATCTTAAAGAAATATACTGATGTTTATAATACCTTATATTATCATTTCATTACATCATTTCTCCCTTTAATTGTTAGTATTTTGTTCTTTCTATTGTTTTGGGTGCGTTCTTTACATGTTTTCCATGATCGGTTCATGATGGATGTTCTTGTCAATTGGAAGTGAAACTACAGAATTGGAATGGAGTGTTATTTAAATATACAGAACCATAAATTATAACATATATAATTTTTAATTCTAACATGTGTATGATTCATAAGTTAAAACATTATTGATATTTGTTTAGGTTATTTTGGAGATTCTTTAATCGTAATGAACTCATTTGTTTTATAAATTAATAACAAGTGTATAAAATGATCTAGAACCTTATATAAGATATAATACATAAATTATAATCTGGTTCAACCATAAAAATGGATTCATGACTAGTATGGAAGGAATTAAAATAAATTGAAATCACATCGTCCATGATGTCGGTAATTCGACACATCATGGACGATGTTTTAATTTCTTGAATAAGTGGGAGAGGAGAAGAAATATAATGGTGAGTATTCCATAAACATTATGGGATCAATAATATTTAAGATATTAGATCATTCATGCCTCTTGGGTAAGGGGAGGTGAGGAAAGAATAAGAATAGAAAAGAAAATGAAAAGAAAATAAAGAAAAGAAAAGAGGATGTTTACCTCTTGATCTCTTCTCCTTGAGATCCTTCTTAAGGCCTTTGGTTTTGACCTTTTGGTGAGACCAGAATCTCTAGGACGTGGGGAAGATCCTTGGGAGTAGTATTGGGCAGAACTTAGGTAATTCTCAAGGCTTGATAGGTGTGGGAGGAAGAGGGGAATGAGGATGGTATTTATAGTGGAAGAGTGGAGGTATTTTACATTATTTTAATCATTATTAAAATATTTTTGCTCAAGACTATGGATAGTCTTAATTCACATGACCCCAAATAGTAATAATGGCATGTGAGTTCGAAACAAGTGGTTTTACATTACTTATTATGTCATAAATAGTGTATTTAACTGATAATTTGAATATACGGTATTTCACTATTCATCGAAAATTCAAGAATTTCAAAAAAATCCCAAAAATCCACCTTAACAATTTTTTGACATGTAAAATTTAAAAATAAACTCCATTTTTTGAAAATAATTTTCTAAATATTATTAATTTTTTTTAAATAAAATCATACTTTATTCAAAAATTAACAATTTTAAATCTATAACTGCTTTTATATCACATTGAAAAATTAACCAAGATGTCATTATCTTAAATCCTTAAGAAAATAAAATAATAATAAAATTTACTATTCATTAGTGTCATATTACTATTCATATTACTATTCATAAGGGTATGTTACTATTCACCAAAAATCAAGTTGGTTCCATTAGACTGCAAATAACTTATTGAACACAATTGTATATTACCGTTTTTCAAAATTCAAAACATAGAAGTGGAAAAATTATGTTTAAAGGATAGTTATAAATATCTTCTTAAAAAAAGTTTCTTGCATTTAAATTTATTTAAAAAAAAACTGGGATGTTACATAAGGAGTCGGTGGTTCTCTATTGTAGTCACTTGTTGCAGTTGAACTTGTTGTTATCTAGTGATCTAAGGTGTTCATTTGTCTTATAGAGAAAATTTCTTCTCATTATGTTTGACTTGAGTTCCATGAGATTGGAAATTATCAAGCTCCTAATGTAGCAGAATTAGAGCTTCCCATAGTTCCTGAGGATCGGATGGATGTTTAGCTCCGTGACAACTTCATGAGGGTTATGTGATCCATGGAAAGGGAGACTGTTTGGGTCATGCATTCGATGTATGAGATGAAAAGATATTTTTTAACTACAATATCTTCCTACATTAACTAGGGATGGAGTCCCCCAGATAGCCGAGTTCTGGATCAATTCTATCTAAACGATCTTTAATCATCTTGGGATAACTGCAGAGAGGTGGGTGAAGCTTACTGTATATATGCTTCATGGAACTGCCAAGTGTTGGTGGGATATTATGGAGGAAATTGGGAAACATGATGAGCTATCTTGGAAGGAATTAAAGATGAAATTCCTGGGCCATTTCTATCTAGAGATATTGAGGGATAAAAATGTTTGTGAGTTCATGCATCTGACATAGGAGGGCATGTCAGTGCTAGACTATTTTGGACGTTTCACCAACCTACAGTGATTTGTACCATATTTGGATGCTAATGAGATCTCCAAGGCAAGAGGTTTTTAGGATGGTCATCAAGACGTAGGTAAATGTTTTTTATTGAGAATTTTTGAGGACATGATGAACTAGGCACTCATCATGGAAGGAAATCTAAGAGAGGCCCTGAGTAGTGGTCATGCTGTTTTAGTAGGGAGAACTGGGAGCTCTTCTTCAGGTAGCAAGATGCACCACTATAAAAGTTTTCTCCAAGGAATTAGTGGGAATATTAGTCAGGGTAGTGGACATCCATCTTAGGACCATGTTCTATTACAATGCTATTAGTGTGGAAAGTTTGTCCATAAGAACCTGCAATGTCCTTAGCTCATAGTTTAGTGTTGTATCTTTGGTAGACTGGGTCATCTTTAGAGGTTATTTGTGAAATTTTTACAACATATCAGTGATAGGGGATCAAGACAGGCACCTGAGTCAGGAAGGGGCATAGTTATCCCTCAACAGGTTGGTAGTTGGAGTTCCACTAACCATTCAGGCCAAGGAAGGAGATGTGATACCCCACTACAGGATCAGTAGTACTAGGAAGTGGAAATAACTTTGAGTAATTATACTGGAGCATAGGGCATAGGGACAAGTCAACTGCATGTTATGCAGACTACTCTAGCTATCATGTATATAGGATCATCTACTGTTAGTAGTATGATTCTTGTATCATCTACCGTATCCTGTGTTTTGTTTGATACAAGAGCATCAAATTATTTTCAATATTCTATTTTTGAAAAAGGTTTGAGATTTTATATGTAAATATTGGATGGTTCTTTGACCATAGACACACCATTGGGAGTGCTGTTAGAGAATATCAAACATTGGAAGGCATATTCTCTAGATATTGGTGGTTACCACTTCTTTTGGGAACCTTTCATGCTGGAAATGGAATGATTTGACTTGATTCTTGGTATGTATTAGTTATTTCTATACTAGGCTCATAGTGATTATTACTGGAGGAGAGTTTCCTTCCTATATCCAGAAGGAGGTAGCTATTTTCACCAAGGTGAGTGAGATATTCAGGCTGGTCATGCATGACTAATTCAGTGCATATTGGATTGTCTCATGGCTCAGATAGCTGATATTAATCTAGATGATGGTGGAATACAACAAGATTAATGTACTCCAATGGTAGACTATTTTTGGGATGTTTTCCTTGATGAGTTTTATGGATTACCGCCCGAGCAAGAGATCGAGTTCACAATCAAGTTGGTGTCGGGATCAAACCTAGTTTCTATCCCACCTTATAGAATGAAACTAGAAGAGCTTAGAGAGTTGAAAGTCTAGTTGTAATATCTATAATATAAAGGATTTATATGGCCTAGTACATCTCCTTGGGGTTCTCTAGTTCTCTTCTCTAATATGGATGATTGGTCTTTGGGATTATGTGTGATTTATCGAAGGTTGAACCAAATAAAGGTCAAGAAACGATATCATATTCCATGCATTAATGATATTTTCGATCAATTAAGAGGTGATAAGATCTTCTCCATGATTGATTTGAGATCAGGTTACCACCAATTAAGGGTGAGACCAACAGACTTACCTCAGACTTCTTTTAGAAGAAAGTATGGTTTGTATGAGTTCATAGTGATTCCATTTGGTTTGACCAACACACCAGAAATATTCATGGATTTGATGAATAAGATATTTCATCCTTTCCAGGATTAGTTTTTGGTCATTTTATTTGATGAAATATTATTTTACTCCCATTCACTAGACAATCGTTCCCAATATCTTAACATCTTCTTGAGTACATTGAGAGCATCAAATTTATGCTAAGATAACCAAACGTAGTTTCTAGATAGATAAAGTGAATTTATTTGTCCATGTTATCTCATAGGAAAGAGTGTCAGTGGACCCGAATAAAGTTGAAGCTATGGTATCTTGGGAACAACCCAAGAATGCATTTGCAATTCAAAGCTTTTTGGGTTTAGCAAGTTATTATCAATTCTTTATTGAGTATTTCTCCTGTTTGGCAGCGCCAATGTCTGAGATGACCAAGAAAAGGGTGTTTTTTTGGTTTTATGCTTATAAGAGAGATTTTTAGGAGATAAAAGGTAGGATAACCTCAAAAACTATCCTCACTTTAACTGTGCTAGGAAAAACATATACCATGTATTGTGACACATTTGAAGTTGGACTCGGAGCAGTTCTGATATAGGAGGATCAAGTGGTTTCTTATGACTCTAGGTATATGAGACCGTATGATAGGAAATAACCTACTCATGATATAGATTTATCCACAATGGTACATGCCTTGAGATGTTTGAGACACTATCTCATGGCTGAGAGGTTGTGGTATACATGGACCATAAGTGCCTCAAGTATATCTTTTCTCAGCGGGAATTGAACCTTCACCAGAGGAGGTAGGTTGAGTGTCTGCAGTCTTTCATTTTCAAAATGGATTATACACTAGGAAATGGAAACATTTTTGTTTATGGTTTAAGCTAAAGGAAGTATAAATAGGTAGTGCATGAGTCTTGCGAATAATGGAGGATAATTTCCCTCTTTGAAGACATGCATCTAAATGTATAGGAGTCTCAGGGTCAAGTAAAATTGACTTTGACTTTCGTAATACCCATGCTCTTGGACCGGATTGGGACCAAAAAGTTTGTTGATCTGAAGGTCTCAGTTCTGAGTGACAACTTATATAGTGGGAAGACACCATCAGGATAGTCTCTTGGAAGTGGAAATTCTATTATTTTCCATGGCCAAGAACGAATTCCTATAGGATTACGTGAAGAGATGATTTGGGAGTTTCATTCTTCTTTATGGTAAGTGCATCATGGTTTGAAAAATATGTATCATGAACTCTGTATAAAGTACTGGTGGTTAGGAATGAAGAAGGTGGTGTCAGGTTTCATGGTTAGATGATTTACTTTTTATCAGGTGAAAGCTGAGCATCAATGACTAGTTGGGATATTGTAGCCTTTTCCTATTCCTGATTGGAAATGGGATGATGTCTCTATGGATTTTTTGATAGTATTACCCAAGAAAACCCATAAGAATGATGTTTTAAGGGTGATTTTGGATCGATTAATGAATGTAGACCACTTCTTACCTATCAGGGAGACTTCACTATTAATGATATGAGTATTCTTTATGCATGTGAGGTGGTTCAGTTTCATGGTGTTTTGAGGAGTATAATTTCAGATAGAAATCCTTGTTTCACATCACATTTCTATAAGGTTCTTCATAAGGATATAGGATTTCAGGTTCTCTTGAGTATGTTCTATCATACTTAGATTAATAGTCAATCTGAAAGGACTATTCAAGTTCTATAGTATATGTTGTGAGATTGTGTTTTGGATTTTAGTGGTTCATGGGAGAAACATATGCCACTCATAGAATTTTTATATAATAACAGCTTCTAGGAATCAATACAAATGGAAAATTTTGAGGATTTATATGGAAGGTTGTTTCATTCACCTATTTTTTGGTTAAAGGAAGTTGAGTCAATACTTGTTGGGCCTAGTCTCGTGTAGGAGACATCTGATCGAGTTCAGTTGATCAAACAATGGATGGTGACCACATAGAGCAAGCATAAATCGTATGATGACCCTCAAATATGGACTTTATAATTTGAGGTTGGACATCATGTTTTCATTTGGGTGTTACCTTGATTGGGGAAACACAGTATCAAGAAATAGGGAAAATTAACACCCAGGTTTATCAGGACATTTGAGATAGTGGCAAGGTTCAGTCCATTGGCATGCCGTTTAACTCTTACATAGTGCTACAGTTCCATGCATGATTTATTTCATGTGTTGTGGATTTTGATATATCATCCAGACCCTTACCATGTGATATATGTATTAGATTTCAAGATTAGTATTGTTGGTTCCTTTGAGGAGAATCTGATATGAGTTGTGTATCATAGTGAGATGTGTCTTTAGGGTAAGAATATATTGTTGGTTTGAGTTAAGTGTCAGCATGGGAGAGTTCAGGAGAATAGATAGTATAGGGAGTCTAATATTTAAACACAGTGGATAGAATTATTCGTTGAGACCCCATAATGATGCTTGGAGTAGCTCGAGGATGAGCTATTATATAGTGGGGAGGTTGTAAGTTCTCATATTTTTTCCAGGTTTGTCTCTCTCTGAGTTTTTTGTTAAACTTATTTCATTTGAGTTTTTCCTTGTCTTGAATCCTTGGTGGTCATGTTTCTTCATGGATGTCTATCATTTGAAGAAACATAGTCTTGGTTTGTGAGGAAACTTGAGAAAACTATATAGGATCCACATGAGAGCCTTTGTTGGGGAAAATGACTTAAATTTCAAGGATGTACATTTATTTGAATTAATGGAGTTTGGGTACAAATGGGTTAAGTGTTAAAAATGGGTTCTTGGTAAGTTGAGAATACTTAAATGGAGTTCAGGTTTTTATAAGTATTTTAAATGAAAATCAGTTTACAGGATATTTACACACTGTGTAAAAGGGTTACATGACAAGTAAAAGTAACCAGACTCGTGTCATGAACCAATTCAAGACATTAAGTGGTTACATGTTGTGAACTAGTTACACATCATGTAATATTTTATCAGATTAAATAAAAATCCAAGGAAATGGATTTTTCAGCGTATCCCTCTAAAAATAATTACACGACATGAAACTAAATTACACACCATGTATTTCCCTAAGTAGGTTTTTAAAATAGTCTTGTTCATTTTATATTTTCTCATTCCCATGTGCAGCCTTCTCCTCTCAACCCTAGGGATTCTTCTAGGAATTTTTGGAGTGCCAACCTCCCCTCCAGATATCCCGTTTGTGTGAGAAATCCCTTTTTTGATTTAGGAACCTCTTACGATCATGTTAAACTTCTTCCTCATGGGTGTTTTCCATTAGAAACATTGTTTTCTTCATGAGTTAAAGGTAAGTGGTATAAATATTAACCCCATGGTTTCATAATTGCCTATTATATGAAATATTGTGATTACACCAATGTAACATGTGCCTGAATTAATTAAATAATGAGTGAAATTATTTCTTGGAATCTATTCGATTTAATTTTTTATTTACCTATCTTATGGATACCCGTTGGGTGAGCGAACCTTGAATATAATTGAAATGGATAATGACTTAAAGTGTGTTTAGTATGACATGACACCTTAGGAGATTTCTTGATATAGAATCCCTATGTTATGGATTAATGCTTATTGATTTGACTATTGATCATCTATGATATAAATGAAAGAGGTAACTTAAAGACAAATGGTAATTCATATAATTAACCATTAAATCTTATGACTTGATATTGTGATATCCATGTTGTTATGACATGTCTTGTAATCCTTTCTGAAATGATTATATATCGAGCATGGCCCTAGAACATGAACACCTATATGTTGTAATGCTTATATTGAGAATGCTCGGCCCAGTCCCATGTTGTAATGATTATAAGGATTTGACCAGGATTTTTTAATGATTATAGGTCTTTGAACAATATTTTGTAATGATTATAGGGCTTTAACCCAAATTGTTGTGATTATTCCATGTTTATGGTTATAGTTGGCATGGTTGTGAGACATGCTCATGGATATTCTAGCATGATGCCAAAGTAGGTTGTTTTACCATGGTTATATGGTCGTGGTTATAATGGTTGTGAGATATGCTTAGAGATATTTTGGTATGAATTAGAAGCATGTTTTTGTTGTGTTTTATTAACCGTTGAATTAATTAAATCACATGTTTATCTCTTTATTGTATACACTTATTACTAAAATAATTTTTTTTAGAAACGGTGGTGTCAACCTACTGAGTTATACTCACAAAATATTTGGGACACTATTTGGTACTCGAGCAGATTACATGGATGCAGGTTTGGACTAGGGAAAAGAACCTTACTATTGATTGTTTTTTTGTTGGATGGGATAGAGTTCGAGGTGGGATCGACATGGGATTTGGGACTGGGGACATTTGAATATTCTATAAATTTTCTTGTTTTACTTATAAAATGACATTTAGTTACATTCCAACACATCATTACATTATTCCTTTATTATTTATTAGATTATTCAGTTGGCTTTTATTGTTTGGCTTTCCACTATATTGTATAGTTCCATTGTTTTCTGCTATGTCTATTACTCTGATTTATTTTGATTATATGAATTATTTATACTTCTATGACACTTCATACTAGAGGGTATAGTCTCCCCACTATACTTATCACACTCCCACTACTATTCAGAAGCCTCTAGTATATGGGGAGGTGCGCTTGAGGTCTTGTAACCAACCCTTTTTGGCCACATGAAAGAGTTCTAGATCAGGGGATGTTATTCCAAGTCTAGGTGATAAGAAATATCACAACAGATCACTTGACACACTACATACTTCACACTAATAAGTTCATGTTTGGGTCAAGGTATCCTATCACACAATAGAGGTTCTAGTATATGGAGTGTAAATTAAAAGTTATAGAGAAAAACACCCTTTAATTTGCAACTGGAATCCCCATTTTGCAGTAACCATTTCATTTAAAAGTTTAAACTTATTTAAGTTCATACTCATTTATATATATATATATATATATATATATCTTATTCTGGTTATATGTGTCACCATTACCAATTTATAAAGGCCCATACTCTTTATAAATTACAATTGGTACATCGGGTAACTACGACCTGACCTTTACATATGGTATTAGGATATAACAGGTTGTTTAAAATGATTTGAATAAATGAATTACCATTATAAATTTATAGAAGTACATGATTCATAAATTAAAATTGTAACTCATGTAATCAAAACTATCTAACATTTCCTCCCACGGAACCAGTGGTCCATGACTTAAACATGGTATATTTGGTTAATTAAGGTTCCATCATTAATTTATGCTGGGAAAACACCATTTAGATTGATGTAGACACTTTAATTAATCCAATTATTCTATCCCTGTAATAAAAATTAGAACATTTCCATATATAGTAATCAAGGTACTCACAAAAGTTATAGGAAATATAAGAAGTGCATGCAGTAATATAAATATAGCATGAAATAATGCATGAAGTGTGAATCCTCAAGTGCCTATAATGATGTATGAGATGATAACTCCTTTTTATACCAATCTAAGGATATAGGAAATACATACTAATAATACCAATAATAATAATGTTAGAAAACATCTGCATCACCCAATGGTGAAATCAATATGACGGTAATAGGTACAAACCAAAACAATAATACACCAACCTAAGTAATTTGGGTTTTCCTTGTACATGGGTTCACTACTCCCAGGCATGAGATAATTACCAAATTCAGACACAATCCTAGTCTTCTATCTAATAAAAAAATGTAATACAAAAGGAAAATTACCACCTTTAATACCACTTTGTAGTATCCTGACCCAGAAGCCACTAAGTGGTTCCCTGAGCCAGTTAGCTACATGACCTCAAGCACACCTCTCCATACATGAGAGGCTACTGACTAGATACAAGGGACAAGGGTGTGTCCATGGGGAGACTATTCCCTCTTGATCAGATCATAACACATCGGTAAACAATAATGGTGAGAAGTGGAAACAATAATAAAAAATTTCAAGCAGCGAAATAATAAATCATCTAAACTAAATAAAAAATAGGCAGAAGCTAAATCAATATCAGATACAAAATGATGATTATGTCATGATTCTATACAAAAAGGTAAGTACACAAAATATAGGGGCACATGCATATACAAAATGCTAAACCAAAATAAAGAAGACCAAAATCTACCTCCACTAGCATCAAGATAATTGGATTTTTCATCTACTTTTATACTCCATTACAGTACTGGAAATCGAACATCGAAAGCTGGTTGCTTCCCTTTTTCTACACCTGTAGTCTCGAAGTCTATTTGGGTACCATAAACATCCAAAAAAGGGTGTGATATATACTCATTAGGACATCACCAATGATGTCTATAACTATCTAATATATGTATATAAAATGAGTAGTGTACAGGTAAATAATAAATGTAAGTAAATAAATAAATAAACCACATCAGACTAGGTTTCTAATGGGATACTTGATTGACACTACCTACTTTATCTTAATCAGGATATCTCCGAACCAAGTTCAACCTATAAAGATTTAGTATACATGTAAAGGTATATATATATATGTTGTAAGTATATTGGAATACATGCATGCTAAACATAACTGGTCCATCTGAAAGTAAAGTGTAAACATGGGCTAAACCCAGGCATGTTCTTTGGCTTAGTGGTTGGTTCCTGGGATTTATAACTGGCATTCAAGATTTTATTACAAGACATCCTTATAATTTAATAAATGGAATCTTGAACCCGTCCAAGGATATCCTTAAAAATAAATTCCAAGTATCACTCCAGGAGTAGTATAAATACCTATCTCCATAAGAGTATATCCAAGGTGATCCATAAGAAAAATCCCAAGTACCACTCTTGGCATAGTGTAAGCAAGACCCTATGATCCCATCCCAAGTATACCACATAAGAGACTAAGTATCACTCATGGAATGGTATAACTGTATCGCCCACTAATACCATACAAGGTAACTCCCCCAAGGAACCAATATCACTCATGGGTAGATAAGTGATCCGCCCAATGATCCCATCTAAGGTATCCTATAAATAATCCAAATATCACTCTTGGTGCATTGATATTTATTTTCAATTATAATTATAAAACATGATGATCCCATCCAAGGAATCCTTAAGTCAAGACCCTTGTATCTCCCTTGTCTTGACATGAAGGTAGGGTTTTTCTATCAAGAACTCATACCATTTAACAATTTATTGCATTCATAACACATTGATCAAGTTGGAAAATTTATTCAATTTATGTAAAAAAACTATGTAATAAAGTATAAGGGAAAAACATAGCCTATCATCTCATTTAGATTAATTCACACATCCTTGATAAAAGTATTTAAATTTGGTTCTAAGGCATAAGTCTCTAAGCCTTTAAAAAAGGGAACACCCATGGGGTGGCTCGTGTTAGGGAAATTACTCCACAATATTGATTTGAAAGTATATAGGGCTCCATTACATGTGATAATAACATTTAAATCAATTAATTAACTTTTATGGAGGTGACATCAGGGGAGTCTAGAATGTAGCAAAATGATGTATGATAAAATAAAATTATATTTAAGGGAAAATAGAAAAACCACCTACCTTAAGCCTATAATACTCTCCTCATCCAGTATCGACCCTTAATCTGGTTTGGATTGAAGGAAAATTAAAGAATCGACAAATACCATGAAAATAGGGCATATCATCTCACAAAAATTAATGATGAAGATGGTGAGATAAATGATGGAAGGAAGGAAGAGGAACAAGTATCTTACCATTTAATATACAACACGACTGATGGTGAAGGAAATAGAGCTCAGATGAGGAAGATCCTTCCAAGCCTAGGTTAGGCTTGGGGAGCTCCAACAGAGGATGCCCTAATATGTGAGGGAGAAGAAATGATCCCCTTCCTAAAATAAGGGGTTCTTCCCCATTTAAAAACAATCCATTCCATTTAAATGATGTTTATTATATATACACATCATGTATTATATATTACATTTATATTTAATACACATCTTTTAAAGCTCGGGTTTTTACCTTCCTAGGGAAAACCAATTCACAACGTGAAAGGAGTATGGAAAGACCAATACACATCATGTATTTGACCTGAATCCATCCTCCATACCTCCTACTACTTTCTTACTAGAGTAAAAACAACCATCCTAAAGTCTCAGTCGCTAGGGTCTAAGCCAAAAATAAAACTCAATGCATGTTTTATCAAATTAAAAGACTTCATACCTTTGTAAAAATCCAGAATATTACACTCACAATTTTAATTATCACTCACTAAAAAAATATAAGGATATATAATAGATATACGTGACCCTAGATATAATTTATAGATAGATATAAACTTTAAAAATATAGGAAACATATCTTTTCCCCTTAGAATAGTTCAATCTTAATATTGAGTTATTATCCAATCATTTGAGCTAAACATCCATCATGATCAGGTATTATAATTCTCATAATAGAAGTTTCTTCCACTAGATCTGATAGTCATCCTTGCACAGATAGATGACCATAGGTTGGTTTGAGCTGTGATTTACCTATTTTGGTAATTAATATGGAGTCTATGTGAAGATATAAAATCCATTTCCAAAATCACATAAAATTATTCTAAAGAAAAAATTAGTAATACTTGAATGGATCATAATCCCATAAACCTTGAAGTAGGTTCATATACCTTGGATATAATAATACCACCACTTGGTGTTTTTATTTATAATTAAGAAACTAATAGTTGGTGAAAAATTACATGACATAATACATATGAAAATATAGAGTGAAGAATAAGTGTACATGACACCACTTAATTATCACTACCACTTCAACAATATTCATTTCATAGGCTTTCACTTTTTCTCTTAGATCATAATATTGATAAGGTTTATTATCCTTTAGCCCTTAGATTAGGTCATTGATTTACATAATGCACAAACTCCTTACATTTGAGGAATTGGGAATTATTCTTCTCTATTTCATTGATCATCTTCATCACCCTAGATCGACATTCATGAGCTCAATGGCCAATCATTCCACAATTGAAACATTTTCTTGTTCCTTCAAGAAATTATATTGGGTGATTCTTCCCATATATTTTACACTTAGGAAGTTGAATCTTTTTTCCTTCATCTACTTCATCACCTGAACTTTTATCAAACTCTATCCTTCTCTTCTTTGTTCTTTTTAGATGTTTGAAAAGACTCAAGTTGTTAATCATAACATGAGATAGTTGGGTGTGAAAACCCAAAATATTTTCATCATCACATTATATCCCATTTGGATCCTCAATAGAACCATCACAACATTTCCCATCATATCAATTGTTAACTTGGTTTCTTCCAATTCCAACCATTTCATAAATAAAGGAAAGCTTAGGGGTGATAATGCTTAAATTACATTTATATAAAGAAAACTATAAAAGAAATGAATTGTTAATAGTGTATATATTATAAATTTTAAATCTCTAGTATTCGATCTATGTTTTTCATGGTTATTTTCTATTTGGTTATCTAACCTAAATATATTCATATCCCTTACAATGATTTATAAATATCATGTTAGTTTCAAAATCATATCATCCAGGGGTGTTAAACCAGGTGTGCATCTAGACCTCTTTATCATGTATGAGGTGAAGATCAATTTATTAACTAACCAGGATTTTTAGGGTTACTATAACTAGATGCATATGTTCTAGAGATTATATCCACTTATAATATCTAGAAAATTATTTCATTGCTTAGAAAACCATATACTCAAGAATTAAATATAATTTTAGGATGTTATCATATAATTAAGATTATCCATAGGGCTTTCACTAAATTTATCTCATCCTAATTCTCAAAAGTAACTAAACTAACCCCCCCAAATAATCAAACCCTACTCTAATAAAAATTGAGGCACCCTGAACCCGCACACTAGGATTTGGTTCTGAAAACACTTTCTTTAAACACTAGATTTGATACATGATGAGGTGACCCATGATAAACATATTTTTATTTTACATAATTTTTATAAGTTAAAAATTATATCTCACAATAATCACACAATTCCAAGAACATAAGTTTTAGTGGATTTGAGAATCAAAGAAATAAGAAAATTATTTTATGATACTCGTGAACATTTATCCATAACCATACCACACTAGACTCCCTTCCAAAATCTTCCTAGGTTAAACTCATCCTCATAATCTAGGGAATAGAAACATAATAATGGGAAGCAATCAAATGATCAGTAAGGGAAAATATTTCATCAAGGGTTAGATCATAAGAATATGAAAAAATATGAGCATATGAGAAATATATCATTTAAAAGAACTTGGGATAATAGGAGTTGTCTATAATTCATGATATAAGGACGTGTAATTTCAAATGAACTAACATTTACCATGGCATAAGAGTGCATAAACATGAGATAATGAACATGATTCATGGTGTATAATCATAAGAATATGACATAAATATGTGGTAAATCATAATAAGGAACTATGGGACACACATAAGAATATAAAATCTCTTGAAAAAATCTACCCACATCATGTTCATACAAAAAACTTGTGAAAAAATCCATCTGCATCATGTTCAAGCAACAACTTGTGAAAAAATATACCCACATCATGTTCACACAACAAACTTGTGAACAAATACACCCACATCATGTTCATAAAATAACTTGTGAAAAAATCTATCCACGTTACATTCACACAAAAAACCTATGAACAAAGATACCCACATCACATTCAAACAAAAATTGATGAAAAAAATTCACTTTAATCACGTTCAAACAAAAAACTTATGAACAAATATACCCACATAAAGTTCACACAATTTTTTTAAAAAATATACCCACATATCCTTAACAAAAAACTATAAAAAAAATATATTGCATCATGATCACACAAAAAAACTATAAAAAAATCTACATGTATCACGTTCATGCAACAAACTTGTGAAGAAAGATATCTACATAATGTTAACATGACAAAATTGTAAAAAAAGATACCTGTATCACATTGACACAACAATTTATCATCTCATGTGATATGAAATTTAAAATAATGACTTGGAGGGTGATATAAGTCCCTAATCATCATTATAAAATTCCATATACATGTTATCCAAGGGTAAATGAAGACATTCATATTTAAAACATCATATAATTAACCCATGTAAAAGAGACGGGTTTTCAAGAAAACATCCCAATAATATTTCATAATCTATACATAGAAAGAATGTGGGTGGTTTTATAATAAAATATAATTAGTGCAACAAAATATTATTTTAAGGATGTGATCATAGATAAAAAACACCCTTATAAGAAAAAAACTTCAAATAGTTCTACATATGATTGGATAAAAAATTAGAGCATTTGTTACTATAAGTTTAATACCCCAAAAGAAAAATAGTTTAAGGGAATTTAGAGGGAAATACATAAAAATAGTTTCCAAACTAATAAATCCTTTTGAGATAAAGAGGTGTATGGAAACAAAATTATAAAAGAGTTTTTAGAAAACTTTTCAAGCATTATTTTAAAATAAATAGTTATAGATCACTTTAAAAATTCATTTTTAAAAAGGTGAAGTGGTTTTTTTATAAGACTTTTTTTAAAACGAAAGTTCAATAATATATCCTTGAAAATAAATAAAGGTTTTCTAAAGTTAATTCATAGTGTAAGATAGAAAATTTGATTATGAATGGATAAAAAACCTTTTTAATATTTTTAAATACCTTTTTTGAAAACCCACGTCATAAAAAGAGTAATAAAACTTTATTTTAAAAATAAGAAAATAGAAATATAATAGACACATTATATAAAACATAATTAGGTTTCAAAAAAACAATAACATTGGAGGGAAGAGAAAATATGGAAATAGAAGAGAAATCTTCGTTAAAGAGAATGAGAATTATTATTAACAATGTCATACTTTTATGGGGAAGAAATTTATCAAGGAGGAATATATGAAGCAAAAAATTTCATTTTATCTATAGAGAAATATAATGTTAAATATAAAATCTTAGGGTGGAAGGAATTAAGCATAGAAGAAAGTTGTTGAAGATCAGAAATTATAACTCAAATAAAGGTCATTTGAGTTGAAAAAATCCCTTAAAACTTTATTATATTTCAAATCGTAAACCCATGAATGGTATAAAATAAGATTTATTTTTAAATACATCTAATATCCTAAATAACATGATAAAAATACACACATGGTAAGTATATAGACCACACAAAACTAAACAAATGGTGAATATGGAATAAGTCTCAAAGAATAGAAATTAAGAAAAGAACTCCTTACCTTTTATTCCTGTTTATTCAAACATGCTATAACTTACTATAAAAAAAATTCTTAATCAGTGATTTTAGAACCTTATTAATATATATTTCCTTTTTATACTCTTAACTTATAATTATATTTTATACATTTAATAGTTAGTTATAGTTTATTTTCATCATTTATTTTTTGTAATTTTAATTATTTTTTACATGATTTATAATTTTGATATTGATATACCAAGTTCATAATTGTTGGTCGGAGTAGATTACTCAATAAGGGGGGGGGTGATTTAAGTATCTATAAAAAAATTCTGTTTAAAAAGTATTCTTAAAAAGGTTCCCCAATAAATTTAAATACAACCTAGTTAATCAAGGTTATACAGTTATGAAAGATTGTTTAATTCTAAGTAATCTTAATATTAGTTATTAACATTACCTTTTAAGCCATTCTAATAAGGAAAATCAATTATAACTTCTTTCCAAGATTAACTATCAAAGTAAATTTAGTGATTTCTGTATTAAATAGTAAAACATAGAAAACTAAAAATAAACAACACAGTGGATATAAAACAAGTGGTTCAGTCTCAAGTTGAGGCCAAATCCACTCCACTTAGTGATCACCATCCACCAAGCAGTTTATATAAATAAACTTGATCCACACCCTGGATCGAGGTTAACAATAGTACACAATATTGTCCAGGTCACATGACCTCTTCCACAGTTCTTCATGGGTATGAACTAACCGATCACACAAGGACCTCTTCCACACTTATCCGTGGGAATACACAAGTGTAAAAAGATGAAAAAGAAATGATATCTTGTATCCTTTAGTTTGATGTAGAAGAAAATGTGTGTTTTGTACAGACACATACACTACTCGAAAGATAAAAAATAATACACAACAAAGAAGAAATGATGAGATAAGGTTAGAAGTGCTTTGAGTGTTAGTCTATGCATCTCTGGACTTCAAGGATGAAGTAGATGTAGAAATTGAGTCCTCTTGTGGAAAATAGAGTATCGTAATTCTGCTAGATCTGGATCGTTTTATTCATGGAGTTGATAGTGAGGAAATGTTCTCAACTCTAGGATTCAAGTATGGTTCGTGTGTTCTTCAACAGTGTCGTGTTGTATGAATGCTATTTCTTCTTCGTTATCACGCACACACTTGTTTTTCTATTACACTGTTGTTGCTACAGTCACCATGATCACTCTAATCATGTTATTCTTTTTATTCTTGGAATGCATGTGTTGGAGCCGAAAAGATGCATGTATTCTACACCTCATACTATCAGGTGACATGTCTACAAAGAAAAATTAACTAAGTCAGCACATTTAAAAGCTTCAAATATGACCATTAGAAATTAAATTTAAAAATGACAAAACAGATTAAGAAACGGTGTCACAGTCTATCTGTAAATGGTGTCTCCATGAAATGGTGTCTCCTTGAAACAATGTATCCTTGAAATGATGTCTACTTGAAACAGTCTCTCCTTGAATCAGTGTCTCCTTCTTTGTCCTTGAGCGGTGAGATGGCTATGATGGCATAATTGTATAGAGCTCAGGAACCGGTAGCATAAATGCGGTGTTAAGATCATAGTGTCTGGATGGTTACAGTGTCTGGATGGTTACGGTGTCTGGATGGTCACGGTGTCTGGATGGTCATGGTGTCTGGATGGTCACAGTGTCTCGATGGTCACAGTGTCTTGATGGTTACAGTGTCTAGATGATCACGGTGTCTGGATGGTTTTCTAGAAAAACACAATCGGTGGCAGACTCACGGTTTCTCAGACTTAGATAAATCTCTGTACACAGACTTAAATAGTGATATTCATATAATGAATTAAACTTAATCACTCATAAGAGAAATTTATTATAAAAAAACTAGTTTATAATAATTACTTAAGGCATAAAGAAACTAATCATCTGTACACATGATCTTAGATAGATTAAATAGGATTAACAAGATTTACAGAATGTATATGATTTGGGATCATTAAAACATGATTAACACATGAGGAGTCCAAAAATCTCCCCCTTTTTGATGATCACAAATCATGTGAGTGAGATATTTATTCTTGGGTAATGTGTCTCTCCTTTAATGTGCATGTAGTGCATATAGAATACATATTGCTCCCCCTTTTGGGATTATCAAAAAGAGTAAATAAGTAGACAATAAAAGTGCACAATGAATTAGATGGATAAAAGGAGTCATTAAAAACATTAAGAAACAAGACTATATAAAACATCCCTATCAAAATATATTAGTCATTATTATTCAGCACTGGCTTGTCTTCTCTTTGCCCTTGGCAGCAACATCAGAAGAAGAATCCATAGGAGCAGAGGTAGAAGTAGAGGAAGGGAGTGAAAGACCAAGAAAACTATTGATCAAAGATAATAGTCCTGATCTGACTCAGAGCCTTAAAGACAGACATAGATTTAGAGGTAAGGGCAGAGGATGAGAAGGTAGGAAAACCAGATCTCAACGGTGCAGCTGCATGAGCAACAATTGTAGTAATCTGGACATGAAGATAAGGCCTTAAAAGCTTGATGAATTCAGCAATGCTCACCACCATACTGCATATCTTTCTCAAAGTCATCCTTATTCTCCAGAAACTTATCCAACAAAGGATTGAAATCTTTGATCTTTTGGACTTGAGTTTTGAAATCTTGAGTTACAGGAGGGATCCTCAAATTCTCCACAATGTACTTGAAGTGGTTGGCCATGTCATTCTTAGAGAAGACCTGATTGAAGTATAAATCTACCTTTTTAGAAATATATTTCTAAGCATCATTGGAAATCTTGGAATGAATTCTCACCAAATCAAGAACTTGATCACTGTTCTTGATAACTTTAGATAGAGATTTATTGTCAAAGCTACTAAGCACAGATTGAAGTTCTTTGACAACTGTTCGAAGCAGATCACTATCTAAAGATGGGTGAGATTATTGTCAAGAATTACAAGAAGTAGTGAAAACCGAGGTAAGGGATTTCATTTGATTTATAACTTTCTAGAGATAACCCTTATTCTCACCAGTTAACTTATTAAGACCGATAACAAGCTCACACATCTCTTGAACAATATGCTTGTTTCTTTCAGCTACCTTTTTATCCTAGGATGTTAGATGAGGTTGAATCAGTGAGGCTACTTCCTATGGGGTCTGACTAACAATATCCTCAATAGGATAAGAAATAGGTTCTGATCTTAAGGTTACCACTCTCTGCATTTCATCAACCATACCTCTGAGAGTTTTTACTTCATCATTGAGCTGTTTGTTCTCAACTCTGACTTCTTGAATCTCATGAAGCATCTTGGGCCAAATCTTCCATATAAATTTTTCCAACAACAGGGTAGCATCTATCTCACTTACATTTGTTACAGGAGCCGGTTGGGTATTTATGAGTTTCTCAACTCTAGCCAATATGGTAGCTCCAAAATCTTTCACATCATCCTTATTCACCAAGTTTGGAGATTCTTGAGAGGGTTCAGGAATAGAAGCTGAGACAGGATCAGGTTCATTGGTAGAGATATCTTTAGAAGTAGATGTCAGTTTCAAATGAAACATAGTAGATAGATCAATTACTTTAACTGAGACTTCTTGGGAATTAGTCACATCAAAATAACTGGGGAATTTATACCATGTATCCATTGAGCTTGGATTAATCGGATTAGGAACTTCAACAGATTCCAGATTGGGGAGATTCTCCCCCTCAACAGGTGAATATTCCTCAGGACTAAGAGATTTAGATCCTTGATCTATTTCAACAAACTCATCTCTAATTTCCTCAGCCATTTTATTTCTATCCAACTGAAAGGCTTGCTCTATTCTCTCTTTAGTGGATGAAATAACTTCAGGAACAACTTGTTCCTCTGGGTGTTCCTCAAGATCAGTTTCTTGTACAATAGAATGATTTTCTTCTATAGGCTCTTCTAAAAAATTATTTTGAATTACCTTAGCAACATATTATTCTTTTTAATCAAGTTGTTCTTCCAGATCAACAAATTCTTCAAGGACAGACATGTCCTTCTCAACTAAGACTTTAAGATAAGATTCACTATCTTCCTCAACCAGAATAGTTTCTTTCAAAGGTACAACAAACTCTTCTTCACCAGAATACTCAACAAGTTCATTTGTCTCCAAACCAGGATCAGAAATATCCTTAGGTAATGAAGGGTGTTCCACTGGATTAAACTTTTCATAAATTCTATCATTATCTTCCACCCAATCTTTTCTCCATGGATTCCAATTGATTTTCATTCTCTTTACTGTAACTTTCAAAATACAGAACTCATAATCCTTAATGGATTCTTCATATGGTCTAACTAATCCCTTTGTATGAAGCATAACTGAGATAAGGCTTGAATAAAATAGGGAGGTTGACTTGGATGTTGTCTTTATCAACTCACACATATGGTGTATAAAATACTTGCATAGGTTGATCTTATGTCCATTTTTCATGAGATGTATCAAAAATACATCCTTATACTTGAGTATAGAAAAATCACCTTTTCTGGGGCTAATCAAATTCTGAACAAACTTAAAGAAGAGTCTAGATTCACCATCTAGCTCGGCAGCTATGGCTCTCCTATTAGTTTCATTCCCAGTTAAACTTCTCAAAGCTTCTTCCAAAACAAAGAACTCTCTAGGAGGTGGAGGACCTCTCCAGTAGTCATCAAAAATACCCTCATAAGGTATCCTAAGGCATGCAACCCATAACCTCGAAAAAAAGTACAAATCTGGCCATTGATTCAACTTCGCACAACATATCTATCTTCTAAGTCAAAATAGAATTGAACATACTGATAAAACTGTGCAACTAGATTTGGGTAAATAGGACTATCCCCTTTTGTGAAGCAATCCAGCCATCCTTGCTCTATTAGCACTTTAAATACCAAAGACTTACTCAACAGAATCCACTTAGGGCATATCTCCTTTTCAGGTACCACTACTATGTTCACCATATTCGTATTCAGAGGGTCTTCAGGTGCTAACTTCGGCATGATTTTCAACTTATTCTTTGAACTGTGCTTCTTAGGAGTTGAGGACGAAGGGCGTTTCATCCTGGGCATTCACCAAAGGTTCGAGAGAGAGAAGGGTTGAAAGAGGGGTTACATTTTGAGATAAGAGAGCTCGAGTGAAGAATGAGTGAAACTTCTTTTATTTTATCATCTAGGGATATCAAGCATCACATGATCAAAAATGCGGGAAAGTAAAAAGAATAAAACAAAGAATTACTACAATATGAGTTATAATGTATAAATAAAACAATAAATCATCTTTATGGTGAGACCATAACAAGCGTTCATGTTGAGACCATAATAAGCGTTCACGGTGAGACCGTAATAGTGTGATTTCTAAACTGTGTGACCCTATTATTTAAGACAGTAAGTTCCAGACAGTAACCAAGAAATAGTAACCATGATCTCGTAAACATGAAATAGTAACCCTTAAGATAGTAAAACTATTAAACCGTTAAAGTTAAACAATAATATCAAGACAATGACTTGTGAAACTGTAAACTGTGAAATAGTATACTTACTACTTAAGATTTATCTTTCCCAATTCATGTATGATGTAATCTATTCTTTCAGAATTTAGTGGTTTGGTGAATATATCAACAAGATGATATTCAGTTCCAATTAATTCCAAATTGATGTCACCTTTTTTATAATGATCTCTTGAAAAGTGATGTCTTACATCAAAATGTTTTGTCCTAGAGTGTGAAATAAGATTTTTTGAGATGTTAATAGCACTTGTATTGTCACAATTTATAGTTACATGACTGAATTGATATCCATAATCAAGTAAAGTGTGTTTCATCCACAGAATTTGTACACAATAACTACCAGAAGCTATGTATTCAGCTTCTGCAGTAGATAATTCAACAAAGTTTTGTTTCTCACTACACCATGATACTAGTGACTTGCCTAAAAAGTGACATGTTCTAGAGATGATTTTTCTATCTAACTTACAACCACCAAAGTCGGCATCAGAATAACTCACTAACTCAAATGATTATCATTTGGGATAGAACAGTCCTAGATTGAATGTATGCTTGAGGTATTTGAAAATTATATTAATAACATTTAAATGAGATTCCTTAGGATTTTCTTGAAAATGAGCACACATACACACACTAAACATAATGTCGGGTCGACTAGAAGTTAAGTAGAGTAATCTCCCAATCATTCCTCTATAAGTGGTTTGATCAACATAATTTCCATCTTCATCAAGATACAACTTATAAGTAGTACTCATTGGAGTCTCACTACTTTTAGTTCTATCCAATCCAAAACATTTTAGAATATCTCTAGTATATTTAATTTGATTTAAAATAATACCATCATTATTTTGAAAGATTTGAAATCCAAGAAAGAATTTGAGTTCACCCATTAAACTCATTTCAAATTCATTTTGCATCATTTTAGAAAATTCAATACATAAATAATTTTTTGAAGATCCAAAGATAATTTCATATACATAGATTAGAACTACTAAAACATCATTGGAAATTCATTTTATAAAAAGGTTAGGTTCAGCTATTTCTTTTATAAAACCTTTGGAAATAAGAAAAGTACTTAATCTATCATACCAAGCTCTTGGAGCTTGTTTTAAACTATATAAGGCTTTTGATAATTTAAAAATATGGTTTGGAAAATGAGGGTTTGTAAAACCAGGGGGTTGCTCAACAAATACATCCTTAGCTATATACCAATTTAGAAATGCACGTTTGACATCCATTTGATATAGTTTGAAATTTAGATGTGCAGTATAAGAAAGAATAATTATGATGGATTCAAGTCTAGATACTGGTGCAAAGGTCTCTTCATAGTCAATTCCTTCTTCTTGACTATATCCTTGTGCAAACAATCTAGCCTTATTTCTAACTATATTACCAGCTTCATCTACCTTATTTCTAAACACCCATTTAGTGCTTATGATGGACATGTCTTTGGTTCTATCAACAAGTTTCCAAAATTTGTTCCTTTCAAAATGATTAAGTTCTTATTGCATAACCATCACCCAAAATTCATCATTGATAGCATCATTAACGTTTTTAGGTTCAATTTCTGAAAATAAGACTTAATGTTCAACCTGATTTCTAAGAGAATCTCTAGTTTGAGTTCCTTTGTCTAAGTCTCCTACAACAGCATCTAAAGGATGGTTCTTAAGAGTTTTAAAAACTCTAGAAAAAGAAAGACTAGTGATTTCAGGTTCTTCAACATGGTCTAGTTCATTATGACCTGAATCTATAGAATTTCTAGAACTGGAAGTTTTCACCGATTCCTTTACAGGATGGTTAAAGGATTTTGACTTAATGTACGGATTTGATACATCATCCTCTAGGTTCTCTAGAGTGGTCTTAGGGGAATGTAGATTTGTTTCATCAAATTTGACATGGATAGATTCTTCCACACATTTAGTTATTTTTATTAAACACTTTATTGGCTTTACTAGATATTGAATATCCTAATAAGATTCCTTCATCTCTCTTGGATGCAAATTTTTCAAGATTGTCCTTAGTATTAAGGATATAGACTTTGCAACCAAATAATTTGAAGTAGCTAACTTTGGGTTTTCTATTGTTCCACAACTCATATGTATTTCTTTTAAGAATAGGTTGAATTAATAATCTATTGATAATATAACATGCTGTATTTACAGATTCAGCCCAAAAGTAAATAGGTAAGTCATATTCACTAAGCATGGTTCTAGCAATCTCTTGCAAGGTTCTATTTCTTCTTTCTGCAACTCCATTCTTTTGAGGTGTTCTAGGGGCAGAGAAATTATAACTATAGCCATTTTGTGAGCAAAAGGATTCAAACTCTTTATTTTAAAACTCACAACCATGATCACTTCTTAAGGATTTAATTCTAAGTCCACTAATATTTTCTACAGTTTTGGAATATTTAGTAAAATGAGAGCAAGCTTCACTTTTGTGAGCCAAAAAGAAAGTCTAAGTATATCTAGAAAAGTCATCTACAAGAGAATAAACATAGTGCTTCCCATTTAATATAGAAAATCTATATAGTCCAAACAAATCCATGTGAACCAATTAGAGAGGTTGAGAAGTTGATACTTCTTTCTTTGGTTTGAAGGAATTTTTTTGTTGCTTTCCATTTTGACAAGGATTACACACTTTATCATTTGGAAACTCAAGTTTGGGTAGGTATTTGACTAAGATTTTTCTAGTTAAATTTCTAAGGGAGTGAGTGTTACAGTGTCCTAGTATCCTATTCCAAATCCAAGACTCTTTGTGAAATACACTTAAACATGAATTATTTTGAGAAGCTAAAGAATGTAAGTTTACAGAATATACATTTTCATTTCTTAATGCAGAAAACACTAATTCATTTTTAGAATTAAAAACATTGCACACATCATTTTCAAATTTGACATGAAATCCATCATCACATAATTGTGAAATACTAAGTAGATTATATTTCAATCCATCAATAAAAAGTACTTTGGAAATAAAAACTGATTTAGAGTTACCGATTTGGCCAAGGCTAATAATTTTTCCTTTGGCATTGTCACCAAAGGTGACATGTCCTCCATAAATTTTTATTAAGTTCTTGAAGCATGAATAATCTCCTGTCATGTGTCTCAAAAACCCACTTTCCAAGTACCATAAGCTTTTATAGGAACTCTTTAAGCAACTTTCCTACAAAATAGTCAAGTAAAAACAGATTTTGGTACCCATACTTGTTTGGGTCTAGTAATATTAGTGACTAGTGCCTTAGGAACCCATATCTGCCTCATAGGTTTCCTATAAGAATTATGTAAAGTATTTTAAAAATAAACTCTACTTGGTCTAGAAAATCTTGAAACATTAGAGAGTGTACCATAACTTGAACTAGATGAATTTTTTCTAGAACTAGGAGTAAAGCTGTATGTCTTAGATTTAGAAACAAAATTAGTTCTTCCAAAATTCCTTTTACCAAGTTGATAGCCAATGCTGGTAGTATATTTAGGATCAATCTGTTTACCTAGAATTTGTACCAAGGTATCTTTACCATTAGTAAACCTTTCAAGATCCGCTTTCAATTTCCCATTAGATAGTTTTAGTTCTTTGTTCTCTTTGAGTAATTGAGCATTTTTCTCCCTTTCTATAGTGAGTCCAGTTTTAACAGTTGAGGTAAGATAATATTGTTTCTTTAAAGATTTTTATTTATATTTTATTTCATTACATGTCTCTTCAAGCATATTATAGTACTCAAAATTTTCTTCATTAAAAAATATTTTCAGAGTCACTCTCATCTCCAGAATAATAGGAATTGTGTACAGGAGATTTCAGTGTTACCTCAGATGTGTTTGTCATAAAACACATATTGGATTTGTTATCCTGTTCATCATGTGAATATTCTGAGTCACTTGAACTGTCCTCAGAAGCACTCCATGTTTCTTTTATTTCCTTTTTATACTTTCTATCTTTGTCCTCATATTTATTTTTGTACTTGAGCTTGGGATAGTCAGCCTTGATATGTCTTTTTCGCTTACATTCATAGAAAACAATCTCATCAGACTTTTCACTTCTCTTACAATATTTCTTCCACCTTCCTTTTTGATCATATCTTCCCTTGAAGTTAGACTTTCTGAAAAAAGTTATTATTCTTGTAAAATATCTTAAAACTTCTGGCTAATTGATCCATCTCCTCATCATTTTCAGGTGATGATTGTTCACTGCTGTAACTTTCTGTAGAAACTTCCAATTTACCTTTTTATTTGTGTTTATAGGTGGTGGTCTTGAATGCAACAGATTTTCTTTTAGGTTCATCCTCCTCTTCCTTGTTGACTTTCAGCTCCTCTTCATACATCATCAGTTTACCAATGAGTTCTTTTATAGGTATCCTGCTGAAGTCGTATGACTCTCTAATAGAGACAAAGGTGCCTCTCCATCTATTAGGTCGACATATGAGAATCCTCATTATCTGTTCTTTAGCAGTGAATTCTCTCCCAAGAGAAATCATTGTGTTGAAAATTTCATTGAACCTGAGATACATGTCAGAAATAGGCTCATCAGGTTTCATTTTAAAGATATCATATTTAATATTATGAGTGTTAAGTCTTATTTCTTTCACACTAGAAGTTCCTTCATGTGAAACAGACAAGGTATCCCAAATTTCATGGGTAGTTTTACATGCAGATATCATATTAAATTCCTCATCTCCTAAAGAGAATTATAAAGAATTCATAGATTTTCAATTGTTATTGTAGGAAATTTTGGTAGGTTCATCCCAAGTGATTCTATCAGTATCAGGAATCTTATATTAATCTATAATTTAAGACTATATTTCAAAGCTCATACTTTCTACATGCATTTTCATTTTAATTTTCCATTGAGCATAATTGGTTCTATTAAAGAATGGTGGTCTGTTTGTCACAACACCTTCCAATCTATTATCCATAATAAAGAAATACTTTAAAAGAGCTAGAAATTTAGAATTGACAAAAATTTACAGATCTTTAAATCACAAATACAATCACAGTTGAATAGGGTTAAAAACAAAGTCTTTAGAAACAAACCTCTAATACCAAATATTGGTCGGAGTAGAGTACTCAAGAGGGGGGGGGGGTGAATTGAGTATCTATAAAAAATTTATATTTAAAAAGTATTCTTAAAAATGTTCCCCAATAAATTTAAATACAGCCCAGCCAATCAAGGTTATACTGTTATGAAAGTTTGACTGTTTAAATAACTTCTTAGAAGATTGATTAATTCTCAGTAATCTTAATATCAGTTATTAATATTACTTTTGAAGCTATTATAATAAGTAAAATCAATTATAACTTCTCTCCAAGATTAACTATCAAATTAAATTTAGTGATTTCTGTAGTAAACATAAAAACAGAGAAAACTAAAAATAAACAACACAACGAATATAAAAAAAGTGGTTCAGTCTCAAGCCAAGACCTAATCTACTTCACTTGGTGATCACCTGACACCAATAAGTTTATATAAATAAACTTGTTCTACACCCTGGATCAGGGTTAACTATAGTAAACAAGACTGTTCAGGTCACACGACCTCTTCTACAGTTATTCGTGGGTATGAACTAATAGGTCACACAAGGACCTCTTCCACACTTATCTGTGGGAATACTCAAGTGTAAAAAGATGAAAGAGAAAGGATATTTTGTATCCTTCCGTTTGATGCAGGAGATAATACATGTTTTATACAGACACATACACTGCTCTAAAGATAAAAAATAATAAACAACAGAGCAAAAATGATGAGATAAGGTTAGAAGTTCTCTGAGTGTGAGTCTATGCAGCTCTGGACTTCTGGGATGAAGCAGATGCAGAAATTGAGTTCTCTTGTGGAAAACAGAGTATCGTAAGTCAACTAAATCTAGCTCGTGTTCTTATTGGAGTTGATAGTGTGGAAATGTTCTTGATTATAGTATTCAAGTATGCTTCGTGCGTTCTTCATCAGTGTCGGGTTGCATGAATGCTCTTTCTTCTTTGTTATCGTGAACACACTTGTTTTTCTATTACACTTTTTTTGCGACAGTCACCACAATCATTCTGATCACATTTTTCTTTTTATTCTTGGAATGCATGTGTTGGAGATGACATGATGCATGTATTCTGAACCTCGTACCTCGTACTGTTAGGTGACATGTCTACAAAGAAACATTAATTAAGTCAATTCATTTAAAATTTTCAAATATGACTCTTATAAATTAAATTGAAAAACAACAAAACAGATTAAGAAATGGTGTCACAGTTTGTCTGTAAATAGTGCCCCCATGAAACAGTGTCTCCTTGAAATAATGTCTCCTTGAAACGGTGTCTCCTTGAAACGGTGTCTCCTTGAAATGATGTCTCCTTATTTGTCTTTGAGCGGTGAGACAACTATGATGGCATAGTTGTATAGAGCTCAGGAACTGGTAGCACATATGCGGTGTTAAGATCACGGTGTCTGGATGGTTACGGTGTCTGGATGGTCACGGTGTCTCGATGGTTATGGTGTCTGGATGATCACGGTGTCTGGATGGTTTGCTAGAAAAACACAATCGGTGGAAGACTCACGGTTTCTCAGACTTAGATAAATCTCTGTACACAGACTTAAATAGTGATATTCATAGAATGAATTAAACTTAATCACTCATAAGAGAACTTTATTATAAACAAAATAGTTTACAATAATTACTTAAGGCATAAAGAAACTAATCATTTGTACACAAGATCTTAGATAGATTAAATAGGATTAACAAGCTTTACAGAATGTATATGATCTGGGTTCATTAAAACATTATTAACACATGAGGAGTCCAAAAATAATTACTAGATTATTTAAGGTACTAAAATAGTTGTTTTATAATAACTTATAATGTTACAATTTCATTCCATGAGTGTTTTGGTTATGGTTGTCGGAGATGAAATCAGTGACGTATTTGTTTTGGCAATTTTTAACGAACAAAGGTTGGTATATTAATAATAAGTTAAATATTAATATAACATTTAAAGAAACTTAAACCAAATATTATTTTCTTAGTGATGTCTAATAATACCATTAGTTTTGTTTCCATATTCATCCATGATATATATTTTTATAATTGTTCATGTGGGTGGTTAAACTGACCCAATCAAGAACATGCTATAATCAATGAGTTAGTGTGGTTAAGAAAGTGATTCCTTTGGCATAATATAATTATTATATAAGTATAATGATATTATTTATATGTTTATAAGGTGTTTAATAATGTTTAAATATATTTTAAAAAATAATAATATTCTAGATGAAAAATGAAACATGTTTCTTTGTAGAGGTGGTAGTCTGTATATACGCACAGGTGAACTTCTTATTTTACAAAAAATGGAAAGAAGGTAGGATTTTTTTTATTTTTAGAAAAATAATAATGTTTTAAAAACCACATTTATTCATTAAATACCCCATTTTAACCATTAATTTAATTAAATTATGAAAAATGATTACACTACTTTTGGAGGCGGTAGTCCGCAAGTAATAAAAACAAAATTTTAATTTTTTAAGATGGTTTGAAGGAAGGTAGAAAATGGTTATCCAATAAACATAATAAAATTTAAGTATAATCATGATACTGATTTAATTATTTCAATACAGTTATATTATTTTTGTATGATGTAGAAGAATAAATAAACAAAAAAAGAAATGAAAACATTGTAATTGATAATTTTTCGTCACTCCTTGGAAGAGCTCCTTTGAAAATTAGATTATGGATTTGAGAGGTGGTATTTTGAGAAGATTGAAACCTATAGAAAATATCTAATAATTTTGGTGAGTTGTTTGGGTAGTTTTTGGTTAAATATAAGAGTATTTTGGATGTTTGGAGAAGTGGGGTGGTGATGGATCTTTTTGTATGGGAGAGGAGTGACATTTTTAAAAAAATATAAAAGGAGAAGTCACTATTAAAAGGTAAAATGGATCAAAAAATATAAAATAATAAAGTCTAAGAAGGTGTAATGTCAATCAATCCTCAACCATACATTTTTACACATGTTTTTAAGTCTTTCACTCTTAGACTCTTCACTTTTACTAGTTTTGGTTTTACCATGGTAACTAATTTTTACCTAAGTAATTTAATTTTAATACCAAAAAATAAAATGGTAATTATTAAAAAAAATTAAATAATTATTCAAAACATGAAATCCATTTTTTAAAATAAAATTTATAAGGGTGATAAAAATTAATTTTAATATTAGCACACATAACATGTAAAAACTATTTTTAGAAAAAGTGTATTTTTATACTTAAAAGTTATGATTAATATAATATTATCAATCTTTTTTATTTATATGAAATTAATTGGTTTATTATTAACCAAATAAATTTTTTTGGGCTTTAAAATTAAGCCAAAATATAATCCCACATCGTGGATACTTAATTTATAAAAACAAACCAATTTTTTTAAAGTAAATATTACATGAGTTTAGAAATGTTAAAGATGAGTATTATAAATTCATAATATAATTTTTAAATGAATAATTTTATTCCTAAAATTAATCCTTAATCAATTAATTTTTTTATAAACTTATAATCTTTTCTTTTATAATGATAAATTCATAAGGCTTACAGTATTGGTAAAAATTGTATTTTTCAAAATTCACCTAAAATTCAAATATTTCATAAAAATATAAAAAAGTCATCATAATATGAATTCAAAAATTAATTTCATTTAATCAAATTAAAATTATAAATTTTATAAATTTTAGTTTTTAAATGAAAATAAAAAATATAAATAAAACCATTTTTATTGAAAAATGTCATTTCTGAGTGTTCTTAATATTATTTCAAAATAATTTCTTATTTAAATAATGTTAATAAATTAGTTTATATATAATAATATTTTAAAATTTTCCAATTTAGTTTATTAGGATAAAATTTATAATGCTTAAATAAAAAAATTATTTGATAAAGAATAAACATTTTTAATATTAAACCATATTAATTATTTATCCCTTAAATGTGATAAATTTTAGTTTAGTAATATATTTTTATTTATAATGGTTTTATTATTATTATAATTTTATTAATAATATTCATATAATTTTTCATTACTCATTTCAATTCGTTGTTGCATGTAGAGAAAGCTATCGAATATAATATTAATTTAGAGAAAAAAATATATTCCAAAATATCAGGTTGTTGTAATTTAGTTGAAGTGGATAGTGAGTTCTTGAGTGTAAATGGTTGTAAAGTAGGATGGATACTGAGTCTACTTTGAAAATTGTAACATCGATATGATTTAATAATTTTGGTACATTGGAACATTTCCTTTATATGCTCTTTGTATTTTCTTGGTTAGGGTGAATCAAGTAAAAAATTTTGTGTCTCTTGCATGATTTCATTTCCTTTTATATATTTCTATGAGAAGAAGATAAAGGATAATTTTGTTTAATAATTAAACAAGATAAAAATAGAAAGTGTTTTAATCCTTAATCCTCAAATTCACCCCACCCTCAGTGTATTTAACCTAGTGGGTTCAACAATTGGTATCGTAAACAAAATTTAAAGTCATAGGTTTTCACTCTCAGTGAAAGAAATGCCAAAAATTAATCACAAAATGAATACAATATTCAAGGGAAATAATTTTCAATTATAAAAAAATTGGATACATAAATACTTATGATCTTTAGGCTTATAGTATATATAGCTTCTATTCATTTAATTTCATTTATTATGGATAATAGAGATTTATCAAAAGTATACTGGAAAGATATGGATGGTAAAACAAGTGGTATCAATTCACTAGGGTGAGATTTATCCAGCACAACCTACATGAAAGTGATGTCATTTAAATCCTCAAATTTCATATGGGAAAATTTGATCAATATCTAGGATGAAGATTCAAAAGCATAAGAATCTAAATTGCATGTTCTATGAGAAAGTATAAGGACTTGAGAATGAAACAAAATGATTCGTTTGATGTATTCTTTGATCAGGTGAGTGCTGTTATGGAGTACATGCATGGTCTTAGAGAAACCCTCTATGATGTAAAGATCATCAAGAACATACTAAGGATATTTCCACCCCAGTTCAATCCCAAATTTTTTGTGATTGAGGATAAATATACAAAGTAGCTGGCATTAGATAATATTCAAAATACACTTGTTGTGTATGAAATATGGAATGATGATAATGGGGCTGTGAAAAATGGAAATTCAATGGAAGTAGAATTAAAACCCTTGAAGTAGCACACCATGGAGGATGATTAGAAAGAAGAAGAAGTGGAAAAAGTCATGCCATTCTGATTATGAATCAGAATAAAACTACTCAGAGAACCCAAGATATAACTAGTTCTATAGAAAAAGGCACACAAGAATGCACCTCATATCAGGTGGTATTTTTGTAGGAATATTCTACATTCTCAAAATTTCTATTATATACCCAAATGGTGTTAGAGGGAATAAGAGAAAAATAGGTAGGCGGATAGAGTTCAATATTCAATTCATACTTTTGCTGATCAATATTTCTAATGTGGAGGATCTGTATATATAGTTAGGTATTACTCATCAATAATATATAGGAAGATCAAGCACACCAATCAATATCCAGTGATAGTTAGAAGACATGGATAAAAAAGAAATGAGATGAGACGAAATTAGTTGTATATTTTTCTAAAAATGTATCAAATCATCCTAGTGTATGGATTCTTGATAGTGGATGTACTTCCCATATAATGGGAAATAAGGATCTTTTCATAGACACTAAGTACGACAAGTAAGGTTTTATTAGATTTAGAAATGATAAAGGATTAAAGATTGTTAGATCAGGAAAAGCCTATTTTAGGGGTGTTTTGACCTAGGATGGGGTGGCTCATAGTTTGGGTCATTTATCCTATCTCATATGGTTTTCAATGGGGTTTATTCATGGAACTGAAAACACCCAATGATTACCACATCCTTAACAAGCGGCATGTCTTCTTTCCAAAGGTAGAAAGTCATTGAGGTTCCTCACCAATGATGCTTAGGAACTAACATTGGTTTAGAGGATGGTAGGTCGGGCTTATCATACCCTGTTGAGGGGAATTATTTCCCACTCCATGACTCTATTATAGATTTAATTCATGTTTTTGAATCTTTTCTAGATCCCGATATGAGACTAGTTACCCTAACATTTATAACCAGTTAATGGCTAACACCAATGTAAGTATATAAACATATCAGAGGTATCAAATTTATGTAAACATATGTATATATTATATGTTATCCATTGATGACACATTCTATATTTATTATAAGTTCTCCATCATTTTACCCATTATTATAGGGTGATGCTAGTTTTAGGATTTCAATGTTTTAAATCCATACAGATGGGTGCACTAGAGTTTATTACTGTCATGGAAAGAGGGGGTTATTTAGGGTGTCGGGACTAATCCCATAAAGAGGATTCCTATTATCCTTGGGAAAGGAATTATAACCAGTGTATATTAGTTCCACTTAATGGGGCACATTGTACCTTTTAAGGTCATGTGATAAGGAACGACCCTTGCAGTTTAACATCATTCAGTAAGGATGGATAGGTGGGATATTACTAGAAAATGTTGGTATGGAACATACATATGAGTGGAAATATTTGGTTAACCTCATGGGTAATATTTTCTTTTGATGATGGATTGATGTCACAAGGATTACGAAGCCATGATGATGGCCACCATCTAGTATATCGCTCAATGAGGATGGTGTGGTGGGACCTAGAAGTAATATATCCCTCTAGGTGGGGTCATGATTATATTGGGAATAGATCCTAATAAAATATAATATCTGGTTAATAAAGCCTTAATGGATGGGACATCCTAACTCAAGAGGGTATAGGGAGGCGAGATAAGGACATAAATGATCTCATGGGGAATATAACTCAATGAAAATGGGTTGGTTTCACAAGGAGTATAACCCTATGAAGATAACCCTCACAGGGAATATGTAATGATGATGATGATATAATAAGACCTAGAAGAAGTATAAATCTTTGGTTAGGGTAATTTTACTAATAGTAATATGACTCGGTAAAAGGATAGTCTTTAGGTAATATGGCCATAATGGTTGGGACGTCCAGATTTGTGGGAGTATGGCCAAGAGAAGGGAGCGTATAAATGATATCACAAGGGATATAACATAATTAGGATGATAATTAAGGGTTATGATGTTGGGTTTTAACCTTAGGGAGGCATACAATTTATCCCATCGATATAGGAATCAAATCCCACATAAATCTAATAACATAGTTTAAATTTGTATGGCAGTACTATATCTTGTAGTTTAACGACACATGGAAAAGAAATTTTCATGAAATTTAATGTCATATGACTAGAATGTATGTTGATACATTTGAATATTAGATATGGGGGATCAATCCTTTGAGAGGCATCTTACATATCACATGAAGATAAGAATCAACATCCACATAGTTCTTATGTTGAAGCCATATATTTTGTAAAAGGTATGACAATAGAGAATTGAGTGGGGATTATGCATACAAGGTTACCCTAAGGTACTTCACTAGGATATATTCCTTTAAAGGAAAAGAAAATATAATTGGGGATTAAAAAGGAGGCCCATTATAATAGCTCGTACCTTCTCGACCTGTTACTTTATTGGGTTTGTGATTGGAGAGTGCTCGAAGGAGGCTATAGGAGGTTCTATAGATGTTTGAGCTATAGCAGAACAACATTAGACTTTTTACACCATAAAAGAGGGGTTTATGGTGTAATCTAGTATTTTATGGCTTTTGTGGATTGTGTTTTATGGATTGTATGTGGATGAGGTGAAAAGCATGAAAAAGGGTTTTATATCATAAGATAGGAATTTATGGTGTAAGTTAATTCATATCTAGCTGCCATATTTTTTGGAAAAAAATGGATTCATAGCTTAAAATTGGGTTTTAGGGATGTTAATACATAGACTTGTGGAACTTACAACATAAAAGTGGAATTTACAGCATAATTCAGGTGACTTAAAACCGGTATATAAGTATTCTTTAGCTGATTCAGATCTCATTCGATCATAGCCTCCTCTCATTTTGTGGAAAACCCTAAGCGATTTTTGGGTGAGTTACCAATATGTCTTCCCTTTCCTTGATCCTTGGAATCTGGTGGTTATTTTTAGTGATGAGTTGTTCTCCTTACCCTGTTGTTTCCCTTCCTTACTTATTTATGATTTTTATACAGTGGTATTGTTTTTATTGGGTTGTGTTTTGAGATATGTTTTGACAACCCATTGGTGTAGTTCGAGTTAATCTAGAGTTTCCATGTGCGGTGGTGGATTTTGGGATACTTCTTCTCCACCTTGTGGTGCACAGTAATATCAAAAAGCTTATTTGAGGTAGGTGATCCTCATTCTATTTTGTTTATGTGTTATGTGTGAGGATTGAATTCTTTTACTTTCCTTTGGGTGGATATTAAGGGATGATATAATAAATATAATTAATTATTATAATTGATATTTATGGGTATGGGAATATATTGTGTGCTTTACTACTTTGATATATGTTGTCGATGATATTGTGAATTCTTGTTTCCAATACTAAAAATAATGGCTATTAGAAGCCTTTTTTGAATTGTAGATGATATATTCTGAGACCCTTATTGTGTTTTTGTGTGATATCACATTGAATAAAAAAATAAAGAATGTATATTTGGCTAATAAATTTTACAACCATGAAAAGATGGTTTTTTAATAACCATGATAAATAAATAAGTAATGTGATAAAATACCTTGAGTTATTTTTGGAAGTCATAATGTGTTGTTGTGATATATGATTGTGCTTTTTGTGTTTACCTATATAGTTTAGACTATTGTATGATAATGGAGGTGACCGACTGGGCTGTTTGATGTGTGGGGTTGTGATGCGGTGGTTGGTTGGCATGGATGCGACATTGGTAGTTGTGTGATATGGTTCATAGTGGTTTTGGTGTGAAATGTTGATGATGTGTTGTGTTGTGCAATGATGATGATTTGTTGTGGTGCATAGTGATGATGATGTGTGGGAGTGATTTGAGGTGGTGATGTGCAGTTGTTGTGTGTGGGATTTGTGTTTTGAGATGTGGTTGGGATGTTTGATGTGTGTTTTTTGTAGTTAAATGGCTTGTGAAATGTGATGCAATGATGATGGAGGATGTATGGTGTTGTAGCGATGGTTGTGTGAGTTGGGCCAGTTTTTATGTGGCATGGTTATGTTAGTTTCCCAATTAACCATAGAATGAATTGTAATGATAAAACAAAAACAAATAGGCTGATAAATAAATAAGATGGATTGGAAATGGATGTGTGGTATAATGGATTAAATGAATGAAATTAATGAATGGGTTGTGTAATGTGAAATGGAATAGATAAATTAATAAAATTCATGGAACCTATAACTAAAGTGGGAAATGATGTGTGGATTGTGTGGATTTTGTGTGATGTGTTGAATATAGTGGTGGCAGTGGTTATGAAGGTTGATGTGTGGAATGGTAGTAGTGATGTGGTGTGCGCTAGTGTATTTTTTGTGAACCCATAGGTTGGGTAATGTGTAAAATCTATATATCATGTATGTTTATTCCATTTCCATATGCTCCCCACTCGAGTTGGATAACCTTACCAATGCTCAGAGGTTATAGGTTTCAATTGTTTTCCCCAATATCTAGGGTGGTAGTGATACAGATGGATGGTTACCCCCTCTTCCCCAATCTTCTTTTAGCAGTGATGACCTAGGTGTTTGTATTTGATATGTGTCGTGATGACCTAGGTGTCTTCTAGAAAGATGTGGTAGTTGTGGCTATGATGAGATGTGATGTGTGGGCCCAAGTGTTTATAAGTGAGGAGTAATGTGATGATACTTGATGATAACGCTAGAATCTAGACCTTACGAGGGTGGGGTAGGTAGGTATGCATACTGACCCACATTAGAGATGACCTAGGTGTATTTGAGTGAGGTGTGATGTGATGTGATGTGATTTTATATGTATGGATGGGATGTGAGTACATGATGTTCAACATTGGGGTGTGAGAGTATAAAATCAGTAGGGAAGTGATGGTGGGGTACCTTGCTTTGTTATGATCTCTATGTTATATTACTATATTGGATGCATGATTTGGTGAGTTATCCATGATGAGGATGATATTGGTTAGTTGAACTATTTAGGTGCTTGTTGGTTTTGTTGTTTTTTCACTAGAACATTAGAATTTTCTTTTCAAATGCGAAATTGATACCTTGGTTATGTTCCTTCTAAGTATACCTATTATGCTCACCCTATGTATATAAACTATTTTTCAGGTATTTAGGAGGACTTTTAGGACTAAGGTGAACATTACTAGCTGGGTTGGATCTATTATTGAGTCACTATAGTAGACTTGTCTTTTAGTATATTTAGAGACTCTTATATGTATCAGTTTATTTTATTCATGTATTGTGGGATGGTTTTTGGACTACCTTTATTTTATCTATTAGAGTTTCTTAGTGGTTTTTTATCCTATCTCCAAATCCTATTTTATATTATAAAGGTAAATTCCTACAATTGTTGAGTTTTTTATATCCTCGGTTTTAGTCACCAACTTGGGACCTACTAGAGGCAAGACTCGGGGGGTCATTATCTCTCTCCCTTCATTGTGGTATCTTTAGTGGTGGGGGGTGAAAGAGTGGTATCAGAGGTTTGGTTGAGATATAGTATGGGTTTTATAGCTATAAACCATGAGTTTTGCATTGGTTGGTAGGGAAATTGTGCTAGTTAATCTTGGTGTGTGACATATGATAGGGAGACTGGCTAGGACATGGTATTTTAAGGCTACCCATGATCTTTTGCACAAAATTTGAGCTTATTTAATGACCAAGTGAGGTGGAACTATTTTCAGGTTATAGGCCTAATAGAATTACATGCATCATGATTGATTGTGTTCATGTTGGAGTTGGGTTGTTGTGGAAAAATAAAATAAATTTACTAAATTAATAAAATAATGATAAAATTCCATGTTATTGTTCTTAGGATGTTCTCCTTTATTTTCAGGAATGGATCATGTTCTTCACCCACAAGTTTCATGGGTATTTTAGGTTCAATAGGATGATCTAGTTGATCATCATAGGGTTTTACTTACAGAGGAGGATGCGGCATGGCAGAGGGCCTTGCATTCCTTTTAGGTACAAAGTTTGGAGAAGTATGGGGGAATGTCTTAGATCTGGAGATATAGAACTGGATAGAGGATTTCAAGATCACTTTTGGATTTATCTAAGCATGGGTTGAGTTCTGGTTGTTTTTGGTAGTGATTTATATATGGGGAGCTTCACATCAGTGGTGGATGTTGTTTTTGGTGACTGAAAGAAGGAATATGTATTGTGAATATACTTTCATAGCGAGTTATATTCATAGTTACTTTCATCAAAGATGAGGGAAGAGAATATGCAATATATTATCTCTCTTTATAAAGTTAGTTTGAGCAAACAATTTCTTTGAATTAAGTTCAAATACCACCTACACTTTGCTCCAAATTTTTTCCCATATGAGGAGTCCAGAGCATGATGTTTGGAGGAGGATTTGTTCCCAGTGATTAGGTATGTGGTCACTCCATTTTCGCTACCTACATATTTGGATATAAAAAATAAAGTATAGATTATCGATCATATGTCTTATTTAGGATTTGAGCTTCAATAGAGTGCCCGACTGGATGTTTGGAGGAGCAGAGCTTTAGGCTGTGGTCCATAGGTGTTCATGCAGTCATGGTTTTGATCAATGGAGAAATGACCATGATAGATCTCCTTTTGTTCTTATGGGGTATGTGGATTATGAGAACCTATCTAATATTTCCCATTTTAGTGTTATTTATGTGGAGGAAATTGTAATATTCAATATCAGTTTCCAACTGCTCATGGAGGCTAGTATCTGGTTTGTTTTTCGAGCCCCTTTTTAGTAGTAGAAAGAATATCTACCTTTGAGAACGTTTTAGTAGAAAAGATCACTAGTGTTTGTCCAACATCCAAGGGAAGGTGGTGTTGACAGGGTAAAACCTCATGATGGTCCCCATCCATAGGAACATATTCCATATATTTTTCATAGAGGACAACAAAAGAGAGGAAGAGGAGTCGAGCGTGGCCATATGCACACGTTAGAGGCAGTAGTGCCAGTAGATCCAGGAGTTGTTCATGGTAAAATTAGATTATAATCTACCATTGTGTGTGATTTGTCTGATTCAAGAGCCTCACACTCCCTTTTTCTCTTTCTTTTTTCCATAATTTGATAATGGATGTGGAGCGGCTTCTAGTTCCCCTAGTTTTATCCATTCCAATTAGAGGTCAAACTTCCTTATTTGATGTGTGATAGGGATATAGACCATTGATAGGGTAGCACCAGTCCATGAGAGATTTCTTCTAATTATAGATACAACCATATGATGTTATCCTTTCCATATATTGGAAGTATTTAGTGCATGTAGTCATCGACTTTTTTTAGTAAAGAGTATCACTATCCGATGTGGAGGTCTAATGAGTGGAATTCGTTGGTAAGAGAGGTTATCATATGGGTAGTAGGAAAGTTGATCCACTTTTTTCATAGTTGGTGAATCTGTCAGTGTAATATTAACTTGAGGATGTTCCCACGGTTGTGGAGGAGTTCCTAGACTTTTTACCAAAAAAGGTTATGACATTACCTCTTTAATGTGATATCGAGTTCAAGATATAGTTTTAGCCAGACACATCTTCTATTTCGATGGATCCCTATCAGATGGAATCTATGGAGCCAAAAGAGTTGAGGTTGTAGGTGGAATACCTGATGAAGAGGGGTTTCATTTGACCGAAGGTGTCATCATGGGTTTCTCTAGTGTTGTTCACCAAGAAGAAGGACGATATTCTGAGGCTATGTATAGACTACCGAAGGTTGAATCAAGTAACGATCAAGAACTGTTACTCTCTTTTGTGGATAGATGATTTTTGACCAACTGAGAGGTTCTAGTTGGTTTTTGAAGATCGATCTATGGTTTGGATATCATTAAATTAGGGTTAAGGATGATGATACCCTGAATAATTCCTTCAAATATAGGTATAGGAACTTCGAGTTTATAGTCATGTTGTTCAGTGTTACGAATATTCCAGTATTATTCATGGGGATTATAAACTCTAGGTTCTCTAATTTTTTAGGCTTATTCATCATTTTTTCATCAATGTTATATTGGTTTACTCAAAGTCATATGAAGAGCATGATGAATATCTCAGAGCTGTTTTGAAAGTCCTTAGACACCACAAGATCTATGGAAAGTTTTCCAAGTGAAAGTTATGGATGCATTAGATTAATTTACATGGACATGTGGTGTCTCATCAGGGTGTGGCAGTGGACCTATTGAAGGTCTAGGCAGTTGTTTCTGGGGTAGCACCTAAGAATGTGACAGAGGGTCAAAATTTCCTTGATCTCTCAAGCTATTATCAGAGGTTTATTCCTGATTTATTTAAAGTTTAATCCATGATAAAAGAATTGACCAATAAGGAACAAGATTTTGTGTAGAGTGATCAGTTACAGACAACATTTTATTACTTGAAGTGAAAGATGGTTAGTGATCCAGTGCTTCAGTTTCCTAAGGGTGTGTTGTTTGAGGTTTTATGTGACGCATCCCATCTGGGATTGGGATGTATGTTGATGTAATAGAGATAAATGATCTATTATGGGTCTAGGAAGTTACTCACTCCCAATTTTAACTATTCCACTCATGATCCAGAGCTATATACAATCATGTTTGTGCTAAAATTAGGGCAGTATTATCTTATTAGTGAGCGCTTTGTGGTTTTCATGGACCATAAGATCTTTAAATATGATTTATCTCAGTGGGATTTTAATATATACTAGAGGAGGTGGATGAAGTTTCTTTAGGATTGAAATTTTTATATATCTTATACCTAAATAAAGGTAAATTTGGTTTCTAATGCGCTAATTCAGAAGTCCTAAGGAGATGTGGCTTGAGAGTCTTTTGATGTTTGGAAAGGGATGGAAGAGCTTGTAGTGATGAATCTTAACACTGGGGAGAGTAAATCCTATGTTATTGTCAGATGACTATGGATTCATTCTTAATGTATAAATTATAGGAGTCTCAATGGGGAGACTCATAGGTAGAGGTGATGCATAATCATGTTGGCCATGGAAATGCTCTCGAGGGATGATTGGAGGATGGTCAGAACCGAATATTGTTCTGTGGGAGGTTATTCATTATGAATGAAATACATGATGGAGTTATCCATTAGTCTCATAGATCACATTTTATGGAACATTCAGATTTAAAAAATATGTATTGTGTCTTGAGGAGACAATTTTTTTGGAAGAGGATAAAATGGTTAGTGGTAGAGTTTGTGGAAAAGTGTTTAGTTTGTCAGTAGGTGAAAGTGGAACACTCTGTTCCTGGTGGTTTTTTCCAGTAAATAGGTATTATAGACTATAAATGGGAGGAAATATTTATATATTTATTCATAGGGTTACCCCAGGATCGGAGAGGAAGTGATGTAGTTTGGTTGATAGTGGACTGACTGATGAATTCAGACCATTTTATGGTGATCTGTGAGTCGAGTGTTGTGGATGTTTTGGCAAGGTGGTATGTATAGATTGTGGTTAGGATTCACAAGTTTAAAAATAACATAATATACAATAAAGATACTAATTTTACCTCATGGTTATATAAAGTATTTCATCATTATTTTAGTTCTCAGTTACACATCAGCATTTTTTTCCACCCTCAGATAGATGGAAAGATGGAGCAGACCATCTAGATGCTGGAAGATATGTTGTGATCTTGTGTCTTGGACATTTTTTAATAATGTGTAATACACCTACCTTTGTTCAAGTTTTGATATAAAAGCATCCATCACTCATCCATTGGCATGAATCCGTTTGAGGCATTGTATCAGCGGTTGTGTTGCTCTCCATTGTGTTGAATGAGGTTGGGGAGTTAGTAGTTTTTGGTCTTGATGTGGTTCTGAGCACAATTGAGAAGATCTAGTTTTTTTGAGAATAGATGAGGATGGAGTAGGACCATCAAAAGGCCTACAATGATTATAGGAGGAGGATCCTTGAATTTGATGTTGGATACCATGTGTTCTTGTGAGTATTCCCTCAACGTGGGTATCAGAGGTTTGGTAGAGGGATTAAGATTAATCCTCGGTTTTTTGAGACTTTTGAGGTGTTAGGGAGAGTTAGAAAGGCAGTATATTAGTTTTAATTTCCACTAAATTTGGATAGAATCCATGAAATCTTTCATGCATCCTAGATTATTCGGTATCTTAATGATGAATCTCGTGTCATTGACTAGGGATAGTTGGATATCAAGGATGATGCAACATTCATGGAGCATCCAGTAGAGATCCAAGATTTTTAAGATAAGGTGATTCATGGAAGAAACATTTCCTCAGTTCACATGTTGTGTAGACATGGTTTCCTAGAGGAGAGAACTTGGTAGAGAGATATGTAGATGTGTTCCTAGTACCCTGAGTTGTTTTGAGTTTTTATTTTCCTTATTTTTTTTATTAAGTGATGTTTAGATCTTTTTGTGATATGAGATGTGTTGTTTTATTGATGTGTGATGTGTGATAAAGCTTCTAGAATATGAAAAAAGGAATACCTAAATCCTAATCAAGATGCATTATACTCTGACGTGATTAAAATCATGTGGGTGAGTCAGTGCTACCCAAAGTAGATAATATGTTGACATGGAAGATCGAATTCCTTTATTTTCATGCTCTAGGTAGTGTTTCATGTTTATTATGGAAATGGTTGGTTTTGGTTGTGTGGTGGTTAATATGGTTTTTTGGTGATGTGGTTACATGGTGATTTGGTTGTGTGGGAATGTGGAATTTTGTGGCTAATACCAAATGTGTGGTGTTGTTCATAGTGAGAGGTTGTGGTTTGGTTGTGCAGTAATGTGGTTGCGTGGTATGTTTTGTGGGTGTCTTGGTTTGTGGTGTTTTAGGTGTAACAATATCCTTGGATCTATCTCATGGGGTGGTTATTTGAACCCTTTCCTTTCTGGGGTTGGTTTTGATTCTCAAAGGAGAGAATCATTTGATAGGTATTTAAGGTAATAGTTCATACCTTCCCAACTCGTTAATTTGTTGATTTTATGGTTAGAGAGTACTCAGACGAGGCTAGAGGAGGTTTTGTAGATGTTGGAGCTATAACAAAATTGAAACATACGTTTTAAACTGTAAAGGATGGGTTTACAGTATAAGCTGATGTTTTACAACTTTTGTGGATTGTGGTTTATGTCTTGTATGTAGATGTGGTGAAAATCATGGGGGTTTATTCCATAATATAGGGATTTATGGTGTAAGTTAATTCAGCTAGAGGCACCATATTTTTTTAGTGGAAAATGTATTTATGGATTAAAAGTGGGATTTACGTCTTTTAATCTATGGACTCATAGAAATTATGATGTAAAAGTTTAATTTACACTATAAGTTAGGAAACTTACAACCTGTATATAAGTATTCTTTATCTGATTTTGATCTCATATGGACATAGCCTCTTATAATATTTTGGAAAACCCTATGAAAATTTGGGAGACTTTCCATCCTATCTTCCCTCACCTTGATCCTTGGGTTCCAGTGGTTTTTTTTAGTGACCCATAGTGAGTTGTTTTCCTTACCCTATTGTTTCTCTTCCATTATTCTTCAGGATTTTTCTGTGGTGGTTTTGTTTTGATTGGGTTGTTTTTAAAAATCCTTTGGTGCATTTTTGGTTGATCAGGATTTTCCATGTGCGGTTATGGATTCCGAGCTAATTCTTCTTCACCCTGTGGTTCAAAATGAGACCAAAAATCTCCTTTGAGTCTTGGAATCCTCATTATCTCTTATTTATGTGTCATGTATGAGGATTTTATGTTTTTTTATTTCCTTTGTGTGGATAGTATGGGTTGACATAATAAATATAATTAATTGGAATAATTGAAATTGATGGGTATGAGGATATATCACATTCTTTAATGCTTTGATATATATTATTGATGATATTGTGCATTCTTGTTTCCAATATTGAAAATAATGACTATTGGAAGCCTTGATTGTGTTGTATATGATATATGTTGAGACCCTTAATATGTTTTTTTATCACACCTTGAGTAAAAGGCTAAAGAAAATATATCTATCTAATAAATTGGTTTCACATGGAAACATGGTTTGTGTGATAATACCCATGCTAAATAAATAAGTAGTGTGATAAAATCCCCTAAATAATTTGTGGAAGCTGAAATGTTTTTTTTTGTGATGTGTGCTTATGTTTATTGTTTTTTTTGTGTGGTTTGAGATGTTATGTAGTAATTGAGGTGACCAGCTGGGTTATATGATGCATATGGTTGTTATGTGGTGGTTGGTTAAAATGGATGTGATGTGGGATGTTGTGTGATGTTGTGCATAGTGGTTGTCATGTGCAGTGGTGATGTTGTGTTGTGGTGTATAGTGGTTATGATGTGTGGTGGTAATGTGAGGTGGTGAGTGCATTTTTTGTGTGTGGTAGTTTTGTTTTGATATGTGGTTGGGATGTGTGATGTGTAGTTATTTTAGTGATATGTCTTGGGTGATGTGGTATGATGATGATGCGGGACATGTGGTGTTGTGGCAGTGGTTGTGTGAGTTGGGACAGTTGTTGTATGGCATGGTTGTGTTAGTTTCCTAGTTATCCATGGAATAAATCGTGATGATGAAATGAAATGAAATAGTATAGTAAATAAACAAGATGGGATAGAAATGGATGTGTAATAAAATGGATTAAATGAATTAAATGAAATAATGGATTGTGTAATGTGAAATGGAATGGATAAATAAATAAAAGTGGTGGAACCTGTAACTGAAGTGGGAAATATTTTGTGGCTTGTGTGTAGGTTGTGTGATGTGTTTCATATAGTGTTGGTAGTGGTTGTAAAGGTTGATGTGTGGTATGGTAGTGGTGATTTGGTGTGTACTGGTGTATTTTTTGTGAACCCATAGGTTAGGTAATGTGTGATATCTATATATCATGTATTTTATGATATTTCTATACATGACCCACCTGAGTTGGATAATCTTACCAATGCTCAGAGAATTTGTGCTCTAGGTGTTTTCCCCAACATCCATGATGGAATGATATAGATGGTTGGATAACCCCTCTTCCCTGATCTTCCTTCAGTAGTAATGTACCAAGTTTCTGTGGGCTAGATGTGCAGTGATGGACCAGGTGTCTTTAGGAGAGATGTGGTTGTTGTGGATATAATGAGATGTGATGTGATGATACCTGATTATAACACCATATTATAGACCTTATGAAGGTGGGGTGGGTGGGTATGAATCCCAATACACATCATAGATGGCCTAGGTGTCTTCATGTGAGGTGAAATGTGATGTGATGTGACAGATATGTATGGAAGGGATAGAAGCACAATATGTTCGATGTTGAGGTGTGAGAGAGAAAAATCAATGGGAAAGTGGTGGTGGGGTTCCTTGATTTGTTATGATCTCGATGTTATTTTACTATATTGTATACATTATTTGGTGAGTGATCCATGGTGAGGATGATTTTGGTTAGTTGACCTATTTAGGTTCTTGTTGGTTATGCTATTTATTCACTGGCGGATTAGCATTCTCTTTTCACATCTGCACTTGAGAACTTGGTTATGTCCCTATCGATTATACCTATTATTCTCACCCAATGTATATAAACCATTTTTCAGGTAGATTGTAGGAATTTAGGGATTGTGCTGGACATTACTAGTTGGCTTGGAGCTGTTGTTGATTCGCTATCGTAGACTTGTATTTTGGTATATTTAGAGACTTTTATATGTATTAGTTCACTTTATTCATGCATCGTGGGATGGTATTTGATTTACTTTTATTTTATCTATTAGAGTTTCTTAGTGGTTGGTTATCCTATCTCTCAATCCTGTTTTATATTATAGAGGGTAATGCCTACCATTTTTGAGATTTTTATACCATCGATTCTAGTCTCCAACCCAAGACCTACTGATGGAGGGACTCAGGGGTCATTATCTCCTCCCTTCATTGCGACATATTTGGAGGTATGAGTTCATGAAACCTATGATAGAGTAATTTTCATTACACTGATGACATGATCATTACAGATCTTTAATCCCATGAGATCCATGCTTGGTGTGAGAAACAAGAGATGGTAGAAGACCAGACACACTACATATGAGCGTAACATTGGGTTTGTATATGGATTACAAATTGTGGATTTCCTAATAGAAATTTTTTATGATTCTCATGTATAATATATATCTATAATAGAATTCATAAGCTTCCACAATAATTATTATAGTGTGAAAAAAATATGGGGGATTTATGGTCTTCATAGAGAAAATGGTTACATGGAAAGACTGATGGTAATATATCGGATATAGAACTCGATCCTCAAAAAAGGTGTCTTATATATCATGATTATAATAAGAATCATAGTCCATGTAGTTAATATATTCCTCTCCTATCAGTGGTAAGGAAGGATGAATGAACTCATAAGGATTATTTATTCAAAAATTAAACCGTATTAAGGAGAATATATTAAGGACTTACACTAAGGTGGATTCCCATGAAGGGTATGGTCTTATGGGAGAAGAAGATAGACTTAGGAGGGTATGAGTTGAACTATTGCGAGTTGGTAGATCTCATGAAGGTTATAGTATCATGTGATCACGTAAATAAGTTGGAGGGCAATGTGATCACATAAAGTGGGGGGTCATGAAATCATGTAGCTGGTATTAGGTTAGGTGATTTTGCAACACATTCATATGACCAAGAGATCATCACGTGATCACATGACCAATAAGTCATCATGAGACCACATGACTGAGGGGTCATTATGCGATCTGATCTTGTAAAAATGGTCACATGTTTAAGTATTGCATGAATGGTTCATGAACTTGAAAAATGGTCACCCTTTTTTTCAAAATTCCCATTCTTTTAAACTACTTACAGTATTTCAAAATGGTCAACTTCAAAGTTGTGCAACTCTCCTTAGCTCTCCTCACATATCATTTTTTCATGTACTGATTGTGTCAATTATGTGTGTCAAGGGGGTTTTTATAGGTGTCGACCACCATATATCTACACCACTTGATAAAGAATATGATCCATGTCCACAGACTTCAGGATGTGTGAGATGTCCCCATAAATTGGTGTTTTATCATGAACATCACATGACTAATTCTGTATGTCATCGATGAAATCCTTCAGCATTTCTCATGAAAAAGAGATACCATGTGATCATCTCATCTTATACTACCTCAATCATGTGATCCATTTGGATTTATGTACTCACACATGACTGGGATACATCACATGATGAATAATGATCACATGAACATCCCTTTATGGACAACATTGGTCGCATGAAGATTTCGACATTAGGTGATCATGTATCTCTAAGGAATCATGTGAAGAACAATTATTTAAATAAATTTACATCACATACAACATCTCCTTTGAATTGGTCATATACAACACTTATTTTTAGGTGGTATCATGAAGCTTTTAGGGTTACATGATTGCATAACTTGATCACATGACCCTCAATTGGTCATAAAATCTAGGCATAGGGTGTGTTTTTTAAACAAATTTGAACTAAAATGGTACTTATATTTTTGGTATTTTCATTATTTCATATTTCTAATGTTCATTTAGTGAGTGATAATAAATTACCCCTTTAGAAATAAAGTCTTAAAGAAGAATGGAGGACATGGTTATGTGGAAGTGGATGCCTACTTGAGCTCCTTGGGCTTCTGTTAGTCTTTTGGTCTTCCAGGTGACTCTTGGTATTCTATGAAGCATCCAATAAATAGGAAGATTAAGGGAGGTATCCTCAATTGCTTTAGAGATATCTAAACTTTGTCCATCTCATGAGTGATTTCTGTAAACCTACACATGAAACAATCACATGACTGTGTCACATAAGCCCTATATTTTGAACAAATCACACAAACCCATCACATAACTGATGATGAAAATTCAATTGAACCATGGGGTATCATATCATTGTATTGTTCATGAAATCACATGATTTATTATTTTTCATGAGATTGCATGATGCTTCAAGGATTATGTGATCGTGTGACCCTATCATAGTCACACAATTATGTGACTCAGTATGGGTCACATGCTTCACATGATGTTCATACAACCACATGATCCTTTTTTATTCAATCCCCTTTTAATTTATAACACCTATATTTTTATTTTAAACCGAATACCCCTTTTTCCCAATGCATATGTATTCAAGAAAATAAGTTGAAGAGGTTGTGGCTCATCAGACTACCATGGTCGATAGTGTGGAAGTATACCGACACATATCTTTTCAATGCACTCATGATCATATTGTTAGTTTTATGGGGGGGGGGGTCTTGGAGCATCCATATTCCGAATGGTTTCCCCTATATATGTTTGTCCTTCAAAACGATGCTTCGATCTCACCACCTCAGGTAGGGATCATGCCTCCCTCTTGGATTATCATGACTCACAACACATTCAGAGTGAATATATTATATGTGTTTTATTTGATCCTTAGAGAGGAACACTCTGAAGGTTATGTCTTGAAGAATATTTTGATGGATTTTAAAAGTCTCTAGAATGAGTTTGATCCTGAAACCCATGTTTACTGATCTATAATACAGAAGTCTATATCAAATAAGAAGTTTGGGTGGTTGTTTAGTTGGGATATCCAATCAGGTGGAAACTTTGAGATAGATTAGGACTAGCCCTTATGGGTGTAGTGTATCACTATAGATTTTGTAGCTGAATTAAATAAGATCAAAAAATATATGTATATCTACGTTTTTTATACCCTTTCCTATTGTAACAAAGTTCTAATAGTGGACCTTATCATCTAATGAAGTATGGACACCATCACGTTCCATCTGATGCATAGTGAGGTTGGAATTAATATTTGGATCATTCAAAAGATCTGTTGTTCAATTATATTGTGGGACATGTATGATACATTTCTCCCTCCCCCATATACCAAGTATAATGTGGATCAAACTCCCCCATTATAAGGGAACTCATCAATTTTTATAAGGAGGCCCTTGGGAAGGATTTATATCTAGGGCCGAAATCACTTTTAATATGTGGGATGATTTATTCATCAAGAAGACCCAACATTAACCTTTATAAAGGAAGAATAAGGCCGATATATCACATGAATCCCATGGGGAAGAGTGTGATTACTGGATAATGGTTGAAGATGTTCAATTCAATGACTAGGGATAATCAGTCACCTCCCAGGCCCATCGCCTTGTTCATCTAGCTGACTTCTTAGCAATTTATATAAGAGGGTACTTATTCCCAATTCAAGAGAAGGGTTGAGTAAGAGTGACCACATTTATAATGGTGGTAGATATAGAAAGTATCAGGCGCATCATCTTGTACATTCCTATACTGGCCAATTTATATCACCAGATTTTCTATATTTACAAGAGGAAATCCCTTTTCAGGATTTCAGGCCCTTTTCAAGTACTATGGGGTTGGATATGAGCCCACATGGGAGGTTATTAATTCATCAACACCCAGGTAATTATCAAGTCCTTATTTAGTAAATTCCTTCAAAGAATCAATGAGTTCAGGAACTATATACTTAAGAATTAGGAAATAAAGAGAAAGTTCAATTGACATGGCCAGTTTGTATTCATTCCGTATTTAGCATTGTCCTGCATTGTTAATGATAACGTAAGAGAGATCTTGGGGACCAATCCTATATGATACTTTTTTTTAGAGTTTTTTATTTATACTCATATAAATGATAATATTTTCTATGGGAACTATGAATTGTACCACTTTGGGAGGAAATTATGATGCGTTTAGACAAAGTGATTAGCTCTACCTCACATCTGCTTAAAGAGGAATCCGATGGTGGTTTGAAATTTTTTTTCTAATGTTTTATAAGTAAGAGAACCATGTTTGGATAACCATACCTCCAAATGTCATGGTTTTTGGCCTTTAAAATGCCTACTCTAACAGTTGGATTTGATCATACCCTAGAAGTTAGCTAAATGCACTAGTTATGAAATCTATAAAGCTACCAATATTGGTTGAGGGTGAGGTTTCATGGTCTCTAGAGACATAAACAAGTCAGAGGCCCAATAAATAGCCATATTTTAATAGAATCATTACTCTATATATGACTAGGAAGCAAAGTAGGAACTTGGAGTTGAATCCCACATTAAGTAGGGTGCCAATGGATACAACAACAGTGGGTGGAGTGATTTCAAGTAATGCCTCGGTCATTGGGGTCCCTACTCTAGTTATGGATGCATTTACAATCACATTCCATCAGTGGGACAACTAGAGAAGTAAGACATCAATCATTGAGTGTCATAGGGTTCTATTCTAGGAAGAGGTAGAGGTCGAGGGACTCTGGAATGTCACTGCTTCTAAGGGAATTTACTATGAGAAAAAATCTACTAAAGTCTAATCATTCCTTTAAGACCTTAATTTAGTGATTCAATACACCAAAGGATAAATCCATTAAATGCCTCGATCATTTCTAATATTGATTCCCAGTATAATAGTAGCTGGTAAATATATGGGTAACTGATATGACTCTAGTGAAGAGGTAAGATAAATTTCATCATTACCCTAATTAGTTTTTCTTATTATTAGAACCTTGCTTATTTTTTCTCTTTGAATATTGTAGGAGGTCAGTGAAATTTTATCACCACTCACCTCTCTGATATACTCTTCTATAAGAATGATGAATGAGGCTATATCACATGATGATCAAGAGATAATGATTAGGGCTCTCCTAGTCAACTGGAGCTCATGGAAGTGGTAGTTGTTGATCCAAAAGCAATGTCATTTGTGCCTCTAATAGCTCCAACTCTGACACCTCAAACATTGGTCCCTTATAAAGGTACTTTCTCAGAGAAGACTAAGTAGAGGAAGAGGTAATGATCATCGATGAATAAACCTCAACTGGGGTCAACAATTAAGTATTGTTATTGCTGACTTTATTATTTGAATTTATTCAGTATCACTTCCCAAATTGTTTAATCATAAAGATTATTATCAGGTCCCTTTATGGATGAAAAAATCAGTATCTTAAGAAGATACTCCTTCCACCCCTTTCTAAATACCTCAATCTTCATGTGGGGTTTGAGGATGGGTGAAAATGACTAGGTTCCAAGTAGGGTTGGACCCAATGCCTGATGTGGTTGCACTAACACTCATTCCCTTTGAATCAGAATGGGTGAGTGAGCTCTTGAAAGCTCCTAGAATAATTTTCTATTACCATGATGGCTTGGCCAAGATAGAGGCATCACTAGGTGAGGGAAATCATTTCTTTAAGAATTGGGTATGCAATTGAAGACATTTCATATTGTTCTAACCATTGTCTATTCTTGAAACTCTTCATAGTGATAGGAATATTGCATCAATATAAGGGACATAATATGCATCTTAGGGTCATTTTCTACTGGAAGATGTCATTATCTCCCCTCAAGTTGAAGTTTAAAAGATGGAAGTAGCTTATTCCATGACTAATGAAGGTATATTCTTAGTAGTCAATATAATTTTTGATTATTTTATGACATTATTTATTTCTACCAAATGATAGAATTTATGTGCTTGATTGTAGAATCACCACCTCAAGGCTCAAAGGTCCTAGATCTTTCCGCTTCAGATTCTCGACCAATAGAAATAGCTGGAGAAAAATTACATCATATAAAATCTCATTAAAGGATATGATTATGAGTCCCTAGATTAGATACCTAGTCTCAAAATACATTCTTGTTCTCAGGCTAGGCTAGGTTTGATGCTTTAAGTACTTGTAATTTCAACAATAACTCAGGCAACAGGTATAGGGAGATATCTGGAGCTTGATCACGAAGGGACCTTTTGATGAATTCAAGAACTGTTTAGGCTACCTCCAATATATGTTCACAACTCTCAGATATTGAATACTCCATTCCATGGAGAAGTAGGTATTCGTTGTTAAGGAGAAAAATAGGGCCCTTTAATTGAGGTTATAAACAGTAGAGACCTCAGATTCGGCTATACTGCATCAAAATGAGGCCTTGAATGAAGCCTCCTAGTGTGAAATAAAAATAATGACTCAAAAAAATTTGTTCAATGCTATGAGTGTTGATATTGAATGGATACAACAATATTTTTTACACTTTATCTATATGCTAAATGCTGAGAAAAAAAATTAATAGAATAGAAGAGGCTCATTGATGTGGCAGAGAAGGATAAACTTGATGTTGCTTTCATATTAGAGGAAATTTAGTAGGTTGTAGAGGCAAAGAATGAATCAGTGCATCAATTTTGTCGAACCATATCTATTTTGGGGAAGAATATGGAATATCCCAAAGAGTCTTCTAATCTCATGTTGTCATTTTTTTAATTTTATCTTCCCTTTGATTGATGGATCATGGGAGAGACTCAAATCTGGGGAGATTCCTCCCTACTTTTGAATTATCAATAAATAGAATCTTTTGAATTACATTTGTTGTTGTTAAACATCATTTTTTATGGAAACTTGATGATCCAATATTTTACAAGTCACTGAGACACATTAATATCATTCAAAATGTTAATTTAACCCAAATCCAAACTCAAACATTTGATCCATAATGAATTTCTTCCTAGGCATAGATCAAAAATGGTCATTGGTATAAGAACCATATTCGATGCACCAGAGCCAACTTATTTAAAATAATGATGAAGTTTTTGGTTCAAAGGAATGACCTGAGGTCATAATGCTATGGAAAAGTAGGTATCTAACTTTTTCTTAGGATAGGGTCCAAATGAGCATAACTTGACTATTGTTGGGGATATATGGTGTTCCCCACAAGATTTGTGTCATTTTATTTTAATAACCTTAATTTTACCTAAGTTTATTATAGGTAAATCATAGTAGGTAGGTGTATTAAATTTTTTTAATACACCCTTTTTGATTTTTTTACCTAACACATTTTATGCCTTTTTATTTTTTGAGTGATCAATTTTCCCTAGATTATGCAGGGTGCATGTCTAGTGAGTAGAGGCTTGAATTTTTCCCAGACCTCCATTTATGGGTTTTCAATCTAAAAAGTAATATTCTTATTTCCTTATATATTTTAAAGTCATGCAAGTCAGACCAATTATTTTCTGATGTTTTTGGTCGAACAATTTTGACTTAACAATGTTAAAGTTTAAGGTCATAGAACATAGAACATAAATTTTTGTAGTTTAAGTTCATATATCTTAGGACATTTATTGCTTTATTACAAGGTCATTTATCTTGTAAAATATGTCAAGATAAAAATAATGAATCTTAAATGATTGAATCATGGACAAGGTGAATCATATCTCTAAGGTTTTGATTCCAGATAATGAGATAAGATAGAAATGTGGAGGAAGATCATAAATCATATCAGGGTGACGAGTTGCACTGTAATATTTCTAGGGATCATAGAGATCAAAAGAAATTTTTTAAAGGTGAATGTGTATTTGTTTAATAGGCTAGGGGCTCATATGTCTGATCCAATATGGGAATACATGCATAGTCAAGTTGAGAGTCCCTTAAAGCTGGGTGTTCTCCTTACGAGTGGCCAAAAAATATTTTATGGGGATTCTGATGCTCAAGAAATGATGTAGGTCATGAAGGATGAGTATCCAATAGGGGTTCTATCACCCTTAATCCTTGTATCAAGAATGGGTATAGTGTATGGTGACACAACATCAAGGATATTGAATCCACTTGAATAGTTGGATTATAGAATGTGTAAATTGCATGCCAAGGAGTTTTAACTAAGGATGCTAAGATTGGGTAGACATGTTGGGGATACTCAAAAATCACACTGGGGTGTTGAGTTTTGTTGTAATGTTTCCAGGGTTAACAGGGATCAAATGACCTTTTTGTAAGGATAAGACATGTCTGGTTGATAGGACGATGGTCATATGAAAGTGATGTGGGCTCATATTCATAGTCAATTAGAGGTTACCTTGAATCCAAATATACTCCTCACCAAGGGATATGAAATATTTATGTAGATTCAAGAAATTAAGCAATAAAGTAGGTTATGGATAAAAATATATCAAAGGAAGGTTTTGGAACCCTGTAGATAGTTCATATGACAAGGGCTGCGTGAAACTCGATTTGAATGAAGGGTTGATTGACGATATAGAATACCTTAGAAAATGTGCATTTAGTTTACGGTCATAAAGATTGAACTGAGAAAAACGTACCATATCCTTTCTTCAAGAATGAGTATTTTGTATGGTGACATAATGTAGAGGATGTTGAATCCACCTGAATAGTTGGATTATGGGTTATTTAAATCAAATACCAAGGAGTTTAAACTAAGGATGGTGAGATTGGGCAAACATATAGGGGATACTTGTGAATCACACTGAGGTGATGAGTTCTGATGTAATGTTTTTAGGGTCATAGGGATCATAATACATTTTTTAAGGAAAAAAACCTTTGGATAACAATTCCAAGGATTATATGAAAGTACTGGGGGCTTATATGAATAGTTAAGAAGTGGTTCCTTTAAATTCAGATACACTCCTTACCAAGGGAAATGGTAGATTTAAAAATATTCAAACACTTGATCAATGAAGTAAGTTATGGAGAAAAATCTATCCAAGGAGGGTTCTTACACCCTAAAATTTGCATTTCCATGCCATAAACACATTATCAAGGTGAAGTGATGCGATAAATAATTTCTATAACTTTTTCTTGGATTAAAGGGTCCATTGAGTTTAAACCATATTTTTATAGGGTTATAAGATAGACCCTATAAGCTTTGAACCTTTTTTATTTGTGATTTTAATTTTTTCTAAGATCTTGAAGAGAAAATATTAGAGAGCACAAAATTGAACTTTTCTTATACCTCCCTTTTCTTGTTTTCAACTTGACAAGTTTTACGTCTCTTTCACTAGTAGTTTAGGATATTGTGATTTGGACCATAAAATGATAGTGTTTAAGGCCGTATAACTTTGACTAGAGTTTACATAGCTTAAGTTAATGATGCATGGACCAAGTATGAGGGAGATGTGTGACACCAAAACCTGATTAGGACTCCCAAGGTCGAGAATACCCTAACACCCTTTTGAATCGGGTGTGAGGATACTAGAAATCCTGGATTTAGATTCTCGTATCATGAGTAATGGTATGGGAAAAACACACAAGGGATGAACATAAATCACACCGAGGTGACAGAATTTGTTTCTATGTTGTTAGGGAACACATGGATCAGAGGACATTTTTTCAAGGTGAAAGATCCTCTATTTAATAGTTCAAGGACTTATATGAAAGAGCTATGGTCATGAATACATAGACAAGTAGTGGGTCCCCTTGAATCTAGATATACTCCCATCTAAGGTTCATGGAAGGTTTGTGTAAATCTAAGACACTCAAGACATAAAGTGTGATTTATGGATTGAGGTGCTTAGAAAAGATAATAGAATCACCCTAAACCACAGTTGACCATAGTTAGGCTACTGTGATCACCTTATAAGGAGTGATGATGGTTGATAGTCTATATAATTTAACATAATTAAACAAGGACACAACTATCATGAAGTTTAACATCATGTGATAAGGTCTCAAGTGTTCTATAGTTTAAGGCCATGTGAGGAGGACCTAACTGTCTTATAGTTTAATGTCATGCAACAATGACTCAAGTGTTCCACAATTTAGGGTCTTGAAATTATGACCAAATTCTATGTAATTTAATGTCATACAGTTGGAATGAGATGTATGGGGGGATTTTATCTGTGCATGATGTTTTGGATAAAAATCCATATGTTGGGGCCCCTCATATAGATCTGACTCATATACAAGAAAAGTGGGTCTCTAGGACTACACTATTCATGATAAGTTTAAGATATTTCAAGGTGGACCATTGATGTCTCCTATCTTTAGTCATGGTGCCCCTAGTTATACCCAATGAATTAATCAACCAAACTCTCTAAGAATACATGATTCAATATCAGTGTGAGAAATAAGTTGTGGTCAAAGAATGGATCACACTGTGTCAGATAGTGGTGCATGAAAAAGAGGGACTATAAATATGGGGTACATCATACCATAAAATGAGTCTACAAATGATATAACCCATGTTGATGCCTCCTACACAGATCTGGATCATATACAAGAGGATTCCCTTTTCCAGTTTCTAATTTTGTGTTGATCTGATTTTCTCATGTGGTAAAAGAAACTTGTATTAGTTCTAAGAACAAATGAGACCCATCATGAATGATATGTGATTTTATTAAGAACTAAGATGAGTTGGGGGAATTCATGATTTCTATGGATGGGCCTATCTATGTTTTTCTATGCATCCTGTAAGGATAGGAATAAATCCACATGAAAAAATTTCAAAGAAAAACCTTAGGGTATATTTGGATCGTTTGTATAGGGGAGGGGGTATTTTTTTGAGAAATTTCAGTTTGTCCTAGGATTGAAGATCCATAAATCACTACATATCTTATAAAGATAAGAATCAATCTACATGTAATTATTATATTGTCAGTCCCCTATACAGATCTATCTCATATATAAGGGAAATGGGACATTTCAGTTTGATTTTGCAGCTAGGCCTATGATAGAGATTCCTAACATCACTACGTATCATGTGATAACAGGAATCAAGACACACACAATTCTCATATATCTCCATACATAGATCAAAATCATTCGTAGTTAGAGGAGAATTTATTTCAATCCTTTCAAAATATTGTGAGTATTCCTCTACATAGAATTGGATAATGTGTAAAGAATGATAATTAATACCTACCTTTGTATAGTTCCATGGGGGAAGTGAATTATTTTAATAAAGGTTCAAACACTAAGGTAGGAGGGGAATTTTTTTGGAAATTTGTGGCTTATCCCAGGATAGGAGGTCTGGGTGTCGCTACGTATCATGTGCTAATTGGAATCAATCCATACGTAGTTCTTGAGTCCCTTACATAGATCTAGATTATATATTTAGGAAATTAAAATGGATTTCACCTTAGAGCATGGACATTTTAGTGAGGTGATGGAGGAAAACACGTCAAGGTGAAATAAGGTATTATTATACTTAGTTTTTTTGATGATGAGATACACAGTTACATGAATCAAGCCATTCTACCCTACATAGATCTAGATCATATGTAGGGAAGAAAATGGGGTATTATTATTGCAAGGATTGTGGAAAGGATGGGAAGGATAATCTGGGTGTTAATACTTGTCCTGTATGGACAGAAATCAAGATACATATAGTTCTTAAAGAGAAGGTTCCTTGCACATATCTGAGTCATATATTGGGGAAAGGGGAATATTTATCCTAAAAATAAATCTATTCACTATCATTCGGGTGAATGATCTCTAAATATTGACTAAATTGTGAAGGTGAAAGGTTCTCATATTGGGAGAGGCTTTCACTTATGGGATCATATTCACAATATCAAATTCAAATGAGGGTGATTAATTTTTATACAGACCAAGAAACAGGGAAGGTTATAATGATAATAAACCTACTATTACCCAAGCATTTCTATGTATCCTAAAAGGTCAAGAATCAAGTTGTAAGTCCCCTGTATAGATCTGAATCTTGTGCAGGGGGTGTTTTTTAACATTGTGATTGGGTACAAAATCTAAAATATGGGCATCACTATGTATCCTATATGGATAGGAATCAAGGCACGTGTAGTTTGGAAAGAAATGACCCCTACATTGATCTGACTCATATAAAAGGGAAATGGAGTTTTATTTTTATCATAGGTCCATAAACAAGAGAACCCATTTCAAAATATTCTATGCAAAGTCAACACATACACAAAAAGGATTTTATGTTCATAATTCAATTAAGTGTATGATCGATGGGTTATTGGTAGAGTACTCAGATTCCACTACATATACCTTAGTGATGGGAAACGATCCTTCGTGTAGTTATTTTATAAGATGCTTCTTTTCATAGATCTAGATCATATGTGAGGAATAGGGGAATTATTGCTCTAAGGTACAAGTTGAACATTTTAAAAATACTTCCACATAGATTGAGATCTCATGTAGGGGAGAAGTATGAAACAAGGAATGGTCCACTTTGATTATTTTAGATTCATGTAGGATAGACTTCAAACTTGATTTTTAAAGTCATGCGGTGGGGATAGTGGCCATACAGTTTAACGGAATATAGAAAAGATTTAAATGATATAGAGTTTAAATTATTTTTACTAATAATTGGGTTCTCACATAGGAATTATAAAAATAATTTCTCAAGAAACCTTACATTAAAGGGGGGTCTGATATATTTCCCATCTATAGTAGCTAAGGAGTAAGCTCCATTGGAATAGACCTTATATATGATGTAATGACCTTCCCACTTTGGTTCTAGATTTGTAGGATTATTCACTGGTATCATTGGGGTTATGAGAGACAATACCAAATCTCTTTTAAGGAATGAGTGAATGAAGATTTTTATGTTAAAGGATCACATAATCCTATTTTATAGGTCTTTCATATTCTATAATATATGAAACCACTTCTCATCAAGTTTTTCTAAATCATAAAGACACTTCAATGATCATTAATATTCTTAAAGATAACCACAGATAGTGAATTAAAGTGAAAATAAACCTTGATAGGCCACACCACCTCCTTTCTATAGATAAGAAAATATGGGTTTTATTGTGTGGTAGTGCGGGTTTTGGTGTAATATGACCACAAGGCATACATGAGTTTTTCGAATAATATTTATTGTCTTTATTCGCTATTTTATAGATTACATTTGATAGAGTATTATTGAAATCCATTATCTACCCATTTTCTACTACGTAATAGCGATATGAATGGTTAGAATCAATGTTGTACTCCTAATACAACATATTCAACTTGGAAGAATATAGGTTGGTTCTATTGTATGTCTATATTATATGCGGGACACCAAATTTGGTGATGATATTGGACTTCATGATATTGATAATGTTCTCCATCCTAAATTTTTTGAGGGGTATAGCCTCATCTCATTTGGAAAAGAAGTTTATGGTAGTAAGAATGTATATAAAGTGCTTGGATAAAGCTAGTAGATATGGTCCCATGACATCCATTACCCATATTGAAAATGTTCAGGAGTATTTGGAAGTATGAAACAACTTCAAGGATGGTGGATGAAGTTCACATTTATTTGATCGGAATGATACTTCTTAGTGAATTCCACACAATATTGTATCATTGTTAGCCATAAATAACTAATCCTCTTAATTTGGTGTGAGAGCCTAGTTCCAGACTAGTGATCACCACAGGAGCCTTCGTGGACTTCCTGCATTATGGTGGGGGTCTCTTCTTCTTTAATGCATATGAGGAGGACTCCATTAAAGCCTCATTTGTAGAAAAAATTCTATTCATTCATCTTGTCATAAAGGGTAAAGTTTACTACTCGACATCAAATATCTTCCCTTTTGGCTCGATCCAGTGGGAGGATCCCATTTTGGAGGTAGTCCATTATGGGTCTCATCTATCCAATAACATATGTCATCTTATCATGTCCTGAGGTAGCACTAGTCTAGTATATCTCCTCTATGTAACATATGATGATTGGGGAGACCACCATTTGATGAGTGATGCAGAAGACTATCTCATCCCAGTTAAGACCATCTAAGTATGTGGTTGCATTGTCCAACACATTAGCACAACAATTATTTAAATGAGGGATGTAATTCAATATTGGTTCAAAAGAAAATTCCTCCATCAGTCCCTGAACATAGTTTATGAGTGGTTTAAACTCTTACTTAATGATGGTGTATTCATCGTCGATCTACTTAATCACCATATCTGAGTCACCCTTAACATTAATATGGGCTATTTGTAACTACAAGGATAGTTCTGGGCCAACAATAAGGGCTTGTTACTCCACCTTCTTGTTGGTGAAACCTTTAGATAATAGAAAGGAATATAAGGCAATTTCCTTGCTTGGGGAGACAAAGACAATCCTCAAACCAACTTGATTGAACTTTGGGATTTCCATTCTTTTTAGTCTAACTTCAATAGGCTTGATTAAAATACATCTTCCATGTTTGGTGAATTTCATGGGTGTAGAATACCTCTTCATTTGGGAGATCAATGTTTACTAGTGTGATTTCTAGGGTAAGATAAATTGTGAGGAAATTGACTAGATATTTCCCTTTGATTGCCTTATGTATAATGAATTTAATGTCATACTATTTTTGGATGACCTCCCATTTTTTCAAATTCCCAATCAACATATGAAGACTGATAATATACTTGAGCGGGTCTATATGAGAGACCAAATGAACTCTATGGTTCTATAATTAGTGCCTCAAATTTTTACTAAAAAAATGAGTGCAAGGAAGATCTTCTCAATATTAGAATATCATGTATTAGTATATAACATTGTTCTAATATGATAGAAGGTACTATATTCATTCTTTGTGTCATTTTTATGTGAGATAAGGGCACTGAGTGATTTCTCTACACCATCCACATATAGAATTATTGACTTCCCTTATACTGGTGTCATTAAGACCAATGGATATAGAAGATATCACTTTATGTTTCCAAAGTTTTCCTAACAATATTCTTCCCATAGATAAAATACTCCCTTCTTCATTAACTTCATTAAGGGGAGGAATTTTCTAATTAGTTTTGTTATGAAACGTCTGATATAAGTGAAGCATACCTAAAGCCCTTTCAACTCTCTATGTTTTTGAAGAGGCAACATTGTGAGGATTGCATTGGTCTTCTCAAATTCAACCTCAGTGCTGCAGTAGCATACCATGAAGACTATGAATTTTACTAACATTAATTCAAAGGCGCACTTCAAAGGGTTCATCTTCATGACATTCTACTGTAATTTTCCAAATAATTTTTGATGGTTGGTGATATGATCATAGCGTTATTGATACTTAACCACCAGTTTGTTGACATAATACTCCATGATTCTTCCTAGAAAGGGTTTGAAGATGTTATGTATAGCACATTGGTAAGTGGAACCATTATTCTTCAAATCTAAGGTAATTTCCTGGTAGCATAATATCACTTGATGTGATCTAAAAGCAATGGCCTCCTCATATTCAAGGGTAATCTTGACCTAGTTATACCCTGAGTACCCATATATAAAGGAATGGTCTTGGAATCCTATAGTTGCATCAATACAGAGTTCTATAATTAGGACTAGAAAATATTCCTTTGAAAAATATTGATTGATATCCCTCAAATATATATAGAACCTGATCTACCCGTTCTTTTGCTTAACATGGATGATGTTAGTGAGACATTTCGAGTACTTCACCACTTGAATTAAGCTATCGTTGAGGATCTTATCATGCTCGGACTCCTCCTTGGTAGTATGAGATGGATCCATTATTCTATTTACCTATTTAAAACCTTAATGGATGTCTAGAAATCCCAGGTGATGGGTGGATACATTAGGATTCATCCTAGGAAATTTACATATAATTCTAGGAGAACACATAATAGTGCTACTTCAAGAAAGAGAAATACATCTCTTTCTCTTTTAGAGTCATGGTGGTGTTGATAAATATGGAATGTAGGTCCCCTTATATTCATAGATTTACCAAATTGAGCTCATAGATGGTTGTGGAGGAACCTTCCTCAAATAATGAAGGGGAATCTTTAAGGTTATGTTCTTCTTCTTATGTCTTGGCTTCGACAAAAGTGTACTCAATACCAGTGAACACAATAAGAGAAACTCTATCCTCGATGAGGAAAAAGGGGCCACCCTAAGGCCCTAGGAGTTCCAAGTCATGGACTTTATGATCAATAGTGCTTCATAGGATCTCACTTTCTTCTTTTCTACCATTGGGGGATGAAGGAGCATTGACATCCTGAATTTCAAGGGACATAATAGGGGAATTTTTAATTTCCACTAGTGGTATGGGGAAATTTTATGAATCGGTCTTATTTGGGGCATTGAACTCTCTAGGTATGGATACTTTTAGGTAGATATGATCTTCTTATACCTCTATTAGGTTGGTGTGAAATGCATACTTATTACTAAGAAATTTCTAGAGGATTGTAGGGGTGGTTCCCAATCCATTGGGAGTGATAACCTGTATGTATCCATCTATCATTTGTTTCTTTAATTATCTATTATAAAAACCTACCTTAGCATACAAGTATTCACAAGATTAAAAATGGGATATATCACTTAATAACATTCCAAACTCCCCCTTGATGTGGTATTTCAATCATTGATAGAATGTTGATGGCACCATCGTGTGGATATGAAGCCAAGGTATCTTAAGAAGAACATTATATGTCGTGTCCTACTGGATAACCATGAACTCAAAATTATATATTAGGTCCCTGGATTGAGAATTGAGATTGATATTCCCTAGGTGATTCTATTCTCTCTCATCATACCCTTGAATGGTTAGCTTTGTTTTATCCTCACTATATCCCAAACATTGAAGAGTTCAGACCAAAACAAGATTAATCCTAGAGAAATTGTCAATAAGATCCCATTGAATGTTGACATTGTCAAGCATACCCAAAATATATAGAGGTTTAATATGTTCACAAAAGGATTTTTCTTGATCTTTCTCTATGCAATACTATAGATAGTGCTTTTATTAGTGCTAGAAAAAAAACAGTGCAAGAAAAGCGCTGTTAATATTAGTGAAGATAAAGGGGGGCCCCCTTTAATAGCACTAAAAAAGAATATATAAAGAGAATAATTTATCCATACTAAAAAAAGAACTGATAAAGGTCCCCCTTTATCCATTCTATTTTAGTGTGGATAAATGAAATTTTTATCTGCACTATTTTTAGCGCTAATAAAACTCCACTTTATCAGTGCTTTAATTAGCACCGATAAAGGGTGCCTTTATCAGCACTCGAAATATCATTGATAAAGGGGGAATTTATCAGTGCTCAAAATAATACTCATAAATGAGTAGATACCTGTGATGTGCTGTTTATATAAAATCACACCCACTAGAAGCACCTTTATATATAAATAGCACACCCACTACTAGTAGCACCTACACAACACACACACACCACCTACACAAAACATCATCTGCACAGAACACACACACCACCTACACAAAACACCACCTGCACAATTCAAACAAGAACAAAGCAGTGCACACAAGGGTTTGGAAAACAATGCTATATACATTTCAAACAATGTTTTATATAATTACATTTACAATTATCCAAAAAATAGTTAAAAACATTAATGTTTCATCCTTTGACATCCGTGATCCCCTCTCAAAAATGTCCACCCATGGTATTAGTTTCCGAAAAAATTATACCAACTCAAGGAAAAATGTTACACCTATATAGGAAAATAAATATTATGTTGGTAATACTATAAAAAATAAATTAAGCATTAATATGAAATAATACATTAATAAAATGTCAATTTTTAATAAAAAGGACACATTTGGAGTTATACAGGTCACACCGTGTGTTTTATTGAGGTGGAGTTGATTCCTACATGTCAAAAATGAGTTATGGATCATTTTCATAAAATATCAAAACAATATGAATGGGTTTACTTGGTTTTGAGATTGTCCCTTATTTTTTTACTAAAATTAATATCAAATTTAAATGACACATTTAGATTTATAATGGTCACATCGTTCATTATAGTGAGGTGTGATTGATTCCTACACATCAAAAATGAATCATGGATTGTTGTTATAAAGTATCAAAACAATCTTAATGGGTTTGATCATTTTTCAGTATGACAGTTGTGTTTTTTTACTAAAATGTCATTTCAAAACGGAAACAACCATTTTGAGTTATACTAATCGCATTGAGGTGAGACTGATTCATACATGTCAAAAAGGACTTAGGAATCACACTACTAAATTATGAATACAATCAGAGTGATTTTTCTTGGTTTTTAGTGAGTGAAACGTTTTGAGATAAAATGTCAATTTTAAACTGATAATGGACACTTTTAGTCATACTGGTCACACCGTGCATCGGATTGAGGTGAGGTTGATTCTTACACATCAAAAATGAATCATGGGTCATTTTATTAAAGTATCAAAACAATCCAAATGCGTTTTCTTGGTTTTATATATCTCACTTGTTCTTTTTACTTAAATTAATATCAATTTTAAATAAAAACACATTTGGATTTATATCGGTCACATCGTTCATCAGATTGAGGTGTGGTTAAAACCTACATGTCACAAATGACTCATGGATCATTTTTATAAGGTATAAAAACAATCCAAATTCATTTGATCAGTTTTCAGTATGTTAGTTGTGTTTTTTTACTAAAATATCATTCCAAACCAGAAACAATATTTTTGAGTCATACTGGTCACATCGTGCATCGATTTAAAATGAGACTACTTCATACACATCAGAAAGGATTTAAGAATCATTTTCCTAAATTATTAATACAATTAGAAAGTGTTTTATTGATTTTTAGTGAGTCACACATTTTGAGCTAAAATTTAAATTTTAAATTGATAACAAACAATTTTAGTCATAACAGTCACACCGTGCATCAGATTGAGGTGCAGTTGATTCCTACACATCAAAAATGACTCATGTATCATTTTTATAAAGTATCAAAACAATCCAAATGTGTTCTCTTGATTTTCAGTATATCAGTTGTTCTTTTTACTTAAATTAATGTCAATTTTAAATAAAAAGACATGTTTGGATTTATACCAGCCATATCATGCATTTTATTGAGGTGATGTTGATTAATACACGTCACAAATGACTCATGGATAGTTTTCCTAAATTATCAAAACAATCTGAATGCGTTTTCTCAGTTTTTAGTATGCAAGTTGTGTTTTTTACTAAAATTAATGTCAATTTTAAATAAAACAAGAGACTTTGAGTCATATCGGTCACACCATGTATCGTATTGATGTGTGGTTGATTATAACATGTCAAAAATAAATTATAAATTGTTTTCCTAAAGTATAAAAACAATTCGAATTCGTTTGCTCATTTTTTAGTATGTCGGTTGTGTTTTTTTACTAAAATATCATTTTAAACTAGAAACATGAATTTGAGTCATATCGGTCACATCGTGCGTCATTTTGACATGAGAATGCTTCATACATGTCACAAAGAACTTACGAATCATTTTCTTAAATTATGAAGATAATCAAAGCGAGTTTTCTTGGTTTTTAGTGAGTGACGTGTTTTGATCTAAAATGTCAATTTTAAACTGATAATAGAAAGTTTTAGTCATATCGGTCACACCATTTTCTAGATTGAGGTGTGGTTGATTCCTACACACCACAAATGACTGATGGATCATTTTCCTAAAGTATCAAAAAAATATGAATGATTTTTCTTGGTTTTCAGTAGGTCACTTGTTCTATTTGCTAAATTTATTATTAATTTATTATAAAAATACACACCTAATGTCATAATAGTCACAAAATGTGTCGGATTTAGGTGTGGTTGATTCCTACACATCACAAATGACTTATGGATCATTTTCCTAAAGTATCAAAATAATCCTAATGATTTTTCTCAGTTTTCAGTATGACACTTGTTCTTTGTACTAAAAATGCTAATAATTTTAAATAAAAATAGACACTTTGAGTCATACTAGTCACATATTCATGTTATTTCTATACATTCTTCCATCACGTATGTTTCCTATTCATTTATAAACAAATCTATCTCATATTGTGAATAGTAGTATTTTTAAAAATCATGATAGAAATGAAAAAATATAAATACACTAAGGATTAATAAATATTTTAAATGAAATTGTAATTATATTAGAAAATACCACTTTAGGGATGCTGGTTTGTTCATGGAATATGATCTCTTTCATAAATTTATAAACATAATAACAACAGTCTTTATCATTTTTTTATTTTGGATACTACAGAAACATTGAGAAAAATAAGTAATTTTTTATATGTGTTTGGATAGTGAAATCTTATTATATATACCCTGATTTGTATCCAATTTTAGTACTTTTTTTGTTTATTATCCTTTTCCTCTGGTCTCATTCCATTATAAAGAAGATATTCATGCATTGCCTTATAATAATAGAATCCTCGTTAAAAGATAATATAAATTATATAACTAGATGTTTAGTTCTAAAATGTTGGATGTAGTGTATTACAAATTGACAAAAACCATCATTTTTGGTTGGTTTGTTGAATATCCATGCATTGAATCCAAGAAATAAATCTTTAGAGTATCCAAATTGACCACAATGAGCATCCAATGCTACCTAAAAAGAAAAAAAGGAATAATTAATGAAAGAAATTAAAATATATTTGATATGATTAAATTGTACAATTTTACCCCTGCATCGTTGGTATTACAAAGAGTCTATCATCTGTATTTTTGTTAGTTAAACGATTTGAGCAGGTCTGACACTATTTCACCCTCTTTCTTGAATTCTATTTCTTTTTGTTCCGTAGAGGTCACATGAGGACTAATGAGTCCAAATTTTTGTTCATGGGGAAATCCCTTCAATTATTTTTCATATATATGCCTACGAAAAATATGAAATGTATTTATTAATAATTATCATAGTATATCAGCTTTTTGAAAATCAAATTATAAAAACATACCTCATGTAAACATTTACAACTGAGCCACCTAGCCAATCATGCTCCAGGATTTCACTTACATTATCAACACTAATGAAATCTGGATCTTCCCCTCTGTAAATATTTTCATCAAAAATAATTGTGCGAACCCCACCATCTTTCAACTCCGTATTCACATGATCCTTCAATGATAATAAATATGGATATATAACAGGAGGGTTTAAGGTGATTTCGATAGATTGTTTTGATCATTTGGTTGATCCTTGATATGGTTTTGAGTTGTTCTTTCTTTTCATCCCCTTCCTTTTGTCTGTCTATAATAACATTCATTGGTTCGTACCTTTTTTCATTAAATATTAAAGGTTTATCTTGAAAAAATAAATTGGAAATGAATACCTCATTGTCAACATGTTTTTTTACAAGCTATGACGGCCATGCAATGAATGTTCCAAGAGCTTGTTTGACCTTATGAATATCTTCATCTTCAATTGGAATAGGTTTCTCAGCACTTGGCTCATGGGCTATGTTAATCAACACTTTTACATGACCTATTTGAAGTGGTTTGTTTTGTATCATGGCATTCTAGATATTAAACACTGTATCCCTCACTACAAGGCGATGGGTGGGTGTTGATAGATATAAATCATAGTCATTTTCACCCTATAAAATATTAGTATAAGAAACTTATCAGTGTCTATCTAATTCACAATTCACAAAAAAAATTATTAGAACATTGATTACCTCTGATAAGACATGTTTTTGAGGGGAATGGATCACCTCAAAGATAGTGGGGGTAAGGTGAGATTACCATGTGTTGGTTGTTCTTAAGTTGTTTCTTCTATTATCCCTCCTCCACCATCATATTTTCCATAAAATCTCTTTGTAATTGCATATGTTCTTCAAGGATAGCTATTCTTTCTTTCATCATTTTTATTTCTTCACTTTGATCCTCCTCTTTTTTTTCCTCAAAAAATGTTTGGGGTGTCACCCCAAAACCCGCACCTCTGATGTGGCCATACTTTTATATCTGCTTCAAGGCCACCAAAAGTATGTTTGCATACAATTTGGGTGTTGTTGATTCCTGTGACTATGTCAGATAGAAAATATAGGAAAATAATTAATCAATTTTATGTAATATCAATTTAAATAAAAACAAATATATATTATGTCATACTTACACATGCTTCCCATAATTTTTGTGTGTTTTCATCTATTAGTATCTCATCTTTATTTACATGCACCTCCTTCCATAGAACATGGTGTGTGATGGAAGTGACATTGGATTTGGATTCATCAATCTATACATAAACATAGGAACATAGTTATGGTGTTGTTTTATGTCACATAAAGTATTATGATAGATTTAAAATACATACCATTTTTTTTCAAGTGAAGTGTACCCCATTCTTACTTTATGATAGGGGTACTTTGGTTTTGCTGCTCGTTACTTATTTTTAGTACTCAATTGTTGTTTCATAAATAAAAAACTTTCAATCAAAGTGATGAATACACATATCGTCAAAAAACATATTACAAAACACAATGTACCTAAAAATACTACTCCACATAACGGCTAGTAAACACATCACATGCTCCTTGGGTTATCAGGTGTTTATAAATAGAAGGTGGGTGCGGGTTTATTTTCCATTAAAAATCTTTAAGATAAAATTTCATTAAACTTGTGAGAAATCCTATGTGAATCCTTCCAACAACTCTTAATACATAGTCCTTGTGTGAGTCATCCTCTATAAATTCACTCTACAAGGGATGATGAAGAGTAATTCAATGTTTCATTATTTTATTTTTTAGTAAATTAAATAAATAATATCAAAATGTTATGGTAATATCTTCCCATGTCAACATCTTAAGCCTAGTGACAACATGGTGCCACGACTGTACATCAATCGCCACACATTTCCGAGTGATGATTCCAACGTAACTACTGAACATGGCCTTGTTGGGGTTAACATGTTGGCCCCGATTATTCCATCCAACCTCGTATTTAATGACTTTCTCTTTTTCCCTAAGGATTTTTTCTAACACCGTCAAACTACGATGCTCCTATTTTTTCAGCACCGCTAGTGTTTTTTTGCCTACCATTTTTTCAGTTTCAATGTCATCAATATGTTCCTCCGGAGCTCTAGCATCAATATGTTTAGATGGTGGTTTTAACTCTTCATTGGGAGAAGCAACAACAACAGGTTGAGAAACCTGTTGGTCCTCTAGACTGTGAGTAGCAGCAGGTTGAGAGACCTTTTGTGCCTTGGGATTGGGAGCATTATCACGTGCAAAAGTCATTATTTTCATAATTTTTTTAACATTTAATTTATATTACATAAAATAATCAATGAAAAGATAATAATATATGGTAACACAACGTATATTACAAAAAAATATAAGCTGATTATTGAACTCTTTTTTTAAGGCTAAGGGATTTGACCCATCTATTGACTATCCAAATACCTTCATTATGGTCTCCTATGATATAAAAAACATCATCTACATTGGCACAACTAAAAAATGATTGCGATGTCCCAATGAAAGGGTCATCCTCTATTGAATTTTCATATGACCCTTTAGTGGTTTTGGTCGATAACAAAACAATTGACCAGTTTTGGTTTTTAGGATCTGGAACATAAAATACTTGTACTTTATGTGATACCATTATAAACAGTTCGCCTTTGTACCCTTCCTTACTGAAATCAACTTTCACAAATCCCAAATCATCTATTTTAACAACACTCCTGTTATCAACCCACTTCTATTGAAAAATCAGCACTTGTAAGTTCATATAATCCAACTCCTATATTTGTTTGATGATGCCAAAGTATGACATATTCGCATAAATTGGATTTTTTTCCTTAGTACTGGAAACATGCATCGCTTTAGCCACAAGTGTAACTCCACTATTCTGCATGGTATTGTCTTCATCATGTTCATTATTATAGAATGTATAACCATTAATTACATAAGAATTATAAGATAATACATACACACTTGGTCCTCCAGTTAGCCATTGAAGTCATTTTGAAATTGAGTTCAGATTTTCATCTGAATCCTTAAATATATATTCCCAAAACCATCTTATAAACTATCAATTATGTGTATTTGATATCCATTTTTCAGCCCTTGATGGATTCAAATTCCTAATAATTTCTTTGTGGGTTTTTACATATGGGTCAACCTCCAAACTATTATAAAAAACGTAAAGGTGGTCCTGATCTCAATCTGTAATATTGATTGTGATAACCTCTCTTCTAGAAATTCCTTCACCCATAATCCGCCCAGTGTGACTAGATTCCTGCAGACCAATTATTTCCAAACCAGATAGGTATTTAGTACAAAATTCAATGGATTCCTCAACAATATATCGATCTTCAATACAACCCTCAGGACAACTTCGATTTTTGACATACCCTTTCAAAATCATCATATATCGTTCAATGGGGTACATCCATCTATAGTGTACATGACCACATAGTCGAATATCTCTCACCAAGTGAACCATAAAATGAACCATCATATCAAAGAATGTTGGTGGTAAGAACATTTTCAATTCACATAATATGACGGCAATTTATCTTTCCATACTTGACAATTTCGTTGGGTCTATAACTTTGAAGAATAAACAGAGATTCGTTAATGTATAACAGACATTCTTGGGAAAATTCAACATAAAGCTATAGAAATTAGATCTTGCATCAAAACTTGGCAGTCATGTGATTCCAAACCCTTTAAATTTAAATCAGTCATTGACACGATATTATTGATATTTGATGAATACACCTCTGGGACCTTTACGTCATTCAAGAAGTTGAAAAACTAATATCTCTCCTACCTTGAAAGAGTGTAAGAAATTAGATGAAGAAAAGTTAGTTTTTCACACATCAATGGAGCCAACTCCTCTCGTATTACCATGTCAACCATGTCCAACCTTGACTTAATTTCATCCTTTGTTTTACCGGGTGAATTTAGTAACGTGACGATGACACCGTCACATACATTTTTGTCAACATGCATAACATCAAGAAAGTGTCTGACATACAGATAACTCTAGTATGATAATTCAAAAAAAACTGATCACTTCTTCCAACTGGTTTTTATAAGGTTTTTCAAAAATGGTTTACCAAAAGTAGTGTCCACATATTTTACTTTCTCAAATAGTTGATCACATGTTAGTGGAGATGGTATTGTATGTTCTTCTAAACTTCCATTGAAATATGTCATCCAAGATCAGTACTTATTTCGTCGAGGTAGAAATCGGTGATTTCCTTGAAACACAGTTTTTGATGAATGTTTCAACCTAATTGACTATGTACCTTATTTGTAGATGGGACACCCATGACTTTATTTAATGCTATATCCTGAAAAATTTCCATAAGCAGAAAAGTAGTTTATTATCCTATACAACATGGATCTCAATGTAAAATCTTCATTTCTATAAGAATCATACAACACAACACCTGAATCCCACAATAATTTCAAATCCTCGATCAATGGAGCCAAATAAACATCAATATTATTGCCCAGTTGTTTCAGTCCTAATATAAGCATAGACAACATGATGTGTTTTCCTTTCATGTATAACCACGGTGGAAAGTTATAATTTACCAAAATAATTGGCCATGTACTATGAGTGCTACTTTGAAAACCAAAATGATTCACTCCATCTGTAGATAATGCAAGATGAAGGTTTATCAGCTCGTTTCCAAAATAAAGATACTCATGATCGATTCTCTTCTATTGAGGAGAGTCTTTCAGGTGATGTAGTTTCCCATCTTTATTTCTTTTGTTTGTATGCCATGTCAATTTCCCTATGGTATACTCACTTCCATATAGGTGCCTAAACCTTAGAATGATTAGAAATTACCATAAAACTTTCATAGGACCAGATTCATCTTCTGTGTATCGAGAACCATCACACTTTGGGCATTCTCTAAGTGATTTGGGGTCCTTGTGAAACAGTATACTGTCACTCAAGAAGGCGTGTATTCATTCAGAGATCATATCCATCAAATGTAACATTCGTTTGTCATCGTATATTCGGATCGGGAGCTCATTATCTTTGAGGATCATTTCATTCAAGAGAGCATGCAATTTTGTAAAACTAGCACCACTCCATACATTTCCTACTTTCAAATTATATAGCTTCAGTACTATTGAAAATTTAGTACATTTAGTGAAACCACCATACAAAGGCATCTTTGAACAACTCTCTAACTACTCAAACAATTTTGGGCAATCAAAAAGTTCATCTTCAACTATACCTTTCATTTTCTTAATACAATCTTCATTATCATTCAAATCTGTAATCATTTCCTTGATATGGTCTTATTCATTGTGCGCACTTATAATCATATCAGATGATCCATAAAATGCATTGTTATCCCAACCACTAGCTATATTCTCTTTTTTCCCGTGTTTATTCCAACATTTATAACTTTGATCTATTCTGTGATAGATCAAGTGTTCTTCAAACTCCTCTAGACTAACTTATCTTGAATAACAACAACATAAACACAGACAAAGGATTTTAGAAGGTTTATATGCATGATATTTTTCAAACTTGATAAACTCTTTCACTCCATCTTCATACTCTCTTGTCAAACGATTGGAATCCATCCATTATTTATTCATATCCATCCCATTTGATTTAGTGATATTAGTATTTAACAAAATAAATACAAAAAATATTGATATAATGTGATGGTTTTCCTAATTTTATAAAAATATAAACATAAAATATTATGAAAAAACTACAGTTCAAATGTCCTTTGAAAACTATTTAAAAAATAACACTTGAAATCCCATTAAAAAAACCAACCATTTACAAAAATTACTCTTTAAAATAACACACCCTTTTTAAAATAAATCATTTTGTTCCAAACACTCTTTCACAAAACCAAAATTCCTTTTTTTAACATTCAAGGCAGCTTTATGACCCAACAATATTAATCATTTAAAATGAGTGACAAACCTCTAAGAAAAATTTCAAAACACTTGAATAATTTTAAAAAGTTACTTATGAATTTTCACAAACACTTGAATCAGCTTCATGACCCAACAATCTTAATCATTCCTTTCACACAAATAATTTCCCTATGTCACTCATCACTAGAAGAAGTGGCTTGTTATTGTTTCTCAATCAAAGACTCTTATTGCAGACTGGTCAGTGCGCCCTTCCCAAGGGTGTAATTAATACACCTTATGGGTTTTAATTGTACATGTTTTTTTTTCACCTCCTACACCCAAATCTATCCTCCATGTTCCTATTTCAAATTATATACCTCTCTTCTGGTCTCTAAAGCTCTCCCATCCATATCCCCTCGATCCATCGACCTTTGACCGATCTGGTGGTGTTTGAGTGGTAATTTCTTCTTAGATCCATTCTATTTCTCTCTTCTTATTTATTAAATGAGTATAGATATATATCAGATCTATGTTTTCCTTGTTTATTTGATTATGAATTCCTTATTTCTTTATAGATCAGTGGATAATCTAGCATGTTGTCATACTTTCTTGATCAAATAGGGATCTACCATTAACAATGATAATTCAATGGGTAAGTGTTATCGAATCATCTTACTGGACCTTTTATCATTGGAGAATTGATGATATAACCTTAATACATTGATGATATAACCTTAATACATTTATGGGGAGGTTCACATGAGGTCTTATGGCTCTTCGGATCAAACCTAATGGTTTGATTTGAGGCGTTATGGGTAACTCAATCCTTAATATCCAACCAAATCAAGAAAAGTCATGAAACTTTCACAATTTAAACAAAATAAATAAAATTGTATAAACCCCAAACTAAATATAATATTTTATCAACCATTGTGAAAGTAAAATGAAATAGATAATCACCAATCCAAGATCATGTAATAGAGTCCTCAACAACCTAGAACCCAAAAATTTCTACCAACCACTCATCCTAATATTCCTTGAACCAACCAATGTCATTGCCTTTGATTTCTTGAGATGATGAACATAGAGGAAACCAATGAGAAAAGAAGATAAAATTTTCATGGATCACCACAAATTGATCTCTTGATGTCAATATGATTATGGTGTCCTATAACAACTAGATCAGACAATGAAAAAATCAAGGGAAAATAATTGTTTACATGTTAAAAAATTACCAAGCAAGCATTCTATAACCATGCAAGATGTTCTTGGAAGTCAATGGTGAAACCTTCCAATATAGTATATTGGGAAACCCATTTCAAATGTAAAATTAAGGATGGTTTTATTTGAATGAGTCATTATTCATATCAACAGGAACATTTCCAACTAGAATATCTACTTTCTATCATTTAGGGGAAGGATAAAACTGTTGAATATTTTACTTATATAAATTCTAATGAAAATCCTCTCAGTAATCTAGGAACTTAAGGGAACCATGAATGATATTGAAAAAAAATCATGAAGTCATTCATCTAGGATGCTAACTGGGTGGGTTTCGCTATTATTCTTCAAAGAGAATGATGAATGTGATAAAGGAAGAGGTATTACTTTAAGGAGTGTTTTTGAAAACATGAAGAGAATGAATGTGAGGATAGAATGGGACATTATAAAAGTGAACTCTTTATATGTAATATTTATAAATAATAAATATAGATATGAATAAAGTGTCTAGGTTGGTCAAACCAATATGATGTATAGCCTTTCATGTATCATGATTGAGAAGATGAATTTTCTGAAGCAGCGGTGTGGGTTAACCACCTATGTCTTCCACTTCCTTTCTAAAACATCTCATTTCTTTATGGTATATGTGATGTGATCAGGTCTTTCCTCTATGAGTATGTATGAACTCTTCATCTTCAAGAAATTGTGATGGCTTGGCTGTGTGTAGAAATGTATCTCGCTTATCCGCTTCCATCATCCATTCTCCTCCAGGAAGGTGACTCGATTTCATGGTGGAAACCTTTGGTATACCCCTCTCTAGAATGGTTCTGCTTGGGTTGTAATCTATAGAAAACTCTATTACAGAATTTAGGAATATTCTCTTTGGTTTCCTTGATCTTTTCCCCATGGTCTCTTCAGATACCTTCTTGCCTCCTCCCCCAATGAATGCTGATTTTCCTTTGGGGAATCCTGGGCCTTCCTCCATCATCAGGGTTGATTCAAAGCTTTATCTTCCTCCCCCTCTTCTCATGGATCTTGTTCCCTTACCATTAATTGATCCTCAATTATAGTTATCCTCATAGGAGAGGCCCATATCCATGGTCAAGGGGGTCCTTGTTTAGACTTGGTGCTTTACATGACATGATAGGTCCCCCACCTCACTCCTAGTTCCCTAAAGATTCTCTCAATAGATCTAGATAATGCATTTTAGCATGGAAAGTTGGTCTCCATTCTCTCTTCTCATGACCCATCATATCTCTATCCTACAGACCCATATCCCTCAAGTCTCTCACCCCTCCATTTATCCAAAAGATACAGTGAATTATTGCATGCTTCAAATGACTTAGGTTTGGAGGATTACAGCTTCGCTATACACTATGGTGGTGTTCACACTAGAGATCATGTTAAATGTGATCAAGTTTATTCTTATATCCATACTAGGTTCTCATTGATGCTGAGGTCCAAATCTAGGCATCCCCGTCCTCAATGATCTCCCTCATCATCTAGAATGAATGAGACTTAGGATCTTAGGTTAATTTGGATTTCCTATCTACTTAACTTCATCATTATAAGGCTTCCCTAGTGGAAGTTACTAAAGCTAAGAAGCATCATTTCAAGATTTCTTACATCAATCATAATTTGGTGCAATAGTGGTTCTCAGTGATAATGTATCAATTACTCTAAAGTGAGGCATTTTGATCCATATCTAGGGAGAGCATATTGATACCTAGTAAGTGTGGGGATGTAATACCATACTAGGGAGAGAGGATCAATTTCTAGCAAGTACATGTCCTAGGTCCTGCCTAAGTAACTAGGGTTCTCATGATAAATGAAATGGAGGAGATCAAAATCAATCATGAATTCAATCACATAAAATCTGAATGGCATAAAAAAAACCATTCATCTCACCTCTATACACCCTTCACTGAAACAACCCCTTTTTACCCATGTATAACACATTCCAAAAGAAAATCAAACCACTTTATATAACCATTAAAATCCAAATATAATATATCAAAAATGTTCCCAAATCAAGAATATGTGAAGGCCTCTATGTGATGGGATCTACACAATATGCATTGGTGTATTCAAACATGAAGTATGTGGACCTGATGTATGAGAATCTAATATATTATAAAAAAATTGAAGTTGACCTTAAAAAAATGGGTCTCATGCATTGAAATCATAAATAAATAAAAAATCAAACCATTTCCATCAAAAATATTTTAAATAATATGTTAAGGAATTTATCACAAGGGGTAAACCAAATGCTCATTTCAAATAAAAAATTGAAATTTATAAAACAACCCCCTTTTAAAATCATTTTAAAATCAAAACCTCACTCTAAAACAATTTCCACCTCAAAACATTGTTTTATTTCATTGAAAAACAAAACTAGATGATGATACAATATGCACCATTTGAACCATTTCAAAAATCCTCATGGTCATTTCAAAAAATCATAATACATGAAAACATTCCATTTCAAACATGGAAAAATGAAATTTAAAAGAGAACCTAGTTATTCCAAGATCAAAACACAATAAAATAGTTTAAAATATCACATGAATATAAAATATATTCATAATTTCATAAAAAATGAATTTAGAAAGAATAGTAACACTTTTAAATAAAAAATGAAACAATTGCATTGAAAAATCTACTTGGAAGAAGAATAAACCAAGCTAAAACATGCTGCCATCAATGGTGACCAACTAAATAAGAAAGAAAACCACCATTGCAAGCCCAAAAGTTCCAAAACTCTAGGATTGAAATATCCCAAATCATCCCATCATACGTGAGGGATCAAAATTGAAACAAAACCCAAATGATCCATGTAATATATTTATTTTTGTGTGAATAAAGAATTGAGTTACAATGCACACCTATGGAGGACTTCATGACGGCAAGATTCAGTGGTAGAGGAGGAGGAGGAGGGTTTGCGGTGGGGGAGGAGGGCTTTGTAGTGGCGAAGGAGCAGGAGAAGGATTCGGTAACTGAGGAGGACGAGGACACGGCAGAGGCGGCAGAGGATAGCTTCGCGGTAGTAGAGGAGGACTTCGCAGCAGTGGAGGAGGAGGAGGAGGAGGAGGAGATGATGACATGGTAAGGCTTCTGTGAGAGCTTGAGTAGCGTGAAGGAAGTAGGAGACTGTTAGGGTTCATTTATAAAACTGGTGGAAGAATTAATCAGTGCTAACTAAAAACCGCTGATAAAGGTATGTTTTATCAATTCTAAATTAGAAAGAGCTGAAAATATACTTTTATTAGCATTTTTTTAGCACTGATAAAGATAGATCTTTATCAAAACTAAAAAAGTGCTGATAAAAGGTGTCTTTATAGTGCTAAAATCTTAGCGATTGTAAATACACCTTTTATCAATGTTTTTTTAGCGTTGATAAAGGCCTATCTTTATCAGTGCTATAATGATAATAAATTATTTATATTTTTACATATATTTATAAAATTACATGTATAACAATATATATATATATAATAATAATTATAAATAAATAAATATTTATTTATATTTATATATTTATTTAAAATTATAAATTTATAATAAATATATTTATTATATTTTTAATTACGTATATTTCTAATAATTATTATAAATATATATCTTTTTTTATTTATAACTATAAATATAAATATTTGTATTTATTTATCAATATTTGTATATATTTATAAATATATTTATTTAATTATATATAACATTATATATGAAAATAATAAATATATTTTTTATAAATTAATAATTATTTAAATAAATATATATTTATTTATATTTATAACTAATAAAAAATATTTATTTATTTATATTTATAACTAATAAATATATATTTATTTATTTGTAATTAAAAATTATAATAAAAAAATATTTATTTATTGTTGTAATTATAAATATATTTATTTATTTATTTAAATAATTATAAAATTATAACAAATATATTTATCATTTTATAAATATATTTATTTATTTATTTAAATAATTATAAAATTATAACAAATATATTTATCATTTTATAAATATATATAATTAACATATTATTATAATTTTTTAATTAATTAAATATATCTCAATTTATTTAGATTATAATTATAACTAATTTTATTTATTTATAAATATATATAATTAATATATTTATTATAATTTTTTAATTATTTAAATATATTTATATATTTATTTAGGAATTATAATTATAACTATTTGTATTTATTTATAAATATTTGTATATATTTATAAATATATTTATTTAATTATATATTTATAACTTTATAAGTAGTATAATAAATATATTTATTATAATTTTATAATTTATTTATTTATTTATAGTTATAATTAACTATAAATAAATATATTTATAAATATTTATATATAATTATATATATATATATATATTTATTTATAAAATTATAATATATGTATTTATCATAATTTTATAATTATTTAAATATATATATAGTTATAATTATAATTAAAAATGCTTATATTTAAAAAGTATTTATATATAATTAAAATGTAATAATTATAAATATATTAAATATATTTATTATTTAAATATATTTAATGTAATTTTATAAGTATTTTTTAAAACATAATAATCATATGGGTAACATGAATTACTCATATACATACATAGTAAAAAACGAGTCATCACATATATGGATAACATGAATAATAATAAGAGTGGTGTATAAATGAACATTCAAGATGACACATAACATATATTCATGCATGATCAATATATTTATTGAGCAAATTTATTGGAAATGCATATATATTTAATAATTATAATTATAAATATATATATTTAAAAAGTATTTATATATATTAATTATAAATAAAATAAATATATTAAATATATTAAATATAACAAATATAATAAATATAGTGAATCTAATGAATCTAATAAATCTAATAAATCTAATAAATATAAATCTAATAAATATAATAAATCTATGATAAATCTAATAAATCTAATAAATATATTTATTATTTAATGAAATTCTTTATAATATTATAATTATTTAAATATATATATATATATAATTATAATCTTAGAAATACCTTTTTTAAAACATTATATATATATATTTGAATTATTAAAAAACATATATTAATTATAAACATGCATTTTTTATTTAATGTATACAAATAAACATTATTTTTTAATATAAATATAATAATTTTATAAAAATTAATAATATTTTTTATTAAAAAATTATCAGCGCTAACAATAGTGCTGATAAATGAACCCTTTTATCAGCGCTAAGAAAAGCACTAATAAAAAGGTACACCTTTATCAGTGTTTTCTTAGCGCTAATAAAGGGTACATTTATGAGCGCTTTTATCTAGTGATGATAAAGATCACCCCTTTATCAGTACTTTCTGCTTAGCACTGATAAAATGAGGTGCTTCCCTTGCCCCGTTTTGTGGTGGTGTTGAATATAATAGTGGTGTGACATTTTTCTGAAGTGGTTTCCGCTTAATAAACCTCAAATCTGGTGACTTCTATCTCAAAATCCTAGGGGCTCTAGAGTCCCTCAATAAGAAACCCCCTGATCCCTTTTGAAAGATAGAGAGAATCAATGATTGAGAGTTTGGTTGGGATAGATACTAGCTATTTAAAAATCTTTTACTTCTGTACCAGAGGTTTGTACTTCCTAATGTGAGGTTGCTTCTTAGAATTTTACTTAGAGGAAAAAAGGGATTAAGGTATATGGATCTAGATCTTTGACATAGTTTGGGGGGACACATGTTATTGACATATTAGGTTGAACCGATATACCCACTCGTCTGGGATTATCAGATAGGTTCACACCCACCATCTGGTCATCCAAAATAATTAGGTTTGGATTACTTTTGGAAAACCCCATGGTGTATTCGTGCTCTGTATAGACTCTCTAAAGTGTCTTCTCATGGGTCTTGGACACATATATGGGTTTGGTGGGGATATGTCATGAATACTGAGTTCATCCATGATAGTGTATTCCCCTATTCCCTCAGCTTATGCGGCCTTTACCTCCATCTCTCTGGTTAGGTATGGGGAACTTGAGTTCATATGCATATTCTTCATCATAGAAGGTGACAACTAAGTGAATGACGTTAAAAGATTCGAATAGTATTTCTTAATCTAATGAGTATTATGTTTGAAAGGTCGGTGCATATGCCCCATATGATGAGGGTAAGAAATTCACAAGATCTATGACTGGTTTGGGGGATAGATTAGAGTCTTCTTATGGGGTCGTATTATTCTTATAATGGTTACATCTTTATCTAGGGGATAGTTCTGAAGACACCACTTTAGATAAAGGAGGTTCCAAGACCATGATCAATTGAAGAATTTGTTCTCTCATGATGACATGATACCAATCAAATATCTTTTAGTTCATCCAGTCATTGAACTTTTGTTCACACATGACCGAATCTTCTTTCCAATTACCTTCTTCTTCTGATTGGGTGGTGCACACATGAGCCACTTGTGTTGGGGATTTTCCCAATAACACCTATTAGGAATCAACCATACCCTAGAGGACATATTTGAATAAAAATTGGTATTGGATAGTGTTACCCATCCTATGATGAAATGGGAAATATTCATGATGATCACTAAGGTTGACCTCACTAGGTTTCTTGGGATCAAGGAGCTTGAGGAGATTATTCTCCAAAAGGAATATATTTTATTCTTTTATTACTCAAATAATGGGTGGAATTTATCTCTCTTTTCCTTTGGTTGAGGAAGGTTTCATTGTTGTTGCCACTTGGCGGCAGCCGCTGAGCAATGCAGAACCTACCTGGGTTCCCCAACAGCTATTAGCATTGGTTTGAGTGTGATAATGGTAGTTTCTACCTTGATTGATATTTTTCTTATGATGTGTTCATGGGTTGAGATTTTACCTTGGTTCAACGAATGATGTAATCTATGAAATATACCATTTTTTCAAACTCTCAGAATTTGTTAGATATTTCAATTAAATTATTGGTGTTTGTAGTTCATCATAGAGATTCTTTTCACAAAGTTCTAGAAACTATTCTCAAGGTATATGGATGTTGAGGGATTATTTCAGAGCTTTCAATGTGGAGATAAAGTTGGTTACCCTTTCATTTTCATGTTTTTTTTCAATTTGTGAGGTCAACAATCATCGTATTCCTTAACATAGAGATAAATTGATATATTAATTGACAATGAAGGCCTTTCTAACCCATGATAGACCCTTTTAGAAAGATATTATACTTTAAAAAATCTATCCCCGCTAGATTTTGTATATATCACCTCATTTTTTACCTCCTACTGGTCTCGTGGGCCCATCATAGGGCCATGTTGGGATATAAAGTGCAAGAGATATTGCTCTAGATCCCCTGTGATGTTAAAGGTCAAGAAAATAGTATTCATAAAAGTGGGATGGGGTAGAGTATATCCCACCCATTTGGGATATGTATTCCTTTCGATATATACGTGAGAGTTCCACCCTTCCAAGGATTACATTCGACCGAAAAGAGAATCAATGGTATTGAGGAGTTTTGGGGGTACCACTATCTGAACCACCTCCTAAGTGTGGAAAAAAGGTGAATATTGATATAGTTATCCTACATTCATTGGCCACTAATTATTTTTTCTTATTGGGGATATATTATTATCCTAATGAAGTTTCTCTCACAATAGAGGGAAATTGAAATCTTCCTCAATTCCCATATTTAAATCAACTATCTTCCTAGATTTGGATCCCACCTGATGTTCAGACTCCACTCTTGCAGGCAGATTAACTCCCTCATAGTTTGTAGGAGGTGGGGTAGTGACATATTCTTAGATGCGATACCCAGTGGGAATATTTCACTTAATAAATTCCTCATTAATCTATCTGAGATTGAATATATTTGCCTCATACTATGAAAAAAATATCTTTTATGGAGGTGACTTTGACCTTTCTTAGTGTTGAGTGGGAAGTAGTAACATATTACCATTTATCCCTAGCGGGATACTATTGAGGGGGTGAAATATCTTCATTTAGAGGTTCCAAGTTCTAGTTAATCCTTTAATTCTGGGTGTGTGTATCCTTGAATTATGTATTGGTGTAACCCACTTCTTAGGGTATTGATCTTGTATTGTGTCCCTTGGCATCTGTGTCTTGATTTGTATCATCTATTAGACTGATAGTGAAATTGTTTATCAGGTCATATCCTATGTCAAGAATCATTTCACCATTTTTTGAATAATATAGTGACTCTTCACTGCCCACATCACCGTCAAGTGTTAAATTAAGGTCTTATCCTTGACCCTTTCTCTTACTAGGCTATTTTGGCTTGCAACCTTTATGGGGTTTGATCTTTCATGGTGGTCATTACCCTTATTTTGTCCTATGAATAGTGACCCTATGTGAATCATCAACTATCCTTGTTGAACATGACCAAAATGAAAGGGGACATGTCATGTGGTGGTAGGAACGACTGGGGATACAACTACTAGAAACCACTTCCTAACCTCAAGAAGACTAATTTTCTTAGAGAATATGGTAATAATTCCCCCATCCCAGAGGACTGAGGGTGATATGGTGTGTCACTATTATTTCTATAACCATCTGAGGATTTGACCACTCTTGAGGTGGCAGTCATAGTAAAAATACCCCTAGTTCTACTGGCTAGGGTTTCTCGTAGATGGATACTATAGAGGTTACCAATTAAATCTTCTTAATTTGGAACATTTTTAGTCATACATGATCCATGGGTAGCGCCTTCTCATAATGTGAAGTGATTTATATAAGAATCTACCTATAAGTATGAGATTTCATATTTTTCGTCTAATGTGTGTTTTTGACCTATTAAGAGGCCTAAATTAGGAGCCTTCCAACGTACCTCTCACTCTAGTTGTAATGCCTTTTCACATTTGAAATGGGAGTATTTTTATTGATTGACCAATTGGATCATGAATTTTTTGGATCTCTGGACTCTTCTATATCAATGAAATTGTATTATTTTATCTTTAAAGGATTTTTTATACATGGGGATGAGGTGAAGTGAAATGCTCCATATTTACCCTATAACAACCCTTCTCTTTTTTACACTTTATTTCATGATTTGTTACATAATATTACACATAATACAACACAAAATATCAATAAGTATAGATTATTTTGGAATTATTTACATTACATAACAACTTAAAACAAGTAATGCATCATCTTTATTGAAAACCTCATTAACATGTTCATAATATTCCTTTGTACTTAAAACTTCATGGGATAACCTGGGGACATACATAAGAAAGGGGTGAACTATAAAGCCCAATAAGGGAATAAACATATAATTACATGAATAAGTTAATACATGTTAGAAAATAGGAATATAAATGGTGCATAAAATGAGTGAGAATCATAAACATGAACAATGAGGCATGATATAGCATGATAACATAAAGGCAACATGAGAAATGTTGTAACAACTTAAAACACTACATTTTAAACATAGTTCAAGGATAAATTCAAATAAATCATGATGGAAAAAGTATTGTGGGGGATTAGGTTTACTCTCTAATCTATTTAATTATGTCTTGTTATACTAAAACATTACCCAATTCATTTTAGCACTATATAATTCTAGGCGCACCTATCACTTTCATTTCATTCTCATGCTTATGTGTTCCACATAGATCATACAACATGGATTCATTAATCATAATATTTTATTACATGATCAAGGAGTGTAAAATAATTTAATGTAAGTCCCCAATTAAATAATTATAAGTGCATAAAGGTTAACACCCTTTATAGGAAATGGGTATGTATATTCACTACACAATTATTTGGCACGAAAAATCACGATGGAATTTCAGCAGCATAACGACGTTACTTAAATATTCATAAAAATGGGTTGATGAGAGAGAAATGGGTTTATCATCATTTGGAACTCAAATTTAAAGTAATAAGGACATGTAAATACATATCAAAACATTAGTAAATTGTAAATAGAAGTCATAATATAATGAAGAAACTTCATTAAAGAAGAGAAGGAGAGGATCCCTTACCTTGAGAGTGTGACTCTAAATGCTTAGGAGGAGATTCTTTAGAGATTTGAGGAACCTTAGGAGGACTATAGATAGGGGAGAGAATATTAAGGATGTTATAAAGGTATTTTTAGCGAAGATAAATGATATCTTGGGTGGGTTAATAAAGAAAATTATTGGGAAATTCTTTATCATTTCTCAAACATAGGTTTTGGACTCTATACAATAAAATAACCAAAACCACAAACCTTCCCATGATTTTTCCACATGTTTTCTACCAAATGGGAGTGATTTTAATTATTTTATGAAGTCAAGTTCCTAAATTAATAAAATAATACCCTTTTTTATGTGGAAGTGAGTCATGCTCTTAAGGAAATGATTTTAAAACCTTAAAATATATTAATGGTTTTGGAGGATTCATAAAAGCTTTATAAAATTAATAAAATAAACATAAAATTAAAATATTTTAAAAATAAAACATATATTTGGTCGTGGATACCATTTATAGTATTTATTAAATCACTTTTGGGTAATTATGATGTCATACTGCACACTTCATATTTATACAGTATTTAATTTTTACCTGAAAATTCGATTATCTTAGAAAATTATGAAAAATTCACCATTAGATAATTTCAACATTTTAATTCCAAAAATAATATTTATTTTATCAAAATATTTTTCTAAATATTTTTATTTTAACTTTTAAAATAATAATAAACATTTATTGAGAAATGATGGGTTTTTTGACAATAACATTTTTCGAACCCTTATAAAAATTAAATTTGACTTCATAAAAATAATATGATCATTTATATTTAATAAAACTTATTTAATAATAAAATTTTAATAAAATATTATCTATTTTAAAAATAAATCAATTCATTAAAATAAACATCTTAATTTAAGTTGAATATTAAAAATACAATATGTGCTTTATTGTGTAAAAATCAAAATAATTTATAAATTAGAAATAAATATAGAAATTATTCTATTGAAAATAATATACATATTAACACTATTATGGTCTTTATACATATCTCCTTAATACACCCACAAACTCCCTAAGGGTAAGGTATGTGACGGTGAGACTTTCATGGGGTGGTTCAACATACATGGTTTGGGTTGTGACCTCAATGAGCTTTAACTTCTCTCGTAAATGGTTTCTATCATGCTTAAGTTATTTGATATTAGCTTGGTTTTGGTTAAGGTAAAATCCTAGTGATTATATCTCCCTTATAAGCTCTGATAAATGGGATTTATAGGGTATTGGTTGAGGTCATCACTTCCTTTGTCTGTGTTAAATGGATTTGTTAAAACCCTATATTTATAATAATCATGTGATAACTATTAAAAGACTATATTATTAATGGTAAATATGATTAAATATATTTTAAATCTGATAATATATAATAAAACCAAATAAGTGCATGATTTTTCTATAATAATAATATATAATAAATCATTTAATTAAATCACAAGGGGAATTTTATTTATAACAATTCAAGTCATTACAATCTCTCCCCCCCCTTCAGAAATTTCACCCTCAAAATGTTATTTTCCTACACTAAAATTGATTAGGGTAATTTTTTTATCACTTCCTATAGTTCCCACATCACTTCTTCAAACTTTTGGTTTCTTCACAACACTTTGAACAAGTTCCTTGTCTTATTTTGTAGAACTTTGTCTCTATGATATAATATATTTATTGGTTGCTCCTCATATGAGACATCATTCTCCAATGGTACCACCTATGGATTGAGTACATGTGAGGTTTTTGGTATGTAATTACTCAAGAGGGATACATGTAATATATCATGTACTTGAGATAGATTAGGTGGTAGTACTAGTTGATAAGACACCACTCTAATGCGATCAAGGATATCAAAGGGATTGATGTATCTTGGACTAATCTTTAATTTCTTCACAAATATCATGACTTTCTTCCATGAAGATTTGTAGAGTAATACCATGTTTCTAACATCAAACTCTAGGTATCATAGATGATTTTTAACATATCTCTTTTTTTTTACTATGAGCATCCTTGGTGTGTTGTTTAATGGTCTTGACCTTTTCCACCATTTCCTTGACCATTTAAGGACCTAGTAGTTTGTGTTCCTCAACTTCATCCTAACATGTAGGTGTTATAAACCTCTTCCCATAAATGTATTCATAGGGGGAATTTTGATGATTGAGTAGAAACTGTTATTGTATGAGAACTTAACCAGAGGAAGATGTTGATCCCATTAGCCTTTGAAATAAATTGAGAATTCTCTCAACATTTCCTCAAGTGTTTGGATAATACACTCAGATTGACCATCAGTTTGAGGGTGATAAGCCATTCTGAAGATCAACTCAATATTTAGAGAATTTTGGAGACTCTTATATAACATAGAGGTAAAACTTGGATCTCTATCAAACACAATCGATAATGGTGTTCCATACAGCCTCACCACTTCTCTAATGTATATCCTTTTAATTTGATCGAGTGAGAAGTCATCTAGAATATTAATGAAGTAATAAGTCTTTTTAAGATGATCCACTATGGCCCATATAACATTATTTCCTCTTTAATTCTTCATAAGACTAGGGACAAAGACCATTGTGATGTTTTCCCATTTCCATATAGGTATGAGTAATGGTTGCATCATCCCCTTTGATTTTTTCCTTTTCCCCTTCACTTACTAACATACAAGACATATTGATGTATATTCCATGATATCCTTCTTCATAATTTCCCACCAATAGTGAACTCAGAGATCTTGATACATATTTGTGCTTCCAGGATAGATATAGAAGGTCGAGCTATGTGCATCATCTAATAGATCCTTCTTTAATTCAGGATTTGATGGTATACATAGTCTTGACCCAAATATTATAACTCTTTATTCATTAAAATTGAACTCTAAGTATTTCCATTTTCTTATAGTTTCCACATTATTTTTAATTCCCATATCATCTCTTTAAACATCCTTTATCCTCTCTATAAGGGTTGGTCGAGAAATAATTCGTGAAATGATTGATGATGTTCCTTCCTTTATGGTTCCCATGTCCATCCTTTTTAAATCTAAGAAGATCAAATCCCTCTCAATTATCATCAATGATATAATTATTGGATCCTTTCTACTTAAAGTATCTTTCACTTTATTCACTTTATTCACTTTACTAGGATGGTAGTGAATTGAGCAGTCATAGTCCTTGACTAGATCTAACCATCTTCATTGGCACATATTCAGCTCTTTCTGTGTGAGTATATACTTGAGGCTTTTGTGATCTGTATATATTTCAAAATTCTCCCCAAAGAGATAATGCCGCCATATTTTCAAAGTGAATATCACTACATCAAACTCCAGGTCATGCATTGGGTAGTTCTGTTCATGAACTTTCAACTGCCTTGAAGCATAGGATATCAATTTTATATTTTTCATTAACACATGGCCCAATACCTTCTTTAAAACATCACTAAATACCATAAAAATTTATCCACTTGTGGGTAGTGTGAGTACAGGTTCATTGATAATCCTCCTTTTCAACTCCTTTAATCTCTCTTAACATTCATTATACCAAGAAAACTTAACTCTCTTCCAAGTTAGTTGGTTAAAGGGTTTAAAAAATGTAAGAAATTTTTCAAAAATAGATGATAGTACCCAGATAATCCAAGGAAAATACAAATATCAGTCATAGATTTTGTCCTTATACATCCTTTAATTACTTCTATTTTTGAAGGGTCTATAGATATCTTATTGCTTGTGATGATATACCCTAGTAATGAGACTTATTTCAACCAGAACTCACATTTTTTATACTTTTCATAAAGATTCTTCATTCGTAAGGTCTTTATCATGGTGACCAGATGCTCCTCATACTCCTCCTTACTTTTGGAGTATATTAGAATATTGTTTATAAATACTAACAAAGAAATTTCAAGGTAATATCTAAATACTCAATTGATTTTTGGATAATTAGTGAGTACAAATGGAATTATTATAAACTCAGAGTGCCCATAACTTGTACAAAAAATCTGTCTTGGGGATATCATCCCTCTTTACCCTAAATTGGTAATATCCCGACCATAGATCCACCTTGAAGAATTATTATGCTCTACGTAGATGATCGAACAATTCATCAATCTATGGAAGATGATACTTATTCTTTATTGTGATATTGTTGAGCTCATAATTTTCAATGCAAAGTCACATTGACCCATCCTTATTCTTGATAAAGAGGAATGGTTCACCCCAAGGTGAAGTACTTGGGCATATGAAACCTTTATCCAGATTATCTTGTAGTTGTTTCTTTAGCTCTTCAAGTTCCAAAACAGCCATTCTATATAGATTATTGGATAATGGAAACACCCCAGGTATAAGCTCAATTGAAAATTCATCCTCTCTTCTAGAAGGAAGACTAGGTAATTATTTAAGAAACACATTATCATATTCCCTCACAATGGTAATGACTTCAAGGATGATATTTTCCTTAGAATCAATAATTTTAGATAGATACACTTTCTCATAGGGAAATAATATCCTTGCTTGAGATTTTGGTTCTAAAGAAGATTCATCCTCCTCCTTACACTTGTATAGAATCAAATTATGATTCACAATATAGAGAGTGATTTCCTTCTCATGATAATTTATGTTATCTCTATATATAAGAATTTAATCCATACCCATAATTGTATCAAATTCCACCAAAGGGGGTATGATATGGTTTTTTGGGAAGTTTAGCCTACAAATATTTATGGGGAGGATTTATATACTTGGGATGCAATAATATCCCCATTTTTTCACCAAAAACTCTACTTACATGATTTTTGGTGGTATTTGAATAGTTTCACTAAACATTCATGATATGAATAATTTCATAGAACCAAAATCAAAAGGTAAATTTTATATTCTTGAATGAATAACTAGTGTACCTATAACCACTTCATTATCAGGATCCAACTCAGTAGTTGTGATAGAAAAAGTTCTTCCTTTCTTCCTTAGATGTTGTTGGTTGTCTCTGAAAACCCTTTGTTTAGTGCATTGGTTAGTAAAGTACCCTGGTTCCTTATAGTTTAAGTAATGAACAATGTGGTGAGGTTTGACCAGAGCATTCCTCTCCTCTAATGCATTAATGGGTTTCTCTTTTTTGGAAATCTCTAGCTATGTGTCTTTCCTTCCCATGCCTAAATCATTTCCTCATCCCCCTTAGGCAATTTTTGGGGTGGTTCTTTCCACACCTTTGACAAATGGGATGTTGAAATTTCTTGGTACAATTATATTTCCCCATCGGACCACTAGAATTAAACTGTACTTTCCACTTCTTATTCCTATGATGCCCTTAAGATTCACTGATCTCTATTTCGACTTTGAGGGCACATCAGACAATTTCTTCATAGCAATCAAAGTCTTGAATCACTGAGGATTTTTTTATACTAGGTTGTATCCCAGCAAAGAAGCGTTCAACCATTCAGTTAGGGATAATGACAAAGACAGAGGTTTATCATGAAATCCTTGTGAATTTTTCCTCCTATTCCCTGATAGATTCATCGTATTTTTTCTTGAGGGCAAGGAAATTCGTTTACATTTCAAGTTGGATAGTGTGAGGAAAATATTTATTAAAAAATATTTTCTAGAATTCCCTCCACCCCATCACTTCAGTCTCTTCCTCAAGATTTGTATTCTTGATCAATTTCCACTACTAATCAGCTTCTCCCTATGTATGATAAATATCTAGTAGAACCTTCTCTTACTCAAAAAATTAATGGATGTATAATAACTTATCAATGGATTTGATACTTTTTTTGTGATTAAGGGATCAGATGATCCATTGAAAGTTGGGGGACTTTTTTGTATAAAGGTATCAATTACAGCTTGTTCTTTCTTAGGGGGATTTGGGTTCTCCTCCTGATCCAGGTTTCTATTTATAACTTGAGATAGCTGAGAGAGTATCATCAAAAATTTTGTGATTTCCACTCCCATCAGGTTGGGAATCTCGTTGGGGAAATCATCATATTGTCTATCACATTGATTGTTTACCTGATTCCTCCTATTTCAGGCCATTGGCTAGAATAAAGTGAAAATTAGGGATGATTATTTTAAAACTATTAAACACATAAATGGTAATCCAATGACATTAAAGATATATATTAAAAATTACATGTATTTCCTTAACTTATTAATTTATAGGATTAAATTTATGTTATCCAAGATCTATTTCCTTACATATATTCTTATGGGTATTTTATTGTTCCCTTAACAATGGTTCATAATGAGTTTATGAATTTTCCAAAGCATATCCATGGGGTGTTTCAAACTAGGTGTGCATCATGGCCCATTTTATTGCACCAATTACAAGTTGAGTCTAGATCAATACGATGTTTTCAAATTTTACCCCTATGTTCATCTGTTCCAGAGCAAATCCACTTGTAGTATCTAGATAGGGATGTATTTTCTTGATAAACCACTTACTCAATACTTGTAAAGACCTTGACCCCAGTAACCCGAAGTCGATACCTTACATTATTACATTGGTATAGATATAAGACATGAATCCAAAATAATTGATTATTTTAGTAGTTTTGTAAACTAGATTACATACATGAACATTATATTTCAACTTGAAATGAAATACAACATAGAAACTCCATTGGAAACACCCATAAACTATTAGTTTATCCCTACAAGTCATTCATAATATACATCTTCACATCCTAGGGAAAAATAAAACAAAAGAAAGGGGTGAGATCAGATGCTTAGTAAGGGTATGTAATATATTATAAGCTAATATAAACAATAATTTATGGTTAATGGCTAAAAAACAAGCCATTAGAATATAAACTTGAGCATGATATGGAAAGAGAAAAATCTGAATAAATAATTCCATAAAAATAATCACATGAGATGAAGCTTGACCCTAGATATTCTACTAGTGGAATATTCACATGGATTATCAATTACTAATATCAAAATGAGGTAATGAATAATTCCAGACATTTGAAACATAGAATTGATGTCTCGACCAAGACATCTAAAAATAAATTATTAAGACCTTGGTTAAATCCATTTTTGTTTTGTCTCATGCGACCTACCAATGCATCGAGGGGCTATAGTGGGCCCCACACATCACCTAATAAGTCCAATTAATTTCTCATATTAATGGGTTTAAACATAAACAACATATACATATGAAATTTAAATAACTTTCCCTAATATGAAAACATAATCACTAACTATTCTGAGTAGTATAGTGAATGGTATCAAGATAGCATATCTACATTCAAACTGGTCATAAACAATTTAATAAAAAATGATGGAAGATAATAATAATATAAAAATATAAATAAATTATAAGATTCAACATATATTTTCAAATAGATTAAAATACTCTAATAAAATCACTGAGGAATTCTTGAGAGAAATTCCCTTTTTAACTTTGCAAAGAAGAGTTCTTTTGGAAAAATCATTTGTATTTGTCATAATTGTTTGTATAAAACCATAAATGAACAAATATGGTTTTTCATGAAAACATTAGTTATTTTAGAAGAAATAATGGTGTCTTAAAATATATTATGGATGTTACTTGAAAATGAGTAAGAAATCAAGAAGTTCCCTTTAATCGGGCTTGCGTGTCGGGAAGATTTGAGAAGGGAACCTTGTAAAACATGTATTTACCATAAAAGAAAGATGAAATGATCTAGATAAATTATTTTGGAACATATAAATATAATTTATAATAATTATATAAAAATAATGAATAATTACATTGGGGTAAAGAAGAAGAAATCATAACCTAAATGAAAATAGAGGTTCGGGAAGAAACCCTTACTTTATGTTTGAAAGCGTTATACACTTGTACTTAACACCCTGGATAATAAATTTAATTAATTCATTAATTAAGAACATTTTATAAATTTATTTTATTTGGTATAATTTTATTAAGTTCATTTATTTCCTTTTTAATGAGTTATAGGATTAAATTTCATCGTTTGGAACTGTTCGTTTCCTTGATTTTCACGATTAGTTCACTTGTATACATGTACAAAAGATCATGTCAAATGGGTATAGATATCCAGAATTGAAGTTATATGTTATTAATGAACATATATAATATTTAATTTCCTTATATATTATTTTTTCCATATATTAAAATTATTTATTAGATATAACTTTAATGATAATCATTTAGATTATTTTGGTGGTTTTTCATTCATCATGGACTAGTTTTCTCTTATTAATTAATATAATGTTATATACTGATTTTAGAACACTAAATGACTTATAATATGTATAATAAAGTTATTTTTAACCATAATTATGGTTTTATAACCATCCTTCAAGGAAGTAATGGAAAATGAAAATGCATTTCCTATGATGTCGGTAAATTGACACATCACGGGCGATGTTTCCATATATAGAATAAAAGAGAGAGGGAGAGAGAAAGGAGTTTGATGATGGATATTCCATTAACATGATAAAATTATAGTATATAAATTATACTGTAGTTATAATGTCTCTTTGGATACGAGAGGTTAGGAAATGATAATAAAATAAAAGAAATTGAAAAGAAAATAAAAGAAAAGAAAGGGGATTTTTACCACTTGAATTCTCCTCCTTGAGAACCTCCTTAAGTGGATTGGTTTTGATCTTTTTTTAATAAAATAGGCTCTTGGATGTGGTAAAAGGTATTGGTAATATTATTGGGTATAAATTTGATAAGTCTCAAAGCTTGGAAGCAGCTAGGAGAAGGAGTGGTGAGGGGTGGTATTTATAGTGGAGGAGAGGGGTGTTTTTTGAATATTTTATTCATTTGTTTATTATTTTGGCTCAAGACTATGAATTTTTTGAGAATTACTAACAAATATATTAAAATAATTAAGAATATTTTGATATTATGGGCTTATATCAGCCATAAATTACCTATGAATCAATAATTTATGTAGTTAACATTTATCGTAAATTATCACATTTTGATATTCACCAAAAATTCAAGTATTTTAGAAAAAATATTAAAAATTAACCCTAAAACTTTTTCTACAATTAGAATTCAAAAATTAACTCCATTCAAGAAAATAATTTTCTAAATATGAGAAATTTAACTTTTAATTAAAAACATAATTTACTCGAAAAATACAAATTTTAAAATTATAACAAATTTTATAACACTTTAAAAAATTAACTAAGGTCTCATAAAATTACCTTAAAATCATAAGCAAAAAATATTAATTTATGAATACATTTTATGAAAATAAAATTTCTTTTAAATCATTTTATTAATTATAAAATTTTAATTAAATATTTATGACTTATAAAACTACCAACACTTAATTAATAATTTTTAAAATAATCATTTACTTATACTATGATATAATTATATCATACCTTCATGTATAAGATGCTTAAATTTTATTTATAATTTCATTTGGGAGGTTACTATTCATTTGGCTGGTTTACTATTCATAAGAGTCATATTACTATTCCTAAGGTCAAGTTATTATTTCCTCGGTATAGGTTCCTTAGCTTCTAAAAATACCTCTTATTTAATTCATTCTTAATTTATAAAGTTTTTGTTGTGTTCTCTAAGTGATTTTTTTATTTATACTATATGAAATAATTATAAGAAGGAAAATTTAATTTATAGAATTTTGGGTTGTTACATTCTCCCCTCATACAAAAATTTCATCCTCAAAATTTATAGATTGTCACCTCATAAAAATATTTGGGTAGATCTTCATTATAAGTTCCTCAGGCTCCCATGTCGCCTCTTCAATTTTATAATTTTTCCAAATTACCTTTACCATCCGAGTCATCCAATTCCTCAACACCTATTCTTTATTGTCCAGAATCTGGGTAGGCTCTTCATAGTAAGATAAATCTAGTTCCAAATCTATTCTTGTCACGACCCGACCCTACCCGGCTCGAGCCGCAACTACCCCAAGCCTGCCTCCATAGGCCAGGGGCTAGAGACCAGCACTGAAGGCACAACAACTTGGGGAGGCCTTTGCCTAAGTACCTGTACACACACACGCAGCCCACTCAATGCATTAGTGCAGAGTAAAAGGAAATTCAAAGCACCAACTGCTATAAATAAACCACAAAGTGAATCAACCTCTAAACAGTACAAAGTAAAAGCTGAAGGTAAACTAAAAAGAAAAAGGGAAAAACACCCGCCCAACCAGAAAAGTTCCACAACCCAACAACAGGTGAAAAAAAGTAGACAGCTGGGAGAGTCCCATACCTAGAACCCAACTACGACCACCGCACGTGGTCCAAGATCCCTAACTCCTAAGATCTGCTAAAGTCATGACCAACCTGTCCATCGTCTGCAAGGGCACACCAAGTGTGGTAAAATCCCAAGCAGGTGTGAGTATAAAAATACTCAGTAGGATGACCTGAAGGCTCGAGGGAGCAACAAAGGAGGTACTGATGAGGTGAGTAGTAGATCAAATAGGGAAACGTAAAGGAGTACAATTGAAAGTACAGTAAAGAGTACAACTCAACCCAACAAGAGGAAGGAAGTAGACTCTTCCAAACACAAGGAGCTAGAAATGGTGAGAAGACGAACTTCCCATCGAGTCTTCACTACCTTTGGCAGGAGAGTAGACTCGTCCAACCATGAGAATCTAGACATGGAAAGAAAATGACATACCTCGCACATCTTCTCCTATCCTGGAAGAAGAGTAGCCAAAACCCAAGGAGTGGGTACTGGAACAAGGTATACATATATATATATGCTCTGTCATGAAACCCGAACAAGATCGTAAGGGGATCTCCGTCCTGTAGCTCAGCCCAAGAAAGTGATTAGCCAACAGTACTAGAAGTAAACGCCATCGATTCCAAGTATCCCGCATGTCTGCCCCAAATTGCAAGTCAAGGGGCTCAAATCACCGCACCTTTACACTATCCGCTTTGGGCGGCACTGACTCGCCCGCACGGTTTTAGGTTGTGTCACAAGGACACGTCTCAGTGGGGAAAGCGCCCCTCATACTTGAGAGTTCTAGGGGAATGTTAAACCACACCTCATCACTGCCCTGTAGTCGAGATGTCTCCTCATAGTCAACAGGAAACCCCCTACCCAGCCCCGCTGGAGGGTAATCCCTGGAAGTCGACGGGTTCCCACTGGAGGGAGACCCGGAAAAAGTCGACGGGTGCCACACTGGCCAGTCCCATAAAAGGGTAATCCGTTGGAGGGATACCCAGCTAAAGTCATCGACGAGTCCCAATGCCCAGTCCCATAAAGGGGTACTCCACTAGAGGGAGGCTCGGAACCGTCATCGGGGACCACTTCTCAGCCCAACTGAAGGTAAACCCGGTATCGGGGACCACTTCCCAGCCCCATTGGAGGTAAACCCGGAACCGCTCTGGCCATCCCTGCTGGATGGTACTGCTCGGTGAACACCGATGTACAGGCCATCCCTACTGGATGGTAGCTCACTGGCCATCCCTGCTGGATGGTACCCACTGGCCATCCCTGCTGGATGGTACCGCACCGTCCACCCATGTTGGATGGTAACTCACCGTCCAGCCCTGCTGGAAACAACCTCCTGGGTAGAGGATCGGTTCCCACGTAATGTGTTGGTCACACCAAATCCACAATAACTCTACCAGGGAACATGGAGCAACTCTGTCAGCTGAACCATCGAGAATAGAACCAGGGGAAAACCACTCAACCCTGCTGGTCGAAACCAACGAGAACAGAACCAGGGGGAAACTCAACCCTGCTGGTCAAACAAACGAGAACATAAGGACCCTCTACATCACAAGAGGTCAAGGGTACGCAAAGCAGAACATGGCATGCACATGGGTCCCACATGACGTGTGGCCCCAAGTCAACTCCAACCAAGCGCAAAAACGTTCTCAGGTACAAAAAACCACATGTACCTCCAAGCATTTCCGTATACTCCCAGAGTATACCACATTTCCATCCCAAAGGCTATCGTTCAAATGGCACCCAACGTCAACGCTAAGGGTGTAAACGTAACAACTCCAACTTTCCACCTCATCGGCCCAGGCACGGCTAACTATATCTCTTCAAACATTTACTTCACTCACACAGGAGTGCACGTGATCACACGCCAAGGGTTCTCTGCAAACACTACGGAAGGAACCACCACCGGTACACCTTTCATGCTTCCACATTTAAATGAGGTCTCGAATGAGGCTCCTCACATCCAAACGGTTCGTACCGTTGTAATCCTCACGGAAAAACATGTGAGATAGAATATTTACTCGCCTCCAATGAACATCCTACGTAAAAGTCGTTCAACACTGATTTACACCCGAACGGCGTCCCGTGATCCCAAGCCTCAGTCCCGAAAACAGTCGGGTGCATCGCACCATTGCGATCCCCTCGGAAAAGCACCTCAAAAGGACTACTCACTTGAGTGGAACGGATATCCAGAGAAAACGATGCATTTTTTCAAACCGCGCACGATCAGTTCTACATGGGACCTACACCCCGGTCCCAAAGCACTTCCAACGGATCACACCGTTGTGATCCTCACAAAAAAAGTACACAAGATTGACTATTCATTTGTCCAAAACGGACACCCGGTGATAAAGATTGAAATCATCGTCAACTCCCAAAACAGTCCTCATGGGGCCCACACCCTCGTGTAGAATTAAAGCGTGCGGATTACTCCATTGCAATGCCCTCAGAAAAATACCCAGAATTGACTTCTCGTACACCCTAAATGGACATCTGATGAAAAAGTTACAAAAAGTTGTGTGCAGCTCAAAAGACGGCATGTGGGGCCCACACCACAACTCCGGATTCAATGCCCGAAACCACACATTTAATATCCGCCTCAATTCCAGGGTCGTAACGCCACTGACGACGCTCAATTCGGACATCGGATGTGTCTGCGCCGTCCAAAACAAGAACCCCCGAGAAAAACGCTCGTCCACTTAACGTCGTGTCGCACCACCAAACCCCTCATCTTGGGAATTAAAAATCCCCGAGACCATCTCAAAATGTTCGCCTCATCGATACGGTCCTACAGTCGTAGATGGAGTGTCAAACGGATGCACCTTTTAGGAGATACGGCCCCCCGAATACAAGGGGGCCTAACCGGGCTGGTCCACCCCGGCCGGCCCACTCCAGACCACCGGCCCGCGGGTCCGGTCCAGTTCGCCGCAACCTGCTGGACGCGGCCCGCTTCCAAACCACCGGACCCACCTTGGGTCTAGTTTTTCAAATGGACCGGCCACCCTGGCTGGTCTCCCCTCCTCGCGCCGCGTTAAAGGAGACACGCAGCGCGTGGGTCTTGCTCCCCCGAGTCCACCGCCTCCACCGAAGACCCGTCACGCAGCCTGCTGCCGACCGCGCTCACCCGCCGTCACCCACAGCCGCCTGCGCCACATGACGCCGACCACCTTCGCTCGGACTCACCCGCACCGACCCACCGTGGAGCTGCCTTCTCCGCTCGATCGCGAGCCATGGCCGTGCCACCGCCGCTACCTCGGACCGCCGCTGCCTGGAAGGCTGGATCCTCTCCGGAAAACACCCTTAAACCTGTTGATCTTCGGCGGACGTTTGCGAGCTCCTCAGAACTCGGATTTACAAACCGAAATAGGCGATGGAAAGATCGGAAAAAGTACTACACATACATGGGATTTTCTCGATAATTCAACAGAGTTTCGATGCAATAATTCGAGCTCAAAGTAGATGCGGAAATTAAAAATGAAACTGCAACAATCCTACCTTAATGGGCGTTGCCCAATGCTTCACTGATGATCCGTCAGAGCTACCGTGCCTCACCGGATAGGTGGAGGAGAGGAGGAGTTCCTTCTTCCTTGGGAGGTTTTTCACCAGGGGAAAAACAAACAAGGGGGGAGAGAAGTGTTTAAATAAAAAACACTTAAACTCCCCGCCCGTAGGCCCCATACCCGAACCCTCAGCGAGGTCTAGGTTAAGCCTCCCCTAGGGTAAACACCACCTCCCGAGCACAACGTAGGTCTAAGAATTTTAATCCGAGGCCCCATCCAAAATTTATAAAACTTAACGTCCGAGGCTGCTAAATTACGAAAATGCCCATGGGGCCATTTTCCACAGAAGGCCCACGCCTGCGAAAGTTACACCCCTCCTAGGGTAAACGGCATGCTATGGACTCAATGGTGCCCTGATTTTTCCAATCCGAGATACCGTTTAAGAGACACATGAGTTTAACCTTTAAACGAATAAATTAATTATTTTAATTATTCGTTTAACGTTCCGTTAACAGGCGAGGGGTCCCAACGTCCCGCGTTGCTATGTTTTATGTCGTTACTAGGGTAAAAACCCCATTTCGGAACCATCCATACACTTATATTTCTGATCTGAAGCACCATTTTAGATTTATCCTATTTATTCAGTGTGTCTAGTGTGAACGCACTGAAAATTTTAATTTCGGCCACACCGGGTCTCGGAATCGCATGCTGTCTGAAGGTGCTACTCTGGAATAACATCAAGAATATTCCAAAGTCTTTTATAATAAAAAACGGGTTCTTAAATCATTCTATTATTCAAGATTTTAATCCCCGAAAAGAAAAAAAAGGGAACAACTCAGGGTACTAAGCCCACACCTGGCTCTCCCATACCCAGAAGAACTCTTGTACAGTCTCGCGTCACCACACACAGACCAAAGGATTTGATTTGTTCACATGAGGTCTGCCCTTGCTGATGATGTGCATAAGAGCAAACACACCTCTTCTCAGGTGAGCCACGCGGGAGATGCTATGCACCCAAACCAGCCTTTGGATTTAGGGCAAGGCGGTAGGGAGCCTCTCCATCCCTTCTCACAAACTCAAACAGTATGAATGACCTCGAGGGTAGCTCACCTCCCCGGTCACACCTCTACGTCACACGGCACAACTGGAATGACCATTTGGACCTGGGATGAAGCCCGATGATTCCCTCCTTCAGAATATCCATATGGTGAAACACCCAAGGATATCTAATCACGCAAGGTTTCACAGTTGATGTCTCATGACCCAGAATCTCTTACACGCTCAGAGAGCGAAGGATTCGACACCATCGACTAAAGAAAAGGTTCCACGCTTTCTATTCCACTAACACAGGGTTACACCGATGCCCCGCGTCACCCTGGTAACAACTCAAGCAAAGAGTAGGGAGAAAATTATTTCACACATAGAGTCTAACAATTCTACTGCAAAAAGTAGAAGAGCTATAGAGAGTACCTCTTATCACCTCATGCTCCTCAGGATCGTAGACATCCAAAGCTCGTGGCTGTCCGCGGTCCCAACTGTTAGCTCCCGGAGCCTAAAGTGGACCACCTGGTGGTGATGTAAAGACCCCGTAAGGTCGTCCTCTACTTCCATCTCCTCCCTCTCCTTTGCTAGAACCACCTCTCTGGGCACTACTCTGATCACGACACTACCTCTGCCGTGGTGGTGCACCTACTGCCTTCCCAATATTCTCAGTGTGCCTGGTCGAGCAGTCTCGTGCCAAGTGACCTCGACCATCGCAAGCATAACACCAACTCTCTCCGGGATGCACTGGTGTCCTCTGACGCCATTGTGGTGTATGACCATGTACCTGAGTCCGGTTATCGAAAAGCAACCTGCATCGAGGTTCTGCTTGCCGATGCCCGCTAGCTGCGGTAGACATCTCAGCTCCATCGTGCCTGCTGCCACCACCAACTGTAGAATGTGAAAGGAAGATTTCTATCACCAACACCTTCTCTAGCACCCCGACATAAGTGGGAATGCCCAAGGGTACTATGATAGCACGAATCTCTTGGCGGAGACCCTGCTCAAACTCTTGTGCTCAGAAGTTTCCTTCATAGACCAAGTCCAGGTAAAAGTGTGCACGGTCTGCGAAACTAGTCGCATACTCAGCCACCGTCATCCCTCCCTGCTGAAACTGCAGGAGCTCCTGAATCCGAACGGAGTGTAAGCATGAGGGGAAAAATCCTCACAAAACAAAAACTGAAAGTCGTCCCACGAAAGTGACGACTCTCCAAGAAACTAAGTCACCAGACTCCACCAATGCCAAGATACTCCGCGGAAAAAGGTTAGCGACCAAAGCCACCATAAGACCTGTCAGTGTCTGCACAAGCCTGAAAAGGAGAACCACTGTCCCAAGCCAAACCTCTGCTGCCTGATGGCCTGGCTCACCACTGAACCTCAGCGGTCTCTGACGCTAGAACCCACGGAGGACACTCAACCTGCGCTCAAACTTAGTCTGCTCTGCTGAAGCTGTCTGCTGCTCAACAGGTGGGGGTGCTGCTACCGGCCCACCCAGAGAAAGGGACTCGCATGATGGGTCCTAAACTGAGGCCTCATAGCTCATAGGGATTTCGTCACGAACCAAATCCGGTATCCTGGTTGGCTGTCTTCGTGGAGACATCCTAAATATTATCAAGGAGTGACGCGGTCAGATGAGCATATATGTATATATAACAGTAACAACAAGGGGAGATGACTCAAGAAGGACAGTCAAAGACTCAATCCTATGTGATGCAAAAACCAATTTTCCCTGCAATGAGTGTCTCAGCATGCCGAGTCGACAAGCAGGTTATCAGGGTCCTGGTAAATGGATACGTCGGTCGCCGCACCATCACTAGACTCCCTGGCCTGAGAGACACTCTCGAGACATGTTGACATTGTTGCCCTAGATCCCAACCAATTCCTTTTTAAGGACATTCAAACATCATCCCAAAGAACGAACCACCTCTGATACCACTTTGTCACGACCCGACCCGACCCGGCTCGAGCCGCAACTACCCCAAGCCCACCTCCATAGGCCAGGGGCTGGCGACCAACGCCGAAGGCATAATAACTCAGGGAGGCCTTTGACTAAGTACCTGTACACACACACGCAGCTCACTCCATGCAAAAGTGCATAGTAAAAGGAAATTCAAAGCACTAACTGCTATAAATAAACCACAAAGTGCATCGACCTCTAAACAGTACAAAGTAAAAGCTGAAGGTAAACTGAAAATAAAAAGGGAAAAATACGCGCCCAACTATAAAAGTGCCACAACCCGGCAACAGGTGAACAAAAGTAGATAGCTGGGAGAGTCCTACACTTGGAACTGGAATACGACCACCGCACACGGTCCAAGATTCCGAAACTCCAAAGCTTTGCTGAAGTCACGACCAACCTATTCATTGTCTGCAAGGGCACACCAAGTGCGGGCAAATCCCAAGAAGGGGTGAGTATAAAAATAATCATTAGGATTCCCTGAAGGCTCAAGGGAGCAAAAAAGGAGGTACTGAAGATGTGATCAGTAGATCGAATAGGGAAAAGTAAAGGAGTACAATCGAAAGTGCAGTAAAGAGTACAGATCAACCCAACAAGAGGAAGGAAGTAGACTATTCTAAACACAAGGATCTAGAAATGGTGAGAAGATGAACTTCCCGTCGAGTATTCACTACCTTTGGCAGGAGAGTAGACTCATCTAACCATGATAAGCTAGACATGGAAAGCACATGGCATACCCCACGTGTCTTCACCTCTCTTGGAAGGAGAGTAGCCAAAACCCAAGGAGTGGGTACTGGAACAAGGTATACATATATATATATATATTCTCTATCAAGAAACCCGAACAAGATCGTAAGGGGATCTCTGTCCCGTAGCTCAGCCCAAGAAAGTGAGTAGCCAACAGTCCCAGAAGTAAACACCATCGATGCCCAGCATCCCACATGTCTTCCCCAAACTGCAAGTCAAGGGGCTCAAATCACTGCACCTTGACACTATCCGCTTTGGGCGGCACTGACTCGCCCGCACGGTTTTAGGTCGCATCGCAAGGACGCGTCTCAGTGGGGAAAGCGCCACTCGTACTTGAGAGTTCTGGGGGAACGTCAAACCACACCTCGTCATTGCCCCGCAGTCGAGAGGTCTCCTCAGAGTCGACAGGCGACCCCCTACCCAGCCCCGCTGGAGGGTAATCCCTGGAAGTCGACGGGTTTCCACTAGAGGGAGACCCGGTAAAAGTCGACCGGTGCCACACTTCCCAGTCCCGTAAAAGGGTAATCCACTGGAGGGAGACCCGAATAAAGTCATCGATGGGTCCCAATGCCCATTCCCGTAAAAGGTTACTCCAATGAAGGGAGGCTCGGAACCGTCATTGGGGACCACTTCCCAACCCAGCTGGAGGTAAACCCGACATCAGGGACCACTTCCCAGCCCCACTAGAGGTAAACCCGGAACCGCTTTGGCCATCCCTGTTGGATGGTACTGCTCGGTGAACACCGCTGTACTGGTCATCCCTGCTGGATGGTAGCTCACTGGCCATCCCTACTGGATGGTACCCACTGGCCATCCCTACTAGATAGTACCGCACCAGCCACCCCTGCTGGATGGTACCTCACCAGCCAGCCCTACTGTAAACAACCTCCTAGGTAGAGGATCAGTGCCCGCGTAATGTGTTGGTCACACCAAATCCACAAGAACTCTACCAAGGAACACGAAGCAACTCTACTGGCCAAGCCATCGAGAACAGAACGAGGGGAAAACCACTCAACCCTGCTAGTTGAAACCAACGAGAATAGAACCAGGGGGAAACTCAACCCTGCTGGTCAAACAAACGAGAACAGAAGGACCCTCTATGTCGCGAGAGGAAAAGGGTATGCAAAGAAGAACACGGCACGCACATGGGGCCCACATGACGTGTGGCCCCAAGTAAACTCCAACCAAGCACACAAACATTCTCAGGTACAAACAACCACATGTACAGCATTCCCGTATACTCCCAGAGTATACCATGTTTCCAGCCCAAAGGCTATCGTGCACACCGCACCCAACGTCAACACGAAGGGAGTAAATGTAACAACTCCAAATTTCCACCTCATTGGCCCAAGCATGGCCAAATACATCTCTTAAAACATTTACTTCACTCACACGGGAGTGCACGCGATCACACGCCAAGTGTTATATGCAAACACTGCAGAAGGAACCACGACTGGTACACCTTTCATGCTTCCGCATTTAAATGAGGTCTTGAATGAGGCTCTTCACATCCAAACGGTTCGTACCGTTTTAATCCTCATGGAAAAACATTCGAGATAGACTATTTACTCTCCTCCAATGGACATCCGACGTAAAATTCGTTCAACACTGCTTTACGCCCGAACGACGTCCCGTGATCCCGAGCCTCGGTCCTGAAAACAGTCGGGTGCATCGCACCATTTTGATCCCCTCAGAAAAGAACATCAAAAAGACTACTCACTTGAGTGGAATGGATATCCGGAGAAAAAGATGAATTTCGTCAAACCGCGCATGAGAGGTTCTACATGGGACCCACACCCCGGTCCTGAAGCACTGCCAACGGATCACACCATTGCGATCTTCTTGAAAAAGTACACAAGATTAACTATTCATTTGTCCGAAATGGACACCTGGTGATAAAGATAAAAATCACCGCGAACTCCCAAAACAACCCTCATGGGGCCCGCACCCTCATGTAGAATTAAAGCGAGCGGATTGTGCCAGTGCAATTCCCTCGGAAAAACACCCAGAATCGACTGCTCGCACGCCCCGAACGGACATCCAATGAAAAAGTTACAAAAAGTTGTGTGCAGCTCGAAAGACAGTCCATGGGGCCCATGCCTCCACTCCAGCTTCAATACCCGAAACCACACTGGTAATCTCCGCCTCCAAGCCAGGGTCGCAACGCCACTAACGGTGCTCAATTCGGACATCGGATGTGTCTGCACCGTCCAAAACAAGAACCCCCGAGAAAAACGCTCGTCCACTTAATGTCGTGTCACACCACCGAACCCCTCGTCTCGAGAATTAAAAATCCCCAAGACCATCTCAAAATGTTCGCCTCGTCGATACGGTTCTACAGCCGTAGAGGGCGCGTCAAACAGACGTGCCGTTTAAGAGATACGGCCCCCCGAATGCAAGGGGGCCTAACCGGGCCGGTCCACCCCAGCCGGCCCACTCCAGACCACCGGCCCGTGGCCCAACCGCGGGTCCGGTCCAGTTTGCAGCGGCCCGCTGGCCGCGGTCCGCCTCCAAACCACCGGATGCACCTCGGGTTCGATTTTTCAAATGGACCGGCCCCCTGTCCGGTCACCCCTCTTCGCGACGCGTCAAAGGAGACCCGCAGCGCGCGGGTCTTGCTCCCCCGAGGTTGCCACCTCCACCGAAGACCCGTCGCGCCACCTGCCGCCGACCATGCTCGCCCGCCGTCGCCCGCAGCCGCCTGCGCCGCACAACCCCATCCACCTCCGCTCGGCCTCGCCCACGCCGACCCGTCGTAGAGCCACCTGCTTCGCTCGATCGCGAGCCCCGGCCGCCTCCGTTGAAGACCGTCCACGCCGCCGACTCGGGCCGCCACCGCTACCTCGGACCTCCACCACCCGGAAGGCCGGATCCTCACCGGAAAACACCCTTAAACCCGTTGATCTTCGGCGGATGTTTTCAAGCTCCTTGGAACTCGGATTTACAAACCGAAACTGGCGATGGAAAGCTTGGAAAAAGTACTACGCATACATGGGCTTTTCTCGATAATTCAACAGATTTTTGATGCAATAATTCAAGCTCAAAGTAGATGTGGAAATTAAAAATGAAACCGCAACGATCCTACCTTAATGGGCATTGCCCGACGCTTCATCGATGATCTGCCGGAGCTGTCGTGCCTTGTCGGAGTGGTGGAGGAGAGGAGAAGTTCCTTCTTCCTTGGGAGGTTTTGCGCCAGGGGAAAACAAACAAAAGGTGGGGAGAGAAGTGTTTAAATAGAAAACACTTAAACTCCTCACCCGTAGGCCTCGTACCCAAACCCTCAGTGAGGTCGAGGTTAGGCCTCCCATAGGGTAAACACCACCTACCGATCACAATGGTGGTCTCTGAATTTTAATCCGAGCCCCCATCCAAAAGTTATAAAACTTAACGTCTGAGGCCGCTAAATTATGAAAACGCCCCTGGGGCCATTTTCCACAGAAGGTCCGTGCCCACGAAAGTTACACCCCTACTAGGGTAAATGGCATGATCCGGACTCAACGGTGCCCTCGGTTTTCCAATCCGATCTATCGTTTAAGAGACACATGAGTTTAACCATTAAATGAATAAATTAATTATTTTAATTATCCATTTAACGTTCCGTTAACAGGCAAGGGGTCCCAACGTCCCACGCCGACATGTTTTATGTCATTCCTAGGGTAAACACCCCATTTTGGACCCATCCATACACTCATATTTCTGATATGAAGAACCGTTTAGGAGTTATCCCATTTATTTAGCATGTCTAGTGTGAACGCGCTGAAAAATTTAATTCCGACCATACCGGGGCTCGGAATTGCACGCCGTCTGAAGGTGCTGCTCTGGAATAACATCAAGAATATTTTAAAGTCTTGTATAGAAAAAACCGGGTTCTTAAAATTCTTTCATAAGTGAGTACATGAATTGGGTTTGGCATGTGCTTCCTTAACAAAGATATGTGGAACACATTGTGTAATTTAGAAAGGCTAGGCGGCATCACCAAATGATAATCCATAGCTTCAATCCTCTCTAGGATTTCAAAAGGACAAATGTACCTGGGGCTTAGTTTATCTTTCTTTCAAAATCTTATAACACCCTTCCATGGAGATACTTTCAAGAAAACATGATCTCCCGCTTGAAATTCCAAATACTTCATTCAATTATCGTCATAGATATTTTTTCTATTTGACTTACTTGGATATGGGTTTGAATAGTCTTTATCTTTTCTGTTTTTTCCTCTATAATATCTAGGCATACAAGTTTCCTTTCAATAACTTCATCCTAAAAAGTTGGTGTACGACATCTCTTTTCATAAAATGCTTCATATGGTGCCATTTGAATACTTGAATGGAAACTATTATTGTAGGAAAACTCTACCAAAGGTAAATACCGATCCCACATACCTTGAAAGTCAAGTTATCATGATATCTACATGTATTCTAGAGTTTGGATCATTCTTTCTAATTTCCCATCAGTTTGAGGGTGATAAGTTGTACTCAAATGAAGCTCGGTGTCTAAATATTTCTGAAGACTTTTCCAGAATTTCAATGTAAATTGTGGATCATGATTAGAAACAATTGAGATAGGTGCTCCATAAAGTCTTACAACTTCATTAATATAGAGTCATTCAAGGAGATTAAGTGGAAAATCCTCCCTTATAGAGAGTAAATGTGTGTATTTGGTAAGTCAATCCAAAATTACCCATATTGTGTCATTCTTTCTTAGAGTTTTGGGTAATATAATGACAAAATCCATAGTAATTTCATCCAATTTTAATATAGTAAGAGGTTTCATGAATCCTCTAGGATGTTTTATTTCAGCCTTCACCTATTTACCGACTAAATATCTTGATACATAATTAGAAATTTCCCACTTTATATTATCCCACTAGAAATGTTCCTTCAAATATCTAAACATCTTAGTGCTACCAGGGTGTATATATATATTTAAGCTATGATAATCATCCAATAATCCCCATTTTATCTTAGGTATAAAGGGAATATAAAGTTACTTCCCAAATTTCAGAATTTCATCCTCATACACGAAGTCTGTCAACTTCTGATCATTCACACCTTTAACTTCCCTTTGAAACTTTTCATCATCAGACTGAGAAGTTTTAATCCTTTCCAATAAAAATGGTTGGGAAACCAATTAGAAAAGTAATGATGTTTATCCTTCCTTGATAGTTCCTATATTCATCTTTTCTAGATCCATGTACACAGGATCCTTATCAATCCACATGTTTTTCATAATTCTGTGATCCTTCCTACTCAATTCATTTTATGCCTTATTCGCCTTCCCTAGGTGGTAGTGTATTGAAAAATCATAATCCTTGAGTAGCTCGAACCATCGTATTTGCCTCATGTTGAGTTCTTTCCATGAGAAGATATATTTCAAACTCTTGTGATCTATATATATCTCAAATCCTTCACAATAGAGATAGTTTCTCTATATTTTTAGAGAAAATATTATAGCTTCTAACTCAAGATCATGAGTTGGATAATTTTGTTCATGAGTTTTTAACTACATTGATGAATATGCAATAAATTTATTATTCTGCATAAGGACACAACCAAGTCCTTTCTTTTATACATCACTATAAATCACAAATCCACCATTTTCCATTGGTAGAGTCAAGATCGGTGCTTTCACTAGTCTTCTCTTAAATTATTCAAAACATTCTTCACATTCTTTTTCCCATGAGAACTTAACCCCTTTATGAGTAAGTTTAGTTAACAGGTTAGCTAATCAAGTAAAATTATGAATGAAACATTGATAGTAACCTGCTAAACCAATGAAACTACATACCTCAGTTATGTTCATTAGTGCAAGAAATTCCTGAACTACTTTTGTCTTTATAGGATCAACTAAGATTCCATCCTTAGAGACAACATGTCCAATAAAAGAAACAATTTGAAGCTATAATACACACTTTATAAACTTTCTATATAACTCTTTTCTTCTAAGAGTCTCTAGGACAACCCACAAGTGGTTCTCATAGTCCTCATAGATTTTTGAATATATCAAGATATCATTAATAAATACCGCAAAAAAATCATCAAGATATTCCTTGAATACTTTTTTCATTAGATCCATAAAAACAAAGGGTGTATTAGTCAGTCCAAATGGAATTACTATAAACTCATAATGTCCATACCTAGTTCAAAATGTTGTCTTTAGAATATCTTCCTTCTTCACATGCAATTGATGATATCCAGATTGAATTTCAATCTTTGAAAAATATTGATCTCTATTAATTTGATCAAATAAATCATCAATGGGAGGTAGAGGATACTTGTTCTTTATTATAATAGCATTGATTTCTCTATAGTTAAGGCACAGCCTCATGGATCTATCTTTCTTATTAACAAAGAGAATAGGTGCTCCCTATAGAGAAACACTTGGGTAAATAAACCCCCTATTACTCAACTCCTATAGTTGTTTCTTCCGCTCCACTAATTCCATAGTGTCCATTCTATAGGGATTCTTTGATATTGGCATTGTACTAGAAATTAAATCAATATAGAACTCAATTTTCCTCTTTGGAGTATGTCCAGTTAAATCCTCTAGAAATACATCAATATATTCTTGAACAATAGGTATATATTCAATTATAAGATTTATTTATTCATACATTGATTATGTTTTCTATTCCTCCCTAATAATTTCATTTAGAAGTGTTATGGGAGGTGGATCTAGATATGACTCATATGATGAGGTTTTTTCTCTAAAGATAAGGCATTTTGCATCTTCCTCACGAATCACAATCTCATTCTTTTTGTAATAGATTTTCACATCATATTTTGAAATATATTCCATAATGAGGATTATATAAAATTCAATCATATGTATGATTACAATTTCAATAACTAAATCACGTTTATGTGTTATAAAGGGGACTTACTGACACATCTTTGTTACAATGATACTTCCCTTAAGAGTTTTGACTGATAACTCCTTTATTAAATTAAAAGTGAAATGTATAATTTTCTTAGAAAACTAGGAAGATATAAAATAATGTGATGATCCAGAATCAAATAAAGCATTGGATAAGTTTGAAGAAATGATTAAGGTACCTGCTACCACATCATTAGGAACTTCAACCTCTGTAGTTGTGATCTCATAAGCTTGGCCTTTATCCCTTGGCATTTTTTGGGGAATTTTTGCTTGATTCTTAGGAAAATAATTTTCATAGTGTCCCATATCCATAAAATTTTATCATTGAACATTGTTATATTCTTTATTTCCCTTAAAATCATGGGATTGGTGGAATTTTTCTCCACACTTGTAACAGACTCCTCTTCCTTTTAAGTAGGAACTAGGGTGTTTCCTTCTATAAGTATTTCACATTGGAAGATTATATTTTTTATTCTTAACTTTATCCATTATTTCATATGCTTCCCTCTTCTTATCTTTTTTTCCCATAAATTCATAAGACTTAGATAATTATTTCTATTTATTAATAGCATATGAGATTATATCTTCGTATGATGAGAAATTTTGGGTGACCAGTTCCCTTTGGAATAATGGTATTAAACCATCAAATAATCGATCAATCTTTCTTCTTGGATTATGTATATAGTCCACAACATTCCTTTATAACCTTGTAAATTTGGATTCATACTTCGCAAAATTTTCATCCAGTTTTTATTTGAGACTCAATAATTACCTCACCATATCCACTCATTGTTCGTGAGGGAAATATTTTTCTAGGAAAATTTCCTTAAAATATTTCTATTCCATATTTGAAATTTCAACCTACTCCTTTGTGTTTTGAATCAATAACCACCATTAATAATAATCTCATGAGAGATAATAAACAACCATGACAACCTTCTCCCATTCATTACTTCCAAAAGTGAGAAATATCTTCGCTAAGGAACTTATTCACTACTCTACTAAAAATGGGTTTTTAGTCCCATTGAATAATGGAGGTTGTTGTCACATAAATCGGTCTAACACTGCTCCTCCATGTTGTGGATTAGGATTCTCCATACAGGTAAAGTTATTGTTCATAACCCGAGTCAGCTGTCCTAATATATTTATAAGTTGGTCAGCACTAGTCGCAGCTCCAGTAACAACATCATTATCTTGCATAAGAGGGAAATCCCAACATGTGATATGTGCGTTGATAAGGTTTTCATTCCTTCCACTAGGATCCATTTATAAATAATGGAATATGCTAAATTAGTTTATGAATCATAATAACAAGAAAAACACTCAACATAAATTGAAAAATTTATGTATAGCTAATCTCATAATCGTAAACATGGTTTCTTTGGGGACATATTTGATTTTAAATCCTTCATAATGGTTTATAAAGAAAATGTGAATTATCCTTCACATATCCCACATGATTTTCAAACTAGGTTCATAGTAAGGCCCATTATCGTGTACCAAGTTACCCTTAGTTAGGCCTGGGACACCTTTTCAGAGTTGTTTCCCATATATACATTTGTGCCAGAACCACGTCCACTTGTAGTATCCATACAGGGATGTATTGATAGGAAGACCCACATAATATCTACCTTAAAAAAATTATAATATGTTATTATATGTTTATCCTCAAATTATATCTTAGGGTTTTGTTCCCTAATCAATGTTTTCTAAATATATTTTCCAAGTTTTATACTAAACTTTCTCTAATACCAACTGTAAAGACCCCATCCCCAGTAACCCGAAGATGGTACCTTACTTTATTAAATTGGGACTCACCCGTCACTTACTAATTAAAAATAATTCCTCATATGGATGGGGTTAAAAATAAACAGCATATATATATGAAATGTAAATAACTTTCCTCAATCTGAAAACATAATCACTAATCATTCTGAGTAGTATGGTGAATGGTATCAAGATAGCATATCCACAGTCAAACTGATCATAAACCATTTAATAAAATATGGTAGATGATAATAATAAGATATAAATCTCAATAAATTATAATATTAAACATAGGTGTATAAATGTATTAAAATACTATAATAAAAACATTGAGAATTTATTGAGAGAAATACCCTTTTTACTTTGCAAATAAGGGTTCTTTTGGAAAAATCATTTGTATTTTTCATAATTTTTTTTATAAAACTAGAAATGAACAAATATATTTTTCCATGAAAAAATTAGTGATTTTATAAAAATAATGGTGTCTTAAAATAGATTATGGATGGTACTTGAAAATGGGTAATAAATTGAGAAGTTCCCTTTAATCAGGCTTGCATATCGGGAAGAATTGAGAAGGGAACCTTGTAAAACATGTATTCCTATAAAAGAAAGATGAACTGATCTAGATATAAGATTTTGGAACATATACATAGAATTTAGGATAATTATATAAAAAATAATTAAGAATTTCATTTGGTTAAATAGGAAGAAAGCATAACCAGAATAAAAATGAAGGTTTAGGAAGAAACTCTTACCTTATGTCTGAAAGCGTTATACACTTGTACTTAACATCTTGGAGAATCAAGTTAAATAAATTAATTAATTAATTAATAACCTTTTATATATGTATTTTATTTTTTATAATTTTATTAAGTTCATTTATGGCCTTTTTAATGAGTTTTAGGATTCAATTTCATCATTCAAAAGTGTTTGTTTCCTTGGTTTTCACAATTGGTTCACGTGTATACATGTAAGAAAGATCATGTGAAATGGGTATAGATATCCAGAATTGAAGTTATATGTTATTAATGAAAATAAATAATATTTAATGGTCTTATATATTATTTTGTTTCCAGATATGAGGATGATCCATTAGATAGAACATTAATGATAATCGTTTAGATTATTTTGGCGGTTTTTCAGTCGTCATGGACTAGTTTTGTTTTATTAATTAGTATCATGCATATATAATAGTTCTAGAATAATAAATGAATTATAATATTTATAATAAAAAAAAATTTAACCATAATTATGGTTTTATAACCAGACTTGAATGTGGTAATGGAAAATTAAAATGCATCGTCCATGATGTCGGTAAATTGACACATCACGGGCGATATTTTCATTTATAGAATAAGAGAGAGAGAAGTTTGAAGATGTATCTTCCATTAAAATGATATAATTTTATTATATAAATTATATTGGAGTTATCATGTATCCTTGTATAGGGGAGGTGATGGAAGGATAAAAAATTAAAAGAAATTGAAAAGAAAATAAAGAGTATTTTTACCTCTTGAATACTCCTCCTTGAGAACCTCCTTAAAAGGATTAGTTTTGGTATTTTTTTGAGACAAAAGACTCATGGAAGTGGGGGAGGGTCTTGGTAATAGTATTGGGCAGAAATTTGACAAGTTTCAAAGCTTTTAAGGTGTGAGGAGAAGGGGTAGTGAGGGTGGTATTTATAGTGGAGGAGATGGGAGTTTTTTTAATATTTTATTCATTTGTTTATTATTTTGGCTCAAGAATATGAATAGTTTGAGCATTATCACCAAATATATTAAAATAATGAATTATAGTTCTATATTATGGTCTTATATCATCCATACATCACCTATGACTCATTAATTCATATATTTAACATTTATCGTAAATTATCATATTTTACTATTCACCAAAAATTCAAGTATTTTAGAAAAATCCCAAAAATTCACCCTAACCATTTATAAACATATAGAATTCAAAAATATGCTCCATTTTATTAAAATAATTTTATAATATGAGAAATTTAATTTTTAATTAAAATCATCATTTACTTGAAAAATACAGATTTTAAAATTATAAATGGTCTTATAACACTGAAAAATTAACTGAGGTTTAGTAAAATTATATTAAAATAATAAGACAAAAAAATATTAATTTATGAATAAATTTTATGAAAATAAACTTTCTTTTAAATCATTTTATTAATTATAAAATTGTAATTAAATATTTATGACTTACAAAAATACCAAAACTTAATTAATAATTTTTAAAATATTCATTTACTTATACTATGATATAATTATAGCATAATTTCATTTATAAGATGACTAAATTTTATTTATATTTTCATTGGTGAGGTTACTATTCAATTGGACAGTTTACTATTCATAAGGGTCGTATTACTATTCCTAAGGTCAAGTTACTATTTCATCGGTATAGGTTCCTTAACTTCTATAAATACCTTTTATTTAATTCATTCTTCATTTATAAATTTTTTATTATGTTCTCTAAGTGATTTTATGTGATTTATACTATATTAAATAATTATAAGAAGGTAAATTTCATTAATATAATTCTGGGTCGTTACAATACTTACTAAAATCTAGGATGTTTTCTAATGCTTATTCTTATTCCTAAGCCTTTCTCTAGAGTTTTCTAATCATAATCCCAAAAATAACTAAACTTTTCCTTTGATACCAACTATAACAACCCTGGTCTTTATTACACTTTATTTTATGATTTATTACATAAGATTACATATAATAAAACTCGGAATATCGAGAAGTCTAGTGTCTTTGGGAATTAGGTGCATTACATGATAACTTAAAACAAGGAATACACTGACTTTATTGAAAACCTCCTTAGCATGTTCATAATATTCCTTCATACTTAAAACTGCATGGGATAACCTGGGGACATACATAAGGATGGGGTGAGCTATAAATCCCAATAAGGGAATAAACATGGCATAATATGAAGAAATTAATACATTTTTGACAATAGGAATATCAATGGGATATAAAAGGAGTGATAATTATAAACATGAATAATTAGGCATGATATATCATGATAACATAAAGGTGACATGGGAAATGTGGAAACAACTTAAAACACTACATCAAAAAAATAGGTTAATTCCAACCACCAAGACATCATGATAGAAAAAATCCCCATGGTGGATTAGGTTCACTCCCTAATCCCTTTCATGATGTCTCACGAGACTAAAACATTATTCAATGTATTGGAGTGCAATATAATTTGAGGCGCACCTATCACTTTCATTTCATTCTCATGCTTATGTGTACCACATAGATCATACAACATGGATTCATTAATCATCATATTTTATTCCATGATCAAGGAGTGTAATACATAAATTTAAGTCCCCAATCAAAGAATTATAAGTGAATAAAGGTTAACACCCTTGATAGGAAATGAGTACGGGTATTCACTACATAATTGTTTGGCAAGGAAAATCGTGGTGGAATTTCAACATCATAACACCATTACTTAAAGATTCCTAAAAATGGGTTGATGAGAGAGAAAGGGGTATCTAATAATTTTTAAATCAAATTGATAGTAATAGGGACATGGAGATACATATCCCAACATTAGGAAATTGGAAATAAAAGGCATAAGATAATGAAGAAACTTCAATAAAGAGGAGAAGGAGAGGATCCCTTACCCTGAGAGTGTGACTCCAAATACTTGGGAGGATCTTCTTAAGAGATTTGGGGCACCTTGGGAGGACTCTAGAGAAGGAATTAAATATTAATAACATTCTCTAAGTATTTTTAAGTAAAGAGAAATAGGATATTGGGTGGATTTATATAGAAAATGACTGGAGAATTCTTCATCATTTCTTAAACATAGGTTTTCAAATCTATATAATAAAATAACCAAAACCACAAACCTTACCATGTTTTATACTAAAGGGGAGTGGTTTTAATTATTTTATAAGGCCAAAGGACGAAATTAATAAAATAATACCCTTGATGATGTGGAAGTGAGTTATACTCTTAAATAAATGATTTTAAGAACTTAAAATATAGTAATGGTTTTGGAGGATTCATAAAGACTTTATAAAATTAATCAAATAAACATAAAATCAAATTATTTTAAAGGTAAAACATATATTTGGTTATGGATACCATTTATAGTATTTATTACACCACTTTTGGGTCATTATGATATCATAATACACACCATATATTTATACAATATTTAATTTTTACCTGAAAATTCAATTGTCTCAGAAAATTATGAAAAATTTACCATTGGATAATTTTGATGTTCTGATTTCAAAAATAATATTCATTTTATCAAAATAATTTTCTAAATATTTATTTTTTTACTTTTAAAATAAAAATCAATATTATTGAGAAATGCTAGTTTTTTTACAATAATAGTTTTTGAACCCTTATAAAAATTACATTTGACTTAATAAAAATAATATGATTATTTATATTTAATAAAAATTAACTAATAATAATATTTTAATAAAATATTATCTATTTAAAAAATCAATTAATTCATTAAAATAAAAAACTTAATTGAATTTTTATATTAAAAATATAATTTGTGCTTTATTCTATAAAAATAAAAATCATCTATAAAGTAGAAGTAAATATAACCATTATTCTATTGAAAATAATATACATATTTATACTATTAGGTTCTTGATACATGTCCCTTTAATACACCTGTAAACTCTCTAAGGGTAAGGTGCACGGTAGTGAGACTTAATGGGGTGGTTCGGCGTACATGGTTTGGGTTGTGATCTCGATGAGATTGAACTTCTCTCGTAAACGGTTTTTCTCCTGATTAAGTTGTAGATATCAGCTTGGGCTTGGTCATGGTAAAATCCTATTGCTTTTATTTCCCTCAGAACACTACTACAAAACCGATGTTTAACAGCACTAGTATTTATCAACACTATAAAAAAAGCGCTGATAAATGGAATCTTTATCGGCGCTAAAGAAAGCACTGATAAATTTAACCTTTTATCAGTGCTGATAAATTAAACCTCTATTGGCACTTTATTTTTAGAACTGATAAATGGAACCCTTTATCGGCACTTTTTTGTTAGCGCTGATAAAGGGTACCCTTTTTTAGTTCTTTTTTTTTTGCGCTGATAAAGATATATTTTATGAGCGCTTTTTAAGTACTGATAAAGGTCTGAATAAATAAAATAAAATAATGAAATAAATAAAAAATAAAAAATGAGTTTATTAAAAAAATATTATTAATATTATTAATTTAATTATTGGTAAAAACAAATAAATTGATTATAAATTATTAAATATTAAACATTTTATTAATTATATAATTATGATAATTAATGTTAATAAATTGTATATATTAAATATATAGATATATATTAATGTATATAAATATGATTTATATATTACAATATATATATATATATATGTGTGTGTTTTACATTAAATAGTCATATATTTAGTGAATAATGGTTTATAATTAAAAATTAATATGAATTAAAAATACTGACTAATTATATAGTGTAATGGACATATAATTGATTTTTACATTTGATTTTTCAATTTAACATAGATCAAATGTGTGTTATATTGATTTCAAATATATGTAATTAATGAATTTTTATATACAACGCACAGACACAAAAATTATCCATTTTTTTAATACTGTTAAAGTGTACTTATTTTTAATTTATTCAATTTCAATCATTTTTAACATATATGCATATGCATGCACTTAAAATTAGATATAAATATTATTTTTTTAAAATATTTATATCATTAAAAATAAATAATTACATAATTATAATAAATATATTTACAAAGGAATATATTTACTATATTTATATTTATATTTATTTATTAAGTATATATATTTACAATTTTCTTATTTATAATTATAATTATAAACCCTTTATCAGTGCTTAATCAATAAGTGTTGATAAAGGTAGGTCTTTATCATTGCTTTTTCGCACTGATAAAAGTGTCCCGATCTATTTAAAAAAACCTAACCATTTTCAAACCTATCACAATATCATAAGCTTTCTACAGAATCCACTCATTGTCGGTGCTCCCCCTCGATTAATCGAAGCTCGAATCACACCACTCGACTACCTCTAGTTGCTCGAACATCGTCGGACATTTGGTGTTCGGTTGTAGTTAGGGTTTCTGAATTGAATTTTCTTCAACCTAGTGAGGCAGGCCTTGTGATTTTCTTAGTGTATTTTTCATTTCATTTTTTATTTTTTGTTCGACGATGTCATGAGTTATTTATGGTTCTATCCTTGTATACTATTTTTCTTTTAGATTATAAATAGAACAATTTGTTTATGATATGTTTTTTGATTGACTACCAATTTGGATATCCTGTTTTGGTCTTTTTTTAAAAAATTGAATCAATTTTCTTTGCCATCTTCATATGTACCCCATATTTCTCTACAAGCTTAATTCCTAGTTTTTAATTTATATTGATCATTGGTTGATAATATTTTCAATTATTCCATATCTATTTTTATATATAAATCTTGGTCATTGATCCCTATTCAAGATTTCATATTCTTTTTAATACTAAAGGTATTATAATTACAGTTCTATTGTGATTTAATATGTTCCATGTTCATTCCATGGATATTTTAGGTATGGTTACCCAACACATAATCTATAACATGCTTGTTTTGGTAATTTTTGAAAAAAAGGTTGTTTGTTAAGAATGGTTTAAATTTTCATGTTACCTTTATAGAACCATAAATAAAAATCCTTTCATTATAAATATAAAATAAACAATTAATTATGTTTTCATAAAAATACATGATATCATTTTATATCATCATTCATGTTGGTGGTTAAATTGAACCAAAAAAATAACATATAATAATCAATAGATGAGAATTAATATGAAGTTAATTTTATTGTAATATATTTATTATAGGATTATAATTATTTAATTTTGATTTTATTAAAGTGGTAAATTAGTATTATGATCAGGTAGTTGAAGAAGCTAAATGGAAAAAAATATAAGAAATTTTTAATTACATAAATGAAATCATATCTTATATTGAAATATTTCTTCATATTGAATAATTTAGGACATTTTATTGAGACTAGGACCCCTAAAAAGTGTAATGGGTGAAAATTATAAATATTATTTGTAGCTTATATCGAGGGATCATAATTTTAGTTGTTATTCTGAAAGGGTGGTGGAGGGGTTCCTATATAATTGAGAAGGAGTTTCATTTTCTCAAATACCCATTCCTTAATGTGTGATAAATAAAAATATACATCTCATGTGGATCCAATGTGAAGAAATAATATATATGTTTTTTTCATTACCTATAAATATTAAGGGTGGGTATGCATCATGGAAAATGAAATGATGATGATTTATCTATAACTTTCACCTTTAAATGAATTCATAGGATAACACCTACCATAGTGGAGTAATTCTTTTATTAAATCCAATTACCTATTTTCTTCAACATACTGAAATTCTTTGAAATAATCAAATGTTTATTTTCCCTTATTATAATTTTTTATAACTTTCGCCTTTGATAATGAATATCTTATGTGTATTTATTTATATATTGTACAAAATTAATCTTTTATGAACCCAATAGGATGGATATGAATTGAAAATGGATGCATGATAATTTTTTGATAAACGAGTATGAATATTGTGTTAAAGAGTTCATCATGTTTGCAAGAGATCATGCGGACGACCCTTCTAAAATTCTCTATCCGTGTTTACATTGTTGTTATTAAAGAAAAATTAGTCTGAAATAGTTGGAAGAAAATTTTATTTTTCACGGAATAGATCAATGCTATAAATGTTGGACTAAACATTGGGAAAAACTAAATGTGAACACTGATTGGGATGATATTGTGGTTTATGAATCATTTGATATGAATAACTTTGTAAATGGTGATGGAGATCGCATGGAATAAATAAAAATGGAAATTGAAGATGACCTTTGTGATTGTCCAAAGTTGTTTGATGAGTTAAATAGTTGTTCCAAGATACCATTGTATACCGTTTGTACTGAATACACAACATTATCAGCTATATTGAAGTTATATAATTTGAAAGGTGGCAGTAGATGGAGTGAAACCAGTTGGTCTCTAGATGATATGCTACCAGAAGAAAATGAACTACCATGCCTAATATATGATGCTAAAAAAATGTTACGTTCAATGGGCATGATCTCTAAAAAATAAATTCTTTTCTAAATGATTGCATATTTTTCCTCAAGGACCATGAATCACTCATAAAATTCCTTAAGTGTGGTGTGGATCGATACAAGAAAAATGAATCAATTCCTTCAAAATTTGTTTCGGACTTTCCTATCATTCCACAGTTTAGAAGAATATATGGATATCAGGAAACCATGAGACAATTAACATAGAATGCAGAAACAAGAATTAAATATGGGAACCTACGTCATCTAGTAGATTCTCCTCAATGGAAGAAAGTTTATTATGATTTTCCTAAATTTTGAAATAAGTAGAGAAACTTGAATCCTTTGTTATCTTCAGATGGAATAAATACTTTTTCCATACAGATTAGTACTCATAATACATGGTCCAGCATGTTGGTAAAGTATAACTTGTCGCCATGGTTATGTATGAAGTGAAAATAAATTATGTTTTCTCTGCTTATATCTAGATCAAAGAAGCTCGGTAATGATATTGATATTGATTTGGATCCATTGATTGAAGATCTAAAATTTATGTTTAATACAGGTGTTATAATGTATGATGCTCATATAAGTGAAGAATTCACATTGAGGTCCATGTTGTATGTAATAATAAATGAATTACTCACTTATGGAAATTTATCATGATATAGTATTAAAGGAATGTTGGGGTGTCTCATTTATTAAAAATTCACATAATCAGTTCGGTTGAAACATTACTTGAAGAATATGTTTTTAGGACATCAGAAATTTTTACCTCAACAACATAAATACTGATCCTGGATGACAACATTCAATAGGAATATCAAATAAGGTAAAACACCATCTCCAGTAATGGGCAATCAACTATACAATAAATTAAAAAATATTGACACTGTTTTTGGTAAACCATTTTTGAAAATTCTTAAAAAATCAGGTTGGAATAAGCGATCAATTTTATTTGAATTACCGTATTAAAATTGTTTGTATGTCAGACATTTTCTTGATGTCATGCAAGTAGAAAAAATGTATTTGATAGTGTTATTGGAACATTAATAAATGCTTCTATAAAAACAAAATATGGCATCAAGGATAGGTTGTACTTGATTGAAATGGGGATAAGGGAAGAGTTGGCACCGGTGAAGGGTAAAAGGCAGACTTTTCTTCCTCCAGTAGCTTACACTCTATTCATACAAGAAAAATTGAAAATTTTCCTTTTCCTTAATATTATAAAAGTTCTACAAGGGTATTCATCAAATATCAAGAATGTCATGTCAATGAAAAATTTTATGTTATAAGGACTAAAATCACACAATTTTCATGTTTTGATGCAAGATTTAATGCTTGTTTCTTTCCATTACCTTCTGCCTCAAAATATACGACATAAATTAACCATACTCTGCATCTTTTTCAAATCCATATGCATTAAATTTTTATACCCACAGAAGTTTCCCATCATGAATAAAGAGATTACAGTTATATTATGTGAATTAGAGATGTTCTCTCTGCTATCATTCTTTGATATAAGGGTCCACCTGATGGTTCACTTGGTTAGAGAGGTTTCAATATGTGGTCTTATCCATTACAGATGGATGTACCTCATTGAATGGTATATGAAGATTTTGAAAGGGTACATAAAAAATCAAAGTCATCCAAAAGGTTGTATTGTAGAACAATATATTATTTAAGAATCTATTGAATTCTTTACTGATTACCAATCATATGTTGAAAGCATCAGTCTCCCAAATTCTCATCACAGTGAACGCTTTCTGGGTGAAGGGATTTCCAGAAGAGATGTTGTTATAATTACCTTGACAGAGCGGGAGAAAGCATGCCTTTATATATTACATAATAGTGATGATGTTGATCCATACATTGAACCCCATAAATAAATTCTTAGATATTTGAATTCATAAAAGGATAAAGTATGGATATCAAATACACATAATCAATAGTTTATAGGATGGTTTAGAGATCAAATTTATAAGGAGTTATCTAAAAATCCAAATCAATTGCTGAACAACTTCAATGGCTAGCCAGAGGACCAAATGAAAATGTAAAGATCCAACCCCAGTTTCCCAGAGTTGGTGCCTTATTACATTATATTTTCATGATTACATGAAATTCGTATCCCGGAGTAAGGAATAGTTTAGTAGATTTGTAAATCCAGATACATATATAAGTTCAACATTACAACTTGAAATGAAAAACAACATAAAATTTCCATTGGAAACATCCACCACTCTAAGATTATCCATACAAGTCAATCATAAAATACCTCTTCATGTCCTGAGAAAAATGAAACATAAGAATGGGTGAGCTCAGATGCTGAGTAAGGGAAAACAATATAGCCAAAGATATCATGAACATAAACATTAGTCATGGTGAATATTTGAAAACACATGCCTTTAAAAATAATAAGCAAGAACACATTATGGCAGGAATATGAGCTGAGTAAACATTTCCATAGTAAAACATAATCATGGGTATTCTACTAGTCGAATAACTACATGAACTATCAATTTATAGCTTCATAATGAGGGAAATGCATATGCCAGACATTCTGAAACATACCTTCAAGGTCTCAGCTAAGACATCTAAAAATTATTAGGGACTCAGCCAAAACCATATCTCAAAATGGGCAAGACCTCGGCCAAGTCCATATCTATTTTGTATCATGAGACCTACCGATGCATAGAAGAGATATAGTGGGCCCCACCCATCACTTACTAAGTCCAATGCATTCTTCATATAAAAGGGGTGAACATAATCAGCATATAAATTCATATTGAAACTAACATATGAAATGTAAATAACTTTCCCCAATAATTAAACATAAACACTAACCATTCAGAGTAATATGGTGAATGGTATCAGATAGCACATCCATAGTCAAACTAATCATAAATCCTTCAAAAACATATTATATATTATATAATAACAGATAAACCTAAATGAAGTATGATATTCAGTAAAGGATGTTGACATATATGAATATATTTTTAAATGAGACCATTGACAAACTCTTCAGAAAATAATCCTTGAACATTACAAAGTGTCTCATACCACCTTAAAACAATCGAATAATAATCCATTAGAATATCATGAGAATAAGAAGACTATTTATATGATATACCAAAGGTTATTACATACACTAAATGCATGGAATAAGTGGTGATCAAGGAATATATCTCCTAAAAGTTAAACTGAGATGAGAAAATTCCTTTCTTACTTTAGAAAGAAGTGTTCTTTTGGAAAATCATTTATATTTGTATTGAAATCATATTGTAAACATGTATATCCCAGAAAATAATAGTTAAGGAAATTTAAATTATATTTTATTCATAAATGATGTCCCACTAAAGTTAAATCCTGTAAACCGATTCTTTAATAAGCCTTATAAATAAATCATTTTAGTGCGGTTTAAGAAAAATATTAAAGAGATTTTAAAGAGGAAAGGAATGTTTGTTTTCATAAAACCATAAATTAACCAAGATATTTTTTAATTATAAAATTTATTATTTTATAAATATACTGATTACTTAAAACATATTATAGAGTGTACTTCAATACAGGTAATAATTCAAGAAGTTCCCTTGAAACGAGCTTGTATTTCGGGAAGAATTTTTGAAAGATCATTTTAAATCATTTAACTCCCCATAAAATAAATAAGTGTTATGGTCGGTACACATATATAAAACATTCACAAAGAATTTATGATGAGTACATAAGAATAAATAATAATTTCATTGAGGTAAGTAGAGGATAATAGTAACCCGAATGAAAATGGAGGTTCGGCTAGAAAATCCTTACCGCTTTGTAATCAATTGAATTATATGCCTCAAAATTAAAAATAATAAAATTATATATTTAATACCATGAAAATAAATAGATTAATTATATGATACATCAATGGAAATTATAAATGCACCATACACAAGAAATAGTGATGAATAAGGAGTATCTCACAAAAATGGAAGTGAGATGAGGAAACCCTTACCTTAAGTCCGAAGGTGTTCCTCACTTAATCTTAATGACCTGAATAATCAAATTTAGGTTCATAAATTAATGATTCCAAAAAAATCCTCTACATTTAATTGATTTAGTATAACCTTTTTAGGTTCATTCATGGAATTTTTATGGGTTAAGAGATTCAATTTCATTGTTTGGGAGCGTTTTCTTCCTTGGTTTTCATGATTGGTTTACTTATATTCATGTACGAATAAACATGTAGAATGAGAATGGTTGTACAGAATTGAAGATATATATTATTAGTGAACATCCAAAGGATTACATAGTTATAAAATTAATTTGGTTATTTGGAGTGAAGATGAATCATTATATAAAACTTTAATGATAATTGTTTGGGTTATTTGGCGATTTTTTATCACAACAAACTAATTTTGATCTATAAATTAATACCATTTAGATTAAAAAACCTTACATAGGATATATTACCTATATAATAATCTATTTCAACCATAAAAAGGTTTCATTGCTAGAATTGAAGACATTAATAGAAATTGAAAACCCGTCATCCTTGAATGTGATAAATTAGCACATCTCGGATAGTGTTTTCATTTCTAGTATAAAAGAAGGGGAAATGAGAGATGATAATGAATTATTACATTATAATAACAAAATTATAGTAAATTTAAGGTACTATATTTATAATAACATATGGATGAGTATATGTGAATAAAGAAATAAAAAAAGAAAGGAACTCGAAATAAAAGAAATGAGAAGAGGAATTTACCTCTTGAAGTTATCTTCCTTGAGAGCCTCTTTAGGGTAGAAGTTTTGGTCTTTTTATGTCACCAAGGGATGTTGTATTTGGGGTAAGAAATTTGATTAGAATTTAGACAATGAACAAGGCTTGAGAGGAGTGAAGAGAAGAGGAAGTGAGGGGGGTTTATAGTGGAGGAGATGAGTGATTTTTGAATATTTTATTCATTATTTTATTATTTTGATCAAGATAAGAAATAGTGTTGATTATTATGACCAAAAATAGTAATAAGTGCATGTGAGTTCAAAATAATGTCCATTCACATCATCCATGACTCAACCATGACGCAGAAATTCACTAAATTAGCATTTTTTGTAAATTATCAAATTTCACTATTCACCAAAAATTCGAGTATTTCAGAAAAATCCCAAAAATTCACCCTAAATATTTTTTGAAGTGTATAATTAAAAAATGGACTCCATTTTATCAACATAATTTTCTAAATAATATAAATTTAATTTTTAAATAAAATCATTATTTACTAGAAAAATACGGATTTAAATTTAAAACTGATTTTATAATACTTTCAAAAATTAAATAAGGTCTGATTAAATTATCCTAAAATTATAGGATAAAAAAATATTTATTTAGGAATATATTTTATGAAAATTAATTTATTAATTTAAAATTGTAATTAAATATTTATTACTCATAAAAATATCAACACTTAATTATTAATTTCTAAAATACTCTATTTCATTTATAAGGTGTCAAAATTTTATTTATGCTTTCATGGGTGTGGTTACTATTCATAAGGGTCATATTACTATTCATAAGGGTACGCTACTATTCATAAGGGTCAAGTTACTATTCACCAAAAATGTAAGTTGATCTTATCGGACTCTAAATATCTTACTGAACGCAACCATGTATGTCAGTTTTTCGAAATTCAAATTACAGAGGTGGTAAAATTATGTTTACTGGCTAGGTTATATCAAAGTGTTGTTTGTAGAGATTCAGTGTTTTATACATTTAATATTAAATTTATTTTCAAAATCTTGGGGTGTTACAGCAAATATTATATCTTACACTGGTTTTGTAATCAATGGTTATATGTTCTATACAAAAGAACATGATGACTTATGTATGATGAAAAATAGTGGTGTTACAATTGTGGATAAAGTGATGCACATATCTGGTTCCAAGGATAGAAATCCAATTTATGCAAATATGTCATATTTTGGCATTATTGAATAGATATACCAGTTGGAATATACAACATTTCAAGTGTCGCTTTTCCGTTGCAAATGGGTTGACAATATCAATGGAGTGAAAGTTGATGAAATGGGCTTTGTGAAGGTGAATTTCAATGTGGAAGGAGGAAAAGATGAGTCATTTATAATGGAATCACAAGTAGTGCAAGTATTTTATGTCTCTAATCCAAGAAACAAGATTTGGTCGATTGTCCTGTTGGTGGCTAAAACAAATGTCGAGTCAAATGAAATTTCAATCGAGGATGGACCTTTCATTAGTACATCACAATCATTTCATTTTGGTCCCAATGTAGAAAATGTATTTTACGTTAGAGGGGACTACAAAGAGAGGATTTGGATTTTTGATAGAGGAACCAAATCCTTGAAACCTTAAAAAAAGATAGTTCAATGAGAAGGTAAAATTGTTTTTTAATATATTATGTTTTTCCTCATAATATGATATGTTCTCTACTGAACAAACATAATCTAAATTAAATGTTTGAATACTCATGAAGAAAATGTCTTCTACACATGATGATGTTACCGATCCCTTGGAAGAACAAACTACATTGAAGGAAACCCTTTGGAAAGATGTAACGGTAATGTTATAATATACTTTCTCTATTTTACTGAGAAAATATATAATGAAAAGTTTATTTAATTTTCATTATTCCTTATAAAGTTAATTTATTTTAGAAAATTTATGTCAATGTGTTGTACCTTTTCAAGAATAGAAACAATGTTGTCTCTACTCAATCACAGAGGTAATCTTGATGTTTGCACAGTAAAATCATTGTCTATAGAATTAATGTATTGTTTCATATTTATGTTTAATTTATTTATTTTTAGTATTACTCACATAATAATTGTTTTATTATAAATTTTGATTATTTTGTTTTGTTTATGATTTTTTTCCATATTTTATGCCTTTATGTACCAAAACTTACACATACTTCTTCTCACTCAAAACCTTTCCACGCCTACAGTGTTGCATTTATCACTTTCTTTCAAGTTCTCTCCACTGCCTTTACAGGAAGAGAAATGATACTAACTCTACTCAATTACAGAGGTAATATTGATGTTTTCACAGTAAAACAATTTTCCATATAATTAAAGTATTGTTTCATATTTATGCTTAATTCATTTCTTTTTAGTATTACTCAAATAATAATTGTTTTCTTATACAGGTGGATTATTTTGTTCGAGTTGGGGTGGTATGCCCATATTTTATGCCTTTTAGTACTAAAATTCCCAATAATTATTCTCCCTTAAAACCCTTTCACCCCTAAAGTGTTGATTTTATAACTTTCTTTCAAGTTCTCTCTACTTCCTTTGCATGAAGAGCAATAATGCTGCCTTTGCTCAATTACAAAGAAAATCCTGATGTTTGCACAGTAAAATCATTGTCCATAAAATTAATGTATTGTTTCATATTTATGTTTAATTTATTTCCTTTTAGTATTACTCACATAATAATTGTTTTCTTATACATGTGGATTCTTTTCTTTGAGTTTGGGTGATTTGTCCATCTTTCATGCCTTTCTGCACCAAAAATTCTACAGACTTATTCTCCCTCAAAACCTTTCACCCCTACAGTGTTGACATTTATCATTTTCCATAAAGTTCCCTCCAATTATAAATCACATAAGTAATTTTTATATTTGCACAGTAAAATAATTTTCCATAGAATTAATGTATCATTTCATATATGTTTTTAATTTATTTCTTTTTAGTATTACTCATAATAATTGTTTTCTTATACATATGGATTCTTTTTTTTTGAGTTGATGTGGTTCGTTTGAAGCTTCTCATTAAATGTTGGGATTTCGACAAATAAATTCAATGTAAATCATGGTAACATTAATAGTTAGGATTTTTTGAGACTTTGGGACGTGTAGGAATCAACCACACCTCAATCTGACACATGATGTGACCAGTATGACTCCAAGTACTTATTTCTATTTAAAATTGACATTAATTTTATTAAAAAAGTAAACTAACATAATCAAAACCAAGAAAAAATATTCAAATTTTTTTGATAATTTAATACAATGATCCATAAGTCATTTGTGACATATAAGAATTAGTTGTACCTCAATCTGATACACAATGTGCCCGATATGACTCAATGTGTCCATTATCAATTTAAAATAGACATTTGAATTTAAAAAGTTTCACTCAATGAAAAACAAGAAAAAATTCTCTTATTTTCTTGATAATTTAGGGAATATATTCATAAATCATTTGTGACATGTAGGAATCAGTCTCACATCAAACTGATACGCAATGTGATCTGTATGAGTCAAAGTACATGTTTCAAGTTTAAAATGACATTTTAGTAAAAAAGAAAAGTGACGTACACATTCAAATTGTTTTGATACTTCAGTAAAATAATCCATAAGTGATATGGAATATATATGAATCATACTCACCTTAATCCAATGCACAGTGTGACCGGTATGACTCTAAGTGCGTCTGTATTTAAAATTGACATCAGTTTTAGTAAAAAACAAACTGACCTACTCAAAACCAAAAAAGCACATTCATATTGTTTTGATACTTTATAAAAATGATATATAAGTTATTTAATATATTCATGAATCATCCTCCCCTCAATATGACACTTGTTGTGACCGGAATGACTCCAAGTGCGTGTTTTTATTTAAAATTGACATCAATTTTAGTAAAAAGGCCAACTAACCTACTCAAAACTGATAAAATATACTCAAATCATTTAAATAATTTAGTAAAATGATCCATAAGTTATTTTTTATGTTTATTAATCATACACACTTCAATTTGATACACATTGTTATCGGTATGAGTAAAGTGTGTGTTTCAATTTTAAAATGACATTTTAGTAAAAAAAGACAAGTGATGTACTCAAAACCGATAAAACACATTAATATTGTTTTGATAGTTTAGGAAAATGATACATAATTTATTTGGGATGTGTAGTAATCATCCGTACCTCAATCCAATTCATGGTGTGACCAGTATGACTCAAAGTGCATATTTTTATTTAAAATTGTCATCAATTTTAGTAAAATGGACAACTGTCCTACTCAAAACCGAGAAAACACATTCATATTGATTTGATACTTTATGAAAATGATACATAAGCCATTTTGGACATGTAATAATTAGTCTCACCTCAATATGATATACTATATGCCCGGTATGATTCAAAGTGTCTGTGATCAGTTTAAAATCGATATTTTAGTTCAAAAAGTGTCACTCATTGAAAACCGATCAAACATGCTCAAATTTTCTTAATAATTTAGGAAAAATATTCATAATTCACTTGTGATGTGTATGAATCTATTTCTTGTAAAACCAATACATGATGTGATCAAAACGAGTCAAAAGTGTGTGTTTACAATTTAAAATGACATTTTAGTAAAAAAGACAAGTGACTTACTCAAAACAGAGAAAACACATTCATATTGTTTTGATACTTTAGTAAAATGATTCATAAGTTATTTGGGATGTGTAGGAATCAGCCGAACCTCAATCTAATGCACAGTGTGACCGGTATGACTGAAAGTGCATCTTTTTATTTAAAATTATCATCAATTTTAGTAAAATGGACAACTGTCCTACTCAAAACTGAGAAAAAACATTCATATTGTTTTTATACTTTATAAAAATTATCTATAAGTCATTTTTTATGCATAGGAATCATTTTCACTGCAATACAATACATGATATGTCTGGTATGACTCAAAGTGTCCATTATCAGTTTAAAATCGACATCTTAGTTCAAAAAGTGGCACTCACTAAAAACAGATCAAATGTTCTCGTCTATTCTTAATAATTTAGTAAAATGGTTCATAAGTCATTTGTGACATGTAGGAATCCATTTCATTTCAAACTGATACACAATGTGATCATAATGAGTCAAAAGTGCGTGTTTCCGGATTAAAATGACATTTTTGTAAAAAACACAACTAACATACTCAAAACCAAGAAAACACATTCATATTATTTTGATACATTAGAAAAACTATCCATGAGTAATTTGGTGCATGTAGGATTCAACCATGCCTCAATATGATGCACGGTGTGACCGGTATGACTCAAAGTGCATCTTTTTATTTAAAAGTGTTGTTAATTTTAGTAAAATGGACAATTGTCCAACTCAAAACCAAGAAAACACATTCATATTGTTTTGTTACTTTTTGAAAATAATCTATAAGTAATTTTTGATGTGTAGGAATTATCCTCAACTCAATCTAATACATGATGTTCCCGATTTGACGCAAAGTGACTGTTATCAATTTAAAATCAATATTTTAGTTCAAAAATTATCACTCATTGAAAACTGATCAAATGCACTCAGATTTTCTTGATAATTTAGAAAAATGATTTATAAGTCATTTTCGATGTGTAGGAATCATTTTCACATCAAACTTATACAAGATGTGATCAGAATGGGTCAAAAGTGTGTGTTTCCGGTTTAAAATGACATTTTAGTAAAAAAGACAACTGATATACTCAAAACAGAGAAAAAACATTCAGATTGTTTTGATACTTTTAGAAAATGATCTAAAAGTCATTTGAGACATGTTGGAATTAACCGCACCTCAATCTGATGCACGGTGTGATCGGTATGACTCCAAGTGCGTCTTTTTATTTAAAATTGACATCAGTTTTAGTAAAACTAACACTTTCTATTAATTAATTTATTTATATTATTACTAACATAAGAATTTTTTTCTTATGCAGGTGTGCTTTTTTGCTTGAGCATGGGTGGTTTGTTCAGTAATAGCATGAGTCGGGTCAGTATTAAAAGACAAAGGAACATTGATGTTTTTTGAATGTGTTTAATAATTTGTATTTATGTAATTGTATAAACAAATGTTTGAAATGTCTATAATATAGTGTTTTTTTGTTTTTGTGTTGTAAATTTTATTTCATTTAAATCTGGTATTGGGAGTTGTTTGTGTTGATATCTGGTGTGTTTCTGGTGTTGTGGTTTACTATTACAGTTCATTTTAATGGTGTTGTAGTGTGCTATTATAGCACACTACAGTATGACCCTTTATCAGTGCTTCTATAAGCACTGATAAAGGAATACTTTATCAGCACTTCTATAAGCACTGATAAAATACCCTTTATCATAAATTTTATAGGCATTGATAAATAGATCCTTTATCAGTGCTTTTTTTAGCACCGATAAAGGACCCCTTTATCAGTTATTTTTCAGTATTGATAAAATATTAGGTCTTTTAACCTTTCTTATGTAGTCTGTGCTTTTCTATCACTGATAAAGTCCATTTCTAGCGTTGTTAAAGGCCTATTTTGTAGTAGTGGAAGCTTCGATAAATGGGATTCATAGGGTATGATCTTACTGTTTTAGGTCATCACTTCCTTTTTCTATGTTAAATAGATTTGTTAAAACCCTATATTTATAATAATCATGTGATCATTGTTCAATGAATATATTATCAATGGTAAATATGTTTAATGGTATTTTAAATCTGATAAGATATAATAAAACCAAATAAGTGAATGTGTTTTATATAACCATAATATATAATAAAGCATTTAATTAAATCACAAGGGGAATTTTATTTATAATAGTTCAGGTCATTACATACCCCATCCTCATATTCATACAAATTATGAGGCTTCAATGAATATCTACCATAGAGTATCTAGGTTGTAGAGGAAAGCATGTCATAGGCTCATGAAATGCTTTTTCAACCTTGGGTCTTGAGCTATAGATAAAGTAGCATAGTTAATCTAATAATAGATCATGTTCATGGCCTGGAGATGATACTTATATCCCTGATAAGGAAGGTTCTTAGACATTAGTTAATGGAATGTTTCCCATATATTATATCATAGGTAAGGTATGCATTCCTCCTTTAGTTCATCTAGGATTTCATAGTTGGAAGTGGTGATAGTCTAGAACAAATTTAGGAGGTTATTATTGGACAACTCTTTCCATATATACATAAGATTCTTCCAAATTATTGGCCTATTCCGCCACCTAGTCAGACTATAGAAATTACTTTTTCACAAATAGTGACTCACAACCTTTGGAAGGCAGGGATGATGGTCGTCTCTTTGGGTTACCTACTGACCAGGTTAAGGTGTTGTTGTAGATTGATGGGGCACTATATGCAGTTGATCCTAGTGTTTTGATCACCTATCTATATGAAGGTAACTTTATAAGGTGTGGATGTCATTTCTTGGGTCAGATATCACCATGGGTAAGTTTTCCATGATGGATATCAGGGGTAGGATCCCCATAATCCATCTCTACACTACTGTTAAGAGGTCTTTCATGTTAGGTCTAACCTTGTAATTCATATAAAGAGTCAAAAAGTCCTTAATATACTAGATATATGCACTCTATAGCCTCAAGGATGATATAATTAAGTATGATAGAAATATAATCCTTTTCCAACATTGTAGTTGTAATATGCCAACTTTCTATTTATAGTTGAGTAGGAGTATGAGAATATTGTGTATTAGCTATCAAAATATACCGATGACTATATTTGGATATTGATGGGATATAAACCCACTACCAAGAATCTTCTGGGATATTATAGTGAGCTTCCATATCATTGATAGGAATATGAGCCTTCCTTTGGGTGGTTTCTAGAATATGTCAGCAAGCCCTGGTTGAAGCGGGAATATGTGCCCGATCCAGACATTCATTCCCCACCAGAATATAATGAAAGACCTTTGAAATGGGATAATTGATACAGGCCTCCTCTTATATGGACTTTGAGGGATTTTGATTCGGTTGTTCATTGATAGGAGTAGGAATATGTTCCTGGATCCTATTAGCTTCCAGAATATGTTGAGAAGATTCTGAATTTTTGGAAGGGATATGGGCCTACCCTAAGGTGACTGCTATGATATGCCAATGAACCTCGATTGGAATAGGGGTATGATACTAATTCTTTATTCATAGTAGCTATATTTTCGTGATAATATCTACTATGTTGGTTGGAACATGAGTATGTGCTTGTTCCTATATCATTGCTGGAATATGTTGAAATATCTCCTTAGTTACTACCATAATATACTTTCATTTCAAAAGGGTGTGGGTAGGAATATAGAACTGTACATTTTCGATTGGTGGAATATACTGGAATAAATCTTCAATTGAATTGGGGATATATTCCCACTCATGTCCTCTATTTATCATTGGGATGTGTCGACGAGATTCCTATAGAGGGGAGGGGGTATGAGCCTATCCCTTTCTTACTTCCAGAATGTACTGGAAGACTTACTATATGAAGATAGGGATATAAGTCAGATCACTGGTTACCACCATAGTATTTTGGTAGGATTATTCAGTAAAGGTGTGGATATGGGCCTGTTCTCTATGGTTTGAAATTCTATATGCCTGGAGAGACCTCATAGACTCCCTGGTCTGAGTGATCAGGGTAATCATCGGGAAGCGCCCTCAAAAGGCAGCTAAAGAATGATTATTGCATGATTCTAGCTACAACAATTGATAGTATCCCTCCTAGGAGAGTCCTGAACTATGGTTAATTCATGGTTAACTCCCTGATCCACCTTCATTATGTAAGGAAGTTGTTTATTATCACATTCTAGAGATAAGATCTTGAAGTGTTTGGAAGCGGAGATATGCATCACCAGCTTCATCATGACCTTCCTTGAGTGTTCTGGGTCAATAATCTTTAGCACTTGGATACCATTGAGTGTGGCCTCCAGGGTTGGGATGGTGCCATGCCAGTGGTATTCCTTGACCATTATTTTTTCCACCTGGTTCTAGAGAATTTGAGTATGTGACATCAAATTTTTTACTTGGGGAGGTAGTAACTCTCATGGTAGCTATAATACTATAATTATTTATTAGTGATGATACCATTTCCTTGGAATAGAACAGAGTTTGAGAGAAAGGTAACAGTGGTCATAAAGATAACAAAAACATCAATACTTATCAATGTAGTATCATAAGTAAGAAACATGCTTAACCAGCTGTGTATGGGAAATTCAGTTATTTGTTCTTGTTATTGAATGATTCACATTGGGTTTGACATTTTTATTTTTATATTATATGATAAAAAAATGTCCCAACATGTGGTCAACCCATTTGTTATATTTTTGTTAATGAAAGATTTATGTTGGGTTCACCATTCTTGTTTCGACCTAGGATAGGGTGGCCCAGCATTTGGTTCATTTCTCCTATCTCATGCAATTTTGAATGGGGTTTATTAGTGGAACCAGAAACACCCAATTGTTCCCACATCCATAAAAATCCTTGATCCTGCTTTCTAAAGGTAGGTGGTCATTAGAGTTCCATACTAATGATGCTTAGAAACTCTCATTGGTTAAGTGTATGGGAGGTTTGGATCATCAAACCCCATTGGTGGGATTTATTTCCTACTCTAGTAATCTCTTATATATTTAAATCATGTTCATAAATATTTCCTAGATCATTATATAAGATTGGTTACCCTAACATTTATAACTAGTTATTGAATTAAACTGATGTGAGTATCTATACATATAAGAGGTATCCTATTAACATGAACATTTATATGTATTATAGGTTTTCCATTGATGAAACCTTCTGTATGTATCATAAGTTATCCATCTTTTTACCCATTATTACTTGGTGATGTTTGTTTAGGGGTAGCTATATTTTAAATCCATATAGTTGGGTGCTCTAGATTTTATTACCATCTAGGAAGGTGGTATGTGTTTATAGTGTCATTATTGATCCCATGAATGATATTCCTAGATATCATTTCCAAATAAATTAGAACCCATGTAGTTCAATGACACTTAACGAGACATGCTGTACCTTTTATAGTCATGTGACAAGGATCAAACCTTGGAATTTAATGTCATGTGATAAGGACGACTAGGTAGTAGATACGCAGAAATGATTAATATGAGACTTATGCCTGAGATCCCCTATCTGGTTAACCTCATAAGGAATATGTCCCTATGAGGATGTTTTGATGTCATAAGGAGTATGACCCCATGAAGATGGGCCCCATCTAAGGCATGGACCAATGAGGATGGTGTGATGGGACCTAATAGGAACATAGCCCTCAGGTGGGGGCATGATTTTTTTAGGAATTTTTCTTGATAAAAGATAGTTTATAGGGAATATATCCCAAGTTAATGGGATTACATGACTCATGGGGGTATAGATAGATGATAAAAGGACATAAATGATCTCATGAGGAATATGGATCAATGAGAATGGGTTGGTTTCACAAGGAGTATGGCCTTGAAAAGATAACCCCTATAGAGAATATGGCCTGATGAGGATGATATGATAGAAACTGAAAAGAGTATAACCCTCAGGGTAGGTGAATCATACTAATAGAAATATATCTTGGTGAAGGGATAATCTATAGGGAATATGGCACTAATGGTCAGGGCATCCAGATTCATGGGAGTATAGCCAGGTAAAGGGAAGATTTAAATGATCTCCTAATGGATATGGACTAATGAGGATGATAATTAAGGGTTAATGATGTTGGTTTTAAACTTCAGAGTGGCATCCTACATATCTCATCTAGATAGGAATCAAATATCACATAGTTCGAATGACACTATTCAAGGTCATATGACACTATTCAAGGTCATATGATAGGACCATACCATGTATTTTAACATCATGAAGTAAGAACATTTTCATGAAGTTTAACTTCATTCAACTAGGATATATGTTGAGACATTTGAATATTAGATATGGGAGATAGAGCCTTGTAGAGGAATCCTATGTATCCTATGAAGATAGTAATCAGAGTCCATGTAGTTTCGATGTTGAAGCCACCTATGTCATAAAAGGTACGAAAACAAAGGATTGATCATGTGTTATGCATACAATGTTTCCCCAAGGTACTTCATCAAGAATATAGAACTTTGAAGGAAAAATATAGTTTGGGTTCACATCTAAGAAGAAGTACCATGATTAAGGCATTTACATTAAACTAATGATATGATCATTGCATATCTCTAAGTATATTTGATTCATACTCAATGTGAGAAAAAAGAGATGACATAAAATCAGGCACATTGCATATGAGCATAAAAATGGGTTTGTATGGGGATTATACACTGAGACTAACCTAATAGAAATAGGTTTATGAGTCTCATGGAGAATATGGATTTACATGAGAAGGCATACGATTTCATAAGGATTTTTTTAGTGTGAAATCTATATGGGGTATTATGGTCTTCATGAGGAATATGGTTGCATGGAAAGACTGATGGAAATAAATTCGATATAGAATCTGGGCCTCAAAAATGTTATCCTACATATCCCGATTATAAAAGGAATCAAAGTCCATGCAGTTCATATATTCCTCGCTTGCTAGTGGGTAAGGAAATATAATTGAAATCATAAGTATTATTTCCTCATGAGTTAAAAAATATTAAGGAGAATATATCAAGGACTTACACCAAGGTGGATTCCCATGAGGTTTATGACTTTATAGAAGAAGGAGACAGACTTAGGAGGGTTCGAGTGGCATTCTTGGGAGTTGTGTGATCGTATGAAGGTCATAGGGTTATGAGATTGCCTAAAGGATATGGGGTAATGCAGTAACATAAAGGAAGTTGGGTCATGCGATAACATGATGGTGGGTGGTTATGCAATCACATGATGACAAGGGGGTTACACAATCATATATCTTATATTAGGTTAGGAGATCATGCGATGTGGTCACATGACTAAGAGATTATCATGTAATCGAGTGACCAATAGGTCATCATGTGATAGCATGGCCAAGGGGTTGTTATGAGATCGGGTCTTGATCAAGTGGTAACATAGCCATGCATTTCATGAATGGATCATGTTCTTGAAAAATGGTCACCCCCTTTTTTATAGGTTCCCTTTCTTTGAAATTAATGACTTTATTTCCAAATAACATGCTTCGAAGTCATAAAACTCTCCTTATCTATACCTGAGTATAGATTTTTTTTTCATGTACTGAATGTGTCAATTGTGAGTGTTAGGGGGTTTATAGGCACCAACTCTCTATATCTATGCTACTTTATAAGGAATAAGATCTATGTATATAGACTTAATGTAGTAGAAGATATCTATATAAATCGATGATATCTCATCCACATCACATGACTAAGGTTGTATGTCAACAATAATGTCCTCCAATCCATTTAATGACAAGGATAAACCAAGAGATCATCCCATTATGGGTAGCATCGGCCGCATGATGTATTTGAGGTTAGTCTCTCACACATAACTGAGAGGCATCGCATGATAATGAGAGACTGTGTGATCATCCCATCATATAGAGCTTCAGTCGCATTAAGATTTTGGCATTAGAAGATTGCATAACTTTAAGGCATCACAGAAGGAAAATTTACCATGAGACCCTCCCATCATAGAAAACAACATATTCAAACTAGTCTTATGAATCTCTCATTGTTTGGTGATTGTGTGATGATTTGAGGGTTACATGATCATGTAAACTGATTGAATAACCCTTAAGTGTTCGTGAGATCTAAGCATAAAAGTGTTTTTTTATAAATTCCTTTATACCAAAATGGTACTCATATTTTAGGTATTTTCACCACTTCATCTTGCTAACATTCATCTAGAAGGCATCAATAAAGGACAAGATATGAGACACATAGATGTCTTGTTCATTGAAGGTCTCAGTCAAAACTTACCAAGTTTTAGTCAACTGAGTAACTCAAGGCATATAGTAAACTTTACTAGGAATACCTCTATAATCAAGGGAAAGAATTGTTTAGTTATGGTGAAAAGGAATCACAAAAAGGGAAATTTATACCTTTTCAATTAAGATGAATAAGTTTTCATTATATTCAAGAAATAATAAAAAAAATGGTGGTATAAATAGACTATCCATTTGAGCCAAAAATATGTGGAAGATCTAGTGAAAAATGATGGAGCTTTTGATCTCTCTAAACTCTCACATGATCATATAGACGCATGTGATGTTTTTCAAAAAGGGAAGATTATTCTAAATACGTACAAAGAAAAGGTTCATAAGTCTGCAAGAGTTCTTGAATTGGTCTATGTTGATATGTGTAGAGCTATATCACTAAGATCCATTGATGAGAAAAGGTATTACATTATTTTCATTGATGAATTCAAAATTGTGACATTGATAATGGTCATTACTCACAAATATGAGGTGTTTGATTACATTACTCGGTATTAGAGAAATGATAAAAATATGCTTGGGTAGAAAATTCTGAAATTAAATACTAATAAAGGCATGAAGTTCACAAAAAACCAAGTGGAGGATTTTATTGAAAGGAACATGATAAGGTACCAAGTTTTAGTAGTGAAAATCCTCAGAAAAATGGTGTAGTCAAGAGGATAAACTGAATCATAAACAACATGTCTAGAACAATTCTTATTTAAAAAGACTTAGCCAAAAAAATTGGAAGTAAGCATTCATGAAATCAGTAAATATTTATAACATAGATATTTTATGTCTGGGGGAATAAAATACTTAGTATGATATGTGACATGGAAATAATCTAACACTGAAGTACTTTTGAATATTTGGAAGTAAGTGTTTCCTTCTCAGTAAGGAGAAATAAAGGAACTTTGAATCTCATGGGATTTTCCTTGGTTACTTAAGAAAGATAAATGAATATAAATGCTTCAATAAGTGTTTATGAAAGGTTTTTGAAAGTAATGATGTAACTATCATGGAGAATGAGTAGAATCTTTAGAAAATCATTGTGCAAATTCAGTAGGATAGTGATGAAGAGTTGAGTAGATCAAGGGGAGCACAAGGAGAAAATGCTAATTTAGAAGAAGATGCTGATGATGAGAAGAATAATGTTAGACTTATATCTATATATAAACCAAATATCTGAGTTAAAATCAGTAATCAGAATATCAATAGTGACCAAAAAACACCAGTATAGATGAGAATAATGAAGTCTCTATAGAAAATGTCTTTCCCATCCTAGGTAGATCTGATTTTATTAAAGAAGAAGCTAAATATGATAATTGGGTTTAGGTGATGAATAAATATATTGACCAAATAAAAAATAATCAGACATGAGAGATTGTATCAAGGATAAAAAATAAGAATATCATCAGGAGAAAATTGGTTTTCCATAACAAACTGACATAAAATGACAATGTGATTCGAAACAAGGCATGATTGGTCAAAAATGGGTACTCTTAGATTGAGGGTATTGATGTGGATGATACATTTTCACCTATGGAAAGTCTAGAAGTAATTCATCTATTCTTAGATATAATAGTTAAAATTAAATTCAATGTTTTCTATATGGATGTCAAGTCATCATTTCTAAATTTAGTTCTTGAAGAAGAGGTGTACATTGAGCATCCTTATGATTTTCTCATTTATGAAGATGAGAATAAATAACATCACTTGAGAAAGGAATTTTATAGGCTCAAGAAGGTATCAAGAGCATGGTACTCAAGACTAGAACAATACTTGAAGAAACTTGGTTGGAGTTGATACAATCTCTATATCAACAATAAGAGTAATTAATGTATTATTGCGATCATATATGTCAACAACATAATATTTGTTGGATTGAATGAATCATAATGCCAAAAATTTATATAATTTATGAAGTGTGAGTTTTAAATATTAATGATTAGTTAATTAATATTTTACCTTGATCTTTAGGTATTGTAGGGAAGGCGTGGCACATCCATCCCTTAATCTAAATATGTCAAGGAGGTTCTGAGAAGATTTAGAATCATGGATTTCAAATTTATGAAAACACCAATTTCCACCTGGATGAAATTTTCAAGGGATGATGAGGGTAAAGAAATCAATGTGACAAAATATAGGAAGATCGTTGGGATCTTGTTGTGCTTGATAGAAACACGACACAATATTATGTTTTACAATTTTCGATGTATGAGGTATAAAAGTAATCCCAAATAAATTCACTTACTAATAGGGAATTTAATAATATGATATATCAAAGGCATGGTGGATTTCATCTTGTGTTAAAATGAAACATCAGAACAAGAATTTTTAGGATATATAGACAGTGATTTACTTAGTTTAGAGGATGACAGAAAGTCAACACTATGTGGTTTATTTTATCTTAGTGTTTTTCATATTTTATGGCTGAGTAAGAAACAAGACTACATTTTTCTAGTCACTAATAAGCTGAGTACATGGTAGCCACTCAAGATTTCATGCAACTATGGTGGATGAAGCAATAACTTGAAGATATAGGAGTTGAAGCGAATTCTCTGATCAAAATAAATTTTAATAATTCAATTGATATTAATATTATCAAAAATAAAATCCATCATTAAAGGAAAAATCACATTATAATCAAGTATCGCCTTATCAATGAGAAGGTTGATCATGGGGTGATTAAATTGAAGTATGTGTCCATCAAACTTTATGTCATAGAAATCGTGAAAAATACCTTACCCAAGGAAGTATTTGAGAGGCATCGACTAAATCTTAGAGCCTACTTGACCACTCACACATAAATAGTATGGTTGTGGAAACCCCACTCCCGAGGCCTTTTTGAATTTTTCCAGTGTGCTAATAACTATTGTTTTCTCTATTACAGACAAAAGGGAGTGAACTATAGGTTCATTGGAAAATGAGGATAAATAAATGAAAGATGGGGATATAATGTTTATCAAACCTACTATATGGGGGAGTAAAATTATTAAAGGGGGACTGATTTTCTATGTTTAATCAAAGGGAGAAAGGATGCAGGGGTAGTATTAAAATATGATGATGTTGAACATATTCCTTCATTACATAAAAATCATGAATGCAGTGCAAGAATGATTTTTGGGTTTTTGATGGAAGTAATGACCATGTTTGGTCTATAGATTGGTCTTAGAGGTTGAGTACAATTCGTCATTTGGTATCAAGAAAGATTCAATAGGTGGTATCAAGAATGAAGTGATTCATTGATTAAATTTGCAAGCTACTCTAGTTTCTCATGTCAAGATTGACTAATGTGGGATTAGAATACGTGTTCAGAAAGTCTTTGATTGCTATTAAAATTTATTGAATGAAAACATTTGAAAGTGTTCTAGATGTTCCAATAAGTTGGTTTATAATGTTGAATTATTGTCAAAAAAACCCAAAGGGGTATATTGTTAGAAAAAAACCTGCATGATGGAATTTTAGAGTTTTTGGGTTTTTGTATTTTTTGAAAATGTGAGTTGAAAAAGTTATATTGTTTTTGTTGACAAATAAAGTTGAAAAAGTGGTTCAAGAAGCAATTAGAGTTTTTCAAAAATTGTGTGTGGAAAGTGGTAAAGTTTCTCAGTGTTTGACAAAAAATTTAGTGCAAACTTTTAGAGGATGTTCAAATTTGATTTCATGGGAAAGGGATGTTTTTTTAGAAGGATCCATGCAGACTATATAACACTTACATGAAGCCATGTAGGTGGTTTTCAACTATTCATATACCACATATAAAGTATGTGGTGACCATGAAGGAAGTTCATGGTAGCCTCACCATTTGGAGTGAAAATGATTTTGGAAACTCGTGAAGTTGGTATAGGGGGCTGAACTCCAAAGCAATTTCGCAGTGGGATTGGTTTGCAGAGGCTATTGGAAATGATGTTATGTAGTGGCCTCATCATTTATGGTCCTAAGGTGGTGATTTTGGTTGATTGCAAAGGTTGTTTACATTATGTAACACCATGAAGATAGAGAAGTACTTGAAAAGGGTTTTGAAAAGTGGAGAATACTAATTTTTTTATTAGTGGTTTTTTGGTCACTTTACCTATATAAATACCCCTAATAAATTCATTAGAGAGACCAAAAAATACCATGGAATATCATCATCAGTTTATGGAGTGAAGGGAAGTTCAATGAGTAATCCATGAAGAGATAACCATAAAGGAAGTTCATAGAGGAAGTTCCATGAAGTGTGGAGGTAGTTTTCAAAGATAGTACATAGTGAACATTGTTTTACAAATACATTATGTTGAAGAGAAGTTCATGAATAATAATAATCAGTGAAGGAACCTTCCTTAAAGCAGAAATTATGTGGTGAAGTTTATTTCATGTAACAAATCAGAATTTTATCAATGGAAATTCCCTTCTTATAATTATGTCATATATTATAAATCACATAAAATCACATATAGAACGCAATACAAACTTTATAAATGAATAATGAATCAAATAATAGGTAAAATCCTTATACCACCCATCACCGCCTCTTCTCCTCACACCTTCTAAGCCTTGGATTTTGCTTAAATTCTACCCAATTCCTCTCTCAAGTCTCTTCCATGCATTTAGGAGTCTGTGGTCTCAACAAAATATCAAACCCAATTTCCCTAATGAGGTTCTCAATGAGAAGAAGTTCAAGAGGTAAAATCCTCATTCGTTTTCTTTAAATTTCTTTTCAATATCTTTTATTTCTTAACCTCTTCTCACATATCTATCCCAAAGTAACATGATAACTATAGTATCTTTTATATACTAGAATGTTATTATGTTAATTGAATAATACATCGTCAATTATCTTCTCCCCTCATTTTATTCTAAAAATCAAAACATCGTCTATGAGGTGTCAATTTACTATCTTCGTGGACAACGAGTTTTCATTTTTCAATTCCACCTTAAATGATGGTCATAAATCCATTTTTATGGTTAAAATGGATTATAATATATGTATTACAACGTATTTCATATTCTAGAACTAGTATATATTCATAATATTAAATAATAAAATAAAACTAGTTTATAATGATTGAAAATTCACCAAAATAAACCAACATTCATCATTAATATTTTATTTAACAAATCATTCTCATTTATGTAAAAAAATGATTTTTTAAACCATTTAAAATTATAGAAGAGCATAAATATCATATAATTCCACCTTGGGAGTTTTTCTTTCATTTGAAAAGAACACCTATAATTAAACTCAAGGGAACTTATCATAAAATAATGAAATAAACTCTCCCAAAATGACAAAATTGAATCTTATAACTCATCAAAAAGTTCATAAATGAAATTAATAAAATTATACTAAATAAAATACATTTAAAATAGGTTTTAAATTCATTAATTAATGGATCTAATTTTATTATCCAGGATATTAAGTATAAGTTCAAAACACTTTCAGACATAAGGTAAGAGATTATCTCTGAACCACCATTTTTTCCTTTGGGTTACCCTTTATCTCTCTTTACCCCAATGTAATTCTTAATTCTTATTATTTACTCCTCTTATGTTCCAAAAATATGTTTCTAGCTCAATTATTCTTTCTTTGAGAGGGAAATACATGTTTTATAAGGTTCAATTTTCAATTCCTCCCGATAAGCAAGACTGATTAAAGGGAACTACCCAATTTCTTAACCATTTTCAAGTAGCATACATAATCTATTTTAAGACCCCATTATTCTTCTAAAATCGATCATTTTATCATAAAAATATATCTTGGTTCATTTCTGGTTGTATATAAAATACTATTCCTTTTCTTCTTTAAATGCTCTTTAATATTTTCCGTAAACCACATAAAATGTATCATTTCTAATGTTTTTTAAACACTCTTTCTTAAGGTTTTCAATTAATTTTAACATCACTTATCATGATATATGACTATTTTCCCTTATGAATGTATAATTATGATTTAAATCCATTCTTTCATGGACACCATTATGATATTCCCTTTTGTTATGTCTTAGGACATGATTACGATACCCATTTCTTTTCATGGGTAACCCTTATGTTTATTCCTTATAAATGATTCTTCATGTGGTGCACATATTTATTAACATTTTATGATAGATGTGACTAGATAGCTCTTCAATTCATTGGGTGATGTTTAGTCTCATGATACGTCATGTTGGGACAGTGAGTGAACCTTATTCCTTTATGGGATTTTGTCCGCCATGTGCAATGGTCTTGGCAGTTAGCCTTGACTCATGCTTATGTCATGTTTTATGTTGTTCCCATGTTCTTATGATTCCATGATTACATGATCTCATGTTTTATTTTTTATGATTCCATATATTTATTCATGTTCAATTCCTTTTTATGTCATCATGTTATGCCCTCTAACCCATGTGTTATGCTTTATTCCTATGTTTATTCCCTTACTAGGCTTTTCATCTCGTCCCTTTTGTCTATGTATTCCCCAGGTTATCCTATGCTGATGTAAGGTCTCAAAGGAATTTAGGAGATCATTATAGATTATTAATATAAAGATTGTTTATTCTATTTCCATGCTTTCAGTTTTATGTACCTAATCACCCAAAGACACTAGACTTTATGATCCTTGGTTTGTATTTGATGGTTAATTATACTTAAAATCATGTAATAATAGGTGTAAAAATATAGGGCTATTATAGTTGTAATCAGAGCAAGGTCTAGTTATTTTTGGATATTAGTACAATAAAACCTTAGTAATAACCCTAGGGATAATTCTATCATCAAGGATAACTTAGATTGAAACTTAGAGAATCACAAGATAGGATATATTTTCCATTTACAAGTTTATCCTTCTATGTTCAATGTTTCTTTTTTATATGATTATTAGCTAAGTAATCAAGCCCCCATAATCTTAATTTCTTTTTCTTAGTTAATGGATAGAAATATAAGAACTTGTTCTAACAATCAATGTGATAGGAAATGTGATGATTTCCCTAATGAAATGCCAAATTTGATGGGGATGGGAGCTCAAAACTTCATGATAGTACTAGCATAACTGGCTCAAGTTATGAATAATAACTTGAATCATGTGGAACACCCTCCTTATCCTAAGAAATAGAAAGTTACGGTCAAATAATTTATGTGAAAAAGGTCTCCCATGTTTAGTAGATCTTATGATCCCATCATCATGGAATAATGGATCAACTTCATTGAGAAGATATTCTCTTTCCTCTAGTGATCAGAAAAAGAGAAATTTTTGCTGGCAGTCTGTCATTTTGATGGGGAATCTGATCAGTGTTGGACACTGATCAAGAACATGAAGTCCAAGAAAGAAATTTATTCCATGGAATGGGAAGATTTCAAGAAAATATTTTTCAATAAATATTTTCTCTGAACTCTCCATCTTAAGATAAAGAGGGAGTTCCTCAGATTGAAGTAAAAGGAAGATGAGTCTATTAGGGCGTGTGAAGTAAACTTCACAAGACTTGAAAGATACACCTCTGGATTTGTCATGAACACTAAAATTAAGGTGGATCACTTCTTTAGTGGACTAAAGTCAAGTATAAAAAAGGTGTTGGTGATTTGAGACTTTGACAGCTATGAATAGATTGTCCATTGTGCCCTTAAGGTTAAAATGGAAATAGGAGACTCTTAGTGGTCTCATGGACCTGGAGATAAAAAGCGAAAAATGGACTTTAATATGGGAGAATAAATGGATAAATCCTGTGATGGAAAGAGAATCCAATATCTCATGTATCAAATGTGTGGGAAGAAGCATCCTGGAAATTGCCAAATGGGAACCAGGAGATGCTTCAAATGTGGAAGAAAAAGGCATCTGACTAATAACTGTAGAAGGGATATTAAGAATTCCACTAATGTGGAAGAAGAAAAAAAGGTTCATATTAACACTCAACATGTAGTGGATTGTTTCAACTTTAAGGAACATGGGAATTATGTGAGCTATTTCCCTAAGCCAAGGGTTGTTGGAGGCAATCAACAACAACATCCTCCAAGGAAACAAGGAAGGGAATATGTTATCACTACTTATGAGGTGGAACCCAACAATGATGTGGTAAAAGTTATGCTGATTATTCATGAAAGAATAGAAAATATACTATTTGATTCTGGTTCAATTCATTCTTTCATATCTTTCAAGTTTAGTAGAACTATTCAAACACCACCTCAAAATATGGAGGTTGAGTTATTTATGAGAACAACGAATGGGGAAATTATTATATACAAAGTATATAACTCCTCCCCAATTAATGTTTGTGGAATGAACCTTCCAAAAAATATTTTCTTACTTCCATTGGTGGATTTTAATTCTATATTGGGCATGGCTTGGATATATTTATACAAATCCAACATCAATTGTCGTGAAAGGGAGATCACTTTTCACATCCCGAGGCATCCCCTAATTTTGTACAAGTGTAAGGATAAGGATGAATATCCTTCAGAATCATTGTCTGAAGTGTGTATATTATTGCCTTATGAGCAAGCATATCTAGCTCAAATGATTGAGACAAAAGATATAATCATGCTCAAATATATGCCCATTGTGAGGGACTACACTGATGTATTCCCTAAAGAATTGTTCGGTCTTCCTCTTGACTGAGGGGTTGAGTTCTCAATGAAATTATTCCTAGATCTATGAATATATCAAAGACACCTTATTGAATGACCACCATTGAGTTGTAGGAACTAAAGAAACAGTTACAAGAGAATATGGACAAGGGTTTTATACGCCCGAGTGTTTCACCATGGGGTGTGTCGGTCCTCTTCTTCAAGAAGAAGGATGGAACAATGCACCTCTGCATTGATTATCATGAACTCAAAATAATCATGATAAAGAACAATTATTCCCTTCCATAGATAGATGACTTGTTCGATGAGATGTATGGGGCCAAGTATTTCTTTAAGGTGGACCTTCGGTCGGGATATCACCAATTAAAGGTGAAGAAGAAATATATTCTCAAGGTTGCCTTTCAAATAAGTTATGGACACTATGAGTTCATAGTTATGCACTTAGAACTCACTAATGCTCCATCAATATTCCTGGATTTAATGAATAGAGTCTTTAGAGATTACCTTGACAAATTTTCAGTAGTCCTTATCGATGATATTCTGATATACTCTAAGTGCAAGGAGGAACACGAGAAGCATTTGAATACTGTGATAAAGACTTTGCGAAGGGAGAAACTTTATGAAAAGTATAGAAAATATGAGTTTTGTATAAAGGAAGTATCATTCTGGGGGAATGTTATCACCAGAAAAGGAATGTATGTAGACCCTTCCAAGACAAAGGCAATTGAAGAGTGGCTCAGACTAAAATATTTGTAGTTTCCTTGGTCTAGTAGGGTATTACTAGTGATTTTTGAAGAAATTCTCATGATTTTCAAACCCACTAACCAAGATGAATTAAAAGAAAAAAAAGTTTTTTTAGACCAACAAATGTGAAGATTGCTTTAAAGATTTGAAAAAGAGGATTATCATTGCACTAGTACTTACACTTCTGACAAGTGGGGAACTCTTTTTGGTATAGAGTGATGGTTCGAAGAAGGTATTAGGCTATGTACTGATGTAAAATGATAAAGTGATAGCCTATGCCTCAAGTCAGATGAAAATTCATGAGAAAAACTATCTCACGCATGATATGGAGTTGGTTGTTGTGATCTTCAAGTTGAAAATATGGCGGCATTATCTGTATAGGGAGAACTGTGAAATATATATTGATCATAAGAGCCTAAAATATATATTTACACAAAAGGATATTAATATGCACCAGATAATATAGTTATATCTTATCAAGGATTATAACTGCTCAATCCACTACCATCCTGGTAGGTAAAATTAAGTGGTGAATGCTCTAAGTAGAAAGGATCCTACAACATTATCAATGATGATAATTGAGAAGGATCCAATCATCTTAGATTTTCAAAGGATGGACATGGGAATCATTAAAGAAATAACATCATCAATACTTTCTCAAATGGTTGTTCAACCATCCCTTATGGAGAAAATAAAGGATGCTCAAAGAAATGATGTGGAAATTCAGAAAAAGGTGGAAGCTGTTAGAAATGGGAAATCCTCATAGTTCAAAATTGATGAGGAAGGAGTTGTAATATTTGAGTCACAATTATGTGCGTCATCCAGTCTAGAGATAAAGAAATAGCTTCTAAATGATTCACATAGATCAACTTTATCTATTCACCTAGGAATCACAAAGATGTATCGAGATCTCTGAGAGAACTATTAGTGGGATAATATGAAGAAAGATATTACTAGATATACATCAAAGTGATTAGTATTTTATTAAGTGAAGGTTGAAAGACAAAAGTCTAAGGGGATGATGCAATCATTAATCATACCAACATGGAAATGGGAAAACATCACCATGGACTTTGTCACTGGAATTCTGAAGACATCCAGATGAAATGATGTAATATGGGTCATTGTGGATCATATTACAAATACAGCTCACTTTATCACAATTCGAGATGACTTCTCACTCGCTCAACTTGCATGGATATACATCAAATAAGTGGCAAGGTTGAATGGAGTACCACTATTGATTATATCCAATCGAGATCTGAGATTCACCTCTAAGTTTTGGGAAAGTATCCAACATGCGCTGAAAACTGAGCTGAACTTTAGTACAACATATCATCCTCAAACTGATGGCCAATATGAACGGACTATTCAGACACTAGAATACATGTTGAGAGCATGTTCTACAGACTTCAAGGGAGAATGGGACCAATATCTACCTCTGGTCGAGTTCTCTTACAACAACAGTTTCCACTCAAGTATCCAAATGGATCCATATGAAGCCCTTTATGGGAAAAAATGAAACACTGGAATTTTGGGATGAAGTTGGTGAATGGAAGCTACCAAGACCTAATATGGTCGAAGAAATGGTAGAAAAGGTGAAAACCATTCATCAGCATATCTGGGCTGCCCAAAGTCGATAGAAGAGCTTTGCAGACAATCATCGATGGGACCTAAAGTTTAAGGTTAGATACATAATATTCCTTCGTATATCTCCATGGAAGAGGATCATGAGATTTGGGAAGAAAGGAAAGTTAAGTCCCAGGTACATCGGCCCCTTCGAGATTCTTGATCGTGTTAGAGTTGCGGTCTATAGACTAGCACTTCCACCTACCATGTCTCAAGTACACAATGTATTCCACGTATCCCTCTTGAGGAATTACGTACCAGATCCCTCACATGAACCGGATCTGGAGGTGGTACAACTGGATAAAGACCTCTCGTATGAAGAGTAGCCAGTGAAGATCTTGGACCGTAGAGATACAGTTCTACACAACAAGACTACTCACCTGGTCAAAGTACTGTGAAAAAACCATAAATACGAAGAGGCAACATGAAAACTGGAGGAATCAATAAAGGAGAAGTACCCTCACTTGTTTTCACCATAATTTGTAAAACAAAATTCTGAGGGTGAAATTTCATAAGGGGGAAGAATGCAACGACCCAAAATTTTATCAATGAAAATTCCCTTCTTAAAATTATTTCATATAGTATGAATCATATAAAATCACATAGAGAACTCAATACAAACTTTATAAATGAATAATGAATCAAATAAGATATATTTCTAGAAATTAAGGAACATATACTAATGGAATAGTAACTTGATCATTGGAATAGTAATGTAACCATTAGGAATAGTAATCTGACTAATAGAATAGTAACTTCACCTATGAAAGTATTAATAAAATTTTGGTATCTTATAAATGAAAATATGATATAATTATATCATAGTATAAGTAAATAAATGTTTTAAAAATGATAAATTAAGTATTGGTATTTTTGTGAAACAAAAATGTTTATTTACAATTTTATAATTAAAATAATGATTTAAAAGAAAATTTATTTTCATAAAATAGATTCATAAATTAATATTTTATTATCTTATTATTATAAGATAATTTTATGAGAATTTAATTAATTTTTCAAAGTGTCATAAAATCGGTTATAATTATAAAAATTTTATTTTTTTCAAATAAATGATGATTTTAATTAAAAATTAAATTTATCATATTTAGAAAATTATTTTCATAAAATGGAGTCCATTTTTGAATTCTACACGTCAAAAAATGGTTAGAGTGATTTTTTGTAATTTTTCTAAAATAGTTGAATTTTTTGTGAATAGCGAAATACGGTAATTTATGGTATTTGACATTTTAAGTCAAATACATGAATTTTTGAGTCATGAATGATGTAATCAACCCTTGTTTCGAACTCACATGCACTAAATACTGAACTTAGTCACAATAATCCTCACTATTGATAGTTTGAGCCAAAATAATAAACAAATGAATAAAAAAACACTCGTCTCTTCCACTATAAATATCATTCATCACCACCTCTTCTCCCCACACCTTCTAAGCCTTGGAGTTTGCTTACACTCTACCCAATTCCTCTCTCAAGTCTCTTCCATACATTCAGAAGCCTTTAGTCTCAACAAAAGACCAAACTCAATTTCCCTAATGAGGTTCTCAATGAGAAGAAGTTCAAGAGGTAAAATCCTTTTTCGTTTTCTTTTAATTTCTTTTCAATATATTTTCTTTATTATCCTATTATCACCTCCCTATCCCAAATTGATATGATAAATCTAGTATCTTTTATATATCGTAATGTTATTGTGTTAATGGAATAATCCATCATCAATTCTATTCTCCTCTCCTTTTATTCTAAAAATGAAAACATCATCTATGAGGTACCGATTTACCTCTCTGTGGATGACAAGTTTTCTTTCTTCAATTCCGCCTTCAAGGATGGTCATAAAAACATTTTTATGATTAACCCAAATTATAATATATTTATTATAGCTTATTTAATTTTCTGGAACTAGTATATATGCATAATATTAAATAATAAAACAAAACTAGTTCGTAATGATTGAAAATTCACTAAAATAAACTAATGTTCGTCATTCACATTTTATTTAATTAATCAGTCTCATTTCGGTAAAAAAATGATATTTTAAACCATTTAAAATTATAGAGGTTCGTCAATATCATATAATTCCACCTCAAGATTTTTGCTTTCATTTGACAAGAACTCTCATAATTAAACTCAAGGGAACTGATCATAAAATAATGAAATGAATGCTCTTAAAATGATGAAATTGAATCTTATAACTCGTCAAAAAGGTCATAAATGAACTTAATAAAATTATAATAAATAAAATTCATATAGAATATTTTTTTAATTAATTAATTAATGGATCTAGTTTTATTATCCAAAACATTAAGTACAAGTGCAAAATACTTTCAGACATAAGGTAAGAGATTCTCTCTGAACCACCATTTTTTCCTTCAGGTTACGCTTTCTCTCTCTTTACCCCAATTTAATTCTTAATTATTCTTATTTAATCCTCTTATGTTCTGTTTTTATGTTCCAAACATATGTACCTAGCTCGATTATTCTTTCTTTGATGGGGAAATACATGTTTTATAAGGTTTCCTTTTTAATTCCTCCTGATAAGCAAGAACGATTAAAGGGAACTACCTAATTTCTTACCCATTTTCAAGTACCATACATAATCTGTTTTAAGCAACCATTATTCTTCTAAAATCAATAATTTTGTCATGAAAATATATCTTGGTTCATTTCTGATTTTATATAAAATATTATGTCTTTTCCGCTTTAAATTCTCTTCAATATTTTCCTTAAACCGCACTAAAATGTCTCATTTCTAATGTTTATTAAACACTATTTCTACATGTTTTCACTTCAATTTAACATCACTTATCATGATCTATGCATATTTTACCTTATAAATGTCTAATTGTGATTTAAATTCATTCTTTCATGGAAACCATTATGATATTCTCTTTTGTTATGTCTTATGACATAATTACGATGCCCATTTATTTCCATGGGTAACCCTTATGTCTATTCCTTATGAATGATTCTTCATGTGGCACACATATTTATGAATATTTTATGATGGGTTCACCTAGATAGCACTCCAATGCATTGGGTAATGTTTAGTCTCATTAGATGTCATATTGGGACAGTGAGTGAACCTAATTCCTTTATGAGACTTTATCTGCCATGTGTAATGGTCTTGGTAGTTAGCATCGACTCATGCTTATGTCATGTTGTATGTTGTTACCACATTCCTATGATTTGATGATTAAATGATCTCATGTTCTATTTGTTAGGCTTCCATATGTTTATTCATGTTCAATGCCTTTTTATGTCATCATGTTATGTCTTTTAACCCATGTGTTATGCTTTATTCCTATGTTTATTCCCTTACTGGGCTTTTCAACTCATCCCTTTTGTCTATGCATTCCCCAGGTTATCATATGCCGATGTAAGGTCTCAAAGGAAGTTAGGAGTTCATTATGGATGATTAATATAAATATGTTTTATTATATTTTCATGTTTTTAGTTTCATGTACTTAATCATCCAAATACACTAGACTTTACGATCCTTGGTTTATATTTAATGGTTAATTATTCTTAAAATCATTTAATAATATGTGTAAAAAAGATAGGTTTGTTATAGTACCTAAGTGTGTGTGTTGTTTGTGTAGGTTCTGGGCACAGGGGAAGCGTGCGATGGGCGGTGCCCAACTTTTCCTTTTTCTATAATCGATGATCAATCCAAGATCTATATGATATTTAATCACCATGATCAATGGAATATAATCAAAGATAGACAACATTAATCACGCTGAAACTAGAGAGAGAAGATATCAACACATATTGTTTATAATTAATTTAATTAGATAAAGAATTACCACTAAGGAATTCTTTCTTCGTTGATGAATCCAATGACAGGTCTACGGTGCATCATCGTCGCATTGTAGAAATCAAGTATATATTTCCTCTAGCAGTGATCCACATGTGTTCCAGGAATCTTCAAATGTCACCGAAGGAGTCTTTGGGTGCTAGCAAGAAATATCATTGTGCTTGTGTCGTCCGCCTTTATCGCCTCGAGAATCGCTTCCAAAGCGTTATCCTTGATCCGGTGGAGGAGGATCGATCCCCTTTCTTGGGAGCATTATTGGAGAAGAGAGCTCTCTAGGCTTGAAAGGATTCTCAAAGATTATTGTGCACAACCGAATAGTCTTATGAGAAAATAACATAATTGGGTATTTGTATTGCTAGGGTTAAAATAAAATAATTGCACAAGTACCCTTAATTATTTATTTAATCCTAGAAAACCCTCATGTCAAATAATAATAGTAATATTATTATTTCTCTACATGCACTTAACATGTAAATTATAATTAAATATTATTTAATTATATAATATTCAATATTTATTATTTCTCACCGGATCATTAAACTCGGTCTGTCATTCCTCCACAATTTTATCAGGCCTTGAATAATGTATATTTATTTATTAAATAAATATCATTGTATTATTCATCAATAAATAAATAAATATTATATTCACTTAAATAGCAAATAAATACTTATTAAATATTTTGCTCGCAATATATATTCTCTCGAATAACTAGTGACGGAATAAATGTGATCAAGCATACATGAATAATTACTAAACCACGTACATGAATAATATTTATTCAACCTGTTAAATAATAAATATATTATTTAACTGAGATTCTGGATACACTTAGTGTGTGACCCTCTAGGCCTCTTTCTCAGTGGCATTAGGCGAAACAGCCTAAAGTCCAAGGTTAGCGTCTAGCAACACGCCAAGGAACCCATAGAGAAAGAAGTTAATGTCGTAACGATATATCATCTCATATGGACTCTTACCGTGTAATATAATCTTTTTATCATAATATCTCAAATCAAGTAGGTTGCACATCAGTGTCATCAACCTATGTGCTCGATTATCTCTTTCTTTGAATTTATGGAAATAGAACTTGTCTATAGAACACCATGGCCATGAATTTATTTAGGCTATATAATTTTCATCAAAGGGCCTGAGATATTAACTTCCAACAATGAACATAAGAGATATATCCTTTCTCACATTATTTATTAATGAAATTTACTCATAACGCACCCAACATATCCCACCTCACCAAGAATATCTGTCATCATGGTTTTCATCAATACATCAAAGTACGCGACTCATAATACTCATTAAAAATAATTTTAAAGTCTAAGGACCAAGATACACATTCGCATATAGGAACATCCAATGACACGTATGAATGTGTATTTCCTACTGGCGGGCCTCGTTCTCATAATATCCATACCTGATGTTACTAAGGGCGTATATCATGAGAATGTGTCTCAAAGTCCTATGAGTCCCCACCCCTGATAGCATGTATCATTTTTGTCCCTCAAATGACATCATCCGGCTATAGAACGTATATATTCATGAAAAGTATCGTAACACTTCTAGGTTCCCATCATAGCGAGGGACTGCTGTGATCTTTTAGTGGGACAACTACTCTTAGGACATTATCACATACTATGTCATGCAGAATAACAATCATGGTGTGATAAGTAGTTTATTAATATTCAAGATAATGAATACATGTTTATCATAAAGAACAAAGAAGTTGGTTCTATGGCACCAACTCCAACATACTTCCACTTGCACTGGGGACAACTACTAAAAACCTTCAGTCTGTTAGATCTCACATGATATTCATGATTATGATGAGATAGACCTTTAGTCAAGGGGTCTACCACGTTCTCTTTCGTGGGTACTTTGCTCACTGCAACTTCACCCCTCTGATAGAAATCCCTTAAAAGGTGATATTTATGAAGTATATGCTTTGTCTGTTGGTGTGACCTTGGCTCTTTTGCAAGAGTCACCGCTGTAGTATTATCATAATACAATGTGATAGGCTCTTTACTGCTAGGTACCACATAAACTTCTAGACAAAGTTCTGAATCCAAACGGATTCCTTGGTTGCATCAGAAGCCATTATATACTTGAACTCTACTGTAGAAACAGCAATAACTGGCTACTTTGAACTCTTCCAGCTCACAATTCCTCCGTTGATACAGAAAACATATCCTGATTGCGACTTTAGATCATTCTGATCTATCTGAAAACCAGAATCAGTATAACCCCTGATGACCAGCTCCTTGTCTCCTCCATACACCAGAAACATATCCTTAGTTCTTCTCAGATACTTAAGTATAGTGTTAACAGCAGTCCAATGTTATTCTTCTGGATCTGCTTGATATATACCTACCATGCTCAGTGCATAGGCAACATCAAGTCTAGTACATAACATGGCATACATGGTTGATCTTGTCATCAAAGCATATGTGATATTACTCATTCTCTCTTTCTCTTGTTGTGTCTGGAGATACATTTTCTTAGAAAGACATAAAACATGTGACACTAGAACCAATCCCCTATTGGATTTCTCCATACTAAATCTCTTTAGTATATGGTCAACATATATACTTTGACTTAGTCCAAGCAGCCTCTTGGATCTATCACGAATGATCTTGATCCCTGGAATATAGGCTGCTTCACCTAAGTCTTTCATGGAGAAACACTTGTTTAACCAATCCTTAACAGATTGTAAAATTGGTATTTCATTTCCAATAAGTAATATTTCATCAATATATACTACTAGGATAATAACCGCATTCCCACTAAACATATTGCAAACACATGAATCACATTCATTCATAATGAAACCAAATTCTTTTATGGATTCGTCAAATTGAATGTTCCATGACCTAGATGATTGTTTCAATCCATAAATGGATCTCTACAACATTCAAATCCTTTTGGAATCACCTGGAGTCACAAATCCTTCTAGTTGTGTCATATAGACATCTTCCTAAAGGTTCCCGTTAAGAAATGCAGTTTTGATATCCATCTGCCAAATCTCATAGTCATGGTAGGCTGCTATAGCAAGTATGATTCTAATGGATTTAAACATGGAAACTGGCAAAAAATATTCATAGTAGTCAATTCCTTGATGTTGTTTAAACCATTTATCCACTAGCATTGCTTTATAGGTACTTATTGTACCTTCCATTTCCAGTTTCCTCTTGAATACTCATTTGATTCCAATAGGATTTACATCAATTGGAACATTGACCAGAACCCAAACTTGGTTCTGATATATGGAATCCATTTCAGAATTCATGGCTTCTTGTCATCTTGCAACTTTTGAGCTCTCTATTGCCTCCTTGTAGGAGAGAGGTTCATCGTTGTAAACCAGTAATGAGTCACCATTCTCGGCAACCAGAAAATTGTATCTCTATGGTTCTCTTACCTCTCTTACGCTCCTATGCATACTTGTGTTTCAAGAACTACTTATTCCACAGGGGCCTTTAGAATCTGTTCTTGCACCAACTTTTGTGTATCTTGAGCATCAACTTCATCGAAGTTGATCTTTCTCTCACTATCTCTTTTGAGTATGTGCTCCCTCTCAAGAAATACGGCTTGTCGGCAAACAATCACTTTCTTGTCTGAGGGGTTGTATAGGTAGTATCCATTTGTTTCCTTGGGATACCCTATAAAGATACACCTCATGCCCCGGGGTGTTAGTTTGTTGCCTGATAAATCCTTAACAAACGCCTTGCAACCCCATGCACGTGTATGCGACAAATTGGTTTTCTTTCCACTCCATATCTCGAAGGGAATTTCATTTGTCTCTTTATTTGGTACTCAGTTTAATGTGTATGTCGTGGTTTGTAATGCATATCCCCAAAAGGATAATGGAAGATCTACATGACTCATCATCAACCTTATCATTTCCAATAAGGTACATCTCCTCCTTTCACTAACACCATTCCACAGTGGTGTATAAGGTGGAGTAAGTTGAGATAGAATCTCAAACTCTCATATAAAGTCGATGAACTCTTGGTTAAGATGTTCACTACCTCGATTCGATCAAAGCTTCTTTATCTTCTTACCAAGATGATTCTCTACTTCATTCTTAAATTTTTTGAATTTCTCAAAGGACTCAGACTTATACCTCATCAAGTTGATATAGTCATATCTACTCAAGTCATCAGTAAAAGTTATGAAGTAAGAATATTCACCTCTACCTTCTACTGAAAATGATCAACACGCATCAGTGTGTACCAATCCTAGAAGCTCTATGACCCTTTCACCTTGTCCACCAAGTGGTGGTCTGGTCATTTTTCCTTATAAACAAGCATAACATCTATCAAGTCGTTTTAGCTCAGAAGAGTCTAAATAACCATCTTGACAGAGCTTTGTCAAATGCTTCTCGTTTACATGACTAAGACGATGATGCCACAACTGGGTGTTATATGAGTCATGTGAACAAGATTCATTATCGATTGACAACACCTGATTTTCATAATTTAATACATAAAGACCATTATTTAAATGTGTCATACCATAACATATGTTGTCCTTATAAAAGAAACAAATTTTATTTCCAAACATGAAAATAAACTCATCTGTATCTAAACATGACATGAAAATTATATTTTTGGTAAATGTAGGTACATAATAACAATCTCTTAAAACCAAAATCATTCTCATTGGCAATGAAAGGTGGTAGTCACCAACGACAAGAGCAGTCAGCCTCGCACCATTGGCAGCTCGCAAATCCATCTCTCCTCTGACAATCTTTCAGAATCTATTTGGTTCCTGAATTTGGATACAGATGTGAGAACCACAATCTGTATCTGATACCAATGTGTAGAAATGGAAAGATTGCACTTGATAATGAATGCACCTTTTGCTTCCCCCTACTTATGGGTGCAGTTCCTCTTTCCAGTGGTTTGGTTTTCCACATGCAAAACATATTGCTTCATTTCCCTTACTCTGCCACTCAGTCTTCTTCTTCTTGGAAGGATGATGCTCGGGAGCTTTAGATTGTTTATAAGTCTTGGTCCCCTTTTCCTTGTTCTCTCTTTTCTTATTCACCATAAGAATCACGGGTTTATCACGCCCCATGTCCTTGTCCACTTGGCGAATCAAGGTAAGAACTTCTGAAAGACTCTTCTCATTATTTCTCATAATATAATTCACAATAAAGTTGAAGAATGTCTTGGATAGTGGTGAAAGTATGAGATATGTGCGCAACTCATCTGAGAATTTAACCCCTAAGATGTTCAGGTGTTCAATGTAGCTGATAAGCTTGACTACATTAGGCCTAGCTAGTGCAGACTCTCTAAGCTTAGTTGTGAACAAAGCATTGGAGATTTTATACATCTATTGTCCCACCTTCTCTTAATAGAGATCTCGAAGGTGAGACATCATGCTATAGGCATATATATCCTCACGTTGCTTCAAAAGCTCATTGGACATTGATGATAGCATGAATCACTGAACATTTATAGCATCATTTAGATGTTTCTCATAGAGAGATAGTTCTTCATCACTTGTCTCATTTCCAGGCACAACTGGTAAAGGTTCCTTCATCACATACAATTTTCTTTCAAGGCGAAGGATGACACGTAGGCATCTTTTCCATTCTTGGAAAAAAAATTCGGTGAGAAGATTTTCCTTCTCAAGTATGGATCACAATGATATGTTTGATGTCATTTTATTATTGTTTCTACAAAATAAGATAAGCATGATTTTGGTACTTTATTTGATAAAATTTAGACAAATAAATAAATAGTATATTTATTAGCTCCCCACTATTTTATCAAAACTCAATAGCCCTCACCATTGGCTTTGGAATATCATGTTGCTTGGACATCCTAGTGGCAAGGATTCATATTCCTCTTCTCATTACCCCAACTTTGGTTGGTCAAGCAATTTGAATGGTTTTATGTAGGAATTCCAAATGTCAATTGCACTAACTCACGGTTCATTGATCTGCTGAGTGGACTCCCCAATCCTGAAATCATTAATTTTAGATTTCTTCAACCTTTGTCTCTCGGTTACACCAAGCCCTACTTTAGCAGTCAACCCTTAATGTGAACCAATTTAAGTCATCCCAAAACCTCATGTTAGAATCCCCCGATAATTGAAAGCACCCCAACATCGATTGGTCAAGCACTTTGAACTATGGTTCGATTCTAACCGAAGTAATGGAAGGTTATACCGACTTAATATTTTATTGAGGGATTTTATCCTTTTATGCATAAATTGTCAATATTTATCTTTATCACATGCTTGTTAATATTATGTGGGATTACTTAAGTGATTAACCATGTCTTAGATAATATTTATGCATAAGCCAGTTTATTTTAGTTCCATCTTGCATGCTTGATAATTCATTAATTATGTGATCACAATAATACATCCATAATTAAATAACCATGCAACTGACAGAAATAAAATAGAGTATGATCATGAGCTTATACTAATGGTTAGTCTATCTAGCGGTAACCATTAACCTAGGGGAGAAACACCTTGAACCAATTGAGATTCGTGTTTATAGCTTTCCACATGTCCACCTTTGTATCTCCTTGGATTGGTTTCACCTCGACTCCGTACTTGAATCGTGTACACTAGCTTGGGAGATCCATCCATTACATATGTCTTTTACTCACACATAGGTGAGGGGAAAAGGGGTTTACATAAAAGAAATCATAGGCACGCAGACCCTACATAGTAATGAAGAGAGAAAGCACACAGACCAACAATTTAATTTAATAATAAGTTAAATGAAACCAATCACATACAAAAAGTTCTGGTCAAGCTCATGATCATCCACTAGCATGCAACGAATTACGCATTTAATAAAACCAACATTCAATTTGTAATCATTTTTTATTTAAGATAAATCACGCACAAATTGATTAATTATTATCTTTAATTAATCAATCCTTTTATCTTAATTCTTATCTGAATTTCCTTGAGATTCTCATCCATTATAATTTTAAACAAATTAAATAAATTCATCTAAAATTAACTGTGTGCATAACTTGTACCTTGGAGGCAACATGGTGAATACCCGTCCGATTCTTCCTAACATATATTATACGTGTATACTGTTTTACTCTTGTGACATATGGCTTACACAACTTATCACGTACTTTCACAACGTGTACTTCACAGATGATTACACAAATTACATGATTTTTCGGTCACGTGTTATGCTTAAATGCACGTAGAGTAACAACTTGTAATACAACTCATACATGATATGAAGATCTGAACATTACGCAAATATTAATTAAATATTTAAATATTTATGTATATTAAAACTTATCACATGGCGTGTCCTATCTTTACGACCACACACAAGTACATATCTCAAGGTTTACATAGTAAAATAAATAAATTTTAAATATGCGTAACTTGGTATAAGTACACGGCATGTAGATCCGATCTACACAGTGTATACACCTCTCACCGTCTATCTGAGATACACGCCTAGGGACTCGACATGTAAAACGTACCTCAGAAAATTTGGAGTACACATGTCCAATGGGTCACACGCCGTGTTGACTCTGTGTGACATGGTCACTAGTCTGGTAGGTCGTGTATCGAATACACGGCTTGTCTCTGACCCAAAGGGACTACACGCCGTGTACATGGAATACACAGTGTGTACTCTGACTGATAGTGCGTCATTCTATCCCGATCAACACGTGGTGTAAGAATTAATTACACCGTGTGTCATCAATGCACGTGGTTTAAGTAATTGTCGAATTAACTCTTGGTGCATTGACCACGAGTACACGACGTGTAATTTCGATTACACGGTGTGTACGTGCTATTCGGCCAGAATTCTTGGTACCTCCGGATGAGTTCCTCGATTTTATTTTAATCATAAAATTAATCGTCTCGATTAGATCTACGAGAAACGGAGGAAGAAACAGATCTCACAATTCATATTAAAAGAACCATTAAACTTGAGTTGAAAGACTAAATTAAAATGCGTAAATCGCCAATGATCTTTAAATAATTATAAACAATTATGTGTCTGCTCTGATACAACCTGTAGGTTCCGGGCGCAGCGGAAGCGTGCGATGGGCGGTGCCCAACTTTGATTTTCGTCATAATCGATGATTAATCCAAAATCTATACAATGTTTAATCGTCGTGATCAATGGAATAGAATCAAAGATAGATAACATTAATCACACTGAAACCAGAGAGAGAGGAGATCAACACATATTGTTTATAATTAATTTAATTAGATAAACAATTACCTCTAAGGAATTCTTTCTTCGTTGATGAATCTGAAGACAAATATGTGGTACATTGTCGTTGCGTTGTAGAAATTAAGTATAGATTTCCTCTAGCGATGATCCACACATGTTCCAGGAATCTTTAGATGTCGTCGAAGGAGTCTTTGGGTGCTAGCACAGAAGATCTTTGCACTTGTGTTGTCCGCCTTGATCGCCTTGAAAATCGCTTCCAAAGCGTTATCCTTGATCCGATGGAGGATGATTGTTCGCCTTTCTTGGGAGCATTCTTGGAGAAGAGAGCTCTCTAGACTTGAGAGGATTCTCCAAGATTGTTGTGCACAACCGAATAGGCTTATGAGAAAATAACATAATTGGGTATTTATATTGCTATGGATAAAATAAAATAATTACACAAGTGCCCTTAATTGTTTATTTAATCCTAGAAAAACCCCATGTCAAATAATAATAGTAATATTATTATTTCTCAACATGCGCTTAACTTGCGAATTATAATTAAATATTATTTAATTAGATAATATTCAATATTTATTATTTCTCACCGGGTCATTAAACTCGGTTTTTCATTCCTCCGCAATATTTATTGGGACTTGAATAAAATCTATTTATTTATTAAATAAATACCACTGCATTATTCGTCAATAAATAAATAAATATTATATTTACTTAAACAGCAAATAAATATTTATTAAATATTATGCTCACAATATATATTCTCTCGAATAACTAGTGACGGAATAAATACGATCAAGTATACATGAATAATTATAAAACCACATATGAGAATAATATTTATTCAACCTATTAAATAATAAATATATTATTTAACCAAGATTCTGGATACACTTAGTGGGTGACCCTCTAGGCCTCTTTCTCAGTGGCATTAGGCGAAACAGCCTAAAGTCCAAGGTTAACGTCTAGCAACACACCAAGACACTCATAGAGAAAAAAGTTAATGTCGTAATGACATGTCACCACATACGGACACTTACCGTGTAATATGATCACTTTATCACAATATCTCAAATCGATCAGGTTGCATGTCAGTGCCATCAACCTATATGCTCGATTATCTCTTTCTTTGACTTTCTGAAAATAGAACTTGCTTATAGAACACTGTGGTCATAGATTTATTTAGGCTATATCATTTCCATCAAAGGGTCTGAGATATTAACTTTCATCAATGAACAGAATGGATAAATTCTTTCTCGCATTATTCATTAATGCAATATTACTTATGACGCACCAAACGTATCCTACCTAGCCGCGACTATCTATCATCGCGATTTTCGTCAATACATCAAAGTACGCGACTCATAATACTCATTAATTATAATCTTAAAGTCTAAGGACCAATACACATGTCTGCAGATAGGAACATCCAATGACACGTATGAATGTGGATTTCCTACTAGTAGGTCTCATTCTCATAATATCCATACTGGATGTTACCAAGGACATACACCATGAGAAGGTACCTCAGAGTCCTATGAGTCTTCACCCCTGATAGCCTGTATCATTTGTGTCTCTCAAATGATATCATACGGCTATATAACATATATAAAAAGTGTCATAGCACTTCCAAGTTTTCATCATAGTGAAGAACTGTTTGACCTTTTAGTGTGATAACTACTCTTAGAACATTATCACACTATGTCACGTAGAAGAATAATCATGACGTGATAAGTAGTTTATTAATATTCAATACAATGAATAGTGTTTATCATAAAGTACAAAGAAGTTGGTTCTAAGGCACCAACTCCAACAGTTTGTGGTTAGTAACCCCCTCTACCTAATTTATATAACATGAATAATTTGAAAAAAATCACTTGCATTTCTTTTGGATATAGTTTGTTAGGGAGATAAGGACATAAAAAAGACTAATCCTTTGGTTCTTACAGTGAACAAGAAAAGGAAAGACGAGACTAATATGTCCACGGCTAAATCAAAGCCAAAGGAAATTGTGCATCGTCCTTCCAAGAAGCCCAAGATATTAAGGGAGAACAATGAGCAACAAGTTTGCTTCACATGTGGAAAGAATGGTCACTAAAAGAAAAAATTACATCGCTGGGAAGAAGAGGCAAGGGGAGGCCTCAGCTTCAGGTGTATTTTTCATTGAATGCAATCTTTTTGTTTCTATAAGTTGGATATTGGATACAGTTTGTGGCTTGCACATATCTATTCAATTACAGAAACCAAGTAGATTCAAGAAGATAAAAATTGTTAAGCGGATGTCTGAGTAACTAATAGGGCAAGACTAACAACATTATCGATAGGAGAATATCATCTGGCTTTGTCCGATGGATTGATTCTTATACTTGAGAATTGTTATTATGTAACATATATTAACATAAATATAATCTTGGTGTCAAGTTTAGATGTCAAGATATTTTATTTCATGTTCAAAAATAAGTGTCGTTTCATTTAGAAGAATGACATGTATAGTACGACACAACTAAATAATGGTTTATACATAAAAATATGTTATTAACAATAAATGACAAATCCAGTGAACTTGTTGCATATATCACTCTTCTATGGAACTTCAGGTTGGTTATGTAAATGCAAAATGTTTAAATAAATCCAGTGAACTTGTTGCATATATCACTCTTCTGTGGATTATGCATGCTTGATGGCGGCGACGGGTTTTGCGAATCTGGCTCGGTGCTGGTTCCCCTCTGTTTATTCCCCTTTTGCAAGAGGACTGAAGATGGCTTCGAGGCGACATTGTGAATCGTGTGGCTCTGCCCCTGGTCCTCATAGGTTTCCCTCTTTTCTGCTTCCCGTGAGGTTGCACGTTCTAGCCTCCGGTGTGGGTTCTTCCTCAGCTTGATCTTCTCAGATTCATGCCTAGAGTGGCGCTTCTGGACCAGATTGGTTTGGTCCCCCTCACCGACGACATTCCTTTGGTATGGTTGTTGGGTCATCCAGCCCTGGGTGGTGGTGGCTTGGCCTCACACACCTTGGAGTGTCTGGCTTCTTAGGGTTACTTGTCTATGGCTGCAGTGTCGAAGGGAGTCTCGTGGGTTTGTTGCAGCGGGGTTGTCTTTTGGCAACAGTTCTAGCATCCGAGATGCAGGCAATGTTGGTGAGGGTTTTCTGTTTTCTGTATTTTTGGACTTTGTGGTTGAATTTCGTGGTGCTTTTTCTGTTGTGATTGGTGGTGATGTGATTTGTGGTTCGCAATTCAAGGGCCTTTCCAACCAGACATTCTTCAAGGGGCTGCTCCAGATGAGGTGCATAGCAGGGAGTTTTCACCATACCATTGTTATCTGAATTTGGAAGTTTGAGAGGGTATGACATTTTTCATTGATATCAGGTTCGTGCAACTCCGCACGGGACAGCTAGCCGAGCAACGATGAGAATGTGAAAGTTGGTCTTCACGTTTTCTATGCTAGGGGGGGAGCTTTCCTTTATTGTTTTGATCTTCGTTGTTGATGGCTTTTGGATCGGTGGGGCACAATTTTTTGTCTTTAAGTCCTGATGTCATGATGGGTTCCCCCTCCCCCTTAAAAAGGGGTTTATGCCAATAAAATATTATTTTTCAATCTGGCATTCAGCAATCACTTAAGAGTGTGACAGTCTCTTAAGTTAATCATCATTGCACACCTAAGTGGAATTATGTTAATAAAAGGAAGAATCGTATATTTCTCGACATGGTGAGGTTGATGATCAGTCATGCAACTCTTCCATTATTCTTTTGAGGATATGTCTTGCAAACAGTGGTATATACACTTAATTGTGTGTCAATTAAAGCAGTAGATGGGATTTCATGAGTTGTGGTATAGAAACTTAGACTATCACATATGTATGGGGATGCATAGCATTTTTCAAGACCATTCACAATGACAAATCCATTATGGTGAACAATATGTATCTTTAAAGGATATCCTATGGGAATCAAAGAATATTACCTATATAACCATTAAAATATAAATAATTATGGAAATACATGTCATATTTCTAGTAATACAGTATATTTCCAATGAAAATAGTGGGAGCAAGATAGACTTTGATGAAGTAAACGCTTCAACCAAAATAAATTTTTATTTCAAAGCCACTTTAAGAGAGAAGTGGGGAACCATGCAGAACAAAATAAAGTTCACTGTGTACGAAAAGAGCTCACAGATTTACCAAAAACAAGACTAAGATTGCTAGAATTACACACTGTATAATTCTCATTGAAGTGAAGTTATCTGGGTATCTGGGTCATCGTTGATAAGTTCTTCAAAATGATTAGCCATTTTGTCGCATGTCTGTATGAATTCCTCCAACTTGATTTTCCGCTGGTTGAAACCTCTAGCCAAAATTCGGTCTTGTTTGTGGATTCACGCCCTTTGCTCCTCATTGGTATCAACTCTAAGTCTTCTCTCATTAATCCTATCAAACTCCTCTCTTGAAGCTTTGATCCAGATGACTCCTAGCATTTCTTCCTTAGAATGAAGAATAAAGTTCAAACACCCCTTTGTTAGCTTCCAATACTCCAGTTATACCACTCTATTCTCCTTTAGGCACTAATCCCTGGTCTGCCACAAAGGCTTCACTTGTTGTCGCTCTATTAGCCACTTGCTCGCCCACCTGCACCTTGGTTCCTTCATGTGTTTTGTTGTCTGCAGTTGGAGACTGCTTACCCCTCTTGACAGAGACTTGCTTGACCCCTTCAACCATTGAGGATTCCCCCAATTTTCCTTTTGTCTTGTTTCTCTTTACCTTACCTAGTGATCTAGTAACTAGTCTTTAGAGTATTCAAATAATCATTACAAGGTCTTACTTTTTCCCCTCTTTATGGACCGAAAAGTTCTCAGGAAGAGTAATTCCTTGTTTCTCATTCCTCAAGCCAGACCCTACCATTCTGACCTCTTGAGAGTCATGCTCATGATCTATTGCTAACTAGGATTCCACTTCTTTATCACTAATCTCAATATCTTCCGAAGACCTTGACCCAACCTGTTTCTGCTTCCATCTTGAAATGTACACTTGCCATCCTTTCAAGTATGCATTCTCCTTTCCATCTCCACTCAAGGTGGAGAAACGATTGTGGACCTTGATTGCCCTTGATGTTTCGCTATGATCAACCACCCCTCAATTCAGAGACAAAACAATTGATATAAGAAGTGGAATGCACTATGATGTAAGAATAAACCCCACAAGAACAAATGGAAGAAAGTTACCAAGACACAACACCATGTAGATCGACCATAAAAGTTAGAGAACTAGAGGTATATGGTTTTATTATCATATACAAACTCTTTACCAACTCAATTTTCACAATAAAAAATGTTAAATACACTTTTCTATTACCTTTTGAGTCATGGCAATAATATTCTCCACGCCTAAATAACTTCTCAAAACTCAACTTTAAAACAATGTTCTAATAGCGTCTTATATCGCTCCGACTACGATACCTGATCCCCATACCTGAGTCGTGTTACATCATACATATAACCCCAAGCACATTCCCAGATCGTTGGAGGCTGACAACTTATGTTAAGGGATAACATGCAATCATTTGACAAATGATTTGCCCTCAAAATAAATGGACTACATGAAATGAAAATTCATATTTAATAAAACCAAAACCAAATTTAGAACATCTATTAAAGTAAAACGAGTATCCAAAATGTAGCGAAACAAAACTAAAATAACTAGAAGTCCAAACACGACATAATAAAACTAAAAGCAGACGCCCAACACATAATTGTCATGAAGAGTCTTAACTCCAAAGATGTAGGGTCGAGCAACGTCACACCTCTACCAACACAGCTCCTATGATCCATGGTTCATTTTTCCTGTATCACGACAAACAACATCCACACACACTGAGATGTGCGATCATGGATGAGTAACATAATACTTATGATTTTCCCAAATCACTTTCATGCATTCTCACATGTGATCCATCCCAAAACATGCTACTAATGTCATTTGAAAAACAATACATTACAAATAAACAATTTTTAACAACAATTTATACAAGTTAACATCATGCTAAAGCAACTCACATGATTCTCCCAAAATAAAGCAACTCTTCCCAGTTCATCCGTGAATCAAACAATTCACTAATCATATCAATCACTTAAATCATGAGCAATATCAATCAATAGTTCAATAACAATACCTGCATATGATCATAATGTCACCCTTCATGGATCGTCATCCACCCGAATGCTTCACATTAACGATTTTTCCTCATTCGTATCACATGTCATGATTTTTGTCATCCATGACAATTTTTTATACTACTGATCATGACCCGACTCTTATGTTAATTTCTCAACACTTCCCTGTCATATAATCCATATCAAAGTTTTATTTGTTTCCAAAACCATTTTTTCTTCTGAAAAATATTTTCATGTCCAATCAACGAAATCATTACATCTTAAATTCAAAACCAATTTAAGATAAATCACATTTTAATGAAAAACCATGTTTGACCAAAACTCTTGATTTCCAAAACAAATCAATATATCAAATCAAATCTCATGATTTCAAATCCCAAAATCCATGACTTCCATCAAAATTTTATAAGTCTAATTTTCAAATCCATGTCATGTTCAAGAACTTCTTTCATTCATAATCCAATCCTTCACGATCTTGCAGCGCAAGATCCATTCGCCATGATAGATATAGTGTGTGTGTGTGAGAGAGAGAGAGAGAGGGAGAGAGGGAGAGCCCAACTGCACGGTTTGGATGGCATGCACAAAACCGTGCATTTCTCTGTCCAAAATTCTCCCAAATGCACAGTTTGCAGCACAAATGCCCTTTGATACTAATTGTGAAAACTCTTTATACAAATGCCCTTTGTTGGTCAACACTTTTTAAGCATGGTCATTACCTTGAACTATATATACAAGATTAGGAGTTGGATGATGGTTGTTACTAGAAATGAAATTTTGATTGATTCAAGCATGCCATGAATTTTGTGAATGGATAATGAAAGATATGGTGCCTTTCCTTTTTTGTTTCTTTTTGAAGTTCAATCATCCGTTGTTTATGTGGAGAAAGAAAATAGAAAAAACATCAATCCGAAACCAAAAGTGCCAGTTTATTCCAATGAAAAATTCAACAAGTTATTTTTCTGAACACGTTGAGTTTCCCTGCAAAAAACATTCATTTTTGATATTCGGTTCTCATTTTTCGAAGAAAATAAAAGAGACAGACATTATGGAGAATCCAAAAAGAATGGCAGTCACATTATAAGACAGAGGCTTTGGGATTAGTAACTCCAGAGATAGGTGAAAGTTCTAAGTCTGAATGCATCTTCTTGTTGTTTTTATACTCTTATTTTCATTATTTAGAACGAAAATAGAGTAATTTGTAGACATTAGTGATCTCTTCTCTTTTTCTTTTCGTTTTTATTTGCTTCCTGACCTTTTTAGTGGTTCTAATTTAAAAATTGGGATACCTTTTGTTTTCATTCTTTTTTTAGTTAGCAAAACGAAAAGTTCATTAAAGTCTAATGAAAACATAAACAAAAGAGATTGAGACACGGCTTTAATGAATGCTTACACAACAATTTCAATCCATTGCAGCATCTGCTGGTCTGGGCATCATGTTGCACCGGCTCACAATCCTCCGAAAATCATCAAGATGAAGCTGCAAACCAAAAATCATTCAGGTCGTACAAGCACCAAGTAACAATGAAATGATTGAACAAAAAGACAAAACCCAGATATGAACTTTGTAAACTGGCCTTCCCATCTCCATTGCTGGTAAAACAATGAATCATATCACCAATCTCCTTTTTTGTCCACGTAAAATCATGAGCAGCTGCCACTCTGTCTAGATCTTTAGGAGTTATGTAGCCTTTCCCATTCTCTGCATGTATGCCAACACTCCCATGTCAACAACAGAGTAGGAGAAAAGTGTTCATATAATGTTTTGCATTATGAGGAAGAATGAAGAATCGGAAGCCAGCATTACTAGAGAAATCAAGACAAAAAACCAGACAAGGAGGTATTTAGTCATATCATATGCATGAACAACTAACATGAAATCAATGAATGGATATTTCCATGCATGGACCAGACTCACAGGTATTTAGTTATATCACATGCATGAACATCTAACATAAAATCAATGAATGGAAATTTCCATGCATTACCATAGACAAATGGATGCACGCAGCACCGCACGAGATATGGATACCCAAGTATAAAAAAGAAAAATATAAAAGAAAACTTCAAAATGAATCACATGGTACATGTCATAATAACATGCCCATCAGTATATGTTTGATGGGGGGGGGGGGTAACCTTGTTGAGGAAAAGGAATCAGACAGGAAAAATGATTTTCTAATGTTTGGTAGATGACACTATAATGTTCAAATTGGAATCATATAGGGGTGTAACCCAAGCCTGGCCCAGATCAAGCATCGAATTTCACAGCCTAAGGTGACCCATTTTTTTAAATATTACTATTTTTATTTTTTTAACGGGATACTCCCCAGTTTGCGCCCAATGGGACTGGTCTGATCAGCCATCAGGCCTGGTATGGCAGTCTAGACCCCGCCCGGCCAAGGTTCAGGCCAGGCCAATCCTAAACCCGCTAGCCATTTCTACACCCCTGTCATCATATCTCTCTCATTTCCATTTTCCTTCTCATTCAATTCCCTTTCGCCTTCCATCTCATACCGAACAGGGCCCCCTGATATTAGAACAATTTTCAGCAATGTGGAAGGTAATGATATTCTGAAGGAATACAAATGCAAAACATAATTCCCATCTTTAAGCAAGATCCAGTGTGTGGGGGGGAGAGAGAGAGAGAGAGTAGGTGTGTGTGGGAAAGAGCAAGAGAAAAGGAAAGTCGTCCCCACATATGTTCCAGAGTATGTTTTATAGGCATATCAAGGAAAACTGTGTCTGTGAGGAGTAAGGTCATTCCTGCCCTTTATATCCAGGACTATGTTTGATAAGTACGTGGAAAATGTAAAAGTAAGTCACAGGCTCAAATCAGATGCAAATATCAGACTGCCATAGATGACCATCCCAAGAACAAAGAGGTCCAACTCATTTAACTCCACTGCACGCAGACTAAAAGTAAGGAGGATGGCAGGGATTACCATCAAACTGACAGAAGTGTACAATTAAATCATCTTCGGTCATTTGCACGCGACTATTGATCTGTAGATAGATAAATAAATAAACCATGGAAAAAATGTGTGAACTTTATGAATTTAAGATTTTAGAATAAGCAGAAAAGAACCAATTTCTTCTTCTTCCTTCTGTCTGCACCATCCTGAATGTGCAAATTCTTTTTATTTTCATCAAAACCACGTATTTTGGGTGCACTGGGCCTCTGAGATGCTGAAACACTGCTTTTGACATCAGTAAGATCTTGAAGTGAAAGAGAAATTGCCTGTACAGTCCCAACATAGTTCAATTTGTACCATAACCATTATCAAAAGTATAACCAACGCTAATTTTTTTTAGGACAACAGGTGAACCTGGACAAGCCACATAAGAAAAATACCAATGCAAAAACTAACCTGCTTTAAGGCATCATCATCATCAACAAAATCAGTCTTATCCAAAATTGTTTGGATTGAAATCTTCTTCTTGGGCTTAGAGCCTTTGTTTTTTGCCTAAAATGACAAGGAGAGGAATTTAGGAAGGGAAATTTTTAGCACACCTATTCATATAGAAATCAGCATCTAAAGCGCTATACAAACTTTTACAAGATTAAAAGACCATTACAACAACGACAAACTGTCAAAATAGATAATGACCAACAACGAAAATGGTGAAATGCCATTAATCTACATACATATACATGTAAAAAGAAGCAAAGAAGAAGAAGAAGAAGAAGAGATACATGCGTTGTGTTAGTCTACATGTACTTCGGAAATGCCGCAACAAAATATTTCTTCTTCTCTCGACAAGGCAAACTAAGGTTAACATTGGCGACAAGCAGTGGATCGAAAAATCAATGTGCAGCTACATGTACATTCTAAAAATCATAAGCCGAGAGAAGGGAGAGGGAAAGAAAAACAACAACCATCTTCGAAGAACGAGACCCACACCGCTCACCACCTACAAATTCTTTATCATAACCATTGTCTTCCTCGCTTTCCTCACTTGAAGAATTCGAACTATCCAAGTCCTTTGGCGGGACGTATTCTTCGTCCTCAGCCATTTTCCCCTTCCCCTTTCCCCTAGTTTTACTTTCCTTACGACCAACGCCCCTAAAAGAAGCCGCCATGCTGGGCAACCCCAAAGCTTCCAATCTCGCCTTGTTCTCCAGGATTCTAGACAATCTGCGCCGCTCGTACTCATTGACCTGCTGGACCGCCCCATCAGTAGCGTTTGCACGTTCGTCAGCGTCTGAACTTCCGCTATTGCCTTCGGTCTCCGAATCGGTGAGATCGTCCTTTGACATGATTCCCCAGGAAGGCAGCCCGAGTCTGGTTGATCGGACCGATGAATTGGAACCTGCCTGCAATCTGGGGATGGAACGAAATAAAATGGGGGGAAAACAGCTGAATGCTCATCGAATGATTGATCAATAGTTACTATATTGTGTTTTACTATTCCCCATATACCCTTGGATGTACAGCATAAAAAAAAAGATTTTTAATTTCTAGAAAATCGACTATTTCTTAAGTTCTAGGCTACAATCAAACCCCTCTTTGTTGTGTTGATGGATTTTTAACTCCAAATGCATGATTGAAGTCAAAAACAACAAACTAATATATACATTATATGTATATTTTTTAATACCAATTTGTATGGAAATAGAGTTTTATTATGCTTTGTTTTTAATATGTTGAGGCAAGCTAAAGTTTGAAGGATTTTGTGGACATCTTTATACCGTAAAACAGTGGACCGAAACAAACCCCCACAGGAGGATCAAATAGGAGAGGGATCAATAAAATGAAATGAGAATTCAAAAAACAAAGCGTGTCTCGCTGTTAATGGGTGAGTTTGATCGAGTTTTCTCAACGGTAACCAACAAGTTTTTGCCTCTAAGAGCATCCACCAGCCACTAGAATCACCGAATGCTTAAGCGGGACCTCTTATTTGTCAAAGGTGTGTTAACACCTCCTCCTTGAAGGTAAATGTAGAAGAGTGTGAGAGAGAGCTTCAGTTTTGTAGATGATCACTAATATTGTCCAACGAGGCTCACATGTTTCTTTTATAGAACTCATTTATCGAATGAAGGAGTCTATTTGAGTCATAACATTTCATGCATTATGAAATGGTCAACATTTGACTTTCAACGTTGTAACTCTTACAACGTCAATCTCGCTAATTAAGTGACTTGTTAAAACTCCTTTTGATATTCACTTAATTCACACATCATCATATGATGTGTTACAATCCAAATTAAATACGATGATTATCTTAGGATAATTGGTCAAATGACATCCTATATCATTCAAAACGAACACCATGACGTGGTTTTCAAAAACCACAATCCAACTCAAATCCTCATAATGGTGACTCTCACTGCACTGTGGTTTATTATTTAGTGCATACTTCCAATAATCACCCACTTGTACTAAAGTCTCAAAGTCTTTATGTAAAACTTCACAACTCATTGTGAATCCACCGAAACTCTTTCGGATGTGATTATCATATAAACTCTATTAAATTTTAGACAAACACTTTGTACCAAAATTAATCATTATTTCATGGCTTACTGTGTGACCCTACGAGCCTTTTGTAGCGTTGAAAACAATTTTGAATTCCCCAATACATAGTTGCAAGAAAAGAGTGACCTTTAACAGAACGTTATTGTTGTTCAAGCAAGAAAGTGGTTTTTCATTGTCGTGCAAAAATCCCTCAAGGTGTTATTTCAGTGTTTTTACGTTGTTGTGTTTGTTGAAAAATCCATTGGACAACGTTCCAATATGTTTATTGACAAAGCAGGTTGAAAGAGTTGTTTTAGAAGCATTTTGAGATGTTTGGAGTTTGCATAGAAACATAAAAAAGGATTTTCACGTAGCAAGTACGTGATCATGAAAAACCTATGTGAAATATTCACGATCAATGGCCCACGATAGGTTGATTCATGAAGGTGATAGGCGACAGTGCTAAGTTGTCACGACCCCCTCCCTTTAAAGATACTCCTCCCGGGTTGGTAATGAAGAAAAGGAAATAATGACCCCCAAGTCTCACCTCCAGTAGGCCCCGCGGTGGCGACTAACACCAAGGGTATATATATTCTCACAAAATGGGAGGCATTTCCCTTTTTATTTGAAAAATAGGATCGGGAGATAAGATGGTCCACCCCAAAACAACTATAAGACACACACACACACACACACACACACACACACACAAGAAAGACAAAATCCATCCCACATGCATGTTTAAAATACAACTGTTATGAATACAATGAAACTCCAAAGTAAATACCAAAATCAAGGTTAAGCAGCGACACAACAACTATAACACCCTAAGGTTTTGGAAATAAATATTGAATGCATGAAACACTAAGTCTCTACAAAACACCACTTTGTTATAACCTATCCAGAAAACATAATTCTTTACACCTCTGTGACTTGAAATTCGAAAAACTAGCATACACAGTTGCGTTCAGTAAGATATTTATAGTCTGATAAGAAAAACTTGATTTTTGGTGAATAATAACACACTCTTATGAATAGTAATATGAATAGTAATATGACCCTTATAAATAGTAAATAAGAATATTATTTTATTTTCTTAAGGTAATAATATAATGAGATCTTGATTAATTTTTCAATGTGATATAAAATGAATTATAGTTTTAAAATTGTTATTTTTTGAATAAACTATGATTTTATTTAAAAATTAAATTAACAACATTTAAAAAATAATTTTCAAAAAATGGAGTTCATTTTTGAATGCTACACATCGAAAAATGGTTAGGGTGAATTTTTGGTATTTTTCTGAAATACTTGAATTTTTTATGAATAGTAAAATACGATAATTTACGATAAATACTAAATACATGATTTATTGAGTCATAGGTGATGTAAGGCTGATGTAAGGACACTTGGTTAGAACTCACATGCACATATTACTATTCTTGGTCACAAGAATCAATACTATTGGTTGTCTTTGGCAAAATAATAAAATAATGATTAAAATATTCAAAAATTACTTCTCCCCTCCACTATAAACCCCCCATCACTCCCTTTTATCTTCACTCTTCTAACCTTGAACCTCCTCAAAGTTCTACCTAAATACCCTTCCCTAGTCACTCCCCATGTTCAAGAGCTCTTTGTCTTGCCAAAAGACCAAAACCCCTTCCCTTAAAGAGATTCTCAAGGAGGCGGATTCTAAAGGTAAATTCACATTTTATTTCTTTCATTTTCATTTCTTGTTCCTTTCTATTGTTATCCTCTCCTCACCTCCTCTGTCCAAATGACCATGATAACTCTAGTATTATCTATATACTGGAATTATATCATGTGAATAGAAGAACCATCATCAATATCCTTACTCTCTATCTTTTATTTTATAAACGAAATCATCGTCCATGAGGTGCCAATTTCCAACCTTCATGGACGACAAAGTTTCATTCTTCAATTTCTACTTCATTACTAGTCATAAAACCATTTTTATGGTTTAAATAGACTATAATATATGTATTATAACCTATTTAATATTCAGGAAACAATATATGTACATAATATTAAATCATATGACCAAACTAGTTCCTAATAATCAAAATACTGCTAAGATAATCTAAGTGACTGTCATTAATATTTCATCTAATGATTCATCCTCATGCCATGTAACCAAATGATTTAAATGAAAATTAACACCTATGGATGTTCATAAATAATATGTAAATTCAATTCTGGAGATTTACAACCATTCAATATGATCTTTATTATATAAAAACAAGTGAACCGATTATGAAAATCAAGAAAACGAACACTCCAGAACGACAGAATTCAATATTATAACTTATCAATAAGAACATAAATGAACTAAAAAAATTATTATAAACTAAATACATGTCTAATAGGTTCTAAATTAATTTATTAACGAGTCTAATTTCATATTCCAGGACCATAAGGTCAAGATCGGAACATTCAGACTTAAGGTACGAGTTTTCCACCCAAACCTCCATTTTAATTCGGGTTACTTTTATTATCTAATTAACTCAATGAAATTATTATCTATTATTATGTAGTCCTCATAAATTATGTATGAGTGTTATATATATGTTTACCAACCATAATCCTTCCTTATTTTATGGGTAGTTACACATTTTAAAATGAACTTTCAAAATTATTTCCGAAATACAAGCCCGATTCAAGAGAATTTCTCAAATTCTTACCTATTTTCAAGGAAACTCTATAATATGTTTTTAGAAACCATTAACTTTATAAAATCACTCATTTTATTATGAAAATACTATCTTACTTCAGTTCTGGTTTTATATAAAGACTTTTCCAAAATAACTCTTTTTTTCAAAATAAAAGAGTATTTATCTCAAGAATTACTCAATGATTTTATAAGAGTATTTTCGTTTATTTCAACGCTCTTGTTGATTCTTATGTATTATTGGGATTAATATTTTATGATATCATCTATAATATTTAATTAGATGGTTTATGACTAGTTTTATTGTGGATGTGCTATCCTAAAACCATTCACCAATTTACTCCAAATGGTTAGTGTTTAAGCTTAATGTTCGAGAAAAGTTATTTACATTTCATGTGTTAATTTCAATATGAATGTATATGTTGTTTATGTTTATCCACAATCATATGAGGAATGCATTGGACTTATTATGTGATAGGTGGGGCTTGCTTTAGCCCCTAGATGTATCAGTAGGTCTCATGAGACAAATAGACGTGGACTTAGCTGAAGCCTTGCCCATTTTGAGATATGGTTTTGGCCGAGGCCTTAATCATTTTTAGACGTCTTGGAGAAGGCCTTGACGGTATATTTTAGAATTTCCGGCATATGCACTTCTCTCATTATAAAGCTAGTAATTAAAATTCCATGTGGTTATTCAACTAGTAGAATACCCATGATTATGTTTTATTATGGAATTATTTACTCAACTCATATTCATGCCATAATGTGTTCAAGTTTATTATTTGTAAAGGCATGTGTTTTCAATTATTATCCATGTATAATGTTTATGTTTATATTATCTTCCACTGTATTTCTTACTCTTACCGAGCATTTGAGCTCACCCCTTTATTATGTTTTATCTTCTCAAGACATGAAGAAGTCTATTATGAATGGCCTGGAGGGATAAACTTATAGTTGTGAATGTTTCCAATAAAAATTCTATGTTGTATTTCCATTTCAAGTTGTAATGTTGAACTTATGTGTGTATCTAGATTTATAAATCTACTAAACTATTCATTCCTTCAGGAAATGACTTTCTTGTAAGCATGTCAATGTAATGTAATAAGACACTGGCTCTGGACAACTGGGGTCAGGTCTTTACAGTTGGTATCAAAGAAAGTTTAGTATAAAACTTGGAAACTAGATTTAGAAAACATAGATTAGGGAACAAAACCCTAAGATAGTCTTTGAGGATAAACATATAAGAACATCCTGGTATTTTGTCAAGGAATATATTATGTGGATCTTTCTAGCAAATACATCTCTATATGGATACTACAAGTGGACGTGGTTCTGACATAGATGTACCTAGGAGTGAAAACTCTGACAAGGAGTTTTGGGCTTGACCTGGGGTATCCTGGTACATGACAACGTGCCTTACTACGCACCTGTTTTGACACTCTCAAGGGATATTCTTAGGATAATTCACATTTTATTTACATGCCATTATAAAGGATTTAAATGTAAAATTTTCCTTAAAGAAACCATGTTTGTGATTATGGGATTATCCATGCATAGGATTTCAATTTATGATAAATATTTTGCTAAGTTAAGATTATACATTATGATTCATAACCTAATCTAGTATATGACATTATCTAGAAATGACGCCTAGTGGAATAAATGGAAACCGCATGAACACACATATCCCATGTAGGGATTACCCTCTGATGTAAGATAATGATGTTGGCTCTGGAGCTGCAACTGGTGTAGATCAACTTATAACCTGGGACAACTTACTCAGTTTATGAAAAATAACCTTACCCGTATGGAGTATTCAGATCCACCATGTGGAGGAGCTATGTTAGATCGCTTTATGTGACAACCACCTCCATCATTCAATGGGACTACAAACCCATTTATAGCTAAGTAGTGGATAAGTTTACTAGAGAAAATATTTCTCACTTTGGGATGTAACAAAAGAGAGAAGGTCTTCATGAAAGTTTATCATCTATCGGGAGATGCGGATCAGTGGTGGTCGTTAATCCCAAACACAAAGGAGGATGAAGAGATATAAGAGATGGAATGGAGGGACTTTAAGGAAATATTCCTAGAGAAATACTTTCCTCATGAACAATGAGTGGATATGGAAAGGTAGTTTCTAAATTTGAGGTAAAAGGAAGATGAGAATGTTTCAAAGTATAAAGCTAACTTCACAAGTTTAGCAAGGCATGTTGTGGACTACATACGAAATCTGAGGAACAAGATTGATCGATTCTTTGATGGCCTAAATTCGTTCCTCCGACAAGCACTGGTCTCTCAAAGTTTCTCATCATATGAAGATATAGTTTCATATGTTATCAAGACAAAAAAGGAATTCTCTAAGTATTATGACTTTAAAGGAAAGAAAGAGAAGAATAGGGTTACTGAAAACACTGGAAAAGGAAATAAAGAAATGGGGAAAAAGGGAAGAGTTGAATTTACACCCTGTGATAATTGTGGAAGGAAACACCTTGGTGCCTACTTAAAAGGAAAAGGAGTATGCTAAAAATGTAGACAAAAAGGTCATCTTACTGGTGATTGTAATGGGAAAAAATAAGCTATTAATGTTCAATGCTCTAATTTTTGGGAGATGGGACACTATTCTAATGATTTTCCAAATAGTTAAGGAAACATTCCATAGAAAAGGCTAAGGGAGGAGAGACAATCTTATACGATCACAACTGCTGATATTGAAGTTCCTAATGATGTGGTGGTAGGTACTTTAATCGTTTCCTCAAAATTAGCCAATACACTATTTGATTTTGGATCATCGCATTCTTTCATATCTTCCTAGTTTTCTAATAAAATTAGATATTTCTAATTTGATTTAATAAGGGAGTTTTCAGTCAAAACTCCTAAGGGAAGTATCATTGCAACAAAGTTGTGTTAGGAAGTCCCCATTATGGCATATAAATGTGCTTTATCTCCTAATTTTATTGTCATACCCATGATTGACTTTGATATAATCCTCAGTGTAGATTGGATTTCAAACTATGATGCAAAAATTTATTACAAGAGGAAAGAGTTTATAATTTTTTAGGATGATGTGGAATCCCTTATCTTTAGGGCAGAAACATCACCCTATGATTCTCATCTAGATCCACCCCCAGTAGCTCTACTATATTTAATTATTGGGGAGTAAGGGAATGAAATAAATATGGGTGAGGAAAAGAATGTTAAAATAAAGGATGTACCTATTGTGCAAGAATATGTTGATTTCTTTCCAGAGGATTTACCTAGACATCCTATAGAGCGGGAAATTGAGTTTTCCATTGACTTAATTCCTGGTTCAAGGCCCATATCAATGACCCCTTATAGAATGACCACTGTGGAATTAGTTGAACTGAAGAAAAAATTAGAGGAATTTAGTGATAAAGGATTTATTAGCCCTAGTGTTTCTCCATGGGGATCTCATGTTCTTTTTGTTAAGAAGAAAGATGGATCTATGAGGTTGTGTATTGACTACAGGGAGATCAATGCTATAACAATAAAAAACAAGTATCCCTTACCTTTTATTGATGATTTATTTGATCAACTTCATGGAGCCCAATATTTTTTGAAGATTTATCTTCAATCTGGATATCATTAGTTGCTAGTGAGTAAGGAATGCATTCCAAAAACAACATTTTGAACCAGGTATGGGCATTACAAGTTTATAGTAATGTCTTTGTACTGACTAATGCACCTTTTGTTTTTACGGATATAATGAATATAGTTTTCAAGGGATATCTTGATGACTTTGTGGTGACATTTATTGATGATATCTTGGTATACTCCAAAAGCTATGAGGATCATGAAAATCACTTTCATACTATTCTGAAGACTCTTAGAAGAAATTAATTATATGGGAAGTTTAACAAGTGTAAATTTTGGCTTCAATCAGTTTCCTTTTTGGGACACATTGTCTCTAAAGATGGAATATATGTTGATCCTGCGAAGAAAAAGGTTGTGCAAGAATGACCTACTCCAACGAACATAACTGAGGTACATAGTTTTATTGGTTTAACTGGTTATTATCGGCATTTCGTTCAGAAATTTGCTCGTTTATCCAAACCAATGACCAAACTTACATGTAAAGGGGTTAAGTTCATATGGACAAAAGAATGTGAGGATTGTTTCAAAAAATTGAAGAGGATATTAATGAATTCTTTGATCCCAACTCTACCATCAGGGAATGATGGGGTTGTGATCTATAATGATGCATCAAAGAAAGTACTTGGTTGTTTCCTTATGCAGAATGATAGAGTTATTGCCTAGGAATCAAGGCAGTTAAAAAATCATGAATAAAACTATACTAATCATGATATTGAGTTAGAAACTGTAACCTTTTCTCTGAAGATATGGAGATGTTATCTCTATAGAGAAAAATGTGAGATATATACAGATCACAAGAGTCTGAAGTATATCTTTTCACATAAAGAACTCAACATGAGGCAAAGGAGATGACTCGAACTACTCAAGGATTATGATTGTTCCATACACTACCACCCAGGAAAGGCAAACAAGGTAGTTGATGCATTGAGAAGGAAAGATCATGGAGTTCTCAACAAAATGAGGATTAACAAGGATCCTTTGTACATGGATATAGTAAGAATGGACATGAGAATTATAAAAGAAGGTGAAAGATAATTACTTTTTCAATTGGTTTCCCAACCATATTTATTATAAATAATTAAAGCTTCATAGTCTAATAACGAGAACCTTCAAAAGAAAATTAATGATATGAAATATGGGAAGATGGCTAACTTTGTGTGTGAAGATGGTGTTTTGAAATTTGGGAAGAGGCTTTGTGTTCCAGCTATGCCTGAGCTGAAAAGGGAGTTATTGGATTATTCTCATAACTTAAATTTCTCTACACACCTTGGTAGAACTAAAATGTATATAGATTTGAAGGAATATTTCTGGTGGGACAACATGAAGAGGGAAATTACTGATTATGTATCAAGATGTTTAGTCAGTCAACAAGTGAAGGCCGAACATCAACATACAAAAGGAGTCATGCAACCTCTATGTATTCCTACATGGAAATGGGATGAAATCACCATGTATTTTGTCACTATATAACCCAAAACTCCATGGAAGAATGATGCAATACGGGTAATTGTGGATCGACTTACGAAATCTGCACATTTCCTCGCTGTAAGGGAGGATTTTCCACTAGAGCACCTAGCAAGACTCTATATCAATGAAGTTATGAGACTTCATGGATCACCTATATTAATTGTTTCTAATCGTGATCCACAATTTACATCGAATTTCTAGAAAATTATTCAGAAATATTTGGATACTAAGCTTCGATTGAGTACTTCTTATCACCCTCAAACTAATGGGTAATCAGAGAGGACGATCCAAACCTTAGAGGATGTGTTGAGATAATGTTCACTTGACTTTCAAGGTATGTGAGATCAATATTTTCCTTTAGTGGAGTTTTCCTACAATAATAGTTTTCATTAAAGTATTCAAATGACACTATACGAAGCATTGTACGAAAAGAGATTTCATACATCAACTTGTTGGGACGAAGTTGGAGAAAGGAGGCTTGTGGGTCCAAAGCTTGTGGAGGAAATAATAGTGAAGGTAAAGACTATTCAAGGCCATATCAAAGCATCTCAAAGAATAAAAAAGATCTATGCTGATAATCGAAGGAAATATTTTGAGTTTCAAGTGGGAGATCATGTTTTCTTAAAAATATCTCCATGGAAGGGAGTTATAAGATTTGGGAAGAAAGGGAAATCGAGCCCTAGGTACATAGGACCTTTTGAAATTATTGAGAGAATTAGAGCTATTTCATATCATTTGGCTCTTCCATATATCATTTCTAAAGTACACAATTTGTTCCATGTCTCATTGTTGAGAAAGTACATGCCAGATCCAACACATGTCCTCACTTCTAAATGTATAGAATTAGAACCTTGCTTATCATACTATGAAGAGCTTATCCGAATTCTGGACACTAAAGAACAACTATTGAGGAATCGGAAAAAACCAATAGTAAAGATACTTTAGAGAAATCATAAAATTGAAGAGGCAACATGGGATACTAAGGAGCTTATGATGACGACCTACCCAAATCATTTTTCGAGGTAACGTTCTGTGAATTTCAAGGATGAAATTTTGGTAAGGAGGGGAGAATGTAACACCCCAAGGTTTTGGAAATAAATATTGAATACATGAAACACAGAGTCTCTAAAAAACACCACTTTTTTATAACCTAGCCAGTAAACATAATTCTTTACACCTCTATGATTTGAAATTCAAAAAACTGACATACACAATTACATTCAATAAGATATTTAGAGTCTCATAAGAAAAACTTAATTTTTGGTGAATAATAACATACCCTTATGAATAGTAATATGAATATTAATATGACCCTTATGAATAGTAAATAATAATATTATTTTATTTTCTTAAGGTAATAATATAATGAGATCTTGATTAATTTTTCAATGTGATATAAAATGAATTATAGTTTTAAATTTTTTATTTTTTGAATAAACTATGATTTTATTTAAAAATTAAATTAATAATATTTAGAAAATTATTTTCAAAAAATGGAGTTCATTTTTTAATTTTAAATATCTAAAAATGGTTAGGGTGAATTTTTGTTATTTTTCTGAAATACTTGAATTTTTATGAATAGTAAAATACGATAATTTATGATAAATACTAAATACATGATTTATTGAGTAATAGGTGATTTAAGGATGATGTAAGGCCACCTAGTTAGAAATAATGTGTACATATTACTATTCTTTGTCACAATAATCAATAATATTGGTTGTCTTTGAAAAAATAATAAAATAATGATTAAGATATTCAAAAAATACTCCTCTCCTCCACTATAAAAGCCCCCACACTCCCTCTTCTCTTCACTCCTCTAAGCCTTGATGTTCCTCAAAGTTCTGCCTAAATACCCTTCCCTAGTCACTCCCCACATACAAGAGCTATTGCTATTTCCAAAATACCAAAACCCCTTCCCTTGAAGATATTCTCAAGGAGGTGGATTCAATAGATAAATTCACATTTTATTTCTTTCATTTTCATTTCAAGTTCCTTTCTATTGTTATCCTCTCTTCACCTCCTCTATCCAAATGAACATGATAAATCCAATATTATCTATATACTAGAATTATATCATATTAATGGAAAAACCATCATCAATATCCTTACTCTCTCTCTATTTTATTTTATAAATGAAATCATCGTCCGTGAGGTGCTAATTTACAACCTTCGTGGACGACAAAGTTTCATTTTTCAATTTATCCTTAATTACTAGTCATGAATCCATTTTATGGTTTAAACCAGCTATAATATATGTATTATAAAATATTTAATATTCATTAACCATTATATGTACATAATATTAAATCATATGACCAAACTAGTTCCTAATAATCAAAATACCGCTAAAATAATCTAAGTGATTGTCATTAATATTTCATCTAATGATTCATCCTTATTCCATGTAAACAAATGATTTAAATGACTATTAATACATATGGATGTTAATAAATAATATTTAAATTTAATTCTGGATATTTACAACCATTCCACATGATCTCCATTACATAAAAACAAGTGAACCGATTATGAAAATCAAGAAAATGAACACTCCAGAACGGCAGAATTCAATATTATAACTTATCAATAAGGAAATAAATGAACTAAAAAATTATTTTAAACTAAATAAATTTCTAATAGGTTATTTATTAAGTTATTAATGAGTCTAATTTCATATTACAGGACCATAAGGTCAAGAGAGGAACATTCGTACTTAAGGTATTTGTTTTCCACCCGAACCTCCATTTTCATTCAGGTTACTTTTATTATCTAATTAACTCAATGAAATTCTTATGTATTATTATGTACTCATCATAAATTATGTGTGAGTGTTCTATATATTTTTACCAACTAGAATCCTTCCTTATTTTATGGGGAGTTACATGTTTTAAAATGAAGTTTCAAAATTATTTCTGAAATATAAGCCCGATTCAAGGGAATTTCTCAAATTCTTACCTATTTTCAAGGGAAATATATAATATATTTTTAGAAACCACTATATTTATAAAATAACTCATTTTATTATGAAAATAATATATTACTTTAGTTATGGTTTTATACAAATACTTTTTTCCAAAATAACTATTCTTTTCAAAATAAAAGAGTATTTATCTCAAGAATTACTCAATGATTTTATAAGAGTATTTTCGTCTATTTCAACACTCTTGTTGATTATTATGTATTATTGTGATTAATATTTTATGATATCATCTACCATATTTTATTTTATGGTTTATGAATAGTTTTATTATAGATGTTCTATCCTAAATCCATTCACCAATTTACTCTGAGTGGTTAGTCTTTAAGTTTAATGTTTGGGGAAAGTTATTTACATTTCATATGTTAGTTTCAATATGAATATATATGTTTTTTATGTTTATCCCCACTCATATGAGGAATTCATTGGACTTATTATGTGTCGGTTGGGTCCCTCTATAGCCCCTCGATGCATCGGTAGGTCTCATGAGACAAATAGACGTGGACTTGGCTGAGGTCTTGCCCATTTTGAGATATGGTTTTGGACGAGGCCTTAATCATTTTTAGATGTATTGGATGAGGCCTTGACGGTATGTTTCAGAATGCATGGAATATTCACTTCCCTCATTATGAAGCTAGTAATTGAAATTTCATGTAACAATTGGGTCTCGGTGGTAGCACAAACACCCCGCCTTTAACATGATCATCGGGTCCTGGCCCGCTAAGTACCACCAGTTGCTCCGCAGACACATGGTCCCCACCCTAGGGCCCATCCACGTGCCCGAACAGGTCTGTAGACGCCGGAAAAGTCCGTTGTTCCCAAACGAAGCTCCGGATGCGGAAAGCGAGGTCATATTTGGAGTCAGAAGCACGTTTCGGAGGGCCCGGAGGCCTTGCGCGGAATTTTAGGAGACCCGCGCGCAAAGTTGGAGCGCCGCGCGCAAACCTCCCGGGATGCGCGCAATGCGCTGGGCCGGCGCGCAATTTTGCGCGCCCGTGGCCCGCGCGACTCCCTTGCGCGCCGGGCCCGATTCCGCGCCCGCGAAGGAAATTGCACGCCCGCGAACCAGATTCCGCGCCCGGGGTTGCCTATAAATATAAGGCGACCCCCGACGTTTTGAAGGTTGCCGGAATTCGAAGAGTCTCTCGTTCGCGCAATCCAACTTCCTCCGCGCGCAATGCCGACCTTCAGGTAACCTCCTTTCTTTCGCGCAAGAAAGCCTCGGGGTTCGCCTCCGCGCGCAATCCCTTTGGCTCCTTTCCTTTGATTAACTCCTCACCCGAAGGCCTTCGCGCGCAAAAGAAGCCTCTTGCGCGCAATTTCCCCCGGGTGCGCGCAATCCAGCCCGATTGCGCGCACCCCCCCTTTTTGTTAAGTGGTCATTCGTCAAAGAATGAGCCGTTTCCCCCGCGCGCTATCTGAAGCCCGGTGCGCGCAATCTCCCTCTTCCGCGCGCAAAGCGCTGGCCCAATTGCGCGCCAGCACGCCCTTTTGCGCGCCGACCCGCGGTATTGCGCGCCAAGCTCCTCTTTTGCGCGCAATCCGCCGGGGTCGCCCCCTTTGACCCCCTGAGGGTACCCGCCTGCGTGGCGCCCGATGACCCTCATCCCGGGTGCCCGCACCGTGTGTTGTCTTCCCGTGCGAACCTCCAGGCTCGCGCGAAGTGACACGGACCCATCGGCGGCAACCACTACGTCCAAGCTGCACGACGTTAAACTGCCTAGCATATCGTCCGCGCTGTAGGACGTTAAACTGCCAGGCATCCATCGTCCTGCATGACGCTAAACTGCACCACGTCCAAGCTGCACGACGTTAAACTGCCTAGCACATCGTCCGCGCTGCAGGACGTTAAACTGCCAGGCATCCATCGTCCTGCATGACGCTAAACTGCACCACGTCCGCGCTGCAAGACGTTAAACTGCCAAGCATCTTCATCCTCAACACACGACGTTAAACTGTACTTCGTCCGGCAAGACGTTAAACCGTCCGCATCACCCGATCCCGTGCCTCGCACGCAGGGTCCCCCCCGGTTTGGATGTGGCCCCCACCCGCTCGTCTCTGCAGGGATGTCGGGATTGGAGTGGCCTTCGCCAACGGGGGTAGGGTATTACAAACCCCTAGTTCCTTATGGGGGGCTGCACATGTGTATCTCCATTGCGCTTCCCCACTGCCGAAGCCAGTAGAGGGTGTGACTGGGATCGAGGTGTCTCCTACTTTCGGGCCAAGTCCCTCTCCAACTGAGTTTTGCCGCACTCAGGTTGCCTCAGTGCGTAAGTCCTGACAGAATGAACTACGTGGACTTTGATCCCTGTCTCCTAAACAGGGTACGTAGGAAGCCTCCCTGAGGTTCAAGCCCACCACCTGGTCGTCCCGGTCATATTCACGTCGGTTCGTCCATCAGTGGATCCCTCCCGGGTTCACATTCGCGTTGATTCACCTATGAATCCGCTCTTGTGGGGGGCTGCACATGTGTATCTCCATTGCTCTTCCCCACTGCCTTCTTCTATTTCTCTTGCCAACGTCCAGCATGACGTGAAACTGTGATCCACCCGGTCGTTCCATCCCCCTCTGTGCGAGGTGGTTCGGTTCAATCCTCCGCCCGGTAGCCTCGACCTCCTTGTGAGTCGGCTTTCCAACGTCCAGCATGACGTGAAACTATGATCCACCCGGCCGTTCCATCCCCCTCTGTGCGAGGTGGTTTGGTTCAATCCTCCGCCCGGTAGCCTCGACCTCCTTGTGAGTCGGCTTGCCAACGTCCAGCATGACGTGAAACTGTGATCCACCCGGCCGTTCCATCCCCCTCTGTGCGAGGTGGTTCGGTTCAATCCTCCGCCCGGCAGCCTCGACCTCCTCGTGAGTCGGCTTGCCAACGTCCAGCATGACGTTAAACTGTATATCCGAACTACGCTGACTTTGATCCGTGCTAACGCGCGTTACGTAGGAAGCCCCCACGGGGTCCAAGCTCTTCACTCCATCATCCATCCTGATCCTTACCCGGGCTGCCACATCCCGGTGGGGTCATGCCATTTCACTCCACTCCACTTCACTCGGGAAGCTGCCCATGTGCTGGCCCCAGCGTCGGAGGTTCCCCGCAAGGGGTTCTGTCATCTGATCCACTCCTCGTGTTGATCAGTCCGATGCCGTCCCCGCTGGACGTTAAACTCGCGGCATACCCCGTGTTAAACATGGGAAGCTGAGGAAAACCTCAGGTACCGCAGTTCCCCGTACCCAGCGCGGGATGCCTCAGGCCATCACGCCTTCGAGAAGCCCTATTAGGGACGGAAGGCAGACATGCAGAGCCGCAGTGTTAAGACACGCCCCCAACACCCAGAGCCACCCGGTCTCCTCACCGCAGGTTGCTGCCCCGACCAGACTCCTTGGAGCGTCTGGGCGGAAGCAGCGTAATTAACCAGTGTCCATAGAGATATGGCGCCGGGAACGAGATTCACGAACATTCTTAAATCTATGAGGGAGACCCGGATTAGGCGATGAGTTTCGAGGAGACGTCCACGGAAGGAGGAGCCGACATCCCATCATCCCGGTTTCGATCAAGGAGCAGACGTCCCTGAATAAGGGACGGATGCCGCCCGCCCTTGGAAAGCGGGACTTCAGGGCCACAAGCCACGCTCTCATCCCCTCGGGTCGACGGGAGCACGCACGAACGCGTCCTGGCGGAACAACGTCAGAACAGAAGCCCGACGCACATCCGCACCGAAACAGAAAAATGGTGAACCCGACGTGAATCTCTTCTCCTCAATACGAAGACCGATGGCTTTCGGAATTGTTGGAAGACCAGCATGTTGCCCGGCCGAGCATTCAGTTTTTACCCGCCAGGGGCTGGGGAAGGGAAATCGGGCACTCCGTCTCACGACGTCGATGGCCTGGGTCCCCCCCACGGAAGGCGTCGTGGCACTAACGCTCGGTTGTCGATTCCTTTTTCTGTCAGTGTTAACGGGTTCTTCTCCCTGCTTTCAGGAATCAGGTCTCCCGATCCAGTGCCCGATCGCCGCCCGCCCACTGGCGCAGGGGTAGGGGAAACACCGACGCGGCTACTCCGCGCGGTCCCGCCCGTTCCACAGTCGTCCCAGCAGCCGCAACTGCGGGACAACCACGCCCTCTCTCCCCCTCGGAGGTCATCCAGAGAAGGGTGATCAACAACTTGGTGCGGAGATATGAGGAAGAGGGAGTCATCCCCACCAGGGACATGGCTCGCCTAGACCTCGAGGAAGCTGCACCTCGCCACCACCGCCGCCCCCGAGGGCCGCGCAGGGAGGCACCGCTGCCTACCTCGACGTCCAACCACTTCGGGAGCTTATCCCTGGAACGCTCCGACAGCTCCCTCCCCTATGCGGATGAGGTGGAAGATGTCCGGGACCACCCTATCCGAGATTCGCTCCAGGGATCCGCGATAAGGGCTCCCGCCAGGCCACGTCGGTGCCGTCGCCAGGCTTCTCAAGTCGAAGAGCGGGCTCTCCACATGCCTGCACCGCTGATCCCGACTCGTCTGTCTCGACGCCAACGTCGGGCACGAGCGGAAGAGGATGCCCACCTTGGGGCCCTAGCAACAGCGGCCGCGTTGGCCCAAGCCACTGCTGGCTCCAGTCACCAGGCCCCTGCGCATCCTGACCAGGGGCACTTCTATGCCCGACCTGGATCGAGGCCCCGACCGCCCCAAAGGCAGGTTGGGTTGACTCTCCCGGTTGCTGGTACAGGCAATAGCCACCGCGGACCACCTCGCGGTAGCGCTATTCACCAGCAGGGTCTACTCCGTGTGGTCGGTCCAAGAGGCATGGGTCATCCCACCTTCCGATCCCGGCCCGGAGGCCTGCCCGGAATCATCTCTCCCCACGTCCCCTATGATATCTGTCCCGGTGCTCCTCGCACCTTGGTTTCCAGTCCTCTTGGCCCCGGTACCGGTGCGGCCGGAGGACGCCAGGACAGAGATCAGCCATGCCCCGAAGAACCACCCAGGGGCAGGAAGGCGAGGCGTCGACGTCAAGGGAGGAATGTCAGGGAATTCCGAACAGATATCCGACTGGTTCGTTTCTCTGATACAGAGGCGGAGTACGATTCGGTGACAGAGCCCTCCCCCCAATCCCGCCATTCAAGGGCAGGGGTAGGAATGCGGCACGTCAGCCTCGTGCTCCCCGAGAGCGAGATCGATATGATCCCCGCTTCTCTCCGAAGGTATATCCGGAGTAGCGAGGGCCTGGTAGACCCCCAAGGATCAAGCTTGCGGTTGGTACCGGCCCCTCCGGAAGTGCCTTCCGCCTCGATCGGAGAGGCCGGAGACTTTTTCTGGGGACCGACGGTCGAACCACGATCTAGTGCACCCTCGGCGAGCACCGACGCCACGGCAGGATGTTCGCTCGCCGGACCGTCCTATCGTGATGTGGTAGCCGGGGCACCGCCACCCTCAGAGGGCGGCCCGGGATATGGAGGCCAATCGTCCTGCTCGCCGTATTCACCGCCGGCCAGCCCGTCGGCCCGACGGCCCGCCTCGGCACCACTGCCGGTTCCCCGTCCATTCCCAGTCGTTGAAGAGGACCAAGGAGACCTGGGTCCCGAGTTTGAGTCGTGGAGCTTCTGGACCGTCCTTGCAGAGGGCCACTTCCCTGAGAAGTTTTGGCTAGTCGCAGGACTGGACTTTGATGCACCCGAATCACTCACCCCGGATGAGTTCTAATGCTTCCGCCGAACTCTCCGGGAGACTCACTCCCGTCTTCAACGCCTACAAATGCCATATCCCGGGAGTCAAGTGCACCTGGAGGATATTGGTGAGCAGTGCCGTCAGATTGACCTGGTCACGCTCCCCGCGGTTCGGCACCCCGGGTCATTTGGGCATCACGAGGCCCTCCAACAACGATGCATTGAGTGTTTTCAAGTACTCCACAAGTTTATCGAGGAAGCCACCCCCCACGTGTATATCTGTGGATGGGGGCAGTACGCTGCCCTACGCTTCAGTGCGATTCGCCGACAGCCCGATTCGCTGGGTGGCCCTGAGGGTACATCCCCAGGGACGGAAACGGTCAATATGGATGACCTGTCAGGAGAGGGGAACAGTTTGGAACTTCTCGACGGGGGCTCTCCCCCCGAAGACAAGCCGTTGTTGGATCCATCGGTGAGAGTTACTCGTCACCAGAGGAACCTCCTGGGTCTCCCCACACCCACTGAAGCACTGACGTTGAGCCGAAACGTCAGCAAAGGTAAAGAGCACGGCGGGGCTATAAAGCCCGCCGACCCATCTGCCTCCATGCAGAGGGCGGATGAGGATCCCGAGAAGGTCACGCTACGTCAACAGCTCGCCGAGCAGAAGAAGCTAGTTGACCAGCTCCTCGCCGAGCGCGCTGCAGAGCAGCGGCCTGACTACGGTGATCCTAGGCCAGGACAGCAGGGACAGGAACAACCACTCCTCGACGAGACTCTCTCGGGCAACCGTGATTATGCCGTGTTTGCTGACAGGGGAGAGGCCATTGCCTATGGCAAGAGGGCGCGGTATGTTTCACCACACCCTCCCGAGCGGCGTGATTACCTGAGAGACCCCGCTCGGATTCCTCCCGCTGCCCCAAGGGCCGCTCCGCCCGCCATCCCACAAGCTGTCGAGTTCGACGACCCGGTCGACGACCCGATTGAAGGGCCATGCAATGCGCTCGTGGTTAGAGATCCTCTCCAGGACTGGAACCCACGTCCGGACGATCCGATGGCGGCACTCATCGCCCGCTTGGAAGCCTTGGAGACTCGGCAAGTGGCGATCCCACCGGACGGCAAGCCATACCCAGCATGGGTGGATGACATGCCGGCACCTCCGGGATTCGTGAATCCCACTTTCGCCCCCTTCAACGGGACTGGAGATCCGCCACAACATTTGGCCCATTTCAACTCGAGGTGTGGGCCTATGTTGGGAACTCTGGCGCAGCAGGAGGCCGCTAAGCTTCGCTGCTTTGTCCAGACACTGGAAGGGCCAGCGTTTGTCTGGTATAGCCAGCTCCCCGTCGGGTCGATAACTAGCTGGGAGGACCTCCGTAGACAATTCCTCTACCAGTTCAGTTCCACGACCCGGAAGACGAGTATCGCAGACCTCTTCAAGTGCAAGCAGAGGACTGATGAGCGAGTCGCGGATTTTGTCGCCCGATGGAAGGGTCTCACGTATTCCCTTGACATGCCATTGACTCAGGAGCAGTTGCTGACAATGTGCGTCGGGAACGTCAAGACCGAGCTAGTCCCTTCCTTGATCACTCAGAATTACCCCGGAGGGTTCAGGGACTTCTCAGACAAAGCTCAACGTCTTGAGGAGGCCCTGCAACAGGCCAGTCAGGCACGCCCGCTGCCTCCTATGATCCCTGCAAGGAGAGTCAGCAGGGCTGAGCCCGCTGCTGTTGCCCAGATAGAGGCCCCTAGGCCGTTGGAGCTGCTGCCGGTGAGGCCAGCTCCACAGCCTCACAGGAATCCGCCTCCACGGGCTCAGTTCCCGGCCCAGCAGCGGCAGCCCCAGAACCGGCCGGCCCCTCCGCGTAATGTACCGCCACAACCCAGGCGAGATAATCAGGGTCCACCTCCTCGGCAGGCCCCTCCAGCCCCTCGTCAAGACCACGCAACCAGGGGCCCGCGATACCTGAATTACTCATTCCACGAGGATCAGGTCCCCGGTTACTTCCGGAGCGCCCTGGAGCAGAGGATTGTGCGACTGCCTGAGTGTTGGAGGCCGGAGGAGGCGCATCTCACGGATAACCCCCGCTACTGCCCTTACCATCGGGCCCTGGGGCACACCATCCAGCGGTGCTACGTGTTTAAGGATTGGCTCCAAGACCAGATTAACAACAATGTAATCAGGTTGGGCCCAGCTCCAGCACAAGTGGCAGGCGTGTTCGTGGGATCAGATGACGATAGTGGCAACGAGGACGAATGGCAGCTGGTCTCCGACCGCGGATCCCAGAAGTATAATAACTGGATGGCTCGCAAGACGATCATTCGCGCCCATGGAATCATCCGTGCGCGCTTGATCAGCCTGAGCCCCCAGAATCTGCGGGTGCTGCTTCGGCATCGTCGTCCCAGCCTGCCTCTTCCGAGAAGAGCAAACGGCGGCAGCGCAAGAAGGAAGAGCGCGCCCCGCCAGTTCCGCCACTATCCTGCACTCTCGACGATTTCATGCCCCTGGAGATGGGGGTCCCTCCTCGGATCCGTCCGGTGATGGATGATTCGTCCAATGACAGTGTTGGGTACGCTTCGGTTAATACCTTCGAGCTGGTAAATCCCTTTTCGGTTCCCGACGTTGAAGAACACCAGGTGGACCTCCCTAGTGTCCCCGGTCGTCGCCACTGTCGGAGGAACCGCAACAACAGGAGTCGCTGGGGCACAACAGTTGGTACCTCCAGCCAGGCCGTGCACACCATTGAGACTAGGCAGCAGGCTCAAAACCGAGCTCAGCGTGCACAGCCCCCCCATCCGGGGATGACGGATTCGCCTCCGCCACTGTTTGTGGTGTGGGACCAGGCAGAACCGCCTCAGCCGCGTCGCGATCAGCTCCGCCCTGCCACGAGTCCACCCCGGCCTCCTGACCCCAGTACGGTGACTACTTCCCGGGCTTCAACCAATGAATAGCGAGATGCGACAAGCACCAGTCGGCCGCCGGCCCAACCGGCAAGGCCCGTCATGCCTCCAACCGCAGAGCAACCTCCTGCAACCAGGGGCTCGCGCTTGGCCAAAAAGTATGATGTCCTGAAGCACTTGGCCGACATCCCAGCAAGGCTCTCCATCCTTGAGGCTCTGCGCATGTCGCCTGAGATGCGCGAGGCGCTCGCTGAAGCCCTGAAGAGCCCCCTCCAGTTTGAGACAGAGGTTGCGGCTGCAGAGGCCTTTCACGCCGAAACGATTGAGGACGCTGAGTGTCAGGAAGTTATCTCGTTCTCTGGTGAGGATGAAGACCCTCCTATACAGGGGCACATTCGTCCGCTGTATGTTACTTTCCAGTTCAATGTCCTTGAAGTCCGGCGCTGTCTTGTCGACACGGGGTCCGGGATTAACCTGATTCCCACTCGGACGCTCCAGAGATTGGGGTTGTCTGAGGATGACTTGATTCCCTCCGACCTCAGGATCCAGGGGTACGACCGCACCAAGCAAACTCCGGTCGGCAAGATATGTTTGAAGACCCAGTTCGGTGGCCTGGTTGCCAACACCGAATTCATGGTAGTCTCTCAGGACACTGCGTACAACGCATTGATGGGCAGGCCATGGCTCCACCTTCATGCGGCGGTTCCCTTGTCATACCACCAATGCCTTAAATACTCCCTCAATGGTCGAGTAGGCGTGCTTCAGGGAGATGCCTCTCCTTTTGCCTCATGTGAAGCCCGCTATCTGGACGCGGACTATTACAAGAGCAAGGATAAGCAGATCCTGGCAGGTGAGGTTGAGCCTGTCGCTGTTGCAAGTGATCCCTGGGCAAGTTTGGATGACGCTTACGTCCTCCCGATTCAACGGTTGGACGTAGCCATGTTCTCGACGGCCTGTGAGTCTCCTGATGAGATGACTGCGACCGCCCGTGCCAGCACCAGCGGCCCAGCAGGATCTGGTGGCCCCAATGCAGTTTCCAACGCAGTCTCTCCCGTGGACGATCCCTCCCCGAGTGGAGAGGACGTGGAAGACGCACCCCCAGCCTTTGAGGAGGGCGTCTCCGCCACGGTCGATGAGTTAGTACAGGTGAACCTTGGAACCGAGGTAGATCCAAGACCCACATTGGTCTGTGCCGCCATGCCCTCTGAGGAGTAGCAGCAGTACGTGGACTTCCTCAGACAGCACCGTGACGTGTTCGCTTGGGGCTATGACGAGATGCCGGGGCTAGATCCTCAGGTAGCCGTCCACCGCCTTGGTCTCCCGGCGAACCATCGCGGGTTCAAGCAGCATCCCAGGAAGATGCACCCATCCCACGGTGCCATGGTTGAGGCCGAAGTTTACAAGCTTATCAAATCCAACTTCGTGAGGGAAGTTCAGTACCCCAAATGGCTGGCCAACATTGTGCCGGTCAGGAAGAAGAATGGGCAGATCAGAGTCTGTATCGACTTCCGCGATCTCAACCGCCACTGTCCGAAGGATGACTTTCCCCTTCCGGTGACAGAGCTGTTGATTGACGCCACGACAGGGTTCCAAGCCCTCTCCTTCATGGATGGATACTCCGGATAGAACCAAATCCGGATGGCCCCTGAGGATGAGGAGTTCACTGCCTTCAGGGCCCCCCAAGGTATCTTTTGTTACCGGGTCATGCCCTTCGGCCTGAAGAATGCAGGTGCCACCTATCAACGGGCGATGCACCGCATATTCAAGCCAATCCTCGGCACACTGGTGGAATGCTACGTCGACGACTTGGTGGTCAAATCGCGCCAGCGTCAGGACCATCTCAAAGATCTTGAGAAAGTGTTCGGCTTCCTCCGGTCTTGCTGCCTGAAGATGAACCCGTTGAAGTGTGCCTTCGGGGTCACCTCCGGGAAGTTTCTTGGCTTTGTGGTAAGATACCGGGGTATTGAGATCGACCCAGAGAAGATCAGGGCGATTAGCCAGATGCCTCCCCCAGGTAACATTCGGGAACTGCAAGGGTTCCAAGGCCACTTAGCCTATATACGCCGATTCATTGCGAATCTGGCTGGCAAGTGTAAGCCCTTTTCTCGGCTCATGAAGAAAGGTGCCACCTATGTATGGGATAAAGAGTGTCAGACCGCTTTCGAGGAGATCAAGTAGTACCTGCTTCAACCTCCGGTTCTGATGCCGCCTGTATCCGGGAAGCCGCTGGTCCTTTATGTGACCACCCTGGAACGGTCCCTTGGTGCCCTTCTCGCTCAGAAGAACAACGAGGGAACGGAGAATAGCCTCTATTACCTCAGTCGCATGCTCCTCGATGCGGAAGTTAGGTATTCCCCCATCGAGAAGAGCTGTCTGGCGCTCGTATTTTCCGTACAGAAATTACGGCACTACTTGCAGCACCATGAGGTACAGTTGGTTTCTCGGGTAGACCCGTTGAAATATATCCTGAGCCGGCCTATGTTGACTGGCCGTCTAGCGCGGTGGGCTGTGATTCTCCAGCAGTTCGACATCAGGTATGTGTCTCAGAAGGCCATCAAAGGGAAAGCATTGGCAGACTTTCTGGCTGCTCACCCGACCTCCGCGGATCAGCCACTGGATCTAGGCTTTCCTGATGAGGCCGTCCTCTCGGTCGATCGTACCGATCCATGCTGGCAGATGCACTTTGACGGTGCCTCCCGGAGCCCTACCAGTAGAAGACTCGATAATCCTAAGCTCAATAGAGTGGGCTTGGGTATCGTCTTCATTACCCCGGAGCAAGTCGTGCTGCCATACTCTTTCCTGTTGTCAGAGGGCTGTACCAACAATGAGGCGGAATACCATGCCCTCATCACTGGCCTCGAGTTAGCTCTCGAGATCGACGCGCCCCGTCTGTGTGTGAAAGGGGACTCCGAGCTGGTCGTTAAGCAGATCAATGGCGACTATGTTGTCAGGAAGCCGGAACTTGTGCCATTGCTGGAGTGACCCTCCTCTTGATGACCCAGTTCCCTTCTCGGCCAGAAATTGTCCATATTCCCCGGTCGCAGAACGGTCGAGCAGATGCTTTGGCCAGCCTTGCTGCATCACTCGCAGAGCCTGAACAGGACAACCTGATCATCCGCGTGACGCACCGCAGGCTCATCGCTCCCGTTATCCCGGAGGGAGATCGCGGCCCATCGGTAAGTAATCTCACCGTGGTTTCCCCTGTGCCTGGAGCCCCGAGTACCCCAGATATGGCAGTCGAATCAGCCCCTGATTGGAGGACGCCTTTGGTTGAGTACCTCCAACATGGCATTCTCCCGTCGGATCGGGCCGAGCGCGAGCGAGTTCGACGCCGCGCATCGCAGTTTGTCCTCCAGAGCAGTCCCGGCCTGGAGCAGATCCTCTATAGACACGGATTTGATGGTATTCTCCTCCGTTGCCTTCAGGGAGTTGAGATCCCACGAGTCATGCAAGAGGTTCATGCTGGTTCATGTGGTGCCCACCAGACTGGGCCGAAGCTGTCCCACCAGATTCGGAGGTTGGGATACTTCTGGCCCTCCATGATCCATGACTGCATCGAGTATGCCAGGAGGTGCCATGCGTGCCAGGTTTATGCGAACTTTGTGCATCGGCCGCCGGAGCCTCTCCATACCACCAGGTATTCTTGGCCCTTTGCAGTCTGGGGACTGGACGTTGTGGGACCTTACCCGCCGGCGACGGCTCGCCAGTGCCGGTTCATTCTGACCGCCACGGATTTCTTCTCCAAATGGGAAGAGGCGATTCCACTCAGAGAGGTCAAATCATGTTCTATCACTGACTTCGTGACCTCCAACATCATTTATCGATTTGGAGTGCCTCACGCTATCCTCACGGATAACGGAGCCAATTTCCGAGCAGCCGAGTTGAAGAAGTTGTACGCCAAGTACAACATTCGCTCGAACCATACATCTCGCTATCATGCGCAGGCGAATGGACAGATTGAGGCATTTAACAAAACCCTCTCTAACATTCTGCAAAAGATGGTTGGTCAGAACAAGAAGAGTTGGCCGGACAAGCTCCCCAACGCCCTCTGGGCTTATCGGACGACGACTCGCAATTCCACCCAGATGACCCCTTATTCCCTGGTGTATGGAGCTGAGGCCGTCCTACCCATCGAGATCCAGTTACCGTCCTTGCGCACTGCGGTCTACGACCAGCAAGCACCGGACAGAGTTGCTGAAGCCCGTCTAGTCGAGTTGGAAGCACTGGATGAGAATAGGCTTCGCGCTTTGCACAACTTGGAGAGGAATCAAAGAAGAATGGCTCGAGATTTCAATAAAAAGGTTCGCCTCCGCTCCTTCCTGCAGGGTGATCTAGTACTGGCCCTAAGAGCACCAATGATCCCCGGCAGGAAGCCGCCCAAGTTGGAGCCCAAGTGGGAGGGACCTTTTGTCGTCCACAAGGTCTATCCCAATGGCGCGTACTCCCTAGAGACTATGGATGGTGAGCGTGTCACTCCTCCCACCAACGCTAGGTTCCTCAAGCAGTACTTTGCCTGAGTGCACATCGTCCAAGCTACAAGACGTTAAACTGTTCAGCATTCGTCCAACATGACGTTAAACTGTACATCGTCCAAGCTACAAGACGTTAAACTGTTCAGCATTCGTCCAACATGACGTTAAACTGTACATCGTCCAAGCTACAAGACGTTAAACTGTTCAGCATTCGTCCAAAATGACGTTAAACTGTACATAGTCCAAGCTACAAGACATTAAACTGTTCAGCATTCGTCCAACATGACGTTAAACTGTACATCGTCCAAGCTACAAGACGTTAAACTGTTCAGCATTCGTCCAACATGACGTTAAACTGTACCACGTCCGAGCTACAAGACGTTAAACTGTTCAGCATTCGTCCTGCATGACGCTAAACTGCACCTCAAGAACTACGTGTGGCTTGATTCCCATCCTTATGGGATACGTAGGACCGCCTGAACAATCATGTTTCAGGCCCAGCCCCATCCTTCGGGAATTTCCATCCCATCTCGGGCCCTTGGCCCAGTTGTCTCTGGGTATGCGGCGTATGGTGTGAACGCGGGGCTATGCCCTCATCCACGTCGGTTTGCTCGCCACGCTGTATGCCCCCCACGTTTGGGGATGCCTTCCGCTCCCCCCTTTCCTTTTTCGTCCTGCATGACGTTAAACTGCACTTCAAAGAACTACGTGTGGCTTGATTCCCATCCTTATGGGATACGTAGGACCGCCTGAACATTCATGTTTCAGGCCCAGCCCCATTTCCCGGGAATCTCTATCCCGCGTTGGGCCTCTGCCTCAGTTCCCCTCCTTTTTGTGCGAGGCGTAATGCGTGAGCGGGGGATTATGTCCTCATTCACGTCGGTCTACTGGCCGCGCCGTACGCCTCCCCCGTGTGTGGGGCTACCTCACACCCCTCATCGTCCTGCATGACGTTAAACTGCCTCTCAAGAACTACGTACGGCTTGATTCCCATCCTTATGGGATACGTAGGACCGCCTGGACGCTTGTGTTTCAGGTCCAGCCCCGTCTCTTGGTTGATCACGGGGATCTGCCGTCTTTTGGTTTCTCTCAGGGTGAGTCCTCCGACCCTTTCCGGTGATCTGTTAACATGTTTTGGGTACTCAGGTCTATGACCCGTAGTGTCGGATTCAATCCCGACAAGTTCTGTGTTGCTTGTCGGGCCTCGCGCTTCCTCTTGTTCGAGCCTTCACTCAAAGGGATCCTCGTTAGCGGTTTGGGTACGATGCCTCAGTGCTCTCCTACCGCTCCGGGTCGATTTACCGGCGGGTCCTGGGCCGCAAATCGATATGAATCCTGCGCTTGAGCGGTTGATGCTCGTTTGCTTGCCCCATCCTAGGCTGACGCGATCGGATGTTGTGTTGCGAATATGGTCAGTGACATCCTTGATCTCCATGTCGGCTCTTTCAGGCTCTGAACATTGGTTGCGCAGTCCTCATCACACTCCGCCTTTGTGCGTTGTAGTGGAATCTCGACACTCTCTTCATACTGACCTTCAGTACACCTCTACATGTTAGGCAGGCCAACCAGGGTAATGGTGTCTTTCGAGGCTCCCACGATCTAAGCACCAAGGATATATGATGATGTCCTCCCTAAGGGCCATGTGTGGCTGGACCCTCGTCCCCATAAGGAGGAAGGAGTCGCCCGAACAATCGCGTTCTGGGCCCAGTATAGCTGGAGGCTAGCATCTCTGCCCCTCGGGTGATGGACATACGCAGGCCCCTATCCCAGGATCCTTCTCCTGGAATCGTGCGTGACCGCAGGGCTGGGTATGTTCCCACCTCCGCTGGGTCTGCCATATCGCAATAAGCGGATTCCTCCATGGTCCGAACCACACGACCTTAAACTGTGTTGCCTGGTCCTACCACACGACCGTAAACTGCGATCGTCTTGGCCGCCCGACGAGAAAAGGCACTGCATCGTGATGTTCTCCTCAGGGGGCACTCACGTTGGGCGCTGGTTAATAACCACGCCATTTATCAATGCCTTTCATGGCTTGATTATTGTGGCGACGCTAGGGATTTCTCAATCACAGGCTTGTCGCTGCACAAATAAAAACCATCCACCTTTAAGGACAAACAAGAAATATCAAATGCCGCTTCTTCTGGGTGCGAGGGCTAGACCCGCACCCCTCCCCGCGCTGGTGCCCGATTGTGTTGCGCCGCGCTTCAAGAACTACGTGTGGCTTGATTCCCATCCTTATGGGATACGTAGGAACGCCCGGATGTTTGAAACTTCGGGTCCAGCCCCCACCTCTTAGAGATTCCCCCTTCTCTGGGGAATCCGCCGCCATCGGGTCACCCTCCTGGTGTGTCCCTCGACCCCTTGCAGTGATCCACTGGTGTCAAGAGTACTCTGGTTTATTGCCAGGAGGGTCAGGTTCAGCTTGGTCAGGTTCCTTCCACTTTTCAGGCTTCGTGCTCCCTTTCATTCGGACCCATCGCCTACGCCCTGGGTGGAGCCCCCGTGAATGGTCTGGACACAATGCCTCAGTGCTCTCCCACCGACTCGGGCTAGTGCCCCCAAGGGCCTCGGGCAGCAAATCGATATGAATCCTGTGCTTGAGCGGTTGATGCTCGTTTGCTGCCTCATTCCATCAACGGTCAGTGCGATATTGATGCTGCTTTTCCGCCACGGTCGGCAGTACTCCCATATCGTTACGCCGGTGCCCCCAGTCCTTGAGTGAATGGCCGCATGATTCACATTACATTTTCCACCTCCCATTCTAACCAGGCGAAACCTCGACACTCTTGACACTATCCCTCAGTGCATCTTCGCATATCCAGGGGATAGGACCACGATGTGGCGTACTTTGAGGTTCTTATGGTCCGAGCTCTAAGACCTTAAACTAAGATCTGCCCCTATGGTCCAAGCTCTACGACCTTAAACTAAGATCTCCCCAAACGGGGTTCTACGTCCCGCATGACGTTAAAACTGCACTTTCAGAACTACGTGTGGATTGATCTCCAGCCTGATGGAGTACGTAGGAACGCCCGGGCATCTCGGCTCGGGTCCAGCCTCAGGGATCGCTAAGTCTCGCCCCTCCTCGTCGCCGACCGTCTGGCCTGGCTTCTGGTAGAGTGGTGCAGTTGTGATATTCTCCCCGATTCAGCTCGGGATGCCCCATTGCAATGATGGGAAGCGACAGTTTCCTCGTCAAAGAGATTCTGTCTGAGAATTGGGGTGATTCACGGCCAGATTAGTGCATCCGCCTAATACGCTTTCCCCACGGTGACGCAATTTTGAGAGCGTTAGATTCTGTCCGAACAAATCGTCACTTCGCCCCACGCTTCGCATGCCCTGTTGATCCGGATTTCCACCCTTGTGCCTGAAGGAACCCCCAAAGCGGCATTGATGATGACATGTGATCCGCCTCCTGCAATATGAATGATGACCTTCGGTCCGTCTATTGCAGTAGTATGGTCGATTGATCCATTGTCCGCTTGCCGTCTTGGGCATTTCCTGGAAGGCCGATCGTCGTGGATTTCTGAATTCGGGACACGCGATTCACCCTTTCTCATTCCCCTATGTTCGGATAAAATCTTAACGCCCCTAGCGTTGTCCCGCTCGTGTGTCGGAACAAGTTGGGGGGATGATACATTGATTAGGTCTGAGGTCTCCTTTCCTAGGGATGACCTCCCTCTCTTCTTTAGAAATCCAAGCCCAATTATGGATGCCTGAAGCTTGGTTAACGCTCCCGCAAGACAATGAATTGTGGTCGAGCATGTTAAGCCAAAAGATGCAGATAAATATATTGGTTCATACAAATGGATCTAAGTATTGAGTAGCGGAAGCAAAATGTTCTGGGAATGGCAAAAACAAAGCCCCTAGGGATTAGCGTGCTGAATGAGTCTTTCCAACACCGCTACCCTTTGGCTGGCGGCCTCCAGGGCTGCTTCTCGCTCTCTGCATGCCCTCTCTTCGTCAGCGGTCGCAGCACGCAGTTCGTCGATCCTGGCTTGTGCACGCTCCCGCTCGACTTGAAGTGTGACCATCTGTTGGCCCGCCTCCGTCAGCTGTACCTGGGCGTCATCCAGCTGGGCCGTTAGTTGCTCCACAAGCTCAGTGCACGCTGCGACGAAGGCCTCCTTCTCTGCCGCCTGCCCTTCGAGGCGCCGGACTTCCTGCTCCGCCACGAGGAGCGCCCGCGTGTTCTCCGACATGTCCCGACGTTGTGCGACGCCGGCACGCCGGCGGCTCTCGCGCATCTTTTCGGCCATGAAATCACGGACCGTCAGATGGAGGCATTGAGCATCAGCTCCCCCGACACACAGGAAGCGCAGCCAGGTTTGAAGCGATCCCATGCGCCCTAGCCACTCCGATGAGGGTCGCTTGAGGAAGCGCTGGATGCACTTCCACCCCCTGCGGCGCGTTATCCGGATCTCCTCGACCGCCTCCGCGTCCGAGTCGTCCATCTCCTCGGGGTCGGCAGGCCGGTAGGCAGGGAAGGCAGCCAGCAAGTCTGTTGCAGGGTCCGCCCCTGGGATGTCCTCACGGGGGATAGGTTCCCCAACATCTGGGCGACCTTTTTCTCTCGCCCCAGTGGCGTTGACACCCTCGCCAGCCCCCAACCTCTCTCCAATGGCAGCACCGCCGGCGTCCGCAGCCCCTTGATCAGCAGTTGGTGGGGCCGGCTCGGTGTGGGAAGTCTATTCCGGAGCAGGCGGCATGTATGCCACTGGTCCACTCATGGATGGCCCGGGTTCGGCAGCCCGACGAGCCTCCAGTATTGAGATCACTGCGAAGGGCATGCCGTGGTTAGTCACGGATCGTCAACGGCAAGCACCGACAGTAAGGTAAGAAGACTTACGGGAATCCAGAGCGTCATCTTCCGCTGTCCCGGTCGCCGCAGGAGCAATTGCAGCAGGGGACCCCTCAGCGCTTGTCAATTCAATGGTGGGCGTCTGGCCCCCGCCTTGTCCTGCTGGCGCCTCTCCTACTCCTACTGAGGATGCCTGACCAACATCCGTGCACTCCTGAGGAAGGTGAAGAAATGGGTTAGAAGCTGCATAAGAGAATGGATGAAGTAGGTTGAGTAGGGATAGAAGCGGACCTCGAGGAGCTCAGTGATATCAATATTGCCAGAGCCGGCCACCTCGCCGCTCTCCCGTGGGCTCCCCTGATGGGACCTTCCCTCGGAGCCTTCATCCTCCCCCGTCTCCTCCTCTTCCTCAGAGTCGTCGTTACTGTCATCTTCCTCCGGCGGCATCTGTTCTGGAGCAGGCTCTAGACCGAGCATCACCTTCACCAGAAGGGATGGCTCCATACGCTGACCACGTTGGCGCGCGTACTCGTCCATGGCCGTCAGATACGCATACCGCCGGTGGAAGTTCACCCTGTCGGCGACCTGAAGGCGCCCGACCACTGGCAGATGGATTCCTTCGCTGGTTATCTTCTGCCAGATGATTTCAGTCCCCAGCGACTGCCGCAGGGTCATCCAGGCCGACCACAGCGCTGGGAAGACTGCATCGTGGGAGGGTTCGAGCAGATGCCTTACCTGCTTCTCGGGCCGCTCTTCGACCACCGCATGTGCCCCCTCTCTGGGCGCTGAAGTCGTGGCGGCAGCCTGCGATGTGCCCGCCGCCGAAGTCCCTGCTCGCGCCGGCTTCGCTGCTTGGCGCGCCTCCGTTCTCCCCCGTGTAACGACGCCTCGCCTCCTTCCTTGACGCCCGGTCTCCGCACGGGTGACCTCGAGCCACCGAACTGGCTTCCGTAGAAGCCCCTCGGGGTACGCGATGACCCAATGTTCGGCGTACTCGGTTGCCAAGCCTGCGTCGACCCCGGTAGGAGGGAGAGTGATGACGTCGCCGGAGCCGAAAGCGGCAAACATTAGCCACATCTGGCGAAGGACGCAAGTGTTCGTCTCCTCCCGGACAGCAGTGAATACCCTCTTCGGCATCCGTTGAAGGCACCCGAACTGCCTGGCGAACCGGGTTGGCACGTAGGGCTCGCAGATCACCTTCCCGTCGATCTGAGCCACGAGCACCCCGCCCCGCATGCTCAGGAAGTATTCGTGCTGCTCCAGTGGACCCTGTCCATTGTTGATCATCTGGCCAACGGGAGTGGGGAACGGGCTGAAGTTGAAATTGGCGTGATTGCCAATCCGAATCCTCACGCCCTCCTCATTTAGGGTCATCGGAGCGACCCCCGCGATGTTCAGCAGGGAGGGTCGCAGGCCGTTGCCCGGAGGAATGACGGCGTTTGGAAACGTGTACCCACCAAGGTGAGCAGCCACCCACCCGTGGAAGAATTGAAAGGGCCCACAGATCCTTCGTGGCGACCCCCCTCGCGAGATGTGTCCCAGGATGGCGTACAGCTTAGCCAGCACCGGGACCCCGAGGTTGTATCTTTTGTTGGCGGCCATGGCGCCCGCCATCGCCAGTGTCACCGGGCGGACGCCCATTCTCGCGTCCCGCACTGGCAGGAGCCACCCACTCAGAAAGGCGGCCAGGAACGCCGCGTACCGGACATTTGGGTCCCGGGCCTCGATGACACGGTACCCCCATGAGCGGTAGTCGCCCGTCTCTAGGACCCGCCAGTACGACCCGTTCCGGCTCCTCTGAGCCGCGGTCGGGCACCGCTTCCCCCTGCCTGGCATCTTGACCGCGGGGTCATGCTCCAAGAACTGGCTGAACCACTCCTAGTAGGCTATGTCCTTGTGGAAGTCCTGGACCCCGAGCCGCTGCATAGCCAGGTCCAGTAGATGCCATGTCAGGATGGGAGTTCGTGACCTGTCGCCCCAGGTATTCTTTGGAGGCAGGAACTCATCGTATTGGTAACCCTCCAGCGGGATACCTCCGATGCAGTGGATGTCCCAGAGACCGATGCTGACCTCCCCATGATGAAGATGGAAGGTGTTGGTATCCGGGGACCAGCGGGTGAACAGTTCCGACCCGAGCTCGGACTGCTGGTAGAAGTGAAACTGTGACGTCCACACCGCCTCAAACAGGCCGATATACCGCAGCTCCTCCGTGAAGTGATCGTAGGTGTGGCGTACCCAGAACGCCCAGGCCCACTCACTGGTGAAATTGCCCCCAGACCGCAAGTCCCAGTCCTTCAGCCAGCCCTTGGTGTCGTCGGTGACACTCTGGCGATATGTGCTCGAGTAGAGGGCTGGAGAGTTCTCCGTAGTAGGCTCACTCCCGACGATGGTTCGCGTCCTCGGGTTCAGGACATAGACATCTAAGTGCCTGGTTTCCCTAGCAGGATGCCCATTGTTGGTGATGTTATAGCGGGGAAGCTCGTCCTCCCGAGTCACCCAGGTCCGTGGTTCATCAGCCTCGAACCCTGGCACCGGAACCTCATCTAGGATGCCAAAGTTCCAGAGCGGCAGGTTGTCTGACAGCGGATATGTCTTCTGGGCCGGCGTCAGCAAGTCAAACAAGGATTGATTGTTGGAAACAATCTCCTTGGCTCCGTAGACCTCCCCGTTCGCCGCCATCTCAGCTCTGCGAATGGCGGCATCCCCCTCATTCCCTTGATTCGCGGCCATCTCAGAAGCTCCGGGAGTCGTGTGGGTTAAGGGATGCGGCGTGCGGAATCGGAAGAGGATGGTAGAGAAGTTTGAGAGTTGGCGTGCAATCCTAGTGGACGGCGCGCAATTGGGAAGTCTGTCGCGTAAAACCCCGGGTGTTCGCGCAAAAACAAGCCGAAATCCGGAAAGGTTTGCGCGACGACCGGGTGAATTCCGCGCCGGCAACGACAATTTCGCGAACGAGAGCTTGGAATCTTGTCGCGCGGAAAGCCAGTGTACGGTGCGGGGGACCCAGGGCCCCTATTTATAGGCGAGGCTGGGTGTCCGCGCTGCACGGAAAGCGCTTTGCGCGACCGCGCCAGCGAATTTTGCGCCCGACGCCCTCTTTTGCGCGCCACAGTTTCGCGCCCCCCAGGACTTCGGCATTCCGGCGTCTCCCTCGGAACCCGATCGTTGCGACCTCTCGCCGATCAGATTCCGAGGGGGGGCTTTTGTAGACGCCGGAAAAGTCCGTTGTTCCCAAACGAAGCTCCGGATGCGGAAAGCGAGGTCATATTTGGAGTCAGAAGCACGTTTCGGAGGGCCCGGAGGCCTTGCGCGGAATTTTAGGAGACCCGCGCGCAAACCTCCCGGGATGCGCGCAATGCGCTGGGCCGGCGCGCAATTTTGCGCGCCCGTGGCCCGCGCGACTCCCTTGCGCGCCGGGCCCGATTCCGCGCCCGCGAAGAAAATTGCGCGCCCGCGAACCAGATTCCGCGCCCGGGGTTGCCTATAAATATAAGGCGACCCCCGACGTTTTGAAGGTTGCCGGAATTCGAAGAGTCTCTCATTCGCGCAATCCAACTTCCTCCGCGCGCAATGCCGACCTTCAGGTAACCTCCTTTCTTTCGCGCAAGAAAGCCTCGGGGTTCGCCTCCGCGCGCAATCCCTTTGGCTCCTTTCCTTTGATTAACTCCTCACCCGAAGGCCTTCGCGCGCAAAAGAAGCCTCTTGCGCGCAATTGCCCCCGGGTGCGCGCAATCCAGCCCGATTGCGCGCACCCCCCCTTTTTGTTAAGTGGCCATTCGTCAAAGAATGAGCCGTTGCCCCCGCGCGCTATCCGAAGCCCGGTGCGCGCAATCTCCCTCTTCCGCGCGCAAAGCGCTGGCCCAATTGCGCGCCAGCACACCCTTTTGCGCGCCGACCCGCGGTATTGCGCGCCAAGCTCCTCTTTTGCGCGCAATCCGCCGGGGTCGCCCCCTTTGACCCCCTGAGGGTACCCGCCTGCGTGGCGCCCGATGACCCTCATCCTGGGTGCCCGCACCGTGCGTTGTCTTCCCGTGCGACCCTCCAGGCTCGCGCGAAGTGACACAGACCCATCGGCGGCAACCACTACGTCCAAGATGCACGACGTTAAACTACCTAGCATATCGTCCGCGCTGCAGGACGTTAAACTGCCAGGCATCCATCGTCCCTGCATGACGCTAAACTGCACCACGTCCAAGCTGCACGACGTTAAACTGCCCAGCATATCGTCTGCGCTGCAGGACGTTAAACTGCCAGGCATCCATCGTCCTGCATGACGCTAAATTGCACCACGTCCGCACTGCAAGACGTTAAACTGCCAAGCATCTTCGTCCTCAACACACGACGTTAAACTGTACTTCGTCCGGCAAGACGTTAAACCGTCCGCTTCGTCCTCAACACACGACGTGAAACTGTACTTCGTCCGGCAAGACGTTAAACCATCCGCATCACCCGATCCCGTGCCTCGCACGCAGGGTCCCCCCCGGTTTGGATGTGGCCCCCACCCGCTCGTCTCTGCAGGGATGTCGGGATTGGAGTGGCCTTCGCCCACGGGGGTAGGGTATTACAAACCCCTAGTTCCTTGTGGGGGGCTGCACATGTGTATCTCCATTGCGCTTCCCCACTGCCGAAGCCAGTAGAGGGTGTGACTGGGATCGAGGTGTCTCCTACTTTCGGCCCAAGTCCCTCTCCAACTGAGTTTTGCCGCACTCAGGTTGCCTCAGTGCGTAAGTCCTGACAGAATGAACTACGTGGAATTTGATCCCTGTCTCCTAAATAGGGTACGTAGGAAGCCTCCCTGAGGTTCAAGCCCACCACCTGGTCGTCCCGGTCGTATTCACGTCGGTTCGTCCATCAGTGGATCCCTCCCGGGTTCACATTCGCGTCGATTCACCTATGAATCCGCTCTTGTGGGGGGCTGCACATGTGTATCTCCATTGCGCTTCCCCACTGCCTTCTTCTATTTCTCTTTCCAACGTCCAGCATGACGTGAAACTGTGATCCACCCGGCCGTTCCATCCCCCTCTGTGCGAGGTGGTTCGGTTCAATCCTCCGCCCGGTAGCCTCGACCTCCTTGTGAGTCGGCTTGCCAACGTCCATCATGACGTGAAACTGTGATCCACCCGGCCGTTCCATCCCCCTCTGTGTGAGGTGGTTCGGTTCAATCCTCCGCCCGGTAGCCTCGACCTCCTTGTGAGTCGGCTTGCCAACGTCCAGCATGACGTGAAACTGTGATCCACCCGGCCGTTCCATCCCCCTCTGTGCGAGGTGGTTCGGTTCAATCCTCCGCCCGGCAGCCTCGACCTCCTCGTGAGTCGGCTTGCCAACGTACAGCATGACGTTAAACTGTATATCCGAACTACGCTGACTTTGATCCGTGCTAACGCGCGGTACGTAGGAAGCCCCCACGGGGTCCAAGCTCTTCACTCCATCATCCATCCTGATCCTTACCCGGGCCGCCACATCCCGGTGGGGTCATGCCATTTCACTCCACTCCACTTCACTCGGGAAGCCGCCCATGTGCTGGCCCCAGCGTCGGAGGTTCCCCGCAAGGGGTTCTGTCATCTGATCCACTCCTCATGTTGATCAGTCCGATGCCGTCCCCGCTGGACGTTAAACTCGCGGCATACCCCGTGTTAAACATGGGAAGCTGAGGAAAATCTCAGGTACCGCAGTTCCCCGTACCCAGCGCGGGATGCCTCAGGCCATCACGCCTTCGAGAAGCCCTATTAGGGACGGAAGGCAGACATGCAGAGCCGCAGTGTTAAGACACGCCCCCAACACCCAGAGCCACCCGGTCTCCTCACCGTAGGTTGCTGCCCCGACCAGACTCCTTGGAGCGTCTGGGCGGAAGCAGCGTAATTAACCGGTGTCCATAGAGATATGGCGCCGGGAACGAGATTCACGAACATTCTTAAATCTATGAGGGAGACCCGGATTAGGCGACGAGTTCCGAGGAGACGTCCACGGAAGGAGGAGCCGACATCCCATCATCCCGGTTTCGATCAAGGAGAAGATGTCCCTGAATAAGGGACGGATGCCGCCCGCCCTTGGAAAGCGGGACTACGGGGCCACAAGCCGCGCTCCCATCCCCTCGGGTCGACGGGAGCATGCGCGAACGCGTCCTGGCGGAACAGCGTCGGAACAGAAGCCCGACGCACATCCGCACCGAAACAAGGTCATCTGGCTAATGATAGTCCCCACATACCAACACATGTCCTTTCCAGTGTGCTTTATCCTCACTCACACACACCCTAAGAAACTTCCTAGAGGGTTACCCATCCTGATCACTACTCCAGACCAAACATGCTTAACTATGGAGTTCTAATCAGGCATTGCTCCGAAAAGGAAGGTGAACCTTGTTGACACGAGTCATATCATTTATTAATTTAACCCTTTATCATTTTGGGTGTTACATTCACCCCCCTTTAGAGAAAAACTCCCTTGTTGTGGGCCCTACATCTCAACCCAGGCAGGGCACCGTACTTAAGGCTGGGTCCCAGTTACCCATCATGATCACTACTCCAGGCCAAACACGCTTAATTGTGGAGTTCTAATTAGGCATGCTCTGAAAAGGAAGGTGAACCTTGTTAACACGAGTCATATCATTTATTCATTTAACCCTTTATCATTTTGGGGTGTTACATTCACCCCCTTTAGGGAAAAACTTCCTCGTTGTGGGCCCTACATCTCAACCTAGGCAAGGCACCGTACTTAAGGTTGGGTACCACTTCTGATACCAAATGTCACAACTGGGTCCTGGTGACAGCACAAACACCCCACTTTTAACATGGTCATCGGGTCCTAGCTTGCCAGGTACCACCAGTTTCCCTACAGACACATGGTCCCCACCTTGGGTCCCACCCACGTGCCTGAATGGGTCATTTGACTAATGAAAGTCCCCACAACCCAACACATGTCTTTTCCAGTGTGCTTTGTCCTCACTCACTCACACCCTGAGAAACTTCCCAAAGGTTCACCCATCCTGATCACTACTCCAGGCCAAGAATGCTTAACTGTGGAGTTCTAATCAAGCAGGCTACCGAAAAGGAAGGCGCACCTTGTTGACATGAGTTATATCATTTAGTAATTTAACCCTTTATCATTTTGGGTTGTTACAATTCATGTGGTTATTTGACTAGTAGAATACCCATGATTATATTTTATTATAGAATTATTTACTTAGCTCATATTCCTGCTATAATGTGTTCTATTTTATTATTTGTAAAGGTATTTGTTTTCAATTATTCTCCATGCCTAATGTTTATGTTTATGTTATCTTCTACTGTATTGTTTACTCTTACTAAGAATTTGATCTCACCCCTTTCTTATGTTTTATCTTCTCAGGACATGAAGAAGTTTAATATGAATAACTTTCAGGGATAAACTTATAGTTTTAGATGTTTCCAATAAAAATTATATGTTGTATTTCCATTTCAAGTTGTAATGTTGAACTTATGTATGTATCTAGCTTTCCAAATCTACTAAACTATTGATTCATTCAGGAAATGAATTTATTGTAAGAATTCCAATGTAATGTAATAAGGCACCAGCTTCAGGAAACTGGGGTCGGGTCTTTACAACAACTGTCTCAAAGTCTGAGCTAATAATGCCTTGCATGGTCCATGTAGTCCTCTTGGAAACCTAAAATTAGTTTTATAACATAGGGTGAGAATTCAAGTATAATCAGTAGAAAAACCAAAGTCTCTCATGCACAAGTGAGAGAAGCATACTAATGCCCCTGTGAGAAAACAACAGAACCAAACAGCACCTTATAGGTATACTAACCACCCAATCTCACCAAGGCACGCTCACCAAATATCACAAGTCAAGTAAAGTAAAATAATAAGCACATAAATGATAGGGTACGCCACACCACTTTCCCATTGATTAGATTCTCTCACACCCTAACGACAAATGTCCTGGTGCTCCCAACTATTCTAAAAGTACCACGTCACAACCTGCCCACACACACCTGGGCCGCACAGCTAGTCCTTTCACCTGGGAAAAAAAAGCTCATCATATCCCACCTGCACACACCTGGGCCTCACAATTAGTCATTTTACCTGGTCAAATGAAGCTCATCACATCACGCTTGCACACACTTAGGCCTCACAACCACATCACATCCCGAAAACACTTGGGAAAGAATAACACATCTCATCCCGAAGACACTTGGGAAAACAAAACTCATCTCATCCCAAAGACACCTAGGAAAGAACAACTTGCCAGCACACACCTAGGCCTCACAAACCACCACCTGCCCAAAGAATCTTGGGTTACCACTGCCTGGAAGAAGGAGAAAGGAAGAGTAGGTGGCCATCCATCCATCCTCCCATCGGGATGTTTGGGAAAGACACCCTCCCCCATGAATATGGGGGTGTTCGACACATAGTGCTCAACTAGGGTGGGGTGTGTATAGAAATCACAAAGTAAAATACATGTATATATATAATACCAAACACTCAAGCCCAACCTATGAGTTTTCAACCAACAACCAACTCATGATACAACCTTCAGTACTACCTCTAAATGCATAACAACACACAATATGTCACAAACCCAATTCATACCCCTAGACAATTCATTTAACAAATTTTCATTCTTTATTAAACAATTCATTTATTCATTCCATATCTACTCGGGCACCTACTAAGCACAAAACACATCAAGCCACACACCAAAAGTCACACATAGTAAGAAGAACCGTGGTAAATTAACCCACTTCACATTCCTCTCTGTTTAACACCACACCAACCATTTCCATCATCATTATTAAAAGTAATTCCACCCAATCCATCCTCTCAATATAGAAAACCCCCAAATTACAACTACACCCAACAAAACATCTCATCACAACCATTATCGACATCCTTATTGCATAACCACACCACACCCAACACATCCAATAACACAAACATTGTTGGAGTTAGTGGCCTAGAACCAACTACTTTTTACTTTATTAATAAATAAATAACTTATCACATCTTGATTGTTATTCTGCATGAAAATGCATGTGATAATATTCTAAGCATAGATATTCCACCAAAGGGTCATAGAAGATCCTTGCTATGATGAGAACCCGAAAGTGCCATAACACTATTCTTGAATATATGATCTATGGTCGGATGATGTTATTTGAAGGGAACAAATAATACAGGTCATTAGGGGTGAGGACTCATAAAACTTTGAGGCACCTTCTCATAGTGTGCACCCTTGGTAATATCTAGGAGGATATTATGAGGATGAGACCCGCCATTAGGAAATCCACATTTCATAGTGTCATTGGATGTTCCTATATGCGGAAATGTGTATTGGTCCTTAGACTTTAAGATTATTATTAATGGGTATTACAACTCACCCACTTACATATATTGAAAAAAACTATGATGACACATTGTTCGCAGTGAGGTAGGATATGTTGGGTGCGTCATGAGTAATACTGCATTAATAGATAATGTGAGAAAGGATTTGTCCCTTCTGTTCCATAACGGAAGTTGATATCTCAGGCCCTTTGATAGAATTGATATCGCCTAAATAAATCCATGGCCATGGTAAGGAATGGGAAAGTTCAATTCTAGGAAGTCAAAGAAAGAATAATTCAGTACATGGGTTTATGGAACTAATATGAAACTCGCTTGATTCGAGATATCATGACAAAGGAATTACATAACATGGTAAGTGTTTGTAGGAGGTGACACATCATTGTGGAGTTAACTTCTTTCTCTATGGGTGCCTTGATATGTTGTTAAATGCTAACATTGGACTTTAGGTAGGCTCTGCCTAATTCCATTGAGAAAGAGGCCTAGAGGGTCACACACTAAGTGTGTCAAAGTATCTCAGTTAAATATTCATTTAATAAGTTGAATAAATATTATTCCCGATTGTGGTTTAATAATTATTCAAGGATTCCTGATCGCATTTATTTCAACACTAGTTATTAGAGAGAATATATTTTGGGTGAAGTAATATATTTATTAGCAAATAATGCAGTGATATTTATTTAAGAAATAAATAGTCATTATTCAAGGTCTAATAAACGTGGTGGAGAAAATAAAGAAAATGTAAAAAAAAATACATTCTGTGTATATTAATATACACACTGTGTAGTTTTTCTGGGGATTTTTGAGAAATAATAATATTTATTTAATTAAATAATATTAGTTGTAATTTGTTGGGCGCATGTCAAGTGATAATAATAGTGAACTGTTATTATTAGACATGGGGTCTTACTAAGAATTAAATAAAATTAATAAATGCTTTTGGGTAATTAATTCATTTTATTATTCTAAGTAATAAAATCCCAATTACAGTATTCTCATTAGCCTAGACATTCTTCATGGTTGTGCACAGCAGATCTAGAAAATCTCTCAATCCAAGAGAGAATTATTTTTTCCACCAAGAACTCTCTCAAGTTATGTGAGAGATCCTCATCCACCGGATCACAGAGAGCACTTTGGAAGTGGCTCTCAAGGAGATCTAAGGAGGACATCACAAGTGGAGGATCTTCCATGATAGAAATCGGAGACCCCTTCAGTAACGTCCAGAGATACGTGGAGCACGTGTGGATCATCTCTAGAGGAAGCCTACACTTGGATTCTATGACACAACGATGGATCACATTGGATCGTGATTGGAAACATCAATAAAGAGAGAATTCCATCAAGGTAATTCTTTTCTTTTAATTAAATTAATTATAACCAACATATAATGATCCTCTCTATGGTTCCATGAATCCCCTATTTTCTTTCATTCTTCATTCGATTCTGAATATCCAACGTTTTATCATCATGAAGGATCTCAGATTAATCATTGTTAATGGAAAAATTAAATTTGGGTACACCCACCCACGTGCTTCCACTGTTTCCAAAACCTACAAACATAGCACAACTCGATCGAAACCCTGCTGCGTAAGACTACTCATTCATCACACATTCAATTTATCTCTCAACTTGAGATTTCATTACACCACCTAAACCACCCCACAACACAAAACCGTACTCAAAGCCGTATCACCACACAAACCAAGGTAAAATATATTTAGATTTAACAAGTCACCCATTCTTTAATTCCACTAGTTAACTTCTTGGGTTATCACAGAAACAATTTGATCATGGGGCATGAATTTATTTTAGCTGAATGTACGTGGTTAACAGATTTTTCATAATAGAGGTTCAATAGGAAACAACAATAGGTAACCCAAAATCTATTACGTGTATAAAAAAAGACCCCCAATATCCAGGATTTTCAGTAGTCATATAGCCCATATAATTCACAACTTTAATAAAAACATCAATAAAGCAGTACGATCATATGTCACTTTCCGCAGACCCCACAAATTGATTTTTGCTGGTTTAATTATCTCTATTAATCCAAATTCGACTATATTCTCAAGAAACATTGATACACCCACCCCAAATGATGCACAAATAAAATAGAGACGAAGGAAACCTACCTAGAAAAAGAAGTGACTAGCACTTCCTTAATGCACCAAAGCAGGGGGTGCGCATGCAGCAGGAAAAGACTCCAGGGAAAAACTAGATCCAAAAGCTACAACACAATGCATAACTCCTCAAGGAAGAAAGGTTCAGGGTGACTCATTCCAAGATAAAGGAGAAGGAACAAAATAAGGGAAGTCCTCTAGATTAGAAGGATTAAATCTGAGACTCATGGGATATGAAACTATTTTGCATTGCTATTAAAGCCATATCTCAAAAAAACCACATAGTTTGACCAATTAAAAGGATCCTAAACTTTTATAAAAATTAAAGATATGATCCAAAACCCTTGAAATGGATTCAAACCCACTTAAATATGGTATTAGATTCATTTTACATTAAAGAAAATGTTAAAGGGGTAAAACTGGAAAAACTGGAGAAAATCTGAAAAAAACTGGAAAAATAGAAAACTGTTGAAAATGAGTCACCAGTGCGAGCTACCATCATGAGTCACTAGTGAGAGCTATAAGTGAAAGATACTAGTGTGATTCAATGGTGTGAGATACTGGCATGATCTACCATCGCGAGTCACCGGGGCGATTCACCGGTGTGAGCTATCGGTGTGAGTCATCGGTATGAGGTATTGGTGCAAGCTACTGGTGTGAGTCATCAGTGCGAGATACCGATGCGATCTACCAGTACGAGCTACCACTATGACTCACTATTTTCAGTCACTATTGTGACTCATTGCACTAACTCACCATTGTGACTCATCGCTCTGACTCACCGTTGTGAGCTACCATTGGAAAACTGGAAAATTTGGAAAACTCTTGAAATGAGTCACCATGACCTCCTAGAACACTTAAAACACCTAATTTTAACAAAGTAATGGATTGGAGAGGTCCGCGCCATTACATCAGATACCTATCAAACTATTCTCATCCTTGAGAATTTAAAACCAAGCCTAGAAGAAAGAGGGGTCTGAAAAACCACCCCATGAGATACTTCTCAAGGATCCTGCTACTCTTGAAACACCACTAATCAACCACACACATCAACGTCCAATGATAAACCACCCTATGTTGTTAGAAAGATGGAGTGGAAACCTCCTCATCCAAGAACACCCCCTCTGACATCCACTAACCCAAACAACCAGAAGGCACACCACACAAGTACAACAACCACACTGTCCAAACATGCGAACCAGAGAATTCCATCCTCCATGTTAAGATTCTATCCACTCTAGGTGGAATTGACTCACCCACATAGGTTTAATCACATCATAGTTAATGCGTCTTGATTAGGAATCTGGTCCTCCCCCTTTCACATGTCAAGAATTTATCGCACATCGCATCATGCATAACACCACCAAGGAAAAACAACCCATTTTATATAAAACATGGTTTAAGCATTACATCACAAGGTAAAATAGAATAGGGAAAAACTCAAAAAAAAAACTTTGGGTACTGGGAACACATATGTGTTTCTCTTTCCCATGTAATCTCCTCCAGGCCACCATGCCTCCACAGCACGCGAACCAAAGGAATGGTCTGCCCATGTAGTACCTTATCCCAACAATCCTGGATCTCTACTAGCCACTCCACATATGCCATGTCATCTTCGATATCCAAATCTACCCATTCAATGACATGGGAGTCATCATGAAGATACTGAAAGATTTGGGAGACATAGAAGACAATATGGATCCTCTCCAAATGCGGTGGAAAAACCAAATAGTATGCCACCTCACCAACTTGCCCCAACACCTCGAAGGGTCTGATGAACTTAGGGGAAAAGATTACTCCCCCCGCCAAACCTTCACCACCCACGTTGAGGGGAAACCTTCAAGAACATGTGGTCCCCAACCTCGAACTATAAGGGCCTACTCCTATGATCAACATAAAACTTCTATCAGTTTTGCGCCACTTTAATCCTCTCGTGAACAACCTAAACCTTCTATGTTGTGCTCTGCACTACCTCAGGGCCAAGAATAGCTACCTCTCCAATCTCTGTCTAGAACAAAGGTGATCGACACGACCTTTTGTACAAAGCTTCAAATGGAGCCATTCTAATAGAAGAGTGATGACTATTATTATAAGCAGAATCTATCAAGGGAAAGTATCATACCCAAGATCCACTAAAGTACAAGATGCATGCTCTCAACATATCTTCCAGTGTCTGGATAGTCTGTTCTTTCTGCACATCTGTCTGAGGGTGGAAGGTAGTGTTGAGGCGTAACTAGGTGCCAAAGTTATGCTACAATCCCATCCAAACCCGTGAGGTAAAACATGTGTCCTAATACGCGATAAAGGATCTCAAAACTCCATGAAACTACACTACCTCATCCACATACCTCTTTTCCAAGGCATCCACTGCGCCCGACTCCTTGATTGCTGAGAAGTGAGACGATTTCATCAACTAATCTACTATCACCCAGATAACATCATAGCCTCCCTAATACCTTGGTAACCCTGTGATGAAATCCATTTATATGTCATCCCACTCCCACTTAGGGGCATCTAAGGGATGCAAAAAACCATCAGGAACATGGTGCTCAACCTTCACCTACCGACACACTAAGCACTTCATCACATACTCTGCCACTACTCATTTCATCCTAGTCCACCAAAACTGCATTCTCAAGCCATGAAACATTTTGGAAATTCCTGGATGTACCGCTAAGGGAGAGCTATAAAACTCATGGAGTACTCGCTCGCACAACACCATTAGGACAAAAAAACTTCCATAGAACAACATCTGATTATAATCATCCTCTGACAACCCCTTCGGTGCATGACCATGGTCAACGCGATCATAAAACACTTTTACCTCAGAGTCTCTCCATTGAGACTCCTCCACCAGATGTATCAGAGAATACTTTACCATCATCTGAAACAAATAACCTCTAATTCTTTCCACCCTTTCATCCAAGTGTAAGGATACCAACTCCTCCATCACTTTCCAAGTGTCTATATATTCCCTAAAAATATTTTTCTATGACTTTCTCCTTAGAGAATTAGCCACAACATTCCCCTTTCCTGAGGTGTAGGAGATATAAAAATCATAGTCCTAAAGAAAATCCATCCACATCCACTTTTTCAAGTTCATATCGCACTTGTAAAAGATATACCTCAAGATCATGTGATCTGTGAAGACAAAAAAGTTCTCCCTAATGAGGTAATGTCATCACAACTTCAACACAAACACGATTGCTACTAGATCTAGATCATGGGCGACATAGTTATGTTCATGGGGACGTAATTTCCTATAACATCACTGCCCATTGTTACATCAAGACACATCCTAAGCTCAGGCAGGAAGCATTATAGAACACTTCAAACATCACTCCTTCTGCTGGAAACCAAAGCATTGGAGTGCTAAACAATTTCTCCTTTAGATAGACGAACGTCGCCTGACACTACTCACTCCACACAAAAACATGGTCTTTCCTAGTCAATTATATAAAAAGAGCTAAAACTCAATAGAAATCAGGTACAAACCTCTAGTAATAGCCTGCAAGACCAATAAAAATATAAACCTTTGCCACATTCTTAGGTGCTACCCAAGAAACAACTATTTCTACCTTCAATGGATCCACTGATACACCCTGCTGAGACACCACATGCCCAAGGAAATTCAACTTTTGTGTCCAGAACTTGCACTTGGACAACATTCTATAGAGTTGGTGGCATCAAAGAACCCACAAGACAGTTCTGGGATGCTCGTATACTCCTCCTATGACTTTGAGTAAATCAAGATATCATCGACGAATACAAAGATGAACCAATATAGGAACTCACAGAAGATATAGTTCATGATTCCTATGAATATGATTGGTTAATTTGTAATACCAAAAGGCATAACTATGAACTCTAAGTGCATGTACCTACATCTGAAAGCAGTCTTCAGGATATCGCCCTCCTTCACCCTCAACTGGTGATATCCAGACTGTAGATCGATCTTAGAAAACCAAATTACTCCTCTCAGCTGGTCTAAAAGACCATATATCCTTGGGAGAGGGTAATAGTTCTTGACCATCACCTGATTTAACCTCCTGTAGTCTATACACAACCTCATACCACCATCTTCCTTCTTTACAATCAACACTGGAGCACCACACAGTGACACACTGGGCCAGATAACACCCTTCTTCATCAGATAATCTATCTTAATCCTCAAATCCCACAACTCAGAAGGTTCTATTCGATAAGGATCCATTGAAATCAAAGAAGCATCTGGCTATAAGTCTATCCCGAACTCAATGTCACATTGAAGGGGGTAGAGTCACAACCTCCTCAAGAAAACATAAAGTAATTACCCAAAAACTATGGGAATCTCCACCATCCCACTATATGTTGATTCCACTAACATTCCAACCAACAAGGAAAGAAGAGGCTCTGCATGAAGACTTCCCATATAATAGCTCTGATCACCAACAAAAACCACATGCCGACCATCAACATCTAAAAACACAACTCTTCTTCGGAAGTATTTGATAACATATTGCACGGAATACAACCAGTCGATGTCAAGAATGAAATTGTATGAATGTATTTATAGTAATAAAATATCCCCACATAATTGATGTGGTCCCATTATCACTCTACATCTCTGGAACACGTCAAAAAAGAGGTCTGACCTTCAACTGGCATTCTCAACACCAAGGGCACAAGAAGGATCTCGATGTATAGTCCTAGAGAATGGGCTAGATTGGGTGCAACAAAGGAGTGAGAAGATCTTGAATCAGACAAAGCACAATCAGGAGTAATAAACAAGCAGATCATACCTCTAACAATATTTGGATCTACTGGAACTGCTGCCTCTAATTTTTGCAACTGACCACACCCAGATCCTCTGCCCTTCTGCTAACGAATGCCTCTATGACCAAACCCGGGTCGAGGTCCCTAAGAAACACCCTGAGTTCAACCACTACCTGCTCTTTCTCCCCGCAGTGGAGTATGAGCCTGTTGTCCCTAATACTAAAATGGCCTAGCTGAAAAATACTACTAAGTCTAGAGTTGAACCTTCTCACCTCCACCATACTCAAATGGCCACCAGGAACTGATTCTGAAGATGGCCGTGAACCCAAAAAAGAAACACATTATCCCCAAGCCCATAGGAAAGGCACGAGGAACAGAAGGTCAAAACAGAAACTACTAAGGTAAACTCCTCGCAGGTCAAAACCTTGAAGGCCTTGTCACCTAAGACCTACTACTGGTAACCCTACTGGCTCCCCTCTCATAGTAGACCTCCTCACGAGTGCATCCGCTTGATTATCTCTTCCTTCTTCTGAACCTCTAAGTACGTCAGCAATGTAAATAGAGTAACTGTGTACTATATATAAGGATAAAGTGAATCCTCTAGGTGTCTCTCATGAGACTCCTCATACAGAAAGATATTAGGGAAAAAACGAAGGAGATATTTGAACATGATTCCAAGTTCCCGCACCGACATACTCCCCCACTGGAGGGAGAGTAACTCCTGCCTCTTCTTAGACTTCATAGTTGATGAAAGGAATTATGATCATAATTATTTCTCAAAATAGACCCACAACATTTACTCATCCTTCCTTTCCCCCAGATAAAGCATCCACCACCAACACACAGCTCCCCGCATTTGACTCACTGCCAAAAGAACCTAGTACTCCATCAGAGCCCAGATCAAACTAAAGGTGATCTCAAGATCCTTGAGCCAACTCTCCATATCCATGTCCGAAACACCACCCTCATAATTTCCCAAGTCCTTAAACTGGAAATAACATGATGTTATATGCCACTGGTCATCCTCCTCCACAAGATCAACCCTGCTCTAATCAATCAAATCAGCCTACGAAGCCTCAACTATTGGAACCACACGCTGACAATGACCAGGTGCCATAGCTGAAATATAAACAAGTAAATCTTAAGCTTGAGTAGTATATAATTTTATTTAAGATTAATTTTAACTCATTTAACTCGTTTCATTATCCATTTAAAATTCCCCAAAACAACCTAATTCAATTAGGAACACAAGTCATTATGTTGCATGTACCTTTCCTAGGGCCTCTACCCTATAAATGGTGTAGCCTCACTTGGTCATTTAGTAGGCTCATAGTCTTTTCATAGAATCATGGGAGGCCCTAAAATCCCATGTCCTAGTTTGTCTTATCTAGCCTATGTCACACACCAAGATCACCTAACACTATTTCCCTACCAACCCATGCAATCCTCACCGTGCATAACTCTAAACTCCATCCTATATCTCAACAATCAACCTCTGATACCATTTTCTCATGACCCCTTACCTCCAAAGATACCCCTCCTAGGATAGAAATTAAGAAAGGGAGATAATGACCCCCTGAGTCCTGCCTCCAGTAGGCCCCGGGAAGGAGACTAACAACAAGGGTATATATATTCTCACAAAATGGGAGGAATTTCCCTTTTTATTTGAAAAAAAAGTTTAAGAGATAAGATGGTCCACCCCAAAACAACTCAAAGACATATATATAAAAGAAATTCAAAATCCATCCCACATGCATGTTTAAAATACAACTATTAATAATAAAATGAAACTCCAAAGTAAATACCAAAAGCAAGGCTATGCAGCGACACATCAACTGTCCTAAAGTTCAAGCTAGTAATACCCAGCATGGTCCATGTAGTCCTCCTGGAAACTTGAAAGCAGTTTTATAACGTATGGTGAGAATAAAAGTATACTCAGTAAGAAAACTAAAGTATCTCATACACAAGTGATAGAATCATACTAATGACCCTGTGAGAAAATAGTAGAACTAAACAATACCTAACATGTATACTAACTACCCCAACCTCACCAATGCACACTCACCAAATATCACAATTCAAGTAAAGTAAAATAATAAGCACATCAATGATAGGATACCCCACACCACTCTCCCACTGATTAGCCACTCTCACACCCTAACATAAAACATATTGGCACTCCCACCTCTTCCGAAAGTACCACATCACAACCTGATCGCACACACCTGGTCCGCACAGATAGTCCCATCACCTTGGAAAACGAAGCTCATCACATCCCACCCGGACACATCTGGGACTCACAGCTAGTCCCATCACCTGGGAAAATGAATCTCATCACATCCCGCTCACACACACTTAGGAATCATAACCACATCACGCCCCGAAAAACACCTGGGAAATCACAACACATCTCACCCCGAAGACACCTGGGAAAGAACAAATCATCTCATCCCAAAGACACCTGGGAAAGCACAACCCGTCCGCACACACCTAGGCCTCACAAACCAATACCTACTCAAAGTATCTTGGGTTACCACTGCTTGGAATAAGGATAAGTGAAAAGTAGGAGGTCATCCATCCATCCCCCCTGAGATGTTTGAGAAAGACACCCTCCTCCGTGATGATAGGGGTGTTTGGCACATAATGATCAACTAGGATGGGGTTCGTATAAAAATCACAAAGGAAAATACATGTATATATATAATACCAAACACTCTAGCCCAACCCATGGGTTTTCAACCAACATCCAACTTATGATACCACCTTTTCTAATACCTCTAAATGCACAACAACACACAACATGTCACAAACACAATTCATACCCCCAACCAATTAATTTAACAAATTATCATTCTTTATTAAACAATTCATTTATTCATTCCATCTCTACCTAGAAACCTACTAAGAACAACACACATAAAGCCATACAGAAAAAGTCACACAGAGTAAGAAGAACCATGGTAAATTAACCTACTTCACATTCCTCTCCATTTAACACCATGCCAACCACTACCATTATCATTCTTCAAAATCATTCCGCCCAATCCACCCTATCAACAGAGTAAACCCCCAACTTACAACTACACCCAAAAACACATCTCATCACAACCATTCTTGGTATCCCTACCATATAAACACACTACACTCAACATATCCAACAACACAAACATAGAACAACTGGACCGCATCCCCACTATGTAACACTACTCATCCATCCCACATTCAATAGATATCTCAACTTGAGATTTCATTACACCACTAAAACCACCCCACCCCACAAAACTGTGCTCACATCCGTATCACCACACAAACCAAGGTTAAATATATTCAAATTTAACAAGTATCCCATCCTTTAATTCCACTTGTTAACTTTCAAGGTTATCACCGAAACCGTTTGATCCTGGGGAATGCATTTATTTTATCCAAATGTATGTGGTTAACATATTTTTTATAACAATGGTTCAACAGGAAACAACAATAGATAACCCACAATCTATTAGGTGAAAAAACCCAAATGGTTAGGATTTTCAGTAGGCAATATCCCATATAATTCAAAACATTAATAAAAACATCAATAAAATAGTACGATCATACGTCACTTTCCCCAAACCCCGCAGATTGATTTTTTCCAATTTGATTATCTTCGTTAATATGAATTTAACTATGTTATTTAGAAACATTGATACACCCACCCCACATGATGTATAGATAAAATAGAGATGGAGGAAAAATACCTATAAGAAGAAGTGATCATCACTTCCTTAATGTTCCAAAGCAAGGGGTACACATGTAGCAGGAAAAGCCTCTGGGGAAAAACCAGATCCAAAAGCTACAACACAACACATGACCCTTCAATAAAGAAAGGTTAGGTGTGAATTGTTCTAAGATAAAGGAGAAGGAATGAAATAAGGGAAGGCCTCCAGGTTAGAAAGATTATATTTGAGACTCACAGGATACAAAACTATTTTGCATTTCCATTAAAGCCAGATCTCAACAAAACCACGTGGTTTGACCAATTAAAAGGCTCCCAAACTTTTATAAAAATTAAATATATGATTCAAATCCCTTGAAACAGATTCAAACCCACTTAAATATGGTATTAAATTAATTTTACGTTAAAGAAAATGTTAAAGGGGTAAAACTTAAAAAAATAGAGAAAATCTGGAAAAAATTGAAAAAATGGAAAACTATTGAAAATGAGTCACCAATGAAAGCTACCATCACTAGTTACTGGTGCGAGCTATTAGTGTGAGCTACTATCACAAGTCACCAATTAGAGTAATAGGTGGGATTCACCAGTGTGAGCTACTGGTGCGAGTCACCGGTGGGAGCTACCGCTCTGACTCACCGTTGGCATTCACCATTGCGACTCACTGATTCAACTCACAGTTGTGACTCACCGGTCAGAATCACCATTGCAAGCTACCATTGGAAAACTGATTTTTTTTAAAACTCTTGAAATGAGTCACCACAACCTCCCATAACACTTCAAACACCTATTTTTCACAAATTGATGGACCAGAGAGGTCTGGGCCATTATATATGTGGTTGCCTTATCATTTTCAATTGTAAGGTGTTGTTTTTAGACCGATCATGAGGTAGTTTGTAGTATGTGGTTATTTGAAGGACCAATATGCTGAAGGAATTTCATGAAGGACTAAACATTAATTTCATGATTAATGGGGTTTCTAGGTTTCTTTGATTATATAATATTCCTCTAATTACTTCCTTAAGTAGAGAGAAGATTAACATGAAATATCATCACTGTAGAATTTTATAAGTTAGAATTCAGGTTTTAGGGAAAATAGAAGTTCATAAAGTAGTTCGTGAAGTGAAATCCATGAAGTAAGTTCATAGAGTTAGTATCTCAAAGTGCGAAGGAAGTTCATGGAGAGGAGTATGCAAAGAAGCCAGTCCATGAGGTGTGTACATTGAAGTGATCTACATAAGGTAGTTCACAAAGGTAGTTCACAAAGGTGGTTTGTAGAGGAGTAGCTAATTAAGGATATCCTATGTAGACAGTACATGGTGGATAGTGTTTTACAAATACAATAAGTAGAGAAATAGTTTGTGAAAGAGTTTTATATGAAACAAAATTTACACAGTAAAGTGGATTTCATATCTCAGATAAAATCGGAGCATAATGTCAAACTGATTTTAGTGTGAACCAATTCAATACTGATAAATATCATTATAATATTCTTCTATAGAAGCAATGAGTTCTTTTTAGTAGAGATATTAGTGTGTTCTCAAGACTGGATGCTTGTAAACTAGGAGGGACAACGATTTTTATCTTAAAATTATAATATTAGTGAACTTTAGTGATTATTGTATATTGACACATTACCTTTGTATTCTCTTTGTATTAACCCAGTTAGAGTAAATGAAGTAAAATAGATGTGTCACTTTTATTATTTCATTTCAATTTATGTATTATTTTAAGAAGAAGAGAGAATGGAGTTTTGTTTGATGACGGAATAAGATCAAAGGGAAAAATTATTTTAATCCAACATAGCTTGATTCACCCCCTATAAGGGTATTTAACCTAGTTGGGCTAACAATTGGTATCAGTGATAAAATTTAAAGTTAGTGGTATTCCGTCTCAGTGGAAGCAATGACAACAATTAATCACAAATGGATTCAAATCTTAAAGGGAAATAATTTTTAACAATAGAAGAATCAAATACAAAACTACTTCTGATCCTTAGGCAAGGATGTATATAAAACTTCTATGCTTGGGATTTTGGTTAGTATAGATAATGGGGATTTATCAAAATAAGATAGTAAAGAACTGGACGTTGATTCCAAACAAATCAATGCTCTAGGGGGAGCTTTGTCCAATACAATCTACACAAAGGTGACATCATGTCAATCCTCACACGCTATCTAGAAAAAGTTGATTAACATATTCAAAGATGACTTAAAAGTTAGAGAAGCTAAATTGCAGGATCTGTGGAACAAGTATAAAGACTTAAGGATGCACCCAAATTTTTTTTGATGCATTCTTTGATCAGGTGAATATAATTATGGAGAACATGTGTGGTATTAGAGAAACCCTTAATTATGTAAATATCATCAAACACATCCTATGGAGATTTACACCCTGATTAAATCCAAAAGTACATGTATTTGGGGTTAAAAAATATAAAGGAGTTGACGTTGGATAGTCCTTGTAGTACTCTGGTCTCATATGAGATGAGGAATAATGATAATGAATTTTTGGAAAGGGGGAATCTAAAAGGGGGTGGCATTCAAAGCTTTTAAGAAGTTTACTATGGAGGATAACTAGAAAGAAGAAGAGGTGGATGAAGTCATGCCAATCCTTTCCTCATATTTACAAAGGGTAAAATGAATGTTTAAAGGGAAACTTCCACTTGTGTGCTTTTGATATGGAAAGGTTGGGAACCATGCATCAAAGTGTCCCGGGAAATATCATGATGGTGAAGAATATGATGAAGTTCCCATGAAGAAAACCGTAACCAATGTGAAAGGTAGGAGAGGTATGAAACATAAATTCTTTTAAAAAAATAACTCACTTTCATGGGATGATAATAGTTTAGAAGAAATTGAGTTAGAAGAAACTAAAGAATGCAAAGACCATAAAGAACGTGCTCTAGTGGTTGTTATAGGCAGTTTGTTGGAGTTGGTGTCCTAGGACCAAATGTTTGTACTTTGATCACATGTATATTTTATGTATTGAATATTAATAAAACTTATTATTATATATTGTTCATTGTATTGTATAACTCTAATATAATAATGTATTAGAGTATACGTCCCATTGATAAGGTCAGAGTAGTTCTCCGTTATGTTGATAACCTTGAAGTTCTATGAGGATATTCTTAAATAATGTTCTATGGTTGGATAACATACTATGATGGGTCACATAGCACATAGACTATCAAGTGAGAGTACTCGTAAGTAGATGATGTCTCTTCTCATGAAGTTCTCACTCAGTAATCTCTAAGATGAGAGATTATGTGAACAGACACAATAATAGGAATTATACATGTTTTGGTGTCATTAGATATTCCTATCTACAAGCATGTATAATGTTCCCTAGACTTTAAGATTATCATTAATGCATGTCACGACTCACACACTTAGATTTTTCAATGAAAACCATGATGATATATGTTCGCAGCGAGGTAGGGTATGTTGGGTGCATCACGATTGACATGTAATTAATGGATAAGTCGAGGAAGGATTTGTCACTTCCAATTTTATAGAAGTTCATATCTTGGCCATTTGATTGGAATAAAATGGTCACATTAAATTCTATGGACATGGTGTAATAATGTGCTTATTTCATATAGTCAAATAAAGATGTATCAAACAAATAGGTTGGTGATACAGATGCACAACCCGCTTGATGATACATTGTGGAAAAAAGATTATATTACACAATGGGTGTCCATATGTGGTTGTCATCATTGTCACATTATGCTTTTTCTGTTGGGTTGCTATACCCATAACTATATAGTAATATTGGATTTTAGGAAAGCCTACCTAATTCTAATGATAAATAATCTTAGAGGTTCACACATTAAGTGTTACCGATGATCTTGATTAAATTCTATTTGAATTTAATTTATTGAATAAATATTATTCTCAAGACTGAGGGATAATTTTATTCACGATTTATTGATCGAAAATATTTATTCATGAATGAAATATTTAAATTAAAAATTCATTTGGGTTTTCAATAAATTCTAGAGGAGTTAAAATAGACAAAGACCGTGTTCGGTGACAAATATTAAATAACAAGATGGTTAAATAATATTTGTTATTGTACAAGTTGGAACACACCACATAATAATAATAATAATGTTATTATGTGGAATGGGGTTTATTAAAGGTTATTATATTATTTAAGGTATGACATGTAATTCAATAATTATTTTTAACCTAAACCCTATCTCTATAAATAGATGGTTATATCTATTATGTAGTAAGTGTAAAAATCGATAGGTGCAATCGAAATAGAGAATTTTTGCACACAATAAATTCTATCTTGACTCCTACTTCTCTCTCCCTTTCAAGAATGAGAAATGTAAGAGATATTCCTTAAAGACTAAAGGATGAGAGATTGACACAAATAACACAAGAAAATTGATTTGTTGCTCTAGAACCTGAAGATTGATTGACATTTCTTGGAGATCAAAGGAGAACATGTGGATCACCACTATAGGGATTCTATACTTGGATCCTCATAGGGAAATGAAGAAAATATTAAAGTGTATTTTTAGATGACCAAAATTCACATCAAAGAAAGATATTAATCCTAGGTATTTGTTCCTTATGATATTAAATAAATTAATTATAAATTTGACGTGAAAGATCCTCACTCATGGTTTCAAGCAACTCAAATATTAAAAGAAATTTTAATATATTTCCCACCACCAACGCATGCTTCTGTCATGCTTGGAACCAATAAGTGGTATCAAATTGGTCATATTTAAATGTATATTTATTTATTTTATTTTTGATCCATATTCAATCATCGTTGAATTTTCATTTATTATTATTCGTTCTTTAATACGATTTGAATTAACATGTTATAAAAATATTAATAATGTTTGTTCAGTGTTTCATTTTCTTAAAGGTCTAATAACAGATGAAGAATGACCAGAGATGCCATTAGGAACTGCCAATTTCTAGCTAGTAAGATAGGGTTACATGGAGTGTACTTGGAAGTACATGCCGTGTACCCTAGTATGTTTCACCTTTCCATGTTGTAGGATACACAACATGCCAAAGAGTTATTATACGCAGTGTATGTAGTGTGTTGATCGGCCAACCTGAAACACAGTTGTCGGATTACATGACCTGTATCAGTATACAAATTGTGTAGTCTACACAAGCTAGTGGCATAAATTGTGCAATCTGTGTGGTCATATTACATAGTCAAATCACATGAAACTGAAAACCTGGGGAATTTTAGATATATACGACATGTATATGGTGTTCACAGTGTATAGTTCATCAATTCCTACATCTGAGATACACGCCAAGTTATCTGGACAAATGGAATTAGAGATACATGGTGTGTAGCTAGAGTGCACACATCATGTAGTCTATCGCCTCAGAATATGTTGAGTCTTTTAGTGGGTTGAATAGGCACATAACATTCAGATCACATGGCATGTAGCTAGTTTTTACATGTCGTGTAATCAACTGAGATACATGTTTCAGACCCAAACAAGTATCTCAAACACACAAAAAGTGGATACATGGTGTGTAGCTAACATGTATATGTCGTGTAGTCCGACTGATCCAACATGATGAAGCCCCAAGCATGTGACCTGGATACATGGAAATAGAGGTACACGATGTGTAGCTGGATAGTGCATGTTGTGCAGTCTCCCAATTACTAGTAGAATTAAATTATATTAAATTGACAATTGTAGTAATAAAAATTTATTACTTTGATTGATACTTTAAGTGTTTGACAATTTAATAAGCATTTTAAATAATTTTAAATTCTCAATCAATTTATTGTAATAAATTTGCAACTATTTGTTTTGTCATTTATTTTCTATTAATTCCTTTATGATGATTATCTCAAAATGATTTTGGATGGTCATTAAGATGAAAAGGAATTAATTAATTAAAAAATAAGAAATGAATGATATCTATTTACTTTTATGTATATATTTTATGTATGACTAATCATGAGATTGAAAAAGACCAATTTATGTATTGGCATTTATTTAATTCAATTTATTACATGATTTTAAAATTATTTATTATTAAATTAAATATGATGGCTGTCACACCTGGTTTTTTTTGTCTTTGTATTGATCCGGTCCATTGGAAATACTGATCCTTTATATGGGTATTTGGTGAGATGAATCTTGAGTTTTTAAGTTTCATATATGTCCAATCACCCAAATTTTGGTTCCCCATTGCTTGTTTAGGATTTTTTGGAGAAATGGTGGTTACTTCATGATTTGGGCCAACCGTGGGCCCATTTCCAGTTTTAAAAACCAAATTTGTTTCTTTTATAACTATTTTTTTTCAAACTTTTTCACCCATTCCACTTCCCAATTGTCCTATACTGACATATTAAAACTTCCTTATCCTTTTGGACCCCATATAAATTCCTAAGCATGGTGAATTGGGGTTACTTATTTAGGTATTGGGCCAGCCCATGGGTCCATTTCCTATTTAAAAAAAATATTTTTTTCTTTTATATATAATTCAATTTTTAATATTATTTAGTGATTACACCTCCCCCTAGAAGAAAATACCCCTATACTCACTCCCAGTAACGATTTACCCTCTTTAGAGCTCATATGGGTCGCGGATTAGGGAAATATTTCTCAGGTTACCTCAAATCACCAGGAATTAATAAGGTAAATTTTTTTATACATAACTCATTAAATTCTTTCTATTTTTCAAAAAATTATTCTTTCCCTGGTTCTTCCTGACCTTAGGAGACTCTCCAAGAAGTTTCATCCCATTCCCTTTTCTCTATGGGTGCAGATCTAATGGAATACGAAGAGTTTTCTAGTGGAAAAGGTGAGATTCCATCTCCTTTATCCTCCCTCTTCTTCCTCCTTTCATTATTTCTTAGTTTTATAATCTCCCGTAGTAATGATAGACCTAGGGTTATGTTATCACATGTTTTTTGATTTAGTTTATATTCATTTAGGTCTGGTCTTCATAGTTTTAGGGTTTATAAACCCGCGGTGGGTGATTTTGGGTGTGCATTTCCATTACGCCAAGGATTTGAGGTAGGATATCCCTTGAACAAACCTTTATCATTTAAGTTTCATCATTTTAATTATGTTATAACCTTATTTATATGATATGTTCTGCTGTGAAACTTTGGTTCTAAAGGTTTTGTGTGCAAATTATGTTTTATGACTTATTTTGTTAAAAATATAGTTGTTTTGGTATAAATGTGCACTCCTCTTGTTTGATAAATTATTCCATGAGATTTCGCACTTGGTTTATGGTATTTTGAATATTTAACATTATCTTGAATAACTTTATGGCATGAAAATTGTGTTTTATCCCTTTTTAAGTGCTTAACATAAGTTGTTTTTTTAAAGAGTGCATGTCATGTGTTTGGTAAATTGCTCGGTTGGCTTTTATGTGTCTAGTGCAATTTAAAATAATTTGTTTGGATTTATAAATATATTAGAAACATGTAATAAAATTATTTTGGGATCCTTTTATGGCTTTCAAATTTGGATTTTGTTTTACAAACAAATGGTATTTTTGTTTACAACATGTTTTGGCCCGAGTTGCCAAAAAATGGCCCGTTTCACATTCTTATAAAAATGGTTGTGTTTTGAATATGTCACCTGAGTGTTTTAAGGGATTTATGAATGTGGTTTTATTTTTTAAATGGTGTGTACACACCTCCTTAATAAAATTTAAATGCATAACTTTGTCAAATGTTAGTTTTGAGAAAATGTTTAAAGGCCCATTTGGCCTTTCCTAAAAATGAAGAATGAGTGTTTTACTTGTATATACCAAGTTGTGCAATTGGGATTGTTTTATAGTCTATGAAATGATTTTATTAAATGTTTTTAGGGATGAAAAATATGTTTTGTTATGGTTTTGATGTGTTTTTATAATTGAAAGAGTGTTTTTGAATGAGTTTTATGTGCAAAGCCTCAATACACTTCTTGAAATTATTTTACAAAAATATTTAGCTATTTGTTGATTCGTGAAAGAAATGTGAAGAAAGTTGTGGGATGTTTGTGTGTTTATGGTTTGGGAATGGACTTTTTATGTGAAATGTTTATTTGATAATATGTGTAACTTGATTGAGTACTAAAGGGAATCCCGGGTATCTTGGTGGGCGGGCGTGTACTAGTATGCTAGTGATCCTGTGGGGTTTGACCCCTGTTTCACATAGCAAGTTTGATGATGACAACACTAACTAAACTATGATGATGATGATTTTGGGGTACCACTAGGTTATGGGTATTATCCCTACTAGTGGATCGTGTGCATGGGAACAAATATTTATTATGGTTACTTTCACCGAGATACGAGGTACCTGGGGCTCACAACTGACTAGTGCCTAGGGGTGTTCCCGTGACTTGTGCTCATTGGATCTTTTGTACTCACCATCGGCATACAGTGTGTTTGGTTGGTAAATTCAGTATTGTGTGTGATTTATTTAAAAGTTAAAATTCTTTAAAGCAGCCCTCTTGAAAACTATTTTCATTTTGAAGTTTCACCGCTTTGAAAGTTGTTACTTGCATTCTTGTTTATAAAACATGCAAGTTTTTGTCTGGTAATTTTTTTTATAGCATGGGACCTCATTTGGAAGACATAACTTTATATTTGTATTTAAAACTTGAAATTGATTTTTCTTTTATTTTAAAGGATGTGCATTGGGAATAGAATATCAGGCTAACCTATTGAGTTTTAATACTCACACCTATAGTCTTCTTCTGTTTTTAGCCCTTGTGCAGGTTTCATCTTGAGTTAGATAGCCTTGGGTGATGTGTGATCATTTTGTTGGAGAGTGACCAGCGGGGTCACATGGAGTTAGTTGGTTATCGGGTTTGGTCAATTGAGTCATTGGCTTAGTTGTACTTTCAGTTTCTTGTACAAATAATGTTCAGTTCAATTTTTATATAAATGTATTTTGGGTTGTCCATTTCTTTCCGCTGTTTGTTTGATTGTTCATATATGGGTGAAATCTTTCCCTTGTGTACTCTATTGATGCCCTTGGTGATTGTTTCCATCCCGAGAGGATCGGGAACACCTCTCGGGACTTGTCGTGGGCTGGCCTGGGTGACTGGTTCAGGGTCGACTCGGACTGGTTCATGACAATGGCCTACAAGTCATACCTCCCTCCATTATTATGTAGGACCTATGTTCCCAACAATATTTATGTAATTACCCTTTAAATAATAATTTATTTCCCCTCACCTGCATGTGAGTTATAAATATTTGTAATTTATAAAGTTTCCCAAGGCTCGTGGAGATGGTTCAAGATAGAACCAGAATGATGCCAACCTAGGTGTTACATAGGTGGATAGGTGGAATGTTATAACTCATGCCAAGACCAGTAACAAGAGTTATTTCCCCTAAGTCAAAGGTTTATTTAATGTCTTCTTATTAAATCAACCATTATATAAAGCTCATGAATAAGTCTTTTAAATTAAATAAATGAATTATGCATAAATGTTTTATCCAACATGGTTAATTAATTAAGTAACATCCACTTAATATTAACAAGACATGTAAAAGATAAAACAAGATAAAATTTATGTATAATAAATTAAAACCCCTCAATTAAATATTAAGTTAGACTTGGCCTTCCAGTACTTGATTAGGTATAAAATCCTTAGAACTAAGAGTTTGACCAACCCTAATTGAGACACTTACTTTTAATGTGTAGTTCTTATGAAGGTTATGGGTTGACTTAACCATATTATATCAAGAAAAGAAGCCCTCACTAAACTTGATATGACTTGGAGGTCAATGTTGAGGAAATCCAAGTCAGGATTTTAGGATAGGGAAGTCCACTCAATAGATCAGGGATCTGCAAGCCCGTGGTTGGCAATGACCTGCCTACCTAAATACCTTCAATTAGCTTAACCAACCCTTTTTGGGGTTATGCAAAGGGAAATTTGGATCCTTTCCACTAGAATGTTAAAGAAAATAGACATTCCAATTTCAATAGTGAGGGATATTGGGAATTGATAAAATAGTGGGAGATTAAATAAAATTAATTAATTTATTATTTCTTACATAATTATTAGTCAATAAAAAGTATTAATAATATGCTCTTTTAATTGTAAAATAAAATGGAAAGTTCATCATCCAAACTATCCCTATGATCATTATTAGATAAATAAAACTTCCTAACCAAAAGTAACTTCCAAGAGTGGTTTAGAAAACATCATGTTATGCTATTCCATGAACAAAAATCTTATGTGATAGAATCCTCAATGCCCGATCCACCTGCTAAGTAGGTGAGTGATGAAGAGTTCCATATCTACAAAAAAAAAATTGAGTGATGTGGTCAGCGTTCAATGTTTGATTCTTTCTTCTACGTCTAGTGAACTCATGAAGTCTCATGAAAACATGGATGTATATATCATTCTTGAGAACCTACATGGTCTTTACTAGAAGAGAGATAAATAGGAAAGGTTTGAGATCTATAAAGTTCTCTTTTAGAGCAATCTTAGAGATGGTTTCCCAGCTGAGCCTCATATAGTCAATCTTGTTTACTACATTTAGTGCCTAGAGGTTCTAGGGTTTAAAATCCATGAAGAACTAGGAATAGATATCATTCTAGCATCACCCCCTCAAAGATTATCCATATTTGATATAAATTTTAATATAAACAACATTGAGAAGACTCTTACATATATTATCACTCTTCTTCACCAAGAATAAAAGGATACGATGGATGAAAATCATCCATCCTTATAGTGAAAAAATGAAAAGGACAATTGAAGATCTTTAAGCCCAAATCTTATCCACACCCTTCCAAGAAGAGGAAGATCAAGGGGAAGGCAAGGTAACATGATGTTGTTTATTTTACATATAGAAATAAGGCTCACTAGAAGAAAAATTGCATCCAACCAAATAAGCAATGGGAATATTCGAGTGTGTTTGTTATCGAGTGAAATTTATCTGTTTCTACAAATTGGGTATTAGATACAGCTTATGGTGCACACATATGTATTCAATTATAGGATCCAAGTTGATTAAAAAAATATTGACTAAGGGGATATAGATCTTCAAGCATCCAATGAAACTAAACTTGCAGTTATAGCTATCAAGGAATACCACCTCACGTTGCTGACTAGAATGATATTGGTTTTGAAACACTATTATTATGTTCCATTTATTACCAAAAACGTTATTTCTGTCTCCATACTAGATACGAATGGATTTATTTTCAAATTTGTAAAATAATGTTTCATATTTTATAAATATATCCTTTTTTATGGTAATATACATTTAAATAAAATACATCATGTGTTGGATTACAAAAACCAAGTAATGGAAATAGATAAAAAAACTGCTTCACACGAATCATACCACACCTAACTATGGTATCACTAGCTAGGTCATGTAAACAAAAATTACATGACTAAATTATAATAAGATGGATATTTAGATTCTTTTTAATGAAAATTCATTGGTCTATGTCATGCATGTTTACAAGGAAGAATGACCAAATCCCCATTTAGTGGAAAAGGTGAAAGGGATAAAGATATTTTTAAATTAGTACATACATATGTGTGTGGAAAATTTCCTATTGAGGAAATGGGTGGGTAATCAACTTTATAAATTTTATTGGTAATTTTAGTAGATATGTATATGCCCACTTAATGAGGTATAAGTTAGATTATTTTGATAAATTTAAGGAATGAAAGAATGAAGTTGAGAACTAGATTGGTAGTAAGATTAAGAAACTATGCTCATAAAATGGTAGAAAATATCTTAATCAAGACTTCATTGTTTACTTATGGGATTTTGGGATCCTATCTCAACTCACTACTCCTTATACACCTTAGTGTAATGGTGTAAGTGAAAGGAGGAACTACATCTTGTTGGACATTGTGAGATCAATGATGAGTCATGTGAGTCTTCAATTATTTTTTTGGGGATATGTGTTACAAAAAACAACAAAAATATTAAACCATGTTCCAAATAAAGTGCCATATAGTATACCATATCATTTATGGAATGGAAAGAAAACTGTGTTTTCATACTTACATGTATGGGGTTGTGAAGCATTTGTTAAAGCCTCTTCAGGTAACAAACTTACACCTCAAGGAACAAAGTGCACCTTAATAGGATACCCCAAAGAAATAAGAATATATTACCTATATGAACCCTTATAAAAAAGGTAATTGTGGAAATACATTCCATATTAAACAATAGGGAAAAAATATATAAAAGATATAGTGGGAGTGAGATATAATTCGATGAAGTTGTGGATCAAGGTATACAAGAGTTAGCACAAGAACAGATTCAAAAGATTTATGTGGAAGAAGAAACTAATATAGAGACACAAGTACTAAGTAGGAGTACAAGAGAGTTTAAAGAACCAAAATGGTTTAGTTTTCTAATCATCAAGAATGGTGACTCATTATTAGTTGATAATAATGACCCTCTAACCTACAAGGAAGCAGTAAGTGACACAAATGTTTCCCATTGGTAAGAAGCCATGAATTATGAAATAGATTCCATATACTAAAACCTAGTATGGATTTTGGTAGGTTCTCTAATGGATGTAAAACCCATTGGTTTCAAAAGAGAATTCAAGAAGAAACTAAACATGGAAGGAAAAGTCAGTACCTATAAGGAATGACTGGTTGCAAAAGGATTTAAACAACATCAAGGAATTGACTACGATGAAACTTTTTACCAGTTCCAATGATGAAATCCATCAGAATTATAATTTCCATTACAGTTTACCATGATTATGATATTTTTGAAATGTATTTCAAAACATCATTCCTTAATGAGAACCTTCAGGAAGATGTCTATATGACACAACCTGAAGGGTTTGTGGCTCCAAAAGATGCCAACAATATTTTCAAATTTCAAAAATCCATTTATGGATTAAAGCAATCATCTAGGTCATGGAACATTCATTTTTATGAATCCATAATGAAATTTGGTTTCATAAATAATGAGTGTGAGACTTTTGTCTACAAATGGTTTATTGGGAGTGCAATTTTTTTATTAATGTTATATATTGATGACATATTACTCATACGAAACAAAATACTAGTCTTACAGTATGTTAAGACATGGTCGAATAAATGATTATCTATGAAAGAATTGGGTGAGGTATAATATATACTTGGGATCAAGATCTATCATGATAGATCTAAGAGGTTGCTCACCCTAAGTCAAAGTACATAAATTGACAATATACTGAAGAGATTTAGTATGGAACAATCCAAGAGGGGATTGTTTATAACATCACATGGAACTCATCTTTCCAAAAAAATGATTCATCAAACATATGAGGAAAGAAATAGAATGGAAAAGATTCTATACATATCAGTGATTGGGTCAGTCATGTATGTTATGCTATGTACTAGGAAATATGTCACCTACACATTAAGTGTGTTAGGAAGATATTATGCTGATCCAGGTGATCACTATTAGATGGAAGTGGTGTATATCCTTAAGTATCTGAGGCATACTAATGATATATTCCTGGTTTATAGAGGAGGTGAGAAACTAGACATCAGAAGATATACAGATTCTAGTTTCAAAACTAATCAAGATGACATGAAGTCACAAATGGGATAAAAATTAACTTTGAATGGAGGTTTCGTGAGATAGAAGATCTCAAAGAAAGCTATGGACACAGATTCTACAGTGGAGTTTGAGTATATTGTGGCTTTTGAGGTAGATAATGAATAAATGTAGATGCAAAACATCATCAAGATCTTAATGTGGTACCTATAAGTGAAGATCATGTCACACTCTATTATGAAAATACTATAGTGGTGTCTCTCGCAAAAGAGGCAAGGTTACATCATCAGATAAATCACATACTTTAGAAGTATCATATATTGAGCAATTTTTCTCAGATAGGTAAGGTTGTAATGAGCAGTATTTCCAAGAAATACAATGTGGTTGACCCCTTGAATAAATCATTAACTTAGCAGAAACATGATTATCATGTGAGGTCTAGTATACTGAAAGTAAAGGTAGTTGGTTCTAGTACAAGTGGGGGTTTCTTGGAGCTGGTGTCCCAGTACCAACTGTTTTTACTTTGATTACATGTATATTTGATGTATTGAATATTAATAAAACTTCTTATTACATATTTTTCATTATTCTGCAGGACTCTAATGTAATAATTTCTTAAGAGTATACATCACCTTGATAAGGACATAGCAGTTCCCCGCTATGATGAGAACCTTTAAGTGCTATGACAATATTCTTAAATAAAGTTCTACGGTTGGACAACACACTATGATAGGACACATAGTAGATAGACTATCAGGTGTGAGTTCTCGTAAGAGGATGATGCTTCTTCTCATGAATTTTTCACTTGGTAATCTACAAGATGGGAGATTATAAGAAAAAACCTACCAGTAGGAATTATTCAGGTTTTGGTGTCATCAGATATTCCTATCTATGAGCATGTTTAATGGTTCTTAGACTTTAAGTTTATCATTAATGCATTTCATGATTCACACACTTAGATTTTTTTTAAGAAAACTGTGATGAAATATATTCTCAGCAAGGTAGGGTATATTGGGCGAATCACAATTGACATGTCATTAATGGATAAATTGAGGAAGGATTTGTCCCTTATAATTTTATGTAAGTTGATATCTTGGTCCTTTTATTGGAATAAAACTATCACATTAAATTCCATGGCCATTTTATAACAACATGTTTATTTAATATAATAAAATAAATATGTATTGAGTAAATAGGCTAGTGACATAGATGTGCAACCTACTTGATGAGATATTGTTCCAAAGGGATTATATTTCACAGTTAGAATTCATACGTGGTTGTCATCATTATGACATTAAGTTCTTTCTCTTAGTTGAATTGAATCATTACTAGATATTAATATTATAATTTAGGAAAATCCACCTAATTAAAATGAGAAATAATCCTAGAGGGTCAAACACTAAGTGTTACCGATGATCTTAATTAAATTCCATTTAAATTTAATTAATTGAATAAATATTATTATCAAAACTGAGGGATAATTTTATTCACGTTTTATTGATCACAAATATTTATTAATTAATGAAATATTTAAATTAAATATTTATTTGGGTGTTCAATAAATGCTAATGGAGTTCGAATGGACCAAGACCATGTTCAGTGAAAAATATTAAATAACAGGATAGTTAAATAATATTTGTTATCAAACAAGTTGGCATGCTACAAATAATAATAATAATAATAATAATAATATTATTATTATTATCTGGCATGAGGTTTATTAATGGTTATTATATTATTTAAGTATTGGAATGAAATTAAATAATTATTTTAACCTAAATCATAGCTCTATAAATAAATAGTTGCATTTATTGTGTAGTGTGTGCAAAAATCAATCGATGTAATATAAATAGAGAATTGTTGCGCATAATGAATTCTCTCTTGACTCCTTCTTCTCTATCCCTCTCAAGAATGAGAAACACAAGTGATATTACTTCAAGACTGAAGGACAAGTGATAAAAAAACAATGTAAGAAAATTGATTTGCCATGCTAGCACCCGAAGATCGATTGATGTTTCTTGGAGATCAAAGGAGCATGTATGGATCACTGTTAGAGGGATTCTATCCTTGGATATTCATAGCATAATAAATTCAACCTGAAATAGTCTTTTCAAATGATCAACATTCACATAAAAGAAAGATCCTAAGCCCTGGTATTCATTACTTATGATATTAAATATATTAATTATAAATTTTAAATGTAAGATCCTCGCTCATGGATTAAGAAAACTTGAATATTAAAAAAATTTAACATATCACCCACCATTGCATGATACCACTGTGCCTGAAACCAACACAGTTCCTAGAAAAAGGAAGACAATGATGATAATGTATGAGAATTGGATGATAGAACTGATCTCTAAGTAGAATTAGAGGCTTCTCTTGAAGATATATATGTTTAGAGAGCCAAAACGAAGAATGTCAATAGAGTGATTCATAATTCAAAACTATATATATAGTAGTTTGAAGTGGATAAGTTTGAGTTGAAGGAAGAAATTTAAAAGCATAAAATTTCAAAGCTATTAAACTCATAGAGGGTTATTGAGTGTATGATCAAGATTAAAGAACATACCAGTTGTCAAAGGTTTTACTAGAATAGTGAAATATTAGGTCAAATGTATCAAATATCTTAAGGAGAGAGTTGTTATCCTATAATGAATAGTTGAAGAAGAGAAGATACTTCTTCATCTCAGTATGAAATTAGGAAATTAAATCAAACAGGTAATAGAAAAGGTATAAAAGAAGCATGGAGGTCCAAAAAAACATTTAGATGATTTTTAGGACAAAAAAATGGGACATAATAATGATAAAGCTGGCATGGGGATTGATCATAAACAAAAATAAGTGGTTGTTGATTCTAGGTCGTAAGAACCCACTCCATAGTTGAAGGTCAATTTCAGTTCGACTGAGAATAAAAATACTCAAAGAACTGAAGGGACATCCAGTGTTATAGTAAAGACTCATGAGAATGCACCATGTATTAGGTGTTATTATTATAGAAATATGGGACATTATCAACATGATTGTTCCATAGACAAAAAGTAATGAAGGGAATAAGAGAAAAAAATAGTAAACCATAGTTCAATATTCTTGACATGATTTTGATGGCCACTATTTCTGGTGTAGAGTATTTAGATATATGGCTAGGTATTTCTAATCTACAATGTTGAGAAATGTGTCGATAAAGACATAACATAGTCATATGTAGTAGTTCAAGGAATAATCAAAAGGGATGAAAATGAAAAATTGATTTACTGATTTGAAGGATGAAGTTATTCAATCATACTATGAGGAAGATCAAGAATACTAACCAATACCAGGTATGAATTCAAAGACATGGATCAAAAATAACATAGTTGAGAAGGGAGAAATTGCATAGATTTCCTTGAAAGAATCAAATCATTATAGTGTATGAATTATTGATAGTGGGTGTACTTCTCAAATGATAGGAAATAATTATCATGTCACAATTATTAATCACGATAAGAAAGGTTTTGTGAGATTTGAAAATGATGAAGGATTAAAGATCATTGGATCCAGGAAATTGAAGTTTGGGGGAAATGACATGAGGTGTGTGGATGTCTTGGTTATTGAAGGCCTAAGTCGCAAATTTTGAAGTGTCAATCAATTGTGTGTCTTAGGGCATGTGATAAACTTTACCAATAAATCTTGTATCATCAATGGAAAGTATATTATAGTTTTAATGTAAAGGAATCACATAAAGGGGAATATCTACCTTGTTAGTAGAGAAGAAGGCATATGCTTTTTGTCTATAGAAGAAGAAAAAAAATTGTGGCATTAAAGAATTATCCATTTGAGCCAATTTTTTTTGAAATATCTAATAAAAATTATGGAGTTTGATATATCCCTAAAATATCATGTAATTATACACACACACATGATGTTTTTCAAAAAGAGAAGATTATTCGAAAGATGTATAAAGCAAAAGAACATAAGTCAACAAGAGTGCTTGAACTGGTGCATATTGATGTGTATGGATCTATATCACCAAGAGATATTTATGGAAAGAGATATTATGATTTTTTCATTTATTATTACAATTTTATGATCTAGATAATGGTTTCCACTATAACATCTTGATATTTTATTATATATTTATCTTTAAAATAAAATTCTTTAATAGATTTTTTTCGGTGCAACACTAAGTTTAAATAAACCATGAAAAACTTTTAAAACATTATTAGGTGACAATTATATAATTTTTAAATTAAAAACCTCTATATTATCTTAGGTTTAATTTTTGGGATTTTTCTGAAAGGATTGATTTTTCAGTGAATAGTGAAAATTACCAATTTTTGTAAAACTATCACTTATTTTAATTGAAAAGGCCCCATAATGTTTTGAATTAAAAAATAAAATAAATTTATCATTATTTAGTTATAATTAATCTATTTAATTACATTTGAATCATTATTATACATGATTTTAGTATAATTTCATTTTTGGACATAAAAAGGAATTTTTCATAAAATCGTTTTTAGTCACATGATGTAGGTTTATTTTTTAAATTAGTTCATGCTAACTATATGAATTTAATTTTACAAAACAGATTCCAAATTTGGAATCAGGAGGTTCGAATTTAGTAAATAGGTCCGTTTTATTTTTATTTGTTATGAATAGTTACTGTGGTAAAATTTATCACATAGGTAAAATCTAAATTAGGCAATTAAGGTTAAAAACTAATATAATAAGGATTTAAAAATTTCTACAACACTTGAATATATCCTATTATATGATTTTAGTTTATCCATTTTCATATAATTCTTGAAAATATGGAAACTTGGTGCCATTTTTCTTTGATATTGACTTTTATATTACTTTAAGAAAGGAATAAAAACAAAATGTCACACTATTAACTTTAATATCTATAATATTTTTCCATAAGAATAAAAATAGGTTATATTCAGTTTTAAATTTTCATTTTAATGATAAATTATTATTTTTTGTCATGGTTTTTTTTTAATTTTTAGTGATTAAATAATTAACTTAAATTCTTACGCAACACCGACAAAATATTTACTCAATTAATAAAAAAATAAAATAAACTATTTTAAAAATATTGAAAGTAATATAAATTGGATGAATTATAATTCTCTAAGAATTTTAATGAAACATATGAAATTTTAGGGATATTTCAAATGGTTAAATTCAAATTATATCTTCTTCTTGATATATTTAAAGTCAAATTAAATGAATAGTGTTAGAAATGATATTAATGATATTTTATAATAAAAAATATTTTATTAAATGATTTAAAATTCATAGAAAACCTATATTCAAGAAAGTGAATGATATATGTTTGAAAAAATCAATAATGGTCCATTTATGAATCGTTTTTCCTCTCATATTATCATTCACGACCCTTAAATGGTAGAAAAATTTAACATTATGATAATTTTCAAAAAGGGTTAACGAGGGGGTGGGGTAACAACTAAAATATAAGGGTGAAATCATAAAAAAAACTTGTCCAAAATTTATTTTATGAGATTATTTTAACTCATACTCATATTATATTCTAATTATATCAATTTCGATCCATTTTTAGCAGAAAAAATAATTTATATTAATTTTATACTTTAAGAAACTCCAAGAATGCCCCACCCCTCATTTATAAAAGGACACATATTCTCTCTTTTCTTTACATCACATTGAGACATATATCATGAAAAATAACTTAATATTTCCATTATTCATATCCATATATAATTTCTATAGGTTTTGGTATTCCCAAAATACCAACCCTAGCTCCCTTAAGAGGATATCTAAAGGAAGTCTACCAAAGAAGAGGTAATTATCTTTACCAACTCTTTAAAGTTCATTTATTCTAATGATTCCTATTAATGTTGTGTACCCATACTAAAATAATAAATATATTATCATAAATATAATGATATGAAATTATTATTATTATATGACAACCATATTCCATCTCTTTTTCATCCTATGAAAATAAAAAATATCGCTCGTGCGTACGTACGTCTTATCATCTCCACATAGTAGTGTAATTTGTTTTTACATCACCAATTTAATTGGATGGTTATAAAGGTATAAATAATGAATCCATATGATATTTATGAAATAATTATGTTTCTAAAATTATAATACCATACCTACCTTCTTACCTTCTAATCCATTAGAAAACAATAATGTCATTTGTGCATACACGTGGACTACCACCTCCACGAAGCGATGTGATTCATTTTCATTTACTCTTTACATGGATCATAATAAGGATATATTTAATGAATATATAATATATATATGAATATAAAAATGATCCTATAAATGTGAATTATTATTTTTCTTTTTTTCTTTCCATCTGTTGAAAAGTGAAAGCAACGTTCATGCGTACATACAAGCTTCTATCTCCATAAACAATGTAATTCATTTTTCTATCTCTATAATTTATAGATGATTATAAATTTATATATATTGAATATATATGATATTTATATCTTGAATAATTTTTTTAATATTATTAAACCATGATAAATATTCAAGTATCAAAATAACTGAATCAAAACATATATGAAAAATGAAGCGGTTAACACCCAAAATAATGATAATAGTAAAATATTGTTAACAAATGGGTGATAAGATGTTATAAATGGATCATATATGTTATTATAGATATGTATATTGTTATGTTATGTAATTATAATAAATCTAAATTTATTATACAGGTGGTTAGAGCACCTATGAGGCAAGTCAAACATGAGTTAATGGATTTCATCACAATTTCTGCTCCATTGAGACATATTTGGTAATATGCGCTTATTTATTTTTATGTGGTGTATATACTACAATTTTATGTATTTAACATGAATATATATTTATTCATGATGATTAAAGTTTCAAAATTTATTCTTTTAAGGATTTTTTATATTTTCTTACAATTATTCATACCTTTGGCACTTGAATAAATCAAAGAAATGTTTAAAAGAAAACCGATCTTATTTCTATTTTGATCAGGTATACTTTTATTCCATGTCTATATTTTTCAATTTTTTTTATAAAATAACTTTTTATTTAATCAAATGATTTATTAAGGATATTTAAAGTTATCCTTGACATTTTTAAAAGTTTGAAAGGAATATTTTTAATATTTTCCAAAAGGGTCATTTTTGACTTTCTTTACAAAAAGTCAAAATGAATGTTTTTTTATTTTATACAGAGTTAACATATTTTCCCACCACCATAACTATTTTATTCTATAATTTTCCAAGGTTTTACATAGAAAACTCTTTTAAGATATCTTATTTTAATTTTTTTCATCCATTTTCTTTTATTTTACAAAAACATGAATTTATTTTAAAAACTATATTTATGATGAATTAAAATTCATATTTTATCTCTTACTAATTTTTTTATCACTAAATTTCTCTTGAAACATTAAATTTCTTATGATAATTTTCATTGGACATTACATTTCTCTTAAATCTATCATAGATATGCTTATTTCTTAAACTGTATATCATGTCTAAATATGGTGTTTTATTATGAAAATTATTTAATTGACTAGGGAAAACCTTGATAAATATGTAATAATTACTCAATATAGATATTTTTTGACAAGTAATATTATTTATAAATTTAATTGATCATTAAATATACGAGGAATACATTAGATATGAAGTGACGGGTGGCGCCCAGTGATAGATAGACCCTTAATGCCTCCACAGGTCTCATGAGAAAAATCATTTGACCAAATTAAGTGGGTTTCTGATGTATACCTACCCGTTGATTAAAGAGTATTAGCCCAAGGAATTGGCAGTATAGATATCATGATGTCTGAGATCATGATATCTAATATTAAGAATTTTATTCATTGATAATTCAATTATTATTATCTATAATATTATTATGTTGATATTATCCCTTGATGCATTTTGATCTCAACCATTGATTAAATAACACGTGTTTCAATTATTGATTCATGATAGCTTTTGTTGTACATAATTCTTACTGATCATCTGATCTCACCTTTTATTTGTTTCCATTACCTAGGAAATGAATAAGGATACTATGAATAATATTAAGGATTCAATAATGTTTTTATGCTATTTATTTTATATCTCCAATATAATATAGGAATAATGTATGTATCTGGTTCTTTAAGACTACAAAACCAATTGGTCCTTTGGGATGAGATCCTTTGTATCTTATACCGATGTAATAATATAGACATTGCTGATAAAAAACAACTTTATTGAGTATTTTATTGATAATAAATGATATAACTTCATCATATTGTGTTAAATATGTTTATTTATAAAATATTTGGGATTAAATCATTCATTTTGAAAATCTAATAAAAATTCCAATTTTACCCATTAAAGTGCACTGTAGTAATTAAAAAACACATATTTTAATTTGAATTATTTTAACTTAATTTTTTTATATGTGTTTCTAACTCAATGGGATACAAATCTTATCTAGGAATATGGAGCTAAATCGTGCATTTGGTTAAAGTAAAAGGTCCATGAAGTCAAAGATGTGCTGGACCTGCCAGATTGGACACCACTTTAGTATTTGGGACATAAATTCTTCATACATACATATATTAGGCCCAAATTTGGATAAGAGATAGAGGACCCAATTTTAAACAACTAATCCTTCTGGTAAGACATCTAATTTACTCATTTTTGTGGTCAAGAATGAGGTACAAGTTGGCTTAAAATATTTGGACGAATTTCCCCATTAGCACTTGAAACCACTTATAACCTAGCCTCCCCCACACTCTATAAATATGTATTTTTATCATTTTTAGGGGTTGGGATGTTAATTTAGAGATTTAAGGTAGATTATAATTGGTTTCAATCTATTTATCCAGGTATTTAAAGAGGGATAGCTCTTGAAGCTAGGACCCCTTCATCAAATCCTTATTCTTCATCTTTATTTTGTAATATAATTGTGATTTAAATAAACTCTTAGTTTATATTCATTTTATTATATTATTTTCAATTTTCATATTCTCTTAATATTCATCTTTATGCTAGAAATAAATAGTACAAACATGATTGGGTTATACCCTTTACACAACCTTTGTAAATGCAAAATGTTTCTACGATGACTACACCACCCATGGAATAGTAGTTCTTTTTAGTAATCGATCTACCTCTTACCTTCTTCATTCATTTATTTTGAATCAATGATATATTTTTATTCACTTAATATTATCCATTAATTTACTTTTTTAATTTAAATGAAACTAATCAAGAAATTGAATAATAAACACCAAACATGTGAGGTTGAGAATTGTGTGAATTGTGAGAGCACGATCTTAATCGGTAATACAAGATCACACGAGATTAATTTGTAGAGTTTAAATATAATCCATAAACTCAATTAATCCTCATTTACAGAGTTTATATGTTCCATAATTCACCACTTACCATAATATAGTCTTATAACACCAATCAAATCAGGGTGATGCGATTGCATGTTCTGATGCTAGCCTAGGGTTTAATTAATTTCATCTTGGTGGTTAAGTTAATTCAAATAGGGTTTGGGGGTTAAAAAATTATAGGATCATAATTAAGTGGATATTAATTTAAATAATAATGATGAACGAGTAAATGAATAAGTAGAGTTAGATCGATTACTCCTTTTAAAAATATTTTCTTAAAAAACATCTTCTCGTTGTGTTTTATTAATCAAATTTCATTTCAAAAACAAAAACAAAAAAAAATTACAATCTTCTTCCAGCATACTTATTCTTATTTTATAAATTATAAAAAAACTCCACCCATCCTTTTAAATAGTGTGTTTATTTTATTTTATTTTAAAAATACCTTTAATATGTTGTTTTAAATTACTTACTTCTTTGAGAGACGACCTTGGTCAGCCACTCTGCTACACCTAAATAACCTAAATTCAAACATAATTTGAGAGCGCCCATGATAGAACCTTTCAAATTGGAGTTATTACCAGGGATACAAGTAATTATTTCAACCAACTATAGGTATTTATTTTATTTTATCATTTTCTATCTTCTTCTCTTCTTTCTTCCTTCTTTTCCCAATCTGAATTTTTTTCTTCTTTTTTTGTTTTTTTCTTCTTTTTTTGGACCATCAACTCAAACTTCTCATTTTTATTTTTATTATGGTTAATTTTTCATCATTTAATTTTTATTTGATTTATGACATGAACTAATCCTAAAGATCTCTTAGATCATGACCCTAAGATTGAGCGCAATCTTAGGGATTGAATATGACATTCTCAGTCTACGGGAAGTTTCAACATTCAACTAGTTAGAGAATTCCTTTATTCTGGTAACATTGAAATTGAAATCAATTCCAATTAAAACATAAAATAAGAATCAATATCTGAAAACAATAATAATGAACTTAATAGAACCATTCAAGAATTGGCTAAACCCAACATTAACTATCGACAAAATTGTATTGCATACCCAAATCTCAAATCAAACTTTAAACTAAAATATGGGTTAATTCACCTACTTCCAAAATTTAATGGATTATATAGTGAGGATCCAAACAAACATTTAAGAGAATTTAATATGGTTTTATCCACCCTTAAACCAATAAATGTATATGAAGATCAAATAAAACTAAGAACATTCCCATTCTCATTTGATGGAGCTACAAAATAATATATTTATTATTTACAACTTGAGGATGTAATATGTTGGAATTATTTGAAACATATTTTATTGTATAGATTTTTTCCAGCATAGAGGACCACTTTCATTAGAAAGGATACATTAGGGATCAAGAAATCACAAGGGGAGTCAATGTATGAGTATTGGGAGCAATTCAAGAAGTTGTGTGCAAGCTTCTCACATCACCAAATTAGCGAGAAACTTATCATACAATACTTCTATGAAGGCCTCACACCTATAGAGAGAAGTATGGTAGATTCCACAGTTGGAGGATCATTAGTGAAAAAAATACCAGTATCTGCATGTTCATTGATCTACAATATGGCACAAAACTCCTAACAATTTGGCGATTAAGGTACACCACATGTTAGGGGAGTACATCAGGTAAGTCCATATTCTCTCGAAAGTCATTTAATTGATACCAAATTGGAAGAATTAGAAAATATGGTGAGGCATATTGATTTGGTTCAAAAGACATCCCAACCCACTCCTATAAGGCCTTGTGGAATTTTCACTAAAACAGACCACCCAACCGACTGTTTCGCCCAACTACAAGAGATGGAGGATTGCACAGCCGTATTCCCTTAGAGACCATATCAGCAGTAGTAACAACCACATCCCCATAATAATTATGAAACCTTTTCTCCAACATACAACTAAAGGTGTAAGGATCAATTGGATATGAGGTATGACTCTAGAAAACAAAAAATTCCCCCTTTTCAATAAAATTTTTAGTAGCCTCCACCTTACCAACATGGTTTCCAACAACCAAAAATGGGATTTAAAGCTCAAGCATCAACAATTAAACAATAAGGGACTTCTCAACCAAAGGTAGATTCTAATACTGATGATATTTTTTAAAAAAAAATGTTCTTAATCAACCGAATGATATGAAGAGTCAAGGTTCAAAGTTGAAAGAGTTAAAGATACAAATGAGCCAGATTATCAGCACCCTCCATGAACTGGTAAGTAAGAACTCTGGAAATCTTCCTTCCCAACCTACTCAAAATCCCAAGGGTAATGTCAGTGCCATCACATTGATAGGTGGAAAGAAAACAACTGATACATCTTCACCTACCATTACACTGAGATTCACTTCAACTCCAAATAATCCTTATTCCAACACCACTAATGAGAAACCCAAAGAGAAAGACAAAGGAAAGAAAAATATTGATGATGTTCCTCCTAAACCCCTTCCATTTCAAAACAGAGTTGTATAGATCAAGAAGATGGATGAAGAGGAAATGAAAAAAGTGGTTTTGGATATATTTAAGCATGTTGATATCAACATACCTCTACTTGAAGACATTAAAAAAATACCAAGGTATGCCAAAATTTTAAAATAACTTTGTACCAATATAATAGGGATAAAGGGAAATGAGAGGATCAATCTTGGAAGGAATGTTTTAGCACTTATTACAACCACTCTAGTAATGCCAACAAAGTGCAAGGATTCAAGGACATTCACCATACCATGCACCATAGGGTAGTTACACTTTTATAATGCTTTATGTGATTTAGGTGATTCCATAAATGCGATTCCTAACTCTATATTCTCTTCTTTATAGGTTGGTGGTTTGAAGCCGATGAGAGTGGTGGTGTAGTTGGTGAACATATCTACAACATATCCAGTGAGAGTCCTCAAGGATGTACTTGTTCGAGTAAGATATATGATATTTCTAGTAGATTTCTATGTGCTTAACATGAAGGATGATCAGGTAAGTTCTCATGATCCCATTATCTTAGGTAGGCCCTTCCTCAAAACTTAAAAAATGATCATAAATTTCCATGAGGGTACACTTTCCATGGAGTTTGGAGATGAAGTTGTGATATTTAATATTATGGAATCCATGAAGTACCCCTCAGAGGACTATTCTGCTTTTGTTATCTCCCATTTTGAACCACCAAATAAAAACCCCATGGAATTTTATTGTACTATGTTTAGGGATATTATGATTATTGGTTATAGTTTGATGTTTAAGAGAAATTACACACCTATTTATAATACAAAAACCTCTCTTAGATTTGATTTTTAAATGGATTCATATTCTGATTTTGATCATGTTCAATCTGATTATGACTTGACTGTTGAATATACTGATGGTTTTGATGCATTATTCTCTAATTTTGATGATGTTTATTCTAGTACTAATATTCATTATGAACATATTTTAGTTCCTTAAATTTATCCATCCATACATCACCCCCTATATTGGAACTCAATCCATTTCCACCAAATCTCAAATACTCATACTTATTGAGTGGTGATAGATTACCTATTATAATTGATAACAATATCCATTTTGAACATGAATACATTTTTTTGAATCTTTTGAGGGAGAACATTAGAGAAATTGGCTGGACATTGGCTGACACATCAAGTATTATCCCCTCCATTTTCATGCATAGTTTTCTTTTGGAGGATGGGGCTAAACCAGTTAGGCAACCAAAAAGGAGACTGAATCCAACTCTTTTGGAATTTGTTAAAAAAGAAGTTGAAAAATTGCTCCAGGTAGGTATAATTTATCCCATTTCAAATTCCCAGTAGGTAAGTCCTATTCCGGTTGCACTTAAGAAAAGTGGTGTTACTGTTGTTAGAAATGAGAGAGAGGAGTTAGTTCCAATGAGGTGAAAAACAGTTGGTGTGTGTGTATTTATTATAGGAAACTAAATCAATCCCCTCACAAGGACCATTTCCCCCTCCCATTTATCGATCAAATTTTTGAGAGACTAGTTTGGAAAACAAACTATTATTCCTTGGATGGATTTTTTGGATATTTTTAGGTTTATATAGCTCTGTAGGATCAGGATAAGATGACATTAACTTGTCTATTCAGTGCATTTTCCTATCAAAGGATGTCATTTGGACTTTGCAATACCCCAGGTACCTTCCATAGATGCATGGTGAGTATTTTTTTTTTCAGATTTCATTGAGACCTACATGGAGGTATTTATGGATGAATTTATAGTATATGGATCCTCATTTGATAGATGCATCTTTATTTTGGGAAAGGTGTTGAATCATTGTATTGAGAATAATATGGTCCTAAACTTTGAAAAGTGTCATTTCATGGTAGATCATGGAATTGTCTTAGATCATGTAGTGTCAAAAACATGGGATAGAGGTTGATAAATCTAAGGTAGATATTATTTAATCATTACCCTATCCTTCATGTGTACGTGATGTTAGATATTTCCCAGGGCATGTAGGATTTTATCAGTGCTTCATCAAAGATTTTAGTAAGATTGCACTTCCTATGTCATGATTACTTCAAAAGGATTCTGAATTTGTGTTTGATGATTCTTACAAGACTTACTTTGATGAGTTAAATAAGCATTTGAACACTCCACTATTCATACATCCCCCACAGTGGGAGCTTCCTTTTGAGCTTATGTGTGACACATCCAACTTCGCGGTTGGAGCTTTCTTATCACAGAGGGAAGAGGGATGTTCACATGTGATTGACTGTAAATCTAGGACATTGGATTCAGCCAAATCATACCATAGAACCATGAAAATGAGTTTCTTACTATCATATTTTTTTTAGATAATTTTTTTATATTTATTGGGCTCTAAGGTATTTATTTTTTATGACCATGAAACTTTGAGGTACCTCTTGAAGAATTCATATGCAAATCCCAGACTCATCTGATGGATGATCCTTCTTCAAGAATTTGATATTGAGATAAAGGATAAGAAGGGGTCAGGAAACCTAGTGGCAGACCACATGTGTAGGATTACTCACACATTAGAGGCTCACACCATGTAATAGTTACCACTTTGAGACACTTTCCCTGATGAACATCTTTATGTACTATTAGGTACACATCCTTAGTATTCTGATTTAGTTAACTACCTTCTTGCCTATGAAATTTATACAAATTTAAAGAAAAATCATGTCCAAAAATTAAAAAGTGATTCTAGATTTTATGTTTGGGATGATCCCTACCCACGGTGCATGTGTAGCGATCAAGTTATTTGGAGGTGTGTTCTTGATCATGATTTTGAGTCTGTTATACATTTCTTCCATACACTTTCATGTGGAGGACACTTTGGACCCCAATGAATATCTAGAAAAGTCTTAGACTCCAGATTATATTGGCCTATTTTATTCCATGATGCTCATGTGTTTTGTAATTCATGCTCTCGATGCCAACACAATGGGAACATTTTTAGGAGACACAAGATGCCCCAAAAACCCATATTATTTTGTGAGATTTTTGATTTTTGGGGCATTGATTTTATGGGTATTTTTCCAAGTTCATTTCAGTTTTTGTACATTTTGGTTTCTGTTGATTATGTGAGTAAATGGGTGGAGGCTAAGGCCACTAGGACTGGTGATTCTCATGCTGTAGTGTACTTTTTCAAGGCACAAATTTTTTGCAGGTTTAAAGTACCAAAGGCTATCATCAGTGATCAAGGGACACACTTCTACAATAAGAATTTAGCTTCCCTCCTTCATAAGTATGGGGTGACACATGAAAAATAAACACCCTACCACCCCTAAAAAAATGGACAAGATGAGGTTTTAAATCATGAGTTGAAACAAATTTTGAAGAAAATTGTGCAGCTGAATAGGAAGGATTGGAGAAAGCACTTGGATGATGATCTAGACACCATGAAATGTGTTCCATGCACTTTTCCACAAAAATTTCTCAACCGAGCTCGAAAATTTCGTGATGCACAAGTATACTTGGGAGCCACCCATCCAGCGTGCACGTATACTTGGGTGCCACCCATCTGGCATGCATCCACTTGTATGCCAAAATTCTGCCACGCAACATACTTGCGTGACCAAACTCCTTTCACCCAGGGTTCTATTTTTGCCTATAAATAGACCCTTGGGGCCTTCATTTGTATGAACGAATTTCCCTGAATCCCAATTACTGCTCCGGTCTCCCTAATGCTTCGCCCAAGTCCTTCGAAACTTTCAAGGTAGTTCTTTAACACCTAAAGCAGAGGAATTGAGGGAGGATCATAGGACTTAAGTCCTTTAAGTGTTTGAAATCCATAACACTTGCATGCCTAAAGTGCCTAACCTCCCTAAAATTAGAAACACTTGCGAGCCACATATTTCTTTCATAGGAACTTGAGCGCCCCACTTCTGGGATCACATGTAAATACTCCTAAAGGATTGATCCAGGCATTTCCCAAGTATTAACATACAGGTTGTTCGTCTCTTAAGTGAATATCAAGTCTCCTAAGCCTACTTTCGTGCCCATACTTGCACGCCCTTATCTACTTGGGCACCCCTCTTTGATTCATTTACTCTCTTTAGTCTACAAGCCATCAAGCTCTCTTCAAAGCCATTCATGAAAGGATTATTCTTCATTGGATCCCTTTTTTGAAAGGGATTCTGTTGAGACCTCCACCAAAACCTCCAGACTTATCAAACCTTTGGGAAAGGCACATCAGTGTGTCTCTTATTTGGGTTTGTATATCCGTAGTCATAGGTTTCCCACATTTGTTTCACAATGGGGTTAGGATTCATGGAGTGTTTGTGGGTTTGAATATCCGCAGTCACATGGAATTTTCTCCCAGGAACAGTGCTGGGAAGTTCCCGGTTTTTGAGAATAAGGGTTTGGGTCCTAACCTCTCTTTTCTCAAAGAGACAGAACCTCAGGTTTTTGGTAGGGAAGGTACGGTTCACACCTACTTCTCCTTTTAAACATAAGAGAAGTCTAACTCCCCTACTAGGATAAATTTTAGGGAATCCATCATGATTTAATCCCCTAACCTTCATACCTTATTCCTTTCATTGGACCCTTGTCTTATGTAAAGTGAATAGAGGGAGGGATCTTCGCCTCACCCTCTTCCTGGGTTGCCTCGACCTTGCCCACCATCACAGCCGTAGGTGCGCCCTCTTCCACCAGTGGAGGAAGAAAAGTGTGGGTGAATTTGTTGAATCTTTCACATCCTTTTGTTTCTCACACCGAGCATGATTCGCGTGGGCTTAGAGATTTTTCATGGTCACAATAGTTTCCCAACACTCTTGAACTACAAGAACTCTGATTCTTATACAAACAAAGATACATAAGAAGCCTTCATTAGGGCTCGATCTCATTGGATATCCTCTTCAGGAATCCAACCTTAATTTCCTTAATCTAGACATCCTCCTTAGGAATAATCCCCAAATTAAACCCCCAAATCATCAAGGCATCCTTTTTAGGAAGTAATCCCAAACTCATTTCTCTCAAAGGACTATACTCTCCTATGAGACTCATCGAACTAAGTGGGATTTGATTATCATCCACATGGGATATGTAAGAATCCTCCATGAGGTTCAAACCCAAAACTTCAAATCAACCTTGTTATCCTTAGGGCCATATTCCCAATAGGGTATAATCTTACATTGAAACCCATATCCTTTTCCAAGTTCTTTGGGCTGCTTTATCATAAGTCCCACACCAAACTTTGACTAAGCACATTTTGCTTAGATGTCCATACCACATGACATTAAACTGTACGGCTAGGCCCTTATCACATGAACTTAAAAGGTATGATGTGTCCCATTAAGTAGCACCAAACTATGAGGGTTTTTATTCCTTTCACAAGGATATGTAGGTATCCCATTTCATGGGTACGATCATAATATCAAAACAAAACTTCATCTCCCTGGATGAAAATAAATTTCAGAGTGCCCCACTGAGTGGATTAAAAACCATTATCATCATAATGATGATTAAAAGAATCAATAAATAGTATATGAGAGGATACCATTGATGGAGAACCATGAATACATATGGATATCTCCATTAATAAAGAACCTTGAATACATACTGATGATTCTAAATTTTACACATGTTAATAAGTGATTGAAAATTCCAAGGAAAACTTATGTTATACTTGGTGAATTAATAAGGATTCATGAAAATATCTTAAATTTATAAAGAGAGTCCCGGAGTAGACAATAATTCCCCCAAAAATGGTGTGATGAGTCCGACCTCCCATCCTCTCAACCAATGCATGTTTCTAAGTATTGTAAAGTTCAAACTTAATGAACACCTACCTTTGGAAAGCAGGTACCTTTTAGATAAAGAACTGTTGGAAGTTTCCAGTTCCATGAATAAATCCAATGGAAACCGCCTGGAAGTAGTGATTCTTAAAACTATAACACATGTTTCAAGGAACTACAAAACAAAAATGGTGAACCCGACGTGAATCCTTAACTAAGTTAATAATGTTACCCACCTATCAGGCCCCTATCAATTGATAAAGGAAGGTCAGACAGAGAAATCAATCATGGATGTATCTATCTAAAAGATGATGCTTTAATGAAGTTTATTTTTCTTTCAAGTTTTTTTCTCAGAACTCCCTTCAGTCCAAAAATGGATTTCTTCAAGACGACATCTATGAACTTCCTAGCCGCTACTCAGGCTGGATCCTCATCAACGAGAATGATTCCTTCACCCACCTAGCGTCTTCAAAACTGGGTCTCCAATGTGTTGGTAAAGGAGTAATGTAGGTATGATACAATCCCAAATTTTGAGGCTACCCAAAAGGCCCTCTAGGTCAATAACAATCCTAAATCATCCATACAACAACAATTGATGATCAAGAAGCAGACGGTTCCAACCACCGTTATCAACCGTTTCAGGTCCTTATTCCCAGAACCCAACAACCAGTCCATCCCGTACTATAGAGAGGTGGATCAAGAGGTCACCCAGGGCCTCAATTCAAGGATGTAGGGGTCCTTACTGAGGACTCCCACCAACCATATCCTCCAGTATAATCGCGCGGTAGTGAACCCCCAACATGATGGGGGTGTTGCCTCTGGACATTCGGCCCAGGTCGCTCAGACCCAGGCACACAAGATGAACCACCAGGGACAACGTACGGTCAATAGGGACCATGTTATTACCTCTTACCCCTCTGGAGAAGTCCATCAACCTAACTTAATGGTGAACAACGAGCTGGCACATACACCTGTCCGTCCCAATTTTGGTGCCCAGCAGACTCGTCTGATAGCAACCCACTAATCCCGCCAGAAAAATCTAGTGGAGTACCATGAATAGGCACATGAACCTATTTAAAAATTATCAGCTAGTCAGCAGGATCATATGACCGCATTTAAAGAATCCCACCAATTCAATGTGGTGGAAACTAGTAAACAAGAATATATACCTTCTTACAATCACCAATTTTCCAGTAGTCCCATCTTCCAGTATTGAAGGAAGTCCATCAACCATACTTGATAAGAAACAGCCAGCAGGCACATACAACTGACAACTTTCATCAAGCCTTCCAACAGTCTCATTTGGTAGCACTCGGAGAAGTCATTCGGAAAGCTCTGACGATAAATCTGGGGCAGACCCAACTCTCTGCCCCCATATATGAGTACTGTTGATACCCATTGATAGGAAAAGGAGGACAAGAGAAGGCACATACACCTACTCCAGATACAAAATGGACATATATTCCCATTCCAGCCGCTGAAGTCACCAAACACATCTTATCAATGGTGAAATGGTAGACAAAAATTCCTGCCCATATTCTGGAAGCATACCAGGATATTATAACAACTACTTTAGTAGTACCAGGGGAACATACACATAAATATGTCCCCACACCTGGGATGACACATTGGCATGCCATATCGGAGTAGATACACACCTCTGTTCCGGTCCAGGAGGGTCATGGGGCATACTCCCCCATATCATATAGACAATAGGATTGAGAATAGACACCCTTTCTAATTGGAGGTAATCGGTCCGTTCTGGTGACCACACCAAGGTAAACACATACACCTTCCCATGATAACCACTTCTCCCAAAAAGTGTCCTCAACTAAGTGTAAGAAAACATCCAAGAAGAAGTCTCTCCAAACACGGTTGGAAAATTAAGAGTCAAGATGCAATCTAACTCCCCTTAATGTTGGAGTTCTTGAATCCCTCATACATTTATCTATTGAAGCTCAAGATACTATGATATCATTACCAAATTATGGGAGTAGTAATAGTAATTATGAAGTTTCCCATCAGAAACTTCATCATGAAGGCCTGATTCATAAAAATTCAGTCAATCTAGAGAGCCTATCTCTGGATGAGATCCACAGTAACCCTCAGTGTGGCCAGAAGACCAAGAAGAACGAGGATTTATCCCTTGATGTAATCCACCATGGTGGTCCTCCTCATGATGGAATTTTCTATGAAAGTACTCTCTGTAGTAGTAATTCACATTGTCAAGATAATTCTATAATTGATAATGCAGTGATGAAAAATACCTCTTATCTTGAGGAACTTTCCAATACAAGGCCAGTCATGTCTGATGCCTTATCCTTAATAGGTGAAATAATTTCTCAAGCAGAAGACATCTTAAGGGAACAATCATTATCCAAACCTCCCTTGGGTCATTTGTCTTCTAATACAGAGTGTCCACTTTTGTCAGACCAAGTGAATAAACCTATAGTGAAAGATGATGAAGATATGTTAAACATGATAAAAACAATTGGATAAAGGAGAAATACCAGTCATGTTTTGGAATTTGGAAAATTCTCAATATAATATTCCATAATTAATGGAAGAAGATTGTATTCATGATATCCACCTCAACTTATGGAAGAATTTTCGTCATTTGAAAGCCAAAGTATTACCATATGATAAATATCAATATCATGTAAAGGTAATAGAAGGGTTTCAATGCCAAATTGACTTGTAATCTCTCTCAATTTCCCAACATCAAAAGGTTGAAAAGTAGCAGAGGACCCTTCAACATGCATGCCTCAATGATTTAAAGAGGCCACTCCAGTTAATTTTTGATGCCCCATCTGGTGTTTGTATTAGAGGATGGGGTGCACATGAAGTATTTCATTTCACTGCACTCTAGAATTAGAAAATCCCTCCAAAAGTGGTCTCATGTAATGTTATTTCCCATGGCCATCTACAATAAACATATTTTGTATGTAATCAAATATACGCTCAAAAGTAGGCCTCAACCATCTCTCATCAGAGTCAGGCCCAAAGAAAACAAGTTGTTTAGTTAATTTTTCATCAAGAATATAAGAATCTTGAGTAGGCCTCTCACTTTGAGGATGTCATCCATTAGATAATGCAAATGTCTGAAGTAGCATAGCAATCTTCTGAAGCAGGTGATTTGAGTGATTTTCAGATAATGTACCCAGCTAATGTCTAAACCAAAATTCGTAAAATCAGAAGAGAAACTGCAAAAATCTTAGTCATAGTAGTTCAAGAACCACCCCAGCTTACAGGGATGGGGGATCATTTAATTCAACCTTCAAATTCATTAAACAAAGTTAAAAGGTTTAAAGAAGAAGAACAAGAACAGCCCCAACCCGCAGGGCTGGGGTATTTTTCACATCTACAATCCCCTCCTCAATGAAAGTAAGTTTTCTCTTGATTAGGGAAGAATCCATAAATAGAGTTTACAAATAAACTATTCTAGGATTCCCTTAGGGTTACTATTCATCAAACAGCTCCAAAGAATTCATCATATAGGAGAGCAGAGTCTCATGGAAGATACATAGGGAGACGATATTACAAAGATACTTACAGAATTCCATCAATGCATTATGCATCAGTAAATGTCATTAACACCATTGCAGAAGATCCTCTATAAAATGAGTCTAGTTTAGAAGAATCAAAAGATGAAGTTATTATCCATAATACGGTACACACTAAGGAAAATGAAAGCTGTACATACCTGAAATCAGAGGCTTACCCAAAATATAGGTATGCCTTCAAATAACCAATTCCCAGCCCTCCGAAAGGAATCTAACAAGGGGAAAGGTAAAAGTCATATTGCATCTCAATTTTCCATTGGATAAGGTAAATATATTTCACTTGAAGAGATATTTGCACAGTAAGAATAGGAAATGAAATAGTTGAAAAGAATCAATATAGAGTTACTTCGAAACAACATTTCTGCTAGACATACTCATCAGGAAGATCCTCAACTTTCACATATTGTAGGAGCTCCTTAGAAAAGAGGATTTGTGGTAACTACATATGTGGATAAAGAATTCCCTCCATTGGGTACACAACCAGAACAAGATCAAACACATCCTCATAAGCCTGTTTCCGTGGGTTATCCAATGCAAATACCAGCACCACCACCATTGGTTTTACTAGCCGTTTCACCAGTTCAAGCTCCAGTTGCCGTACCTGTACAGGTCCAAGGTCATCCGTATATTCTCTAAATTCTTATGAACACAATTGAGTCATTAAAAACTCTATTGGAAGCTATGGAAGAATGGCGTGCGCCACCAAATTTTGTGAATACCACATTCCCAATCTTTAATTGTTTGAAAGATCCCGAACAACACTTAACGCATTTCATTTCTCATGACCCCATGATGGGGAATCCTCAACAACAAGAAGTAGTAAATATTAAGTGTTTTGTGTAGTAATTATAGGGACCAACTTTTTTATGGTATACAAGTTTGAAATCTCGATCAATTACTGGATGGGAAGATCTTCGTCAGAAATTATTTCTTTAATTCAGCTCAATGCTACCGAAGACAATAATTTTTGATCTCACAAATTGCAAAAAAAGGTAAAAATGAAAGAGTTTCAGATTTCATTGCTCGATGGAAAGGATTAACGTATTCCTTAAATATGGCACTCCCTAAAGAATATTTTCTTCCAATTTTTGTGGAAAATCTACATGATGAGTTACACACACCATTGATCCCTGTGAAATACACAGGAGGATTTTGAGACCTATCTTCAATTTCTCAACAGATAGAATATTACATTATAGAAACTAAAGCTAAAACTCATGTAATTAAATCAGCTCTGGGAAGGAGAATAGGGAAAGCAGAGGATTCTACAATCACACTCAAGAAAGAACCTGTACCTACTTCCACATCAAAACCTTCATCATATCAAAGGGCTCTGCCTCCCGAGCATCAACAACAACGACTGCCACATCAAGATGATCAAAGAGATCAAAGGCAGAAACAGTTTAGGGAGTTAAAGAACAAAGTTTATTCTTTCTAGAATGAATAGGTTCCTAGTTACTTCATCTCAACTTTGGAAAACAATTTGGTTCAGTTTCCAAGTCCGAAACAACCAAAAAAAGAAAGAGATGAAGATCTTTTAAATTATTGTACCTTTCTCAGATGTCGGGGCATCCCATTTATAAGTGTTTTGTTTTCAAAGACCTCATTTAAAAAATGGTAGACTCTAGACAAGTGAAACTGAAAAGTTCGTTCACTCAAGTAGCATGTGTTACTGCTACTGATCCAGAAGAAGAAGGCGAATGATAGAAAGTCAAAAGTAAAAATGCGTAGAAATATGAGGATTGTATGATCAAGAAAATGATCAACCTAACTCATGCTATTTTATGAACATAGTCGAATCAAAAGATTGTGCCTCCTTCTAATACCTCCACAAAAAAACTACCTTCATCAAATGATCAGTCCTCTAAAGGTCAATCCTTAAAGAAGTGACATGATTAGAAGGACAAAGAGCAGTCAGAAGAAGATGAGTTCATGTCAAGGAAAAAGTTGTATTTGAATTTGGCAGATTTCATGCCATCTGATTCAAAAGCATGGGCACTGGCCCACTAAATGGAACAACCAAAACCAACCTATCAAGAATAATCTTCATCAGATTAAGAATTGATCTTTGGTTCCATCAACGTTATCCACTTAATGGATCCTTATGCCAATGATGATTCTGATTATAATGAGACAGAGTTCCTTGTACCTAATTGGGGAACTATATGAAGAAGCCAAGTTTGAGGATATAGAGGAATATGTAGGAATTCTAGAAGCCACTATTTTAACTCTACCCCTGCTTGAATCATATATGTGGGAGAAACTCATGGGAGAACCCTTCAGCGGGCTCAACAAGAACAAGTAGTTTCTTCCATGCATGACAGATTCGGTCCTGACATGATCATTTTGGAGGACTGATTGGTGGTTACACCATATTCTTATCAGTAGATAGATAGACCTAGTCAGTCTAATCTACCAAATCAAGGGGTATTTCCAGTTTCTACTCCGACACAAGATACATCCACATTAGAAGCATCAACTTCCAAGGTACCTATAAAACCACATCTCCATGCTTGGAAACGCATACCACTATACCAAAAGTATGATGTTTTGAAATATCTATCCAAAGTACCATCCAATTTGTCAATTTTATATGCCTTGAATCTGTCGAAAGATCTTCGAGAAGCACTTATTGAGGCTTTTCCAAGTCCTTAAGAGTTTGAAACCAAAGTTGTTACTGCTAAGGTTTATTGTATAGAGAATGATCATGCATAATGTCATGCAGTTATATATTTTACATATGAAGATTAAGATGATGTTGTACATGGACATATTAGGACCTTGTATTTATCTGGAAAGGTTAATGACATAGACATCCAACGTTCCTTCATTGATAATGTCTCAAGGGTCAATCTCATTCCCATTCGAACACTTTGTCTATTAGGCCTAACTGAATATGACTTATCTCCTTACACTTTAATGTTTCAAGATTATGATAAGAATGATCAAGAACCACTGGGAGAGATTACACTCAGAACTTAGTTTAGAGATCTTGTTTCTAATTTAGATTTCATGGTTGTTCGTCAGGACATAGCCTTCAACATTCTTCTAGGAAGGCCTTGGCTACATCAACATGAGGCCATACCTTCTTCATACCACCAATGTCTCAAATATTGTTTCAATGGTAAAATCAGGACATTGTATGGTGACAAGGCTCCATTCAAAACGTGTGAATCTCAATACATTGAGGCAGAATTTTATCGCACGAAGGGAACAAAGTCCTTGGAAAAGAAGGTAACTAGAATCAATGATCTGAATGGCTTGGAAAAGATCCTAGTAAACCCATTCATACATTTGAGTATAGATTATGTGTTACCTATCAATCAAATTTAAAGGGTAAACCCAAATCCAAGTATTCACCCAATAAATTCCATAATGTCAATTGCATAAATAGAGCTTGATAACATGGAAAAAATTGTTGATTCACCAAGCAATGGTGAAAGCTTAAATGGATATTTCTTCATTTCATCCATTGAACTTTAACAAGTCTCTACTTCTTCAATCAGAAGAGAATAAGTTGTAACAATGCTAGAGGAAGACAAGAATGTTGATTCCCAATCCATCATCTCCTCTTTATTACCCCAGGAAGACCTTTCATCATTAGTAGGGTCAGAAATGGTGGCCTCTTTTCCAGGATGTTCAAATACTGACTCCTACCCTAAATCTGGAAGTTTTACTTCGTTATCTACTATAAAAGTAGAAATAGAAGAAGTAAAACATAATAAAGAAGAAGAGGAAGATATCAGGGATGCTCCTCCAACATTTGAGGAAGGTGTCTCTACCACTGTGGATGAGTTCAGAGAAATAAATCTAGGTATAAAAGAAGATTCACACCCCACTCTAATTAGTGCGGCCATGATTTCTAAATAGAAAGAGGTGTATACTTCATTTATAAAGCAACATAGAGATATATTTTCTTGGAATTATATACAAATTCTAGGTCTTAAACTCTATGTATCTACTCATCATTTGGGTTTACCAGAAGAACATCGAATATTCAAGCTGACAGCAAGAAGAACACACCCAACTCATGCCTCTAAAATTAAAGCAAAAGTAGATAAGATTATAAAGGCTAACTTTTTTAAGGAGGTTCAATATCCCAAATGGATGGCCAACATTGTCCCAGTGAAAAATAATAATGGGAAAATCAGAGTTTGAATTGATTTCAGAGATATTAACTAGAATTTTCCTAAAAAAGACTTTCCAATTCCGATCACAGAGCTTTTAATCGACACAAAAACTCTCTATAAAGACCTTTCCTTCATGTATGGCTACTATGGGTATAATAAAATTTGTATGGCCCCAGAGGATGAAGAATCTACAGAATTTAGATCCCCTAAATGTGTGTTTTTCTATTGAGTAATTCCCTTTGGATTAAAGAATGCAGGTTCAATGTATTAAAATTCCATGTACCATATCTTCAAACCCTTATTAGGTAAACCTATTTAATGTCATGTGGATGATTTGGTGGTCAAATTCATACAACGTTCCAATCACTTGGATGATCTGGAGACCATATTTAATAAACTCCATCAACACAGTTTGAAGATGAACCCCTTGAAATGTGCTTTTGAGGTAACCTCAGGAAAGTTCCTTGGCTTCATTGTATGCCATCGTGGTATCAAAGTTGATCCCGAGGAAACAAAATCAATCCTTGGCATGTAACCTCCTCAAAATTTGAAATAATTAAGAGGTCTCAAAGGACACTTGGATTATATTTGATGCTTTATCGCCAATTTGGAAAGAAAGTGTTTGACCTTCACTAGATTAATGAAGAAGGGAGTCAACTATAAATAAACTGAAGACTACCAAGAGGCATTTGATACCCTCAAGAAATATCTATTTAGTCCATCGGTATTAATGCCACCTGTTGAAGGAAGACCACTTATTCTCTATGTGATAGCTTTAGAGCGATCAATGAGTGCCTTCCTCGCCCAGAAGAATGATGATAGGAATGAAAACAACCTTTACTATCTCATTCAAACTATGCTTGATGAAGAAACATGATATTTAAGTATTAAAAAATGCTACCTGACATTAATCTTTGCAGTTCAAAAATTGAGGCACTACCTGCAACATCATGAGGTCCAATTGGTGTCTCGCAATAACCCGCTCAAATTTATCCTCAGTCATCCTATGCTTATAGGGAATATGGAATGGTGGGTAGTTATTTTTCAACAGTTTGATATCCAGTTTTTACCTTATAAGGCAATAAAGGTCCAAGCTCTGGCTGACTTCCTTGATGAACACCCATCTACGGAAGATACATCATTGAATACTGAACTTCCTGATGAAGAGGTCTTCTCTATTCAAGATAGTTTCCAAACATGGGAGATGTAATTTGATGGTTCCTCCATAAGTCTATCAGGGAAGAGAATTGAAAACCATAAACTCAACAAAGTTGAGTTAGGAATTGTACTTATCTCCCCAGAAAAGGCAGTGTTGCCTTATTACTTCTTGTTGTCAGAAGGTGGTACCAACAATGAAACAAAATATCAAGCTCTCATCACAAGCTTGGAATTGGAACTTTAGGTGCAAATTAATCACTTAAAAGTGAAAGGTGATTCATAATTGTTAATAAAACAAATCAATGGGGAATATTATATTAGTAAAGAATATTTAATCCCCTTATGTGATTATGTTAGAGGGTTAATGGCTGAATTTATCTCAGAGCCGACATTGTCTTATGTCCCATGATCACAACATGCCCAAGCTGATGTACTGGTTAATGCATCTAAATCCTTGGAATATCCAAATTGGGATGAAACAATCATCAACATAGCCCATCGTCGTGTGGTCTCACATTTTGTTCAAACCATAATGGAGGAAATTAATGAAATTTTCCCTATTTTTGACCCATATGGTCATACCATGGGATGGAGAACACCCATCATGGAATATATTTAAAATGGAGTACTTCCACTAGATAGATCTAAAAAATATTAGATATGATGATGAGCGACCAATTTTACTCTTTATGATAGTCCAGATCACCAGAAGATCCTCTAAAAATTAGGCTTTAATGCAATCCTCTTTAGATGTATTGATGGAGAAGAAACTGAAGATGTCATGAAAGAAGTATATTTAGGAGATTGTGGTGCTCACCAGTCTGGGCATAGGCTTTCTGATCAAATTATAAGTCTTAGATACTTTTTGCCTTTAATGATGCAGGATTGCATAGATTTCACTAAGAAATTTCATCCCCACCAAGTACATGCCAACTTCATTCATCAACCCCCGGAGTTTTTACATATAGTTAAATATTCATGGCCATTTTCCACATGGGGAATGGATGTAGTAGGGCCTTATCCTCCAGCCACGACTAAGCAGTTAGTATATCCTTACTGCTACTGACTTCTTCTATAAATGGGATGAGGTAATACCTCTCAAAGGATTCGGAGCCAAAAGAATTGTTTGTTTTGTTAAACCTATCATCATCACTAGATTTGGTGTACCTTATACTATATTGATGGACAATGGAACCATTTTTTGTTCCTCTGATGTAAATAAGTTATATTAGGAACACAATATCAAATCCAACCATTCCTCTCACTATCATGCAGCAGCCAATGGAATGATAGAGGATTTAAATAAGACCCCATCAAATATAATCCAAAATATGGTGGATAAAGATAAGAAATCTTGGCTTGATAAACTTCTTCATGCTTTATGGGCTTATTAGACTACTACCCGTACTGCCACCCAGGAAACCCCTTATTGATTGGTGTATGGAACATAAGCAGTTTTGCCAATTGAAATTCAATTGCCTTAACTCAGAGTTGAAAATTTTGATCAGTTTTCTACATATGAGAGGTCTCAGAAATGATTTGATGAGATGGAATGATTATATGAAAAAATATTGTATAATTTACATCATTTATAAGTTTATCAGAACAAAATAGCGTGATCCTTTAACAAGAAAGTTCACCTCTGCTCATTCCTTCAAGGAGAATTGATGTTAGTCCTCAGGACTCTAATGATACCAGGAATGAAACCTCCAAAGCTTGATCCAAAGTGGGAAGGACCTTTGTAACGACCCAAAGTTTCATTAATGGAAAATCCCTCTTGATCCAGTTAAATGTTTCTTTATGAAAAAAAAATGTTTTTATAAGATGTAAACTTCTTTAGTTTTATGTTAAGATTTGTGACCGTTACTTTTATAGCCGTTGAACAGTGATCATCTGAGTAGTATAAATATAAGGCTTTAACGAAACCATTTCTACTCAGACAAAGGAAGCGATGGCCTCATCCAGTAGAATTTCCCCTTACGAAGCCCATTTTTCGGAGCTCGGAAAAGAGGTGGCGTCTTTGGGCTTTGCCCTTGACCAAGCCCAAGCTGAGCTTCATCAAGTCAAGCTCGAATGTGATCGTCTACGGGAAAAATGGAAGTTGATAGAGATTACCACTCGAGCGATGTTATCCGAGCAACCCCAAGAGTCTGTCACCATCGCACACCTTACCCTTAGGTCTTATGCGGCTATTTTAAGGGGTTATGTAACAAATAAGTAGCACCATGTTCATGTACATTATTTTTTGTATATAATAATGAATATAATTTTTTTGATACATTGTAATTAGTTTTTAAAGTACAAATAGTGTTTTTAGTTATTATTTAATTAAGAATTATATTTTATTAAATTAAAGGATTTTTGAATTAAATAATATTTTAATAAAATATTATTATTAATATTAAATTAATTTTTATTATATATAAATGATCTTATAATTTTATGAATGCAATTAAAATTTTTATTAAGGTTTGAAAGCCATTTCTGTCAAAACCCGTGAATTTTTTATAAATGTCGGTTTTTATTTTAAAAGTGAAAATTCACATATTTATAAAATTATTTAGATAAAATAAATATTATTTTTGGAATCAGGACGTCGAAATTATCCAACAGTGAATTTTTCATAATTTTCTGAGACAGTCAAATTTTTGGGTAAAAATTAAATACCATTTAAATATATAATGTGTTTTATGACATCATAATGACCCAATGGTGATGTAATAAAATACCATAATCCTTATGTTCGGCCAATATGTGTTTTATAATTAAAATAATGAGGTTTTGGGTTTGTTTGACTTACTTTTCAAAGCATTAATGGAGCCCTCAAGACTTATTCAACACTTTGCCTTTTTAAATTAATTTCCATGGGAGTGTGACTCACCTCCACATAAGCAACCCTAACTTTTTAATAAGTTCGGACCTTGGACTTGTAAAATATTGTTTTCCTCTTTCCTTTTCCAGAAACCATGGGCAAATACCATGGGATGGTTTGTGGTTTGGATTATTTTAATATAAGGGGTCCCAAACCTAAATAATAAAGAATTCTCTCACCTTTCCTATATAAACCCACCCAAGCTCCCACTTCCTCCTCACTCAAAGCCCTTGAAGTTCGTCCAACCTCTGCTCTACTCTCTCTATAATCCTCTCAAGGTGCCCCCAAGCTCCCAAGAAGCCTCTCACAAGCCTCTCTCTAGCCTTTGGAAGCACACTTCCAAGTAAGGGGTTTTCTTCCTTTCTCATTTTTGTCAATTTTCTTTAAGTTGTATTGCCTTTTTTATTTCAATTATGAATGTTGGGGTATGGTTTCGAACCTCCTACATACTGCCCTCTTATTGTTTGAATGATGGTAGAACCCTTTCTCTCTCATTAAATGCCTCCCATGTACACCCGTTACTATGCCGAAATTCCGAAAGGAACTTCTCTCTCTTCTTTTACATTCAAGCAATACTTTTGTATCATGAATCTAAATTCCATTTCTATTGTTGGGACATGTATATATATGATCTCCTTACTGTCCATTACATGTAAATATGATGAGGAACCCCTTTCTCTCTCATCAACCTTTTTATGAATTCTTATGTCATGTCGTTATGCTGCCAAAATCGCACCGATTTTCTAAGCCAATGTCTTTGTGTAGTGAATACCATGCCCATTTCTCCATCAAGGGTATTCACCTTTATGCACATTTACATATTGATTATAAATTTTCATGTATGAATTCCACATTCCTTTATCGTGGAAGAAATGATTATGTTTTATGAATCCATGTTTTATGATCCATGTGGCACACTTATGCATGAAATGAAATGTTTAAGAAGGGTGCGCCCTTTATAGCGCTCCAATGCATTGGGTAAAGTATAGTATCATGATACGTCATGTGCAATGAGTGTTTACTCATGCTAATTCAAGTGCAATGAGGGTTTACTCGTGCTTCAAGTGCAATGAGGGTTTACTCATGCTCCATGTGCAATGAGCCTTGGCTCATGCTAATTCAATGTTAAGTGTTGTTGCCACATTTCCATGTTATGATTATCATGCTTTATCATGCCTTTATGTTCATGTTTCTATTATGCTCTATTGATATGCCTATTTCCTAACATGTATTTCACTCCTCATGTTATTCATTGTTTACTCCCTTACTGGGCTTTATAGCTCACCCTTTTCTTATGCATGTCCTCAGGTTATCCCATGCAATGCTAAGTACGAAGGAATGTAGTGGTCATGTAAAGGAAGTTTTCAATAAAGATATTGTATTTCAAGTTTAAAGTTTTTATGTAATGATCCTAAGCCCCAAAGACACTAAACCTCTCGATCTTCTTTGTTGGATCAAGTGAAGTTTTATGTAATAAAGCATGTTTAAGTTGTAATAAAAAGCAGGGTTGTCATAGTTGGTATCAGAGGATTGGTTTAGTTATTTTTGGGATTAGGAAACCCTAGTAAAGCCTTAGATACAAGAATAAGCATAATAAAAACATCCCTAAGTTTTGGTAAATACTAAGTAAGTGGTTTATCAAACAAATACATCCCTGTCTGGATACGAGCAGGTAGAGGCGGCTCTGGCACAGATGTATCCTAGGGGTAAAACCCGAAAACACCGCTTTGAGCTAGACTCGAATGGGAACTGGTGCACGACAACGGGCCTTGCTGCACTCTTGGTTACGACACTCCCGGGGGATATGTTTTGATAAATTCACAATCTTAGTATGAACCCTTATTAAGGGAAAAATGCCCCTAAGAATATATGTTAGAAGGAAGATCATGAAAAGCCTGGATTGAATCCTATAGACTCATGAGTTAAAGAGATTAAAGTTTATTTATAAGTCATCAACTTTTATCTTTGGATTACCCTTTATGTGTTACCCCTAAATTTCCTTTTATTCCAGCCAATGTCCGGTAATAGGAGAACTCGGGCTAACAACCGTTGTGAAGATCAGTGTGATGATTGTACTTATGAGATGCCCAATCCAATGGGAGCGGGAATCGCGAACTTTGTCACGCTTCTCTCTCAGCTAACTCAAGTTTTGAATAGAAACACTGGTCAAGAGGAACGTTCAACCCCCCCTAAGAAAGAACAAGTCGCTATTGAAAGCTTCATGAGACAAAGGCCTCCTACTTTTAGTGGATCATCCGATCCCACGATTGCTGAACAATGGATTAACTCCATTGAAAAGATATTCTCCATCCTCCAATGCTCTGAAAAAGAGAAGGTTCTCCTGGCGGCTTATCGTATGGAGGGTGAAGCTGATCAATGGTGGACATTGATCAAAAATACGAAGCCTGAGGAGGAGATCGAGGCTTTGGAATGGAAGGTATTCCGGAAGATGTTTTTCGATAAATATTTTCCACGCACCCTCCGTCTTAAGATGGAAAGGGACTTCCTTTCCCTCAAACGGAAAGATGAAGAATCTGTGGGAGCGTACGAGGCAAACTTCACAAGGCTTGCACGATACGCTTCTGGCTTTGTCGTTACCCCCGAATGCAAGGTTGAACGCTTCTTTGGTGGGCTGAAGCCTAGCTTGCGGAAAGCATTAGCGATCCGTGACTTCGACAGCTATGAGGAAATTGTCCGATGTGCCCTCAAGGTTGAAATGGAGATCGGAGAATCACAGGGGTATCATGGGGACAAGAAGCGTAAGGTGGACTTCAATGCTGGTGGTCCGATGGATAAATCCAACGGCGCTAAGAAATTCCAGCACCCCACTTGCCAAAAGTGTGGAAAGAAGCACCCTGGAAATTGCCTTAGGGGGACAAGAAAATGCTTCAAGTGTGGAAGAGAAGGGCACCTAGCTGTTAACTGTCAGCAAGAAGGACCCGCGGCTGCGACAGAGGAGAGGAACACTCCGTTCGAACCTCAACGCGTTGTTCAATGCTTCAAATGCAAAGAACCGGGTCATTTTGCGAATCAGTGCCCTAATCCAAGGGTTATCAGAGGCAATCAACAACCTCCAAGACAGCAAGGAAGAGCTTTTGCCATCACTTCTGCCGAAGTGAACCCCGACAACAAAGTGGTGACAGGTACGCTAGTTATTCATTCAAGAATAGCGAACGTACTTTTTGATTCAGGTTCTACGAATTCTTTTATATCTCAAAAGTTTAGTAGAACAATCCCTGCACCACCACAAATCATGGAAGTAAAGATGTCGGTGAGTACGACAAATGGGGCAATCATTGCATCCCATGAGTATAAGTCCTCCCCTGTTATAATCTGTGGATTGAATTTCCCGGCGAACCTCGTCATACTCCCTTTGGTGGAATTTGATGCAATTCTTGGCATGGATTGGATTTCCTTATATAGAGCCAACATAAATTTTCGGGAGAGGGAAATCACACTCCATATGGAGAATCGACCCCCGATTCTTTACAAGTGTCAGGAGGAAGATGAATCTCCTTTAGCTCCATCATCTCAAGTATGGATATTACTGCCTTATGAGCACGCATATCTAGCTTAGATGATTGAGTCCAAGGAAGAAACCACCCTTGAAGAAATACCTATTGTGAGGGAATTCGCTGAAGTATTTTCCGAGGAACTTCCTGGTCTTCCTCCAAGAAGAGATGTTGAGTTCTCAATTGAACTTATACCTGGGGCGCTACCAATATCCAAGACTCCATATAGAATGGATGTTGTTGAGCTTGAAGAGCTGAAGAAACAACTACAGGAGAATCTGGATAAAGGGTTTATACGCCCAAGTGCATCACCATGGGGTGCACCAGTCCTCTTCGTCAAGAAGAAGGATGGGTCAATGCAGATTTGCATCGATTATCGTGAACTTAACAAAATCACGATAAAGAACAAGTATCCTCTCCCAAGAATCGATGACTTGTTTGATCAGCTGCGTGGAGCACAATACTTCTCCAAGGTGGAATTGCGGTCAGGATATTATCAAGTAAGGGTGAAGAAGGAAGATATCCCCAAGACTGCTTTTCGTACAAGGTACGGGCACTATGAATTCATAGTAATGCCTTTTGGACTCACCAATGCTCCAGCAATATTCATGGAATTGATGAATAGAGTCTTTAGAGATTACCTTGACAAATTTGTGGTAGTCTTTATAGATGATATTCTAATATACTCCAAAACCAAGGAGGACCATGAGGAGCATTTAAAAACTGTACTAGAGACTTTGCGCAAGGAGAAGCTCTATGCAAAGTACAGCAAGTGTTAGTTCTGGTTGAAGGAGGTCTCATTCTTGGGTCATATCATCACAAGCAATGGGATATCTGTGGACCCCTCCAAAACAGATGCAATTGAGGGATGGCTGAGGCCAACATCAGTAACTGATATCCGTAGCTTCTTGGGGTTAGATGGATATTATCGACGATTTGTGAGAAACTTCTCACGATTGTCCAACCCTCTTACCAAGCTAACTCGAAAGGGAGTAAAGTTTTCTTGGAGTGATGAATGCAAAGAAAGCTTCAAGGAGTTGAAAAGGAGGCTTATCACTGCACCCGTGCTCACTTTACCCACAAGTGGGGAGATTTTTGTGGTATTCAGTGATGCTTCGAAGAAGGGCTTAGGATGTGTGCTGATGCAGAATGATAAAGTAATATCCTATGCCTCAAGGCAGTTGAAAATCCATGAGCGAAACTATCCAACGCATGATCTGGAGTTGGCGGCGGTGATCTTTGCCTTGAAAATCTGGCGGCATTATCTCTATGGAGAGAAATGTGAGATATATACTGACCACAAGAGTCTTAAATATATATTCACACAGAAAGAGCTTAATATGCGCCAGAGAAGATGGATAGAGCTCATCAAGGATTATGACTGTTCAATACATTACCACCCTGGGAAAGCGAACAAGGTGTCAGATGCCCTAAGTAGAAAGGATCCAGCAATTCTATCAATGATGAGAATTGAGAAGGATCCAATCTTCTTAGACTTGATGAAGATGGACGTGGGAATCATAAAGAAGGGAACATCATCAATCCTTTCACAAATGATTGCACAACCATCTCTTTTGGAAAGGTTAAAGGATGCTCAAAAGGATGATGCAGGAATCCAAGAAAAAGTGGAAGCTATCAAAAAGGGAAAATCCTCAGAGTTTAATGTTAATGAAGAAGGAATTGTACGGTTTGGGAAAAGACTATGTGTTCCATCAAGTTTGGAGATGAAGAAGGAACTTTTGGATGATGCACATAGTTCAAATTTCTCTATTCACCCAGGGAGCACAAAGATGTATCGAGATCTTCGAGAAAACTTTTGGTGGGATAATATGAAGAAGGAGATCGCTGAATATACATCAAAGTGCCTGGTGTGTCAGCAAGTGAAGGCAGAGAGGCAGAAGTCTAAGGGGATGATGCAACCATTGCCCATACCAAAATGGAAATGGGAGAACATCACCATGGACTTTGTCACTGGACTTCCAAGGACATCCAAAGGCAACAATGCAATCTGGGTTGTTGTGGATCGTCTTACAAAGACTGCACACTTCATTGCTATTCGAGAGGATTTCTCTTTGGATCAACTGGCACGGATATATATTAGGGAAGTGGTACGGTTGCATGGAGTACCACTATCTATTGTGTCTGACCAAGATCCAAGATTTACCTCTAAGTTTTGGAAGAGTCTTCAACATGCTCTGAATACTGAACTAAACTTCAGTACGGCCTATCATCCTCAAACTGATGGCCAATCCGAGCGGACTATCCAAACACTTGAGGATATGTTGAGAGCATTCTCAATGGACTTTAAAGGAGGATGGGATCAACATCTTCCTTTGGTTGAGTTCTCTTATAATAATAGTTTCCACTCGAGCATCCAAATGGCACCATATGAAGCCCTATATGAGAAAAGGTGTAGAACATCGGCATGATGGGATGAGGTCGGTGAACGTAAGCTGCTTGGACCAGAAATGGTCGAAGAAATGGTGGAGAAGGTGAAAACCATTCAGTAGCATATCAAGGCAGCCCAAAGTCGACAGAAGAGTTATGCAGATAATAGTTGACGAGACCTTGAGTTTAAAGTCGGAGACATGGTGTTTTTACGCATATCTCCGTGGAAGAAGGTCATGAGGTTTGGAAAGAAAGGGAAGTTAAGTCCAAGGTACATCGGCCCCTTCGAGATTCTTGATCGTGTTGGGGTTGTGGCTTATCGACTAGCACTTCCACCTACTATGGCCAAGGTGCATAATTTCTTTCATGTATCCCTCTTAAGGAAGTACATACTGGACCCTTCACATGTACTCTCTTCCGAGGTAGTACAATTGGAAGATGATCTTTCTTATGAGGAGCAACCAGTGAAGATCTTAGATCGTAGAGAAAAAGTTCTACGAAATAAGACAATGCCCCTCTTCAAGGTGTTGTGGAGAAACCACAAGTTTGAAGAAGCAACTTGGGAGTCGGAGGATATGATGAAGCTAAGTTACCCACATTTTTTTTAGTGTGGGAAAAGGAAAATTTCGAGGGCGAAATTTCTTAAGGGGGGAATGTTGTAACGACCCAAAGTTTCATTAATGGAAAATCCCTCTTGATCCAGTTAAATGTTTCTTTATGAAAAAAAAATGTTTTTATAAGATGTCAACTTCTTTAGTTTTATGTTAAGATTTGTGACCATTACTTTTATAGCCATTGAACAGTGATCATCTGAGTAGTATAAATATAAGGCTTTAACGAAACCATTTCTACTCAGACAAAGGAAGCGATGGCCTCATCCAGTAGAATTGCCCCTTAGGAAGCCCATTTGTCGGAGCTCGGAAAAGAGGTGGCGTCTTTGGGCTTTGCCCTTGACCAAGCCCAAGCTGAGCTTCATCAAGTCAAGCTCGAACGTGATCGTCTACAGGAAAAATGGAAGTTGATAGAGATTACCACTCGAGCGATGTTATCCGAGAAACCCCAAGAGTCTGTCACCATCGCACACCTTACCCTTAGGTCTTATGCGGCTATTTTAAGGGGTTATGTAACAAATAAGTAGCACCATGTTCATGTACATTATTTTTTTGTATATAATAATGAATATAATTTTTTTGATACATTGTAATTAGTTTTTAAAGTACAAATAGTGTTTTTAGTTATTATTTAATTAAGAATTATATTTTATTAAATTAAAGGATTTTTGAATTAAATAATATTTTAATAAAATATTATTATTAATATTAAATTAATTTTTATTAAATATAAATGATCTTATAATTTTATGAATGCAATTAAAATTTTTATTAAGGTTTGAAAGCCATTTCTGTCAAAACCCGTGAATTTTTTATAAATGTAGGTTTTTATTTTAAAAGTGAAAATTCACATATTTAGAAAATTATTTAGATAAAATAAATATTATTTTTGGAATCAGGACGTCGAAATTATCCAACGGTGAATTTTTCATAATTTTCTGAGACAGTCAAATTTTTGGGTAAAAATTAAATACCATTTAAATATATAATGTGTTTTATGACATCATAATGAACCAATGGTGATGTAATAAAATACCATAATCCTTATGTTCGGCCAATATGTGTTTTATCATTAAAATAATGAGGTTTTGGGTTTGTTTGACTTACTTTTCAAAGCATTAATGGAGCCCTCAAGACTTATTCAACACTTTTCCTTTTTAAATTAATTTCCATGGGAGTGTGACTCACCTCCACATAAGCAACCCTAATTTTTTAATAAGTTCGGACCTTGGACTTGTAAAATATTGTTTTCCTCTTTCCTTTTCCAGAAACCATGGGCAAATACCATGGGTTGGTTTGTGGTTTGGATTATTTTAATATAAGGGGCCCCAAACCTAAATAATAAAGAATTCTCTCACCTTTCCTATATAAACCCACCCAAGCTCCCACTTCCTCCTCACTCAAAGCCCTTGAAGTTCGTCCAACCTCTGCCCTACTCTCTCTAGAATCCTCTCAAGGTGCCCCCAAGCTCCCAAGAAGCCTCTCACAAGCCTCTCTCTAGCCTTTGGAAGCACACTTCCAAGTAAGGGGTTTTCTTCCTTTCTCATTTTTGTCAATTTTCTTTAAGTTGTATTGCCTTTTTTATTTCAATTATGAATGTTGGGGTATGGTTTCGCACCTCCCCCATACTTCCCTCTTATTGTTTGAATGATGGGAGAACCCTTTCTCTCTCATTAAATGCCTCCCATGTACACCCGTTACTATGCCGAAATTCCGAAAGGAACTTCTCTCTCTTCTTTTACATTCAAGCAATACTTTTGTATCATGAATCTAAATTCCATTTCTATTGTTGGGACATGTATATATATGATCTCCTTACTTTCCATTACATGTAAATATGATGAGGAACCCCTTTCTCTCTCATCAACCTTTTTAGGAATTCTTACGTCATGTCGTTATGCTGCCGAAATCGCACCGATTTTCTAAGCCAATGTCTTTATGTAGTGAATACCATGCCCATTTCTCCATCAAGGGTATTAACCTTTATTCACATTTACATATTGATTATAAATTTTCATGTATGAATTCCACATTCCTTTATCGTGGAAGAAATGATTATGTTTTATGAATCCATGTTTTATGATCCATGTGGCACACTTATGCATGAAATGAAATGTTTAAGAAGGGTGCGCCCTTTATAGCGCTCCAATGCATTGGGTAAAGTATAGTATCATGATACGTCATGTGCAATGAGTGTTTACTCATGCTAATTCAAGTGCAACGAGGGTTTACTCGTGATTCAAGTGCAATGAGGGTTTACTCATGCTCCATGTGCAATGAGCCTTGGCTCATGCTAATTCAATGTTAAGTGTTGTTGCCACATTTCCATGTTATGATTATCATGCTTTATCATGCCTTTATGTTCATGTTTCTATTATGCTCTATTGATATGCCTATTTCCTAACATTTATTTCACTCCTCATGTTATTCATTGTTTACTCCCTTACTGGGCTTTATAGCTCACCCTTTTCTTATGCATGTCCTCAGGTTATCCCATGCAATGCTAAGTACGAAGGAATGTAGTGGTCATGTAAAGGAAGTTTTCAATAAAGATGTTGTATTTCAAGTTTAAAGTTTTTATGTAATGATCCTAAGCCCCAAAGACACTAAACCTCTCAATCTTCTTTGTTGGATCAAGTGAAGTTTTATGTAATAAAGCATGTTTAAGTTGTAATAAAAAGCAGGGTTGTCATAACCTTATTCCATATATAAGGTCTACTCAAATGGATATTATGTATTAATCTCAATGGTTTGAGAACTTATTACAACTCCAATAAATGCATGATTCTTGAAGAAATATTTTGTGTAATTGCACATATCGTCTTCGCTGCAAGAATGAAAATTGCACAACCCACATATCCTCACTACAAGAATCTAAACTGCATAGTAAAATTTCCTATTTTCAAGACGTTAAACTGCATAACAACCATAAGAGTCCATGCTGAATGACGATAAAATGCGTAGCATCTTTTTCCTTGTTGCACGACGTTAAACTACATGACATCATTTTTCCTCGTTACACGATATAAAACTGTACGACTAATGTCACTTGACATTAAGAGATTACATATATAAGCATCATTGAATTCATTGATACTCCTTAGTGTCACATGAGTCCCTCTCTTCCCTATGTCTAAGTCAGATCTGCATAGGGACCTCATTTCAAGAACTACGCGTGGCTCGATTCTCATATATATGAGATATGTAGAGACGCCTGGATCTCCAATCTTGGGCCTAGCCAAAACCACAAATTTTTTTATTTCCTTTTATCCTCCTGTATATGAATTAGATCTATACAGAGTTTTCCCTTAAGATACATGGTTTGATCTTTATACCATTTTGTGTCTTAAGTTTAACCGTTCTTCCAGAATGTGTCAAAAAGCCCTTGTCTCCCATGTAAAACTCGATTGGCATGGGAAATGAATGTTTAAAGAACTACATACAGCTTGATTATCATCAATATAAGATACATAGAGATGCCTAGATCTCCAATCTTGGGCCCAGCCATGATAAAAAAACCCTTTTTATTCCTTATATAAGAATCAAAACCTACATAGGGAATGTTTAAAGAACTATATATGGCTTGATTCTTTCCACTAGAAAGACACATAGTGACACTTGGGTTTTGTCCCTTAGTCCATCTATGATGTGTCTTTCTTTTCACATCGGTTCATCTTCGTCCTTACCTCATGACGTTAAACTGCACGAAAATCCCAGAACTACATTTGGCTTGATTCTTGCTCCAATGAGATACGTAGTAATCCAAGATCCTATGTCTTGGATCATCCATAAATTAATCATAATACTCATATTCTTCACTTGTGTCATCTTTGTGTTACAGAAGAATCATTTACTGCTCCTTGTTTCTCACACCGAGCATAGCTCACGTGGGATTAGGAATTGGGTAAAAGGCTTCTCTATATAAATAAGGTGTCTTAATTTCTTATGGGGTTATCAATGTCCTCACTTCATGACTTAAAAATGCACAACACAATTTCCTCACTGTATGACTTAAAACTACATAGTACAATGTCCTCGATGCATGACTTTAAACCGCACAACATATTATTAATTCAAAGGAAACAAAGAAACTCTCTATTTTTACATATGAGTCAGATTCATGTAAAGGACTTAAAAATCATGGAAAATATTGATCCAAATATTTCTCATGTTAATTGATCATAACCTCCTTCCATATTTCACACTCTTAATCATGAATATTTTCAGATCTTCATAATCTTTCTTATAGTTTCTAGTGACAAAGTTTCTAATATTTGAGAACTCTTTTTTCTGACTATGCAGTACGTGTCCTTAGGTGGTCTTGAATAAGTTGCCTACATAAATGACCTACCAGTAAAAAGATGCCACCATTTGGCTATGCATCATATGCCCCAGTTGGCCCTGCATAATACAGACCCAATAACAGGTTTATCAAATGATGGTAATTTCGTTCTTGGTTATAATGTCTTTGTCCCATTCAAAATTTGATGACAATATACAATAATCTGTATTTTAAAACATTCATTCAGGTATATTTGTCCCACTATCTTTCTCTCGATTTGAAAGTCTTCAAGACCATGATTTACACATCTCTCTCTCCACATGTTCAAAGTAATATGAAATAACCTTGGATCACTTGACCACATATCATATATTGTTTCCATTTCTGGTCCTAGTAATATGACCTAAAACTACAGACACCATACTTCCTACATTTGGGTCAGACCTTCGTAGAAATCATATTCCTCTGATTCTTCGGAAATCATAATTGGAAATAATCCCTCCATATTCAGGTACTTTACTTCATAAAAAAAACTCTACACTTTGGAAAATCTGAATCTCCATAAACTTTTTTAGGATTTTAAAAATAGAATGTCAAACTTCTGAGATCTCTTTTTTCTGAATATGCAGCACGTTCCCCTAGGTGGCCTTGCATAAAATTTTCCTATATAACAGGCATGTCGGTCAAAAGATTCCACTATTTGGATATGCAGCACATGCCCTAGTTGGCCCTGCATAATACAGTCCCCATAACGGGTTTGTAAAATAATGGTAACTTCATTCTTGAAAAAGACTTCCTCTAATTCCTTTATCCCTTTTCCCATATCATCCTTCAAATCCAGAAATTTCCAAATCACAGTTTATAATTTTCCCTTCCATACCTAAATATGGTAGTATGTTTCCAAACAAATTATCAATAAAATCAGAGAATCTCATACCTTTGGTCAAATGTAAAGACCTTAAATTAAAGGTATACAATGTCATCATTGTATGACTTAAAAATACAAAGTACAATGTCCTCACATAATGACTTAAAACTACACAATATGATATCATAAATTCCCCTTTCTAAAAAATTTTAACCATTCCCCATACACTAAGTTTATATAAAAATGGTTTTCCTATTTATGACATATGTTGGCATAAAATAGCCCTTTTATTCTTAAAATTCATTTCCTTGGAAAAACTACCCATTATGGTCTTGAGTCATCCAAATCTTATTTTCCCTTATCTATCAGCAGTAAAATGCTAAATTCCTAAGTTATCTTTTGCTTGACTATGCAGTACATGCCCTTAGGTGGACTTGCATAAAATTTGCCTATATAACGGGCCTATCAATCAAAAGATTACACTATTTGGCTATGCAATATATACCCTAGTTGTCCCTTCATAACACAACTCCCATAACGAGTTTTTCAAATAATGGTAACTTCGTTCTTAGAAGAGAATCCCTTTATGTTGATACAAGTTTTAAATTTGGTGACCATAAAAATCATGGCTCAAGATTCCCCTTGGAAATATCTAAAGAATATTAAAGAAATTATTAGACACTAAGACTTTTTTGGGATATAATTTAAAAATTTATGGTCAAATCTATTCAACCTTAAACATTATCCCTTTATAGTCCAACATGCATGAATCTAAACTGACAACAACAAGATATGTGGTACTCACCAGATTGGGAACCCGCAGTGGGCAATCTGAACAAAAGTTGAGTCCCAGCTCACTAAACATACACTTTTTATGATTTAGGTAATATTGAGCAATAAAAAATTAAAATATTCAAAGTTTGTGGGGTTTTCTGTATAACCCTAGTAAAAATAAAACTATGCTCTCTAGGTCCCATGGCTTAGGCAGAAAATTAGAGCATCCTTCCAAACACAACGTAGCTCCAAATATAACCAAATGATGTTGGAATTCATAAAAGTGTCCTAATTTTACCTTAGAACAAGATTCTTTTCATTATGAATGAATCAAATTCTAAGGGGGGCTTTTGTAGACACCATGAAATGTGTTCCATGCACTTTTTCGCAAAAATTCCTCAATCGGTCTTGAAAAGTTTGCAGTGCGCAAGTATACTTGGGAGCCACCCATCCATTGTGCATGTATACTTGGGAACCACCCATCCAGCACACAACCATTTACATGAAAAAATTATTCCTCCCAACATACTTTCATGACCAAACTCCTTTCACCCAGGGTCCTATTTTTGACTATAAATAGACCCTTGGGGCCTTCATTTGTATGGACAAATTTTTCTGAAGCCCAATTGCTTCTCTGGCCTCCGTAGTGCTTCTCGCAAGTCCTCAAAAACTTTCAAGGTAGTTCTTTAACACCTAAAGCGGAGGAATTGAGGGAGGATCATAGTAATTAAGTCCTTTTGGTGTTTGAAATCCATAACACTTGAACGCCTAAAGTGCCCAACCTACTTAAAATCAGAAACACTTGCACGACACCTATTCCTTTCACAGGAACTTGAGTTACCCACTTCTGGGATCACCTGTGAATACTCCTGAAGGCTTGATCCAGGTCTCTCCCAAGTATTACCATACATTTTGTTCATCACTTAAGTGAATATCAGGTTGCCCAAGCCTACTTGTGCGCCCATACTTGCACGCCCTTATCTACTTGGGCACCCCTATTTGATTCATTTACTCCAGTCTACAAGACATCAAGCCCTATTCAAAGCCATTCATGGAAAAAATTCTTCTTTATTTTCTCCCTTGTTTGAAAGGGATTATGTTGAGACCTCCACCAAAACCTCTTAACTTATCAAACCTTTAGGAAAGGTACATCAGCGTGTCTTCTATTTGGGTTTTTATATCTGCAGTCAAAGGTTTCCCACATTTGTTTTACAATGGTGTTAGGATTCATGGAGTGTCTGTGGGTTTGTATATCCACAGTCACATGAAACTTTCTCCCAGGAATAGTGCTGGGAAGTTATTGGTTTTTGAGAATAAGGGTTTGGGTCCTGACCTTTCCCTTCTCAAAGAGATGGAACCTCAGGTTTCTGGTAGGGAAGGTACAGTTCACACATACTTATCCTTTTGAACAAAGGAGAAGTCTAACTCCCCTACTAGGATCAATTTTATAGTAGCCATCCTGGTGTAAGCCCCTAACCTTCATCCCTTATTCCATTCATTGGAACCTATTTCCAATGTAAAGTGAATAGAGGGAGGGGTTGTCGCCTCTCCCTCTTTTTGGGTCACCTCGACCTTGCCCACCATTGTCGCAACAGTTTACCAACACTCTTGAACTATGAGAACTCTGATTCCTATTCAAACCAGGATATGTAGGAAGCCTTCATCATGGCTCGAGCTCATTGGATATCCTATTTAGGAATCCAACCTTAATTCCCTCAATCTGGGAATCCTCCTTAGGAATAAGCCCCAAATTAAACTCCCAAATAATTAAGGCATCATTTTTAAGAAGTAATCCCAAACTCATTTCTATCAAAGGACTATACTCTCTTGTGAGACTCATCAAACTATGTGGGATTTGATTCCCATCCACATGGGATACATAAGAGGCCTCCTTGAGGTTCAAACCCAACACTTCAAATCAACCCTGTTCTCATTAGGGCCATATTCCCAACATGGTATACTCTTACTTGGAAACCCATATCCTTTCCAAGTTCTTTGGGATTATTCGGCATAAGTACCACACCAAACTTTGACTAAGCACCTTTTTCTTAGATGTCCATACCACATGGCATTAAACTGTACGGCTAGGTCCTTATCACATGAACTTAAAAGGTATGATGTGTCCCATTAAGTGACACCGAACTACGAGGGTTCTGATTCCTTTCACAAGGATATACAGGTATCCCATTTCATGGGTACGATCCCAATATCAAAGTAAACCTTCGTATCTCTAGATGAAAATTGATTCCAGAGTGCCCCACTGAGTGGCTTAAAAACCAATATCATCATAATGATGATTAAAAGAATCTCTAAATAGTATATAAGAGGATACCATTGATGGAGAACCTCAAATACATACGGATATCTCCATTAATGAAGAACCTTGAATACATACTGATGATTCTAAATTTTACACATGTTAATAAGTGATTTTAAATTCCAAGGGAAGCTTATGTTATACTTGGTGAATTAATAAGGATTCATGAAAATATCTTAAATTTATAAATATAGTCTCAGAGTAGGCAATAATTCCCCCCAAAAGGGTGTGATGAGTCCGAACTACCATCCTCTCGACCAATGAACGTTTCTAAGTATCGTAAAGTTCAAACTTAAGGAAATCCTACCTTTGTAAAGTAGGTCCCTTTTAGATAAAGAACTGTTGGAAGTTTCCAGTTCCATGAATAAATCCAATGGAAACCGTCTGGAAGTAGTGATTCTTAAAACTAGAACACAAATTTCAAGGAACTATGAAACAGATGCATTGTGGGCTTATATGACAATATATAAGGCACCCATCAGTATGTCCCCATTTTGGATAATTTTTTGGAAATATTTTCATATCCCCATGTAAGATGAGCATTGGGATTATTGGGCTATAAAGAAATGCAACATAGACTTGGACCAAGATAGAATTCAAAGGAAGATACAAATTCAAGATCTTGAAGAGATTTGATTATCATCATATGAGAACTCAAGGATCTATAAGAAAAGATCAAAAGAATCTCATGATAGAATGATCCAACAAAGAGAGTTTTGTGTAGGAGAGAAAGTTCTACTCTATAGTTCATGACTAAAGCTAATGCCTGGTAAGTTTCATTCCAGATGGTTAGGCTCTTATATTGTGTATAATTATTTTCCTTATGGTGTAGTGGAGATCAAACAAGAGGAAAATGTATGGATATTTACAGTCAATGGGAAACATTTGAAGTAATACATTGGGGGACTTCCTACCGATGCAGTTGATTTCATCACACTACATGACACCATCATCACTTGAGAATATTAGGTTGTTCCTAACCCTTTCACTTTTATGTAAGTTACCCTATTTAAAATTATAAATTTCATATTCACATGTCATATCATAGGTTCACATTGAAGACAATTCAATATTTTAAGTATGGGGGATGGGATAACATTTTGGGGGTAGATATTTAGGATTTTCATTTGTGTGTTTTGAGTGTTTTCTATTAAGTTTTATGTTAATTTAAAAAAAACATATCATGTAACATGCTCATTAGATATGGAATATATAGAAAATGCATGTTTTCAAAATTCATTGGTTCCATGATAATAATGAGCAAGATTTCATCATCAAAGGTTGATTTTTATAAAAATTAAAGCCATCTATATATTATTGGTTGTGTCATAATAAAACCTTTTAGATGTTGACATCGTTATTTGGGTTTTTTATTCATGGTAAATTATGTCATTGATTTCTACACACATATTTTCACACAATAATGACTTGTGTGTTTCTCTTACCCAATTGAATGTATATTCATGGTAAGTAATTCTTTTCAGCTTATAACATGGTCTTTCCATACGTTCATTTCTCTTTTGATCATTTACATCACTATACCATATTGACCTATGCATGTGCACCTAATATCTGACTGTTGTATGCCCTAAAAGAAATCAGAAAAAACAATTAATAAAGAGGGAAGTGAAGAAATGTACAATATTTGGGGATATTTAGGTCGGAAGCTCGTGGTTTGACTTCTAGGAATGCTTAAATGAGTGTGTTTTGGAATTTGATTACAAAGGATGTTGAACATGTTTGGTGAAATATAATCAGGTAATAATTTTTTTATTAACCTGAATATACTGGATAAAGGGTGGAGAGACAAGGTTGAAATGATTGGCACAAACATGTGGGGAATTAATGGCATGGTAGATCCATGACTTGTTTTCACTCTGATTAGTGTTATTAATCTCACTAGATTTTGTTTTCAAATAATTTATGAGAAAATGAATTTTAAATTTATTGATATTGACTCTTTATTTTATTCTTACTTTTCCTATTTTTTCACTATGGATTGAGGAATATGAACATGCATATCTTACCATAATTTTTTTTGGAATACATGATATGTGACCTTTCTAAGGAGTGAAAAAGGTTAAGTGTAGGGGAGTTGATAAAACACAATTTTATTGAGTATTTTATTGATAATAAATGATATAACTTTCTCAAATTGTGTTAAATATGTTTATTTATAAAATATTTGGGATTAGATCATTTATTTGAAAATTTGATGAAAATTTTAGTTACCCTTTAAAGTTCACTGTGGCAATTCAGACATAAATATTTTAATTTGAATTATTTGAACTTAATTTTTTTAGAAGTGTTACTCATTGAATTGGATATAATTTTTATTCAGGACTATGAAGCTAAATCATGCATTTGGTTGGAGTAAAAGGTCCATGAAGTCAAAGATGGGTTGGACCTGCCAGATTGGACACCACTTTAGTATTTGGGCCATAAATTCTTGATCCATGCATGTATTGGGACCAAATTTAGAGATGATATCTAGAAACCAAATTTGAACAACTAATCCTCCTATAAGGATAGATAATTCACGCTTTTTGGAGGTTAATAAGGTGTTGCAGGTTGGCTTAAAATATTTGGCCTAATTTCCCCATTCACACTTGAAACCACTTATAACCTAGCCCCCCCTTCACTCTATAAATATGTATTTTTCTCATTTTGATGGTTTAGGACGTGAATTGGGAGATTTAAGGCATAGGATAATTGGTTTCATTCCATTTATATAGGAATTTAAAGAGGGATATCACTTGAAACTTGGATCCCTTCATCAAAGCCTTCTTATTCTTCTTTACTTTGTAATATTGTTGTGCTTTGAATAAACTATCTTCCATTTCTTATATTATTTTCAATTTTATTATTCTATCAATCTTACTCTTTGGTATTGAAATCAATAGTAGAAATGTGATTGGGTTATACCCTTTCAAGACCTTTTCAAATGCAAAATGTTTCTACGATGACTACACCGCCCATGGAAGAGTAGTTCCTTTTAGTAATTGATATACCTATTACCTTATTCATTAATTTATTTTGAATCAACGATATAATTTTATTAACTTAATATGATCCATTAATTGAGTTTTTAATTTAAATTAAACTAAGAAAGCAATTTAATAATAAACATAAAACATGTGAGGCTGAGAATTATGTGAATTGTGAGAGAGTGATCTTAATCGGTAATACAAGACCACACATGATCAATTTGTAGAGTTAAAATATAATCTCTAAACTCAATTAATCCTTATTTATATAGTGTATATGTGCCCTAATTTATCACTTACCATAATCTAGCCTTAGAACACCAATCAAAGAAGGGTGATGCGATTGTATGTTCCAAAGCTAGCCTAGGGTTTACTTAATTTCATCTTGGTGGTTAAGTTAATTATCATAGGGTTCAGGGGTTAAAAAATCACGGGATCATAATTAAGTGGATATTAAAATTAAATTATAATTATTAATGAGTAAATTAATAAGTAGATTTAGATCTATTATGCCTTTTAAAAATATTTTCTAAAAAACATCTTCTCATTGTGTTTTATTAATAAAATTTCATTTCAAAAAAAAAACAAAAAAAATTAAAATCTTCTTCCAGTATACTTATTTTTATTTTATAAAATATAAACAACCCCACCCATCCTTTTAAATATCATGTTTATTTTATTTTTAAAATACCTTTGATATGTTGTTTTAAATTACTTCATCCTTTGCGAGATGACCTTGGTCAGCCACTCTGCTACATCTAAATAACCTAAATTCAAACATCATTTGAGAGAGCCCATGATAGAACCTTTCAATTGGCTCTATGTTATTGGAGTTGGAGTTTCTACAGTTGGTATCAGAGGAATTTTAGTAGAAACCTTTAGAACTATATTTTAAAATAAACATAACTAACACGATAATTATGATAATACCTTATAATATTTAAAAAAATTATCATTAGAGTGATTTTTATTTTATGGATCAATATTCATGAAGTTTATGATATAAATTAGTGTGTTCCATTATTCAGTGATAGTACCTAATAGAATAAAGTGAATCAACACCCATAGACAATGTATAAATTACCCTACTAAGTAAAACAATGTAGTTGGTATTGTAACAGAGCAGATAATGGCCATATTAGGGTATCTTACTCAGGTTATGATGAATAACCTTGCCCAAATGGAGTAATCTATTATTCCAAAGTGTGATTCATCTATTTTGGATTGATTTATACAAAAAATCCTCAATATTTTAATGGTACTAATAATCTATTGGTAGTTGAGAAATAGATTAAGTCTCTTTAAAATATATTCCTCACCTTGTAATGTAATGAAAGTGAAAAGGATATTCTGGTAGTGTATTATTTCAAAGGATATTTTGATCAATGGTGGTTATTGATTAAAAAAACTAAAGAGTATGAAGAAACATAAATAAAAAAATAGATAAGTTTTGAGGTGATATTCTTTGAGAAATACTTTCCCTAAGAAAAATAAGTTGAAATGGAGAGGAAGTTCCTTAATTTAAAGCAGAAAAAATAAGAAATTATGGTAGAGTATGAGGTTAACTTTACAAGATTATCCAGGAATTCTTCGGACAATATATGTAATCCAGAAAGCAAGACTGACTATTTCTTTGATGGTCTTAAGACGAGTCTCTGAAGGGAACTAGTTTCTTAAACGTTTTCATCATATGATGATATAGTATAAAGTTCCATTAATACAGAGAAGGAATTTTCTATATCCTATATCTTCAAGGGAAATCAAGAGAAGAAGAGTTTTGCTGAGCACCAAGAAAAAGGGAACATATTGAAAAAAGAATAAATAAACACAAAAAATTCCATCATGTAAGAACTGTGGAAAGAAAAATCCTGAGAAAATATTAAAGGGAATGAGAGTTTGTTATAAGTGTGGAGATAAGGGACATTTGGATAATGACTGTAAGGAAAATAAAGAAACCACTTCTATCTAGTGATTAAATTATAAAAAGATGGGGTGTTATTCAAACTAGTTCTATAATAATCAAGGGAACTTACCAAAAAATAATCCAAGGGGGATAGACAAGCATATAGAATTACTATAGCCAAATTAGATGTTTTTAGTAATGTGGTGAAGGTTACAATTATAATCCACTCTAGAAGTGATTTTTTATTTGATTCAGGTTCCAACCACTCTTTTATATCTACATAATTTTATAAGAGTATCATATCACCACCTCAACGATTAGATGTTGAGTTGGCAGTGAACACCCCCAATGGTAGAATGATTGCATCTCAAGTATATAGATCCACTTTGATAAATGTTTGTGTGAATGTACTTTCTAAAAATATATTTATTCTTACTATAGTTGAATTTTATGTAATATTGTGAATGTATTGGATCTCTCAGTATATATCCCATATCAACTGTAGAGGAAGACAAGTTACATTTTATATTCCGAATCAAACCATGATAATATATCAATGCGAGGATTAACCTAAATTCCCAGTGGAAATTACTTCCATCATATGGATTTTACTACCTATTCACAAGGGATATTTATCTCAGATAGTTAGGGAGAAACTCAACATTGAATATGTGCCTATTGTATAAGATTTTGTTTATGTATTTCTATAATATTTTCCCAGTCTTACACTGAATTGTAAAGTTTAGTTTTTAATAGAACTAATACTTATAGCTACACCTATTTGAAATAATATATATAGAATAGAAATGATTGACTTTTAGGAATTGAAGAAGCAACTCCATGAGAATCTTGATAAGGGATTCATTCACCCCAGTGTATAAATATGGGGTGCACCTGTTCTTTTTGTTAAAAAGAAAGACGAATCAATACATATTTACATAGATTATCGAGAACTTAACAAAATCAATATTAAGAACAAGTATCATCTACACTGTATCAATGATATGTTTGATTAATTACAAGGAGATAAATATTTTTCCAATATTGATATTTAATCTGGATATTATCAGCTAAGGTTTAAGAAGGAGGATATACACAAGACAACCTTTCATATGAGGTATGGTCATTATGAATTTATACTAATTCCATTTGGACTTACCAATGATCCTGCTATATTTATAGATTTAATAAATAGAGTCTTTAGAGATAACCTTGATCATTTTTTGTTATTCATTATAAAAAAATTACTATATATTTAAAGATCAAGGAAGAGCCTGTAGAACATTTGAGAATCATGTTTAATACCATGAGGAAGGAGGTGCTATATGCTAAATTCCCTAAGTGTGATTTTTATCTATAAAAAATATCATTCTTAGGTCATATAATTTTAAGAGATTATATATTAGTGGATCCTTCAAAGTTGGAAGTTATTTAGAAATGTCCTTGACCAACCATGGTTACCGAGATCCATAGTTTTCTTGGGTTGGCTGGATACTAATAATGATTTGTGAGATATTTTCACAACCATATAATCCACTTAAAAAGTTGAATCAAAATGGGGATAAGTTCTTATGGATAGATGAATGTGAGGATAGATTCAAATAATTTAAGAGAAGGTTGGTCAGTGTGCATGTACTTACACTACCCTATGATAGATAATGGTTTGTGATCTATAGTGATGAATTAAAGAAGGGTCTAGGATTCATCCTCATGTAGAATTATATGGTGATAGATTTTTCCTCCAACCAATTGAAAATTCATAAGCATAATTACCTGACTCGTGATTTAGAGTTAGCAATGGTAATATTTTCATTAAAGATATAGAGACATTATCTGTATAATAAAAGGTGTGATATATATACTAATCATAAAATCTTGAAGTATATATTTACATAGAAAAATTTGAATATGTATTAGAGAATATGGTTGAAGTTGATCAAAGATTATGAATACTCAATACATTACCACCATGGGAAGGTGAAAATTGTGGATAATGATCCGAGTCAGAAAGATCATGCTATTTTTCCATGATGAGGATTGAAAGAGATCCAATATTTATGTATTTACAGAATTTAGATCCTGAAATCTTGGGGAAAAGGGATAGATATTATCTTTCTCAGATGAATGTTCAATCTTCCATCCAAGGTAGGATTATGAAGGTTCCAAAGGAAGATGTGGAATTATAGAATAATGTGAGGAATGTTCCCGAGTTTAACTATGATCATTCTAGAATGATAAGGTTCGGGAATCGAGTATGTGTCCCATTAATACTAGAGTTGAAGAAGGAGCTATTAAATGAGATTCACAGTTCATCATTATTTATTCATCTTATAAGTAAAAAGATATATAGATATATGAAATAATATTTCTAGTGGGATAACATGAAAAATGATATTGCCGAGTATGTATCCTGATGCTTGGTGTGTCATAAAGTTAAGGCTTAGAGACAAAAATCTAAGTGGATTTTACAACCATTACCCATAACATAATGTAAATAGTGAAACATTATCATGTATTTCATCATTAGGATCCCAAAAACATTTAAAGGGAGAAGTTATATTTGAATTTTAGTCAATATAATTATTAAATCAGAAAAATTTATCATTATTAAAGAACATTTCTCTCTTGATCAACTTACTCGGTTATACATTAAGAAATTTGTAAGATTTCATGGAGTAATACTCTCAATCATATCTGATCAAGATATGAGGTTTATCTCAATGTTATAGAGAATGATTCAGTAGGATCTGGATATAGAGTTGAGTTTCAATACTACTTACCATCCTCAAACAGATGGTTATTCTGAGAGGACCATTAAAACTTCAGAATTTTTTTTGAGAACTTTCTCTATGGATTTTAAAGGTGGTTGGGATCAGCATACTCCTTTGGTGGAATTTTATTACAACAATATCTTTAACTTGATAATTAAGATGGATCATTACGAATACCTCTATGTAAGGAAGTGAAAAAATCAAATGTATTGGGATAAAGTTGGAGAAAGAAAGCCACTGGGACCTAATCTAGCCAAGGAAATGAAACTAAAGTTTAAATCTATTAAACAACACATAAGGGTAGCTCAAAGTTGAAAAAAAGTTTTGTTGATAATCATTAGAAAGATTTAGAGTTTGAATTTAGTTAAAAGGTATTCCTATAAATAAATCCTTATAATATGGTATGTGATTTGGAAATAAAGGAAATTTGAGCCTTAGATATATCGGTCCCTTCAAAATTCTTGATCGTATTGGGACTGTAGCTTATCAGTTGGAACTTCCATATAATCTCTCACAAGTTCATGATGTGTTCTATAAATGTCCTCCCAAGGAAATACATAATTAATACTTCACATGTACTAAAATCATAGATCATACAAATGGAGAAAGATATCTCTTATGAGGAACAACCGATGGAAATTCTGGATTGTAGAGAGAAAGTGCTATGAAACAAGACCACTCATCTTGTCAAAGTTTTTTAGAAAAATCATAAAATTGATGAAGCTACATGGGAACCTAAGGATGCAATGAGGGAAAAATATCCTCAGTTTTTTATATCAGAATTATGGAATTTCAAGGTATAAATTCTTATAAGGGGATAAAATGTAACAACCCGATATTTTATTATACATTTCTATTTAAATAAATTTCTTTGATAGCTTTCTTTGCATGAAACGAGTTAAAAAAACAATAAAAACTATTAAAGTGTTATTATGTTATAATTATATAATTTTTTAATTCATCATGTCAATATCATCTTAGGTTGAAATTTTGGGATTTTTCTTATAAGATTAATTTTTGGGTGAATAGTGAAAAAATATCATTTTTTGTAAAATCATCACTTATTTTAATTGAAAAATCCACATAATGATTGGAATTCAATCCTAAATTAACATAATAATCATTTATTTAGAAATAATATAATTAATTACATTTTAATCATTATTATACCTTGTTTTAGTATAAGTTTATTTTTGGACTTAAAAAAGCATTTTTCAAAAAACCTTTTTTCATGGCATTTTTCAGGTTTATTTTTTAAATTAATTTCTTTTACTTTTATAAATTTAATTTGATAAAATGGATTCCATATTTGGAATCTGTAGGTTCAATTTTTTTTAAATATTTCCCTTTTATTTTTGGCCAATATGAATAATAACAATTGTAAAATTTATCACCTTAGTAAAGGTTAAATCAGATAATTAGGGTTAAAAACTAATGTGACAAGGCTTTAAAATTTCTTTAACTATTGAATTTATCATATTATATGAATTTCGTTCTTCCATTTCCATTAAATTCTAAAAAATATGGACACTTTGTGCCATTTTCCTTTGATATTTATATTTATATTACTTTAAGAAAAGAATAAAAACAAAATATCAGACTCTTGACTTTAATAGCTCCAATATTTTTCAATAAGGATAAAGTAGTTATTTTTAATTTTAAATGTTCAATTTAAAGATAAATTAATTATTTTTTTCATTTATTTTTTTAAATTTTTAGTGATTGAATAATTACCTTAAATGATTACGCAATGCTGATATAATATTTATTCAATTAATAGAAAAATGAAATAAATTATTTTAAAAATATTAAAAGTAATATAAATTCGGTGAATTATAGTATTAAAAGAATTTTATAGATACATATAAAATTATAAGGATATATAAAAGGATTATATTCTAATTCCATATTTTTCTTGATGCATTTAAATTCAAAATAAATGAATAGTGTGAAAAATTACAATAATGATATTTTATAATAAAATATATTTTATAAAATGATTTAAAATTAATTAAAATACTATCATTGGAAAAGTGAATGAGATATGGTTTAAAATTTAATTTTTTTTCCATTAATGGGTCATCTGTCCTTTTATGGTAACATTATTGGCCTTAAAGGTATAAAACTTTAATCTTTTGGTAATTTACAAAAGAGTTAATTGGGGGTGTAAAGACCCGAAAATTTCAAGGAAATTTTTTTGTTAATTTATTTGTAATTTAACGAGTCTGTAGCTTTTGACGGAACTCAATTCCGAGGCTCAGTGTGCCTGAAATCAATTTCCTAAGTTTAGCTCGGGTATGTTCAGTGAACGAACGAGTGGGGTTTTCTATCTTTTGAACCGGTGCTCAGAATTAAAATCCGAGGGCACCGATGAACTCGCAACGCCGATAATTGCTTAAGGGGACCTTTACCATAGTTTCATTTTAAGCGGGTTGAGAATTATTATTTGGGGAAATAGTTTTAAATAAATAAAATTGTTGAAAAATTTTATTTTTTAACCTTGGAAGTTAAACCCTTCCATAGGAAGGTGTTTGTGGAGCCCACAACCACCCAACGTCCCATGTGTAGTTATATGAGAGGTGGGGCCCACACGAGCCCCAGCCTATCATCTCCCTTAACCCTCTTTAAACTCCCCAAATAACTCCCTTAAACCCCCCTCATTAAACACATTTGTTTAATGTTGACAACTCTCCCAACATTTATGAGTTCTTCCACCTCCTCTCCCTCTCTTTAATTATTGCCAACACATTTAATTAATGAGGTGGTCTGAACGTTTGTATTTGAAATGGCTTTTGATAAATAAAATAATAAGGTAGCTTATTATTTTATTTTGGGGGAATGCTTTTGTTGTGTGGGAGCTCTTGGGTTTTTGGGAAGAACATCAAGCCTCAGACGAAGAACGGAGACTTCTTCGATGAAGAACGACAACGTGCCTTATTTTATTTTCCCCGCGACAAGAGGGAAGATTCCATATCTTCGGGTACACTCTGACGACGATGGAATCGACACCGTCATCCACGATGCTCGGCTACTGCAGATCTTTATCGAGGTAGAGGAATCAAGTTCAATTTTAATGGATTAAAATTGTGCTTCTTTTATCGTTGACCATCTTGCTTGTCCAACCTTTTGCTATCGCTTAACGTGGAGGGAACAGGCCCAAAAAATACGGCCCGAAGACCCTCCGTTTGATCTTGTTTTTTTATGGAATTGGAGATTAGAGGCAGAACATGGAAGAGGCCAGCGACGTAAGGACCGCCGTCGCACACGCTAAGAAAAGCCACGGCCAAGCAAGCCGCGGCGGAGGAAGCACGACACCGTCGCACCATGCCGGGGATGCGGAACCGCGATCATAGTAGGCCGTAGTGGAGGAAGTCGACGCTGTTTCACCGGCCATGCAGTGGGAACCGCGGCCCGCTTTGCGGGCCGCTTCGGCGGTAGAACCAGCCGGCCTATCGGCCGGCCGGGAGAAGGGGAGCCATGACGCCAGGAGGGTGCCGCGCTGGAGAACTGGTTGGCCCGTCGGACGATTGGGCGGAGCCTAACCGCGGCGCCAGGAGGGCACCGCGCTGAAGAAAACCATGGCCCGCCGTGTGGGGCGCGTGCGCCAGAATGCGGGCCGACCTAGCCGACCGGTTTGGAAGGGCGGCGCTGCCGGTTCGGGCAGCCGGGGGCCGTGTCCCCGCCTTGGACCACTCGGCCGGCTGGCCAAGCCAGCCAGGCCGCGCGCCCGGCTGGGCCACCCCCCTCGGGCCAGGCCGTGCGGCTCACCGGGCCGGTTCGACTCCCTTTTCCTGGTCATATCCTCCAAAACCGAGACGACTCGACCCGTCAGCCCATCGGGCCTAACAGACCGGGCCCTTTTTCAGTTAAACGTGAATTTCGTAAAGACCACACGTCCGATCGATGCGCTGTCTACGGTAATAGGAACCTTGCGACGAGGCAGTCCTTTTATGATACCCTAAGTGAGTTTTTGACGACTTCAGAAAAATGGCCGGGTTGGTTCGAACACGAAACCAACCGGGCCCTCGGAGCGGAAACGATTATAACTTGAGGACCGGACGTCCGATTGACGTACCATAGACTATGTTGGATTCCTCTTGATGAGACGGTTCTTTTGGCATACTTCACCTGAGGTTTGGACGCATTTGGAGTATGACCAGGTTGGATAGTACCTGAAATCCAACTGGGCCCCTAGAACGGAAATGCTAATAACTCACAGACCGGGTGTCCGATTGACGTGTCGTCTATTGCGTTGAGACCCCTATGACGAGGTGGTCCTTTGAGATACTTCTTTGTGGAAGTTCATGACACTTGGAGTGTAGACCAATAGCTCGTGGATTGGATCCTCCTGGAGACGAGCATATGGAGTACGGTGACCTTGTAGCTGGCTGAGACCTGATGACTGCTTGTGTAAAGACCCGTAAATTTCAAGGAATTTTTTTTATTAAATTCTTTGGGATTTTACGAGTACGAAATTTTTGACGGAACCTAATTCCGAGGCCTGGTCTTCCCGGAATAATTTTCCGAAGTTTAGCTCGGGAACGTTCAGTGAATGAACGAGTGGGTTTTCCTATCTTTTGAACCGGTGCTCGAAATTGAAATCCGAGGGCACCGATGAACTCATAACACCGATATTTTCTTAAGAGGACTTTTACCGTAGATGCGTTTTCACGGGAGAAGAAGTTAAATTTTGGGGTTTAAATAAGAAGTAAATAAAATTGTGTACAATTTTATTTTATTATCCTTGGAAGTTAAACTCTCCCATGGGAAGTTGTTGGTGGGGCCCACAACCACCCAACTTCCCATGTGTGGTTATGTGGGAGTTTGGGCCCACACGAGCCCCACCCTTTTCACATTTCATAACCCCTTAACCCCCTTTGAACTCCCATGTTAATTACATGGCAACTCCCCTTTAATTTTGTATCCTTTAAATGTGTAACTCTTCCTCTCCCCTATCTCCCTCTTAAAAACTTGCCAACCTATCACTTAATTAATTAGACAACTCATGGTTTAATTAATTAAGTGAATTAGGATTTGAATTTTGTAATTTTGAATGCATGGTAAATAAAAATAAAATAAGGAGAAGCCTTATTTTATTTTGGTTAGAATTGTTGTGTGAGGGGGAATTGGGAGAACACTAGTGTTTTTGAATAATTTCATCCTCAACGAAGGACAGTTCTTCTCTGACGAAGAACATCGACCCTTCATCGTAGAACAACTCGGCGACCAAGGTTCTCATCCTCTTCTTCCTCCACGACAAGAGAGGAGACACCGACGTGGAGAATTCTCTAATGACGACATACCTTAATTATCTCTCCTTCGTGACAAGTGAGGGAACGTCGTTCTTCCTCGGGTGCACACCGACGATGACAGAAACGACACCATCTTCCGTGACGCCCGGCGAATGACATCAATTATCGAGGTAGGGGTTTAATCTTGAAAGTGGATGTTTACATACCTTGTTCTTGCTGGAAATCATTGTTGAATATGGCCAATTGCTATTATTTTACGCAGAGGGTGCGGGCCGAACGAACACGGCCCGACAACCCTCCGTTGTTCTCGTTTATTATTTTAGAATTAACAATTGATGGCGGAGGAAGCACGATGCCGTCGTGCCATGCCGGGAACGAGGCGAAGGGAACTGGCGCTGTCGCGCCGGTTGTGCGGAAAGAACTGCGGCCCGCTACACGGGCCGCTTCGGCGGAAGAAACGGCCGGCCCGTCGGCCGACCAGGCGAAGAGGAGCTGCGTCGCCAGGAGGGCGCCACGCTAGAGGACAGGTCGGCCCGTCGGCCGGCCGGGCGGAGCCGAACCACGGCGCCAGGAGGGCGCCGCGCCAAAGAAGCCGCGGCCCGCTGTACGGGCCGCGTGCGCCAGAGGGCCGACCGGTTTGGGAAAGGATGGTGCCGCCTGGTGCCGCTGGTGCAGAAGACCGGGGGGACCGCGCCCCCCTGGAGCCCGCTCGGCCAGACGGCCGAGCCAGCTGGGCCGCGCCGGGCCGGGCCGAGGCGCGCCAGGTTGGGCCTCGCCTCTTCGGGCCGGGCTGGGCCACACAACTTTGGGCCGGGCCGCGCCCCTTTGGGCCAAGTTATGTAATTATTCGGACCGGTCTGACAACCCTGCTGGGTCAGACCCGTCAAACTGGGTCAACCCGACCCATCGGCCCACTGGGCTAAACGGGCCGGGCCCGTTATTCACTTAAACTTGAATAAATTAAGGACCACGCGTCCGATCGACGCGCCGTCTGTGGAACTGGGACTCTTTCAATGAGACGGTCCTTTTGTGATACTCTATGTGAGTTTCAGATGAACTTGGATATCAGCCGGGTTAGAAATGAGTGTATTTCTAATCGGGCCCCTAGAACGGAAAAATCAATATCTCTCACACCGGGCGTCCAATTGACACACCGTCAGTTGCGTAGAGTTCCTATTGAAGAGACGGAACTTTGGGATACATCAAATCTGTAATTTGTGACATTTGATGTATCGACCCCCTTGGCTCGTGGAGTGGACCCTCCCAGAATCGAGCGTGCTGTGTGCAAGAACCCTAGATCTGGCTGCGACTGCGACGACTATGATGACTGTACTTGGATCCTATGTGGGTTCGGCAATGAGGACGACTGTACTTGGATCCTCCGTGGGTTCGGTAGTGATGACGACTGTACTTGGATCCCACGTGGGTTCGACAACGATGGTTACTGTGCTTGGATCCTACATGGGTTCAGCAGCGACGACTTCTATACTTGGATCCTACATGGGTTCGGCAGGGGAGATGATTCAGAGGCTACATCTATCATCTCCACCCCTCTTCGTGAGTAGTATACCTGTGTGAGCTGATTCTTGACTTTCAATCAATATCATCGATATGATTGACTTGCTTTCCTATGTGGATTGGGTTGTGATTTCCTGTGTGGACTGGGTTGTACTTGGGCTCGTGAGTTGGAGCCGAACTGGAATTGATGACTTAGGTATATGTATGGGAATATACCTAAGTAGAGTTGGTTGATACTTCGTGTTTTTATCCTTCCTTTGTGGTTTATCCTTTGTGGATTCTAGGAGACCTTCGGGGGTCTCGGGGTCCCTACTGATTATTGTATACTCAGCCCTACATGGGCTATGCTCGCACTACGTGGTATTGGTTGCAAACGAAGGACATCAATGATCGTGGTTGAGGCTTGAGGAGAGGGACGGTATCCGGAGGTGGACTATCAGGCGGGATATACACAGAGCGGACGACCAAACCCGAGGAGCTGAGGAGATCATCTGTACCCACCCTTCAGGTGGGATAGCCGGAGGATGACTCGGTGGTTACTGATTTACTTTACTGCTACTATACTTTCTTTTCAGTTGTACTGTACTTTCAGTTGGGTTTGTATTCTGCCCCATTTACTTTTCAACACTTACTTTTTTACTCAGTTTACTTAGTGTTTACTTCAGCTTGCATTCTCTATTGTGTTGTTTACTTATATAAAGGCAATGCCTTACCTTTTATCAGGATTTACGCCCTTGGTGCTAGTCGCCAGCCCCTGACCTATGGAAGGAAGGCTTGGGGTAGTCACGACACGGGCCCCGAGGACGGGTCGTGACAAATTGGTATCAGAGGAGTCGGTTCTACCACAGAACTTAGGACTCTGATAATTTCTTTCTGTGAAGAAATAGTGTTAAGCATATTGAGTGTGGTTATCAGTCCAGGGAGTCCAATATTGGTGCGGCGGCCAACGTATCCATACACCAGGACCCTGCCTTTGGATTTCAGACTCAGTTCTTGAAAACACTGATTGCATGTGTGTTTCAAAAGTTTTCTTTGTGATTAATTTGTGTCAGCTCACCAGGTATATTGTATTAACCATGATGCACCTGTTTCTTTTCAGGATGGCCCCACAATGGCAGCCAGCTAGGGTTTCGAGCTTTGTGCGAGATGGCATCCCACCGAGCGACAAGGCCTCGATGTAGGCCCCCATTACAGCTGAGGCACCAGCGGTACCTCTACCCACTGGGCCACCGATACCACTAGCCCCAGCAATGGAGAGTGCACGTCGCCTGGGTGTGCTGCACGAGTTTTAGCGACAGAGGCTGCCCAGGTTCCGCGGAGAGACGGACCCTCAGGCAGCCGAGGATTGGCTGGAGGCTGTTGTCCGAGTCTTCAGATTAGTAGGGACAATAGTTGACCTCATGTTGATCCTTACGGCGAGTCTCCTGCACGCAACAGTAGGTAGATGGTGGAGCTTGATGCTCCAGGTGCATGAAGAGGCATATCTACTATGGACGGACTTTGAGAGTCTCTTCCGCTCAGAGTTCGTTCTAGCCACCCTCCGTGCAGTGCGCATACAAGAGTTACTATAGCTGTGGCAGGGCAGCATGATAGTAGCCCAGTACTCGGCGTGGTTTACTGACCTCTTGTGCTACTCCACGGACATGGTAAGGGACCCATTATTCCGGGCCCGGACCTTTGAGCAGGGACTGAGGCATGAGATCAGAGCTTCGATGATCTCCCTCAACATTCCGACGTAGGCAGGAGTACTGGAGCGAGCCCTACTTGTGGAGAGATTCCTTGCTGAACCTACGCCAGCAGTAAGACCTACTACAGGACGACACGTAGCAGAGTCTTCTGTAGACGGCAGTAGAAAGATGTTGCAAAGGTCTAAGCAGACTAGGCCATCAGGTGGAAAACCTCAGGATACTAGTTCGGAGGTGCGGGACAGATTCAATAGAGCCAGTCATACGAGAGGCAGGCAGTGCTACGCATGCGGAGGGCATGGCCACATGGCTCGTGACTGCCCGACCCGCCATGCAGAGGAGCAACATACGGTTGAGGGACCACCCAGGAAGAGGCAGAGGTTCGACCGCAGTGGTCCGCAGGGAGAAAGAGGATGAGGCAGAGGAGCTGGCCGAGAAACGGGTGGTGGATGACGCTTTGAGGCTCTACCACCACCACCACCACCACCAGGAGGTCCACCCCAACTACAGGGAGCTGGCAGACAGAGGCAGGCTCAGCTTCTGGCAGTGGAGGCTTACTACCACGGTGCACCTGAGATGATTTGAGGTACTATCTGTGTCTACTCTACCCTTACTTCAGTTCTTATAGACACAGTAGTGAGTCATTCTTTTATTTCCACTGACCTTGTTCGGAGCTCGGAGATTCCGACGGAACTGTTGGCTCGATCCTTACGGCTAGAGACTCATACGGGAGCATAATCGATGATTAAAAGCTGGTGTCGGCAGTGTGAGCTTACTCTAGGAGGTGAGAGCTTTGGCTGGGATCTTCTTGTAGCGGTGTTGAGGCCTTACGATGTCATCTTGCGCATGGATTGGTTATCTACAATCCATGCTCAGATCGACTGTATTAGGCGCAAAGTGCGGTGTGTCCGCACAGATGGGAGCAGGTTCACGTTCACTGGCGATAAGGGAGCCTTTTCAGTGTAGGATGGACTTACGCAGAGGAGAGGGCAGCCGATCACACATCAGTTGGCTAGTCTCATCCTCAGAGCGGTTGATGTACGAAGTCCGAGTTTTTCTGTTGTGGTGGATCAGTATGCAGACATTTTTCCTGACGAAGTTCCAGGACTACCTCCTCACAGAGAGGTAGATTTCTACATTGACCTGTACCCTGGGACATCCCCGATATCTACTCCAGCATATCAGATGTCTCCCGCTGAGCTTCGTGAGCTACGGGTACAGCTGGAGGACTTGCAAGACAAGGGATTCATCTGACCCAGTGTTTCACCCTGGGATTCTCCGATTTTATTCACCAAGAAGGCGGATGGGAGCTTACGACTATGTGTTGACTACCATCACCTGAATCAGGTGACTGTAAAGAATAAGTATCCACTCTCAAGGATTGACGAACTCTTTGATTATCTCAAGAAAGCACGATGGTTCTCGAAGATAGACCTCAGGTCAGGCTATCATCAGCTCAGAGTTCAAGATGAGGATGTGCAGAAGACGGCCTTCAAGTGTTGGTATGGCCACTATGAGTTCTTGGTTATGCCTTTTGGCATAACCAATGCCCCAACAGTGTTCATGAGTCTCATGAACAGGATATTCCAGACTTACCTTGATCGATTTGTTGTAGTCTTCATCTACGACATACTGATTTACTCGACTACTAAGGAGGAGCACGCCTACCACTTACGGGTTGTACTGGACACACTCCGAGACCACCAGCTTTATGGAAAGCTCTCGAAGATTCAGTTCTGGATTCGAGAGGTCCACTTCTTTGGGCACGTCATCTCTGAGGCAGGAGTTGCGGTGGATCCTGCAAAGATCGAGGTAGTGCTTGCTTGGGAGCCACCCAGGAGTGTGACAGAGGTGCAGAGTTTCCTAGGTCTGGCTGGGTATTACCAGAGATTTGTGACAGACTTCTCCAGAGTTGCAGCACAAATTTCAGCTTTGAAGAAGAAGGGAAAACCCTTCGTGTGGTCAAATAGATGTCAGCGGAGCTTTCAGGAGCTGAGATAGAGATTGACCAGTGCACCCATCTTGAGGCTACCAGAGGAGGGTGTAGGGTATGTAGTATACTGCGATGCATCAGGGACCAGACTCGGGTGTGTCCTGATGCATGAGAGGGCGGTGATTGCTTATGGTTCGCGACAGTTGAGGCAGCATGAGAAGAACTATGCTACCCATGACCTGGAGTTAGCAGTAGTGGTCTTCGCCTTGAAGACGTGGCGACACTATCTTATGGGCGAACGCTTTACAATTTACTCTGATCACCAGTGTCTCAGGTACATCTTCTCGCAGAAGGACCTAAACCTGAGACATCGGCAATGGCTTGAGTTCCTCCAGGACTATGACTTTGAGATAGTCTATACTCTTGGGAAGGGGAAAGTGGTAGCTGATGCTCTCAACAAGAGATCGGGCATTCAACTAATTGGACAGGTGACGGAGCAACTAGCCGCATTGCAGATATCCTTCGTGGATAGAGATGGAGCAACCTTTCTATAGTCACTCACAATAACTCCTCCACTACTTCAGCGGGTCAGAGAGGCACAACGTGGGGATGTTGACTGTGAGATGCGATGTGCACAAATATCCACAGGACATGCACCTTATGGATTTTTTGTAGGAGGAGAACACGTCATCCTCTTCAGTGGACATACCATGGTACCGGTTTCATTACAGGAGGAGGTGTTGAGGGAGTTTCACACTTCCCCTTTTGCGGTACATCCTGGAGTAGGGAAGATGTACTAGGATCTCAGACGACAGCACTGGTGGCCGGGTATGAAGAAGGTTGTGGTAGAGTTTGTTTCACGATGCCTCACCTGCCAGCAGGTGAAGGTGGAGAACCAGGTACCAGTAGGCTTGGTACAACCCTTAGAGGTCCCGGAGTGGAAGTGGGAAGGGATATCCAAGGATTTCATGACGGGGCTCCCTCGTACTTCCAGAGGACATGACTCCATCTGGATTATTGTCGAATGACTCACCAAGTCGGCCCACTTCCTACCTATCAGAGATCAGGGCTCAGTGGAGAGATTGGGACGCCTCTACGTTCAGGAGATCGTACGACTTCATGGTGTGCCATTATCTATCGTCTCCGATCGAGACACTCTCTTTACTTCTCGGCTTTGGAAGGGGTTGCAGGAGGATTTTGGGATGCAGCTACACCTGAGAACCACCTTTCATCCTCAGACGGATGGCCAGACGGAGAGGACCATTCAAACTCTCGAGGACATGCTCCGTGCATGTGTTCTCAACTTTGGTTGTATCTGGGAGGATCACTTACACTTGGTGGAGTTTGCGTACAACAATAGATACCACTCCACCATTGGGATGGCACCATACGAGGCATTGTACGACCGAACTTGCAGATCACCTATGTGCTGGACTGACCCTGAGGAGTCAGCACTCGTAGGACCATAGATGGTTCAGGCTACGAAAGAGAAGGTGCAGATCATCCAGGAACGGATGAGGACTACACAGAGCATACATAATTCCTATGCTGATAGGAGGGGGAGAACATTGGAGTTTGAGGATGGCGATCATGTTTTCTTACGGGTCTCACCTCGACTGGGATTACGGAGATTTGGCTGGGGCGACAAGTTATCTCCGCGCTTCATCGGACCATTCCAGGTTCTCGGTAGGGTAGGTGAGGTGGCATATCGCTTGGCTCTTCCACCTCATTTGCACCGAGTGCGCGATGTCTTCCACGTATCTTAGCTGAGGAGATACATGCATGACCCGACATATATCATTGATCACGGGGAGCTAGACATAGATAATGGGGCGACATTTGCGGATGTCCTGGTGGAGATCGAGGATCGATAGGAGTGGGTCCTAAGTGGATGGTCGATTCCTCTAGTGCGCATTCGTTGGCAGCACAGAAACCTCCAGGAGAGCACATGGGAGCGAGAGGCTCAGATGCGTGCACATTACCCTCATTTGTTTCCCTAGTTTATGATGTAACTTTACGGGGACATAAATCCCTAAGGTGGGAGTAATGTAAAGACCTATAAATTTTAAGGAATTTTTTTTCTTATATTCTTTGGGATTTTATGAGCACGCAGTTTCTAACGGAACCTGATTCCGAGGCCCGGTGTGCTCGGAATAATTTTCCAAAGTTTAGCTCAGGTACGTTCAGTGAACGAACGAGTGGGTTTTTCTATATTTTGAACCAGTGCTCGGAATTGAAATCCAAGGGCACCAATGAACTCACAGCGCCAGTATTTTCTTAAGAGGACTTTTACCGTAGATGCATTTGTGCGGGAGAAGAAATTAAATTTTGGGGTTTAAATAAGAAGTAAATAAAATTGTGTACAATTTTATTTTATTATCATTGGAAGTTAAACTCTCCCATGATAAGTTGTTGGTGGGGCCCACAACCACCCAACTTCCCATGTGTGGTTATGTGGGAGGTGGGGCCCACATGAGCCCCACCCTTTTCACATTCCATAACCCCTTAACCCCCTTTGAACTCCCATGTTAATTACATGGCAAATCCCCTTTAATTTTGTATCCTTTAAATGTGTACCTCTTCCTCTCCCATCTATCCCTCTTAAAAATTTGCCAACCTGTCACTTAATTAATTAGAAAACTCATGGTTTAATTAATTAAGTGAATTAGGATTTGAATTTTGTAATTTTGAATGCATGTCAAATAAAAATAAAATAAGGAGAAGCCTTATTTTATTTTGGTTAGAATTGCTGTGTGAGTGGGAATTGGGAGAACACTGGTGTTTTTGAATAAATTCATCCTCAATGAAGGATGGTTCTTCTCCGACGAAGAACATCAACCCTTCATCATAGAAAAACTCGGAGACCAAGGTTCTCATCCTCTTCTTCCTCTGCGACAAGAGAGGAGACACCGACGTGGGGAATTAACTAACGACGATGCACCTTAATTATTTCTCCTTCGTGACAAGAGAGGGAATGCCGTTCTTCCTCAGGTGCACACCGATGATGACGGAAACAACGCCATATTCCGCGATGCCCAACGAACGACATTGATTATCAAGGTAGGGGTTTAATCTTGAAAGTGGATGTTTATGTACCCCGTTCTTGTTGGAAATCGTTGTTGAATATGTCCGATTGCAATCATTTTACGCGGAGGGTGTGAGCCGAACGAACACGGGACGAAAACCCTCTGTTGTTCTCGTTTATTATCTTATAATTAACAATTGATGGTGGAGGAAGCACGACGCTATCACGCCATTCCGGGAACGAGGTGAAGGGAACCGGTGCCATCGCGCCGATTGTGCGGAAAGAACCGCAACCCGCTACACGGGCTGCTTCGACGGAAGAACCGGCCGAATCGTCGGCCGACCGGGCGAAGAGGATCCACGGCGCCAGGAGGGCGCCGCACTAGAGGACAGGCCAGCCCGTCGGTCGGCCAGGAAGATCCAGACCGTGGTGCCAGGAGGGCGCCGTTCTAAAGAATCCGCGGCCCACCGTGCGGGCCGCGTGCGCCAGAGGGCCGGCCGGTGTAGCCTGCCGGTTTGGGAAAGGGCGGCGCCGCCTGGCACCGCCGGTGCAGAAGACTGGGGGGACCGCACCCCCCCTTGGAGCCCACTCGGCTTCGGCCGAGCTGGGCCGCGCCGGTCCGGGCCGGGCCGCGCCGGGCTGGGCTGAGCCGTGCCGCGCCCCGTCGGGCCGGGCCGTGCCTCTTCGGGCCAGGCCGCGCCACTTCGGGCCGGGCCGCACCCCTTTGGGCCAAGTTATGTAATTATTAGGACTGGTCTGACACCCCTGATGGGTCGGACCCCTCAAACTGGGTCAACCCGACCCGTCGGCCCACTGGGCTAAACGGGCCGGGCCTGTTATTCACTTAAACGTGAATAACTTAAGGACCGCGCGTCCGATCGATGCGCCGTCTGCGGCGCTGGGACTATTTCAATGAGACGACCCTTTTGAAATACTCTATTTTAGTTTAGGATGAACTTGGATATCAGCCGGGTTAGAAACGAGTGTATTTCTAACCGGGCCCCTGGAATAGAAAAACCAATATCTCTCAGACCGGGCGTCTGATTAATGCGCCGTCAGTTGCGTAGAGTTCCTATTGACGAGACAAAACTTTGGGATACATCAAATCTGGACTTCGTGACAGTTGATGTATCGATACCCTTGGCTCGTGGAGTGGACCCTCCCGGAATCGAGCGTGCTGTGTGTGGGAACCCTAGAGCTAGCTGCGACTATGACGACGATGACAATTGTACTTGGATCCTACGTGGGTTCGGAAGCGAGGACGACTGTACTTGGATCCTCTGTGGGTTTGACAACGATGACGACTGTACTTGGATCCTACGTGGGTTTGATAGCGATGGTTACTGTACTTGGATCCTATGTGGGTTCGGCAGCGATGACTTCTGTACTTGGATCCTACATGGGTTCGGCAGGGGAGATGATTCAGAGGCTACATCTATCATTTCCACCCCTCTTCATGAGTATTATACCTGTGTGAGCTGAGTCTTGACTTTCAATCAATATCATCGATATGATTTACTCGCTTTTCTGTGTGGATAGGGTTGTGCTTTCCTGTGTGGACTGGGTTGTACTTGGGCTCGTGAGTTGGAGCCGAACTGGAATTGATGACTTAGGTATATGTATGGGAATATACCTAAGTAGAGTTGGTTGATACTTTATGTTTGTATCTTTCCCTTGTGGTTTATTCTTTTTGGATTCTGGGAGACCTTCGGGGGTCTCGGGGTCCCTACTGAGTATTGTATACTCACCCCTGCACGGGCTATACCCGCACTACGTGGTGTTGGTTGCAGAAGACGGACAACACTGATCGTGGTTGAGGCTTGAGGAGCGGGATGGTATCCAGAGGTGGACTATTAGGCGGGACGTACACGGAGCGGACGGCTGGACCCGAGGAGCTGAGGAGACCATCTGTACCTACCCTTTAGGTTGGATAGCCAGAGGATGACTTAGTGGTTGCTGATTTACTTTACTACTGCTGTACTTTATTTTCAGTTGTAATGTACTTTCAGTTGGGTTTGTATTCTGGCCCATTTACTTTTTAGAAAATTAATTTTTTACTCATTTTACTTAGTGTTTACTTCATCTTGCATTCTATATTGTGTTGTTTACTTATATAAAGGAAATGCCTTCCCTTTTATCGGGATTTACGCCTTTGGTGCTAGTCGCCAGCCCCTGGCCTATGGAAGGCGAGCTTGGGGTAGTCACAACACGGGCCCCGAGGACAGGTCGTGACAGCTTTTTCGATTCGTATCGGAATGACTTGACTAGCCCAGTGGGGAGCACTACTGTGTTGGGGTAGCAGACCCATGGCGGGGAGCACTACTGTGTTGGGGTGGCAGATCTGCGGTACTCGACAGGAGGAGTACCTATGTAGGCTAGTAGGGGGATCACTACTGTGTTGGTGTGGTAGACCCACGATACTCAACAGTGGAGGAGTACCTCAGCAGTCTAAGGTTAGTGAGTAGCACCTCGGAGTCATGACAGGACTACTGCTCTTGATAGAGGAGGAGTTCTCCAGCAGCTGTGTTTTCGTCATCATGAATAAAAATCCTGGTTTGAGTTGAGTCATTAACCTTTGTGTTTTTCCTCATGGTTGAGATGGGTTACTTGATAACTTGGGTATATGTATGTGCATATACTTAAGTAAGGGTTAACTGTTGATATCCTTATTTGTGGTTATCCTTGTTGGATTTAGTGAGATCTTGAGGGTCTCAGGGTCCCTAATGAGTATCGTTATACTCACCCCTGCACGGGCTATGCCCGCACCTCGTTGTGTTGGATGCAGACGATGGACAACGATGATGGATTCTGAGTGTACGAGGACTGGACGACACCTGAAGGTGGACCTCATGACGAGTCAGTACTCAGAGGTGGATCTCACGAGGAGTCGGTACCCGTAGGAGGTTGACGGATGAGGGCGCTGAGGAGGCTATCCGTACCCACCCTTCAGGTAGGGTCCGTGGTGGATGATCTAGGAGCTGTGCTATCTATACCTACACTTCAGGTAGGATCTGTGGTGGACGATCTAGGAGCTGATTGTCACATTCCAGCTGTTTTTTCTTTTACCTTGTACTTTACAGTTGGTCTTGTATTTCCGGCCCCTTTCCTTTCAACTCTACTTTTGTTTTCAGTTTTACTTAGTGTTTGCTTCCACTTGTACTCTGGTTGAATGTGTTTACGCTTTATTAAGGTAATTCTTTCCCAGTTATAGGGATTTACGCCTTTGGTGCTAGTCGCCATCCTCTGGCCTATGGAAGGCAGGCTTGGGGTAGTCACGGCATGGGCCCCGAGGACGGGTCGTGACGGGGGGGGGGGGGGGGGGGGGGTTAAAACTAAAATATTAGGTGAAAAAATAACCAAAACTTGTCAAAATTCTATTGTATGAGATTATTTCGACTCATATTAATATTATATTTTAATAATATCAATCTTTGATCTATTTATACATGAAACAATAATTTATATTAATTTAATATTTTAAGAAATTCAAAGAATTCCCCTCCCTTCACTTATAAAATGACACCCCTTATCTATTTTCTTTACATCCATTTGAGCTATCTAGATAAAAAAACAAAACCATTTACATTTTCTATATCCTTATACAAGTTTTTAAGGTTTTTTTCTTCCCAAAATACCAACCCTAGGTACCTTAAGGGGAGATCTAAAGGAAGTCTACCAGAGAAGAGGTAATCATCTTTACTGATCATTTCATGTTTATTTCTCCTTTTAATTCCTCTTAATGGGTTGTACCCATATTAAAATAATAAATCCAATATCATAAATATACTGAGATGTTAGTCTTATTTTGGGACAACCATATTTTATCTCTTTTCCATCCTAAAAAAATAAAAAATATCACTCGTGCGTACGTACAACTTACCATCTCCACGCAGCGGTGTAATTTGTTTTTAATCACCACTTTTATTGGATAAAAATGGAAGAAATTAATCTATATGATACTTATGGAATAAATATTTTTATGAAATTATAATATAATATCAACCTTCTTATCTTCCAATTTTTAGAAAATTACAACGCCACTCATGCATACATGTGGACGACCACCTCCACGAAGCGATGCGATTCGTTTTCATTTTTGACTTACATAGATGGTAATAAAGATATATTTAATTAATATAAAAGATATATATTATATGAAAATTATCCTATAAATGTGAATTATTATTTACCTTTATTTCATTCCATCCTTTAAAAATTGAAAACATTGTTCATGTGTACGTACGACCTGTCATCTCCATGAACGCTGTAATTCATTTTTCTATCTCTATATTTTATGGATGATTATATATATATATATATATTGAATATATATTATATCTATATATTGAATAAAATTTTGGAGATGATGGAACCATGAAAAATATGTATGTTTTGATACTACCATATCCAAAACTATAGAAAAATGAAGTAGTTAACACCCAAAATAATGATAATAATAAAATATTGTTAATTAAAAGGTGATAAGATGTTAAAAATTGATAATATATGATATTATAGATAAGTATATGGTTCTTTTATGAAATTATAATTAATATAAATTTATTATATAGGAGGTTACAACACCTATGAGGAAAGTCTAAATCGAGGTAATGTATTTCGTCTCAATTTCCAATCCATTGAGATATATTTGAAAATATGAACCTATTTATTTTAATGTGGTGAATATACTACCCCTTTTATGTATTTAACATGAATATATATTTATTAATTATGATTAAATTTTCAATTCAAGTTTAATATTTTAAGGATTTTCTATATTTTCTTCTAATATTTCCTCTCTTTGGCACTTGAATCAAGAAAAGAAATGTTTAAAAGAAAAGATGATATTATTTCTATTTTTATTTAGTATATTTTTCTTCCATGTCCATATTTTTCAAAATTTATTTACAAAAGGTATTTTTATTTAATAAAAGGATTTATTAAGGATATTATAATTTATCCTTTACTTTTTAAAAGGTTTGAATGGAATATTTATAATGTTTTCTGAAAGTTTTGTTTTCAAATTTATTTTTAAAAATTAAAAAAGGAATGTTTTTTAATGTATATGAATTTATAGGATTTTCCCTCCATCATAACTATTTTATGATGTTTAGATTACTCTATAAGTTCTAAAAGGTTTTACAAAGTAAAATCTTTTAAAAAATCATATTTTAATGTGTCTCGTCCATTTTATTTTATTCTATAAAAGAAATTAATTGGTTTCAAAACCTACATTTTTGATGAATTGAATGCTATATTTTATTTATTATTAATTTTTTAGTCATTAAATTTATCTTTAAATATTCACTTTCTTGTGATAATTTTTATTAGACATTTAATTTATCTTAAATATCCATCGTGGACATACTTATTTATTAAACCATATATCATTTCTATATACTGTGTTTTACTATGAAATTTATTTGATAAACTAGGGAAAAACTTGATAAATCCTTATTCTTTACCCAATATAGATATTTGTTGATAAGGAATATTGTTTATGAATTGAATTGATCATTTAATATATGCTGAATGCATTGGACATGCAGTGATGAGTGGGGCTCGATTATAGATAGAACCTAGATGCATTGACAAGTCTCATGAGACAAATCAGTTAGAAAAATTAAATGGGTTTCTTATGTATACCTACCCATTGAAAAAACTTTCTTGGCATAAGGATTTCTAGGTATAAATATAATGATGTCTAAGATCATGACGTTCAATATTTATCAATTCCCTCATTATGAATTCAATTATTTTTATCAATGAGATTACTGAATTAATATCATCCATAAATTCATTTAGATCTCAAGTTATTGATTAAATGTAATTTGTTTTAGTTTCAATAATTTACCTTATCATATTGATTATGCTTTATTGATTCATGATAGATTCTATTGTACATAACTCTTACTGAGCAGTTAAGCTCACACTTTATTTGTTTTCCTTTCCCCAGGATATGAAAAAGGATATTATGAATAATATCATGGATGTAATATTGTTTTTATGATATGTATTTTATATTTACAATGTAATATATGAATCAATTTTTTATCTAGTTTCAAGACTACTAAATAGATCGGTCCTTTGGGATGAGATCCTTTTTATCTTATACCAATGTAATAAAGTAGAAACTGACTTTAGGTTACTAGATTTGGGTAATCTACATCCAATAACAAGTATGAGGTGTTTAGTTTCATTAATCAGTATCATAGAAAGGAATAAAAGATTATTGGATAGAAAAATTTGAAATTCCAAACTGATAATGGCATAAAGTTCACAAAAGACTAGGTGAAGGATTATATAAAAAACATGGGATAAGTCACCAAGTATAAATAATGGTAAATAATCAACAAAATGGTTTAGTTGAGAGGAGAAAATAAATCATAAAAAATATGTCTTGAATGATGCTTATTGTGAAAGACCCACCATAGCAGTTTTGGAAGGAAGTAGTCATGCCATCATTTATATTTATAATAAATATTTTTTGTGTCTAGGGTAAGGAAAAACTCCACATGAGATGTGTTATGTAAATAATACAAAATTTAATTACTTTTAAATCTTTTAAAGTAGGTGTTTCATTATCAATAAGGAGAAGCATGAGAACTTTGAATCTTCTAGAGATGAAGGGACATTACTTGGCTATGCAATAAAATGAAAATCATATAAATTATTCAAGAAGTGTCTAGTAAATGTTTTTTAAAGTAATAATGACACTTATTAGAGAATTAATAAGAACTTTAGTACAAAATTTAGTAGTTTTAGAAAGATATTAATGAATATTTGAACAACTCAAAGTGAGAGAAAAAATAGAAAATGGTGTTTTAGAAGAAGAAACTTATGATGATTAAAATAAATTTAGACCAATGTCTATGAAAAAACCTAGAATAAGGGCTGATATTTATGATAAGAACATCATATTTGACTATAAAACACCATTGAAAATAAGGAGAATAAAGTATCCATAATAAATATTTCTCTTATCTTAGGTAGAGACAAAGTGTTTTGAAGAATCTACTAAAGATGAGAATTGGATTCAATAAATGAATGAAAATCTTGACCAAATAAAAAATAACCATACATTGGATATTTTTTAGGTTGTAAAATAAGAATTCCATTGAGAATAAATGGGTTTTCCATAAAAAACTAAATTAATATGATAAGGTGATTCAAAATAAATAACGATTGGTGTGAAAGGGATACTCCCAAACCAGGGTCACTAATGTTGATGAAACATTTGAACATTTTTCAAGGCTAGAGACAATTTCACTATTATTATCCATAGTCATGAAAAATAAATTCAAGGTATTTCAAATAGATTTCAAGTCAACATTTCTAAATGGAGTTCAAAAATAATAAGTGTACATCAAACATCTAGATGGTTTTCTTGTTCATGAAGACGCGAACAAATTTTTTTGGCTAAATAAGTCACTTTATGGGACAAAGAAGACATGATGAGTATGGTATTAAATACTAGATCAATACATGAATAAGTTCAGTTTCTAGCACGGTGGAGCTAAATAAAATCTCTAAGCCAATAATGATAGTCATCAAAGCATAATGGTGCTAGTATATATTGATGGAATAATATTTAATAAAACACAATGCAAATAGTTTGTATAATTCATGAAGTTTGAGTTCAAAATGTTGATGATTAGAGAATTAATGTTTTCTTTGGTCAACAGGTGCCATAAGGAAGGTGTGATAAATTCATATCACAATCTAAACATTCCAAGGAGGTTTAGATAAGATTTATAATATAGGATTCCAAAGTAATGACAACAAAAGTTTCTACCTGAATGAAGTTGTAAAAGGATGATGGTGAAAAAGAAGTCAATTTCATAGAATATTGATATATTATTGAGATCTTGTTGTATTTGATAGCAACATGACCTGATATTATATTTTCCACATGTTAGGTGAAACAATATCAAAGTAATCCCCAAAAAAGTCACTTGATATAAGTGAAAATAATACTTTAGTATATCAAAGGTACTATATATTATTATTTTCATTATAATCCAACATTATAATAGTAGTTATTGGGATATAAATACAATGATTGGTCCGATTCAGCAAACAAAGGAAAGTCTACATTAGGCGGTGCATTTTACATTGATGGTTTTTGTATTTATTAGATGAGAAAGAAACAAGACTAAAGTTCACTGAGCACCTTAGAAAATTAATATATTGTATCTAATTAATCTTGTATGAAATTACCTTGGATGAAGTAGTATCTTAAATACATGAGAGTCGAAGTGATGTCTCTAATCAGAACCAATTATGATAATTACAGTGCTATTAATATGATAAAAAATCTAGTCCATCACTCAAGGACAACACACATTAGAATAAAATATCACTCTATAATGGAGAAAGTGGAGTATTGATTGGTGAATTTGGATTATGTTCCTACAAAATTTTAGGTCCCATAATCAAGAAAAAAGCTGTATATAAAGAAGAATTTGAAACGCATCAACTAAATCATGGAATCTAGTTGAATCCCTCACTTAAAAAGTGTGGATGTGGAACCCCCACTCCACAAGGTATGTTGGGAATTACCTTGTGTGCTTATAATTGTTCTTTTCTTGATACAAACCACAAAGAAGTGGCCTTTGAGTTCAATTACAAAGGGAGATAAATCTTGTTCATCAATGGGGAACCAATTACTCAAACCTATAGGTGAGAGTATAGTGATGGAGGGGGAGAGATATTCCATGATGAATCAAGGGGAGTAAATATGTAGTGGGAGTTATTACACAAGATAATGATAAATCTATTTTATCAATGAAGAAAAAAAGAAAACTGAGGCCTTGGGTTCATGATTCTGGTTATTTTCTCTATGCAGGTAAAATGGGTGGTCATGAGCTTGGTTTCACAAAAGCTATTTAGATGTTTCAAAAAATGGAATCATTAATCATTTTGTACTGAGAAAGAAATGATTTATGTATGAGAATTTCATGTTACTCTTGTTTCTTACACTAATATTGGATCATTTGGGATTATAATATGTGTTGAGTAAGTCTTTTATTTCTATTTAGAGTCATAGAGTGTGAATGGTGGTTTAAGAATAAAGTGCACATGTTTTTTTAAATAGGATGCTTCAAAAAGTTGGAGTTTTTTCAAAAAACCCAAAGTGGGAGATTGTTGGTTGAAAATAACTTAAGGTTTTATTTTAGTGTTTTTGCTTTGTTGTGTTTGTTGAAAAATCCAGATGATAATGTTCTAGTGTATTTATTGAAAAAGTGGGTTGAAAAAATTATTTTGGAATCATTTGGTCTTATTTAGAGTATGTAAGAAAAAGTAAAAGAAATTATTTTCATGTATCAAGCTCACAATCATGTCACACTTACATGAAATTATGAAGGAAGTGCTCAGCCAGTGGATCACAATAGGTTGGTTTGAAAAGGTGTTAGGTGATGGAGCTACGTGGTGGCCTTATAATTTATGATTATAAGGTGTTGTTTTTAGACCAATCATTAGGTATTTTATGGTATGCAGTTCTATGAAGGATTAATAGTACTTAGAATGAATTTCATGAAGGTATGAACAATAATTTTGTGATTAGTGGGTTTTTCGGCTTTATTTTCCTATATAAGGACCCCCTAATCACTTCATTAGGTAGACTGAAAATTAGTATGAAATATCATCACTAGAGAATTATTCTAAGTTTCGGGGTGAAAATAAGTTCATGGAGTAGTCCATAAAGCAAAATCCATGAAATAAGTTCATGGAGGTAATACCATGAGGGGTGAAATAAGTTATCGGAGAGGAGTATGTGGAGAAGACTATTTGTGAGATGTATATGCAAAAGTGATCCATGTAAGGTTGTTCATAAAGGAGGTTTGAAGAGGATTTTAACATGAAGGAGATCCCATATAGACAAAAAATGGTCAATAGTTCTCTATGAAGATGGTATGTAATGGATCAGTTCATGAAGAAAAATATTTTATGAAGGAGTTTTCCATGAAACAAAAGTTATGTAGTAAAGTGGATTTCATCTCTCAGATGAAAGAGGAGCTTCATGTCACACCCATTTTAGTGTAAACCAATTCAAAGAAGATAAATATCATTATAATATTATTATGTGGGAGTAGTGAGTTCTTTTCATGAGTGATAGCAGTGTGATCCCAAGAGTGAATGGTTGTAAACTAAGAGGGATAGTGATCCCACTCTAAAAATTTAACAAAAATATTCTTTGGAGATTATGGTACATTGACACATTTCCTTTGTATACTCCTTATATTAGCCTTATTAGGTTGAACCAAGTAAAATTAATGTGACTCTTTTATGATTTCATTTTGGTTTATATATTGTTGCGAGAAAAAGAGAGAAGAGAGATTTTTTTATGAATAAACAATGTAAAAGTGGGTAATTGTTTTAATCTTGATTGAAAATGAGATTTTTTATTATCAAAACACTTTTAAGGAAAAATTGAGAAACTACAAGATTAAAATACTAAAGGATATAATAAATCCATTGAAAAACAACTTAAGCCTACCAGAACTAATTTCCCTACATAATTTCAGGAGAGAGTGCTAACTTGAGTACCTGGATCCTCCCTTAAGAAGTCTTCAAATTGATACGCCAGCTTGTCCCAAGTCTGTAAGTACTCCTCTTGATTGATCTTTCCTTCATTGAATCCCCTTATCAATATAATACCTTTCTTGTCAATCCATGTACCCTGATCATCATTGGTATTCACTCTTAACGGCCTTACTATAATATTTTCAGCTTCATATTTAGTAGCATTGATCACCAGAAACGTTTCAACCATTACCTCTTCCAAGTGAAAAAGTAGATCCAGAGTTTCATGAGCTGAACCTTCCCCTCACTACGGACCAGATAGAGCAGCCTTGGGGGAAACATCCCCATAAACCATACCCTCATTTAGAACAGATGTTTCAAGAGCCATATAATCCCTAACCATCATCTTGGATTTCGATTTCTTGGTGGATCTAGTTTCCATTGGTAGTGGTAAGTGAGAGTAGTCCTTTATCCCTTTCTAAATGCCTCTCTAGATCTTCCTCCTTCTTGGACTAGGAATCATGCTATCCTAGAAGTCATCTGTAGTATCGACTAAATAATTACCAGAAGGCTCATCACTGAACTCATACCCAGGGACCCCTTTCCCATCCAAGGGAATGACCCAAGCTACTTCCTACTCCTGAATCGGTTCAAAATTCTCTAAACCTTCAAAATAATTACTAAGCTCAATCACTACATTCCACCTTGTAGCCACCCAAATTATTTTTACATCACCCCTCTAAATGGTTTTTGAATTATATGGTGTATCAAAGTATGTTTTTAGTCCTTTTGTGAGACTAGGGTTACTTGTCCTAATAAATAACTCTACTATTATCATATAAATGCTCAAATTACTCAAAAAATTCTAAAACCCTCCCTGATTTTAGTGGTGAACTTTTTGATCCAAACAACTTCCTTTGAAACATATGATACAATGATGTACATCACCTTTATTTTCAAGTTCTCTATAATGGGTTGTTTGGAACTCTTCTAACTAATATCTCTATAGTTATGGTAAAACCCAAAATGAGATTAATTTCTCATATAATCACTATTAGTTTAGAAATATAAACCAATGTAACACCTTATAATGAGATCTACCTTACTTATAAAGACCCAAAAAACATATCTTTAATTCTTATCAAGTGTATAAGGATGTTATTCACATCAATCTAGTGAATCTCACTAGTATTGGATTAGTGCCAACATGTTATTCTCAAATTATAAGAGACATTAATATGACTACATTGATGAGTCTAAAGAGATCATCTAATTATCTTTAGCAGTAAAAGAAACCCATCATATGCCCAAAATACCTTCAATAGACACAATATGTAACAAAATTATGAACAAAATCATACCTATAATGTAGTATTCTCTATCTCAAATTATCAATGCTTGATGGATATCGCCAAAATGACAAAAGAACCTTGCCTCCACAGGCGGTACATTGAGAAATGGATCCTTGATCATATCAAGAGGAAACTAAACCTTCCAAAAGGATGAAATAATCCTATTTTTATGATTAATGGTGATTTTATTCAAATATAGTTATAAAATTTATTTAAGTATCATGAGTGTACCAACAGGAGGGATCTTATCCCTTTTATAGACCCTGTTCATACAATGAAGAGAGTTGGGGTGCAACTTCCATCTTATGGAATTACTGCCTATTGGTTCTTCCATTCATTGAAAACTTTAATGAATGTGTTTATTATGGAAAATATATAAATGGATCAGTCTCATTGATCCATAATTTAATAAACTATGTGAGAAGATATGTCCAAATTCATGCATGAAATATTATATATTATGTACCCCATCGTACTCTATAATGGAAATAATAGTAGGCTATGATATATGCATATACAAGCATATATCTCTGTCTTATGATTTAGGGATATTGTAAAATATGATATCTATACTTTTTTTATTTCCAATAATCTCCCACTATCATAAAATCCTATAAGTACTTAATGAAAAAATTCACAACTCCTTATGAATCCATCCAAATTACTTTTGGACAAGGTTTATTAAACACTATTTAGGGACAAAAACGTTTCCCAAAACTTAATACTTGTAAAAATATCTAATCGTGTGACCCTTCAATAATTAGTATCATTGATAACAAATATAAAATTCCTATTTCATATTTTAAGAAAAGAGAAACCTCTAGCAAAACATCAGTGCTACTCATGCTACTAAGGGGTCTGGTGTGATCTCTATCAAACATAATAATATATCTATATGAACATGTCCACCAAAATACGTGTCATATGAATCATATGTATATCTATATAATACCTTTATATATGAAATTGAGTGATCATTAGACATGTAACAATGTCAATCTAGTATAGAACATCTCATACTTTCTCGATTCTCTAAAAAATATTGACCTAGTCGATGAATACATCACATGTCATTTATCCAATAGATGATAACATCACATATACATCAACAAAGTAGATAAAAATATAATATGTGACTCAAATAAGAATTAAAATGAATTTCCATAGTCTAATTAAATAAAGGGACAAATTTATTTTCTCATCATATGAGTGGATAAATCCCATCTTGGTTGAGCTCCAACCAATGACAAGATCAGAAACATGATCAGAAACATACACAACCACCCTTTGTTAGATAAGCCTCAAGGCTTATATAAAAAAGGTATCAAAGTATTAAGGTTATCCTACTAGTTTTACCACCAACCTCAGATAAAAATGATTCATAATAATCATACACCCCTAAGTATATTGATTACTGTATAACATTCCATGGGATATACTTTGGAAAGTCATTCCAAATAATAAGCCTCTATTTATCATCTCATGAGTCCATTACACATGCTAATATTAATATATCATCATAAACCATAATAATCCATGATTATCATCAATAAATTAAAACTCAAATACATACTTTGAGGGTATTTTATCATTCCACTATTCGTGTAAAATAAATTAAAACATAATTTAATGAATGATAAATGGAGATTGAATTTTATTAAAGAATCGTGATACATTATTTAATCATTTCATCAATACCTTATGAATTTTACACCAAGAGATTAAATATGGTCCTATAATGACTTGTATTTTCCTCGTTTTATTTTTTAGAAAATTATTAGGAAAATTATGAGACCAGGCACTAAGACGACGTGTGATTCTGAGACCCGGAGTGCTCAGAATGATCTGTTGAAAAATGTTTTGTTTTTAAATAGAATGCCTGAGCGGTTTTCCTGAAAAAGTGTAATAAATCTTAAACATGTGCCTAGATCATAAATATGAGGGCACCGTTGTGTTCAGGATGGAGGGTTTACCCTAGGTGAGACTTATGTTTAGTCAGCATCGGTCTCCAGTGAGAAAACCCGAAAATAACATAACCAAACATAAAATAATTAAATAACATTATTTTATTTTTCAAATCCTTATAACTCATAAACAGTAACTTATATTGAAAATATGAGAGTACCATTGATCTCATGAGGATGTTCTTTCCTTAGGCGGTGCCTAACATCAGCTTGCACAGGCCAACTATGGAAAGTAGTTTTTGCGATGTGATCGTAAATAAAATAATTAAATAAAAATTATTTCATTTTTCAAATACTTATAACTCATAAATGGTAACTCAGATTGGAAATATGAGAGTACCATTGATCTTATGAGGAATTTCTTTCCTTAGGTGGATCCTAACATTGGCCAGTGTGGGACAACTGTAGAAAGTAGTTTTTGAGATGTGACCATAAATAAAATAATTAAATAAAAGTTATTTTATTTTTCAAATCCTTATAACTCATAAATGGTAACTCGGATTGGAAATCCAAGAGTACCATTGAGCTTGTGAGGGTGTGTTTTTCTTAGGTAGACCCTAACCTAGACCGGTGTGTGTCAAGGGTAAAAAGTTAATTGTTGGACTTTTTAAAGGAGAATAAAATAAAATTAAAGAAGTTTATTTTATTTACTTTTTAACCTTTCGCACCACGGAGACACTGCGACAGAGCAACTTGTTCTCCTTTCATGAATGAAGCAGCTTAGAAATGCTGTTTCAAATCAAAATAGTAACGCTGAAACAAGTTAACGTGTTTCCTCCATTAATTGAGGATAGGGTCTAATGTTATAATTCATAACACTTGAGAATTCCTCTAGAGTTTCCCTAAGGTAAGGAGGATGAGACTCTCTCATCAGTGATGACAGATCAGAGTTCGAGATTCGATCAAGTGGAGAAAAATCAAAAAATACTGACAGAAAAAGGATCGACGTGGCGATATGACTTCAATAAACATTTACAAGCAATCCAATTCGAGGTAGGGGTTGTTATTTAAATTCCATCCTTTCCCCATATTTGAATTCCTACGAAGAATGTGAATCGATTGACAAATGAATCGATTCATATATCATGCATATTATTTTGGGATGGGTTCTACCTTATGGGGTTTATTGTGGATTGATGATCGTTTGATTGATTTCTAGTTTGTTCATTGTTTTCTTGATTCTTCTAACAGATCATATCAAGGACAAAACTAAAAAATGGCCAAGGTACGATCCTTGAGTTTATTATGGTGATTTTATCCCTAAAGTTCTTTGCATTATTTTATGGTTGATGAACGATTGATCATTTGACAACTGTTTCTTGGTGAAAAAATCCAAAATCTTGGATCTATAATAGACACGACATGACAGAGGTGCGACAATGATAGTGGAAAATGGATCTGAGCAGTGCAGGAAATATTGTCTCTCAAACGAAATTGCACCGTGATGGATTAAAATGAGGATTCAAACCCTTGGAGATGAAGAATGTTACCCGAGGACCATAGAACATCTTCTAGATCGAGGAAAAGACCACCGGAGCATGTCCAGTGGCCTGCGGAAGACCCCACCAGTGCGTTGATGCCAGTGACAGCTGGCGGTGCACCGTGAAAGTGGATCCCGCGACCAGGTAGGCCTGACGGTGTGGAATAGAGGTGCCGACGAGGAACCATGTTAGGCTGGAATACCCACGTCTGGGCCACGAGTGTGTGATAGAACGAAGTCTGTGAGATCACGTATGGGGGAGGCGACTGACCAGCTACCAGCCGCGTGGTGGGAAGGGGATGCATCGAGCTTTCGTGTCTGGGCTGGATAGGGCCAACCCACCAACATGGGTCGAGAATAAGGGGACCGGGCTGCTAAATGGATTGACGGGCTGGACCCACGGCCCAACGGGCCGGGTCGGATCAGGTCGGTCTGACCGGGTCAGTTCGGACCGAGACCCAACTGACCTGTTTTCTCTAAAATGCCCATAATTTTCAAACAGAGCGTCTGTTTGACGAGTCGTATGCGGTGTTGGTACCCTTGAGAAGAGATAGTCCTTTTGAAATACTCCAAGTGGGTTTTTTTGGATGCTGATAGGTGAATTAATGGTTTTAGGAGTAGGTGATCCTAGTACAAGCGCACTTGAGTGGGAATCGGCGTGTTTCATAAAGTTGGGACCCCCCGCATCGTGGGAGTGGGTTCGTTTCCTTTGGGTAGCTTCTACTGGGGGTGTTACTACTCTGAGGGACTAGGGTGTTGGTTCCTGGAGATGTTCGTGAAGGAAGAGTAGGTACTCCCCTGTGGGACCAGGGAGCAGGTTCTCTATTCATGGATTCGGTACTCCCCTATATGACTAGGACATAGGTACTCCATATCTAATGTACATATATTTGTAACTCCTCTACAGGGTAGGGTGCGGGTCTTCTATAACAGGAGTTTGTACTCCCCTATTGTTCTAGGGTGTGGGTTCTCCACACGTGAACTGACAGGGTCGGTACTCCCCTATCATACCAGGGCGTGGTTCCTCTAGTCACTGAGTAGTACTCCCCTACCGGGTAGGGTGCAGGTCCTCAAATTACAAAGTTGTACTCCCCTATGGGATTAGGGTGCAATTCCTTCACAAGTCTTAATCCCCTGTGGGATCAGGGTGTGGGTCCTCACTTACGGAGTTGCACTCCCTCATCCCGAGTAATGGCGGGGAGCAGGTCCTCCATTAGAGTTGGATCTCCCTGGACTGTTGGACATAATTGCGAGGAGTAGGCCCATCCACTTGATAAGAACATTACCTAAATAGAAGCTAGTGATCCATCAATGGAGTGAGGTGTGGTCCAATCCTTATAGAAGCGATAGAGGTTTTGTGAGATGGTTAGGAGCAGGGATCCCTCATCTGTGTACAGTGGTGAGGGTGGGCCTCTCCAGTTGGATTTACTTAGTCTTGTGTTAGGCGTAAGACAATGATGAATAAACCTCCAGTGCTGAGCACTAGGGATGGAACTATTAGGATGTTATAGATGGAGCATGTTCTCTCAAACGTACAATTAGGAATGGTAGAGTTGTTCCCGATGGAGTGTACCTATCTGATGGGTTCCATCTTGGATGACTGATCTCATGGAGCATGTTTCTCCTGGTTTTATATGTTGCCTTTCGAACCTATGATGAGAATCCTATTGTTGGATATGAGGTTGGAACCTTATGATTCTTAGTGTTTGAAATGAGTATATCTGGATGTTTTGGGTGTAGGTATGGGCATATACCTATGTGGAGTTGACTGTTCATTTCTTTGTGGTTTTTCCCTTGTTCTTTACTTTTTTTGGTTTTGAGGTGTCCTACTAAGTATTGTTTTACTCACCCCTACATAGGATTTCCCATGCGTGTCATGTCTTGTGAAGATGTTTGACACTTTGACGAAGTCTAGGGAGGGATAGGACTGGCTGGTTCTTAGTGAGATCAGACAGATGAGGTGTACTCCTACGACTTTAGGTAGCTACCCTTCACTTACACGTCAGGTAGGGTTCTCGACATACGAGCTTCAGGGACTTGGGGTTTTACTTTTATTTTGTATTTCTTTTGGTGGGCTAGTATACTGGATTGGTTTTCCACCCTGTACTTTAATTTCTGTTGCACTCTGGTTGTGTTTTACTTAGTGGCCTGCATGAATAAATTCTTTAGCTTTTTTACTTCCCAATATATTTGGTTTGGAGTTGTGTGCATGTGTATAGGTACTTAGGCTAATGCCTCCCATTTGTGGGATATGCCTACTCAGCACTATTCACCAAACCCTGGCCTATCAGAGGTGGGCTTGGGGTAGTAACAGCATGGGCCCCATGGGATGGGTCGTGACAGAGTGGTATCAAAGGAGTTTGGTTCTACCTTAGGACCATAGTATCATGAGCTTGGTTTGGGTTGCATAGTGTCACTATTAAGATGTTTTGAGTTTGGATTTCAAGACAGAGGTTCTAGTGTTGGTGTGGTGGACGATGTATCCATTCACTGGGACTTTTATATCCTACTTTTTTGACTTAGTGCATTAGGACACTGGTCACTAGAAAATAAATGGTACATGCATCATATAAAAAGTATTTGTGTTTTCCATGTCCTTCTTGAGTCAGCTCTTCAAGTATAATCTATTAACATGGTCCATCTTGATCTATTTCAGGATGCCTCCACAATGATAGCCATAGAGGATTCTATAGGTTAATCATGATGATGATATACCTTGTGATGATGCTTCAGTGTTGAGCACTGACTTTGAGGTATTGCCTCTGTGTGGTCTACCGGTGCCGCCACCACCCATAGATCAGTATTTTTTACTAGCAGTTTGAATCGAGGATGTGTGTAGGATGAGTGCACTACACGAGTTCTAGAGGCAGTGAACTTTGAGATACTGAGGTGATCCAGACCCCTAGGTTGAAAATGACTGACTCAAGGTAGTCACTCGAGTTTTCCACTTAGTGAGGAAACCTCCAAATCAGAGGGTGGTCCTAGCTGCAATCCTTCTTCAGGGATCATTGGGATACTGGTAGAGCTTGGTTATACAGTCTCATGATGAGGAAACACTTACTTAGGAGGAGTTTGAATGAATCTTTAGGGAATATTTTTACCTAGACACACTGAGGTCAGTACATATCAAAGAGATTTTGTAGCTTCGATAGAGCATCATGACATTGGTGAAGTTTTCAGAGAGGCTCACCGACTTGTCGCGGTACTCCCTAGACATGATGCGAGACTAGTTTTTCAGAGCTTGAACCTTTGAGTAGGGATTACACCTAGAGATCAGGGCGTTAGTGGTTTCGATGAATATTCCCACTTATGCTGGGGTGCTGGAGCGATCCCTAGTGGCTGAGAGTTTTTTGGATGAGGAATAGATGGATGTGACCCACAAAAGAGGTCATGAGACTAAGGTGTCTACAGGATATAGCAGATGATAGGTGATGGGATTACGACATAGGAGGCATACCCATACCTGAACTCAGATGCATGAGACTATGGTGTAGGAGCAGTGCCGAGGAACATATCATCTACAGGAGAGGCACTGTTATGATTGCAATGGCTGAGGCATCTTGCTAGATATTTTCCAACCCATCATGCCAGTGATAGGGAGCTATATGACGAGCTTCATTGGTAGAGACAACACTTGGAGAAATAAGTTCCACAAGATTGCGAGCGAGGTAGAGGTGCTGGAAGAGCATCAGGTAGTGCACGCCAGGCTTAGGGAGCTAGAGGATATGGGCGAGGACAACTGCATGCAGTCATGGCTTATAACCTAGAGATTCTAGGAGAGATTAAAGGTACGATCTGTGTCTTTTTACTTTTTTTTCCTACCGTATTAATGGACACAAGATCTATTTTTCCTCCTTTTTTTCCATGAGTTTTGTTTGAGACTTAGAGGTTCTATTCAAACCATGGACTTGACCCTCATGCTTAGAGACTCCTACTAGAGGAGACCTGATGATCACACACTAGCGCTGTTAGTGTGACCCAACTCTTGGAGGTGAGAGTTGTAGTTTGTATCTCTTATTCATAGAGTCTAGGCCTTACAACATCATTCTTGGTATGGACTACCATCGTTCATGCCCATATTGACTGTTTTAGGCAAAAGGGTATGGTGTATCCGCAATAATGGAATGAGGTTTCCTTGGTCAGTGAAAAGGAAACCCAGAAAGCATGGTATACTCTTGTATAGGACTTGAAAAAAGGATCTTTTATTGATGATATTTTCCCTTGGTGCATGTTCGGAGGAAGCAAAGGGATCTTAAGAGGAGAACATGGGAGTGGGAGACTTAGATTAGTGTTTAGTACTCTCACCTTTTGATCGAGTAAAAATTGTTTGGCTTTTTGAGGATATAAAGCCTTAAGGTGGGGAGAATTTAATGACTTATATTTTCCCAGTTCTATTTTTTATAAAATTCTTAGGAAAACTGTGAGACCAGGTGTTGAGACGACGTGCGATTCTAAGGCCCGAAGTTTTTAGAATGATCTATCAAAAAATGTTAAGTTTTTAAACAGCACATGTGAGAGGTTTTCCTAAAAAAGTATAATAACTCTTAAATGGGTGCCAAAACCTTAAATCCAAGGGAACTGTTGCGTTCGAGATGGCAGGTTTACCCTAGGTGCGACTTAAGTTTAGTTGACATGAGTTACTAGCGATAAAACCTGAAAATAGAATAACTATAAATAAAATAATAAAATAAAATTATTTTACTTTTCAAATATTTATAACTGAAAAATAGTAACTCAGATTGGAAATCTGAGAGTACCATTGAGTTTGTGAGGATATGGTTTCCTTAGGAGGAGCCTAACATTGGTCAGCGCATGCCAATTATGGAAAGTAGTTTTTGTGATGTGATCATAAATAAAATAATTAAATAAAAATTATTTTATTTTTCAAATCCTTATAACTTGTAAATGGTAACTCAGATGGAAATATAAGAGTATCGTTGAGCTCGTGAGGATATGATTTACTTAGGCGGAGTATAACATTGGCCAGCGCAGATCAACTGCGGAAAGTAGTTTTTGGGATGTGACCGTAAATGAAATAATAAAATAAAAATTATTTTATTTTTAAAATCCTTATAAATCATAAATGGTAACTCAGATTAGAAATCTGAGAGTACCTTTGAGCTTTTAAGGGTGTGATTTTATTAGGTGTACTCTAACCTCGACCGGCACGGGTCGAGGGTAAAAAGTTAATTTTTGGAATTTTTAAATGAGAATAAAATAAACTTAAAGAAGTCTATTTTATTTCCTTTTTAACATTTCGAACCGTGGCGATGCTATGACACAACGATAGAGCAACCCATTCTTCTTTCACGAATAAAGTAGCGTGGCGATGCTATTTCAAAGTGAAACAATAACGTTGAAACACGTTAACACGTTTCCTCCATTAATCGGGGACAGGGTCCAGTGTTCGAATTCATAATGCTGGAGAATTCCTCTGGAGTTTCACTAAAGCAAGGAGTAGGAGACTCTCTCACTGGTAATGATAGATCATAGGTTATGATTTTATCAAGCGGTGATGAATTGATGAACGCTGGCAGAACAAGGATCAATGTGGCGGTGTGACCTCAATCAACATCTGCAAGCGATCCAACTCGAGTTAGGGGTTGTTATTTAAATTTCAACATTTCCTCATCTTTTAATTCCTATGATGAATGTGAATCAATAAAAAAATAGATTGATTCACATATCATGCATATTTTTGTGTGATGGGTTCTACCTTGTGGGGTTTATTGGGGATTAATGATAATTTGGTTGATTTCTAGTCTTTTTATCATTTTATTGATCCTTATAATGGATCAGATCGAGGCCGGAATGAACAAAAAGGCGAGGTTCAATCCTCAGGTTGATTATGGTGATTTTACCCTCACGTTCTCTGTGTTCTTCACTTTTTGATGAATGATCAATCATTGTGCAACCATTTCTTAGCGCAACGATCTGACGTCTTGGATCTGGAATGGACATGACACGATGGAGGTGCGATGGTGAAGGTGGAGAGTGGATCAAGGAGGTGCCGAACAACATTGCACCATGGTGGATCATAGTGAGGATTAAAACCCATGGTGATGAAGAACATGACCCGAGGACACTAGATGGTCTTCCAGATCGAAGAATAGACCACCAGAGCACATTCAGTGGCCCGAAAAAGACCCCATCGGTGCATGCCACATCAGGACGGAAGACTCGCAGCCGGGCTATGGGTGTGCGATGGTACATGGTCCGCGGGAACACATGCAGGGGAGGTAGCTGGCCAGCTACTGGTTGTGTGGTGCGAAGGGGATGTAGCGAGCTGCCACGTCCGGGCTGGACAGGGCGGACCCACTAGCGCGGGTCAGGCCAAAGGGGACCGGGCCACTGGGATAGACCCACGACCCAATGTTCCAGGTCCAGTAGGCCCAATGGGCCTGGAATTTTGGCTAGGACAAACCAGGTTGGCCCAGACCAGATTGGGTCGGGACAGACCAACTGATTCGAGCCAGACCCAAACCCAATCGACCCCTTTTCACTAAAATACCCATAACTTTCAAACAGACTGTCCGTTTGACGAGCCGTCTGCGGTGTTGGGACCCTTGAGAAGAGACGATACTTTTGAGATACACCAAATTAGTTTTTATTTAATCTGAAAGAAAGAATAATGGTTTGAGGAGTAGGTATTCCCAGTACAAGGACACTTGAGCAGGAATCAACATATTTCATAAATTTGGGACTCCCCACATTGTGGGAATGAGTTTGTTTCCTTTGGGTAGCTTCCTCCAGGTGTGTTACTACATTAAGGGACTAGGGTGCAGGTTCCCAGAGATGTTCATGAAGTAGGATTAGGTACTATTTTATGGGACTAGGGAGTGAGTCCTCTATCCATGGAGTCAATACCCCCTACAGGACTAGGGTGCATGTCCTCCATATCTAACGTACATAGATTCGGAACTCCCCTATAGGGTAGGGTGTGGGTTCTCTATGATAGGAGTCTATACTCCCCTATTGTTCTAGGGAGCAATTCCTCCACATGTGAACCGACAGGGTTGCTACTCCCTTGTTGTACCAGGGCGTGGGTCCTCTAGTCACTGAGTAGTACTCCCCTACTGGGTAGGGTGCAGGTCCTCAACTTATGAAGTCATACTCTCCTGTGGGATCAGAGTGCAGGTCCTTCATGATTCATACTCCCCTATGGGATTAGGGTATAGGTCCTCACTTACAGAGTTGCACTCCCCTGTCCCGAGTAGTGATGAGGAACTGGTCCTCCATTAGAGTTAGAGCTCACTCAGCTGTCGAACATAGTTGCGAGGAGAGGCCCCATCCACTTGATGAGAACGTTACCCAGATAAGAGCTAGTGGTCCCTCGATGGAATGAGGTGCGGGCCTCTCCTTATTGGAGCGACAAAGGTTTCTTGAGATCATTAGGAGTAGGGATCCCTCATCTGTGTACAGTGGAGAGGGTGGGCCTCTTTACTTGGGTTTCCTTAGTCTTGCATTGGGAACAAGACAAAAATGACTCAACCTCCAATAATGGGCCCTGGGGATGGACCTATTAGGATTTTCTTAATAGAGCACATTCTCTCAAATGTACCATTAGGAATGGTAGAGTTGTTACTGATGGAGTGTACCTCTCGGATGGGTTCTATCTTGGACGACTAATCTCGTGGAGTGTGTTTCTTCTGGTTTTATGTGTTACCTTTCAAACCTATGATGACAATCCTATTGATGGATATGAGGTTGTAACCTTATGATTAATAGTGTTTGAAATGAGTATATCTGAATTTTTTTGGTATATGTATGGGAATATACCTGTGTGGAGCTGACTGTGCATTTCTTTGTGGTTTCAGGGTGTCCTAGTGAGTATTGTTTTACTCACCCTTGTACAAGATTTTCCCACATGTGTCATTTTTTTTGCAGATGTTTGATGATTTTACGGAGTCCAAGGAGGGCTAGGACCAGCTGGTGCTCAGTGAGATTAGATAGACAAGGCATACTCCTACGATTTTAGGAAGCTACCCTTCACCTACCCTTCAGGTAGGGTTCTCAGCAAACGAGCTTCAGGGACTTGGGGTTTTACTTGTGTTTTGACTTTCATTTTGTGGGCTTGTATACTGGACTAGTTTTCCACCCTATACTTTACTTTTTTTCACTCTAGTTGTGTTTTAATTAGTGTTCTGCATGCATAAATTTCTTGTCTTTTTACTTCCCAACATCTTTGGTTTGGAGTTGTGTGTGTGTGCAGTTACTTAGGCTAATGCCTCCCATTTGTGGGATATTCCTACCCAGTACTAGTCGCTATCCCCTAGCCTATCGGGGGTGGGCTTGGGGTAGTCATGGCATGGAACCCAGGGGATGGGTCATGACAAGTCCTCATGCTTCTACTATGCTAATGGTTTTTTCAATGGATCTATGATATTTTCATCTATAGCCACCAAATAGATCCTAATAACACACTCACAATGATCTCTCATATAAGATGGTATTTTAGAAGAATGTTTTTGGTCCTTTGGTGAGACTGAGGTTCCTTAGTATAAGAAATGGCTCCATTATTGTCACAATAATTCTCAATTTATCTATTAATACTATGAACCACCTCAGGTTTATAAATGAACTTCCTAATCCAAAAAACATACTTTATAGTATCTGATATAGTGATGTATTTCACCTTTTTTTTCAAGTCTACCACAATATATTATTTGAAAGTCTTCCAACTATTAGTTACACTATTTAGGAAAAACACAAAACCAAATAGAGATATCATGTCATCAAATTAGAAACTTTCATTTGTGCAACCCTTTACACATAGCTCATCATATTCTCTAAAGATAACACACCCTTAATCATTTTCAAGTACTTTAGGATGTTCTTAACAAAAATTTAGTGACTCTGACAAGGATTAGATTATTATCTACTAGAAATTATAAGAGTATATGTGACATATAACTTAGTACACAACATGACATACATGATATATCCTATAGTGGATGCATAGGGAATTTTATCCACCATTTCTAACTCTTTATAAGGATCTTTAATATTCTTAAGAATCATAATATATAAAATAAGTAAAAACCAATTTTATAGTTCTCTATGCTAAACTTATTTAGAAATTTACCAATGTACGTTTCTTGGCTTAGTTCAAGTATCCTCTTAGATATATCTATATAAATATCCATACCCATCATGTAGGAAACTTCTCCCATGTCTTTCTTAGAGAAGAATTTTTTCAACCACATATTTACAATATGTAAAGTGGAGATATCATTTCTAATAATAAGTATTTCATCTACATACAATATCAAAAAACACAAAAACACTCACACTAATACACTTATATATAAAGGAATCATTTATTTTTTTGATGAAACCAAACTCTTTGAATCTATCATCAAATTAGATATTCCAATTTTGAGAATCTTGGTTCAATCCATAAATGTATTGTTGTAACATTCACACCTTATGTAAGAACCTGGTTCTTACTTGGAGGTACGATCTTCTTTTTGTTTTCCTTTGAGTTGTTTTTGAGAAAATAGGGGAAAACAAGACAAGTACTAGAATCATACTGTCATATATCCTAACTTAGGGTTACACACCATGTAATCCTAAGTACACACAATGTAGTTTTGGTTGTGTATGATGGGAATACATGGTGTGTGGGTATGTTGGAAAGGAAGAGAGGAAAAAACAACTACATGTGTGTACTTTCTAGTACACGCCGTGTAGTCATGTCGGTAGGTCATGGAAAATAAGTCAGTGAAATTCAGCCATCAAATGAATAGTTAAATGATATACACACCATGTATATGGGCTTACACGCCTTTTATTTTGTGTTTTTAGCTTAAAATGGGCATTAGAATTGTTCTTATGTCATTTGGATAGAAGGGTCTTCGGGTGGACAAACAAGCAGTGCCGAGATTAATTTCTTCTCTAATTTCGACGTTTGGAAGCCGATTCGAACACCGTAGGATCCGTTGGAATCCTCTCGGTGAGTATTCAATTTATATTGAGTTGTTCTTGGAGATTTTTTCTATATATTGAGTTATTTAAGGTTGAGTGAATATTCTTGTTTCACAGATCTACATCGTTCTAGCTTGAATTAGAGGTCAAGGTTGGACAAGGAGAGTCATACTATAATGAGGTAGGTGGTCTTGTGCCTCTCGTTAATTATTGAAATGTTTATATGTCCCATTGTGATACACATCCATGTTTAGGGTTTCACCTTGAAAAGAAATTTATCCTTATTATTACCTAATGTTGTTCTGGTAATTAATTTAATGAATGAAATCATTTTGGGATTTTTTTTGATTAATGGCCACCCTATGGGTGCATTTCCCTATGATAATTATTATTTAGACATTTTGTACTAGGATGTCTATGAGCATGACTTTGTTTCCATTTTAGGATTGTTTAAAATAAAATTGGTTATTATATGGAATTGCAATTGTGATAAAATTGTAAGTGTTTTGATTATGGCCTTGGGATTGAGTTTTCCCCTTTTCACATGCAGTGGTTTTTCTTGTTTAAGTAGGTTGTAATGTTTTATTGGATTTTAATTATTAAATGGTAAATAAAATTGGATGATACATGGGTTAAAATTATAATACCACGAACGGACTCTCATGACTATTGTACCTTGAACCTTGGGTGACACATGGGTTCAGCTTAGAATGACACAGATGAAATAAAGAGGCTTTTGAATTATATGTTATTAGTAACACTTGGGATCCCTAGTAGGACTACTGAGGATATAATAAATTGAAATGATATTATACTACACCTAGAGTGACACTAAAGGCTCCCTTATAAGACCACTGAGGATGGAATCTCATGAACTTATACCAACGTCTAGAGTGATACTCAGGGATCCCATGTAGGACCACTTAGAATGGACTTGCATGTTGTCGGTAGAATTACACCTGAAGTGATACTTGAATTCCTGCTTTGGAATATAAAAAATGGACTCATGTTATAATTTAAATAATGGAATGGAATTAATTGTGACACTTCTTCCAAGCCAAATCACAAGCTTGGATTCAGTCTTCACTTACTTGTTTTGAAGGCATTCAAAGACTTCTATTGTTTTTACTTTCCTGTGAGGAATGTAGGGCTTAGGATGAATTCTGATAATTAAATATCTCAAGTAATTGAACTGCTAATGGATATAATGAACTTTATAAATGAATTCCGGTACTTTTAGGATTGTTTACTTTTGAGTACCTCCTAGTTTACTACATTTCACTATTGTAAAATACTTCTACATATACTCACTGATAGATTAGAACAGACCTTAGGTGGTTGACTCTTGGGATTTATTTCTCACACACTATTTGGGTCATGTTTTTGGCCCCCAATAGACTATATTTATGTAGGTGTAAATAGGGGAAAAGTCCCTTTTACATGTACTTGATTGCTTCTTAAGAGCAGGAGAGCATGGGAGAAAGCCAAGGTTTGCGATGCTGCTGAGTTTATTTTTGTGTTACCATAATGTGGTATTGTATTGTACTTGATTGAAGTGTATCATTTTTTCACTGTTTTCTTATAACATGTGACATGATTCATCATTTTGATATTATATAACTCCTGGTTATCTTTATCTTTCAGTTTTATGTTGTTTACTTCAGTTGCATGTTGTTTAATTCTTATGCTATTGTTATTATTTGTTACACTGTGTTACACTCTGCCAATGAGGGCATAGTTTCCACACTATCACACCCTAGGACCTCGTTTCTAGTCAGCAGCCTTTGGTGTTTGGGGAAATGTTCTTAAGGCCATGTGGCCAACTGGGTATGGGGCACCAGTTGAGTGACTTCCGGATCCAAGACATTACAAAGTGGTATCAGAGCTGTTTCTTTCTGGTTTGACTTACTATTTGGAGATGATAAAGAAGATATTGACTTTATTCATCAGATGTTCCTGAGAGTAGCTACCCCGTGTATAGGGAAAATCCAAATTACTTTTAATTAAATTGTACTTTTGGATTTTGAGCTATTACAGTTGATTCGATTTCACCGTTGGGTGACACACTTGTTTTGTGTTGTTAATATTGATGTTATTGTGGTTCTATTTTGTTGCTACCCAGCGAGATGAGGGTTTTCCCTCTCATACATCATATAGTAACTTATTAAAAATCACATTCCATGCATACTTTCCATTCCATTTAGGGATAATTAATGATTTCATGCTGTTGTGATAGATTCTGTTCTAGAGATGCATGTTGTTGTGATAGTACCTTGATAGATATGCCTACTATTTTGATAGGTGTATTGGTATGTGTAATGGTTTGGATTTAATGGATGCCAAAAATTGTTTCCTGAGGTGTATGGTCCCTCTTGGAAAATAATTTGTTAGATCATGATTCAAACTTTTGTATATAATTGTTCTATGTTATGTTATGAATCGGTTCCAAACTTTGATTTGCAGGGAGTGTGGGCCCTCATAGATTATAATTTGGCATAATGTGGATTTATTTTACAAACATATGGGTTTTGGTGAAGTTTCTGAAGCTTACTGTCCGAAAACCTAGACAACACGATGTGTGGTTCTATGAACACACGCCATGTGTTCTTCCTGTTCAGTGAAGAAATAATTTTCTTGAGTACACACCATGTACTCTGTGTACATGCCATGTAGTATCTAATCGTGTAACTAGCCATGTGAGAGGAAACATGGGATATTGAGTTTTGATCAGAACACTCCATGTGCTTTTAGTGAACTTCATGTAGCCTACCCAAGCAGAACCCATGTGGACCTGGCCGTGTGGGAGTACATGGCCAGGAGGACATACTTGTGTACACGCCATGTGCGAGTGGAACATGTCGTGTACCTGGGGTTGATACATGCCCAGGTTGACGGTATAACACGACCATGTAAGAGCCTAAGGGTACACATAGTGTATTCTTTTCACAAACACACACACACACACACCATGTATTCCATTTTGGAAAAATTTTGAGGATTTTTTCTATTTTGTTTTGGTACTCTTGAATGGAAAACCTTTATAATGAGCTTGAACTGAGACGTGTGCTTGACCATGTAGAGTCATTCCACCAAAATGACCTCGAGTTGTATGCCAGGAGAGCGGTAATGATCATACCCTGGATGTGTTAGGCCATGATCTACCAATGGATCCTCCAGATGAGCCAATCATTGAACCAACTATTATACCGGATGCAGGTGCAGATGTACAGTTCCATGAAGAATTTATGAGGTTTATGAAAACATTTTAAGGAGAATTGTAGCCTGCCAAATCTATGACAGAGCTGACACGAGTATTCTATCAGCAACATCCACCTACTTTCTCAGGGGATGGTGGACCACAGGCTGTAGAATCATGGTTGGAGGCCATGCTTTCCATCTTCAAGCACTTGGAGATGCCTCTTAAGAGGAGGTTTAATCTCATGAAATATATACTGTGTGATTCTACCAAGATATGGTGGGATGTTATCACCCATACATAGAATCATCAGGATATTACATGGGAAGACTTTCAGGAAGCCTTTTACAATTATTATTTTCCTAAGACATTGAGGGACGATTGAGCTTGGGTGTTCATGCACTTGGAGTAGGGCACACTTTCAGTTATGGATTATTCTGCTCGGTTTACTAAGCTTCATCATTTCGAACATATTCTGATGGGTGATGAAATATCAAAATCTAGATGATTCAAGGATGGTCTTAGGTTTAACATCCAATTATAGGTGAATGTCTTCAGGTTTCCTTTAGTCTCTACTATCGTGATTCAGGAACTGATCACCGAGCACAATTTGTGGGAAGCTAGTGGTGCGAGCCAGGGCGGTTCGACACCGATTTCTGGTACTGACTCAAACGGAAAGAAGAAGCGTTGTCTAAAACTCTCCTGCGGTGACAGTAGCAGTCATAAAATTTCTTTTGGTAATCAGGTGAGGTTCTACCAGTGCGTTAGGCTGGGGTATATATTCCAATTGAGTTCCAAGCATGAGGTAGGATGGGCCATCTATAGAACTTCTGTAGGATGTTTCCACCAGTGGCTAACGAGAAGGATTTTTCACCAACTCCATGTTCAAGAGTAGGGTTTGTAACTTCTCCTCAGACAGCTAACTGAACTACATTAGGGCATTCAGGTTGAGGTAGTGTTCATGGTCATGGTATTCAGACCCCAGGATCTCAGCGACAATAGGGCGGGTCAGCTCAGGGTAGCCAGGCTATGTCATAGGGTCGTAGTACATGCCAGATATATACTGTGCAATAGACCCAACAAGAGTAGGATCCCAGAACTTCTACTATTAGAGGTACTATTCTAGTCACCTTTGTTTTATCTTCTGCACTTTTTGATACAGAGTATTCTCATAGATTCATATTAGTTTCTATTTTGGATATCCTTGGACTCTATGTTTTTGCTTTTTATGAAATTATTATGCTATAAACTCTGTTAGGAATAAGAACGGTAGGTGTGCGTAAGTGTAAGGAGGTCCCCCTTGAGTTTGGTGGGTGTCACTTCTTTTGGGATATATATGTCTTGGATATGGTAGGGTTTGATTTCATACTTAGAATGGACTGATTATCCTCTTTTCAATCATTTTTCAATAGCTATCACCGTAGGGTGAGATCTAAATCACCAGAAGGTGGATCATTTCTATATAATGGTGAATGGGATGTCCAGGAAAGATAAGCTGTACCTGAGCATCATGGGTTAGGTGGGATGACAACCTAGATTGAAAGTTAATATCTGGATGACTAGGGAACATGTATGAAAAATTTCCTTCTAGTGGTTGATCGTTTCAAGGATGTTTCCCTGGATGACTTCTCAGGCTTACCTTCATTCAGAGAGGTGGATTTCACTATTGAGATAGTTCCATAAGCTGCACCTATATCCATTACTCTTTATAGGATGGATACAATGGAGTTTCAAGAGATAAAGAGGTAGTTGAAAGATCTGGAAGCTAAAGGTTTTATCTGACCCAGTACTTCTCCTTGGGGTTCACCGGTCCCTTTCACAAAAAAGGAGGATGATACCCTTAGGCTATGCGTGGATTGTCAGAAACTGAACCAGTTGACAGTTAAAAACTGATATCCGTTTCCACATATAGATGGCATGTTTGATTAGCTTCGAGGATCTTGAGTGTTCTCAAAGATTGACTTAAGTTCAGGATATCATCAAGCACACGTTTGACCTATAGACATACCTCGTACTACCTTTTGTAGTAGGTATGGACTATATGAGTACCTAATTATTCCGTTTGGTCTCACGAACATGCCAACAATTTTGATGGTGCTGATGAACCAAGTGTTCCATCCTTACCTAGATTATTTTTTAGTGGTTTTTGTGGAAGATATCTTGGTGTATTCTCACAATCTAAATGACCATGCCAAGAATCTTGAGATCATTTTTAATACAATGAGATAACATCAGTTATATTATAATATTGCAAAATGAAACTTATGGATGGATTAGATTCACTTCCTAGGTCACGTCATCTTAGAGACAAGAGTATCAGTGGACCCAGATAAGGTGAGAGCATTAGTTACCTAAGAGCAGCTAAAGAACAATTTTTAGGTGAAAAGTTTCTTGGGGCTAGATGGTTACTACAAGAATTTTATACAGGACTTCTCATGCTTGGTAGCACCGCTGATGGTATTGACTAAGAAGAGTGTGAAGTTTGTGTGGTTAGATTCTTGTGAGACAACCTTTTAAGTGCTAAAAGGGCATTTGACTTCAGCACCAATAATAGTATTTTCAAAGATAGACAAGAATTACACTGTATACTGTGATGCATCAGGTATTGGGATGAGAGTAGTTCTTATACAAGGGGCTTGAGTTGTTGTGTATGGGTCTTGTAAGTTGAGGCCACATGAGAGTAATTACCCTACATACGATCTGGATTTAGCTACGGTTGTTCTTGCCTTGCATTGTTGGAGACATTAATTATTGGTAGATATTTTTTTGTGTACATGGACCAAAAAATATTCAAGTACATATTTACTTAGAGGGATCTGAATTTGATATAGTGAAGGTGAGTGGAATACCTCTAGTCCTTTGATTTTGAGCTTGCCTATATGCCTGAAAAAGGCAATGTAGTGGCTGACACACTGATAAGGAGGACTCAGATATAGGTAGTGTAAGAGGCCAATGGTGAGTGAAAGATTATGGTGTTGTTCTCTAAGATGAATCTAGAGGTACATGATAGACAAGGACACACTTTTCTTTCATATTTGGCTATTACCTCTACCCTACTGAACAGAGTGAGGATGAGACAACTATCAGATTCTAAAGGCCTAGTTCTACAGGAGAGTGTGGCAAGTGAGGACCCTCCTCCTAGATGGACGGTAGGTGAGGATAAGATCCTACATATCCATGGATGCATTTGGGTTCCAGTGGGCATAAGTGAGAAGCTGATGTGGGATTTTCATGCCTCTGTATAGGCCGTGCATCCTGGTGTCACCAAGATGTATCAAGATTTACATCATTTGTATTGGTGGCCAGGTATGAAGAGTGACGTAACTAGTTTTGTCATGAGGTGCTCCAATTATCAGCAGGTGAAGGAATAACACCAAAGACCAGTAGGACTTTTACAACAACTACCCATTTCTGAGTGGAAATGGAATGACGTCACAATGAATTTTGTGACAAGTTTACCGAGGTCGCCTTGAGGAAACGATGCTGCATGATTTGTTGTTGACAGACTCATGAAGGTTTCACATTTCTTGATGATCAAGGAAACATTTAGTGTTGGTGAACTTGGAAGGTTGTACATCCATGAGATTATACGACTGCATGGGGTCCCATATTCTATCATTTTAGATAGAAACGCCCATTTTACTTCTCATTTCTGGAAAAGGATACAGAGGGATTTAGGTACACATGTGATTTTGAGCACAACTTACTACCCCCCAGAAAGATGTCTAGTCAGAGCACACGATTTAGGTGTTGGAGGACATGCTTTAGGCATGCATCCTAGATTTTGGGGGTTCTTGGGAGAGACACATACCCCTAGTTGAGTTCTCCTATAATAATAGATTCCAGGCTACTGTTCAGATGTCACCAATGAGGCTTTGTATGGGAGGCCATGCCGATCACCCATGTGTTGGCTAGAGGCAGTAGAGGTAGCTATGTTGGGACCTCATATTATCTAGGGGACCACTGAGTAGGTTCAATTGATTCGGAAGTAGATGGCTACTGTGCAGTCTCATCAGAAATCATACACTGATCTCCATAGATGAACTTTGTAGTTCGAGGTTGGGGATCGAGTTTTTATATGTATTGCATCAAGTTTGGGACATAGGAGGATCAAGAAATAGGGTAATCTTTCACCAAGTTATGATGGTTCGTTCGATATTCTAGAGAGATTCAGTCTGGTTGCCTATCGGTTACAGTTACCTCAGCGGTACCGATCCATGCATGACGTCTTCCATATATCTCAACTATTCCGCTATCACTTAGATCCGTCTCATGTTTTTCAGCATTAATAGGTTGAGCTTTAGGTTGATTAATCCTTTATGGATAATCTAATTTTTATAGTTTATAGGAGCATAAAGGTTCTATGAGGCTGGTTCGTTCCTCTCATACGGGTGCTATGGAAGCATGGTAGAGTACAAGACGATACTTGGGAGAGGGTGGCCGATGTACGTGCTTAGTGGCCTGAGTTATTCTTAGATATTTCTTTACCACCATTGAAAGGGAAATTTGGGGATAAAATACTTTAAGGGAGGAAGTTTGTAAGAACCCATCTCTTACTTGGAGGTATGGTCTTCTTTTCTTATTTTTTCATTTGATTTGTTTTTGAGAAAAAAGGGGAAAAATAGACAAGTACTTGAATCATACTGTCACATGGCCTGAATTAGGGTTACATGCCATGTAATCCTAAGTAAAAACTGTATATTTTTGTCCGTGTATGATAGGAATACATGGTGTGTGTTCATGTCAGCAAGGAAGATAAGAAAAACCAATTACACACTGTGTACTTTCTAGTACACACTGTGTAGTCATGTCAGTAGGTTATGGAAAGCAAGTTGGTGAAATTTAGCCACCAAATGAGCAGTTAAATGATATAAATGCCATTTATATGGGCTTACATGCCATGTATTTTGTGTTTTTCACTTAAAATGGGCAATATCCTTGTTCTTATTTCATTTGGATATAAGGGTCACAGGGTGGACGAACAAGTAGCACCAAGATTAATTTATTCTCCCATTTCGTTGTTCAGAGTCCGATTCGAACACCGTCAGATCTGTTGGAACCCTCTTGGTGAGTGCTCGATTTCTCTTGAGCCATTATTGGTGTTTCTTTCTCTTGACTGAGTTATTAAATGTTGAGTGGATATTCTTGTTTCGTATATCTACACCATTCTAGATTGAATTGGAGGTCGAGGTTGGACAAGGAGAGTCATACTACGATGAGGTAGGCGGTCTTGTGACTCTCGTTAATTATCGAGATGTTTATATGTTCCATTATGCCACGTTCCCATGTTTAGGGTGTAAAATTGAAAGAAAATTGATCCTTATTATTATCTAATGTTGTTATGGTAATTAATTCAATGAATTAAAGCATGTTGGGCTTTGTTGTTTGATTAAGGGCCACCCCATGGGTGATTTTCCATCAGATAATTATTATTTATCCATTTTGTCCTAGGATGTCTATGGGAATGCCTTCATTTCCCTTGTAGGGATATTTAAAATGAAATTGGTTAGTATATGGAATTGAAATTATGATAAAATTGTAAGTGTTTTGATTATATCCTTGGGATTTTGTTTTCCCCTTTTCCCATGCATTGGTTTTTCTTGTTTAAGCTGGTTGAAATGTTTTATTTAATTTTAATGATTAAATGGTAAATAACATTGGGTGATACATGGGTTTATCTTAGAATACCATGAATATACTTGCATGACTATTTTACCTTTCACATTGGGTGACATAAGGGTTCAACTTAGAATATCTTAGATGGACTCAAGAGGTTTTTGAGTTATATGTCATTAGTGACACTCAGGATCCATAGTTGGACCATTGAGGACAAACTAAATTGACATGATATTATACTAAACCTATAGTGACACTCGAGGCTCCCTTGTAGGACCACTAAGGATGGAATCACATGAACTTATACCAACATCTAGAGTGATACTCAGGGCTCCCATGAAGGACCACTAAGAACAAACTCACAGGATGTCAGTAGAATTACACCTGAAGTGATACTTGAATTCCAGATTAGGAATATCAAGAATGGACTCATGGTATAATTTAAATAATGGAGTGAAATAAATTGTGACACATCTGCCAAGCCAAAGCACATGCTTGGATTCAATCTTCACTTACTTGTTTAGAAGGCCTTCAGTGACTTCTGTTGTTCTTACTTTTCTATGGGGAATGTTGGGATTAGGATGAATTATAATACTTAAATATCTTAGTTAATTGAACTTCTAATGGACATAATGAAATTTATAAATTAATTCCAATACTGGTAGAATTTTTTACTTTTTATTACCTCCTAGTTTACTGCATTTCACTATTGTACAATACTACTGAATATACTCACATATAGATTGGAATATACTTTAGGCGGTTGTGTATTGGGATTTATTTCTCACACCCTATTTGGGTCAGGTTTTTGGGCCAAACAGACTATATTTATATAGGTGTCGATAGAGGAAAGGTCCCTTTTACAGTTACTTGATTGTTGCTTAGGAGTAGGAGAGCACGGGACCAAGCCAAGGCTTGCGATGCTATTGGGTTTCTTTTTGTGTTATCATAATTTGGTATTGTATTATACTTGATTTCAGTGTATCATTTTTTCACTGTTTTCATAGAAAATGTGACATGCTACATCATTTTGATATTATATGACTTCTGGTTATCTTTATCTTTCAGGATTTTGTTGTTTACTTTTCATGCTATTTACAGCTTCTGCTATTGTTATTATTTGTTTCTCTATGTTACACTCTTCCAATGAGGGCATATTTTTCCCGCTATCACACCCTAGGCCCTCACTTCTTGTCGGAAGCTTTTGGGGTTTGGGGAAATATACTTGAGTCCATGCGGCCAACTGGGTATGGGGAACCAATTGAGTGGCTTCCAGATTCGAGATGTTACACCTTAGAAGACTTATTTAACACTTAAAAAACATATAGCTATATAATATACACGTCCTTGAAAAAATTTTATTAGGTAAAGTGGTTTTGTCTTCCAATTGACGTATCACATAATAAAAATGATATATTATGGAAAATAATATCTGAATGGACTTTATCATATCAATAGGTGAAAATGTTTCTTTATAGTCAATACCATGAATTTTATTATAACCTTATGACACTATGTGTTCTTTATTGGTAGATACTCTACCATCCATGCTAGTTTTCTTACAAAAAACCCACTTAAACCCTATAGGTGTCACCTATTTAGGTGCATTCACTAATATTTGAACTTGGTTAGTGTACATAGAGTCCATTACATATTCCATGGGTTTTAACCATTTATTGAAATTAGAAATCTCAATGTAATACTAGTATGTAGTAGTATCATATCTTAAATGCACGGCCGATTGTCGCCTATTGACCGGTCAATGTTCTGGTGCTCTGCTAATGTGTATAGTAGCACTCGGGTTGAATCCTCGGTGATGATTCTTTGTAATAGTCGTTTGTTTTTAGTTGATTGTATTTTGATTAGGGGGGTTTCTTTTCAGAGCTTAATTGAAATGATTGATTGACTATAATTTATTTAACAAATTGATAAAGATTGGGGTGATTTCATTATTAGGGAGTTAATCTTGTGATATCCTTGATCTTTGCTTTATATTGCATTTAAATTAACACCCACTTCACAAGTTGATGTCGATTAGAATTCCTAAGTGTTAAAGCTTTAATCCAAGCCTTAAATTAACTAGGATTCTAATATCAATTAGTACTTGTTTATGGTAGTGTATTTATGGTTCCAATAATCCATTGAAACCATATGCTAAACAAAATATTTCATTAATCCATGACATATTAAGTCTAACATACACAATGTTAAATTAACAAATACTCATCGAGCAAATACTCTCAATCACTTAACATACATAAATTTTGACTCACCCCAATGAGATATTTACTCAGACATTTGGGTGTTTAATAGTCTGGTTATAATAATTATGATGATAAATTAATAATAGAAGAAAAATAAAGGGATTAGAAAAGAGTGGTACGTCGAACACACACACACGAACAATGATGATAATTAAAAATGGATTTTCGATTGAATGAAGAAGCAAAAGAAGGTAAGGGGATTCAACTGAATTTAAACTATTTTAAAACATTAATATTAAACTACATAAGGTGTATGAGAATAACAGATATTTAATAATTAACTTTCATTAAAAAAAATTACAAAGAAAGAGACTTACAAGATTACAAAAACGAAGAACACGAAAGTAAGTGAAAAAAAAGAGAGGAGGAAAGGTCTATCAAGTAAAAACTTGAGTATGGAAGATCCTCCCAATCCTTTGGAAATGATTTGGTCGTGACAATATGATCTACTCTCTTTTGAAATGCCAACCCCTTTCAAGGAGTGTAGGGGGATGTATTTATAGCCCAAGGAAGTGGACTGTTTGCATTCCCAATACGTCCCTCCACTTGGATCGACGATTTGGACATCCAGACAGCATAATCTCGAGATATCTCCTTCTTCAAAGTTGTATATAATAATGTTTTCTGACTACTTTCAAATATTGGAGGCATTTGGACCTATTTAGCCAAATTTATGGACGGAGGATTAAACAATTTTAATCTGTCCATTTCAATCCAGTCTTTTTGAAGTCCAAAATGTGAAAGGGTTTCTGAATAGGAAGATGCCTTAAAAATGAATGCTTTATTCAACAAATTCTGCCAACTATATATACTATTTCACACTATAAAATCTCAGATATATTTGAAGATTACATCATGAGATATGTCATGAATAGTGTCTGGATTTTAATTCTCGAACAGAATGGTGGTATGGACTTCAAAGATTCCTTTGGGACCCTTTTCTTGGAGTTGGGACCTGAAATTTTTAACCATGATTCTTTTGGGTAATCAAGAATACATGGTGGAGTTTCATAAAATATGGACTTTGGGAGTGAGACCATTAACTCAATCATCTTGGCTGGTCCAGTTGCTTCACAAATTCTTTGGGTCATCTTGTGTGGTAAATGTGATCCTTCAAATGGAAGAATTGGCCCATGATTCCTTCTAATGAAATGTTGTATATTGAATTAGGAATCCTAAAAAACAATATCAACACAATTTTTATCAATATGGTGAGAGTTATAAATAAAATAGTAAACTGACTCAATTGAACTACTTCTACAAAATGCTCAAAAATTATACTTAGTATTAAAATATTAATATTTCACACACATTATGCACATTTTATATAAAATCAGTAAAGGGAGTATATAATAAGCCATGAAAATATTAACAACATCAATATCCTATTAAAATAAATCCATCATAATTTACCATAATAAATATATGTCTCTCGGTGTCTTGATGAATGCTACCAAAACATTGAGGTTCATGTGTAGCTTGAGTCAGCTCTTCTTTCACAAAAATATATGGAAATTAATTAACCTCTATCTTAGGAACACTTCCTATTTTTTGTTATTGAAATTCTCTAAGTCCAAATTTTCTCCCATTGACTACTTGACTGATATATTAATTTTCAAGGAATGTAGAAAATTTATCCATAAACACCTTGTGCAAAATAGGCTTATAGAAGTAATACCCTTTAGTTTCATTGGGATAATAAAAAAATTACTTGTCAGATTGAGTGTCAATATTATCAAAAACCAATCATTATATGAATTATTTTCAGTCCCAAATACCAATAAAATACATAATGATACATTTCCCAATCCACATCTCATATGTAATCCTTATGATTGATTTATATATAACACAATTAAGTAAGAATACAACATTCACCAGAGGATAACCCCAGAATGAAATAGGAATGTTGCAATGACTCATTATTGATCAAACAATGTCTAGAAAGCATGATTTATCCTATTAGACACACCATTACACTGTGGTGTTCCAATATGATTGAGTTGTAGAAAAATTCCATAATACCGTAGATGATCAATGAATTCCTGGATCAAGTATTCACCATCTAGATCTAATTAGAGAATCTTAATAATTTTTCCCAATTTATTTTGTACTTAGTTTTGAAACTCTTTGAACATTTCAATTGTTTCATACTTATGTTTCATTATAAATATATAACCATAATGACTAAAAAAACCAGTAAAAGTAATGAAGTACCTAAACCCACAACTTTCTTAAGAACTCATTGGTCCACATACATCACTATGAATTATATCTATTAATCTACTAACCCTTTCACCTTTTCCATTAAAACATGATTTGGTCATTTTTATATATAAATATTTTCACTAACCCCTCCCTCTAAAGACACCACAATAAATGAACATAGATAATGACCCCTAAGTCTCACCTCCAGTAGGACCTGAGTTGGAAACTGACACTGAGGGTATAAAAATATCATAGATAGAGCAGGAATTTCCCTTTATAATAAAAATATTATCTAGGTATAGGATTAAAAACCACCAAACAACTCTAGTGGATAATATAACAGTAAACAAAAAACCATCCCACAATTCATGAACAAGGATAATCCAATATAAATAAAGTATTCAAAGTAAAGTACCAAAACACAAGTCCAATGGAGCGACACAACAATATCTACAAACCAAGATAGATATGTTAAGATCGGTCCCAAATTCCTCTTGGAAACTTGAAAAATAGTTTATATACATAAGATGATCATACAAGTATTCTCAGTAGAGACATAACCAAGGTATCAAGTGCACATGTGAAAAAAACATGCTAATGCATCAATGAACAAATATTAGAACCAACAAGAACCTAAACATGTCAACTTACCATCCCAACGTCACCATGGCTCACTCGCCAAATCATTCATCCAATATAGAAATATTACATCGAGATAATAACAAATCAAGGAACCCTACTACTTCCTACCCAATAATTTGCTGCTCTCACACCCCAACATTGAACATCCTATTCTCCCATCCCTTCCATATATGTCACATCACAACCAAATCACATCAAATCTCACCCAAAGACACCTAGGTTATCTCTGATGCGGGTTGGGATGCATCCCTACCTACCCCACCCTCTCAGGGTCTAGGTGTTGGAGTTGGTTCTCTAGAACCAAATTAAATGTACATTATGATAACCTATATTCATACTTTGTAATATTAATAAACTTTTTATCACAACATGATTACTCTTCTGTGTAACATAGTATGTGATAATGTCCTAAGAGTACTTGTTTCACTGAAAGGTAATATCATCTCCCCGCTTTGATGAGAATCCAAAAGTGACAAAATTATTATTAAATATATGTTCTATAGCTGTATGAAATCATTTAAGGACAAAAATGATATAGTCTACCAGGGGTGGAGACTCATAGGACTTCGAGCCACATTATCATGGTGTATACCCTATTAATATCCAGTGTAAGGTATTATGAGAACAAGACCCACCAGTAAGAAATCCATATTTACATGTGTCATTGGATGTTCTTATATATGGACATGTTTATTGATTATTAGACTTTAATATTATTATTAATGAGTATTATAAGTCATGTACTTTTATGTATTGATGAAAACTGTGATGACATATGTTTTTGGTTAGGTAGGATATGTTGGGTGTGTCATGAATAATATTTCATTAATGAATAATGTGAGAAAGGATTTGGACCTTATGTTCTTTAATATAAGTTGATATCTCAGGACTTTTTATGGAAATGATATATCCTAAATAAATGCATGGCTATGGTGTTCTATAGGCAAGTTCGATTTCCATAAATTCAAAGAAAGATACATTGAGCACATAAGTTGATGGAACCATCATGCAATGTGATTGATTAGAGATATCATGATAAAGGGATTATAGTACACAATAATCATCTGTATGAGGTATTGTGTCATTGTAGAATTATCTTATTTCTCTATGGGTGCCTTGGTGTAATTCTAGATGCTAACCTTGGACTTTAGGTTGCTTCACCTAATGCCACTGAGAAAGAGGCCTAGATGGTCACATACTAAGTGTATCTAAAATCTCAATTAAATAATATATTATTATTTATTATTTAATAATTTGAATAAATATTATTCCCACATGTGGTTTAATAATTATTCATGTTTTCTTGATCACATATATTCCATCACCAGTTATTTGAGAGAATATCATGTGTGAAGAATATTTAATAAATATTTATTTACTATTTAGTGAATATAATATTTATTTACTTATTGGTGAATAATGCAGTGATATTTATTTATTAAATAAATAGTCATTATTCAAGGCTTGATAAATATTATAGAGGAATGGAGGACCGATTTTAATGGTTGAGTGAGAAATAATATATATTGAATATTATTTGAATAAATAATATTTAATTTTAATTCATGAGTTTAGCACATGTCAATAAATAATAATAATAATAATAATATTATAAACATGGGGTTCTGTGAGGATTAAATAAATAATAAGGGTTACTTTTACAATTATTTATTTCTAACACTATTAGTATATAATCCCAATTATTTTATTTTTCAAGAGATCCAATTCATTTGTTTTTTTGTGCACAATGAATCTAGAGAATCCTCTCTAAGACCTAGAGATATCCCTTCTCCAAGAATACTACCATGAATGGAGAGTTATCTTCCTCTACATTCCACTATTGAGTAAAGAGAGATTAAATAGAATCCTTTGGAATTAATTATCTAGGTAATCAAAGTTGAACGACAAAAGTGATAGGATCAGCTGTACCAGCACCTGGAGATTCATATGGATATGTTCAGAGATTTGTGGAACACATATTGATCACCGCTAGAGGGAATATTCTCTTGATTACTACAATTCAATAATGGTATAATGTAGATCTATTTTTAGATCCATCAATGAATAATGAATTCTCATAAGGTAATTATTTAATTGAATAAATTAATTATAAATAATATGTAATGATCCTATGATCTGGTTCAGGTGTTTTATCCATTGTATATTTTATTTAATTCAATTAAGTTGATCATGAAGTTTATAATCATATAAATCTTAGATTGATCATTGATCATGACAAAAATAAAAGCTGGGCACGACTCATCACATGATTCCGCTATTCCTAGAACCTACAAGTGGTATCAAACCGATCACATAATTATTTATAATTATTTAAAATTGTTGGTTGATTTACACATTTTTCATTTACTTTTCAATTAAAGTTTAATCATTATTTATTCTGAATTTAAATATATTCTTATTCATCTTTCATTTCTCATAAATAAAATCGAATTTATTAATTTTATAAATGAAATAAAATTGAAGATCTCATCCAGAGGTGCCTAGGAATCTGGTCGGACAACACAAGAGTACACACCGTGTAACCCAGAGGTACACACCATGTACTAGTGTTTAATACACCAATAATTAATTTGTAATTAATTCAAGGCATGTGAATTTATTACACGCGGTGTATTTAATTATACACCACATTTTGACCGGGTCATCCTGGCGCATGATCAACTGGAGTACACACCATCTGGAATATATACGCAGCATGTTGTCCTTTAGTCACAAATGGGTCATGTATGTTCTTACATGGACTACCTGACTAGTGACTATGTGACTTGGAGGACACACACCATGTATACCATGTACACGCCATGTACTCCAATTTTCCCAAGGCATGGTTTACACGCTGAGTCCCTCGACGTGTTCCTCAAATAGATGGTGAAAAATGTACATGCTGTGTAGTTGGCTTGTACATGCTGTGTACTTATTCCAAATTTCATAGAATTAAAATTAATTTATTATAATATGTAAACCTTATCAACATTTTCTTGTGTGTGTTCATTAAGTTGACAGGACATGCCATGTAATGAGTTTTAATATATATAAATATTAATTAATTTATGCATAATGTTCAGATATGCATATCATGTATGAGTCATATTAAATTTATTACTCTGTGCATTGAATCATAACACGTGAAAGAAAAATCATGTAATCCATGTAATCATTAATTTGATATTACACATCATGAAATTACGTGATAAGTCATGTATTCCATGTATCGCATGAGTAAAAAATATACAAGTATAATATAAGTTGGGTATATTCTGATGGGTATTCACCTTGTTTCATCAAAGGTACATTTATTTACATAGTTAATTTTAAATAAATTTATTTAATTTTTTAAAAATTATTATGGATGATAATTAAGATAAAAGAATTGATTAATTAAATAATATAATTAATTGATTCGAGCATGATTTATCTTAAATAAAAACGATTAGAATTGAATGCTAATGTTATTAAATACATAATTTTTTTTCATAATAATTAATGATCATGAGATTAGAATAATAACTTTTCATTTGATTGGTTTCATTTAATTTATTATTAAATTAAATTATTGTCCTGCATAACATCTCTCATCTCATTATGTAAGGGCTTTTGTGCCCACCCCTTCCCCTCACTTACATGTGAGTAAAAGCATATGTAATGGATAGATCTCCTAATCTAGTGGAGGTGGTTCAAGTTTTTATCCAAGGATAAACTAATCCAAGGGGGATACATAGGTGGATAGGTGGAAAGCTGCAACACAATCCTTAATTAGTTCAATGTGTTTTTCCCCTAGGTCGAAGGTTAGTTTATCATCAGCTAGATAAACTGACTATTAGTAAAAGATCACAATCATACTACTTTATTATTTTATTTCTATCAAGTTTCATAGTTATTTCATTATTGATGTTTTGTCATGATCAAATGAATTAATGAATTAATAAGCATACAAGATAGAACTAAAATAAATTGTCATATGTGTAAATATTATCCAAGAAATGGTTAATCACTTAAGTAAATCTAATTAATAATAACAAGAATGTGATAAATATAATAATTGGAAATTTATGCATAAAGGATAAAATCCTTCAATAATATATATTAAATCAGTATAGTCTTCAACTAATTCATTTAAAATAGGACCACAGTTTAAAGTGATTGACCAGCCAAAGTTGGAGTGCATTCAATTATTGGGAAATTCTAACATGAAGTTTTAGGTTTAATTAACTTAGTTCACATAAAGGGTCAACTTCCAAAGTAGGATTTGGTGTAACTGAGAGGCAAGGTTTGAGGAAATCCAGTTTAAGGATTTCAGGATCAGGGATTCAACTGAACAGATCAAGGAATTGTGAGATAATGCAGTTGGAATTTAGAATGCCTACCTAAAACCATCCAAGTTACTTGAACAACCAAAGTTTGGATAATGAGAAGTGGAATATGGATCTTTTACACTGTAATGTACAAGTAATAGTATATTCCAAATCCAATGGTGAGGGATATTGGGTTTTGATAAAATAGTGGGAGATTAATAAATATAATATTTATTTATGTGTCTAAATTTTTTCAGATAAAGTACTTAAATTATTCTCATATTATTTGTAGAAATAATAATAAAATAACTTCAAACATATCATTATTATCCATAATTGAGAATGATAAACTTCTCACTGGCACAAATTTCCAAGAATAGAAAAGTTGATTATGCGTTATCCTTCGCCATGAAAGGAAATTGTATGTGATGGAAGAACCTATTCTTGATGCACTTGGTAATGAGGCTAGTGATGAAGAGTTAAAACTCTATGAGAAAAATTTGAGTGATTCCATATATGTTAAGTGTTTCATGATATCATTCATAACTAATGATATTTTTAAGAAACACGAGGACATGGATGCATATAGCATGATGTATCACCTTTTAGATCTCTATCAATAGAAACAGAGACAAGAGAGATACTAGATCTCCAATGCTTTTTTTACAACTAGTATTTGAGATTTAGTTCCATATAGAACTCATGTAGTCAAGATTATTGGCTACATTGAACATTTATATATCTTAGGGATTAAATCCCCAGATGAGTTGCACATAGATCTCATAATTTCCTCACTACCTATGACCTTCTCTAGTTTTATTGTTAATCATAACATGATAAATAATGAGAAGATTCTTTCATAACTTCTTAATTTTATTCACCAAGTGGACAAGGACAAGGGGTGTGGAAAACCCATAGTCCTTATAGTGAATAATGAAAGGAAGAATAAGGAAAAGGGGACCAAGATTCATAATAATTCTAAATATCCCAAGCACCATCCTTCCAAAAGAGGAATATCCATAGACAGGGAAAGGAAAATGAGGTAGTATGTTTTTTATGTGGAAAGAAAGGCCACTGGAAGAATAATTTCACCCAAAAGCAAGGGAAAGATAAAGGTGAATTATTTATTGATATTAATATTTTAGTATCTACACATTAAGTATTAGATATAGCTTGTGTTTCTCACATATATATCTAAATGAAATAACCAAGTAGATTCAAAAAGTTTTCTAGAGTATAGGTGGATTTTCAAGATTCCAATGGTGCAAGGATAGATACTCTAGCCATTGGTGACTACATCCTTACATAGCCAACAATAATGATATTGGTTTTAATGGATTGTTATTATGTACCAAATGTTACCAAGAACATAATATCCATGCCATTCCTAGTTCCAGATGGTTTTATTTTCAAGTTTGGAAATAAAAGTTGTTTCTTTTATAAAGAAAATATATGCTATGGTGCTGTACATTTAAATGATGGTATTTATATATTAAATTATGAAAACCAAATATTGTAAATAGATAATGAATCATCTTCACATGACTCATATAACACCCATCTATGGCATCACCGTCTTGGTCATATAAATGAGAATCATTTGATAAGGCTATATCAAGATGGTTATTTAGACTTTTATGAGATAAGACCACTTGAATGATGTCATGCTTGTTTACTAGGAAAAATGATCAAACCACCATTTAGTGGATAGGGTTAAAGGGCCACAAAGATTCTAGGATTGGTACACATTGATGTGTGTGGATCATTTACAGTAGAATATAGACGTGTATATTCTTACTTCATAACTTTTATTGATGACTTGAGTAGATATGGATATATCTACTTGATGAGGTATAAGTCCATTCCCTTTGAGAAATTCAAAGAATTCAAGAGTGAAATAGAGAATCAACTTGGAAAGAAGATAAAGAATCTTCAATCAGATCAAGGTGATGAATATCTTAACCAATAGTTTATCAAAATTTTATGGGAGTTTTAGATTCTATCCCAACTCACTCCACCTTACACAACATAGTGGAATGATGTTAGTTAAAGGAGGAACCATACCTTGTTAGACATGGTAAGGTTGATGATGAGTCATGCAGTTCTTCTATTATCCATTTGGGGATATGCATTACAAACCGTGGTATACACACTAAACTGAGTACCAAATAAAGTAGAAAAGAAAATTACTTTTGAGTTATAGAGTATAGATAAACCCGTTTTGTCATATACATGTGTATGGGGTTATGAGACATTTGTTAATGTGACATTCTATACCAACTAACCACTAATATGGTAGTCAGACTGGTGGATCACATGACCTCATGTGCACCTCCATGCATGCTAGAGGCTACCGACTAATAGTGAGAGTGTAAGGAGTTGATAATGGGGAGACTATACCCTCATAACTAGAGAAAAATTTCGGTGTATCAAAATAAAAAAAATAGACAACTTTGGAAGCAGTAATAAATGAATGAAAAAATGGTGAAAGAATAATATAAACTGAATATAAAAGAAATTACCAGCACCAAAGTTCTATAATGAATTCATTTTTAGATGATGATATACATAAACTAAATAGTATACATACAATATAAAATAGTATACAATGCAATACATAAATAAATAAAAGAAACAAAATCCCTGAGGGATAAATCCATGATCATCTCGAGAACCAGCTCAATCCTGTACTCCTAACTCCTAGGTACAAGCTAAACATCACAAGCAATCAACCATGGTCCAACAAACATAAGGTCTACTTGGGCACCATAGTGAAATGGAAGCCCAAGAAGGATGTAAGATATAAATACAAGTAGGTTATCACCCATGGTTCCTATAACTAAATCTAGTATGTAATTATAAAGTAAGGTAGTGTACAAGTATAAATGAAATAATAACTAGTGCTGAATAAATAAATAATTACTGGTTGGCTCAGGTTCCAATTGGTCACCTAGTCAACACTACCTGCTTCAGCTCACGACTAAAATGATGATATGATCAGTAACCATATATACCATATGTATGCAGTAATAATATATACATAGTATAGTTATATATTTAATCCACTTATATGAACCAAGTGCGTGTTAACTTAAGTGTCCATATACATATAATACTATGTACTGGCTAGATCGGGCATAACTTAACCACCCGTAACCAGTTTAAACAAGCCTATAAGATCAAGAAATAGGGTATATTACCTACATCCCAATAGAGTATGATGCATCATGCACAACACTCAAGATGATGAGTGAGCCATCATGTCAACACTCTAAATTGGGAGCATGGCACCTTGACCCAACATTCTACATAATATCAATGGTGCGAGACACCATGACTCAACACCCGATGTAAGGGAGTGTGATTTTCTACTATGCTCAAAAAATCTGTTACCATCATTCCAAAACCAATTTAAGGAATAATCATATGAAAATAATAATAACTGGATCCATGAGGCATTACCTTTAATTATCTAAATTTATTAATCCATTATTTCAAGGAACAACAATTATAACAATTCATATAAGTTGTGGTTATTTAATCATAACAAGAGGAATGGCCATACCACCCAAATAAATTTCATTAATTAAACCAAATAATAAATGTAAGGAAAGAAATCCATCATGAACAAGATATTCAAATTAATACGATATGTTTAAATCTATCAAGGGAGGTAATCCATCATATCAAGTCATCCCATGTATTTAAATAAAAACAACCATCATGAATGAACTACTAAAAAAATAACATGCCATTGAATCTATAAAAACAAGAAAATTCATTTAACAAGGATCAATGGTGTACTTATAAGGTATTTAGGTCAATTAGTCATTTTACCACTTGGGAAAATCCATTTATGAAGCAATCCAATCACTTAGGAGGCGCTTGGTTTATTATTCAACTAAATAGGATTTTCCATGCCATGCAATTAGAAGGAACATTAGTTAAAATAAGAATTTATATAAAAAGAGGTATAAATAAATACAAGAAAACATGCTATAAATTAATAATCACCACTTTGTAATTTTTAAAGATAATGCACCTCATCTGAGGGGTTTTATTATAAAAACATGACATTGTTTCTTAAACAAATAATTTATCAAAATTAAACATCACCTTTAAGAATCATAACCCAATTCACATTAAAGGGTCATTTTAAAAAGCTACCACATATGTAAAATAAATACATGAATCAACATGGCACTTAGGAGGTGCCTAAATCGATTGGGAAATTTCCAATGAGGGGAAATTGAATTAATAATCCAAACCAAATGATTAGAAAAAGTTCAGGGCATTAATTCATTAAATTAAAAAGGGATAATTTAAAACAGCACACCCAAGGTGTGTCGGATATTGAGGTTGTCATCCTCTATATGCTAAAAAAGGATTATTGGGAGTGTATCTAGGTGCGTTGATCAATTTTTATATAAATAAAACGTTTTTAAAGCAACATGTGACAAAGGCCGGCATGCAGTGCAATAACACTATTTATAAGATGATGGAAAATTTGAGGAAAAAGTTGTAGAACACTTACCTCATTCTTATAAAGTTCCACTCATCCAATATCGAGGTTTGATTTAGTTAGGTTTGGAAGAAATATAATAAATGGACATCCACCCTAAAAATAGAGCAAATGATCTTGCACCTCGATAACTTTGTTGAGATAAGATTAAATAAAGAATGATTTAAAAGGAATTGAGAACATATTGATTCAGATCCATAAAGATTGATGACACTTGAATTGGACTTCAGATTAAGGATATCCATTGATTCCTAGAATATGGAGGAGAGGAACCCATGATGAAAGAAGGGAGAGATCACATGACTAGAGGAGTAGAAAGAAAAGAGAAAAAAGAAACTTAAACCCATTAAGGGAATTTTGGTCATTTTACCCCAAAAAAATGGGTCGTCCGAATTGACTACACGATTTGGCTAAACTATGTGCCAACCATGCGATGAATAGTGCATAGGTATTGCCTAAGTGGAACTACCCATGAAGTCTAGGTGCATGGTTTGGGTAAACCATGCGAAGCCCGTGTGGGGAACTTATACTCCTCAGACTAGGCCGCAAGATTTACTACTGGGGCTGCATGGTTTTAGGCAATTTGTGCTACCTACACTGAACTTACAAACTTGGGATTTCTAGGATCTGGTGCTCCTGAAACTCAATGAGATGCCTAAGGGATACCTCAACCCTTTACTCAAGTCTAAAAAAACACTTTTTCATGTTCCAACTCTTGGAATTACTTTCCAAATCCCAGTTTAAAGAACATCCCATCCAGTAAACGCCAAAATTTAAATTCCCTTGGAATTTCACCTTGGCTCAAAAACACGAGTCATTAAAACCTCCCCACCTTAGAACTTCTTGTCCCTAAGAAGCCTTTGGGGACAAGGAAATCACCATATGACCGACAAGGGTTGTGAAGTTTCTTTCAAATGGATGTTTTGTATTTCCAAACGCCTAAATCACCTCTGATAATTTCTTAAGAACATGAAACTTAGGCCATCATACCCTAAGATAACACTTGTTTTCCAATAAAAATACCTAAAAGATGCTTACACAAGACTATTTATCTAGAGACATGATCTTTTGTTGTCTATTAAAGTATCAGGATGATGGTACTCCTCACTACAGGTTAAAACATTAGAAGGGGAAAATTCTGAACCATAGCACCTCCACCATCAGAATTTCATACGAAGTATTCCCTAAGAATTATAACGGTACTCCAAATGTGGTTTCTTGAATAGGGAAAACCAAATTACATCCAAGTTCATAATAGAAACCTCACTACAAGAAATGGTTGAATTCTGATCGACAAAAAAAAATTGGTCTCTCAAGATTCCATGAAGACACTACTGACCCTTTAGACCATACCCACCTCAACTCGACGACATTCTTAAAATAGTTCCACTCTACCATACACAAGGAACAAGAAGGATCACGAGTCAAGACACTTTGGCCAAATTATCTAAAAAACTCCCATCTTAGACGGTTGGTGTACTATAAACTAAACCACTATGCCTTCTACCAAGGCATATTGCATTCACAACGAACATGATCCCTGAAGCTCACACCTGAATTATAGTGATGTTCCTTGGTCAAACCATCACCTTACCATTTATAACATTATGCCTTAGCACGAACAAGGGTGTAACCCTAATCCAGCCCACTAGAATCATCACCCTTTAAACAACACCTATGATCCCAACAACAAGTCCATGATAACCTTGGATTTAACTAAATAGAGTCCAAGGAACTAATCCAAGGTAGTCCATACTCAATATTTACAAGAGAGATGTTGGAACAAGGACATGATTTCCACATCAGAACATTGAATGAACTCAAAGCGGCATCCAACTAGTGATCAAGTTAGAAGGAAAGAGACCAGTGTATGAGATTCTGTCCAAGGCATTCCTACATGGAAATCCCAATATCACTATGAACTAACGAGGCCTAGAAGAAAAAAATACATCCAAAGCGCAACACTAAGAAAACCACCTAAACAAGCCCAACAGATTTTAAAACTTTAACGTGACATAAGACCGAATATCTTTTAGTGCATCAAGGATGAAGTCAAGATAGGGGACTTTCTCATCTATAAGATAGAGTAAACTAAGAGAATCTCAAAGAATTTCAAAAATATCAATTGAACCACTACTGGTCAACTTCTCTTATTAGATGCTCGACTTCACCTACCGAAGCATCAACATTAACCGATCACCATCATTTTCTACCTGAGGTGTCCCATGATCGTTCAGGCTTAACCACTGAAATCATTCAGACCAATAGTGTTTCCCATGGGTTACATACATAGCCAACCACTTCAACATTGTGCTACTGAGCAAGTAGTGACATGATTTAAAACTTTCAAGCCCCAAGGCATTCAAGAAAAACCAACCATTTCCCAATGGTCCACTTTGGTTGTGTTCCTTCTACTCATAAGGACACATTTATTAGAATTAGAATGGCACACCCCACCTTAGGAGTATACTATTCATCAAAAGAAGAGAGATAGACTAGATTCTCATAAACATGCTAGACCAAACTCACCTTAAATGCACACATGACACTCCTCCGAGGTATACTCATTTATGTCATAACATTTGGCATGAAAACCAAAATCAAACTGACTGGCGTGCCAAAACACTTGATCCTCTTGGAAATTCATCCCAAACATCAGGATTAACTCTATTCCTTTTAATTACTAGGACACTCTAATATGGAAATGACCTGAGAATGTACTCAACAACTCAAGGCTCAAAAATCTTAATGAACTCAACTAGTTCATTACATCACTTAGCACTCAACAGGCACCACGTACATGAATGAATACTACCTCGAGGTTTCAGAAGTAAGACAACACATACTCGATACTTTTCATAGGTTGTATTCTCTATAAATACATGTATCAGGTGGTATGTACAAGATATTTAGTTTAGAGTCATATTTCCCCATACAACCATTAACCAGGATGATGACATATCAAGTCATCCATCACCAAGGAAGAAGAAAGGGTCACATGACCTACGAAGTAGCCGACCATGCCTTTAACATGTTTAACCAGGTGAAATAGAGCATTACTCAATGCTCATTCCTGTAATAAAAATTCAAGGATACCATGAACACCCATATGAACAGGGTTTAATTTAGAAACTAAGATTCCTACTAAGGAAAACGACACCTGAACAACACCAAATTTCAGAAAACTCACAAAATTTAGCAAGGCACTGAAGCTATAAGGCCGTTACCTACCTTGGGCTATCCCCTTACAAAGAAAAAACATCGACCCTATCACTAGGTTATTCCAAAAATATTTCACTAGACCCTATAGCTATCATTTAAACCTATACTAAAAAGGATAAGGCCTATGGGAAATTATCACATTTCCATTCCAAGGAAACTCAAAAAGATAATTAAATTTCTCTTACTTGAGGTTCTAATGAAGGATATAACCCAAGGTTCCATTTCCAAAATTCTACATTGATTCACATTAAATATTTAAACATTTAAAAGATTTAAAACTGAGCATCAAGTACCATTTATAAAATTAAAGCACTTGGTAAAAGATAAGATGACCTATGAGGGTCTTGCTAATCCAACTCGGGTTCATCAGAATGCAACCCAATAGATTTTGATTAATTATTATAGTTTCAAAACACCCATAGTGGGTCATATCATAATAAAAATGCCCCAACTAACCTAGTTGGGTCCAATTGTGCATTTAAGAAGATAATCACATGATCTCTATACCCACGTGATAGAGTTAAAATAATTTACAAAGGAAGCCATTAACAATTTAAAAATTAAAAATTCCCCTTAATGGTTTTTTACCATGTAAGTTTAAAAATCATATCCAACCTACTAGGGATGATTCATGTAAGGGGAATACAGGCAACCAATTTATTTCAGATTAAAGTGAAAAAACTCTTAAATTTATAACCATTTCAAAAAAATATATGGTCATATAAATATTGATTAGGTTATATGGGTTTCCATTCCCCAACCTATAAAGTACCCATACACTTTACAGATTAGAATTTTTATCCCATTAATCAAAACCAATCTAATTTAACATGTGAAATTTATCAGTTTTTTATTTTTGACAAAGGTTCCTAGACATTCATAAGGTTCTGTAGATGGTTTGATTACACAAGTTACCTTTTTCCAATTATAAGTCACCCATACACCTTAAAACTGAGAATTGGATACCAATTTAAATTGAAACCAATTATATTAATACCATGAAACAAACTACATATTAACAACAAAACATGGCATGTTATCATAAGAAGTAACAAAGAAAGCATGCTAATAAGCACAAAAGCATGATATATAAGGAAGACATGCTAAATAAATAGGCAGAACATGTTAAATAAATTACCCAAGCATATTATATAAGAAGGAATGATAAGGAAATAACTAAAAAAACATAGAACTAATCATTAAATTTAAACAAAAGTATGGTATAAAACTCAAGGCACACAATCAAAATTAGTAGGAAACCTACTAATGCAACTATATGTCATGGAATATACATGTCACATGAATATCTACATGACTATAATGATGCATGTGATGATTATTCCTTACCATAATAGTCCAAGGGTAAAATAACATAAATTTTATAAATCAATACGCAAAAAAAGTACACCAATCACTCAAGGTAAAATCATAATCAACTATAATAGCAAATAGCATGAACAAAAATTTCATCCCTAGCTACTTGGACTTTTCCACATGGGTGGGGTGATCAGTCCCAGACAAAAATATTTACCAAGAACCAAAACATTCCTAGTCTCCTATCTACCAACCCAAACAGTAATACAAAGGAAAAAAACTCACTCTGATACCACTTTGTGATGTCCCAACCCGACTGATAACTAATACGATAGCTGGACCGGTGGATCACATGACCTTAAGCATGCCTCCCCATACACCAAAGGTTACTAACTAGCAGAGAGAATGTAAGGAGGTGATAATGGAGAGACTATACCCTCATAATTAGAGTTGTAGAGTGGTTTATCTGAATGAAAATAACAAACAACAACAGAAGAAGTAATAAATGAATGAAAAAGTAGTAAAATAATAATATAAATTGAATATAAAAGAAATATCCAATGCCAAATTACTAAAATGAATGCATGTCTATATGATGATATACATAAAATATACAATAGACATATAGCAGGAAATAGTATACTGTACAGTACTTAAATAAAGAAAAGAAACAAAATCCCTAAGGGTGAACTCCATGAGAATCCCAAACTCCAGCTTAGTCCTATGCTCCTAACTCCCACATACAAGCTAAATAACACAAGTAATCAACCATGGTCCTACAAATATAAGGTCTACTCAGGTACCCCAGTGAAATGGCAGACCCAGAAGAGTGTGAGATATAAATCCCACTAGGTTACCACCCATGATGTCTAAAACTTCATTCATTCCATAATTATAAAGTAAGGTAGTGTGTAGGTATAAATGAAATAATAAGAAGTGATGAATAAATAAATAAATATCAGTCAGCTCAAGTTCTAATAGGTCACTTGGACGACTCTAATTTCTTCGGCTCATAGAAAAAATGTTGATCTGATTAGTAACCATATATACCATATATATATAGTAATAATATACACATAGTATAGTTGTATATTTCATCCACCTATATGAACTAAGTATGTACAAATGTAAGTGTCCATATACTTGGAATACTTGGTGCTGGCTGGATCGAGCATAACTCAGTCATCCATAATCAATCTAAACAAGCCTATAAGCTCAAACAATAGGGTACATTCCCCACATACCAATAGAGTGAGAGATTTCATGCATGACACTTAATATGGTGAGTGAGACATCAGGTCAACACTCTAAACAGGAAGCATGGTGCCTCATACAAACATCTAATATAGAATCAATGGTGTTAGATTCCATGAATCCACACCCGATTTAAGGGAGTGAAATTTTCCACCATGATAAAAAGATACCTTACCATCATTCCACATCCCATTTAAGGTATAATCGTATAACAATAATAATAACTAGATCCATGAGGCATTACTTCTCATGATCTACATTTATTAATCCATTATATCAAGGCACAAAAATTATAACAATTTATATAATCTATTCTTATTTAATCATAACAATAGGAATGATCATACCACCTAAATAAATTTCATTAATTAAACCATTTAATACATGAAAGGAAAGAAATCCATCCTAAATAAGAGATTCAAATTAATATGGTCCATTTAAATATCTCAAGGGAGATAATCCATCATATCAATCCATCCCATGTATTTAAAGAAAAACAACCATCATGAATGAACTACTCAAACAATAACAGGCCATTGAATCTATCAAAACAAGACAATTCATTTAACAAGGCTCAAGGGAGTACTTAGAAGGTACCAAGGCCAATAGGGAATTTGACCACTTGGGAAAATCCATTTATGAAGCAATACAAGAACTTAGGAGGACGAGACTCTCATTATTTATGACTCCCTTCATTCTCTTCCCCTGGAATGTGCTTCTGTAGTCCAAGGGGATGCTCTTGGCCTTCACCATTTTCGACCCCCTTGAGGGGATGCTGCCTTTTCCTCGTCCTTTCTACTTTGAATAAAAAATATATTACTACTAGGAGGTGCATGGTTCATTAGTCAACCAAATGGGAGTGTGCATGCCATGTACTTAGAAGGTGCATTGTTTAAAATAATAATTTATATAAAAAGTGGTCCAAATCAATGCAACCAAACATGATATAAACTATTAATCATCACTTTTTAATTTTTGAAGATAGTGCACCTCATAGGAGGGGTTTTATTATAAAAACAAGACACTATTTCTTAAAAAAATAATTTATCACAATTGAACATCACATTTAATAATCATAACCCAATTCACATTAAAGGAGAATTTTAGGAAGATACCACATATGTAAAACAAATAAATAAGTCAACATGGAACTTAGCAGGTACCTTAATCATTTGGGAAATTACCAATGAGGGGAAATTTCATTAATAATCCAAGATGAACACTTAAAAGGCGTTCTAGGCATTAATTCATTAAATTATAAAGGGAAAATTTAAATAGAAACACCCAAGGGGTGTCTGTGATTTAGGTTTTCATCCTTTATATGCTAAACACTGATCATAGGGAGTGTATCTAGGTGTGTTGATAAATTTAATATGATTTTTTCAAGTAATGCATGGTAAAGGCCAATGTGTGGCATGGATACACTATTTATAAAATAATGGAAAATTTGAGGAAAATCCATAGACCGCCTACCCTGTCCTTAGGATGTTCCACTCATCAAATATCATGGTATGATTCAATATGGTTTGGAATAAATCTAATAAATTGACATCTACCCTGAAAATAGGGAAAATGAGCTTGCACCTCGATAAATTTGTCGAGAGAAGATTAAATAAAGAATGATTCAAAAGGAATCAAGAGGGTACTGATGCAGATCTATAGAGACCAATGAACCTTGAATCGGACTTCAAATGAAGGATATCCATTGATTCTTAGAATAGGGAGGAGAAGAACCCATGGTGTAAGAACGGAGAGATCATGTAGCTGGAGGAGGAGGAAGAAAAGAGGATAAAGAAACTTAAATCTATTAAGGTAATTTTGGTCATTTTACCCCAAAAATTAAATCACATGGGTTGGATGCACGGTTTGGACAATCTATGCACCAACTGTGTGATGAATAGTGCATAGTTACCACCTAAGTGGAACTACCCATGCAATTTAGGTGCATGGTTTGGGTAAACCGTGCGCTGTGCATGCATGGAACTTCTACTTCTCAGATCAGGCTTCACGATTTACTACCAAGGGCCACACGGTTTTAGAAAAAAATTTCTCCCTATATTGACCTTCCAAAACTGGGATTTCCTAGGTCTCATGCTCCCAAAACTCAACAAGACACCCGAGGGGATCCTTGGGCCTTTACCCAAGTAAAAAAGACACTTTGAAGTGTTCCAAATCTTGGAATTATGTTCTAAATCTTAATTTAAATAACGCACCATCCATTAAATTCCAAAATTCAAATTCCCTTGGAATTACACCTTGTCTTAAGAACATGGTTTGTTATAGTTAAGGACTTATCAGGAAACAAACTTGCACTCTAGGGCACAAAGTGTATCTTTATCAGGTATCCCAAGGAATCAAATAGATTCAACCTATAAAACCCCTCATAAAAGAATGTGACTATCACTAGATAAGCCGTATTTCTTGAGAGGGATAATATCGTCAAAAATTATAGTGGGAGAAATATTTACCTCGACGAAGTTGATGATCAAGATACAAAATAGTTGGTATAAGAACAAATTCCATTGGTCCCCATAGAAGTAGTTCCTAAAACACAAGTACTATGTAAAATCACTAGAAAGGTAATAATTCCAACAAGATATGGTTTTCTAGTCATTGAAGATAGTGACTCATTATTGGTTGACAATGATAAAACTCTATCATACAAAGAGGCAGTAGAGAGCTCGTAAGTTGTAAGATGAAAAGAATCCATGAATTCCAAAATGGATTCCATGTATCAGAACCATGTTTGGGTTCTAGTTGATGCACTAGTTGATGTAAATATTGTAGGATAAAAATAGGTATTCAAGAGAAAACTGTACATGGAAGGTAAAGTAAATACTTATAAAGCAAGGCTAGTAGATAAAGGGTTTAAAAAACATCAAGGAATTAAATACAATGAAATATTTTCACCAGTTTCCATGTTTAAATCCACCTAAATTATACTTGATATAGCAGGTTAACATGACTATAAAATTTGGTAGATGGACATAAAAACTTCTTTCCTTAATGGAAACCTTAAATAAGATGTCTATATGACACAACTAGGTGGTTTTGTGACTCCAGTTGATGTCAAAAGGATTTTAAAGTTACAAAGATCCATTTATGGATTGAAGCAAGCATCCATATCATAGAAAATTTGATTCTATGAAGTTATAAAAGAATTTTGTTTCATTAATAATGAATGCGAGCCATGCATTTATAAGAGGTTTAGTGGGAATGCATTCATTATCCTAATAGTATATGTTGATGAAATATTACTTATTGGAAACAAAATAATGGTCTTATATTCTATTAAGGACTGGTTAAACAAGTGTTTCTCTATGAAGGACTTAGGCAAAACAACCTATATTATAGGGATCAAGACCATTCATGATATATGTAAGAGTATTCTTAGACTAAGTCAAAGTAAACATATTGACCAGATACTAAAGGGTTTTAGTATTGAAAAATCCAAGAGGGGGTTGGTTCCAGTGTGACATGGTATATATCTTTTTAAGAAAATGTTTCTTTAAACACAATAAGAGAAATAGAGAATCAATAAGATCCCCTATGATTTAGTGATATGATAAATCTTGTATGCTATGTTATGTACTAGACTTGATGTTTCCTATACATTGATAATGGTAAGAATATATCAATATGATCCAAGAGAACATCATTTTTATGTTGTTAAGGCTACCCTCAAGTATCTAATAAGAACTAAGGATATGTTCCTGGTGTATGGAGGAGATGAAGAGCTAGTCATTAGGGGTTATACTAATGCTAGTTTTCGAATAGTTTAGAATGATCTGAATTCATAGTAAGGATATGTTTTCTATCTCAATGGAGGAGATATGAGATGAAAGAGTTCAAAGAATCTAGTTGTCACTGATTCTATAACAGAGTCCAATTATATAGCGTCTTATGATGTAGCCAAGGAATCCATTTGTATACGAAGCTTTTTCTAGGAGATTGATAGGGTACCTAGCAGTAAAGACCCTATCACATTGAAATGTGATAATACTATAGCGGCAGATCTTGGAAAATATCCAAGGTCACACCAATAGACAAAGCATATACTCTGGTAGTATCACCACTTAAGAGTTATTTTTATCAAAGGGGTGAAGTTATAGTAATAAGAGTTCCCACATAATAAAACATGGTATGTCCCTTGACTAGAGGCCTATCTCAGCAGAAGCATGGGTATCATGTGAGATCTAGAGGACTAAAGGTTATTAGCAGTTGGCTCTAGTGAAAGTGGGAGTCTTTTGGAGTGGATTACCTAGAACAAAATTTTGTGTACTTTAAGATAAACTATATTCATAGTTTTGAATATTAATAAACTTATCATCCCATAATGATTATTCTTCTACATAACATAGTATGTGATAATTTCTTAAGAGTAGTGGTCACAATGAATAATCATAGAAGTTATCTATTATAATGAAAACTTATAAGAGAAACAAAAATATTCTTAAATATATGTTCTATATCCTGATGAAATCATTTGAGGTAAAAAAATGATATAGGATATCATGGGTTGATACTCACAGGACTTTGAGGAACCTTCTCCTAATGTATTTCCATGGTAATATCCAGTATAAGATATTACAAGAACAAGACCTACCAGAAGATTATCCACATTTATATGTGTCATTGGATGTTCCTATATCCCAATGTGTGTATTGATCCTTATACTTTAAGATTATTATTAATGAGTATTATAAGTCACTTACTTTGATGTATTGATGAAAACCATGATGACATATGTTTGCAGTGAGGTAGGATACATTGGATGCATCACAAGTAATATTTCATTAATGAATAATGTGAGAAAGGATTTGTATATTTTTTTATTTAAAATTTTTTGATATATTAGGCCCTTTGATGGAAATTATATAGCCTAAATAAATCCATGACCTTGGTGTTCTATTGGAAAGTTTGATTTTCGAAAATTTAAATAAAGAGATATAGAGCACATAGGTTGGTGACACCAACATGCAACCTACTTGATTAGAGATATCATGATAAAGGGATAATATTATATAGTAATCATTCATATGAGGTATTATGTCATTTCATTATTAAATTATTTCTCCATGGGTGCCTTGGCATGTTTCTAGATGCTAACCTTGGACTTTAGGTTGTTTTGCCTAATGCCACTGAGAAAGAGGCTTAGAGGGTCACACAAGTGTATAAAAAATCTAATTTAAATAATATATTATTATTTATTATTTAACAAGTTGAATAAATATTATTTCCACACATGGTTTAATAATTATTCAGGTTTTCTTGATTGTATATATTCCTTCACCAGTTATTCAATAGAATATTATGTGAGTGGCATATTTAAAAATATTTATTTTCTATTTAGTGAATACAATATTTATTTATTTATTAGAGAATAATGTAGTGATATATATTTACTAAATAAATAGTCATTATTCAAGGACCAATAAACATTATAGAGGAATGGAATACCGAGTTTAATGGTTTGGTGAGAAATAATATATATTGAATATTACTTGAATAAATAATATTTTATTTTAATTCGCAAGTTTAGCACATGTCAAGAAATAATAATAATAATATTATTATATAAATGAGATTACACAAGGATTAAATAAATAATCATCATTTTTGAATTTATTTATCTCTAACCCTAGTGGTATATAAACCCAATTATATTATTTTTCAAGAGAGCTAATTCATTTATTTTGTTGTGAACAACAAATTCTATGAATTCTCTTGAAGCCCTAGAGATATCCCTTTAGCATGAATGCTACCAAGAATAGAGAGTGATATTTCTCCACCCCCCACTCTTGATTCAAGATAGACCAAAGATAATCCTTTGGAAGCGATTCTCAAGGCAATCAAAGATAAACATTGCAAGCGATATATTTTTCTGTGTTAGCACCTAGAGATCCATATAGTGATGTTATGAGATTTATGGAATAATTGTGAATCACCACCAGAGGGAATATGCTATTTATTACTACAACATAATGATGGAAAAAATATATCTATTGTTATATCCATCAAATAATTAATAATTATAACAAGTTAATTTTTTAATTGATTAAATTAATTATAAATAATAAATTATGATCCCGTGCTCTGGTTATATCATTTTATACATTGTATATTTTCTTTTATTCAATTACATTGATCACAATGTTCATAATTTTTTAAATCTCAGATTGATCACTGATCATGAAAAAATAATAAAAGTTGGGCATGACCCATCACATGCTTCCACTATTCCCAGAACCTATACTAGGATACGATGTTAGCATCAAACATCACCACACCACATCTCACCCACATACACCTGAGCCATCACATCACATATCATCATATAATAAGAGAAGTAGGGTATCATGAATGTAAATAACATCAACCTCATTCCCTCCTCTTTCCATGCATGACCCCCACCTCATGACACATCACATCACTTCCTCCTCACATAACATCTCACCTAAAAACACGTGGGCCAACACTGATAGGTAATCTCTAACACCAACTTGTACCATCACTTCTACTAAAGGAAGAGTGGGGAAGTAGGGTAGCTATCCATCCATGTCAACACCATCCTAGAAGTTGGGGAAAACACCCGTAACCCAAAACCTCAAAATTTCAGTAAGGTTATCCAACTCTGGTGGGGCGTGTATAGAAATAATATAAGGATACATGATATATAGATAGAATATAATACCCAACCTATGTGTTCACAAAAACTGTACTATCACACACCACACCACCACCACAACACCACACATCTACCAACAAAACCACTTCCACCACTACATGTAACACACCACACCAACACACATAACCACACATACATTCCCACTTTATTTTACAAGTTCACCACTATCAAGATATAAAAGGTTCCACTAAATTGCATTTACTAAGACAATTTATTCACATATACACAACCTGTTAATTTATTTAATTCATTTAATCCAATTACCACACATCTATTTCTAGCCTATATTTCTTATTTACCAGCCAATTTTGTTTTGTTTTATCATAAAAATTTATTCCATGTCTAACCGGGAAACTCACACAACCACCCCACCCCACAACTAGTTCAAATCACATCAATTGTTGAAAAAACACCTCACATCCACCATCATTGTTGTGCCACACCTATCAAACCATCTTACCAAAGTAACCACACATCAAAAATCCCAAATACATCTCACAAAAAAACCATTTCACACAATAACCACAGATCACCACAACACTCCACTATGACACATCATTACCATTGCACACCACAACCACTATACACCACATTGCACAACTACCCACATCGCATCCATTCCAACCAATCACCAAATCAAATCCCCATGCATCACTCAAAAAAACCACCCACCTCCATCATCGCACAATATCCCAAACCACGCAAGTAAACACAACAACAAAAAATATCACACATTCTAGCTTCCACAATTTCTTCAAGTTCTTTCATCACATTGATTATTTATATAGCATGAGCATTATCACACAAACCAGAATCCATGGGAAACCATTTTATTATCCAAATATACATTATTTAACCTTTTATTCAGGGTATGATGACAATAAGGGTATTATTTCAAATCATATATAATGAAAACAAGGCTCCCAATATCCGTTATTTTTTGTAAGTCTTCAACATGGAATAATATCATCAACAACAATATCAAAGAAGCATAAGCATATGACTACTCCCCCATACCCACTAATTTAAATTATTAAAATTATTATCTTATTATGAAAAACCTTACCATCCACCCAATGGAAAGAAAAATCATGAAATTCCCACACATAGCATGTAAATAAAGAGAGAACAAGGACCCCTACCTCAAAGAAGCTTTCTAATATTTCAATGTACTACAAGGAAAAGAAGAAACAACCCAAAAACCAAAAACTCACTAGAAACTCTTGATAAACCTAAACCGCATCAAGGTTTGTCAAAAACATCACCCAAAACACACCCAAACAAAACAACACCATCATAGTGGATCCCTAAAAGAAGAAGAGAAGGAAATATGGGGATAAAGTGGAAGGAACTCACCATAGATCACTAAAAAGAAACCAAAAGAACCCAAAGATCAATTCCATAGGAGAGGGGATATAAAATATCAAAAAACCATATAGCATTTTCCCAAAACCTAGATAGGGATGAGAGGCCAGATTGAAAAAAGATCTGCTGGACAAAAGATATAAACAACTTGGGAGATTCCCCTTTTATGATGTAAATTACAAGTTTATTCCATAAATTCCATAGCCCTACAAAACATACATCATACAAATATCCTTTATAAATTAAACCCATTTTCCACCAAAAAACATGGAACTTTGGGATGGATTAAACTTACACCTTAAATTACATTCTTACAGTGTAAAATCATCTTACGCTCTACACCTCATCTTCATATAAGGCATAAAACGCTAGACACTCAAGCCGTAAACCACTAATTTAAGGTGTAAATCATTCTTTTAAGCTGTAAACCTCCCTATTTTTGTGAAACTATAGCTATAACTCTATAGAACCCTATGGGACCTTCTCTAAGTGCTTTCCAACCATAAAACCAATAAGTGATAGGCTATGAAGGCATAAACATTTACATTATATACCTATCAACTGAATCTCATCCCCGAGAATCAAAACCAAACCCGAAAAAAAGGAAAGGGGTCTAAATAACCACAACATGAGATAACCCTCAAGGATCCCATCACACCTCAAATTCTACCACTAGCAAAAAATACTAAACTGAAATTCCCACAAAATATCCCACACAACCATATCACCACACAACCACATCACCACACAACCACATCACAAGCCCTAACTAGCACAACAACACTCCTCTAGTACTATCCATAAGCCACTACTTTCCATACATATATCCACATCAACATATAAAACTATTTACAACACAAAATGAACACTTCCATAACCAACACACAACACTTCCCTAAGAACACAAATAATAGAATTCCATCTTCTATGTCAAGATATTATTCAATTTGGGTGGAACTGACTTTCCTACATGGTTTTAACCACATTAAGTTATAACACATCATGATTAGGAATAAGGAATTCTATTCATAATATATAAGGAGATTTATCACATAACACACATCAAATAAATATCACATATCATATCACAAAAATATCTAAACATCACGTCATCCAAACAAAATATAGTAAAGAAAAACTACAAATAGAACTGGGTACTAGGCATACATCTACATCTATTTCTCCCAAGTACTCTCATCCAGGACACCCTTACTCCACAATACATGAAACAAGGTAATGATTCATCCATGAATAAATTTCTCTCATTAATCCTGGATCTCTACTATTGTTCCATGAATGTCGTGTCATCCTTAATATCTAACTCTCTATAGTCAATGATGTGGGAGTAATCATGAAGATACTAATAAAGCTGGGACATGTGGAATAAGTAGTGGATCCTATCATACTATGGTGGTAATTCCAACCAATATGCCACCACACCAACACAACCCAAAACCAAAAAATTCCTAATAAACCAGGGAGAAAACTTACTTTACCTACCAAACCTCCACTGCCCACATAGTGGGGAGACTCTCAAGAACACATGGTATCTAACGTTGAACTCTAGGGGCCTCTGCCTACAATTATAATAGGCAATTTGATGGTCCCGTTCCATCCCCATCATCTACCTAACCAACTGGATCTTCTCATACAATCTTCATAGCACATCAGGGCCAATAATTACTGACTCATTAACCTCTCAATAGCACAATGAAGAATAACATGATAACCCATACAAATCCTCAAATGGGGCCATTATAATGGATGAGTGGTAGCTATGGTTGTATAAAAACTCAACCATAGGTAGGTTCCTTACCATGATACACCGAAGTCTAAGACAAAAACTTGAAATATAACCCCCAATGTCTGGATGGTTTGCTTCATTTTCCCATATGTTTGAGGGTGGAAAGAAGTGTTGAGGCATAGTTGGGAGCCAAAATCATACTAAAATCCACTCTAGACCCACAATATAAAATAAGGATCCTAGTCATATATGATAGTCCTTGATACCCAATGAATCCTAACCACATCATCCACATACCACTATGCTAAAACATCCATGATAATCAACTCCAAGATCACTAAAAAAGGATCTGACTTCATCAGTTGGTTCACTATCAACCAAACCTCATCACAACCTCCCTGAGCCTAGGGTAACTCGGTGAAAAAATCCATCGATATTTCTTTTTTATTTCTCCTCAAGAACATCCAAGGAATTCAATAAACCCCTAGGAACACAATGTAATGATTTAAACTACTGGAAAACTAGACACCTCACTAAAAAATTTTCCACTGACAATTTCATCCCCAACCCCAAAAGTTATCTCCTCAAGCCATGATACATATTTTTCACACCAAGATTCAAAGATAAAGGTGATATATAAAAATGATTAATAACTCTCTTTCACATCACCTATGAAATAAAAAAATCCCATGAAACAATATTTGGTTCTGAAAATCCTCCCACCATCCCTCTAGAGCATCACCATGGCCTACATAGTCATGCATCACCTCTTACTTGGAGTCTCCCCATTAAGACTCCTCCACCTTCCACATAAAAGATAAATAAATAGTTATATGATAAAGAAAACCATATACACTACTCTCTCCCATGTAAATAAACATTTCTATAAGATCCTCTATCCCTTTAATTTTTTTTTGGATTACCAAACCACATCTTTTCAGGACTTTTGACTCAATGTGTCAGCAACCACATTCCCCTTTCCTAGGGTATAAGAGATATCAAAATCATAATCATGAAAAAACTCCACCCACCTATGTCGATGTAGAATTATATCTCACTGATATAAAACATATTTCAGTCTCTTTTAGTATGTGAAAACCATAAAGATCTTACTGATGAGGTAGCATCACCACAACTTCAGTGAAAACACATCTACCGCCAACTCCAAAATTATTGGTGGCATAGTTACGCTCATGGGTACATAACTTCCTAGTACTAAAAGTGATTAATCCCCTATAATAAATCATTATGAATCCCGATCCTATATAGGAACCATTATATAAAACCTTAAACAACACACCCTCCTCAGGAAATCGAAACACTGGAGCACTATCCAAAATCTCATTCAGGTAATTGAACACTACAAGGAATTGATAACTCTACAAAAATCATGGTCCTTACTAGTAAAATCTATTAGAAGGGCTATAAATCTAGAGAAATCATGCAAAAACCTTTGATAATAACCAACCAGACTGAGAGAACTGTGAACCTCTGCTACATTCTTGGGTGCTTCTTAAGAAAAAACTACCTAGATCTTTGAATAGTCTAATTCAACACCCTACTGATACACCACATTTCTAAGGAAACTCACCTATCACATCTATAAATTACACTTGTACAAATTAATATAGAGATGGTGTCATCACAGGACCTTCAAAACAACTCTAATATGCTCAGCATGGTCCTCCTATAACCTCAATTAGATCAAGATATCATCAATGAACATGATGAAAACTTGTCCAAGAATTCATGGAACATGGAGTCCATGATCACCATGAACATGGATAGTTTATTTGTGACATTGAACGACATGATGAAAAAATATAATTGCCCATAACTACACCTAAAGGTAGTCTTTAGGATATCCTCATACTTTACCCTCAAATAGTGATATCCTAACTACACATCAATCTTTGAAAACAAACTAGTTCCTCTAAGATGGTCCGGAAATAATATATCCTTAGAATATGTTATGGTTCTTGAAAATAACCTAATTCAACCTTTGGTATTCCATAAAAAACCTAAAACTACCATATAAATTATTAGAGAACAACACTAGATCACCCCACGATAACACAATAGGTTAGATGAAACCTATCTTAATCAGATCATCCACATGCAACCTTAACTCTCATAGATTTTTAGGTTCTATCTAATAAGGATCCATTTAAATCAGATACATTCCTGATTGAAACTCTATCTTGAAATTGACATCGTGTCATGGGGTAAGTGTTATGACCTCATCTAGGAAAAATTCCAAGAAATCCTCCATAACCCTTGGAACATCCCCAACTTGAGATTCCATTGAAAGCTTCACCAACTGTGATAAAATAGGATCCACTTTCCTACCACCCATTGAATAACCCTCCCTCCAATGAATTCCACTCACTGACCCTCCACATCAAAAAATGAAACTATATTATAGAAACAATTGATGAATAACCACATGGAATATAGAAAATCTATTCCAAGGATAATATCATATGGCTATATTTGTAATAAGAGGAATTCTCCCACTGATTGGTGCTACCCCATAACTAGTCTACACCCCTAAAATATATTATAAAAAGTATCCTAACCTCCAAATAGTATAGATAACACTAGAGGCATTGAAATCCTATCCATATCCAGTACCAAAGTATGGACCAAAGAAGGGAAAAATAAAGTAGCGTGAGGCTGATGAATTAAGAAAATCACACAAAAGGGTAGATAATAAGTCAATCATACCTTGAAAAATTCTCAGTTCTACTAGTACTACCGCCTGTAGTGCATGCATCTGACCATGACCAGATCCTATGACCCTTTTCTATATGCCTCCATGACCATGATCTAGCCTAGGTCCCTATAGATAGGGTCCATTGTAAGACTAACCTATACCAGAATAACCTACCCTCTATTGTTAAAAAAACACTGATGATCCCTACTACTAGAATTACCTCTGATGGAATTTCTACTACTTCCAAAAAGGGGCCTAATCACCCAATTGAAATTGGCCTCCATGAACAATCGATCATTGATCCCGGAGGCTCCCATGTCCTCCATAGACATAAAATGAAAATGGGAAGCCTTCAGTAGGTGATCAGAAGACACCTTACTCTGAAGAATGAAAAGTTATCTACTATGGTCAGTAACCCAATGATTGAAAACCTGACTGCCTATACACCTATGAACCATTTCCAAAAACTCATCACCTTGAGATGCCCAACTATCCACTCTCTCAAGGCTCAAATATCAAGGAAAGGATATTCTCAATAACCTCTTATTTTTTCTACACCTCTAGATATGTAGGAAACATAAACGGGGTGACCACGTACCGGATAAATGGGTGATAATCCTCCTCAATACAACATTCTTTGGATTCCTCATCTGGAAAAAAATCTAGGTAAAATCAAAATAGGTCCTTGAAACTGACCCAAACATCCTCCACACTTAGAATCCAATATATAAGAGAGTGAAAATACTTCTTATTTTTCTTCCTTCATCATCAAAAAATGAAAATCTAAATGGAACTCCCTCTGAATGTCTTTTAACAACACATATTCCTCCTTATGATCAACTAGATAAAACATCCACCATTGATGCACAACTCCCCAAAACTGACTAACTGCCAATGAAACCCAAAACTCAGCCTATGTTCAGATTATACCAAAATCAATCTCAAGATCCTACAACCAGCGCACTATCTCTACATCTGAGATACTCCCCTCATAATTTCCCAAATATTGACACTGGAAGGCATGAAAATCCCACTTCCAAACCTCATCCTCCTTTGTCAGATCAACTCTACAACAATCAACCAGAACAACTTGTGGAACCTAAATTGCCTAATCTACTTAGTGATGATGACTAATATCTATTCATGAAAAGAAAGGAGAACATCATAATCCTGATAGAATATAATTTTAAATAAAATTATTTATTTTTTCATTTTATTTCCCACAAAATCTCAATTTCAGATATGAAAACACTCAATCATGATTCATCTACCTCCCCTAAGTCTCTGGCTTGTAAAAAAGTCCACCTCACTTTTTCATTCAGTAAGATTAGAGTCCATGCACTGGATCATGAGGGGCCCTAAAGTCCCATGCCCTATCTAGTCTTTCTAGCCTATTACACACACCAATATCAATTAGAAATGTTTCCCTACCAACCCATGCAACCCTCACCATGAAAAACTCTAAACTTCATCCCGTCTCTCAACCATCACCACTGATACAACTCTATCAAAACCAACTCCCTCTAAAGATATCACAATGAAGGAAGAAAGATAATGAACCCTAAGTCCCGCCTCCAGTAAGCCCTGAGTTTTAGATTAACAAAAAGGGTATAAAAAACTCATAGATATAGGAGGAATCACCCTCTATAATAAAACCAAATAAGGATATAGGATAAAAAATCACTAAAAAAATCCAATGTATAATATAAATTTAAACAAAAAACTATCCCACAATACACGAATAAGGATAATAAAATAAAAATAATTTCTCCAAAGTAAAGTAAAAAAAGAAAAGTCCTATAATGTAGAATCAATATTAGCTCCAACCTAAGATAGAAATATTCATATTGGGCCCAAAGTCCTCTAGGAAACTTGAAAAATAGTTTTATACCTAGGGTGAGAATAAAAGTATACTCAATAGAGATATAACCAAGGTATCAAGTGAACATATGAAAATAGCATGCTAATGCATCCATGAACAAACAATAGAATCAAAAAAAATCTAAGAAGGTCAACTAACCATCCTCTCTTCACTATGGATCACTCACCAAATAACACATCTAATACAGTAATATAACATCATGATCATAATAAAAAAAATACACCCTGTTACCACTTCATCATTGATTTTTCATTCTCATGCCCCAACTTTGAACATTCTATGATTTAATCCCTTACATACATATTACATTAAAACCACATCACATCAAATCTCACCTGAAGACACCTGGTCCATCTCTGATGTGGGTTGTGATGTATCCCAACCTATCTCACCCTCTCAAGGTCTAATATCCCATGCTAGCATTAGGAATCACCACACCACATCTCACCCATTAGAACCTAGTCCATCACATCACATATCTTCGTATAAATAGGGTATTAGTAAATCATGAACACGAAGGACATCAACGTAGTTCCATCCTCCTACCACACATGACCCCCCACATACCAAAACACATTACTAACTCATCACATCACATATCACCTTAAAAAAATAGGGAAACACCACTGGGTAATCTCCAACACCAACCTTCATCATCATTTCTACTGAAGGAAGAGAAGGGAAGAGGGGTATCCAACCATTCATGTCACCAACATTTTGGATATTGGGGAAAACAATCGGAAATTAGAACCTCTAATCCTTGGTAAGGTTATCCAACTTGGGTGGGGAATATATAGAATTAAGATAAATATGCATGATATATAGATAGCACACAATACCCAAACTATGGGTTCACAATAACTACACAACATACACCACATCACCACCACCACACCACACATCTACCATCACAAATGATACAAAAACTATATAAAAAACACCACACCACTACACATAACCAAACTTATATTATAAATTTATTTTATAAGTTCACCACTTTTCAGTATAACAAGTTCTACAAACTTTAAATTACTAAGACACTTTATTAAAATATACACAACACATTCATTTATTTAATTAATTTGATCCATTTACCATACATCCCTTTCTAGAACATCTTGCTTATTTATCAACCTATTTCATTTCATTTTATCATCACAATTTCTTCCATGGATAACTGGGAAACTAACAAAACCACCCCACACCACAACTAGAAAAACTCACATAAACCATTATCACAATACCTCAGATCCACCACCATCTCCATGACACACCATCTAAACCATCTTACAACAATAACCACATGACACACATCCCAACCACATCTCACAACACAACCATCACACACAACAACCACAAATCACCACAACACACCACCACCACACATCATCACCACTACGCACCAAAACTACTGCACGCCACTTCACAAAAATTCCTACATCATATCCTTTCCACCCAACCATCACATTAAAAACCCAATAATCACACAACCCATCCCACCACCCCTATCACTGCACAATAACCCAAACCACATAGGGAAACACAATAATCACAAACACACACAACATCACACATCCCAACTTCCATAATTTATTCTAGGATTTTCATCAAATTACTTCTTTACTTAGAATGATAATTATCGCAAAAACACTATTCTATATGAAATTTTTTATTTTCCAAATATATGTTCTTTAGCCTTTTATTCAGCATAAAATCAAAAAACAAAATAAAAAGTGTCTAAAGTCATATCATCTATAGTGAAAAAAGGCTCTCAACAACCATTATTTTTAGAAAGGATTCAACATGGAATGATATCATCAGCAAAAATATCAAATTAGACTAAACAAGAGATTACTCCCCTATACCCAAAAATTTAAATTATGCCAATTATTATCTTATAACATTGAACCTTACCATACAAAAAACGGAAAGTAAAACAATTCAATTCTCACTCATAACATGTAAATAGGGAGAGAATGAGGACCCCTTACCTCAAAGAAGATTTCCAATCTCATTTCGCACCACATGGAGAAGAAAAAACAACCTACAGAACCACACATGTACTAGAAACTATGGATTAACCTGAACCACATCAAGTCTTATCAAAAACATAAACCAAAACATATCCCAAAATAAACAACACCATCAGAGAAGATCACGAAAATAATTATAGAAGTAACCATGGGGATAAAGTAGAATGAACTCACCATTGATCACTAATGATAAACCACTAGAACCCAAGGATCAACATCAGAGGATAGAAGATAGATAATCTAAAAAAACCATATAGGGTTTAACCAAAACCAAGATGGGGAAAATATGATGAAATGAGAAAAATATATACTGAAAAATATATATAAAAAACCTTAGAGCTTCCCCTTTTATATAATAAATTATACATTTTCACCGTAAATTCTATGGCCCTGCAAAGCTTACATCGTAAAACCAAAATTTAGGTTGTAAAACCCTTTTATATTGAAAAACATAGTTATTAAGGTAGGATTAAACTTAAATCTTAAATTATAATATTACAGTGTAAAACCATCTTATTCTTTTCACCTTAGCTACTATGGCATCCCACCTTTTTATTACATAACTTTTCATTACATTTTACAAACAAAGGATCTTTAAAGTCTAGTGTCTTGGAAATCAGGAACACAAAACATGGAAACTTAAAAAAATATTTTAAATCCCCTTGAAAAGCTTCTTGAAAAATTCATACTATGTAAAATTACTGAATCTCATAACTTTGAGGCATACATCAAAGGAAAGGTTAAGCAAAAGTCCCAATAAGGAAAACAAGTGAAACAATTTACATGTGATCTTGAGCAATATCAATAAGAACATGAGGGATATCATAAATGAATAATAAAGAGGAATATCATAGAAAAAATAACATGAATCATAACTTAAAAATATTTTCTACAACATTTAACTTAGACATTCATGAACATATCACCAAGGTTCATCCCCAAGGTGTCATAAAAATTACCAAGGTTGTTCACCAAGGTATCGTAAAACTTGTCATCTCTAGAGATTAATTATTTACCCAATGCATTAGAGTGATATAAAGGATAACCCTTAATATGTATTTATTTTAATGTGATCCACATAGATCATAATCATAAATTTCATAAATAACCCATAGAGGGTAAAAGAAATGGGTTTCACTTCAAAATCATGATGTTTTTTAAAAGTGCTTAAAAATAAGATCATTATGTCATTTATAACCCATGGAAAGAGAGTGAGGGTTATATGTATGTAAATTATAGAATAAAATAGATTTATTTTAATTCTCTATTAATACCCCTAGAAATGAAAATATATTTGGGTATTCACATAAATAAAATAGAGAATTTCTTGAGAAAAAGAGAGAGATTTTGAGACAAAAATTCTACAGCATAACAGCTATATAACATGGTTTTAGAAAACATTAAAAAGAGAGGGGGAAAGGGTATCCCATAAATAAATGAATAATTTTACATTAGGGGTATATAATAAAATAAATAAGATCAGGGTGTGGATATTTGAATGACATACCACATGAAAAGGAAACTTGAAAGAAAAGAGAAAATGTGATTTCTTTTACAAAAATTCGGCAGCCTAACGACGTCACTTAAAATTTTAGAAAATAAATTGATGAGAGAGGAAAGGGTATATAATCAATTGGAAATAAAATGGGTATTAGTAAAGATATAAAAGAACATACCCCAACATAAGAAGATGAAAAATAGAAGACATAACATAAAGGAAGTCATGACTTAAAAGAAGAGGGTGGAAGGTCCCCTTACCTTGAAGAGTAACTTCAAAAGCTTGAAGGTTGGGACCTTGGGGGAATTGAGGGAACATTTGGGGGAGGTAAAAAGACCATATATTTTTTGATGATGAATTTTTAATGAAAGGAATGAGGGAATGACTTGGTATTTATAGAAAAAGTGAGGGAATATTTTATTAATTTCCAAGGAACACCCCATCGATGGTATTTGAAAAACCATGGGATTGACCATGGTATTTTCCCATGGTATTGGCAAATTGGGACACCTCATAATATATATTACTATTAAAAAGTAGACCAGAATTATTATATCATGATTACATCATTTATGATGTCATTAATCATACTAAACTCAAAACTACATTTTTACTATTCACCGAAAAAAAACATTTTATAAAAATATCATAAATTCTCCCTATCCTAATATCGATGCTCTGAATTTAAAATTAAACTCCATTTTATAAAAATAATTTTATAATTATGAGATATTTAATTTTTATGTAAAAACACTATTTACTCGAATAAATACTAATACTTAACTAAGAAGTTCTGAAATAGTTATTTACTTATGCTATTATATCACATTACCATTCAAGATGCCGAAATTATATTCATAATTTACTATTCGGTAAAAATTAAGTTGATATTATTAGAATTGAAATTTCTTACTGGTCACAACTGCAGAAGAACATTTTTTGAAAATCATTTCACATTATTAATTATTTAAAGTATACAAAAATATTTTAAAACACCCTTTTTTCCAAAATTCATCAATAATATGGAACTTCTATAAATTCATACTATATTTATCTATACATTTTAAATTCACAAATTTTACCATAAGATATAACAATTTTATTTATACAAAAGGATTACACAAAGTAACTAAGTTCTTGGTACATAGCCTCTTATAACACCTACATATGACCTAAGTGTAAGGTGTGATATGGTGATATAATATTGGTGTGGCTCAGGAAAAATTGCCTAAGTGGTGATTTATATCAGCTTGAACTTCTCCCTTAGGCAGTTCTGTTCAAGCTTCACATGTTGAAGCTCAGCTTGGGTTTGGTCCAGAGTAAAGCCTAGTGATGTAACCTCCTTCCCAAGCTCTAACAGATGGGCTTCGTATGACCCATGTCTACTGGATGAGGCCATCGACTCTTCTTTCTATATTAAATAACCATGATCATCTGTATTTATAAAAAATAATAAAAAAATTTAAGAGTATAGTTTCCAATGATCATATTGACCAATGGTCATATAACAATTGAAACCCAATGGTATCATTTTAATTATAATCACTTCATTAATTAAAGGATATAGTTTTTTGGAGTACAAAATAAAATAACACACAAATTTAGAAAACAAATACTATTCAAAAGTTCAGGTCGTTAAATTCTTCCGCCTTTAAGAAATTTCATCCTTGAAATTTTAACTCGTACCCTTAGAAGCGAAAAGGTGTGGATACTACTGCCTCATAGACTCCTCTGGTTCCCACATGGATTCTTCACATTTTTTATTCCTCTATAACACCTTAACAAGGTGGGTAGTCTTGTTGCTTAGAACCTTGTCTCTATGATCCAAGATCTCCACTGGATACTCCTCATAAGAGAGGTCATGTTCCAGTTGCACCACCTCTAGATTTAGTACATGTTAAGGGTCAGGTATGTACTTCCTCAAGAGGGATACATGGAAGATATCATGAACTTGTGCTAGATTTGGAGGAAGTGTAAGCCGATAGGCCACTGCTCCCATGCGATCAAGGCTTTTATAGGGGACAATGCACCTAAGGATGAGCTTCCCTTTCTTCCCAAACCTCATTAATCTCTTCCAATGTTAAATCTGAAGAAAGAATTTGTCACCAACATCAAACTCCAAGTTCCTTCGATGGTTGTCAACATAGCTCTTTTGCTGAATCTGAGTAGACTTAATGTGTTGCTGGATGGCATGGACCTCTTCTGTCATCTCTTACACAAGATCAGGCCTAAGAATATTTCTCTCACTAGATTCATCCCAAAAAGTAAGAGTTCGATAATGCTTCCCATATAGAGCTTAATAGGGTTCCATTTGAATGCTCGAGTGGAAGCTGTTGTTGTAAGAGAACTCAACTAAAGGGAGATGTTGATCCCATCCACCTTTAAATTCCATTGAGCATGTTCTCAGCATGTCCTTGAGTGTTTTAATAGTCCTTTTAGATTTTCCATCAGTTTGGGGGTGATAGGCCATACTAAAATTCAATTTGGTACTCAGAGCATGTTGAAGACTTATACAGAATTTTGATGTGAACCTTGGATCACGATTAGATATGATAGAAAGCGGAACTCCATGCAGCCTTACCACTTCCTTTATGTAAATCCTGGCAAGTTGATCAAGAGAGAAATCTTCCCGAATAGAGATAAATGGGCATTCTTGGTGAGATGTTCCACAATAACACATATCACATTGTTTCCTTTGAAAGTTTTTGGGAGACCAGTGACAAAGTCAATTTTAATATTTTCTAACTTCTATGCTGGTATGGGTAGTGGTTGTAATACCCATTTAGGAAGTTATTGCTCTGACTTCACTTGTTGACATACCAGGCACCTTGAAGTGTTGTCAACAATCTCCCTTTTCATATTATCCCAACAATAATGATCACGAAGGCCTCTATACATTTTTGTGATTCCTAGATGTATAGAGAAAGTAGATATATAAGCTTCATCCATCAACTCCTTCTTTATTTCTAGAATATATGGAACACATAGTCTTTTATGAAATTTCAGTACACCTTCTTGATCAATATTGAACTCAGAAAACTTTCCATCCTTTACAGCCTCATACTTCTTCTGTAACAAAGGATCTTTATTCTGAGCTTTCTTGATTTTCTCTAGTAATGACAGTTGATAAATCATTTGGGTTAGGGTTGATGATGTCCTTTACCTTATAATTCCCATGTCCAACTTTACAAGGTAATTGATCAAAGGATCTCTTTTAATCCTCATTATGGAAAGAACAACTGGGTCTTTCCTGCTTAATGCATTAGCGACTTTGTTTGCTCTTCCAGGATGATAATGAATTGAAAAATCACAGTCTTTGAGAAGTTCAAACCATCTCCTTTGCCTCATGTTCAATTCCTTTTGTGTGAAAATATACTTCAAACTTTTATGGTTTGTGTATATATAAATTTTCTCTCCATAAATATAGTGCCTTCATATCTTCAGAGAAAAAATGACCGCATCCAACTCCAGATTATGTATAAGATAGTTCTGCTTACGAGTCTTCAACTATTGAGATGCATAAGCAATGAATTTTTCATTTTTCCTGAGGACCCACCCAATCCATTTCAGAGATGCATCGCTAAAAATAACGAATCCTTATCCACTTGAGGGAAGATTTAACACAGGTTCAGTAACAAATCTCTTCTTCAGCCCTTGGAAACTTTCCTAACACTCCTTTGTCCAGATGAACTTGAACCATTTTCGAGTAAACTTGGTTAATGGATTAGAAAGTCAAGAAAAGTTTTTCACAAACCTCTTATAATATCCCACTAATCCAAGGAAACTATGAATCTCATTTATTGTTGTAGGTTGATGCCACTCCTCTACAACTTTTGTCTTTTCAGGGTCAACTGTGATTCCTTCATTGGTCACAATGTTCCCCAAGAAAGTAACTTGTTGTAACTAGAATTCACATTTTCTAAAATTTACAAAAATCCCCTCCTTCTGTAGAGTTTTCAAAATAACCCTTAGATGATCCTCATGCTCCTAAATTTTTTTGGAATATATCAGAATATCATCAATAAAAACTACCAAAAAGTTATCAAGGTTGTCCTTAAATACTCTATTCATCAAATCCATAAAAATAGCAGGTGAATTAGTTAGTTCGAAGGGCATAACAACAAACTCATAATGCCCATATCTTGATCGGAAGAAGGTTTTTGGAATATATTATTTCTTCACCCTAAATTGATGACAACCAGATTAAAGATCAATCTTAGAGAAGAATTTATCCCCACAAATTTGGTTAAATAAGTCATCAATTCTTGGAAGAGGGTATTTTTTCATCACTGTATCCCATTTAGTTCTCTATAATCAATGCATAGCCGCATTGATCCATCATTATTCTTCACAAAGAGAATAGGTTCTCCCCAAGGAGACACACTAGGTCAGATAAACCCCTTCTCCAAAAGATCTTGGAGTTGTTTCTTTAATTCCTCCAGATCCACATTTTCCATCCTATACAGGGTCTTTGGTATCATATGGGATCCAGGTACGAGTTCAATGGAGAACTCTACCTCTCTTTCTAGGGGAGGTTTGGGGAAATCCTCAAGAAATACATCAATGTATTCTTGGATGATGGGGACATTTTCTATCCTTAAACTCTCATTTCCTTCTTCTTCACCGATCAACTCCATAAAGAAGGATATATGAGGTTATTCTAGACAAATATTAGGTTGAGATATCTCTCCTTAGAAGATAACTATTGGTTTCCCATTCAAGACTACTAAGATTTCCTTACTTCTGCATTTGATCTTAGCATTATACTTTGAGAGCTAGTCCATCCCTAGTATAATGTCGAATTCCAACATGGGAATGAATACTAGATTTGAGATAAGATTGTTCTCACTAAAGTAAATACTAGTGTTTCTAAACACTGATGATGCTTGGATAATATCACTAGGAGTCTTGACTAATAAATATACTTTTAGAAAATTAGGGGTTGATTCTAAATTCTTTTCAAACTTGGAGGAAATAAAGGAATGCGTAGAACCAGAATAAAAAAAATTACTTGCTAGCTTTGAGAGAAAAACAAGAGTACCTGCCACCACATCATTTGGAACTTAAACTTCAGATATAGTGATAGAAAAAGCACAACCTTGATTCCTTGGCCTTTTCTAAGGCTGATGGTGGTTCCCCTCCACTGCCCTCAGATTTGGACAGTGATTGGAAAAGTGCCCAAGTTGTCCACACTTATAGCATTTGGCCTCAGGTAGGGAATGAACTATCTTACCTTTGTCGGTAATGTTGGTAATTTGAGGATTCACCTCACTATGAAAATTCTACGCAATATGACCATCTCTTCCACACTTGTATCACTTTTCGCTCCTGAGAAGGTAGTTCCACGAATTCTTCTTCCCACATTTATTACATGTGGGATGTTTCACTTGATTGCCTCCTCTTCACTAATTGAAGCTTCTCCCTAGGCTTGGATCCATTGATCTCTTCTTGTCATTGGATTTATGAGACCACTGTGTCTCACCAAACTCCAGTTCAACCTTCATAGCACTCTATACAATCTCCTCATAGCTGTCATAGTCTCAGTTGGCTAGATTCTTCCGCAGATGTGGTCTCAGTCCACTAAAGAATCTATCAACCTTCTCATTAGGATCTATGATAAATCTTGAGGTGTAACGGGAAAGTCTGGTGAAGTTCATCTCATAGCTTCCCACAAACTGGTTCTCCTTCTGCTTCAGCTCAAGAAACTACTTATCCATTCTTGTTCTCATGTAATAAGGGAAATACTTACTAAAGAAGATCCCTATAAAATATTCCCACTCCAAAGATTAAACCTACAATCTTGGCCTCATGTTTTTAATCAGTTCCCACCACTGATCAACTTCTCCTTCTAAGCGGTAAAAATCTAGGGTGACTATCTCTTGTTCCAAATAGTGGATCACAAAAAAGATCTTCTCAATAGAGCTGATCTACTATTTAGCAATCAATGGGTCAGTAGATCCACTTAAGGTTGGTGGTAGTTGATGTATAAAGGACTCAATATAATTTTGTTTCTTAGCTTGATTAAAGTTATTTCCTATAACTTGATTTAGTTGGTTCATCATTCTTATGAAATTTTCCATTACAGCTTCCATCAGAGGGCCGTCAGTGCATGGTCTATTGCGGTCACTATTTGCACGGTTCCTCCTATTGCTCGCCATTTTCTAAAAGAATAAAATCTTAGTTAGAATCTTATTTCATTTACGAATCTTTTAACTATAAAGGATTTTATGTCTTAAAACTTTATGATTAAACAATTACATTTCTCTATAAATCCTTCATAATGATTCATAAAAATCTTGTGATTAATCAAACATATCCTCTGGGAGTGTCAAACTAGGAATTTATTAAGGCCCATTTTCATGCACCAGGATACCCCAGTCAAGCCCAAAACTCATTGTTGGAGTTTTCACTCCTAGGTATATCTGTTCTAGATCCACATCCACTTTTTCATATCCAAACATGGATTTATTTATTCAGAAACCACTTACTTAATATTTCACCAAAATACCAAAAAGTTTTCCTATATTTAAAATTTTCTATAGGGTTATTACTAAATTTTTCATAGCCTAATTTCCATAAATAACTAAAATATCTTTGATACCAATTATGGCATCCCACCTTTTTATTACATAACCTTTCATTACATTTTACAAACAAATGATCTTTAATGTCTAGTGTCTTGGAAATCAGGAACATAAAACATGAAAACTTAAAACACTCTTTTAAATACCCTTGAAAATCTTCTTGAAAATTTCATCCTATGTAAAATTACTGCATCTCATAACCTGGAGACATACATCAAAGGAAAGGGTGATCATAAGGCCCAGTAAGGAAAACGAGTGAAACAATTTACATGTGATCTTGAGTGATATCAATAAGAACATGAGGGATATCATAAATTAACGATAAAGAGGAATATCATAGAAATAATAAAATGAATCATAACTTGAAAATTTGTCTACAACATTAAACTTAGAATTCATGAACATATCACCAAGTTTCATCCCCAAGGTTTCATAAAAATTACCAAGGTTGTTTACCAAGGTATCGTGAAACTTGTCGTCTCTAAAGATTAATTATTTAACCAATGAATTGGAAAGATATCAGGGCACAACCTTAATATGTATTTATTTTCATGTGATCCACATAGATTATAATCATACATTTCATAAATAACCCATAGAGAGTAAAGGAAATGGGTTTCACTTCAAAATCATGACGTTTTTTAAAGTACTTAAAAATAAGATCATTATGTCATTTATAACCCATGAAAAGGGAGTGAAGGTTATATGTATGTCAATTTCAGAATAAAATAGATAAATTTTATTTTTTGATGAATACCCTTGGAAATGAAAATAGATTTGGGTATTCACATAAATAAAATATACAATTGTTTGAGAAAAAGAGAGATATTTTGAGATGGAAATTCTTCAGTATAACAACTATATAACATGGTTTTAGAATACATTAAAAAGAGACAGGGAAAGGGTCTCCCATCCATAAATGAATAATTTTAAAGTATAAGTATATAATAAAAGAGAAATAAGATCATGGTGTGGATATTTTAAGGACATATCACATGAAAAGGAAACTTGAAATAAAAGAGAAAATGCGATTTCTTTTATGAAAATTCAGCATCCTAACGACGTCACTTAAAATTTTAAAAAATCAATTGATGAGAGAGGAAAGGGTATCTCATCAATTGGAAATTAAATTTTCAGTATTAAGTATATAAAATAACATACCCCAATATAAGAATATGGAAACTAGAAGACATAACATAAAGAAAGTCATGACTTAAAAGAGGAGGGTGAAAGGTTCCCTTACCTTGAAGAGTAACTTTGAAAGCTTGAAGGTTGGGACCTTGGGGAGATTGAGGGTACCTTGTGAGGACTCCTTGGGAGGTAAAATGACTAGAGATTCGTTTATGATGAAATTTGAATTAAAGGAATGAGGTAATGGCTTGGTATTTATAGCAAAAGTGAGGGAATATTTTATTAATTTTTAAGGGACACCCCATCAGTGGTATTTGAAAAACCATGAGCTTGAACATGGTATTTTCCCTTGGTATTGGCCACTTGGGACACCTAATAACATATATTACTATTAAAAATTTGACCATAATTATTACATCATAATTACATCATTTATGATGTCATTAATCACACCAAAACTCAAAACTGTATTTTTACTATTCATCAAAAAATAAAACATTTTATAAAAATCTCATAAATTCACCCTAACCTTATATCAATGATCTGAAATAAAAAATGAACTCCATTTTACAAAAATAATTTTCTAATTATGAGATATTTAATTTTTAAGTAAAACACTATTTACTTGAATAAATACTAAATCTTGACTAAGAAGTTCTGAAACAGTTATTTACTTATGCTATTATATCACATTACCATTAAATATGCCTAAATTATATTAATACTTTAATATTCACTAAAAATTAAATTAATCTTATTAGACTCTAAATATCTTACTGGTCACAACTTCAGAACATTTTTTGAAAATTATTTCACATTATAAATTATTTAAAGTATACAAAAATATTTTAAAATACCATTTTTTAAAATTCATTAATAATATGAAACTTCTATAAATTCATACTATATTTTTCCGAACATTTTAAATTCAAAAATTTTACCATAAGAAATAAAAGTATTATTTATACAAAAGGATTACACAAAGTAACTAAGGTCTTGTTACATATCCCCTTATAACACCTGTATAGGACCTAAGTGCAAGGCGTGCTATGGTGAGAGAATCTTGGTGCGGCTCAGACAACATTGCTTGAGTGGTGATTTCTATCATCTTGAAATTATCTCTTAGGTGATTCTGTTCAAGCTTCATATGTTGAAGATCAGCGTGGGCTTGATCCAGAGCAAAGCCTAATGATGCAACCTCATTCCCAAGCTCTAATAGATGGGCTTCATATGACCCAAGTCTACTGGATAAGGCCATCAACTCTTCTTTCTATAATAAGTAACCAAGATCATTTTTATTTATAAAAAATAATCATAACATTAAGAGTATAGTTTACAACGATCATATTGACCAACAATCATATAACAGTCGAAACCAAACGATATCATTTTAATTATAATCACTTCATTAATTAAAGGATATAGTTTTGTGGAGTACAAAATAAAATAACGCACAAATTTAGGAAACAAATATTATTCAAAAGTTCAGGTCGTTACAACTATATAGAAGCTATAAACCGTTAGACACTCAATATTTATACCACCAACTTGCAGATCAAATCCTTATTTTACACTATAATCCTCCCTATTGTTGTAAAACTATTGATATAACTCTATATAACCCTTTTGGATCTCATATAAGTGATTTAAAACCATTAAACCAGAAAAGTAATGGTCCATAAAGGCCCAAATCATTAGAAATATGATTTTTAATAATCAAATGATTCATAATCAAATGGTTCCAAAAATCCATCTCCATAGAGTCTTTAGAAGAATTTCTCATTTATATATCGAAGGAGATAATTCCAAAGGTGGGTGGGATTAGAATCAACCCTAACCATCTTATTCTAAATTTTATAGAAAGGGTTATCAAAATTTATAATATATAAACCATTTATCATCTTTCTAATTCCATAAAACATTTCATTATTTTATATAGAATTAATCTTGTTATTAATAATGAGTGAAGATCCCATCTTGTCTAAAAAATATACAAAAATCATATTTTTTTTATTGTGGGAACATAATAACAGTTCTCTAATTCCAGAACAAATCCACTTGGTAAAGCCAGATCATAAGTACATACATCCAATGAAATAAATCTTTCCCCATTACCGACCCTATAAACCACATCACCCTTTTTAAATTCCATCATATCTCTATTTTTGTGTTTATTATTACAAATATGAAATGCACACCTGATATGCAATACCCATGATTCAAAGTTGGTGAAATTTACCTTTGTAACATTCATATTCAAACCATTGTAATTACTACTTTTCAAAACACTTCTCAACCTTAAATACGGATTTATAACTATTGTTAGCATCTAATTAAAGATTAGCATTGAATGGTTTTGTATTTTTTCTAATTAAGTATTGGATTTTTTTGTGTTGGGTTTATTGTCCATGAAAGTTGGATTTTGGTGTTAGAGGTGTTAGAGAATGAAGAACTGTATTGTTGAAGCAGTTTGAATATCAATTATTAAATAAAGCAATGGATGACTAATTTTTTCTATAAATATTTATGTATTTTTTTACAAATATAGGTTATTGAATAAAATAAACAATATATATTGAATAGATTTTGAAAATTTTGATATTGAATCTCTAATTATAGTTTCAAGAGTTTGATTTGAAGATAAAATGAGAAGGTATTGAATGTACTTGGTTAATATGATACAACACTTTGGGAATGGATTTGAAGAGGTATGAGAAAGTTTAAAAAATTCATAAATATATTTGAGTTGTTTTAAAGTGTTTGATAATTCCACAAAAATCTAGGAGTAGGCTCTAAGTCTATTTGATGATATCTGGTATAATCAATTTTTGAGTATCATTTGATAAATATAGCTAATTCATTATCCATGCATGGGTTATCTATATATGAGTGGTAATGTAAGGATGATCCATTTAAGATTCATCAATATAAGGATCATTACACTGGTGATATATTCTATTGTAGCAACATAAGATTTGTTGATATAGGGGTACTCGATGTAAGGATCATCAATGTAAAAGTTGTTGATGTGAGGGAAATCAATGTAAGAGACATTCCATTCGAATGTTTTGGATGAAATATATGAGTGATTACAACAACATAAGGATAATTCAACATAAGTTTCATTCAAGTATCCACATAGGAGTGGATCTATGTAAGAGTGGCACAATCAGCGATGTAATGGTGATTCCCCTTGTGGATTTTTTGAAGAATCCCAGTCATTAGTATATACAGAATATTTTATTAATCATTAAATATGATTAATAAATCATCCAACTAAGAATTTAGAGAATCAAGATAATATTAAAGGGAGATTCAATCCATAATGTTTAAATCATTTAAATACATGTTTAAGGAAAATTATGAGGATCTGTATTTGACCACACAACATGTCATGAAAAAAGAGTGCGACAAAATGGAGGTTGTAATGATGGTAATTGGGTGTATTTTTAAATACATGATTTATCTAAAGATTACACCAATTATTTATAATATATTAGGAAATTTTATTAGCATTGAAAATTGGATATAATATATCTATTGACTATGGAATTTACATATTTTGAATATGTAAATATTTTATCACATAGAAACTAAAAAAATATTCCATACAGATATATTCAAGGAGAATGAACTAAGAAATACAAATATTTAAAGGAGTTATCTTTGTCTTTTAATATAGTTGGTTATATTACATGTGATAATATAATATTCATATAAGAAGAACAATGTATAGAATTAAAAAGTGATATCAACAAATATATTCCTTGGAAATACACATTTGACATAAAAGGACATTCTGAAATCGTATTGAAAATAAGGATGAGAGATTTTTTATTGTGAAGTAATGAGAAAGATCACTAATATATCTAATAAATTGTGAAGAAATAAAGGATATTGGTGTAAAACAAAGGAACAAATTCATTATAGTTACACCATTTGAAAGTTTTAGAGTATCTTGACGTATGTTATAAAGAATATAGAAGAGGATATGACATTTTCACTACTTGAAGAACCTACCAAAGAAGAATGAGAGGTGTTTCCTTGACATCTCATAAAAAAATGATGATGTTCAAGAAGGTATTCATAGTATTTTTGTGAAAGACAATACCAAATATCAAATTTCACCAACATATACTCAATATAATTCAACAATTATAAGAAAATTTGGTTTTGGAATATATTCTAACTTATTTTTCATTTAGAGTAGTGAGAATTAGGGGGGGGGGGGGTGGGAGTGAGTGAAGTGATCCTAGGGTGATAGTGAATCAGTTATAAAATTTTTAAGGGGAGTGACCTCAAGCATAGACTAAACCTTACCCATAATTAGCGAGGTTAATGGTTTTTGATGCATCAATATATTGTCGATGATCCTTGGATAAGACTAGTGTGGGTGAACCAAGTAAAAATACATGTGTAACTTGTGCTTAATTTTCAATATTTCTACATTATATAAACTTTCTAATTTTATAAAATCAACCATTTATTGTTTAAAAAAAATTAAAATCCATGTAAAGAAAAAATCATATGAATATCTAGAATAAAATAAAAAGAAGTCACCCTAACAACTATGTGGTCAAGGTATATTTGGGTTGTAAAATATTAAGGAAAAGTGTTTAAATTTGAAAAGATTTTTGATAATTTGATTCACCCCCAATCTCAGGGTATCTATCACTTAAGTCACTTATGAGTCTAAAAGTTTTTATCATAGTATATTCTCCTTTTTGGATTCGTTTTTATTTGAAATGAATCAATTTTTTTTGAAGTCAACTTTTATTCTGATCACATGTTATCATATTTACATGGTAAATAAAAGGAATTTTAAGAAGAATCCATACTCACAAGGAATCCCTTATTGTGGAACATTTTATAGCGACTATGAGATATAGTTGAAATACATCAATATCTATCAAACCGATGGAATGGATGAATCTAATTTCAAATATATTAATTCATTTAATAATGTTATAGGATTAGCTGAGGAGCCTGATATGTCAAGTTATTTTTGATTTAATGATGATGAAGAGATATTAAGGAATCAAAATGTGGAATTCTTCCACTCATAAAAAGATTTTTTTCATAGGTTTCAATAATTTTTAAAAGATCCATGCCATGGTTTTGAAGATTGGAGTGGAAAAATTAAAAATCCAAAATAAGAGACTAGTTAAAGTGGTTACTGATTTGAGGGAGAAAAATGACTCCCAAGCTAAGAAATTGGAAGAAATATATTCTAAGGTATATAATATTTAAGATTATTCCAATAATAAATACATTTATTCAAAAGAAATTATGAAATTAAGGGCCAAGAAGGAAGATTTTATTACAAACTTATCAGAATTATCCATGGACAAGAAAAATTATGTAACTAGAAAAGGTAATACTTAAAGAATCTAATCCTACGATGAACACTAAGATTAATAAGAAAAGTGACATGTTGGATAAACTTACCCATAATTTAGAAGAGTATATTTCTAAAGTAAAGACACTCAAGATAGATATGGATGCTCAACTTGAACAAAAAATAAAAAAGATCTATAAATTATAAGATTTTATCTAGGCTAATAATAAACCACAATAATATGATTTAAAGGGTAATAAAATTCATAAAGATAATTTATAGTTATTATTTGATTATTTTTTTTGTAGAATATAATGAAATATAGAACTAGTATATTGTTTTATAGGGAAAACATGAAAATAATGTTATTTCATAAATACCATGGTCCATGGAAACATCTTGTCTTAGATATGATGAAACCTCTCTTAGGCATGAGAATAACAAAACCATGGAAATTCCCAAGAAAAGGGAAAACTGTGGAGGAGCTAGAAATAAACCAAAGAAGGTATCTTAAAAGGTAAGAAAAAATGGATAAATTTTAGGGGAAGGTATAGAGACATGTGATAATATTTTGGAATGCCTAGAAATATTTATAGTTTTTGTTTTAAATCATTATAATACATTAACTACTATGAAGGTGGTGGAATATATGAAATATCTAGTTACCAATAACAATAGAGAAGGTATGGTTATTATTATAATAATTCTTTTCATTATAAACTTTTCTTTAGTAGAAACATCAAAATAATTTTAGTTTAAAGGATAAGAGGGAACCAACTTTCACTTGAAGATAAATATGATTCCTTCAAGAATATATTTTAGGGGTTGGTTGAAGATGATCATAATATTGAATGTTTTTTGAAAAGGATTTCCAAATCTATTGTCAAATTAAAACTATCTTAGATGGATAATAAAATGATTTGGAAATAATAGATGAGTTTAAATGTTTCTAAAACTAGAAAATACCATGTTAATGGAGTATCCCAAGATAAGGTTTATGATAAGAAATTATAAAAAACTTGTAAGGATAGGAAAAAAATAAAAAGGATTATAGAAGAAAAGGCTAACCAGAAATGAGAGAATAAATACTTGATAGTAAGTATAAATAAGGAATATAAGCTTTTGATTTGGGATATTAAGAGAATATGAAGCCTATGTATAATGAATTCCACTCAGATTCCATCAAAACTATCTCATATACAAAGATGGATTCAAAATTGAAGGATAAAGGAAAAATGTGGTCTATAGTGTCTCACCGTAATCCTTAATTTGAGGAAGATCAAAGTCTCCTTTCTCTATTAATTTTAATGATATGAACTATTGTTGAAGTGTTTTAGGTTTTTGGGGAGATATAATCCCTGGGAAAGTTTCATTAAGATATGAAAAGCAATGTTATGAAATGACCCAAAGTTCCAACTGAAGTTTGAAGTGATATAAGTGGAATTATTACTGAATTTAAAATTTCAAGAACATTGGTATAATAGGAATATGGGTTATAGAAATAAAAATTAGTGTCAAAAATTGGTATCAAAGTCCAATTGAGGTATTAGTGTAAAAACACTTATATTCAATTAGTATTAGACTCTGAATATGGAATATTATTGAAAAAAATTATTTTTATGGTCTATTTGTTTTATTCCAACATGTGATATAATATGATGATTTTTAGGATATCAAAGGCTACTATAAGGATTATTTTTTTACCAAATATTATCCTATATTCTGCGATGAAGTTTATATATTTAAGGGAAGTTTAGATATGTTGGTCTAAAGGTGGTATCCTCATCAACCAAGGATATAAACTCAATATAATATGTGTAGAAATACATTTTTAAAAAGTCATATCAATTAGTTTTCAACATTTGGAAGTAGATTTAGTGTCTTGAGTTAAACTAAAAAGCATAAATATAGTATAACTCACACAATATGTAATTAATTATTATTAACTAAAGGTTTGGTTAATGTGTGCTTGATTTTAGAGAATAAGTTCCCCAGTAGAAGATGAAAATAATGATTACTTAAAATTCATGGAAGTTGTTGAGTGATGTGGACAATAGTGATGTTATTACCTTAATCTTATGTTTCCTACATTGATTTCTAACTTATTAGTCTTATAGGTTGTGCTGAAAACTCACCTCTAAGTGGTAAGACCATACAATGGAAACTATTTTTAGCATTCAACCATATTTGAGAAGTTTTTGGGGAATGAAAGACAAATTTTAAGTTGTGTTAATGGTTGATATCAAAGAGGGAGAATATTTATTGATGATTCCCCATGAAAATAGTGTTTAAGATAGATTCTAAAATTATAAGAGCCTTGAAGTGGATTGGAAGAGGGAGATCCTAGTATCTCTGAATTTGATGTAAGGACTACATTGAGTTTGGGGGATAATAAATTTTGACACAATATGAAAAAATTGGTATCATGGGAAGTGGTATAAAATGAAACCCCCAATAAAGATTTCAAGTAAAGGGTTTTCAAAATGAAATTGTATTTTTAGTTTCACATCAAGGATTCAGGGGAGGTTATGATAATATATTTGAATGGTAATAACCCTATTCCTAAGGTAATATATTTTCAAAAAATCTATACATGTTAATTGTGGAAGGGATATTTCTTTGGATTTTATGTTAATGGGGGAGAAGAAGCATCATGAATACACATGCCTACCTGATTCTCAAAGGGAGAATAAGAAGCATGTTAGGGGAATGACAAGTTTCATGATAATGTGATGGCATGATGGATTCATATTTGGGTTTTACAAAAAATCCAAATAGGGATATTGTTAGTATCAAATTAAAGAGTAATATTGGATAGTGATGTATTTATTGTCAAAAGTTATTGGAGTATATTGTGTTGGATTTGTTTTCCAAGAAAGTTGAATTTGGGTGTTGGAGGTTTTTTGGACGTGGAAATAGCTTGCTAAAATAGTTTGAATAATTTTTATTATAGGAAGAAAAGGCTAATTAACTATTACAAGAACTATTCAAGGATTTTTTTACAAATAAATTCTACTAAATAAAATAAACAATACCACATACATGATGTTTGAAAAAATTGAGATTGAAGCTGGAATTATAGTCTGAAGAGACTAATTTGAAGTTGAAAAGAGAAGATAGTGAATATACTTAGTTAGTATGATAAAAAACTTTGGGAATAGTTCTGCTATGGTTTGATATGGTTTAACAATTTTCTAAAGATATTATAGTTTTTTGAAGAGAATACCCAAAAAATACTGAAGTCGGTTCTGTGTATATTTTTTGAAGTATGAAATAATCATTTTTTGAGTATTACTTGATAAATTTAGCTATGTCATTATCTATTTATGATTCATATAAATATGACTGGAAACATATGGATGATCCATGTAAGTACCATTGACATAAATATCACTCTCTTGGTGAAATATGGTGTTTCATTAATGTAATATTGGTTTATATAATGGAACTTGATATAGGGATCATTGATTTAAAAGTTGTTGATATTAGAGAAATAAATGTAAGAGTCATTCCCTTTGAAAGTTTTGAATGACACATAGGAGTGGCTACATTGATATAAAGATGGTTTGATATAAGGTGCATTAAAGTATCCACATAGGAGTGGATCAATATAAGTGTGGTTCAATGTATGAGTCCTCAGTGATGTAAGGGTGATTCCCTTTGTGAATTTTCTATATAAGTTCAACCAAAAATAGATATAAAATATTTTATTAATCATTAAATATGATAAATAAATCGACTATCTGTGAATGAAGAGAATCAATCCAATATTAATAGGAGTGTCAAGACATAATTTTTTGATTATTTTAATACTATTTTAAGACTGGTTATAAGGATTTTTATTTGACCAAAAAACACATCATGTAAAAGGAAGGTGATGATGTGGAGGTTTGAGCAGTATGAATTAAGAGTATTTTTTAAATACATAATTTGGATAAAGATAATTGGGATATTTATTTACAATATATTATATGATTTTATTGGAATTTAAAATTAGAGATAATATCTTTATTGATTGTGGATGTTCCATATTTCAAATATGGAAATATTTTCTCATGTGGAAAAATGAAAAAATATTCCATGGTTAGATATTTAAGGAGAACAAACCAAGAATCAAATATATTTAAAGGAGTCATCCTTAACTATTAATATGGTAGGTTAATTACATGTGATAATATTTTTTTTATATAAGAACAACATCATCCAGAGGGAAAAAGTGATATTGAAACTTCTATTACTTTGAGAAACTCATTCATCAATAAAGGGTATTCTAGACTAGTACTATAAATAATAATAAAGAGGAGATATTTATTTCTCTATAGTAAAGAGAAAAATCATTACTATATCAATCCATTATGCAGAATAATAGGTTGTTTCTATATAGAAAAGGAATAAAGTCATTCCAGTTACAACACTAAAAATTTAATGAGTTTATATATTCATGCTAAAATAAATATAAAAGAGGATATAACATTATAAATACTTGATGAAAATATCAAATAAGAATGATATGTTTTCTATGATGTATCATATAAATATGATTCTATTCAAGAAGGTATTCATAGTTCATTTACGAAGGAGAGTCTTGAAGATCAAAGTGAACCAACACATACTCGATGAAATTCAACAATGGTGAAATTTTTTTGTTATGGACCACATACCAACTTGTTTTCCTTTTAGAGTAATGAAAATTTTAGGGAAAAGTGAGGAAATTGACCCCATATAGATAGTGAATCAACCCTAAAAATTGTAAAGGGAGTGACCCTGATCATATATCGAACCCTACCAGTTGTCAGTGATATTAGTGGTTTTTGATGTATTGACACTACTAGCATAAAAATATGTTTCCATGCCCTTTACCAAAGAATCCATGTGCCAAATGACTAATTACACATTTAGTAATTAATTTAATTTAAAAAAACATCCCAATTCGGTGACATGGTTGAGAGAACCTCCCATTGGAAGTAGGCTACATGATTTATCTTTTTTTGGTAAAAAAAGTCATAGAAAGAAAAGAAACCATTTTAAGAACCTTTTGGCCACTTTTTATCCTTATAAAACACATTTTACAAGGAAAAACCATTTCTAGGGGAGTATATCTTTTAACATGATTCAATTTTACTACTTGAAAATCCAAAATAGACTTATGGATCAATAATTATGTCTATTCGAAGTTGGACTTCCAAAAGATGGTTTACAAAGAAAATTATGGAGAAAAGTCTAGAATTTTGTGAAACTCAATGTTCTGAGAGTCTATAACTCATTATTCCAAGTAAAATCATGTTCCCATGCATATGTAAGAATTTTAATGGAATCAAATTTAGATCACTGCACAAATATTTACTTTTATGATCACATGAAACTTCTATGATCTACCAGTCACCACATACCTAATTCCTATAAATACACCTAAACTAACAATTTTTAGGATTTGACCTTTGGGATTTTGAGGCCTATGATATCATCTCACACATGTATTTGGGGTTTGGCTTAGTGTTAAACATCCCATAATCCTACATAAAAAATGGGGGTTCAAAACCCATTGGGCGCAGGTAATGTAGCAATATTGTAGCGTACTATAGCAGCGGCGGCACTGTATCAACGATGGGCACTGTAGTGGTGGAAAGTCACTGTAGCGGCGACAGGGTACTGTGCGGCACTATAGCAGTGCGGGTACTGTAGCATTACTATTCACAGAATGAGCATTGAGCCAAAAATTTTGGCCTATAGGCCATGTAATGGGCTATATGACCACTGGATCTTTAGGCTATGTAATGGGTCTCCCTCTACCCTATTAAAAGAGGTCTTTTCTTCGATTTAATAATAAATTAGGCTTCGGCCCCAACCTTTTAAAAAATATCATCTCACACAAATTAGACTTCCATTCACTCACACAACCCTAAATCCTCATGAACTCCAGTAGGTGATATTCTAACATAAATTAACTTGTGAAAGTATTTTAATGTATTACACTATGCTTGAGATACTCTCCTGCAACTCCCTCAAACAAAGAACACACTTTTCATAAATTACAAACTTTCACACAAGTCATATTTTCATGTAAAACCATTCTTATGAGAAACTTATGCCTTGTAATTCCACTCATTTACCCCCTTTCATACAAATAATTTTCATAAAATTAAATGGCATGATGGTCTCACACATATCCAATCTAGTATCCTTCGTAAAAAATCCATACACATAACTGGTATCATCAAGTATCATCCCTAGAACATTTTCATCATGTTTATTCTAGGATATATCCTTTTATTTTTCTCCTAATCATAGATACTCTCACCCCTAGTTCCTTCATATCAAGAACAAGTTGGAAAGAATCCATTCCTAGTGCTTCAAAGCAAATGGAAGAGCTCCAAATGTTACTCCTAAGCACATGATAAGTACCCAAGAATGTTTATAATCCCTTATACATATCCTTAATACTCCCAAGTAGTGTCTATGAAGGTTAATTCCTAATACCTACCCCTTACCTTGATGCCATATCTTTTGTGACACATGTGTCCTTATCACATGATTCCAAACTGCATGGTACAGTCCTATCACATAACCTTAAACTATTCACCTTGAATTATATAGTTTTGATTCTTGTTTTATAGAAGGATATATAAGAAACCATTTTGAGGTTATATACTAATATCACCACCACCCCATCTCCCCCTCAGGAGGTGGTATCTTTGAAGCTTGATCATCTTTTTATAGTGTACCAAACCTCTTAGAAACCTTCCAGAAGTATCCAAAAGACTCTAAACTATAGGACCTCCCTACTGGACATTAACATGTGACAACCCTTATGTGAAAAGAATATTTGGATTTTTCACCACTGAGAATTAACCTATTCCTTCCATTACATGATGAGCATATGTGGATCCATTCCCACTGAATGCTAACCTATACCCACCCTTAGGTGATGATCCTAGGTATATTTTCACCTCATATGAGAAACATGAGGTTTTATATGTGATGAGTATAGGAAAACTCCCTTGATTCATAATAATATCATCATTCCTCATGTCATGAGCATGTAGATCCCTAGGTGAAAAGTCTAGGGAACCTTAGGTGACCGACTTATGATTCCTTATACGATGATCATAATAAGCCTATGCAAAAAAAATGGGATCTCTCCACCCTTAACTTAAGTGATGATCCTATGATTATTTCTTTGTGTGATGATCACTCAATTCCACATGTGATGAGCATGGGATTCATTATATGATGAGCATAAGAAGTCCGTGTGATGATAATATTACCACTTTATTCTCCCCTTAGGCTATGATATTAAGATTCCAACATTCCTTATGTAATAAGCATAGGATAACTTGTGAAATGAACATAATATTACTCTTGTGACAAGAATGGGATGCCTTAGGTGATGTGACTAAACTTCCTTATGTGATAAGAAGAATATTCCTTACATGGTGAGGATGTGATGCCTTATGTGACAAGCCTAAGATGCCTTGTGTGAAGATCATCATATGCCTCATGTGATGAGCATGATTTGATTCATGTGATGATAACAAAATGAATTGGGTGAAAAAAATATGAAAAACACAAGATTCCATTATGAACCATCTTGGGGAAGAAATTTAAAAATTCCCAAAATACTAAACCGTGCCTAATAGTGTATGAAGACTCACCATATCTAACCAAAGTTATTCACCCAACTAAGGTAGTGAGTGGTGTAATTAACAAGTTCCCACATGAATATGGAATCCAGAATGGGATTAAATAGAATGTATTAAATATATAAGGGAGACCCAGATAAGGAAATGATATCTAAAAAAGAATCCATGTAAGGTGGGATGACATCCCACTATCCCATTATGATTAGGGAGTTGAAACCATCAACCCTAGTGGTGAAGAGCATCCCACCTTTAGAAAGAGGGAATATAAGACCTGGAACAAGATCATCCAAGGTGAAATCCAATGTGGAAGTGGTCATAATGTAAGTCATTATAAAATATACACATTATTTATTTCATTCTCCTAGGATATGCTCAGTGCTAGTAAACCAAATAAAAAACTATATGTCCCTTGTAATTTCTTTTATATATTTATATATGATATAAAATAAGTAATTTGATTAAATCAACCATTGATTATATCTAGTAGAGGGAAGGTCAAGTGAATAGATAATCAGGTGAACATCTAAAACATAATAAAATAAGGGATCTAAATAACTATGTTGTTAAGACCTATCATGGATGTGAGTGATTAAAGAAAATTATTTAAATTGGAAAATATTTTTGATACCCTAATTCAACCTCTATCTTAGGTTATCTCCCACCTAAGTCCGTTTTAGGTATAATAATTGTTTTCTAGGTAATACCTATAAGGGATCTCAAAAATTATCATCATGATGTAATCCATAATCCATAACAAAGAAATATATTAGGGTAAGTATCATGTTTTATATCTATTAATATAATACTTTTATTGAAAATACTACAAATAAAAATGATTAACCCATACATTATCTTCATTTAGTGATACAACACCCATATTTCACTAAGTAACGAGTCTACATTGGAATTACTCCGACCACATGGATATTTAGGTAGGTAATAATCCCAATCATAATAGTTATTACTCTAGGATAGTTTAGTAAGTAACTCTTTACCCAAATCCATTATATAGAAAAACTCAACTCTATTTCTTTGGTATCATAACTCTTGGGGTTTCCCAAGTAAGTTCCACCTAAATCTTACAATGGGAATTGGTTACCTAAATTTTAGGATTAACCATTTCCACCATGCCTTCATAAGATAATTCATGGGAACCCTTCTTTGGAAGAACCTAGCTAATTTAATGATTGAGTTCTTAAAAATTGACTGCTTTAGAAGGAATCTTATACCTAGTATATACGGATTTTTATTTTTAGAAGCTCCAACAACCTGATATACATAATAAGTATATTAAATTTACAATTATCTCTTCTCAAGAAACTTTTATCTTATTATGTTTTATTCATTTGTGTATTCTTTCTTATAATGATATAGTTTTTGAATCCCTTTTCCATTCACCAACTTAATGTGTTCACACCAAATTAATGTTTAAATCTTTAAACAATCTACAAGTTTGTGTTACTAACCCAAAAATATAATCCAATTATATTCATACATATCAAAATACATCTCATGCATAAGTTACATGAATTCTTCATGTAAAGGTTTAAAGTTATATGAGATTGAAAATATCCACATGAGTAAGAATAGAGACACAAATATCTAACCCCCACATTTTTAGAATAAGGCATAAGCCTCCAGAATAGTGTTAATTTGAAAAAATTCCCTCCAAATGAGGATACTTTATTTAAGGGATAATCCAATTAAAGATAACTCTAAAACCTTATATTCATAAACTAAATTCAACAACTAAATTTAATCTAATATCAATAACTAAAAACTTAGGTCAAGGTATATGAAAACAAAAACTTATGAAATCACACCTAAAATGTAATTAAAGTCTTAAAAATAAACTAGAATAAATTTATCACATAAATTAAGCATACATAATATTCATATTTCACACAAATTTTATGAACATAAATATATTAAAGGGATAAATAAATAAATAAACTCTATATTTATTATAAAAATAGGAGATACAAATATGAATTTTCATATTTAATTTATGCACAAGAAATATCATTTTAAATGGATTAAATATTATAATTTATAAACTTTTTATATCCATAAGAAAATAAAGAAAAATATTATTTTTTAAATATTTTGAATAGTTTTTTATGATATATAGGGCCTCAATATATCCTAATTTGTGATGGAGTAGTGATAAAAATCATACAAGGTAAAAACCTTATGCATTGCATAATGTTTTTATATATGTGTAAGGATTTTTTCATGCCTAAGTTTTTTTATAAAATAAAAAAACCTTATCCACTACATATGGTTCTTATAGAAAGTTTCATATTAAAAAATTACATATTAAATCATATTATATGATTTCATGATATCATAAATATGTTATGATACTCTATTTTTCTGAAATCTAGTGATCCTTAAATATTTTACAATATCACATATTGCCTCTTATACCATAGTTCAAATCCACTGTTATTCTATATATCATACCATATATTATATATTATTCATATTATATGAATAACCAAAATAAAATAATTTCTTCACATCGAACATTAGGATATTGGTTTAAATAAATTACACTAGACATGTTATTCAAAAACAATTAGAATAACATATTGATTCATTAAAGAACAAGGCTATAATACCATTGATGTGTTTAGGGAGATAATTTAATGATATTAGTTAGTGAAAGAATCCCATGATATTCTTGATCTATCTTTAACATAATAAATGTGTAATAAAACAAATAAAAAAACATGCCTATAATGAAGCAGCCTCTAGCTTGACTTCTCAATGCTAGATGGAGACCACCAAAGGGAAAAGAGAATCTCACCTCCCTAAGTGATACAACATCAAATGGATCCTTGATCATATTAATAGGAAATATAACCTTACAAAGGGGTGTTAACATATTCTTCCAATTATTAATGGAGGTTCAAGTCAAAGAGAGTTACAACCTGACTCGTAGTATCATGAGTACACCAACGAGAAGATATTATCCCTTTTATAGAATCTCTTTATTTAATGAAGGGAGTTAGGTTCTAACATCCATATCATCGAATTACCTCTTATTGATGTTTCTATTCATTGAACTCTTATGAATGTTCTAATCATGAAAAATGCATAAATGTATCAGTCCCATTGATCCATAACTGAAGAAATAGTGTGGAAAGATATGGCTAGATTCAATAACATGATATTATATATCAGGTGACCCATAATAATATATGATATAAATAGTCATAGGCTACAAAATATACATCTAAATGTATATATCATTATCTTATGATTCAATGATATTATAAAATATGATATCCCTGATTTTTTCCATTTTAACATACACACCATATAATATATGATAAATAATTTAGAGTAAATATAAGAAATATTATCCATGTTTCTATATTCAAACTCCTTAAAAGGATATTGAGTCATTATAAGACCCATTCTATGAAATAATAGTAAACACTCCTTATTGGATTTTCTATGATAAACATCATAAGTTATTTATTAATATATGTGTTTTGACTTAGTCCAAGAATCCTTTTAAATATATATCTATAGATATTCATTTCTAATATATAGTATGATTTACCAATCTCTTTCAACGATAAGAACATTCCCAACCATACCTTTATAAAACATAAAGTTGAGACTTTATTTTTGATGAGTAGTATATTATACACATAAAATAACAGAAATAGAACAATACTCTAACTAAACTATTTGTATATAAAAAATCATGAAGTTTCTTGATGAAATAAAAAATCTTGATTACAACATCAAACTATATGTTCCAACTTAGATGATATTTCTTCAATCCATAAATGGACCATTGAAATTTTCATACCTTAGTAGTATAATTTTTAAATTCAAGAGACTCATGTTGTATCATATACACATCCTCAACTAAAACCCCATTTAAGAAATAAGTTTTTATATCTATTTGATATATATTAAAATTATAATGAGTTGTTATGGAAAGAAATTTTTGAATAGACTTTATCATTAATACTAATGAAAAGGTCTCTTTATAATTAATGAAATAAATTTTCTTATACCCATTTTTCTTTAAGTGATATTTATAACTAATAACTTTACCATCCATTTAAGTTGTCTTATGGAAACCCCACTTTAATCCTATGGGTCCCACCACTTTAAGTGCATCCACTAAGTTTCAAACTTGGTTAGTGTACTTGGTGTCCATAGTAGGTCTTATAGACTCTAACAATTTATCAAAATCTAAACACTTTATGGACACTTAGTTAGTAAAAGGTTCATCACATATTAACATTACTTTATTATAATTTTCTATAATAAATTAATACATATCATTCTTCTAAAAAATAATAACAAATCTTTGAGGTTATTTTGTAGCTTGATTCAAATATATTTCCAAAATAATTTGTAGAACAGACTCATATTTTATCATGAAAAATATTCATAGTTGTTGGTTTTGACCTTATATAAGTTTAAATTTACTCCCATAGACTCCTTAATTAATATATTCATTCACAAGGAAAATTCCATCTTAATATACAAAAACATTATGTTCACAAATATTATTGAAATAATTTATCTTAAATTCCATAGAATAACCAATAAATTAGAATGTTTTGGATTTGTATACAAGTTTTTTGGAATTAAAACATCATACACATATGTAACATACTTCCCCAGTCTACTCTACAGAAATAATATTGATTCATTAAATGACCTCAAGCATGACTCTCCTTATGTAAAATTCATCCAACTAATAGTGAGGGTCTAAGGTGATACTCTGAGGTATAACCCAATATTTTTGTAGATAAATAAAAGTGAAATCATTATACAAAAAAGTCATCAAAATATCCTTAAGAATAAATAAACAATGCATCCCAATCCCCTAGAAATAAATTATAAACCCATATAGTAAAAAATGAAATATATAAAATGTTACATGAGTTAGGAAAACATTACTATAATTTCTTTTGGGAAGACCATATACAAACCATGCGAAAATATAAAAAATAAAAAACAACCACAACCTAGTCTTATGTCCCCACCTGATCCCAACTTCTGACTCTATACAAGCTATCTATTTAAACCATACAACACTGTTCCTCTTCCCTACCTATACCTGCGATCATAATTTTTTCTTGGGTATCAATGTTCTAAGTCCGCCTAAGAAGAGTGTGGGTAAAAATCAGTATCTTACCAAAAATGGTTTCCCTAACACAACCAATAAAATACAATGTATGAAAAAGGTGATATGCTCAAAATGGTAAATAAAATGCTGAGATGTAATAAAATAAATCACCATAAACCCTTGAGTTCTAAGGCGAAACTCAGGATTGACTATATATACTTGGAATAGTTTTAGATATCTCTAAAAATATGCAAACCAAACTGAGGGTTGGGTAAGAATCATCCATAATTACAACCATATCATAATCAAGGGGAATGGAGCCCACCCCCTAATACCCATGTGCCATATTGAGGGGAATGACACCCAACCCATAATACCCATCATATATTATATCATGGGGAATAAGGAACAACCCATAATACTCATGTACCATTTTCGGGGGAATGGTTCCCAACTCATAATACTCATTATATATCATATTTAGGGGAATGATACCAACCCCATAATACCCATATATCATATCAAGGAGAATGGTTCCCAACCTGTAATACTCATCACACATTATATCAGGGGGAATGACACACACCCCGTAATAATTATATATAATATCAGGGGGAATGGTTCCTACACTTTAATACTCAACATATATAATATTGGGGAGAATGGTTCTCACTCGGCATTACCCATATATCATAAGGGGGGGGGGGGTGATGGAAACCACCCCATAATACCCATTATATATCATCATACACCAAGGGGAAATCTACACCTTAGAACCATTATATAATATACACCTAGGAAGAATGTCACCCTACCATAGAATTATCACAATAATACTAGGGGAAATGGAACCCAACACTACACCAAATCATCCACACCAATATCATGGGGGGAATGGTGCCCCACCCTGAAACATCCATCATATAAAATAATCACTTAGGTTATCCATCCAACCAATCCCAATACACATTTCCTAGGTTGGTCTCTTAAGAACAGAACCTATACCAATCACTACATTTGTACTTGGATACAATTGTGTTATAACTCTTGCACCAATCCTCTCCAGGTTCAACATAATACTGTGGCACCCCCTTTGGTTCTTTAGGTCACCATAAAGGTCCATGCACCACACATGGGTTCCCGTATTACATTTCCCAACTCTGGGTCCCAAAAACATCACTTGGAGGGAATAACATCCCTCAAGAACACCATGGTAACATCATCATCTAATTGGTCACACTCGTGATACAACACATGCATTACATTAGAGAGATGGCATAATACCATCCACTTCTAATGTCAAACTAGGTTGGTCCTCTCACAACCAACCTATACATAAATCCTATCCACAATATAGCACTAATCCAACCATTTCCAAACCATCACATTACCCTACTTAGAGGGAGCTAAGGGAACCTATCTCTAGGTCCACTAGCCTTTATTCATTGAATTTATACCCCTTTAGGGTTTACATATTATATAGAACATAATTATCATCAAGACCTCGTCCATATATGACTAATTCATTGAATTAGTGTTCAAGGGTCTTTCATGGCCTGAGACACTTCTAATATAGTCACAGGGATTTGAAATAACAATTTATTTTAATTTCAATTTTTATTTCACATAAGTGGAGAGACTATATATCACATGCACATAACAGAGTGCATAAACTTTATTGATATTTTTAGGGACCACCTACCTCAATTAGAGTTATTCAATTTTTATTTATTCTTGAACAACCACACCTAAGCTTGTACAATCCTAACTAACCATCACCTATCAACATAAGGCCTTAACTCCATCAAAAGTCATCCAAATGATTATAAAATCATTATAATTAATTTATAAAATAAAAAATAGTTATTACACAATTAATAGCTAGTTAATAATAAATAAATCACATACTGGTCAATCTTCCATGATAAAATCCTTAAGGAAGGGGGAGTTCACCACCCTCGACATCCATATAGACCTTTAATATAAAATCCCTAATTTCTCATTTCAATTAAATCACCAATTTGAACAAAATCAATGTAAATATCTAAATAAATTCTTCCAGTAGTATACCTTCAATTAAATATTTAGAAATGATATGCATTTATCCTCTCATTACCCCTATATCCATCACACATAGAGCCCCATTTTTGGGGGAGATTCTGCCATACTCTAGTGAACTTTTCACTGATTTCCTAGTAAAAGACACTAAAATCAGTCATTAAAAAAATCATAAGAAGAATAAAAGGGAAGAGGATAAAATTTCACACCTTACCTCACTTTCTATGAAATTTTCATTCAATTAGTGTTTTCTTTTTTGGTTTATTGGCCGATTGAGCATTTTTTGGTGTTTCTAGAGTTTCTAAGAAACTTTAAGGAAACTACAAATTGGACTGTAGTGGTTGCATTACAACCCTGAGAGGATACATTGTAGCATCTTCCAACTAGGATTCTCCACAACATAGGATAAAAGTTTTTGGTTATATTATGATAAAATGGTAAAAGGGTATGGGTGAATTTACCTTAAAAACAAATAAATAATTAAAGTCTCAAAGTCTAAAAACCTATTTTAAAAAATTTGATGATAATTAAAACCTTTTGAATAATTTAAAAATAATAATTGATATAAGTGAAATAAAATATAAAGTGTAATTGAATAAATATATATGTTTATAAAAGGAGAATCATATAAGAATGAATGATTCTTTAATTGAATAATTAAAAGTATTTATGTATGAAAGTATAATCACAACGATAATAAAAAGATAAAGAGATAAAGTATGAAATAAAGAATATGATTTGATAAAAGAGTTTGGATAAATTTATTTGATGAACCCCAATATTTCCTATCCAAAATTCTTGAGGGTTTACTATATTATTACCTTGGACATAATGACAACCAAGATACAAAACCTTCATTGTTTTTTAATAGGTTATATTAAGAAACTATAATACAATAACCCCTAGATTTTTAATGGTTTTACCTAAAAAATTACAAGAGAATTAATCCCTTTAATTTCATTGGTTTTTGAAAGAAACCCAACTCACTCAAATTAAATGGTAGTGTGCACTAAAATATAAGCGAGATAGGAATAAGAGAGGGTTGTTAGAAGAAATCACGTTTAGGAATGGTCACAATTACCTAAAATAGAAAAAAAAGGATAACTATGAGAGAATTAGAAGGATCTAGGAGTGATAATAATTTTACAACATGATAACACACTTGATTAGGAAATAGAGCGCATTTTGAAATTGAGATCATTTTGGAGAGCTGAGATAAATTTAATGATTATAGAACGTTAGTATTTTTAATTTGTTGAGATCGTAAGTTTCTAAGCCACTTTAAGGGTATATTTATAGCTTTAATGAGTGATATATAAGTATTGGACTAAGGAAGAGATTTAATGAGTTGAGTTGAGACTTTTTGACTTGAATTTAATACACCTCAAAATATTCTAGATCACCACCATTGGCTACCTGCCAATCCCATTGGTTATTCAATGAGAAACATAGGGCTTCCTATGTTCTATATGATTACACTAAGTAGACAGTTCTCCTCCAATAACTAGCTGGTGGAATCCTGGAGGATGATAAGATACTTTCCACACTATCAGTTGGCTGGTGGCACTACCCTGGGTAGCCGGTAGCATCTGCTGCATATCAAACACCACCATGGACTTTCAACGTCACTTCCATGCCTTTTCTAGGTCTTTCAAATTCATTTTATAATTTTTATAATTTCTATAAATATTACAATAATAATTCTTCAAATATCATTAAATATTATAGTAACATGTCATCATAATCCTTAAATAATAGAGATGAACACATTTAAAAAATATCTAAAAAAAACTCAAATGAAATCATTGGACCCTTTAAAGAGTGATTTTGATCATTGAAACTAAATAAGGTGAGAAGCACACAATTATCCCTTTCTTGATGATCATAAAACACTTTAATAAAAAGAGAATATGATAAGAATATAACAAGAATAATAATATAAGACTAATAAAAATATTTTTCTCCAAAAAGTAAAACAAAAAAATTGCTCCCCCATAATATTATTTCTCACTCCTCTAAAAAAATAACATATAACATAACCAAAGAGAAAAACATATTACTAGATATTTCTATAATTTTTTGAGATGCAAATGTTTCTCTAAATATAATATTTCTCCTCCTCTAATATTATCAAAAGGATTCATAGATTGGGTTAGAGTAAATAATAGAAATAAAATTTAAAACTACATTTATCACCATTAATTATCTTACAAGAGATATGAGAACAGTGTTTAAAAACTAAGAATCAAAATATTTATAAATTTATATTTCTAATAAAGTTGAAGATAAAATATTTTTTTAAAATATAATTCTCAAGAGATAAATAAAATTATAAATTAATTTTTTCAAAAAATATTAAGAGTTAAATAAATTTTTTTCAATTTTTTTTTCAAAATGTGTATCTTCTAAGATCATTTTAGTATTAAAATGATTACCACCCCCTAAAATAATACATTATAAATATGAGGAGTCATTAAAAAATAAATAAATAAAATTTTAATAATGAAATATTTTAAAAAATTTAACATTGAAAAACCATTCCATCATTAAGGTTTAACAAATATTATATTAATAAACCATAATAAATTACCCAAGAGTGTCAAATCAGGTGTGAAATAAAGACCCACTACTTGTGCCTAGGGTGAAGCCTGTACTAACAGTATATGAAACCCTTTTTGAGGTCTTAACCAATAGGTGAATCTATGACAGAACCACATCCACTTATTTGTATCCAAACATGAATGTTTTTTCTTAGAGTATCAAACTCACTTAACCTTACCAAAAGTATGAAAACTATGAAAATATTTTTTTATTTTATAAAAAAATTATAAAAAAATTGATTTTGGAAAACAATATGGAAATTTTTAAAGAAAATTTAAAAAATTATCAAAATTACCAAGGTTAAGATAGAAGTATAAAAAGATAATAATAACCAAATCAACTTTAATAAAGTAAAAGAGATAAAGAGGAATGGTTTTAATGAATATATCTACATGTTGAAGGTTGATGAAAAAATTTTCAAGGATGATATCTCCATTTTGAATATCATCTCTAAGAAAATGTAGTATTAGATCAATATGCTTAGTGCATGAGTGTTTTATTGGGTTTTTAGAGATACTCATCACACTAGTATTGTCACACTTGATAGGGACATGATCATATGTAAGACCAAAGTCAAAGATAATATGTTTCATGCATATAATTCTGGTGCAAAAACTCTCAAAAACTATTTATTCCTCTTTGGATATAGAGGGAGAAACGTAGTTTTTTTACTACTCCATGAGATAAGTAAATTTTCTAGTAGGTAAAATTTATCACTAGTAACTTTCCTATATAGTTGTAATCCTCCAAAGTCACCATTGAAAAAGAAAGTAAGTTCAAAATAAGTTTTATTTGGATACAATAATCCAAGGTTTTTAGTTACTTTAAAATATATTAAAATTATTTTGATTTCTTTTAAATGATATTACTTTGTATTTGATTGAAAATAAGAACAAAGGAATACATTAAAATTAATACTAGACTAGGTTTCAGTAAGGTAACGTAGAATACTAATCGGGATTTTATAATTTTTTTTCAACTGGTTTAGCAACTTCATCCAATGTTATCTTACAATTTTTACTCATGGGTATTCTAATTTCCTTAGCATGATCCATGGAAAATTTCTTTAAAAGTTCATCAGTGATTTTTTTTATAAAACTTCTATTAAGATTTTGAGAAATTAGAAAACCAAAGAATAATTTGAGTTCTCTCATAAAACTCATTCCAAACTATTTATTCATTAAATTGTTAAATTCATTATAAAGATTTTATTTAGTTGAGGTAAAAATAACATCTTCAATATAAATGTGAACAATTAATAAATCATTTTATTTTTTTTATAGAAAAATAGATGAATAAACTATTTATATTTTAAAATCATTTGATAAAATAAATTTAGTTAACCTTTAATACCAATATTGATGGGATTTTTTAAACAAAAAAATGTATTTAGTTAACTTAAAAACATGATTTGTAAATTTAGGAATCTCAAAACTAGGTGGTTGATCCACAAAAATATTTTCATAATTAAAACCATTTTAAAAATCACTTTTTACATCTATTTGAAAAAGTTTAAAATTAAAATGAGTGGATAATTCCAACAAGATTATAATAGGTTATAGTCATGTAAAAGGTGAAAATGTTTCACCAAAATCAATATATTCTTATTGATTATAGTCTTTATCAACAAATGTAGCATTGTTAGGGATGATAATTCCTTGTTCATCAAGTTTTTTTTTCAAAAAAACCACTTAGTACCAATAATTGGATGATTATAAAGTAGTTATATGAGGGTCCAAATGCTATTAATTTGAGATTGGTTCAACTCCTATTGCATGAAAATTATCCAATTCTAATTATTAATAGGATCATTAAGGGACTGTGGCTCAAAGTGAGATAGAAAATCTTGATGTTCATCCTTATTTTTGAATGATATTTAAGTATGGGTTCCAAATTGTAATTCACCGATAACAATATCAAGAAGATGAAATTTGTATTGAACCCATGCCTTAGGTAAAAGAGTATAAGGGGGTTCCTGAATATATTTAATTAATTTATAATATTGAGGTTTATTTAAGGTCAAACTAGACTGGTCAACATCATCATCAAATTGAGGATGAGTTTTAGGAAGATTCTCAAAAAATTTGATGTAAATTGACTCTTCTATTATTTTGGTACTCTTATTGTAAGAACCCGAGTTTTTGGACGGTTCAAAATCCCGACCCTATTTGAATTTTTGACTTGTTTCTGAGAAAAATGGAGAAACTGGGCAGTTTCTGGAAAATTACAGATTACATTCCATGTACCTTAAGTATATGCCTTGTACTGTAGCTGTGTGTGAAGTACATACATGGTGTGTAGGCCTATTGGCCGGGTTGAAATATTTTAGCAAGTACACGCCATATACTATTTGTTCACACCGTGTAGAGGGGCCGTGTATGGGGATATACATGGCGTGTTGGGGATTTCAGCTAGGTTGAGAAGTACACATAGTGTACCCCTAGGTACATACTATGTAGTCATGTCGGCAGGCCCTCGGTGAATTTACATCCATATTAGGAACAGTAAAATGATACACATGACATGTAGTCCTATGTACATGCCATGTATTTATTTTTTTTCTCACTAAAACAGGAAGTAGCCATGTTTTAAGGCAGAAACCCAAACCCTCAACAGGTTTGAGTGAGGAGAGCCTTCTGAAGATTATTTTTTCAACCGAATCTTTTTCTGAAGTCCATTTCAAACACCGTCATATGAGTTAGAATCCCCTCGGTAAGGCCTTGATTCCTCTTGAACCGTTTGTCTTGATTTTTGTTCTAAACCAAGTCATGTGGGTTTTGTCATTTTTGATTATTTTATAGATCTATCTCGATTTAGAACGAATTGGAGGTTGTTACTAGAGTAGGATCATCGTATGAGTACGTGGTAAGTGGTACATACCTCTTTTTGTGTTTTCATGGTTATTTGGGTGGCACATCCTTTAGCGCATATTTGGGTATTTAGAGTGGGAACTTATTTATTCTTCAGTTTCATGTTAAATTGATTATTAGACCTATGGGATGCCTTTGGGTATGCCCTTTTTCTTATTTTTCTTGAGCGGGGCCGAGCGAGGGGTCATTGCTCAATTGGTGCATTTTGGCCAGGTATGCCAAAATGTGTTAAAATGAATTGTTTTGATTAAACTAATGAGTTTAATTTGTTAAGGTATGATATGAATTATTAGAGGCTTTAAAGACCTTTGTACTGGTATGAGACAACACTTAGTTAGTGCATTTCAACTGTTTAGTTTTTTTCCTGTTTAAAAGTGTTTCTTTTGATTATATATGTAATTTCTGGATTTCATGTGTTGGGACCCCTTTGGGTTGTTTTGGGCATGGCCCGAATATTCTTAAGTGATGTTGATCACAGGTTGGGATTGACCGAGATTAATTTGGGTGGTTTTGACCATGGGATTGGTCATCATAGACGTCAAGATTGAGGTTGTGATACTATTAGGTTGGGCATGGCCCAAGTTACTTGGATGGCAAGGCCATCAGATATTGAGCAACATGGTCGTAGGGGCATGAGGTTCCAAAGATGTTGTGTCTTGGGTACTATTTTGTTGATTATCGCTCACCCATTATTTGAGTAGTGTGTACACAGAGAGACTCTGTGATGAGGTGGTTTTGAACACTCATGTGGGTAGAGTCCCCCGATAGTTATGGTTTAGGTAATATTTGTTTGGGGATTATTTCCGTAGGAAGCCACATAGAAGGAGAGGAGACTTCAGGAGATAGTGATGAGGATATCAGGTTGGGGGATAAGGCTTGCCATGATTGAGGCTGTGGGCTGAGATACTTTATTTGAGGGAAAATATCACTGTCCCTACAGTTACTTTATTTGAGGGCAGACATCACTATCCCTCTGGTTACTTATTTGAAAACAAGCATTGTTATTCCTCCAAGTTAATTTTATTTGGGAGTGCCTTTGGGATGTCAGTGCCTTGATACACAAGGTGTTATGAGGCACATGGTACCAAGTTACATGATTGAGGGGAACCAGAGGGTTCACCTTGGATTTATGACGACAGGGGTACAACCCATGGACCAAGCACTCTATTTACTTTAGAGATTCTGGTGTTGGCTGAAGCAGGTGATACCCCATGGTGGCTGCCGAGCACCAATGGAGTTTATGTTTATTTATGCATCGTATTGTTTACTACTTTCTTTATAAATGCATGCCTACTTAAACACACATATTAGGTATGCACCATTGGGTGGTACCCTACTAAGATTCGTCTCACACCCTAAATGGGCCCTTTGGGACACATGTAGACTTTATGAACTTACGTGTAGGAAAAGGGTCAGCCTCGAGAGATGGACCATAGTAATGTTGGAATGGAGATTGGTATATACCTTGAGGTTATGCCTAGCTAGAGTTTACCTTGTTTAGTTTCCATTTACTGTATCAGTATGCTTAATTTGATTTTTAGCAACTGTTGGTTATATATTGGAACCATATATATATATATTGACATGTATGACCTTCTATGGATGAATGCTTGTTGTTTAGTAGTTGTTGAAATTGATTGCTGGTATGATGTTTTATTACCTTCCGCTACTGTTGTTTCTATTTTGCTTTCATTGTTTATCTACTATTGATTGTGCTTCTGCTCGGTAGGTCTAGTTTGAGTCTACTCAGTTGTTTATTTCTATTGCATGTTAGGTATTATTACTTGGACCAGTACCATTATTATCCTCCGAGAGGGTATATCCTCCCCACTATACCTATTCAGACCTTCACTACTAGTCGGCATCCTTTGGCGTTTGGGGAGGTGTGCCTAAGGTAGTAACACTCGACCCATTTAGCACTATTCGGGTGGCTGTTCATGTCTGGGACGTTACACTTATTGAAGACTCAGTAGGATTTACTAAGTTTGAGTACCTATGAAAGACACATTCATCAGATTTGGAGTCAAAATTTCCTAGATTATCCTTGGTATTAAGGGTATATAATTTACAACTAATTTTTAAAAAATGCAACTTTAGGAAGTTTTTCTTTACAATGTTCACGAGGGTATTTTTTAAATATGGATATTATGAGAACACGATTAAGTATATAACAAGAGATATTGACTATCTAAGACCTAAAGCATTGTGTTAGATTAAACTCATTCATAGAGTGTAATAAATTTCTTGTATGGTTCTATTTCATCTTTTGACAACCCATTTTTATTTAGGTTCTCAAGAGCAGAGAGAGAATGATGATGTATTTAATAAAAAAAACACTCATCAAATTCTTTGTTATGAATTTCTACACCATGGAAACTTATAAGGGAAAAGAGTTTTTATCCTTTTTAATTTTAAAATTTCTTTAAAAATTTAATAAAGACTTTAAAATCCTCATTTTTATGATCTAATAAGAAGACCCATGTAAATCCAGTATAATCATTGATAATTAAAAAGGTGTAAGATTTACACCTGATACCAGCAACATGAGTTGGTCCAAAAAGGTCAAGATGGACTAGTTCTAAGGATTTAGGGGAGTAAAATTAATTTTTATATTTGAAGGAAGATATTTACTTCTTGACAATTTGGAAAGGTTCACAAACTATGTTATATTTGAAAGATAATTTTGGTAAATCTTATACTAGTCAGTTATAGTTGAGCTCGACAAGAGAGTGAATTTTATAATTACCTACCCACCAATTCTAAATCCAATATTCATATTTTGTGAAATTAGACACTTAAAATTGTGACTAACGATTGACTTTAAATATATAATATAAACATTTTTAAAATGAGATATAATAAATAAATGTTTTCCTTTTCAATAATTTTTTTTACAAAAATAATTTTCAAAAATAATTTTAAAACTACAGTCACATAATTTACTAATACTTAGTAAATTATGCTTAAATAAATTAAAAAATCAATTATATGATCATATCAATACCATTTATTTTACTTTTTAAATCATCTCTAAATGTGACATGTCCTCCATCGAAGTATTTGAGGTGATTTAATTCAGAAGGATCACCACACATGTGCCTCGATCACCTTATATCTATATATAATGTAGCTTAATGGATTTTTTCTCTCAAGATAATTTTTCCTTGATATTTTATATGACACACTTAGGTATTTTATCCCTTGATTTATATGTTGAAAGTGAATCCTCACTAACACACCAATTTGAAACTTTTGGTGCTTTATTACTTCGATTTATTTTCATTAGAATTTTTTTCAAGAGAAAATCTGACTTGATGTGACCCTTTATTTAATTGAAGAAAGTAAATTCCACTACTTGATTTTTTTTAAGAAATGGTAATATCTTTTCCTTTTCATGTACTTGTTCATCATTTTGGAAAGATGATAAATCTCAGTTTCTCTTCTGGATGTATCATCATTGATTACCTTAAAAGAAATTGTAATTTTAGTTTAATTATCATATTGTCAATCATTTTATTCATGTATTATCATAGTTATCTCATATGTCATGGGATATATGATGAGTTCCTCAACCACCACATTCTTTATGCTTTTAGCTTTGATGAACATATTTTCCAAGAATTTTTTTGACATTTGTTTTTAATGTATTTTAATGATTTTAATAGTCATAACTTTGTAATTAAATAATTTACTAAAATATGGGTGATTTTAAATTAAATAATTAATTATTATAAAAATATGTAAAATGATTAATTTGAAGAAATTATAAATTTTTTAATTTCCCCCCTTATGCATGGTCTAAGGGATGTATAAGGGTAAAATTTTCTTTACCTTTATGTAGGAGTCTCTTTGAATAGATATTTAAGGGTACTCATAGATTCCACTAGCTATTTAGAGGTAGAGTAAGTGCTAAATATGGGTAACCTATGCATTACATTGGCTATGTAAAGGTAGAGGTAGCCACAACAAGGTAGAGTAAGCACTACGTAAGGGATACCCTTGCATTTAACTATCTAAGTAAGGGTAAGGACACACTGCAAAAAGGTAAACAAGGTTCCACATAATGGTAACCCCATATTTTTAAAGTCCACATAATGGTAAAAAAAGCTATGTAAGGGTACCCTGGGCTTCCAAATAAGTTACATAGAGGAAATGGTATTTTTCTTAATGATGAGTAAGGGTAACTGTGTTCTTTCCAAAAGTGTGTAGGGGTAAACAATAAGCTATTAATGAGATCAATACAATATTTATGATCTTTTATAGAGATTGGGATCACTATGAAAATACCTAGAGAGCTTGGTTTAGCCCATTATAAGGATGCAATGAAGATATATATGCCATGCATAAAGAAGGGATCCACTGTTGAGGCCCTTGCATGAAGAAAGTTAAGTTCATGTCATGAATACAATTAAAAACGTGTTTATTCAAGTATGAAAAAGCTGAAACCAAATGATTCACATCATGAATAAATATTCATGACATGAGTACATATTAAAAAACCAATTAAAACATGATCCATTTGAGACTTTTGTAAGACCTTGACCTAGAGGATTTTGTTTCACTTGGATGTATTGAAGAGGGTATTGAATGCAGGTATTCATGGTTTCAAGAGGATGACTTAGTTGAGATCAAGAGTTTTATTTTCCTATAAATTTATGGGTCAACCACTGCTTTAGAGTAGATCTATATATTGGGATTGGATAGAGGTGCTTTAGATTAGATCAGAGGCTACTAATGCTATGATTATAATAGGATATTTATTTTCCTACCCCCTCATGGATAGAATGAGGGGATATAGTTTTCGAAAAAAAACTTCAATGAATGGGAATTTATTGTATTGAGGTATTTTATTTTTTAATTTAATTCATTTGGGTCCTTGTTCCATACTTCAATTCTCAATTCTATTCATTTTCCATTCATGCATGACCATTGTGTTATGGGTGAGGAGTGATATAATTAATTTATTTACTAGTGGATGACCCCCACTATGGCCATTGGGTGGGTTGTTCACTATGTTAAAAAATGGTTTCAAGTCACCCAACCATCAAAATAACAAAATTACTTTGTCTATTGAGAAAAATAGAATTTTGTGAATTTAAGATATTTACAATGACCATTGGATTCACTTAGACTTTATTTTGATATATCATGTTTTTTAATTAATCATTTTATCCTTTATGTCATCATGAACTAGTATTTAGAATTTATGAGCATGCTTTCTCTTTTATTGATCTTTAATAGAACTATCATCATTATCTATTTAATCAAATTATTTTAGATTTCTTTCACAACATAGTTTAGGTCTTTATTATTAAATTACTTTAGTATACACCCTATCTATATGGGTTTGAACTCAGACTTTCACTTACTATACTAAATTGTAGTTTAGTTATTTTTTTATTTCATGTTTCTAAATTTCAAAATTTGGTATCCCCCATTATAATTAATGGAATCCCCAGGATAAAATTTTTTTGATTCCATTTACAGTGATGGTGTGGAGATTATTCTAGTTTAATAATTTTTAAAAAGTATATTCTTGCATCTTTTTATATCTTAATTTTATCTTAGTAATTTATTTTATTATTTTTATGAACTTGGGTATTTTTGGTTGTGATGAAAGGGATGAAATTAATTTTGAATACTAAATATAGACTAAACTTCTTTATGAAGGATCTAGAAAAACAAGTCAAAGAACTTAAAATGATGAACAATCTATCAGAAAAGTTTACCCAACCTTATTTTATCAAGAGTCAATACTCCATATTATAGTACTAAATGCCGAAGAGGTGCATCATGAGAAAGGAAGAATGGTTAGTGAAATAGACGTAAGTACCACTTTCGAAGTTTATTTTCTTCCTATACATGATAACCTCAACTTATAGGTTTATAGGAATATGAAGAAAGATATATTTCTGCTAAAATCAAGTGAGGAAATTAAAAATTTAGAGGAGAATATTAATAAAAAGAAGAAGAAGCAGAAAAAGGAACTCAACTACTGAGTGTTAACATAGATTCCTTGTAAAACTAGGATCTTATCCGAAGAAAGAGGAAAGATAATATGATAATATGAATAACACATCTATCACTGGAATTATTGAATATTTAAGAGTTTCATATTAAGAAGAATAAGTAGATGAAATTATCACTAACTATATAGAAGAAGAATAAGAATCAATAGGAGAACAAGCTAATAAGATGACTGTTGAACATAATGTAATCATTGCAGAAGTGGAACATAGGCATCCAAGAGTTAAAAAATAATAATTTTACCAATTTTGGATATATTCCATGTTCTTTCAAATTACCTTCAAATAATCCAGACTACTTTCACCTCCACTAAATTTCATACCAATTTCATTGAGTAAGAGATGAGATGTCTAGATATTCTCCGAAGTCAAAATTGGTTTAACCCAAGATGTATAGTGACCCATACTTTTCATTCATAAATATCAAATCATTTTAAATAAATAGTCAATATATAGAATTATGATCCATCCCATAAACATAAAGGTCTAATGTATTTTTCGACTAGATATAAATTCTTATTATTTCATGAAAGATCTTCATCATCCACTACAAAGAGCTTCGTATACAGTACTCTTCTTAGACATACCCTACTTAAAACCTATTTTCATAACCTCAGGAAAGGAGACGTAATAAAGGGTGAGATCAAATGCTCAGTAAGGGTAAAAAGGGAGATATTAATGATCAATTAAACATAACATGAGAATATGTGTATTATAACATTATATTAACATTTGAAAATCCACACCCAACATTTCATAGATAATAATCTTTAATAATGGCATAAATATTAGTAGTTTGTAATAAATCAATCATAATTAAATAAATGAACATGATCCATGATAGAATAATATTGTCATAAGATATAAGTTTGTGGCATAAAAATAATCATAGAAAATCATTTCCTTAGAAAAGGATCACTATCAACACTATCTTAGTGGATCAGGTTTACTCCCCATTCCATTATATTTGTATTCAAGGTTCACTATCATGACTATCATAGTGGAAATAGTCCCTTACTGAAGTCGTTTCAATCCCCATCCCACTCTTTATTATCTCATGATATATCCATATTCACCCCAAGCATTAGAGGGATATATAATTTCTGGACCACTTATCACATAATTATAATCCATTATCTTTGTGTTCCACGTGATCATCAATCATTTATCATATATCATAACACATGGAATAAAAAAAAGTTTCACAAAAATTTCAACATTTCATAAAAACATTACCCATGAAAAATAAATAGGTCTCAGAAAAATCTCTTCAGCACAATCATAAACTATATTGAGAAATAATAAAGATGGTATCCTTGGTTAATATCCCCAGTAAAGAATAATTAACATCAAATTATGTTATCATAAATGACAAATCCTTTAAATATCATGTGGAATATTTCATGAGGAAAATACGCTTTTTATTTTGGAATAAAATCTTTAAAATATAAAAAATTACAAAATATTATGGAAAATATTTTCTTTGAAATAGTCCATGGAAAATTTTAAAGGAAAATTCAGAGCATCGAGTAGTCATAATGGTGGTAAATTCTATTCATGTCATGTAAGTCAAAACAAATATTCCTTTTACATTTTTGGTAAAAAGTCAAAAGTACCTTATTCAGAAAATGAAAATAAAATTACTTTTTAAAAAATTATGTAAAAAGTAAATCCTGGGTAAAAATGAATTTAAAAAATCATTGGATAATAGTTAAAAACATTTTGAAAAACATTTTAAAGAAAACATAGTCATAGAATAATTTTGTTTGACTTAATAATAAAATATCTTCAGTTTTCCATAAAAATGTTCTTTCAGTCTCTTGAGTAATTTAAGTGAGGAAAATGAAAGGAAAGAAAACATTATATAGAAATAACTATATGAGAATAAAAATTAAATATATTTATAAGATATGGATAATATAATTTTTTCAATTCAAGTTAATGTACAAACAATCCTGATTAAAATGGGATTGAAAAATAAACCTCTCACCTCAAGTCTTGTCTCCCTTCATACATGTTCAAACCTCCTACATAATAAATATGGATTTATTATACATATATTAAAAAACCATAATTATATATATATATATCATATCATATATGATTCAATTATATTTTTTGTTACCCATGTATTAAAAATTAATTATTAAAATCACTGTTCTAGGTGATAACTGCATAATTTATAATGCATATTTCAGTTTGGTAATTCTGAACATTTTATTTTGATCATAGTTAAATCATATAAAAAATTTTAATCATGAAATAAATATTACATATATTCATTATATATATATATTCATCTATAAAAGGTAAATATATAAAAATTAATTACACCATTCATAGAGACGATATGCCATACGTACACATGAAAGTTATTTTCACTTTTTAAAGGATGGAATGAAAGAAATGTAAATAATAATTATAATTTACAGAATATTTTTTATATCATATATATCATATAAATTAATTAAATCAATTCTTATTACCATCCATGAAAATAAGAAATGAGAAATGAATCACATCGCTTCGTGGAGGTGGTAGTCTACACATATGCATAGGAAACATTATCATTTTATAGCAGATTGGAAGGTAAGAAGAAATATATGATATTATAATTCTAGAGGAATAATTATATCTTAAATATCATATATAAACATTAAACCCATCATAATAACCATCAATAGAATATGGTGATTAAAAATGAATTACACCGCAATGTGGAGATGGTAAGTCATATGTACACACGAGCAATGTTTTCTCTTCACATAGGATGTAAATAAGGTGGATAATGGTTGTTACAACATCATAATAAAAATTGAGTATATTTAATATAATTAATTAATTATTTTATAATGGTTAACATGGATTTATATTAGGTATAAGAAGAAATAAAATTGAAAATACTCGGTTTAGAGTTATACCTCTTCATTGAGAAACCACTTTTGGATTACACACTAAGCCTTAAAGGGGTGGTATTTTGAAAAACAAATATCTAAGATGTGGTGAATTAATATATTAAGGTATTATTATAGGTATTTTTAAATATATAAGGCTCAAAATGTGTGATTAAGAGATGAGAAGAGGTTCCCTTTTATAAGTGAGGGGAGGGGCACTCTTGAAACCACTTAAAGTATTAAATCAATATAAATTAATTTTTATAATAAATAGAATAGAAATTAATATATTTAAAATATAGTTTGGGTATAAGACTAAATCACCTCATAAAATAATATTTAAACAAGTTTATGTGATTTTTAACCCTTATCTCTTAATTTTAACCCCTTGTTAAATCCTTTTGATAGTTACAATAATATCAAAGTTTTCCACTCTTTAAGGTTCAAGAATGAAACAATAAATGGAAAAGTGGTCCATAAATGGAATTTGGTTGATATATTAAACCCTATCTCATTCACTTGGATGGATATAAGGGTTTTTTTATAAAATTCAAATCATTTAATAAAATATTGTTTAATATAAAATATCATTAATGTCATTTTTTGGAACAATTAATTTACTTTGACTTTAAAGTCATCAATATAGATATAGAATTTGAATACAAACATTTCAAACAACCCTAATATGTTTTATTTATCTAAAAATTTCAAGTAACACAGTAATTTATCCAATTTTTATAACGTTTAATATTTTTAAAATCATTTATTTTGTTTCTCTTTTAATTGAATAAATACATTGTTAGTGTTGCGTAAGAATTTAAGGTAAATATTCAATCACTAAAAATTAACAAATAAATTACCATCATAAAAAAATTAATTTAAATTTAAAATAAATATTTATAACTAAACATAAAATCTTTTTATATTTATGAATTTTTTTAGATATATTAAAGTCAAAGAGTGAAATTTTATATTTATCATTTTCTTAAATTAATATAAATTCCAAAAAAAGGCACCAAGTGGCCATATTTTAGATAATTGGATAATAATGGCTGAACTAAACTCACCCAATAGTATAAAGAAAAGCGTTAGAGAAATTTTAAATCCTTATACAAATGTTTTAACCACGTTTTACCCTTTTTACCCTTATCGAGCTGATAAATATTTATCAAGATTACTATTCACAATGACCAAACATAAAAGATACATATTTACCAAATTCGATTCTCATAATTTTATATTTATAATAAAGCTTTAAAAATTAAATTTATATAAGTGGTATAAATTCATTTTAAAATAAGTGCACAAAATGTGATGAAAACTGTTTTTTAGAAAAGTAAATTTTTATGGAAAAAAGTAACTATATTATTACCCTATGCCTAGAAAAAACATTAGATGAATGTTAAATTTTTTATTGAATATATAATATATAAATTTTAGTATAATCATTCAACAATAGTGATAAATTTAATTTATTAAGATAAAAACACATTGCATGCTTAAAATTTTGTTTTTAGAAAACCATCTATTTTACTTTAAAATTATTTTTATTTTCATTTATAATAAATTTATAAACAATGGATTAATTTTATACATGTGTATGAAATTAATTTTTTATAATTTAGTTAGTCCTATTTATAACTTTTAATCTAATGACTTGATGGTAACTCTCACATTAAATAATAATATTTTAATAGTTAACACGATTCTTATAGACTTGGTGTTCCATGTAAATAAAGCCGTCAAAGAAATAAAATTTATTTATAGAGAACTATATCATAAAATATTAGGGTGTTACAAGATTTTTATCTTTATACCATACTCTAATAAGCTAACCCAGGTATGGTTGAGCTAAAAACCTTGAAAAAAGTGCTGCTTCGAGGAGGAAACTTGAGTTTTTATCACTTTACAAGTCTTTAGATTTATTTATTTCTAGGAATTAATTTTATATTAGGATTTTTTTTCAATTTCCCTTTATTTTTCAATATTAATTACATGTTCCATAAACTTTAATGAGTGATTTTATTTTGCAGGACCAAGATAGTGGAATAAGGCATCCCTACCAAGCATTAAGAAGGAGGAGGAGTATAGCATTATTGGAAAAAGGAGTTTTCTTTTATGTTCTTTATCTTTTAACTCCCAAAATTTGTGTTTTGAATTTATTTTTTACATTTAATAGAGAAATTTCACTCCTATACTTATACTTTTTGATTTACTTGAATTATCTTGTAGACATGAGTTTCTTAGGAATCATATGATTCCATGTTTTAGATTTATAAGATAATAATATTTAATGAGTAAGGTGGATAATTTAATTATTAGAGTGAATCATAAGTGATAATTTTATGAATAATGATTTAATGGAATTAGTTGATTCATGTAAATGAAATTTCATTACCATTTTTCATGCTTTGATTTTATGAAATTCATGTAGAATATTTTGTTTTTATTTTCAATTACATGAGTGATTGTCCCAAATTTTAAGTTCCATTACTATGATTATTTATAAGCCTAATACTTCCTATTTCTATCTTGAGCATATTTATTGAGTTATGTTGGGGAATTCCACATTATATAACTTTCATTGGAACTTTTTACAGCTATGACTATGCAAAGTCACATTTAATATGACCGAGGAATTATTATTGATTTACCCCTTATACTTTAGAACAACTTTTTCATTAATCCATATTTAGACCATAGAAAGCTTGAATTACCTTATTTGGAATGAGTTATATCACAAGAAAATATTTTCCATTCCTACCCTAACTCTTGGTGTTTTTAATGATGTTTTAAAGTTTGAGTGTGGGGGTAAGGGAAGTCATGGAGTAAGGAATGTAATACATTGCAAGGAATAAGTGTAGGGGTGATATTTTGAGATTTAGTAAATAATTAGGAGTCATTTATTGTACTTTTATTATTTTACCTTCTTGAAAAAAACAAAAAAAATAAAAAGAAAAAAGAAGAAGAAAAAATAATGGGTTGTGACTTGGGAGAATCAAAAAACACTATTACTAGACCGATGATTTTTATCATATGAGGTTAGGTGGTGAATGTGAGATTCATTCCAACCATAAATTTCAAAATAAAATTTAAGAAAATTCAAGAAGGTGAATGTATTTCATCATACTTTCATTAATCAGGACCTTACTTTGAGTTCTGGTAAGTGAGAGTAGACACTTTGAATGAGATATTTTAAATGAGATTTTACTTTTAATATCATGAATTATGCTTTAGAGTTAACCAAATATTTGAGCCTTAAATTTTTTAAACATTAATCCCAGCCAAAATTAAGCCTCAGAGTCATTAGAACCTTAATTGTAGAGTCCTACTGATTTAAGGTGATTTTTGTCTTTATGAAGTACATAAGGTATACCATTTTCAAAATTATGGAAAAGATAATGCACTCATGGTTTGAGCATAACTCTACTTTAATTTATATCATGAGTGATGAGAGAAAATAATTCAATGTGAGGTAGATCATGACTTGGAATTCTTAATAATAATTAATTAAGAAACCTGAATGGAAGAGGGGAGAAGACCCACAATTTTCCAAATTGGAAAATACTTGGGTTTATTGTTCCTTTGAAATATGTGAAGTTGAATATATATTTTATATTAATCTTGAAAATTTTGTTTTCCATTAATAATTTTTTAATTTAATTTTTTTGAAATTTAAATTTTGGTTGCATTGGTGCCCTTTGAAATTTATTGTTGAGATTTAATGCTTAAACGAAAGCATAGTTTAAGTGTGGGGGTATTTGATGAACATATGTTTCATGTCTTTTTTGGAAATTTCTTTTTAATTAATTTTAATAAATTTATTAGTTTTACCCATGTAATTAAATTATTTAATAAAATGTAGGTGATTATCAATTAAATAATTAATTTGGTGATAAATGAGTAAAATGATTAATTGGAGTAAATTTTGAAAATTCTAATTTTTTTACCCTTATGCATGGACTAAGGGCTGCATGATGGTAAAACGTTTTTTACCTTTACGTAGGAGTCTTTTTGAGGAGATAAGTAAGGGTACCCATGGATTCCACTAGTTTTGTAAAGGTATAATAAGTGCTACATAAGGGTAACCTATGTATTCCACTAGCTATGTAAAGGTAGATGGTGATACATAAAGGTTGAGGAAGTATTACATATGGGTAAAACATGAATTTTACTAGATATGTAAGAGTAAGGACACACTACATAAAGGTATACCTGGTTCCACATAAGGGTAAAATCATATTTTCAGAGGCCATGTAATGGTAAATGAATGCTATGTAAGGGTACCTCGGGTTTACAAAGATGTTAAATAAATATAATATTATTTTTATTAATGATGCGTAAGGGTAAACATGTTATTTATGAAAGTGTGTATGGTAATTAAAAATATACTGATGAGATCAAAACAATATTTATGATCTACGATGATGCTTGAGATCACCATAGAAACAACTTGAGAGCTCGGTTCAACCCACTGTGTGGATACAATAAAGAGGGATATTCCATGAATAAAGTAGGGAGACACTACCGTACCCCCTTCATGAGGAAGGATGAGTTCATTCCATGAATGCAGTTATCAATCTGTTTCTTCAAGCATTTAAAATATGAAACCACATGATTTAAATCATGAATAAAGATTCATTACCTGAATATAAAATCAATATAAAATCAAAGAATGATCCATGTGATATTTAAGAAAGACCATAACCCCAAGGATTTGGTTTGGATTGGATGTATTGAAGGGGGTTTTGAATGTGGGTCTTTAGAGATTGAATAGGATGAATTGGTTGAGATCAAGGGTTTTATTTTTCTACAAATTAAAGGGCTAACTGCTACATTAGAGGAGACTAAGAGATTGGGATCGACTAGAGGATCCACTATTAGGATTGGAGGCTACTGCTTCTATGACTAGGAGCAATGTGGGTTTTTGAAAAATCTATTTAGAAAATAACGTTTCTTGAAAAAATGATTAAATATTTTGAAATTTTTTTTTGAAGGAGTTAAAAACAATTCAAAAACCATTTGATACCAAATATAGGACATAGTAGGATAAAATGGAGGGGGTGATCTATACTTAAAAAAGCAACAGTTAAAGTATCAAATAACAAAAACCACTTTTAAAAAGGTTGATGATAATTAAAAACTTTTGAAGACTTTAAAAGGAATAATTGATATAAGTAAAACAAAAGACAAAGCATAATTGAATAAATATATATTCTTATAAAATAGGAAGCACATAAGAATGAGTGATTCCGAAATTGAATGAATAAGTGTATTGATATATGAAAGTATACTCACAATAATAATAAAATTATAAAGTGATAAATAGTAAAGTTTAGAACAAGATTTGATAAAGGAGTTTGGGTAAAGTTCTTTGATGATCCCATATGTATCCTACCCTAATTTATTGAGGGTTTATTATATTAGTACCTTATCTTTAACAGTATCCAAGATACTAAAATCCCTTGTTTTTTAATAGTTTATGACAAGAAACTAAAATAAAATTGACCCTTTATTTTTAACAGTAGTATATAGAAGATTTAAAGAGAATTTATCCCTTAACTCTTAGTGGTTTTGGAATGAAAACTGATCCCCTCACTTTAAAAGGTAGTGATCATCAAAATAAAAGAGATATCAAAAGAATAGAGGACTTCTAGAAGCAATCATGTTTAGGAATGATTTTGATTCTATTAAATAAAAAAGAAGAACTATAAGAGAATGTAAATTATATATAATGGAGAATAATTTTATAATATGATCACACAGTTGATTGGGAAATAGAAATAAATTTGTAATTGAGAGAACTTTGAAAATAAGTGAGAAATTTGAAGATCATATCACATTGAAGCTTTCAATTGGATGAGAAGGTAAGTTTCTAAGCCTCCAAAAGGGTCTATTTATAGCCTTCAGGAGAGATGAAGAAGTATTATACCGATTTTGAGATTTAATGAGTAGATTCAAGACCTTTTGACCAACATTTAATTCACCTCAGAAGATTAAGGATTACCACCATCGGCTAGCCAAATAATCCCACCTATTAGCCAGTGAGTCACCTTGGGATTCTTATCTTATGTATGCTTCCACTAGGTAGCTATTTCTTTTCCATTGGATGGCTGATGGACTCTTGGTGGATTAGAGGCTACTTTCACACCACCAGCTAGCCGATGGCACTACACCTGGTAGTCAGTGGCACCATATACACATCAAACACCACTATATCCTTTCAAAATCCCTTCAATTTATTTGATAGGTATTTTAAATTTATTTAATTATTTGAATAAGACTATGAATATTCCAAAAATACTTATTCAAATATCTTTAAATATTATAGCAATATTTCATCATGATAGAAAATGTTTTTTACAAAATAACTACCAATAACTTAAATGAAATCATTAAACATATTAAAGAGTGTTTTTGATCATTAAAACTAAAGAAGGTGGGAAGAAAAATAGAATCTAAATGATAGAAACTCATTCGAGTGAATCACTTTACATCATAGTCAAGATGACTGCAACTTAGTGGTACTACTAAGAAAAGAACTAAAATGTATCCCTTAGGATACACCACAGTGGGGAGTTGAAATTTTATGTATGGGTCAAGTTTTTATACTATGTAAGGGAAATTAGTGTTACCTTTACATAGTCCTTTATGCCGTAAACCATGCCATATTCAAGGAATTATAGTGTGGAGGGTAGTATGTAAGGGTTTTACCCTTTATAGAGTAGCATGACACAACAAAACCAAGGGATGTGTGGTGTGGAAGGGGGTTTTGTAAGGGTTACCCTGACATAGAACCATTGAGTAATTCTATGACATAAGGTAGACACTATTCCATGGGGTTTAGTTTGGAGGGTTCCATGTGTCATAGGGTGAAGATCCATACTATAGAACCTAGGAGCTTGAGGGATGTTTGGTTTTTTCGATCTGGTGGGAACCATGACACAACAAGCGAAACACATCACAGGGGTTCCAAGGATGGAGCACTACATCATAGAACTTGATACCATAATATAGTTTATGTATGCATAGTTAAAAAAAGAAAGTTTTTACATTTTTTACCATATTCAAATTTAAGGCCTTTATGGGCTCTTTTATCCCCTCATACATCTTCTTCCACCCCCTTCCCTTATCTTCTCCTCCTTAGAAATTTCTTGAATTTTCTTCAATTTTGAGGTGGAATACTCTAGGTATATTCATCTGGATCTATTATATTACTCGTTTTCTTCCTTCTCTTCCTTGTTATTTCCCTAAGGTCTCAATAACCGAGGGTTAATGCTCTCCCAAATTTTAATTGGGGATTTTGACTTTTTAGGGTTCAACTTGGTTTTTAGGGTCTTTCTCATCTTATAAGGTTGGAATACTTCTTTTCTTGTGAAAGATTCATGATTAAGTTAGGTTTCCCCATGTATTAGCCTTTAAATTTTAGAACCATGATTACTAATTTTTTTAAATTCATGTTTTGGATAAAAAATAATAGTATTAAATGTGTTTGAGTATTAATTGAGAGTAATATTAAGTTTCACTTGACTTTAATTTAAATGAAAAGGATTTATCAATTTATAAATACAGTGAAAATCTATTTTACTTAATCTTGCGTAACAAATGTGTGATAAAATTTCCAAATAGAATTTATTATAATTTTTTTGATATTATAAGTGTTGTTTTGGTATTTAAATTGGGTTATAAATGTTTCTATGAATTTTAAATGTGTGATTGGTTTTTAAAAAATGGGATTTTTAATTTTTTTTTCTAAAGAATGTTTGGGAGGCATGATTGGCACTTTAAAGAGGATTTTCTTATTAAAAAAACCCTTGGGATACACCCCCAGTATTATTTGTTTTAAAATAAATAAGATTTTACTTTGTACAGGATACATTTAATTTAGTATTTAATTTGTGATTAAGGATATATTTCTAAGAGGGGTGCTCAAGGGTGTGGCTTTTTGATGATTTCATATTCTGTATCCAAGAATCCATTAATTTTTATATTATTTTTTGTTACTATTTATTGGATCACCCCCATTTTATACATCATGGAAATAAAGAGTAACTAGTTGAACTTATGAGATCAAATGCTACAAAATCTTAGGATCATGCTCTAGATAGTGGCCCTTAGTATGGATACACCCTACTCTAAGAGTTTTCCCCTCAGTTAGGTCAGTTAGTATATGATCGAGCATTAGGGATCTATGGTTTCATTATATACAATGATATGATGGATCATGTTTAGTATGTTCTATACTTTCCCCTAAACTCCTAGGTATTCTCATGATCACCAGTACATGGCTTTATTATTTGTATTATGTTTCCTTTATCTTTGTGATAGTGAGTTGCTGTTTACACTGCCCTTATTTTACTATGGTGTTATTATCATAGTTATTATTATTATTATTATTATTATTATTATTACAGCTACCTTTTTCTTTTTACAAAGGACCCATGTTTCCATTTTAAATAAATGGTTAATTTTTTGGAAGGGTTTTATAACTCTATTTACTAACTCTCTGAAATTTTGTATTTTAAAGGAAATATCATTTGGAAATGTTTAAAACTGCATGCTTAAAATTATTTTATTTTAAAAGAATAAGGGAAATGAACTATGATTAATAATTAAATTTAAAATGAAAAACCTATATTTTTAAATTTCAGTTCAAACTATCATGAGTTGAATCTTTTATTTAAATTAAATACATGGGTTTTTGTTTCTTTGGTATACCTACCAGGATTTATGTTCACATCTATCTATATTTCTATTTCATGTCCAGGTTTAGCATCTAGTCCCTTGTGGAAATTTTTAAGTTTTGTGATTGGATGGTGGCTTATAGAGTCACATGAAGATTACGTTTGGAACCCATTTTATTTTAATTATCCAAGTCGTATCAAAAACTTCATCCACTTTTGTGATGATTTTTGTTTTTAGTTTTATGTATCTATATTGTATTGTAAGTTTATTTTTTTTAATTTTTAAAACTGTTTTTCTAATGGTGTATGGACCTCTAGAGTATAGAGTTGTCATATCATAATTTTAATAAATATTACACTATGTTTTATTCATATTTTATGGTATAAATTATTCCAATTATTTCTCATGTGATAACTTGGAACTAGTTTCCTGCTCGAGATAATTGGGAATGCATTTCAGGTATGTCATGAACCAGATCGGGTGCCCAGTTCAGGGGAGTCCCAGAGTTGGTTCATGGAAAAAAGTTATCAAATCCTAGTTTCTTAAGAGGGAATTGGTTTCTAAATTCCCTTTATTATTTTTAAAGTAATGTTATATTTAAGATAAGACTATCTAGACTCGAGAAGTAGGTGTAAGGAGAGCCATATGAGCTCTTTCTCATTCAGAGTATTGGGTGACCAGGGGATGTTGGGTTGTGAGTGTTTGTTTTTTAGTTTTCTTCATTTATTTTTTCTATGTTCTACTCTATATTGGTGGTTTTCAAAATTATATTTATGATATATGGAATAATTAAAGTATTCTTGTGTTATGGGAGGATGAAAATTGTAATTTAACTGATGGTACATGGTGAGATTATGTGGTCTGAAAAACCATGGGGATACCAAGTGCATTGTGAGGTATAACTCTTATTAGTAACTGCATGAATACCACATGGTACATTAAATCATATAGTCTAGTCATTAAAGGCCACTAGTTCCTCTTATGTATGTTTTGTGTTGTGTGATGTGTTGATTTCTTCATGTGGATTTTAATGATATTTTGAAAATGATTTTTTATTTTTAAATAGTAGTGGGAAATTTTGAAATTAGTAAATAAACATTCCAAAAATGAGATGAATTGGACTTGTAACCTGAAAATATGAATGATGGTTTTAAGTTGGGAATGGGGATTTGAAAATCATAAAGGGTATTTATATTAATAATCAAGTTTTATAGGTGAAATGTGAAATTTTTATATTTGAATAGAGGATCTCTAAAATCGGTTAAAATGAATTTGATGTTTGGGAATGAATAACCAATTTTAATATAGAATATATGGATGATTTTAAATAATTTATCAGTGATGTTTTTGGATTTCAAAACTGGGATGTGGGATTTTGATTTTTTTAAAAAATTAATATTTTAATATCATTTAAGTGGTTTTGGTTTGATATTGTGGAGTTTTATTTTATGTTTATATTTAATTCTATATATGTATGGTTTTAGTAGGATTAATTTTTGATTGTTTTTTCCCTTCTCGATATTTTGAACAAAACCCTACAAAGTCTCCTTGGATTCTCAAATGAAAGTTTTGGGTGGTTCTCCACAAGTGAAACCTTCGATTAATCATCCTAAGGATTTTATTATAGAGTTATGGAATCTGATTCCTCCTCAATTTTATGGTTAGTTGGAGCCTAATGAATATGAGGAGTGGTAGTGAAATATCAAAAGGATTTTTAATCTTCTTGATCTTCATGAGTCTCTAAAGATCAAGTTCAAAACCTTAATATTGGAAGGTTAGATTTTGATGTTGTGGAATTACATTATTTTGATAGAACCATGGAATATTTTTTTTGGGTTTTAAATCCTTATTTATCCAACTATTTTTCTATGAGGTAGTGAAAGTGACTAAGGAAATGGAGTTGTAAATCCTTCGATAGGGATATCAATTAGTGTTATAGTATGTTTGTCATTTTTTATCCTTATACCTTATCATTTGGAGTTGAACATGGATGATTCATTAAAGGCTCAATATTTTTAAAGGGGAATTCATCTTGATCTTCAGTTATGGGTGTTAGAGTTCATCTTAACCTCTTATGAAGAAGTAGTAAGGTAGGAAGTTCAAGTTGAATCTGTTTTGGTAGGAGTGCTTGAGGTGAATTCTATATCCTTTGTTATAATAAATGAGGATGTGAGTTTTAGTAAAGGAAAGGTGAATTAGTATGAGTATATTTAGGTAGGTTATGATGTTAATATGACTTCTAGTATCTCTTCATAATCCTCTTCTGAGGGTAAGCATTGGAGTGAAATTAGTGCAGTAAGACAGGTCACCCAAATCCCTCATATTATAAATCTATGAAACCCTATTATCATTGTATCTATTTGGATCATATGTAATGTTTATAAATGAGTTTCTCATAAAATATGTGGGACCAAATCTACCCCTTTAGAGGATTTCCATATCCAACTTTTCGAGCCTAATCTTGATTAAGTCGAATCTTGAGGTATTATTCATGTTTATTTTTTCCTCTTGTATAGTTTGTATCCCTTATTATTTAATTATGGTTATGCTAATTCTAGGTCCCTTGGTATTTGAGGAAATCATTTAATCCCATTGGGTTTAGTGGTTTCTGATATAAATTCTAACATGTCAGTGGACTTGTTTAAGGTTTTTTCATGTTGTTAGTGTTCTCTTTTATTGGCGTATCAAGTTTTTAGGTGTGGTTTGTGGTCCATAGAGGATTGGGGTTTTATATGAGTTCTAATATGGTGGGGATAGCACCATAGTTAGTCTAACTATAGTTTTATTGGTGATCTTACTTAGATGACCTTGGGGTCATTTGCGTTGGCAGAGGGGTATTCGATTATTGGTTGTGGAATTCAAGGTTATTTGGGAGATGAGTTGAGTTTGGGTTATTGTTTGGATCATTTCCATTATCATAAAATGATTTTTATTAGTTTTGTTCATGGTGATCCTTGGTTTTGATAATTTTGTTGTGTTGTGGGGGTTGGGTTTTATCTTTTTTATTAACCAACTGAATTCACTGAATCTTTCTGGGGGTATAAAGGGTAATGGTTGGGAGAATTGTCACACTCTATCATCACTTTACATGTTATTATAATTAAATTATTATTTTATTTTTGGTTTATTTTTTTATTAGATTTAAAATTTTTAATATTTTTCAAGAGATTCAGGTAAGATTCAAGAAAATTGCAGCCTGGACTATGTCCATTACATCTCATCCTTGGGAGCCCATGCTGTAACAAATTTCAATCGGGGTGATCCATGACATAGGCTAGAAGCGATACCCTCTTGATTGAGTAAGGTAATTTGCACCAGAAGTGTGTCATCTATGTTGTGGTGGTTATTATAAGAAAATAATACACTGTATCCCTTAGGATACATTGTAGTGGGGTTCTGTGGTGTTGCAGATGGGTTAGGTGTCTGTAATGTGTAGAGGTAACATGTGCTATGTTTATTCAGTTTCCTTCACTACATATCATGACACAACCAAGGGATCTATGGTTCGTAAGATATTTAATGATGTGTTTAACCTTACACAATAGTAGGCTACACTATATCCTAGGGCTGTTTGGCATATAAGGGGGTTGCATAACGGTTACCCTTACAAAAATCCTATGAGGGGTACAATAATGTAGGGTTAGTGCTATGTTGTGGGGTTCAGTTTAGAGGGTTCCATATGTCTTAGGGTGAAGGTCCATTCCATATAAACCTTAAGCCTAGGTATTATCATTTATATTGATTTTTTGGGAACCATGGAGTAGCTAGAGTTCCACATCACAGGGGTTCTAGGGTCGGGGAACTATGTCGTAGAGCTTGAGACCACACTGTGGTTGATGTCAGCCTAGTTTTAAAAAATATTATTTTTACACATTTACCCTATTCAAATTCAAGGAATTTATATATTACTTTATCCCCTTTTTCATATTCTTTTAACCATAGGAATGTTCCCTTTCCATCCTCTCTCCTCCTCAATGATTTGTTGGTTTTTATTCATGTTTGAGACATATTACTCTAGGTAAATTCATCTAGTCCAATTCAATTTCTCATCTTCTTCCTTATCTTCCTTGTTCTTTACCTAATAAAGTCTCTATGACCTAGGGTTCATGTACACATAAATTTTAATAATTTTTTCTTTTTAGGTTCTTCCTTGGTTATTTTGGGGCCTTTCTTACCTTATAAGGTTGGAATAACACTTTTATTATGGAAACATTGATATCGAGGTAGGTTTCCCATTGTATTAAACTTTAAATTTTATAATCATGATATCTCACATGTTTAAATTCATTTTTTATATATCAAATAATCGTATTAAATGTTTTTAAGGATTTGTTGATAGGAAAATAAAGTTTCACCTTATTTTCATTTAAACAAATAGGATTTCTCAATTTATAAATATAGAGAAAACATATTTTTCATAACAATTCACACTATATGTTTGATAAATAATTAGATAACCTTTATTAGTGAGTTTTAAAAATTCAACTAGTGTTTTGGTCTTTAAATATTATTTTAAATTTTTTCTTGAATTTTAAAGGCGTTATTGGTTCTTTAAAATGGTATTCTATAACATTGTTTCTAAACAATGTTTAGGAGGCCCTATTGAAACTTTGAAAGATGATTTTATTGTTAAAACACCCCTGTAATATTCCCCTAGTATAGTTAATTTTGAAATGAATAAGATTTTACCTGGTATATGGAATGTTTAATTTATTTTTGACTTTGTGAGAAGGGGATATTCCCAAGATGGGTGATCAGGGGTAAGGCTAGTTGGTGATTTTAGATTTTGTATCTAAGCATGAATTTATTTTTATATTGTTGTTTGTTACTATTTATTAGATCACCCCCATTTTATAAATCATGGGAATAGATAGTAGATAGTCAAAATTTTGAGTTCACATGCTATAATAGTTTATGATCATGATTTGGCCAATGTCCCTTAATATGGATATTATTTTCTCTATGAGTTTTACCTTTGGTTAGGCCAGGTTTGGTATGGACAAGAATTAGTGAAGTGTTATTTCATTAGGCACACCAATATGATGAATCATGTTTAATATGTTCTAAAATTTTCCATCATCTACTAGGTATTCCCATAATCTCTGGTACTTGGATTTATTATCTGGATTATGTTTCCTTTATCTTTGTGATTGTTACTTGCTATTTACTTTTCCATTGTATTACTATGGTGTTATTATAAATGTTATTACTATCATTAGTATTACTATTATTATTTCTACTACCACTATTATTTTACAAAGAACCGATGTTTCCCTTTTAAATCAATGGTTAATTGTTTTTAAAATGTTTTAGAACTCTCTTTAACAAATCTTAAACATGGGTATTTTAAAGGAAATATCTTTTGGAAATGTTTTAAACTTAATTATTAAAATGAAAATATTTTAAATGAACAAGGAAAATAAACTATGATTTGTATTTTAATTTAAAGTGAAATCCAATATTTGTAAATTTTATTTCAAAATAGCATGAGTTAGATATTTTATTTAAATGAAATATATGTGGCATAGTTTATTTAGAATACCTAACGAGTTTTATATTCATGTCTATCTATATTTTAGTTTTAGGTTCAGGTTGAAATTCTAGTCAATTGTAGATTTTTTTAGGATTTTTTGTTAGATTATGAAACATAAAGTCACATGGAGATCATATTTAGAATTTTTTTAATTTTAGTATCCTCATTTTATCGACTAATTCAACCACTTTTATGTCAGTTTTTATTTTTAGTTTTATGTCACTATTTTATGTTAGATGTTTATTTATTTATTATTTTTTTGTTTTTCCTATTTATAAAACTATTTTTATATTATCCCATAGTCCTCTGATGTATGTAGTGGTCATGTAAAAATTTTAGTAAATATTATGTTGTGTATTATTTATATTTATTGGGTGAAATAATTCCCATAAGTTCTCATGAAAATATCTTGCACTAGTTTCCATCCTAGGGTGATTGGGAACCCACATCAGTTATGTCACAGGTTATATTAAGTGTCCAATTTAGGGGTTCCCAAAAGTTGGTTTGTGATAGGTATAAATCACTATAAATATTAAACAAATGCCTATAAAATTCCCCTTACCAAGGGGTATCAAAAGATAATGGTGGAGGTGAGAAGCCTACTAAAAAGGATCCACTTGACTCTATATTCCCCTCTACAACATGTAGATACTAACCTAGAAAAGAAGGGTCTACCCCTTGTTTTAAATACTAGAAAATTGTGGTTTTATTCTAGGAAACACCATCCTGAGCTTTGATCACAACATGGCTTAAAGAGTCACGATATGACATGACACCTATGACCAGTCCCCCATGGCGTGGAATTTACCTTTAGATAACTCAATATGATGTTACCCCTATGGTTATAGTGTGACACCCTACCATTTGGATGAACTAAAATCTTGTCTCTCTAGCCTTCATTATATAGAACATTCCCTCCATGGTCCGGACCTCTAATTACATGGTGCAAAACCTCCTCAAATCCATCACTATGTGACCTAAGGGTCAAATCATGATAATTATTTATCTGTTAGAAATCAAAAAGGAATACATAAAAGTCACAGACCCCATATATAATAGTCAGGGTCATGAAATGGAACATATACTATAGTGTGGATCTATACATAAGAGTATTTTCCTTAATGAAAACCCAAAAAAATCCACCATTTAGTGAAAATCCCTCCACAACGTTACTCCCACACATAAGAGTCTTGAATTCGCTAAAAAATCTCACAAAATTTAGTATGACACAATAATAACTTATCACATCATGACCCATATTCATCACATCATGGTGCATACCTGACCATGACATGATCCCTCAACTAACTCCTCATCATAGTGTGACAATCATTGGTCATGAAAATATAATCCATTAGCAGTATAATTTCACTATAATGCCACCTTGACCTTGATATTACTCTCACATGAGCACCCAAAACATCTCTCAAGACTCCTTTCACATCCAAAAACATCTCTTGAGGATGTTAAAACCTTTAGAATTTTAATATTAAACTTAATTCTAAAAATATCCCCTGCACTAGGACCAAAGTTTCAAGTTTTCCCTAAATTTAACTACCAGTAATGATGCGAGTCATTTAAAACCACCCACCAAAACAATTTTCATTCCCAAGAAGTATCCTCATGCATCCCTGTAGACCATACCAATCACCAAGACTATATGCACAACTTAGATTTTATGTCTTTTGCTGGTTATGGTCTTCCAAACACTACTCCCAAACCAGATCCGCTACTCAATCCTTACCAGTATGTGCATTGAGACACTGATTATTTTCACCAACTCAATGAAAATTCCCCATTTCAAGTAGTATTAATGAATTCAAAATTTATCGATTTTATATCCCCTTGACTAAAAAAATTGGTCTACAACATACTATCACTCGATCAACATCACACATGAGCATCGCCCAAATATTCTCATTAGAATCCAAAGTATCACTTCTAATACTATATTCATACCAAGATTTTCCACCTCATTTCATATGTTGGTGTGCTATCCTTGCACACTAAAATTCCACATAATTAGTCACTCCACTACCCTATTTCCCAAAATACACCCCTAGTTATATCACTTGTACATCATCCCACATCCAGTGGCTATCAATTTCTTAAAACATTGACTCTTATAAACCTCATCAACTGATACTCATATATAATTATTCGATTTATCATACATAACCTAACTTATTGTATCTAATAACCATGAAAAAATCACAACCACTTCTAGTTTGTGGCCATCAATACACCACCCTTTATGTATACAAAAAAATATTGAAAATGGGCATCACCTTATTCGATCATCCGTGGTGTGCTCCCAACTATAAGTATTTCCTTATTACTAATCTAATTACATGATCATGATTGATATCCAACATCAACTAAAAACTAATATTCATGAATCCTACATGTGATTCTTGAATAAATCCTCATAACAAGACTTGTTCCTGGGTCTAAAGGTAACATGATACCCATTGAAAATTCTATCCAACTCTTCCAATAATAAAATTTCATAAACTTAGTCCCAAAATATCTGACTCAAGGTCCACTAATTTTCCCAACATTACACGAATCTCACATTCTATTCCACTATGAGCCTTAAATAGTTCCACTGTCAACTTATAATCCATATGGTACTCTACTCACAATAGCTGAGGTAACCTCCCAATTTCTTAGTCACCACACTAACCCACTCATCCACTTTTCATTTCACAAGATCCATTGGTCATCATACAAAATTTCACCTTCCCTATAAGGTCATGACTCATCTATCACAGAAGTTGACTATATCTACTTATCCACAATCCTATGACCCCTCAATATTTTCATAAATTCACTACCATGATCCCATATTGCATATTGACCATATCATGATGCACCCATTCTCAATAGTTAATCACACAAAAATATACCTAGTACCATTCCTTATACTAACCAATACATGTATTAACATCAATTTTCAACACCATTCCATTCTATTCATTGATCTCAATAAGGTTCCTCACACATTTTAACCATTATCTCACATATTATCCCATCCATGAGTGTTTATCTATTGATCCCATGGACAACCCATGAAATAACATCATGGGGTCATGGAAAATAAGGAGTCCTAGAGCCCATCACAATATACTAGAACCCTTCAAGATCAAATAGTCAGCACAATCTCAAGGGATGAATGACTACCCAAATATGGACTATTCATACACTTTAAGGGTACCACATACAACTACCATGAATTTTCATCCACCTTCATGAAATCACATAAGGAGTCACATAACCTAACCAACCCAATCTGCTCACCCTGAAGATTTTGAAAAATCTACTCATCAACATATCTTAAATTCCATCCAAGGATAATCATACCTAATAATCACCAAGCTTACCAATCTTGGGATAATTTTTGGTCTCATCAAGCCATCTACCATGCAGGTTAAGTGATATCTCACTCTCTTAGTCCATGGTAAGAGAGTATTCATAACATTAACCTCATTATGGTACTCAACATCCCTCATTATTGAAACTAAGAAAACCTAAGTAGGAACACACCCTAGTTCTAACCTTTCATACCACTTTAATCATTGTCACACCTAGACTTCTTAATTTTTTTATTTTATTTTATCTGGATTTAAAATATTTTGTTGAGGTTCGGCTTGAGCCCGATTGAAATTTTTTATTTTTGCTGATAAATGAAGGTTTTGGGGATTGTCAGCACCTGACACAAAGGCATGGCACAACTGAAGCCACATGACATCGCTAAATCACTATTCAACCTACCCAGTGCACAATTAATTAATTAATTAATTAATTAATAAAATGAATGATAAAGTGGAAACACAATAAATTGAGGAAAAATAATAATTGAGAATGGTTTTAATAATAATAATAATAATATTATTATTATTATTTAAGAATATTATTGTTATTATTATCTTGGATAATATCTTAATTAAGATTATTATTATTATTATTATTAAGAACATTATTACTATCATTATAATTATTACAATTCTTATTAATATCAATTTATTTTTATTTTATTTTCTTTGTTAGGGTTTAGACTTCTCTCCTTGGCGGGTCGCACCTCACCCTTCTTCCTCGCCTCTTCCCACAAAACCCACCCCTTCCTCCATCTTCACCTTGGCCACACCCCTCATTCTAGAGAGATTTTGGTCAGTGCACCCCCTCCTAGTGAACCAACCTCACACCCCCTTTCTTCCTCATGCTGCCCTGCATGAAATCTCCCCCTCCCTTGGACCTATTATGCATGCCTCCCCCTGGCTGAGTGCCTCCTGACATCCTCCCTTCACTTGGATAACGGATTCCCCGACAGGCTGCTCCCTTTGGCCAGTACCTTCCCCGACATGCTGCTCCCCTTGGCCAGTGCCTTACCGATGTACTACTCCCATGTGCTCATTGGCATCCTCTTGGTTATACCCCTAATTTTCTTTTAGTGACTACTCACCCAGACCCCACACTCCTCCGACGCAAGCACTATAGGTTCCGGGCACAACGAAAGCATGCTGGTGGGTGTACCCAACTTTAACTTTTTCATTAACAATGATTAATCCAAGATCCACCACACTAATAAAACTCCGAATCTATGGAATAGAACTAAGAATGAAAGAATGGAAGGGAGTCTCGGAACTATAGATAGGATCATTATATGTTGGTTATAATTAATTTAATTAAAAAAACAATAATTACCTTGATGGAATTATCTCTCCCTGTTGATGTTTCCAGTCACGATCCGATGTGATCTATCTTTGCGTCGTAGAATCAATGTGTATGATTCCTATAGAGTTGATCCACACATGCTTCACGTATCTCTGGACATCACCAAAGGGATCTCCGGGTGCTAGCATGGAAGAGATTTTGCTTGGCATGTCCGCCTTAGATCGCATTGAGAGCCGCTTACAAAGTGCTCTCCTTGATATGGTGGGGGAGGATCTCTCTCATTGCTTGAGAGCGTTCTTTGAAGAAAATAATTATCCCTTGGATTGAGATCTTTCTCTAGATCTGTTGTGCACAACCCCAAAAAAAGGCTAGGCTAATGAGAATTATATAATTGGGATTTTAATTATTTGGAATAATAAAATGAATTAATTACCTAAAATCATTTATTCATTTCATTTAATTCTTAGTAAAACACCATGTATAATAATAACAGTTGACTATCATTATTACTTGACATGCACCCAGTGAATTACATCTAATATTATTTAATTAAATAAATAATATTATTTAATTAATTAAATAATATTATTTCTCATAAATCCCTAGAAAAAACTACACAACGTGTATATTAATATACATGACATGTACTTTTGTTTTTCCATTTTTCTTTATTTCCTCCACCACATTTATTAGACCTTGAATAATGGCTATTTATTTCTCAAATAAATATCACTACATTACTCACTAATAAATATATTATTTCACCCACAATATATTCTCTTGAATAACTAGTGTCGAAATAAATGGTATCAGACATCCTTGAATAATTATTAAACCACAATCGAGAATAATCTCTATTCAAATTGTTAAATTAATATTTAACTGAGATACTTAGATACACTTAATGTGTAACCCTATAGGACACTTTCTCATTGGAATTAGGTGGATCCAGCCTAAAGTCCATGGTTAGCGTCTAGCAACACGCCAAGGAACCCATAGAGAAATAAGTTAACGCTGTAATGAAATGTCACCTCCTATGAACGCTTACCATGTATTATAATCTATTTGTCTCAATATCTCAAATCAAGCAGGTTGCATGCTGGTTCCATCATCCCATGTGATCAATTATTCTTTCTTTGACTTTTTGGAATTGAACTTGCCCATTAATTACAGTGGTCATGGATTTATTTAGGCTATATCAATTCCATCAAATGTCCTGAGATATCTACTTCCTTTATGGAACAAAAGGGAAAAATCCTTTCTCACATTATCTATTAATTCAATATTACTCGTGACACACCCAACATATCCTACCTCGTTGCGAATAGTATGTTGTCACAGTTTTTTTCAATACATCTAAGTGTGTGAGTTGTAATACCCATTAATAATAATCTTAAAGTCTAAGGACCAACACACACATCCATAGATAGGGACATCCAATGACCCTATGAAATGGGGATTTCCTACTGGCAGGTCTCATTCTCTTAATATCCTCTGGGATATTACCAAGGGCACACACCATGAGAAGGTGCCTCAAAGTTTTATAAGTCCTCACCCCTAATGGAATTTATTATTTGTGTCCCTCAAATAACATCATCTGGCCATAGAACATATATTCAAGAATAGTGTTATGGCACTTTCAGGTTTTCATCATAACAGGGATCTGTTATGACCTTTTAGTAAAAAAGCTATCCTTAAGACATTATCACATCCATTGTCACACTAAAGAACAATCAAGATGTGATAAGATATTTATTAATAAATTAAGTACAAAGTAGTTGGTTCTAGGCCACTAAATCCAAAAGAATCCCACTTGGACTAGAGCCAACTACTAACATCCTTTAACCTGCTAGATCTCACATGATATTCATGCTTATATTGAGATAGGCCTTTAGTCATGGGGTCTGACACGTTCTCTTCCGTGGGAACTTTGATCACTGCAACTTCATCCCTTTGATAGAAATACCTCAATAGGTGATACTTCCAGAGTATGTTCATTGTCTATTGATGAGACCTTGGTTCTTTTGCAAGATCCACCACTATAGTATTATCACAATACAATGTGATAAGATCTTTATTGATAGGCACCACATCAAGATCCTAGAAAAAGTTATGAATCCAAAAAATGTCCTTGGATGAATCAGAAGATGCTATATATTCAGACTCCACTGTAGAATCGGCGACAACTGGTTACTTTGAACTCTTTCAGCTCACAAATCCTCTATTGAGATAGAAAACATATCCAAATTGCGACTTCAGATCATTCTGATCTATCTGAAAACATGCATAGGAATACCCTTTGATGACAAGATCCTTGTCTCTCCATACACTAAGAACATATCCTTAGTTATTATCAGATACTTAAGTATAGTCTTAACATCATTCCAATGTTGTTCTCCTGGGCCTTCTTGATATATGGACACCATGCTCAGTGCATAGAAAACATCAAGCCTGGTAAGTAACATGACATACATGATGGATCATATAGCTGAAGTGTATGGGATCTTACTCATTATATCTTTCTCCTGTTGTGTCTAAGGAAACATTTTATTAGAAATATGTAGGCCATTTTACACTGGTACATCATTTACAATAAGTAATATGTTGTCAATATATACTACTAGGATAACAACCACATTCCCATTAAACTGCTTATAAACACATGGGTCACATTCATTCTTAATGAAACCAAATTACTTTATGGCTTCATCAAATCGAATGTTCCATGACCTAGATTCTTTCTTTAATCCATAAATGGATTTCTAAAACTTGCAAACCCGTTTGGATTCACCTGGTGTCACAAACCCTTCTGGTTGTGTCATATATACATCTTCTTGAAGGTTCCCATTAAGGAATTCTATTTTAACATCCATCTTCTAAATATTGTAGTCATGGTAAGATTCTAGGGAAAGTATGATTCTTATGGATTTAAAAATGGAAACTGGTGAGAGGGTTTCATCATAGTCGATTCCTTGACGCTGTCTAAATCCTTTAGACACTAGCCTTTCTTTATAGGTGCTAAATTGACCTTACATGTCCAGTTTTCTCTTGAATAACCATTTGTATCCAACATGATTTACATCAACTGGCTCATCGACTAAAATCCAGAATTGGTTTTGATACATGGAATCCATATCAAAATTCATAGCTTCTAGCCATCTTATAGCTTCCAATATTTCTATTGCTTCCTTGTAGGATATAAGTTCATCATTTTCCAACAATAATGATTCACCATCCTAGGTGACTTGGAAACCAAATCTCTCTAGTTCCTTTTCCTCTCTTAAGATCATACACAATACTTGTGTTTCTAGAAACTCTTCCATGAGGACCTATGGAACTTGTTCTTGTACCAAATCCTATGTATCTTGAGCATCAACTTCATAAAAGTCAATCTTTCTCCCACTATCCTTTTGGAGGATGTCCCCACTCTTAATAAAGATGGCTTGTATAGCGATAATGACTTTCTTATCTGAAGGTTTATATAGGTAATATCCTTTCGTTTCCTTAAGATATCCTATAATGATACACTTCGTGCCCCGAGGTGCAAGTTTGTTTCCTGAGAAGGCATTAAAAAATTCCTCACACCCCCATACACACTTGTACGAAAAAATGAGTTTCTTTCCATTCCATTTCTCAGAGGGAATTCCATTTTCTGCCTTATTTTGTACTCGGTTTAATGTGTATGTTGTATTTTGTAATTCATATCCCTAGAAGGATAATGGAAGATCTGCATGACTCATAATAGACCTCACAATGTTCAAAAAGGTTTGATTTCTCCTTTCACTAACACCATTCAACAATGGTGTATTATGAGGATTGAGTTGATATAGAATCCCAGACTCCCGTAGAAGGTCAATGAACTATTGGTTCAAATATTCTCCACCTTGATCTGATCGAAGTTTCTTTATTTTCTTACCAAGCTGATTATCCAATTCATTCTTGAATTCCTTAAATTTCTCTAAGGAATCTGAATTATACCTCATTAAGTAGACATAGACATATATCTACTCAAGTCATTAGTAAAAGTGATTAAGTAAAAATATCCACCTCTAGATTCTACTGAAAATGGTCCACACACATTAGTGTGCACAAATCCTAGAAGCTCTGTGGCCCTTTCACCCTGTCAAATGAAAGTCATCTTGGTCATTTTAACTTATAAATAAGCGTGACATCTATCAAGTGGTTTTATCTCAATAGAGTCTAAATAAACATCTTGGCAGAGCTTTGTCAAGAACTTCTTGTTTACATGACTGAGATGGTGATGCCACAACTAAGTGATGTATGAGTCATGTGAGTTTGTTTAGTTATCAATTTCCAACACTTTATTTTCATAATTTAATAAATACAAACCATTATTTAAATGCATCATACCATAACATATGTTGTTCTTATAAAAGAAACAACCCTTATTTCAAAATTTGAAAATAAATACATCCATATCCAAATAAGATACAAAAATTATATTCTTGGTAACACTATGCACAGAATAACAGTTACGTAAAACCAATAGCATTCCAGTAATCAATGAGACATGGTAATCACCAATGGACAACGTAGCTAGCCTCACGCCATTAGAAGCTCGTAGATCCACCTCTCCTCTGTAAATATTTCTAAATCTACTTGGTTCCTGAATTTGAATACAGATGTGATCCCCACAAGTTATATCTAATACCCAATGTGTAGAAATGGAAAGATTACACTCGATAACGAATACACCTTTAGTGTCCCCACAATTCTGGATGTAGTTCCTCTTCTAGTGGCCTTGCTTACCACATTCAAAACATATCACCTCCCATTCCTTTCATTGCCTCAAGATCTTCCCCTTCTTGGAGGGACGATGATCATGGGATTCAGACCGTTTATGAATACTTGGCCCCTTTAACTTGCCCTTCCATTTCTTATTCACCATAAGGATGACGAGTTTGTCACACCCCATTTACTTATCTACTTGGAAAATTAAGGTCAGAAGTTTCGATAGACACTTCTCATTTTTGTTCATGCTGTAGTTGACAAAAAATCTAGAGAAGGTCTTGGGCAGTGATGATATGATGAGATCTTTATGCAACTCATCGGGGAACTTAATCCCTAAGATGTCCAGGTGTTCAATGTAGCCAATAAGCTTGACTACATGAGGCCCAACTGGCATAGACTTTCCAAGATTATTTTTAAACAATGTGTTGGAGATATCATATCTCTCCTATCTCGCCTTCTATTGATAGGGATCCTTAAGGTGAGACATCATGCTTTACGCACCCATGTTTTCTTATTACTTCAAGAGCTCATTAGACATGGATGATAGCATAAAACATTGTAAATCTATGGAATCATCCATATGTTTCATATAGAGAGATAGTTCCTCATAATTGGCCTCTTTTCCAGGTGCAACTGGAACAAACTCTTTTAGCACATACAATTTCCTCTCATGGAGAAGGATGATGCGTAAACACCTCTTCTATTCTTGGAAATTGGTGATGATTAGAAGGTTTTACTTCTCAAGTATGGCTCATAATGATATGTTTGAAGTAATGTTTCTTTCAATTTCTACAAATTAAAATGATAAAAGGTTAATACTTTATTATGATAAAACTGAGACAAATGAATAAATTAATACTTATTAGTCTCCCACTATTTTATCAAAATCCAATAGCCCTTACCATTGACTTCAGAGTATTCTGTTGCCTGAATATTCTAGTGTAAATGACCCATATTGCCCTTTTCATTACCCAAAATAGGGTTGGTCAAGGAACTTGAAGGGTTTTAGGTAGGCATTCCAAATTCCAACTGCATTAACTCACAACTCCTTGATCCGCTGAGTGAACTCCCCAATCAAGAAATCCTTTTATTTTGGATTTCCTCAACCTTTGCCTCTTGATCACACCAAGTCCTACTGTAGCAGTCAAACCTTGATGTGAACCAAGTCAAGTCAACCCAAAAACTTGAATTATAATTCCCTGATAATTGAAAGCACCCCAACTAGGGTTGGTCAAGCACTTTGAACTATGGTTTGATTCTAACCAAGATTATGGAAGGCTATACCAACTTAATATTTTCTTTGAGGGATTTTATCCTTATACATAAATTTTCATTTTATTATCTTTGATTACATGCCTGTTAATATTAAGTGGGATATACTTAAGTGATTAACCATGTCTAAGATAATATTTATGCATAATCCGGTCTTATTTTAGTTATATCTTGCATGATTTTTTAATTCATTAATTGCATGATCATTACAACACACCAATAATAAATAAACCATGCAACTGACAGAAATAAAATAAATGGTATGATCATGATCTTGTTCTATTGGTTAGTTTATCTAGTTGTTGATAAACTAACCCAAGACATAGGGGATAAACACCTTGAACCTTTTGGGTTCGTGTTTATAGCTTTCCATCAGTCCACCTTTGTATCTCCTTGGATTGGTTTCACCTTGGCTCCTAACTTGATCTGCCTCCACTAGCTTGGGAGCTCTATCCATTATATATGATTTTATATCACTCAAAGGTGAGGGGTAAAACGGGGGTTTACATAAAATAAACCTTGGGCATGTAGCCCCTAAATATTAATGAGGAGAAGGCTCACATGCCAACAAATTTAATTTAAATAAATAAATTAAAATAAACCATTCACATACAAAGGTCTTGGTCTAGCTCATGATCATTCATACATGCAATGATATTTACACATAAATAAAACTAGCATTCAATTCTTTAATCGTTCTTGTTTTAGATAAATCATGCTTGAATCAATTAATTATGTTTAATTAATCAATCCTTTTATCTTAAACCATTTTCTAAATTTCCTTGAGATTCTCATCCATCATAATTTTTAAAAAATAAATTCATTTAAAATTATCTTTATACGTAACTTGTATCTTGGAGGAAACCCGGTGAATTCCCATTCATAACTACCTAGTGAGTAGAAATGAACATTACAAATATGTTAAATTAAACATATATATATATAACACCTATCACGTGTTGTGCCTAAAATTTACGACCACACTATGGTACACATCTTAAGGATTTTTATAATATAATAATAGATTTTAATAATTCTGCGCAATTTAGATGAGTACTTGACGTGTAGTTCTGACTACACGACGTGTACTTTTATTTGTTGTCCATCCGAAGTACACACCCAAGGACATGGATTTTAGATGTACTTCATAAATATTCAAAGTGCACGACATGTTCAGTGGGACACACACCGTGTAGTATTCGAATTACATGGTTTCTAGCTGGGCAAGCCATGTATGAGGTACACAGTCCTACCCAAACCTGAAGGGACTACACACCACATTCAATGGGCCACACAACGTGTAATACGAAAAATGTGTGCCACCTGTTCCTGGTCAACACACAGAGTCTTAAAGACTTAAATTGTATCCATTGACACATCCTGGTTTAGTGGACTGTCCCAGTGCATGGAACCTATACTACATGGTGTGTACTGCTGAATACACGTCATGTGTTCTGGTGTTGTACGACCAGGAAGCTTTTTCACCTTCGAATGAGATCCTCTATTTTATCTTAATCAAAATTAAAAGAAAAAAAATCGTTTCTGTAAGGTGAATGAGAAACAAAAGAGGAGGAATAGATCTTGAGATTTAGATTTATAGAAAGATTAACTTGAATTAAAACAACCAAATTATTAAATGCATAAATCACCAACAAAAAAACTAAATAATTATAATTAACGATATGAACCCTATGATACCACTTGTAGGTTCCGGGCATAGCGGAAGTGTGTTGGTGGGTGTACCCAACATTAATTTTTTCTTTAACAACGATCAATCCGAGATCCTTCATGATAATAAAATGCCAGATCTTCAGAATAAAATGAAGAACAAAAGAAAGGAAGGGATTCCCAGAACCATAGAGAGGATCATCATATGTTGGTTATAATTAATTTAATTAAAAAAACAAGAATTACCTTTATGGAATTATCTCTCTCCATTGATGTTTCCGGTCACGATCCGATGTGATCCGTCGTTGCGTCGTAGAATCCAAGTGTAGGATTCCTCTAGCAGTTATCCACACGTGCTCCATATATATTTGGATGTAGCCAAAGGGATCTCTGATTTCTAGCTTTGAAGAGCCTTCACTTGTGATGTCCGCCTTAGATCGCCTTGAGAGCCGCTTGCAAAGTGCTCTCCTTGATCTGGTGGAGGAGGATCTCTCTCATAGCTTGAGAGTATTCTAGAAAGAAAATAATTCTCTCTTGGCTTGAGATATTTATCTAGATCTATTGTACACAACCCCAAAAAATGGCTAGGCTAATGAAAATTATATAATTGGGATTTTAATTAATTAGAATAATAAAATTAATTAATTACCAAAAAGTATTTATTCATTTCATTTAATTCTTAGTAAAACCCCATGTCTAATAATAATAGTTGACTACCATTATTACTTAACATGCACCCAGATAATTAAAGCTAATATTATTTCTCACAAATCCCCCAAAAAAACTACATGGAGTGTATATTAATATACACAATGTGTACTTTTATTTTTACATTTTTCTTTATTTCCTCTACCACATTTATTGGACCTTGAATAATGGTTATTTATTTTTCAAATAAATATCACTCCATTACTCACTAATAAATATATTATTTCACCCACAATATATTCTCTCGAATAACTAGTGTCGAAATAAATGTGATCATGCATCCTTAAATAATTATTAAACCAAAATTGGGAATAATCTTTATTGAACTTGTTAAATTAATATTTAACTAAGACACTTGGACACACTTAGTATGTAACCCTCTAGGACTCTTTCTCAGAGGAATTAGGCAGAGCTTTCCTAAAGTCTAAGGTTAACATCTAGAAACACGCTAAGGCACCCATAGAGAAAGAAGTTAACGCCTCAATGACGTGTCGCCTACTACGAATGCTTACCATGTAATATAATCCCTTTGTCTCAATATCTCAAATCAAGTAGGTTTCATGATGGTGCCATCAACCAATGTGCTCAATTATTCTTTCTTTTACTTCCTTGAATTGAACTTTCCCATTCACTACCATGTCCATGGATTTATTTAGGCTATATTAATTCCATTAAAGGGCATGAGTTATCTACTTCCATTATGGAATAGAAGGGAAAAATCCTTTCTCGCATTATCTATTAATGTAGAATTACTCATGACGCACCCAACATATCCTACCTCTCTATAAAAAATGTGTTGTCATAGTTTTCATAAATACATCTAATTTTTCGTGTTGTAATACCCATTAATAATAATATTAAAGTCTAAGGACCAATGCACACATCCGTAGATAGGGACATCCAATGACACTATGAAATGTGGATTTCCTACTGGCGAGTCTCATCCTCATAATATCCTCCTAGATATTACCAAGGGAGCACACCATGAAAAGGTGCCTCAAAGATTTATGAGCCCTCACCTCTAATGGCCTGTATTATTTGTGTCCCTCAAATAACATGATCCATCCATAGAACATATATTCAATAATAGTGTTATGGCACTTTAGGGTTCTCATCATAGCAGGGATCCGTTATGGCCTTTTAGTGCAACAGCTATCCTTAGGTTATTATAACATGAATTTTAATGCAGAAGAACAATCAATACATGATAAGGTATTTATTAATGAATAAAGTACAAAGTAGTTGGTTCTAGGCCACAAACCCCAACAAGCACCTCCCCTGATAAGCCCCTTTTCTTTTTTCTCTAGGGTTTTTATCTATGTTATTTGGGGTTTTAGGTATTCAATGGGTAGAATGTTAGATTTAGGGTTTAATCCCATTGGTTAGAGTTTTATTTTTTTTTGTTTTTGGTAAATCTATCCTTTTTAGGGTTTGTTTGTAGTGCGGTTGCGATGCAGATGGGGTTTCTCACCACTTTCCAGCAATTTCTCCACCTGAGGTAGGTGGTTCCATGCCCTTGCATTTTTTGACTAATTTATTATATTTATTTAATTTTATTAGTTTGTTATATGATCCAATTGTGTGGTGTGAAATATATTTTTGGAGTGTTCTGGAATGCGTTCAATTGGAAAATGGATCATTTTGATGTGTTATCCTTGTTGCGCACCTTTAAAGTTGAACTACAAATTGTCTGATTAACGAAAAACATGTTTCAATGTGGATTTTCTGTCTGTTTGGTTTTAACAAGACATTTATGCATGAAATTGAGGGTGTTATTTTTGAAAACCCTTGAAGTACTATTTAGAAATGTTTTATGAATGTTTTATGTGATTTATTAAATTGCACATATGATTCGAATCTTGTTGTGAAATGGTTTTAGTGTGTGTTTGACTTTAAGGAGAAAAATTTGAGTGTGTGTTTATGGTAAAGGATTGTTGTGCATCTTAGAAATGTTTTATTAAGTGTTTAATTGATTTATTAAATTATATAAGTGTTTCGAAACTAGTTTTTGAAAATATTTGATATGAAATTGTTTTAAATTGGACTTTACATGTGACTTTGGTTTGTTCTTAATGTAAGCCCTTATTGTGTAGTGCGTTGTATTGTTCTGCATGGTTTTGGGTTACCACCACCTCTCTAGTGAGTTTAGTCAACTTTAATGGAGCGCGCATGCATGTACAAAGGTATGAATATATATAGGCTATGGGTACGTGTTCCCTCATGGTGTGGGGAATACGTGCATCGGGTCAAGGGTGTATATATATATATATATACTTATGCATGTATGTGGGTGCCAATAGCGGCTTCTAGTTAGAAAGAGCCCAGATCTGAATGTTTGGTTTGGTTCCACTATAAGGTGGCTTCCCTATGCCCTGATCTTTAATTAGAATTTTCATTTTTTTCTTGGTGTTCTCTTAAAATTATGGCCCCTACTTTATATGAAATTAATATGAAATATATATATATATGTGTGTGTGTGTGTGTGTGTGTGTGTGTGTTTGTGTGTATATATATATAAATGGTTTTAGTTCTTGAAAAGTAGTTTCTTAGATGTTTTGAATATGAAATAGGTATTTCCAAAGATGTGTGACCTTTCTATCGATTTTATTATAAATTTTTTATGACATGTTTTATTTTCCAGATAAATTTCAAAGTGATTTCCAAAATTGGTTTTAGTGTGAACATGAGATTAAAGGGTTATTTTACCTCTTTAAAAGTATTGATTCATTGTAAGCATGGTTTTAATATTGTTTTAAATATGAAGTACCTTAGTTGTTTAGTTAAACTTTCAAAAAGTTTTGGAAACTTGAAGGTGTTGGGTGATTATGTGTTCTAAAATTAAAATTACTCTTTGTAAGTAATTAGGCCAGTTTGGAACTTTAAGAATGGTTTGTGAAAAAGGAAAACCCCTCTTAATGCATTCCCCCTTGTTTTAGAAAATGATGTGTATGTTTAATGTGTGGATTGTGATATGTGCCTAGTAAAGAGGCTTGTTCATTTTTGTGAGATGGAGGGGGGGGGGTGTGCTCAAGGAGGGAGATCGGTGGTGAGAGGGTGAGTGTGTTTTTGAATAAAGAGAATGATATGTTAACGTATGTTAGTTTTATGAAAACTGACCACCACTTGAAATAGAGAACATGGGAAGCCTGAAGTATCTAGGTGGGTGGACTAGGACTAGTACGCTAGATGATTTATAAGTGGTTCATCCAAATTTCATCTAGTAGGATTGACACTTCAACACTAATTATGCATGTTATATGATTGGAGACCACTAGGCCTTGTGATGTGATTCTTCCCTAGTGGCTCATGCATGAGAACATAGTTGGTCGTGGTTTCTATACCACATCAGTTGGTCGTAGTTTCTATACCACATCAGTTGGTCATGGTTTCTATACCACATTTCATTAAGTTAAGAGGTTCCTAGGGTCCCATTTGTTCTTTTTACCTGTAAGGATTGACTACAATGCTCACTTATGATATGGTGTTTGTGAAGTGATTTCCATTTTTTTTATTTCAAGCTTGTTTCCTTCTTTGTGAAGTCCATGTTTTTAATTTGAACTATTGGCCTTTCATTTTGGAATGTTAATATATTTTTAGAAACTATTTTAAAAATATAATGGAATAGAAGCACTTTCCTTAAATATGTAAACTTGTGACTCAAATTTGAAAAGAAGGAAAAAATTATTTTATTATGTATTATTTTCAAACTATCATGATTGGATTTCTTATTAAAGGAAATTTAGTAGGGCATTGTTGTATTTTAGCATTCCTACTTAGAATCTCAGTGCTCAAGCCTACTTTATATTTTCAATTTTAGGTTCTAGTTTTAGATCAATCTTAAAATGAGTATGTTTTTGTGTTTGGTGGTGACCCATGAGGTCACATGGAGGTATGTTTAGCTAGACATATTTTCTTTATTTTCCGATGCTAATATATACCTATTTTACTCAGTTTAAATTTATTTATTTATTTGTATTTTGTTGATCGGGTAAATCATTACCAAACGTTTGTTTCATACTCAGGAACTTGTTCCAGCCCATGGGGATCAGGAATGCCCCATGGGCCTTCCTGTAGACTGGGTCGGGTGTCGGTTTAGATGGAGACCCATCTTGGTTTGTGATAAATTGGTATCAGCAGAGGTCACACTCTTTTGGGTCATGTTCTTTGGGGAAGAATCTGGGGAGAGTAGAGATAGGGTTATCAGGACTTGACATTCCAATTACCAGTACGGTGCCTAGCCAGCACACCTTGTGGCCGGACTCACGTCACTAGGGAAAGTCTGGTTTCACCTGATTCATTTGGTCCTTATGGTTGTTCGTTGTTTGGGAAATGAAAAGAGGGTTGGACCATTAGTCTCATTGAGCTTGAAGGGCCTAGAAAGACATGTGTAGCCAGGGAAATAGTCCTAGAACACTCTCTGTGATGGTGGTGTGGCTGAGGTATGGCCTCTAACCATATGTCTGGGTCACCTATCGACACTAGTTTCCTCTTGCATCATCCTGTGTCTTATTTTATTATCAGGAATGTTGTTTTCGGGTGTTGTGAGTTTGAAATACATTTGTTTGAGTATTTTTTTTAGTTTGTGTTTCATCGGTAAGTTGTTTTAAGATGTTGGTTAGTAGTATTTTTTGAGGAGTCTTTTAGGGAGCCTTATTGGTGGTTCTCTTCCTGTGTTCTGATGATAGTTCATGAAATTGTTATCTAATGGACCGGTTTGATTAGGTTCTTGGGTCTCCTCAACAACTAGTGTATGCACCCATAAAGAGTTAGTGCATGGTTAAAGTGTGACCATGGGTGATTCTCCATGGGAGGTTCCTCCAGTTGTTTAGTGTAAGAACCTTATTCTTCTTGAACATCAGAATATAAATCCACCTCTCTTTTAGTGGTATAATGGATCCTCTTGTGGCGGGATAGCAGATGCAAGAAGAGTTGGAAGAAACATTGGTGTCTTGGGTTGCCTGGGTTTTTGACTGTGGAGTTCAACATCGTTAAGTCTGTAGGTCCTGTCTAGAAGTGGTGAAAGAAATTACAGGGGGGAAGTGGAAGCGGTCTGGAGTTTTTAGTGTGGGATTCTATTTTAAAAGGGCCTTTGAGTCTTTTGCTGGTTTCTTCTTAGTAAGAGATCTCGTTAATCCACTCACCTGGTGAATCTAGTTATAAGAGGGGATTATGGATTCTTGCATTAATTGTATGCTGTTAGGGACTTAGGTTAAGGTCCCTCTCATTGAAATGTCTTTGTCAGTTTAAATGGTATTTTTTGGTGACACTTTATGGTGTCGTGTTCTCACTTTACAAAATAGGTGAAGGTTGCACACCCTTTTGAGAACCTCATTTCTGATAAAAGAATGTTTCCTTTGGGAAATCCTGAACTTATCTATTTTAGAGGAAGGTGTATTCTATGTTTCCTTCCTATCCAAGTTTCTTATTCAAAGTAAATAGGGGGAATTCCAATGCATATTTTAAGCCTTTATTTCAGTGAAGTGTTTTGTGGAAAAAATGGATGCTGAAGCATGCTGCGTCAGATGGTGTTGTTTAGGTCATGATATGGTCTATTGTGTCACCAAAAGAAGAAGTTTCATTCAGGGGGTTTTTGAAGCCCAAATGTGAGGAAGTAAATGCTTCAATCATCAGAGCTCTATCCATAGGTCTCGAAGTGAATTTGGTGTGTATTCTTTTAATGGTCCATATATGGACCATACTTATAAATTAAGAGTAGTTGTATTTATGTTCTTTCAGGGGTAATAAACCATTGGGATGTTTTGGTGGGTTTTTTTGGTCCATTGGATGGACCCCTTCCATCCCTTCCCCTAGTGGTGGGGAGTACATTCGGGCCTCCCCATGTTAGTGCCCTGGTTCTGCCTTAGGTGTAGGTTGTTTCTTATGTTGGGAAGTCCATTCGGGCCTCCCCATGTCAGCGATTTGTATTCTTCATTCATTTTAGGTGGACTGAATGATATCTCAGGAATGTTTAAAGTGTTTTTCTCACAGTGTTGGATTGTATACAATGATAAGATCCTTTCCTTTGATTGATCAACTAGAGGTGCTTTCTCTTTTGGGGGTGGGTGACACTTAGCGGGGATTTTATTTTGGGTCTCTGATTTCAATTGGTAGTGTTATTATCATCTTTTCATTTGTCATTTACTTGGAAATCTCCTTGTTTTGTAACAAATTACCGATTATTTCTTTCAAATCAACCTTGGGATCGATTTTTGGGGGTGAAAAGAATTACGGTGGGGATAATTTTCACACTCAAACTTCTTAAATAATTATATTTTATTATTTTATCTAGCTTTGAAATATTTTTTCAAGGTGCAGGTTAAGTCCAAATGAAAATTTTCATTTTTTTTGATAAATGAAGGTTTTGGGCCTTGCCAACACCTGACGCATGGGTAGGGCATAGTTGAATCCATGTGGATTTTATAAATCACCATGAAGCCTTCCCAGTACACAGTTAATAAATTAATTAATAAAATGAATGATAAAGTGGAAACACAATAAAATGAGAAAAAAATTAATTAATAATGGTTTTAATAATAATAATATTATTATAATTATTTAATAATATTATTGTTATTATAATCTTTGATAATATTTTAATTAAGATTAAGATTATTATTATAATTATTATAATAATTATTATTAAGAACATTATTATTATCATTATAATTATTAAAATTCTTATTATTATCAATTTATTTTTATTTCATTTATTTATTTTCTTTGTTAGGGGTTGGCCTTCCCCCCTTGGTGGGTCACACCTCAGCCTTCTTCCCCCACACTTCCCATACAACCCACCCCTTCCTCCATCTTAACCTTAGCCACACCCCACCTTAGCCACACCCCTCCTTCTGGTGAGATTCCGGTTGGTGCACCCCCTCCCGGCGAACTGACCTCGCACCCCCTAGTCCATAGCATCGCCATATTCCGCCTCTCCACATTCCCTGGACCTATTACACGCGCCAAACCCTAGATGATAACCTCCCGACATACTCCATCCCATTGGTCATCAACTTCCCCAATGCGTTTCTCCCTTTGGACGATGCCTTCCTCAGGGCGCTTCTCCCCCTGGACGGTGCCTTCTCGATGCATTACTCCCCTGTAAAAATTGGTCTCCCCTTGGTCGGACCCCCTGTTCTTCCAAAGACTACTCGCTGGCGCCCCACACTCCTCCGACACACGCACCTCCCCTAGTAAGCCCATATTCTTATTTTTTAGGGGTTTCCTCTATGTTACTTGGGGTTTTAAGTTTCCAATGTGTAGGATGTTAGATTTAAGGTTGAATTATATTAGTAATAGTTTGATTTTTTTGTTGTTTTGGGTAAATATAGTCTTGTTAGGGTTTTTTTCCTATGCGGTTGTGATACAAATGGGGTTTCTCATCACTTTCTACCAATTTCTCCACCCAAGGTAGGTCGTTCCATGCCCTTGCATTATTTTATTAATTTAATATGTTTATTTTATTTTATAAATATGTCATATGATCTAATTGTGTGGTGTGAAATATATTTTTGGAGTGTTCAAGCATGTGTTCAAGTGGAAAGTGGATTTTTTTTGATGTGTTGGCCTTATTGCGTACCATTAAAGTTGAACTGCAAATTGTCTAATTAATGTAAAACATGTTTTAGTGTGGATTTTCTGTCCGTTTGGTTTTAAAATGACATTTTTGCATGAAATTGAGGGTCTTATTGGTACAAACCCTTGAAGTACCATTGAAAAATGTTTTATTAATGTTTTAAGTGATTTATTAAATTGTGCATGTGAAGTGAATCTTATTGTGAAATGGTTTTACTGTGCATTTGATTTTAAGGAGAAGAATTTGAGTGTGAGTTTGCGGTAAAGGCTTCTTGCGTATCTTATAAATGTTTTATTAAGTGTTTAATTGATTTATTAAATTATATAGGTTTTTCAAAAGTAGTTTTTGAAAATATTTGATATGAAATTGAATTTAAAATTGACTTTATATGTGAAAGTAGTGTGTTCTTGATGTAAGCCCTTGTTGTGTAGTGTGTTGGACTGTTCCGTATGGTTTTGGGTTACTTCCGTCTCTCTTATGAGTTTGGTAAACTTTAACGGTGCACACACACATGTAAAAAGGTATGAATATATATATATATATCCTCAGGGTATGTGTTCCCTCGTGATGTAGGGAATACGTGCATCAGGTCTAGTGTATATGTATATATTTATGCAAATATGTGCGTCCTAGTAGTGGCTTCAAGTTAGAAAGTGCCAAGATCCAAATGTTCATCTTGGTTCCACCCTGAGGTAGATTCCCTATGCCCTAATCATTAATTAGAATTTCCATTTTTCCTAGTGTTCTTTTAAAAGTATGTCCCATGCTTTATATTAAATGCATATACAATATATATATATTTATATATTTATATATATATATATAAATGGTTGTGGTTCTTGAAAAGTAGTTTCCTAGATGTTTTAAATGCGAAATGAGTATTTCAAATGATGTGTGGCCTTTCAGTCAATTTTATTATAAAAGTGTTATGACATTTTTTATTTTCCAAAGATATTCCAAAGTGATTTCCAAAATGGGTTTTGGCATCAACATGAGATTAAAGTGTGATTTGACCTACTTAAAAGGATTTATTATTTGTAAGCATGGTTTTAAGATTGTTTTAAATATGTAGTACCTTATTTATTTAGTTAAACTTTCAAATGGTTTTGGAAAATTGAAAGTGTTTGTTGATTATGTGTTCTAAAATGAAATGTAATCCTTGTAAGTAATTACACCCATTTGACACTTTAATAATATTTTGTGAAAAAGAGAAACCCCTCTTGAGGCATGCCCCCTTATTTTAGAAAATGATGTGTATGTTAAACGTGTGGATTGTGATATGTTCCTAGTAAAGAGGCTTGTCCATTTTTGTTTGATGAAAAAAGGGTGCGGGGATGTGCTCAGGGAGGGAGATCAGTGGTGAGAGGGTGAGTGTTTTTTTGAATAAAGTGAATGATATGTTAATGTATGTTAGTTTTATGAAAACTCACCACCACTTGAAATAGAGCATATAAGAATCCTGAGGAATCTAGGTGGGTGGACTAGGAATTGTATGCTAGATGATTCAGAAGTGGTTCATCCTAGTTTCGTCACGTAGTATTGACACTTCAACACAAACTAAACAAGTGACATGATTAGATATCACTAGGCCTTGTGATGTGATTCCCCCCTAGTGGCTCGTGCACGAGAACGCAGTTGGTCATAGTTTCTACACCATATCAGTTGGTCATGGTTTCTATACCACATCAATTGGTCATGGTTTCTATACCACATTTCACTGAGGTAAGATGTTCCTAGGGCCTCATTTATGCTAGTTATCTATATAGATTGACCATGGTGCTCACTTATGACATGGTGTTTGTGAAATAGTTTCCATATTTTTTGCTTCAAGATGGTTTACTTCATTTTAAAATCCATGTTTTTAATTTGAACTGTTGGCCTTTCATTTTGGAATGTTAATTCATATTTGGAAAATATTTTGGAAATATATTGGAATAGAAGAACATTCCTTAAAGATGTAAACTTGTGACTCAAATTTTAAAATAAGGAAAAAAATTATTTTCTTATGTCTTATTTTCAAACTAGCATGATTGGATTTCTTATTAAAGGCAAGGACATAGGGCATTGTTGTATTTTGGAATTCCTATTGAGAATATCGGTGCTCACACCTAATTTATTTTTTTAGTTTTAGGATATAGTTTTGGATCAATATTATAGCAAGCGTATTTCCATGTTTGGTGGTGACCCATGAGGTCACTTGGATGTATGTTTAGATAGACATATTTATTTTATTTTCCACTGCTTGTATATACCTATTTTTTTAGTTTAAATTTATTTATTTATTTGTATTTTTTTATCGGGTAAATTGTTCCCAAAAATTTATTTGATACCCGGGCACTTGTGCTACCCCATGGGATTCAAGAATTCCCCTCAGGCCTTACCGAAGACAGGGTCAGGTTCCAGGTCAGATGGTGGCTTGGTTCGTGACACTCATACTATATCATGTAATATCCCATCAATCCTTGGATCACTTGGCTAATTAACTAGCTTAACATTCCTCCCATTCATGTCAAACCCATCACAACATGATCACTATCAATGCTTTAACATCCACAATACCCAAGGAATTATTATTCCTAAACCGATACAAAATCAAACACCACTTGGGTGTTGCCTTTATAATGCAAGGAATCTAAACAAACCTATCATCACTAATAGAACTTACAATCTAAAAATCCCACTATAGGTTTCTTAAACATATATAAATCAATCATATCATACTAAAAAAAAATACCCACTCTAGGGTTCTAATCCTTACTGAGAATTTGTGTACTAGAATACCCCTTGGGGATCAAGGTCACATCAACATGCATATAAAGACATTTCCCCATGAATATTTGTATCAAGTAAATTTTGAATGTGGTTTGGTTAAATGAAATTTCATTAAAAATTAAAAGAGAAAAACACTTTATAAGTTTATATTATAATTTTATTTATCTAATACCATATAATAAATATAATAATTAATTACAGGTAGAAATAAAAAAATAATTTGGTTTGGTTAAGTATAATTCCACCAATAATCTATATGGGAAAAATATAGGTTTTTTTACACTTTATATAACTGAACCTATTAAAGTTTATTTTTTTATTTTTTATAGAACTAGAGTCCCAATCACACACATGCATTCACATGTCATGAGAACCTTCATGAATAATATGATGCATAAACAACAACATCTTGAATCCCCAAGCATATAGAAAAACCAAAAATTATAAATAAAAAATGTCATTATTAACAAGGATCGACTCAAATATAACATATAAAATCAATAACATCAATCCCAACTACCCAGTGACTTAGATTTTATCTCATACTGGTGTTGACCTAACACAAAACATAGTGTTCATCATAATTTATAACTAGAATTATCTCATGTATACCCTATTCCAAATAGTAAGAAAAATGAAACAATGCTCTGATACCACATTGTAATATCTTGGACCAGTTCACTATAAAATAAATGTATTGGTTCATTATGTGACATCAAGAGTGCCTACCCATATCTTGGGGTTAATGACTAGAAGCGAGGGTCTATGGTGATACCATTGAGATATTATACCTTCATATATGAGTAAAGGAATAACATTGGAAATATCATACAATCAGTCATCAAAATATCCTCAAGAATAAAAAAACAATGCATTCAAATCCAACAAAAATAAATAAAAAACACAAGCAGTAATAAATGAACTATCTAAAATAAAACACGAGTTTGGAAAACACTACCATAATATCATATGGGAAAATAATATAAAACCCATAACAAAATTCAAAAAATAACCACAACCTATTCTCGAGTCCCCTCCATGTCCCAACTCTAGACTCTATCCAATCTATCTAATTAAACCATCCAACAATGGTCCCCTTCCCTATCTGTATCTATGACCATGAGGTATTCTCAAGTACCAATGTGTCAAGGATATCCAAGAAGGTAGTGAGTAAAACTCAATAGGCCATGACCAATGGATTCCTTAACATAACTAGTAAATATAGTTTATACAAATGGTGATATTCTTAGAATAGAAAATTAAAATATAAGATACAAAAAAATAAACCACAGTTTATCCTTAGTTTATAATGTTACACTGGTATTGACCATACCTTATTCATCTAGTGCAAGATGTCATTGAGTATACCATAGATATACTGAGGGTCAGATAAGCACCGCCCATAATACCACCTATATCATAATCTAAAGGAACAATGCCTGCCTCATAATGCTCATCATATATCATATCAGGGGGAATGGTTCCCACTATATAATACTTATATATCATAAAATGGGCATGTCACCCACCCCATAATACTCTTATTATATCATATTGGGTGGAATAGATACAACCCCATAATACCCATATATCATATTGGGGGGAATAACACCCAACCCATAATACATATCATAAATCTATTGGGGGGAATGATTCCCACCCTATAATAACTATATATCATATCAAGGGGAACGGTTCCCACCTTGTAATACTCATCATACATAATATCAGTGGGAAATTTTCCCACCCAATAATACCTATATATCATATTGGGGGGGATGGCATCCTCCCCAGAATACCCATCATATATGATCATACACTAAGAGGAAATATCATCCCTATAACCTTTATATAACACACACCTAGGGGGGTATATCACCCCACCCTAGAAAAATATCAATAATACTAGAGGGAAATGGAACTCCACCCTACTCTATATCATCCACATTAATAGTAGGGGGAATGGATCCCCACCCTACAATATTCATCATATAGAAAAAGTGTATAGGTTGGCCATACCCCCCAAACCCGATGCATATTTCCGTGGTTTTACTCTTAATAACACAACCTATACCCATAAATACATTCATAATAGGATATAACCATTCTATTTCTCATGCAATGATTCTCTATAGGGTTAACATAATACTGGGTAACCCCCTATGCCCCTAGGTCACTATCAAGGTCTAAAAATACCACATGTGTTACCCTATCACATTTCTCAACTATAGGGTCTAAGATCATCAATCATAGGGCATAATTTTTATCAAGACCACCATGAATACACCATAGTACAATTGGAAATATTAGTGATATAACACAAATATCACACTAGAGGGATGACATAAAGCCCATATCATTTCCAATGTAAAACTAGGTTGGTCCTCTCACACCCAACCTATGTATAAATCCTCTATATGGTATAACCCTAAACTAACCATCTAAGAAGCATCACACTCCCCTACTATGAGGGAGAAAAGGAAACATATCCCTATGTACACTAGGATTTATTCATTTAATTCATATCCCTACTAGTTTCAAAAAGTACATAGCACCAATTTATCATTAATCCCTCGACCATCAATGGTTGAGGAATCAAACTAGCATTCAAGGGTCCATTTTGGAATGATACACTTTAGTTCCATTTATAAGGATTTTAAAAAATAATTTGTTTTCATTTCAAGGTTTATCATATGAAAGTGGTAAGATTTTATATCACATTCAAATAAAAAATTCATAAAATTTAGGTAGATGTTTAGGGACCACCTACTTAAATTAGAGTTATTACCTTTTTATGCATAACCACCCTTACTTAAGCTCATCCAATCCTGACTGGAAATCACCCATAAAAAACACACTAGATCCATAAAAAATCATCTCAAATTATTATAAAATCATTATAATAATTTAAAAAATAAACTAACATTCATTCCATTATTAATACCTAGATAATAATCAAGAAATAACTTACTGAGTGATATCCTATAATAAAATCTATAATCAAAGGGGTGTCTATCACCACTAACATCCACCCGTACCTTTAGTGTACAAATTCCCAACTTATCATTTCAATTAATCTACCAATTTCAAAAAAATATCTGGGAATACATAAATAAATTCGATCAATGACATACCTTCAATGAAATTGTGAGCGAAATGTGTATTTATCCCCTCAGGACATCCTTTATCCATAACATGAAAAAGAACCATCATTTGACTTGATTCCACCATACTCTGATGAAATCATCATTAAAACCATAGATGAAGAAACTAAAATCAGTGTATAATGAATATGAATAATAAAAAAATGTGATAGGAGGAATAAATCACCTTAGATATGTTGTGGAAACACCTCCAAAATGCACCTCACTAAGAGGTATCAGAATATAAAGGAGAGTGGGAGGAATAAGAAATAATGGATTTCCTTGATTCCACCTTCCCCTCTAAATTTTTTAGGTTCCAATAAGGAAAATTTGGGTATACCCCTCATTTTAAAAAAATAGAAAAGATCTATGTCATGACATGACCCAATGTGTCATAACACGATTCCCCAACATAGGATTGGGTCATGTAATAGTCTAAGTGATAAAAAATGACACCATACCCAATACCACTACCCCTATAGAATAGGACATACCTTTGGGTAATTAATCTTGAAATTTACCCTTTCGTCATGGCATTATGCCCCTCCTTCAAGAAAAAAAAACTAACAATGCCCTCACCTCTATTTCTTTCCTGCTTCCCTCTATGATGTGGCCTTCAACCTCCATTGCATGGAATTATACATCTATGAAATGAAACCTCCTTATTCAAAAACATCATGATCTGAATTACGGGTTATGGTTCTCCAAGAACAATCATGAAGGCATGTGTAAAAGTTTCCAGATTCCATATGTAAGATTTATAGTCACAATGTGGTAATTTTACCATGGTATAAACCAATATATAAGTGTATTTTAACAAATAAATAACTAATTAAGATAAAATATACAATGAGAAAACCTCTATGGAATGACACCCACATATAATATTCTTTACATAACAAAAAAAAACCTAAAAAAATATTCTATTTCATGACACTCACTTATCAAGGCATGACTCACTGCCTCCACACTATGGTGCCTCCCTAGGCATGGTGTAATCACTAAACTATCCTCATCATATCATGTCCCTCAAATCTCACAACATTACCCTCACCTATCACAATATAATGATCCATCAACAATATAATTTCACAGAAAGACCACCCCATCCTTTATCTATCTCTTACATGATCACCCAAAACATTTCTTGGGTCTCTGATCAGATCCAAAAGAATATTCAGATGATGTTCCAACATTTGTAATTCTAATATGAAACATAATTCTCAAAAAATAACCCACCCCATGAACAAGAATTCAATTTTCCATTGAATTTCACAAATCATTATAATGAAGGTATTTATATACTCTTCACAATTCCAAATACTTATAAAAAAATCAAGATGCCTCCCAGTCAATATCTCATATGGTGACTGCTTTAGATGAAATTAATTTATGTAGGAATATTTTAGTTTCTAGATAATATCCCTATAATGATATAGGAAGGTTAAATTGACTCATCATTAATCGAACCAAGTCTAATAGGGTATGATTCCTCCTATCATAAACCCCATTCCAGTAATGTGTTCTTGGAAGAGTGAATTTTGTAATAGTTTCAAAATATCTCAAATTATCGGTAAACTCATGACTCAATTATTCACTAACCTGATTTGAATCAAGAATCATAATACTTTTTACTAGTAGTATTCATGGTTAATTTCTAAAATATTTAATCATTTTAATTTTTTCAAAATTCTTTCTCCTTATAAACACATAACCATACCAACTGAATTCATCAGTAATGGTTACAAAGTACCTATACTTGAGTACTCATTATTCAATATACATAACTACATATATGATCCAATAGTACACTATCCCTCTACCTGTTACAATAAAATGTGAATAGATAATTTTTTTGAATAAAAAATATTCTCATTTATCAGATGATTCGTAAATGAATAAATCAAAAAATCATTCACTATGAAGTCTTTAGATACCTTTCAAATTTATATGTCCAAGGATAAAATAAAAAAGATAACGTGTGTTAAAATAAACCTTGAAATTCATATTCTTAATAATATAGATAATATTATCAATATCAATGATGTATAAACCATTATCTATATTCATAATGACATAACAAATTTCATTCATGTATATATAAAATATTTTGTCCTTAATCATAAATAAAAATCCCTTCTTATCTAAACAAGATATAGAAATCAAATTTTTTATTCATAGTCAAAACATAGTACTAATTTTCTAATTCTACAAACCAATACACTAGGTAAAAATATATCATAACTTTTAGATTCCAATAAAAAACTCTATTTCCATTAAAAATACATATATCTACGTCTCCTTTCATCAACTATATCTTATTTCTAGCTCAGTGACCCAATATCCAATACAAATGTGTCATAATTAGAGGGATTTATTTAAATAACATTCATATTTTTATTATTATAGTGATTCTCCTTTATAAAATTTCTCAACCATATACACCAATCTATTAATCTATAGGACCAACCTATAATAGATATTAAATAATGTTCATAATGTTTTCTATTATTCAAAATAATACATATATTTGGATAAGTATCATGTTTTATATCATTCCAATTTGGAATTTTATTGAACATACTCCCGCTAAAAATGATGGTCCTACACATAATGTAACGTCCCTCACCTGAGAGAAACTAAACTGTTTCCCCAAGCCAGGTATTTACATGACCTCAAGCGTGCCTCCCCATACGATAGAGGTTGCCGACTAGTAGTGAGGGTCCAATAGGTCACGTGGGGAGACTATACCCTCAATACCAGAGTAAGTCACATCTGATAATAATTGAAATAATGGAAACATAAGAGAACAATCCATAACATGCATAAATAACCAAATCCCAAAACAGGGTACAATCATAAACAACAATGAATATGACATGCCATGCTACAGTGTCAAGTGAACAAAACCCAAAAAGGAAGAAAATAGTAGAATCCCCAAAATGGTTTGGACTCCAAGTCTGGAACCTCACCCAAACACATCCTATGTTCAACTCATCTCCCTAGCATAAGGCCCTTTCCCCTGTCCTAACCTCCAAGCATGAAATTTGCTTGGGTACTCAACGATGACCCGAGAAAGGTGTGAGTATAACTCAGTAGACCACAACCAACGGTGTCTACAAAATATCCAGTATGGTTTATAGTGAATGAAAATGATAAATAAAGGCATGTTAAGGAAAATAGTTCAATAGGATATATTTATTTATATTCCCTTAAGTTAAACCACCAAATACCCCAAGTTCATTTCCAAGACATTTCATTTATCATTTCACCCTTTATCAAGTGTTCAATGGATTAGGCATGATCAACATTTTCAACATGTGAGAATTAAACATGTCCTATCTCACTTGGCATCATAGCAAAAAAATTCCCAATATCCTCACCTCGAAGCCTCAGTCCGGGTGGAATGAAACTATTAGGGGAATAGAACTCCATCCCCTTCCCTAAACCATGAATTTAGGGGAGGAGATATAACCTCAGTCCAACATAACCCATGGGAATAGAACCTCAAGTCAATAACCCACTCTACCAAGCCATGTGCACATTCTTATTTATCATTCACGACAAAACACTATATCACAAAAACATATACAACATCATTTAAAACATAAAAAAATCTCATTAAATGGGAAATTAAAATTTTTCCCAAGTCCATTAACACATTCATTATTCATATTACTTAACCCCTTTATCCCCATTCCCATTTTCCATGTCTATCTCACTAAGCATATTCAAGTATAAAGCTAATCCCTAGAATTATCCTATTTATCCATTTAACCATTTTTCGTGCCAACCAAACAACATCTTATGTAATTACCCAACCTAGGTGTATTACTAAACACCAATTGTACATAATTTAAGAATATTAAAATATTCTTCATAGGATCTATGTTATTTCACAACGGAATACACTTACTTAGCTAACTCTAAGTCTGGGGAATATCGACACACCTCTCGGGTGGCCCTAATTTGGTTGAGTCACCCTCCTTGCATACCATGGGGATTAAGAGGGGTTAAATTTATCATTTAGACATCACTACATCATAGCATGACAAAGGAACCAAGAATTATTCAAAAGAGGGCAAGAATAAAAACCCTACATGCACAAATCTTCACAAAACCAAAGGTATATAAGTTGTAGACCACCTACCTTGAATCTGTTGGAGAACACACTCCCAACCAAAGAATTAGAACCCAATTCAACACCCCTTTGAAGCCTCAACCTAGATATCAATGAAAAAGAGAGGTTTGAGAGCTTCAGATGGAGAGGGGAAATAAATATAAACCCTAAACCAAAAAGAAAAGAAAGAGGGAGATTATCCTTACTCGGATCTTCAATCCACAACTGATGGCACTCCAAACAGCTTAGGAACAGAGGAGATAAAACTCTTGGAAGATCTTAGTAGCTTGGATTGTCACTAGGTTTGAAGGAGGAAGAGGGGGAAAAAATCCCAAGTTGGGTATAAAAACCCAACAATGGCATTTTTTGTAATTTTTTTAAAAGTTTCCGAGCCACACGATTTAACCGTATGGTTTTCTAAACTGTGCGTAAACCGTGCAGATACTTCTGTCCAAAAGATCCCCCTCGCACGGTTTACCTACACGGTTTTCCAAACCATGTGAAAACCATGCAGATTATTCTGTCCAAAAGAGCCCCCTCGCATGGTTTACTGGTATAGTTTTCCAAACTGTGCGCAAAATGTGTGGAGGCTAATGTATGATAAATCTTCTTCTTGCACGGTTTACCTGTACTACCCTCACGGTTAGCACTAACCGTGCGCAGACCATGCAGCTAGCCTAGAAAATTCCTTTTTCTTCTTCTTTCGCATCCCAGACCCTCGAAACACCCCAAAGTCTCCTTAAGGACTTAGTAAAACACTTAATTGACCTAAATAAAGGTCTTATACTGAAACGTAAGTAAAAATACCTTATGGAGAAATCCGGGATCTTACAACCTCCCCACCTTATAACGACTCATCCTCGAGCCGCTCTTCCCGAGCATCATTAGGTTTCTAAAGAAAAGTGATTGGGCCACTGGATCTGCATATCAGATTCCCACTCCCAAGTTTCCTTCTAAATGTTTTCATGCTTCCATAGAACATAAATCAGGGGCACAAACTTACCCCACAAAACATTATCACTATGATCTACAATACGAACAGGGTGATCCTCAAAGGACACATCAGCCTCAATCTCAACCTCTTCAGCATTTATCATATGATATGGGTCAGGGTGATACTATCGGAGTTGGGAGACATGAAAAAAATCATGCATCCCACTATAATACTATGGAAGAGCTAATTGGTAATCCACTGGTCCAATCCTCTCCACAATATCAAATGGCCCCACAAATCTAGGTGCCAACTTTCCCTGTTTCCGAATTTGATGGTGACCCAACCTTGTCGACACCCGAAGAAACACACTATCATCCACCATGAACTCATGAGGTCTACGATGCTGATATTCATATGAATTATACCTACTATAAGCTGTTTCCATATGATTTTGAATCAAATAAACCTTCTCCTACATCTCCTGCACAAGACTCGACCCTAACAACTCAGACTCTCCCACCTCTAACCAACACAACGATGATCTAAATGGTCTCCCATAAAGTTCCTTAAAACGTTCCATATGACCAGTAGCCTAAAAACTGTTATTATAAGAAAACTCAAAAATCAACAAGTTCTTTTACCAAGAACCACCAAAATCCAGAACACATGCTCTCAACATGGCTTCTAATACCTAAGTTGTACGCTCCGACTGCCCATCAGTCTGTGGATGGTAAGTCGTACTCAGAAACACCTAGGGTACCAAGTGCCTTCTTTAGTCCCTTCCAGAAGTGAGAGGAGAAATGCAGATCATGGTTTGAAACTATGGTTCTCAGTACACCATGAAACTATACTATTTCCCAATCATACAACTCCCCCAACTGATCGACTATATAGGTTTCCTAAATCGGAAAGAAATGGGCCACTTTGGTCCGCTGATATACCACCACCCAAATAGAATCATTCTTATGAGGAATCCTCAGAAGACCCATTATAAAGTCCATCATGATGTCATTCCACTTCCCTTATGGAATAGTCAATGACTGAAACAACCCACCTAGGCACTGATGTTCAGCCTTCACCTGCTGACAGTTAAGACATCCTACCACAAAACTCACTGCTTCCTTCTTCATTCCCAGCCACCAAAACTACCTACGTAGGTCACGGTACATATTAGTCAATCCCAAATGCACTGCCCACTTTGATGCATGGAACTCACACATCAACTCTTCCCGTACATCTACCAGCACCACAACAAGACCATAAACATAAGAAACTCCATCAGTGCCGAAGGTCCAACCAGAAGGTGACTCCTCACCTTTAAAACTTTCCTTCAAAGCCAATCACTCCATATCTACCAAATGACTTTCCTTAAATCGTCTCAAAAGCACAGACTCAACTGCTATAGATGCAAGGGTCATCTGCTCGTGCCCCTTTTACACCTCTAAATGCATCTCTACAAACAATTCCATCATCACCCACTCTAAACTGGATTCCTAAACTACTTGATTCCGAGTCTTCTAGATAAGAGAATTAGTGACAATATTCCCTTTTCCCAGTGTGTAAACCAATTAAAAATCAAAATACTATAGGTAATCGAACCACCATCACTATTGATGATTCAAATCTCAATGAGAGAAGATGTATTTGAGACTTTTTTGGTTGGTAAACACCGTAAAGGGTTATCCCAACAAATAATGCCTCCACCACTTTAAGGCATGAACCATAGAAACTAGTTATAGGTTATGAGTAGGATAATTTCTTTAATGTGGCCTCAACTACCTCGACCCATAATCCACAACCCAATCATTCCGCATCAACACTTCCCCAAGTCCAACAACGGATACATCGCAGAACAAGGTGTACCTCTTACCTAGTTTGGGTAAGATCAAAATTAGTGTTGTGGTCAACCACTTCTTTAGATCCTAGAAAGCTTTCTCACAAGCCTATGACCAATAAAACTTAACCCCCTTCTTGGTTAGGCCTATGGGCAGCACTTCCAAATGAGATAAATCTCTAATAAACCCTCAGTAATAACCAACCAAACCTAAAAAAATCCGAATATTAGAGTCGTTATTGGGATGTTCCCAAGACACCACATCCTATACCTTTTTTGGATCCAACGATATGCCCAGATCAGACATGATATGTCCAAAAACGTTTACCTCATCAATCCAAAACTGAAATTTTGATAGCTTGGCATAAAGCCTATGCTCTCTTAATGTACTCAAGACGATGTCATGATGTTTGGAATGATTGTCATGAGTTCTGAAGTACACCAAGATGTCATAAATGAAAAAAACTACAAACTGATCCAGATATAGGTGGAATATATGGTTCATCAAGGCCATGAACATAGTTGGTGCATTGGTCAAACCAAACAACATTACCAGGAATTCATACAACCTGTACCTACTTCCGAAATCGGTCTGTGGTATGTCGGAAAGTATCAACCCTCAACTGATGGTACGCCGATCTCAAATCGATCCTAGAAAACACAGAGGTACCTCTAAGATGATCAAACATGTCATCAATTCTAGGAAGAGGGTATCAGTTCTTAATTTTCATTTGGTTAAACTTCCTATAACCGACACGTAGCCTCAGGGATCCATTATACTTCTTAGCAAACAACACAGAAGATCCCCAAGGTGATGTACTAGGACGTATAAACCCCTTATGCTCCAATTACTCTAGTTGAATCTTCAGTTCTTGGAGCTCTTCTAGTGACATTCAGTAAGGTGGAATGGAAACTAGCTCTGATCCAGGAAAAACTTTGATCATAAACTCAACATCTCTCTTGTGTGGTTACCCCATGAAGTCCTCAGAAAAAATTTCCTGAAACTGGTCCCCAACAAAAGGGAAGACTAGCTGTCCTTTCTTCCCATCATCTATCATAAGGAATTCCACTTGGGCTGTGTGCTCCCCTATCTGATGGTGTAGTGGCCCTGTGCAGCCTGCTCGAGTATTCCACTCACCACAAAGGACAAGAGTGCTCCCATAGAGAGATGTGAATGTTACCCAATGTCGGTAACAGTTGATATGTTCTTTATATGACACCAACCATTCCATTCCCAATATTATGTCAAAACCTGACATATCTAGGACAAACAGATCCCACAGAAAACAATACCCACCAACCTCTAGACCATAACCCTTACACTGCCTGATGTCCTCGACTCACACACCTAGGGAAGTATCAAGCTACATCACCCCACATGCAGTCTCTACGGTTAAGCCCAACACAACTAAAAATAGAGTAGAAATAAAGGAATTCGTAGCACCTGTATCAAATAATGCACTAGAAAATGTGGAAGCTAAAATAATTGTAACTCGAACAGTTGACACTACTACCTCACCACCCTCAAGTGTATCCTGAACTGCATGGAGACAACCTTCCCCTTTACCTTGGGCCCCATCCTGAGTACCCTGCACTGCACTACTCTGTTAGTATGGTTGATCTCACCCCGGATTTCCATGTCCACTGTCCCTACCAGTATGACCCATGTAGATCCAACTGTTTGCCTGATATGGGGTAACCGACCCCCTTCCTACACTCGACATCTACCTCTGACCTCCATAATTCCCCGACTACTGCGGTTTCCTATAGAACCTATGCACGTGGCCTAGCTTACCACACACTCAGCACTCAACTGGTGGGCAGGGACACTGGTCACACTTGTGCCCTGGCCTGACACACTAAAAAAAGAAGATCTGGTCACTACCCTAAGAAGCTAACCCCCTATTCTGACTACTCTGTGCACTTCCACCCTACTGAAAGACTCCAAAGTGGAACTTACTACTATCAGAAGCCGCAACACTTGCTCGGCCAGCTGGCACTACAAGTTCACTACTTAAAGCTACATTTAGGTTCCCTTATGAGATAAGGGCTTGATCCACAACTTTAGAAAACGTTTATAGACAAAATATATTCACCTGAGATCTGATCTCATGTATCATCCCATCTTGGAAGCATTTTTCCACAACTGCCTCATCTCCCATCAATGTTAGAATAAAGCATCTAAAATCGGTGAAATGACTAGAATATTCCATCACCAACATTTTCCACTGAGTCAACCTCATAAAATCTACATCCTTCTCCTTAATCAAGGTTTCTGGATAAAAGTGCTCAAGAAAATTATTCTGAAAATCTTTCCACATAATCCCCTCATCTTTCTCTATCTGAACCATAATATCCCACCAATGTTTTTCTTGACCCCTCAACATATAGGATGATAACTTGACTCACTTCTAAAGAGGAGTCTCTAGATGGTCTAGAATAGTTTGGATAGACTCTATCTAGAACTCTACAGCTTCTGGACCATAATCTCTGGTAAAGGTCAGAGGGTGTTGCAGCTGAAACTCCCTGGTCAGGTCAAACATGCTCGGTGCAACCCGCCCTGGGTCTCATTCCATCATCTGCATAAAATGATCAAAGTTCTTTCGGAACTTCTCTTCCTTATATCCATGGACCACCACGTTCTCCTGATCCACTATTGGAAGAGCATTCTCAACAATGTCCTCACATCTCCCAACTGGTGCACCTCTTCAAGGTGGCATTTATCTATAATTCCAAACATGAACTTTAAAACACAACCATAATAATTTTATAGGGGAAAAAACACATAGTTAGAGTAATCACTCATCACAACAAAACTAGTTCACATACACTACCCAAGAGAGCCCAATCAAAACCCAGTCAATACCCTCAGTCATCTCTTTAAGTCCATGGCCAACATGGTATCTAATTCACATGGTTATGAGCCTTATTTTTTTACTCCAATTCAACCCATTTTCATATTCTAATTTACCCTTACAAAAAGTTATTCCACTTTTACTTATTTATCAAGAACCATTTTCTAATTACTACTTTACATTTTCACTTCCCCTTTTTACTCATTCATACCATCTTATTAGGAATAATTCATTACTTTTAAGATAACATATGCATCCAAACCTTTATATCCTGCACACCCATCATGTGTGTGTGTCTATCATGATGCATGTCACTTTCCTACATAGGTTCTTAGAATGATGCATGAATGCACAAACTTATACCTTTCCATCCAAGAGAGAAATATCACAAAACCATAAAATCACATGACAAGTGAATCACCCAATAATGAAATATCATGAAATGTAACAACACACAACTAGAACGACAATCCCTTCCCAGGGTGACTTGGGTTTTCACACGTACATGGGTTAGATAATCCCAAGAATGAGCCTATTACAAAGTCCCAAAACATTTCCAATCTTCTATTTACCACGCCAACTAGTAAGAAAGAGAAAACAAATCCTCTGATACCACTTTGTAACATCCCTGACCTGGGAGCCACTACACCGGTGCCCCGATCTGGGTAGTTACATGACCTCATGCACACCTCCTAGTATTCTAGAGGTTTTCGACTAGTAGTGAGGGTCCAATAGGTAATGTGGGGATACTATACCCTCAATACCAGAGTAATCCACAACAGATAATAATTGAAACAACGGAAACATAAAATAACAATCCATAACATGCATAAATAACCAAATCCCAAAACTGGGTACAATCATAAACAATAATGAATATGACATGCCGTGATATAGTGTCAAGTGAACAAAACCACAAAAGGAAGAAAATAGTATAATCCCCAAAATGGTCTGGACTGCAAGTATGGAACCTCACCGAAACATGTCCCATGTCCAACTCATCTCCCTAGCATAGGGCCCTTGCCTTTGTCCTGACCTACAAGCATAAAATCTCCTCGGGTACCAAATGGCAGCCCGAATAGGGTGTGAGTATAAATCAGTAGGCCACCATCAACGATGTCTACAAAGTATCCCGAAAGGTAAATAGTGTATGCAAATGATAAATAAAGGAAAGTTAAGGTAAACAGTTCAATAGGATATCTTTATTTATATTCCCTTAAGTTAAACTACCAAATACCTCAAGTTCATTTCCAAGACATTTCATTTATCATTTCAACCTTTATCAAGTGTTCAATGGATTAGGAATGATAAAAATTTTCAACATGTGGGAATTAAATAGGTCCTATCTCACTAGGTATCATAGCACAACAATTCCCAATTCCCTCACCTCGAAGACTCAGTCCAGGTGGAATGTAACCGTTATGGGAATAAAACTCCGTCCCCTTCCCAAAACCGTGAATTTTGGGGAGGAGCTAGAACCTCAGTCCAACTCAACTCGTGGGTGTAGAACCTCAAGTCAATACCCCACTCTACCAAGCCATGTGCACATGCTTATATATCATTCACCATAAAACACCTTATCACCACAACATAGCCAACATCATTTACAACATCACAAAATCTCAATAAATGGGAAATTAACATTTTGCCTCAATATATTAACACATTCTTTATTCATATTACTTAACCCCTTTATCCCCATTCCCATTTTCCATGCCTATCTCACTAAGCATATTCAAGTATAAATCTAATCCTGAGAATTTTCCCATTTATCCATTTAACCATTTTTTGTGCCAATCAAACAACCTCTTAGGTAATTACCCAACCTAGATGTATTACTAAACACTAATTGTACATCATTTAAGAATATTAACATGTTCATCATAGGATCTATGTTCTCGCACAATGGCCTACACTTACTTAGCTAACTCTATGTTCTGGGAATATCGGCACACCCCTCAGGTGGCCCTAATTTGGTTGAGTCATCCGACTTGCATCCCATGGAGATCAAGAGGGGTTAAATTTTTCATTTAGAAATCACTACATAACATTATGTCAAAGGAACCAAGAACTCTTCAAAATAGGGAAATAATGAAAACCCTACATGCAAAAATATACACAAAACCTAAGGGATATAAGTTGTAGACCACCTACCTTGAATCCGTTGGAGAATGAACTCCCAAACAATTCTTTAGATCTCGATTCAACACCCCTTTGAAGCCTCAACCTAGATCTCAATGAAAATAGAGGTTTGAGAGCTTCATATGGATAGGGAAAAGAAATAGAAACCCTAAACCAAAAAGAAAAGCAAGAGGGAGATTATCCTTACTTGAATCTTCAATCCTCAGCTGACGGCGCTCCAAACGGCTTAAGAACAAAGGCGATCGACCTCTTGGAAGATCTTGGAAGCTTGGATCATCACTAGGGTTAAGGGAGGAAGAGGGGAAGAAATCCTAAGTTGGGTATAAAAATTACACAATGGCATTTTTTTAATTTTTTAAAAGTTTCTAGGCCACATGTTTTACCCACGCGGTTTTTCAAACCGTGCACATACTTCTATACAAAAGAGCCCCCTCACACGGTTTACCCACACAGTTTTCGAAATCGTGAGCAAACCATATAGAAGCTTCTGTCCGAAAGATACCCCTCATATGGTTTACCCACACAATTTTCCAAACCGTGCACAAACCGTGCAGAGTCTACTATCCGATAAATATTCCTCTTGCATAGTTTACCTGGGATGCCTGCACAGTTATCACTATCCATGTGCAGACCATGAGGCTAGCCTAGGAAACTCATTTTTCTTCCTCTTTTGCATCCCGGACCCCCAAAACACCCCCAGAGTCTCCTTAAGGACCTGGGAAAACACTTAACTGACCAAAATAAAGGGATTAAATTGAAACGTAAGTAAAACATACCTTATAGAGAAATCTGATATCTTACACATAATATCCATTTAATCTGAAAAGATCCATAATTTACTAAATATTGGGTTTATTGTACTTTTCTCCCAATATTTATATGTTTTAGAATGTTATCATGCCAATCATATTACATATATTTATTTTTTAGCCGACCAATTCCTTTCCCAATTCATCATATGAATTACCCAAACTCCATTCCTTTGGGAAGAAAAATCTATTAGGGTTACTCAACTATGTATATTAAAAATATTATAATTGAAAATGGGTACCCAATTATATTAGGGTCACCCATACCAAAAATTCCTTAAAAAAGATAATTCATGGGAACATATCTTTGTCATGACCTTCCCATTTTTATGGTTGAGGTCTTGAAATGTGTTCACTTTGAAAGGAAAATTACACTTAGTATTTTCAGAATTTAATTTATCTTTCCATTTCTATATACATCACATGAATATCTTACATTAATATTTCATCCCATGTAATATTTAGATCTCATGAAATCCTTATATGTATACATTCATCTAATGATTTAGTTTTTGAATAATAATTTTACAATAAAAATAATATATTCAAAACATAATAATGTATAACAACTTATACAACTCATGATTTTCATTAAGAACCAAAAAAATAAATTATAATTATATTAGCACATATCTTTATATATCCATGTATATGGTTATTTAATACCTTTAACATAAAGTATTATAATCACATGAAACCAAAATCTCCATAATATAAATGAATGGTATGATATATAGATAGACCTTAATTTTCTAGACAAAGCCTAAGGTCCCAAGTTATTGAGAAATATCACCCAAATTATCACCATAAATTTATAAATAATAAAGAGAGACCTCAATCATAATATATCTATAATTCTTAATATGAAAAAACATGACCAATTGAATTGATAACTATAATAAAAAATCATAGTCTTAGTTAAATAATTTTTTTATGTCACACTCAACATGTAACTCTTTTATGCATGGAATAGAAATTATAATAAGTAGTTTAATCAATTTAAAATAAACCATACTATTAGAGTTGGTGTCCTAGAACCAAATATTTTTTACTTTGATTACATTAATATTTTAAGTATAAAATATTAAATTAAACATCATATTATATATTTTTCATTGTTCTGCATTAATTTAATGTAATAATGTCATAGAGTATTTGGTGCATTGATAAGCTCATAGTAGTTCCTCGGTATGATGAGAACCATGAAGTGATATGAAAATATTCTTAATATAGTTCCGTGGTTGGATAACATACTAAGATGGCACACATAGTATATAGACCGTCATATGTGAGTACTTATAACCAGATGAGTCTTCTTCTCATGAAGTTCTCACTTGGTAATCTCCAAGATGGGAGATTATGAGAACATACTTGCTAGTAGGAATTCTTCATGTTTTGCTGTCATCAGATATTTATATATGTGAGTATGTGTAATGGTCCTTAGAATTCAATATTTTCATTAATTCATGTCACGATTTGTGCACTTAAATTTGTTGAAGAAAACTGTCATGCTATATGTTGGCAAGAAGTAGGGAACGTTGGGTGCATCATGAATGACATGTTATTAATGGATAATTCAAGGAAGGATTTTTCCCTTCCATATTTATGAAAGTTGATATCTTGGCCCTTTGATTGAAATAGAACTTCCACCTTAAATTCCATGGTCATGGATTAACGACGAATTTATTTCAGATAGTCAAAGAAATATGTATCGAGTATATAGGTTGATGACACCGTCATGCAACCAACTTGATGTGATATTGTGATAAAGGGATTATATTACATAGTGATAATTTGTATGTGGTTATCATTTTTGAAAATTTAAGTTATTTATCTAGGGAACCTTGGCCCATTGCTAGATAGTAATCTTGGACTTTAGGCAAGCCCACATAATGCCAATGAGAAATAATCCTAGAGGGTCACACACTAAGTGTTTCTGTTAGTCTTGATTAAATTTTTTTTGAATTCAATTTATGGAATAACTATTATTCTCAAGACCAAGGAATACTTTTTTTCAAGTTATATTGATCACGTAAATTAAATAAATATTTATTCACCAAATTGTGAATAAAATATATTTATTTATTTTATTGAATATTTAATAAATATCAATTTTCTAATTTGTGAATAAAATTTTTAGTTAAGGGAATAAAATATTAATTTGGGTCTTCAATAAATGTAAGAGGAGTTCAAACAGACCAAGACCATGTCTGGTGATAAAATAATTATTTACGAGCTGATAAATATTATTTATCTATTTTACGAAATTTGACACACAATAAAATAATAATAATAATAATAAGAAGAAGAATATGTGGCATGAGATTTCATTAATGGTTATAATTATTTTTAATGGATGTTATAAAATTAAATTTTGTAACCGAAATCCCAGCTCTATAAATAGACAATTATTTCTATTGTGTAATTCATTTGAAACCAATTCCATGTTTAGGAATAGAGAATTGATTCGCACAAATAATTCTCTCTTGAATACTCCTCCTCTATCCCTCTCAAGAACAAGTAATGAAAGGGATAATTTCTTCAAGGCTGAAGAATGAGAAATTAATAATGAACAACAAAAGACATTATATTTTCTATTCTAGAACCCAGAGAACAAGTGACATTTCTCAGAGACCATTGGAGCATGTATTGATCACCGCTAGAGGGATTATACCATTGGATCCTCACAAATGCAATGAAGGAAATCTAGAATGGCCTTTTTAGATGATCAAAATTCATCAGTGAAGAAAGTTCCTAATCCCATATATTTATTTCTTCAGATATTTGATAAATTAATTATAAATTTGATGTGAAATATCCTCACTCTTGGTTTTGGGAAGTTATTATTAAAAGAAATTTTAATATATATCCCTCCACTACAACACTTCCGCTATACCCAAAACCAACAAGTGGTATCAAAGTGATCACATTTAAATTTATAATTATTTTTTTGATTTTTGATTTATTTGAAATCATGGTTAGATATTAATTTCATGTTATTCATTCTTTAATAAGATTTGAATTAACATGTTATCCATATATTAATCATATTTGTTAAGTGTTTTATTTTCTTATATATTTAAGAACAAATGAAAAAAAACTAGAAATTCAATCAAGAAGTTCCAAATCTTTGGTCGGTAAAGCTAGGTTACATGGAGTACGGCCAGAGCACACACACTGTATACCCACGTGCACTGTATCTAGATGCACCAAGCAATTAAAAACATGAGGTGATTTTATTTCACACCACGTGTTGACCGGGATAACCTAGCATGCAACATGTAGATATAGGGTGTGTATCTGGCATGTACACACCGTGTAGTCTGGCTAAGTTAACATGCCAAAGCCCTAGGTGTGTGACTTGGTTATACAATAATCACGGTACATAGCGTGTAGCTGAAATTACATGCCATGTAGTCTCCCATTAATGAAAAAAATTAAAATTAGATTAAATTTGAAAACATTAAAGCATTAAAACCTTATTTTATTGATTGGCACACCATTGTGTGTTTGAAAATTTAATAATGGTTTTAAAGAATTTTAAGTGCTCAATTAATTTAATTTAATAAATATATCATTAATGGTTTTTATGTTTATTTTACATGGATGAGAAATTGATGGGTACCTTCAATTAAGTTCAGATAACCATTAAGATGAAAGATAATTAATTAATTAATACAATCCCATTCATCTTAATAATAATGAATGAATAATTAATTGAATTCTAGACAGTTACTTTTTACATATTCGTTGCATGTACGACCAATCATGAGCTTGAAAAAGACCTATGTATTTGTTGGAATTTATTTAATTAAATTTATTACATAGTTTTACAATTATTTAATATTGAATTAAAAGATGGCATGTGAGTCATCCTTCCCTCCATTATTATGTAGGACCTACATGTCCAAGGATATTTATGTAATTACATTTAACCAATATTTTGGTTCCCCTCACATGGGTTTGAGCAATAAATATTTTTAATTAATGGGGCACCCCAAGGTGCATGGATAAGGTTCAAGACGGAACCATAATGGCGCTAACTCGGTGATACATAGGTGAACATGTGGAATGCTATAGCACATGAATAGTCCAGCATTAAGAGTTATTTCCCCTAGTTCATAGGTTAATTTAATGTTCTCTCGTTAAATAAACCATTATATAATCTCATGTTCGGGTCATTTATTTTCTGTCTAATTCATTAAAATTATATTTATTAAAGAAATACTGATATCACATAAATGAATTAATATACAAAGACATAATTTAAATAAAATTGATTATGCATAAATGTTTTATCCAAGTATGGTTAATTAATTGAGTAAACATCCACATAAATATTAAAAAGACATGTAAAGGATAAAAAAAGATAAAAATTTATGCATAATAAAATAAAATTCCCCAATCTAATATTAAGTCATATTAATACTTCCATTACTTGATTAGAAACAAAAATCAATAGAACTATGTGTTTGACCAACCCTTTCTGGGACACTTAATTTTATAAAGGTGGTTATTATGATGTTTTTGGGTTGACTTAACTATTTTACATCAAGGGGAGTCTCCCTTTCTAGACTTGGTGTAATTTGGAGGCAAGTGTTGAGAAAATTCAAGTTAGGATTTTTGGACCGGGGAGTCCACTCAATGGATCAAGGAGATCCAAGCCTGTAGTTGGAAAAGTCTTTCCTACCTAAATACCTTTAAAATATCTTGACCAACTCTTTTTGGGGTTATGGGAAGGGAAATATAGATCCTTTCCACTAGAATGTCTTATAAACTATCCATTCTATGTTTATTGGTGAGGGCTATTGTGAATTGATAAAGTAGTGGGAGATTTAATAAAATCAATTCATTTATTATTTCTAACAAAATTTGTAGTCAATAAAAGTAATAATAATATGCTCTTTTAATTATAGAATAAAATAAAAATATCTTCATCCATATTATCCCTAAAATCAATATTGTATAAATACAATCTCTTCATTGGTAGTAACTTCTAGAAGTGGTTTAGATGCCTTCAGGTTGTTCTATGCCATGAATAGAAATCTTACATGATTGAATACTCAATGACTTATCTACCTACTCAAGAGGCAAGTGATGAAGATTTTATATTTTATGAAAAAAATTTGAATGACATAGTCAATGTTTAATGTTTTATGATTTAATCTATGTTTAGTGAACTCATGAAGTATCACGAAAATTTGGATGTGTATAGGATGCTTGATAACCTCTGTGGTCTCTACCAGGGGAGATATAGACATGAACAGTTTTAGATTTAGAAGGCACTCGTTTAGAGTAAGCTTGGAGAGGGTTCCCTAACTGGGCCACAAGTAGTCAAGCTCATTGGATACATTGAGTTCCTAGAGGTTATAGGTTTTAATCTCCCTAAATAACTAGGAAACGACCTCATTCTGTCATCACTCCCTCAATTATTCTATAGTTTTGTTGTGAATTTTAATATGAAAAACATTGAGAAGTCTCTACCAGATATTCTTATCCCCCTTCTCTAAGAATATAAAGATATGAAGTGTAAAAATCCTGTTGTCCTTTTGGTGAACAAACGGAAAGGGAAATAAAATAGATTTAAGACCAAAGATTCTTCACACCCTTCTAAGAAGAAGAATATCAAATGGGAAGCAAGGGAACAAGATTCTATCTATTTCACATATGGAAATAAGGGCCACTGGAAGAAAAACTAAACCATCTAAAGAATCAAAGGGAATATTCAAGTGTGTTTTTTATCGAGTGCAATTTATCTATTTCTAAAAATTGGGTATTAGATATAGATTTTGGTGCTCACATATGTATTCAAATACCAAAACCAAGTATATTCAGAAAAAAATGACTGATGGGAGGTAGATTTATGAGTAGACAATAGAACTAAACTTGCTACTGTAGCTATCAGGTACTATAACCTCAAATTGGCGACGAAAATGATCTTGTTTTTAAAGGTTTGTTATTATGCCCCTTTAGTTACCACAACATTATTTCTATATCTAGACTAGATATGGATGGATTCATTTTAAAATTTGGAAATAATTTTTTTTTTATTTTATGAAGATAACATTTTTTATGGTAAGAAACATTTACATAATGGTCTTTAAGTGTTGGATTACATGAACCAAGTAATGGAAATTGATAATGATGATATGTCACATGACTCATACCACACCCAACTTTGGCATCACTGGATAGGTCACGTAAATGAAAAATTCTTGAAAAAATTACATCAAGATGGATATTGATATTCTTTATAACAAAAGCCAATTGGTGTATGTCACACATGTTTACAAGGCAAAATGAACAAAGCCCTATTTAGTAGGAAAGGTGAAATGGATAAAGAGATTCTTGAATTAGTTCATACCAATGTGTGTGGACTATTTATTATTTAATAAAGGGGTGGTACACATACTTCATAACTTTTTCTAATGATTTTATTAGATATGGATATATTTACTTAATAAGGCATATGTCAGATTATTTTGATAAATTCAAGGAATAAAAGAATGAAGTTGAGAACTAGACTGGTAGGAATATTAAGAAACTCCACTCAGACCATGGTGGAGAATATCTTAATCAAGACTTCATTGATTACTTATGGGATTTTTGGATCCTATCCCAACTCACTCCTCCTTACAAACCTCAGTGGAATGGTGTAAGTGAAAGGAGGAACCACACCTTATTAAACATGGTGAGATCAATTATGAGTCATGTGAGTCTTCCATTATCTCTTTTGGGGATATGCATTACAAACAGTGGCACATATACTAAAACACGTAAAAACTAAATCGATAAATTGTATTCCATAAAAATTTTGGAGTGGTAGAAAAACCATGTTATCAAATTTACATGTGTGAGGAAGTGAAACATTTGTTAAGGAATCTTCCGGTAACAAACTTTCACCCCAAGGTAAAAAGCATACCTTTATAGGATACCCCAAGGGAACATGACAATATTACCTATAATACCCCTCATAAAAAAGGTTATAGTGGAAATACATGCCATATTACTTGATAGGGAGTACATCTCCAAAAGAGATAGTGGGAGAAAGATAAAATTCAATGAATTTGAGACTCAATGAATACAAGAGTTGGTACAAGATCAGATTCCACAAAGCCCCAAGGAAGAAGAAACTATACCAGAGACACAAGTATTGTGTAGGAGTACAAGAGAGGTTATAGAACCGGAACGATATGGGTTTCTAGTTATTGAGGATGGTGAATCATTATTAGTTGATAATAATGATCCTCTAACCTACAAGGAAGCAGTAAGTGGCACATAAGTTTCCAAGTGGCAAGAAACCATGAATTATGAAATGGATTGCATGTACCAAAACCAAGTCTAGATTTTATTAGATTCTCTAGTGTATGTAAATACCATTGGTTTCAAATGGGTATTCAAGAGGGAATTGTACATGGAAGGACAAGTCAGTACCTATAAGGTGTGACTGGTGGCAAAAGGGTTTAAATAGTATCAAGGCATTGACTAGGATGAAACCTTTTCACTAGTTGAAATGCTAAAATCAGTCAGAATTATACATTCCATTTTGACATACCATGACTATGATATTTGGAAAATATATGTCAAAACACCCTTTCGTAATGGGAACCTTCAGGAATAGGTCTACATGACACCACCTGAAGGGTTTGTGACTTCAAAGTATTCCAATAATATATGTAATTTAAAAAAAATCCATTTATGGATTAAAGGAAGAATCTAGGTCATGGAACATTCATTTTTTATGAATCCATAACATAATTTTATTTTATAAATAATGAATGTGATCCTTGTATCTACAAATAGTTTAGTGGGAGTGCATTTATTTTATTAATAGTATATGTGGATGACATATTACTTATTGGAAATGAAATACCAATCTTACAGCCTATTAAATAGGGTTGAATAAATTCTTTTCCATAAAATAATTGGGTGAGGCAACGTATATTCTTAGGATCAAGATCCATTTTGATAGATCCAAGAGGTTGCTAGGCCTAAGTCAAAGTTCATACATTGACAAGATACTGAAGAGATTCAGAATGAAACAATATAAGAGGGGATTGCTTCCAGCATCACATGACATTCATCATTCATAGAAAATGTGGAATCAGACCCATGAGGAAATAAATATAATGTAAAGTATTCCATACGTGTCATCAATTGGGTGAATCATGTATGATATGATATGTACTAAGCCAGATGTCGCATATGCATTAAGTGTGGTAGGCAAATATCAAGCTGATATAGGTGACTGCTATTGGATAATAGTCAAGAATATCCTTAAGTATCTGAGGCATACTAAGGATATTTTCTTGGTTTATTGAGGAGATAAGGAACTAGGAATCAGATGATATGCAGATGCTAGTTTCCAAACTGATCAAGATGACATGAAGTTACAAATGGGATACACCTTCAATTTGAATGGAGGTGCTATGAGCTAGAAGATCCCAAATTATATTATGGTCATAGATTCTACAATAGAGTCTAAGTATATTGTAGTTTCTTAGGAAGCTAAATAAGTAGTTTAGATGCTAATTTTTTTCTAGTAACTTGATGAGGTACCTTGCAGTAAATATCCCATCATACTCTATTGTGATAATAAAATAGTGGCAGATCTTGAAAAAGAGCCAAGGTCACATCAGTGGATGAAGAACATAATTAAAAAGTATAATCTCTTGGGGGATTTCTCTCAAAGAGGTGAGGTTTCAGTGAGAATTATTTCCATTTAATACAATGTGGTGGACCCCTTGACTAAAGCCTTGATTCAGTAGAAACATGATTATCATCTGAGGTCTAGCGGACTAAGATTCATAAGTAGTTCGCTCTTGTCCAAGTGGGAGTTTGTTAGAGTTGGTGTCCTAGAAGCAACTATTTTTAATTTTATTACAAGAATATTTGATGTATTAAACATTAAATTAAACATATTATTACATATTGTTCATTTTTTTTCATGACTTTAATGTAATAATTCCCTAGAGTATTTATCGCATTGATAAGGTCATAGTAGTTCCCGCTGTGATGAAAACCTTGAAGTTCTATGACAATATTCTTAATATAGTTCTATAGTTGGATAAAATAATATGACCAGAAACATTTTATATATACTGTCAAGTGTGAGTACACATAATTAGACGAAACTTCTTCTCACGAAGTTTGCACTTGGTAATCTCCAAGATGGGAGATTATGCAAACAAACCTGCTAGTAGGAATTTCACATGTTTTGGTGTCATTGGACATTCCTATCTTGGAGCATGTGTACTGATCCTTAGAATTGAATATTATCATTAATGAATGCCATGACTAGAACACTTATATTTTCTGATGAAAACTATCACGCTATATGTTGGTAGAAAGTAGAGTATGTTGGGTGCATCATGAATGACATGTTATTAATGGATAAGTCAAGGAAGAATTTTTTCCTTACATATTTTTGGAAGTTGATATCTTGGACCTTTGATTGAAATGAAACCATATCCCTAAATTACATGGCCATGATATAATGATGAATTTATTTCAGATAGTCAAAAAACGATGTATCGAGCATATAGGTTGACGACACTATCATGCAACCTGCTTGATGAGATATTGTAATAAAGGGATTATATTACATAGTGAGTGTTTTTATGTGGTTTTATTCATTAAGACTTTAAGTTCTTTCTCTTGCGAAACTTGACCCATTTATAGATAGTAATCTTGGACTTTAGGAAATCCCACCTAATGCCAATGATAAAGAATCATTGAGGGTCACACACTAAGTGTTTCTGTTGGTCTTCATTAAATTCTATTTGAATTTAATTAATAGAATAAATAATATTCTCAAGATTGAGGAATAATTTTATTCAAGTTATATTTATTGTGTAAATTAGATAAATCTTTATTCATCGGATTGTGAATAAAATATATATATTTATTTTATTGAATATTTAAAAAATATTTATTTACTAATTTGTGAATAATATATTTATTTAATATAATAAAATATTTATTTGGGTGTTCAATAAATGTAAGAGGAGGTTGAACATACTAAGACCATTTCCATTGTTAAAATAATTATTTATGAGCTGATAAATATTATTTATCCATTTTTCACAAGTTGGAGCACCATAAAATAATAATATTAATATTATTATATGGCATGGGATTTCAATAATGGTTATAATTATATTTAATGGCTGTTATGAAATTAAATTTTGTAACTGAAATCCCAGATCTATAAATAACGACTATGTCTTTTGTATAATTTATTTGAAACCAATTCCATGTTTGGAAATAGAGTATTGTCGTGCACAACGAATTCTCTATTGACTCCTCCTCCTCTCTCCCTCTCAAGAATGAGAAACCCAAGAGGGAATTTCTTTAAGACTGAAGAACGAGCGATCAAGAATGAACAACAAAAGACATTTGATTCACTACACTAACACTAGAAGAACAAGTGACATTTCTCGAAGACCATTGTAGCAAGTGTGGATCACTACTTGAGAGATTCTACCCTTGGATCCTCATAAATGAAATGAAGTCCATCCAGAAGGGACTTTTTGGATGATCAAAAATCATCAATGAAGAAAGTTCTTAAGCCCATGTATTTATTTATTTAGATATTAAATAAATTAATTATAAATTTTACATTCAATATGAATGCTCATGTTTTTGGAAAACAATTATTAGAAGAAAATTTTAAGATATCTCCCTCTACCGCAATTCTTCCATTGCGCCCATAACTAACACATACAACATTCATAATATAAATAATTTATATAAATGAATAGGGATTTCATAAATAAATTAACAATTCAAATATTTCTTTCTTATAGGAATAACCATTACATTAATTTTATTATATATTATATAGTTTTATATTAGAGGGTACATAGGCCCTTTAGGGATGGAGTGGCCATAGAGTCCAAATTTGGGGTGAGTTTGAGGCCTCATGTTGCTCATAGGACCTTAAAAGGTAGCACAAAATCCCATCATGGTAAATTGTATTGTAGGATATAGTACCACACTAGATACAATGTATATTTTTTATTGTAACTTCTATATTATGTAACTTTTATAACGCTAGAATACCCGCTACACAACTTCTATAGTACCAAAGGAAAAATCCCCTATAAATCAGAGCTATCTGTAATGTCCTAACCTAAATAACTTAATGGTAACCATATCATAATAAAACATGAACTCAACCACACCTCCCTGTATGATAGATGACTACAATAATAAATGAGGGTCTATGGTAAACCATGGGGAGACTATAATATCATATTAGTATAGAAATAAATAGTGTAAATATAGTACAATAAATCATCTGAATAACCAATATAATAAAAAGGAACCAATACATCTAAGAAGCTAACCAAAAGTAAATAACACACCACATGATATAATAGAGTGAACTGTCTGAGAGTCATAATATATTGGAATATAAAAATAATATTTTCCATGCATAGATCATAAATAACTCGGACCAAAATAAACAAAAATAAATATAACCACAACCCAGAATTGAGTCCAAAACCGACCCCATCAACTCACTCTGATTAATATATGTTGATCATCCATCCAATATTGGGACTCTTATCTACATGTTACTAAAACTAAGAGGTCTTGTTAGGTACTAGAGATCCAAACCCACTCGAGAATGGTGCAAGTACAACTCACTAGGCCACCACCAATGGTGTCCTTAACATAAAAAGTATACACTATTCATGGATAATGTGAAATGATTAGAATAAATAAATAAACGACTGTAAATATAAAACCTATAATGACCACAAGTTATACTTATGTCACTCAAGAGTGACTATACAAACTTCAGGTAGTTTTGGGGTGTCCATGAACATGTTACAAAAATATCAACTAGGAAGGACATCTGAATCCACCTTACATAATGTTCCATCACTGAATATAAGTAACCAATATCGTATGAGGCATTATATCCAACCTGCATCACAAGGTTCAACTGTAAAGACCCGTAAAATTCAAGGAAAATTTTTTCTTAATTTTCTTTAGAATTTTACAAGAGCGCGGTTTCAGACGGCACCTGATTCCGAGGCCCGGAGTGCCCGGAATTAATTTCCGAAGTTTGGCTCGGGTACGTTCAGTGAACGAATGAGCGGGAATTCCCAACTTTTGATCCGGTGCTCGGAATTGAAATCCGAGGGCACCGATGAACTCGCAGCGCCGATATTCGCTTAAAGAGACCTTTTCGAGAGTTGCGTTTGTTGCGGGTTGAAAGTTAATTTTTTTGAGGGTTTAGGTTGAGTTAAATAAAATTTGAGTAGAACAAATTTTATTTTAACTTCTTAAAACCTCTCTAAGGTGGTTGGGAGTGGGACCCACACCCACTTAACCTCCCTTGGGAGGATTAAGTGTGGTGGGGCCCACACGAACCCCCCCACCTTTTCAACTCCCCACTCTCCCTCTTAATGGCTTGATAACTTAACTTCTTATTAATTATACAACTCTTGTATATTAAATAAGTGAGTTAATTTTGGGAGTTAACTCTTTTGAATTTCAAACTTTTGAAATCCTTTTGAGTTGTGTGTTAATAAAATAAGTGGTATTCTTATTTTATTAAGAGTTCTTTGTTTGTCTTTGGAGAGCATTCCCTTCATCTCCAAGCTTTGACGAAGAACCTTCGAAGAACGAAGAACGCGAAGAACGTCGTTCTTCAACGAAGAACTTCTCCGCCGAAGAACACGATCCATCCGCGACGCCGTATCCGCGACGCGACGTACTTCTTCCGCGTCATCCCTTCCGCGTCGGTTTTCCGCGACGAACGCCTTCGATAACAACTCTTCCTCCGACGTCAAAGGAATCGACACCAATATTCCACGACTCCGCCAACGTGTGATTATCGAGGTAGAGATTCTTGAGATCGTTGCTTCCTTTATATCTTGACTTTCCTCGAGACTTGACGAGGAACGCTCTCTTTTCCGACGAAGAACGCCGCAACTCCTTTCTTCGTTCACCGTGACAACGAAGGGGACGCCATCTCATCTTCGGACAACCTTCGTCGGCAAACGAAGATCCGCCAACGTCGTGTCTCTTCGGGCATAGCACTTCGTCAACGGATTTGACGAACGACGACCGCGACGCCCGACCTCCGCGACGCCGTCTTCCGCGGATCGTAGACGATTCTTCGAATCTTAAAACCGAGGTAGGGGTTTTTGTTTTCTTTTGGATTCCTCATTTATTCTTGATCGTGCTTTTATCAAGATTAACGTGTGACATGTTTTTCTTTAAGTTGCGTTATTATTATTAACGCGAGGGGGGCCGGATCGCACGAACACGGCCGAACCCCCCTCCAACGTTTTTGTTGATTTTTATCTTGCGGGAGGAAGCAAGTGGCGTGGTGCCGTCGCACCACGCGGATGAACGTGCAAATATCATCGCGATACCGTCGCACGCACCTTTGAAGAAACAACAAGAACACGACGCCGTCGCGCCGCGTTGAATATTATCAAAGCACGGCGAAGGGACGCGGTGCCGTCGCACCGTGCCGGATGACGAACGCCGCGGCCGGTTCCGGGCCGCGGCGGGACGAGAAGACCGCGGCCGGTTCCGGGCCGCGGCGGGACGAGAAGACCGCGGCCGGTTCCGGGCCGCGGTGGGACGAGGAGACCGCGGCCGGTTCCGGGCCGCGGCGGAAGATAAGACCGGCGGCCGGGCCGCCGGCGTCGGAAGCCGAAGAGGGGACCGGATTTTCCGGTCCCGTTGGAGAAAACCGGCCGGCCAGCTGGCCGGCCGGAACCGGGGAATTAATTCCCCGGCCATCTGGCAAAACCCCCCTCTTAATGAGGGGGGCGGTTTTTTTTTTAAAGGGAGGGGGCCGGCTGCCCCCTCGGACCGGCTCAAGCAGGCCCCCCTCATGTGAGGGGGGGCGGTTTAATAAAATCGGCGCGGCATAGCCGCGCCGCCACCCTGAGGAAGCGGGGGTTTAACCCCCCGCGTGCGGCACCCCGTGCGGCACCCGCTGCCGCCGCCAGCGTGGCCCGCCGCCGCCGCCCGCGCGGCCCGCCGCCGCCGCCAGCGCGGCCCGCCGCCGCCGCCAGCGTGGCCCGCCGCCGCCGCCCGCGCGGCCCGCCGCGCCGCCGCTCGCCGCCGCCGCGCCGCCGCTCGCCGCCGCCGCGCGCCGCCGCCGTCCACCGCGCCGCCGCGCGCCGCCGCCGGCCACCGCGCCGCCGCCGTCCGCCGCCGCCGGCCGCCGCCGCCGGCCACCGCGCCGCCCGGGGGGGGGTCGGGCCGGGTCGGCCCGGACCCGGACCCCCCCGTTTCGAACCAGATTCGGTTTTTGGCTCATAACTTGAGCCTCGGACCTCTGAATGACGAACCGTCTGCGGCAACGCGATCCTTGGATCGAGACGGTCGTTTCGGTATATCGCACTCAAGGTTTCGGGTTACTTTGAGTTCGGCCGGGTTGGTTCGTTCACGAAACCAACCGGGCCTTCGGAGCGGAAACACTCATATCTTGAGCCACGAACGTCCGATTGACGCGCCGTCAGTCGCGTCGTGTTCCTCTTAGTAAATCGGATCTTTTGGCATACTCCGCCCGAGGTTTGGACGCAGGTGGAGTACGGTCGGGTTGGTTTTTCCTTAAAAACCAACCGGGCCCCGGAGACGAAAATGCCAATAACTCACAGACCGGGCGTCCGATTGACGTGCCGTCTGTTTCGTTGACTTCCTCTTGATGAGACGGAACTTTTGACATACTCCGCCCGAGTTTTGGATGCAGTCGGAGTATGGCCGGGTTGGATTGTTCCCGAAATCCAACCGGGCCCCTGGAACGGGAAAGCTGATATCTTTCAGACAGGACGTCCGCTTGACGAGCCGTCAGCGGCGTTGGTGGTTACGTTGAGTAACGGTCCCTTTGAGTTTACCCTATGGGAGTTCGGGGTACAGTTGAGATACGGCCGGGATTTGGTTCGCACTCGAAACCAACCGGGCCCCTGGGACGGAAAGACTATTATCTCATAGACCGGGCGTCCGATCGACGCGCCGTCTGTTGCGTTGAGACCCCTGTGACGAGACGGACCTTTGAGGCACTTCTTCGTGGGACTTTGTGATACTTGGAGTATCGACCAGTAGCTCGTGGAGCGGACCCTCCCGGAGACGAGCGTGCAGAGTACGGAGACCGTGTAGCCGGCTGAGACCTGACGACTGCTTGACCGACTCGACTTGGAGTGAGTCGACTAGCCCAGTGGACGGAGCGCCCGGTACTTGGCGGCAGACCCACGGCGGACGGAGCGCCTGGTAGTTGGCAGCAGACCCGCGGTACTCGACAGGAGGAGTACCTCAGTAGGCTATCTGGGTAGCGCCCGGTATTTGGCAGCAGACCCTCAGCGGACGGAGCGCCTGGTAGTTGGCAGCAGACCCGCAGTACTCGACAGGAGGAGTACTTCAGCAGTCCTAGGTTAGTGAGCGGTAGCCTCGGAGTCGTGACAGGACCTCTGTACACTCTAGAGACGGAGCTCTTCAGCAGTTACGGTTTCGATAATGAAAATCCTGGTTTGAGCTGAGACTTTTGACCTCGTGTTTACCTCATGATTGAGATGGGTCACTTGCTAACTTTGGTATATGTATGGGCATATACCCGGGTAGTGGTTATCCGTTGATCTCATGATCCTTGTGTTTCCTCATGACTGAGATGGGTTACTTGATAACTTAGGTATATGTATGGGCATATACCTAAGTAGAGTTTATCTGTTGAGATCTTCTTGTGTTTATCCTTGTTGGTTTTAGTGAGACCTTGAGGGTCTCGGGGTCCCTACTGAGTATCGTTATACTCACCCCTGCACGGGCTATGCCCGCACCTCGTTGTGTTGGTTGCAGACGACGGACAGAGCTGACAGAGGCCGAGTGTTCGAGGACTGGACGGTATTTGGAGGTGGACTATACGACGAGGCGGTACCCGGAGGTGGACCACTGGGCGGGATATACTCGGAGCAGACGGCGGGACCCGAGGAGCAAAGGAGCTATCTGTACCCACCCTTCAGGTGGGATTTCCAGTGGACAGCTCGGCGTAGCAGTTTTACTTTTCAGTTGCTGTTTTTCCTTTTTGAGTTGTACTTTACAGTTGGGCTTGTATTTCCGGCCCCTTTTACTTTTCATCTCTTCTTTTTGTACTTAGTGTTTTACTTCCGCTTGTACTCTGTGGTGCTTGTTTTCTTTATAAAGGCAATGCCTTCCCAGTTATCGGGATTTTACGCCTTTGGTGCTAGTCGCCAACCCCTGGCCTATGGAAGGCGGGCTTGGGGTAGTCACGGCACGGGCCCCGAGGACGGGTCGTGACATCAACCCACCAAATCATAACAATTATAGGAGGCATCATGTCCAACCCACATCACAATCCCCTAGGAGGCATCACATCCAGCCTTCTATGTCACAACCCCTCAAGAGGCATCATGTCCAACCCACCTCATCACAAATTCTTTGGACGAATCACGTCCAACCCACCACATAACAAATACCTTGAAGGAATAAAATAAAAACTACATCACAACATCTCATGAGGTATCACATTCGACCCACCATATCATAACCACCTTGGGAGGAAACATGTCCAACCCTTATAACATACCCATCCTTGTGTCACCCATCCATAGTTGGCATGAAAACCCAACCCAAAACACTCAACAAGAGATAATTGGAATGACACCCAAATTATCCCTTAAGAATATTAAGGATTGGCATGATCACCTAACCCATATGATAATATCCATACCATGTCAACTCACACACCATGTTTGGAATAATCACCCAAACTATATCACAATCTTTCCATAGTTATAATGTCATCTAACCCATAGGATAATCCACTCCATATCAACACACATCACCATGGTTGGAATTCTCCCCCAAACCATTATATGTATCTCATATAATAACATCCTATTACATCTCATGATCATGGTTGGAATGAACTCCCAAATAGTATCATAATCCACACCCATTTATTATACAAATTATAATCATGCACATAATATAACTCATTTCATTAATTTAACACATAAGAAGTAAAACTAGTCAATATACAGCCATATCATGAGGTTTAAATGGGTTGGTAACTCATATAAACCTAAGAAACATTTCCTATATTATATTACCAAGTATAGAACCTCTACCTAGTTCAATTTCATTTAAGTCTACCACTATTTAATCCTTTTATTATTATATTTTAAGTTTCAAAGAAGGTTCCCAAGGCACCTATCATGGTCCACTAGGTCAAAACATAGATATGAAACCCCATTAGGTTCCATTCATAATTCCTAACACATATAGATGATCTTTCTCATAATTAAATGGCTTACCTATTTCCTAATCACAATTAAAATACGATAATATTATCAATTTAGATCACACCTTATAAGTAATTTACATAAGGGATGACATAGCATCCATCTCACATTTAAAGTCTATATAGGATAGTCCTCTCATGCCCAAACTATACCCAAATCCCAAATCTAGGAATACCTATCTTGTTATAACATGCTAAAGGAATAAAAAAATTAACCACTAAGTACCAATTAGATAGTCAAAGCTATTATGTAACACAAAGGTCCCACATAGTATAAGCCTTAGGATGACTTATATTATCCATTCACATATTCAACTAAGAGGAAAAATAAGGTATATTATCCAAGGTTCTATACTATTTGGTTTACCTAGTGAAGCCCCTCGGTTCTAATTGTCACGTTCTATACCACTTTGAATAACCATAATGGCCCTAATTTTCTATATAATCAATTTACACCACTTTGGAAACCATACATGGTCCTAATAAAGAATATCTACTCCCAAATGATGAAGAGGGAATTTTATTTTAAATAATTTGGGTTAATTTCTCATATTTGGCATGAACATAGATTACATGAATCATAAAAATTCCATAAAACATAGATATATGTTTAAGGACCACCTACATCAATCCATGTTACTTCCACAAGCAATGCACTAAGCTCAAATCACTATCATCTATCAATATGAGGCTCAAACCTCATAATAATCACCATAATTAATTATAATAAATTTTAATCAATTAATTATTTAATCCCATAATTAAATAATTGTTCATAACAAAAGGAATCACTCACCAGATGGAATAACAATGTCAATTTCTCATCTATGGGAGTTTGATCCACATTGGACACATCCCCAAAACCATTTCTGACCAAATCCCCAAAAACTAACAATAATTCAACATCCAATTTCCTCTCTAAATTGATGAACACCCAAATAAAATCCCAATAGTGACTTACCTCAAGTGTAACCATCCAAAACCTAATGTGTTCATGCTTATGATACTTCATCTAGCCACGAAGATTGATATCCCCATTACCCAAATCTGATTCTACCATGATCTGATGGAATCATAATCATAACCCCACCTAAAAATACATTAAAATTATAGAAAAAGAGCAGGGAAAGAAAAATGAGAATATTATGGAGGTAACCTAACATAAATCACAAAAGAAAACCATTCACAATGACCTAAATCCATGGGTGAAAAATGAGGGGGATAAGAAGGAAAGGAAGTGGCTCCCCCCATGTCTCAACTAAATGAAAATTTTAAAACACAAAATAAAAAATGTATGTACTTTTTAATTTTTTTTGGAACCACTGAGTACCTGATGCACCTTCACTATCCACCCATCGGATCATTAGGTAATTGGGGTTAATGAACTATCCACCTGATGGCCCCATGTAGGGAGAAATTCCCCCTATAATCCCCATCGGGTACCCGATGCACTGTGATTGAGAGACTGATGTCCCTCTATTTCCACTGATATGAAATTTTTATCTTATAGTGACTCAAAACTCATTTTAGGCCTCCATCACTTGAGTTACCACCCCATAAACATCTATTTAAACATTTAAAAAGAATTTTCAAATGTTAATTCTGGATCTAAATAAAAAAAATCAAACTACTTTAAAATGATCTATCTTTGTAACCATATTTATTTCCAAGTCCACTTACTTGAACTGGAGTGGGTCATCACAACCTCTCCAACAAATATCCTGTTATCCCTAAAAATTACCCATGTTCATATTCCATGAACCATCATAGTCACAAAACTCCAGATGCATGGTCCAATTCCATGCCTCTAACTAGTTCTGGTCATGCTTCCTCCACCTGAACGAGCTCTAATATTAAAAACCTTAAATTCCTCTTGCTTAGAAAAATAATAATCATTGGTCATCACCTAAATATTTTATTTTTATTATCAATTAAAACATATCTATCAATCACACATGAAACAAACTAACTGGTACCTCACCACACCGACCATTCCTGAAAATCCACCAACACATGAATAATGGTGTAGATTAGTTACACAAACTCCACAAAGATGCACCACTATCAATGAGACTAATGAATTACCAATTCAATAACATCACACCCTATCAATTTATGTCTTGGGTCCACATGAGATTTTAACTCACTCAACATCCCACCCGAGTGCCAGTCAATCATTCTTATTAGATCCCACAGTCTCACTCTCGGAATATATATAGAACAAAAGGTCCCACTTCATTGAAAATATTAGTATTTTATACACAAGAACCAAAATTTTAAGGAACAAATATCCCCACCAATCCATTTATATAAAATCAAATAAGATCATTCTATTGGACTATCTTTGAATACACCACTACGGTAAGTTACTGAACATGCTTAACCGATTTTCATATCAAATCCTGATACCCATACCTAATAATTAACAAAAATCTTTCCATAACCTAGTATTTTTCATCCAAGTTCCAAAAAAAACATAACCACCTATGGGTTGTGTCTATCACACTTTCCACAACAAACGTATGTTAATTCCACACTCACAATAAGGGTTAAAACAGAAATGGTCAACTGGAGGGCTCTACACAAGATACTTTCTATTATTTCTGATCCATGAGCACAATCCTACCAAATAACATATGTTAATTCTAATAATCATGATCCCTTATCATATTTCTTTAATAGGTCCACATCTCAAGTCTCTATGTATGATTCGTTGCTACCAAAACACCCTGCACAACCAGTATCCAATTCTACTGATAATCTGTGACTATAACACCTGGTCCTGATGGATTTAACTCAAGATCCAAGAACTTTTTCATTATAATAAGATTATTACATTCCATTCCACTCTAGACTCCACCTCTTCCCATTAATATTTATGAGACTCATCAATTCCCAACTTATCATAGTTAAGGAATTCTACAAAACTCTACTAATCAATCTAAACCACTTGATCCCTAAGTATTTAAAAATTTCTAGCATTCAGACCACCATATCTCATACTCATAAAGAGGTAATGTATCATCACTCAACTAAGCTATACAAATCTATTACCCATTCTCATTATGACCCTTTATTTATTTTACTATTACATTGTAGTGATCTTATCTCACACTCCATCCATATCCTGACCCACCAGTTCCCCTAGTCAATCAAACTTGACTATTTTTCAGAGTCACCCCTATCTTGAACGACACATGAAATAACATTAGAACCGATACCCTTTCTCCATTATTTGATCCCAATAAGGTGTATCTAAAATTTACACTATTATCTCATATCGAATCACTATCCACACATGATCACCCACTGAATACCATTAATATCCCACAACATAGCTCCAAGAAGTTAAGGAAATTAAGGAGTCCTAGACTCTACCATAAAACATAGGCACCTCCTAAAGTCATAACCACAAACAATTCTCAAGGGACTAAAAACATCCAATACCGAACTATACATATACTATAAAGGAACCAAATGAAATCACTATATAATTAAATAAATCATCTTGAACTCACCCCAGGTTCCACATGACCTAAATAACACAATATTTTTATCCCAGATATTTCCTAGAGTCCATAAATCGACATTCTCAACATGTCCTCCAAATCCAATCTTTCATAATCAAACACTAAGCTTACCTTCCTTAGGTAAGTCTTAGGCCACAATAATCTATATACCCTATGGGATAAACAAAAACCAGACCACTTGTTTCAAATTAAGAGAGAATCATTCAATCTACTCACAATGGAATGTCACTGCTACTATTATCAAATAATCCTATATCCGACCAGGAATAAACCCTAGTTACACCCTACTACAAAAATGATCTTAAAATAAAATGAGTCACATCTCATATAGGCTAACTCTACTAATTAAAAAATTTAACCGCGCCTCTCATCCATGTTAGAAGCATCAGTTATCAAACACTTCCTTTGTTTTTACATTCTCACACCTAAGGCATCCTCATACCAAAATATATACACAATAACACCCCACATGTGTTGGATCTCTATAGTATGAAGAATATACACATGATTTATATTTATTAAGGCACTAAAAATACCAAGATAACTACTCTATCAGGTTAAACTTGTCCATTAAAACTCATTTGGAAAAATAACTGGAAATATCCTTTTGGGATCTCAAGTAACTTCTAAATATCAGAAGATATGCACTAGAACTTACTGGGTAGAAACAAAAGGCCAAAATGAGCCAACAAACTCAATGCACTAGAACTTAGAATACAACCAAAACCAAGTTACTAATTTTAGACACAAACCTTTTTAATGAACAAAAATAATATTTCAAGAAGATAACATTGAAAATAATGACTACAAAAAAATATTTATGTGGTATGGATGTGAGTCTTAATCTATAGGGGGAACACTCTAATAATTTTATTCAATAATTAAAAGATGATTATAATTTGTAAATTACATCACTACAAGTGATTTTACTATACTAAACTAGTAGAATATATTGAGTGAAATTGGTCACCATCACCTTCTGATCAATTATACCCTCTTTAAGCATCCCCCTATTTGGTCAAACTATTTCACCACCTCAACTCTATCTTCTAGTACACATTTTATAATTCTCTAAACTCCATGAGTTGAATCTTATGTATCACTCCAAATACTCTTACGTACTCCATTTACTAATATCTTCAAAGGATAAAACACATCAAAAATACTCCCATGTATCCAAGAGTATTTTCATAAAATTACTTTGTATTTACACACTTCCTTCATTAGAATCATCAGGGGTAAATTCTAATTTCTACCTTCAGGATACCATCATTTGGTCTGTGTAACTTTTAGACTTAAATAACTTTTCACTATTCCTCCTCTATATTCATCTATCATCAAGATTTATACTACCAGATTCAATAATTCTTGTATATTTATAACATAGTCAGAAAATGGTTTCCACATCCAAGCCTAACAATCTCGCAACGAAAAATCATTTTCTAGGATTCACCACCAAGTCCTCTATTAGAATCTTTAAAAATAATTCTACTCCTCAAACTTTTTATCTTCTGTATGGTTCCACACCATCCCTCCAATTATTCCTTCCCTAATGAGGCACAAAACTATCTCAACATATCCAAAACTATAACCTTAATTAACATAGATTTTTGATTTAAAGCACCATATATCATCAATTAATCCAACACTTTATCCTAAAAAAATTCTAGACAAATTAATACTTAATGCACTTCATCCTATATTAAAACATTGGATTCCTAGAAAAGTTTATTGCACTTTATGAATCTTATAATAGAGTTACAAATTCTTATCTTGTTATGAGATCTCCCAATAGGTACTTTATCCAAATCGTCTCATTACCATCTTCCATTAAAGTAATGTAACCCGATTCAATTATAGGAAGTGAAAATACTAGTTAAATCTTCAAAATTTAACTCACATCCATCATTATAAAAGCTAACACATATCCCTTGATACTCTTTCAAGTATTTTCATCTCCTGTAAAGTACACATCTGTAAAACCCTATAATTATTAGTCTATTATAAATCAAAAAAATGTAATTTAAAAACTTTTATATACTAAATATTCAACTACAATTCTTCATAATATTCTCTTATGTGATTCTCCATAAACATGTTAACTACCCCCACTACATGCATAATGTTTGGTCTAGTACAAATCGTAACATACATCAAAATTATAACTTCCAATGCATAGGGAACCATATCCATGTACCCTAACTCATCTTCAATTATAGGTTCTATATCAATTTTAACCATGAAAGTTTCATACATGGTAGTGGTAATTGGTTTCACCTAATTTAACCCAAAGTGGTCCACTGCCTTCCAGATGTAGTCAAAATGAGTTAGGAATAAAGTTCTAGAACTTAAGTCTCTTATGATCCACATCACCAAAATTTATTTAGCCAAACTAATATGATTTATATAAAAACTTATAGATAATTTATATTTTATCTCATTGACCCTTTCCTTTATTGAATTTAAAATAATAATGTCATAAACATATAGAAATATAATGACGAATCTCCCAATAATGAACACATTTCGATAATAGAAAAGATTAGTATTACTCTTGATGAAACTTTTTTCATATATAAAGGCATTAAACATGTAGTTCCACTTTCTTAGTACTTTATACAATCTATAAAGGACCTGATTTATCACATACATAAGATTTATGTTTTATTGATCCATGAAAACTACTGGTTTCTCCATGTAAATTTCTTTATCTAAGTTCCCATGAAGAAAAGTAGTCTTTAAATCCAACTACTCTAGATGTAGTTCTTCTATTGAAAATATACTGATTTCTATTATAATTTTCATATATATAACTATTTATGAAATGGTCTTGGAAATATAAACACATTACGTTTATTAAAACCCCTTCATGAGATGTCATTCCCTATAATATTCTTTACTATCTAGTTCAAACTTCAACTAATAAACCCATTTATTCTGAAGTAATTTATTCCCAAAGGCCCTTACATTGGCTCCCATATTCTAGAAACATGTAAGGAATCAATATCATACATAATTATTAACTCACAATACTTTGAATATTTTAGATTCATATAATTTTCTAGAATCTTAGGTTCTCTATCATCCTTGAGTAGAAAATAGGGAAGTATACTTTAATATATTTTCACTTTGAAAAAATCACGATACATCTCGATAGTTGACCTTATAGACCCACTCCTTCTAAAACTACTACATTTAAAGATATATCATCTAGGGATCTATCCCAAGACTCCATATTTCCTAAGATCTTTGGTATTTCCTGCCTTGGAAACTCCATAAGAACTTAAAATCCTACTATAACATCCTCCAGATTGTCTAGTTTTTCCAGAATTGATATACTCCATTAATTCCTTATAACATTGATATCTTTTAGACATCTAGTCAGTTGAACCTAAACTTTAGATGATTCTTTTTTATCATCACAATTCTATACTTGGTTATGATCATTCCATAGGATCTCTTCATTGAACTCAAGATTTTAACTTCTAAAAACCTTTTGAGAGTTGTTATCCCAGATTCAAAAACCAAATTATTTATTTACATACCATAAAAAGTAACATGATTAGATATTTTATTGAAACTTGTCTCTCCCTTTACCATCAATATGGATGTATGTGAGTGAACCAATGAATTTGTTATGGGTGAGTTCAACCTTTATTTTGAATGAAAAAATTTCCAGTTTTTTATTTTCCTAATAGAGAAGAAATATTCATGTTCACCAACTAGGCTATAAAGTTCATTGTATCCACCAAAAAACATTGGAGGAATCCCATATTAATCCTCATGATTCTCAACTTCCCAAATAAAATTCGATTTATACTCTATATGACTCCATTATGTTCTATAATTCTTGTTATGGTCTTCTCAAATCACATTCCTTTAATCCAGTAATACCTATGAAACTACCTACTTCTATACTCCCAAACATTATTAGACCTTGAAAACTTAAGTTTTCACATGGTATATTTTTACACCATTACTCTCCATCCAATGAAGGTTTCTAATACCTCATACTTGTTCTTGAGAACAAACACACACACCTTATGTGTCCCATTATCGATGAATATAAAAAGTATAATGACCCTATGAGGGAATGAATTAGAGATTCTCCCCATACATCCATATAAACCAAATCTCTCTTTTGATTCATTAGAATCTTAACCACTATTTGGAATGAAAAATTATTCTTCTTCCCAAGGAGAAAATATTCACATGTTTTATATAGCATGATTCCAATATATAACATTCCCATTGTAGCTATGAATTTCAACCCTTTCCGACTCAAGTAACCCAGACATTGAAGCCAAAACGTTGTGTAAGATACTTTTTTGGCATGCATCATACCTTTTATAACCCCCGTTAGGTACATTATTCCATTTTTCACTCTTTTATCCACCACATTGGAACCACGTGTAAATTTCCAAACTTTATTAATGAATAAACTATAAAAACCTACATGGTATAACTATCCCACAAAGATCATATTTTTACTTAACACATGTATGTCTATAATGACTTGAAACGATATAAAAATTCTAATACTTGTCTTATGGATAAATCACCCATTCAAAAAATCTTGAGAATTTCATCATCTAAAATATAGAACTTGTCAAATAGTATGAAATTATAGTTCCTTCCACTCTATATTTCTAAAATATAGATAAAAAAATCTAAAATGTCTATAATACAAGAATTAAGTGATCTAGTGACATTATGATACCTATGAGGTCATTGGTATGTATTTATTTTAGTTTGTATTATTATTTTATTTACTTTTCGGATTTTTAGAAGTTAGGGTTTGTAAATGTGTTTTTTAGAAATAGACAAGGATTTATGTTTAGAACATAGTTAGTGATAATTGTGAACCTAAAATGTTTAATAGAGGGAGGATGAAAAAAAATCATTTTTCATGGTTAAGGAACTTTTTATCAAACCATGCGAGGTTCTAGGAAAATAGTTTGACCAGATTTTGTTCTATGGGATGACCTGTATGGTTGGAGCATGGTTAGTGAAAACTTTATTTCCAAACCATACAGAATCACTTGAAGATCCCAATGTCTTACTTATGGTCAGACACAATTTTCCTAACTGTATGACCAAACCATGACACCCACCCAATTCACATAAAATTTTGAAAGAACCTATTTTTCCTTGATGAATTTTAACTCATTATCCTCTCCTACTACCCTAAACCATTAAAACCAACCTTCCCAAACCATGGATACCCCATTCCATTGCATCCTTAGTGGTCTTCCTTTCTATTTTTGTGATTTATCTTGAGGTAACCTTTATTTTCCCATGATTTCCTCCTCTCCCAAGTTCTTTATTATTCCTTCATTTTGTTTAGAGATGGAAACCCTAGAGGGAAATGGGGGATGAATCTTAGGTTTGGGTTAGAGGTTTAATGGAATTTATTATTGTTATAGGGTTTTGAGGATCCCTTTATTATACTTATAGTGGTTTCTAACAATGGATAGGAGGTTTAATCCACTTCGATGTAGGTGTATCTACCTAATTTAAATTTTCCATGAAACAATATAGGTTCTTTATTTTCCTCAGGTTTAATTTTTTAAATATGATTATTATAGTTTTTTATGGATTTTATTTTATAATTTTTTGTTATTATTAACTTCTATTAAAATTAAAATAATTTTTATATGTATTTCCTTGAAAATCAATTTTATGTATTGGATGTATTTGAAGAAATTTTTTAAAGAAGAAAAGCTATTTCAAATGAATTTTCAAAGGTGTTTTTAAAATGGATTTATCTCGTAATTGGTATTTTATTTATTATTAGATCCTGGTAATGATATTATATATGTGTTTAATTACTGGAGGCACATGGGAGACCTTGGGTGAGTTGGTAACCTAGACAGATGAATCCTCTATTATAGATTGTGTGCTGACTAGGTTCAGTGTCCCAATTAGATTGAGAATGATAATAAGATACATTAGTGCCATAATGAGATAAATTAGATTCATGTAATAGATTCCTAGGTTTATTTATTCCACCTAGTTTTCCTAGGGATAGTCCAAGTTTCCTTGGATATATATTTTGAGCCAAGGTGTTGTACTATTTTTACTTATTTCCCATTGCATGATTTGGTGTGTGATATCACCCATGACATGTTTACATTATTTTAATTTATTTTTTCTTTTCTCATATAATTTTAAACTTGGATTATTCAAAGGAAACCAAAGGTTTTTTTAAATGAGATTTTTTAAATGAGTTGTATTTGAAACATTTTTTATGAAACTCGGATAAACAATTTTCATGGTAAAAGCCGCTAGGTAGATCCTTGGTTGTTTCTTATTGGGAATTGAATTAAATCATAAATATACCCATGGGGTATTTATAGAACTGGTTTATAGGATAAAGTTAAAGTTAATAGGAAAATTCTATTTGATGGATCTTCTTGTTTCTCATCATCTTTCTTCAATGCGGTAGTGGTGGTGAGCATAGGTCATGAGGAGTTGGGATCACGTCGGGCTTCATGGAGATCCTTGGCAATGTTTAGGTTTATTTGTAATCATCTCTCCAACATTGAGTGTTATTTGGTATTTTATTTGTACATGAATGTTTTTTATAGTTTATTTATACTCATGATATAATGTTTATGAGTTTTTTAGTCATTTATGCTACTATACTCTATTTTATTTTTTATATATGATTTTTTATTTGATAGAATGAATATCTAATTTATGGCAGGTTCATGCCAAATTTATAGGTGGAATATATGTGATGTTTATTTGGATTTATAGGGTGAAAAAATTCACAAATATTGTCTTTTGATACCCCAGTATTTGTGACTAGGTCATGGAAATTGTGAATGCACTTCAGGCCTTATGGTGAGCCGATCCATGTGAAGTGTTAGGTTGAACTAGCTAGGTTCATTACCAAATGGTAACAGAGTTTGGTTTTTATTGTAATTATAAAGGAATAATGAATATAGTACCATTAGAGATCAAGAAGTGGGTATGGGGGAGTGCTAGGTGAACTCTTCTTCATTTCTAACATCAAGTTAGCATGGGTGGTCGAGAGCTATGTCTTGAATTTGAGTCTAATTTTTAATTTTTTAGATGATATTTGATGTTTATTACACTTTATTATTGGTTTCAATATGAAAACATGTTTTATTTTGAGAAATTTTTAGTTTTCAGGTGAAACAGGGAAGGAAAACAGAGATTCATAGTGTAGGCACCTGGTTAGAAGAAATTGTGTGGTACCTTTGAAACTAGTCCTAAACACCTTATAATGACACTTTTACGGATGGTTCATGGTTTTTCTAACCATGTGACCAAATCATCCAACATGTAAAAAATCTTAAAATTTTAATATTTTTACCTCTTTGGTATTTTAATTACTTGGATTTATATTATTACTTGTTTAAGAGCAATTTGATGGTTTTTTGTGATTTAATTAATGATTTTAAAATTAAAGTGTGATATTAATTGAATTTTATGTCTTCTGTGTTTATAAATTATACCTTCCAGAAAGATCCTTGGGAGCTTAAGAGAGGATGATAAAGAGAATTCCCCACAAGTGAACCCTCCCATAGACCATACTATTATAGTATTGGTCATTTGGATCATTAAATATTTGGGCCAAGATATTGGAAGAGATTAATATAAGATTATGGAATACATTTAATAGTTCACAAAGAAGAATCCATAGGCCTTACATGGTGATAAAGGGCCTCAAGATCTTAAGGAATGTATTTAAAAAATTTACCATATCTTATATATTCTAAAACCCTAGATATTTCTAAAGTTTACTTTTCCAAAAATATTTTAGAAGGACTCAATCAAAAGTATTTGGATTCCATAGTGCAAGATAAGTTACATAAGGATCTCACCTAGACCATGTTCAAGAATAAGTTCAATCAATATTTTTATACAGAAACATTTAGGGTGGTTAATTACCACAAGTTCACGACCATAAATCAAAGAATACATTCAGTAATAGATTATTCCACTCACTTAGATGAGTTGGTTAATATTTTTATCGATATCATTATTAATAATTATCTTAAGGATTAATTCATTATATGGGATTAAATACTAATATCATATCAAGAATCATTATCTTATGTTTTCAAACCTATGCTAAGGTGGTTGAAAAAGTTGTGATGAAGGAAACTGAAATAGATTGTATGGTGGGTCTTAGTGGTGACCCTTTAGTAGTAGGTCATGGTTAGAGTTATTCATCTATCTGGAAGAGGAAGAAAAAATAATTCCATGAACATGAAGGAAAGATAACCCAATATTCATTAGATTTAGTGCTAATATAATATTTTAGGTGCAAGTAGGTGACCTTTTCATGTGTGGGATGTCAAGAAAAACCATTCCAAATTGCTAAGAGGCACCTAAAATGTGACACCAATGTGGGAATCCATGCCATATTCAATGATTTTTAAGAGTACCTAATCATGGAAGAAAATTAAAATCTTCTATATCATGGAGATATTAGGTTTAATTAGATGTGTCCAAGGGTGTGGGAACCCATTCTTATACAAAGGTTTATTCTCATCCAACTAAGAAAATGTAAAGTGGGGTTTAGGATGGGATAATGTTTTAAAATATGCATGTCCCCAAGGAATCTGATTCTAGCCCAGTTACCATAAGAGTTAGGTCTTTATTACTTATTCTATGGACTTATAATTGGTTGATATAGTTGCATCCAATTATTTTATATCATTAAATCTAATTTATGATTTGTGAATGTGATTGGAATTGATTCCATTTATGATAGATATTTACACTCCATTGGGAATGAAGAAGGATCCAAAATTTAAGTGTATAGAGTGATAGGTTGTTATTAATACCTTAAAGATATTATGGGAATTCACAGTCCTCTAATTTTATGTTTTTGATAACATGATTATAATATACTAGATGATAATTTTCAAGGACCATATTAATTGTTATTATCATCAAGTTTAATTCATCTCTCATGATGGGAACACTCATATCTTTCAGGGTGAGTGAGATATTAGGTTGAGGAGAGAATAACATGTTTTTCTAGATATCTGGTGGATCTTATGCCAACTATCTTGTTTTATCTTTGATGTTATTTATTAGAGTTCACTAGGTCAACTTACAGTAATGGTAGACCAATATCCCATGGTTTTTTCAAATTATTTTTGTGGTTTACATCCTCACTAGGATATAGATTTATCAATTGATATACTTTTTGAGATGAGGCCAATCTCTTTATCATCACATAAAATGACCCTGAATAAGCTTAAGGAGTTGAAATTCCAATTTTAATATCTCAAAGGAAATATATTTATTCAACCGAGCATGTCACCTCAGGTGACACCAGTTCTCTTTGCGAAGAAGACAAATAAATCCTCCAAATTTGTGTAGATTAGTGAAATATTAATGAATTTACCGTCAATAATAAATAATAATTGCCACAGATTGATAATATATTTTATTATCTTAGGTTATACTAGTGTTTTTAAATATTTATATAAGATTGAGATATCATCAGTTGATGATTTAGGAAGTAGATGTTCCTAAGACTACTTTTAGGAGAAGGTGTTGGCCCTATGAGTATCTGGTTATGAATTTCAGCCTAACCCATGCTCCTTAAGTTTTAATGGGCCAGATTAATCATATTTTTATCACTATATTTACTCCATAGTAGTTTTCATAAATTATATATTGATATACACTATGTAAATGTAAGAGCATGAAGATCATCTAACCATTGTTTTAGATACCCTGAGATAGAACCTCATATATGATAAGTTACATAAGCATCAATTATAGATTTAGGATGTGTGATTATTGAGCTATATAATATATTATAATGTCATTTTAGTGTACCCTAATAATATTCAAGAAGTGATATCTTGGAAATTAACCAAGCGCGTGTTTGAGATCAGGAGCTTTCAAAGTTTAATGAGATATTACCAGTGTTTAATTTAAAGACTTTTCATGTTGGATTTTACCTTGAATGCTATGACACAAAAGGGGGTGATGTTCGAATAGGATGAGAAGTTTTATAGGTCTTTTTATTAGTTTAATGTGAGTCTAAATTTATTTCCATTTCTAATTATTCCTAATCTAGGAAAGGTTTATGCTATGTTTTGTGATGCTTTGGGATTGGGATTGGGGTGTGTGTGGAATCCGTTAGACCTTTTGATGGCATATGATAATTTTTAGTTATGAATATATGAGAATAATTACCCACGCAGATCATGGAGTTATTGACTGTGACACATTCCCTAAAGAAAAGGTGCCACTAAATTTTTAGGGAGTGATTTATAGTGTATTCATACTCTAAAAGTCTGATGTGTATTTTCAAAAAGTGATACTTAAATATTTGGTAGAGATACTAGGTATAGTATCTCTAGAATTTTAAATTTAATCTAACATACACCCATGTAAAGGATAATGTAGTGATTTATTCTTTGAGTAGGAAATTACCCTCTTGGGAAGTGAAAGAATCATAGGATTAATGAAACTTAATGGGTTTATTTGCTGAGATGCATATGAATGTAAAAAAGAAGATAAATAGGTGTTATTAACGTGTGTTCAAGTCATAACCTTTTTATATGTTTTATTATGGCATAGAATGTTAGTGGATCTTGGATACCAACATCTTAGAGGAATTTTAAGTTTTGGGGAGATCTTGATTGATTAGTCTCAGTTTCCTAAGGGTCCCATTCTCTTTTAAAAGAGGATAGTCATTCCAATAGATTTAGTGTTGGATATGATAAAAAGTTGTAATTGGTTTGGTTTGACATTATCTATGGGGATATCAAAATGTTCTATGATTTTAGACACTAGTATTGGTGTACTTGAATGAGGTTGTTATTTTCAAATTCTATATATGGATGTATCTTCTATCAGATGATCAAGTCTAATCAATAGATACCTTTCAGTCTTTTATAGACCCTTCCTATCCTGATGTGTATGTAGGGTGATATTTATATAGATTTTGTGATTGGATTACCTCCAAAATTGAGTGGATAGTATTCTATTTTGGTAGTTATTGATTGGTTTCAAAATTAGTCCATTTTATTTCTATTAAAGAGTTCATGAAAGCGGAGGATCTTAGACACTTTTATATTTTAGAGACTGTGAAGCTCTATAGAGTGACTTCTACCCTTGTTTCTAAATGATACACATGGTTCAAATATCAATTATGGAAATTTCTCTAGGAATCAATGGGATATTAACTAAAATTTACCATGAAATATATTCAATAGAAGGATGGTCTGACCAAGTGGGCCAATTAGATTCATGAGAATATTCTTCAAGTGTGCATGATTGATTTTGGTGTTTCTTGGGAGAAACATATTTTGTTGGATGAATTTTATTATTTCAAAAGTTATCAATCATTGATTAAGATATATCCCTTAGATGATATATATAGGAGATAAATTTGATCTCCAATCTATTGAATGGAGTTGTGTGAGTGCTCCTTGTTGATTAGATAGTTTATACCATGGACTCTCAGAATAATGTGTTTTGTGGTAAATAAATTCATTTAGTATATGTTCTATGGTGGAGTGGCCTATATATCCACCATATGTGGAAGTATTAGGCATTGATAAAGTAGGAATGACCTCAAATTTTCTCAAATATAGAAAATTTATAAAATTATATGAGAGAAAATTGGCATGGTGGGGATAATTGTGACATCCATCAGGTCATTGGTATGCATTTATTTTATTTATTATTCATATGTTATTTTATTTTGGGATTTTAAGGATTAAGTGGATGAACATTTGATTTTTTAGGGAAATAGACCAGGGCGCATGATCAACACATAATTAGTTCTAACCATGAATTTAGACCATTTGACAAAGGGAGGATGGGATAAAGTCATTTTTCATGGTTAAAGAACAGTTTTTAAAAATGTGTGAGGTTCCAAGAAAACTATGTGACCTAATTTTGTTTTAGGGGATGAACTTCATAGTTTCCCCATGATTAGTGAAATATGTGTGGTCAAACCATGCAACAAAACTTAATGATTCTAGTGGCTTCTACATGGTTAGTGTATAGTTTTCCTAACCAGGTGCCCAAACCATGAGACCCACCCGATTCACTATTTTTTTTGAAATAAACTATTTTACCTTGATATATTTCAACCCAATTTCTCTCCCCCCAATAATTTGACCTGGCCTTCCCCATCCATGGATATCCCATTCCCTTACATCCTTGGGGGTCTCCCTTGCACTTTTGGTAATTTCTCTTGAGGTAACTTCTATTTTCCCATGATTTTATTATCCTCTACTCATATTTTCCCCATCACTTCAATATATTTGGATATAGAAACCATAGAGGTCAATGGGGGATAAAAATAGGTTTGGGGAGGAGGTTTAATATAATTTTTAGTTGTTATAAGATTATAGAGATCAATTTATTATACTTATAGTGGTTTCCCACAAAGGTGATGATGTTTAATCCACTTTGAGGTAGGTGAATGAAATTAATGGAAATGCTTTCATGAAAAACTATAGTTTCTTGATTTTTCTTTAGTTTAATTTGTTTAAATATGATTTCTATTGTTTTAAGGATTATTTTCTTATTATTTATTGTGATATTATCTTGTATTGGATTTAAAATCATTTTCATATATATTTCTTTTAAGATCAATTGTATGTGTTGGAAGTGTCTGATTAAATGTTTTAAAGAATAAAATTTCTTTTCAACGAATTTTTGAAGTTGGTTTCAAAGGGGATTTATCTTAGACTTTATATTATATTAATTATGAGCACATGGTAATGGTAATACATATGTGTTTGATTATTGAAGGTAGATAGGAGACCTTGGGTGATTTGGTAACATGGAAAGACGAGACCTCTAGTGTAGGTTATTCATTGGCTATGTTTAGTGGTCTGGTTAGACTAAGTCTACTAATAGAATAGAATGGTTAGCTAATTTTATAGATGATATCCTAGGGACGGATAACTATGTTCATTTATATTGGATAGTGTTCCTATGGATAATCCTAGTTTCCTTAGATCCATTGGTTGATCCCGTGGTGTTATAATGTGTTTAATTTTTTCCCATTTCATGATTTATATTTTATTTTTTCATATAATTTTATAACCTAGATTAGTCGAAGGAAACCAAATGGGTTTTAAACTGAAATTTTCTAAATGAAATATATTTCAAATATTATTTTTCAAATTTGGACTAATGGATTTTATAGTAAAATACACTAGGTAGATTCATGGTGGTAATATACTAGGAATTTACTCACAACCTACATATACTCATGTGTTATTTAAAAAATTGGTTTTGTAGGATACTTGTAAAGGTAAGAGGGCGATGAAGTTCTCTAGGTCTTCCTGATTCTCATTTTCATTTTTCAATGTAGTAGTGATGGTGACCATGGGTTGTTAGTATTTGGGCTCTTATGGAGCATCCTGGGGATCATCAGTTTGTGTTACTCTCTACTATCCTCTTTAACTTGACCATGTTTTGGTGTTTTGTTAGTACATGGATGTTTTTATAGTTTTTTACGATGATATTATAATGATTATGAGTTTTTTATTCATTTATGCAGCTATACTCTATTTGATTTATTTTATATATAGAAACTTTTTATTTTATGTAATGGATTCAAAATTTATGGATGGGTTATGTTATATTTATGGGTGGAATAAATGTGATTTTATTTGGATTTGAAGGGTGAAATAATTCCCAAATTCCATCTTTTGATACCTTGGTTATTTTTACCAACCCGTGGAGATCGATAACATGCTTCAGGACTTATGGAGAGATGGTCTTGGTGATATTTCAAGTTGAAATATTTAGATTGGTTATAAGAAATAAGTAATATACCTATGAATATTGACTTCCAAAATCATATCTTCAAGAGTTCACCCTTCACCCACTACAATCGTTCTTCTGATGGAGTTTCTTCCCATAATGGCTATACAAGGGACCACCTTCTTTCGAGCTACTATCACTCAGGATTCATATTAATTTACACATATTATGAATCTTACTGGATACAAATCATATCCTACTTTATTCACTATAATCATTTCTATAAGATTCCTAGATCTCATTTTGAATAAGTTCCTCATTCAAAATGACATCCCTAATTTATAAAAACACCAAGTCAATAATTCATATTGAGTTACTCACAACGGTCACCATCACATCCCTTGATTATAGGAGTGATGAAAGTAAAAAAAACACACATTATAGATCTCTAAAGTTCACCATCACTGACTCTAACTAACTTAAAATCACATCGAATTCATTGATTTGATCTACCATCATTTTTCCTTTTGACATCCTCTTGTCTAATAACCTCTACAAAAGGAACACCTTATTCATCACTGTTGGATTCTCATAAATTTCAGTGAGAGTCTTCATAAGTTAAAAAGTATTCTTCACCTTTCACATGTTATAATATATGTTCTAGGATAATGACATCTAGATCAACCCTATTGATTTATCATCTTTACTTTCCCATTATTCCTTATTTATTACTTCTATATTGGTACCTACCAATGGTATATCAAGATCTTTTTGTAGTAAACTATCCTCCACCATCACCCTAAAAAATTTAAAATCCATTCCATAAAACATATATAGCTTTACCGTACCTTCATCAAAGGAAATAACTTCTAAATATAGTGAAATCGCACTAAATTTTGAAACACTTAAGAGGGATCAAGAAATGCTTCCCAGGTGGTCAATGGAGTCTCACAAGGGGAAGTAAAGCTCTCGGGAAGCGGTCTGGGTAAGTCTACCAGGCCTTCCTCTTCCTTTCCAGAATGGCGCTTTCCTGAAGGCCATAGGGGATGCTTTGGGGGGCTTTCTTTTCTCGGATGAGCGTACTCGACGCGGCCAGGAGACCTTGGTGGCACAGATCTGCATGGATCTGGACCTCGCCTTACCGGTTCTGGAGAAGATAACTCTTCAAGTGCTGGAGTCAGCGGTCTGGGACTAGGAAGTAGTGTACCCGGTGTTCCCCCAGTACTGTGCGTCTTGTCTATTGCAAGGACACTCTCTTCAGAACTACTGGAAATGATACCCCGGAGGACGCCAATGTGATGCAGTCGGCTCCAGGTCCCTCAATGTACCATCTCCATCTCGTAGAGGTGTGCTCGCTCCCTCGAGCTCATTTAAGAACAATGGTCTCTCTAGCAGCTCCTCGGTAGAACACCCTTGCATGTCGCCAGGATCTCTGGATGAGGGCTATTCAGGTCCCACAAGCTGGGCCGTAGCCCCGCTCTATCCACCAAGCTCCCCTCAGGGCCCCTTGAAATATCATGATGAGCAGTGTTATACGGGGAAGCTGCAGACAGGAGGCTTCATGGATTTACACCTGAGAGTGCCCAAGGGAATCATCCTTGCTTGGCGGCTACCGCATTCTATCATGGCCTCCAGTGTAAGAGCTTTCTTTCACGTCAAGAAGTCCGGAGTTTGAGGTTATTTCCCTATCATGGTGGAGTGGCAGAGAGGACCTAGGATGTTGTACCCATCCACTCCATGTGCGCGAGAAATCTCCACCGAAGTACATCCATCCCCAGGGGCATGCCCTATTCCTAGAAGCGAAGGTCATGGGGCTAAGAACCCACCCGAGGAGAAGGGCCCTGTGGGGGAGGTGTCCCCGGACCAGGGGGATCTTAAGGCAGTGAGTGGGTTTATTCCAACGGACTACCCCTCTCCAACCTTTCCTATCCCAGTTATTCCGGGCTCAAGCCTAGGAGTCTGCACCCGGCAGATGAAGAAGAAACTTCAGGGAAGGGAGAGCCCCTCATTACCAACTGAATCGACCAAAGTACCTAGGGCCAAAGCCAAGACAGTTCTGTTTTAATGATTCCCATTATGATCTGGAATGCCCACGGTATCAGGGCTAGGGTGAAGACCGATTTTATTTCTTTGGAAGCCAGGAATCACAAAATCAAGATGGTGGTGATTATCAAGAATAAGCAGAATATTTCCAAGATCCAAGACTTTACCCGCAAGTTAAGAATGTATGCGTCCATGCATGCGGCCCCGACTAACAACCACATATGGCTGTTCTAGAAGAGGGATATTTCAGTTGAGATGTTGCAAGCCGGGGAACAACACATCATGACGAAGGTGTCGAGTGATGGAGAAGAGTTGTATATTTCCTTTATCTACGGTAGCTGCGAGGCTCAGAGGAGGGAGGTGTTGTGGGCGGAGCTCAACGGTTTCGATCCAGGCGCCCAACCCTGGGTGGTGGGAGGGGAATTCAACATCATCATGCAACTAGACGAGAGGAAGGGGCGGGGCAAATTCGCAAGGTGGGAAAGTACATCCTTTGTGCAGTTTATGGTAGGGAAAGGGTTATCGGACCTGGGGTATTCCGATGGTCCTTTAACATGGTGCAACAACAGAAGGTGTGGAAGCCGTTGTTGGAGTAGGTTGGACCGATGCATTGCCAACATTCACGCCCTTTCCAAATATCAGAATGGGAAGGTCAATCATCTGGCTTGCAACATTTCTAATCATTTGCCGCTCCTGTTATCTCTTTGTAGGACAGAAGTTGTGAAGGAGAATTTCAAGTTCACCAGCCAGTGGGTGAATGATTCGAACTATCATCGTGTGGTTAGGAGGATCTGGAATGAGCCTCCTAGGGGACATTCATGGGTGGTTATCCACTCAAAATTGAGGCATTTAAAGTAGGAACTTAGGGTGTGGTCTAGGTCCCGTCCCCCACTGGACCAGGAGCTGGAGGATATGCAACAGGACATCCAAAGACTAGAGGTTAGGCTTGAGGATAGTTGGGATAACAGGCTTTTTGCTGAACTTGCAAAGTTAAAGATCTCTATGGAGGAGTTGGTGCTCACTCAGGAGAGACAGGAGAGGGACCGGTCTAGGGTCAAATAGTTAAATGAAGAGGATAATAACACTTCATACTTTCACACATGTATTAGGGAGAGGAGGCGTGTTGTGAAACCCAATCTTGCAATGGAGGATAGATCTTTCTCAGATGATGTGTAGGTGGTTGGTGGAAGGGCATGCGAGTTCTTTAAAGACCTCCTTGTGGGCACAAGTGCGAACATGCATGGAGGATACCCATCTGGGACGGCCGACCTTTGGGAGGTCATATCGAATATCATCTCTGCACGAGAGAATGCCTTGTTGGAAATCCTCCCAGATGATGGGGAGGTGCATGCGGCTGTGTGGATCCTAAACCCCGACAGTGCAGCAGGGCCCGATGGATTCCCAGGATTCTTCTACAGAGGCTCCTGGGAGGAGGTGAAAGGTGATCTTATTGCTTCCATCCAGGATTTCTTCCGAGGGGGTGGCATTCCTCGTATTGCTTCTGCGACTACTCTGGTTCTACTGCCAAAGAAAAAAGATCCTTCCTCCCTATCCCACTACCGACCCGTAAGCATGTGTTGTTTCCCCTATAAGGTCTTGGCGAGCATAATCAATAGGAGGATGTCCAGCTTCCTTCCTCGGTGGATTGCTCTGGAGCAACATGGCTTTGTCAAAGACCGATCGATACAGGGGGTCGTGGAAATTTCACAGGAGATGTTGAGAGACTTGAACACCCCATCCCGTGGTTCTAACATGGCAATAAAGCTGGACATGAATAAAGAATACGACATGATGGAATGGAGTTTCATGAACAGAGTCCTTGTGAAGATGGGAGTCTCTCTATGGGCCTGTGACATTATTTTCAGGTGTGTGAGTTCGCCGTGGATGTCTGTGTCTTTTATGGGGAGAACTTATGGATTTTTCAAAACTGTCTATGGCCTTTGCCAAGGCGACCTGCTCTCTCTGAGTCTATTCATAATCATGCAAGACACACTGAGTAGGATGATCAACAAGGGAGTTCGCGAAGGGGCCTTTCTGCCTTACCGGAGGAAGTTCTGCCTCACCCCTGTTTCACATTTGATGTTTGCTGACGATGCGATTGTTTTCAGGAATGGTGGGTGTAAGTCCCTTAGAGAGACGAACAGGATCCTCACGGAATACTACCTCTGGAGTGGACAAATCATCAACAGAGAGAAGAGTATCTTTTATGTCCCTTCATCATGCAACCTGAGCAGGGCGGCCAGGATGGGAAACATGCTGGGAATGGGGAGAGGAACATTTCCCATGGATTACCTCGGTACCCCTATCTCGGTAGGACGGTTGAGGATCAGGGACTTCGATAGGGTGGTGAACAGGATTTCAGAATGCATTTTGAACTGGAAGAACCACTTTCTGTCCTTTGGAGGTAGGATCACTTTGGTGAATAGTGTGCTATCTGCAATCCCGGTGCACGCTCTGGCCTCATCGTGCATGCCGAAGGGGGTTATCAGGTCCATTGATAGGATGCTTGCGTGCTTCATTTGGGATGCTACAGGAGAGTGGAATAGGCAGCGGGTGTCATGGGACAAGATGGCCCGACCCATTAGTGAAGGGGAATCAATGTAAGGAGTATGGAGAATACGATCCACTTCATGTATGCGAAGCTTTCATGGGAGGACATTGAGGATCAATCCTTGTGGGGGATGCAGATGTCGCAGAGATACAAGGCCGATACAGTTTATGGCACTGCAAGGGGGTCGGCATTATGGTCCTTGGTGTTTAACATTATACCGACTCTTTTACCATATTCGCAATGGATTATCGGGGAATGGAGCATCCTTTTCTGGCAACACAACTGGGCGGGCGAAGTGCTGGGATACCCAGGATGTCCGGCCCTGACTATCTCCTTCAGGGAGGCAAGTATGTATCCCATGTTCTTTCAATCGGTACTTGATGCCCCCCAGTAAGAGGTTTTTGACTCCGTGGTTTTGAATACAGAGCACGATAGATGTGTGTATACTCCTTCTACCTCAGGGAGGTTCAACTCAAAATATTTCCAAAGCAGAAGTGCACCACAGGGGAAACTTGATAGGTGTCATAGTATGGAATGGTGTAAAAAGATCCCGGCTAAACTCAACTTTCTCACTTGGAGGATCCAGAATAAATCCATCCCCTATGATGATCACATTAAACATATTGGTATCAGTCTCGCATCCTGTTTCCAGTGCTGCGGGGAGAAAAATTAAGAGAGCATGAATCATATATTCTTTGAGGGAGAATGGGCTTGGCACGTTTGGAGGTTCTTCGGCTCTCATACAGGCTTTCTTCCTCAAGAGGGAAATGTTGTGATGGTTATGGAGCATTGGTTACAGGAGGACAGCGGGACAAAGGAGGAGCTGAAGGTGCGAGCCGTCATCTTCAATGCAGTCTGCTGGTGTCTTTGGAAAGCTAGGAACTGGGCTAAATATGAGGGGAGAAGCTTCACTGGTCGATCCGTGGTGGCGATTACCTATTTCATTCTGATTGACTTGCTTGGCACCTTGGGCCTTGGGAGGGGAGAGGTCTCTCTGGGGGTGTTGCAGGATACCCCCAGAAGGGTCACTCAGAGCAGTGAGGAGCAGGGAAGATGGGTTCAGTGGTCTCCCCCACAAGTCAATCTTAAACTCAATTTTGATGGATCCTGTGTATTGGGTGACATTAGAGGAGGAGGTATCATTCGGGACTCCAAAGGGAGCTTGGTACTGCCCTTCACAGTGCACTATGGCAGCAGATCCTCGCTTCGGGCAGAAGCAATGGCAGTCCTGACCGGCCTTTCCTTAGGCAACCACATGGACATTACCGTTGATCACATTGAAACAGACTCAATGTCTATCCATGATGCTCTTCATGATAAATGCACCATCCCCTGGTCTATTACCTACACGATTAGACAATGCAAGGCGCTCATAAAGTATAACGTCAGAATATCGCACACGTGGCGCGATGGGAACAAAGTGGCGGATCATATAGCCTTAACAGCGGTACCTGGCTCTCAGATGTCGTGTTTTACTAATGTGTCCCAACTTACACTGGAGGGGGTGAATCTTATCTGGGGTGATGCCCTTGGGAAACATTACTTTAGGCCCCCATAAAATGGGTTGCCCTTTCTTTGTCTGGCCCTCTGGGGCCTCCCATTTTCTATGAATAAAAATTTTAACGTTGGATGGATACTAGTGAATTGAGCTTAATAACATTTTTAATAGGGTCTGTTCATATGAATCTTCATAATAAATAATTTTATACCACTTTTTGGGATCTTGGGAAACTTTTGAATCCAAAAATTTATCCAAAAAAATTACTGGGTAGAAACAAAGTACCAAAATGATCCCATGAACTCAATACAACAGAACATAGAAGACAACTGTACCTATGTCACTACACTAAAATGAACACCTTCTAAATAAACACATAAAATGTTTTCAAAATACAAATATTGATATAATAAATTAAAAATAACAACATAATTTGTATATGGTTTGAATATGATTTCTAATAAATAGGGGGGGACATTGAAATAATTTTATTCAAGAATAAAAAGGTGATTGTAAAATGTTAAGTGCATCACTATAGTGTCTGCTTCTAGAAACTCCATGAGTTGAGTCTTATCTATCACTCTGAAGACTCATTAATAATCATGATCTAATATCCACTAAATCTAAAACCCATCAAAATTAATCTCATGTATCAAAGAGTTACTTTCATATAATTCCTCATCCTTTCCACCCTTCATCTATCAGAATTATATTGGGTAAGTTTTGATTTTAAACTTTTGGACACCATCATCTAGTCTTAATAACTTTTGGAATTATGAAATTTATCACTTAGCTCTTCTATATTCATCCAGTATCATAAATTAGGATACTAGATTCAATATTTTTGGTATATGTACAACTTATCTAGAAAATTATTTTCATAGAAAATCCTAATAGCTCTCTACTACCCAATTATAACACTAAACTCACTGATACCTTGAGTTGTATCCCAACATCCCTTAGATCTCTCACCTAGTATATAAGTTATAACTCACTTAGGTCACTACTCATATAGAAAATTCTACACTCCTTAAATATCACAAGGAAACTCATTAGTAATTACAACCATTCTAGGGTTCTCATATAGATTATTAATCTAATACTGTACCAACTCTATGGTACTAATACTAATGAGACATCCATTTACCAGAAACCAACCTCGAAGATCAAGGTCACATCCACACACCTATAAATAGCATTTCCATATAATGATACACATATGAAAAATCATAACCATCTTGTTTAGTTATTTAGAATGAAAACTATTTTTTAGTTTGGAAAAAAATATTTTACTCTTAATTCTTTAAATAACCAAAAACTAATATTTTTTGAAGAACTAGTGTCACATTCACACAAAAGCATGAACATTTCATGTGAACTTATCTTTCTGATTTGATGCATAAAAACACACTTATTTCCACCATGGGATAATAGAAAATCCCATAAATAAATAAATAAAAAACATCATACCTAAAAATAATCAACCCAACTATAAAATTGAAAGGAACAAATATCATTCTTGACTCCTTAAGAACATGGAATCTATCTTATGTAGGTGATGTATAGGCATAAGACATAGTTTACATCCCATGTTCTGACCAATCTATCTCCTATCCACCGCATCCCAAATAATAAGACATATGAAACAAGTCTTTGATATCACGTTTTAATGTACCAGCATGAATCAATCAATAGAAATTAGACTGAAGTTCTATGTGAACTCAGGTGATTTTCCCCATACTCTAGAGGATACCAAGTAACAACAATGGTATATTGTGGTACCATTGGGAGGATATACACTCATATCATATTAGAAAAAAATAATGAAAATAAATTATAGCGAGTCATCCTAATAACCAATAGAATAAAAAATAAAAAAAGGCAACCAAGAAACAATAAAAAATTAAATAATATAATACATGCTATAATATAATAAACTAGCTAAGAGTTAAAAGAATCAATTAGATACAAACAGGATCTCCTTTGATCAGATCACAAATAACTTAGACCAAAATAATAAAAACCAAGTATAACCACCACCTAGAATAGAGTCCTGAACTGTACCAATCACTTGACTCTTCCCAAGCTACCCACCTCAACTGTCCAACATTAGGTCATTACTATACTTATTCTTGCAACCAATATGTATACTTAGGTAATAAAGTGATAAGGAAATCCAATAAAGGTTTGAGTAAAACTCAGTGAAAAAACATCTATGATATCCCTAACATAACCTACATTCATATTTTATGAACAATATTATATGATTAAAAAAATAAATAAAAAATTATAAATATAAAACCTGTCACAAAGATGAATTATTCTCAGGCCATTTGTGAGTGACCATATATGATTTTCCCAGTGCTAGGGTGTCTCTAAACATATCCAAAAATACGAATTAGGCATGAATTACCAAGATATATTACATTGAATTTCATCACTGAAAATAAGTAACCAACATCATGGGAGGCATCTCATTTAACCCATGTCATAAGGTCTAACTTGCCACATCATAACCATCTCAAGAGACATTACATCCAACTCTCATCATGAATTCCAATCTACCACATCACAACCATCTCAATAGGTATCATATCCATCCCACATAACAATACCTTGGGATCAAACAAATCCAACCCACCATGTCACAAAAACCTTATGAGAAATCACATCTAACCTATATCATAGTCACTTAATAGGATTCATGTCTAACCCAACACATCACAACATCTTGGGAGGTATCATGTCCAACCCACCACATCACAACATATCAATAGGCATCATGTCTAACCTACGACATCACAACCACCTCAGGAGGTATTATGACTAACATGTATAACAATACCTTAGGAGGAATCACTTCTAACCCGAAACATCACAAACACCACAAGATAAATCTTGTATAGCATGCATCACAATATCTCCAAATTGGCCATGACTTTTAAAAAAATGACGAAAAATGTAACTAAATTCTAGTTTTTTTGTTGTGTATGTACCCTATGACATTTATTTGAAATTCAAGGGATGATGATAATAGTATAACATAGTTGTAGCCTGAAATTAAATAAAAGTGAGAACATGATGTATTATTGAGATTCTGACCTAAGAAATGTATATCAGGTTTGGATGAGTTTCCAATCTATTTGACCCTCAGGATATAGGTAACTATTGAAAAGTTTTTTCACTTATATTTTTAATTAAAGAAATGATATATATTATATATATGATTAATATTTGTATTATAAATGGGTATTGATTATTATATGGGTTGGAAATTCATTCCAACCATTCCCATGAGATGTAATAGTATATAATTAGATGAGATATATGTAATGGGTTTAGAGATCATGAAAAACACGGAGATGCTTGTTAATATGGAGTGAATTATCCATGGATTGAGTGGAAAGATAAATATACGTAGATTTTGATATTGATTGGATGGTCATGCCAACCATGGATGTGTAAGTTGACATGGTATGGATATTATGATATTTTTTGGGAAATCATTCCAACCATGGATGTGCTAAAGGGACAAATTAGGTTTCATTATAACTAGTTCTTGATGTGTGATTTGGGTTGGGAATTAATTCCTACCATGGATGGATGAGACTTGCATGAGTATGTAGTGTGGGTTAGATGTGATTCCTAAAATGGTTGTTATGATGTAGTAAGTTAGACATGATTATTGATTTTTAGCAACATTTAAGAACATACCTAATTTAGCCATGTTTTTTTGAAAAAACAAAGATAATTTTGTGATGTTTTTGAAAAACATCATTAATTTAGTGATGCTTATTTATCCACATTTAAAAACACAACTAATTTTAAATTTAACTAAATTTTAAGATAACATGGTTAATTTAGTGACTTTTTGTTAACCATGTTTAAAAATGTCCCTAAATTTGAAAATAGTCACGTTTTCTAGAAAATGTGGATAATTTAGTGATGTTTTTATGAAAACATGGCTAATTTTAAATTTACCAACATTTTTAAGAAAATAAGGCTATTTTAGTGACAATTTTTACCACTCTTTTAAAACATGGATAATTATATTAATTTATATATATATATAATTATATAATTATAATTATATATATGTATATATATAAATTTATATTTTTATAAAAGTATAGTAACATATATTTAAATATCATAATATATATATATTATGATATTTAAATAGACCCATAGGGTGCATCTTAGTGGTTGTTTCCCTTTGGGTCTCAACAAAATCTCTAGTTCAAGTCTTGCCGAGTTCATACCTACATTTGTGTGTTGCATACTTTTATTTGTAATGTATCCCATTTGTCTGCATCAATGTAGATATATATATTTAGATTAATACACACACACACAAACACACACATATATAAAATTATATAAGATATATATATATATACATATATTTATATATAAAAAACACAAATACATTTTAAATTTAGCCACATTTTTAAGAAAATGTGGCTATTCTAGTGACATTTTTACCAGTGTTTTAAAATGTGGCTAATTATATATATATAATTATAATTCTATTAATTTACATATATTTAAAAATAAATGTTATAATTATAATTATATATATGTATATATATAAATTTATATTTATATAAAAATACATCAACATATATTTAAATATCATAATATATATAAGACATATTTATAAACATACTTACACAAAAAAACATACATACATAGACACATACATACATACATACATACATACATACATACATACATACATACATACATACATACATACATACATACATACATACATACATACATACATACATACATACATACATACATACATACATACATACATACATACATACATACATACATACATACATACATACATACATACATACATACATACATACATAAATACATACATATATACTTGTGTGTTTTTAAACACACACACTCACTCACATTTATAAACACAAACACAAAAATACACAAAGATTTGTATATATATACAATATAAATACACACACACATATATACATATAAACACACAAAAACACATGTATATTAACATATTCATTATTTATTAACATGACTTAAATCCCACCACATATTAGAAAACCAATGTGGTCTAGGTATCACCAAATCCTAATGGGTCATTCAGTTTCATAATAACATCTACAAGTAATAAATAATATGTATATATATATATACTATTTTTAAATACTAATATATATTAATATATGTATAAATAGAGGATAATACATTTTTATATTCAAAAATAACTTAGGTCAGTTTTTTTGGTAGTGGAATGTAAGATGACCACCCCTACCTTTGAATCCCACAAGGTACACTATCTCGGAAAAGTAAAGAAAGCAGGTAGGGGATAGAGTTGAGTAGGATAGGTCCTATATAAAAAATAATTTATGATTTTCTAAAAGAAATTTTATATCATGAATTTTAAAGAAACTAACCATGTTTATAGAAAACGTGGCTAATTAATGACTAATTTACCACCATTTACATAAAATATTAGTAAATATTGCGTCGTTAATTAGCCACGTTTATAAAGGTCTCAAATTAGTGATCTTTATAAAAATTTATAATTATTAACACCCTATTTACCCATGTTTTTCATAAATATTGGAAAATTCATTAGTGACATTTTTAACATGTCGCTAATGAAAAACAACATCACTAAATTGGAAATTTCTTATAGTGCTATCTTGGTCCACCAGGTCATAACATAGCCAAGACACCTTAATGGGTTAACTTTATTATTCACATCCCCTCTATATGACATATTACATTATTTCTTAACACCCCATAGGCCCAACCACTATCATGTTATGGCTAAATCACAAACCTAGATAACACATTATATAAAATTTACATAAGGGATGGAATATCATCCATCTTAATTTTAATTTTAATCTAGGTTAGTCCTATTATTCCCAATCTACCTCTGAATGGCCCGAAGGCCTTCTTTTTATTTTATTATAGATAATCCCCCTTTTAAGGGTTGAAGGGGAACCCGTACATGACCCGTAGGCCCAAGGCACAAGGCCTGACATGACCCGCAATACATGACCTGAAGGCCCAGAGGCATACCATGCCCATACATGGCCCGTAGGCCCATCCCACAAGAACTGCCCCTCCCCAGCGTCTTGCATCATTTATTGCCTTAGCTCACCACCTTGCATTGCTGATCGGCTAGCATTGCCCCCAATTACTGGTTAACTAGTATAATAAATAAAGTAACATGAATGTCCCACATAGGCCAAGCCATATGATGTCATATCTTATCCAATAATCACCTCAATTTAGATAAAGAAAAAGGAATCCTATCGATGGTTTATACTATTCTCTTTACTAAGGGAAACCACCTAATTTCCAATTATTATGTCTAATACTACATTGAATAACCCTAATGGCCCCCATTGGCCATGACATTAATTATTAATTCTTGGTAAACCTTACATAGTCGCAATGAAGCATATTCGATCTCAAATAATGAATAAATAATTACATTAAAATTAATTAAGGTCATTTTCTCATAGTTAGTGTGACTACACATCACATGAAGCATAAAAAATGCATGGGAGCTAGTGAGATGTTCAATGACCACCTAACAAAATCCAGGTTACTTCCTCAAGAAACACTCTAAGTTTAACCATCATCCATCCACCAATACTAGGTTCTAAACTCCAAATAATAACCATAATTAATTAGAATAAATTATAATTAATTAATTAAATTACTCTATATTAATCCCATAATTAATTGTTTAGTAATAGATGAATAATCACTCACTGAATGATGTGATGATTCTAAAAGCTCATCTAGGGGTGTATTATCCACACTTGGAACATCCTTGAATTCACTTCCAACCATGACCACAACAACTAAAACTATTTAAAAAACCAATTTTATCAAAAAATTGATAAATACTAAAATTAAATCATGTAATTACATACCAAAAGTAAAATCAACTTAAACTAAGTGTGTGAATCCTCTTGAGACATCCTCTAGAAAATATGAATGGCAGATCCATAATTTAGAACCTACTCCCCAATGATCAGGTGGAATTATAATTATAAAACTACATCCAACCTTCTAGAATTAGAGAAAATAGTTGCTAAATTAAAGAGGATAATATTAGAGAGGGAACCTACCCTAAATTATTGAAGAAAACCATTATCTATACCCCTGATATGTGAGTGAGAAATGAGGAGGAGATGAAGGAAAGCGGAGTGTTCCCCTTTCATCTTAGTTGAATGAAATAAGACATCCTGATAATGGGTTTTAAATTTTTAAAAAGAAAATAAAAAAATCCAATAGATTTTAAAAACCATTTTTGGGAACCATCGGGTACTCGGTGCACCTCCACCGACCACTCGGTCACCCCAGTAAGAGATTAGGTCCACCCTTGATCCCCATAGGTTACCCAGATACACCATGAATGGGTACCTGATGAGCCTTTCCATCCACCAAATTATAATTTTTTGGTCTCCAAGCACCTAAAAACTCATTATTAGCCTTTAGTAAAAAATAAATTTAAACATTTCCAAAGAATTTTAAAACAGAAATTATTAATCTATATCAAAAAATTAAAATTGGTTCTAGTGATGCTCTCTTTGGAACCTATTTAATTTCTAAATCCATCTAAATAAATTAGAGTGGGTCATTACATCATTGGTATTTGAACCCCTAACCTCAAGGATGTCAAAAAAGGGGTTCTACCACTCTAACATCACCTCACCAAAAAAATTCAAATATTTAACATTATATATAAAAATAATATAAAATTATAAATTCTATAAAATCTACTTTTGAAATGGTCTAATATCACGTGTATTTACACTCACACCTGATAATGCCTTTGTGATTAATATTTTTCTCTAAAAACAATGGCCAAGAACTACAACATGGTTTCTATACCCAGAAAAATTTTGATGGATAATTTCTTGAAATTCCCACATTGAACCATGGTATATTTTAAAAGTATAAACCAATTTGGCTTAGTAGTAATTCTATAAAGTACAATTAATTTTCACTTTTAACACCATAACACCATAATTTTTCCTCATGAAAATATCATTTCAATAAAATATGATTTTTTTTGTCGAAAAAAAAAACAATGAAAAAATGTTGAATTTATGGTGATTTATTTTAAAATAATAAAAAAACAATTAATTTTTTCAAAAACATGTTATTTTTTATATATTCTATAAAACATAATGTGATTTTATAAACCACACTATTTTTATAAAAAAAATTGTAAACCATGATATGGTTTTATAAATATGTCCATAACTCTGAAGAATTACAAACAGGTTTCATTTTTTCAATCTTCATTTTATCTACCAGTATACACTCTAATAGCTCTTAAGGGTTTTATTGGATATATGTTTTTCAAAAAGTTTTGAAAAAAATAAAAAACCCACACATACAATTTAACGATGTAGGAATCAATAAAATTAAATTATAAAGTATATTATATATCATACCTCAATATCCATGATGAATATGCAAAAATAGTGAGTTTGATAAAGTTAACTTTGAACAAACCAATGGTTTTTTTCCTCCAAAGGTTTCCAAAAGTCACCAAAATAACTGAATATTTTGGTAGGATCTCTTCTTCTTCAAAAATCTACTAGAACCCCCTCAAAGGTAAATATAGATAATGGATTTTAAGATAGATTCCAATAAATATAATGGGGTCCACTAATTCTATGTATGAAACTCCTTCATTGAATAAAGGAACATATTAAAGTTATAAAGTTTAATATATTATGAAACTACCAATATTTGGATTTCAACATCATAACTCTTATAACCTCAAACTCATTAATTAAGTGAATTTCTAAAAATTATTTTAATATTTAATTAATCCATACATCATCATATCATATGTCACAATTAAAATAAAATATGATAATAATTTTCGAAGTGTTGGTAGAATAATATCCTAAATCATTCACAATTAACACTATAACGTGGTTTAAAGTATAATAATCCATTTTAAACCATGGTATAATTACTCCCACAATGTCATAGTTTATGATTCAGTTCCTATTTATAAAAAATTAATTACTGAATGAAATTTGAAGTAAAACAAAGAAGCAAGTTAGGAATCATGATGTAATGAAAAACTTGAAGTGGGATATATTAAACACTGAGAAAAAATGTGATAAATATTCCAATATATTTATAAAACATGTAGTGGGAAATATCCCATGAAGTGTCAATATTTATTTGAAATAAAATGATGATTTTTTGTGAAGTAACTATGAATGAAAGAAATATAAAATTTAAATATTTCTACCAAATTCATAAACCAAACCATGGTATTACAAAATTGAATTCATTTTATAATTAAATTTGTTATGGTTAATTTTAAATGAATATAAACATGTTGATAGTCACTTTGAATATTGTGTATGTTAGAGTTTTTATTTTAAATATAAATAAATATATTAAAAGATACTCAAACCATATAATGGTTGAATCCATATTCACCACTATATTTTTAAGTTTTCTAATGGACCCATTATCATCATTTTTGAAATCATGATAATAGATTTCTATACCCATAATTACTTTAAATCATTACAGTTGATATTTTATTTTTACTATTTAAAAAGAACCAAAATAATATAATTATTATTGTTATAGTTTAAAGAAACAATATGGATAAATCTAAAAAAATATAAATCCTGAATCCCACCCCCAATGATACATCTCTTTCAAACCTCTAGATCCTATCACCCCATCATAGCTTCATTGAGCTCCTCCCAGGCCATCACCTCAGCATTGCCCACATCCCACATTGATTGAGTATCACCCCCTTTATTTAAAAAACCACAATGCACCTCCATTCAACCCACCACCTAACTCATCTATCTTTAATCACTACTAAAGGGACATGAATTTTAATTTGTTTGAGTGTTACACATGGATCAATTATATTTGGGGAGTTAATTAAGGTGAATTTTTTTCTATAGTATAAAATTGAATTCACATCAATTGATTTCATATGTTTCTAATGTCTTTAGGTAGTTGTGATATGAAATATTATTAGTTTAAATTGATTTATGTTTCATATTTTTAATTTATATATTGTATATTAATAAAAATTTCTTGAAAAATATAATTTTATATTTTGCTATAAAGTGTAGAAAAATTAAGGCATGAAAAATAATTTTGTGGGCATGATATATCATTATGAAAAACTCATTATGAAATAGTTGAATAAGTGGAAATATGATATCCCCATTACCATTAAAATTATAGATATTAGTAATTCAATTATAAAGAATTATTATAAAGATCATGATATAAAAAATGACCACGAGACATTTTGAATGAACCTAACCTAAAAATATATATTGATAATAAATTAATAATAAATAATTAATAATGGAAATAAATGATCAATAAAAAATTTAATTAATATAATACTTTCTAGAGAAATTTATTAATTAATAAAACTTGGTAATTTATGAATCTATAGTTTATTCAAGTAATTCATGACATGAAATAAAAAATATTCTTTCTCAAATTTTCCTTTGAGTTATTTTTTTTAAGCAATCACGTATCTTTTTTTAAAATATAATTTATATTTTTTGTTATTACATATATATTTTCTATTAGTTATTTATTTTTTGGATATATACATATCTTTCTACTTTATTCTATTTTAATCATGTTATATCATTGATATATGATATTTTTATGAATTTTTTTTATTCTTTATGAGTATCCATAATAACAAATTATATATTTTTATAGAAAACAAAAGTTGTTTGAAAATTAAATTTAAGAACCCTGTGGATTTTTATATCCAATGTCCATAATCATCATTCCAAATTTCATTACATATTTGGGATATAAGTGACCATTTAACTCTTATGATAACATTCTACATAGAATTTCTTGATAAATTCAATGATAAATTACATATATTGTTCTATTATTGTTATTATCATAACTAATTTGAATTAAAATAAATTGAAATGAATCATCAAGTCACTGTTTCTATGTTGTTATATTTTTAAATAATTCTTTTATTTATAATTATTAACATTTAAATTTATTATTTATTTAACATAAATTTTAATTGGTTGATATAAATATCACAAAGTTTTGTTTTCATTATAATATTTGTAATATGATTATTATTATTTCAATAAAGTCAATTGATTAATGAATATATATTTTACTATATGTGTTTATTTTAATAATGGATAGAAGTTGGATGTATTATATTGATCCAGAGTTAAATGAGTTTCAAAATAATCTTGAAATATTTTTGGATTTATCTTTCAATAATGTTTTAGAGGGCATGATTATTCACTTATCTTGTTATAATTGCATTAGAAAAAAATTGTTAACTCATGATGAATAAAATTATCATATAACTTGAGTTTGATTCAAAATAACTATGAGGTATGGAATAATAATATATAAACAATTCAATAAGAAGAAAAACATGGAAGGTTATAATATTTTATTAGCTTTTTTCCAACCTGATTGTATTCCCAGAAAAAAATCAGAAGTACAGAGTGAAAATTCAATGTCATATTCTTTTTTATATAGATCAAATGATGATATTAAAAAATTTAATAAGGTGATGGAGGATGTTAAGAGACTAGTGTATCCCAGTGGTATCAATATCAACAAATATGAATTTATAATGTGATCATTTTATGGGATAACCATGTATAGATTTAGTAATAATGGGATTAAATATCTAATTGAAATTTTAAAGTAATTTCATCTTGATGGAACAAGAATTCTAAAAAAATGATTATGAGGTGTTGAAGTTCATTGATAACTTTAAGTTTATTCCATCAAAACATATTCCTTCCATAATGAATATATAATATATTAAAATTAAATTGAATCATTAATTTACTTTAGGAAATTTGGTACATGTAGACAAAACCCTAATAAATAAGACACGCTATCTCAAGTTTCCCAGGAGGTAATGTGCCCTTATCCTTTTACGTAGATACTTCAATGAATATTTATGTTAGAAAAAATGGAATAATATATGAGATAAATTTGATAATAAAATGAAACCAATGAGCATTTTGTGAACTCAACATATGGATTAATATGTAAGGACTTAACTAAATATAATATTTATTTTTTACGTAAGATAAGTAATATAAAATTGGAAATATCAAGGGATGATTTTAATCCATTTTGAAAAACTTATATAGTGACCAACACATGGACCATATTCATTCATATATATAATTATTATACTTGTATTTGTATGAAGAAGACATAATTTCATGACTATATTAATTTCTATACTAAAAGATATTGGGAAAATATATATGTGTATCTGCAACCAATGATGATAAAGTTGAGTCAGTTAAGGATTAAGGGAGTCTTTATACATGATCCTTCAATGAAAGAGTCATTTTAAATGTGTAAAAATCTTATAAAACATAAATGAATACTATCCTTATGAAATTATTCCTAGTTAGATTATAATGTGGAAATTATGTTATGTAATATTCTCACTTCCAAGTATACTAGTAAGAGAACTCCTTAATACCACCTCCATCAGACTAGGGTCTAGTGACCAGTGCTAAGGTATCCACATAATCATGAGAGTCATCACCTTTATGAAAAACCTATCACCTACCATCAAATGTAAACATCCACCATGACATACATGAAATATTAACTAAATAATATAATAGATACATATATATCAAAACTCTCTAGGCTATAATGTATAATGATACATTATAAATCTATAGATTCTTATCACACATACCAAATAAATATAAACTTTGAACATTGATGACATGATACATACCATCATAATTAGATCTCTACTCCACCAAATATCCATATCATCCACACATCTATAGCCTCTAGGATTATTCATCAAATAAATGTTTTTATCTCTATGGACAAAAGATGAATAATGTATAAGTGTGTAGGTAGGGGAAAGTATAAAATTATTCAATATGGTCATCCAAATCAGTGAGATGAACCATAAATATCCAATGTCAATGTGTATCAATAATAAGTATAGTTTTGAAAATACAACATCACCCAAAATCATAATTAACTATAATAGAGATCATGAAAAATTTGGATCAAACTAACCATTTCTCACTTTCACCATACTCAACAAATAATAACGTTTCATTGAAAATAAATATAAATTTGATCACACTTCCCTTCATAGGTTTACAAATTGATAATTCACCCTCGATGCACTGGTTATGATATACAAGAGGAAATACATATATCCAACTATCTCTGAAGTGATAGAGGAAATACACAGATCCCAATCAAGTAGTTGGATAAAAGTACAAACATTGAAATAAATACACATATCTAGGTCTATAGATGTATAACAAGGTATTGAATAAAGTACACATCTCCATGGATACAACCATTTATCTAGTACTCTTAAATACTAGTGTTATTTGTAAGATAATATATAATATATGGTGTATCATAATTTAACTCAACCCTAGAGTTTTGGGAGATAAGTGGTGTTTCCACTTAGGTGAATTACCATCCGTTATGTTCCTATATCTGGGATGTTGGAAGAATTACCCATCTCTACTTGTCCCACACTAGAGATTCTAGTGGAATTAACCATTTTTGTATATTTCCAATAAGTATTTTTTCAATCTTAACCTAGAACCATGGGTGAGTAGTGGCAGATACAATCATAAGTTATTGATAGTATCAACCGAGACTAGTGGATGAGAAATAAATGACAACTTTTATCTAACTCTATCCATAGTCATAGTGTCACGAACCAGCCCGAGTCGACCCTGAACCAGTCACCCAGGCCAGCCCGCGACAAGTCCCGAGAGGCGTTCCCGATCCTCCCGGGATGGTGACAAGCACCAAGGGCATCAATAGAGTACACAAGGGAATGATTTCGCCCATATATAAACAATCAAACAAACAGCGGAAATAAACGGACAGCCCAAAATGAATTTATATAAAAATTGAACTAAGTATTATTTGTACAAGAAACTAAAATTAGAACAAAACCAACAACTCAACTGAACAATCCCGATAAAAAAAATAACTCCATGTGACACTTCTGGTCACTCTCCAACACAATGATAAAAAGTCGCTCAAGGTGATCGAACTAAAGATGAAACCTGCACAAGGGATAAAAAAAAAGACTATAGGCGTGAGTATTAAAACTTAGTAGGTTAGCCCGGTATTCTATTCCCAATGCACATTACTTTAAAATAAAAGAAACATCAATTTATAGTTTTAAATTCAAGATTTGAAAGTATGGTTTTCAAATTAGGTTCCATGCTATAATAATTATCAGACAAAAACATGCATGTTTAATAAACAAAAATTTAAGTAACAATTATATTCAAAGAGGTGAAACTTCAAAATGAAAATAGTTTTCAAGGGAGCTGCTTTAAAGAATTTTAACATTAAAATAAATAACACATACTACTGAATTTACCAACCAAACACACCGTATGCCGACGGTGAGTACAAAATAGCCAATGAGCACTAGTCACAGGAATACCCCTAGGCACTAGTTAGTTGTGAGCCCCAGGTACCTCGTATCTCGGTGAAAGTAACCATAATAAATATCTGTTCTCGTGCACGATCTACTAGTAGGGAACATACCCATATCCTAGTGGTCCCCAATCATCATCGTCATCATAGTTTAGTTAGTGTTGTCATCGTCAAACTTGCTACGTGAAACAGGGGCCAACCCCCACAGAATCACTAGCATACTAGTACACGTCCGCCCACCTAGATACCCGGGATTCCCTTTAGTGCTCTATCAAGTTACACATATTATCAAATACACATTTCACATCCCCATTCCATTCCAAAACCATAAAAACACAAACATCCCATAATCATTCTTCACATTTCTTACACTAATCAACAAACCGCTAAATATTTTGGTAAAACAATTTCATGAAGTGTATTGAGGCTTTGCACATAAAACTCTTTCAAAAACACTCTTTAAATTATAAACACACATCATAACCAAACAAAATCATATTTGGAATCCCAATAAACATTTAATAAAATCATTTAATAGACCATAAAACAATCCCAATTGCACAAATTGTTATATACAAGTAAAACACTCCTTCATTTCTAGGAAATGCCAAACGGGCCTTTAATTATTTTCTCAAAACTATCCTTTGACGAAGGTATGAATTTTAATTTTATTAAGGATATGTATAAACACAATTTACAGCAGAAAACCACATTCACAAATCTCTTATAATACTCAGGTTACATATTCAAAACACAACCATTTTCATAAAGATGAGAAACAATCCATTTTTGGGAAACTCGGGCCAAAATATGTTGTAAATCAAAACCCACTTGATTGTAAAAACAAATACAAATAGAAAATCCATATAAGTACCCAAAAATACCATTTATCATTATTCTAATTCCTTTATAAATCCAAACAAACAACTTTTAAATCACACATCACACATAAAAGCCAACCAGGCAATTTACCGAACACATGACATGCCCTTTTTAAACAAAACAATTTATTTTAAGTACATGAAAAGGAATAAAACACCAATTGAAATCCATATTTTCATTCAAGATACTGAAACATGTTAAAAATACCATATACCAGATTATAAACCTCAAAAAATATTTGCAAAAGATAACGGAACATTTAAACAAACACTTGTTGAGAACTTTCATGACAAAACAACACTACCGTTCACAAACCAATGATTAAACAACCACTTTGAACACCAATAAAATTTTACAAAGGATTAAAAACAATAATAAACATATATATCTGGTGTTAAATATAATAAAATGATGAAACATAAATAATAAAGTCATTTGCAAGGGGTATCCTACCTCAAATCTTTGGCGTAATTGAAACGCACACCCGAAATCACCCGCTGCGGGTTTATAAACCCTAAAACTATAAAGATAAGACCTAAACAAACAGAAAACCCATCAAAAAACATGGTATAACAAAACCCTAGGTCTATCAAGACTAGGGTACAATATAAAACCAAGAAATAATGAAAGGAGGGGGAAGAGGAAGAAGAAAGGAGAAGGAATCTCACCTTTCATCCTAGAAAACTCTTCATCTTCCATTAGATCTGAAGCCCTATAGAAAAGGGAATGGCTTGAAAATTCTTGGAGAGACTCATAAGGTCTTGAAGAACCAGGAGAAGAATATTTGTGGCTAAAGGAGTACGAATTAATTGATTTATTAATGATAAAATTTACCTTGGAAATTCTGGGCGATTTGAGGTTTCCTGAGAATTTCTCCCTAATTCGCGACCCAAATGAGCTCAAAAGAGGTAAAATATATTATGAGGGTTAGGATAGGGTTATTTTATTATAGGGGGAGGTGGAATCACCGAAAAATAGTAAAACATGAAAAAGATATAAACGAAACAAATTATTATTTTTAAACAGGAAATGGGCCCATGGGCTGGCCCAATACCTAAATGAGTAACCCAAATTCACCCGGCCTATGAATTTATAATGGGTCCAAAAGGATAAATAAGTTTTAATATATCAGTATAGGACAAGTGGGAATTTTAATGGGTGAAAAAGGATGAAAAACAAAAGAGTTATAAAAGAAACAAATTCGGTTTTTAAAACTGGGAATGGGCTCACGGTTGGCCCAAATCATGAAGTAACCACCCTTTCTTCAAAAACTACTAAACAAACAATGGGGATCCCAAATTAGGGTGGTTAGACATATATGAAACTTCAAAACTCAAGATTTATCTCATCAAATACCCATGAAAAGGATCGGTATTTCTAATGGGCCAGATCAATACAATGACAGAAAAGAAAAAAAACCGTGTGTGACAATTCTCCCCACCATTAAAGCTTTCCGTCCCCGGAAAGCCATAACACTTTCCGGCTGAAAAAAAACAACACCTAAGGATTACAGAATGTACTCCCCACCATTAAGAATCAACTATAACTATAAATTTTCTTAGGATGAAAATCCAGGAGACCCATGGTGGGTCTCCCCACCATTAGAAACCAACTAGCAATGAATAGACAAGAATTGAAAATGAGATAGAGTTGGGACTCACTCACACAAGCCCAAAAAAAACCCTCCTACAAAAAACTACTATACCAAGTTAATATATTTACAACATGAACATATAAACCACCCACTCCCGAATGAAGGGGACAATAACTTGGTCGACACATTCAGCACAATTCTGGACCCCCGTCACTTGGGGATGGGAGGGAAGGGGACCCAATAATTTGGCCACTTAAACAACAAAAGAAACAAAGAAACTACCCAAAAATCTCCCCCTATGAATAGGTAACACCAAGACTGCATCTGATTTTTACAGGCGGTCCACACAGGGACATTGATTGAAAACCCACATCCATGAAGGAATAACCATAGACACTATGTGAGGGGTTAAGTCCACCACGCTTGTTGCGACAAAGGGAAATTCATAGAAATAAAGAACCAAAACATTGACATAGAAAATAACTTAACAAAACAGAGGAGTAAGGGTCATAATCGAGCACTCCACACCTCTGTCTATTTTCTGACTGCGTGAAAAGCTTCACTCCGAGGCCTATGGCTGGAGCCCTGATTCTTGAAGCATTTGCTGCACCACAGTCAGGTGATAATGATCACACCACTCAAAAAAAACCACACTTTATCACCAAACAAAAACCTTAATCTAAATAGGAACTCATAGATACATATCAAAATTATATCTCACTCCAAACGAGGGGCAGAATGGACAAGGAATACGACGAAACACATCAACATCACCGAACACAACTGCTCTGTCCAAAAGAATTATCATGACCTAGAAACACTTTTAATAGATCCCAAATAGCTCTCTATTCCAACAAGCAAGTTGAGGAATCATCAAAATAGGTGGATTTAAAATTTTAAAGGAATCCTTGGGTTGATCAGTAGGAAAGATTTCCAACGCAGAACTGTCCATGGCCATATCACAACATCAAACACATTTTTAGAAACCCAATGAAAATTACTCCAAAACCGAGCCACCAACAGGATCTCATCACTAGATAGAACAAGAGTATGAATTATATATCACATGGAAGCTAACCAAATAAAAAACTCTTCTAAGACATAGAAAAATCAATCCACATAACCATTGGTTTTTAAAAAAAGCCATAATTTTCAGCTCAAAGCAATTTTGAAAAAACAAACTAACTTGGTGGGTTTCCACATTCACCAATGGTGTTTCATCAAGTCTCACCCACATGCACATTTCCATGCCACCCCTGACACCCAACCACCATACCATATAGGCCATACTTCCAAATATAAATAAAACCATGCATGTGAGCACCCATGAAAACACCAAAGGCTAAAATTAAACATCATAATTCAAAAAAAACAATTTACCTTCAAAAGGAACACCAACCACCAAGTCAAAAAACATTTTCATGTTTCACAAAAAAAAACACAATTAATTAAGAACCATTTTCTTGAAAACCTACCCCTTTTTATTTATAAAAACTTTTTAAATAACCAAGCCACTCCAAACAACCCCTTCACATTATTTAAAAAAAAATCAGCAATGTATATTTTCATAATCCGAGGTCCATTGAGACCAATAATGTTTCTCGTAAAACACCAACCGATCAAAACTAATTTCCAAAACTAATTTATCCAATTCAAAAACTTTATAACATCCTCAAATACCCCATGTAAAAAAAAAGATCCAGAATCACTTTAAAATGATTCAAAATTTCAAAACATTTTATTTCAACAAACAACAAGTTTAGATTATGGATAATCCAATCCCTTTAAATCATTTCTGCTTCCCTCCATTTTTTTCCACAAAAACACAAACTTCCAAAACCATTCTTATATTTAATTATTGAAAACCCCATTTTTTCACTTTTCAAAATATAATCGTTACATTAAAACCCATTTCCAAAATTCTCACACAAGGATTTTAAAAACAAAGATTCAGAATTAATGAAAGGTTCAAGAGACCCAAAAAAAGGGAACTAGTGTCGGTGGGTGACTTGAACATATGGTTGGCGGCCATATGCCAAACACAACACCAACACAGAGAGACTTATTAGGACCATTCCCTAGCTCCACATGGTTTGCCAGGCCCTGTGAGCTTACGAAGGCCATTGGTTAGACTCCCCTTGTCATATCCCAATACCAAACAATCAACTAGAACAATGGACACTAATAAAACTGGACTCCCATGGAAACCCGAGGATTAGAACAAGAAAGAGTTCGCGACGCTCTTCTTGCACTTACCCCTCAAGTCCCAACAATACTACTCAATCTACCTTGACATCCCCAAAATAACAAGGGCGCTCTAAAAGAAAGGTCTTCTATGAGCCAACCTCCTCTGATACCATTTTGTCACGAACCAGCCTGAGTCGACCCTGAACCGGTCACCCAGGCCAGCCCGCGACAAGTCCCGAGAGGCGTTCCCGATCCTCCCGGGATGGTGACAAGCACCAAGGGCATCAATAGAGTACACAAGGGAACGATTTCGCCCATATATAAACAATCAAACAAACAGCGGAAATAAACGGACAGCCCAAAATGAATTTATATAAAAATTGAACTAAATATTATTTGTATAAGAAACTAAAATTAGAACAAAACCCACAACTCAACTGAACAATCCCGATAAAGAAAAACTCCATGTGACACTTCTGGTCACTCTCCAACACAATGATAAAAAGTCGCCCAAGGTGATCGAACTAAAGATGAAACCTGCACAAGGGATAAAAAAAGAAGAAGACTATAGGCGTGAGTATTAAAACTCAGTAGGTTAGCTCGGTATTCTATTCCCAATGCACATTACTTTAAAATAAAAGAAACATCAATTTATAGTTTTAAATTCAAGATTTTAAAGTATGGTTTTCAAATGAGGTTCCATGCTATAATAATTATCAGACAAAAACATGCATGTTTAATAAACAAAAATTCAAGTAACAATTATTTTCAAAGAGGTGAAACTTCAAAATGAAAATAGTTTTCAAGAGGGATGCTTTAAAGAATTTTAACATTAAAATAAATAACACATACTACTGAATTTGCCAACCAAACACACCGTATGCCGACGGTGAGTACAAAATAGCCAATGAGCACTAGTCACAGGAATACCCCTAAGCACTAGTTAGTTGTGAGCCCCAGGTATCTCGTATCTCGGTGAAAGTAACCATAATAAATATCCGTTCTCATGCACGAGCCACTAGTAGGGAACATACCCATAACCCAGTGGTCCCCAATCATCATCATCATCATAGTTTAGTTAGTGTTGTCATCGTCAAACATGCTACGTGAAACAGGGGCCAACCCCCACAGAATCACTAGCATACTAGTACACGTCCGCCCACCTAGATACCCGGGATTCCCTTTAGTGCTCAATCAAGTTACACATATTATCAAATACACATTTCACATCCCCATTCCATTCCAAAACCATAAAAACACAAACATCCCATAATCATTCTTCACATTTCTTACACTAATCAACAAACCGCTAAATATTTCGGTAAAACAATTTCATGAAGTGTTTTGAGGCTTTGCACATAAAACTCTTTCAAAAAAACTCTTTAAATTATAAACACACATCATACCCAAACCAAATAATATTTTGAAGCCCAATAAACATTTAATAAAATCATTTAATGGACCATAAAACAATCCCAATTGCACAAATTGTTTTATACAAGTAAAACACTCCTTCATTTCTAGGAAATGCCAAACGGGCCTTTAATTATTTTCTCAAAACTATCCTTTGACGAAGGTATGAATTTTAATTCTATTAAGGATCTGTATAAACAAAATTTACAGCAGAAAACCACATTCATAAATCTCTTATAATACTCAGGTTACATATTCAAAACACAACCATTTTCATAAAGATGTGAAACAGTCCATTTTTGGGCAACTCGGGCCAAAATATGTTGTAAATCAAAACCCACTTGATTGTAAAAACAAATAAAAATAGGAAATCAATATAAGTACCCAAAAATACCATTTATCATTATTCAAATTCCTTTATAAATCCAAACAAACAACTTTTAAATCACACATCAAACATAAAAGCCAACCGGGAAATTTACCGAACACATGACATGCCCTTTTTAAACAAAACAATTTATTTTAAGTACATGAAAAGGAATAAAACACCAATTGAAAGCCATATTTTTATTCAAGATACTGCAACATGTTAAAAATACCATATACCAGATTATAAACCTCACAAAATATTTGCAAAAGATAACGGAACATTTAAACAAACACTTGTTGAGAACTTTCATGACAAAACAACACTACCGTTCACAAACTAATGATTAAACAACCACTTTGAACACCAATAAAATTTTACAAAGGATGAAAAACAATAATAAACATATATATCTGATGTTAAATATAATAAAATTATGAAACATAAATAATAAAGTCATGTGCAAGGGGTATCCTACCTCAAATCTTTGGCATAATTGAAACGCACACCCGAAATCACCCGCTGCGGGTTTATAAACCCTAAAACTATAAAGATAAGACCTAAAAAAACAGAAACCCCATCAAAAAACATGTTATAACAAAACCCTAGGTCGATCAAGACTAGGGTACAATATAAAACCAAGAAATAATGAAAGGAGGGGGAAGAGGAAGAAGAAAGGAGAAGGAATATCACCTTTCATCCTAGAAAACTCTTCATCTTCCATTAGATATGAAGCCCTATAGAAAATTGAATGACTTGAAAATTCTTGGAGAGACTCCTATGGTCTGGAAGAACCAGGAGAAGAAGATTGGTGGCTAAAGGAGTACTAATTTATTGATTTATGAATGATAAAAGTTACCTTAGAAATTCTGGGCGATTTGAGGTTTCCTGATAATTTCGCCCTAATTAGAGACCCACATGAGCTCCAAAGAGGTAAAATCTATTATGAGGGTTAGTATAGGGTTATTGGCTTCGAGGGGGAGGTGGAATCACCGAAAAATAGTAAAACATGAAAAAGATATAAACGAAACAAATTAGTTTTTTTAAACAGGAAATGGGCCCATGGGCTGGCCCAATACCTAAATGAGTAACCCAAATTCACCCAGACTATGAATTTATAATGGGTCCAAAAGGATAAATAAGTTTTAATATGTCAGTATAGGACAAGTGGGAATTTTAATGGGTGAAAAAGGATGAAAAAAAAAGATTTATAAAAGAAACAAATTCGGTTTTTAAAACTGGGAATGGGCTCACGGTTGGCCCAAATCATGAAGTAACCACCCTTTCTTCAAAAACTACTAAACAAACAATGGGGATCCCAAATTAGAGTGGTTATACATATATGAAACTTAAAAACTCAAGATTTATCTCATCAAATACCCATGAAAAGGATCGGTATTTCTAATGGGCCGGATCAATACAATGACAGAAAAGAAAAAAAACCGTGTGTGACACATAGGGTGAGTGTAAAAGAGATCCACCATAGTATTTCATCACCATTGATATATATTAAAACCAGATGGTTGCATATTGAATTTTTTGAAAATCATTGAATAATGATTAATGGAAATCACTAAAGGTGTTGACAAGCATTGAAGGTTAAAAAACCAAAATTCATGGATTGTTCCATAAGTTATGTGAAGGCTGTGTGTTTACTAGAAGTATGTGAAGTTTTTTTGTTTCCAAAAAGTTGCGACAAAGATATATTACTTAAGTAGTAAAGAATCTGAAGTCTATAAGATAAGTAGAACTAGTAGCTTCAAATTTTGTTATGAAAGTTGTAGAATAATTGGAATTCAAGAAGTTATTTTTGGAAAAGGTGTAAAGATGGTTTAGGATGAATGAATATAAGTTATAATGTTTTTGGAGTTTCTAGGATCAACCATTGTTCGAACACAAGGATCAAAACCTGAGTGGAGTTCATAGAAAATTAAAAAAGTCCTAGAGGTATCCCTATATAAATAATATATTTTTGGAAGTTATGTAAGATTTTATGAAGATAAAGAAATTAAAATAGTCTTGGAGGTATTCCTGTACAAATAATATTTTTGGATTTGCATGTTGTCTCTAAAAGGTGGGTAACAACATTCAATGGGGTGAATTGATGTATAATTGACTTAAAAATTTTCTCCCACTCAAATAAGTAAGTTGATCTGAAATTATAATGTTTGATCAAATCAAACTATTTAAATAAATGAAAAAATAATTTAGTATGTAAATAACACTGAATCTATGAAATGAATACAAATAGTATAGAATAAAAAAAAGGAAGTTAAAATATAAACTGAAGCAGATAATAAAACCATTAAAACAATACAAAAAACACAATAAATGTTGAATAAAGTCATAGATAACAATCCTTAAACTTTTAAAAGGATGTTTATTACCAAACACTTAACATCAAGAGAAGTATTTGATTTTATCCAAAGTGGATGGAGATTTTGTAAACCCAATTCTTGTTATCTTGGTTCTACATAGGTATCTAGAGCTCTAATAAACTCTTCATTATCTTGATCAACTGTAAGTCCACACTAGGACTTCATTAATTATAAAACCTTTGGTAGGTATAAATGATTATTATACCTAGAAGTTCATTGACCTCCTTGATCAGGAAAAGAACAGGTTCCCTCTCTAAAACCTCATCAATATAATAGTATTGGAAAAATAAAAATAAAATGGAAACTTATATATTTACAAAAAAACTTCACAATGATATATCTAAGTGAACACAAGAAGAAAAATAATTATAAGTGCTAAAAAATGAGATGAAGCACAAATTCACAATTATTATAGAGATTCAAGTATGTTTTAAAAATTTATCTACTCCCATTCCTCAAATTTTTTGGTTTTATTTGTAGATTAAGTTGTTGGTTTGATTCCAAGGTCTTTGAATACGATTGAAACTATTTCTGATACAATGATCCATCTTCCAATGGATATAGACATAATTCTATTATCTGATGAGTTCAACTTTTTTACAGTATCAAAATGAAAAAATATTTTGATAAATGTATAGATAAGATTAGTTTATAAGAATTGGTGATCGAGAAATAAAATACTCATATAAAAAAATTAAAACAACCAACATTATGTTAAATCAAAATAAAAACTAAGTGTATTGTGACTAGTCAAAACCAAATAAAATAAGATGGTAGATTGATTTAATAATCTTTTAAATATTGTATATTTTAGAAAAATAGTAAAGTTATTGTATTTAAAGGTTCACCTGAGGATACGTAAGAGTAATCCAGGATGATACATAATATATTTTAGTATGTGTTATGAAAATTGGAAAAGTGTTTTCTATGTAATATTTTAAGATCTCTATACAGAAGAGTAATTTAATAGTATAATAGTCTAAAAATGGTAAATTCATAAATGATATTATTTAAGGTACCTAAGGGTTTTCCCTATGTAGGATTTTATTTTATAATATATAAGGATGTTTACCTTTTCAAAAATCAAGTGTAATGGAATGCATCAATAGTAAATTTAGATTACAATATAAATCATCAATCATAAAAAATGATTGATAATTCAAACACTATGGGAATTTATTAATACTTTAAATGGGGTTTATGTGAATTTCAATGGTTCTACCTTTTTGAACATGTCCACACTATTGGAGTAAGTCACCCCGAAATCAGTGTGGTGATCAATAATTTGAAAAATCTAAAGAAGATATGATACAAATGCCATGGCATGATTCAAGGAACCATTCCATGATATTCAGATTGTGAATAAAGAATGAAGGTATTGCATGTGAATCATTAAGTTATTTTTCAACATCAATCAAGAGCATGCCATGCAGATTTCTATCATTCTATGATATAACTAAAGTTGACAATTAACAGATGAATAAAACCAATGGTCATGATGTGATATAAGATGCTCCACTATGATGAAAATCTATATTATTAGTCATAAAATATGAATTATAATAAATAAATTTAGGTAATTAAAATATTATTTATATTTTTAAAATTTATACCCATTTGAAATTTATAGAAACAATTTCTACAATCTAATCAAAGTTTAATGGTGAATATTTTATTGAAGATGATCAGAGAGATGAGTTTGAAGTAGAGGAAGTTTAAGGAAGTTAATTTTTTTAATATGAGTTTGAAATTCAAATATTCTAACTATAAATGCATAGTGATAAATGGGATAAAATAAGTAGAAAAATTTCTTTACAAAATTAAGAAAGAAAAATTGAGAGAAAAGTAACCGAGTGTTATATGAACGAAGAATAGGGAAGGTGATCAACAAAATGGGATTCATTGAATATTATAATTAGAGAGTATTTTATTGTTATTGATTTTGGATATATTTATGGTAATATTTATGGAGAATCATGGATACATCCTACTTTCTGGAGCATGAAAAGAAGAATACATTATAGATAATTTCTGTGCTATAATTATTCAATCTAGAGAATATTATTTGTTTATTCATTAATTTTATTTAAATATTGATGATTATAATATTTTCAAAAGGAGTTATTTATATATATTTTTAATATGAGAGAATAATGTGGAATGCTGAATGGATAGACATTTGAATATTTATTAAGATAAAGTAGTAAACAACATGTTTAGGGAAGGAGAATGTAATGAAGTCTGAGGTAATCTCCTTAGACAATGTTAATGAAGTTAATTAGAATAGAGCCAACAGTTGAATAAATATTAACTACCTCTATTAGGTCACATTTGGAGGTAATAATAATGATGGTCTTGTTCCCTTATCTAAATATGTGAAATATTACCACATTTGAATTTAGTATTTTTCAGTATTATCTTATCATATAGGAAATTCTCTAATTACTTAAAACCTTACCCCCAAAAGCATTAACCACCATGATCAAATCAAATTTAACTGTAGATTGATTGATATTTTTCCTAATACTGAGCTTGATACTAGATAACATGGAATGTGTTTCAACCTACAACAAGCTACCCTCTCTATAGGATGCTGAAAAACCAATGAAAACTGATACCAGGAAATAAAAAACCAGGACACCACCATGCATACACCCATTTTATAGGAGACATAAATCTTTAATTTTAGTCCCTATGTTGTTGGATCTAACACAAACATGCTCCTAGATTATCTATATGTACACATACCAAAGATGGATAAGCCTTTTGGTCCTAGAATTGGAGAGAAGGTGGCAACACTGCCTCCTTACAAAGCATATGGAGAAAATACACAAGATGAAACACATTTAATTTGACATATCCCTAATTCAGTTTCAAAAATTTATGCTTCACAACATTGTGAGACTTTTTGATGTTCCAACATCCTATAAAAATAAATATTCATCTACCCTATAGGTTGAAATACATTCCAGTCTAGACTACCCAAAAGGTTTATATGAAAAAAATGATTCTAATCTATTTCTTGTTTAAATAATACCCCCAAGTGAACCCGATATTATTAACCCAAAAGGTACTATAACAGTGCAGGTACTGTAGTAGTACTGTTCACTATGGGGTCCTTTGGGCCATTTAATGGGATTTCAAGCCTTGTTTTAGGCCACTTGGCCTTGGGCCTTCGGGCTATGTAATGGGTCACCCTGTACCCAGTCTAAAGAGGTCTTTGCTTTAAATAATAAATTGAGGCTTCAGCCCTTACCTTTTTTTAAAAAATTGTGGATAAATAGGTGTTTGGATGATTTGATCTCTAGTTTATCAAAATAGACTCACCTAGATATGATATTGATTCTAATTTTCTAAATACTTACATTGGTAAGGATTTACCAGTACATTATCCTACAAATGAGAAAGTAAAATATGAATTAAAGGGGATTACACAAGAGTTTATGACTGATATCATCAATAGGATGAATCATGTGGAGCATTTTTTAGTAATCCAATGATCTAAAGGATCCCATTGGTGATGGAGAGAAAATACAGTGATCTGGCTCATCTACCAGCTTTATACTGACAAAAAATATTCTTTTTTACCTCATTAGTAATAATATCAATAAAATGAATGTGGGAACTATATTTTTTGAATGTGATTTATGGATATATATACCTCAGATAAAATATAAGAGTACCCACACAATTATCCTTATAGAATTCAATTTCACCATTACCAATAATCCATCGAGAATTATTAAATATACCTTAATTTTTTACCTATAAGATGTGGAATAATGAAGCACCATGTTGATAAGTTATCCAATCCATAAGAGAGTTTCCATACTTACTCTAAATGAATTTAGACCATAAGGAGTGATCATAAATGGAATCTCATACCATTTTATCCTGAAGGAACAACATACTCTCCACATTTCCCCTGAGATCAATACCCCCTAACTTAATAGGTTTGAAATTCCTTGACCATCTGGACCAATGATTCCTTACCTATTGTTGGGATTCCCAAATTAAATTATAAAGGGAGAGTTCAATTATCCTAATGACCATATTGTGAGATTTTCACACTGGTAAAATTTTTATGGGAATATAATAAAGAACACCATTGGCTAGGGTAATCTTAATTCCAAAGGAGAGGTGGCGACTCTTAAAATTTATATTTTTTCTCATGATTTAATTAAAAATGACATTAATATGATAAATATATATCCTACCATTAGAAAATGGATCCCCTAGGTAATCTATAAGAAAATTACTTATAGATATACTTATTATGTCCTTGATATATTTAGATCACCTATCAATTCAATTATTAAATATAAATACACTACTCTTTCTAACATTGATATGTTTCCCACTTAGTATGGTATAATATTTCAAGATCTGCTTGAATTTACTTATTAAATTAATAATTACTTTAATGAATAAGAGTATATCATTGGTAAAAAATAAGTTCGATATTCTAGAAAATCCATACCTACCTTTGAAGAATGATTCCAAACCAATAGTCAATCCATTTTTAAGATTCATACTACAAACATCCTGGGTGAGAATGAGGAGACTCAGAGAAGGCATATATCCTATCCATAACCCGGTAAACAATTTGATAAAGCTAAAATTTTCCCCTTTAGATAATAAAATAACTAAGGGTAAGAAAAATACTAAAAAAAGAGGTCACTTTATCACACAAAGTAGACAAAATTACATATAAATTTAAGAATAAATCCCAAATCCAATATTTTATAGGCATTTTCCATGTTTATCTTAACTATAATATTAGATACAATCACCATGGGATCAGTATCGATGAAAATTTAATTATATATTCCAATATAACTGTGAATATTTATTCCTTTAATGAATCCATGTTTATTATTTTACCCAAAAGAACCTAGGTTTGGCCCAAGATGCTTATTCAAAATAGTTTCTTGGACTTTGTAAGAGAAGTTTTAAATGATTATGGGGTGAAATTCGTAAAAAAACATTAGGTTAAATCACCTTTGTAATGAGTAATAGAATAGTAGTAGTGGTGAATCTAGGGAGAGACCCACCTTTGAAGAAGTCCTTCACAATTCCAATAACCTCCTCCTTGAAGAGATCGTATACTTTAGAGTAGAAGGACCCTAGAAAGTAATTTAGCCTAGGGTAGAATTTAGATTGAGATTGAGAATGGAATCTTCAAGTTTATCTTTACCTAGGATCCCTTAAATCCTTATATTATCTCGATCCTTAATAACCCTTTTAATTTTATAAAAATAATAAATAATATTATCCTCAATTGAAGACCCTCCAAACCGATGACTTGAAATAAGATTAGAAAAACAATTCACCGAAAGATTCCTTGTGATGTTGTAATTACTAGAGTAGTAACCATATTCAAGCCATGTATTGATTATACAATTAATTTCTCCATATCATATAAATGCATGTAATTATTCCATATTTAAATCAACCTATTCAAGAAACCTGGACCTAACTCTATCTCTCTCTCTAACACCCATTTTCTATTCAATAAGATCCTCCTCCACTTGGCTGTGATTTTGTGTAAGGAGGAGGAGGTCTCATATTCCCATTGCTCCTATAGTCTGGGGGACCGACAGAGAAATATATGGTCGAAGTGATTTAATATTGATATTAATAGGTGGTAGATTTTTTATCCAAGAAATAATATTCCTTTGATACTTCTTAGTTTGTTTTAGACCCTCACCAAGGCATGACCTGTAATGGGTGCCGACCATGATTCTTTAACCATTTCATTAAAGCTATCAATATTTATCCAATATTAAAGAAAAATAAACCTTTCTCTATTCCAACAAATCTATTAAATTGGAGGATAAGAGGTGTATGATTAGATAATTATCTAGTTATATGGGTAATAGAGGATCTTAGATTGCATGAAAAGTCTGGGGGTTACCCAGAAAATGACACATCTTTCCCCATATTCTATTAATGCCACATATATTGTTATACTCAGTGTACTTTTTATTAGTAAATACCATTTCCAATGTATCTTTTTCAGTCAATGAGTAAAATTACTTCATTCCATAATATAAGAGGATTATTACCCTGATTATCCAATAAAAACACATATTTTGATTACATTTTAATGGTATTAAATGTTTATTTTTGATCTTATGGGTCTGAGTTAGTGGATTTTAATTTTGAACATCCATTCTCTTCATTTGTGCACTCCATGCCTAATATGCACCAATTTAGGCCCAATGTTTCATCTGATTTAAAATAATGTAATTATCTATATTTTAATTTTATATTTTTGGAAATGGATATAAACTTAAATATGAACATTTTTCATTCAGGGATCAATGGAGGATTCATAAATGATGATGGGGATTTTTGGTGAAGAAAGGAAACAATTCTGGAGAAGGCAGATTGGATATCATCCCACTGATCGGACTGTGGGGACCACAATACAGGCCCAATGAATCCCAAATTTCATGGGAGGCTAGAAGACATATAGGGTAACAAATAATGCTTCTGGATCTAGTGCTAATTCTTCCTCAATGGTGGTTATTAAGGCGGCCAACTTTGAAGATTTAATTTGGGCCAGATTCTGCGGCCCAGAAAAACAGACCACTATTTAAATCATATCTCCCGAACCACAACGTATTTTGGGCTGAAATTTTACAGGATGTTAGAGGACATCCGGGGATTAATTTAAGTATTCTAAGGACCACTCAAATTCTGCCTTATAGAAGGTACTTTAGGCGCTTCTTTCCAGTGTATGCAAGCTGGCTGCAACTTTGGGGAAAAAAGTGGAAAAGTTTCTCATCATTAATGTTCCACCCACCTTTCCCCAACATAATTAATTAAATGAACATGGGATGTTGGGGGCTCATCCAAGGATTCATTTTTTTCCTATTTAAGGCAGTAGTGGTGGTGGATTTAGGGATCTTGGTGCTTTATTTTCATTGTAATGTTATTATGCCAATTTTCCTTTGTAATGTTCTTCCCTCTCATGTAAGTTGTTCGAATCACCTTCGTCTTCAATAAAAGTTCTTCTTCTTATCTTATTATGTTCTTATTTATATCACCTTGATACCGTTGCCTCAAGGTGTGAAAGTTTTCACACCAAACATTGTGATTTTGTTCACACAACGGTGGAGTGATCACTATTTTTGTTGTTTTTTACTTCTTCAATTCCACCCTCATAAGTCTACTTTCCACTTCCGTTGAGAACTTGTCATCAATGGAGGTCTAGATATTTTATGGGTTGATCCAAGGGAGTAGAAAGGGGCTGGATTTAATGTTATTTCTCACTCCCTAAATTTTATTAATTTCTTTTAATTGAGTTTCTTTCATTTAATGATTTTTATTCTTCCTCTTCCTTATTGAATTTATTCACCCCACTTTCATGTGCTAATTACATAATTTACCTTGGAGTGCTCATGAAAATGATCCTACAAGTTTATAGGTGATTATCATGTGTTTTGAAGGTGTTTAATCAGTAAGTGATTAGGTTAGTTTGAATTCATTGCATGAATCCTTCTCGAGTTAATAAAATTAAAATCGTAAATAAAAGGAATTCATTCAATCCACCCCGAGCAATAACCTAGGATCAACTCATTTTCTCAAAATTTAAATTCACATAGATCTTTTAGTGCCCTTTCAAAACAATCTAAAATCAACCCATGTTGGCCACTTCATAGCCAAAAATCCATCTCTTTTTATTGAGTGTCTAAAGGTTCTTCTTAGGTCTCTGAGGATTTGACAACCCAAGCTACACTACAAGCGACCGCTTGACCCTTAAAACTTGGGTAAATTTGGGCGAAACAAAATTTTGGCGCTGTTTTTGGGGACCAAGTAAGTTCCATAGACAAAAAACTTCTTTCCTCACCCCCATTTTTCTATTCTCACCCAATATCTCTTATCTTTTCCCTTTATCACTTTTTTTTGGCGCATGTCCGCCTTCACACGCGATAAATCAAACAGACTAGTTAGTGTGGAAAGTCATAGGATAGGGGAGTCAAGTACACCATAGGATCCTAACCATCCTAATACCCTAGAGATAAAGATTGAGTCAATTTAAATTGAGGGTCTTCAAAGAAACCAACTCATAAACCCAGGCGGGAACTAAAATAGAAATCCAAATGATGCAGCCCCAAATTTGGGGAATGCAGTCGATCAAACCATGAATGACTACCTTACACCTACCTAGACCAATGCACCCTCTTGCATTAGGCATGATGCCATAGGAGATGCCCACTATGTCTTTAAACCTCATGTCCTAAACCACCTTCCAACTTTCCATGGGATGGAGTCAGAAATGCCTTACCTTCATGTCAAGGAGTTCAATGACATTGTTGAAACCATGTGATCACCACATCAACTTGAGTCAGCTAAGATGAGGCTCTTTCCTTTCTCACTTAAGGATAGAGCAAAGAACTGGTTAAATAATCTGAGACCTTCATCAATCCATACTTGGAACCAACTGCAAAGGGAATTTTACAAAAAATACTTCCCCCATCACAAAACCATTGCACTAAAAAAGAGCATCCAATTTTTTTTTTTGAAAAAGAGTGAGAGTCATTTTATGAAACATGGGAGAGGTTAAAAGACACCCTAAACATGGTTCCACACCATGGTTTTTCTATTCCTGAACAAGTAAGAATTTTCTTTGAAGGTTTGGGCCTGGGGAACAAACAATTCATTGACATGATGTGTAATGGGACCTTTAAAAACAAATCCCCAAATGATGCTTACGAGTATCTAGAAATCCTTGCTGAACAAAACCAAACATGGGGAACATCACCTTATTCTGAAAAGCCACAAAGAACTACTGGAATGCATACACTTAGAGAAGAGTAAAGCCTTAGGGCGAAACTTGCAGCACTCTCTAGGAAGGTTGAAGAGATAGACCATAGGAAGATCAATGAAATCCAAACTGTAGACTCTATTTGCACAATCTGTGATAAACATGACAAAAAAACAGACAAATGCCCAACCATTCCATCCATCAAGGATGTTCTTTTAGGAGGACCACCTGCTAAAGTCAATTCCCTAAACTTTCAAAATCCTCAATACCCAAACACATTCAACCCAAGGTATAATGACCACCCAGGCTTCCGATGGAAATATAACCAACAACCTAGCCAACCACAAGGACCAAACCCCTACCCTACACAAAATTTTCAAAACCATAACCAATTCCAACCACAACCAGTCCAATACCAACATCCTATAGTACAATACCAACAACCCATATAACAACCAAAGTATCCCCCTGGGATAACCCAACCAACATAAACACCTTCCCAAACTATCCCTCTCCCAATCCTTGAACAACTGTGCAAACAAATGGAAAGGATGAACTCAGAAGTCTCTTCCCTGAAACAAGAACTTCAAACCATCAAAACTGGAAAGGAACCCATGCCCACATAGGCCATTCCACAACAAACATCAAGGGGGGAGACAAGTTTCACTCAAACAACTCATGAACAACTAAAGGTTGTGACAGTTTTGAGAAGTGGGAAATCAATTGAGAAACCTGAACAAATAGTTCAAAACCCACCTGAAGATTCAAACTCTAATGAAAATTCAAATGAAACACATGAAAAAAATGAATATACTAATAAAGATATGAAAGAAACAACTCTTCAAAAAACAACTCCACAACCTGCCCCATTTCCTCAACGCATGAGGGGGAAAACCAAGCCGGAATTGAGTGAAACATTGAGGGAAATATTCTCACAAGTCAAGTTGAACATTCCACTCCTTGATTCCATTAAAACCATTCCTGCATACTCAAAATACCTTAAGGACCTCTGCACATTTAAATAGAAATTCTCACATAAGAACCAAGTCCTTCTGGCAGCAAATGTTAGCACAACAATCCAAGGAACCCTTCCTCCAAAGATGAAAGACCCAGGATTCCCTTACATAAATGCTGAACTAGGAGAGAACAAAGTTGTCAAAGCCTTGTGTGATCTAGGAGCCAGTGTGAACCTCATTCCTTATGCTATGTATTTTCAGTTAGGGATCGAAGAACTCCAACCCACATCTTTCACTCTTCAACTTGCTGATCATAGTATTCGAGTTCCAAAGGGGATCTTAAAGGATGTTTTGGTGAAAGTTGAAAATTTCATTTACCCACCTGACTTCATTGTTCTAGACAATCACCCAAGCTTAGGTCCTAGAGAGAAAACCCCAATCATTCTTGGTCGTCCCTTCCTTGAAACAATCAACTCTGTTATCCGAGTCCAAAATGGGAACATGACCATCACCTTTGGAAACATGAGTCCAGACTTGAAAATCTACAATGAAAACTCTCAAATTGGGGATGATGAAGAGATCCATGAGGTTAATTGGATATGTAGTGTTGATAGTGAACTCAAGGAACATCAAGGAATTACCGAAGGATGTTTAAGTCAAGAAGAGATTGATTTTCTTTGTTCACATGAGGGAAATTTGTCTCCTTGGCTTGAATCTCTTTCAGATTGCTCTATTGATGATTTTCTAGAATCACCAATCAATGATACCATGGGTGAAATAAATAACATCGAGTCCATATCCCTTCATGAAACTACTCTAGCTAATTTAGTGGATGAAAGTTCTCTTCACAAGGAACCAATTTTTCAAGAAATCTGAATGAAGAAACCGAGTTCAATACAAAGTCTCATCCTTTCTTGGAAAGTGATAACCACTCTGATCTTGAATTTAAGGTTTTACCTTCATCACTCAAGTATGCGTTCTTAGGGGACAATCAATCCTTTCCTGTTGTCATTTCTTCCTCTCTTGAATCCAATCATGAGAGGATGCTTCTAGATGTCCTTAGGAGACACAAGAAAGCCATTGGATGGACCCTATCAGATATTCCTGGGATTGTCCCACTTATCGGGACTCATAGAATTGTTCTAGAATTTTATTCAAAGCCATGTCGTCAACCTCATCGGTGACTCAATCCTAATCTCATGGAAGTAGTGAGAAAAGAACTTTTGAAATTTTTAAAAGCTGGTATCATCTATCCTATAGCTGAGAGTGAGTGGGTTATCCCAATCCATGTGGTTCCAAAGAAGGCTAGAATCACAGTAATAACCAATAATGATGGAGAGATGCTTCCAACAAGGGTTAGTAGTGGATGGAGAGTCTGTATTGACTATAGGAAGCTCAACTCTTGTACCAAGAAAGACCATTTCCCCTTGCCCTTTATAGATCAAGTCCTCGAGCGAGTGGCGGGTCATCAATTCTACTGCTTCCTAGATGGATTCTCAGGGTATAATCAAATTGAAGTCTCCTTAGAGGATCAAGGAAAAACAACCTTCACCTGTCCATTTAGCACTTTTTCCTTCAAGCGCATGCCCTTTGGGTTATGTAATTCCCCTGGTACCTTCCAGCGGTGCATGATGGGAATCTTCTCGGACATGGTGGGGGATTGTTTAGAGGTCTTCATGGATGATTTATCCATCATTGGGGATACTTTTGAGGGATGCATTCTAAATGTTGAAAAGGTTTTGTCAAGGTGTGAGGATAAGAATATCATACTAAATTGGGAAAAATTCCATTTCATGGTAAGGGAAGGACATGTTCTAGGTCATCTGGTATCTGGTAGAGGGATTGAAGTTGATAAAGCTAAGGTTGACATAATTCATCACCTTCCCTCTCCTAAAACTATTAAGGAAGTGAGATCCTTCTTAGGACATGATGGATTTTATAGAAGGTTCATTAGGAATTTCAGCTCTATCTCTCGACCACTTTGTGCTCTATTGGTAAAAGATGCTCCATTTTTATGGACATAAAGCTATGAGGAATCATTCTCTACACTCAAGTCAACTCTTATATCTTCACCTATCATGCAATCTCTAAATTGGAAACTTCCTTTCGAGCTCATGTGTGATGCAAGTGAATTCACTGTAGGGGCAGTCTTAGGACAACGGTGTGAGAAAAATCCATGTGTCATTGCTTATGCAAGAAAATCTTTAAATGATGCACAAATAAACTACACCACCACTGAGAAAGAGCTACTTTCTGTTGTCTTTGCCTTAGAGAAATTCAGGTCTTATCTCTTAGGATCACCCATCATTGTCTTCACTGACCATTCATCCCTAAAATACCTTTTCCAAAAACAAGATGCCAAGGATAGATTGATTAGGTGGGTCCTTCTTCTTCAAGAGTTCGATTTAACCATTAAGGATAAAATGGGTGTTGAAAATGTTGTAGCTGATCACCTATCTAGGATGGAATTCAAAGACAACTCACACCACCTCTCTGTGTATGATTCATTTCCCGATGAGCACCTCTATTCAGTGAGTGATTGACCTTGGTATGCTGACATAGCAAAACATTTGGTGACAGGTGACATTCCAAAATTCCTGGGGACCCAAGCTAAGAAGAAATTTTTTTCTGATGTCAAACACTATGTGTTTGATAATCCTTACCTCTTCAAGTTCTGTCCTGATCAAATCATCAGGAGATGTGTTCCCGAGTTTGAACAAGAGTCCATTCTAAAATTTTGTTATGGAGAGGCATGTGGAGGCCACTTTTCTACAAAGAAAACCACTGAAAAGGTCCTCCAAAGTGGTTTCTACTGGTCGAACCTCACTAAGGATTCCTTCCAATACTGCAAAAGTTGTCCTCAGTGTCAGAAATTAGGATCCATTTCCAAAAGAAATCAAATTCCCCTCACTCCCATTCTAGTCGTCTAAATCATTGATTGTTGGGGAATTGATTTCATGGGACCCTTTCCAATCTCTAAGGTATACCTCTACATCCTCTTAGCTATTTATTACGTCTCAAAATGGGTTGAGGCCATTCCCACCAAGACTAATGATTATCAAGTTGTGATCCGATTCCTAAAAGAGAATATCTTTTCTAGATTTGGAATTCCGAGGGCTATAATAAGTGATCGTGGAACCCATTTCTATAATCTCCCATTCTCTTCACTCATGTATAAGTATGGAATTTCTCATAAAGTTTCCACTGCGTACCATCCTCAAACCAATGGTCAAGCTGAGTTAGCAAATAGGGAGATTAAGCAAATTCTTGAAAAACTGTCAACCCCTCTAGGAAATATTGGTCTAAGAAACTCTTGGATGTTCTTTGGGCATATCATACAGCATTCAAAACCATCCTAGGAATGTCACCATATAGGTTGGTTTATGGAAAAGCATGCCATTTACCTATTGAAATTGAGCATAAGGCATTTTGGGCAATCAAGAAAATAAATTTCAACATTTCTTTAGCCGAAGAAAAGAGAAAGTTAGATCTTAATGAACTTGAGGAACTTAGGATGGAGGCGTATGAAAACTCAAGGATAAATAAATCTAGAGTTCAATCCTACCAATCTAGGAATATCAAATTCAAACAATTTGAACTTGGAAAACGTGTGCTCCTGTATAGGTCAAAACTTCATTTACACCCGGGAAAGTTAAGGTCTAGATGGTTAGGTCCATTCATAGTGCATCATGTGTACCCCCATGGGGAAGTAGAGATCCAGGATCCCACAAGTGGTAACATTTTTAAGGTCAATGGTCATAGGTTAAAACCATTCATTGAATCATTCAATAAACAGAAAATAGAGGTAGAGTTAACAGATCCAACCTATGAACCAGGAAAAAATTGATAGATTTAGGATCCATGTCGGGCTAATGACGTTAAACAAAAGCGCTACATGGGAGGAAACCCGTGGTCTTCATGTTTCTAATCTTTTTGAACCATCTTTTTTTTTCTTCTTCTTCTTCATTTTGTTATTTAAAAAAAACTATAGACTGTTGACCTGTTCTTCTTTTATGAGTAAGTATGGGTATGAAAGGGGAGCACCGTATTCATCCGTGTCACGCGGTGTGATCCCTGAGTAATACCTTACCCAGAAAATATAAAGAAGACAATGTATCATCAGTTTATTTTATTTTATTTTATATTTTTGTAGGTAATTTTTTTTAAAAAAAAATAGATTGTTGACCTATTCTTATTTTATGAGTAAGGATGGGTATGAAAGGGGAGCACCGTATTCATCCATGTCACGCGGTGTGATCCCTGAGTAATACCTTACCCAGAAATTTAAGAGAAGACAATGTATCATTATTTTATGTTATTTGTACCTTTTTTAGGTTAAAAAAATACAATATATATATATATATATATTAAAAAAAATTTAAGGCATGTCATAGGTCATTGGGAAAAGCTGGTCACAACCGTCCAAGCCATTGGGAGACAAACCAGAACTGAAGGGAGACATGGGAATGCATTATCAACATCAACCACCAGGTGACTTCATTCCATAATTTTCATTTTCAATGTCTTTATTGAACTTCTATCCTACCCCTTCTATGTTTCAATTCTTTAAACACTAGGGACAATATTATTCTAAGTTGGGGGGGGGGATGAAAATCTGTGGAAGGAAAAATGTCATTAACCTTGAACATGATAACACACATTCCAAACTCTGAAATTGGATATCAAATAATTTTGCATGCCTTGATTCTGATTTTAATGCATGTTTATGTTCATGTGCATAGTTATTGGAAAGTGCGGTTGTCCGATGTAATTTTTCACTGTTATATTTTCATCCATTTAACAAAAAAAAACACAATGCACATCCTCTGGATTGTGGGGTTTTAGTTTGAGTTCTTGGGGACCCATAATAAATAGCATAGGATTGACAATAATTTTAATTTTAACATGAGTATTCAAAAAAAAAATTTGCATGTAGAGCAATGAATTGACCTAATGTGTGTTTTTCGGCACTTGGGGATCGTGACTCCATAGTTCTCTGGCCCAGAGTTGGGCATTTTATCTCTATTTGTGGTAATTTGAATTTTTTTTTGATTGAGTTAACTCGAGATGATGCCCGAGTATGTGAGCTTCACTTGGTTCTCTAAGGTCTTTGAACCTGGGAGTCATCGGAAAAGTCTTTCCACATGGGTTGACTCAATTGAGTTCAATTTCAATTGCCATGGAAAAATTGCAAAAAAAAAAAAACAAAAAAATAAAATAAAATAAAAAATGAGTACTCATCTTATTATTAAAATTTGATTGCTCCTAGCGCTTCCATCTTTTCTCCCTCGAATGAAAATGAACCCCCATGTCTATTGTGACACACAACACTTCATCATGCTTAATTGAATTTGGATGAAATATGGAAATGAATTTTAACAAAGGAATGGGCTTGGGCTTGAGATATGCTTATGGCATAGCTTGTTTTAAATGATTTTGAGGGGTTTCATAATTGTTTGGTATGTGATCTTTGGGTGAGAAATGTGTATTAAAATGTTTTTGGAAATGGTCATTTGAATTTCATTTTTGTGAGATATATTTTGCTCGGGACTAGAAAAACTCAAGTTGGGGGGTGTGATTATCCAATAAAAACACATATATTGATTACATTTTAATGGTATTAAATGTTTATTTTTTATCTTATGGGCCTGAGTTAGTGGATTTTAATTTTGAACATTCATTCTCTTCATTTGTGCACTTCATGCCTAATATGCACCAATTTAGGCCCAATGTTTCATCTGATTTAAAAGAATGTAATTATCTATATTTTAATTTGATATTTTTGGAAATGGATATAAAATTAAATATGAACATTTTTCATTCAGGGATCAATGGAGGATTCATAAATGATTATGGGGATTTTTGGAGAATAAAGGAAACAATTCTGGAGAAGGCAGATTGGATATCATCCCACTGATCAGACTGTGGGGCCCAAAATACAAGACCAATGAAGACCAAATTTCATGGGTGGATAGAAGACATATAGGGGAACAAATCATTAGTCTGGATATAGTTATAATTCGTCCTCAATGGTGGTGATTAAGGCGGCCCAATTTGAAGATTTAATTTTGGGCCAGCTTCTGTGTATTAAAATGTTTTTGGAAAAGGTCATTTGAATTTCATTTTTGTGAGATATATTTTTCTCGGGACTAGAAAAAATCAAGTTGGGGGGTGTGATTAGCCAATAAAAACACATATTTTGATTACATTTTAATGGTATTAAATGTTTATTTTTGATCTTATGGGCCTGAGTTAGTGGATTTTAATTTTGAACATCCATTCTCTTCATTTGTGCACTCCATGCCTAATATGCACCAATTTAGGCCCAATGTTTCATAAGATTTAAAAGAATGTAATTATATATATTTTAATTTGATATTTTTGGAAATGGATATAAACTTAAATATGAACATTTTTCATTCAGGGATCAATGGAGGATTCATAAATGATGATGAGGATTTTTGGCGAAGAAAGGAAACAATTCTGGAGAAGGCAGATTGGATATCATCCCACTGATCGGCCTTTGGGGCCCACAATACAGGCCCAATGAAGTCCAAACTTCATGGGAGACTATAATACATATAGGGGAACAAATAATTATTCTGAAACTAGTGCTAATTCGTCCTAAATGGTGGTGATTAAGGCGGCCCAAGTTGAAGATTTAATTTTGGACCAGATTATGCTTCCCAGAAAAACATCCCACTTTTTCAATAATATCTCCCTAACCACAAAGTATTTTGGGCTGAAAGTTTACAGGATGTTAGGGTACATCCGGGGATTCATTTACGTATTCTAGGGCCCACTAAAATTAGGCCTTCTAGAAGGTACTTTAGGCGCGTCTTTCCGGTGTATGCAAGCTGGCTGCAACTTTGGGGCAAAAAGTAGAAAATTCTCTCATCATTAATGTTACACACACCTTTCCCCAACATAATTAATTAAAGGCACATGGAATGTTGGGGGCTCGGACAAGGCTTTATTTTATTCCTATTTAAGGCAGTATTGGTGGTGTATTTAGGGATCTTGGTGCTTTCTTTTCATTGTAATGTTATTATGCCAATTTGCCTTTGTAAAGTTCTTCCCTCTCATGTAAGTTGTTCGAGTCACCTTCGTCTGCAATAAAAGTTCTTCTTATTCTCTTATTTTGTTATTATTCATATAACCTTGATACCGTTGCCTCAAGGTGTGAAATTTTTCACACCAAACCTTGTGATTTTGTTCACACAACGGTGGAGTGATCGTTATTTTTGTTGTTTTTTACTTCTTCAATTCCACCCTCATAAGTCTACTTTCCACTTCCGTTGATAACTTGTCATCAATGGAGGTCTAGCTATTTTATGGGTTGATCCAAGGGAGTATCAAGGGGCTGGATTGAATGTTATTTCTCACTCCCTAAATGCTATTAATTTCTTTTAATTGAGTTTCTTTCATTCAATGTTTTTTATTCTTCCTCTTCCTTATTGAATTTATTCACCCCACTTTCATGTGCTAATTACATACTTTACCTTGGAGTGATCATGAAAATTATCCTACAAGTGTATAGGTGATTATCATGTGTTTTGAAGGTGTTTAATCAGTAAGTGATGAGGTTAGTTTGAATTCATTGCATGAATCCTTCTCGAGTTAATGAAATTAAAATCATAAAAAAAGGAATTCATTCAATGTACCCCAAGCAATAACCTAGGATCAAATCATTTTCTCAAAATTTGAATTCACATAGATCATTTAGTGCTCTTTCAAAACAATCTAAAATCAACCCAAGTTGGCCACTTCATAGCCAAAAATCCATCTCTTTTTATTGAGTGTCTAAAGGTTCTTCTTAGGTCTCTAAGGATTCGACAACCCAAGCTACACTACAAGCGACCGCTTGACCCTTAAAACTTGGGTAAATTTGTGCGAAACCATCCTCCTTTCATCCTAGATTGATCAATCATGAAGTTAAAATATCCTCTCATAAACTATGTACGAGATCCAAGATTGAATATAGATAGTGACTCCTAAAGTGTTATTCTCTCCTTATCCTCACAATTATCACAAAAAATAGACACGAAGAGAGTGTTTTAGAATCACTAACATTTTTTATGTGATATGAAGACACTTGAATAAATTTCCCCTAAATCTAATTTTACTAGAAGATCCAAATGTACGAATTATCCAGTCTATCATGCATGAAATTTGGTATCTTATGTTTTACTATAATTTTTTTTATAGATATCACTTTGAATTTGGGATTTTTAATAGATAACATTGCTTTTTTTATTGCTCTAATAATATTTTTGAAGAAAATAAATCTTTTCTAGGGAAGAAATACACCAAGAATTCAAAATTAAGGGAGAAATCATTGAGATGAAGGGGGTAGTCCTGGGGACCTATAGTTGTTTGAGAGGACATTACTGTAGAGACTGCACTATTCTCGGAATAGGATCTTATCACCCTTATATAGGTAGTTGGAGGTAAATATTTATACATTATGTGATTATGACTATTAGGGAAAGAAAATCTAGGATATTCTCCAAGCTGGACAAGGACCCCAATGAAGTTGAGAGATTATAAATTGACGTACTTTGTTACTAGAATCCCTGAATTCCCTATTGAATTTGTATTGGGGTCACAAGAAATACGAAACTTCCCATTAGGTCAGGATTTATCAACCCCTAAAGTCAATATATCTCTAGTAGTAGGTGGATGGAATGTTTGGGGGAGGTATGTGTCACTATTTAGAGAAATAATTGGGAGAACCATGGTGGCGAGAAGAGAAGACAAAGGTATATTTGAGTCCTTGACTACACCAGTTGGTTCAATTATTGGAGCCTCCTCTATGTTTTTCCACTATTCTTCATAACCTAGATAATCTGATTATAGAGGATGGGATGAACCAACAAATTGAGGAAACATCATAGTGGCATTCAGGCCATGAGGGACCACAAATTCACCTAAAGTGGCTAATAAAATTGGACCTTTCAATGAGGTATAATATCCTTTCATTCTATAAGTTTTAAGAGAGTGACCTTGGATATTGTAGAAACGATAGAATCTTGTGGGGTTTCAATAGAAATTATTTTTTCCTAAAAGTGTATTCAGGACCCACATACAGAATAATAAAATGCGTGAGAGGGATGGATAAATCCATATTAATGAAAATTCTCTATACAATGGTGGATTCCATCTAAAGTGTGGCTTCATCAACATAGAGTAAGTGTCCAAAGGTATTTACTAAACTTCTTAGGATAATAATATTATGAAAAGGGAGAGGGAATATCATCAAGAAGATATATAACATTGCTAGAAAAGATTACTTTCCCAGATGAAGGTTCATAACCTACCGAAGAAGAAGGAATCTTCGATGTTGGTAGATATGAGCTTCCCTGACCATGCCTGAATGAAATAAATCAAGGAAAATAGATGGATAAAGATAAAAGTTTAAATAATAATAGAGGTAAAAAGGTCTAAATAAATTCTATGACTTCACAAATCATTAAAAAATATTTAAAGAGTTACAATATGAACTAAAAATGGTAATGAGGGTCCATTGGTGGTAATGTGAATCTAAATCTAGTTCCACTGAGGAAAATGATAATGTAAGGAAAACCTCCACTAGCTCTTTAGGATTATACTATAAAGGACTTAGGGTAATGGGGAGAAACAGATCCCTAACCAGAGTGAGTGGATACTTAGAATCTACCTCTTTGAAGGACTTAGAAGGGAGAAATTCTGTATATAGTTGTAGATAATATGTGGATACACCCACAACATGGAAAGAAGATAAAACCTAATAGGGATTCTTTATAGGGGCTTGGATGGTTACAAGGAGAGAATTACCTACATTACTAAGATCTTTAGTCCCCAGATGAGCATCCTGCATTGGGATCAAGCTCAGATCCACTGGAAATCTTCCCCACACCATGCCAGATTCATCATTAGTTTTGTGAATGTTTGAAATGGATGATGGTGTGAGGGGGGGGGGAGAGTAGATAATGCATCCTTTTAAGACCAATGTAGAAGAACATGGAATACATTAGATCATAAAATTGGAATTATTATGTATATTCAAGCTTTTTGAACATGGAGTGTCCTTCTTGTTAATAAACTAAGAAGATACCTACAATTCTATAAACTGACATACTCTAGAGTTTCATACAAAAGAGGATAAGTGAGTGACCCCTGGGAGGTAGCATGATTTTTCCTAAATATTTCTACATGTAGTGGGCCTTGGTGAGTAGTGAATTCATCTAAAATTTCATTAGAAGCAAGCCTTGGCAAGGAGTGACTTAACCTAAATCTTATATCCACCAAAATAGCAAGTTCTAGTGTGTTTTTGTTACACTATCCCAATGGTGAGTTTATTCTCCTTGGATATAGCCATGTATAGGAAACAAAGTGTAAAATATGTGTCCTTGTATGTTATAATTTCTGCATATATGCATGATATCTTATTTTTGTGAATTTTATAGAGATATAGGTTTAATTATGTTCCTTATAATAAGGGAACATGATATAAGGGATTTACGAGTAATGAAAAGTTTGGATTTGGAAAATTTTAATTCACCCCCACTCATGGTGTCTTGGGTTACAAAAATATGAACCAACAAAAGGATACATCACATATAAAAGGATATAAGTACAAATAACAATAGCCTAAATAAAAAAGGATTCCTATATTGGTCACAAAAGTATTTCCTCACAACAATATGACTACTAATTTATCCTTAGTATATTTTCACTTCCTAACTCTTATAAATCTAATTATAATTCAATAATACATAAATTTTAGTCATTGAATTATTAAAATAACAAAATTTCAACTCGATCAATATTACTTATCAAAGTATTATCATCAGATGTCATAACATACTCAATATGCTTCCACATTCTAAGTTCATCATAATAGAGCCATAATAATTCAAAAACGACAAATGTTGTAATTGAATTATTCAATAAGGCACATTAAAATAAGGTTGATAAAAAAATTCATACATTGAGGTATATCTATGCCATAAAAATTATCCTAAGTTACTCTACTCCATTCCCTAAACAATCCTAAATCTCATTCAAATCATTCTAAAAAAATTACACTACTTTGGACTTCAATGTTCATATCACTATCCCTAATCCCCTTTCCATTAAACATAAATCATTCATTGGGGATTTACAGTTTAAAAACCCTGATCTTTATTTCACACTTAAACATATTTTATTTCACAAAAACTTTAATTGATATATCATATAAGATCAAGAGGTCTAGTTTCATTTGGGATTATGAATATTACATAACAACTTAAAACATTAAATACACATATTTATAGAAAAATTATTTTAAATGACCACACACATTCCTTCGTACTTAGAATTACATGGGATAACCTGAGGACATGTATAAGAAAACGGTGAAATATAAAGCCCATTAATGGAGTAAAAAATGCATAAAATGAATAATACAATACATGTTAGGAAATAGTAATATCAATGGAGCATAATTTAAACATTAACATAAATGTATGATATAGCCTAATTATCAGAACATGGAAATGTGGCCACAACATTTAACATGATATTAGCATGATACAAGAATCATTGCACATGAAGAATTATTAAACCCTCATTAAACTTGAATTAGTATGAGTAAACACACATTGAACTTGATGTATCATGATACTAATCTTTACCCAATGCATTGGAGTGCTATCAGGGTGCACACTTCTTAATCATTTCATTTCATGCATAAGTGTGCCACATGGATTATATAACATGGATTTATTAAACATAATAATTTATTACATTATAAAGGAATGTTTAATTATTACATGAAACCATATAATCAATAAGTAAATGTGCATAAAGGTGAATACCATTGATAGAGAAATGTGTATGATATTCACTACACAATGACTTTGGCTTAGAAAATCGTGGTGCAATTTTAGCTGCATAAGGACGTGACATAAGAAATTATAAAAATGGTTGATGAGAGAGAATGGGGTGTCTCATAATATTTACCTGAAATTTACATTAAGGGGGTAATATAGATAAATGTACCAACATATGTAATGGAATTTAGATTCATAATACAAAAGAATTTCTTGAATGTAAATGAGAAGAGAGAAATTCCTTACGAAATTTCGGCATGGTAATGGGTGTACATGGGAGGAATTAATGAGAGATAAAGAGGTATCTCATCATTAAAACATAAGTAGTTAAGTATGGGGGAGGTAAAAAATAATACCCCAACTATTTTAATTGAATACAAAATGGTATAACAACATAATAAAATTTGGACCAAAATGAGAAAAGAAGAAATACCTTACTTGGAAGTGTGATCCCAAAGGCTTGGGAGGGTCTTGAGAGAGGCTTCTTGGAATACTGGGGTGGATTGAAAGGATTATAGAGAGAGTAGGGAAGAGTTTGGTCAAGCTCCTAATGTTTTCAGTGAAGAGGAAGTGGGATCTTGGGTGGGTTTATATAGGAAAATAAAGGGAATTCTTTATAAATTAGGTTTTGGACACCCCACATTAAACTAATCAAAACCACAAACCAACCCATGGTTTTTGACCATGGTTTTTAACAAATGGAATTAGAAAAAATTATTTTATAATTCTGATGGACTAACCTCTTAAAATATCAGGCTTGATTATTTGGAGGTGAGTCACACTCTCAAGGGAATTATTTTAAAAAGTTAAATTGTTTTATAAGTCTTGGAGGGTCCACTAAGGCACCATAAAATTAATAAAACAAAAATAAAATCATATTTTTTTAAAGGTAAAACATATATTGTACGAATATAACTTTTATATTATTTTATTATATCACTATTTGGTCATTATGATTTCATAAAACAAATTATATATTTAATCAATATTTAATTTTTACCCAAAAAATCTACTGTCTCATAACATTATGAAAAATTCACTTTTGGAAAATTTCAATGTCATGATTCCAAAAATAATATTAAATTTATCTAAATAATTTCATAAGTATGTGAGTTTTTACTTTCAAAATAAAAACTGACATTTATCGAAAATTCCTGGGGTTTGACAAAAAAAATTTCAAGCCTTAATAAAAATTACAATTGTACTCATAAAAATTATATGATCTTTTATATTTAATAAAACATGATTTATTAATAATATTTCAGTAAAATATTATTTACTCCAAAAATCCATTTATTCATCAAAATATATTTCTAAATTGAATATTAACTAAAAATAATTTTTTTTGTTTTAAAAACTATTTACAAAGTAACAGTAATAAAATGAATGTATATTTTCTATACAAAAATAATTTACATAATCATAGTGCTAGGGTATTTTTACATAACCCCTTATAAAACCCACATAAGACTAAAGGGTAAGGTGTGTGATGGTGGCAGACTATTGGGGAAGCTTAGATAACATCACTCCGGTGGTAATCTCTTTTAACTTACACTTCTCTCATAGGCGGTTCTGCTCAAGCTTAACATGACGAAACTCAGCATGGGATTGGTCAAGAGCAAAGACTAGTGGAGGCACCTCCTTTACGAGCTCCAACAAGTGGGCTTCGTATGAAACAATTCTACTAGATTAGAACATCACATCCTTTATCTGATTAAATTGGATTTGTTAAAGCCTTATATTTATACTAATAATGTGATCACTGTTCAATAGCTATATTAGCAACAGTCACAATTATTAATGGTATTTTAAAATCCAAAAAAATAAAACCAAGGAATTTTATATGTTATATAACCATTTTACATAATAGAACATTTAATTAGATCAAGAGGAATTTTTATTAATAAAAGTTTGGGTTGTTACCATCTTCCCCCCTTAAGAAATTTTTCCCTTAGAATTTCTTTTTCCAACACTAAAAAAAGATAAGGTTAATTCTACTTCATCACTTCCTCTGATTCCCATGTTGCTTCTCCAAACTTGTGGTTGCACCACAACACCTTGACGAGGGGCATTGTATTATTTTGTAGAACTTTTTCCCTATGATCTAAGATCTTTACTGACATCTCTTCATAGGAGAGGTCATTCTCTAATGGTACCACCTCTGATTGAGTACATGCGATGGGTCAGGTATGTGATTCCTCAAGAGTGATACATAGAATACATAATGTACTTGAGATAGGTTTAGTGAGAGTGCTAGTCGACAGGCCACTACTCCAATGCAATCAAGGATATCAAAAGGGCCTATGTACCTCAGAAAAGGCTTTCCCATCTTCCCAAATCTCATAACTCTCTTCCACAACAATATGTGGAAGAATACCATATCTCCAACATCAAAATCTAGGTCTCATTGTTGATTATCAACATAGGTATTTTGTCGACTCTGAGCAGATTTAATGTGTTGTTGGATGGTCTTAACCATATCCATCATTTCTGCAACCATTTCTAGTCCTAGGAGTTTTCACTCTCCATCTTTATCCCAACATGTCGGTGTTCTACACCTATTCCCATAAATGGATTTATAAGGAGCCATTTGGATGATTTATTGTTTTAAGAGAACTCAACTAGAGGAATATGTTGATCCCATACTCATTTGAAGTCCATTGAGCATGCTCTCAACATGTCCTCAAGTGTTTGGATAGTCTGCTCAAATTGGACATCAGTTTGAGGATGATAGGCCATACTGAAATTCAGCTTAGTATTCATAGCATGTTGAAGACTCTTCCAAAACATAGAGGTGAATCTTTGATCTTGATCGGATACAATCAATAGTGGTACTCAATGCAGTCTTACCACATCTCTAATGTATATCCGTTCCAGATGATCTAATGAGAAATCCTTCCGAATTGCAATGAAGTGTGTAGTCTTTGTAAGATGATCTACAACAACCTAGATAGCATTTTTTCCTTTTAATGTCTTTAAAAGTCCAGTGAAAAAGTCCATGGTGACGTTTTCGAATTTACATGTTGGTATGAGTAGTGGTTGCATCATCCCCTTAGACTTATTCCTCTATGGCTTCACTTGATGACATACTAAACCCTTTTCTATATACTCAGTGATCTCCTTCTTCATATTATCCCACCAATAATGATCTCAAATATCTTAATACAACTTTGTGTTTCCTAGGTGAATGGAGAAATTAGAACAATGTGCATCATCCAAAATTTCTTTCTTTAATTCTGGATTTGATGGAACACATAGTCTTGACCCAAATCTCACATTTCCTTCTTCATTAACATTGAACTCGGAGGATTTCCACTTTTTTATAGTTTCCACTTTCTTCTAAATTCCTACATAATCCTTTTTAGCATCCTTTAACCTTTACAAAAGAGATGGTTGAGAAATCATTTGTTAAAGGATTGATGTTGTTCCCTTCTTTATGATTCCTATGTCCATATTCATCAAATCTAAGAAGATTTGATCCTTTTGAATTATTTTCAATGATAGAATTGATGGGTCCTTTCTACTTAGAGCATCTGCCACCTTGTTCTCTTTCCTAGGGTGGTAATGGATTGAGAAGTCATAGTCTTTGATCATCTCTAACCAGCTATGTTGGAACATATTCAACTCTTTCTATGTAAATATATTCTTGAGGCTTTTGTGATCCGTATATATTTCATACTTCTCCCCAAAGAGGAAATTCCGCCAAATTTTCAATGTAAATATTACTTCACCGAACTCCATATCATGTTTGGGATAGTTTTTCTCATGAAATTTCAATAGCCTTGAATTATAGACAATGACTTTGTAATTTTTCATCAAGACACTGCCCATGAACTTCTTTGAAGCATCACTAAAATCGAAAAAAATTATCCACTTGTGGGTAGTGTGAGCACGAGCACAATGATAAGCCTCCTTTTCAACTACTTGAAGCTCTCTTCACATTCATCACTCCAAGAAAATTTAACTCCCTTTTGAGTTAGCTTGGTAAGAGGGTTGGACAATCGAGAGAAATTTCTCACAAATCAGTGATAATATCCAGCTAACCCCAGGAAGCTACGGATATCCTTTACCGATGTTGTCCTCAACCAGCCCTCAATTGTAGATGTCTTAGAGGGATCCATAGATATCCCATTGCTTGTGATGATATAACCCAATAATGATACTTCCTTCAACCATAACTCACACTTTCGGTACTTTTCATAGAGCTTATCCTTTCACAAGGTCTCTAGTACAGTGATGGAATGCTCCTCACGATCCTCCTTGGTTTTAGAGTATATTAGAATATCATCTATAAAGACTACCACAAAATTTTCAAGGTAATATCTAAAGACTCTATAAATCAAGTCCATGAATATTTTTGGAGCATTAGTGATTCCAAAAAAATTACTATGAAATCATAGTGCCCGTACCTTGTACGAAAAGAAGTCTTGGAGATATCCTCCTTCTTCACCCTTACTCGGTAATATCTTGATCACAAATCCACCTTGGAAAAGTATTGTGCTCTATGTAGCTGATTGAATAAGTCATCAATTCATGACAGAGGATACTTGTTTTTTATCATGATTTTTTTGATCTCACGATAATCAATGAAAAATTTCATTGACCCATCTTTCTTCTTTATGAAGAGGACTGGTGCACCCCATGGGGAAGCACTTGGGCATATAAACCCTTTATCTAGATTCTCATGTAGTTGTTTTTTCAGCTTCTCAAGCTCCACAACAACCATTCTATATAGATTCCTACATATTGGAAACACCCCAGGTATAAGATCAATTGATAATTCAACATCTCTTCTAGAAGGAAGACTAGACAATTCTTCGGAAAATACTTCGTTGAATTCCCTCACAATAGGCATGTCGTCAAGAATGGTTGCTTCCTTGGGCTCAATAATTTGAGCAAGATATGCATGCTCATAGGGTAGTAATACACATTCTTGAGATGATGGTGCTAGATAATATTCATCCTCCTTGCACTTGTATAGAATCTGGGGTCGATTCATCATATGAAGAGTGATTTCCCTCTCACAGAAATTTATGTTGGCTCTATATAAGGAAAGCCAATCCATGCCAAGAATTGCATCAAATTCCACCAGAGGGTGCATGATGAGGTTCACCAGGAAGTTAAATCCACAAATTATAAAAGGGGAGGAATTATATTCATGGGATGAAATGATTGCCCCATTTTTCATTCTCATCGTCATCTTTACTTCCATGATTTGTGGTTATGTTGGGATTGTTCTTCTAAACTTTAAAGATATAAAATAATGCCTAGAACTAGAATAAAAAAGTACATTTTATATTCTTGAATGAATAACTAGTGTACATATAACCACTTTATTCTTGGGGTTCCCTTCGGTAGTAGTGATGGAAAAAGCTTGCCCTTTCCACCTTGGAGGTTGTTGGTTGCCTCTGAAAACCCTTGGCTTAGGGCACTGGTTTGTAAATTTCCCTGGTTCTTTGCAGTTGAAGAAATGAAAAATTCTTTGAGGGTGGAACATAGTGTTACTCTCCTCTGTCATAGTCGTGAGTTTTTCTTATCAGTAATTAATGGCCAGGTGCCCTTCTCTTCCACACCTAAATTATTTCCTCACCCCCTTTAGGAAATTTCGAGGGTGCTTCTTTCAACACCTTTGGCAAGTGGGGTGATATATTTTTTTTATCACCATTAGATTTATCCATAAAACTTACATAATTAAAGTCCACCTTATGATTCTTAGCCCCATGATACCCTTGAAGTTCACCTATATCTATTTTGACCTTGAGGGAACATCGGACAATTTACTCATAGCTCTCGAAGTCACGGATCACTAGGTCTTTCCGTAGGCTAGGTTTTATCCCATCAAAGAGGTGTTCAACCTTGAATTCGGGGGTAACAAAAAACCTGGAGGCATATAGTGCAAGAATTGTGAAGTTTTAATTGTATTCTTTGATGGATTCTTCTTCGTTTTTCTTGAAAGCAAAGAAGTCCCTTTCCATCTTAAGTCAAATAGTGCACATAAAATATTTATTGATTTTTTTTCCAGAAATCCTTCCATTCCGATGCCTCAATATATTACTCAGGCTTCATATTTTTGATCCATGTCTACCATTGATCAGATTCACCCTCCATACAATAAGCAGCTAGAAGAACCTTCTCTTGTTCAGAACATTCAAGGATGGAGAAGATCTTTTCAATGGATTTGATCCATTTATCGACAATTGATGGATTAGACGATCCATTAAAATTAGGAGGCCTTTGTCTCATGAAGCTCTCGATTGAGACTTGTTCTTTCTTGGGGGGGGGGGGGGTTAATGTTCCTATTTACCCATTTTTCTAGTCAAAACTTGAGTTAATTAAGAGAGAATTGTGACAAAGTTTGCGATTCCCTCTCCCATCGGATTCAGAATCTCATTAGAACATTCGTCAAATTGATATTCGCATTGGTTGTTATCCCAATTCCTCCTATTACTGTCCATTGGCTGGAATAAAAGGAAAGTTAGGGGTAACACATAAAGAGTAATCCAATGAAAAAAGGGATGACTACTACATTATATTTATTTCCTTATCTTATGAATTTCTAGGCTTCAATCTATGTTATCCATGATCTATTTCCCAACATATCTTCTTAGGGGGATTTTTTTTAACTTAATAATGATTCTTACTAAGATAATGAATTTACCAAAGAATATACCCTAGGATTTTCATAACCAAGAGTGCAGCAAGACCCATTGTTGTGCACCACTTCCCGTTCGAGTCTATCTTAAAGTGATGTTTTCAGGTTTTACCCCTAGATACATCTGTGCTAGAGCCGCATCTACCTGCTCATATCTAGACAGGGATTTATTTTCTTGATAAACCACCTACTAAATACTCACCAAAATTTAGGGATGTTTTTATTATACTTAGTCTTATCCCTAAGGCTTTCACTAGGGTTTTCTAATCTTAATACCAAAAATAACTAAACCTATCCTCTGAGACCAACTGTAACAACCCTGCTCTTTATTTCACACTTAAACATATTGTATTACACAAAACCTTAACTTGATACAACATATAATATTGATAGGAATAGTGTTTTTGGGGCTTAGTAACATTACATAACAACTTAAAACATGAAATACACATCTTTATTGAACACTTCTTTTACATGGTCACACACATTCCTTCGTACTTAGCATTGCATGAGATAACCTGAGGAAATTCACAAGAAAAGGTTGAGATATAAAGACCATTATGGGAGTAAACAAGGCATAAAATAAAGAATAAAGTACATTTTAGGAAATAGGAATATCAATGGAACATAATAGAAACATGAACATAAAGGCATGATATAGCTTGATTATCATAACATGGAAATGTGACAACAAACTTTTACATGATATTAGCATGAGTCAAGGATAATTGCCCATAAATAACGAGTAAACCCTAAATTCACTTTAATTATAATGAGTAAAGCCTTATTTCACTTAACGTATCATGATACCAATGTTTACCCAATGCATTGGAGTGCTATCAGGGCACACCCTTCTTAATCATTTTATTTCATGCATAAGTGTGCCACATGGATCATATAACATGGATTCATTAAACATCATCATTTATTCAATGATAAAGGAGTGTGTAATTCATATATGAAACTCTATAATCAATAAGTAAATGTGCATAAAGGTGAATACCCTTGATAGAGAAATGGGCATGGTATTCACTACACAATGACTTTGGCTTGGAAAATCGTGGTGCAATTTCGGCAGCATAACAACGTGACATAAGAATTCCTAAAAATGGTTTATGAGAAATAAAGGGGTGTCTCATCATATATAAATAAATTGATAGTAATAGGGTCATATAGATACATATCCCTACATATTTAATGGAATTTATATTCATAATACAAAAATTTTCTTGAATGTAAATGAGAAGAGAAAAATTCCTTACGAAATTGCGACATGGGAACAAGTGTACATGGGAGGCATTAATGAGAGAGAAAGAGGTCTCTCATAATTAAAAAAATAAGGATTTCTATATGGTGGAGGTGAAAAATCATACACCAACATTTTTAATTGATTAAAAAATGGTATAATAACATAATAAAATTTAGACAAAAATGAGAAAGGAAGAAATCCCTTACTTGGAAGTGTGATCCCAAAGGCTTAAGAGGGGCTTGAGAGTGGCTTCTTGAGATCTTGGGGTGCCTTGAGAGAATTATAGATATATGATTTCATAAGTTGGTCGAGCTCCAAAGGTTTGTAGTGAATAGGAAATGGGCGCTTGGGTGGGTTTATACAGGAAAAGTAAGGGAATTTTTTATTATTTAGGTTTTGGACACCACACATTAAACTAATCAAAATCACAAACCAACCAATGGTTTTCCCATGTTTTTTGCCAAAGGGAAGTGTAAAAAATTATTTTATAAGGCCAATGACCAAAATTATTAAAATATTAGGCTTTCTTATGTGGAGGTGAGTCACACTCTCCAGGAAATCATGTTAAAAAGTTAAAATGTTTTATAAGTCTTGGAGGGTCCACTAAGGCACCATAAAATTAATTAAAAAAAACTAAAATAAAATTATTTTAAATATATAAATATTTTTTCCGAATATAAATTTTATAGTATTTTATTACATCACTATTGGGTCATTATGATGTAATAAAGAACATTATATATTTAATCGATATTAAATTTTTACCCAAAAATTTGACTGCCTCTGAAAATTATGAGAAATTTACCATTGGATAATTTTGACATCCTGATTAAAAAAATAATATTCATTTTATATAAATAATTTTCTAAATATGTGAATTTTTAATTTTATAATAAAAGATGACATTTATAAAAAATTCATGGGTTTTGACAAAAACATCTTTCAAGCATTAATAAAAATTACAATTGTACTCATAAAAATTATATGATCATTTATATTAAAAAAAAATTGATTTAGTAATAATATTTCATTAAAATATTATTTAATCCAAAAATCAATTCATCAAAATATATTTATTAATTGAATATTTACTAAAAATACTATTTTTTCTTTAAAAACTATTTACAAAGTAACAATAATATAATGAATGTATATTATTTATAAAATTATAATATACATAATCATAGTGCTAGGGTCTTGTTACATAAACAATTATAACACTCGCATAAGATCGAAGGGTAAAGTGTGTAATGGTGAAAAACACTTGGGGAGGCTCAGATAACATCAGCTTGGTGATAATCTCTTTTAAATTCTACTTCTCTCGTAGGAGGTTCTGCTCAAGCTTAAAATGTTGAAGGTCATATTGGTATAGGTCAAGAGAGAATCCTAGTGAAGCCACCTCCTTTACGATCTCTGACAAATGGGCTTCGTACAGAGCAATTCTACTAGATGAGGCCATCACTTCCTTTGTCTGAGTAAATTGGATTTGTTAAAGCACTATATTTATACTAATCATGTTATCCCTGTTCAATGACTATATTAGAAATGGTCACAGTTCTTAATGGTATTTTAAAATCCAAAAACATAAAACCAAGGAAGTGAATATGTTATATAACCATTTTAAATAATTATACATTTAATTAGATCAAGAGTAATTTTCATTAATTAAAGTTTGGGTCATTACATCCAGCCTCATTCATGATGTTTCTTCATCATCAAGGGAAAAAATCCGCCATCATTGACATGATATCAATTTATTTTTCATAATGAATTTTAACATAAGTCAACATAAGTATCCTTTAGAAACCAACCCATATGTCTATATTTATTATTTCCAATAAATTTCATATCTTAATATGAATATAATCATACCATCCAACTAACTTTGTTGAACTCATTCTTGACAAAAAATTCAATGTGATCACCAACCCTATGAAACATTAATTTTTAATTTAAGTTGTTATCTCACTACATTTCATAGTTTATTAAATTTCATGCTAATTTTCTTTAATATATTTTATCATACTGTACTCAAATTATCTTCAGTTCATTATTTACCTAAAACCTTTCTGTAAACTATCGTATAAAATTAATTATTTCATAATGAATTTTATATTCCCCATATGTTTTTGTTAACATAATTTTGTGAGAAATCATTATAAAATTTAATGATTATCTTTCATTCACTATTATAATTTAATGAAACCAAAGGTTAATCATCATAGAAAAATCAACATCACTCATGGTTAAGGAATTGATCTATGTAAAGAATTCAAGATTCTATTTTATTCTTGAAAGAATAACACTAATTATTATTATTAAGAAATAATATTATTTTCTCCGATTGACTAATGTGAATTTCGATATTAGAGTCCTATAAATCATTAACCATAGTGTATTTTATATTCATAACTAAATTATTGTTAATCAGTGGAACCATCCAATTAATCATCTATTTAAACTTATTTAAATTATTATTATTTAATAATAATAATATTTTTTAACAATCATTTAACCAATTTTTACTCAATTCATATTTTAAAATTTTCCAAATTGACCCAAACATGGCTCCATTAGGTTCGAGATGTCAAGAGGGGTCCAACACAATTTTTGATGTCTAGGAATCCCCTTCTATACACTTGTATTCACTTTCTAATGGTTATAGATATCTAGGAGTTTACTTGGAACCCTTACATGCACTCACACACTCCCATGTCTATGGAATCCCCTCAATCAATCCCAGTCATCCGATCATTTGATCAATCGACTTTGGTCAAGCCGTGTCACACACTCCACATCGAACCCCATCTAGATCAAAATAGTATAATGAAATTATTAGAAAACTATGGTTTAAATTTATAACCCAATATTTCATCCTCATATAGGTATTACAGGCACCGGATCCACCATACAATCATGAGGTTGGACAATTTGTGTCCAAACAACATGCCGCATTAGAACCACCATTGGTAGGGTTAGATGACATGAATTCTGTCATTCAGTCATAGGTTGGATGGTACTCATATTCATATAGTGCCTCACTAGACCCCTCATTGGAACCATAACCGATAGTTTGGATTGGGTATTCCATTTCTAATCTTCACCAAAAATCATACCCTAGTAAAACATGATCCCTCCGATTCTGGGTTTAGACTCTATTCCTCAAAATTCTGACTCCATGTGTCTCAAAATTTAGATATAATAAGGGAAGTTAGAATATTCTTTTTAAGATTTCTCCCAAAATATAACTTCTATTGGAGTGATTACAAAGTTCTATATTCATCTCATCGAGACCTTTTTAGTGATATGTGATAGGTTTTAAGAATCATTAACATGAATGAGTTATTTATAGATTATAAAAATAAGTCCTCAAATGTAACATCCCATCCTGGATCAACACTAAGAAAATGATCGGAACAGTGGGTCACATGGACTCAAGTGCACCTTCATGTATGAAAGAGGTTGCTGACTAGCATCGATGGTCTATTGATAGTATGGTTATGATACTATACCCTCTATATCAGAGTTTCACAATGGTATAATAATATTAAAAGAAAAAACAATAGATAAATATATAATAATAAAGAAAAATAGTAGAATAATAATATAATATCTGAATAAAAAAGGCCAATTCCAATTCCATATAATGATGCATGTAATTACAAGTGTTACTACAAGGTACAAGTAGTAAAAAATAACAAAAGAAAATAACAACCCAATGGTCAAATCCTCAAGCATCTGGAGAAATATCCCAGTCCTCCACGCCTAACTCCCATGTTCATAGAACAACATAATAAATTAATCCAAATACCTACAAGAAATAAGATCTACTCAGGTTCCAAATGATGCCCGCATAGAGTGTGAGATAATAATCTTAGTAGGCTGACACCCACAATGTCTAGCCCAATCCATTACTTTCTATATAATGTAAATTAGTGAGAAAGTATAAGAAGAAAAATAAACAAGAAGTGCTGAATAAACAAACAGCCCACCCAGGTTACTAAGAGATACCTAGAGGCTATACCTACTTCATCACCCTGCCAAGTATTCATGTCTAGGGGTAGATCCTCCTGTATCAGGATGTATCACCCAAATAATTGGTAGATTATCCTAGTGAGGATGAATCTATCAGAATATACCATAAAAATACAACCTTTACCCTCAGGCTAACCAAAATATAACCCTCATGAATTACTAGAATCCCACTCTTAGGTATCGTGTGACTGTGCATCTAGCTCCCATGAATCTTACATAATCATATACTCTTCCCTCAGGCATTTAGTACCAATGTGCCTAGCCCTCAGGTGGTACAAAAATGTGCACCAAATCCTTAGGCATCATCACCAATCATGAGTCCCCAAACATCCCATATAATCATAAACTCTTCCCTTTGGCATCAAGTACCTGTGCACCTTTACCTTAGGTGGTATGAAAGAACATTCACCAAGCCCTCAACCATCCACAATAAACATGAGTCATTCCCAAACCAACTCAACATGCCATTAACATCAAACCCTTAGGTATCAATTATATAAATATAATATATGCTAAAAAATATGTAAGAAACATCACAAGGATGATATCAAACATACCATATTTCACAATTCAAATATAAGAAATGAGGTATTGAGCTCATGCATAAACTCAAAGCTTCAAGATATGAATCCTAAGAAACATGCAATAGGTATAAGCGATGTAGTATAAACATAGGCATGTGGGATTAACATGCCCCTATTCACATGTCAATAATGAAATATCAATACCCTAATCTATCAAGCTTGGGAAAACATGACATACAATTTAAACCAATTAAAGTGTTAAGAAATTATAATTACATATATATAGTTCATTTAAGGAAAGAAAAACAACTTGAATATTCCATTTCATTTACTTTATTACATTTAAAATAACCAATCCTAACAAACCAATTTATAAACTCAATGATCACTTAGGACGTGTCATTGGAAAAAGAAAAATTACCCACACATGTGATTCTAATTAAGTGTGAGGCCAATCACTTATGAGGTGCCTTTATTCATTTAATATTTATTAGAAGAGGGACAATTCATTTAGAAATAACCAAATAGAATGTGTGAAAAACATTCCATAACTAAAATTGACATTAATAATAGAATAATACCAATTCATCAAGCCAAGAATGATTAAAATAACTAATTACTACTTTTTGGTTTGAAGAAAACACACCTCCATTAGAGGGTTTTTATTATAAAAACATGACATTGTTTCTTAAACAATCCTTTTTTATCATTGAGCATCAATTCACATTAAAAAATTAGTTATTATAAAAATCTTAATACACAAACTAATAACCAAGGAAAGTGCATAAAGTATTCAACAAATGAATTCTTTAACTTAAAGGGTAAAAGGAATGGGATCATACCTCAAAAGTAGACCAAACTAAACACTTTGGCACTTTACGATTTTATCAGTGACCACTTGGAGCTACTAAATCCCTCCTTTGGGCATACACACCTTTGCATATATATAAGGTAACCTAACCCCTATATATGTATTCACATGTCCATGAACACATACAAGGGTTTCCATTCATATAGGTTATATGAATATACCAGTTAACACTTTCCTCAGTATTCATTTTCATATTATACATAAGAACACCTAGGACCATATATATAATCACAATACCATGGGATGATATATATAGAACGGGGTAAATTACATATATATATATTATTAACAATTCATATGAAGGTAAGTCGCCTATGACTTCAGTGAGTCTAACCCACATCAGAAGTGAAAAAACACACCAAAATTGATGATGGAAGACAAAGATGATCTGAACCGCTTCACCTTTAGTGGAGGCTATTGAAAAACGAACAATGGAGTCCTATAAGAAACTTCATATACACTTGATGAATCAAACATATAATCGGTGATTGCTACATTGGAGGATGCTGTGAGGAGGGAAGTCATGCAGAGGGAGGTCATGTGAAGGGAGGTCGCGTGAAGGGAGGTGGCAATGAGGGAGGTTGCATATAGGGAGGTAGTAAGGAGGGAGGTTGTGCAGAGGAAGGTCATGTGCCAAGGGGGTTTGGCCAAGGGGCTGTCGTGCCAGGGTAAGGAGGGGAAGAAGGGGGATACCCCTTTATGGTCTCTCTAAACCTAACTTAAGAATAATAACATTAATAACAACAACAACAACAACAACAACAACAACAACAACAATAATAATAATAATAATAATAATACTAAGACTATTATTATTATTATTAAAACTTTTATTTATTTTTTTATTTCTCATTTTCCCTGTTTAATTTTATTTCCATTTCCATTTTAATTTAATTAATTTAATTTCTTGAAGAAAAAAATAGTTTAGTATTATGACTCTTGAAAATAGATTCCAATGCTCGGCCTTAAAAATTGCTCTACTAGAAAAATAAAATTTAAAATTCCCCTAGAATTTTTGTCTGGTTAAGAATATGGGATGTTACATAAAACTTCTCTATAAGTTTTCTTGAAATCAATTCATTGAACTTTAATGAATCCAAAGGCATTGGACTCATTTCAATAAATAGAATATAGATCTAGGATGATTTATTATAATTCAAATAGTAAGTCATCTAAATCAAAGAGAGATCTTTGATCGATTTTTTTTTCTTTATCATCTCTCAAAATCCATGCATCAAATTTCCAAAATTCTAATGGAAATAGGATAATTTAAACATGATTAATATAATTTCATGGCTTGACCCACCAAGTCCCACCTAGACAATATTAATCAAAGTGTGACAACCCAACATCACCTCTAATAGGCCAGGGGATGTCAACAAGCACTAAGTAGGCATATCACACACATGGGTGGCCTTAGAGAAAGGTACCTTTAAGAACACTCACATCTCCAAATTCCAAAATAATATAGAAATGAAAGATACAAATTATACTATAATTTATACATACATATAAATTCCACAATCATTGTACCACCTAAGTACATGAAGTAAAAGGGATAAATTAAATCCCTTAAAAACAATAAAAGAGTCCATCTGATTAAATAAGGAGGGTAATAATTTCAAATGAAACTCTTGGAAAAAACTATACAATTTAGCTCAACTATGATCCACTGACTCCTGGTCCTCTTATGAATCTATCGTAAGGCCTTTCATCTATTTAAGAAATGACATTTGTGGGAAGATCCCATGCTGGGGTGAGTATAACAATACCCAATAGGACATATCAAAATCACTAAATATAAATAATCAAGAGAGAGAGAGAGATAGAGAGAGAGTGATTTTAACTCATCACCATGAAGATATATCAATCAAAATATGAGAAAAAATCAATAATAACCTAGATATAATCAATGTAGACACCAAGTATCAAGGTAAATCCATAACGGTATTTCGAAACTAGGATTCTTCTCAAGGATTAAATGTAATTCTTATATGGGAGAACCCACTCAGCGAGCCTTACTATCACTGATGACACTCATTTGGAAGGTCATGATTATTGGGCCTTTCCATGAAGATAGTACATTATAGAACATATAAGATCTCAATACCTAGATATGGGATCTAACCCAAGTCTTCTGGGGTATACCAATACCTATCTAGTTTATCATGATAAGTAGGGGATCAACACTCAGGTATATTGGTCATTTAATTCATAACCCTACCTAGGGAATATGATAAATGACTGAGGATCACACTCTAGGAAACATAGAGGGATTCTATATCTCTAACTAATATTAATACCGTATAGAGGATCACATCCTATGTTTGGGACATAATACCTCACTATAACCTAATAGGGGTGGACCAAGGAGACCCACCCTATTGATACTTCTCTACACTAAATTGAAAAAGGGCCTCAACATTCCCTAGGAGAAGTATATGGAATGTATTGGGAGTACATGATGTGTCTTGGTTAAATAGTTCCTATCCATGTCCTAGGATCCATGATCATGTACTATAGGACTATTCTCATGTACTCTATCCATGACAGAACACACTAGTTGTGCCTATGTACCCAGGCTATTCCCATGTACCATTCAATGTGTGATTACCATTCCATGCCTGTGTACTCTAGCTATGCCTGTGTAATTGGCCGTGTCTGAGTATCGGGTCATGCCCATGTACTCTGAATATGTCGGTGTACTTGTCCATGTTCGTGCCTATGTACCATAAGGTTACATTACAAGTCACCATTTATGGGTCCTACAATGTGTGGTAGGCCCCACACAACATGTGATATTTTATGGAACCCTAGATACCATATTTTGGGGACTACACAACATGTGTTCTTTGGACTACATTCCATGTTTGTTGGGATTTTCTAGAATCCTAGATATTTCATGAATTTTCACCTCATGTTGATTCTACCTATGATCCATCTAGGAAACTCATCGTAGAACCCATATCCAGGTTGAACTGACTCTGATTGTCACCAGTGGCTGGATTCCAGCTACCCCTTTCACTTGGTAAACGTCTTTTGTCGCACCACATCACTAGAATGCCCAAAACCCAATAAACAAGAAATCCTGATCTGATCCCAAACCTCCATTATAATATATTTTAACCATGATTTCAATCCCAAACTCAATCCCATGATTATGATATGATGTGACAAATAATAACCACTCAACAATCATTCATCAGATATTTATCGAACCATCATCCAAATCGAATACTAATGATGATCATGAAAATAATGCAGGGAGAAAATCAGAAAACCTAAATGTGAGGAAAAAAACTCTTCCATTACTTAGGTTTGACTCAATATGATATTATTAAGGTGATGAAAAAATATAATAATGAAGGATATTTAATTGACCTCAATTTAAAATATTAAGAAGATAAATCAATACCCTCAAAACCTAATCGACCCCACAAATCAATCTGTTAGTGGAATTGATTCATATTCATCTTGGGATAAACAAAAGGGTATTAAAACATCATAAAAAACACCCTACATTGAGTTTGGATTGAGAAATTATAAAGAATAGTTCTAGTCCATTATCATTGATGTGATCTATGAACTCCATTGATGAAGGAAAACTCATTGGCACTGATCGGTGATCCACAACCCGATCATCATTTACCAAATATCTCCTTCCTTCTCACTCCAAATCCCTAATGATACTCGACTAAACCTTGTATTTTTATATAACTAGGTTTAAATCGAGAGATAGTTAGGTCATTACAAATAAATATCTAATAAATTAATAGTTAATTAGTTTATTTATCATCCTCCCTCTACCGCACTTAAGACAAACACCTAATGCGTAAAAAGGTTATGTAACACCTTGGGTAAAAACCAAATTCTATATTCAATGGTGGTCTCATATTTCCAATATAAGAATCTATTCAGGAGTTATTACATTATTTATGAAAAATTTAATGCATGTGATATAATATATTTAATATTTTTATTATATCAATCCTGAGTCTCTCCAGAACCTAGAATTCCATGCTGACTTTGCGACTAGCTTTGAAAATATTTTTTAAAATATTAAAATGTTTTACAAGGAAAAATATAGTCATTAAATTCTTCCCACATAAGGTATTTTCATCCCAAAAAGTAAAAAACTACTAAAAAATATTTGGGTATTGAGATCGCATCTGGTTCTCCCACACTTAGGTGATCTTATGATGATTCCCATGCTACCACCGGACACACACCAAAGGAATCAGTCACCCACAAAGGATATTCTTCTACTAATCTTTGATATATACTGGGAACTCTGTAAATTTTTTTCCATCCATGATGTCTAGCTCACCCCAATTTATAACATGTGATAGGTCATGTATATAACTCCTTATCTATGAGACCTTTAAGTAATCATCTACCCAGTCTAATTATAGTGGTAGGAGTAAGTGGTATGTCGCCTCTCTAACCCTACAAAGTATCTCGAAAGGGAAAATGAACATCAGAGACAACATTATTCCATAGAAAAATATTCATAATCCTTACTGAGGTGATACCTTTAGGAACACCTAGCCTCACTCGGTAAACTCTAAAGGCCTCTATCATCAGTCTAAAGAAAAATTATAATGTATTTGAGTAGTCTTTATCTATTCCTAGTTGATATGAATATTCTCTTTCATAAATTGTACCAACTATATTCTTATAATCACTAAATCCCTTGGATCATTCCAACATAGTGGTGACATGCATAGTCTCCCAGACAAGGCCATAAATTGTGTCATACCAATGGTGGAGTGGTAGTGGTTGTTATACAAAAACTCCACCATGGGTAGGTGATCCTACCAACTATGGAAAAAATTCAACATGTAAGATTTTAGAATGTCCTCCAGAACCTCAATGGTCCACTCAGTTTGGCCATCTGTCTAGGGGTGAAACACCATGCTCAAATGAAACTGAATTCCAAAGTCTTAATGAAATACTCTATATAGTCTTGATGCGAAGTGAGAATCATGGTATAAAATTATCATTGATATAACTCCATGAATATGGACTATGTGATTCATGTAAATGAATCCCAAGATCTCTACTAAACTCTACTATAATATAGATAAGAAGTGGGATTACTTGGTGAGTTTATATACGATCACCAAGATGGAATCATGTTCTCAAGATGATCATGGAATCCCAATCATGAATTTCATAGAGATATTATCCCACTTCTACTCTATAACCTCAAGGGGTTGATCTAATTCTACCGGAACCTAGTTTGTAGCCTTCACCTATTAATAAATGAGGCAACGAGATACAAACTCATCTACATAATTCTTCATTCTTGGCCCCCAGAACTAATATCGAAGGTCCTAGTACATATTTTCAACACCTGAATGTACCGTTAAGGAGGATTTATGAAAATCTCACAGAACCTACTATAAAAAAATCACTGGTACAATCATCCATCTGCTGAAAAGGATTTTGTGCTCCCTACCTTCATAAAATCCATTAGGATAATGTCTAGTAGATATCCGAATAGGTAAGGCCTCATAGTCAGTATCTCAAACCTATGCCTACCTATCATGATGAAGGATTATGGGGGTAAAAAACATCAACTATAGGTATGATTCACTATCCTCATCAACTATGGACAACTACTACATTGTGAATATCTCTAATGCCTCACTCAACAAATGCAAACAAAATCTCATGTTGTGAGAATCTGCCACCACATTCCTCTTCATTAGAGTATAAACTATCTCAAAGTCATAATCATAGATGAAATATAGCCATCACCTCTATATCATGTTAAGATATTTTATTAGAATATATACTTGAGACCACTTTGGTTATAATAAAAGATAAACCATACACCCATAAGGTAGTATTTCCAAATCAACATAAAAAAGACCACCACTTCCATCTCAATATCATAGGTTTCATAGTTGTTCTCATGGGATACAACTATTGGGACCAATAGTAAATCACTTCCTACCTTTGAAGTAGAATATATCCAAGCTTAGTTCTAGAGGCATCACATAACACCAAATACTCATTACCCTCCTATAGAAGTATGAAGATGGGGGTACTCATCAACTTCTAAAAAAACTCTAGAAAAGGCTGATGGAACCTATCCATCCACACAAAAGGAAACCCATTTCTGGTCAAAGTACTAAAGGGTGCTGATATATTAGAGAAACTGGGAAAAAATATGTGAAAGTAGCCTACTAACCCAAGGAATCTCGGCACATTAGACACACTCTTGGGTGGCTTCCAAGATAACACTACCTCAACCTTGGCTAAGTCCACTAGTAATAACTCTAATGAGATAACATGTACTAGAAAGTAGACCAATTTAATCTAGAAATAAAACATCAAAATCTTCATATAAATTTGGTTCTCTCAAAGTATGTTTAGGACTATCTTGAAATTTCCACATGCTTCTACTTTGACACCATGTGCACTAGGATTTCATTAATTAATACTACCATGAATCAGTCCACAAAGGGATGAATGATTCGGTTCATGAGTCCCATGAACACTACTGAGGCGTTCTATATAACAAAGGGCATCACCAGGTTATTGTATTAACTATATTGACATCAAAATTACATCTTTGGTATATCCTTATCTTGAACTTGGAGATGGAAATATCCTAACCACATGTCAAACATTATGAACCACTTATCCCATTTTATCTAGTTGAAAAGGTATTTGATCCTCAAAGTTGGATACTTATTCTTGATGGCCTCATAATTTAGGTGATGTTAATCAATAAATAACCTTAAAAACCCATCTTTCTTTTAGGTGAACAAAATTGGGGCAGCCCGGAGTGACACACTAGGTCTGAAAAATACCTTCCTCTATAAATCCGTCAACTACACCTTTATCTCTTAAATTTTAGTGGGATGCATCTGATATATTGATGGAGACATATGGTTAGTACCTAGGTGAATGTATTTGTAGAATTTGATCTTCTGTTGGGGAGGTAATCCCTAATCATCCTCAGGGAATACATCATCATACTCTTCCACCACTGTAGGAAGATGGAATCTCATAGAATCTACTTCTCAAATGGTAATACTATACAATTAATGAGTAATAAGATGTAAAATTCTATATATGAGACCATATTAATTTTCCTAGGTCTCTTTCTCACTGAAAAAGGAAAATATCATCTCATATATAAAGACAAAAAACATCCTCTTACTAAGATTGTAAATCTATTCATAAACTATAGAGAGATAGTCCATACAAAAAATAACGTCATAAGACCTCATACCTGCTATAAAAATATCCCAAAGGAATCTCTCTCCTCCAAGAGCCAAGTCACAATTCTGAAAAAGTAGGTGATTGATGAATCTACTATAGTAGTACTATCTAAATATAAGGTTCAAGGAAAAGGATCAACTGAAAACTATGAGTCTTGAACAAGGGATGTGGAAAAGAATGAATGGATCAAACCTCTGTCTATCTATATTATAACTAGAGTAGATAATGAACATATCATACCTATAATAATCCCTATATCCACTGTGTTATAGTCCCATACTACCTACAATTTTCCTTATCCTTTACCACATTCTCCCTGAACCTTACGTGGACCACGTGGTGGTGGTTGTGGAAATATATCAAATCATTGGGAACCTCCTATTTCCCTATTATCTAATATTCTACATATTTCACCATATTAAACTCCATTATCTAGTCACTACCTTTACCAAGGAGGTCCATCAAATTTCTCTGCATCAATGATATGGTGGGTCATACAATTCCATACAAGATTCCCTTGACCATCGAGAAAGTAGCACCACCACTCCCTTAGATCACTAGATCTTCTTCGAGAGCCCTGAACTACAGATGCTCCATCCCGTGACCATATATGAAAACACCTAGATCATTGGTATCCTTTAGTTTGACATCAACTACTAGCTACTAAATTCTTAGCTCTAGGATTCCAACTACCATTACCAAATTTTGGTGATAACTCAGATAAGAAGCCATCCACCCCGAAATATTTCTATAAAACTTTATTATATATAGGAATGAAAATAGATATCAAATCATCCAAATATATTTGTGTAGGCTATGTGTGAAGTTATGTGATCAAAATAATGCATCATGAACCATATCCATAAAGTATCATATGAGGTTAGTGAACCTCTATGCATACTCTTCCATCATCGAGATTCCATACTGGATCTTTATAAGCTCTTGGATATATACTTCTCACAATATAGCTGGATATAACTACTCCCCAAAGAGATGCTCAAACTCTATCCATGAAAGAGATGTCATATCATATTTCTTTGTCACCAGACCCCATCATCACTTTATAGATTCATGAAGAAGGTTGGACACTAGCACCACCATATGATCTGGAGGGGTCTTGATTGAAAAAAAACTCACCCAACCACCTCAATTTATTCCTCCACTTCTTGAGGGTATAGGTTTCCCCAAAAAATTATGATACCTCCATATTTAAAAATCATGAAGCATGATAAACCTGCATACATCCTCTACTGATATTGATGTAGAAACCTGATGCTCGACAGGTGGATCTAAGAATATAGATCCACCCAATGGTACCAAACCTTAACAAGTCCATGAAAAGAAGGCTCAACACTATGTGGATCATCCTCATGGCCCCGTTGTGGAATCATAGCTAGCTTCTTTCATAGAGTCATCCTAAAAATTCAATAAGTACCATATTCAAAGAGTATATCTACGGACATGACTCAATAATGACATGGAAATATCAACCTATTCCTATATGATGCATGTACCAATTTACCTAGTGACTAGTAACCACATACACCAAGTCAAAAATAAGGTTATAAGAGTAATGGTGAATGGATATGTTGGAAACCAAACCAATATTGGACTCCCTATCCTGAGAGATGAATTTGAGTCACTTTAAAACGTTTTCCTAAATTCTCAAACCAATCGTCATAACTAGCAAATCTACAAACTACGGTCCTAAGATGATCTACTCTAATACCACTCTATCATGAACCAAACCACCATGGACCTATTGGAAGGATATATGCCATGTTTGTGGCCCCGATCCAACCTCCAATAGTCCAAGTCCTAGAAACAAGCACATATTAGGTATATCACACAAATGGGAGGCATTACCCTAAGGTACCTATATGTACACACATATCCCCAAATTCTAAAACAAAATAGAAAGTAAAGATAAAAATAATATCATAGTGCTTATATATATATATATATATATCTAAATACTACAATCCATGTACAACATAAGTATGTGAAGAAAAAGGAGAAAATACAATCCAATAAAAACTATAAAATATTCCAACCTTCTAAACAAGGAGGAGACTACTATCAAATTTTATTATTGGAATTAACCATCCCAACTAGATTAACTATATTTTTCCTACTTCTAGACATCCTAGGACTTCGTTAGAATTTATATCTTCTCTATAATACATTAAATATGTGAGTAGATCCCATTAATGTGTGGGTATGACAATTCAAAGTAGGACACCCTGAAATCACAAATAAAATATCAATAGGGAGAGAGAGAGTTCATCTCATCATCAAAAGTACATGTCAATTAGAATGTGAGACAACATCAATAATAATATAGATATAATCAACATAGAAACCAAGTCTCAAGTTAAAGGAACAACCATACTGCTAGCCTAGTATTTTTCCTAAGGCTTTAAGGTATCACTCTTATGGGAGAACTCACTATATGAGCCATGCTATCATTTATGGTGCTTAATTGAAAGTTTGTGATCATTAGGAGTTACCATGAAGAAATTACTTGTTGGAAATTAGAATATATCAATACATAGATAAGGGATATCACCTAGGACCTATGGGGTATACCTAAACCTCTCTAGATTAACATGCTATGTAGGGTATTAATGCCTATGTATTTTGGTTATGTGATTCCTGACCCTTACTAGAGAAGAAGAGAAATGATTACGAATCACACTTCAAGCCACATAGAGGGATTCCACAAAACTATCTGAAAGTAAACCCATAGAGGGGATCACATCCTATGCTTAAGAATTAATGACTCACTTTGCGCTTATAGTGATGGACCAAGGGAACACACACCACGAATACTTCTCTATAAGGAAGTGAATAAGGGGCTCAACTTTCCCATGGATAAGTACACGACATGTACTGGGAGTACATGATGTGTCTTTGCTGGATTAGGTCTGCCCATGTCATTTGACCCATGCCTATGTATTTTAGGCCCATTCCCATTTAGTCTAGCTGTGCTATGTAAACTATCCATGACCACATACATTGTCCATGCCCGTGTACCCTGGGCATGTCCAAGTACTGATCCATGCCTATTTTCTCTGGTCATTCCCGTGTACCTCTATGTGAATGAGTACCAGATCGTGCTCGTGTAGTCTGGCTAGGCTTGTGTTCTTGGATGTGTATATTCCCATTTACCCCAAGGGTACATATCTAGTCACCAGTGATGGGTCACATGACATTAGGTAGGCCCCACACAACTTGTGATATTTTATTTTTTCAGAAACCTAGTTGCTGCAGCCAGGGGACTACATGACTTGTGTTCTTTAGACTACATGTTGTGTATGTTGAGATTTTTAAGAATCCTTATAATTTCATGCCGGTTCAGCTCAAGCCACCACTACCTATTCTCAATAAAAAAATCATCATAGAACTTGGATCTAGGTTGAATAAACTCTGATCATCATTGGTAGCCATATTTTGGAAACCCCTTTCTCTTCAGAAACATCATTCATCATTACATATCCCCAAAACACCCTAAACCTATGAAATGAGAACTCTCAATCTGATCCCAAAACTCCATCATCATTAGACACTATAACTATTCCATAGATCCCAAAAACGAATCCCACAGTAATGAACTATTATACCAAAGAATGATTGTGCAACGATTGTTCAATGGGTATTTGTCAAACTGTTGTCCAAACGTAATACTAATGATGATCATATGATGGACTTGGGGAGAAAAGAACAAAACTCAAACATGAGGAATAAAAATCATCTATTTTCTATGTTTTCCAATATTTTATATTTTTGTAAGAACCCAGTTTTTCACTTAGTTATGGATCATTTAAATTTTAGTATAAATCTTTACTTTGGACCTTTTATGGAATCCTAATTAGTTAGAAAAGGTTCTAAGGGTTTCTAGGGCTTTTCTAGAGCTTAGAACACATCTTTTTGGTAAAACATGCCAAGTCACATAGTTTGCGCATGATTAGTGCACAGATTGACTAACCGTGTAGATTGTATTTTTCTAGACAGAGCCACCTCATACAATTGGTGCATGGATGTGTGGCCTAACCATGAAAGGTTCCCTTATTTCCAAGTACCTATGCATGTTTTGTGAATGGTTAGAACAAACCATGTAGAGGGTGCTTTTTTTGGACAGAACTATATCACAAGGTTTGCGCACAATTTGTCAAACTGTGCAGAAAAACTATGGATAGGCTAAATTTTGGGTAAATTTATAGTTTATCCCTTAATGATCTATTAATCCACCTATTCTTCCCCAACTCATAAACCAGTTGGATTTAGCTCCATTTTCACCAAATTAGAGCTTTTTGAAGTCCTAATAAAGGGATCAATGGATCAAGAGATCTCCTTCATCTGGAAACCGATCGATCTTCCATTCATCACGTTGGATGAAAAATGGTAATTACTCGAGTCCATTTTATCCATTCTCCTTCTCTTTTTCTCTTGACAAAGTTATCCTTAAGGTGGGTGGTTTATAATTTATCCCTAACGTTCGTTGACTTTGAAGTTTCCATGTGGAGACCACCTATTTCATCGGGTTCCATTTATTAAATTCAAATGTTATGATTATACTTGTTATAACTATATGGTTACAATATTTCCAAACATGTGATTAGTTTTTAGAAATTACAAACACAACTCAATCCGTCCCTTGTTGAAGGTTATTCCATATTTGAGTTTTTAATGTTTTCACACATTTGAGCCACTGTTCGAGTGTGCCTTGAATTGACCTTTCTAAGGGTAAGCATTTTTATATTAATTGGATTGATTTATGTCATTAATTTCATAATGGAAAGTACCATGTATTAATACAAATTGACCCACCTAAGGTAAGTACTTCAAATTGATAATTAAATATGAATGATTAATTGGATACATATCCGTAGCACTCATTATCACATTAATGGAAGGTAGAGGAATAATACTTGAATATGGAATATGCCTTAAATGGATTAAATGGTTTCATGATGCTTGGAATTGTCACACTAATGGAAGGAAAGGATTGAACCAAATGACTTGATAAAAGGGTCCCATGCTACTTGGCCTATTCACACTAATCGAAGGAAAGGCATGAACAAATTGAATTATTATAAGACTTCACTATTAAATAGAAATGTCCTGACTCAATATTTCCTTGTATTTAGATTGAACAATTCCATGATCACTCAGTAACTCCATTCCGATTCAAGGATATGACTTGCTTAGGTTGAGACCCAATTAGAACCCAATTCTTATCTTAGATTTGGATGCCCTGTATAACACTCTAGGATCCCTCATGTAGTACTACATGATTCCTTGGATACACTCCTTGGATCTGGGATTCCTTAGATACACTCATTGGATCCACTATTGATTAGTAGGTTTCATAGTTAAATCCCATCTGGACTAGTCTTTTCATAGCCCCATTTTACCTTGGATGCACTCCCTGGACTCAGTAGGTGTCTCATTGTGGAATTACTTGGACTATGATCTTTGGATTACACTCTTACCCCTTATCTAGACTCAGATACTACTGAGTTATCAACCCTTGAGGCTTATGTTTACTTGGTTACTACCATGTAACTTCATTGTTAAATATCATCGCATGTTACCTTATTACATCTTGAATCCATTACTATTAATAACAAGTGACTTAATGATAAATTGGCAACAATAATGTAAATAATTGGTTACATGTTCAGACACCATCTAAGGGATGAAGCAAGTACTTTGGTATTTAGTTAAATTGTACTTTACTTTATATATACAATCCTATACAATATTATATTCCATTACAAGGGCTAGATGTTATAGACACCATTGGTGGTGTCCCACTGAGATTTATCTCACACCTTCTATGGGTGATTTTTGGTATTTGGAGTAGATTACATGGTTCCAGATGTTGACAAAGGGAAGTATATAGCTTCAAACATTTTATTTCTTACTGTTTAGGATGAAGCTTGATAGCATATGATCGAGCCAAATCTTGGGATTGTTGGGATAGTCTTCAATTTCCTTTATACTATTATGGAATATATTATTCCTGATGTCTTGTATCAATATTTTCTAGTTTTATAGTTTTCTAGTGACATGACTCATCATCATCATTTGTTGTATTGTTGAATATTGTTTCTGTTATATAGTTATTATTATCCCTTGTTTATCTATTCCTATCATCTGTTTCCACTGTTACTTATCTTTCTTCTGCCATTTACCTCTGTTATGTGTATCCTCTCTACTACACTCTAGTAATGAGGGAATAATATCCCCACAGAAACACCCTAGGCCTTCACTTCTAGTCAGTAGCCTTTGGAATTCGGAGAGATTCACTTGAGGCCATGTGGCCCACCGATCTCGGGGCACTAATGAAGTAGCATCTAGGTTCAGGACGTCACAAAGTGGTATCAAGGGCTAGTTTATTTTCTTGCTTTACTATTTGGAGACAATAGATTGAGGATTAGGTACTATTGGGACTTGGTCATAAGTCGTTCTTGGGCGTCACGAACCCATGTTTGGGGTAAAAACCACGTTTCCTATATTATAATTGTTGTTCTGATTTTTCCTATTAAAACTGATATTATTTCACTATTAGGTAATGCACATGCTGTGTGATGTTGTTGATTATCACTATATTTGAGTATTTTCTTTCATCCTTGTCCTGATGATATGTGGGAAAGGAGAATTTTTACATGCATCCTTATAGGCACCTAGAATTTATATGTCCTGCATATTTCCAGGCCATATAGGTTCATTCAATTGCTTTTTTATTGATTGATATTCCTGTGATTGATGAGTGACATTTTGATAGTTAGCTTATTCTTGTGTTACTATTGGATACGATTGAGTGATTTTCTATCTCAATTCATGAGGTGTATGGGACCTCATGGTTTGGGATGAGTAATTTACTGAGTCGATCCATTATAATATAAATAAATGGGTGTCATTTCTAGTGATAGGTGTATGGGAACTGATTCATCAAAAATGTCTATCCATTATAAAGTGAATCCTAAAATCTAAAATGAAATGGTTGAAAATCCTTATCCTACCTTTTCATGTTTATGAAATGTAAAGGAGTGAACCTGAAAATTAAATGTAAAGTGAAAATATTATACTTGAGCACTTACGAATACCCGACCATCTAAGTGGGTAATTGGGGTAGTATGCGTTGGGTAGTGAGTTTCCCTATGTTTAGCTTCCACTAGTGATGCTATCTTTCTACTTCTAATCTTGTTCCGAGGCATGTTCTTGGATATTGTAGACCAATGCCACCATGACATCCTCATACTCTACGCTAGGAGGGTGGCGACGACCATGCTCCAGACATAGTAGGCCCTGAGCCACCAGTCATACCTCCATGAGTTCCACATGAGACACCACCTATTGTACCTGATCTAGGCACTAATGCCCAAGTTCATGATAGTTTCCTACATCTGATGCAGTCCATGCATGGTGCTCCCCGAGTTTCACTTACGATGGCTGATCAGAATTTTGAGTTCCAATAGAAGCATCCTCTTACTTTCTTAGGGGATGGTGGTCCACAGGCTATTGAGTCTTGGCTAGAGGCTATCCTATCTATCTTTGGGAATCTAGAATCACCTCCAGAGTATGGATTAAATCTTTCTACATACATTATTTAGGATTCAGCCAAGTGTTGGTGGGATGTGGTTACCAAGGCTGATCACCATCAAGGAATGACATGGGATGACTTCAAGACTATATTCTATGATTAGTTCTCTCATAAAATGTTGAGATCTGATGGAGACAGGGAGTTCATGCATCTCAAGCAGTTTTCTATGTCAGTTATGGAGTATTCAATGAATTTCACAGAGTTGAAATGCTTCACACCACTTCTAGCTAGTGATGAGATTTCACGTGTTGGACATTTTGAGGATGGGATCCAGTACACCATCCATACACAGGTTAATGTATTTATCCTTTATACTTTTTTTTGAGATAGTAAATGAGGATCTTATAACTATGTGAAACCTGGGGGATGAAAATAGTACTGGGTTTAAAGGATCAGTTCCACAAAAGTCCAATAGTTCTTCTGATGGAAGGAAACGTTCTCTCGATGTTTCTCGTTAGGGTAGTGAAAACCATAGAACATGTTTCGATAGAACTTTGATGTGTCATTAGTGTGGAAAATGGGATCATTCAAAGCCTCAGTGCGATAGAGACCCACTGGATTCCCAGTCTTGTAGCCATATGTGTGATCTTGAGTGTTTCTACAAGACCTTTCTATCAGATTCGAGTGGAAAAGGATATGTGCTAGCTCCACCTTCAGGAGTGAGTTCTTTTACACCTTGTCAGGTAGGAAGTTAGAATAACACCAGTAGGTTTGGCCAAGTAGGAGGTTGTGTCCATGGTACCCAGACCCCTAATTATCAACAACACTAGTAGAGCAGTTTTGATAGTGGTAGTCCATTTGTTGCACATGGCTGTGGATCCGGTCAGTTGCATTCACTACAACCAATACCCGAGGATTAGGCTACATGACCCTATACAATACGAGATACTATTATACTGTCCTCTACTATTGTATCTACTTTTTTTGATATAGGTTCTTTGAATTATTTTATCTCTGTATCCATTGTGAAAAGTCTCATTCTAGAGATACAGTATCACTATGGTGTAATGACCCTAAATAAGCCTTTATGGGTACAAACTGAGGGAATAAGCTAGTGTATGGAATGTCCCATTGAGGTATGAAGTTACCATTTATTATGGAACCTCATTTTCCTCGAGACGATGATATTCAATGTCATTCTCAGAATGGACTAGTTGGTTCACTATCATGATTTTAAGACTGCTATCACTGTAGATTATATTTTATATAAAAGAAAACAGTTATCTATATAAGGGTGAGTGGGATATCCAAGATGATAGAGTTGGACTATATCATCATTTTCTAAGTAGAGTGACCACCCAGATAAAAACTCTCTTCATAGAGGATTAGGGTTTACGACAATCTGATTTCCCTCCAGTAGTGGATCATTTTAGGGATGTATTTCCCAATTATTTTTCTAGATTACTTCGTGATAGAGAGGTAGAGTTTACAATTGAACTTGTTCCAAGAGTATCTCCAGTGTCCATTAATCATTATAGTATGGCACCTATAGGGATTTAGAAGATCAAGTGGTAGTTAGAGGATTTATAAGAAAAGGGTTTTATAGGACCCAATACATCCTCTCAGGGTTCATCCATGATTTCCACCAAGAAGGAAGATGGAACCTTAAATCTATTTGTGGATTATAGAAGGTTGAACTAGATTATGGTCAAGAACTTGTATCCACTTCCTCAAATAGATGATCTCTTTTACCAGCTCTGAGGAGAAAAGTTGTTCTCTAACATTGAACTGAGGTCAGGTTATCATTAAGTGTGAGTCAGACCATCAAACAAACCTCATATAGCTTTCCGTAGTAGGTATGGCCTTTGTGAGTACCTTGTTATGCTATTTGGTCTTACGTACACGCCTTTTGTTTTCATGGATTTTATGTATAGGGTTTTACACCACTATTTGGACTATTTTGTCATGGTCTTTGTGGATGACATCTTGGTTTATTATCACACTCGTAGTGACCATGCCAAACATATTGAGATCATTCTAAGTACACTGAGAGAGTATCATATTTATTCCAACCTTTCTAAGTTCCATTTTTGGGTTGACAAAGTTCACATCTTGGGTAATATGATCTCATAATTAGGAGTATCTATTGACCTTGAAATGGTTAGTGTTGTAGTTTCCTGGGAGAAGCCTAAGAATGTGTTTGATATAAACAGTTTCTTGGGACTCTCTAGATATTATAAGCATTTCATACAAGACTTATAACATCTTTCTTCACCTCTTAATAGTCTTACAAAGAAGGGTGCCCAGTTCACATGGTCAGAAGCATTTGAGAAATCCATTTAGGAGCTAAAAGGGAGACTTGTATCGACAACTATTCTAATTCTTCCCAATCCAGGTATAGGTTATACCATCTTCTGTGATGCATTAGGCATTGGACTGGGAGTAATAATGATGCAGGAAGATAGAGTCATTGCGTATGGATCTCAGTAGTTGAGGCCTCATGAGATAAATTACCCAATGCACGAACTTGAGCTAGAAGCAGTTGTCCATGACTTATCTTGTTAGAGAGATTATCTATTAGGTGAGTGATTTTTGGTGTACACAAACCACAAGAGACTTAAACATATTTTTTCTCAGTGTGAATTAAACCTTAGACAGTGGAGATGGGTCGAATATCTACAATACTTTGATTTTGAGCTTGCCTATATGCCTGGGATGGGAAATGTAGTTGTAGGAACACTGAGTGGTAAAACTCAAGAACAGGCCGTACATGAATCCAATGATGAATGGAAGTTAATGAAACTATTTTCTAAGCTGTATATAGAGTTCTATGATAGTCATGAGCAGTCTTACCTCTAATCCTTAATAGTTTCCCTCTTCCCTCCTTGAGAAGGTGAAGAGTATAAAATTTTTAGATCCTAAAGGGTTGGTACTCTGTGAGAGTATATCAGAAGATAACCTACCTCCATATTGATCTTTGGATAGAGACGATGTCCTACATCTACATGGACATATCTAGGTTCCTATAGATATGAGAGAGAAGTTGATGAAGTAATCCATGCTTTATAGTGGGAAATTCATCCAGGAATCTCAATGATGTAACGAGATATGAAACGCCAGTATTGGTGGCCTAGGATGAAATTTTAGATAGCAGGCTTTATCACTAGGTGTTCTATGTGTCAGCAGGTGAAGGAAGAGAACCAGAGACCTGAAGTCTTGTTACAGCCACTTCCAGTCCCAAAATGGAAATGGGAAGATGTTGCTATGGATTTTGTAGTTATATTACATAGGTCATCGAGGGATAACAATGGTATCTAGTTAGTCATTTACTGAATAACAAAATCATCCCACTTCATTCATATTTGGGAGACTTTCTCAGTTGATGTGTGAGGAAGAATGTATGTCTGTAAGATTATACGACTACATGGGGTTCCACGTACTATCATTTCAGATAGGGATTCTCATTTCACTTTATAATTCTAGTAATATTTTCAAAAATCTTTGGGAAATCAGGTGCTTCTAAGCACAAAATTCCACCTTCAGACTGATGAAAAGTCATAATGGAAAATACAGGTTCTAGAGGATATGCTTTGAGCATGTGTCCTTGATTTCAGTGGTTATTGGGAGAAGTATATCACTCTCATTGAGTTCAACTATGATAATAGATTTTAGGAAAAAATTCAGATGTTTCATTTTGAGGCCTTATATGGTAGGCCGTGCTGTTCACCCTTGTTCTGACAAGAGGCAGGTGAGGCATACCTACTAGGTCCTCATCTCATTTAGAGAACTTCAGAGCAAGTTTAGATGATTAGAAAGCATATGACTACTTCTTAGTCTAGACAAAAATCATATGCTGATCTCCATTGATGACCTATTGAATTTGAGGTCGGGGAACATTTTTTTCTTCAGGAATCACCCAGGCTTCAGAATAGATGGTTACAGAAGAAAGGAAATATGTCACATCTTTATGTAGGGCCGTTTGAGATTCTAGATATAATCAGCCTGGTAGCCTATAAATAGTTACTACCTTAGAGGCATCATTCCATGCATGTTGTCTTTCATGGTTCACATATTCTCTTATATTATGCCGAACCATCACATACCTTTTATCCTAAGGAATTTTATTTAGATTCCGATGCTGCCTTTGAGAAGTATCCAATACAAATCATTAATTGAAGAATGAATGCTCTTCGAGGTCGGTCTGTCTCTCTAGTATGGGTTCTATAGCAGCACGACCACATGCATGATAAGAATTGGGAGAGAGAAGCTAACATATGTACCCAATGGATAGTGTTTTTCTCAGACAATGTTTCTCCACCTTTGGAAGATGAACTCAGGGATGAGTTCTTTTAAGGGGGGAAGATTGAAAGAACCCAGGTTTTCACTCAGGTATGGATCCTTTAAATTTCATTCCAAATCATTACTTAGGACATTTTATGGATGTGTAATGAGTCAGAAAAGGTTATGAGGGTGTCCAGGTATGGTTTAGAGATCAGAACACCTCTTTTGAAAAAATAGACCAAGTCACATGGTTTGTGCATGGTTTTCCTAATTGTGTAGATTATGTTTTTCCAGACAAAGCCACCTCACACAGTTGGCGCACATCCATGCAGACTAACTGTGAAAAGTTCCCTTCTTACTAGGTACCCATGCATGGTTTGCACATGGTTAGACCAAAACATGTGGAGGGGTTTTTTCAGACAGAACCATCTCACATGGTTTTCACACGGGTTGTCAAACCGTGCAGACAAACCGTTCACATGCTACATTTTTGGTAAATTTCTAGTTTTTCACTTAATGATCTATTAAGACACCTATTCTTCCCAAAATCATAAAACAATGGTATTTAACTCAATTTAAACCAATTGGGTGCTTTTTGAAGACCTAATCAAGGGATTAAGATAACACCTTCATCTGGAAACCGATCAAGCTCCCATTCGTCACTTTGGACTCACAACGGTAAGTATTCAAGTCTGCTTGAACCGTTATCCTTCTCTTTTTCTCTAGACCTAGTTATAATGGTTTGAACATTTTCACCTTTTCTTAGATATACTATGATCTATGGAAAATCAAGGGCTAATACCATAGGAGGAGAGTCGTGAAACCCTAAGGTGGTTGTTCTGTAATTTATCCTTAAAGTTCATTGACTTCTGAATTGCCGTGTGGGACCCACTGATTTCATCAGGTGACTTTTATTAAATTCATATTCCATGATTATACTTATTATAATAGTATTGTTATTATCTTTCCAAATATTTGATTAGTTGTTTTCGGTTACACCCACAACTGAATCCACCCCTTGTTGATGGTTATGCCATATTTGGGTTTTTAAAGTTTTGAAACCTTTGAGAAACTGTTCGGGTGTGTCTTGTCTTGAGCATTCAAAGGTTAAGAATTTCTATATTAACTATCTTGATTTATATCATGAATTGAATAATGTAAAGTACCATGTATGTGAACCACTTGACCCACCTATGGTAAGTGCTTCAAATTGATAATTAAATGGGAATGATTAATTAGTTGTGTATCCATAGCACCCATTACCACATTAATGGAAGGTAGTGGAATGAACCTTGAATATGTAATATTCCTTAAATGGATTAAATTGTTGCATTCTACTTGTCCTTGTCACACTAATGGAAGGAAAGGATTGAACTAAATGACTTGATAAAAGGTTTCCATGCTACTTGGCCTATTCACACTAATGAAAGGAAAGGATTAAACCAATTGAATTATTACATGACTTCACTATCAAATAGGAATGGCCTGACCTGAGCTCACCTTGGATTATGATCAAAAAATTCCATGAGCACTATGGAACCCTATTGCGATTCAAGGATACGACTTTCTTTGGTTGGGACCCACCTAGAACCTGATCCTTATCTTAGATTTAGATGCCTAGTATAACACCGTAAGATCCCTAACGTAGTACTATAGGATGCCTTGGATAAACTTCTTGGATCTATGATGCCTTGGATACACTCCTTGGAACCAACATTATCTAGTAGGTTCCATGGTTAAATCCAATCAGGCCTAGTCTTTTCTTAGCTCCATTTTACCTTGGATGTACTCTAGGGACTTGATAGGCATCTCATTGTCGAATACCTTGGACTATGCTCCTTGGATTACACTCTTACCCCTTAGCTATAATCAGATACTACTAAGTTAGTGGCCCTTGAGGCTTATGTTTCCTTGGTTACTACCTTGGAACTTCATTGTTAAATATCATCATCAATTTCCTTGTAACATCTTGGAACCTTTAATATTAATAAAAAGCGTCTTATTGATAAATTGGTAATAATAAAGTAAAGAATTGATTAAATTTCAGACACCTGCCCATGGATAAAGCAGTTACTTGGGTATTTAGTTAAATTCTACTGATTTAATTTATATATACATGCCTGAACACTGTTATATTAAATTACACAGGCCAGATGTTACAGACACCATTGGTGGTGGACCATTGAGATTAATCTCACTCCCTCTCCTAGTGCCATTTGGTACCTGGAGTAGATTACATGGTTGAAGGTGTTTCCAAAGGGAAGTATATGACTTCAAACACTTGCTTGCTTGCTGTTTAGGATTGATCCTGAGAGTAGATGACTGAGCCAGAGCTCAAGATGCTTGGGATAGTCATTGATTTCCTTTATACGGTTGTGGAACATATTATGCATGCTATCTTGTATCCTTGTTTTCTAGTTTTATAGTGACATTACTTATCATTATCAGTTGTTTTATTGTTTAATTTTGTTTCAGTTACATAGTTATTTTTTCCCTTGTTTATCTATTCCTATTATCTGTTTCTGATATTACTTATCTTGCATCCTCTATTTACCTATGTTATGTATATCCGCTATGCTACACTTCGGTAATGAGGGAATAGTATCCCCACAGAAAAACCCTAGGCCCACACTGCTATTCGAAAGCCTCTAGCATTCGAGGAGATGATCTTGAGTCTATGTGGCTCACTGGGATTGGGGAAACTATTAAGTGGCATCTGGGTCTGGGATGCCACAATTTTCAAGGAGACAAAATAATAGGATAATTAAGGATAATTAAATAACATCAATTCCTAATCCTAGGAAGATAAATCAATGACTGTAAAACATGGTCACCCTATGAATTAGTTTGTTCGTAGAATTGATTTATGTTCATCATGGGATAGAAAAATTGGGATTAAAAAACAGAAAAAAAACATACTACCTATAGTTTTTATTGATCACTGGTGAATAATGGTTCCATGATTTTTTTATTTATGAGAACCATGAACTCTAATGATGAAGGTAAACACCTCAGTATCGATTGTTGACCCATGATCTAGTCATCATTCACCAAATAACACCTCCTTACTCTCTCCAAATCCATAGGGTTATGAGGCTAGCCTTATGAATTTACTATAACTATGTTTAAATATAGAGGGAGTCAGGTCATGGAAAATAAATAACTAATAAATGAATAAATTACTCTATTTAATTATCATCCTCTAATGATCTCACATAATCCAAACACCCAATTCACACAAAGGTTATGTCACTCCTATGATAAAAACCACATTACATATTCAATGGTGGTCTCAGATTTCCCATACTAGACTCCATTTTGGATTTATTCCATTATTTCAAAAAATGCATGTTTGATATAGTATATATATTATTTTTATTATATAAATACCGAGCCTCCCTAGGCCCCAAATTCATATGCCAATTTAGCGCTTAGATTCAAAAATATTCTTTAATTTTTTTCAAATGAAAAAATAGTCATTACATATCACACTTGAGTTTCATGGACATATTCAAATAATTAACCATGAAATGAGAAGAGAAAAGTTTAAGTTATTAAAATGACACACCAGATCAAGAAGCATATTATTTCCACTTCGATATGACAATCCTCAACCAAGATCCTCCAATCTTTAGTGAATATTACCATAGAGGCCCCATCTTCTATAAACCCCTCTCTAAATAATTAATTTATAACAAGGGAGTTAATCTATGTCCATAATAAATAAATAATTCATTTATTTTTAAAAATATGTCTAAAAATGAAACACTACCACTAAAAAATGACTTAATTCCATCCAAAAGTTTAGAAAATATCATCATAGGGTAAAAACCCAACTATAAACCCCAAAACATAACCCGTTTCTCATTTTTACAATCTGTTCAGGAGTAATTTACTATTTTTACTTTTTAATTAGAAATTATTTATTCTATTGAAATACTTCAATGGAGATCAATCAAGATACTAAATCACTTTATTTAAATCAAAATGCGTGTCAAAAAATTCAAAATCTCTGAAACAACCATTAGATTTTAATCATAGGAAAAGTCACCATCAGGTGAAAACCCATGCCATTACATCCTCCCTACCTTAAAACACTTCATTCTCAAAAAGAAAATAACTCATAAAAAATTGGATCAACACACTCATAAACATTCTATATCAGGATAATGAACACAAAAAATATTTATTAATAAATAAATTAAAACCAATTATCATCAATTTAGTCAACCAATACTATGAAACAACCTTCCAAAGTATTGTGAGAACATAATGAAAATTCATATCTCATCACCAAGCTATCCAGATTATGGGTTCCCTTCAAGGGATTTTTTTTCTAACTAAACTTGGGTTTATCATCACATTTTGAGAAAACCATACTCCCAATAAAACATATACATCTTTAAGACTAGATAATTTTTTACACTCAAATTACTGACTAGTAATGCCACTCATACAACTTCTCAATCATCAAAATCTATGATATTTGGAACATCATATATCAAAAGTGAGAGTCTTGATCAAATAATTATTTTATATCTCTCTTACCATTTATATCTATCACTAGAAAAGGTTTCCAAGATCTAAACCATTAAGGAAGAGTTCAAGGTTCTTGAAAAACAATTTCAATCATGAAAAAACTCACTGTCAACTAATTCCCATGAGTTAACAATAGGGATAAAAGAACCAATAATTTAAAATGTCTAGATAAATTCATATAAATAATATCAAATATATATAAAATCATAGAAAATCCCAAAAATCCACCTAATACTCTACCATTGGATGGATAAAATGACCATTATTTAAAATTTCACAAGATCAAAACATTAGATCAACACTATCCCAATTTACCTTGAAATCATTACTTCACTCCCACTATATTTTAAAGGCTCAATATAGGTATATCCAAGGGTACCTCTAATGTTTGACCAAGGAAGTAGGAAACGATATATAAAAACCCTTTTGTAATGAAACCTATCATTAAAGATAAAGAAAAACTATAGAATAATTAAATATGTATAATAATGATTAAAAATATAATTATAGGCAATCAATTTATCTATCCTATTAACTTAAAGTAAATAATTACTCATCACAAGGAAAATAACTCTAACCAATGATGGCATCTCCTAAAATATCACACATATCCCTAAGACATTTCCCAACAACATCTAATAGTCTCATCACACTAGAATACATTAACATCCTTGGTAATCACTACTATCTACTGGTAAAAAATGAAGTTTACAATTCACATGAATCACTTTGAACTGATAATTTTTTTTTAAAACTTATAAACATATAATTACTAGGAAATAAGACTATTCACACCAAAAAATCCCCATGAAGGGATGAAATCAACCACCTCCCCTCTTAACTATCACCACACTAACACTCAACAACTCCAAATCCACTATCACCTCCTTCATTCCTACTTTCAAAAAAATTTATTCACCAATGAGTTTAGGTTAGTTGTTATTGCACTAAATACACAAATAGAGATCCATTATTATTATCATAACTATTTCATGGAATCCATAATCAAAGAGTGCTATAATTTTTATCCTGTTTCCCTTAGTCATTTCTTATAATACTTGATACTTCATGAGGGTCCATTACACTATATATAAGTAGATAATCTTGTCTATATGGAAATGAACCCAAATGGTTTGTCTTGGGCTCTAATATATTAGTTATATATAGTAGAGTGACACTAGAAATGCTAAAAAAATACCTGAAATAAATCTTATACGATCCTTACATTAATTCTCATTGGTTATTACCAATCACAAAATATAACCAAAACTAATATAAATTCATGGCCTGAATGAGAATCATTATTGTACATACACATGTGGTGATCCCTCACATGGAAACCGAGAAAAAGATTCTCTTTAATTCCAATCAAATAATTATACATGTCTATTATCCATGATAATTCATATTATGGAAATAATTCATCACAAGTGCATCCACCTTGATTGAGAATATCTTAGATTTCACTACACTCCCATTGTGCTACTATGATCATAATTATCCCACAAATAAAAAACTCCCACTACTAGAACTTTAATTAGAACTAACTCACTGTTATACCTATCAACATCACATAGAAGTCGATATTGTCTCAATTATCTCATAAGAATGAATTCAAAATTTCAATAAACTCATAATAAAACATATATAAATTTTGAAAACATAAATTAAATTTTCTATCACCCCATATAGAATTGGTATAGTAATGTAGAAAGACTACTATATGAGTCGAATTTGGTGATCTGAAATACTTTATCTCAAGCAATTCCATAGTACATAATTTATTATCTCCATACCATATCATCAGTAAATACTCCAATTTGTTATAAAACATCCTAATATCAACACTCATTTTCCACTATGTCTTGGAAAATATAGCATCCAAAAACTCATAACAACTGATGAGGATATTGATACATATCCTACCAGTCATGCCTATAGAGTCTATTCATGGATATAATTAAATCAATCATGAAATATCAGATTCACGAGCTAGATATATATGATATATGATCACTAATTTACAATCCAAGTTCACATACTCAGGTCTTAGTCATGTTTCATAAATAATAATAATTCTCAATAATATTTCATCCATAACTAACTTTTCAAATTACTCTATTATGACTATATATTCAAGAGATAATAGTAAGAAAGAACCCAAAATATCCCAATAAACCATCACATGTGTCAAAATTTCTATTGCATATTATTTCATTGATACCAATATATCATGTCCTAATATACCTGTTAGTGATCATTCCAATACTACATCCACTAGGATAATGGATAACAATCAGTGTTGTGGTATCAATAAATAATGGAAGGAATTACCTCTATAGATAACTTATCACTAGCTATCATACAACTATGTCAACCATGAAATGAATGAAACATAAAATAAATAAAATAAATAATATAACTTATGTATATATATTTATATCAAAATCCTTCCAGGTATAATTTATAACAATATAATATAATATAATATATATTGATATAACTCATATATCTCGAATAGATGTAAGATTTTGATGGGGTCCATTATAATGCGACCTTCAGTCCACAATATATCCATAAAAAGCACCCATATACAACATCTGATATCATAAATCATATGCATCTTCAGATCAATATATAAATAAGGAAAATAATTTGTAAAATTGATTACATGGATAAGAATAAAAATACTTGGTAAAACCATATCAATTAGTGATATGAACCATAAATAGTTAATATCGACATGCATAAATAATTACTAAAATATAGACAAACCAATGTCACCTGACATCATCATTAGTTATAAAATCAATCCCAAAAAATCCTCATCAAACTCTCTATGATGTAATTTCATCATGATCACCAAATAATAATGGTTCATTTAAAAATAATAGAAATATAAGTACAATTACCTTCATATAGTTCCAAGTTAATAATTAACCCTTGATTTATAAACCATGAGATGTTAGAGTAAATATATATCTCAAAGTGTTAGAATAAATACACAACTAAAATGATAGAATTTGATTACATGTACAAAAAATAAATGAAATACATATCTATAGGGATATTTCTTTATAAAAATGTATTAGGGTAAATAAACATATTTAGGGATACAATTGTATATCCATTCCTCCTAAATCCCAGAGCAGTGAGTAAGAGAAGAGATAATATCTAGTGAATTATCATCCACATTGATATTATATCTATGATAGAGAATCAAATTTACTAATTATATTGTTAAAAAGAGATACAAGTTGGTTATATTCATAGTCAATAGTTTAGTAATGATTGATGTTAATATATTATGAAGTTGGGTGATGGAGGAAGAGACTATTGAAAGAAGGATTTAAAAGGTATGAGATAAATTTTTGATTTCCTATGGATCATATGAATTGAAGATATCATCCATCATATATATGGATATAGATCCATTCCAACATTGGAAAATACCTCTAGTTTAGATACTTATTTGTGTTGTGAAGGTAGAATATACATTTTATGCTTATAGAGCTTGAATTAAGAGTGAATCTATGAAAAGTAATGATGAATGATGAGATCACTATCAAACACATGTTATTGGTGAATTTGAGAGTTTATCCGTGATTGAATCTGATTAAATAATACTATAGCTTGTTGGAAGATTGATGGAAGCTGTATATGGATGTTATCGATTCTTTAAGACACATATGAAAGTTAGTGTTTATAAAATTTTTATCAATAAGTTAGTGGTTCTAAAAGAATCATCCATAATACACACATAGAAAAAAGAACATAAGATCTAGGAATATCTTGATATGAACTCTATAAGCACTATTTTTTGAAAATATTTACATTGAAGATAACCCAAAAGTAATTACAAAAGTTACACGATGAGTTATATATAAAAATTATTTTATATCCAGAAGTTGAAGATGCATGAGTTATTCCTAAAATGTGTTTTAATATGATAAATTACCTAAGTACAAAAAATTAAATGTCGAGGATAGCAGAATATGTGTAATTTTAGAAGTCCAGAAGCTAAGGAGTCCATAAGTAAGATGATTTAAAGATGTTATGGAACGTCAGAGTAGAAGAATATTTAAAATTTATTAAAGCTCATTGAGATATATAATATTATAAAGATGATACTTAAGATTCACATTGATATTAATGTAAAGAATTCAAAAATTACCTAATATTTCAAACTGTGATACAAAACATATTTAACATGGTATATAATGTTTTCTAAATAAGATAAGTAAGAATCACTGTGAGATAAAGATAAAGAATTGATAAATACCATAAGAATTTACACAATGATATATATTGTATTTAATATGGTACACACAATGTTTTTATGATAATTTATATATCTTAGTGCATACATAAGATATTTTATAAAGAATATTGAATAAATTGGAATAAAAAAATGTTATGCAAGGGTTTCTATACCCAATATATAAGAAGCCCTCTAAGGTGGGATTGAAAATTATTACAGGTATGAATACACTTTGATAAATAATATATTATAGAGAATGAGTAAGGTATATGTTATATTTTACACTAAAAAGAGAAAAAATAAAAAAAACATACATCAATACGTAAGAGTTAACTGGATCACACATAAGAGACATACTTCAGTGCATAGTGGAAATGTGGTAATGGTAAAAACCATATATTGATATGTAAGATATTTTTCAGTGCATATATAAATATTTAAAAGGTATGGATATAATGTGATATGTAACAGATATTGAAGCAACTTAATAAACTTACTATAATTAATATAGAAATATAGAAAAGGAAAAAACCTTATATTGATAGATAAGAGATTTGGAGGATGAGTAATATTTTGAATTTGATATGTAAGATTTATTATATAAAGGTATTTCTCAATTTTTGAACAAAGTACTGGATCCTCACTATGAGATGTAAAATTACTAATTTCTTAAGAAAATTTTAATAGTTTGAGAAAATGTGAGATTTTTGGAGATTCAAATCAGATAATACAGGTTTACTTTTTATAGATAAAAAAATAATGATACTATTAAAGAATAAATTGTGATTAAATATGGGTTTAGTGGAGAATTAAATGGTGAACAAATATAGATTATTTTCTAAAAATATTTTCTACCAGTTTAAATGAGAAGATGAGTTTTTTTGAAATTATAGACGAGACAAAAAATATTAAGATGATCACAATGCCAAAAATCATAGAATCTAAATATCCAATTTATAGAAATTATATTCATGTGATCATGAGAAGTGATAAATTAGTGAGAGAGAGAGAGATTAGAACTCGATACTCCAATATTCTCAAACATCTTATGTATCAAATAAAAATAAGAAGAGATGAAGGAGGAGTCTGATGAGGTGATTCTAACACCTACTATAACGACTTTGAAATTTTAAAGGATATTTGTTTCCCAAATTAATGGTTGTTACATATTATATAATATTATACAAATAAATAATAAAGATAAATCAACATAATTTTATAACCATTACATTAGTCAGCTATAAAACCAATTATAATTCCAAATATTACAATTGGACATAAAATGTAAAATAGAATAACTAAAATGGGAAATTATGGATCGCCCAAATCTACTAGAATCATCACCCCATTGAAAATGATACAGAAATGAAAAAATATATTAGTAAACTGATTAAAATATTAAGAAACAAAAATATAACCTTAGGAAGGAATTTTTGGTGAATTTTGAGTGAAAGAGTGAAGTAGTTTTTATAGGGTATAAATTGAAATGTTACCATGGTGATTCGACCGTTATATGACCATTTATCAAATATGAACATTGGTCAATATGAACATCGTTCAATATGATATATATAAATTATACCCTTGATTGATAATTTTACCATTATCATTAATTTTTATAATTAGTAATGATAAAGGATAATTGATACATAAAGGAGAATCGATGACCTCAACCAATAAATTCATGAAATTTGAAGCCCATTTTTTAGAACCTGGGAGGGAGGTATCATGAATGGGGTTCATCCTTGATCACACCTGAGTTGTTCTTAAAAAAGTGAAGTTTGAAATAAATATCCTATGGGATAAGTTCAAATTATTAACGATTACCACTCATTCAATGTTAGATGATCCACCCCAAAAAACTACCACCATCACACACCTTACCCTTAGGGCATACACTTGAGTAATAAGGGGTTACATGTCTTAGACTTAGTTTCATAAAGTGTAATTTTATTTTCATAAATAATTTTTTTTATTCCATAAATTCCATTTTAAGAATTGTTATTCTTGATAAAATATATGTTTTAATTGATATGAATTTGATAAACTTATTTCTGGATGCAAATGAAACATAATTGTATTTTTCGAGAAAATATACATAATTTGATAATAAAATCAATTATTTGGGAAAATATTTTCTAATAAAATATTCTTTTAAAACAATATCAACTAAATATAAATGATAAAATAATTTTATAATGGACTAAGAAATTTTTTATAAGTGTCAAGAATTTGTTTGTGCTTTTTAAAAACAGTTATTTTTAATTAAATAAAGATTTTTATATTTAAAAGTTAAAATTATCATATATTTAGGTATATTATATAAAAATAAACATTATATTTGAAATCATCACATCTAAATTAGGTTAGGGTGAATTTATGATAATTTTTTAAAATACATTATTTTTCATGAATAATAAAATATACAGTTTTGGGTTTTTGGTATATTTTAGGACTTTATAATTATTTCACAATGATGTAATAATTAATTAAATACAATCCACAACCAATTTTTTTTTATTTTCTTAATATTAATTATTTTAATATATTTTAATAAATTTTGAAAACCATAAGTGACTTTCCAAAGTCTAAAAAAGAAAATTAGATTTTTAAAAACATTAATTTTTGGAAACATTATTTTTCCATTACAAAAAAAGTAATAAGAAATAATTCCAGGTTATTGTGGGTCAAAATAACAAAAACTTTGACCCAAATGTCCAAAACAATTATAATAAACCACAGGTAATTCAATAGGTTTTAATTTTCCACAACCTAGTTTTCTAAGACCTATATTTGAAAATTATTAAATAATTCCTCCACTTTTGCTTTAAATACCACATATTTACCCATTTTATTTTTTCCGAAATACATCCTCTACAATTTTATGGTGGTTTTTACTCCCAAGTAATCTCTCAAGGTTTTCTCATGCCCCCAAGGTTCCATTCCTCAAGATCTAGGAGTAACTCTTCAAGGTAAGGGAATTATCCATAATTTTTATTTAATTAAAGAATCTCTTTTTGTATAAGAATTTTAAATGATATGGTTACACTATTTTATTACCATATTTTATCATAATATTACTTCCAAATTATGTTATATCAATGGGATTCCCTTTTCCCCTCTCAATATACCCTTTTCTAAAACCAGGTTTTTTATACCGATCATGATGATGAATTTTCTTCTCAAATTTCAATCTTTTACCTGAGATTTTATATTTTCATTTTTATTTAAATAGAAAAATAGATTTTATTTTCAATTTGTATTAAAAAAAATATAAACATGACCTTTTTAATTAGGTATTTACACATAAGAAACCCATATTCACTTTTTGTAATCTAAAATGACGTAATGATCATGTCTTTCAGCTCTCTTGTATGGAAATATTTTGATAATAAACGCATTAGTTATTTCTCTACAGGTTATTAAAAAAATTATTTATTAAGATCTATGTGGATCACATTAAATTAAGACATATTAAGTGTATGATCCTGGTTTTTGGAAGGGTATGTTTTCATTATTTTTTGGTTGAATCACTTGTTTCGGGCTTCAAGAGATGTCTTCTGAAAGTATGGGAGTCCTTGGGGGTGTTCCGGGGGCTCGGGGAACAAAAGAAGGGAAATCTGAGCAAGGCAAGGTTGGGCGCACGACTTGCGCATAGACTAGGTAAACCATACATCCTACCCAGGAAAACTGTGTGACCCCTCCTCCTCCAGATAGTAGCATGCACACAGTTTGCGCACATTTTGTCAAACCATGCGGCCCAAACTGTACGGCCTCTTAATGTTGGAAAAAATTACCACTTTTCCACTGTAGGATTTTAAACCCAAACTCAGTACTTTCCTCTATTCGTCCCCTCTCAACCCTAGGGATGAACTTGGCCGACCCAATCTTCCCAAGGGTGGTTATCCTTCGATTCTTCGCCTTTTAGAGCACCGTTGGTTGCGGATCAAAGCTCCAGGTAAGGCTAATCCCATCCTTGCTTCTCTTTTTGGTTTAGGGTTTGTATCTTATCTCCCTCTTGTTCTGAAGCTCTAAAACCCTATCTTTTGGGTGAGTTTTAGGTTGAAACTCCAAAGTTTGGTCAGATAGAGGTCTAAGGACTTGATTGAGAGTGCGTTCAACCGCGGTTTCAAGGTAGGTGGTCTAAATGCTATATCCCATGGTTATTTGGGTATTTGTGCATGTTTAGTTGTGTTCTTGTTTCCCCTTGGTTATGTTTTGAATAACCTTGGCATATTTGGTAATAATGATGTTTAAAATGACTAATGGGAACCCTCACGATCCCCGTGGGATGTGTTGGGATGGACTTGACTTAATTTAGGGCCATCCATGGGATGTGTCGGCTTTTCCCGGGTTTAGGGATTGTTATTAAACAAGTGACCTCTGTTGTAGTGAATTGTAGATCCCTTGATAAACATATTGGCATTAATGGTTGAATCATGGAAATGATGAACGGGTTAAATGGGTTAATGTGTAAACTGATTAAAGACCATAATGGATAGGTTATGGGTCTAGTGATAAATGCTTAGTGAGTTAGGCATAACAAATGGGAATTGGGTGAATGGTTAAATGATGTGAAATGGTAATGTGTTAATGGGTTAAGTCATGATATGGATTCCCATGTGGGGTTTTGTGAATTGTGTTTTCCGAAGGGAAATGGTTTGGACGGTTGATGGTTACTTATATATAAGCATGTGCACATGGCTTCGTAGAGTGGGGTATGACTTGAGGATCTATGCCCACGGGTTGAGCTAAGACTGAGGTTATAAACTCCAACCTAAATGCATGGGTTAGGAAAGGGGAATGAGGGTCTATTCTCCTAACGGTTGCATCCACCCGGACTAAGGCTTCAAGGTGAGGATATGGTTGCTATGAGGGGGTTAGTCCTAGTGAGATAGGATAATGATGTCTTCACCCTCTTGCATGTGATTCTTTTCCTTATACCCATGTAACATAATGTATGTGACTAACCGATGGAAATGTGATGAGATAGTGAGTGATGATATTTGGTGTGTAATGAATGGTAATGGAAGTGGCAATGACTTTGGCTCAAAAATTGGCTAATGGAACCTAGCCTAATTAATTGGAAATTATCATTCATTCTCCTTTTTCATGCACTACCTATTTATAATGGATGTTTTGTAGACACCGTTGGTGGTGGCCTACTGAGTTATACTCACAACCTGCTCGGGCCGCCATCGGGTACCTGAGCAGACTTCATGTTTGCAGGCCAGGAGAAGGTCAAGGGTCCTTGATAGATAATTCAGTGGACATGGGTAGCACTTGGTGGAGGATCCAGAATTGGAGTCGAGACCGTTTTGGGGATTGTGTCCGTTGTTCTTATTTTGTGTTTTTGTTCACTCTTTCACCTGTAGTATGACATGAATTATTTATTGTTGGAAATGGTTGATATACATGTTCTTTGTTTATTGGTTATTGTTTCTACTATTTGGTTTTTTTTTGTTGTGGCTTAATCTGATAAAAAGAGGGTATAGTCTCTCCACTTGACCCCATAGACCCCCGCTGCTAGTCGGCAGCCTTTGGCGTACAGGGAGTCACGCTTAAGGTCATGTAACCACCCGACTCGGAGCACCAATTTAGTGGATCCTAGGCCGGGGATGTTACAAAGTGGTATCAGAGTAGGTCTTTATTCTCCTTCTCTGAGGTCTTGTTATTTGGGATTGGTAGCCAAGGGTTAAGACATGTCGGGCCTTGGTAATGAGCTCATGCTTGGGAGTAGCTAACCCAGGTACAGGGGAAACCCAAGTCACCCTGGGTGGGAAATGTTGTTCTTGGTTGTGTGTTGTTACAGTTGATGATATTTCATTGTTGGGTGATTCACTTGTGGTTTGATGCGACAGTTTTATTATATTTGGCTCATGGACTTAACGACATGAGGATTTGCATTCATGCATCATTTTTAGAACCTAGGGAGATAGGTGACATGCATTGTGTTATGTACACACACGATGTGGGTGTGTGAGGCAGGAAGGTAGGGTGCATTATTCATTTCATGAAACCAAGAAATAATGAGATGAATGAAATAAAACAAGTGGGTAACTGATGTTTAATGGAATAATAGGGTTTGAAACAAATTGGAAAATGTTGATGGGTTAGTGTATGAAAAGTGGGTTGTTGTGGATAGTAAGGAGTCCTTTGTGATGGAGTCATGAAAGTTTTATGGTAGGCATTCTCAATCTCGTGCTTGCCATTGTAGATAAATGCAACCATGACGTCGGTTACCAGTTGGGAAATGGGAGGGTGTTGTTGAGAACACTCCTCCAGTAGAGGAGCAAGAAAATGTGCTGATCCATGAAGGTAGAGAAGACCAGTTCTGAGAGAACTTGACTTGCCTTATGCAGATTATGGATCGGGACCTAGGGCGGGTTACACCGAGTATGTTTGAGGTGACCAGGGAGTTCCAGCTGCAGCACCCTCCGACCTTCACTGGAGAGGGTGGGCCAGAGGCAGTGGAGTTTTGGTTAGAGTCTGTACAGATGATATTAGATCATCTAGAGACAGCTTTTGAAAAGTGAGTAAGGCTGTCCGTTTATATGTTGCGGGGCCAGGCAAGGTGTTGATGGGACATTCAGTCTCAAATAGAGCAGGTTGAGGAAATGTCGTAGAAGGATTTTCAGGAAATGTTTTTGGAGCATTTTTATCAAGATACTTTGAGGAAGGAGTGGGCTGCAGAGTTTATGAGCCTGACTCAGGGATCGTTATTGGTGATGGAATATTCTAGTCGCTTCACTAATTTGAGACGCTTTCTCCCAGTGTTAGCAGGGGATTATGTGGCGGTATAAAGGCATTTTCAGGATGGGTTGAGACATGATATCAGGTCTCAAGTAAATATCTTCTTCTTGAAGAGGTTGTCAGAGGCGATGGATCATGAACTCATCTCTTAAGGGAACCTAACGGGAGCATCGGGTGGTGGTCTTGTCATGCCAGCTGGGCGGACAAGTAATGCATCTTCCGAGGGTCGGAAGCGCCGTTTGGAAAATTTCCAGAAAGGTGGTCAGAAGAGAGGGTCAATCTATCAGAGTGGGAACCAGGTGTTCTATTATAAGTGCGGTAGGATGGGGCATATGCATGGTCAGTGTCCTCAACCTCCAGTTGAGTTCCGTTCGTGTGGCAAGATGGGGAATGTGCAGAGGTTCTGTAGGAACTCTTGGATGGCGAGTGAGCATGATGATGAAAGGAAGGTATCAGGTGCGGAAAGGGGATTAGTTGACCCGTATAAGGCAGGCAGTTGGAGCTCCACGGGCCATACTGGAAGGGGTGGTGGATGTGGAACTCCAGAAAGATCGCTCATGCCAGTAGGGAAGTGCAGCATCGGGTGTTCAGGCTGGAGCCTAGGGTAGAGGGGTAGGCCAGCTTCATGCAGTTCAATTTTCACCTGGTGATGGTGACGCACGCCTGTCATAGGGCGTGGAAAATCAATTATTTCCTAAGTTAAAATGTAGTAATGTGGTTGACCTAGGATGTCTCTCGAAGAGGAGTGCACACAAAACGGGTTGTCACTTTAAAACGGGGGTAAAAATGTTGTGAAAGGAAATTTGAAATTCAAATGATTGAAAAACTATGAAATTAAAAGGGTGATTAGGCTGGGGTCAGTTTCCTAGTTATAATTCTATCCTTGTTCAATTTAATTCAAATCTCTTCTTCTTAGTTGATTAAAGTGAGTTTCCACAATCGTTTCCTCTCACTTCCTTGGTGAAATTATTATTGTTAGAGAAAACCTTACCAAGATATTGGTTTGGTCAACTCTCCTTCCATGTGTAGAATAGTTGTATTGAATATCCTTAATTTAAATGGGCAATTCCCGATTGGGTTTTGTTTATCCCAAACAATCAAGAACATTCACTACACCTTTTACACGTACTGCCGATCGTCGAGTACTTCACCACTAATTCATGGTTTATTCCATCGTATATAAACCAGGAATTAGTGGAGGGAGATATTGATTATTTTAACAAAGAAAAAATAAATAACGGAATTAATATTCAAGAACGATCGAACTTGATAATAAAATCCGCTATAAGAAAATGAAAACAACTTTGAAGAAGAAAGAAATTTATTCAATTGCATCCAAGAACTCAAGCATTATAATGTAGAAAACCAATCCTTCTCTAATCACTCCAAATGTTTACCCCACCATGGTAAGGGTAATCAAGTTTAATGGGGAAGAAGAAGGTATTACAAAACTATGAAAAAGAAAATAAAAAAAATAGAAAGCTGAAAAGTTCCCCTTCTTGGTGTCCCAGAAGGAATGAGATGGAGAATGGATGATTTGAGAGGGTGGAGCTCTCCTCCTTTTATAGCCAGAATGCTTCCCCCGAATGTTGACGCGTTGTATCCCCATTAAATGACATATTCACGCATTGCTACCTTCTTGAATGTTGTTCATAATTCCATTGGCCGTGTCCCCTAAACATCTCAGAGGATTTGGACATGTAATCCGAGAGTTATGGCCGTTTTACTATGACCATTTATTCTGTCCAGTCAGACTCTCCAAAACGAAATTCTCCGGATTAGGGTGATTTAATGACCCCATAAACGGCCAATTCACTCACTTCTTCCTTCATAAAAGATGATTCCAAACCCCTTTCGCGTCCATCCACCGAAGTTCACAACATTTGGGCATACCATGGATGAGTTATGGATCCCACCCCAAAACTAGGCAGAATTGCAAACAGTTTTCTTTCACCCACTTTGGAGCTTCTTTTGAGCTTCCATATGGCCGATTCAGCTTTTAGTCCAAAAATAGTAAATGAATCCCTGGATGTTTATAATATGGAAAAGAAATAATTTTGCAATTTGGATTAGTGTAGATAATGTTATGGCCAAACTACCGAAATAATTTAAAACTGTTAAAAATCCAAAATGGCCAATTTTTACTATTCAGCTCAAAATAACACCATTATCATAAAAATGAAACAATTCATCTTAGAGGAACAATTTTGTGGGTTTAAAACAATGATATTAAATATAAATTAATTAAAAATATTTGCTCTGTCAATTACCCCACACTTAGCACTTGGAATCCTGGACATGTAAAAATCAAATCAAATCAAATCCAAAACACATATCAATGAGATCTATCAAATCAATTCCAAGAAACAAAAAGATATCACGCCTCATCAAAAACAATTATTTCAAGTTCTCCATTTTAGATTTTAATATATTTCCACTTCATTTCTTATCCCATGCACACAAAACACCTACCTCACATGAATTTTCTCTCATCTCACAAATGTAAATGCTGAACAAGGCTTTTCTCATCCAAAATCACACAAGAGTCACCATAGGCTTGATAAATTCCTAATTATCCACCCGATGTGAGTCAAGGACATATGTTTCTCATGAGGACTTTTCAGGGTTGTTCTGTGGCTTTCGGTTGGTAGGATTTAGATGTTAAATGTTCTGAGGCCGAAAAAGGAAGGCTTGGCTCTTATTGAAGAAAAATTGCAAGATTCTAATTTTCACTCAAATATGGTCTCCTTAACTTCACCTTTGTTGAAAATAGGCTCCATTATCATTCAATCAGCTCAGCATCAAACATTTAAATATTTTCAGACATGATTTTTTTTAAATCTCCAGATAGGAACATCTTTCTTTTTACATTGGAAGCTCCAGAAAGGCACAGCTTCTCTTGTCATAAAAGCTCCAGAATAGGAACAACTTTCAACAGAATAATTTTTCAGCATCACACACATCTCTTCCACAATTTATTTTCCACCCAAAGTATAACCAAATGAGGTAGTACACCACAAGACATCTTCCCCCACACTTAAGTTCAACTAGATCATGCAATTTCACTTCAAGAGCAGGTAGGATAGGGAAAATTGGCTTGTAATGTGGCTAACCTAACAGGAAATTCATGGCTACTAGGGGCTACAATGAAAGATAAATGTAAATGTGGGCCATAATGAAAAGGATTATTTTGAAAAGGGGGCTTCAAACCAAATAAATGCCTCAATCATTTAAAACACACATACCCCAACCCTCTAGTTTTGAAAGGAATGAATAAAATTCTGGTTAAAGCAAGCATGGTCTGGTTCTCTCAAGAAATGAGGTGAATGAAAAGAATATGTCAAAAATGGTTTAGAAACCTCACATGAAAGTTATTTCAAAGATATAGAAAATGAAATATGGCATGGGTTTCAAAAATCAGGGTACTTTTCATGAAATTCCCAAAAAATTGAACTTGAAAAAAATTCATTTCAGCATTCATTTAAGCCCAGTTTCATGAAATAGATTGGTTCAATCATTGACATGGGTTTCAAAAATGGTATTGATAATATTTTTAGCTCAAAAGTTTTAGAAACACACCAAAAATTTAAGAATAAACACACAAAAATTTTAAAACATGCAATTTTTTTATTTTTATTTTGTGAAAACAAACATCAAATGAAAATCCTATACCAAAAAGGTTCCCTCCCCTACACTTAACTGATGCAGTGTCCTCGATGCATTCAAGTGGATTTAACATGTAAGTAGATATCTGATTGAATCACAACAGCAAGAAAATGTTAAGGAGAGGTACAACCTGATGGATCTTATTGATAAATAGGTTGGAGGAGCGTGATATCCTCCACTGGATCTGATGGCAGGGTCCCAAGGAATTTCTTCAACCTATGTTCATTCACAGTGAATGGATCCTACTCTCCATCCTTCATAATCTGCACAACACCAAAAGGATATACATGAGTAACTATAAATGGACCTTCCCATCTGGAACGAAGTTTACCTGGCATCAGCTTGAGTCTTGAGTTGAATAATAACACTTTGTCTCCAGGAGAGAAGTCTTTTTGTTGGATCAGCTTGTCATGGGCCACTCTTGTTCTTTCTTTATAAATCCTTGAATTTTCAAATGCTTCCCTTCTTATTTCATCCAGCTCTTGCAACTTCAATCTTCTCTCCTTCCCAGCACTTTCAAGGTCCAAATTCATTTTCCACACAGCCCAATACGCCTTATGATCCAATTCCACAGGTAGGTGGCAGCTTTTCCCATAAATCAGCCTATATGGACTCATTCCAATCGAAGTTTTGTAGGCTGTCCTGTAAGCCCATAAGGTATCATCCAACCTTTGGCTCCAATCCTTCCTGTTTGGATTAACGGTCTTTTCCAAAATTCCCTTGATTTCCCTATTTGAAACTTCAGCTTGCCCGTTAGTCTGTGGATGATAGGGAGTTGATGTTTTATGATGCACTCCATACTTCTTCAGCAATGTCTCTATTCTAAAATTGTATAAGTAAGTCCCCTGATCACTGATGATTGCTCTGGGCACTCCAAACCTACAAAATAAGTTATACCTGACAAAATCACAAACAACTTTAGCATTGTCAGTTCTGGTTGCTTTTTCTTCCACCCATTTGGAAACATAATCAACTGAAAGCAAGATATAAGAATTTACAAATAAAATCGGGAAAGGTCCCATAAAATCTATCCCCCAAACTTCAAAAATGTCACAAAAATTCAATGGAATTTGGGGGATTTCTTTTCTCTTTGAAATATTTCCTGAAAACTGACATTTTTCACATATTTTGCAAAATTCATGAGCATCTTTAAAATTGGTGGGCCAATAAATTCCAGATTCTAAAACCTTCCTTGCTATCCTCTGAGGTCCAAAGTGGCCTCCACAAGCTAAAGTGTGACACAAATAAAAGACAGATTTAACTTCACTTTCAGGTAAACATCTTCTTATAACTTGATCATTGAAAATCTTCCAAAGGAATGGATCATCCCAAATGTAATATCTAGATTCAGCTTTTAGTTTTTGAATTTGGTGAGAATTGAAATGAGATGGGAACTGAGATGTTACCAGAAAATTGACTATGTCAGCATACCAAGGCACTTCTCCTTCAATCAAGTACAACTGCTCTCCTGGAATTTAATCATTCAGTGGGTCTCTTTCTAGAACTTCAATTTCAACAGTGTTTGGCAGTCTACTTAAGTGATCAGCCACTTGGTTCTCAGATCCCTTCTTATCCTTGATTTCTATATTGAAATCCTACAGCAGTATCAACTATCTCACTAACCTTGGTTTAGTATCAGCTTTCTTCATCAAGCACCTCAAAGCTGCATGATCAGAAAACATAGTGATTTTAGTTCCAAGAAGATATGATCTAAATCTTTCTAAAGAAAAAAAAACAACTGCAAAGAACTCTTTTTCCGTGGTTGTATAATTGAATTGGGCTGCATCTAAAGTTATCAAGGCATATGAAATGACTTGTCGTCTGCCCTCAATTTGCCGAGAAAGGACTGCTCCAACTGCTTGGTTAGAGGCATCACAAAGTAGTTCAAATGGTTCTTCCCAATTTGGAGGCTGCATCACGGGTGGTGAAATCAATCTCTTCTTCAACTCATCAAAGGATTCCCTACATGCACCATTGAAATCAAAATCAGCATCTTTCAAAAGTAATCTAGAGAGAGGGAGAGAAATCTTACTGAAATCTTTGATAAACCTCCTGTAGAATCCTGCAGGTCCTAAAAATGATCTAACATGTTTCACACAAGTAGGGTAAGGTAATGAATTTATCACATCAATTTTTGATTTATCCGCTTCAATTACATTTTGGGAAATGACATGACCAAGCACAATTCCTCTTTGAACCATGAAATGACACTTTTCAAAATTTAAAACAAGATTTTTTCAATGCATGTTTTCACAACTTTTTCCATATTTTTCAAACAATGATCAAAAGAATCTCCAAAAACTATGAAATCATCTAAGAAAACTTCTAAGTAATTTTCAATGTGATCAGAAAATATACTCACCATGCAACTATAAAATGTACCTATAGCATTACATAATCCAAATGGCATTCTTTTATATGCAAAAGTACCAAAAGGGCATGTAAATGTCGTCTTATCTTGATCCTCGGGAGCAATGGGTACCTGGAAGTAACCTGAAAATCCATCCAAAAAGCAATAATGAGTTCTCCCTGCCAATATTTCTAACATCTGGTCAATGAAGGGGATGGGGAAATGATCTTTTCGAGTGACCTGGTTCAATTTCCTAAAATCAATGCACACTCTCCAACTGTTTTGAATTCTCATAGGGATTAACTCATTCTTTTCATTCCTCACAGTGGTCATGCTAGTTTTTTTTGGAACGACATGAATAGGGCTGACCCACTGCGAATCTGAAATGGGATAGATGATCCCAGCTTCCAAGAGCTTCTCGATCTCCTTCTTCACAACCTCCATCAAGGTGGGATTGAGTCTCCTTTGGGGCTGCCTAACAGGTTTGGAATCTCCCTCAACAAAAATTCTATGTGAGCATATTTTTGGGTTAATTCCTGGGATATCACCTAAGCTCCATCCTATTGCCTGGACATTCTCTCTAAAAATCTCAATCAATTATTTTTCTTGGGTTTTAGAAAGATTATTATCAATTATCACTGGTAGTTTCTCTCCCTCCCTAAGGTATACATATTTCAAATCAGTGGGGAGTGGTTTGAGTTCCAGATTAGGGGGATGCTCAAGGGATGAGACTAAATTGACATTTTCCACTTCCAAATTTTGGACCTCCTGCACACAAGAAACTATATCATCTTCTTCATTATTTAACAAATCATCAAAGAAATCAGATTTTACCTCTTCCTCCCACATGAAGTCATAATCTCCAACATCTTCACCATCCACATGTTCAATGATATTTCCAAGGGAAGAAGTCTCTCCTAAGTCTAAGAATTCATAGAGCATACCTGATTCTTCAATTGGTTCTGCACCAACTTCATGGGAAAGCGAAAAGAGGGAGTGATCATCTGATGGATGCCTCATGGATTCAAAAATATTGAAGTGGACCGTGCTCTCTCCAAACTCCATGGTGAGTGTCCCCTCATGGACATCGACGATGGTTTTGGCTGTCTTCAAGAAAGGTCTCCCCAAAATGATGGGTGAATGTGACGGGCTTCTATCTTCTTCCATATTGAGCATGTAGAAGTCAGTTGGGAATAAGAGATCTTTGACTTTCACAAGGACATCCTCCAAAACTCCTGAAGGAAAAACTGTGGATCTGTTTGCAAGCTGGACCACCACTCTTGTGGGCTTCAATTCTCCCATCTGCAAAGAAGTGTATACCGAGTGAGCCAATACATTAATTGAAGAACCTAAATCACACAAATCATTAGTGAAATTTAATGAACAAATGGTGCATGGAATGGAAAACGTCCCTGGATCTTGACATTTGGTTGGAATCTGCGGTGTGATAAGGGCTGAGACACTTCTTCCCAAGTTGATTCTTTCATTCCCATGAAGCCTTCTCTTTTTGGTGCAAAGATCTTTCAAAAATTTTGTATACCTTTTAATTTGTTTAACAGCTTCAAGTAGGGGGATATTGATTTCCACTTTTTGGAAGGTGTCCAGAATTTCTTTTTGAAGTGCTTCTTCATGCAATTTCTTTGATTCGATCATCCTTGTTGGAAATGGTGGGGGTAATTATTTCTTCTCCCTTTGTTTTCTTTGCATTAGTGTTTCTTGTTTCTTATTATGTGGCCTATCCTTCTACTCCTCCTCTTCCTTTTCATCTTCTTGGTGGATTCTCACAAGACTTTCTGAATCATTCTCCCTCAGAATAGGTGGTATTATTTCAGTTTCAGGACTGGATGGAGGTGGGATTTCTTTTCCACTTCTTGTTATGATTGCACTAACATTATCTTTAGGATTTGGCACTGTTTGGGATGAAAGCTTCCCTGGATTCTTGGACATTATTTCAACAAGACTTCCCACTGTGTCTGGTAGCTTTTCAACCTTATCTACTAGGCCCTCATACTTATATTGTAGCTGTTCCATAGAAGATTGTGTACTGGTGGATGGTTGTTCATATGCCTTTCTTTGGAATGGTGGTGGATGAAAAGATTGTTGTTGTTGGAAGGGCTGTTTATAAGATTGTTGGAATGAAGGGGGGTTCTAGTATTGCTGCTGGTGGTAAGGAGGTTGACTGGGGTGCTGGTTAAATGGTATCATCTAGTTTTGTTGGTTCCCATATCCTTGTTGGGCTTGCAGTTGATTTTGTTGGAATTGTCTTGGTTGAAAGGCCACAACACAGTATTCTATCCCCTGTATCTTAGGGCACTGGTCAGTATAATGAGTGGAAGAATAACATAAACCACATACCTGAGCTGAAGCTTGTTGTCTATTTTCTTGTGTTACATCCATTTGACGGACTAACTTTGCAAGGTCATCAACTTTGGTTTCAATCAATGTAGATGAATCAGATGTTTTTACCTCATGTATCCCCCTGGTTCCCATTCATCTTAGTCCAAATTATTGTGAGTTTTGAGAAATCTTCTCAATTAGTATTCTGATATCTGCAGGAGACTTGTCAATCAGGGACCCCCCTGATGAGGCATCTAGAATATTTCGATCATTATCCATAAGTACTTGGTAGAAGAACACCAGGAATTGGTGTTCCTCCATTTCTTGATGTGGGCAGTTGGAACATAGCTTCTTGAAGCACTCCCAGTACCCGTAGAGGGTTTCTCCAGTGGATTGTCGTATGATGTAAATCTCCTTCTTGATGGCAGTGCTCCTCGATGTGGGAAATAATCTTTGCATGAAACTTCTTTTTAGGACTTCCCAATCACTGATCTCCCCTGGTTGTAGGTTTTACAACCATTATTTAGCTGTTCCTTCAAGTGAGAAGGGGAATTCCCTACACTGAAATTGGTCTTCGGGTGCTCCTCTTGGCCTGAAGCTTGAGCAATTGTATCTGAATTCTTGCATGTGCCGATTTGGATCTTCTCCTGCAAGACCATGAAACTTTGGAAGCACAGGAATCATATTGACACGTAATTCAAAATCATTTGGTTTAGTGGGTGCAATTAGTTGGTTATTTTTAATGGAAAATTGTGGTGCACATAGATCACGCAGGGTTTGGTTGGGATTTCTAGCCATGATTTCAGGTTCAGAGTGAACACTAAGAGTTTCACTTGAATCTGAGAGATCTATTTCTTCAAATATTTCTGGTAGATTTCTTTTTCTTAGTTGGGTTAATGTTCTTTAAATTTCTGGATCAAATTCAATTAATGGTTCTTTTGAGGTGCAGGTCATTCAATTTTGTTTTTTTGCACTGCCTCCCTAGAAACGGTGCCAAGTTTGACGCACGCCTATCATAGGGCGTGGAAAAACAATTATTTCCTAAGATAAAATGTAGTAATTTGGTTGACCTAGGATGTCTCTTGAAGAGGAGTGCACACAAAACGGGTTGTCACTTTAAAACGGGGGTAAAAGTGTTGTAAAAGGAAATTTGAAATTCAAATGATTGAAAAACTATGAAATTAAAAGGGTGATTAGGTTGGGGTCGGTTTCCTAGTTATAATGCTATCCTTGTTCAATTTAATTCAAAACTCTTCTTCTTAGTTGATTAAAGTGAGTTTCCACAATCGTTTCCTCTCACTTCCTTGGTGAAATTATTATTGTGAGAGAAAACCTTACCAAGATCTTGGTTTGGTCAACTCTCATTCCATGTGTAAAATATTTGTATTGAATATCCTTAATTTAAATGGGCAATGCCTGATTGGGTTTTGTTTATCCCAAAAAATCAAGAACATTCACTACACCTTTTACACGTACTGACGATCGTCGAGTACTTCACCACTAATTCCTGGTTTATTCCATCGTATATAAACCAGAAATTAGTGGAGGGAGATATTGATTATTTTACCAAGGAAAAAGTAAATAATGAAATTAATATTCAAGAATGATCGAACTTGATAATAAAATCCTCTATAAGAAATTTAAAACAACTTTGAAGAAGAAATAAATTTATTCAATTGCGTCCAAGAACTCAAGCATTACAATGTAGAAAACCAACCCTTCTCCAATCACTCCAAATGTTTACCCCACCATGGTAAGGGTAATCGAGTTGAATGGGGAAGAATAAGGTATTAAAAAACTATGAAAAAGAAAATAAATAAAATAGAATGCTGAAAATTTCTCCTTTTTGGTGTCCCAGAAGGAATGGGATGGAGAATGGATGATTTGAGAGGGTGGAGCTCTCCTCCTTTTATATCCAGAATATTTCCCCCAAATGCTGACGCGTTTTAGGCCCATTAAATGACATCTTCACGCATTTATCCCTTCTTGAATGTTGTTCATAATTCCATTGGACGTGTCCCCTAAATATCTCAGCAGATTTGGACATGTATTCCGAGAGTTATGGCCGTTTTACTATGACCATTTATTCTGTCCAGTCAGACTCTCCAAAACGAAATCCTCCGGATTAGGGTGATTTAATGACCCCATAAATGGCCAATTCACTCGCTGATTCCTTCATAACAGATGATCCCAAATGCCTTGTGCGTCCAACCACAAAATTGAACAACATTTAGGCCCACCATGGATGAGTTATGGATCCCACACCAAAACTAGGCAGACCTGCAAACAGTTTTCTTTCTCCCATTGGGAGCTTCTTTTGAGATTCCATATGGCCGATTCAGATTTTAGTCCAAAAATAGTCAATCAAGCCCTGGATGTTTAAAATCTGGAAAAGAAAGAATTTTTCAATTTGGATCCATGTAGATAATGTTATGGCCAAACTACCGAAATAATTTAAAACTGTTAAAAATCCAAAATGGCCAATTTTTACTATTCAGCTCAAAGTAACACCATTATCATAAAAATGAAACAATTCATCTTAGAGGAACAATTTTGTGGGTTTAAAAAAATGATATTAAATATTAATTAATTGAAAATATTTGCTCTGTCATATGGTGAGGCCAGACTGTCAACTGTTCGAGGTATGATCCTTGTAGCTTCTATATTTGATAGTGCATTGTTTGACACAGGTGCCACACACTCTTTTGTTTTTGCTCAACTTGTGGTATTGCTGGGTTTACTTGTGGAGAGGGTGTGTGGAGTTATTTCAATTGACACTCTGTTGGGGGTGCGGGTTGAGGATATCAAGCAGTGAAAGGGATGTGCCTTGGAAGTTGGTGGGTATCATTTTCTATGGGACTTGTTCATTATCGAGAAGTCAGGATTTGATCTAATTTTGGGAATGGATTGGTTGGTGTTGTATCAGGCACACATAGATTGTTATAGTTGCAGAGTATCGTTCAGGTCGCTTGAGGGTGAAGCTTATGTCCACCATGGTGAGTGGGATGTTCGAGCAGGGTGTGCGGGGACGTTTTGTCAACAGATGAGTGGACTCACGGCTCAAGTGGCATGTCTCATGCTTGATGATGATGGGGGAGGGGAGAAATATAATTTCCCTCCTATAGTGGAATGGTTTCAGGATGTGTTTCCTAAGGATTTATCGGGGTTACCACCTAAGAGGGATGTCGAGTTCACGATCGAGTTGCTGCCGGGAGCGGAACCAGCTTCCATTCCGCCATAATGAATGGCACCGACAGAACTCCAGGAACTAAAGTTTCAGCTTGAAGAGTTGGAGCGTAAGGGGTTTTTATGTCCTAGTACGTCTCCTTGGGGATATGCCTTGATTTTTTTTCAAAGAAGGTGGATGGGTCGTTGAGGCTGTGTGTTGACTATCAGAAGTTGAATCAGATGACGGTGAAAAATCGGTACCCTCTTCCTAGAATCGATGACATGTTTGATCAGTTGAGTAGTGAATCGGTGTTTTCTATGATTGATCAAAGGTCTGGGTATCACTAGTTGATGGTGAGGTCTTCTGACATATTGCGAACAACTTTCCGGAGTCGGTACGTGTTGTTTGAGTTTGTGGTAATGCCTTTCGGCTTGACCAATACACCAACGGTTTTTATGGATTTGATGAACTAGATCTTTCATCCCTATATATATCGGTTTGTGGTTGTCTTTGTTGATGATATCTTAGTGTACTCGAAAACTCACAATGATCATGCGCAACATCTTGACATCGTGTTGGGTACGCTAAGAGAGTATCAGCTATACACCAAGCTATCAAAGCGTCAATTCTGGATAGGTGAGGTGCATTTTATGGGTTCACATCTTCTCGGAGGCAGTTGTGTTAGTGGATCTAGATAAAGTGTAGGCAGTTGTATCTTGGGAGCAGCCCAAGAGTGTTACTGATGTTCCATGTGTGTTTCTGATGTTCAGAGTTTTCTAGGTTTGGTTGGGTATTACCGAAGGTTCATTCAGGATTTCTATCTCTTGGCAGCACCACTCTTGGGATTGAACAAGAAAGGAATCAGTTTTGAGTGGTCTGAGGCTTGTGAGAACGCCTTCTAAGATTTGAAGAAGTGGTTGACGACCGCACCAATCTTGATCTTACTCGAGCCAGGTAAGAAGTACAATGTGTTTTGTGATGCGTCCAGAATTAGACTTGGGGCTGTGTTAATGCAGGATAAGAGGGTTTTGGCTTATGGGACAAGGCAATTGAGACCCCATGACCAGAACTATCCCACTCATGATCTTGAGTTGGCTGCAGTAGTGTACGCCTTGAAGTGATGGAGGCACTATCTGTTGGGAGAACGGTTTACCATGTTTACCGACCATAAGAGCCTAAAGTACATCTTCTCACAGCAGGATATGAATCTTCGGTAGTGAAGATGGGTTGAATATCTCCAGTCTTTTGACTTTGAGTTAGTGTACATGCCTGGAAAGGGAAACAGTGTTACCGATTCTCTGAGCAGGAAGGTTCCAAATTAGGCGGTTCAAGAGTCCAACACATAGTGGAAGGTGATGGCTTTGTTTGCAGATATGCTTCTGGAGGTGCTGTAGGAGAGTGGTCAGGTCTCTCTTGATTCCTTAACGATGGAGTCGACAGTTTCAAGTCGAGTTAAGGAAGGTCATCTTGATGATCCTGAGTGCTTGGACATGAAGGAAAAGCTTAAAGGTGGGGATCTACCTTCTGGGTGGGCCATCAGTGTGGACGGTGTTGTTCGTGTTTGTGATCGTGTGGTTACGACCGAGTGTGTACAGGAAAAGTTGATGCATGAGTTCCATTTATCAAAGTGGGCAATGAATCATGGTTCGACCAAGATGTACCGTGATCTCCGAAGGCAGTTTTGGTGTCCTGGGATGAAGAAAGAAGTTGCAAGCTTTGTGGCACGGTGCCTTACCTTTCAGAAGGTGAAGGCTAAGCATCAATGCCCAGGTGGTCTATTACATCCATTTCCCATTATGGAATGGAAGTGGGATGATGTAACGATGGATTTTTCATGGGTCTTCCGAGGACGCCGTGTAAGAATGATGCAATCTGGGTGGTTGTGGATCGGTTAACAAAAGTGGCCCATTTCTTACCAATTCAAGAGACCATTATAGTCGACCAGTTGGGTGAGATGTATATTCGAGAAATAGTGCGTTGCATGGGGTGCCGTAAACCATAGTTTCGGACCGTGATCCACATTTTACGTCGTTTTTCTAGAAAGGGTTACAGAAGGAGCTTGGTACGTAGGTGTTTTTGAGTACCGATTTCCACCCACAGACGGATGAGAATTCAGAGCGTACGATCCAAGTGTTGTAAGACATGTAAAGAGCTTGTTTCTTGGACTTTGGTGGTTCTTGGGAGAGTCACTTATTGTTAGTTTAGTTTGCCTACAACAACAGGTTTCAGGCTACGATTCAAATGGCACCATTTGAGGCACTCTATGAGAGGCCATGTAGATCTTCATTGTGTTGGCTAGAGGCTGGTGAATCTAAGTTGTTGGGGCCAAGTCTTGTGTAAGAGACTTCAGAGAGAGTTAAGTTGATCAGAAAGTGAATGTATAAAGCTTAGAGTAGGCAGAAGTCGTATGCAGATTGAATTTGTAGACCTTCTGAGTTTGGGGTGGGTGATAAAGTGTTCCTTCGAGTGTCTCAAAGGTTGGGTCACCGTCGGATTCTAAAGTAGGGTAAGTTCACACCTAGGTATATGGGACCTTTTGAGATTGTGGAGAGGATTGGACCAGTGGATTAATGATTGGCTCTTCCACAATGGTATGGTGGGATGCACAATGTGTTTCATGTGTCACAACTTCGACGATATCACCCTGACCCATCTCACACGGTTTATGTTGAGGATGTAGAGCTTGAGGCTGATGCGTCCTTTGAGGAGCATCCGGTTCGTGTGGTGGATTTTAGTGAAAAGGTCTTTGAAGGAAAGGTTGTGCCATTAGTGCGAGTATTATGGCAGAATGGGAAGGTTCATGAAGGAACTTTGGAGAGGTAATCAGATATGCAAGCTCAGTGGCCCAAACTCTTCTCTTCAGTGGATCAATGAGGCTTGGAAACTCGGCTCGAGGACGAGCCGTTATAAGGTGGGGAGGTTTTAAGATCCCTGTTTTTGGAAGGGATTTTTTTCATTATGTTTTGGTTGAATCCCTTGTTTTGGGTTTCAAGGTATGTCTTCTGAAAGTATGGGAGGCCTTGGGGTGTTCCGGGGGATCAGGGCACGGAAGAAAGGAAATCTGGGCAAGACAAGGCTGGGAGCACGACTTGCACACGGCCAAGGTAAACCATGTGGTCTGCCCAAGAAAACCGTGAAACCCCTCCTCCTCCGGATAGTAGCATGTGCACAGTTTGCACACAGTTTGTCAAAACCGTGAGGCCCAAACCGTGCAGCTCTTAAAGTTGGAAAAAATTACAAGTTTTCTACTCTGGGGTTTTAAACCCCAACTTGGGATTTTCCTCCATTCATCCCCTCTCAACCCTACTGACGAACTTGGAAAACCCAAGCTTCCCAAGGGTGGTTCTCCTTCGATTCTTGGCTATTTAGAGTGTCATTGGTTGTGGATCAAAGCTCCGTGTAAGGCTAATCCCATCCTTGCTTCTCTTTTTGGTTTAGGGTTTTTATCTTCCCTCCCACTTATTCCGAAGCTCTAAAACCCTATCTTTTGGGTGAGTTTTAGGTTTAAGCTCAAAAGGTTGGTCAGATCGAGGTCTAAGGACTCGATTGAGAGTGCGTTCAACCACGGTTTCGATGTAGCTGGTCTACAAGCTATATCCCATGGTTATTTGGGTATTTGCACAAGTTTAGTTGTGTTCTTGTTTCCCCTTGGTTATGTTTTGAATAACCTTGGCATGTTTGGAAATAATGATGTCTAAAATGGATAATGGGTACCCTCACGATCCCCATGGGATGTGTTGGGATAGACTTGACCTAATTTAAGGCCATCCATGGGATGTTCCGGCTTTTCCCAGGTTTAGGGATTGTTATTAAACAAGTGACCTTATTGTAGTGAATTGTAGAGCCCCTGATAAACATGTTGGAATGAATGGTTGAATCATGGAAATGATGAACGAGTTAAATGGGTTTATGTGTAAACTGATTAAAGACCATAATGGATAGGTAATGGTTCTAGTGCTAAATGCTTAGTGAGTTCGGCATAACACATGGGAATTAGGTGAATGGTTAAATGATGTGAAATGGTAATGTGTTAATGGGTTAAGGCATGATGTGGATTCCCATGTGGGGTGTTGTGAATAGTGTTTTTCGAAGGGAAATGGTTTGGATGGTTGATGGTTACTTATATATAAGCATGTGCACATGGATTCGTAGAGTGGGGTATGAATTGAGGATCTACGCCGACAAGTTGAGCTAAGACTGAGGTTCTAAACTCCACCCTAAATGCACGGGTTAGGAAAGGGGACTGAGGGTCTATTCTCCTAACAGTTGCATCCACCCAGACTGAGGCTTCGAGGTGAGGATATGGTTGCTATGAGGGGGTTAGTCATAGTGAGATAGGATAATGATGTGTTCACCCTCTTTCATGTGATTTTTGGCCTTAGACCCATGTAACATAATGTATGTGATTATTCCATGGAAATGTGATGACACAGTGAGTGCCGATATTTAGTGTGTAATGAATAGTAATGGAAGTGGCAATGACTTTGGCTCAAAAATTGGCTACTGGAACCTAATCTAATTAATTGGAAATTATCATTCATTCTCCTTTTGCATGCACTACCTTTTTATACTAGATATTTTGTAGACACCATTGGTGGTGGCATACTGAGTTATACTCACACCCTTCTAGGGCCGCCGTTGGGTACCCGAGAAGACTTCATGTTTGTAGGTCAAGAGAAGGGAAACGGTCCTTGCTAGATAGTTGATTGGACATGGGTAGCACTTGGTGGAGGATCCATACATGGAGTCAGGACCGTTTTGGGGATTGTGGCCATTGTTCTTATTTTGGATTTTTGTTCACTCTCGCACCTGTAGTATGACATGACATATTTATTATTGGAAATGGTTGATATACACGTTCCTTATTTATTGGTTATTGTTTCTGCTATTTGGTTTATTTCTATTGTGGCTTACTTTGATAAAAAGGGGGTATAGTCTCCCCACTTGACCCCATAGACCCCCACTGCTATTCGGCTGCCTTTGGCATACATGGAGGCGCACTTAAGGTCATGTAACCACCCGGCTCGGAGCACCGGTTTAGTGGCTTCTGGGTCGGGGACGTTACATTAAGGGTGATCCCAGATTGCGATCCAATGATTTGAGTAAAGAATTTAATCTCATGAGATGACATTCCTTATGATACCTTCGTGAATAACTTTGAAGATTTTCATTTATGACACCTTAGTGATAAAACTTGGTGATATGCTTACGAATGACTCATCTAAATGTTGTACCCACATTTCCATGTTATGATTCATGTTATTATTATTATTATATGCCACTTTTTAATTCCTTTTATGCATAATGTTCTTATTTATATGTATCAAGATCACATGTTATATGTCTCTCTTTTTTATTCCCTTACTGGGATTCATTCTCACCCATTTCCTTTTTTGTATATCCCTAGGATATGAGATTTAGTAAAAGTAACCCTGATTGAACCCATAAATATGTATTTCAAGTGGATTTAGAATATTTTGTATGTTTTTATGTATTATGTACCTAATTGGAATGAAAATAAACTTTACAAGATACCATGTTTTTTATTATCTAGTGAAAATTTATGTAATAAAAAGGAATGATGCCACATTTGGTATAAAAGGATAGTTTAGTTTTTTTGGAAATTAGTAATTCAAAAATTTAGTATGAAATACACGGACAAGTCTAGATATAGGAAAACATATTGGTATTTTGGTAAGTATTAAGTAAGTGGTTTCCAAATAAATACATCCTTGTTTAGATATTACAAGTTGACATGGAATTGGAATATATATACCTAGGGGTAACACCTGAAAACTCTACTTTGAGATAAACTTGAATGGGAACTGGTGTATGAAAATGGGCCCTTCTTCACACCTAGTTTGACACTCTTATGATATATGTTTGGTTAATAAAAAGAATATTATGAACCATTATGAAGGATATATATAAAATGTAATTATTATTCATAAAAGTAACACATTTCTAAGTAAGGTTTTATTATTTTAGAAAAATGGTGTGAAATAGGAAGAACCGTGTAAATTATGAGTGCAGCAAAAGTTGTACTGACAGAATTCTAGTTAAATGTGGAATAGAAAAATTCATGAGGATGATGAATCAACTAAATTGAGTTATGATCAATAACATAAATCAAGTTGGGAGATTGGATTCACCTCTAAGGGAATAAATTTTCATTGATTCCTTCATGTGTCAACAACCACGTTCTTTCAGTGGATCTATCGAGCCATTGATTGCTGAAAAATTGAAAATATCTACATGAAAGATCATTTATATAATCCATTGTTCTGAGTAAGATAAAGTAACCCTAGATGTATACCTCTTAGAATAAGAATATGATCTATGAAGGAAACTAATTAAAAACATGAATCCAAGAAAGGAGATTGATGCTATGGAGTAGTAAGAGTTCATGGTAATCTTTTTCAATAAATATTTCAAACTTTTGATTTAAAAAAATGTATAATTATTTCCTAGAGATTAATCTTAAATAAAATGAATCAGTGGGAAGATATGAGATGAAATTTAAAAGACTTGTTTGTTACACCTCTAGATTTGTTATGGGTCCTAATGGAATAGTTGATAGATTAATCGGTAGACTGAGACCCTATATGTGGAGGAATCTTGAAAGTTGAGACTATTAAATCTATGAGGAGATAGTATGGAGTGCTATGAAGGTTGAACTGGAGTTTTGAGAGATTTAGTGGTCACATTCAATGATTCAAGTTTTGAAATATTGGGACCTTTTCCAATCAATGTATAAATCAGAAGACAATGGAGGGAAACCACCCCCATCCTTAGAATAGGAAAAGACTGCAAGGTTGATTTTTTTATAATGATGGATAAAAAGAGGCTCCAAATGATGTGGTAGTAGGTACACAAATTGTTCTCTAAAATATAGGAATTACTTTAATTGATTCTAGTTCTACGTATTCCTTTATTTCATCAATGTTTTAAAAGGATATAAAATAAATAATTGAACTTCTATAAGTAGAGTTATCAACCAAGACTCATTGAGAAATTATCCTAGATTCAAAAGTGCGTATAAACTCTAGTATTAATTTTAGAAAGTACAACCTCATTACAAATATAGTAGTCATTCTCATGGTGGAATTTGAAAATATACTAGATTTAGACTGGATATCAAAGTATAATGCTAAGATCAAGTGTAAAAGAAAGAAAATTTTAGTAGTATCGAATGGAAAACCTATAGTAATTTTTAAAGGAGAGATATCATAACCTATGATTTGTCTAGAAACACCTCCAATAACATTGTTTATAGATATTATCAATGAAATGAGATGAGGAAATGAAATTATAAATATAGAGAATGTACCAATCATTCTTAAATACATTGAATTATTTCTTGAAGAGTTAAATAAACCTCCCTAATAAAGAGAGGTACAGTTCTCTATTGAAATTATACCAGGATCCAAGAAGATATCAAAGACCTTGAATAAGATGGAAAATATAGAGTTAGAGGAATTAAAGAAACAAAATCACAATCTTTTGGAGAAGGGATTTATCTGACCAAGTGTTTCTCCTTTTGGAGAACCTATTCTGTTTGTAAAGAAGAAGGATGGATCAATGCAGTTATGAATTGATTATAGAGAACTTAATGGGGTCATAGTGAAGAATAAGTACCATCTCTTAAGGATTGATGACTTATTTGACCAGCTTCAGGGGGATCAATTATTCACTAAGATTGACCTATTATGTGGGTATTATCAATTGACGGTGAAGAAATAATATATTTCAAAGACAGACTTCCAAAAAATATATGGGTATTATGAGTTTTTTGTTATGTAATTCTACATGAATAATTATCTTGCTATATTTTTTGATTGGATGGATAGTGTCTTTTAGGACTACCTTGAAAAATTCGTGGTAGTTTTTATTGATGATATTCTGATATATTATAAAAGTCACTGAGAGTGTGAGGATCATCTAATGGATATATTGGGAACTCTGGGGAAGGATAAAATGTTTTTAAAATTTAGAAAATTTAAATTCTGGTTACAAAAAGTTTCATTCTTATGGAACATTATAACCAATGAAGGAATATCAGTTGAACTTGTGTAGACAAAGGCTGTAGAGGAGTTGTCTCATCCTACAATGCTAACTAAGATTCACAGTTTCCTTGGTTTATCTAGGTATTATAGAAGGTTTGTAAAAAAAATTCACAAATTTATAATCCACTAAACAAGTTAACTCAAAAGGGGGAAAAGTTCATCTAAAAAAGGATCCTGAAGAAAGTTTCCATGAATTGAAGAAGAGATTGGTTACTTAACCTATGTTAACTCTACCCTATTTTAGATAAGGGTTCTTTATTTATAGAAATTCATAACTGAATGGGATTGAGTTATCACTCATACAAAATGACATGATGATTACTTATGTATCTCGATAGTTAAATACTCATGAGTAGAATTAACCTACATAAGACCTGGAGTCAGCTACAATTATTTTTTCTCTAAAGATACAGGGGAACTATTTTTATGGGGAGAAATTTGATATATACATAGACCACTAATGTTTGATGTCTATTTTCACACAAATGGAATTGAACATGATACAAATGAGATTGTTGGAACTTCTTAATTACTAAGACTCTTCAATTTATCATCATCCTATAGGAGTAAATAACATTGTTGATGCATTAAGTAGAAAATACCCTATTATACTAGAAATGATGAGGATTCAAGGAGATCCATTGATCAAGGACCTAGTAAAATAAGGCCTGGGAAAGATAAAGGAAGAGACATCATCAACCCTATACTAAAATGTTTTCTCTACTATCATTACTAGAGAAGATAAAGAAAGCTCAAAATAGAATATCCTTTTATACAAAAGATGATAAAGGATATGAATAATGTGAAGTTTCATGAGTTCAATTTTGATCAAGAAGGTGTACAAAAATTTCATACAATTATCTATGTCTAATCTACCCAATAGATAAAGAAGGAGATGATGGATGAAGCTCATAACTCTATATTCTCTATACATCCTAGAAGAACTAAAATGTATAGGGACCTTCATGATCATTTTTGTGGGATAATATGAAAAGGGAGATTTCCAACTAAACTGTAATTTTCCTGGTTTTTCAACAAGTAAAGGTAGAGAGACAACTTCTAAAATGGTTATTACAACCACTATCCATACAAACATAGAAGTGGGACAATATCACTATGTACTTAATCACTGTTATCCCAAGAACATCTAGAGGAAACAATGTGATATGGTTTATAGTATATCGACTCACCAATACTACCCATTTTATTTCTATTTGGTAATATTTATCTCTTTCCAACATTCCAAGATATATGTAAAGGAAGTGTTGTGGTTTCATAGGGTTCCACTTTATGTTGTTTATAATCATGATCAACGGTTTACATCTAAATTCTAGAGAAGTCTTAAACAAGCTCTGAATACTGAATTGAATTTCAATATCACATATCACCCCCAAACTAAGGTCCAATAAGAAAGAACTATTTAGAAACTAGAGGGAATTTTGAGAACATTCTCAATGGAATTTAATGGTGGATGGGATCAACACCTCCCATTAGTTGTGTTATCATAAAAAAATATCATACACTCATGCTTTTAAATAGTACCATATGAATATCTATATGGAAATAAATGTAGAACACCAACTTATTATGATAAATTTGGTGAGAGGAAGTTTCTTAGATTGATCTTGTGCAAGAGATGATAAACAAGGTTTTCCCATCCAAATACATAAAAAGGCTTGTTAGATTCTGCATAAGTGCTATGCCAAAAACCATAAAAGTGACTTGGAGTTTTATGTTGGGTAAAATGTTTTCATTTTTATATCATTATGGATGAGAGTCATGTGATTTCTAAAGAAAGGGAAGCTTATACCTTGTTACATTGGACCCTTTGAAATCCTTGATCACATAGGAGAAGTGGAATATAGGCTATCAATTCCACAAAATATTTCTCAATTTCATGATGTATTCTATGTATCTCTCTTGAGGAAATACATAACTTATCCCTCACATGTATTAAATATTGAGCTGGTACAACTGGAACATGACCTCTCATATGAAGAGCAGCTGGTGAAAATACTGGATCATAGAGACATGGTTCTACACAATGATACTACCCAACTTGTCAAAGTGTGGTATAGGAACCATAAATATAAAGAAGAGACATAGGAATGAGAGGATATAATGATACAGAAGTACCCTAAACTTTTATCAACCAAGATAATGAGTTGAAATTTTAGGGAAGAAAATTTTCTGTGGGAGACGAAGGTAACTACCCAAACTTTTTAAATGATATTTGTTTCTTGAATAAATTATTGTCACATATTATATAATATTATACACATAAAAAATAAATAGAAACCAAATTTTTTATGATCACTAAATTAGTCATCCACGAAACTAATCATGTTTCCCAACATTACAACTGGACTAAAAATATAAAATAGAATAGATAAAATGGGAAAGTATGGATCACACCGATCTATTAGAATCATTCCCCCACTAAAAATTCTTTTGAAATGAAATAAAATATTATTAAACCAATCAATATATAAAGAAATGAAAATATAACCTTAGGGAGAAATTTTTGGTGAATTTTGAGTGAAATATTGAAGTGGTTTTTATAAGGTATAAATGGAAATGTTATAGTAAGGATTCGACCATTATATGACCATTGGTCAAATATGTCCATTGGTCAATATGATCATTGTTCAATATTATCTTTGGAAACTATACCTTTTTTTTGATAATTTTACCATTATAATTAGTGTTTATAAGTATCAATTAAAAATTATAATTGATAAAAAAAGGAGAATCAATAGCCTCAACTAGTAGAGTCATGTCGTTTGAAGCTTAATTTCAGAACATGGGGGGATGTATCTTCACTGGGGTTCATATTTTACCAAGACCATACCAAGCTTTAATAAGTGAAATTTTAATGAAATCTACTACTAGAGAAGTTCAAATTAGTGGAGATTACCACGTGTTCGATGTTATCTAGGCCACCCTATAAAACTACCACCATCATGCACCTTACCCTTAGACATACGCAGGACTAATAAGGGGTTACATGTCTAGGACTTAGTTATATAAAGTATAATTTCCTTTGTATAAATAAACTTTCCATTATATCAATTCATTTTTAAGAATATTTTTTCTTAATAAAATATATGTTTAATTGAGATGAACTTGATAAATTGATATTTGTATACAAATGACACATAGCTGTATTTTTCTAGAAAATATATACAATTTTATTATAAACTAAAGTATTATAAATAATATTATTTTAATTAAATGGTATTTTAAAACACTCTAACCTAAATATAAATGATAAAATAATTTTATAATGTCCCAAGAAATCTTTTATAAGTTTTAGGAATTTGACACTGTCTTAAAAATGATATTTTTAAATAAATGAGGATTTTTATATTTAAAATTTAATATTATCATATTTACATAATTATTCTGAAAAACACAAATTATATTTGAAATCAAAATGTAGATATTAGGTTAGGGTTAATTTATGAGAATGTTCTAAAATAATTTATTTTTCATGAATAGTGAAAAATAAATTTTTGGATTTTCTGTATATTTTATGACTTCATAGTTATGTTATAATGATTTAATTATCAATTAAACACAATCCAAGACCCAAAACAAGTTATATTATTAATATTAAGTATTTAAATATGTTTTAATCAATTTTTAAAACTATAAGTGACTTTCCAAAGTCTAAAAAGAAAAATTTGATTTTTAAAAACATTACATTGTAAAAACATTACTTTTATATGATAAAAGAAGTAATAAAAATTATTCTCGGTTTTTATGGGTTAAAATAACTTAAAATATGACCAAAATTTCCAAAACCATGATAAAAAACATGGGTATGCCAATGGTTTTTCATTTTCCATGACCTATATTTGAAATTCCTCGAGTTTGGCTATAAATACCCACCAATTTCTCCATTTCCTTTTACTAAAAATACATCCTACCCTATTTTATGGTGGTTTTTACTCCAAATTAGTTCTCCAAGGTTTCTACAATCCCTAAAGATTCCATTCTTCAAGATTTAGGAGTATTTATTCAAGGTGAGGGAATAATCCTTCCTTTATCTTCAATTCAAGAACCACTTTTTGTATATGTATTTTAAATTATATGGTTACGAACTTTTATTACCAATTTTATCATAACATTAATTCCAATTTATATTTTTTCAATTGGAGACCCTTGTACCCTCTCAATTTACTCTTTTCTTAAACAACATTTTATATACCCATCATGCTGTTGAATTTACTTCTCAAATATTATCTTTTACTTGAGAAATTCTATTTTCCTTTTTATTTGAATATACAAAACTATTTTATTTTTAATGGGTATTAAAAAATATGTAAAAATTTATTTTTTATTTGGAGATTTACACATAAGAAACCCACATTCCCTTTTCATGAGATAAAAATGACGCAATGATCATGTCTTTAAACTCCTTTGTATTCCATGATTTTGATAAGAAACCCAATATTTATTTCTCCATGGGTTATTAATGAAATGATTTATTATAATCTTTGTGTATCCCTTGAAATTAATACATCTAAAGGGTTCACCTTGATATCACTCCAATGCATTGGGTAAATAATTTAATCTCTAGAGATGACATGTTTTAAGATACCTTGGTGAATAACTATGGTAATTTTCACTTATGATACCTTTATGATAAACCATGCTGACATGATTATGAATTTATAATTTAAATATTGTAGACACATTTCCATGTTATTATTAATGTTCTTATTATTATGATATACCTCTTGGTCACAAATTATTGTGACGCCTTGTGTTCTCATTGATATGTCTCAGGATCACATGTTATATGTCCCTCTTGTTTATTCCCTCACTAGGATTCATGCTCACACCTTTCCTTTGATCTATATCCCTAGGATATGATATTTAGTAAAATTAACATATATTAAACCCATTAATATGTCTTTAAAGTGGATTTAGAATAATGTTTTATGTTTTATTGTATTATATACCTTATTTACAAGAAAATAAACTTTAAAAGATCCTCTATTTTGTCTTCTGTAATGAAAATTTATGTAATAAAAATGTGGGATTCCATAAATCAAATTTATAATAAAAGTTAGAAGAGAATAAATAAGCATAAAAAGAAATAATTATAAGAATGATAAACATCCTACACTATAATATATCTTTATCTTAAGAAATAAATGTGAGTTTTAGAAGAAGGTTGGCATGCATGGGAGCTGCTAATCATTCATTAGTTGTAAATGTCCTTGAATATTGAGTTTGAGTTGATATATAGAGGAAAAAATTAATTCTATAATATTCTATTATTTATTGGATGTTAAAGACATTTATTGAGGAAAAATATATTACTATAGTGATGCGGTGACATTTGAGTAGAGAAGAATATCACGTTCATCAATTTGTTGGGGGGAAGCTTTGTAAACTAGTGGAATCCATTATAATGAAATAATTTGGTTGACTGTTTTATGCTTCATAACTTAAGCCACCCATAATTACATGATTTATAATAAAGGATTTACTTTATTATATTTATAGGATCTTTTAGGTTTGAAGTTTTATAAAATTAGGAAAAACATTACATAATATAGTAGACATTTTTTTATAGTGTACATTTTTCCACAAAAATAGGTTCCTATGTTTACCCTCCTATTTCATTCATGAATTATTTTATCCATTTAGGATGTATCACCATTAAATATTCTATAATATCTACACATCCTTAATTACTATGAAAAATATTTTAAAACATGGAATAAGAAGAATAAAGCTCAACAAGGGATATAAAAGTAATAGAAACCCATCCATCCTTTTTTAAATTCATGAAACTGTATAATGAAATTTTAATTTTTATATAATAAACATTGATCACAAAACAATCATTACTTACTCATTAAATCAACTTCAAAGCTAAATTTTTACATAATTGTTTTTGTAAAAAATAATAAAGGAAAAATCATAATCATAAAATCCACTTAGGAAAACATGATAACATAGGAAAACAAAAATTTCTCCTTTATATGATCATAATATTTTATTTAATCATGAGTTTATTGTATTACATTTTAAAATAAGTAGATTTACATTAAAAATAATAACAAGTATTGAAAATTCATGTAGTTATTTTGGGATGTTATCCATACATTCACCCTTATAATAACCCTTAAAATGGACTAACCATCATTGTTAATTCTAACACATCCCTTAAAAGTAAAATAATTCTCGTTAACTCTATAAATTTACCTAATACATTAGAGAGATATATCAGGCCCACTTCTTATTAAATATATTTTAGTCTCACCCGTTATCAGATAAAATTTACAAGAACTATATCATGATAAATATACATAAAATCTTTCATTTAAATCATAAAATATCACAAAATAATACATTTAACATGTATTTATATTAATTTTTTGGATTTACGTAAAAATAAGGAGAAACATCCTTTTTTTATTTGAAAAATATTAAAATAAAAAACAGACCAAAAGGAAAGGAACACTATATTATTTTAAAAATACTAGAAAGTTATAGAGTAATCTTGATAAAGAAAAATGGTGATGATGATGATAAAAATTTTCCATGCAGTAAATGTTAAAAAACATTCCTATTCACTTTGGTTAAAGGTTCCAAAAGTTACCCATACATAAAACATTTAAAAGATTCATTTTTAAAACCATTTAAAAATTCAAGGATAGTTGAAAATGAATCTAAATAAATCATTTGAATATAATTAATAACATTATTGAAACCTTTTAAAGAACATGGATTTGGAAGTGAAAAAGGTTAAATCATTTAAAAAAAATTATTTTTGACTTTAGTAACTTTTAAATAAGAAGAAAATTTAAGGATATAAATTTAAAATAATTTATAAAAATATTTAATTTTAGTAAATTAATTATTAAATTAATATATTATTTAGTTTATAAACCACAAAAAATAAACAATGTGGTGAATATGTAGTATGTCTCAAAGAAAGAAAATTGAGATTAGAAATCCCATACCTCATCTCCCAACTCTCTACATATGTATTTTACTTTTTAAGATAAAAAATTATAATCATTTTATAATTTATTAAGAAATATGTTCAAGTAGATTATATTATTATTATTCATTTTATTTTATTTATTAACATGTTTTATTTAGTTACAAATGTGGTTAAGTTCAAGTTGGAAGTTTTGAGTATGTTTACTTAAAAATAGAAAAACAACTTTGGTAGATGAATATGGCCAATGAAGTCATTATTCCATAATATAAAAAATAATAAACATGAATTAGTTATTATTTATTTACCATAAATATAATTTCATAAGCATATATGAAAATATGAAATGAAAAATGAATCACATCACTTCGTGGAGGTGGTATTCCACATATACACTTGAGTGAAATTATCATTTTACAAAGATAGAATGGTAAGAAGGTAAATAATATATTATCTTTATAAAATAATTATTATGTTATTAAAAACTTATATATTCATTAATTCTACCTTTATAACCAGTTGTATGAATCCTTTATGGAAAAGTAAATACATTGATTTGTGGAAGTGGTAGTCCACACATATTCACATGTGATGTTTTCATTTTCAATATAATGAAAAAGTATAAGAAAAATAATTATACCATAATCATTATAATATTTTAGTATATTTAAAATACAAATGTTATTATATTATAATGGTTATGATTGGTTTGAATTAGGTATAAAAATAAATAAAATTAAAGAACTCGGTTAAGAGATATATATATTTTTTGAAATACCTTATCTGGAATTACATGTTAATCCTTCTAGGTTGGTATTTTGATGAGACCAAAGCCTCTAGGTCATGGGGAGTAAGGTTGTTAAGTAATTTTTTCTAGGCATTGGTTGAATTAAATCCCTAATGAATTGTGAGGAAGATAGGAGAGGTGGTTCCCTTTTATAAATAGGGGGAGTGACATACTTGTAATTTTTTATTAACTTTTAAATATTATAAATGTCTTACTCAATGGAAAGTGTAAAAAATTAAATCCAATTTATAATATAAGATAATAAGGCTAAAAAATAATCTCATCTAATAATAATTGATATGATATTTTGGGACATTATCACTTATTTTTGACATTATGTAACCTGTTTTACCCTTTTCTATGATGAAAACCTTTTACGATGTTTAATATTCCTTATGAGGGAAAAAATTAATAATATTACCAAATTTGACCCTCAGGATTCGAAATATGAAATCCATTTTACAAGATTAAATTTTTATAAGTGTTTGAAATTATTTTTAATATATGTTTTTGAAATTAAATGAAAACCCGTTTTTAGAAAATTGTGTTTTTAAGAATAAAAATGAAATTATACCAAAATAAAATAAAATATTGATTAATATAAAATTTATCCAATTATTATTTGTAAAAATTATTTTATTTTAATTTTAAACTAAATCAAAAACATATTTTAATTTTTAAATTACATTATTTTAATTAAAGAAGTGATAGTTTTTCAAAAATCATTTTTTACTATTTATTCAAAATCAATTTTTAAAAAAATACCAAAAACTTCACTCTCATATAATTTTGATATAATGATAAAAAAAATTATATCAATTTTTTTGAAAGAATTTTTTTATAATTGTATGAAATTAATAACAACCTGTGTGCGCAAAATGCAATAAATATATTTTTAAATAAAATGTATATTTGAAGTATAAAATGACTTTATTCTGATTACTTGCTTAATACACATAATAAAATGAATGATAATTAATTTAAATCTATATATAATCTAATAATTTAATTAGAATCACTTATAAATAGTGATCAATTTAATCTATCAAAATAAAAATACATTGCACACATAAAAATAGTTTTACGAAAAATATAACGTCTACCTATCAAATATTTTTATTTAATTTATAAACATTTTATAATAAATTTATGATTTATTATTCCTTTTATTAAGAAAAAACTTCATATATATATTTATATTACAACTATTCTTATTCATACTTACCAAACTAACGGTTAAGTTATAATGGTCATATTTAAATAATGATATTTATATAGTACATTACAGTATGTTTAACCTTTCTGTTGTATATAACAAAAGTAGTAGAATATAGTATTATTAAAAGAAACTGAATTCTAAAATATTAGGGTGTTACCACTAGGGTACTATTAGGAGATAATTGATTAGTTTTAGGAGATAGCCTATCTGTATTCACTTGTGTAATATAGTGGATATCTATATCCCAGACTCGACCCAAATACAATGAGGAGTAGATTCCCTCCCATATTGGGGTTGAACCTTGTAAAAGTACTGCATGCTACTTTATATATTACTTTGTTACTTTTCATTTAGTAATTTTTTTTGTATAATAAAAAGAAGAGAGATATATATATATTAACTGACAATATAGGTTTGAATATTAGGAGGGGTAATTAAAAAGGAAGAAAAGAATTCATTAAAAAGGTCACATTGAATCACTCCCACTCTAAGAGTGACCACACAATCCAGTTGGGGAACCATAAGTGGTATTTGATCTAATCCAGAACCCCTGTAAATGGATCTATTTTATTTCAAAGTATTTTTATCATAAATCTATGAAGTACATATTTGAAGTAGGTTCATAACTGTCTTATATGGAAAATTCATTTCTCATCCCTAATAGTAGAAATATGGAAGCTTTAGTAAAATCCATAAAGAACATGTATAAGAAATAGTAAAATAATTTTTGAAATACTTCAAAGTATAAATAGAATACACCAATAATTTAAGGTAATTAGAGTGGTAGTTTATCTATTAGATCTATTGACAATGATCCAATAAAAGAATCTTGAACAAGTTATGAAGAGTATAAGTATTTTGAATCAACTGAAGACCTATTCTATGAGGTTGAGGATTATTTTAAGAATGTTTATATTGATTTTTTTTTCAATTATATATTTTATTTTATTTAGGCACTACATGATAAGAATACACAATTGGGGGTATATAGTAAATATTTTTAAAAACCACTAGTATCATAGTTTCAAAAGAGAAACTTTCTCATCATACAAGTAAAAGCCAAGGTGTGGTCCTTAATGACAAATAAAAAAAGTTATATTTAGTTAAATAATTAAAATGATATAAAATATATGGAAAATTTAAGGTATGTAAAGTCCATGAATAGAGATTCCATACAATGGAATAAAATCATAAAGCTTCCATGGATGTAAATAATGACCAATTAAAGGTCAAATTTATAAGGGTAAATGAGATTAAAAATTATTTTGAATAAGAAAATAATATTAATGAAGACAAAATTAAGAATATTAAGAGAGAATGAGAAGATATATTGAGCGTGGTTAAGGTTGATAAATATAATTTCAACTTAATTCATCTTGAATGGGAAGTGGAAATGAGAATTTTAAAGGTTAAAAAAGATGATACTTGTCAAAAATCTAATAATGGAAGTGCTAGCATGAAATTTCATGACCTAAAATAGGTCATCCCTATTGAAAACATCAGATACAACCTATATCATGGCGCAAATTGAATTACCATTCCCCACGTGCCGGTGAAAATCTCTTAAGAATCAATAACTACCTTTGGATTGATTTTTACCATAATAAACAATATAAAAATCAAAATATAACATATATAAAATAATGAAAACATGAAAATACAATGTTAAAGAGCAGAAGAAAAAGTTTACAATGGAAAAAACCTACAAACCAAAATAGGTAAACAAAAATAGATGAGACCAATAGTAAATGTTATCCATGTGATATAAGGGATAATATCCCACTATGTCACCACCAAACTCCCTATGCCTTTCTGAAATAGATACCCACCAACTCCATGGGGCACATTTCCTTTACCCATTTTAGATAGATTAAGATATACACACACCTAAAGGTATATGCATTATGTGAGACAAAAATAATAGTAGGATCCCAACATGTGTTTAATAACAACTCTTTAATAAATAATCTAATTATTCCCATTGAAGGAAAATGAGTTGATGAAATATAGTTTTTCATAGTTTAAAATAAAACATAGATATTCATCCTTTTGTAGAAATTTATAAGGCATTAAAAAATAAAACTAGTTGTTCAAACCATGTATAAATAACCATTTCAAAATAGAGCTACATGGAAACTGATTCCTAGTGTACATTTGGTTCAAGTTAGTTAGGATCCTCACAACTCAGTGAATATATGGAAAGGGTCACACAAATCCCTAGAACAAAGGGCTTAGAAAAATAAGAACACCTTAATAATTAACCCCTACCATAATATATATTCATTAGAGTTGTAAAATAAATCCATTCTAGGTAGCCATAAACTATCTTAGTGTTTTTTCCACAAGTCTATCCCCCAAATAAGTACCCTAGGTTCCCATGTTCCATACCCCACACTTGGATTCTATAAATTTCACAAAATAGCCTCACTTATTAGATTTAATTTTTGTTTGACAGCCCACACTTGAAGGTATTAATTTCATAATTTAAATCATTTCAAGGTCATATCCCACATCAATACTAAAAATATGAAAATTCACAATAAAACATGATTTAATATCCATTTTTATCAATAATACTAAAGGGAAAATACATTTTACAAATAATACCAAACCATCTAATTTCATGAATCATGAATCATTCCATGAAACAATTTCAGAAACTAAATTAAAATGTTTGTAAAATAATGGTTCATATAATAGTGGACTTTTATGAAACATTAAAAACTTGGTATACCAAAAAATTTAATGATATCCAAAATCCCATGATAAATTTTGATTTTATATACCAAGTGAATACCCAAAACCATGAACCCATATTAATAAACATAGATTCAACAATATATAGATCAATGAATGTAAAGAGGGAATACTTACCATGAAAATCCTTAAAGGTTTTCACAAAAATAAATATGGATATGATATAATATTCCTATCCTAACAACTAATCTAATAAAAATTTAATTAGATCATGATACAAACCTAGATCTGGGAATATTATCCCCAATATAAGGTTCCTTTAAAAAAATATAGAGAAGATCTAGAATAATAATAAATACCAGATATGTACCATTAATTTACATGTTCCAATACCTCAAAATCCATTGAAATCACTCTTTAAAAGGGTTTGGATCTCCAAAATCTCCAAGAGCAAGCCTTGGGGTCTAGATACTAATCCATAAGATATAAAATGTAGTTAATGGGAGGTGTATCAGGTTCAAAAAATATTTTATAGATTAATTAATTTTCCTCTCATTATTTGGATTTGAATTTTGTTAAATCATTTTCCAACTACACACTTGGTTCTGTACACTAGAGAAGCCACATAGTTCGGTAATATAGATTAAAAAACTATGTGTAAGATATGTTAAATGATACTATCCCAAGCCACAACAAGCCACATGGTTTTTTGATAATACCACATAATTTCCTTTATCTTTGCACAGACCATGAACATGCCAAGAAAACTCTAAAATATACCTAAAATAATCCAAAATAACCAGATAAAGGTCCAAAATGAAAGATGAAAAAAATGAACATATATACCCAAAAGTGAAATTAGGATATGAAAACATCCTCAATATATCACTTTCTATCCCTATAAATTCATATTAAATAATGACGATCAAAGAAAAGACAAGGCCCTTACTCCCACATCATCGAATCTCATTCCCACATTTCATGAGCTTCCATTCCATGCTTCCACGACACTAAAAAATGGAATATATTTCCAATGTAGAATCCTTTCCTAATTATATATAACTTAAACTATTCATTTTACTAGAAACATATCTGGTTTGAAAATAAGTTTTTCCTAGATTAGAACATAAGAGGCATTAGGATGATAGTTCTTAATCCAATACACATTTAACCCATTATGGATAGAAGTAATATGATATGGTAAACATATCCAATAATCCACCTTTCTAATATACTTAGTGATCTCAAAAGGTACCATGTATCTCATAGTTAATTCCTTTTACTTCCTAATCCAATATTTTCCTAACCAAGTAGACAAATTAAAGAACACCAAGCCACCTACTAAAAAATAAAAAGGACTATGATAAAAATCCACATAATATTTTTGTTAACTTTGATCTATTTCTATTCATTGATGAATAATATGTATCGTCACCGATGTCTCCTAAATATGGAGTTTTTCTAAAAGAGAAATCTCATCCACCTCAAACCAATAAAGAGGTGATTTACAAGGTCAACCATACAAATCCTAAAAGGGATCCATCATGATGGATGATTGATTACTATTATTATAATACAACTTAACCAGTCCCAAATAGATATCCTAAGAGCCTCTAAAGTCTTTGATGAAATCAAAAAGCATATCCTCTAATATTTTAATTACTATGTTTGTTTATCCATCCATATAAGGATGGTAAGTTGTGTTTAATTTAACATGACAACCCATTACATCCTGGAGACCTTTCCAAAATTAAGAGGCAAACTATAGGTCACTATACAAAATAATAACTTAGAAAACCTTATATAACCTCATAACCTATTAAAAATATATTTTTCTTGAATTGTCTACCTTGGTGGTGTCTCTAATTATAATGGAATGTGATAACATGGTCATTCGATCAATCATCACTCATATTGAACTATTACCAAGGGGAGTCCATGGTAATCCAATGATAGAATCCAGGGACACCATATCCCATTTATAGATGGGCACTAGGAGAGGCTAAAGTAAACTAAAAGGATTTTACTATTCTACCATAATCTTTTAATTTGTATAGTAATTTGACACAAAATTAGTTATGCTGTATTTCAAACCACTCCACCAAAAGTGATAATTCAGGCCATAATATATCTTCTTTATACTAGGATGAACATTCCAGAAAGAAAAATGAGAACCTTAAACCATAACTTTCCTTATGGATTAAGGAACAAAATACTTGTTCTTAAAAAAATAATAATTATAGGAAGAGATACCACTTGGGAATAGTATCCCTAATATATAATTTTTTTATATTCATAAACGCTTCATCCCTCTACTTCTCTAGAGAAATAAACTTAATAAGAGATGATATCAATTGATAACTATCCAAAACCACACCAGTCTCTTCCTTATTCACATCTAAATACATCCAATCATAGATTACCATTTGTCTTTAGACCCTATAATATCTTGAGAAGGAAAATTTCTACTCAGAGCATCAACAATAATATTACCCTATCCTAGGGTATATACAATGGTGAAATTGAATGGCTAAAGATACTCAACTGATCACCTCCACCCAAAGTTTAGGTTCTTCCGAGAAAATATTTAACTCACATTTTTAAGGTCATAATAAACAGTGAACCTTTCTCGGAAGAGGTAAAGTCACCAACCCTTGTGGGAATTCATAAATAATACAGGTTCAAAATTACTAGTGTGGTAAATCTTCACATGTGGTTGAAGTTTATGAGAGTCATATGACACTATATGATATTCATACATAAAAACACATCCAAATATATCACCCAAAGAATAAAAATATACCACATTGACATTCCTTACTTCTAAAATAATCATAACAATCATTGAGGTTAGATGTCTCTTTAATTCATCAAATGAAGTATGCAACATTGAATCCCATATGAATTTCACCCATTTCCATTTAAGATAAATCAACGGTGAGGCATTCTTTTATAATTAATTCAAAAACTATTGATAATATCCCACTAAGCCTAAAAATATTTGAATATAAAAGACATTCCATAGATCCTCCCATTAAAAGATAACTTTCACCTTTCCAATATCAACTAAGATTCCAAATTCTAAAATTACATATAATAAGAACATAACTTCTCAAATATAGAAAAAAATTTCTATAACTTATAATAAAGGTAGTGATCCCTCAAGATTAATATAATGGACTTTAGGTGACACACATGCTCATATTTAGTTTTGGATCAAACTATAATGTCAACCATGAAAAACATGAAAAATAAATCAAGGTATCAGTGAAAATATGATTCATTAGGGACATGAAAATATAAGGATCATTATTCAAGACAAAGTGTATCACTAAATATTCAAAATATCCATTCCTAAAACAGAATGAAATATTTAAAATATATGATTATTTAACTCCAATTTAATGATATCCAGACCAATGGTTTATTTTTTAGAACCACTTTTCTCCCTTTAATTTATCAAACAAAAAATTGGTGTAGGGAAATAGATATTTATTCTTAATCCTTACCTGATTTAGATTTTGATAATTGAAACATAAATAAAGAGTTTCATTAGATTTATTTGAAAAATGAATTGTGGATGAACAAGGTGCAAAACTTGGGTAAATGATGCCTTTAGATTTAATTTAATCTAATTAAATATTTTCATCCTTAAATTCATCCAATTCTATAAGATAGTTAGATATAAATTGAGTTCCTAGGTCCAATTGAATTAAGAATCCCACTTCCCAATTAGGTGGATGAATCGAAAAATAAACCTAGAACACCTCAATAAATTCTCTGAAAATTTATGGAAACTCACAACCTAAGGGTTTATCATTAATTTGAACTACAAAAGAAGATATTAATATCAAAATTTATAGTAAAGTAGGAATTTATTGACTAGATATCAAATCTGATTATACCCAGATCACTAAAGAGATTCTATTAGAGACATTAAAGGACACCTACTAATGATAAAAACCAATTTTAGATTTATGGTATACCATCAAATCCATCATAATAATGATGTTAAAGAGATCCAAGTCAAGAACTAGAAAATCCCAAACTAAATCATCTTTAGATATATAGAAAGAACATAAGGGACATCCAAGACCCTACTCCTTATTCATTCTGAGATGTGTCATTAACTAATTGAAAAACAACATGAGTTCCGAGGGTAGTTTAAAAAGTTTCAAGCAATTGATTGATATTAAATAATGAGAGGTACCAATATAAAATAAAATTCTCTCCAAAGAAAATAAATCAATGATATTACCTATCACTATCGAAGTACCTATAACAATATCCCCTATAGACTCTAACACTGCATGAAACTACTTCATTATCAAGGCCTAATGTTGGAAACCCACTATCCTTGAAGCATCATACTGCACAATAGATCTTTTTGGGGCTAAAAACCAGTTCCACTTCATGGAAATGAAGATAGCATGAGAAAAATAATATACATGACCTCAACATCTCCAAAAACTATTCATCTTTGAAGGTGAGGGGAAATTATTTCAAGAGTGTCCCATATTACCATAATGATATCAAGTCATAAGACCACTTTTATCTGCTATCAAAGGTGTGATATAAGTCCTCTGCTAATATCCACTACAAACAACTTTGTGAGCCTTTTTACACTTCCTATTCTCTCAATGGAAATTTTTTAAACTACTACTATTTTGAAGATGAATTCCAACCAACCCCATATTCACCATAGGGTAAATATCTGCCGTTAGATATTTGTAAAATAATTAAACATAGGAAGTAAGATTTAATATGAGTACCTAATAATGGATATCTAGCTAGAAGAAAATACAGAAAATATCATACTTTAACCTATCATTTGAGAACACATTTATAGAAAAATAGAACAACTTAGTAAAATAATTAGAATACTATATCATAATATGATCACCATATTTCAAGGATATAAACTCTATGTATTTATGTAAAGATAGATATTTAAGGAAAATATGTTTGAAAAATATTGTCATAAATTCATTCATCTCTAAACCATCAAGATTTTTTGACTGAAACCTTGTGTCCCAATATCTCTTGCAAGGGAATTCATGTTTAATGGTATCACAATTCACCTCAATAGAATCTAGAGTTTCTATAAAGTTAAAAACCCATTAAATCTTCCCTAAACAATCATATACTTATTGGGGATCATTGTTTCCATGGATGAATGGTGGTTTCTAGTATAAAAACTATAAATATCAATCTGTATCTCCTCCAATACCAGATTATGCGTCCTTATATTTATCTGGGGTAGGGAAAATACCCAGATAAATAGAATGAACTAATAAAACTCTTGTTTCAACAAGGATTTTGATCAACTATTGGGTTTTATCAGGGAACAACATTTTCAAAAACCTACTGAGAAACTCTAGGAATACCTTTGGGTGGTAAGGTACTACATAAAATAAATACAAGATACCATTAGATAGGTGATAAATCATAGTTTGAACTAAGATAAAATAAATAAAGAGTAAACATTGGATCAAAAATCAATGAAAAAGACACACTTACCAACATCTTATTGTAACTTAAGGCTCGTTAAGATAATAGGTGGATGGAAAATCACTCATAACCTAGACATTAAGTCATGAAAACCCAATATCTTGTCTACAAAAACATTCCAATACAACAATACCATTAACATAAAACCTTTTTTGAAAAAAATTTATTGAAAACTCACCCAGTTCATCCCTAAACTGGTCACCTAAGCAGACCCATGGAAAGGTCCTATGTGCTTTACCAATCACCATGAGTTAGAGAAAACACTTAGCCATCAAGAAAAACCTTTAGGAATGATTTTTCCACAAAATAAACCAAAAAATAAAAAAATTGAATATATAACAGAAATAAAACATGTGAATAAAAATCCATATAGTGGGAGATAAAATGTACTAAGAAAAACAATTTCCACTCAAAATAGGTAAAAAAAGTAGCTGAGACCAACAATAATCCATCTACAAGTTGTATGAAGGCCTACATCCCACAATGTCACTACCAAACTCCCCACAACCTGCTAACATAGATACCCTTCACCTCCATGAGGTTCCTTGGCTTTACCAAGGCTAGATAAAACATGATCTATACATACCCAAAGGTATGGTAGGGTGTGATAAAAATAAGCCTGATTGGATCCTAACAAGTGTTCTATAAGCATTATTTTATAAATAAACTAATTATGTTAATTTAAATAAAATGAATGCATGAAATACTTTTTCACAATTTAAAACAAATCATGGAAATTAACCCTTTATTATCAGTTTATAAAACATTACTAAATTAAACCAGTTGTTCAAAGAATGTATAATTAACCATTTCAAAATAAATAAACATAGAAACTGATTCCTAAGGTATATTAGGCCCAGGTTAACATGGATCTCCACACATCAATGAACAAATGATGATTTTTTCATGAATCTCTATAATAGCTAGCCTAGGGATATAATAACATATAGATAAGTAAACCCCCTATCATAATATAGTTTATTTAGAGTCGTAGCATAAATCCATGATATGTTTTTTTGCAAACCAACATAGCTTTCTTTTCAATAATCTATCCCTCTCATATGTATCTAGGGTTTCCATGTACCATAAACCACACTTGGTTTTATTAAATTTTGAAAACAAACCATACTTGGAGTCTTTAATTTTATAGTTCAAATTATTTTAGGGGCATATCACACATAAATAATCAAACTACACAAATTCACAATAAAACATTCATTGAAATCCATTTTTATTAACAATAATAAATGGGAAATTAATTTTAAAAATAATACCAAACCATTATATTTAAATAATTATAAATCATTCCATTAAACAAATTATAAAACCAATTTAAAATGAGAAAGAAATCATGGTTCATAAATTAAAGGCTTTTCATGAAACCACCTACCTCAATCAATTGGTACATCCAAAAATCAAATGAGATCCATAATAAAAAGAGAATAATGGATCATAGATAGTATGATAATGCACAAAATCATTAAACCCATATCATGAAACTTGAATTCAATAATATATAGATCAATAAATGATAAGAGGGAATAATTTCCTTATAAATCCTCAAAGCCTTACACAACAATAAAGATGGATTGAACATATTATTCCCTCCCAACAACCATTATATTAAAAATATCATTATATATTGAAAAACCACTTATATGTTGATATAAAATCCATGGAATAATACTAATTTCATGAAAGAGAGATAATATATAAAATAATGATGAAGAACAATAAAGAACTGATCCATAACTTTGATTTAAAAGATCCAATGCCTCAAGTTCTATCCAAATTTCCCTCTTGAAGGGTTTGGATCTCCAAAATATCTAAGATAAATCCTTAGGGTTAAGAGAATAAGACATAAAATAAATAATGAGGTTAATGGGAGGAATATAAGTTTCAAAAAATAATTTCCAATTAATGAGTTTTCATTAAAATGTTTTTCCACATGATTTTGTAAAAAAAAATATAATCTTTAAACTTGGTATGTACACTGGAGAATCCATACAGTTTGGTTACATTGTTTAACTAACTATGTGATTACCATAGAAAATGCCACCATCTCAAAGAACTGAATTATGTATGATTTTTCAGGAATTCTGCATGGTTTCCCCTACCCATGCACATACATTTCATATTATGAGAAAACTCCAAAATCTGCCAAAAATCACCATGAGTAACTCGAGAATGATATAATATAGAAGATTTATAAAATTAATGATTATACATACCTAAAAGTGACATCAAGATGTTACATGAAAGGTTTTAATAAGAATATTTTTTCTAGAAAGACTCATATTACTGTTAATAAGAGCTTGAAATCATCAAGGAATACAACCATTGTAATATTATAGTAAAAGGTTACCCATGTTCCAAAAAATTATATTTTTACTATTTTTATTTAATATATTTGTACAAGTAACAAAATGAATTATTAAAAAATATGGGTAGGTAAAAAATTTTATAATCCCACCACCATATTAAGGGAGGATATAAGTTTGGGTAAGAAAATCATCTCCCAATGAAGTGACCAAAAGGATGGTTTTTGTACCCAACAATTATAAAAAAAGGTTAGGATAAACTATGGTTTAAGGAAAAATATCATGGTTAATTGGTCACTATTGGTGTTGTGGAAGGTTTGGGAATAAGACAACAATTGTTAGAATAATATGTCAATTAATGGAGATTATATAGTATATATATAAAGGGGGAGAATGGATGAACTATGGAAAATGAACAATGTAAACATATTTACTAAAAATATATTTGGATGTTTTGATATATTTTATAAAATTTATAACAGAAGTGGTCAAAATGATGATGAGTTCTAGTTCATTTCAACCAAGAAGATATCATATTATTTTTAAGAAAGATGGAAATAATAGAATGTTGAGAAAGAAAGATAAATAACTATTTATTCCACATTTGAAGAATGATACTGTGAAAAAATATTCCTCATATAAGAAGATAAGTGACCATGTTCTTAAGGAATGTATGACCATAAGTCCAACATTATTGGGAATGGAAAGGAAAATGGATAAAGAGAAAAAAAGTGAATATAAATTTCTAGTAGATGTGAAAAGACCAACTCCACATGAGAATAAAGCTAACTATAAAAAGAATTCCATGAAATCCATGACTCGTAATGTCTAGAAAATTAAAGGAGGAGCTATCATAAAAAGTTCTCACTAAACTGAATTTGATAAGAATAGAGTTTCTAGATTAAGAAGAAAATTTCAACCCTTTTCCTATCACTAAACATATGATGAATAATTTAAATTACTCCCATTTATTTATTGTTTTTACTAATTTTTATAGGGAATTGAAGGTGATTCCTATAGGTAAAAAATTGATAAAATATATAAATATTTTATAACTAGAAAAGATATCTATCATATTGTACTTTAATTGGTATCCTATTCCCGCATCATAAGGATAATTTGAGATCATTTTAAAGAAGAACGACATTGATAAAGATTTGAAAAGGTGAATTACTAGAGAGGGAATTGATATAATTAAGTTGAAAAATGAGTTTATTTCATTAGAATATTGAATATTTTGAAAAAGATAAACTTTGGGAGTGAAAATCATACTTTAACTATCCTATTTTTGAGTGGAATCAAATATTATTATTAATGAAGAGTGTATTTCAAATTTAAAGGTATATTGAAGGAGTAATATTCTTATACTTGAATTATTTTAATTTCTTTTTTTTGAGAAGAGTGTAGGTTATTAATTACATGAAAAAAATAATTAAAAACCACTAGTAATAGAAATATATATTGGTATCACATGATGGATATTTTTATAGAAAAAGTTGATTTTAAGGTTAATCAATCATGTTTTATATACTAATAATTGCTCACGTAGACCATATTTATGAATCATTTATTAAAAAAAATGTGATTCCATCCTTCTATCAAGTAGATAAAATTTTAATAAGGAAGAGAAGAGGAAGTTTCAATTATGGGAAAATAATGAGATGAGTATGAATTTATCATACTCATTCACCATTTCATTTATTATAAATATTGGAGAGAATTATTTTGAAATTTAAAATGAAATGGGTATTGAAAATAAATATAAAGGGAGAGATTGAAGTTTCTATTTGTATTGATATTAATAGAGTGAAAATGGTTTTATGTGTTGTCAATATTTCAACAAAGAGTAAATTCAGTATATACTAATGTTGGGCGATGAGGTAAGAGCCCAATATTTGAAGTAGTTGGAAAGTGAGAGACACAAATTGATATTTCTATGGATCATATTTATTTTTTTAATTTTAAATTTTTATGGATATCCATTACTATATTGGTAATAGAGTTTAGTTGAGATTATTTTTGTTGTTGTAAAAGAAGCGTATACATCCGATGATCGTAAAGATAGACATAAGTGTGAATTCATGAAAAGTGCTGATGTATAATGAGAGAACTATCCACCACATGTTACTAGTGAATTTGAAATAATGGATGTGATTTAATCTAATTAAATAATATTTCATATGGATGGAATATTGATGTAAGATGTATTAGGAAGTTAGTGATTCCAGAAGATGCATACATAAGTTATATCTGAAAGTTTGGGATCCAAAAGCTATATATAGAAGTTATACTTTCAAAATAATAAATATGTATACAAGAATATATATATATATATATTAATTTAAAAGGTTATATTTTTAAAAGATATATGCATTGAATATAACCCAAAAGTAATTATTGAAGTTACATGATGATCTATAGATAAAAACGGTTGTTTATCTAGATGTTAAGGTTGCATGAGTTAAGCCTAGAAGGTGTTTCAAGAAGATAAATTTACTAATTCATGAAGATTTAATGTTGATTATAGTAGATTATAATGAAGCTAAAAATTCCACAATTTAAGGATTTCTTAATATATAATAATTTTAGAAGTTTTAAAAATTTAGAGTAGTTGAAAATTCAAAAAGTGTTGAAGCTTAGTGAGATTTGTAAGATTTTATGAATGATATATAAGAATCACTTTAAGTTAAATATTAATAATAATAAAATTATTGGAGAGTTAACACTGTGATAAATAACATATTTAAAACAGTAAATAATTTTTTTCATAAGATGATACATAAGAAGAAATTTCATCCGAATCTAAAGAATTGGAAAAGTACATAAGAGATAACACTGCTATACATAATATATTTAATATGGTTTGTAAGATATTTTTATAATATGTGATATATATTGGTACATATGAATGATATTTTCCAAATCATATTGAAGAACTTAGGAAATAAAAAAACCTTACATAAGGGTTTCTTTTCCTAATAAATTAAAAGTAATATGAGGTGAAACAAAAAATTAGAAATGGCATAGATTCACAATGATGAAAAATATATACTAAATAATTCATAATATATATTTTTTGTAATTCCCACTAAAAATTTTAAATGGGAATAACCTTACATAAATATTAATGATTTAATTAGAGAATAGTTAAGAGACTTGCTATTGTGGATGCTAGAAATGTAGAAAAGGTAAAAATATTACATTGACATGTAAGATATTTCACAGTGCAAGAAGAAATATGGAAATGTCTTGGAAAAATTGTGATATATATTTAATATTAGATCATTTTTAGGAAACATAATTCAGTGCATATAGAAATATGGATGATATACAAACCTTATATTAATATGTAAGAGATTTGGAGAATGCACAATATTTTGAAGTTGACATAAAATATTAACAATTTCTAACATAACTGGATTAATTACTAGAAATTTTAAAAGTCCTATATCCTCGCGGTGACATATAATAGTAAAAAAAAATTATATACAGAGATTTATCACTATAAATTTGAAAAAAATTAGATCCTCACAACGATATTTTAAAGTTAAAATTTATTACATAGCGGTTAACCATTTGAGAAAATATGAGTTTTCCAAAGATTATAATTTGATGATGTTGAGATATCATTCATGAATTAAAATATCAAAATGTTGTTTAAAAGTTAGTAGTGATTAAATATTATATTAATGGATGATTAAATGGTGATAAATGCAGGAGGATTTTATGAGAATATTATCAACAATTTTAAATGAGAAAATGGGTTTTTTTGTAACATCAGTGTGATAAATAAGATTGAGAAGATAAGTATTTTGAAAATAATGGAATTTATGTATTCAAATTTAAGAAAAGTTAATGATTTGATTTTGAGAAGAAAGTTAGAATTTTAATATGGTGATCAAAACCAAATAATCTAATATTATCAAAAACCTTGTGCATCAAAGAAGAAGAAGAATGATATAAGTAAGATGAGTTCAAGTATGTGATGATACTAAATACCCATCATCATCAAAAATAGAAGAGAAAAAAGAAGAAGAAAAAATAATATGAATGAGGAGCATGAGTGCAGTCCTTCCTTATGATATATTTATATCATAAGGAGATTAAATGAGTTTGAGAAGGATGGATTGTATACAATGTTATTGATCATTCATTAGTAGTAAAAATACTTGAGAATTGAGTATGATTTGAGATAAAAAAACCAACATGTATGATATTGGAACTTATTATCGACATGATATCAAAGAATATAATTGATGAAGAATATAATAATATAGTGATTCAATGGAATATGAGGATAAAAGATGATAATGTTTAATAGTGTATTAAGAGGACCCTTTATAAACTTGTGGGATCCATTATAAGGAAAACAATAATGAGACTTTGAAACTGTTAAGAGATAATTGAGTATTTTCAGGAGATATCATATTTTTATTCACTTGTGTAATATTTGGGATATTTTTATCCCTGACTCAACCCAAACAAAACAAGGATTAGATTATAACATTGGGGTCTAACCTTAAAAAAATACATTTTTCTGCTCTTTTTTGATTTACTGCTTTGCAAGTTGTAATTGTGTGCTAGTTAATTTTATGTATAACCACACACATATATATATATATTTATTGATAAGAGATTTAAAAATATTGATATGGTTAATTAAGAAGGAAAATGAATTGGTAAAAAGGTTACTCTAATTCACCCCCTCTCAGTGTGACTATATGATTCTGCTGGGGCACAAAAATAAAGATTGTCATCACTTAGGTGAATTAATATCCATTATTAATGAAGTTTATATAATAATTACTCATATACACCTATATTACACTAAAGATACTGAAGTAATTACAAATATCCATCTATTTACTAAAAATATATAATCTATATTAACCTAAATATACGGGTGAGTATGGATAAACACATGCATAAGTCATGTATACTATCTACCCATATTAGTGGGAGAAAAATATATGAAAAATTTCATCTCACTCTATACCTAGTTTGAAGGAAAGTATAATGGATATCCAATAAAATATTAAATCACTCTAAATATTCATCTTTTAAAGGCTACATCATATCTCAAAGGAGGTAAGTACACAAAATAACTACCTTAATAAAAAACAAGGATCCCTTTATCAGCCACAAATGGCTACCCACATATCAATTTAGCAACAGTTTTATCCTCAAAGGGTCCTCACTTCCCAAATCATGAAAATTGAATGAAAATTTAATAATAGGTAAATTTTTGTTATTATATTATTTAGCTATCTAAATCGTAAATCTATTGATATTATTTATCACAGGATCACCATAGGATGTTATAATATCCAAAAATGTTTCCATATTCTAATATTATAACTCCTTGATATTTTGGGAATAGTTTTTAAAATGAATTTAATCTTTTAGATATTTTTAGTTACACACAAAACCATGTTTATCTTTCATTACAAAACACACCAGTTTTATCTTGAATTATACACAACACCAAGTTTAGCTTGCATTACATGAAACACTGAGTTTAAACAATATGTGAATTATTATTAAAATATTATTATTTAATATAATAGTTATCACATAGCCATTATAATTTTGAGTATGAATATTAATAATTAAATTGTGATTATTATGGTTATCTATTGATTAAAAATAAAATATTAATCATTTACAATAAAAAAATGTTTTCTAAAAAACTATATTTTTTCTAGAAGACGATCTAGTGAGGATTTGCACACATAATTTAAAATTATTTTTTACTACTCTTATAAAATTTATTTTAGAAAATAAAATTCATTTTTTAAATCAGAATACCAAAATTATATTAGGGTTAATTGTTGCGATTTTTCTTAAAATTCTCATTTTTTGGATGAATACTGAAAAATACTGAATTTTAATTGAAAACTCCATTTCTATTTAAATAATTTATAATGTTAAGTTATATTTTTAATTTGTTTTAAATTAAAATTAGTTAAATTTAATATAAATTAACTTAATTTAGTTCATTGGGATAATTTTCATATTGAATTCAGATATAAAAAACTATATAAACTTTAGGAAATTTTCTCATTAAAAACATGATTTCTCTTCACGTCTGCGAGAATAAATTTAAACTAAAATTTTCCAATTATATGAATTTAATTAAGAAAAATGGATTCAATATTTGGAATCATAATAATTTATGTCACCAAATAAGGTCAAATTAATTTTTTTTACCAATATTAATACTAAAAATAGTAAAAATCATTTACCATGGTTAATGTAAAAATGGATTTACTGGGGAGTTAAACTAAGAAGATATGGTTTAGAATGACCTACAAATTTATCCAATATCCTTTGGATGGAAATATTTATACTCTAATCACATAAGGATATATTTTATGAGTTTTAGGAAAATTTTCCATGAAAACTTTCTAATAATAATTTAAGAAAAGAAAAATACAAAAAAGGAACCTTCCTTTCATTTAATATATACAAATCATTGTGATAATGGGAAAAATTTGTTTTGGTTATAAATATTATTTTTAAATATAAATTATTTCTTATCATGATAAATTATTTTTAATTTTTATAGATGAAATGATTAATTTAAATTCTTATGAAACACCAACTTAGTAAATATTTAGTTAATAGAAAAACAAAATAAATGATATTAAAAATATTAAAAGTAAAGTAAATTGAATGAATTATTATTTTAAATTAATTTTGTGGATAAATATATAATGTTTTATAGGTTTTAACATATATATTCCAATTACATCATTATCTTTTTTTAATTCAAATTAAATGAATAATGTAAAAAATGATTTTAATGTTATTTTATAAAAAATAATTTTTTATTAATTGATATAAAATTTTAAAAAAACTATATCTTAATAAATGATTTTTAAATGTAACTAAATAGAAAATATATTACATTATTTGAACAATTATTCTTTTATATTGACTATATTGACCCCTAAATAGTAAAACCTCTTTTAGTGCCATTAAGGTTAAAATTATTTTTTTTCACATTACATGAGCTTGTGTTAAACTTAATTTTCAATAAACAATGGATTTTTATTTTATAAACTGGATTTAATATTTATAATCCATTATTTTTAAATATATAATAAATATGATATTATTTTATGCATAATGGATTGATTAACTCGGTTAAAACACTAGTTACTGTAGTGAAAAACCAAAATTGTAAAGGTAAAGAAACTTATAAGTTCAGGAATAAAATGTTTAAAAAATGTGATTCTTTTTGTGGTGGAGTTTTTGATCAACCATATCATCCCTAACCTACATTATGTTTAAATTATGGATCGACATGATGTGGGAGTGACCTCCCATTATTGAATACTTTTGAGAATTTACAAAAATGAAACTTTTCAATTATAAAAGGGAACTCACTCCCATCACATATTCACATCTCTCAGGACATTTTTTTAACCAAAACATGCACAAATATATTTTTAAATTCTCTAATCGAATCCCAGAAGACTTTTTTAGGAATAAAATCAATATAGGAAATATTTTTGTATAATACTAAGGAGGATACACGAATAAGAGGTAACGTTCATCCACATACATTTTTGTTTTATTTCTTCCTCCACATTCTTCAATTATTATTATAAAAGGATGATATAATATCCCAAGGATATTAAATATACTAATTTTTTTAATTTCATGTCCTACAACAATATCTAATTCAATGAAATGGGTTATGAAATCATCATTTGTGTGTACAACGGACTACTCCATCATGAACCGATATCATTCATTTTTTACATTACCATCTCTCAATGATGGAAATAATAATGTATTTATTATTTATGTATTGTATTTATTATATTATTTTAATTTTTTAATTATTATATCACATATACATTCATATTATCCATTTTATGGGAATATGATAACATCACTCGTGTATACGATGGACAACCACCTCATAAAGTGATGAGATTAGTTCACTCTTTATATAATAGGTTTTAAGGATGATTTTAATGAACACATTTAATATTAATGAAATAAAAATTTATTTTATACTGATAATATATCATTTAAATTTCTTTCTTTTTATCTAAAAATTAAATGGAAACAACACTCATTCGTACGTACGTCATTCTGTCTCCATAAACGGTGTATTTTTTTTTTCTATCACTAAATTCTATATATTACTCTAAATGAATATATATTGAATATATATGATATTAATATCAGGAAAAAAATTATTGATATTATGAAACCATGATTTAATTAAGAGGACCAGAATTAAAAAGAATCAAGATATATACCAAAAACAAAGCGGTTATTACCTGAAACATAACATTAACATGGAATTGTTAATAAATAGATAAAAAAGGTCATAAGAAAATTATTATTTGAAATGATATGTATATAAATATTTTTATTCAATATAATTATGATAAACTTATGTTTACTATACATGAGTTTTGAACGTGTACTACGAAAGGAAATACTTAAAGGTAGGGATTTCTATCCAACTTTTATTTTCTGTGAGACAAATGCCATATTCACCACATGTTTCTTTTTTGGGGTGTTTATAATTCTCATGAATGTAATTTATTATTATTATACTTAAAATTATTTTTATTTACATATCCATTTTAGGATCTCCCTTTCACATGGTTTATGGTTCAAAAGTTACCAAATCAATAAGGTATTTTTTTTCAATATTCCTTCTTTTGTATGTATGTTATGTTATGAGCCAATATTATTTCACATGGAGTATATAAATACCATTTGAAATGTAATTTCATAAATATATTTAACCTAATTATATTTTAATTTTCATTTTTTTATTCCTTCATGGATCTTATGATTCAAAGTTTCCAAAGTGTTAATGATTTTATGTTAATATCTCATCGTTTTCAGGATTCTTTATGATTTTGTTTTCGATGATAAAATATTATTATAAATCTCTATATAAAATATGGAAATATATTATAATTTTTTTATTAATGATATTTTAAGTAATATTACCATTTTATCACTCTTTGGTACTTGAAATAATTGAGAAAATGTTTTTAAGAAAATACGAATTTATTTAACTCTTCGGTCGGAAATCTATTTTCCTCAAAAACCATGTTTTATAAAAATGTTTTAAAAAATGTGATATCATTATCCCATGTTAAAGAAAATAACCATAATTTATTTTTCATAAAATTGTTTTAAATTAATATTCATGTCATTTTCCAAACAATGTCTATATGAATTTTACAAAAAATGTGAATGGAACCTTTGTTTTAACATTTACATCATGAAAGAAACCTAAAATCATCATGAAAATTATTTTATTTGAATATTAATTCATAATTTTCAAGTTTATTTTCCAAGTAAAATATTTTCAATTTTTTTATGTTTTAAAAAGTGTTTTTTAAATCAGAAAGTGTATTTTCCTCATTAAATGTTTTAAATGATTGATCAAAATCAATATACATCTAATATGACATCTATTGATGTTACTTATACCTTAATAGGGATATTACTGAGGATAAAATTAATATTATTTATAATAATTGTTTTTGAATAAAAGATTTTTATGAAACCCATCTCTTTTCCATGGGTCATGCAATAATGAAATGTTTTCTGAAACCTATTTATTTTTATGGGTTATGATATGATAAATGTTTTCTGATCTTTTGGAACAAATATGTATGTTTTTTATTATATGATGGGTGGGACTTATTTATCCCTCCAATTCATTAGGTAATGATGAATGGTTTATGAGCACAAAGGGTACATGGGTGGTTAGCCCAAGCCTAAAAAGGAGGGTACACAATTGATTTTCTCAATCCTGAGAAGGAGGGTACACTAGTGGTTAGAACAAGCACAAAATTGGGTACATGAGAGGTATTTCCAAGCCCAAAGTAGGAACATGGTGGTTAGACTAATCCTAACTTGTTATTATTATCATAGTGTATATCCTTAATATAATATTTTATATTCTTATGTTTCTTCCAGAAATCTATGTCTTATGCCAATGTTTTTCTATCATGGTTAATGTTATTTGATTCCATTATAATTCATGAATTACAAATTACTAATATTTATTACATGACTAAATATTTTGATATTTTATATGAAGGGTATTATTTTCAGATGTTATTCTTATTTTCACATACCATTATTTTAATTTTATGATTATGTATCTCCCTTATTTATCCTTAACAAGAATCTGATATCACCCTTTCTTATGTTTCATTTCCTTAGGTTATGAAGATATGTATTATATATGATTTGTCTAATAGGGGTTCAAGATATTAATATCTTAGTAGGAGATGATGTAGCTCACCTTTGAACCTATGTTTATAAATTTCCAAAGGCACTAAACTATTATGGTCCTAAGGCATGTGTTTGTGTAATGTTATGAATATTCAATAAAAAATAATGTAATAACTATATAGGAAAATCCTAGGCCGCAATAGTTTTTATTATAGGAATGGTCTAGTTAACCTTTGTAAACTAGGGTGGGAAAACCTTAGTGAGATTATTTTGGATATTTCTAAGGATGTATCTTAGGATGTCTCTAAGGATAAGTCTAATGGTGAGTTAAAGTATATGAAAATTTCTTATAATATTGGTAAATGATAGAGAAATTGGTTTCCAAGAAATTAAATCCCAATATGGATAATAAAAGTGGATATGGCTTTGGGATAGAGGTACATAGGTATAGTAACTCTGAAAAGGGTGCATTAATCTAGGATTGATCATCACCCGATGAATAAAAACATGCCTTTATACACACCCAGTTTTACATTCCCATTAGATATTCTTTTGAAATTCAAAAACTCTTTATAAAAATTTATTAATTATTTAAATATATGGTTACTATGAATGACCTAGGATATACCTAAGGTTTCATATATGTAAAATGCGCGATCATGATTTAAAAATAATGTAAGTGACTTTTCATGATTAGGTGATTTTACACTCTGATTAGTGTTGCTCACACTATGATTTTGGGTTTTATTCAATGGTAGGAACCATGAAGAACTATGTTAAAATTGAATATGGTAGAAAAATTTCTGATGAACAACCAAATTAGATTGTGATTAGAGTAAAGGATGTTGTGATTATTCGTAATCAGTTATCATGATATATGATTAAAATTATACACTATAGCCAGCTCTCAAACTCACCAAAGAAGAGAAGGATAAAGTTCACAGAGATTTCAGTCAATGGAGACCATTGAGGAAAGAATATTTAGTTTCTTATATGTCTAGATCTGGGAAGAAGCACTCAGTAGAATTTCTCATAGGGATGGGAAGATGTTGTGATTATGGAAACAGACATAGAGAAAGTAATTGTAAAGGAAAAATGAAAAGTTTGGTAATGAAATGGATGGTAATAATGATCTTTATAAGATATCATAAATGGTTGAATGTTTCAAATTTTGGAAGTATGTTATAAGGGGAAAGATCATAAAGATAATCAGTAAGTTTGTATGAGTAATGGTTTTATAGTTGGTGATGAAGAGACTATGAATGATATATGGAAGGAAAGAGGTATTAAAGAATAAGTTGATGAATCCTAGTTAATGGTTTAAGAATAATGTAGAATGATTGAAGTGTTTATTTATTATAATTCAAGAATTATGAAATCTATAATGATTGTTCCATATATGTTTTTCATTAAGGATTTCCAATAATATATTGAATGGTGCCGAGGAAATGGTAAATTAATTTAATGGAAATGTGATATTCATGGTTAACACTTGATTAATATAATGATAACCCTTAATATATTCCTACTGTTGATATAATTATGTTGGGATAAATTTATAATTGAAATAGATAAAATAAATTAGATAGTACTAATTTCTATGGAATTGATTAATGATTTTTTTAAAAAGTGGTTTATGTTATCTTGGATGGAGTTTAAAACATTATTGGATTTATGGAATATAATTAATAATATGTGGTTTTATTCAAGGAATTAGGAATAATATATGTTTTCAGTAAGGGTTTATGGTGATTTAGGTTATTACTATGTTTCAATAGAATGCATGAAGGTGTTTACATGTTTGGTATATAACAATTTAGAGATACTTCATGTTGTTTGGGGGATTAATGTAAGTTTATTTTGACAAATTTAGTGAAATTATTTATAAATTTTGAATTTTGGAAGGGTTATAAGGTCAACCATTTATGGAATGGTTTAAGTTGAATTTTGTTTGAGGTTTTAGAGATTAATTTATTACTTCACCCAATAAATATTTATGCATATTGGATAAATTTTTTGATGACAACTAAACACATATGGAATGAATTATCATTCTATTTATGAATATTATGATATATTATTTATTAAGTCATAAATAGTTCACATATAATTCTTAGAGTAATACATTAAGTGTAATTTGATCATGGAACAAACAAAGGGTGAGATTGTGCTTATGAAGTGGAATGAAATCGAGTAAGTATATATTCTTATGAAAAAATCACAAATTTATAAAAAGGATATTGAAATAAAATGTTATCCTATTATCATAATTGTGGATGATATCAATTAACCTTTTCATTCCTCTTTGTTTTATGGATTTTTTTGTTAACCTTCTCTATACCTCCCACTTTCTTATGATCAATGTTCTCTATCACTCTCCATCAGTATTTTGGTGTTAGTTTTCTCTTCTATGTCCATGTTTTCACTTCATATATTTGTTCTCTTATTTGGAAACCTAGTATGTGTTATTAAATATTAATTTTTTATATCCCTCTCTCTTTTTAAATATGGTGTTTTATTAAACCTTTGTATTTTGTCTTTTTTTTATGAAGAAGATTTTAAATGTTAAACCATTGATGACTAAGAGGAATTTTGAGGGAGAAATACATTTTATAGAGGGTAAAATGAAACAACTTGAGATTTTGTGTGTGTTTTTTAAAATGAATTTAATATTTTTGATATTTTTCATTACAAACAACACTTCTTTTATATTTAATTACACACCATACCATGTGTCACGACCCGTCCTCGGGGCCCGTGCCGTGACTACCCCAAGCCCACTTTCCATAGGCCAGGGGCTGGCGACTAGCACCAAAGTCATAAATCCTGATAACTGGGAAGACATTGCCTTTATAAAAGTAAACAAAACACCACAGAGTACAAGCAGAAGTAAAACACTAAGTACAAAGAGAAGTGCTGAAAGGTAAATGGGCCAGAATACAAACCCAAAAGAAAGTAAAACTACAACTGAACAAAGTACAACAGAAAAAGACAACAGCTGGAGGGACAGAAGAGGCTCCTCGGTCGTCCTCCTCGGATCCTACCTAAAGGGTAGGTACAGATGGCGCAGCTCCTGGATCGTCCACTATAGATCCTACCTGAAGGGTAGGTACAGATAGTCTCCACAACACTCTCGCCCGTCAACCTCCTCCGAGTGTCGTCTCGCCGTGAAGTCCACCTCCGGATACTGTCTCGTCATGTAGTCCACCTCTGGGTACCGTCCAGACTTCGAACACTCGGCCTCCGTCAGCATTGCCCGTCGTCTGCAACCAACACAACGAGGTGCATGCATAGACCGTGCAGGGGTGAGTATAACGATACTCAGTAGGGACCCCGAGACCCTCAAGGTCTCACTAAATCCAACATGGATAACCACAAATAAGATCTCAACAGATAACCTCTACTTAGGTATATGCCCATACATATACCTATGTTATCAAGTAACCCATCTCAATCATGAGGAAAAATAACAAGATCATGAAATCAACGGATAACCACTACCCAGGTATATGCCCATACATATACCTAAGATATCAAGTGACCCATATCAATCATGAGGTAAACACAAAGGTCAAAAGTCTCAGATCAAACCAGGATTTTCATTATCGAAACCATAACTGCTGAAGAGCCCCGTCTCTGGAGTGTACAGTGGTCCGGTCATGACTCCGAGGTACTGCTCACTAACCTAAGACTGCTGAGGTACTCCTCCTGTCGAGTACCGCGGGCCAGCCACCCAAACACAGTAGTGCTTCCCATCGAGGTATGTCACCCAAACACAGTAGTGCACACCCCCTAGTAGCCTGCTGAGGTACTCTCCGGACGAGTACCGTGGGTCTGCACTGTCACACAGGTAGTGCTCCGTCTGCCATGGCTCTGCACCTCACAAAGTAGTGCTCTGTCCACTGGGCTAGTCGACTCACTCCAAGTCAATTCAGTCAAGCAGTCGTCAGGTCTCAGTCGGCTACACGGTCTCCGTACTCCGCACGCTCATCTCTGGAGGGTCCGCTCCATGAGCTACAGGTCGATACTCCACGTATATCAAAGTCCCACGAAGAAATATCTCAAAGGACTGCCTCGTCATAGGGGTCTCAACGCAACAAACGGCGCGTCAATCGGACGCCCGGTCTGTGAGTTACTAGCCTTTTCGTCCTAGGGGACCGGTTGGTTTTGTGAGCGAACCAATCCCAGCTGTATCTCAACTGTACCCCGAACACTCATAGGGTATACTCATAGGGACCGTTTCTCAACGTGATTATCAACACTGCTGACGGTTCGTCAAACAGACATCCTGTCTGAAAGATATCAACTTTTCCGTTCCAGGGGCCCGGTTGGATTTTAGTTACAATCCAACCCGGAAATACTCCAACTGTAACCAAAACTCAGGAGGAGTATTCCAAAAGTACTGTCTCATCAAGAGGAATTCAACGAAATAGACGGCGCGTCAATCGGACGCCCGGTCTGTGAGTTATTAGCCTTTTCGTCCCAAGGGCCCGATTGGTTTTGTGAATGAACCAGCCCGACCGTACTCCGACGGCATCCAAACTTAGAGAGGAGTAAGCCAAAAGATCCATCCCACTAAGAGGAAACCAACAAAGTTGACGGCACGTCAATCGGACGTCCGGAGCTCAAGTTACGAGCGTTTCCGCTCCGAGGGCCAGGTTGGTTTCGTATCCGAACCAACCCGGCCGAACCCAAAGTATTCCAAAACCTTGATTGCGATAAACCAAAACGACCGTCTCGTTCCAAGGATTGCTACAAAACTGACGGTGCGTCGTTTGGAGGTCCGTATCCCGAGTTATGGGCATTTGAACCCAAACAGTCCGATAATAGGGGTTTCGGGCCCGGACCGACCCGGCCCGAGACCCCCCGGTTGGCCCGAACCGGGTCGACCCGCCCCGGACCGGGTCGGCCCGGCCGGGCGGACCGGCTCGGCTCGTGGCCGAGCCGTTTCGGCAAAGGGGGGTGGGGGGCGCCTACCCCCCTCTGTAACCACAGCCCCCCTCATTTATGGGGGGCCATTGAAGCTGGCCACGGGAATTTAATTCCTCCGGATTTCCCCTTTCCGGCCGGCCCGACCTGGCTGGCCGACTCCTTCTCAACTGGACTGGCGGTGGCCGGTCCCCTTCCGGCTCCGACACCGGCGGCCCGGCTGGCCGCCGGTCACCAAGCTCCACCGCGGCCTGAAACCAGCCGCGGCCCTTGTCGTCTGGCGTGGTGCGATAGCACCGCGCCCTCCATCGCGGCCCCGCTCCGGCCACGGCGCCTTCGATTTTCTTCGATGCAGCACGACGACATCGCGTTCTTGAATTTCTTTCCACGGCGTGGCGCGACGACGTCGCGTATATCTTCCACATGAAACCGCATGGTGCGACGAAACCACGCTTTCTCATACCAACCACAAGAAACCAACACGAAAATAAAGAGGAGGGTCGGCTGTGTTTGTGCGGTCCAACCCCCTCGCGTCATTCGATAACAAATGGTTTTAATCCACGATCATCATCAAGTTGGTATTCACGAACAATTAAATAAATAAAACCCCTACCTCATAACTTTCGTTCGTTGACGATCTTGGAAAAATGGCGGATATCTATTCCTTGATTGTCGTGTTCGTCACACACTCCCAATTTTCATGCTCATTCATCAGAAAGGAAGAAGGGTACTCGTCGTTGGTGGACGAGCATTCGGAGGTGACTTCGTCGTTGACAACGTTCTTCGCGGGCGAAGTCTTCTCCTTTGACGCAGATGAAGGTCATTGGAGATGTCGTGGGCGTCACTTCCCTTTCCTTACCTCGGTTGAAGAACAATGAAGAAGATGGCGTCGTCGTGATTCAGTGGCGGAAGAGACGTTCTTCGTGTTCTTCGTCGTAGAGAAAGAAGAAACTCAGGATTTCCTAAGCCTTTTCTCCAAAGGCTCCCAATCAACTAAACTCCAACCCCAAATAAAATAAGTTCTTAACTTGTTTTATTAACACAACAAAGCATTTGAAATTCAATTGTTTGAATTTCAAAAACTTACATGTAACTCACCAAATTAATTACAACAAGCTGTCAAATATTAATGAAGGTGAGTTAATGGAGAGTTAGGAATGTGAGGGGTTAAGAGGGGTTAGGGAGTTAGGGAAAAAAAGAAAAGGTGGGGGGTTCTTGTGGGTCCCACCCTTTTAATTATCCACACATGGGAAGTTGGGTGGATGTGGGCCCCAACACCAACTTCCCATGGGAGAAACTAACCACCTTGAAAAAGAAATAAAATTGATTTAACAATTTTATTTGCTTTTTAAAATAAACCCCATTAATTAACTTCTTCTCCCGCACAAACACAACTACGGTAAAGGTTCCCTTAAGTTATTACCGGCGTTGCGAGTTCATCAGTGCCCTCGGAATTCGATTCCGGGTAGCGGTTCAAAAGTCAGAAATTCCCGCTCGTTCGTTCACTGAACGTACCCGAGCCAAACTTCATAAATTAATTCCGGGCACACCGGGCATCGGAATCAGGCACCGTCAGAAACTGTGTTCTTGTAAAATTCCAAAGAAAATTAAGAAAAAATTTCCCTTGAATTTTAAGGTTCTTTACATTACTCCCACCTCAGGGATTTACATCCCCGTAAAGATACATCAAAACTAGGGAAACAAAAGAGGGTACTGAGCACGCACCTGAGCCTTCCGCTCCCATGTGCTTACCTGGAGGTTCCGTACTGCCAAAGAAAACGTACCCGAGGAATCGATCGTCCTCGTAGGATCCACTCCTATCGATCCTCGATCCCCACTGGAACCTCCGTGAAAAACACCTCATCGCCATCGTCTAGCTCCTCATGGTCGATGATATGCGAAGGGTCAAGCACGCATCTCTTCAGTTGAGATACGTGGAAGTCATCGTGCACCTGGTGTAACTGAGGTGGATGGGTCAAGCGGTAAACCACCTCTCCTACCCAGCTGTGGACCTAGAAAGGTCCGTTGAACCTCAGAGTTAACTTGCCACCTTGGCCACATCTCCATAAACCTCGTCGAGGTGAGACCCATATAAGGACGTGATCATCATCATCGAACTCTAGAGGTATACAATTCCTGTTAGAACTGGAACTCAAAACGAATGATGCCACGAGAGTAAGGTTGACCGACTCAAGAGTGATCAGTCGCACCCTCCTGTGAAAGAGTTTATCCTGTGATGCCTGGGGTTTCCTTTTCGCCGACCAAGGAAAACCCTTTCCGACGTTTGCCTAAAACTGTCAATTTGAGTATGAACAGTTATAGCCCATTCCATACTCAAACTAATATCGTAAGGCCTTGACGCTGCCACCAAGAGATTCCAACCGAAACTCTCGCCTCGAGGGTCTTACCACACCGTCGGCGTAAGTGTGTTTATCGAGTCTCATCCCAAGGAATCTCCAAACGTGAGGGTCAAGTCCATGGATTACCAGAAACTCTAGGTCTCGAACAAGATTTGTGAAAGGGAGGAATGATTCATATCGACGTCTGTTACTACAACAACTAGTAGTGGACACAGACTGTCCCTTGAATCATTTTTAGAGCCATTGGGTCACACTCCTTGACCGCATGCAGCCACACTCTTCCTCCGCCCTCCAGCTCCCTAAGCCTGGCGGGGATAACTAAGGCGGGTGGTTGTAGCATGTTAAGATGTACACCACCTCATACTGATCTCCTAGCTCTGCCTCCACATCTGCTGCTTCGCAGACTCATCTCTCCTTTAAGCTTCCTCTTCTTTAACATTAACACACTCGAGTCTCTAAGACTGGAGCCAGTTTCCTGTTTCTTACTGCACTGTGCAGTCTTCATCCGCTCCTGGATGATCTGTACCTTCTTTGCATAAGATCTGAAAGAGCTGCTAAAATTTATCCTTTGCCAAAAAGAGAAACTCGTCTCATCCCCTGGATGAACCATGCCCATTGCCTAATATAGTCAATCCTGACATGAATGATGCATTCATGCCATGGATGATGTCGTAAGGCCTCGACGTAACTACTAAGAGATCCAATTGTCACTCTCGCCTCCAAGGGTCGAGTCACACTGTCGGCATCAGTGTGAGGTCATTGGGTCTCCTCTAGTAGAAATCTCGAAAGTGAGGGTCAAGTCAATAGTTTAACCGGTAACACTCAGTATCAACCAAACAAAAGGACAGGAAAGAAAACAAAGATAAGTGTCTTTTTATTATTGCAGCTCATAGCAAAAAGACACGAATACAACAGCAACATGGAAGTAGAAGTACAAGGGACGTATCCACTAGTTCCGATCCTGTCCTCCTGCTCCCGGAGCTCTACTGCCTTGACCAATGCTCGGCTGTTTCTCAAGCACCCGCCGCTGCTTCTGACTCGGTGGTTCCTCCAAAGCCTGCCGATCAACTGTATGAGGATTCAGATAGTCACGTGCCAGGTGACCCTTCCCGCCGCATGAGTAACACTGTCTGTTTCTGGCACGCCTGGCTCTGACCCCACCCCGGGTGCCCCGCACCACCGGTCCTAAAACCTGAGATCGTCCAACTGCTGGTCTGGTCCTCCTGGACCTCTGCATCATCTGTCTACTACCCACAGATGACTCAGATACTGATCGAAAAACATGCGGCAAAGGCAGAAGCTTCTATACACGCTCGGGGTGTAGAGCTACTGGCACAAACTCCACCCTGAAGAAGGTCTCAAATTCTTCCCATGCGAAGGTCATCCCATCGCAAAACTGAAACAAGTGGCTCCACCACCTGCCTACTGCTGCCTGAAGGAGGCTGGCAGCAAAGATCACCATGAAGTCTGCCGGCATCCCCACTAGCCTGAAGACTCTCACCACAGCCTCCAGCCAATCCTCAGCCGCCTGCGGGTCCGTCTCTCCCCGGAACCTGGGTGGCCTCTGGCGCTGGAACTCGTGCAGCGAACTCAAGTGGCGTGCATCACCTACTACTGGGGCTGGTGGCATCGGTGGCCCAACGTATGGTAGTACCGCTGGTGCCTCAAATGCAAGAGGGCCCTGTACCAAAGCCTCATCGCTCGATAGGCTATCAGTACGCACATCCCTCTGGGCTGTAGCTAGTCGTCTGAGAAAAGGAATCCTGAAAGAAACAATGTGACACGGTCAAACGATTATACCTGGTGAGCTGACCTGGTTTGAGCTGATATTTACATAAAACTTCTGGAAACACACATGCAATCAGTGTTTTCATGCACAAAGTCGGAAATCAGTTGTCAGGGTCCTGGTGTATGGATACGTCGGCCACCCGCACCAACACTGGACTCCCTGAACTGAAAACCACACTCGATACTTTTAACACTATTGCTTCACAGAAAGAATATATCAGAGTTATAAGTTCTGCGGTAGAACCTACTCCTCTGATACCAATTTGTCACGACCCGTCCTTGGGGCCCATGCCGTGACAACCCCAAGCCCGCTTTCCATAGGCCAGGGGCTGGCGACTAGCACCAAAGTCGTAAATCCCGATAACTGGGAAGGCGTTGCCTTTATAAAAGTAAACAAAACACCAAAGAGTACAAGAGGAAGTAAAACACTAAGTACAAAGAGAAGTGATGAAAGGTAAATGGGCCAGAATAAAAACCCAAAAGAAAGTACAACTACAACTGAACAAAGTACAACATAAAAAGACAACAGTTGGAGGGACGGAAGCGGCTCCTGGGTCATCCTCCTCGGATCCTACCTGAAGGGTAGGTACAGATGGCGCAGCTCCTGGATCGTCCACCAAGGATCCTACCTGAAGGGTTGGTACAGATAGCCTCCAAAACGGTCTCACCCATCAACCTCCTCTGAGTGTCGTCTCGCTGTGAAGTCCACCTCCGGATACTGTCTCGTCGAGTAGTCCACCTCCGGGTACCGTCCAGACTTCGAACACTCGGCCTCCGTCAGCACTGCCCATCGTCTGCAACCAACACAACGAGGTGCGGGCATAGCCCATGCAGGGGTGAGTATAACGATACTCAGTAGGGACCCCAAGACCCTCAAGGTCTCACTAAATCCAACATTGATAACCACAAAGAATATCTCAACAGATAACCTCTACTTAGGTATATGCCCATACATATACCTAAGTTATCAAGTAACCCATCTCAATCATGAGGGAAAACAACAAGATCATGAAATCAACGGATAACCACTACACAGGTATATGCCCATACATATACCTAAGATATCAAGTGACCCATATCAATCATGAGGTAAACACAAAGGTCAAAAGTCTCAGCTCAAACTAGGATTTTCATTATCGAAACCATAACTGATGAAGATCCCCGTCTCTGGAGTGTACAGTGGTCCTGTCATGACTCCGAGGTACTTCTCACTAACCTAAGACTGCTGAGGTACTCCTCCTGTCGAGTACCGCGGGCCAGCCACCCAAACACAGTAGTGCACACCCCCTAGTAGCCTGCTGAGGTACTCTCCAGACGAGTACCGCGGGTCTGCACTGTCACACAGGTAGTGCTCCGTCTGCCATGGGTCTGCACCTCACAAAGTAGTGCTCCATCCACTGGGCTAGTAGACTCACTCCAAGTCGAGTCGGTAAGCAGTCGTCAGGTCTCAGTCGGCTAAACTGTCTCTGTACTCTACACGCTCGTCTCTGGAGGGTCCACTACACGGGCTACAGGTCGATACTCCAAGTATCTCAAAGTCTCACGAAGAAGTATCTCAAAGGACAGACTCGTCATAGGGGTCTCAACGCAACAGATGGCGCGTCAATCGGACGCCCGGTCTGTGAGTTACTAGCCTTTTCGTCCCAGGGGCCCGGTTGGTTTCTTGAGCAAACCAATCCCGGCCGTATCTCAACTGTATGCCAAACTCTCATAGGGTATACTCATAGGGACCGTTTCTCAATGTGATTATCAACACTGCTGACGGTTCGTCAAACGGACGTCCTGTCTGAAAGATATCAACTTTTCCGTTCCAGGGGCCCGGTTGGATTTCAGTTACAATCCAACCCGGCCATACTCCAACTGTAACCAAAACTCAGGTGGAGTATTCCAAAATTTCTGTCTCATCAAGAGGAATTCAACGAAACAGACGGCGCGTCAATCAGACGCCCGGTTTGTGAGTTATTAGCCTTTTCGTCCGAAGGGCCAGGTTGGTTTCATGAGCGAACCAACCCGACCGTACTCCGACGACATCCAAACCTCGAGCGGAGTAATCCAAAAGATTCATCTCACTAAGAGAAAACCAACAAAGTCGATGACACGTCAATCGGACGTTCGAAGCTCAAGTTACGAGCGTTTCCACTCCGAGGGCCCGGTTGGTTTCGTATCCGAACCAACCCGGCTGAACCTAAAGTATTCCGAAACCTTGAGTGCAATATACCGAAATGACCGTCTTGTTCCAAGGATTGCTACACAACTGATGGTGCGTCGTTTGGAGGTCTGTATCCCGAGTTATGGGCATTTGAACCCAAACAGTCTGATAACGGGGGTTTCGGGCCCGGACCGACCCGACCCGAGACCCCCCGGTTGGCCCGAACCGGGTCGACCCTCCCCAGACCGGGTCGGCTCAGCCCGGAACGGCCCGTCCTGGCTGGGCGCGTCCCGACCCGTCGCGGCCCAGCCAGGCGGACCGGCTGGGCACAGCGCGCCCAGCGCGCTGCCGGCTCGGCTCGTGGACGAGCCGTTTCGACAGGGGGGGGGGGGGCTGCCCCCCTGTGTAACCGTGCCCCCCCTAATTTATGTGGGGCTGTTGAAGTTGGCCACGGGAATTTAATTCCCCCGGATTTCCCTTTTCCGGCCGGCCCAACCTGGCCGGACGACTCCTTCTCAACGGGACCGGCGGTGGCCGGTCCCCTTCCGGCTCCGACACCGGCGGCCCGGCTGGCCGCCGGTCACCAATCTCCGCCGCAGCCCAGAACCGACCGCGACCCTTGTAGTCCGGCACGGTACGACTGCACCGCGCCCCTCCTCTGCGGCCCCGCTCCGGCCGCGGCGCATTCGATTTCCTTCGACGCAGCGCGACAGCGTTGTGTTCTTGAATTTCTTTCCACGGCGCGGCGCGACGACGCCACGTATATCTTCCACATGAAACCGCGTGGTGCGACGACACCACGCTTTCTCGTACCAACCACAAGAAACCAACAATAAAATAAGGAGGAGGGTCGGCCGTGTTTGTGCGGTCCGCCCCCCTCGCGTTATTCGGAAACAAATGGTTTTAATCCACGATCATCATCAAGTTGGTATTCACGAACAATTAAATAAATAAAACCCCTACCTCATAACTGTCGTTCGTTGACGATCTTGAAAAAAGGGCGGATATAGATTCCTCGATTGTCTTGTTCATCACACACTCCCAATTTTCACACTCTTGCGTCAGAAAGGAAGAAGGGTACTCATCGTCGGTGGACGAGCATTCGGAGGTGACGTCGTCGTTGACGACGTTCTTCGCGGGCGACGTCTTCTCCTTTGACGCGGATGAAGGTCGTTGGAGATGTCGTGGGCGTCGCTTCCCTTTCCTTGCCTCAGTTAAAGAACGATGAAGAAGATGGCGTCGTCGTGCTTCAGTGGCAGAAGAGATGTTCTTCGTGTTCTTCGTCGTAGAGAAAGAAGAAACTCAGGATTTCCTAAGTTTTTTCTCCAAAGGCTCCCAATCAACTAAACTCCAACCCCAAATAAAATAAGTTCTTAACTTGTTTTATTAACACAACAAAGCATTTGAAATTCAATTGTTTGAATTTCAAAAACTTACATGTAACTCACCAAATTAATTACAACAAGTTGTCAAATATTAATGAAGGTGAGTTAATGGGGAGTTAGGAATGTGAGGGGTTAAGAGGGGTTAGGGAGTTAGGGAAAAAAAGAAAAGGTGGGGGGTTTGTGTGGGCCCCACCATTTTAATTATCCACACATGGGAAGTTGGGTGGATGTGGGCCCCACCACCAACTTCCCATGGGAGAAACTAACCACCTTGAAAAAGAAATAAAATTGATTTAACAATTTTATTTACTTTTTAAAATAAACCCCATTAATTAACTTCTTCTCCCGCACAAACGCAACTACGGTAAAGGTTCCCTTAAGCGATTACCGGCGTTGCGAGTTCATCGGTGCCCTCAGAATTCGATTCCGGGTACCGGTTCAAAAGTTAGAAATTCCCGCTCGTTCGTTCACTGAACGTACCCAAGCCAAACTTCGGAAATTAATTCAGGGCACACCGGGCCTCGGAATCAGGCACCGTCAGAAACTACGTTCCTGTAAAATTCCAAAGAAAATTAAGAAAAAATTTCCCTTGAATTTTACGGGTCTTTACACCATGTTTATCTTTCATTATATGCAACACAGAGTTTAGATTGTGTTACACGCAACATTGAGTTTAAATGAAATGTGAAGTATTATTAAAATATTATCATTTAATATTATAGTTATCACATAGACATTGGAATTTCAGGTAAGAATAGTAATAAATAAAATATTTAAATTTGGTTAATCTATTTATTATAAATAAAATAAGAATAATTTAAAATAAAAAGAAATGATTTCTGAAAAAACTTGCTGTTTCTTGAAGACGCTATAGTCACGCTTTGCACACATAATTTAAAATTAATTTTTACCACTACTAGAAATTTTTTTTTAAAAAATAAAATTTTTTTTGAAATAAAAATACAAAAATTATCTTAGGGTATGTTTTTTGTATTTTTTGGAAAAGTTTCATTTTTAATGAATAGTGACAAAATACTAAATTTTAATTGAAAAATAAATTTTCATTTAAATAATTTGTAATGTTAAATTATATTTAAAATTTATTTTGAAGTAAAATTATTTCAAATTTATATCAATTAATACAATTTAGGTAATTAGAATATTTTTCATATTGAATTCTAATACAAAAAATTTGTAAACTTTTGGACATTTTCACTTTAAAAACCCTTTTTCTCATCACATCTGCAAGATTAATTTCAAATTATTTTTTCTAATTTTATGAATATAAAATTTAAAAAATTATTAATTTTTTTGGAATAAAAGTAATTTACATCATATAATAAAGTCAAATTAATTTTTTTACTAAAATGAATAGTGAATACAGTAAAAATTATTTATCTTTGGTAAGGTAAAACTAAATTTAAAGGGGGTAAAACTAAGCAGAAAATTATAAAAATGACATTCCAAGTTGTCAAAAACCAATTATATTTCAATATTTATTATTTCTACAACATATTATATTTTTTATGTGTTTTTGGGACAATTTTCTAAGAAAATGACATATATAATAAGTTAAGTAAATAAAAAGGCAAAAAGGAACCATCTTTGCTTTTAATATCTATAAAGCTTTGGTATAGAGAAAAAACACATTTTAGGTTATAAAATTTATTTTTAAATATAAATGTGTTGTTTTTATGAGTATAATTTATTTTTCCTTTTTAGATACGAAATAATTAATTTAAATGCTCAATAAGCACCAACTAAGTAATTATTTTTAATAGAAAAATAAAATAAATGATACTAAAAATATTAAAATTAAAGTAAATTGAATGAATTATTATGTTCCATTAATTTTTGTGATAAATATATCATTTTATAATGTTTTTAAAACAATATATTCTAATTCCATAATTGTATTTATATATATTTTTTAAATTCAAATTAAATTATAAATGTCAAAATTTACATTAAAGTTATTTTATAAAAATATTTATTTTATTAAATGAATTAAAATTTCAAAAATCCTATCTTCAGACAAGTGATTTTTAAAATTTATTAAATATAAAATATTTTACATTATTAGAATAATTATTATTTTATAGTGACTATACTGACCCCTAAATAGTGAATCCTTTGTTAACACTGTTAATGTTAAAATAATGTTTTTTCACATTACATGCACTTGTGTTAAATTAATGATCAACACACATATGATTTTTATTTGATAAATTGGATTCAATATTTAAAATAATTTGTTAAAAATTATAAATAAGTCTCATATTATTTTAATCAAAAAGGTTAAATTACCTAGGATAAACTCACTAGTTACCATAATGAAAAATGAAAATGGTAAAAATAAGGAAACTTAAAAGGTAAGGAATTTCATGTTAAGAAACTGTGTTTTTTTGGTTGAGGTGTGGATCAAAAAAATAATCCATACCCTCCATTATTTATAAATTTTATATACACAAGACGTGAGAGTGACCTCCAATTATTGAATATTTTTGGGGAATTTACAAAAATGTCACTCCTCCTCAATTATAAAAGGGAACTCACTCCCCTCACACATTCACACCACTCAAGAATATTTTCTCAACCAAACCTACCCCAATCCCTTTTATGTATTCCCTCATCTCCTACTAGAAGCCTTATTTTGGGAATAAATACCATGTAGGAATGTTTTTGGAAAAAAACTAAGTAGGATAACCTAAGAATAGGTAACATTCATCAACGATCATTTTTTATTTCCTCCTCCACCTACTTGAATTTTAATTATACCATATTGATATAACAACCTCAGTATCTTAAATATACTGAGATGTTTTTATGTTAATGGAATTACATAAATCCATCTCCACTTCTATAAAATTGGTTCCAAAGTCATCGTTCATGTGAATGGAAGGCTACTAACTCACGAACCGATGTCATTTGTTTCTAATTACCATGCCTTCATACTATCCATTTTTTGGAAATACAATAATGTCGCTCAGGTGTATAGAGGAATACCAACTTGTGATGTGATATGATTCATTAATGATTTACATTTAAGGTATTGAGGATGATTTTAATGAAAATATGTGATATTTATGAAATAAAAATCATTTTTAAAGATAATATATCATCTACCTTTATTTGTTTCAATCTAAAAAGAAAATGTAAACAATGATGATGCGTACATACAACCAACTATCTCTATGAATGATGTATTTCTTTTTATATCACTAAATTTTATGGATTACTATAAATGAATATATAATGAATATATAATTAATATATAATGAATATATAATGAATATATAATGAATATATATGATATTTATATCGTGTTTAAGATTCTTTAGATGAGGAAAATATGATTTTATTTAGATGACACAAAATAAAAAATCAAAACACATACGAAAAATAAAGTGGTTATTACCCAAAACATAACTCTAACATGAAATTATTAGTAAATGGGTAATAAAAGGTAAAATGAAAAATTATATATGGTACTATATATATTAATGTTTTTCTTAAATATATGTATAAAAAAATTATATTTATTATATAGAAGGTAAAATGTGTCTGAAATAATTCAAGAGTTAAGGTAAGGCATTTCCATGTAACTTTTATTTTTTGTGAGAGAAATTCCATGTTCACCACATGTTTCTTGTATATGGTGTATAAACTTACCATAAATTAATTTTATGGTTTTTATACATAAAATTATTATTTATATATATATCTATTTTATCATCTCACTTTCATGGGGTTTATGGTTCAAAAGCTACCAAATCAATAAATGATTTCTTGTCTCAATTTTTCTTCTTTGGGACGTATGTTATGTTATAAAATATTATTCTTTCAGAAGGTGTATATAAATACCCTTTGACATGTAAAATGATGGATTTATTTATCCTCATGATATTTTAAGTTCAATTTTATGTTATTACTTAATGGCTTTTATGATTCAAAATTATCAAAGTGGTAACGATTTTATGTTACAATTTAATCGTCTATCAGTATTTTTTTATGATTATATTTCTCATGATAAAATATTATGATATATATATATATATATAAAGAAACTAATGAATTTTATCATAATATATTTATTCAATATATTTTCAAGTAATAGTTCAATTTACCCCTCTTTGGTTCTTAAATAATTTTTTTAATAAAACCTGACTTTATTTATCTCCTCGGTCAAAAATCCATTTTATTCCAACTCTATGTCTCTGAAAATGATTTAAAAAATGTTTAATTATTATAATATGTGTTCTATAATAAATTTTTAACCATTATGAATGTTTTTAAATTTTTTTTGAAAGGAATCTTCGTTTCTTTTTCCAGACAATTCCAATTTGAATTTTTTTCGATAATGTCAAAGGAACCTTTGTTTTAACTTGTACGAAATGCATGAAACATAGAATAATCATGAAAATTATTTTCTTTTAATATTAATTTATATATATATTTTTTTTTATTTTAATAGGAAAATATTTTTATTTTTTATGTTTTAAAAAATGTTTTTCATTGCAGAAAGGTATTTTCATCATGAAATGTTTTGAATGACCAATAGAAATCATTTTCAATATAACATAACATCCATTGATTTTACCTATGAATAAATGGGGATATGATCTAGGGATACCATTCTTATTATTTCTATGAATGGTTTATGATGATAAGATGTTTATGAAACCCGTCTATTTTCCATAGGTTATACTTTGACGAAATGTTTTATGAAAACAATTTATTTTCATGGGTTATGATATGATGAATGTTTTATGATATTATAGAAAAAATATATATGATTTTTATTATGTTATGGGTTGGATATATATCTCCATCTAATTCATTGGGTAATAATAAATTTTCTATGAGCATATAAGGTACATGTATGGTTATCCCAAGACCGAAAAGGAGGGTACATGGGCGGTTAGCCCAAGACGAAAAAGGAGGGTACATGGGTTGTTAGACCATGCCTAAAAGAGGGTCCATGGGAGGTCATACTAATCATTAAGTAGATACAAGGGTGGTTAGACCAATCCTAAAATGTTATTAATGTCTTGGTTGGAAACCCTGATATAATATTTTCTATGCTTATATGTATTCCAAAAATCTATGTCTTTATGCCAATTTTGTACTATCATGGACCATGTTCTTTGATTAACTTATGATTATTGTCTTATAAAATGAAAATATTTATTCCATGACTAAAGATTATGATCATTGATATTCCGGGTATTATTTTAAAATATCATTTCCATGTTATCATACACTTATGTTCCTGTTCTATATAAACATATCTCTTTTTTATCCTAATTGAGCATATGATATCACCCTTTCTTATGTTTACTTTCCTCATGTTATGAAGATATGTATTATGTATGATTTTTCTCAGAGGGGTTCTAGATATGAATATCTTAGTGGGAGAAAATATATCTCACCTATGCACTAGTTTTTTAAGTTTCCATATTTCCCAAGGCACTAAACTATTACATTCCCCAGGAATGTGTTTGTGTATTGTTATGAATATTCATTAAAAATGATGGAATAACTATTTATAAGAACTTGGGGTCATTATAAATATCATAGTAAGGTTTCAATAATTATTAAATATTAATATATTTTCATTAGATTATTCCACTGGGAACAACAAAACTAGGTTGATACCAAATTCTATACTTTGAGACATATTATTTACATTTAAAGTAACCAAAGTTACTTCATTTTATTTCCCAGGAGTTATTATAACTCATCTAAACCTTTATTAAATAATTCCAATATATTGTGATTTAATTTTTAGGAAAAAATTCCTTATCCTATTTCCATTTATCATGAACATTCATTGTAGACTTCCAGTCTAATTCATAATGGTTCCCCATCATTTAGGGAATAATTATACTATTAATGGAGTGTAATCACTTAATTTATTGGAATAGATTGTAACATATCCCCTCATAATTTTTATTTATAAAATAACAACTTTATCCACACTTATATATTTTTTAATAAATTCCATATATTGATATGAATATTTCCATATCATCTAATGAAATATTTTGAACTCATTCTTAAAAACACATTCAAAGTGATAACTAGTTATCTATTGCATTGCTGTGTCATTATAGTATTTAGATTACAAAATTTAATACTTTATTCTATTACATTAAAATCATATTTATTTGGTTTTCTCATATCATAATCACCTTACCTTCAATTCATCATTTACCGCAAACCTTTCTATAAAATATCATATAGAATTAATTATTTCCCAATGAATTTTGTAGTCCCCACAAGTGTTTTCAACCTAATTTTAATAGAATTCATTATAATGTTTAATGATTATATTTCCTTCATTATTAGAATTTAATTTTGACATTGGTTAATTATAAAACACAAATCTCCACCCCCTGTGGTTAAGTAGATCATCTAAGTGAATAATTCATAATTCTAATTTATGTATGATAAAATTTCACTAAATATTATTATCATCAAGAAATAATAATATTTTATGTGATAAAATCATGTAAAATTTTACATTAAAGTCCTTTAAATCACTAACATATGAGTTCTTTCCTTTCATAAATTAATTATCAATAATATAAAATAACTATCAAAATATTCAAGTGTATTAAATAATGTAAATTATTATTATTTTATAATAATATTTTTTCACATTCATATAACCAACTTTAACTCAATTAATCTTTAAAAATATATTTAATTGGACTAAACATAGTTATAGTGTATCCAAGATGTTGTGAAGATATCTACGTAATTTTTAGTGTCCAAAAAGTCATTTACATTCACCCTCACAAACTATTTAATGGTTTGATCTATATTGGGGTTCCATGTGGTACCCCTTATGTGTGCTCATGAACTTCCCCAATCATGAAAACCACTATTTAAATCTCATTTTTCAAATTTGTTGATTAGATTATGTTGGTCAAGACATTTATGACCTTTTTATCAACCCCCACATTGATTAGAACCATCCAATTAGATAATTGGAAAATAATGGTATGGCTACAAAGCCTACTACATTTTCCCTAGTTATGGATGACATGATTCTTGATACACTATCTGAACATGATGATTAAATGGTCTATGTCTGCACAACACACCAAGATAAAAACACCTTTAGTTGGGATATGTGGAATGCCTCTCTCTATAAATTCATAGATTGGAAAAAGCTCTTCTTCATTCATATCCTCACCACACCCCTTGTTGATATCACAATCATTATCCTCTATTAGTGGTGTGATTAGGATTTACCATCACTATTCTTTACTGAAATTTATATGATGTTAGAACACGAACCCTTGAATCTAGATCCAGATTCAATTTCTCAAAATTCATATTCTATGTGTCTCAAAATTAAGATTCAAGTATAGAAAGGTAGAAAATTCTATTTAATATTTATATAAATTTATAATTCTAATTGGAGTGATTTTAAAGGGGTTATATTTATCTCATCAAGACCTTTCCTATGATATGTGGTAGGTTTAATGAATTATTTATATGAAATAATTTTTAATATATTATAGAAATCAACCCTAAATATTCTATTTAAGTTTTATTGAAATCCATATTAATTTGAATACTTCAAAAGTGAATCTAGGAGTATTAAATGTGATTCAAATAGTATGTCCTCCAAATTAAAGAGATAATTTTTTGACCTAAAACTTCTCTCAGTAATTTCTTGAAATCAATGCATCATATATCTAAAATTATAAGAAAAGTATGTTTTTAAAAATTAGGAACATCATACATGAATCACATGCCTATATTTTAAGAATAAACTATTAAACAAGAATAGAGAAGTTTAAAGTATTAAAACAACATGTCAATTCATGAACTATACCATATCCATGTCAGTATGATGATCTATAGCCCAAAGCCTCTAATATATGGTGACTCCCTCCTTGGAAAAAATTTCCTTCATAAACCATATCACCTATATAAAAATTAAATTTACAACAAGGGATCTTATTCATGGACATAATAAATGAATAATTCATTTATTCCATAAAAATTATAAAAATGAAACATCATTAATGAAAAATGAATTAACACTTCCCAAAAATTATGAAAATTTTATCCTATGGCAGGCACCATATTTTGAAACCAATAGTGTTGTATATTTATCAATAAAAGACTATATTCAGGATGAATACATTAGTTATGCATCTTTAATAAGAAATTAATATTTCTACTACAACTCTCACATGAATATCATTCCAGCCACTAAAACACTTCATTTAAATACAAATGAGTAATAATAAAATTAAAAACATAGAAACGAGCGTAAAATTATAAGCATAGTACAATCCACCTTTAAGTGAAAACCCATATAATTAAAAATATATGAAAAATATGTGATTGAGATGAATAAAACATTAGTAGAGTTTTTTTGTGAGACATTGATGTTTTCTAATGATAATACATTCATATAGAATTTATTGATTAAATTTTGTTAATATTGTTGAGAAAGTGATACATTCTCTTTTTTATGTTGGTAAATGAATAATTAAAAGAGATTTATGGGACCAATTTTGTTTAGAAATAATATTCCACTTTCATGTAAGATAACAAGTACTCATAAATAAACCCACTTAAATCAGAGAAAAAATGTTTATTCATTGATTTACCTTATTGGTCATTGAATTTTTTATGAAATTGGTTAAAGATGATGCTCATTGAAAAAATTTATGGGAAGTATTACTTGAATCAATTCAGAATATCAAGGGTAAAAAAAAGGTTCAATTAATATTATGTTGAGACTTATAGAATTATGTTATTATGAAATAACTTCATCCCCCACAAATTGGTATAAAAAACTGGCTGGTTCCCTATACTTGTTACATGATGCTGAGTGTATATAGAATTTTTTTTTTATTTCTTAGAGAGTTTCATGGTTAAAAATGGTTATTTAAGTAATATATATTAAAATCAATGAATACTAGAGAGGTTAAGTTAAAATCATTGTAATCACATGAATTTTACAAAATATTACATGAGTTTCTTCTAGTAATCAAATGAAACATACTTAAAAAAATGTAAGAGTGATTAATATTTATTTTGGTAACTTGAATTGATTAATATTTTCTAAAAAATTGACTAAAAATCATGCGAATTGAAATAAATAGGATGCACAATTCATTTTATTTTAAATTAGAGAAAGTATTTATTCCATAAGTCTTCACATATACATTGAATCTAACTATAAAAATTATAAAATTATTTATCCTTGGGATTACATTTATCTTCATTGGATGTGTATTATTAAAATAATGACATTAAACATAAATTATTACATCGGAAATAAAAACTACCATAATGGATCAGTTTTAAAGGTTATTTTGGACTATTATTGTACGAATTTGTTTTATATGTATATTAATAATGTTCATGTGAGGCATAATCAATTAATGAAAAATAAATATGAGAAATGTGATAAAATTAACCTAAAAATTTCATCATTCCATAACTATATGAAGTTCTTGGTTCCCAAACATAAAATTATTTATTCCTTGAGGAGGGGGAGATGGCCCATGATATTGTGCTATTTAAGATGGTAGTGATGAATATATCATATATGTATGAGTTATTTTTAATTAATTATGTATTAAATTTATATTATTAATGTATTATTTATAAATTTTATAGGTAGTATTGCATTGTAAAAAGTTTCCTGTATGGTTAAAATATTATATAAGTACATATATGTTTTTATTTATTTATATTGGTATGAAGTTTAATAATAATAATAATAATAATAATTTTTTATACATTATAGGTTGAAAGTTCACTAAGTATTATGATATATATTGTGATTAGAGCACTATGATTTGGTTTAAATATGGTGGTACATGAGTGTAAATAAATTATTATTAATGGATAAAAGTTAATTATTAACAATAATTTATTAAACATTATAAATAAAAGTGATTGTGTCATGTTAAGAGTTAAATCATAATTTTATGCTATAAAAATTGGCATTAAACCATGTTCAAGTTATGTATATAAATATATAAGAGTGGAGAAAATAACTGCACTAGAATATTACTCTAAAGTTCAAGGAGTTATATTGAAATATATGTGATTTGATATGTTGACATGAAATGGAATTTATTTTGGTAAATATGGATTTATAGTAATGTTCATGGATCTTTATCTATAAACTGATAAACCATACATATTGGAATCACTTGTATGATAGGTGTTATATGTAAAAGAGCTATTAAATCATTGATTTGGTGAATTTTTTAGAAAAAAAATCAAAATATTTTAGATGAAGGTTCATATGATATTTGACTATATAATTTCTATATTAGTGATTATCCTACTCTTGGATATGATTATTAAAACACACCAATAGTTTGTGAAGAATATAAACCTCATGTTTTGTTGAAAAACTGAGATCAATGCCAGTAAGGTCACTTTACTTCCAAAAGTAATTTTATATTTATTTACTATGTATTTAATTATATATATTATATAATTTTAATCAAATAATATTGGATTATGAGGATAATATAAGGTGAATGATTTCATAGAGCATGAAACAAATTTGAGATATTGGGATGGTAAATATGATCAAACATGTGAATATATATTTTTTATATTTATAGTTTTTTATTTATATGTTTTTATATCCAATCCTTATCATTTTTTGGTATCTATATAAAAATTGAATCATTTTATCCTAAAACTTATATCATAATTTATAAGATATCTATTGAATAACATCACATTATGATTCCACATGTAATTCCTTCTTACTTATAGGATGGAAATTTCTTTCCCCAAATAATTACTTCCCTTAGATTTCATATCCCATGAATCCCACCTAAGCATACCTGCTTCCAAGACTCCTATATCTTTTAGACACTTTACTTTTACCCCTTGTCCCATGATTTCTATTCCTCCTATTACTATGTTGGGTAACACAACTCCCCTTAACATAGAGTACACTAGGGATATTAATGATCATATTATAGAAATGACCTAGCCTCACATATTAGGTAAATAACTATTTTATTCCATTGATATAAGTTATTTATTATCCATTAATAAATTTTTTACTAATTTATTATTATTTATAGATAGTTCTAATGATTATTCTATTACCATACACTATGTTCGTACACAAATGTGTTCAATCTTTAATTTGAAGATACATTTCATTATGGAATATAATTAATATTTAAAAAATTTAGTAATAAATGTAAGGAATAAAAAGGTGTTATGGGAATACTTTTCAAATATATTGATATAAATACCATGAATATAATTCCATGGAGTGAATTCAATTAAAAAATCAAAGATATTGATTGGGTAGATATTTGGATATCAATAGTTTTTAGGAAATTATTATACATTTTTATATATATTTAATTATATACTTAATACAATGTCTTTATAATTATCTTTATGGTGAAAATTCAAGGGTAGATCACATTATAGAAGTTGGTGAACTTTAGAGTTTGTATAAATATGATTTTTATTAGGGATATATGGAGAGAGATAAAACTCTACATGGGAATGTTCCTTACTATATTGATTATCCAATCAGTCAATATTATATGATAATTACCTACTTGTTGAGTTTTATGTTATGGGAATTTAATTTTATTATTTTTCTTTTTTATTGTAATAATTAATTTAGTTCCTTGTAAATTGTTTCTATAAATAATATTTTCATGTAGTAATCATTATAAAGGAACGAAAATATGGCATCAATTTAATATTTCACACTCTAGGGAACACTGGTATGCTCGATAATAAGAAAAATCATATAAGTTTTTATTTTACTTATTTTATATAGAAACACATACATATCCAAAAAATCAATTTTTTTAGTTTATATATAATTTTCAAAAGAAATCATTGAATATAGAGGTTCATGCACCTCATACCTTACTTTTTTCAATCAATTCATAATAAAAATATAAAAATTTATTAGTTTTGGCTGTTGAAGAAACAATTGAAAGTAATTTTTAATATTTTATAAACATAAATATTTTGTGTATGAATTTAAGTATATAATCTTAATTTTATAATTAATTTCAAAGGTTGATTTAGGGGCCCATTACAAATAGGATTAATCCTATTTAGGTTTTGATGAACATTACAAACATGTTTTTTTCCCATGAGAACTTAGATGAGGTATGATATAGGTATATTAATAAAATTATAGTAATGAATTATTTACCACCATTAAGAACCATAATTTTCCACAACGAAACTATTAGAATTAAATTCTTGGTTTAGATCATAAAAAATGATTGTATTTGTTATTATATTATTTTTAGATTACGATTTATGAATTATAAGATTTTTGGAGATATGTTTTCATAGATCATCATATAGATGGACTCTTTGGAGTCAAAATTTTCTCATAGTAGTTTATATGTTTCATTTAACAAACTCATGGTGAATATGATGGTTCTTAAATAGATGGTGATAATTGTGTTACAAAAAATTGAAACTTTGAAGATTATGGTGGTAGAAATAGTGGACATAATCATAATTGAAATTTCTAAGTATATAATGATTTATATTTGTAAGTTACATTTTCATATAAATATTATTACATCATAGGTTGTTCAGTTTTAATAAGAAATGTTATATATCATTTTAATGATGAATTTCTTTTATGATGAATTCATCATGTTATTCTATATGATCATTTTTCTTAGATCCACTATTTTTATAAAAGGTTCTCATATGGTTTCTATTTTATAATAACTATAACCAAATTTAAATCAAATTAAACACTTTTTTTTATTAAAAATGTTAGATTCATGTAATATTTTTTTTATATTTATATGTTGTTAATAAAATAGAAAATTACCTTTAAAAAATAAACTTTCAAGTATTATCTATATTCTATCAATGTGTACATTTAAGTTCCTAGGAATGTGTAGACCACTAAGAGGGGGGGGGGGGGTCAATCAGTTGCAAACATTTACAATTTCCTTTTCTCTTGATATTAACCTGTGTACCTTGTTAGAGTTTCTATTTTCTCAACTTTTTAACTAAACCTCACTCACATAAAAATATAAGAAAATAAATCAAGGCACACAAGTTTTTACAAGGTTCACCCTCAATGTGGGTGACTAATTCCTTGTTGTGTTTACCCTCATCGATCAAAAAATTTCCACTGTATAATGAATTTAATACAAATGAGTTATCTCTCATCAATATAATTCTATTTCTCAATATGAATTTATATTATCTCCCACCAGCTACAAATATTTATTATACTTTCGAGCTAAAAAAATATTTAAACATCAGTGTTTCTCACTAAGAACTTTGTTTGGAAATTCTATGTCTAGTAGTACCCAATCCATTACATCATTGTCCAATGTGTCTCAGTCTCCATCTAGTGTAACTCTATCAAGCACACCTTAGTTCAGCGCACCTGGGTATGATTCACTCTGTATGATGTACCACTATCTAATGCCTTTATCTAGTGTATCTACTTCAAAAAGAGATTCCTTAGATGAATCCTCACACTCTAAAAACATCATCACTTATTTTCTATAGAAAGTAAAAAAACTCAATGATCCCGCTGCCCTTTATATAGGTACATATCCTCTTAAAATTAAGGAGGTGTCACATAATTAAAATTCAAATTTCCCTCTCAAAAAAACATTCATTTGACCACATAAAAATCCTTAAAAATTTTAGAGTCAACTATTATCATATAAAATTACTTAAATATCAGTTTTAATGATCTTATTCATATCATACTTAAATTCTACTAGATGTATGAAAATTGAAAGTAAAGTTAATAATTGTCACAATAATTGAATTTAAAAATTATATTCAGTGTCTCTCAAGTATTTGTCCAATTATATTGATAAAATTTCCTCTATTTGGGGATCTTAAAATAATTCTCTATCCAATATTCTTAGCTTGTTCAACTTATTCAAGTAAACTTAGAATTTATCCATATGTTTCTCTTCATATGTATTCTCCTTCTAATTTAATCACAAAAGTTTTTCCATCTTGATCTATATAATGAGATAAAATGAACTCATCCAGTCATACTGCATTTAAATAAACATTTCATAGAGCTCAATCTACGAAAATATATCCATAAAAACTTTGTAGAATCATATTTTTGATGAAATCAAATTTCTCTATCTGATTCTCATTCATCCAATGGTCCCTTGGAAGTTTGTCTTGTCAAAATTCTATAATAGTTCATTCGATAGAAATGTATTACCATATTCAATAAAAATAAAATATTCCATCTATTTGATTATATAAACTTGATTAAATTAACTTGAAAAAACTCACCTATAAACATAATTATTTTATCAGCTCATTCCAGTAACATTCATACTTATTCACTTGGCACAACTTTTTTCATGTCCATCTGGTAACCTTCATATATTTCTTCTTCGATTTATGTTTCATGATTTCAATGAAAAAAACTATGTATAATATAATTAGTTTGATAATATTTATACATAATAGTTTTATCATTAACTGTAACTTTACCATGCCATATATTGAGGTTTTTATAGCCAAAATTCAAATTTGTAACTTTTTTACTTTGGATATTTTTCAACTTCAACACTTTACAACTTGGACTTCATATAAAATGTCATTTTTTGGAAAATTAAGTTTGAAAAATGATAACCGTTTAATAATTATGATATTACAAACATTTAGGATTGAAATATAATCATATGAATTCTATTTGAGTAGAAACTCACAAATATTTTTATAAAAAAAACTCATTTTACTAGAACATGAAAACATTCACAACTAGGATATTAATAGAAAGTAAAAAAACATTTAAAAATCCAACTAAAGGATATTAAATACCCCCTTTTTATTTATTAGAAACATTAACAATAACTCTTTTCTTAAATTTCATCAATCCATTTCCTTTCTCAAAGAGAGTGTCCTCATACCCACCACTAGTTTAAGTAATTTCTTTGAAGTAATTCCATCCCTTGATGAAACAAAGTTTTTTTTCCATGATATTGATAAACTCAACCTCAATAATCTCTAATTTCAAAATCAAAACTTCTTTTCCTTTTACCTACTACCCCACTGTCTATGGATTCAAAAAACATGGAGTAATGTGTCATACTTCTTTTCCCAATTTTTCAATAGAGTCCAACAAAATATGGGGTATGACCTTAAGAACTTTCTTAGGTTAGTGGTGTATTTTGATCATTTATTCTTATCACCAATTCTTTAAATTTTTCCTTGTGAATATCTATTTTAAAAGTATAATCAATTTTATATTTATATGAAATATACTCAAACATTACATCTACACCATCAACTTTTACTTTAATAAAATTATATACAATATCAATGTTCTTTGATATGGAATGTTTCACAATATTTTTAGTGATATTAATATCCCTATAATTATAAAAAACAATCATCAATAGTTTTTCACCATTTACCCTAAAATATTATAGTTTAAATTTTATCCACATCATTTGTGTACATGACTAGGTGGTGGAAATGTATTCTACATTCATTGTACTAAATGTAACTTAACTTTTATTCTTACTATGCGAGATCACACAACTTTATCTTAAGAAGAATATTCCACCTGATGTTTCTTTTTAGTCATTAAAATAACTATCAAAATCATAATTACTTAAACCAAGAAATATCATCTCATTTATCCTCTTATACATCATCCCATAGTTTGATGTTCCTTCATAAGGATTATTTTTTACTATTGGAATTTTTGATTCTTTCGAATCACTCTAATATCTTGCACAGAATGTTAAAATATATATAATCTCTTATCTTGAATTATTTATATAATTTAAACTTCTGATAAAATTATGGAAATATTCATGATTTATACTTTTAAATATTTAACTTTACTCATATTTTCGCAATGAGTAATAGGTGTAGAAAGAAATTTTGAATCTTCTATTCTAAACTTTTATAGTAGCTCCCTTGCATACTATTCTTGAAACAGGAATATATATCTTACTTTATATAGATATTGTAATACGATAAATAAATTCAAGCCTCTAATCAATGACACCTCAAATTTATTCTTCATTTGTTCAGTAAATTCTTCACAAGCATTATCCTTGTTACCTAAAAAAATTATATCATCAACATAAACAATGATAAACAGGGTACCTATAATTATATATTTCTTATATAAGTTTATATTCACTTTTCCATTATAAAATTTCAACTTCTTCAGGCAACTATCAATCTTTTGATTCTATGCTTGGGGATCCTGTTTCAACCCATTCAAAGTCTTATCCAACTTATAAACCATGGTTGCATCATTATTAAGTACGAACCCACTATGTTTCTCTATGTAAACTTGTTTAATATGTCTATTCAACAACTAAAAATACTATATTAGTTTGAATCCTTTAAATGAGTGAGAATTTTTCTTCATAATCAACACCTTCCACCCAATTGTGACCTTTAGAACCCAATAAAACATTTTTTAATAATTTTTTTCCCTATTTATTGAGTATATTTCTGGTCCCCCATTGTTTCCTATAAAATAATTTCCATTTAGTCAAGGAACTAGATCCCATGTTTTATTATTATCAATTTGACCCAACTCTTCATTTATCCCATTCAACCATTCATTATTCCTAGGTACTTTTGAAACTAATTGTTGTCCTACCTGTGAGATAAGTTAAAATTTATTTCAAATACCCAATATTTATCAGGTCTAAACAAGTTTTTCTTGATTTATAATGATATTATTAGATTGAACTTAAATTTTAAAATTCTATATTTTTTGGTTTTCTTCCAGTCTTATTTTCCTCATCAATGGAATGATTAGAATCATCTTGAAAAATATTAAGCTAACCATCATCTTCCATTTTATTAACATTTCTAGAAGTCATCATTTTGCCTTTTGTTAGATCATTCTCATCATCTTTGACAACATTTTTTAGGGTATAATGGTTTTGACATGATTTTATATAAATTTAACCAACCAAATAAGTAATCATTTACACTAACACTTGTATTTTTTTATATTGGATGAATATCCCATGAAAACACATTCTTCCATTTTTTCATTAAAATTTTCTAAATTTGTAATTTTGATCTTCAGTAAGAAAATAATCGAAAAAATGTTAAAAATTTCACTATAGGAATTTTATTATACCTTATCTCACATAGAGTCATTTTATTTTTCAAAAAGGGAATTCCCATGTGTGGCCTTTTTGAACCCTCCACACATGGTAACCCCCTCCCCCACGAAGAGGTCACTGCCCTGAGGTAGAGCCCTAGTCGGGGAAGGAGCCGTTGCCAGCCGAGATGGCAGAGCATCCCAGTGGGTGACAGCCTGATCGATGAAGGTTTGTCAAAGCAATCCGTCAGCACATTGGACCGTGCCTCATTTTTCTCACCCAGTTGAGACTGGGTGACCCGACAAGATGGTTGGATCCCTAGGGAGAGGCTCGCCCCGAAAGTGGACTCCCAGGATTTGAACCCTGAACCTCCCAAAGAAAGGTGTTGTTGTACTACTCTCCTTCACCAACACACCACCACCGAAGTGGCATCTCACATGGAGTCATTTTTTATTCTGATTGAAGAAAATATCTATTCTTTTCATGAACAACTTTACATATAGATTCTATCTATAAGAATTTGGAAAGATTATATTCTAAAAGAATACATATTCATATTTACACTAAACTTATATTTTTTTCTTTACACTACCCCATTTTCTTGATGAGTATAGGGATAATTATATTGATGTTTAATTATATGTTTCTTTAGGAATGACTTAAAACAGTTACTTGTGTACTTAATTTTATTATATGTTCTCAACTTTAATATATATACATCCAAATTTCTTCAACACCCCTTCAAAATATTTTTAACAACATCAAGGAATCCTATTTATGTTTCTTGAAAATTACACCAGTCATTCCATTGAAATAATCAGTGAAATTAATAAATTACAAGTAAAAATTTATTGATTTATGTCTCAATAGTTCATATATATTAAATTCTATGAGCTCAAGAGGTCTAGTGGATTGAATATAAAATTTTTATGTCCTACCCTAACAATACCTCCTTTCAAGAAAGTTCTACAAAAAACATCATATTTCCTCTTTATTTGAGGTAGGCCTCAAATTATTGTTTTGAAATCTGTCTCATAATCATCTGGAAAATAATTTTTTTTATCCCCCATACTTAAATATAAATAATTACAATGATCTCCAATAAGGAAGAGACCATAATTGGTTATTTCTCTATTAGTAACAACTTTCTCCTCTTCCAAACATCGAATGATAAAAAAATATTTTCTAAATATTACTTTAATAACATTATAATACAATTATTTCACACTCAATAAGTTTCAATTAATCCCATTAATAAATAAAACATTATTTGACTTTATCTTCAGATCTTTAATCTTACCTAAACCAAATCCTCTTATTTTTAAGGAATAATCATTTCTAAAAGTGAACTCTTAGCCTTTATGATATTCAATATTTTAAAAAAAATTTACATCCCCAGTAATATTTGAGGAACAAATTTTTTTATGAATCCATGGTTTGTTACTTTTACTATAATTTTGAGTAGTCTCAACAATATAGGCTCTGTCTTTGTATTGTATATGATTTTCCATGTATTATTTTTAAATATTATTTGGAATTATTTTGAGACTAGTATTTTTAACGACGTACGATTCCGAGGGATGAAGTGACCAGAATAAATTTTTTAAATAAATTAAACTTTTAAATTGCGTGAGCGAGCAGTTTTCCTGAAAAAGTGGAATAACTTTTAAGAAGGTTTCTGGATCGAAAATATGAGGGCACTATTGCATCCAGAGCAGTGAGTTTACCTTATGCGAGATCTAACATCAACCAGCGTGGGTTGAATGCAAAAGTTAATTTTTGGATGTTCAAAGGAAATAAAACAAACTTACAATTTATTCTATTTTAAATATTTTAATGATGCAACGATGTGTTTTATGGTTTCAAATAACCAGGATCCCTGGGATAGGATCATAACCCTAGAAACCTCCCTTGGATTCTCTTGAGCTTTGGAGAGGATCCACCCTAAGAGAATTCTCAACAAACGATGACGAACAAAAATGCGTGGATCATTGCAGAACAAGATCAGATATCATTGAAGATGAAAGAAAATCTACCATTCACTTATGATCAAGATAAGGGTTGTTATTTCGATTGTGTTTTCCCTATTATTGGATTTAAATTATGAATGTGGATCAAACCAAGAATAGGTTGACCATCGGTTCTATTATTCTTGTGATAGGGTTTAATTTTATGGTTTGTTTTGTGGGATTGATTCATATTGAATTTGTTTTGATTGATCCTTATAATTGTAACATATCATTCCCATAACAAACAATAGCTAGGGTATGTTCCTTTTTTGTTATATGATTTTTCCTCCCCCTCTAACCCCGCATATTCTTCGTTCTCCACAGGGTTATGAATGATGGATCGTTACAAATCCATTTCACATCAAAATGATCATAAATTAGAGATCCGACATCATGACGACCTAGTTAAGGTGAGACGATGATGGCAGTAGAAGAATCAAAACATTTTGGGAGAAATATTTCTTCAAACCAATCTTTGTGTAGATGATTAAAATAAGATTTTGGAGTTGATTGAATGTCTGAAACGCACCGAATCAGATTTTCTGTGATGAAACAACCCTGGATATTCAATTTGAAGGAAATCAAATAGATGGATAGAGAATCAAAGGGCTATCTAAGGCGCACCAGTGAAGAATAGTAGTTATGAAATTTCTCGAAGAACATGGCGTGTATCCCGAAGAACATGGCATACTGGGTCTTCTTAGCAGTATCTAGGGTTCTAGGCTACAGAGAAGGATGACGCGACATGTGAAACCTGTCACACGACATGTGGATCCTTACGTGGGACTCGACATGTATCTTGAATAATACACAAACATGGAGTGGAGGACACAAAATGTACTCCACCACATGACAAGACTAGGCTAGTTATGCGGGTTACCCCACGTACCAGTACATAGGTTCAGAGAAAAGGGTTGAATTCATGTACAAGCACAGGGCTAGCATACACGAAGTGTCCCTAGAATAGTAGGACATGGTGTGTTACTCTTGTACACATCGTGTAAATATTTTTCTACATGACATGCTAGTTTTGACACGGGTTATTGTACATTGGAAATACATAGGGTTAGAGGACACAACCTGTGACACCCCTACACATCGTGTAATTTCTTGTACATGGATTGATCTCCTTGTCTACCATATCTTAGACTTGTTTCATTTGGGTTAGTTCCCCCTTTTCTTGTTCTTCTAAAGTTAAGGTATCATTTCTATACATAGGTGTATGATCCTTTCTGTAAGACTTTCTGGATTGAGACAGAGTCCCTGAGTGAGATCCTCTATCCATTATTGACCCTAGGTAGAGTCAGGTATTGGTGTGACCAATATTATAGAATATATATACTCTACATAGAAGGTGAATCCTAAAAATTCTTGGCATAATCCAGGTCCCTGGAAGTGATCCTCATCCATGTATCATGATCTTTTCCAACTCAGGAGTGTCTCCTCCCAGAATGAGTGTATTTGTTCTCTCTTCAGATCTATCTATGTATCTATCCCTATCATGACTCTTACCATTGAACAATAATTCTTGGTCATACATCATTAGAGATATCACTCTTGGGGAGTGATTCCTCCCTGGTGATTGCTTTGTGGAACCTTCTACCTAAATCCCTAGCATGGGTATGTGGGTCGTTGTGACTTACCTCTAGACTATGGGTATGGGTTCTAAGTATATCTATATGTTTCTCTTGATATATGTTCTATAGACATATACTATATAGAGTTTACCATACCTTTTCTTTTTGAATTTATTTTTGGTTTTTGGGGTTTCCTACTGAGTGTTTTTATACTCACCCCTGCATGGGATTTTCCCACACATGTCATGTTTTGTGCAGACAAATGACCTTTTAACGGAGTCCAGGGTGGAACGGGACCAGATCGAGCTTTGTGAGCTTCCTTACAGGACGAGGTTTTCATCTGGTGTCGAGCACCAGTCCCAATACCTTTCTTATTATAGGTTGGACTTTATAGTTTACAAAATCTTTATGTTTGTGTGCTTGTATTCATGCCCATTTAATTTTCCACACTTTACTTTTCATTGTACTCTATTGGTTGGGTTTATTTGTATGCATGCATTTTGATCCTTAGTGGTTTTTACATTTCAGCATTTTTGTGATTAGAGATGTGTGCGTGTGTATATATACTTAAGAAATGCCTCCCATGTTAGTGACATGCCTACTCGGTGGTAGTCACCAAACCCTGGCCTATTGGAGGTAGGATTGGGGAGTCACGGTGTGTGCCCCACCAGGATGGGTCATGATAGAGTGGTATTAGAGGAAGCCAGTTCTACCTTAGGATCGAGAGTCTATGAGATTAGTTTGGGGAAACAGTGTTGAGCGTCTCATGTTTAGATTTCATGCTAAGGACTCTAGTGTTGGTGAGGGAAGCTAACGTATCCATATTTCAAGACTCTGATAACCTGATTTTTAACTCAGTATAAAATAAAACTAGTTGCAGGGAAACAAAAGAAAGGTATGTGAATCATATAGGAATGGATTTCAGGCTCTATGTCCTTTTGTGTCAGCTATCCAGATATACTCTTTAACTATGGTACATCTTGTTTCCTTGCAGGATGCCTCTATGATGCATACCATCAAGGATTCAACTGTTGAATCAAGAGGATGACCCGCTCATTGATGAGGCTTCGATTCAGGGGATGGTTCCCCAAGCATTACCTCCAAGTGGTGAACCAGCTATGCCACCACTATTGGAACGAGACGTGGTACCTGAAGTACCTGTATAAGAGGAGATCAAGCTAAGCGTGATCCGTGAGTTTTAGAGATAGAGAATCCTCAGGTTTTTTGGTAATAATGACCCTCAGGAGGTTGAGGATTCACTTGAGGTGGTAACCAGAGTCTTCCATCTTGTGAGGACACCATCAGACTATATGGTGACCCTAGGAGTGATCCTTTTTCAGGCTTGGATATGGATATGGTTAAGTTTGAACACGAAGACTCAAAGCGAGATGACTCTTTCAAGGATGGAGTTTGAGTAACTTTTAGGGAGGATTTGTCTCTAGTTATGCTAAGAGAAGTGTGTACCCAGGAGCTTCTTCAGCTCGAACATGGTAGTTTGATGGTGGATGACTATTCTTGAGGTTTACCAACCTCCCCAGGAACTCAATAGATATGGCCCGGGATCGATAATTTGGATATCGGACCTTCAATAGAGGTTTGTGATGGGAAATCCAATCTAGTGTCATGCCTCTATGCATTTTGACTTATACGAGAGTTCTATAGCGATCTTTAGTGGTTAAGAGATTTTTGGCTTTGTAGAGATATACAGTGGTAGTTTGTAGCATGCAGATAGGTGCAGTGACCTCGGTAGTAGGGAGACAACATCAGGCATAGGGATCGGGATGTGGGATACGTCATAGGGGGACCTGGGATAGGGGATCTACAGTCTAGGGATCTCAGGATAGATCTATTCTGACTAGGGAGAGGCGATGGTACTCATGCGAAAAAAGAGGACTTCTCTCTAGGGACACTCTAACCCATCGGGATGTTGAAAGGGAGGCAGTGGATGGACCACCAATGTAGATTAAGAGAGTTGAATAGGTAGTCCTACCAAATGATAGACATGACAGTGGAGAAGAGAGAGCTACGAGAGGTGGTTGACATTTTTACATACTTCCACCACCACCCCCAGGAGGTCTTTACTAGGCTAAGGGAGCTGGGGGACAGGGGTGTGGGCAGCTACATGCAGTTGATGTGTACGACCTAGGAACTCCAGAGATGATCCGAGGTACCATTTTTGCCCTTTCCAACTTAGATTTTGTAATTATAGACATAGGGTCTTGTCATTCTTTCATCACCACATATCTTTTTCAAAACATTGATATTCTGGTAGAGCCGTTGACTCGACCCTTACACTTGTAGACACCTATGAGACGAGACTTGATGATCACACATCTTTTTCGATAGTATGATCTTACCCTTGGAGGTGATATTTTCGGTTGGAACCTCTTGGTGGCAGCGTTGAGGCCTTATGATGTTATTCTTAGTATGTATTGGTTATCTTCGACCATGCCTAGAATAACTAATTTAGGCGAAGGGTGTAGTGTGTTCGTGGTGATGGGAATTTTTTTTCTTTTGTTGGAAAAAAGTAGACCCCGAAAACATTGGAGGGGCTCATGAACAGGAGGGTGCAACTAATCACTCATGTGTTGGCTATCCCTACCCTTGAAGCAACAAATTTTATGAGATTTCAATTCCTAGAAGTAGTGGTGGAGTATGAGGAAGTATTTATAGAAGATGTTCTTGGACTACCTCCACACCAAGAGATCGTCTTCTGCATTGAATTACACCCCAGGAGGAAACTGATATCCTCACCAGCATATCAAATGGCTCCCACAGAGTTTTGTGAGTTGAGGGTGCAGTTAGAGGATTTACAGAGGAAGGGCTTTGTAATACCTAGTGTTTCACCATGGGTGGCCCCAGTTCTGTTTTCCAAGAAGACATATGAGATTTTAAGGTTTTGTGTGGATTGCCAATACCTAAACCTGGTAATAATGAAGAACAAGTATCCACTGTAGAGGATCAATGACATATTCGATCAAATGAGATGGTAACAATGGTTCTCAGAGTTTGACTTTCGGTCGGGTTATCATCAACTTCGAGTTTGAGATGAGGATGTTCTGAAGATGAATTTTAGATAATGCTATGGTCACTACGAGAACTTAGTATTGCCCTTCATCATGAAGAATGACACAACCATGTTCATGGGACTCATGAACCAGTTCTTCTAGTCGTACTTAGATTGGTTTATAGTAGTCTTCATCAACGACATCCTTGTGTACTCTATGTCAGAGGAGGAGCACAAAAGACACCAACAGATGGTTCTAGACGTACTCCAAGAGTACCATCTCTATGGGAAACTCTCAAAGTTCCAGTTCTGAATATAGGATTTCCACTTTCTGGGACATGTTATCTCAGTAGATGGAGTAGCGGTGGACCTAGATAATGTCATGGCAGTGTTATCATAGGAGCCACCTAGGATCATGACTGAAGTACAGATCTTCCTTGGGCTAGTCAGATTTTACCAAAAATTCATTATTGATTTCTATTGGATATCAGTATCAATTAAAGCTTTGATCCAAAAGGGGAAACCTTTCGTATGGATGGAGAATTTCTAGAATTCATTCCAGGAGTTAAGGCAGAGTTTGAATAGCACACCAATATTGAGATTTCTAGAAGAGAGTGTTGAGTACGTAGTTTTATACAATGTATTAGGGACTGGGCTTGGCTGTGTTATAATGAAGAGATAGGTGGTGATTTCTTATAGTTCACACTAGCTTTGTCCACATGGGAAGAACTGTGAGACCCATTATATTGAATTGGCAGTGGTAGTCTTTGCATTTAATATGCGACGACACTACCTGATGAGAAAGTGAGTTATTTTATACTATGACCATAAGTTCCTCATGTACATCTTCTCGTAGAAGGATATAAATCTGAGGCAGAGGTGATGGCTGAAGTTCCTCCAGGATTATGACATTGTGATTATCTATACTCTTGGGAAGGGGAAAGTTGTGGTTGATTCTCTCCGTCTAAGATCATGTTCAAAACTACTGATAGAGGCATCAGAGAAGTTGTCATTGCTACAAATATCCTTCATGGATGTTGATGATGTAGCTTGCCTTTATTCGATGGCTTTCAACCCTCTACAGTTATAGAGAGTTAAGAATGCACAACTAGGGGATGTCGGTTGATAAGCTTTACGTACTCAGTTATCCACAGGACAAGCTCTTAATGGATACCTGTAAGGTGGGGAGAATGTCATCAATTTTTGAGGATACACAATTATACTAGTGGCATTGAGGGAGGAGGTTTTGAGGGAGTTTCATACACCCACTTGGTGGTACATCCTGGAGTGGAAAAAATGTACCAAGACCTATGAGATTAATTCTGGTGGATAGTAATGAAGGAGGTAGTGGCTGAGTTTGTTTCTCGATATCGTACATGCATTTAGATGAGGGATGTGCACTAGGTTCTAGTAAGATTACCTCAACCTCTGGAGGTGTGGGAGGGGAAGTGGGATGGAATATAAATGGAATTCATGATTGTTTTTACATGAACATATAGAGGATATGATTTCATCTGGGTGATCGTTGAGCGAATCAAAAAGTCATTCCACTTCCTAGCTATTAGGAAGAAGAGTTCAGGGGAGAAATTAGGACGCCTCAATTTACAAAAAAAAATATTTTTTCTTTATAGAGTCCCATATATGATAGTTTCAATTCGTTATGCAGATGTCACATCTCAGTTGTGGAGGGGATTAAAGGGGGTGTTTGGGACTCAGTTATACTTTATCACAATGTTTCATCCCCAAAAAAATGGCCAGATAGAGAGGACCATCTAGGTCCTAGAGGATATGTCATAGACATGTATCCTAGTATTTGGTCACAGTTGGGATGACCACATACCACTGGAGGAGTTTTTGTAAAACAACATCTACCACTCCACCATTGGTATGAAACCGTCCAAGGCTTTATATGGGAAACCCTACCAGTCACCAGTTTGCTGGACAGACCAAGAATAGTTATCACTCATGAGTCCATAGTGGGAGTGAGATATCACCAAGAAGGTTCAGATCATCTAGGAGTGGATGAAGACTACATAGATCCAAAAAAATTCTTATGCATACAGATGATAGAGAACTCTGTAGTTCAAGTAGGGAGACCATGTATTCCTTCAGGTCTCATCTCAATGAGGGTTTTAAGGGTTTTTCAAGAGAAGAAATTTTTCCCTGAGGTTTATCGGCCCTTTCTAGATACTATGTAGAGTTGGAGAGGTGGCATACCTCCTAGCTCTACTACCGCAGTTGCACTGGGTACATGATGTCTTCCACATGTCGCAACTGAGGAGCTGCATGCACGATCTCTCGCACATCATCGTTTAGGGTGAAATGGACATCAAGGATGGAGAAACCATCAAAAAGTACCCACTGTTTATTAAGGATTGGTAGGAGAGGATCTTTTGTGGGTGAGATATTCCCTTGGTGTGTGTCTGGTGGCCGCACGAGAATCTTAATGAGAGCGCATGGGAGTGGGAGGCTTAGATTCATGTATAGTACCCACATCTATTTGAGTATCCCTTTTTTTGGATTTTTAGGGATGTAAAATGCTAAGTTGGGGAGAATGTAATGTCTCTGATTTTCCATGTATTATTTTTAAATATTATATGGAATTATTTAGAGACTAGGCTTTGTAATGGCATGCGATTCTGAGACCAAGAGTTCCCAGAATAAATTTATTAAATAAATTAAACTTTTACATAACAGGCACGATAAGTTTTCCTAAAAAAGTGGAATAACATTTAAATGGGGGTATGGATCATAAATATAAGGGAACCATTACATTCAGAGCATCGAATTTACCTTAGGAGAGGCCTAACATCGACTGATATAGGTCGGCTGCAAAAATTAATTTTTAGACGTTTAAGGGAAATAAAATAAATTAACAATTCATTTTATTTTAAACGTTTTAATGATGCATCGATGAATTTTATGGTTTCAAATAAACATGAACCCTAGTTTATGATCATAACCCTATAAACCTCCCTTGGATGCTCTTGAACTTTGGAGAGGATCCACCCTTATAGAACTCTCAACGAACAATGATAAAGAACAACATGTGGATCGTTGCGTAGCCAAATCGGATCCCACCGACGATGGAAAAAAATCCACCCTTAATCGATGATTAAGGTAGTTTATTCTATTTCGATTGTGTTTTACGTGTTCTTAGATTTAAATGATTAACATGGATCAACCCATGAATAGTTTGACCTGAGGTTCGATCGTTCTTGTGGGAGGGTTTAATTTATAGGGTTCTTTTGTAGGATTGATTCATATTGGATTTGTTTTGATTGATCCTTATATCAAGAGCAGATCAAGGCTGTAACAAAAAATAGACAAGGTTAGTTCCTTTTTTTGTTATTGATCTTTTTCCTCCCCCTCCATCCCGGTGAATTCTTCATTCTTTATGGGGTTATGAACGATGGATTATTGGGCATCCGTTTGGGAGAACAAAGATCCCAAATCAGAGATCTGACATCCTGACGACCCAACAGAGGTGTGATGATGATGGAAGTGGATGAATAGACACAGTTCATGAGAAATCAGTCTTCAAATTTTTCTTCATGCAGACAATTGAAATATGTTTTCAGAGATGATCTAAGATTAGAAACCTACCAAATCGGCTTTTTAGTGATGAAATGACCATGAATATTTGATTTCAATGAAAACGAATTTTGGGATCGAGAATCATAAAACCACCTGAGGCACCATGGTTAAGAACAATAGTTTTGGAATTTTTCAAATAACATGACTTGTTTCTTAAAGAACATGGAATGTGGGGTCAACTCAATGGTGACGATGGTTCTATGCTATAGAGAAGGATGAAATGATGTGTGACATCTGTCACATGGAATGTGAGCCCTTATGTGGGACTTGGCATGTATCTCAGGCGATACATGGACACAGAGCAGAGTACACAACATGTACTCCACCACATGGCCAGTCCGGGTTGGTTACACAGGTTACCACGTGTACCGGTACATGGCTTGACTGGCACATGTTGAATATGTGTACCAACACATGGCCAACGTACACTGAGTGCCCCCATATAGTATGAAATTTCATGTTACTCTTCTACACTCTGTATATATCTTTTTCTACATTACATGCTATTTTCAACATGGTCCGTTGTACACAAGAAGCACCCAAGGTCAAAGGACATTGCACGTGACACCTCTACGTGTCGTGTAATTTCTTGTACATGGATTGATATTTTTGTCCACCATATATTGGACAAGTTTCATTTGGTGTAGTTCCCCCTTGGACCATTCCCCCGAAGGTCAGGTATCATTTCCATCCACAGGAGTATAATCCCTTCTGGAATACTTTTTCGATAGATTTGGAGTCCCTCCAAGAGGCCTGAAGTGAGATCCTTTATCCATTATTGACCCTAGGTAGGGTCAAGTATCATCATGAACAATCCTATAGGATGCCGATCCACTACATAGTAGGTGAATCTAGATGAGTTGTGTTATACGCTAAGGCCCTAGAAGTGATCCTTATCCTTATATCGTGATATTTTCACACTCAAGAGTGAGTTCTCCTAGAATGAGTGTATTTATTCTCTCTTCAGATATATCTATACATATATCCCTCTATTGAATCACCTTGACAAACAATACTTATTAGACGGATGTCATCAGAGCTATCACACTTGTGGAGTGAGTTCACCCAGGAGACTTCATAGTGGAACCTTCTAAATGAATCCCTAGTGTGGGTATGCAGGTCGTTGTGACTTACCTCTAGACTATGGGTCTTGGTTCTGAGTAAATTTGGACATTTCTATTATTATATGTTCAATAGATATATACTATGTAGAGATAACTATAACTTTAATTTGTGAATTTATTTGTGGTTTTTGAGGTCTCTAACCGAGTATTGTTATACTCATGCCATCACAGGCTTTGCCCGCACGTGTCATGTCTTGTGCAGACAAGCAACCTTTTAATGGAGTACAAGGCAAGACAGAACCAGACCGAACTTTGTGAGATTCCTTATAGGATGAGGTGTTCTTTCAACATTGACCAGCAGTTTGAGTACCATTATTGTTATAGGTTGTAATTTTTAGTTTGCAGACTCTTTCTTTGGGTGGTCTTGTATTCTGGCCTAGTTACTTTTCCACACTTTACTTTATGTTATACTATGTTAGTTGGGTTTAGTTGTATGTAGGAATTTTGTTCCTTAGCAGTTTTTACATTTCATCATTTATGGGCTTGGAGATGTGTGTGTGTGTGAATGTACTTATGAAATGCCTCCCATGTTAGTGATATTCCAACTTTATGATAGTTTCTAGCCCATGGCCTATTGAAGGCGGGCTTGGGGAGTTAAAACATGGGCCCTACTAGGACAAGTCATGACAGTATTCAATTTTTCTTTTCTAAGATTCAATTTATTTTTTACTATAAGTAATTTCTCCCAGAAGTGATATCATAAAATCTTAGTATAGTGATTTGGTTAGTCACACCTTCCAAAAATTTCCTCTAAGTAGTCAAACAATTTTCCCTAATATTTTTTCACATCCATTGATTTATTTTAATTTCCTCATACAACTTTAGAGAGTTGCCTCTTTTTTCCCAATATTTCCCCCTAATTATTTACTACTCTAAATGAGAAACATGTTAGGAAAAAAGTGTACCCATTTTACCCATATATTTCACAATACCAATAGTATCTATTAAGTCCCGATCTTCTATAAAAGTGTGTTTTTTTCTTAGGATACATTTTTTTAGATTTAGTATATCCCACAATATCTATTTCAATTATCATGGGAAATCATTCTTCTAGGTGTTACTTTTAAATTCCACTAATGTGAGGTATTTCTCATGTCTTTTCTCAACCTAATCCCTACTATTATTGTTTCATAAACCTATATGGTTAGTATAATTAGATGAAGTTTTATGTTTAGTGGGTGAATATTTCACTTGAATCTTGGGATGTGTTATTATAGTAGCTTGAGATGTTTTAACATTTACCTTTAAATCATTTTTTAATTTCTATTTTATTCTATTCAAGTTATTTTTATCCTTAATATATCATGATTAAGTCTTACATAGCTATTATTCCTCACCAGTATGTTTTTCATCAAGATATTTCACTATTTTCCCTTCTTCATAAACTCATTGCTTAAGATTATTAATTTATTATATATAATAATATTCCCTTTGAGAAATTATTCTTTTCCACCATTATTCTTTTAACTTTACTCCTTTAATATTTTTTTTTTCTGATTTCTTGAGTATTTTATTTTTCTCGAGAGGTTAAACAATTTATAATATGAGAAGATATTCTTAATAAGTTTGTTCTCTTTCTTATTCACTATTTGAAGTATTTTATTTTCTTTAAATATGATCCATGAAGGTTTTTAACTTATATAGATTTTAATATTCTAAGGAACTATTTTTAGTAGGTTCAAACTCTTCCCTTCTACCCAAAATACTTATTTTTTCCTTTTTTATGACCATTTTTTTACTCTCAGTGGATGTATTAACTTAATTATAACCTTTATCCCATGTTTTCTTTGAGGTTTTTCCTGATAATAATAATAATAACCATATTCTATATATTTCTTCTTTCATAAATTAATTCCAAAATTTATGATGCCCCATCAAAAACCTTTATGTGGGATTATGCTTAGATCTACCTTTTTTTGGTAAATTTTATATATAAGGGACATAATTATATCATTCACTTCATTACCATCTTCTTTATATTCTAATTCTATGAGGCACATAACCTCAATATTATGATCTCATAGTTTTGGATTTGACATAGATTAAAAATATATATATTCCTTAGTATTGTTTTTATAATAAGGATATTTTCTAATTTCAAACACAATAATAAAGTTATGTAATTCATTAAGAGATAAATCAACTTTATCTTCTAAAGTATATATTTTGGGATAAAACCTATCAGGAACATTCCACATCAATTATTTAATAATAATTTAATCTTCTATGACATATATGAAACATATTATGTTGCTAAAAAATTCATTAACTCTAATGAATTAGTGAAAAATAATTTCATCTTATTTTATTTTATCATTTTCAACTTTAATTCCTTACATTTTATGTTTTACTTTATTCACTCTTTAATTCCCATAAAGATTCATTAAAGTTTTTACCAAGTGTACTTTTCTTCCTTGAGACCCATCAAATTCATAGAAAAATTTTATGACTTGGAAATAAGAATAAAATTCCAATCCTCTCTATAAAACTCAATATTCCTTTTGAAAAACAAATGTCATCGGATCCTCTTTATCCATTGTTGGAAACCCAACTTTAGCTGCATAAATCACCTCCTGGTGAAGAGAAGAAGATATAATATCATTTTGTTTTTCCATCCCTATTATTATTTTTCAATAGAATGTATAAATACATTTAATATTAATTGTTTTGATATTATATATGATATAAAATATAAGGATCTTATAGAGGGAACTGACTTGGATCTAATACCACACAAATTTACCAGGAATCTATACGCCACTGAGTAGGTGGGTAGGTAAATCAGTGATGATATTTTACAATTTAATTTATATTGAAATTAAACCATATAACTTGCTAAATTTTTTATCCTTTTAACTTTATAATGCAACCTCACTCATAAGAAAAGATATGAAAATAAAGATAAGTACACAATATATTTTTAGGTTCACCCCAATTTAGGTAACTGTGTCCTTACCCTATCGAATCCCATTGATCTGTGAATATCCACTATATATGAAAGTGAATAAAAGTTATCCAACTCTTATAAATATCCTTCTATCACCTAATAGTAAATTTTAATGGCTCCCACCAATTACAAAGTTTTCATATATTTCTTAGCGAAGACAATATTTAAATAAGAAATATCCTCAAAAAGAGATCTATATGTAAATTTATTTTCCTCTAACACTTCGCCTATTACACCTATACCATTTTTACCTTAGTCCCCATATGGAGTGACTCTATCCAATATTCCTTAGTTCAATCTGCCTAATTTTTATTTACTCTATCTAATACACCTCTATTTGGAATATCATTCTAAACAAAATGATTCCTTGGAAGGATAATCACGTTGTTACAACTTGAGAAATTACACTCTATTATGGTAGTAAGAAACAAATATCAATGATACCACACCCCTTTATATTGTAATTCTTCCTCTGAAAATTAAGGAGGAGGCATGGGCTCCAAATTCAAATTCCCTAAACAAAACAACATTAATTTGACAACCTCTAAAGACTATGATACCATATATTAAACTATCTTTATATAAAATTCACTAAATATATACATCAATTTTATTCATTATATTTTACTTAAATCTCAGTTAGATCTATGAATGTTGAAACAACATCACACCATTTTCACTATAATTAACTTTACAAAGTTTGTACAATGACTATCAAGGCATTGTCTAATTATATTAAAAAACATTCCTCAATTTGGAAATATTATAACACTTCTCTATCCAATCATCTTCATATGATCCACTAGGTTAGGTAAAATCTAGATTCCTCTATTTGATGATTTTCATATGTTTATTCTATCAGATAGACCCATAGAAGTTCATTTGTCTTGATCTTTCTGATGAGATGAAATGTCCCCATTTGGTTATACTCTACCTAATCAAAAACCTGAGAGAGATTGATTCACTAAACATAGTTTATAAAAAAATAATATAATCATGTATCTAATGACATAAAGGTTCTCTTTATGATGCTCATACATTTGATGTTCCTACAGAATCCTGTCCGACCAAACTTCTAAAAATATTGATATAATAGAAATAGATTACCTTGTTCGGTACAAACAAAATATTCTTTCTGTTTAGTTTTCTTTGTTTAATTAGATTAACTTTCATAGTAAACCTACATACTTCTATATCTAATTTAATTTTTATGGTAGCATTCTTACTTCTCCAGTCGATATATCTTTGTTCATGTATATATGGTAATCTTTAGATATTTTTTCTTCTTCTAATGTTATAGAATTTATGTGAGAATTACATATGTTTTATGGAATCAGTTTGATAATATTCATACATCATGGTATAATAATTAATTGTAATTACACCAATTAGTGTCTTCAGGTTTGTATATTTTTAACTATAGCTTTTTAACTGTAAACTTGTTACAATTTTCAACTTTAAAAATCAATAACTTAAACTTTTTTCATACTGTCTCTATCAAGAAACATTACATTGAACCATAAGAGCATTTTATAAATAATGATGTTATAAACATTGAGGAACAACATAGTATTTTTAGTCTTCTTTTTTATTATAAATTCACACATTATTTGATAAGAAACAACTCATTTTCCAAAAACTCAAAAACATCCATAGACAATATTTTAATAGCAAATACAATAATCATTTCAAAAAACACCCAAAGGTTATTTATAACTAAATTGTGGAGATTTTTATTTTTAATTATAAAAGTATATTTATTACACCTTATTTCATATATAATATTTTTTATAATTCAATTTATATGTCAAATTAATTTATTTATTTTATTCTTCCAGTGATATCATATGGAAGTTCATAGAGAACCCATGGAGTTTTAAGTATAATAATAGATGTAATATGTCTTTAAATATTTTACTATGTTTATATTATACTAAAAAAATGGTTTAAAATATTTTTATATGTACTTTAAAAGTTATGATTTATTCAGAATACTTGATTATGCATTATTACTTGGTGCTTCACTACATGTTCTCACGTTATTTCTGGATTTATAATATTATTTTTATCACTATAAAATTTATATTATAATTATTTTTTAAGAATAACATGATATAGAAGCCAATAATCCATCATATTCCCTTGTTAAAGTTTACTAGGCATGTAAATGAGTTACCTCAATAATATTTGTTTCTAAAACCAAACACATCCTTACAATGTTGAGTAAAATATGATTCAATAATGTGTTAACAAGGATTCTTTCATTCAAATTAATTATGTATTCTATTTTATAATGTAATGTTATTTAATAGATTTTTATGTTTGACTAGATTTATAATGTTTTTATTAGTTTAATATATTTACCAATAAGATATATTTGTATACAATGTTCTATTTGGTGTTGTTAGAATAATATATATTTATTTTTACTTTTGATATAATGAAGAGGTTATTTGATGAATTATAAATTTTTATAATTGTAATTATTAAATTGGAGGTGCAATATCTATTTTTGAAATTATTTTTTTAATAAATTTTTAGTTTAAAAATCCAATCACTATTTTATTTCACTTTAGATCCTTTTTTAATAAAATTATAATATATTTTCATATTTGATGTTCACTATAATTATTGAGTTAACTGTTTCTCTTTATTGTGATGTATTTGATGTATGTTGGTTGAGTTGATAAATGTTGTTATTTCATTCTTTGAGATATTTTTTGCAATGAAAGGGATTTTTGGGTTAAACAAAACATCCTAGTTCCATAGTCATAGTTTTATAAACTATGCCTATATATTACATATGGCTATAGTTTCTCTAAAACCTTAAATCAATGTTATATAAAGTCATGGTTTTATCAGTAATGAATATATATAATATAAATCCATATGTAGTCATAGATCACAAAACCATGACTATATGTTATAAACAGTCATTTAGAACTATGACTATATGTATTATATAGTCACTATGTTATGAAAAATGGTTATATATAATGTATAATGAACTATAATAATGATTAAAAAATAGTAACCATATGCCTATAATCATAGTAAATACATGAATATACAGATGAACCATCAAAATATTATATATTTATGAATTAGGATCATATAAGTAATATTTTCAACCATGGATATATACTTATTTGTAGTAGTATTTGAAAAAGAATTTTAAATTTAGTTGATCCAAAAAATTTCTCCTGGAATATTCTTAATGGAATTTTTCTAAGTGCTTTGGAATATTATCTTGGTTTGAAAAAATCAATAATATTTGACTTTAATTATAAAAAATTTAATATAAAAAATAACTCAAAATAAAAAAAAATAACACTATAGTTGATTAAGGGAAATTAAAGAGTCTCCGTGAGTTGTGTGTGTGTGTGGGGGGGGGGGGGGGGGTAGGGTGTGACACTATAATCTAATTTCAACCACTTATCAATAATTTTACCTCAATTACTATTTATAATTAGATATTTGTGTTAAGAGACACTCATAAACTCATTTATTTATCATTTTACTTACATGTCATGAATTCATAATTCACCCACACCATAGATTTGTAAACACTACACACAATACTTTCTTGAATTATTTTATTTGACAAACATCCATGGTAGGACTGAGAGTTCAATAATATTTTACATATTACTCTCAATTGATATATATTACACTGTTTTTGGGATAAATACCATGGCTCACTTCCTATGACATATGTGAATCACATCCACTTACAAATTATACATATTTTACTTTAACAAACATACGTATATTCAAGTAAGTCTATAATAGATGCCACCATTAATATGGTTCACCACTATATCTCAACATAATTCCTCTATATGGTAGGTCATTAATTTCTTTGTTTGATAATAGATGAATAACCTCTACAACATCAATTAATCACATATAGTTTCACACATATATGTAATGTATTTCTTCTACCTTTTCCTTTAACTCCCTATGGTTACTCCATTGGCATAACAATATATTCATCGTCTTATTAATGTATTAATAACCAATTTCTCTTCACCCATATTCATAATTTTATCTTCTTTCTTCATAATCTCAGAAATATCCTTATGTCATATGATATTCACAGATAGCCTCCATATTCTATATACTAATTCCAAATATGAAATTATTATACTCACTGAAAAATCAACCAACCATTATCTTTATCCCATGCACTATCATAATCATAATCATCATATATGATAACTCTTCTCTTTCCTAGACACTTCTTTCATCCTCTAACTTCTTTCTCAACCTTGACCATTATAGTTCAAATGCTTTATTCTCTAGTTAGAAATACCCACTTTTTTAGTGAGTCATACCTTGATCACAATGTCTTCCCAATTTTTACCCTTGGTTTTTATATTACTTGAATGCATCCCATGTGTTAATTGATATATCTTGTATTCCTCATAAAATATACCACTTCAAGTGAACTTCATCCTTTAATAACAACATTTAATGACAATTTAATTTCCATGAACACATGATATTAATATTCTCTACATCTGAGATCATTTTATTCCAAAAATTTTCATGTTTTCAATAATTTAAAAACAAGATCAATAGTATTTATTAATTATTGGTTATGAAACCCATAATCATTATTTTTTAGATAGTAGAAATCATTCATTCTTTTTTATAAAATGTATAATATACACTTTACTTAACTTTCCATTTTTTCCTTCTATCAATACCTTTACATTACATGTAAGTCTCATTTAATTATTGGATTTATAAAAGATTTAAATTATTAAATTTTATAATACTCTAACCAATTAGTATCTCAAATATAAATTGAACATTTTTTAACTAAATTTAACTCAATGAGATTACAATATAATGATTTAGGGGGATGTTTAATAACACTTGTGATTATTTGAGGAGTCTTTGATGTAATGAGATTTTACTAATTTAATAATGATTCTTGACACAAAAATATGGAGTTATCTTTCCAACATTACTCTATCTAGTTATATACTATTTCAATAACTCACACATCATGATTATACTATGAATAATTTCTTAAGTTATTAATTCATGAGATACAAAATTAATTTCACATTGTATTTTTTTTTCAAAATGATCCCTGATTTTTTTGAGTTGGAATGCATATTCAAAGGATTCAAATGAATGAGGAATTCATATAGAATGGAATGTAATAAACTAATGGATTTGAATAAATATTCAATATTTTCATAAGTATTTTTGGATAAGTGTTTTTATTATTTTATAACTGAATAATTTTGAAGTAAATAGAAATTATGGTATAAATTATACAATATTATTACACCATAATGCAAGATGTAATTTTTACAGATCAGATTTAAATACTTTGATAAATTATTGAGAATAAATAAGATTGAGATTTTTTTAAAGATGGTAATTACTAGGAATAATTTATTAAATTATCTTTTAAATAAAATCATAGTTGAATAAACTATATTATAATCATTAAAATTTGATTTAAAGTAGAAATTTGTGAAACTATAGAAGTTTCAAAACATAACAATCACATCATTATTATTACGGGAACATCATAGTTTTTGTAATAGTGCTATAAAAATTTGATTTGATTTAGAGAGAAAAATAGATAAACTACTTGAATTAAAGTGTAAAAAAACATTATATAGTTTCTAAAACTACAACATAATATATTGTGAGGGTAAATTATATTCAAAATAATTAATAAATCATGATTTAATTTCATAACATGATTTTAGTGGAAAAAATGTTAGTCCAGGTTAAAATTCATTATACCATAATATTTTTTAGATATATATTAATTTTAAATATTTGGTAATTTATTTTGAAGAAATTAAATAAAAGATATGATCCATGATTTTCATATAAAATTTATCATAAGTATTACACCATGATATAATTAACCACGCTATGATTTTTTAATTTATATAAATAAATGAAGATTCTTTTGGAGAAATCGATAGATAACAACAAAAAAAATTCAAAATTATTTAATCAGTTAACATTCATAGTTTTTGAATATAATAATGAGAATAATTATTTGATGCATCAAACACACTTAAATATCAATTAACAAGATAAAAATTAACTAATTTTGATCATTATTGATCATTATTTACATTGTATTTTTTTAAATGTGATAATATACATGAGGTACACCGAGATTATAGTGATATGTTTTGTAAAGTGTTTATGAATATATTATTTATCCATTTTTTTTCTTAAATATTAAAATAATTATCTTGAGACACTGGATATCACCCAATGATCAAAAAATATTAGCCAATAATAAATTTTTAGTGAACCACATAAAAACATTGGTGATCAGGTGGAATTATCAGATAATTTTTAGCACTCATTATTTGGTAGATCAATTAGAATATTCTATAGAGTAATTACTAAAGAGAGAAATTCTTTTTAAGGTATTTGTTTTGTGATAATTGACTAACCCATCTTAGTGCTCCTCATTCTCAATTAAATAAATCAATTTTTAATAGAGCCTCAATTTTCTCTTAGGGATATTGAGTTTGTTTATTATTAATCACATAACATTTATTACAGTTTCCTCATAAATATAATTTTTTTCAATAATTATATTTATATGTTTGATAAAAAATAATTTCATTTACAGTAGGAGGGGATGTTTCATATTTTATTTTTATGGGGTAAAATATTATTGATATTTCAATAGATAGATTTAATCCACCAAGGGTTGGAAAAAAATTATAATTTGATGGATAATAATATCAAATTTAATGGAATATCTTGTAATGTTTTGATTTAATCACTCTATGATAAGTAACTAACAATGGTGAAGGGTTCCAAAAAAACTAATGATATATCAAATAAGTTACATGATGTTCATGAAGGAAATAAAAATGTCATAAAGTCTAAAATTTAATATTTTATTATTTCATTTATAGATATAAGGGCACTTGAGGAAGAGTTGGTTGATGAATTTTTGTTACAGAGGTGAAAAAAATTGTTAGCTCTATTTTTAACTATGGAGAAACACATGAATATTCCATTATCTTAAATAAATTGAGGAGAATAATAACATATAAATGTGATATGAAGATTAAAAAACCTAAGGATTAATATTTTTATGAGATTATAATCGAAAACAAAAAATATTTATTGATTTATTCTAAGATGATAAGAGGTCCTGAATTGAAGAATAAATGGATAATAGAAAAGGATATTTCTTATAAATCCTTAAAAAAATAAAGATGAATGAACTAAATAATTATCATGATGAATAATATGAATTTTATTTGTATGATATTAATTGAAAAAATTTCTATCATTTATCACTAAATGATTTCATAAAGGAAAAGTTATGTACAAGGGTAATCTTCCTTTTAAATGCTTTAATTATGAGAAGGTTAGACATTTATTTAAGAAAATTATTTAAAAAGAATCATGAATAGGACAAAGATGATCATCCCAAAAGATTATAAAATAATAAAAATAAGATTTATAGTTTATATAGTAGACACAATTTATATAAATTAAAAGGGATGGTCACATCATCAAAAAGAAAAAAAATTATTATCAAAAAAGAAGTTTTTTCATTATGATAATTAAAGTATATGGGAAGTGAAAGATTTAAAGTGTAAAGGTGTTAATTATTTTATAAATTAATCCAAATGGTATAATGAATATTTTATGATGAAAAATATAGTTTGGTGGATGATAAGGATAAAAAATAAAAAATAATTTGTTTATGGAAATTATGATCATGGATTTCATTAAAAAGAGTGTAAAATTTGAAAAGAATTCATTGTTGAAGGAAACCATTAAAACATGGTTATTGTATCCAAAATAACATGAGGAGAACATTCCATTTTGATGATCTGAAAAATATCCCAAAGATCAATAGGGAAATAATAAACTCTTGAAGAGTTTTTCATAAAGGTAATATAATGAAAAAATCAAAAACCGATAGAGATAAAAAACAGGCCACTGCAATACATATATTCAAATATATATTTTCAGATGAGTTTGAAATATACCAATGTAGATAATTATTTCATAATTTTTTTGATTATTTTCATTTTATTCTTAATTTTAATTAAATCATAGGCTCATTAGAGCATTAAAATTTACCAGGGAGATATTGATAAAAAACAAGGTATGTTATCTATAACAAACTATGATTGTATTATTTATTTCCCTTAAGAATAAATTCAAAGTGTTCAATAAATTGTGATGAATGCAACACAAAAATAAAGAGAAGAATTATTTATTATAATAAAAAACTGAACTATATTTAAATATAATTAAATGAAACGTAATTATTTAAATAAATTAAGTAATTATAAGAAGTAAAACATTAATTTTATGGTTCAAATAAAAAAATTCCTTAAAAAATTATTATTATTGTATATTATATATGTTTTGTTTAAAAGATAAATTTATAAAATTTTATAACTTTAATTTGAAAAAATGAAATTCATTTTTGAATTCATCATGTTAAAATTATCTTAAGGTAAATGTTTAGATTTTTTTTGAAATCGTTGATATTTGGGTGAATAATTGAAAAATGTAGTTTTTATAAATATATTATGTTTTATGACATAATAATGATATAATAATAAAATAAAAGTTTATGAATGTTTTTATCTAGAAAATTTATATTTAAATATTAGAATATGTTTTAAAAAAAATATTATGTGAAATTTGGTAACCTTTTTTTCTGAAATTTTTAATCTTATGTGATTTTTTATTCTAATAAAAGAAGAAATTTTTATCGCTTTTTAATAAAGTATTACAAGGTTTCATTTGGTTTTGAATTATCTTTAAAGAAAATTAACTCAAATTTTCCTAATAATAAACTAATAAATGTCATAGGGATCTATCATACACATTATTTTCATTTAATTTCAATATATGCTTATTTTTTTTCCTGAAAACTATTTTTTGTTGCGTTACATGTACTTATATTAAAATACATTTTTACCAACTATAGAAATTTAATATTATAAAATTAATTCAATATTTGGAATCTGAATATTTTAGTCATCTAATAATTCCCAATTAATTTTTTCTCATCAATAACAATTATCAGGGTAAATATTAGGTCATCACAATAAAGGTTAAACTGAGTTAAAAGGGGTTAAAAAGGGATAATTATTCAAATATATATAAAAACTTATATTTATTTAAATGGTTGACTTTATTTATTACTCTATCATGTTAAAATATAATTTTTTAAAATTTAGAGCTACTTAGCTTGAGAATAAAATTTATTATATTTAAAAGTTTTATATATTTACAAGAGCGTCACTCCTCTAACTTATAGAAGGATCCATTCACCCATAACTTATCCACACACCTTTAGCATAGTATATTGAACAATATATACCAAAATAACTTCCCAAAAACCCTTATCTCTAACCTATAGGTTTTTTTCTCACAACAATTCCAACCAAATAAGTCTTAAGGAGAAATCTAGAGGATACCCAAAGAAGTGGCAATCATCTTAACCGAGTTCTTTCAAGTTTATTTCTTCTTACACCAACTAAAAATATTTTTTTACCCATTATAATATAACTAAATATATATTATTGGTAAAATGAAATTATATTATTTTGATAAAAAACACTATTTATCTTACTTCAATCCATTGGAAAATAAAAACGTCACTCATGTGTACGTTAGAACTATAACAACCATGAATGATGAATTTCATTTTTCATCATCAACTCTCATGAATGGTTATAAAAATAATTTAATTAATAAATAATATATTTATAACAAGATTAATCTTATTTAAAATTTATATTATCTTTATACAATTACTTGTTCCTACTTATTTAATTGTTATAACATGTTCTTGTTTTGGTCAGATTTAACCCCAAAATGAACGATGTTATAATTTTTAAATCCTAAATGATTAAGGAATGTTATGTAATAATAATATTATGTAAAATTAATTAATTTTAGATGTTTTATGAAGATTTAGTGGTTATATCTTAATTTTTATTCACTAATAAAATCAATCTTTTTATGGAATCAAAATTCTTAATTTGTTTTTTTACTTTCCATGTAAATATTCTAGACAAGTTAGATGAAATGACCATAGGGACCAATAAATATATGTAAAAAAATTATAAAACCTTTTGAAAATTCTATATATAATTAATATATGTACAAGTTAAATGTATTGGAACCACTAAATAAGAACATGCAAGAAAAACTCTATAGTTTACAAAAAATATTGATTTTAAAAACGAATTATTATAAAATGGATTATAAGAAATTATAAGAGAATAATATATTGTAATAAAAATAAAAATATGGTTTTAAAATATATTTATAATAAATATAAATTTATTTTATAGTATACTATAGCATTTTTATCCAATAAAAACTCTAAGGTAAGGGGTTTTATGTCTCGATTTAACTTTATTGAGATATGTTCTATATTAACCACCTTAATTGTTTTATGTGTTATATATAATAAAAATGAATGTATTTTATAAAACATTTCATGGAAATTATTAGTATCTAAAAATCCATCTAATCTTATCTCTTTCATGATTTTTTATTCAAAGGTTTCTAAATCTGTAAGGTGTTTTATTTAAAACAATTTCTTTAGTAGTTTTGATTTTGTTCACCCAAATATTTCTCTTCCATATCCATATATATTATAATGTTTCAATAATTTAATTTTATGATTATTTAAATTCATTTTCAACTAAATTTTATTTTCTTTAGAAGGTTTATAAAATTTTAATCTTTTCAACGTTTTCTGTATGAGTCACTCTTGACATTCTTTATAAATGTGTGAAAATAATGTTTTTTAATGTCTATCGTATGATTGATATTTCCCATAATCATAACCATTCCTATTATTAAGCTTCATTTCCATGTTTTCATGGTTTTTCATATAAAATATTTTTCCTATTTTTTTATCGATTTCCTTTGTTTTAAAATATTACCAAAAGGAAAGGATATTTCTACATGTTTTTCAAAGAGTAAATTAAATTATTTTATAAAGGAAATTTTCATCAATTTCAACATTGTTTAATGATTTTTATGCTTCATTGGGTATATTATATATTGATACAACTCACCTCATTTCTATGGATAGATTATGGTGATGTTTTAAATATTTTTCATAAAAAATGTTTCTTCCCAGGGGTTAATTAAGCTATAAAGAAATGATGAATTCTCTTATGTTATTATTGAATAAATATATATGGTTTATTATTATATGATATGTGGGTCCTTCATACCCCTATAATATATTGGGTAAATATTTATATATCATGAGATAATATGTATGGGACTATGGAGTGAACACAGTCCACCAAGGGACTCTATGCTTTAAGGTTTAAAGGGAATAGGCAGTGAACCAAATCTACTAAGGGACTCTGTCCACTATGTGATGATAATACTAGAAGTGATATTTAAAAAATAAAATTATTTTCTATTCTTATTTATTTGGAACACTTTTATTCAATATTCTTATGCCTATTTTTTTCTCTCATGGACCAGGATTATGGGATGTTTCAATACTCTTATGGCTGATGTATTACCATCCTTATGAAAAGACTCTTGATTTACAATGTATGACTTATTAGATATGATTTTTGTATATTTTGATAACGTAACTTGATAATGTTTTATAACATTATGCTCATCTTATGATCACATATTATCTTTAATTGTTGAATCCTATTTGTAAACTTATAGAGTATATGAGATCACCCCTTCTTGTGTTTCTATTTCTCTAGGTTATAAAGAAGGATGTTAAGTATGAAATGTCTAGAAGGGTACCAATGTTAAATATTATTTGTGGGAAATGTTGAATATTGGTTGTGAAGTAATGTAAGTATCTTATTTTTAATAACACAAAACCTTTAGATTTTTTAGTGTGAGTTATTTTGAGATATATTAAATATTCATCTAAAATGATGTAATACTCATGTTTGTTTTTCTCAGGCTGTCTTAGTTTTTATTGGAGTATAGTTTAGTTAAATGGGGAGTTAGGTTATTATTTATGAGAGCATAGAACATAAAAAACACTTGATAAAACAATTGATATAGGATGAAACTAAAATGGTATGGATTGAAACAAGGTGTCATAATTTAGGACATATTAGGAATGATTTTACTTACATATTATTGTTCACTAAGATTATTAATACCTGATATTTAGATTAACCATTTTTAATCAATGGATTAAACCATGATGAATAATGTTAACAAATAATGTGATGTCTAATTTCATTATTATCCTCATGTGAAACCAAATGGAATGGGAGTTGGAATAAAAAATATTATAGATATTCTCACCCAATTGTATCAATCTATAAATACTAACATGAATTTGAAATTTCTTAGCCATGATCAACGTATCACTAAGAGGGGGATGGGTGAGTCAATTCTATTTTTTTCATTTCTTTTCAAATATCCTTCTACCCCTATTAAATATTTATCAATTTTCTTAAAAAACAACCATACATCCACAAGAACAAAAGTATATATAAGTTTCAATACTAAACAAGAGTATATACACAATTTTAATGATTTAGAAACAATCCAATACCACACAATCGACTAGAAAATAATTCTTTTGTATGTATAAAATAAGTAGCATATACCATTACTGTATTTTATCACTATGATCAATAAAAAATGAATGTTCTTCTTATACCATGAATAATGTAATACATGTTTGTGTAAGAAGTAATGAAAATTTCACTAGTTAGTTCAAAAAAGGTTACTGTGATGCCTTATTAACTTTTACTTGAACATCTTACCAACATAATTATTCACTTTCCTACCCAACCATATATTGAAAAAACTGTTATGGAATTTGTTATAAAAAATGCAGCCTGATGGGTTAGTCTAATTCCCCAATTCAATTACTCAATCTGATTCCTTAGTATAGAAACAAATATGAAAGAATACTCTGGAAAAATTCTAAACCACATGAAACATTCCTTAGAAACCTACATCTGATGTCTTAGTTTTACCTAGTAATCTCTGATAGTTATCCTTATTTAGGCTTCTTATGTCCATAGATGTTTGTCAAGAAAACTCTATCTAGAATAATTCTTCTCTCTTTTTAATAACTTTCAATGTCTTCATACATGTATAGTACTAGTTTCAGAAATTAAAATGTAATTTCTTTTATTTATAGATGTGTTAGAAGGGAAATGAGTGGGAACTTACATTCATTTTCCCACTCAACCAAATTTCCTTAACTTTGAATTTAATTTTCATTTTGATGCCATATTTTACTTCCTCAACACTAATCAAATCTTCCCAATTCTTCTTGAATCTTTTCAAATATTATCATATCTTCAGATCTATTAAAAATTTCTAACTATTCTATAGTTTGATACCAAGTTTTGTTTTGATGTTTCTTCATTACAATTCAATCTTATTAGAACTAAAGACAAATATTTATGATGACCACTTGCAAAAAAATACATCCCTATATCGATGCTCTGTACCAAATAAAAAATATAAAAATTTGAAAACATAATTACATAAAAATTGTTGCGACTTATTTAGACTTTTTTTATTTTCTCTTGGAATTATAATATTTTCAACTTCTAAGTATACCAACACCCCCTTCAAAAAAACATTGGAAAAATTATTCAAACAAATAATTTTATCTTGTTTTCTTTAGATAAATGATTCTTCGTCTAATGACTATATTAGTATCATATAATTTTTAATGGATCGATCTATATCTCATTCTAATGTATCAGTATAAATTCCATTATAATTAGTCTTTATCCACTTGAGAAACAAACAACACTTTTGGTCATTTTCTCTTGACCTAATAGAAAAACGATTCAACCTGATGAATATTATTGTCTAAATTGTTTATCATTGTTCAGTTGATCAGTCCCAACAACTCCCAACCTATCTTATTCATTAGACCAAATAATTTTATCTTTCTTAATGAATATACCCCCGATGAATTAGTGGCATTCGGTGTCCAATGGATCTGTGTCAGCAACAACTTTCTTCCACGATTTCTTGTTCTATAAATTTTTACTTATAAAATGAATTCTTCATGACTTTTAAAATATAATGGATAACATAGAATTATATGACCAGTATTGTAATGTTTTATGACTTTCCATCCTTACAACACCTTTTGTCTTTCCAACCAAACACATATTCTAACCCTTTCCAACATAAGGATTATATCAGATGTTTCTCAGAAAAATTATGATATTTGAGAATTAAAAAACTGAAAAAATCCTCAGATTTAATATTGAGTCATCTAGACTCTGATACAACTTCTGAGAGTGATTAAAACTTTTATTTTGGTCTAAAGGTGAGTCAAAAAAAATTTCTTCCACAAACATTATTTAGAATAGAAAACTGAAACTGATGAACTTTATTATGAAATATTCATATGATTTTCTTATTACTTTTAATCCTTTAATTATTTTTTTCTGATCATAAAAACATAAAATGTAATTTTAGTTACTTTTCTTGATAACAAAATACAAAACAATCAGTACATACTTATTTCATCTTCTAAAAATAACTTCCATCCAACTTGGTAGTAATAATCTCCCACTTTGGATTTTTTTGTAAACCAAGGATCATAAATCACTAAACATTGTAACCTCAAGTAATGGATTAATTTTTAAAAATACTAAGCCTATGTGAGTTAACTCAGTGTATGAAAAAAATAATCATTAACAACAAATACTGGTTATCCCAAAGTAGAAACTTTCAAGACTTCTTCACATTGAAAATATTTTCGTCTAACTTTCTTCTACACAACAACTTTTTTATTTATTTATATAAGAACAAGTTTCCTAGAACCATCTCAAAAAACTCTTAAAGTAATTTAAACACTTACATGTGATTTTAAATCTTAACCATAACTCCTCCTACATACATTCTTCCTTAAAAGGTTTGACACATATCAATGAAAAGATTTATGAAACATTCTCCCACTTTAAAAACTCTCTCCAAATAATATATAAGATAGAGGAAAAAAACATACCTCATCCTTGGATAGAAAAAGGTTGGACACCCATGTTTAACCTTAGTTTGAAAAATTATTCCTTCAATAAAGGTTATGTGAATATGTCACCAGCTTGTTCTGATGTAGGTACATAATCCATATTCAATTAATTACTCTCTACATGATCTTTGATGAAATGATATTTTAAGTCAATGTTTCTTAAATGATAATGATATATTGGGTTTCTTGTAAGGTTGATGTCACTCTGATTATCACAACCCAAGATAAAGAGTAACTTTACTTCAATAATAAAGTCTTCTAACTGAGTCTCCATCCACATGAGTTGCATGGATTCTTGTTTGGAAATTATATACTCAGCTTCAACATTACTAAGAGTTACTAAATTTTGTTTCTTAGTATGCCAACTTACACCACTTTTCTCAAGAAAGAGAACTCCACCATATGTGTATCTTCTATCATCAATAATTCCAGCCCAATCAATATCTGTTTACCCAAACAAATTAATAATTTCTGATATATCGCAACTGATTTTGAAATCTATTATGCCTTTTATATATTAGATAATTTTTTTTTCATCCAATATTTGTTATTATTTAAGAGAAATTTTTAATATTTCACATAAGGTAACAATATAAACAATATCTAGTTTTCAGGTATTCAAATACAAAAAACACACAATCAAGTTCTAAAACTCTTTAGAGTCAACTTCTTTACCTTATCCATATTTAGTAATCTTGGTTCCCAATAAAATTGGTGTGGAAATAGGTTTTTAATTTTCTATTCCAACATTCATAAGAAGTTTATTAGCATATTTTTCTTGAGAAATAAATATGTTTTTATTCTACTGTGAGATTAGTAACCCAATAAAGTATTTCATTTCACCCAACATAGACATGTCAAACAATTTCTTCATATCTTTGGCAAACTATTTACAATTTCTTTTATCCTTCCCAGAAAAGATAATTTCATCAATATAGACAATTACAATGAGGTAAATAACCTAACTCTCTTTTATATACATATTAATATCAACCCTTTCATTCCTAAAACTCATATTTCTTATTCAGGTACCCAATTTGTAATTCCATTCCCTTAGAGCTTTATTTATTTCATAAAATCCATTCTACAACATAAACACATAACTTTTATCCTTAAAAATAATGAATCCACAAAAAAATTCAATATAAACATATTCATCATGTCTACCATTCAAAAATTCTGACTTCACATCTATCTAAAATATTTTGTAACATCATTTTTCAATAATAGAAAGAAATATTCCAAATTTTTATAACCTTTCCACTAGAGAAAAAGTATCCTCAAAAGTATTGACTTAAATATCTGAGTAACCTTTACACACTAACCTTTATTTGTTTCTTATCAATTCACCATATTTATTCAACTTGTTCTAGAACACCCAGTTTCTACCAATAACATTTATATCATTTGGATTCAGTATGAGTTCCAATGTACAATTCTTTTCAATTTGATATGACTCTTCATCCATAGCTTGAATCTATTTCAGATTCTCAAAAGATTCATTCACATATTTCAACTCAACTATGGAATAAAAATAAGTATGTTTAATAAAATTTTATGTTATTCTTATTTGAACATTTTGATATTGATAACTAATTATATTTTTACCTTCCTCTTGCTTCCTCAACCTAGGATGAGATGTTTGAGATTTTTCTTCATCACTAGAAACAGGTGATTCTGATTCTTCTTCTTGTATAATATTATAATTTTATATATCTTTATCAGATCTTTTAACAAATATTATTTCACCCTCTTAATCTACCATATCTGCATGTGTTTGTAAAACCTTTTCCTCATATTTCTAAAGAACATTCACATCAGCGGAAGCATCTAATATTACTATATCTTTGTAAAAACATCTATATCCTATTTAATCTATAACATAGATAAGAAAGATTCCATTTTCACCTCTCTAGTAAAACTTTACAAGGTTTTCTCCTTTATTCATTATGATATAGGGAATCCCAAAAACTATTAAGTGTTTAAAATATGTAGGTTTTACATGAAACATTTCATAAAGATTCATATCAGAACATGGACTGTAGAAACATTAGTTTTGAATATAAATATATATTCTTGTATATTTACTCCAAAAGTAATGATAAAGATCATATTAACATAACATAGTATGCCCTATTTCAACTAAGATTTTATTTTTTCTTTTAGAAAAACAGTTTTGTTGTAATATGTATGGTGTATTGAACTAATACTAAATTCCATGTTTTTCAAGATAACTTTCAAAATATTAATTCTTACACTCACCACCATTATCAATTATCCAAATATTTACTTAATATACACATTCCCTCTCAACACTTCTGTTGAAACTTGTAATTATCTTCAAAGCATCTGAATTTTGGTTTAAATACACAACACACGTAATGAGAGTAAAATAATAGATGGAAGAAATGAAGCACTTGTCTTTGTGAGTTGTTTGTTTTATCATTGGAATAAAAATATCTGAATGGACAGGTTCTAGGGGATTATTTGAACAAATATTAACTTTATTATTCATTGAGTTCGTTATCTTACCTTTCTGACAAATAACATAACACAAATCTATTCTCCTTGATATATCAAGAATACCATGAAAACAGTATCTCTTGGATAACATGCTCATTTTTCTCTGACACTTATTTACTAACATTTTATGCCAATTTTTTTATTTTATCATACTTCAGTAATTTTTTTTTCACTTCACCAACTTGAAATAAGATTCCTTTTGTGAGTTGGTCACTTGTCACAACCTTTCCATCTTCCTCACTTTTCACAAAAAAAATATTTTCAAAAATAAATTTATCACCTTAATCAAGAAGTTGTGAAACAATAATAATGTTGTGTTTTAACAAGTCAAAAAATAGATATTTTTTTTGTATTTCAACTTTTCTACCCCAATAATAGAATATCCAGCACCTTTGATTCAGAGAGATTCATCATTTCAAAATGTCACCATTCATTCTTTAAAGTATTTCACATTCTTCAAAAAAATTTAAATGTCATTTCATGTGTTAAGAGAACCCACTATCCATGATTTAGGGTTATTGTCATTTTGTAGCTTTTAGATAGGTTTTTATAATAACATCTTTTTTCCCTTTATCTTTCTTAACTTCGAGATTCTGAGAAAATTTTTAAACCTTTTCTTATGCCGGTAACAAAATTAAACAACATTTTTCAGGATTTATAGGTTGTTAACATATTTCAGAAATTGTTTCCAAATTTTGGAACCTATTCTTGACTTTCACAACAACCTTCTCAAGTTTATTCAAAAAACCTTCTTATATTTCTTCCTTTGAGATGATTGAATCACCCTCAAACTTTTCCTTATGTAAACCCTGAATAAATTGTAATGTTTTTGGTGGATCCAAAAACAATTTACCGTATTCTCGAATCCACCACAATACCAGAGGGACCCATAGAAATAATATTTAGTTTTATAACTTCTATACAATCTAAAGTTGTGAGCATGTTTCTTAACAACCTTCATATCATTCTCATCAGATATTTTTTGACAACAAATCTTTTTTTATCACCTGAAATCAACTTTTACAATTCAGATTTCTTTCTAGAATTATCTAAACTAGAAGTAGTAGAAAACGTTTTAGACTTATAATTTTTAGAAACTTTAAACATCTCCAATTTTTTGGTTTTGGCGACATACATGACTTTCCATGTTTTGTTATTCTCAGAAAAAATTTCAAATTTCTTCTAAAACCTTGAAAGTAAATTTTGATCATTCTCAGGTTCACCATTCCCAAAAATTTCTCCAACTTCAAATATAGAGTTCTTGAAACTTATAAATCTATTCTCATATTTAGAAAGTTTTTATTGAAAATTTTGCAACACTTCTTCCTTTTCCTTCAATATAACTTCAAAATGTTTATTTTGATTCTTTTTTTCTCAAGATACATCTTCAGATGATCAAATTATTCAAGTAAAATAAAATTCTATTTAGAAGGAAATTATTTAATGATTTGTGTGGGAATATACTTCTCTAAATTATTGATTAATTTTTCATGTCTTGAAATCTTTCTCATATATTATTTCAATTCTCTCTTCAGATAAAATTCAAGATCAGTCACTTTTTCTTCTTTTTAAGAACTAATACTTCAAAACTCTTCATGACTAATTATTGAAATGTAAGTACTTTAGATAGTAACTTTAGTAATTTTTTGGGCTTTAACTTCACTGTATTCTTCTTCTTAATATTTATACAAAAATCATCTCCTTTTGGATGTGGATAACATTATTTTCCTTTCCTTTTGAAAATTATATATTATTTTCACCATGTTTCTTCTTATATATTCTTGGTCATCTTTCATCTTCATCACTATCTTCTCCATTATTTATTCAAGGAAAATTAGAAACAAAGTTCCCAATGGATTCACATTAAAAATATTTCACGGGAAGTTTCCCTTTATACTTTCCTATACCTCTTTTCACTTCTTTATAAAAAAGGATAGAAATTCATCAAGATTGTTATATACCTCATTTTTGGATTAAAAATCAACAACTTCTTCTTCACAGAGCTAATTATATATTATTTTATCATTATACTTGAAGTACATTTGTCGATCAACTTTTTCCCCTTTCATAACTTTATCCCTTATCATTTCATAAGTAATGAGAGTATTATAAATATCAAACCGAGATAGATTTCCAAGATCTCTATCTTCCAATGATGAAACTTTGGCATCAAAATTATAAGGAAGAATTATCATATTATTTTCAATATATTTTAGTCTTACATTTTCTCACCAAGACATCTTATGGTGCTTATAATATTACTCAACCTCGTAAAGAAGTCACCAAAAAATTCATACTCACCCATTTTCAAATATTCATACTTCAGCCTCTAGATTTTTAATATTTCCTTCTTCAAATTTGTATTTAATTTATAAATGATCTTAAATTTATACCATAAAACAATAGAAGTAGAAACCCCATTCACTCATAGAAAGTCACTTTTAGTAAGTGATGAGAGTAAAATGTTATTAGACTATCCATTAATCACAATATTTTTTTCTCTACAGATGTAAGAGGAAATTTTTCATCAATAAGAAGAAATCCATCCATAGTAAATTCCAGAAAATCATATCTAAGAGACATAAGATAATTAAATATTATATCTTTCTAGATATGATAGTTCTTTCCATAAAGGATTAGAAACATATTACTATTCACAAAATTCATATTTTCCATAACAAGTAATCTTCCAAAACTCCAACAAAGAGTAAAAAAAGGGAACCTTCGCTCTGAAACCACTTTAAACTTCCGATCCGGGATCAATGTGTCACTAAGAGAGGGAGGGGTGAATTAGTGATATATTTTTCTTTAATTTTTTATTTCTTTTGAAGAAAGATTCACCCCAATAAAGAATTTATCCCATTGATGAAACAATAATCACACATCCAAAAGAACAAAGTATTTAAAATGTACACTATTAAAAATGAGTAGCAATATCCATATTATGGTTTGGAAAAGTCTAATACCACACAATCTACTAGTAAATATTCCTTTTGTGTTGTTAAAATAAGTAGGATATACCCTTACACTTGCATGAAACTATGATCAATATAACAGTGCATAAAATTCTTTTAGAATGAATTATGTAATAAAAGTTTTTGTAAAAAGTAATAAAACCTCCACCAGTTATTTAAAAATAAGTAATTATGAGGCCTGATCAAATTTCACTTGAATATCTTCAAAATAAAATTATTCACTACCCTACCCAACAGTAGGTAGAAACAACCTTTCTCAAATTTATCATAAAAAAATTAGTATGATGACTCCGTTTGATTCCCCAGTCTAATTCCTCAGTAAAATTCTTAAATCTGGAGAGAAAATAAGAAATAATAAGATGAAATCAATTATGAACCACATAAATATTTCCTCAAAAACTCACATCCAATGACTTAGTTCGATATGGTAATCTCTTATTACCATACTTATACTTCTTTTTTCTAGAGATGTTTCTCTGAAAAACTCTATCTGGAAGCATTATTCTCTCTTATTCTACACTTTCTCTCTCTTCACATGTGAAAAATACTAGTGCTAAAAATTATAATGCACATTCATATATTTGTAGATGTTCTAGGAGAGGAATAAGTGGGAACTTAATTTTGTTTTCCGACTCATCCAAATTTCATTAACTTTGAATTTCATTTCCATTTTGACATTATCTTTGAATTAGTCAGCACTTATTAACTCTTCTAAATTTCTATTGAATCTTCTCGAATATTCTCACATTTTCATCTTACTTAAATTTTTTTAACCATTCTTCAGTTTGATACCAATTTTTGTTCTGATTCTTTTTTATTATGATGAAAATATATCAAAACTAAAGGCAACACATTATAGTGACCACTTGTAAAACAAATGCATCCTTAATACGATGTTCTTTACCTACTAAAAGATATAAAATATTGAAAACATTATCTTATAATTTTTTTAAAACTTAATTATACTTCTATTTATTTTCTTTTTTCCATAAAAATATTAACAACTTTTAAAGATACTATTACCCCTTTGACAACACATAAAAAACTCTTCAAACAAATATCCTTTTCTTTTTTTATTCAGACTGATGTTCCTATGTATGATGAATTTATCAGTGTCAGACCATGTTTGATGGATTGGTATCTATATCACTTTGATGGATTGGTATCAATTCTAATCCAATCAGTCTTGACCCACTTGAGAAACAAACATTTTTTTTTCTTTTTCTCCTGATCAAAATGAAAAATAATTCAACCTAATGAAAATAGTTGACTGCATTGTTGATCATTATTCCATTGATCGGTCCTAAAAACTCCCAACTTATCTTATTCATTAGTCCCAAAAATTCTTTATTTCTTAACCAATATTCCTATAATGGATTAGTGGTATGCTGCATATGATGGATCTATTTCAGCATCAACTTACTTCCAGAATTCCTTCTTACACAAAATTTTTCTTATATCATGAATTCTTAAAGACTTTGAGAAAATAATGGTTGGAATAGAATTTTATAACTAATATTGGAAATTTTTATTATATTCTATTCTTCTATAACCTTATTTATTTCCATCTAGACAAATATTCTCCTATATCTTTCATAATGATTTCATCACAAGTTTCACAAATAACTTATGATATTTGAGAATTGAAAAATCCAAAAAGCATCATCAAATTTTATATCAATTTATCCAGACTCTGATAAAACATCTCATAAAAAATTAATGATTTAATTTTAGACCCAAGGTGAGTCTCAAAAACAACTTCTTCCACAATAATTTTTCAGAACAGAAAATTGAAACTAATGGAATTTCTTAAGAATTGCGCGCCCTATTTTTTTATTAATTTACAACCATTTATTATTTTTTTCTAATCATAAAAACATACAAAGTATTTTTAATTACTTTTCTTGAAAATAAAATAAAAAATAATCAGCACAAACATCCTTAAGCTTCATAAAAAAACTTTAATCCAACTTGGTCCCAATAGAATCATACTGAGCTTCCAAATGATCAAAGGAAGGAACAAATCACCATTGAGTCTTTGATGTGAAAATACACACTTTATTTTAATGGGTATTATGATTCAATAATTACTGAGAAGTGGATTAGAATGGTGGAAAAGATATTTTCTATTACTTAGTTTTTAAAGAATGAAAATATTTTTTTATTTGGGTACCATTTATATGGTGAATGTGATCAGTGGTGGGATCTTATAAAGAATATGTGGAAAGAGTAATAAATATACTATATTAAATGGAAGTATTTTAAAAAGTTAAATTTTAATAAGTATATTCTACAAACTATTAACACTAAAATTAATAGATAATTCCTAGAGTTAAAATATAATTATGATGAATCTATTAGCAGCTATGATGAAAATATTACAAGACATTCAAGGTACACTTCTAGTTTTATAATTCAGGTAGAAATAAAAATATACCATTTATTTAGTGGTTTAAAACTAATTCTCTGGAAGACATTGTGTATATGAGACATTTATATCTATGAAGAATTGTTTGGTGTGGTATCAAGGTAGAAATAGGGACTAGGAATTTCCATTAAGATTATGGTTTTGGGGATACAAATAGTAAGATAGAGTTTCGAGGAATCTTTATTAATAAAACCCATGTAAGAGTGAATATAAATACTCTTTTATTTAGAAAATGTGGTAATAATCAAGGGGAAATTTCCCAAAGGTAAAAGGTAAATACTTTAAGTGTAGAAAAGAACAACATTATTAAAATGAAGGAATAATAGATATGAAGAGTCCTTCTAATGAAATAAATAGAGATAAATCTCAACCAAATTCACAATACAAACTCCAATGCTTATATTATAAGGAGTATTGATATTATTCTAACCCGTGCAAAAATTCAATGGTTAATGATGAAAATAAACATTAGAGAACTCTTAATCAAAGGGTAAAATGGAAATCCTATACAACCTCAACCTCTAAAGTGGGTCATGAGAATTAATTGTCTAAAAGAACACTTATAATTCACTCAATGACTACTAATGTCTTGTTTCATTCTAGTTCTACCTTTATATAGGTAGAATTTTCTAAGGGTGTGACTTCACCACATTAATGATTAAATATAAAATTATTATAGAAAAATCCTAATGAAAATATGATATCATATCAAGACTGAAATTCATTTATGATAGAAGTTTAAGGGAATATTTTTCCAAAAAATCTAATAATTCTATATATAGTTTAATTTAATGTGATTTTGGGCATATATTGGCTCTCTCAATATAGATCCCATATCCATTTACAAGGAAGATAAGTCATATTTCATACCCTGAATCAACCTATGATCATATATCGATGCGAGGATGACTATGAAATCTAAATTGAAATTACTTATATTATATATATATTAATTGTAAAATCTCTAGATTTTAGTATATATTTCTCTTTAAATTGTTTTATTTATTCCATAGATTGTGTTACACACAACACTGAGTTTAAATAAACCATGATATATTTTTAAAATATTGTTATGCGGTTGTTATATCTTAACTGGATGTTTGGACTTGACATGTACATGCATGGATAACTGGAAGATAAGATGAATTTCATCACCAATTCTGGGAAATTTGACTAGATTTAACCTCTTTTCTTGGTGGCTGGAGATTCCATATTATCCATGATCTGAAAGGCTCAGAATAAAGAGATATTTGATGATAAACACCTTCCCTTCATGCTGGTGAAGTGGTTCTTCATAGGGATTTTCACGCTGTGTCTATGGTGTAGGTTGGTGATATGAATAACAGTATCTTTAACTTGAATATTCTTAGGGATCTAGGCATTGCAGGCAGATCCAGGCATCCCATCATGCTTAAATATATAGAATAGATTCCCTAAATTGACTCTTGGATAAAGTCAATGTGGATAGTGTGGTTGCTTGCATGTCAGGGCCTTCAGGTTGTGGAGGTATTTTCAAACCCACTATGGATTTGTCAAGGGCTATTTTCAACATTACATTGAAATTGGTAATGATTATGAGGTTGAATTATGGGAAATGAGAAGAACTTAAAGTGAACAAATAAGAAGATGATGAACCCAAGAGAAAACCAGTGGCTTTCAAGTCTACTGCTTCAAAGAGGAAAGACAAGGAGAAAATTCATGTACCTACTGAAATTTCAACCAGTGAAGATTTGGATTCAGAAAGTGATGATGAGATGGATTAGATAGCTAGAAGATTTAAAAAACTCTACAAGAAGAATAAATTCTTCAAAAAAATCAAATTACAAAGGAAAATATGACAACAAAGGTCATTGGAAGAAAGTTTGGAAGAAAGCTGATAAGAGTGATGAAGTTATATGCTATGAATGCAAAAGAAAAGGTCACATAAAAGCTGATTGTCCAAAACTGAAGTTCAAGAAGAAACATGACTACAAGGAAAATAATTATAATAAATCTATGAAAGCTACTTGGAGTTCTTTGGAAGACAACACAAGTGAATATGAAGTTTCTGATTCTGAAAAGAATCATGCCAACATGTGTTTCATGACTAACATATCCGAGGTACCTATTTCCCCTATTCTAAATGATTATTATTATGGAAATAACAGTGATTTAGATAATGATGAAAATATGTCTATGGATGAACTGTTTTAATACTATAACATGCTGGAAGAAACATGTAATGAACTTAAGGAAAAATATAAGTCATTAAAGAAACAACATGCTCTCACTGCCAATGTTAAATCTTCCTTTTATATAGAAAAAGAAAAGAATGCTCAACTATTGAAAGAAAATACTGAACTTGAAATTTCTAATGAGCAACTTAGAAAGTAATTAGAAAAGTTCAAAAAGGGAAAAGATACACTTACTCAAATGTTAGGTAAAAAAGTGGCACCAAAGTACACTACTGGTTTGGGATACCAACTTGGACATAGAGAGTTTACAAAATATCGATTTATTCCTAAATCTGGACAAAATTATGCTTGTTCCAGTTCTGGAAATTCGTATGCTTCAACTCGTTATTCATATGGTTATAGATCAAATAAAGTTTATCTTTCAAAATCTATAGATTCTGAAAATTATATGTGACCCATAAGACAAATTTGGGTACCTAAATCCTTGATTGCTAACCTTTCTGGACCCAAGAAGATCTTGGTACCAAAGTTATTTTCCATCTAAATCTGTTTTGTAGGAGACCTGCTTGAAGGGTTCTCACAAGAAGCTATAGTACTTGGATAGTGGATGTTCAAGACATATGTCGGGAGATTACTCATGCTTCAAGATTCTAATAAAGGTTGATGGAGGTTATGTCACCTTTGGTGACAATTCTAAAGGAAAAATCATCGGCCTAGTCCAGATTGGTAACATTAATTCAGGTTTAATTTCTAAAGTTTTATTTGTTGATGGACTTAAATATAATCTGTTAAGTATTTCTCAGTTATGTGATGATGGATTTAATGTGAAATATGAAAATGATTCCTGTAATGTTTTTAACTCTAAAAATGTTTTAGTATTTTCTACTTTGAGAAATGAAAATGTTTATGCTGTTGATTTAAATTATTTGGCCAAACAAAATGTTACTTGTTTAAATTCTTTTCATAAAGAGTCTTGGCTTTGGAACAGGAGATTAGGACACTGCAACATCCATTCACTTAGAAAATTGACTAGAAAGAACTTAGATAGGGATCTACCTAAACTTGAATTCCCATTAGAAAAAGTTTGTAATCCCTGTCAAAAGGGAAAGAAACATAAAGTTTCTTTTAAATCAAAGAAATAAGTGTCAACTTCTCAACCTCTCGAGTTGGTTCACATGGACTTTTTTGGACATTCTATAGTTTCTAGTTTAAATGGGAAGCACTAAGTCTATGTCTTAGTAGATGACTTTTCTAGATATACGTGGGTATACTTCTTAGCTCACAAAAGTGAATCCTTGTTCTTACTTTTTTAAATAATCCAAGTCTGTAGAAAACCATAGTGGACTTAAGATTAAGACCCTGAGAAGTGATCATGGCCGTGAGTTTTAAAATCAAGAGTTTGAATCTTATTTCTCACACAATGGCTACAGTCATAATTTTTCTTCCCTTAGGACACCTCAGCAGAATGGTGTAGTGGAAAGAAGAAATAGAACCCTTAAAGAAATTTCAAGAACTATGCTTAATGAGTATGATCTGCCTATTTATTTTTGGCCTGAAGCTATGAATACATCTTGTTATATTATTAATAGAGTCTTAATTAGACCTGTTCTTAAAAAGATCCCATATAAACTATGGAATAATAGAAAACCCAAAGTTAGTTACTTTAGAGTCTTTGGATGCAATGTCTTTATCCTCAATACAAAGGATAATCTAGACAATTTTGCTTCTAAGAGTGATGAAGGAATTTTTCTTGTATATTATTTAACTAGAAAAGCCTATATATTCTTTAAAAAAAAACCAAATGTGTGGAATAATCTGTTCCCATCAATTTTGATGAAACTGATCCACATGAGCCTAAAACCTCTCTTGAAAATCTTGAAGAAGATTTGACTGTTCTGGACCTTAATGATAAAACAAAAGAACCTACTGTAAAAATATCCAGTTCTGGACATACTTAAGAATCTGATTCTATAGAACCTGAACCTATAGAGGAACTTGAAATTTCTAGTACTACCTTTACTAGATCAACTAGGATTCTAAAGAATCATCCTTTGGATGCTGTTGTTGGTAATCTTGATAGAGGTACATAGACTAGAGCTTCTTTAAGAAACCAGGTTGAACATCAAACCTTTCTTTCACAGCTAGAGCCTAAAAATGTCAATGATGCAATCAATGATGAATTTTGGGTAATGTCTATTCAAGAAGAGTTAAATAAATTTGAAAGAAACAAAGTCTGGGAATTAGTTGACAGACCTAAGGATACTTTGACAATAGGCACTAAATGGGTTTTTAGAAACAAAGTTAATGAATCTGGAAATATAGTTATAAATAAATCTAGGTTAGTTGCACAAGGATATAGTCAAGAGGAAGGTATAGACTATGAGGAAACCTTTTCCCCTGTAACTATATTAGAAGCTATTAGGATCTTACTTGCCTATGCTGCTCTTATGAATTTCAAGTTATATCAAATGGATGTCAAAAGTTCTTTTCTAAATGCTTTTATAATTGAATATGTTTATGTTGAACAACCACTTTGATTTACAAATACTCATTATTCAAATCAAGTTTTCAAACTTTCTAAATCTTTATATTGTTTAAAACAATCTCCAAGAGCTTGGTATGATAGACTTAGTAATTTTATTATTTCAAATAGTTTTACTAAAGGAATTTCTGATCAAACTATTTTTATTAACAGAATTTATAAAGATGTTTTAGTAGTACAAATCTATATTGATGATATTACTTTTGGATCTTCTAAACATTATTTATGTACTGATTTTTCAAAGAGTATGCAAAATGAATTTGAAATGAGCTTAATGGGAGAACTCAAATATTTTCATGGATTTCAAGTTTTCCAAAATGAAAATGGTATTATCTTAAATCAAAGTAAATATACAAAGGATCTCTTAAAATGTTTTTGTTTGGATAGTATAAAGGAAAGTGATAATCCTATGAGTACAGTCTGTAAATTGGATGTAGATAAATCTGGGAAACCAGTGGATCAAACCAATTACAGAGGTATGATTGGAATCTTACTTTAACTTACTATTAGTCGACCAGATATTATGTTTAGTGTGTGTATGTGTGCAAGATTTCAAGATAATCCAAAAGAATATCATTTACTTGATGTTAAAATAATTTTTAAGTAACTTAAACACACTGTAAACTTAGGTTTGTTTTTCCCAAAAGGAAAATCCTTTGAGTTAATGAGTTATTCAGATGCTGAATTTTCTGGTTGCAAGTTCTATAGAAAAAGCACATCTGGAACATGTCATTTATTGGGAAAATACTTAGTATCGTGGTGTAGTAAAAAACAGAATTCTGTAGCTTTTCCCACTACCGAAGTAGTGTATATAGCTGCTGGTAGTTGCTGTGCACAAATTTTATGGATGAAACACACTCTTTTGGACTATGGATATGATTTTAAGAATGTTTCTATCAACTGTGATAACACTAGTGCAATAAATATATCAAAGAACCCTGTATCTCACTGTAGGACCAAACACATTGATGTAAGGCACAATTTCTTGAGAGATCATTACTAAAAGGGTTATATTACTCTTGAAATTATTGGTACTGAACACCAATTAGCTGACATTTTCAGTAAACCTTTAGGTTTGGATAGTTTAAGTTACATTAGGCATGAGTTGGGAATGATTATCCTTGATCGGTAGGTACCTCACCGATGCGATGTAACCTCAACGATGTAACCTCACCAATGTATCCTCACCGATGTAACCTCACCGATGTAACCTCAATGATGTAACCTCACCGATGTAACCTCACCGATGTAACCTCGCTGATGTAACCTCACCGATGTGATATCTCACTGATGGACCTCACTGATAGGAATTCTCACCGATAAACCCTACCGATGAGTACGCAGTTTTAAACTTATGTCTTTTGCAAGAATCTGAATCGTTTTTACTTTATTTCATTTTATTTATTTACATTATGATTCATAAATGATAAAAAAAAAGTCCAAGATACTTCTAAATCCACCGAGCCTCAAATCCTTTACCCTCAAGCCTTACTCCCAAATCTTTCAAAAACCCTAAATCCCTCAAACCAGAGATGGAAAAAACCAAACTTTCTACCATCAGAGATGAAACTGATGAGCCGAATGCAAAGAAGAAGAAGTCAGAGTCAGAAGCCAGTGGTAGTGTTGGTAGAACTAGGTTGGGTAGGCGACCAGTGAACCCTCATTTTCAGAATAGAGTTATTGTGATTGAAAAAGAGAAGTCCATTGAATGGTTGTTGCCTAGAAAATCGTTAGTGCTCGAAGTAATAGAAGATCAAAAGTGGGTAGATTTATTTTCGATAAACAATGGCCCCTACTATCCAAAGCTAGTGAAACAATTTTATGAGTTTGTGAGTTTTAAGAAGTCAGAAGATGAGAACCGATTGATTTGTTTTGTGAATGGAAAAGGGATGTCTTTGTCATCTGTTGAGTGGGATGAATGCCTGAAGGTTCCACACGAAGGTGTATCTAGATATGTCTCAAAATCTATACCACCTACAAGTGAAATATTCGATTATGAGACTGTCTTGGAGGAGCTCACCGATGATGGAAATCAAAGACAAGTAGTGGCTGATGAAATGGATAGAGAGAATAGATTGCTGTTCAAATTTGTTCAGCATGTCTTAATACCAAGGATAGGGGACTTTGAAAATTTAAGATATCAGGATATCTATCTCCTGCATCTCTTGAGACATTGTGTAAAAGAGAATTTGTGCAGATTGCTGATGATTCAAATGGAAGACATGACCAGGCCAAAATCAAAGACTAATGCCTTATTCTTTGCCAAGTTGATCTCAGTGATGATCAAAGTGAAAGGGGTAGCTGAGTCTCAAGATGAGATATTGGTAGTTAGGAATAACTTCTGTATCACAAGAACAGTGTGCAAATACATGAAGATAAATTGGAACCCATGGAGAGGAGAATGGGTTAATGAAGACCAGAAGGTATATGATAAATTAAATCCCGTGAGTCATCCTTCAAAACCTAAGGATGCGAGGGATCCAGGTCTAGGACCTGATGAAGAAGAACCTGAGTACAGTGATGAGACTGAAGAAGAAGAGACTTCTATGGATGATGGAAGAGATCCAGACTTACCTCCAAGTCCTGCTGCTGAAATTGTATCTTATAGAAATGAAACTCTATTAGAAGAAGAGATTCCTACTGATAAGAAAGACCAGCCAGCCCCTGAGCATGAATATGAAAAGGAGAATGAATCTAAAGCCTCTGATTCTGTCTGCTTAAGTCTGAGTCCATTAATTAGAAGCTCAGTTGTTCCTACTAAGGATGTAGTAGGAGAAAGGGAAGAAGTTGTACCTAATCTAGCGGACCCTCCTGCTGTTTTAGAGATAGAATTGATAGTAGAATATTATCCTGAGTAAGAAAGACCTACTGAGAATGCTGTTGCTGTACATGGGAATTCACCAATTGAGGGGGAGCATCAAACCAAGTTTGGAAGTGTTTTTGTGGCTGTTGAGATTGAGGACTGGGCAGAAGACCCAAGTTTTGTGGTTTTTGGATTAGAATATCCTGATTCTGATAATGAGGCATCTCTAAATAGACCAAAAATCATTTATGATGTTGATACTGAGTTCTTACATGAAGATGTGGTTAGAATGCATGACCTGGATAATTTGAAGAAGAACCTTAAGGTCAGTATTGTGGAAGAGACAAGGAAGATGGAAGTTTCACTGGTGTCATCAATTAAATCGATTATGAATGACTCAGTGGCCAACATAGCTTCTAAAAGAGCACATGTTGTAATTTCTCCTACTGATGTGATCACCAGGGCTGACAATGAATACTTAAAGGATGAGTTGAAAGAGTCCTTTAGTGCTTCTGTTGCTGAGTTGAAGCACTGCTTTGTTGAAGAGATGAGCAATTTGGAAAATTCTTTTGAACTCTATCTCGGTTGTAATATGTCAACCTTTATGGAAGAAATAGTGGATGAAGTTACAGCTTGCTAGACTCAAGTATCTAGACTAGAAGCAGATGTTGAAGATCTAAAGAAATCTGTTATCTCTTTAGAATCTTACATGATTTAAAAATCTCAAGCAGACAAGGACTTAGCCTATGTGAAAAGTGTTGTGAGCCAGATGGTATCAGTGTTTGAAGGTTTTAAAACCTCTATGAAAGAACATGTCAGCACCCAGGATTCCCAGGTAAAAAATCTTATTAGTGGGTTGACCAAAAACATCATGGAAACAGTAACCTTCTCTGTTGGTTCTGTTGCTTCTAGACCTTCAGTGGATTTGAATCAGATTCGAGCTGTGATGAAGGAGGAACTTGGTTCAGCATCAACCAGTGGCTCTGTGGACTCATCCAACCTGAGAAAAGTTGTGATTTCTACAAGATATTCTACTAGGGAAATAATGAAGATAGTCCAAGACTATATGAGAGAAGCTTCTACCTCTCAAAAAGAAGTGAAAGACAAGGTATACTCCTATTTGAAAAATGCTTACACCAAGAATCAACTCAATAATCACTTCAATCTTCTGTTGGAAAACCTGAAGTTACCTCCTGCCAATCAAGCCTTCAGAGATAAAGTTAGCAAACTAAGGGAATTGACTCCAGCCTTGGACAAATTCATGGAGAACAAGGATTATTTCATATCTTCTATGAAGAGAGGAGGAGGAATAATTATGGATTTCAGAAATCTTTTGCTGCCTTTCCTGCATGTCGATGCTAGGCCAGTGATTGTACCTCCATCTTTACCTGCCTCTACCTCTACTGCTTCTCCTATTCAGATGACTCCTGCTCAAGCCATTCGAAGCCTTGCACTTATGGTCACACAAAGAACTCCTCAGTACAGGCCATGCATAGATTCTGTGGCTCATCACCCCGTGATCATTTCCCGAATTCCTAAGCCTTCACCAGCATCCACACAGTATGAATCTTATTCTAATCCAAAGAGAAAATCACACATTGCGGATTTGGATTGAATAGGTGGATAAGATGTTTGATTGGAATCCCGTGTATTTTGTTTTCTTTCTATGTACCTTTTTGCAACATAAAATACAATTGGATTTCTTTTTTTTCTCATTTTGTTCCTCTTCTCTTTATTGTTTTCCACTTTTTGATTATCTCAAAGGGGGATAAATATTATCAAAGTATCAAAGGGGGAGAAATATTCTCAAAGGGGGAGAAATATTATCTAATTAAGAGCTACCATGCTTTTCCCCTCTGATATCATTGTATTTAATTATACCTCTGATACATTATGTTCTATAATATACTATTTTCTATTAGATAATTTAATTTAATGATATATCCTCTGATGCATTTATTCATTATTTTAAAACTATAATATCATAAGTTGTGATTATCAAAAGGTGGGAGATTGTTGAACTCACCTGTTTTGATAATCCCAACTATGCTTTCACATACTTTGATAATCCCAATTAATGTTTATCTATACTCTAATTCGCTCAATCTATATTCTATCTGATAATAATATTAAAATAATCCTTGAAATATTTTAATCAATGTTTATCTCTATTTATATATATGTTTTGAAGTAATTCTAACCCAATCAGATATGTTTTTCGTAAAACAGATAAGTGTTAGTCACTTATTTGCATATAGCTACTGATACAGAGCTACCAGTACATAGTCTACCGATAGACTTAGTATACCGATAGACAGAGTCACCGATAAGCTAAGGTCACCGGTATGCAGTGCTACCGATATGTACAAGTCCACCGGTAAGCATAGAACAAGGTCACCGATACAGATAGATACCAATAGAACAAGTCTTCTGATATTACAGAATGGAGCTACCGATATGCATAAGTCTACCGATACACAAAATCACTGGAACTAAGAGAGCTACCGATACAGACAATCACCGATAGACTAAAGCTACCGATTGAATAAGAGCTTCCGATATACAGAGTCACCGATACAGAATGAAGCTACCGATACAAAGTAGAGCTACCGATAGATCAAGAGCTACCGATAGAATGAAGTCACTGGTATATAAAGCTATCGATACCAAAAGTTACCGATACAAGTTCAAAGAGCTACCGACGGAAGGTCACTACCACACAAAGTCCACCGTACACATCTACCAATAGAAGCTACTAATGATTGACCAGCCAGTCAAACTCTATACTCTCAATATTATTTATTTATTAAGATAATGGTTACATTTGATGTTTTTAATGCAATTAATGTTATTTAATGATATCTATTGGCATGTCAAGGAACCGTACCTAGTACCCATGAAAAAGGTAATCATTCTTTTTTTTTCGGAGCTGAAAGCTATAAAAGGGAAGATAAATATTTAGCTGCAAAGCGGCGTGAATACGGGATGATCATCAAAAAGAAACTAAGAATGCGCTTGAAGTGTAAAGCAATAATTGAAACATGGTTCATTCACACAAAGATAAATCCATACCTGGAGAGCACTGGACATACACGAAGCAATTCATTTCTAGAGGAAAACACAAGCTGCATCTTGAGTGAAGAACTACAACAAACACTTCATGCACTCATGCTGATAAGATGAACCTGAAAACCAAGGAAGAAAATGACACTCTGTTTTTCAGACAAAAACCAGAGAAGGACTCAGAAGCTTTTCTGACCAATCAAATGAGTCCATATCTGCACTGCTAATCACTAAATATTTTCTAACCTCATTCATACTTACTCAAGTGATTCTTTTATTTTACATTTCGAGCAGTGTGTGTACCCTATTTATTTTACACACACTGTCTCCTAAGCTAAGATGGAGGATTTTTAAGCCCTCATTCAAACTTTATAACTCCCATGTATCCCACTGTGGATAGTAGTAGAGATCAAGTAAGACATGTACAACTGTGAGCTATTGTTTGTTTTCCCTCGTAGAACTGTGGTAGAGGTCTTTGAACCTGGACAGTATCTGCACTATTGTTTACCCTGATCTAGGGTGTGGATCAATTTATATAAATTGTTTGAGAGGACTAAGTCTCAGCTTGAGACTGAACCTATTGGTTATATCTGCTGTTCATTTTAGTTTAAGTCATAATTATAATATATATTTCATATTCTGCTGCTAACTACTTTGAAATATAATTTGTTTTAAAGTTACTTTGATAGTTAAATTAGCAAGTGTTTATACTTATTTTAAACAAGTTAGTTTGTTTCAAAAGTCAATTTAATCTTCAGATTAAATTAACGGAGACCTAATCAATCTTTGAGAAACTAATTGAGCATTTACAATCTGTATAAATTCACTACAGTTTAAATTTTTTTTCAAATAGAGGGATTTTATGAGAAATATTTTTAACAAAAATTTTAATTGGAACTCAATTCACCCCCTATTGAGTATCCACTCCGACCAACATTTACTTTCTCATTTTTAAACATTCAAAAAATATTTTTCTATGCATAGTATAAGAATAAATCAAGTTTTATGCTTAAAAACGTATTTTTTTCTTCTAAAAAACAGTTTATGTCACATTTTTTGCACTTAAATTAATTTTTTAAATTTATAGGTATTGAATTAGATAAAATTAATTACATATTTATAATCTAGTGGTTCAAAATTTGTAAATATTCCTCTTTTATGTTTTTCCAATATGAATAGTAACTATTGTAAAATTTATAACCTCGATAAAGGGTAAATCGAGTTAATCTAGACTAAAAATAAGTGGCAAGTCCATAATTATTCAAACTTATTCTTATTAAATGAATATTATTCGACCCTTGAAACCATAAGCTCTAAATTTAGTTGTTAAATGTACACTTTTCCATGAAAATGATTTATATAAAATTTAAATCAAAGAAAGTTACAAAATGATACTATCTTAGTCATTAATACTATCGATGTATTTACATAGTAGAGAAATAGTTATGAATGAATATTAATAGTAATTTTGTTCATAATGAAATTATATTCATGTTGGTAATTTATTTATAACTTTTCGGTATTATATAATTACCTTAAATAAAAACAAAATTATGCAAAAATATTTATTCAATTAATGGGAAAATAAAATAAATAAATTTAAAAATATTAAAAGTGATATAATTTGAGTAAGTTATAGTGTTCGAAAAAATATTATTAGTGTATATTATATATTATTATTGTGTTAAATGATTATATTATAATTCCAATTTTATATTTATATCTTTTAAGTAAAATTAAATGAATAGTGTAAAAATATACAATAATGATATTTTATCAAAATAATATTCTCTTAAATTATTTAAAAATCATAAATATATTGAAATAGGACAAGGTGGATATGATATAGTTTAAAATTTCATAAATTGGTGATATATTTCCCAATTTTCACCTATTTAAATTATAATAACCCTTTAACATTAAAAAGTCTGTTATTATAGTTAAAATTAATATTTTCTAAATAAAGGTTAATCTAAATGATAAGGATTAAAATGATACAAAAAAATTGTTTAAATTATATTTTTTGAGGGGATTAAAACACTATCCAACCTTATCTTAAATTATTTTCCCATTTGGAGGAATTTTTATTGAGAATTAATTTGTGATAATTTAATCTTATGATAAATTCCAAAAGTACCCCTCACCTCAATTATAAATTGGAACCACCTACCTCAATTATATACACCAATTTGAGCCTTATATATAAACAAAAATATAAAAAAATTTCTTATGAACTTCCTTATCCACACTATATAGGTTTTGTTCATCACAAAAGACCATCCCTAGAGTCCTTTAGTGGGAATCTAAAGGATTTGTTTTCAAGAAGAGGTAATCACCTTAACTGATCACTTTCTTTTCTAATCTACTATAGATACTCTAAATATAAGGTATTTATCAAAAAATAATAAATTATTTATCCTAAATATTTTTAAATTTTCTAATTATTATTAAATTAAAATTATACTCTCTATTTCCCATCAATTGAGAAATAAAATTATTGATCTTGCATACGTATGACTTACCATCCCCACGTAGTAATACAATTCATTTTTCTTCAGAATAATTATTGATGGGTATCATGATGAATTTAATGTTTAAATATGATATTTATAAAATAATTATACATCTATAATTATAATATCAAATCTAACTTCCTACATTCCAATCCATGGGAAAATGATAATGTCACTCGTGCGTATGTGTAGACTACCACCTTAATGAAGTGACATGATTTATTTTACCTTTCCTTTTTACTGGGTTAGTAATTAGGATATATTTAGTGATTATATATGATATATATAACATTATAATGATTATAAAAAGGATAATTATTATTTACCTTTGTTTTGTTCCATTCTTCATAAAATAAAAATTGTGTTCATACGTACGTACGACCTACTATCTCGCTGAACAATGTAATTCATTTTTCTATATATAACTAAAATGGATGACTATAAATATTTATATAATTAATATATATTATATTTATATAATTATTAATATTATTTAAATAATGTAATTCTGATAAATACACAAATACTAGAAATATCGAACTGAAATACACTTGAAAAACGAAACAGTTAACACCTAGAAACAAAAATTTTAATAAAGAATTATTAAAAAAAGGAGTGTTGAAATGTTATAAAGGGTTAATAGATGATATTATAAGTATAAAAACTATTTTTTATCTAATTATAATAAATATACATTAATTTTAAAAGTAGTTATAGTGATTTGGAAGAAAAGAAAACTTGAGGTAAGGGTTTTATGTTACAATATTGGTTTTTATCAGGATTGTTTTTGATAAAGTTTATAATGATGAAATATAATGATGTAACTGTTAATATTCTTATTAATTTTATTATAAACTTTTTATTTATTTAAAATACACATTTTTATGCTCATTTTATAAGCTTAAGTACTTAAGATACCAAAAATATGGTTTTAAGGAAAATCAAGGTAAGGGTTTCATTTTTCATTTATTTCCTTATTGGTTTCCGATTTATTCCCTTAGATTTAATGTTATTGAAAAACTTATAGTGGTTTTTTTGTGGCCTATATTACTATATTATTTTTATCACTTCTTATTTGAGACATCCTATTCATCATTCTTTTTTTACTTATTCAGAGAACTTGATTCAATAATTTTTTTTTGTTTTCCCCTAAGGAAGTCTTATCTCACTTTCTCATTTTCTCACTTTATTACTATAGTGGTATTATATTTTATTTAATATATAATTTTTGGTTTGTTTAAACATGAAAAAATTATTTATAATGATGAATAAATTTCTAAATATTCATAAAAGTTCACAGGCCCTTCAAATTTGTTCCTGATAAATATATCAGCCCTTTTCTAGAAGTCTTTTTCAAACCAGTATGTTTTCATTCAACAAAAAATATCCACCCTTTCTATTGTACCTCTCTGATTAGCATATATTTTCATATTTTTAGAGAACTCTACGAACTTGTTTCAAAATCTTTATCAACACCAGCAATGGCCAACAAATCCAATTCTTTTTCATTTCGATGTATTCTTGATAGTTATTATTATTATTTTTGAACTTATATACAAATTTACATTTTTTTCTTTGGGGAGTTTCTCTTATTAAGTATACTGAAATCCACCCTTGACACCTTTGTGTGTTTATAATTATATTTAACCACCCACATTTTTCCAAATTTTTTCATTAATCCTATACTATCAATCAAAATAGAATCAGTTATGTTTTTTTTCAAGAGTAAGGGTTACCTCCTTCTATGATCTTATAGTGCATTCATCATGAGATGATTATAAGATTAATATTCCTTTAGCATGAGTATTTTTTTAAACTGTTACATTTACCATTTTTTGAAAATATTTATCTTTTCTTAATAATTTTTTAAGATTCATTTTTGTAGTTTCTAGAATTATGAACCTAACCTCTAATTCCATACATTTTAGATTCTATGAGTTATCCTACTACTAACGATCTTTCACCATTTAATCAAATCCACTCTTCACCTTTTGAATATGATCCTTATGAATTTGACATGCCTTTAGTAGATAATTATCGAAAATATTTTATTATCCATGCATTTCATTCCAAATGAGATTCCTTAACATTCATAGAGACTTGTTGTATCTTCTCAAATGAATTTACCACTTCTTCAATAAAATTAATAAATAAAACTTCCACACAATAAAATATATGTGGTTCTTCAACCATCATTGGAATTATTTCTATAATATCCATAAACCTATAGACCATGAACTATTTCTAAAAACAAAATATTTACATTCCCATCTTTGATATAAATTATCATAACCTAATGTTAGTCATCCAAAATAGAAAAAATCATTGAAAAATATTGGACAAACTACATACCCAAGAACTATTTTGGTTTATAGTTTTAGATAATTAGGAAAAATGCTTAAATAACATTACCCATGTATTTAAGTGAATATTTTTTCAATTGTACCCATATTTTCTTATTCAAAATTAATACTTCATCATATCCCCCATAAAACCATTCTAGAAATATCTTACATAAATCTTTCTTTATAACATGGGTATAATAATAATAATATGGGTGATCTAAACTGATCGTTAAGGGTAATATTATACATTAAAAATTAAATATCATCAGTGAGCATAAGATGAACATTAAGGACTGAAAAAATGTTCAATTTTCCTGAGAATATCATAAGATAATTCATACCCAAGATCATTAAATAAGATACGTGTAATAAATCTGTAACAAAGGTAAGAGTTATAAGAATAAATAATTATGAGTCATGTGATGTAAATATTATTCAAAGAAACCATTAAAATATCATAAAATGAATAGAAAAACACTATTGGTATCTTAGAACATTTTCTTCATCACCCATTTTCACTCATGTAATAAATAAATAGATCCCAATAAAATCTATAGGAGAATATTCCATGTTTCACTCCCTCCTTATTGCCTTTAAAGATAAAAAACATTACCCATTGCATTAGAGATTTATTTTAGTATCACTAGTCATATCACCTATATTAGGCTCACCTGATATCGTGATCTTTATTAGGTTCACCCATCATCATCAATAGTTTCAATGTTCTATAAATGTATATAAAATATAGAATATTTTATATTCATCATCAAACTTTCAAAAACAACTTTCATTTCTTAATTTCTTTATTTACCTATGAAAAATAACTTATCTTATGAAAATTTATTTGAAACCATCATCGTAATCCATCCAGAGATATATTATAAGATTATTTTCTTAATAAAGAAGATGAATCATTAAATAATGTTGATAAAGATTAAAATAAAATTAAAATAACATTTAAAACATTTCATTGAAAAAAAGGGAAACCCATTTTCAATCGGTAAATTTAGAGACAAAAATTTACAAAATATTAAGAAAATTATTTTTATTTTAATTGAAATTGTATACTTTAAAATGAATTTTAAAATAATATAATAGTTATGATGATGAGAAAATCTGTTTGTGCGGTATGTGTTAAAAAATATTTCGTTCACATATCTCATAAAAAGATACATTGTTTGGAAAATGAAAAGAATATTACTTTTAAAACATTTCAAATAATGTAAAAAATGGGTAAAAAACTTTAATAAATAATTAAATAATATTAAAAATATTTATTAAAACATTTTAAATGAAATATGTACTTGGAATAAAAATTTATTCAGTTAAAGAGGAAATAATGTAATTTTTTCTTAAAGACATTTCTCAGTCATTTTATGTACCAAAGATATAAAAATGAAAGGAAATAATGTAAACCCAGAAATTAAATAGGAGATAAATTTTTTATTTATTTATGAAATTCATATAAAAAGGTTCCACTTAAAGAAACCATAAACATAAACAATCTAAAAAATATGAGATTATAACATAGAGCATTTTCCACATTGGGAACTTTCAAATCAAAATTCATTTATATAAAGAATATAATTTGGATACAAAAATCCAATTAACTACATGAATTAATATGTAATAATTAATTCATGGGTCATTAAGTACACCATATAGAGAGAAATAATGGTTCATGACATGAATCATGTCTCTAGAAAATGACTTCGAGACAAAGAAAACACTAGCAAAGATCATAAATTTTTAAGTGATAATTAATTAATAAAGTGATTGTGTTAAATTATGTAAATCCACAAAAAATAAGTGGAAATACATTATAGAAAAATTATAGATTAATTGACACATAATCACGGTATAACTAGTCAATGAAGAGTGTTATAACCCAATAAAAGAAATTATGTTTCGAAAACCCTTTCCTCGAGTCTAGAATTGTTATCTATGTCCTTTAACTCAAATATAATAAAATTATGTTAGTTATTTAATTATTTAAGATAATTTTATAGGTTTATTAAATTATCATTGATCCATTTATATCATTTATTTATATGAAATAATTAATTACTTAATCATTTAACTCCACATAGGGAGTTTTGAGGATGTTCAGTTCATAATTGAACAATGAATTTAATAGGTTGACCATGGTTAAAGGGGTCATTGTTATATCATATAAAAAATATTTATCAATAAATAATTATCATTTTTATATATTAAATATAATTTTATAACCATCTATAAACAAATATACATGAAAAATGAATCACATCAATATGTGGAGGTGATAATCCACACACACACAAACATCGTTATCATTTTTCTATATAAAGAAGGATTAGGAAATTTATAATAGATTATCTTTACATAATAATAATTATTTCATGAATATACTATATATACATGCATTAAATAAACAATAATAAAAAACCACGAGAGGTGGGGATGGAAAATGGAACATAATGCTTCATGAAGGTGGTAGCCAACACATACATATGAACAGTGTTTTTGTTCACCATAGGATAAAAAATGAGATGAAAATGGGTTTCAACATAGTCATAATAAAATATAATTATATTTTAGAATTTTATATTATTATATAATCAGGTATGTATAATATTTTAAGGATGTGGAATAAGAAATAATATGAAAATGCTCAGTTAAGAAGATTACATCCTCTTTAGAAGACCACCTTTGACATACACCTTAATAATTATAGATTTTTATTTTGGTAGAAAATACCTCTATGAAGATTTTAAGAATTTTGTAAAGTTATTTTTTCAGTGTTTGATCAATCTACATGACTAATGAAGTGCAAGGAAAAGAGGAGAGGTAGGGTCTCTTTATAAGTAGGGGGAACCCTTGTGATTACATAAAGTATTACATTAATATAAATTATTTTTTATGTTAAAGTGTATTGAAATTTATATATTTAGAATATTTAATGAATATATTTCTATATTATCTCATAAAATAAAATTTAAACAAGTTTAAATGATTTTTAACCCTTATCTGTTTGTTTTAACCATTGTTAACCCTTTTGACCATTACCATGACATTAACATTTATTACTCTAGGGGTCAAGAAATTTAATATAAGGTAAAGTGATCCATAACTTGTAAATGTATTATATAATCAAATGTAACCCATTAAATTGGAATAATATTTTATGAATTTTAAATCATTTAATAAAATATTATTTAACATAATATACTATTAAATTTATTTTCTAGACTATTCGTATAATTAATTTTAAATATAATATCAAGATAAGAATGTAGTTTGAATATAAACTTTAAAAAAATCCATAATAAATTATATTTTTTTTGAAATACCATAAGTCACCCTAAAAACACTTGTTTGTATGTTTTTAAAATCAATTAATTATTTTTATACTACTTGCACAAGTACTTTACTGCATTGCATAAGAATTTAATGAAACTATATCATTTATAAAAACTAAAATTAATTCACCATAATAATTATTTTTCAATGTTATAAATAATTATTTATAACTATTAATGACTTATATTTATCCTTATGAAAAACATATTAGAGATATTAAAATCAATAAATTGAGATTTTGGAATTATTATTTACTTATAATAATATAAAGATCTTTATTAGGAAAAAATAGAACTAAAATGACATATTTTAGAATATATTATGGATATGTAAATATTAAATGGATCTAATAGATTAATGTCATGTTTTACGGTGATTTAAATGTATTTTAATATCAGTTTTATCCCTAGTTAACCAAATTGACCCCTTACTATAGTGATAAATATTCATTATGGTTGTTATCTATTATAAACAATAATAAAGTTTAATTTTTACCAAATATAGAACATATAATTCCAAATATTAAATCCATTTTATCAAATTCGATTCATATAAGGGTTATAAATTACTTTTAATATAAACATGTAAAACACGACGAAAAACGGTTTTCCATAAAAATACATTTTAAGTATAAAAATGATTTTATTCCAAAATTAAGAAGAATATCAATTAGAAGGAAATTAATTGTATTTTATTAATCAAAAGGAACAACTTTAATTTTAAAATCAATTTAAAAAAATAATACTTTGCAAATACTTTAATTCATGAGGAATTGTTTTTTATAAAATCAATATTTTTAACTATTCATTAAAATAATAATCTTCTCTGAAAAATTTGAAAATTTAATCCTAATATAGTTTTTATATTCTGGTTTAATTTTTTTTATACATTTATTATATAAAATTTTAAAAGTATCATAAATTGTTTATAACAACCATGCACAAATTAAAACGAAAACTAATTTTGAAGAAAATATATTTTGGAAGCATAAAATGACCTTATTCTCATCCATTACAAAATAACCATAATTTATTGAATATTAATTAATTAAATTTAATATATAATCTATATATTTCGTTATATTCATTAATCAACAGTGATTAATTCAATCTATTAATATAAAATTTCAATGCATATATAAAAAAATGTTTTATGAAAAAATATCTCTGTTACTTCAAAAATTTTATATACATTTCAAACATTTTTTTTAAATATACCAGATGAATATATATCTAATATATATAATATCTATGTATCCTATGACCATATATAAATTAGTCATTTTACATTACTATATATTTACTTATACGATTCACTAAAATTTATTCAGTTACTTGTCTCTCATGAAGTATATTGTATTACTAATTATTTTCCTCATTTCCATAGTTTTAGTTGGCATCACGATCATCATGGAGAACTAGATGGATAAATATTTTATGTTTGTGGTAATTTTTTATATATTCTCATTTACTTCACCTTTACTTTTCTTTATGTTGTTTCATATTGCAACATCATATTGTATTATAGTTTATCTTTCATAATATTATTTTATTTAAATAAAATAATCATAATTCACTTTAGTTTAATGTTGTGTGTATCAAATGATATCAAAAATAATATTCATTTAAATAATAAATACAAATTGAAATATTGTGGTGCTATATTCTCCCCTTATTCAATAAATTACAACCTCACAAATTTATCTCTAATATTGTAATCATGTGTTTAACATTTGAAAATATATTTTTTTGAAAACCACATCATAAAAAGGGATAACAAAACTTACTTTTTAAATGAATAAAAAATAAAAAATAAATGTTATATATAATAACACATAACTAGGTGTCCAAATAGGAAAAACTTAGTGGGATGTAAAAATTTAGACACATAAGAGAAAATTAATGTCCAAATACGTTTGGGGTGTGATAGATAACATTGATAAAAATAAATTGTATGACAATGAGAAATTAAATGAACTCAAAAACCTAAATAAATAAAAAATTTAGAAGACCACCTATTCATAAAAAACAATGATAATAAGATTTTTTTATTTCATGATCCTTTTCAAAGAGTTGAAGAATTCATTTATCATCTAGGTTAAAAAAATAATGAAATATACTTACTTGTTTTTTATTAAATATATAAATTAAATTTAATCCTTTGTTTGAATGTTTCAATTATTTTATACCTTTATCTCATTTTTTAATCTAAATTATGAGAACATATATTTAATTCCTAAAGCACTAAAATCAACTTCTAATTGACCATGAGGTATATAAACGGATGAAAAATATATTCTTCTTGTACTTAAGATAACCAAAATGGTTAGCACATGATAATAAAATTCCCAAATAAACCATTATATGAATATATAAAATATTAATCTCTAATACTTACATAATTAAACCATATGATTAACATAGATAATTATATAAATAGTAAAACTATAAAAATCTTCAAAATATGTTTTCCCAAAAATAATTTATATCACTACATAATCATAAAACATAGTGAACTACACTAAAATAAAAATAATCAAATTTATAATGAACTACACTAAAATAAATATCTCTAAAAATATTACCTTATAACAAAAACAATTTTCAACCATCATGGTTAACCCGATATCCAATTGATCATAATTACCTCAGTAGAGTATTCTTCATAATGCTGAGTAAACTGTTCATATCACCATAAGGTATAATCACTTGTGACCTTAAAAAGATAATTTTATCCATTGAACATAAGATCAAATATAAAATTATAATCCCATGATAGTATATATAACTCTGGATCTAACCTAACCTAAAAATATCATAATCTCAAAATATATCTAAACCCAACTTTGATACTAATTATAAGAGCCCCAAACCTATACTCTTGGATCCAATGATAAAAGCATAATATTTAGATTTAATTATTTGATACAAATAATCATGTCCCAAATTATGTCATTCCAAACCTTTAACATAGTCATAAAATATTGAATCACCTATATACCAAAATATATTTTAAGTTTAGAATTTTATATTATTAGGATAAACCATTACATAACCTTCTCCGTGTATCTAAGTGATCATTTTTTCAACTATACACAAATTTTATTATTTCATGTTATGACTTCATCATCTTCCATATGAAAACCTCGTATATATATCTTACATAACATATTTATTTATATCATGGGTAAAAGAAATATATTAAGGGTAAGCTCATATTCTCTGTAAGGGTAAACATATGCATTAAACATTGAATATTTACAGTGAGAATAAGATGAGAATAAAGGTATGAGAAAATATTTTAAGGTTCATGAGTATTTCATAAGATAATTCATGTTAATAAAAACCTAGATAAATAAATGTTTTATAGTTAATAAAGCTTTAATAAAGTAAATAGTCATTATAATTAATAATTTTGATCCATGTAATTTCAATTTTGATCAAATGAACCATTAAAAATTTAAAACATTATATTAATCCCTCATGTTCAATTGTGTCTGAAATAAATGGATCCTTGTTAAATCCACGGGATAATCCACCCTAGTTAACTCCCTCATTCTTTTCTTTAAGGACATGGAACATTACCCAATGCAAAGAGCTATACTGGGCTCACCCATCATATAATCTATATTAGTCTCACCTAAAATCATGATAAATATTGCGCTAACATATCATCATAAATAATTTCCAAGTACCATACATGAATATAACATATGGAATCTTTTTTTTTCATCATAAAACTTTAAAAAACTTATATTCCATTATAGCTTCATTTACCCATTGAAACGAAAGGGGATTCATGATAATCTCTTTCAAAAAAGCATTATAACAGATATAGAGAAAGAAGATGGGAAATATAATATGATAAAATTCTTAGTGAAGCATAATAACCATTAAATTATATCTACATAGATGAATTTACCTTTTAAAGATCATTAAAAACATTTCTTTCAAAATACTATAAAATACCCCTTTATTTTTGTACTTTTAAAAAATAAAAATGGCTAAATTTTTTGAAGGTTATTTTTAATAAAATTAACAATGGAAATTTATATAGGAATCCTAAAATAAATTAATAGGTATGATAGTGAGAAAATATATTCATGTGGTATATATTAAAACAAATATTTCATTCAAACCTTTGGTAAAAATGTACATCATTCAAAAAATGAACAAAATATTAATTTTAAACCTTTTCATAAAAAGTCAGTAATGCATAATAATGAATTTAATCAATAATTTGTGAACAATGAAAAAATTCTTGAAATTTTTTCCATGAAAATATGGACATGGAATAATATTTTTATTGAACAAGAGGAAATATCAAATGTTTTTATTGAAAATAATTTCCCAGTCATTTTAATTAAAAAATTGTAGAATATACAGTTAAATCATATAAATATTATAAATAATTATATTTTAATATTAAATAATTTTTTTTTATAAAATTTGTATCATATAAATCTCCATAATGGATCCTTGACCATAACAAAATCATGAAAAGAAATGAGATTGTAACATAAATCCTTTTCCGCTTTGGTAACTTTAAAATCAAAAGACATTGAACGAAATAATTTTATATGGATCTATAAAATATATTAAATACATGAATTAATGTTTCAAAATAAATTCATGGTTTATTAATCACACCATACAATTAAATCATGACACACAACCTAAAACATTTCTCAAGAAAATAAGATTGGGATAAAGAAAACTCTTGCCAAGATCATAACATTTGAAGTGAAATTTAATTGATGAAGTGATTATGTGAACATAGGTATGTACACATAAAAAAATTTGGAATATATAATAAAATTATTTAGATATAAATTCACACATAATAATGGTATAAAAAATTCAATTAATAAGTGTTATAAACTAATGAAAGGAAATTGAGTTAAGAAAACCCTTACCTTGACTCCCATCATTCTATGCATGTCCTTTATCACATAAATAATAAACATATTTTAGAGACCCGAAGCTTGACGTACATGGACATTACATTAATTTTTCAGAATATTTAATACATAACAAAAACATACACAGAAGGGCCGTAATATTTTAGTGTCTTTGGAAACTTGGAACGTAATCTTCTAATCGTGGTGAAAGATATTCAACATCTCCCATAAAGATCTTCCACTTTTTGTTTCCTTACCTAAAACCTTTCTTTTGATCCTGGGGGAAAATAAAACATAAAAAGGGTGAGCTCAAATGCTCAGTAAGGGTAAGCATGGATAAAATAAAACATACCATATACATTTGAACTTAAAAAACATGAACATAATGTTTAAACATCAAAATCTTGAGCAACGACATAAAACATGGAAGTACATAAGGCATAGATCATAATGGAACATAAACCATGATAACATAGAATGGGAATAAAACATGTAATTGTGGAATCCATTAAGAACATGTAATTATTTCCATAGTAGCCAAGGCAGTGCTTCCAAGACCATATTAGTGGACAAAGTCCCTTTCTAAATCGAGTTCACTCCTCGTTCCAGTCCTGTAATACTGAACAGGATTAACTTACCATTCCAGCCATGTCTATCTCATGAGATATAAAATCTTTACCCAATGCATTGGAGGTAGATATAGTTCCCACCCATCTCATAATGAAATCATTATTACTTGTGCCACAAAATATACTTGAAACATTCATCATAACCCAAAGAATAAAATGGGTTTCATAAACATCATCCCATCATCTCATAATCCATATAAAACAAATGGACATTTCATCATAAGAAAACTGAAACCATGTAAATCATAGAGACATTAAACTTGAAACATACACATATGAAATAATGTCATCTTAGATAAAAATGGTTTTGATAAAACACTTGAAATGAATTCTTGAGGAAAATATCCTTTCTTATTCAAAATCATTTTCTTTTCACAAAATGTCCTGAAATTTTAAAAGAAAAGGATTTTTTTGAAAATAGTCATGAAATATTTTGGAGGAAACTTAATGAAAATAATTCTTTATAAATCCTTAAAAATCCTTTCATGTTGTATAAGTTAAAAAAACATTCTTCTCATGCATTTTCCAGAAAAGTCAAAAAAGTGCCTCGTAATGTAAACAAAAGAAAGATTAATTACATACCATGTAGTGAAAATAAAAATGGGTAAAAAGGAATTTGAACATACATAAAAAAAACTTTTAGAAAACATGTACATGGATGATAAAAATAACCCCAGTAAATACTTACATATAAGCAATCTCGGATAAAAATGAGATTTGCAAAATTATCCCTTATCGTAGGTCCGATATGCTTTGTACGCATCCAAACCTCCTGTATAATGATTTAAATAATGTCATTGAATTTTTACAGAATCATATTCATTGTTATTATATCATATATGGTTCACTTATGACTTTATATTACTTGTTCTTTTGTAAATTTATGTTAAAGTAGCGTTTTGTGTAAAATCGTTTCATTTGTCGTCTGTGTTTTGACTTGTAATTATTCATATGATTTCTTAGATCATGATTAATTAATTCCAGAATATCAAACATGATTTATATATAATATATATTCAGAATATACATATATATAATAGATCGATAAATGGAAAGAAATACACCGTTCATGTAGACGGTATGTCGTACGTACACATGAACGCTGTTTTCGTTTCCTCATTGAATTGAATGGAATTAATTGGATGACATACATATATATATAATAAATCTAGTATCATTATTATGTCATATATTTCATGATTACTTGTTATATATACTTTATAATCATTTATTAATGGTTAATCATTGAGAATTAATCTCATCGCGTCGTGGAGACGGTATTTCGTACGTATGCACGAGCGATGATATCGTTCCCATGATCATGGAATTTTATTGGAGTGTATGTATACTATTAAATAATCAATATCACTTTACAATAATCATATATAGTTATTATTTACACCATTATACCCATACAAGTAAGGTGGTGGGGGAAAATAGATTACACCACGGCGTGGAGACGATATTCCGTACGTACACACGCGCAGTGATTTCGTTTTCCGTTGGATGGATAGATGGTGAAATAGGGTTGTTTAATACTTATAATAACATATAAGTATATTAGTGATACTGATTTTATTACTTCATAATGAAACAACCTAAGAATAAGAAGTGGAAGAAGAAATAAAGTTGAAAGAATCAGTAACAGACATTACCTCTTCTTTGAAACGCCTCTTTGAGACCTCCTATTAAGGCACTAAAATTGGTCTTTGAAGAAAACCAGGACCTATAGAATGTTTATAGGGAAGTGTAGAAGATAATGTTTCCGGGTTTTTCTGAGATTGAAGGCTCAAATTGGCGTGAGGAGGAGATGGAGGAGGTTCCATTTTATAAGGGAGGAGAGGGGCACCTTTGGAATTCTTAAAAATATTAATTTATAATAAATATAACCCCACATAAAAACCTCAAAAAATGACTCATATTCAAAGATTAGATGAGATAAGGTTGTTATATCATCAACCAATCAAATTTAGACATGTTTTGATCTTATTTTAAACCTTATCATTTTGATTTATCCTTATTTAATCTATTTAAGTTTATTTGTGGTAATAAAATTCTAAATTCTAAATGGTTATAAATAATCACTTATGTGTTGTTAATTTTACATAATTTGATACTTTATGACATTTCCGACTATATAAATTTCAACTTATAATTTTTAAATATTTTTGTGATTTTTAAACAATTTAATAATATGTTATTTTTATAAAATAACAATAGTGTCAATTTTGACACTATTCATTTATTTGAATTTAAATAAAATCTAAATAGAGGATATATTCAAAATAAAATATTTAATAGATTCATAAAATGTCATATGTATATATAAAATTAGTGTAGCATATTATATAGTTCATATAATATTTATTTTATTATTTTTAAAACTATTTATTTGGTTTATCTCTTAATAAAATAAATACTACAACATTTTTGTATAATTATTTAATATACTTATTTTTGCATAAAAATTAAAAATAAAATCCTATGATGAAGATAAATCTATTAACTTTCACAATAATACTTTTAATCGAATTTATCATCTTAAAATCACAATATTTAAATTGTTATATTTATTACATTATGATGGTGACAACTTTGGCATCATTTAAAATAAAATAATATAAGTGTCATAATCATCTTAATAAGGATCCAAATGGTCAAAAATTAGGCCAATGGATGATTAGGGTTTATATATACACTAATAATAAGTTTTTTGTAGATTTTTGGGCCTTTTTATATGTATTAATATTTCAATAAAAACTATATTATTGAATTTTGACTTGATAAATAATTTCTGTATCATTAATGTATCACTATTAATGGAAATTATTTAATCACTAAAAATTATAAATAAATTATCATGATGTAGATAATTTTATTATATTTCTGGAGACTATTCATGTTTTAAGTTTTATGATGTTTATCACTAAATTAAAATTATTATACTTATAAGATTTAAGAGAGTGACATGTTGTCACTTTCTTTGGTTTTAATAATAATTAAATTATTTTCATGGTAAAAAGTCCATAAAATGAATCTAATCCGACCCTTAGGTGATATGGGTATACTTTTATCCATCCAATAGAATTTTGGCATGTGTTAGGGTAATTTTATAATATTATATTTACCCTTAATTACCTGATTTACCTTTAACTATGGTAAATAAAATTTACCGTAGTTACTATTCATATTTCCAAAAAATAAAAAGTAGCCTATTAACATAATTTGGACGGATAGATTCCAAATATCAAATCCATTTTTTCAAATTCAATACAAAGAATTTGTAGAAATTAAATTAAAATTAATCCCATTGTCGAATGAAAACGGGTTTTTGTTTAAAACATTGCAAAAGATTGAATTGATTTAACCTACGAATTCAATGTAAAATCAATGATAATGACATAAATTATATTAAATGGTAAAAATATATTCTATTTATACTTTAAAACCATTCAATATTATAATTTAACCATACAAATTATTACGATGAAAAAAGTTGTTTTTAATATAAATATAGCGTGTTTTTACTATTCATTAAAATATGAAAGTTATCAGAAAAATATCAAAACTTTATCCAATGTAAATTTTTATATCCTGATTCAAAAGAAGAATTTTGTTTTTTCATATTGAAATTATAAACCTGTCAACAACTAGATTTAAAGTGGGTGCGCCATCAAAAGGTGGCGAAACTGCATTTTTTGAAAAATACATATTTTACAAGAAAACTTTATTTTGTTCTTATGCCATGTTCTAGAAAATGTGTAAGATGAATAATAAAGTTATAAAATTAAAAATTTAGTTAATACTATTCATAACGGCTAGTTCATAATAATATTATAATAATATATCGTTGTTTAGTAAAACCCGGTATTGAGCAACACATGCTATCAAGGAAGGCCGCGATTGCGTGTAATGCAAGCCAAGTTGGGGTGGCGTGTTGTGAAAGAATCCTTTATTATTTCTTATAACATAATCCAACCATATTTCATTTATACATTGAATATATATATATATATATACACCCAATGTTGTGTAGAATGACTATTATAAAACGAACTTGAAATTGTGTGTAACACAATCTAAGAATAGTATTGTGTATACTTCAAGTTAATACAGTGTGGCGCATAGCACAAGATAATCTTGGTGTATCATAAAACAAAAGACATTAAATAAATTAAAAATAATAATTCTCATAAAATCTCAGGTTGTTACATTCTACCCCCTTAAAATGAATTTCGCCCTCGAAATTCGTCGGGATTATAAATGGTTTTCTACTTGAAAGTTTTTTTTGGAAACCCACATCATAAAAAGGAATACCAAAACTTTACTTTAAAGACAAATTTATGAAACTTAATGGTTACCCAAATTAACTAATCATCAGGTTTCCACATAGGAGAACATAGGTGATAATATGGATATGGAAGAAAAATCTAACCATCAAGTTCTGATGGAGAGTGGTAGAGAACATGGCTATGAAAAAGCCATCAATCACAAAGCCATAGATTTGTGATGATCTAAGGTACCATCTGATTCATCGGATATAAGGGCACTGAGAAAACATTTTTGGTTTTCGAGATCATTTCCCTAAAGTTGATGAAATTGTAATTAGAAGAAATACTTTCATGATTTTGGTACAGTCTCACCATTGGTCGTTCTTTGGAAAATTTCCACTTCATCTCATAATGAAATGAAGTTGAATTTGACATTCGTGAAGTGTTAGCATATCATGTGATAGAATGATGGGTCATTCCATCTGTCTCAAACAAAAGTTTATAAAAGTTATCAAAAATACATAAGTCCGTCTATGGTGAGGTTAATCATATACGATTCCGAAAATGAACTTATACTTTATATATCATACCGATTAATAAAATAAAACTAGTTTATACTAACCAGGGACTTCATGTAGGCCATTGGTATGCGATAAAGGCCATCACACTTCAGTTGTGGGTTCGATTCCCACAGCCTTGTCCGACGCGATGGGTTGTCGCCCATCCTGCAGGTTGTCCTTTTTCTAAAACTACATTACTATAACATCCCATCAATAATATCGAAAAAAGTTCTATCCTTAAACAATACTAACTTATGTCCAATGTAATCCATTCTAATCTTTAGTCTTATTCATAATACTACAGTCCACTCTCATATTATAGTGAAAACAATTACCAGAGATTTCATATAACAAGCATGTTAATACAATCATTGATCCCCATATATCATACGATATGTCTTGCGGGTCACATTCCAAACATTAGAAGGCCTTAATCATGTATTCTCCTAAAAAATGAATACCCATTGAATCTTAGTGAAAACATGAGTGCTATCAAAAGTTAACTCTTTCCACATACCAAAATCCTCAAAATTCTATATACTCAATCCATGATATCACTTAGTCCTTATATCAATCATGAGATCATGAATACAATCAAACATCTCATTATCTTCTTATCCCTTCATTATGCGCATATCATCTACTTTTTAAAAATATCTGAATAACCTTCCATGGTTACCAATACCATTCAACATATACTTCCAAATACTTTAGGAAAAACAATAGTGTAATAATCCTTAGATGATTCTTTATTCCATAGTACCATTAACTCTACAACATAACTCTTGATAAACATACAATCATTCCACTACCTTCTTAAACAACTGACTGATCTTCAACACTTTTTTCATATCATATATCATTTGTAGTCTCCTCATCATCATCCACATAAATACTACTCATATGACCATGCTGATTCTCTTCATGAGATTTTCCTTTAGGGAATTGGTTTTCATAATGTCCATACATTCCACATTTAAAGCATCTAATCACTATTCATGTCGTAGCAATACCATTATCCTTGTCCATGGTGTTAACTAAACCTTTTCCTTTTCACTTACTGGCTTTGTGTCCTTTTCCACACCCAAAGAATCTTCCAGTTCCTTTGAAACAATCTCCCTGATGCCTCTTCCCACATGATTTACATGAGGGAATTTGAACTTTATTTCCTCTATGATCATCATGAAACTCCATCTTTCTCTTATTATCTGAGTCAGGAAACTTTCCAAATTTGAGACTATTGATCATATTATGAGATTTCTGATTAGACATAATAACGATGTTTGGACTTCTAAATCCCGTTTCATTTGGTTTCTCATGAAGAATATCTTTCCATTGTCCGTCATATCCTCCATTATCATGAATCTTCCTGTTTGCAGCCATTTTCTAAAACCTAAAAAGAATAATGTGAGAGGAAAAAATCATGCTAGGGAAAACAACATAGTAAAGGGGGAGCACCCTCAATATCTAACATCTTAGGTTAAATTATAATATCGTTACCATAGTTCTAGGACTATATCATATACGTATACTTATCCTTAGGTACATCCCTAGACATACCTTAGAAATATCTCAAGGGATCTCACTAACGTTTTCGCATCCTAGTTTCCAAAGGTTGACTAAAACTTTCCTCTGATACCAAATATAGAGACCCGAAGCTTGACGTACATGGACATTACATTAATTTTGCAGAATATTTAATACATAACAAAAATAGACACACAAGGACCGTAATAGTTTAGTGTCTTTGGAAACTTGGAACGTAATCTTTTAATCGTGGTGAAAGATCTTCAACATCTCCCATAAAGATCTTCCAATATTTGTTTCCTTACGTAATACCTTTCTTTTGATCCTGGGGGAAAATAAAACATAAAAAGGGTGAGATCAAATGCTCAGTAAGGGTAATCATGGATAAAATAAAACATACCATATACATTTGAACTTAAAAAACACGAACATAATGTTTAAACATAAAAATCTTGAGCAATGACATAAAACATGGATGTACATAAGGCATAGATCATAATGGAACATAAACCATGATAAAATAGCATGGGAATAAAACATGTAATTGTGGAATCCATTAATCACATGTAATGATTTCCATAGTAGCCAAGACATTGCTGCCAAGACCATCTTAGTGGACAAAGTCCCTTTCTGAATCGAGTTCACTCCTCATTCCAGTCCTGTAATACTGAACCAGATTAACTTACCATTCCAGCCATGTCTATATCAGGAGATATAAAATCTTTACCCAATGCATTGGAGGGAGATATAGGTCCCACCCATATCATAATGAAATCATTATTACTTGTGCCACAAAATATACTTGAAACATTCATCATAACCCAAAGAATAAAATGGGTTTCATAAACATCATCCCATCATCTCATAATCCATATAAAACAAATGGACCTTTCATCATAAGAAAATTGAAACCATCTAAATCATAGAGACATTAAACTTGAAACATACACATATGAAATAATGTCATCTTAGATGAAAAATGGTTTTGATAAAACACATGAAATGAATTCTTGAGGAAAATATCCTTTCTTATTCAAAATCATTTTCTTTTCACAAAATGTCATGCAATTTTAAAAGAAAAGGATTTTTTTGAAAATATTCATGAAATCTTTTGGAGGAAACTTCATGAAAATAAGGCTTTATAAAACCGTAAAAATCCTTTCATGCCGTATAAGTTAAAAAAACATTCTTCTCGTACATTTTCCAGAAAAGTCAAAAAAGCGCCTCGTAATGTAAACAAAAGAAAGATTACTTACATACCATGTAGTAAAAATAAAAATGGGTAAAAAGTACTTTAAACATACATAAAAAAACTTTTAGAAAACATGGACATGGATGATAACAATAACCCCAGTAACTACTTACATATAAGCAATCTCGGATAAAAATGAGAGTTGCAAAATTATCCCTTACTGTAGGTCCGATATGCTTCGTACGTATCCAAAAATCCTGTATAATGATTTAAATAATGTCAATGAATTATTACAGAATCATATTAACTGTTATTATATCATATATGGTTCACTTATGACTTTATATGACCCGTTCTTTTGTAAATTTATGTTAAAGTAGCGTTTTGGGTAAAATCGTTTCATTTGTCATCCGTGTTTTGACTTGTAATTATTCATATTATTTCTTAGGTCATGATTACTTAATTCCAGAATATAAAACATGATTTATATATAATATATATTTAGAATATACATATATATAATATATCTATAAATGGACTGAAATACACTGTTCATGGAGACGGTATGCCATACGTATGCATGAACGCTGTTTTCGTTTCCTCATTGAATTGAATGGAATTAATTGGATGAAATAAATATATATATACATAAATAAATTATCATTATTATGTCATATATTTCATGATTACTTATTATATATACTTTATAATCATTTATGAATGGTTAATCATTGAGAATGAATCTCATCGAGTCATGGAGACGGTATTCTGTACGTACGCACGAGCGATGATATCGTTCCCATGATCGTGGAATTTTATTGGAGTGTATGTATACTATTACAGAATCAATATCACTTTAAAATAATCATATATAGTTATTATTTACAACATTATACCCATCCATGTAAGGTGGTGGTGGAAAATAGATTACACCACGACGTGGAGATGATATTCCGTACGTACACACGTGCGGTGATTTCATTTTCCGTAGGATGGATAGATGGTGAAATAAGGTTGTTTCATACTTATAATAACATACTAGTATATGAGTGATACTGATTTTATTACTTCATAATGAAACAACCTAAGAAGAAGAAGTGGAAGAAGAAATAAATTTGAAAGAATTGGTAATGGACATTACCTCTTCTTTGAAACGCCTCTTTGAGACCTCCTCTTAGGGCACTAAAATTGGTCTTTGAAGAAGAACAGGACCTCTATTATGTTTCTAGGGAAGTGTAGAAGAGAATTTGGAAGGGGGTTTCAAAGATTGAAGGCTCAAATTGGTGTGAGGAGGAGAGGGAGGAGGTGCCCTTTTATAAGGGAGGATAGGGGCACCTTTGGAATTCTTAAAAATGTTAATTTATAATAAATCTAAACCCACTTAAAAACCTCAAAAATGACTCATATTTGAAGATTAGATGAGATAGGGTTGTAATATCATCATCCAATCAAATTTAGACATGTTTTTATCTTATTTTAAACCTTATCATTTTGATTTATCCTTATTTAATCTATTTAAGTTTATTTGTGGTAATAATATTCTAAATTTTAAATGGTTATAAATAATAACTTATGTGTTTTTAATTTTACATAATTGGATACTTTATGAAATTTTAGACTATATAAATTTCAATTTATAATTTTTAAATATTTTTGTGATTTTTAAACAATTTAGTAATATGTTATTTCTATAAAATAACAATAGTGTCAATTTTGACACTATTCATTTATTTGAATTTAAATAAAATCTAAACAGAAGATATATTCGAACTAAAATATTTAATAGATTCATAAAAGGTCATATTTATTTATAAAATTAGTGTAGCACATTAAACAGTTCATATAATATTTATTTTAGTATTTTTAAAACCATTTATTAGGTTTATCTCTTAATAAAATAAATACTACAACATATTTGTATAATTATTTAACATACTTATTTGTTTCATAAAAATTACAAAATAAAATAATATGATGAATATAAATCTATTACCTTTCCCAATAATACTTTTAATCGAATTTATCATCTTAAAAGCACAATATTCAAATTTTTATATTTATTAAATTATGAAGGTGACAACTTTGGAATCATTTAAAATAAAATAATATAAGTGTCATAATCATCTTAATAAGGATCCAAATGGTCAAAAATTAGGCCAATTGATTATTAGGGTTTATATATACACGAATAATAAGTTTTGTGTAGATTTTTGGGCCTTTTGATATGTATTAATATTTTAATAAAAACTATATTATTGATTTTTCACTTGATAAATAATTTCTACATCATTAATGTATCACTATTAATGACCATTATTTAATCCTTAAAAATTCTAAATTAATTATCATGAGGTAGATAATTTTATTATATTTCTGGAGACTATTCATGTTAGAATTTTATGATGTTTATCACTAAATTAAAATTATTATACTTATAATATTTAAGAGAGTGACATGTTGTCACTTTCTTTGGTTTTAATAATAATTAAATTATTTTCATGGTAAAAAGTCCATAAAATGAATCTAATCAGACCATTAGGTGATATGGGTATACTTTTAGCCATAAAATAGAATTTTGGCATGTGTTAGGCTAATTTTATAATATTATATTTACCCTTAATTACCCGATTTACCTTTAACTATGGTAAATAAAATTTACCGTAGTTACTATTCATAATGCCCAAAAATAAACAGTAGCCTATTAACATAATTTGGAACCACTGATTCCAAATATGGAATCAATTTTTTCAAATTCAATACACAGAAGTTGTAGAAATTAAATTAAAATTAATCCCATTGTCGAATGAAAACGGGTTTTTGTTTAAAACGTTGCACAAGATTGAATTGATTTAACCTACGAATTCAATGTAAAATCAATGCTAATGACATACATTATATTAATTGGTAAAAATATATTATATTTAAACTTTAAAACCATTAAATATTATAATTTAACCATATAAACTATTATGATGAAAAAAGTTGTTTTTAATTAAAATATAGCGTGTTTTTACTATTCATTAAAATATGAAAGTTATCAGAAAAATATCAAAACTTTATCCAATGTAACTTTTTATATCCCGATTAAAAAGAATAATTTTGTTTTGTCAAATTGAACTTATAAAAATTTCAACAACTAGATTTAAAGTGGGTACGCCATCAAAAGGCGGCAAAACTGCATTTTTTGAAAAATACATATTTTACCCGAAATATTTATTTTGTTCTTATACCATGTTCTAGAAAATGTGTAAGATGAATAATAAAGTTATAAAATTAAAAATTTAGTTAATACTATTCATAACGGCTAGTTCATAATAATATTATAATAATATATCATTGTTTAGTAAAATCCTGTATTATGTACAACACACGCTATCGAGGAAGGTCTCGATTGCGTGTAATGCAAGCCAAGTCAGGGTGGCGTGTTGTGCAAAAATCCTTTATTATTTCGTATAAAAGAATCCAACCATATTTCATTTATACATTGAATATATATATATATATATACAGTCAATGTTGCGTAGAATGACTATTATAAAATGAACTTGAAATTGTGTGTAACACAATATAAGAATAGTGTTGTGTATACTTCAAGGTAATACAGTGTGGTATATAGCACAAGATAATCTTGGTGTAGCATAAAACACAATACATTAAATAAATTAAAAATTATATTTCTCATAAAATCTCAGGTTGTTACACATATATTAGTTATTTAATTTTTCAATAACATTATAAAGGATTAATTCATAATAATTAAAACATTTATTTTATTTATTTCGATTACATTTTTAATTACTTGACCTATTAAATCCACATCATGATTTTTGAGGATGTTCAGTTAATAATTAAAAAATGAATTTGGAAGTTATCCATTATCAAAGGGTTAATTAGTAGATTATATAAATAATATTAATCAGTAAATATTTTTATTTTTTTAAAACTAAATATAATTTTATATCCCTCAAAAGAAATTCATACATGAAAAATGAATAACATATCTTCATGGAGGTGGTAATCCACACATAAATATTAATGACTTTATTATTTTACAATTGATAAAAGGGAAAGGAAATAAGTGATATATTACCTTTATAGAATTGTAATTATTTCATAAATATCATATATAAAAATTAAATAACTACAGGAAAAATGATTTTTCCCAATGCTTCTATACCAACGGATTGTAAAAACCATTGGTATAGGTACCCTTTCCCAATGTTTTGGCCAAACCATTGGGAAAGCCCATTTTTGGCCACCTTTTCCAACGGTTTGGCCAAACCGTTGGGAAAGGATGAATTCTGGACACCCTTTCCCAACGGTTTGGCCAAACCGTTAGGAAAGGTTAGCCTATCCCAACGGTTTGGCCAAACCGTTGGGGAAGGCTGAATTCTAGGCCACCTTTCCCAATGGTTTGGCCAAACCATTGGGAAAGGGTAGCCTATCCCAGAGGTTTTCCCAAACCATTGGGAAAGGCTGTCCAAAATTCAACCTTCGTCCAGAATACCCAAAAAAAAGAACGACCTTTCCCAACTGTTTTTCAAACCGTTGGGAAAGGTCATTTGATTTTTTTTGGAATCTACCTACAGAGAACATTATATAAATCAAAATTTAAAACAATTAGAATAATACATATATATATTTCTGAAATTATGTTAACAAAAGTCATGTTAGGTTAGTGGTTAAGTCATTCCGTTATAAACTAGAGGTCCTGGGATCAAATCCCACTAGATGTTTCTTTTTTTAAATACATATACCAATGGTTTTGAGAACCGTTGGTATAGATTTTCTAATTACTTATACCAACGGTTTTCAGAACCGTTGGTATAGACCCTATACCAACGGTTTTCCCAAAACCGTTGGTATAGACCTATTGTCACGGCTTACTTTCCAACGGTCCTCCAAACCGTTGGTATAGCCTATACCAACGATTTGGGGACCTATACCAATGATTACAAACCATTGGTATGTGGTATTTTTCCAGTTGTGAATCCATCATTATAAATATACATGTGAGTTGGTGTTGGAAAAAGAAACACATCGCTTCGTGGAGGTGGTAGTCCACACGTATGCATGAATGATGATTTCATTCCCTGTAGAATGTAAAATTATATGAAAAAGAGTTGTAAAATAGTCATAATAAAATTTTATTGTATTTTAAATACTTATGTTTTTATATTATCATGTTCTATAAATATTTTATAGAGGTCGAAAAATAAGTAAAGTGAAAATGCTAGGTTAATATGATTACCTCCTCTTTAGAAGATCACTCTCATCTTACACCTGAAGAGTTATAAGATGGTATTTTAGTGATACCAAGACCTATAGGAAGTGTGTAGTAATTTTTCGAAGATATTTATATATATTTATATATATTTCAAGATAAATAGATCATGAAGTGTGAGGATGTGAGGATAGGTGGTGTCCATTTATAAGTGAGGAGAGGGGAACCCTTGGAATAACTTAATATATAAAATTAATATTAAATACGTTTCATGTTAAAGTGGATAATAACTTTTATATTTAGAATATAAAATGTATATATGTCCAAATAATATGATAAAATAAACTTTACACTAGATTGGGGATGTTTTAAACTTTGTTTTCTTAGTGTTGACCTCACTGTTAACCCTTTTGATGATTATTATGAAATCAAAGTCTATTACTCTTTAGTGGTCAAGAAATTTAATATAAAATAGAAAGTTAACCTTATGTGGAAAATGGTTTACATTATCTACCATAAACCAATAAATTTTCAAATGATAACATTTTTATCAATTTTAATTTGTTTAATTAAATTGTATTTAACATAAAATACCATTAATGTTATTTTCAAGACTACTCACATAATTAAATTAAAAAAAATCAAGATAGTATGTTGTTGTAATATAAACTTATAACACAAAAAATACATTATATTTACCTTAAAATTTTTATAACACCATAAATTGATTAAAAAATATTACTTTTTTATGTTTTTAAAATCATTTACTTGATTTTTCTACTACTTTCACAAGCATTGTGTCAGTGTTTCATAAGACATTAAGTTCATTATTTCATCACTAAAAATTAAAAATAAATTATCATCATAAAAAATGTATTAATTTTAAAAATAACCATTTATAAAATTTCCATAATTTTTTTCCTTGTGAAAACATATTAGAGATATTAAAATCAAGAAAGTGTACTTTTAGAATTATTCTTACATGAAAAAATATAAAGAAACTTATAATGGAAAAATGTAAAAAAAATAAAATATTCTTTATTATAGGTTTGGTATGGTCGAATTTCACTCATAAAATAGATTAAAGGAAATTTTTATAGAGATTTTAAATCATATTTAAAATTTTTTAACCTTAGTTAAACTAATTTTCATTTTAATGTGGTTAAAAATAATCACTAAAGTTACCTTTAATTATTGGAAAAATTAAAGTTGATATTTTTTTAATTCTTTTTTATAAATTATGATTCCAAGTATAGAATCCATTTTATCAAATTCAATTCTTATAAGTGGTAAAAATTATTTTTAAAATTAAATTTTAAAACACGATGAAAAGTAGTTTTCCAGAAAAAATGAAATTTTAGGTGTAAAAATATTTTTATACCAGAATAAAAAATAATTTTGATTCCAAGGAAATTAATTAGATTATGTTTCATAAAAAATAAATAATTAAATTTTAAAATAAATTCAAAAATTTCATCCCAAGATAAATTTCACATGATGTTGTCCAAAATTTTATCCTTTTTATCAAATAAAATTTCTAAAATTGTTAGAAATTAATTATAAAATCATCACACAAAATGAAATATAAACCATTTTTGATGAAAATGAATTTTTGAAGAAAAAATGACCTTATTCTCATTCCATTCCTAATAAACATTATTAAATGAATGTAATTAATTAAATTTAACATATAATATAATTATTATATTATAATAATTTGTCAATAATAATTAATCTAATATATCAAGGGAAAAATTCGTTATAAACAGAAAAAAAGTTTTTTGACAAAATTTCACTTTTACCTTCAAAAGATGTTATATTCATTTCATACCAATTTAATTTAAATATACCTAATATATATATATATATAATTTATTTATATAAACAAATTTTATGTTTCCAATAACAATATATATAATAATCATATTACATTATTATTTATAGCCTTACTTGCTTCATTAAAATTAACAACTTCTCTTTCATCATTCCTATTGTATTCCTAATTATTTTCTATATTTAAATAGTTATATTTGGGGTCACAATCTTCCCCGATATCAATGGGTATAAATATTTTATTTTTTTTGATATATATATGTTCATTTAATCCACATAAACTTTTCTTCATTTTATTACATATTGAATCTTCATAATGAATTAGTGTTAAACATTGATTGCAATATTTTATTTCAATAAAAATATCATGGTTTTTTATTTTTATGTTGTGTGTATCATATCTTATCAAATGGAATATTTATTTAGTGGAAAAATACATGTCAAAATATTTTTCTCTTGCATTATACCCCTATTTAATAAATTTTGTCCTCAGAGTTTTATCTTGAGCCCAGTAATCAGGGTTTAACATTTAAAAATACCTTTTTTGAAACCCCACATCATAAAAAGGGTTAATAAAAATTACTTTTCAAAATAGGGAAAAGAGAATATAAAGTTAATCTATAATAATACATAACTAGGTTTCTAAATAGGATAATATTTTTGGGAAGTGAAAAGATGGACATGGATGGGAAAATTAATGTACAAATATCTTGGGAAGTGATAGAGAACATTGATTATAAAAAAGTGAATGATCATAAAATTTCAGTGAACACAAAACCATAAATCAAAAAGTGATTATGAAGAACTTCTCTTCATCAAAAATTAAGGTAATATGATTTGTTTTTCAAGATTTTTTTCCAAGAGTTGAGAATTATTTTAATATCTAGACTAAGAACATAAGGAAATATAGTTTCTTGTTTTTTATTAAATCCATAAATAGAATTTCATACTTTGGTTGTCTTTTTAAATTAGTTTCCACTATTACCTCATATTTTAATCCAAATTATGAGAATGAATATTTAATTCATAAATCACTACAATAAACTTCTGATCGACCATGAGGTATATGAAATGATAAAAAAATTCCTATCTTTACTAAAACAAAAATGGTTAGAATGTGACTAGATAGAACCCACATAAACATTATATGAACATGTAAAATATTAATCTCTAATACTTAAATTATTATTCCAAATATTTAACATAGGTTATTCCATAAATATCTAAACCATGAAACTCTACAAAATATGTTTTCAAAAAATAAATTGCATTATTTTATAATCATATAATGTAGTGGGATTAAAAAAAGAATCAACATTAGCCTAAAAGTTTATCCCTATCTTGATAAAAAATATCTCTAAAATATTTATAAAAAAATCACTATTCAAACTTCTAGGTTAAACAAATATCTAGTTGAACATAATTATCTAAATGGAGTATCCTTTATAAAATCCAGAAAATTCTTAAATGAATTTAAGGGTTTAATTACATATGACCTCAAAAATAGAACTTTCTCTATTACACCTATTATCAACCATAAACTTATAAACCCACGAAAATATCCACAACTAATAATCTAATTCCACCTAAAAACATAATAATATCAAAATTTATCTAAACCATACCCTCATACTAACTATAACATCCTTGAACCTATAATCTGGGGTTCATTGGTAAAACATGATCTTATCATTTTTGGATTTGAAACCAAAATTTTTACCCAATTTTAGCAATAAAAAACATAAAATATAAAAAAAATATTGGATCATTTACATACCCAAATACATTTATGTTTATAGTTTTAGATAATTATGGAAAAATCATATATAATATTAACAATGAATTTAAGTGATCATTTTGTCCACAATAACTAACTTTTCTTATCCAACATAAAGTATTCATCATCTACCACATGAAAACCTTAATTAAATATCTTACTTAACGTCATTATTTATAACCTAAGTAAAAGAAACATAATAAGTGTTAGCTAGTGTGCTTAGTAAGGGTAAACATAGTTATTAACCATTGAATATATTTAGTAAGAACAAGATAAAAATAAGATTATGAGAACATATTTGAAGTTCACAAAAATTACATAAGAGAATTTATACCCATAAAAACCTAGATCATTAAAGATGTTGTAAGGAATAAATCCTTAATAAAGTTAAGAGTCATAAGAATCAATAATTACGAGCCATGTGATGTAAATTTTGATCAATTGAACCATTAAAAACTCAAAACAAGCATAAAGAAAATGTTTTGGTATATTTGAAGATTATAATCATCACCCATGTTCACTTGTGTTAGAAATAACTAGTTCCTGGTTAAAACCATAGGATAGACCTCCATAGTTAACTCCCTCCTTTATTCATTTAAAGACATGGAACATTACCCAATGCATTTGAGAGATATATCGATCTTTCCCATTATATAATCTATATAATGATCAACCACAATTCAGAGATATATCAACCCACCTATCATCATAAAAAATTTATATGTACCTTACATCAGTATCATATATAAATTATTTCATTTTAATCATCAAATATTATAAACAACTTGTATTCATTTATATCTTGATTTACCCAAGGAAAAGAAATGGGTTTCATGATAAACTCTTTAAAATAATCATCATAATCCATCTATATAAAGTATATGGGTTGTATCAAAAGATCATATTCTCAGAGAAGTAGATGAATCCTTAAAGGATATTTATAAATATTCAAATACATTTAAAACACATTTCATTTTTTTCAAAAAAAGGGAAAATATACCTTTCTTTTAGTACCTTTTAAAAACTAAAAATTAAAAAAAATGAGAAGATGATTTTCATTGAAATTAATCATGAAAAGTTACAAGGAAATCTTAAAAAAGTAATTGTTCTGATGGAAATAAAACCATTTGTGTGGTATATGTTAAAACAAATATATCATTGACACATTTGGTAAAAAAGTTTCTTCATTTGGAAAACAAAAAGAAGATTATTTTAAAACTTTTTATAGAAATTAAAAAATGGTTAAAATGAATTTAATAAATCATTGGAGAAAAATAACAAATTTATTAAAAATATTTGTAATAAAATATGTACATAGAAGAAAAAATCATTAACCAAAGAGAAAATAACATTAGTTTTTCTTAAAAACAATTTTATGGTCATTTTATATAAAAAAGAGAGTAAAATAAAATAAAATAATATGAAAATTAAAAATAACCAAAGGATGAAGTTAAATATATGGTTTATGAAATTAATATTATACTATTTTTCCCAAAGGATCCTTGTATATAAACATTTCTGTGAAGAAATGATATAGTAAAACAAATTTTTTATTGCTTCAGTAACTATCAAATCAAAATTAATTGAAAATAAGAATATGAAAAAGATATATAAATTTAATGAATTATAAGAGTTAATTTTTAAAATCTATTCATAGATCAGTAAGTACACTATAAAAATAAATAATGTTTAACGACTTGACACATATCCCAAGAAAATGAGATTGAGACAAATAAAACTCTTATAGTGATCATAACTCTTGAAGTGATAGTCAACCCATGAAGTGATTATTTGAACATATTTAAATAAAAATAATAACCGATGAAATATATCATAAAAAATATAGATAAAATTTAACACATAATCCTGAATAAAAAAATCAATTAATAAGTGTTGTAACCTAATGAAAGGAAATTGAGTTAAGAAATCCCTTACCTCAAGTCCCGAATTGCTATTCATGTCCTTTATCTCCTATATAATAAAATTATATTAATTATTTACTTGTTTAAGAACCTTTTATATGTGTGTTACATTATCTTTAAACCATTTATTTCAATGATATATTTAATTACTTAATCTATTAATCCCACATTAGGTGTTTTTGAGGATGTTTGATTCATAATTGAAAAATGAATTTTCTAATTAAACCATGTTTGAAGGAGTCATTATTCTATTTTATAAATAATATTAATCAATAAATAATTTTAATTTTTATATAGTAAATATAATTTTATAACCATACAAAGAAAGAAAAACATGAAAAATGTATCACATCACTTCATGAAGGTGGTAATCCACACATACACATAAAAGAAATTATTATTTTACAATGGATGGAAAGGTAGAGAAGTAGATTCTATATAATATTTTTAGAATTATAATTATATTAGGAATATTATATATATGAAATAAATCCATCGTTATAAATATCCATGATAGCTAGTGATTGAAAATAAAACACATTACTTCATGGAGGAGGTAGTCCAAAAATGAAAATGAATGATGATTCCATTCCTTATAGGATGTAAAAGGTTATGAAAAAGGGTTGTAAAATGAAAATAATTGGTTAATATGATTAACTTCTCTTTAGAGGACCACATTCATCTTATTCATTAAAACATTTAGGTTCGTATTTTGGTGACACCGAGACCTCTAAAAAGTTGTCTGGAATGTTGGGAAGTGATTTGGGAAGATCTTGGATAAACTACATGGCTCATGAAGTATGAGGAAGAGAGGATAGGTGGTATCCCAATATATGTGAGGGGAGGGTTACCATTAGAATTAATTATATTATAAAATTAATATTAATTAATTTTCATGTCAAAGTGGATACAAATTAATATATTTTAAACATTGGATGTATATAAGACAAAAGAATATTATAAATTAAAATCGAGATAGTTTTAGGTGATTTTTAGCCCTTATCTATTAATTCGGTCCCATATTAACCCTTTTAAAAATTATGATGATATCAGTTTTTTTACTTTTTATGGGTCATGAAAGTTACCGTAATACGAAAAGTGACCCATAAGTTGAAATATTTTTATAGTCTATACATTAAACCATTAACTTATCCCAAGATAATATTTTTAGGAATTTTAAATCATTTAATAAACTTTTATTTAACATAAATTTCCATTAAATACATTTTCATGACTATTCGTATAATACATTTTAAAAAATATCATGATTTTAATGTAGTTTGAATATAAAATTTAAACAAAATAATAATAAATTATATTTATCTATAAATTTTTTGCAACACCACAACTAAATAAAAAATATTATATTCTATGTTTTAAAATCATTTACTTGTTTTTTCTACTACTGTCACAATCATTATGTTAGTGTTGCATAAGTATTAAAGGTTATTATTTCATCACTAAAAATAAAAAAATAAATTATCATTATAAAAAATTATTAACATTAAAAATAACCATTTGTAATAATTCATGACATGTTTTTATCATTGTGAAAACAAATTATAGACATTAAAATCAAGAAAGTTACAATTTTCAATTATTCTTTAATTAAAATAATATAATGAACTTTATCAAGGAATAATATAACCAAAATGAAAATTTTTAGAATATAGTTTTGTTATGATAAAATTTAACTCGTAAAATATATTAAAGGAAAGTGTTATATTGATTTCTAATCCTTTTTTACATAATTTTTAACCATAGTTGACCAAATTTACTCTTTACAATGGTGATAACTATTTTCTATTATTACTATTAATTATGACAAAAATATAATTTATATTTTAAATTTGGAAATTTTGTTAAAAAATATGTTATTAATTTTATTAAATTCAATTCATGTAAGTGGAGAAATTATTTTTAAAATAAACTCACCAAATGTGATGAATGTTTTTCATACAAAAATCATTTTTAGGTATAAAAATATTTTTATACAAAAAACAAGAACTATTTAGATTGTAATGAAATTAATTGTATTATATTTAATCAAAAGGAACTAATTAAATTTTAAAATCAGTTCAAAATAAAATGGTTCATTTTAAATACTTGAATGGAAAATAAAATAATTTTAAAAAATAATGTTTTTTAACTATTCACTAAAAATTAATCATTATAGAAAAATATGAAAATTTCATCATAAAATAATTTTGATATGAGAATTGAAAAAATTATATACTTTATAACAAATAAAATATCTAATATTTTCAGAAATTAATTATAATATACATGAAAAAAATACAATAAAAAACATTTTTGATGAAAATTAATTTTTAGAGAATATAATTACCATATTATCATTCATTTTCTAATAACATATATTAAATTAATGTAATTAATTAATTTTAATATATAATATAATTATTTCATTATTATAATTTATCTATTCTGATTAATTTAATCTATTAATATAATAATACACTGCACATATAAACGTAATTTTATGAAAAATTATATCATTTACCATCAAAAGATTTTATACTCATTTCATACCAAATAAATTTAAATATTCCTAACAAATATATATCTAATGTCTATATATATACACAATTAATTTGTCCCCATCACACACACACACACACACACATATATATATATAATGATCATATCAGATTCCTATATATAGCCTTACATGCTTCACTAAAATTTATTCATTTACTTATCTCTCTCATAATGTCAATTATATTCCAAATTATTTTTCATGTTTCCATAGTTTCATTTGGTGTAAGAATATTAATTAAAAACCAAGATTATAAATATTTTATGTTTTTGGTATTTATATATGTGTGTATTTACTCAACATTTTCTTTTAATCGAGTTGTTTCATAATGCAACCTCATAATGAATTAGTGTTTGTCTTTGATTATAATATTTTATTTCAATAAAAGTATCATAGTTAATTTTAGATTGATATTATATATATCTCAAGATATAAAATATAATATTAATTTAATAGAGAAATATATATCAAAATATTTTTTTTACATTCTCACACCCTTTAATAAATTACATCCTCATAATTTTATCTTGAGATCAGTAATCAATGGTTTAACACATGAAAATACCTTTATTGAAAATACACATCGTAAAAAGGGTTAATAAAACATATTTTTGAAATAAGGAAAAGGAAAAATATGAATTTCATATATTATAAAACATAACTAGGTTTCTAAATATGAGAACATTTGTGGGATGTGAAAATATAGTCATGGAGGAAAACAATAATGTCCAAATAAGGATAGAGAGTGATAGAGAAAAGTGATCACAATAAATTGAATGATCATGATAATTTCAATAACCATAAAACCATAAATCAATAATGGATTAATAATGCCACAAATTCATCATAAATTAATGTAATAGGATAACTTTATTTATTTCAAGATCATTTTCCTTTAGTTAAAGATTTCCATTACCATCCACACAAAAAACATATGTAAATTAACTTACTTGTTTTTATTCAAATCCATAAATGTAATTTCATCCTTTTTGTGTGTGTTTAAATTATATTCCACATTTTTCACATATTTTACTTCAATTAATCTGTATGAATATTTAATTCTCGAAACAGTATAAACAACTTTAGGTTGACCATAAGGTATATAATTTTTTTAAAGCTATCCTTTATGTCTTTACCAAAACCAAATTTTTTACCACATGAAAAGACAATAACTAGATAAAAATTTATATAAATATAAAAAAAATTAACATTTAATAACTCAATAATAACACCTATGGTTTAACATTGGTCATATTATAAATATCTAAACCATATAATTCCCTAAAATATGATTTTTTCCAAAAACAACTTGTATCACAATTGAATCATATAATGTAGTGAACTTCCAAAAAATAAAAAGAAAACAATTTAAATACTAACTTGAAACGTTATCCTTATATTGATCGTAAATATCTCAAAAAATATTACCTTGTGAAAAATACCCTTTAAACTATCATGGATAACACAATATCCAATTGACCATAATTACCTCAATAGAGGATCCTTCCTAAGACCAAGAAAAAGGTTCAAAACCACCTTAAGGTATAATCACTTATAACGTTAAAAAGGGAATTTTATCCATTTAACATATAATCAACACTAAAATTTTAAATTATTGATAGCATCAATAATTGTTAAGTTAATCTCACCTAAAAACATCATATTATCCAATTTTATCCAAAACTTGATTTGATATCAACTATAAGAGACTTAAACCCACACACCTGAATTTGGTGATAAAAACATTATCTCAACATTTATGTATTTAATACCAATAATCATGAACAAATTTTAGTCATCCAAAATGTAAAAGGTCATCTGAAAATATATGATCACTTACATGCCCAAAGACCTTTTTTAGAGTTTTAGTGAATTAGGATAAACTCTTACATAACATTATCCATGCATTTAAGTAATAATTTTTCCCACTATGCCCATATTTTATTTTTCCACATTAAGTTATAATCATATGTTATATGAAACCATTCTAGATATATCTTACTCAACATAATTATTTATATCTTAGGAAGAAGAATGATAAGAAGGGTGAGCTCAAATACCCAGTAAGTGTAAACATAGACAGTAAAAATTGAATATATTCAGTGATAACATGATGAACATAAGGGTATGAGAACATATTCAATGCTAATGATCATAAAAAAAAGAAAATGAATATCTATAAAAAACCATATAATTAAATAAGATACATCGTATAAATCTTCAACAATGGAAAGAGTCATAAGAATCAATAATTACGATCCATGTGTGATGTTAATCATTATGAAAGGAACCATTAAAACTAATAAAATTCTTAGAGAATATGTGCTAGTAAATTGGATTATATTATTAATCACACTTTTTCACTCATGTAAAAAAATAGAACCCAATTAAATATATAGAAGAATCTTCCATGGTTAACTCCCTCCTTCTTTCCTTTAAAGAGAAGAAACATTAGTCAATGCATTGAAGATCTCTATGGGGGTCACCCACTGTATATGACATATAATTCTCACCAATAATCATGAGAAATATTAGGATAACTCATCATACTAGATAATTTCTATGTATCATAAATGAATATAACTCATGGAAGATATAAGTTTCATCTTAAAACTTCTAAAAAAATTTAAATTTCTTTAACGCTTTATGTACCTATGGAAAATAAGAAGGTTTTATGATAATATTTTCAAAATAAAAAAACTAATACATTTAGACAAATAATATTTATGGTATCATGAGATCATATTATCATATATGTATATGAATCATTATAGGATGTTGAAATATATGAAAATACCTTTAAATGAACATTTAAACAATTTATTTGAAAACAGAGGAAAAATACCATTTTTTTCAGTACCTTTAAAAAGTAATAATTAAAAGAATATTTGGAAATTAATTTTAATTGAAAATGAAAATGGAAAATTATAAAGTAAACATTAAATAAAGGAATATTTATGATGATGGGGAAATATTTTCTTGTGGTATATTTAAAAATAATGATTTTGTTTACACCATTGAAAGAAGTGCACCTTGTTCAAAAAATGACCAGAAGATTCCTTTCAAAAAAATTTATATAAATTTTAAAATGGGTAATAATGAATTTAATAAATCAATTTAGTATATTGAAAACATTCAGAAAAACATTTTAATGAAAATATGTATATGAAAGAAAACGGTTATAGACCAAAGTGGAAATAAGATTGATTTTTCTAAAAAATATTTTCTTAGTAATTTTAAGTACCACAGAGAGAAAAACGAAAGTAAATCATTTAAAATATATAAATAACTATTGAATAACATTATATATATGATTAATGAAATTTATAACATTCAAATTCACCCAAAGGAACGATGAATACAAATAATCACCAAATAAAATGAGATTGTAACATAAACCATTAACTGATTTGGTATCTTTCAAATTAGAAGTCATTGAAATAAAGAATATCATATGTCTCTGGGAATATAATTAATTACATTAATCAATAATTTAAAATTAATTCATTAGGTAGTAAGTAAAACATAAAAAAAATAATGGTGTAAAATATGAAACATGTCTCATGAAAATGATATTGAGACAATGAAAATCCCTTCAAAGATCCAAACTTTTGAAGTGATAATTATATTTTAAGTGATTAAGTACACATATTTAATTCCAAATAAATCAGGTTTTAATATGACATAAAAAAACTTTAGAGGTCAATTTAGGCATAATTAGGTCATAACAATGTCAATTAATAATTGTTATAACCCAATAAAAGGAAATTGAGTTAATAAACCCCTTACCTTGAGTCTAAACATTCTATGTATGTACTTTAACTACTATATAATAAACATATATTAATAATAAAATTTATTAAGGAAATTTTCTTTATTTATTAAATTATCATTAAATCATTTATTTAATTTAGTTATATGACATATCTAATTACTTAATCAGTTAAGTTTATGTCGGGTGTTTGGAAGATGTTCGATTCACAATCAGAAAATGAATTTGGTAGGTTGACTGATGTAAAAAGTATAATTATTAAATAATATATATAATATTAATAAATATATAATTATATTTTTTATATATTAAATGAAATTTTATAACAATTCACATAAACTCACACATGAGAATGAATCACATCACTTCGTGGAGGTGGTATTCTACATGTACACACTGATGGAATTATAATTTTCCAATTGATGGAAGGGTAAGAAAATAGTTGATATATTATATTACAGAGTGATAATTATTCCATAAATTCCATATATATATTTATATATATATATATATTAAACAAAAAGTTTTTAGAAACAATGATATGTAGTGATGGAAATCATAACACATCGCTTCGTGGAGGTGGTAGTCCACACGTACACACAGTCTATGTTTTTATCTACTTTAGGATGGAAAAAAATTAAAAGGTGTTGTAACGTTGTCATAATAAAATTTAATTATATATTGGAAACATATTTTAATATATCATCATGTTTTAATATTATTTTATGGAGGTAAAAGAAAAAGTAAAATCAAAATTCTTAGTTATGGTGATTACCTCCTTTTTATAGGACCACCTTTAGATTACACCTTAAGACATCTAGGTTAGTATTTTAGTGAGAAAAATACCTCTATAATGTTTTTAGGAATGTTGGTAAGTGATAAGGAGTGATATTGGTCGAGATAAAAGGATCATGAAGTGTAAATAGGAGAGGAGTGTTGATTTCGCTTTATAAATGAGGGGAGAAGAACCCTTGGAATTCCTTAAAGTATTAAATTAATATAAATTAATTTTCATTTTAAAGTGTAATGTTTTTGAAATATATAGAATTTTTGATAAATATAAGTTTAAGTACTCTCATAAAATAATATATATATAGTTTTATGGGTTGTTTTAAAACATATCTCATAGTTTGAACCCATCTTAACCCTTTTTGATGATTATGGTGATATACCTTTCTTACTCTCTCAAGGTCAAGAAAGTTTCTATAAAAGGAAAAGTGACCTATAAGTGGAGAATATTAGATATAATCAACCATAAAAAATTAATTTGAAAAAATATAATATTTTTATGAACTTTTAATCATTTAATAAAAAAATATTTAAATTAAAATCCCAATGAAGTCATTTTCAAGACTATTCATATAAATTTTTTTAAAAAATACTAATGCAGTAATTTTGTTAGAATATAAAATTTTAAAACATAAATAATAAATTATATTTGTCTAAAAAATTTACAAAACACCATATGTTGATAAATAATATTTCTTTTTTATGTTCTAAAAATAATTTATATGATTTCTCTACATCACGAACAAGCACTGTGTTGGTGATGCGTAAGCATTTAAGGTGATTATTTCGTCACTAAAAATTAAAAATAAATTTATATCATAAACACATTAATCATATTTTAAGGTAAATATTTATATATTTTAATAACTTCTCCTATCATTGTGAAAGTATTTTATATATTTCAAAATCAAGAAAGTGACATTTTAGAATTATCCTTTACTTAAAATAATATAAACCTCATTATCATGGGTTAATGGAGAAAATATGATATTTTTTGAATATAGGATGTGTATGGTCAAATTAAAAAAATTAAATATATTAAATGAATGCTTATGGAGATTTTAAATGCTCTTCACATAAGTTTTAACCGTAGTTAACCAAATTTACTCTTTATAGTGGTGATAAATATTTATTATGGTTACTATTTATTATGAAAAAAATTAGAGTTTATTTTTTTAATTTTATTTATAAATGATGATTATAAATATAGAATTTATTTTATCAAATTAAATTCATTTAATTATATGAAATTAATTCTAATATAATCCCGTAAAAACTAATAAAAAATAATTTTATAGAAAAATGCATTTTTTAGAATAAAAATGGTTTTATTCCAAAATTAAGCCGAATGTTGATTCCAATGAAATAAATTTGATTATTTTTCATAAAAAGGAACTAATTAAATTTTAAAATCATTTAATAACAAAATGAGACTTTGTAAATACTTTAATTAAATGGTATTTTGTTTATAATTAATGTTTTTTACTATTCACTAAAAAAATTATCTTTTCAAAAACCATATTTAAATGAATGTAAATTAATTTAATTGCATATAGAATATACTTATTTAATTAAAATAATTTATAAATATTTATTATTTTAATCTAATATGGTCAAAATATACTAAGGACATTAAAATAGTTTTATGAAGAAATATCTATTTTACCTTCAAAAGATTTTATAGTCATTAGATACAAGTGAATTTAAATTTAATTAATATCTATATATATATAATGTATTTATATATAAAATCACTATGAGTTTAATGTTCATATATATAATAATCAAATTACATTCCTATATGTAACCTTACATGATTCACTAAAATTTATTCAATTACTTCTCTCCCATCATTCCTATTGTATTCCAAATTCATTACATTGTTTCGAGTGTTGTAGTAGGGGTAATAATATTCATAAAGAACCATGAGGATAATGATTTTATGTTTTTATTATTCTTATATATATGTTTATTTAGTACACTTTTATTTTTATTCATGTTATTTTATATTGCAACCTCATAATGTTTTAGTGTTTATAATTCATTGTAATATTTTATCTCAATAAAAGTATCATAGTTCATTTTAGTTTGATGTTTTTTGTATCATAAGATATCAAACATAATATTTATTTAAAGGAAAAATACATATCGAAATATCAAGTTGTTACAATTTCATTAAAATATGAAATGAATTGTTTCTTATCTTTTACATGTTTTGTGACAGTATTACATATAATACCTTTTTATATAATACATATTCCATTAAATTATATTCCTATTAAAATTGTGATTATTCATCCTATTGTACCCTAATGTGTATAATTATATATTTGAAAACTTCAATTAGTAAAATTTAAAGATAATATTTTATTTTAGATTAAAAATATCTATGTGACCCTTCTTATTCATACACTTAATATCGTTCACATCATAAATTTTATTCTTCATAAATTTCATAATAAAATTATTTATAAAAAAAACATTTAATTATGATTAATTTTTGATATTTTTGAATCCTATATATCTTTTTAATATTTTGTCATCTTTTTTCCTCTGTTTTCTTTTAGTTCCATAGAGTCTTGGCTGAAATATGTATTTTTACATTAATAGGTATTAATACATAATTATCTATTTGATGGTCTCTAAAAATCTATTCAAAGATACACTTTATATATTCAGATAAAAAAATGTATAAATAAAAATATATTCAACTAGGGTTAAACTTTTTATCTCTAATACCACTTGTTAGTCTCAGTGGGATAGTACAATCACCTTAGGGTGGGGGTGGGAATTAGATGTGCCTGATATATTTCATAATTTCCAAGATTATTGTAAATTTTTACCCATTTAATATTTAAATACATGATACATGCTCAGACATAAGTGGGTTTATTTTTATATTTATTAATCACACATACAACATGTAATGTATAAAAGTATCAAGGAGTATCACATTCTATTTTTATAAGGTTTTCTCATGACGTGGGTGACTGTATCCATTTTTTGGTATCATTAGATAAATATATTTTCTACTAAAATCATTGAATCAATTATATATGGGTTGGCCATGTATCATCTTAAAACCATGTGATCATGTATTATCCTAAACTCAAGTTCATCCTGCACTAAAAACCATCCTGCTAAATTATATCATTTGATGATAGTTCTCAACAACTTCTACCCTTATTAAAGTCGATCACCAATCCACATGGGATGTTATTGCATCAATATCATCAGATCTGATACTTTTCAACATAAAGTATTGGAATAAAATTGGATATTTGAGAATAAAAAATGAAACTTTTTCTTAGAAAACATAATTTCTCTTAGATAATTTGCATAATCTATTTTTTATATTTTATTTCTTATTCTCGAAGGATATCGACTATTGCTGGGTATTCGGTAGAACTTCATGCATGTGATCCTTCCTAATTTATTATTATTTTTTCTTTTTATTACTATTTTAGAATTATGAAACATTGGGGTTCACCAAAATATGTATCTATATTAGTTTCTTCTTCTCTTCTACATTGATGATTGGGATCAGCTTGACAAAACATTCATTCGGTTATCTTTTCTTCCGCCTCAATATTTATTCCTTTTTCACACAAATAGAGAGATCCATTCTTCTTCAGGAATACAAATATCTTTCTTCATCTTGATATTTTATATAGTATGTAGCTAGAATATATTTATTTATATTTTTAATATAGAGAATCTTCATCATATTAGTATGGTGATTATCCTCTCATTTTATCAGTGGTATCACTTGTTGTTTCTGCTATGATCTCCATTTCATTATCAATTTTTCCTGTGGGTGTATCCCCATGATCACATGATATTATTTTTTCCTTAATAATTCTTCTATAATGGTATTACATAAATAACCTTTCTCATTTCCTTCTCATTTATTCTAGATAAATACGTCTTCATTTAACTCTTCCATAAATCTAGATATATTCCTTCTCAAAACATTTCCACTAATATCCACTATAAATTATTCACTATAACTATATTAAAATATTATAAAAATATATTTTCTATGTGGATAATGTTGTTTTAGTTTTATTGATTATGAGAAACTAGTATAGAATTCATCTTGAATCTATGATAATCTGAATGTATCTCAGCTTGTTTTTTATTCACAACTTTAATTAGAAATTATTTATGTTGTTTGAAACATTAAATACCATCCTAGATGTTAGAAGATTAACTTTCTATAAGAATACTATAGAGTTTCACTATTTCAAATTTATTTATCTTACAATATTTCACTCTAAATTTTTTATTTTTATCAATATTCATGGAGGAATTTTTATTAATCATTTAATTCTAATAAAAATTAATTTGTGGTGTTTTAAGTAATGAAATTCAGTTCAAGCATATCCTACATTAATTTAATTTAGAAAACATTCATTAAGAAAATATTATAATTTTTAAAATTGATGAACCTTATGAATATATCAACCTTATTAAGTCCCTTATCATTACTTTATAATATATCATAACCATAATAAGATGAAACTTATAGAGTGATATAGTTTACCCTTCTGATGTTTTTTAACTTTACGATGTCACGTGTACCTTAATAAGTATAAAACGTATGAATATTGTGAACCATATGGTGTTTGTATATTATGGTGATTGATAACTTTATGAAATTCTACATTAAAACCTTTTAAAGTCCAATTTTTCAAAAAGTGTTGAATTTTAAGAATTTGGTGAAAATTACAAAGAACTATAGTTGAACATTATAATTATTAAATCTTATGATGTAGGAACCTTATAAATTTTAATGATACTTATAAAGATTTTTAACTAAACGATATAATGTTCCTGAAATTTATAATGTTTTTATCATGAAACTGACGAACTTCGTGAACCTTATGAATATTTGAACCTTACAAAGTCTAAAAAACACTAGGAAGTTTTCAATCATAGATATTATAAACATCAACCTTTTCTATATTTTCACCAATAAAAAAATTTATAACGTTTGGAGAAACCTTAATAAGATCTACATAAATTTTTTAATAAACTAAAACTTATTAAAAAAAATATCCAATACATATCAGGGTCTTACCAATCACTTAATATCAAATCTGAACAACATCAAATAATTGTGGTATATGTATAAATAATTAAAAACATATTCTTCTTACTTATAAAGTATTTTATATCATTTTACCCCTTTTAAGTGTTTTTATAATGAAACACATCTATACTAACTTCATATTTAATATAATTCACTTATACCCATCATCCAAGTTATTTTACAAACTAAATAAATAAACCTTCATACAAGTTAACACTCAAATTTTTTATCCGTACTTCAATCATCTTTTCTCCAACACTTTGAACTACCTTCAATATCTTTTGAATAATATTTATACAAGTTCTTTAATAGTTATATTAGCTTCCATATTCTTCCAACTCTACTATGAAATATTGTAGAAAATAACTCAATATCAATACTAGTATTTAAAATGAATAAAAACTCATCAACTGTCTTATTTGATAACTGTTATCTTGAATATATATATATATATATAATTAGTCATTGTTAAAAACTCTAGTCTTATTTAAATATCAAGGTATAAGAAAAATATTCATGTTCTTTATTGGGTGGATAATTATTCCATAACCTATAATTCTAATATATATTTAATTTACTTCACCACTATATTGAAAACATATTAACAAAAAATATAACAGTTCTATTAATACTTTAGGAAATTTAATATTTGAATAAAAAAAATTGTGTTTCAATCATATCTTAAACAACATTAAATAAGGTATGGATATATCTCTCCATATACACCTAAAAACAATAACATAGTTGAAAAACTTGAGCATGATTGACATGTTCGGAACTATTTTATTTAAACATGAAATATCAAATTATTGTTTGGGAAAAGACACAAAACAACTGTCTCCATTCAAAAGTAGTGTTTTCTTTAACATAATTTAGTCAATATTTATTACTAGACATAGTTATTATGGAAACTAAATTTGAAGAGTTTTTTATTTTTTTCAACCCATTAGTCATCAAGATTAATGTATGAAATTTTATAAAATTCAATGAAAGAGTCAATATGGGAATTTTTCTAGGTTATATACCATAGGAAGAAGCTATATGTATTATAATAAGAATCTAAAGAATATTATTCATTTATATTATGCTTTTGTTCTAGAGGAACATAGAACTTAATGAACATTATTTCCATTTAATGGTTATATTAAATAGTATCATGAAAAAGAAAAAGATCTATAAGGTGAACCATTAGTTATTGTATGAGGTTACAATGATTACTAAGATGGCTTATGAGAATAACTTGAAAAAAGGGGGATTCATGATCTCACAAAAAGAAAATAATTTTCACCCTAAAATTTTTGTTGGATATAGAAATGATTTACATTAAACTTGAAGAACCTTGAAAAATTAATACCTTACAAGAATACATTCACAAGTTTAATCAATAAATTTTGAATAATTTTTATAACATAAGGATTGGATAAGTACTATAAAAGAATAATTAATTTAAATTGAGAATAATTTCATATCAGAGTTATTGTCACATTAAAATAAGAATAATTTGATAGTGAAAAAAATGATTTTTATAGAATAAATACAATGATAAAGGTGAGATAGTATAAAAAATCTTTTCTAGTTTTTAACAGATATTCTAAAACTATGGGTGTTGATTTTGATGATACATTTTTTTCTAGTTTCTAGGAATAAAATGATAAAACTATTTCTTATAATATACAATTAAATAAATTATATTATTTCCGAAATGGATGTAAAATCAATATTCTTGAATGGGGAACTTGATGAGGTGGTGTATATCTAATAGTTGATGTTATTTTTTATTTATAGTAATGGTACTTTAGTGTGTATGATGAAAAAAATAACTCCAAGGGTTCTAATTAGTTCCCCAACCATTGTAGTAAAAGCAAGATAGTTTCATTAAGATAATGATATTCCAGAAAAGAAAAGTTGATACTAATCATTATGTTTATGAGAGAAACACTAACACACTCATTATGATAGTTTATATTGATGAAATTATTTTTTCTAGAAATTATGTGGAATATTGTAAAGAATTTTATCCCTAAATGATGAAACACTTTGAAATGTTTATGAATGATAAAATTATAGTTTTTTGGTTTTCAAGTGCTGAATGAAAAAATTACATTTTTAAATCAAAATAAATATATACTCATGAGTTATTAAGTCTATTTATAATTAAAGAATCGAAAAATTTATTAACCACCATATCTATTTGAAATATATTTTCTAAAAATTATTGTAAAAAGGTTTCATATTTAAATTATTTTATAATATTTATAAGAATATTTCTATATTTTATGGAGTCAAGAAAAAATATTGTATACATTGTAACTTTATATACATAATTACTAAGCAATATAAAATATTTATATCTTGTTTCACTAAAGGTGATTATGTGTTTTTTCAAAGGAACTCTTGAGGATGACATTAAGTAAGATATAACTAAATATATTTATTTTTATTGATTTTCGTATGTAGATTGAAGACTTTAGGTTTTATATTTAAAGTTGAATTATGGAAGAGTATTATTTTTATAATAAAGATTGATTCTTGTAACTCAATGAATAAAAAATATAGTTACTCTTAGTATAATAGAAATTAATAATTTCATGACACTACCATCCGATGAAAAAAATAATTTATAAAAAATCATATCATCAGGGTATGAGTGTGGAATTAACATATCTATTAATTATTATGTTTGAAAACAAAAGTGAAAAAAAGTATCAAATAATCTAGGATATAATTAAAGGTAAAAACATATTGAAATAAAATATCACTTAACTAAGGAGATTATGGAATTTGGTGATATCATTTTAGAGTATGTTTTAATAATATAAAAAGTGGTAGATATATTAGTGATATACTTGATGATGTATTCATTAAATAATTTTCGATCCCTTATGGTTGCGAATTAAATAAAAAAATCCATTCGAGTACATAGTTTATATGTTCATTTATAATTTTTTTTCACTTATTAAAAAATTGGGGGTATATTTAGATATTTTTCCTAGAAAAGGGGTATAATTACAAGATACATTAGAGAGAAGAAAATGTCAAGTTGGAGTTTACTTGGAGTGGGATGTAATGAAAAACCCTAAGTGAACATGAAAAACTAGTTGAGCTGGTCTATGATGGTGGTGAGGTAAAAAATAGATAGTAGAAACAAGTCTTAAATATAAATAAACAATACAAAAAATCAGAGTACAACCAAGAAGAAGGATATTAATACATGAACCATAAATACCAAGGAAAACTATGTTAACCAAAGACTTATGAAAATAAAAATCCAACACGTCTCAATGAACCAATCATCACTAACAAACTATCCCACAATAAATGTTGTGATGATGAGAGAAACTGACATGCTACATGATGTTTTTCAATTTACCTAGATCTTTCAATACAATGTCTATAATTTTATGAAGGAAAAATTGTGGTGTGAGAAAAAAATCCAAATAGGACAACACCACCGAGTCTATTAAAGGTATAATAACAAGAATGAAATAGTTACATCTTTTAAAACAAAAATAGTTTTACAAAATATTTTCATAAATCAAAATTCCTTTTTAAATAATTTCCATTGGTTTTCGTAAAATCCTTTCATATTCACAAAGATAGAAATATGATAAGTATAAGTGATAAAATAATAAATCATAGGCACCCACCATAAGACAAGAATGTAAAAAACATATAAGTGAAATAATCTATCATGTGAAACCATGTGATACAACCTCATGTGAAAAACGCGTGAGAGAAAATTCATGACAAAATACATCATGTGATAAAAAAATCATAAATGAAAAAACACTCCGAATTGGTCCCAATATTATGGGAATATTTAATAGACATAATATAATCATAAAACAGGAACATATTGGTACCAAATGATATTTAGTCCTATAAAATTTTGTCAATATCATGAAACCTCTAGTGAAATTACACACATTATGAGTGACAGGTCTTTTCTCAACGCACCCATGGTTACCAGTGTGAAATGTTTTCCAAAATAAATTTAAATACCACAATAACAATTTATAAAACATGTTAAAAGAAAATCCAATATTTTTTTATTGTTGAAAACCCATTTCTAAATCAAAAACACAATTTAATAATTTAATAAAACACTTGGTGTGAAAAACCAATTTTTAAAAGAATAAACCCTTAAAAACATGTATCATTCAAATAAATAACTTGAAACAAAAAATCAATTCAACTAAATTAATAATAAAATTAAATTTTACATTAATGGTAATAAATTCATAGAATTAACCCAATGTATAGAAACACATACCTCAAAAATGGATGTAGAACAATTCTTCTTCGACAATGATGACTAAGGAAGAGTAGATCAGATCCGCACAATCCTAGATCCATAAGAAATACATAAATCCTCTATCAAAACCCTCTTAACCAACATTCAAACCCCCTTAAGGTTCTACAATATGAGAGGACAATGGATCCAAGGAGGATCTTATAATAAAAGGAAAAATAATATAAAAAGTGCAACATACATTGAGTTGGTCCATCAAGAACAAAGGAAATACTTCTAGAATTTAAATAGATAAGCCCCTAGACCACCATGGAAGGATTAAGTGAACAAAATAAAAGGTTATGGGGTTATTAGAGGTTAAACTATGGTTACATAGATTTTCAATAAATAATTCAGTGCATTAATAGTCCACACACATGGTTTGTAGGAGAGGACATATAGTTATCAGTAGCGATGGACCTTAATCAAGAATCCTATATAGATCTCCAATTTGGGTTGTACAGTTTGGACACATGGTAATATTAAAAATGTTCCAATTGCACATAACCTATATGCCATGTGGTGCATGGTTTGGAGGTATGGATATATAGCTTTGAAAAACTATGCACCATCTTCTAGTAAACTATGCTTGTCCAAACAGTTTCCTAGACCAAACCACATGGTTTTACCTAATCGTTCACCAACCATGAAAAGACCAAAGGTCTCCCAATGTTTTTTTTAAAAACTCACAAAATAATCCTAAAGAAAGTCCTGACCAAATAATGATCAGAATAGGGTCCAATAAGTTCATGTAAGAATTTAATAGAATTTTATAATCCCCCCATCATAAAGGATTTATCTCCCCAAAGAGTGATCATGATTATAGACTCACAAAAATAGAAGGCCACTATAATCTCATCAACAATCCATGCTCCTACATAATAGGGAAATTCTATACACATTGCCACAATACCCAGACCAAGGGAATCATTTTACTATGTAGTACCTTATTTTGGTCATCCATAATCTATATTGGATTCTCAACAATGATTGTATAAGTTGAAGATAAACATCCTCCCATCCAACAATATAGGATGGATCTAGGTCATACCCCCTCAGTAAGAAAATATGAAAGACACCATGTAATGAAGTCAAATGCGACGATAATTCTAACCCATATTTCACATTTTTGAGTCACTCCATGATCTCAATGGGGAGGGAAAACCTCAGTAAAAAATTATGCCTCTTAACCCACTAAATATTTCCCAAGCGATGTGAAACTATGAGAAAATCCTGATCACCATCCCCAAACTCAAGCAGCTGATGATGATGATTTGCAAAAGAATTATAATCTCTATGCTCTATGACCAACCTCTTTAAGATCAACTACACATTTTCCATAATTTTATGAATGAGGATCATCCCAAAAAATGACCTCTCCCCCAACTCTTCCTATCACAAGGGAGATCCACATGTCCTCACATACAATGATTCAAAGGGAAAAATCTTTATCAAATCCTATTAACTATTATTATAAGCAGATTAAACCATAGGAAATTTATTTTACCAAGATTCACAAAAATCATGAACATAAGCCCCAAGAATATCCTCAATAACATGGGTGGATCTCTCTATGTATCTATCCATATGTAGATAAAATCTATGATCAATTTTAACTAGGAGCCCCTCACCTCCTACAAACCTTTCCAAAACCTATATGTGAATTGTGGGTTGCTGTTAGAAATTATCATAGAGGGAACCACAAGAAATATCACAATCTCTCAAACATATTAGTCTCCAAGGTGTTTCACTCACATCATATCCCTGATAGGTAATAAATTAAACAATTTAATAATTTGATCAAGGATCACCAAAATCGCATCATTCCCACTAGGATTCCATGATAAAATAATGAAACCTTCAGAAATATAATCCCACATACATACCAGAATCTGAAAAGGTTACAACAAACCAATAGGTTTATGGTACTCTTCTTTAATTTTCTAACAATTGAGACACTATGATCAAATTATATAATTGACCACCTCATAATTTATCACCAATACCAATGTATCAAGATGTGATATATATTTTTATCCCCAAGTTGTGTGGACAAATAAAAAAATGGTGTCCATTTTCCATCAACACCTTTCTCAGTGAAATTGGAATAACCAAAAAACTATGGAAGAAAAAATCTTCACTAGGAGACTGATACCACTTACCTAATGTCTCCCCACTATAAAGTATTTTACTAAATCATTATCACTCAGTGTCTATAACCTTTTTGAGACAAACTTTATCATAAAAAGTCAAGATATATTTTAGAAAATCCAAAAACACCTATTTATAAACCTATTAAACTCCCAAGTTCATCTCAGTAAACAAACTTCTCATAGAGTACTCCTCAACCGATTCCTTTATTTATTATGTTGAAAATTTTATACTTAATACATATGAAATCAAATTCCCTTTCCTAGGATTTTATGAAATAAATGTCTAAAGATACTCTACCCAGCATCTTCATCGAAAGGTCGGATCCCTAAAAGTAAAAATATATTTTAGGCTCTTATGATCCGAATATACTATAAAATTCTCCCCAAAGATATAGGGATGCCACATTTCATGTGGATAGATTACCACTTCCAAATCAATATCATGGGTAAGGTAATTATTCTCACAAGGGAATAAATGTTGAGAGCCATAGGACACCATGTGTTTTCCCTACATAAAGAGACATCCCAAACACATACAAAAATCATTAGAAAAAACATCATAACCCTAACCTAATTTTGGAAGAATAAAAATAGGTACTGAATTTAACCTATCCTATTGTTCCACAATGGATATATTCCATTTTTAATTCCATTTAAAATTGAAATTGTTACAGGTTAAACTATCATCGATGATTTGAGCTTATAGAAATCCTGAACAAACCGTCTATAGTAACCAACTAATTCCAAGAAGATCTAGATATTGAACACATTTTTGGGATGTTCCCAGGTCATAACTCCTTATATGTTTTAAGGATCCACTAATAATCCCCAATCATAGATGACATACCCAAAAAAACTCACTTCACTGATCCAAAACTCACATTTAGAAAGCTTACCATATATATTATGTTCTTTTATGGTTTGAATAATGATGTCTAAATAATCCATAATCTCTTCCTCTAACTAGGAGTAAACCAAAATATCCAACATGAACATAACACCAAAATATTACATGAAATTATTAAATAATTGGTTCATCAAATACATAAATATTGCATCTACACTAGTGATATCGAATGGCATAAACAAAAACTTTAAATTCCCTTACTGTCTCTTAAACACTATCTTAGGTATATCCTCTTCTAGGAATCTCAACTAGTGGTACCTTATCTAATGTTCAATTTTTAAATACCAACATGACCCTCTAATATGGTCAAATATAATCATCAATATTTTTTAAATAATATTTTTTCTTAATATTCACCTAATTAAAATTTTGATAATACACCAAAAATATGAGATTATCGTATTCTTTTTTATAAAATATGGAAGGTGTTTACCATGGTGACACACTATGAAAAATAAATCCCTTATACTCTAGGTATTCAATAAGGAAATTAAGTTCAACCAAATCAATAGGTTCTATTCAATAATATGGCACAAAAATGGTCATCTATCCATGGAGAAAGTTAATAGTAAACTTACCCTTTATCTATGGTGGTAAACCCAAAAAATCATCAAGAAAGAAATTAGGGAACTCACTCACTACTATAGGAATAAGAAAACCCAAAAAAGGTCAAAAGAATTAAGAAACATATCAAACAACTATCATGAGATTACCCCAACATAGGGACCAAATAGAACCCTTCGCAATCTAGAGTCCCACTAACCTTGTAAAACATGAGTAACCCCATCAAAAAATAAAAATTGAACTTGAAAATGATAAAATTAGATCGAGGCCTTAATGATTCTCATTAAATCCATTATAATAACTAAGTATTATATTTAAACATCAAGAACTAATAATTCCCACACCACCTCAAAGATAATTATCTCCATGTGAAACACAGGAAACATGAAAGCTTGTTTGGACCTCTTTCCCAAAGGTGTGGAAAGATCCAATAATAATGGACTATTTTTCGAATATAATCCAAATTTTAAACTAAATTTGATGATATTAAATAATGTGTAGCACCTATATAAGACAAATCTAACACCGTAGAAGTCAAAATAAACAACCTACCACTAATAATATCTTGAACCACTTCAGATTCATCTGGTCCATACTCAGTCACATAAAATCATTGGGTATTCGCCACATGAACATCCCCCTTGGACTATGGATTAATCCCACCAACCTTGGAAGGATCAGTATAAACCTGTGAACCATTGGTGAGTGTGGATACAACCATACTTCTCTAGGATATCATTTCACAAAAATTATTTTGGTTGCATGACAGCTTATAATGATGGAAAGCCTTGGGAGTTTCTATACAGTTAGGCTTTTTCTAACCACACTATCCACATTGGTAGTAGAAAAAATACTTCTACCCTAAAAATTATTTAAAGCTGGTTCTAAAAAAACTTACCACCCTTACGATTCCTTTTTTGTCTAGAATACACACCCTATATAACAACTACCCCAACCAAAGCTCTACCCAAACCCTTCATTCCATATATTTCTTCCTTATCCAAAAATGATTTATCAATGAACTCGATGATGGATGGTAGACTCATGATATTCAACATCGTCTAAATATTAGGACTCAGTCCCTACTTAAACCTTTGATCCTTTGGGTACTCATTAGTGATAATCAATAGTTCGAAATGCACCAACACATCCAAACAGTTTGAATACTACAAAATAATATTCTATCCTTTATCCAAGGTCAAAAACTCATAGTTTTTCACTATAGGCAGTATCTCAGGGTAAAAATGATTATTGAATATTTTCTTGAAATAATTCTTGGTAAGATCCCCATCTAATTTAGATACCACAATAGAGTCCCACTATCTATTTATTAGTCCTTTGATCATATAAGTGGATAAAAAACCATATATTCTTAAAGAGTATTCAGAAAGTATAAAATCCCATCAATACTCTAAAAAAACCATAGATTATTGGGGTCCCTAGTCACCACAGAATATGGGTGGATTCTACTTAGTGAATTCAAAACCATGATCCAAAGCTCACCCCATGTTCCTAACACCGACATGAACCATATCTTGAATTTTTAATATTACAAATTCACACAAAGAACTCTCCAAGTGAAGATTCTTCTATGCATATTCTCTTATAGATTCCTCTCCCATTTTTAGAGGATCTCTTCTCATAGTAATTTTATATTAAACACAAGATAATGACCAATAAAAATTTGATCATATTCAAAAATCATAGTTCCATATTCAAGAATTCACATCCATGATTTAAAACATCATGAATTTAAAGAAATCATAAATTATATAATTAAAAGAAGACACATTAAGAAGGAACGTTTTCACTGAAATAAAATTTCCATTTAGTTAATTTAAATGACTTCAAACACCAAGTCTCAAACCTAGTAAATTTTTTTTGGCCACCCATGGTAACTCATGTCTAGACATAGTACTGAGCTAGCTAGGAACCCTCCCACTTTAATACATAAATTCATATGGTCCTAAATCCTATATACCTATAAATAAAACCAAAATCAAGAAGTGTTAAAACACTTCAGGTGGATTAATCCCTCTAATAACAAATTGTAACAAACCAACCATATTCAACTAGAAAATCCCCTAGAGCCAGTCCATCATGGTGGTGAGGTACAACAATGTTAATGGAAACAAGTATTAAGTATAAAAACTAGGTAAATAACTAGAGTTAAATGATAAAGAAAGAGATACATTCAAGATCTATATAATCCATACCAAACTAGAAAAAATAAAATAACATAAGAAGACAAAAACAACACATATCCATGTTACCAATCTTCACCACCAAACCATACCACTACAAAGAGTATGAAGATGAGAGAAACAATCATGATACATGATGCATTTCAGTATAACTAGATCTTGAAATATAATATCTACAACCACCGAAAGAAAAAATTAGGGTGTGATAAAAACATTATGATACCACTGGATATTACATAAATGGTCCAATAACAAGAATGAAATAGTTCTGGATTTTAAAACAAATATAGTTTTACAAACATTTTTATAAATCCAAACCCATTTTTAAATCATTTCTTTGGTTTTAATAGAATGCTTTTAAATTCAAAAAGATAAGAATATTAAAAGTATAAGTGATAAAATAGGAAATAATATCCACACACCATAAGGTATGAAAGTAAATAAATTCTCATAAAATAATCCATCTTGAAAAACCATGTGATATAAAATCATATAAAAACATGTGAGAAACAATCCATAACAAAATCCATCATGTGAAAAATAATAATAAATAAAAATTCTATCCATATTTATCCCTAGAATATGGGAATACATACTAGAAATAAAATAATCTTAGAATAAGAATATATTAGTATCAACTGATATCAATTCCTACCATAGTCTATCGACATAAAAAAACTTCTAATGGAATTACACATACTACAAGTGAACTGTCTATTCTCGACACACCTATGTTTCCTAATGTACCAAGGTTTTCAAAATAAATTTCAAAACCATGATTAAAATTTATAAAACATTTGAAAACCACTCCAATCTACTTCTATGTTGGTAGTCCATTTCCAATTAAAACCCACCATTTAAGTATTAAATCAAACACTTTGTTTTTAAAAACCTATTTAAAAAGAAAAACCAATTTAAAAACACATATCTTTCCAAGAAATACCATGAAACCAAAGAAAATGATTTAATAAATAACCCAAATTAATTTTACAGGAACAATAATCAATTCATATAATTAACCCATTATATTGAAAATCCTACCACAAGAATGTATGTATAACTATTTTCCTTAGACAATAATGAACATAGAAGAGTAGATCATGTCCTCATAATCAAAGAATCACAAGAGGTACATGAATCCTCTATCAAACCCATTAGGTATGGAATACAAATCAACTTCAGGTTCCACAAGAAGGGAGGAGAAAGGATCTAATAAGAATCTAAGAAGAAAAGGGAAACTAAATAAAAAATGAAACATACATTGAGTTTATCCATCAAGAATGAAGGAAATATAAAAATAAACCAAATATAATGACTCTAAATTTATAAGGAATTATTTGGGACAATATGAGTTAGTGGGTTTGTTAGAGTCTAAACAATGTTCCAAGGATTTAAATTATAAATTTGGAGTATTAAAAGTCAGCATGCATGATTTTCTTAAGAGGCTGTATGGTTAGGAGTAACTGTGCACCTTAATTACACCCCTATAAGTAGATCCCTTTTACGATGAAAATTTAGGACATGCAATTATTTTAACCATGAACCAAAATTGAATGCCTAGGGGATCATGGCTTGGATGGTTGGCCTCATGGTATTGAAAAACTTGGCACCCCCTTCCAGTAGACCATGCTTGGCCGTATGGTTTATTGGACCAATCTTCATAGTTTTTCCTAACCAAGTGACAACCATTCATAACCACAATGGCTCCCAAAATTTGCTAAAAACTCAAAAAATTACTGCAAAGAAAAACCCAACCAAATAATGGTCAAAACAAGGGTAACAAAGTACCTATACGAAAGTAATAAAACATTACCTGGGATATGTGAGGACATAAGAGGATTGTTTTTGAGTCTAATTAATGTTTCTAATAATTAAAAAGGGTCTCTCAAAGAGAAAAAATTATTATTTATCTATATAAATGAACTGGGAGATTGAAAAATCCTTTAGATGATTGGAGGTGTCCATGAAAGAATGTAACTTATCCATTGTAATATTTATTCTTTACATTGAAAGACATATTTTTTTTACAAAAAATATGTTGTCAAGTATTGTGATGCTTATATAATTATCATATTGGTATCATACTATGACTAATTTCAAGAGGTGTTAATTCATAATATATAAAATTTATTCCATTCTATATTTACTTTCAATATACTCCTATATTTTTTTTAGTTTGACTATATATTCAAAAGATGAAAAATAATTAAAATTATAAAAAAATAGAAAGTCATGATATAAAATATTTCCATCACACTGTATTATTTTATTGACATTTTTTAGATAAGTGTTTTTATTTTAAAACTAAATAAGTATATAGTATTTCTCAAATATATTTTTAATGATTTAATGGTATCAAATTGCACTATATATCATGGTCTGCAAAGATGAGTTTCAAATAATTTAATAAAGCCTAGAGATAAGTGAAGATTAATTTGTTATCAAAATTGTTAATTACCATGAACACATCATATTTTTATTTTCTAATCCATTACATAGATGAATAAACTACACTATAATCATTAAAACATGATGTTATGAAGAAATTTTTGTAACAATTTGAGTAGATAAGAAAAAAATCCCAAAATAATTTTTATGGTCATGACATAGTTTTTTGACTAATCTAAAAACCTATAGTGTGATTTTGTGAGAGAAAAATTATAGAAATTAGAATTGAAGTGAAATTAATCATTCATAGTTTTATAAAATACATAAAAATATCTTTCTATTATTTTTCTATACTAAATAAGTTAAAAAATGTCTATTACTTTCATAACAAGATTTATATAGAAGAAATGAATTATATTGTCGTAAAATTCATTACACGATAATCATATTTAAAATTATAAAAATTTTAATGATATTTCTAATTTTGGGGGGATAAATATGGGAATTGATCCATGATTTTTGGGTTATGAGTTTGAACAAAGATTATGTCGTCATTTAATTTATCATTACATGATTTTTAAATCTATATAAATACATAAAGACCCACTTAGAGTAATAGAGATATAGTCACCCAATTTTTATAAAGAGAATTATTGAGAGAAAGGGATGAATTTAAGGGAAGAACAAAGTCAATAAATCTATGGTGGATTGAATAAAATTTCATAGTAAGTAATAATGTTAAAATATCTTATATGTTCTCACTATATAGAATTATTTATAAAATATATTCAGTGCTTGAAGGTAAAATTACAACTAAACAAACACAAAAACACACACTACACACACATAGACTAGAAAGGCATGTCATTTCTCCCCAAGAGATATCCTACCCATAAATACCTTTATTTATATATTACATATATATCATTCCACAGAAAAGTTTTAGTACATGGACCATATTCCCAACATTAGATGGCTTGAAGGCCCATTTGTTTGATGGGCTAATGGCCCTACTTGAAATAAAACATACATGGGTATAAACCCCTTACGTACATCATTCATGTGCCACCATTTTCATGCATCATGCCTTCATTACCTCCCCATAAGTGAGTTAATACAACATAAACCCCCCAAAGGGATCTCCATGATTCAAAACCTACTATTTTGGATGTACGAGTATGGAGTTTATCACACCCCAAATTCATTATAGATAATTATTTACGTTATATTTATTTCTGTATATTATAACACATATGAATCATGATATTATTTTTAGGATACATCATATAAATAATTTTAGAATATATTTATACTCAATTTTTTATTCATTGAGAATAATAAAAATTCTACAGTATATGTGATATCATCCATTAATCACCAAGGGTTATCTATTCATAAATAGTCAATAAATTTTGTAAAAAAACTTGTCATCGTGTACTATTCATTATCGATTTCCATATCTTATTATTTTATTGATCAATTATAAGATCCTATACACAAACAAAAAATGATAGAAAAGTGTTATATGGAAAATATTTTATAGGCATAGATTCACCCTTTTCTCAGTGCACATCATTCTCACATGGTTACATCAATAACAAACTCGCTTATTCAATTTTTTTAATTTATATATTCGAATACCATAACCATATCACCACCTATGAAACATTAGTTTTTTATTAAATTTTTCACCATTATTATTATAATATTGATACGATCTTATCTATTTCTATAATTTCACGTGGGATAATGCAAATATTTTTCCACTATTTATGTTTCCCGATCACCTACATGGATATTACCTATTTTTGTGTGTGATATCTTGATCCTCTATATCATGAATCAATTTTCCTCTTTATTACTATAAATATAACACCATATCATCTTACATGATATCACTTAATTCCCTATTAACATGAAATATAACATAATAATGTGTATCATGATATTCCTGTAATCATTATATGTGATAACTCCTACACCATATATAATCTTCATAGTTTCCTCTATTATACCTTATAGAAAAACCCATTTCCATCTATGATAATATCCAAATTTATTAACATGACCTCTAATTACTATATTCCTATATCATGATTTATTTATCAACTTTACTTTCAGATTATCATACCCTATTATATATTTTATATTATAATTTTTCTTTGGAAAATCCTCCAATGTATTCTTATTTTTTTCACTGAATCCCTAATAACATAAAAAACTATGGAAAGGTGATTCCAATGAAATATTCAATATGTATGAATAATATAAGTTTCATGGACATGTTTAACAAGTCCCTGATGTTATCAAATTATCTTCATTCTAAATATATATTAAACCCCTGTAAATCCCAATTTGAAACAAGAATAGAGTCCCAAATCACGATAATAAATATATAATATCCATTATATGTGAAAAATTTATCTATAAATAAAATTTAATTAATTATTATATATTATGTACATTTATATTCTAATTTTAATGACTCTTGATTTTTTAATGGATTTAACTTAGCAGAATCTCTATTTATGATCCTCTGTTATCCTTCATTAACCTCCACCACACACCATGAACCACTTTCCCCTCATGTGATACTTATCTATAGGGAAAAAAATTATTTAAACATTGAACTGAAGTCCATATTACAATAAATAATTTTCTAACATGAATTAAAATGAGTAAAAGAATATATGACTAAGAAACAAGTCGAATATCAATGTGCTACATGATTTATTACTCACTAAGAGGTATAGATCCCCCAAAAAAATTTCTGAGCCTAATGATGTGGTGGTGAGAACTTCCAACAAGGAGTAGGATATGAATTCCATTCCTTATTGAATAAGATGTTTTTTAAACCATAAAACCCATTTTTAATGTATCCAAAGAACTTTTTTAGACTTAAAAAATTAATAAGTAAACCTCATGTCTAAGATCATAGATCATTTTATAATAATCAATTTAGTTTCAATTAGAGCAAAACGAGAAATCTAGATAAATAGTTTTAGTTGTTTTATGTTAGAAAATGTTTTTTCAAAGAATTTTAGTGGTAAAGGAGGTAAGTTAAGATATTTATGGGAACACTAATGTCCCTACGAAATAAAATATTTGAGGCACCACTAAAATACCTAGACACTAATATAATTTCTCGTAAAACCAATGTTAACAAAATCAATGATTCTATAACATACAACCAAATAGAGGAGAATAAAATTTAAAGAAGTTCCAATAATTTGGTGAAATTGAAATTATGAATTCCTAACCACCACTACCACTAATGTATCTTTAGGTTTATTACCCCTTAGTCATATTCCTCCAATTTCGTTCATGTAATAAATTTGGCTCCAATATCCACACTCTATCCTTCCAAACACTAGATTTCTAATAAATATCCCTTGAATACCAACAACTAGGGGTGGTAATTTTCAAAAATAAATCTATAGATTAAATTAATTTTTATAGAATAAACCTTCATTATAGTTAACCTAACACTACAACATTCCCAACACTACAACATGATATTCACTTTAGTGTGCCTTTCAAGTTAGAACACCATATACTTTATTACATCATTAACCATGATTCATCACTTTGGATCTCAAATATATACTTTATATCCAACTAATAACTAATTCTTTACTGAAAAAAATATAAGAAACACCTTAGCCTCAAGTGTGTTATACTAGTCTCACCATGAGGATGTCACACCAAGCCAATTTTGGAAGAAACTAATTAGCATTGTCTTGAGGCACAAAATATGACATTTACCCTATATATGTGTGTGGGACACTAAGAAAGTCTATACCCAAGAATTATTCTATTGCATAATTCCCAATACACAATTCTTGAGAATAAATATAACTCACAAATAAAGTGTTCATACAATATGCAGACCATGTACAGTGATATTGAATATAATGGGATTTTTTAGAGCATAAATATCACCCTCTACACAGTGATGTGAAACCTCATCATAATTACACATGACCAATTTATAAATAAATTTAAACCCCATATACCATGGAACTAGACTTCCACATACTCATGTATGACCCTACACCAAATTGATGTTTAAACTCCATACCATGGATTAAAACCTTTCACACACTTTTGTATGAACCTTTATAAAAGTAGTTCCTACTATTTTATTGCTGTTTCATAAAATCCATGAATTTATCTATCCTTACAATATCTAGTTACCAATAGGAAGGAAGAAAACTCAAAATGCCTCTAAATTGGTGTAACCCCCACTAAAATGGGCCTGATCATATATAGGTCCCACACAAAAAAATTTATCTGTACCTTTCACCTAATATTTTATTAAACATGACTTTAAAATTATTGGATTTAGTCCTAGTAATATAAACATAAAAACAGGACATAATAGTTAACGATGAATTACCATAAATGGTTAAATGTTGGTCATGACTCCATGACATTAACAGTTTCCAAAATGGTTTTTATCACATGAACTTAAAAAGTATGATATACCTCATTAAATGGTACTAAACTATCTGGAATTTTATTCCCTTCATAGGGGTATATAGGAATACCCATTCATGGGAATAATCCTAACCCCAACATAACTTTTAAAACACTTTAGACCAATTTGAGGTATTAACGGATTTGAATTTTTATTTAAAAATCATGGTCTATTTGAATTATTTTATTTTGATTGATATATTTAAATATTTTGGTATGTTATATATGGTTTGGTATTAGAAAATGTTATTTTTTATTGAATATTAGACCAATAATGTGCATTGTGTTTCCATATCGGTGTTGTAATAGGATGAGAATTGGTCCTCAGTAATTGAACAAGGATAATGGATAGGATACTACAGGGTTTTAAAATTTGATAGGTATGGTGAGGTGCTCAAGGTTATGCAACCAAATGAGTGGAGTTTAGGGTTTTTTTTGGTATTTTTGAGATTTTTTCTATTTTTAAAATTTTCCATATGTATAAAACCTTATAGATGAAAATTCGCTAATGTAAAAAACCTTAAATATATTAAGGAGAGAAAAATATATCTTATACAAGAGGAAATATTATTGTATAGGGGTATAAATTACATTGAAAATGAAAAATTATATTATGTATACCATTTTTCAAAGGGGAAAAACTTATGTTAGAAGATAATATATTACATAAAAAATAATATATATTTTGTATTATATTTGCATAAATAAAACATGTTACATATGAAGTAATATGTTATGTATAAAAAAAAATTTATGTAAGGTTTTTGATTAAGTGGAAAACCTTATATTATAAATAATATATTAAATATTGGGTTTTACACAAGTAAAATATATTACATATGATGTAATATATCATGTATGAAAATTTGGAAAATTAAAAATCCAAAGTTATTATACAAAAATGTTACACATGAATAAATATGTTACACGTTGGTTTTTCAAAAAATGGAAAAACATTATGGGTTTTAGAATGTGTTATGTATTGGTTTTGAAACAAAGGGAAAACCTTATCTTTCAAGAAATTTGTAACATATTAAAATTCATGCTCAAAAAATTATTACACATGATTAAAATAATTTGTATGAAGTTTCACCTAAGGGAAAAAACCTTATGAATGAAGTAGAATATTACATATGGATATTTTCTTAACTGAAATACTATAAAAACGACACATATATATATTAAATATGGATAGGGATTCTGAAAATTTTATATAATCCTTTAACACATATGATTTTATATATCTTATATATGATATCCTTGGGGTGATTTGTAAATTAATTTTTTAGGGTTCCTATTGTTTTTCAAATTTTAAAAAATGTTGAATTTTTCCCGCATTTTCTAAAACATTAATAAAATATTAAAATTATATATTAAATGTAAATTTGAGTGTTTAATGAGTACAATATGGGAATCTCGTATAAAATAGTGCTCGAAACTTTTTCTTAATCTCCAAGTGATATATCACTTGATTCTCAAAGGATTTAGGTGACATTTTTTTGATAGTTCAAGGAAAATCTATTACACTTCTTTGATTCTTCCTTTATTTATTTATCTATTTTATCATTGTAATTTTTTTGAAACCTAAGATATGGTTTACCAATTATTACACTACATAATTATGAAATTATATATATATGAATTATATTTTTTTGGATTGGACGATGGAGATCACATAAGGATTATAGTACTAGGTTTTGAACTATTTCAAAGAGGTATGCCACCACCATAATTTTTGTTTGATTTCCAATCATTTTGGGTGAAATTATTTGTGGAATTTAAGAGATAAATTAGTGTTTTTGTGTCTAAAAGTCCATGTGGATACTAAGGGTGGTGCTCACTCCTTTTATTTAGGATTTATTTATAGGATAAATCTTAATGAGTGATTTAATATTTATTACGAATGAAATAATTATGGAATAAATTTTGAGAATAATTATAATATTTTTATGAATTATTTAATTATTTTTATTGTGTTATGGACTTATGTTGATGTGATATGACAATCTATTATTACATGATCATAAGATATGGCAGTTAATCTTTACATAAAGGGTTTTCTTGAATCATATCCCTTAGGTTTGTAAATTTGTTAATTTTTCTTATGATATGCAGTCTCATCATTTATGTGAAATAAATAATGTTTATAAATGAATTGTTTTTTAAAACCCCATGCCTAGAATAAAAGTTTATTAGGCCTCAACATACCCTTGGAAACTAGTTTGATTCCTCGTTCATTGATGGTTTAGGGTTAACATATAAATATTTTTTATACAATATAAGGACCTAAAATGTATAAATAAAAAGAATAAACATAGTAGACCTTGAAATAAATGAATTTGATCTCCTCTAAGAAAGTGAGGGTAATGGTGTAATTTTGTTTGCCTTGGGGAATTACGCATGAAATCTTGAGTTTCTATAGAGTGTTTTGGCTATATGGTTGTGTGTGGAGAAATAATTTGTCCTCTAATTGTATATGTGTATTTGAGTAGGGACACCATGGAAAAGGGCTTATGTATAGGTTAAGTGTCAAAGAGATAACCAAGTTGAAATTATAAGTGATATTTGATTTATGGAACCTATCTAGCATTATTACTATTTTGTATCACTACAATAGGTACTAAAACAATGACACACACATGGTTATGTTGAGGGATGGTAAGCCCTCTGTGTTATAGGATTTGACTCTAGAGTTGGGAAGAGAGATAGGTACCTTAGTGTGGTGTCTGGACAAAGATTTGACTTAGGGGACTATAGAGGTTGCCTAGTATTATCTTAATCCTATATAAGGTAAGTGAAATGAGTTTAATACAGTGATTTTATTGTTGGGTATGAATAGTTGTTTAGGTTGTGTGCATAGGTGACCAACATAGAAGATGTGTAATTAGATTGGGAATATGGAAAACCTGTGAAAGGAAAATGTGTGATATATAATAGTATTATGGGGAGGGAATACTCCCTCGTGATATGATATATGATATATTTCATCGGTGGGGTGATATTCCCTCAAATTAAATTGGGCTACTATTTCCTTGGTGGGGAACTATTCCCCCAAATGATATAAGACTACTACTTCCTAGGTGATGTGTTATAACACCAGATGATATATGCCTACTATTTCTTAGGTGGGGCTCTATTCCCCTGGATAATTTATTCCTACTATTTCTTGGGTGGGGTTTTATTCCCATGAAATTTATTGGACTAATAATTCTTTTGTGGGGTTCTATTCCTCCAAGATGATATATGACTACAAATTCCTAGGTGAGGCACTACCCCTAGATCATATATGTCTATAGTATCCTAGGTGGGATTTTATTCCCCCAGATGTCATAGAAATTATGATTCCAATATAAGGGAAATATTCATTCAGATTATATATTCCTACTAGTTATTATAGGGGAAACCGTTTCCTTAAATGATATTGGATGACTGATTTCTGAGTGGGGAACTATTCTCTTGGGATGAAAAATTATTATAGATTAGAAGGTAGGAAATGGTTACCCCTAATGTTTTTGTACTTATATTGGATTCATATAACACTATATAATGAAATTAGGGTCAGTCCTTGGTGTGACATTAGAACCTAAAGATCAGGGATGATGTATTTATTTAATTTACTATAATTTATTTGGTTATTTTGAGCATATTACATCATATATACACTATATTGTAGTTATATTAGGGGAACTATTAGTGGTGGACTATGATAATTAACTCACAATCTACTCAGGGATCCCTGACATATTAGTACCCATAATGATCACATGATTTTAAGTACAGGCAGGGAAGAGGCCTAGTGTATAATGGTTCAACTGGATTACTTGGATGAGTAAGGAGATGGGATTAAGTGTGGACTCATGATGATATTTTGGTAGTTCAATTTTTTATATTTTTTAATAGAATGTATATAATCTACCCATGGGAGATAAATTTGATATATTCCTTTCACAAGTTCTATTGTAGATAATATATTTTCTATAGTATGAATTATTACTTATTTGGAAGAATTGGGATATGTTGGTTATTTATCTCGCTAGATATTATGTTGAATACCTACATGTTATTTATAATATGTCTCTTAAAACATATATGAAGTAATATTCTCCCCATGATATCACCTTAGCCCCTCACTTCTAGAAAAAAAATTATCATATGGGTAAGAATGTTTGAGGTCAAATAATGACCCATTTTGGTTATTATAGTGTTATTCGAGCTGGGAAAATTACAAAGATGTATTATATAATTTTCATTCAATTTAATTACTATTTTGGATATGTTATAAAAGAGATAGGTGTTGTCAAATTTTGGGATGGATTCCATGTCTTGTTCTTGTCAGGAACCCAAATGATCTGAAATCCATGTTACCAGGGAGTTAAGATTGTTGTTCATTCCTTTAAATGTAATTGTTTTGTTAATTCATTCTAAAAGTGATATTTTCAATATTTTTAGTTTTTTTTATTTTAGAACAGGGTGTACAGATATTGTAAGTTCATGAATTATATAAAGCACATTGGTCTGTGTGTCATGTGGATTCTTGTGTTTTATTGGGACACAAGTTTTGGAAAAAGAAGAAAAAATTAAAGAAAATGTGTTCAGTTATGTAAATATTCAACAATAACCTATATTGTGTTTTCCCCATATTTATTCTAGGTAAAATTATATTTAGCTTAACAGGATTTATTATTGAAAATGGTGATTGTCTATTCTAATTATCATATGGTTTCAGTTAACTAAAAAACCAATAATAACTTATAATGTCTTTTTCTATATAACAAATGAATGGTATTTATTTTATGTAAACCACATTTATGATATACTCGATGAGAATCATCATAGGGATATTTTGTTATATATACCCATAAATGATATCGTAATCCTTATGGGGGTAGTTTGTCTTATATATTCTCTATGAGGATTACTACCCTATAGTGGTTTGTGAATTAAGTATAATATTCCTAATCTATATTCAAAAACTAGAGAGTGGGTTATATAAATTGAGTATTGTCTTATGAAATATATTATGAGGGAATGTATGATTCTATATGATCCATGAACCATGTAGGGTGTGGTTATGGATTAGGTGGGTGAACATAATTATTTTAATATACGACTCAAGATAATGGTGAGTTAGGTTTTATAATCAAATAACCAGTCACTTTCAAATTATTTCATAAGATGAGTTTCAATATATGAGGATAACCTAAAATAGGGGTTTACTTGAGACTATGAGTGACTTCAGAGATGAGAATCATGAGTTGATTCTTCAGGTTATAAGATTTATGCATAATAGGTAAAATTGTGGATGAGATATAGTCTTGGAGATGCCTTAGGAATTATGAATGTGAATTATGTGTAGTTATTATGTGGTGATGATCCAGGAAAACATGGGAGGTATGGTAATCTAAGAAAAAAGACAATTATTTCTATAATTGATGATAAGAGAACACCATTGATGCATGGATTTTTTTAAGAAGGTGTGTGATCCTAGGATTATTGGTATATGATTCAAGATGGCCTGTTTTAGATGGCATGATTGGGAAGCATCGACATGTATGTCTGCTTGGTTATGTTTTATTTTCAAAACAAGATCTTTTGAGTATCATTGCATTATTTAGTTGATGGATGATCATTTACCATGGGGTAATAGGGTGATATTTCATTTAAACTACATGGTAGGTGTATTGGTGATTCCTAATCTCAACATAAGGCCAATGTTGTTGGTTTTTGATTAGGAATAAATGGACTTCGATGACATACAATACATGTATAAGGGTGGATTTTGGTAGATCTTATAATTGGAGAGCTTGAGTTTGGAATGTAATATAACTCCTAGGGAGATATACAAATATTGATATACAATGTATTAATTTAATACCATCATAGTGTGTGGATTTTTCAACACCAATAACACATGAAAAGATGAGTGGTGACATTTTTTTAAAAAAGTGTAATGTCGTAAAATGACTATGGGATCTTGTGAAACATTAAAGGTAAGAGTAGATTAGTTTGATTTATAAAGAATTAATAGAGTTCCATCACTATAGTGAGTTATTAACCAATAGGAATGAGTGATTCTATTAGGAATAGGTATGTCTAGTAGGGGCATGGAAAATTAGAGTTTCATGGTAGTGAGCAAGGTTGGGGGCCTTGAATAAAATCTATTGGGGCTAGGTGTACAATGGAGGATTATTAGTAGGGTTAAAATCATATTTCAAGAGGCTCTATATTATCATTGAACTCTTAAGAATGACTCAATATGATGAATTATCTTGGAAATATGTGTAGGGATTATGAGTGTCAGTTTATAGTTTGTAGTGGATAATTGGAATGATTAGACCCATGGAGTGGTGTAAATTAAATATATTTGTGGAGAGTACACCATGAATGATGTTAGTGTGAGAAAACAATCTTGAGTATTTATCAGGGAATTCAATGAGTGACATGTTATTAGATCCAACTATAATGTGGTTGTGGTTTTGTGATGATTCTTGAAGTCATGAAGCTGAGTTATGTGCAATAAATGGTAAATATTCTGATGTGAGTATTGATTGATGAGATTTGGGTTGAGTTAGTATATTGAAAACCCACTAAATCTTGCTATAAGGTGACAGTTGAGTATTTCATCTTAGTTTTTTTTTTCATAAAATAGGTATGTGGGGTGATTGGTTCTTTATAATATCACCGCTAATCGATAATATGCATGTGATGTACCAAACCTAGTTCACTCATTAGTAACCAAACCCGGTTGGCCACATAACCTCAATAACACCTCCACTTATTCAAAAGAGGGACTAGGGTGTGTCCATGGGGAGACTATATGTAACATCCCAGGTAAATAAATAAATAATACATTTTCATTTTTATTAATATTTTTAAGTTAAATATTAATTTTACTATAAAGGGGTTGCTATGTTCGATGGTGTACCTGATACACAACAATGAGTTTCTTTGAAATCTTATGTTGCATGATAATAGTATAATATTATTATTTTGAATGGTAGTTAACACATAATCGTTTTATTGACAGGAATGAACTGAAATAACTAAAATATGATTATACATGTTCGCTAAATTTTTTTACATTTATCCAATAAAATTTAGAGGCTTAAAATGTGAATGAATCTAATTTTAGGCATAATTTACTTTATAAGGTTGATTTACTACCTTTTAATAGAGAACCCTCTTTAAATCTAGTTTTTGTCACTTTTATATGTTATATTTAACCAAATAAAATTCTCCTTTAGAATCGGGACATCAAAATTTACTTTGGGTAGATTTTTAGTATTTTTCTGATAAAATACAATTTTTAATGAAAAGTGAAAAATGTTGTATTTTAATTCAAAAATGCAATTTAATATTATTTATTTATATGGTTAGATTATCTTTTTAATTGGTTTTAAAGTTTAATTAGATTATATTTTTACCTTTTAATCTAATTTTTTATTATTGGAATTAATTTCACTTTTAAACTGGACATAAACAAGTGTCAATCTTTTGATAGTTATTATTTCTTAAAAATAGACCTTTTATTTTGACAGTGGGAATTAATTTTAAATTAATTTCTGACACTTTTTTGATTTGAATTTGGAAAAATTTATACCATATTTGGAATCAAGAGGTCCAAATTGTGTAAATAAGTATCTTTAATTTTTAGACATTATGAATATTTACTTCAGTAAATATTTTATTTACCATGGTTAAAGAGTAAATCTGGTAAATAAGGGTAAAAAAATATTACTATAATAATATAAAATTATCCTAACAGGTGTCCTAATTCTATTGGTTGATAGAAATTCAACCATGAGCTTCCTTGGGTCTATTTTGGGACCCCATGGGGCCACTTGGGAGTGATAATAACACTTTATTTTAATTAACTTAAAGTAAAGGCAAAAATAACATTAACAAATATTTTTTTGTAAATTAATTTTTACATGGGGTTATATAAGCCACATTTTTGACTATAAATATTCATGGGAAATATAAAACTATTTCCTACATCATGGTATTTTTTTATAATTTTTAGACATCAAATAAATTAAATTATGTATGACATTATAATGATGGAGTGTTTACATCATTAATAAATGATTTAAGTAAGTAAGATTATAAATATTAAAAAAATATCCAAAGCCTATCCAATTATTATTGTATGATTTTATTTCAACCATTAGTAATTTTATCTTCGAAATTATTTATTTTTGGACTTTTAGAAACTGAATATCATTATGTTATAAAATAATATTTTCACACTTTCCTAAAGAGCCCCTCCTCCCCCTTATAACATGCCCTCACTTCTAACTCATTCCTCACCCCTCTCAAGCACCTTTTCTCGTCCAAAACCTTCTAAAAAAATCTCTCAAGATCCCTCTCTTCCCCTTAGAATCCTTACCTTATGCAGAAGTCACTTCAAGAAGTCCTTTTGGTTCAAACCAAAGTGAGTTACCGAAATTAAAGGTAAGAGTTTCTTTTAACTTGTTTTCTTTTATTTTACTTCTCCAACTCCTAAAATATTTTTTATTCCTTTATTTTATGAAAACACCAGTATCCTCAATATACTATAATGTTTTTATGATAATTATTTTAACTAGACTTACACACGCCTTCATCGAATGGGTGCAGAACATACTATTTCTGGGGATAGAAAACTAACACCTCACGAAAAGATGATTGTTCAATTATCTCCAGCTGCCTCGCATGGTGGACATTAATATGGAACTATATTTATATATAGTATATATTATGTTTATGTTTTCTTTATTCTTCTGTGTTCCAAATTTATATCCTACCTTTATAATTTCCATAATGGGTAAACACGATAATTTTATTTGAGGAAGTGCGGACTACAACCCCCTCAAAGTGATATGACTCATTAATTCCATATGTGGGATGTATAAAGGATGTATTTAATGATATTATATAAGATATTATACTAGAATTATAATATACCTATGTATCATTATGTTTTAATTCCATTAAAATACAAAATAAAAATGAAAGTAGTGTTCATGCGCATGTTCGGCTTACCGTCTCCATGAACGGTGCATTTCGTTTCTTATCTCCAAATGATATGTACTATTATAAATAAATATATATACTGGATATATATGATATATATGATATCAAAATAATTAATATCATTTTGGATATAATGGATTATTTACCACATAGACAACTTGTAAATATAAGGTGTTCATTTTTGACTAAATTACATAATAATGAAAAAATATCCTTTATTTACTTCAATGACTTCATAATTTCTATAACATGGTAATAAGTGATATAAAAGGAATAATAAACTTTAAAAAGAATATTAAGCAAGTATAAATTAACTTTAGTTTATTATTCAAAAGATTAAAGGACAAACGGTTCAATTCAGACATGAGGTAAGGGACTTCGTCTCAATCTCCTTTCACTGAGGCATATTTTGTTTTAATACATGACTTTATTTTATATGCTGTATAAACACCTTTGACTTTTAATTCAATGGAAATCCTTTTCTATGAAGAGTTTTACTAAATGACAAAAAAATGATTCTTTTTAACGTAAGTTGTGACAACGACCTTTTCCGCCACCATAAGTATTATTTGATCTATGGATTCCTTAACAGGACATAATGTTTTTAAAAGGAAAATAAATACCATATACCATTTTACGTATTTTATAATTGAAAATGGTTTTATTATGTCAATATATTTAAATGATAAATTGTGATTGCAATGTGGAAATGTTATCTTTCCTTTATGTTTGTTTTATGTGCTATGAATATGTTATGGTTCTTGGGCATTGTTTATGTATACGGGTGGTTCCATGATAAACCTTGGGTGAGTGAGCCCAAGATCTCTCTCCAATTCAATGGGTAACGTGATGGAGGTAAAAATGAATGTTTCTACTAATAGATTTAAGGAATATATAGTGATGGGTATTCCAAATGTGACTCCCGACGTAGCTATGAAAGCTACAACGTAAGTATGCTATGGATTCCACAAGTTACCTTTATGATTTGTGATTACTATTTGTTATTCATAAATATTATGATTTCATGAGGAATGTTAAAGAGCTTATGTTATGTATGTAATGATGAAATAATGTTTTCTTTCTTTGTTTTATATCCCTTACTGAGCTTTTTATGCTCATCCCAAGTTTTGAAATGTTTTTCACAGGACTTAAAGATGAATAAGGTCAAGGATGTGATCAAGGAAAAGTCATGCTGTCTAAAACGTGGAACTAGACATGACACTTTTTTTTCGAAGAGTTTTTTATTTTTTGAAAAAATGGAAACTGAGTAGAAGTGTCTACTTTGTATTTTTGAGATGTAATGTAATAGTTATGGCCTAATTCTCTAAAACTCTAAACCTGAAAAGATCCTCAATGTGAATTATTTATTTAATTCAATATTACGTAATGTTTAAGGTCAGATCCTTATAGTTGGTATCATAGGTAAATTTAAACAACTTTAGGAGTTAGAATATAGTGAAATTAATATCTATAAATTATTTTTAGTTTATGTTATGATTGAAATGATATAGAATTTATATATTACCGTGTTGCTTCGCCTAATATATTTCTGTGTTCAAAATGGTTTTTCACAGAGGAAACATGGCAGCCATGTTGGGGCCACATCAGGAGGAAGACAACCTTCCAAATCAGCAACCTGAGTTTGTTGGAATCAAAACTGGATAGTTTTTTGTAGTGATGGAACAATTGACTCAAGATATAAATGATGGTGGTATCTATGCATGAGATCATCCAGATCAACCATAAAAAACTTGTTAGTAGTGGAACATTTCATGAGGCAACATCCCCCATCAATCAGAGGATCATCTGACCCTGTGCTAGAAGAACGGTGTATTAAATCACTGTAGGAAATTTTTGATGTCATGGGGTGTTCATAACATCAAAAGTTTAGTCTTACCGTTTACTGTTTTGAAGGTGAAGCTGATTAGTGGTGGTTGATGGTGAAAAATATCAGGGATAATGAGGAGATTGATGCTCTTGATTGGGATGAATTTAAAGGCATATTTCTTGAGAAGTATTTTCCTAAGGTGGTTTGTATTAGGATGGAAAAACAGTTCTTGAAATTGAGGATGGAGGATGACTCAGTGGATCCTTATGAAGCAAAATTCACTTTCCTGGCAAGGTATGCTCCAAATTTCACACGAGTTCTTGAGAGTAAAATCAACCATTTTTACTCAGGATTAAAGCCAAAGTATCAAATTTATTTATCTTCTTGTGAGTTAAAAAGTTATTAGAAACTTGATCATTATGCAGAAAAGGTGGAAATGAATTTTTTTATGATCAGGTGTTCTTTGAAAAACAATAGAATAAGAGGTCAAGGTGGCAGGTGAAAGGGAAGAACTCTTCAAAAAAGTCTGTTGTTAAGAAACTTAAGTTCACAGTTTGTGAAAATTGTGGAAAAAATCATGTTTTGGAATGTATTTTGAATTTGGGTAAGTGTTATCGATGTGGTAAAATGAGACATAAGGCACATGACTGCATTGAAAAAAAGCAGGGTAATGGTAAGACAAAACCCGATTTATAATCAGTAAAAAAATTTAAGTGCAATGAAATGGGTCATTATGAAAATGTGTGTCCAATGAAGAACTCGACTGAGGGAAAGCTACCAGACTACACGCAAAATTGGGTGGTGAAGTCCTTTTCAACTACTTCAATAAATGTTGGTCCATCAAATGAAGTAGTATCAGGTACACTATTTGTTTGTTCAGATTACACCAATGTGTTGTTTGATTTGGGGGCTACACATTTGTTCATTTCTAAGAATTTTTCTAGTAAATTGGGAATTCCATATGAAGATATGAATCTTGAAATTATTGTAAAAACACTGGGAGGAAATTTTAAAATAAAAATAAATTATAAGAACCTTCTATTCCTTGTGTGTGGAAAGATTCTACCTGCAAACCTTATTTTTTTCTCCTCTAGTAGAATTTTATGTTATTTTGGGTATGTATTGAATTTCTGTTTACCAATCTAAGATTGACTGTAGAGTTAAAGAGGTTTCTTTTTAGAAATATTTTCTGTTTTTGTACAAGAATGAACCCTTACTTTTGATAACATATCAGGAAGCTGAGAAACTAGTAAAAGATGGAAATTAATGTTACCTTGAACATATTATTGAAAACAAAGGAACTATTCAGATTAATGATGTGCCAGTGGTAAATGATTATCTTGATGTTTTTCTTGATGAGTTTCCTAGTATTATACCTAATTGGGAAGTTTAATTTACTATTTACTTAGTTCCTGATGCTAATCCAATTTGAAAACCCCGTTATCTAATGGCTCAAATTGAACTTTTAGAGTTGAAGAAGCAATTGCAGGAGTTATTAGATAAAGGTTTCATTTGACCTTGCACATCACCATGGGGTTCTCCTATCTTATTTTTTAAAAATAAAGATGGTTCAATGAGACTTTTCATTGATTATAGAGCATTGAATAATATCACTATGAAGAAAAAGTATCTTTTTTCTTATATTGATGATTTGTTTGATCAGCTCTAGGGAGCTCAGTATTTTTCGAAGATTGACTTGAGGCTGGGGTACCATCAGTTGAAAGTAAAGGAGGTAGACATTCTGAAGATTTCATTTCATACTAGATATGTCCATTATGAATTTGTAGTTATGCCTTTTGGTTTAACCAATGCACCTGCTGTATTCAAGGATCTTATGAATAGAATTTTCCATGAGTTCTTGGATAACTTTGTGGTTGTGATCATTGATGATATTTTGGTTTATTCTAAAAGTAAAGAGGATCATGAAAGTCATTTAAGGGTTTTCTTGCAAACCTTAAAAGAAAAGAAACTATTTGGGAAATTTAGAAAGTGTGAGTTTTGGTTACAAAAAATTTCTTTCCTTGGTCACATTGTTTCAAAAATGGAATAACTATTGATCCTGATAAAATAAAAGTTGTTGATGAATGGAAAATACTCACAAATATAAATGATATTCATAGTTCTCTTGGTTTGGAAGGTTATTACTGGAGGTTTGTTAATAATTTGTCATGGTTATATAGTCCAATGACTATGTTAACTTGAAAAGGTGTTAAGTTCATTTGGACAAAAGAATGTGATGATTGTTTTCAGGAATTGAAAAAAAGATTGGTGAATGATCTAGTTTTGGCACTACCATCAAGAAATTGCAAATTTTTTATCTATAGTAATGAATCATTGAAAGGAATTGGTTGTGTCCTTATGAAGAATGATCAGGTAATTTCATATGATTCATGTCAGTTGAAACCTCGTGAGTTAAATTACCCTACACATGATTTGGAATTAGCTGCTGTTGTTTTTGCTTTAAAAATTTGGAGGAATAATTTGTATGGAGTAAAATGTGAAATATATACTGAACACAAAATTTTAAAGTATATATTCACATAGAAATAATTGAACAAAAGATATAGGATATGGCTATAATTAATCAAGGAATATGATTGCACGATCCTTTACCATCAGGGAAAAGTAAATAAAGTGGATGATGCTTTGAGTCAGAAAAGTACTGCTATATTAACTATGTTAACTTTGAAATGGGATCCTTTGGTTTTTTATTTGATGAACTTTGGCATAGAAGTTATTGGTGCTGGAAATTCTTTTGTTTTGTTTTTGGTGTCAGTGAAATCAACTCTATCAGACAGAATTAAGAATGCGCAAAAAGAAGACAGTGAGTTACAGAAAAAGGTAGAGTTGGTTCAGAAGATTATGTTGTCTAATTTTAATGCTGATAATGATTGTGTTTTTAGGTTTGGGAAAAGATTATGTGTGCCTTGTGTTTCACAGTTGAAGAATGGGTTGTTATGTGAAGCTCATAGTTCCCCATTTTCAGTTTATTATGGCAGTACTAAGATGTACATAGATCTTTGGGAGTATTACTAGTGGGATAGAATGAAAAGAGATATTTCTGATTTTACTATGAAGTGTTTGACTTTTCAGTAGGTTAAATAAGAGTGGCATTTACCAAAAGTGATGCTTCAGTATTTACCGGTGCCAGAGTAGAAATGAGAAAATATATCCATGGACTTCATTGTGGGATTACAAAATACATCACGAGGTAATAATTCAATCTGGGTTATTGTTCATCGATTGACTAAATATGATCATTACCATCCTATTTGAGGTAATTTTTCTCTAGATCAACTTTCTCAGCTGTATTTTAAAGATATTTTCAGGTTTCATCAAGTTCCCCTCTCCATTATATCTGATCGTGATCCAAGATTTACTTCTAAATTTTGGAAAGGCCTTCGAAAGTCGTTGGGTACTGAATTAAATTTTAGTACAACTTTTCATCCTAAATTTGATGGGTAGTCAGAATAAACAATTCAGACCTTGGAGGATATGCTACGTTCTTGTTCATTGGATTACTAGGGACGTTGGGACCAACATCTTTCTTTGGTTGAATTTTCATATAATAATAGTTTTCATTCCAGTATACAGATGGCTCCATTTGAGGAATTAAATGGAAAGCATTGTCAAACTCTAGATTTTTGGGATGAAGTAGGTGAAAGGAAGCTGATCGGACCAAAATTGGTAGAATAGATGGCAGAAAAGGTTCAGTTGATTTAGAAGAACATGATAACAACTCAGAGTATACAGAAAAGTTATGCGGATAACCGGAGGAAATATCTCTCTTTTGTGGTAGGTGATCATGTCTTTCTCAAAGATTCTCTATGGAAAAGTGTGATGCGTTTTGGTAAGAAGGGAAATTTGAATCCAAGGTTCATTGGACCTTATTAAATCCTGGATAAAATTGGATCAATTCCGTAAAAAGTGTATTTAACTCCATGTTTATCCCAGGCGCACAATATTTTTCATGTTTCAATGTTGAGAAAGTATATTCCAGATCCATCACATGTTTTGAGCCCAGATGTAGTTAAGTTGGATAAGAATCTATCTTATGAAGAACTACCACTACAAATTCTTAACTGTAGAGAGAAAGTGTTGTGAAATAAGTTAATTTACCAGGTAAAGGTTTTGTGGACAAAATATATGGTTGAAGATGTAACGTGGGAATCTGAAAATGTAATGAGGCATAAATACCCCATTTATTTCATAAGTGAATAAATTTAAGAGGACGCAATTTCCAAAAGGGAGTAAGGATGTAACATCCCAGGTAAATAAAGAAATAGTACATTTTCATTTTTATTAATATTTGTAAATTAAATATTAATTTTACTTTAAATGGGTTCCTATGTTTGATGGCGTACCTAATACGTAACAATGGGTTTCTTTGAAATCTTACGTTGCACAATAATAAAATATTATTATTATTTTAAATGGTAGTTAACACTGCACTATTGTATTTGTGGGAATGAACTGAACTAACTACAATATGTTTATAAATGTTTGTTAAATGTTTTTACATTTATCCAATAAAATTTAGAGGCTTAAAATGTGAATGAATTTAATTTTAAGCATAATTTACTTTAAAAGGTTCATTTACCACCTTTTAATGGAAAAACCTCTTTAAATCTAGTTGTGGTCACTTTTATATATTCTATTTGACCAAATAAAATTTTCCTTTAGAATCGGTAAATTAAAATTTACTTTAAGTAAAATTTTAGTATTTTTATGATAAAATTAAATTTTTAATGAAAAGTATAAAATGTTGTATTTTAATTCAAAACTTCCTTTTAATCTAATTTATTTATATGGTTATATTATATTTTTAAATGGATTTAAAGTGTTATTATATTATATTTTTACCATTTAATCGAATTTTAGTTTTTAGAATTAATTTCACTTTGATATTGGACACAAACAAGTGTCAATCTTATGATAGTTATTATTTTTTAAAAACACCCCTTTTATTTTGACAGCGAGAATTAATTTTAAATTAATTTTTGCCACTTATGTTATTTTAATTTGGAAAAAATGTTTTCCATTTTTTGGAATAAGTATTTACAAATTGTGTAAATAGGTATATTTATTTTTTAGACATTATGAATATTTACTTCAATAAATATTTTATTTACCAAGGTTAATGGGTAAATCTGGTAAATAAAGGTAAACAAATATTACTATAATAATATAAAATTACAATAATAGGAGTCCTAATACTATTTGTTGATGCACATCCAACCATGATCATCTTTGGGTCGATTTTGGGACCCCATGGGGCCACTTGGGAGTGATAATGACAATTTATTTTAATTAACATAAAGTAAAGGCAAAAATGACATAAACAAATATCTTTTTGGAAATTAATTTTTATATGGGGTTATATAGGTCATATTTTTTACTATAAATATTCATTGGAAAGATAAAAATATTTCCTAAATCATGATATTTGTTTTATAATTTTTATAATTCAAATAAAGTAAATTATTTATGACACAATAATGATGCAGTGTTTACCTCATTAATAAAAGATTTAAATAAAAAAGATTATAAATATTAAAACAATATAAAAAAACCTGTCCCATTATTATTGGATGATTTTATGTCGACCATTATTCATCTTATCTTTGACCTTAATTATTTTTGGACCTTTATAAACCGAATATCATTATGTAATAAAATAATATTTTCACACTTTCCTAAAGAGCCCCTCCTCCCCCTTATAAAAATACCTCACTTATAACACATTCCTCACACCTCTCAAGCCCCTTGGATCATCCAAACCCTAACCAAATAATCTCTAAAGATCCCTATCTTCCACCTAGAAGCATTACCTTAAGAATAAGTCAGTTAATAAGTCCTTTTGGTTCAAACCAAAGGGAGTTACCCAAATTAAAGGTAACCGTTTCTCTTAACTTATTTTCTTTTATTTTATATCTCCAAGACCAAAACTCTTTTTATTTCTTTATTTAATAACAAAAACAGTATCCTCAATATACAAGGATGTGTATATGGGAATTATTCTAACTAAACATACAAACACCTCCATCTAATGGGAGAAGAACATATTGTTTCTATGGATGGAAAACTAATGCCTCACGAAACGATGATTGTTCAATTATCTTCAACCGGCTATCATGGTAGCCATTAAGATGGAACTATATTTATATATGATATATATTATGTTTATGTTTTCTTTATTCTTCTGTGTTTTATATTTATAACCTACCTTTGTGGTTTCCATAATGGTTAAACGTAATAATTTCATTTGAGGAAGTGCGGACTACATCCCCCTCAAAGTGATATGACTCATTAATGACATATGTGGGGTATATAAACGGTGGATTAAATGATATTATATATGATATTATACTGTAATTATAATATAACTATGTATCATTATGTTTTCATTCCATTAAAATATGAAATTGAAATGAAAGTAGCGTTCTTGCGTGAGTACGGCTTACCGTCTCCATGAACGGTGCATTTCATTTCTTACCTCCAAATGATATGTACTATTATAAATACATATATATATACTTGATATATACGATATATATTATATCTAAATAATGAATATCATTCTGGAGATAATGGACTATTGACCACATGGACAACTTGTAAATATAAGGTGTTCATTTTTTACTCAAGTACCAAATATCGACAAAACTACCGTTATTAACACAAATGATTGAATAATGTTTATAACTTAGTAATAAGTGATATAAAATGAATAATAAACTTGAAAAAGGTTCTTAATCAAGTAGAAATTAACTTTAGTTTATTTTTCATGAGATTAAAGGACAAACGGGTCAACTCGGACACGAGGTATGGGACTTCGTCTCAATCTCCTTTCATTGAGGAATATTTTGTTTTAATACATGAATTTATTTTATATGTTGTATAAACACATTTGAGTTTTCATTAAATGAGAATATTTTCTACTATGGGTTTTACGAAATGACAAAAAAATTCTTTTTAACGTAAGCGATGACAACGAACCTTTCTACCACTGCTAGTATTATTTGATCTATGGCTTCCTTTACAAGCCGTAATGTTTTTAAACGGAAAATAAATACCATATACTCTTTTACAAATTTTGGTAATGAAAATGGTTTTTTATGTTAATATATTTAAATGATATATTGTGATTTCAATGTGGAAATGTTATATTTCTTTTATGTTTGTTTTATGTGCTATGAATATATTATGGTTCTTGGGAATTGTTTACGTATACTGGTGGTTCTATAATAAACTTTGGGCGGGTGAGCCCGAGATAGCTCTCAATTGCATTGGGTAATGTGATGGAGGTAAACCTGAATGTTTCTCCTAAGGGATTTAGGGAATATACTATGATGAGTATTCCAAATGTGACACCATACGTAGCTATGAAAGCTACAACGTAAGTATGTTAGGGACGCCACAAGTTACCTCTATGATTTGTGATTACAATGTGTTATTCATAAATTTTATGATTTAATGAGGTATTTGAAATAGATTATTTTATATATGTAATGGTTAACTGATGGTTTCTTTCTTTGTTTTATAACCCTTACTGAGTTTTTTATGCTCATACCAAGTTTTGAAATGTTTTTCATAGGACTTAAAGATGAATAGGGTCAAGGATGTGATCAAGGAAAAGTCATTCTGTATAAAACATGGAACTAGACATGAAACATTTTATTCAAAGAGATATTTATTTTGTAAAAATAATGGAAACTGAGTTGAAGTGTCTACATTGCATTTTTGAGATGTAATTTAATAGTTATGGCCTAATTCTCTAAAAGTATAAAACTGAAAATATCCTCAAAGTAAATTATTCATTTAATTCAATATTATGTAATTTTTAAGGCTGAGTACTTAAACTATACTCTCTAGTCAGATCATATAAAAGTGGTGAAAAGACGAATATACAACAAAAGTGTAATAATAATAACAAATAAGTAAGTGGAAATTAGTATAATAATTAATGAAATAAATAATCATTACATGTTATAAATTGCATCATATATAAAATATTATGATATGTCTCAAAAAAAGGGAAAATAAGTGTACATGGCAGTAGGAAGATAGTATAATACATTATATGAAAAATGATCCAAAAGTGGAAAACTATCAACGAATCTTGAGAACTAACTCAGTTATCTACAACCATGATCTCATCCTAAAGTAAGAATTATGGTGTAAAAATTAGGACTCTTATCCTTTTCCACACCACTAATCATATAATATTCCCAGGTTCCAACAACATCCCAGATAGGGTGTGAGATAAATCTCAGTTGGCTAACAACAATGGTGTTTATAGAAATCCAGTCTGTGAAAATAAAAAATAACAGTGTGAAGGTATATAAATTTAAATCAGTGTGAAAATAAATAACCCATGCCTACTTCAGTCTCAGTTAGTGTCTTTTAACATGAATTAATTTAATTAATTTCATGTAATTTTATAGTGAGTAGATCATTTGTAAGGTGTCAATAGTATTGTAAAATATAATAATAATAACAAAGGATCCAAGGAGAAACCATGATATCCTTGACCTTAGAGGTTTAGTCAGCTATAGGTATTGAAATAAGTATCCTATCATAATAGACTAAGTGTAATCCAAGGGGTACCCCCAAGTCATTCCACTAGAAGAGTTTCTATTTGAGTCTATCGATCACATCCAAAGTAAATCCTATTCTAATCATGAATGGACCCATGGATAATGATCCAATGAATCGCATGTCTGTGGACATCATGTTGAATGGACAGAGTGTATCCAAGTCATTATAATTCATATATAGAAAGTGAATGGATCCTATGGAATCATGAAAAAAATCCTGAAATAGATAAGGGCTTTGTTCCAAGGTGGGTATCTACCTTAGAAACGGGCTCAATGAATTAGAATGACATCCTTTATGTGCTCAAGGAATTCCATCAAGAATCCATGGATGGATCAAGTCTGACCATTCCTATAAAGATAAAAAATTCCCATATCAAATATGAACCATAAAAATATTTCATTTAAGGCCATGAAATACCCATGATATTTACATTTTAATTTGGTTCATTCCATTAACTTTCATCATATGTGAAACATTTTAATAAGGACACACAACCAATTTCCAATTCAATAATAATTTATAATGGAAAATGTTATATATATATATATACATTACATTTAATGTTTAAAATATACATTTATTAAGTTCGAACCCATAAATTTTAAAAGGTCAAGTCAAGCACACCCGAATAATGTCTTGGGTAATTAGAATATATTCCACTAAAAGAATAATGAATTACGTAACCTACTTGGGGTGTTTAGCTTTGAGGTATCAATATAAAATGACATCAAGAGGTTTCATTATGGACTTAGGTTGAAATTTAGTCAATTAAAGTTGAGGAAGATGAATTTAAGGGGAAAATATTGGTGAAACCAACATGCTCACAAAGTAAATAATTTATAAATGGTAATACTTTGAGGGGAATGTAATATTCCACCTATCTTAATCTTATTGTACTCTCCTCATATCTCATTGGCCTTCGATTTAGCCTATGTTTTATTGAAATTGAGAAATAGAAACATACCTAGAAAATTTGTTATATGGGATCCAACTAAAATTTAACCAAATACAGTGAAAAAAATAAGATAAATAAAGGATAAGATCGAAGCTCTTATCGTGTGTGATCCAACAAGATGAATAGTGGATCGATCGGACATTGGATAGAGAAGATCCTTCAAAGTCTATGTGAGGTATGGGAGAGAGATCAAATGGGAGGATATGGGTTTGGCTACTGAAGAAAAAGATAATGGAGAAGGGGTGTTAAATTTTATGAAAAGGATAGAAAATATATATTTCACCCCTTTATATTTGGGTTTCACGGTTTGGACACATGGTTGGCCAACCCTTGCACCAAATGTTCACACCCCATTATCTTGGGAGCACACTGCACATGGTTGGAAACACATGGTTAGACAAACCGTACACAACCCATGAGAACCATTAGACTCAACCCTGTAAGGAAAAAATCCATCCTCACTCAATTTAGACCAACCATGTGTAACCATTATATGGACACATGGTTTGAGGTTTATGATTAACACTAATTGTGCACTAACTATGCACCACTGCTGTTTCTACAAAAACCAGAGCTTCAGGATCCGAACAAGCCCCAAACTCTCTCAAACCCTTCATTATACCATTGGGAAAACTTATAAGGATAAAGAAAGTGTTTAAATGAAAAATTAAAAGGTTCTTACATCAAATAAAAATGATGTTTTTACAGTATTCCTCCCTTTAAAGAAAATCATCCAAAATTTTCCCTTCCAAATTTGTTTGAACTTATTTTGAGAATAAACCCATCCACAAAAGAAAATGAATCATCCTTCCTCCCCCAAGTCTCATCCTATACATGGATATACTTCCAAAGAACCCATACTAAAGGGATATACCTTCCTCAGAAAGAATTCATGCTTTGATTTCTAATTAAAATGGGATATAACTCAAAAGATGCATTGTCATCTAATTCAATAACGTTGTCATCAAAAGTATGAGATGGGTTGACATGTTAATGGAAAAAATGTGAAACTTAGAAGTATTCATGCATGGAATGGTACCTATAAGGTAATAATAATCGATATACTACTAGTATGTCTCTATATAAATATCAAAAGTTCCAAAAACGTGGTGATAGATTCCCTTGACTCTATATATGTCTATTCCCAAGTCTGGGTGATGCCCGCAAGAAAACATGATCCCCAAACCCAAACTCCATAGTTTGTTGATGTTGATGAAAATATGATTTCTATCTACAAAAAACAGTATCGAACCTATTTATGATTAACTATACCTATTATGAAGTCTCTAATATGAGACAATGACCTAGTTTTATTTCCTACCCTATATCAAGACATCACATAAATGAACGGTATGTCCTACCATATAAGGCCTCATATAGATCCACCTAAATTGTTTCCTAAAAACTATTATTTTAGGAAAAATCAATGAGAGGTATATGTTTCTACTAGGAACCCTAAAAATCAATGATACGTTCTCATAGTATGTTCACAAACACCCACATTGTCTATTCTAACTAGCCATCAGTCTGAGGGTGTAAATATATTTTCATAAGTATCTTTGATCCAAATTCTTTCGGCAACCCTTTCTAGAAAATCAATGTAAAATGATCATCCCTATCTGAAATGATAGTACATGGGAACTCATGTAGGATTATAAACATACAAACAAACAATCATCTAATATATTCTATTAATATGTTCTCCCAAATAGGAAGTAATTTTGATACCTTTATAAGCTTGTCGATAACCACCCAATCCACATCACTACATCGAGGTGACCTCAGTACACTAGTCACAAAATCCAGCATTACGTTATCTCATTTCTATTCCATGACCAGTGAGGGTTTTAAAAGACACTGGGACATGGGTTTTCCATATTTACTTGCTGATATGTGGAACACCTAGGGATAAAACATGTGATCTGATGTTTCATCCTAGGACACCACTATTGGCAGTGCATATCATGATACTTCTTAGAGATACTTGGGTACCCTACCCACTAAGAACCATGGTATTCCCAAATTATCTCATCTCACATATTTTTAGCCACCAATATATGCCTATGTTTGACCAGGATGTTTTCTCCATCGACCGACCAATTTAGATGTGGGTCCTCACATAAAATCCTTTCCCGCAAGACCAAACCTTTAATGTCTAAAACATCATTCTCTTCACCCTATCCCAGAGTGAAGAGGTGACAAATAAGTTTTCAAGAAAATGATGCTTACTAACCTCTTTAAAATTAAAATTCATTTTATAAAATAGTTTAATCAACTTCCATTCATCACTATATTCTTGAATGACTTTTACCTATGTTTCCTAACTCAGTGCATCATCTACGATATTACACTTTATAGGTGTATATGCAAGCTCAAAGTCAAAATAAAAAAGGTATTCAAACCATGTTCACTATATTAGATTCAATTCATGTAACATAAATATGTAATTTAAGATATTATCATCTATGCCTCTAGTAATGGATGGCATGAATGTTTTCTACATACTCGAGGTCATGTGTCCAGTAGTTATGCTCGTGAGGTCTCATCTAACAAGACCCATATGAAATGAATCAATCTTACTATATCAGAACTACAAACATACTGATGCCTGATGCATCAAAGAACACAATATAACCTATACCAGGTTCTTTTAGAATTAGTATTGGTGTTAATTAAGCCTTTATTTCAGATATTGGATGGCCTTCTCACACACCTCAGACCATAAGAACATCACACCATTCTTAGTCAAAATGGTAAGAGGTTCCTTAGGGTATGTGAAGTCAAATATAAAATATTGGTAATAGCCATCCATCCCTAGTAAACTCTATATATCAAATATTCTCTTAGAATTCTTTGAGGAGATAACATCACTAACCTTCTCTGGGTTAACTGATCCTTCTGATTCTGAGATAATATGACCTAAGAAGTGAACCTTGTCGATCCAAAAGTGGCACTTTTTGAACTTATCATATAATTTATTGTCTATTAGTATACACAATATGATCTCAAGATGTTCGTAGGGTCACTTAAAGTATAATAATACACAAATATTTAATCCACAAAAAAACATGATGATGGAATCCATGTAGGTGTGAAAAACCCTATTCATCAAGGCCATGAAAATATAGAGTGAATTAGTAATATTGAACGACATAACTAGGTTATCATATAAACCATGCTGACTTTGGAAGACCATATGTTTTATTTATAAAGGTTTGAATCATACATGATGGTAGGATGATCTTAGGAAGGTCTTTAATAACACTCCAGCTCCCGATATTTGGTCAAAGACATCATCCAGTCGACACAAAGGATACCAATTATTAACTATAAGTCGGTTGAATTTTTGGTAATTCATGCAAAGATGGAGGGTTCCAATGACCTTCTTGGAAAGAAGGACATGAAAACCATAATAAGAAGTAATGGGATTGATAAAACCCTTATATTCTTAATCCTCCAAATGTATACTATGATCTTAGAGCTATATAGGTTCCATATTGTGTGGAGGAATAGAAACTAGAGCTCCTCCAAGAATGATCTCGATCATAAAATCTACCTATCTCTTAAAAGGTAGCACATATGAGTATTTTAGGAAATAATCTCATAAAAAATCCACCACCAGAGGAAAATATGTCAGAATCACCATCTAATCATCAAAGAAAATGTTGTAAATCTGAGCCCTCACTTCTCTAATCCCATGATTCTCTAGCATGTCTTAAACGAGATGGACATACCATTATCCCTTATATATATATATCTACTGACCATGGGTGATATAAAAGTTACCATTTTGAAAAACCATTCAATGTGGTTTTGATAAAGAACGATCCAATCCATCCCAAGTAAGTCATCAAACTCTAACATCTTGAGAATAAAGAAATTATACAAAAAGTGATAACTTCCAATCTTAATAGGATAATCCTTGCATTGGAATACACCCTATAACTATACACCCAATGGAATATCCAAGGTTACCACCCCAAAAAATTATAGAACATCAAGAATAAAGATTTTTATTATTTATACAAAGATAACAATGTGAGAGCCACCCATATACAAAAATAAGATACAATAGTAGAGGCTACTAGAAAAGTACCTCATATAGTAGATGGTCCCATACTCTACACCTTAGTTATCAAATATAATACATGAAACTCTCTTGATACATGCACTTGAGTTACAATTGGACTACCTAGAGTAGGTTTTCTTTATTGGTGCTAATAAACAGAATTCTGGCAACCCTAGACATGACCTCCTCCATAGCCTCTTTGGTCGGTGCTACTCCAACACCCTGCTAGACATGAATTCACTGATCCTTCTCCTGAAGGTAGATATGGTGAGGGTTCTCTTACCATGTAAATAAAAAGAAATTTCCATAAAAACCATTGAATATGACCCGTTCATCCTCAAGAATGATACTCTAGTGGGTCTCTATCACACTTTGGATTCACATATCCCTGCTTTCGACACTGATATCTTACAACAAATCTATGAATATTGATACTTTGGCCACCATTATTATAATGAGAACCCTTATAGATATTCTCACTGCTACTAAAAGTACTACTAACCTATCTCATCATTGACCCTCTGATCCCTTTACTATCATCTTTCATCAAGTTTCACTTAATGATACGATCTTTGTTCATGATCTCAAAAATGTTATATAGGCAGAATACATTCACCTAATAGTAGACAACATACCCGATCCCATCCTTAAAGTGTCCCTCTCATGATAGCTCATCACCAGAAATATGTGGTGAAAATAATTAGAGCTCGGTGAAACACGTTGAATAGTCCATGAATGACACAAAACCCAAATCTAGGTTCATGAACTCCTAGGCTCGGTCCTCTCTCAGCATCTAAAGGAAAAGGTATTCATATAAGGTGTTCTGGAAGTCCTCCTAGACCAATACTCGATGATGACCAGCCTAAGTAATTTCATACCACCTTATATTGGAATAATCACTCATTATGTAGGTGGTGAGATTGATCATACTTTCTGGAGGCATATCCAAATTATAGAAGATAGATAAAATGGATTTTATCCTTGTCTCATCAGCCTGAGGACATCAATACCCTGAGAAGATTGGAGGATGCTATTAATGGAACTCATGATTAAGATAAAAAATAATAGGTGTTGGCCTTGGGGGAACCTGTATAGACCACATCAAGAATAGTTAACTCTCTTAAAGATGAGCATCAGTTCCCAAATAGGGAATAATAGAAGATACTATAGGTGGAACTTTTGGAGGTAATAATGGAAACTCAGGGCCCACCATATCAGGTGCATGATCATCCCCACCCACATAACATACAACATGGGGAGTTTCTCGTGTAATATCTCTAAAAATACTAATCACACTCTTCAGAATAAGATTCAAAGTAGATAGGATTACCAAAATAAGTTTAACAAAATAAAATGGCCCACTACCAAATGTACTACCCCAACTACCCACGTCGAAGGTCATGATATTGGTAAGTTTTCAAATTTTTATTTATAGGGATTCTAGAATATGAGAGGGGTAAATTGAAAATTAATGATGGAAAAACTATTTCAATTTCACTTTTCCTTTTCATTTATAGGAAACCACATCATTTATAAGTCATAATTTATATTTTAAATTCATATGTAAATTTATACATTACACAAGGTTCAATTAAATAGACTTCCACTCTTAGTTTATAAAGTCACATACACTTTATAAACTAAGGTTAAAACCCATTTAATTATAACCTACCCCCTTACATCCTATATTATAATATAATAGGTAAAATATGATGGATCAATTAGATGTATTCACATTCCCAATTTTTAAAGTCTCATACACTTTATATAATGAAATTGGGACTCATTTAGTCATAGAAAAAGCTCATCTCTTGTAACCAAGGTCACATAGATTACATGGATTGAAATTATCTATTTAAGATTACACCATCAAACTATAAGGGAATACACTATTTAGGTTGATACTAATATTTTGAACAATAAATTTCCCTTCCCCATAGAAGATTTCAGTAGCACATAGATATATAACAACCCTGTAACACTCAACAATCACAGGAAACATAGGAAATGAAAGATATAAAATGCACCTTTATGGAATGGAATATGCATGGAATTTTAAACATAGCTACCTATGATGATACATGTAGAAATTCTCCTTGACATACTAGGCCAAGTCATAATCTCTATAAAGCATAAAAAATACCACAATTCATGTGCATCACCCAATGGTGGATATATATAAAATGTAATAAAAAGAATATAAATCAATGAATTTCCATTTATAGAAAACTTGGTGTTTACCATGATCATAGGAAAACTAATCCTAATACCATCTTATAATTAAGTTCCAACATATTTCTAATCTCTTGTCTAAATTTTCAAAATAATAATACAAGAAAATAAAACTTCCCTTGTTCCCAATTTGTGACATCAGAGACCCAGTTTAATCCTGCATAAATGAACCCTATTGTCCACATGGCCTCAATAATTCCCCCTTATATGACATAATACATCAACTAGAAGCAAGGTCCGAGGGTTTTTCCTTGGGGAGACTATAACCTCTAGTTAAAGTGGATCACAATGGTGAAAATATGAATCAAAAATAGAATCATAATAATAACACTGAATTATATAGTGTAATCTAGTATAAGCACCAAAGTGATAAATAATAATAAAAATATTTAAACTGTATCATATAAAAAAATAATGACATGTATCTACAAAAAGGAAGATAAGATGTACATGGAAGAAGAGAGACAATACAATACATGATATATAAAAGAATGAAAAAAAAAATCCAACCATCCTGATCACTAGCTAAGTCATCAACTAACAAGACCTAATACTAAATTAATAATTCAGGTTTCCAAAGATGAATGAATCAAATTTTCCACACAAATGATCATATAATCTACCTGAGTGCCGACAATATCCCAGATAGGGTGTGAGAAGAATCTTAGTAGGGCACCACTAATGAAATATAAACAAATCTAGTTTATGAATATAAACTAGAACAATGTGTCGATATGTAAAAGTAAAGTAGGGAGAAAACAAATAACCCATACTTGATTTATTCTTAGCTAGGGTATTTTAACATTAATTAATTTAATTAATTACAATTCAGTTTATATTGAGGAGATCATATGTAATGTGTCAGCAATACTGTAAATAATAATAACAATAATATAGGATCCAAGGTCAATCCAACACATCCCTAACATAAGAAGGTCATTCCATCTCTATGTTTACAACCAATCATTCTATAATAATGTACTAAGTGTAACCCAAGGGTTATAAATAAGTAATTCCACTTGAAGAGTTTTTATGTGAGCACATGGAGCATATCCTCAGTAAATCCCAGGATAAGCATGATTGGACCCAAGTAGAATGATCCAAGATATTTCATGCCCATATAAATCAAGATAAATCCAAGGAGTATATTTGAGGCATTATAATAATTATATAGAAAGTTAAGGGATCCCAATATTTCATTCCACATATCCTCTAATCGGAAAAGACCTTGTTCCAAGGTGCATATCTCCCTTGGATACCGGTACAATGAATTGGAATGACATCCTATGAGTGTTATAGGAATTTCCTTTAGAATCCAAGGATGGATCAAGTCTTACCAATCCTATAAAGATGAAAATGGTATATATTCAATAGGTACCACAAAAATATGTATTTTATGTCCGTATATTCCTCATTCCAATTACATTTTCATTTTTTTCATTCTATTAATTTTAATCATACATGATGAGGTGGGATAATGACCTGAAACCAATTTACAATTCAATAAAAATTAATTAAGGAAAAGTGATATATATATATATACTTTTCATTTAATGTTTAAAGATTCATTTAATATGTTTAAACATTAACCTTTTAAAATGGAAAGTCAAGAGAACCTGGACAATGGCTTAAGTAATCACAATATAGACCACTAAAATAATCATGAAGAACAGACCCTACATGGGATGGTTAACATTGAGGTCTCAACATCCAATATTGTTAAGTGGTTTCATTATGGGCTTAAGTTTCAATTTAGTAGATTTAATTTAAGTTATATTCATTTAAGGGGAAAAAATAGTGAAACTAGTGTGCATACAATGGGAAAATTTATAATTGGTGACTCTTTGAGGGAAAATTCATAGACTACCTACCTTAAGATTTTAGTACCCTCGTTGTCCAGTATTGACCCTTGGTTTGGGCCGAGTCAAAAGAAAATAGAGAAATAGATTTATTTCTTAATAGTAGGGCATATAATCTAACACCAAAATAGTTAGAAAGGCATCAAGATAAATTAAGGAAAGATGGAAGTAGATCCATGCTCTTACCAAGAACAACCTAATTAGAGGAAGGGTGTATTGATCGATCATTATACAAAGAAGATCATTCAATGTCTTGGTGAGAAGTCAGAGAGATCTCAAATGGGGGGAGAGGGGTTTAGCTACTAGAAAGAAATAAAAGGATAAAGGGTTTCATAATTTTAGATAATGAACGAAAAATATACATTTAACCCTTTAAAACTGGGTCATATGGTTGGCCAAACAATTATTCAACCATGCACACAACACTGTTCGAGGAGCACACCCCACATGACCTACAGTGCATGGTTTGAAAAACTATTTGTAGCCTGTTTCCATCCTCTTACTCATCCCTGAATGGACCATATACCTCCTCATATTGTTTAGAAAAGACATGTGGAAATCTTACATGGAAACATGGTTTGAGGTTCATGGTTATAAGTAACCATGTTCTAACTAAGACCCTATATTATTTCTCTAGAAATCGGAGGTTCATCCATTAGAAAATCCCTGAATTCTCCCAAAAACTTCCTCAAACAATTGGGAACATTTATAAAGATAAAAAATGGTTTAATCCCAAAATTAAATGGTTTTTACCTTGAAGAAAAATATGGTTCTTACAATGAGGACATGAAAAATAAGGTGGGGCTTGTATTATAGGTATAGTCTTGGGAATGAGATTATTGATCCTAATGAGAGTGGTTAGTTGGAACTCAAGTGTTAAAATGGGTGTATGAGGGTATTTTATAAACTAGAGTATTTATCTCCTCCTCAATTTAATTTTTTTATTTATGAAATCCCTTTTTATGGAAATTTAGAAACCCAAAAGGTTTACATGACATATCCAATTCAAACCTCATAAGAAATTGTAAAACTATTATAGAAAAACAATATATTTTTTGAATTAATCACACTATGTAATCTCTAGGAGATACATGTGACCTTTTTTTCTTTATCTTCTTTTATAGGATCCTCAAAGTGGTGGCCAACCTATCCCGTATCTGAATGTATTCTTCAAGATTTATTTTCCCCTCATTGATTCCATGATCCAAAATCCAATATTTTTTTCAATCCAATAAACATTATATTTGTTAAAATCAACTTGAATTGATCTATAATACATTCTATCAGGTTATTCCTTTGAAACTTTAATATCAAAGTCTTCATCTACCATCTCTTCCTCAGAATGTAGCAGAAGCTTCAGGTCATCATTCTCTGTCCTTGCCTCCTTATTAACACCATCAGATGACATCAGATAAACCGAATAGTTAGGATCCTCAAGCTTATCACCTTTAGACTCCATACACTTGTTACTAGTAACCTCCATATCATCTCCATCATGAGATTTAAAGGAAGACTGAACAAGATCCCAAAATTTAATACCCTTTCCAATGGATTGGGTAGTCATCGGTTATGGAATGTACAAATAATATTTTAGAGTCTTATTCTTTCTCCTAGCATTCACCGTATATTCTCCAACATCGATGAGTTGTAGCTTCTATTTTGATAGTCTATTATGTGAGAAATAATTCCCGTCCTCTTCATTCTCTAAAGGAGACTGGGGGATCTCATCTAATGGTGCCCCATTTTTTGAGGATTTTAAAACAGGGGAAGGAACTATCTTCTGGTTTTTCTTATGACTCACCATTTCTACCCCCCTTGATCCTATGCCTCATAAAATCCATTTTTTATACTGGAAAACATATTATGAAGTAATATGGGTAGGATATCTACACGTTTTGGAAGAAAATTCAGTTTCTTAGACCCAAAAGAGCCATGTACCTGACTCGGAGGGACTGAACCAAGGATTTTGAAACCTTAACAAATCCCTAAATAGGATCACTTCTTCTAAAGGTGGAAAAACAATATATTCATTGGAGAAATCAGTGACTTGGACCCTAAAGATTTGGGCCCCTAGATGGATGATCCAGGAACACCTGGATTTTCCACAAGTACCCCTTTATACATTGTAGAGACGAAATGTTGTTAATGCCATCATCCAGAAATGGTCTATTATGTGAGGGAAGATACATGACAGCTACAAATTATTTCATAGTTTCAATAATCACTTCCTCAACTTCATAAAATAGGGCTATGGGAAAAAAATCCTTTTCCAACTACTGCACACCTGAAATCCTGTTGGAGATGACCCAAATGTCTACAGGATGAGAAGAAATCTATCTAAAAATCAAAACAACCCCTATATTTGATATGGTATTCATTATAAATTTCAATCTAAATAATGACAACTGGTGGTTTGGAAACATCTATTTATACACATATTCATAGAGAAATAGGGTGTAAAAGGAATTGTGATTGATTGTCCAAACATTTGAACCTACTGACTAGGTTTCCAAGCATCGAGATAACTTATGGGTTTTGAAACCGAAGCGGGGGATGGAAAAACCTACCTAGATTGGTGATGTAGAAGGATCATGAATCAAGTGGAAGTCGAAAGACCATCAGAAGAGGAAGAACAGAGAACCAATATAGGATTGTTGTTTTCCAATCCGGGAAGTGATAAGGTCTTCCCCCGTCTCAAAACTAATGAGAATATGTTAGGGGTCTAGTAGCCCAATAATAGTGTGATGTTTCAAACCCCACATATCAAAGATGAAACGATTGAAGGCATCAACAAAAGGTGTATTCTATGTAAAATGAGAAACTAGAGAGAGCCTATGTAAGTCCTATGAATTAGTGATCTCCTGACCAGATATCAATAGCTTAAGAAAAACCTCGATAGAAGAAGAGAATTTGGGGGCGATCTTGATGGTAGGGAAGCGAACAAGCTTCATCAAATATGTAAGAGGAGAGAAAGAGAGGGGGACCCCAGCTTGAGACCCCCTCCCCATCTTATAAGGGGGAGGGAAGGAGCTCCAGACCATGGACGTCGGACCATGAAAGACCTAGAATATGTAGAGAGAGAATGATTATTACCAGTGTACTCTTCCCCAAATATTTAACTGATGGGGTGTTATATTAGTGAATTTGGAATTTACAAAGTCGACCACAAGTTGTGAATTGTTGTAGTATAGGTGGAAATAATTTGTTCAGTGATTCATGGGATGATTGGATTTTTAGTAGTGGGGGAGAAGTGTCAAAACAACCATAACTATATGGAGACATAAGATTTGGTCTATACAATAGGATTCGTTAACCCATATGGTTCAAGGAGGATTCATAAGAAGACTCCTCAAGGATGAGAAGTTTTATGGTTTGATGGTTGTAACACCTTATAATGGGTTGAGGTATAAAACATTTTTAAATTTTATTTTAAAATAAAGGCCTATTTTTATTTTTCCTATAATCTATATATTTATTTTTTGGGATGTTATATATGGTTCGGTGTTTTGAAATGGTATTTTTTGGTTGAATATTGGGTTGAATGTCTACATTGGGTTTCTATATAGGTGCTTTATGTGTCATAATGGATTGGGAGTGGAGGCTCTTGAATTACCCTAATTGAAGGGAAGATTTGAATTTAATTTTTAATAGAGAATTGGTTTAGAGAGCCCCCCTACGTGATGAAACCAAATGGGTGGAGTTTGGATTTTTTTGACATTTTTGAGGTTGCCAATATTATTTTAAATTTTTATAATTATTGTATAATTTTAAAGAAAATTATTATAATTAAAAAACCTTACATATCTCAAGGTAGATAAAAATATCTCACACATGAGGTAAAAATTTATATAGGGGAGAAAATTATATTACGTATGAAAATTTATATTATATATATGTTTTAACCAATGTGGAAAACCTTATATAAAAAGATAATACAATAAATAAAAAATAAAATATATTATATGTTGAATTAATATAAGTAGAATATAATAAATATAAATTAATATATTTAGAATAGAATAAAAATTCAATGTATGGGTTTTCTAAATAAGTGAAAAACTTTATATTGTAAATAATATAATATGTATCAAAATTTATGCAAGTCAGATATATTATATACAAGGGAAAATATTATGTATGGAAATTTGGCTATGAGAAAACCATTCACTTAATATAAAAATTCTATACATGAGTAAATATGTTATATATTGGACTTTCCATAAAAGGAAAAAACTTATGTGTGCAAAATATGCCATGTATTGGTTTTTCTGTAAAGGCATAAACATTAAGAGTTAAGATATATATTTTTTATTAAAATTCACATAAGGGTAAAACTATATGAAAGATTAATATAATAAATATGATGTTATTACTAAATGAAAAACCTTACATGTGAAGTAAAATGTTATATATGGACATATTTATGGGTAGAGATAGATTCGGAAATTGCAGTGAGAGATATATAACAATTATCTAGGGATGTTCCTTGGATAATCTAACCTCATTGGATCTAGTTCCTAGACTATATAACATAACTCAACTTGAGTGTTTCACATGTATATGGGGAATCCAATCAGGTGTAAGATTCTATGTAAAAATAAGAGACCATGGAGTTGAGCACAATGTGTTCTTTCAGAACCCCATATTTTTTTGCATCACTAGTGGCATTAGACATGCATGGAGCAACTTAGTCTTGAATTTATAAAAGCACTTGTAATTCCTAATGCTTATTGTTATTTTAATAATATTTTTGGGTGATCGGCTTTGGTTAGTTACTATACTTTCTAGGTATATATGGGAACCTAGGGGGTGTTATGTAATATAGAGTTTTAGGTTCCCAGTGTTTTTCAGATTGTTGAAAATGATAAATTTTTCTATAGTTTTTCAAAATATAAATAAAATGTTAAAAACATACATTAAATATAAATTTTAAATTTTATGATGAGGATAGGTAAAACTGACCATGAATAGTGATCATTACCCTATCTTTATCTCCAAGTGATATTAATTTATATTCTCAATATATTCAAGTGTCGTTTGTTCTGGGTGATATCTAAAGAAAAATCTATCACTCCTCTTAGATTATAACTTATTTTCTTCCTCTGTTTCTTTAATACTAATTCATTTTAACCTGGCCTAGGATTTTTTAATGATTCCACCAGATCATTGTAAAATTATCTCAATGTGAATGGTATTTGTTTTGGATAAAGTTGATCCTTAGGGGATGATGGCACTAGGAATTTTTGTAGTTTCAAATTTGTATGTCACTTAAATAAATTATTTAGGATATATTATCATCATTTTTGGTGAAATTAATGGATAAATTGAAATGAGAAATTAGGGATTTTGTGTGATAAAGGACTGAGTGGAAACTGGGGGTGGTGTACACTTTTTTTCATGGGGATTTATCTATTAAGTATGTTCTAATGAGTAATTAATTATTTATGACATGTGAATTAATTATGGAAAAATTATGAGAATGATAATAATTTTATTTATGATTTATTAAATTATGTTTAATAGATTTCGGCATTTTTGTTGATGGGAGATGGCCTGTCATACTTGGACAAGCATATGAGAGGGTGGAAAAGCTTAAAATAAATGATCTAACTCTAGTAATGTGGTAGGTGTTCTATAACCATCTCTATAATGTTTATGAATTTATTTATGTACAATGTGATATGTGGTTTAGCCACTTCATGTGAATAACCATTATTATAACTGAATAGTTTCCTTTAAGATCCCATGACTACAATTCATGTTTCTTGGTCGTCAATGGACCCTTAAAAAGTAGTTTTATGCCTAAATTTTTTATGCTTAAGGGGTAAAATATAAATATTTTTTATGATATTTAAGGACTCTATGTGAGTATAAATGAAAATATTGAACATAGTGTACATTGAGATAGGTTCATTTGATACCCTTATAGTATGGTGGGGTTGATGGTATAGAAATGGTTGGTCTAGGGATAAACCACATGAAAACTTATGTTTCCTTATAACCTCTAGGATATGTGGTTGTGCGTGGGGTGATAATTCTTCCTCCACTTGTATGTATGTGTATTATAGTAGGGAGTTAATGGAAATGACATATATATAGGTTTAGTGTAAGAGAACTAAATCAATTAGATTTTGAATTGAGATGGACTTTATACCATCTCTCTATTGAGGTGTCTAAGTTATATTACTAGAGTGTTCTATTAGGCTCATATATGAGTTGGGTTATGTTGAGGGATACTAGGACCTATGTGTGATGGATTATGACCCTAGACTTGGGAAGAGAAAAAGGTACTCTAGTGGGGTGTTGGTACTAAAACGTGACTTAGGGGGCCACAATTGTTTCCTAGTATCATGTCGAACTTAGAGAGGGTTTGTGAAAAGAGGCTATTATTGTGATAACCTAGTTTATTATAGTGATGGGTTTTCATTGTGTACTTGAGATTCTATCTTGGGAAATGTGTGGTGGGTTTGAGAGAGTGGAAAACCCATGGGACAATGATGTATTATATATAGTGGTATTACAGGGTGGAAACACTTCCCTCGATATGGTATATAATATATTGCTTGTGTGGGGACTATTCCCCTTAAATGATGTGGGATTTTTGTTTCCATGGGGGGGGGTACTATTCCTCTAGATGATATGGGACTAATATTTCCTGGGTATGGAATTATTCCCCCTAGATGGTATATGTATACTGTTTCCTGGGTGGGGTGGTTTCCCCCAAGATCATTTCTTCATATAGATTCCTAGGTGGGGTGTTATTTCCTCAAGATGACATGGGCTACCAATTCCTAGGTGGATCCCCATTTTCCCAGATGATATATTCCAACTAATATTTAGTGGGGCACTACCCACTACACTACGGAAGAAATCCTTATTTGAGACAGACTATTGGTGATTGGGAAGGGTCACATCGCAAAAGGTTTGGTGAGCGATGCACGCCAAAGCATGGAAAGGGTGATTGCAATGGGTGGTTACACCCTTCACAAATACCCTTCGTTAGTTTTTAATATTTGCGATTAGACCCATCGGAAAAAAGTTTTTAACCGTCATCATTTTCAATGAGTCCCTTCGTAAATGCTCTGTAGGTTAGCAGATATTTTCGATTGAACCCGTCACAAATACCATTTTAACCACCACCCCTAATTAATAGGGAGTAACATTTACGATGAGTGTCGTCACAAATAGTACTATTTGCAACCGAAATCCTTTCATAAATACTCCAGTCACAAATAATATAACTTATATATAACCCCATCCTATTTTTTCATTTCAGAACTCTCTCAACCCCTCTCTACCTCTCTACTCTCATATTTTTCTCTTCATTTTTTTTCAAAGTTTAAAATTTTACATACGAGCGATTTTCAAGCATTGCATCATATGAAAGCTTCTGGTTTAAGGTATTTATCTAATGATTTTATTTTTTAGTTAGTTTTTTTATATTAGTTATAAATATTGTTAATTATCAAAAATTAAATTAAATTAAATTAGATAGTTTTATTTTTTAATATTTACTTTTTCAAATATGTTGTTTCATTAAGATTTAATTTTTATTATTTAAAATGAAGTAGTATTAATTTGTTATAAATTTGTTCAACTATCATTAATTAGTAATAACTATGTGTAATTAGTATTAATTATTATTAATAATGTTTAAATAGTATTAATTATTATTAATTAGTAAAAATTCGTATTAATTATTATTAATTAGTAGTAATTAGTGTCAATTAGAAATAATTACTTCTAAATATTAATAAAGTGTAATAATAAGCAGTAATTAGGAATAATTAGATATTAATAGTAATAATTAGTTGTAATTAGTAATAAATAGAGGGTTTTAGTAAAAATTAAATTTAATTAGTAATAAATAGTAATAAATTTTTATAAATTGTAATAAATAATTATAAATAATAAAAATTAGAAAAAATTGGTAAAAATTAATAAAAATTAGTAATAAATATTAATAATTACTAATAAATATTAATAATTAGTAATAATTAGTAATAATTAGTGATAATTGGTAATGATTAGTAATAATTAGTAATAATTAGTTAAAATTGGTAGTAACTAGTAATAATATCAGTAATTAGTAATAACTAGTAGTAATTAGTAATAATTTGTAGTAATTAGTAATAAATAGAAGTAATTAGTAATAAATAGGAATAAATAGTAATAATTAGTAATAACTAGTAACAAATAGTAATAATTAGTAATAATTAGTAACAATTAGTAATAAATAGTAACAAATAGTAATAAATAGTCATAAATAGTTATAAAGAGTTATAAATAATAGTAATTAGAAAAAATTAATAATAATTAGTGGAAAATAGTAATTATTACTAATAATTAGTAATAATTAGAAGTAAATAGTAATAATTATTAACAAATAGTGATGCATTTCATTTTTATGACAAAACATTTGAAGGTAATTTTTAGTGATATTATATATTTACATTTTTATAGAGTGTGTTTTGAATATTATTTCAAATATTATGCTTACATTATTTATTTAATTTTTTAATATTTTATTACTATATTATTTATTTGATTTTTTTAGTTTTTAGTTTATTATTTATTATTTATATATTATTTTTTTACAGTTACTATAGTTATTATTTTATTATTATTATTATTATTATTTTATTGTTATTTTTATTTTTATATTTTTTCGAATATTGAGGGTTTTATTATTATTATTATTGTAACATCCTGGTTTCGAAAGCCACCCAGAGGTTCCCTGTACCCGGTTGGTCACATGGCCTCAAGTGCATTTCCCCGAACTCTAGAGGCTACTGACTAACAGTGAGGGCCTTGGGTGTGATGATGGGGAAATTATGCCTTGAATAACCTTTGTGGTGTTTTTTTACAATTTTTTATATTTTTTGATAACTAATATTTTTTTTGAAGAATGTTTTTAAGTTACAAAAAGTTGAAGTTGCTGGTTGCTGAAGATTTCCTTAAAGAAAATTATATTTAAGAATAAGAATTTTGAAGTTAAGAAAGTGTCTCAAACTTTATAAACACAATCAGACGATGCTTTTCTAATCTTAATGTTATCAAAAATCATGAAAAGTTTCATGATAAAATCTTTTAAAGAAATGGTGAAGAGGATTGATGTTTTTCACTAAGGAAAGTTCTGAGAAAATTCGGGACCAGTTTTTCCTGAACCAGAAATTCGGAGTCTACTTCCTGAGCTAGAAATTCAGAGTCTACTTCATGAATCATAAATTCAGAGTCTACCTCCTGAACTAGAAATTCAGAGTCTACTTCCTGAGCCAAAAATTCTGAGTCAACTTTATGAATCAGAAATTCGGAGTCTACCTCCTGAACCAGAAATTCAGAGTCTACTTCCTGAGCCATAAATTCAGAGTCTACTTACTGAACCAGAAATTCAGAGTCTATTTCCTGAGCCAGAAATTCAGAGTCTACTTCGTGAATTAGAAATTTAGAGTCTACCTCCTGAACTAGAAATTCAGAGTCTACTTCTTAAGCCAGAAATTAGGAGTCTACGTCCTGAAACAGAAATTCAGAGCCTACTTCCTGAGCTAGAAATTCAGAGTTTACTTCATGAATCAGAAATTCAGAGTCTACCTCATGAACTAGAAATTCAGAGTCTACTTCCTGATCCAGAAATTCAGAGTCTACTTCCTGAACTAGAAATTCGGAGTCTACCTTCTGAGCCAGATATTCAGAATCCATGATCAACCCTTATCATTCTGAGAATGATATAAAGTTTCCAAGAAAACCCGAATTTCAAATTTTCATAAATCTTGGATAAATTTAAGGAGATTTGAAGAATTCAAGGATTGAAGATTAAATGCGAGAGATTTGCGGAGTTCTTGAGATTTTAGGAAGCGGGAAAGATTTTAAATATTCCCACCTTTTTTTTCTATGTTGCCTATAAATATGTGCTCAGATCATTCTCTCATTAGCAACTTTTTACACATGCGGAAAAGGAGGAGCGTTAAAGAATTCAAAGTGAAAATCATCTACCATATTGAATAAGTTTTCTTGAGTGTTTGAGAAGAAGATAACCAGAGCCATTATTTACTTGCTGAGAAGTTCGAATTCAGAAGATCGGATCCAAGAAATCTGGATTGAATATTCAGAGTGGGAATTTCTTTTGAATCATTATTATATTGCTAAGAAGACCGGTTTTAGAAAATGGGATTCAAGAAATCCAGATTGAAAATTCGGAGTGGGAATTTCTGTGGAATCATTACTTTCCTTGCTGAGAAGTTCGGTTCTAGAAAATCGAATCCAAGAAAACCAGATTAAGAATTTGGAGTGAGCATTTGTGGAGCAGTTTCAACAAAGTTCATTTTCTTATGAGTGGCTCATTTTTTCTTTAATAAAACATTGTAAACTGATGGGAGTTAGTATAATCATTCCTATCGGGAGATAGAAGGTGTCTAATGGTAGTTGGCACAAGTTGTATTCACTTCTTCATCATAGTGGATTTCAATAGACCCACGGGAGTGGCTATGGAAAGGACGTTGGTTCTCTTGTTGAGGCCTAACCTTGTAAATCTTGTGTGCCTTTCTTGATTTAACTTTCCTACATGTGTGAGTTTCTTATTAAATATTGATAAGGAAATAAATCTTAACAGGTTGCAAGGGTTGAGTTTCTTAAAGTTTTGAAACTTATAAAATGTTAAATAACTAATTCAACCCCCTTCTCAGTTGTTATTCGATCCTTTAAACTTCAAGTGGTATCAGAGGTAGGTTCCCTTGTTTAATCCTTATCATGGAGAATATCAATTCTATCAACAGTAGAGTAATTCCTACGTTCGATGGAAAGAATTATTATGTATGGAAAAATCGGATGATTTCTTATCTCCTATGTCTTGGTCTTGAAGTTTTTGATGCTGCTACTATTGGATTTCCACCTATTGAAAAAAATTCTCCTATAACATTTGTTGATTTGAGAAACATAGAATTTGATGGAAAGGATAGAAATTCTATTCTTACTTCCTTATGAGAAAATGTTTATTAGAAGGGGATGGGTCTCACAACATCAAAAGGCATGTGGGATAAGCTGGAAAGTGTATTCAAAGGAAATACAAAAGACAAGGAGGTCAAGCATCAAATCTGGAGTAGTATGTTTGAAGACATCTGGATGAGAGATGATAAAACAATTGATGAATACTTCAACAGAGTTAATTAAATTGTGGCCAACATCAGAGGATTCAGGGAAGACTTGAAAGATTTTACAATTGTGAAGAAACTTATGAGAAACTTTCCAAATAGGTTTGATTCTAAAATTTCAACTTTAGAAGATAAGGATGATTTATCTCTTGATGAACTGCATAACTTTCTTTTTACTTATGAAATTAGGAAATCTCAAATCTTTAATAAGAAGATAAAAGATGAAATGGATTTTGAAGCTATGAGAAAGATGAAAATCAAAGATGATGATAAAGCTGATCCTTGTGGGTCTGATGATAAGGAAGATGAAGAGTTGAATGAAAAAATCATGTCTCTCATATCCAAGAACTATTGAAGAGGAAGGGAAAAGTATGGAGGGAAACTTCCTCTCAAATGTTTTGAGTGTGGTAGAATCGTACACTTTGCTATGAATTTCCCTAAGAAGAAATTTGGAGAATATCAAGATGTTTCTGATGAGAATCCTCGATGGAATAAGTATAATAAGAATTAAAAAGAAGATAAGACTTCAAAAAAATTCAAGAAGAAGTTTTCCAGAAAGAAAAGAAGTATGTTGAGAATGAAGGTTGAATCTGAATGATCTGACAATGATCCCTCAGAATATGAAAGTAAAGAAAGATTCAGAACTTCATCGATAAAGTTGAGAAAAAAATCTTTCCTCAGAGAGTTTAGAAGGTGGTGAAGAATCTTATATAGAATATCAGCTAAGATCCTCACTTATTGTGTGTCTTGAGAAAAACAAATATCTCAAGAAATAAATTCGTGAGATGAAGAAGAATCATGAAGATGTTTAGGATGGAAGTAAATATGTCACCAAGAAGGAAGATGAATACATTCATGAAATTTTATGTTACAAACATAGAATTGATGAACAGGGAAAGATGATTGAAGATCTTAGCATGAAACTGGAATCTAAGGAAGAAGAAGTAAACAAGGTGCAATCAAAACTCCTTGGGTCTGAAAATACCATGAGGAAGATGAATGAAAACTTCAACAAAGTTATATAATTATAAGCTGATACCTCTAAAAATGCTGTAAAGGCTCATTACAAGAATCAGGTGAAATATTCTCTTACAAAAAATAATGTTGTATCTGATGATTCTAACATTTCAAGTTATGGAAAATGTATTAGTAAATATTGGGTGGAGAAAGGATGTGATATACCTATCAATCCTATAAAAGTAGAAAACTCACTCAAAAGAAGAGATAGCCTATATCCTGAGTTTTCTAGAGCTGAAAGAAGTTATCAACCTCAATAAAATTTTTATAGAGAAAGATAATTCTTGAATAGAAAACCAAGATTTGAGGGCTATTGATGGTTCTTCAGAATATATGGGCATAGAGATTATAATTGTTGGCACAGTTTATCTCTACCTAGAATAAGGTTTGAGCAAAGGGGAAGAATGAGTAACTTTCCGTACTCACAAGAAGTTGAAAAGGTGAATCCTCAAGATGTTAGAAACATTCCAACAAAGAATCAATTTGAATGTTTGGAAGAAGTTTTTGGAAGATGTGATTCATCTAGTCATCATGCCGAATGATGTAGGACACTTTTTCCAGAACAAGTTTCTTATGATAAGAGAGAAAAAAAGCTTAAAATAAGGAGGTTGATGAAAGAGATTTTATGGTTGAGACAGCTTTGAAAGAAAGTAAGAGGAATAAACCATGGATACTTGATAGTGGTTGTTCTTCACACATGACAGGTGATATAAAAATATTGAAACATGTTGAAAGTCATGATGGAGGAGTGGTTATTTTTGGCAATGATAGTTCCTTAAAAATGAAGGGAATCGAAATAGTAGATATTGAAGAAGAGAAACTGAATTCTAAGGAAGTTTTTCTTGTTGATGGACTAAAACATAATTTAATTAGTGTTAGTTAACATTATTATTATGGAAAAGAAGTTATCTTCATAAATAATTCTTGTATCATCAAAATGGAAAAGTGATTACAAAAGGAGAAAGAACTAGTGTGAATATCTTTCAAATTTTAGAATCTAATAACTCTTTCTATTTGAGTGCTGAAGATGAAAAAAAGTTATGGCACTGAAGACATGTCCACCTTGGGTAGAAGAACATGAGTAATCTTTCTAAATTTGATGTTGTTCGGAATTTTCCAGAACTGAAAAGAAGAGATCAAAATGTTTTTATTACTTGCCAGAAAGGAAAGATGACTAACAAAAGTCATAAAAGAGTTGAGATTCAATCTAACAAACCACTTGAGCTTATTCATTATGATCTATGTGGGTAGATGATACATCAATAAACAAAAGGAGATTTATACTTTATCACTTTTATTGATGATTTCACGAGGATGACAAACATCATGTTTATGAAGCATAAGTTAGAGGCTGTTGAAATGTTTAAAATCTTCAGAAGAGATGTTGAGAAATAATTGGGAGCTTCCATAAAGAAGCTGAGAACAGAAAATGGTACTGAATTCCCAAGAAATTATTTTGAAACATATCTAAGGAAGCATGGTATCAAAGATCAGTATAGTGCTCCTTACACTCCACAACAAAATGGAGTAGTAGAAAGGAAAAATATAATCTTGGTGCAAATGGGAAGAAGTATGTTATCCGAATACAAACTTCCAAAATTATTTTGGAGAGAAGATGTTATCAATACTGTGCATGTTCAAAATATATGCTTGTTAAGACCGAAAACCAACATGAATTCTTATGATATGTGGTATAAAAAAAACCTTATTTTAATTACTTTAATGTTTTTGGATGTCCATGCTTTCTCAAAATCAAAAATCTGGACTTAGGAAAGTTTGAAGATAAAGCTGAAGAAAGAATATTTATGGGTTATTCACCAAATAGAAGAAGTTACAAATGCTAGAAAAAATGGTTAAAGAAGTTGGTGGACTCATATGATTTAAAGGTAATTGAAAATCCAAGTTGCTTCACAACATCGGTTAAGAATACTGAGGAAGATAAATCAGAGAATTCCCACGATAGTTAATGTGACTCAGATAAGTCACATGGGGAAGAAAGTGATGCTGGGAAAGGAAATGTTAGTTTTCTTACCCTACAAAAACATGTTGAATTTGAAAATATTATTGGGGATCAAAAGGCTCCAGTTCATACAAGAAGGAAGTTAAGATTAGAAAATCAGTCTTCCCTTATCTCAAAAGTTAAACCAAAACCAGTTTCAGAAGATATTCAACATAAAGAATGGGTGGATTCTATGAATGAAGAACTGGATCATATTGAGAAGAATTAAACATGGGAACTTGTTCAAAAGCTAGAAAACAAGAATGTCCTCAGAACCAAGTGGGTTTATGGAAATAAAAATAATGAGCATGGAGAAGTTACAAGAAACAAAGCAAGGCTTGTGTGTAGAGGATATGCACAAATTGAAGGTGTGGATTTTGATGAAACTTTTTCCCCTGTTGCAAGGTTGGGAACTATTCGAATGTTTCTTGTAGTGGCTTCTCATCAGAATTACAAGGTTTATCAGATGGATCTAAAGTCATCTTTCTTAAATGGTGAGATTGAGGAAAAAGTTTACATTGAACAACCTTGTGGGTTTTTACTTGATGAGGATGAAAACAAAATTTTCAACTTAAAGAAATCCTTTTATGGTTTGAAACATGCTCTGTGAGCATGGTATTAGAATCTTGAAAATTCTTTGAGAAGGATGAACTTTTATAAAGGAAATGTTGATAGAAACTTGTATGTTAAAGATGTTTATTCTGGAACATTAATTGTAATCGTTTATGTGGATGATATAATTTTTGATGGAGATAAAGAAAAGGTTTGTGAAGAGTTTTATGAAGAGATGAAGAAAAATTTTTAAATTTCAATGTTGGGGGAATTAACTTTCTTTCTTGGCTTACAAATTCAACAACAAGAAAACTACATTTTCTCATCCTAAGAAAAGTTTGCCAAGAAACTATTAATGATGTTTGGGATGGAAAAATCAAAATAAGTTTCAAACCCTATCTTAGTGAGAAAAAAGTTGAACAAAGATGATTCAAGGAACATTGTGAATCAGATAGACTTTTGAAAGTTAATATGAAGTTTTATTTATCTCACATCCTCAATGTCTGATATTTCTTATGACGTGACTCTCTGTTCCAGATATCAAAGTAATCCAAAAGAATCACATATGTTTGAAGTTAAGAGGATTCTGAGATATGTTAAAGGAACAACTTCACATGGGTTGTTATACAAGACGAACAATGAGATGAATTTTCATGGTTATACTGATGTTGATTGGGCTGGTGGTTGTAATGATAGAAAATCAACACGAGTAGGAACATTTTTCTTAGGGGAATGTTGTGTGTGTTGGCATAGTAAGAAAAAAAGTTCAGTAACTTTAAGTACAACTGAATCCGAATATTTTATAGCTACTCAGTCTTATACTCAAATGATGTGGATGAAATTTCAGCTGGAAGATTTGAAAGTGAAAGTTATTAAACCTTTGAAAATAATCTATGATAATCAAAGTGCCATTGATCTTTCCAAGAATCCTATTCAACAGTCAAGATCAAATCATATTGATATAAAGTATCATTTTTTAAAAGAGAAAGATGCTGCTGGAGAAGTCTTGTTGGAATATATTTCAACAAAGTATCAGATTGCTGATATTTTCACAAAAACCATGTCAAAGGAGAGGTTTGTTGAACTGAGGCTGCAACTCCAAGTTCAGCCTCCTCCTAAGACTTCCTAAAACTCATAAGAACCCCCCCCCCCACCGTGCTTTGGATTATGTTGAAAAAGGGTGAGAGTAAGTTTTATTTTATGAATCTAAACCTGTGGTTATCATATAATTGGGGAGAGAGAAAGAAAAATGAGAGAGGAAAAGAAAAGTGAGAAAGAGAAAGACAAAAGTTAAGGGGGGGGGGGGGGTTTGGGTAAGGTGAAGTTTATATTTATATGGCTGCAAAATTCTCTTATCACCGAGGGATGGAAATACTTCAAAACCATTACTTTATCCAGTAGTGTGGTGTCAGGACACTCTTTCTATGAAAGGCTATGTTTTTTGTAAAATTCAAGAACTTGAGATGTAAATATTTTGAGAGGTGAAAACTTGTTAACAAGGGTTTACAACAAATCCCAAGGGGGAGACTGAAGAACCTTTGTGGTGTTTTGTTTTAAAAAGTTTTGTATTTGTTGACAACTATTCTTTTTGTTGAAGACTATTTTTGAGTTACATAAAGTTGAAGTTGCTGGTTGCTAAATATTTCCTTAAAGAAAATTATGTTGAAGAATAAAAAGTTTGAAGTTAAGAAAGTGTCTCAAACTTTATAAACATAATCAAATGATGCTTTGATGATATTAATGTTTTTAAAAATCATGAAAAGTTTCATGATAAAAGCTGTTGAATAAATGGTGAAGAGGATTTATGTTTTTCACTAAGGAAAATTATGTGAAAATTCGGAACCAGTTTTTCCTAAAGAAAAAAATCAGAGTCTTCTTCCTGAGCTAGAAATTCAGAGTCTACATCATCAGTCAGAAATTCGAAGTCTACCTCCTGAACCAAAAATTCGAAGTCTACTTGCTAAGATAGAAATTCGGAGTCTACTTCATGAATTAGAAATTCGATGTCTAACTCCCAAACCAGAAATTCAAAGTATACTTCCCGAGCCCGAGATTCAGAGTCTACTTCCTAAACCAGAAATTTGGAGTCTACTTCCTAAGCCAGAAATTTGGTGTCTACTTCATGAATCATAAATTCAGAGTCTACCTCCTGAACTAGAAATTCATAGCCTACTTCCTATGCTAGAAATTTTGAGTCTACTTCCTGAACCAGAAATTCAGAGTCTACTTCCTGATCCACAAATTAGAAGTCTACTTCATGAATCATAAATTCAGATTCTACCTCTTGAACCCAAAATTTGGAGTCTTCTTCCTGAGCCAGAAATTTGGAGTCTACTTCCTGATCCAGAAAGTCAGAGTCTACCTTCTGAGCCAGAAATTTGGAATCCAAGATCAAGCCTTATCATTCCGAGAAAGATATGAAGTTTTCACGAAAACCAGAATTTCAACATTTCATAAATCTCAGAGAAAATTAAATAGATTTTAAGAATTTAAAGATTGAAGATTAAATGTGAGAGATTTAATGAGTTTTTGATATTTGAGGAAGTGAGAATTATTTTCAACATTCCCACCTTTGTTTTCTGAGTTTCCTATAAATATGTTCTTAGATCATTCCCTCATTAGAAACTTTTTACACACGTGGAAAAGGTGGAGCACTGGAGATTTCAAAGTGAAAAGCATCTACCATCATGAAGAAGTTTTCTTGAGTGTTTGAGAAGAAGAAAATCAGATCCATTATTTACTAGCTGATAAGTTCAGATTCAGAAGATTGGATCCATGAAATCCCGAGTGAATATTCGGAGTGGGAATTTCTTAGGATTCATTATTATATTGCTGAGAAGACTGGTTTTAGAAAATCAGATTCAAGAAATCTGGATTGAATATTCAGAGTGGGCATTTCTGTAGAATCATTATTTTCCTTTCTAAGAAGTTTGGTTCCAGAAAATCAGATCCAAGAAAACCATATTAAGAATTCGGAGTGAGCATTTGTGAAGCAGTTTTAACAAAGTTAATTTTCTTATGAGTGGCTCATTTGTTCTTTAAGAAAAAATGGTAAACTTATGGGAGTAAGTATAATCATTCCTATCGGGAGATAGAAGGTGTCTAACGGGAGTTGGAACAAGTTTTATTAACTTCTTCATCATAGTGGATTTCCATAGACCCACGAGAGTGGATATGGAAAGGACGTAGGTTCTGTTATTGAGGCCGAACCTTGTAAATCTTCTGTGCCTTTCTTGATTTACCTTTCCTGCATGCGTGAGTTTCTTTCTCAATATTGATAAGGAAATAAATCTTAACAGGTTGCAGGGGTTGAGTTTCTTAATGTTTTGAAACTTATAAAAAGTTAAACAACTGATTCAACCCCCCTTCTCAGTTGTTATTCAATCCTTGGAACTTCATGCCCTCATTGGAAGAGTACACAATGGAATTAAATAATGCATGAAATAGCGGAAGCAGTAAATATCCAACAATAGTAAACAGAGGAAGACCAAAACAGTAAACAACTAGAGCACACATATATATAATGAAAGGATGCATGATACATATATTTCTAGGAAAGAAGCTAAAAAAATCACAATGATGAATAAAATAACAAAACAAAGTACAAAAGAAAAGTAAACATATGAGATACTCCTAAGAATCGCAAGCCTCAGCTTGGTCTCATGCTTTCCTGCTCTGATGCTAGTCAAGAACCAGAAGTAGAAGGGAGCTTTCCCTTATCTATACCTACAACAATATAATCTGTTTGGGCCCAAAGGCATGACCCAAACAGGGTGTGAGACTAAATCTCGGTAGGCAACCACCCGAATATTTTTTCCTAATAGTCAGTGAGTATATGGAAGGTAAAGTACAGTAAATAGTAAATAGAAAGAAATAACCAGCAATACACAATAGTAAACAATCCGTAGGTCAAATAAGAAACAAAGAAGCAAACAACTAACCAAAAATAGGAAAACCCTCTGGGAAGTACTCTTAGCCATCCCTTATAGTTCTATCTAAGAAGTACCAACAACCCTCTGGGTAGTACACTCAACCTAACCCCTCTGGTTTGGTAATACGAAATTATAGACACTTTGAGGAAGCACACTCAGTCAATTCCCTTTATAGTCTAGGGTAGTCAGGGTATCTCTGAGGAAGATCATGTGGTCAATTCTCCTTATAGACCCAAGGTCTAGAGACTCTCTGAGGAATATCACTTGGTCAATTACTCATATATCCTCAGGTCTATCACAGACTCTCTGAGGAAGCTCACTCGATCAATTCCTCCTATAACTTGGAATAGTTTAAGGAAATTCAAAAAAACAAGACCCTTCGAGGAAGCTCACTCGGTTTATCCCCTTATAGTCTATAAAGCTCAATACTCTCTGAGGAAGCTCACTCGGTATATCCTCATGTAGTCTATAATATTCCAGACTCTCTAGGAAGCTCTATCGGTCTATCCCCTATAGTCTATAATGTCCATGACTCTCCGAGGAAGCTCACACGGTCTATCCCCTTATAGTCTATAGCACCATGTTCTCACGACCCTCTACTAGTCAGTGCATAATAATGATATATGGACAAAGTATCCTACAAAACTACTTGGATAACCAGTCTACAACATGAAAATCATGTTAGAAAACAACACTCCTTCCCACGGTCACAAGGCATGAAAAATAGGTATAACATCCAATACGCGGAATAAGACCAAATGGTCGTAAACAGAACAAGGCATGGTAAAAACATCCAAGCATAGAAATTATCCTCATACATAACAAAATTACCTCTACAAAAGCATACAAGAAAGGAAGGAAAACAATAGGGGTAAAATAGGAAACATGCAATACCTCGTTCAACGGTATTGGTGGAATTTGTACATAAAACTCAACGAATTTGAATAGAAAGGCACAAACCACCTCCCTTGATGCTAGGATATCGATATAATTGAGCCACGGGGAATTAATCTCCTTAGAACGTCGTAGATCTATGGGAACGCGTAAAATGTTCAACCTACAATAACTTTTAAAATAGAAGGAATTGGAAAATGATGCTCTAGAATAAAGAAGTGATTACCGTTTCGGTTCCAATGCAATCGACGGTGGTCTATTCGGAGAATGAACGGAGGTTTGGGGGCTCGGAGAAGATTCGTGGCTGTATAGAATGCTCTCGGCCGAAGAAGCTGGAGAAGAAGACAGTTCTAGGGTTAAGACGCGACCCCGGTCTTTTTAATGAAAAAAATAAAGTACACGACATGTACTTTTGGAGTACACAACTTGTACTAGGCTTTTCTGTAATCTGCTTTAGGCAGCCTCTACATTGCCCCAACATGGACATGTGTGTGGCCCGGACACATCTAGCACATGACCTCACACGACACGGGAGTACATAGCATGTACTCATAAAGTACACGGAGTGTACTGAAAAAATTTCAAGAAACTCCACTTTTCTCAAAAACTACAGAAAAAGGAAAAACATAACTGAAACGAAGGTCCAAGTTCTTAAAAACTTCCGTCCTTAAAGAAATTCGTCCCTGAATTTCCCTAGAGAGGCATAGAAGAAGAAACCCTGAATAGCTCTGGCCACTGTGATCGTACATTGGCCTCCCTCTCCCGAGTCTCATCCTGTACTATCCCATACTGCCATTGCACCCGTACCAGAGGAACAGAACGGCCACGAAGAACCTTCGTACTGCGATCGACAATCTGGATAGGATGCTCTTCAAACGATGCATCCGCTTCAAGCTCAACCTCCTCAGGTTGAAGGACATGGGACATGTCTGAGAAGTAACATCAGAGATGAGAAATGTGGAAGACGTTGTGCATAGCCTGATAGCTCTAAGATAACATCAACTGATAGGCAACAGGTCCAACTCTCTCGAACACATCAAACGGCCCGACGTACCTCGGTGAAAGCTTACCCTGTCTCTGAATCCTCTTGTGTCCCAAACTTAGTGCAACACACAAGAAAACCTTATCCCCGACCTCGAAATCTAGAGGTTGTCTCCGCTGATTAGCATAGTAATTCTGTTGAGACAATGATGTATCCATCCTCTTCTGAATGAACTCTATCTGCTCTGAGGTCTCTTTAACAAGACAAGGTCCCAGCAATGCTACCTCTCTTGCCTCCCGCCAGCATAAAGGTGATCGACATGGCCTACCATACAAATCCTCATAGGGTTCCATCTGAATAGTCGCCTGAAAACTATTGTTGTAGGAAAACTCCACTAGAGGTATATGCTTCTCCCAAGACCTCCAAAATATAGAATTCATTCTGAGAGCATATCCTCAAGCCTCTAAATCGTATGCTTGGATTGGCCATCTGTTTGGAGATGGTATGATGTAATCAAAAGAACATGTGTACCCAAAGCTTTTTGAAGTCCCTTCCAGAACCGAGAAGTAAAATGTGCATCCCTGTATGAAACAATGGTGTGAGGAAATCCATGTCGAAGTACAATCTCTTGGATATACAACCTCTCAATATCATCAACACTGAAGGTCTCCTTGATCAGCTAGAAGTGAGAAACCTCTGTGAGTCTGTCAATGACAACCCATACCACGTCATTACCATGAGGCGGCCTCGGAAAACTGGTCACGATGTCCATTGCGACATCGTTCCACATCCACTTAGGAATGAGTAACTGTTGTAGAAGCCATGTGGGTCACTGATGCTCCGCATTCACCTACTGACAAGTGGAACACCTCTTTATGAAACCAAAAATGTTCCCCTTCATACCTGGCCATCAATATTGATGATATAGATCATGGTATATCTTGGTGACGCCAGGATGAACTACCCAAACTCAGGATTGAAAATCCCGCATTAGCTCCTCGTGTATATCTGCTAGCACCCATACACATCCCTGTAATCGCAGGATCTCATCCTCACCTATGGTCTACCCAGGAATAGGGTCCTCTCTTGACACACTTTCCTATAAGACTAGGCCTTCAGCATCTAATAGCTGCCTCATTCATACCTGATCAATAAGAGTAGAGGTAACATCCACAGAAGAAAGAAACGTCTACCACTGACTATCGCGCACCTCCAAATGAAACTCAGAGAATAGATCCATAAGCTTCCACTCACTACTGGCCTCCTAAATTGCCTGTATCTGAGTTCTACTGCTCAACGCATCAGTCTCTGCGTTGCCTTTCCCAGGCGTGTAGGAAAGCTCAATGTCAAAGGACTGAAGGTACTCAATCCACATTCGCTGTCTCAAATTCAAATCACACTGAGTGAAGATGTACTTGAGACTTTTGTGGTAAGTAAATACCACAAAGTTCTCTCCTAGAAGATAATTTATCCAATAGCGTAGGGCATGAACAACAGTTACCAACTCCAGATCATGCATCAGGTAATTCCTCTCATGTGGCCTTAATTGCCGAGACCCGTAAGCAATGACTCCATCTCCCTGCATAATCACAGCTCCCAGCCTAATACCTGAAGCATCACAATAAATGGTATAGCTCTTGCCTAGATCTGAAAAGACTAGTATTGGTGCTGAAGTAAACCTCCCTTTCTGCTCTTGAAAGGCTGACTCACAAGAATATGACCATAAGAACTTCGCCCCTTTTTTGGTCAGACCTATCAGTGGTGCCGCTAGGCATGAAAAGTCTTGTATGAAGCATCTGTAGTATCTATCCAGCTCTATAAAATTGTGCACCTGAAATACATTCTACGGATGCTCCCAGGAAACTACTTCTCTCACTTTCTCTGGGTCTACGGATACTCTCGCCTCTATGATAATGTTACCCAAGAAGTTAATCTGGTCCATCCAAAAGAGGCATTTTGAGAGCTTAGAATATAACTGATGCTCCCTCAGTGTACTCAAAATTATCTCAAGATGGGTATCATGGTCATGTCGAGTGTGAGAGTACACTAAGATATCAGCCATGAAAACAACCACAAAGGAATCAAAGTATGGATGGAACACTCGGTTCATCAGTGCCATAAAAACTATATGCACGTTCTTGAGACCGAACGGCATAAACATGTACTCATATAGACCATACCTGCTCTGAAAGGCCGTAAGAGGTATATCAAATGGTATAACACACAACTAATGATAACCAGATCTCAAATCAATCATCGAGAACTCCCAAGATCCTCTAAGATGATCAAAGAGATCATCTATCCTCAGCAAGGGATATCGGTTCTTGACAGTCAAATGGTTCAACTTCTGATAGTCGACACAGAGCCTGAGGGTACCGTCTGCCTTCTTCGCAAAGAGGATAGGTGAACCCCAAGGAGAAGTACAGTGTCAGATGAAACCCTTTGCCTACAACTCCTTCAGCTGCTTTGTGAGCTCCTGCAACTCAGGTGTAGCCATCCTATAAGGATGAATGGACACCGGTGTCACTCCTGGAACGATCTCAATTGATAATTATACCTCAAACTCTGGAGGTAACCCCAAAAATTATTCTAGAAAGACGTCTCTAAAATGATCCACCACTGGAGGAAATTCTAACTATGAAGTCCCCTGGTCATCTAGATAAAGACTAGTAATCTCGGCTATAACTCCTCTCAACCCATGATGCTCTGGACCCACTCTGCTTTCTTGGACATCCTAGTTGCCTCTATAAAGAAAGGATCCACCCATTGGAGATACTAAGCTCACTCTACGACGATAAAAGTTGACGACTTACTGGAAGGGAACTAACCATTCCATTCTGAAAATGAAAACATAGCTCTTCATCTCTAGGACATAGAGGTCCCATAAGAAGTGACACCCTACAACCTCAAGAGGGAACTCTCTCCACTGACGTACACTAACAGCTCTAGTCCCCAATGGTGTGTCTAGAGTAAAAGTATCGGTAGAGGAAAAGATGCAGAGCCCAAGGATCTCCACAACAGAAACAGAGATAAAACTATGCGTAGCAATAGTATCGAAAAGAGATGAAGATAAAACTAAGGCTACTAAGATCAGACCTAGAACTTTAGAGGGGCTGGGATCCTGCTCCTGATGGGTCTGCTCCACTACAAAAGTCTGGCCTGTACCACGGCCATGTGACCCTGCCTGACCACTCTCAGCTGATCCACTCTAATGTCACTGGTACCCTGGTGACTGACCACTACGACCGCGACCTCCACCTTGGCCCGAACGGCTGGAAGAACTCCAGTTCTCAGACAGGTGAGAAACTGGCGATGCATCCCCTGAGCGCGGGGTCACAGAAGAACCCCTACCAATAGTTGTAGGTGAGAAGATCTAACAAAAACGCTGAAGATGGCCCATCTTGCCGCAAGATCGACACTCCATCGGGTCTCTCTGGCATTGAGGCCTAGTATTCCCACTCCTCCTGCATTGGTATCATACTACCTAGCTACCCGAAGAAACATTCCGCCTACCCAGATATCTTCAAGCAGACTCCTTATGGTGCTTCCTGCTATCAGTAGGAGGAACACTGAATCTGGATGTCGAACCACCCTGGCTCACTGCTCCAGAATCCCTCAGATTTCACTTAGTGATCAGCTCCTGGTTGACGATAGAGGATATCGAATTCAACCTGGAGATGTTCACCTACGATCGGATGTTGTGCCTCCGACCATCCTCGAACTTCTACGCAAGGAACAGCTCATCACCTCCTGAAATAGGCGTGAAACATTGTAGCTTAGTAAAGAGAGAAAAGTAATCCATAATAGAAAGAGTACCCTGCTCCAGATTCATAAACTCCTGGGCTTGATCGGCCCTCAAGGTCTCCGAGTAGAAGTAATCTTAGAGGATGTGCCGAAACTAAATCCATTTCATGCTCTGTTGGAACCCTGGCTGTGAGATCACCTCTCGCCACCTCTTGGTAGAGTATCGGAGCATATAGGTGGTGAGCTTCAACCTATTCTCTAGAAGTATCTCTAGATGCTCTAAAATTGTCAGCACGACCTCTAGCCACAACTCTGTATCCTGAGGTCCTCTATTCCTCAGAAAAGTAGAAGTATGCTGCTGCTGGAATACCCGCGGCAATTCTGCCATCGATGACGCAGGAGGCAGCACTCCCGGGAAAGTCTGGATCATCATCAGAAACTCTTATCAAAACTGCGCATCGGCGCCAAAAAATGGTATAACTGCGGGTGCCAAGGCTAGTACAGTAGGAGGATCTACAGGAGGTCCCAGATCGGCCATATCCAGTGTCTGATCACCGTCTGGTAGCTGACGTACAACCAGAGGACGTCTTGGTGGCATAACTCTAAAAGGTCAGAAGCACACCTTAGATCAGGATTATTAGAGACTGAGAACACAAGAGTACAATAGGGGAACATAAGAAATAAAAATTCAAGTTTTACAAAACATTACTACACGGCGTGTATAAAAACTACACAGTGTGTTCTTTTAATTCATTCACATGGGCATGTACTTCTACCACAACTAGTTGTGTAATTCCGAAACCACACGGCGTGTTGTCCCTACACACGACATGTACTTGAACTCTATTCCCCTGCCCGAGTCTCATTACACAACTAACCCACATGTTCCTCTTAATCCTAGACTACATGGCATGTTCACTAAGGACACGGTGTGTAATAGATAAGGTTTCAATGACCCGTGTTGTTAGTTACACGGCCGACTACACAACTCACTTTGCATGGCGTGTTCCATGGGAACACGACATGTACTTGAAGGTTTTCCCTAACCTGTGTTATTCGTGACATGACTGAGTACATAGGATATAAGGCATGGCATGTGAAAACAAGAAACGGCGTGTAAAGACAAAGTTTCATCCAACTGTGTCATTAGTCACACGGGTAAACACACGGTCACTAAAATACGGTGTGTACATATTGTACACGGTGTGTTCCTAAATATTTTCCACAACCCCATGTTTCTGCCCACATAGTCCGCAAAATAGTTTAGAAACTACATGACATGTATTCATAAAGTACATGCCATGTTTTCGAGGTTTTTCAGGGCAGTAGCTCAGAAACTACTCTGAATTACAGAAAACACATAAAACAAGCATGAAGGTGCCAAATTATGATATGTGAGGGCCCATACTCCCCACGAATCAAAGCTTGGAATCTCTTACATATCCTACACAAGGGAAAAAAGGCAATGATCCACCATTTTCTGATTCATTAGGGCCCATAATACCTCAAGAATCAAAATTTTGCGTTCATTCCAGTAAATCTATACACAAACAATTCCCTATCAAACAACAGGTATTTCTATCAAGGAAAATATCACAATAGCATGCATAATTTACACATCATCTATCACAACAACATGAAATCACTAATTTATCCAAGATGGCATGTCAAAAATTTATCACATGTGATTCCTAAAAAGTGCCTACATGATGCATGAGATGGCACACCCTCATCTCATCGGGTTGCAATAGAAATAGAACCTCAATAATATAAACAGTAACAAAACAAATATTGTGAGTCATTGAATGTGAAATCATATCAACTGTAAAAATTTCAAAACAAAATGGAATTTCAATAAACAAGGTATATTGGATTTTCCCTATACATGGGTTAGCAACTCTCAGGCACAACTTATTACCAAGTACCTGTTCTGTCCTATCCATGGATATAGGCTCCAAACAGTAATTCAAGGGAAAAGAGTTCCTCTGATACCACTTTGTAACGTCTCGGTTCCGGAATCCACCCAGAGGTGCCCCGTACGCAGTTGGTCACATGGCCTCAAGCGCATTTCCCCGAACGCCAGAGGCTGCCGACTAGCAGCGAGGGCCTTGGGTGTGATGGTGGGGAAATTATTCCCTCATTGGCAGAGTACACAGCGGAAGTAAATAACATATGCAATAGAGGAAGCAGTAAATATCCAACAATAGTAAACAAAAGAAGACCAAAACAGTAAACAACTGGAGCACACATATATATAATGAAATGATGCATGATACATATATGTCTTGGAAAGCAACCAAACAAGTCACAATGTTGTATACAGTACCAAACCAAAGTAAAAAATAAAAGTAAATAGATAAGAAGCTCCTCAGCATCGCAAGCCTCAGCTTGGTCCCATGCTCTCCTACTCTAATTCAAGTCAAGAACCTGAAGTAGAAGGGTGATTGCCCTTATCTATACCTCCAACAATATAATATTTTTGGGACCAAAAGCATGACCCAAATAGGGTGTGAGACTAAATCCCAGTAGGCAACCACCTGAAGATCTGTGCCTAACAGTCTGTGAGTATATGGCAGGTAAAGTACAGTAAACAGTAAACAGTAATAAGTAACCAACAATACACAGCAGTAAACTATCCGCATGTCAAACAAGTAACAAAGAAGCAAACATCTAACCACAAACAGGAAAACCCTCTGGGAAGTACTCTCATCCATCCCCTCTGGTCCTATCCAATAAGTACCAACAACCCTCTAGAAAGTACACTCAGCCTAACCCCTCTGGTTTGGTCATACGAAATTATAGGCTCTATGAGGAAGCACACTCCGTCAATTCTTCTTACAGTCTAGGGTAGTCAATAACTCTCTGAGGAAGATCACGCGGTAAATTACCTTTATAGCCCGAAGGTCTAGAGACTCTCTGAGGAAGCCCACTCGGTCAATTCTTCCTATAAACTCTTGTCTATCACATACTCTCTGAAGAAGCTCACTCGGATAATTTCTCTTATATCCTGGAATGGTTTAAAGAAATTCATACAAACAAGACTCTTTGAGGAAGCTCACTCGGTCTATCCCCTTATAGTCTATAAATCTCAAGACTCTCTAAGGAAGCTCACTCGGTCTATCATCTTGTAGTCTATAATATCCAAGACTCCCTAGGAATCTCTCTCAGTCTATCCCTTATAGTCTATAATGTCCAAGACTCTCCGAGGAAGCTCACATGGTCTATCCCATTATAGACTATAGCACTAGGTTCTCACGGCCCTGTGCCAGTCCGTGAATAATAATACTATATGGACAAAGTATCCTATAAAACTACTTGGATAACTAGTCTACAACATGAAAAGCATGTTAGAAAACAACACTCCATCCCACGGTCATAAGGCATGGAAAATAGGTATAATGGTCAATAGGCTGAACAAGACCGAAAGGTCGTAAAAAGAACAAGGCATGGGAAAAACATCCAAGCATAGCAATTGTCCTCATACACCAAAACAATACCTCTACACAAGCATACAAGCAAGGAAGGAAAACAACATGGGTAAAATAGGAAACACGCAATACCCCGTTCAAAGGTATTGGTGGAATTTTCATATAAAACTCAACGAATGTGAACGGAAAGTCACAAAACACCTACCTTGATGCTAGGAGATCAATATTCTTGAGCCACAGGTCTTGAATCTCCATAGAATGTCGTAGATCTAAGAAAACAAATAAAACATTCAACCTAAGATAACTTGGAAAAGAAAATGAATTGGAAAACGATGCTCTAGAAGAAGGAAGAGCTTATCGATGCGGTTCCAATGCAATCAACGATGGTTAATTCGGAGAACGAACGGAGGCTCGGGTGCTCGGAGAAGATTTGCGGTAGTATAGAACACTCTTGGCTGAAGAAGCTGGAGAAGAATAGAGTCCTGGGGTTAAGACGCGACCCCAGTCCATTTAATGAAAAAAAGAAAGTACACGGTGTGTACTTTGGGAGTACATGGTGTGTATTAGGAATTTCTGTACTCCTCTTTAGGCGGCCTCCACATCGCCCCAACATGGCCGTGTGTGTGGCCCGGACACGGCCCACACACGGTCTCGCGCGGTAAGGGAGTACAGGGTGTGTACTCATATAGTACATGGCGTGTACTTCAATTTTTTTTAGAAACTCCTCTTTTCTCAAGAACTCTAGAAAAAGGAAGAACAGTCCAGAAATGAAGGTCTGGGTTCTTACAATTATTAATTTTATTAATATTTTTTTATTAAAAATAATAATATTATTTGTTATTATATTATTAATATTACATTATTTTTAATATTATTATCATATCATTATTATGTAAATTATTATTATTATTTTATTAATATTATTTTCTTATTATTACTATTATTATTATTATATTATTATTATTATTATTATTTTATTAAATTTTATTAATATTAATTTTTTTATGTTTTTTATGTTTTTTGTTATAAGCCCGTAAGAACATGTTTTTTTAAACATGAGGAAACTATTTTCAATAGGATATTCTCCCGTCACAAGAAAACTATTTGCGATACTATTTTATTCAGTGTGGTATTTGGGATGAGGCCCTGTCGCAAATGCCCCATCATATATAACTCAATTTTCAGTATTGTTAGATGATGTATACATATTTTTTCTTAGGTTGCACAATATTTTTCCAAATGTTATGGGACTATTGAATCCTGGGTGGGGAACCATTCCCCCTAAATGATATATTCCTACTATTTATTGGTCCGAGAATTCTCCACCTAGATGATATATGAATATGGATTCCTTGGTTGTTACTATTCTATATAGATGATACATGCCTACTGATTATAGGGAAGGAAATTGTTCCACCTGATTATATAACCATCTAAGAGGGATCCAACACTGGTCAAAATAAGTATGGTCGATTTAGAGTGTCACCTTAGAACACAAGCATTGATGGTGATTTATTTATTTCATTTGTAGTTACTTATTTAGTTTTTTTAGAATATCACAACATGAATTCACTTTATATTATTTTTATTTTAAAGAAACTCTTGATGGAGGAAAAATGATTTGTACTCACACCTATCTCAAAAAACCCGAGCTCATTGGTACCTAATTAGATCTCATGATCATTTATATAGTTTGAGTAGTAGCCGAGAGATTGATGGATTATAGTATCCCCGTGGGAATCTTTATTTTTCGTAGGGTTATTAAATTTAGAAATTTATAACACAAAACAAAAAATCATTAAACCACATGGTAGTATAGGAATTGAAAGTTAGAGATGCAACCCATAGAGATAGCGTTAAGGAAAATATTGATTTTATAAAGTAAACCTAAATAATTTTGGATTTTTAGAAATTAAATTTAAATTAATGAGAATTTTATCGGTGAAAAATCATGTTGTTTTTAGGATCCCGTCATAGTGAGTGAAATGGTCATGGTAAATTCTCTCCATTCTATGTTATTCTTTTCTCATGGTCAGGTAATTTAGTTTATAAAGAATGGGTAACCCGAAACCTTATTTACACATAGGGAAAGGAAAAACCCAATGGTCATGAAGGAAGTATAAATCCTAGATATTCAATTAAACAAATGTATTCAATCCACTCTATAAATGGTCATGCTGAATCAAATAAAGAAATTAAACCCACTCCCTAACCCTTCTCACAATGATCATGTAAAATCGAATCAGGGAAGAGGTAGTAATGAAGTAAAAACATAAATCTCTCACATAAATCTAAATAGAAAATAAAATAACTCATTAATTCAATCCCTAATCATCATGATCATCACAAAAAAAATGACCCCCTTATGTGATCCATGAGAGGGTGTAAAAAATAATAAGGAAAAAATTACATAAAGGTGGAAGTAGTTGAGCTTAGTAGTGGCACACATCTCCAGCAGTAATCCATGCATCGCCTACGGATCTATAATATCTCACAATAGCTGCTAAAGGAGTGGTTTAATAAGAAACCCCATAAAAACCCCTCATAAATGCATATATATTTTTCAAATATCCAATTGTGTCACATTGTATAAAATTACACACTGTGTAATCCACATTAGTAGTGATTTTTCAACAACTTTCTCTATCAATAACTTTCATAATGTGTATTTGTGTACATGATGTGTAACTGCTTTAGAAGGTGTATTATTTTAAGATTTTTTTTGAGTGTTGGTGCATCCTCTTGAATAAAATATTTCATAATTAAATGCATGATGTATAATTTTTCTTCTCAAATTCCAAATCTCTGATGCATCCTCAAAAATGGGTGGTGCGCCGTGATCTAATCTTATATAAAAAAGTTCCTTTTTACTCCAAAAAATCACCTATTTTTGTTCCTTTTCAAAGATTCATTGTATCCTTCAATAAAACATAAAACACTTCAAAATATCCAACATTTGGAAATAAAATTATTTAAATACAAGAATATATTTAGTAAAACACCATAAAATGTAAAAATGAAATACAGATATCAGATTAGCTAGAAAACATGGATATATTCAAGAGTTCGGATTATGAAAATAATTAATACAATATTTAGGTTAATTAATTTTATCTATTTTATTCTATCATGTATATGACCTTCCTTTAAGATATCCCATTAAAATATTTTTGAATCGTATGCCACTATTGATATTTCATTTGTTACAACACGAGTTCTTCCTTATTTTGGTGATTTAGGCTATGTTGTTTATATGTTACATTAGATATTATAATGAATAATTTCATTTATTTATAATATTTTTATTAAATATTATTTGATGGTATAATATCTCTATGGTATCACCTTAGAACCTCACCAATATTCAGTAGCCTCTGTTTTATGGGAAATAATGTGTGTGGTCACATATCAACCCATTCCAATTACTATATAGTGAGTTGGGTTAGGGAAATTTTAAAATTCACCTCCTCAGAACCCTTTATGAATTCCTAGATGTAATTAAACTTCATCGTACCCTATAATCATTATTAGAAAGCATAAAATATCAGTATATCCTATAAGAATTTCTAGAATACATAAAACTATAGTATACTATTTAATCCTTATTGGGTGGTATAAAACTCCAAGTAACATTAATTATTCCTGGGAGACCCCAACTCTACCATAATATTTAAGCTTTAATTAATAGTGTTAAACTCTCGAGTGTCTTATTATATGGATTTATAAAAAAATGTACCAGACATACATAACCTCATGTAATGAAAATGAGATACACCATGGCATGAGACCAAGGTAATTTAAATTCAATGAAATATCAATCCAAATTCATCAAATTTAATTAATCCCTTTCAAAATGGATATCACCTCACTAAGGTTCTAAGAAATGTAAAATAAGTTGATATTATTATTTGGAAGTATTTCATGAATATATAATGAAATATATATGAGAGTTCAAAACATGGAAATAGCCCCCCTAGTGATATGATTCAATATCCCATCCTCTTGGATTTAACACATAATTCTCAAAGAATTGTTAATTCACACTAACAACCACCCATATTTAGAAAGAGGGCCCACAAGAATTAAAAATTGTAAACATATGAAACAATAAAATGCCTCACATTACATGTATTATGACATTAAATAGCTATAATTTTTATTATAACCCTTTCTTGAGATAAAATAACTTCTTATCCCCAGATATGATATAAAGTATCATGTAAAAATCTATATCACATTATTTCCATTTAAAATATATAATATCATTCAATTCCTATCTTAATTCAGCATTATCACTGCCTTTGATGCAGGCATATCACTTAGTAATACCTGAGACCACACTATAACAAGGAAACAATCTATCTAGAAACATCACACACTAAAGAGTCTTTATTTAAAAATTAAATATTAATATTTGAAATTATTTAAATCAATATCATTTTTTAATTCCTAATATCCTAATTAACTTTGTATGAATTCAGAATCTCTTTCTAAAAAGGCTGATTTTCAATCAAAAAAATAATTTTTTCACCAAAAAAATGTTATATTTATGACTTATATCATTTTATAAGAAAAAAGTAAAATCTAAAAAAACCTTTTAAGTAATAAAATATTAATTTATGTAATAAACATATAAATTTTAAAATATTCTCTAAATATATAAATCTTATGTCCAATATCGCTAAAACGAATTAAAATTGTATTTAAAAAAATAGTTTTATATCCTTTATTTAAATCAATTATTTTCAAGTGATATTTTGTTTTTTATTTCCATTAAAGCCTCATACCCTTTATTTTTTATAATAAATTAATTTATGTCATTAAAATTATAATCCAGGTTAATTTTATCCAATATGTAAATTTAAATCATAAAAAATTATTTCTCTAAAAACAATTTTTAAGAGATTAAGTGTGTTTATTTTGAAATTAACTTTTCAGAAAATTATAAATTTTATTTGATAAAATAATTTTCTAATTCTAAATACAATGTTTCAAATTTTTTAAAATGATTCAATATTAATATTTTTAATTAAAATTAATTATTATGATTAGAAATTAATTACCATGGTAAAAGTAAATTTGCGAAAAATTTAAAAGATAAAAAAAGAACTAAAAAAACATCAACTAAAAAATGAGTTTTGGGGTAATTTTAGACCCACAATAACTATTCCAACCTATGTTTCTAGTTTTTTTCCATTGAACCTTGAATTGTAGATTAAATTATGGAAAATGTTAGGGTTACTCCCAAAACTATCCTTCCCCTCACATATAAAAGAGTAATATCTCCACCACTTCATGACTACGATATACTTAGAATTTAAACTTAAAACCATTATACTTTTCTCCTCCTATAGACCTCTATAACATAAAAAATATTATTTCTGCCATTATTTAGTAAAATGATTTCAATTTTAAGGACACTTCCAAGTATAATTCAAGTCCCTGACGTGAGTATTATCAATTACATAGTTTTATCCTTATTTATCTTCATTAAAATTTATTCTAGAAGAAAATAAAATTATATTAGTATCATTTTTATATATAGTAATATTAATATATTATGTTTATTATCATTATATATTCATATTTCCCATCCATCAATAAAACTGAAACCGTCATTCGTGTGTACGTGCAGACTACTACCACCATGAGCAATGAGATTCATTTTTCCTAATAACCCATAATTTTTTGTTCCTAGAATTAATTTAATGAGGAAATATGATTTTTATAATATCATTAATGTTCTAGTAAAACAAAATGAAAAACCTATTAATGATATGACTATAAAATGATCATTGTTAATTCAATAGTTTAAATATGCTCATTAAGTGGAATATATTTTATTCAAATTTTGAAAAAATTTCTATATATTACTTATTATTTTACTTAATTATTAATTATAATATATCAACCTAATAATCAATAATTATTATCATTATTCTTTTAATAATAGTATTACAATAAAAATATCTCATAATCCTTAATTAAATAATTGTATGTTGATTTTTGGGCCGTTTTAACCACACACATAAACAATACTATAAATTTATATCACGAATCACTATGAGAACATAATCATTATTAAAATTTTATATAAATTTTTAAGTAATGTTTTTTATCCTTGAGTTTTTAATTCAGTATTTAATTCATCAATCAAGAAAACAACCTTTGATTGCCATGAATAAAAAAACATGCTTCTTATCAATTTCAACTTCAAGGTTAAGGACTAAAAAACTAATGAAATGAATTTGAAATATCATAAATTATTATAAATAATAACTAATATTAAATTTAATTTAATTTTAATGATAAATTGTATAATAATGATGAATACAGACACCTATATTAGGAAACTATTACAAATTATCCAAATTATAAACACTTGATGTGGAAAAGTAGAAGAAATCATGTAGATAATAACTATTTATGAAGAGCATGAATGAAAATAGATATAATTATGGTAATAAATTAAGTTATTAATATATATATGCATTTTATACATGAAGTTAAATTATTTTCCTGAAAGTTCTAGGGTTTTTCATCTCAAAGTATTCTCTTTGTAACATGTTTTGTATTATCCAACTAACATACTTTATGTGGTGTATATATTACAAATGGGGATATTATATCATGGAAAAAAATAAGTTATTTAAATATAAATATTAAAATATCTCTTTTAATATTTTTGTATTGAATTTATACCTAAGAAATATGTGGGGTTTTTCTATATTAATTTTTATTCTTTAGGACTCATGTTATATTTACCAACTATTTTCATTTGAGTGGTTCTTAAATTTCCATTGAATAACTTTTTCCATATTAATATTGAAATATTAAGCATTTAGAAGCCTATATTTTTATCCCAATCTCATATTATTTTCATTCAATAATAACTAAAACTATTGTAAAACTTAATCTCTTGCATGGTGGAAAACCATCATATTTTTTTATGAAAAAAGTGTTTGTAATTTACAAATAAATATCACTATCTGGACACTAGAAAGTTGTTTTGGCTATATTATAGAAACAACTTTTTGTAATAACCTAAAAAGGGTTGGTTGAGAATAGACTCAATCATCACCCAGATTCATGATGAGTGGGACTAAGACTACACACCATTCTAGAAACTCAAATGGGATATGCTTTGGAATATTCACATGATCTTGGTGGACCATGATGGTGTATTTTTTCTACCATTTTGTGGTCTCCTACTAATCAAAACTATTGAACATAATTATTATATTCTATTGATAACCCGACACATTTAAGTAACCCTTTTCCATATATTTATTTGATAAAGATATTAACTATTACTTTGATAATACCCCATAACATCTAAGTTGATTAAGGGATATTAATATAGTCATCAAAATTATTTTATTGAATGGGGGAATTATTATTATTTTATTTATCATTATACATATAAACATGTATTTATTTAGAAAAAGGTACCCGAGGGAATGGTATAAGGCATCTTGTTGACTCATATAGAGAATTGATTTGATTTAATCCAGTGACATGTGGGCCCCAATATTACATATCCCCTTATTGTATTGACATGTATCATGAGATAAAATGAGTTGGGTTTTGGTTTATTCCTCTCATCATAAAAAAGTGTTTTTTACAAGGCCTTGATAGTTTTTTATGTTAAATATTATGCATTCCATTAGTATGATATCAATGATTATTTTTATACTAGTTTTTATTTATTATTATTGATATAGAAATACCTCAATTTTAGTGGATTATGGATTCATGTTGTTCATTTATTCCTTCCTTATCCCTTATTACATGTTTAAGTTATAAAATATTCTACTATATCCTACTCCTTACTGATTATCTAAGCTCACCCATATTTTTTCCTTTCATTTGTAAAAAAGAGGAGAACCATTTGTATTTTTCAAATATATTATAAAAGAGATAATTATGTTCTCACAATCTGTTCAAGTTGTATCTTATATTATCAAATGTATTGAATATATGTATATAGTCAAACATGACTGCTAAGCTATTTGGTTTAATAATAAATCACTTAGTCTATACAAATAATGTAATGTAACCACCAAATATGGTTTTCTTGAGTTTAGGTTGTTATAATTGGTATAATAGAAATTTTAGTAGGATACTTGAGGAATAGATTTATAAAGGACTATTTAGATACCAAAATTAATAGAAAAACCCCTCATTATTTCTAGGGAACACTTTAGAAAACACAATAGGAATTATATTTTGAAATTATACATTATATTCTAGTTTTTTTGAAAAGCATATATCATTAATGACAAAGATCAGCAGAAGTGCAAGCACGAAGCCATGAAGGGAAATTGTCCAGCCATAGCTGGTTAGTGTTGAAAGGACCTGAGGATGCTAGCTGATGGGCCGCGTTGTTCCCGTCCCTTTTGGTAAAAGAGAAGGTTCACAATGAGAAGCATTGGATGAGTGAGAGAATTCTCCTGAAAATGGCGCCAAACGACTGGAGTTCGTCGTCGTTGTGATTGATAGCATCGATAACGGAAAGACAGTCAGACTCAATGATGATGTCGCCCCATCCACATTCAATCGCAAGCATCATACCAGCAAGGATGGCCTTGGATACAGCGACCACCGGTTCCCGGAATGTCTGATGTGGTTCATACTTAGCAGCGAGGATTTGACCTAGATGATTTCGGGCAAGGAGACCGAGGGAAACAAGCCCATCTTTTGGAAGCGACACGTCCATATTGATCTTGAGAGTCCCTTCCATTGGGGGATTCCAGGGCACAAGGGGAGAGGGGGTTCACCTGGTAAAGAACATTCATTGTGGCCTACCCAACATTCAATCCAAGAGGTAGCACGATCAATCCAGAATTTGGGGGGTCTGAGGGAATGATGAAAAACAGCGTCGTTGCGTCGGACCCAAATAATCCAGGCCATAGTGCAGAGGGAACCAACATCAGCTAGGGAGAGAGAGGAGTGCCAACGCACCAGAAGATCGGGAAGGTCAGAAGCCAATGCCAGAGAAGTAGAGGAAGATGAGCCCCATAGATTCCAGATTTCCTTAGCTTTTGAGCAGAGAATGATAGCGTGCAGAGGGGTTTCAAGAGTGTTCAGACAGAAAGGGCAAGAGGTAGTGCTGGCCATATGTCGATAAACGAGAAGGATCATTGTTGGGAGAGTACTCGTACAAACCTGCCACCAAAAAAAGAAAATCTTTGGGGGGACGTTGAGCGACCAGATCGATTTCCAATGACCCTCGTCCCTGCCGACTGGGTGGGTTCCAAGAGAAAGTCTATAGCTGGATCTCACCATGTAAACGCCCGAGGTGTCATTGATCTAGAAGCAACTGTCAGGGCCTGTGTCAGGTACCCAAGGGATTCTTAGGATAGTTCTTTGATCTCTTTCGTTGAACCATTCGAGGATCTTATCCAAACACCACCCTTGTCCCCGGTCTGAAAGGAGGCAGCTGACAGTGGCATCTTCCAGACCTGGTTGGACGGGGGATGTAGCCCGTAAACCCTCCTTATCAACAAGCTAGGGGTCAGACCAGATTTTGACAGATGAGACAGTCCCAATTCTCCAACCCAATCCTTTATCCAGGAGCTCTTTTTCCCCCCGGATGCTTCTCCAGAGGAAGCTAGGGCATGGACCAAGAGAGGAAGCATGAAATTCCGTGTCAGAAAAATACTTAGCTTGTAAGACTCGCACACAAAGAGATGAAGGGCGGTTAATAAGGCGCCATCCTTACTTGGCCAAAAGCACGTTGTTGAAGAGAGGAAGATTTTGAAACCCCATCCCACCCTCTAGTTTGGGTTTGTAGAGTTTTGCCCAGTCCATCCAATGGGGTCGATTCCTTCCATCATGCTACCCCCACCAGAAATTGGCAATACGTGTGTGGATATGATCGGTGATGGCCACCGGGATCTTAAAGAGGGACATAAAGTAGTTGGGAACATATTGGATTACATCTTTGATGAGAGTCTCTTTTCCTGCTTTCAAAATTCTTTTAGGGGTCCAGCCTTGGATTTTAGCCTCAATCCTGTCCACGATGGATGTGAAGATTTATTTTTTTGACCAGACAATCACCATGGGGAGCCCGAGATACTTATGATGTTTAACAACCATGTGGATGCCAGCAAAAGTGCAAAGTTCATTCCTCTTAGACAGAGGAACCCCTGCCCTGAAATTTTTTTTAGATTTACCATGATTGATTGTTTGGCCAGACGCCCTCTCATACTGGCAGATCGCCTGGCAGATCACCCGACATTCGTTAATTGTTGCTCTAGAAAAAAGGAGGTAGTCATCAGCGAAGAGGAGATGCGAAACTGGAGGGCTAACTCGACAAAACATTTCCCCATGAATAGACTTAGAAGAAGCAGCCCTGGAAATAAGATTAGAAAACACGTTAGCCACCAGGATGAAGAGGAAGGGGGAAAGAGGGTGTAACATCCCAAGTAAGTAATGAATAATAGATATTTTTATCTATGTCTATTAATGATTAAGATAGTGTTATAGAGGCTTAAAATGAAAATAAATACAATCTTATGCATGGAATACACTAATATTCTTAAAAGATTGTTTTACTGCCTTTTGATGGCAAACCATTTTTTAATCTATATTTTGACAATTTTATAAACTATGTTTGTCAAAATAAACTTATTCTTTATGATTGGGACATCAAAATTTACCTTGAGTGAATTTTTGGTATTTTTCTGACAATGTTCATTTTTTAATGAATAGTGAAAAATACTGCATTTTACATCAAAACTGCTTTTTAATCTAATTTATTTATATGATTAGATTATGTTTTGAATAGTTTTTAAAGTGAAATTAGAATATATTTTTACCATTTTATCCAATGTTGGTCATTGGAATCAATTTCACTTTGAAATTAGACTTAAACTGGTGTCAATCTTTTGATACTTATTGTTTTGTAAAAACACGCTATTTGCTCTGGCAGCGGGAATTAATTATTAAATTAATTAATGTGACTTATATGATTTGAATTTTGTAAAATAGACTTCATTTTTGAATTCGGAATATCAAATATAGCTTAGGGTGAAGTTTTGGTAATTTTCTGAAAAACTTCAATTTTTGATGAATAGTGAAACCACTAAGTGGTAATCAAGCAAACTGATTTTTCAGTTAAATGAAAGTTTACCACTAATGTGTATTAAATTTTGAAAATCCTACATACATGGTTGTCATTAAGAAGTAAAATGTGGTTCAATGAGATTAAAATAATTTTTTGGTGAATAGTAACTTATTAAGTTTTTAATCGCGATTAGTGGTAATTAGTGTAGTTTAAGGTATAAATAATGCTTTAATAATATGAAATGACCTATAAACATGTCCCAACCTTATTGGTTCTGTCATGGCCGACCAAGACAAGCCACGTGTTAACTTGGGGACCCCATGGAGACATTTTGGTTGGGAAATGACATAAATAACTTTTTATTAAATGTTAAAGTAAAAATGACACAAACATAATACGTTTTACGAAAACAATTTTCACATGGGGTTATAAAGATCAGATATTTGATTATAAATATTCATTGGAAATATAAAAAGATTTACTACATCATAGTATTTTTTTTATGATTTTTAGACATTAAATAAATTAAATTATTTATGACATAATAATGATGCAGCGATGACATCATTATTTGACAATTTAAATAAAATGGAAAGACAATGTAAAATCTATGAACTACACATGGCCAAAACCAATTGGATGAGTGGATTTTGAACCCTTATCACCTTATCCACGAATTATATCAATGTGGGACCTTTTAAAACCGAAACACATTTTCAAATAAAGTAATATTTCTTTACTTTCCAAAAGTGCCCCTCCTCTCCTCTTATAAAAGGCCCCCACCTCTACCTCATTTCACACACTCCTCAAGCCTTTGGCTCGGCCAAACCCTGCCCATTTACTCTCTCCACATCCCTCTCCTCATCCTAGGGGATTCCCTTTGGGCATAATCCTTTCAAAGGAAGCCTTTAGGCTCAAATCAAAATGAGTTACACTTTTAAAGGTAATTCATTCTCTCATGTTCATTTGTTTTATTTTGCTTCTCCAACCCCCTAAACTCTTTTTATTTACTTATTTTGTAACAACACCAGTATCTTCAATATACAAGGATGTTGTTATAATATTTATTTGAGCTACACTCTCACACAACTACATCAAATGGTTAAAGAACATACGGTTTCCGTGGATGGCGAAATTCTGCCTCCCGAAACGATGATTGTTCAATACTCATTTAACACCTTCAAAGGTGGCCATTATGATGTCACTATTTTTATATATGATATATAATATGTTTATGTTTTCCTTAAGCTTCTGTTTTTTTTCATTTTTGGCATACCTTTATGGTTCCCATTATGGGTAAACATGATATCTTCATTTTAGGAAGTGCGGACTACCGCCCCCTGAAAGTGATTTGATTCGTTAATACCATATGTGGGATGTGTAAAGGATAAAGTTAATGATATTATATATGTTATTATACTGGAATTATAATATACTCTTATATCATTATGATTCCATTCATGAAAATATGAAATAGAAATGGAAGTAGCGTTCATGCGTACGTACGGCTTACCGTCTTCATGAACGGTGCATTTCATTTCTTACCTCTAAATGTGATGTAATATTATAAATACATGTATATGATGAATATATATGATATATATGTTATCCAAATCATTAATATCATTCTGGATATAACGAACCTATGACCAAATTAACAACATGTAAGTGTAAGTAGTCTATTTTTGACTTAAGAACCAAATACCGACAAAATGAACATTATTAACTTAACTGATTACATGATGTTCATAACATGGTATAAAAGGAATAATGAACTTGAAAAAGATTCATAAGAAAGTAGAGATTAGCTCAAGTTTATTATTCAGGATATTAAAGAACGGTCGGGTCAAGTCGGATACGAGGTATGGGACTTCGTCTCAATCTCCTTTCATTGAGGCATATTTTATTTTATACACAACTTTCTTTTATACGGTGTATAAACCCCTTTGACTTTTACATTTATTCAAAAGGAATCTTTTTTATACGAAGCGTTTACTAAACGACAAAAGGGAATGTTTTTGTCGTACGTATGCGGCGACAACGACTTCTCCGCCGTCGTGACCGTTATTTGAGTTTCGGCTTCCTCTACAAGACATACCTTTTTTTTAAACGAAAAATAAATACCATGTTTTACTTTGGTATTAAAAATGGTTTTCATAACGTTTTTATTATATCGATGTGTTGTATTGATATCTTGTGATTGAAATGTGGAAATTTTATGTTTCCTTTATGCATGTTTTATGTGATACGATTATGTTATGGTTCTTGGGCATTATTATGAAGACGGGTGGTTCCGTGATAAACTAAGGGCGGGTGAGCCCGATATAGCTCTCCAATGCATTGGGTAACGCGAAGGAGTGAAACGTTAAGGTTTCTCCGAAGAGATTTAGGGAATATACTGTGATGGGTATTCCAAACGTAACCAAGAGGGTTACTCCCTACGTAAGATTGTTATGAATGCCTCAAGTTACCTTTATGTATTATGATTTCTATTATTTATTCATGATTTTATGAGGTATGTTAAAGTGCCTATGTTTTATGGGTAAAGTATGATTTCAGTCTTATGTATATATGAACTCATGTTTCCTTTACATGTTTTTATAACCCATACTGATCTTTTTATGCTCATCCCAAGTTTTTTTGAAATGTTTTTCACAGGTCAAGGGAAAGGTACATGATATGATGATAGTGTCAATGAAGTGTCAATAAATAATCCATGTTTTATTTTAAATGTGTTTCCATTGATGGGAATGAAGAATACTATCTTTATGTAACCACTTTGTTTATATGTGGAATGTAATGCAAGTTTTATGATATAATTATCTAAAACTCTAAACCCGAAAAGATCCTCAATGTGTAATCTTGTAATAACTCAAGATTAAGTAAGGTTTAAGGCTGGGGCCTTATAGTTGGTATCAGAGGTCGGTTTAGATAACTTTAGGAGTTAGAATTCTATTAAATGATTATCCAAAAATATTTTTTTTCGAAATGATATAGCATTTAAAGATTACCATGTTGCTTCATCTAAGACATGTTTGTTCAGAATGGATTTCCATAGAGGAAACAGGGAAGCAGTGCTAGGAAGGCATACAGAAGGAAATAACCTTCCAAATCAGCATCCAGAAATGGTCGGAATTGGAACTGAACAGTTTGTTGCAGTAATGGCGCAGTTGACTCAAGCGATAAATGGCGGTGGTATCCATACACGAGATCAGCCAGACCAACCGCAGAGGAACATGTCAGTGGTGGAACATTTCATGAGGCAACATCCACCATCATTCAGAGGATCATCTGACCCTGTGCTAGCTAAAGGGTGGATTAAAGCACTGGAGAAGATTTTTGATGTCATGGGGTGTTCAGACAATCAAAAGGTTAGTCTTTCTATTTACCGTTTGGAGGGTGAAGCAGATCAGTGGTGGTCTATGGTTAAAAATATCAGGGACGCCGATGAGATTGATGCTCTTGACTGGGATGAATTCAAAGGTATGTTTCTTGAGAAGTATTTTCCTAAGGCTGTTCGACTTAGGATGGAAAAGCAATTCTTGGAATTGAGGCAAGAGGAAGACTCAGTGGATGCCTATGAAGAAAGGTTCACTCGATTGGCAAGGTATGCTCCAAATTTTATCCGGGACCTTGATAGTAAAATCAATCGTTTTACTCAGGATTAAAGCCAAAATATCGAATGGCATTAGCTTCTCGTGAGTTTAAAAGTTATGAAAAGCTTGTTCGATGTGCTGAGAAGGTGGAAATGGAGTTTGTCGATGACCAAGTTTTCTATAACAACCAGCAAAAGAAGAGACCGAGGTGGAAGGATAAAGGTAAGAATTCTTCAAAAAAGTCTGATGGTAAGAGAACTAAGTTTCCAGTTTGTGATAAATGTGGAAAAAGGCATGCTGGGGAATGTCTTTTGAATTCTGGGAAGTGCTACCGATGTGGTAAGATGGGACATAAGGCTCGTGATTGCACTTAAAAGGATCAAGGTGAAGGTAAGAACAAATTTAATTTACAGTTAGTGAAATGTTATATGTGCAATGAGATGGGTCACTATGCAAACGAGTGTCCGACAAGGAGCTTGAGTGATGGGAAGCAGTTAGACTACAAGCAGAAAGGGGTGGTGAAATCCTTTGCAACTACTTCAGCAGATGTCAGTCCATCAAATGAAGTTGTATCAGGTACTTTGTTTGTTTTTTCAGATTATGCCAGTGTGTTGTTTGATTCGGGGTCTACACATTCTTTCATCTCTGAAACTTTTTCTAGTAAAATGGGAATACCATCTCAAGAAATGACTCCTTAACTTTTGGTAAAAACACCTGGGGGAAATGTCGAGGAAAAAAGAATTTATAAGAATCTTCCTATCCTTATCTGTGGAAAGAACCTACTTGCAAACCTTATTGTTCTACCTCTAGTAGAGTTTGATGTTATCCTGGGTATGGATTGGCTCTCTATTTACCATGCTAAGATTGACTGTAGAGCTAAAGAAGTTTCTTTTCAGAAAGACTTTCAGTTTGTTTACAAGAATGAACCCTTACTTTTGATAACATATCAAGAGGCCGAGAAACTTGTAAAATATGGAAATGAATATTACCTTGCACACGTCGTTGAAAATAAAGGAACTGTTCAGATTAATGATGTACCAGTGGTAAATGAGTATCCTGATGTTTTTCCTGATGAGTTGCCTGGAATAATACCAGATCGGGAAGTTGAGTTTACTGTTGACTTAGTACCTGATGCTAAGCCAATTTCAAAACCCCCTGATCGAATGGCACAAATTGAACTTTTAGAGTTGAAGGATCAATTGCAAGATTTATTAGAGAAAGGTTTCATTAGACCTAGCACATCACCATGGGGTGCTCCTGTTTTATTTGTTAAAAAGAAAGATGGTTCTATGAGACTTTGCATTGATTATAGAGCCTTGAATAATATCACTATTAAGAACAAATATGCTTTGCCTCATATCGATGATTTGTTTGATCAGCTCCAGGGAGCTCAGTTTTTTTCAAAGATTGACTTAAGATCAGGGTACCATCAGCTGAAGGTAAAGGAGGCAGATATTCCGAAGACCACATTCCGTACGAGATATGGCCATTATGAATTTGTAGTAATGCCTTTTGGGCTAACCAATGCACCTGCTGTATTCATGGACTTAATGAATATAATTTTCCATGAGTTCTTGGATAAGTTTGTGGTGGTTTTCATTGATGATATTTTGGTGTTTTCTAAAAGTAAAGAGGAGCATGAAAGACATTTAAGGGTTATCTTGCAAACCTTAAAAGAAAAGAAACTGTATGGGAAATTCAGCATGTGTGAGTTTTGGTTGCAACAAATTTCTTTCCTTGGTCACATTGTTTCTAAAGATGGAATAACTGTTGATCCTGCAAAAACAAAAGTTGTGGAAGAATGGCCAAGACCCACAAATGTAACCGAGATTCGTAGCTTCCTTGGTTTGGCGGGCTATTACCGAAGGTTTGTTAGAAATTTTTCACGGTTATCTAGTCCAATGACTAAGCTAACTCGGAAGGGTGTTAAGTTTATCTGGACAAAAGAATGTGATGATTGTTTTCAGGAATTGAAAAGAAGATTGGTGAATGCTCCAGTTTTGGCACTACCTTCCAGGAATGGTGAGTTTGTTATATACAGTGATGCTTCATTGAAAGGACTTGGTTGCGTCCTAATGCAGAATGATCAGGTAATTGCTTATGCTTCACGACAGTTGAAAACTCATGAGGTAAATTACCCTACACATGATTTGGAACTAGCTGCTGTTGTTTTTGCTTTAAAAATTTGGAGGCATCATTTGTATGGAGTAAAGTGTGAAATATATACCGATCACAAAAGTTTAAAGTATATATTCACTCAGAAAGAGTTAAACATGAGACAAAGGAGATGGCTGGAATTAATCAAGGATTATGATTGTACAATTCATTATCATCCTGGAAAAGCAAATAAAGTGGCTGATGCTTTGAGTCGAAAAAGTAATGCTTCATTAACAATGTTGTGGTTGGAACGTGATCCTTTGGTTAACGATTTGATGAACTTTGGCATAGAAGTTGTTGGTGCAGGAAGTCCTTCTGTTTTGTTTCAGGTATCAGTGAGATCTTCTCTATCAGATAGAATCAAGCAAGCACAGAAGCAAGATAGTGAGTTGCAGAAAAAGGTAGAGCTGGTTCAGAAAGGTAAGTTGCCTGAATTCAACATTGATAATGATTGTGTTTTGAGATTTGGGAAGAGATTGTGTGTGCCTTGTGATTCACAGTTGAAGAGAGAGTTATTATGTGAATCTCATAGTTCTCCGTTTTCAGTTCATCCGGGCAGTACTAAGATGTATAGAGATCTGCGGGAGTATTACTGGTGGGATGGAATGAAAAGAGATATTGCTGATTTTACTGTAAAGTGTTTGACTTGTCAGCAGGTTAAAGCAGAGCGACAGTTACTGAAAGGGATGCTTCAGCCTTTACCAGTGCCAGAGTGGAAATGGGAGAATATATCCATGGACTTTGTTGTTGGATTACCGAAGACATCTCAAGGTAATAATTCAATCTGGGATATTGTTGATCGCTTGACCAAATCTGCTCATTTCCTTGCTATACGAGATATTTTCTCTCTTGATCAACTTTCCCGTTTGTATCTTAAAGATATTGTCCGGTTACATGGAGTTCCTCTCTCTATTGTATCGGATCGTGATCCCAGGTTTACTTATAACTTTTGGAAAGGCCTTCAGAAGTCGTTGGGTACTGAATTAAATTTTAGTACAGCTTTTCATCCTCAATCATATGAGCAGTCAGAACGAACAATTCAGACATTGGAGGATATGCTACGATCTTGTTCTATGGATTATCAGGGAAGTTGGGACCAACATCTTTCTTTGGTTGAGTTTTCATATAATAACAGTTTTCATTCCAGTATACAGATGACACCATTTCAGGCATTATATGGGAAGCGGTGTCGAACTCCAGCTTTCTGGGATGAAGTGGGTGAAAGGAAGTTGATGGGACCAGAATTGGTAGAAGAGATAGCAGAAAAAGTTCAGCTGATTCAGAAACACATGAGAACAGCTCAGAGCAGGAAGAAGAGTTATGCGGATAATCGGAGGAAGGATCTATCTTTCAAGGTAGGTGATCATGTTTTTCTCAAGGTTTCTCCTTGGAAAAGTGTGATGAGATTTGGTAAGAAAGGAAAGTTGAGTCCAAGGTTCATTGGACCATACGAAATTCTAGAGAGAGTTGGATCAGTTGCATACCGAGTGGCTTTACCTCTGAGTTTATCTCAGGTACACAATGTTTTTCACATTTCGATGTTGAGAAAGTATATGCCAGATCCATCTCATGTTTTGAGTCCAGAGGTAGTTCATCTGGAAGAGAACCTATCTTATGAGGAACAACCGGTCCAGATTCTTGACCATAGGGATCAAGTGTTATGGAATAAGGGGATTCACCAGGTAAAAGTTTTGTGTAAAAACCACATGATTGAAGAGACAACATGGGAATCTGAAAATGCAATGAGGGATAAGTACCCCCATTTATTCGACAAGTAAATAAATTACGGGGATGTAATTTTCTAAAGGGGGGAAGGATGTAACATCCCAAGTAAGTAATGAATAATAGATATTTTTATCTATGTCTATTAATGATTAAGATAGTGTTATAGAGGCTTAAAATGAAAATAAATACAATCTTATGCATGGAATACACTAATATTCTTAAAAGATTGTTTTACTGCCTTTTGATGGCAAACCATTTTTTAATCTATATTTTGACATTTTTATAAACTATGTTTGTCAAAATAAACTTATTCTTTATGATTGGGACATCAAAATTTACCTTGTGTGAATTTTTGGTATTTTTCTGACAATGTTCATTTTTTAATGAATAGTGAAAAATACTGCATTTTACATCAAAACTGCTTTTTAATCTAATTTATTTATATGATTAGATTATGTTTTTAATAGGTTTTAAAGTGAAATTAGAATATATTTTTACCATTTTATCCAATGGTGGTCATTGGAATCAATTTCACTTTGAAATTAGACTTAAACTGGTGTCAATCTTTTGATACTTATTGTTTTGTAAAAACACGCTATTTGCTCTGGCAGCGGGAATTAATTATTAAATTAATTAATGTGACTTATATGATTTGAATTTTGTAAAATAGACTTCATTTTTGAATTCAGAATATCAAATATAGCTTATGGTGAATTTTTGGTAATTTTCTGAAAAACTTCAATTTTTGATGAATAGTGAAACCACTAAGTGGTAATCAAGCAAACTGATTTTTCAGTTAAATGAAAGTTTACCACTAATGTGTATTTAATTTTGAAAATCCGACATAAATGGTTGTCATTAAGAAGTAAAATGTGATTCAATGAGATTAAAATAATTTTCTGGTGAATAGTAACTTATTAAGTTCTTAATCGCGATTAGAGGTAATTAGTGTAGTTTAAGGTATAAATAATGCTTTAATAATATTAAATGACCTAGACACATGTCCCAACCTTATTGGTTGTGTCATGGCCGACCAATACAAGCCATGGGTCAACTTGGGGACCCCATGGAGACATTTTGGTTGGGAAATGACATAAATAACTTTTTATTAAATGTTAAAGTAAAAATGACACAAACATAATACGTTTTACGAAAACAATTTTCACATGGGGTTATAAAGATCAGATATTTGATTATAAATAGTCATTGGGAAGATAAAAATATTTCCTACATCATATTATTTTTTTATGATTTTTAGACATTAAATAAATTAAATTATTTATGACATAGTAATGATGCAGCGATGACATCATTATTTCACGATTTAAATAAAATGGAAAGAGAATGTAAAATATATGAACTAAACATGGCCAAAACCAATTGGATGAGTGGATTTAGAACCCTTATCACCTTATCCGCGAATTATATCAATGTGGGACGTTTTAAAACCGAAACACATTTTCAAATAAAGTAATATTTCTTTACTTTCCAAAAGTGCCCCTCCTCTCCTCTTATAAAAGGCCCCCACCTCTACCTCATTTCACACACTCCTAAAGCCTTTGGCTTGGCCAAACCCTACCCATTTACTCTCTCCACATCCCTCTCCTCATCCTAGGGGATTCCCTTTGGGCATAATCCTTTCAAAGGAATCCTTTAGGCTCAAATCAAAAGGAGTTACACTTTTAAAGGTAATTCATTCTCTCTTGTTCATTTGTTTTATTTTGCTTCTCCAACCCCCTAAACTCTTTTTATTTACTTATTTTGTAACAACACCAGTATCTTCAATATACAAGGATGTTGTTATAATATTTATTTGAGCTACAATCTCACACAACTACATCAAATGGTTAAAGAACATACGGTTTCCGTGGATGGCGAAATTCTGCCTCCCGAAACGATGATTGTTCAATACTCACTTAACACCTTCAAAGGTGGCCATTATGATGTCATTATTTTTATATATGATATATAATATTTTTATGTTTTCCTTAAGCTTCTGTTTTTTTTCATTTTGGGCATACCTTTATGGTTCCCATTATGGGTAAACACGATATCTTCATTTTAGGAAGTGCGGACTACCGCCCCCTGAAAGTGATTTGATTCGTTAATACCATATGTGGGATATGTAAAGGATAAAGTTAATGATATTATATATGTTATTATACTGGAATTATAATATACTCTTATATCATTATGATTCCATTCCAGAAAATATGAAATAGAAATGGAAGTAGCGTTCATGCGTACGTACGGCTTACCGTCTCCATGAACGGTGCATTTCATTTCATACCTCTAAATGTGATGTAATATTATAAATACATGTATATGATGAATATATATGATATATATGTTATCCAAATCATTAATATCATTCTGGATATAACGAACCTATGACCAAATTAACAACATGTAAGTGTAAGAAGTCTATTTTTGACTTAAGAACCAAATACCGACAAAATGAACATTATTAACTTAACTGATTACATGATGTTCATAACATGGTATAAAAGGAATAATGAACTTGAAAAAGATTCATAAGAAAGTAGAGATTAATTCAAGTTTATTATTCAGGAGATTAAAGAACGGTCGGGTCAAGTCGGATACGAGGTATGGGACTTCGTCTCAATCTCCTTTCATTGAGGCATATTTTATTTTATACACAACTTTCTTTTATACGGTGTATAAACCCCTTTGAATTTTACGTTTATTCAAAAGGAATCTTTTTTATACGAAGCATTTACTAAACGACAAAAGGGAATTTTTTTGTCGTACGTATGCGGCGACAACGACTTCTCCGCCGTCATGACCGTTATTTGAGTTTCGGCTTCCTCTACAAGCCATACCTTTTTTTAAAATGAAAAATTAATACCATGTTTTACTTTGGTATTAAAAATGGTTTTCATAACGTTTTTATTATATCGATGTGTTGTATTGATATCTTGTGATTGAAATGTGGAAATGTTATGTTTCCTTTATGCATGTTTTATGTGGTACGATTATGTTATGGTTCTTGGGCATTATTATGAAGACGGGTGGTTCCGTGATAAACTAAGGGTGGGTGAGCCCGATATAGCTCTCCAATGCATTGGGTAACGCGAAGGAGTGAAACGTTAAGGTTTCTTCGAAGAGATTTAGGGAATATACTGTGATGGGTATTCCAAACGTAACCAAGAGGGTTACTCCCTACGTAAGAATGTTATGAATGCCTCAAGTTACCTTTATGTCTTATAATTTCTATGATTTATTTATGATTTTATGAGGTATGTTAAAGTGCCTATGTTTTATGGGTAAAGTATGATTTCAGTCTTATGTATATATGAACTCATGTTTCCTTTCCATGTTTTTATAACCCATACTGAGCTTTTTATGCTCATCCCATGTTTTTTTTGAAATGTTTTTCACAGGTCAAGGGAAAGGTACATGATATGATGATAGTGTCAAGGAAGTGTCAAGAAATAATCCATGTTTTATTTTAAATGTGTTTCCATTGATGGGAATGAAGAATACTATCTTTATGTAACCACTTTGTTTATATGTGGAATGTAATTCAAGTTTTATGATCTAATTCTCTAAAACTCTAAACCTGAAAAGATCTTCAATGTGTAATCTTGTAATAACTCAAGATTAAGTAAGGTTTAAGGATGGGGCCTTACAGAGGGTCACCCTGGCGAAGGCCTCGAGAAGGGGTGAAAGCTCTAGTAAGCTCCCCGTTGACCTTTATTTTAAACGAGACAGTCGAGACGCAGTCTTTGACAATGTCTATCCATTTAGTGCAAAAACCCATCTTCTGCATAACGGCTCTGAGGAAGTGCCATTCAACTCGATCGTAGGCCTTGGACATATCCAATTTCTAGGCCATGGTTCCTCTCTTCGCCGTGGAGCATGATTTCATAGAGTGGAACACTTCATGGGCCACAATCGCATTATCAGTGATCAGTCTCTTGGCCATGAAAGCGCTCTGATTTTCAGAGATAATTTCTGGTAGCCAAGGTCGCAGCCGATTGACAAGGATCTTTGAGAAGATCTTGTAAGTGACATTACAGAGACGGATAGGTCGAATGTCAGGGATCGCCACAGGTTTCTTAATTTTAGGGATTAAGACGAGGACAATTTAATTGATGGCTGCAATGCTGGTGTTTCCAGCCCAGATATTTTTAATCAAATTGCAGATGTCAAGACCGATGATGTTCCAGTATTACTTAAAAAAGAGAGTGTGGAACCCATCGGGTCCTGGAGCCTTGGTGGGACAACGATGTTTCAAGGCTAGGTGTATCTCATCATCTGTCACCTCTTTGGAGAGCTTCCTATTTATCTCATCTGTGATTACAGGTCTGATACATTCTTCCTCCTCAACAGACATGAAAGGGGTTCCTGCAGAGAAGATGTTCTGGTAGAATCTAGTCAAGGCCTCATGGATACTATTGGTATCAGAAACTTTGCTTCCATCAGGCTGTAATAAGCAGGTAATGGAGTTTTTCTGTCCCCTGGCAGAAGCTTTCTGATGAAAATACTAGGTATTAGCATCCCCTTCTTTGATATGGTTGTCTCACGCGCGCATAGCCCAGAAACTTTCCTTGGTACGTAAGGCCGTGTCCAGCTCTCTTTGTATGGCGCCAATCTTAGACAGATTGCAATTGGATGTGGGTTGTTTGAGGAGAAAGTTTAGTCTCTTTTCAAGGGCGCTGTAGTGCCGGTCAGGGTATCGAAATTTCTTACAGCTCCACGACCTCAGATCGGAAGCGACCTGTTGGAGGTTGAGGCAAACATCCTCGTGAGTGCATTTCCAGCTTGATCGGATCACCTCTTCACATTCCTGATCTTTAGATCAGAAGCTTTCAAATCTGAAGGGTCTGGAAAAGGATCCAGTACGTTCACCACGGGTACAGTCAATGAGAATTGGAAAGTGGTCTGAGCAGTTGAGGGCCATGTTTTCGATATGAAACATGTTGAATATATTAATACAATCAGAAGAGGTAAAAAATCTGTCAAGATGCTCAGTGATACAGGTTCCTTCTGAGTTGCCACGGAACCAAGTAAACGGATTTCCTGAGTACCCCAGATCGACCAGGTTTTCCTTGGAGACTGAATCCTTGAAGCATAACATCGGAGCTGAAGGTCGGATGGGTCCGACCCTCTTTTCCTTATAGAACATGATCTCATTGAAGTCTCTGCCAAACAAAATAGGGCTCGGTAAATTAAATCGAAGCTTTCATAAAAGATCCCATGACTTCACCTTGTCATTATGGGATGGCCAGCCGTAGAAACCCACAAAAGTTCAGGGTTGGTGAAGGTCCGTCTGAATAGTCACTGCCACATGGTGTGGGGAGAAGGAGAAAATTTTAGCATCGACGATGTCCTTCCATAGGAGGCAGAGTCCCCCGGAGTGGCCTTGTCTAGGCACAGGGAAACAGCCCTGGAAGACACATTTTAGAGCAATACCATTGGTGTCCTTGCATTCCAATATGGTTTCGGACAGGAAAACCATATCGGGGTGACTTTGAGCGCAATTGTGCTGAAGCATGCGAACCGTTCGGGGGTTGCCAAGCCCCCGACAGTTCCAATATAAGACAATCATTGCTCGAGGCGGGGCTAGGACTCTCCCGCCGCCACCTCTGGTATCTCCGATCTTACTTTTACATCTGTCGTTTTCTATCTTTTGGTGAGGTTCCTTCCTACCTGACATATTTAATTTTGTCTCTTCCTCACCTGGAGTTTTGGGTCTTCTGTGCGCCCATCACTCTCGCCTCATTTCCTCCTTTTCCACGTTCGACGGGTGATTGGACCCATTAGTGAAGGTCCCTACATACCACGATCTTTCATCGAGAGAGTGCTAGCTGCGGTCAAAGGTGAGTCAGGGTCCGGATCTAGAGGTTCGACATGCATTAGCATCGGCTTTGAACAGTATGTCAAGGGATTTTGTTGCATCATCATCACCATTGCCGGTGTTGGAGAGTTGTCCCTCAGGGGTTTTGGTTGAACTCCATATTTTATCTGAGTGCTAGCCTCTCCCTGGGTGGGAGGTCCATCCTTTGGGGAGTTCATTGGCCAAGGCATTAAGGCTGTTTTAGGAATGGGGTTTGTCGGACCAGAATGTGCCAAAATGAGACGGTCACGGTATTTTTGTTTTTCCGTTTCCGGGATGAAAGCATGTTTATTCGGTTTTGCATGAAGCCAGGGGCCATACTGGGGGATAGCGTTACCCGCATCACTCTTATGTTTAGTGGTGCACGTTCTTTCCAGATGGACAAGGCGACCACAGTGAAAGCAGAAGATTGGGAGTTTCTCAAACTTGAATGATATCCAAGCGTTGGTATCTTCAATATTTAAGAACATTCCCCTCATCAGTGGCTCTGACACATCGAACTCCACCTTAATTCGAACCTCGAGACCCCAATTTATTGGGTCTTAGCTGTCCCATTCAATAAAGTTCCAAAAACTATCTCTAATTCCACTCATTGTTCGTTCCGTTCTTGCATGGAAGGGGATACCTTTAATTTGTATCCAGAAGGGGGAACGGGTTAAAATCACTTGCTGGATATCCCCCTTTAAAATCTTCCATGAGAATGAGTTGATTATCGAAAGACCATGGTTTTCCGCGCAAGATTTTATCTCTATCTTCCTCTTTAAAGAACTCAAAGACGAAGCGGTTTATCCCCGTTTCCTGAATAGCCACTTCTGCCTCAAGTTTCCAGATATTCTGTAGAGTGTTCTTAAGCGCCCCCTGGTTAACCGATATGTTTTCCACAAACATTCCCACCACGAGCAGAGACAAGTTCTTTTCGAGGACTATGTCTTCGTTACGCTGTGCCTCTATTGATGCCTTTTCTTTGTCCGTCAGGGCCAATCTCTTCCATTGATTGACCAAATACTCATCCATGATGCACAAAAGATTACAGAAACTCCAAAAGGCCGGTGTCTTTTTGGCTCCACGGCCCTCGCTTGGGTCAATGTCTGGTTCCCGGAAGGTCTCCCTAAGTCGTATTCCCCAAGGCCGCCTCCAGCCACAAATCTCACCCCTGGCCAGGCGCAACACACCCCACTCTTCGCGGGGAAGAACCCCTGACGGGCCTTCGATCTTCACAGCACAGCAAAAGCTTCATGACGATACAATGCACACCAGGCCCACCTCACGCCATTGTGCAGCTGAGCTTCACAGCAACAACAAACCCACGCCGAACGGATCAAACCACCACAACTTGATCATCACAACAACCACTTCGCGAGCATACACATCGCGAACCAACAACGTGGACGAATCTCGTGAGAGGCACTTCGCGAGGCAGACCACACCGCGACAGCCGCTTCGCGGTCACTCGGCATAGTGAGTCTTCACAGAAGGAGCTTCGCGATTCCAGGCCAATTCACGGCAGAAACTTCGCGAATCAAAAAGAATGACCGGCATAGTGGATCGTCGCGGCAGGAGCTTCGCGGTTCCAGACCAGTTCGCGATGGAGCTTTGCGATTTCAGACCAGTTCGCTACGGAAACTTCGCGAATCAAGGAGGACGAAACCAGCACAGTGGATCGTCGCAACAGGAGCTTCTCGATTCCAAACCAGTTCACGGCAAAGCTTCGCGATTCTCGAGTAGTACTCACGTCGCGACCCCGAACCCCTTCGCGGCAGACACTTTGCAAGTCAGGGAGAAAGGAGGCCCGCAATAGGGCAGCGTCCACTCCATGGCAGGGGGAAGAAGAGAAGGGGAGGGGGAAAAGAGGAATCCTCAAATTTGAGATTGCCTCGGTTCGCAGGATACAAGGATCTGACTCTGAAAAAGGGTTTGCAGAAGGGACGAAATTCCACGAGAAGATGGTGAAGTCGGGATCCGTGGGCATACAGATCAGAGTGTTGGTGATGAGGGAGGAAGGGGAAAAGTTGACGTGTTCCCTCACGCAAATCTGTTTCCGGCGAGGGGGGCGGCGACGGATGGAACTTCAGGGCCCTGAGGGAGGCCAGATCCAGCGCCTGAGTCAAAGGCGGGCAGATGAGTGGGGTCCGGTTCCTTCCAGCGTACACACGACGGGAACCAGGAGACGGAAAGGGAGGGAGGCAGAGTGCGAGATCCACAACGACGAGGTGGGGAAAGAAAAAGGAAGGAGGAATCCATAGACACCGGAGCTGGGGACGAGCAAACAGCACAGATCTCAGGCGGGGTACGCGGAGGGAGACGGCGCTGCCGGAACCCGGGCGGACAAAAAAACTGAAACCCTAGGAAATCCTAGGAGGTATATCAACACCCATAATCAATTTAGTGATATTAACATGAAATAAGTTATTAAATATGGAGTTGAGGTATATCAGTTAATAACCTTATTAGGACAATTCACCCATGTTATAAAAAATAATCTCACCCATGTAGAGTCTCTTACTCCACAAAATTTTATAACTATGTTAAAATTCATTAAGTGACAAAAACACTAGAGTTTAGTGGAAATAATAATCCATTGGTAGTTTAACAACGAATCATGTACCTAGAGAAGAAATTTATTACTTTGGGATGTAGTGATAAGGAAAAATTCATCATGGTTGTCTATCATAGAAAGTGATATGTGGACCAATGGAATTCACAAATTCAAAAAAATTAAGATTTAGGTGAGATAAAGCACATTTAATGGGAAAATTTTATGGTGATATTCTATAAAAATACGTTCCTTGTTATAAAATAGAAGAAATCAAAGTAAAATTCCCCAATATTAGAAAAAAGGAGGAGGAAAATGTTACTGAGCATGAGGATAACTATATAAGGTTTTCTAAGTATGCATAAAACTTTGTATGTAGGAAACGAAGTAAGACTAGTCAATTATTTTATAGGTTAAAACCAATAATTTAAGAGGAGTTGTCCACTAAAACCATTTAATTTTATAAGTATAGTGTATCAAGTGGTACTATGAAAAAAAGGAGTTCTTCTGGGAGTGTGTATTCAAAGAAAATTAGGAGAAGAAGAGGATACCTAAGAATCAGGGGTATAACAATGTGGAAAAGGGAAAGAAAGTAAGTTTCCAATTTCCCACATGTGAAAACTATGGAAAGAGAAAACCTATGGCTTGTAGGAAGGAAACACGATTTTGTTTCAAGTGTGGAGAAAAAGTCCACCATTTCCAAAAATTAATGGGAAAGGAATAAATTATTGATGTTTGATACATTAAATCTATAGAGATGGGAAATTATGTGAAAAAATTCCCCAAACATTAAATGAATTTACCTCCGAAAAGGAAAATGTAGGAAGGCCAAGCTTATATGATTACTAAATCTGATTTTAAATTTTCTAGTGATGTGGTGGTAGGTACATTTATCATAGTTTCATTGTAAGATTATGTTTTTTTATTATAAATCTTCACACAATTTTATATGTTATATTTTTGATAAATGAATTTGATACTTCCCCATAACACTTGTACAAGATGTATGAACTAAGAAACCAAGTGGGAATTTTATCAAAATAAAGATGAGTCAGATAGTTCCAATTATGATTCAAGGATGTAAAGTGTTTTAAAATTTATTTATTACAACTATGTTGAAATTGATATAGTCCTTGGTATGCATTTAATTTAAAATTATATTGAAAAAGTTTATTTCCAATAGAATAAGATTATGAATCATGAAGGTGAGGTTGAATTTATTGTCTTTAGAGGGGAAAATTCATCATCTAAATCATATCTAGATCTACCAATAGCTTTACTTAATTAAATTCAAGGATTATAGGAAGGTCAATAATGATATATTGATAATTAAGATATCATAATAATAGAGGACATACCTATGGTATAAAAATTCATTAATGTTTTTCTAGAAGAATTAATTAGTCATCCACCAAAGTGTGTAGTTCAGTTCTCTATAGAATTCATTCATGATGTAAATCCTATATTTAAAAATCCTTATAGAATAATAGTATTGAAGTTAGAGGAGTTGAAGAGACAAACAAATGATTTGAGTGACAAGGGGTTTATAAAACTTGGTGTTTCACTATGGGGATCCCTTATTTTATTAGCAAATAATAAGGATGGGTCTAAAAAGGACATGCATCAATTATAGGGATATTAATGCCACTAATATAAAGAATAAGTATCCTTTAAAATAAAATGATAAATTATTTGATCGACTTCAAGGATCCCAATATTTTTTAAAGATAAATATTAACTTTGGTTATCATCACCTAAGGGTGGAGAAGGATAATGTACTAAAGATGAAATTTCAAACAAGGTATGGCCAAAATGAGTAAACAATAATTCCATTTTTTATTAAATAATGAACCTTATTTATTTAGGGATTTTATGAATAGGGAATTCAAATAGTTTCTCCAAAACATTGTATATTAATTGTAGATATATTGATATACTCTATGAGCTATGAAGATTAGTAGACACATCTTCAAATAATTTTAAAGACCCTTAGGAAAAATAAATTATATGTGAAATATACAAAGTGTGAATTTTGGCTCAATGTAATTTATTTTCATGGCCTTATTGTCTCCCATGATGGAATATATTTTCACCCTTCAATGATAGAGGTATTCAAATAATGTCTGACAACAATGAACATAACCATGATCTGAATTTTCCTGGGTTTAATAGGTTACTATTGGAATTTTGTCTAAGATATACCCCTATTGGCCCACCCGTTAAACAAGTTAACACATAAACAGGTTAAATTCACATGGTTAATAGAATGTAAGTAATGTTTTAATGATTTGAATAGGATAATAATTAATTAAAACATATTAAATATTCCATTAGGTAAAAAATTATTTTTAATAAATAGTGATTCGTCAAAAAATTACTTGGATGTTTCCTTATGCATAATGATAGATTAATTTCCTATGAATCAAGTTAAATGAAAATTAAAGAATATAACTATCCAACTCATTTACATGATTTTTTATCACAAATATTTTCCTTGAAAATATAAAGACACTACCAAAATGGTAAAAGATATGATATATATATGAACCATAAGTGTTTGAACTATATCTTCTCCCATAAGAAGATCAACATGATACAAGGAAGATGGTTGAAATTATTCAAGGACTATTAATTCTTGATACACTACCACTATAGGAAGGAAAAAAGGTGGATAATTCCTTGTGTACTAGGGACCATGGATTTATGGCCATGATTTTGATTAATAAGGATCTTATATACAAAAACCTATAAAATATCGATATGGTGCTTTTTATTAAAGGGGTTCCATATTTCCTTTTCAAATAAATTACTAAATAATTATTACTAAAATAATATAGAGAAGTATTAGTAGGATAAAAATAATTTAAGAAGGAATATAAACACAATTAATTCTTGGAAATTCATAGACTTAATCTATAGATATAGAGTGTTGAAGTTTGGAAATAGGTTATGTTTTCCTTCTATACTAGAGTTGAAAAGGTAACTACTAGATAAAGAAAATAGCTCAAATTTATCTATATACCATAGTATCACAAATATGTATCGTTAGTTAAGAGAAAACTTATGGTGGGATGGGATGAAGTGGTAAATTGAAGTCCATGTTTCCAAATGTTTAGAATTCCAATAGGCGAAGCTTATAAGAAAACATCCTAAGGGACTTATGAAACCTTTTTCTATAAATATATCAAAGTAGGGAAATGTTAAAATATACATTGTATGTTTAATTCCCTAGAATCCAAGTAATAATGATCCTTTAGGGATCATCATTGATCATATTACAAATTTTTCACATTTAATAGAGATAAGAGAATATCCTCCCCTTGAGCTCCCTTCCAGACTCTATATTAATAAAAATATAAGGCTTCCTTGGGAACCTTAATCGATTGTATTATATCATAACCCACTTTTTTACATTTAAAATATGGAATATTATTTAAAGGGGTATTGAAACTGAGAATCATTTATGTATCCCATATCATCCTCAAATAGTTGGGTAGTCTAAATGTACTATACAGACTTTATAAGTCATATTAATGTCATGTTATATTAACTTTCAAGATACCTGGGATCAGTATCTAACTTTGGTCAAATTTTCATACAAAAAATGTTTCTATTCTCACATCTATATGGAAAGATATAAGTAATTATATGTAAAGTGGTGTCTTACTTCAATCTGTTTGGAAGAAGTTAGAGAAATATATCTATTTGTCGAAGATCATGGTGAGGATATTACTATTAAAGTATGCACTATTCAGGATCACATTAAATAATCATAGATAATACAAAAGATATATGATGATAATTGAATGAAATATTTGTAATTTCATGTTATGGATCATGTATTCTTAAAGTTTTATACATGTATGGGATTTGTAAGATTTGATGAAAAGGGTAAGTTGAGTCTTAGGTTTATTGGTCCTTTTAAAATAATAGAAAATGTAGAGCTAAATCTTACTGATTAGCTATGGTACCCAACCTTTCTAAAGTACATGATGTCTTACATGATTTATTTATGAAGAAATAAATTCTAAATCCAACACATGTTCTCACATATTAAGGAAAAGAGTTATAACCAGACTTATCTTATAATAAGGAGCAATTCAATATTCTTGATACTAGAGAGAAAGTATTGCTTAATTAGAGAACTTGATTGGTGAATGTCTTATGGGTAAATAAAAAACTAAAAGTGTAAACCTAGGATCCTAAAGAAGATATGATAAGGAATACGCACATTTTTTCAATAGTTGATATGTACCCCAATTTTGAGGATGAATTTATTTAAGGGGGAGAATGTAATACATTAGACCCTATTATAGAAAGTAAACACCATATCCTAAACTATCACACTATAAATATCATTTATTTAAAAATTTAAATTTAAATTTTTAAATTAACCAAATTAAATTTATTTTTTAATTCATCATATCAAAATTACATTGCATGAATTTTTTAAAGAGTTTTTCTAAAATGGATGGTTTTTAGTTAAAAAGGCGTTATCTAAAAACACATAATTTTTATTATTTTAAAATTATTTAAGAATGACCTAAAAGTTTACAAACCCTTTTTAGTATTTAAATATGAATTTTAAGAATAAAAATATGAATTTTGAAATATTATTTAAACATAAAAATCCTACATCAAAAAAATTTAGAACTAAATAAAAAGTTTAATAAAAAAATATTTTTTGATCTTTTATTTGAATTAAGTGTTTTCATGGAAAATTCAGTTTTGGATTTCCTTGAAAGCCTCTTACAATTGATTTTATTTATTATAAATCAATTTATGTCATTAAAATCAGTATCCAAGATAATTTAATCTTATATTTAATTTTAAATATTAAAACCATTATTTTTATAAAAACAGTTTTCACATGATTATGTGTGTTTATTTTAAAATCAACTTTTCAAATTATAGAAAATTTATTTTATAAAATGAGTTTAAAATATGAAATAAGGTGTTTTAAGTTAAGATAAAGGACTTAATATTAATCATTTATATTTAAATTAATTAATAAGGATAGAAATTAATTATTATGGTTGAAGTAAATTAGAGTAAAAGATATAATTTAAAATAAAAATCTCTAAAACATGCATATTCATCTTAAACAATAGTGTTTGAGGTGAGATCCCACCCACAGTAACAATCTCCACCTTTGTTTCATTTTTTTCCATTTACCCTTGATTGGTGTCCTTACATTATTTAAAATGAAAGGTTTTCACATAAAGATACCTTTTAGTCACCTATAAATGAGTAACATATCCATTACTTCAAGACTCACCAGTCCTTTTAATTTCATCTTTAAAATCTTCCAATTTTATCCTCATAGAAACCTCTCAAACATTAAAAATATTATTGACAAAATTAGTTAGCATAAAGCCTTAATTTCCAAGGAGACTTCCAAGGAAAATTCAAGTCCTTAGCTTGAGTATTATCAACTATTTATCTTTTCTATTTATTGAACTTATTTAAAATTTATTCTTGAAAAACAAATATAAATATATTAGTATAATTTATGAACGATAATTTTAATATATATAGGATATTGTCATTATATATTCATCTATATCATCCATTAAGAAAAATGATATTTTTAGTCATGCGTATGTGTATACTAACACCACCACAAAAAAATCATTTTTCATCACCACCAATAATTAATGGTTCATAGAATATATTTAATAAAGAAATATTATATTTATTATATTATTAAAGATATAGTATGACAAATTGAATAACCATAAAAGGATTTGATTAATATTAAGAATTTTTATCCTGAAATAATATATGAACATAATTAACAGTATAATATATTATAAATGTGTAAATTATTATAATTTATGATTATTGATATTTTTTCAATATTTAATTCATCAATTAATAAAACCCCTTTGATCAACAAGAATCACCAAAATATGCTTGTTATCAATTTAATCTTCAAGGATAAATACTAAAAAATCGTGAAAGGAATTTGAAACATAATTAATTATTATAAATCATCCCAAATAGAAACTTTAATGACCTATTAAGGATGTGATTTGTAAGAGTAATTAATACCTAAAATGCTATTATGAATCTAGTACATACAATCGAAAATATAAACATTCAACTTGGTAAATCGAAATAATTCTTGTAGAGAATTTCTATTTATGATGAGGATAGATTAAAAATGATATGATTGAGGTTTTTAATTACTTGATTAAGATAACTATTATGATTATATAGGATTTTTATTAATGTTCATGAAATTCAATACAAGATATTAGTGTTTTTCATCTCAAAATCCATTCTTTAACACATTCTTTGTTTTATGCACATAATATCCTTTATATGGTTTATATATTTCCTATTTTTGATTTTATATCACGAAATGAATTTTTTTTATGGTATTTGAAGATCAATTTGAAACCCTATATTTCAAGAGGTTTTGGTTAAATTTCTAGCCAAGCTACATGTGGGTTTTTTTCTGTCTCAATTTTCATCCATTTGGACTCATTTCATATCCACCACCTATTTTATTTTGTGTGCTGAATAAATTTAGATGTAATACATTTCATCATATTAATAATGAGATAAAAGGAATTTACAAGTTTATATTTTAACCCCTCTTTCGTTTTGTTGGGTCAATAATTACCAAAACCATCATAAAACTCAATAATTTTCATGGTGGAAAAAACACCCAAAGATTTGGTAATATAAACATGTATGTAATTTAATAGTAAAATACATCCCTTACTAGATGATGGAACATATATGTGAGTGTGGTAAAAATTCACCTTTGGGTAATTACCCTAAAAATGGTTGGTTGGTAATTGACTCAATCATCACCCTCGTGGATGATGAGTGGCCCTAAGACTTATACCTATCTAGAAACTCCCATGGGATATGCTTTACAATATTCACATGGTCTAAATAAATAATGATGATGGATTTTTTAAATTATTTAATTAGTATATTACTAATGAAAAATATTGAATCCAATTATTATCTTCCATGAATAACCAAACACAATGAATGTTATTTAACCCCTATAACTCTTTGATAATGGTAGTAATTATTACGTTAATGATACCCCAAATATTCTATGTTGATTAAGGGATGTTCTCCTAGAAAACAACATTATTCTATTTATTAATGAATTATTTATTTTGTATTTATAATTATATGGATAACCATGTATTTATTCAGCAAGAGGTTCCTTAGGCAATAGTATGAAAATTATTATTGACTCTTATGGGGAATGCATTAGACATAATTTAGTGATGGGTGGGGCCCATAATTATACAACCCCTTAATGCCTCTATAGGTATATTAATACAAAACATATTGGGTTTTAATATATATCTCTCCCAATAATAGTATAATGTCTTGGAATAAGGCCTTGACAATATGTTTTATGTCTAAAAATATGCATTCCATCAGTACCATATCAATTATTATTTTTATTTCCCATTTATTCATTTATTATCATAGATATATAATTTGATGATTTTAAACTTAATATGGTTTCTTGTTGTTCATTAATTCCTTCTATATCACTTATTCCATGTTTAGGTTATGAAATATTATAATATATGCTAATCCTTGTTGAGAATATGAGATCTCCCTATTTGTTTTATTTTCTCCTAGAATCCTAAAGATAAATTATGTATAAATTTTGATGATATGATTGAAGGGGTGGTTATGTTCTCTCAATGTGTTCATGTTTTATGTTATGTTTTCAAATGTATCATATTTATGTGTGTAGTATTATAATACTACTATTCTATTTTATCCTATGAAAACCCTTGTATTCTATACAAATAATGTAATCTAACAACCAACTTTGGGGTTCTAGAGTCCATTTTGTTACAAAACTCATATGATATGACTCAAGTATACTATTTTTCTTAATATAACACTCCTTCCATTGATATATTTCCTCCAAGATACTGAAATATATTTCAATATTAAAACCATTATAATAGTCAAGTATATGGAATCATATAAAACAAATCATGATATATTATCCTTATACAACTTATCTCCACTAAAAAATATTTATTATAAAAATTGATAGTCAATGTGTTTTATATAAGTATCTTTTCATTGACCGACCTCATAAGGAATGCATCACTCTTAGTATATTTTTAAGTATTTAGGGTGTAAACATTCTGAGTTTACTTACTTTCACCTCCTTTTTTGACATATAATATTGTTCACTTTATCATAGTGATTTCATCACTCCATTTCAAATTACCTAATAATTCAATGAACAATTTCATAAATATTCCTGACCATTGATTCTAAAATATATGACCTTCTTTTATTGTGTTATTCTCTCTAATAATATTTACCACAATTATATACATCATATAAATTCATCTTATATGAATAAAATATTTGGATAGTCTTTATATAAATCATTATTCTCTAGAAAACCAATTTTACATTTTATATAATCGGCCCTAATTAATATTTTGGTTAAAAACCATTCAACTACATTGGTTTATGTGAAAAATATCAAAGATAAATCCATAACCAAATATATTATCATAAATTATTTATTATTACTCGCCATTTTATTCATCATAATTGCTTGATTATTTTTTAATACATGTTATTTCTATCATCACAAGTTGAATCTATCACAATTGGTTGAAATTTATCTTAAATGGTAGAGAAAATATAAACATGACCAAATAAATGGTATTTAACAGTCTACTCCTTTGGAGTTTGTTACTAACCAGTGAACATCAATATCCACCTTTTGAATTAATATTCAGATAAAAAATATTCATTTTATATTCATATATCACATCTTCACAATGTATCTCTTCTTTATGTAAAAAATTATTGAACGATCACATAATATTGAACCAACTAAATAATTCCTTTAGACTAATTTATGCAAGGATAACTATAGGAAACCAAAAATTAAACAAAAATTATATTTTTTTTATTTACACCTCTCCAACGTAGTTTATCTCATTTAAAACAATACAATGAAATCTCACTGCTCATGTAGTCCCCTTATGTCCCTTAATCCAACTTTTAGAAAAACAATCAATTGATTGGAATAAAATTTAATTTGTTTAGGGACTATATAAATTTTATTCTCAAGATCACCCATATTATTAAAATATACATTATGGTCTCAAATAATATCTTTTAGGGTTTTATATTTCATTAAAACATTTTTATTCTTTCTTTAATTCATATAGAAGCATCACTAAACTCTATAGAAACAAAATTTAAACACACACACTCACACACAATACAATTGATACCAATTACTTATGTATAAAATAAAGTTCCTATATACTAATTTTCATTTCATTACCTATTTTCTAATATGATTATTTGAATAAAATGTTTCCCCCTAAACGTTGAAACTAAAATTTCTCATCAAATCCATGGTGTTGGCTTGAGGTACTCCCTTTATGGGAAAGAAATCATCCAACAATAATTACTTATACTTCCCCCTTAATATTAAAAGAAACATATTGATTTTCATATAAAAACATATAAAAATTTGGATAAATACTATTAATAATATTTATATTTCCATTTTCAGTTATGCATAAAAATATTTATTCAAAAGTTTTTCCATAATATATGAAGCATAATTTTCTATAAAATCCATAGGGAGATAAGTGTTTTTCTTTAATTTTTTCCCCTAAACACCCTTGATCTTCACACTAGGTATATAGTTCATATTTATTATGGTTATTCCTGGTTTCATATTACATGTTACCTTCGTATGTATCTTTATACCATAATTAATCTCCATATTAACAGTAGGTTTCTTCCTTGGAGATCCATATAGTGCCTCATAGGTTAATTTTATTATCGGCACACCATATTCCTTATGCATTACTTTATTTCATCATTATAGTCATCCTTGGATATCTTCACCAGTTTATTTTTTTATATTCTTATTATCAGTTTATTTTCCATTTGGTGGAGGATTTTATATTTTTAATCAAAATATTACTCATCTAAATAAACTTTTCACCTACCATGAGTATCTTGATAAAGTTCACACTTTATAAACTTATCTATAGGTGATGAATTATTTCCATTAAACTATATGGTTCCCCTAGAATTCATTTTTTCACTAGACTCCATTAACAATGGTAATTCATACAATATCAGGATTTTGATTATTTGTTTCACAATATTATTTACATCCCTTGAGCATACATGTAACACCAGAGAATTTTATGTTATATAAATCATCAAAGGAATCTTTTTCTACACACAACACTTTCTTGGCTTGCTTTATAAGAAATCACAACCTTCCTCGATAGCTTGCGTCGTACGCAATACCGAGTTTCACTAAACAATGATATGCTAATAAAATATTATTAAAACTAGCCGTTATGAATAGTAATAACCACTTTTTGAAATTTTATAAATTTTATTTTATAAAATGGACTTCATTTTTGGATTCGGAATATCGATATTATCCTAGGGTGAAATTTTGGTGCTTTTCTGAAAACTTTCAATTTTTGATGAATAGTGAAACCACTAAGTGGTAGTTAAAAAACTAATTTATTCATAAAAATTAATTTTACCGCTTCTGTGAGTGGAATTTCAAAAATCCGAGAGACACGGTTGATTTCAGTAAGTAAAATGTGGTTCAATGAGATGAAAATAATTTTTGGTGAATAGTAACTTTTTACTTTTATTTACCACAGTTAAAAGTAAATAGGGTAATTAAGGGTAAAAATGATATTATTAATATCCTAAAACATATCCTAATTCTATTGGATAAGAGTAATTTGACCAAAAACAAACTTAGGAATAAAATATGACCATTTAGGCCCACTTGGATTAGATTAGGACATTTATTATTAATTTATTTAAAGAAGGGTTAAAATAGTTAAAATCAAAGTTTAATAAGTAAATAATTTTTAATATAAGGTTATATATAAGATAAATTCGACTATAAATATTAATTAGAAAGATAAAAATATTTCCTAAATAATGTTAGTTTATTTTTAATTTTTAGACATTAAATAATTTAATTTATTTATGACACAAAGATGATACAGTAATTATCTTATTAGTGAAATATTGACACAATTGATGTTATAAATACCCTAATAAATCTAATTTGAGAGTTTTTATGAATTCCACTAATTTTATAGGTTAATATGACATGTTATTATTGATTTAATTAATTTTTTTCGAACTAATAATTCTGTTATGATTTTCACAAAAATCAATTACTAAATAGTGTCAAAATTGACATAAAATAGTTTTTAAAACAAATATTATATTATTAATAGTTATTTTATTCCTAAAAATCTAAGGTTCGGCCAAATGACTTAGATAAGGTTATATATATTAATAAAAAACAACTTGGGGTTCGTTTTGATTGTTATAGTATGTTTATTAACCTTATAGTGTAAGAACACAAGAAGACATGGTAAAAGTAAAATTATTTAACTTAATGTTAAATCTAAATGATAAGGTCCAAATAGGAACCTAAACTTGTCTGAATTATTTTTTATGAGATGATTTTGACCCGTCCCCACCTTATCTTCGAAATAAATAAATTTGGAGCTATTTAAAACCGAATTTGGCTTTATAATAAAATAATAGTTTTAGTTATTCCAAAGGTGCCCCTCTCCTCCCTTATAAAAGGGCACCTCCTCCCTCTCTTCCTCACACTACTTTGAGCCTTCAAGATCGGCCAAACCCTACAAATTTCTCCTCTAAACTTCCCTAAAGACATCTTAGAGGTCCTGGTCTTCTTCAAAGACCTATTTTAGTTCTCTAAAAGGAGGTCTCAAAGAAACCCTTCAAAGAAGAGGTAATGTCCATTACCGATTCTTTCATCTTTATTTCTTCTTCCACTTCTTCTTCTTTAGTTGTTTCATTATGAAGTAATAATATCAGTATCACTCATATAATGATATGTTATTATAAGTATGAAACAACCCTATTTCACCATCTATCCATCCTACGGAAAATGAAATCACCGCGCGTGCATACGTACGGAATACCGTCTCCACAACGTGGTGTAATCTATTTTCCACCACCACCTTACATGGATGGGTATAATGGTGTAAATAATGACTATATATGATTATTGTAAATTGATATTGATTCTGAAATAGTATACATACACTCCAATACAATTCCATGATCATGGGAACGATATCATCGCTCGTGCGTACGTACAGAATACCGTCTCCACGATGTGATGCGACTCGTTCTACATGATCTTCATTGCATAATGATTATATAAATGAATTGAATGAATGAATATGATATATATTACACTAATAACATTCTGGAAATGAGTTATCTATAACGTAAAGAGAATAATAAGAATTTATTCGACAAAACACGCATAAGAACAAAAAGTAATAAACACCCGAATAACAAGTTGTAATGAAATATTACTAATAAGAAGCTAAGAATATGACCATATGTGATATCATAACAATGAGTATGATTATGGAATAAGTCAATAACATTATTTAAATCATTATACAGGAGTTTCGGATATGTACAAAGCATATCGGACCTAAGGTAAGGGAAAATATCACAAACTCATTTTTATCCGAGATTGTTTATACTTTGGTATTTACTGGGGTGTATTTTATCATACACATCCATGTTTCCTCAATATGTAATATTATTTCCATTCACCTACAATTTTTTAAATACTATTTTACCCTTTGGTGAGTTTTTAGGAAAAGATATGAAAGGAATCTTTTGTCGTTTTTCGTACGATGTACTTTTTTGACTTTTTCGACAAAAGTACGAGAAGAATGTTTTTTTAACTTATACTGCATGAATGGATTTTTAAAACATTATTTCCAAGAATCTTCCTTTACCAGTTTTCAAGTTCATTTTTAATCAAATTGTTTTAGTTTAAAATTTTATGACATGTTAAGAAAGGAAAAATGTTTTTGAAGTAGAAAGGATATTTTCCTCAAGAATGGAGTTCAAGTGTTTTATCAAAATTATTTTCCATCTAAGATAATATAGGGTTCTGATTATATCCCTATCATTAAATTGATTTGATTTTGTTGTGATGGAATTATTTTTATGAATTTATTTATCTTATATGAATTGTTTTATGATGTCACGATGTTTAAGAATTCCATTTTTATTACATGGGTTATGAAATGATGTATGATTTATGATTTTTGAGGCACACATAAGAATGGTTTCATAATGAGATGGGTGGGACCTATATCTCCCTCCAATGCATTGGGTAAAAATTTTATATCTCATGAGATAGACATGGCTGGAATGACAGGTTAAACTGATTCAGTGAAACAGGACTGAAACGAGGAGTGAACTCGGTTCAGAAATGGACTTTGTCCACTAAGATAGTCTTGGCAATGAGTCTTGACTAATAAGAAATGATTCTCTATGATTATGTGTGTATGACACAATGTTTCATGATTTAAGTTATGATTATTGGGATTACATTTCACTACTATGATTTATCCCATTTTATGAAATTATGATTTCTTTTGCAGGTTAAGATTTCCAAAAGTTATGCTCTTATGTATATTATGTGATTGATATTTCTTCTGTTTACCCTTAATGAGAATTTGAGCTCACCCTTTTTTATGTTTTATTTCCCCAGGTCAGGAAGAAGGTTATTAAGTATAATATGCCAAAAAGGGACACAAGATATGATGAAATAAATGGGAGGCAAAGTAGATGCTTTATGAACCAGTTGTTTATGCTTTCCAGATTCTAAAGACCCTATACCTATATGGTCCTTTCATGGTTTTGTTATATGTTGTATTAATTGTGCTTCAATTTTGATGTAATAACAATGTATGTAAATTATGGGTCGTTATAGTTGGTATCAGAGGAAAGGTATAGTCAACCTTTGGAAACTAGGATGTGAAAGCCTTAGTAAGAACCCTAAGGATAATTCTAAGAATAGAACACAATCTTAGTGTTTTAAAAATGACCATGAATAACCTAGGATAAGACCTTAAGTGTGAAATTTTATTCTTGATTATGTGGTTTTCCTATTATAATTAGTGTTTCTCACACTATTCTTCTTGGTTTTAGTCAATGGCTGGAACCCGAAGGAACCGTGTTAATGCGGAATGCGACGAGAAATGCAATGATTGTCCCCCAGAGCAACCAAACGTTATGGGATCTGGAATGAAAAATCTTGTAGCCATGCTCACACAACTTTCTCAAGCTATGAATCATGCATGACTTCCAAAAAAGCAAAGGAAGGAGCAACATTCTGTTGAATCCTTCATGAGGTAGCGTCCACCTTCTTTCAGCGGGTCTACTGATCCATTAGTTGCTGAACAATGGATTAGTACTACTGAAAAGATATTTTCAGGTCTTCAATGTTCTGAACATGATAAAGTCATCCTAGCAGTGTATCATTTTGAAGGAGATGCTGATCCATGGTGGAATCTTATTAAGAATACGAGGCAAAGGGATGAAATTGAGTCCATGGAATGGGACGAGTTCAAGAAATTATTTTTCAATAAGTACTTCCCTCGTATTCTCTGAACAAAGAAGGAGAAAGAGTTTCTTGAACTGAATCAAAAGGATGATGAATCTGTTGGTACTTATGAAGAAAATTTTACAAGACTTTCAAGGTACGCTTCTGGTATTATTATCCAACCTGAGAGTAAGATCGATCGATTCTTTAGTGGCTTAAAACCAAGTCTTCGAAGGGAGTTATCCATAAGGGACTTCAATAGCTACGAGGAAATCGTTCGATGTGCTCTCAAAGTCGATATGGAGATTAGAATAACCCATCAGTCATATGGGTTTGATAAGAAGAGGAAAATGGAATTCAAAGGAAAATATAAAGAGCACACTGAAAAGAAGATGAGCTTTCCCTTATGCTCAAAGTGTGGAAAGAAACATGGAGGGAGTTGTCTTAAAGGGACAAGTAAATGTTTCAAATGTGGAAAGGAAGGTCACCAGGCATTTGAATGCCACATTGATGGGAAGAAGATGTCTAATGATAAAAACAAAGGAAGGGATACACAGAATGACCCTACTACACTTCAATGTTTCAAGTGCAAGGAGATGGGGCATTATGAAAATCAATGCCCAAATCCAAGGTTTGATGATGATGGTCGACGTCAACAAACTCTTAAGGCTAAATACAAAGGAAAGTCACATGCAATTTCTATCAGCGATGTGAAGTACGATAACGATGTGGTGAAAGGTACACTTACCATCCACTCTAAAGTAGCAAATGTTTTATTTGATTATGGATCGACCCACTCCTTTATTTCTGAAGAATTTTCTAAGGATATCACTGTATTACCTCAACAGTTAAATGTTGAGCTAGCTGTGACAACGCCTAATGGCACAACAGTCGCATCAAAAGTTTATAATTCTTCTACGATTGAAGTTTGTGGGAAAGTGCTTCCTGCAAATCTTCTGATCCTTCCTATAGTGGAATTTGATGTGATTCTTGGCATGGATTGACTTTCTCTACATGGAGCTCATATAAATTTCCAAAGAAGGTAAGTCACATTTCATATTCCAGATCAATCTATGATCGTCTATCGATGCAAGAATGAACATAACCTTCCAGTGGAAATTTCTTCCATTTTATGGGTATTGATTCCACTAAATGATGGTTATTTATCTCAAATGGTTGGTGAGAAACTCACGATTAAGAATATGCCCATTGTACAGGATTTTGATAATGTATTTCTGGAGGAATTACCGGGTCTTCCACCGAATCGTGAAGTTGAGTTTTCAATAGAACTCGTACCAGATGCTTTGCCAATTTCGAAGACACCTTATATAATGGCCCCAATTGAGTTGCAGGAATTGAAGAAGCAACTCCAAGAGAATCTTGATAAGGGGTCCATATGCCCTAGTGCGTCACCTTGGGTAGCACCTGTTCTTTTTGTTAAGAAGAAAGATGGATCAATGAGACTCTACATTGATTATTGAGAACTTAACAAGATCACTATCAAGAACAAATATCCACTCCCGCGCATTGATGACCTATTTGACCAACTACGCAGAGCTCAATACTTTTCCAAGATTGATCTTCATTCAGGGTATCATCAATTAAGGGAGTATATACCAAAGACGACTTTCCGTACAAGGTATGGACACTATGAATTTATAGTGATGCCATTTGGTCTTACTAATGCCCCTGCTATCTTCATGGATCTAATGAATAGAGTCTTTAGAGACTATCTTGATCAGTTTGTGGTAGTCTTTATAGAAGATATTCTTGTCTATTCAAAGAGCAAGGAAAAACATAAAGATCACTTGAGAATTATATTGAAGACCCTGAGAAAGGATAAGCTTCATTCCAAATTTACCAAGTGTGAATTTTGGCTTCAAAAAGTTTCATTTTTGGGTCACATAATCTCAAAAGAGGGGATATCTGTGGATCCAGCAAAAATAGAGGTTATCGAAAGATGGTTGAGACCAACAACAGTAACTAAGATCCAAAGTTTTCTTGGTTTGGCTGGATATTAACTACGTTTTGTGAAAGATTTTTCATGATTATCTAATCCACTCACCAAATTGACTCGGAAAGGAGTTAAGTTTGTTTAGATGGAGGAATGTGAAGAGAATTTCAAGGATTTGAAAAGAAGGTTATCCAGTGCACCTGTGCTCACACTGCCTTGTAGTGGAGAAAGGTTTGTGATCTATAGTGATGCATCCAAGAAGGGATTGGGGTGTGTTCTTATGAAAAATGATATGGTGATAGCTTATGCCTCACGACAGTTGAAAATACATGAGAAAAATTACCAAACTCGTGATTTGAAGTTATCTATGGTAATCTTTGCATTAAAGATTTGGAGGCATTACCTTTATGGTGAAAGGTGTGATATTTATACTGATCATAAAAGTTTAAAGTATATTTTCACACAAAAGGATCTGAATATGCACCAAAGAAGATGGTTGGAGCTGATTAAGGATTACGACTACTCAATTCATTACCACCCTGGGAAAGAAAACAAGGTTGCGGATGCATTAAGTCGACAAGACCATGCTAGTTTATCCATGATGAGGATCACAAAAGATCCAATATTTATGGATTTACAAAGGATGGATCTAGGAATTATAATGAAAGGGGAAAAATTGTATCTTCCTCAAATGAATATTCAACCATCTATACATGTGAAGATTAAAGAGGCACAGAAAGAAGATGTCGAGTTACAAAAGAAGGTGAGAAATGTTCCTGAATTCAACCTTGATTGTGATGGGATAATAAAGTTCAGGAATCGGGTTTGTGTTCCTTCCATCCTCGAATTAAAGAAGGAGCTGCTGGATGAGGCTCATAGTTCTTCATTCTCTATTCATCCTGGAAGCACGAAGATGTATAGGGACCTAAAAAAGTACTTCTGGTGGGATGGCATGAAAAGAGATGTTGCCGAATATGTCTCTCGATGCTTGGTTTGTCAACAAGTTAAAGCTGAGAGACAGAAGTCTAAGGGGATGTTACAACCATTACCCATACCCGAATGGAAATAGGAAAACATAACTATGGACTTTGTCATAGGACTTCTTAAAACATCCAAAGGCAATAATGCTATCTGGGTCATAGTTGATCGTCTTACAAAGTCTGCACACTTCATTGCTATTAGAGAGGATTTCTCTCTGGATCAGCTTTCCAGGATATATGTAAAGGAAGTGGTAAGATTGCATGGAGTACCACTTTCTATTATATCTGATCGGGATCCGAGATTTACCTCGATGTTCTGGCGAAGTCTTCAGCATACTCTGGATACAGAGTTGAGTTTCAGCACTGCTTATCATCCTCAGACAAACGGTCAGTCAGAGAGAACAATTCAAACTCTAGAAGATATGTTGAGAGCATGCTCTATAGATTTCAAAGGTGGTTAAGATCAACACCTACCTTTGGTGGAATTTTCTTATAATAATTGCTTTCACTCCAGTATTCAGATGGATCCTTATGAAGCTCTCTATGGAAAGAAATGCAGGACTCCAACTTGCTGGGATGAAGTTGGGGAAAGAAATCTATTAGGACCCGATCTCATTGATGAAATGGCAGAAAAGGTCAGATCTATTCAACAACAGATAAGAGCAGCTCAGAGTCAACAGAAAATTTATGCCGACAACCGAAGAAAATACCTAGAGTTTGAAGTGGGTGATAAAGTGTTCTTACGAATATCTCCCTGGAAGAGGGTCATGAGATTTGGAAAGAATGGGAAGTTGAGCCCTAGATATATCGGTCCTTTCGAAATACTCGATCGTGTTGGGAAGGTAGCTTACCGATTGGCACTTCCACCGAATCTCTCTCAAGTTCATGATGTGTTCCATGTATCTCTCCTGAGAAAGTACATACTTGATCCTTCACATGTACTTAGCTAAGAAGTTGTACCGCTGGAGCAGGATCTTTCTTATGAAGAACAGCCGATAGAGATTCTGGATCGTAGTGAAAAAGTCTTAAGAAACAAGACCACTCGATTGGTGAAAGTTTTATGGAGGAACCACCAATTAGAAGAAGCTACATGGGAGCTTGAGGATATGATGAGGGAGAGGTATCCTCATCTGTTTGTTACAAAGTAACGAATTTCGAGGGCGAAATTCATTTTAAGGGGGGCAGAATGTAACACCCGAGACTTTTATGTTATATAAATCATCAAAGGAATCTTTTTCTACACACAACACTTTCTTGGCTTTCTTTATACGAAATTGCGACCTTCCTCGATAGCTTGCGTCGTACGCAATACCGAGTTTCACTAAACAATGATATGCTAATAAAATATTATTAAAACTAGCCGTTATGAATAGTAATATCCACTTTTTGAAATTTTATAAATTTTATTTTTCAAAATGGGCTTCATTTTTGGATTCGTAATATCAAAATTATCCTCGGGTGAAATTTTGGTATTTTTCTGAAAACTTTCAATTTTTAATGAATAGTGAAACCACAAAGTGGTAGTTAAAAAACTGAATTTTTCATAAAACATAATTTTACCGCTTCTGTGAGTGGAATTTCAAAAATCCAAGACACACAGTTGATGTCAGTAAATAAAATGTGGTTCAATGAGATGAAAATAATTTTTGGGGAATAGTAACTTTTTACTTTTATTTACCATGGTTAAAAGTAAATAGGGTAATTAAGTGTAAAAATGATATTATTATTACCCTAACACATGTCCTAATTCTATTAGATATGTGTAATTAGACCAAAAACAAACTTAGGAATAAAATATGACCATTTAAGCCCACTTGGATTAGATTGGTACATTTATTATTAATTTATTTAAAGAAGGGTTAAAATAGTTAAAATCAAAGTTTAATAAGTAAATAATTTTTAATATAAGGTTATATATAAGATAAATTCGACTATAAATATTCATTATAAATCTAAAAATATTTCCTACATAATGGTAGTTTATTTGTAATTTTTAGACATTAAATAATGTAATTTATTTATGACACAAATATGATGCAGTAATTATCTTATTAATGAAATATTGACATAATTGATGTTATAAATACCCAAATAAATTTAATTTGAGACTTTTAATGAATTCCACTAATTTTATAGGTTAATATGACATGTTATTATTTATTTAATTAACTTTTTTCGAACTAATCATTCTGTTATGATTTTCACAAAAATCAATTACTAAATAGTGTCAAAATTGACATAAAATAGTTTTTAAAACAAATATTATATTATTAATTGTTATTTTATTTCAAAAAATATAAGGTTGGGACAAATGACTTAGATAAGGTTATATATATTAATAATAAACAACTTGGGGTTCGTTTGGATTGTTATAGTATGTTTATTAACCTTATAGTGTAAGAACACAAGAAGACACTGTAAAAGTAAAATTATTTAACTTAATGTTAAATCTAAATGATAAGGTCGAAATAGGAACCTAAACTTGTCTGAATTCTATTGGACGAGATGATTTAGACCCATCCCCACCTTAGATTCTAAATAAATTAATTTGGAGCTATTTAAAACTGAATTTGGCTTTATAATAAAATAATATTTTTAGTTATTCCAAAGGTGCCCCTCTCCTCCCTTATAAAAGGGCACCTCCTCCCTCTCTTACTCACACCACTTTGAGCCTTCAGGCTTGACCAAACCCTGCCACATTCTATTCTCCACTTCCCTAGAGACATCCTAGAGGTCCTGGTATTCTTCAATGACCAATTTTAGTGCCCTAAAATGAGGTCTCAAAGAAGCACTTTAAAGAAGAGGTAATGTCTGTTACCGATTCTTTCATCTTTATTTCTTCTTCCAATTATTCTTCTTTAACTATTTCACTATGAAGAAATAACATAAGTATCACTCATATACTTATATTTTATTATAAGTATGAAACAACCCTATTTCACCATCTATCCATCCTACAGAAAATGAAATCACCGCGCGTGCGTACGTACGGAATACCGTCTCCACGCCGTGGTGTAATCTATTTTCCACCACCACCTTACTTGGATGGGTATAATGGTGTAAATAATGACTATATATGATTATTTTAAAGTGATATTGATTTTGAAATAGTATACATACACTCCAATACTATTCCATGATCATGGGAATGATATCATCGCTCGTGCGTACATACGGAATACCGTCTCCACAATGTGATGCGACTCGTTCTACATGATATTCATTGCATAATGATTATATAAATGAATTGAATAAATGAATATGATATATATTACACTAATAACATTCTAGAAATTAGGTATCTATAACCTAAAGAGAAGAATAAGAATTTATTCGACAAAACACGCATAAGAACAAAAAAGTAACAAGCACCCGATTAACAAGTTGTAATGAAATATTACTAATAAGAAGCTAAGAATATGACCATATGTGATATCATAACAATTAGTATGATTATGGAATAAGTCAATAACATTATTTAAATCATTATACAGGAGGTTTGGATACGTACAAAGCATATCGGGCCTAAGGTAAGGGAAAATATCACAATCTCATTTTTATCCGAGATTGTTTACACTTTGGTATTTACTGGGGTGTATTTTATCATCCACATCCATGTTTTCTCAATATGTAATATTATTTAAACTCACCTACAATTTTTTAAACCCTATTTTACCCTTCGGTGAGTTTTTAGTAAATGATATGAAAGGAATCTTTTTTCGTTTTTCGTACGAAGTACTTTTTTGACTTTTCCGACAAAAGTACGAGAAGAATAATTTTTTTAACTTATACAGCATGAATGGATTTTTAAAACATTATTTCCAAGAAGCTTCCTTTACAAGTTTTCAAGTTTATTTTTAATCAAATTCTTTTAGTTTAAAATTGTATGAAATGTTAAGAAAGGAAAAATGTTTTTGAAATAGAAAGGATATTTTCCTCAAGAATGGAGTTCAAGTGTTTTATCAAAATTATTTTCCATCTAAGATAATATAGGGTTATAATTCTATCCCTATCATTACATTGATTTGATTATGTTGTGATGGAATTATTATTATTAATTCATTTATCTTATATGAATTTTTTTATGATGTCACGATGTTTAAGAATTCCATTTTTATTACATGGGTTATACAATGATGTATGATTTATGATTTTTGTGGCACACATAAGAATGGTTTCATTATGAGATGCATGGGACCTATATCTCCCTCCAATTCATTGGGTAAAGATTTTATATCTCATGAGATAAACATGGCTGGAACGGCAGGTTAAACCGGTTCAGTGAAACAGGACTGAAATGAGGAGAGAACTCGATTCAGAAATGGACTTTGTCCACTAAGATAGTCTTGGAAATGAGTCTTGACTAATAAGAAATGATTCTCTATGATTATGTGTGTATGAAAAAAAGTTTCATGATTTATGTTATGATTATTGGGATTACATTTCACTACTATTATTTATCCCAAGTTATAAAATTATTATTTCTTTTGCAGGTTAAGATATCCAAAAGTTATGCTCTTATGTATATTATGTGATTGATATTTCTTTTGTTTACCCTTACTGAGCATTTGAGCTCACCCTTTTGTATGTTTTATTTCCCCAGGTCAGGAAGAAGGTTATTAAGTAGAATATGCCAAAAAGGGACTCTAGATATAATGAAATAAATGGGAGGCAAAGTGGATTCTTTATGAACCAGTTCTTTATGCTTTCCAGTTTCTAAAGACACTATACCTATACAGTCCTTTCATGGTTTTGCTATTTGTTGTAATAAGTGTGTTTAAATTTTGAAGTAATAACAATGTATGTAAAGTATGGGTCGTTATAATACATATTTTACATATTTTGTGAGTGAATTAACTTAACTCAACTCTATTGTATAAACATATCAATTGTCTAAGATTACCCCTTATAAACATGAATATTCAAATTTTTCATGGAGATTAATCTACATATCATTTATGATTACACAGAACATTACTTTTATATATACCTCATATTTCCAAGTATGAATCATAAAACCTTCTTTGATTCATTGTCTAGGGTATTTTTTACTGAATCACAAATATAAAAAAACAAAATGAACACAATGTTTCTAATTATATTTTCAAAGTATAATAGATAATAAATAAAATAAGATCCCCATGAATCATATCATAAACCATGAAACATTAGAGATCTTATGGAAATTTTCATAATCAAATAATAGATAAAAATAATTTGAAAAGATAAATTTGAATGATAAATATATTGTAGAGAAAAAAGGATTTGATACCAATTAATGTTGATTGAGGGAAATAAATAAGACACCATAGAGTGAGGTGGGGTGGTGAATCATGTAATGGCACTTTAATTTAATTTTGATAATATATAAATAATTAGACCTCAATTTCTATTAAGATCATGATTTCATAATGATTGGGGTCACTATTAAGATTATTTACTGGTTACTCATGTTACTTAAACCTCATATATTCATAATTCTTCTAAAAAATAAATTTTTAAATAGGGAACACATTATTTACATGGTATAATAAATGTGGAATATGTTTAAGTTGTTAGTGGGAGATCACACTACTCCTACCATATATCACTATTACTGGATATTGATTGTAACACCTACCAGAATCACTACTTGTGGCACATGTAGATCATTTGAACTTATAAGATGTATATATTATCATGTCATAAACATATAAATATAAAATTAAGTACGTTATATATGTCACCGATAGTGTTGTAAAAAAAAGTGTTTATTAGCATGTTGACACCTCCATGCTAAATTTTACCTTAATCTTCTTGGATGTTTCAGAACCTATTGCTATTTTTTCACTCACTCACTCCAGATGTTACACTGATATTTAATCATTCTATAAATATATCTCTCTATCCCTCTCTCTATTTCTATTTTCTTTCACTCTTGATGGGTAATCATTGATTATAAAAATATGTTCCTCTTTTTCTCAATATATTTTCTACCTGTTTATGTTTATCAAAATTATTTATTTTAACTTCCTTCTTCATAATATAAAATAAAACCTTATACTATTGGATCTCCACAAGTTTACCTTCATCAATTATAGAAAACTAACATAACATAACATAACAAGATCATAGTAATTTTATCCTACCTTTATCTTTAGAAAAAACATCATTAGTATCATGTATGATGATTCACCTCTTTTTGGATGATTAGAGCATCCAAAACATCTTCCTAACCCTTAACCATTATAGTTCCATGATATTGTTCTCAAATTTGAAGTAGTCGGCATTTCATGTGGGTTATAACTTGATCACTATATATTATCTATATTATTTTCATTATTTACTTGTATTTTTAATAACATCCATATGTTCATTGAAATATCTAGTATCACATATATAATAAAAAACTTTGAGTAACCTCCATGATCCATTAGTAATATTTAATAATAACTTAATTCCCTTCCACCCATGATATCAATATTCTTATTCTCTATGATAATTTTCTCTCCACCCATACCATATTATGAATAGTTTATAACCAGTATTCATTACCTATATTAATAGTGGGATATTCAACCCATGACACTTCTCTATAGGTCACATAAATCATGAATTTTTTTAGAAACAAAATTATTTACTTAACATAACTTCCCATATAGACTTATCTTAATAACTTCATTGTCTATATATGCCTCACAATCATAGTGATTTGACCAAATTTTATTTAATAAAATTTTATAACGACATGATCATTGAATGTGTCAAAGATATCATGAAAGATTCTATATAAAACTATCCCATTCATGTTATATCAGCTAATTTTTCTAGATATATAACCATATCACCACCTATCATATATTATTTTTTCAATTGAACTCAACTTTTCTTTCAGTAACATATTAAAATTTAATTTTATCTCTATTTGGGAATCCAATTGGGGAAACAATATTATTTTTTCATTTTATATGCTTCATAATTTCCTCTTATGATATTTCATGTTATTGTGTATAACCAAAATATCCTCTTTATCTTGATTTTTTACTCTATGAGATAGTCTTTAGAACAACCTATCACTATCTATGATATCCCTTAACACACCATTCATATTAACTAGATCATGGTAATGTGTTTTTAAATATGTACTAAATTAATATCCATGAAAACTCCTACACTATATATAATCATTACTATTTACTTTATTATTTTTTATTCCTCTATCATGGATATGGGCCTTGATATATGCCATAACTTTCAATAAATCTTTGTTACTATCCATGAATTAATTATGGTCTTATATTGACACTTGTAACACCTCGTGATATACTTAACCCCATATTTTATTTTTTACACCATCCTCCAACATCATAATTTATTACTTCACCATATCATTATTATCTTCAACCATAATGGGAAGGTTATTCCAATGAATCATTAATAATGTAAGAAAATAAACACCATTATTGACTTTTTTATCAAGTTCCATATACTTTAACTGTAAATAAATTCTCAATATATCTTTTACCATTTAGAAGCCCAAATTGAAGAAATATTAAAGTATCAAATATTTATAGCAGATATGAATAAATCAATACCTATGTATGGAACTTGGTTTTTCATAAGAAAAACATATATTCATCTTGTATTAGGAAAATCCATTTGATTCATTTAGACCCATAGTGGTAGACTTTAAATATAATGTCCATTGGTTCAATTTGGTTGATACTTAATAGATGTTTTGGTAAGATTTAAAAATTTCTTATCTCAATATCACATTGAGGTAAAAAAGATAAATTTTAAAAATTAAATGACATTGATTTTTTAAGGTTCCCATTAATATCATAGAATGTTGATTTCCTTGAGTAAGAAGTTTGGATAATTTTTTGCGGTAGTATAATTTTATGAAGTTATATAATTATTTATTCAGTTAATTAAATAATATCAATGTGAAAAAAATTTATGAAAATTGTTAATATATCTAAAAGGAGACTTAGAATAGAATATATATCATCATATTTTTTCTAAGGTTGTGTGATTTTATTTATGAAATCATATTTTTTGATTGATTTTTTCACCTTGTTCTAGGAATATAGGAAATGGATTAACTATATTTACATTACCACTAGAATTACCATATTTTGGATTATTATTTTATAAGAGAAACCAATAATTATTGGAGAGACCATATACCCACATATAGTTTGTACCTTTCTTATTATTTATCAGTCAATTATTCTAGAAACTTTCAATTCATGACCTTGTATTTTGTTTTGTTGATCCTTTAGAAGTATTATTTTCAGAAATTTCTATTAGAATTTGGTTCATTTTGGGTTAAAATAAGCATAATTAGGGAATAATATCTAGTGGTGGTACTACCATCAACCACCATACCCTCTCCTAATCTTATTCCACATGCTTGGAACAACACTATTCCATCAAATATAGGGAAAATAGTGGTTTGCAAGTGATAATCAACTGAACACTAAATGAATCCCTCCGCCATCTTCCTATATCATTTTCACTCCTTCATGGTTGGAATATAGTTCAAATGGTACCATATTTTCCTTCATAGTTTTTGGATTTGGGTGTGGGATAACAACTAGGGAGGTGTCAATATGATGAATTAGTGGAGGTGGTATAATATGTAATGTTCAGTGGCTATCAAATATGACATACATGGATAGATCGGGTGGTTTCAAGTTGTAATCATAGTGGAAGTAGTAGGTGTATTTTGAATTATTGTGACTTAGGAAACAATGGTGGAGGCAGTGTAATAGAGTGGTGTGTGAAGACTTAAAGAGGTTGTCACTTGGATTTATGTAGGTGACGGTTACGGGGAGATAAACCCTAACTATGAGATATTTTAGATATATATCAAATATACACCTATTATATGGTAAAAATATTGGATTGAACCTATGTAATAAACCCATTGTCTAGCCAAGACTTGTCCTAACATATCTCTAGGCTTGGTGGCATGGCCTGAATAGTAGAGATGACTGTGTAGTGGGCCACGTATCAGTCTGATGGGCTAGGCGGGGTCATATGGTGGGTTAGGTTAACCACAATTACCAATAATAGAGGTGATGTGGGATGAATTATGATCAAATGTCCCCCATGATACTTGGTTAATCAGTTGGGTGGGTAAGTGAATGTGGGTTTGGTTTTCTTTGACCTAAGTCAAGAGGGTAGAACACACATGGAACCATGAACTCATTGAATACCCCATGTATGGGTTACCACTTGGGGTTATAGAGACTACTATAACCCTTCTCAATGCCACATGGAATTCCCAACAACCTCCATTTACCTCGATAAGCCTACCTCCTAGGCGGTTTTCACATCTTTTCACCCAAATACTAGAATTAGACATATAAATAATACATTATGAGAACTTTTCTAAATATTTTTAAAAATTATTTTCTTAAAGACTATTTGTGTTATGATATGGGGGTTTTTAACATATTTATTCCTTGGATAATATCTAAGCAATAGTACATTCTATGGTAGACCTCAAGGACACTAGGATATCCTATTTCTTTAGGACAAGTGATTAGTGACTCCCAAGAATCTATTTACAAATATAGAGTCATCAATTATTAAAGTAAAAGGATATATATATACAGGATCATGAGAAAGTTTTTTAGGGTGACCTCACAGGGAATGGGAAAATTTAGGAGACTTGAATACCAAAATGAAACTTATATGAATTTACTACTCATTGTAAAACTCTTGGGTGGGATTTGTGCATATGACGTTCTAAATGAAGAGGTGTGATTATTCCTTGAATCCATTTAGACTTTAGTCTTAGTAACCATCTCAGGACATGAAAGGTGAAATGTGTTTCCTCAAATTTCATGATCATAAAAATACTAAAAAACTAAGGTGGGGAGACACTACCTAAGAGTGTAATTAGTTTTATCCTTTTATCAATTCCTAGAATTCAGGGACCATGATAAATTTTATGGTTTTATTTCAAGGATAGGTACTCCATTAGTCATGTAATTATCAATGAGGAAAGAGTTCCCTATATATGTTATTAGAGTTAACAATATTTTGAATATCAGGGTGGTGGTTTTCTATGTGAGTCATTATTTTTAGATATTTACTTACCTGTTATTCTATTGATAAGACATAGTTTACCTTTTTACACATGATGTAGTAGAGAAATCACGGATAGGATGGGGTGTGGGTCCCCCATTTGTGGGTTTGGTACTCTCAAAACAAATATATATCCACTCAGTGAACTAAAATTTTAAATTTTATGATATATTCTTCAAGAAATGTATTTTGATTAATTTATATGGAATCAGAAATTATTTGGGTATAACGATACACAGGTATGTCCATTTTGATGATCCTCATGTCTAGTTAGTAGAGATCCTATAAAGGATTAAATAAATTTTAGATTAGGGAGTTTGTATGCATGGAATACTCTTTATCATTATTCTTAGAGAAATTTTTAGATTCAAATTTATGGATTTTTCATATAGATTTCTTTTATTATTACTTTTCATTATCACGAGTAGGATGGGAAGTTTAGTCTTTCCTTTGATGTGTGTGTTCAAATTATAGATTTCACTTTGTGTTTATACAAGTAGATTAATGATATATCTTCTCTTAAATATATTATTTTTTCATGGTATGATTAGGAAGAACTATAACATAAATTGAATTTAGCGGCGGTTTTGTAGCGGTGATTCACAAAACCGCCGCTAAAACTTTTTTTAAAATGGTTTCACAGTGGTTTATAATAAACCGCTGCGAAACCATATCTTTTTTTAACACTCCCGACCCTTCCCCCCCTGACCTCGACCCCAATTCTACCCCTGACCCCTCGCGACCCCACTTGTCCCAACGACCCCCCTTCTCCCAGGTACCCCATTCTCCCCCGCGACCCCCCTTCTCCCGATGACCCTGTGACCCCCTTCTCTCGGTGAGTTTACTTTGAGCAAGTATTATTTAGGATAATTTTTCATGTTTACATTGAATTCATATTTTTTTGTTCTATTTATGAATAAAACATATCAATTCAATTTATCTTGGGTAAATATAGTTTAGTTTAGTTCGATCTAGTTTTGTTCAGATCAATTTGGATTGGTCTAATTTGTTTTTTTCAATTTATAGTTATTTAGTATTTTTTAGGTAAAGTGGTGTTTGGAAATATTGAATATATATGATTTGGTTCATTCCAATTCAATTTTATACATATTTTTCATTTTATTCAGTTGAATTTGGTGTAGTTAAATGAAATAAAATAAGATTTATATTATTTTAATAACTATTGTTACACTTTAATTCATTTAAGGTTTGATTGTATTTAATTTTTTTCAATTTAATTTTACTCTCGACAGGTTGGTTCAAAATTTTTATAGTTTTTTTGTTCACTTTTTCTTTAATTTGAAAAATTTTGATACATTTCAAATTAGTGATTGTCAATATGAAAATTTATAAGATATAAAATTAGACAATTTAAATGTTTTATAATGGTTTTGTTAATTTTATACAAGGGTTATTTTTTAAAATTGGATGATTCAAGTGTAATGATTTAGGTTAAACTTGTATAATGAAGTCGTTTTTAATATAAAATGATTTTTGAAATTTTAACTCATTGGAAAAAATTTATGCAATCAGTGTATATGAGTGGAGCTTTAATGGTTTTAAAATTAGTAGTTTTAGTAAATATCCTTGTAATAGATTGGTTAGACCATGAAATGATCATACAAGAAATGTGTTTCTAAATTTTTGATTTCAAATGGTTTGAAATAAATGTGTACATATTATCAATAGTTTTTTTAAGAAATTGTGTAAAGGTTGGGGTTGGTTGGTTTTAAAATTTTTTATTTCAATTTTTTGCAAATATTTCATATTTATTTCCTATTTTTGGACATGTCGTTGTATTTTAGCTTGGTAAAAATTGTCTGAGGGGACACTAAATGTTGAATACCTAGATTTAGATCTATTTTTTTGGATCAATACATGTAATTCTAGGTTTTTGTGTTACATTTTGACTAAATTAATTTTGATTTGGTTATTTTTAGGTTTAGTTTTGTATGGGTCGATTGTGTTCACTTCCGTTAAATTCAATTAAATTTTATTTGTTTTTTTTTCAATTCTAATTATGTTGGATTTGGAAGGTTAAATTTGGTACGAATAATTTATTTTGCATCTATTTTTTTCTAGTCTTGTATTATTTAGATATATTCAACAAGTCTTACATGTCTTCAGTTCTATATTATTTTGTTCATTTAGATTTGGTTACTTTCAATATGGTTTAATTATATTAATTTTCAATAATTTTTAATCTAATAGATTTAGAAAAAATTGTATTGTAAGAGTATATGATAGAAACAAGAGTGTGGGGGTGAATTAATATTTAAAAAACTAAAATAAAATAAAACCCAAACCACATTTGTTAAAGTAATCAGACTCATAGATTGTCAAATGATTAGAGTATAGGTATCAGACTTATAAGTCATCCAATAAGTCAGAGTTACAAAATATACTTATAAAAAATATAATTAAAAAAATATTAAAAATATAGAAACATAAAATTTCTAATATACATTTCACATAGGAATATAAAACTTTTTAAAACAAGTAATATAAAACCTATGCATAATGAATCTTTTAATTCAATTTGGTAATGATCAGGTTGGTTATAGAAATAATTATTTGGGGATAGGTGAGTATATTCTTGATTTCTAAAGGATTTTATCAATTTTTTATAAATGTAGTTTACCCTTGTGTTTCTGATGATAAAAATACTTTTTATTCTATATATGTGTGCTCTAGGGTGGTAGAGGCGTTTTAAGATTGATATCTGGGGTTTTGATGGAAAAAAGTGGAGGATGGTGTTTGTTAAGAGAGGGGATCTCTTTTTCCATTTATTGTCATATGGTTAATAGGAATAGATGCCTCAGGTTGAGAGTTGTGTTATCATGTTTTTTGGGTTATTTTGTGAAGCTTTTTGATTTGATGTTTATGTTTCAATTTAGAGATGGGTATTCCCATCTTTCTTATTCATTGTCAAATGATTTGATTTATTATTATCAAATGGATGATTATTTTGGTTCCCAACTACTTGATGTAGTTTTTATATTCCCTATTGAGTGTATCACATTGTGGTAGCTTATGATTGATCATAGAATACCATGATTACGAAATTGATAATGTAATTGACATTGAACTCATGGGATGAGTATTGATGTTGGTTTATGGGATAATGGAAACTATGGGATGATTAGATTAATGCTCAGAGTATCATTTTATGGAAATCTAAGAATTGTAATGGAAAATAATAAATCCAACTAGATATAATGAACATAATTGATTAAATAAGAATTTATATTGAATTTAAAAAATGAGTGTATGTTAATATCTCTTTACTATGTCAAAATGTTTAATGGTGATGAATCATGATACTTATGTTCATGCATTGAATCTAGTCTCTACTGGTGTAGTAAAAAATTAAATGGATACCAAGAAACCTCAATCAAAAGTTCATAGAAAACACAAAAGTACATCCACGCAAACCCGATTTCATGCCAGGCCTACTCTACTGGGACAAAATACATACCAATCCTAGTTTGAAAGCGCATGTCAAACATTATTGGCCCAATAATGAACTTACTATACTTAATCACAAGAATCTAAGATCTAATATATCTCTAACATGTGTATTTCATCGTGTGATCACATCAAAAATAGTATGGATTTTACTACACCATATCACACAAACTTAAGAATATTCTCCTCAAATAAGTACAATTATATTATGCCTACTTTATGATTAATGGATCATCTTTATTATATTATGTTTTATAATCTTACACTAATGTATATATGAATCTCTTTCTATATTTAGTAGTAAATATGTGTTTTAATTTTTTTTAATATTGTGTAGTCACATTGTGATATACATGGATAAAATCTGGATCACATTACCGAGGAACGCACCTCAGTATGTTAAGGGTTTGAAGGAGTTTTTAGATTTTGAAATTTCTAATCGATCTGTTGAAGGGATAAGAAGATTCCCATTTCTTAAATGTAAATTTTGGAAATGGATGAATAGATATGATGTTTATGAACATTTAATATTGAATCAATTCCTTGACCAATATTTGTGTTGGATTTGGCATGGAGAATCTAACGTTACATAAAGATTGAGCACTGATGTTAATCCATAGAATGAGGTCCCAATTTCTTCGACAATGGAAAAGGAAATGCAAAACCTCATAAATAATACATTTGACACTGCAAGACACCACTATCAACATCAAAACATAACAGAACAACTAGATCAGGGTGCTACAAATTTCAACGTGACAAGTGATGTTTTTGAGACTGTTACACAACCAGATCAAGATTTTATTATATCATTGCATCCTCCTCTTGATTCTGTGGTGCGAAATGTAAGAGAAAACTTCCCTGAGGAAAATGTGTTTCATGATTTAGTTGATGGTGGAAATCAAGAGTTGTATAGTGGGTGTTTGAAATATTCAGAGCATTATTTTTTGCTGAAGTTGTGCCATATCAAATTTCTTTGTGGAATTACAAATAAGGAAATGTACATGATATTGAAATTGATTCATGATTCATTTCCTAAAGCAAAAATCCCTGATTATTTTTATGGTATGAAAAAAGTTGTTAACATGCTTGGTTGGAATTATACAAAAATACATTCGTGTCCCAATGATTGTATGCTCTATTGGGGAGAGGATTCAAGTAGACAGAATTTCAAAAAATGTTCTTCTTTTAGATGGCAGTCAAAGGGTGATGTTGGAAGTCTAAATCAACATAATTTCAAGAAAAAGATCAAAAGGAACACACGTAAAAAGGTTTTGCGTTACTTTCATTTGAAGCCTCAATTGTAAAGATTATTCATGTCATCGAAAACTACCGAACATTTAAAGTGGCATTCTGTAGATAATAACAATGATGGATTAATGAGACATCCACGAGATTCACAATCATGGAAGACATTTGATTCATTACATCCATATTTCTTAGCTGATCCTAGGAATGTTCGATTGGGATTGGATGCCGATGGATTTAACCCATTTGGGACTTTTAGTACCAGTTATATCATTTGGCTAGTTGTTTTGATCCCTTACAATCTGCCTCCATAGATGTGTATGCAAAAAACATATTTTATCATTTCGATGATTATTCATGGAAAACAAATTCTTGGAAATGATATTGATGTATACTTGCAGCCTCTGATTGACGAATTGCAAGATTTATGGAGCAACGGTGTTGAGACATTTGATGCTTCTTCTAAAATAATGTTCAAAATGCATGCTGCTTTAATATGGACCATTAGTGACTTCCTTGGGATTGGGAATTTATTTGGTTGGAACAATTACACAGGTTTGTCTTGTCCCATTTGTAAAGTTGATTTTGATCCCAAACGGCTACCTCATAGTTAAAAATGGTGATTCCTGTGCCATCAAATATTTCTTGATGCATCTTATAGATTTCGGCTGAACAGATCAAAATTTAATGGTTTCATTGATCATAGACCACCTCCAAAGTTGTTAACTGGTTCCAAAATATTGACACACCTTGAAAATGTTGGCATAGAATTTTGGAGGATTCATCATTTCAATGATAGTAGAAAACGGGTCCAAAGTGCATCATCAAGTGAAATCAGAACACAAAAATGGAAGAAAAAAGTATAGTCTTGAAAATTCTGTATTGGGAATTTAATTTGTTGCGGAATAATCATGATTTGATTCATATGGAGAAGAATTTTGGTGACAATTTGATTTTCGCATTACTTAATGTGCATGGAAAGTCAAAGTATCATCTCAATTCTCACAAAGACTTATAAGTAATGAACATAAAACATGATCTGTGGCCAAATGAGAATGAAAATTATGCTCTGGAAATTTTTGCAATGAAAAATTGGGATAAAGATACATTACTTTGAATTTTAAAGAATGTAAATGTATCTGATGAGTATTCGAGAAACATCTCGAGGTGTGTTGACTTGAAGAATCGTAAGTTACATGGATTGAAAATTCAAGATTCACATATTTTGTTACAATAGTTACTACAATTGGAATTGCATACAATTTTACCAGAAAACGTTATTACTGTTGTACTCCAATTCTGCACATTTTTTAGGCAATTATGTGAGAAATATCTAGATCCATTTCAGCTTCATAACCTCCAGTAGAGGTTGTATTGACCCTTTATGAAATGGAGATGATCTTTCCTCCATTGTTTTTTACTGTCATGATGTATTTAACTATGCATTTGGTTGAGGAAGCTAAATTAAGAGGCCCCGTTCATTATCTATGGATTTATCCAATTGAGAGGTATTTTATTTATATGTTTTTCAGTTAAGTAAAAAAAATTTGGCATTTAAATAAATTCATAATTATTATTATTTTATTTCACTGATATCTTGGGCATTTGAAAGCATACGTTAGAAATAAAGCTGTAGCAGAAGGCTCTATTGCTGAAGGCTATTTTGCCGAGGAGTGTCTTACATTTTGTTCCAGATACTTAGATAATATTGATACAAGATTTTATCAAGTTGGAAATGTTGGGAACACATCGACTCAATCTCAAATACATCAGAAATCAAAAATATTTCATGATACTAGTCGATCAGTTGGGAGGACCTCAAATGTGATACTGATAGAATTGGAATTATTACAGGAACATAGATATGTGCTGCTGAATAGTGAAGTTGTAGATCCATTTATTGATGTTTTGAGGATACAAATATAGACACTAATGAGAGGTTGAATATGAAATGAGAAAGATATAATGAAAGTTGTGAATAAAGATCTTGTAGAATGGTTTTCACGACGTGTAAGTTCATAAATATTTCAATAAATACGAATATTAGTTTGACACATGCATTTTGTAAATCTAATAAATTATATTTCTTTTTTAGATCATGAATACCGATACTCAAGAAAAGTTTTCATAAAATTTGATGTTTCTTGCTAGTGGTCCTATAAAACAAGTTATAAAGTTTGACACTTACAATGTGAATGGATTTAGATTTCACACAGTCGATCGAGAAGTGGGTTTGAAAACACAGAATAGTGGTATATTTACATTTTCTGAAGTGGGATAATTTCGAATGATGATTGATATTATTGAATTAAACTACCACTGGAATTGTTCTATTGTTTTATACAAATTCAATTGGGTCGATATTATCAGAGGTGTTAAAATAGATTCCTTGAAATTTACTTCTGTGAACTTCTCTCGCTTGATGGATGTTGGTGATTGTGAACTACATGATCCATATATCTTATCATCACAAGAAAAAATGGTATATTATGTGAACGATGTTGTGGATGAATGGTGGAGAGTAGTTTCTCACATAATACAAAGAGATATGTATGATATGGATGATGAAGTGGATGATTTGACCTCTGAAATTGAATCTCATCAACAAAAAGGATCAGAATTATTTGTCCAGCATGATATTGAAAATATTAGTCTATTAAGGATGAATGAAGTGGATTAAGTAATGGAGCAGGAAACTGATAAGATTGAAGGGGAAAATTATTGTATGTACAATTATTTATTCATTCATCCACCACTGATTTCATTTGTTCAGTCATTCATTATCATTGTTATATATATTTTGATTGTTAGTACTGGGCACCTATTATAATTTAAATTTTTTTTTCTGCATAATTTTTTTGAAATATATATTCTGAATATAATTTTATTTGATTAAATGACAGGAATGTCAAGGAGGAAGTGGTACACTATTTAATCTACTACTATGAAAGATGATGATCCATATGTCTCCCTCCCCACGACATCTGAGCCACCAGCTTCCTACACCCCTACACCATCTCCCCCTAAACCATCTCTCACACCCTTTGTGGGTGTCCCATTAGAGGCTAATTCATCGACTCTCCCTTCAGGAGCCTCAGTAGTGGGGTGACAGCACGCCCCTTCCAGTTCATCCCGGGCATACTAGAGGATCACTGTCATATGTACAAATTTTAATATAAATAAATTTATTTCATTTTGTTTATACTAATTGTATTCTCATTGATAATGAAAAAATTAAACTATGGAGAAAAACATAAAAAGTTCATATGTTTGGAATATGAATGGCGAGAAGATATCCGTACTATTTGATTCATATGGGGTCCCTACAGATGACGTCGCGGTATTACTTGGCCAAATTCTAGGCCAGCTGGCAAGGAATCCCATTTCCCTACCTATTTATTTTGATGATTGGAGATATATGCCTCCAAGTTGGAAAAATGATGTTTTTGATTCCCAAATAAATGTAATTTTAATACATTATGGTTTAATTTATTGTCATGTTATTAATATGTTCAAAATGAATTTTTGTATACAGATGTTCTTCCACTTTACAGTTGCTGATGTGATAGCCCGAAAGTGGATGTTGAGAAAACATGGTTAGAAATGGAAAGACTTAAAATGGATATTGTGGTGCGATGCCAATGATACTTTATTGACCATGAAAAAAATGTATGAGAAGCTACCTAGTGAGGTACCGAAAGAACAGTGGAACGTTTTTGTTGACAGACATCATGATGAGAAGCGGATGGTATTGAAATATATATTATTATATTATCCCCATTTTACATTTAAAAATGTATATGGAGAGTATATGACATTGAATACACTACTATTAAATTACATTTTATTTATTTCATGATATCTCAAGACAGAATGTATCAAACTGGGCTAAGCAAGTCATCCCTCACACTACAGGGTCAAAAAGCTTTTCTAGAAGTCGAACGACTCTGGTAATCTTTTCATTGGTTTAAATATTTATAAGACAATATTATCTATTTAATATATTAAATTATTGATTTATCTTTTCTTAATGTAGTCATAGAGTTTAGGGCACGAACCATCCCGAACTGAAGTGTGGTTGGATGTTCACAAAAAATCATATGGATGTTTTGTTAATGAGCCTGCAAAAGAAGTTGGGGTATGAAGTCAATTTTTTATTATAATAACTTATTATCAGTTTTTACTGTGTTAATATATATTGATATTTTATTTATAGGTAAAAATTAAATAACTATGAGATGCCAATCCTGGGCATTCCTACTCAGTCTCCCAGGATGACCCGATTGTTAAAGTCCTTGGGAAGGAGCATCCTGGTAGAGTGCGCGGGACGGGTTTCAGACTTGTACCATCTGAGGTCTTTGGAATGCCATCAGAGATTCCAACAGCATCTACTCCTAATTATAGTCATTCCATATCCAAATATGCTCAGAGGGAGATTTCTTCTCTACAAACCACAGTTCAAGACTAGGGGGCTCAGATATCCGCTTTGTAAAAAGAGATGACTGATATATATCATAAGATGATTAGATATGCCCCTGGTGGTAGTTCATCAACTGGTGGTAAGAAGGTAAATCACAAAAAATAAAAATCATTTAGTTTTGAAACTTTTATTGGTTTTAATTTTAAATATAAATATGCAACAATATTTAATTTTGAATATAATGTTCTTACAGGTGAAAACAGGAAGTGGAGATGGAGGTGGAGAGGGTGATGATATGTGTTCATCATCGAACTATGAGTAGTTGTATTGTTGATGTGTTAGAAAAATATGGGAACAATTGGTTTGTATATATATCATTTGTGGCACATAGTTTCCACTAAACATTTTCAAGACCTAAAATTTTCTTGATTTCTCATGTTTCCTTTTATGCATTTTATTCATTTCTAATGTTTCCTTTCATGTCTTGATTTCTCGAGTGTGGTATGTACCATATATGTCAATTCTTTATTGTGATGATTCATTTTTTAGGATTCATTTTATATGAGTATTTTTTCCATAGAATTTTAGGACTAAAAGGGCCAAATATTTTATGCATTTAGAGTATGGTTCTATGTTTTTTATGGAGTGTTTAACTCACTTTATGAGCTTTTAGGTTTTGTGCATATTTGTCTTATGGATGATCCATATAGGGTGATATGATTTGCGTTGGAGCACAATCATGTTGTTTGATCATAGGTGAATGTATTTTGGTTGTCCACCATATAAAAAATAAATCTGGTTCTTATTACATATCATAACTCAAGGTATGGTTTGGGCATAAAGTAGGGTAGTTCAGTTTGTTGACCCAATGGAAATGTGTTTGGTGGAAGGAAGTGACACTTTGTGACCTATCATTAAGGGAATAATTTCTAGAGAATTGGTGTTGGTAATTATATTTTATATCATTGGTGTGGGAGGCAAGTATACATGGGGAGACTATGTGATAGTAATCAAGTTGAGTGTTGATATTACGATAGTGTCACGACCCGTCCTCGAGGCCCGTGTCGTGACTACCCCAAGCCCGCCTTCCATAGGCCAGGGGCTGGTGACTAGCACCAAAGGCGTAAATCTCGTTAAAAGAGAAGGCATTTCCTTTATATAAGAAAACAAACACCACAGAGTACGCAAAAAGAAGTAAACTGAGTACAAAAGTAAGTGCTGGAAAGTAAATGGTCCAGTATACAAACCCAACTGAAAGTACAGTACAACTGAGAAAAGAAAGTACAATAGCTGAAAAGTAAAGTAGCAACCACCAAGTCGTCCTTCGGAATTCCCACCTGAAGGGTGGGTACAGATATTCTCCTTGGCTCCTCAGGTCCATCCGTCCACTCCGTGTACGTCCCGCCTGATATTCCACCACCGGATATCGTCCAGCTCCACAAACCTCAACCACGGTCAGCGCTGTCCGTCATCTGTAACCAACACAAAGTAGTGCAGGCACAGCCCGTGCAGGGGTGTGTATACAATACTCAGTAGGGACCTCGAGACTCCCGAAGGTCTCCCAGAATCCACAAAAGAATAATCCAAAAAAGAATAAGACAAACACAAAGTATCAACCAAAAATACTTAGGTATATGCCCATACATATACCTAAGTCATCAATTCCAGTTTGGCTCCAACTCCTGAGCCCAAGTACAACCCAGTCCACATAGGAAAGTGAAACTCAGTCCACAAAGGAAAGTAAGACAATCATATCAAAGATAATGATTGAAATTCAAGACTCAACTCACACAGGTATACTTCTCACAAAGAGGGGTGGAGATGATTAGATGTAGCCTCTGAATCATCTCCTCTGCCGAACCCATGTAGGATCCAAGTACAGAAGTCGTCACTGCCGAACCCACGTAGGATCCTAGTACAGTAACCATCGTCGTCGATCCCATGTAGGATCCTAGTACAGTTTTCATCGCTACCGAATCCACGGAGGATCCAAGTACAGTCGTCCTCACTGCCGAACCCACGTAGGATCCAAGTACAGTCGCCATCGTCATCACAGTCGCAGCCAGCTCTAGGGTTCCCACACACAGCACGCTCGATTCCGGGAGGGTCTGGTCCACGATCCAAGAGGTTTGATACATCAACTGTCACAAAGTCCATAGTTGAAGTATCCCAAAGATCTGTGTCGTCAATAAGAACTTAGTGGGACTGACAGCGCGTCAATCAGACGCCCGGTCTGAGAGATAATGGCTTTTCCATTCTAGGGCCCCAGTTAGAAATATGCTCGTTTCTAACCCAGATGATATCTATAGATGCCCAAACCTCGAGTGGAGTAATCCAAAAGAACCTTATGACCAAGAGGAATTCATCGTATTTGACGGCACATCATTCGGATGTCTGGTCCTTAAGTTATAAGTGTTTCCGCTCCAAGGGCCCGGTTGGTTTCAGGTTCAAACCAACCCGGCCATACAGAAACTTCACCGAAACATCGAGTGTAATATACCAAACTGACCGTCGTGATCCACAGATCCCTACACAACTGATGGTGCGTCGATCAGAGTTCTGTAGCCCAAGATATGAGTGTCTGAACAAACCTAGTCTGAAAATAGGGGGTCTGGGCCCGGTCCGACCCGGCCCAATAACCCTTGGGTCGACATGAACCGGGTCGACCCGACCTAGGTCCGGGTCTGGCCTGGCCCCGCCGGCGCGGCCCGGCCCGCGACTGGTGTGGCCCGGTACAGCTGGGCGCGACCCGTCCAGTGGCTGGCGTGGCCCGGCCCGGCCGGGCGCGGCCGGCCCAGCCCGTGCGGCCTGGCTCGGATGCCGGTCGCGGCTCGGCGCTAGCCGAGCGGGGCACAAAGGGGGGGGGGGGGTGCCTCCTCCTGTTTTCGGAAATGGAGAACCCTGTGGGGTCTTCCCTAAAAGCCGGTCGGGGGGTTAAGACCCCCCGGTTTTCTAGAAAACGGCCGGCCTTTATGGCCGGCCGGTTAAGTCACTGCGGGACCCTTCAGGGTCCCGTCTCCTGGAGATGCTGGCGGCCGGCATAGCCGGCCACCCCTACCGTACAGCAACGTCCTAAAGTCGTAGCTCTCGTTCGACCGGTGTGGCGCGACGGCGCCGCGCTCCTCCATCGTGGCCTGCTCCGGCCGCGGCCTTCCCCAGCTTCTCCGGCGTGGCGCGGCGGTGCCATGCACGACCACCATGGCCCGCTCAGGCCATGTTCCCTTCGACCTCACCGGCACGGTGCGACTGCGCCGTGCACCACCACCGTAGCCCGCTCCAGCCGCAGTTCTCTTCGTCCCCACGCGGTGCACTGACATCACGTCGTCTTCGCCTCAAACATCAACGCTGATCAACAATAAAAGGGGAGGAGAATCGGCCGTGTTTGTGCGGTCTGATCTCCTCCTGTTATGACCATAACAAGCAGTCAATCTTTAAGAAACAAAGATCGATAAATAAAACTTGAACGAAGATAACCCCTACCTCGATGGAAGTTCGCGGTTGTCAAGCGTCGTGGATGATGGCGTCATTTCCGTCGTCATCGGTGTCTCCTCCATTTTTGTGGAGGAAGAAGAGGATAAAGAAACTGAGGCCACCGAATCAACCTTCTTCGTCGGAGAGTTGGAGTTCTTCATTGAAGATGAAGTTCTTTAAAAGAAACTAGAGCTCTTTCTCCTCCAATTCTCAACACAACCCACCAACCAAATATAAAATAAGGGTTCTCCTTATTTTATTTTACTTTGCCATCCATTCCAAATTACAAATTTAAATACTTAACTAAATTAATTGATGAGGTTAAATTAATTAAATTAATGTGTGTTGGGCTGAATTAAATGGGAAGAGTGGGGAGAGGAGGAGTTACCCAATTTAATACAAGGGTTTAATGGGGGGGGTTAAGGGGTTTTAGGTAATGTGAAGGGTTGGGGATCCAGTGGGCCCCACCTCACATTTATCCTCACATGGGTAGTTAGGATGCTAGTGGGTCCCACCCTAACTCCCCCATGTAGGATAAAACTACCTTAGTTAGAAATAAAATTGTACCACAATTTTATTCAATTTTTATTTAATCCACTTTTTTTGACAACTCCTCCCAAACAAACGCATCATCAATAAAGGTCCTATTAAGAAATTACCGGAGCTACAGTTTAATCGGTGCCCTCGGATTTCAATTCTGTGCACCAGTTCAAAAGATAGGAAAAACCCACTCATTCGTTCTCTAAACGTACCCGAGCTAAACATCAGAAATTGATTCCGGGCACACCAGGCCTCAGAATCACATGCCGTCAGAAACTGCATACTCGTAAAATCCCAAAGAATTTAAGAAAAAAAATTCCTTGAAATTTATGGGTCTTTACATTACTCCCACCTCAGGTCTTTACATCTCCATAAAGATATATCATAAACTAGGGAAACAAATTATGGTACTGTGCACACATCTGAGCCTCCCGCTCCCATGTGCTCTCCTGGAGGTTCTCGTGCTACCACCTGATGCACAATAGAGGAATCGACCGTCCACGTAGGACCTACTCCTGTCAATCCTCGATCTCCACCGGGACCTTTGTAAAAGTCACCCCGTTATCGATGTCTAGCTCCTCATGGTCGATGATATGCTTCGGGTCGTGCACGTATCTCCTCAGCTGAGATACGTGGAAGACGTCATGCACCCATTGAAACCCAGGTGGAAGTGCCAGGTGATAAGCCACCTTGCCTATCCTGCTGAGAACCTGTAATGGTAGGATGAAGAGCGTAGATAACTTGTCGCCCCGGCCAAATCTCTGTAATCCACGTCGAGGTGAGACCCGTAAGAAAATGTGGTCACCATCCTCAAACTCCAGTGGTCTCCGCCTCTTATCAACCTAGGACTTATTTCGGATCTGAGCAGTCCTCATCCGCTTCTGGATGATCTGTACCTTCTCTGTCGTAACCTAGACCATCTCTGGTCCTATAAGTGCTGACTCCCCCGGGTCTGTCCAGTACAGAGGAGATCTGCATGGTCGGCCGTACAATGCCTCGTATGGTGTCATCCCGATGGTGGAGTGGTAGATGTTGTTATAGGCAAACTCCACCAAAGGTAGGTAATCCTCCCAACTGTGACCAATGTCGAGGACACATGCTCGGAGCATGTCCTCGAGAGTCTGAATGATCCTCTCTGTCTAACCATCCGTCTAAGGATGAAAGGTGGTCCTCAGGCGTAGTTGCATCCCAAAGGCCTCCTGGAACCCCTTCTAAAGCCGGTAAGTAAAGCAAGAATATCGATCAGAGACAATAGACGATGGCACACCATGAAGCAGTACGATCTCCTGAACATAGAGGCTTCCCAAGCTCTCCACTAATCCCTGCTCTCTGATATGTAAGAAGTGGGCCGACTTGGTGATTCAGACTATGATCACCCAGATGGAGTCGTGTCCTCTAGAAGTACATGGAAGTCCCGTCACGAAATCCATGGATATCCCATCCCACTTCCACTCCAGGACCTTTAGGGGCTATACTAAACATGCCGGTACCTGGTGCTCCGCCTTCACCTGCTGGCAGGTGAGGCATCGTAAAACGAACTCTGCCACAGCCTTCTTCATACCCAGACACCAGTGCTGTCATCTGAGATCCTGGTACATCTTCGCTACTCCTGGATATATAGCCAATGGGGAAGTGTCAAACTCCCTCATCTCCTCCTCTTGTAATGCAACTCATACAATGGTACATCCTCTAAAAAGAATGACGTGCTCCCCGCCTTCATAAAATCCATCGGGTGCCAGCCCTGAGGATATATGAGCACGTCGCACCTCACAGTCAATGTTGAACATCCTTGACCTTCTGAAGTAGTGGAGGAGTGACTGTGAGAGACTATAGAAAGGATGCCCCATCTCTATCCATGAAGGATATCTGCAAAGCGGCTAACTGCTCGGTCACCTCTCCATGTAGCTGAATGGCCGACCTCCTGCTGAGAGCATCAGCTACTACGTTCCCCTTCCCAGGAGTATAGACTATCTCAAAGACATAGTCCTGGAGGTACTCGAGCCATCGCCACTATCTCAGGTTCAGGTCCTTCTGTGTGAAGATGTACCTGAGACTCTGGTGGTCAGAGTAGACTGTAAAGTACTTGCCCTTCAGATAGTGTCGCCACATCTTCATGGCGAAGACCACTACTTCTAACTCCAGGTCATGTGCAGCGTAGTTCTGCTCATGCTGCCTCAACTGTCGTGAACCATAAGAGATCACTACCTGCTCCTGCATCAGGACACACCCGAGTCCGGTCCCTGATGCATCGCAGTAAACTAAGTACCCTACACCCTCCTCCGGTAGCCTCAAAATGGGTGCACTGGTCAATCTCTGTCTCAGCTCCTAGAAGCTCTGCTGACATCTATCTGACCACACGAAGGGTTTCCCCTTCTTCTTCAAAGCTTAAAGTGGTGCTGAAACTCTGGAGAAGTATGGCACAAATCTTCGATAGTACCCAACCAAACCTAGGAATCTCCGAACCTCCGTCACGCTCCTGGGTGGCTTCCAAGAAAGTACCACCTCGATCTTCACAGGATCCACCACAACTCCCACCTTAGAGATGATGTGCCCTAAGAAGTGGACCTCTCGAATCCAGAACTTACACTTCGAGAGCTTACCATAAATCCAGTGCTCTCGGAGTGTGTCCAGTACAACCCGCAAGTGGTAGGCGTGATCCTCCTCAGTAGTCAAGTAAATCAATATGTTGTTGATAAAGAATATGACAAATCGGTCAAGGTAAGGCTGGAAGATCATAGTCATGAGACTCATGAAATCTGTTGGAGTGTTGGTTATGCCAAAAGACATAACCAAGAACTCATAGTGGTCATACCAACACCTTAAGGTCGTCTTATGCACATCCTCATCTCGAAATCTGAGCTGATGACAGCCTGACCTGAGGTCTATTTTCGAGAACCATCATGCTCCCTTGAGCTGATCAAGGAGGTCATCAATCCTCGGGAGTGGATACATGTTCTTCACAGTCACCTGGTTCAAGAGACGGTAGTCGACACATAGTCGCAAGCTTTCGTCCGCCTTCTTGGCGAACAAAAATCAGGGAATCCCAGGGTGAAACATTGGGTCGAATGAATCCCTTGCCCTACAAGTTCTCCAGCTATACCTGCAGCTCATGAAGCTCAGATGGGGCCATCCGATATGCTGGAGTAGATATCGGGGTTGTCCTAGGGTACAAGTCAATGTAGAAGTCTACCTCTCTACGAAGAGGTAGTCCTGGAACGCCGTCAGGAAAAACATCCGCGAACTGATCCACCACAACAAGAAAACTCAGACTCCGCACATCAACTGCTCCTAGGATGAGACTAGCCAACTGATGGGTGATCATCTGCCCTTTACTCTACGTGAGTCCATCCTTTGATGCAAAGGCCCCCTTCTCTCCGGTGAAGGTGAACCTGCCCCAATCTGTGCAAACACACCGCACCTTGCGCCTATTACAGTCGATCTGAGCATGGACTATAGAAACCCAATCCATGCCCAAGATGGTGTTGTAATGACTCGATGTCGCTACATGAATATCCCAGCCGAAGCTCTTGCCTCCTAGAGTAATCTCACACTGCCGGAACCAGTGCGTAATCGTCGTGTCTGCTCCCGTAGGAGTCTCTAGCTATAAGGATCGAGCCAACGGATCTATCGGAATCTCCGAGCTCCGAATAAGGGTAGTGGAAATGAAAGAATGACTCTCTCTTATGTCTATAATAACTACAGCAAGGGTGTAGTAGACACAGATAGTACCTCGAATCATCTCAGGTTTATTGTGGTCGTAAGCCTCCACTTCCTGAAGCTGAGCCTGCCTCTGTCCGCCAGCTCCCTGTGGTCGGGGTGGACCTCCTGGTGGTGGTGATGGTAGAGCCTCGAAGTGTCGTCCACCACCTGCTGCTCGGCCAGCTCCTCTACCTCATCTTCATGCTCCCTTCGGACTGCCACGGTTGAACCTCTGACTCTGCCTGGGTGGTCTCTCAACCATCTATTAATCTTCTTCATGGCAGGTTGGGCAGTCACGATCCATGTGGCCCTACCCACCGCATGCATAGTACTATCTGCCTCTCCCATGACTGGCACTGTTGCGTGTTCCCCGCACATCCGAACCAATATCCTGAGGTCGCCCTCCTGATGGCTTGGTCCGCTTGGACCTCTGCGTCATCTGTCTACTGCTGGCTGCAGAAAACTCCACTACGTGTCGCCCTACGGTAGGCCTCACTACTAGTGTAGTCTCAGCAATAATGCTCTACACAAGAAGGGCTCTCTCCAGTACTCCTTCCTAGGTTGGAATGCTGAGGGAGATCATCGAATCCATGATCTCATGCCTCAGTCCCTGCTCGAAAGTCCGGGCCCGGAATAATGGGTCTTGTACCATGTCTGTGGAGTAGCGCGAGAGATCAGTAAATATCGCAGAGTACTGGGCTACTGACATGCTTCCATGCCGCAGCTGTAGTAACTCCTGGATTCGCACCGCTCTAAGGGTGTCTAGAACAAACTCTGAGAAGAAAGGTCTCTCAAAGTCCATCCAAAGTAGAGATGTCTCTTCATGCACCTGGAGCATCAGGCTCCACCATCTACCTACTGTTGCATTCATGAGACTCTCCGCAAGGATCACCATGAGGTCAGCTGGTGTCCCTACTAATCTGAAGACTCGGACAATAGCCTCCAGCCAATCCTTAGCTTCCTGAGGGTCCGTCTCTCTACGGAACAAGGGTGGCCTCTGATGTTGAAACTCATACTGTGCACTCAGCCGATGTGCACTCTCAGTTTCTAGGGCTGGTGGCAGCGGTGGCTCAATGGGTAGAGGTACCACCGGTGCCTCAACTGTAATGGGGCCCTACACCGAGGCCTCTTCGCTCGGTGGGATGCCATCTCTCACAAAGCTCGGAACCCTAGCTGGCTTCCATCGTGGGGCCATATTGAAAAGAAATAGGTGTGCCATGGTTAATACAATATACCTGGTGAGCTGACATAAAGTAATCACAAAGAAAACTTTTAAATCACACTTTCAATCAATGTTTTCGTGCACTGAGTTGGAAATCAGAAGTCAGGGTCCTGGTGTATGGATATGTCAGCCACCGCACCAACACTGGACTCCCTGGTCTGATAACCACACTCAATACCCTTAACACAATTGCTTCATAGATAGAAATTATCAGATTCCTAAGTTCTATGGTAGAACTGACTCCTCTGATACCAATTTGTCATGACCCGTCCTCGGGGCCTGTGCCGTGACTTCCCCAAGCCCGCCTTCCATAGGCCAGGGGCTGGCGACTAGCACTAAATGCGTAAATCCCGTTAAAAGGGAAGGAATTGCCTTTATATAAGAAAACAAACACCATAGAGTATACAAGCAGAAGTAAACATTAAGAAAACTGAGTACAAAAGTAGGTGCTATAAATTAAATGGGCCAGTATACAAACCGAACTGAAAGTACAGTACAATTGAGAAAGGAAAGTACAACAGATGAAAAGTAAAGTAGCAACCACCAAGTCATCCTCCGGAATTCCCACCTGAAGGATGGGTACATATAGTCTCTCTGGTTCATCAGGTCCGTCCGTCCACTCCATGTACGTCCCACCTGATATCCCACCACCGGATACTGTCCCGCTCCACAAGCCTCAACCGCAGTCAGCGTTGTTCGTCGTCTGTAACCAACACAATGTAGTGCGGGCATAGCCCGTGCAGGGGTGAGTATAAGATACTCAGTAGGGACCCCGAGATTCCTGAAGGACTCCCAGAATCCATAAAAAAATAATCCAAAAAGGAATAAGACAAACACGAAGTATCAACCAACACTACTTAGGTATATGCCCATACATATACCTAAGTCGTCAATTCCAGTTCGGCTCCAACTCCCGAGCCCAAGTACAACCTAGTCCACATAGGAAAGTACAACTCAGTCCACACTGGAAAGAAAGACAATCATATCGAAGATAATGATTGAAAGTCAAGACTCAGCTCACACAGGTATACTTCTCATGAAGAGGGGTGGAGATGATTAGATGTAGCCTCTGAATCATCTCCTCTGCCAAACTCACGTAGGATCCAAGTACAGAAGTCGTCACTGCCGAACCCACGTAGGATCCTAGTACAGTAACCATCGCTGCCGAACCCATGTAGGATCCTAGTACAGTCTTCATCACTTCCAAACCCACGGAGGATCCAAGTACAGTCGTCCTCACTGCCGAACCCACAGAGTATCCAAGTACAGTCTCTATCGTCGTCGCAGTCGTAGCCAGCTCTAGGGTTGTCGTACAAAGCATGCTCGATTCCGGGAGGGTCCTCTCCACGATCCAAGAGGGTTGATACATAAACATCCACAAAGTCCAGAGTTGATGTATCCCAATGTTCCGCCCCATAAATAGGAACTCAGTGCGACTGACGGCACATCAATCAGACGCCCGGTGTGAGAGATAATGGCTTTTCTGTTCCAGGGGCACAATTATAAATATGCTAGTTTCTAACTCGGATGATATCAATAGACGTACAAACCTAAAGTGGAGTAAGCCAAAATAACCGTCTCACCAAGAGGAATTCATTTTATTTGATGGGACATCATTCAGACATCTTGTCCTTAAGTTATAAGCGTTTCCGCTCCAAGGACCCGATTAGTTTCAGGTTCGATCCAACCCGGTTGTACCCAAACATTGCTGAAACCTCCAGTGTAATATACCAAAAAGACCGTCTCGATCCAAGGATCCCTACTCAATGGACGATGCATCAATATAAGGTTTGTATCCCATCATATGGTCGTTTGAACGAACCTGGTCTAAAAATAGGGGGTCTGGGGCCGGTCCGACCCAGCCCAATACCCCCTCGGTCGGACAGAACAGGGTCGACCCGAACCGGGTCCAGGTCCGGCCCGATTGAGCACGGCCCCGCCCAGCTGGGCGTGGCCAGCCTAGCCCGTGTGACTTGAGGCCCGGCTCGGATTCTGGCCGCAGCTCGGCGCTGGCTGAGCGGGGCGCAAATCGGGGGCGTCACCCCATGTTTGCTGAAACGGCGGACCCTGTGGGGTCCTCCCTAAAAGCCGGTAGGGGGTTACGACCCCCTGGTTTTTTGGAAAGTGTCCAGCCTTTATGGTCGGCTGGTTGAGCTATCGCGGGACCCTTCAGGGTGTCCCCTTCTGAAGATGCCGGTGGCCGGCACAGCCGGCCGCCCCTGCTGGACCGCCGCAGCCTAACTTCACTGATCTCATTCGACAGGCGTGACGACGTCGTGCTCCTCCGCCGAGGCCCGCTCCACTTTCGGCCTTCCTCGGCTTCTCCAGCGCGGCGCGACGGCGCCACGCACCACCGTCATGGCCCGTTCCGACCGCGGTCCCTTCGGCCTCACCGGCACGGCGCGACGGTGCCGCGCACCACCACTGAGACCTACTCCAGTCGTGGATCTCTTCATCCCAGCACGGTGCAACGACACCCCGCTGCCTTCGCCTCAAACATCAATGATGATCAAAAATAAAAAGGGGATGATAATTGACTGTGTTTGTGCGGTCCGAACTCCTCCCATTATGATGATAACAAGTGGAAAATCTTTAAGCAACGAAGATTGATAAATAAAACTTGAACGAAGATAAAACCACCTTAGTTAGAAATAAAATTGTACCACAATTTTATTCACTTTTTATTTAATCAATTTTTTAACAAATCCTCCCAAACAAATGAATCTTCGATAAAGGTCCTATTAAGCAATTACTGGCGCTGCGGTTTCATCGGTTCCCTTAGATTTCAATTCGGAGCACTGGTTCAAAAGATATGAAAACCACGCTCATTCGTTCTCTGAATGTACCCGAGCTAAACTTCGGAAATTGATTCCAGGCACACCGGGCCTCAGAATCAGGTGCCGTCAGAAACTGTGTACTCGTAAAATCCCAAAGAATTTAACAAAAAAAATTCCTTTAAATTTATGGGTCTTTACAAGTAGGATGATCCATCTACATGATTTTGGTAGATCTTTTCCTATAGTATACATTGAATGAGTGTCTACAATAATTCCAAATTTAGGAGTGGGGAAATCAGCTTCATGTTAGGAAGGGAGATATTGTTTGGCCAATCGATCAGTCTGAAGCCGTTGTCATGGTCAAAGAATCCAGCCCCAAGACTTACATCACTAGCATAGAAGACCTACTCAAGGTATCTAGGCTATATATTAGGGCCAAAAATTAGTATAGTTTTATATAGTGAGACCAATATGTGAAGAATAGAGTGTTGGGCCTTCTATAATGAGAGGTACTATTTTGTTCTCTTCCACATTAGAATCTAATTTTTTTGATATAGGTGCTTCTCATTCCATCATATTTGTGCATGTTTTGGAGATCCTTGGGCTCGACATTCAATTTCCCTATGAAGTGATGACACTCAAAACTTCGTTGGGGATTTGATTAGAGAATTTATGTTAGTTTAGGGAGTGGACCTTCATATAAGTGGGTGTCACCTCGTATGGGACCTTGTTTTCCTTGAGATGATGTTTTTGAAATCCTTCTTGGGATGGAATGGTTGTTCCCCTACCATGCTTACATTGATTTTTATCGCCAAAGGGTGTCATTGACATCACCATTGGGTGGGTTTTTTATTCACATGGGTGAATAGGATGTACGAGAAAGATGATATGGACTCAAGCATTAAGGGTTGGGTGTGATGATAGACTAAATTACTAGATTATATCTGGAGCATAATGAAGGCATTAGAAAAATATACATGCTAACAAGGCTCATAGAATCTAAACCCGGTCATGGGAATCCCTGTTGTAGAGTTACCAAACAATTCATTTACTACGTTATCATAATAGAGGTAGAGGAAAGGTGACTTTAAATAATTAATGATGATATAATCACACAAAATTAACTTCGTAACATAAGTGCATACATGAGTTTATGTTTGTAGTTTATCTTTGTGAATTTTTTATTTATATTACTAAAGGATGTTCTTTCTTCTTATACATGGAATCTCTTTTTATTCTCTATATATATTACTAATTTTAGTTTTTCCAAAATACATATTCATATATGTTCTTATTTTCTAATATACATTACTAGTTTTCACTTATATAGAATGTAATTGTGGAATGACTACTGCATGCACTGTTTTTTCCACAATGCATTACTAGTACTCACTTTTATAGAATATAAGTACATTCTTGTATGCACTTATTTTCAAAGAATTCATTTAGGAAAAAAATTCAAAGTATTTTTATGTGAACGTGTAATTGATGGATCGTTTCATGCTAATCCATAGGTTGGGCAGTAGTTCTTTATAACCTAGTGGTTAGGGAAACAAAAGAATGTGTCAAAGCAGATGTTCATTAAGGGTAAATGTGAGAGATATCAATTTATAACAATATTAAAGCATAAGATAAGAATAATTATATGAGAGAATGACCATAAATTATGAATATAATAAACAATTCATCATATATTTCAAGTGGGATGTATGTTGATATGAATTGTTATGTCGGGGTTGGAACTGGTATGGATAGAATAGGTTGAAACTAGTCTTGGCATTGTTTTCATGAAATATGATAGACATGCTTGTTTATAATTTTGTTTAATGGTCTAATGTCCATGTGATATGTTTATCAACATTACTTTACTGAATGATGCATTTGATTGGGCTTAGTTAATCATCAATTTTCATATTGACTAGTATGTATTCTGTTAGACTATTTGTATTCCTAGAATGGTTTGTTTTTCAGGGTACTAGTGCAGGGGATGAAAAGCTGCTATTTTGTTTCCTGGATCAGCTTTTAGTGGTGGTTAAAACCACCACTAAATGAAACTGGTAAAATTGTAGTGGCGGTTTTAACCATCACTAAATATAGATATTTTCCTTGTAGTGGTGGTTAAAACTGCCGCCACAGTGTCCCACCATCCGCATGTATTCTACAGCGGTTTTGATTATTTTAGCAGCAATTTTCTGGTGAGGGGTGTTTTTTATTCACGGAAGTTATAACCTCCACAGAAAAGAGATCCACCAGCCGTAAAACCACCGCTAAAAAAACCCAGAAAAACCGCAAAATGAGGCACCTACGATGATTCATTTAAACCACCACGAAATGGATATAACCTCCGCTAATAGTTTCCCAATGCGCAATTTAGCGGCGGTTTCCTAAAACCACTTACAAAGCATATCTCGGTGGTTTAAACTTCCGCTAATTGTTTATTTTCCTATAGTGATGTGAAATTATTACTTCACCACATAATTTTATACTATATTCATTTCATTATCTGGTTTAGTTTGATGGAATTATAGTTTCCCTTTATATTGGGGAATCTAAACGAGTAATTTTATACTAAAACCTACAAGTTAAAACTTGTATTCCCATGTTTATGTAGTTATAGATGATATAATTAATAATAGTGGTAGAATCTTGCTATTATAGACTCTTCCTGGAGTCCTGGTGACAATGAGGTTTTTTCTCATTCCATGATGGCTCTAATTTCCTTGGATTCTAAATGTATCTTGTATATTTTTTTAGATAAATATTATTTATTGGTTCTAGATGGTTAAAGAAAATTTTCTACATGAATTTTCCTTATTATGGGTTATTCCATCCAATTATATGTTTATAATTCAGTATTTTTATTTAGTATGTAGAGATATGTGTGTTCATATAGGCATTGATTAAGTAATAACCTCCCTTTGAAATATGTAATCATTGAACTTGTCTCACACCCCTATCCTATTGAAGGTATACTTAGGGTGGAATACCAAGCTACATGTAAGTACAAAGAGGGATAGTATGTGTCGGGACATATTAGAGTGGCATTAGTGAGAGATTATGGTTATTGGGAACAATGTTTTGATTAAAAAGTTAGGTGAGGTCTAGGATTTAGAAAATTTGGGAAATAATTTTTAAGTTACTTGACTATAATTATTATAACATTGGTTCAAGAAATAGAATTTCGTAACTAATTCATTCTAAGTAAATGAATCTAATAATATAAATACTAACATATGTATTTAAAGAATTTTTCATAGAGTATAGCTAAGTTAATTCATGAACAATATAATTGTTATGGTATTAATGTTTTGATGTCATGAAATATTAATCAGAGCGATGTAATTATATGATCAAGATATAGAACTTCTTAGGGAAGTAGTTTTCAGTAGGAGTTTTTACGGACAATTTTTGGATAATACAAGAATCATGAATACTCTTGGTTGTGTGTTTTTTCCTGGTTAATGTTGTCTTTATATTCTAGAGAACCATCATCTATTGAATTTTTTTGATATAACACTATCACAAGGACATGAATTTTGGTGGCTATGAGTTCTTGGTATAGGGATGGGGTTGGGAACTCCCTCATCAATTTTTAATCATTGAGGTGTGGGTTTTAGATATATTTTACATGAAAATAAACTGCATTGGTCAACATATCATATAAATGTCATGGGTATTATATCTACTGGATGAAATTAGGAACTCCTCAGAAGAATAGGTTTTGATTCCTCTATAATTGTAGTTAGGAACTCCCTTAATGATTATGGTTCAAGTCTTTCATAAGTAGATAAGTTACTCTCATAAATAACAAGTTTTAGGTCATCCACTAATCGGTTCAATTACACTATCAATTAAAACCTATTTCATTAATGAGGTGTTGGTACTCCACTATAGCTTAGTGGTCAGTGAGAACTTATTCAACACATAATTACTTTTTATAATTTCTAGGGTAAGGATGTGGTACTATGAATTCCATTATTTAGATCTATATGATATATTATTCTCTATCCTTTAAGTAGGGATGAATGTAGTAATCTTGATTCCTAGAATGAGATCCTTGGTTAGATGGGTTTGATTAGCTTTTTTCTTCTAGTTATATAGGTGAAATATTTTTTTGATGTTTTTGTTCCATTATTTATAGAAAGAAAACTGGTGATTATTTTTGTTACAACTATCTTATGAAGGTCAAGATATATTTTTTCCCTATTTTTATATTTTTTAATGATTATAATACTTTAATAAAATTTAGGATGATATTTCATTGATCTAATTTCCGAAAATGATTATTTATATTCATTGAAGTTTAGTACAGGTGTTTAAAATATTATCTAAACTCCTTTACTAATGTTTCTTTTACCTTATTAAGACCTTAAAATTTATTTAATTAATTTTTTTGGAATCTAAAATTATTATGTGGGGGAAAGATTCAATTCCCATGATATTTTGTTTGATTAAACTCAATGGGTTTATCAATGTTAGTTTAACTATTATAAGAGTAGTCTTGGAAATGATATTCCCTTATTATTCATATTAGGGTACAAAATAGGATGATCTGAATTGGGGTCATATTTGTATAACATGGGTCTATAAAAGAGTATAGTTAATTTATTATTCAATCATTTGAATTATATCATTACACTAGCTACATTATTGGGAGATGTGATATAGAAATTATTTGTGATTTCTATAGAAGTGTAAAAAGGATTTACCTAAGGTTGGAGGTGAGTAATATTATTATATTCCATAAAAATTTAATAGATTTAAAATAATATATTTAATTGATTTTAAGTAAATAAAGTATGTGGTTCCAATGGTTGGGGTTATGGTTTCTCGATTTTTGGTATTTCTTATCTCTTGGACTAGAGATGACAAACTATGACTATCTAAAGTAGTCAGGACCATCCAATTAGGATTGTGGTGTAATGGGTAACTAATGAAAATATATATAATTTGATGGTTATTTGAGGAGAATGATTCATTAATTGATCCACTCATTATTATATTTCATAAGGTAGATACAATGAAATGACTAGACCATTAGCGAAAAATGATGAAAAAATTACATGAGTCAAAGATATTAATGTGTTATACATGAAGAGTATGGGTGAAATATAAAATCAGTAGATCATAATTTTAATCAGTGTTATGTGGTAGTTTTATTGATATACAAACCATTTTTTTGGATGTATTATAAAAGAATATGTAATTTTTTGAAATGTGTTCTTTAGAATCCATATTGAGTATGATGTAGTGTTATTTGTGGATTCACCTGATGGAAATTTTTTATATGAATAATTTATCTATGTGTGATAATAATTCTATTTTCTCATTAAATTTAGGAAGTATACAACTATTTTTAGATGATATATTCCAATGTTAATGATAATGTTTCATAGGTCTGCTTTTTGTTTTGAATATTAATAACCTATGGATATGAAAGGAATTAGGAGAAAGGAACTTTAAAAGGTTAATAAAAAATGAGCATATTTGTGTGTTGAGGAATTAACTTGGAGTGATACTAAGGTAACTATTGTTATGTGGTATTAGAGGTCATGGAAATACAATTAAAAAAGGATGTGAAGGAATAAAGATATGTTCTCTAGTTATTGAGTCATAAGACTGTGAAGATTTATGATCTTTGGAAATAGAAGGAGAACGTGTAAAGATATATTATCCTTTTTTACATAGTTTGTTGATGATATTATTGGGTTATTGTCACTTTTTTCATTTTGGGGAAAAACATTAAAGGCAGGGATAAAGTAGAGACCTGTGTTATTCTTAAGAATGTAATGTATTCCCCATGTTTTTGGATGATCTATTTGATTTTCGTAGACCCATTGGGATATTCATTAGCTATAATGACTGTTGGTTGAGGTTATTTGAGATTTATAATAATTTATTTTTATATCTATGTGTTTTATAATCCCAAATACATTACAAAGAAAAAATTGTTAATATAACCTAATAATACATCAAAAAATTTCTCTTAGGTTCCCATTGATATTAGAAGATGGTGTTTTCCCTTGACTCGATGTTTGATGAATTTTCATGGAAGTTGAATTTTAATAAGTTATTTAATTAGTTAAACAATTTATTGAAATTTAATGTTATGAAAAGAATTAATATCTTTTAAATGAAACACTAGATATAAAATCTATCACAATATTTTTTCTCAAGATGATAGATTTTAGTTAGGGGAGATATAATTTTAGTCTGCTTTTTGGTAATGGTTTGGGCCCATTTTTTGGTCTTTATATAATTATTTAATCACCCCGTATATGTTATTTTCTATTTTGATATACCCACTATGAATATTAGGGGGTTTCATATTCATTTCAGAGAGAAAATAGGGAATTCTTGGGGTGATAGGGGACCACCCTTCAGGTAGGATAGAGTTTAGTATTTCTCACTCCATTATTCAAGAAAATATCAGTTATTCTTCCTATAATGTTGTATGTGTATATACATTATAATTATAATTTTTTAAACATTGTTATTGAAAATTAGGTCACGTGGTAATTTTCAGAGGATGAATATGGAAAGATATTGGTTAGATGGACCATCATTGGTTCCCATGTCCTCTACCCATCTTGCATCACACACTTAGAATGACATTGTACAATTGGATCTTAGGCTAGAGATGGTTAAAAAGGTTTTTTATAGACACCGCATCCACCCCACAAACCCCCTAGATGTCTTCATATATCTCCCCATAATATTAGACATTCATTTTGAATAAGATCAACATTGAAATTCAAAGTGGATGATGATAGTTGGAGGATAACAACTTGTGTAGTTTCGAGTTGGAGGCTCGGTGGAGACAAAACGATGTTGGTCATTTAGTGGTGGTTGTTGAAGACTCAGGTATCTACTAAGGGTAGCATTAGATTAGAGGATTAAGTAAATTAGTATTCATCTTAGTCTTCATGGTGGCTTGGGTGGTGATGGAAGAGGGAATGTGATAGGGTAATATGAGGCGACTTTAAGAGGTATAATATTGTTTTTTTTGTGGTGGGTTGGGGTTACCTAATTGGAGGGATCCAATATATTTTCTATATTATCCATGGATATACCACATCCCCCCCCCCCCTCCATTATGTGGATGGAATATGTGAGGAAGTTGATGGAACCATCATATTGTCAAGCCCAGTGATTTCCTTTTGAAATTATAGACTTGGCAGTGTAGGATAGACAGTTGCGATATCCATGGATAGACCAATGATTGAACCAGGGAGACTATTGGGGTTATTATGAAAGATATATCTTATCATTTAATAGGATTAAGATAAGATGACCTATGAGTTGATATCCAACAGATATCCCATTCGATCGGATGGGTGGGTAAGAAAGGTCAGGTTGAGTCTTATTGGACCCTACCCAATAGGGTCGAGAGCACATAGGACCTTGTTTCTATGACCTTCCTTATTCATGTGAATACACTCACTATGTGAGATAAAAATTCACACCTTATCAGTTCCATGTTTTGTACCCCATTTTCACCATGTGGCTCAATGTACCCACCTCCCAGTATTTTTTACATCATTTCACATGGTTATTAGAATAGTACAATGAAATAGTCTATTAAGAGTCTTTTCCCATTTGAAACCTTGAGGATACTAGGTTATCACCATTATTTAGGACAAGTGGATAATAACACTTGAGATATCACTAGGAACTACAAACTCTTTAGTTTCTATGGAAAACAATATGGACATAGATGATCTATATATTTTTTCAAGTGTGTAATTATAAGGATAAAGAAGTTAGAGGAGATTTAAATATTGACATATATCAATATTTCTTGATATTTTTTCTTTTTTAAGTCAATATATCTTATAGAAGGCATGATTCTGGAAGTATATTTGAGGAACTGGATGGAGGCACGGGCGAAAGCACTAAGGAATTATAAATTCAAGATCTATATTGAATTTTGTAGTAAAACCATTAATATTGAATATAGATGATAAAGTATGGATGGACTAGCTGACTAACATAGGATTAAATCCAATTGATATGCAAAAAGAACATGTAAATTTTCAAAGGTTATATATGAATCATTAAAGGGATATGTAATATAGGATTTCGTTGTTCATTAGTTTTGAAAATTTATTTAATTTTACCATGATGTGGTTTTAAAAAAATGGAGGTCCAACCACATAGATTAGAATGTGGTGGGAATCATTCACATATATTGGGAGGTAGTAGAATTGTGTCTATCAATTGGAATAGTTTATAAATGCGACTAGTGGGAAAAAAATTTGTAATCAAATTGAAATTTTATAATCCTTACCTTCTGTTAGTAATAATGATTAATAGTTTATCTATCATTGAAGATGATTATATTCTGAACCATATAATTTTTTTATGTTGTTTCATGTTTTGTGTGAGTGACTTGATTCTCCCACTTATGTGTGTTTGTGAATGTTTATAGGAGATCAAGATTAATTAACATGGGATATTGGATCATATTTTTATTATCAAAACATTGAAATCGAGTGCTATAAGTGCTATATCATCCATTTTTTTTCTAAAAGTGTATTTCCAGAAGATTATCTAAATTTTTTTTAGCATAATATGTTGTATCAGAACTTGGTTGTATATTTTAATATGTTATTACCTTAGTGTTTTTCATTTTAGTTTGAGCTTACTAATTTAGAAGAAATTGCATTACAATAAGGAAATGTTTGGATCGAGAAGCTTATTAGTTTAGAATTTTCATTATAGAGAATTTATATTTAATATTATAAATATCATATGGATCTTGATCTTCAATAGATGGGTATCAAAATATAACTAATAAAATAATAATAATGGGAAATTATTGACCGAAAGGTACCCATAGTGGTTGGGATAATGCTAGAAAAGAATGTGGAATTCAACATATATGAGGTCAAAACAACTATGAAAATTATTTTAATTCTTGTGAACATGTAATAAAAACCTTTTAAAATGAACAAATTTTCATTTTTGTTGTTATTTTTTATCATAAGGATATTAAAAGAAAGGTATAAAACTAATCATGTTAATATCTTCAATGTTATTCAGATCCTACGGTGTTTGTCATAGGTGGATTTTAGTGAAGAAATATGTGTATTAATCATTTTATCAACACATCCTAAATATTAGGATATAAGGATTACTATCATGGAAAATTCTATTGAAAAGACATATTTAGTATTTGATGAGATCCTAGATCTAGTCCGGAATGAGGAGATACAAAAAAAAATAAGTCTAGAATGCTACTGTAAGACTTTATATTGTGGTAATGAGAGGATATTCCTATAATAAGGAAAACCAATGTCAAAATAAGGGGAAATAGAAGTGGGATAAGATCAAGGGTAAGTCGATTAGTTTTAAACCCATATGTTAGAATTGTGGGAAGAAGGGATAATTGAATAATTATAGATGGTACAAGATAAAAAAAAATTATATGGACTTATTCTGGAGATTATTTTATAAATACATTAGTCGAGAAGGTGCAAAATTTATTTCTATGTGTGTCAAGTTCATCAAGATCATGGATCGGCAATTCCTAAGATTCATTTCACTCAACTTCTAGGAAAGGTAAAATATAGAATTATGTTTTTGGAATGTTCAATAAGGTATATCTTATGGTTGACATGACTCTTTTGATTATAGGAAAAAGTGATGTGAAGATATAATAAAAAATTAAACACATTTTGGAGTTAAAAATGGGTTTAAACATTCCAAAGTTAATAAAGGCTTTAATTTTTTCTGGTCAGTTTGATGATACAGACTTTTTTAAGAGTTTTATAGAAGGATCATTTAAAATAACACATGGTTGTTTGGTGAATGATAAAATGTCTAAAGGATAAAATATTTTATCTTATTGGAAGTTTAGAAGACATAACAACTTATTAAACAAATATTTCTATAATTTTGAAATTATATCATGATTACTAAGAAAACTTAGCTAAGAAAGGGATAAATATCCAAGATACAATGGGAATATTAAATCATGAATTTCTAGAGAAAAAAACATTAAATGAGTTTATATTAGGGAATAAATGGAATGTGTATTTCATTATAGAAGCATTAACATGAAAATACTAGAAATTAGAAATTGTGAATATATATATGGGGCCCACTCTAGTTTAACATCACATATGGTTATTCTTCATCATGGATATGATGAAGGTGGTGTGGGTGTTCTTTTTTAAGAAATATTTTAGTCTTTTAGAACCATTATTTGATAGATATACATGGTGGAAAGGGAGGAAAGTTTAATGTATAAGTGCTTGAGGTTTGATAATGGTAGTAAATACAAAAGTAAATATTTCTAGTAGTTTTTTTGAATAATGGATTTTTTATAAGATAGTGCTCAACACTCTTTAGAAAATTGATTGTTGGAGTGAATAAATGAGATTTTAAGTGAGAGAAATAGAAGAATTATGATTCACTTTAGTTTTCCTGATAAATTTTGGGTATTGAGATGAATTATGAAGTATACCTTATCAATATGATTTCTTCTAATCCACTAGGGATAGTTTTTCTAAAAGTGTTATGGTCTAGAAAAAGGGTTGAATTTTCCAACCTCAAGGACTTTGGGTGTATTCACTATGTCCATATTGATGCCAATAAGAGGGAAAATTCAAAGTAAAGTCCCAAGAATATTTATTTTTATGTTATGGAAATGAATAATTTGGAATATGGATATGGGAAAATGATATCTAGGTGGTTATTAGAATCTAAAATGTCCAATTTAGTGAAAGAATGATTTTTAAAGATCAAATCCAAGTAGAATATGTAGATAAGAACGTAGATTCAAAACATGTTGATGTTGTTATTAACAAATTCTCAGATCTTCTAGTAAATTTTTTAAACAATCAATTTCTAGAAGTTCCTAACAGTTTGGAAGGTGGTGTTTTGGATAGAGGTAAGATTTTAGAGGTTCATCCCTAGACATATGTACAAGAAATATTAGGCACTATAAAATCTCAATGAAGATTTCTAGAAGAATAATTATTGGAAGGAGCATAAACTGAAGATTTGAGGTGGCCTATTATATTTTGAAGGTTAGTAAATAGGTATGGGTCATACATGTATTAGCTACTTATAAAAAATAACACAGAACCTAAATTATTAAATGATGTTTTATGTATCAGTGATGAAACTTTTTTAGAGTTATATATAGGGGAGGAGATGAAATCATTGAATTATTTTGAAATAAGAATGATTTAAAAAAATTCAATGGGAAAGAAGGCACTAAAAATAGTTCTATGTATTAAATGAAATACAATATGTGATAAATAAGTAAAAGTGAAAGTTATTAATGATATATTTTCAACATAAGGAAGGAGTAAACATTAGTGAACTTTTCTCTCTAATTTTTAATCACACAATAATATAGATGATACATGGAATTATTTTGTAAGAAATAATAATTCTTCAATAATTAGATGTGAAAATAACCTCTTTATATAAGGAATTATATACATAAATCTAAATATGAACACTAGAATTATTCAAATAATTTAGAATCCATCAAGTGCTCTTACTTAATTAGAGTAAATATTGACAAAAGAAATCACCAAGGTAATGGAACAATAAGTTCAATGAATTAATAGTAGAATATGTATAACAACCCCAATATTTTTTTCATTTTTAAACATGATTTATTATATAAATGTGCAAATAATAAAATAAATAAGATTTATATGTATAGTGCATTTGGGAAATTAGGTATATTACATAACAACTTAAAATATAAAAAGAAATATTTGTATTTAAAACATCTTTAACATGACCACAATGTTCCTTCATACTTAACACTGTATGGGATAACTTGAGGTCATACATAAGAAAGGGGTGAGCTATAAAGAACATTTATGGAATAAAAAAGGAATAACATGAGGATAATAATACATATTATACAATTCATATCAATGAGTCATAATGGAACATGAATAATAAGGCATGATATAGCATGATAATCATAACATGGGAAATGCGGCAACTACATAAAACACTGTATCATAAATATTGGTCAAGGATAAACTGTCAAGACTTCATGGTGGGAAATTCCCATAAATGAATCAGGTAAAACCCTATACCAACATGAAGTATCATGATACTAAAAATAACCCAATGAATTGGAGCATTATCAGGGCGCACCCTTCAAAATCATTTCATTCCTATGCTAAAGTTTGCCACATAGATCATAGAACATGGATTCATTAAACATAAAAATTTATTACAAAATCAGGGAATGTGGAAAATATCCATGTAAGTCACCAATAAATAATTATATGTGCATAATGTTGAATACCTGTAACATGGAAATGGGTATAGTATTCACTACACACTTATTATGGTATGGAAAATCATGGTGCAATTTTGGTAGCAAAACAACATCATATAGAATTTCATAAAATGGGTTGAAAAGAGTGAAAAGGGTCTATAATCATTTATATGTGAAATTTATAGTAATAGGAACATTTTAATACATTCCCCAACATAATTAATTCTGAATAGAAGGCGTAATATAATAAATAAACTTGAAGAAAGAGGGAAAATGAAAGAACCCTAACAAAATTTCGGCATGGTAACATGTGTACATAAATGTTCTTATGATGGTTAAGTGAGAGTGAAAAAGGGATCTCAGGATTTATTCATAAAATTTAAAGTAAGGGGGTATATAATAACATTTTTTAACAATGGAAAAATGAAATTAAAAGACATAACATAAAAGGAATTCATGCTAAAAGAATAGGGTGAAAGATCCATTATAGAATTTCGACATAGTAATGGCTTAGATAAATGTGAAAATGAGAGAAGATAAATAGTCTCTCATTAAAATAATATAAATTTCATAGTATTGTAATAATATTAAATTAATTAAAATATAACCAATTGAAATTATAAATACTAATTTCAAGGAAGATTCTTGAATTGAAGGAAAGAGATGAAGGTGGGGATCCCTTACTTGAATGTGTGACCCCAAAGTCTTGGGAGAGGATTATTGCGAGCTTGAGGGAACCATGGGAGGACTCTATGGAGTTGGTATAAGATGTGGTCGTTCTAAAAAGAGTTTTAGTGATGATAAATGGGATTTTGGGTGGGGTTATATAAGAAAGGAGGGGGATTTCTTTATTATTTTGGTTTTGGACACTACATAATAAAATATTAAAAACCAGAAACCATCTCATGGTTTTTGAAAAAAAGCAATGGATTAAATTATTTTAAAATACAAGGTTTGAAGATGATAAAATATTTTCATTGCTTATGTGGAGGTGAGTCACACTCTCAAAGAAATGATTTCAAAATATTGAAATATATTATAAGAATTTGAGGAATCATTAAGAATTTATAAAATAAATAAAATAAATATAAAATTACATTATTTTAACTAAAAACATATATTTGTATGAGGATACCTTTTATAGTATTTATTTCATCACTATTGGGCCTTTATAGTGTCATAAAACCCACCATATACTTACATGGTATTTAATTTTTACCCAAATATTCCACTGTATCATATAATTATGAAAAAATCACTGTTAGATAATTTCATCATCCTTAATAAAAATATAATATTAATTTCATCTAAATAATTTTGTAAATATGTGAATTTTCACTTTTAAAAATAAAAAATGACATTTATTGAAAATTGAGGGGTATTTACAATAACTATTTTCGAACCCTAATAAATATTAAATTTGACTTCATAAAAATTATATGATAATTTAAATTCAATAGAAGTTATTTAGCAATAATATTTTATTAAAATTTTATTTATTTCAAAGATCCATTAATTAATCAAAATATATTTATTAATTGAATTTGTATGTTAACAAAAAATAAAAAATTTCTTTAAAAACTATTTACAATTTAACAATAATTGGACGAAAATATATTCATTACCTTATAAAAAATAATTTATATATTAATATTTCTTAGGAACTGAAATATATCCCTTTATTACACGATCATATGCACTAAGAGTAATGTGCATGACGGTGGGGCTTTCATTGGGCTGTTTAGTGAACATGGTTTGGGTCGTGATCTCAATGAGCTAGAATTTCTCCTCTAAACAGTTTTTCTCAAGAATAAGTTGTTGGATCTTAGCTTGGGATTTGTTTAGGTCTAGGGAAAATCAAAGAATTACTATATCCCTTAGAAGCTCTGATAAATTATCTACATAATGTATGATCCTACTATTTGGGGCCATCACTGCATTTTTTTGTGCCAAAAGGATTTGTTAAAACCATAAATTTATACTAATAATGTGATCATAGTTCAAAAACTATATTATCAACTGTAAATATATATATAAAAGAAATTTAAATCCAATTTGATATAATAAAACATAAAATTTAATGTGTTTTCTACATCCACAACACATTTAATTAAATCAAAATGGGGAATTTTATACATAAAAATTTGATTCATTAAAATATTCCCACCTTTAGAAATTTTACCCTCTAAATTTCCTTTTCCCACACTAAAAAAGATGACGGTAACTCTGCATCATCACCTCCTTTGGTTCCCATATTAATAATTCAAACTTTTTTTCTCCATAACACTTTGATGAGGGGAATTATCTTATTTTGTAAAACTTTTTCTATTTGATATATGATCTTCACTATCTTTTCTTCATTGGAAAAGTCATTATCCAATGGTACTATATCTTGATTGATTACATGGGATGGGTATGTTATGTAATTTCATAGGAGGGATATATGGAATACATCATGTTCTCGAGACAGGTTCGGTGGGAGTACTAGTTGATAGGCCACTGCTCTGATGCAATCGAGGATCTCAAAAGGGATGATATACCTTGGACTAAGATTTCCCTTTTTCCCAAATCTCATCACTCTCTTCCATGGAGATATGCATAGGAATTCCATGTCTCTAATATCAAACTCTACGTCTCATCAATGATTTTTAGCATTGATCTTTTGTCGAATCTTAGAAGCTTTGATATACTTATGGATAGTCTTAACATTCTCCACCATTTCACTGACCATTTCTAGACCTAGAAGTTTTCATTTACCAACTTCATCACAACATGATGGTTTTTTACACCTCTTCCCACAAAGGACTTCATAGGGGGCCATTTGGATGCTCAAGTTGAAATTGTTGTTGTAAGTGAACTCCACAAAGTAATATGTTAGTCCCATATAGATTTAAAGTCTAATGAGAAAGATCTCAACATATCCTCAAGTGTTTGGATAGTCCACTTAGATTGGCCCTCAGTTTGAGGGTGATAAGCCATACTGATGTTTAGATGAATGTTTAGTAGATGCTAGAGACTTTTCCAAAATATAGAGGTGAATCTTGGATCTCAATTAGACATAATCAATAGTGGTAATTAATGTAGCCTTACCACATCCCTGGTGTATATCCATTCCAGTTGGTCTGGTGAGAAATCCTCTCAAATCACATTGAAGTGTGCAATATTTATAAGATGATCCACAAAACCCAAATATTATTGTTTCCATTGTACATATTTGGATGTTTGATGACAAAGTTCATGGTGATGATTTCCCATTTCCATGTTGTTATGGGTAATGGTTGAATCATCCCCTTATATTTATGCCTTTTAGCCTTCACTTACTAACATACCAGGCACTTTGATGTATAATAAATGATTTCCTTCTTCATGTTATCCCACCAATAGTAATTTCAGAGATCTTGATATATCTTTGTGTTTCTTTGTTCAATGGATAAAGTCAAACTATGTGAATCAATAAAATTTTCTTTCTTTAACTTAGGATTTGATGGGATACATATTCTGGACACAAATCTCACAATTCCTTCTTCATTAATAATGAACTCTAAGGATTTTCCATTTCTTATAGTTTCCACTTTCTTCTGAATTCCTAAATCATCATTTTGAGCATCCTTTATCCTTTCCAAAAGAGATGGTTGAGAAATTATTTGTGGAAGGATTTATGATGTTCCTTTATTTATGATTTATATATTGATATTATTCAAATATAAGAAGATTATATACTTCTCAATTCTCATAAATTATAGAATTACTGGTTCCTTTCTACTTAGATCATATTCCCCTTTGTTCACTTTCCCATGATAGTAGTGGATTGAGAAGTCTTAATCCTTGATGATCTATAACCATATTCATTATCACATATTCATCTCATTATATGTGAATATTTATTTAAGACTTTTTTAATCTGTATATATTTCACACTTCTCCCCAAATAGATAATGCTTCCAAATTTTCAAAGAGAATATCACCACTTCAAGCTATAGATCCTGTGTAAGATAGTTTTATTTATGAATTTCTAATTCCCTTATAACATAGTCAATCTCTTTTTCATTTTTCATCAAGATACATCCCAATACCTTCATCAAAGAATCTCTAAAAATTATAAAAAAACTCCCCAATTGTGGGTAGTGTGAGTACAAGGACAATGATAAGCCTTCTTTTCAAATCCATGAATCTTTAAAACATTAATAATTCCAAGAAAACTTGACTCCCTCTTGAGTTCGTTTCATAAGAGGGTTTTATAGTCATGAGAAACTTGTCACAAATAACTAATAATATCCAGCTAACCTAAGGGAGCTACGAATATCTGTTATGGATTTTTGAATTGACCATCCCTCAATTGTTTTTCCTTTGAATGATCCATTGATATCCCATTGATTGTGATAATATGTCTCAAGAATGAGACTTATTTCAAACAAAAATCACACTTGTTGTACTTTTCATAGATCTTCTCCTTTCGCAAGGTTTTTAACATAGTTCTTAGATAATCCCCATATTCCTCCTTGATTTTAATGTATATTATTATATCATCTCTAAATACTACCAAGAATTTGTAGAGGTGGTCTCTAAGGACACTATTCATCAAATCCATAAATATTTATGGGGAATGGACTCACTATGAACTTATAATGTTTGGACCATGTACAAAAAGTAGCCTCAGGGATATCCTCTTTCACCCTTACATGGTAATATCATGACCACAAATCCACCTTGGGGAAGTATTGAGATCCATTTAGTTTATCCAATAAGTCCTCAATTCAAGACAAAGTATACTTGTTCTTTATATTGATTTTTTTGAGATCACGATAATCAATGCCAAGGCGCATTGACCCATCCTTCTTATTGAAGAACTTGGGCATATAAACCCTTTATCCATATTCTCCTGTTGTTTTTTTCTTTATCCCCTCTTGTTCCACAACATCCATTCTATATAGAGTCATGGATATTGTCAACACCCCAGGTAAAATTTCGATTGAAAATTCTAATTCCTTTCTTAGAGGAAGTATAGGAAACTCATAAGGAAATACATTAGTGAATTCCCTCAAATTATGCATGTATTCGAGGATGGATCATTCCTTGGACTCAATAATTTGAGCTAAATACGGTTTCTCATAGGGATATAATATTCATTCCTAAGATGATGGTGCTAAAAAAGATTCATCCTCCTCTTTTCACAGTATAAAATCAGCTGTCGATTCTCTATATGGAGAGAAATTTCCCTATCACCACAATTTGTATTGGCTCAATATAGGAAAATAAAATCCATTCCTAGAATTGAATCAAATTCCAGAAAAGGGAGACTTATAATATTTTCACAAAGACCATTCACCCAAAATTAAAAATCTGGTACAATACTCATTGATGTTTTCCCTAATGATTTAATATCATTTCAGGTGGGGACTCAAAGTTATTAGAAAACATAAAAGATATGCTAGTAGGGAATTAATTGAAATACAATATTGAATACACTGGTTTTAAGGATTAGTTACTTGTAATTCATTCATCATTATCCATCAGATCATAAGACTTTCAATTCTCACTTGATCTTGGAGATTATTTATTCTCATCATACTTCTCAGCCCTTGAAGTAAAGTGTTTTCATGGATAATTCCAAAATTCCCCACATTTTTGACATAGAATTGTATATATTTCCTTATATTGAATTTTTTTCCATCCATCACATTATACGTTTTTTCATGGCAATTAGCTACTTTGTGCTCTAACTTTCCACACTTAAAAACATCTCCCAGAAATTTTGTGACATTTATATTGGTGCCCCATTCCACACTTATTACATGAATGAAATTGGGTATTATTTCCCTAATCACCTTTATCAGATGGACATTATTGAGTTTTCATCTTCCTCTTACTTGATTTCTTTAGATAATCAACAAATTAACAATGTTTAATCATTATTTTTTATAGTTGTTTTGGAACAGTCATGATATGTCCTAATTGATCTCCCATATGATTGGAAATATCATTTTTTTAATTCATTACATTTACCTTCACATTGGTTGATAAAAAGATTCCTCATATTTCTGGCCATTCACTACTACAAATATGGCCTTTTCAGTGCCATAAAAGTCAATTAACAGCGTTAAAAAAGTGTTGTTAATCGAGGCGAGGATAAAGGAGGGGTCCCTTTTATTAGAACTTTTTTTAGCGCTGATTAAATTTGAAAAAATATTTTAATAAATAAAATATTTTCAATGATAGCCAAGTACTTGTTATTTTTTTAATTAATCCTTAAAATTTAAATTAAAACATGAACTTATTATAATGTAATGGATTTTGATATAATGCATAAACACATGGAAAACATTATTTACATATACGACGTCCATAATTTTAGTTTGACATATTAATATGCTATGTGCATTGTTTTTGTAATATGACTATATAAAAAAGAAATTATAACACATCGACAATGATTTCATCCATGAGTAAATTACAAGTAATATCTTGTATACGATTTTGATATTAATTTTAACCCATGTCTATACATGATTTATTTTCACATCCAAATCATGCACTAATTCATAAATGCGTCGATATATATATATATATATATATATAATTTTACTTGGAACAATTTCTAGAAATGAGTATACAACCTTTACATATAATTTTGAAAGAAGGATCATATGCCACACATAAAATTATAAGAGAATATTTTAAAAATAATAACAATTGTTCCTTTCTTAATATAAATTTGGGTGATATCTTGATTAATTACCCATTCATTTTAAATTATGTAAAAATGTAAAATATATTTATATATATACACTTGAAATTTGAATCCTTAAAATATAAATAAACAGAAGCTTGAAATAATAACAGGTATAGTAATACGACTTAATATATGTACATATTCTGGAAATTTTAACATTACCTTTCATAAATTAAAAAAAAGAAAAAAACATTAATTCAGAATTATAATATTTATGAGATATTGTGAAGAATATAAGTTCTTGTATGTACTTAGATTTGATAAGGTTCATGCATGTTATTTTTAATTATAGAAAACCCTCTTGTAAAATAAAAAATATAATAGAAAATAATTTCTAATTAAAGATGTGGTTTTTAATATAAACTTCATTTGAAAAATAAATTAAAAGTTCTTGAAATAAAATAATAATCAAATGTTTGAAGAAAAACTAAAAACTAAATAAAATTTAAAGAAATAAAATAAATATATCCCTTATAGAAGATTCTAAAAACACAAAATATATCATAACAAATATCCCTTACCTGATGTTGCAGAAAACAAGTTGAAGACCTTTTTGAAAGAACTACTTTACCCACACACCCTATTTGGAAAAAAAATTGATTTTACAACTTCATTAGCACAAATTCATGACTCTTATAGCCATACCATTCACTATTATACAAATTAATTAATATAAAAAAAATTCTAAAACTTATCAGACGGCCAGAAGAGTGACAGTGACACAAAACAGTTTGTGGTGCAAGCTCTGTGTTGAAGTTGATAGCAAAACAATTATGTATTCAATCATCAGCAAATTTAAAATAGTAAAATGTTCATTGGAATAAGAAACAGTGTAACAAAATTGACATAATGACTATAAAAATACCACTATGTGGTCAGAATATTCAAAATTAGTGGATTAAGAGAAAACATAAAATGTTTCTAAACAAGCCAACACATGGACAACAAAAACATCTGATTTTGATGAAGAAGAAAACACAAACAACAAACATCTGAGTTAGATAAAATTGTACATGGGAAAAGAATGCCTACCTTGATAGGTTGAAGAAGAAATGGACCCCTAACCTTGATCTTGACTTTGCCCATAACATCACCAACATCGTTTTTCTCAACAGCGACGGACCTCGAATAGGTCTGTGACTCCACGACAACGAACATACCCGGATGAAACCCCAGACCTGTGTCAACTCGACCAGCATCAGCCTCGACTCTCGGCCATGCTCATGCTCCCTAATTGTGAATATGAACACAACTAGAGCTCCTCAATGGTGCGACTCAGCCGTGGCTCAGACTCCCGTGAAACCCTAATTTGGCCTCCTCTGCCTTGCGCCGAGACACCCCACTACAGCCCCCTTACATTCTCTATTTTTCTTATTCAATTTCATTATTATTGTTATATACTTGTTATTTTTTCATTCTATTTTTATATCTTTATTATCATATATTATTATTATATATTATATTTTTAATAATTTTAAAAATTCAAATGTTATATAAAACTAATAATATATCAAAAATTATTTTATTAATATTTTTTAAAAAATTAAAAGTTTTTATTATTAAATTCATTTATAAAACATATATATAAATATATATCATATTATATAATTAAAACATTATTAATTAAATTATTAATTTTAATATATATTAACTTAAAAATCATAATAATAACAATCATAATTTGTACAAAAATATTTGTAATTTTGAAACATTAAAAAATTGTTAATATTATATATATATATATGTATATAATTTAAAGTAATAATAATTTTTATTAAAACATCATACTTAATAAATTTTAAAACAACAAATATATCATTATGAAAAATAATTTAGTTAACTCGAAAAAAAAAATTCAATTATAAAGAAGTTCATAAATACAGGATACATTGAAAATAAAATTTATTTAAAAAAAATAATAATAATATATTAATATTAATCATTTTTATCTATTAAGACAAAATATTGGTAAAACATATTATTTCGCAACAAAATTTATTTAATTTATACTAGAAAGTGTACTTTTTCAAAAAATACTACAAATAAAAATAACAAATTTTTATTTTGATTAAATGAAATAAAATATAAAATTATTTATTTAAATTATAATTCATTTAAATATTTTCTGGGATCTTACATTATCCCCACTTAAAAATAATTGGCCTTCACAATTCGTTTTTTCAGACAAAAAAAAAATTCTGAATTTCTGTCATCAAAATTACGAAAACTAAGACTTCTAGAATTCTAAACTCTACCGCATAAATGACAACATCCATTCTGTAGAGTTGCCTAAACCATGCCTCTAATACCAATTATAAGGACCTAGCCTTAAACATTACAAATTAGAGGACCTATTATTGGTATAGTTTCTAGATAATAGATACAAACTTACAAAATCTCAAAGTTGCAATAAAATTAAAAAAAATTAAAAGACAGATATCGGTTCCGCGTGTTCCAAAAAAAATCGATGACATCAAACATTGGACTTTAAATTTACCAATGAAAAATAATTAAAACAAGGGGTATTCATTATATATACTTAGTAAGGGGTTTAAAAACGTTCTATAAATACTTTAAAAAATAAGAATTGAAATTAATTTAAATAATACATATGGAAATAACTTTTTTTAAATACTACTTGAAATTACTTATAGATTTATAATACTTGGTCATTTTAGAAAATACGTACCCTAAAAATTTCTTAAACATAATCCTGTGTTTTTTCAAAAACAATACGCAATATTCTAAAAACAAAACACTATTCTGAGGACACTTGAATCACTAAAGGTTTTCTGGGCCTACACACTTAGCGAAGGATGGATTCACTCCCAAATGACCTTCCATATTTACAATGATCTGGCACTAAATTTTCTAAAAACATTTTAATTCTGATTTACCTATATATATATATATCATTTCACTAGAGTTTTAAGTCCTAAAAATGTGATGCTTCTTTAAAATGCACATTCATAGTTATATATATATATATATATATATATATATATATATAATTATATGTACATAAATACAAGAACTTCCATTTCATCTGTTATAAGTTTGGTTACAACCAAAACGTCTACCATATAGGATTTTCATGGACTATCTAGGTATATAATAATTTTTCTGTGAAATACATTTTCCAAAATTGATTGTAATAATTAATTATAAAATTTTAATGGAAAAATTTAGAATAAAATATTTTCAATGATATCCAAGTAATTTTTATTTTTGTTATTAAACCTTAAAATTTAAATTAAAACATGAATTTATTATAATGCAAAAGATGTCGATATAATGCATGAACACATGGAAATAATTATTTATGTAACACCCCAACCCCAGTTACCTAGAGTCGGTGCATTATTACGTAACATTTTCATGATCACAAAATACTAAGTCTCGAAAGACTGATTAGTTTAGTAGCCTTTGAACCACTAGATACTTTTATAAATGTTACATTACATGAAAAAGTGAAAAACTACAATAACATAGTCTTCATAGTTCACACTCATATCCCCTTCATACTATCCCTATAGGTCATTCATAAAATATTTCTTCACATCCTGGGAAAAATAAAACATAGAAAGGGGTGAGTTCAAATTATCAGTAAGGATAACAATATAGCGGAAACTTTCATAAATAAACATAAACATTTAAGGCAATGTATAACTAAAAAAATCCTTTTAAACTTAAACATAATCATAATATGGAAACAATAAAATGAAATAATTCTATTTACTTATTCGCATGGATATTCTACTAGTCGAATAATCACATGAAATATCAATAACCACTTTCATAATGATGGAATGCATAATGCCAGACTATCATAACCACGTAGCCAAGACATTGTGCCCAGACTACAAATAAGATTTTTTCAAGGCCTCGTGCCAAGAGACTAGTTTTTTCTAATGAGACCCACCGATGCATCGAGGAGCTATAGCGGGCTCCACCTGTCACTTATTAAGTCCAATGCATTCCTCATATGAACAGGTTTAAACATAACATAAACATTCATATTAAAACTAACATAAAAAATGTCAATAATTTCTCCATAAACCATGAATGGTATAAAAATAACACATCCACAGTCAAACATATCACAAAACCTTCAATACAATATGGAAGTTTTGAATCATAATAAATAAACTTCAAATAAACTTAAAATCCATCAAAGGATTTTGACATAGATGAAATCAAAACTATTTGAGAGAAATATCTTTTTTGAAATCATTTAAAAGTCACATAATTGTAAAATAAAACATTTAATTTGAAAATATACTTATAAGAATGTAAGGGAATATTCAACAATTTTATAATGGCAGAAAATAGACGCACTCACCGTACATGTTTAAAAAACCTTCTTACCTTAATTTTGTAAAAAATGTCAAAAAGTACCTCGTTTGGAAAATGACGGAAAGATTCCTTTCAAAAAAGTATAAGGTAAAATAAGGGTATATATGAATTTAACCCATTTTCGAATAAATAATAAAAATGTTTTGAAAGACATTTTTAAGAAACATGGATTTGGATGATAAATAGGTCCCAGTAGATAATTACATATGAACAACGTAGAATAATGAAGAGGTTGTAGAATTAACTCTTACTTGGTGTCCGACTTGACTCGATCGTTCCTTAATCTCATGAATAATAAACTAGAGTTAATATATAATTTATTAAGAACCTTTTTCAAGTTCATTATTCCTTATATATCACTTATTACCATGTTATTAACATTATGTAGTCCTTTAAGTTAATAACGGTCGTTTTGTCGATCTTTGGTACTTGAGTCAGCAATAAAATTCTTATAATTACATGTTGTTCATGTGGTAAAATATCTATTATCTAAAGAATTATATTCATGATCTAGATATCATATATATAATATATATCTATTATATACATGCATTTACAATATTACATTACATTTAGAGGTAAGAAATGAAATGCACCGTTCATGGAGACTGTAAGCCGTACGTACGCATGAACGCTTCTTTCATTTCTATTTTATATTTAATGAAATTAAATCATGATGATATAAAGGTATATTATAATTCCAATATAATATAATATCATTTATCTCCTTCCTTTATATGTCCCACATATGGCATTAACGATTCAAATCACTTTGAGGGGGCGGTAGTCCGCACTTCCTAAAATGAAATTATCGTGTTTGCCCATAATGGAAACCATAAAGGTGTGAAATAAATGAAAAATAAATAAGCACAAGGAAAACATAAACATAATATATATCATATATAAATATAGTGACATCTTAATGGACACCATGAAAGGTGTTAAAAGAATATTGAACAATCATTATTTCATGAGGCAGTAATTTTCCACCCAAAGAAACAGTGTGTTCTTTAACCATTAAACGGAGGTGTGTGTAAGTGTAAATCAAATAATTCTCATAAAAAAATCCTAGAATATTTAATATACTTTTTTTGTTACAAAATAATGGAATAAAAAGGGTTTAAGGAGTTTGAGAAGCAAAATAAAACAAAATAACATAAGAGATGACATTACCATAAAATCGGGTAACTCCCCTTGGTTTGAACCAAAACGGTTTCTTGAAGAGATTTCTGCCTAAGGTAAGGCTTCTAGGATAAAGGGAGTAAAGTTGATATGGTATTTAGGCAGATTTTGGCCGATCCAAATGGATTTTATGGTGTGAATAAGGTGGTAGAGGTGGAGGCCTTTTATAAGAGGAGGGGAGGGGCTCTTTTGGAAATATTAAAATGTTACATTATTATGACATGATTTTAGGATTTTAAAGGTCCCGAAATGATTTATTTCTAGGATAAGGTGATAATGGTTCGAAATACACCCATCCAATAGGCTTTAGAAAATTTTATTTCTTATATTTTACTTTATCTTTTCATTTTATTTATATTGTTCACTAATGAGGTAATCGCTGCATCATCATGGTGTCATAAATAAATTTGTTTATTTAATGTCTAAAAATTATAAAAAAAAATACCATGATGTATAAAATATTTTTAGATTTACAATGACTATTTATATTCTAATAGAACATTTATGTAGACAAAATTAAAATTGTTTTACATAGGTGTTACATACTTTTGTTATATTTTCCTCTCTTTAAAAATAAAATGATAAAATGTCACTATCACAAATAAGTGATTACATGGGGTCCCTAAGTTGGAACAAGGCATCCCATGGTCTTCCATGACACAACCAATAGCATTAGGACACATGTTTGGGTCATTTTTATATAATTTTGATATCATTTCATTACCCTAACTACCTGATTACTAATTAATCATGACAATTAAAGATAATTGTCGTCATTACTATTCATAATGTCCAAAAACAAAAGAGAATTAATTAAATAATTTGGACCTTATGATTCCAAATATGGAATCTATTTTACCAAATTCCAAACACAAATATTTCATTAATTAATTTAAAAATAATTCCGGTTGTCAAAACCAAAGACGGGTTTTTAAGAAGTAAAATCTATCAAAAGATTGACTTGTTTTTACATCCAATTGAGAAGTGAAATTACTTCCAATGAAAAAAAATTGTATTAAGTGATAGAAACATAATTCAATTATACTTTAAAACCAATTAAAATTAAAATATATCTATATAAATAAATTGGATGAAAAGGCAGTTTTGAATTAAAATACGACATTTTTCACTATTCATTAAGAAAATGAACATTATCAGAAAAATACCTAAAATTCACCCTATGCTAGATTTGATATTCCAAATTCAAAAATTATTTCCATTTTGAAAAATTCAAAACATAGAAGATTCATTAATAAATTATATAGTTAATTCTCGTTGTACAAACAAATAGCGTGTTTTTAAGAAACAATATCAATCAAAAGATTGACAATTGTTTATGTCCAATTTCAAAGTGAAATTAATTATAATGACCAACATTGAATAAAATGGTAAAAGTATATTCTAATTATACTTTAAAACCACTCAATAGTATAATTTATCACTATAAATTATTTTTATTAAAAAAATTGTCTTTAAGTATTTTTCACTATTCATGGATAATTGGATGTTCTCAGAAAAATACCAAAAATTCAACATAGGCTAATTTCGATATTATGAATCAAAAAATGAAGTCCATTTTGAAATATAAATTTATATAATTCAAAAAGTGGGTATTAATATTCATAACGGCTACTTTGATTTGTCACGGTGTGTTAGAATCTCGAACTTGCGTACAATGCGAGCTATTGCATTATTGAAAGAGAAATGTATCATGGAAGCATGGGGTGTCACAATTTACATATGTGATGTCCATAATTTTAGTTTGAAATATTAATATGTTATGCACATTGTTTTTGTATTTTGATGATAGAAAATAAGAAATTATAACACATCAACAATCATTTCATCCATGATTAAATTGAAAGTAAGGTCTTGTATAAGATTTTGATATTAATTTTAACCCATATCTACACATAATTTTTTTGTGCATCCAAATCGTGTACTAATTCATAAATGCGTCAATATATATATATATACATATGAATATAAATATATATATAATTTTACTTGGAACAATTTCAAGAAATGATATTATAACCTTCGCTTATAATTTTGAAAGCAAGATCATATGCCACACATAAAATTTATAAGAGAATCATTTAAAAATAATAAAAAATCTTCCTTGATTAATATAAATTTGGGAGATAGCATGATAAGTTACCCGTTCATTTTAAATTTTGTAATAATGGAAAACTTGTATATATATATATACTTGAAATTAGAAGTCTTAAAATATAAATAAACATAAGCTTGAAATAATTAAAATTATATTAATACTATGTAATATATGTATATATTCTTGAAAGTCTAACATCATCTTAGATAAATTTAAACAAAGAAAAAATATTCATTCAGAATTATAATATTTATGAGAGATTGAAATGAATATAAGTACTTATATGAAATTAGAATTGAAAAGGTTCATGCATATAATTTTTAATTAGAGAAAGCCCTATTATAAAATAAAAACTCTAATGGATAATAATTTCAAATTAAGCATGTGGATTTTAATATAAACATAATTTGAAAAATAAATTAAAAGTTCTTGAAATAAAATAATAATCTAATGTTTGAAGTAGAACTAAAATACTAAAATGAAGTTAAAGAAATAAAATCAATATACCCCATATAGAATATTCTAAAAACACAACATAATTCATAAAAAATATCCCTTACCGGATGTTTCAAAAAACAAGTTGAAGACCTTCTACTAAAACAACTTTACCCACTCAACCTATTCAAAAAAACAAAATTGATTTTACTAATTCCTTTTCAAAATTTATAATATTTTTATAGAAATTCCATTCACTGTAATACAAATACATTAATATAAACAAATACTAAAACTTATCATTGGACCAAAAGAGTGACAGCAACACAAAAAAGTTTGCGGTGCAGGCTATGTGTTGGAAATGAGAACAAAACAATTATGTATTCAATCATCAGCAAATTTAAAACAGAAAAAAGTTTATCTGAATAAGAAATAGCACAAAAAATTGACATAAAGACTATAAAAATACCACTAAATAATAAGGATATTTGAAATCATTGGATTAATACCAAACATAAATTGTTTGTAAACAAGGAAATATACAGACAACAAAAATAGACAATTTTGATGAAGAAGAAAACATAAACGACAAACATCTGAGTTAGATCAAATCAGACACAGGAAAATAACTCCTACCATGATAGGTTGAAGAATAATCAAAACTCTATCCTTTATCTTGACTTCAACCACAACATCACTGACATTGCCTTGCTCAGTAGTGACAGACCTCGAATAGGTCTGCAACTCTACATCAATGAACATACCTGGATGAAACCCACGACCTACATCAACTCGACCAGCATCAGCCTCGACTCTCAGTCATTCTCAATCTCATGACTCATGAAGACGAACACAACTAGACCTCCTCAGTGTCATGACTCATCCTTGGCTCGAACTCTCGTGAAACCCTAACTCGGCCTCCTCTTCCTTACGTTGTGACACCCCACTATGAACCCCCTTACATTGTACTTTTTTATTCAATTTCATTATTATTATTATATCCTTGTTATCATTTCATTATATTTTTATATCTTTATTATAATATATTATTATAATATATTATTATTATATATTACATTTTTAATAATTTTAAAAAGTCAAAAGTTATATATAACTAATAATATATTAAAAATTATTTTATTAATACTTTTTTAAAAAGTAAAAGTCATTATTATTAAATTAATTTATAAAACACACATATATATATTGCATATTATATACAAAAAAATTTATAAATTAAATTAATAATTTGAATATATATTAACTTAAAAATCAAAATAATTATTATCATAATTTGTACAAAATATGTTTCATTTTGAAACTTTAAAAAAAGTTTTCTTATTATATATATATATATATATAATTTAAAGTAACAATAATTTTTATTAAAGAATCAAACATTAGTGTTTTAAAAACAAAAAATATATCATTAAGAAAAATAATTTAGTTAACTATAAAAAAAAATTATAATTATAAGTAAGTTCATAAATACAGGCTATATTGAAAATACAATATCATTAAAAGAAAAATGACAATAATATATTACTCTTAATAATTTTTATCAATTAAAACAACATATTAGTAAAACTATTATTTCTAAATAAAATAAATTTAATTAATACTAGAAAGTGTCACTTTTGAAAAAATAGTACAAATAAAAATAACACATTTTCATTTTGATTAAATGAAATCATATATTTATTTATTTATTTAAATTATAATTCATTTAAATATTTTCTAGGCTGTTATAAAATTGATCTTAGTTAAAAGTTTATTATATTAATTAATTTTTATATATATAAACAAAATATTCAACTCTAAATTATTTATAAATCTATAAGAAATAAGAGTATTGAAACTTGAAGTTTAAAAAGGTCATTTTTCTATGAAATCAATTTTTATTTTATATTTTATATTTACATTTAAAAGATAAATTCATCAATTTTTTATTTCAAATTGGTTGAAATAAAATTAAATTATAGATTTATCATGTTAATATTAAATTAATAATAATGTTTCGGATTTTTTTGAAACATTTTACTTTTCGGTGAATATTAAAAAATAAAGTTTGCACCAAATTTTTTTTATGAAATTATAATTATATAATAATTACATATAAGTTTATAAATACTATTAATTAATAATTATTTAATTATATTTTTTATTTTTAAATATTATTTTCAACTCTTAAAACCTATGTCTTATATTTTATAAATAATGTAATATTTCATTCTAATTTAAAAACTGTTTTTAGGGTTTTCTTTTAATTAAAAATTTTAAAGGTGGAATTAAATTTCTTATTTCATTTAATTTCTTTATAAATAATAAACTAATTTATGAATTCTAATTTAATAACCTTGATCACTAAAACATATACAAAAATTTTAATCTTAAAAATAAACTTTTCTAAAAACCATTTTATGGATTAAGTGCGTTAATTATGAAAATTAAATTTCTTATACATAAATATTTTATTTGATAAAAGTATTTTCATAATTGAAATTATAATTTTCAAACTAGTCAATAAATTGAATTTAAATTGTTCTCTTAAAAAACTAATAACCAATCTTAAAAAAGTAGTTACTACCATAAAAGTAAAAATGGAAAAAAGAGTTTGACTAAGAATAAATAGCCTAAACCATTTTAAAAACGTCCCTCCATGTGTGTGCATGAGAGTATTATTGTAAAAAAATAAAATAAATTATTTTAAACCTTTTGATACCTTTACAATTAAATATTGGCATACAATTATTGAAATGTAATGTGTACTTCCAAAAATTCTCTTACCTTCACTTATGAAAGGGTATCACTGACACGACTTCATTCTAAAATTTCCCCTTTTAATTTAATAATGAAAATATATCGTTTATCCCTATATAACATTATCTCATTCTAAAAGACCCACATATCAATTAGTTAGGCTAATTACACAATTTCCAAGTTTATTTTGAAGTGAAATCTTAAGTTCCCAATGTGAATATTTCTTACTCTTTAATTTCTTCTTAATTTAACTCTTAAAAAATATAGCGACCTAAATATTAATAAATTAGTATTTTTAATATTATATAAATTTATTCTATTAATTTATTAACCATTATTAAATCACTTTCATCCACTAATAAAAATAAAACAATACCGATCATGCGTTCATGCAGACTACCACCTCAATGCATTAATGTGATTCATTTTTCATAACCACCTTTAAAGGATAGTAACAAGGATGTATTTTATGAATTAATGTTTTTAATTTTACAAAATTATAATTCTAAAATTATAATTTTCTTATTAGTTAATTTTATCACATTTGTTGGTAAATGGAATCATTAATAAGGAGTACCTCTGAAGTACCTCCTCCACGAATGATGAATTTCATTTTTCATAACCACCCTACATATATGGTTCTAATAATTTATTTAATGAAGGTAAATTATATTTTTGACATGTTTAATCATCTATAATAGTTATATTAAAGTTGTATAAAAATATTCTCATACTCTTTAATTCATTATAAAATGCTCATGTTTGGGATGGTTTTACAACCTACATGAATGATGTTATAATGTATTTATCATGAGTGATTATTGAATTTTTTATAATGGTAATATAATGAAATAATAATGTAATTATTTATTAATATACCACCCTTTGATTATTAAACATATCAAAACTATTTTATTTTGTTTTTTTCATGAACCATGTTGATGGTTTCCACTTAATGAAATGGGAATTAAGGAATCAATGAAAAATGATTATGTTGTCTTGAAAAATATGGGAATGATAAAATTTAAAAAAATAATTGTTAATTTTCCCCATCAATGTTAAACATTTATGAATCAAACAATCAAAAAATCCTAACATCTCATAATTAAAAAAATATCCAGTTAACATGTTTGTGATAGATGGTTATAAATGATGTTTATAAAATTTAATATATTTGAATAATTCTATGAAATTAGTTTTTAAGATAATTATGTTCATTTTATACGTGTTTAATTCATGTTAGAATAATATAGATTTAAGGTAAGTGTTTATTTGTCTCATATTTAATTCCTTGATACATATTTCAAAATCTGAACCATGATATATTTGAGGTGGTTTGATAAATACCAATTACATTTTTTTAATATATTAATTTAACTCATTGGTTTTGTACATCCATACATGATATTTATTTAAATATATTTTAATTTAGTGGATTCCAAGTTTGTAAGGGTTATTTTCTTATATTTTCAATTTCATGAGACATTTTTTATTTTGCACAATCATTTATGTTATATGGTGTATTCACTGGATGATTACATTCAAGTATAAAAATAATATTTCATTTAGTGATATTTGAATTACCATTAATTGTTAACACTCTTATATTCTTTTTATTCTTATGCTACTGCTATCATAAGGGTCTTTATTAACTCAATTTTCATTCATGAAGTTATTATTTTTCTTCTTGATCATATTTCATAAAAGTAGGGTATATTATTCCCTTTGATTTTATTATAGGGCACCTAATTTTTTTCTAGGGATTTTTATTTATAAAATATAAACCCATTTAGAAATGTATATTGATTCATAAATCATTCCTTGTGTATCATGTTTGATAAATTATTCAATTTCCTACTTGATAAGATAATTCATATTTTCTATCTATGGAAAATAGAGTTTTTAACTCCATAATGATTTTTTGAATAATTTAATTCTTAATGTGAAGAATCATAAAGGAAAATTTCCAACTTATTTAAATATATTTTTCCTCCATTTCTATGTTCATTATTCCTATAACTTCCTAGACCTGGATGCCACTTAACGGGTGCCCTGAGCTCGGTGGGCCACATGGATTCAAGCACATCTCCCCAAACGCCAGAGGATGAGGACTATCAACGAGAGCCTAGGGTGTGTCCCTGGGGAGACTATTCCCTCATTATAATATTGTAGCATAGTGTAAGGAATATAAATGAATAATGAACAACATAAGCAATATAAATAAATAATGAAAGAAAACTGATGAAATAGATAAAATAGAACAATTATAACTATATCAACTGGAACAACTATGATGTAATTTTATGTCACTTAGAAAACTGAAAAAACATCAATACAAGAAAATAGGCACAACATGTTCTAAGAAGTAAGGAAAAGAATGTCTACTCCAAGCATCCTGAGATCCAACTTGGTCATCTAATATCAAGCACCATCCAATCAGCAAGAAATAAATTGTTCGAAGCTGTATGCTTCCCTTTGTCAACACCTACAGTCATGTAATCTACTTCGTGTACCAAATGGTGCTCAGAGAGGGTTTGAGATAAATCTCAGTGGGCCAACACCAACGGTGTCTATAACCTCTAGCCCATGTAATGGAATATATCAGTGTACAGGCATGAATATATAAAGTAAAGAAAGCAGTACAACATAACTAAATACCCAAGTAACTACTTCAGCCCCCGACCGGTGTCTGAACTTGTAGCTGGTTAATTAATTAATTAATTACCATTTAATGTTAATAGGTCACGTGAGGCATAGCCAACACTAACATCACCTCATGATAGTATAATAAGTGAAGGTCCCAATACATAAGAAGGAAATGTGAAATGATATTCGGTGAGGGACTTCTAGGGTAAAGACCAAGGTAACATAGAATCATGGAATGATAACTCAGTAGTATATGAGTCTAGCTAAGGGGCAATAGTGAAATCCAAGGATCGTAATACAAGGCATTCTATTATAAAGTTACTACCGAGTCTAAGGTGATCGACCAAGGTAAAATGGGGCTAAGCCAGAACAGGGCCCTATAGGATTTCCCCATGGAACCTACTAGTCAATTTGGATCCAAGGAGTTTATCTGATGTATCATGTAATAATGTAAAGGACCCTTTGATAGTATACCAAACATATGAGGAATAGACAAGAACCGGAATATAGGTGGGTATCAACCTAAGAAAACCGCATCCTTGAATCAGAATGGGGTTCCTGAGACCCAAAGTATTCTCCTCATAAAATCCAAGGAGATATCGAGTCAGTCCATTCCAATTTGATATTATAATCATGTAATAATTCATTAGGTTCAATCATTTTCTTCCATTAGTGTGGATATGCCAAGTAGCAATGCAACCAGTTAATCAAGTCTTAATTAACCATTAAGAAATATTCAATTATAGAGGTTCACTTCATAACCTTCCATCAATATGGAAAGAGGTTCCACAGATGTGTGACATTTATTAAACCTTATTTGATAAAATCAATTTGTATACTTGTATACTTTCCATTTCAAATTTCGCATTTAATAATCAATTTGAAGCACTTACCTTAGGCTGGTCAAGTGCTGAGAGAAAATGGCACATTCCATTATGAAATTTTCTTTAATAACAATCCATTTATTATATAAGGGATCGCCTTTAGGATGTTCAAGCAAATACACACCCAAATGGTAGCTCAAACGTGCCGAAACACTAAAACCCAATTATCGAATAACCTTTGACATGGGACAGATTCATTTGTGGTTTTAACCTATAACAACTAATCAAATATTTGAAAAGATCATAACAATACAATTCTAACAAGTATAATCATGGCATGAAAATTTAAGAAAAATCTTCTGATGAAATCAGTGGGCCCCACACGAATACTCTAAAATCAATGAATAGTAGGGATGAGTTAAATACCACCCACCTTAGGCTTGTATGACTCTTATCCAATGGTTTTTGTAGTTTATTTTCCCCAGATTGAAGTAGATATATGAAAAGGTGAAAAATTCTCACATGATGATATCTAGGTCAAGATTAAGAGAAAAGAGTAACAACTAAAGAAGACTCAATTACTTACCGTTGTGCATCCGACGTGAGGAACGAAAGCCTAATCAAATTCTGGACGAAGGAGATCTCTTCATCCCAAGCTTTGGACTTCAAAAATCCCCAAATTGAGAGAAAAGGGGATTAATACCACTAGTTCTCATATTAGGGAGGAAGAAGGGGTAAAATAGATCATTAAGGGAATTTTAAACATTTTACCTAGAATTTAGCCTACGTAGGATTTGTCTACATAGTTTTTCAAACTGTGCACAAACATTACAACACAGATCTTCCTGAAAAACATCCTCCACAAGGTTTGATCAAACTGTGTGAAAGACATGCATACATACCTAGGCAAAATGGTTCATTTTCATGGTTAGGTCGCATGGTCATGAACCAACCATGCGAGGTGGATCTGTCTAATAAAACACATTCAAACCATGTGGAATTTCAGAATAGTTTACTCTAAACCGTTCACCAAGCTTATTATCTCCATAAATTTGGGTTCCGGGCTCTGAAAAAACCCCTAAGAAACCTTAGAATATTTACTAGCTCATTAGGCATCCATATTAGGTCTAATGAAAATTTTTATACTGAAAATTAAATGATCCATATTTGAGTGAAAAACTAGTTTCTTAACGTCTTCCCCCCTTAAAATAACTCATCCCTGAGTTCTCCTTCCAAGGTTAAATAAACACTATTTGAGAACAACTCTATCAATTGGGTACGCACATCAACCTCCCTCTCCTAAGTCTCATCCTGTTCTTGGTTGTTCTTCTATATCAACTGTATGAGAGGTACAGACTTTCCTTATAGAGCCTTTGTGCTTCGCTCAATGATGTGTACTGGATATTCCCCAAAGGTATCATTGACATCTCACTCAACTTCCTCGGGATCAAAGGTATGATATGGGTCATCATGATATTGGTGAAGCTGTGGTATGTGAAAGACATCGTGAATGGCACGGTTACTCTGAGGTAGTAGCAACTGATAGGATATTAGTCTGACTCTCTCTAGAATCTCAAATGACCCAACGTAATAAGATGACAGCTTTCCCTACTTCATTAACTGTTTATCCCCTATCCGAGGTGATACCTGAAGGAAAACACGATCCCCAACCTCAAATTCAAGATGTAGTTGATGACGATCGGCATAATATTTTCTTATAGACTGAGAAGTATTCATATGCTTCCTAATCCGCTAAACCCATTTTGAAGTCTCCTGAACAAGATGAGGACATAGTAGATCTACCTCACCTAACTCTAGCTAGCACAAGGGTGAACGGCATGACCTACCATATAAGGCCTCAAAAGTATCCTTCTGAATATTCTCCTAAAAACTATTATTATAGGTAAAATCAATGAGAGGGAAATGCTTCTACCAAGAACCACTAAAATCAAGGAAACATGATCGGATCATATCCTCTAGAACCTGTGTTGTCTGTTTCGATTGTCCACCAGTCTGAGGATGTAAACATGTTATTAGAAGAACCTGTGTCCCCATAGCTTTATGAAAACTTTACCCCAACTATGAATTGAAATGAGAATCCCTATCTGGAAAAATAGTATGTGGAACCCCATGTAGTCGTATGATCTCACAGACATACAGTCTTCCCAATTCATCAACTGATAAAGTATCCCGTATAGGAATGAAGTGGGATGATTTCATTATTCGGTAAATGACTACATAGAAAGCATCATTACCCCTCAGAGAACTAGGTAATATGACTACGAAATCCATTGCAACAACTTCCCATTTCCATTCTGGGACTAGAAGCAGCTGTAATAATCCTCTAGGCCTCTGGTGCTCCACCTTCACCTATTGATAAGTAGAACACCTAGTGATGAATCCTGCAATCTAACATTTCATTACAGACCACCAATACCGGTGTCACATATCTCAATATATATTCAAGGTTCCTGGATGAACTACCCAATGAGAAGCTTGAGACTCTTTCATAAACCCCTCTCTCAAATCTGCAGGAACCTAGATATGCCCATGTAGATGCAGGACATCGTCTCTATCCACTGACCAATCCAGAGGTGGGTTATCTCCTGTTATACTCTCATGGAGAGACAAACCTTCAGTATTTGAAAACTACCTAATCTTCACCATCTCAAGGAGGGAAGAGGTAACTGTTAAGGCTGAGAGGTTAGACTACTCGTGAATATAATGAAACTCTAGATGAAGTTCAGAAAAGAGGGCCATTAACTTATATTCATCACTGGCTTCCTATATGTCTTGTGTTTGATTTTTCCAACTCAGTGCATCAGTGACCACATTAATTATTCATGGCTTATAGGTAAGAACAAAATCAAAGGATTGTATATATTCGTCCCATATCTGCAATCTGAGGTTCAAGTCATGCTGAGAAAAGATATACATGAGGATCCTATGATCTGTATACACCACAAAGTGCTCAGCCAGCCTATATTGTCTCCAGCAACATAATTCATGGAAAACTACTGCTAGATCAAGTTAATGTATAGGGTAATTTCTCTTGTGATGCGTCAACTTCCAAGATTTGTATGAAATTACTTTATCTTCTTGCATCAACACTACTCCTAGGCAAATTCATGATGCATCTTAGAATACGATATAACCTTTTCCTGGTTCTGGAAGAATCAGAATCGGTACTGAGACAAGCCTACCTTTCAGTTCTTGAAAGGATTTCTCACATGATTCTGACAACATGAACTTAACAACATTCTTTATATGTCCAGTAATAGGTGAATCAAGACATGAAAAGTCCTGTATGAAATGCCTGTAATATCTAGCGATCCCAAAGAAACTCCTTATATCAAACAAGTTCTTGGACTCCTCCCAGGAAACTGTAGCACTAACATTTTTAGGGTTAACAGATAATCCTCATTCTGAGATAATATAACCCAATAAGTGCACCTTTTATATCTAGAATTCACACTTATCAAGATAGGAATAAAGCTAATGCTCTATCAGTGTACTCAGAATTATTTCAAGATGTTTGACATGGTCGTTACGAGTATGAGAGTACACCAACATGTCATCCACAAAGACCATGAAAAAAGAGTTCAAATAGAGTTGGAAAACCCTATTCCTCAAATCCATGAAAAAGGAAGACACATTCCTAAGATCGAATATCTTAACAAGATATCATACAGACCATACCTACTACAGAAAGTTGTATGAGGTATGTCTGATGGTCTGACTCATACCTGATGGTAACCCAATCTCAAGTGAAACTTAGAGAACACCTTTTCTCCCTAAAGCTGGTCAAATAGATCATCTATTCGAGGAAGTGGATAATTATTCATGACCATAAGTTGGTTCAACCTTCTATAATCCATTCATAAACATAAGGTTCCATCTTCATTCTTGGAAAAAATCATGGGAAAACCCCAAGAGGATGTACTAGGAAGTATAAATCACTTTTCACCTAGGTCCTCTATCTACCTATTGAGCTCCTAAAGCACAGTAGGTTCCATTCTGTATAGAGGAATGAACCCTGGATCTCCTCCTAGAACAAGATCAATTATAAACTCTACCTATCTCTTAATAGGTAAGATAGAAAAATCATTAGGAAATACTTCCTTGAAATGATCAAATACTAGAGGGATGTCGGTTTAAGGAAAACCCTAATCCTCCATGAAATTATTTTCAATATGGGCAGTCCCTTCCCCTAACCCATAATGCTCTGGTCCAACTCTCCCATCCTGAACATCCCACTCACCTTTGAAAAGATAAATGTTGCCTTCTAGTGATGTAAAAGATACCATGTGGAAATATCATTCTATAAAGGCGTGATAGTGATCAAACCAGTCCATCCTGATAATAACATCGAAGCCCGTTAATTTGAGAAAAAAGAGATTCTAGAAGAAAGGGTAATGACCTACCTCAAGGGGACAGTCCCTGCACTGGTGTATGCCCTCCATTTGTATTCCCAACAGTGTATCGAGGGTCATTACACCGTAGTGATATTGTATCTCTAATCCAATAATTTCCATGATAGGTACATAAATAAAATATTTTTAAGCACCTGTCTCAAAAAAAGTAGAGTTAATAGTGGAGGATACTATAATAGTACCTCATACTGTAGATGGTTCCCAAGTCTGATCCTCTGGTATCGGCTATAAAGAATGAAACTGACCTGATCCATGTCCTTGTGCAATATATGGAATACCATGATCATGATTGCTCTTCTAGTACTGTTGGAGATTAGGCGTCAGACTACCACGGCCATGACATCCTCCTCATCCAGACCTTGTGATGTTATTCCAACTCCCTGCCTGATGCATCGCAAAGGAACTCGCCCCTATAGGTAGAGCAGATTCTGATCCTTTTCCACTTGAAGCTGGTGGAAAGGACCTGCATAAATGACGAATATGACCCATACGACTGCAAGCCTACCACTCCATAGGGTCTCTATCACATGGGGGATTTTTATTCCCTAGTCTTACAAACTAATGACACATCATTGAACTATCAAAATGGATACTCTGGATACCACTTCAATGAATATAAACCCAAAGGGAATGTTTTCCTCCACCAGAAGAACTACTGGCCTGACTTTGAACTGATCCTTTAAGACCGGTAATCGTTCCATCCCTCATGTTAGATTCAATGATAAAGGCCTGATCAATTATTGCAGAAAATTTAGGATGGAGAAAGACATTCACCTAAGTTTGGATGGAGTACTAGATCTCATCCTCAAAACATCTAGCATGATAAATCTCATCAACGACTAGAAGTGGTGAATAGCGCTGTAAATCAGTGAAACGTGATGAATATTTCATAACTAACACAAAAACCTGCATGATATTCATTAAATCTCTGTCTCTGTCAGCTCTTAGTGCCTGAGGAAAGAACTGATCATAGAAGACAGTCTATAAATCAACTCATAACATTCCCTGATGACAACCAGCCTAGGTAACCACATCCCACCAATTCCTGGAAGAATCCCAAAGCATGTATATAGCAATATGGACTCTCCGATATGTAGGCATTTCTAGATGCTCAAATATTGACAGCATGGGATCTAGCCAAGACTCAGCAGCCTGAGAGCCTCCATCCCCTGAAAAAGTAGGAGGATGCTACTACTGGAACTTGTGGATCAGATCACCCTTCGTAGGTGCAACCCATGGATAACCAATAAAGGGATGCATCAAACATTAGAAACTATCATGAACTTGGGAATCAGTGCCCAGATCAAGTGTAGTAGGCGGTGCCTCAAGTGGCACTCCTAGAGATAAGATTGGCGGCTCAGGGCCCACCATGTTTGGAGCATGATCGTCACCACCTTCCTGGAGAACGACATGGGGAAGTTGTGGAGAAATTGTTCTACAAATTCCAAGCACACCCCTCAAAAAAATATAATAATAAAGGAGATATAATCACTAGTAGAAAATAATAATAAGAAAACTCACTACCCAAGGCATACTACTCAAACTACCCACTTAGATGTCCAGGTATCGTTAAGTTCTCAAGTATAATCTTCATGTCAAATTGCAGTTAATTTACAGGTTCAATCCTTTACCTTTCATATACATGACAAGGCAGGATAAGGGTGTGAAACCAATTCATTTTAGATTTTAGTATTCACTTTATAAAGGATATCTATTTTCAATGAAACAGTGCCCATACACCTATCACCAGAAATGGCACCCATTTATTTATACCATAATGGATCAACTCAATAAATTAACCATCCTAACCCATGAGGGCATATAGACCTCATGAATTGAGATAGGAAATCACTCAATCATAGAAAAAGTGACACATGTACAATTAAACTATCACAACATCACTCAACAATCACAAGAAAATCAAGTAATGAAAAGTAGTTAAATACACCTATATGGCATGGAAATATGCATGACATGTGAAATCTAGGTTCCTATAATGATGCATGTAACAATGGTCCTTTCCCTCTTATCACCGGGATAAGGATGAAAAAAAATTCAAACATAGTAATAATAAACAACCCCACACAACATTTTTGTCACCAAATGGTGAAATAAAATAAACTATAATAGGCAAAAGAAAAATAACCATTATGATTTAGGAAACTTGGTTTTCACCCCAAAAATGGGTTCGTGATGCCCAAGCATGGCTTATGAACAAGTCCCAATTGTTCTTATTCTGTAGTATATTGTATCCAAATAGTAAAGTAAGAAAAGAAACCACCTTTGATGCCACTTTGTGACATCCTGGACCCGGATGCCACTTAACTGGTGCCCTGATCCTGGTGGGCCCCAGGGCCTTAAGCGTGTCTCCCCAAATTACAGAGGCTACCAACTAGAAATGAGAGTATAGGGTGTGTCTATGGGGAGACTACTACTTCATTAGTAGGGTGTATCATAGTGGAAGGAATATAAATGAATACCGAACAGAGGAAGAAATATAGATAGAAAGTAGAAGAAAACTGATGCAATAGATAAATGAGTATAATAATAACTGTATCAACTATAAAATTAATGATGTAATTTCATTTCACTAAGAAAAATGGAAAACATGGATATAAGGCAATAGGCATAACAAGTTCAAAAAATTAAAAGAAAAAAAATGCTCTAAGCATCCTGAGATCCAACTCAGTCATCCACTATCAAGCTCTACCCTATCAGTAAGAAATCAAGTGGACATCCTTCTCTCATAACTAAATCTGTTGAAAAGTGAACCTATGATTGATCTCTGCAAACCACTTCACTCCTTTCTACTATTCTAATATGTCATTGATCCTTAGTAGTGGGCACTTGTTCTTTATTTTCAACTGATTTAGGTCGTGATACTCAATACAGAGAATCAAGATCCCTTATTACTTGTTGGAAAAAAAACATTGGGGATTCCTAGGTAGACACACTAGGTTTGATGAAACCTTTATCTACAGCTCCCCCAAACTATTATTTCATCTCCCTAAGCTCAGCTGAATAAATCTAATAAGATTAAAAAGATATCAGATCAGCGTTGAGATGAAAAACAATGTAAAAGTCTTTTTATAAATAAGGGGTAAACTGAGAATATCGTCAAGAAAAAATTCTATGTATTCATATAATATAATTCCCTAATATTCTATTATATATTTTACTTTAACTATAGACTTTGTTGAATATCTTTCTCTACATACAATACTGAACGAAAACAAACCATGATATATTTTTTTAAGATTAAATTATAAATAATAAATATAAATGTTACAACACATCCATTAATTTTATAGCTATAAATATAGGTAACCACATTATGAAATATATTGGTAATTTTTAATAATAATGTATTTATAAAACTCAATCAGTTTATATAAGTAACTAATCAATTCATTTTATTCTTAGAAAACATTTTTTCCAAAAAAGTTCCTTCTTACATTCTATGAATTTTTTATTTTCAAAAACTAAATATGTTATTGTAAAATGGTGATAAAATGTATTTTTCATATGAATAATATATTAACACTCATTTAATTAGTAATTTATAGTAAATAAGAATAAGAATAGATAATATTTAACATGTCATTTTCTTATAAAAAAGGTTTTCCATTTTGTTATATATTTCCATTAATAAGATATATTCTAAAATTTAAGAATTTAAATTTGAAAAAAAGAACTTAAATTTTGAATTTAGTTTGATAATATTATATTAGAGTGAATTATAGGGATTTTTATGTAGATTTTATTTAGGTGAATAGTACAAAATACTATTTTTACAAATAATGTGAATTTTATGACATCATTAGGATATAAGCATGAATTAAAAATATATGAAACCATTTTACAGAAGAATATGTATTTAATAATTAAAATTATGTATATAAAATGTTGTGGCTAATTTATAGACCCATGATTAACATTTTGGTACAAAATTAATATTTTTTATAAAAATTGGTTTTCATACTTTATATATTCATTATTTTAAAAACAAATTTTGTCCATTTTAAAAATATAATATTCTAAAATTTATTTAATGTATGTAATCAGTATATCCAAATTAGAAAATTATTGTTATTTTATTTTAATCCATAAATATAAGTTACAGAGGTAATAAAATGACTTATTGTTGAAAAAGAAAATTATGGTAAAAAGTTAAAATAATGTTAAATAACAAAAAACTTGTAAAAAAACATGTCTCCAATTTTATGAATGAGAGGTTGTTGGCCATGGGTTACCCCCTCTCAATTACTATTGAATTTTTTGTCCAACTTCCTTTGAAATTAACATTACATTAATATAAAGTTATGGGTATTTACAAAAGTTTCACCCCACTCACATATAAAAGAATCCTCCGTCACCCAAATTCTCATAACACTATAAGCATTTTAGTTTGACCAAATTATAACAAAATCTATCCACAACACTCCAATACAATACCTATGGGTCTTATCATCAAATTACAACTCTTAAAAGGGTCCATAAGTTTTTCAAAGGATTTTTTAGAAGGAGTATGATAATAATTCATAATCACATATTTTTCATTTCTATTCCTTTTTTATTTTATATGATTTCCAAATATATTCTACCCATTATAATAAAATTAAATCACAATAATTAGTATACTAAAATATTATTAAGTTTATGGAATACTCATTTTCCACCTTTCTCTCAACAAATCAGTAGTAGACAAATGTGTATGACCACTGTAGACGCCGGAAAAGTCTTTTGTTCCCAAACGAAGCTCCGGATGCGGAAAGCGAGGTCATCTTTGGAGACGGAAGCGTGTTTCGGAGGTCCCGGAGGCCTTGCGCGGAATTTTAGGAGACCGCGCGCAAAGTTGGAGCGCCGCGCGCAAACCTCCTGGGATGCGCGCAATGCGCTGGGCCGGCGCGCTATTTTGCGCGCCCGTGGCCCGCGCGACTCCCTTGCGCGCCGGGCCCGATTCCGCGCCCGCGAACCGGATTCCGCGCCCGGGGTTGCCTATAAATACAAGGCGACCCTCGACGTTTTAAAGGTTGCCGGAATTCGAAGAGTCGCTCGTTCGCGCAATCCCATCCACTCCGCGCGCAATGCCGATCTTCAGGTAATCTCTTTTCTTTCGCGCAAGAAAGCCTCGGGGTTCGCCTTCGCGCGCAATCCCCTTGGCTCCTTTCCTTTGAAACAACTCTTAACCCAAAGGCCTTCGCGCGCAAAAGAAGCCTCTTGCGCGCAATTGCCCCCGAGTGCGCGCAATCCAGCCCGATTGCGTGCACCCCCCCCCCTTTCTAAGAGGCCATTCGTTAAAGAATGAGCCGTTGCCCCCACGCGCTATCCGAAGCCCGGTGCACGCAATCTCCATCTCCCGCGCGCAAAGCGCTGGCCCAATTGCGCGCCAGCCTGCCCATTTGCGCGCCGACCCGCGGTATTGCGCGCCAAGCTTCTCTTTTGCGTGCAATCCGCCGGGGTCGTCCCTTTGACCCCCTGAGGGTACCCGCCTGCGTGGCGCCCGATGATCTTCATCCTGGGTGCCCGCACCATGCGTTGTCTTCCCGTGCGGCCCTCCAGGCTCGCGCGAAGTGACACGGACCCATCGGCGGCAGCATCCTCGTCCGCGCTGCAAGACGTTAAACTGCCAAGTGTTTCGCCCAACATGACGTTAAATTGTACCACGTTCGCGCTGCAAGACGTTAAACTGCCAAGCATCTTCGTCCTCAACACACGACGTTAAACTGTACTTCGTCCGGCAAGATGTTAAACCGTCCGCATCGCCCGATCCCGTGCCTCGCACGCAAGGTCCCCCTCCCGATTTGGATGTGGCCCCCGCCCGCTCGTCTCTGCAGGGATGTCGGGATGGGAGTGGCCTTCGCCCACGGGGGCAGAGTATTACGAACAGAGTGAACTACGTGGACTTTGATCCCTGTCTCCTAAACAGGGTACGTAGGAAGCCTCCCATAGGTTCAAGCCCACCACCTGGTCGTCCCGGTCGTATTCACATCGGTTCGTCCATCAGTGGACCCCTTCCGGGTTCACATTCACGTCGATTCACCTATGAATCCGCTCTTGTGGGGGACTGCACATGTGTATCTCCATTGCGCTTCCCCACTGCCTCTTTCTATCTCTCTCTTCAACGTCCAGCATGACGTTAAACTGTGATCCACCCGGCCATTCCATCCCCCTCTGTGCGAGGTGGTTCGGTTCAACCCTCCGCCCGGCAGCCTCGACCTCCTTGTGAGTCGGCTTGCCAACGTCCAGCATGACGTTAAACTGTATATCCGAACTACGCTGACTTTGATCTGCGCTAACGTGCGGTACGTAGGAAGACCCTACGGGGCCCAAGCTCTTCACTCCATCATCCATCCTGATCCTTACCCGGGCCGCCACATCCCGGTGAGGTCATGCCATTTCATTCCACTCCACTTCACTCGGGAAGCCGCCCATGTGCTGGCCCCAGCGTCGGAGGTTCCTCGCAAGGGGTTCTGTCATCTGATCCACTTCTCGTGTTGATCAGTCCGATGCCGTCCCCGCTGGACGTTAAACTCGCGGCATACCCCGTGTTAAACATGGGAAGCTGAGGAAAACCTCAGGCAACGCAGTTCCCCGTACCCAGCATAGGATGCCTCAGGACATCATGCCTTCGAGAAGCCCTATTAGGGACGGAAGGCAGATATGCAGAGCCGCAGTGTCAAGACACGCCCCCAGCACCCAGAGCTACCCGGTCTCCTCACCGCAGGTTGCTGCCCCGACCAGACCCCTTGGAGCGTCTGGGCGGAAGCAGCGTAATTAACCAGTGTCCATGAAGATATGGCGCCGGGAACGAGATTCACGAACATTATTAAATCTATGAGGGAGACCCGAATTAGGCGACGAGTTCCGAGGAGACGTCCACGGAAGGAGGAGCCGACATCCCATCATCCCGGTTTCGATCAAGGAGCAGACGCCCCTGAATAAGGGACGGATGCCGCCCGCCCTTGGAAAGCGGGACTGCGGGGCCACAAGCCGCGCGCCCATCCCCTCGGGTCGACGGGCGCACGCGCGAACGTGTCCTGGCGGAACAGCGTCGGAGCAGAAACCCGACGCACATCCGCACCGAAACAGAAAAATGGTGAACCCGACGTGAATCTCTTCTCCTCAATACGAAGACCGATAGCTTTCAGAGGTGTTGGAAGATTGGCACGTTGCCCGGCCGAGCATTCAGCACCGGGGCACGGGACCCGCCAGGGGCTGGGAGGGGAAATCGGGCACTCCGTCTCACGACGTCGATGGCCTGGGTTTCCCCCATGGAAGAAATTGTGGCACTAATGATTGGTAGTCGATTCCTTTTCCTGTCAGTTTTAATGGGTTCTTCTCCCTATCTTTAGGAATCAGGTCGTCCGATCCAATGCCCGATCATCGCCCGCCCACTGGCGCAGGGGTAGGGGAAACACCGACGCGGCTACTCCGCGTGGTCCCGCCCATTCCACAGCCATCCCAGCAGCGGCAACTGTGGGACAACCACGCCCTCTCTCCCCCTCGGAGGTCATCCAGAGAAGGGTGATCAACAACTTGGTGCGTAGATATGAGGAAGAGGGAGTCATCCCCACCAGGGACATGGCTCGCCTAGACCTCGAGGAAGCTGCACCTCGCCACCAACGCCGCCCCCGAGGGCCGCGCAGGGAGGCACCGCTGCCTACCTCGACGTCCAACCGCTTCGGGAGTTTATCCCCGAAACGCTCCGACAGCTCTCTTCCCTATGCGGATGAGGTGGAAGATGCCCGGGACCACCCTATCCGAGATTCGCTCCAGGGATCCGCGATCAGGGCTCCTGCTAGGCCACGTCGACACCGCCGACAGGCCTCTCAAGTCGAAGAACGGGCTCTCCACCTGCCTGCGCCGCTGATCCCGACTCGTCTATCCCGACGCCAACATCGGGCACGAGCGGAAGAGGACGCCCACCTTGGGGCCCTAGCAACAGCGGCCGCATTGGCCCAAGCCACTGCTGGCTCTAGTCACCAGGCCCCTGCGCATCCTGAGCAGGGACACTTCTATGCCCGACTTGGATCGAGGCCCCGACCGCCCCAGAGGCAGGTTGGGTTGACTCTCCCGGTTGTGGGTACAAGCAATAGCCACCGCGGACCACCTCGCGGTAGCGCTATTCACCAGCAGGGTTTACTCCGTGTGGCCGATTCGAGAGGCATGGGTCATCCCACCTTCCGATCCCGGCCCGGAGGCCTGCCTGGAATCATCTCTCCCCGCGTCCCCTTCGATATCTGTCCCGGTGCGCCTCACACCTTGGTTTCCAGCCCTCTTGGCCCCAGCACCGGTGCGGCCAGAGGACACCAGGACAGAGATCAGCCATGCCCCGAAGAACCACCCAGGGGCAGGAAGGCGAGGCGTCGACGTAGAGGGAGGAATGTTACGGAATTCCGGACAGAGATCCGACCGGTTCGTTTCTCTGATACAGAGGCGGAGTATGATTCGGCGACAGAGCCCTCCCCCCAATCCCGCCAGTCAGGGGCAGGGGTAGGAATGCGGCACGTCAGCCTCGTACTTCCCGAGAGCGAGATCGATATGATCCCCGCTTCTCTCCGAAGGTATATCCGGAGTAGCGAGGGCCTGGTAGACCCCCAAGGATCAAGCTTGCGGTTGGTACCGGCCCCTCCGGAAACGCCTCCTTCCTCGATCGGAGAAGCCGGAGAATTTTTCTGGGGACCGACGGTCGAACCACGATCCAGTGCACCCTCGGCGAGCACCGATGCTACGGCATGATGTTCGTTCACCGGCCCGTCCTATCGTGATGTGGTATCTGGGGCACCGCAACCCTTAGAGGGCGGCCCGGGATATGGAGGCCAATCGGCCTGCTCGCCGTATTCACCGCCGGCCAGCCCGCCGGCCCAGCGGCCCGCCTCGGCACCACTGCCGGTTCCCCGTCCATTCCCCGTCGTTGAAGAGGACCAAGGAGACCTGGGTCCCGAGTTTGAGTCGTGGAGCTTCTGGACCGTCCTTGCAGAGGGCCACTTCCCTGAGAAGTTTTGGCCAGTCGCAGGACCGGACTTTGATGCACCCGAATCGCTCACCCCGGATGAGTTCGAATGCTTTCGCCGAACTCTCCGGGAGACTCACTCCCGTCTTCACCGCCTACAAATGCCATATCCCGGGAGTGAAGTGCACCTGGAGGATATTGGGGAGCAGTGCCGTCAAATTGACCTGGCCACGCTCCCCGCGGTTCGGCACCCCGGGTCATTTGAGCACTACGAGTCCCTCCAACAACGATGCGTTGAGTATTTTCAAGTACTCCACAAGGTTATTGAGGAAGCCACTCCCCACGTGTATATCCGTGGATGGGGGTAGTACGCTGCCCTATGCTTCAGTGCGATTCGCCGACAGCCCGATTCGCTGGGTGGCCCTGAGGGTATATCCCCAGGGACGGAAACAGTCAATATGGCTGACCTGTCGGGAGAGGGGAACGACTTGGAACTTCTCGGCGGGGGCTCTCCCCCCGAAGACAAGCCATCGTTGGATCCGTCAGTGAGGGTTACTCGTCACCAGAGGATCCTCCTGGGTCTCCCCGCACCCACTGAAGCACTGACGTTGAGCCGAAACGTCAGCAAAGGTAAAGAGCACAGCGAGGCTATAAAGCCCGCCGACCTATCTGCCTCCATGTAGAGGGCGGACGACGATCCCGAGAAGGCTACGCTACGTCAACAGCTCGCCGAGCAGAAGAAGCTAGTTGACCAGCTCCTCGCCGAGCGCGCTGCAGAACGGCGGCCTGACTACGGTGATCCTAGGCCAGGACAGCAGGGACAGGAACAACCACCCCTCGATGAGGATCTCCCGGGCAACCGTGATTATGCCATGTTCGCCGACAGGAGAGAGGCCATTGCCTATGGCAAGAGGGCGCGGTATGTTTCACCACACCCTCCCGAGCGGCGTTACTACCTGAGAGACCCCGCTCGGATTCCTCCCGCTGCCCCAAGGGCCGCTCCGCCCGCCATCCCACGAGCTGCCGAGTTCGACGACCCGGTCGACGACCCGATTGAAGGGCCATGCAATGCGCTCGTGGTTAGAAATCCTCGCCAGGACTGGAACCCATGTCCGGACGATCCGATGGCGGCACTCATCGCCCGCTTGGAAGCCTTGGAGACTCGGAAAGTGGCGATCCCACCGGACGGCAAGCCATACCCAGCATGGGTGGATGACATTCCGGCACCTCCGGGATTCGGGAATCCCACTTTCGCCCCCTTCAACGGGACTGGAGATCCGCCACAGCATTTGGCCCATTTCAACTCGAGGTGCGGGCCTATGTTGGGAACTCTGGCGCAGCAGGAGGCCGCTAAGCTTCGCTGCTTTGTCCAGACACTGGAAGGGCCAGCATTTGTCTGGTACAGCCAGCTCCCCGTCGGGTCGATAACTAGCTGGGAGGACCTTCGTAGACAGTTCCTCTACCAGTTCAGTTCCACGACCCGGAAGACGAGTATCGCAGACCTCTTCAAGTGCAAGCAGAGGCCTGATGAGCGAGTCGCGGACTTCGTCTCCCGATGGAAGGGTCTCACGTATTCCCTTGACATGCCATTGACTCAGGAGCAGTTGCTGACAATGTGCGTCGGGAACGTCAAGACCGAGCTGGTCCCTTCCTTGATCACTCATAATTACCCCGGAGGGTTCAGGGACTTCTCAGACAAAGCTCAACGTCTTGAGGAAGCCCTGCAACAGGCCAGTCAGGCACACCCGCTGCCTCCTATGATCCCTGCAAGGAGAGTCAGCAGGGCTGAGCCCGCTGCTGTTGCCCAGATAGAGGCCCCCAGGCCATTGGAGCTGCTTCCGGCGAGGCCAGCTCCACAGCCTCACAGGAATCCGCCTCCACGGGCTCAGTTCCCGGCCCAGCAGCGGCAGCCCCAGAACCGGTCGGCCCCTCCGCGTGATGTACCGCCACAACCCAGGCGAGATAATCAGGGTCCACCTCCTAGGCATGCCCCTCCAGCCCCTCGTCAAGACCACGCTCCCAGGGGCCCGCGATACCTGACTTACTCATTTCACGAGGATCAAGTCCCCGGTTATTTCCGGAGCGCCCTGGAGCAGAGGATTGTGCGACTGCCGGAGTGTTGGAGGCCAGAGGAGGCGCATCTCACGGATAACCCCCGCTACTGCCCTTACCATCGGGCCCTGGGGCACACCATCCAGCGGTGCTACGTGTTTAAGGATTGTCTCCAAGACCAGATTAACAACAATGTAATCAGGTTGGGCCCAGCTCCAGCACATGTGGCGGGTGTGTTCGTGGGATCAGATGACGATAGTGGCAACGAGGACGAATGGCAGCTGGTCTCCGACCGCGGATCCCAGAAGTATAATAACTGGATGGCCCGCAAGACGATCATCCGCACCCATGGAATCATCCGTGCGCGCTTGAATCAGCCTGAGCCCCCAGAATCTGCGGGTGCTGCTTCGGCATCGTCGTCCCAGCCTGCCTCCTCCGAGAAGAGCAAACGGCGGCGGCGCAAGAAGGAAGAGCGCGCCCCGCCAGTTCCGCCACTATCCCGCACTCTCGGCGATTTCATGCCCCCGGAGATGGAGGTCCCTCCTCGGATCCGCCCGGTGATGAAGGATTCGTCCGACGACAGTGTTGGGTACGCTCCGGTTAATACCGTCGAGCAGGTAAATCCCTTTTCGGTTCCCGACGTTGAAGAACACCAGGTGAACCTCCCTAGTGTCCCCGGTCGTCGCCACCGTCGGATGAACCGCAACAACAGGAGTCGCTGGGGCACGACAGTTGGTACCTCCAGCCAGGACGTGCACGCCACTGAGACTAGGCAGCAGGCTCAAAACCGAGCTCAGCGTGCGCAGCCCCCCCATCCGAGGATGAAGGATCCGCCTCCGCCACTGTTTGTGGTGTCGGACCAGGCAGAACCGCCTCAGCCGCGCCGCGACCAGCTCCGTCCTGCCACGAGTCCATCCCGGCCTCCTGGCCCCAGTACGGTGACCGTTTCCCGGGCTTCAACCAATGAACAGCAAGATGCGCCAAGCACCAGTCGGCCGCCGGTCCAACCGGCAGGGCCCATCATGCCTCCAACCGCGGAGCAACCTCCTGCAACCAGGGGCTCGCGCTTGGCCAAAAAGTATGATGTCCTGAAGCACTTGGCTGACATCCCAGCAAGGCTCTCCATCCTTGAGGCTCTGCTCATGTCACCTGAGATGCGCGAGGCGCTCGCTGAAGCCCTGAAGAGCCCCCTCCAGTTTGAGACAGAGGTTGCGGCTGTAGAGGCCTTTCACACCGAAACGATTGAGGACGCCGAATGTCAGGCAGTTATCTCGTTCTCTGGTAAGGATGAAGACCCTCCTATACAGGGGCACATTCGTCCGCTGTATGTTACTGGCCAGTTCAATGGCCTTGAAGTCCGGTGCTGTCTTGTCGACACGGGGTCCAGGATTAATTTGATTCCCACTCGGACGCTCCAGAGATTGGGGTTGTCTGAGGATGACTTGATTCCCTCCGACCTCAGGATCCAGGGGTACGACCGCACCGAGCAAACTCCGGTCGGCATGATACGTTTGAAGACCCAGTTCGGTGACTTGGTTGCCGACACCGAATTCATGGTGGTCTCTCAGGACACTGCGTATAACGCATTGATGGGCAGGCCATGGCTCCACCTTCATGCGGCGGTTCCCTCGTCATACCACCAATGCCTCAAATACTCCCTTAATGGTCGAGTGGGCGTGCTTCAGGGAGATGCCTCTCCTTTTTCCTCATGTGAAGCCCGCTATCTGGACGCGGACTATTACAAGAGCAAGGATAAGCAGATCCTGGCAGGTGAGGTTGAGCCTGTCGCTGTTGCAAGTGATCCCTGGGCAAGTTTGGATGACGCTTACGTCCTCCCGATCCATCGGTTGGACGTAGCCATGGTCTCGACGGCCTGTGAGTCTCCTGATGAGATGACCGCGATCGCCCATGCCAGCACCAGCGGCCCAGCAGGATCTGGTAGCCCCAATGAAGTTTCCAACGCAGTCTCTCCCGTGGACGATCCCTCCCCGAGTGGAGAGGACGTGGAAGACGCACCCCCATCCTTTGAGGAGGGCGTCTCTGCCACGGTCGATGAGTTAGTACAAGTGAACCTTGGAACCGAAGCAGATCCAAGACCCACATTGGTCAGTGCCGCCATGCCCTCTGAGGAGCGGCAGCAGTACGTGGACTTTCTCAGGCAGCACCGTGATGTGTTCGCTTGGGGCTATGACGAGATGTCGGGGCTAGATCCTCAGGTAGCCGTCCACCGCCTTGGTCTCCCGGCGAACCATCACGGGTTCAAGCAGCCTCCCAGGAAGATGCACCCATTCCACGGTGCCATGGTTGAGGCCGAAGTTGACAAGCTTATCAAAGCCAACTTCGTGAGGGAAGTTCAGTACCCCAGATGGCTGGCCAATATTGTGCCGGTCAGGAAGAAGAACGGGCAGATCAGAGTCTGTATCGACTTCCGCGATCTCAACCGCCATTGTCTGAAGGATGACTTTCCCCTTCCAGTGACAGAGCTGTTGATTGACGCCACGGCAGGGTTCCAAGCCCTCTCCTTCATGGATGGATACTCCGGATACAACCAAATCCGGATGGCCCCTGAGGATGAGGAGTTCACTGCCTTCAGGGCCCCCCAAGGTATCTTTTGTTACCAGGTTATGCCCTTCGGCCTGAAAAATGCAGGTGCCACCTATCAACGGGCGATGCACCGCATATTCAAGCCAATCCTCGGCACACTGGTGGAATGCTACGTCGACGACTTGGTAGTCAAATCGCGCCAGCGTCAGGACCATCTCAAAGATCTTGAGAAAGTGTTCGGCTTCCTCCGGTCTCGCTGCCTGAAGATGAACCCGTTGAAGTGTGCCTTCGGGGTCACCTTCGGAAAGTTCCTTGGATTTGTGGTAAGATACCGGGGTATTGAGATCGACCCAGAGAAGATCAGGGCGATTAGCCAGATGCCTCCCCCAGGTAACATCCGGGAACTGCAAGGGTTCCAAGGCCACTTAGCCTATATACGCCGATTCATCGCGAATCTGGCCGGCAAGTGTAAGCCCTTTTCTCGGCTCATGAAGAAAGGCGCCACCTATGTATGGGATAAAGAGTGTCAGACCGCCTTCGAGGAAATCAAGCAGTACTTGCTTCAACCTCAGGTTCTGATGCCGCCTGTGTCCGGGAAGCCGCTGGTCCTCTATGTGACCGCCCTGGAACGGTCCCTGGGTGCCCTTCTCGCCCAGAAGAACAACGAGGGAACAGAGAATAGCCTCTATTACCTCAGTCGCATGCTCCTCGATGCGGAAGTCAGGTATTACTCCATCGAGAAGAGCTTCCTGGCGCTCGTATTTGCCGTACAGAAATTACGGCACTACTTGCAGCACCATGAGGTACAGTTGGTTTCTCGGGTAGACCCGTTGAAGTATATCCTGAGCTGGCCTATGTTGACTGGCCGTCTAGCGCGGTGGGCTGTGATTCTCCAGCAGTTCGACATCAGGTATGTGTCTCAGAAGTCCATCAAAGGGCAAGCATTGGCAGACTTTCTGGCTGCTCACCCGACCTTCGCGGATCAGCCGCTGGATCTAGGCTTTCCTGATGAGGCCATTCTCTCGGTCGATCATGCCGATCCGTGTTGGCAGATGCACTTTGACGGTGCCTCCCGGAGCCCCACCGGTAGAAGACTCGATAATCCTAAGCTCAACAAAGTGGGTTTGGGTATCGTCTTCATTACCTCGGAGCAAGCCATGCTGCCATACTCTTTCCTGTTGTCAGAGGGCTGTACCAACAATGAGGCGGAATACCATGCCCTCATCACCGGCCTCGAGTTGGCTCTCGAGATCGACGTGCCCCATCTGTGTGTGAAAGGAGACTCCGAGCTGGTCGTTAGGCAGATCAATGGCGACTATGTTGTCAGGAAGCCGGAACTTGTGCCATTGCTGGAGTGCACCCTCCTTCTGATGGCCCGGTTCCCTTCTCGGCCAGAAATTGTCCATATTCCCCGGTCGCAGAACGGTCGAGCAGATGCTTTGGCCAGCCTTGCTGCGTCACTCGCAGAGCCTGAACAGGACGACATGATCATCCGCGTGACGCACCGTAGGCTCATCGCTCCCGTTATCCCGGAGGGAGATCGCGGCCCGTCGGTAAGTAATCTCACCACGGTTGCCCCTGCGCCCGGAGCCCCAAGTACCCCAGATATGGAAGTCGAATCAACCTCTGATTGGAGGGCGCCTTTGGTTGAGTACCTCCGACATGGCATTCTCCCGTCGGATCGGGCCGAGCGCGAGCGAGTTCGACGCCACACATCGCAGTTTGTCCTCCAGAGCAGTCCCGGCCTGGAGCAGATCCTCTATAAACGCGGATTTGATGGTGTTCTCCTCTGTTTCCTTCAGGGAGTCGAGATCCCACGAGTCATACAAGAGGTTCATGCCGGTTCGTGTGGTGCCCACCAGACTGGGCCGAAGCTGTCCCACCAGATTCGGAGGTTGTGATACTTCTGTCCCTCCATGATCCATGACTGCATCGAGTATGCCAGGAGGTGCCATGCGTGCCAGGTTCATGCGAACTTTGTGCATCGGCCGCCGGAGCCTCTCCATACCACCAGGTATTCTTGGCCCTTTGCAGTCTGGGGTCTGGACGTTGTGGGACCTTACCCACCGGCGACGGCTCGCCAATGCCGGTTCATTCTGACCGCCACGGACTTCTTCTCCAAATGGGCAGAGGCGATTCCGCTCAGAGAGGTCAAATCCTATTCGATCGCTGACTTCGTGACCTCCAACATCATTTATCGATTTGGAGTGCCTCACGCTATCCTCACGGATAACGGAGCCAATTTACGAGCAGCGGAATTGAAGAAGTTGTACGCCAAGTACAACATTCGCTCGAACCATACATCTCGCTATCATGCGCAGGCGAATGGACAGATTGAGGCGTTTAACAAAACCCTCTCTAACATTCTGCAAAAGATGGTTGGTCAGAACAAGAAAAGTTGGCCGGACAAGCTCCCCAACGCCCTCTGGTCTTATCGGACGACGACTCACAATTCCACCCAGATGACTCCTTATTCCCTGGTGTATGGAGCTGAGTCCGTCCTGCCCATCGAGATCCAGTTACCGTCCTTGCGCACTGCGGTCTACGACCAGCAAGCGCCGGACAGAGCTGCTGAAGCCCGTCTAGTCGAGTTGGAAGCACTGGATGAGAATAGACTTCGCGCTTTGCACAACTTGGAGAGGCATCAAAGCAGAATGGCTCGAGCTTTCAATAAGAAGGTTCGCCTCCGCTCCTTCCTGCAGGGTGACCTGGTATTAGCCCTAAGAGCACCAATGATCCCCGGCAGGAAGCCGCCCAAGTTGGAGCCCAAGTGGGAGGGACCTTTTGTCATCCACAAGGTCTATCCCAATGGCGCGTACTCCCTGGCAACTATGGATGGTGAGCGTGTCACTCCTCCCACCAACGCTAGGTTCCTCAAGCAGTACTTTGCCTGAGTGCGCGCGTCCGCGCTGCAAGACGTTAAACTGCCAAGCATCTTCGTCCCGCATGACGCTAAACTGCACCACGTCCGAGCTACAAGACGTTAAACTGTTCAGCATTCGTCCTACACGACGTTAAACTGCATTTCAAGAACTACGTGCGGCTTGATTCCCATCCTTATGGGATACGTAGGACCGCCTGAACATTCATGCTTCAGGCCCAGCCCCATCCTTCGGGAATTTCCATCCCATCTCGGGCCCTTGGCCCAGGTGCCTCTGGGTATGCGGCGTATGGTGTGAACGTGGGGCTATGCCCTCATTCATGTCGGTTTGCTCGCCACGCTTTACGCCCCCCACGTTCGTGGATGCCCTCTGCTCCCCCCTTTCCTTTTTCGCCTTGCATGACGTTAAACTGCCTCTCAAGAACTACGTGCGGCTTGATTCCCATCCTTATGGGATACGTAGGACCGCCTGAACATTCATGTTTCAGGCCCAGCCCCATTTCCCGGGAACCTCTATCCCGCATTGGGCCTCTGGCCCAAGTTCCCCTCCTTTTTGTGCGAGGCGTGTGGCATGAGTAGGGGATTATTTCCTCATTCACGTCGGTCTACTGGCCGCGCCGTACGCCTCCCCCGTGTGTGGGACTACCTCACACCCCTCATCGTCCTGCATGACGTTAAACTGCCTCTCAAGAACTACGTACGGCTTGATTCCCATTCTTATGGGATACGTAGGACCGCCTGGACGTTTGTGTTTCAGGTCCAGCCCCGTCTCCTGGTTGATCACGGGGATCTGCCGTCTTTTGGTTGCTCTCAGGGTGAGTCCTCCGACCCTTTCCGGTGATCTATTAACATGTTTTGGGTACTCAGGTCTATGACTCGTGGTGTCGGATTCAATCCCGACAAGTCCTGTGTTGCTTGTCAGGCCTCGCGCTTCCTCTTGTTCGGGCCTTCCTGGGCAGCAAATCGATATGAATCCTGCGCTTGAGCGGTTGATGCTCGTTTGCTTTCCCCATCCTAGGCTGACGCGATCAGGTGTTGTGTTGCGAATATGGCCAGCGACATCCTTGATCGCCATGTCTGCTCTTTCAGGTTCTGAACATTGGCTGCGCAGTCCTCATCACACTCCGCCTCTGTGCGTTGTAGTGGAATCTCGACACCTCTCTTCATATTGACCTTCAGTACACCTCTACACGTTAGGCAGGCCAACCAGGGTAACAGTGTCTTTCGAGGCTCCCACGATCTGAGCACCAAGGATATATGCTGATGTTCTCCCTAAGGGCCATGTGTAGCTGGACCCTCGTCCCCATAAGGAGGAAGGAGTCTCCCGAACAATCGCGTTCTGGGCCCAGTATAGCTGGAGGCTAGCATCTCTGCCCCTCGGGTGATAGACATACGCAGGCCCCTATCCCAGGATCCTTCTCCTGGAATCGTGCGTGGCCGCAGGGCTGGGTATGTTCCCACCTCCGCTGGGTCCGCTGTATCGCAATGAGCGGATTCCTCCATGGTCCGAACCACACGACCTTAAACTGTGTTGTCTGGTGCTACCACACGACCGTAAACTGTGATCGTCTTGGCCGCCCGACGAGAAACGGCACTGCATTGTGATGTTCTCTTCAGAGGACACTCACGTTGGGCGCTGGTTAATAACCTCGCCATTCATCAATGCCTTTCATGGCTTGATTGTTGTGGCGACGCCAGGGATTTCTTAATCACAGGCATGTCGCTGCACAAAGAAAAACCATCCACCTTTAAGGACAAACAAGAAATATCAAATGCCGCTTCTTCTGGATGTGAGGGTCAGACCCGCACCCCTCCCCGCGCTGGTGCCCGATTGTGTTGCGCCGCGCTTCAAGAACTACGTGTGGCTTGATTCCCATCCTTATGGGATACGTAGGAACGCCCGGATGTTTGAAACTTCGGGTCCAGCCCCCACCTCTTAGAGATTCCCCCTTCTCTGGGGAATCCGCCGCCTTCGGGTCACCCTCAAGGCGTGTCCCGCGACCCCTTGCAGTGGTCCACTGGTGTCAAGAGTACTCTGGTTTACTGCCAGGAGGGTCAGGTTCAGCTTGTTCAGGTTCCTTCCATTTTCAGGCTTCGTGCTCCCTTTCATTCGGACCCATCGCCTACGCCCTGGGTGGAGCCCCCGTGAACGGTCTGGACACAATGCCTCAGTGCTCTCCCACCGACTCGGGCTGGTGCCCCCAAGGGCCTCGGGCAGCGAATCGATATGAATCATGCGCTTGAGCAGTTGATGCTCGTTTTCTACCTCATTCCATCAACGGTCAGTGCGATATTGATGCTTCTTTTCCGCCACGGTCGGCAGTACTCCCATATCGTCACGCTGGTGCCCCCAGTCCTTGAGTGAATGGCCGCATGATTCACATTACGTTTTCCACCTCCCATTCTGACCAGGCAAAATCTCGACGCTCTTGACACTATCCCTCAGTGCGTCTTCGCATATCCAGGGGATAGGACCACGGTGCGGCATACTTTGAGGTTCCTATGGTCCGAGCTCTAAGACCTTAAACTAAGATCTTCCCCTATGGTCCGAGCTCTATGACTTTAAACTAAGATCTCCCTAATCAGGGTTCTACGTCTTGCATGACGTTAAACTGCACTTTCAGAACTACGTGTGGCTTGATCTCCAGCCTGATGGAGTACGTAGGAACGCCCGGGCATCTCAACTCGGGTCCAGCCTCAGGGATCGCTAAGTCCCGCCCCTCCTCATCGCCGGCCGTCTGGCCTGGCTTCTGGTAGAGAGGTGCAGTTGTGATATTCTCCCCAATTCAGCTTGGGATTCCCCATCACAATGATGGGAAGCGACCGTTTCCTCGTCAAAGGGGTTCTGTCTGAGAATTGGGGTGATTCACGGCCAGATTAATGCATCCGCCTAATATGCTTTCCCCACGGTGGCGCAATTTTGGGAGCGTTGGATTCTGTCCGAACAAATCATCACTTCGCCCCATGCTTCGCATGCCCTGTTGATCTGGATTTCCACCCTTGTGCCTGAAGGAACCCCCAAAGCGGCATTGATGATGACATGTGATCCGCCTCCTGCAATATGAATGATGACCTTCGGTCCGTCTATTGCAGTAGTATGGTCGATTGATCCATTGTCCGCTTGCCGTCCTGGGCATTTCCTGGAAGGCCGACCGTTGTGGATTTCTGAATTCGGGGCACGCGATTCACCCTTTCTCATTTCCCTATGTTCGGATAAAATCTCAATGCCCCTAGCGTTGTCCCGCTCGTGTGTCGGAACAAGTTGGGGGGATGATACATTGATTAGGTTTGAGGTCTCCTTTCCTAGGAATGATCTCCCTCTTTTCTTTAGAAATCCAGGCCCAATTATGGATGCCTGAAGCTTGGTTAACGCTCCCGCGAGACAATGAATTGTGGTTGAGCATGTTAGCCTGAAGTTTGGTTAACGCTCCCGCGAGACAATGAATTGTGGTTGAGCATGTTAAGCCAAAATATGCAGATAAATATGGTGATTCATACAAATGGATCGAAGTATTGAGTAGCGGAAGCAAAATGTTATGGGAATGGCAAAAACAAAGCCCCTAGGGATCAGCGTGCTGAATGAGTCTTTCCAATGCTGCTACCCTTTGGCTGGCGGCCTCCAGAGCTGCTTCTCGCTATCTGCGTGCCCTCTCTTCGTCGGCGGTCGCAGCACGCAGCTCGCCGATCCTGGCCTGTGCACGCTCCTGCTCGACTTGAAGTGTGACCATCTGTTGGCCCGCTTCCGTCAACTGTACCTGGGCGTCAACCAGCTGGGCCGTTAGTTGCTCCACAAGCTCAGCGCACGCCGCGACGAAGGCCTCCTTCTCTGCCGCCTGCCCTTCGAGGCGCCGGACTTCCTGCTCCGCCACGAGGAGTGCCCGTGTGCTCTCCGACATGTCCCGACATTGTGAGACGTCGGCACGCCGGCGGCTCTCGCGCATCTTTTCGGCCATGAAATCACGGACCGTCAGATGGAGGCGTTGAGCATCAGCTCCCCCGGCACACAGGAAGCGCAGCCAGGTTTGAAGCGATCCCATGCGCCCCAGCCACTCCGATGGGTCTCGCTTGAGGAAGCACTGGATGCACTTCCACCCCCTGCGGCGCGTTATCCGGATTTCCTCGACTGCCTCCGCGTCCGAGTCATCCATCTCCTCGGGGTCGGCAGGCCGGTAGGCAGGGAAGGCAGCCAACAGGTCTGCTACAGGGTCCGCCCCTGGGATGTCCTCACGGGGGATAGGTTCCCCAACATCTGGGCGACCTTCTTCTCTCGCCCCAGCGGCGTCGACACCCTCGTCAGCCCCCGACCTCTCTCCGATGTCAGCACCGCCAGCGTCCGCAGCCCCCTGATCAGCAGTTGGTGGGGCCGGCTCGGTTTGGGAAGTCTGTTCCGGAGCAGGCGGCATGTCTTCCACCGGTCCACTCGTGGATGGCCCGGGTTCGACAGCCCGACGAGCCTCCAGTGTTGAGATCACTGCACAAGGCATGCCGCGGTTAATCATGGATCGTCAACGACAAGCACCAACAGTAAAGTAAGGAGACTTACGGGAATCCAAAGCATCATCTTCCGCTATCCCGGCCGCCGCAGGAGCGATTGCAGCAGGGGACCCTTCTGCGCTTGTCAATTCAATGATGAGTGTCTGGCCCCCGCCTTGTCCTACTGGCGCCTCTCCTACTCCTACTGAGGATGCCTGACCGACATCCACGCATTCCTGAGAAAGGTGGAGAAGCGGGTTAGAGGCTGCATAAGAGAATGGATGAAGCAGGTTGAGTAGGGATAGAAGCGGACCTCAAGGAGCTCAGTGACATCAACATTGTCAGAGCCGGCCACCTCGCCGCTCTCCCGCGGGCTCCCCTGATGGGACCTTCCCTCAGAACCTTCATCCTCCCCCGTCTCCTCCTCTTCCTCGGAGTCGTCGTTACTCTCATCTCCCTCCGGCGGCATCTGTTCTGGAGCAGGCTCTCGACCGAGCATCACCTTCACCAGAAGGGACGGCTCCGCACGCTGACCACGTTGGCGCGCGTACTCGTCCATGGCCGTCAGATATGCATACCGCCGGTGGAAGTTCACCCTGTCGGCGATCTGGAGGCACCCGACCTCTGGCAGGTGGATCCCTTCTCTGAGTAGCTTTCGCCAGATGGCTTCGGTCCCCAGTGACTGCTGCAGAGTCATCCAGGCCGACCACAGCGCTGGGAAGACTGCTTCGTGGGAGGGTTCGAGCAGACGCCTTACCTGCTTCCCGAGCCGCTCTTCGACCACCACATGTGCCCCCTCTCCGGGCGCTGAAGTCGTGGCGGCAGCTTGCGATGTGCCCGCCGCCGAAGTCCCTGCCCGCGTCGGCTCCGCTGCTTGGCGCGCCTCTGTTCTCCCCCGTGTGGCGGCGCTTCGCCTCCTTCCTTGACGCCCGGTCTCCGCGCGGGTGACCTCGAGCCGCCAAACTAGCTTCCGTAGAAGCCCCTCGGGGTACGCGATGGCCCAATGTTCGGCGTACTCGGTTTCCAAGCCTGCGTCGACCCCGATAAGAGGGAGAGTGATGACCTCGCCAGAGCCGAAAGCGGCGAACATCAGCCACATCTGGCGAAGGACGCCAGGGTTCGTCTCCTCCCGGACATCAGTGAATACCCTCTTCGGCATCCGTTGAAGGCACCCGAACTGCCTGGCGAACCGGGTTGGCACGTAGGGCTCGCAGATCACCTTCCCGTCGATCCGAGCCCCGAGCACCCCGCCCCGCATGTTCATGAAGTACTCGTGCTGCTCCAGCGGACCCTGTCCGTTGTCGATCATCTGTCCAGCGGGAGTGGGGAACGGGATGAAGTTGAAATTGGCGTGATTGCCAATCCGAATCCTCACGCCCTCCTCATTTAGGGTCATCGGAGCGACCCCCGCAATGTTCAGCAGGGAGGGTCGCAGGCCGTTGCCCGGAGGAATGATGGCATTTGGAAACGTGTACCCACCAAGGTGAGCAGCCACCCAGCCGTGGAAGAATTGAAAGGGCCCACAGATCCTTCGTGGCGACCCCCCTCGCGAGATGCGTCCCAGGATGGCGTACAGCTTAGCCAGCACTGGGACCCCGAGGTTGTATCTTTTATTGGCGGCCATGGCGCCCGCCATCGCCAGTGTCGCCGGGCGGACGCCCATCCTCGCGTCCCGCACTGGCAGGAGCCACCCACTCAGAAAGGCGGCCAGGAACGCCGCGTACCGGACATTTGGGTCCCGGGCCTCGATGACGCGGTACCCCCATGAGCGGTAGTCGCCCGTCTCCAGGACCCGCCAGTACGACCCGTTCCGGCTCCTCTGAGCTGCGGTCGGGCACCGCTTCCCCCTGCCTGGCATCTTGACCGCGGGGTCATGCTCCAAGAACTGGCCGAACCACTCCTTGTAGGCTATGTCCTTGTGGAAGTCCTTGACCCCGAGCCGCTCCGTAGCCAGGTCCAGCAGATGCCATGTCAGGATGGGAGTCCGTGACCTGTCGCCCCAGGTGTTCCTCGGAGGCAGGAACTCATCGTATTGGTAACCCTCCAGCGGGATACCTCCGATGCAGTGGATGTCCCAGAGACCGATACTAACCTCCCCATGGTGAAGATGGAAGGTGTTGGTATCCGGGGACCAGCGGGTGAACAGCTCCGGCCCGAGCTTGGACTGCTGGTAGAAGTGGAACTGCGACGTCCACACCGCCTCAAACAGGCCGATGTACCGCAGCTCCTCCGTGAAGTGATCACAAGTGTGGCGTACCCAGAACACCCAGGCCCACTCACTGGTGAAATTTCCCCCAGATCGCAAGTCCCAGTCCTTCAGCCAGCCCTTGGTGTCGTCGGTGACACTCTGGCGATATGTGCTCGAGTAGAGGGCTGGAGAGTTCTCCGCAGTAGGCTCACTCCCGACGATGGTTCGCGTCCTCGGGTTCAGGACATAGACATCTAAGTGCCTGGTCTCCCTTGCAGGATGCCCATTGTTGGTGATGTTATAGCGGGGAAACTCGTCCTCCCAAGTCACCCAGGCCCGTGGCGCATCAACCTCGAACCCTGGCACCGGAACCTCATCCAGGATGCCAAAGTTCCAGAGCGGCAGGTTTTCCGACAGCGGATATGTCTTCTGGGCCGGCGTCAGCAAGTCGAACAAGGATTGATTGTTGGAAACAATCTCCTTGGCACCGTAGACCTCCTCGTTCGCCGCCATCTCAGCTCTGCGAATGGCGGCATCCCCCTCATTCCCTTGAATCGCGGCCATCTCAGAAGCTCCGGGAGTCGTGTCGGTTAAGGGAAGAGGCGTGCGGAATCGGAAGAGGCTGGTAGAGAAGTTTGAGAGGTGGCACGCAATCCTAGTGGGCTGCGTGCAATTGGGAAGTCCGTCGCGTAAAACTCCGAGTGTTCGCGCAAAGACAGGCCGAAATCCGGAAAGGTTTGCGCGACGAGCGGGGAATTCCGCGCCGGAAAGGGAAATTTCGCGCGCGAGAGCTGGAATGCTTATCGCGTGGAAGGCCAGTGTACGGTGCGGGGGACCCAGGGCCCCTATTTATAGGCGAGGCCGGGTGTCCGCGCTGCGCGGAAAGCGCTTTGCGCGACCGAGACGGCGAATTTCGCGCCCGACGCCCTTTTTGCGTGCCACAGTCCCGCGCCTCCCAGGACTTCGGCATTCCGGCGTCGCCCTCGGAACCTGATCGTTGCGACCTCTCGCCGATCAGATTCCGAGGGGGGGCTTTTGTAGATGCCGGAAAAGTCCGTTGTTCCCAAACGAAGCTCCGGATGCGGAAAGCGAGGTCATCTTTGGAGTCGGAAGCGTGTTTCGGAGGGCCCGGAGGCCTTGCGCGGAATTTTAGGAGACCGCGCGCAAAGTTGGAGCGCCGCGCGCAAACCTCCCGGGATGCGCGCAATGCGCTGGGCCGGCGCGCTATTTTGCGCGCCCGTGGCCCGCGCGACTCCCTTGCGCGCCGGGCCCGATTCCGCGCCCGCGAACCGGATTCCGCGCCCGGGGTTGCCTATAAATACAAGGCGACCCCCGACGTTTTAAAGGTTGCCGGAATTCGAAGAGTCGCTCGTTCGCGCAATCCCATCCACTCTGCCAGCAATGCCGATCTTCAGGTAACCTCTTTTCTTTCGCGCAAGAAAGCCTCGGGGTTCTCCTTCGCGTGCAATCCCCTTGGCTCCTTTCCTTTGAAACAACTCTTAACCCAAAGGCCTTCGCGCGCAAAAGAAGCCTCTTGCGCGCAATTGCCCCCGGGTGCGCGCAATCCAGCCCGATTGCGTGCACCCCCTCCCCCTTTCTAAGAGGCCATTCGTTAAAGAATGAGCCGTTGCCCCCGCGCGCTATCCGAAGCCCGGTGCGCGCAATCTCCATCTCCCGCGTGCAAAGCGCTGGCCCAATTGCGCGCCAGCCTTCCCATTTGCGCGCCGACCCGCGATATTGCGCGCCAAGCTTCTCTTTTGCGCGCAATCCGCCGGGGTCGTCCCTTTGACCCCCTGAGGGTACCCGCCTGCGTGGCGCCCGATGATCTTCATCCTGGGTGCCCGCACCGTGCGTTGTCTTCCCGTGAGGCCCTCCAGGCTCGCGCGAAGTGACACGGACCCATCGGCGGCAGCATCCTCGTCCGCGCTGCAAGACGTTAAACTGCCAAGTGTTTCGTGCAACATGACGTTAAAATGTACCACGTTCGCGCTGCAAGACGTTAAACTGCCAAGCATCTTCGTCCTCAACACACGACGTTAAACTATACTTCGTCCGGCAAGACGTTAAACCGTCCGCATCGCCCGATCCCGTGCCTCGCACGCAGGGTCCCCCTCCCGATTTGGATGTGGCCCCCGCCCGCTCGTCTCTGCAGGGATGTCGGGATGGGAGTGGCCTTCGCCCACGGGGGCAGAGTATTACGAACAGAGTGAACTACGTGGACTTTGATCCCTGTCTCCTAAACAGGGTACGTAGGAAGCCTCCCAGAGGTTCAAGCCCACCATCTGGTCGTCCCGGTCGTATTCACGTCGGTTTGTCCATCAGTGGACCCCTTCCGGGTTCACATTCGCGTCGATTCACCTATGAATCCGCTCTTGTGGGGGACTTCACATGTGTATCTCCATTGCGCTTCCCCACTGCCTCTTTCTATCTCTCTCTTCAACGTCCAGCATGACGTTAAACTGTGATCCACCCGGCCGTTCCATCCCCCTCTGTGCGAGGTGGTTCGGTTCAACCCTCCGCCCGGCAGCCTCGACCTCCTTGTGAGTCGGCTTGCCAACGTCCAGCATGACGTTAAAATATATATCCAAACTACGCTGACTTTGATCCGCGCTAACGTGCGGTACGTAGGAAGCCCCTACGGGGTCCAAGCTCTTCACTCCATCATCCATCCTGATCCTTACCCGGGCCGCCACATCCCGGTGAGGTCATGCCATTTCATTCCACTCCACTTCACTCGGGAAGCCGCCCATGTGCTGGCCCCAGCGTCGGAGGTTCCTCGCAAGGGGTTCTGTCACCTGATCCACTTCTCGTGTTGATCAGTCCAATGCCGTCCCCGCTGGACGTTAAACTCGCAGCATACCCCGTGTTAAACATGGGAAGCTGAGGAAAACCTCAGGCAACGCAGTTCACCGTACCCAGCATAGGATGCCTCAGGCCATCATGCCTTCGAGAAGCCCTATTAGGGACGGAAGGCAGATATGCAGAGCCGCAGTGTCAAGACACGCCCCCAGCACCCAGAGCTACCCGGTCTCCTCACCGCAGGTTGCTGCCCCGACCAGACCCCTTGGAGCGTCTGGGCGGAAGCAGCGTAATTAACCGGTGTCCATGAAGATATGGCGCCGGGAACGAGATTCACGAACATTCTTAAATCTATGAGGGAGACCCGGATTAGGCGACGAGTTCCGAGGAGACGTCCACAGAAGGAGGAGCCGACATCCCATCATCCCGGTTTCGATCAAGGAGCAGACGCCCCTGAATAAGGGACGGATGCCGCCCGCCCTTGGAAAGCGGGACTGCGGGGCCACAAGCCGCGCGCCCATCCCCTCGGGTCGACGGGCGCACGCGCGAACGCGTCCTGGAGGAACAGCGTCGGAGCAGAAACCCGATGCACATCCGCACCGAAACAACCACTCCATACATAATATGTCCATGGACCAATTAGAATAAAATAAATCAATTTATATAGATTTATTTTAAACAATTTAAATAAATAAATCCTTCATATCACCTCTAACTCACACCGTATAAACATCCCCTAAAATTAGTTCCCCAATCACTACATATATAATGTACCACTAATTAATGTAAAAGAAAACAGGAGATACAAATTTGTTCAGAGCGAAAAAGAAATCTAAATGACTAAAAAACAACTCAGTTACCTCCATATAACCATAGGTCCCCTTCTAACCTCAATCCAAACCTTATCCATGAGTAATAAAAAGTAATAATAAAATGTGAAACTTAAATTTAACAATATAGGCATGTGAATTTGAATTCTTAGTAAGTAACCAAACATCTTACCACATGCATAAAATTTAATTAGAGATCCATTTCAAGCTAGTTTGAAAATAAATTTAGAAAATAGATTTTTAATAGGTGAGAACATAAAAGTTTCATATCATGTCTATGTTATTTTATAAAACTTTATATTATTTTCTGTTAAATAAAATCAATCACTTTAAAATGTTTTCCTATTCTTATGCCAATTTTAACAAAACAACCATTATAAAAGCCACATTTTAAATATATTTTAATATAAAATATCAATTTTAAGTAATTTGACATTAAAAATATACACTCAAAAAAATTATAGAATAATCATATTCATAATGGGAACCCAAGAGTTTCTGTAATAAACAATTACATATCTATAACAACTACTATAATATAATTCCATTGTATAATGACTAACAACCTACTGAAACAACCTATATTTACCTCACTATCCTAACCAAGGGTAATAGTCTTAAAAACATCATAAATAACCTAAGGTCCAATAGTAAGAGAGTGATACTAAACTAATATAGCATGTATACCTAGAGTTCCTTCCAAACTATGAAAGTCTTCCATAGAAATAAAAATAGAGGTGATATTTTCAAATATAAATAAATTTATAAGAGATAAAATTGCTTAAGGAAAACAATTATTATTACTCACCTCCAAACCCAACTCATAGAATTATCCCCCTTTAGTAAAAATTTATTAAACTGTTAATATTCCCTCAAACAGGGCATTCATAAAATAATATTAAAATACTCATCCTTTAAAAACATGAAATGGGAAAGTTCCTTGGGTTTTTTTAATGAAATAATTTAAAGGTTTTGATTGGGATTTATCATCAGAATTAAACCTTAATAGTTTTAAAAACCATACTTGAAATAATTTATAAAAATTTTTAAAATATAAAAAGTATTTTTACTAACATTACAGTCCCTTTTTAAAACATCACATGGATATGTGTTTTAGGTTATGAAATATAAATTCCAAATCCTTGCATTATTCTTACACATTTATTTATTTTAATTTATAGATACAACTCATATAAATGCATACATTCACACACCCTTTTATGAAAACATAATGGAACATGTCTATATACACATTTCTATATAAGTGTCAAAATTTAAAAGAGGGGATAAAATATTTATAAAATGGGTTAGAATGAATGGAATTTAGTTTAACAATATACATTAAAGAACTAAATAGTTTAAATTCATCCTTAAAGAGAAAAACAACACATATGAAAATACAGAAACCTTTTAGAATTTGAATTGAAAATGATTAATTTATTAATTTTCAAAAACCTTTTCAAGATCCATTTGTGCATTTTACCAAGCATTTAGTGTGTGTTATAGTTTCCAAATTGTGTTAAAAACTATATTTTAATTTAAAATCCCTCTTCATTTACAGGAAAATAATATAGAATAGAGGATAAATGGGTAGAAATTAAGAATTAGCCCTAAACTATAGGATATTTTCTTGAAACATAAGGGAGAGTATACTGAAAAATCATAGGTAGAGGAGGAGCGGTTTCACATGTGTATGCATCTTAACCTTCATGGGTGTGCACTGTGGGTAAGATAAAAATAAGGGATGGGGTTTATTTTTATGTGGGGAGGTTATTTAGTGAAATCTATTGTTTTTTTGTTTCGGGTGAATAACATGATTTCCATGCAGTTTTTTATAACTATTTGATAATTTTGTATATTACATGGGGTTCACTAAAAAAATTTATGATTGGTATGCACAGTTAGATAAATAATAATCCAAATGTGAGAAAAAACTCCGTAATTTCTATAACAAAAATTCATGGTCATCTCTTGGTTATCACTAGTTGTTCTCTGACTATGTGACATGCTAAAATTATATAATTTTAATGATTCCAAAATAATAAGATCTAAAACCTGAAAATAAAAATAAATTCCAATAATTAAATAATATAATTTAGAAATTATGGGTTGGGTACGACAATTTTCCCCAATATAAAAATTTATGCAACTAGAAAGTTTTAGTAAGAGACCACGAGAAAAGAGAAATAGGAGGTCTAACCTTTCCATGTATGATTTGATTTCAAAAAAACATGGAACAATATGTTGAATAACGCAAACTAGTTCATGAGGTTGATCAACATGTGATGTACAAATAAACAAATTCATTTTCCAAATAACTTGATAAATTAATATCTTATATCATACATCCAACTATAACCACAAATAGCGGGCTTTCCCCATGTGTTTAACCTTGTTATGAAATGTAATGATGGTAGGTTCAAATAAATCATCATATGAAATTAAAGCTTAATAAAACTCACAATCTTTTCTAAAATGGCCTGGTTCAAAGAAACAGATATAGAAATAAGGTTCTTTACACCTTGAGATAAACTATAGTGGTCTCCCCTCCATATTTTTAATTCATCTAGGATATTAATTCTCTATAAAGGACCCATCACATACCAAACCAAATCAAAATGTTTGACCTAAATGAAACATTCTAGAATAAAAAATTTCATCATCTAACCAAGGATACCATGATTCGTGATTTAGAAACCCTCTACAAAACATCCTGACATATTGAGTGTCCCAAATTCCACACCAAAGGTAAAGAGGGAAAAGGATGGGAATTCACAATGGTAATAAGAGACGGGATCATCTTGATCAAATATGAATGAATAAGGAAGTTACACCTACCACTCAACCTGATGTATGTCCAGGACCATAGCTGAAAAGTATACACCCATATTTTAGAGGACATGATCTAAAAAAACACCAAGTGTTTTCAAACATTAATAAGATGAATAGTTTAAAAAAAGGGAAATAAAAATTAATATTTCACAACTCAAATCATATAAAATCAGATAAAAACCATAATTCAAGTCATAAATTCAAAAACCATGATTCTCATTCAAATTTCAAAAAACACCGCTTTTAAAAAACAAATGGGTTTTGAGAAGTTTTACTTTTAAATTGATTTAGGTTTAAACTTTTTCAATTCAATACCTCTTGAAACAATAATTGAAATACATTTTAAAGAGTTATAAATTCATTATTTGAAACAATTTTATTTTAATAAAATCACATTTATTTAATTTTTCTTTTATTGATATATTATAAAAACTAAAACTAAATTAAATTATTTTCATAGCAATACTTTAATTATAAATTCCACTCAAAACTATATAAAAATATCAATTAGCTGAAAATTTGAAAAATAATTTATCAAAAAAAAATTACACTACTAAAAAGAATTTAAAATCTGTAACGGCCCGAAATTTTGAATAAATCTTGTTTCCTAATTTCATGTGTTATTTTATTTTATTTTTATACTCAACAAAAATGTTTTATTTGATAAACATGATTATAATTAAAATGAGACCAGTGGGTTTTGACTGTTATATGACCATCGGTCAATATGACCGCTGTGAACAAAATGTTTTGATTATTGTCTCTAAATATAAGTAATCTTGGTTAATTAGTATAGAAAGAAGATTTTATGGCCTCACCTAGTAGTCTTGGACCGATCGAATCCCATCTAACAGAGCTTGGGAAGGAGGTAGCACCATTGGGCTTTGCTCTGGACCAAATCCAAGCCGAACTTCATCATGTGAATCTAGAACGGAATCGCCTTCGCGAGAAGTTCAAACTGATAGAAATTACTACTCGGGCAATGTTGACTGAGCCGCCCCAATATTCTATCACCCTAGCACACCTTACTCTTAGGTCCTATGCTGGTATTATAAGGGGCTATGTAATGAGACCGTAATTGCCTTGTGTAATCCTTGTTTTAAATAAAAATTGGGATTTCTTATTATGATGATGTTTATGAATTTTCAAATGACCAGATAAATATAGTATGCATATTTTTGATGAATTTTAGAAAAAGGATATTTTAAAAATGTTTATGTAAACCTTAAATAATTAAAAATGTGTAATTATTTTCAAAAAATGGTCTTCTACAATTATGTTCAGTACGAAATTTGGAGTCTAATAAGATCAACTTGATTTTTGATGAATATTAAATTATGAATAGTGATTTTATGATTAGGATTAGTAATATGACCAAATGGATTAGTAATCTCACTTAAAGAAAGTTATAAAATAATCTAGGCACCTTGATTAAGTAATGTGATTCAATAAAATGGTTAAATAACTGTTTCATAAATTATTATTCAAGTATTAGTTTTTTTCCGGTGAATAGTGTTTTTTAATTAAAATTTAAATTAAAAATATTTAGAAAATTATTTTTATAAAATGGATTTCATTTTTGAACTCAGAGCCCCGATATTATGTTTTGGTAATTTTTGGGGTTTTTTCTGAAAAAATGAATTTTCGGTGAATAGTGTATTTATTTAAAAATAAATTTAAAAATATTTAGAAAATTATTTTTATAAAATGGGGTTCATTTTTGAAATCAGAGCATTGATATTTGGTTAGTGTGAGATTTTGGGATTTTTTCTGAGAAAGTTGAATTTTCAGTGAATAGTAAAAATGCAGTTTTAGGGTTTCGGTATGTTTAATGACATCATAGCTGTTTCATGATGATGTCATTAGATATTTTAAGAGTTGGCCGGCCAAGGGTGATGAATTATTGTTTTGGGGGCCCCATGTGGCCTAACTCCATGGTAAATGCCAAGGGAGAGCACATGGGTTTGAGAAAAGCACATGTGAGGTGTCCCTTGGCCATTAATGCCTTGTCCCCTCACTCTCCCTATAAATACCAAGCCCTCCTCTCATCCATTCGACTCCACACTCTTCCCCAACGAAGTTCTTGTCTCATTACCTCCCAAGGAGTCCTCCCAAGGTTCCCCCAAGCCCTCAAGGTCCCAACCTTTTAGGTTTAAGAGTTACATTTTAAGGTAAGAGATCTGACCTCTCTCTTTCTTTTCAAGTAATCTCTTTTATGTCATTTCTTTTATGCTCCATATTCTTATGTTTGAGGATGTTATTTTATATTCATCCTACTGCCCATTTCATGTTCATATGATGAGATACCCCCTTGCGCTCATCAATTCTTTTTAAGAATGTTTAAGTGGCGCCGTTAGGCTGCCGAATTTGTAAGGGATTCTTTCACCTTCCTCGTTTTCAAGTTCTATTTTCATCCAAGTATTTCATGTTCCTTTTTATTATGTTGGGGGTATGATATCTAAATTTATCATACTGATATTTTATAGACATATGATGAGAGACCCTATTTGACATCTTCAATTCATTTTTGTTGAAGTTTAAGTGGCGCTGTTAGGCTGCCGAATTTTTAAGGGATTCTTTCACCCTTCTCGTTTTTCAAGTTCTACTTTCATGTCAAGTCTTTCAAGTTCCTTTTTGTTATGTTGGGGTATGATCTCTATATCTATAATACTGGACTCTTATGTTCATATTATGAGAGACCCCATTTGCTCTCTTCAATTCAGTATTTTGATGTTTTAAGTGGCGCCGTTAGGCTGCCAAATTTTTAAGTGGTTCTTCACCCTTCTCGTTTTGAAGTTCTACTTTCATGTCAATTCTTTCAAGTTCCTTTTGGTTGTATTGGGGTATTATCTCTATATCTATCATACTGATCTTCTATGTTCATATGATTAGATTCCCTATTTGATCACATCAATTCATATTTGGTTGAAATTTATATAACGTTGTTGGGCTGCCGAATCTTCATAAGAGAAATCTTATTTATGTATTCCTTTCATGTTCTTCATTTCATATGGTATATTTTCAAATTTCATTACCATGTTCTTAAATCCCTTATATTCTGTCCCCCTACTGTTTTATGGGTCATTTATGAATGTTGAACCCATTTCCCCTCTCTTTTCAATGTTTTCTAAAACCTTGTAACATAGCCGTTATGCTGCATAATTTTCGTCTCAAAATGCCTCTCTTTTCTCAAAATTATTTTATGTTATAAAGTGAATACTCAAAGCCCCTATTTATACAGGGGTATTCACATATATATAAAAATGTTCTATTTTAAATTCTGGAATTTACATACATGATACCCCTTTCCCTTTCCGTGGGTTTAAAGTAATGTAAAGATCGTGTCTTTAAAGCAGTTTTTAAAACGTTATGATTATGAAATGAAACCCATTTATTTTATGCTATATGGGTTATTTATGAAATTTTTGATGATGATATATGTGGCTCACATGATAATAAAGGAAAATTCAAGGGTGCGCCCTGATAGCGCTCCAATGCATTGGGTAAAGACTTAATCTCTAGAGATGACCATTTTAACGACGCCTTGGTGAATAACCTTGGTAAATTTTAACGACACCTTGGGGATGGACCTTGGTGAAACGAAACGATTGTCAATATTAAATGTTGCAGCCACATCTTTAAGTTATGAAAAAATGTTATTTTTATTATGAAATGCCTCATGATTTCTTTATCATGCCTTAAAGTTCTTTTCATGTCCTTATTTAAGTATCTTAAGTTCTCATGTAAAATGTTTCTCTTGTTTCCCTTACTGGGCCTTCTGCTCACCCTTTCTTTTGATGTATGTCCCCAGGTTATGAGATGCAGTAATGAACCTAGGATGAACTTAAGGAGAATCCTTTCAAGTGTTTAATAAGAGTGTTTTTTTGTTCTTTTCATGTATTATGTTCCTGGTTTCCAAGACACTAAACCTTAAAGATCCTCAGTTTTGTGTAATGAAATGAAAGTTTATGTTATAAAAAGACGGGATGCTATAGTTGGTATCAAAGGATGGTTTAGTTATTTGTGGAAATTAGGATATGAAAACTTTAGGAAGAACCCTATATAAATGTTTAAATATAGGAAATCTTCCTGGTATTTTGGTGAGTATTGAGTAAAGGGTTTCCAAGAAAATACATCCCTGTCTGGGTACGAGCAGGTAGAGGTGGCTCTGGCACAGATGTACATAGGGGTAAAACCTGAAAACACTGCTTTGAGCTAGACTCGAACAGGAACTGGTACACGACAACGGGCCTTGCTTCACTCTTGGTTACGACACTCCCGGGGGATATGATTTGGTAAATTCATAAGCTTAGTATGAACCATTGTTAAAGGAACAAAGATTCACGTAAGAATATATGATCATGGATAACCTAGATTGGAACCTAGGGGATCACAAGTTAGGGTATACTTTTCTTCTACAAGTTATCCTTATATTATTTAAGATCCTTTTCATGATTATTGGTTAAGTATTTAAGCCCCTAATTATGCTTTCTCTTCTTAGTTAATGGTGGGAAATGGAAGAACATGTCCCAACAACCAATGTGATAGGAAATGCAATGATTGTCGTATTAATATGATAGGGATGATTAGGGGATTAAAATATGATTATTATTTTGGAAGACCTTCACTATTTTGGGGACCCTATATGATCGAGGTAAATAGATTACTACGGTATTTTCATTGAGGAGTAAGGTTGACTTATATTTTGAAGAATCGATGAATTTAAGGTGGACTTATAGTAATTTAGGTTACTTATGGGAGTAATTAACCTATCTTGGGTAAAATATGTTTAGGTTAGATACTTTTGTTATAAGATGTTAGGAGTGGTTGATGTTGTTTGGAGATGAATAATGAAGTTTATTTTGGAAGACTATGTTATCAAATCCTTCTTGTATTTGGGTTTCAATCTTAGTTTGGTTTATTTTGAGGAATCTTAAGGACCATTATTTATGGAATAGACTATGATGAACTTTGGGTAGTACCATGGAACTTTGAAGATTTAAAAGTAGTTTACATTCCTATGGGATTCTTTTTGGAGAGTTGTTTTACCTTACCCTTTCTATTTTTGGGATAATGTTTAAAGATAAAAGAAATATATAGTTGATCTTTTGTGGATTATGTGATTCTCTAGAAGATTATTCTTGTGTTTTGATGAGACCAAGTAGTTTTGAATGCTCATTGTTTGGAGAAAAGATTAGTTTTGGTAGAAACTTATTAATGTATGAAGGTAGATATATTTCCTTATGTTTTTGTTCTATGTTGTAAATGAATTCCTCAAAGTTATGAAAAGGAACGTAAAACAAAAACGTTGTTGGTTTACGTTTCCTACTAGGTAATCAAAGACCGCTTACACACATCATAATTTTGGGATTTTCTGGTGGTTAACTTCCTCCTAATCATGTTTTCTATCACTCTCCTTTAGGACGTGACCTTTTGTTTTCTCCTCCATGTCCATGTTTCCTACATGGAATCCTAGTATGAGTAAACTCGGGTGGACTTTGTACTTCCTTTTCTTTCTTTTAAAGTAATGGTGTTACTGACTCTTTTTCCGATGTGGGACTTTCAATGAAATTTCAAAACCCAATTTTAAAAATTGCGAGGATGCAATTTCTTAAGGGGGGAAGATTGTAACGGCCCGAAATTTTGAATAAATCTTGTTTCCTAATTTCATGTGTTATTTTATTTTATTTTTATACTCAACAAAAATGTTTTATTTGATAAACATGATTATAATTAAAATGAGACCAGTGGGTTTTGACTATTATATGACCATCGGTCAATATGACCGCTGTGAACAAAATGTTTTGATTATTGTCTCTAAATATAAGTAATCTTGGTTAATTATTATAGAAAGAAGATTTGATGACCTCACCTAGTAGTCTTGGACCGATCGAAGCCCATCTAACAGAGCTTGGGAAGGAGGTAGCACCATTGGACTTTGCTCTGGACCAAATCCAAGCCGAACTTCATCATGTGAAGCTAGAACGGAATCGCCTTCACGAGAAGTTCAAACTGATAGAAATTACTACTCGGGCAATGTTGACTGAGCCGCCCCAAGATTCTATCACCCTAGCACACCTTACTCTTAGGTCCTATGCTGGTATTATAAGGGGCTATGTAATGAGACCGTAACTGCCTTGTGTAATCCTTGTTTTAAAAAAAAATTGGGATTTCTTATTATGATGATGTTTATGAATTTTCAAATGACCGGATAAATATAGTATGCATATTTTTGATGAATTTTAGAAAAAGGATATTTTAAAAATGTTTATGTAAACCTTAAATAATTAAAAATGTGTAATGATTTTCAAAAAATGGTCTTCTACAATTATGTTCAGTACGAAATTTGGAGTCTAATAAGATCAACTTGATTTTTGATGAATATTAAATTATGAATAGTGATTTTATGATTAGGATTAGTAATATGACCAAATGGATTAGTAATCTCACTTAAAGAAAGTTATAAAATAATCTAGGCACCTTGATTAAGTAATGTGATTCAATAAAATGGTTAAATAACTGTTTCATAAATTATTATTCAAGTATTAGTTTTTTCAGGTGAATAGTGTTTTTTAATTAAAATTTAAAGTAAAAATATTTAGAAAATTATTTTTATAAAATGGATTTCATTTTTGAACTCAGAGCCCCGATATTATGTTTTGGTAATTTTTGGGGTTTTTCTGAAAAAATGAATTTTCAGTGAATAGTGTATTTATTTAAAAATAAATATAAAAATATTTAGAAAATTATTTTTATAAAATGGTGTTCATTTTTGAAATCAGAGCATTTATATTTGGTTAGTGTGAGATTTTGGGATTTTTTCTGAGAAAGTTGAATTTTCAGTGAATAGTAAAAATGCAGTTTTAGGGTTTCGGTATGTTTAATGACATCATAGCTGTTTCATGATGATGTCATGAGATATTTTAAGAGTTGGCCGTCCAAGGGTGATGAATTATTGTTTTGGGGGCCCCATTTGGCCTAACTCCATGGTAAATGCCAAGGGAGAGCACATGGGTTTGAGAAAAGCACATGTGAGGTGTCCCTTGGCCATTAATGCCTTGTCCCCTCACTCTCCCTATAAATACCAAGCCCTCCTCTCATCCATTCGACTCCACACTCTTCCCCAATGAAGTTCTGGTCTCATTACCTCCCAAGGAGTCCTCCCAAGGTGCCCCCAAGCCCTCAAGGTCCCAACCTTTGAGGTTTAAGAGTTACATTTTAAGGTAAGGGATCCAACCTCTCTCTTTCTTTTCAAGTAATCACTTTTATGTCATTTATTTTATGCTCCATATTCTTATGTTGGAGGATGTTCTTTTATATTCATCCTACTTCCCATTTCATGTTCATATGATGAGATACCCCCTTTCTCTCATCAATTCTTTTTAAGAATGTTTAAGTGGCGCCGTTAGGCTGCCGAATTTTTAAGGGATTCTTTCACCTTCCTCGTTTTCAAGTTCTATTTTCATCCAAGTCTTTCATGTTCCTTTTTATTATGTTGGGGTATGATCTCTAAATTTATCATACTGATATTTTATGGACATATGATGAGAGACCCTATTTTACATCTTCAATTCATTTTTGTTGAAGTTTAAGTGGCGCCGTTAGGCTGCCGAATTTTTAAGGGATTCTTTCACCCTTCTCGTTTTTCAAGTTCTACTTTCATGTCAAGTCTTTCAAGTTCATTTTTGTTATGTTGGGGTATGATCTCTATATCTATAATACTGGAATATTATGTTCATATTATGAGAGACCCCATTTTCTCTCTTCAATTCAGTATTTTGAAGTTTTAAGTGGCGCCGTTAGGCTGCCAAATTTTTAAGTGGTTCTTCACCCTTCTCGTTTTGAAGTTCTACTTTCATGTCAATTCTTTCAAGTTCCTTTTGTTTGTGTTGGGGTATGATCTCTATATCTATCATACTGATCTTCTATGTTCATATGATGAGAGACCCTATTTGATCTCATCAATTCATTTTTGGTTGAAGTTTATATAATGTTGTTGGGCTGCCGAATCATCATAAGAGAAATCTTATTTATGTATTCCTTTCATGTTCTTCATTTCATATGGTATATTTTCAAATTTCATTACCATGTTCTTAAATCCCTTATATTCTGTCCCCCTACTGTTTTATGGGTCATTTATGAATGTTTAACCCATGTCCCCTCTCTTTTCAATGTTTTCTAAAACCTTGTAACATAGTCGTTATGCTGCATAATTTTCGTCTCAAAATGCCTCTCTTTTCTCAAAATTATTTTATGTTATAAAGTGAATACTCAAAGATCCTATTTATACAGGGGTATTCACATATATATAAAAATGTTCTATTTTAAATTCTGGAATTTACATACATGATACCCGCTTTCCCTTTCTGTGGGTTTAAAGTAATGTAAAGATCATGTCTTTAAAGAAGATTTTAAAACGTTATGATTATGAAATGAAACCCATTTATTTTATGCTATATGGGTTATTTATGAAATTTTTGATGATGATATATGTGGCTCACATGATAATAAAGGAAAATTTAAGGGTGCGCCCTGATAGCGCTCCAATGCATTGGGTAAAGAATTAATCTCTAGAGATGACCATTTTAACGACGCCTTGGTGAATAACCTTGGTAAATTTTAACGACACCTTGGGGATGGACCTTGGTGAAACGAAATGATTGTCAATATTAAATGTTGCAGCTACATCTTTAAGTTATGAAAAAATGTTATTTTTATTATGAAATGCCTCATGATTTCTTTCTCATGCCTTAAAGTTCTTTTCATGTCCTTATTTAAGTATCTCAAGGTCTCATGTAAAATGTTTCTCTTGTTTCCCTTATTGGGCCTTCTGCTCACCCTTTCTTTTGATGTATGTCCCCAGGTTATGAGATGCAGTAATGAACCTAGGATGAACTTAAGGAGAATCCTTTCAAGTGTTTAAGAAGAGTGTTTTTTTGTTATTTTCATGTATTATGTTCCTGGTTTCCAAGACACTAAACCTTAAAGATCCTCAGTTTTGTGTAATGAAATGAAAGTTTATGTTATAAAAAGAATGGGTGCTATAAAATCTAAAGAGAAATATTATATTAAATTTTTAAGGGGATAATAGTTACATATTTCTTAACTACATTGGTAAATAGTCTAGTTCCATCTAAGTGTAATCCACTTAATGTTTTAGAGAACTATGTGCACGAGCCACATATGGTTTGTGTGTGTGGACTACTTCCTCCTTGGATGATGTGTTTAATTTTTAATATCCTTATAAAATGGATGGTTATAAGAATTTATTTAATGAATAAATATGATATCTATATGATAAAAATTATCTTAGTAAAATAAATCATTATCTAACTTCCTTTCTTTTCATCAATTGAAAAATCAAAACGTTGCTTGTGCATACATGTGGACTAACAACCTCATAGATAATATGTTATGTTTTTCATCAAAACCTAACATGGATAGTTTTAAAATATATGTGATAAATATATATGATATTAAGAAGTAATATGTGTTATTAATATGGTTTTTAATATGGGATATAATAATCAATTATCATTATAAAGTAATATGTTGATATCAGTAAATTACTCTAAATAAGCTCATCACTGATTTCATATAAACAAATCATAATTAAATCTCTCATGGAATGATATTGTAATGTTATAAATTATTAGGGAAATTATATTCTAGTAAATTAAAAAATATTGAAATGGTGATCTTTTTTTCAAATAACAGGGTTGGATGTCACCATTATAAAATATGTATGAAATAATCGAAAATACTAACATATGATAATGAAAATAAACATTAACTAGATAACAAATGTTCAGTGAATTATTATAATAAAAATATATAAAATTAAATAGTTATAAATAAGGTTTTTAAATAATTAATTAAAATGGATATGTTTATTAAATAAAATTGTAAGGATATTTCCTAATAATTTGGTGTAAAATGGTACGTTTTTCTCATATCCCATTTATTTCTTTTAGACATATTCTGTATTCTAATCTATTCGATATTTTTTGTGTATATATATCCTAATGGAATTTTTACCATACAATAATGGAATTAAATGGATTTAAAAGCCTACTTATGTTATCTCTTTCATGATATTTTCATTTAATAGATAACATGGTTATAATGGTTTCTGTATCTCCCATTTTCTTCATTGAGATATTATTCATATTCACTATTTATTTTATTTTGTGATTTATATACTTCCAAAAATTTCTATATCATTAAAGGATCACTAAGATGAGGATTGTTGAATCAGTGATCACATTGTTTTATAAATTATTCTTACACACACAACCTCTAAAACATGTTACTATTTTGATTAACTCAATGATATCTCTCAACCTCACTTTTTATATAATAATATAAAGTAATAGATCATCACACAATATTTACAAGGTTCATCATAATTAACTAGTGTTTAACTTTCTAGGACCCCACCCCTAACATGGATTCTTTTACTAACTTATTTTAGGAATACAAAGGCATGGGAAGCAACTGGTTTCATACTCTAGTACTCATTCCTCCATCTATCCATGGTTCTACACCCCATGAATCAAATCTTCTAATATAGTTGGTTTTACCCCCTCCCCCCAATTGTCCTTCTTATATCAACTTACATCCTAGAGAGTTATATTTCCCAACCAAAATACATTTTAGAAAATAGTTCTCCAACCTAGATATCGTCTCTTCCTTCTTCCTTTTTGATCCACTATAGAAGGATCCTCTTCTATATTTATTTTTCCCCAGAAACCAGTTGGATCACCTTCACATGTGTGTAATCTTCAGGATCTTAAATATATCTCTTAAGATTTTTTGTTATTGAATCTTCTTCAAAATTTTTGAAAGACCTAGATAAATCAATATCAACTTATAAAAAATCCTCTAGAAATTTTCCTTAACAAAAGTATGATTGATAAAGATTCATCTAGTATTCCCGCCGTCTGATGGGTCACAGTCATCATCTGGTATTCCTCCATTTTTTACTCCGCAAATCAATTTACTTTAGTCTAGTGTGCTCTATCCAATGCACATCTATATGATTCTACACTATTTGATTCATATTTATACAATGAAGTAGTATTTGTTATTTTTTACTCCTTATTAATCTAATGAAACTCACCTCAATGAATATTATTCCACCGAGTAGGTCTTCAGTCAGAAATTCTCACTTTGCTTCTTATTCAACTAATGAAACTTGGTTTTTTAACCTTATTCAAATCTTCTTAGTGTGATTATCCTTATTCAACAAATTATATCCATGGATGTGAAATTATGACATGAATAATTAATTACTTATTCCCTTCTATGTGTTTGAATTGTGTATTCCCATTGCACTAATACACTCCCAAAGGTGATATTAATGAGTGAATTGGTGGGAAATCAAATGTATTTTCCCACTCAAATGAAACTCAATAACCAGACATCCAACTCAAAAAAAATCCATTGTAAACCTCTATAACGTTCTATAACATTCATAAAAATTCTTGAAAAATCTAAATCAGTAAAAATCTACAATATTCCTTCAACACAGTGTTGAGGAACTTCTTAAAACATCCTTAAAGTTAGTAGGATAAAAACCCGTAAATGAATATCTTAGAATCATTATTTTTAAGTACTTAAAAAATTTTATGTAAATATCATTATTAATGTATTCAAAAAATGTATGTCTGATATACTTAAAAAGAACTCCTCTGTTTGATGGTACATCTTCAACATTCTCCATCTAATGGAATCAAAAACCAAATAATTATTTGATATATATTTTATTGGTTAAACTCTATTAGGAACCCTCTATCCATTGGGATCAATATATCTTTATCTGATACTTCTCATGGTCATCTACAACTTTGTATGTCCTTCTATGTCTTGAGTGTCTCCATACAATGGAATCGCATTTCTTTGTCTGATGTCATCATAATAATCCATTCATTGGATATTACCAGTGTCTGTCAGATAGACCTTCTTCTATTGAAACCTCATATATTTTTTCATCTGAAGATCTATACTGGTTATCTCTAACCGATAGTATTGAACAGTTATCCTCCATTCGAAACAAATTTCAACTCTATACATTAGAATTTATATATACTTCACAACATCCACTTTGTAACTCAACTTCACATTGCTCTATCTAATCCCATTATGTATTTCAATCTGATGAAGCTTTATAGAATTCCTTCAACTGGTCATAACTTATCCAACAACTTTATCTGGTCATCATTTACTTGAACATTGTGACTCATACTCCATATATCAATCATTATATAATAGCATATCTGAATATCATAACTCAGACTACATACATTTCTATCTATACACATTGGGTATGTTTGTATGAAAACATTATTCAGCATCATAGATTAGAAACTCAATATTTCTCTAGAAACAAACTTCTCACCCTTTATAGAGACTCTTATAAACTCAACCATGCCAACTTCTTATAACTCTCCATCTAGTACCATCATCCATGTTCCATATGATAACATTGTATTGCATAAAATTATGAACTTTTTTTAATTGTATTATTTTTTACAACTCATATCGGATAATGGTTATTTTCATGTTGTCATGAACTTGGAATTTGGTATAACATCATCTGAATTTGGGAATTTTTCTAGACAAAGTTAAATAAGATTTTATTCACTCTATAAGGAAGCTTTCATAAATGGCTCCAACAACCCCTATTCTCTTAAAAATTTCAAGTATTCTTTAGAAAATTTCTCTACAAACACATATTGATATTTTAAAAACAGTTAAAATAAAACTCACTTTTGAAAAAAAAATATCCCACTTTTTTATCAATATCCACATAAAGCATCAAACATCTTTAAAGTTAATTTGTGTGATCAATACTCTATCCCCATATGATGTTTTCATTTTATTTATCCCTTATATTATTTCTCCCCATTATTTTCAATGAAAGGAAAAGGGTAACCTAAGGATCATTTCAATTAATCTTACTTCATCTAGAAAACATGAAATATTCCCTTGGGAGAAAAAATAGTATCACATAATTTTCTTAATAAATATTCTTTATCTAAAAAAATTTATGTCTATGTGGGAAAACCCGGTGTAGAAAAAAAGTTTTTATAATCAAGGTGGTAAATGGTGTCCTTTACACATCTATCAAATAATAATTTCCTCAATATCATTCCAAAATAATTATATTAGGATAAATTTGTGTATGTTTGTTAAGATAGATCATGAACCCTTCTCAAAAAACATATCAAAATAGTTCTAGAATTTAAACACTACTCCCCTTGAATATCATCTGTATTAACATGTAAATTTTTTAGAAAAATATTATTTTTATAACTCATATTTAGATTTAATACCCTTTAAGTGTAGTACTAAAAACCTCATTACAGTGATGATTACATTTAATGATAGACATATATTTTTAATTTAAATCTTTTACATCTCTCATCCATCGTCTCTAATTCTTCTCCTTAAATTCCCTGCAAGTTAGTAAAAATAAGAAAGAATATTGGGAATATAGAGGAAGCTTAATATTCTATATTAGTACTGATCATAATGATATTATTATACTAATATAGACTAATTTTTCTTATTAGTTTTATCATGGGATGTACGTTTTTATTTATTATTAGACTTTATAGATTTAGTAAATTATTTCTTTTCATCTATAGAATCATTACATGAAGTTGTCATCTTGTCTTTAATTTTGTAACTAATTTTGTTACCTTGAGTTTGTAACATCCACTACATTATTTTCTTTTGTTCTACTAATATATTCATAAATTTTAAGTAATATTCCCATACCAATTAAATCTCTTTAACCTTTTCTAAATCATTAAACCCCCATCTTTTGGAAACTTATTCTCTATATTGTTCTCATATTTTGAATCATTTTTCTTTAATTTTTATTCATCACATTTTTTCATGATCTATATTTCTACCCATGTCCATTATATTTGGATAACTAACTAATCATTATTTCTTAACTTTATCTATACTATTGAGATTATGACTTTCAGTTTTAATATACTTCTCTTTATAAACTTTATTTTCTTCCTGACTATACTTTCTCAAAAAAATTATTCTTCTATACTCATTTTAGCTCCCCCTAGTTACATACCATTTTCCTATTTGAGAAATATTTTACTAGAATGAATATTAATTGGTCTTGAATACTCTATGACACCTGTATTGACCTATAAATATTGATCATTTATACTGATAGTTTTTTTACCTTGAATTTTTTGTTTTTGATTTCATCACAAACTTTGAGTGACTTTGTTATGGGAGGTAATTTCTTGATGAATTACACTCTTTATTAGTGGATAATTATTTCTCAAAAATCATATCATTTAAACATTAATTTTTAGTATAAGAATATATAAGTTGATATTTTTTTGGTAATGAAACAACCTGATTCTGAGGACCCAACTTTCCACCAACTTGATAAGATTCACCTTTAACCTCAACTATTTTGGAAAAGTATTCTCTATAAATTCTTAACCCAAATTGTTCTGTAATAAACATTAATTTCTTTTCTAATAAATCTTTTTATTTATTAGTCAAAAATTATTTAATAACATTAAATTTCTTTTCAAATTTAACATACTTCATTTTGTTCATCTTATATTCATCAATAAGTGTTTTTTCTACCATGTTGAGATTCTCCTCTTTTGTTGATATTCCTTCACATAATTTTAGTTTCCTTTAAAGCTTAGAAACTTTAATTTCATGATATATAATATCATTAAGGTTTATTAACTCCTTTTTTATTCACTCACCATTCTCAAAAGTTAACTCTTTATATTGTTTCTTAAGCTTCTTATTTTCCTTGTTGTGTTGTGTAATTTAATTAAGATCAACTTCTGAGTTTTCTTTTAGAATCCACTCAAGTTTTTTTCTCTATTATCCATCATCATCATTGTCTGATGATGAAAATATTCTTATAACATTATCTAAGTAGTTAACATGAAAATATAATTTATTATCGGATGAAGAATAACCATCTTCCATTATACACAACTAACTTTTATTCATATTACTAAGAAAATATTACTTATGATTCATTCACTTCAATTTTATAGACTTTTGATATTCTTGTTTTGACTTTGAATCATGAATATTCTCTTTAGGTAAATTTCACGAAAAATGGCCTTTATCATCAGAATTCCATATTTTAAGATATTTCATACTTTTTCCTTTTTAATTTCTATTTTTTATCTCTTAAAGAGAAGAGAAATTATTGTGTTCAAGTCCAATTTATTTTCCTTATCATATGAATCACTAAATTCATCTTATGCATCATTATCTATGTACATACCTTTCAAAAAAATTCAAAATCTATATATTTTTTTCATTTTTCTTAAATACTATTTTTTTCTCATTTCATTGGCCTCAAGAATATTCTGATGTTTATCCCTAGATAAATCTTCTCAATTTTCTAGATATGATACATTTCCATAACATCCATCTATATATTTACCTTCTATTTATTAATTAAAATATAATATTCTATCTTCGCATTGAAGCCTTTTATATTACTAACAATCTCATAACTCTTATAAAGTATTCATCAAAACTTTCTTCATCAGTGATAATAATATATTCAAACTTTCTTCTCCATATTTTTATCTTATCTCCCTTAACCTTTTCATTTTATTCATAGCTACATCTAATGAAATCCCTCATTTTTTATCCATTAGAGACCCCATAATCTTTATATAAACATTTTTTGAAAGGGACATCAATAAATAATTTTTATCTTTTCCATCAACTTCCAAATTTCTTTTATCAGTTGTAATCATAGAAACCTCATTAATGGGAGTAAATCCCATGGTTGTAGCATATCTAACTTCAAGTAAAAGACATAAAGGATAGGGTAACATTATATTCTTCCATATAGGATAATTTCTACAATCAAATAAAGGAACACCCTATCATTAATTGAATTTATATAATCTATACCTAATAGAAATATGCATATTTCAAAGGAAACCTATTCTATGATACCAATTATATTTCCTAGATCAGTGTAGGATTTCTAAGAGGGAAGGGTTGACTCAGTTATCACTTTATTTTACAAATTATTCATATAAAATCACTATATTAAACTTTTTAGAGTCACGATCCAATCAAAGATGTCTCTCAAACTCACTTTTTATAAATTAATATAAAGTGATATATTTGAAAATGATATTTACAGGGTTCAAAAAAATATTTTCTCCTTTCTATGTTGGTTATCAACTCCCCAAAAATGGATTCATTTACTTTTCTTTTAGGAATACAAATTCACGTGAAGATATTGGTACTATTTCTGAGTTCTCATTCCTTCATCTGGCGCAAGTTCTACACCCCAATAACCAACTTTTATACCATAGTTGGTTATTCCCAAAAACTATCATTCTTGTATAAACTCCCATCCCATCATGTTATTTAACCTTTCTATATTCCTTTTCATCAATGGGTTCTACACCCTAGCTACAAGATTTTCCTTCTTCTTTTCCAATCCACTATATAAATATATAATACTTTAAATGTTATATATCCACAAGAAAGTTGTATAACCTTCATCTATATAAAATATTCAAGATGTTCAAAAACTATCTTAAGATTGTTTTATGAAACATATTACAGATCTTCAATATAGATAGATAACTCAATATCATCATATAGAACATTTTTTGAGAATTAACCATAAAAATTCCATATGATCGACCTCAGTATGGTATTCTATTCATATGATGGTTTACAATCTACATCTTGTATTTATATATTATGTACTAATCAAATAAATTCACTTCAGACTTGTGTGATCTATCTAATGAACCTTTGTCTTATTCTCCCCTTTTATGTGCTTCTTTATTTTATTAAGCATGTTTGGTCAGATATGCCTTCGTGTTAGACTAATGAAACTTATCTCAATGAATCTTATTTTAGTATGTGAGAACTTAGATAGAAATTATCACTAGGCTTCTTCTTCAATTGATGAAACTGATTATGATGACCCTTCTTCAATGTTCTTTATCTTATGCTCTTCATTTAATAAATTAGAACCTTTTGTGTACTCAAGACACAAATACATTATCACTTTCACTCCTTCACATGTATGAAAAGTGTAAAACCTTTGTAATATTTCAACCCCCCCCCCTCATTAGGTATTATAATTAAGTGAATAGGAAACAAATCAAACTTATTTTCATTCTCAACTAAAACTAAAAACTCATAATTCCTACTAAAAACAATTTCATTGGATACCTCTTGAACAACCTAGAATATTCATGAAACTTCTTCAAAACTTGGAATCTATAACCTTATTTAATCTTCTTTAAAAGTAGTGTTGAGGAACTTCTTAAAACATTTTTAACCTTAGAATGATAAACACCATTGAATAAATAGATAAGAATAATTATGGGATTTTTATGTTTAGGTAAATCTCTTTATAAAATTTTTTAGAAAATTTCATTCTGATATACTTTGTAAGAACTCCTTGTTCTATTGGTAAATATTCATAATTCTCCATCTAATTGTCTCATAATAGAAATATTTATCTGATGTTTCTTCACCAAATTATACCCTTTTAAGAACCTATTTTCTATTTGGATCAACATATCTTTTTCTAACATAGCTACACCACATCTCAAACAATGTATGCCCTTCTCTACATATATTATCTCCATCTGATGGAATCTAAATTATCTATCTGATGTTATAATAATACTCCATCGATTAAAACTTTTTATATATAATGGGAATTTATCTAATAAAACATCATATATTTCTCCATCTAGTTATCTTTAATAGTTATATCTACATAATAGTATTGACATGCTATCCTCTATCTAACGTATCATTCTACTTTATACCATAAAATATTTACAAACTTCACAACTTGTAATTTTTAATGGAACTTCACATTGCACTATCTAATCCAATTATGTATTTATGTTTGATGAAGCTTCATATAATTCCTTTTATTGACCAAAATATCTCAAATTGATCTATTGAATCATCATGTATTTGACATTTGTAACTCAGAATCCATAGATCAATCTTCATACAACAACATCTTCAAATTTTATAACTTGGACTATATACAGATCTATATATTCACATTAGGAATGTTCATTTGTTTATATTTTTCAACTTTATAAATCCAAAAACTCATCCTTCCTCCAAAAAATTAAGTTCCACCCATTTGTATAGATTAATAAAAACTCAGCAACTCCATCTTCTTGCAACTATACATCTGGTAACATTATCCCTGCTCCATCTAGTAACATTATGTCACATTAAAATTTATACTTATTTATCTATGTATTAATGTGTTCCAACTAATCTTGTATCATTAGTATGTTCATGATGTTAATTACATAAATATCATCAAAGAAATATTTGTCTTTAGTAAAATTTGTAAAAAAAATAATTAAACTTTCTTACATTATATAAATAATGTTTCTTATAACAATTCATCAAAATATCTTCTCTCAAACTTCTCCATGATTGTTAAGTAAATTTATCTACAAACACGTATTGATATTTAAAAAAACGAAACAAATATCACTTTATAACAATGATATCCCCAATGAGTTTTTTCAATATCTATATAAAAATTCAAACATCTTTGAAGTCAATATTTGTGCTCAATAATTTTGTCCCAAATGAGTTTTTCATTTTCTTACTCCCCGTTATTATTTCTCCCCCTTATTGATAGTCAAATTCAATGGGTAACAAAAGGATCATCCTAGTTAATATTCCCTCATCTTATAAATTGAATTTTTTCCTTAAGTTAAAAAAAATATCACATGAGTTTCTTAATAAAGAAACTTTAACTGAACCACTCTAGGTCTATGTTGGAAAACCTAATGTAAAAAACAAGAGTATATAATCAAGATAATTAGTTTTTTCCATTACACATCTTCCAAAAAATTATTTCCTCAATCTCATTATAACATCATTATATTAGGAGAATTTTGAGTAAACCTATAAATATAGATCATTAACTAACCTAAAAAAACTTATCAAAATATTTAAAGTGTTTAAACACAAATCCCACTAAATCAATTCTTTCATAACATCTCATATTTTTATGAAAAATATAATTTTTGTAACTCAACCTTATATTTTTTCCCCATTAAGGATATAAATCTAAACCTCACCATGGTTATTATTATGTTTCATGATGTATGTATCTCCTTGATGTAAAAATTATACAACACTTTCTTAAATTATCTACTTGATCTCCTCCAATTCACTAAAAGTTAGTACAAATAAGAAATTATATTAGGGAATAAGGAGGAGCCTCAATATTCCATGGAAGTAATGATCATACTGAGATTATTCTCCTAGTTTAAACATGTTCTTATTATTTCTATATTTATCATGGGATATTATTTCTTCCTTATGATTAGACTTCATACATTTTTAATGGATTTATTTTCACCTTTTAAATTTTCAGATGAATTTATCTTCTTCTCTTCATATTGTTGTATTTTCTTTATTACCCTGAGTTTGTAACATCCTCTTCATGATTTCCTTTGGTATGGTAAAATAGTGATGAAACTATTAGTAACATTAAAATCCTGACCACATCACTTGTACCGTTTCTAAATATTTAAAACACTATCTTTTGGAAACCAAATATTAAAATTCTTCTCATCTTCTGATAAGTGTTTCTTCACCTTTTCTTCGGTATAATTTTAGGATTTATTAATATATCCATCCATGCCCATTTGATTTTGATAAATAAATTATCATTCTTCCTTACAATTCTAATCATTCTTGAGCTTCTCAATTGCATTTTTAACATACATTTATTTTTGAATTTTCTTTTCTTTTACATCATGCTTTCTTGAAAACATTGTTCTTATTTTCTCATTATAGCTCCCCATATATTCATATGTTTTTATTGGAAGATAAATATTATACCATCGTGAATATGATTTATTCCAAAATACTTAACAAAACTATTACTGACCTATAAATTTTGATCTTTTATACTAATATTTATTCCTCTCAAAAAAAATGTTTCTTCACAAACATCGGCTGGCATTGTTTAGGGAGATAATTATTGGAGTGGAGGATTATTTCTCACAAATCTTAACATTATAACCTACATTATTAGTAGAATAGGATTTATATTTAGTTTTTTTTAACAATAAATATTATTATTATACGGTACCTTATTTTCAAAAAAAATAGAAGATTAACCATTAACCTCTATAATTTTGGTAAAGTATTCTCAATAATTTCTTAAGGTAATATGTTTTATAAGAAATTTTGACTATTATTATGATAAATATTATTCACTCTTAGTTAAAATTTAATTACTAATTTTTACTATCTTAAATAATTCAACCAAATTCATCACGTTCTAATTAAATTAATAAATAATTTTTCTTTCTACCAATTTGAGATTCTTCTATTTAATTGATGTTCCTTTACAAACTTTCACTTTCTTTTTATTGTCAACCACATAAATTTTTGGAGCTCTAATCTCATTAAGTCTTATTACATCCTTTTCAATTCACTCACCATTATCAAAATTTATCAATTTAACTTCTTACTTCAACTTCTTCCATTCCTTATTGAGTTATTTAATTTTATTAAGATCATCTTCCAAATTTTATTTTTGAATCTACTCATGTTCTATTCTCTATTCGCTATTATAATAACTATCAGATGAATCAATTCATTTTATAAAATGAACTAATAAGTTTACATGAAAATATGATTCATTTCTGAACAAAAAAATCATTCTTATCACTTCTATAAAAAAATTACATCTTCTTGCAAAAAACTATTTTCTTATGTTTCTTACACTTCTGTTTTAAAAAATTAACTTTTTTTCTTCTAATTAAAAATCATCAATCTTTATCTTAATAAAATTTCTAGAAAAAAAATGGAATCAATACTTTCAATTAAACATTTAACAGATTTTTTACCTTTTCCTCTCTAATTTCCCTTTCTATATCTCTTAAAGGGAATAGAAATTATTATATTGAATTACTCTTAGTTTTCTTTGTTATTTGTATAACTAGGTTATTCTCCACCTTATTCATCTATATCCCAACCTTCTAAAACACACTTTGAAATCTATCCCTTCCTTATAATTATTCTTAAATAGTATTAATATTGTCATTTCATATGCCATAATAATATTTTCATGCTTATCTAGAGATAAATATTCTCAATATTCTAAATCTAACACTATAGAATCAAATCTATTTGGAAAGTTTCTCACTAGTTTTTTAATGATAGTGGAATCTTTAAACTTCTCAACATAACCTCTTATATTGCTAAAAATATCATTGACTCTTATAAAGTATCCATCAATACTTTATTCATTAGGCATATTAATATTTTCAAACCTTCTCCACCAAATTTTTAGCTTATATTCTGTAACATTTTCAATTCCTTCATAGATACTTCTTAAATTACCCCATATTTTTTATCAATTGGAAACCCTATAATATTTGTATGAAAATTCTCTAAGAAATCCATAAAAATAGAATTATGAGCTCTTCCATCAACTTCCAAATTTCTCTTTTCAATAGCTATCTTATAAAACTCATTAATGGAAAGAAATACCATAGTTTAAGAATCTATAACTCCAAGTCCAAGATATAAAATACTGGTTAGGATATAGTTCTTAAAACTGTGATAGTTTCATCAGTAAAATATAGGAACACATCTATGGGTCGCAAAATTTAAATTGTTCATCATTAATAGATAGTTGGATCTTTCATATGGAACCTACACTTAGATACCAATTATTGTTACAAGATTAGTGTAGGATCACTGAGATGGGGAGGGGGTGAATCGGTGATAACATTCTTTTCAAAATTATTCTTACAAACTCAAACTATAAAACTTCTAAGATGTATAATCCACTAATATATATATATATATATATATAAACTCAATTTATAATTATTAATATAAAGTGAGGGAATAGCACATGATATTTAAAAGTTTTGGTAAAAATACATACTCCTTTTCCCATTAGTTATCCCCCTAATAGGGATTATTTTTCTAACTTCATTTAGGAATACAAAGTAAAATATAGAAATTGGGTCTACACCCTAATACTTATTCCTCCAGCTAACCTAGGTTATACATCCCAAAAATCAAGTATTCTTCTAGAGTTGGTTATACTCCTGATATCCTTTCTCATATCTACTTCATTCTTATCTGGTTGTATACCCCAGCAATAATCCTTTTCAGAAACTAGTTCTACACCCCATTTATAAGCATATCCTTCCTCTTTTATAAACCATAGTTGAAATATATTATTATATATAAGTTTTTTCTCTATAATTATGTTGGTTCACCTTCACCAATATATAATATTCAAGATCTTCAACTATTATATTAAGAGGTTTTGGGTCTCAAAACTTCTTCTTGGGCTTAGAATTAGCTGGATAACTCAATATAACCTTACATAACTCTTTTAGGAATTAAATTTAGAAAATTACCATGTGATCTTGATCTATCTGGTATTCCCTCTATCGGATGGGTTATAATATATACCATGTATGTCTCCCTTATAAACTCCTCAAATCAATGAACTTTAGTCCGGTGTGCTATGTTTGATACACCTCCATCTGATTCTCATTTGTCTAATAATTTTTTATCTCATTAAGTAAGCTTGGTCAGATGTTCCTTATCATTCTTCTGAAAAAAATTATCCCAAAAAATCAGCATCCCTTCTTTTGGAAATCAATTTGAAATTCTCACCATGATTATTCTATGAATGGTGAAACTTGTTCTGATGAACCATCTTTGAATTATTATCCTCCTTAAACCAAATAAAACCTTTGTTGGGTACTCATGATAGAAATCCTTATGCACATATAACCATCCATGATTACGAATGGAATACCATTACTATAATATTTCACCTGCCACCCCTATATGGTTTATTCTTAGGAGAATAGTTAGGAACTCAAAAATTATTTACCATCTCAATTGAAACTCAAAACAAAAACTTCACACTAAATAAAATTTCAATGGATTCCTCTTGAACATCATATAATATTCATGAAACTTCTTATAAACTCATCATCTTCAACCTTCCAAAAACTTCCTTAAACTTGGAATTAAGTAATAACTTAGAACTTTATCAACCTTAGATAGAAAAAAACCATTGAATAAATATATTAATATCATCATTACTAAAGACTTTACAAAGTTTAAATAATAATTTTTAGAACTTTTTTCACTAAATTTCTATCTAACGTACTTTGTAGGAACTCCTCTACTTGATGGTATATCTTTTTCATTCTCTATATAATGGACTCAAAATCCAAATCTCTATATGATATATCTTTTCCTAGTACCACTCTTTTATAAAAAAAAATTCCATAAGGATCAACATATCTTTATCTATTATAGCAGAAAATTATCTCAAACTTTTCATTCCCTTACCTTCCTGGAGCATCTCCATCTGATGGCATCACAATTCTTTATCTGATTTCATTGTTTACTCTATCATTTTTATCTTTGTAGTTTCTGTATGATGGACCTTCATCCAATGAAACCTCATTTTTTTTTAGTCTAGTGACCTATATTGTTCATCTCCATCTGATAATATTAATATAGTATCCTATATCAGATATATCTTTCAACTCTATTCTATATAATTGGTATAGTATTCACAACTTATAGTTTGTAAATAATATTTAAATTACTATATCTAATCCCATTATATATTTTTATCTAATGCATATTCACATCATTACTTTTAAATATAATAATTTATCAAAATGATCTATCTGATCATCATGAATTTTAACTTTATAACTCAGAATCCATATATTAATCTTCACACAGATGAAACTTTGAATTTTATAACATGGGATGCATACAATTCCATCTATTCACATTGGATATGTCCATTCAATAACACTGTTAAAATTTGTATAGCATGTAACTCTATATTTCTCTACAAACTAACTTAGTAACCTTTGTATAGAGTCTTATAAACTCATAAAATCCAACTTATTACAACTCTCCATCCTGTAACATCATCCATTTTCCTTCTAGTAACATTATGTTGCATCACCTTTTTTACTTTATTCCCTTTGTACGAATGCGTAAAAACTTATCTTGGATCATGTGTTGGATTATGATGTTTGTAACTTGAAGACTGGTATACCATAACCTAGAATTAGTAAATTTTCCTAACATAATTAAGTAAACATTCTTATACTCTAAAAGTAATGATTCTTACATGACTCCATTCACATTTAATCCCTGAAACTTCTCCATCATTCTTAGAAAAGTTCACTAAAATCACAAAATTATATATTAAAAATAAATGAAAAAATCACTTTGGAACAACACTTACCATTGATTTATTTTTAATATACTTATAATTAAATAGATATTATTTACCAATCAATCATAATTTACCTCTTTTAATATTGTTTGACTCAAATGTTAATTAACTCAAAGGGGTTTCATTCCAGTCCCATTTTGAAATCAATATTATGAATGAATTTATATTTATGGAAAAATATTGTTAAATTAATCTCTATAATCTCAACCACTTTATTATCCATTTTTTATTATTAAGGTCTTACGTGTCCTCTCTAAATTTTATTTCCATTAGTAAATAATTTACTAGATGATAAGTTTTTATAAAAACCATTTATACCTCTTTATTTGGATTTGTAATTTTAATCATCTATATTTATATTCATTTGATTATTTTAAGGGTGGTATTATCTATGCATAGATAATTTATTAATTCCATTTTATATTATTCTTACTTTCTTTAAAAAAAATTAAATAAATCTATTAACATTTTACACATGGTTTTTTTTGTCAAAATTATGAAAAGATCCTCTTCTTAAAGTTTCCCATGTGAAGAAATTATTTTATAACCATTATTTATTTTGAATCTTTCAATTCATATTTTAAAAAAATCCAAATAATTTTTAATTTTTAATGATTTTCAAAAAATATTGATATGCCATTAAAAAATGAAATAATTATTTCAAAAAACAATTATAGATTTTCAAAGGGAATATAAAAGATTATTTATAAAAAAATAAGTCTTCAAATTTATTTGTTTTCTCAAAGAAATATTTTAAAGAATATTCCTTTCATAAAATTGGTTTTCTGAAAACGTTTTTTGTTTTTTTTTAATATTTAATATTTTTTATCGAGATCAAGGTACTTCATTTTATAGGGAACATTTTAAAGGGTTTTTGTAGAATTCCAAAGAAGGTATATTTATTCCTTTTTTTCAATGAGATTTTTCAAATAATATTAAAATGGTTGTTTTCATTTATGTTAATATACTTTAATTCTCTTTATATTACACTTTCAAAATTTTATATTGATATCATCCACCTTCTTCCTCTAGGTGGATTCTGATGATGATGTTTTATGGAGGTTTTCATGGAACTCGTCTCTTTTCTATATGTTACTTTAGTGACATTTGAAATGTGATAATTTTATGTTCTCTTGGCTCACCAATATATGGTATTCATTATGTGATGGGTGGGAATAGAACTATATGTCCCTAAAATGCATTAAGAAAATCTGGATATCGTAGGAGATAATATGAAAAGGAATTTGGAGTGAATCAAAACACCTAAGGGACTTTATCTATTAAATAATGGGTGGGCCAAAAATTACACATCCCTCTAATGAATTGTTTAAAGACTTATATCTCATGATCTTACTTTTCAAGGATTGTGTAGTGTACCCAATACACTATGGGAATATGTACACTATATTAACTATATTGGTGAGTGAACCCATTCCACTATATTTATGGGATTAAAGAGTGAACCCAAACCACTATGGGACTCTGTCTACTATGTTTATAGAAATGTGGAGTGAACCCATTACACTATTAGAATATATCCAATATATGATGATGATGTTGGCAGTGAACCTTGATAAATGAAATAATTTTTTATGCTTATGGTTATGACATAATATAATGTTTTTTATTTTTATCATGTTATGATAACTCGTATCTTATATAATTATTAGATCATTTTTCCTTTATTTGTTATTAAGGGTCAATTTTATTTTGGTATGATTTTCTAATTTTGGGTTCATAGACTTTCACCAAGTTCTTATATTGATATGATTATCTTATTCACAATTTTGATCATTAATTCGTAACTCATATTTTTACCCTTACTGGGCATCTGATCTCACCCCTTTAATATGTTTCCATTCACCATGTTCTGAAAATGAGAATAACTTATGATAAATATAGAATGGGGAAAGGGGGTATAATTATGGTGGAATGTTCCCAACCATTATAAAATATATTTTATATAACTTGATTCTGAATAAAAAAATCTAAAGGTTTGTAGGATTTTGCGAGATAATAGTGAGAGGAAATATTAAAGTGAAATACATTAATGTTTATCATGGTTCATATGACGTGGTATCAAATAAGGTTTTTAAATAATGAGTTTTTAGTTATAGATATGGGAGTGAGGTTCTGGGGTGACTTAATTGGTATGAAAGCCAAGTTTAGTTATTTTAAGGACTAGTTTTGTTTTTATAGGATTAAGACTATTTAACTCTATTTAATAGCCTGAGATAAGTCAAAATATAGTATAAAATACTAAAATATTGGTAAATTTTAGATTTTTTAGATTATTAAAAATGAAATCCCTATTTATATATACAAAAATATGGATGAAATATTTGGTACAAATTCACATAGGGATAATATCTCCTAAAAGGGGTTAGTTCCATATTAATCCAATCTTCACTTTTTCACAAGTTGTAGACATAACTACGCAATGTGTTTAAAACTCTCATGGGATAATCTTTGTTTGATTCACATGGTCATTATCAACCATTATTAAGGATTTGAATTGTATTTTATACAATAACATATAACTATTTAGGAAATATAAACTAATAGGTATATGATATTGGAAAATATAGATTTAAACTCATAGATTCATAAGATAGAATGTGTATTCCATTTATGAGTTAGTTATTTTGTGTTCATAATTTCATTTTATAAATTTACTAGTATAAATATTCACATACCTCAATAATCCTTTATTTAAGTAATTTTTGGAGAAAGGGGAAGTCAAGTTAATAATGGATATTAGAAGAAATGTTTTGATTGTCCTAATGAGAAGGAAAATTGGATGTAAGTTTTCCTTAAAAAAATTTATGGTTATGCTCACACATCTATCATGAGTTATGATTGATGACCTCAACCATAACAAACTATGAGACTTAAAAAATAATTTAATGATGGAGTTTCATGGAAGTTTACTTGAGAATAACCATGTAGAAATGAATATCAACTTCTTATATGTCAATAATGTGTTATGAATCACCAAAGGAAATGTATTTAAGGAAAAAAATTATTTCAAGTGTGGAACTATTGGGCATAGACCTCATGATTTTCAAATATATATATGATATATTTGGACAATAAAATTGAAGATATAAATGCCCTAAGATAATTCCCCACCAACACATTAATGCTAAAATTGTAATAATTTGGGGTATTATGGATATTTATTCCATAAATCATGCGCTAACGATGATAATAGACATCATAAACAATCAGAAAAACAGAACAAGGAAGAAACAATGAAATGACTACTAATGAAGTGGATATTTTATAATTATGGTAAACTTATTCAACAATCTATATTAGACGATGTCTTATTATATTCTATTTTTATCCCCTTCACTATGTCAAAAATGTTTTCTAGTAGTATTAAATCACCACCACAATGATTTCATTATCAGATAAAACCTCTAGTTTTATGTTTATTTAATCCCAAGTAAATGTTTTTTAGGAATTTTCATTATGGAAATTTTATTATTCTTTCTTTAGATGAATTTTATTTTATTCTGTGCAATGATTAGATCTCTCTATATATATCCTATATAAATTCATAAAATAAAGAGGTTACATTTCATATCCTTAATAATCCAATGATCGGCTATTGGAGAGATGTCAAATATTAATTTCTTATCGAGATCATGACTATTATATTGGTGTTAATATTAAATCATTGCATAAATTTTCAAGTCCTACCCAAGTTAGTGAGGTTGATATTTCATTATAAAGTTTATAACGATTCATGAATATATCAAGAATATTTCCGTCTATTCTAATCAATGAGACAAATTAAAATTGGGATTATGCAATTTATTTTAGGTGTAGAGTGTAACCACAAAATATTTTGTTGTATATTTTCCATTAATTAAATATTATGTTGAATAGATTTCTCCACACACAATACTAAACCAAAACAATCCGTGAAATATCTTATTAAGATATAATTATAAGTAGTAAACATAATTAATATAATCTAGCCATTTAGTTTGTGGTATAAATATAGGTAACCATATTATAAAATATGTGGTTCAATTAACAATAAATCATTGATGAAATTAAAATTGTACATTAATGTAACCAATACGATCATTTTATACTCAAATATGTAATTTCTTAAAAATTTCCTGTTTAAGTGCTATGAATTTTTTATTTTAAGAAAATAATTATATTATAGATAAATAGTTTTAGAATATATTTTGGACATAAAAAAGTATAACACCCATTTCATTATTAATTGATAGGAAATAAAAATAAAAACAATTAATATTTAAAAATTCATTTTCCAATGAAAGTGTTTTTCATCATATTTTATATTTCTATTTCAAATTTGAATTCCTAGATTTCATAATTTTAATTTTAAAAATTAAACATAACTTTTTGGTTTACTATTATAATATTATATTAAGATATTTTTTTGAGATTCTTTAAAAAGAAACATTTTTAGATAAATAGTGAAAAGTATTTTTTTATAATTACTGTTACTTTAATTAAATAATTTAGATATAAGCATGTATTGAATATTTATAAAAATAATTTCCTTAAAATTTATTTATTTAATAATTAAAATTATACACTTAAAATATTTTGTTTAATTTAGAAACCCCGAATTAAATTTTTGGAACCTAATTAATATTTTTATAAAAATTGATTTTTATGCATTATAGATTCATTATTTTAAATGTAATTTTTATCATTTTTAAATTTAATTATATTAATTTTTGAATTATTTGGAATGAATATATACATATTCTATAATAAGGTTAATTTTTTTATAAAAAATATTTATTGAAAAAAATGAGTTGTTGTGGTAAAAGTAAATTATTGTAAAAAAGTTAAAATAAGGGTAAAACCACATAAAATGTAAAAAATGTATATATAAATTTTTAGATGATATTTTATAGATAAATGGTTACCCCCTCTCCATTAATTACTAAGTTTTTCGCCACTTTCCTTTGAAAGTGACAAGACATTAATATAATGTTGTCGGTATTTAAAAAAGTGTCACCCCTATAACTCATAAAACAATCCCTTCACCACCAAAATTCTCATCACAAAACAAAAATTTAGATTAAAAAACTACAAAAATACTTATAAATATATATATATATATACTATAGTTCTTTATCTCATTAAAGGACAAACCTCAAAAGACTTAATCTATCTTTCAATGGAGTTGTTTCAAATAGTAATGTAAAAAATTCATCATCACTCCTTTTTTATTTGTATTAAATTATTTATTCTTATGCCTACTACAAATATATTATAGCCATTATAAATTATTTTAAAAGTTATTAATAGTATACTGAAATTATATTATTTTGATGTAAAATTAATTTTCTGCATTCTTATAGACAATTCTAAAAATGAAAATGTCACATGCGTGTATGTGCAGACTACCACCTCCATTGATGACATGTTTCATTTTTCTTCACCTCATTAAATGAAATATTATATGAATTTATTTAATGAAAAAATATTATATAGATAATATAATTGTGTTTCTAAAAAGATAAATCATTAACAACCTTCTTTTCTTTCCATTTATTTTCAAATGAAAACCCTACAAGTCCATATATATGGTCTACTACCTTCATGTACAACGTGTTTTTTTTACAACACTGAATTACATGTATGGTTCAAAATATTATTTTATGAATATATATGATGTTAAATATTTATATATATCATGAACATTGATCTTAATTTCATAAAATAAAATCAATAACTATTATAATGTAATTAGTTGATATTTTCAATTACTGAAAATAAGCATTCCAATGATTTCATCTTCATGAATCATAATGAAAAATCTCATGGAATAATATTTTAAAATTTTAAATCATTATGTAACTTCTATTATTTTACCATAAATAATCTTATAATGATTAACCTTTTTCAAATAATGGGTTCTGACATCGAAATTATGAAACATCCGCGAAACAATCAAAGTTACTAACATTTTATTATGAAATAAAATTTCAACTAACTATAAATGAGTAGTGAATAACTAAAATCGAATAATATAATAGTTAATATATTTTATTAATGTTTTCAAATAATTTATTAATATTTTTATGTTTATTTTAAATAAGTTTAAGGAGTTTTTTTAAATTCATGAGTTAAATTTAAATGATTTCTTGTCTCGCTATTATTGCTTTCCTACATATGCTATATTCACTCCTTATTTTATAGTGTGTGGTAAATATACTATTTGATGGATTTTTTTATAATAATTTAATGAAATTAAATTTATTTTCAATTCCATATCAAGATTTTATTTCCTGGGTTTTGATTCATGATATTATAATGTTGTAAGGGTTTCCCCATCTCAATTTTGAATCCTTGAGTTATTATTTTTATTCACCTATTATTTTTTTGGTGAATAAATATTCCATGGATTTATTTTTGATATATATAAAATAAAATTCAAGGTGTTTAATAATCCATATTATTCTCTCTCTATCAATTAGTTTTTACTCAAAGGATACCAAATCCATAACAATTTCTTTCTATCTAATTTTCAAATAGATATTGTTATGAATGAATTTCCATCTAGGTAAAAAAAATTTAAATTTAATTTATAAAACATAATCCATTTTATTCTCCACATATTACTATTTGGTTTTCTTTTTTCATATAAAAATTTTATTTCACTTGGCGGTTATTTTACCCAATGTGAACTTTTTGAGAGAAATTGACCCAGGAACTTACTTTTGGTCAAGAATTTTCCTCCTCTATGTCTATATTCAATGAATGATTTTATGGATAACCTTATTTATGATTCAATAATTTATTAAATTTATTTTATAATAATTTATATATTTTTTCAAAAAAATGAAATTTTTTAACCTTTTCTGTAGGTTTTTTTTCAAAAGTGTAAAAAGAATATTTTTTTAATGTTTTCCATGTGAACACATTATTTTATGACTATTCAAACTTATAACACTTCTTTTCATGTTTTAAAATTCTTTTCTAAATTTTTTTTATCAATTGATGGTTTTAAAAATTAAATTAATTATTGTTATATTTTTTAAATTTAAATGTTTGATTTTAAAAAGAAATTCTTGATTTTAAAAGGGATTTTAAATGCATTTGTTTTTAATAAAGAAAACTTCAGTTTTTATGTCATCTCAATAAAAAAAATTAAATAATATTTCTTTTATAATTTTTAAAAAAAATCATTTTTGGTTTTAAATGATAATATTTACAATTTTTTATCTAGCTCATGATATTCTGTATTAAGCATAACCGTGTTTTTAGGAATTTCAAAAACAAAAGTATATTTGTTCTTATTTTCCAAAGAGATTTGTCCAATAATCATAATATTGTGTTTTCCCTCTATTTCAAAATCTTTTTACATTCCTTATATTACAGTTGGGAAATCTTCTTATGATATCATCAAACTTATCTCTTTATATGGATGATGATGATGATGTTATATGGATGTTTTCATGAAACCTAGTGCACATTATCACAACATCTGCAATTTTAAAATTTATCATATATTGGCTACTATAGAAGTGGAGAGTAGGGTTTAAACCATAAGGATCATGATTATAGTTACTAAACTAAGCTTCATTTAACAATTTTTAGGAAGGCAATCAATAACAAAGATTTTATTATTTTTATTTTTATTTTTTATAATCTAAATTTGAAGAAAGCAATCATCACTAAAAAAATTAATTATATCATTGATGATTAAATTTTAATTGGAAAGTGTGTCTGGGATACCGACATCATAAGGGAACTACAAAATATTCTATGAAATATATTTTTCTATCATTTAATATTTATTTTACCTAATTATTGTCAGTTTCGAAGGTATAATCCTTTTTTAGAAGCACAATTTTTATCAAATAATTCATTTATTGTCTCATTCTCTAGTGTTATAAATAATAAAAGATACTAATTTAAGTATTGAAACATGTGAAAAAAATCAGAAAACTTGTTTATTATAAAGTTTCATCCACTAATTGTTATTTTACTGGTTGAACAGAAAACCACATCAGTATTAATGAAGAAAATACCAAATTAAAATTAAAATATTTAATTTTTTTGAATTTTTTTCAATAAAATATATATATATATATATATATATAATAAAAAAATAAATGATTAATCAAACAAAAACATTATCAACATAGAATGAGAAATAATTTATACTTCTTAGGAAACATTCATTTTTGGAGAAAAATCACCCTTCCATCATGAACTAAAAACATGGTGAGAAGAATGAAAATATATAAAAAATAAAACCAAATTACTAGAATAATGGCCATATTGGTTTTCAATTCCATGGTGTGAAGAAACTGGAAAAATGTTGATCCTTGAATAAAAAGTGAACCAACATGCACATTGGCATCACACCTGAATAGTGTACCACCCACATCTGTGTGCCAACCAAAATCATCTTCTAGTCAATTCTAGTTTTCTACGCACTAAGGGAAGAGGAAAAGTGTTGTGTGGGTTGCTAGTGGTGATAGTGTAGATATTAAACATGAAAGGGGATTGGATAGTGATATGGTAGGTGTTCTCACAAGTACAATATACAATAGATGAAAGAGGATAGTCTTTTCATGCAATAAGGTGGAGTCAGCATCAGGACTAGGATGCACTACTATAGAATAGGGGGATGCGTGAAGAGTGTAGGGTTGTGGGAGAACTCAAGGAATAGTGGGAGACCACGTATGATGGAGTTGATGATAGGTAGAAACATGATTTTGTGAAAAAACATTCTTTCAAAAATAGTTTTGATCATCATAATGATATATAAAAGTGATATAGAGCATAATAAATAAATCTACATGTGGTATTTTTAATTTGGAAAACCCCTATGATAAAAAGGATTAAAAATCATGGGGAAAACCCAAAATTATAATAATAAATCTAAGAGCTTACTAAATTAAAGTAAATTATCAAAATTGAATTACCATGATAGCATAGAAAAACCTATGTGAAAAACACACCCTGATACACATCTATATTCTCTCAGAAAATCATATAAATTAAAAAGCAATGCTCTATAGATCCATTTGTGATAAAACATAACCCCTATATCGATGAAACATCACTACCTCAGAGATCTCCAACTAACATGAATTAGCCTCACTCCATCATGTGACCCCTGAATTATTTTTATCTCTCATTATCTTTCCATTATGTTGTACCATCAATCATCAACTTGGACATGCCACCCAATCCCAGCTATCATGAATACTTTTGATACATGGTCTCAATCATTGATCTTATTAATGCTTCTCTGCAACATTTCCTTGTCAACGCACCACACATTATATTATAAACATGATATCCTACTTCCTACTCTCAGTAAACCAAATCATGAACACATTTCAAAAAAATCTATATGACTAAAAGTAAATTTCATCACTATCTATGTGCCACATGGGGTCATACAAACAAGTTATCCCCTTTCCTCTTGATCTTGGTGGACTTAATATTGAATATCTTTCCAAGAACCCCTCCATGAGTAATATTTAATCACACATTAATCCCAAAATATACTACCACATCCTCATAAATAGACACAAAGTCCATATATCCAATAATTGTGGTCAATATTCATTTTCCACCCATTAATGTTGATAATAACTCTCTATTATTATTGAGATAAATTCTTCTTTTAATTATGACCACAACCAATATATTAATTAATTTTTATCTCTTAAATAAATCTGTTGAATCCCAAAAATCTACCCCTTCATCACATTAAAGAATGTAAAACATCCAAAAAATTTAGTTGGAAAGAAATCACGTTAGTATTGCCCCAACCATCATCTTCTATAGAAAATATAATGATTCCCTTTCAAACAGCTAAAGTAAAAAACTATCATCCCAACCTTCAAAATAAATCCAAATGTTGGAGTATTAGTCAAATCTGTATCTTCATTTTCCTTTTAAACAATACTAGAAGTTGAAACATATCACTCCTCTATAATTATGATAACCACATTATCTAGATCTAGATCACCTGCAAAAAAATAACTTCTCCCCTTGCTCAACATTCCATGAATAGATATGTGCATCCTCTCTCTTAACATTCATTTATTCAAAAACATTACATTTCTTTTCAAATGATTCAAATATCCAATAATAAACTTCCTTAATTCTCATGTTAAATTTCATGCCTGAACCTTCCCTTTGATGCGAGTTGTTTGGTTGGAAGTAGATCAGTTCTAGGATAATTATTCAATTGTGACAAAAGAATTGTGAGAATAACCAATGAAAATGGAGAATAGATATAAGATAATAAAATAAATTGTGACACATAAATTTAACATGGAAAACCCTTTTATTTGTAGGACTAAAAAACCATGAGGAAACTCAAATAAAATCCACTATGAATCAAAGATTACAAAGAATCCAAGTAAAAGCCCAAAATTGAATTAAAAAATATAGTGTAGAAAACATGTGTAAAATTCACAACCCAATATCCCTCCATCACCTATATAATAATTTTATCATGATAATATTTCACCCTTTAGAGATCAAAACCAAACATGCAATGTCATTGCTGCACCATGTTACACAACCAGATTTTTCACTCCTCATTACTTCCCCTAATAAATAAAAGATTATATAAAATTTGTGTAAATTAAAAAACTTTTATGTCAATGATATTGTAGAAAACCTATTTAAATAATGCGCATTGATATGTATCTATCACGAACCGTCCCCTGGGGCCCATGTCGTGACTACCCCAAACCCGCCTTCCATATGTCTGGGGTTGGCGACTATCACTGGAAAGGCATATCCCTAAAAACGGGAAGGCATTGCCTTGAAACATGTAAACTCAAAAAAAAACAAGCACACGGAAAGATAAAAGCACAAAGTAAACTATATAGTAAATAGAGTGTGTACATTAAGTAAAGAGGGCCAAAATACAAGCCCAACTGGAAAGTATAAGTAAAACTGAAAACAGCTCCCGTGAACACCTGCCAAGGATCCTACCTGAAGTGTAGGTACAACTCTCGAATGGTTATCACTACAGATCTTCTTGTCCAATTTCCACCTCCGAACAGCCTCCAGAACTGGTACCCTCAACCTCGATCAACGATGTATGTCGTCTGCACAAGACACAATAAGGTGTGGGCATATCCCGTGTAGAGGTGAGTATAACGATACTCAGTAGGGACCCCGAGAACCCCTAAGGTCTCTCAGAATTCCACAGAGGAAAAATCAAAAGGCAAGAATACAAATCCAAGCACGAAGCAATAATCAATTCTACTTAGGTATATGCCCATACATAAACCTAAGTTACCAAGTACACCCATCTCTTTCAGGAGGAAACAAAAGGCCCAACTCTTTAGCCAAAAGAACAATCGTTCCATGAAGGAATGAATACCATGAAGGTAAAAATACAAAGGTGAGTACCAAAAAGGTAAAAACACATAGAAGAATACCACAAAGGTGTCACCACACAGAAGTGTACCATAAAGGTAAGTACCACAAAGGTAACTCTACACAGTAGAATACCACAAAGGTAAAGACTCAGCTCACATCAGCTATAACTTGAGTACTTAAGTATTGTTGATTAGCTATATTTCTAGATCAACATACTTCATTGAGAAGATCTATTAGTGACCCACACTTGACCGAAGATGACCCAAACAAGATCTAAAAATGACCCACACAGAATCTGAAGATGACCCACAGAGGATCGGTATGTGCCGACCCACATAGGATCACTGAGCGCTGACCCACACAGGATCCAAAGATAACCCAAACAGGATCTGAAAATGACCCACATAGGATCTAAAGATGACCCACACAAGATTGGTATGCGCCGACCGAAACAGGATCTGAAGAATCCTCAAGTACAGTCAGCCAAAGGTTTCCCACACTAAGCATGCTTAATTCTAGGAGGTTATGCTCCTCAAGACATTGGTTGATAATTCAACTACCATGAAGTACCATGAAGAAGTAACACGAGGGTCAGTAATGTCATATGGGACCCAACATGATAGACGGTGCAACAATTGAACGCCTCGTCTGTAAGTTATTAGCCTTTTAGTCTCAAGGGCCCAGTTAGATCCAGGTTTGATCCAACCCGAACATACTACAAATTTATCAAAAACTCAAGTGGATTATACCAAAAGAACTTTCTCGATCCAAGGATTCTATCACTGTAGACGGTTTGTCAAACGGACACCCGGTTCTCAAGATATGGACAAAAAGGAAAATTTGGGTCAAGATAGGCCCGGGTCCAGACCGACCCGGCCCGACCTGGCCTAGGCCGACCCGACCCAGTTTGGGTTACCTCGGTCTGACCCGAGTCTGACCCGGATAGGTTGGGCTGCAGTGGGCCCGGCCCGCTGGGTGGCCCGCTATGGCGGGGTCCTCCCTAGCCGACACCCGGGGGAGGTGGCTGCTGGCACGCGGGACCCACCGGAGCAGTTCCCCTCTGTATGATGTAGCCAGCCAGGGGTTCTGACTGGCTTTCTCTCTACTAGCAGCATGACGGCACTGCTGTACTCCCACTGTCGGCTGGGTGTCGTCCGCCCTCCGGGTGCACCGTCGCAGCAAAGCAGTCACGGCCTCCTCCTCAGTCGGCGGCGCAGATGCATGATGCCCTGCCTCCACGCAGTCGTCCGGCGTGTCGGCCTCTCCTCTTCTCTGCCGCGGTCAAAATTCCATGGCCACCTCTACTACTGGAAGTGTGGACGCATGTCATGCCGGTTCCATGTGGTCGGCTGGCATGATGGCCGTCGTCCTCCTCCGTTGTGGCTGACAGGTTGTGGCCTCCTCTTACGGCGCATTTGTGCCACCACCACCATCACGGCCAGCCGGTGTTCCGGCCACCGCCTGTACCCCGTCAGTATCGATCTCCGGCAATGTGGTCGGGTTCTTCTCAACTTTTTAGTCTTCCCGTGAAGAACATGCCAATAATGAATTAGTGGAGGGATCGGGCCGTGTTTGATTGGCCCTCACCCTCCGTGTTAGATTGATAGTAGTCAGTTTAAAGATTGGGACAACGAATTACCATGAAGAATGAATTGAACAAAATTACCCACCTCATTTTCTCGTTGGAGGTGGCATGAGGAAGGAGATGAAGACGATGAAGATGCCGATGTCTGTCTCTCCCGCAACAGGCCCCAAATATGGTTCCTCATTCTTAAAATGGAGGATGTTCTTCATTAAAGGAGGTTCCTCATTGGAAGACGTTCTTCCAAGTTCTCCAAGGCTCTCCCAAGTCCTTTCCTTTTCCAATGATCTCCCCCATGAGACGTGAGGATCCAATATTAATTAAGTTAAGTAAATTAAATCAATTAATGTTGGCTCATTAAATTGGGGAAAAACCAAGGGTTTCCTCACATTAAAGGGGTATTCAGGTGGTCCCCACCACTAAGATTCAAAATGGAGGTTTCAAGAAAGAAAAAGAAAATTTTATTTATTTTATTTTTCTTCTCCCACGAAAATCCAAAATACTAACTCCCACCCTCAACCTATTGATATCGAGATGAAGGTCTCCTTAAGTGAATATCGGCACTGTGAGTTATACAATGTTCTCAGATTTCAATTCTAAGAACCAGTTCAAATGTTACAAAACACTGCTCACATGTTTACTGAATGTAGCCAAAAAAAAGTTCAGAAATTTATTTCGGGCACACTGGGCCTCTGAATCACGTACCGTCAATTTTTGTGTAATTTTAATATTCGTATATATTTAAAATAATTACCTAGAAAAATTTGGGTCTTTACATTCTCCCCACCTCAGGTATTTGTGTCCTCGAAATCCACAACACAAACTAGGGAAACAAGTGGGGGTACTGAGCATGAATCTGAGCCTCTCAATCCCATGAGCTCTCCTAGAGTTTCTCATGCTTCCAACAAACGCACACTAGAGGTATTGATCCCCCAGGTAGGAATCTCTCCTATCAATCCTCAATATCTACTGAATCCTATTAAAACGTCACCACATCATCTAAGTCCATCTCACCGTATTCAATGACTTGAGATGGGTCATGCACGTATCTCCTCAGCTGGGATACATGGAAAGCGTAATGCACTTGGTGCAACTGAGGGGGAAGAGTTTGGTGGTATGCCACCTCACCTACTCTGCTGAGGACCTGAAAGGTTCTGATGAACCTCAAAGATAACTTGATTCCCCATCCAAATATCTAAAAACCTCATCGAGGTGAGACCCATAGAAATACATGGTCACCATACTCGAACTCCATAGGTATTCATCTCCTGTCTGCATAAGACTTATTCCTACTTTGGGTGGTCTTCATCTGCTCCTGGATGATCTGAACCTTCTCTGTGGTAGCTCATACCATCTCTGGTCCCGTGAGTGCTGACTCCTCTGGTTCATTCCAGCACAGAGGGGGCTACAAGTTCAACCGTACAATGCCTCATATGCTTCCATACCGATAGTGGAGTGATAAATGTTGTTTTACACGAACTCCACTAAGGGAAAGTGGTCCTCCCAGCTACGACCAAAATTAAGGTCGCAAGCATGCAGCTTGTCCTCAAGGGTTTGAATGGTCTGCTCTATCTGACCATCCATCTGAGGATGAAAAGTGATGCTCAATATAATTTGAATCATGAACACCTCCTACAACCACTTCCATAGCCAGGAAGAAAAACATGCATCATGATCAAAGATAATCTTCTAAGGAACTCTATGAAGCCGTACAATCTCATGCACGTAGAGGAATCCCAAGCCCTATACTGAACCCTAATCTCTAATAGGTAGGAAGTGGGCCAATTTGGTGAGTCGGTTAATGATCACCTAGATGTAATCATGTCCCTTGGATGTGCGTGGTAGCCCTATCACAAATTCCATGGAGATTACATCTCATTTCCACTCTGGTACCTTTAGTGGATGAACTAAGCCTACTGTAACCTGATGATCTGCCTTCACTTTCTAATAAGTGAGGCACCAAGAGACAAAATATGCTACTACTTTCTTCATTATCGGCCACCATTCCTGACGCTGAAGGTCTTGGTACATCCTCACCACTCATAGATGTACCAGTAGAGGGGAGGTATGGAACTCCATCAACAATTCCTCCCGTAGCACCACTGGTACCATAGTGCACCCTCTAAAGAGGATGAAATGCTCCCCATATTCAAAAAATACATTAGGTGTTTGTCCTGTGTATATCTGAGCACTTTGAGCCTTGCAGTCAGGGTCCCCAAGCTGAGCCTCCCGGACTCACTAATGGAGTGGGGGAGTGAGTGTCAGAGACTGAAGGTAAGCTGCTCTATCTCGATCCATGTAGGATATTTTCAAAGCAGATAGCTTCTCCATCTCCTCACTCAGCAACTGTATACCATATCTCCAGCTAAGCACATCTGATATAATGTTCCCATTCCCATGAGTATAGACTATCTCGAAGTTATATTCCTAGAGGAACCCAAGAAAACATCATTGTCTCAGGTTCAGGTCCTTATGAGAGAAGATATACCTGAAACTCTTGTGATCAGAGTATACTATAAAATGTTCACCCATTAAGTAATATCCCCATATCTTCAAGGTGAAGACCAATACTACTAACTCCAGGTCATGGGTAGCGTAGTTATGCTCATCCTACCTCAGCAGTCAAGAACCATACGCGATCATTTCTTACTACTGCATCAAGACACATCCAAGCCTGGTCCTTGATGAGTCGCAGTAGACTACGTACCCAACACCATTCTATAGTAACATCAATATGGGGACACTCATCGGTTTATGTCTCACCTCCTAGAAACTCTTCTGGAATTTCTTCAACCACATGAAGTGTTTCCCCTTCTTCGTCAATGCTGATAAGGGTCCTGCAACTCTGGAAAAGTCATGCACAAACCTCCGGTAATAACCGGACAAACCCAAGAAACTTCACACCTCTGTCACACTCCTGGGTGGCTCCCAAGAAAGCATAGCCTCAATCTTCGTTGGATCCACTGCAACTATATCTTCAGAGATGATGTGTCCCACAAAGTGAACCTCTCTGAAACAGAATTGTTACTTCGAGAGCTTACCAAAAAATTGGTGCTCTGAGAGTGTGTCAAGAACTATCTTCAGATGATAGGCATGCTTCTCCTCTGTAGCTGAGTAAATCAGGATGTCATCAATGAAGACTACCACAAAGCAATCGAGGTATTTTTGGATGATTCTATTCATGAGTCCCGTAAACATTATTGGTTCATTACTCACACCGAATGGCATAAACAAGAACTCGTAATGGCCATACCAACATTTCAAGGTCGTCTTCTACACATCCTCATCTTGTACCCTGAGCTGGTGATAGCCTGATCTGATTTCTATCTTCGAAAACCACCGTGATCCCTTTAGCTGATCAAAGAGATCGTCAATCCTCGGTAGAGGGTACTTGTTCTTCACGATCACCTGATTCAGGCACTGATAGTCCACACAGAGTCTCAAACTCCCATCAACCTTCTTGGCGAAAAAAATTGGGGCTTCCTAAAGAGAAACACTGGTCCTAATGAATCCCTAGCTCTATAAGTCCTCCAGTTGCACTCGCAACTCTTGAAGCTATGTGGGAGCCATCCAATATGATGGTGTAGATATCAATGAGTCCTGCAGTACAAGTCGATATAAAATTCAACATCTCTGTGAGGAGGTAGACTCGTAACATCATTTGGGAAATCATCAGCATACTATCCCACCACTACAAGATAGCTCAGATTCTCAAAATCAACCACTCCAAGGGTGAGGCTAGCCAACTGATGTGTGATCGGCTGCACCCTCCTTCGGGTAAGTCCATCCTATGCTCCAAAGTTTTCCTTCTTTCCGGTGAAGTAAAACCTTGTCCCATCCTCGCGAACACACCGCACTTTGCGACTAATAAAGTTGACATGAGAATGGACTATGGATAACCAATCCATTCTCAAGATGACATCTTAAGGCCTTGATGCCGCTACTAGAAGATCCCAGTCGAAGATCTCGCCTCCTAGTGTAAGTTCACACTAACGGAACTAGTTTTTAATCATTTAATCCTCTTTTGTAGAAGTCTTTAGTCATAAGGATTGAGACAACAGCTCCACCGGAATCTCCGAGCTCCGAACGGGGGTTGTGGCAATAAAAGAGTGATTGGAACTTATGTATATAACTACTACGGCTAAGGTAGAGTAGACATAGATAATACCACTAATCATATCCATAGCATCGTGGTCATAGGCCTGAGCTACCTGGATCTGAGATTGTCTATGTCCACCCTCTCCCTGTGGTCGGGGTGGACCACCTTGTGGTGGTGGTAGTAGAACCTCGTATCGCCGCCCACTTCTTGTTGCACGGACAACTCCTCTGCCTCGTCCACCTCCTACCTGTAGACCTCCTTGATAAAATCTTTACCTTTGCCCAAGCGGTCCTTCGATCATCAGTTTTTCTTCCGCATGGTGGGTTGGGTAGTCACGAGCCACTCGACCCTACCCCGCCACATGAGTAACAATGCTTGCTCCTCACCTATCATACTCTGTCTCGAGAGCCCCGCATGACCGACCCTGTATCCTACGATCTTCCACCTATAGGTCTGGTCCTATTGGACCTCTGCATCATTTTTTTACTGCTAGATGAATATGACTCTGCTACGTGACTTCTGGTGGTGGGTCTTGCTGCTGATGACTGCTCAGCAAGGAATCTCTCCAATAAGAGTTCTCACTCTAACACCCATGTCAGTGTCAGGATGCTGAGGGAAATCATCAAATCTCAAATCTCCCATCTGAGGACCTACTCAAATGTTTGGGCCCTGAAGAAAGGGTCCCACACAATATCATTGGAGTAGCATGAGAGGTCGGTGAACCTTGATGAAAACTGAGCCACTGTCATTCTACCATACTACAAGTGGAGAAGCTCCTTTATACGCACAGAGCCTAAGGTCTCTGGGAAAAACTCTACCCTGAAAAGGATCTAGAATTACACCTAGATGAGAGTGACCTCGTCATGAACCTGAAGCATCAAGCTCCACCATCTTCCCACTGCTACCTGAAGAAGACTGTCATCAAGGATCACCATGACATCAGCTGGTGTCTCTACCAGTCGAAAAAATCTAACCACGGCCTCCAGCCTATCCTCAATCACTTGTGGATCCATCTATCCCCGGAACCATGGTACCCTCTATTGTTGGGGCTAGTGGCATCAGCTGCCCAATAGTAGTGGTGTTTCTGGTATACCGCCATGACAGTAAAACTGTTGAAAGGGGGCCCTACACTGAAGCCTCATCACTCAGTGGGCTATCATCACGTACTCTTCCTGGAACCCTGCCTGGCTCTCATCGTGGAGGAATCTTGGAAAGAAACAGGTGTGCCACAGTTATTAAGTTACACCTGGTGAGCTAAATCAAAGTGATCATAAAATAAATCTTTTAAAAAAAACACACGAAATCAGTGTTTTCATGCACTGAGTCAGAAATCAGAAGTCAGGGTCCTGGTGTATGGATACATCAGCCACCGCACCAACACTTGGTTCCCCAAACTGACAACCACACTCATAACACTTAAAATTATTAACGAATCAAAATATCAGTGTCCAATTTCTTTAATAGAACCGACTCCTCTGAGACCAATTTGTCACGACTCGTCCCTCAGGTCCCATGTCGTGACTACCACAAGCCCACCTTCCATAGGCCAGGGACTGGAAACTAGCACCGGAAAGGCATATCCCTAAAACCGGTAAGGCATTGCCTTCAAACCTGTAAACTCACACAAACCAAGAACACAGTAAGATATAAGCACAGAGTATACTATAAAGTAAACAAGATGTGTACAAAAAGTAAAGGGGGCTAGAATACAAGCCAAACTGGAAAGTATAAGTAAAAATGAAAACAGCTCTCGTGAACACCCGTCAAGGATCCTACCTGAAGGGTAGGTACAGCTCTCGAATGGTCATCACTGTGGATCGTCTCCTCTAAGGTCCACCTCTGAGCAGCCTCCAGACCTGGTACCCTTGACCCTGATCAGCGTTGTCCGTCATCTGCACAAGACACAACAAGGTGTGGGCGTAGCCCGTGCAGGGGTGAGTATAAGGATACTCAGTAGGGACCCCAAGACCCTCTAAGGTCTCTTAGAATTCCACAGAGGATAAACCACAAAGCAACAATACAAATCCAAGCATGAAGAAATAATCAATTCTACATATTTATATACCCATACATATACCTAAGTTACCAAGTATACCCATCTTGTTCATGAGGAAACACAAGGCCCAACTCTTTAGCCAAAATCACAACTGTTCCATGAAGGTAACACCACAAAGGTAAGTACCACAAAGCTAACACCACCCATAAGAATACCACAAAGATCTCACCACATAGAAGTGGACCACAAAGGTAAGTACCACAATGGTAATGCTACACAATAGAATATCACAAAGGTAAGGACTCAGCTCACAATAGGTATAACTTGAGTACATAAGTATAGTTGATTATATGTATTTCTAGATCAACTTACTTTGTCATGAAACTATGCTTTTGACCCACACAAGATCGAACATGACCAACAAAGGATCTGAAAAATGACCCACATAGGATCTGGAGATAACCCACACCGGATCGGTATGCGCTGACCCACACAGGATCACTAATAGCTAACCCACATAGGATCTGATGATGACCCACATAGGATCTAAAAATGACCCACACAGGATCTCGAGATGACCCACACAAGATCGGTATGCGCTGACCCACACAGGATCTGAAGACTCCACAAATACAGTCAGCCACAGGGTTCTCGCACTAAGCATGCTTGATAACGATAGGTTATTCTCCTCAATCCATTGGTTGATACTTCAGCTACCATAATGTCCCATGAAGAAGTACCATGATGGTATGTCACGTCATATGGCACCCAACACGACAGATGGAGCATCAATCAGACATTCCGTCTTTATGTTATTAGCCTTTTAGTTTTGAGGGCCCGGTTGGATTCGGGTTTGATCCAACCTGACCATACTCCAAATTTATCCAAAACATAAGTGGAGTGTGTTAAAAGGACCGTCTCAATCCAGGGATTCTAGTTCCATAGATGGATCATCAAATGGACACTCGGTTCTCAATACATGGCCACAAAAGGTGTATCTCGGTCCAGATAGGCACGAGCGAGTCAGACCTACCTGGTTTGGGTCGACCTGAGTCCGGCCCGGATGGGCAAGGCCACAACGGGCCTGTCCCACTAGGGGCAGCCTGCTCGGTGCGGCCCACTGGGTAGCTCGCGTCAGGGGTGGCTCATCATGACAGGGTCCGCCCAAGGAAATACTCAGGGGGAGGCACCCCAATGGATTCCCGAATGGCGAAATGGTCGATTATTTTTGGCCATCCCGGTGGTGCCACATGGCGCTGCCTACTAGCACGTGGGACCCGCTGGAGCAGTTCCCCTCGGTGTGACGTGGTCGGCCGACGGTTCTAGTCGGCTTTCCCTCCTCCAATGGCGTGACGGTGTTGTTGTACTCTCGCCACCGGTCGGGTCTCGGCTACCCTCTGGGTGCACCGCTGCGGCTAAGCAGTCGCGGCCTCCTCCTCAGTCGACGACGTGGACGCACTCCTCTCTACCTCCACGTAGCTGGCCAGCATGCCAACCTCTCCCCTTCACCATTGCAGCCAACAGGCCACAAACTCCTCCGCCACTGGCAGCACGGACGCGCGTTGCCCCGATTCCATGTCATCGGTCAGCGTTCCAGCCGCCGTCCTCCTCCGCTGAGGCTGATGAGTCGCGGCCTCCTACGGTGGCATGGTTGCACCACTTCCACCATCATGGTCGTTCGGGGTGTCGGCCACCGCCTGTACCCCATCGGTGTCAGTTGCCAGTGATGTGGTCGAGTTCCACTCAACTCATCAATCATCCCATGAAGAACACGTCAATAATGAAGTAACAGAGAGATCGTTCTGTGTTTGATTGGCCCTCACCCTCCTCATTAGATTGATAGTAGGTGGTTTAATGTTTCAGAAAAAAAAATTACCACGACGAACGAATTGTACAAATTTCCCTACCTCGTTTTCTCTTTTTAGGTGGTGTGAGGAAGGATATGAAGACGATGAAGACGTTGATGTCTGTTTCTCCCACAACATGGTCCAAAGATGGTTCCTCTTTCTTGATCTGAAGGATGTTCTTTGTTGAAGGAGTTTATTCACTGTAGGATGTTCTAACATGTTCTCAAAGGCTCTCCCAAGTCCTTTCCTTTTCCAACGATCTCCGCCACAATAAGTGTGGAGCCAATATAAATTAAGTTAAGTAAATTAAATAAATTAATGTTTTCTCATTAAATTGGGGAAAACCCAATGGTTTCCTCACATTAAAGGGGATTTCAGGTGGTCCCCACCACCAAGATTCAAAATGGAGGTTTCAAGAAAGAAAAATAAAAAGTTATTTATTTTATTTTTCTTCTCCCACGAAAATCCAAAAAACTAACTCCCACCATCGACCTACTGCGGTCAAGGTGAAGGTATCCTTAAGAAAATATCGGCGATGTGAGTTCAACGATGTCCTCAGATTTCAATTCTAAGAACCGGTTCAAAAGTTACAAAATGATGCTCACGCGTTTTTTGAACGTACCTGAAAAAAAGATTAGAAATTCATTTCGGGCACACCGGGACTCAGAATCATGCACCGTCAATTTTGGCAGACTCATAATATTTCCGTATATTAAAAAACATACATGGAAAATTCAGGTCTTTACATTATATGTCTTATCTCTAAAAAACATCTTGATTAAAATAAAATGCTCAAAAGATCCATCTGTGAAAAAACATTACCCTTCTATCAATAAAATGTCACTACATTGGGGATCTTTATCTGCACATGCATCAACCTCACACAATCATGGGACACTTGAATGATATTTATCTCTCATAATATCAAAAACATGATGTACCTTTGATCATCTATTGTGACATTCCACCTAATCACCACTATAAGAGTGAATTTCGGTACATTTCTCAGATCATTGATATCAGTGTTGTTGCTCTACACTTGTTCCATTTATACTTGTCGCACATGATATTATAAATGTGATATTCTCATTCCTAATCTCATTGAACTAAATCTTGAACACCTATCAAGAACCTCCCCATGGTCTGAAGTCAATATCGTCCTTGTCGACATGTCATATGGGAAATCGTAAATGCAGCAGCCACTTTCCTCTTGATCTTAGTAGACAACATCTTGAATAGATTTCAAAGAACCTCTCCATGAGTAGGATTTAATATCATATTAATCTCAAAATATTTTAATGCATCCTCATATATAGACACTAAGTCCATATCTCTAATAAATGCAGTCGACATTCATTTTTTTGATCCATTAATATTAAGAACAAATCTCTATTATTATTGAGAGAAACTCATCTCTTAATGATGACAAAAACTTCCCCATTAATTAATTTTTATATCCTAGATAAATTTATTGAATCCTAATAGGTAGTGAATTGCAACACATCGACTCACATAAGAAAGGAGTGCAGTGTTGCTGGTGGGGTTAGACGACTATGGAAATGGGATTCCTCTCTTTATAAGGGTTTAGCCTATAATTATATATTTAATTACTCAGTAATAATAGTAATTACAAATTTAATAATTAATTATTTTGTAACTAATAATTATTAATTATTATTATTAAATAATTAAAAATAAATGTTTAATATTATTTTTTAGTTAATAAATATTTATAATAATGATTAAATTAATAAATTACTAATTTTTAATGATAATTATTAAATTATTATTAATTAAATAAATAATTTTTTTAATTAACATTAATTACCTATAAATATTATTTAAATAATATGATTTAGTATTTAATAAAATTAATTTGTAATAAATATTAATTCATAATTAATATTAATTACAAATGAATATTGAAAAATATTATTTAGTACCTAAATATTAAAATAATAATAATATAATTATTAGTGAGTAATTAATTTGAAATTATAAAATATCTAATTAATTATTAATAATTGTTACACCCCATGTTTGGGATTGAGTCGAAAGGTCCTTGAGTTTTTGAACTTTTTGTTTGGTGGATGGGATAAATCTTAAACTAGGTCTTGAAATTAAAATAAGACACATGGGGAACTAAAATGTGTTATTTTTGATGTGATTTAAGCCTAAGGAGGTTCCCCATAAGTTAGTTTGAGTTTTGGTGGCATCAGGTTCTGAGAACTCAAGCCTGGGAGATGCTGGTAAGGGTGCACAGTATTTCTGAAAGTATGCGGCCCTCCAAGAGTAATTGTGCTCATAGTTGTAGGAGTACATAGGAGACTCACATAGGTTACACATGGTTTTCCCAAACTGTTCACCTAAGCCATACCCTTTTTGACACTTAACTAGAAGTAATGCACAGCTTTGGTGCACGGTTTTCAAAATCATGAGTGATAATCATGAAGGGTGTGGTTTTGGGAAGTGAATCCCTCATGGTTGGAACATTGTTATACAAACTATGTGGCCAAATCATGAGAACATTTAATGATCTATAAAATACTATTTCTTCATCCCTCCTATCCCCCCTCTTTTTCTTTATCCTTCTTGCACACTAGGGGAAGCCACCTGATCTTTTTTTCCCCTCTCCTCCTAAGATTCCAAATATCTTCTATGTTTGGTGTTATAATTGAGTGTCATTAGTCTCATTTTATGTGTCTAGGTAATCTATTCATTCCCCTTTATCCCTTATTTTTTTAATTCTCCTTTGATGGAGTAATTTTTGAGTGATCTAACTCTACCTATTTTCGGGGCATTTGTCAATCCTTCTATTTTCTCTCATTTCAAATTGAATCAAAGGTCAATAATGGATTGGTTGACCATCCTAAGAATGAGGTAAGTGGTTTACATGATTTTCAAAAAAAATCTCATCTATTATATTATATCTTATTTATGTCACATACCATACTTTTTAGGGTCTGATTCCATATTTATGAAATGCCTATAATTAAATTCTCAGACCACCTTTAGATGTGTTTTAAACCCCTTTCACATGTTTGGAGGTTATGAGATGGAAAAACCCACCCCTTATGGTGGTTTTTCTAAATTAAATAATAATCAAGTTTTTCCTCAAAAATAAACCACCTTTAGGGTGTGTTAAATAAATTGGTATGTTTATCTTCAACTACTCATGTTTGGATTCCATTATATATCACCCATTTTGGTGTATTAAATTTATCCACTTGAATGGGATGCTTAATTTGAATTAAATGATATTTTTAATGGAAAATCCATTTTTCTAATAAAACCACCTTTTTAGATGTGTTTTCTTATAAATTAGAATTGAATTGATTAATGATATGCATGTTGCTTTGTCTCATGGAATGGGTGGTTCTCATATACTTTTTAATTATAATCCCATAACGGGCATCGCTCCCATGCATCTACCCTAGGGTTTCCATTCTACCCCTCTCTTCTCATATCGACAGTGACAGATCTAGATGTGATCTTTGGATACCTCATCCCTCAACGACTCCTCCTCCTGGAATCCATAAAGATCTATCACCTTCTTGAGGATTATTTTTTTGGATCTGGTCCCAAATCTATTTGGTGGTTGTCGTTAGGACCTCATATGGTTGGTTTTGTTGGATTTGGAACATGGATGGACAGTTACCTTCTTCTCAATCCATTAAAAATTCATAGATAGCGACCTCACGATTGCTCGGAGTTGGATTCATCCTCTGCTAGTTACCCTCATATCCTTCCAACGTGTTCCATGTTTTTTGGGTTTGGTTGTAAGTTTGATGGTGATTCCCATTATCTTTTCCATATGAGGATGCAGCGTGACTTGTCTTCTTAGTTTTTGGCCTCCCCAGCTCAGATCCACCATTACAGGGTTTCCTCTACCATTTCACCAAGCTCCATCGCGCAAAACTCCATGTGGTCTAGTTCAATGAATCCCCTGATGATTTGGATGGTGTTGGTGACCTTTGTAATAGTGGTGTCATTGGGGACCTTGTGTTGTGTCTTTATTGGTGTGGTGGCTTCCCTTTTGGTGCATTGATGGTGGTGATCCCCTAATGATGTGTGTTAATAAGGTGTAGCTGTGTTGCTTCATCCCAAGGATGGTGATAGATTTTCCTACTAACGGGCGTGATCTATGGGATATTGCGACGCAATAGGGTTTGGTTCTTTGTCTGGCATGAGGTGGATTTGTAGTGCAGGACAACGATGGGTGACTGCAGGACATGTTTCATTCCTGGGGTTTTTTTCTTTTGTGGGTTGGTCTTAGAAGGGGTTCCTTGGATGGCCCATTTATGGTTGTTGTTTGGTTTATCTTTTTGGGAAGATGTGGTCTTCGGTGTGGTTTCATGCCTAACCCACTTATGGTTCTTTTTGGTGTGTGTGGTCCACTTTTTGGTTCTCACTTATCCTTAAAGTGATTTTTTAAAATTAAATAAATTATTTTGGCCAAATAATTTTTTATTATTATGGAATTTAATGGACTTCTTATGATTAATAAATGATATAGACTAGTTTTATAAATTTAATTGAGTATGTAATTATGTATCTAATGGCCTATATTTAAATTTTTAATTTATATTATACTAAAAGTAATATATTCTGCCTTGATCGATTTCAGTTTCCTCTTTACAGAATATTGGGCAAAGGCACAGTAGGGAAAGTGTGATTTCCTTGCATTTTTATTATGATTAGAGGGACCTCGGGAAGGTTAATTAATCATGACATATTACACCCACAGGTTGATGATGATATGCTTGGTGTCTCACATCACTTTGGTTTTTTGGGCATTGAGTCTCACACCCCCTTGATAAGAATGTTGGTCACGGTTGTCACATACATGAGTAGGATAACAGAAATGACTGTTGTGTCCCACTTTCAAATATTGTGCTTATGACCTGTTTATTATAAGAACATGATTAATCATTATTAATCTTCCCCAGAAACTGTTGGATGGGATTTTTTTATTCATTCAATGAGTTATTTTGAGCATGGAATCCCATACTGATTATGACACTCATATGATTATATATGGTTTCTTTAGTTACACCAAGGGTCTGGACTAGTATGACATATTTATATATATGTCTATATATGCTTCTATTTTTAGAGAATATATATATAAATAAATACTTATATATATATATATATAGCCTGACATTTTCATTAATATCTCATCTTAAGACGAAGTAGGTATAGTCGCCCATGTGTCATTGAGGAACCTGAGTCTGACTTGTTTACATTTATAATTATAGAACTACTTTAATTCTGATATATCTAGACACTTATTTATTTTAAATTCAAAAAATGGATCAAGAATGTGACACTATTTGTGGGGGACTACTGAGTATATCCCATACCATGTTTGGGCCTCCATTACACTAGGGTACCCGAACAGATCTCATGTTTTTTGGATCAGTTTCATGGATTGTACTTGCTTGTTGTTAACCTGTTGATATATGATAGAGTATAGGAGTAGAGGAATGAACAAGATCTTATAATTCTATTGGAGATAGTTTTTGTCCTATCTATTTTATTCAAGATCATGTTCATTCATTGAGGTTCTTTATTCATTATTATTGATTATTATATTTTTATTATATTCTTTTGTCTTTATGTTTATTACTTATGTTGTATTTATTACTGATATAGAGGTTATATTCACCCCCATTTACCACCTTTAGATCCTTTCTTATAGTTGGTATCATTTTTCTTATGGGGAGGTGCGCTTGAGGCACAGTGGCCAATCGACCCAGTCAATATTTGAGTGGATATCGGGTCTGGAAGCTAAAAATGGTATCGTAGGTGGTTTTCTTTTCCCACAAGGTCTTAATGTTTTTTGAAAAGTTAGATAATAGACTAGTAATGTGTCTTCACTTGGAAGATATATTGTCTATGGATTTGTCCAACCCATGCATGAGAGAAAGATCAAGTTTCCAAGGAGTGGGACTATTGTTCATGATGTTATTAATACGATTGACCTTTATTTCACCCTGGGTGATTGTTTTACTTCTACTAGTTATTGATTTATGTGTTTAATGGATTATACCTTTGGAACACTATGGAAATAATTTAGTTCTACATTCATCATTCTAGGCACATAGTAATTCACATGCCATGCATATTATAGGCCGTGTAGACTTCATTATAGATTTCATACTATATGATGATTTTTAAGCCTTTATTAATTAATATTTCACATGACTATTTGTATACCATGTTAGGTACTTTATTATTATATCTATACATATATTCTATGCCTATGTAGTTACTTAACATGTTTTCTTCCATGATTTTTGATTTATATTAGCATGATTACATTGTGTACCTACTTAGGTAATTATTTTAGACTTCATATTTCTATTCCATTAATTTTTTATCTATCTCAGCATGCTTGATTGTATACCATGTTGGGTGTTGCTTTCTTCCATCGTATTTTTCCATGTTTACTGGTATATTTTCTCTTTTTTGGTATTCTTTGTACGAATAAAAATATTTAATTGATTACTAAAGTGTTCATATCAACCTAAATGGTGTTTTCCCTTATAGTTTGATGGTGGATCCTAAATTATTCAATTTTGAAATTTTGAGTTATATATCATTGGTTTCATGGACTGGAACGTGAATTTTTCAATTAATTGGAGGTTAATTTTTAATTTATCAAGGGTATGGGTACTTTATAAATTGGAATTGTAATTCCATATAATTGAACCATTATAAATAAGTGGCTTCAGTTAAATGAATTTCGATTTAAAATTATAAAGGCATGTACCTCTATAATTTGGGAATGGTGATTCCTTTAATTGGACCATTGTGTGATACAAGGAATTTTGAATCATGAATCGTAATTGAATGATTAATGAGTGAGCTTATTGGGAACTTAAAATTTCAAATAAGTCAAAAAAATTGAAAATTTTAAATCGATTATTTTAAGTGCTAGTTAAATATGTGGTAAATTTAAAATTTTAAATGCTTACACCTCTATATTTTGGGCATGAAGACACATGTTACTAAATTATAAAAATTCACTACTAGACCTAAGTAGGTTTGTTGGGGAATGTTTCTTATAAAATAAATGCACTTGACCCAAGTAGGTTGGTCATGAGATTATATGAATGTGTGGTAAACTGAAATTGGTTTAACGTAACCCTTTTCCAAATCTCCTTATATACTTTGATAATAAACATCATGGGGGTGTTTACATGGTAATGGGATGATTATTTAAGGATTATTCAGCTGATTATATGGTATTACATATAAATGTATGGTGGAATATTACTTGACAAGTCCCTTTAATTAATAAAAGCATTATTATCTACCTATGAGTTTTATTATTATGAGAAATCAGTTAATTAAAATTCTAATTAAAAACTAAATAGTTTTTCCACTCTAGATTGGAAATTGGAATTTTATTTAAACCATCCTATTGTGAAAACTCTTGACTCAAATAAATTGTTAAAAATTAAATTATAATATAATTTTCCTATAATTTTGTATGATATAAGCTAAATAATGTTCTTAGTAGATTTATTTTTTAAAATTGGTACTTGAAATACCTTATATGTTTGTTGTTTGATTATTTTTAATAAATGATCATCATTTAAGTGTTTTAAAATTGAAACATGGTATAGATTTTTTTGGAGGCAACCCTTGTGTAGGGGTCTGTTTTTTATGATTCCTTGAATTGGGAAGGTAGATGTTTCCCATGGACCCTAATTGACTTCTTCCTAGGTTGCGTTAGACCTAGAGGTTATGTGGTAATTCCTAGTGATATTTATAGGAATGGAATTGTTTTATTATTTTTGCCTTATTATTTTGTAAGGGTATATCCCTATAGAGGTAGTTCCATAAGAATCCTTAAGAATTTTTAAATTCTTGTGATATTTGTTTTTTGACAAGAGGTGTCATTTGTCTTAAATAGGAATCATAATAATAAAGAGACACCCCGGAGTGAATGGGTGATAATTAGGTAAGTTTGGCCTTGTTAAAGGCATTCTCATAATGTAATACTCTATTATATCAGGTAATACATGCATTGGGCATGGTCAACCACTTTGTAGGTCATGTGACCTTCTTTATTTTCTATGGTAAATCATATACCATGAATGTGGCCTACCAATTTCACTATTTTTCTATCACAATGGAATGCATTATTACATGTGGTACCATTATGTTAATGTGATATGTTAAATATTATGTTTCTCAAAATATAAGGTTGTGTAATACCTTAAATAGTATTCTTTTGGAACTACTTGGAGGAAGGGTCACAGGTTCTTGTAGGGTATGTTTGCAGGTCATCTCTAGAGTAGAGTGACATGGGAGATGTGAGATCATTAGGAATATTGTAACTTTGAGCTAGGAATCAAGATTTTTATTTTACTAGGGGTTTGATTTGAAATCATACAAAGTATTGTGTGTTGTTTCTAGGTCAATATTGGTTAGTTTTGGATTTTATACCAGATGTTGATGAAACATGTGTACTTGACTCACTAGGAGTTCCACGTGAACATCTAAAGGTGAATCTGACCTAGTGTTCTTATGATTGGATGCTTCTCCTCTGTTCATGTAAACTGCATGATAAAATAATTTTGGGCCACATCTAGGGACCAGTTTTGGTGGTGAAGGGATGTGTGTTTTCATGTTTTTTCCATTCTTAGTGATGTGATGACTTGGACACTCCTAAGTTGGGGAGCGTTACGTCAAACGTATGAAGCATGTCCTTCCAAGATGGAGTAACGTGATCATAAAGGAACATTTTAAAATGGTTATAATGGTATTAAATACTTAATGTCTTCGAGAATTCTATCTTCAAGGTGTGTTACAATGGATATCCTACCATAATCAGACTAACAAGACAGGTTGGTCGATCATATAGGCCGTGATGATGAAAGACCTCTAGGAGCATAAGTTGGATCTGGAACCAGGTGGTATGGTAGTGTACACCCACTGCATAATGCAAGATTGGTACATGCTAGTTTTATAGGGTTCCATTTGGATAACCAGTTGGTGAGTCTCAGATTGTGGGCCAAGGACCAGTGGTTGTAGTTCTAGTGCTTCTGGACATGAAGATCATGAGATTGAGTAAATTAAAGGTAGTTTGCATGATGAGGGCTATCTAGAAATGAAATAGGATGTTGTGAGATGGTTGTCCCATGTTTTAAACCTAGATTCTCAGGGTCATGAGACATGGATTTGGGTGTTATTTAAGTATTTCATAGCCTATTTCGATGCCAGTGTGGATCAGAAGGAGTAACTTGTACTTGGTGATAAAATACTAGTGTACTCCATGTTTAAAAGAGGGCATAACACCTATATTGACTTCATCTTAAGTATGTTGAGAGAGTATAGACTATATGCAGATTATAAGAAAATAAAAATCCATTTCTTTCTTTATGGATGGACTCCTTGGAAGTTCACTCAAGGAGTGGTTTTAGGGAGTCCTTATGGTGTGAATGTCGCTATAGGAAGTTGGAAGATGACCATATTGAGAGAAGGTTTGTAACAATGTGGGACTAGTCATGGATGGTGGGTTTAGAACTTTAATTCCATTAGATAAAGATAAATAGCAAGGGTTTTATTAGGAGACATCACTTGAAGTCAATTATGGGCTTCTATGGTCGTGTTTGATGTGATCCTCTAAATGACACCACTTAAGGGTGTTGGGATATATTGTTTTAAATGTTTTGACCATCTAAGCTAAGTGTTTTTTAGAATAGTCAACTGGAGGTGGTTCGACTAGATCTATTATAAAGGTAGATATTTAGTCTTTGTGGCACAATTTCATACATATAGTGGTTTTAGAAAGGTTCCTTGTAAAAGATTCATCAGGGCATTTAAATAGAATCCAAAGGGACCACATTTTGAACTAGTAAATTGGAGTTCACTCTTGAGACTAGACTGAGGGATAGGGAAAGTTTCCTCCTAGTAATCGGGTGTAAATTTTTTATAAATGTTATAGTAGTGTCCTTATAATTCTACGGATGTTATTTAATAGGAAATTATGGTGGTTCAAGTGTTTTGACTTGGAATTGGCCATTTGAAGGTTAAGAATTAAGGTGGGGAACACATTGGGCCACTTGATCAAATAGATGATGATTTGATTATCTATTATGTTAAATGGTCTCAGTTAAGATTCACCAAGATGTTCATATTTTATCTATGAGAGTTAGCTTAAGGTTTTAGTTGTTAAATTTCATATGTATAATGTGACTCTTAGTGATACCCTTGGCGGTATGAGACATGACACAACAATTTTAGTTGATTTTCTCAACCCAATTAGGTTGGGTAATGTTTACATAATTTCTTCATGTTTTTTTAGGGATGAAAATTTCCAAGGTGGGGATGTTGTAATGTCTCATGTTTTGGACTAGGTCAAAAATTCATTGGATTTTTTATACATTTCATTTTGTGGATCGGTCAGATCTCAAACTATGTATTGGAATGAAATTTTGAGAGACGGGTCACCTAAATTTGTTGTTTTTAGATGATTTTTAATCCCCAAAAGGTTCCCCAGAAGTTCGATTGAGATTAGGAGGTATCAGGCTATGATAACTCATCCCAATAGATGTTGGTAAGGGCACACAGTTTTTCTAATCCTGTGTAGCCCTATAAGAGTAAATGTGAACCTAGTTGCATGTGTTCAAAGGATAACTGCATGGGCTGGTCACGGTTTTTCAAAACCATTCACCTAGCTCGCACCTTTAGTGCCACTTAACTAGTAGATATGTATGGTTTAGGCACATTGTTTTCCAAACCATGTGGCATAACTATGTAGGGTGTGGATTTGGACAGTGAATCTCACATGGTTGGAACCCGGTTAGTCAAATTGTGTGACCTAACTGTATAGATCATTAATGATCTAGAGAAAAACAGTTTCTCCCCTTAACCTATTTATTTCCTCCCCTATTTTTTCTTCTTCATTCACACCAGGGGTAGATGCTCGGTCTCCCTTTCCCCTCTCTTCCTTATCTTCAAGTATATCCTCTGTTTAGTTTCAGAATCAAGAATTTTTTGTCTCTTTAGATGTGTACAAGTAATCTATTCATTTTACTTAAGCCCTTTGTTGTTTAAATATCTCTTGATGTAGTTATTTATGTGTAAGATAATTCTTTCTATTTTCAGGGTGTTTGTTGATTCTTCTATTTTCTCTCGTTTCAGCTTGAATCAAAGGCTGCTAATAGACAAGCATACCATCCTAAGCATGTGGTGGGTGGTTAATATATTTTTCCATAAAATTAATGGTGAATATATTATATTGTACCTGTGCCACATGTCTTACTTTATGATTTACACTTCAAGATTTATGAAATGACTTTAATTAAATTCCTAGAGCACCATGTGATGTGTTTTAGACCCCTTTGATAGTGTAGGAGGTTATGACTACAACCCAAACCACCCCTTAGGTTGGGTTCACTAAATTAAATAATAACCAAGGTTTTCCTTATAGATAAACTAACCTTGGGGTGTGTCAATTAAATGGGTTTGTTTATCTTAAACTTCTCATGTTTGTCTTTCATTCTAGATCACCCATTTTGGTGTATTAAATTTCTCCACTTGACAAGGATGCTTGATTTGAATTAAATGAACTCTTGGATGGAAATTTCATGTTTTCTAATAATACTAATTTTTAGGTGTGTTGTCTTATAAATCAAAATTGAATTAATTGATGATGTGCATGGTTCGTTATCTCATGGAATCGGTGGTTCCCATGGCCTTTTTAATTATTGTGGAAGGTAATGTACTTCTTGTGAATTATAAATCATATGGCCTAGTTGTATAAATTGAATTGATTTTGGAGTGATGTATCTTATGGTATGTATTTAAAATGTTAAAGTGGATTATACTAAAAATAATTCAATATTCCTTGAGCGATGTTGATGTCCTTTTTAGGGAACTTTGGGCTGAGGAATCCCTGGACGGGTGGGATTACCTTACATTTTTAATATAACTAGAGAGACCTTGGTTAGGGTCATTGAGCATGACGTCTCACCCCCACCACCCTCATAGGTTGAGGATGATGGTCATGCCATCTCACATTTCTTGGGTTGTTGGTAATGGAATTTCACACCACCTGGATTATGATATTGAGCATGGCGATCACATCCATGAGTAGGGTGATGAACATGATTTTCGTATCCTATTTTCAGATATCGGCCTTATGGCCTATTTATTATAGGAACCTACTTAATCATTATTAATCTTCCCTTGAGACTATTGGACGAGATTTAATTATTTATTCATTTAGTTACTACGGGCATGACGTCCCTAACAGAGTATGACACTCATATGATTATATAAGGACACATGAGTTAGGCCTCGAGTACTAACTAGTATGAAAAATTTATATATATGGATATATACGCTTCTGAGTATAGAGTATATATATAAATACACACTAACATATATATATATATATAGGGTGACATGCTTATAGGTATCCCGGCTAAGGCTAAAGCAGGTATAGTCGGCCTGGTGTCATTGAGGAACTTGAGCCCAACTTGTTTCCATTTATCGTTAGAACACTGTTTTACTTTTGATATACCTGAACACTACTATAATTTATACTCCAAGACTATATTATTCATTATACACCATTAGGGTGTCCTACAGATTATATCTCATACCCTGTTTGGGCTGCAATTGCATTGGCGTACCCGGATAGATATTATGTTTTAGGATTTGGTTCATGGATTATACTTTCTTACTATTAACCTTTTAGACTAGTATTGAGTATAGTAGTAGAGGAACAAGATAGAGCTCATGATTCTATTAAATATATCATATGTGTCTTTTATTTGATTCCTTTATGATTTTTTTGTGTACTATGTAAACCTGTTTATTTTTTTCAGAAAAAGTATGTGCATTGATGTTCTTTATTCATTATTATTAATGATCAAATGTTTACTATATTCTATTGACTTTATGTTTATTGATTCTACTATATTTATTACTAATCCAAAAGGTATAGATTCCCTGTTGTACCACCATTAAACTCTCAATTTTTGTCGGCAGCCTCTAGTGTACAGGGAGACGTACTTGAGGCCTAGTGGCGAACTGGTTCGGGACATTGTTTGAGTGGCTCTCAGGTAAGTACGCTACAATAATATTAAGTAAAAATTGACTAATTATTTTTTTATTAATTAATAATTATTATAAAATTATTAATAAATTGTTAAAAATATTATTTAGTTACCATTATTATTAAAAATGATTAAATTATTAAAATAATACTGATTAATTAATTATTATCAAATTATTATTATTTATTTAAAAATTTGATTTCGATTAATATTAATTACTTGTAAATATTAGTAAAATTAAATTATTTAACATTTAACAATGTTAATTTCTAATAAATATTAATTACTAATTAATTTTAATTACTAATTAATATTTAAAATTAATCTTTAGTTACTAAATTTTAATACTAATTTTTATATATTAATTATTAAACTTATTAACAACTAATTATATTTTATTTAACGAATAATTAATTAAAACTTATTAATTATTAATAAAATTTGTAATTAATAAATTTTTTATTAATATTATTAATTAGTAATTAATAATTAATTAGTCATTAATTAATATTGTTTAAAATATTATTAACATTTATTAGTTCAATATTAATATTTAATAGTAAATGTTAATAGTTAGTTACTATTTAGGTATTATTATTATTTATTAGTAATGAACAAATATAATTAATTAATTACTAATTATCTATAATAATATTTTATGAAATATGTGTTGGAAATAGAGGGTCTAAATGCCACATTGTAAGTCTATATGGATTTCTAAGTAAAACCCACTTATAAAAGAGAGCCTATGTATATGGTTTCTATCAGAATTTTGGACGGATTTAATGGTAGTCACTCTAGATATTAAATAAAAATTAAATTCTGGTGGAAATTTTTGTTTCATTTATTTATATAAATAAAAAAACAAAACAAAATAAAAATAAAAAATGTAAATATACAAACATGCATATTTAAAATAAGTAATTTTTTTATTCGTCTAAAGGCATTAAGGACCTTAATGAATTTTCCCAAACTTTCTGGAATAGGAAACAAGGGCCTTAATACCTTGGGATTATGAAAAAACTAGCCAAAGGCGACAAGGCCCTTACTGCATTTGGGTATTAATTTTAAAAACATTTTTAAACTAGAGTTATTTAAATATTTTTTGTTCTATAAAACTGTATAATAAATTTAATGATAGAGATATACTAGGTCGCATGACTCCTGAAATGCGTGAACAAGAATAAAAATTCAAAATTATAATTACCTAAACTATTGACTAAGAATAAGTTATAATTTGATAATGAAAATAATAATATGAATTATAGCTATAATAAATGTTGTACTAGATATTAAATTTTAGTAAAATTAAATAAGATAATAATAATTAAAGATATAGACCTATTAAAAATAAATAATTATATATATAAGTGTATGTAATTATATATAATAATATAATATAATATATATAAAATAAAATAGTAGTTAAATAAAATTATAATATATACACATAATAATAATAATAATAATACAATCAAATGTTAATCTGATTTAATAATAATAATAAACTTATAACATTAATCCTATGATTAATAATAATATTATTATTATAAAGATATAATATATTAAATAATATAAAATATTTAACAATATAAAATTAATATAGACTTATAATAATACAAAATTACTAATATTAATAAATAATTGACTAAGAAATAAATAATAATAACTAAAATTCTACAAAACAAATATAATAAACTAGATACACTAAAAATGGTTAACCAAAATTATTAAAACTAAGTTATAAAATTATCAAAAAGTTAGTTAAATCCTTGTTCATAAAATCCCTCACACTTGAAATTTTAAACTCATGGGAAAAGAAATCATATTCAATATACAATTGCACCCTAGTCAAACAATCACACCCCAATGAAAAGACTAAAAAATTTCAATCCATTTTACCCAAAAATATCATGCTTCAATTAAATTCCAAATTATAAAAAATAAAATCCCTTACACTCTCATTATTTCCAAAATAAGCATTTATACTCACGCATAAATGTGACCTACCTCTCCATAACTCTCATCACTCAAAACAATTTTTGAATAAAGTTATGATCAATTATCATACACTTTAATTCTTACCATAAGCTTTTGATGAATTTCAAATCTTCCCTAGGGAAGATTGAATGAGTTCACCAATCATGAGGACTTCTCATTAAGATCAAATGTATCTACATTTTCAAGATACAAGGTTAAATTTTTGTTTTATTTTTTTGATTTTTTTTGGCCAAGATGAGGTTTGAATCCTGAAATATATGCATGATAAATGTCAATCCAAATGTCTTCATCAAAACCTCACTCCTCTATACTTAAAATTCTTATTTACTCCAAGAATATGGTAATTAAATTCCCCACACAAAATTATTATTATTTTTATTATTATTATTATTATTATTTCTTTTTATCAACCATTTTTAACACAACACACTCAAGTATAATGGATAGATAAATACATGAGTAGAAGATCCAAAACCCCATGAAAATGATATTAGAAAAAATCTCATAGAAAATGACACAAACAAATCATAATCAGTTAAATCTCATTGAAAATTGATTATGTAAAAAACTCTTTAGGTCCTGGATTAATGGGTAATCACTTTTATATGTATCCATGAAGGTGAGGGTTGCTGCATAATAACCGCAAATATCGATGTATTTTTTTAGAAAATAATCTATATTCCAAAATTAAAATATATGTAACTAATGGAACTACTATGAAATGTATAACATAAAACATTATGAGATAATATATATCCATGTGAATCGAATGACTCAACACCACTTAAATAACCCCTTCCACGAATAGCTCTCTCCCCCACACATAAACTGAAAATCATCATGAAAATATCACAAATATGGGTGGGGAAGAATATCATTAATTAGGATGATCCTAAAATATGATTAATCATGGATTCTATGGTCTAAAATAGAGAAAATGTAATGGTGGGATAGGGGTCATAAAGGATTAATAAATCAAACAAATACCTCAATCATTTTAGTGAAACTTTCCAAATTTTTATCATATTTATGGAAAAACATGGAATGTTCTCGATGACATAAAATTCTTGATATTCCCTAAAGAAATAGAGAAATATAATTTGATAAAAAATGTTATAGAGTCCTTATATATATTTAAATATAAAATTGGACAATATAAATGAGCATGAGTATAGATATGTGACTCAAAAAAAATTCATAAATTTTTTTTAAAAGCATGGAATGACATCATCAATCATCTAATTAGTGGTATCAAAAATCAAATCATTTCAACTAGGATCATATGTTCAAACCAAAAAGGGATACAAGTAGTATGCCCCTAACTGTTTAACTATAGACATACAACAACTTTTATGTGGGTCATAAATGATAAGAATGTTAGTTTTTTATAGTTTGTTGTTTCTTTTTGTTTTTTATTTAATTAGAATACATGGAATTTTTGAATTTTAAATAAAAAAATGAAACACTTCGTTGAGTAATTGAATATATATTTGGAGAGGCTAAATGTATCCAATGAAACTCCTCAATTTTGTACCAATAAAAATACAACAGTTAAAACACATAAAAACATCATATCATAAAGATAACATTAAATTAAAGAGAGCACATGGATGAAAACAAATACATAGGAGAATATAAAATTCATTAATATTTCTAGAGTAGTTGAAAAAATGTTCCATGATTTCTAGTTTTATTTCCTAGAATAAAATAGAACAAAAAAGTAATGGTGTATCACTAAATATGGGTTGCCTTTTATTAAGCCCTATGTTTTATATATTCAGCCATATGAATTGATATATATCAATATGTTTGATCTATTGGCTTTGTATTTCTCATCCTATTCACAATTAATGAAGTAGTTTCCTCCAACACCAATAATATATTCTGGAGGTTCAATCTCTTTATCTTTACCATTGGGAATCTCTTATAAGAAAATATCTTCAGCTTCTCCTCTCTTGAATATATTTAGAACACCTTGTGAGGAAGTATACCCAAAATATTAATAGGGGATTAAACCATCATTTCTCATTCATTGGACTAAGGAATATTTGTCAACTGTACCTATGAAAATAGAGAGTAAACAACAAGAAATAATAGAATACTGATTAAGTCAGGAGAACTCTCGATTAATGCTAAGTTTTCCATCTTTATACAGATAAACAACATATTGTATTAAATGAATTTATTCAATGAATACTATTATATCTGAAGTATGATAAAGTATGAGGCGTTGATCATTAACTATAAATGGAGGAATCATCCCCTAATATATTTCATCCATTCCCTGGGCATAGATAATTATAATGATATACAGCCCTAGAAAATTAATTTTAAGCTTTCTTATCATAACTGTAAACCTTGACTTGAATAGTAATAATGGTTCTCCTGGTGAAAAATTCTTTTTTGGGTCTTATTTTCAGGAAAATCTTGGTTTTTCTTTTTATCAAACATAAAATTATCATATAATTCCTTTATTATCTCATACAATTCATTCATCTATAGAGATTGATTTTCTTGGTCAGTTATAAAATCCATCTTCAACTTCTAAATAGCCCATAAAGCTTTATGTTATATCTCTATAGGTAGATGATAGGTTTTTCCAAATTTTTAATATTATATAAATATTCCAATTTTTTATTTTAATATTTTCTAATAAACCCAAAATTCCTCATCAATTTTAGTTTCCCAATCTTTCTAATCGGTATTAATAATTTTCTCAAAAATTCCCTTGATCTCTCATTTTAAAATTTTATCTTAAAAATTGTTCTATGGATGATATAGGGTGATCATGTTATGGATATATCCATAGTGAGTCATTAATTTCTGAAAAATAATATTATTTAAGTTATCACCATTGTCACTGATGATGATTCTTGGATTTTTGAACCAGGTGAAGTTATATTGTTTCAAAATTTTAATTACACTCGAGCAGTGTTTTCCAAACATGCTTCATCTTCCACGCACTTAGACTTGTAGTTTACATATATAGGGATATATATTTCAAAAACAATTATATGGTAAACTAATCCATAAAGTTGACTAACCATATGTCAAGAAAAAATCAATTCTTATACGTGATATTATAGTATCTCAAGCTTCCAAAATATGCCTCGAAAGTGTTGAAATTTATCATAACTCATGATGAACTCATGAATATCCTGATGAATAGTGGGATTGTAAAAACCACATTTCAACAATTAACTAATTTTTTTGGTGAACACCATAGTTCCTTCTAAATTTTTTATAATATCAGAAATTCAAAATGATATAAACTTTTTCTTCTATGATATATCTTTTAATTATTCTATCTTTACAGTCCATGAAAAGTAATGAATCGTCCCAATAGTAATCGAATGCTTCATTAAAAAAAATTATCCATTCCTCCTTTAATAAATATGGGTGCACCACACCTAAATTTAAAGAATTCATGATATCAGTATTCAAGGTTGTTATTGTATAAAAACCGAGATTTGGTTATAGTAAGTAAGCCTTTCTTTCTAAAGAAACAATTGTATAATGCATGTAGAATTATTCAAGATTTTGATTAAAACACAAATTCAAATAAATTATAAATTCATTTTGAAGAATCTTATTACATTTTTTAATTCATAATTTCAAAATTATATTAGGATACATTTTTGATATTTCTTAAAAAATAGTTGATTTTTAGGTGATTAGTGAAAAATATTGATTTTACAAAACTGCCACTATTATGACATTATAATGATATAAAAATAAAATTAAGGCTCAAAAATCCTTTTTTATAGACCACATATATATTTAAAAATTAATATAATCCATATAAAAATAAAATATTTAACATAGAAATATATGCCTAACATTTTTGGAAATCTATGTAATATTTTGGCTCTAATTAAAACTATTTTTTTCTTATCTTTTAATCAATTATTTATAATATTACATTCAATTATTGTTTTATAAATAATAATTATTACTCTTTAATTTAAAATGATCCAATTAAATGAATTTTAATCAATATTATAATTTATTTTGGTGTAAAATTATTTTTATACTTAAAATGAATTTTTATGAAAAATTGTTTCTCATCATGCTTCATGGGTTTTTTAATAAAGTTTTACCAATTGTTGAAATTAAATTTGAAAAAATGGAACCCAAATTATGAATCATCATATATTTTTTTTTATAATGTCACTTTCATTTTTTTCATTCTGAATAGTAACTTTAATAAAAAAAAGTAAGTTACCATAGTAAGAGTTAAAATGTGTTAAAAGCGTTAAAAATAAAATAATAAGGGTTAAAATAACCTAAAAACATTTATAAATCCTATTAAATAAAAATATTTCGACCTTATCTCATCTTTTTTCCAAATAACAGCCATTTTGAATCTATTTGGCTTGATTAAGACATTAATATATTTTAATATTTTAAAATATTGTAAGTGTGTCATATCCCTCACTTATGAAAGGACAATGTCACAAACCAGCCCGGGTCGACCTTGAACTGGTTACCCAGACAGCTCTACGACAAGTCCCAAGAGAAATTCTCGATCCTCCTGGGATGTCAACAAGCACCAAGGGCATTAGTAATGTGACAAGGGAATGATTTATCCCATATATAAACAATTAAATAAATATTAAAAAGAAATGGACAACCCAATATTTATTTATAAAAAAGTTGAACTGAACATTATTCGCACATGAACGTGAAAGTACAACTGAGCCAACAACTCAACCGACCAAACATGAAAACCAACTAACTCCATGTGACCTTTCTGGTAACTCTCCAACACAATGATCACATGTATCCCAAAGAGATCAAACTCAAGCACAAACCTACATAAGGTCTAAAAAATAAAAAGACTACAAGTGTGAGTATTAAAACTCAGTAGGTTGTCTCGATATTCTATTCCTAATGCACTTCATTTAAAATTAAATAAATATAAATTTCAAGTTTTAAATAAAATATATAAAAATATTTTTTCCGAACAAGCTTCCATGATATAAACATTACAAAATAATAATTCTTTCAAGTTTTCAAAAACAGGAAATTCAAGTAACCAATTTCAAAGAGATGCAACTTCAAAGTGAAAATGGTTTCCAAGAGGGATACATTAAAGAACGTACACCTTTAAATAAAATATACATTCTACTAAATTTTCAAACCAAATTCACCATATATTGATGGTGAATATAATATATCAAATGAAAAAAAGTAACATGAACACCCCTAGGCACTAGCTTGTTGTGGGCCCCAGGTACCTCGTATCTCGGTGAAAAGTAACCATAAAAAATATTTGTTCTCATGAAAGATCCCCTAGTAGTGAACATACCCATAAACTAGTGGTCCCAAACATAATCATAATATTTTAGTTAGTGTTTTCATTATCAAACTTGCTATGTGAAATAGGGACGAAACCACACTGTATCACAAGTAAACTAGTACACGCTCACCCACCTAGATACATATGTTTCCCTCTTTGGGCTCAAACAAGTTCCATATGATATCAAATTCCATTTACACATAAACACATGGGTTATGGTCAAACACACTCTAAAGATTATCTAAAAATGTTTTCACCCTTTGTGTAACTTAATAAACCATCTAAATTTTTTATAAAACAATTTTAAGAAGTTTAACAAAGCTTTGCACAAGAAATCCATTTGAAAATGCACTTTTAGGCCAAAATACCACCAATTCCATACCAAACTAGATTTTTCAACCCAAAAACCATTTAGTAAATCATTTTCAAGAATCTTAAAATGATCCCAAATGGTACAACCTGGAATACACATGAAGACCCCTTTTATTAAAAGAAAAATGTCAAACCAGACTTTAAGGATTTTACCAAACCAATGTATAAAAAAGGTATAAAATTTTACTTTTATTAAAGAGGTGTAAACACACCATTATAAGTATAAAAATATTTACATAAACCCTTTAAAACATTTAGGTTATTCATTTATGCTCATCCATTTTCAAAAGAATGTTGAACGGGCCACTTACCGGCAACTCGTGCCAAAACGTGTCCAAAATAAAACCCCATCTATTTCTAAAACAAAATCTAATTTTTACAAAAATAAAATCATGCCAAAATATCACATTTCAGGTTTTACATACTCTAATAAATTTAAAAAGTTATTTTCTATCACATTAAGCATACAAAGTCCAACTGGGCACTTTTCTGAAGACTAGGCGTGCAATATTTTGCAAAACCACATCTATTTAACATCCCAAGGGGTAAAATCCAAATTTTCGTGACAAATATTTATTAAAATAGTTAAACCAGGTCATTAACATCACAATACATATTTGAAAACTAGCATAACATTTATTTGAACTAGTGGTGTGCAGTTTTATAGAAAAACAACTCCATTTTACACAAAACAAGGAATAAATAACCATTTTTTAACACCAAATAAATCATAAAAAGGTAGAAAAATAATAATAAACATGTATATAAGGTGCTAACAGTAATAAAAAGATAAAACTTAAATAATAAAGGAATGTTATTGGGAGAACCTACCTCAAAACCATGGCGGAAGGGAGACGCACACCCAAAAACACACACCTCGGGTTCCAAAACCCAAGATCGATGAATAACAGACCTAAAACAACAAAAACACTATAAAATTGATGGTAAAACAGAACCATAGGTCTATCATGACAATGGGAGAAGATAAATCCAAGAATAAATGAAAGAAGAACGACGAGGGAAGAGAAAGGAGAAAGATTTGATGAAGAAATTAAGAAGAATCACTAACCTTAGGTGAGAAATCAAAACAAAGAGGCCAAAAACGAAGGATAACATAGGGGGATGTGCCTTTGGTCTATATAAAATAGTTATGGAACTATTGAGAGGTGGAATCACAAAATAATGTCAAAAAATTAAGAACATATAAAAGAAACAAAATATTTTTTAAAAACTGTAAATGGGCTCACGGGCGAACCCAATACCTGAATAAATAACCAGAATCCACCATGATTATGAATTCCTAAGGGGTACATGTAAAGACCCACAAATTTCAAGGAAATGTTATATTTCTTTCTTAATTTCGTTGGAATTTTTCGAGTACGCAGTTCATGGCGGCACTTGATTCTGAGGCCTGGTGTGCCTAGAATCAATTTCTGAAGTTTCGCTCGGGTACGTTCAGTAAACGAACGAATGAGTTTTCTATCTTTTGAACCGGTGATCAGAATTGAAATATGAGGGCACCGTTGAAATTTTATCATGGGTTTTCTCTTAAGAATACTTTCACCTCGATGGTAGATGTTCGGGTATGAGAGTTAGTTTTTGGGGTTTGATGTGGGATAATAAAATAAAATAAGTGAACAATTTATTTTATTTTGTTAAACAAGTGTCGTATAGATAAAGTGGTTAGAAGCTCCACATGGGAGTTGGTGGTGGGGCCCACCAAGATCTGACTTCCGATGTGAGGTTGATTGTGGTGGAAACCACAAGAGGCCTCCATTTAATGGGAGGGGAATCATAACTCCCTAACTCCCCCTCATTTATAAGGGAGAGCCTCTAGGTTTAAATTCCCCTCTTAATTGAGGAGGATGAAGCCTCCCATTGTTAATGAGGGGACCACCCAAGAATTAACCACCCTCCCCCCTTTCCTTTTTGTGGTTAATTAATGGTGGGGCCCTCTAGGAAATATCCTCCCTTTCGAGGATATTCTTCTATGGGGACCACTCGGGCCAATAACCCCTTTTTTTGACTTCCTCCTCATTCTAATGCGCCAACACAGCGGATTAATTGGGTGGATCCCTCGATCATAAATCCTCCATTTATGACTTGTGTGCCAACGACGAACTCTCCCACTCTTATATAAAGGAGGCAAGGGGAAGGAGTTCTGGACGACTTCTTCAAGCGACGGAATGCTAGCAGCGAAGCACGGCGCCCAGCACTTGGAGAGTTTTCCTCTTCCTCCAACGAAGAATGAAGAACTAAGAACGTCGACGCCACCCTCGGCTCCTTCCTTCCTGACGTTGACGGAATGACACCTGTCTTTTGCGATGCCCGTCTTCCGCGACTCTCCATCATTTAACGCCGTTTTATTCGAGGTAGGGGTTTAATTTGAGTATGGTTATATTACCATGAGTCTTCCCTTCTAAAACAAAGAATGCGGATCAATTCATTATCAAGTTGACCTGCGAATGATTTTATTTGCGGGTTGGGAAGATTTGTTTGCAGGGGAATTGTTGGAAATGAAGTTCAATTTTAATTGATTTAAATTGTACCTCATTTTTCGTTGAACATAATTGTTGTCCGACCTATTGCTACCGACTATCGTGGAGGGCGCGAGCTGAACAAACAGGTCCCGACGACCCTCCGCAGATTGTTTGTCTATGTGCGGACTGATGGGCGATGATGAAACGGGACCGCAACGGCGTTTGGAAGCAGTCTTAGTGAAGAATGGGTCCCGGGACAGCCATAGGCGCAAGCGGCGGGAAAATCGGACCGACGGAGCGCGTCCGGTAGTCCGCGGAAGCCGTTGCCGGCGCGCCCCGCTGGCACGGCGGCGCCGGCGTCCGGCGGCGGTGGTGCGCCGATGAAGGGAACCCGCGGCGGCAACAGTCGCAGCAGCGTTGCATTGGATCCCACGGCCACGCGGGATCCGGGAGGTGGGGAGGTACCAGTGGGAACCACCGGTATCAATCAGCGGGGGGTCGCGCCCCCCGCTCTACCCAACACGCTCGACCAACTGGCCGAGCCAGCCTCCCCCGGCTGGACCGGGGCGGACCATGCAGACCATGCCGGGCCGCGCCAGTTAGGCCGGTCTGTGCCCTACCAGGCTGGACCCAGACCCGAGTCGGGTAAAACCGGTTTGGGCTGACCCATGGGGTGTTAGGCCGGGTCGGACCGGGCCCAGACCCACTATTTCCGGACAGTTTTCAGTTAAATGGGAATATCATGAGCTACGGACCTCCGATCGATGTATCGTCAGTTGCATAGGATTTATTGGATCAAGACGGTCGTTTTGGTATATTACATCAAAGGTTTCGGCGAAGTTTGGGTATATTTGGGTTGGTTCGAACTCGAAACCAACCGGGCCCTCAGACCAGAAACACTTATAACTTGAGCTCCGAACGTCCGATTGACGTGCCGTCGACTTTGTTGGATTCATCTTGATGATATGGTTCTTTTGGAATACTTCACCTAAGGTTTAGACATAGTTGGTGTATGGATGGGATGGATTGTACCCAAAATCAAACCGGGCCCCTGGAACGGAAATGCTAATAACTCACAGACCGGGCATCTGATTGACGCGTCGTCTGTTGAGTTAGGACCCCTATGACGAGGCGGTAATTTGAGATACTTCCACGTGAGATTACGTGACACTTAGAAGTATCGACCAGTAGCTCGTGGAGCAAAGCCTCCCAGAGACGAGCATACTGAGTACGGTGACCTTGTAGCTGGCTGAGACCTGATGACTGCTTGTCCGAATCGATTCATAGTGACTTGTATAGCCCAGTGGTGAGCGCTACTTTGTGAGATGGAAGACCCATAGTGGAGGAGAACTACTTTTTGAGGTGGCAGACCCACGTTACTCGACAGGTGGAGTATCTCTGTAAGCTATGATGGGGTGTACTACTTTGTGAGGTGGCAGACCCATGGCGGAGGAGCACTACTTTTTGAGGTGGCAGACCCGCAGTACTCGATAAGAGGAGTACCTCAACAGTCTAAGGTTAGTGAGTGGCACCTCAGAGTCATGGCAGGACTACTGTGCTCGACAGAGGAGGAGTTCTCCAGCATCCGTGTTTTCTTCATCGTGAATAAAAATTCTGGTTTGATCTGAGTCAATGACCTTTGTGTTTTCCTCATGATTAAGATGGGTTACTTGATAACATAGGTATATGTATGGGCATATATCTAAGAAAAGGTTATCTGTTGAGATATTTCTTTTTGGTTTATCCTTGCTGGATTTAGTGAGACCTTGAGGGTCTCGGGATCCCTACTGAGTATCATTATACTCACCCATGCACAGGCTATGCCCGTACCTCGTTGTGTTGGATACAGACGACGGACAACACTGATCGTGGTTGAGGCTTGTAGAGCTGGACAGTACCCGGGGGTGGACTTCACGACGAGATGGTACCTGGAGGTGACAAACGAACGTGGAGAGCTTAGGTGGCCATCTGTACCTACCCTTCAGGTACGAAATCCGGAGGAAGATCCCTGATCAGCTTGACACCTTCCAGTTGTTTTATATTTTTCTTGTACTTTACTGTTGGGATTGTATTTTCGGCCCCCTTTGTACTTTCAGCACGCTTGTTATATTTCTTTACTTAGTGTTTTCATCCGCTTGTTCTCTGAGTGTGTGTGTGTGTTTTTGTTTCATAAAGTCAATGCCTTCCCTTTTTATCAGGATTTATGCCTTTGGTGCAAGTCGCCATCCCCTGACCTCTGGAAGGCGGGCTTGGGGTAGTCATGGCATGGGCCCCGAGGACAGGTCGTGACAAATTGGTATCAGAGGATTCGGTTCTACGGCAGAAGTTAGGACTCTGATGTTTTCTTTCTGTGAAGTAGTAGTGTTAAGGGTACTAAGTGTGGTTTTCAGTTCAGAGAGTCCAGTGTTGGTGCGGGTGGCCGACGTATCCATACACTAGGACCCTGACTTCTGATTTCCGACTCAGTGCACGAAAACATTGATTGCGTGTGTGTTTTCAAAAGTTTCTTTTAAATCAGATCAAACCAGGTCAGCTCACTAGGTTTAGACTTTTGACCGTGTCACATCTGTTCTTTCAGGATGCCTCCCCACGGACGACCAACTAGAGCCCCGAGAGTTGTACATACTGACAGTCTGCCGAGCGACGAGGCCTCAGTACAAGGCCCTCTTTCAGTTGAGGCACTAGCATAGGCACCAGCGGTACTACCATCCATTGGGCCACTGATGCCTCTATCCCCAGCAGCAGGCGATGCACGCCGCTTGAGTGCGCTGCACAAGTTCTATCGTTAGAGGCCACCCAGGTTCCGGGGAGAGACGGATCCACAGGAAGCTGGGGATTGGCTGGAGGTTGTGGTGAGAGTCTTCAGGCTAGTAGGTACACTAGAAGACTTCATGGTGATCCTTGCTGCCAGCCTCCTTCAGGTAGCAGCAGCCAGATGGTGGTGCCTGATGCTCCATATGCATGACGAGGCATCAATTCTATGTGCAGACTTTGAGAGCCTGTTCTGGGTGGAGTTTGTACCAGCCACCCTTCGAGTGGTGCAGATACATGAGCTACTTCATCTGCAGCAGGGCAGCATGAGTCTTGCTCAGTACTCAGTGAGGTTCACAGACAACTTGGGCTACTCTACTGATATGGTTCGGGACCCATTCTTTCGGGCCCAGACCTTCGAGCAGGGGCTCAGGCGAGAGATTAGAGCTTCGGTTGTTTCTCACAGCATCCCGACGCAGACGGGGGTGTTGAAGCAAGCCCTCTTAATGGAGAGTTTCCTTGCTGAGCAGTCTCCCGCAGTGGGACCCACTACTATCCGGCATGTAGTGGAGTCTTCTATAGATGGCAGTAGATAGATGACACAGAGGTCCAAGAGGTCCATACCTACAGGTGGTCGACCGCACGACTCAGGATTGGTAGTGCGAGGCACCAAGGGTAGTGACAGAGCCAGACCTGCCATGATGTGTAACACATGCGGAGAACAGGGTCACATGGAACGTGACTATCCAACCCGACGTGTAGAAGAATAGCAGATAGAAGAAGGACCTCCCAGGAATATGCAGAGGTTTGATCGAGGCGGACCGCAAGGAGAAGGAGTCAGAGGCAGAGGAGCTAGCTGTGCAGATGGAGGTGGACGATGCTTCAAGGTGTTGCCACCACCACCACCTGGAGGTCCACCCCAACCGTAAATAGCGGGTGGACAAGGGAGATCACAAATTCAAGTAGCTGAATCATATGACTATAGAGATTCAGAAGCAGGTAGATAGGAGCGGGACTAGTTCCAGGCATGGAGGCCTTTCTTCTTGGTGCTTCTAGTTTCCGTGTTGTTGTTTTTTGTGGTTGTCATGTGTCTTTGTACTTTGAGATGTAATAATAAAAGACACTTTTCTTTGTGACATTTACTATCATGTCCTTTTGTATGGTTGATACTAAGAGGTTCCAATTAAAACTGTTGACTTGACCCTCACTTTCGAGATTCCTACTAGAGGAGACCCAGTAACCCCGAACTGATGCTGAAAGTGTGACTCAACCCTTGGAGGTGAGAGTAACAGTTGGATATCTTGGTATTAGCATCGAGGCCTTACGATGTCATCCGTGACATGGATTGTACTATTCATGTTAGGATTGACTGTATTAGGAAAAGAACATGGTTCATCCAGGGGATGAGACAAGATTTATATTTTCAGAAGAGGAGAAATCTCATCAGCTCTTTGGTAGAATGTAGAAGAAGAAGGGTGGAGATGTGTTCTTACATTTGGCTAGTCTCACCCATCGTTCGTTGATCGAATGGTTTACGGTTCTCTCCATCTCAATAGTCTCAGGTGTATCTTCTCTCAGAAGGACATGAACCTGAGACAGCGATATTGTCCTGATTTCCACCAGGACAATGACTTCGAGATAGTTTATACTTTTGGGGAGGGGAACGTTGTAGCAGATTATTTAAGTAATAGATCATGCATTCAGCTATTAGAAGTGGCGAGACAGTAGCTGGACGCGTTTCAGATATCCTTTGTGGATAGTGATAGAGTCAGCACGTGTAAAACCAGAGATTGTTCAGGTTACGATGGAGAAGGTGCAGATCATCCAGGAGTGGATGAAGACTGCACAGAGAAGGCAAAATCCCTATCCTGATAGGAGTTAAGACCACTGGAGTTCGAGGCTGGCGACCACGTCTTCTTACAATCTCACCTCAATGGGGTATACGAAGTTTTTTCTGGGGCGACAAGTTATCTCCGCATTTCATCTGGCCTTTCCACCTCAGATGCACCGGGGGCACGATGTCATCCACATATCTCAGCTGAGGAGATGTGTGAACGACCTATCTGTCATCATCGACCACGGGGAGATGGACATCGATGACAAGGAGACCTTCGCAGGGTTCCAGTAGAGGTTGAGGATTGATAGGAGCGGGTGCTATGAGGATGGTCGATTCCTCTTGTGCGCTTTCGTTGGCAGCACGGGAACCTCCAGGAGAGCACATGGGAGCAGGATACTCAAATGCGTGCTCGTTACCTCCTTTAGTTTCCCTAGTTTATGTTATAGCATTACGGGAACATAAAGCCCTGAGGTGGGAGTAATTTAAAGACCCAGAAAGTTCAAGGAATTTTTATTTCTTTCTTAATTTCTTTGGAATTTTGCGAGTACACAGTTTCTGACAGCACTTGATTCTGAGGCCTGGTGTGCCTGGAATCAATTTCTTTAGTTTAGCTCAGGTACATTCAGTAAACGAATGAACGGGTTTTCTTATATTTTGAACTGGTGCTCGGAATTGAAATCTGAGGGCACCATTGAACTCGTAGCGTGGGTTTTCACTTAAGAAGACTTTCACCTCGACAACAGATGTTTGGGTATGAAAGTTAGTTTTTGGGGTTTTACGTGGGTTAGTAAAATAAAATAAGTGAACAATTTATTTTATTTTTTTAAACATGTGTTGTGCGGATAAAGTGGTTAGAAGCTCCAATTAGTAGTTGGTGGTGGGGCCCACTGAGATCCAACCTCCCATGTGAGGTTGATTGTGGTGGAAACCACATGAGGCCTCCATTTAATGGGAGGGGAATCATAAGTCCCTGACTCCCCTACATTTATTAGGGAGAGCCTCTAGGTTTAAATTCCCCTCTTAATTGAGGAGGATGAAACCTACCTTTTTTAATGAGGGGGCCACCCAAGCATTAACCACCCTCCCCCCTTTCCTTTTTGTGGCTAATTAATGGTGGGGCCCTCCATGAAATATCCTCCCTTTGGAGGATATTGTTCTGTGGGGACCACCTGGGCCAATAACCCCTTTTTTTGACTTCCTCCCCATTTTAATGCACCACCGCAGCTGATTAATTGGGTGGAGCCCTCTTTCCTAAATCCTCCATTTATGACTTGCGTGCAAAAAAAGAACCCTCCAACATCTATATAAAGGAGGCTAGGGGAAGGAGTTCTGGACGACTTCTTCAAGCGGCGGAACGCTAGCAGCGAAGCACGGTGCCCAGCTCTTGGAGAGTTTTCCTCTTCGTCCAACGACCCTCGGCTCCTTCTTTCCCGACATTGATGGAACGATGCCTGTCTTCCACGACGCCCATCTTCTATGACTCTCCATCGTTTAAAACCGTTTTATTCGAGGTAGGGGTTTAATTTTAGTATGTTTATATTCCCATGATTCTTTCCTTCTAAAACAAAGAACGCGGATCAATTCATTATCAAGTTGATCCGCGAATGATTTTATTTGCGGTTTGGGAATATTTGTTTGTGGGGGAATTGTTGGAAATTAAGTTCAATTTTAATTTATTAAAATTGTACCTCGTTTGTCATTGAACATAATTGTTGTCTGACCTATTTCTACTAACTAACGTGGAGGGCGCGGGCCGAACAAACACAGCCCGATGACCCTTCGCAGATTGTTTGTCTATGTACGGATTGATGGGCGATGACGAAACGGGACTGAAACGGCATTTGGAAGTTGTCGTAGTGAAGAATGGGTCCCGGGAGAGCCATAGGTGCAAGCGGTGGGAAAATCGGACCTCCAGAGGGTGTCCAGCGGTCCTCAGAAACCGTTGTCGGCGCGCCATGCCGGCACGGAGGTGCCGGCGTCCGGGGGTGGCCGCGCGCCGCCGGAGGGAACCCACCGCGGCAACAGCCGCGACAGCGATGTGTTGGATCCCACAGCCGCGCGGGATCTAAGCGGCGGGGAGGCGCCAACGGGCATCGCCGGTATCAATCAGTGGTGGGTCGTGCCCCCCCGCTCGGTGCAACACGCTCGGCCGACTGGCCGAGCCAGCCTCCCCCGACCGGGCCGGGGCGGACCATGTGGACCGGGCCGGGCCACGCCGGTGGGGATGGGCCACGCCAGCGGGGCCGGGCCGGGCCGTGCCCTACCAGGCCGGACTCGGACCCAAGTCGGGTTGACCCTATTCGGGCCGACCCAGGCGGTGTTGGGCCGGGTCGGACCGAGCCCAGACCCCCTATTTTCAGACCGTTTTTGGTTAAATGGGCATATCTTGACCAACGTACCTACGATCGATGCACTGTTAGTTGTGTATGATTACTTGGATCAATACGGTCGTTTCGGTATGTTACACCCAAGGTTTTGGTGAAGTTTAGGTATGGTCGGGTTGGTTCGAACTCAAAACCAACCGGGCCCTCGGAGTGGAAACGCTTATAACATGATCTCCGGATGTCCGATTGACGTGCCATAGACTTTGTTGGATTACTCTTGATGAGATGGTTCTTTTGGCATACTTCTCCTAAGGTTTGGACACAGTTGGAGTATGACCGGGTTGGATTGTACACGAAATCCAACCAGGCCCCTGGAACGGAAATGCTAATAACTCACAGACTGGGCATCCGATTGACGCGTCGTCTGTTGAGTTGTGACCCCTATAACAAGGCGATCCTTTGAAATACTTCCATGTGAGATTACATGACACTTGGATGTATCAACCAGTAGCTTGTGGAGTGGATCCTCCCGGAGACGAGCATACGGAGTACGGTGACCTTGTAGCTGGCAGAGACCTGATGACTGCTTGTCTGATTCGATTCCGAGTGACTTGTATAGCCCAGTGGGGAGCACTAATTTTTGAGGTGGCATACCCATATCGGAGGTGCACTACTTTGTGAGGTGGAAGACCCATGGTGGAGGGGCACTACTTTGTGAGGTGGTAGACCCGCGGTACTCGATAGGAGGAGTACCTCTGCAGTCTAAGGTTAGTGAGTGGCACCTCGGAGTCATGGCAGGACTACTATGCTCGATAGAGGAGGATTTCTTCATCATCCGTGTTTTCATCATCGTGAATAAAAATCCTGGTTTGAGCTGAGTCAATGACCTTTTTTTTCCTCATGATTGAGATGGGTTACTTGATAACTTAGGTATATGTATGGGCATATATCTAAGAAAATGTTATCTGTTGAGATCTTTCTTTGTGGTTTATCCTTGCTGGATTTAGTGAGACCTTGAGGGTCTCGGGGTCCCTACTGAGTATCATTATACTCACCCATGGACGGACTATTCCCGCACCTCTTTGTGTTGGATGCAGACGATGGACAACACTGATCGTGGTTGAGGCTTGTAGAGCTTGACGGTACCCGGAGGTGGACTTCACGACGACACGGTACCCGGAGGTGATAGACGGACGTGGAGACATGAGGTGGCTATATGTACCTACCCTTCAGGTAGGAACTCTGGAGGATGATCCAAGAGCAGCTTGACACCTTCCTGCTATTTTGTATTTTCCTTGTACTTTAGTATTGGGCTTGTATTTCCGGCACCCTTTGTAATTTTAGCACGCTTGTTATATTTCTATACTTAGTGTTTTCTTGCACTTGTTCTCTAAGTGTGTGTGTGTTTTTTCATTTCTTAAAGGCAATGCCTTCCCTTTTTATCTAGATTTACGCCTTTGATGCTAGTCGTCAGCCCCTGGCCTGTTGAAGGCGGGCTTTGGGTAGTCATGGAAAGGGCCCCGAGGACGGGTCGTGATAGTACAAATGGATATGGTGGTTTAATAGGTCAATGGAGTCCAAGTGGGAAGTGTAATTAGTGAAAAATGTTGAAATATTAAAGAGTTATAAATGAAACAAATTTTCTTTTTAAATTTGGAAATGGGCTCATCATTGGTCCAAATCTTAAAGTAACTGACCTTTTCTCCCAAAACTCCCAAACCAGCTTTGGGGAACCCATGCTAGGATGATTATACATAGATGTTATTTCAAAACAAAACATTAATCTCACCTAAAAACCAAGGAAATTATTGGTATTTATAACACACCAGATCAAAACCAAGACATGAAAAACTAGTTGTGACAATTCTCCCTACAATTAAATATTTACACCCCTGAAAAACCATAACACTTTCTAGCTAATTGATCAATGCCTAAGGATTCCTCATCAACACAATCCAGCCGATTAATCCAAGGACATTTTACCCAAAAAATGGAACTTAAACCTTTTTCCCAAAAAGGAACAACAACTCACAACCACTTCTTAAGAATCAATGGAAGGATCAAGTCACTCATCCACAACCAATAAAAGACTATATTGTTGGGCCTTCTCCCAAAGATCCCATTGAAGACCAAAAACTAAATAATAACATAAAAGATAATGATTTCAAGGGAGGATAGAAAAGAATCCCCACCCTTAAGAACCAACCAACAGTGACTAAACAAGATTTCCACATGATCTAGAATTGGGCATCTCACATAGACTCCAACTAAAGATCCCTTACAATGGCCAACCAACCCAGGCCAAGAAAACACAACATGATCATTAAAATTGCTCGCTCCTGAATGGAGGGGAAAACATTTCCAAAACTTCTTGCAATGACCAAAAATCACCACCACACTGGGAGGGGAGTGAAGGGGCCCAATGATTGGACCATTGAAACCAAAGCTGAAAACCACCGACCACTCTTCACCTATGGATGGATAAAATCCAAGACTGCACCAAATTCACATGGGTGGTCCACACAAGAACATTGACCAGAAGCTCGCATCCAAGATGATATAACCATAGACACTACATGAGGGGTAATTCCGCCAATCTATTTTCAAATAAAGGAAAATCACAGTGATGAGAAACCACAATAAAAACCTAGAAACTTTTTTACCACAACGGTGATGGTAGGATCTTAGTATATATCCCCACACATCTAGTGATTTTTTGACTACGTGAAAGGATTCAATATGTGGCCTGTAGTTGGATCCCTTATGTTTGAATTATCTATTGCACCACATCCATGAGCTAAGGATCACAACACCACATGAAACTCACTTTCTCAACAACATACCTTCATCTAAATATGAACTCATAGATACATAACACTCGTCTCTCTCACTCTAAACAAGGAGCATAATGGATAAGGAATACGGAGAAACACATCAACATCACTGAACAGAACTGATGTATCGAAAATAATTATCACAATAGGGAAACACTTTAAATCAATGCCAAACAGCTCTCTATTCCATCAAACAAGTTGAGGCACCATCTCAAGAGGTGTTTTTAATGTTTGAAATGAATCCTTAGGATGATTAACTGGAATAATTTCCAATGGAAAACCATATAGGGACACATCACAACATCTAAAATATCCTTAGAAACTCACAAAAAAATTCTCCAAAACTGATCCATCGAAAAGATCACATCTCAAGACACAACAAGAGTATCACATCCAAATCGTGAGGAAGCATACAAAACAATCCACACTTCTAAAACATGAAAAAGAAACCCACATAATCATTAGTTTACAAAACACAAAAAAAAATCATCTTAAAACACCATTGAAAAATAAACTAACTTGGTGGATTTTCACATTCATCAATAGTGTTTCATCAAGTCTCACTCACATGCACATTCACATGCCACCCTGGGCACCCAACCACTATACCAAACCAGGCATACATCAACATATCTATACAAAACCATGCATGCATGAATCCATGAAAACACCAAAGGAAAAAAAAACATCCTCACTTTAGAAGCCAAAAATTTTTACCCATTTCAAAAATCATGTACCTCCCATTGGCACAGTAACCACCAATTCAAAAGACATTTTCATATTTCCACAAAACAAACCATTTTTTCAAGCTTGAAAAAGAAACCTTGTAGTTATCCATGAAAATCCTATCCCTTCATTAAAAATATTTTTAATATCTAAAAAAACCACACTTTTTCAAGAACCAATTGATTTAGAACCCATTTAATTTATTTTAAAACAAATACCCAAACAAACATACCTTTCCCATTTTCAAAAATTCAGCAAGGTCTTTTTTCTTAATCTGATAGCCACAAAGGCCAAAACCCTTTTTAAAAAAACACCAACTGCTCAAAACCAATTCCCAAAACCAAATCATCAGATTAAAACACTCGTCAATAGACCAAAACATCCCATTTTAAATAGATTTTCATAATCATCTTTAAAAAATTCATTCCTTCAAACCATTTTATTTCAATAAACCTTAAGTTTAGATTAAAAAAATTCAATTATGTTAAATCATTCCACTTTTTCGAAGAAAAAAAATTGTTTAAAAAAAACCCAACATTCTCGAAAACATTCTTATATTAAGAATTGGAAACCCACTTCCACAATTCTCACACAAGGATTTTTAGAACAAAATTCAGAATTCAAGAAAGTTCTAAGAGACCCACAAAAGGGAAAAAGTGTCAGTGGGTGACTTGACCTTATGGTTTGCGTCCATATGTCAAACACACCACTAACACGGAGAGCCTTCTTAGGACCCTGCCCTGGCTCCACCTGGCTTTCCATGCCCAATGAGACCATTGAGGCCATTAGTCCAACTCCCCTTGTTGCATCCCAATCACAAAAAAATCATTAAGAACTATGGAAACAAATAAAATCAGACTTCCCATTGACACTTGAGGATCAGAACGAGCAGGAGTTCATGACACTATTCTCGAACCTACCCCTAAAGTTACAAAAATACTACTCCATCTACCTTGAAATTCCAAAAAATAACTAGGGAACCATAAAAATCAATCTCTTCTAAGAGATGACATCCTTTGACACCAGTTTGTCACGAACCAGCCCGGGTTGACCCTGAACGGGTCACTCAGGCCAGTCCGTGAAAGGACTTGAGAGGCATTCCCAATCCTCCTAGGATGGAGAGAAGCACCAAGGAAATCAGTAGAGTGTGATAAGGGAACAATTTCACCCATATATAAATAATTAAATAAATAGAGGGAAAAAATGTAAATCCTAATATATATTTAAATAAAATTTTAATTGAACATTATTCACACATGAAAGTGAAAGCACAACAGAACCAACAAATCACCCAAAAAAACATGAAAACCAACTAACTCCATGTGACCCAACTGGTCACTCTCTAAAATAATGATCACATGTCTCATAAGGTAATCAGACTCAAGATGAAACCTTCACAAGGGCTACAAATAGAAGAAGACTATAGGAATGAGTATTAAAACTCAGTAGGTTAGTCTGATATTCTATTCCCAGTGCACTTCCTTTAAAATAAAAAAAACACCAATTTCAAGTTTGAAATAAAATATATAAAAATATGTTTTCAAAACAAGGTTCTATGCAGCAAAAATTACAAAATAAAAATGATTTCAAGTTTTCATAAATAGTAAATCCTAGTATTAAATTTCAAATGGATGCAACTTCAAAGTGAAAACAGATTTCAAGATGGTTTCTTTAAAAAATGTACACCTTTAAATAAAACATACATGATACTAAATTTTCCAAACAAACACATCATATATATATGGTGAAAACAACATATCCAAATAGCACAAGTCACGGGAACACCCCTAGGCACTAGATAGTTGTGTGCCCCAGGTACCACGTATCTTAGTGAAAAGTAACCATAAAAAATATATGTTCTCATGCATAAGTCGCTATTAGGGAACACAACCATAACCTAGTGGTCATAAATATCATCATAATAGTTTATTTATTATTGTAATCATTAAACTTGCTATGTGAAATAGGGATGAAACCACTCTGGATCACTATTATACTAGTACACGTCCGCCCACCTAGATACCCAGGTTTCACTCTTTGTGGTCAAAAAAGTTCCACATGATTTCAAATTCAATTTACACACAAAAATACCAGTTATGGTCACACACTCCAAACTGTATCTCAACATTTTTTTCACCCTTTGTGTAACTCAATAAACCTTTTGAAATTTTTATAAAACAATTTCAAGAAATTTAACAAATCTTTACACGTGAATTCCATTTGAAAATGCACTTTTTTGGCCAAATTCCCAAAAATTCCATACCAAATCAGTTTTTACGGCACCAAAACCATTTAATAAATTATTTTTATGAATCTTAAAATGACCCCAAATGGTACAACATTTAATATACATTAAAAACCCTTTTTTAAAAGAGAAATGTCAAACTGGCCTTCAAGCATTTTACGAAACCAACGTATAATAATGGTGAAAATTTCACTTTTCATAAAGAGGTGAAAACACACCATTATCAGTAGAAAAACATTTACATAAACCATTTAAAACATTTAGGTTACACATTTAAGCTCAACCATTTTAATAAGAATGTAGAACGGGAAACTTACCGGCAACTTGTGCCCAAACGTGTCCAAAACCAAACCCTTCACTTTATAAAACCAAAAACACATTTTAATGACATAAAAGGACACAAAAATATCAAATTTCATGTTTCCCATACTTTAATAAATTCAAAAAAGTTATTTTATATCACATTTATCACAAAAATGCCAACCATGCACTTTTCCAAAGACTAGGCGTGCAACATTTACCAAAACAACTTCTATTTAACACCAAAAGGGGTAAAAACCAAATTTTCAATCAAAAAATTATTTATAGTAGTTACAATAGTTAATTAACATCACAATTAATATTTTAAAACTATCATAATGTTTATGTGAACAACCAATGTACACTTTTATAACAAAACAACTCTATTTTACACAAAACAAGGCATAAATAACCACTTTTCACATCAAATAAATAATCAAAAGGTTGAAAACCAATAATAAACATGTATATAAGGTTATTAAATCAATAAAAATAATAAAATTAAATAACAAAGTCAAGTACTTGGGATAACCTACCTCAAAACCGTGGCAGAATGGAGACGCATACCTGAAAACACCCATCATAAGTTCCAAAACTCAGGATCTATAAATACCAGACCTAAAAAAACAAAAAAAAATGATAAAAAATTATGTTAAAACATAACCCTAGGTCTAGAATGACCATGGGAGAAGATAAATACAAGACAAAATGAAAGTAGAAGGAAGATGGAAGAGAAATGAGAAAGATTTAATGAAGAAATTAAGAAGAACCACTAACCTTTAGTGAAACATCACTCATAAAGAGACCCAAAATAAAAGAGAACGAAGGGGGAGGACCATATGGTCGATTTAAAATAGCTATTTATCCTTTTGGGATGTGGAATCACAAATAAATGTTAAAAAATGAATAAAATATAAAAGAAACAAAATATTGTTTTAAATTGGAAATGGGTTCACGGGCTAGACCAATACCTAAATAAATAACTCAAATCAACTATGATTATGAGTTATTAAGGGGTAAAAATGGATATGGTGGGTTTACTAAGTCAGGGTAGAAAATTTTGAAAGTCTAATGATTGAGAAATGTTGAAAAATGAAGGAGTTATAAATGAAACAAATTTTGTTTTTAAATCTGGCAATGGGATCACAGTCGGCCCAAATCTTGAAGTAAACACCATTTTCTCCAAAAAAATCTCAAACAAGATAGGGGAAACCCATGGTATGATGATTATAAATATATGGGATTTCAAGACTAAATATTAATCTCACCCAAAACACAATAAAAGGATCAGAATTTCCAACACACCGGATAAAAACTAAGACATGAAAAATCGGGTGTGACAAACACCACATATCCTATAATATTCGCACTTCAAGAGAATATTATATTTGAAAATAAAACTATGAATAATTTTATAACATCCATATCCATGTTTTATTGGTCATTTTTGGATCATAATACCATCATAATAAGGAATTAGGTATAAACATATGGATGTTTTCCAGAGAATAGGTATAGTTCTTAACGAAGTGTTTTATTTTTTATTTCTTCGTTTAGCTCCTTCAAACCTCTAATAAACATTGTGAAATAATAAAATCATTATCTATAATCCATATAAATTTTATTATGTTTAATACACAACCATTTTTGTTAATTTATGAATCCAATGTAAATTTAAACTATCATTCATGTGTACATACGAACTACCACCTCACGAAGATGATGTATTTCATTTCTCATAACCACCTCTTATGGTTTCTTATGGTTGGTAAAAATAGTGTATCCAAATAAAATAATATGATAATTTTCAAAATTTTTACATAATTATCATTCTATTAATGTAATATTTCATTTACATTTTTACCCTTCTACCCATTAAAAAATAATGTTGCTCATGCATACATGTGGACTACCACCTCTACAAAGCGATGTCATTAATTTTTCTTGTACATAGTTCAAGAATGAACATAAATCTGTATATAATGAATTTATAAAATTTTATTATAAATATTATTATTTTTTAGAAAATGTAACCATGATCATGATATAAGGAGATGAATTATTGAACCAGAACTTACATGAAAAACAAAATAGTTAACACTCATGAATAATGATTTTAATATAGAATTATTAATAAATGGGAGTTTATAATGTTTTAAGTGGACCATATATGATATTATAAGTATTTATAATATTCTGGTATATAATTATAATAAATTTAGATTTATTATATAGGAGGTAAAAATCACTTATGAAGTAAGTCGGTCCAGAGGTGAGGGTTTATTTCACAATCTCATCCATATTTGGAATTGTTTATGTTTAAGTTTTTTTAGAGGAATTATATGATATTTATATCTTAAACCTAGTCTATTTTCATTTCCTATGGTTCTTTAAGGGGTTTTAAAGTATTAGTTCCATTTTTACCTTCTTTGGAACTTAAAAATCAGAATAATATTTGTCTTTCATATCCATATTTTCTTTAAAATGTTTTCAATAATTTTTCTAATATTGTTCAGTGATTGATTAAAGGCATTTTTACCCATATTTAACTTTATATAAAATGTTTTAAAATGAATATTCTTGTTTTTTTCTAACCAAGTTACTTTTTACCAATGTTGATAATGGAATATTTATTTTAACATTTTCTGCATGAATGACTTTTCTCACCATCATGATTATTCCTTTACTTGAATCTTACCTTACAAGTATCTATTGTTGTTTTCAAGGAAATTTTTTTCCTATCATTATGGAAATTTTTATATTTTAATATAAGTGATTTAAAAAAAAGTTTATTTTCCTCAAAAAATATTCTAGTGATCCTTTTAATTTATTTTTATCTACGTCAATTTCCTTTTATGAATATTATCCTTTACTGAGGATATACCCTATTAACACCATTCATAATATTACTTTGTATGTCTTATGATCATATTATTCTATTTTTTACTTAGGAAAATATTAACATTTCCTATGATAGTTTTTCAATATGAATGGTTATATTGATTATATATTGAATTGTTATTCATTTATTTCATATAATAAATTACACTTAGTGTGTAACATGTGGGGCATGTTATAGCCTCTCGATGCATCAGTAGGTCTCATGATACAAACGTGTTTAGTTATTTTGAATACTCTTTACCGGTTTATGTATGATTTCCTAACTCAAGTCCATGATGGTAAGATTATGATGTATGTAATTATACATTCTATAATTATTCAACTAATATTTTTTATCCATGGGATTATTTATGTTTCTATATCATCAATGGATTTAGTAAAATTTTATTATATTAGTTATATGGAATTTTTTATTATTGTTTATATATGAAAATTTATTTATGTATTATTTATTCAATAATAGATTCTTTTGTAGTCTTTCCCTTTCTAGGCATCTGATCTCACTATTTATTATGTTTTCCTTTTCTTAGTTTTCCATGAAAGGATTTATGAATGATTTTAGGGTATTACTAGAATAAATAATAAATTCCCCACTAGAATTTTTAATTTATATTTCACGTCTTCATATGAAATTTTAGAATCATTTATGTATCTACTCTCCCAATAATACTAAACTATTTGAACCTTAAAAATTTGATCCCTCTTACTTTTTTCCAATATGGTAAAGTAACCACCATAAATCAGTTTCAAGATTCGGGGTATGGAAGATTATCTCAATGGCATAGAGTTTTTAAGATGAAACGTTTCATTGAGTAAATCCAAATTGTTGTCACTTCTTTCCATTTTAAGGAGCGATAAATGATCAACAATGGAATTCTCATCACCCTTTTATCATTGATTTAAATGTTGAATTCATGAAGTAAAAATATCCACCAAATGATTATAGGATTAACATCATTCAAGGTCATAAAATACTATATAGTATAGTTATCCTATACACCATTACTTAAGAGAACAATTGGTAAGACCATAATTTATCGAATGTAAATACAACAGCAAGAATTCCTTTTTCAGGTTTTTTTTAGCCTCAATAATTTTACATTAGTGTAATATATTAGTTTGAAACTACTTTCTTTTATTTTCCAAAGGAAAACACTAACTTCCCAGTCACTAGCATCACACATTAACTCAAATTATTTCTCCTAATATACTGAAATAATTACTGGGGCCTCGACCATGAATTTCCATAATAACTTAAATTATTCTTGACAATCATGCCCATAATATAATGTGCAATATTTTTCTAATAGGGTGTTTAGGGGGTGGTAAAGATATATAAATAATTAAATGAAATATTGGTAGAATCCAACATGCTAAAGAAAACCTCTAAAAAATGAATTGAAGTATGTGTTGTTAATTCAAAGATCATACAGTTCTTGGCTAGGTCAACATAAATTCCTTTATTTTAAGTTATATGACCTGAACTTATCCCTCTTTATACCCTGAATTCCACTTTCCCCAAATGAGAATAATATTTTTTTCTTATGATCTTACCAAAACATTTTCCAAATGTTCCAGAAATTCATCAAAGGAATTCCTATAAATATAAAATAAAATCCATGAATATTTAAAATAAATATATAATAATATAACAAAATATTTCCATCATGCATCATTGAAATGTGGTTAGTGTAATGAGTATTCTAAAATGAATTTACTGATAAGAAAATGTAACATATGGAAAGTTTAATGTGATTTTCCCTCGATCTTCAAGTGTGGCCACTATTTGATTATAACATAATTATCTATCTATAAAAAATAGTAATATCTTTCTAAAAATCACTTTAAGGGTTTCATTAATGAAGGGTAATGGGAATTGATCCTTTCTCGTTTCATCATTAAATTTTTGGTAGTAAATTTACACTCTCTATCCCATCATTGTTATAGTGGGCATCAATTCTCCATTCTCATTTTCAGCCTTTGTGGTCCAACTAATTTTTTGTACCTCTTATAATGGAATAACCCACTACCTATAAGAGATAAAAAATATTAAACTAACATACATAATTTTAAAGAATTATTTCTTTACTAATTATTTTATTGTATTTTTTCTAGTTTCTTCGTTCTTTCCTATAGTGTTTCGAATTATCATTCATATGTATCATGTGAGTACAGATTGTATGACATATACCATTCAAATCAGTGGTTGTACAGCCTATTTTTGGCTTCCTTTATGACAATTCATTGAGTAAGTTACTTTATTTTTCTATTGTAATGTCATTATTTATGATCACTTTAAAATAATTTGAATCTTCTAAGTAGTTATATTTAAAGTTTGATAGAAGAGGCTTAAGCTCAAGTGTTATTGGTTTTTTCAACTGACAGAGTATATGGTGTGAACTATTGTCTAACTAGAAGCTTCAATATGTTTTTAATGAATTATACTTCTTCCAATTATTCGCTTCACTATTTATTTTCCTAGTTAAAATCCTATGGATTCATCAGCTCCCTTTTAAACCCATCTCATTCTTAAATTGTTTCCACGAAATGATAGTTAGCTACAGAAGATTTTCCATAGATTTCAATATGTCAGATGTTATATTTTCTTCCCTAATAATAGAAATTATTTTTATATATTAGAAATTAAAAAGATATCTACATGTAGCTAATAAGGGTCTCTAAATAATGAGTTGGATATGATTATCTTATTCTATATCAACGATTATGAAATCGGTATAGAAGTAAAATTTATCAACATTGATGATCATATCCTATGAAATTACTTGATGATTATTTTCTGACTGGACATTTGTTTTCAAGGAAACTGTAGTTTGATTTAGTTTTTTTATTCTTATTTCATTAGGAACTTCATATGTCATAAGTTTTATGTTAGAATCATAGTTGTGTTGATCTATCCCAAATTGAAATCTGCCAATATTGTAGGGTATAGTGAAATTTATAAGGTCTCTCGATTTAGAAGGTTGGTCTCTGGTATGACTATTAACCATTCATTGTGCATTATGAGCATTCCCACATAATCAAGATTCCTTATTTAGGATATAATCTCTTCGAGAAATTTATCAAAGCCGGTCATTTTCATGATGGCTTATGTAAAAGTAATATTTATATAAAGCCGATTTAAGATATTTATAAATTTTAAAAAAATAGTGTCCCACATCATTTTCATCAATCTTTGTGGAAATGGAAGTGATGGTGTTTGATATTTCACTCTTTCATTGAATAATTCATTTTAATTTCTTACTTTTTTAGATTTCTCATGTTTTTATTGATATTCCTTTTGGTTTCCTTATCTTGAAACACTTTGATTCTTTAATCACAATCCTTAATAGCAATTGTAGGTGTCTCTTTAACCAGTTTAGTAGAAGGAATTTGATACTCTAGAAATTACATACCACTTCATAATATAACATTGTTTTCCTATTATATTGGGTTTACTCTTGTGTTTTTCATTATATTTCCTTTTCATTGATAATAAATCTATATAGCTATTCGGCACAAATGATTTTCCATGTTATGCATGGAAACTAAAAGTTGTTGGTTTAAAGCTCATAGATTATGGTTTGAAGATTTTAGGTCTTGGGTTCCTCTTTGTTACATCTTGAACTGCAATTGAGTTTTCAACATGAGTTTTTCTAAGATTTCTTCAAAATATAGATGATTTTGTGTTGCAGTAGGAGCATAGTTTGTGGATTTCTTATGACCCTTGAATTATTTTATTGATAATTTGGTGGTCAATGTGTATATTTAGATCATTTTCATGGATATTGTATTATATCTTTAAGGGTATATTGAATAGGGAACCCAAGAAGACCCATTTTCTTATTAAGTGATTGAGTGGCCACTAGTTCCTTCCAACTAAAATTTTGGTTATCATTTCACTAGAATTTTTGTATTTTTTTTTTAAATTTCACATGTTGTAACTAAAAAATTTATCTTTAAAAATGTTGTTCATATAGGTTCTATATAAACACATGGGGTAATCATGAGGAACTCTATATTTTTTCTATTGTTTAACACGGACTGCATGGACCAGATCAGGTGAATTCAATGAAACTTTATCTATCAACTTATTGTGAGCATCAAATTGTACAGCTACAGATGTCTAAGAAATAACATGATGAACTTCTTCTCTTCTTATTTAAAAATCATTTGTCCCTGGAAACTGTGTTCCTCCATATTTAAATTAAGGTGTATAGATATTTAGGATCTATTTACAGGAATGAATTTATAATATTTTTTCCGATTATTGACATACGCTTAGGTTTAAGTCCATAATACAAGGTTTTAAAGTATTTTTCTAATTTCATCTAATGTTGAGAGAAATTTAATAGTATAATATTGAATATATAATAGTAATATCATAGTGATTCATATTTCTTTTGATATAAGGGGTTAAGGACTATATTACTTTTAAATGATTGTTTTTTATGTAATAAAGATAAAGAATCTTTCTTCTCCACACTTCTAAATTGAATATAGTGTTTGGTCCCAAACTCTTTAACCGGTATTTATCATTACCATGAATCAAAATGGAAAAAATTTGGGTATTAGTGCATCATCAGTTTACCCATTATATTTTAATATTTAACAGAATTAGATAACTCTATTCACATGCATATATGGGTATTAACTGATTAATCTATACAAATTCACATGTTTTTATAGTAATTTGATCCTTTACATATTCAATTAAAAAGGTTTCACTCTATTACTTGACCTCATGATGCATGAGCTTACTCCAATTGTGTTGAGTCTAAACTCTTGTCTCGTATTAGTTTTTGTTCTTCGATTATCAAGATGATTCTGAAAGAGGGGGATTGTCTTGTACACTAGGAAACATCTAAATGTGAGTCTTGATGATTTCCTCCCATGGATTCATTTTATATTTAGAAGATATTAGAATTGAATATTTCCATTCTTTAATTTTCTAGTTCTAGGTCAATTGATTCCACATTTTTCAATGGATTCAAATTATGAGTCTTCACCATAAAGGGGATTTGTACCTAAATCAATGTTTAATCGAGGTTTTTCTAATGATATACAAGTTTGTGATCCTCGAAAATGGTGCTATAAATTTTTTGTGTGTTTTCACGGCATGTCCAATTTGAAAATTTATCAACTACTGGATACTACCAAAGTTGTGGTAGGGGGTTAACCACATGGACTATGAGTCTAGTTCAATAAATAAAGTCTCTTTTAACAATGTTTAGGAAATAATACATCAAGGAAGATTTATCTAACTTTATTATTTAATTTTTTTATAAACTAACAATTCATAAAGAAACCAACAATAAAAAGTGAAATTAAAATAATGATAATGAACATTGAATCAATGAGTGTTTCTGGGTTGTCGACATTGTAAAGGAACAACTACACACACCATGAAATATTTTTTCTATGATTAAATATTATTTTACCAAATTATCAACAGTTTTGAAAGTATATGCCTCTTTTAGAAGCTCATTTTTATATCTTTGAATCTATTTAATATATGATTCTCCAGTTTTATAAATAAGTAAATAGACTAATTTGATAACTGATCTATGCGGTGAAATTACATGACATTTTTCTCACAATGTTATGTCACCTAATTTTGTTATGATTAGTTGAATGGTTACCCTTGGTGTTCCGGCATGTGAAGCATATAAGGGACGTAGGAGGTCATCTTGGTCATGCAGTTGGGTGGATTTCACATCATGGTTGGGTTGTGCTATTATGGAATAGTTGGATTCATGAATGGTGAAGCTTTGTGGCTACACTCAAGGAATAGATGGTCACTGTGTGTGATGCAGGTTGATCACTACCACATATCGGCTTGAACAGGAAAGGATTACAATGCTACATGTGGGGTAAGACAGTAGTGGTGGATGGTCTTCCTCAATCATTACAGAGGTTCGTCTTGGTTTTTTAGAAATGTGGAAGATATCCCTGATGAAAATGGAAATACTCAGGGTCACACGCCTCCTAAAACAAAAGAATGAGATTTTCAATTCAATATTCTAATTATATAAGCTATTGAATAATAATCATCATCATTTAGAAAATATTAATAGTTATACTAAATATTATATATTGGTAAAATTAACTAAGATAATAATAAAAATTAAATATATACATATAATTAGCATATATAATTAAATATATTTATATGTACATATAATTATATATACGAATATAAAAAATAAAATAAAATTAGTATTTAAATAAAATTATAATATATACTCATAATATTAATACTACTGTCTAATGTTACTCTAATTCAACAATAATAATAAACTAATAATATAAATACTATTATTACTAATATGAAAAATATTTATAAAAATATTTAATGTTATACTGTATAAAATATTTTAGTATATAAACTTAATATATAATAATATTAATACTAAATTCATAATATTAATATATATTAAAATAATAATTACAAAAATAATTAAAACATAGATAAACCTTAGAATAAACTAAAAATAATACAAATGGTTAAACTAAATAGTTAATACTAAGTCATACAATTATAAAAAATTTAGTGAAATCCCTTTTCATCAAATCTCATCTCTTTTGCATGGGTTAATTAAGTGATGATTGAAATATGAATTTTTACATGTTTTATTGGAATATTTATGTGTAATTTTCATTATGTGGTGGGCGGTCCTGAAATTATATAGCCATTAAATACATGTGGTAAAACATGATATCTCATGAGTTAATATGAAAGGAAATTGAGGGTGAACCCAAACCCCTAAGAGAATATGTACATTATGTGTTGGGTGGTCCTAGAATTATACATCCCTCCAATGCATTGGGTAATGAATTATATTTCATGAGCTGACATGTCAGGGATTTTGGAGTAAACCCAATCTGCTATGAGATTATGTCCACTATGTTTATGTGATTGGGGAGTGAACTCAATCAAATAAGGGACTCTATCCACTGTGTTTATGGGATTGTAGAGTAAACCAAATCTAATATGAGACTATATCAACTATGTTTATGGGAATGAGGAGTGAACCCAATACATTATGAGACTCTATCCACTATATGATTATGGTAATAGTAGTAATTATTGACAAGGGAAATAGTTTTTAATGCTTACAATTGTTCCATAAACTTATGTTTTCAAATTTTCTCATGTTATAATGAATCATTTCTTATGTTATGATTATATACTTATGCCTTGATTTATTATGGATGGTCCATGTTTATTTGGGTATGATTTTATAACGTTATATTCACGGATCTTGGAAATACTCTCATACCCATATTCTTATCTTATGATCACTTATGATTATCAATTATTATAGCTTATGTTTACCCTTAAGAAGAATATAGGCACACCCCTTTCTTATTATTCCATTCCTCGGGTTATGAATATGAGTATAGATTATGAGATATCGAGAAGGGGGTCTTGAAGGGTACTATTATAGAGAATGTTACTAAGAATTACAAAATAATTTTTTATATATCTATTCTCTAAAGACACTAAACCTTAAGGCTATGAAAACTATGTGATATTATTATGAGATGTATTATTAATTTGGTATATATGAAAGTTTATCATGGGTCATCTCACTTGGTATCAAAGAAAGTATTTATAGAATGTTTATAGCACCAAATATTGAAGTGTCTATTTGGCTGTCTCATCTATAACAATAGGAAGATTATCACTAGAGGTGTTTATTAAACCTAGACACAAAATCTTCAATATATGGATGACCAGTTACAACATCCCATACATAAACCCAATTCATCTTAACTAAAGGCCCCACTCTCCCATGAAGTAGAATCTCAATCCATCACTTCTGAATAACATCACTCTCTGATGGTAGCAGCCAATATAAGAATGTACTATAGATAGATAGTCTATAAAAAGGAAGAAGTCTTAGGGATTCCTCATAGCCACTATGAGGTCCCATGAAAACATATTTTCATTAAGAATAACCTCACATTATCAACATAAACAGTTGAGTGTAAGATCGCCTTTGGTAAGTGATTATAGCCACATTGATTATTTAAGGGGATACAATAAAATAAACATGTATCAAATTAGGGATCCATCAATAAAGTAATATATCATGATGGTCTCTATGTGTCACAAACTAACTTTGTTCATCCCTGAACTAGACACATGATTCATCCCATGGAATGTCCCAAAGGAAATTACTGATCCCCATGAGCTGGAAAAGAGTACTTGGGAATCAAGAACATAATTTTATATTGGTTTCACCCACAAATAAAAATTCAAGGGAGACAACAGTGGAACATATATGTATATGAATATATAAGGGAGTCATCATGATAAAATAGAGTTAGTGAGTGGAATACAAAAGTGCATATGGAAAAACATGTGCCAAATCAAAATAGGAGAAACAAAGTACTCAAAAAGAAATTAGACCCATCTCCATGTGATTCTTGGGTCAATATCCAATAATTTCACTAGCAAACTCCCACACACTAATAACATGGATACACAACTCTTTCATGAGGCACCTTGTCTTTAATTGGGTCAGATATAATAATATATACAAAAACCTAATGATACATACAGGGTGTTAGAAAACTAGCCTAGTATGATCCCAATAAGTATTTCTTAAGTTTTCTTTATAAGATAAACCATTTAGGTTCATTTAAATTTAATCTAGGAATGAATTACCATTTTTATAGTTTATTTAAAAACATGGATATCTAAACTTTTTTTAAAACATTTTACAAACATTTTCCAAACAAATCAACCTTCAAAACATTTCTAAATGAACCAGTTTTCAATGAAAATTTTACAAAACCAGTTATTTCAAATCCCTAGAAATAATTTCAATCATTTCAAATATTTATAGCATTAATAGACAACCATTTTACAAAGGTAAATAATATGAAACTAATTCCAAGGGTAGTTTAGGTCCAAACTAGCTAGGATATTCACACAATCTTAGTGAAAAAAGTCCACCTGGTGCGCATTACCCTAGAACAATAGTCCAATGCATGTACGAATCGACGTGAGGTCAAGGGAGAAGAAATAAATATTAAAATGGAGTCTTTGAGGAAAAAGTATGATATTCTACATACTTTTCCAAACCCCATTGGTGCCATTGGCTAGTTGTTTTCCCTCTTCCAGTAGGTCGGTGGTTGTAAAAAAATACCAACATTCTTCCGCTTACATCGGCAGGCTAGTGATAGGTTACAAGTCAGATAGTGGACCTCAGGTAGCTTGGGTTAGCCCATGCCCACCCACCAATTGTCTAGTGTCTTATACCAACTAGATGATGGACCACATGTAGAATTTTCAACTATAGGTTCATATACGCATTTGAAAACACCTCTTAAACCTACTCCTATAACCTTAAAGAACTAAAAAACCATATATTCATGATAAATTAATGAAAATGAAAAACTATAGATTACATAATCTGAAATAAATACTGGGATATGACAATTCTCCCCACTATATCACCTTCTTCTCCTAGAAATTCATGTCTAAGAGTGTTGATCCACAAAGAGATGAGGTAATTCCTCTCTCATCATAGAATCCTTCTCCCATGTCTCATGAGTTTTTAATCTATGCTACTATGGAACTTGGACTGACCATATAAAATCACATTAAAACCCATTAATTGAGAGTCAATAATTTGAAACAGTTTCTCAGTTATTTATATATCATATTCTAAGTCAAGTTCTTCCTAATTCCAAACATAAGAAGTGTAAATTGGATACTTCTTAAGATGAGACACATGGAATATATCATGGATAAAATTAAACTGAGATGGAAAATACAACTAATGAGAAACATTTTCAATCTGGTCTGGGATCTCAAATGATCCCACATGTCTCAAAACCAACTTCCTTTGTTTCCCAATAAAGAAGTGACCCAACTGATGTAATACTTTAAAGAAACCCCAATCTACAACAGAGAATTCTTAATAAGGACATTGAAAATCAACATAATATTTATATCCACTTTGATCAGTCACCAACTGGTGATATGTAATATAAACCATTTTTTGTGTCTCCTAAATAAGGCTTGGTCAAATATGAGAAGCTTTATCCTCATCAGACCAATGAAGAGTTTATTTGGAAGGGAAATCAAAAAGTTCCTCTATTATTATATGAAAACTCATCTAGTCCCAAGTGTCTATCCAATGAAACATAATAGTTGAAGATGAAAGCAAAGAGTGTATCCTCTAAAATTTGAATACAATGCTTTGGTTGTCCATCCTTCTGATGATGGTAGGTTGTACTCACCTTGACTTTAAAAACCCCTCACATATTAGAGGCCTTTACTAAATGAAGATTTAAATAAGGGTTCAATATATAAGATAATAGAATATTAAACCCCATGTAACATCATGGTATATTGTGCCTATATAATTCCAAAATCCTCAACTTTAATGGTGTCCTAAATCAGAATGATATGGGAAGACTTGGTTACTTGATCAATCACCTCCCAAATAGAATCTATTACTTAGGGATTCCATGGTAGTCAAATAGTAAAATAAATGGAAACCAAATCCCACTTCCAAAATATAATAGGAATATTTTAGACAAAACCACAAGTCTTTTGGTGATTATCCTTAATTTGTGGGAAATTGTAGCAATGAGAAAAAACATCTTGGTTATGATTCATACCTAGCTACCAAAACCGATGTTTATTATCATAGTACATATTAGTATTTCATATATGAGAATTCCACTGAGAATAATGATAATACAGCATCACAACCTTTATAATGGATATTGGGAAAACTTATTATCACTTAAAGCAAAATACTACTTCCAAAGAGAGATACAATTTGTTGATGGTTTCCCCACCATAAATTTTTTTTTTGGATACTGCTAAAGTCATCATCCCATAACCACTCTTGAAGAGTTGGATCGATTAGAGATGACTTCAACTATATTCTAGCTAGAAAAATACCATCCTTTTCTTTTAACACATTTAGGTGAACCTGATAAAAGTGTCCCATGAGATTTCACTCACTCACTACACAAAATTCAGAATTTAGAGAAGGTTTTCTAGTGGTGGATTATATAAAATCACCACTAAATCATTTTAATTTCTTAAAAAAAGGCACTTCTACCCTCAATAATCCCTTCCCCACCCCCTCGGAGCCCTAAACCCCTGATTCTAAACCCTCACTTCCATCCCCCCTTCTCACCAAAGCCATCATCGTTGGGGTCCCTTATGCCCTGATTATAACCCCTTAATGTAACCACCACCCCATTCCCTCTAAGCCTAATCCCTCATCATCATCCCCCTATCCCATGAAACCTCATGGCTTCCCTTTCCCCCTCACTGCCCTGATGCAACTCTTATTCGTCACTTCCCCTTAACCACTAAATAGTTTCCTCCCTCCCTTATCACCATCTCACACTCAGATCCTATCCAAGAGGACTCCCTATAATTTTATGGTTTCTATTTTTATAGAGTTTTATATCCTCTCTAGACCCTCCTCTTTGATTATTTAAGGGTTTTTTATCATCTTATTGGTTCCAGGTAGGTGTTTCCATGATTTATCTTTTATTTAGAATACCTTTCATTCTTGGGTTTTATAAATTTGTTTTTTATTCAAATTAATCATGTTAATGAGTTTAATATATTTAAATATATTCATTTAACCAGGATATTATGAAATTATTTTTGATTCCTAAGTGTTTTTTATATATTTTCCCCTATTCTGTATTGGAACCTAAAGAATAACAATATTTTTATCCTATAAAATATATATGGTGGAATATGTAATGAAGTAGAGGATTTTATTATTTTTTGAAATTATTTATGTGATTATATGTACTGGAATATATGTTTAAAGGTTTTATTTTATTTTTTTTTCCAATTTTGAGTGATTTTATTGAGTTTACTTATTTTATCATTATATTATTCACTTATGATTGGTGTGTGAATGTTTCATGTTGTGTTTGGTGTTATAAACAAATGTACAAGTTTGTATATATTTATACATATCTATGAACATATTCAATTGAGAATATTTGAATATGTGCATTGGTAGATTTATATATTTGTGTGTTTATGCACGCATATGTGTACCATTAAAAAGGGAAGGTTGAATTTTAAATTTTATATTTGAATTTGGTTTCCCTAATAAATCTTCAAAGGGACTTTTAAAATGAATTAAAAAATCTATTTTTTTATTTTATAAAGGGGCTTACAAATTATTTTATTATTAAAATGTTTTCAATATAATTTTATTAAAATTGTAGTTTTCTAGTTTTGGATTGATTTAAAATGGAAATTTTTTCTCATGACATTATTTTAGTTGGATAGTGGAAATGGATTAAAATGTGTTTTAAAAAGGTACTTTTTCATTTAATGCTTAATTAAATATTTTTGGTTATTGGTTGTTCTTATTTGGTAAACCTTATGATAAACCTAGGGATCTTGGATAAGCTAACCTAGACAGTAAGAGGTCATCAACCACTATCAATTCTAATGAAGTATTATGTGACACCCCCTTTAGCTAAATATTTGTTAGAACTCTAAATCCACTGTTATGGTGACATAGAATTAAAAGGTGCTCCTAGAATTAGTGACCCTGTGGTGTTTCTTCTATGGTTCCTATTTTAAATTTATGATTGTGTGGTTTTTATATTGCTTCTATTTTACATTATATTATACATGATTGATTTCACTTTTTTACTTTGACCCTTTTTGTACTTATATGACTCTTCTTATAACTACTTGGGTTTTATTTTTTCACTTCTACTTATATATTTTCCTACTTAGTAATAATTACCTATTTTAATTTTATTTAATAAAGTTTAGGAAAATTTTGATACATATGGATTAAATCTGGACCACACTACCAAGGAACACACCTTAGTATGCTAATGTTCTAGAAGAGTTTTTTGATTTTTCAATTTTAAATCAATCTATTGATGGGATAATAATATGTCCATGCCCTAAATGTAAATTTATAATAATCCTAAATAGACATGAATTTTATGAAAATTTGATATTGAAGTAATTCCCTGGTCAATATTTTTTTTGGATTTCGCATGGCGAATCAAACGTTAAAGAGAGTTTGAGAAATGATGTCAGTCAATAAAATGATCTCACAACTTCCTCAACAATGGAAAATGAAATTAAAAACCTTATAAATGATTCTTTAATCATTGGAAGACAAAAAATTCAACATAAAAGCATATTAGAACAACCAATTAAGGGTGATACAAATATTAACTTGACAAATGATGTTTTTGAGACTATAGAACAACCAGATCAAGATCATAACATATCATTGGATCCTTCACTTAATTATGTGGGGACAAATGTAAGTATGAATTAAATAAGAAGAAATTTTTTTTTCATGATTTAGTTGATGATGAAAATAAAGGGTTGTATAGAAGATGTCTTAAATATTAAAAAAAATATTTTTTGATGAAGTTTTACAAGATAAAATGCCTAATCGGGATTACAAATATGGCGATGTCCATGATATTGGAAAGGTTTCATGACACATTTCATAAATCTAGGATCTATAGGTCATTGTATGATATTAAAAAAAGTTTTCAGCAAGTTTGGTCTGAATTATACAAAAATACATGCTTGTCACAATGATTGTATGCTTTATTGGGGAGAGGATTCAATTAGACATGATTGAAAAAAAAATTTCATATTTTAGATGGAAATAAATGGGTGATATTGGAAGTATGAATCAACATACTACTATGAAGAATAATAAATAGAAGACATGAAAAAAGTTTTATCATTACTTCCATTTAAAACCTCGGAAGCAAAGATTATTCATATCATCAAAAACTGCAAAACACGTGAAGTGGCATTCTATAGATAAACAAAATGATAGGTTAGTGTGACATCTAGGGGATTAAAATTCAGGGAATAAATTTTATTCATTATATTCATATTTCTCACCTAATTACAGGAATGCGCTATTAGGATTTGATACCAATGGATTCAAACTATTTTGGACTTTGATTAACAATTATAGGATTTGTCTGGTTATTTTGATCCCTTATAATATTCCTTAGTGGATGTGTATGAAAAAACATATTTTATCATTTCAATGATTATTAATATATAAAAAATTTATATAAATAATATTTATGTGTACCTTCAGCCTCTAATTTAAGAATTACATGAGTTATAGAGAAATAGTGTTGATATATATGATGCATCTTCTGGAATAATGTTCAAAATCCACTCTTCCCTAATGTGGATCATTAGTGACTTCTCTGTACTTGAGAAATTAACTGGTTGAAACACTTACACAAATTTTTCTATTCCTATTTATAACTTTGACTTTTGATCATGAATGAATACTTTATAGTAAAAAATGGAGATTATTGTGTCATTGCATATTTCTTGATGCATCGCATAGATTTCAGTTGAATAAATTAAAATTAAATGGGTCTATTGATCATATATCACCTTCATATTTGTTGGTAGGTTCTAAAATATAGGAATAATTAGAAAAACATTGAAACAAAATTTTGGAAGGTGTGTTATTTTATGTATAGTGAGAAACAAGTTTGAAGTGCACCATCAATTAAAATTAGAATGCAACCATGTAAGAAAAAAGTATATTCTTTAAACTTTCATATTGGGAATTTAATTTTTTGTTTCATAATATACACTTTATACATATTGAGAAGAATGTTTGTGAAAAGTTTATCTTCATATTAGTTAATAAGCATGAAAAATAGAAGGACCAAATCAATTCTTAGAAGTAAAAATAAACAATGAATATAAAGTGTGATCTATTATAACACCCCAAGCTTCCATGGAATGATTTATTTTAAATAATTCAATAGCTTTCACTGCACGAAACATCGAGTTTGAGAGCATCATAACCTTTTAAACTATCTGTTTAAAAAGATGTTATGAATAGTATTAGCCAAATTATTAAATTTATAAAGTTTATTTTTCAAAATAGACTTTATTTTTTAATTCATATAATCAAAATTATCTTAGGAAGAAATTTTTGTAATATTATGAAAAGTTTCAATTTCTAATGAAGAGTGAAAAGTATTGAATTGTTGTTAAAAACAAACTATTTCATTTAAATAATTAATTTATTGTAAATTAATTTTAAAGTCACGATAGATAAATAATACATATATTAATCCAATATAGTTCATTGGGATCATTTTATAATAGAATTATATATAAACTTTTATTAAACTTTTAAAGGTCTCTTTTACCCACCTTCTAGCCACATCTACGGGATTTACATTAAAAGTAATTTTACTGCTTATCTAAATTAAATTTCAAAAAATGGACTTACATGGTTGTAATAATTATGAAAAAATTGGTCTAATAAGATCAAAATAATTTTTTTAATAGTATCTTTTTGATTTTATTTACCACGGTTAAAGGTAAATATGGTGATTAAAGGTAAAATTAATATTATAATAATATAATATTACCCTAACACCTGTCCTAATTTCATTGGATAAGTGTTTTCAACCAAAATAAACCATATTCCTAAATTATTATCATTTTTAATTCACATGTGTTAGATTATGACACTTATTATATTTTGTTTAAATAAACGTTAAAATTGTTATATTCTAATTTTATTAACTATATCATTTTTAATATGAGGATATATAAGTGATATATTCAGATATAAATAGTATCTATAAATATAAAATGATTATACACATAATGGTAATTTATTTATAATTTTATGAAATAAATAATTAAATTAAATGGTGAAATAATAATGATAGAGTAATTGAATTATTAAAGAAAGGATCAATTAAATGTTACTAAAAATATTAAAATAAATATAATTTTAATTAATTAACAACATCCATAAATTTTATAGATAACATATAAATTTTATTGAAATATTAGAAGTATTGGTTTGAAGTTAACATATTGGTTTAATATTTTTAAAAATTGAAATTTTGAATAGTATCGAAATTGACATAAATGATACTTTAAAATAAATAATATTTAATTAAAAGTTTTAAAATTCATAAAAAATTTAGTTTTGGCAAACTAATTATTATAGTGTTAAATATTTCATAAATGAAACAATTTGGGTTCTTTTTAAATTTTATAGTAACTATATTAACCCTATAGTTTAAAAATACAAGAAGACGCGGTAAGAGTTAAACTACTTAACTAAGGGTGAAACATACAAGATAAGTTTAATTTTGTGACCTACACTTGTCTAAAAAAAATTATGAGAAGAATTATAACCTTAATCATCTTATCCTCTAAATGAATAACTTTTTATCAATTATAAACTGAAAATAAATTTCTAATAAATTAATATTTTAAGATATTCCAAAAGTGCCCCTCACCTCTCTTATAAAAGGAAAATTATACTTATCTTTAATTCACACATACAAAGAAAATTTTATTTGCCAAAACCTTCCAAATTATTTTTCCCAACTTCTATTAATTCATCCTAGATTCCACACTTTTGGCAGAAATCCAACCTAAGTAGTCATTTTGTGCAAACCAAAAAGAGACACATGAAAAAGCGATGATTGTTTTGTCACATCTTTCAAAGTTATTTTCTTCTTATACATCCTCTTTCAATGTTTTTTTCACATAAAAATAATAAATCCATTATAATAAATATATTTAGATGTTATTATAATCATGGTAAAACCATATTTTTTTTATCTATCATACGAATAACAATATCACTATGCATGTGCGTGTACGACTTATCGTATCCACACCGTGGTGTAATTTGTTATTCAAAACTACTTTATTTGGATGGGTATAATGATGAGTATAAGAGATATAAATAATGAATATAACATTATAATTATTCTGTGTAATTAAAATACCATCCAACTCCACACCATTTAACCATCAAGGGAATGATATCGTCTCTCATGCGTACATACGATCTACCGTCTCCATGGTGCGATGAGATTCATTATCCACGTTAAACATTCAAGAATTATTATAAAATTATTATGATGAGTAAATTTATTTTTTATAAACTTAATATCATTCTATATATGAATAAAATTTAGCATATTCATAACAAATATCACTCACATGACAAAACTGGAATAAGAAAATGAAGCAGTTAACACCTGAAACAACGACAATACTAAAATAATATTAACAATATGATATAATAAGATCATATATGATAAAATAAATATGTATATTTTTTTGGTATAATTTCATAAAATACTTTAACCATTATATAGGAGTTCAACTCACCCTTGAATAAAGTAAAGTACTTGGTAAGGGTTAATTTCATAATCTCTTTATTATCTAAGATTGCTTATATATAAGTATCTACTATGAAATCATTATAATGCATGTCCATGTTTCTTAAACTTTAATTCAAATTATTATAAATAATTTTTTAAAGTATTTTTTATACATGTTTTAATTTTTACAAAATGTTTTGAAAGGAATATTTCCATCATTTTCCAAATGTGGTACTTTATAACATTTTCAAAAAATTAAGGAAACAATGTTTTTTTAACTTATAAGACACAAGAAGATATTTTCCTCAGTTTTTATGCCATAACATTTTGAATATTTCCTTGCAATATTATAAGGTTATTTTTAAAATAAATGTTTCCTTATATAATTATGTGGCTTCTAAATGTTTTCAAAGTAAAAAAAGGGATATTTCCTTCAAAAAGTTTTAAAGAATTTATTAAATTATTTTCATCAACGTCAACATCCTTTGTTGGATGTTATGATTATGTGAGGTTGAATTATTATAATAAAATCTTGTGTGTTTTATTTAAGGGTTTATGATATATTTGATTGTGGATGTTCTATGTTTACACCATTCATGGTTTATGGTTAAAATATTAAAATTTTGTATGCTAGTTTTAAAACTAATGTTTATGTTATGTTTCACCCTTTTAATAAGAGGAATACATTGGACTCAGTAAGTAATGGGTGGGGCCCGCTACAGCCCCTCAATGTATCAGTAGGTATCATGAGACAAACTACTTTATTGGCACAAGGCCTTGACAGTGTGTTAATGGTTCTGGCATGAGGCCTTGATGGTATGGTTATTATGTCTGACATTATGCATTTCCTCATTATTCGATTAGTTATTAATATTTCATATGATTATTAGACTATTATAATATCCATGTAAATGTTTAAATAGAATTATTTTATTTGTTCTTCCCATATTATACTGAATATTGTTTCAGTTTTTTACCTTTTCATAAAATTCTATACTTATTTGTGATAGATTCTAATATATTGTTTATCCATACTGAGAATTTGAGCTCACTTAATTTTTACATATCATTTTTCCCCAGGATGTGAAGAAGTATATTATGACTGAAGTGCAGGGATATTCTATGGTATATGAGAGTTTTCAAAGGGGATAATATATTGTTTTTCATTTAAAGGTGTAATGTAAAACTTATGTTTGTATCTAGTAATTACAAGGCTTCTAAACTGATTGGTCCTTTGGGATTTGATTTTCTTATGATCATGCCAATTTAATACAATAGTACACTGAATCTGGGAAACTAGGTTCGGGGAATTACATTTGGTATCGAAGGAAGTTTAGTACAAACCATAAAAACTAGATTTATAAAACCCCTGATTAGGGAACATTACACTAACATAGACTTTGAGGATAAGTATATAAGAACATCCTATAATTTTGGTAATATAGAGATTATGTGGGTATTTCAAGAAAATAAATCCCTATCTAGATACTATAAGGGGACATAGTTATAGAATAGATATAATTAGGAGTAATAACATCAACAAGGTGTTCCGATCTTGACTTAAGGAAACCCGGTAAACGATAACAGGCCTTACTGCGCACCTGGTTTGACACTCCTAGGGGATATAATTTGGATAATTCATATTTTCTTTACAAACCATTATTGAGGATTTATGATTAACTATGTCCTCAAAGAAACCATGTTTATGATTATGGGTTAGATATGCATAAATTTTTCAATTTATGTTTAGTATTTTACTTTGTAATTATGCATTATGATTCATAACCTAATCTAGTGTATGCCATTCCATAGAAATAGTGCCTAGTGGAATAAATAGAAATTTTATCAACACAGGTAATCCATGTAGGGATTTGTCTCTTATGAAAGATAATGACAGTGAAGCTTGTGATACAACTGGTGATGAACATCTTATGACCATGTTGGGATAGTAGACTCAAGTTATGAATAATATCCTTACCAATATGGAGAACCCTCATCCACAATGTAGAGGATCAGTGTTAGACCGCTTCATGAGACAACAAACTCCAACATTCAATGGTGCAACAAATCCATTTGTAGCTAAGCAATGGATATGTTCTTTAGAGAAAATATTTCTTGATTTGGGGAGTAATGAAAGGGAAAAGGTTGTCAGGGCAGTTTATCATCTCTTAGAAGATGCGGAACAACTGTGTTTATTAATTCAAAAAATGAAGGAGGATGAAGAGGTTTCAAATATGTAATTGAGGGAATTTAAAGAGATCTTCATAGATAAATAATTTCCTCATGATCTATGAGTGTATATAGAGAGGAAATTTCTGAGTCTGAGGAAAAAAGAGGATGAGAATGTTGCAAAGTATGAAGATAACTTTACAAGGTTATAAAGGTGTGTTTTAGACTATATATGTAACCTAAGAAGAAAGATTCATCGATTCTTTGATGGGTTAAAACCATTATTATGATGGAAATTAGTCTCACAATCTTTCTTATAAAATAAATATAATGTCTCATGTGCTATTAAGATAGAAAAGGAATTCTCTAAGTCTTGTGACTTAGAAGTAAATCAAGTGAAGAATAGGGCTGCTAAACACTCTAGAAAAGGAAATAAAGTAAATAAGGGAACATTTGACTTCCCACGATACAATAATTGTTGGAAGAAACACCCCACTACTTGCCTAAATTAGATGGGAGTTATTACAAGTGTGGAGAAAAGGTCCACCAAGCTTGTGATGGAAGGGGGAAGAAAGAAGATTTCAATGGTCAATGCTATAATTGTAAAGAAATGGGACATTATGAAAATGATTGTACTAAGCGTCAAGGAAACTTGCCTCAAAAAAGTACAAGGGAGAAAAGATGATATTTTTTATCACAACTGTTAATGTTGAAACTCCAAATGATGGTTTGGAAGGTAATATAATCATCTCCTCAAATATAGGCAATGATTTATTTGATTTTGGATCCTCACATTCCTTTATATATTCCCAATTTACTTTAAAAATTAGATATTTCCAATTCACGTTAACAAGGGAGTTTTCAGTCAAAACCCTTAAGGGAAGTCTCATTGCAATAAAGATGTGTCAGGTAGTTCCCATTATAGAATATAAACTTGAAATGTCAACTTACTTTATTATCATACCATTTTTTGACTTTGATATAATCCTTGGTATGGATTGGCTATCAAAATATTATGTAAAAATTTATTACAACAAGAAGGAAGTTGTGATTTTTGAGGATGATGTATAATCCAATATCTATAAGGAAAAAATTTCATTACCTAATTCTTATCAAAATAAAACTCAGTAGCTTTACAGAATGAGATTCTTGGAGAGGAAGGGGAAATAACATCTAGGGATAAAGAATGAAATATTCAAATTGAGGATGTGCCTAATGTAAAAGAATACATTGATGTTTTTTCCAATGATTTACCTTGACACCCCCCAGAGTATGAAGTTAAATTTTATATTAATTTAATCCCTGATTTAAGACCAATATCAAAGACTCTTTATAGAGTGTCCACTATGGAATTAGTATATTTGAAGAAAAAACTATTGGATTTAACTAATAAGGGGTTTATTCACCCTATTGTTTCTCCATGGGGAGCTCCAGTTCTTTTTGTTAATAAGAAAGATGGATCAATGAGGTTATGCATTGACTATAGAGAAATAATTGATATTATAATAAAGAACAAGTATCCTCAGCCTTGCATTGATGATTTAGTTGATCAACTTCATGGAGGTCAATATTTCTTGAAAATTGATCTTCATTCTGGATATCATAAATTGTGTGTGAAAAAGGAAGTTATTCCAAAGAAATCATTCTAAAGAAGGTATAGTCTTTGTCAATTTATGGTAATTCCATTTGTATTGAATAATGCACCCTCTATTTTCATGGATCTAATGAAAAAAGTGTTCAAGGAATATTTGGATGATTTTCTCATAGTATTTATTGATGATATCTTGGTATACTAAAGAATCTATAAAGACCATGAGAACCACTTTAGGATTATTATGAAGACTCTTAGAATAAATGAACTATATGGGAAGTTTAGAAAGTGTGAATTCTAGATTTTAAAATTTTATTTTCTTGACCATAATGTCTCCAAATATGGAAACTCTGTTGATCATGCAAAAACAAGAGAAATCCAAGAATGGATAGCATCAATGAGTATAGTTATGGTACGCATTTTTAATGTTTTAGTACGTTATAATCTGCATTTCATCTATAATTTTGCCTTATAGGAAAACCCATTAACCAAGATCACACGTAAAGGGGTTAAATTTGTTTGGACAAAAGAGTGTGAAGAATTTTTTGAATAATTGAACAGAATATTATTCAATTATCTTATCTTGACTTTACCATCTTGTAATGATGGGTTTTTGATTTATAGTGATGCATAAATGAAAGGAATAGACTGTGTCCTTATACGGAATGATAGGGTTATTTCTTATGCATCAATGAAATTAAAAATTCATGAACAAAACTACCCAAACTCATGATCTGAAGTTAGTAGAAGTAATATTTTCTATGAAGATAGGATACACTATCTCTATGGTGAAATATGTAAGATATATACTAATCCTTAGAGTTTTAAATATATTTCCTCGCAGAAAGAACTCAACATGAGACAAAGGATGCGTCTTTATCTACTCAAGGATAATGATTTCGCAATACACTACTACCTAGGGAAGTAAAATAAGGTAGTATATGCTTTGAGTAGAAAAGACTATGGAGTTATAAACAAAATGAGAGTTGAAATGGATCCTATGATTATAAATCTAGTAAACATGGTTATGGTAATTATCATAGAAGGTGAAACATCACTACTTTTTCAAATAGTTTCCAAACATTATTTATTAGAAAGGATGAAAAATTCTCAGTATTATGATGAGGATTTTCAAATGAAAATTAAATATATGGATGATAAGAGATTGATTGACTTCATATTTGAAGATAGTATTTTGAAATTTCGGAAGAGGATTTGTGTTCTAGCAGTACCTGAGCTAAAAAGGGAATTATTTTATGATTCTCATAGCTAAAATTTCTATATACACCCTGGTTCCACTAATATTTAAAAAGATTTGAAATAACGTTTTTTGTGGTAAAATATAAAGAGGGAGATTGATGATTATGTATCAAGATGTTTAGTTTGTCAATAGGTAAAGGCTGGAAGAAAAAATCCTAGAGGATTCATGCAACCTTTTCTAATACCTATATGTAAATGGGATGATATTACGATAGACTTTGTCAGGGTTCTACTAAAGACTCCCAGAAGAAATGGTGTGATATAGGTTTTTTTTGACCATCTTACCAAATCAGCCCATTTTCTTGATATAATAGAATATTTACCACTTAAATGTTTAGAAACACTATATATTAATGAAGCTGTAAGAGTTTATGATGTATCCCTATCGATTGTTTCTGGATGTGATCCTCATTTTACATCAAAATTCTAGAAAATTCGTTATAAGACACTAGATAGTGAGCTTTGTTTGAGATTTCCTACAACCCTCAAACTGATGGACAATCATAAAGGACTATTAAACCTTATAAGACAGTATGAGATCTTTATATCTTAAATTTCAAGATATCTGGGATCAGTATTTACCTCTGTTTGAATTTTTATATTATAATAGCTTTCATTCAAGTATACAGATGTCGCCAAAAGAAGAGTTAAATAGAAAGAGATATCATACACTAACTCGTTGGTATGAATTTGGTGAAAGAAAACTCATAGTTCCAAAAAAAGTAAATGATGGAAAAGGTAAAAACTATTCAGAACCATATCAAAATAGATCAAAGTAGTCAAAATAGTTATGCTGATAACCAAAGGATTTGGAATTTCAAGTGGGAGATCATATCTTCTTGAAGGTATCTCCATGGAAGGGTGTTATACGATTTAGTAAGAAGGGTAAATTAAGTCCAAAGTACATCGGCCCTTTTTGAATTATAGAACGAATTGGAGCTTTAGCTTTGTTTGGAAATGCTTCCATGTCTTTCCAAAGTTCATGATGTGTTCCACGTATCAATGTTAAAGAAATACATGTTGGACCTAATGCATGTACTCACCTACAAAGAAATGTAACTATAACCCAATATATCTTATTATGAAGATCCTATCAAGATTCTTGATACCAAATACCAAGTTTTGGGATATCATATTAATTTTCTGTTAAAGGTTCTTTGGAGAAACCGTAAAATGGAAAAGGCGACATTGGAACCTGAATAACTTATGTTAAAGAACCACCCAAGTCTTTTTATGAAGTGATATTCTAGAAGTTTTAAGGATGATATTATTTTAATTATGGAATAATGTAACACCCCAAGCTTCTATTTTATGCTTCCTTTTAAATAATTCAATAGTTTTTACTACATGTAACATCGAGTTCGAGTACACCATAACCTTTCAAACTAGCCATTTAAAAAAGGATTTATGGATAGTATTAACCAAATTATGAAATTTATAAAGTATATTTTTATAAATATAATTCATTTTTGAATTTGGAATATCAAAATTATCTTATTGTGAAATTTAGGTAATTTTCTAAAAAGTTTCAATTTTTGATGAATAGTGAAAAATACTACATTGTTGTTAAAACCCAACTATTTCATTTAAATAATTATTTTACTATAAATTGATTATAAAGTCACAATAAATAAATAATACATATATTAACCCAACATAGTTCATTGGATTCATTTTATAATAGAATTATATATATATATTTATTTATTAATCTTTTGAATGTTTCTTCTACCAGCCTTCTAGCCACATCTATAAGATTTTAAGTAAACATAATTTTACCACTTATATGAATTTTATTTCAAAAGACATACATAAATGGTTGTAAATATAATTAAATGTTTTTTAATAAGATCAAAATAATTCTTGGAGAATAGAAACTTTTGGATTTTACATACCACGGTTAAAGGTAAATAGGGTAAGTAAAGGTAAAATTAATATTATAATAACATAATATTACCCTAAACTTGTCCTAATTTCATTTTATAAGTTTTTTAGACACAAATAAATATTATTTAGAAATTATGATCATTTTAAATCCACTTGTGTTAGATTAGAACATTTATAATATTTTATTTAAAGAAGAGATAAAAATATCATATTCAAATTTTATTAACTATATCATTTCTAATATGAGTACATAGAAGATATATGATCAACTGTAAATAGTATTTAGAAATATAAAATAATTATATATATGATTTTAATTTATTTATAATTTTAGGAAATAAATAATTAAAATAAATGGTGACACAATAATGGTGCAGTAATTGAATTATTAAAGAAAGAATCAATTAAATGTTATTAGAAATATAAAAATAAATATAATTTGACTTAATTAATGGAATCAACGAATTCTATAGATAACATATACATGTTATTGACATATTATAAGTATTGGTTTGAAGTTATCATGTTGGTTTGATATTTTTAAATATTCAAATTTTGAATAGTATCAACATTGACATAAATGAAACTTTTAAAAAAATAATTAAATGTTATAAAATTCATTAAAAAATAAGGTTCATCCAATTTACTATAATAGTTTTAAATATGTCATAAAGTATCTAATTGGGGTTCTTTTGGGATTTTATAGGAAGTATATTCACCTTATAGTATAAAATTACATGAAGGCACGGTAAGAGTTAAACAGTTTAACTAAGGGTTAAACCCAAACGATAAGGTTCATTGTGTGACCTAAACTTGTATAAAATTATTGTATGAGAGGATATATACCCATAATCATCTTATACTCTAAATAAATTACTTTGAAACTATTTTAAACTGAAAATCAATTTGTAATAAATTAATATTTTAAGATCTTCCAAAAGTGCCCTCACCTCTCTTATAAAAGGGAACTTCTCCTCTTTAATTCACACCTCCAAAGACCTTTGTCTCAGACAAACCCTAACAAAATTATTCTCCAAACGTCCTCCACCTCAATATAGAGGCCACACTTTGGGCATAAATCTAACCTAAAGAGTCCTTTTGTGCAAACTGAAAGGAGACACCTGAAAACGAGGTAGTTGTTTTATCACCTCATTCAAAGTTTTTTTATTATTATAATTCCTATTTCTATTTTGTTTTCACATCAAAATAATAAATAAAATATAATCCATCTACTGGTATATTATTATAATAATGGTACAATCATATTCCTCATTTTATCTATCATACGAATAACAATATCACCATGCGTGTGTACGTACGGCTTACCATCTCCACGTCGTGGTGTAATTTTTTATTCAATACTACATTATTTGGATGGGTATAATGATGATTATAATGGATATAAATAATGAATATAAAATTATAGTTATTCTTTATAATTAATATATCATCCAATTCCATATCATTTAACTATCAAGGGAATGATATTGTCATTCATGCGTACATACGACCTACCTTCTCCACGGTGCGGGGAGATTCATTATCCACATTAACCATTCAAGAATCATTATAAAATTATTATTATGAGTAAATATAATTTTTATGAACTCAATATCATTCTATATATGAATAAAATATATTCTATTGTAAAAAACATAAAATACATGAAAAAACCAGAATGGGAAAATGAAGTAGTTAACACCCGAAATAATGCTAATACTGAAATACTATTAACAATATGATATAATAGGATCATATATGATATCATAAATGTGGATATGGTTCTAGTATAATTTAATAACATACTTTAACCATTATACAGGAGTCAACTCACCCTCAACTATAGTTAATTACAAGGTAAGGGTTAATTTCACAATCTCTTTATTATCCGAGATTTCTTATACGTAAGTATCTACTAGGACAACTATATCATCCATATCCATGTTTCTTAAAAAGTAATTCAAAATATTATAGATAATTGTTTAAAAAAAATAATACCCGTGTTTAAATTTTTACAAAACATTTTTAAAGGAATCCTTTCGTCGTTTTCCAAATGAGGTACTTTATAACCTTTTCGAAAAATTAAGGAAAGAATTTTTTTAACTTATACGATGCAGGAGGTTATTTTCTATCATTATGATGCCTTAACATTTTGAATCTTTTCATACAAGCTTATAATTTTTCAAAAGAAAATTTCTCTTTTATAATTGTGTGGCTTTTAAAAGATTTCAATGTAAAAAAGGGATATTTCCATCAAAGAGTTTTAATGAATTTATTAAATTATTTTCATCTATGTAAAAATCATTTAATGGGTTTTATGCATATTTGAGGTTGAATTTTTATGATACAATATTAAATATTGTATTGAAGGGTTTATGATATATTTGACTGTAGATGTGAAATGTTTATACCATCATGGTTTATAGTTAAAGTATTAACATTTTGTATGATAGTATTAATACAAATGTTTATTTTATGTTTCACCTTTTTCATAAGATAAATTCATTGGACTTAGTAAGTGATGGGTGGTGCTCGGTATAGAACCTCGATGCATCAGTAGGTATCATGATAAAAACTAGTGTCTTGTCACAAGGCTTTGATGGGATGGTAATGTTTTTGGCACGAGTCTTTGACGATATGTTTATGATGCCTGGAATTATGTATTTCTTTATTATGAGATGAGTTATTGATATTGAATGTAATTATTCGACTAGTATAATATCCATGTGAAAGTATAAATGTAATTATTTGAGTTATTCTTTCCATATTATGATTAATATTATGTTTAAAAGTCTTGTGTTTTAGTTTTATACCTTGCCTTAAAAGTTTTTGCTTATTTATGATAGATTTCACTATATTTTTTATCCTTACTAAGAATCTAAGCTCACGCCTTTCTTATGTTTTATTTTTCCCCAGGATTCGAAGAAGTATATTATGATTGACATGTAGGGATAGTCTATGGGATATGAGAGCTTCCAAATGGGATAATATGTTGTTTTTTATTTCAAGATGTAATGTAAAACTAATGTGTGTATCTGGTATTTCCAAGGTTACGAGAAAGATCGGTCCTTTGGGATTTTATTTTCTTGTGATCATTCCAATATAATAATATATTACACTGACTTTGGGTAACTATGGTTAGGGTGTTACATCGATGGCCGGATGAGAATAAAAAGTATGCTCCAATTATATGAAATATAGGGATAAATATATATTCTTTAAAATTTTAAAATATATGAAAGTATATGATGGTAATTCAAGTAACATATCGAGATTTTTCATCTTAAATCCTTGTAGGTTACATTGATTGAAAATTTATTATTCATATAGTTGTTTATAGTAGTTCCTAATATTAGAATTGTGCACATTGTTACCTGAAAATGTTATTGTATCTGTAAAAAAATTTACATTTTTCAAGAAACTCTGTAAAAAAACTCCACAACTAGCCGAGATTGAAAAAATTCAGGATAGATTTTTACTGGCACTTTTTGAAATGAAGATGATCTTTCCTCCGTAGTTTTTTACTATCTTGATATATTTAACAATGAATTTGGTTCAGAAAACTAAATTATTAGGTCTTATACATTATTGATGATTTTTTACAATTGAGAGGTACTTTATTTATATGTTTTTAATCTTAAGTAAAAAATTCTTGGAAATTAAATAAATACATAATTACTTTTTATTTATTTTATTTCACAGACACCTTGGTCATTTGAAATCATACATGAAAAATAAAGCTCAAAATTAAGGATTTGTTTCTAAAGATATTTATTATAGGAGTTTCCTACCTTTTTTATAGATACTTTGATAACATTAGGACATTATTTAATCAATTTGGATGTGTTTAAGACATATCGAATCAATATAAACTACATGGGAAAAAAAATTCCCTACTATTGGCTGATCTTTTGAGAGGATCTCAAATATAACACTGAAAGAAATGGAATTATTACAGGCACATAGATATGTGAAAATGAATAGTGAACTTTCAAAACCATTTATTAAAGATATTATGATATAAAAAAATATATGATTGAGAATTTAAACATTAAATGAGAAGGATATAACAAAAGATATGAATAAAAGCTTGTATAATGGTTTGTACATCGTGTAAGTTCATAAATATTTCAATAAATATATATATAAGTTAGATACATATATTTTGTAAATATAATAATTTATATTAATTTTTATTGATCATATACTGATACTTGAGTTGAGTGTCAAAATATTTTGTATTTCTAGCTTGAGATCCTCTGAAACAGTCTAGAAATTTCAACACTTACAATGTGAATGTCTTAAAATTTCATAAATTCGATCAGAAAGATGGTTTAAAAACACATAATGGTGGTATAGTAATAGTTTCTGAATTTGGATACTATGGAATATTTTCTGATATTAACATATTAAACTACCATGGTCATTTTTCATTTGTTTTTTTCAAATGTAAGTTGGTCAATATTACCAAGGGTATGAAAAAATATTGCTTAAAATTTACTTCTGTGAACGTATATCACTTTATTGATGTTGTGACCATGAATTGCATGATCTCTATGTCCTATATTCATAATATAAAATTGTATATTATGATGAATATTTCATGGATGAAGGGTGGAGTGTAATTGTTCACATAAAACAAAGATACTTGTCTGATATAGGTGATGAAGTGGAGGGTTTTTCCTCTAACATTGAATCCCATCAACAGTAAGAAACTAACTTATTTTTCCATCAAGAAATTGAAAATATTATTATTTCAAGGGCGGATGAAGTAGATTAAGTAATGATGGACCATGGAAATGATATGATTTAATTAAAAAATGATTGTATGTATAGGAATTCATTAACTTATCTACCATCTATGTTATATGTTATTTATTTCTGATACTATTGATCTGTTATCAAATTTAAATAGATTTTTATTCAATATTTGTTTAATTTTGAAAAACTAAATGTTATGTTTTTTGTATATGTAGTCATTCATTTTCATATCTATGCATATTAAGTTTTCTAGTACTGCTCATCTGTTATCATTTCTAAAATTATTTTTATTCATTAATTTTTTGAAATATATGTTATAAAGCTATTTTTTTAAAATTAAAGGAATTCCAAGGAATAATAGTATCACTGATCCCATTTGACTCCATGTTGACATTCCCTCAACCACACTAACACTTGATGATTCATCGATCTCCCTCCCTATAGAATCTGGGACACGCACTGTCTATCCATTGTTAATATCTACTACACCCTCAATCTCACTCCGGTTAGTATCTAAAACACCCTACTTCTCCATCCCATCATTATCCATCTCATTGCCTCCAGATTAATAAGGTTCAGCATGTGGTGAATCTATTGTGAGAGAACAGGTTGTTACTCTTGTTTCATAATAAGTATATTGTAGGGTAATGGTTATAGGTACAAATTTTAATGTTAATAAATTTATGGAACTTTTTTATACTAATAACTATTTTTCATAAAATATAGAAAAAAAATGTTACTACTGATACAAATATTAAAAGTTCATATATATGTAATCATAACTAAATAAATATAGTTTCCATTAGATTATTATGGTTTCCGCACATATGATTTTTTAGGATTATTTGGCCAGGTTCTAGGCCAGTTTGTGGCTGATCCGGTTACCCTTCATATTAAAAATTTGAATTAGAGTCATATGAATCAATCATAGAAGAATGAAGTATTTTATTCCTATAAAAAAAGTAATTTAAATAAATTATGACTCAATATAATGACATTTCTTAATTAAATTCTAATATTTTTAAAATGAATCTCTTGGTACATATGCAATATGTGAAGGTTATTATTGGGAAGAAATAATTATTTGATTTATATCTAAATATAAGTTAATGTGCCACTAGTGATATTGCATCAATGTATAGATTGAGTGAGCAGGTAAATCACACAACTTCATAATCATTTAGTACACAAAAATTTATTGGTTTTATTTTAAAATTTAAATATACATCACTGTTTAATTTTCATTCAAATTCTCATATAGGTGTTAGAAGCTGGGAGAGGAGACGGAGGCAGAGATGGTTTAGATCTTAGTTCCTCGTGTAGTGATGAGCATGGACTTTGGAATCAGTGATACTGATGTGAAACTATACTGATGATTATCTAACACATTGATATAGTGACTAAGAAAACTTATTATGGTTTGAGGAAGGAGATATTTATATTACTCCTCACTTTAAATGTTTTATGATGGTAAGAGGTAAGATTTATTTTATAGTATGATTTAATCATGATTATATACTGCTTCTAACTTATCAATGTTTTTAATTTTATTGTTAATGGCGAAGTTGTCTATTGGAATGATTATTTGTAAAATATTAATCATGGGTTTAAAAATCATTTAAAAAAAGAATTTCGAAAGATAGTTTGGATGAAATTTTTAAATTCCAGTATTCATTTTGTTTTAATTGGCACATTGGATTAAATATTTATCAATTTTATAATGTATTGTTGTCTGATATTTATTTTGATTTTGATTTTGATCATGTTTTAATTCAAACTTCAGTTGTCTTGTTATGGTCCATTTACTAGTAGGTTTCTTTTATATTATTTAATCTTCGTCTTATAATGATTTTGTATTTTTTTTGACCTCATTGTTATTGTTTTATATATATTTAATATCTTGTGTGAGTTTCCACATAAGATGGGGATGTTCTCATGTTGTCCTAATAGAACACATGGGCCACCTATCTTGCTAATGATTTTGATGGTGGTGTCTTGGTTGAATAAGTTTTAGTGTCCCTTTTCATATATTTTTTGGAGGCATTTATTGGATATTAAAAGTAAAATAGTTTTAATTTTAAAAATGTGATTTTTGAATGTTTAATTGGTTATAAGTTGAATTTTGAGGTAAAATGGTTATTTATAGAATGGGTTTTAAAATGGTACATCAAAATGGAAAATAGTTTTTTTAAAGAATGTTTCATAGGATTTCACTAAGGGTATAACATGATTAAGATGACATGTGGTGCCTTTGTGAAATTACCTGTAACATGGATTTGACTTAGTTTTCAATTGAAAGACAAAGAGATTTTATTGAGATAGTTTTTTTATTTTTAACCTTTTATGGGTGATGCCTTAAATTTTCAAATTCTTATGTTCTTACTGATTGTGGTTCACTCGTGTGTATGTTGGTGAATGATTATGCATGTTATGTATACAACCTTGTGAGAAATTTTCTTGTGTGTGGTTAATATTGGTTTGGTTATTAGTTTAATTTTTATTTTCATTATTTTTAAATTGAAACTCTATTAAATGTTGGTTTGTTATGGTTCATTAATAGTTGGTTTGATGCTTTGAATATGCATGATTTTATTTTGTTTTGTGGGGGTGTAGCTTCTTTGGGTTTTTATTTTTTTAACAGTAATATATAGAGAAGGATTAAACCACCTATATATATGGAATAAAAATTATTTGTGGTTTAAACAACCGCCATATATAGTAAAAAAATTTAGTGGTCATTTAAACCACTATTATATATTATTATATATAGTGGTGATTTAAACTACCATGAAATACTAGATAGTTATGAGTGTAAAACCATCGCAAAAAAAAACAAAATAACAACCACTAAAAAATGTTCCATGAAACTTCCTAGAAAGCTATAACGACCCAAACCTTTTAATAATATTTTTTTACTAAATTTGTGTGTTATATTTTTATACTCAACAAAACTATATCCTTTAATTAATGAAGTTGGTATAATTAAAATGAGATCATTGGGTTTCGATTGTTATATGACCATTTGTCAATATGACCGTTAGTCAATATGACCATTGGAAACTATAATCTTAATGTTGTGTTTTTATAAATATAGTTATCTTGGTTAATTAATATAGAATGAAGATTGAATGGCCTCATCCAATAGACTCGGGCCATATGAAGCCCATCTGTCAGATCTTGGGAAGGAGGTAGCATCACTAGGCTTTTCTCTGGACCAAGCCCAAGCCGAACTTCAATATATGAAGCTTGAACAAAATCTCCTAAGGGAGAAGTTCAAGTTCATAGAAATCACCACTCGGGCAATGTTGTCCGATCCACCCCAATATTTTATCACCATAGCACACCTTACACTTAGGTCCTATGCTGGTGTTATAAAGGGATATGTAACGAGACCTTAGCTTCTTTGTGTAATTATTTTATGTAAATAAAATTGTTCTTTCTTATTATGGTAAAGTTTGTGAATTTTAAATGCCCAGATAAATATAGCATGTACATTATTGATGAATTTAGGAAAAAAGGGGTATTTTAAAATATTTTTGTATTCTTTAAATAATTTATAATGTGAATTGATTTTCAAAAAATGGTCTTCTATAGTTGTGTTCAGTAAGAAATTTAGAGTTTAATAAGATAAACTTAATTTTTAGTGAATAGTAAAGTATGAATAGTAACATACCCGTATGAATAGTAATGAATAGTAAATCAACCAAAAAAATAGAAACTTCACCCATGAATGTATAAAAACATTTTAGACATCTTAAAAGTGAAAAATGATCATTGTTTGTGTTTTGGTATTTTTGTATGTCATAAATATTTTATTTAAAATTTTATAATTAATTTAAAATTTTAAAATGGAAATGTATTTTCATAAAATTTAATCATAAATTGTTACTTTATTTTCTTATGGTTATACGATAATTTTATGGGACCTTGATTACTTTTTTAAGGTGTTACAAAATGAGTTATAGTTTTAAAGTTGTATTTTTGGAATAAATAATGATTTTATTTAAAAATTAAAATAACAATATTTAGAAAATTATTTTCATAAAATGGAGTTCATTTTTAAATTCAGAGCGTCGATATTAGGTTAGGGTGAATTTTTGGGATTTTTCTGAAACAGCTGAATTTTGGGTGAATAGTAAAAATATTGTTTTGAGTTTCGGGTGTTTAATGACATCATTAATGATGTAATAATGATGTAATCTTTCTGGTCGATATTTTAACAGTGATATATTAATCTAGGTGTACCAAGTGGCCAATACCATGGGCAAATTCCATGTTCAAACCCATGGTTTTGCAAATACCACTGATGAGGTGTCCCTTGAAATTAATAATTTATTCCCTCACATTTCCTATAAATACCATGCCATTTCCCTCATTAATTTCCTTCCAAAATCCTACTCAATGAATTTTTTGTCTCCTTACCTCCCAAGAAGACCTCCCAAGGTTCCCCCAAGCCTCCCAAGGTCTCGAACTTTAAGCTTTCGAAGATACTCTTCAAGGTAAGGGAACCTTTCACCCTCCTCTTTTAAGTCATGACTTCCTTTATGTTATGTTTTATAGTTCCATTTTATTATGAGGGGGATTGTTATTCTATATCTTTACTAATTTAAATTTAATTTCCAAATTATTAGATACCCTTTCTTCTCTCATAAATTGATTTTCTGAATTTTTATTTGACGTCATTAGGCTGCCGAATTTTTGTAAAAGAAATCATGCTTTCCCTTTCCTTTCAAGTTTCCTTTTCATGTGGTGTGTCATTAAAATGTCCACACCATGATCTTGTTTCTTTTTATTATGTCTCTCTACTTCAAAATGGTTCATTTATGGATGGGATACCCTTTTCCCCTATCTTTTTATTATTTTCTAAAACCATGATATATAGTCGTTATGCTGCAGAAATTTCGTCTCAAAATTCTCTCTCTTTCTCTCTTGTTTTATTTATGGGAATACCCAGACCTATTTTGTTTCTATGGGTGTTCATAAATATACCAAAAAAGATATATTTTATTCTTTAATTGACATAAATATAACCCTCACTCCATTTCCATGGGGTATAAATGACATAATGATCTTTTTTTTAACTTTCAAAACATCACAATTTTGAAACGAAACCCATTTCTTTTATTCTCTATGGGTTATATATGAAATGTTTTATTATGATCTATGTGTCTCACATGTAAATAAAGAAATATTAATGTTTTTCTCTGATATCACTCCAATGCATTGGGTAAAGAAATTAATCTATAGAGATGACAAGTTTCATGATACCTAGGTGAATAACCTTGGTAATTTTTATGACACCTCAGGGATAAACCTTGGTGATATATTTATGAATGTATAAATGAAATGTTGTATCCACATATTAAAGTTATGATTCAAGATTTTTTATTATGATATTCCTATTCTTCCATTTCTCATGCATTTATGACTTTTATCATGTTCTTATTAATATTGCTCAAGATCACATGTCAACTGTTTCACTTGTTTTCCTTACTAAGCCTTTTACTCACCCTTTCCTTTGATGTATGTCTCCAGGATATGAGATACAGTAATTTTAGATAGGATGAACCTATGATGAAGCCTTATGAGTGGTTTAGAATAATTTTTATATTTTTTTCATGTATTATGTTCCTGATTTCCAAGACACTGTACTTTTAAGATCCTCTGTTTGTAAAATGTAATGAAAAGTTATGTAATAAAAAGGCAGAATGCCATAAAACCATCATTAAATGTCTAAAATTGAAAAAATTTTAATTTCAACATCAAATTTAGAGTAAATTTTATAAAACCGTTGAGGAATTTTTTTAGGTCATTTAAACCACCTCCAAATTTAAAAATAACCACCTCTAGAACCATATTCTGTTGTAGTGATTCTTTGACTCCATTAAATCTTTAGAAGACACCTTATTATTGAGAGTGTAATTAAAAACATTCCCCTTTATCATGCTATAAGTGAGGCTAAAATCAATGTTATAAAGGTACCCTATCCATATCATCTTCCTAAGGTCTATGTAGTTCTAAGAAAATATATAACTTAAACTCTTATGATTATTATAGAATGAGTACCTTTTCCCAAAAAAAGGTAATATTTCTAGAAATTAAGAGCTTATATAACTGCTACGAGTTCAAGTTCATGAGTGGGTTAATTCTTCTCATGATTCTAAAGTTTATGAGATCTATATTCCTCTACATTATCTCCCTACAACAAAAAACATCACAAGACTACACTTGAAGTATCACAATAAACTACATATCCTTATTCGAATTTTGGAAAGATCAAAATACGAACTTATTTTAGACCAAATTTCAATTCATTGGAGTAATTTTTTAACTTATAATCCCATAATAATTTCACACCTTCTAGGTAAGAGAATTTGATGGTGATTTAGGTTTCGTAAAATATTTCAAAAACCACAGATAATATGATACCAAACCCAAGAGTATTCGAATCTCAAAGATAGTCCATGTATCATCCTAATACAAGACAAATTCTACCTTATTATGATCAAATGATATTCCTTGTTCTAAAAACACGTGTCCAAAGAACTGAACTTCCTGAATATAGAAATTTTATTTAGATAATTTAGTGATAATATGGTGATATCTCTAGATTCTTAAAACACATTTAATGGTAATTACATGCTCTTCTTTGGATCTTGAAAAAACCAAAATTCCATCTTAAAATACTAAAATAATGGAATCATTGTACTGGTGGAATATTTGGCACATAAAATCCATGAAAATCCCAAAATCATTAGTTAGGAAAAAAGAAATTATAATATATTCAATGTGTTCACACCTTCTCTTGAAAGTGGTTTATGGAATTTAAAACTCTTTAAAACTAATATGGAGATATCCAGACCGAAGTTTGATTTTCAAAAACCACTTTTCCCCTTTCAACTGGTAAAAAAATAATCAATTGGGGGAAAAGGGTACTTATTCTTAATCATAAACTGGCTAAGATTTTGATAATTGATATAAAGATAAATATTTTTATCCACATTCTTAGAAAAATCATAGGATCAGCCTATAGTGATTCATTAGGATTAATTTAACCTTTCTCCTTAAAATCAAATAATTGAATAATAATATATTTAAATTAGTTAATTTTATTCCATAAGAAGGAATAGATATTGGTTGAGTTCTAGGAAAAAAATTGATCAAGAAATCTACCTCTATTTCTGGAGGAAGACCAAAATAGTCATCAGGAAACACCTCTAGAAATTTCCTGACCACTAAAGGAATCTTCCCAGATAATGGATCATCTCCAAGATCAACTGAGAAAGAAGATATCAATATTATATGTTCTGGATGAGGAGGTCATTCTTGACTATACATTAGATCCCACTCTCCTTGAAATACCAATGATCTCCCATAAAATGTGATTAACGAAACCCATCGATGATAACAATCAACCAGAGCTCTATGAGAGATCAATCAATCCATCCTGATAATAACATCAAAGTGGTATAAGTCGAGAACCAGGAAATCACAAACAAGATCAACTTTATATATCAAAAAAGAACATTTGGGACATTATATAATTTTCTCCCTGTTCTTCCCAAGAGGAATCACTAGCTCCATTATTTAAGAAATAAATTCTATTGAATGTTTTAAAATATTCAAAAAATAGGTTGATATGAAGGATTGGGAATCACCTATGTCAAATAAAGCAGTCTATGAATATAAAACAAGAATGATAGAACCTGTTATGATTAAAGGACCTAAATAATATTTCACTAAGGACTCTTCCTGTGTGTGTAACTACTTATTTCTAAAGTCCTATGGCTAGACCCTAATTGAATTTGAAGTATCCAACAACACTATAAAACATTTAGAGGCAGATGAATCTCATCCATAATGAGGATTAGAACGAGCCTAGCAGAATTTTTGCATGTGACCTTAGAATCCACATGAATTATAGATCTCTGAAGGTTTAGGGAAAAATTATCTCATGTGCCTGGTCTTTTCACACTATTAGTAAGTCAAAGGTGAATTTCTATATGTCACTGAAGGTGTTCTGTAATCCCATTACTGACAACCACTACCGCCTCCATTGTGCTTTTCATTCCACTTCCTCTTCTTTCCTTGGAAGCTGTTGAAACTACCACTAGGTATAATGGGAATTCAAACCAACCCTAAAATTCTTACCTAGTCAATCACTATCATCAATACTTTTTCAACCACCTTAGTATATGAGATAATATTCAACATGAAAATATTATAATAGATATATACATGTAGAACCATATATAACCTATGATCCTTAAATTTATCATTAGATACCACCTAAGGAGGAAAACAAAATAGATCATAAAAATGGTGTTGGTGTACTCAGTAATAGTCTGATCACTCTGTTGTAAGGTAAGGAACTCCATGAATTTATCCATCGCTAATGATTCAGGATAAAACTATCCGAAAAATATGGTCTTGAATTATTTCCAATCTAAACCTTTATTTAGTTTTCTTAAACCATTGTATCCCACCATCCTCTACAAGTATCCTCAATTTTAAAGGAATCAAATTTTACCTTAATAGAATTTGGAGTTTTCATATTGATTAAAATCCATTCGATCTACCTCAACCCACCTTACACTTCCTAAGGATCATTTTCCCCTTATAATGAAGGTATTTTATGGAAGGGAAACTATTGGGATCCATCTCTATATCCAACAATTCCTAGTTATAACTGCCAATATTGATTAGGTGAAGGAAAAACACCTTGGTACATTGCATGGACTACTCAAACTACCAAATCAATAAGATTCAAATTGACTGGAAGGTTTCATCAGGGAACATCATCCTTATCACCCTCCTTAAGAACTCTAGGAAGTTATATGGGGTCATGTTTTAACATCAAGGAGAGAAAATAACACATTAGAAAATGAAGAAATAATAATTTTAGTTAACATAACACAATAAATTAACTAAGATAATATCATAACTCAACATGAGAGACACACTTCCCCACATCCCTTGCTATCTTAACGCTCCTTATAATGAGAGTTGGCTAGACACTCGCTTGTAAACAATCCCTTAATCCCCAGTAAATGATTATACACTAAAGAAGGATAATATTAATTGTTAATATATATAATAATCATGTGATTCATTATTTTTAAACACCATTTTTAGTGCATTTTACAAATTGAACATTATTTCACATTTTGATTATAATTCCTTCTTAAAATCCACTATTTCATGGTATATTTTTAAACACCTTATTAAACAAAAAGTGGCCTTGATTTTATTTTTTTATTTTATTTTCAAGTCCCCTAAGAAATAAGTAACAATTCATGATTTTAGAGAACTTGAATATTCTCATTGTAAGACCACCAAAATAGGCCTTGAACTAAGAACATTATGGGAAAAGTGTATTAGACAAAAGCCCAATAAAAGTAATATAGTGGAAAAGATACAATCCCAATGATTCTAAAAATTTAAATATAGATATAAGACATAATGGGGAACATTTCATTCAATATTTTCCCAAGATAATTATTATTTTTAATGGAGTTCTAGGTGGTCCAATGTGGAGATACAATTACGGGCTAGATTCTGTAGTGAAAAAAAACATCCTACCATTTCACTCATATCTATAAAATAAAAACATTTTTCTGGGATGAAATTTTACAAGATATTAGGGTACATCCGAATATACATTTTTTATTCTATAGACCACCCAAAATCGACCATATAGAAGATCATTTTGGCACCTTTGTTTGGTGGATTCAAGCTGGATGCCATTTTGGGTCAAGGGTGGAAAAGTCCAACTTCCACAAACATTCCACCACCCTGGGCCTACCATACTCATGTGGGGAGAAATAGACTATTGGGGGATCGACCCAAGCCACTTTAAATGTATATTTAATGTATTAGTGGTTAATTATTTTAGAATCTTTTGTACTTTGTTTCATTTTAATGTTATGTTGTTGCTTTGTGTTTGTAATCGCATTCCTCTCTCGTGTAGGTTGTTCAATTCACCTTAGATTATTAGTAAAAGTTATTATTCTACTATTATTATGTTTTTGTTCCTATAAGGTTGATATGTTTTACTCAATTTTTGAATTTAGTCACTTCAAACCTTGTGAAGTTTATCACACAATGGTAGAGTGATTGTTTCTCTTTATTTTTTTCCTCTTCTTCAATTCCTCCCTCATGAGTCTACTTCCCACTTCCATTGATAGAATAACATCAATAGAGGGATAAACCACTTATGGGTTGATACAGAGGATTATAAAGTTACTATATTAGATTTTATTTCTTACTCAATAATTATTTAACAATTTATTTTATTTGAGTTTTTCATTCAATTATATTTTCACTTCCTCTTCCTTATTGAATTTTATCACTACACTTTTCATTTTCTAATGAGATCCTTTATCTAGGAGTACTCATGAATATGGTAATACAAGTTTATAGGTGATTATATTGTGTATTTCAAGGTTTTAAACTAGTAATTGATGAGGTTACATTGATTTTATTGAATGAGTCATTCTCAAGTTAATGAAATTGAAATATTCTAAAAAGGAATTCAGAAAATCCACCCCAAGAAATGACCTATGATCTACTCATTTTCTCATAATTTAATTCACTTATATATGTTCTCTTTTAAACCCGTATTATATCAACCCAAATTTGGTCACTTTATATCCAAAAACAATCCATATAATGTATGTGTCTGTAGGTTTCTTCTTAGGTCTCTGAGGATTCGACGACCCAAGCTACATTACAAGCGACCGCTTAACACTAAAAACTTGGGAAACTTTGGGCGAGACCAAATTTTGGCACCGTTGTTGGGGACCAAATTAATTCATCTCAAAACTCATTCTATTCTCCCTAATTTCTCTTTTCTCACCTTAAATTATCTTATGTTTTCCACTTTATTTTGTTTTTCACTTTTCTTGGTGCATGTCCTCCCATACCTGTGACCAATCAAACAGTCTAGTTAGAGCGAATAGTCATGAGTTTGGGGAGTCAATGAACCCTCTTGAATTAGGCATGATACCCTAGGGTAATACCACTATGTATTCAAACCTCATGTCTTAAACCACATTCCAACCTTCCTAGGATAGATTCATAAATGCCAAACCTTCATGTCAATGAGTTCAACGACATTGTTGAAACCATGTCCCCACCACATCAACATTATCCTACTAAGAAGATGATATTTCTTTTCTCACTAAAGGATCAAGAAAATAATTGGTTAAACAATTTGATACCTACATCAATCCACTACTATGACCAATTTCAAATAGAATTCTAAAAAAATACTTCCCCCATAATAAAACAATTGCGCTTAATAAGAAAATCCAAACATTTTTAAAAAAATAAGGGGGTCATTTTATGAAACATGGGAAAGGTAAAAATACACACTCAACATAGTACCACACTATGGATTCTCAATCCAAGAAAAATTTCTAATTTTCTATAAATGGTTGTTTTTGGGAAACAAACAATTCATTGACATGATATGTAATGAAACCTTCAAAAACAATTCACCAAATGATACTTATGAGTATCTAGAAGGACTAGCCAAAAAACCAAACATGGAGAAAATCACATTACTATGAGAACCCACCAAAATGTGGTGGAATTCACACCCTTAGGGAAGAGGAAATACATAGAGAAAAACTTATTGTATTCACTAGTAATGTTGAGGATATTGGTCTTAGGAAGGTCCATGAAATTAAAACTATTGACCCTATCTACAAAATTTGTGACAGACATGACCATGAGACTAAAAACTACCCAACCATCCCTTCCACTAAAGATGTTATTTTTGGGAGACCACCAGTGGATGTAAATTCTTAAACTTTCAAAATCTATAATACTAAAACACTTTTAATCTAAGTTACAATGAACATCCATATTTCCATTGGAAAGATAACTAGGAACCCATCCAACAAACTAGTTAGCCACAAGGACCAAACTTATACCCTCCACAAAATTTTCAAAACCATAACAAGTTACAACCACAACCAATCCAATACCAACACCCTTATATCCAATACCAACAGCCCATCCAGAAACCCATTAAACAACCAATCCAACAACCAAAGCATCATATTGGGATAAATCAACCAACACAAGCCCCTACCCAATCCATCCATCTCCCAATCCTTGAACAGTTGTGTAAAAAAATTGAGAAAATGAACTCAGAAGTATAATCACTTAAACACAAACTAAAAACCATTAAAACTAGGAAGGGAATCATGCCTACTAAGGTGGTACCATCCTTATCCTTAATGGGAGACTCTAGTTACACACAAACCTCTCATGAACAACTAAATGCTGGGACTATTTTAAGAAGTGGAAAATCCATTGAGAAACCTAAAATAACCATTCAAAAACCATTAAAAACGTCAACAACACATGAAAATGATGAATAATCACCCAAAAATAATGAAAACCCCAATGATAATGAGAAGGAACCACAACCAAACTAAACACTCAAACAACCTTCTCTTTCCCCTAAATGAATGAGAGGAAAATATAAACATGAACTGAATGAAACTTTGAGGAAAGTATTTTCTCAGGTTAAGTTGAACATTACCATTTTCGATGCAATCCAAGCAATTCCTCCCTACTCAAAGTACCTTAAGGAATTTTTTCAATTTTAAAATGAACTTTTCACATAAAAACCAAGTCATTTTGTATACTAATGTGAGTACCACCATTCAAGGGACCATTACTCCAAAGTTGAAAGATCTAGGATGTTCATACATCAATGTTGAGTTATGATAGAACAAAGTTGTTAAAGAACTTTTTGATCTAGGAGCTAGTGTGAACCTCATTACTCGTTCCATGTTTTATCATTTAGTGCTAGAAGAACTCCATCCAATATCTATCACTCTTTAACTTTTGAATCATAGTGTTTGAGTTCCTAAGGTGATCATAAAGGATGTTTTAATGAAAGATGAAAATTTCATTTACCCTACTGGCTTCATTGTCCTTGAAAATCACCCAAGATTAAGTCCTAAGTAGAAAACCCCCATCATCCTTGGTCATCTCTTCTTAGAAGCAATCATCTCAGTAATTAGAAACATGAGATGATTGGAGATGATGAAAATATCCATGAGGTAAATTGGATTGGTCGTGTTGATAGTGAACTAGAGGAACATCAAATAATTTTTGAAGGGTATTTAAGTTGAGAAGATATTGATTTCCATTGTTCATGTGAGGGAAATTTTTATCCTTGGATTGAATCTCTTTCAGACATCTCCTTTGATGATTTTTTCAAATCACCAGTCAATGATACCATTGGTGAAATCAATAACATTGAGTCCATACCCATTGATGACACTAATCTGTCCAATTTAGTGGATGGAAATTATGTTCAAAAGGAACCAATTCTATCAAGAAATTTGGACAAAGAAACTAAGTTCAATAAAAAGTCCCATCCTCCTTTTCAAAGTGATAACCAATATGATCTTGAATTTAAGGTCACACCTTCATCACGTAATTATGTGTTCTTAGGGGAAAATTAAGCCTTTACTATTGTCATTTCTTCCTCTCTTAAATCCAATCAAAAGATGATGTTTCTGGATTTCCTAAGAAATCATAATAAAGTAATTGGATGGACCCTTTTTGATATTATTTGTGTTATCCCACTCATTGGAACTCATAATATTGTCCACGAATCTTACTCCAAACCATGTCATTAGCCTTATAGGAGACTCTATGCCAATATTATGGATGTGGTAAGGAAATAACTTCATAATTTTTTCAAAGTGGGTATCATCTACCCTATTACTGAGAGTGAGTAGGTTATCCCAATTCATGTTTTCTAAAAGAAAGTTGTAATCAGGGTGATAACTAATGAGGATGGTGAACTTCTCCCAACAAGGGTTAGTTGTGTATAGAGATTATGCATTGACTATAGGAATCTCAACTTATGTACTAAGAAAGACCATTTTCCATTGCCATTTATTGATCAAGTCCTCAAGCGAGTGGCGAGTCATCCATTCTACTACTTCCTAGATGGATTTTTGTGGTGTAATAAAATTGTGGTCTCCTTAGAGGATCAAGGAAAAATAACTTTCACATTTCTATTCATCACTATTTCTTTTAAGAACATGCCCTTAGGGTTTTGTAATGCCCCTGGTACCTTCCAGCGGTGCATGATGGGAATCTACTTGGACATAGTGGGGGATTTTTTAGTGGTATTTATGGATGAATTATCAATATTTGGGGATACTTTTTAGGGATGTCTTCTAAATGTTAAAATAGTTATGTCAAATGTGAGGATAACAATGTCATCCTATTTTGGGAAAAATTCAATTTCATGGTAAAGGAAGGACTTGTTCTAGGACATATGGTACCTACTAGAGAGATTGAGGTTTGTAAAGATAAGGTCGATATCATTGGTCACCTTCCCTCTCCAAAACATATCAAGGAAGTGAGGTCCTTCTTAGGATATGTTGGTTTCTATAGAAGTTTTATTAAGAATTTCAGCTCTATTTATCAACCACATTGTTCTCTATTGGTGAAATATGTTCTATTTTTATGGATAGAAAGCTATGATGAGTTGTTCTATACACTCAAGTCAGCACTTATCTCTCCAACTATCATGAAATCTTCCAATTATAAACTTCTATTATAGCTCATGTGTGATGAGAGTGACTTCATTGTAGGATCGGCCCTAGGAAAATGGTGTGAGAAAACTTCATGTTCCATTTCTTACATGAAAAAATCTTTAAATTATGCACAAATAAACAACACCACCACTGAGAAAAACTTTATTATTGTTATATTTTCATTTGATAAATTCAGGTCTTATGTCTTAGGATCACCCATCATTGTCTTCACTAACCATTCAGTCCAGAAATATATTTTCCAAAAAAATATGATAAAGGTATATTGATTAGGTGGGTCCATTTTCCTCAAGAGTTTGATTTAACTATTAAGGGTAAAAAAAGTGTTGAAAATGTTATAGATGATCACCACTATATGATGGAATTCAAAGACAACTAACATCGCCTTTCTATGTAATATTCATTTTCTGATGAGCACCTTTATACTGTGACTGATTTCCCAAAGTATGCTGACATAGTCAACCATTTATTTATAGGTAAAATTCTAAAATTCCTTAGGACCCAAGATAATAATAAATTATTTTATGTTGTAAAACACTATGTGTTTTATGATCAATACTACTTCAAGTTCTTTCCTGATCAAATCATTCGGAGATCTATTACTGAGTCTATGCAAGAGTCTGTTCTAATATTATTTCATAGAGAGGCATGTGAAGGCCATTTTTTCACAAAGAAACCTAATGAAAAGGCCCTCTAAAGAGTTTTTTACTAGCCTAATATTACTAAGGATTCCTACCAATTCTTCCAAAGTTCTCCTCAATGTCAAAAATTTGGATCCATTGCCAAAATGAATCAAATTCCCCTCACTCTCATTCTAGTCATCGAAATCTTTTATTGTTGGGAATAGATTTCATGGGAACCTTCTCAAACTTTAGGGGATATCTCTACATATTCATAGTAGTTGATTATGTATCAAAATGGGTAGAGGTCATTCCTACGAAGTCTAATGACCATCATGTTGCCATCTGTTTTTTGAAATAGCACATATTTTATAGATTTGGAATTCCTAGAGGTCTCATTAGTTATTGTGGAACCCATTTCTACAACTATCATTTCACAGCACTCATGTCTAACTATGGGATTTCTCACAAAGTTTTAATAGCCTACCGTTCTCAATCCAATGGTCAATCTGAGTTGGAAAATAGGGAGATTAAGAAAATTCCTGAAAATACTGCCAATCCCTCTAAGAAAGATTGGTCTTAGAAACTCTTATATGCCCATTGGGCATATCTCACTGCTTTTGAAACCATCCTATTAATGTCACCATATAGGTTGGATTATGTAAAATCATTCCATTTAACTATTGAAATTGAACATAAGGCTTTTTGGCCAATCAAAAAATGAACTTTGATATTTATTTGGCTAAATCAAAGAGAAAATTAGATCTTAATGAACTTGTAAAACTTAGGATGGAGGCTTATTAAAATTAATGGATAAATAAATATAGATTACAGGCCTACCAAACTAGGAATATCAAAGACAAACCCTTTGAACCGGGAAAATTTGTGCTCTTGTATAGTTAAAAACTTCATTTACACCCAGGAAAGTTAAGGTCTAGATAGTTAGATCCACACATAGTTCATCATGTGTACCCTCATGGGGTAGTAGAGATTTAGGATCCCACTAGTGGTCATGTATTCAAATTCAATGGTTATAGGTTAAAAACATTCATTGAATCATTAAATAAACAAGAAAAAAGTTGAAATTAACTGAGCCAACCAATGAATCGGAAAAAAAAGTTGATAGATTTAGGGTCCATGTTGGGCTAGTGATATTAAACAAAGTTCTTCTCAAGAGGAAACCCAGCCTTTATTATTACATATAATCAAGGCCTGAGTTTCAAAGTAAATAGGTGTATTTTTCATTTCCTTTTTTTTTTGTTTATTTTTAGTTAAGGTGACCTCAAGGGGTTCCAATTATGTTCTAATTGTGTTGGTGTGTATGATTCAGTGGATATTGAGATTGAGGGATTTTTAGGAAATTAATATTTCCACAAAGTGTACAAACACAATCTTTCATTATTAATGAGGCTTCCTTGAGTGGCATATAGATCAAAATAGTAATCAGAAGCATCATGAACTTCACCCACCAGGTAACATTGTTCCATGTTTGTTATATAAATTTCCTTTTTGAACTCTTCTCCTCCACCTCTATCCCCTTTTAATTTTATTTTCCTTAAATACTAGGGATAGTGTTATTTTATATTGGGTGGTGAAATAAAAAATATGATTTTGTGTGCATGAAAAAAATAAAGAAATAATGTTTTGAAATAAAAAAATGCATGGAATAAAGAATTACTTTGACCTTGAACATGATAATACAAATTGAATGCTTCTAAATTGAATATCAAATAATTTTTAATTCTGTGATTCAGATTTTAATGCAAGTTTAAGTTCATGAGAATAGATTTTGGAAAGTGTGGTTGTTCGATGTGATTTTTCACAGTTTATATATTCATCCATATAAAAACACAACACACATCCTTTAAATTTCGGGGTATTAGTTTCAGTTTTTGGGGTCCCATAATAAATTAAATAGGTTTGGTGATCATTATATTTTTAACATGAGTATTCAAAAAAATCAATCCAAAAAATAAAAAAAAAATCAATTGTATGTAGAGTAATGGACTGGCCTAACGTGTGGCTTTCAGTACTTAGGGATCATGAATCCATAGTTTTCTAGCCCAGAGTTGGGAATTATATCTATATTTGTGGTAATTTGAATTTTTTTGATTGATTAAACTTGAGATGATTCCTAAGTATGTGATATTCACTTGGTTCCCTAAGGTTTTGAGCCTGAGAGTCATCGACAAAGTCTCACTACATGGGTTGACTCGATTGAGTTAAATCCCAATTACCATGGAAAAATTCCAATAAAAAACACAAAAAATAACAAAATATAAAAAATGAATACTCCTCTTAATTTGAAAATGTAATTCCACCTAGATATTCCATCTTTTCTCCCTCGATTAAAGATAAACCCTCATGTCCATTGTGACACACAACACATCATCATTCTTAATTGAAATTAGATGAAATTTGGCGATGAATTTGAACAAAGTAATTGTATTGGGATTGGGATATTATTTTGAAACTAAATTTAATTAAATTATTTTTATGGGTTTCATAATTTTATAGTATGATGTCTTTTGGTGAGAAATGTATATTAAATAGTATTTGGAAAAGGGGATTCAAATTTCCTATTTTTGAGGTACATTTTACTCAGAACTAGAAAAACTCAATTTTGGGATGTGATTAGACACAGAAGTAGGATAATAGTAATAGTTACTATATAATATTCTTTTTCTTAATTATTCATAAGCACCATTTTTAGTGCATTTTATAAATTGAATATTATTTGACATTAGGATTGTAATTCCTTCTTAAAATACACTATTGCATGGTATATTTTCGTACACCTCATAAAACACAAAATGTTCTTGATTTTATTTTCATATTTTTTCCATGTCCCACATAAAGTATGTAACAATTCATGCTTCAAGAATACTTCAATATTCTGATTGGAAGACCATCAAAATGGTCCTTTAACCAAGAACATTTTGGGTGAAGTGAATTGGACAGCAGTCCAATAAAATTACTGTAGAGGTAAATATACAAACCCAATGATTAGAGAAATTTAACATGAGATAGAAGATATCATGGGGAATATTTAATTCAATCGTGGCCTAAGATAATTTGGATTTTTTAAAGGATTTAAAAGTGTCCCAATGGGAAAATACAATTCTAGTCCAGATTCTTCGACCCAAAAAAACAGCCCACCATTTCACTCATATCTAAAAAACCTAAAATACTTTTGGTTGGAACTTTTTGATGATATAAGGGGACATAATAATATCCACGTTTTCATATATGTACCACCCAAATTAATCCATCTAGAATCTAATTTAGATTCCTATGTTTGGTGCATGCATGTTGGATTCCATTTTGGTTCAAGGGTGGAAAAGTCCAGATCCCACAAACATTCCACCACCCTCGGCCTATCATACTCAAGTAGGAAGACTTGGATTTTTGGGGTATATACCATAGCCTCTTGAAATTTCAATTTAATTAATTGTTGGTGAAGGAGTTTAGGATATTTGGTTCTTTGTTTCATTTTAATGTTATGATGTCGGTTTGAGTTTGTAATCGCATTCCTTTCTCATGTAAATTGTTATATTCACCTTAGATTCTTAATAAAACTTCTTATTAAACTATTATTCTATTATTATAAATATAATGTTGATATTTTTTCTACATGTTGTGAAATTATTCACACCAAACCTTGTGAATTTTATCACACAATGGTAGAGTGATTATTTCTTTTTATTTTTTTTCTCTTCTTCAATTCATCCCTCACGAGTCTACTTCCCACTTCCATTAATAGAATAGAATCAATGGAGGGAAAAATGCTAATGGTTTGATCCAATAGAGTAGAATGGGTATTTATTAGAATTTATTTCTTACTCAATAATCATTTAACAATTGTTTTATTTTATTTTTTCATTCAATGATCTTTTCTCTTCCTCTTCCTTATTGAATTTTATCTCTGCACTTTTCATGTGCTAATAAGATACTTTACCTAGGAGTGCTCATGAATATGATAATACAAGTGTATAAGTGATTATAATGTGTATGTGATGTTTTTAAAATAGTAAGTGGTGAGGTTAAATTTATTTCATTGAATGAATCTTCCTTAGGTTAATGAAATTGAAAAATTCTACCAAGGAATTCATTCAATCCACTCTGAGAAATAACCTATCATCAACTCATTTTCCCATAATTTGAATTCACTTAGATATCTCTGTTATCTTTTAAAACCATATAAATTCAACACAAATTTTTCCACATCATATCTAAAAATAATCTATAGAATTTATGTGTCTGTAGGTTTCTTCTTAGGTCTCCATGGATTCAACAACCCAAGATACACTAAAGGCGGTCTCTTAACCCTAAAAACTTGGCTAAATTTTGGTGATACTAATAAACATCTCTAAAATATTCCCAAACATCCCAAGAAAAAAATTATGAACACAGAATTAAAAATGATCTATGATACCATTTTTTAATGAACCACCCTAGGTCATCCCAGAACTAGACACCCAAGACAGCCCATCATAAGGCTTAAAGGGTGTTCTTGATCCCCATAGGCTAAAAAAATGTTCCTTTGATTTAATAACTACATTTAGAAATGGTTTCACCCATAAATATAACACCAAGGGAGACAACATTGGCATATATATATAAAAGAGGATCTACATTCCAAAACAGAGTTAAACAAAAGAATACAAAATCAAATAAGGAAAATTATGTACCAAACCAAAATTGATGAAAAATAATAATAAAAAAGAAATAAAAACAAAATCTATTTGATACAGGGGTCAATATACCATAATTTAATAACAGAAATACCATACATTGATAACATGAATACCTGGAACCTCTATGGGGCACCTAGCCTTTACCTATGTTAGATAAACCAAGATCACACAAACCCAATGGTATATTTGGGGTGTGAGAAAACTAGCATAGTATGATCCCACCAAGTGTTTCATAAGTATTATTTTAAGATAAACCATTTAAGCTCATTTAAATTAAAATTATGCATAAAGATCCATTTTCACAGTCTATCTCAAAATTTTGAAATCAATAGTTTTTATAAAACAATTTACAAACATTTTTCAAACAAACCATCTTTAAAAACATTTCCAAAAAAAATAATTTTAAAATCACATTTAATGAAACTATTTCCTTTCAAATCATTCAATACAATGTCAAGTGTTTATATCATTTAAAATATCCAAAGCATGGATAAACAACCATTTAACAAAAAAAAAGTACGTAAACTAAATACTATGGTATATTGGGTCAAATATAGCTATAATTCTCACAAAATATCATTAATTAAAGGCTAAATATTGCATATTACCCTATAACAACAGGGATACGAGGTTAAGAAACCACTTCTATAAGTACCTCCCTACCTCAAAATTTTTTATTTAGTATTGCAATCACATATCCATGATAGAAAAAACAAACCATTTCTAGCATTATTAAACCAATTAAATGCCTCTCCAAGTACATCAGGTCCCCATGTGTCCCAACCCACACTTGGTTCTTTCACTTTTCATTTCAAAACAATTTATGCTTTACACTTCCTATATTGGTAGGTAGTCCAGTTTCATAGTTTAAACTAATTCCTTTCTTTAAAATCATTCCCAAAACAAATAGAGGGTTCTTTAAAACCAAATATTCGTTTTAAAAGAAATGGATAAAATCCATTTTATCAAATGTAGACAAAATAATTACATTAAAATAATTATAAATCATCCCATTCAATTATTTAGAAAAAATAAATATAATATGTATAAGAATTAATAGTTCATAAAATAAAACTTTATTCAAAAGTAACCACCTGAAAACACTTCATGGTTCAACACCCACATGGTATCCACAACTCAAGAAGAATTGGGGGATCTAGGAACTAGTATTACCTCTAAACCTTGAATTTCCAATAAATAATCACTAATTCATTAATTACTGGAACAATGGAAATTAGAGGTGTCACTTACCACAATGATTGCTGAATATCACACCATGATGAACAAAGATCCAAAAAAATCGAATTACATGAATGATCTATAATAAAACCAATTATAATCTATAGTACAATAAAATCATATGGTTTCCCTAGCCCTTGGGAAATAGGAATGTGATACCTTAGACCCATGCTCCTAGATCTGGTGTCATGAACACGGAATTTACATATTACCTTTGAAACCAACTATAAATTATCATATATAATTATCCCATAATTACATATATTAAAGAAAATATTGTTTGAAATACATTCCCAAAACCTTTTATGTTTATAGTGTTATAGAATTAGGAAAAACATAAACTATAAAACCCCATTTCCTTCATAACTAAATGGATATTTTTTCACTATACTAGAAACCACTTAATCCATAAGGAGTCTTCAATATCTCTAATAAATACTTAAACATGTACTATCCATTTATAAATATCATGTGAAATAATTATATTCCTAACCTAGGTATTGGAAACATATGAAAGGGGTCACTCAAATGGTTAATAAGGGAAAAATATAACTGAACCTATCAAAAAAAAGCATGGTATACATAATTTGACAGGAATAGATAATATCAATAATATCATAATAAACTAAAACATAGAGAATTATATATCCATGATAATAAATAAAAATATTCATATCAACAATAATAATCTCATACTGATGGAATGAATAATGTTGGATATCAAAAACAAAGTTTCAAGGCCTTTTTTCAAGTCACTATACAGCTATGGGGAGAGGTATACAACAAAAATAAAATTGATTTGTCTCATAAAAGCTATAGATGCATCAAGGTAATATATAATTTTGGGCCCAAACCATCACTTGATTAAGTCCAATAAATTAAATATAAGATTAAATAAGACCATTAAAACCATTTTATATGGAACATTTGGCTAAATAAAAACATGTCTATCAGTATGTTGAAGATTACGGAATATCAATACAAGATCGACCAATTTTAGTGTAAAATAAAAAAAACTTTCCATATATTTCGCAATTTAAATAAAAGGGATAAAAATACCATAAAACATCCTAATAAAGATTGTTTTTGTTCAAATAATGCATATTCAATGTCACAACCCATCCTAGTGGGGCCCACGTCGTGACTCCCCAAGCCCGCCTCCAATAGGCCAGGGGCTGCTGAATAGCACCAAGTAGGCATATTACTACAAGGGAGGAATTTACTAAGAACTCGTACACACGCACGCATCTCCAAGCCCACAAATTCTAAGATGTAAAAAAACCACTAATGAACAAAATTAATGCATACAACTAAACCCAACCAACAGAGTATGACAGAAAGTAATGTACTGAAAGTAAACTGGGCCAGAATACAAGCCCACGAAAAATAAGAGTCTGAAAACTGCAAAGTCCAACCTGTAAACACAAAAAGGTGCTGGGACTAGTGCTCATAGCTGTAGGGACACCTCGGATTGTAGGGAACTTAGAAATCTCGGCCTTGTGCTGGTCCACCCTGGACTCTGTCAAAAGGCTGCTTGTTTTCACAAGACATGACATGTGCGGGCAAAGCCTGTGCAGGGATGAGTACAACAATACTCAGTAGAGGACCCAAAAAAACACAAAGTACACAAAGGAAACGCAAAGTCAGCTATACACAGTATATGTCTATTGAACATATAATAGGAGATCACAATCCAGATATACTCAAAACCCAGACCCATAGTCTAGAGACAAGTCACACAATTGCATACCCATGCTAGGGATTCAGTTCGAAGATTCCACAAAGCACCCGTTCTGGGAGAACACACTCCACGAGTTTGGTAGTTCTGATGATGTATGTCTGAGAAGTATTATTCGTCCGGAAATGTCATGAGAGGTAGTTACACTCATTACAGGAGACACACTCTTGAGTGGGAAGATCATGAGAGATAGATGCACTCATTAGGGGAGACACACTACTGAGTTGGAAGGATCACGACACATAGATGAGGATCACTGCCAGAGCCATGATGCCGCGACTCATCCAGATTCACCATCTATGTAGAGGATCAATGCCTGATATAGTTTTTCATGTCGATTCCTGACTCTACCTAGGGTCAGGAATTGATTGATGATCTCGCTTCGGGCCTCTCGGAGGGATGCCGACTCTATCACAGAAATTCCTACTGAATGGATCATACTCATGTTGAAAAAAATGTTTTCTGACCTTCATGGGAACGAGAATAAGGGGAACTAACCCAAATGAAACATTTACAAGATACTATGGATGAGAGGACTATGCCATTTTCCAAAAAGTACATGGCGTTTAGGAAAGTTACACGTCGTGTCATCTGACCCCGGGTACAACCCGTGTACAACAACCCGTATCGTAATGCTGGTCGTGTAGAAAAGTTAGTACACTACGTGTAGTACTATGTACACGCTGTGTCCGAGTGACTGGGGTTGGATCCATGTATTCTAGCCATGTTCTCGTACACGGTCCTCAACCCGTGTACTCCAACCCATGTAATTGGTACACAGGGTGACCCGCGTTACTGGCCTCGCCTAGCCGTGTGATGGAGTACACACCATGTACTGCATTCCATGTCTGTGTATCCCCTGGATAAACGCTGAGTCCTGTGTAGCCGCCTCTATCATCTTACATGGAGAGTAAATGTCATGTTGTCTAAATCCATGTAGTCCATACCATGTTCATGTACTTTCCCAAATACACGCCAAGATTCGGGGAAATTCCAACATGTTGTGTAACCAGGGTCACATGCTGTGTGATTCCTCTCTGACCCCCAAAACCCTTGCCACTACCGTGCCTCCGTGCTACTCCGTTCATCGATCCATCCATATGATTGCCACGAAACTCCGGAATCCAGGTCACCCCAATTTCCTGAGGTCATCTCGGTTGTTTTTGGGCCTCTGATCGGCTCTACAAACAGGTTTCGATCCTCCCGTGTGAAGAACGCTTGAAGAACGGTCTTTTCTGATCCGAGCTGATTCATCATCCTCTATTACTGTCGCACCTCTGTAAGGTCGTTTCAATGCCGAATCTCCAGTTTCATATCATTTCATTGAAATATGGGTGCACAATGATCCGTTGTTCGTCACCCCATGAAGAACGTGAAGAACGCGCGAGGAAAAGAATCAGGGAGAGAAATCCAATCAGAAAATTGGGGAAAAAATATCCCCCATCATTCATCACAGCGTTGATCTACTCCCATTAGTAGGATCAAATAGAGAAGGATCAAAATAATAAACAATAATCGTGAATTAAATTCCCCAAGATCAACTCGATGAAACCCTCCCGCAATAACGCATGAATCCGTGGATCAACTTGTTCATGGTTTATCCACATTCATCGTTTAAATTCAGAAACGAGAAAAGAGAATCTAAATAACAACCCCTACCTCAAAAGGGACCAATCCATGAAAAAGAGTTCACTGCTGTCATCATCTAGATTCTTCAACTCGTTGGCACAGTGATCCTCATCTTGATTCACTATCATTCGTCGTCGATAGTTCTCTCCAATGCACCAATGATTCTCCAGATTTTCACTCCAGATTTTGTCAATGGGAAACTTTTTATTAACCCATTAAAAAAGGGAACGTATTTCAGCGTTCTTTTACGCTGAGTTTTTGTCATTACGATGTGGCATTAATGAGTCAGCGTTGCTGTTTCTGTGTCATTATGACATGGCATTAATTATTAAAAAGCTACCCTATCGTTGTGCCACAACGAGTGTTTCCATATATAAATAAAATAAACTTTTCCATTTATTTTATTTTATTTTTTACTAAAAACTTCCAAAAATTAACTTTTTCCCTCGACCCGCACTGGTCAATTTTGGACCCGTTATTAGGTAAATTCATCATCCTGGATGAAACAGTGCCCTCATATTTTTAATTTGGGCATCCTTTTGGAAACTACCACAATTGTGCACAAGTTCCCACTCAATTAACTTAAAAAAAAGTTTGAACTACCGATTCGGGATAATCAGGCCTTTGAATGATGTGTTGTCACTATGCTTGGTCTCATAATAATTCCATATAATATTTAAAAAAAATACACATAAAAATCTGAGACATTACATTCTCCCCACCTTGGGGATTTGCATCCCCGGAAATCTAAAACAAGACAACTCAAAAAGATGTGGGTAATAGGCACAAATTTAATCCTCTCTCTCCCACATGCTCTCCTGAAGATTCTTGTGCTTCCAACGAATGTGCATCAACTGAATCGATCTCCCACGAAGTATCCTCTTCTGTCGATCCTCGATCTCCACTGGGTACTCAGCAAAGCTCACTCCTCATCTATTTCCAATTCGCCCCATTCGATGACGTGAGATGGGTCATGCACGTACCTCCTTAGTTATGACACGTGGAAGAAATCATGTACCCGATACAACTATGATGGTAGAGCTAGGCAGTACGCCACCTCACCAACTCTATGCAGTATCTGAAAAATCCCAATGAACCTCGAAGATAACTTACTGCCTCGGCCGAATCTTTGTAACCCTCATCGAAGTGAGACCTGAAGAAAGACGTGGTCTCCCTCCTCAAACTCCAGGGGGCTCCGTCGCTTGTCATCATAAGACTTATACCAGCTCTGTGCAGTCTTCATCCTCTCCCAGATGATCTGCATCTTCTCCGTGGTAGCACACACCAACTCTGGACCCATGAGTGGTGACTCTCCGAGGTCAGTCCAGATAAGCGGTGACCGGTAGGGTCTCCCATAAAAAGCCTCTAACGGTGTCATACCAATGGTGGAGTGGTAGTTGTTATTATACGCAAACTCCACCAGTGGTAGGTGGTCCTCCCAAATACAACCAAATTCCAAGATACAGGCCTATAACATATCATCTAGGACCTGGATGATCCTCTCTATATGACCATCGGTTGGGGGATGAAACGTCGTACTCAAGCGTAGCTAATTCCCAAAGGCATCCTACAATCCCTTCCACAACTGGGGTGTAAAGCGGGCATCTCGATCTGAGACTATCGTCGAAGTGAATCCATGAAGCTGAACTATCTCCTGCACGTAGAGGCGTCCCAAGCTCTCTATGGAACTCTGCTCCCTGATAGCTAGGATGTGGGCCAACTTGGTGAGTCAGTCAATGATCACCCAGATGGAATCATGTCCCTTGGATGTCTGTGGTTAGCCTATCACAAAGTCCATAGATATTCCATCTCATTTCCCTCTGGAACTTCCATGGGTGAGCTAATTTCACTGGAACCTGGTGCTCAGCCTTCTCTCGCTGGCATGTGAGGCATTGGGAAATGAACTCTACTACTGCCTTCTTCATGCCGGACCACCAGAACTTCTGTCGCAGATCCAGGTACATCTTTTCCACTCTAGGATGTACCGCCAAGTGGGATGCATGAAACTCCCTCAGGACCTCCTCCTGCAATGCTAATGGTACAATAGTGCGTCCTTTGAAATTAATTATGTGCTCCCCACCGTGCGAATATCCATCAAAAGCATGTCTTATGGATAACTGATCATGAAAATCCACACAATAGACATCTCCTAGATGCACCCCCTAACCCTATGTAAGATTGGAGGGGCGAAAACCATCGACTATAGGTAAGTTGTATCCTCTCTTCCCACAAAGGATAACTACAACGTGGCTAACTCCTACGTCGCCTCACTCAACAGCTGCGAGCTCGACCTCCTACTAAGAGCACCCGCCACCGAGTAGGCATATTACTACATGGGAGGCATTGCCTAAGAACATGTACACATGCACGCATATCCAAGACCACAAATTATAAGATGTAAAAAACCCCACTAAGGAACAAAATGCATTCATACAACTAAACCGAACCAACAAAGTATGATGGAAAGTAATGTACTGAAAGTAAACTGGGCCAGAATACAATCCCACCAAAAACAAGAGTCTGAAAACTGAAAAGTCCAACCGGTAAACACAAAGAGGTATTGGGACTGTTGCTTGTAGTTATAGGGACGCCTCGGCCTATAGGGAACTCATAAAGATCAGTCTTTTCCTAGTCCTCCCTGGATTCTGTCAAAAGGTTGGTCATCTACACAAGGCATGACACGTGCGAGAAAAGCCGTGCAGGGGTGAGTATAAAAATACTTAGTAGAGGACCCCGAAAAACACAAAGCAAGTACACAAAGGAATGTCATAGTCAGCTCTACACAGTATATGTCTACTGAACATATAATAGGAGATCACAATCCAGATATACTCAAAACCCAGACCCATAGTCTAGAGACAATTCATACAACCACATACCCCCACTAGGGATTCAGTTCGAAGATTCCACAAAGAACTCATTCCGGGAGAACACACTCCACGAGTCTGGTAGCTCTGATGATGTCCGTCCTAGAAGTATTGTTCATTGGGAAACATCATGAGAGGTAGTTACACTCATTACTGTAGATACACTCCTGAGTGGGAAGATCATGAGAGATAGATGCACTCATTACGGGAGACACACTTCTGAGTGGGAAGGATCACGATACACAGATGAGGATCGCTTCAAGGGCCATGGAGGATACTGCGACTCATTCGGATTCACCAGCTTGGTGGATTCACCAGCTAGGTAGAGGATAAACATTTGATAGAGTTGGTCACGTTGATGACTGACTCTACCAAGGGTTAGGAATGGATAGAGGATCTCACTCCGGGCCTCTCGGAGGGATGCTGACTCTATCACAAAATGTCATATTGAAGGGATCATACTCCTATAGAAGGAAACGATGTCTGAACTTAAGGGGAATGAGAATAAGGGTCACTAACCCAAATGAAACATTTCTAAGATACGGTGGAAGATAGTACCATGCCTTTTTCCAAAAAGTACACGTCGTGTAGGAAAGTTACACATCGTGTCGTCTGACCCCAGGTACTGCCCATGTACAATGGCTTGTGTTGTAAGGTTGGTCATGTAGAAAAGTTAGTACATGGTGTGTAATACAGTGTACATTCTGTATCTGAGTGACTGGGGTCAGATCCGTGTACGTTGTTCATGTGCTCGTACACGGTCCTCAAACCGTGTACTCCAACCCATGTAATTGGTACACGAGGTGACCCATGTTACTTGCCTATCCTGGCCATGTGACGGAATACACGTTGTGTACTGCATCCCGTGTCCATGTATCCTCTGTATACTTGCCGAATCCCGCGTAGCCGCCTCTTCCATGTTGCGTAGAGAGTACATGCCATGTTGTCTAAAGTTGTGTAGTCCATCCCTTGTCCTTGTACATTCCAAAATACATGCTGAGCTTCGGGGAAAGTCCAAGATACCGTGTGACTAGGGTCACATGTTGTGTGATTCCTCTCTAACCCCTGAAACCTTATCCACCACCGCTGGTACTACAATGTGTGTTCTTCGTAAGTACATGTCGTGTATTCTAGAAATTTCTAGAATCACAAACTTACACCACCATGCCTCCATGATGCTCCGTTTATCGATCTGGCCGTCTGATTGCCACGAAACTCTGGAATGCAGGTCACCCCGAAATCCTGAGGTTGTCTCCATTGTTTTTGGAACTCCGATCGACTCTGAAAATGTGTTTTGATCCTCCAGTGTGAAGAATGCTCGAAGAATGGTCTTTTCTGATATGAGTCGATTCATCATCCACTATGACTGTTTCACCTACATAGGGTCGCTGTGATGTCGGATCTCTAGTTTGGGATTGTTGTGTTGCAAGATAGGTGTGCAACGATCCATTGTTCATCACCCAATAAAGAACACAAATAACTCACGAGGAAAATAAAGGGGGGAGAAATCCAATCAGAAAATTGAGGAATGAACCTCCACCGTCATTCGTCATGGCGTTGATCCGCTCCTGTTAGTAGGATCAAACAGAGAAGGATCAAAATAATAAACAATAATCATTAATTAAATTACCCGAGATCAACATGGTGAAACCCTCCCGCAAGAACAGACGAATCTGCGGATCAACTTGTTCGTGTTTGATCCACGTTCATCGTTTAAATTCAGAAATGGGAAAAGATAATCTAAATAACAACCCCTACCACAAAAGGGATCAATCACAGATGAAGTCGTTGCTACTTTTGTCATCTAGATTCTTTAACTCGTTGGCACAATGACCCTCAGCTTGATTCGTCATCATTCCTCGCTGAGAGTTCTCTCCAAAGCGCCAAGGATTCTCCAGAGTTTCTCTCCAGCTTCTGCCAACGGGAAACATTTGATTAACCCATTAAAAGAGGGAATGTATTTCAGCGTTCTATTATGCTGAGTTGCTACCATTACATTGTGGCATTAATGAGTTAGTGTTTCTGTTTCTGTGTCATTATGACATGGCATTAATTATTAAAAAGTTTCCATGTCGTTGCACCGTATTGAATGTTTCCATGTAAAAATAAAATAAACTTTTCCATTTATTTTATTTTATTTTTTAATAAAAAAGTCCAAAAATTAAATTTTTCCCTCAACCCACACCGGTCGAGGTTAGACCCATTATTAGGTAAAGACATCGTCCCGGATGCAACAGTGCCCTCAGATTTTTAATTTGGGCATCCGTTTGGAAACTGCCATAACCGCACACAAGTGCTGACCCACTTAACTTAAAAAAAAGTTTGAACCACCATTCTGGGATCACTAGGCCTCGGAATGATGTGCCACAACTACACATGGTCTCATAATAATTCCATATAATATTTAAAAAAGTAATACATTGAAAAATCTGAGACATTACATTCAACTTGCTAATAATCATTCATATTGGAATAAAAATATATAGTACACAAATCCTTTTACACATGTTAATAAAAGAGATAATAATATCATATCACGTATGGAGAAATAATGTATATTGTGAAAAAAGAACGTAAATTTAGTGTAAAAAATGAAATATAAAAGGATATTAACATAGATGAAAAACATATATGAAAAATAATGCTTGAATGTTACCAAACAAGAAGGGATCGGTAATTGGATTGTTTTGTACTATGAATTTATTCCCCAAAAAGATCAGTGTATATTACAATATAAAGAGTGAAAAATATATCCTTTTAGGGTAAATCATTCTAAAAATTAAAAAGTAAATGTAATTGGAATATTAAGATAGTTTTTTGAAACCATTTTATCATTGATGTAAAAGATGATATTATAGGTCACTCGTAATTTTTTTCTCAAAAGTTAAAGATAAAAATATTTGATAAAATTTAATTCTTAAAAATAATCATCAATAATATGTCCTTGAAAATACATAATATTTATCTTGGAGAAATGATTATAGTAATATAAAACATATTAAATTGAAAGGGAAAACTATTTTTATTATTTTAAAATACCTTTCTTCACATCTCACTTGTAATAAGAGTAACAAAACATTAATTTGTATTAAAAAATAATTTTACCAAATAGGATTATAAAATACCATATGGTAAAATATTTGGTTTGGAGAACCCAATAATGTAAAATCAATGTTCAATATAAAATATTATAACTTAAAGAGAGGAGATCTTATTTATCAATATCCCTAATAGGAAACACACTCCATGAAGCATGAAACATTTGAAAAGTTTTTTATGTGGTAAAAATAAAAAGATAAGATAATCCCACATAATAAAATAAAAGGGAAGAATGTATGAAAATTATATTAAATAATATCAAAATAATGTCCAAAACTTAATGAACAATAGTTGAGTTTTCGAAAAATATTACTATTAGAGAAGTATCTGAATCAATAGAGGCTTAGATAAGGGAATATTATTTATAAAGTGAATACCTTGAAAAAAAATATTATTATAAAAAGATATCCATGGGTATTGAATAAACCATACAAGTAAATCATGGTGAAAAAATGTATCATGCCTCAAAGAATCAAATTTGAGACCAAGGAAAGCCTTAGGGATTTAAAAATATTCAAATAAAAACCCCTTGATAGAGGGATATTGAAATTTATCATAAAACATAATGATTAAAAGATGATTAATTATATGATATATCAAATAGTTATTATACAACCCACATAAATTAATTTAGGTGTATAATATAAAACATGTCTTGAATAGAGGAATTTGATAAAAAAACCCTTACCTTGTTCATCATTTGTTCTACCCTTGCACAAAATTTCATGAATAATTAAATATATTTAATTAAATTCCAAAAAAAGAACCATATTAATAACTATAACCATTTATACTACTTATTTATAATCATTTTATATATACATTAGTTAGTTTTTACCTATTTTCAACACCGGGTGTAAGTAATCTTTGTCACAATGAACTAGTTTCATAAAAGATGTGTTGGTATACATTTTTTTTCCAAAATTAAAATTTTTATTAGATCATATAATATTATTGAATATATTTTCTAAGATATTTTATAAATACGTAATTTTAATCCATGTTATATTTGGTCACAATCAATGATGTTGAAATCATCAACAAGCTTGTTTTAGTGTTTCTTAATGAATGTAGGGTGATTTCTTAATTAATGAGTTAAATATTCATAAAACCTTATTGGAACCAAAAATAAAAACTTATTTCCATAATTATTTCATATTATAACATTCAAAAAATTTATCATATCCATCCATGATATAAATTCATTGTATTGTTTAATTATGTGGTTAAACTGACCCAAACATTAACCTAAAATGATTAATGGGTGATTTTGTGGTGGTTTAGTTGTAATATAATTATACCAAAAAAATAATGATATTATTTTGTGTTTATTAGTGTAATATATCATAATTTTATATAATTTGAATAATAATTAAAGTTTTTTCCATATTACATAATATAAATAAGAATATTTTTCTGTTATTATGCATGTTTTAAATGATTGAATTAACGATGAAAATTTAATGATCATATCATTAATAGATTATACAATTTACCATAAAAGAACTTTAATTATGTCATAAAAATAATATTTATCCATTAAAACCAACCATAGGACCATCCATTAAAGGAATAAATGAAAAGAAAAATTGAAATCAATTGTTCCATGGATGAGGTAGTCTACAGATACCCATGGTTGATGATTTTTTTTATATAGAATGGGAGAAATTTATAATATTTTTTATCATTTAATAATGAAAAATATTTTATAATATCAAAATTATTTATTGAATTTAATATTAGTACCATTCATGTAATGTGGTTAAGGAAAATTATACACATTGCATCATGGAGGTGGTAGTTCACACAACACATGATTTACTAATTTGTTTTTTCATAATGGAAATGGGATGGTGGATAATTCTTGTAACATAATTATATTAACATAATAGTATAATAATTATTTAGATTCTATCATGTAAATATGGTTAAAATAAATTTTAGTGAGAATAAGAGAACATGAGGAAATATGAAAGATAAACGTAGGTTAGGAACTTATACCGCACTTCTTAGATTATCACCTTTGAAAAGGGGGTTAAGCCCTTGAGGGATGGTCTTTTGATTAGAAAAGAACCTATTTAATGTGGATTAGATTTTTTAGGACATTGTTTTGTATATTTTGGGTTGAAATTGTGATGTTTTAGTGTGATGGGAAGTGAGGAGAGGCGTGTCCTTTGTATAAGTTAAAAGGGTTGAAATTTTTGTATATACCCAAAATTTATCAATACTATAAATACAATATCTTGTGAAGTGGATCCAAAATTTAGAAATAATTGATATAATAATATATAAGGTCGATAAACACCATAAAAACGCAATAAAAAACAATTTTTTAACATGTTTATCCCATTACCTATTAGGTTACTCATTTTCATCCTTTTGGTTTTCACCACGGTAACTAGTTTTCACATAGGTAATTTATAATTTATGCCAAAAAAATAAAATGGACCTTATTATATAATTTGAACGTAATTATTATATTTTTTAAATCCATTTTTTTATTACATTTATAAAATTGATAAAAATTAATTTCAAAAAAATGTATAATATATTAAAATAATTTTTAAGAAAATACTAATTAGGTTCTAAAATATCAAATATGGATTTGTAAATTAAAAACCATATTTTTAAAATTATAATGTTGTATAAAATATATATATTTTCTATTAATTTTTTTTATGAATTTCCAATTCATACTTATATACTAATAATGCCATAAAAGTCATGTTATTTGTAAAAAAATTATTTTACAATATTCACTTAACAATAATTATTTTTAGAAAAATCTGAAACATTAATCTTTAGAAAACATTTATATGATGAATCACAAAAAATTATTTTTTAAAATTTAAATTCTAAACTTTATAAATTTATCTTTTAAATAAACAGGTGAGATATAATGAAAAATAATTTTTATAGGAAAATAGTTTTTTTACGATATTAAACATTCTCATTCATATTTCATATTATTTAATAATTAAATTATTTTAAACCAATTATTAAAGTAAAATATATTTTCTCACTGTTAATATCAATTTTCATGAAATAAAAATACAAATCCCAAAAAAGCTAAATATTTGTAAAAATGAATTTCTATGTATAAAATGATCGCATTAGTCATTTTATCTAAACCAATTGAATTTCATTCATATTAAAAATAGAATAATTTTTATTTGTATAAATATTTAATAATTTTATTACTTCTATTCAATCTCACTAATTTAATGGCTAGGTTTTAGTGGTCACACTTTAGTGTTTATATTTTATCTAAATATATCACGATTTCATTTAGGTTCGGTGTTTTGTGTGGTGAAAACTATTTAACTCAATGGATTATTTAAAGGAAACCATATATTGATATCTTAGGGTGTTACATTTACCCCCTTAAATAAATTTCATCATCACACTTTTAGTTTTTACACATTGAAGAAAGTTGGTGATGGTATTTTTAATATATTCATTATTCATGGTATAAACTCTAATATGGAATCTACCATACTCTCTTAGGCTATATAAAGATAATTTTTTTTTAAAAAAACTTTAATCTTTAATACAATAATATACTCAAGTATGTATATACGCTAATCATAAATTCTCCAAAATATACCTTTCCTAAAAACCATATAAATCTATAAGACATTAAATCATATTAAAACAACATATTATTATATAAAGTAACAATATCTTTAACCCTTAAATGATATTAATCACTAGTTCATATGGTTAGAAACTAGTCAATATATATATCATAATAAAAAAATGAGATTAAATTAAAAAAAAATCATGGATCACTTTTTTATTTAGTCAATCATCAATTCTAAGGCTATAAATACTATATAACTTAATTTTATCTAACTCAGTAAACCCTTTATTACATCAACATCAGGAATATTTTAAACTTAATATTTTTTTCATCCCCCAATAATGTGATCTCTAATAAGTATCCTCAAATAATATAATATTTTCATAAAATCACTTTTGAAGGTCATTAATACCATTCAATATATGTTTCCAAACCATTAAAGTGTAACTACTGAGTAATAAACCTCATATGTTTCACAAAATCCTCATAAATTTTAGAATATTCCAGAATATCATTGTTAAATATCACTCGCTAAAGAAAATAGCTATGAGTTTCAATATTTAATTTATATTAAAATATTGATCTCACTACCTTAAGTAAGACTGGGAAACTCACTTTTCTATCATAATAGGCATAAAATATGATTCTCAATCCATTTAAGTATTCCAACTTTTTTTTATAATACATAGTAGTTTATAGATACATATGTTTCACATCTTCATTTTTTATCCTATTATAACTAAATTCCTAAACCAAAAAGTTTAATCAATAAAATCACAGTAATTGATTATGTGAATATGAAAATAAAATAATATTATTTCTTCTCTAATGAAACATTTATTTCATCCTTTGATACTTTAATTTCAGTCTACTTTGCTTCAAGTTGGGTTCCCATATTCTTCTAAATATAAGACCTTAAAATAATAAATTCTTCATCATTTCATGTAATGTGAACATGATTAACCAAATAATACCCACTAGTAGAGTCAAACCAAGTGTGTATTTTATCCACTTTGTCTTACACCTGGTGATGATCAAGTTAATACCCAAACTACCCTTTTGGGGTTACTACCCAAAGGTACATCTATTCTAGGTCCTCTAGCCACTTGTAGAATCTAGTTAGGGATGTAATTGCAAAGAGAACCACACAATTTCTTATTTAACAAAATTTAGGTATGTTATCTTATACTTATACTTATTACTTAGACTTATCCCTAGGTTTTTCACTAAAGTTATCTCATCATAATCCCCAAATAAAATTTCGGTTATTACCTTATCATTAAATCAGGTAGTATCCCAAAGAGTTATATATACCTTTGAAATTATAATCAACCTTAACATATCAACCCTTAAATTATCCTCAATAAACTTTCTAATATTAAAATTTATTTAAACCCTTCTTAGATACCAATTATGACACCCCAAACTCGCACTCACAATTTATTTGTCATATACACACACTTTACATATTTTCTTGTATACCAACTATAAATTATCAAACATAACTATCCCATAATTACACGACTTAAATAAAATATGGAATTACATACATTCACAATACCTTTTAGGTTTAGAGCTTTAGATAATTATGATAAAAACTAAACTAGAAAAACCAATGACTTTCTAAATGAAATGGATATTTTTCATTCTATATTAAAAACAACTTAATCAATAGGAGACATTGAAATATACACAAAATTATTTCAAATGTTCTATCATTATAATCATATAAAATGTAAAAAATATTACTTATAACATAGGGAATGAAATCATAAGAAATTGTTGATCTCAATTTCTCAATAGGGGAAATATATAACTTAAGTTATCAAAAACATAAGCATGATTTACATAATATGGTTGGAATAGATAATATGAATAATTTCATAATCAACTAAAATATATAGAACACTATATCCATGAAAATAAATAAAAATATGGTAGGCAAAAATATTGATTACATAATGATTTAATAGATAATTTTGGATGTTAAAAACATGATTTCAAGGCCTTGTACCAAGACACAATACTAATCTGGGGAGAGGTATAAACCAAAACCCAAGATTTTTTATCATACAAGACCTTACGATACATCAATGGGACATGAAATTTCAAGCCCCACACATCACCATATTAAGTCCAATTTATTCACCATAAGAGTCAATAAGACCATTATATAATTCACTAATGATTCTTTGTCTGAATAAAATCATATCTATTCATATAATTAAGAATACCAAATATCAATACCTAATCAACCTATATTAGCAGTCAAAAATCATCATGAATGTAAATATAGTTCCTAATGTCAATAAAAGTGATAACATGATCATAAACCATCATGAGAAATATGTTGGATGGTTAAATAATACATAATCAATTTTTAAATAATCATCTATATTAGAATAACAATATATGGAGCCCCAATACTTTTACCCAAGTCAATAAAAGGGATTTAATTATTGTAACCTATATAAAGAAATGAGATGGATATTTTCAATAGAATATAATTGTAGTGTAACAAATAACATGTAGAATGATGTTTATATAAATGAAAATAATCCTTAAAAAATAATGTTTGAATGATACCACCCATGAAAGGATCAGGAATTGGATTGTTTAGTACCATATGGTTATTCCCAAAAATAATATAAATATATATTAAAATATAAATAGTGAAGCATAAACATTTTTTAGCTAAATACATTTTAAAATAAAAATACAAATATACGTGAAAACATAAATGACTTTTTTAGAAAAAAAATAATTATTTACGTAAAATACAATGTTATGGGTCACTTCCAAAAGTCTTTTTAAAAAATTTGTAGTGAAAAATATTTGATAACCATTAATTTTTAAAAATAATATTCAATAATAAGGCCTTCAAAATACATAAGGCTTACCTTGGATAAATATTGAAAGGAATCTAAAATATTTCAACATGAAAGGGAAAATTACTTTTTATTATTTTCAAAATGCCATTCTTTAAAACTCATATTTTAAGAAGAGTAACAAAACCTTCATTTTTATTAAAACTTGGTTTTCCAAAATAGGATTATAAAATACCATATGATAAAATATTTTGTTATAAATAATCATGAATGAAAAAAGAAAAGCTCAATATGAAATATTATAACTCAAAGAAATGAGATTTTAGTTATCAAATATCCTAACTGTAAACATACTCCATAAATAATGAAATGTTTGAAGAGAGGATTATGTGGAAAAAAAGTAAACAATTAGGGAATACCACATAATATAATCAAACATCATAATTTAACAAACTTATATGAAATAAGTTCAAAATAATGATCATAACTCAATGAACTAAAGTTGAGTTACCAAAAATCATTATTATCAAAGAAACAACTAAATCAATTTCCAATTTAATAAATAAACAATATTCTAAATATTAAATAAAATTATTATGATTAAAATATATCCATGAGTAGTGAATACACCATACAAATAAAAATGGGTGTATAAAATGTATCATGTCTTAAATAATCTAAATTGAGACTAAAAAACCCTTATGACATTAGAGAATTTCAAATAAACACACCTTGATAGGGTGGGGTTGTAATTAACCTTAAAATAACGTGATTAAAGGATAATTAATAATATTATATCTTAAATTGGTATTGTATATATCACATCAATTAATATATGTGAATAATACTAATCATATCTCAAGGAGAGTAGTTTGTGATAAAAACCCATACCAAGGTCTTGATCCATTCTAAACTTGCACCAAATAACATAAATAGTTAAATTATATTTTTTAAATACATAAAAAATAACAAAATTGATCGCTATAACCATTTATAATCTTCATCTATAATCATTATATATATATATATATATATATTAGTTGGTTTTACCTATTTCCAATACCAGGTGTAAGTAATTTCTATCGCTTTGAACTAGTTTCATAAAAGAGTTGTTAGTATATATTATTTTGCTCAAATTACATCATTACTATAAAATTTATGATTATAGAATAGAATTTAAATTATATTTTAAAAAACTATAATCTCATATCATGGTATTTTTAGTTATGATATATGAAGTTGAAATTGGCGATGAGTATGCATAATTGTTTCTTAATGAACAAAGGGTGAATTATTAATTAATGAGATAAATAATCATATATAATTAAAATAACCAAAAAAATATAATTATTTTCAAATTTATATGATATTATAATAGTAAATAAGTTTTCATAGTCATCCATGATATAAATTCATAGTATTGTTCAAAAGGTTGTTAAACAAACCCAAACATGAACCTACCATGATTAACGGGTGATTATGTAGAGGTTTAGTTGTAATATCATTATATAAGCTTCATAATGTCATTATTTAGTTCTTATTATGTGATATATAATAATTATAACAAATTAAAATAATAATTAAGGTATTTTAAAATATTATATAATATGAATAAGATGACTTTCCTTTTAGTATACTTGTTTTATACTGTTGAATTAACAATAATCAGTTGAGGTCATATCATTAATAGGTTATAAAATTTATAATGAAAGAACCTAAATTGTATCATAAATATCATATTTATCTATTAAAAGTAATCTTATGACCAGATATTAATTTTGGTAATGAAATGAAAAATGGAAATCAATCGTTCCATGGAGGCGGTAGTCCGCATGTACACATGATTGGTGATTTCATTTTCTATAGAATTAGATAAATATAAAATATGTTTTATAAATTTATAATATAAAATATGTCCTAAATATAATAATTATTTATTCAATTCAAAATTATTACAATCCATATAATTTGGTTAACAAAAACAAAACATATTGCATCGTGGAGGTGGATGTTCGGACAACACCCTATTCACAAATTTGTTTTTCTTAATGGAAAAGGAGATGGTGACTAATAATTTAATATTATTATAATAAAATAATATTATAATAATGATACTTATTTTATCATTTTAATATGGTAAAAATAATTTTAAGAAGAATAAAATCACATAATGAAATAGGAAAGAGAAAGAGATGTTAGGAACTTATACCTCACTTCTTGGATTGTATTCTTTTTAAAGGGGTTAAACCCTTTATCGTTTATCTAATGAGAAAAAAATAACCTTTTTAGGGTTATATGAGTGATAAGGATATTTTTTGGAATAACTTGGTGAAAATTATGAGTTTTTGGTGTGAGGGGACGTTAGGAGAGGAGTTTTCCATTTATAAGAGAAAGGAGATGGCATTTTTGTAAATACGCAAATATTTTTAATAATAGAAAGTCACTCTATAGGAAAGTGGATAAAAAATTGAGAAATAATTTAGAGTATAATATATAAGGTCCATAAAAACTTAAACCACTTATTTAAAAATATTTTTTTAACATGTTTTTTCCTTTACATCTTAGGTTACTCATTTTTACCATTGTGTTTTTCAGTATGGTAACAAGTTTTTACCTTTTTAATTTATGCTTCTTCTTAAAAAATAAAATATTCTTAATTATATAATTTTTACCTAATTATTAAAAATTTTAAATCCAATTAATTTAATTAAATTTTTAAAATTTATAAATTTTAATTTTTTTATAAAATGTGTAATATATTAAAACAATTTTGGAGAAAAATATTACTAATATTTTAAAATATCAAATATAGGTTTGTAAATTAAAATCAATATTTTTAAAATTATAAATTAACATATAAAAGACAAATTTTATCTTATAAAAATGTTTCATGAAATCTTAATTCACACTTATATACAAATAATTTTATAAAAGTCATGTTATTTGTAAAAACAGTATTTTTCATTATTCACCTAAAAAAATCTTTTTAGAAAAAACTCAAAAAATTAATATTCAAAAAATATAACTATAATGAATCTAAAAATAAAGTTCATTTTTTCAAATTAAAATTATATGTTTTATAAATTTAACTTTTATATAAAAATGTGAGATAGAATAAAAAATTGTTTTTATTGGAAGATGGATTTTTTGAATATTAATTATTCTCATTCATATTTCCTACTATTTACTAATTAAATTGGTATTAACCAATTATTCATATCAAATATACTTTATCATCATTATTCACACATTTTAAAAAAATAAATGCATATCACTTAAAAGGAAAAATTTAGAAAATACATTTTTAAGTATAAAATGATCATATAATAAATTTTAGACATACCAATTTAATTACATTCATATTAGAAGTAGAAAATATTTTCTTTATATAAATTTTTCATTAAGTGGTTAAACCTATTAATTCAAACTAATTTAATGTCTACTATTTAATATTCATACTTAAATATTTATATTTTATCAAAATATTACACGAGTTTTTTAATTTTTGTGTTGTGTGTAGTGGAAGCTATAAAATTCATTAAATTATTTAAAGGTAATCATATATTAAGATCTTGTGCAGTTAAATTCTCCCCCTTTAAATACATTTTTTCCTAAAAAATCTAATTATTACTCTTTGAAGAATGTTGCTAAGAGTATTTTTAACATATTCATCATTTTAGGTATAACATCTAATATGAAATCTACAATACTCTTTGAGGCTAAATGCAGTTACTTTTTTTTTTCTCAAACAACTTTGGTCTTTCATAGAATCTTATACTCAGATATGTATATATTGTAATCATACATTCTTTAAAATATAACAATCCTTAATCCTTTTGAATATATAAGACATTAAACCCTAGTAAACCCCTATATGTTTCTAGAAATTAACACTATCATTTATCCTCAAATAATATTAACCAATAGTTCATAAAATACCACACTAGTAAATATTTATCCTAATCCAAAAAATGAGATAAAATTCTCAAAAAATTTCATAGATCATTTTTTCATTTAATAAATAATCAATTCCATGTCTATAGATACTATCTAACTTACTTTTCTAAAAATAAATCAACCCTTTATTACCTCAATATCATGCGTATTTTAAACTTAAAAGTTATCCATCCCTCAATCATGTGTTCTACAATAATTATCCCAAAATAGATAACATTATCATAAAATCACCTTGGAAGGTTATTGCTACCATTTAATATATGTTTATAAACCTTTAAATAAAAAATAATGAAGAATTATCCTTAGACATTTCATATAATTCTTTTAAATTTTGGAATATTTCATAATATTATCAATAAATACTGCTCAGTAAATAAAATATCTAAGATTTTCCAGTATTAATTTCTATTAAAATATCAATATAATTTCCTTAATTAAGACAATGAAAATTATATTTTCCTTCATATCAGGCATATAATAAAATTATTAACCATTTAAGTATGATCCCTTATTTAGTATAAGGCATAGTGGTTTTGAGATACATATTATTCCCTACATAATTTCTATGATCTAATTTCAATGAAACACTAACACCTAAAATATTTATCAATAAAATTATAGTAATAAATATTGTGAATATGAAAACTCAATCATATAATGTATTCTCTAATAAAACCCTCATTTCATCCTTTGATACTTTATGTTCAATCTACATTACTTAAAGTTTGGTTATCTTGTACTCATTAACCTAATACATTAGCAAAATAAATCCTGCATAATGGAATTTAAATATAATATGATTAAACAAATAATACAACCTAGATGTGTTAAACCAGGTGTGCATTTATTCCTCTTTATCATAGAGCTGGTGATGATCGAGATAATATCTAATCTTACCTTTTTCAGGGTTATTACCCCAAGGTACATCTGTGCTTGATCCTGTATCCACTTTTAGTATCCAGGCTGGGAAATAATTTTTATTTTAACCACATAATCTCTACTTTAACCAAATTGTGGGATGTTATCCTATATATATAATTTTTTATTTGAATTATTCCTAGAGTTTTCAGTAAATTTCCCTCATCCTAACCCCCAAATAAAATATATGATATTTCATTGAATTAAATCATATAATTTCTTAAAGGATTATCTATAATTTTGAAATTATGATCAACCATAACTTATAAACCTATAAATTATCCACAACAAATAGCCTAATTTCCAATATTATCTAAACCTTTCTAAAATACCAATTATGACACACCAAACCTGCAGTCTCGGATTCGGTGCTATAAACACATATAATACTTATTTTCTTTGATACCAACTATAAATTATCATACATAACTATCCCATAATTACATTTATTAAAGTAAAAATAATATTACATACATTCCCATGACTTTTTAGGTTTAGATATTTAGTGAATTAGGACAAAACATGAACAATAATATCCATGTCTTTCTCAACTAAATGGATAACTTCCATCCACTATATAAGAAAAACATTAATCTATAATGAGTCTTAAACATATCCCTTAAATTCTTCCACACATGCTATAATTATAAAAATATCATGCTTACTAATTTTCTACAAAACTTGTGGAATGGAAACATAATAATGAGGTGATCTAAATCACTCAAAAAGGTAAACATATAACTAAACTTATCAAGTACAAAATCATGGAATACGTAATATGGTAGGAAGAGATAATATTAATAGTATAATAATAAATTTAAACTGAGATAATACATTATTCCTGACAATATATTGAAATACGGATATCATTAATATTGATCTCATACTGATGAAATGCACAATGTTGTGCATCAAAAACATGTTCTAAAAGCCTTTTTCCAAGACACTATACTGATATGGGGAGAGTTCTACACCAAAACCAATGTTATTTTGTCTCATGATAACTTTTGATGAATCATGGTGATATATAATTATGGTCCCCACCCATCATCTTATTATGTTCAATTCATTCACCATAAGAGCCAATAAGACCTTTCATATCATTCTCTAAGGAACCTTTGGATGAATAAAAACAAGATTATCTATATAATGAAGAATATGAAATATCAACACATGATTAAATTTCACTATCATTCAATAATCATCAATAATTTTAATTCTTTTTCTAATTTTAATGAAAGGTATCCCATTATCATAGCCCATCTTTAGAAAGAAGGTGGATAGTCAAAACATACGTAGTAAACTTTTCAACAATCATATGAATTAGAATAACAACATATATTACTTCAATAATTTTCACCACTTTAATAAAAGGTATCCCATGGTCATAAAAAATATAGAGAAATAAGTTATATTTTTTTCAATATAACATAACCCCATTTTATCAATGGTAATATAAATAGATGTTGACATAGATGAAAAACAACCTTACAAAAGAAATATTCAATAATACCACCCAAGAATGGATTCAGAATTGGATTTATTGGTACCATGAGTTCATTCCCCAAATATATATATATATATATATATATATATTAGATTTGTAAGTGAAAGCTTAAAATATTTTTTAGAAAACTTTTTTATGATTTATATAAAAGACGATCTAACAGGTTACTTCCAAGAGTATTTTTCACCATTTGAAGTGAAAACTCTTGGAAAACCATTTATTATTAAAAATAATCTTTAATAATACATCCTTAAAAATAAATAATTTTTATATTTTATAAATTTTGAGAGGAAGAAAAAACATATAAAATCCAAAGGGAAACCCCATTTTTAATTTTCAAAACACCATTGTTCAAAACTCATATTGTAAGAAGAGGAAAAACATTAATTTGTATTAAAAATCATTTTAATAAAGGGGAATATTAAATACCATATGATAAAATTTTATATTGGGAGAACCCAAGCATATAAAATCAAATTTCAAGATAAAAAATTATATCACATATGGAATAGGTTTGAGTTATCAATAATCCTAATGGGAAAAATACATTATGAAGCATGAAAATTTTAAAAAGGGGTTTATTTTGTAAAAATTTAAATTATTATATAATACCAAATAATAAAATAAAATATAATAATGTACCCAAATTATATAAAAAAATTTAAGAGAACAATCATAACTCAACGAAGGAAAGTTGAGTTACTGAAAATCCTTACTACTGGTGAAACAACTGAATCAGTAACCAATTGAATAAGGGGAGATGATTTGGATAGAAAATCCAATTAATATAAACAATTTTATAAAAATATATCCAAGGGTAGATAATACACCATACAAAGAAAACATGGTTCCCAAAACATGTCACGTCTCAATGAATCATAATTGTAACCACAAACACTATTACGAAATTAAAAACATTCAAATAAAAAACCCCTTGAAAGAGATGGATTATAATTGAATATAAAATACCATGATTAAAAGATAATTTATGATATAATTTCTAAATTAGTTAGTATATAAACTACATAAATTTATTTAGTTCCATAATACCAAACATGTCTCAAAGATATAAATTTGAAAAGAAACCCCTACCTTTGTACCGATTTGTTCTGCACATTTATAAAATATCCTGAATAGGTAAATTAAATTCATTATACACATAACAAAGAACCTTAATCATAAATATAACTATTTATAATCCTTATTTATAATCATTACATATATATATTTATTTATATATAAGTTAGTTTTTACCTATTATCAACACCTGGTGTAAGTAATCTTTATCACATTAAATTTGTTTCCTAAAAGAGGTGTTGGGATATATTATTTTTCCAAAATTACATCATTATTAGATCATATAAGGTTCTAAAACACATTTCAAAAGACAGTATATAAATCAACAATCTCATTTCATGCAACTTTTGGTTTTGATTCATGAGGTTGAAATCAGTTATGAGATTATTTCAATAAATTTTAATAAACAAAAGGTGACACTTTAATTAATGTGTTAAATATTAATATAAACTTACCATAAAAATATTAATTTAAATATTTAAATCATATTATACTAATAAATAATTTTTCATGGTCATCCATGATATAAATGCATAGTATTATTCAAGTGGGTTGTTCAACTGACCCAAACATGAACCTATCATGATTAATGGGTGATTGTGAGGTGGTTTAATTGTAATATCATTATATCATGGAAATAATGATATTATTTAGTTATTATAAGTTTTATATAACAAAATTTTTATTAAATAGAATAATAATTAATGGTTTTAAAAGTATTACATAATATGAATAAGAATATTTTTCCCTTAGTGCGGTTGTTTTAAATGATTGAATTAATGATGATAGTTCATTGATCATTTCATTAATAGGTTATATAATTTATCATAAAAATAAATTTCATTGTATAGTTAAAATCAAATTTATCCATTAAACCAATTACTAGGACTAACCATGAAAAGGAAAATGAAAATCAATCATTCTATGGAGGTGGTAGTCCACATGTACGCATTGACGACTATTTCTTTTTATATAGAATGACAGAAATTTATAATATGGTTTATAATAGAAGAATATAAATTTTTTTATAAATATACTAATTATTTATAAAATTAAATATTGTTACAATCTATGTATGGTGTTTAAGGAAAATGAAACATGTTGTGTTGTTTAGGCGGTACTCTACACTGCACAAAATTCACGTATTTTTTTCTTGATGAAAAAGGGGAGGGTGATTAATTCTTGTACCATAATTATAATAAAATATAATTCTAATAATTCTAATAATTTTCTTCTTTTAAAATGGTAAAAATATATTTTTGGAGGAAAAAAACACATACTGAAACAGAAAAGAGAAATAGAGGTTTGGAACTTATACCTCACTTCTTGGGTTATTTTATTTCGAAAAGGGGTTAGGCCCTCAAGGGATGGTATTTTGAGAATAAAATAACATTATTTAGGTGGATATTAGTGTTTAGAATATTTTTTAGTAGAATTTGGTCCAAAACTAGGAGGTATTTTTTTGAGGGTAAGTGATGATAAAAGTGTCCTTTTATAAGTTAAATTGGATGGAATTTTTTAATATACCCCAATGTTTTCAATAATGAGAAGTCACTCTAAATGAACGTGGATCCAAAATTGAGATATTATTTATAGGAGAAGATATAAATTAAATAAAAACATAAAACACTCAACTAAAAAAATTAAAATGTTTTCCCCTTTACCTCTCAATATATAAATTTTTACCAATTTTTTTCACTCTAGTAACTAGTTTATACCTAGGTAATTTATTATTTATGGCCAAAAATAAAATGGTAATTATTATATAGTTTATACATAATTATTAAAAATTTTAAATCCATTTAATTTTATTCAATTAATAAAAGTGATAAAAATTAATTTAATAAGGTATAATATATTAATAATATTTTGGAGAAAACATAACTTATGTTTTAAAATATCAAATATGGGTTTGTAAATTAAAAATAATAATTTTAAAATTATAAATTCTCATTTTAAATAATAATTTTGTCTTATAAAAATTTTTCTTAAATTTCTAATTCATTCATATAAACTAATAATGTCATAAATTTCATGTTATTTGTAAAAATGATATTTTTTTGCTATATATCTAAATATCATTCATTTTAGAAAAATGCGAAGAATTAATCTTAATAAAATATTTCTATGATTAATACAAAAAATCATTTTTTTTAATTTAAATTATAAATTTTTAAAATTTAACTTTTAAATAAAAATGTGTGATATAAAGAAAAACAGTTTTATACGAAAATATCCTTTTTAGAATATTTTCCATTCTCATTCTGATTTAATATTATTTACTAATGAACTTAGTATTAATAAATTATTCATATTAAATATATTTTATCATTGTTAATAATAATTTAATTGAAATAGAAATAAATATCGCATAAAAAATATTTATAAATATACATTTCTAAGTGTAAAATGGTATAATTAGTCCTTTTAGATATACCAATTGAATGTAAATCATATTAAAAGTATCATTTATTTTATTTATAAAAATATTTTATAAATCAGTTACTCTTATACATTTTTGTTAATTCAATGACTAGGTTTTAAAGGTTATACGTAATATGTATATTTTATATAAGTATATCATGGATTCATTTAAGTTATTTGTTTTTAGTGGTGAAAGATATCAAACACATTGATGTATTTAATGGTAATAATATATTAATAACTTGGGGTGTCCTTAGAAACTTGGAGAAGAATTGGATTTGAGACAAAAACAAGGTTATACTAACCAAAATAGGATCATGGATTTGATTGGCACTTCGATTCTCTAAATATTCGAATTGGGAGATCCAAATTCATCATGGAAGGGATCTTATATTCATACATATTGATGTGAGGTTGAGGGAGAGGAAATAAATATTAAAAAGTAGAATTAGGTTAAAATTATGATATAGCCCCTACTTTTTCGGATCCCAACAGTGCAACTGACTAGTCATTGGCCCTCCACCGACTGTCTGTTAGGCCTCAAGCTAGGTAGTGGTTATAAGAAGAATACTTTTGTTCTACCTATTCCACTATTGGGTTAATGGCTATCCACCTGCTAGTTACTGGTCTTCATATATCCTAGGTTACCCCAATCCATTCCATTGGATAGTCGGTGGCTCATACCGGCTTTTTGATGGTACCTCTATAGATTTTTTAGCTATGGGTGTTGGTCCACACTCACACACACCTCCCAATCCACCTATTAAAACATTAAACAACTGAAGAAACTAGATATCAATGAGAAAATATATATATATATGATATTGCTTGAATGAAATATCAGGATGTGATACTTTGAGTATGGTTTCCAAAGAAGAGTACAAAAAAATCATACTTGGGTCATATTGGGAACGACATAGTAGTTACCCTAAATCGCCTACATCCATATGCATCCATCTCCACTAACCCCCTAAGCCTTCCATGGACTACCTATGGGTGTCTATGGATTAAAAATATCATAGCATTATCCTCCCTCATATCCCCTTCCTAGGGAACCACCAACTACTCTACTAAAGCTAGCTCCTAGAGCACCACCCTAACTACCTCTGGGAGGTCCTTGGTTACACTTCTACCTCTAATGAATATATCCATCAATAGTATAACTACCCTCTACTACATGACAAGTTTGGAAGTCACATGGAATATGACCACAATCTTTATAAGAATAATAATGTGAATCCCATGGCTGAATGGGTCCCATGTGTGACTCTTGATCCACTGATCCTAGAGTCTCATTCCATGCTGGGGATGCATCTTATTTTTTGACCTTGATTCATATCATCTGTCATATATATCTGAAGATTATACTCTTGTATAACCATTACCAACATATTCTAAATATAGTAAATTTTTTAAGAATCTCTTTATCACTGAGTATTACTCTAGAACCTTGGTGTATATGGGAATATAAAGGGAAATGAAACAAACTAAGATGTCCCTATCGAGGAAGCACTCAAACTTTAGTGCTTGAAAGAATTTTTCATGAATCATGTTGATGTAGTACCTTGTTAGATTAGTTAATCTCACTATATACTTATTCTAATGCATGTTTCCCTATTGAAACTCCAACTCTAAGATTTGTATGAACCTTAATGTCTCTAAGTATTAATTCTTATATAAAATTCACCAAAAATCGATCCAATGAAGAATCACATAATCATGGTTATAGATGATCATGATACTGTAGTGACCCATCACACCTTTGAGAAGTCTGTATTCCAAATATACCATCTGGTTAGAAGGTTTTAGAGAAATAAAAAATACTCAAACCATTGTCTTAATCCAAACCTCAAACAATCAAGGGTTATTATCACCTCTAAATTAGGGTATTTTATATAATCAAAACCCATGAAATGTACAAAACACACACATTTACTCATATTATCCCACTAGCATAATCTACTCCACAAATGGGTGAAGAACATATGTTTTACTATATGGGTGTTTATACTTGATGAACAATGAGAAAAGGTACTTAACAAGAATTCCGGGTTGAAATAACTCATGATCATGTCCCTAGATGGAAGCCTCATATCTTAGTCATTCACAGATAGGAGGCTCAATCATTATCATGATCGCATCATGACCTTTCCATGAGATCCTATTTGATTGTTATCATATCAGGGCCAAGAAATTTAATATGATGGACCATAATTAATAATTCATATTTTGGGATCTTACTCTAGAAGGAAATGGAAATCATTGACCCATTAATCTATGATACATGTATCATTTGTTTAATACCTACATCAAGTGCATCAATGTACCGAGTCGATAGAAAATTTATGAAAGTCCTAATGAATTTATATTCTATCCATCATGCCAACACTGGAATTCCAGGCCTAAAATATGATATCGAGAACCTTTAACATGGTTAACCTAAATTCCCAAACCAATCTTCTCTATAAATATAACTATAAACTGCATCCCTTAGACAAACCCTCTTTGATAAAACTCTTAGATGAACCAACCCATCATGCCCCCTCTTGAGTAGTAGTAATCTAAGTTTTCCACCCCAATACTACCTCCAATAGGCCTATTGTTAGTGATTATCATCAAGTAATAAAATAACACATGTTGGAATAGCTTGGAAAAAATAACCTATTTACGACACACACCTCCACATAGGACATAGTAATCTAGAATAGATAAATAAAACTAACTATAGTATATACAATTCATGTGAGAAATAGTAACATCCCTAAAGTTAAAATAATACATTATCTTTAATGAGAAAGTGGAAAGGTATTTTCCCAACAATCCAAAGATAAATAACTAACCTAACAGTTTAGGATAAATATTTCCCAAAATGAGTTAGATCCACATGTGAATAATATGAACAATTATCACCTCTTATACTATTAATCTCTACTAACACCATGTCCATGATGTTCATTGAAATACTAACTATCGTATTCATATGAAATGAAACATGTGTGAAAATACACCCATACAGGGGTGAGTATATAAATACCAAGTAGGATTCCCTAAAAACCTTAAAGGAATAATAAGAAAAACTAATCATGTCAAACCCACAAGACTAGAAGGAAAGTATGGTCCCTAAAAAACAACCCTTATATGTTTTAAATTAGGGAACCCAGAACATATGTGAATTTCCCTCTCTGCAATAGATATATATATAATAGAACAAGAAATCATTCCTTGGAGTCTGATTTACCCAGTAGGGTACCCTCACTATGCTTGAGAACTTAGATTAAAGGGTATTTATTATAGATATGGAGTACTCATTATCCACGTATATTGGATAGTATTGAACCCTATACGTGATATAGGTGACCATGACCTTACATACCTTTACACTAAGTGTAAAGACTTGGAAATTTCATCGTAATTTTATTAATTATATATGAATTTTATGAGTCCATGAAAATTGACGGTGCCTGATTTTGAGGCCCGGTGTTCCCAGAATGAATTTCTGAACTTTTTTTCGAGTACGTTCAGTAAACATGCAAGTGGTTTTTTTGTAACTTTTGAACCGGTGCTTGGAATTGAAATATTAGGATACCGTTGAACTCTCAGTGACGGTATTTATAGCATCCCGCCTTTTTATCACATAAACTTTCATTACATTTTACAAAACCGAGGATCTTTAAGGTTTAGTGTCTTGGAAACCAGGGACTTAAAACATGAAAACATAAAACATTATTCTTAAACACTTGAAAGGCTTCTCCTCATGTTCATCCTAGGTTCATTACTGCATCACATAACCTGGGGACATACATCGAAATAAAGGGTGAGCAGAAGGCCCAGTAAGGGAAACAAGAGAAACATTTTACATGTGAACTTGAGATACTTCAATAAGGTCATGAAAAGAACTTTAAGGCATGAAAAAGAAATCATGAGATATATCATAATAAAAATAACATTCTTCATAACATGAAGATCTGGCTGCAACATTTAATATAGAAAATCAGGAACATATCACCAAGGTCCATCCCCAAGGTGTCATTTGAAAATTACGAAGGTTATTCACCAAGATATCGTGAAAATTGTAATCTCTAGTGCTTACATCATTACCCAATGCATTGGAGCGCTATCAGGGCGCACCCTTAAATATTCATTTATTATCATGTGATCCAGATATATAATCATCAAAAATTTCATAAATTACCCATATAGCATAAAATAAATGGGTTTCATTTCATAATTATAACGTTTTAAAAACTGATTTAAAGACATGATCTTTACGTCACTTTAAACCCACGAAAAGGGAAAGCGGGTTTCATGTATGTAAATCCCAGAATTTAAAATAGAACATTTTGGTATATATGTGAATAACCCTGTAGAAATAAGAGCTTTGAGTATTCAATTTATAACATAAAATAATTTTGAGAAAAGACAGAGGCATTTTGAGACGAAAATTCTGCAGCATAACGGCTATGTTACAAGGTTTTTAGAAAACAATGAAAAGAGAGGGGGCATGGGTAAAACATTCATAAATGACCCATAAAATAGTATAGGGATAGAATATAAGGTATTTAATAACATGGTAATGGAATTTGAAAATATACCGTATGAAATGAAGAACATGAAAGGATGACAAAAATAAGATTTCTCTTATGAAAATTCGGCAGCCTAACGGCGTTACATAAACTTCAACCAAAAATGAATTGATGAGATCAAATATGGTATCTAATAATATGAACATAAAAGATCAGTATGATAGATATAAATATCATACACCAACATAATAAAAAGAAACTTTCAAGACTTGACATGGAATTAGAACTTTGAAAAGGGAGAAAGGTGCAAGGACCACTTAAAAATTCAGCAGCCTAACGACGCCACTTAAACTTCAAAATACTGAATTGAAGAGATAAAATGGGGTCTCTCATCATATGATCATAAAAAATCATTATGAGAGATATAGATATCATACCCCAACATAACAAAAAGGAAATTTAAATAATTGACATGAAAGTAGAACATCAAAATGAGAAGGGTGAAGAACCACTTAAAAATTCGGCAGCCTAACAGCGCCACTTAAAACTTCAAAATACTGAATTGAAGAGATCAAATGGGGTCTCTCATCATATGGTCATAAAATATAATTATGATAGATATATAGATCATACCCCAAAATAACAAAAAGGAACTTGAAAGAATTGACATGAAAGTAGAACTTCAAAACGAGAAGGGTGAAGAACCACTTAAAAATTCGGCAGCCTAACGGCGCCACTTAAAACTTCAAAATACTGAATTGAAGAGATCAAATGGGGTCTCTCATAATATGATCATAAAATATCAGTATGATAAATTTAGATATCATACCCCAACATAATAAAAAGGTACTTGAAATACTTTACATGGAAAATAGATCTTGAAAAAATGAGAAGGGAGAAAGAATCTGTTACAAAAATTTTGGCAGCCTAACGGCGCCACTTAAAACTTCATAAAAAGAAATAATGAGAGTAAGAGGGGATCTCTCATTATATGAACATGAAAAGGTCATTAAGATGAGTATAAAAGAACATCCTTTAACATATGAACATGGGGCATAAAAGAAATGACATAAAAGATATTTCTTGAAAAGAAAGAGAGAGGTCGGATCCCTTACCTTAAAACATAACTCTTAAAACTCAAAGGTTGGGATCTTGAGGGCTTTAGGGAACCTTGGGAGGACTCCTTGGGAGGTAATGAGACCATAACATCGTTGGGGGAGAGTGGGGAGTCGAAATGGATGAGAGGATGGCTTGGTATTTATAGGGAAATTGAGGGGACAAGGCATTAATGGCCAAGGGACACCTCAAAAGTGGTTTTCTCAAAACCATGTGCTCTCCCAAGATATTTCCAGTGAAGTTAGGCCACATGGGGCCCCCCATACAATACTTCATCACCTTTGTTCTACCATCCCTTAAAATATCTCATGATATCATCATGACACAGTTATGATGTCATTAAAAATACCGAAACCCTAAAACTGTATTTTTACTATTCACTGAAAATTCAACTTTCTCAGAAAGATCCCAAAATTTCACCCTAATAAAATATCAATGCTCTGATTTCAAAAATAAACTCCATTTTATAAAAATAATTTTCTAAATATTTTTAATTTATTTTTTAAATAAATACAATATTCACTAAAAATTCATTTTTTCAGAAAAAACCCCAAAAATTACCATAACATAATATCAGTGCTCTGAGTTCAAAAATGAAATCCATTTTATAAAAATAATTTTTTAAATATTTTTAATTTAATTTTTAACTAAAAAATACTATTCAATCGAAAAAACTAATACTTGAATAATAATTTAAGAAACCGTTATTTAACCATTTTATTGAATCACATTACCTAATCAAGGTGCCTAGATTATATTAATACTTTCTTTAAGTGAGATTACTAATACATTTGGACACATTACTAATACTAATCATAAAATCACTATTCATAATTTATTATTAATCAAAAATCAAGTTGATCTTATTAGACTCTAAATTTCGTACTGAACATAATTGTAGAAGACCATTTTTTGAAAATCATTACACATTTTTAATTATTTAAGATGTACATAAACATTTTTAAAATATCCTTTTTCTAAAATTCATCAAAAATATGCATATTATATTTATCTGGTCATTTGAAAATTCATAAACATCATCATAATAATAAATCCCAATTTTTATTTAAAACAAAGGATTACACAAGGCAGTTACAGTCTCCTTACACAGCCCCTTATCACACCAGCATAGGACCTAAGTGTAAGGTGTGCTAAGGTGAGAGAATCTGAGGGAGGCTCGACCAACATCGCATGAGTAGTAATTTCTATTAGTTTGAACTTCTCGCAAAGGAGATTCCGTTCTAGCTTCACACGATGAAGTTCAGCTTGGGTTTGGTCTAGAGTAAATCCCAGTGGTGCTACCTCCTTCCCAAGTTCTGTTAGATGGGCTTCAATCGGTCCAAGACAACTGGGTGAGGCCATCGAATCTTCTTTCTATAATAATTAACCAAGATTACTTGTATTTAGAGACAATAATCAAAATGTTTAGTTTCCAGCGGTCGTATTGACCAATGGTCATATAATTGTCTAAACCCAACGGTCCCATTTTAATTACACTCATGTTATCAAATGAAAAAAAAATTGAGTATAAAAATAAACTAAAATGACACATAAAATTTTGGAAACAAGATTTATTCAAAATTTTTGGTCGTTACAATCTTCCCCCCTTAAGAAATTGCGTCCTCGCAATTTTTTTAAAATTGGGTTTTGAAATTTCATTAAAAGTCCCACATCAGGAAAGGAGGCAGTAAAACTATTACTTTAAAAGAAAGAAAGTGAAATACAAAGGTCACCAGAGTTAACCCACACTAGGATTCCATGTAGGAAAACATGGACATGGAGGAGAAAGCAAAGGGTCAAGTTCTGAGGGAGAGTGATAGAAAACATGACTAGGAGAAAGTTAACCATAAGAAAATCCCAAACTTATGATGTGTGTAAACGGTATTTGATTACCGAGTAGGAAACGTAAACCAACAAAGTTTTTGTTTTACATTCCTTTTCATAATTTTGAGGAATTAATTTACTACATAGAACAAAAACATAAGACAATATACCTACCTTCAAGTAGAGTTTCATCGTTTAATAATTTTCTACCAAAACTAATCTTTTCTCCAAACGATGAGCATTCAAAACTACTTGGTCTCATCAAAACACAAGAATCAACTTCTAGAGAATCACATAATCCACAAAAGATTAACTATCTATTTCTTCTATCTTTAAACATTATCCCAAAAAACAGAAAGGGTAAGGTAAAACAACTCTTCAAAAAGAAATAATCCCATAGGAATGGAAACTACTTTTAAATCTTCAAAGTTCCATGGTACTACCCAATGTTCATCATAGACCATTCCATAAATAAAGGTTCATAAAATTCCTCAAAATAAACCAAACTAAGATTTAAACCCAAATACAAGAAGGATTTGATAACATAGTCTTCCAAAATAAACTTCATTGTTCATCTCCAAACAACACCAACCACTCCTAATATCTTATAACAAAAGTATCTAACCTAAACATATTTTACCCAAGATAGGTTAATCATTCCCATAAGTAACCTAAATTACTATAAGTCCACCTTAAATTCATCGATTCTTCAAAATATAAGTCAACCTTACTCCTCAATGAAAATACCGTAGTAGTCTATTTACCTCGATCATATAGAGTCCCCAAAATAGTAAAATTCTTCCAAAATAATAATCATTTTTTAATCCCCTAATCATCTATGTCGTATTAATATGGCAATCGTAGCATTTACTATCACATTGGTTGTTGGGACATGTTCTTCCATTTCCTGCCATTAACTAAGAAAATAATCTATAATTAGGGGCTTAAATACTTAGCTAATAATTATGAAAAGAAACTTAAAGCATATAAGGATAACTTGTAGAAGAAAAGTATACCCTAACTTGTGATCCCCTAGGTTCCCATATAGGTTATCCATGATCATATATTCTTATGTGAATCTTTATTTTATTTTATATTTTTTCCTTCAACAATGGTTCATACTAAGCTTATGAATTTACCAAAGCATATCCCCTAGGAGTGTCGTAACAAAGAGTGCAGCAAGGCCCGTTGTTGTGTACCAGTTCCTGTTTGAGTCTAGATCAAAGTGGTGTTTTCGGGTTTTACCCCTATGTATGTCTGTGCCAGAGCCACCTCTACCTGCTCGTATCCAGACAGGGATGTATTTTGTTGGAAACCCATTACTCAATACTCACCAAAATACCAGGAATATTTCCTATATATAAACTTTTCTATAGGCTTCTTCCTAAAGTTTTCATATCCTAATTTCCACAAATAATTAAACCATCCTTTGATACAAACTATAGCATCCCTCCTTTTTATCACATAAACTTTCATTACATTTTACAAAACCGAGGATCTTTAAGGTTTAGTGTCTTGGAAACCAGGGACTTAAAACATGAAAACATAAAACATTATACTTAAACACTTTAAAGGCTTCTCCTCATATTCATCCTAGGTTCATTACTGCATCACATAACCTGGGGACATACATCAAAAGAAAGGGTGAGCAGAATTCCCAGTAAGGGAAACAAGAGAAACATTTTACATGTGAACTTGAGATACTTCAATAATGTCATGAAAAGAAATTTAAGGCATGACAAAGAAATCATGAGATATATCATAATAAAAATAACATTCTTCATAACATGAAGATGTGCCTGTAACATTTAATATAGACAATCATGAACATATCACCAAGGTCCATCCCCAAGGTGTCATTTGAAAATTACCAAGGTTATTCACCAAGATATCGTGAAAATTGTAATCTCTATTGGTTACATCATTACCCAATGCATTGGAGCGTTATCAAGTCGCACCCTTAAATTTGCCTTTATTATCATGTGAGCCACATATATCATCATCAAACATTTCATAAATGACCCATATAGCATAAAATAAATGGGTTTCATTTCATAATCATAACGTTTTAAAAACTGCTTTAAAGACATGATCTTTACGTCACTTTAAACCCATGAAAAGGGAAAGCGGGTTTCATGTATGTAAATCCCAGAATTTAAAATAGAACATTTTGGTATATATGTGAATACCATTTAAGAAATAGGATATTTGAGTATTCAATTTATAACATTAAATAATTTTGAGAAAAGAGAGAGGCATTTTGAGACCAAAATTATGCAGCATAACGGCTATGTTACAAGGTTTTTAGAAAACATTGAAAAGAGAGGGGACATGGGTAAAACATTCATAAATGACCCATAAAACAGTAGAGGGACAGAATATAAGGGATTTAATAACATGGTAATTAAATTTGAAAATATACCATATGAAATGAATAACATTAAAGGAAGACAAAAATAAGATTTCTCTTATGAAAATTCGGCAGCCTAACGGCGTTACATAAACTTCATCCAAAAATGAATTGATGATATCAAATAGGGTATCTCATCATATGAACATAAAATATCAGTATTATAGATATAGATATCATACCCCAACATAATAAAAAGGAACTTTCAAGACTTGACATGGAATTAGAACTTTGAAAAGGGAGAAAGGTGCAAGGACCACTTAAAAATTCAGCAGCCTAATGACGCCACTTAAACTTAAAAATACTGAATTGAAGAGATAAAATGGGGTCTATCATCATATGGTCATAAAAGATCAGTATGATATATATAGATATCATACCCCAACATAACAAAAAGGAACTTGAAATAATTGACATGAAAGTAGAACTTCAAAATGAGAAGGGTGAAGAACCACTTAAAAATTCGGCAGCCTAACGGCGCCACTTAAAACTTCAAAATACTGAATTGAAGAGATCAAATGGGATATCTCATCATATGGTATTAAAAGATCAGTATGATAGATATATAGATCATACCCCAAAATAAAAAAAAAGGAACTTGAAATAATTGACATAAAAGTAGAACTTCAAAATGAGAAGGGTGAAGAACCACTTAAAAATTCGACAGCCTAACGGCGCCACTTAAAACTTCAAAATAATGAATTGAAGAGATCAGATGTGTTCTCTCATCATATGATCATAAAAGATCAGTATGATAAATTTTGATATCATACCCCATCATAATAAAAAGGGACTTGAAATACTTTACATGGAAAATAGTTCTTGAAAAAATGAGACGGGAGAAAGAATCCGTTACAAAAATTTCGGCAGCCTAACGGCGCCACTTAAAACTTCATAAAACGAAATAATGAGAGTAATAGGGGATCTATAATTATATGAACATGAAAAGGTAATTAAGAGGAGTATAAAAGAACATCCTTTAACATAAGAACATGGAGCATAAAAGAAATGACATAAAAGATATTTCTTGAAAAGAAAGAGAGAGGTCGGATCCCTTACCTTAAAACATAACTCTTAAAACTCAAAGGTTGGGACCTTGAGGGCTTTAGGGCACCTTGGGAGGACTCCTTGGGAGGTAATGAGACCATAAACTCGTTGGGGGAGAGTGGGGTGTCGAAATTGATGAGAGTATGACTTGGTATTTATAGGGAAAGTGAGGGGACAAGGCATTAATGGCCAAGGGACACCTCAAAAGTGGTTTTCTCAAAACCATGTCCTCTCCCAAGAAATTTCCCATGAAGTTAGGCCACATGGGGCCCCCATACAATAATTCATCACCTTTTTTCGACCATCCCTTAAAATATCTCATGATATCATCATGACACAGTTATGATGTCATTAAACATACCGAAACCCTAAAACTGTATTTTTACTATTCACTGAAAATTCAACTTTCTCAGCCAAAATTTCACCTTAATCAAATATCAATGCTTTGATTTCAAAAATGAACTCCATTTTATAAAAATAATTTTCTAAATATTTTTAATTTATTTTTTAAATAAATACACTATTCACCGAAAATTCATTTTTTCAGAAAAAACCCCAAAAATTACAATAACATAATATCGGTGCTCTGAGTTCAAAAATGAAATCCATTTTATAAAAAAAAAATTTAAATATTTTTAATTTAATTTTTAATTAAAAAACACTATTCACTCGAAAAAACTAATACTAGAATAATAATTTATGAAATCGTTATTTAACCATTTTATTGAATCACATTACCTAATCAAGGTGCCTAGATTAGATTAATACTTTCTTTAAGTGAGATTACTATTCCATTTGGACACATTACTAATCCTAATCATAAAATCCCTATTCATAATTTACTATTCATCAAAAATCAAGTTGATCTTATTAGACTCTAAATTTCGTACTGAACATAATTGTAGAAGACCATTTTTTGAAAATCATTACACATTTTTAATTATTTAAGATTTACATAAACATTTTTAAAATATCCTTTTTCTAAAATTCATCAAAAATATGCATACTATATTTATCCGGTCATTTGAAAATTCATAAACATCATCATAAGAAGAAATCCCAATTTTTATTTAAAATAAAGGATTACACAAGGCAGTTACGGTCTCCTTACATAGCCCCTTATCACACCAGCATAGGACCTAAGTGTAAGGTGTGCTAAGGTTAGAGAATATGAGAGAGGCTCGGCCAACATCGCACGAGTAGTAATTTCTATTAGTTTTAACTTCTCGCAAAGGCGATTCCGTTCTAGCTTCACACGATGAAGTTCGGCTTGGGTTTGGTCCAGAGCAAAGCCCAGTGGTGCTGCCTCCTTACCAAGTTCTGTTAGATGGGCTTCGATCAGTCCAAGACTACTGGGTGAGGCCATCGAATATTCTTTCTATAATAATTAACCAAGATTACTTGTCTTTAGAGACAATAATCAAAACGTTTAGTTTCCAGCAGTCGTATTGACCAATGGTCATATAACCGTCTAAACCCAACAGTCTCATTTTAATTATAATCATGTTATCAAATGAAACATTTTTGTTGAGTATAAAAATAAAATAACACATAAAATTTAGGAAACAATATTTATTCAAAATTTTGGGTCGTTACAGTATTTGCCTAAGGAGACCTTCACCTCGACCATAGTAGGTCGAGGGTGAACGTCAGTTTTTGTGATTTTCGTGGAGGAAGAAGAAAAATAAAATATTTAACATTTGTTATTTTTCTTGTAACCTCCCTTTTGAATTCAATGGTGTGGACCACTCGACCCTTCATTAATGAGGGGGAAGACCCTTAAAATTTCCCAATTAATTGTTCCAACTCTCCAATTAATTAATATTTCCATTTAATTGAGCCATTTAATTATTGTCTAAACATAAATTAATTGTTTAAACCTATCAAATACTAAGTAACAACGTCGTTGGAATTTAGGAAGGTTCATATTAAATGAACCTTCATAAATTCCATGATCGTAACTTAACCTCCCCTCTCCTATTTATATGGAGCTTGGAGAGGAGTAATTGGATGGATTCACCAAGCGACGAAGCTCTGGTAAAGTTCCACGACGCCCAAAACTTGGACGACGGAGCTAGTTCTGGCGGGCGGAGACAAGTGACCCCGAACCACGAACTGAAGAATGAAAATCGAGCGGCATCATTGGAGGCTTGCTTCAGGATCGACAAACTATAATCTGTCATCAACAGTGGAAGATCTCCAATGGAACCTTTGAGGTAGGGAATGTTATTTTGAATAACGTTTTCCGGTTTTTGACATCCTTATTGAATTAAGAATGTATATACCACTTGTTACCTCTCTAATGTGGAGGGTGTAGGCCAAACAAACATGGTCTGACCCCTCTGAAATCCTTTTGATTTCTGTTGCATTCTTCACGATGGAGGAGGACGGCGACCGGTGCCAGCTGTTGGCACCGATGGGATTCAAGAGCAGCGACCGGCACCACGACCGGCCGTGAAGACAGCGGCGGCACAACCGCGCCATCGGAGATGATTCGGGGCCCATCGGCCGCGGCGAAGCAAGTTCGGTGTCTGTTGGTGGCCAATGGCATGATGGGGAGGTGGCGGCGTGCATCCACACCGCCCGATGAGCATGTTCCATGGTGTAAGGCCGCATCGGTATTGAAGGGGTGGTCGGCTCACCGTCGGCTGCCGGAGATGGTGTGGTGCGTGACCTCACCGTGTGAAGGAGTGGCTGGCCATCCGGCAAGCCAGGGCTGCCCAGCGGACCGCAATGTAGGATGCTAGTAGACCACAATTTGGTCCACCCAACGGACCGCACCGCGGGCCGCCACCGTGGGCCGCCACAGTGGGTCGTCGTCGTGGGCCACCACAGCGGACCGCCACAGCCGGCCGCCACCGTCGGCCCCCACCGTCGGCTGCCACCGCCGGCCGCACCAACATGCCGGACCCAGTGGGCCAGGATGGACCCAGGGCCGGACCCGGGATGGGTCGTCCCAGGCTGGGTCGGGCCAGGTCGGACCGGACCCTGACCAACTTCAACCTTTTTCGTTCTTTCGGTCATAGCTTGAGCTACGAGCATTCGTTAGACGAACCGTCTACAACACCAAAAACCTTGGATTGAGATGGTCCTTTTGTTATACCCCACTCATGTTTTGGATAAAGTTGGTCAACAGCCGTGTTGGATCGAGCACGAATCCAACCGGGCCCTCGGGACTAAAATGCCAATAAGTTACAAACCGGGCGTCCGATTGACGCACCGTCTATTGAGTTGAGACCCCTATTATGTGGTGGTACTTTGTAGTAATTTTTCATGGGACTTCGTGGTAGTTGGAGTTTTTGACATGTGTCTTGAGGAGTGGATCCTCCCGGAATCAAGCAAGCTTAGTGCGGGAATCTTGTAGTTGGCTGTATCATGAGAAAAGGATCTTGTGTGGGTCTATGGTTTGGGATCCTATGTGGGTCTATGATTTTGGATCATATGTGGGTCTATGCTTTGGGATCCTATGTGGGTCTATGCTTTGGGATCCTGTGTGGGTCTGTGTTCGAGATTCTCACTTGGATCCGCTCTAGGAATCCACATGGGACTACTCTAGGATCCTACATGGGTCTGCTGTACTAGGATCCTGTGTGGGTCGGATGATATAGGATCCTTCCTGGGTCTGCCTCTTAACAAATTAAGATGATTCAGTAGTTATATCTGATTATCTTTTCTATTATACCTAAGTTATACCTAGTGCGAACTAAGTCTTTACATTTTTGGTAATCTTCTGTGTGGTGTACCTTTGTGGTACTTACCTTCATGGTGATACCTTTGTGGTATTCTTCTGTGTGGTGCTACCTTTGTGGTACTTACCTTTATAGTGTTACCTTTGTTGTACTTACCTTCGTGGTGATACCTTTTTGGTATTCTTCTGTGTGGCATTACCATTGTGGTAATTACCTTTGTGGTGTTACCTTCGTGGAACTTACCATCGTGGTGATACCTTTGTGGCATTATTTTGTATGGTGTTACCTTTGTGGTACTTACCTTTGTGGTGTTACCTTCGTGGTATTCTTTCCTTCGTGGAACAGTTCTACTTTGGCTAAGGATTTTGGGCCTTGAGTTTCCTCGTCAATGAGATGGGTATACATCATAACTTAGGTGTATGTATGGGCATATACCTAAGTAGGGTTGTCAGTTGTTTTAATGCTTTTGGGTTTATCCTTTGTGGATTTTGTGAAACCTCTAAGGGTCTTGGGGTCCCTACTGAGTATCGTTATACTCACCCCTGCACGGGCTTCGCCCGCACCTTGTTGTGTTTGGTGCAGATGACAGACAGCATTGATTGATACTGAGGGTATCAGGGCTGGAGTTATCTCGGAGGTGGACATTATACAAGGCATACCGCAGCGACGACCACTTGAGAGTTGTACCTACCCTTCAGGTAGGATCCTTGGAGGGTGTTCACAGGAGCTATTCCAGTTTACTTGTACTTCCCAGTTTTCTTGTACTTTCCAATTGGGATTGTATTCTGGCCTCTTTTTCTTTCTGTACACACCCAGTTTACTATATAGTTTTACATTGTTCTTGTACCCTTCTTTGTTCTTAGTTTTGTGAGTTGACAGGTTATAAATGAAATTCCTTCCTAGTTTTAGGGAATACGCGTTTGGGTGCTAGTCGCCAGCCCCTGGACTATGGAAGGCAGTCTTGGGGTAGTCATGGCACGGGCCTTGGGGGACGATTCATGACACTAAGGGGATCAACCCCAAGAATGCTCATATTTCTATGCTTGAACCCGGTCATTGTCTATATGGAGATAAATATTAAAACTTCATATGGCACCATGAAAACTACCTTGGATGACCAAAAAACTATCCCATCATGATATATCTAGAAAAATACTCCATATATTCTATTAGTTTTCTCAAAGCCAACATATGGTGAATAATTTATGAAAAATACTACGTGGGTGGACTTCCTAGACACATGAAAGACTATAGGAGTTACACATGGTTTTCTAGAATTTAGGGGGATGGGGGCACATTCCCTCAGTGCAAATGTGCAACCCATGCAAATGGTAGCATTTTGATTGGGTCAGGTCAAGAGGGCCTGACCCAGTACGTGTACCCAACCTCATTTTGTATTGTGGGTCAGCACACTAGATAACTTACCTAGGTTTGTAGGGACCACGTATGCTACCCCAATTTGGTAGGTTGTAATGACTTATATTATTTTTAATGATGTATTCTAGTTGTTCATTCATAGTGGTTGGATGGTCGGTGTGGTCTCCCACCACCGCCTGCATCACTTTTATACAACATTATCACCCATTGTGGACACCTTCAATGCCACTTGTCACTGTTATTATGGCCAATCCTACTTTCATCAACTCTTCTATGAACACCTACCATTACCACCTCCCCCTTCCATAATCAACCACTAATTCGGTTTTCCTCCTTCGCTCTATTTTATCCCCCACCCCTCAATAATTGCATTGCCCTAATTACTTGATCATTTCCCTTCCCACCAAATAGGCATCATCACTCTATATCTGGCCACCCTTAGTCTAGTGTTTCACATAGATTATGTTCACATGAAGATTAAAAAGGTTAAGGTGGGATTAATCAAGTCTCAATCATCTACCTTCCATTAAATATCATCTATAAGGAATAATGTTATGAAATAAACTTATGGAATTAAAGATTTCATAGCATGGTGGTTCAGGAAATCAATAACATGGTTAAAATTTCCAAAATCATGGCTATAAGAATAATGAATGAGTCTCAAAAAATCTATCTTGAATCAATAATAATGATTCAAAAATTCAAAATAACAATCCCTACCTCATGTTTAGATCATTCCTTAGTGAATATCACATTTTTTTTGGGTGTCATTGGTGATTCCTCCACATTTTTTGTGATGTATGTCTCTTGGATCTCTCAAATCATCTCTCAATATCACTCTCTAATTATACATTTTATGGTGTATAACCCTAAAATTATATAAATTGATATTTAAATAGCATAACCCAGGTTTTGTGGTGTTTGATTAAAACACTCAACACCAGTAATGGTCGAGGGAATTTCTAAACCAAATTCAAATAATAGAATCCCTAGGGTAACCCCCCCCCCCATTATAGAAGAAATAGTTATTTTTAATTCCTTGTTAAAAGGTTTTATTTTAAGGAAAATCATTTTTACAATGAATTCACACATAGAGTAACAATATTATATTATTTTTGAAGCCTCGTGACACAAAAAATAAAATAAATAGATTAGTAACCAACTCAAAATTATTATTTAAAATATTAAAATGGTAAAAACAGAAAAAACATGGGTTTATATAAGACCCTTGATTTTTATTCTCATGTATTTCATTTGAATCAATGAAAGATAGGAATACATTATGGTTGGTATGCAAGTCAAGGCATGAACCCTAGATCAGGTGAGTTGGTTCAATACAAAAGAAAAAATGGTCTTAGTTGTAGTTTATTAGTAATATTTTTTATAATAACCATTAATTAAAACATTTTGATTATTATTTAAAATATAGTGATTTTTTTCAAAAAATTCCTACATTCATGAAAAAAAAGTTGATTTAACGGTGGTTTTCATAAAACTGTTGTTATATCATTTAAAAAATGACATACTTAACCCCTTAATCCCCACCCCCACACTGACCCCAATGCCCCCCCCACACACCCATATCCCCAACCCCCTCCATCGACACCGACCACAGTGAACCCCCTGTAATGGATCTTCTCCCCCAATGGTGTCCCCTCTTCTCTATTTTCTGGTGACCTCCACCCATGACTGTGGTGGATCCATAACCCCTTCCCCATGACCCTATGAGAAACCTCAACCTAACTTACCATATACCTTTTCATTCATGATTCAAACATTTTTTGTATTATATCCCCAACCTATACACTATCAATTTCCCTATCCTCACCTTGGTGACCTTCATCTAGGGCATCTGACCTTATTATTGTGAAGGATATTTTTATTCATTTATGTTTTTTTATCCTTTTCAAGTAATATTGGATAATTTAAATGATAAATGTTTGTTATATAGAATCCAGACCCTACCCTGGCCAATGAAAAAGTTGGTGATGTAAAAAATTGATTGTAGTTATTTGATTAAACATGTACATCTTTATATTTTAATTTATAGGGAGAAGAGTGTAAATAAAATATGTAGGGATAAAAGTTGGATTGATTTACCTTGAAACACACAGTATTATTACAAGAGTTTGGAATAATTTTTATATATTCAATTTCAAACTGATCAGTGGATGGTAGAAAAAAATGTATATTTTCAAATTGTAAATTAAATTTATTGTTGAATAGAAATGAAGTATATGAGCATAATATATTGAAATAGTTTCTAACATGATATATATGATGGATTTTTCATGGAGAATAGAATGTTATATAGTTTTAAAAAAACTATTCTGTCAATGAAACAAAAAGTGACCCACTATATGAGAATTAAATTTGAAACTTCATAAATAGAATATTTGGATTTGTAGGATACAAGGTCCAATATTTTAATAAATCAATAGAACCTTTAGTTGATCCTAATATTGTTAATATTTCTTAGAACATCAATTGTCACATCCATGAATTCTTTTAAAAGTATTTTTTTCATTTTTTTCCATTCTTGCTTTTTTGTGGGGGATTTCCCATACATTTTTGGAGGAAAGGGTGAGTTTTCATGATTTGGGCCAAACTGTTAGCCCATTTCCAGATTTAAAAACCAACATTTTTTCTTTTATAACTCTTTAATTTTTCAAACTTTTACACCCATTCCAGTTCCCAATAGACATCCCATGGTATATTAAAACTACCATATCCATTTGGACCTCATAGTAATCCATAATAATGAAGGATTTGGGTTTTTTATTAAGGTATTGGGCCATCCCGAAATCCCTTTTCCTCATTTATTTTTTTAGTTCTTTAATATCTCATTCAATTTTTAAGGTTTTTAGGTGATTATAACTCTCACCCAAGCCTACTAATCCAAGGAATTGCCCCATTCTCTCCTAACCCTCTTTGGATCTCATATTCAGTGTGAATTAAGATGAAACTTCTCTAGATTTCTCAAATCGTCCATATTTGAAGAGGTAAATTGTTTCTTTCAAAACTCCTTCAATTTTTACTATTTTTCCCCCATTGTAGTTCCTACAAGACCTCCTAATACTTATTATAACCTCACATTCATTCTGGATGTTTTCAAATTCAAATACTGCTGTATTTGGGTACTTTTATTCAATATATCTTAAGTAAGTGGTTTTCCCCTCAAGTTCCCCCCATTTTCTTAGGGTTTCTTCCACTTTTCTTGAGGTTATAAAATGTTCAACAGCTAGGGTTAGTTCCTAGGGTTTAACCTTGAGTCTTTTTGGCAAAATATTGTGGATTATGGCTCGATTTCACTCCCTTGAGGTGCGGCGGTGGTGTGGTTGATGTTTCGCACCAAGATTTGAGGATTCTGACACTTTCGGTAGGTGATTCTATGTGTAAGCATTTGTTTATGAGTTATCATGCTTGATTTACTTATTTTTTATGTTCCTCATATGTTGTTTCTGGTGTGAAAACTGTTTTTGATGGATTTGATTAAGTGTTTAGTTTTATAGTTTCATTTGTGCTTTAAATTGGGTGTTTTCAATGTGTTACTCTTATGGTAATATTTGGGTTTATTTTATAACATGTGAAAGTGGTTTATTAAATGTTTTTTTGGATTCCAATTCTACTTTGGTAGGGACTTGGTGTGATTTTGGGTTTAAAAGAGGGTTTTTTAATGGGTTTTAGGTGGAAAACCTTGCCATGCTTCTTGAAAGTGTTCTACGAAAATTCTAAATGGTTTAACGAGTTACACAGAGGGTGAAAAAGATGTTTATATACTATTTTGGTGGTTGTATGGTTTTAAAATGGTCAACTTTTTTGTGAAATATATGTTATGTGATTTTTACTATCTTGGAAACATTTTATAAAATTTCTTAAAGGATTTATCAAATTTTGAAAAATATGTGAAGCATGTTGTGGGATGTTTTGGTGAGTGTGTTCACTTAAGATGGGTTTTTCAAAGGTAAGTTTTGATTTACAATGTCAAACATATTTAGAATGTTTTATAATTTTCTTAAATGTTTTATCAAATTTCAAGAAATGTGAAAAACATGTTTGTGGGCTGTTTTGTGTGAGTATGATGTGAAAATTGAATTTTTTCTGTGAAAGGAGTTTTATGTGACATGTACGTGGGATTTTTGATGTGTGTGTGACTTGGAAGTGGTTTTTTATGTGAAAAAAGTATTTCATGTCATGTGGAACGTTTTTGGGAACAAGATGGAAAACTCGGGTATCTAGGTGGGTGGATGTGTACTAGTATGCTAGTGACCCCATGGGGTTTGGCCCTAGTTTCACATAAAAATTTTGATGATGAAAACACTAACTAAACTATGATGATGATTATGATGATGATGTTGGGTGACCACTAGGTTATGGGTATGATCCCTACTAGTGGCTCGTGTGCATGAGAACATATATTGTGATGGTTACTTTCACCGAGATACAAGGTACCTAAGACCCACAGCGAGCTAGTGTATAAGGGTTATTTTCCCATTGCTTGTGCTCATTAGATACTTTATGCTTACCATCGGCATACGGTATGTTTGGATGAAAAATTAAGTTTCTTTTGCATTCTATTTCAAAATTTATGATTCTTTAAATTATCCCACTTTAAAACTGTTTTTATTTAAATATTCATCTCATTTAAATTCTTAATAGCATCTCATGTTTATGAAAACTTGCAAGATTTTAATCTTTGAATGTTTATCACATGGAATCCTTTAGTGGTGGAATCCGACTAGGCTTTGGTTCACACCCTACTTACACCTTTGGGTGTAAGTAGACTTGGTTTTTTTTTTCGCGGGTTTGGGTATAGCTTTTTGTACCAATGGTTTGGGTTTTTAGCATCCCTTCGTGATGCAGTGTTGTGAAGATGGCTTAAGGGTGGTGCATCTTGCCACAAGAAGGTTCTTGGGATATCCATTTTTGGTTTCTTCATTTGTTATAGTCTTTGAGAATTGTTTTAAATTATGTAATTCAATTCTGAATTTTTTTAAAAGATGGTTTGCTTTGAGAAATCTATATTTTTTATATTGGATTTGTTTGTTGTTTTATGTTTATAAACTCGAGCAAATTGTTCTCAAATTCCATTTTGTGGTACTCGGGCACTTGTTCTAGAAAATGGTGATTGGGAATGCCCTTCGGGCCTTATCGCGGATAGTGTCGGGTGTCGATTTTGATGGAGACCAGATTCGGTTCGTGACAAAATGGTATTAAATTAGGTTCACTCTCTTTGGGTCTTGTTATTTGGGGAAGAGTCAGGATAGTCAGGAGTTAATATTGTCAGGGCTTGAGATTTTGATTAGGAGTATGGTTCCTAGCCATCACACCTTGTGACATGATTCAAGTCGCTAGGGGAAGACAGGTTTTATCTGAGTCCTTTGGTTTTCTCAGTTTGATGATGATTAGGGGAAATTAAAAGAGAGTTGGTCTAATGCTCTTAGTGATATTGCATGGCCTGGAAAGACATGTGGAGCTAGAGATATTTCCCTATAACACTCTTTGTGATGGTGAAGTTTTTGGCCTATAGATGCCAACCATATGTCCAAGTCACCCATCAAAACTAGTTTCTTCTCACATTGTCTAGTGTCTCTTCATGTTAGAATCATGGAAGTTTGGTTTTAAAGAAAAAATGACTTGGTTTTAAGAAGCATAAAGTTTTTGTGAAATGATTTTCTAATAAAAAGGGAGTGTATTGATTTCTAAAAAGTTAGAACTGAATTTTCAGAATTTTTTTGAAATGGAAAACGGTGTGATTACACCTTTTTGAAAAGAGGAACTATGTTAAAGTTGGATTTAAAAAATGTTTCCAATAGAGTTATCTAAACTATTGAAATTTGATTTAATGGGATGGAATATTTTGGAGGTCATGTGTGGAGTTCAGAAATGAAATTTTATATGGTAACTAGAGATCCTTAAAAAAGTTTTATGAAATTTTGGAATCTTGTTTTAAAATTAGAAGAGTTTAGTTGCAAATTTAATAGGGATTTAGGAAATGGAGTTTGTCATGAAATTAGAAGTGTTTTGAAATGGGATAAATTTTTTTGAAATTAATGTGTATAAATTGAATGTGTGTTCTTATTTGAATGATTGGGCCATTCAATAATTTTTTTTTCTAAGATGTAATTTGGGATTTTGATTTCTTGGGAAGTGTTCTTTAGAAAAAAAAGTAAGTATTGGTTGATTGTTTTGTTTTTGAAAAGTGGAAAGAATTTTTGTTTTAACCTTTTTTATTTATGTGAGCAACCATGTGCATGGGGTTACATGGGATGATGGATGGTTAGTGGAATGACTTGATGAGTGTCGAGATGGGAATGAGGGTTCCCAGTGTGGCATAGAAACATACATGCGTGAGGCCTATGGGGTACCATTGGTGGATACTCTAACCACCGAACCATTTGTTTTCAAAGAGATGATTTTAAAGTAAAACATGATATCTTGATGACTGGTTTGGGATAGTGTGACTTATGTATTTTTTAAATGTAGTTTTTGTGGGATATTTTGAGTCCAAGAAACCCTCTTGTTTGAACGGTGTTTTGGGTTTGTGTTTGGTCAGTATGTTGGGTTGAAGGGCTGATTAGTGGTCTCTTTTGAAAAAAGTTTGGAAGGCCCTTGTGGTGGATGCCCTCATGTGTTTGGTTCTGACTAGTGATTTTTTTACCAATGGACCATCTTGGTTGGGTCCTTGGGTTCTCTCATTGGATAGGGTATTCCCCCAAAAAGATTTAATGTATGAATGAAGTGCAGCCCAGATTTCTTCTCCAATGTAAAGTCCTCCAATTGATCAATGCAATGAGTATTTTTCTTGAGATTTGGAGATAGATTCTACACCATTTCCTTTCATGGTTTGTAGATCTTCTTATAGTGGTAGAGTGCTTATGGAAGGTTGAAAGAGACCTTAGTTTCTTAAGTTACTTGATTCATTGAAGGTGAAAGTAGTCATGGGTTGTTAGTGAAGATGGTGTCTAAGAGGGCCTCTGGGTCCTTCGTAGTCTCTTCAAAGAAGGGGTTCATGTTAAACCACCAGCATAAGAAATATGGTCATGAGATACTATTATGGCCACTTTCTGGAATTGTGTCTTATTTGGGTACTTTTCATAAGGTCCCTTTCCATGTATTGTTTCTATCAGTCACAAGGGTAATGTTCAGTGATACCTTTTGATGTCATGGGCTCATTTGACTGCAAAAGTGAAGGTTGTAAAATCTTCTGAGAGTCTCTGTTTTATCATAGGTGTGTCTCCTTTCAAGAGATCTTGATATACTTTGTTTACAAGAATGTGTTTCTATATATCCTTTCCTCTTTCAGTTTCTCATCTGAAGAAATAAGGGGTGATGTGTGCTCATCTTCAAAGTACTTGTTTTAGTAAAATGTCGGGTTACAGTAAAGTGAGTTTGGAATGTGTTATGTCTTGGTGAACCCATATGGTATTAGGGTATAGTTTTCATGGAACTTAATAGAGAATTTCCATTCAGGGGGGTTTCCAAATCCTAACTGCAATGCCAAAGATGATTCAATCATTTGAGATCTAGCCATAGGTCCCGGAGTGAAGCTGGAACCTAGTAAGGGAAAATCCTGGGGTTGTTCAAACCTTTGGTCAAAGACTTATCCTCAGTATGAAATATGGGAAAAGTTTAAACCTCTTGTTTCATCATATTTTTTCTACTTTTCTTGTTTGGTGGAAAGATGCGGACGAACTTATGCCCATGTTATTGCTAAATGTAATTCTTTCCCCCATCGGTTTCCATTGAGTTTTTTGAGAAAGGTTTGAAATTTGGCTAGATAGGTTGAGCACACAATTTTTATATGATTAGTGGTAATCGTGCCCCAAAAAACGATGCAGATAGAAGGATAATCAGGGTTATTGCACAGTTTCCTAAACCGTGCGGACTAACCGTGCGCCTGTCCCAAATCATTAAATTTTTCTGTCCTCTTGTGTCGGCCCATGCTGGTCGGTTAAGATGGATGATTCTTATGGTGGGGAGACCCACTATGAGTCTCACGTATGTTCTTTTGGAAATTTATAATCGAATTCTACCCCTTATACCAGGGATTCCATTCAGGCCTCCCCCTGTTAGTGTCCTGATTTTGTCTTGGGAAAATATAAGTTGCCTCTTATGGTGGGTGTCCCATTTGTGTCTCCTCGTACTAGTAACTCATATTTGTTCTTGGTCTCAGCTTGGTGGTAGGTATTCTTGTTCAGAGTTATCTAACTACTAAAATCTTCCTTGGGTAAACATTGGTATTGGAGAGCACCCAATGGTTTAGTTAAAGCAAGTTAAGTGTAACCTTGTTCGTTGTTGTTGTTCATTTGAGTAAATTGCTTGAGGCTTATTTGGATTGTGTTTGAGGAGTTTTATTTTGGGATAAAGTCTGAATGTGCTTGATTGTTACAGGAAAGTGGTGTAAGTTTTGGTTTGTGAAATCATTCCTTTCTTAATAGATCACTGGAGGTGTTTTGGCCTCTCGGGGGAAGACAAAACATAGCAAAGGAGTATATCTTGGTTTATTAGATGGGTTCAGTTTTTTGATTTTGACCTTGTTGTGGATTTCCATGGGCGGAAAGATTTATGGTGGGGATAACTTTCACATCCATGAAATATTTTAAAGGTATTTTTTCATTCAGTTTCCATTATTATTTTGTTTTGGGGGTTTCCTATACATTTTTGGAGGAAAGGGTGAGTTTTCATGATTTGGGTCAAACCGTGAACCCTTTTCCAAATTAAAAAACCAACATTGTTTCTTTTATAACACTTTCATTTTTAAACATTTTACACCCATTTAACTTCCCAATTGGAATCCCCTTGTATATTAAAACCACCATATCCATTTGGACCTCACAGAAATCCATAATCATGATGGATTTGAGTTTTTTATTAAGGTATGGGGTCCTCCTAAAATCCCATTTTCTGCTTTAATATTTTTTTTAATTTTTTAATATCTCATTCAATTTTTAATTTGTTTGGTGATTCCAACTCTCACCTGATACCACTAACCCAAGACACACCCCCATGCTCTCCTACCCTTCTTTGGTGGTCATATTCAGCGTAAATTAGGGAAAAACTTCTATGGATTTCTCGAATCGTCCAAATTTGAAGAGGTAAATTGTTTCTTTCAAAACTCTTTTAATTTTACTCTTTTTCTCCCATTCTTATTTTTACATGTCCTCCTCAACCTTATTATAACCCCAAATTCATTTTTTTCAATTTTTAGATTCAGATACTATTGTATTGGGGTCGTTTTATTCAAGATATCTCAAGGAAGTGGGTTTCCTCTCATATTCCTCCCATTTGCTTAGGGTTTCTTCCACTTTTCTTGTGGTTATTGTCATGACCCAACCCAATGGGGATCAAGCCGTGACTCCCCAAGCCCACCTCCAATAGGCCAGAGGCTAGCGACTAGTTCCGAGTAGGCAATCACACACATGGGAGGCATTAACCTAAGGTACCTGTACACACACACCCACATACACCTCCAAGAAACAGTGTAGAGATATATAAAACAGAAAAGGGGAAACATGCATATATCTATCCCAAAACAAAGTGAAACAGAAGTAAAAAAAAGTCAAAATAGGTACCACCAAAGGAAAACTATAAAAGCGTCCAACCTACTCAGAAGAAGGGAAAACGCTTCCAAAAACACCCGTCGGTAAGCTCCTCGGCACAGCTCTGGTAAACACCCGGGTCAGTCACACACACTAAGCTCTGCCTGCTCCGGGACCTTTTGGAACTCCGTCAAAAGGCATTTTCTCTGTACAAGACACAAACATGTGCGGAAAAAGCCCATACAGGGGTGAATATATAAAATACCAAGTAGTCACTCCAAAAACCACAAAATAAAAGGGAGAAACTGAAAGGTAACATTCATCTTGTCCTAGCCAGAGGGAACCTAAATGAGAGAGAAACTCTACCTCGAGACCATCCTCAGCTAAACACGACTAGTCAGCACAGCTCAGGTGTATTCCCATACATACACCATGAACATACGCTCAGGTATATGCCCATACATATACTGTGAGAAATCCAGATATATTCAAACCATGCAAAAAGCCTCATGAGGTTCCGACCACATAACCTACGACAGGTAAATAACTAGGATAACACACTCCTCGAGCTCTGTCATCCCAGATGAAACTCGTCCGAATGATGTACGCTCATCGGAAATCGTCACTGAGAACCTCACACTAAAACTGTGGAAATACCAAACTCTTTATATATAGGATCAATCCTAGGGTCCACTAAGGGATACAAAGACCCACTCTGGTAACTTGTAGATCACACAGATAGGGGATCAATCACAGGATCCGCTGGGGGATACCACAACCCAATCTGGTGCTCCATAGATCACGCCACTCAGATAGAGGATCGTCGCCCGTGCAAAGGTGGTCACGACGATACCAGAACCATATCTGGTATAACTCACGATGTAGAGGATCAATCCGACGATGCACCAACCCTACCGAAACAACACGCTAAGTATGGTATCGTATAACCAACAATAATGAAACCCCACTATAATCACCATGCTGAGTAAGGGATCATATACCCGATGATGCCACACCCCTACTGAGCATGGCCCACTGCATAGGGGATCATATTCCCGATGATACCACAAACCCTATGGGGTTAACCTACTAGATAGGGGATCATCGCTCGTGGATAAGCAGTCACAGTGATACCAAGAACCTGATCTAGGGAAACGATGCTAGAGGATCCCGCTCTAGGCCCACCGGAGGGATGCAACAACTGTAACAGATTAAACATCTCATCGAGAGGATCAAAAACATATACTAAGGTTGCGATGTTGTGAGAACCCTCGTAGGAACGAACCAAGGGAGTACCCTTAACCACTGCTGGTCGAAACGTTGCTAACCCTAGCGACCCGCCACACCGCGCACCACCAAGGCCGATACTGAGGCCACCATCGCGATCCACGCAGAAAAACACATAGGGAAGGCTGTTTACCCGCCTAAAATGGACAACCGGTGATAAGGGAACTATTCACCATAGCAAGCCTATGTGGGGCCCACACTACGATCCTAAAACTCATCAAATGGATCATACCAATGCGATCCCCTTGGAAAAACACACGGGATTGACTACTCAATCGTCCCAAACGGACACCAGGTGAAAAAGGTACTATTCACCAAAGCCAGCCTGGGTGGAGCCCACACCACGCTCCTGAAACTCATCAAGTAGATTACACCATGGAAATCCCATCTAAAAAACACACGGGATCGAGTGCTCAAACACTTCAACCAGATGCCGGGTGAAAAAGTGACATTTCATCGTAAAACGTGCAAACTGGGCCCTGTAGGGCCCGTACCCTATCTTCAGCCCGAACACTGAAAGGAGAATCTCAAATGCTCCATGCAGTAACTAGGATCATGTTGTCACTGATGACACATCAAACAGACGTTCGGTTCGCGAGGCATGTCTGTCGCAAGCTTTAATAATAATTTCTTATTATTAAATTAAAGCATTTCAAGTCACCTACCTTCGGGCGCAGAACCCAAAACCCCCAAAACCCTTTTCAAAAAGACGATCCCACATCCATAGACGGCGCATCAAACGGACGCGCCGTTTAGGAGTTGTGTCCCTTGAACACAAGGGGTCCAACCGGGCCGGTCCACCTCAGTCGGCCCGGTCTAGACTGTCGGCCCGCCGTCCACCCGCGGGTCCGGTCTAGCTCACTGAGGCCTGCTGGCCACGGACCGTCTGAACACCACCTAACCCCTTGGGTCTGGTTCCTCCAAACAGACCATCCACTTGGCCGGTCTTTGTTCGCGCGTTGCACCAGCAGGACCCGCCGAACGCGGGTCCTTGTCCCCCCCCCCCCCCCCCGAGGTATGCGCCTCGGGGATTCCTCTGACCATGACGGGACGAATCCATCACATCCTTCCTGTGGAGCACACTGCCGCGACACCTCTTCCCACACCGCCTCTCTGCCTCGACCGCTGGCCAGCCCGGCTCATCGGATCCCCTGCTACGTTGCAGCCGCCTCCGCCCGGTCGCACCTACGTTCACTGCACCGGCCACACTCGATGCCACCGTCCTCCCCAGCCACACCCGACGCCGCCTCTCCACATTCTTTTGAACCCCTCCGGACTTCTCTCGTATGTTGGTCTCCACACGCCGGCCCTCCGAGCTTCACCTCGGCCAACCGTGCCTCAATGAACGCCTACGGCCGGCTCCACCGCTGCGCCACCCTGATCTCCGACCACTGCCCTTGCCAGATCCGGGGCATCCGTTGGCAGCCACAAATACTCCAGCAACCTGATTTCTAAATTGAAGGTGGATTTCAAATCCTCAGGACGAGGCCTTCGTAGTGTCTGCCCCTGATCAACGATCCCAAGGAGTTTTAGCACATCCGAAAATTCGGTCAAAGAATGACGAAGAACGCGTCAAACACGGGATTTAGAATGGGACTCAGACGGTGGCTTTATTCGTTTTTCCATCTTCCCAATTCTAAAATTATATAATTAAAATGATAGATTTGAAAAAAAACTCAAGAAATTGACGGAGTGGAAAATCAACTGAAAGCCTACCTCGATCCAGTCATTCGTCATTGGCGATGCGCCCGCTGCGATCCAAATTCGATCTACCGGAGCTTGCTCTTCAATCTAGCGAAGAATAGCTAAGAACTCTGAAGAACGCCGAAAAACGTTTGAGAGAGAGAGAGAGAGCGGGGGGTGATGGGTTCTCCCCTTAATTCCACACTTATGTGGAATTTATAAACTCTATGAGACTCTGGCGATGACCGCGGATTCTGAAACCTCCGTGCCCGCCTATTTTATATCATGCCTAGGCAAAACACCCCATTTTGAACTCAACTGAAGTCTTGGATTTACATTCTGAGACTTTGTTCGAAAGTTATTCGAAAATAATGCCAGTGATAAAAATCACTAAGTCGTTATTTCAAAATGACAATTTTTCCCCTGGGTGACATCTCTCACAGGAGGCCCGCACCCTCAACTTTTACACCCCTCATAAGGTAAAAGGCACGTTTCGGATGCAAATGTGCCCTCGAATTTCTGATCTGAGATACCATTTAAGAGATAACTCGTTCTCGCCTTGGGAATAGTATAAAAAACTTAATATTTTTATAAAATTAATTACGGGAACACCATGCCTCAGAATTACACGTCGTCTTCACGCCTAGCTCTGGATTTATTCATAGGAATATTCCAAATTCTGACAGGGAAAAAACCCGAGTTGCTACATCCTCCACACCTTAGAACTTTTAATCCCCGAAAATCAATAAGCACAAGGAATGAAACTGGACTCTCAACTGGGTCTCCCATGCCAACGAGTTTGCCAACAAACACACATGCCCGAACACATAAGTTAGAGAGACTCAACCACCACACCTCAACACTATCCGCTTTGGGTGGCACTGACTCTTCCGCATGGTTTTGATCATGTCACAAAAACACGTCTCGGTGGGGAAAGGATCCCTCTTCCTTATACATTTTAAGTATGTCGAACAACACCCACACAGGGTCTTACCAACGCCCTGAACAAAACTAGAGCAACCAAAGGAAAGGGAAGAGTACCGCTAAATAGTGTCTATCAAACTAATACATAAAGTAGAAAGGACACAAGGCGTACCTCTATCCATCCATAGAGCCTCTGATTCAACAACCTCCAGGGAATGAAACTGTCCTCGCCCTCTCCCTCCAGCTCCCTGAGCTCAGTGTGGACCACCTGGTGGTGGTGGTGGTGGTGGAATCTAAAACCGCTTACCACCTCCCACTACTGCACTGGCTCCATCGCCACATTTTCTGCCTTGCGGACCTCCACACTCGAGACATTTCTGCTACCAAGGCGGCCTATCGACCGGTTCCCTCTCAGTTGCACGGCGGGTCGGACACTCCCTGGCCAGATGTCCCTGGCTGTCACAAGCGTAACATCGCCTCTCCTATGGCTACCCAAAATTGACCTAAGAGCCCTGAGCCTCAGATCCTCCATCCTGGGGTCGCCTCCTGAAATGTCACATACGTCTGGGCCCTTGAGTCTGTCGTCAGATACCAGATGTCGATCCGACTGACGAAGTCTCAGCTCTCGTGTGCCCAACACTAACAGGCAGGATCTGCTCGGCCAGAAATCTTTCCACCAACAAGGCTCACTCCAGCACACCAACATAGGTGGGTAGAAACAAGGAAACCACACATGTCCGAATGTCACTGTGTAGGCCCTGCTCGAAAGTCTGATCCCTAAAGAACGAGTCTCGAACCATATCTAGGGAGCAGCGCGACATGTTTGTAAAGTTCACTGAGTACTCCGACACAGTCATGAACTCCTTCTGAAGCTGTAGAAGCTCCTGAATCTGCACTAACCTCAGTGCCACCAGATAAAACTCTTCCTTGAAGATCTTCTCGAACTCTGTCCATGTGAGCGTCTTCTCATCGTGGAACTGCGGCACCAAACTCCACCATCGCTCGTCCGAACCATGCTGAAGGCTCGCCGCTAGGACCACCATCTGATCTGGGGGTGTCCTCACCAGTCGGAAAACTTGGGTGACTGCTTCGACCTAGTCATCAGCTGCCTGAGGGTCGGATCACCCTAGAACTTCATAGGTTGCTGCCTTTGGAACTCGTGCAGTGCACTCAGCCTGTGTGCAACCTCATCCTGCACTACCAGCACAACTAGCTTCTTGATAGGTGGTGGATCAACTGGAGGACCACCTGGAGGTCTAGTCGTAGAACCTACACCCTGGTCCACAGCCTCTACACGGGGCTGATCATCACCACAATCCCGATGCGGAACTCTCACTAGCTGTTTTCATGGAGGCATCCTAAAATACTATCAAGATGCACCATAGTCAAAGTGTATATCTGGAGAGCTAACTCAAGAAGGACAAGGAAAAACCCAAAACCCAATCATATATGATGTGTGTTCTGTTATGTCACTTCAACTAGTGTCCAAACGTACCGAGTCGAAAGGAAGGTTATTAGAGTCCTAGTGAATGGATATGTCGGCCTCTGCACCAACACTGGAGTCCCTAGCCTGAAATCCAAACTCGAAACATCTTTCCACTGCCGCTATGAAAACCAAACCAAACTCACATCTAGACCTGCTACGCTCTGAGATCCCAAAGGTGGAAACTCCTCTAATACCACTCTATCACAACCCGATTCAACGAGGCTTGAGATGTGAATCCCCAAGCCCACCTCTAATAGGCCAGGGGCTGGCGACTAGCGTCGAGTAGGCTATTACACACATGGGAGGCATTAGCCTAAGGTACCTGTACACACGCACCCACATACACCTCCAAGCAACAATGCAGAGATATATAAAACTAAAAAGGGGAAACATGCAAACATCTATCCCAAACCAGAGTGCAACAGAAGTAAAAAAGTCAAAAACAAAGCCCACTAAAGGAAAACTACAAAATCACCCAACCTACTCAAGAGGAGAGAAAATGCTGCCAAAAACACCCACCGGTAAGCTCCTCAGCACAGCTCTAGTAAACACCTGGGTCAGTCGCAAACACTAAGCTCTGCCTGCTTCGGGACCTCCTGGAACTCCATCGAAAGGCTTGTGGCCTACACAAGACACAAACATGTGTGGGCAAAGCCCGTGCAGGGGTGAGTATATAAAATAAAAAGTAGGCACCCCAAAACCACAAAATAAAAGGGAGAAATTGAAAGGCAACGGTCAGCTCATCCTAGCCAGAGGGAACCCAAATGAGAGAGAAACTCCACCTTGAGACCATCCTTGGCTAAACACGACTAGTCAGCATAGCTCAGGTGTATGCCCATACATACATCATGAACATACGCAAAGGTATATTCCCATACATATACCATGAGCAATCCAGATATAATCAAACCATGCACAAATCCTCATGAGTTTCCGACCTCATAACTTGCGATATGCACATAACTAGGAGAACCCACTCCTCAAGCTCTGTCATCCTAGATGACACTCGTTTGAGAGATATACACTCATCGGAAATCATCATTGGAACCCTCACGCTGAAAAAGTGGAAATACAAAACTCTTCGGATAGGGAATCACTCCTAGGGTCCGCTATGGTATACAAAGACCAACTCTAGTAACTTGTAGATCTCATAGAGAGGGGATCACTCACAGGACCCGCTGGGGGATACCACAACCCGATCTGGTGCTCCAAAGATCACGCGACTCAGATAGATTATTTTCTCCCATGGAATGGTGGTCATGACGATACCGAAACCCTATTCGGTATAACTCAAGATGTAGGTGATCAAACCGACGATGCACCAACCCTACCGAAACCACGTGCTAAGTAGGGGATCGTGTAACCGTTGATACCGTAACCCCACTATAATCATCATGCTAAGTAGGGGATCATATACCCAACGATGCCACAACGCTACTGAGTATGGCCCACTGCGTAGGGGATCATATTCCTGATGATGCCACAAATCCTACGGGGTTAACCTGCTAGGTAGGGGATCACCTCCAGTGGATAAGCTGTCACAATGATACCAAGAACCCGATCTAGGGAAACGATTCTAGAGGATCCCTCTTCGGGCCCACCGGAGGGATGCCACAACTCCAACAGATTAAACATCCATTTGAGAGGAACACAAACCTATACTAAGGTTGTGATGCCACGTGAACCCTCATAGGAAAGAACCAAGGGAGTACCCTCAACCACTGCTGGTCCAAACGTCGCTAACCCGAGAGACCCACCACAACGCCACACCCCGCACCACCAAGGCCGATACCGAGGCCACCATCGCGATCCATGCGGAAAAACATGTGGTAAAGGCTGTTTACTCACCCGAAATGGACAACCCGTGAGAAGGGAACTATTCACCATAGCTAGCTCGTGTGGGTCCCAAACTACAATCCCGAAACTCATCAAAAAGATCATACAACTATGATCCCCTCGGAAAAGCACATGGTATCGACTACTCGATCATCACAAACGGACACCCGGTGAAAAGGGTATTATTCACCGAAGCAAGCACAGGTGGGGGCCACACCACGCTCATGAAACTCCTCAAGAAGATCGCACCATTTTGATCCCCTCATAAAAACACACAGGATTAAGTGCTCAAACACTTCAACCAAATGCCGGGTGAAAAATAGATAATTTATCATAAAATGTGCAAACTGGGACCCATGGGGCCCACACCCTGTCTTCAGTCTGAACACTGAAAGAATTATCCCAAAGGCTCCGCACGATAACTAGGATCATGTTGCTGTTGACGGAGCATCAAAAGGACATTCGGTTCGTGAGGCACATTCGTCACAAGCTTTAATAATAATTTATTATTATTAAATTAAAGCATTTCGGGTCACCTATCTTTGGGAGTAGAACCCAAAAACCTAGAAACCCATTTCAAAAAGTCAATATCGAAGAGATAATCTCACAGCCATAGACGGCGCGTCAAACGGACGCGTCGTTTAGGAGTTGTGTCCCTTTGAACACAAGGGGTCCAACCGAGCTGGTCCACCCCAGCCGGCCCAGTCCAGACCGCCGGCCCGCGGTCCAGCCGCGGGTCTGGTCCAACTCGCCACATGTCGATGTCCACGGCACGTCCAAACACCACTAGACCCCTCGGGTCCGGTCCCTCCAAATAGACAGGCCCCTTGGTCGGTCTTTGTCCGCGTGCAGCACCAGTAGGACCCACAGAACGTGGGTCCTTGTCCACCGCTCCCCCCCTGAGGTCAGCACCTCGGGGATCCCCCTGACCACGAAGGGCCGACACCATCATCGCGATCCTACAGAGCGCACCGCCGCAACACCTCCTCCCATTCCGCCTCTCCGCCTCGGCCGCAGGCCAGCCCATCTTCTCTGGTCCCCTGCTATGCCGCAGTCGCAGCCGCATCTGCCCGGCCGCACCTGCGCTCGCTGCACCAGCCACACCCGATGTTTCCATCCTCACAGGACGCACCTGAAGCCACCTATCCTACTTCTACCGAACCCCTCTAGACTCCTCTCATTTTTCGTCCATCGCACGCCATCCCTCTGAGCTCCACCTCGGCCCACCATGCCGCAACAAACGCCTTCGGCCGGCTCCACCGCTGCGCCACCCCGATCTGCGGTCACCGCCCTTTCCGGATCTATGGCTTCCTTCGGCCGCAAAAACAGCTATGGCGGCCAGATTTCAAAACCGAAGGCAGATTTGGAATCCTCGGGATGAGGCCTTCATAGTTCCTGCCCCTGATCAATGATCCCATGGAGTTTTGGCGCATCCGAAAATTTCTTCGAAGAACGACGAAGAACGCGTTGAACACGGGATTTAGAACGGGACTTGGAAGGTGGTCATGTTCGTATGGCCATCATCCCAATTCTAAATTTATATAATTAAAATGACGGATTTGACAAAAACTCAAGAAATTGATGAAGGAGTGGAAAATCAACTGAAAGCCTACCTCGATCTGGTCGTTCGTTGTTGGCGACGCGCCCACTGCGATCCCACCTCGATCTGCCAGAGCTTGCTCCTCAATCCGGCAAAGAACGATGAAGAACACTGAAGAACATTCAGGAGAGAGAGAGAGTGAGGGGAAAATTTTATCTCTCCTTAATTACACACTTAAGTGGAATTTATAAACTCTCTGCCGACGGGCGCTGATTCTGAAACCTCCGTGCCCTCCTATTTTATATCATGCCTAGGAAAAACACCCCATTTAGAACTCAAAGGAAGTTTAAGATTTCCATTCTAAGACTTCGTTCGAAAGTTATTCGAAAATAATTCCAGTGATTTTTATCACTAAGTCATTATTTCAAAATGACAATTTTTCTTCTGGGTGATATCTCTCACAGCATGCTCGCGCCCTCAACTTTTACACCCTGCCTAAGGTAAACAACATACTCCGGACACAACTGTGCCCTCGAATTTCTGATCTGAGCTACCATTTAAGAGATATCTCATTCTCGCCTTGCACATAGTATAAAAAACTTAATATTTTTATAAAATTAATTCGGGCACACCGGGCCTCGGAATCGCATGTTGTCTACACGCCTAGGTCTGGATTTATTCACAAAAATATTCCAATGTATGACAGGGCCAAAACCCGAGTCGCTACAGTTATAAAATGTCCAGTAGCTAGGGTTCATACCTAGGGTTTAAACATGAGTCTTTCTAGTGAAATCTTGTGAATTAAGGCTCGATTTCGCTCTCTTGAGGTGCGGCAGTGGTGCGGTTGACGTTTCGCACCAAGATTTGAGGGTTTCGACACTTTCGGTAGGTGAATCCATGTGTAAGAATTTCTTAATGAGTTGTCATGATTTATTTACTTATTTTTCATGTTCCTCATATGTTGTGTGTGGTGTGAAAACCGTTTTTTATGGATTTGGTTAATAGTTTAATTTTATAATTGTATTTATGCTTTAAATTGGGCGTTTTCAATGTGTAACTCTTGTGGTAATATTTGGTTTTATTTTATAACATGTGAAAGTGGTGTATTAAATGTTTTTTGGTCTATAATTCAACTTTGGTAGGGTCTTGGTGTTCTTTTGGGTTTATATGGGGGGGTTTCGAATGGGTTTTAGGTGAAAAACCATGTCATGCTTCTTAAAAGTGTTCTATGAAAATTCTAAATGGATTAACGAGTTACAAAAAAGGTGAAATGGATGCTTATCTACTATTTTGGGGGTTTTATGTTTTTAAAATGGTACACTTTGTTGTGAAAGGGCTGTTATGTGAGTTTTACCATCTTGGAAACATTTTATAAAATCGTGTAAAGGATTTACCGAATTGTGAAAGAGATGTGAAACATGTTAAAAGATTTTTTGGTGAGTGTGTTCACTTAAGATGGTTTTTTTAGATTTAAGGTGTGATTGACAATGTCAAACATTTTTAGAATGTTTTATAAAATGCAGAAATATTTTATCAAATTGCAAGAAAGGTGTGAAACACATTTGTGGGCTGTTTTGTGTGAGTATTATATAAAAAATGAATTTTGTTTGTGAAAGGATTTCTATGTGACATGTATGTGGGATACATTGTGTGCGTGTGACTTGGAAGTGGTTTTTTCATGTACAAATTGTATTTCATGGATTGTGGAACTTGTTTGAGCACAAGATGTAAAACCTGGGTATCTAGGTGGGTGGACGTGTACTAGTATACTAGTGATCCTGTGGGGTTTGGTCCTAGTTTCACAAAGCAAGTTTGAAGATAAAAACACTAACTAAAATATGATGATGATTATGATGATGATGTTGGGGGACCACTAGGTTATGGGTTTTATTTCTATGAGTGTCTCATGTGCACGAGAACATATATTGTGATCAATACTTTCACGGAGATACGAGGTACCCAGGACCAACAGTGAGCTAGTGCCAAGGAGTTATTTTCCCATTGATTGTGCTCATTAGATACTTTATGCTTACCGTCAGCATACGGTATATTTGGCTATAAAATATAGCATCTTTGTAATTCTATAATAAAAGTGTAGAATCATTAAAGTATCCCTCTTGAAATTTGTTTTTATTTTCAGTTTCATCTCTTTAAAATTATTAATAGAATCTCATGTTTATGAAAACTTGCAAACTTTTCATCTTTGAATATTTATCACATGGAATCCTTTAGTGGTGGAATCCTACCAGTCTTTGGCTCACAACCTACTTACACCTTTGGGTGTAAGTAGACTTGGTTTTTTTGTCATAGGTTTGGGTACAACTTTTTGTGCCAATGGTTCGGTTTTTTATAAGTCCTTCATGATGTAGTGTTGTAGAGATGTTTAAGGGTGGTGCCTCTTTCCATGAAGAGTTTATTAGGATTTCCATTTTGGGTTTCTTCATTTGTTATAGTCTCTGAGAATAATTTTAAATTATGTCATTCAATTCTGAATTTTTGTAAAAGATGGTTTGTTTTGAGAAATCCAGATTTTTTATATTGGATTTGTGTAAAGACCCGTAAAATTCAAGGAAATTCTTTTCTTAATTTTATTAGGATTTTTCCAAGAACTCAGTTTCTAACAGCACTTGATTCTGAGGCCCGGTGTGCCCGGAATCATTTTTCTGAAGTTTAGCTCGGGTACGTTCAGTGAACGAATGAGTGGGGTTTTCTAACTTTCGAACCGGTGCTCAGAATCGAATCCCGAGGGCACCAATGGAATCGCAGCACCGGTATTTGCATAGAAACGCCTTTTCCGGAGTCCCATTTTCTCGGGTGTGGTTTTTAATTTTTGGGGTTAAGTTATGAAATAAAATAAAAAGGGGTACGACAATTTTATTTTATTTCACTTAAATATGATTAACCTAAGTTAAGCGGATAAGGTGGGACCCACAATATCCTACCCACTTGGTAGGATATTTCTGAGGTGGGGCCCGCACGAGCCCCACCGTTTCTTCCCTCCTATGTAACGCATCCACAACCCCCCTTTTAATGAAAGTCAAACCTTATGTTTTTTTTGTTAAGAAACGCCTCATTTAATTGGGCGGTTAAATCGTTACAATTAATTCTTTGAATTAATTGTTCGTTTCTTATCTTTTGAATTTCAAAAACATAGGTTGATAATAAAATAAGTGTTGGACTTATTTTATTATGGTTGGGTTGTGTTGTGTTAAACGTTTGGGAGAAAAAGAGAAGATTCTTCGTTCTTCGATGAAGAACGCGAAGAACGCGCCACCGCCAACGAAGAACGCCAACCTCCGACGGCGGACGACGGCGAGAGACGCCTTCCTCGGAGATCACCTAACACCAACGGTGATCCTCTTCTTCTGCGGCGATCCCCTTCTTCCGCGGAGACCCTCTTCTTCTGCGACGGTTAATTCTGCGATGAATGCTCGTTCGACGACAACATTGAGGTAGGGGTTTTATGCGTTTCTATTTTGTGTTTTCTTCTGTCGTTATCTTCCCTTCCTTGAACTGCCTGTTATCGTGATAACGGGAGGAGGTCGGACCGTACGAACATGGCCGACACTCCTCCCCTTTTTTGTTGTTGATTTTTTATGCGGCGAGCAAGGCAAAGCGGTGCCGAAGCACCGCGCGAACATTGTAAAAAGGGAGAGAGGAGAAGCGCGGCGTCGTTGCACCGCGCCGTTGGAAGCAATAAATCTGCGGCGTCATCGCGTCGTGCCATAGAAGATGAACAAAGGACGTGGCGCCATCACGCTGTGCCGAAGGACCTCAGAAGCATCGCGGCCAGAGCAGGGCCGCGGTGGAAGGTCGCAGCGTCGTCGCGCCGCGCCGGACAAACCAAGGTCGCGGCCGGTTCCGGGCCGCGGAGATGCAGGGGAACCAGTGGCCGGTACCGGGCTGCCGTCGTCGGAGCAAGGGGACCGGCCTTGCCGGTCCCATGGCGGCAGAAGCCGGCCGGCCAGAGTGGGCCGGCCAGACCGTGGAAGAACCGGGGGTCCGAGACCCCCGGCTGGCCGGACGTGTGCGGCCCCATTAAGGGGTCATGGTTTCCTCACGCGGGGACAGCGCCCCCCCCCCCCCCCAGCAGCGCTCGGCCATAACGACCGAGCCGGTCGCCTGGCCACCCGGCCAGCGCCAATGCGCCCAGCTCGCCGGGCCAAGCCGTCGGGCTGGACCCAGACCCAGTTCGGGTCGACCAGGTTCGGGCCGACCCTGGGGGTATCGGGCCGGGTCGGACCGGGCCCGAACCCCCTATTACGGAACCTCTTTCGGTCTGTTGCCCATAACTTGAGCTAATGTCCTTCGATCGACGCACAGTTATTTGTGATGCGATCCTTTGATGGAGACGGTCGTTTTGGTATATCGCACTCAAGGTTTCATAGAACTTTGAGTTCGGCCAGGTTTGTTTGTGCACGAAACCAACCGAGCCCTCGGAGAGGAAACGCTCATAACTTAAGCTCTGGACGTCTGATTGACATTTCATCGACTTTGATGGATTCCTCTAAGTAATACGGATCTTTTGGATTTCTACACTCGAGGTTAGAATGCAGTTGGAGAACATTCGGGTTGGTTTTGCCTTAAAAATCAACCGGGCCCCTAGAACGAAAAAGCGAATAACTCCCAGACCGGGCGTCTGATTGACGCGCCGTCTACGACGTTGAGTTCCTGTTGACGATACTAAACTTTTGGATACATCAACTTCGGAATTTGTTTCATTTGATGTATCATCCCCTCGGCTCATGGAGCCGACCCTCCCGAACAAGCTTGCTGTGTGCGGGAACCCTAGAGCTGGTTTCGACAACAACGACGACTATACAGAGATCCTCAGTGGATTCGATGGTGACGACTACAGCACTCAGCGATCCTACGTGGATCAGTGCTACCGATCCTGTGTGGGTCAGCGCTCAGCGGTCCTGTGTGGGCCAGCGCCTACAGATCTTGTGTGGGTCTGATCCTATGTGGGTCTTTGCGAGGGTTAGTTACCTATCGATCCTTTGTGGGTCAGATCCTTTGTGAGTCATTGCGGGGGTTAGTTACCTATCGATCCTTTGTGGGTCAGATCCTTTATGGGTCATTGCGAGGGTTAGTACCTATCGATCCTTTTTGGGTCCGACGGATTAGATGAATCAGTGGCAATATCTGATCATCTCTATCGTCTTACGAAGAAGTATACATGTGAGAGTGGAATCCTATTTTGCTTTCCTACGTGGATTGTGTTGTGATATCATGTGTGGATTTACGTTTTTCTTTCCTGTGTGGACTGGGTTGTACTTGGGCTCGGATGTTGGAGTCGAACGAGGATTGATGACTTAGGTATATGTATGGGAATATACCTAAGTAGTGTCGAATGTTACTTCATGATTGTATCTTTCCTTTGTGGATTATCCTTTGTGGATTCTGGGAGACCTTCGGGGGTCTCGGGGTCCCTACTGAGTATCTTATACTCACCCCTGCACGGGCTATGCCTACACTATGTTGTGTTGGTTGCAGACGATGGATAGCGCTGATCGTGGTTGAGGCTTGTGGAGCAGGACGGTACCTGGAGGTGGACCACTAGGCGGACGTACTCAGAGCAGACGGCTAGACCCGAGGAGCTGTGGAGGCTATCTGTACTCACCCTTCAGGTGGGGCTTCCAGTGGACGGCTCGACGTTGCGACTTTACTTTTAGTTTTTGTTTTCCCCTTTCCAGTTGTACTTTAATTTCAGTTTGGGTTTGTATTCTGGCCCACTTACGTTTCCGCACTTAACTTGTATCAGCTTTTACTTAGTGTTTACTTCTACTGCTTTCTTGCTATGTGGTGTTTGTTTACTTTACAAAGGCAATGCCTTCCATTTTTACCGAGATTTATGCCTTGGTGCTAGTCGCCAGCCCCTGTCCTATGGAAGGCGGGCTTGGGGTAGTCACGGCACGGGCCCCGAGGATGGGTCGTGACAAATTGGTATTAGAGGAGTTCGGTTCTACTGTAGAACTTGGGACTCTGATCTTTTCTATGTGAAGCAATAGTTTTAAGAGTATTGAGTGTGGTTATCAGTCCAGGGAGTCCAATGTTGGTGTGGCGGTCGACATATCCGTACACCAGGACCCTAACTTCTGATTTCTGACTTAATGCATGAAAACATTGACCGCATGTGTGTTTCAAGTTTTCTTTGTGATTACTTTGTGTCGGCTCACCAGTTATACTGTTTGACCGTGGCGCACCTGTTTCTTTTCAGGGTGGCCCATTGATGGCAGCCAGCTAGGGTTCCAAGAGTTGTGCATGACGACAGCCCACCGAGCGACGAGGCCTCGATACAGGGCCCTTTGACAGCAGAGGCACCGGCGGTACCTCTACCCGCTGAGCCCCCGATGCTACAAGCCCCAGCCACTGACGATGCACGTCGCCTTAGTGCACTGCATGAGTTTCAGCGCCAGCGACAGCCCAGGTTCCGCGGGGAGACGGACCCCCAAGCAGCCAAGGACTGGCTGGAGGTAGTGGTATGAGTTTTCAGGTTAGTGAGGACACCAGCAGACCTCATGGTGATCCTCGCAGCGAGCCTACTGCACGCAGCAGCGGGCCGATGGTGGAGCTTGATGCTCCAGGTGAATGATGAGGCATCTCTCCTCTGGATGGACTTTGAGATCCTCTTTCACTCATAGTTTGTCCCAGCCACCCTCCATGCGGTGCACTTCTAGGAGCTTCTACAGCTGCGGCAGGGCAGCTTGACCTTCGCCTAGTACTCGGCGAGATTTATCGATTTCTCGCACTACTCGACAGACATGGTACGCAACCCATTCTTCCGGGCCCAGACCTACGAGCAAGGATTGATGCATGAGATCAAGGCATCAATGATCTCCATCATCATTATGACCCAGGCAGGGGTACTGGAGTGAGCCCTTCTGATCTAGAGCTTCCTTGCAGAGCCTGCATCAGCAGCGAGACCTACCGTAGGGCGGCACATAGCAGAGTCCTCTGCAGCAGGCAGTCGACAGATGACTCATGGGTCCAGGTAGACCAGACCCTCTGGAAGACGACCTCAGGACACTGGCTCAGCAGTGCTGGGCACACTGCACGGAGCCAGTCTTTTGAGAGGCAGGCAGTGCTACACATGCGGCGGGCAGGGCCACATGGCTCATGACTGACCGACCCATCATGCCGAGGAGCAGCAGATGGTTGAGGGGCCACCGAGGCAGAGGCATAGGGTCGACCGTAGAGGTCTGCGGGGAGCAGGCGGCCGAGGCAGAGGAGCTGGCCGAGCAGCAGGTGGTGGGCGACGCTTTGAGGCTCTACCACCACCACCACCAGGAGGTCCACCCCAACCACTGGGAGCTGGAAGGAAGAGACAGGCACAACTCCAGGCAGTGGAGGCCTACGACCACGGTGCGCCCGAGATGATTCGAGGTACTATCTGTTTCTATTCCACCCTCGTTGTAGTTCTTATAGACACATGAGCTAGTAACTCTTCCATAGCCTCTTCCCTTGTTCGGAGCTCGGAGATTCTGACAGAGTCGTTGGATCGATCCTTACGGCTAGAGACTCCTACAGGAGCAGACTCGACAATTAAGCACTGGTGCCTGCAGTGTGAGCTTACTCTAGGAGGCGAGATATTTAGCTGGGATCATCTTGTAGCGGCGTCGAGGCCTTACGACGTCATCTTGGGCATGGATTGGTTATCTACAGTCTATGCTCAGATCGACTGTATTAGGTGCAGGGTGTGATGTGTATGCACCGATGGGAGTAGGTTTACCTTCACCGGTGAGAAGGGAGCCTTCACAGCATAGGATGGACTCCCACAGAGGAGAGGATAGCCCATCACTCATCAGTTGGATAGCCTCATCCTAGGAGCAGTTGACATGCAGAGTCCTAGTTTTCCTGCAGTGGTGGATCAGTATGCGGACGTTTTTCCCAACGAAGTTCCAGGACTACCTCCTCGCAGAGAGGTAGAATTTTATATTGATCTGTACCCCGGGACAGCCCCGATATCCACTCCAGCATATCGGATGGACCCTTCTAAGCTTTGAGAGCTACGGGTACAGTTGGAGGCCTTGCAGGGCAAGGGATTCATCCGACCCAGTGTTTCACCCTGGGCTTCCCCGATATTGTTCGCCAAGAAGGCAGATGGGAGCTTGCGACTTTGTGTCGACTATCATCACCTGAACCAGGTGACAGTGAGGAACAAGTATCCGCTACCAAGGATTGATGACCTCTTCAATCAGCTCAAGGGAGCACGGTGGTTCTCTAAGATAGACCTCAAGTCAGGCTATCATCAGCTCAGAGTTTGGGACGAGGACGTGCAGAAGACGGCCTTCAGATGTCGGTATGGCCACTATGAGTTCTTGGTTATGCCATTCGACGTAACCAATGCTCCATCAGTGTTCATGGGCCTCATGAACAGGATCTTTCAGCCATACCTCGATCGATTTGTCGTTGTCTTCATCGACGACATGTTGATTTACTTGATGACTGAGGAGGAGCACGTCTACCACTTGCGGGTTGTACTAGACACACTCCGAGAGCACCAGCTTTATGGAAAGCTCTCGAAGTGTCAGTTCTGGATACACGAGGTCCACTTCTTGGGACATGTCATATCTGAGGCGGGAGTTGCAGTGGATCATACGAAGATCGAGACAGTGCTAGCTTGGGAGCCACCCAGAAGCGTGACGGAGGTGCGGAGTTTCTTGGGACTAGATGGATACTATCGGAGATTTGTGCCAGACTTCTCCAGAGTTGAAGCATCACTCTTAGCTTTGATGAATAAGGGGAAACCCTTTGTGTGGTCAGAAAGATGTCATCAGAGCTTCCAGGAGTTGAGACAGAGATTGACCAGCACCCCTATATTGAGGCTTCTGGAGGAAGGAGTAGGGTACGTAGTCTATTGCGATGCATCAGGGACCGGACTCGGATGTGTCCTGATGTAGGAGAGGGTGGTGATCGCCTATGGATCACGTCAGTTGAGGTCGCATGAGCAGAACTATGCTACCCATGACCTGGAGTTAGCAGTAGTGGTCTTCGCTCTGAATATGTGGTGACACTATCTGATGGGCGAGCACTTTATAGTATTTTCTTACAATCAGAGTCTCATGTACATCTTCTCTCATAAGGACCTAAACCTGAGACAGCGGCGATGGCTCGAGTTCTTCTAGATCTATGACTTTGAGATAGTCTATACTCTTGGGAAGGGGAACGTAGTAGCCGATGCTCTCAGTAGGAGGACAGGAATTCAGCTACTTGAGGAGGAGATAGAGCATCTAGCCACTTTGCAGATATCCTTCGTGGATAGAGATGGATCAGCCTTCCTTCAGTCTCTCACAGTCACTCCACCACTACTGCAGCGGGTCAGAGAGGCACAGCGTGGGGACGCCGACTGTGAGACGCGGCGTACACAGATATCCTCAGGATAGGCACCTGATGGTTTCTCCTTTGGGGCAGAGCACGACGTCCTTTTTAGAGGACGTACCTTGGTACCAGTTTCTTTACAGGAGGAGGTGCTGAGAGAGTTTCACACTTCTCCCTTGGCAGTACATCCTGGAGTGGCGAAGATGTACCAGGATCTCAGACTACAGCATTGGTGGCTGGGCATGAAAAAGGATGTGGTAGAGTTTGTTTCTCGATGCCTCACCTGCCAGCAGGTGAAGGCCGAGCATCAGGTACCAGCAGGCTTGGTACAACCCTTGGAGGTCCTGGAGTGGAAGTGGGATGAGATATCTATGGACTTTGTGATTGGACTTCCACGCACTTCCAGAGGTCACAACTCCATTTGGGTGATTTTCGACCGACTCACCAAGTCAGCTCACTTCTTACCCATTAGAGAGCAGGGCTCAGTGGATAGCTTGGGACGTCTCTACTTTCAGGAGATTATACAGCTTCACGGTGTGACATCATCTATCGTCTCCGATCGAGATGCTCGCTTTACTTCCTGGCTTTTGAAGGGGTTGTAGGAGGCGTTTGGGACACAGCAACGTCTGAGCACCGCCTTTCACCCTAAGACAGATGGTCAGATGGATAGGACCATTCAGACTCTCGAGGACATGCTCCGCGCATGTATCCTAGACTTTGGTCGTTGCTGGGAGGACCACCTACCCTTGGTGGAGTTCGTGTACAAAAACAGCTACCACTCTATCATCGGGATGGCACCATACGAGGCGTTGTATGACCGACCTTGTAGATCTCCTTTGTGCTGGACAGACCCTGGGGAGTTGTGGGACCGGAGATGGTCCAGGCCATGACAGAGAAGATCCAGGTCATCCAGGAGCGTATGAGGACAGCTCAGAGCCGGCAGAAGTCTTATGTTGACAGGAGGCGGAGGCCACTTGAGTTCGATGAAGGCGACCACGTCTTCTTGCGGGTCTCACTTTGATGTGGATTACAGAGATTTGGTCGAGGCGGCAAGTTATCTCCTCACTTCATCGTACCGTTCTAAGTCCTCAGCAGGATTGGAGAGGTGGCTTATCGCCTGGATCTACTACCTCAGTTGCACTGGGTGCACGATGTCTTCCACGTATCTCAGCTGAGGAGATACGTGCATGACCCGATGCATATCATTGACCATGGGGAGCTAGACATTGATGATGGGGCGACTTTTTCGGAGGTCCCGGTGGAGATTGAGGATCGACAAGAGCGGGTCCTACGTGGACGGTCGATTCCTCTAGTGCGCATCAGATGGAAGCATAAAAACCTCCAGGAGAGAACTTGGGAGTGGGAGGCCTAGATGCGTGCTCAGTACCCACATTTGTTTCCCTAGTTTTTGTTGTATCTTTATGGGGACGTAAATCCCTGAGGTGGGAGTGATGTAAAGACCTGTAAAATTCAAGGAAATTTTTTTCTTAATTTTCTTTGGATTTTTTCAAGAACGCAGTTTCTGAAGGCACCTGATTCCGAGGCCTGGTGTGCCCGGAATCATTTTCAGAAGTTTAGCTCGGGTACGTTCAGTGAACGAACGAGCGGGGTTTTCTAACTTTCGAACCGGTGCTCGGAATCGAATCCCGAGGGCACTGATGGAATCACAGCGCCGGTATTTGCTTAGAAACGCCTTTTCCAGAGTTGCTTTTGCTCAGTTGTGGTTTTTAATTTTTGGGGTTAAGTTATGAAATAAAATAAAAAGGGGTGCGACAATTTTATTTATTTCACATAAAGCCACTTAACCTAAGTTAAGCGGATAAGGTGGGACCCACAATATCCTACCCACTTGGTAGGATATTTGTGAGGTGGTTCCTGCACGAGCCCCACCATTTCTTCCCTCCTAAGTAACGCACCTGCAACCCCCCTTTTAATGAAAGTCAAACCTTATGTTTTTATAGTTAAGAAACGCCTCATTTAATTGGGCGGTTAAATCGTTACAATTAATTCTTTGAATTAATTGTTTGTTTCTTATCTTTTGAATTTTAAAAAATTAAGTTGATAATAAAATAATTGTTGGACTTATTTTATTTTGGTTGGGTTGTGTTGTGTTAAACCTTTGGGAGAAAAAGAGAAGATTCTTCGTTCTTCGAAGAAGAATGCGAAGAACGCGCCACCGCCAACGAAGAATGCCAACCTCCGACGGCGGACGACGGCGAGAGACGCCTTCCTCGGAGATCACCTAATGCCAATGGTGATCCTCTTCTTCAGCGGCGATCCTCTTCTTCCGCGGCGACCCTCTTCTTCCGCGATGGTTAATTCCGCAGCGAATGCTCGTTCAATGACAACGTTGAGGTAGGGGTTTTATGTGTTTTTCTTTTGTGTTTTCTTCTGCTATTATCTTCCCTTCCTTGAACCGCCTATTATCGTGATAACGGGAGGAGGTCAGACCGCACGAACATGGCCGACACTCCTCCCCTTTTTGGTTGTTGATTTTTGATGCAGCGAGCAAGGCAATGCGGTGCCGAAGCACTGCGTAGACATTGTAAAAAGGGAGAGCGGAGAAGCGCGGCGCCATCGCACCGCGCCATTGGAAGCAATAAATCTGCGGGGTCATCGCGCCGCGCCGTAGAAGATGAACAAAGGACGTGGCGCCGTCACACCGCGCCGGAGGAGCTCAGAAGCACAGCGGCCGGAGCGGGGCCGCGGCGGAAGGGCGCGGCGCCGGACGAACCAAGGTCGCGGCCGGTTCTGGGCCGCGGTGATGCAGGGGAACCGATGGCCGGTACCGGGCCGCTGACGTCAGAGTAAGGGGACCGGCCTTGCCGGTCCCGTGGTGGCAGAAGTCAGCCGGCCGGAGCGGGCCAGCCGAACCGTGGAAGAACCGGGGGTCCGAGACCCCCGGCTGGCCGGACGTGAGCAGCCCCATTAAGGGGCCGCGGTTTCCTCATGCTAGGGCAGCACCCCCCCCCCCCCCACCAACAGCGCTCGGCCATAACGGCCGAGCCGGTCACCTGGCCACCCGGCCAGCGCTAGCGCGCCGGGCCAAACCGCCGGGCCGCGCTGCGCCCAGGCCGGGCCGCGCCGCGCCGACCGGGCTAGGTAGCGCCCAAGCGGGCCGGAACCAGACCCAGTTCGGGTCGACCCGGTTCAGGCCGACCCTGGGGGTATCGGGCCGGGTAAGACCGGGCCCGAACCCCCTATTACCAAACTTCTTTCGGTCTGTTGCCCATAACATGAGCTACAGGCCTCCGATTGATGCACCGTCAGTTTTGATGTGATCCTTGGATCAAGACGGTCATTTCAGTATATCACACTAAAGGTTTCGGAGAACGTTGAGTTCGGCCGGGTTGGTTCATGCACGAAACCAACCGGGCCCTCGGAGCGAAAACGCTCATAACTTAAGCTTCGGACGTCCGATTGACATTCCGTCGACTTTGATGGATTCCTCTAAGTGAGACGGATCTTTTGGCTTACTCCGCTCGAGGTTAGGACGCAGTTGGAGAACGGTCGAGTTGGTTTTTCCTTAAAAACCAATCGGGCCCCTGGAAAGAAAAGGCCAATAACTACCAGACCGGGCGTCCGATTGCTGCGTCGTCTGCGACATTGAGTTCCTGTTGATGATACATAACTTTTGGATACATTAACTCCATATTTTGTGTCAGTTGATGTATCAGCCCCTCGGCTCGTGGAGCGGACCCTCCCGAACGAGCTTGCTGTGTGCGGGAACCCTAGAGCTGGCTGCGACAACGACGACCACTGTACAGAGATCCTCAGTGGATTTGATGGCGAAGACTACAGCACTCAGCGATCCTACGTGGATCGGTGCTACCGATCCTATGTGGGTCCAATCCTGTGTGGGTCAGCACTCAGTGGTCCTGTGTGGGTCAGTGCCTACAAATCCTGTGTGGGTCGGATCATGTGTGGGTCTTTGCGGGGGTTAGTTACCTATTGATCCTTTGTGGGTGAGATCCTTTGTGGGTCATTGCGGGGGTTAGTTACATATCAATCCTTTGTGGGTCAAATCCTTTGTGGGTCATTGCGGGGGTTAGTACCTATCGATCCTTTGTGGGTCCGACAGCTTAGATGAATCAGTGGCAATATTTGATCATCTCTATCGTCTTACGAAGAAGTATACATGTGTGAGATGAATCCTGTTTTGCTTTCCTATGTGGATTGTGTTGTGCTATCCTGTGTGGATTTACATTTTTCTTTCCTGTGTGGACTGGGTTGTACTTGGGCTAGGATGTTGGAGTCGAACGAGGATTGATGACTTAGGTATATGTATGGGCATATACCTAAGCAGTGTCGAATGTTACTTCGAGATTGTATCTTTCCTTTGTGGATTATCCTTTGTGGATTCTGGGAGACATTCGGGGGTCTCGGGGTCCCTACTGAGTAGCTTATACTCACCCCTACATGTGTTATTCCCACACTACGTTGTGTTGGTTGCAGACGATGGATAGCACCGATCGTGGATGAGGCTTGTGGAGCAGGACGGTACCTGGAGGAGGACCACTAGGCGGACGTACTCGGAGCGGACGGCTGGACCTGAGGATCTGTGGAGGCTATCTGTACTCACCCTTCAGGTGGGGCTTCCAGTGGACGGCTCGATGTTGCAGCTTTACTTTTAGTTGTAGTTTTCCCCTTTCCAGTTGTACTTTACTTTCAGTTTGGGTTTGTATTCTGGCACACTTACTTTTCCGCACTTACCTTGTATCAGCTTTTACTTAGTGTTTACTTCTACTGCTTTCTTGCTCTGTGGTGTTTGTTTAGTTTACAAAGGCAATGCCTTCCCGTTTTACTGGGATTTATGCCTTGGTGCTAGTCGCCAGTCCCTGGCCTATGGAAGGCGGGCTTGGGGTAGTCACGGCACGGGCCCCGAGGACAGGTCGTGACAATTTGTTTGTTGTTTTATGTTTATAAAATTGAGTAAATCATTCCCAAATTCCATTTTGTAGTACCTGGGCACTTGTGCCAGCCCTTGGGGATCAGTAACACCCTTCAGGCCTTGTCACGGACTATGTTAGGTGCCATTTTTGATAGTGAGCAGATTCAGTTCGTGACATCAGTGACCAAAAAATGAATTTTATAATTTTTTTTAAGATGGAACACAAGAACTGTATGAAAGGTGTACCAAGTTTTTGAAGTTATATTTTCTACTTAAATTTTATCATATAAATTGTATCTATGGAATTACTATTAAATAAGTGTCCAGTATTTTATATTTACTTCATGATGCATTTAGTAAAGTTAAAATCCCAGGATCATTCTATGAGATAAATAAAATAATCAAAATACATGGAATTGATTATACAAAGATAAGTGAATTCCCTAATTATTTCATGATTTATTGTGAATAAGACTCTAATAAATAAGAGTGAATAATATTTCATACAATTATATGTAAATAAATGATAAAAAATGAGAGTACAAAGGAACACAACACCAAGAATAAGCATAAGAAGAAAACTCCTGAAAAGGTATTATGTTACTTTCCTTTGAAACCTTATGTGAGTGTTTTTGTGTCATAAAAACCTCAATCAATATTTTCCCTTTTAATGTAGCATAGTGGTGACCACAGGGTTTTCTCTCGAGGAGGTTGCAGTTCGAGTTGCAAAACTGTCACATTTGTTATTATTTTTTTGCAGAAATGAAAATGGGGATTTGATTAACAATTTGAAAATAAAATTTTAATTAAATACTAAAGAAAAATAATTTTAAATTAAAGATAATGTGGATTTTAAATCAAGAATAAAAACAGCAGTCGTATACAAACTTCACCCTCTCGGACACTCCCTTCTTCCTTGTATATATAAAAAAAATATCTCTTTATTTAAATTCCTAAATGTACCCCCAAGGACCCCCAGGTGTACACTCAAATTTGAAAAGACATCATATTTAAGACTTCAATATGATTGTGTTCCCTCCTATATATGTGACTCAGTTACTTAAAGACCTCCAAGTAATTGAACCTAATCGAATTTGCTTTGCTCAATGGAAAAACCTCACCAATGAATTTTAAATAGTGAAATCAATTGATCTACTTTATAGATGGAACAACGATCAAAAAAATTTGTTTAAAATATATTTAAGAAAGAAAACAACCATATTCATTCAGAAATATATGTTCAAGAGAAATTAAAAAATAAATTACACATTAAAATCAAAACTCGGAAGAGAGTGTCCATTGGGTGTCGCTGTCCGCAACCACTTACCGCTTAGCCTTCCATCACTTGATGAGCATTAATTTATCTATTTAATCTTCAAAGGATGTCATCTTCTTACTGATTAAAATCTCCACCTTCCCCTTCACTCTCTCAAGCCAACTCCCTTTGTGGCAGATGGTGTGGTGATGAATGGAATGTGATTTAGAGGTAAGAGCTCCTCTCCTTTTATAGGCAGATTTCATCAACAAAACGTTGTCATTCTTTCGACCCATTAATTGGACGATTCATGTGTATACCTCTTCATAAATATTGTTCATAAATTTGTTTTCCATCCACCCTCCAAATTTCGGATTCATTGGACGTGTATTGGAGGAGTTATGATTTTTTATTGTAAATCACTTTCTCAGGATGAAACTTCCTAGAAGCTTCCTTGAAAACTCTATCACTCAAGGTCCATCATAAAAGATTCCAAACGGCTTCAAAATACTTTTGTCAATGATTCATTGGGTTATCTTTAATATCCAAGTGGAATAGAATCATTTTTAGGAGTTTAGGACGAATTATGCTTCCTTTACTATGGTGGGTTCTATGCAGTCCGCCCAGAAAAATTGTCAACTTCATTGATTTTTTTGGGCATCAAGATGCATGAATCTTTTCCTAGTCCTGAAGACAATGATTATGTAAATAGAATAAGGGTTCAAAAAAATTCTAACCACAAAATTTGTAAATGTATGTTATGATAAATGACCAAAATACCCCTATGATAAAAATCTGTTAAAAATCCAGAATTATGCAATTTAAACCTTTTATCCCAAAACACACTCTAAATCCAAAATTGTTACAAATAAGATGAAATTGGTAAATTTGTGAGGTTTAAATCATTTAAATAGACATTAAAAATAGTGGAAATATTATCTCTATCAATTCCCCCACACTTGGATCTTGGACTCCTGGATAGGTGAGCACGAAATCAAAAAAAATAAAACACATACCAATGGTGTTTACCAATTTACCAAAAAGAATTAAAAAGATATCATGCCTCATTAAAGACAAATATTTAATGTTCTAAATTCAAATCATTCAATCCATTTACACTTCTTTTTTTCTTCTCATAGACACAACACACTTACCTCACATTCATTTTCTCTCAGCACACAATATAGATTTGCAACAAGGCTTTTCTCATCCAACTCATGCAAGAATTACCATAGGCTTGATAAATTTCTACATCTCCACCCAATGTGAGCCATGAACATGTGATTATCACGAGGACTTTACAAGGTTTTTCTGTGGCTTGGGGTTCGTAGGATTCAAATGTGAGAAATTATGTGGCTGAATAAGGAGGGTTTGGCTCTTTTTGAAGAAGAAATGCATGTTTCTAATTTTTACTCAAGTATGGTCTCCTCCATATTCTCCTAAAAAATAATCAACTCTGATCTTATTTTTTCCACCCCATTCCATCAATATTTTAGTATAAAATATGACTTTATTTCGAAAGTTCTATATTGGGCACAACTTATTTCCATTGTGAGCTCTAGACAGGCATAGCTCCATTTCATTTGAGAGCTCTAGATAGGCACAGCTCTCAGAAAAATATATTCTAGCATCTCAAATATGCCTTCAATGTTTATATGTTCTCCCAAATCAACACCAAATGAGGTAGCACATCATGAGTCATCTCCCCCCCCCCAACTTAAGTTCAACTAGATCATGCATTTATACTTCCAGATCAGGTTGGAAAGGGAAATTTGGCTTGTAATGTGGCTAACTTAACAGGCTATACATGGCTACTAAGGGCTCAAGAAAGATCAAATGTTCAAGGAAGGCCGAAATAAAAAGGATAATAATGAAAAGGAGGCTCCAATATTAAAACAAATGCCTCAATAATTTTAATCACAAGTATCTCAGCCCTCAAGTTTTGATAGAAATAAATCAATTTATAGTTTAAACAAACACGAATTGGTTCTCTCAAGAAAGAGGTGAGTGTGAAGAAGATGTAAAAATGGGTCCAGAGGCCTCACAGGAATGATAATTTCAATCACAATGTCAGTGATATGTTCCATGAGATTTAAAAATCAGTGGTCATTTCAAGTATTTTCCAAATTTTTGAACTTGAAACAATGTCATTTTCACCATTCATTTATGTTCAGTTTCAAAGGATCAGTTGGTTCACTCCTTGGAATGTGTTTCAAATGAAATTCAAGAAATTCCAAAATATTTTTTTTTTGAAAAAGAAACATAAAAACAAAAAAAATGGAAAGAAATTTTGAAAACAACAAATTTCAAACAGAAGTTCGTAAAAACCTAATCTACCCAGCATTGTGTCCCCCCACACTTATTTTATGCAATGTCCTCATTGTGTAGTTTTTTTAGCATGAAATTTAGGAAATTAAAGACATAGAAGAAATAAATGATAAGGAAAGACCCAACCTGGTATCAATTATATTCTGCATCATGAAGTTGAATCTCCTCCCCTGGAGGATCTTGAAAATTTTCTCGAAATAGCTTCAGCCTATGACTATTGACAGTGAATGATGTCTCTTTGTCAAGATCTTTAATCTGTATTGCACCAAAAGGAAAAATATGAGTAATAGTGAATGGGCCAGACCATTTGGAATGAAATTTACCTGGGAAGAGTTTCAATCTGGCATCGAATAGCAGAACTTTGTCTCCCTCCATGAAGTTTTTGTTTAGAATCCTCCCATATTGAAAGTCTTTGTTTCTCTCTTTGTATAACCTGGAGCTTTTATATGCATTATTTCTGATCTCCTCTAGCTCCTACAAACAATATTTTCTTTCTTTCCCAGCAGAATATAGGTTCATGTTATATGTTTTTACAGCCCAAAAGGATTTGTGTTCTAACTCAACTAGTATATGACAAGATTTTCCATAGACCAATCTAAATGGTTACATTTCAATGGGGGTTTTTAAAGTAGTTTTGTGGGACCAAAGAGCATCATCAAGTCTCAAACTCCAATCCTTTCTATTTGGGTTCACTATTGTTTCTAGGATTTGTTTGATCTCCCTATTACACAACTCATCCATTCAGTTTGTTTGAGGATGAGAGGGAATAGAGACCCTATGATTAACACCGTATTTCTTCAAAAGAGATTCCAAAGTATTACTACAAAAATTGGTACCTTGATCTGTAATTAGAAACTTTGGAAATCCAAACCTTGAAAACAAATTTCCTTTCAAAAATTTGGACACAATTTTTGCATCATCAGTTCGGGTGGGGATAGCCTCTACCCACCTGGACACATAATCAACAGCCAGAAATATGTATAGATATACAAATGAATTATGAAAAGGCCCCATGATATCCATTCCCCATACATCAAAAACATCAAAAAAACAAAAGTGGGTTTTGTGGCATCTCATTCTTCTTGGAAATGTTTCCTTGGAATTGACAATTTATACAAGTTCTGTAGAATTTGAAAGCATCTCTAAAAATGGTGGGCTAATACAATCCATAATCAAGAACTTTTCTTGTTGTTCTCTATGGTCCAAAGTGTCCTCCATAGTTTAATGTGTGGCAGAAATGTAGGATGGGTTGAAATTCAGAGTTCGGAACGCATCTTCATATCATTTGATCACTACCAATGTGCCATAAATAAGGATCATCCCAAATTTATTTCTTTGAATCACTCACAATTTTATCAATTTAATTTTTGGAAAACCAGTGGGGATGTTCCTCAGAATACAAATAGTTTACAAGATTAGAAAACCATGGTATTTCACTTTGAGCAGGAAATAAATCCTCATTTGGAAAGGTTTCCTTAATTGGGGAACAACATCTGAAATTTTCTATTCTCAATAGATGGTATCCTGCTCAAATGATCAGAAACAAGGTTCTCATATCCTTTCTTATCTTTTATTTCAACATAAAACTTCTTTAAAAGCAAAATCCATCTCATAAGTCTTGGTTTTGCATCATTTTTATTAATCAATAATCTGATTGCAGAATGATCAGTAAAAAAAATCACCTTGGAGCCCAGCAGATAACTTCTAAATTTGTCTAGAGCAAATACAATAGTCGGAAGTTCTTTCTCAGTTGTTGTGTAGTTTGATTGGTCTTGATCAAGAGTTTGGTAGGCATAGGCAGTCACATGAGATTTATTTTCTGTCCTTTGACTCAATACTGCCCCAAGAGAAAAGTCAAATGCATCGGTCATTATTTCAAAGGGAATGTCCCATTTAGGAGATTGAACAATGGGAGGGGTTATCAATATTTGTTTCAGATAATGAAACGAATTTATGCAATTCTCATCAAAGTCAAATGGGACATCTTTTTGGAGTAATCTAGACAATGGAAGTGCAATCGTACTGAAATATTTAATGAATCTCTTGTAAAATCCAGCATGCCCAAGGAAGGATCTCACATCTCTCAAAGTTTTTGGGTATGGTAATGAATAAATGACCTCAAATTTGGATTTATCAACATGAATTCCATCACGGGACAAAACATGTCCAAGAACGATCCCTTTAGCAACCATAAAATGGCATTTTTCATAATTTAGAACAATGTTCTTTTCAATGCATTTTTTAAGGACACGTTCTAAGCTTTTCAAAAAACTTTAAAAAGATAATCCATACACAGTGAAGTCATCCATAAAAACTTCCATGAAAGTTTCCAAAAATTCAGAGAAGATTCTTATCATACATCTTTGAAAAGTTCCCAGGGCATTACATAAACCGAAGGGCATCCTTCTATATGAAAAAATTCAAAATGGGCATGTGAATGTGGTTTTATCTTGATCCTCAGGTAAAATGTGAATCTGAAAATATCTAGAGAATCCATCAAGAAAACAGTAGTGGGTTTTCCCAGCTATTCTTTCAAGGACTTGATCAAGGAATGGTAACGGGAAGTGGTCTTTCCTTGTAACAAAATTGAGTTTCATGTAATCAATGCACATTCTCCATTTATTTGGAAGCCTTATGGGGAAAAGATCACCAAATTCATTCCTTGAGATTGTAAATCCACTATTTTTAGGAACAACATGGACTGTTCTTACCCATTGACTATCAGATATGGGAAAAATAATTCCAGCAGCCAGTAAGGTGGTGACTTATTTCTTCACAACCTCCAAAAGTGTTGGGTTCAGTCTTTTTTGAAATTGTCTTACCGGTCTAGATTTCTATTCCAGTAGAATTATGTGCATGAAAACCAAGGGGTTGATTCCTGTTAGATCAGAGAGAGTCCATCCTATGGCTTCCTTGTGGTACTTGAGAACTTCCAACAATTGGTTTTCCTGGACTTCTGACAAATCTTTTCAAATAATTATAGGGAATTGTTCATTATGACCTAAGAATGCGTACTTGAGGTTATCTGGAAGGGGTTTCAATTCTACCATAGGTGGGTTGGTTTCATTGATAATAGGGAACTCTTCTAAAGTTATATTGTTTAGTGAAGCTCCATGTTCATCATGGTGATCTCTTTCTATGATATCAATACTTGTTTCATGTGAAACATTGGAAACCTCTCCTGGAATACCACTAAAAGATTCAGTGGTTTCTAGAAATTCATCTTCATCATTGCTCAGATATCTAGTCTCAATATCTCAAGACTCTTCACAGTGTCCAAATTCATCCTCATTTTGATCTGATTCAGTATCATACAAATTTCCATATTTTTTCACATCAGTTGGTATTTCATTGCAAGAAAAATCAGGTAACATGCCAGATGAAAACCAATCAATAATGTTTATATAGGGAGTTTAATAATCCTCAAGTGGGTGTTTCACTGAATGAAATATCTTGAAATTAACAACATCTCTTCCAAATTCTAGTGAAATTGTTCCCTTATGAACATTGATGATTTCTTTTGCTGTTTTTAGAAATGTCATCCCTAGGATGAGGGGAGAATGTGTGCTAAACCGATCATATTCCATATCCAAAACATAGAAGTCAACAAGAAAAATCATGTCTCTCTCTTGAATGAGAACATCCTCTATAACTCCAGAAGGTTTGGTGGTACTCTGTTTTTCAAGTTGAATGATAATTCCATAGGGTTTCAAGTCTCCAACCTAAAGAGATGAGTAGACAGAATGTGGAATAACATTGATGGAGGCCCCTAGATCAAGCATCACATCTTTGAATTCACATTTCCTAATGGTACAGGGAATAGTAAATGTCCTAGGGTCTTTACACATGACAGGAAGGGCATGTTGAATCATCGATGAAACATTCCTTCCTATGTTTACTTTTTCACCTCCTTTGATCTTTCTCTTGTTGGTACACATGTCTTTAAGAAACATAGCATACCTCAGAATTTGTTTCACAGCATCGAGCAATGGAATATTGACTTGGACTTTCTTGAATGTTTCCAAATCCTCCTTATCCAATTATTTTTCAGCACTTGACTTTGGTGGTGGTTCACACCTTGGATAAGGAAGTTGAGGTTTGAATGTTTATGGGGTATTCTGAGTATGTTTCATAGGAACATAAGGGCCAGACATCCTCTTCCAATCATTCCTTGTTTTTTCAAACAAGATTTCCTCTCTTGCCTTTGAGTTTCTATCAACTTCATATTTTTCAACATTTTTATCAAGGGTAGGATTTTCACCTGTAGTATCAGCAGTAGGCTTGATGTTCTCAATCTGAGGGTAGTTCAATTTTGTTCCACTCCTAAGTTCAATTGCACTCACATTTTCCTTCCCATTATTCCTCGGATTTACTTGTGGTTGTGAGGGTAAACCACTACTCATTTGTTTTGTTATGTAATTAATACCAGAGGCATGTTGACCAATTTGAGTCATCAAGGTATTCATTTTTTTATCTTTTTGTTTTGAGTATTCATTTAGTTCCCTCATTTCCTCTTGTTGTTTCCTCATTTCCTCTTATTGTTTCCTCATTGATTTTTTAAGGTTCCTATCAAGGTTTTGAGTGGGAGGGGTAGGGTGAAAATTGCTTCTAGAATGAGCATTGGCTTGCTCATTGAAATATCTTGGTTGAGAATTACTTTATTGTCCTTGGAAGAATCTTCTCGGTTGTTCAGGTTGATGAAATCTTTTATTTCAGTTGTTGTTCCATCCTTGATTGAAATTTTGGTGGTTTGGAAATGGTCTTTGCTGGTTTGATTGAAATGGTCTTCTAGGAAAAACTGCAATACAGTTCTCAGTAGGCTCTTGAATTTGCGGGCATTGGTCACTAAAATGTTCATTCGAAGAAAAAATCCCACATTGGACATGTAGTTGGAAAGCCGCTTCAGGTTTGGGTTGGTTTGGTGGGGTGTTAGACAACATTATTGACATTACCATGATGGTAAGATCAGATAGTTGACTTGCAATTGTGTTGTTTTTGGGACTAGTAGTAGGGAATTATTGTGCATATTTGACATGAATAAGGCCTCTGGTTCCAAATTTTTGGGCATTCTAGTCCATGTTTGCAATTAAAATCCTAGCCCCAGCTGGTGTCTTATCAACTAAAGCTCCTCCCATAGTAGAATCGATCATACTTTTATCAGTGAGACACAATCCTTCATAAAAGTATTGAATGAGAAGCTGGTCACTGATTTTATGATGGGGACAACTAAAACAAAGACGTTTGAACATTTCCCAGTATTCATGAAGTTTTTCTCCTTGTGTATGCCTAATTCCACAAATCTCCTTTCGAATGGAGGCAGTTCTAGATGCAGGGAAAAAAATTTCAAGGAAAATCTTTTTTAATTCATTCCAATTTCTAATCAAGGTTGAGTGAGAATAGAAAGAGCATTCCTTAGCAACTCCATCTAGAGAAAAAGGAAATGACCTCAGCTTCATTTGATCAGCATCGACTCCATGAGGTTTCATGTTGGCACACAAGTAGCTGAATTCTTGGAGGTGTTTGTGTGGGTCTTCACCAGGCAACCCATTAAATTTGGGAAGCTGGTGGATGAAACCAGACTTGATTTCAAATCTAGCAGGGGCATCAGGGTACTCTACAAGATTCTCGTGATGTTTGTCATAGTACAAAGCCAGTTCTTTAAAAGTTCAATTTTCAGCCATTTGGATTTTAGTTTCAACTAAGTCCCCCATATGTGTATTGGTAGAAGATTCATAACTTGCAACTTGGGGATTAGTACCTCTAACCCTAGTGTGAAAAGTTCTATCAATTTCAGAATCTAAAGGTAACAAGTTCGGTTCAGAAGTTCAGGTCATGCAAGAAAAAATAATTAAAATAAAATCATCTCTAGAAACCTCCTTGGCAATGGTGCCAGTTTATGTGAGCATTTTTGTGTCGTAAAAACCTTAATCAATATTTTCCCTTTTAATGTAGCATAGTGGTGACCATAGGGTTGTCTCTCGAGGAGGTTGCAGTTCGATTTTCAAAACTATCACTTTTGTAATTATTTTTTTACAGAAATGAAAATGGTGATTTGATTAACAATTTGAAAATAAAATTTTAATTAAATAATAAAGTGAAATACTTTTAAAGTAAAGATAATTTGAGTTTTAAATCAATAATAAAAACAGTAGTCGCAGATAAGCTTCACCCTCTCGGACACTCCCATCTTCCTCGTATATATAAAAAAATATCTCTTTATTTAAATTCCTAAATGTACCCCCAAGGACCCCTAGGTGTACACTCAAATTTGAAAATACATCATATTTAAGACTTCAATATGATTTTTGTCCCACCCATAGAAGTTACTCAATTACTTAAAGACCTCCAAGTAATTGAACCTAATTGAATTCGCTATTCTCAATGGAAAAACCTCACCAATGAATTTTAAATAGCGAAATCAATTGATCTACTTTATAGATGGAAAAACGGTGAAAAAATTTTTTTTGAAAATATATTTAAGAAATAAAACAACTATATTCATTCAAAAATATAGGTTGAATATAAATTTAAAAAGAGATTACACATTAAAATCAAAACTCGGAAGAGAGTGTCCGTCGGGTGTCGTTGTCCGCAACCACTTGTCGCTCAGCCTTCCATCAATTGATAATCCTTCATCTTATCTATTTAATATTCAAAATATATCATCTTCTTAAGGATAAAAATATCCACCTTCCCCTTCACTCTCTCAAGCTGACTCCCTTTGTGAAATATGGTGTGGTGATGAATGGAATGTGATTTAGAGGTAAGAGCTTCTCTCCTTTTATAGGCAGATTGCATCATCAAAAGGTTGTTGCATTTTTGACCCATTAATATGATGATTCACACGTGGACCTATTATTAACTATTGTGCATAAATTTATTGTCCGTCCACCCTCAAAATTTCGGATTCATTGGACGCGTATTGAAGGAGTTATGATTTCTTTATTGTAAATCTCTTTCTCTGGATGAAGCTTCCTGGAAGATTCTTTAAAAACTCTATCACTCAATGGCCATCATAAAGGATTCCAAACGGCTTCAAAATAATTTTTTCGATGAGAAAGGGGGTTATATTTAATATAAAAGTGGAATCGAAACATTTGGAGGAGTATAGGAAGAATTATTCTTCCATTACTGTGGTAGGGTCCATGCAGTCCTCCCGGAAAAATTGTCAACTTCATTGATTCTGTTGGGCATCAAGATGCATGAATCGTTTCCTGGTCTTGAAGACAAATATGATGGAAATAAAATAAGGGTTCAAAAAAATATTATCACAAAATTTGGAAATGTATTTTATGAGAAATGACCAAAATACCCCTATGATAAAAATCTGTTAAAAATCGAGAATTATGCAATTTAAACTTTTTATCCCAAAACACACTCTAAATCCAAAATTGTTACAAATAAGATCAAATTGGTAAATTTTTAAGGTTTAAATCATTTAAATAGACATTAAAAATAGTGGAAATATTAGCTCTATCAAAACCCAACTTTCAAAAATTATTCATGTCATCTATGACTGCATACGACATGAAGTGACATGGTTAGGATAGTAAAAATTATAGTGTGATGAGTCATCCACAATATTCAATGTCATGGAATTTGTACGATTCATTATATCCAAATTTTTCTCCACATACTAGTAATATATGTTTGGGATCTTCTTTTGAAGGTTCTAACCCTTTTGGTACTTTAAGTACTAATTATATAATATGGATAGTTTTTTTGATCCCTTATAATATACCTCTATAGATGTGAATGAAGAATAATACTTTCAATATTTTTATCATTATTCCTAGAAAGAAAATTTCAATAAATTACATTGATGTATACCTTCAACATGTTATCATGGAATTAAAATAATTATGTGATGGTGGCATGGAAACACGTGATGCTTCAATGAGAAAACCATTCAAAATGAATTCTAATTTAATATGTACAAATTGGTGACTTTTCCTGACTAGGAATGTATCTAGTTGGAATAATCATACTTGGTTGTATTTTCCAGTTTGAAATTTTGATTTTGAACCTTAGAAAGTACCTTATAGTATAAAAGGTGTTTTATCTGTCATCACTGATTCATTGTTGATTCTAATAAATTCATGTTTAACAAGACAAAATTCAAAGGATATATTAAATTGAGAAAGTTACCAAATATGTTCTCTAGTTAAAAAATATTGATAAAATTAATGAATTTCACTATTGAATTAGGAAAATTTGATCAGTTTAAAGAAGGGGAAAGGGTATGAGGTATAATATCTGAATCAGCTGGAATAAAATAGTGAAATAAAATGAGTATATTTTTTAAACAACCTTACTGAGGGTTTACTTTGATACATAATAATCTTCACATAATGAATATTGAGAAGAATGTATGTGACATTGTAATTTTTACATTGGTTAATGAGTAGGGTAAATTTATGGATCACCTTAATTATCATAAGGATTTGGAATCAATAAATATCAACTGTGGTTTGTAGTAAAATGAGAAAAAAAGTATCATTCAGCTATTTTTACGATGAAAAATAAGGTTAAATGCATGTTCCTTCAAACATAAATGAATATTAAAGTTCAATATGGATATTCAAGTAAAATTTAATTACGTGTTAACTTATAATATTGAAATTTTATAGGATTAAAAATTCAATACTCTCATATTCTAATAGAGAAGTTGTTACCATTGATAATGCGTAATACGTTACCTGAAAAAATTAATGAATCTCTTGTTGAGTGGAGGACCTTGTTTAGAGATATTTTTGGAAAAAATATAAATCTAACTGAGGTTGATAAACATATAGAAAGAATTGTTTTGAAACTTTTTCATTTGGATGTGTTATTTACCCCCTTTATTTTTCACTATTAAGATTCATTTCACTATTCGTTTTGTTGAATAAATTAAACTTGGTGGACTGGTACATTATTAATGGATGTATCCAATTGAGAGGTATGTTGATATTATTTTTATTTTCATTGATGAATTAAATTTTTTGATATCGTTCTTATTTTTTCATCAAGTACTTAAGTCATTTGAAATAATATATGAGGAATAAATTTCAACCATAAGGATATACTACTAAACTGTACATAGCCGAAGAGTGATTATCATTATATTATAGGTATTTTTATGTGATTGAGACTATATTCAATAATGTTTTACATGTTTAATACATCTCAAATATTTATCATTCTAAAATCTAGTCATTGTTATTTCAAACTATTGTATGACCAGTTGGAAAGGGGTAAAATTTTATACTAATTGGATTGGAGTTACTATAAGTGCATAGATACATGATACTCAATAGTCTTATTGAAGACCCATTTATTGAATAAATGAGATTGAAATCAAGGAGAACACTAAGTGTTCAAGCTTGAAATGAGTTGGAATTAACAAAAGTTGTTAATAAAGATATTGTTTAATGGTATACTTATTGTGTAATTATATACTCATTTTCATATTATGGTCATGTAGTTATGTTATATATGCTAAAATTAACACCTTATGTCTTATTTTATAGATAATTAATGTTGAGAATTGAGCTGAAATATCAAATTATTTGAAATTTTTTCCTCAAATACCTCTAATGAAATCTAAGATATTTGATGCCTTCAATATTTATGGATTTAAGTTTCATACATTTTATCATGAAGAATTTTTTAAAACAAAATATATTTTTGTATTTACACTTTTAGAGGTGGGATACTATGTAAATTTGATTAATGTAATCAAATTAAACTATCATGGTTTATTTTCAGTTGTCTTATTCAAACGAAAGTGGTTCAATATTGATAGTGGTATAATGAAAGATGATAAGGACAAAGCCATAAACAATACAAAATCTTGAATTATTTCAAGAATTCACATTGAGGATCTTTTCAGGTTTAGAGTTTTAGAGAATTAGGCCATAACTATTACATAACAACTTGAATATTTCATGTAGACACAACTACTCAGTATCCATTTTTCATAAAATAAAATAAATCTTAAAATAAACTTGTCTAGTTCCATGTTTTAGACAGCAAGACTTTTCCTTTATCCCATCCTTGACCCTATTCATCTTTAAGTCCAATGGAAAACATTTCAAAAACTTAGGATGATCATAAAAAAGATCAATAAGGGTTATAAAATATGGAAGGAAAACATTATACCATCAATAAATAAAAATCAATGAAACCATACTTTTCTATCATAACATACCTTACAAAATCATAAGACTTATGAATAACACACAGAAATCATAAATAATAAAGGTAACTTATGGAATTCATAACATACTTACATTGTAGCTAGGACATCTACATAGGGAGTCACATTTGGAATACCCATCACAGTATATTCCCTAAATCTCTTAATAGAAACATTAACGTTTACCTCCATCACGTTACCCAATGCATTGGAGAGCTATCTCAGGCTCACCCGCCCTAGGTTTATCACGGAACCACCCATATACATAAAAAATACCCAATAACCATAACTTATTTATAAAACATAACACAAGAATAAAGGAAATATAAAATTTCCACATTCCAATCACAATATATAAAATTAAGATATTGAAATAAACAATGATTTATCAAGTCATTTTTAAAACCATTTCAAACATTTAAAAAATAGATTTTTGAATAAAAGTGTCCCATAACACATTGAAGATTTTAAATTAATTATCATTTGAAAGCATTAATGTCCATATAAATAAATCCTAAAACCATTTTTAAAACATGGACATTAATGAAAAATATTTAGAAGAATAAATCTTTAAAACATTTAAAATGATATTTTAGTTAAAGAGTTTTTAACAAAATGAGAGATGCTTAAATACAAATAATTGAGGAATAACTTTTAATCATAAATTTATAATATCATGAAAATAATGGGATTCATGATATAATATTCCAAAGGACAGTATATATGCCACATAAGAGTGAATTGGTTCATAAAAACAAAAAATTCCCAATGGAATGTAAATTGAGAAGAAATCCCTTATAAAAACAGTATCCTTAGGTTAAGGATAAATCAATGAAATAATTATGTGTGAAAAATATAAATACACTCAATATGATCGTATATTCAGTATAAATAAATCAGAGGACATCCACACATATTCTTGTAAAAACAACACCAATGACTTGTATGTCAAACTCAATGAATGAAAATTGAGTTAAGATTACTCTTATCAAGTCCATATCGATGACATGAGAATTTTTCAATGGAGTGATTATGTGTATCAAAAGTATATCCCCACAAAGGGTAGTGGAAATTACAACATAAAAAATAAACAGTGATTCTACAATAATCATAGCATGACATAATTATGAATTAGAAGATTAACCCAGGGAATGAAATTTGGGTTAAAGATTTCCCTTACCGATTTTGTAAATTATGAAACATACACCACATGAAATAAGGATCATTAAATAAATATGTAAATACCCATAAATTAAATTATATTACACAAAGACTACAAATAATGGCCAGTATGTACACCACACAAAGTATATAGTGACAAATATAGCATGACTCTCACGGGAATAAAAGTGAGATAAGAAATTCCTTACCACATTGTAATCAATCGAGTCGTATGACCAAAAGTTAATAAACACCAAATGAATCACAGAATACAATGAAGATGCAGATAATCATGATAATATATATCAAATGGCGGTACATAATACACCACATGCAATAAATAAGTGGTGAACAATGGAAATATAACGGAATTAAAAGTGAGATAAGAAACCCCTTATCTCATGTCCGACTTGACTTGTTTGTTCCTTGTTATTCCTGAATAATAAACTTAAGTTAATTTATACTTGATTAAGAAACCTTTTTCAAGTTTATTATTCTGTTTATATATCTTATTACCATGTTATAAACAACATGTTATCATTTAAGTTAATAATGGTTGTTTTGTCTATATTTGGTACTTCAGTAAAAAATGAACACCTTATAATTACAAGTTTTCCATGTGGTCAAGAGTCCATTATATCCATAATGATATTCATGATTTAGATATCATATATATCATATATATCCATTATATATATATATATGTATTTATAATAGTGTATAACATTTGGAAAAAAGAAATGAAATGCACCTTTCATGGAGACGATAAGTCGTACGTACGCATAAATGCTGCATTCATTTCTATTTTGTATTTTAATTGAATGAAAACTTAATGAAACACAGTTATATTATGATTACACTATAATATCATATATAATTTCAATAAATCCATCCTTTATACATCCCACTTATGGTATGAAAGATTCATATCACTTTGAGGGGGTAGTAGTCTGCACTTCCTCAAATGAAATTATCGCGTTTAGTCATAATGGAAACCATAAAGGTATGATATATGTAGAGACCCGAAGCTTGATGTACATGGACATTACATTACTTTTTCGGAATATTTAATTCATAACAAAAACAGACACACAAGGACCGTAATAGTTTAGTGTCTTTGGAAACTTGGAATGTAATCTTCTAATCGTGGTGAAAGATCTTCAACATCTCCCATAAAGATCTTCCACTTTTTGTTTCCTTACCTAAAACCTTTCTTTTGATCCTGGGGGAAAATAAAACATAAAAATGGTGATCTAAAATGATCAGTAAGGGTAAGCATGGATAAAATAAAACATACCATATACATTTGAACTTAAAAAACATGAACATAATGTTTAAACATCAAAATCTTGAGCAACGACATAAAACATGGAAGTACATAAGGAATAGATAATAATGGAACATAAACCATGATAAAATATCATGGGAATAAAACATTTAATTGTGGAATCCATTAAGCACATGTAATGATTTCCATAGTAGCCAAGGCATTGCTGCCAAGACCATCTTATTGGACAAAGTCCCTTTATGAATCGAGTTCACTCCTCGTTCCAGTCCTGTAATACTGAACCGGATTAACTTACCGTTCCAGCCATGTCTATCTCATGAGATATAAAATCTTTACCCAATGAATTGGAGGTAGATATAGGTCCCTCCCATCTCATAATGAAATCATTATTACTTGTGCCACAAAATATACTTGAAACATTCATCATAACCCAAAGAATAAAATGGGTTTCATAAACATCATCCCATCATCTCATAATCCATATAAAACAAATGGACATTTCATCATAAGAAAAGTGAAACCATTTAAATCATAGAGACATTAAACTTGAAACATACACATATGAAATAATGTCATCTTAGATGAAAAATGGTTTTGATAAAACACTTGAAATGAATTCTTGAGGAAAATATCCTTTCTTATTCAAAATCATTTTCTTTTCACAAAATGTCAAGGAATTTTAAAAGAAAGGGATTTTGTTGAAAATATTCATGAAATATTTTGGAGGAAACTTCATGAAAATAAGGCTTTATAAAACCGTAAAAATCTTTTCATGCCGTATAAGTTAAAAAAACATTCTTCTCGTACATTTGCCAGAAAAGTCAAAAAAGTGCCTCGTAATGTAAACAAAAGAAAGATTACATACATACCATGTAGTAAAAATAAAAATGGGTAAAAAGCACTTTAAACATACATAAAAAAACTTTTAGAAAACATGGACATGGATGATAACAATAACCCCAGTAAATACTTACGTATAAGCAATCTCGGATAAAAATGAGATTTGCAAAATTATCCCTTACCGTAGGTCCGATATGCTTCGTACGTATCCAAACCTCCTGTATAATGATTTAAATAATTTCATTGACTTATTATAGAATAATATTCATTGTTATTATATCATATATGGTTCACTTATGACTTTATATTACCCGTTCCTTTGTAAATTTATGTTAAAGTAGTATTTTGGGTAAAATCGTTTCATTTGTCATCCGTGTTTTGACTTGTAATTATTCATATGATTTCTTAGATCATGATTACTTAATTACAGAATATAAAAAATGATTTATATATAATATATATTCATAATATACATATATATAATAGATCTATAAATGGAAATAAATACACCGTTCATGGAGACGGTATGCCCTACGTACGCATGAACGCTGTTTTCGTTTCCTCATTGAATTGAATGGAATTAATTGGATGACATACATATATATATACATAAATCCAGTATAATTATTATGTCATATATTTCATGATTACTTATTATATATACTTTATAATCATTTATGAATGGTTAATCATTGAGAATGAATCTCATCGCGTTGTGGAGACGGTATTCCGTACGTACGCACAAGCGATGATATCGTTCCCATGATCATGGAATTTTATTGGAGTGTATGTATACTATTACAGAATAAATATCACTTTAAAATAATCATATATAGTTATTATTTACACCATTATACCCATCCAAGTAAGGTGGTGGTGGAAAATAGATTACACCACGGCGTGGAGACGGTATTCCGTACGTTTGCACGCGCGGTGATTTCATTTTCCGTAGGATGGATAGATGGTGAAATAGGATTGTTTCATACTTATAATAACATATCAGTATATGAGTGATACTGATGTTATTACTTCATAATGAAAAAACCTATTAAGAAGAAGTGGAAGAAGAAATAAAGTTGAAAGAATCGGTAACGGACATCACCTCTTCTTTGAAACGCCTCTTTGAGACCTCCTCTTAGGGCACTAAAATTGGTCTTTGAAGAAGACCAGGACCTCTAGGATGTTTCTATGGAAGTTTAGAAGAGAATTTGGCATGGTTTGTCTGAGATTGAAGGCTCAAATTAGTGTGAGGAGGAGAGGGAGGAGGTGCCCTTTTATAAGGGAGGAGAGGGGAACCTTTAGAATTCTTAAAAATATTAATTTATAATAAATCTAACCTCACTTAAAAACCTCCAAAAATGACTCATATTCAAATATTAGATGAGATAGGGTTGTAATCTAATCAAAAAATCAAATTTATACATGTTTTGATCTTATTTTAAACCTTATCATTTTGATTTATTATTATTTAATCTATTTAAGTTTATTTGTAGTAATAAAATTATAAATTTTAAATGGTTATAAATAATCACTTATGTGTTGTTAATTTTACATAATTGGATACTTTATGACATTTTCGGATATATATATTTCAATTTATAATTTTTAAATATTTTTGTGATTTTTAAACAATTTAATAATATGTTATATTTATAAAATAACAATAGTGTCAATTTTGACACTATTCATTTATTTGAATTTAAATAAAATCTAAACAGAGGATATATTCGAACTAAAATATTTAATATATTCAGAAAAGGTCATATGTATCTATAAAATTAGTTTAGCACATTAAATAGTTCATATAATATTTATTTTATTATTTTTAAAACCATTTATTTGGTTTATCTCTTAATAAAATAAATACAACAACATTTTTGTATAATTATTTAATATACTTATTTGTTGCATAAAAATTAAAAATAAAATCCTTTGATTAAGATAAATATATTACCTTTCACAATAATACTTTTAATCGAATTTATCATCTAAAAATCACAATATTTAAATTGTTATATTTATTATATTATGATGGTGACAACTTTGGCATCATTTAAAATAAAATAATATAAGTGTCATAATCATCTTAATAAGGATCCAAATGGTCAACACTTCGGCCAATGTATGATTATGGTTTATATATACACTAATAATAAGTTTTTTGTAGATTTTTGGGCCTTTTGATATGTATTAATATTTCAATAAAAACTATATTATTGAGTTTTCACTTGATAAATAATTTCTTCATCATTAATGTATCACTATTAATGACAATTATTTAATCCCTAAAAATTATAAATAAATTATCATGATGTAGATAATTTTATTATATTTCTGGATACTATTAATTTTTGATGTTTTATTATGTTTATCACTAAATTAAAATTATTATACTTATAAGATTTAAGAGAGTGACATGTTGTCACTTTCTTTGGTTTTAATAATAATTAAATTATTTTCATGGTAAAAAGTCCATAAAATGAATCTAATCCGACCCTTAGGTGATATGAGTATACATTTAGCCATCCAATAGAATTTTGGCATGTTTTAGGGTAATTTTACAATATTATATTTACCTTTAATTACCCGATTTACCTTTAACTATGGTAAATAAAATTTACCGTAGTTACTATTCATAATCCCCAAAAATAAAATGTAGCCTATTAACATAATTTGGACCCACTGATTCCAAATATGGAATCCATTTTTTAAAATTCAATACACAGAAGTTGCAGAAATTAAATTAATATTAATCCCGTTGTCGAATGAAAACGGGTTTTTGTTTAAAACATTACAAAAGATTGAATTGATTTAACCTACGAATTCAATGTAAAATCAATGATAATGAAATAAATTATATTAAATGGTAAAAATATATTATATTTATACTTTAAAACCATTAAATATTATAATTTAACCATATAAATTATTACGATGAAAAAAGTTTTTTTTTATTAAAATATAGCATGTTTTTATTATTCATTAAAATATGAAAGTTATCAGAAAAATATCAAAACTTTATCCAATGTAAATTTTTACATCCTGATTCAAACGAATAATTTTGTTTTGTCAAATTTAACTTATAAAAATGTCAAAAGCTAGATTTAAAGTGGGTGTGCCATTAAAAGGTGGCAAAACTGCATTTTTTGAAAAATACATATTTTACCCGAAAAATTTATTTTGTTCTTGTACCATGTTCTAGAAAATGTGTACGATGAATAATCAAGTTATAAAATTAAAAATCTAGTTAATACTATTCATAACGGCTAGTTCATAATAATATTATAATAATATATTGTTGTTTAGTAAAACCCGGTATTACGTACAACACACGTTATTGAGGAAGGTCGTGATTGTGTGTAATGCAAGCCAAGTCAGGGTAGCGTGTTGTGCAAGAATCCTTTATTATTTCGTATAACAGAATCCAACCATATTTCATTTATACATTGAATATATATATATATATATATATAAACTCAATGTTGCGTAGAATGACTATTATAAAACGAACTTGAAATTGTGTGTAACACAATCTAAGAATAGTGTTGTGTATACTTCAAGCTAAAACAGTGTGGCGTATAGCACAAGATAATCTTGGTGTAGCATAAAACACAAGACATTAAATAAATTAAAAATAATACTTCTCATAAAATCTCGGGTTGTTACAATATAAATTAAAAATACTGAAGCATAAAAAAATAATCATAATATATATCATATATAAATACAATTTTATCATAATGGCCATCATAAGAGGCGGTAGGAGATAATTGAACAATCATCATTTCGTGAGGTGTTAGTTTTCCACCCACAGAAACAGTATGTTCTTTACCCATTAGATGAAGGTGTGTATAAGTGTAGTTCAAATAATTCTCATAAAAACATCATAGTATAATGATTATACTGGTGTTGTTATGGAAGAAAGTAATAAAAATATTTTAGGGGTTGTATAATTAAAATAAAATAAAAGAAGTTAAGAGAAACTGTTACCTTTAATTCGGGTAACTCCCTTTGGTTTGAACCAAAAGGACTTCTTGAGGTGCCTTATGCCTAAGTTTAGGATTATAGGAGGAATATAGGTATCTTTAGAGCTTATTTGGGTAGGTTTTGGATGAGACAAGGGGCTTGAGAGGAGTGAGGAATGGGTTAGAAGTGGTGTCTGTTTATAAGGGAGAGGAGGAGCTCTTTAAAAAATCTTGAAAATGTTATTTTATTATAAACATATCTTCGGTTTTAAAAGGTCCCAAACTCATTAAAGTCAAATATAATATGACTCGTGTAAGAAATAAAATTATACAATAAGAATTGGACAGGTTTTGGATGTTATTTTAATATTTATAATCTTAAATATTTAAATGATTTGTTAATGAGGTAAACAATGCATCATTTTTGGGTCATAAATAATTTTATTTATTTGATGTTTAAAAATCATAAAAAAAGTACCATGATGTAAGAAATCTTTAGCTTTACAATGAATATTTATATTCCAAAAGATAATCTATATAACCCCACGTAAAAAATTAATTTACTAAAAGATATTTGTTTATGTCATTTTTCCATTACTTTTAGTTAATTAAAACAAAGTGTCATTATCACTCCCAAGTGGCTCCATGGGGTCCCAAAATCAACCCAAGGATTCCCACGGTTGGCCATGACTCATTCAATAATGTTAGGAAAAGTGTTAAGGTAATTTGTTATTATTATAATATTCTTTTTACCTTGAATTAACCTATTTACCTTTTACCGCGGTAAATAAAAGTCAAAAGTTACTATTCACCAAAAAATTATTTTCATCTTATTAAACCACATTTTACTCAATAATAACAACCATTTATGTTGGATTTTTTATATTAAATTCACAGAAGTGGTAAATTTTCATTTAAATGAAAAAATCAGTTTTTTAACTACAACTTAGTGGTTTCACTATTCATCAAAAATTGAAGTTTTTCAGAAAAATACCAAAAATTCATCCTAAGCTATATTTGATATTCCAAATTCACAAATGATGACTATTTTACAAAATTCAAAACATAGAAGTGGAATTAATTAATTTAAAATTCATTCTCGTTGTCAAAACAAAAGGCATGTTTTTAAAAAATATTAACTATCAAAAGCTTGTCACTTGTTTATGTCAAATTTCAAAGAGAATTAATTCCAATGACCAAAATTGGATTAAGTGATAAAACTATAATCTATTTACACTTTAAAATAAATTAAAAATATAATTTATCCATATAAATAAATTATATTAAAAGGCAGTTTTGAATTAACATACAGTATTTTCACTATTCATTAAAAAAAGAATTTTATCAGAAAAATACCAAAAAATTACCCAAAGTAAATTTTGGTTTCCCGATTCTAAATAAGAATTTTATTTTGGTCAAATATAATTTATAAAAGTGACCAAAACTATATTTAAATAGGGTTCTCCATCAAAAGGCGGTAAATCGACCTTTTAGTGAATATTAGAGTATTTATGCTTAAAATCGAATTATTTTCTTAATTTAAGCCTCCAAATTTAATTGGATAAATGTAAAAACATTTAACAAACATGTATAATCATATTGTAGTTAGTTCTATTAATTTTTCCCAATACAATGGCTATGCGTTACCTACCTTTTAAAATAATAATATTATATTATTAGTGTGCAATGTAATATTTCAAATAAACTCATTATTGTGTATCGGGTAATCCATCGAACATAGAATCCCCTTTGAAGTAAAATTCATATTTAATTCATAAATATTAATAAATATGAAAATATTATATTCTTTATTTACCTGAGTTGTTACATCCTTCACCCCTTTTGGGAATTGCATCCTCACAATTTTAAAATTGGGATCAAAAACTTCATTTAAAGTCCCACATCAGAAAAAGAGTCAATAAAACTATCACTTGAAAAAAAAGTAAGAGAAGTACAAAGGTTACCCGAGACAAAAAAAATACTATGATTACATGAAAAAATGGATATGAAAGAGAAAATAACTCTCATAGATTAATAGAGAGTGATAGAGAACTTGATCACGAAAAGTTAACCACTACAATACCATAAATTTGCGGTTGGGTAAAAGTCTGATGATAAAAGAGAGATTATAATTTTCTTAATTCAATATCATTTTTATAGAGTTGATGAATTTTATTAATAACTAGACTAAGATCATAAGGAAATATATTTACTTTTCATGTAGAGTGTCATCCTTTAATAAAATTCTACCACAAACTCATATTTTCTCAAAATGGTAAGTATTCAAGATGACTTGGTCACACCTAAAATGCTAGAATCAACTAATAGAGTATCACATTATCTGTAAAAGAAGAACTATATATTTCTCATGTCTTTAGACTTTAACCAAAACCAAAATGGTTAGTACAAGACTAGATAATCCTCAAAAATTATAATCTTTTACCAAAAAGAAAAACTACTCTTAATCTCCAAAATTTGTCAAACAATACCCAAAGTTCGACAAAGAACATTCAATAAACAACCATCCATAAAATTCTTAAAAGTAATCCAAACTAATATTGAAACCCAAATCTCAGAAGGATTTAATCACAAAGTCTTCTAAGATAAATCTTATCATTTATCTCCAAATAATATCAGTTACTCTTAAAGTCTCATATTGAAAAGTAACTAACCTAATCAAATATTCTCCATGATAGGTTAATCATTTTAATAAATAACCCAAGCCACCTTATTTCCAAAATAAAAACATATATTATTCCAAAATAATAATTCAACTATTACTCAACCAATTAAATCCCAAGGTATTCTATTTTCCTTAAGCATATAGTGTTCCCAAAAGAGAGAATGTCTTCAAAAATAACCTATATCACTTAATCACCAAATAATTTTCCTATACTAAGGATTTACATTTGATAAAAACATATAATCCCAAATAAACTTATTCTTGATCAATAAAATCATTTAACTAGAAAGAATTAGTCAATATAACTAGGTACTTCACGTAGTCCAGTGGTAGGTGATAAATCTCAATCACACTTCGGTTATGGGTTCGATTCTCATAGCTTTGTCTGAAGCGATGGGTTGTCACACGGTCTGTGTGTTGTCCTTTTTGAAAAACTATAAAATTTCATAACATTCCAAAAATAGACACAAATTCCTCAAAAATAACCATAACATAATTTATCCTCAAAGGTTATCTAATACCTTTCATTTTGCACCCCAAAATATAATAACCATTTATCACATATAAAATAACTATGACTCTTTATAATATGCTAAACATTATGGTTATGTCACTTATGCTTAAATAACACCCTAACCTCTAAAGTTATCTAAACCGACCTCTGATACCAACTATAAGGACCCAGCCTTAAACATTACATAATCTTGAATTACGTCAAGAATTCACATTGAGGATCTTTTTAGGTCTAGAGTTTTAGAGAATTAGGCCATAAATATTACATAACAACTTGAATATTACATGTAAACACTAATACTCAGTATCCATTTTTCATATAATAAAAAAACGTAAAAGAAACATGTCTAGTTCTATGTTATAGACAGCATAACTTTTCCTTGATCCCATCCTTGACCCTATTCATCTTTATGTCCTCTGGAAAACATTTCAAAAACTCGGGATGAGTATAAAAAGATCAGTAAGGGTTAAAAAATAAGTAAGGAAAACATTATCCCATCAATAAATAAATATCAATGAAACCATACTTTTCTATCATATTATACCTTACCAAAATATAAGATTTATGAATAACACAGAAAAATAATAAATCATAAAGGTAACTTATGGCATTCATAACATACATTTTAGCTATCACAACTATATAGGGAGTCACATTTGTAATACCCATCATAGTATATTCCCTAAATCTCTTAGGAGAAACATTAACGTTTACCTCTGTCACATTACCCAATGCATTGGAGAGCTATCTCGGGGTCACCTGCCCTAGGTTTATCATGGAACCACCCATATACGTAAACAATTCCCAATAACCATAACTTATTCATAACACATAACACAATCATAAAGGAAAGATAAAATTTCCACATTCTAATAAAAATATATCAAATCAATATATTGAAATAAACAATGCTTTATCAAATCATTTTTAAAACAATTTAAAACATTTAATAAAGATATTTTTTATTCAAAGTGTCTCATACCACTTTGAATATTTCAAATGAATTATAATTTCAAAAAATTAATTTCCATATAAATAAATCCTAAAAACCATTTTGAAAACATGGACATTAATGAGAAATATTTATAAGAACAAATCTTTAAAACAGTTAAAACGATATTTTAGTTAATGATTTTTTAACAAAATGAGAGATGCTTGAATAAAAATAATTGAGGAATACCATTTAATCAGAACTATATAATATCACCAGAATAAAGGGATTCATGATATTTTATGCCAAAGGAAAGTATATACACAACATAAGAGTTAATTGGTTCATAACAACAATAAAGTCTCAATGGAATGTAAATTGTGACGAAATCCCTTATAAAAATAGCATCCTTAGGTTAAGGATAAATCAATGACATAATTATGTGTGAAAAATATAAATACACTCAATATGATTGGATATTCAGTGTAAATCAATTATATGACATCCACACATATTCTTTTAAAAACTACACCAATGACTTGGATGTTTAACTCAATGAATGAAAATTGAGTTACGATTTCTCTTATCAAGTTCATATCGATGACATGAGAATTTTTAAATGGAGTGATTATGTGTATAAAAATTATTTCCACACAAAGGGGAGTAGAAATTAAAACATAAATAAATAAACATTGATTCCACACATAATCATATCAAGACATAATTATGAATTAGAACATTAACCCAAGGAATGAAATTTGGGTTAAAAAGTTTCATTACCAATTTGGTAACTTACGAAACATACAACACATGAAAGAAGGATCATCCAATGAAGATTTAAATAACCATAAATGAAATTATATTACATAAAGAGTACAAATCATGGGTAGTACGTACACCATACAAATGAAATAGTGACAAATATAGCATGAATCTCACGAGAATAAAAGTGAGATAAGAAATCCCTTAGCACGTTGTAATCAATCGATTCATATGACCAAAAGTTAATAACCACCAAATGAATCACCTAATACCAGGAATATGCAGATAATAATGATAATATATATCAAATTGAAGTACATAATACACCACATGAAATAAATAAGTGGCGATCAATGGAAATCACACGGAATTAAAAGTGAGATAAGAAACCCCTTATCTCGTGTTCGACTTGACTTGTTTGTTCCTTGTTATTCCTGAATAATAAACCTAAGTTAATTTATACTTGATTAAGAACAATTTTTAAAGTTTATTATTCCATTTATATCACTTATTACCATGTTATAAACAATATGTAATCATTTAAGTTAATAGTGGTCATTTTGTCGATATTTGGTACTTGAGTAAAAAATGAACACCTTATAATTACAAGTTGTCCATGTGGTCAAGATTCCATTATCTCTATAATGATATTAATGATTTAAATATCATATATATAATATATATCTAGTATATATATGTATTTGTAATAGTACATAACATTTGGAGATAAGAAATGAAATGCACCGTTTATGGTGATGGTAAGTCGTATGTAGCATGAACGCTACATTAATTTCTATTTTGTATTTTAATTGAATGAAAAGTTAATTATACATAGTTATATTATAATTAAATTATAATATCATATATAATTTCAATAAATATACCCTTTATACATCCCACGTATGGTGTGAATGATTCATATCACTTTGAGGGGGCGATAGTTTGCACTTCCTCAAATGAAATTATCACGTTTACTCATAGTGGAAACCATAAAGGTATGATATAAATTAAAAATAAAGAAGAATAAAGAAAATATAAACACAATTTATATCATATATAAATACAGTTCCATCATAATGTCCAACATAAGAGGTGGTAGGATATAATTGAACAATTATCATTTCGTGAGGTGTTAGTTTTCCACCCACAGAAACAGTATGTTCTTTACCCATTAGATGGAGCTGTGTGTAAGTGTAGTTCAAAAAATTCTCATAAAAACATCTTATTATATTGAGTATACTGCTTTTGTTATAAAATAAAGGAATAAAAAGAGTTTAGGGGTTGTAATATTAAAATAAAAAAAATAAGTTAATAGAAACGGTTACCTTTAATTTGGGAAACTCCCTTTGGTTTGAACCAAAAGGACTTCTTGAGGTTCCTTATGTCTAAGTTAAGGATTATAGGGAGAAGATAGGTATATTTAGAGCTTATTTGGGCAGGTTTTGGACTATCCAAAGGGCTTTAGAGGTGTGAGGAAAGGGTTAGAAGTGGTGTCCTTTTATAAGGGAGATGAGGGGCTCTTTAAAAAAGATTGAAAATGTTATTTTATTATAAACATATATTTGGTTTAAAAAGGTCCAAAACTCATTAAAGATGAATATAAGATGGCTCGTGTTTGAAATAAAATCATCCAATAAGAATTGTACAATTTTTGGATGTTATTTTAATATTTATAATCTTATTTATTTAAATGATTTATTAATGAGGTAAACACTGCATCATTTTCGTGTCATAAATAATTTGATTTATTTGATGTCTGAAAATTATAAAAAAAGTACCATGATGTAGCAAATTTTTTATCTTTACAATTAATATTTATAGTTGAAAATATAACTTATATAACCTCATGTAAAAATTTATTTACTAAAATATATTTGTTAGGGTCATTTTTGCCTTTACTTTAAGTTAATTGAAATAAAGTGTCGTTATCACTCCCAAGTGGCACCATGGGTCCCAAAATCGACCCAAGGATGCACATGGTCGTCCATGACTCATCCAATAAGTTTAGGACAAGTGTTAAGGTAATTTTTTATTATTATAAAAAAAATTACCTTGAATTACCCTATTTACCTTTAATCGCGGTAAATAAAAATCAAAAGTTACTTTTCACAAAAACATTATTTTCATATAATTGAACCACGTTTTACTTACTAATAACAACCATTTATTTAGGGTTTTTGAAATTCAATTCACAGAAGTGGTAAAATTTCATTTCAATGAAAAATTCAGTTTTTAACTACTACTTAGTGGTTTCACTATTCGTCAAAAATTGATGTTTTTCAGAAAAATACCAAAAATTCAGCCTAAGCTATATTTGATATTCCAAATTAAAAAATTGTGTCTATTTTAAAAAATTAAAAACATATAATTGGAATTAATTAATTCTAAATTAATTCCTATTGTCAAAACAAAAGGCGTGTTTTTAAGAAATATTAACTATCAAAAGATTGTCACTTGTTTATGTCCAATTTCAAAGTGAAATTAATTCCAATGACCAAAATTGAATTAAATGGTCAAAATATAATATAATTAAACTTTAAAACAAATTATAAAGATAATATAACTATGTAAATAAATTAGATTAATATATAGTTTTGAATTAAAATACAATATTTTTCACTATTCATTAAAAATGAATTTTATCATAAAAATACCAAAAAATTACCCAAAGTAAATTTTGGTGTCCCGATTCTAAGGAATAATTTTATTTAGTCAAATATAATGTATAAAAGTGAACAAATCTAGATTTAAATAGGGTTCACCATTAAAAGGCAGTAAATTGACCTTTTAGTGAATATTAGAGTATTTATGCTTAAAATCGAATTCTTTTATTATTTTAAGCCTCTAAATTTAATTGGATAAATTTTAAAACATTTAACAAACATGTATAATAATATTGTAGTGAGTTCTATTCATTTTCTCCAATACAATGGCTAGGCGTTAACTACCTTTTAAAATAATAATATTATATTATTAGTGTTCAATGTAAGATTTCAAAAAAAACTCATTATTGTGTATCGGGTAATCCATCGAACATAGAATCCCCTTTAAAGTAAAATTAATATTTAATTCATAAATATTAATATATATGAAATTATTATATTATTTATTTACCTGGGATGTTACAGAGATTTTTTATATTTTACTACTATCAACTTCTCTCACTTGATCCATATCGGTGAACATTCAGAGTATGATATATTTATCTTGGATTCATAAGTAAATATGGTTTATGTATGGTATAAAAGTTTCCTAGAAACTCTGAGAGGGGGGTGAATCAAGGTGTGGATATTCTTTTATAAATTATTCCTGGCCCACTAGATCTTGGATATTGTATTATAAGGGTCACTTTGTTTTATATTTAGTTTCTATATGTCTCTTTTACTTTCCAACTTTATCTTATGATGAAATATATAATGTAAAGTAGGAAATAAATCACAAGCACACACAGATTTTTACTTGGTTAACCCTCACTAGGATACATCCAAGGATCATACAATGCAATGTTCCAAATTACCAAATTTATTATGACTCATTACCAAGTCAATGTTCAGGATATATCACTTCTATACCTAGGATCACTGCTTATACAATGTTTAGGGTGAGCTTGCTGATTTCCCAAGGTTCACTCCCTAACTCTCTTTTGATGGCTCACTGTCGGCATAAAGGATCACTTACTTCCTATTCCTTTTCTCAGTCCTCTAAAAAGGATCCAAACTTAGTTTATGGACATTTATGTCCCTTCATTATCAATAATGAATGCATCCTCAATTTTAGGTAGTTGAATTTTTGAATTTCTTTTTGGGATGATCCTTCACTTCCATGAAAAAACCTATATGCATCACTTTCACTTTCTAAGACAACTATAATGGTCTTATGTTTTCTGTAGAAATAACAATTACCACCTATTTGGAAAGATATTAAATAGATCACAAATCTTCCTTTCACTTTCTTGAATATATAATTGAATAAAATACTTTTATAAATATATTTTGATGATAAAAATCTGCAATCATCCTCTTCAAAATTCAGATATGATGAAGATATATTCTAATGGGTATTATCACTTTTTCATGAACTATTAATTTGTGGAAATTGATTTCACGAACTATTTTTATTCCCTTTGAAAACTTCCTTATACTCACCATGAACTTTCCTACTACCTTTGAAAACTTCCATGCTTCCTCTGTGAACTGCCTTTCATAGCATGGTGCGAGTACATCACGGACAACCATTCCTTCACAGACTGCCTTTGCTTCACAGATGGTTGATGCCCCCATGAACAATTTATGATTCATGGATATTTTTTATATATGAGTTACCAAAACCTGAAAACCCCTTTCATGAACTATCTTTTTGGAATTTATCTTTCTTGGAATTTATCCACATGAAACTCTCCTCCTTCTTGGAATTCTTCCTCGTGAACAACTTCGGACTTCTTCAAATTCTTCCCTGAGTGATGACTTTTTATAATGAAATTATCTCTTATAAATTATCTGATTAGGGGTATTTATATAGGAAAATTGATCTCCAAAACCCATTAATCTGAATTTCCTAAAACTTCGATGTGGTGCATCCTTCATAGTGAACTATTATGCAGTCTGCACAGCACCTCAATCCTTTGTGGCGGCTGATGTCTTCAGCAAAAAAAACCCATTTTCAACTCCTTAAATCACCACCTATTAACTAAAAACGATGATCCTACTATGAATAATTATCCTCCTATGAACTAAGAACATTCCATGAATTGATTTCACTACGTGGTCCATGTAGCTTTCATCTCGGAATGCATAATGATGCTTTACAAAAATCTTCCATTATCAATTTTCCTTCACCGTTTCACGTACCGCTTTTTTCACGCATAGTGAAGTGGTGTGACTATGAGGTTTATGAACTCCCTGCCTCATAGTCCATGAATTTTACTTCATGGTCTGCGAACTACACTCTGTGAAATCCTTGACAGAAAAACTTCATTTTCTATAAATCAAACTCCCAATTCTAAGGCCCATAAATTTGGAAAACACGACAAATTGAAACACCTATAAACTATGCTTCAAAAATACTAACCATACTGAAATGTGATTATCTATAATTTTATACAAAAAAAAATCTCCCCAAAAACACAAAAATTGAACCTTGAGGTATATTTCCCCAACAATATCTCCCTTTGGGTTTGTTGACAACTCTTCTCATTTTGATACCTCATTGAATCTTCTTCAATAATATACTAGTATTTGCTTTTTATGATTAAGATAGATACCAAGTATTTAATCACCACACACTCTAATCTAACATGATCTATGCCCAATGTGATAAATAAGAGTATCATGTAGAGTTCATCAATGAATCACTTCATTCAAAAGCCACTCATCTTCTTTCATCACAAACCCCATCTGTTATGATATATAACCTTTGATCAATCAAATTTAGAATCATCATATTTAAAACTCCCCTTACTTCACTGCTGTCCCTATCATCTTATCCCCTTATAATAATTAAGAAAATTTTCACCCCATTTATATCCACACTTTATCCCCCTTTGTCAAAGAACTTATTGGTTACTTTATTATGGTCTACAGCAGGGTAAAGAACACATATCATGTAACAACTCAATGTTTTACAAATAAATTTAATATAGAATGAATGAAACATTGAGAACCTATGAAACAAACACTTTGTTATGGGTGATAGTTATAACCTAGCCGCTAAACATAATTTTGTCTCTTTTGTGATTTGAATTTCAAAAAACTGACATACACAGTTGTGATCAGTGAGATATTTAGAGTCTAACATGATTAACTTATATTTTTTGGTGAATAATAACTTAATACTATGAATAGTAAGTTACCCTAATGAATATTAATGTACTCTTATGAATATAAACCTCACACATGTATGTATAAATAAAATTTAGGCACCATATAAATGAGAGTGAATATTTAAAAAATTAATAATTAAGTGTTGATATTTTTGTGAGTAATAAATATTTAATTAAAATTTTAAATTAATAAATTTATTTAAAATATAATTAATTAAAATTAAGTTTATTATTAAATATATATTTTTTTCTATGATTTTACGATAATTTTATGAGACCTCAGTTAATTTCTTTAAGTATTATAAAATAAGTTTTAAATTTAAAATATGTATTCTTCAAGTAAATAATAATTTTATTTAAAAATTAGATTTCTATTATTTAGAAAATTATTTTTGATAAAATGAAGTTTATTTTTTAATTCTAAATGTTGAAAAACAATTAGGTTGAATTTTTGGTATTTTTCTCAAATACTTGAATTTTGTAAATAGTGAAATTTGATAATTTACAAAATATGATAAATAAATGGATTTCTGCATCATGATTGAGTCATGGATGATGTAAATGATCATTGGTTACAACTCACATTCACCTATTACTATTTTTATCACAATAATAAGTCAATATTTTGTGTCTTGAGTAAAACAATAAAACAATGAATTAGATATTCAAAAATCACTCATCTCCTCAACTTTAAAAACCACCCCTCACTCCCTCTTCTCTTATACCCTATAAGCCTTAAATCTTCTCAATGTTCTACCCAAATAATCTTCCATAGTATATCCAAAAGTCCATTAGCTATTGGTCTTTCAAAAATACCAAAACCCCTTCCCTTAAGTAGGTTCTCAAGGAGGAGTACTCAAGAGGTAAAATCATCTTCCTTTTTCCTTTTAATTTCTTTTAAGTTCCTTATTTTATTATTATCTCCTAAACTAATCTATAAAAATGATCATGGTAACTCTAGTATCATATATATACAATAATTATATCATTTTAATTTAAAATCCCCCATCAATATCATTACTATATCTCTCTCTCTTTTATTTTGAAAACAAAATCATCGTCCGGGAGGTGCCAATTTACAACCTTTGTGGACGAAAAAGTTTCGTTCTTCAATTTATTTTTCAACGCTAGTCATGAAACCATTTTTATGGTTTAAAAATATTCTAAAATATTTATTAAATATTATTTAATGATTCTTGAACCATAATTTATATGTGATATTAAATAATAAAACAAAACTAGTTTTTTGTGATCGAAAAAACGCCATAAAAATCTAATGATTATCACTAAATTTTTTATCTAATGATTTATACTCATAATATATAAAAAAATGATATGTATAATAATTTATGCAATTTTATGTTCATAAGTATCATATAAATTCAATTCTATAGATTTATACTCATTCCACATGAACTTTCATTTTCATATACAATTACATTGATCATGAAAACCAAGGAAACGGACGCTCTCGATCGATAAATATGTACCTTATAACTCATAAAAATTCCATAAATGAACATAATAAAATTATGAAAAATAAAAACATTTAAATAATATTCATAATTAAATAATTAATGGATTTAATTTTATTATTTAGGACGTTAATCTCAAGTACAGAACACATTAAGACACAAGATAAGGGTTTTCTACCCAAACCACCATTTTCTTTTGGGTTACTCTTTGTCTATCATTATCTAAATTAAATTCTTAATTATTATTGTTTAATCTTTAAAAATTATTTTTAAATTTTCTCTATGTGTGTACTAATAAGAATCCTTCTTTATTTTGTGAGGATTGAAATTTTTTATAAAGATCATTCTCAATTCTTTCTGATAAACAAGGCCGATACAAAGGAACTTCTCAAATTCTTACCTGTTTTCAAGTGTGCTCCAGAATCTGTTTTAATCCAAAATTATTTTCAAATGTTTTAATCATGGAAAAACTAAATTAGTTAATTTTTGTTTTTATGAAAATACCTTTCCAAAAGAACTCTTATTTTCAAAGTAAAAGTGTATTTCTCTAAAAAATTCCTTGATGATTTTATTAAAGTATTATTGCTTATTTCAACACCTATATTAAATTTTATGTGTTATTGAGGATAATATTGTATTTTTATCATCTAACATGTTTTATTAAATTTTTTATGATCAATTTGACTATGGATGTGTTATCTTCATACTATTCAGTATACTACTCATAATGGTTAGTGTTTATGTGTATATATTGGGTAAAGTTATTTCATATGTTCATGTTGTTTATGTTTAGCCCATTTCATATGAGGAATGAATTAAACTTAGAAATTGATGGGTGGGGTCCTCTATATCCCCTAGATGTATCTGTAGGTCTCAGGATACAAAATAGAATTGATTTTTTCTCGACGCCTTACCCTAGTATTTTCAGACATCTTGGTTGAGTCCTTGACAATATGTTTCAGATATCCAGCACTATGCATTCCCTCGTTGCGGTATTAGTAATTGATAAACCATGTGATCATTTAAGTAGTATAATATCAATGGTTAAGTTTAATTCTACTATAATCATTTATATGACCATGTTTATCGTCTTTCACACCTACCATATTATGCTCAAGTACATTTTTAAATTCATGTGTTTTAAGTTGTTCATCATCCCTAGTGTTTATTGTTATGATAACTTCTACTGTATTACTTAAACTTACTGAGCATCTGATCTCACCCATTTCTCATTTTTTATTTTCCCTATGTTTTGAAGATGAATATTATGAATGGATTGCAGAGATAATCTAAGAGTCATATGGATTTTCTATTATGTATTTTGTTTCATGTTGTATTGTTGAACTTATGTTTGTATCTTATTTTCCAAAACTACTAAACTATTCATTCCTTTGAGATATGACTTTCTTATAATCATGAAAATGTAATAAAATAAGGTACTAGATCTAGGTTAATAGGTTATAGGGTGTTACAGTTGGTATCAGAAGAATTTTAGTATAAAACTTGGAAACAAGCTTTAGGAAATATAGATTAGGGAACAAAACCCAAAGATAAACTTTGAGGATAAACATACAATAACATACTAGAATGTTGGAAAGGATGATATTATGTGGATATTCCTAGAAAATAAATCTCTATATAGATACTACAAGTGGATTTGGTTCTGGAACAGATGTACCTAGGAGTAACAATTCCAAAAAGGTGTTTCAGGTATGACTCAAGGAAAACTGTTACACGATAACGGGCGTTACTGTACACCCGGTTTGACACTCTTGGGGGATATGTTTAGGATAATTCAAATCTCTTTTACAAGCCATTTTGAAAGATATAAAAGTTAATTTTTCCTCAAATAAACTATTTTTATGATTATTTATTTATCTATGCATAATATTTCAATTTATGTTAAGTATTCTGGTAGTTGAGATTATGCAATATGATTGATAACCTAATCTAATGTATGCAATAATTTAGAAATGGCGTCTAGTAGAAAAAATGGAAACTGCATGAATACACATATACCATGTAGGTATTCCCCCCTATGCAAGATAATGATGTTGTTTCTAGAGCTAGGACCAGTGCTGAGAAACTTATAACTATATTGGGATAGATGACTCGGGTTATGAAAAATAACCTTACCCATATGGAGCACCCTAAACCGCAACGTGGAGGATAAATGTTAGAACACTTTATGTGACAAAAGCCTCCATCGTTTAATGGGATTACAAACCCATTCTTAGTATAGAAGTGGAAAAGTTCTTTATAGAATATATTTCTTGGTTTGGGAAGTAACCAATGGGAGAAGGTTTCCATGATAGTTTATCATTTATCAGGAAATGTTAATCAATGGTGGTCACTAATTCAAAACACAAAGGATGGGGAAGAGATTGAAAATATGGAATAGTGGGATATTAAGAAATATTATTAGAAAAATACTTTCCTCATGAGCAGAGAGAAAATATCGAAAGGCAGTTTCAGAATCTAAGGAAAAAATAGGATGATAATGTTGCAAAGTATGAAGCTAACTTCACAAGGTTAGCAAGGCATGCTTCAGACTACATATGTAATCCAAGGAGAGATATTGATAAATTCTTTGATAGATTAAAACTATTTCTCTAAAGGGAACTAGATTCCTAAACTTTCTCACCATGCAAATATATAGTCTCATGTGTAATCAATACATTGAAATAATTCTCTATGTTTTAATAATTTAAAGGAAAGAAAGAGAAGAAGAGGGTGGTAGAGGAAATAATGGATAAAGGGAATAATAAAAAGGGGGAGTTTTCCAACATTGGATACTAGTGTAAGGAAACACCCTAGAGTCTGCTTAAAAGGAAAAGGAGTCTGTTACAAATATGGAGAAAAAGGCCACCGGTCTTGAGATTTTAAGGGAAAGAAAGAAGTTAATAATATTCATTGATAAAATTGTAAATATATGGGAAATTATGCCAATTATTTTCCTAACTGTTAAGGAAACACTCCCTAGAGAAGGTTAAGGGAGCAAGTCCAAGCTTATGTGATCATAACTGCTAAAGTTGAAGTTCCTAACATTGTGGGGGTGGGTACAATAATTGTTTCCTCAAACTTTTCCAATGCTTTATTTGATTTTGGATCATCTCATTCCTTTATATCTTCCATGTTTGATTTAAAAATTAGATATCTCTAATTATCTTTAACATGGGAGTTGTCAGTCAAAACCCCTAAGGGAAGTCTCATTGCAACAAATATGTGTCAGGAAGTCCCCATTATGGCATATAAATATGATTTATCCGCTTATTTTACCATCATACCTATGGTTGACTTTGACATAATCCTTAGCATGGATTGGATTTCAAAATATGTTGTGAAAATCTATAACAATAAGAAATAAATTATGATTTGTGAGGAATGTGTAGAATTCATTATCTTTAGAGTAGAAACATCACCACCTTATTATTATCTAGATCCACCCCCAGTTTCTCTACTAAATGTGATTATTGGGGAAGATAAGAAATCAATATCTATGAGTGAGGAAATAAATATTCAAATTGAGGATGTACCTATTGGGAAATAATACATTGATGTATTTCGAGAGGATTTACTTAGACATCTTCTAGAGCATGAAATTGAGTTTTTTGTTGATTTAATTCCTCATGCAAGGCCTATATCAAAGACGCCTTATAGAATTGCCACAGTGGAATTAATAGAACTGAAGAAAAAACTAGAGGAATTTAGTGATAAAGGATTTATCTTCACTAGTGTTTCTCCATGGGGATCCCCTTTTCTCTTTGTCAAGAATAAATATAGATCCATGAGGTTGTATATTTACTCTAGATAAATTAATTCTATTACAATAAATAAAAATTATCCCTTACCTCGAATTAATGATTTATTTGATAAAATTCATAGAGTGAAATATTTTTCTAAGATTGAACTTTGATCTGAATATCATCAGTTTCATGTGAGGAAGAAAGATATTCCAAAGACAACATTTCAAACTAGGTATGGGCATTACAAGTTTACAGTAATGCCTTTTGAATAACTAATGCACCCTCTTTTTCCATGGATATATTGAATATAGTTTTCAAGGAATATCTTGATGAATTTGTTGTGGTATTTATTAATGATATCCTGGTATACTCCAAAATATATAAAGATCATGATAATCACTTATGAATTATTTTGAAGGCTCTTAGAAGAAATGAATTATATGGGAAATTTAGAAAGTGTGAATTTTTGATTCATTCAGTTTCTTATCTTGGAGTTATTATCTATAGGGATAGAATATTAGTTGATCCTATGAAGACAAAGACTATCTAGGAATGGCCTACTCTAACAAAAATAACCTAGGTACGTATTTTTATTAGTTTAGAAGGTTATTATCTGCATTTCATTCATAAGTACACCTATTTATCCAACTTGTTAACCAAGATTACTCATAAAGGGGTTAAGTTTGTATACAAAAAATAATGTGAAGAATGTTTTGAAAACATTTAGAGGATAGTAGTTACTACTTCGATATTGACTCTACCATCATGAAATGGTGGATTTATGATCAATAGTGATGCATCAAAGAAATGAATTGTATGTTTCCTTGTGAAGAATGATAGAGTTATTACATATTCATCAAGGCAGTTAAAAATTTATAAATTGAACTATCCAACTCATGATCTTGATTTAGAAGTTGTAATGTTTTCCTTGAATATATGGAGACACTATCTCTATGTAGAAAGGTGTAATATATATATGGATTACAAGAGCTTAAAATATATATTCTCACATAAAGTACTCAATATGAGTTAAAGCTGATGACTTGAGCTACTCAAGGATTACGATTGTTCCATACACTACCACCCAGGAAAGGAAAATAAGGTAGTTGATGCATTGAGCCAGAAGGATCATGGACTTTTAAACAAGTATAATATTGAAATGGATCTTGTATTCGTGGATCTCGTAAAGATGGATAAGGTAATTATCAACAAAAGTGAAAAATTTTACTTTTTCAGTTGGTTTCCCAACCATATTTATCATAAAAAATTAAAACTTATCAGTCTAATGATGAGAATATTCAAATAAAAATTAAAGGTTTGAATGATGGGAAGTTGGCTGACTTCGTGTGTGAAGATGAAATTTTGAAATTTGGGAAGAGGCTATGTGTTCCCTCTATACCCAAGATAAAAAGAGAGTTATTGGATGATGCCCACAGCTTGAATTTCTCTAAAAACCCTGGTATAATTAAAATGTATAGATATTTAAAGGAACAATTCTGGTGGTACAACATGAAGTAGGAAATTTCTGATTATGTATCATGATGTTTAGTCTATCAACAAGTGAAGGCCGAACGATGACATCTTAGAGGAGTCATGCAACCTCAACCTATTACTACATTGAAATGGGATGACATCACCATGTATTTTGTCACTGGATTACCCAAAACTCCAAGAAATAATGATGAAATATGGGTAATTGTGGATAAACTTATGAATTCTACACATTTCCTCACTATAAATAAGGATTTTCCACTGGAGCGCATTGCATGAATCTATATCAATGAAGTTGTGAGACTTCATGGAGAACCTCTCTCAATTATGTCTGATCATGATCCATGATTCTCATTGAAATTCTAGAAAAGTATTTAAAAATATTTGGGTAGTGAGCTTCAATTGAGTACTACTTATCACCCTCAAACTGATGGGCAATTAGAAAGGACAATCCGAACTTTAGAAGACATGTTCATATCATGTTCACATGACTTTCAGGGTATGTGGGATCAGTATTTACCTATTGTGGAGTTTTCCTACAACAATATTTTCCATTGTAGTATTTAAATGGAACCATATGAATCATTATACAGAAAGAGATGTTATACACCAACATGTTAGGATGAAGTTGGTGAAATGGAGCTTGTGGGCCAAGAGCTTGTAGAGGAAACAACAGCGAAGTTAAAGACTATTCAAACCCATATCAAAACAACTCAAAGAAGGAAAATGATCTATGAAAATAATCGAAGTAAGGATTTGTAATTTCAATTGGGTGATCATGTTTTCTTAAAAGTGTCTCTATGGAATGGTGTTATAATATTTGTGAGGAAAGGTAAACTGAGCCCCAAACCCATTGGTCCTTTTGAAATTCAGGAGAGAATTGGAGTTGTGTCTTATTGTTTGGCAATTTCGCCTAGCCTTTCTAGGTACACAATATGTTCCATGTGTCATTGTTAAGAAAGTACATTCCAGATGCAACACATATATTCACTTCTTAAGGTATATAATTGGTACCTGACTTATCTTACTATGAAGAGCCTATCCGGATTCTAGACACTAAAGAATATGTGTTGAAGAATCAGACGAATCAGTTGGTAAAGGTACTTTGAAAAAATCATAAAATTGAAGATGCAACATGGGATCTTGAGGAACTTATGATTAAGACTTACCCAAATATTTTTATTAGATAACATTTTGGTAATTTTGAGGAATATTTTTTTGTAAGGGGGGAATAATGAAACACTCCAAAGTTTTACAAATAAATTTAATATAGAATGCATGAAACATAGATCCCCTATGAAACAAACACTTTGTTATAGAATATAGTTATAACCAAGCTTCTAAACATAATTTTCTCTCTTCTATGATTTGAATTTCAAAAAACTGACATACACAGTTGCGATCAGTAAGATATTTAGATTCTGATAGGATCAACTTACATTTTTTTGTGAATAGTAACTTACCCTTATGAAAAGTAACTTACCCTTATGAATATTAATGTACCCTTATGAATAGAAACATCACCCATGTGTGTATAAATAAAATTTATATACAATATAAATGAGAGTAAATATTTTAAAAATTAATAAATAAGTGTTGATATTTTGTGAATAATAAATATTTAATTAAAATTTTAAATTAATATATTTATTTAAAATAAAATTCATTTTCATAAAATTTATTCTTCAATAAATATATTTTTTTCCTATAATTTTGGAATAATTTAAGGAGACCTCATTTAATTTTTGAAAGTATTATAAAATCAGTTTTAAATTTTAAAAATGAATTTTTCAAGTAAATAATGATTTTATTTAAAAATTAAATTTCTCTTATTTATAAAATTATTTTTATAAAATGGAGTTCATTTTTTAATTCTACATGTAGAAAAAAATTTAGGTTTAACTTTTGAAATTTTTCTGAAATGCTTGAATTTTTGGTGAATAGTGAAATTTGATAATTTACGAAATATGATAAATAAATGAACTTATGCATGATTATTGAGTCATGAATGATGTAAATGGACATTGATTAAAAATAAAATGCACCAATTACTATTTTTGGTCACAATAATAAAACACTATTGCTTGTCTTGAGCAAACTAATAAAATAATGAATAAGATATTCAAAAACCACCCTTCCCCTACACTATAAAAACCACCACTCACTCCCTATAATCACCACTCCTCTAAGCCATGAAGATTCTAAAATTCTGAAAAAATACTCTTCCCTAGTCTCCCCCCGCATCCAAGAGATCTTGGACTTTCCAAAATATAAAAATCCTTTCCCTTAAGGAGGTTCTCAAGGAGGAGTACTCAAGAGGTAAAATCATCTTCCTTTTTCATTTTAACTTCTTTTAATTTCCATATTTTATTATTATTTCCTCAGCCCATATTTCCAAATGATGATTTTAAATCTAGTATCATCTTTATAATATAATTATATCATTTAATTAAATATCTATAATCAATATTCTTACTCTCTCTCTCAATTTTATTTTAAAAACAAAATCACCATCCTATAGGTGCCGATTTACAACCTTTGTGGATGAAGTTTCATTATTCAATTTCTTCTTCAAGGCTGACCATGAAACTATTTTTTTGTTTGATATAAAATATGTATTATATCTTATTAAATAATTATGTAACCATAATTTAAACATGATATTAAATAATACAACAAAACTAGTTCGTTGTCATAAAAAAAATGTCGTAAAAATATAAATTATTATCACTGAATGTTTTATCTAATGATTCATACACATAATATATAATCAAATGATATGTATAAACATTTACACTACTATATTTTCATAATTATAATATAAATTCAATTCTATATAATTATACTCATTTCACATGAACTTTCATTGTCATATACAATTATACCGATCATGAAAACCAAGGAAACGAATGCTCCCGATCGATAAATTTGTATCTTATAACTCATAAAAATGCCATAAATGAACTTAATAAAATTATGAAAAATCAAAAAAAAATTAAATAAGGTTATTAATTAAATAATTAAAGGATTTAATATGATTTTCCAGGATGTTAAGCTCAAGTGTAGAACACATTTGGACACAAGTTAAGGGTTTTATATGCAAACCTCTATTTTCTTTTGGGTTAGTCTTTGTCTCTCCTAATCCCAATTAAGTTCTTAATTATTCTTATTTACTACTCATAAATTCTTTTTTAATGTTATATATATGTTTACCAATCATAATACTTCTTTATTTTTTGTGGAGTCAAATGTTTTATAAAGATCTTTCTCAATTCTTCCCGATAAACAAGCCCAATTCAAGGGAACTTCTCAAATTCATACCTATTTTCAAGTGTACTTCATAATCAGTTTTAATCCACAATTATTTTCTAAAACCACTCATTTAATCATGTAAAATATACCTTAGTTAATTTCTAGTTTCATGCATAGATTTTTTCCAAAGAACTCTTCCTTTCAAAGTAAAAGTGTATTTCTCTCAAAAATTTGTTGATGATTTTATTAGAGTATTTTTTCTATTTCAACACCTCTGTTGAATTTTACGTCTTATTGAGGTGAATGTATTATTTTTATAATCTACTATATTGTATTAAATGGTTTATGATCAGTTTGATATTGTATGTTCTATCTTGATACCATTCACCATACTTCTCAAAATGGTTAGTGTTTATGTGTACAGATTGGAAGTTATTTCATATGTTCATGTTGTTTTTGTTTAGCCCATTTAATAGGGGTAATGCATTGGAATTTTAAAGTGATATTTGGGACCCTCTATATCCTCTATATGTATCTTTAGGTCTCATGATACAAAATAGAATTTGGTTTTGGTCGAGGTCTTACCCTAGTATTTTCAGACGTCTTGGTCGAGGCCTTAATAATATGTTTAAGATGTCTCGCATTATGTATTCTCTCATTATGGTATTATTAATTTATAAACCATGTGATCATTAAACTAGTATAATATAAATGGTTATATTTCATTATCTTATGATCATTTATATGGACATATTTAAGCATCTTTCATTCCTACCATATTATGCTCAAGTATATTTTTAAATGCATGTGTTTTTAGTTGTTCATCATGCCTAGTGTTTATTATTATGATAACTTCCACTATATTTCTTACCCTTACTGAGAATCTGAGTTCACCCCTTTATTATGTTTTATTTTCCTCAGGTTTTGAAGAATAATATTATTAATGACTTTTAGGGATAATCTATGATTCATATGTATTTTATATTATGTACTTCGTTTCAGGTTATATTGTTGAACTTATGTTTGTATCTTGTTTTCCAAAACTACTAAAATATTCTTTCCTTTGGGATACTAATTTTATGTAATCATTCTAATATAATAAAATAAGGCACTGAATTTGGGCTTCTGGGGTTGGGCATTACATATTATCACATTAGAAAAAAACACATCACACCTTGAGGGGATGGGGTCCGACATCCACACTCATTCAAGTGTGGGGAGTCGACTAAACATCAAGAGCCAATTGATACTTCTCTAACACCTATTTGGGTAAGGCATTAATCAGAATATATGAAACCTATAGTTATATAGTTACATACTCTTAATTCTCATTCCCATTCTCCACATTCTTCATGAATAAGCGAGATTTGATTTCAATGTGCTTTGTCCTTGCGTGATAGACTAGATTTTTTCTACGATTTATAACACATGAATTATCACAATGGATACCGATCAAAGACTTCACTTAAATATCCACATTTATTATAGAATTTACTAGGGGGTACCTAAATTTAAAAATTTACTACCACTTTGTAAATTATCTCTTTTCATCTGACTTTTTAAAATCTAAAAAATCTTGAGGGGCATACATTATTTTTTTATCTCCAGAACTAGAGATAAATGGAAATTATTCTCCCCTTTGGTTATGCACTTATTCATAGTCCATGAGACACCATAAGTTGACATTAGAACACCACTAGGACATGTAAACAATATGCAAGTTCACCTTTGACTCCATTTATCAACTTCATATTAAAACTTTTATTTTTTATCACTTTTCAAGATCTGATTCATATTATTCTTTATAGATGCACACTATTGTAATATTTTCAGCAAGTGAAATTGGAAATTGGAATTGATTCATTAATATATCATATAAGACTATTGAGTAGTAAATATTTATAAGAAACAAGATTTTAAGACAATAAAATTCAATGTTTTCTATGTCACTCACTTACTCCCATTGATTCTACCAGCATGACTTTACTCAATTCATTTAAAGACTCCCTTGTCAGATTAGGCTATATCACATTGTATTCTTGTCACCATACATTCTTTAAAACCTCCATATTTAGAATGATTCAAGTCATTAATACTGATTATTAGCAGATTTAAGATGTGGAATTACTCTTTGGAGTGGCAGAACACTTGTTGGAAACACTGTTAATATTTTATTATAGCTTTTCGGTATCCTAAAAATAGTCAGCTGATACCATATGGTTAGAATAAAATAGATAATCATGAAATATATGAATGTTTATAACTATCCCCCAATCAGTCTTATTTATGTCAAACAACATAAAATTTCATCCTTTTTATACCATTGATACCTTTCATGTGATTAGGAGATAGAATCCTCCCCCTATGATATGAAACTCTTCCTATTGTTAGGCCCGCTATTTACCCACAAACATTCTTTTTCTTTGGATTTATTTATTCATATGTAACTATATATTTGATAAACTTCTCCAACTCAATATAATTTCCTATTTGTATCATACTTAAATAAAATTTTTAGTGGGTGATATTTCTCCTTAGTAATGATCCATCAACAAAACTGCTAAGCCTAATGAGTCATAAATCGATGTATGAAATAGCTAATAAAGTTAATAACACCATCACTATCAATTTCACTCAAATAATTCCCTAAATCTCAATAATTAATATACCATTAACTAACTTCAAGGTATTTTACTATATTTATTCATTATCTTTAGTAACTCATTTGAATTTGTTGACATTATGGAGCACATCACATAACCACTTTGCATCTTTTAATGCAACTTACCCTTGTATTCTATCTCCACTAAAACATGAACCACATGATAATTGGTAAATAGAATTTAAAAACATAGGAAGAGGGGAACCTCTGGAATAATAAAGAACAAGATTATGGTCAATCTTGACGTATCAACACTTTGATACTTTCCTGAAAAGTATTGTACTATTTTTGTTCTTGATCCAACTACCCAGCCAACTTAAACTGTTCTGGTCATATTACTAAACATTTTTTACCCACATACTGAGTATTCTTCTTATATTTAGGTTTTTTAGGCTTTTCCTTTTTCAAAATTTGGGGATTATACTCATTAGTATAAATTTACTACATTGATGCTCCACCAATATTCCAATTTTCATAACTATTTCTTTAAGAGGATATCTTTCCACTTGTCTTCTCCTCTTGATTCTTCCTCCATTGGAGTGCCATTTCTCTTGGCTTCACTTCTCACCATGTGGAATGACATATAAATTTATAAAGTAATTATTTATTAATTTTTCTTTTATCATTTATCTGAGTCATTCCACCCTTTCATGAGGGGGTTGAGTATTCCACTAAATTTACATTCTTCTAAATCATAACTAGAACATCTCATCCCATTTTTTCTAAGTTCGTTCACATTATTTCCAATAGATCTATTGTGATTATAACAAAGGATGTGATTGATACACATTTTTTGAGCTCCTTTTAATTACCTTGAGGTTTTAAACCTATTTTTTAATTTAGTATGTATTCTTCTGATATAGTCATTTTAGTTATACACTACCAGAGTTGAGGATATCCTTTGGGGTTCCTTCCTTCCCTTCATTCTTATTACATAAATATCTTTCCAAATTCCCATGATTTTTATATATAAAACATCTTCTATTAAATACATATCTCATTTCATCATTCCACGAATGAGATGTTGATGCATCAAGAGTTCTTCTTCTGATATTGAGCACTTTAGTTTCTTGACGCATACTCATGGTCTGTCCCTATCTTTCATGATAAAAGTATGAAAATGAATACCCCAAAAATAACACATGTTGTCATTTCTTATTATAAAAAAATTAGATCTTTATTCAACACCTACATGATTTTTCCTATTTCTAGAACTATTCAAGGATCTCTTCATATCACGCATGGTATAGGGTTCATTGTATTCAAACTGATTTTCCCCAAACTAGATATCCTTTGGGATGAGAAAATAATTTCATGTTTTTCATTTGAAATTTCATATTTTCTTTTCAATTCATTATTACCTTATAAATTACAATCAAATAATAAATGAAAAGCAACCTTCAATTTTGGCATTACTTTGGAATTATATTGTTCCGCTTTTTTCTTAATAGAATCTTGCTCTTCTCCTAATTATTAAATCTTTTAATCCCTTTATTCTTGTTGAGAATTTATTTCTCTCTTGAGATTAGTCACTCAAGTCACCTCATCTTCCAATTCTCATGAGATATTATCCATCATGTAAGATTTATCCTTTATTTTATAATTCATCTAAGAAACAAAATCATTATAGCATAAATTCTTCTGTTGTAGCCTTTGATTTTATTGAACTAGTTTAGATAGGTGTATAACATGATCATTATTTTCAGATTTCAAATTCTAAATTTTCTTAGATCCTAGATTCTCCCATTTCATTAGCTATTAGTTTTTTAAATTCTTCAACTTCAGAATAATTCTTCTGTATTAGATTTATGTCCACTTCAATAAGCCTTTTATCTAAACCTTTTAGCTTGTTGACTTCATTTTCTGAAACTTGGATCTAAATATTTTTTAATTTAATTTCTTCATCCAATTTTTAATCCAATTACTTTATTTAAAGTAAAAATTTTCACTTTTTTTCTTCTTGGGGTTCTTTATCATCAGTAGTTTAAACATGACTTGGAATATCATATTCTTCACTTGTTCCTACAGCTTCATTGAATGAGTAAATATTTTCACTGTATGATTCATCTAAACCATTCTTCAATACACTATTTTCTTCATTTATCTGAATCACACTCTTTCTATAGTCACTTATGTACTGGGGAATTCCACCATAAATCTACTTCTTTGAAGTTATTCACTTTTCCATGGAATACTGAGATAGGAGAAAATTGAAACTTTAATTTCAACAATCGACTAAACCAAGTCAGAGAAAAAAATCTGATAAAATAAAACATTTTTCTAATATAAATTATTAGGTCCAAAAGGGGCCTAGATTCTGTGAGAGGCGGTGAATCGTGGTATGGATATTCTTTTAGAAATTCTTCTTACCCCACTAGATATTGACCTCTTTATTATAAGGGTAACATTTTTTATATTTAGGGTCTATATTACTCTTTTTATTTCATCTTTATCTAATGATGATGATGATGAATATAAAGTAAAGTAAGAAAGAAACCACAAGAACACACAGATTTTTACTTGATTTACCCACACTGGGTTACGTACAAGGAGAATACAATGGAAATGTTCTGATGTACCAAATGTACTATGGATCACTGCCAAATCAATGTTTAGTATAGGTCACTTATATGCCCAGACTCACTACCTTTACAATTTATAGGGTCAGATAACTATTTTCCCAAGGGTCACTCCCTAAATATCTTTCAATGGCTCACTAATGGTGGAAAGGATCACCTTCTTTCTCTTACTTTTCTCACTACTATAGAAAGAATCAACACACTGTTTATAGATGTTTTGGTCTATTCACTATAAATAATTAATGAATCCTCAATTTTAAGTAGATTTTTTATTTATTTTCTTTCTTGGATGCTCCTTTACATTCGTGAAACACCTAGATATAGAACTTTCACATTTCAAAAAACTAGAATAGAATTATCTATACTATAGAAACAAAAATTACCCCCTATTTGGTAAGATATTTAATATATTCCAAGTCATCGTTTTACTTCCTTGAACATAGAAGTGAATAAGATCCTTATGAAAATATAGTCGGATGATGAAAATCCTCAGTCTTCCTCTTCAGAATTTAGATATGATAAAGATATTGTCTGATGAGTATTCTCACTTTTCAAAAAACTGTTAGTTTTTGGAAATTTCTTTCATGAACTATTTTTATTCCCTTCAATAACTTCCTTATACTCACCATAAATTTCATTTCTACCTCCATTAAATTCCTTTCTTCCTCAGTGAACTACCTTGAACCACATGGAATGAGTGATTTGCAAACAACATTTCCTTCGTTGATGGTTAATGCCTTTGTGAACCACTGATGCTTCACCAATCCTTTTTCTTTTGGAGTTACTAAGCCCTACAAACCACATATATGAACTATCTTCATGAACTTTCTCTTTCTCAAAATTTCTCCCCCATGAAACACTTCTCCTTCGTGAAATTCTTCCTCACGAACTACTTCGGACTTCCCTGAATTCTTATCAGATTGATGATATTTTCTAAAAAAACTCTATTAAATGATCTAATTAGGAGTATTTATATAGTTAAGTAGATCTGTAAAACCTGATAATCTAAATTACCTGAAACTTCGATGTGGTACATCCTTCACCAAAAACTGTTATGTGGCCCACATAACACCTTAATTATTTGTAATGTCCAGTGTCTTCTGAAAACGAAAACCCATTTATGGATCCTTAAATCACTACCTATTAACCATAAATGATGATCCTCCCATGAATATTTAGGCTCCCATGAACTATGAAGCTCCTGTGAACAAATTTTGTTATGCGGTCTATGTAGCGCGCTTTGTGGTTCGCATAGTGCTACTATACGAAAATATTCTTTTGATGATTTTCCTTCACCATTTTGTGTACCTCCTTTGTGATAAGCATAGTGAAGTTAAACTACGATGAGGTCTACTAAATCCATGCTTCATTGTCTATGAATTGCACTTCATGGTCTGTGAACTACTCTCTACGAACTCCTTTACAGAAAAAAATTCATTTTCCATAAAACAAACTCCTGAATTTGAGGCCTAAAAATTTGAAAACCACTAAGAAACTGTTCCACCACAAAAATATACTTAGGTAATACAAACCATACTAAAACATAGTCATCTAGATTTTTCAACAAACACAATCACCCTAAAAACACCAAAATGGAACCTTGAGGGATTTTTTTCCCAATAGTTCACGTTGTGGATGATGAAATACATGAATGGTGGAGTATTGTTGTTCACTTAAAATAGAGAGAGTTATATTGTATGGGTGATGAAGGTCAATTGTAACTTTTTTATTGTGGACCTCATCAACTAAAAAATATTCAATTATTTTTTTTATAAAATATTGAAATAATAAAACTTTCGAGAGATTTTAAAAATGATGTACTCTTCAAAATAGTGGTTGATAACAATAAAGATAATGAAGATAAAGATAATTGAATGTATAAATTGGTAATAAAACTATATTAAAATTTCTCATTTATAATTGTTAAGAACATATATACATTGCTCTATTTTTTCCTTTTTTATAAAATTATTTTTCTTCTATTTTTGTATACATTGAATATATTATCATGAGTTGTGGATGATGATTGTAAATATTAATAGAGATAAATCTCATGAGGTAATTTCATGTCTTATAGTATATTAATAACATAAAATCAATTAAATTATAATTTTTATTAATTATGTTATTTTTTCTATAATTATCTAAAAAATATAATCAATGAGGTAAAAAATTCATTCCTCATATCACTGCATCATTGAGTTTTTATAGAAAAACAATCTTGGTTATATGTTATCCATTATAATTTATGTTATTTTATTATAATTAAAGGTTTTTTTCTAATCTTTATATATATTTTTTATAAAGGATCATGAATTGGGTCACTTAGTTGGTTGGATAGAGATGTGTCTTAAAGTTCATCTAAAACATGATGATAGTTTTGTGAATGAACCTACCAAATATGTTGCAGTAAGTAATTTTCATTACTATTTAATGTTATTTAATTACTATAAAAATATAATAATTAAAAATAAATAATCCTTAAACCCAATTGAATGGGGTCGACTGCATGGATCAAATGGTTTCAATTAGCTCGATTAGCACCATTTGATCTATGCAGTCGGCCACAATTAATTGGGTTTAAGGATTTTTTATTTTTTTATAATTATTTTTTATTATTATGTTTTTATAGTAATGAAAAAAATTAAATGGTAGTGAAAAATTTATTAATTAGATAATATTATGAAGTTCATATAATTTAAAAAATCATAGTTAATATTTTAGTATTTAAAAGTTAAAATTAAAGAAGCATGGGATGTAAACCCTTCACAATATTCATAGATTTACCAAAATGATGAAGTTTCAATCATTTTAGGCATTGAGAATAATGTTAATATATGAGGGATGGGTTTTAGTCCAACTTCATTAGTTGTATTTGGTAGGGAATCATCATTATTTTCTACTACACTTAGTAGGGATTCAATCAGTGTCATCAGTCGGGGATCAAAGAGAGAAATTTCAAGGCTAAATGAAAAACTTAAATAAATTGACTCGCATAAGAAAACATAGGATCAGTAGCAGTAAATGATGTAAAATTTATCACTTTCTATATTTCAAAAGTTAACAGGCATGATCACTGAGGAAATTTCTAGTCATATAGCACGTCCTACTGAGGTAAATGCTAAAATCAATCCATGACTCAATCAATAATTTTAAAAGTAAAAAAAAGAATAAAAGAATTAATAAAGGGGTCAAAATCAAGAAAACAATGCTTCTGGTCCATGAAATAATAGTACAATGGTTATAGATTGATTTTTGATATATAAAAACTAATGCCACATTAATCTAAGTTATAGTTTTCCTAGGATTTCTGTAAATGTATTTTTAGTGTTTTAAAACACTAAACAGGTGATTAATAGAAAAAACCCATTGTAAATGGCCATTTATTAAGGCAAAATCATGGGGAAGTAATGGTTGAATTATTTTGGACATTTATTAGTAGAAAACATGTCCTTCCAACATACAGTGTGATTCGAATGACCAAATAAGCAATTTTAAAAGATATCAAGGTCTTAAAAAACATGTGTTAAGGGTTCAAACCAAACAAAAAATGTTTGAGAGACAAAAACCGTAGGTTTATTTTTTTCAATATAAAAATTGACTCCACCTAAATCCGAGTATTGGTTTTCCCAAGATTTCGATAAATGAATTTTTAGTGTTTTAATACACCAAAACATGTGTGTAATAGTCCAAACCAAGGAAAACAACCTAAAGTTGACATGATATATTGGACAACTATGGTTGAATTTTTTTTGTCTACTAGTAGAAAACACATCCATATAACGTGTGGTGTGATTAAAATTACTCAATAAGCTATTTTAAAATATGTTAAAGTCTTTAAAAATGTGAATAAGGGGGTAAAAACCAAACAAATGATGTCATAGGTCTGTGAAATCATTAAATAATAATTATAGATAGATTTTGGAAATATAAGAACCAATACTATGTCAATCTGAGTTTCAATTTTTCTAGGATGTCCGTAAAAATGTTTTCAATGTTTTAAAACACTAAAACATGTATATAATGGTCAAAAACATAATAAAAAACTTATTATTGACCTAAAATCATGGTAAAACTGTTATTGAATAATTTTTTATGTGCATAAGTAGACAACACATTTATACAACATGTGGTGTGCTCAGAGTGACCCAATTTATAGCTTTAAAATATATCAAAGTCTTTAAAAACAGGCATCAGGGTGTCAAAACCAAAAAAATAGTAGGGTTGTTAGATCATTATAAAATTAATGTAGATTTATTTTTTAAATTTAGGATTTTATTCCACATCAATATGAGTTTTGGTTTTCCCAGGATGCCCAAAAACACACTTTTGGTGCTTTAGAACACTAAAACATGCATGTAATGATCAAAACTATAGTAAATAAACCGAGATTGTTGAGAAATCAAGGGAAAAATATTTTTTATTTTTATTAATAGACAACACACCCATCCAATAGGTAGTCTACTCAGAATGACTCAATATACAGTTTTAAAATATATCAATGTTCTTAAAAATGTGTGTCAGGGGGTCCAAACCAAAACAAAAAGGCATATGAGGGATATAAAACCATATAAAATGACCTTATATATATTTTTTAAATTTAGAAACATACATAATTTCAATATGAGTTATGGTTTCCTCAGGATTCTCATAAACACATTTTTAGAATTTTAAAACACCAGAACATGGGCGTAATGATCAAAACCATGAAAAATGACCTCATATTGACATAAAATCATGGGAAAACTATGTTTGAATTTTTTTTTATTTTTAAAAGAATAAAACATATCAATATGATGTGTAGTGTACTCAGAATAATCTAATAATTAGTTTAAAATGATATCATGTCTTTAAAAATGTGCATTAGGGGGTCAAAACTGATAAAACGAATTATAGGTCCATGAAATCATAGTTCAATTGTGTTAGATTTATTTTTGATATATGGGAATCTACTCCATGTAAATCATAGTCACAATTTATTTGGGAAGCCTGTAAAGACATTTTTAGTGTTTTCATACACTAAAACATGATTTTAATGGTCAAAATCATAGGAAATGACCTCAGATTGACATGAAATCATAGGAAAATAGTATTTGAATTATTTTTGATAAGTAGAAAATATTTCCATTCAATGTGTTGTGTTCTTTTAATGACCTAATAATCAGTTTTAAAAGATATCAAAATGTTTTAAAATGAGTGGAAGGGGGTCAAAACCAAACAAATTATTTCTAAGGGCCATGAAATCATATTAAAAAACCGTAGATTTATTTTTAAAATATAAGATAGGATTCCATGTCAATATGAGTTTTTGGTTTTCCTGGGATTCCCTTAAATTCATTTTTAGTGTCTTAGAACATTAAAACATTAGTGTAATGGTCAAAATCATAGAAAACTTCCTTATATTGATTTGAAATCAAAGGAAAAATATTGTTGAATTATTTTTTATGTGTTTTAGTAGAAAACATGTTCTCTGATGTGTGTTGTGCTCAGAATTACCCAATAAGAAGTTTTAAAAGATATAAAAGTCTTTACAAACATGTGGAAGGGTTTTAAAACCCAAAAAATGATGTTTCAGGGCCGTGAAATAATAATAAAATGACTATAGATTGATTTTTGAAATTTAAGAACTGAATCCATGTCAATATGAGTCTTGGTTTTCCTAGGATTATCGTAAAGATGTTGTTAGTTTCTTAAAACACTAAAATGTGTGTGTAACAGTAAAACCATAGAAAACTAAATGGGATTTATGTGGAATCACATGAAAACTAGGGATGAATTATTTTTTATGTGTCTGAGAAGAAAAAATGTACATATGATGTGTGGTGTTCTCATAATGACTCAATAAGTATTTTTAATAGATTTCAAAGACTTTATAAAATGTGTGTCAGGGGGGAAACAAAACTAATAACATCATATATCATGAACCTGCCTAGATACCCTAGTACAATAATACCCAATCCAATATTTACATGACATAAATATAATTCATGATCCCCATAGGTAAGTTACTAGCACTAGGCATCATATAAGAAACACAGGGGAATGATTTTTCCCTAAAACAATAGAAGAAAAAAGATACAAGTTAGTATGATCAACACTTCAAAGGGAGAAATTATGAGAATAAATAGGTAACACAATAACAAATTGTACATCATTAAAGGAAACAAAATCTTCCAAGATACTAGCTGAGAAATATCCCATGTAACATGTGTATCACATATCCACCAATCAGCTCTATTACTCTAGGTCCCAAGGATCAAGAACATCCACCACCTCCAAGTGGTTCTTTTCCTTTGATTGTACCTGACATAAGATAATCTTCCAATGCCTGAAGGAAAAGGTGTGATGTGAGATAAACAACACTGTAGGGTTTCACCAAGTGTTCCATAATCAATTCCATAATAATTAAACCTTATATTCTTTCAATTTTAATAAAATAAGTCATGACATGTCATTTATATATTTTAAAAAAAACATGATTTCATAATAAAAAAGATGGAAGATATATCAAAATATGGTTAAATGAACATTTTATATAAATAATTTATAAAAATTATTTAGCATGAATGAAATAGTTCAATATTAAATAGCATGTAATTATCAAATCCAAAATTTAATAACACCATGTAATAAGCTATGTGGTATTTTAGTTTCTCGTAATAACATACTCACACTAATAAATCGGTGATCTTGGTTCAATGTGTTCACACATCCCATGACTCTGTTCGGTAGGACTTAACTATACATTGGGTAAAATCATTCCATAGTAAGTTTATATTAGTGTTTTCATAGTTAATCTAGTTCTAGGGGTCAAATCCTAGTGAAGGTATTCTAATTAGCCACTTACTACCTTGGCTCACATGTTCTTTAGTCAATCAATCAATCAATCATGGGAAAATAAATCATTTCATATCAGTTGAATATAAAATTTCAAAATATTATGTTCCCAACATTATTTTTCCACTTCAAAACGAAATAAAAGTTTCTCATCAATTCATGTGTTTTTAAATCATTTCAATTTAATCTATCTATATCATGTTTTAACATCTAATCATTTTATAAAACCAATTTCCAAATCAAGCCATCAATTTCCTCACATCCACCCAATAATTTCAAATTTATTGAAATTGGGGGGTTTTAAAAATTTCTACTCCCTTTTCAAAATCATATATCAATCATATCAAATATGGGGTTTTAAATCATTTAAAAACACATTTCAAATCAATTAAGCAATATAAGGTTTAAATTATAGTGAAAAATCATAAGGAACCACCTACCTTTAATCAGAGATCAAATCAATACCTACAATGGGAAACACAAATGAATAATGAAGGATAAGGAGATTAACAAGGAAATACTAGATCACAAACCATCATGTTAAACTCTGATTCAATCAGAAAACACAAGATCACACCTTTGTAACAAAAGGATAATTGATGGAAGGATAAAACCAAAGTGCGTAAACTCACTTGAGATCAAACGCTAAACTGAGATGTCTGAAAGGGTTTGAGTTTCTCACTACAAATGGTATGAAGCCTAGGGTTAATAGTATGAGAACCTATAGAGTACCAAATGAAATCATGCAAACAACACTAATAAAAAATCTAGGCATGAGTCATTTTCATCATAAATCCTGGGTTTATGGTATAAATTCAACATGTTGCAGATACAATAAAAAAAGAATCACCATAGGTTAAAAACATATTGAATGATGAATTTATGTAATAAGACCTATTTTTATGTTGTAATCCACTCATACAACATAATTTCATCTTTTATGGTGTAAATCAATTTATGTTGTAGTACATTCTCATGGCTTGTTCCCAAAGAACAATTTATGTCATAAACCAAGGATTTACATTGTAAATTACTTCTATAACCAATTTTAGGTAGTATCCTTCTATAGAAACACCTATAAAGCTTCCAATTCAACTTGATCACAAAGTGAACAATCAAAATACCTAGATGAATTTATACCCAGATTCTATAAATTTAAAGAAACCTATATCTCCAAACTTTAGGTCATTTTCCCTGACAAAATATCCCTATCCTTGAAATACTTGAAATGCACTAAAAACAGGATTCAAGAAAATAATTGTAAAATACCAAAGAAAAGGTAATAGGATGTTATAACCTCTCCACTATATAAACATCTTATCCCCAGAAATCCTCTCAAAAAGATTCTATATCAAATAGTTGAGGCCACTTCTCTCTCATCAGTTCCTTACGCTCTCACATCCCATGAGAATTAGAACCATGATTCCACATCACATGGACCAAAGGTATCATGTTCCCATGAATAACCTTTGTCTCATAATCAAAAATCATGAATATATTCTCAATCACAGATAAATCCATCTCAACACCATGATCTTCCCATATCAAAATATGATAAGGGTCACAACGATTCTTTCAAATTTGGGATACATGAAACTTAGTTGTGGATCGATGTAAACTATGGTGAAAATTCAAAATGGTAGGCCACTTTCCCAACCTCCTCAACTATCTTAAAAGGACCCATAAACCCTGGTGATAGATTTCCCTATTTACCAATATTTCGGTGACCAAACTAAGGTCTTAATCTCAAGAACACCAGACCACCTATTGAAATCTAAAATGGTCATTGATGATGATTAATATAATATTTATACCAGCTTTGTACCATCACCATTCTCTAGAAAATCAACTGAATCCTTATCATCATATCTTTGACCATACTCAACCCAATAAAGGATCTTTCACAAATCTCTAAACAACACAATGTATATCTACAAGGTTATACATATAAGGTCACAAAATATCCATTCTAATAAAAAACTGGTAAATATTGTTGTGGGGAAAGTCAACTAATCCCAAATGGTTATACCAAGATCCACTAAAGTTGAGAATGAAATCACATAGAATATCTTCCAAAACCTTCATAGCATATTCTGTCTAGACATCCATCCATAGATGATATATAATGCTCAAATTTACTTGGGATCTCACAGCCTCTTGGAAGCCTCTCCAGAAGTAAGATGTGAAATAGGGATCCATATCAGAGACTATAGTATATGGAACTCCATGAAATCTGAAAATATACTTTACATTGATATTTCCTAGTTACATTTATTTGGTTTCATCCTTAATAGGTATAAAGTGAGCTGATTTATTCAACCTATCAATCACAACCCTTCTCGCATTCTTCCCTAGAGTGTTATGTAGCAACCCAGCCACAAATTCTGTAGAAATCACATCCCACTTCCAAGTCATCATTGAAAGTGGTTAAAGCAAACCTTAAGGGGTCTAGTGCTTAGCTTTGACCAGTTATAAGGTATAACAATGAGAAACAAATTCATCAATGATTCATCTCATACCTAGCCACTAGAATCATCACCATATATCATAGAAAATATTCATGGTTCTAGGGTGCACCACCCATTGGGAATTATAGAAATACACAATCACTAATTCTCTCATAGTTAAAGGCACAACACCCTAGTTTTGGAAAAATAGTATACCCTCTGAAGATAACATACACTCACCGATGTTATCCTCAAAATAAAATGATTACCAAATTCTATGGAATTCATCACCAAACTACCACTCCTAGAGAGTCATCTAGAGAAGAGAGGAGGTCAACTGTATGCTCATCAAAACTAACTCAGACTCATTCTCTTATACACCCAAATGCAACCAAGGATAGAGGGAAATTAAATTCAACTCTTATTATGATTATCTCATGGCCTAGGTTTTATTTTTTTTGTCAATTTATTAGTAAAAACATTCACCTTTCTAGGGGTATAGGCAATTTCATATCCAAAATTCTATAAGTACTCCACAGAATGCCTTTATTGGAGGTTCATATCTTTTTGGAAAAATATATAGCTCAAGATTTTTTTGTTCATAATAAATGGTAAATGATTATACAATAAAAACACATATGTTAATTAAATTTTAATTGTATTAAATTTTCATTTTTGATCTTATGATCCTGAGTTAGTGGATTTTGATTTTGAACATCCATTCTCATCATTTGTGCACTTCATGCCTAATGTACACCAATTTAGGCCCAATGAGTCATCTGATTATAAGGAATGTAATTATCTGCATTTTAATTTTATATTTTTCTTAAATGGATATTAACATTAATTTAAACATTTTCCATACAGTAATCAATGGATGATTCATAAAGTATGGTGGATATATTTGGCGATGAAAAGAAACAATTCTGGAGAAGGAAGATTGGACACCAGCCCACAAATTAGAATGTGGTTCCCACAATACAGTCCCAATGAATCCTAAATTTCTTAGGGTACTAGAAGAAATATATGGGAACAAATCCTTCTTCAGTATCCAGTGTTAATTATTCCTCTATTATGGTTATTTAAGTGGACCAAGTTAGAGATAAAATTATGGTCTAGATTCTGTGGCCCAAAAAAACAACCCACTAATATGACCATATCTCAGAATAAACAACTCCAAATGGTCCCATATTTGACATAAGGTTAGAAGACATCGTAGGATCAATTTTTTTCTTCTATGGACTAATCTGATTAGGCCATATAGAAGGTATTCCAAGTGCTTCTGTTCGGTGAAGGAAAGCTGGCTACCACCTCGGGTCAAGGGTGGAAAAATCAACTCTCCCTTACTTTCCACCCACCTATGGCCTACAAAAATTAATTGAGGAGACTTGGAATGTTGTAGGCTCTACCCAAGGCCTCCAAAATTCCTATTTAAGGCAGTGGTGTTGGATGATTTAAGGATATTTGGTGCTTGGTTTCATTGTAGTGTTATGCTGCCGCTTTGTGTTTTTAATCGCATTTATTTCTCATGTAAGTTGTTTAATTCACCTTATTTTCTTAATAAAAGTTCTTCCTTTACACTTATTCTGTTCTTATACTTATCATTTTGATACCATTGGTTCAAGGTGTGAATTTATTCACACCATACCTTGTGATATTTATCACACAACGGGGGAGTGATCGATTTTTGTTGTTGTTTTTACTTCTTCAATTCCACCCTCGTAAGTCTACTTCCCACTTCCGTTGAAGAAATGTCATCAATAGAGGGATAACTATTTTATGGGTTGATCCAAGGGAGTAGAAAGGGGTTGTATTGGATGTTATTTATCACCCCATTAATGTATAATCACCTCTTTAATTGAGATTTTTATTTGATTATTTTTAAACTCCATCATCCTTGTTGAATTTAAGGCCACACACTTCATGTGCTAATATGAACCTTTACCTTGAAGTACTCAAAACTTTGATCCTTAAAGTGTATAGTTGATTAGTATTAAAGGGTGTAGGAATTAAACCAGTGAGTGATGATGTTGTTTTATCTTCTTAAATGAATCCATCTCAAATATAAGAAATTGAAATCATTGAAAAGGAAATATGTCCAATCCACCCTGAGCGATAACCTAGGATCAACTCATTCTTTTAAATTGAATTCACTTAAATCTGTTAGATATATTAGAAAACCATATAAAATCAATCCAATTTGGCCACTTCATAGCCAAAAAAATCCATAGAATGTACGTGTCTATAGGTTTCTTCTTAGGTCTCTGAGGATTCGATAACCCAAGCTAAACTACAAGGACCGTTCTACCTTCATCTCTTGGGTAAATTTGAGAGAGAATAAAATTTTGGTGTCGTTGCCGAGGACCCCAGTAAGTCATCTAAACACTCATTATATTCTCCCCCATTTCTTCTTTTCTTATCCAAATTCTCTTATCTTGTCCCTTTCTCATTTTTTTCTTTGGGCGCATGTCCGCCTACACCTACGATCAATAAAACTGTCTAGTTAGGGTGGATAGTCCTGGGGTTGGGGAGCCAAGTACACAAAGGGAACTCATTCAATTAGATCTTAATCTTACTAATACTCTAGAGTCCAAAATTGAGCCCATTTCAATGGAATGTATTCAAAGAAACCATCTCATAAACCTGGGTGGAAACAAAAATGGAAACCCAAATAAGGCATCCCCAAACATGGGGAATGCAATTGATCAAACCATGAATGACTACCTCACACCTTCCTGGAACAATGCCCCCTCATGAATTAGACACAATATCCTAGGATATTACAACTACATTTTTAAACTCCATGTCCTAAACCACCTTTCCACATTCCATGTAATGGAGTCCGAGATGTCATACCTTCACATTAAAGAGTTCAATGACATTGTAGAAACCATGTGTCCCCCACATCAACTAGAATCAGCTAAGAGGAGGCTATTTCATTTTTCTTTAAAGGATCGAGCTAAAAATTGGCTAAAAAATTTGATACCATCATCCATAAAATCTTGGTACCAACTACAAAGAGAATTCTATAAAAAATACTTTCCCCACCACAAAACAATTGCACTTAAAAAGAGTATCCAAAAATTTTTTGAAAAAGAGGGAGAGTCATTCTATGAAACATGAGAGAGGTTCAAGGACACTCTAAACATGGTTCCAAACCATGGTTTTTCTATACCTGAACAAGTGAGAATTTTCTATGAAGGGTTGGGTTCGGGGAACAAACAATTCATTGACATGATGTGTAATGGTACCTTTAAAAACAAAGCCCCAAATAATGCTTATGAGTATCTAGAAAGACTTTCTGAACAAAACCAAACATGGGTAACTTCACCTTATTCTGAAAAGACACAAATAAATACTAGAATTCATACACATAAAGAAGAGGAAAGAATTAGGGATAAACTCGCAGCACTATCTAGGAAGGTTGAAGAGATAGACCTTAGGAAAATCCATGAAATCCAAACTGTTGACCATGTTTGCACAATTTGTGACAAACATGACCATAAGATAGAAAACTTCCCAACCATTCCATCCATCAAGGATGTTATTTTAGGAGGACCCCCAGCGGAAGTAAATTCTTTGAAATTTCAAAAACCTCAATACCAAAACAACTTCAATCCAAGGTATAATGACCACTCGGGCTTCCGCTGGAAAGATAACCAACAACCTAGCCAACCACAGGGACAAAATCCTTACCCCCATCAGATCTACCAAACCCATAACCAGTTCCAAACTCAACATATCCAATACCAACAGCCACCAGTCCATTTTCAACAAACCATCCCACCTCCAAAATATCCCCCCAAGATAAACCAATCTTCTTAAGAACCAACCCAAACTGTTCCACAAAGCCTACTAGAACAACTGTGCAAACAAATGGAGAGGATGAACTCGGAAGTATCTTCCCTAAAACAAGAACTTCAAACCATCAAAACTGGAAAGGAACCCATGTCTACTCAGGTGGTGCCATCCTCTACTTCAAGGGGAGAGTCAATTTTCACTCAAACAACTCATGAACAACTAAAGGCTGTGACTGTTTTAAGAAGTGGGAAATCAATTGAGAAACCTGAACAACTAATTCAAAACCCACCTGAAGATTCAAACTCGGATGAAAATTCAAATGAACCAAATGATCAAACTGAAAAACACGATAACATTGTCAAAGAAACAACTCTTCAATAAATAACCCCACAACCTGCACCATTTCCTCAATGAATGAGGGGGAAAACCAAGCCTGAATTGAGTGAAACATTGAAGGAAATCTTCTCACAAGTCAAGTTGAACATTCCTCTTCTCGATGCAATCCAAACCATACATGACTACTCAAAGTACCTTAAGGACCTGTGCACTTTTAAAAGAAAATTTTCACATAATAACCAAGTCCTTTTGGCTTCTAATGTGAGTACCACCATTCAAGGGATCATTCCTCCTAAGTTGAAAGACCCGGGTTTCCCTTACATCAATGTTGAACTAAAAGAGAGCAAAGTTTTCAAGGCCTTGTGTGACCTAGGTGCAAGTGGAAATCTCATTCCTTATGTTGTGTACTGCCAGTTAGGCCTAGAAGAGCTCCAACCCACATCTGTCACACTTCAACTTGCTGATCGTAGCATTAGGGTTCCAAAGGGGGTTTTAAAGGACGTTCTAGTAAAGGTTGAAAACTTCATCTACCCTGCTGACTTCATTATCCTTGAAAACCATCCAATCTTAGGAAATAAGGAACAAACCCCAATCATCCTTGGTCATCCTTTCCTTGTAATAATCAACTCTGTTATCCGAGTCCGAAATGGGAACATGACCATCACCTTTGGGAACATGAGTCTAGACTTGAACATCTATAATGAAAGCTCACAAATAGTGGATGATGAGTAAATTCATGAAGTAAACATGATAGGAATCATTGATAATGAATCCATAGAACATCAAGGAATATTTGATGAATGTTTAAGTCAGGAAGAGATTGATTTCCTTTGCTCACATGAAGGAAGTTTATCTCCTTGGCTTGAATCATTTTCAAATTGCTTTTATGATGAAGTCTTAGATCCAATAATCTGTGAAACCTTTCAAACTTCCTTCCCTAAATCTGATCAAACCAATCTTGTAGCTGAAACTTCTATATGTGGTGAATCAATACTATCTGAAACTCTAAAAAAATTGATATTGATCCAATTTCCCAATATTCTGCTCAAATTATGAACCAACCTGATCTTGAAATGAAGGAACTTCCCAATGCACTCAAGTATGCCTTCCTAGGGGACAATCAAACACATCCTATTGTAATTTCTTCTTATCTTGAAGCCAATCATGAGGGGATGCTTATAAATTTCCTTAGGAAACATAAGAATGCCATTGGTTGGACCCTGTCTGATATTCCTGGGATTAGCCCACTTATTGGGACTCATAGGATAGTTCTAGAATCTGATTCAAAGCCATGTCGTCAACCTCAACGCCGACTCAATCCTAATCCCATGGAGGTAGTAAGGAAGGAAATTCTAAAATTGTTAAAAGATGGTATCATCTATCCCATAGATGAGAGTGAGTGGGTGAGCCCAATTCAAGTGGTTCCAAAAAAGGCTGGAATCACAGTGATAACCAATGAGGATGGAGAGATTCTTCCAACAAGGGTGAGTAGTGGATGGAGGGTCTGCATCAACTATAGGAAGATAAACTCATTCACCAAGAAGGACCATTTCCCCTTACCATTCATTGACCAAGTCCTTGAGAGAGTTTCAGTTCATGCCTTCTACTGTTTCTTAGATGGGTACTCGGGGTACAATCAAATTGAGGTCTCCCTAGAGGATCAAGGGAAGAATACATTCACATGTCCATTCGGTACCTTTGCCTCCAAACGCATGCCCTTTGGTTTATGCAATGCTCCTGAAACCTTCCTGCGGTGCATGATGGGAATCTTCTCAGACATGGTAGGTAATTTTCTAGAGGTAATCATGGATGACTTCTCTATGGTTGGGGATACTTTTGAGCGATGTCTACGGAATGTAGAGAGAGTCTTGTCAAAATGTGAAGAAAAAATCTGGTCCTAAACTAGGAAAAATTCCATTTCATGGTTAAAGAGGGACTAGTTCTAGGTCATCTGGTCTCGGGTAGGGGGATTTAAGTTGATAAAGCCAAGGTTGACATCATTTGTCACCTTCTATCACCCAAAACTGTCAAGGAAGTGAGGTCTTTCTTAGGAAATGCTGGTTTCTATAGAAGATTCATCAAGGAATTTAGTTCAATCTCCCATCCCCTTTGTGCTTTGCTAGTAGAGGATGTTCCATTTTTTGGACAGAAAGCTGTGAGGGTTCATTCTCAACCCTCAAATCCTCTTTAACCTCTCCCCCCATCATGAAATCTCCATATTGGAACCTTCCTTTCAAACTTATGTGTGATGCCAATGAATTTTCTGTAGGATTTGTGTTAGGACAACGTTGTGATAAAAATCCTTATGTCATTTCTTATGCAAGAAAATCCTCAAATGATGGCCAAATCAACTACACCACCAATGAAAAGGAGTTACTTGCTATTGTGTTTTCCATAGAGAAGTTTAGGTCCTACCTCTTAGGATCCCCCATCACTATGTTCACTGACCATTCTGCACTAAAATACCTCTTCCAAAAATAAGAATCTAAGGCTAGACTGATTAGGTGGGTCCTTCTCTTACAAGAATTTAACCTCATAGTCAAGGATAAAAAGGGAGTTGAAAATTTTGTAGCTGATCACCTCTCTAGGATGGAATTAAAAGACAACTCAAATAAACTTTCTATGTCTGATTCATTTCCTGATGAACACCTATACTCTGTGAGTGACTGCCCTTGTTATGCTGGTATAGCCAATTTCTTATTTACAGGAGTCATTCCAAAATTCCTAGGGACACAAGCTCGAAGGAAGTTTCTTTCTGATGTCAAAAACGATGTGTTTGATGACCCTTACCTATTCAAGATCTGTCCTGATCAAATCATTAGGAGATGTGTTCCTAAATCTGAGCAAGAGTCCATTATAAGATTCTGTCATGCGGAGGCATGCGGAGGCCACTTTTCCACAAAGAAAACCACTGCAAAGGTCCTCTAAAGTGGTTTCTACAGGCCTAACCTCACTAAGGATTCCTATCAACTCTGCCAAAGTTGTCCTCAATGTCAAAAATTAGGATCCATTACCAAAAGGAATCAAATGACACTCACTCCCATTCTAGTCGTTGAAATCTTTGATTGTTGGGGAATTGATTTCATGGGACCCTTCCCAAACTCTAGGGGATACCTCTATATCCTTTTAGCTATTGATTATGTCTCAAAATGGGTTGAATCCATTCCCACCAAGTCTAATGACCATCATGTTGTGATCCAATTTATGAAAGAGCACATATTTTCTCGATTTGGAATTCCAAGGTCTATAATTAGTGATCGAGGAACCCATTTTTGCAATCGCCCATTCTCTTCACTCATGTCTAAGTATGGTATTTCTCAAAAAGTTTCCACTGCATACCATCCTCAAACCAATGGTCAAGCTGAGTTAGAAAATAGGGAGATTAAGCAAATTCTTGAAAACACTGTCAACCCCGCTAGGAAAGATTGGTCTAAGAAACTCTTATATGCTCTTTGGGCATATCTTACAGCATTCAAAACCATTCTAGGAATGTCACCATATAGGTTGGTTTATGGAAAAGCATGCCATTTACCTATTGAAATTGAGAATAAGGCATTTTGGGAAATCAAAAAAATGAATTTCGACATTTCTTTAGCTGAAGAAAAGAGGAAATTAGATCTTAACGAGCTTGAGGAACTTAGGATGGAGGCTTATGAAAATTCAAGGATAAATAAAGCTAGAGTTCAAGGGAACCAATCTAAGAATATCAAAGTTAAACATTTTGAACCAGGAAAATTTGTGCACTTGTATAGTTCAAAACTTCATTTACACCCGGGAAAGTTAAGGTCTAGATGTTCAGGTCCATACATAGTGCATAAGGTGTACCCCCATGGGGCAGTAGAGATTCAAGATCCCACAAGTGGTTACATTTTCAAGGTCAATGGTCAAAGGTTAAAACCATTCATTGAATCATTCAATAAATAGGAAATAGAGGTAGAGTTAACTGAGCCAACCTATGAACCAGAAAAAAATTGATAGATTTAGGATCCATGTTGGGATAACGACATTAAACAAAGCGCTGCATGGGATCCAACCCATGGTTTTAATGTTTTCAATATTTTTGGAATAATTTTTTTTATTAATCATTTTGATATTTAAAAAAATAGACTGTTGATCTGTTCTTCTATTATGAGTATGGATGGGTACGAAAGGGGAGCATCATATTCATCGGTGTCACGTGGTGTGATCCCTGAGTACTACCTTACCCATAAATTAAAAAGAAGACAATATATCATCAGTTTATTTCAAAAAAAGGAAAAGCATAAAAATGATGAGACTTGGTATTAAATAAATTGTTGTGTTGTTTGTTTTGTTTTGTTTTTTCTTTTTTGCATGGTTTAGGGAAAATTTTTTGGTGATACATATTCAATCAAGGAGGTGCCTACATCTCCCATGAGACCAAAGAGTGATTTGGGAGCACCACAATCATCATTATGAAGCCACCAGGTGAACTTGTTCCATACCCTTTCCAACTCAATTCCCCCCCACCCACTTCTCCTCTATTTTCTTTTTACGAAACTAGGGACACTTTCATTCTAAGTTTGGGGGTGTGGAAACAAAAAATTTGTTAAAAAAACAATGATAAAAAAAAGTAAGGTAAAATTCATTTATCATTAATATAATAACATCTTTTCTCACATTAAAACTACATAGCAAATAATTTTTATTTCATTTACTCTTAATTTAATTCATGATTAAGTTTAAAAGCATAGATTTTGGAAGTTTGGTTGTCCAATGAAAATTTTCATCATTTTTATTTTCATCCATTAAATCAAAATGCCACAATGCACGTCCACGTGACTGTGGGGTACTAATTTTTTTTTGGGGGGTCCCATAATAAATATCATAGGCTGGTTTGATTTTTATGAATAATATGAGTATTCAAATAAAATAAAATAAAATAAAATAAAATAAAAATAAAATAAAATAAAAATTTGGGTGTAGAGCAATGGATTGATAAAATGCAAGGCTTTCAGAACTTGGGGATCGTGACTCCAGAGTTGTCTAGCCCTGATTTTTTCACTCTATCTCTATTTATGGTAATATGAATTTGTTTTTGATTAAGTTAACTCGAGATGGTGCCCGAGTATGTGGGCTTCACTTGGTGCCCTAAGGCCTTTGAGTCTGGGAGTCATCGGCAAAGTCTTGTTACATGGGTTAATTTGATTAACTGAAATCTCAATTACTATGGTAATATTTCAAAAAAATCCAAAAAAAAGGAATTAAGAATATTCATATTTGGATTAAATGTGATTTCATATAGTGCTTCCATGATTTCCCCCTTTAATGAAAATGAACCCCCATATCTATTGTGATTCACAACACATCATTACACCTAATTGAGTTGGATGAAGTATGATGATGGATTTGATCAAAGGAATGGGCTTGGGATTGGGATCTGCTTTTAAATTTATCTTGTTTTAAATTATTTTTATAAGTTATAAAGATATATTTGTGTGCAGTTTACATTGTGAGCATTGTTTGTTATAATGTGTTTGAAGAAAGGAATTAAAATAAAATCATTGAATTATTTTCTCAGGACTAGAAAATCTCAAGTTGGGGGTGTGATTATCCAATAAAAACACATTTGTTAATTGCATTTTAATGGTATTAAATGTTCATTTTTGATCTTATGGGCCTGAGTTAGTGGATTTTGATTTTGAACATCCATTCTCATCATTTGTGCACTTCATGCCTAATGTACACCAATTTAGGCCCAATGATTCATCTGATTATATGGAATGTAATTATCCATATTTTAATTTGATATTTTCTGAAATTTATCTTCACTTCAATTTAAACATTTTTCATTCAGGGATCAATGGATGATTCATAAAGGATAATAGAGATATCTGGCGATGAAAAGAAACAATTCTGGAGAAGGTAGATTGGACACAAGGCCACTAATGAGAATGTGGGGCCCACAATACAAGCCCAATGAAGACCAAATTTTGTAGGCTACTAGAGTACATATAGAGAAACAAATAATTTTTCATGATCCAGTGCTAATTCTACCTCCATTATTGTTATTTAAGCGTCCCAAGTTAGAGATAAAATTCTAGGCCAGATTCTGCGGCCCAGAAAAACAGCCCACTAATATGATCATAACTCGGAATTCACAACTCCAAATGGACCCAAATTTGCCAGGAGGTTAAACTCCATCCGAGGATCCATTTTCTTATTCTATGGTCCACTCTGATTCGGTCATCTAGAGGGTATTCCAATCACTTATGTTCGGTAAAGGAAAGCTGGCTGCCACCTCGGGTCAAGGGTGGAAAATCAACTCTCCCTTACCTTCCAACCACCTATGGCCTACCACAATTAATTGAGGAGACTTGGACTGTTGGAGGCTAGACCCAAGGGCTAAAAAATTTCTATTTAAGGTAGTGGTGTTGAAGGATTTAAGGATCTTTTGTTCTTGGTTTCATTGTAGTGTTATGCCGCCGCTTTGTGTTTGTAATCGCATTTCTTTCTCATGTAAGTTGTTTAATTCACCATAGTTTCTTAATAAAAGTTCTTACTTTACTCTTATTCTATTCTTTTACTTATCACGTTGATACCATTGGTTCAAGGTGTTAATTTATTCACACCATTACTTGTTATATTTATCACACAACGGAGGAGTGATCGATTTTTGTTGTTGTTTTTACTTCTTCAATTCCACCCTCGTAAGTCAACATCATGCTTACGTTGAAGACTTGTCATCAATGGAGGGCTAACTCTTTTATGGGTTGATCCAAGGGAGTAGGAAGGGGATGGATTGGATGTTATTTATCACCCCATTAATGTATAATCACTTCTTTAATTGAGATTTTTATTTGATGATTTTTAAACTCCATCGTCCTTGTTGAATTTAAGGTCACACACTTCATGTGCTAATACGAACCTTTACCTTGAAGTGCTCAAAACTTTGATCCTTTAAGTGTATAGGTGATTAGTATTAAAGGGTGTAGGCATTAAACCAGTATGTTATGATGTTGTTTTATCTTATTAAATGAATCCATCTCAAATATAATAAATTGAAATCATTGAAAAGGAAATATATCCAATCCACCCCGAGCGAGAACCTGGGATCAACTCATTATTTTAAATTGAATTCACTTAAATCTGTTAGATATCTTCTAAACCCATCTAAAATCAATCCAATTTGGCCACTTAATATCCTAAAACAATCCATATAATGTACGTGTCTATAGGATTCTTCTTAGGTCTCTGAGGATTCGATAACCCAAGCTAAACTACAAGAACCGTTCTACCTTCATCTCTTGGGTAAATTTGAGCGAGAATCAGTAAAATATTCACTAAAATGTTAATTACACTAACTATTAAGATCATGAATAATAGCTATGAGTTTGAGATCATGGTTTGGATAATTATTCTCATGTGGCCTACGATATCTAGAACCATAGGCCACAATGTGATCACTCTTCATAAGGAAACAACCCAAACCCAAACATGATGCATCACATAAAGCTAAATAGTCATTCCCGACCTCTGAAAGATTTAATATTGGTTCATAAGTAAAAATAAATTCCAATTAAATAGAATAAATCAAAAATTTATTATCCCAAATGAACTTCACTCCTTTTAAAGTGAGATCTGTTGTTGTAGAATCCAAATTCAAGAAATATATTTCTAACCTATGGTAATATCCCACCAAACCCTATAATATATGAATCTAAAAAACATTATGTGGTTTCTCCCATATCATAACAGCTTTCACAATTCTTGGGATCAAATGAAATTCCATGTTTTAAGACCATGTTTCCCAAAAACTTCACTTCTAAAATCCAAAAAATTACATTTTTAATGCTTTGGATGAAGTCATAGATTACTGAAGATTTCTAGAACTACACTCAAATGACACACATGGTCCTACTTAGTATAATATTAAGCTAGGATATCATCTAAAAATACCACCATTAATGAGTCAAGGTACTCATGAAATATCATTTTCATCAAATCCATAAAAACTACAGGAGAAATGGTTAAAAAAATGAATTTAACAAGATACGCAAAATGGATATACCTACTCCTGAAGGTTGTTTTATGAATTTTGGAATTTTTTATACTCAACTAGGGATAACCAAATTGAATATAAATTTTTGAAAATCACTTTTCCACTTTCATCTGGTCAAATAGATCACTAATTAGTGGTAATAGATACTTGTTCTTCACCATAACTTCGTTGAGTTTCTAGTAATAAACACATAGGTGAAGTGTCCCACTATCTTTCTTTATAAATAGAATAGGTTCCACCTAAGGTGACACACGTAGACATATAAAACCTATCTCTAAAAAATCATCCAATATATATTTCAAATTTTTCTTCTTCTTTGGTGCTATACAGTAAGAAGTAAAATACATTTGTTGAGTACCATGTACTAAATCAATAGAAAACTCCACCTCTCTTATGGGTGGATATAAAAATAAATAAAAAGGAAAAACATTGGGAAACCTGATGATAACTATAGGGAGATAATCACTCAAATATTATCACTCCAAGTAGAAATAACACATGGATATCACTATTACCAACTCCATAAAATAAGGCATGGATCTACTCCACCTCAAGTCCCATTCTCCCTGAAAGACACATCACAACACATCAGGCATAGAAAAGGAGATCCATAAAAGGTAACACTAAATTTGTACCTCATGAGTAATCATCTAATCTATCCTAAAAATGAAATCTTGATAAATAGAAAATTCCAAGTAATATCAATACCTAATAGAGAGAAAACACAAGCAAGAAAATGAAGGCCCTACTCTCTTTTCTTGTCTGAGGGGCATGGTAATATCCATCACAAAAGACAAAATATTCAAAGGAAGGTTTAGCAGATTCAAAACATGGATCATTATAAATGATTGAGATGAACCAATATCAAATAAATTAGTCACTAAATATGAATTTATGGGGATATTACAAATCATAGTCATTATACCCACATCAGCTTCCTCTGGAGACTCTTCTACTATGTGGATAAGATTTGTTTCGAATGCTTATGGATAGAACCCCTTGGTTATTTAAAAATATGATTACACCATGGCACTTTTTAGTGATTATAATCCTTTTATACTGAATAGATCAGAAAATAAATGGAAACAATTTTATAGGTGTATTGAGCAAACATAAGAACTACAAAACAACAGTTCCTCGGTAGAAAAAAATTTCAAATGTTCAACCTAACACACTAAAAGAAATTAAAAGTCCTTTTATAGAAACTATAGGAGGTATGGAAAATTCATATAATCTGTAACCACCATGAGACTCAACATGGTTTCTTTTTTCCTTTAAAGAAACTCATATAATTGCCACTATAAGAAGAACGAACTATCATTAATACTAACTTACTAGTCAGTTCAAGCTCGTCAATCAATTATATATACAATACTCTAGTATAAAAAGTGAAATTTATCATGAAAATATGTGATCAAACATCAGGTCGGAGTCCTATCGTGAACTATGAATCCCTTATCTTATCATTGGATACAACCTCAGAAAAAAATCTGAACAAGCACAGCAAAATGGTTCACATATTGTGTCACGGTCCTGTCACCCAACTGGTGGTTGAGAAACATCCTGGATTTTTCTACGACCATTGAATATTAGATATATTTTATCAATGAAAATAACTTTAAAGTCTTTCTACTCTAAAATCTCATGATTCTTCACCTTCTCCATTGAACACCGCCATCTACTACTAGATCCTCAAGCTTGAAGGTTTAACCCTTCACTTTAATTGAATCAGGACTTTCCAAGAACTCAAAAAATAGTTCAATATTTTTCAACCAAACCTAATACTCTTGAGGATTGTTATATCCTTATAAATATTATGGTTTTTGACAAAGAAACTCTTGATCACGATCTCTAGATTCATACCTTCAAGGTTTCACTACCAGAGCCTAAATGGGAATTGGTGCAAGTACTGGTCCCAAAGCATAGACATCACGCACCACTATCCCAACAAGATTCTAGTAAACCATAGGATTTTTCTATTGTGTTTCACTAATATCTTCCACTTGTGTCCTAATCAAACATCACCTCTAAGGCATGACATTGTAAAATATCAACAAAAAACATTGAAATCATTAGGATGTATACACATATCAACAACCTGAATAATATAAATTGGAATATAAATTCTATCAACCACAATTCAAGATTTTGATTACAACAAACTCAAATAAAAATAAGGAAAAATTCAATAAAATAGATCAAATTATTCCTCAAAGACACTTTTCCCAAACACCCAAGGTGAATTTAGTCTCATTGCGATGAGAGATTACTAGGAAATTTCTCATTACTACCTCCTAAGTCCCAATAATCATACCTTATATCTACTAGGACAACCCACCTGCATACTAACATCAAGGAAAGGTTCTCAAACTAACATAATTTGATACCACATTTTCATAAACTAGCTCAAATACCATGGTATACTAATACTCGAGCGAGTCCTAACATGGACTGATGTGCATTCTCAATCCCTATGAGTTGGTGGCTAAAAATTTACATTATACAATAAATAAAATGAAATTACTTTTCCACAAAATAGAAGTATAAAAAAGATAAACATCAATATTATCAACACTCAAAATGGAGAAAGTACTAGAATCAATAGCTAATACAATTCCTAATAGTAAATCATAAAATGAAATAACATCTACCAAGGTAAAAGATTAGACATATCCCATGTAATAGGTGGATCACATCTCAACAAATCACCTTTGTCACTCTGGGTCCCAAGGATCAAGAACATCCACCACCTCTAAGTGTTGCTTTTCCTTTAATTGGAAAAGGCATAATATAATCTACAAATTCCAAAAGGTAAAGGTAGTTTATGAGTTAAATACCTCAGTAGGGTCTTACCAAGTGTTATAAAATCAATTCAATAAAAATTTAACCAATGATGATTTCAATTTTAATAAAACAAGTCATGGCCTGGAATTTACATATTTTCAAAAAGATATTATTTCATAATCAACTTAAATGAACAATTTATATAAAACATTTATATAAATTTGATGGATTGAATATAATAATTCAATAACTAATAGAATGTACTCCAAAAATAAAACATTTCATAGAACTATGTATTATGACATGAGGTATTTTAGTTCCTAGTAATAGGATCCTCACACTACTCAATCAATGATCTCAGCTCAATGTGTGAACACGTCCTATGACTCTGGTTGTCGGGACACAGCTCCCCATTGGGGAAAATCAGGCTGACGTAATTTTATTCCAATGTTTTTGTTATTAATCCAATACTAGGGGATCATATCATAGTGTTCTTTTCCAAATTACCCACTAAATACCCAAGCTCACATGTTTTTCATTCATTCAATCGATCTATCATGGTCAAATCAATCATCTCAAATTAGTTCAGAAATAAATTTCTAAATTTGTAGTTTTTAACATGTATCTCTCATTTCAAAACAAAATAATAGGATTTTATCAGTTCATTCCTTTTCAAATCAATTCAATTTAAGACATTTTTCTCGAGGTTCAACATCAAATATTTTATTAAAATCGATTTCCAAATCAAGCTATCAATTTTATCAATCCACTCAATAATTTAATTTCTATTGATATTAGTGGTTTTTCACAATTTCCATCCCCTTTTCAAAATATTACATTGATTATCTCTAATATGAGTTTTTACATCATTAATAAATCATTTCAAATTAATCCTGAAATTTAAGGTTTCAATTGTAAGGAAAATCATATGGAACCATCTACCTTTAATCAATTATCAAATCAACTCCTATAAAGGGAAAAACCAATAAAGAATGAAGGTGAATGATATCAATAAGGAAATCCAAGATAAAAACCCATCAATGTCTACTCTGATTCAATCTGTAATCATTTGATCACATCATTATAACTAAATTATAGCATACATAAGTAGAAAAACAATGTGATGAAACTCACCGAAGATCAAATACCAAACTAATATGTCTCGAAGGTATGGAGTTGCTCACTATGCATGGGAGGAAGCCTATGGTCCACATGAGGAGCACCTATATAATTTTAAAAAAAAATCAGGCAAAGTAGTGATAATAAAAGTTTTTGGCATGAGGCATTTACATCTTAAATATTATGTTTATGGTGTAAACGCATCACATTACATATATACTGAAAAAGGAATCAACTCAGGTTAAAAACAAACCAAGCAGAGAATTTAGTGTGTAAGACCTATTTTTATGGCATAATCCACTCTTAGATATTACATTAATCTTTTATGGTGTAAATTATTTTACACCATAATATATTTTCGTATCTTTTAGCTAGTGAAAAAAATAAATTGTAAACCAAGGATTTATGGCATAAATTCCTTCTAAAACCAATTTTTAAAAGAAAAAGCTTAGCATAACCGCCCATAAAGCTTACAAATCAACTCAAAACCAAATAAAACCCTCTAAATACTTCGAAACATTTACACCCAAACTCCATTAATTCAAATAAACAAATATCCCCTAACAATATGTCATTTTCCCCAATAAAATCTCTTCATCATTGAAAGGCCCAAAACATACCAAAACAAAATGGGGGTCATAAAAAGAATCAATAAATACCTAAGAGAAGGTAATGGGATGTTACATCATAAAGATATTAAAACATAGGTCAAATATCATAGATTGATTTTTGAAATTTAAGAACTCACACCATGTCAATCGGAGTTATCATTTTCCCTAGATTCATGTAAATGCATTTTTAGTGTTCTAAAACACTAAAATATTCATGTAACAGTCAAAACAATAGAAAATATAATATATTTGACATAAAATTATTGGGAAAACTGTGTTTGAATTATTATTGTTTGTGTATGAGAAGATAACGCATCCATCTGATGTGTGTTATGCATGGAATGGCCTAATAAACGGTTTTAAAAGATGTTAAGGTCTTTAAAAATATGAATCTAGGGGTCAAACCAAAAAAATACATCATGGGTCACAAAATAATATGAAAATTACCATAGATATATTATTGAAATTTAGGATCTAATTCCACATCAATCTGTGTTTTGGTTTTCCTGGGATGTCCATAAATGCATTCTTCATGTATTAAAACACAAAAACAAATTTGTAACGGTGAAACACATAGAAAAAAATAGGGATTAATGTGAATCCTGAGAAAATATGGCTGAATTATTGTTGATGTTTACTAGGAGAAAAAATATCTATCTGATGTGTGATGTGATCAAAATCACTCAATAATCAGATTTAAAAGATATCAAAGTTTTCAAAGCATACGTCAAGGGGTCAAACCAAGAAAATGGAATTGAAGGGTTGAAATCATAGAAAAAAATAATAGATTTATTTTTTAAATGTAGTAACTAACTCCATGCCAATAATAGTTTTGGTTTTTCTGAGTTTCCCATAAATGGGTTTATAATTAATTATAACACTAAAATGTTCATATTATAATAGTCAAAACCATAATAAAAGACCTAAAATTGATGTAAAATTATGTGGAAATTGTGGTTGAATTATTTTTGATGTGGATGAGTAGAAAACACATCCATATAGCATTTGGTGTGATCAAAATGACACAATAAGTAGTTTTAAAAGATATAAAAGTCTTTAAAACATGTGTGAGGGGGTAAAAACAAAACAAAATGACATTAGATTGATGTGAAATCATAGAAAATTGACCATATATTGATTTGTGAAATGTATACACTGGTTCCATGTTAATACATGTTTTTTTCTAAGGATTCTTCTAAATATGTTTTTAGTGTTTTAAAACACTGAAACCTGTGTGTAATGGTCGAACCCATGGAAAAAAACCTCAGGTTGATATGTAATCATGGTATAACCACTATTGATTTTTTTTAAATATAGGAAATGTTTTCGTATCAATTTATTTAAAAAAATTATTGAGTAATTTCAAGATCACCACACGTCATTTTAAAAATTGATTAGATTATTATATAATTATACATTATGAGTTATAAGTGTTGAATCATATCTTAAATTTTTTAGTTTATGTTTTCAAATTTTTCTTTATGATATATTATTTGTCTTATGTTAAAATTTAAATTGTTTGATTAAAAATATAAGAACTATTATGTGAAAAATTATGAATATATTTTGCTCCTATTATGTTTCATATTTCATTTATTAAATGTTATGGTTTGTATTATAGGTGATAGATGCTGATAGTAGGTAAGAGGCTGATCATTTTGATCAAATATACTCTTTATAATGTATTTTTCATGGCTTATAGTTTTTTTGGTATGGTTAAATATTATCAACGATTCTACTGTAATTATTATTGATAATTTCAGTTTTAATTTGTATCTTCTTTTGGTTCCAGCTGATGACATGATGTGGTCGGTTATGTGTATGATGACTTTAGCTATGAAGATGGTAAGATATAGTGGAGGTGGTGAGATGGGTGTATTATTTATGGGTTGATGATGGATGCGAGACATATTTAATTTTATATATATGATTACTGATCTTATGGGTTGAATGGTAGCTATGTATATGTGATTTTGGATGTGTGAATGTGGATGTATTAATGTGGACATATGAATGAGTTTATTATGTATTTATGGTTGAGTTTATTGTATGATTGAGTTTGTTTCATGCAAATTATAAAATATTTTTGTTTAAAAAAATAATTTATTTAATTTGTTTAGTGGTGGTTTCTGATAACCACTACTAAACAACACCGCTGCTATTTTTTTAGTGGTGATTCAGGTAGTTTTGATTATTATTTTGCCTCCATTAAAGTAAAGTTCCGATAAATAAATTAGCAGTGGTTATGTTAATTTCTCCCATTTTATTTTCCTTTTTGTTTTTAAAAAAACTACTACCAACTAAAAAAAATGTTGCTAAGTACCAAAAAAATGATACATATGAAAATTTCCACTAAACTATAAAAAACACCACTAAGATATTATAAACTATAAAATACATGGTGGTTTAAATAAACACTGCTAAATAATGGAGAGGCATTTTAAACCACTACCAGTACTAAAAAAACTTCCACTAAGAGAACTTTTTTTGTAGTGGTTGGAGTATCTCAGGGAGGGGGTTATGTAGATGGGTATGAAGTGAGGTCAAGGACTATGGGTTTCTATGGGTTGGTTTGGGTTAGGTCAAGGGGTATCTTGAACCCAACGTAAGTAAAAATGGTAAGGTCGGGTTGGGTTAAGCCATAACAACTTTTCTGCAATGACCCAAACTGGTCTGATTAGTAGTGGGTCAGGTTGGTTTGGGTTGAGTCAGTCGGTTCAGGTAGAAAAAATATAGAAAATAATAACAAAAAACTGTTAAAAAATTTCTTAAATTAAAAATAAAAATTAATACTGACTGATAAATATAATGTTTTATAACATTTTATATCATTTCATAAGAATAAAGAATGTTATATAATGTAAAAATAATGTTATATTTTAATAAATCAAATATTATATAACAAAAATATAACATTATATAATGTTAATGTATTATCATATAATGTTATATATCATAACTATAAAGTTATATAATGTAAATATAATGTAAATATTTTGTGAATAAAACATCAATATAATGAAAATATCAAGTTATATTTACATTATATTTTCATTATATAACCTTATTATTTAGTGTTAATTATTATTAATTATTGGTAGTTTATATTTATTATTTATTATAAATTACTATTAATTCTTGTCAATTATTAATAATTATTACTGAATAATTATTAGTTATTTTTATTAATTTTTTATAAATCAATATTAATTTTTAGTTATTTTTTATGATATATACATATGGTTGGGTTGGTTGGATCAGGTTGGGATGTAATTTTGCCAACCCATGCCCTAACACGACCCAAACAAACCTGACCTGACCATACCCCATGGGTAACCAGACCCCACATGACCCAACCCATTCAGGTTGGGTTCGGAAACCCCTATCAAGGACTGTAGTTGGGTCACATTGTCTTTTTTTTCTTTTTTTATATTATATATGAACAACTCACTAGGAAATCTTGAATTGATGCATCACTGTATGACCTACATGGGTAATCATGGTGTATAATTTTATTTATGTTATGTTTTTCGGCTATAAATCAACTATACTCAGAATTGACATATCTTTTATGTAAAATTTATTATTTACATGATATTATATACCAAGATACTAAGTGCATAGTAAGCCCATAAGTTTTTATCTGACCCTCGCCATTGGTCGGCATGTAATCAACTAAAAATCTGTGCAATGAACAAGGGTTTTTGCTGTGTTTTTTAAAAAAATATTACAAATAGGTATAGGTTTTAAATCTTGTCTATAAGCAGGCGTTGAAGCCTCTAGCGCATTCTAAATACACTTAAAAAGTATTATTATTAGTTTTAACATTTTTTTTTGTTTCTTTATATATATATATAACAAAAAAAAATTAGCATAATTTAACTACCATTATATCCAGCATTACTTCTTTTATAAAGTGATCTAAAATTATTACTAAAACACTCACCTATGAATCCCTTTTATAAATGGGAGTGCCCTAAAATCCATATAGATTTCTAGTGTAGGATTGAGCTTCCCCCTTTCTTGTGAAATAATAATAATATATTATTATAATTACTAGTTAATAATAAATTAATAATAAATATTGATTACTAATCAATTACTAACAAATAATAATAACTAACTAAATAATAATTAACTATTAATATTTACTTTTAAATATTGATGATTAACTAATTAATATTAATAATATTAATAAAAAAAATTAATAAATAACTAATTAATTGCTAGTTAATTATTAATAGCTAATAGTTATTAATTAATTTGTAATTAAATAATATTTAATTACTCACTAATAATATTAATTACTGATTAATTATTTATTTACTAATTAATAATAATTATTATTATTATTATTGTTCTTAAAAAATTATTGATAAATATTTAAAATTATAATTTAGTTACTAAATATTAACATTAGTTACTTAATTATTTAATTACCAATTATTAATTAATCATTATAAAATTATTTTTAATTATTTAACTAATTTTTTTTAATAATCAATAATTAAATATTATTAATCAATTTCTAATTATTATTTATTTTCCCATTAACTACAAATTAAATAATTTATAAATATTAAATATTATTATTAGTTAATTACTAAAATTTATATATTAATATTAATTAATTAAAATTAATTAATTATTATTATTAAATAATTATTATTTTTATTTAGTTTAATAATAATTAAAAGATCATAATTAATTACCAACATTTAATAATTATTATTAATTAATTACAATTTCATTAATATTTATTAATAATAAATAATATTTATTTTTCTAAGTTTATTAATTATTAGTAGTTATTAATTAATTAGTAATGAAATAAAAATTTATTTTTAATAATTAGTAACTAAATAATTATTATAAAATATTATAAAATATTATTAGATTATTTAATTTTTTATTTCTATTTAATTACAATTAACTAATAATTAATGATAATAACCAATTTTTATTTTTATATATTATATTAATAATTAAATTTATTAATTAATTAGTAATTAAATAGTAATTATTTTTAATAATTAAAAATTAAATAGTAATTTTAAATATTTATTAATTATTTTTTAGTAATTATTATTAATTTATTGGAAATTTAATAATAAATTTATCATTAGTAATTAAATTATCATTATTATTATTATTAATTAGTAACTAAATAATAATTTTATATATTTATTTTTAATTAATAGTAATTAGTAAATAATATTATTTAATTAATAATTAATTACTAATTAATGAATATTAATATTTATTTGTAATAATATATAGTTAATTATTATTTAGTTATTATTAATTTCATATATCGGTAATTAAAAATTAGTTAGTTAATAATGAATTATTAATTAGCAATTTTTTAATATTTTTAATTAGTAATTAATATTTGTTAGTAAATAATATTATTAATTATTAATTAATATTATTTAATTGCTAATTTGTTATTAATTATTAATTATTAATATCTAATATTTAATATTAATAGTTCATTATTATTTAGTTATTGTTAATAATATTATTTACTTATTATTATTATTTCGTCTTCGCAACATCTGGCGGCTATGGCGATTTGCTGGAGGTAATTGATCTGAGGTCGGTAGAGAAGTTTCCAGAAAAAAAGTCATCCCTCTAGATGAGATTACTGATCAATGTTGGTTATCAGTTATTGAAGCAGGTATGTCTCTGCTCGCCTCTTTTAGAGAAACATCTACAGGTCGAATTGTCAAAAAGGGTTCCTTAGCTCTCGTTGAGGAAAACTTGGAGGTGGTCTCAGAAAGTCTTTAAATGGGTAAAAATTCTCTTATTGTAAGTATTACTCTTCTTAAAGGTGAGAAACCATGGCGACTCGATGATTTAATCCATAAGGTGTCGCAAATTTGGGGTTCTTCAAATTGGAAGTGTGTCTCAATTGGTCGTGGGTTCTTCCACTATTTATTTCCCTCAGACGAACTAAGGCAGCATGCTTGGAGCTCTAGATCCTTATATCTTAAGCATGTCACTCTTCACTTTCTTAAATTCAGTTTGGACTTTAATTTCTCAAATTTTAGGAATTTTTTTGTGCAAGTATGGATTAGGATCTACTGGCTCAATTGGATTCTATATCACCCAATGATCCTACATGGCATTGCCACGAGAATAGGAGTTCCAATTAGACTTGATAGAGAGACTGAGCAGGTAATATTTGGTTATTTTTCCAAAATGTTGGTGAAAGTGGATCTCAGTGCCACTCTTATTAAGACAGTAATCTTTTCCACTTTTAATTTTGATATTCATCTACGTGTGGAGTATGAGAAATTTCCCCCTTATTGTATGGATTGTAATGTGGATAGCCATTCTAAATTTTTCTAACATGAGAGTATAATTTTTGGAAACTATAATTTTATAGGACACTTGTCCAAGGACTATAGAAGTAAGGCTAATGGAAAGTGTTTGATGGAGTGTGATACAAAACATGTTACTGGAAAGTTTCATGGACCGCATGAGCATTCCTATGCTCCCTCTAGGTGTGTTTTTCCTAGAGAAGAAACATCTCAAGTTCCTACCAGGGATTTTCCAGACATACAGTCTAAAGTTGGGACTCTCCCTCAAGATAAAAAGATCCTCACTCCTACAAGGTTGAATGGGAGTGGGTGGGATTGAGAATTTTTCGTTGATTAATTTTTCAAGGTCATGGTATAACCTTGAAAATAAGAATAATGCTTCCAATTCTGGAGATATTTAGGATGAATATAGTGATGATATAGATGGTAAGACTGGTCATAAACTTAAATCACAAAAAATACCTAACCTCCAACTATATATGGAGTAAAAATTTTTTTCCTCGAGGAATAGAAAGAATAATGTGAAAATAGACTTAACTATCCCACCAAAGAAGTCTAAGGAAAAATATGGTCCTATTTCTTAGATAATTGAACCTGACAATTTTCTCTCTATAAATAATGCAGTATAAAATAGTCCTTACTTAGTGTCCAATCTATTGGAATGTAAATATGATGATTCAATGGGTTATAGTGGATAGTTTTTGCTTGTATCATATGGTGGCCAATGGGCATTTCCAATCCTACTAATACAAAGAAAGAAAGTTTATTTAAGTTAAATTCTACCTGTGATCAAATCTATAAATTTGATCTAATGAATCCAAACAAATAGAAAAAGCAAGAATAAAGGGATTATGTTATCTCTGACAGTGGTATTGTGTCTTCTAGTAAGGGAATAAACTTTAATTTAGGGCATTAATAGGTTGTGTTGATGCCTCAACCCATGGATAAACTTATAGTAATATGTGTAGAACATGAGGATTTGATTATTGAAAAATGTCAAGTGTCAGTGGATAAAAGTGGTGTGATCCATCAAGTCATACAACAAGAGACTCCCATGTATTCCACTTTTGATATCAAGGTGGCTAGTCCCTTAGTTAGAATATCAAACATGTGTTCTCATGAAGTTGCAATGGTCCGGGATAATCTTACACCTTTTGTTGTTACAAGCCCTTCTATGGTAGTTCATAATCAGGTCATAGGTAACGTCCATACACACAACCCCTTTAAATTTATTGCCTCTAATATTAGTGAGGAGGATAGAAAAATATGCATCGATGATTTTAAAATTGAACAAATGAATACTTCTTCTAAAGATGAATATTTTGATGGTGGAGGGGGACCTTGGCATTGGGCTAAGCAATGGAGAAGGAGACGACATCCTCAGGGTTGAGGTGGGAATATTTCTCATCATAATATGAGCCCTCACTCTCGTGAGGTCTAAATGGTTCTTCCATGTTTGAAAACAGGTTTATTTCCTAAGGCCCAATGAACTCATGTTGTTCTGACCACTTTTTATGGCTTGTGTTATGTTTCTACTTTGTTGTATCTTTGCTCTCTTGATGAGGGTGTGTTTTTGTCTAACCTCATTTTCTCTTTATTAGACATTTTTCTTCTTTAATAATGGGGAATTGATACCAGCCTATAAAAAACTAATTAAATAATAACTATTATCTATTAATAATTAATTAGTTATTTAAATTAATTTTAAATTTGTATTTATTAGTAATTAATCGTATTAATTTATAATTAATATTATTTAATTAAAAATTAATTTTTAATTAGTTATTTATTAATATTTAATAGTAAATATTAATAGTTAATTATCATTTAGTTATTATTATTATTATTATTTATTATCAATTAATAATTAATTAATATATTTTATTAATTAATAAATAATTAACAATAATATGTTATTATTATTCATGTGCAAAAAAGAGGGAAGCTGAATATTATATTGGATATCCATATGTATTTCTAGGACACCCTTGTTTATAAAGAGAGCCCTGGTGAGGGTTTTAGTTATATTTTTATATTATTTTAATTAAAGTGATTTTGGATATAATAGCAGTTAAATTTTTCTAAATAATTATTATATATATATAACTATACATAATAATGATAAATAAATGGAACAAAAAAATGCATTCAGATACTTCAATGCCTTCATTCAGTACCCATGGCCAAAGGAGTTGAAGCCTCGGATGCCTTTTGGCTCTACAAAGTATGGAAAAAAGGTTAAAGGGTTCAAAACCTTTATTGCCTACTTCTTAAATGAAAAAACAAAATCCAATACCTATTAGTATTTTTTTTTTGAAAAATCTAAAAAAAAGACATGGAGAGTTTTTTTAAGATATGTTTTTTGAAAAAACAATAATAATAAGTTAAAACAAAGTAATACAAAAAGGTTTGAACTGATTCAACATTTTTGGGTTTAAACTGAAAAGGTGTTCAGGTGCATATTTTCTTACCCTCTATTTGTCACAGATCAATGGCATGGAAGACTGGGAGAAAAGAGTTAACATGAAAAATTTCTTTCACTTTAATTTCAGTGAAAGGTGTTACATGCATACACGCCTTCGCCCCAGCCGCCTATAAAAAGACACCCACCCCTCCTACTTCCGCTCACTCAATTCAGACCACCTATCTCTAAATTTGACTCTCTGTCTATCTCTCTCTAAGATTTTCCCATTTTTTTCTTGTGTGTGGATGTTTTGGTGGCTTTAAAAGAGTGTATAATTTTTAAAGAATCATTTAAAGGTATTTTCCTCATTTATTTTAAAGTTTATTATTTATTTAGTTGTTTGGTTTTGAGTTAGTTTTACATATTATATTTACATTTTTGTTTAGTTAGTCAGATATAATTTATAAATAATATTTAATATTAATAAAAAAATATTATTATTTAATTATTACTTATTTGTAAATAATTTATGATTAATTTTAGTAATTTGTTTATTATTATATGAAGATAATTATGTAACATGACTAGGTAGTTTTTAAATATTTGTGACGTAATTAGTAATTAATATTAACTAGATGATGAAAAAATATTAGTAAAATAATATTTTTTTAATAATTAATTATTAAATAACTAATGATTAACTAATGTTAAAGTAATGAGTGGGTCGAATTGATGGTGGGTCTTGAGGTTGCAGCATGGTTGTCCTAGGGGCAGTGTTTCTATGGGCTACTCTTCGGCGGCGGATCCCGGTGGTGGACTTCAAGAAACATAGGCAAATGGATCAGGAAGCTCGATATCCGATGGTGGTCTTCGAGGGTGGATGTATGGATGCAGTGGCGGTCTGGGTGAAGATATGTGTTGTGAATTTGTCTACGGTGTGTAGCAATGTCGGTTGTGTAATGGTCTGTGTGTGCATCTGCGGCTTTTGGATGGTGACGATGTTTTCCAGATCTATGTTTTTGATGAGTGTGGGTCCTTTATCCGGATCTATGGTGATGTGTGACTTCTGTCTTGGCCTTTAGGAAGTGGCACAGGGCCCTGAGGATGGTGGTCGACATCCTTCTGGCTTGAAGGGCGGTGACTACTCAGGGCAGTGCGACTACTGCTTATTTGATAGGATCTCCTAGGGTTTCATCTTTTGGGCCTTCATTTCAGTATTTGGGCCTCAACCTCCAATCATCTATTATTTTTTGATGTAGCTTTTTACCCTTTGGCTATTACGTCACTAGATTCTAGGGTATGTTTCTTTGGCCTTCAGGCATGTAATGGGTTTTCCCTTTACCCACTTCAAAAGGGGTTCCTATTTTTCACTTCATTTTAATAAAAGGGCTTGTCCTAACCTATTTGTTAATAATTAAATAATGATTAAAAAATTAATAACTAATGATTAAATAATGATTAACTAATAATTTCTTAATACTTAACTATTAATTAACTAATAATTAACTAAGTAATGATTAACGAGTGATTAACGAATGATTAAGACATAATTAATTTAGGACTAAATAATGCTTAATGAATGGTTGTTTAATGATAAAATAATGATTAGATAATGACTAAAAATTATTAAATGATGATTAATGAATGATTAAAGAATTATTAGTCACTAATTAATAAATTATTAACTAATAATTAATTAATGATTTACTATTAATTAACTATTAACTAACAACTTCAAGAATGATTAAATAGTAATTAACTAATAATAAAAATTAATGTAAATAATAAATAATTATTTATTAAGTAATTATTAATGAGTGATTAAAAAATAATTACGGCATAATTAACTTAGGATTAACAATTTATTAATGAATTATTAAGTAATGGTTTTCTAATGATTATCCAATGATTAGTGAAAGACTAAAGAATGATTAAATAATGATTAAATAATTATTAATCAATGATTAAGGAATTATTATTCAATGAATAAGGAATGATTAACTTAGTAATAATTATTGATATATTAAATATTAAATAATAATTAGTTAATGATTTACTATTAATTAACAATAAAATAACTACTTAATAACTATTAATTAATGAATTATTAAAAAATATTAATGAGTGATTAATGATTCATAAATGAATGATTAAGGAATTATTAACTTGGTAATAAGGAATTCTTAACACAGGATTAAGTAATTCATAAATTTGGATTAATTAATGATTAATTATTATTTAACTTTAAAATAACTACTTAATAACTATTAATTAATTAATTATTAACTACTTACTAAGTTATGATTAACTAATGCTTAACTTAGGATTAAATAATGATTATCTTCTGATTAAATTTATATTAACATCGAATTAATATAAGATCAAAGAGGGATAACTACATGATAAAGAGGCATAACTATGCTCCTAATTTATCACTCTCATGATTTAGATGGTTCATACCTTACTACACACCTGGTTTGACACCCCCACTGGATATGTTTTAGATGATTTTCATTATCTTTATAAACTACTGAATATAACTTATGGAAGATTAAAAATTGTACTAAGAAACATTAGTGTCATATTTGAGGATATAAGAAGATATTCTGAAAAATTGGTAAAGTAATGATTTTGTGGTTATCTGAGTAATGAAATATCTATATGGATACAACAAGTGGATGTGGCTTTGAAACAGATGTACCTAGGTATAACGACCTTGAAAACATCGTATTGAGCTAGATGCAATCTGGAACTAGTTCACAAAAATAGGATTTACTGCACACATAGCTTGAAACTTCTGATAGATATGATTTAGATTATTTGAATTCTCTTTATAAACTATTGATCATATCTTTAGGAAGATTAAAAATTATACTATAAAAATTTGTGACATCTTTGAGGATATAAGAATACATTTTAAAATTTTTGTAAAGTAAATATAGTGTGGTTATCTAAGAAATGAAATCCATGTTTGGATACTACAAGTGGGTGTAGATCTGAAAAAAAATTTACTTAGGGGTAACAACCTTGAAAACATGATATTGAAATAGACTTGATCAAGAACTGGTGCATAACAACAGGCCTTACTGCACACCTAGTTTGAACCTCCTATGGGATATTCTTTAAATGAGTCAAATTCTCTTTAAAATATACTTAACATACCATTAAAAAGATTAAAATTTTAACTATTAAACATTAGATTAATCTTTGAGGATATAAGAAAACATTCTAAAATTTTAGTAATGTATAGATTGTGTGGTAAATGATACATGATTGCTCCTCATTTTCAATATTATTTACTCTATATGAATCTTGATCAAAAAGTATTTTTGTGAAGATAATAATGTTTTTGTGAGTCTACTAATATGAATTGGTTATTAAAACCAAGAAAGGATATTCTTATAGTAAAAAACCAAAAACAATGGTTAGGAAATCTGAATGTGTCACCCTAAGATAACTTTAGGCAATAATTCTTGGTAATTTAAACCTAGGACCTCATTAGGTGATCCATTCTTTTATCTATAGGAATTTTAAATTCCACGACAGGATATCACATTTAGATTTTCTATTGGCTATCGATGATGACTAGGTCCGAGAAAGAGCTTTATGTTTCTAATAGTGAGGTAATTCAATGGTGGAGTTATATGTTGAGGTTTCTAGTGTCCAATAGAAACATCCAATTTTATAATGACATAGGAATACAAGATTTACCAAATAAGGTTAATCCCAAGAAAATGTGTGTATTACCAATGATGAAGAATAAGACATCCAAACTGAGGATCTAGATGTACTACAATATCATTTTGATGATGAGGAAGTATCCAATTATGGAAAAGATAGAGAAAATAATGATGAGTAAGAGGAATTTGAAAAGGTTGGGGGAATGTTTCTAGAAATAAAATGGTTATACAATAGCATCAACAAATAATAAATCATCCACCCCTCTTTATATCTTGGTTGGAATAAATGACATGTTTTCCCAAATTTTATAGAATGTTATCACACCAACAACTAAGTTTCCTAGATTTATAGAAGGTAGATTTAGTGAACCATAAAAAACATTATAAATTGGAAGATATTTTCCATTAAAAAATACTGAAAAGATTTCATATTGAGAGACACTTTGTATATTTATTTTAGGAGTCAATACATACAAAATAAATTAAATATTGTGAAAAATATGGGGACGATTTTAGATTCCACTTGAGGTAGATTCTTGAAATTTCATTTTGAGGTTGGAAAATTTATAAGATTGAGGCATATCATACTTTTATGTCACTAAACCTGAAACAAGATCATACATCATTAGATAATAAATGTTTTTCATCTATTACTTTTTAGATGATCAGGACCTTCTATGATGTTCCTACATCCCTTGTGCATAATATGATACAACAAAATTTTTGTTATAATATTTCCTATGAAAAGGAATAGATGGTGAAACAGAAGGAAATTGTCGTGGTCAATAGTGATTGAGATGACTCGTATCAGGTGTTTCTACAATTGATATCCATATTATGACACAATGATCAGGTTTTCTTCAATCTTGATACAAATTAACATGTGTCTCAAGATAACTACCTTGATCTATACCATGTAAAAAATCAGTTTTTATGGGTATTCCTTCCATGAATTTCCATATTTCGTTTTAGAAAATAGTTCATGAAAATTGATGGGATTTTTTTATAAGGAAAATACATATGCGTATTATTGATTAAAAAAATATAATATGGAAATTGTTTACCTCTTCCACTTGAATTTTCCATTATGTAGAAAGAAAATTATGAATCATGGAGTTGGTTTTTAGCATGTATCATCAACCATTTCAACCACATTCAGGGTGTTTGTTTGATATCATATTTTCATTGGGAAATCAATAAGGTAATCAATACAGATCCTATTACATGGAGACCCATAAATTCATATAATCGGTACTGAATCAAACACATTACTAGAAATGTTTGAAAACATTCAAAGATGAACTTATAGAGACGGATATCAAGAGTCTTGTTATAAAATATATTTCTTATTTTATACTATTTTAACATAACAAAAAAATTAATTTACGTGAAATATGATCACTTTCTTATACCATATGATCTAGATCAATGAAGTCTTGGACAATGATTATAAGAAATCTACAGGTCTGATCAGGGAGTGTATGGTTATATGATGTGGATTCCAAAAGAAAACTATATATTGGCATACGGTGTGGGGATGAGATATGGAAACATGACCACAAATATTTTAGAGTGACTCAATGGAGTCTTCAAGGGGCTTCACAAGTTACCTATAATTAGCCTAGTTTAGGGGTCATTTTATCATTGTGTCAAGTACTTTATTGAAAGAGGAAATCAGATTGGTAATAGGATTTAGCAGGGGATAAGGTATGGATAACACCTTCAATGAGATATTAAAAAGGACATTGAAGAAGATTCTACTTATCAAGTGCACCTTTTCATCCAAGAAAATTATCGATTTTAATTAAAATAGGTTCATGATCCCATCAGAGGTAGCAGTGGTTGATTCCTGGTGGTATTACTATAAGGGAGGCATTATCAATGTGTAAACTTTCAAGCATTCTAGTTTCAATGCACATGTTTCATTGTAGCATGTACCTATATGAACATATCACAGGAAGTATATGTTGACCTAGTGTACTAGATTGACACCATTTATAAGTATTTTGTTGTACCATGGATGCCTATTGGGAAGTTTTGACATTTTCCAATGCCTGAAGACCAATAGATATTGATACCTAACATCAATACGTTATGATGTAGAGGGAGAATGAAGTCCATTAGGATGTGGAATGAGATGAACTAGCCTCAAGAAAAAGGTAAACATTTGAGATGTAACATATTTCATCGGGAAGGTCATAACATGAAACAATTCCCTAGCTTTGTTGGATCAAGTTCACACTCTCAAACACAATGATGTATTTCTTTCAATGTAAACTTTTTATATTATCAATTACATGTTTTTAATATAAAATTTTTCATTTTTTATAATTTTGTGACATTTACAAATACTTTTACTATCAAATAATAAAAATTTCATAAATTATACAACCATTTATATAAATCACTCACAAGATAAACATGCCTAAATGTTACATTATTTAATTAAATAAAACATTCTTTTACAAAACTCCCATCCAATTTCAACTATTTTTCACATGATAAAACCATTTTTTAAGCATCCTTTGGTTTTCATAATAATCTTTTCATATCCACATTACAAGGAATATGAATTCAAGTGAGATGACATGAATGCATAATCAAAATATCCATGGATACATGATAAAGAAGGCATTTGCAAAAATAACCATGAAATATACTATCATGGGATAAATCATACATAAATGATAAAGAAAACCATTTCGGCTCTAACTTATTGGTATGCATTCTAGACATGAAGGAAACCCCTAATCCAAAAGGTGTATCCAAATAATATAACCCATGTGTGCACAAATCTGTCTGTAAAGTAAATACCCTTTAAAAACATGAGTATCTTCTGATAAGAATAGGGGGAAACCATTCTACTTTGAAAACAATTATCATGATAGAGTAGATCGATTCCTCATGATCCTAAATTCATAAAAAATAGCATCAATCATTTTTCAAACCCCTTAGATCTATAATCTACTATCCAAGATCAAATTAAATTATACCTCTTAGATGTAAAACTTTAACCAATGTATTGGATGGTTTTATAAGAACCCACCCTTCACATAATTATAAACTATACTTATATATTCCACAAGAATATAAGAGCATACATCATTACTTCATTGATTAATTACCCTATGTGAAATAAATTGGTTTCATGAAAATTTCATTAAAACATCATCATAATACATCAAAAGAATGAAGGTGGATCATATTATTAAAACATATCCCCAGTGAAATATGAAAATTATCAAAGTATGTTAACATAAATAATAAATAATTTTATAAAATCATATAACTATTATTTGAGGAACATGAATAAATTCCCTTTTATTTTAGTAAGAAAAATCTATAAAAATGGGAATAAGAATGTTATATCTTACATTATTCTAGTCATAACATTATGCTGATCATAATATTATATTTATATTTTATACTTAAGATATATTTCATTTTTATTCATTGAGATGGAGGATATTACTCTACTCATTTAGCGGTATAGGCATGTTTCATGTGAGGTCCTAGCAAGACATAAGGTTCGGTGAATTAGGGTGTATAGAGAACACTATTACCATCACATTCCTCCTTTGACTACTATTATACCATACCAACATTGTGATGTATTCTATTTAATCACCATATCTAATAATACATTCATTGATCATCACCTCCTTCCTACCATTATCTAGAGATAGAGACCTGAGACTCAAAAATTCCACTTTCCTGAGGGAGAGATAACCACCACCCTTAAGGATGTGGTAGTTTTTCTCTACCTTCCTTTCTAGGGTGATTCAGTTATATGACCCATTCATGGATACTAGCCTGAGCTTTTACATTGATTACTTAGTCTTGACATTGTGGGGGTGATACTACTATAGATGGATGTTCTCTTTCTATGAGATAGATGGACATTCACTTCACACGTTTATTGATTGATTTTTATAATCATACCATAATGTATCATGCCCATACATATATCTTGCATCTAATTAGAGGTACAATGTGTTTTGATCACTCTAGTATGCATATCCACATTTTGTATTTAGGAATACTAGAGGACTTTGATCAGGCTGGGAGATACAAATGGGCTTCTTCATGCTTAGTATACACATATAGGGCATTATGCATGACATGATGATCATATCTTAGTGATATGGGGGGATGTTTCATCCTCATTCATATGTAGTCATGGGATTACATCCGTCCCCTATACCCTATTGTTACTGGTTTAGAGCTTCATATGGATGTGCTTCAAGATGATCTGTGTGGATTATAGTATGATCACATATATTTTTTTTTTCATGTTAGTATGAGTTATTATACTCTATTACTTATTATTTATCACTTTCAATGTTGTACATTATAGGTGGAGTCAGGCATGCCACTTCATCAGGACTCTAGGACATAATTTGGGTGCACACCGTCTCATGTTGGATAACCTACTACCCAAGCATGTAAGCATATACTTTATTTTATTGACTAATCAATTTCATAATATTATAATTTTTTTGAAATTAGTAGAAAAAAAATTAACAAGTGTCACATGTAATTTCATATATCACGGATTTTATACTGGGCTCTATTAGACCAACTTCCCACATACTGTACTAATAGGCTTCATGATTCCATAACTCTAGTGACTCCCAATCACTTTCATATTGTTGAGTGGCCCCAACTGAATAAAGTCACACTCCAGTTTGGATTTTTTCATCATATTCTAATTCCATCCATATAGTTAGTGATTATTCATTCTATAAAGCTTATGGGGAGGAAATATGTTGATTAGAACCGATGAAATGTAGAGTATCTTGATTTTTTGATAGACATGAATCATTTTGTATTGAGTTCATGTGTATTATGTGATTCCATCTATCAAAACAGCTCAAGTATAATCCATGGTATATACTTAATTCTATACTTTATCTTACTCCACACAACATAGGGATTCAGGATCCGGTAACTCAATAACTTTACATTAGTTTATTTTTTTATTTTTTTAATTTTTTTTAAATAATTTTTAATCTCTTTACAACATACTCGAATACAGCATATTATTCTCATGTTTAATATAGAGAAGGGTGAGGTTTTTAGCTAGGAAGTATACCATGTAGTAGCAGAGGATATGATGTCAGCGTATTGTGTAATACATGAGAGTATCTTTTATTTTCCACCTCAGGGGGGTTGATATTCCTTCCCATGGAGAGGAGGTTCCTACTCAGTAACCTTCTCTAGTAAGTGATGATGTTGAGGATCCACAATGATGATGATGTAGACTACATCGTGCTACAAATGAGGCCTCACATATTCTATAGGTAAATGCATCACATCTAGTAGTCGAACCTCATTCGATTGTGGATGTGCATTAGGAGTCATGGGATCCAATTATATTTTCAGGATATCTATAGTTTTCATCAGGTATATCTGATCTAATATCATATCAGGGATTATTTCCTATGCCTCACCTTTCATGACCAAGCCTCCATATGCCTTATTTTTTCCCTGACAGATGATGGAATGTCCTTCCACGTACTCATTGGGTGAAAGATCATGTTCACATGGCGACATATAGATGCCACCAACACACAATGAGTCATAGGTATAGCATCATAAATTTTTGGTTCTAGTGCCCAAGGAAGATCCCTCTCTAACTCATCATACTCCACCTCAGCATAAAGGTTGATGATCTCAATATGGGAATCCCATTCGCACACCAGATTGTGGTCTAGGGCCTCATAATAGACAATGATTTTACTCATTCATTTATATGTTTGATATTGACTTATAAGATTTGAAAAAAATGTATTTTATCCTCTATATTATTGTCTATATAGTAAATTGTTGAAATTATTTTTACTCTTAACCATTTTTTTACATGTTTATCCATTGTTTCAATTTTCATTTATATTTTACTTATAGTTTAAATTTAATATGTTTTCAAATTTTACTATTTGAAGTAAAGGAAAATTTATTAAGTTTCAAGTAGGTAACTTTAAAATCATAAAAAATATAAACTATAAAAACAATATAATTTAAACATAAAACATAGCATAAAAATATAAAAAAATTGAAAATAAAATAAATTTCATCAAGATAATAAACAAAAATTAATTTACATGACACAATAATCATTGATTAGAAATATAATATTTACTCATTAAAAAACATATGCAAATCAATTATAGTATAAATAAAATATAAATAAAATTCAGAACATTGACTAGATATATAAAGAACAATTAAAAATAAAAGTAATGTTAAAAAAAATTATAAATACAAATGGAATGTTTTAAAAAAATATTATATTGTGCCATTAAAATTAATTTTCATTAATTGTTTTTTTTTTTGAAATATTTTTTACTTTAAATTATTTTTTATATGTCCAATAAGTGTGTAAAATTTAATTTAGATTGTATTTCTACTCTATTATTTATAGACATTCAATGTCATATACTTGAATCATTATTATGTTTCATGTAGGTGAATTTGAAAGCGTATAAATTATTAATTTTAAATACAATCTAAATAAAATTTTATGAACTAAATCATCATATAAAACATAATTGAAAATAATAAAATATCATAAATATAATAAAAAACCTAATTTACATGTCACAAACTATATTGCTTAAAAACATAACATTTACACTTTAAAATATTAATGAGAATAATTCTTATTAAGTATTATATTATCAATTACCTTACTATGAAGTATTGTTAATTATATTATTATAATGTAATTTTCATAATTACATTATTAATAAATATTAATTATATTATTAAATATTTACAATAATTAAAATAATAAATATTAATAATGATGTAAATAATATAATTATTAATGTAACTAATAAAGTAGTTAACCATATAATTTTAAAATAAATATTAATTAAATTATTAATATAAAAATTAAATTATTAATAATAATTGTATTATTAACAAATTTTTTGTATATATATGTATCTAAACAAAGCATTTTTTTTTTAAAACACAAACATATATATTTTTAATTTATTAAATGATTTTTTTATTTGGATAAAGGTGTTATCACCTTTAACACCTTTGTCCAATTTTTCCAGCAAAGGTGGCAAGGTCATTCACACCTTTACTACTAATGTTGTAATTTTTTACTATGGTATGGGAATCACCCTCAACAATACACCATTAATGTAGTCTAATATAATAGAGCCCAAGAGTGCCAGCCCTATCCAAACTACTAAATTCCCGGGGAAGGGAACCCAACCTGGAAAATAGAAAGCATTGATCTTCATTAGCTGCCCTTAAAGCCAGAAAATGTGGCACCTTGTTCTCCTCACTCCATATATGACTAATGTCCACCAGCGTTTCAAGAATCCTTTTTCATCTGAAAATAATATAGGTGATGTTCCAAGGTACTTGGAGCTTCCCCTACATGGACCCTTGAATAAAATTGGAGTCCATTTCTAAAGACTCCATCCTAATGTTGTGAGCCTAGAAAAAATAAATTCCTTTCATCGTTGCACAAGCTTACGCATGTAGAGATTTGGCATATCCATTTCCATCACTAAAATCAAAAATCACCACTCCCTGATTTTCTTGAACCACACCTCACTCCTGCATGCTACCAGAAATACATGATCTTTCAACATTCAACTTGAGACCACTACTCAGAGGATTTCACCTCACCCATCTCCTCTGTCTAATTTGGTTCTTCTAATTGTATGGTATAGGAATGGAGGCCTTTATATATCTAAATGATGGTGATCCCTACCATATTTAAATAAGAGGAACCAATTTAGTCATCGTACATTTGGTTCACACCATCAATCCTAATAACGTATGAGATAAGCCTCCATGATGGCATTGGTTACTTGCAGAACAAATATTCCAACAGCTAATTGCTAGAAAAAGTGCCATCTCCAGTCCTTCATTCTCCTTGGTATCTGTTCCCATGTACCATGTTTGAAGAAAATTGTTGTGGTTTTCTGTACTTGTTTCAAGACCAATGATATCCCCCACGTATCTCCAAACTATTTCCTCCCAATCACTCTCAAAGAAGAGATGATTGGTCATTTATTCCATGTGGTTCCTACAAAAAAACATTTAGAGACCATTGAGATTCCATTTTTCATCACCTGTACATCCATTGGTATGGATTTATTTCAGAGCCTCCACACCAAAAATTTATATTTTATTGGAATTTCATTACACCATGTCTTTGCATTCCACTTGGCCTGACTTTCTTGATTTTGAGTCACTGATCTATAGGCTTTAGGCGAGAATGTACCAGACATCACCCCTATGAAAATAATTGTATTCAACTTAATTCATGATAATACTGTTGAAAAAATAAATAAATGGGTTTTAAAACTTATAAAAATCAATAAATGGGATAGTTTTGTTAGTATTTTAAAATATGGGTCTCTGTAGGTGTGAATCACGTTCTTGCTTATCCATTTGGCTAGGAAGTGTGAATTGGGTTCACACTTCCTAGTCATGGCCATTGATGTTTGAAACCTATATTGACCCTCAATTTTCATAAATTAACATTACATAACATTTGTAGAATACTTAAAACTTTATACAAATAGAATCCCAAAGATTGTACTAGTCTAGTGCCTTTGGAAACATGGAAACATAAACACTAATACATAAGTGAGCTAAATTATCTTTTAATAAGTTCTTTATTTACTAGAACTTTTCTAAGATGCATCAAACATAATACATATCTTCATAACATGGGGAATGAAACATAAAAATGGGTGAGTTCAAATGCTCAGTAAGGGTAAACAAAGAAGATATGTAAGCATAATAATGAGTATAAGGGTGTGACAACATGATCATGAAGATAGAATATCATACCCTACATATCGAAGATCATATATATGAATCATTTCATAAATATTGGTAGTTCACGAGACATAGATCATAATAGAATAATGAAAATAATCTATGAAATCATAACATAGGAATAAAACATGGAATTTTGGCCGACACATAAGCATATATAATGATTTCTATGGTAGTAAATGCATTGATGATGAGACCATCTTAGTAGACAAATTCCTTTAATGAACTGGGTTCACTCCTTATTCTAGCCATGTATTACTTAACCGAGTTCAACCCTCATTCCATCCCTTTATTACTGAACCAAGTTCATTTCCCATTCCAACATAAAATTGAACTTAGTTCATTTCCTATTCCAACCATGTCTATCTCATTAGATATAAATCTATATCCAATGAATTGGATGGAGATATAGGTCCCACCCATCTCATAGTGAAATCATACATACATCTTCCACAAGATCATAAATAAACATATCATAACCCTTGAAAAGAAATGGGTATTTTAAACATGTAATCATATCATAACCTGTGTAAGAGATATGTTGCTTAATCAATTCATCATAAACATAACTCATGAAAATAAGTGGGTTTCAAAATAATATAACCTGTGAAATATAAATGGGTTTCATAAACATCATACCATCAAAACATAATCCATTAAAAGAATTAATATGAATATAAACATTGAATACTTTCCACATAAATTCATGTGTAACACCAATAGATGTTATCTTATATGTTAAATAAATTTTAAATATATTTTAAAAAAAATTCTTGAGTAAAATATCCTTTTTGCATTGAAAACACTTTTTAAAATATAAAACATTTTTGAAAACATTTTTCTTTGAAAATTTATTTGAAAACATATAAAGAAATAATTGAAAACTGTAAAAAAATCCTTTTTCCTTGAAAATTTAATTCAATATATTTTGAGAACATTTTTGAAAACATGATTTTTGAATACAATATATTTTTGACCTGAGAGAGAGATGGTCAGATTTTACTTATAAATGTTATCCTAAGTACCAAAGAGTGTAAAAATGGTACTAATACATAGATATATCTTGAATAAACCAAGGATAAAGAAACTCATTAGTTTTATTGAGATATTCATCATAATATTTCATCATATTAAGCATAAACATAAACACTGTTGAAAATTAATGAGATTATCTCAATAAACTCTTATAATTTGGTAACTTGGGATCATACTATCCATGTAATAAATAGAAATTAAATGAAGATTAAAATATAATGAAATAAATTAAATTCATGATATAACATGTAAAATATAATTATATACACCTCAAAAGAGAATTTAGGTTTATAATAAAGTATGAGTCTCAATGAAGGGAAATTGAGACAAAACTATTTTATCAAATTGGTGAATTTTGAAACTTAAACACCATGAAAGAAATATCATAAAATGGATATGTGAATACCCATAAATTTAATTATATGATATAGAGAATAAAATCATGGGTATTATATACCCCACACAAAATGAAAGAGCAGAAAACATAGAATATATCTCACGGAAATAAAAAGTTAGATGAAATCCCCTTACATTGGGGCTTGGCTCACATCGTACTCATTCAAACCACCTGTATAATAAATATAAATTTATTATAAATATTTTACAGAACTATATTATTATATCTAATACCATATATGGTTTTATTACTCACTTATATTACCCATTTGTTAACAATCCTATGTTAAGGTTTGACTTCAGGTAATATTCGCTTTATTCTTCGCACGTGTTTTAATTTGTTATATCTTTGGTATTTATACTTTATATCATGATTTCAAGAATTTAAACCATGATATAAATATTATGTCTATACATTATATTTATATTATAATAATCTATATAATATATAAGTATGAAATCAAATAAACCATTCACGGAGATGGTAGGTTGTACGTACGCATGAACGCTATTTCTGTTTAATTATCGTGTTGAAAGAAAGAAAGTAAAAGAAATTTATTTATGTGTGTGTGTGTCATTATTACAATATATTTATGATATCATGTATATATTATTTATTCACTAAAACCATCCTTAATATAATCAATGTAGTGTATGAACAAATCATATCACTTTGAGGGGGCGGTAGTCCACACTTCCTCAAACGAAATTATCGTATTAACACCAAGTGGAAAGTAAAAAAAAGATATGTGTTGTAAAATGAATAAATAGGCTTAAATAAATATTAAATATAATATATAACATATATAAATATATTTTCATCATAATTTACACCATGATATGTGGTAAGAAAAATTGAACAATCGTCATTTAGTGAGGCAGTAGTTCACTGTACACATAAACAATATGTTTGTTATCTATTAGATGGAGGTGTGTTAAGTAGTAATTTGAAACCTTATAATAATGACATCCTTGTATAATTTGGATAGTATTTTTTTTATACAATCATGTAATAAAGATATTGGAGGGGTGGAGAAGGAAAATAAAATAAGGGGCTTGAAAGAAGATGTTGCCTCTTAATTGGGTAACTCCTTTTGGTTTGTACCAAAAGGCTTCCTTGGATTTCCTTCTTCCCAAGGGAAATATTATATGAGGAAGGGAGGATTTATTGAAAGTTTAATGGTTACATCTTGGACTAACTTAATAGTTTTTAAAGGTTTGAGGAAGTGGGAGAGGTGGTGGCCTTTTATAGGTAAGGAAAATGACTCACTTGGAATTTTTGAAAACAATTTAGGTGTACACATGTTCTTATGTAAAAAAAGTCATTAAAAACCAACATAAATAAATAATTTAAGGTATAGTTACTAAATATGGCCATAAAGTAGGTTTTTTACAAGTTTCTAGGTCATTTGGCACACTAAGATTAAGATTTAGTCCCTAATTAAGCTTAATTTGACCTTAATCATTGTGATTAATTTTAATCGATTTTACTAATAATTTTTCATAAAAATCAACATGATATAATTAGACTCTAAATATTATAAAAATTATAATGGTGTATTTTATTTTTTCTAAATTCAACTCACAGAATCATAAAAATTAAGATTAATGCTAATCTTACAGATAGGATGAAATTACAGGTCTTTAAAGGAGAAAGAAGTTCAAAAGTTTATTAAGTTTTTATATTTTATTTCAAAGTGAAATTTATTATAATGACATAAATAGTATTAAATTATTCATAATTTATCTAATTTTACCTTAAAACAAATTTAAAATATAATTTAACATTAATAAATATTTAAATGAAAAAGGCGGTTTTTAACCAAAAAGCAGTATTTTCACTATTCATCAAAAAATAAAGTTTCTCAGAAAAATATAAAAAATTAAGCCTTAGATAATTTAGACATTATAAATTAAAAAATGAAGTTTATTTTATCGAATTAAACTCCTAAATGTGTTTAAAATTAATTTTATTATTTTTCATAGAATGTCATTAAAAGTTGTTCATTCGAGAAAACGGTATTTTTAAACATGTAATAACTTTACCAAAAATCATATATTTCATTATAAATATGTTTTATTTATATAAAAAATTATAAAAAAATATTTTAAAAGTATTTATTAATATTCATATTACTAATTTTAATGGCTAAGTTATAATTATATTGTTTAACTAATTATAACAATAAAATGATGTTGCGTAGAAACATCATTGTTGTGCATAAAGTATGCCAAATCAATGTTCCGTGTAATATACACCAATTTTGGTTTCTGTTTTATGTACACCAATTTCTTTCCATGTGAAAGGAATTTTTTACTTTGTGCATTTCAATAAATAAAATTTAATTTAATTTATTCAGAAAAAAAGGTCCATAAAAACTCGGGGTGTTACATTTACCCCCTTAAAATGAATGAATCTCTCAAAAAATTTCACTCATGTAAAAAAATGAGGATAATTTGTCTTCATCATATACTCAAGTTCTCATGTAGCTTCCTCTAACTTGTTATTTCTCTAAAAAACTTTGACCATGTGATCGGTCGTGTTCCGTAGAAATTTCTCTGTATAATCAATAATTTCAAAAGGTTGCTCATCTTAAGAAAGATTCGGCTCCAACGATATGACATTTGAGTTTAGTACATGTGAATGGTCAGTTATGTACATCCTTAGGAGAGATACATGGAACACATCATTGACTTGAGAGAGATTTTGAGGATTTTTCAAGTGATAGTCTAACATCCGGATATGATCAAGAATCTCAAAGGGACTGATATAACTAGGGATTAGTTTCTCTTTCTTCATGAATATCATTACTTTCATCTAGGGTGAGAAACATAGAAATAGATTTTCACCAACTTCAAATTCTAAGTCAAGTCAGCGGTTATCATTGTAACTTTTATGCTGACTTTGAGCTGCCTTGATATGCTATTTTGTGGTTCTAACCTTCTCAACCATTTCTTCAATGATATCTGGTCCCAATAGATTTATTTCTCCAACCTCATCCCAATATGTTGGAGCTCTACATTTTTTCACATATAGGGATTCATAAGGTGTCATCTGAATGATTGAGTTAAATCTATTGTTGTATGAAAACTCAACTAGAGGAAGGTATTGATCCCAACCACATTTGAAATCCAGAGAACAAGATCTCAACATATCCTCTAGGGTTTGAATTTTTCATTCAGACTGACCATCTATTTGATGATGATAAGAAGTACTAAAACTCAATTTTGTATCATGTTCATTCTAAATACTTCACCAAAACTTTAAGGTGAACTTCATATCCCGATCTGATACAATAGAATGTGGTACTCCATGCAACCTTACCACTTCCTTAATGTATATCATGGAAATATTATCCAAATAGAATTATTCTCTGATAACGATGAAGTGTGTTGACTTAGTAAGGTGATTGAATACCACCCATATAGCATTAAATTCTTTATAGGTTTCAGGTAGTCCCATGATAAAATCCATAGTGATGTTTTCCCATTTCCATTCTTGTATGGGTAATGGATGTAACATCTCATTTGAAATTTCTCTTTTAGCCTTAACTTTTTGGCATACCAAGAACTGAGATACAAAATCTATGATATCTCTCTTCATTTCATCCAAACGGAAGTTTTATTTCAAGTCCTTATACATCTCCGTACTTCCAAGATGAATAAAGAATGAAGAACAGTGAGATTCCTCTAACAACTCCTTTATTAAATCTAGTATGGAAGATGTTGTACCTCTCAAACCCCTCGAGGTTTAATTTTCATGATCACAATCACCCTCTTATGTTTCTAATCTTGTTTTTTAGTGTTGTGGATGATAGGAAATTGATTGCCAAAGGATTGGCCCAAGAAAGAACTTCAAGTGGACTGAAACTCAGTACACCGGCCAACCGGTGTGATGGCACCGGCCAGCCGGTGGACCTGGCAGAGGCATTGCCCACTGCCAGGTTCCACCGGTCAGCCGGTGGCTCTGTCACCGGCCAGCCGGTGGCATCCTGGCTCAACAGTGAGACCTACTGTCTCACCACCGGCCAGCCGGTGGCCTCAGCACCGGCCAGCCGGTGGCTCCTGGGCAGAACAAGTTTCCATTTTGCAAGGCACCGGCCAGCCAGTGGAGCTGTACCGGCCAGCCGGTAGCCCAGTCAAACTAGCCGTTGGCTTTGACCAGTCAACCCTCTTTTGGCCTCCAACGGCTCCGAGGACTTCTCCAACGGCTCCGAAGGCCCCCAATGGGTTCCATGCCTATAAATAAAGGCCAAGGAAGCCCCGGACACTACCCGGAACTATTGTGAAGCCAACGGACACTTTTTCCATCATTCGGCAATCCTCCGGCGAGCCACTTCAAAGGAACCCCAAGTGCTCCAACCAACTTCCAATCCAAGGAGCACCTCAAGAAGCTTGGGAGAGCATGCTACATCAACTCCATCTATCCAATTGGCGCCCAAGGCTTATCCTCAATTACGGTTTTTATTGCATTATTTATTTTGAGTTTAAAATTGGGTTTGTTCCTACAAACCCCAAACTTTTCTCATCCCCTCTTTCTTGTGGGTTTCACATCACCATTAAGGTGTGAAGAGGTTTCTTCAATCCTTTCCTTTTAAAAGGCTTGTGTCACCGGTGAGCTAGCCTTCACCTGTTAAAAAGGCTAGTGGGTTCTTGCTAAACCATTAAAAGCAAGTGGGTTCTTGCTCAACCATAAAAAAGCAAGTTGTAATAGGTCCTAGTGCTACCTCAAAGCCTAGTGGGTTTCTTGCTAAAACCATTGAAAAGAAAGCGGTAGGAATCTCTCAACGGTTGAGTTGGGAGCGGAGACGTAGGCCGGGTTTTGGCCGAACTCCGTTATCAATTTCTTGTGTCTTGCCTCTTTTATTTCCGCTGCATTTCAACTTTGATTTTTAATTTGTTAATCATTTTTTAAAAGGCAATTCACCCCCCCTCTTGCCATCTTTTCCCCGTTTTTTCCGACCCATCAATTGGTATCAGAGGAAAATTTGAATAATTCCCTAACCCGGTTTCAAATTTAAGATCCATTTAGATGACATCAACCTCTTTCGCCCCCGAAGGCTTTTCTTTGGGTCGTGCTCCATTTTTTGATGGAACCGACTATAATTATTGGAAAACCCGCATGACCACTTATCTTATAAGTATAGGATATCCCATTTACAAAATAGTCATGCAAGGTTACACTTTGTCTACCCCCGACGAATCCAAATGGACCGAAGCTGACATTAGAAATTTTGAGCTTGATGGCAAAGCCATGAATGCTCTTCATTGCGGCCTTGACCGAAATGAGTTCAATCGAGTTTCCACATGCACCTCCGCACATGAAATCTGGAAACTTTTGGAGGTTACCCATGAGGGGACCAACAAAGTAAAGGATACTCGATTGGACATGTACCGTCAGGATTTTGAGTCTTTTTCCATGCACCCAAATGAATCAATTTCTGAAATGTTTACTCGATTTACTGATGTGTGCAATGGTAGAAAATCTCTTGGAGATGACATTTCTGCAGAAACAATGGTCAAGAAGATCCTATGGGTCCTTCCGAGCTCATGGGCACCAAAGGTGACGGCGATCCAAGAAGCTAAGGACGTCAAAAATATGTCGGTAGAGGAGCTCATCGGATCTCTCATGACTTATGAGATCACGATGAGGAGGCAAGCTCAAAAGGAGGGCACACCAATCAAGACACCAAAGAACATTTCCCTCAAGGTTCAAAAAGAAGTAAGCTCCTCCTCCTCATCCTCATCCTCCTCATCTTCTTCATCTTCAAGCGGCGACTCAGAAATGGAGAATCTCGCCCGCCAAATGCACAAGTTTATGAAGAAGCACAAGAAGAAGAAATCCCGCAAGCATCGAAGGCAAGAACCCGACAAAAGATCCGAGCCCAAGGTAAAATGCTACGGGTGCGGCGAAAAGGGCCATTACAAGCCCGACTGCCCACTCAACAAGAAACGGGCTAAGGAAAAAGGAAAGAAAAAGGTCCTCAAGGCGACATGGAGTGACACCTCCTCATCATCCTCCTCCTCCTCCTCCTCGAGCGACCAAGGTACAAAATGCCTAATGGCATTTCATGAGGTAACTTCTTCCGACTCCTCATCCTCATGTTCTTCAAATTCAAATTCTTTAAATCATTTGTCTTATGAGGATCTCCAATTTGCTAGAGATCAACTTGAAAATGGTTTTCATGAACTCTCTTCAAAATTTGTTTCTTTGAAAAAGAATTTCAAAAAGCTTTCCTCCAAAAAAGACCAACTTCTCAAAGAGAAGGAGGAACTCTCCCTAAAAATCCAAACTTTCCCAAATGTTGATTCTTTGGAATCAACCATCAAGGACCTTAGAGAAACCCTAGCCAAGTTCACCCAAGGTGAACAAAATTTGTCCAAACTCTTAGGTTCTCAACGAGTATCTAGAACCACCAATGGACTTGGCTACACCAACCAAGCTTCCTCCTCCCATGCACCCACTGTTTTTGTAAGGGGGAGCTCTAGTTATAAATTTTGTAATTATTGTAAAAAACCCGGGCACCTTATTTATGAATGTAATTGCAAAAATGCCCGGTACGGTCAACCCAAATCTATTTTTTATTCGGACGAATTTTATAGGAGAAGACCTGCCATGAGACAAGTATGGATTGAAAAATCCCTTCTAGCGAGTCTCTCCGGGCCTAAAATTGTCTCTTTTCAAAATCCCTCTCCCCGGTGACTTTTTGTTTTTATTTAGGGGGAGTTAGGATCGTTTAAACCCTTTTATTTCAATTTCAAAATTTTCGATTCCAACTTTCAATTTCAACACTTGGAATCAATTTTTCTTTTCAAAACTTTCAGTTCAAACTTTTGATTCAAAACTTTCAATTCAAATTTCAAATTTCAATTGGTTTTTGATTCAAAACTTTCAATTCAAAATGTTATTCAATTTTCAATTCTTTTTTCAATTCAATTTGTATTTACAATTTTCATTTCAAATTTTCATTTCTAGTTTTTCAAATCTCTTTTCCCTCAATCAAGTTTTATGCCCCATTCTATTTTGATAATCACAAAGGGGGAGAAATTTCTTGATTGATTGGGGGAAAAATCTTTTAAAGCATGCCTTTCATTTCAGTATTTTTCATTGTTTGTTTTGGTGATTGTGATCATCAAAATAGGGGGAGATTGTTGTACCTCTCAAACCCCTCGAGGTTTAATTTTCATGATCACAATCACCCTCTTATGTTTCTAATCTTGTTTTTTAGTGTTGTGGATGATAGGAAATTGATTGCCAAAGGATTGGCCCAAGAAAGAACTTCAAGGGGACTGAAACTCAGTACACCGGCCAACCGGTGTGATGGAACCGGCCAGCCGGTGGACCTGGCAGAGGCATTGCCCACTGCCAGGTTCCACCGGTCAGCCGGTGGCTCTGTCACCGGCCAGCCGGTGGCATCCTGGCTCAACAGTGAGACCTACTGTCTCACCACCGGCCAGCCGGTGGCCTCATCACCGGCCAGCCGGTGGCTCCTGGGCAGAACAAGTTTCCATTTTGCAAGGCACCGGCCAGCCGGTGGAGCTGTACCGGCCAGCCGGTAGCCCAGTCAAACTAGCCGTTGGCTTTGACCAGTCAACCCTCTTTTGGCCTCCAACGGCTCCGAGGACTTCTCCAACGGCTCCGAAGGCCCCCAATGGGTTCCATGCCTATAAATAAAGGCCAGGGAAGCCCCGGACACTACCCGGAACTATTGTGAAGCCAACGGACACTTTTTCCATCATTCGGCAATCCTCCGGCGAGCCACTTCAAAGGAACCCCAAGTGCTCCAACCAACTTCCAATCCAAGGAGCACCTCAAGAAGCTTGGGAGAGCACGCTACATCAACTCCATCTATCCAATTGGCGCCCAAGGCTTCTCCTCAATTACGGTTTTTATTGCATTATTTATTTTGAGTTTAAAATTGGGTTTGTGCCTACAAACCCCAAACTTTTCTCATCCCCTCTTTCTTTTGGGTTTCACATCACCATTAAGGTGTGAAGAGGTTTCTTCAAGCCTTTCCTTTTAAAAGGCTTGTGTCACCGGTGAGCTAGCCTTCACCCGTTAAAAAGGCTAGTGGGTTCTTGCTAAACCATTAAAAGCAAGTGGGTTCTTGCTCAACCATAAAAAGCAAGCTGTAATAGGTCCTAGTGCTACCTCAAAGCCTAGTGGGTTTCTTGCTAAAACCATTGAAAAGCAAGCGGTAGGAATCTCTCAACGGTTGAGTTGGGAGCGGAGACGTAGGCTGGGTTTTGGCCGAACTCCGTTATCAATTTCTTGTGTCTTGCCTCTTTTATTTCCGCTGCATTTCAACTTTGATTTTTAATTTGTTAATCATTTTTTAAAAGGCAATTCACCCCCCCTCTTGCCATCTTTTCCCCGTTTTTTCCGACCCAATAGAAGAAACACATACATAGATCCTAAACCATATCATTCTATCCTTATAAAGGATAAACTCAGGAACATTTCTGACTTTCTTTTTTAGCTCTTTATCTTCATTATAAGCCTCCTTAATCTTCTCTTGGATAGAGGGTTGAACATTCATTTGATAAAGGTAATATTGTTTCCCTTCCTTCAGGATTTAAAGATACATCCTTTGAAAATCCAGAAATATTGGATCTTTTATGATCCTCATCATGGATAATATAGAAAGATCCTTCTGACTCAAAGCATCAGATACATTGTTCACTTTCCCAGGGTGGTAATGTATTGAGCAGTCATAATCCATTATCAACACTAACCATATTCTATTGTGCATGTTTAAATAACTCTATGTGAATATATATTTCAGACTTTTATGATCAGTATATATATAACACTTTTTTCCATAAATACAATGTCTCCATACCTTTAATGAAAAAATTACGACTGCTAATTCTAAATCATTATTTGGGTAATTTTGATCATGAATCTTCAACTTTTACAAGTCATAAGTGATGACCATTTTATTCTACATAAGAACACATTCCAATCCCTACTTGGATGCATCACTATAGATTACAAACCCTTCTATACTATAGGCTAATGTAAGTACAGGTGCACTGAATAAACTTCTCTTAAGTTCCTTGAAATTTTCCTCACATTCATATATCCATAGGAACTTGGCACCCTTAAAAGTTAACTTGATTAGATTATTAGATAGTCATCATAAATTCTCCACAAATCATCTATATTATTCAGATAAACCACAAAAGCTATGGATCTCAGTCACTATGGTTGGTCTCGGCTAGTATTCAATAGCCTCTATCTATGATGGATCTACTGTTATACTATCTCTTGAGATTATGTCACCCAAAAATTAAACCTTTCTACAGCCAAAATTCACACTTTGTAAATTTTTCATATATAATCTCATTCCTTAGGGTCTTTAGTAAAATTATCAAGTGATCTTCATGCTCTTCCTTTATCTTTGAATATATATGAATATTAACTATGAACACTACCAAAAAATGATTGAGGTAATCTCTAAAGACTATATTCATTTACTCCATGTAGATAGAATGGGAATTGGTAAGACCAAAAGGCATCACTATATATTCATAGTGACCATACCTTGTATGGAATTTCGTCTTGGGTATATCCTCTTTCTTAACCCTCAATTTATAATATCCTGAATGAAGGTCAATCATAGAAAAGTATTGATCTCTACGTAGTTGATCAAACTAATCATTAAAAAATGGGAGAGGATATATATTCTTGATCGTGATCCTATTCAACTATCGACAATCAATACAAAGTCTCTTTGATCCATATTTCTTTTTTCACAAAAAAAAAACGGGTGCACCCTAATGTGACACACTTGCCTGAATGAATCCCTTATTAAGGTTTTATTGGAGTTTCTTCTTCAATTCCTATAACTAAATCGAAACCATTCTATAAGGATCCATTGAAATTGGCGTGGAACTATGTATAAGTTCTATTGAGAACTCAACTTTATGTCTTGGTGGAAGACTATGCATCACTTCTGGAAAGACATCCAAAAAATCTTGAACAATAGGGATATCATTGAGTAAAATTTTCTTCCCAACCATTTGAGATAACACCCCCTTTTTAATGGTAATTAAGACCCATTCACTGGATGTAATATCTACAGAAATTTCATACTTATATTCACATTAATGGGTGATCATATGAGGGTTTAAAACATCAAACATAACTTCCCTTCCTTAACAATTGATGTGGGATTTAAGTAGATAAATCCAATCCATGCCTAAGATGACATCAAATTCAACCAAATTAAGAATTATAAGATTTACAGGAAGAAAATTCCCACAAACTTAAACTGGAGAGGAATCATAGACTTGAGATGAAATCATCATAACATTAGGGTATTACACTACTAATTCCACATCTAATTATTTTGGTGGAATCTTAACACCCTTACCAAATCCTTTAGATATGAAAGAGTGGGTAGATCTAGAATAAAATATGACATTCATAGTTCTAGAGTGGATGAAAATTGTACATTTCATCACATCATTATCAGAACCCTCATCAGAAATAGTAACTGCATGAGATTTCACCTTATCCCTAGGATTAAGAGGTTTTTGACGTCGATTATCATCATCAGCCGTTGGGTTTGAGTAGTGGTTAGCATAATTCTCATTATCCTTACACTTGTAGCACTTAATCTTGAAATATGCATTCTATATGACTCTTTATTCATTATAATTTTGAGATAACTTATTCTTATCATTTCAATAATCAATTGCCCAGTGACCTTAATTTCCAAACTTAAAACAATTAAAAGATCCCTTAAGAAAAATGACTCCATGCTTCTTCCCATATTTATATCATAAAGTAAAACTCATCTTCTTTTCTCCATGGTTTTTAGAGATTCATTTAAACTCCATCTTCCTTTTATTGTCAAAACCATGTGGTTGATACGTGAATCCCACCTCTATTTCAACCATTATTACACAATGTACAATATATTTATAGCTATTAAAGTATCTTATGCCCAGCTCCCTTATGATATTTATATTTAATCCACCGAAGAACCAATCAACATTACTTTTGGGTTGGATAATAACTCCTGAAATGTACCTCACGAGTATTGTGAAATTAGCCTCATGGGTACTAACAGATTCATCATCCCTTTTCTTCAACTTAAGAAACTCTTTATACATATTGGTATGAAGAATCTGAGGAAAGTACTTATTGAAAAAATAAGTTAATGAACTCGTCCCAATCCATGGATTCAATCTCATATTGCTTCAATGTATTCTTGATTAGAGTCCACCAATAGTATTCTTCACCTTCTAACCGATAGACATCTAGAATGTCTTTATCATGATCCAAACACTAGATAATGGAGAATATATTTTTAGTAGTATTGATCCATTGTTCAAAAATAATTGGATCAAAAGACCCTCTAAAAGAAGGTGTATGTTTCCTCATGAAAGACTCAACATAATTTTGTTCCCTCCTTTTCTCATTTGGAAGTCCATCATGATTCATAGGTTGAGAAAGCTGTGGGAGCATAACAATGAGGTTTTTCATTCCAACTCCCATATAATATGGTTGCTCAGGAGGATAATTGTTTCATTGTCCAACATAATCACCATTGACATGATTCCTTCTGGTTCCATCCATTAACTGAAACCAAAATCATACAGTAAGAAATAGTTATCAGAGTGAGGAACCACATAATTATGAAAAGTCACTTATACAATGTCTAAATCATAAAATATTACTTAATCTATGACACCTTTGGTTTATCCTAGGTTATTCATAGGAAACTTATATCTAAATCCTTCATGATGGTTCATGAAGATTTTCTGAATTTCCAAAGCATATCCCCTAGAAGTGTTAAACCAGGTGTGCAACAAGGCTCATTGTCATGTACCAGATTTCCCCGAGTTAGGCCCAAAAAATCTTATTGGATTTGTTACCCCTAGGTAAATATGTTCCAAATCCACATAAACATATAGAATCCAGACAGGGATTAATTTCTATAAAACCACTCACTCTATCCTTTACCAAAATTCTAGGACATTTTCCTATACTTTTCCTTATTCTTAGACTTATCCTTAGACATGTACTTAGAGTTCTCGCTATGATTTTCTCATCCTATCTTCTAAGGTTAACTAAACATTTACTATGATACCAACTATAGATACCCTCACTTTTCATAAATTAACATTACATAACATTTTTAGAATACTTAAATAATTATACAAACAGATGACTAAAGACTGTACTATTTTGGTGCCTTTGGAAACATGGAAACATAAACACTAACACATAAGCGAGCTACATTATATCCCACTAGGTTCTTCTTGACTATCACCCTTCTTAAAAACATAAAACATAATACATATCTTCATAACCCAAGGAAAGAAACATAAAAATGAGTGATATTAGATGCTCAGTAAAGGTAAAAAATAAAGATATATAAGCATAATCATGAGCATAAGTGTATGAGAACACGATCATGAAAATAGAAGATCATACCCTACATATCAATGATCATATACATGATTCCTGGAAAAAATATTGGTAGTTCACAAGACATAGATTATAAAATAATAAAGAAAATAAGCCATTAATAAATAACATAGGAATAAAACATGGAATTATGGCATCCACATAACCATATATAATGATATCTATAGTAGTCAAGTAATTGACGTCGAGACCATATTAGTGGATAAAGTCCTTTGTTAAACTGGTTTCATACCCCATTCCATCCCTTTATTACTTAACCAAGTTCACCCCTTGTTCCATCCATGTATTACATAACCCAGTTCATTTCCCATTCTATCCCTATAATACTGAACTGAGTTCATTTCCCATTCCATCCATATCTATATCAGGAGTTATAAATCTTTACCCAATGCATTGGAGGGAGATATAGGCCCCACACATCTCATATTGAAATCATACATAAATGTTCCACAAGATCATAAATAACCATATGATAAAACATGAAAATAAATTGATATTATAAATATATAATCATATCATAACCTAAATAAAGATATAGGTTTCATAATAATTTCATCATAAACCTAACCCATGAAAATAAGCAGGTTTCAAAATCACATAACCCCTGAAAGAGAAACTGGTTTCATAAACATCATGACATCAAAACATAATTCATTCAGAGAAAGAATATGAATAGAAACATTGAATAATTTCTCTATAAAGTAATGTGTAGAATCAATGTATGTTATCTTAGATGATAAATAATTTTTAAAAATATTTTAAAAACATTTCTTGAGTAAAATATCCTTTATGGATTGAAAATTATTTTTAAAACATAAAACATTTTTTGAAAACATTTTTCTTTGAAAAATAGATTTGAAAACTTATAAAGGAAGAACTGAAAACTATAAAAAAAATTAAATAATTTTTCCTTGAAAATTTTCTTCAATATCTTTTGAAAACATTTTTGAAAACATGTTTATTAAATACAATAGATTTCCAACCAAAGAGATAGATGGTAATATTTTACTTAAAAATGTTATCTTAAGTACCAAAGAGTGGTAAAATGAGACTAATATATGGATATATATTGAAAAATATAGGATAATGAATCTCATGAGTTTTATTGAGAGGTATATCATAATTTTCCATCCTAGGAATCACACACATAAACAATCTTGAAAAGTGATGAGATTGTCTCAATAAAATCTTATAACTTGGTAACCTAGAATCATACTCTCCGTGTAAGGAATGGAAATTACATGAAGCTTAAAATATCATTAAATAAAATAAATTCAGGATATAACATGTAAAGTTGAATTTTATATACCTCTAAATATAATTTGGGTGCATAACAGAATAGGAGTCTCAACAAAGGCAAATTCAGAAGAAAAAAAAAACTATTTTACCGATTTGGTAACTTTTGAAACTTAAACCCCATGAATAAAAGATCATGAAAAAGGTATGTGAATTACCATAAATATAATTATAATATAAATAGAATATAATAATGGGTAGTACATACACCACACAAAAGTAAATAGTGGTGAACATAGCATGTATCTCATGGGGGGAAAAGTGAGATGAAATCCCCTTACCTTGTGTCTTGACTCTCGTCATACTCGTTCAAACAACTTGTAAAATAAATATAAATTTATTATTCATATTTTATAGAACCATATTCTTGAATCTAATACCGTATATGGTTTTATTTTACCCTTGTATTACCCTCTTGTTTAGAATTCTATGTTAAGGTTTCACTTTGGGTAGTATTCGATTTATTCTTCGCATGTGTCTTAATTTGTTATATATTTGGTATTTATACTTTATATCATGATTTTCAGAATTTAAATCATGATATAAATATTATTTATATACATTATATGTGTTTTAAAATAATCTATATAATATATATGTATGCAATGGAATACACCATTCATGGAGATGGTAGGTCGTACGTACGCATGAACGTTATTTCTGTTTAATTGTCATGTTGAAAGAAATAAAGTAAAATAAATATATGTATATATATATATCATTATTAAATTAGATTTATTATATCATATATGTCTTATATATTGAATAAAACTATCATTAATACAATCCATGTAGTATATGAACTAATCATATCACTTTGAGGGGGCGGTGGTCCACACTTCCTCAAAAACAATTATCATACTAACACCTAATGAAAAGTAAAAAAGATATTTGTTGTAAAAGGAATAAAGAAGTTAAAATAAATAATAAATATAATATATAACATATATAAACATATTTTCCATCATAATTTCTACCATGAAAGAAAGTAAGTAAATTTTAACAACCATCATTTAGTGAGGCGGTAGTTCTCCATACACATAAAAAGTATATTCGTTATCCATTTGATGGAGGTGTGTGTAATAGTAGGTTGAAACATTAGAATAAAAACGTAATAGTATATTTAGGATACTATTTTTTTATACAATATTTTAATAAAGAGAGTTGAGGGGGTGGATAAGGAAAATAAAAGAAAGGAGTTTGAGAGAAGGCATTACCTCTTAATCATGTAACTCCTTTTGGTTTGTGCAAAAAGGCTTTCTTGGATTTACTTTTCCCAATGTATGGATTATAGGAGGAAGGTATGATTTTTAGTAAGTGTATTGGGATGGTATTTTCTGTAATTAAGATGTTTTAGGGGTGTAAGGAAGTGGGAGAGGTGGTGGGCTTTTATAGGGAAGGAAAAGGGCTCACTTGGAATTTTCGAAAACAAGTTAGGTTTACACATGTTCTTACCTAAACAAAAGTCATAAAAACCAACCTAAATAAATAATTGAAGGTTTATGGCCTATATATGGCCATAATATGGGTTTTGGACAAGTGGATAGGCCATTTGGGCCCATAAGATTAAGGTTTAGTCCCTAATTAAGCTAAATTTGACCTTAATAGTTGTGATTAATTTCAATCACTTTTACTATTCATTTTGGTAAAAAATAAACATGATATAATTAGACTCTAAATATTATAATTATTAAAAAAAATTATTATGGTTTTTTAAAATTAAATTCACAGAAGCAGAAAAATTAAGATTAATGTTAATCCCGCAGACAGGACGAAATTACGGGTCTTTAAAGTAGAAAGAAGTTCAAAAGTTTATTAAGTTTTTATATTCAATTTCAAATTGAAATTGATTCTAATGACCTAAATTGTATTAATAGATGTATAATTGATCTAATTTTACCTTAAAACAAATTAAAAATATAATTTAACATTAATAATTATTTAAACGAAAAGGAAGTTTTTAAACTAAAAGCAGTATTTTTCACTATTCATAAAAAAATGAAGTTTCTTGTAAAAATACCAAAAATTCATCCAAAGATAATTTTTTAGATTATAAATTCAAGAATGAAGTTTATTTTATCAAATAATATTTCAAAATGTGTCTAAAAGTAATATTATTATTTTTCACAGAAGGACATTAAATGCAGTTCATTCGTGAAAACGGTATTTTGAAACATATAAGGACTTTACCAAAACTAATATCTTTCATTATTTATATGTTTTATTTATATAAAACAATTATAAACTCTATTTTAAAGTATTTATTACTATTAATATTTCCATGTTTAATGGCTAGGTTATAATTATCTCATTTAAATAAATATAACAATAAAATGATGTTCCATAGAAACATCGTTGTTGCATGTAACGTACACCAAGTTGATGTTCCGTGTAACATATGTAAATCTTGTGTTTTGTGTTACGTACACCAAGTTTTTGCTGTGTGAAATTAATGTTTGTCTTAGTGAATTGTAATAAATAAATGAAAATTTAATTTATTCAAAAAAAAGGTCCATAAAAACTCGGGGTGTTACAAACCCTGTTCATGCCTATTTATATATGTATGAATGTATTTATTTATTTATTTATGTATTATTAATAATTTATTTATGTAATTAATATTATAATAATTATTATTAATATTAATTTCTATGAAAATTATTTATAAATATTTTGAAATTTTTTGTTGATATAAAATGTTACCAATTTGTTAATAAGTAATATATTTATTGATAATCAATTATGTTATTTATTATTAATTAATATTATATTATTATGTTATTAATTAATTAATAGTATAGAAACTAATATTTATAATATTTTAATTATAAATCTTTGTTAAATTTTTTGTTGGTATAATTATTATTAATAAAATAATATATAAAATATGTATTATTTATCAATTGTATTATTTATTGTTAATTAATAATATATTATGATGTTATTAATATAATTAATATCATTATAGCTAATATTTATTGTATGCCGATGTAAATAAAATAATTTTTATTTAGAAAAATATGTACTGGTTAATAATTATATTATTCTTATAATATTTTAATTATAAATATTTGTTAAATTTTTTGTTGATATAATTATTAGTAATTTATTAATATTTAAAATATTTATTAATTATCATTTGTATTATTTATTATTTATTAATAATATATTAATATGTTATTAATATAATTTATGACATTATAGATAATATTTATTATATAATAATGTAAATAAACTAATTTTTATTTTGAAAAATATTTACTAGATTAGAATTATATTATTCTTAATATATTATGTTTTATTATAAATTAATTACTTTTATATGAAATAATATAATATTTATTATTAATATTAAAAATATTTATAGAATTCAAATTAACAATATTATTAATATTTAATAATTAATTTAATATGATTATTTATTATACATAATATGGATAAAAATACAAAGTATTGATATATTTAACAAATAGTAATTATTATTATTGCAAATGTAGTTATTAATTTTAATGTTTCTTAATCATTCAATTTTTTTTATGAATTTCTAATTATATCAATTTATTGATTTATGCAACAATATATAATATATTAGTATGTTTTTAAATAAGGTATAAGTAATGATTTAAAAAACATATAACATGTATCAATCTAATCTACATCGGTGTCTTGGATGCTCCTTCGTACCATAGTTAGGTGTATATATAATGAAACCATGCCATGTCTGTCTATGTCTACGCTCTGGCATACTTAGCTCTTATGTATCATCCTTGAAACCTACATTTACATCATCTTGTGTGAAAAGTGGTGGATCTACAGTCTCACCACCTGTACTGTAACGCCCCGACCCCAGTTACCCAGAGTCGGTGCATTACTTCATAACATTGGCATGATCACAAGAAAGATCAAATCTCGAAAGACCGATTGGTTTAGTAGCCTTGGAAACACTAGATATAATCATAAAGTTTTACATTACATTTCAAAGTGAAAAACTACTACAACAACAAAGTCTTCATATCCACACTATTAACCCCTCATAATATCCCTGCAAGTCATTCATAATTTACTTCTTCACTACCTGGGAAAAATAAAACATAGAAAAGGGGTGAGCTCAAATGCCCAGTAAGGATAACAATATAGCGGAACATTCAAAATAATCATAAACATTTAAGGCAATGAATTACTAAAACAAAAGCCTTTTAAAATTGAACTTCAACATAGTATGGAAAAAGTAAAATGAAATAATGCCATTTACTTATTCACATGGATGCAATATCAATAACCACTTTCGTAATGTTGGAATGCATAATTCCAGACTATCATAACCACATAGCCAAGGCCTCGTTCCAAGACTACAAATAAGATTTTGTCAAGGCCTTGTGCCAAGACACTAGTTTGTCTCATGAGACCTACCGATGCATCGAGGAGCTATAGCGGGCTCCACCCGGCACTTATTAAGTCTAATGCATTCCCATATGAAAAGGTTTAAACATAACATAAACATTCGTATTAAAACTAGCATACGAAATGTCAATAATTTCACCATAAACTATGAATGGTATAAAAATAGCACATCCATAGTCAAACATATCACAAAACCTTCAATACAATATAGAAGTTTTGTATCATAATAAATCAACTTCAAATAATCTTAAAATCCATCAAAGGATGTTGACGTAGATGAAATCAAAATTCTATTTAAAGAAATATCTCCTTTTATTTTGAAATCATTTAAGATCCATATAAAATAAAACATTTTCTTTGAAAATATTCTTATAAGCTTGTAAGGAAAGCTTTGAAGATTTTATAACGGCGTAAAATAACCGCACCCGCCGTATAAGTTAAAAAAAACATTCTTACCTCAATTCTGTCGAAAAGGTTAAAAAGGACCTTGTTTTGAAAACGACGGAAAGATTCCTTTATAAACCTCTTATAAAAAGTCAAACAAGGGTATAAATGACTTTAACCCATATTCTTGTAAATAGTAAAAATGTTTTGAAATACATTTTTAAGAAACATGGATGTGGATGATAAAGATATCCCAGTAGATTATTACGTATAAACAACCTCGGATAATGAAGATATTGTGAAATAACCCTTACCTTGTACTTTTCCTTTGTTGGGGTCGGTTAACCTCCTTTAATTTAGGTAACTCACTTTGGTTGGAACCAAAGGACTTATTGAAATGATTTCTGCCTAAGGGGAAGCTTCACGGAGGAGGAGAGGGATGTGGGGAGCTTAGTTGGGCAGAGTTTGGACGAGCCAAGTGGCTTGAGAGGTGTGAGGAATGAGTAGAAGTGGTCTCCTTTTATAAGGGAGAAGAGGGGCTCTTTAGGAAAGAGTGAAAGTATTACTTTATAATATAATTATATTCGGTTTATAATGGTCCAAAAATCATTGAGGTCGAAGATAAGATGACTAATATTATAAATAACATCAACCAATAAGAATTGGACAGGTTTTAGATAATATTTTAATCATTATAATCTTATTTATTTAAATGATTTATTAATGAGGTAAACATTGCATCATTATTGTGTCATTAATAATTTAAATTATTTGATGTCTAAAAATTATAAATAAAATATCATTATGTAGGAAATCTTTTTATCTTTCTAATTAATATTTATAATCGAAAATCCAACATGTATAACCCTATGTAAAAATTGTTCTTCTAAAAGATGTAAGCTTATGCCATTTTTATTTTTATTTTAACTTTATTAATATAAAGTGTCCCTACCACATACAAGTGGCTCCAAGGGGTCCCCAAATTGACCCAAGGATGCTCATGGTCGGGTATGTGTCCACCAATAAGGTTAGGACACGTTTTAGGGTAATTTTGTATTATTATAATATTATTTTTTTAACCCTTATTTACCGGATTTACCCTTAACCATGGTAAATAAAATATTTACCACAGTAATTATTCAAAATGTCTAAAAATAAAAGTTACCTATTTACACAATTTGGAAATCCTGATTCCAAATATGGAATCCATTTTTCTAAATTCAAAACACAGAAGTGGCAGAAATTAATTTAAAATTAATTCCCGCTGTCAAAACAAAAAGCGTGTTTTTAAGAGGTAATAACTATCAAAAGATTGACACTCGTTTATATTCGGTTTAATTGTAAAATTATGTCCAATGACCAACATTATATTAAATGGTAAAAATATATTCTAAATATACTTTAAAACCACTCAAATTCATAATTTATCACTATTTATTATTTTGATTAAAAAAGTTGTTTTTAATTAAAATTTAGTAATTTTCACTATTCATCAAAATATGAAAGTTATCCGAAATGTACCAAAATTTCACCTTAGGCTAAATTCGATATTCCGAATCCAAAAATGAAGTCCATTTTTAAATATAAAATATATATAATTTCAAAAAGTAGGTGTTACTATTCATAACGGCTAGTTTGATTAGTTATGGTGTGTTAGAACTCGGTGTTGCGTACAACACACGCTATCACATTATTCAAAGAGAAGCGTACCGTAGAAGCTTGGGGTGTTACATTCTCCCCTCCTTCAAATAATTTCGTCCTCGCAATTTCTAGGGTATTACTGCATAAAAAGACTCGGGTGGTTCTTCATCATAAGTTCCTCGGGTTCCCACGTTGCCTCTTCCATCTTATGGTTTCTCCACAAAACTTTTACCAGACGCGTCGTCCGGCTTCTCAGCACTTGTTCTCTCGTATCAAGAATCTTGACAGGCTCTTCGCAATAAGACAGATCGGGTTCCAGTTCTAATTCCTCATAGGTGAGTACATGCGTCGGATCAGGCATGTATTTCCTCAATAGAGATACGTGGAACACATCGTGAACTTTGGAGAGACTTGGCGGCATTGCCAATCGGTAAGCTACAACCCCAATTCGTTCTAGAATTTCGAAAGGTCCGATGTACCTGGGACTCAATTTACCTTTCTTACCAAAACGTATGACTCCCTTCCATGGAGATACCTTCAGGAAAACATGATCACCGACTTGAAATTCCAAATCCTTCCTTCGATTATCGGCATAGCTCTTCTGCCTACTTTGAGTTGCTTTGATGTGATTTTGGATTACTTTCACCTTTTCCACCGTTTCCTCCACCAGTTCTGGGCCTACAAGTTTTCTTTCACCAACGTCATCCCAACAGGTTGGTGTACGACATCTCTTTCCGTATAACGCTTCATATGGTGCCATCTGAATACTCGAATGGAAGCTATTGTTATAGGAAAATTCTACCAGAGGTAAATATTGATCCCACATACCCTGAAAGTCAAGTGAGCAAGATCTCAACATGTCTTCTAAGGTCTGAATAGTCCGTTCTGATTGTCCGTCTGTCTGAGGGTGGTAAGCAGTGCTCAAATGAAGTTCAGTATCCAGGGATTTCTGAAGACTTTTCCAGAATCTTGAAGTAAAACGGGGATCACGATCAGAAACAATCGATAGGGGTACTCCATTAAGTCTCACAACTTCATTAATATATAGTCTTTCTAGACGTTCCAGGGGTAGATCTTCTCTTATAGCAAGAAAATGTGCTGTCTTGGTAAGACGATCAACAATAACCCATATTGCATCGTTCCTTCTAGGAGTCCTCGGTAGCCCCATGACAAAGTCCATCGTAACATTGTCCCATTTCCACTCCGGTATGGGAAGAGGTTGCATGACTCCTCCAGGCTGTTGCCTTCCAGCTTTCACTTGTTGACAAACCATACATCTTGACACAAAATCAGCAATCTCCCTCTTCATGTTGTCCCACCAAAAATGTTCCTTCAAATCTCTATACATTTTGGTGCACCCAGGGTGTATAGAGAAATTGGAACTATGAGCATCATCCAGCAATTCCCTTTTTAGATCAGGTATATTGGGAACACAAAGTCTCTTCCCGAATTTCAAAATTCCATCTTCATACAAAAAGTCTCTCAATCTCCCATCATTCACAGCTTTAATTTTTTTTTGGAATTCTTCATCATCGGTCTGAGAACTCTTAATCCTTTCTAGTAAAGATGGTTTGGCAACCATTTGAAAAAGCATTGATGTTTCACCTTCCCTGGTTATTCCCATGTCCATCTTCACTAGATCCATGAAAATTGGATCCCTTTCAATTCTCATCATGTTCAAAACTCCATGGTCTTTTCTGCTCAAAGCATCTGCCACCTTGTTTGCTTTCCCCGGGTGGTAGTGTATCGTACAATCATAATCCTTGAGTAATTCAAGCCATCTCCTTTGCCTCATGTTGAGTTCTTTTTGTGAGAAAATATACTTCAAACTCTTGTGATCAGTATAAATCTCACATTTTTTCCCATAGAGGTAGTGCCTCCATATCTTCAAAGCAAAGATCACAGCTGCTAACTCAAGATCATGAGTAGGATAGTTTTGTTCATGAATTTTCAACTGTCGTGATGCATAGGCAATAACTCTATCATTCTGCATAAGGACACAGCCAAGTCCCTTCTTTGATGCATCACTATAAATAACGAACCCATCATTCCCCGATGGTAGAGTCAATATAGGAGCATTGACTAATCTTCTCTTCATTTCTTCGAAACATTCTTCACACTCTTTTGTCCAAACAAATTTAACCCCTTTACGTGTGAGCTTCATTAATGGGTTAGCCAATCGGGAAAAATTCTGGACGAAACGTCGATAATAACCTTCCAAACCAATAAAACTACGTACCTCAGTTATACTCGTAGGTGCTGGCCATTCTTGTATTGCCTTGGTCTTAGAAGGATCGACAGAGATTCCATCTTTGGAGACAATATGGCCAAGAAAAGAAATCTCATGAAGCCAGAATTCACACTTGCTAAACTTCCCATATAATTCATGCCTCCTCAGAGTCTTCAAGATAATGCGTAAGTGATTTTCATGATCTTCGTAGGTTTTGGAGTATACCAGAATATCATCAATAAATACCACCACAAATTCATCGAGATACTCCTTGAAAACTCTATTCATCAGATCCATGAATATAGAGGGTGCATTAGTCAATCCAAACGGCATTACAGTAAACTCGTAATGCCCGTACCTAGTTCGAAATGCTGTCTTTGGAATGTCTTCCTTCTTCACACACAACTGATGGTATCCATATCGAAGGTCAATCTTTGAAAAGTATTGAGCTCCATGCAGTTGGTCAAATAAATCATCAATACGAGGTAGGGGATACTTGTTCTTTATCGTTATAGCATTGATCTCCATGTAGTCGATACATAACCTCATAGATCCATCTTTCTTTTTAACAAAAAGAACAGGGGCTCCCCATGGAGAAACACTAGGGCGAATAAATCCCTTATTACTCAATTCCTCTAGTTGTTTCTTTAGTTCAACTAATTCAACAGTGGCCATTCTATAAGGGGTCTTCGATATAGGCCTTGATCCAGGAATCAAATCAATGGAAAACTCAACATCTCGTTCTGGAGGATGTCCAGGTAAATCTTCCGGAAATACATCTACAAATTCTTTCACAACAGGTACATCCTCTATTTGAACATTCCTTTCCTCTCCGATAGTTATTTCATTCTCTTCCTCCCCAATAATTGAATTAAGTTGAGCTACTGGTGGTGGATCTAAATAAGAATTAGGTGGTGACGATTCTGCTCTAAAAATAAGGTGCTCCTTATCATTATCATCAAGAATCATAACCTCTTTCTTCTTACAATAAATCTTCGCATAATAGTCCGAAAGCCAGTCCATACCGAGGATTATATCAAACTCAATCATAGGTATGACGATGAAATCAGCAGATAAAGAAAATTTATGTGCTCTAATGGGGACAGATTCACAAAACTTTGTTGCAACGATACTTCCCTTAGGAGTTTTAACTGACAACTCCCTAATTAAATCAAATTGTAAATATCTAATTTTCTTAGCAAACTGGGAAGATATGAAACAATGCGATGATCCAGAATCAAATAATGCATTTTCTAAACTTGAGGAAACCATTAAATTACCTGCCACCACGTCTTTCGGAGCTTCTACCTCAGCAGTAGTGATTGCATAAGCCTGGCCTTGATCCCTTGGCCTTTTCTGAGGTAAGTTCTCCTGACTCTTAGGACATGCATTTGCATAATGCCCCATCTCCCTGCAATTGTAGCACTGAACGTTGGTAGCTTCCTTCTTCCCCTTGCAATCATGATCTTGGTGGCCTTTTTCACCACACTTGTAACAGACTCCCATTCCCTTCAAGCAAGTACCGGGGTGTTTCTTCCCACATTTACCACATGATGGATATTCAACCTTTCCTTTCTTCCCCTTATTTCCATTCCCATATTGATCAGCAGGTCTCTTCTTCTCTTGCTTTGCTTTAAAGTTATAAGACTTAGAGAATTCCTTTTCGGTCTTGATAGCACATGAGACAATGTCTTCGTACGATGAAAATGATTGTGAGACTAATGCTCGACGGAGAAATGGTTTTAACCCATCAAAGAAACGATCAATCTTACTTCTTGGGTTCCGAATATAATCACCAGCGTACCTCGCTAACCTTGTAAAGTTAGCCTCATACTTTGTGACATTCTCATCCTCCTTTTGTCTCAGACTCAGAAATTGCCTTTCCATATCTGCTCGATGGTCGCGAGGGAAGTATTTTTTTAAAAACAGATCTTTGAACTCCCTCCATTCCATATTTGATACTTCATCATCTTCCTTTGTATTTTGAATCAATGACCACCATTGATCAGCATCTCCAGTGAGGCGGTAAACTGCCATGATAACTTTTTCCCTTTCACTGCTCCCCAAAGCCTGAAATATTTTCTCTAGGGAAAATATCCATTGCTCAGCTACTAATGGATTTGTATTCCCATTGAACGTTGGTGGTTGTTGCCTCATGAATCGATCTAACATTGATCCTCCACGCTGCGGATCAGGGTGCTCCATACGGGTAAGGTTATTATTCATAACCTGAGTAAGTTGTCCCAGTATAGTGATTAGCTGATCAGCACCAGTTGCATCACCAGCCCCACTATAATTATCTTGAGCAGGAGGGCAATCCCTACATGGAGTGCGTGCATTGATACGGTTTCCATTTCTTCCACTAGGCGCCATTTCTAAACAATGGCATAAACTAGATCAGTTTATGAATCAAAATACATAATCCCATACTTATAAAACACTTAACATAAATTGAACTATTTATGGATATAATCCATAATCGTAAGAATGTTTTCTTTGAGGAAGTATATAATCATAATCCCTTCAAAATGATTTGTAAAGAAAATGAGAGTTATCCTAAGCATATCCCCCGGGAGTGTCGTAACCAAGAGTGCAGCAAGGCCCGTTGTCGTGCACCAGTTCCCGTTCGAGTCTAGCTCAAAGTGGTGTTTTCGGGTTTTACCCCTAGGTACATTTGTGCCAGAGCCGCCTCTACCTGCTCGTATCCAGACAGGGATGTATTGCTTGGAAAACTCACAAAATCTCTACAATACCAAAATTTCTAGGAAGTTCTTCTATACTAATCCTCAAAGTTCATCTTAGGTCTATGTGCTCTAATCAGAGTTTATCTAAATCTAGCTTCCAAGGTTTGTACTAAAATTCCTCTGATACCAACTGTAACGCCCCGACCCCAGTTTCCCAGAGTCGGTGCATTACTTCATAACATTGGCATGATCACAAGAAAGATCAAATCTCGAAAGACCGATTGGTTTAGTAGCCTTGGAAACACTAGATATAATCATAAAGTTTTACATTACATTTCAAAGTGAAAAACTACTACAACAACAAAGTCTTCATATCCACACTATTAACCCCTCATAATATCCCTGCAAGTCATTCATAATTTACTTCTTCACTACCTGGGAAAAATAAAACATAGAAAAGGGGTGAGCTCAAATGCCCAGTAAGGATAACAATATAGCGGAACATTCAAAATAATCATAAACATTTAAGGCAATGAATTACTAAAACAAAAGCCTTTTAAAATTGAACTTCAACATAGTATGGCAAAAGTAAAATGAAATAATGCCATTTACTTATTCACATGGATGCAATATCAATAACCACTTTCATAATGTTGGAATGCATAATGCCAGACTATCATAACCACATAGCCAAGGCCTCGTGCCAAGACTACAAATAAGATTTTTTCAAGGCCTTGTGCCAAGACACTAGTTTGTCTCATGAGACCTACCGATGCATCGAGGAGCTATAGCGGGCTCCACCCGTCACTTATTAAGTCCAATGCATTCCCATATGAAAAGGTTTAAACATAACATAAACATTCGTATTAAAACTAGCATACGAAATGTCAATAATTTCACCATAAACTATGAATGGTATAAAAATAGCACATCCATAGTCAAACATATCACAAAACCTTCAATACAATATAGAAGTTTTGTATCATAATAAATCAACTTCAAATAATCTTAAAATCCATCAAAGGATGTTGACGTAGATGAAATCAAAATTCTTTTTAAAGAAATATCACCTTTTATTTTGAAATCATTTAAGATCCATATAAAATAAAACATTTTCTTTGAAAATATTCTTATAAGCTTGTAAGGAAAGCTTTGAAGATTTTATAACGGCGTAAAATAACCGCACCCGCCGTATAAGTTAAAAAAAACATTCTTACCTCAATTCTGTCGAAAAGGTTAAAAAGGACCTTGTTTTGAAAACGACAGAAAGATTCCTTTATAAACCTCTTATAAAAAGTCAAACAAGGGTATAAATGACTTTAACCCATATTCTTGTAAATAGTAAAAATGTTTTGAAATACATTTTTAAGAAACATGGATGTGGATGATAAAGATAACCCAGTAGATTATTACGTATAAACAACCTCGGATAATGAAGAGATTGTGAAATAACCCTTACCTTGTACTTTTCCTTTGTTGGGGTCGGTTAACCTCCTTTAATTTAGGTAACTCACTTTGGTTGGAACCAAAGGACTTCTTGAAATGATTTCTGCCTAAGGGGAAGCTTCACGGAGGAGGAGAGGGATGTGGGTAGCTTAGTTGGGCAGAGTTTGGACGAGCCAAGTGGCTTGAGAGGTGTGAGGAATGAGTAGAAGTGGTCTCCTTTTATAAGGGAGAAGAGGGGCTCTTTAGGAAAGAGTGAAAGTATTACTTTATAATATAATTATATTCGGTTTATAATGGTCCAAAAATCATTGAGGTCGAAGATAAGATGACTAATATTCTAAATAACATCAACCAATAAGAATTGGACAGGTTTTAGATAATATTTTAATCATTATAATCTTATTTTTTTAAATGATTTATTAATGAGGTAAACATTGCATCATTATTGTGTCATTAATAATTTAAATTATTTGATGTCTAAAAATTATAAATAAAATATCATTATGTAGGAAATCTTTTTATCTTTCTAATGAATATTTATAATCGAAAATCCAACATGTATAACCCTATGTAAAAATTGTTCTTCTAAAAGATGTAAGCTTATGCCATTTTTATTTTTATTTTAACTTTATTAATATAAAGTGTCCCTACCACATAAAAGTGGCTCCAAGGGGTCCCCAAATTGACCCAAGGATGATCATGGTCGGGTATGTGTCCACCAATAAGGTTAGGACACGTTTTAGGGTAATTTTGTATTATTATAATATTATTTTTTTAACCCTTATTTACCGGATTTACCCTTAACCATGGTAAATAAAATATTTACCACAGTAATTATTCAAAATGTCTAAAAATAAAAGTTACCTATTTACACAATTTGGACATCCTGATTCCAAATATGGAATCCATTTTTCTAAATTCAAAACACAGAAGTGGCAGAAATTAATTTAAAATTAATTCCCGCTGTCAAAACAAAAGGCGTGTTTTTAAGAGGTAATAACTATCAAAAGATTGACACTCGTTTATATTCGGTTTAATTTTAAAATTATGTCCAATGACCAAAATTATATTAAATGGTAAAAATATATTCTAAATATACTTTAAAACCACTCAAATTCATAATTTATCACTATTTATTATTTTGATTAAAAAAGTTGTTTTTAATTAAAATTTAGTAATTTTCACTATTCATCAAAATATGAAAGTTATCCGAAATGTACCAAAATTTCACCTTAGGCTAAATTCGATATTCCGAATCCAAAAATGAAGTCCATTTTTAAATATAAAATATATATAATTTCAAAAAGTAGGTGTTACTATTCATAACGGCTAGTTTGATTAGTTATGGTGTGTTAGAACTCGGTGTTGCGTACAACACACGCTATCACATTATTCAAAGAGAAGCGTATCGTAGAAGCTTGGGGTGTTACATGTACCCTATCCTACCTCCAAGGATAGCGGCTGCTAGCTGGAACTCTCCCCAGCATATGAACAATATGTGCAGGGAATATCTACATATCAGAGGATAATAAAGAATGTATCACATAGTAGTCAGTGTCTATCTCTACAAAAAAATGACATGCTAACAGACCCTATCTGTGCCTATGCCTCTAGCTGTGGTTATTAATCATATATACTCTAATCTGTAGGATCATCTAGGTGATCATGATGAACACACTCCTCATGTTCCAAATCTGCATCCATAACAGGTTCATCACCCCCTGGCACATCTATATCAGGCTCTGCACCTTCATCATGTCCTAGAAAATCAAATAAAATCACATAATAAATCACATCCAAAAGAAGAAGTAGCTCTATCATAGATCTATGAAAATAAGTATGATCAAAGGCACCTCCCTCTATGAGTTCAGAGATGTGAAGGAGATGGGCAATACAAGCATCCTACAAAAAAATTATACAGTAAACTAATATTAATAAAAAAAATGTTCAATAGTGGAAGGAAGAATTGTTACCAAGTCATTATAGCTCTATCTGTGTCACGTAAGAAATATCAATGGTGATATGCAGTACCAGGGTGCATAATCCAGATATTCTAATAAATTCATTTATTCTATTTCGGCACCTCATCATCAGACTCATGTCATCTATCCTATATCTCAATATACCCTGCATGATATCTCCTCCAGTCAAAGTCTCGCTTCCCTGATATCTTCAGGGAATGAAGTGAAGGTAACTAACTGGTTGGTGTAGCAATGAGTTGATATAATCCAAACTTCCTCATAACTCTATCAGTATGATTCCACTCAATATTATGAAAATTAATCCTTCGAACGACACATTAGCTGGTAGCAAGCATCGCAATACAGTATGGTGGGAGACTCTGGATGATAGCCTCATTATATAGCATCCATGAAATGTGAACAAAAGGAATAATCAATTAATAAATGAAGGAATATATTGTACATGATAATAATTTAACTATATAATTAATAACCACGTACTTCATTCGGTCAAAGATTGCCCAGCATAATTTTGTAAGCATGGAAACTATATATGGCTGTATCTGAATATCTATGTGTCTAACTCTGCCTATAGATAACATTTTTATACTTATATTTCATAATACATTTGATTTTAACTTTATAAGGAATAACATACCATCTTCCATGTGGAGACTCTACTAAAATATCAGGAGGCAATAGCACATGTGCATGTGGAGCTAAGCAAGGGATGTACTCTCATATCTACATCTGTATTAGAATAACACATCCCATGATCTGAATATTATTGATGCGACATGTGATTCATAGAACCCTATATGTATATTCAAGATAGAAAGACCCTAAACTATACTACCATGTTTGATCTATGTCCTGCGATAAAGGTAAATACATCATATGTACAAATGCAGTCAAATAATCAACAGAGACCATGTCTCCAATAAGCCTTAAAATGTATGCATGTGTAAGAACCCGGATCTTATTTTCAGGTATTTATTCCTTTTCTGGTCATTTTTTAGAAAAAGATTAATTTCTGTATATTTTTAAAGTACCCACCATGTACTTTATGAGTACACGTCGTGTACTCGATTACCGTGGGTAGCCGTGTGCTGGCCGTGTAGCAGCCTTACACATAGCCATGTGTGGTGACCTGGAGTTCGCCTAAAGTGGGGCTCGGTAAGGGAAATTACATACTGTGTACTTCAAAAGTACATGTCGTGTACTTTCTTCTTTTTCATTAAATGTATCGGGGTCGCATCTAATCGCCAGAAAGGCCTTATTCTCGACTTAGTTCTTCCGAGAGTGCCCGTACGGCCTCGATCATTATCCGAACCCCCGAGTGAGCATCTGATCTTCGATTCAACCACTGTCGATTACATTGGGATCTCCATGGTAAGCTCTTCCTTCTTCTAGAGATTCGTTTCATGATTCATCACCTTTCTCAAGTTATCCTCTGTTTAAAGTTTTAGACGTTTTTGTAGATCTATGGTGTTCATGGGCGATTCAAGGCTTGAGGTTCACATATAGGGATCTCCCAACACCGAGGTAGGTGGTTTGTGCCTTTCTGTTGAAATTCTTTGAGTAATATGTGAAATTTTGTCCAATACCCTTGAACGAGGTATTGCGAGTTTACCATTTTAACCCTATTAATTGCCTACCATGCTTGTGTGCTTGGGTAGAGGTTAATTGAATGTGAATAGGGTTGATTGTTATGCTTTGTAAGTGATTGCCCTTGCATGTTCTGTTTATGACCATTTGGTCCTATTTAGCCAGTTAGGCTTCCTTGATTTTTTACCATGCCTAGTACTATAGGATGGAGTGAATATTTTATCTAACATGCTTGATATATTGTAGACTGTTTAGCCAAGTAGTTCTTGAGGTTTACTTTGGTCGTATTGCATTGCTATTCTCATTTGACTTACACAGGGCTGTGAGAACCTGGTGTAGTAGACTATAAGGGGAACTGACCGTGTGAGCTTCCTCAAAGAGTCTTTAACCACTTTTGAATATAAGGGGAATTTACCATGTGAGCTTCCTCATATATTCTTTATCACTTTAACTATAAGGGGAATTGACTGAGAGTGCTTCCTTAGAGAGTCTTTGTTATATCCTTGTAATTTGAACCAGAGGGGTAGACTGTGTGTGCTTCCCAAAGGGTTTCTTGTGTTGCTAGGTAGGACCAGAGGGGATAGGTTGTGAGTACTTCCCATAGGGTTACCTATTTTTGTTTTTCTGTTTGATTATATGTTTACTTGTTATATAAAATTGAATACTTTGAAACTATAGGATTGGTTACTGCTGAGTAATTTCTTGTTTACTGCCTTCTTTTGTTTATTACCTTCCATACATTCACTGACAATTAGGCACAGATCTTGTGGTGGTTGCCTTCTAGGATTTAGTCTCAAACCCTTTTTGGGCCATGCTTTTGGGCCCAAACAGATTATATTGTTGCAGGTATAGATAAGGGAAAGCACCCTTCTACTTCAGGTACTTGAGTGTTGTAGAGCTGGAGAGCATGGGACCAAGCTGAGGCTTGCGATGCTAAGGATTTTTCATCTATATTTCTTTTGTACTTTGGTTTGGTACTATTTTTATTCCAGATTTTTGATTTGTTTGGATATTTTTTTAGACATATGTATCATGCATCATTTTTATATATGTGCTCCAACTGTTTATTTCATCAGTCTTCCATTGTTTCTTATTGTTTGGAATTACTATTGCTTCTGCTATTGTATATTGTTTACTTCCGCTGTGTTACTCTACCAATGAGGGAATAGTTTTCCCAATATCACACTCAAGTCCCTTGCTGCTAGTCAGTAGCCTTTGGCATTCGGGGAAATGCATTTGAGGCCATGTGACCAACTGGGTACAGGGAGTCTCTGGGCAGCTTTTGGAACCAGGACATTACAGCGTGTACAAATCGCAGCATGGTGATCATATCATCATTATTATCTAGATGATTGGATTAATCATATATACATGGCATACATAATCTACTACCAATGAAAGACCTTCCATCATTGTGGACCACAATGCCCAGAAATCTGTAAACTAGCTCAAACCAATATCCACTCACTTGGTCCATCACATCCACACCGTCGATGGGGAGGCCCAATATAATGGACGCATCCTTGAGTTTAATGGTCATATCCCTTATTTTAAATGAAATGTACATGTCTATGTCCTCTATCTCTATATGAGCTTAGTAATGAGCTGATGATTGACAAATGTGAAGTCGTACATCACTAACATATAGAACCCAACGTGATGAAGATGAGGGATGGTAGAAAGAGGTGGTGCAGCAAGATTCAAATGATGAGATCTCCAAACACTCAAAGAAGACACTGGACATCCATGTAAAACTAGTGGTGAAACATGCATATACTAGAATGTGAGAAATGGATGACCCTCCATCTCTACATTTGATATCATTATAACTTATTTATAGTTAATTCATTAAAACATGTAAACTATTTTTAAAAAAACTACAATAAGAAATATGAGGTTGAAAATTAACATTCATAATTAATCATTATGATACAAAATGAAGTGAAAAAATAGATTTAACTAATCTTTTTGGATTATTATATCAATTTCAAGTTTTATGATCTACAATCATGTTTAATTTATTTCTAAATATTTCTATGCATATCATCTGTGATGAAAATACCACATAGAACATGAGGTTGCATGATATATTCAATCAACGGTGTTATTTGAAGGAAATTTTGAAAAAAAAATTATTTAGAGGCTAAACCAATTTTTATTCATTTGTGTTTTGTGTTTTTTAATAGTTAAAATATCATAATATTCTTTTTGATTGAATCTGGAAATTAAATAAGCTAGAGATGAAATAGGCCAGAAATGAAGCAAGTTAGAAATAAAAGGATACATTAATGAAAATTCATCATATGAAAAAATATACACATTCATGATAAAATACAGAGACTCGATCACAGATTATGGGAAGTGGAGCTCTATCTTACAACTTGGGGACATGTCTTATGAGTATGCCCTTCTGTATGAAAAATATTACATCATAGTCCCCCTCCCCATTTTTGAAACTAATACATGTTATTTATGATATGATTAGACTTTGGTAGTCCATGACGGTGAAACATGGTAATATCAAGAAAAAATATTGTAGGTTCCGAGTGTAGTGGAAGCGTGTAATGGGTTATGCCCAAATTTTCTTTTTTTCATGGTCGATGATCAATTAAGATTTACACAATGATAAACATTGTGATCAATAGAATTTAATCAAAGAAAACAAACAAGGGATATAATGTTTGAACTATAGAGAGGATCATCACAAATTATTTATAATCAATTTAAATAATTAAATAATTACCTTGTTGGAATTTTGTCTTTTTTGATATATATGACAAAAGATCTACGTTGTACCATTATTTTGTTGTAGGAATCAAGATAAGGTTTTTTCTAGCGGTGATTCACACATGATCCAAAAATATCTGAATTTCATCGTAATAATATTCGGGTTCTAGCATGGAAGATCCTATCACTTGTGCCATCCACCTTTTACTCCTTCAAGAACTACTTCCAAAGTTTTCTCCTAGATCTCTCTTGACTTGAGAGTGGGAGGTGGATGAAGATTGCTCTCTATTCTTGTGAGCTTTCTTAGAGAATGGAGCTCTCTAGGACTTGAGAGGATTCTCCAAATTAGTTGTGCAAAACCAAACAAATGAATTGGATCTTAGAAAAAATAATATAATTTGGTTTATATATTGCTAGGATTAGAAATAAATAATTTCACAAGTTCCCTTTATTATTTATTTAATCCATGTAGAACCCCATGTCAAATAATAATATTATTATTATTATTTCTCGACATGCTCTTAACTTGTGAATTAAATTAATCAAATCATATTCATTATTTATTATTTCTCACTAGACCATTAAACTCAGTCCTCCATTCCTCCAAAATATTTACCAGGACTTTAATAATGACTATTTATTAAATAAATATCACTGCATTATTCTTAAATAAATAAATAAATATTATATTCACTAAATAACAAATAAATATGTTGGTCGGAGTAGATTACTCAAGAGGGGGGTGAATTGAGTAACTATAAAAATTTCTAATTAAAAATTATTTCTAAAAGGTTTCCCCAAAAGGTTAAATATAGCCCAGTTAATCAAGGTTATACTGTTATAAAGGTTTGACTGTTTAAATAAATTCTTAGAATATTGATTAGTTCTCAGTAATCCTAATCTCAGTTATTAAGATTTCTTTTGAAGCTATTCTATTAAGACAAGACAATTATAACTTCTTTCCAAGATTAACTATCAAAGTGAATTTAGTGATATCTGAATTATACAGTAAAGCAGTAAAATAGAGAAGACTAAATTAATCAGCAAAACGAATATGAAACAAGTTGTTCAGTCTCAAGCTAAGACCTAATCCACTCCACTTGGTGATAATCTGCCACCAAGTAGTTTATATAAATAAACTTGATCCAAAATCTAGATCAGGGTTAACAATAGTACATAGGACTGTCCAGGCCACATGGGGACCTCTTCCATATTTCTTCGTGGGTACAAACAAATAGGCCACACAGGGGACCTCTTCCACACTTATTGTGGGTATACACAATATTAAATGAATGTTTGAGTAGGGATGTCATGTATCCTTCACTTTAATGCAGGAGATAGAGTGTGTTTTAATACAGATACACACTCTGCTCAAAAGTTAATAAAATGATACACAACAGAGCAGAAGTATTGATATAGGTTTAGAAGTGCTCTGAGTGTTAGTCTTTTCAGATTTGAACTTTTGAGATAAGGAAGATGCATAACTCAAGTCCTCATATGGAAAACTGAGTGTCGCAAGTTTGACATATCCAGCTTGTGTTATTCATGGTGTTTTATAGTGTGAAGATGTTCTTAAGATTCTAGGATTCTAGTATGCTTCATGTGTTCTTCAGTAGAGTCGATTTGCATGAGACAATTATCAAAGTGTATTTTTTTGTTGCGCTCATGCCCACCAGCTTGTCTTCTTTTTTGTTATCGTGCAACTAATATCGTGTATATCCTCTTTTTGTTTCTGGGCCGCATTACTCTTTTATCTTGGATTCATGTGTTTGAGCTGACAGGTTTCATGTATTCTGCACCGCGTACCTCGTATTATCAAGGACATGTCTACAAAAGAAAAATTAATTATGTTAGTGCATTAAAATCTTCAAATATGACCGTTAGAGATCAAATCAAATTATGACAAAACATATTAGAAAATGGTGTCACAGTATGTCATGGAAACGGTGTCTCCTTTACTCGGTTTCTGGATTGGTCATGGTGTCTTGTGCCCACGGTTTCTAGATTTCACGGTGTCTGGATGTCACTGTGTCTGGATGTCACGGTGTCAGGATGTCATTGTGTATGGATGTCACGGTGTCTGGATGTCACGGTGTCTGGATGTCATGGTGTCTATATGTCACGGTGTCTTGTTCACAGTGAATGCTTCACAATGTCTTCTTCACTGTGTCTTGTTCATGGTGTTTTCTTCACGGTGTCTACTTCAAAGTTTCTTGTTCACATTGTCTGCTTCACAGTGTCTTGTTCATGGTGTCTGCTTCATGGTGTCTTGTTCATGGTGTCTGCTACACGGTGTCTCAGACTTAGGCAAATATATGTATTCAGACTTAAGCAGTAATATTCATGAAATGAATTAAACTTAATAATTTTTCAGATAAATTATTATAAAGTGAATCAAAAGATAGTATATAGTATCCGAATAGAGTGTATAGAACTTAAGAGCTTTGGATATATTTTACTAAGCTACTTTACATTTGATGTGAGATAAATTACATATAGTTAACATGGTTTAGAAACTAAATAGGATTTGTGATCATTAAAACATGATTAATAAATGATGAGTCCAACAATTCCCCTTTTTTATAATCACAAACCATGTAGATTTAGAATGTATATTTTTCCTACCAACATAGATCGAATGAATATAACATATATAGAGTGAGTGTTCTCTTATCCTATATTTTTCATTATATTTCTCCCATATTTTTTATATATAATTCTCCCATATTTTTTTATATATAATTCTCCCATATTTTTTCACATTTTTCTCATATATTTCTCCCCCTTTTGGGATTATCAAAAAGTAGGAGGGAAAATAAAGACAAAAGAGACAAGAAAAGTGCATAATGTAATAGATAAAAATAGTGGCATTACAGAAAGTAAAACAAATGAAACAATATTCCCATATAAATAGAGTAAACATTGTCCTTCTTCACTGACTGGTCTTCTCTTTGCCTTTAGCAGCAGAAGCAAAAGAGGAATCCATAGGAGCAGAAGTTGAGGTAGATGAAGGGAGTGATCTGGTTGATAGATAAGGTAAAGGAAAGCCTTCAATGATAGAGGGAACCATAGTAGGCGCAGTAGAAGACTGATGCAGTTTTTGATCAAGGATCACATGCTTAATCTGACTCAGTTCCTAACTGAAAAACATAGAATTGGAGGCTATGGCAGAGGTGAATGTAGGAAGACTAGGTCTCAGAGGTGCATCTGTAGGAGAAACAATGGTTGTACTCTGTACATGAAGATAGGGCCTTAGAAGTTTGGTAAAATCCGCAATGATCTCTCCACCATACTGCATATCCATCTCAAAGTCACCCTTGTTTTCTATAAACTTATCCAACAGATGAGTAAACTCTGTGAGCTTTTGAACTTTGGTCTTGAAAGCTTGAGTAATAGGAGGAATCCTCATATTTTCTACAAGATATTTAAAGTGATTAGTCATGTCAATATTTGAGAAGATTTGGTTGAAGTATAAATCCACTTTCTTGGAAATTTCTTTCTAAGCATCATTGGAAATTTTTGAATGTATTAGAACCAGATCAAGAAATCTGTCACTGTTCTTGAAAACTTCATATAGAGAATCTTTATTGAAACCACTAATCACAATATGAATTTCTTCTTTGACCACTATTCTGAGCAGGTCACTGTCTAGGGAAGGTTGAGATGATTGCATGGATTCCTTAGAATAATTGACAGCTAAGGTCAGAGATTTTAGTTGGTTTAGCACTTTTTGAAGACACCCCGTATATTCATTAGTGATCTAGTTAAGATTAACAACAAGTACTCTCATCTCCTTCACAATTTGTTTGTTCCTTTCAGAAACCTTTTCAGCTAAAGAATCTAAATGAGGTTGAATTTGGTACAAAACATCCTATGGGGTTTGAGGAACAACAGGTTCTACAGGATGAGAAGCAAGATCTGATCTTGAATGCATCCCTTTCTTTATTTCTTCAATCATACCTCTTAGAGTATTCACTTCATCACTCAGAAATCTGTTTTAAACTCTAACTTTCTGAATCTCATGAATCATTTTGGGTTGAATCTTCCAAATAACTTTTTCCAACAAAACTAAGGCATATTTCTCACTTAGATGAGTTACAAGAGCAGGTTGGTAATTAAGGAATTTTTTAACACCAGACAAAAGGGTAGCTCCAAATTCTTTCAGATCATCTTTACTCACCAAGGATGGTTGTTCTGATGAAGGTTTAGAAATAGGTAATAATACAGGCTTAGGTTCCTTCTCAAGGGAATGATTAGTCACAGATTTCAGTTGGAACATAGTATAAATTTCAAGGCCTTTTACTAAAAAAAATTGTGAGGCATCCACATCATAAAAATAGGGGAATTTATAATTAGTATCTATAGGGCTTGAAACTATTGGGTTTGGTACTTCAGTAGATTCCAGATTTGGGGGTTTCTCCCCCTCAATAGTTTCATATTTCTCAATACTGAGAAGATTAAGGTCTTGATCTAATTCCACAAATTCATCTCTTAGTTCCTCACCCATTTCTTTCCTAGCCAGCTGAAAAGCCAGCTCCGGCCTTTCCTCAGTTGAAGGAATGACTTCAAGAACAAATTGTTCCACATGAGTTCTTCAAGGTCAGCTTCTTGCATAATAGGTAATTATTCTTCTATAGGTTCTTCCATAGTATTCTTTTCAGTTTCTTCGACAACAGATTCTATTTCAACCTCGGGTTGATCTTCCATATTAACAACATCTTTAGAAGCAGGGACTTCTTCTTTACTTACTACATGAGGGACTGAAGTAATGTATTCTTTATCAGAAACAATTTCCCCGGGAAGCATAGCAGCCTCTTCTTCTTCTTCTTCAGAATACTCAACAACCTCATCTGGTTCCAAATTAGGATCATAAATATCTCTTGGTCTTGAGGTATGGTCTACTGTATTGAATTTTTCATAAATTCTATCATTATCTTCCACCCATTCCTTTTTCCAAGGATTCCAATTTATTTTCATCCTCTGTATAGTGACTTTCAAAAGGTAGAACTCACAATCCTTGATAACTTCATCATTAGGTCCAACCAAACCTTTGGCATGAAGCATGGCTAAGATAAGCTGAGAGTAAAATAGGGAGGTTGACATAGATGTGGCTTTGATCAGTTCACACATATGGTGTATGATATACTTACAAAGGTTGATCTTATGCCCATTTTTCATAAGATAAATCAGAAACACATCCTAATACTTTAGAACAGCAAAATCACCTTTTCTAAAGAAAATCGGGTTCTGTATAAACTTAAACAACAGTCTTGATTCTCCATCTAGTTCAGCAGTAATGGCTCTTCTCTTGGTTCCATTTCCATTTAAGCTTTTCAGAGCATCTTCCAACACAATGAACTCACTAAAAGGTGGAGGTCCTATCTGATAGTCCTCATAGATTCCTTCATGAGGTATCCTAAGGCATGAAGCCCCTAACCTTGAAGAAAATGAGAATTTCTAGCCATTTATCCAGCTTTTCACATCATACCCATCTTCTGAATCAATGGAGAACTAAACATATTGATAAAACATAGCCACTAACTTAGGATAGATAGGTCTATCTTCCTTAGCAAACCACTCTAACCAGCCTTTATCTTTTAAAACTTTTAGAACCAGAGACTTATTTTATAGAATCCATTTGGGGAAAACCTCTTTCTCAGGTACTACAACTCGGTTTACCAGATTTGGGTTTAGAGGACCTTTGGGTGCTAGATGGGTGAGATTTTCTTCTTCTTTGAGATACGTTTCTCAGGATTCAATGATGAAGGTCATTTCATCTTGAGCATTAATTGAAGGTTTGAGAGAGAAGGGTTGAATAAGGGTTACAAATTGAGTGATTAGAAGAGAGCTTGATCAAAGGACAAGTGATACTTTGCTTATTTTATCATTTAGGAATACCAAAAGTCGCAAAAAGTAAAAATGTGGGAAAATAAAGAGGTGAAATGAATAATTACCATGATATGGTTTTTAATTTTTAAATAAAAATCATAAAGAATCATTACGGTGAGACTATATTGGGTTTTTACGGTGAGACAGTGAACGAATGTTACGGTGAGACAGTGAACAAACTTCACGGTGAGATAGTAAACATAAACTTTATGGTGAGATAGTAAAAAAACATCACGGTGAGATAGTAAACATGAACTTTACGGTGAGATAGTAAACATGAACTTTATGGTGAGACAGTGAACATGAACTTTATGGTGAGATATTAAACATGAACTAGTAAGAGATACAACAGTAAGACATAAAATAGTAAAATATAAAACAGTAAGATATAAAACTAGTAAGACATTTACTTAAGATTTATCATGCCTAATTTATGTATGATGTAGTCTATTCTTTCAGAATTTAGTGGTTTCGTGAATATATCAGCAAGCTGATACTCAGTACCAAGGAATTCAAAAGTGATATCACCCTTTTGATAATGATCTCTCAAAAAGTGATGTCTTACATCAATATGCTTTGTCCTAGAATGTGAAACGGGATTTTTTGAAATGTAAATAGCACTTGTGTTGTCACAATTTATAGGTACATGCCTGAATTGATATCCATAATCTAGTAATGTGTGTTTCACCCACAAGATTTTTGCACAACAGCTTCCAGCATCTATGTATTCAACTTCTACAGTAGATAATGCAACATAATTTTGTTTCTTACTACACCATGATACTAGTGACTTGCCTAAAAAGTGGCATGTTCTAGAGGTGCTTTTTCTATCTAACTTATAGCCACCAAAGTTTGCATCAGAATAACTAAATAATTCAAATGATTTTCTTCTAGGATAGAATAGTCCTAGATAGGGTGTATGCTTGAGGTATTTGAAAATTCTCTTTACAACATTTAAATGAGATTCATTAGGATTTTCTTGAAAACGAGTACACATACACACACTAAAAATAATGTAAGGTTGACTAGCAATTAAGTAGAGTAAACTTCCAATCATTCCTCTATAAGTGGTTTGATCAATAGATTTTCCATCTTCAACAAGATTCAACTTACAAGTGGTACTCGTGGGATTGTCACTACATTTAGTGTTATCCAATCCAAAACGTTTTAGAATATATCTAGTATATTTGATTTGAGTTAAAATAACACCATAATTATTTTGAAATATTTGAAATTTGAGAAAGAATTTTAGTTCACCCATTAAACTCATTTCAAATTCATTTTTCATCATTTTAGAAAAATCAACACATAAATAATTTCTTGAAGATCCAAAGATAATGTCATCTACATATATTGGAACAAATAAAACATCATTTGAAATTCGTTTTATAAAAATATTAAGATCATCTATTCCTTTTGTAAAACCTTTGGAAATAAGAAAAGTACTCAACCAATCATACGAAGCTCTTGAAGCTTGCTTCAAACCATATAAATCTTTTGATAATTTAAAAATATGATTTGGAAAATGTGGGTTTGTAAAAATAGGGGTCGTTTAACAAAGACATCCTCAGTTATATACCCATTTAAGAATGCACTCTTAACATCCATTTGATATTGTTTGAAATTCAGATGTGCAGTATAAGAAAGTCGGATTATTATGGCTTCAAATCTAGCTACTATTGCAAAGGTATTTTCATAGTCAATTCCTTCTTCTTGACTATAGCCTAGTGCCACTAATCTATCCTTATTTCTAACTATGTTACCAACCTCATCTACCTTGTTTCTAAACACCCATTTAGTGCATATGGTGAATGTGTCCTTAGGTCTTTCAATAAGTTTTCAAACTTTGTTCCTTTCAAACTGATTAAGTTCTTCTTGCATATCAATCACCCAAAATTCATCATTGATAGAATCATTAATGTTTTTGGGTTCAAGTTGTGACAATAAGATTTGATGTTCAATTCGATTTCTAAGAGAATCTCTAGTTTGAGTTCTTTTGTCTAGGTCTCCTACAACGGCATCTAAAGGATGGTTCTTAAGAGTTCTAACGGCTCTAGAAAAGAAGGGACTAGTGATTTTAGGTTCATCAACACGTTCAGGTTCAATATAGATTGAGTCTAAGGAATTTCCAAAACTGGAATTTTTCACAGATTCTTTCACAGAATTGTTTGAGGATTTTGGATTAATGTTCATATTTGATACATCATCCTCTATGTTCTCTAGAATGGTTTTAGGCTCATGTGGGTCTGTTTCATCAAATTTGACATGGAAAGATTCTTCCAAACATTTAGTTCTTTTATTGAACACTCTATAGGATTTACTGGATATGGAATATCTTAAAAAGATACCTTCATCACTCTTAGATGCAAATTTGTCAAGATTGTCCTTAGTATTAAGAATATAGACTTTGCATCCAAAAACTTTAAAGTATTTAACCTTCGGTTTTCTAGTTTTCCATAACTCATAAGGATACCTCTTACTAATAGGTTTGATTAACACTTTATTGATTATGTAGCATGTTGTATTGACAGCTTCAGTCCAAAAATAAATAGGTAGGTCATATTCACTAAGCATGGTTCTAGAAATCTCTTGCAGCATTCTATTTCTTCTTTATACAACTCCATTTTGTTTAGGTGTTCTAGGGGCATAGAAATTGTGAATATAACCATTTTGTGAGCAAAAGAATTCAAACTCTTGATTTCCAAACTCACGGCCATGATCAATTCTTAAGAATTTAATTCTAAGTCCACTAAGATTTTCCACAGACTTGGCATATTTAATAAAATAAGAGTAGGATTCACTTTTTTGAGCCAGAAAGAAGGTCCAAGTATATCTAGAAAACTCATATACAAGAACATAAACATAGTTCTTCCCATTTAAACTAGAAACTCTAGATGGTCCAAATAAATCCATGTGAACCAGTTCGAGAGGTTGAGAAGTTGATACTTCTTTCTTTGGTTTGAAGAAAATTTTGTGTTGTTTTCCCTTTTGACAGGGATTACACACTTTGTAATTTGGAAACTCAAGTTTGGGTAAGTCTTTAACTAAGATTTATCTAGTTATCTTTATAAGGGAGTGAATATTACAGTGTCTTAGTATCCTATGCTATATCCAAGACTCTTTATGAAATAAAATTAAACATGAAGCATTTTAAGAAGCTAAAGAATCTAAGTTAACAGAGTAAACATTTTCATTTCTTAATGCAGAAAACACTAATTCATCTTTAGAATTAAAGACATTGCAAGAATCATCTTCAAATATAACATGAAATCCATCATCACATAATTGTGATATACTAAGCAGATTATATTTTAATCCATCAACAAACAATACATTATAAATTAAAACTGAGTTAGAGTTACCAATTTGATCGCAGCCAATGATCTTTCTTTTGGCATTGTCACCAAATGTGACATGTCCTCCATCTATTTTTATTAGATTCTTGAAGCATGAGTAGTCCCCTATCATGTGTCTTGAACATACACTGTTCAAGTACCATACACTTTTATAAGAACTCTTTAAGCATTTTCCTACAAAATGATTAAGCAAAAACATATTTTGGTACCCATGCTTGTTTGGGTCCAGTAAAATTAGTAATAAGTGCTTTAGGAACCCATATCTTCATCATATGTTTCCTATAAGCATTAAGTAAAGTATTTAAAAAATAAACTCTATTTGTTCCAGAAAAACTTGAAATGGTAGAAGATGTATCATAAATAGAATTAGTTGATTTGTGTCCAGAACTGAGAGTAAAACTATATGTCCTAGATTTTGAATCAAAATTTTTTCTACCAAGATTTCTTTTGCCAAGTTGATAACCAATGCCAGTGTTGTATTTAGGGGAAATTTGTTTTCCTATAATTTAAGTAAGGGTATTCTTCCCATTGGTAAAATTTTATTGGTTATTCTTTAATTTATCATTCGACATTTTTAATTCATTGTTCTCTTTGAGCAGTTGAGCATTTTTCTCTTTTTCAGTTGTGTGTTCAGATTTAACTGTCATAGTAAGAGAATATTGTTTCTTCAATGATTTATATTTTTCTTTTAGTTCATTGAATGTTTCATCAAGCATGTTACAGCATTCAAACATTTCTTCATTAGTCATATTTTTAGAGTCACTCTCATTTTCAGAATAGTATGAATTATGTACAGTAGATTCCAATGTTACCTCACATGTGTTTGTCATAAAATAAATATTGGTTTTGTTTTCCTGTTCATAATGTGATGTTTCTGAGTCACTTGAACTGTCCTCAGAAGCACCCCAGGTTGCTTTCATGGCCTTTTTATGCTTCCTATCCTTATCCTCATATCTCTTTTTGTACTTGATCTTTGTACAAGCAACCTTGATATGTCCTTTGTGCTTACATTAATAGCAGAAAATATCATCAGTCTTGTCACTTCTTTTCTAGTCCGTCTTCAAATTTCCTTTCTGGTCATATTTTCCCTTGAAGTTAGGCTTTCTAAAAAAGTTATTCTTCTTGTAAAATTTCTTGAATATTCTGGAAAATTGAGCCATTTCCTCATCATTTTCAGGTGATGATTGTTCACTTCCAGAACTTTCTACATAAGCTTCCAATTTCCCTTTATCTTTTTGTTTAGAGGTGGTGATCTTGAATGAAACAGATCTCCTATTTGATTCATACTCCTCTTCCTTGTTGACTTTCAGTTCCTCTTCATACATCATCAGTTTCCTAATGAGTTATTTTACAGGTTGCTTACTAATGCCGCATGATTATATAATAGAGACAGAGGTTCCTCTCTATCTATCAGGCATACATCTGAGAATTCTCATGATTTGTTCCTTAGTAGTGACTTCTCTTCCAAGAGAAATCAATGTGTTGACAATCTCATTGAACCTAAGATACATGTCATAGATATGCTCATCATGTTTCATTTTAAAGTTATCATATTTAATAGTATAAGTATTAAGTCTCATTTATTTTACACTAGATGTTACTTCATGTGAGGAAGACAAAGTATCCCATATTTCATGGGCAGTGTTACAAGTAGAAATTATATTGAATTCTTCATCTCATAAGGAGCAGTATAAAGAATTCATAGCTTTGTAATTGTTATTGAAGGAAGTTTTGATAGGTTCATCCCATGTGATTCTATCAATAGTAGGAATCTTATATTCATCTATAATGGAAGACCAAATTTCAAAACCCATACTCTCTAAGTGCATTTTCATTTTAATTTTCCATTAAGCATAGTTGGTTCCATTAAAGAATGGTGGTCTGTTGGTTGCAGTACCTTTCAGTCTATTATCCATAATACATAAATACTTTGAAAGAGCTAGAAATTTAGAATTAACAAAAAATTACCGATATTCAAAGTACAACTACAATCACAGTTGAATAAGGTTAAAAAAAGTCTTAATAAACAGCCTCTGATACCAAATTTTGGTCAAAGTAGATTACTCAAGAGGGGGGTGAATTGAGTAACTATAAAAATTTCTGATTAAAAATTATTTCTAAAAGGTTTCTCCAAAAGGTTAAATATAGCCCAGTTAATCAAGTTTACACTATTATAATGGTTTGACTGTTTAAAAAACTTCTTAGAATATTGATTATTTCTCAATAATCTTAATTTCAGTTATTAATATTGCTTTTAAAGTTGTTCTATTAATACAAGACAATTATAACTTCTTTCCAAGATTTATTATCTAAGTTAATTTAGTGATATCTGAATTATATAGTAAAGCAGTAAAACAGAGAAGACTAAATTAATCAGCATATCAGATATGAAATAAGTGGTTCAGTCTCAACTCGAGACCTAATATACTCCACTTGGTGATCACCTTCCACCAAGCAGTTTATATAAATAAATTTTATCCACACCCTGGATTGAAATTAACAATAGTACACAGGACTGTCCAAACCACACATGGACCTCTTTCATAGTTCTTCGTAGGTACAAACAACCAGGCCACACATGGACCTCTTCTACACTTATCGTGGGTATACAAAAGAGTAAATGAATGTTTGAGTAACGATATCTTGTATCCTCTAGTTTAATGTAGGAGATAGAGTGTGTTTTAATACAGATACACACTCTTCTTAAAATTCTAATAAAATGATACGCAATATAGCAGAAGTATTGAGATAGGTTTAGAAGTGCTCTGAGTGTTAGTATTTGTAGCTCTGGACTTTTGAGATAAGGCGGATGCAGAACTCAAGTCCTCGTATGGAAAAAAGAGTGTCGTAAGTCAGATAGATCCATCTTGTGTTCTTCATGGTGTTTTACAGTGTGAAGATGTTCTTGGGATTCTAGTATTTTAGTATTCTTCATGTGTTCTTCAGCAGAGTCGAGTTTCATGAGAAAATTCTCTATGTTTATTCTGTTGTCGCGCTCATGCCTACCAGCTTGTTTTCTTTTTTCAGTATCATGAAACTACTCTTGTGTATATCATCTTTTTTTTTCTGGTCCTCGTTACTCTTTTATCTTGGATTTCATGTGTTTGAGCCATCAAGTTGCATGTATTCTGCACCTCGTACCTCGTACTATCAAGGACATGTCTACAAAAGAAACATTAATTATGCCAGTGCATTAAAATCTTCAAATATGACTGTTAGATATCAAATCAAAAGATTACAAAAAAATATTAGGAAATGGTGTCACAGTATGTCATGGAAATGGTGTCTCCTTCACACGGTGTTTGGATTGGTCACGGTGTCTTGTGGTCACGGTGTCTGGATGTCACGGTGTCTGGATGTCACGGTGTCTGGATGTCACGGTGTCTGGATGTCATGGTGTCTAGATGTCATGGTGTCTGGATATCATGGTGTTTGGATGTCATAGTGTCTGGATGTCATAGTGTCTTGTTCACGGTGACTGCTTCATGATGTCTACTTTACAGTGTCTTGTTCACGGTGTTTGCTTCACAGTTTCAGCTTCACGGTGTCTTGTTCACGATGTCTTCTTCACGGTGTCTTTTTCATGGTGTCTGCTTCACGACGTCTTGTTCATGGTGTCTGCTTCACGGTGTCTCAGACTTAGGCAAATATCTGTATTTAGACTTAAGTAGTGCTATTCATGAAATAAATTAAACTTAATCATTTGTTAGATAAATCATTATAAAGTGAATCAAAATATAGTATATAGTATCCAAACTGAGTGTATAACACTTAAGAGCTTTGGATAGATTTTACTAAGATACTTTGAATTTGATTTGAGATATATTACATAGAGTTAACATGGTTTAAAGACAATATAGGATTTTTTATCATTAAAACATGATTAATACATGAGGAGTCCAAAAAAATATTTATTAAATATTATTCTCGTATTATATTATCTCAAATAACTGGTGATAGAATATCTGAAATCAAGAAAACATGAATAATTATTAAAAAATGTGTGGGAATGATATTTATTCAACTTTTTAAATAATAAATTATTATATTATTTAACTGAGATTCTAAATACACTTAGTGTGTGACCCTCTAGGCCTCTTTCTCGGTGGAATTAGGCGAAGCAGTCTAAAGTCCAAGGTTACTGTCTAACAACGCGCCAAGGCACCCATGGAGAAAGAATTTAATGCCAAAAAAATATTATCTCATACATATGCGTATTGTGTAATATAATCATGTTATCATGATATCTCTAATAAAGCATGTTGAATGCAAGTTTTATCAACCTATATGCTCAGTGTCTCTTTCTTTGACTTCAATTAAATTGAACATGCTTATAGAACACCATGTACATGGATTTATTTTTCAAATATCATTTCCATCAAAGGTTCTAATATTTTAAATTTAGTTAAATAACAAAAGGGACAAATCATTTCTCACATTATTCATTAATGAATATTACTTGTGACATACCCAATATATCATAACTCATTATAAATATTTTTCATCATGTTTTTTGTAACACCCCAAGCTTATACGGTACGCTTCTCTTTGAATAATGTGATAGCGTGTGTTGTACGCAACACCGAGTTCTAACACACCATAACCAATCAAACTAGCCGTTATGAGTAGTAATACCTACTTTTTGAAATTATATATATTTTATATTTAAAAATGGACTTCATTTTTGGATTAGGAATATCGAATTTAGCCTAAGGTGAAATTTTGGTACTTTTCGGATAACTTTAATATTTTGATGAATAGTGAAACTTACTAAATTTTAATTAAAAACCACTTTTTTAATCAAAATAATTTATATTGATAAATTATGAATTTGAGTGGTTTTAAAGTATATTTAGAATAGATTTTTACCATTTAATACAATGTTGGTCATTGGACATAATTTCATAATTAAACCAGACATAAACAAGTGCCAATCTTTTGATAGTTGTCATCTCTTAAAAACACGCTTTTTGTTTTAACAATGAGAATTAATTTTAAATTAATTTCTGTCACTTCTGTGTTTTGAATTTGGAAAAATGTATTCCATATTTGGAATCAGGATGTCCATATTGTGTAAATAGGTAACTTTTATTTTTAGACATTTTGAATAATTATTGCGATAAATATTTTATTTACCATGGTTAAGGGTAAATCCGGTAAATAAGGGTTAAAAAATAATATTATAATAATAATAAATTACCCTAAAAACATGTCCTAACCTTACTGGTGGATACATGTCCGGCCATGGGCATCTTTGGGTCGATTTTGGGACCCCATGGTTCCACTTGTAGGTGATAGGGACACTTTATTTTAATTAAGTTAAAATAAGTACAAAATTGACATAAGCATATATCTTTTAGAAAAACAATTTTTACATAGGGTTATATATGTTGTATTTTGGAATATAAATATTAATTAGAAATATAAAAGTATTTCCTACATAATGGTATTTTATTTATAATGTTTAGACATTAAATAATTTAATTTATATATGACACAATGGTGATGCAGTAATTACCATAATAGTGAAAAATTAAAATGATTGATATTTTAGATACCCAAATAAATATAATTTGAGACTTTTTATGAAATACACTAATTTTATAAGTTAATATGACATGTTAGGAATGATTTATTTAACTTTTTTTGAAGTAATCAATCTGTTATGAGTTTTACAAAAATGAATTATTTAATAGTGTCAAAATTGACATAAAAGAGTTTTTAAAACAAATAGTATATTATTAATTGATATTAAATTCCTAAAAATCTAAGGCTCAGCCAAGAGACTTATATCATGATAGGTGTATCATTAATGAACCACTTGGGGGTCTCTTGGATTTATATAGTAAGTTTATTAACCATATAATATAAAAATACAAAGAGACATTGTAAAAGTGAAACTAATTAACTAAGAGTTAATACTTAAAGATAAGGTTAATATAGTAACCCAAACCTGTATAAATTCAATTGGTTGAGTGTTTTTCGACCCATACCCACCTTAAACTTTAAATAATCAACTTTGGAGCCATTAGAAACCGAATATGAATTTATTATAAATTAATATTTCTAGCTTTTCCAAAGGTGCCCCTCACCCCTCTTATAAAAGGGTACTCCCCCTTCTCATTACTTCACACATTAAAAGCCTTTTGGTTTGGCAAAACTCTGCCCAAATACTCTCTAAAATTCTCTCACTTCATCCTAGAGGCCTTCCTTTAGTCAGAAAGCCAACTTAAGGAGGCCTTTTGATCAAATCAAAAGGAAGAACCCAAAGAAGAGGTAATGATTTCACCACCCTTTTTCAAGTTCCTTCTTTTTCCACTTCCTCTTCCTTTGTTGTTACCATTATAAAATAATAACTCCAGTATCATATATATATTGTGATGTTATTATAAATATGGTACAACCATATTCATTATTATATCCATCCTTTGAATAACATGTCACCATACGTGCGTACGTACGGCTTACCGTCTCCACGTCGTGGTGTAATTGTTATTCAATAAATTATTATTTGGATGGGTATAATAATGATGTGTAATTCATGTAAATAATAAATGTAACATGATAATGATTCTGTATATATGATATATCATCCAATTATATATTATTTTAATATCAAAAGAATGATATTGTTGCTCGTGCGTACGTACGGACTACCGTCTCCACGAACGCGATGAGATTCATTCTCCATCGTATCCATTCAAGTATAATTCTCATTTGATGATTAATAATAGTATATAAGTACTTGATATAATTCTGGATATGATTAAGATACAACCTATACATTACAAACATGTCTTACGTAACAAAACATATAAAAGAAAACGAGTAAGTTAACACCCGAAACAACGATAATACTAAGATATTATTAACAAATCAATGTTAAAAGATCATATATGATATCATATTAATGTATATGATTCTAGTATAATTTAATAACAATTATTTCACCATTATATAGGAGGTTAACCTACCCCAACCAAGGAAAATTACAAGGTAAGGGTTATTTCACAATCTCTTCATTATCCGAGGTTGTTTATACGTAATAATATACTGGGATCTCTTTATCATCCACATCCATGTTTTTAAAAATGTATTTCAAAACATTTTTACTATTTAAAAGAATATGGGTTAAAGTCATTTATACCCTTGTTTGACTTTTTATAAGAGTTTTATAAATGAATCTTTCCATCATTTTCCAAACAAGGTGTTTTTAACCTTTTCAACAGAATTAAGGTAAGAATGTTTTTTTAACTTATACGGTGGGTGCGTTTATTTTCCGCCATTATAAAATTTTTGAAGCTTCCCTTAAAAGCTTATAAGAATTTTTTCAAAGAGAATGTTTTATTTTATAAATATATGACTCTTAAATGATTTCAAAATAGAAAGAGATATTTCTCTAAAAAGAGTTTTCATTTCATCTATGTCAACATCCTTTGATGGATTTTACGCTTATTTGAAGTTGATTTATTATGATACAAAAATTCTATATTGTATTGAAGGTTTTGTGATATGTTTGACTGTGGATGTGCTATTTTTATACCATTCATAGTTTATGGTGAAAGTATTGACATTTCGTATGCTAGTTTTAATACGAATGTTTATGTTATGTTTAAACCTTTTCATATGGGAATGCATTGGACTTAATATGTGACGGGTGGAGCCCGCTATAGCTCCTCGATGCATCGGTAGGTCTCATGAGACAAACTAGTGTCTTGGCAGAAGGCCTTGACAAAATCGTATTTTTAGTCTTGGCATGAGGCCTTGGCTATGTGGTTATGATAGTCTGGCATTATGCATTCCATCATTATGAAAGTGGTTATTCATATTGCATGTGATTATTCGGTTAGTAGAATATCCATGTGAATAAGTAAATGGAATTATTTCATTTTAGTTTTTCCATACTATGTTGAATTTCAAGTTTAAAAGGCTTTTGTTTTAGTTATACACTGCCTTAAATGTTTATTCTTATTTATGAAAGTTTCCGCTATATTGTTATCCTTACTGGGCATTTGAGCTCACCCCTTTTCTATGTTTTATTTTCCTAGGATGTGAAGAAGTAAATTATTAATGACCTGCAGGGATATTATGAGGGGATAATAGTGTGGACTATGGAGACAATATGTTGTTGTATTAGTTTTTCACTTTATGATGTAATGTAAAACTTTATGAATATATCTAGTGTTTCCAAGGCTACTAAACCAATCGGTATTTCGAGATTTGATCTTTCTTGTGATCATGCCAATGTTATGTAATAATGCACCGAATCTGGGTAACTAGGGTTGGGGTGTTACAGTTGGTATCAGAGGAAGTTTAGTACAATCCTTGGAAGCTAGATTTAGATAAACTCTGATTAGAGCACGTAGACCTAAGATGAACTTTGTGGATTAGTATATAAGAACTTCCTAGAATTTTGGTATTGTAGAAGATTTTGTGATTTTTCCAAGCAATACATCCCTGTCTGGATACGAGCAGGTAGAGGCGGCTCTGGAACAGATGTACCTAGGGGTAAAACCTAAAAACACCACTTTGAGCTAGACTCGAACGGGAACTGGTGCACGACAACGGGCATTACTGCACTCTTGGTTACGACACTCCCGGGGTATATGCTTAGGATAACTCCCATTTTCTTTACAAATCATTATGAAGGGTTTATGAATATATAATTCCTCAAAAAAACATTTTTTTATGATTATGGATTATATCCATAAATAGTTCAATTTATGTTAAGTGTTTTATAAGTATGGAATTATGTATTTTGATTCATAAACTGATCTAGTTTATGCCATTGTATAGAAATGGCGCCTAGTGGAAGAAATGGAAACCGTATCCATGCACACACTCCATGTAGGTATTGCCCTCCTGCTCAAGATAATTATAGTGGAGCTGGTGATGCAACTGGTGCTGATCAGCTAATCACCATACTGGGACAACTCACTCAGGTTATGAATAATAACCTTACTCGTATGGAGCACCCTGATCCGCAGCGTGGAGGATCAATGTTAGATCGATTCATGAGGCAACAACCACAAATGTTCAATGGGAGTACAAATCCCTTAGTATCCGAGCAATGGATAAATTCCCTACAGAAAATATTTCAGGCTTTGAGGAGTAGTGAAAGGGAAAAAGTTATCATGGCAGTTTACCGCCTCACTGGAGATGCTGATCAATGGTGGTCATTGATTCAAAACACAAAGGAAGATGATGAAGTATCAAATATGGAATGGAGGTAGTTGAAAGACCTGTTTTTAGAAAAATACTTTCCTCATGACCATCGAGCAGATATAGAAAGGCCATTTCTGAGTCTGAGACAAAAGGAGGATGAGAATGTCGCAAAGTATGAGGCTAACTTTACAAGGTTAGCAAGTTATACTGGAGATTATATATGTAACCCAAGAAGTAATATTGATCGTTTCTTTGATGGGTTAAAACCATTTCTCCGTTAAGTATTAGTCTCACAATCCTTCTCTTCATACGAAGACATTTTCTCATGTGCTATCAATACTAAAAAGAAATTCTCTAAGTCTTATGACTTTAAAGAAAAGCAAGAGAAGAAGATATCTGATGATCAATCTGGGAATGGAAATAAGGGAAAGAAGGGAAAGGTTGAATATCCATCCTGTGGTAAATGTGGTAAGAAACACCCTGGTATTTGCTTGAAGGGAACGAGAGTCTATTACAAGTGTGGTGAAAAAGGCCACCAATCTCATGATTGCAAGGGGAAGAAGGAAGATACCAATGTTCAGTGCTAAAATTGCATGGAGATGGGGAATTATGCAAATGAATGTCCTAAGTGTCAGGAGAACTTACCTCAGAAAAGGCCAAGGTATCAAGGCCAAGCTTATGCTATCACTACTGCTGAGGTAGAAGCTCCGAAAGACGTGGGGGCAGGTAATTTAATGGTTTCCTCAAGTTTAGAAAATGAATTATTTGATTCTGGATCATCGCATTGTTTCATATCTTCCCAGTTTGCTAAGAAAATTAGATATTTCCAATTTGATTTAACAAGGGAGTTGTCAGTTAAAAATCCTAAGGGAAGTATCATTGCAACAAAATTTTGTGAATCATTCCCCATTAGAGTACATAAATGTTCTTTATCTGTTGATCTCATCGACATACCTATGATTGAGTTTGATATAATCCTCAGTATGGACTGGCTTTCAGACTACGATGCGAAAATTTATTGTAAGAATAAAGAGGTTACGATTCTTGATGAAGATGATAAGGAACACCTTATCTTTAGAGCAGAATCATCACCACCTAATTCTTTTCTCGATCCACCCCCAGTAGCTCAACTAAATTCAATTATTGGGGAGTAAGAGAATGAAATGACTATGGGTGAGGAAAGGAATGTTCAAATAGAGGATGTACCTATTGTGAAAGAATATGTAGATGTATTTCCGGAAGATTTACCTGGACATCCTCCAGAACGAGAAGTTGAGTTTTCCATTGATTTAATTCCTGGATCAAGGCCTATATCAAATACCCCTTATAGAATGGCCACTGTAGAATTAGTTGAACTAAAGAAACAACTAGAGGAATTTAGTAATAAGGGATTTATTTACCCTGGTGTTTCTCCATGGGGAGCCCCTGTTCTTTTTTTAAAAAAGAAAGATGGATCTATGAGGTTATGTATAGACTACAGGGAGATCAATTCTATAACAATAAAGAACAAGTATCCCCTACCTCGCATTGATGATTTATTTTACCAACTGCATGGAGCTCAATAATTTTCAAAGATTGACCTTCGATCTGGATACCATCATTTGTGTGTGAAGAAGGAAGACATTCCAAAGACAGCATTTCGAACTAGGTACGGGCATTAAGAGTTTACAGTAATGCCTTTTGGATTGACTAATGAACCCTCTGTATTCATGGATCTGATGAATAGAGTTTTCAAGGATTATCTCGATGAATTTGTGGTGGTATTTAGTGATGATATCTTGGTATACTCCAAAAGCTACAAAGATCATGAAAATCACTTGCGCATTATCCTGAAGACTCTGAGAAGACATGAATTATATGGGAAGTTTAGCAAGTGTGAATTCTGGCTTCAGGAGATTTCTTTTCTTGGCCATATTGTCTCTAAAGATGGAATCTATGTTGATCCTTCTAAGACCAAGTCAATCCAAGAATGTACAGCACCGATGATTATAACTGAGGTACGTAGTTTTATTGGTTTAGCAGGTTATTATCGATGTTTCGTCCAGAATTTTTCCTGGTTGGATAACCCATTAACGAAGCTCACACGTAAATGGGTTAAATTTGTTTGGACAAAAGAGTGTGAAGAATGTTTCGAAGAACTAACGAGAAGATTAGTCAATGCTCCTATATTGACTCTACCATCGGGGAATGATGGGTTCATTATTTATAGTGATGCATCGAAGAAAGGACTTGGTTGTGTCCTTATGCAGAATGATAGGGTTATTGCCTATGCATCACAACAGTTGAAAATTCATGAACAAAACTATCCTACTCATGATCTCGAGTTAGCAGCTGTGATCTTTGCTTTGAAGATATGGAGGCACTACCTCGATGGTGAAAAATGTGAGATTTATACTGATCACAAGAGTTTGAAGTATATTTTCTCACAAAAAGAACTCAACATGAGGCAAAGGAGATGGCTTGAATTACTCAAGTATTATGATTTCATGATACACTACCACCCGGGGAAGGAAAACAAGGTGGAAGATGCTTTGAGAAGAAAAGATCATGCAGTTTTGAACAATATGAGAATTGGAAGGGATCCAATTTTCATGGATCTAGTGAAGATGGACATGGGAATAACCAGGGAAGGTGAAACATCAATTCTTTTTCAAATGGTTGCCAAACCATCTTTACTATAAAGGATTAAGAGTTCTCAGACCGATGATGAAGAATTTCAAAAGAATATTAAAGCTTTGAATGATGGGAGATTGAGAGACTTTGTGTATGAAGATGGAATTTTGAAATTCGGGAAGAGACTTTGTGTTCCCGATATACCTAATCTAAAAAGGGAATTGCTGGATGATGCTCATAGTTCCAATTTCTCTATACACCCTGGGAGCACCAAAATGTATAGATATTTGAAGGAACATTTTTTGTGGGACAACATGAAGAGGGAGATTGTTGATTTTATGTCAAGATGTATGGTTTGTCAACAAGTGAAAGCTGGAAGGCAACATCCTGGAGGAGTCATTCAACCTCTTCCCATACCGGAGTGGAAATGGGACAATATTACGATGGACTTTGTCATGGGGCTTCCAAAGAATCCTAGAAGGAATGATGCAATATGGGTTATTGTTGATCGTCTTACCAAGTCAGCACATTTTCTTTCTATAAGAGAAGATCTACCACTGGAACGTCTAGCAAGACTATATATTGATGAAGTTGTGAGACATCATGGAGTACCCCTATTGATTGTTTCTGGTCGTGATCCCCGTTTTACTTCAAGATTCTGGAAAAGTCTTCAGAAATCCCGGGATACTGAACTTCATTTGAGAACTTCCTACCACCCTTAAACAGATGGACAATCAGAACGAACTATTCAAACCTTAGAAGATATGTTGAGATCCTTCTCACTTGACTTTCAGGGTATGTGGGATCAATATTTACCTCTGGTATAATTTTCCTATAACAATAGCTTCCATTCGAGTATTCAGATGGCACCATATGAAGCGTTATACGGAAAGAGATGTCGCACACCAACCTGTTGGGATGACGTTGGTGAAAGAAAACTTGTAGGTCCGGAACTGGTAGAGGAAACAATGGAAAATGTGAAGGTAATCCAAAATCACATCAAAGCATCTCAAAGTAGGCAGAAGAGCTATTCCGATAATCGAAGGAAGGATTTGGAATTTCAAGTCTGTGATCATGTATTCCTGAAGGTATCTCCATGGAAGGGAGTCATACGTTTTGGTAAGAAATGTAAATTGAGTCCCAGGTACATTGAACCTTTCAAATTTATAGAACGAATTGGGGTTGTAGCTTACCGATTGGCAATGCCGCCAAGTCTCTCCAAAGTTCACGATGTGTTCCACATATCTCTATTGAGGAAATACATGCCTGACCCAACGCATGTACTCACCTATGAGGAATTAGAACTGGAACCTGATCTTTCTTATTATGAAGAGCCCGTCAGGATTCTTGATACGAGAGAACAAGTACTGAGAAACCGGACGACGCGTCTGGTAAAAGTTTTGTGGAGAAACTATAAGATAGAAGATGCAACGTGGGAACCCGAGGAACTTATGATGAAGAACCACCCGAGTCTTTTCATGCGATAATATTCTAGAAATTTCGAGGATGAAATTATTTGAAGGAGGGGAGAATGTAACACCCCAAGCTTCTACGGTATGCCTCTCTTTGAATAATGTGATAGTGTGTGTTGTACGCAACACCGAGTTCTAACACACCATAACCAATCAAACTAGCCGTTATGAATAGTAATACCTACTTTTTGAAATTATATATATTTTATATTTCAAAATGGACTTCATTTTTGGATTTGGAATATCTAATTTAGCCTAAGGTGGAATTTTTGTACTTTTCAGATAACTTTAATATTTTGATGAATAGTGAAAATTACTAAATTTTAATTAAAAACAGCTTTTTTAATCAAAATAATTTATATTGATAAATTATGAATTTGAGTGGTTTTAAAGTATATTTAGAATATATTTTTACCATTTAATACAATTTTGGTCATTGGACATAATTTTACAATTAAACCAGACATAAACAAGTGTCAATCTTTTGATAGTTATTATCTCTTAAAAACACGCTTTTTGTTTTAACAACGGGAATTAATTTTAAACTAATTTCTGCCACTTATGTGTTTTGAATTTGGAAAAATGGATTACATATTTGGAATCAGGATGTTCATATTTTGTAAATTGGTAACTTTTATTTTTAGACATTTTGAATAATTACTGCGGTAAATATTTTATTTATCATGGTTAAGGGTAAATCCGGTAAATAAGGGTTAAAAAATAATATTATAATAATACTAAATTAACCTAAAAATGTGTCCTGACCTTATTGGTGGATACATGTCCGACCATGGGCATCTTTGGGTCGATTTTGGGACCCCATAGTTCCACTTGTAGGTGATAGGGACACTTTATTTTAATTAAGTTAAAATAGGTACAAAAATGACATAAGCATATATCTTTTAGAAAAAAACTTTTTACATAGGGTTATATATATTGGATTTTAGACTATAAATATTCATTAGAAAGATAAAAATACTTCCTACATAATGTTATTTTATTTATAATTTTTAGACATTAAATAATTAGACTATATATGACACAATGGTGATGCAGTAATTACCATAATAGTGAACAATTAAAATGATTGATATTGTAGATACCCAAATAAATATAATTTGAGACTTTTTATGAATTAAACTAATTTTATAAGTTAATATGACATGTTAGGAATGATTTAATTAACTTTTTTATAAGTAATAATTATGTTATGAGTTTTACAAAAATGAATTATTGAATAGTGTCAAAGTTGACATAAAAGAGTTTTTAAAACAAATAGTATATTATTAATTGATATTAAATTCCTAAAAATATAAGGTTCGGCCAAGAGACTTATATCATGATAGGTGTATCATTAATGGACCACTTTGGGGTCGCTTGGATGTATATAGTAAGATTATTAACCATATAATATAAAAATACAAAGAGACATTGTAAAAGTGAAAATAATTAACTAAGAGTTAATACTTAAAGATAAGGTTAATATAGTAACCCAAACCTGTCTAAATTCTATTGGTTGAGTTTATTTTCACCCATACCCACCTTAACCATTAAAGAATCCACTTTTGAGCCATTATAAACCGAATATTAATTTATTATAAATTAATATTTCTAGCTTTTCCAAAGGTGCCCCTCACCCCTCTTATAAAAGGGAACTCCCCCTTATCATTACTTCACACCTTCAAAGCCTTTTGGTTCGGCCAAAATCTGCCCAAATACTCTCTCAACTTCCCTAAATTAATCCTAGAGGCCTTACTTTAGTCATAAAGCCAACTTAAGGAGCCCTTTTGATCAAATCAAAAGGAAGAACCCAAAGAAGAGGTAATGATTTCACCACCCTTTTTCAAGTTCCTTTCTTCTTCCACTACCTCTTCCTTTGTTGTTACCATTATAAAATATTAACTCCAGTATCATATATATACTGTGATTGTATTATAAATATGGTACAACCATATTCAGTATTCTAACCATCCTTTGAATAAATGTCACTATAAGTGCGTACGTACGGCTTACCGTCTCCACGTCATGGTGTAATTGTTATTCAATAAATTATTATTTGGATGGGTATAATAATGATGTTTAATTCATGTAAATAATAAATGTAACTTGATAATTATTATTTATATATGATATACCATCCAATTATATATTATTTTAATATCAAAAGAATGATATTGTCGCTCGTGCGTACGTATGGACTACCGTCTCCACGAACGCGATGAGATTCATTCTCCATCGTATCCATTCAAGTATAATTCTCATTTGATGATTAATAATAGTATATAAGGACTTGATATCATTCTGGATATGATTAATATACAACCTATACATTACAAACATGGCTTACGTAACAAAACATATAAAAGAAAACGAGTAATTTAACACCCGAAACAACGATAATACTAAGATATTATTAACAAATCAATGTTAAAAGATCATATATGATATCATATTAATGTATATGATTCTTGTATAATTTAATAACAATTATTTCACCATTATACAGGAGGTTAACCTACCCCAACCAAGGAAAAGTACAAGGTAAGGGTTATTTCACAATCTCTTCATTATCTGAGGTTGTTTATACGTAATAATCTACTGGGATCTCTTTATCATCCACATACATGTTTTTAAAAATGTATTTCAAAACATTTTTACTATTTAAAAGAATATGGGTTAAAGTTATTTATACCCTTGTTTGACTTTTTATAAGAGTTTTATAAAGGAATCTTTCCGTCATTTTCCAAACAAGGTTCTTTTTAACCTTTTCGACAGAATTAAGGTAAGAATGTTTTTTTAACTTATACGGCGGGTGCGGTTATTTTTTGCTGTTATAAAATCGTCGAAGCTTCCCTTACAAGATTATAATAATATTTTCAAAGATAATGTTTTATTTTATAAATATATGACTCTTAAATGATTTCAAAATAGAAAGATATATTTCTCTAAAAAGAGTTTTGATTTCATCTATGTCAACATCCTTTGATGGATTTTACACTTATTTGAAGTTGATTTATTATGATACAAAACTTCTATATTTTATTGAAGGTTTTGTGATATGTTTGACTGTGGATGTGCTATTTTTATACCATTCATAGTTTATGGTGAAATTATTGACATTTCGTATGCTAGTTTTAATACGAATGTTTATGTTATGTTTAAACCTTTTCATATGGGAATGCATTGGACTTAATGTGTGACGGGTGGAGCCCTCTATACCTCCTCGATGCATCGGTAGGTCTCATGAGACAAACTAGTGTTTTGGCACAAGGCCTTGACAAAATCTTATTTGTATTCTTGGCACGAGGCCTTGGCTATGTGGTTATGATAGTCTGGCATTATGCATTCCATCATTATGAAAGTGGTTATTCATATTGCATGTGATTATTCGATTAGTAGAATATCCATGTGAATAAGTAAATGGAATTATTTCATTTTATTTTTTCCATACTATGTTGAAGTTCAAGTTTAAAAGGCTTTTTTTTAGTTATACACTACCTTAAATGTTTATTCTTATTTATGAAATTTTCCGCTATATTGTTATCCTTACTGGGCATTTGAGCTCACCCCTTTTCTATGTTTTATTTTCCCGGGATATGAAGAAGTAAATTATGAATGACCTGCAGGGATATTATGAGGGGATAATAGCGTGGACTTTGAAGACAATATGTTTTTGTAGTATTTTTTCACTTTATGATGTAATTTAAAACTTTATGAATATATCTAGTGTTTCCAAGGCTACTAAACCAATCAGTCTTTAGAGATTTGATCTTTCTTGTGATCATGCCAATGTTATGTAATAATGCACCGACTCTGGGTAACTAGGGTTGGGGTGTTACATTTTTTGTCAATACCTCAAAGTATATGACTAAAAATAATCATTAATAATAATAATAAAGTCTAAGGATAAATACACGCATCCACATATAGGAACATCCAATGACAAATACAAATGTGGATTTCCTACTAGCAGGTCTTGTTCTCATAATATCCTATTATGGATATTACCAAGGGAATATACCATGAGAAGGTTCCTCAAAGTCTAATAAGTCTCCACTCATGATAGACTATATCATTTGTGTCCCTAAAATGATATCATTCAGCTATAGAATATATATTTGAGAATAGTGTCATAGAACTTTTAGGTTCTCATCATAGTAGGGAACTGTTATGACCATTTAGTGTGATAGATACTCTTAGGACATTATCACATAATATGTTACGTCGAAGAACAATTATGATATGATAAGGAGTTTATTAATATTAAAAACTATGAATACAAGTTATCATAAAGTACACATAATTTTTTTATATAAAACCAACTCCAAGAGACTCTCACTTTCACTGGAGTCAACTGGTAACAACCTTGAATGTACTAGCTCTCACATGACACTGATGCTTTTGCTGAGAAAGGCCTTTTTTCAAGTGGTCTTCCACATTCTCTTTTGTGGGTACTATGCTTACTACAACTTCACCCCTATGATGAAAATCCCTCAATAGGTAATACTTTTAGAGTATGTGCTTTGTTCTTTGGTGAAACCTTGTCTCTTTTTCAAGAGCCACCACTATAGTATTATCATAATACAATGTGACAGGGTTGTTAATGATAGGTACCACATCAAGATCCTAGAAAAAAAATTAAATCTAAAAGGCTTCCTTTGGTTTATCTGAAGCCACTATATACTAAAACTCTTTAGTAAAATCAGTGAAAATTGGTTGTTTTCAAATATTCCTACTCACAGATCCTCTATTGAGATAGAAAACATATCCAGACTGTGACTTCAGATCATTATGATTTGTCTAAAAACTGGCATCAGTATAACCCCTGATGACCATCTCCTCGTCTCCTCCATACACTGGGAACATATCCTTAGTTCTTCTTAGATACTTTAGGATAGCCTTAACAGAAGAACAATTTTTTTCTCTAAGATCTTCTTATTATCTTCAAACCATGACCAATGCATAGTCAACATCAATTCTGGTACATAACATGGCATAAATGATTGATCATATCGCTGAAGTGTATGGGATTTTACTCATTCTCTATTTCTCCTATTGTTTCTGAGGACAAATTTAATTAGAAAGATGTAAACCTGGTGGCACTAAAACCAATCCCCTATTGTATTATTATATACTAAATATTTTTAGTATCTAGTCAACATAACTACTTTGACTTAGTCCAAAAAGCCTCTTGGATCTATCATTAATGATATTGATCCCTAGAGTATGGGCTTATTCACCTAATTCCATCATGGAGAAACACTAATTTAACCAATTCTTAATAGACTGTAAGACTCGTATTTCATTTCCAATAAGTAATATGTCATCAACATATACTACTAGGATAATGTACGCATTCCCACAAAACCTCTTGTAAACACACGGCTCACATCCATTATTAATAAAACCAAATTATTTTATAGATTCATAAAATTGAATGTTCCATGACTTGGATGTGTGCTTCAATCCATAAATGGATATCTACAACTTGAAAATTCCTTTGGCATCACTTTGAGTCACAAACCCTTATGTTTATGTAATATAGACATCTACCTGAAGGTTCTCATTAAGGAATGTAGTTTTGACATCCATCTTCCAAATCTCATAGTCATGGTAAGCTGCTATAACAAGTAGAATTATAATGGATTGAAAAATGGAAACTGGTGAAAAGGTTTCATCATAGTCAATTCATTGACACTATTTAAAACTTTTATCCACTAGCCTTACTTTATAGGTATTTACTTTACCTTCCATGTCTAGTTTCCTCATGAATACCCATTTTCATCCAATGGGATTTACATCAACTAGCACATCGACCAGAACCCAAAATTAGTTCTAATACATGGAACCCATTTTGGAATTCATGGATTCTAACCGTCTTACAACTTAGGAGCTCTATACTACCTCCTTTTATGATATAGATTCATCATTTTCAACAAATAATGAGTCACCATATTCAGGTAATAGAAAACCATATCTTTCTGGTTCTCTTACCTATATTATGCTCCTACACAGTGCTTATGTTTCAGGGACTACTTATTCTATGTGGACCTATAGAATCAGTTCCTATACCAAATCTTGTGTTTCTTGAGCATCAACTTCATCGAAGTTAATCTTTCTCCCACTATCCTTTTTTAAGTATGTTCTCCCTCTCAAGAAAGAGTGATTTTTTGTAAGCAGTCACTTTCTTGTCTAAGGGTTTGTATAAGTAGTATCCCTTTGTATCCTTGGGATACCCTATAAAGATATAATTTATGCCTCAGGGTTCTATTTTTTTCTGAGAAGGCCTTAACAAATGACTCACAACCCCATACACATGTGTGAAAAATGGGTTACTTTCCACTACATAGCTTGAATGGAATTCCATTTTCCACTTTAGTTGGTACTCGGTTTAATGTGTATATTGTAGTTTGTAATACATATCCCCAAAAGGATAATGGAATATCTGCATGACTTGTTATTGAACATACCATTTCTAACAAGGTATGGTTCCTACTTTCACTAACACTATTCTATTGTGGTGTGTAATGTGGATTTAATTGAGATAGAATCCCAAACTCCCATAGATATTTGATAAACTCTTGGTTAAGATATTCACCACCTCAGTATGATTGAAGCTTCTTTATCTTCTTTAAAAGTATATTCTCTAATTAATTCTTAAATTATTTGAATTTCTCAAAGGATTCAAACTTCTACCTCATCAAGTAAATGTAAGCATATCAACTCAAGTCATAACTAAAATTTATTAAGTAAGAATACTCACCTCTAGCTTCTACTGGAAATGGTCCACACACATCAGTGTGCAAAAATACTAGAAGCTCGGTGGCCCTTTCACCCTATTCACTGAATAGTGGTTTGGTCATTTTTTCTTGTAAACAATCATGACATCTTTCAAGTGGTTTTAGCTTAAATGAGTCTAAATAACCATCTTGACAGATCTTTTTCAAATTCTTATCATTTACTTGACCAAGACAGTGATGTAATTTTTTGGTGTTATATGTGTCGTGTGACATGATTCATTATCAATTGTAAAAACTTGGTTTTCATAATTTAATACATAAATACCATTATTTAAATTTTTCATACCATAACATATGTTGTCCTTGTAAAGGAAACAATTTTTATTTCCAAATTTAAAAATAAACCCATCGACATCTAGGCACATACAAAAAATATGTTCTTGGTAATCGTTGGTATATAATAACAATATTTTAAAACCAAAATCATTCTTGTTCGTAATGAAAGGTGGTAGTCACTAATGGCTAGTTTATCCAACATCACTCCATTAGTAGATATTAGATCCACCTCTCTAGAAATCATTCAAAATCTACTTGGTTCCTAAATTTGGATACAGATTTAAGCACCACAAGTTGTTTCTAATAAACAATTCATAGATATTGAAATATTACACATAATAAAGAATGAACGTTATCTTCCAGTGGACTTTCTTGCCACATGAAAAATATACTATCCCATTTTCCTTTCCCTACATATGGAACTTCCTCTTCTTGGTAGTATTATGCTCATGAGCTTTAGAATTGCTGAGAGTCTTGGACCCATTTTCCTTGTTCTTCATTTTCTTTTTCACCATAAGGACTACAGGTTTATCATGCCCCATGTCTTTATTCACTTGGAAAATCAAAGTAAGATGTTCCAAAAGACTCTTCTCACAATTTATCAAGTTTTAATTAACAATAAAACTTGAGAAGGTCTTGGTAAGTGATGAAAGTATGAGGTATGTGTGAAACTCATCCAAGAATTTAATCCCTAAGATGCCTAATGTAACGTCCCCAACCCGTAATCCACTAAACCAGTGCTCCGATCTGGGTGGTTACATAACCTTAATCGCGCCTCCCCGTACGCCAAAGGCTGCCAACTAGCATCAGGGGTCTACGGAGTCAAGTGGGGAGACTATACCCCCTTTTTATCAGAGTATGCCACGACAGAAATAAACCAAATAGCAGAAAAAATAACCAATAATCACAGAACATGTATAATATCCATTTCCAATAATAAATATTCCATGTCATTCTACAAGTGAAAAAGTGGACAAAAACCCCAAAATAAAGACAACGGCCAAAATCCCCAAAATGGTCCTGACTCCAAGTATGGATCCTCTACTAAGTGCTACCCATGTCCACTCACTATCTAGTAAGGACTTTTCCCTTCTCTTGACCTGAAAACATGAAGTCTTCTCAGGTACCCAATGGTGGCCCAAGTAGGGTGTGAGTACAACTCAGTAGGCCACCACCAACGGTGTCTACAAAATATCCAATATAAACAGGTAGTACATGCAAGAGAAATATGAATGATAATTTTCAAGTAATTATTTAAGGTACCATTAACCAGTTTATAGCCAAGCCATTTCCATTTCCATTACTATTCATTACACACCCACTATCACCATTTACCATTTCATCACATTTATAGGGGTTAATCACATACATTATGTTACATGGGTCTAAGTCCAACAATCACATGCAAGAGGGTTAGCACATCGTTATCCTATCTCACTAGGACTAACCCCTCATAGAAATCATAACCTCACCTCGAAGCCTCAGTTCGGGTTGATGCTACCGTTAGGAGAATAGACCCTCAATCCCCTTTCCTAACCCATGCATTTAGGGTGGAGTTTAGAACCTCAGTCTTCACTCGACCCATGGGCATAGATCCTCATGTCATACCCCACTCTATGAAGGCATGTGCACATGCTTATATATATAAGTAACCATCAACCATCCAAACCATTTCCCTTCGGCAAACACTATTCACAACACCCCACATGGGAATCCACATCATGCCTTAACCCATTAACACATTACCATTTCACATCATTTAACCATTCACCCAATTCCCATGTGTTATGCCTAACTCACTAAGCATTCAACACTAGACCCATAATCCATCCCATTATGGTATTTAATCAGTTTACACATTAACCCATTTAACCCGTTCTTCATTCCATGAATCAACCATTCATCCCATTCCAAATAACCCTTTGGTTATTTCTAAGTCTAGGTGCATCACCTAACTTCTATTCCAAGTTCAACCAATCATGCCAATATGTTTCTCAAGGGCTCTATAATTTACTAAATCAAGGTCACTTGTTTAATAACAATCCCTAAACCCGGGAAAAGCCGGCACATCCCATGGATGGCCCCAATTAGGTCAAGACGATCCCAACACATCCCATGGGGATCGTGAGGGTTACCACTTTCCATTTTAAACACCATTATTACCAAACATTCCAAGGTTATTCAGAACATAACCAAGTGGAAACAAGAACACAACTAAACATGCACAAATCCCCAAATAACTATGGGATATAGCTTGTAGACCACCTACCTCGAAACAGTGGTTTAATGCACTCTCAATCGAGTCCTTAGACCTCGATCCGACCAATATTTGGAGCTTCAACCTAAAACTCACCAAAAAGATAGGGTTTTAGAGCTTCGGAACATGAGGGAGAGAAGATACAAACCCTAAACCAAAAAGAGAAGAAAGGATGGGATTGCCTTACCCGTAGCTTCGATCTGCAACCAACAGCACCAAAAATGCATTAGAAATGAGGGAGATCGATCTCTTGGAGATCTTGGGTGATTTGGTTTGTTCCAAGGGAGAAGAATGGGGAATGGGGAGGAAATCCTGAGCTAGGGTTTAAAATCCCAGAGTGTCAAACATGTAATTTTTCTCAACTTTATGTGGCCGCACGGTTTAGCCGAACGGTTTGACAAACCATGTGCAAACCGTGTGCATGCTACTACCTGGAGAAGAAGGGTTGCAAGGTTTTGCCTAGGCAGGCTGCATGGTTTGCCCTGGCCGTGCGCAGGTCATGCGCCCTGGCTTCTCTTGCCCAGATTTCCTTTCTTTCATGCCCTGATCCCCCGGAACACCCCCAAGGTCTCTCACACCTTTATAAGACATCCCTTGAAGCCTGAAACAAGGTATTCAACCAAAATTTAATAGAAACATGCCTTCCAAAAACTGGGATCTTACATCTAAGCATTAAATGTAGCCAATGAACTTGACTACATGAGGCCTAGTTGGTGAATAATCTCTAAGATTAGTTATAAACAAAGAATTGTAGATCTCATATCTCTCTTGTCTCGCCTTCTCTCAATATAGATCCTTAAGGTGAGACATCATGTTATATGCATACATGTCATCATGTTTCTTCAAAATCTAACTGAATATGGATTATAGCATGAAACATTGAACATCTATGGAATAGTTTACATGTTTCTCATAGAGTGATAACTCTTCGTCACTTGCCTCATTACCAGGTGTATCAGGAATAGATTCTTCCAACGCATAAAATTTATGTTCATAGTAAAGGATAACACGTAATCACATTTGATACTCTTGGAAATTTGTATTGGTGAGAATATTATCCTTCTCAATTATGGATCATAATGATGTGTTTGAACTAATTTTATTTTTGTTTCTAAAAAATAAGATGAGCATAATTTTAGTACTTTATCTGATAAAATTTATATAAATAAATAAATATTATATTAATTAATCTACCAATATTTTATTGAAACCTGATATCCCTCACCATTTCCTTCAAAATATCATATTTCTTAGATATTATAGTGGTAAGGATCCATATTCCCATTCTCATTACCCCAACTTTGGTTGGTCAAGAAACTCAAATGGTTTTAGGTAAGAATTCCAAATTTCAACTGCATTAACTCACAGTTCCTTCATATATTGAGTGGACTCCCCAATCCTAAAATCATTAAGTTGGATTTCCTCAACCCTTTCCCCTTAATTACACCAAGTCCTACTTTGGAAGTCAACCCCTGATGTGAACAAAGTCAAGTCAACCAAAAAATTCAAGTTAGAATTCCTCGATAATTAAAATCACTACAAATTTGGTCACACAATCACTTTGAACTATGGTTAAATTTTAACTAAATTAGTTGAAGTCTATATTTACTTAATATATATAATTGAGGGATTTTATCATTTTATGCATAAATTTCCAATTTTTATCTCTATTAAATGATTATTAATATTAGATGGATTTATATAAGTAATTAACCATGTCTTAGATAATAGTTATGCATACTCCATTTGTTTTACTTCTATGTTTTATGCTTTTTAATTTAATTAATTCATGTGATCTCTACAAAAACATTCATAGTGAAATAACCATGCAACTTGAAAAAAAATAAAGTGGTATGATCATGAGCTTTTACTAATGGTTAGTTTATCTAGAAATTGATAAACTAACCACTGACCTAAGGGGAAACACCATGAACCAATTAAGTTTCGTGTTACAACTTTCCACCTATCCACCTATGTATCTCTCTTGGATTGGTCTCTCCTTCACTCCAAACATGAACTTCCTCTCCTATATTGGTAGATTCATCCATTACATATTCTTTTACTAACACACAGGTGAGAGAAACAAAGGGTTTTCATAAAAGAAACCATGGATACACAGACCCTTACATAATAAGAGGAGAGAATGCACACAGGAAAAAAATTTAATTTAATAATAAATTAAATGAAACCTTTCTCATACAAAGGTCTGGTCTATGATTATTATCATCAACATGAATGCAATTAATTGTGCATTTAATAAAACTAGAATTTTTTAATAATTATTATTTGAGATAAATCGCGCTTGAATCAATTAATTATCATATTTTAATTAGTAAATTATTTTATATTAATTATCATACGAATTTACTTAATATTCTCATCCATTATAATTTTAAAAAAATTAAATAAATTTATTTAAAATTAATTGTGTACATAAATGTACCTTGGTGGAAACACTCTGAATAATCATCTGAATCTACCCAACATGTATTATACTCATAAAAAATTTACTCTTGTGGCATATGGAATACATGACTTATCAAATACTTTCATGATGTGTACTATCAACTTAAGGATTACTGAAATTACATGATTTTTCAGCCATGTGTTATGATTCAATGTACGTAGAGTAACAACTATTAATACAACTCATACATGATATGCAGATCTGAACATTACATAGATATTAATTAAATATATATATATATATTAAAACCCATCACATTCTGTATCCTATCAACTTAATGAACACACACAAGCACAGGTCGATAAGGTTTACATAGTATAGTAAATAAATTTTAAATCTATATAATTTGATATAAGTACACGGTGTGTAAAAATGAGTTACATGGTGTGTACATATCTCACCATGTATCTGAGGCACATGCCTAAGGACTTAGCATGTAAAATGTGCCTTGGAAAATTTGATTGCACGACATGTATAAGAGACTACATGGTGCGTGGTCTTTAAAAAATCGGGTACAACCGCGAAAGTGGCACACACGCAAGGAAGAAAATTACATGTAAATTGTAAGCCTGGGTACTTGACCCCACGACCTTCCCCTCACCCCCCAAGCCCTTACCACCCCACCACCAATGGTGGGGCCAAGTATGGTAATACAAGGATCGTCTATGACTCAAAGGGACTACACACTGTGTACGTGGGCTACATGGTGTGTACTCCGGCTGACCATGCACCACCAAGGCCCATTCAACACCCAGTGTAAGAAATAAATACATCATGTTTCATTAATTAAAACTATTTGAATTAATTACCAAATTAATTCTTGATGCATTGAATGCAAGTACACAGTGTGTAACTATGGTTACATAGAATATACTCCATTTTTATCTGAACAGAGTCCTTTTCACCTCTGGATGAGTTCCTCAATTTTATTTCATTCATAAAACTAATCATATTGATTATATTTACAAGAAATGAAGGAGGAAGAAGAAGATATCTTAATTCAAAATAAAAGAACAACTAAACTTGATTTGAAAACTAAATTAAAATTACATAAATAAATAAATGATCTTTAAATAATTATAAATTATTATTTGACCCCTATGATACCACTTGTAGGTTCTAGGCATAGCGGAATCATGTGATGGTTTGTTCCCAGCTTTTCTTTTTTTTTCATGATCAATGATCAATCCAAGATTTACACAATGATAAATGTCATAATCTATGGAATTGAATCAAAGAAAATAGACAAGGGATATAATGTTAGAAACAGAGATAGGATCATCATATATTATTTATAATCAATTTAAATAATGAATGAATTACCATGTTGGAATTATTTCTTTATTGATGGATATGAAAATAGATCTATGTTGTACCATAGATACATTGTAGGAATCAAGAGAAGGTTCCCTCTAGTGGTGATCCAAACATGATCCAAAAATCTCCCAACATCGGCGTAGGAATATCTAGCTTCTAGCATGGTTGATCCTATCTCTTGTGATGTCCTACTTTGATTTCCTCAGGAACCACTTCTAAATAATTCTCTTATATATCTCTTAACCTGAGAGTGGGAGGTGGGGGAAGATAACTCTACATTCTAGGGATCATTTGGTAGCTCTCTAAGGCTTGATAGGATTCTCTAAATCTATTGCGAACAACCAAATAAATTAATTGGCTCTTAGAAAAAATAATATAATTAGGTTTATATATTACTAGGTTTAGAAATAAATAATTTCACAAGCACCCTTTATTATTTATTTAATATCTACAGAACCCCATGTCAAATAATATTATTATTATTATTATTTCTCAACATGCTCATAACTTGAGAATTAAATTAAATATTATTTAATCAAACAATATTCAATGTTTATTATTTCTCACTAGACCATTAAACTCGGTCAGCCATTCCTCTATAATATTTACCAGACATTGAGTAGTGAGTATTTATTTATTAATTAGATATCACTACATTATTCTCTAATAAGTAAATAAATATTATATTCACTAAATAATAATTAAATATTTATTAAATATTTTTCTCACATTATATTCTCTCGAATAACTGGTGATGGAATATATGTGATTAAGTAAATATGAATAATTATTAAACCACATGTGGGAATAATATTTATTCAACTTTTTAAGTAATTAATAATATTATTATTATTTAATTGAAATTATGGATACACGTAGTGTGTGGCCCTCTAGGCCTATTTCTCAATGGCATTAGTCAAAACAACATAAAGTCCAAGGTTAGCATCTAGTAACACGCTAAGGAACCCATAGAGAAATAATTTAATACTACAATGAAATAATACCTCATACAGATGATTACTATGTAATATAATCTATTTATCATGATATCTCTAATCAAACAGGTTGCATGTTGGTTACATGAACTTATATGATTGATGTCTCTTTCTTGACTTCCCAAAAATTAAACATTCCTATAGAAGACCATGGACATAGATTTTTTGGCTATATCATTTTCATTAAAGGTCATGAGATATTAACTTATATTAAAGAATATAATGTAGAAATTATTTATTGCATTATTCATTAATTTAATATTACTCATGATGCACTCAACGTATCCTACCTCACTGGGAACATCTATCATCATAGTTTTCATCAATACATCAAAGTACATGACTCATAATACTCATTAATAATAATCTTAAAGTCTAAGGATCAATACACATGTCCACAGATAGGAACATCCAATGACATATATAAATATAGATTTCCTACTGGTGGGTCTTTTTCTCATAATATTCTATACTGGATATTACAAAGAGTGTACACCATGAGAAGGTGCCTCAAAGTCCTATGAGTCTCCACCCATGATAGCATGTATCATTTGTATCCCTCAAATTATATCATCCATAGATAGAACATATATTTAAGAATAGTGTCATATCACTTCTGGGTTCTCATAATAGTGGGGAACTACTATGGCCTTTTATTGTGACATATACTCTTAGGACATTATCACATACTATGTTATACATAAGAACAATCATGATATTTTTTTAAGGTTGGGGCCGAAGCCTCATTTATTATTAAATCAAAGTAAAGACCTCTTTTAACTGGGTAGAGGGACACCCATTACATAGCCTGAAGGCCCAGTGGGCATATAACCCAATAAATGACCTGTAGGCCCAAATGTATGGCCCAAAGCCCATTCTATGAATAGTACTGCTACAGTACCCGCACTGCTACAGTGCCACACAGTACCCGCCGCTGCTACAGTACTACTACAGTACCTACGCCCCATGGGTTTTGAACCCCCATTTTTCATGTAGCATTACGGGGTGCTTACCACTAAGCCAAACCCCAACTACATGATGTGATAAGAAGTTTATTAAAATTCAAAACTATGAATACAAGTTATCATAAAGTATAGAGAATTTGGTTCTATGGTACCAAATCCAAAAAATGTAACAATCCATTTATGAAAAAAAACCAAAAATAAAAATATTCATAAATGAACAAGCAGTTATTTTGATACCTTTTTCAAAATTCGCATTTTTGTAAATATTTTTCTTTGTTTTCTTTATAAAAAAATCTTATTTTTTCCCATGATGTTTTCAAATGACCATTTTTTCAATTCATGGTACAAAAAATACTCTCAAGTGAAATGTCCAATAGATTAATCTCCCTGGTATACAAAAGATGATATTACATTATGGGCTAGATAGATTAGGGGAGTATGAAGCCAAATTTTCAAAGATGAATAATTCAAGGACCTCATTCAAGATCTCAAGGAGACCCTCAAGAAACCAGTTGTTGAAGGATTGTCCAGATATCTCATAGAATTTTGGTAGTAATTCCCTGAATTATATCAATAAGATTCCAAGACATAAGAAGAGTTCTACTTGATGCCTCCCAACACTTTTAAAAAAGTTCCACTAGAATATTTCTAGGAGAAAGTGGAAAAACACAAACTTAAGTATGATATTCAAGAGCTTGATGAAAAGGTTCAAGATCTCCAAAGAAAACTGGATTAGATAACTATATACTTCCAAGAATCATCATAAGAACCTAAACTTGAGTATGAACATGAACCATAAGATGAGACATTTGTCTTACCTGAAGAGGCAAAGGAGTAAGACTTTCCTGTTGAGCTACATGTGGGGGATCAACAAGAACTGGATGGATTATGGAATGAATGTGAGTAACATATTGATATCCCCAAACCCTGCAAAGAAGAAGAGTTAGCATCAGTGAAGGAAGATACCACCCAAGTTGTGTAATTTGAAGTAAAAATGGAGGAGCCCAACTACCTTCCTCCATCCTCAGAGAATCTACTCCAAGAGGCACTTATCACTGATGCATTGATTGAAACTGAATAGAATTAGGGAGTTAAACCTTTATTTGACTCTATCTCTTCTGATTTTATTGAATCTGAATCGCGTATCACTTCTTATTATTTTGATTATACAGAATCAGACAATCTTTGTTATGCCTTAGAGTAACAAGATGAAGAACTTGGACTTTCACCTACTGAGGAACACATGGAGATACCTGATTTCAATGAACATGATTTTGAGGATCCCTATCATGAATACATCCAAGTAATTGATCTTGTGGAAATCAATACAGAGGCTGATCATTATAAATGGGAAAAATTATTATTCAAATTTAAATTCTATTCATGTATAAATACCTACATACATTCCATTTGATCATTTAATTCATGAAGCACATGTTGAGATAGTACTGTAAGAAAAATAATAGGTTGCACAAGTAGCAACCAAGAGGATGATTCATACTTCACCATATCCTCTCCATGCAAGCTATACCTCATTGTGAAGGGGGGGATCTGGTGTACTCTATCCATGGATCATTCTTCACCTAGAAGGATGAATCACAAGATGGGAAATCCACATGTGGTGGTTCTAATCAAAGAAGCTTCATCCACCGTATGATTTTGGATAATAGCTGGTACTACCCTATGGAGGTAGTAAAACTTCAAGGCCCACTTGGGGGATCATACCAAGATTTATCTCTTACTTGATTTTTAGGAATTTATATTTCAATTTCATTTCTTATGAAGTAGTGCAGCATGTAGACCCATCCCTCTATCTTTTTTAGTTTAAAATACATGATCCTTTTGTTTAATTGTGTAATTATATTTTGTAGGGTCATAATGGAATAATAAATCCTTGAGAAGTTAAATAGAAGTATTAATCTTCATGGTAATGGGGTTAATTTCTATTGTTTAAACTTTTAAACTTCTTAAATTTTTGTCCAAATCATGATTTGAGATTTCAATTGGAATTTCATGCCCATGCTTGAATTCATGCTTTACATGACTAATCTAGGAGGCATGAGTTTCTTAGGAATATAGTGATTCCATATTTTAGATTTCAATGTTAATGAAATTGAACGAGTAAAAAGAATAATTTTATTATTAAAATAAATCGTAGATATTTAAATGATGACTCATGATTTTAGGGAATTGATTGATTCATTTAAATGAAATTTACCAACCATTTTTCATGATTTGAATTTATGAAATTCATGTGAATTGATATTTTATTATTAACCATGAATAGAGTGATTGTCTAATATCATATATCTCATTATTGAGAGGATTTATAGACCAAGTACTTCCTATTTATGCTTGAGATTATTTCTTGAGTGATTTTAGGACATGTCACTTGCTAGAACTTGTACTGAAACATGTCAAAGCTACTAACTGGGAAAAACACATTTAAAATGATTGAGGCATATTTTATATAGCCATTATTCTTAAAGGACTCCTTTAAATAAATCCTTATTTATCCCATAGAGACCATGAATGGACTTTATAGTAATGATCCACGTTTCAATCCATTGTTATTAATTCCTACCCTACTCTTGGTATTTGTGTGATATTTTAAAATTTAAGTGTAGGGGAGAAGGGAGTCATGGTGTAAGGGATGATATACATTGTAAGGAATAAGTGTGTGGGTGATACATTGAGTAATGAGAAAGTTCATTTGATTCATTCATTTTACTCTTTATTTCTTTTCCCCTCTTGAATAAAAAAATGAAAAATGAAAAAAACCGAAAAACTGAAAAAATGAAAAAAATAGGTTGTGATTTGGGAAAACCAAAAATCACCATTTTCCAGAACAACGATCTTCTGATCATATGTGGTTAGGTGATGGATGTGAGGTTTCATCTAATCATAACTTTCTAAAAAAAGAAAAAAAGGTAAAAAACATATATATATATATATATATTCAAGAGGGTGCACAAATCATTTATTATGCTTAACTTGATCATGACCTTACATTGAGTTTTGGGGAAGTGTGAGTTGCTACTTTAAAGGGGATAATTTCATTACACTTTTATTTTTTATATCATGCATTTTACTTAAGAGATAAACCTTTTCTTTGAGCCTTAATTTTTAAAGCATCAAATCCTACCAACCTCAAGCCTCAGAGTCTTTTAAACCTTACTTGAAAGTCCTCGTGATTTTATGTACTTTTTGTCTTTACAAAGTGGAGAAAGTAGTTATTTTACAAGCCTATGGATAAGGATCATGTTCTCATGATATGAGGATAACTCTACCTGATTTTTATCATTATATATGAGATAAAAGATTCACGTGAGGTAAATCATGACTTGACTTGCTTAATAATAATGAATTGAGGAGCTTGAATGAATGAAAGGAGAAGTTCCATCATTTTTAAAAGGTGAAAAGTAAAATACATGAATTGATTGTTTCTTTAAAAAATGAAAAATTAAATTGATTTTTTAGTTGTATTTTTGAAAGTTTGATTTGACATTGAAAATTGTTTAATATTATTGCTTTGGAATTTGAATATTCATAACATTGGTGTCCTCTGATTTCCATGTTGAGATTTTATGTTTGAGGACAATCATGGTTTAAGTGTGGGAGAATTGATAGAACCAATATTTTCATCATTTTTTATATGTATTTAAATTTTTTAACCCTCCCAATTTATCAATTTGATTTATATGTATCAATTTTGGATTTATGATATGTTTTGAACAAAGATGTAAAAAATGGTTAAATATGGATTTTTGATAGATTTCTATCACAAGGGTATTTTGGGTATAATGATTAAAATATTAATCCAATTTTTGTAATTCATTTTTTTGTATTCCTTGATTTATTTTATTTATCTTTTTTTAAGACTAAAATCTGATTTGAACATTTAGAGCCCTGAAAAAATCATTGAAGTTCAAAAATCTTCCGAGGGACAGCGTGAACTCCACCTTTGTAATGGATACATAAATCAGTATACACACCTCCAATGGAGTTTATTCCAAATGGATATGACTGAGGATATATATAATCGATTTCTCAAAAAAATAATGGATTTATTCATCTATTTATATTTAAATTGGAAGATATACTTTGAAGGAAGCTTCCTGGAAATCTCAGACAGAAAAGATCACAATGAATAAAAAATTAATAACTCCAATATGAGTTGGCTAATTACTCTGAAATTTGTTGGGTGGATGAGCAAGACGTTTTTTAAAAATATTCATGAAGGATATAATGCATTAATAGGTATTTTTATTGGTCATTAATGCATGATAATTTGGAAGTATGAAATCAGGAGAAGCTGACTGGACAGAATAAATTGTTGGATTAAAATGGTCATAACTCTCTCCACACATGGACAAATACATTTAAATGTTGAGGGGAGACGTAAAACACATTTATTAACATCTTTCATGAATTATTAAATTCTTTAATCAGTCATTTATGGGGGATACAATACGTAAACTTTTGAAGACAAATTCTTTTTATAAAAAGAGGGAAGCTCCTCCCTCTAATGACATTCCAATCCACCCCATTCCATACAGGGCACCAAGAAGATGAGTGCAATGGACATTTAGGATTTATATTTTTTTTCCTTTTTTATTTTTTTTCATTTCTCATGTAATTCATTCATATTTTTTATATTAAAGTGTTTCACTTTCCTTCTTCCATCATTATTTCTCTTCGAACTATAATTATCCTTCTCTCTTTCATCTTTCCATCGTGGTATCTATTCACATTGAAATGGAAAGTGACTAACCTAAGGCTTTTCCCTAGGGTAGGTTTCATGGTGTTATTATTTATTATTCTTCAATTCAAAAAAATATATTCTATTTTTGGTGGATTCGGGAGTATTGCACACGTGTGTCAGTCATCCATCACGACAATATTTTCAATTCCATTTCTTTTCCTTGATTCATTAATTTTCCCTCCCTTATCTCGGGAAAACCCTTCATACGGTGGAGTTGGGGTTTCTTTAAGGGATGAAATGAAATACAGTGGAGTCAGGTCTTTTAGGAATAACATTCTCGGTTGAGGTGTTATCCTATTTGACTTTTGGAGGAGGTGTGGTTTGGTGTGTTGGAGGTATGCTAAAATTACACACTCAATAAATCAATGAAAAGTAATTCATTAAAGAGGTTTTACTAAATTTATTATCAAATTGAATTTAAAAAAACAATAATGAATGAACTCATGATGTCCAACATTAGGACCAAGACCTTTCTTCCCTAATTTCATTCTGTCTGCATCTGTATCTACATTTAGATTTAAATTTTGCATTTCATTTTTTTAATTGCATGTTTTCAAAAATTATTATTTTAATAAATAATTTAAAAAACCCAAAATAATTAGATTAAGTGAATTATAATTAGTAATTGAACCAACCACGACACTCCTTAAGTGAGACGACCCTGGTTAGCCTCTATTTTGTATTAGGAATATTAAATTTCTTTTGTCATGACCTACGACAGACGTGCATCACTAGGTTAACATAGGACTCCCATGATATGTTCAACGGTGTAAAACCTAAAACAACATATGCACAAGAATATCTTAATGCCTATAACTTTCCACAATCACAGTACTTGTTTCCTAATATGACCATCAGCACTCAACCACTATTGTCTATGAACAGTTCATGGAACACTCTTACTTGAAAGTGGCTATATACCTGGTCAATGGTTAGAACACGCAATGATGTTGTGTCATGTAGTATTCGGTTAATGAAACATTGAAAATTTTGACCAAAACAAATTCTATTTTTCATCTTATGGTAGGCATGTTGGGATCGTTCAATAAAGTACTTCACACATCTACAAAATGCCTCATGTACTAACCCTATGATCAGCATTTTGCAAACACACCTGAAGACCCCATTTATGCACTCTGTTGTATTAGTGGTCATATGGTCATATATCCTACCAACATTGTATTTTAATGACCATTTTTTCTTTTAAATTTGCATCATATAATCATACACATCTTTATTAGCCTTTTGAATTTCTTTAAGACGTTGATCAAAAAATTATTGTTGGGTACTGTATGCTGAAACCATAAGAAAATAATGTATTTAAAATGATATTAAATTTTTTCCCAATAAAAATATGTTTAAAAAAACAAACCCAACTTGATGATAGCCTTATTTACTACCTCATCTTTGAAATTATTATGCACATTACAGGCAATACGTATAATGCAATATCAATGATAAACATTATGTTCTCTCTATGAAATCCCCTAACTATTAATGGTCTCTATAATTGATCGATGGAGATCAGATATCAGACACACTCATGGTTTGGTGTGACATGAATGCATATACATGCCAAAAACCAACTCCAGGATTCAAAATTCACCTTTTCAACAATGGAAAATGAAAGTGGTAGAGGATCATGATTTTTATCCTATGTGCTAGGAATAATTAGAACACTTGTATACTTTCTATACAGAAAAGCTCTATCGAATTGAATGAATTGTTTATAATACGGGAAAGTGGTGATACATGTCTTGATTTCACAAAACAGCGTATGGAACTTCATCTTTGATTGATCATCTCATTAATCTATAGATACATACTCAACAGTATCCAAATGATAAATAATATGATATTTGAGAGACAACAATATCATAAATTGTGGAAAAATTGCATATGATTCATTTAAATCACCATAAACATTCACAGTTGTCTTTTTTTCATTCCAGGCTTTGTCATTGGATATATTATATTTAAACAATTATTGTATTCATTACTGAAAAAGGGACATAGGAATGTCCTAACACATTATTATCATCTCTACAATAACAGTTGATATAATCTCTTCATCAAGTGAAGAGTGATCCAACTAAAAGCATGGATCTATAGAAGTGTGTGGACCTTCTAATTTGGTTATCTTCCAACACAAAAAAAAATTATCAGATATTTCCCTCATTTAGAATTTACATTATGACATGTATTTGTAACATCTAATGAGATATTTTTCCTTCTTTGACTCAATAACCAAAAATGAAAAATGTATCTCTATGTGGAATTATTTTATCACATTTTTTAAGGCATCTTTACTTTTAAAATCCTACCCAACATAGATGGTGTTATCAGTTGATGTGGATCTATTACTTATAATTTCATGGAATTCAATAGTCTGTGTAATAACATCCTAATCAAAATATCGTGCACACAACATTCCTTCAACTAAGGGTGTCAATAGTGTTGGATGATTACCACTAACCAGTGGCTGCCTATCTATCAAAGGAACCACATAAAGTGCATTCCCCACATCACCCTCACCAATATTATCTCCTGATGCCTCACCGGATACTTCCTCATTAGATAAACTATCATTAAATAAATCAAGAATACACACAGGTATGTCCCCTACATTTCCTTCCAAATATTGATCATCTTATTTATAATTTGTTTATGTTAAAGGAGACATATGAGCAAGAAATGAATGAGAGTTTTGTGAAGGAATGACTTCTAAAGAGCTTACATAACATGGTTTTTTAGTAGTAGGTTTCACCTCATCAATATCAGAAATAACCACATATAATTCCATTATACCATTACTACATTTCTTTTCCTGAACAACAATGATGCATCCATCCAATCATCATCATCAAACAAAGGATACTCAATGTTCCATAGATGTTCAACATAATGAAAATGTCAATATATAATTGAAGTAATTGATTGATCAACCCTCAATTTTAACTGACTATGAATCTTCTTATAAACTTCATCCAATGTCACATAATCGCAAAGATTTTCCACTCTTGAAGGTGGAAAACTATAGCAAAAACCCTTCTCGGTATAAATTACCTCACTGTTGCAATATATTTGCGCATACATGATTACCTAGAAAAAAATAATTAAAAAAATGTTATATACTATATCATGAAATGATGAAAAATTGTAAATTGGTTATGATTAAATAATTGACTTGATCTTGTGACTTTTTTATGGATTGGTTTATCATTATTTGATAAACCAACCAAAACCCAGGGGGGCTCCTAGCATCTCTATTATCTCATATTTCAGCAACCATCGATCTCTTCTAAGGTATGGTGTAAAAATCTAGCTTCAAACATCAACACTTCTTTTTGAATGCCCTTTTATTAAAATGTTACTCACATAAAACTGAGGGGGTCTAGGGTTTGAGATACATTACATTTTTTATGCAGACATGCAAGTCCTCAGAGAGAGGGATGACATTCAGGTCATCAAGGAGGAAAAGAAAATTCAATTATTACAAATTATATAATCGAAAAAAAGGTATCACATGCAGTTTCAATCATACATTGTTCGATCATCTCAAGATTATTCAATTATTAGAATTAAATAATCAGATATAAAAAAACAATATGAAATTTCAATCATACAATATATGGTCATCTCAAGATCAGTCATCATACTAGATTGCTAACATGTTTGTTTGATATATTTATTATGTTTTACATATTGTAACTTTACTTAAAATTATATTTAATAAATAATATATATACATATATTTATTTATTTATTTATTTATTTATATCTAGACTTTCATGAAGATTTTTCACTCTTACGGGTGAAAAAATATAACTAAAACCTTGATCGATATAAATAACCTCGTTGTTGAAGTATATTGATGGTGATATGATTACCAAATAAATTTTAATAAAATTTTATATATATTTATAACACAAAATAAAATGTTTAACATATTTTAATTAGTTATTAATAAATAATTATGGCTTGATCTTTAGACTTTTTCTATAGATTGTTTTATCATTATTTGATTAACCAACTAAAACCTAGGGGTGAACTCTTGGAGTCTCTATTATTGCATATTTTAGCAATAATTTGTCTCCTTTTAAACAAAAACGTCTCTTGTCGAACGCCATTTTATTACAATGTTATTCACATGCAACTGAGGGGGTCTAGGGGTTTGAAATACATAATAATTTTTAGGCGGACACGCAAGTCCTTACTTCCTTAGAGAGAGGGATGACTCTCAAGTCAACAACGAGGATAAGAAAATGAAATTTTTACAAATTATATAACCACATACACAAAAACAAGACATGAAATTTCAATTATGCATTGGTCGGTCATCTCAAGATCAATCATCACACAATACTCTTAACATGGTTTTTGGGATACTAATTATGTTTTACATATAATATAACTTTACCTATAATTATATCTGATATATAATAAACATCTACATCTGTTTTCCAAAATTTAAACTTTTCGATGTGTGTATGTATATATATATATTTAGGTAGATTCACTTTATTTACCTATGTGTATCAAATATTATAATTTAAATTTATTTTACTTTAGACATAATATAAAATAATATATATATATATATATTTAAATAATATAACATAAATATATAAAAATTTAAATATATTCAACTTTATTTATTATTATTTTAAAATATAATTACATATACTTTTATAAACAACTATAGTTTTCTAAATATAAGAATTTTTAATTTTTACATAAATAATGAAAATATTATTAATAATAAATTTTATTAAATTTTATTAATAAAAATGATATAATTTACACTTATATAATAACAATTAAAATACTGTAAACTTATGTTATTTTCAATTTTATAAAATTACATATGTATATATAATTTTTTTTCATATTTCTACTTTTTAAAATTTAAGTAATCATATTTTATACATTATTACATGTAATAATAATCATTTATACTTAAAAAATTAAAAAATTTATTTATAGTAAACTTTTTATACGGTTAACAAAAATAATATTATATATATATATATATCTAAAAAATTAAATATGATACTTAATATAACTAGTATTTTTTAATAATATAATTTTTATAAAATATTCATCTAATTATCTATGTGTATGGAATATGAAGTTGGGGTGAGGCCTGAGCGGTAAACCACCTAATCCTGCATCCAAGAGTGGGGTTCGAATTATGGAAAGCCCCTTCGGGATTTATGTGGTAGGTGGTGATGTAGGTATGATGCAGATAGGCGGTGACACAAACATTATGTGGGAAGGATGACGTAGGCATGATGCTGCATCGGGCCTTCGAAGCATGTTCATAGTCCACTTGGTCATGGACCTACAATCTTTGTAATGCGTCTCCCTCTACCCAAATTGAAAGAGGACTTTGATTTCATAATAAAAAGAGGTTTCAGTCCCAATTTTAAAAAAAACATGTGTATGGAATATTGTATTTTTAATTTATGTTACTTTAAATATAATATATACTATATACATATAAATGTATTCAAATCTAATTACTCACTATTTAGATTACAAATATATACATTTTTTAAAACAATAATATTTTCCTAAATATAAATTATATTTTATACATAAAATTTAAATTATATAAACACCACATTTAAATTTCCTAAATCATTCAATTTAAATTAAATCAAACAAAAAACAAAAACTCATTCAGAAATTAAATCATACAAAGGACGTTATTTTATACATTCATACATTCATACATCAATATTGTAACGACACGGACCTCCCCGACCCATTCCTTTGTCAAAAGAAGGTCAAGAAGTGTTCTGGAGGGTAAAATGGACTTTTCCCACACTTTCTAGAATTTTGAAACTATACGCCGTGTAGTTTGAGTACACGTCGTGTACCCCCTTTCCGGGTATACCCCGTGTTGGAGCCGTATCCTTGTCGTGTGTAATAAATGGGTGCACGTCGTGTGACCAGTTCTACACGCCGTGTAGTCCTTCCCTGCGTACGCGTTACCAGTCAATGGCTGTGTACCGTGTCCTTGTCGTGTGCAATAAATGAGTACATGTCGTGTGTCTAAACTACACGTCGTGTAGTCCCTCCCCGCGTATGCATTACCCTCAAACCGTGTATTGACCAGTCAACGGCCTCGGAGCCGTGTTGGAAGCCGCATGGAGACCGTGTGAAAGAACCGAGTACACGCCGTGTACCATAAATTACACGCCGTGTACTTTTGCTTTTTACGCCTATAAAAGGAGGGGTCCCCTCCTCCTTTCAACTCACCCCTCTCCTCCCCTCTCCTCTGAGCCGAGCTCTCTCAAGAGACTCGAAGGCTCTTCCTTCCATAACTTCTTCGTCCGAGCTCTGATTTACGATCCGTCAGCGGCCACGGGATCGTAACGACGAGGCGGAGTTTCCGAGATTGGATCTGTTGTCTTTCCTTGGGCCTTTCCTTTCCGACTTCCACCCAAGGAGGTTTTTCCGGGACCCAACAGAAGTGACGGACGCCGACGGACGTCTTCTAAGTTGATCCGGGGGAGCGCTGTGATCGGGAACCTGTTGAGGTAGGGATCTTACCTTTGTCTCTCTAATTTTTGTGCATCATGCGTGGTGGGTATCCTATTATTTTCATGAGAAACGGTTGAACCATTAAATAAAGATAATAAAAGACTTATATAACGGGGTTGGGAAGTTGTGATTTTGCTGTTACTTTATATCCTGTGATATTATGTTGTGAATTAAATGAGCTTCTACCTACTGAAAATCACGGTCGTTGGGGGCCTTTGCTTACGCAATTAAATGTTTCCCTCTCCTTCTGAATTTTCTTATGGGTGGAAACCTTATGGAATGTGGAAATTGGTTAATCACGTAAAGTTGGCTGTTTAAAATCTGGAACCCTTGTGTGATCACCCCGATTGAACAAAAATGAAATAAAGAACATGTAGATGTTGGCTTGGTTACATGGCATGTGTTGGGGGTGTTTTGTGGGTTGTTGTGGATCGGGTGAGCAGCGGTGTTGCGGTTGACTTGGTTGTGGGTTGGTGTGAATGTTGTGTGGGTAATGGGCAGTGGGACTGCGATAAATGGTATTAGAGGGATAATAATGATAAACGGGCTTCGGTGTGGTTGTGGTTATGGTGGTTGGCAGCGGGGCTGCAGGGATGGGCTTGTATGTGAATGAATAGTGGGTTGTGATTATTAAATAAAAGTGGAAGAGTTAATGAATGGTGGGTCATGGTAATGGAACGGGTTTAATAATCAATGGGTTGGTTGGTTGATAAGAAGGGCTTGGTTGTGTTGCTTGTGTTTTCCTAACTTGATTTGTGGATGGCAGGGATATGTTTTAGGAAACGTTTTATGTGGTTGGTTGTGGACAGTTGCCCAGTAGTTAAGGAACTAAATAAACTAATTTCTGCTGAAAACATGAAAACCTAAAGGGGGTTGGGATTGTTTTTTGTATTCATACTTCGTGGTAGCAGTGCCGAGGCACGTGCTCAGTTTTCTGTTTAGAATCCATAGGTTGGGATGTGTGTTTGGTATACATATATATATCTGTATCTTTTGTGTTTTATCGCACCCCACCCATGTTGAGCACTTAGTGCCGAACACTCCCATTTCATGGGACAGGGTGTTTTTCCCTTAGTTACAAGCTCCTTCATGCTCCTTCTCCCCTAGGCTGTGATGGCTTGAGGCGACCTTACACCTAAGACTCTTCGGGTAGGTTTCGATTGGGGTGGTTTTAGCCCAAGACTCTTCGGGCAGGTTCTACTGTTTCCCAAGAATCTTCGGGATGAGGCTCAGGTGCGTGTGGGCGGGATACGTGGTTGTGAGGCCCAGGTGTGTGCGGGCGGGATACGTGGTTGTGAGGCCCAGGTGTGTGCGGGCGGGGAGAGTGTGGCAGCGTCAGGACGTTCTTCGTTAGGAAGAGCAGCTAATTAAAGGGAAATGGTGCGGGGTACCCAAATACTCTTGTTCTTATATACTACTACCTGTTGTGATTGTGTTTTGGTGAGTGTGGCTGGTGAGGTTGGGTGGATAGAATTCCTTTCTAGGTTTCTTCTGTTGTTCTCACGGGACATTAGGATGTCTCCCCACTTGTGCACGAGAGCTTTAGGTTTCCCTACTGAGTATACTTGTATGCTCACCCTACGTTTACTTTTAGGTTTCCAGGAGGACTACTAGGGTCGTGCGGGGCCCTACTAGTCGGACAGTTGGAGTTGTTGTTGTTGTACCTTTGTTTTCTTTTGGTATTGTACTTTGATCTTTCTTGTACTTGTACCTTGCTATAAAATTGTTTAAACATGCATGTGGGATTGGTTTGGGTTTATTTCTATACACTTTCTCTTTTCCTTTTTGGTGGTTGACTTGTCCTATTTCCCGATCTTTAAAATAAAAAGGGTAATGCCTCCCATATTTTTGTGAAAAACTCATACCCTTGGTGCTAGTCACCACCTCGGGGCCCACTGGAGGCGGGACTCGGGGGTCAATATCTCTCTTTCGCCATTGCCAGCTCAGGAGGGGCATCTTTGGTGGGAGGGGGTCGTGACAAATACATATTAAATAAATAAATCATACAAACAAAATAAATAAAAACAATTAGACAATTGATTTTTTTTTTTTAAACTTTTACCTTTTTAAAAGCTGAAAACATATGTTTGGAAGAAATCTAGCAAAGCTTCATTGTAAAATACAAAGCAAAACATTTGAAATGAAGGTTGTGGGGGGAAGCACTCTATTTATAAAATTTTCTTGGGAAGAGGCGTGAACCCTGTTCACGCTTCCTTTGTAAAACTTTTGAAGGACACGAGAATGAGAATCATGTTTCCTTGCACTACTACAAATATGGTCTTTAACAGCACGTAAAAATGGCACTTACAGCGCTAAAAAGTGTTATTATCCTTAGCACTATTAAAAGGGTCTCCCTTTTATCAATGCTAAAAAATCGCTGATAAAAGGGACATTTATGAGCTTTTTTTTTGCACTGATAAAAGTCAAAAAAATAATTTTTTTAATAGTTTTTTTCTACAAAACGGCGGGTGGGACCTCCCCCTTTTATCAGCGCTCGACCCCCCTTATAACATCACTAGTCTAGCCTCTTTATCCCTTTAACAGTGCTAGGAACCCCCCACCCTTTAATTGTGCTAGGGACCTACATCACTCGCTCGAGCGCGCCTTTGCCTTCATTGGTTTTCGAACCTGAGACATTCCCCACTTAATCTCACACCTTTTCCACTCCCCTATATCATTTTCTTCTGTATTTTATTATATATCTATAGGGAGTTCGACGACAGTTGGCACAGATCTGGGATCCCGGGCTCGGCTTGCGGATCTGGGATCCAGGTGCACCCCGATCACAGTGGCCGTTGTGCGGCGGTGATGGCAGCGGTACGCGATTCTTGCTGGGCGATGATGACCTGGTGGTTCCAATGACGAGGAGTTGTAGGGAGCGTGATGCAGGATTCTGACAGGATTTGGCTGTTGGGGCAGGAAACGTGCGACATTCTGGTGAGGATTTATTTCACTGTGGACGATGACAGGGAGCAGGTGGAGACCTTGGGGCACGAGGATCGTTTGACCTCGGGCCGTGATTGTTGGAAAATTGATATAGGCTGTCGGGCGTGTTTTTCTTTGGCAAGGCGGGGTCACTGATGGATGTAGCATAGCGAGGCAATAACCTCAAAAACAGGGTGGGGATGTCGACATCCTGACAGGGAGGCGGCGTGAGCTAACTTGTTTTTAAATTTGCTTGGTCGGGTGATTTTCGGTGTTGTGTTTTTTTGTGGGGGCTTCGGCCCAAGTACTATTGGTCTTCTGGCGGGTTTGTCTCGACGTTGGTCATTTCTGTCTTTAGGGGTATTTGCCATACCCCATTGTTGCTTTATTGTACTTTATCTTTTTTAAAAAAATTTGGGGACTATGAGATAAAACACATGGTCTGCACCATTTGGAGTATATTTTGTTACATTTTTTTTATCCATATATATATACATATATAAAATATGTTTCATGTGTGTGCGTGTATAAATAAACACATACATACATACACACACACACATATATATTTGTGCATCTATAAATATAATTATACATATTTATATATATTTTCACATATTATATATTAATATTTATATACATATATTAGAATATATAGATAATTAATTTTTTTTCTCAATATACACACAAATATATATATATATATATATATATATATATTAGCATCAAATATAGATTAATTGTGTATGTATATAAATCATCGTACATTCTTATTTTAAATAAAATGGATATTATTTTTTTATTTAGATAAAGTTTATATTTTTAGAAATATACTTTACATGTAAATATGTTTACATATATATTTATAAAATAAATTTTTATGTGTGAATATATACAAAATATGCATATATTTTTATATATTTGATTATAAATAAAACTATATTATGAAAAACGATAAAATTTCAAAATCATAATATCAAAATGAATGTAACCCTTGAGAATAAATTCATCCCCCACTGAAAACGGACAGAAAAACTCCCTTAAATGAGGTTAAAAGTCCATTGAATTTTAAAAAATTAATATACCCCGACTAAAAACACATTTTTGAAGGCCTTTTTGATTCTTGAAAAACGCGATAGAGGGTTCTCCCATATCAGTAAAACTGTTTATGTGATAGTGTTGGCCGCAGAGAGATGAGCGAAATGGAGAATTGTGAACGGGGTTTGTGTTTCTCCCATGATATTTTTTTTCTAATACTCAAAACCTTATCTCAAAAAAAAAATAATAATAAACCCCGTTCAAAAATAAAAATAAAAAACACGGTGAAGGTGGGTGGTTAAAACGCAGGCTTGAGAGTACAAAACTGGTGTAATTCAGTGGACATGATGGGGAGCTTTGAAAATCCCACAAGGTAGGGGACAACCCTAAACGCCCTGTTTCCTCCCATCAATGGCAGCTGTGGGCGAGGCGGCATTGCCATCACCAGACCCACTCGGTGCATGCCCAAAATTGTCTGAAATATCATCCTCTTCCCTCCCTCACCCGGCCTCTGGCATTGGGAGATATTCACGGGGACCATACCCTACATGTTAAGGGATGGTCCCCACCCACCGTCCCCCCGCAGGGGCAACATCCATTTTGCTCCGCACAACATCTGTTCTTCCACCCACCGCATTTTCAGGCCCACTTCATGCACATGGGAGGAGCTTATAACAGCTATTATGGCAGAGCAGTGAATCCTTTTGCTCCACCTCTTAAGCTTTCTGGCTAGGGTTTTATAAGAAGATTGCCCGGTTGACTTACTGTAAAAAACAAGGGGGTGGAATAATAACAATGATCATTGTGCCTTGCTTCAACTCATCAACTCATTATTGCTCATCACTCCCACTCATGGAAACCCTAGGAAAGGGTCATTTGGGAGAGGGCCTACGGGGGGACTTATCATTGCCTTTTCGCCATCAATCACTGCTTACTTTTTTAGTTAAAGAAAGCGACGAAGGCGTTGTTTCTAAGCTACAAGGAGTGGCGTGACAGAAAAGAAAGCGACAGTGGCAATTGAAGAAGAAGAAAGCTTGGAGAGATGGGGACATGGCAGACAGGATGGGTGGAGATTAGCTTATTATATTATATTATCTATTTATCGGAGCACACCCCTAATTTGGAGTAATTTTTTTATCTGGGTTTTTAAAAAATTAAAATTTGAAAGAAGGGTATAGGGTTCGAATAATTTTAAAAATGGGTCCGGGATGCGTGAACGCCGTTCACGCATCCTTCCGCGGCGTGGGATGCGTGAACGGCGTTCACGCATCCCGGACCCCGACGGTAATGCGTGAACGGCGTTCACGCGTCCTTTGCTGACCAGCTAAAGGAAGCGTGAACGCCGTTCACGCATCCTTGCGCGGGAAAAGATGCGTGAACGGCGTTCACGCTTCTCTCCGCGGCGAAGGATGCGTGAACGCCGTTCACGCATCCGGCCGAGAAAAGTTATAAAAGGAGGGGTCCCCCCCCAATACCCATTGTTCTCCTCTGATTTTCGTTGCGAAGCTCTGCAGAAATTCTTTCTCAACAAATATTTGCTGCTTTTATTGAGGTAAAATTTCTATTTAATAATTTAATTGTTTATTTGTGTTTATTTATTTCATTTGTATGTTTAATTGTATTTATTTATTTCATTTGTATGTTTAATTGTATTTATTTATTTCATTTGTATGTTTAATTGTGTGTATGATTTATTTATTTCATATGTTATGCATGAAATGTTTTGTATGATTTAATTTTCTTGATGTTGAATGTTCGTATGATTTAATTTTTTGAATGTCTGTTGTCTAAATATTGAATGTTTTATGTTATGTCTAAACTTTTTAATGTTTAGAAAAAGTAATTTATGTTGGAGAAATTTATTTTAATGGATGGTTTTGATGTAAGTGTAAATTAAATTACTTTTATTTACTAGTAATAATATTTTTAATCAATAAAGTATAAAATATATTTACTTATATTTTGAAAAGTAGAAGAATGGCCAAAAAACATTACAATTTCATAAAATTTAAAATAACAAAAGTGTTTATTATGTAAATCTCAATTAGATCAGTTATAATAAAATTTATTTAATGTTTTTAATAAATATATATATATATATATATATATATATATACACATGAAGTTAAATTTTTGTAAAAGAGGTGTAGTATTTAATATAGATTTTATATAATACGGATAATATAATAAATATACCAAAAAACACGGTATGAGTGATGACTGATCTTGAGATGACCGACCATGCATAATTGAAATTGCATGTTTTATTTTGTGTATGTTGTTATTCAATTTGTAATAATTGCATTTTTTCGGTATTGATGACCTGCGAGTCATCTCTCAGTAAGTGTAAGGACCTGCGTGTCCGTTTAAATTAATTTATGTATTTCATACCCCTAGACCCTCTCACATGCATGTGAGTAAATTTGTAAATAAAAGACTGACGCCCCAAAGAGGTGTCGACGAAGAGGCATCCCCGAAGAGGTGTCGACGAAGAGGCATTTGAGAACTCGTTCGAGAGGTGGCGTTGCTATTTGACAGGAGATTGGCGGTTGCTGCAATATTTGATAATAGAGATAGGAGTTTACTCATATAAATTGTGGTTAGTTTATCAGATAATGATAAACTAATCGCAAGTCTCAAGATCAAGTCATGATTATATATTCATAAGTAATCAAACTTTATGAAACATTATATTAAATTTGCTTTTGTGCTAAAATCACAATCACTATACCTTAACAGTGATAAATCAATACATAAAAAAGTCTCAAGATAATCAATTATTCAAAACCAAATTAAATAATTTAAAATTTTAATGTAGTGTATAATATTTTTAAATTTTTTTTAATAGGTAATTATGTCTGCTCAAATATATTGCAACGGTGAGGTAATTTGTACCGAGCAGGGTTTTAGCTACAGTGTGCCACCTGTCAAAGTGGTAAATCTCCATAGTTGTATGACATTGGATGCAGTTCGTAATAAGATTCATAGTCGATTAAAATTGAGTGCAGGACAAGCAATCACTTCAATTAGATACCGACATCTTCAATATCCTGAGTGTATGTGGCACAGCGACTACCCTATAGTCGATGATGAGGATTGGATGGAGGCTTCTCAGTTATTCAGGCAACAGTGTATTAATGGTTTGATGGAATTATTTATTGTCATTTCTGATATTGATGTGGTGCAATCGATTACTACAGAACCATGCTTTGTGACCGCTATAGAAGTTGGTCCTTCACAACAGTCTTCTTTATTGTCTCCTTCTCATTCGACTCCTGTGGAAGAATGTAATGAGGAAGATCATCAAAATTTGGAAGGAAATGTAGATGACATCCCTTTCTGTGCTGATATAGTGCAAGAAAGTTTATCTGAGGAAGAAGAATCTGGGGAGTCAGCAGGAGATGATGTGGTTGGAAATGAACCTTCTGAGGTTCCTTTGAGAGACATACATCCACTACATCCACCAGTTAGTGGTAATCAGCCTTCAGTTTTGAGTTCCTTAGTTGGAGGAATGTCTCGTGAACAACTTTTTGATTGGGATGTCATTACACCAGCTTCTGAATTCCCTGGCATTATAGGGAATATGCCTGCATCAAATGATAATGCCATATATGTTGGGCAGGAGTTCGAAACTAAACAGGTCATGAAAAATGTGATAAAGCAATACCACATTGAGCGACATTTCACATTTGTGGTTTATGAGTCAAAGAAGACCAAATATCTCATTCGTTGTGAAAAATATGGGTCAGAATGTAAATTTCGATTAAGAGCAGTATTTGATAAATGTTATGGATGTTGGAAGATAACCAAATTAGAAGGCCCACACACTTGTCTGCATCCCAACTTGGCACAAGATCACTCTTCTCTTGATGCAGAGTTTATATCTACTGTTATTTGTGAGATGATACGAACAAGTCAGGATGTTCCTGTTGCCCTTATTCAGGAAAGAATTCAACAGTTGTATAACTATAAGGTATCATACAACAAAGCTTGGAATGCAAAACAGAAAGCCATTGTAAAAGTGTATGGTGATTGGGATGAGTCTTATGCGTTGTTGCCACAGCTTATGGAATTGTTGTCTCTCAATAATCAGATTGTTTATCAGTTGGACACTGTTGAGTATGTATCCCAAAATCATCTAGTTGATCGGTCAAAGGTGAAGTTCAAGAGGATTTTTTGGGCATTCAGACCGTGCATTGCTGCATTTCCCTTTTGTAAACAATTTATTCAGGTAGATGGCACATTCCTTTATGGAAAGTATACAGGTGTTCTACTCATTGCTGCCACACAGGATGGTAATCGCGCTCCTCTGCCACTTGCTTTTGCTGTTGTTGAAAAAGAAAATTTTGAATGCTGGAGCTGGTTCTTGGCATGTGTACGTGTTCATGTCACGCAGAAACAGGGCGTGTGTCTGATATCTGATCGTCATCGAGCGATTATAGAGGCCGTGAGTAGTGATGGGGTTTCTTGGACTGAGCCGAATGCTTATCACCGTTATTGCATTAGACATATTGCAAGTAATGTGCATAAGCAGTTTAGAGATGAGGCCATAAAGAAGGCGATCCTCAAATTGGGTATGGTTTTCTAAACTTTCTTTTTTTAACAAAATTTACTATCCATTTTAATACATTATTATGTTATGCTTTCAGCATATGAACCCCAACAAGAAAGGTTTGATCGACGTCTTGAAGAGATCCGAACAGTTAATGAGGAGGTATATGAATATATGGTACAAATTTCAAAGGAAAAATGGTCATTAGCATACGATGGTGGCATGAGATATGGGCATATGACCACTAATATAGTGGAGTGCGTAAATGGGGTCCTCAAGGGTGTGCGTAAACTCCCAATCACAGGGTTAGTGCAAGAGACATTTTTTAGATGTGTTCACTACTTTGTTGACCGGTCCCAAAAGGCCTACCAGAGGATGGAAAATGGAATGCTTTTTACTCAGCATTTTCAAACTGATATTGACCGGATACGGAATGAGGCTTCACGATGGAATGTTATAGCCTTTGACAGGGAAAAGAGGAGTTTTCGGGTAAGAAAGTGCTACGACCAGGGTGCATGCACTAATGGTGGAGTGTTTGTCGTGATGTTGGATAACAGGTACTGTGATTGTGGCAGCTTTCAGGCATTGAGATATCCATGTGTACATGTTATTACATCTTGCGCTTCGGTAAATATATCGTGGGAGCCATATGTTGACCCGGTGTATCACATGAGCACTTTGGTTAACTGTTATAGTGCTGCTTGGATGCCTGTTGGTGACTTCCATTCTATCACATTGCCTGCTGATCAACCGACCATTGTCCCTGATATTTCCAGGTTTTCATAAGTCGGTTTTGGTATCATTTATAATTTTTTCAATGTGTGTCATTTGTAAAATTATTGGCTTCATGCTACTAGGTTGCGGCCTCGAGGAAGACCGAAGTCAACTCGCATCAGAAATGAGATGGATTGGCCTCGACAACGAGGAGGGAGAATACGATGCAGTATCTGCCACGCAGAAGGACATACTCGTAAGAGATGTCCCCAAGTGGCAGGACAGAGTTCCAAATCTCATCATCCATGATCGAGTCTGTGTACCTGCTCTAAGAGGAAGAGGTTGTGGTTGGTGTCGATGATGAAGAAGAAGAATAAGAAATAGAGGATGAGGATGAGAAGAAGTAGAAGACTAAGAGGAAGAGGTTGTGGTTGAATAACCTATTGTGGAAGTTTCTATAGTTACTTAGGAACTTGATCTATTTGGAATAATGTTAATGGTTATCTAATGGATAATGGATAAATTAACAAACGTAATTTCACAAATAAGAAGAAATAATTAATTTTTCACTTTTTCCTCTTAATTTTTAATGTGGAATAATGTTAATGGTTATTTAATGGATAATGGATAAATTAACAAACGTAATTTCACAAATAAGAAGAAATAATTAATTTTTCACTTTTTCCTATTAATTTTTAATGTGGAATAATGTTGATGGTTATTTAATGGATAATGGATGAATTAACAAACCTAATTTCACATATAAGAAGAAATTATTAATTTTTCACTTTTTCCTCTTAATTTTTAATGTGGAATAATGTTGATGGTTATTTAATGGATAATTGATAAATTAACAAACGTAATTTCACAAATAAGAAGAAATAATTAATTTTTCACTTTTAAATTATGGTTTTCTTATAAGATGTCTAGTTTTAGTAATGGCATCTGAGTGTCTTAGCATCCTTAACTAATGTTGATTGTGAGACTAGGCTAATCTTGATTGTGACACCAAATAAAAATGAATATATCATGATTCCACTATTAATAAGTAACGATGAGATCATGTGTGCAGATGGCAGGTTTTCCATTGCTTACATCTCAGGCTACTCATGTATCACGACTGCTTTTAGAGGGACGTCCTGTGGCTCCCTTGAGTGTACGTAGATCTCACCATTTCCATCATACTGCACCACCTCCCGCTATCGTCCCACATCTTCGTCGAGCTGGATTTTATGGCGTAGCGATGTGCGACTTCACGTTTCTTGATCATCAGCTCATTGCCGCACTTGTCGAGAGATGGAGACCAAAGTCGCATACTTTCCATTTCAGTGAGGGAGAGATGACTATTACATTGCAGGATGTGGCTATTATGTTGGGCCTCCCTATCGACGGACATGCTTTGACAGGCCGAGTTCCATCAGATTTGCCTGAGCTTGTTCATAGACTTCTGGGCATAGAGGTCCAGGATGATGGCAGGACCATCGTCGGTGGTAGATTGCGGATGCCTTGGTTAGACCAGCACTTCACACATTTACCAGATGATGCTGATGACGTCACCGTGCTGCGCTTTGCACGGGCATATATTTTGAGGCTGATCGGTGGCACGATTTTTGTTGACCACTCTACTACTTTTGTGCACCTGATGTATCTATCTTTTTTAGAGGATTTGGACCAGGCAGGTCGATATAGTTGGGGGTCTGCCTGCCTAGAATATACATACAGAGCCCTATGCAGCGCATGTCGCATCGAGAAGATGCAGATCACAGGATGCATGGTTCTTCTACAGATGTGGGTATGGGAGAACATACCTCGTTTAGCTCCACATGCTCGTGCGCCATTACCCGTAGATATTGTAGCAGAGGCTCCACGTGGACGTTGGTATGTTATTAATTCTTTCTAATATCTAACTTACTTGTATAAAATTCTTTTATGAAATGTAAAAAAAATGTTATCTACAGGTGGAGTCAGGCGCATCGACATTCAGATTCTCCCAGACATGATGTTCACGCCTACAGACTTATGCTAGACAGCATTCAACCAGACGATGTAAGTGATTATTATTTATATTGTTAAATCTTTACTCTTTACTGTAAATCTATTCATTTATTAATTGATTATTCATTTTTTCTTTCAGATTACATGGATGCCATATACAGATGCTATCCTTCAGAGTCTGCCCCCATACTGTACAGTGATGCTTGATATCGGCTCCTGCATGGTTCCACTGATTCATTTTCATATAGTCGAGTGGCATCAGACGGATAGGGTTATGAGATTGTTTGGATTCCTTCAGCCAGTTCCTGACCCGCCCAGTCAGTTCGATTCATTGCATTCCCTGAAGATGTCAGGGAAGAGAGATTTTGATTGGAGGAGCTACCATGCGAGATATGTTGCGTTATGGGACAGGCGACGAGAGTCCCAGTTGTGAGGGGCAGGGACAGTACGCTTTCATTTGATGGATCAGATGGATTATGCAGGCTGGTACATCAGGTCTCCCATCAGATTTCTGACACGGCACGGACGGGGCTTCCATGACTTGGTATGCATTCTTTCTTTCACAGTTCAACATATTTTTTATTCAAATTAGTTAATAACAGAATTTGTTTTCGCAGGATGCTCGTATTTGTCATCTACTGCATATGTCTGATCCAGTGGAGAGAGCTGCCTTTGACCCAGCATATTTTCACAGCCTTGTACGACAGATGCTACCGTCGATGGACGAGATTTATCATGGCATTTTCTTTGATCCACCATCTGCTGCGGAGGCCGCGGAGCCTGCTGCGGAGGCCACGGAGCCTGCTGCGGAGGCCGCGGAGCCTGCTGCGGAGGCCGCGGAGCCTGCTGTTGTTCCACAGGATGAGGCTGCTCAGCTTGCTCAGCCACATGATATTATTCCACTGGAGGAGGGTGTTCAGCATGACCAGTCATATGCTCCTCCAGCTTCTCAGGCACATCCACAGGTACTTACAGACGCTGACTGGATTGAGTTCGATGTTTTATTGCAGTCATCCACAGCAGAGCAGCCATCTACTTCCTATATTGGTGAGAGTTCCAGCCAGCTTCCACTATCCTTAGATGCAGGCCAGGGTACAGGCGGTGAGACTGTACATCCACCGTCTGTCACACAGGAGGATGTGGAGGTGGCTGTCGATGAGGATGCGCAGCGTACGCCAGAGCACAGACGTAGACAGACACGGCGTGGACGCATCCAGTATACGCCTGACTGTGGGACAGAGGAGCATCCACACCGGAGGCGTAGATTAGGTTGACATTTGATTTATGATACGTTTTGTATGTGTATTACTGTTATCTAGACTTCTATTATACCTTTAATAAGTGTCTTACTGTTATCAAATTATCTACCAATGTATATATATATATATATATATATGTGTATAATAAATAATATGATTAGAAATTCCATAATACTCATATAAATTCAATAAGTTCAACATAAAGGTTAAATAATAATCCAAGGCTATTTATTTTTTGAATAACATATTAAAAGACCAAGTAAAATTTTTTGAAGAACTTTAGGAGGATTTTGTTGGCCTACAATTAAATATAGGATCAAGAGAAACTCTTGACTCCTAATATGATATTAGGAAATTAGGTCACACAAGTGATGGAAAAAAGGGAAATTATGGTTCATAGGTCCAAAAAATAGTTAAAAAATGTTTAGGGAAGAAAATGATACATCGTAATGCCACAAATGGTATGGTTATTGTTCATAAACAGAAAGCAGTAATGATTGGTGTCAGAACACAAGATCCTGTTATGTGGATAAAGATTTATTTTGGTATGAATTAGAATCAGAATATTTAGTGATCTTAAGGAATAATGAGTGGTGTATTAGTGATGCACATGAATAAAACATTTATCAAATATTATTTTTGTGGAAATATGGGGAATTCTTAGAATGCTCATTCCATAGCCTTGAGGGTCACTATGTGACTTGGGACACACTATAATATTTACAAATAAGGTGTGTATTATCAAGGGAAAATATAGTGGAGTTGTTTTGTAAGGAAAACACACAAAGGGGAATCTATATCTTGTGAGTGGACAAGAAGATATGTATTTTATATCCAAGGAAGAAGAAAATAGGTTGTGGTATAAATTTATTGTTTATATGAGCCAATCATACATGGAAGATCTGTTGAAATGTGACACTGCTCAAGATCTCTCTAATTTATCATGTGATCATACTCATACATGCGATTCTTTCTAACAAGGGAAGATTATTTGAAATATATAAAAGGTTAAAGATCAATGGTCAATAAGAGTGATTGAACTAATGCAAATTGATGTGTGTAAACCTATTTCACCAAGATCTATTGATACGAAGAGATATTTTTAGTGGCCAAGGATCAATTAGGTGGTAATGAGAGGGAGGTGAATCAGTGGTAGCCTTATTTTACTAATTCTTTTTTTAAATTCAACCTATTGAAATTTGTTTAGGTTTTTGATCCACTCAATATAAACTCTCAATCATTCCTCAAGTGTAGTTGTAATGAAATAGGGAGAATCACATGTTATTTACAGGGTTATTTTGAAAATACTACTCATTTCTATATTGGTTATACCCCCCAACATGTATTATTCACTATCTCCACAAGTTAATACAATGACATATAATCCATTTTTCCTCTCTATAACAAAAAATAATCCACTATACACTCTCTTTCTCCATAATACATTGGAGATTCATTCTACTCTATAATCCAAAAGATACATCTACTTCCAAATTTAGGAAGAAGTTCTTCTTCAAATAGACTTACTCTATAAGAAATCTAGTCACTCCTACCTTGTGTACTTTATCAATAATTTTAGAAATTATTATATTAAGACTCTTTTCAGATTTTGTGCAATCTAGATTCTCCTCAATATTCAAATAATCAAGAACTCATCAATTCATCTTTCTGTATTTACCTGATACATTATTGTATCGAGTTATCAGAAATAATATTTCAATTCAACACAGAGTCTTCATCTCCTTCATACACACTTTATTCACAAAACAAACAATAATTGTTCATGGGTAATATATCATTATTACATGATTTAAAATCAATCATTTAAATCCTTATTTAAATTTGTTTCGTAATAACACATTTAATTACACATTTATATATGAATACTCATCAGTAGTGGTATCATATTTTCCTCATATTGAATGCCCCATTAGTTTCTGTGGGTATTTTGTTTCATGCAACTCATAAAGAATACTAGAAGGATTAAGGTTCCCCTCTTTCTTCTTAATGTGGTGTCTATCTCTATGAATCATTATCTATATTCATACATGTAACTCATATTTAATTACATAATAAAATACAAAAACTCATCAAAAATACCCAATGCTCGGGTCTTCTCCATTCTTCACATAAATGTTACAACTCATGTAAGAATCTGATTCACGTGGATTCATCAAAATATGATCTTCTAATCACCCGAATACTTATGTTTCACATTTCATCACATAGGATATTCATTTTAGAATAAATTTTTACTCTCATCACATGAACTATTCATTTTATTATTTAAATTATATTAATGAAATTGTAACTTCATGAATATATTATCATGACTGTACCTTGGCATTAAATCTAGATCTTACTTCATTTGAAGACTCTATTTCATCAAAAGTCTTGGGATCCTTCAGTTCATGCACGACAATGCATGAATATTGAACATGACTTGTTCTTGGATCATGCTTGGATATTATAAGTTCATCATGGACTTCTTAATATGGAAGGGTCCTTGGTTTTATCCAAGGATTCCCAACCATGATCTTTGTGACTCATCAATGGTAGATAACCAATGCTCTATAAAACCCTTGAGAAAGGGAAGAAGGTTCTCACTAATTAGACAACTTGAAAAAGTTAGATCAAACTGTTGTGTAAATGTCTGCATGTTTTTAGTGGAGAGACAATGATTGTGTCACCATTTTCCCATATAATAATATCACTCGGTTGAGTGCTTCCTTATTTATTTTATCATTCCTTCAGCTTGGTAGAAGTGATTACTGGGGTACGCTCTCAAATCCTCACTGGCATCGACCCATGTTGTCTTCTCTAACACCATTCCACTGCACATGATTGAACCACCACTCTAATACCATGTGCCTCATGTGAATTCATGCTCGCCTACCATTTCTTCCCATACAATAGTCAACTCCAGTTCCCACCTCAAAAGTGGCTGCACCTAATTCCCTTATGTAGCTAGTTGGATGGATTCCTTTTTAAATAAAGTTAAAAATATGTGTTAGATAAAATATTCCACCAAATTCCATATTCACTCCAAATACCAATCCTTATTCTTCATGAAAAATATAAATAATATATTTATACTTTTTTCATATATCTCTTCATTCATACTTTAGTGAACATTTTTGAAAACTCCTTTGCACATTTTTTTCTATTTAAGATAATCTTAAATAATTCTCACTTTTAAAACATGGATAGTTATCCAAATATGAAATTAAATTACATAACATGAATCCATAAAAATTATCCAAGCACCACCACTTCACATATTGACATATTGATAAAACATACAACCATTTTTTCCAACAATCTCCCCCTTTATCTTCTGTTGTTAATATCCATTCATATCATAAAAGTTAATATGTGGTAACATCAATTATTCTCCCCCTTATTTAAAATAAAATGAAAAGGATAATTGGACAATTTTAAACTCATATTTCTTCTCAAAAAAATCTTCACATATATTTTAAATAAGGGGATGATATGACATGATACTTGGAACAAAGCCTTTAGTTAATAAACACTATATCTATATGATCCATCCTAGTGTAGAAAGAAATAATTAAATAACCAATATAATATAATCTACCTATAACACATACTCATATGTGATACTAAAATTAGATATTCTCAATTATCAGGATGAGTAATTTTAAGATAAGAAATACATGATCCTGCACACACTTCAAAAAACACATTAGAAAGTTCAAGTGCAAGAACAAATCCCCCTTTTCTCATTTTTTCATTAAATAAGTACTCAACCTTAATGAATATAATTAAGAAAAAATGTAAGATAATGTGATTGGAATACCTCAAATCTCTTATAAGATCCTCCTTAAGAGATGAACTCATTCTTCATCATGGGAATTTATGTACTCCATGATGAACAATACTTCTCCTTCAATTCCATTCAAGTAAACTCATAACACATAAAATAATAAGGAATAAGGAGGAACCTCTTGTATTCTATAGAGGAAACATTCAATGTGAGAGTTTTCTCTCATCCTTTATTTCTTCTTATTTCTAAGCCAAGCATGGGATGTGATTTATTTCTTATTACATGCTTCATGGATTATGCACATATTTTCTTCCCATGAATTTCCTCTTTATTTGGAATACATTTTCCCCCTCCTCCACAGCTGGTACAACCTCATTATTTTTCTTCCAAATTTTTCATCTTCTCTTCCAAGATTCTTATTACGTGGGATTTGATTTTGGTTCTTTAAACACCATTTTTTGATACTCGTTTTTATCTTTAAAAACATTGAACTTATTTTCTATCTTAATACGACTTCTTTCAGGATACAAAAATTCCTTGTAAGTCATATGAGTAGAGTTTCTCCACATAGATTATTTACCCTTGCATGTTTTCATCTAAGTGAAATACCTTTCCATTAGAAAAAATGAATCATTTAGGTATTCTGTGAGATGCGTGAACGGCGTTCACGCATCCCTTCTCTCGGGAAGATGCGTGAACGGCGTTCACGCATCACGCCCGGGTCCGGGATGCGTGAACGCCGTTCACGCATCCCGGACCCAGTTTTAAAAATATTCGAACCCTATACCCTTTTATCAAATTTTAATTTTTTAAAAACCCAGATAAAAAAATTACCCCCTAATTTGCTTCGTTATTGCACACGCACGTCCTACTGTTTGTTTTTGTTTTTGTTTTGTTTTTTATATTTCTTAGATAGTCGCATTGGATGCTTTGCTTCTTTGGCTTTCGTAGGTTTTCCTTTTCTTTTTGGAGAAAAAAAAATGTATTTAAAAATGATAATATAATTGTATGTAATTATCTGAATAAATATATAAATAAAAATAAATCATGTGTCTATATATATATATCGTAAAATATTAAACAAGTTTTGATTGTGTAGTGGTAAATTCCTTAGCCATCAAGACTGGAGGAGGTTCAGGGTTCTAATCCAAGCAAAGAGTCTCATATTGCACAAAAAGCAACAACAAAAGGGGTTGAAAAGCGCCCTTAAAATGAGGGCATGTGGGAGGAGCTAGGCAGTGTGGATCGCTAATGAAGGTGGGGGGGGGGGGTGTTGAGCGTTAATAAAAGTAATGGTTGAACAAAAAAAATGTTTTTTTATCACCACTAAAAAAATCATTAATAAGGACACCCATTATCAGTACTTAAACTAATGTTGGTAAATGCACATTTTATCAATGTTAAAAGAACAATTATTAATGTTGTCTTTATCAACACTTTTTTTAACGTTGATAAAGGTTGCCGCCTTTTAAGGACGCTTACCATGTCAGTGCTTCTTTAACGATGACAAAACTCATTTCCAATGCTTTTAAAAGCACAATCTCTAGTATTTGCACTACCACAATTCAACCCTTTAACATCGCGCAAAAAGGGCCTTAACAGTGCCGAAAAAGCATTGTTGTGTTCAACACCGTTAAAGGGGATCCCTTTATCTGCGCTAGTTTAACATTTATAAAAAACCCCCTTTTATCAGCATTTTTTTAACACTAATAAAGAATATACTTTATCAACTCTAGCGATGATAAAAGCCCTACTGCTGCAAAGTGCTGTGAATAACTGCATACTGCATCAAACACACCTATATGCAAACACATATATGCAAATTCATAATATAATTAAAATGAAATTTACATAACAAATACAAAAAAAAACAATACTATATACATTTCAAATAATGTCTTGTATAATTACATTTTCAATTACTATCCACAAACATTTAAAAACTTCAATATTTTATCGTCTTTGACACCCGCGACCCCCTCCCAAAAAAGCCCGACCATGGTATCAGTTGCCAAACAAACTACCCCCCCCAAGCAAAAGAATCTGCATGTATTAAAAAACAAATCTTATGTTAGTAATACTATAAAGAAGTAAATTAAACACAAATATGAAAGAATATATTAAATGTCAATTTTAAATAAAAGTACACACTTAGAGTCTTACCGGTCATACCATGCATCAGATTGAGGTGGAGCTGATTCTTACATGTCACAAATGACTTCTAGATCATTATCCTAAAGTATCGAAACAGTCCAAATATGTTTTCTCAGTTTTGAGTATGTCACCTATCTTTTTTACTGAAATGCCGTTTTAAACTATAAATACGAACTTTGAGTCATACCGATCACATTTTGTGTCGGTTTGAAGTGAGACTGATTTGTACACATCACATACAACTTATGAAACATTGTCCTAAAGTATCAAGACAATATCAGTGCATTTGCTTGGTTTTCAGTGCGTGACACACATTTTGAACTAAAATGTCAATTTTAGACCGATAATAGACATTTTGAGTCATTTCGGGCACACCACGTATCAGATTGAGGTGCAACTAATTCCTACACATCACAAATGACTTATGGATCATTGTTTTAAAGTATCAAAAACAATCGGAATGTGTTTGATCAGTTTTGAGTATGTCACTTGTGTTTTTACTAAAATATCAATTTTAAATAAAAAGACACAAATAGAGTTATATCGGTCACACCGTGCATCGGATTATGGCGTCATTTATTCCTACACATCAAAAATAACTTACGGATCGTTTTCCTAAAGTATCAAAACAATCTGAATGCATCTGCTTAATTTTGAATATGTCACTTGTGTCTTTTACTAAAATGTTATTTTAAACTGAAAATACACACTTTGGGTTATACCGGTCACATCGTGTGTCAGTTTGATGCGGGATTGATTCCTACACATCAAAAATTAGTTATGAATCATTATCCTAAATTATCAAGACAATCAGAGTGTATTTTCTTGGTTTTAAATGAGTGAAACACATTTTGATCTAAAATGTCAATTTTAAACTGATAACGAACACTTTGAGTGTAACGAACTAGACTTTTAAAATGATAATTTGTTTCCTAAGAAAATCTGTGCTGGATTATATTATAAACAACAAAACCATATCTCTTTAATAATGAAGCAAGTTTAAAGGGAATTGTGACTATCGATATTCAATCGTTTATGATCGTTGGTCAAATATGACAGTTGGTTAATATGACCGTTGGAAACTATACTCTTGGTAATATGTTAACATTATAATTAGTGTTTATATAAGTAATAATGACAAAGGATAATTAATGTAGAAAAAATAAGTGATGACCTCAACTAGTATAGCCATACCGTATTAAGCCCATTTTTTAGATCATGGGAAGGAGGTAGCATCACTGAGGTTCTCCCTTAACCAAGCTCAAGCTGAGCTTCAATAAGCGAACCTTGAACGAAATCATCTACGAGAGAAGTTCAAGTTAGTGTAAATTACCACTCGGTCGATGTTAGCCAAGCCACACCATGAATATGTCACCATAGCACACCTTACCCTTAGGTCGTACGCATGTGTTATAAGGGGTTATGTGTCCAGGCCTTAGTTACTTAAAGTTTAATTCCTTTATATAAATAAAATTATTATCCCATCATTTCCATTTTAAGAAAAGTTCTACTTAATAAAAATATTGGTTTAATTGAGATGAAATTTGATAAATTGATTTTTGGACACAAATTGTACTTTTTAGAAAGGATGTGATTTTTTATAATAAACAAAGGTATTATGAATAATATTTACTTTAATGAAATAGTATGACAAAAACACTTTTATTTAAATATGAACGATAAAATAATTTTATTATTTCCTTGAAAATTTTTAAGCTTTAGAAATTTTACTATGCATATTCAACCCGCTATTATTTTTAATTAATCAGGATTTTTATATTTAAAAGATAAAATTATCATATTTAAAGAGTTATTTTGATAAAAAAAAATATCTTTTTTGAAATCAGCATGTCAAAATTAGGATAGGGTAAATTTATGAGAATTTTCTAAAATACTTTATTTTTTTGTGAATAGTAAACATGCAATTTGGGTTTTTCGGTATGTTTAATGACTTCATAATTATGTCATAATGATGTAATAATTAATTAACCACAATACACAACCTAAAATATGTTATTTTACTAATATAAATTATTTTAATATATTTTAATCAATTTCCAAATCTATAATTTACTTTCCAAAGTCTAAAATGGAAACTTTAACTTTAAAAACATTATTTTGTGGAAACTTTATTTTTCCATGAAAAATAAGTAATATAATATTATGGCTGGTTCTTGTGGGTTAAAATAACATAAAATGTGACCTAAATGTCCAAAACCATGGGCAAGCCAATGATTTTTCATTTTCCACAACCAAGATTTCCAAAGCCTATATTTGAAAATTATTAAACAAATCCTCGGTTTTTTCTATAAATACCCACCCATTTCTCCATTTACTTTAACTCAAAATCCATCCTCCAAGAAGCTCTGGTATTTTTCCTTCCAATTAATCCCTTCAAGGTGTCCTCAATCCCCCAAGGTTCCATTCCCCAAGATTTAGGATTAATTCTTCAAGGTAAGGAAATTATCCTTCCTTTCTCTTCAATTCAAGAACCTCTTTTTGTTTATGTATTCTAATTGTTATGATTTTTATTATCCTTTTGATCATACCCTTTGTAACACCCCAAGCTTCTACGGTACGCTTCTCTTTGAATAATGCGATAGCGTGTGTTGTACGCAACACCGAGTTCTAACAACCAATCAAACTAGCCGTTATGAATAGTAATACCTACTTTTTAAAATTATATATATTTTATATTTCAAAATGGACTTCATTTTTGGATTCGGAATATCTAATTTAGCCTAAGGTGAAATTTTGGTACTTTTCGGATAACTTTCATATTTTGATGAATAGTGAAAATTACTAAATTTTAATTAAAAACAACTTTTTTAATCAAAATAATTAATAGTGATAAATTATTAATTTTAGTAGTTTTAAAGTATATTTAGAATATATTTTTACCATTTAATATAATTTTGGTCACTGGACATAATTTTACAATTAAACCGAACACAAACAAGTGTCAATCTTTTGATAGTTATTATCTCTTAAAAACACGCTTTTTGTTTTGACAGCGGGAATTAATTTTAAATTAATTTCTGCCACTTCTGTGTTTTGAATTTAGGAAAATGGATTCCATATTTGGAATCAGGATGTTCAAATTGTGTAAATAGGAAACTTTTATTTTTAGACATTTTGAATAATTACTGCGGTAAATATTTTATTTACCATGGTTAAGGGTAAATCCGGTAAATAAGGGTTACAAAATAATATTATAATAATACCAAATTATCCTAAAACGTGTCTTAACCCTATTGGTTGATACATGGTCGACCATGGGCATCTTTGGGTCGATTTTGGGACCCCATGGATCCACTTGTAAGTGATAATGACACTTTATTTTAATTAAGTTAAAATGAATACAAAAATGACACAAGCATATATCATTTAGAAAAACAATTGTTACATAGGGTTATATATGTTGGATTTTAGATTATAAATATTCATTAGAAAGATAAAAATATTTCATACATAATTATATTTTATTTATAATTTTTAGACATTAAATAATTTATTTTATTTATGACACAATGATGATGCATTAATTACTATAATAGTGAAAAATTAAAATAATTGATATTATAAATACCCAAATAAATATAATATAAAACGTTTAATGAATTAAACTAATTTTATAGGATAATATGATATATTAGGATTGATTTAATTGACTTTGTTTTAAGTAATAAATCTGTTATGAGTTTCACAAAAATCAACTATTGAATAGTGTCAAAATTGACATAAAAGAGTTCTTAAAACAAATATTATATTATTAATTGATATTAAATTCCTAAAAATCTAAGGTTAGGCCAAGAGACTTATCTCATGAGAGATTCATCATTAATGGACCACTTGGGTGTCTCTTGGATGTATATAGTAAGTTTATTAACCATATTATATAAAAATACAAAGAGACATTGTAAAAGTGAAACTAATTAACTTAGAGTTAATACTTAAAGATAAGGTTAATATAAGTACCCAAACCTGTCTAAATTCTATTGGTTGAGTGGTTTGTGACCTATACCCACCTTAAACTTTTAATAATCAACTTTGGAGCCATTAGAAACCGAATATGAATTTATTATAAATTAATATTTCTAGCTTTTCCAAAGGTGCCCCTCACCCCTCTTATAAAAGGGCACTCCTCCTTCTCATTTCTTCACACCTTCAAAGCCTTTTGGTTCGGCCAAACTCTGACCAAATACTCTCCCAACTTCCCTAACTACAACCTAGGGGCCTTAGTTTGATCAGAAAGCCAACCTAAGGAGCCCTTTTGATCAAATCAAAAGGAAGAACCTGAAGAAGAGGTAATGATTTCACCACCCTTTTCAAGTTCCTTTCTTCTTCCACTTCTTCTTTCTTTGTTCTTACCATTCTAAAATAATAACTCCAGTATCTCACATATAATGTGATGTTATTATAAATATGGTACAACCATATTCAGTATTCTATCCACCCTTTGAATAACATGTCACCATACGTGCGTACGTACGGCTTACCGTCTCCACGTCGTGGTGTAATTGTTATTCAATATATTATTATTTGGATGGGTATAATAATGATGTGTAACTCATATAAATATAAATATAACATATTAATTATTCTTTATATATGATATACCATCCATTTATATATTATTTTAATATCAAAAGAATGATATTGTCGCTCGTGCGTACGTACGGACTACCGTCTCCACGAACGCGATGAGATTCATTCTCCATCGTATCCATTCAAGTATAATTATCATTTGATGATTTAAAAATGATGTTTAAGGACTTGATATCATTCTGGATATGAATAAGATACAACAAACATGGCTTATGTAACAAAACATATAAAATAAAATGAGTAAGTTAACACCCGAAACGACGATAATTCTAAGATATTATTAACAAATAAATGTTAAAAGATCATATATGATATCATATTAATATATATGATTCTTGTATAATTTAATAACAATTATTTCACCATTATACAGGAGGTTAACCTACCCCAACCAAGGAAAAGTACAAGGTAAGGGTTATTTCACAATCTCTTCATTATCCGAGGTTGTTTATACGTAATAATCTACTGGGATTTCTTTATCATCCACATCCATGTTTCTTCGAAATGTATTTCAAAACATATTTATTATTTACAAGAATATGGGTTAAAGTCATTTATACCCTTGTTTGACTTTTTATAAGAGGTTTATAAAGGAATCTTTTCGTCGTTTTCAAAACAAGGTCCTTTTTAACCTTTTCGACAGAATTAAGGTAAGAATGTTTTTTTTAACTTATACGGCGGGTGCGGCTATTTTCCGCCGTTATAAAATCTTCAAAGCTTCCCTTACAATCTTATAAGAATATTTTCAAAGAAAATGTTTTATTTTATATGGATCTTAAATGATTTCAAAATAAAAGGAGATATTTCTTTAAAAAGAATTTTGATTTCATCTATGTCAACATCCTTTGATGGATTTTAAGATTATTTGAAGTTGATTTATTATGATACAAAACTTCTATATTGTATTGAAGTTTTTGTGATATGTTTGACTGTGGATGTGCTATTTTTATACCATTCATAGTTTATGGTGAAAGTATTGACATTTCGTATGCTAGTTTTAATACGAATGTTTATGTTGTGTTTAAACCTTTTCATATGGGAATGAATTGGACTTAATATGTGACGGGTGGAGCCCGCTATAGCTCCTCGATGCATCGGTAGGTCTCATGAGACAAACTAGTGTCTTGGCACAAGGCCTTGACAAAATATTATTTGTAGTCTTGGCACGAGGCCTTGACTATGTGGTTATGATAGTCTGGCATTATGCATTCCAACATTATGAAAGTGGTTATTGATTTTTGCATGTGATTATTCGATTAGTAGAATATTCATGTGAATAAGTAAATGACATTATTTCATTTTATTTATTCCATACCATGTTGAAAGTTCATGTTTGAAAGGCTTTTGTTTTAGTTATACATTTCCTTAAATGTTTATTCTTATTTATGAAAGTTTCCGCTATATTGTTATCCTTACTGGGCATTTGAGCTCACCCCTTTTCTATGTTTTATTTTTCCCAGGAAGTGAAGAAGTAAATTATGAATGACCTGCAGGGATATTATGTGGGGATATGAGTGTGGATTATGGAGACAATATGTTGTTGTAGTAGTTTTTCATTTTATGATGTAATGTAAGACTTATGAATATATCTAGTGTTTCCAAGACTAATAAACCAATCGGTCTTTCGAGATTTGATCTTTCTTGTGATCATACCAATGTTATGTAATAATGCACCGACTCTGGGTAACTGGGGTCGGGGCGTTACAGTTGGTATCAGAGGAAGTTTAGTACAAACCTTGGAAGCTAGATTTAGATAAACTCTGATTAGAGCACGTAGACCTAAGATGAACTTTGAGGATTAGTATAGAAGAACTTCCTAGAATTTTGGTATTGTAGAGATTTTGTGAGTTTTCCGAGCAATACATCCCTGTCTGGATACGAGCAGGTATAGGCAGCTCTGGCACAGATGTACCTAGGGGTAAAACCCGAAAACACCTCTTTGAGCTAGATTCGAACAGGAACTGGTGCACGACAACGGGCCTTGCTGCACTCTTGGTTACGACACTCCCGAGGGATATGCTTAGGATAACTCTCATTTTTCTTTAAAAATCATTTTGAAGGGATTATGAGTATATACTTCCTCAAAGAAAACATTCTTATGATTATGGATTATATCCATAAATAGTTCAATTTATGTTAAGTGTTTTATAAGTATGAGATTATGTATTTTGATTCATAAACTGATCTAGTTTATGCCATTGTTTAGAAATGGCGCCTAGTGGAAGAAATGGAAACCGTATCAATGAACGCACTCCATGTAGGGATTGCCCTCCTGCTCAAGATAATTATAGTGGAGCTGGTGATGCAACTGGAGCCGATCAGCTAATCACCATACTGGGACAACTTACTCAGGTTATGAATAATAACCTTACCTGTATGGAGCACCCTGATCCGCAGCGTGGGGGATCAATGTTAGATCGATTCATGAGGCAACAACCACCAACGTTCAATGGGAGTACAAATCCCTTAGTAGCTGAGCAATGAATATTTTCCCTAGAGAAAATATTTCAGGCTTTGGGGAGCAGTGAAAGGGAAAAAGTTATCATGGCAGTTTACCGTCTCACTGGAGATGCTGATCAATGGTGGTCATTGATTAAAAATACGAAGGAAGATGATAAAGTATCAAATATGGAATGGAGGGAGTTCAAAAATCTGTTTTTAGAAAAATACTTTCCTCGCGACCATCGAGCAGATATGGAAAGGCAATTTCTAAGTCTGAGACAGAAGGAGGATGAGAATGTCACAAAGTATGAGGCTAACTTTACAAGGTTAGCAAGGTACGCTGGTGATTATATACGTAACCAAAGAAGTAAGATTTATCGTTTCTTTGATGGGTTAAAACCATTTCTCTGTCGAGCATTAGTCTCACAATCCTTTTCATCGTACGAAGACATTGTCTCATGTGCTATCAAGACCGAAAAGGAATTCTCTAAGTCTTATGACTTTAAAGCAAAGCAAGAGAAGAAGAGGCCTGCTGATCAATCTTGGAATGGAAATAAGGGGAAGAAAGGAAAGGTTGAATATCCATCCTGTGGTAAATGTGGGAAGAAACACCCCGGTGCTTGCTTGAAGGGAATGGGAGTCTGTTACAAGTGTGGTGAAAAAGGCCACCAAGCTCGTGATTGCAAAGGGAAGAAGGAAGCCACCAACGTTCAGTGCTACAATTGCAGGGAGATGGGACATTATGCAAATGAATGTCCTAAGCGTCAGGAGAACTTACCTCAGAAAAGGCCAAGGGATCAAGGCCAGGCTTATGCTATCACTACTGCAGAGGTAGAAGCTCCAAAAGACGTGGTGGCAGGTAATTTAATGGTTTCCTCAAGTTTAGCAAATGCATTATTTGACTCTGGATCGTCGCATTGTTTCATATCTTCCTAGTTTGCTAAGAAAATTAGATATTTCCAATTTTATTTAATAAGGGAGTTGTCAGTTAAAACTCCTAAGGGAAGTATCATTGTAACAAAGTTTTGTGAATCAGTCCCCATTAGAGAACATAAATTTTCTTTATCTGCTGATCTCATCGTCATACCTATGATTGAGTTTGATATAATCCTCGGTATGGACTAGCTTTCGGACTATGATGCGAAGATTTATTGTAAGAAGAAAGAGGTTACGATTCTTGATGATAATGATAAGGAACACCTTATCTTTAGAGCAGAATCATCACCACCTAATTCTTATTTAGATCCACCCCCAGTAGCTCAACTTAATTCAATTATTGGGGAGGAAGAGAATGAAATAACTGTCGGTGAGGAAAGGAATGTTCAAATAGAGGATGTACCTGTTGTGAAATAATTTGTAGATGTATTTCCGGAAGATTTACCTGGACATCCTCCAGAACGAGAAGTTGAGTTTTCCATTGATTTAATTCCGGAATCAAGGCCTATATCGAAGACCCCTTATAGAATGGCCACTGTAGAATTAGTTGAACTAAAGAAACAACTAGAGGAATTGAGTAATAAGGGATTTATTCGCCCGAGTGTTTCTCCATGGGGAGCCCCTGTTCTTTTTGTTAAAAAGAAAGATGGATCTATGAGGTTATGTATCGACTACAGGGAGATCAATGCTATAACGATAAAGAACAAGTATCCCCTACCTCGTATTGATGATTTATTTGACCAACTGCATGGAGCTCAATACTTTTCAAAGATTGACCTTCGATCTGGATACCATCAGTTGTGTGTGAAGAAGGAAGACATTCCGAAGACAGCATTTCGAACCAGGTACGGGCATTACGAGTTTACTGTAATGCCGTTTGGATTGACTAATGCACCCTATGTATTCATGGATCTGATGAATAGAGTTTTCAAGGAGTATCTCGATGAATTTGTGGTTGTATTTATTGATGATATCTTGGTATACTCCAAAACCTACGAAGATCATGAAAATCACTTGTGCATTATCTTGAAGACTCTGAGGAGGCACGAATTATATGGGAAGTTTAGCAAGTGTGAATTCTGGATTTAGGAGATTTCTTTTCTTGGCCATATTGTCTCTAAAGATGGAATCTCTGTTGATACTTCTAAGACCAAGGCAATCCAAGAATGGCCAGCACCTACGAGTATAACTGAGGTACGCAGTTTTATTGGTTTGGCAGGTTATTATCGACGTTTCGTCCAGAATTTTGCCCGATTGGCTAACCCATTAACGAAGCTCACACGTAAAGGGGTTAAATTTGTTTGGACAAAAGAGTGTGAAGAATGTTTTGAAGAACTGAGGAAAATATTAGTCAATGCTCCTATATTGACTCTACCATCGGGGAATGATGGGTTCGTTATTTATAGTGATGCATCGAAGAAAGGACTTGGTTGTGTCCTTATGCAGAATGATAGAGTTATTGCCTATGCATCACGACAGTTGAAAATTCATGAACAAAACTATCCTACTCATGATCTCGATTTAGAATCTGTGATCTTTGCTTTGAAGATATGGAGGCACTACCTCTATGGTGAAAAATGTGAGATTTATACTGATCACAAGAGTTTGAAGTATATTTTCTCACAAAAAGAACTCAACATGAGGCAAAGGAGATGGCTTGAATTACTCAAGGATTATGATTGCACGATACACTACCACCAGGGGAAAGCAAACAAGGTGGCAGATGCTTTGAGTAGAAAAGACCATGGAGTTTTGAACAATATGAGAATTGAAAGGGATCCAATTTTCATGGATCTAGTGAAGATGGACATGGGAATAACCAGGGAAGGCGAAACATCATTTCTTTTTCAAATGGTTGCCAAACCATCTTTAATAGAAAGGATTAAGAGTACTCAGACCGATGATGAAGAATTTCAAAAGAAGATTAAAGCTGTGAATGATGGGAGATTGAGAGACTTTGTGTATGAAGATGGAATTTTGAAATTTGGGAAGAGACTTTGTGTTCCCGATATACCTGATCTAAAAAGGGAATTGCTGGATGATGCTCATAGTTCCAATTTCTCTATACACCCTGGGAGCACCAAAATGTATAGAGATTTGAAGGAACATTTTTGGTGGGACAACATGAAGAGGGAGATTGCTGATTTTGTGTCAAGATGTATGGTTTGTCAACAAGTGAAAGCTGGAAGGCAACAGCCTAGAGGAGTCATGAAACCTCTTCCCATACCAGAGTGGAAATGGGACAATATTACGATGGACTTTGTCATGGGGCTACCAAAGACTCCTAGAAGGAACGATGCAATATGAGTTATTGTTGATCGTCTTACCAAGTCAGCACATTTTCTTGCTATAAGAGAAGATCTACCCCTGGAACTTCTAGCAAGACTATATATTAATGAAGTTGTGAGACTTCATGGAGTACCCCTATCAATTGTTTCTGATCGTGATCCCCGTTTTACTTCAAGATTCTGGAAAAGTCTTCAGAAATCCCTGGATACTGAACTTCATTTGAGCACTGCATACCACCCTCAGACAGACGGACAATCAGAACAGACTATTCAAACCTTAGAATACATGTTGAGATCTTGCTCACTTGACTTTCAGGGTATGTGGGATCAATATTTACCTCTGGTAGAATTTTCCTATAACAATAGCTTCCATTCGAGTATTCAGATGGCACCATATGAAGCGTTATACGGAAAAAGATGTCGTACACCAACCTGTTGGGATGACGTTGGTGAAAGAAAACTTGTAGGCCCAGAACTGGTTGTGGAAACAGTGGAAAAGGTGAAAGTAATCCAAAATCACATCAAAGCAGCTCAAAGTAGGCAGAAGAGCTATGCCGATAATCGAAGGAAGGATTTGGAATTTCAAGTCGGTGATCATGTTTTCCTGAAGGTATCTCCGTGGAAGGGAGTCATACGTTTTGGTAAGAAAGGTAAATTGAGTCCCAGGTACATCGGACCTTTCGAAATTCTAGAACAAATTGGGGTTGTAGCTTACCGATTGGCAATGCCGCCAAGTCTCTCCAAAGTTCACGATGTGTTCCACGTATCTCTGTTGAGGAAATACATGCCTGATCCAACGCATGTACTCACCTATGAAGAATTAGAACTGGAACCCGATCTTTCCTATTGTGAAGAGCCCGTCAGGATTCTTGATACGAGAGAACAAGTACTGAGAAACCGGACGACGCGTCTGGTAAAAGTTTTGTGGAGAAACCATAAGATGGAAGATGCAACGTGGGAACCCGAGGAACTTATGATGAAGAACCACCCGAGTCTTTTCATGCGATAGTATTCTAGAAATTTCGAGGAAGAAATTATTTGAAGGAGGGGAGAATGTAACACCCCAAGCTTCTACGGTACGCTTCTCTTTGAATAATGCGATAGCGTGTGTTGTACGCAACACCAAGTTCTAACAACCAATCAAACTAGCCGTTATGAATAGTAATACCTACTTTTTAAAATTATATATATTTTATATTTCAAAATGGACTTCATTTTTGGATTCGGAATATCTAATTTAGCCTAAGGTGAAATTTTGGTACTTTTCGGATAACTTTCATATTTTGATGAATATTGAAAATTACTAAATTTTAATTAAAAACAACTTTTTAAATCAAAATAATTAATAGTGATAAATTATGAATTTTAGTAGTTTTAAAGTATATTTAGAATATATTTTTACCATTTAATATAATGTTGGTCATTGGACATAATTTTACAATTAAACCGAACATAAACAAGTGTCAATCTTTTGATAGTTATTATCTCTTAAAAACACGCTTTTTGTTTTGACAGCGGGAATTAATTTTAAATTAATTTCTGCCACTTCTGTATTTTGAATTTAGGAAAATGGATTCCATATTTGGAATCAGGATGTTCAAATTGTTTAAATAGGTAACTTTTATTTTTAGACATTTTGAATAATTACTGCGGTAAATATTTTATTTACCATGGTTAAGGGTAAATCCGGTAAATAAGGGTTAAAAAATAATATTATAATAATACTAAATTACCCTAAAACGTGTCTTAACCCTATTGGTTGATACATGGTCGACCATGGTCATCTTTGGGTTGATTTTGGGACCCCATGGATCCACTTGTAAGTGATAATGACACTTTATTTTAATTAAGTTAAAATGATTACAAAAATGACACAAGCATATATCTTTTAGAAAAAAAATTGTTACATAGGGTTATATATGTTTGATTTTAGATTATAAATATTCATTAGAAATATAAAGAGATTTCCTACATAATGATATTTTATTTATAATTTTTAGACATTAAATAATTTATTTTATTTATGACACAATGATGATGGAGTAATTACTATAATAGTGAAAAATTAAAATAATTGATATTATAAATACCCAAATAAATATAATATGAAACTTTTAATGAATTAAACTAATTTTCTAGGATAATATGATATATTATTATTGATTTAATTGACTTTGTTTGAAGTAATAAATCTGTTATGAGTTTCACAAAAATCAACTATTGAATAGTGTCAAAATTGACATAAAAGAGTTCTTAAAACAAATATTATATTATTAATTGATATTAAATTCCTAAAAATATAAGGTTCGGCCAAGAGACTTATATCATGATAGGTTCATCATTAATGGACCACTTGGGGGTCTCTTGGATGTATATAGTATGTTTATTAACCATATTATATAAAAATACAAAGAGACATTGTAAAAGTGAAACTAATTAACTTAGAGTTAATACTTAAAGATAAGGTTAATATAAGTACCCAAACCTGTCTAAATTCTATTGGTTGAGTGGTTTGAGACCTATCACCACCTTAACCTTTGAATAATCTACTTTGGAGCCATTAGAAACCGAATATGAATTTATTATAAATTAATATTTCTAGCTTTTCCAAAGGTTCCCCTCACCCCTCTTATAAAAGGGCACTCCTCCTTCTCATTTCTTCACACCTTCAAAGCCTTTTGGTTCGGCCAAACTCTGCCCAAATACTCTCCCAACTTCCCTCACTACAACCTAGGGGCATTATTTTGATCATAAAGCCAACCTATAGAGCCCTTTTGATCAAATCAAAAGGAAGAGCCCGAAGAAGAGGTAATGATTTCACCACCCTTTTCAAGTTCCTTTCTTCTTCCACTTCTTCTTTCTTTGTTCTTACCATTCTAAAATAATAACTCCAGTATCTCACATATACTGTGATGTTATTATAAATATGGTACAACCATATTCAGTATTCTATCCACCCTTTGAATAACATGTCACCATACGTGCGTACGTACGGCTTACCGTCTCCACGTCGTGGTGTAATTGTTATTCAATATATTATTATTTGGATGGGTATAATAATGATGTGTAACTCATGTAAATAATAAATATAAAATATTAATGATTCTGTATATATGATATACCATCCATTTATATATTATTTTAATATCAAAAGAATGATATTGTCGCTCGTGCGTACGTACGGACTACCGTCTCCACGAACGCGATGAGATTCATTCTCCATCGTATCCATTCAAGTATAATTATCATTTTATGATTTAAAAATGATGTTTAAGGACTTGATATCATTCTGGATATGAATAAGATACAACAAACATGGCTTATGTAACAAAACATATAAAATAAAATGAGTAAGTTAACACCCGAAACGACGATAATTCTAAGATATTATTAACAAATCAATGTTAAAAGATCATATATAATATCATATTAATATATATGATTCTTGTATAATTTAATAACAATTATTTCACCATTATACAGGAGGTTAACCTACCCCAACCAAGGAAAAGTACAAGGTAAGGGTTATTTCACAATCTCTTCATTATCCGAGGTTGTTTATACGTAATAATCTACTGGGATTTCTTTATCATCCACATCCATGTTTCTTAGAAATGTATTTCAAAACATATTTATTATTTACAAGAATATGGGTTAAAGTCATTTATACCCTTGTTTGAATTTTTATAAGAGGTTTATAAAGGAATCTTTCCGTCGTTTTCAAAACAAGGTCCTTTTTAACCTTTTCTACAGAATTAAGGTAAGAATGTTTTTTTAACTTATACGGCGGGTGCAGCTATGTTCCGCAGTTATAAAATCTTCAAAGCTTCCCTTACAAGCTTATAAGAATATTTTCAAAGAAAATGTTTTATTTTATATGGATCTTAAATGATTTCAAAATAAAAGGAGATATTTCTTTAAAAAGAATTTTGATTTCATCTATGTCAACATCCTTTGATGGATTTTAAGATTATTTGAAGTTGATTTATTATGATACAAAACTTCTATATTGTATTGAAGGTTTTGTGATATGTTTGACTGTGGATGTGCTATTTTTATACCATTCATAGTTTATGGTGAAAGTATTGACATTTCGTATGCTAGTTTTAATACGAATGTTTATTTTGTGTTTAAACCTTTTCATATGGGAATGCATTGGACTTAATATGTGACGGGTGGAGCCCGCTATAGCTCCTCGATGCATCGGTAGGTCTCATGAGACAAACTAGTGTCTTGGCACAAGGCCTTGACAAAATCTTATTTGTAGTCTTGGCACGAGGCCTTGACTATGTGGTTATGATAGTCTGGCATTATGCATTCCAACATTATGAAAGTGGTTATTGATTTTTGCATGTGATTATTCGATTAGTAGAATATTCATGTGAATAAGTAAATGACATTATTTCATTTTATTTATGCCATACCATGTTGAAAGTTCATGTTTGAAAGGCTTTTGTTTTAGTTATACATTGCCTTAAATGTTTATTCTTATTTATGAAAGTTTCCGCTATATTGTTATCTTTACTGGGCATTTGAGCTCACCCCTTTTCTATGTTTTATTTTTCCCAGGAAGTGAAGAAGTAAATTATGAATGACCTGCAGGGATATTATGTGGGGATATGAGTGTGGATTATGGAGACAATATGTTGTTGTAGTAGTTTTTCATTTTATGATGTAATGTAATACTTATGAATATATCTAGTGTTTCCAAGACTACTAAACCAATCGGTCTTTCGAGATTTGATCTTTCTTATGATCATACCAATGTTATGTAATAATGCACCGACTCTGGGTAAATGGGGTCGGGGCGTTACACCCTTCATTCCAAATTATGTTTTATCAATGGGAGACCCTTGTCCACTCTCATTTTACCCTTTTCTAAAACCACATTTTATACCCATTATGTTACCAAATTTACTTCTCAAAATTTCTATCTTCTCCTAAAAAAAATTATCTTTTATTTTCATTGTGTTGATACCCAAACTATTTTATTTTACATGGTTATTCACCTATATGTAAAAAATATTTATTTGATCAGGGGATTCACACATAAGAAACCCATTTTCTCTTTTTCATGGGCTAAAAAAGACGTAATTATAATGTCTTTAAGAACTTTTGTACGCTAAGATTTTGATAAGAAATCCATTCTTTAATTTCCCAGGGTTATTAATGAAATGATTTTTTATGATCTATGTGGATCACATGAAATTAAGACATATGAAGGGTGTGTCCTGATAACACTCAAATGCATTGATTGAATAATTTAATCTCGACATATGACATGTTTTACGATACCTTGGTGAATAACCTTGGTAATTTTCATTTACAAAACCTTGGTGATTAAACTTGATGATATGCTTATTAATGTATAAATTAAATGTTGTATCTACATTTCCATGTTATGATTCATGTTATTTTTATTATTATATTATTTATTTTCCTTTCTTCATTCCTTAATGATATCCCTCAAGATCACATATAAACCGTTTCACTTGCATATTCCCTTATATGACCTTATGATCACCCATTTAATGTATTTATCCAATATATGAGAAGTAGTAAATTTATCAAGGATGAACCCATGAATAATCCTTTCAAGTGGATTAAAATATTGTTTAATGTTTTCATGTATTATGTTCCTAATTCCCAAGAAACTAAACATTCAAAGATCTTCAGTTTTGTACCATGTAATGAAAAGTTTATGTAATTAAAAGGAAGGATTTCATAGTTGGTATTAAAGTTGTCACGACCCGTCCTCGGGGCCCATGCCGTGACTACCCCAAGCCCGCCTTCCATAGGCCAGGGGCTGGCGACTAGCACCAAGGCGTAAATCCCGGTAAAAAGGGAAGGCACTGCCTTTGTAAAGTAAACAAGCACCACAGAGTAAGCAAGCGGAAAAGTAAACACTAAGTAAAAACAGAGTACAACTGAAGTGCGGAAAAGTAAATGGGTCATTATACAAACCCAACTGAAAGTAAAGTACAACTCGAAAGGGAAAACAGCAACTGTAAAGTAAAAGCCGCTACACCGAGCTGTCCAGTGGAAATCCCACCTGAAGGGTGGGTACAGATAGCCTCCACTGCTCCTCGGGTCCACCTGACCGCTCCGAGTACGTCCCACCTAGTGGTCCACCTCTAGGTACCGTCCTGCTCTACAAGCCTCAGCCACGATCAACGTTGTCCGTCGTCTGCAACCAACACAACGTAGTGCGGGCATAGCCCGTGCAGGGGTGAGTATAACGATACTCAGTAGGGACCCCGAGACCCTCAAGGTCTCACTAAAACCAACAAGGATAACCACAAGAAGATCTCAACAGATAACCTCTACTTAGATATATGCCCATACATATACCTAAGTTATCAAGTAACCCATCTCAATCATGAGGCAAACACAAGGTCAAAAGTCTCAGCTCAAACCAGGATTTTCATCATCGAAACCGTAACTGCTGAAGAGCTCCGTCTCTGGAGTGTACGGTGGTCCTGTCACAACTCCGAGGTACTGCTCACTAACTTAAGACTTCTGTAGTACTCCACCTATCGAGTATTGCGGGCCATCCGCTACCACCAAGCGCTCTCATGTGCCGCTACAACCAAGCGCACCACTGTCGTGGGTCTGCCGCTACAACCAAGCGCTCCCATGTGCCGCTACAACCAAGCGCACCTCTGTCGTGGGTCTGCTGCTACAACCAAGCGCTCCCATGTGCCGCTACAACCAAGCGCACCTCTGTCGTGGGTCTGCCGCTACAACCAAGCGCTCAACCAAGCGCTCCCATGTGCTGCTACAACCAAGCGCACCTCTGTCGTGGGTCTGTCGCTACAACCAAGCGCTCCCATGTGCCGCTACAACCAAGCGCACCTCTGTCGTGGGTTTGCCGCTACAACCAAGCGCTCCCATGTGCCGCTACAACCAAGCGCACCTCTATCGTGGGTCTGCCGCTACAACCAAGCGCACCTCTGTAACACACCGAGTCGTTCGATCAGCAGTCGTCGGGTCTCAGTCAGCTACACGGTCTCCGTGCTCCGCCCGCTCGTCTCCGGGAGGGTCCGCTCCACGAGCTACTGGTAAATACTCCAAGTATCACAAATTCCTGAAAGGAAGTATCTCAAAGGACCACCTCGTCATAGGGGTCTCAACGCAACAGACGGCGCGTCAATCGGACGCCCGGTCTGTGAGTTATTAGCCTTTTCGTCCCAGGGGCCCGGTTGGTTTCGTGTGCGAACCAATCCGGCCGTAACTCAACTATACCCCAAACACTCATAGGGTATACTCATAGGGACCATTTTTCAACGTGATCACCAACGCCGCTGACGGTTCGTCAAAGGGACGTCTGGTCTGAAAGATATCAGCTTTTCCGTTCCAGGGGCCCGGTTGGATTTCGGTGCGATCCAACCCGGCCACTATCCAACTGCATCCAAATCTCGGTGAAGGATGCCAAAAGTTCCGTATCATCAAAAGGAACTCAACGCAACAGACGGCGCGTCAATCGGACGCCCGGTCTGAGAGTTATTGGCTTTTTCGTTTGAGGGGCCCGGTTGGATTTCAGTGCGATCCAACCCGACCGCACTCCGTCGGCATCCAAACCTCGAGCAGAGTAAGTCAAAAGATCCGTCTCACTTAGAGGAATTCAACGAAACAGACGGCGCATCAATCGGACGCCCGATTTGTTATTTATTGGCCTTTCCGTCTCACACCCACCCTGAGAAACTTCCCAGGAGGTCACCCATCCTGATCACTACTCTAGGCCAAGCACGCTTAACTATGGAGTTTTAACCACGTAGGCTCCCGAAAAGAAAGGTGCACCTTGAGTATAGTATACCGAAACGACCGTCTCGATCCAAGGATCGTGTTGCCGCTGACGGCGAATCGTTTGGAGGCCCGTAGCCCAAGATACATGCATTTGAACGAAAACCGTCCGAAGACGGGGGGGTCCGGGCCCGGGCCGACCCGGGCCGACCCCCCCTGGTTGGCCCGAACCGGGTCGGGTCCGACCCGGTTGGCCCGGCCCGGCCCGGCCCGGCCCGGCCAGGGCCGGTCCGGCTCGGCTCGGCCGAGCGGCCGAGCGGCCGACGCGGGGGAAAGCCGCCGCCCCGCGTGACACCCCCGCGGCACCCACGGGGTGTCGGCCAGACAGCCGGACGCGCCGCGTGACAACCCCGCGGCACCCGCGGGGTGTCGCCCTGGACACCCGCGGGGTGCCGCGTGACAACCCCGCGGCACCCGCGGGGTGTCGCCCTGGACACCCGCGGGGTGCCGCGTGACAACCCCGCGGCACCCGCGGGGTGCCGCCCTGGACACCCGCGGGGTGCCGCGTGACAACCCCGCGGCACCCGCGGGGTGCCGCCCTGGACACTCGCGGGGTGCCGCGTGACAACCCCGCGGCACCCGCGGGGTGCCGCCCTAGACACCCGCGGGGTGTCGCGTGACAACCCCGCGACACCCGCGGGGTGCCCCCCTGGACACCCGCGGGGTGTCGCGTGACAACCCCGCGACACCCGCGGGGTGCCGCCCTGGACACCCGCGGGGTGGCGCGTGACAACCCCGCGGCACCCGCGGGGTGCTACCCTGGACACCGGGGGGGGGGGGGGGGGGGGGGCGCCGCCGCCTCCGGCCGCCGGCTTCCTCGGGCCGCCGGAGTCGCTCCGGTGGCCCGTTTTCCTTCCCGTCTGCGCCGTTGCTCCTCCCGGGACTCGTCCTTCACTGCGGAAACATCAAACATCCGTTGCGGCACGTTCCGTCGTCGCCCGTCAAATCCGCACAAAACGAAGAACGACGGAGGGTCGTCGGGCCGTGTTCGTTTGGCCCGCACCCTCCGCGTTAGATATAATCAACGGGAGAAAATAGAATGTTCAACACATGAACCAACAATTTTAATAAAATAAAATTGTTTCTTTGATTCCGGTTCTTTAATTTTTAAAGAATGTTCACGGGAATATAAGGAGGGGTATTTCCAAAATATAAAATCCCTACCTCGCTGGACATCGAGCGTGAGCGTTCTTCGCGGAAATTGCTCGTCGCGGAAGGTGGAGATCGTCGCGTCGTCGCGGAAGGGCGTCGCGTCGTTGCGGAACACGGCGTTGAGTCGGCGAACTCAACGCACCATGAAACAACAGTTTTAATTTAATTAATTAAATCCGTGTTTTGGTTAAGAACCACGAAGGAGATAAAAAGGAAGGTCCGAGACTCCTACCTCAAGCAGCCGATCGAAGATCCGTCGCGGAGGAAGAGACGTCGCAGAAGAACGTTGTCGGCGTCGCGGATCACGGCGTCGCGTCGTCGATTTCCGGGTTCGGCGTTCTTCGCGTTCTTCGCGTTCTTTGCGAAGGAGGCTGAAGGTTCAAGGATCCTTTCTCAATGAGTAATCCTCCAAAATAAAAAGGTTGGTCTTATTTTATTATTATGCCAATACATGAAAAAGGGTAAGTAACGACCCATCAATTCGTTGAATTAATTCAACGAAAGAAACAACTCATTTAATTTACGAAATAAACCGCCCAATTAAATGGTCTGTTAAGAATTTAGAAAACGCGTCAGTTGACTTTCATAATGACGGGTTTTCGCGGGTGCGTTACTTAGCGGAAAGAAACGGCGGGGCTCGTGCGGGCCCCACCTCACAAATATCCTACAAAGGGGGTAGGATATTTCTGGATAGCATCCTATCCGGTTCAACTCAGTTCAAGCCGCCTTTAAGTGGCTTCAAGTGGCTTCCAAGTGGCTTAAGTGAAATAAAATAAAGTTGTCGAAAAATTATTTTATTTCTTAACTTTAAACCCAAAAATTAAAAACCACACCCGAGCAAACGCAACTCTGGAAGAGGCGTTTCTAAGTGAATATCGGCGCTGTGATTTCATCGGTACTCTCAGAATTCGATTCCGGGCACCGATTCAAAAGTTAGAAAAACTCGCTCGTCCGTTCACTGAACGTACCCGAGCCAAACTTCGGAAAATGATTCCGGGCACACCGGGCCTCAGAATCAAGCGCCGTCAGAAACTGCGTTCTTGTAAAATTCCAAAGAAAATTAAGAAAAAAATTTCCTTGAATTTTACAGGTCTTTACAAAAGTATGATTTAGTTATTTACTGTAATTAGGAATATAAATCCATATTATGAAACCTATCTAAATGTTTAAATATATAAAAACATCATAGTATTTTGGTGGAATATTAAGTAAGTGGTTTACGAGAAACAAAATCCCTGCCTAGATACGAATAAATGGATGTGGCTTTGGAATATATGTATTGAGGGGTAATACTCAAAAACACCACTTTGATCTAGACTCGAACGAGAACTAGTTCACGATAGTGGGCATTGGTGCACTCCTAGTTTGGCACTCCTTGGGATATTTTTGGTTAATCACTAGCTTTTTATGAACCATTGTGAAGGATTTATAGAATATGTATTTGTTATTAGGAATAAAATATTTAAGCATGATGTTTTAAGACATAAAATTACTTTAGAATTATAAGATTCTTAAATGAAACATTTTTCTCACTAAGGTTTTCTTCTTTTCAAAAAACGGTGAGAAATAGGAGGAACTGCCTAAATGATGAGTGCAACAGACTATGTGCTGATGGCCCTCTGATAGAAGCCAGAATGGAAAACTTCATGAGAATGATGAATCAACTAACTTGAGTTATGAAAAATAACTTGAATCAATCTGAGTGGCTAGATTCACTTTGAAGGGAACAACTTTCTATTGATTCCTTTATGCATCAACAAACACCTTCTTTTAGTAGATCTACCGACCCATTGATTGCTGAAAAACAGATAAGCTCTATAGAAAATATATTTTCTGTACTATATTGTTCGTAACAAGAGAAAGTCACCCTACCTATATACCACTTAGAGGGAGAATCTGATTAGTGGTGGAAACTAATTAAAAACACTAATCCAATATGGGAGATTTATGTTATAATGTGGGAAGAGTTTAGGGGAACTTTTTTCAATAAATATTTCCCCCATTTAATGAAAATAAAAATGGAAAGGAATTTCTTGAGTCGAAGTAGAAGGAAAATGAATCAATGGGATTATACAAGATAAACTTTACATGAATTTTTTGTTACACCTCTATATTTTTTATAGATCATAATGGAAAGGTTGATAAATTGTTTGGTGGACTAAGACCCCATCTGTGGAGGAATCTATCCAATCGAGACAATGAAAACTATGAGGAGATAGTGTGGCATGCTATGAAGGTTGAACTGGAGTTTGGAGAAATGAAATGGTCACATAAATTGAATGAAAATAAGAGTTCTTTAAATCCAAACTTAGAGAGGAACTTTGATCACAGAAGAGGAAGAAAGCAAGTGAAACTTCCCACATGAAAAAAACATGGAAAGAAGAATTCAAGGAATTTCTTACTCGGGAGTAGAAAATGATACAAGTGTGGAAGATATGGACATATATCTATGAACATTCATAGTGAGATGAAGCCACAAATTCTCAAAACTAACAAAAAAGGGAAGATGGTGCAAGCCCATCCTGAAGTCCAATGCTTCAATTATGGACAATTTGGGAACTTTTCCAATCAATGTACCAATCAGAAGATAATGGAGGGGAATCATCATCAACCTTAGCATAGGATAAGAGATAAAGGTCAGAAATTTTCTATCATAGAGGCTGAAGTAGAATCTCCAAATGATGTGGTGGTAGGTACTCTTGTTGTTCTATCAAAGCTAGAAAGTACTTTGTTTGATCATGGTTCTATATATTCCATTTATTTCCTCCAAGTTTGCAAATAATATAGAATCAATCCCTAAAATTCTAGAAGTAGAGCTATCAGTCATGACTCCTGGAAGAATTATCCAAGAATCAACAGTGTATAGAGTCTTGAATATTGAATTTCACTACTGGAATTTTTAGCTTTACCAATGGTTTAAAACCGTTGGTAAAGGATGGACAACCGCTGGTATAAATTATACCAACGGTTGTCCAAACCGTTGGGTCTTAAGCCGTAGGGATTGAAATATCCCAATGGTTCTCATAGAACCATTGGGATATGTTTGAAAAATTCAGTATATACCAACGGTTTCAGTAAACCGTTGGTATAAATGTTTCCCAACGGTTTTAAACCATGGGTAATAGGAAGAATTCTCTCTATACCAACGGTTTAGAAAACTGTTGGGATATAATTTTACCAATGGTTTCCCAAAAACTGTTGGTAAATATGAAGTAAAACGATCTATTCCAATGGTTTAAAAACCATTTGCATATACTTATACCAACAATTTACATAAAACTGTTGGTATAAGCTCTACTTTTACACATATGCCAACGGTTGTAAACCGTTGTCATATCCTTTGTACCTGAAGCAAGCTGAATTGCTAGCATCCCCCTGTGCAGGTGCAACAACCCCTGTGTAGTTGCAGCAATTCCCCCTATGCAGCTACAACAATTCCACAAAAAATCATACACAACAGACCTGCATAATACACACACACACAACAAGTAACACAATACACCATTAACAAGTATGCCTCTATAATACATACATAATTATGTATGAATTCATATAGAATCCATCCAACACATAATTCATACATAAATATGAATACCTCCAATTTTGTATTTAATTACCCTCTACACACATACCGAATTAACACATAATTCATAAAGTAATTACAACAAGTATACACATACAACAAGTATACCCATACACCATTAACACATAATTCATAAGTTAATTAAACACATAAAGAATTCAGTTTAGAATTCAGGGGGTCGGGGGCTGTTCAGGGGTTTGGGGTGGTTGTCCAAAGGGGGTAGGGGGTGTCCATGGGGTGGGGGTGCCCAAGGGGATGGGGGTGTTCAGGAGGGGTGTGTGTGGGCGGGGGGCTGTCCAGGGTGGTGGTGGGGGGGTGTCCATGGTGGTGGTGGGGGGGATATCCATGGGGGTGTCCAGGGGGTGGGGTGGTGTCCAAGGGGGTGGGGTGGTGTCGAGGGGGGGTGGGGTGGTGTCCAGGGGGTGGGGTGGTGTCCAGGGGTTGGGGGGGGGGGATTTCCAAGGGTGAGAGTGTCTAGGGAGTGAGGGATTTCTAGGGGTGGGTGGGGGGGTGTCTAGGGGGTGGGGTGGGGTCTAGGGAGGGTGGGGGTGGTCCAGAGGGTTGGGGGGGTGGCTGTCCAAGGGAGGTTGGGTGGTGTCCAGGGGGTGGGTGTGGCTATCCATGGGGGTGGGGGTGTCCAGGGGGGTGGGTGGGTGGGTGGGGGGGGGGGGGGGGGGTTGTCCATGGGGGTGTCCAGGGGGGGTGGTGTTCAGGGGGTGGCTTTCCTGGGGGTGGGGGTGTCCAGGGGGTGGGGTGATGTCCAGGGGGTGGGGGCAGTCCAGGGGGTTGGGGGCTGTCCAAGGGGGGTGGGGTGATGTCCAGGTGGTGGGGGTGTCCAGGGGGTGGGGGGTGTCCATGTGGTGGGGTGGTGTCCAGGGGGGTGGGGTGGTGTCTAGGGGGTGGAAGGGCCATCCAGGGGGTTGGGGGTGTCCAGGGGGGGGGGGGGGGTTGTCCAGGGTGGTGGTGGTGGTGGGTGGGGGAGGGGGGCTGTCCATGGGGGTGTCCAGGGGGGTGGGGTGGTGTCCAAGGGGTTGGGGAGGGGGCTTTCCAGGGGGTGGGGGTGTCTAGGGGGCGGGGGTGTCTAGGGGGTGGGGTGGTGTCCAAGGGGGGTGGGGTGGTGTCCAAGGGGGGTGGGGTGGGGTGGATTCTGGGGGGGGGGGGGGTCTAGGGGGGGGGGGGGGTCTAGGGGGTTGGGGGGCTATCCAAGGGGGGTGGGGGTGATTTTCAGGGGGTGGGGGTGGCTATCCCTGGGGGTGGGGGTATCTATAGGGGTGGGGGTGTACAGGTGGTGGGGTGGTGTCTAGGAGCGATGGGGGGTCGTCCAAGGGGTTGGGGGTGTCCGGGGGGGGGGGGGGGGGGTTGTCCAGGGTGGTGGGGGGGGGGGGGGGGGCTGTCCATGGGGGTGTTAAGGGTGGTGGGGTGGTGTCTAGGATGTGGGGGGGGGGCTTTAATGGTTTTAATGGAATGGATTTCATGGATTTTATGATCAATGGCATTTTTAAAATGGTTTTGTAATAGTGTTTATTTCAATAATATGTGTTTGTTTAGGAAAAAATGAATGCTTTTGGTGTGTATGGTAGGAAGGGGGATTTGGTTAATAGGAGATGGATTACATTTTTATTGTGGGACCAAAATACTATATGATTTTTGAAATGGAACCTTAAAAGAGATTTTTATAAACCATTGGGGAGTTTTAAATAGAAAGAAGTCTCTATTATGTGAATTTGAAATGGTTTTATGAATAATTATTTATGATGTATCTTTATGGGATTTGTGATTTTGTGTCCCTTGTTTTAGAACATCTTATTATTGTACTAAAGGTTTTGTTTTTGATAATTCTTTAGAATGTTACCACTATAAATGAATCAAAAAGTCCATAAGGGGATATGTTAGGTATCCATTCTTGTGATCTAGATATTGTATTCTTAGTCTTGGTCTCTACTGAAACTCTTGTGGAAGTGGAATAACCATGTTCTTCTCAGGTCATTTATTATGCATGGGAGTTTCTAAAATACCATCCACTATTTTTTATTGGTGATAAAGGATCCCAGGAGGCAACAAAGTGGGTATCTATGATTAATAGGATCTTCGAGTTGTTAGAAACCCTATAATCCACAGGGGTGGGGGATGTCCAGGGGGTGGGGGGCTATCCACGGGGGTCGCGGGGCTATCCAAGGGGGTGGGAGGGGCTGTCCACGGGGGTGGGGGGCTGTCCAGGGGGGTCGGGGTGTCCAGGGGGTGGGTGGGGCTGTCCAGGGGGTACGGGGTGTCTAGGGGATGGAAGGGTTGTCCATGGGGGTGGCAGGGCTGTCCAGGGGGTAGGGGTGTCCAAGGGGGTGGGAGGGATATCCACCGGGGTGGGCGGGCTATCCAAGGGGGTGGGAGAGCTATCCACGAGGGTGGGAGGGCCGTCCATGGGGGTGGTGGTGGGGTGGGTGGGGGGGGGGCTGTCCAGGGGTGGTGGGGCTGTCCAGGGGGGTGGATGAGGCTGTCCAGGGGGGTACAGGGTGTCCACAGGGGGAGGGGCTGTCCAGAGGGTGGGTGGGCTATCCAGGGGGGTGGGCGGGGCTGTCTAGGGAGGTGGGTGGGGCTTTCTAGGGGGGTAGGAAGGGCTGTCCAGGGAGGTACGGGGTGTCCATGGGGTGGGTGTGGCTGTCCAGGGGGTACGGGGTGTCTAGGGGGTGGGCGGGCTATCCACGGGGGTGTGTGTGTGTGTGTGGGGGGGGATGGGGGTATCCATGGGGGTGGGCAGGCCATCCATGGCGGTGGGGGGTGGTCCACGGGGGTGGCAGGGCTGTCCACGAGGGGAGGGGCTATCCAGGGGGGTGGGCATGCTGTCCACAGGAGTGGGGGGCTGCCCACGGGGGGAGGGGTTGTCCAGGGGGGTGGGTGGGCTGTCCATGGGGGTGGCAGGGTTGTCCAGGGGGTAAGGGGTGTCCAGGGGGGTGGGCGGGTTGTCCACGGGGGTGGGGGGGGGGCTGTCTAGGGGAGGGGTGAATCAGTCATAACAAATCATCAAGTAAATTTTATTATTTATAAATAAAATAATAAAGATAATGTGACCTACCTAATCATACATATATTCAGGCACCACAAATCAATAAGCATCAAAGGTTAGTAATATCAGTAAAAAATGTAACGGATCAATCTGTCCCTCATCACCTTCTATTATCAGCCTCACCCCCATCCTCATTGTCATCCTCATCATCATCCCCACCCTCCTCAACACCCTCCTCCTCGTCTTCATACTCAGCCTCAACCTCCTCATCGCCCCCTCTTCCGCCTCACCCTCCTCCTCGCCCTCCTCCTCCGCCTCGGCCTCCTCCTCGCCATCGTCTTGACCTCCACTAGAACTGACACCTGGTGCACCATATATAGAACGCATCGATGACATATATTCATCACAAGCTATGCTGGCCTCTAGTGGAAGTGTTGGACGTAAAAATTCCATCAGTTTCATAAATGTAGTGTTTTCTGTAGCAAACTATTCCACTGTCTCTGTGGCCCATTTTTCAGCTTGTTATGCCTCTGCCTTAACCTGATAGAACTCAATGGCACTACAACTCGTACCTGAGCAGGGCCAATACCTTGTCAGAACTATACTCTTACCAAGTCAGTAGCGTACTCTACCAAGGTTCTCATCTCCCAACACCTAATGTAAGTGATCGTTTGGCCCAAAATTGTCAGGTTCCTAGGCATCAAGGGCCTCTAAAGAAGCCTGTTACAAATATAAATATATTATTAAGTTAAAAAATAGATATTAAAATTTTAAATCTATAAATTAAAACTTACAATCTGCTGCTGAGTCAGTTCATTAACCGCACTTTCATCTTTCTTCCTTCTACTCGAGAAAAACAGTTTTACTCGAGGAACACATCCTTCTATATTCAATTTATGCCTCTAAAATGACATTAAAAGTAGGAAAAATAATTAAAAATAAGATACAAATAATTAATTTCATAACTAAAATTATATAAAAACTTTATCAATTAAATAAATTATAGAGGAAGCAATAGAAAGTGCAATTCATAATGAAATATTATAAACTGTCATACCTGCTGCCTCTCATGATCTGGCATCGTAGTATGTCTCAATGTGTGGATGTATTTTTTAGCATCAATATTTTTTTAATTCTTCCAGATGAATCCTAAATAAAATTTAATAATTATTATTAATGAAAAACATGAAAATTTTCATTTAAATACCTCTAATGTGATTAATACCTTAAATTGGCTAGTCGTCCAATGAGTAATCATCTGCCGGTAATGTTATAATGGAAAATCATCCACGACAGAGACCACATCTAACTTTGTGCCCACTCTAGCATGCCATCCAATGTACAAATCATGCTTATAAGCTCTATGAAGCTCGCCTAAATACTTTAGATGTGCTGGCTGTGCACCCTCACCATTAGGGAAATTAAACTATAGCTGAAACCAAAATATTAATTCATATAAATACAAAAAATAATATATTTCATTAAATAAAAATGATTTTTTTACCCATATACTTTCCCAAGATTTATCCTCGACTTCATTTGGCAGGTGTCTTCATGAGAGCGGGCTGACAGGAATGATGTTGGAGTATTTGACAATTGTCGCCAAAAAACTCCGACATTGCTACCCTGATTTTTCAATCATTTGACTATCTTAATTGTAGTCCACCATCAACTGCGTGCGGCGGTTCCACACTACACGCATGAATGTATGCCCTCACCCCAACCTTCTATAAGTAGATGTATCTTTTATAAAAGAAAAACAAAAAATTTATCAATACATGTTTTAATGAAAATAAATAATGGTGTAATTTTTTTTTTCAGGTTGTATAAGTATACCTGCGGTAGTCTAATCAATGGGTGATGCGGGATCCATAGAAACTGAAGGAGCACCCTGTATAGATGGAGTGGGTCCTAATGTATGCTCCACAGGGACAGACTCTGGTAGAGTAGGAGTCGAAGAAGATGGAATATAAAAGTCCAGAGAGAAGGAAGCATAAGTAAAAGAAGATGACAGGGATGGATGGCCAAATGTTGTATAGGGAGTGGGAATCATCATCGGATATGGTATAGATGGGTGAGGAGGATCAGATGTAAAGGGTGGTGAAAACATGGTAGGCCTAAAAATCCCGTGTGTCCCTAATGGCACACCTAGATCAAAATGTGGGATGGATGGTATGCCAGTGGGTGGGGCAGGGTCTAATTGGGTACACCGACCAGATCGTCTAGCTCTCGTACCACCCCCTCGTACGAACACCCCGAGTACTGGGACCACTACTAGGCTGATCATCAAATAACTGTCGCCTAATAGATGGATCCTGAAAAAATGTTTAAAAAAAATTAATCACATGACATTATATATTATTTAAATAAATATATTTGAAATAAAATACTCACTGCAGGCACTAGTGGTGGAATTCCCATCTCAGTCATGTGACGATTGTTGTCCATAATCTGTTTTCATCGCCTCTCTTCAATCGGTTTCATTTCCTGCATTTGAAAACAAATATGGAAGCAAATAGAAAAGGATAACTAATGTGTACCAAAAAATCAAAATAAATGAGAGGGAATAGGGGCATTTAGGGATAATTTAACTATCCACTGTTTTAGGTGATCTTGAACAAATGTATAATGAAGTTAATAAATTGTACAAGATGTAATATAGAAATTTAATTTTTTGTAGGATGGTTATTTACTAAGTGTCATCATTCTATTAAAATTTTGGAACATTGATTCTACCGGATTCATAAGGGGTAAAGTAGTTGTCAAAATTAAGGAAAATTTTAATTTCTTTAGCCTAGGTAGATGATGCATGTTTCAATACATGTTTTTTAGAGGAATACAAACTATCATGTTCATTACCTGGTAAAATGTTAAAGAGAGGTCTTAGAGTTTTACAAATTTTATACAAATCATAGTTGAAGCATTGAAATGTTCACTAAGTTACAAATGTTGGTTTCTTAGGTTTGAATAAAGTTCAATTCCAAATTAGAAAATGCAATTCAAATAAAATTTCAACCAATAAATATTGAAAATTCACATAATAGTCTAGTTGGATACAATATATTTGTAATAAATATTAAATCAATTTGAATAGTACCAACCCTAACAGCCCAAGTTGAGGTAAACCAAAATAATTGAGAACATGAATGAATGATTTTATATAGTTCCCACCATAACTTCAGGTTCACAGTCAACTTTAACAATTGAGCTATAGGAGTCATAAAAATTAATAAATGGATCATTTCCAATGTCAGTAGGGATGGTGTCAATTACATCATCACCATCATCAAAAATATGTCTTGGAATTACTTCAATAATGACACCAAATTCATGTCGAAGATGGTCTTTGACATAAGAAACTTGTTTCTCCATTGATGCCAATACATATGGTTCATCAGTAGTAAGAGTGTGAGTCATATCAATTACTCGAAATCTATAATCATCAATAAATGTGCCCTGGCTCATCATCGAATCAAACCACTGTCATTTCATCATCATGACTCATCCATGAGAATAATAATCCAATATTTTTTTTAAAGACTCCATAATAACCTATATTTTCAAATCACGGTCTACTATCTAATGCACTAGCATAACAGTCTGTTGTGGCAGTAACCATAAGACCATCATGTTGTGTTCTCATGTTCTTTGCTCGTTCTGTGATAATAAATCTATACCCATTGATAACAATTGATTTAATGTCACGAACCATGATATTAGGATCAAAATCCAAAGCTCTTATTTTCTTAGAGACAGAGTCAACATGAAAACTCAATACCTGAAATATAAATCAATATTAAACTTAATTAAAATGTTGTTTTAATTATTTTAAATAGTAATATTATTACCTTCAATTTTAACCTAGCAGAAAACTCTTTGCTATGAAAAGTCTCCCTCCTTCTCAAAGATAAAGAACGATGATTTCTATTTATCATCGTTTTATGTTCCCTGTAGATGAAAATAGGAAAATATTAACAGATATATATATATATATATATATAATATATACATATTGAATTTACTTACAAGATGTTTCCATTGAACAATTCACAATTGAACAAAACTGTGCGATGTGCCATCTCCCGCTCTTCAAGGCTTAATGTCATCAATGTATATGATCCAGGAATTCATCCTGTTTGAGGAAGTGATGGAAATTTGGGTTCAATTTTCTCATACTATTCTTCTTCATTTCTCATTGGTATGTTCATTCTTGTAGTAAGATCTGACAAATATATAGAGCAGAAATCCATAAATTGTTAAGCCAAGTAACCGTTCACGATAGAACCTTCAAGATGATTCCTGTTATGGACATAAGACTTTAATGTGTACATATTTCTTTCAGTAGGATACATCCAATGAAAATAAATAGATACTATGAGATTTATTTTAGTTGGAATATGGACAGTCAGATGCGACATGCATGTGAAAAATGATGGAGGAAATATTTTCTCTAACTCACACAAAATTAATGGGGTATCTGCCAACATTTTTTGTAATAAATACATAGACAAAATCTTATCAAAAATATATCTAAACAAATGGAACAACCGAATAAAATCCACCCTTACATTATTAAAAAAAATATGGCAAATTGCTATTGGAATCAACTCATGCAGAAGGATGTGATAATCATGAGTCTTCAAAGATTATAGCTTCAACTTTCTTCTATTGACCCATTTGGATATGTTGCTTGAATAGCCATCAGAAACTTTAATAGTCTATATTACTTCTAGTGATTGATTTTTTTTTTCTGTAGGTGTCATCACATAAGAAGCACATGGAACTTGCCATTTATTTTTACTAATACGCACAAGATGAAATTCTAGTCTGATGACCCAATCCACCAAGTCACACTGAGACCATAAATCATCTTTTTTCTTTCCCTTAACATTTAGAAGAATAAAAAGCAATATTTCACGCATATTTTTTTCAATTTGCATTAAGTCTAAGCAATGGTGTAACAAATTGGTTGACCAATATGGCAAATCAAAGAAGATACTTCTCTTCTTCCAATTGTAACAGGTTTTAGTGGAAACATTCTTTCTCTTTCCAGATTTAATTTGACCCTTCCCGAATGAAAAACTGAAATCTTTCAATTCATTAAGCACATCAGTTCCAAACATACGCTAAGGTGGATCATCAGTCTCCATGGTATTGTCAAATATTCGACGATTATTTCTATATGGATGGTCCATTGGAAAGAATCATCGATGTCTTATAAAACTAAAACTACAATGATGTTTCAGTCTTCTAGATCATGTATTCTTCATACAAACAGGACATGATAGTTTTTCCTTCGTGATCCATCTAGACATCATTGCATAAGTAGGAAAATCATTGATCGTCCACATAATCATAGCCCGCATCTGAAATATGTCTTTTGAACATGCATCGTATGTGCGCACACCCACATCCCAAAGAAGTTTCAACTCTTTTATTAAAGGTTGCATGTATACTTCTATATAATTTTCAGGATCAGAAGGGAAAAATATGAGTATACTCATGAAAGTGAAAGGTTTTTTCATACACAACCATGAGGAAAGATTATAAATGTGTATAAAAACCACCAATGTGCTATGTGATGTCAGCATCTTCCCAAATGGATTAAAACCGTCACATGAAGGACTAAACCTCACATTACACACATCATCTAAAAAATCAGGATATCAAGAATCAAATCTCTGGCATTCAAATCCATCTAGAGGGTAAAGCAACTCATCATTAGTCATTTTTCTCTCTATATCATGCAATCACATTTTTATTGATATTTAATCAGAAATAAAAAGATTCTGGAGTCTGGGGATCAATGAAAGGTGCCACATCACTTTCTGTGGCACACGGGATGGTGTTCCATTAGATTTTGGCTTCCAGCAGGATGTGCCACATTTTATAAAATCATTTTGTTCAGCATTTTCCTCCCAGAATAAACTAAAATCTTTTGGGCAAGCATGATTTTTGTTTTTTGAAAATCCAAGTTCCTCAACTAACTTCCATGCCATATAGTGGTTTGAGGGAATATCTACATCATCTGAAAGTAAGTTCTTCAAGAAGGTAAGAATGTAATCAATGGAAGTATTAGAAATCCCATAAATAGTTTTCCCATGAAATAATCAGATTAAAAATTATAGCTTTTTTCATTTTACTGCATTGTCGATATACTAGAGTTGTGGAAACATCATTCAATTTTTTCACCCTGACATCATCATTATTTTCATTAGACGCATCATGTGTGCTCATATAGAAATCTTCTTGGGTCAGAATCCTTTATTTTTTATGATGAAGAATAAACAGAAACTAGTTATATAACAAATTCTCCAATCCAGTCCTCTCATTTGGATCATCAGCAATTTGAGATGTCATTTTCTCCCCATTGTGATACCACAGAGAGTAGTTTTCTTGAAAACCATATTTGGTTATTTGGTAGCTGAAATCTTTATAGCTCAACCAAGGTCTTCCAACACAATTGTAAGAGGGGCAGTGTATGTGACCACTATCTGAAGCATTGTGAAGTGAAAAATCTAAAAATCTCTCCAATTTTTTTTGAAAATCGCTTGAGATCCGATCGGTTTTGTACATCCAACTTCTATCCATTCTGTAAAAAAAATTGTTATAAGTTATTTCATCAAAATCAATTCAATAAGATCGAAGTTTCATCAAAAATATATTTAAGTAAACAAGAATTGTTCACTTTATATGAAACCAAAACTGATAGACTACTCTATATGAGAATCATAATATAAAAGACAAAAAATTACTATATTTATAACAAAATATATTTGAAGAACTATACATGAGTGTACAAGATCATATACACTTGTGGAGGAGAATTATCCAGGGGGTACGAGTGTCCAGGGGGGTGGGAGGGCTGTCCATGGGGGGTGTTTGAGGGGATGGTGGTGTCCGGGTGGTGGTGGGAAGGTGTCCAGGGGGAGGCTTTCCACAAGGGGGGGGGGTTGTCTAGGGGGTATGGGGTGTCCAGGGGGTGGGCAGGCTGTCCATGGGGGTGGAGGGGCTGTCCAGGGGGTCGGGGTGTCTAGGGGTGGGGGGGGGGGTGGGCTTTCCATGGGGTGGGGGGATATCCAGGGGGTACGAGGTGTCTAGGGGGTGGGTAGGATGTCCAGGGGGTGGTAGGGCTATACAAGGGGGTACGGGGTGGGTGGGCGGGCTGTCTACGGGGGTGGAGGGGCTGTCCAGGGGGTACGGGGTGTCCGGGGGGGGGGGGGGGTATCCACATGGGTGGGGGGGGGGGTTGTCCATGGGGGTACAGGGTGTCAAAGGGGGTGGGTAGGCTGTCCATGGGGGTGGAAAGGCTGTCCAGGGGGGTTAGGGGGTCCAGGGGGGTGGGCGGGATATCCATGGGGGTGGCAAGGCTGTCCAGGGGAGTCGGGGTTTCCAGGGGGGTGGGAGGGCTATCCAAGGGGGTGGAGAGGCTGTCTATGGGGGTACGAGGTAGGTGGGTAGGCTTTCCATGGAGGTGGTGGGGCTGTCTAGGGGGGTACATGGTGTTCAGGGGGTGGTCGGGCTTTCCACAGGGGGTGGGCGGGCTGTCCACAAGGGTGGTAGGGCTATCCAGGGGGTGGGGGTGTTCAGGGGGGTGGGGGTGGGGTTATCGAAGGGGGATGGGGGGTGTCCAAGGGGGTGGGGGTGTCCACCCCCAAACTAGGGTCGTAAAATCCAATCTTTATCCAATTGTAGCATGATTTAAAGCCTATTATAGATGAGCAAGAAGACTGTTGGTGTAAACCATGAATATCATACATATAAATCACAACACACCCAATTGTAAACACACCACCAAATATCATACGTGGATCAGATTTTATGATCCATGTTTCGATGGGACACTACTCAAAGGAGTATAAGCCTTGTTATATCATTAGGTGATATGGAGTTGTACGAATATTAAATTTGTATGAGATCAATATGGATAGCGGATACGAACTTGAGTAAGATTTCTTTGTAGAGATCACTTAATTTTAGAAGGATAAGAGTGAGTGTTGGTATGGAACTTCAAGAAAAGTCTTAACGTGTGAAAGAAACTATACATCATTTATATTTGATTCCTATTTTTTTGTAGAGTATCAGAGTGGAAAACCCACCCCCTCCCTTGACATCCCACACCCCCCACACCCCCCACACCCCTGTATCCCCCACCCCCCTGCACCCCCACACGGATACCCCCCCACCTGGACACCCCTAACACACCTGGATAGCCCACCCCCTCCTCCCTAAACAACCAACACCCCCTCCCCCACTTGGACAGCCCACCCCCACCCCCTTGGACATCCCACCCCCTTGACAGCACACCCCCTCCCCTACCTGGATATCCCACCCACCACCCCCTGGATATCCCACCCCTCCCTAGATAGACTACAACCCCTCCCCTTCAGCCCCCCTGACAGCCCCCTGGACAGCCCCCCCGGACATCCCACCCCTCCCTGGACATCCCACACCCCCTCCCCCACATGGACACCCCACCCTGACCCCTTGGACAACCCACACCCTCCTTGGGTAGCCCATACCCCCTCCCTCACACCCCTATAGCCTCTACCCCCCTACAACCCCCTACCCCCTGGACAACCCACCCCCACCTAGACAGCCCCCACACCTAGACAACCCCCCTACCCCTCCTGCAGCCCCCTTAGGGTAATTTTATTTAAAACCATTTTATTCATTATGAAAGGCAAACCATCATACATTAGCCATTTCATTCCAAACAACCCATTCAATTTATCAAAACATGACAAATTAAATTTATCAAAACATGAAAAATTCAATTTATAAGGCTCTATGTGTCACTTAGAAAATGTCTTTGGGGAAAAGGGTAATTTAACTACATTTTTAATTCCAATTTAAAAATTGGGCCAAGCACTTAGGAGGTGCGGTGGTGTCTCGGTGGTGCGGTGGTGTCCAGGGGGACTGTCTAGGGGGGGGGGGGGTTGTCCAAGGGGTGGAGGGTGTCCAGGGGGTGGGGGTGTCTAGGGGTGGTGGGGTGGTGTGTGGGGGGGGGGGGGGTGTGCAGGGGGGTGTCCATGGGGGGTGAGGGTTGTCCAGGGAGGGTGGGGGTGTCTAGGGGGTGGGGGTGTCCAGGGGGTGGGGGGGAGGGGGCTGTACAAACGGTGGGGGGGGGGGGGGGGGGTTAGGTGGTAGGGGGGTGTCCAGGGGGTGGAGGGGAGGGGGCTTCCCAAAGGGTGGGGGGTTTCCAAGGGGATGGGGGTGTCCAGGGGGTGGGCTATCCATGGGAGGTGAGGGGTGTCCAGGGAGGGTGGGGGTGTCCAGGGGGTTGGGGGGGGGACGGAGTTGTCCAAGGGGTGGGGGAGTCCATGGGGGGTGGGGGTGTAGGGGGTGGGGGCTATCCAATGGGGGGGGGTGTCCAGGGGGTTGTCGAGGCGGGTGGGAGGTGTCCAAGGGGGTGGGGTGGGGGGTGTTCACAATTCCAATCCATCACCCAACCAAAACCAACTCATCATCAATATCAATACCTATAAATACAAAATCCAAATCCAATTTTAAACTAGACTAAAGTACAAATAAACTAACATATCACCCCACTAAACAAACCATTTACCATGTTTGAAGTGTAGAACCAAAAACAGAAAAGAAATCAAAGGGTTTTGTACTTCACAGACAACACAAACTCTAATTTAGCCAAAATAAAAACACCAAACAGAAAAAATAGAGGGAGAACATTAAAAATAACGTAGAAATTAATAATTTGAAGTGTAGAAAAAAAATTTGTTTGATTTAATATGGTTTCATAGACAAGAAATTTTTTGGAGGAGCTCTCGATTAGGTTCTACAATCAGGCGAGTGGGAGCTGGGGTTCTGTGTATTTGGGGGAGAACTTTCCCAATGGTTTTTAAAAACCACTAAGAAAGCCTCTCTTTACCAATGTTTTATTAAAACCATTAGTATATCTTAGAGAAAATAAATATTTCCCAATGGTTTTGTCAAATTGTTGGGAAATATTAAGTATATTTACACATTGCCAACGGTTTGAACAAACTGTTGGAAAATTGGCCTTTTTTTTACAATATAGAAATGGTTTGAAGAAAAAATTGGTCTATATCTATTATTAAAACACTATATTCCAGTAGTGTTTGGTGATAAAAATATCATAGAAAATCTAATAGTTATTTCTCTGGAGAAATTCAACACTCTACTAGGGATAGACTAGCTATGAAAGTACAATGCTAAGATCAACTGTAGAAGCAAGGAAATATCTATAGTCTTGAATGGAAAACCTATAATTATTTTCAGAGGAGAGATATCATGTTATGATATTTTTCTAAAAGAATATCCCACAACCTTATTTATAGATATGATTAGTGAAGAGAATTAATGAAATGAAAGTATAAGAATAGAAAATGTCCGCATCATTCAGGAATACATTGATGTATTCCCTAAAGAGTTACCTAGACCTCCCTAAGAAATAGAGGTAGATTTATCTATTGAACGCATACTCGGATCCAAGATGATATAAATGACCCCATATAGAATGGAAAATTTAGAGCTAGAAGAATTAAAGAAACAACTTCAAGATATTTTGGATAAGGGATTTATCTGACCACGTGTGTCTCCTTGGGGAGAACTTGTTCTCTTTATGAAGAAGAATGATGGATCAATGCAGCTATGAATTGATTATATAGAACTTAATGGGATCATAGTTAAGGACAAGTACCCTCTCTTAAGGATTGATGATTTATTTGACCAACTTAGTAGGGATAATTTATTCTCCAAAATTGATCTTCAATTTGGTTATCATCATTTTAGGGTAAAGAAAAAAAGATATTCTAAAGGCTACCTTCCAATCAAGATATATGCATGATGAGTTTGTTGTTACTTCCTTCGGCTTGACTAATTATCCTTTTATATTTATAGATTTTATGAATAGAGTCTTTAAGTACTACCTTGATAAATTTTTGGTAATTTTTATTGATGATATTATGATATATTCCTAAAGTCATGAGGAACATGAGGATTATCTAAGGGTTATATTGAAAAATATGAGGAATTATAGGGTTTTTGGAAAATTTAGAAAATTTGATTTTTGGTTACCAAAAGTTTCTTTCTTAGGGAACATTGTAACCAATGAAGGAATATCAGTTGAACCTGCCATGAAAAAGGATTTGTAGGAGTGGCATCGTCCTACAACAGTAACTAAGATTCGCAGTTTACTTGGTTTTGTAGGATATTACAAGAGGTTTTTGAAAAAATTATCATGATTTTCAAATCCACTAACCAAGTTAACTTGAAAAGGGGATAAGTTCATATAGACTAAAGAGTGTGAAGAAAGTTTCCATGAATTGAATAAGAGATTGGTTACTGAACCTGTGCTAACTATACCCTCTATCAGAGAAGGATTAATTATTTATAGCGATGCATCTATAAAAGGTCTTAGGTGAGTTCTCATGAAAAAAGATAAGGTTATTGCTTATGAATCTCGACAATTAAAGCATCGTGAGAAGAATTATCCAACACATGACATAGAGCTAGCTGAAGTTATTTTTTCTTTGAAGATATGGAGACACTATCTTTATGGGGGGAAATGTGATATATACAAAGACCACAAAAGTTTGAAGTATATATTCACACAAAAAGAATTGAACATGAGACAAATGAGTTGGTTGGAACTTATTAAAGACTATGAATATTCAATTCATTATCACCCTAGAAGAGCAAACAATGTTGCTTATGAATTAAGTAGGAAATACCCCATTGTGTTGGCTCTGATGAAGATTCAAGGAGACCCATTGATCAAGGACCTAGTAAGGTAGTACATGGGGATCATGAGGGAAGGGACATCATCAATACTATCCCAAATTATTTATCAACCATCATTACTATAGAAGATCAAGAATGATAAAATTGAATATCCATTGTTATAAAATAAGATAAAGGATATTATGAATGTGAAGTTTCCTGAGTTCAATATTCACCAAGAAGGTGTACTAAAATTTTGTGAAAAGCTATGTGTTCTATCTATTCTAGAGATAAAGAAAGAAATGATGGATAAAGCTCATAGATCTACATTCTCTATACATCTTGGAAGCACTAAAATGTCTAGGGACCTTTATGACCATTATTGGAGGGATAATATGAAAAGGGAGATTACCGACTACACTAATAGGTACTTGGTGTGTCAACAAGTTAAGGTTGAGCAACAAATTCTTAAAGGGGTATGAAAACCAATACCCATATAATCATGGAAGTGGGATAATGTAACTATGGAATTTTTTACTAGTCTCACAAGAACATCCAAAGAAAACAATGCAATATGGGTTATAGTGGACTGACTCACCAAGATTTCCCACTTCATCACTATTTGGGAAGATTTATCTCTTTACCAACTTTCCAAGACTTATGTAAAGGAAGTGGTGAGGTTTTATGGGGTCCAAATCTCTGTAATTTCTGATCACGATACAAGGTTCACAAAAAAATTCTAGAGAAGTATTCAACATTCTCTAAGTACCGAACTAAATTTCAATACAACCTATCACCCCCAAACTGATGGCTAATCGAGAAAGACTATTCAGACACTCGAGGACATACTGAGAACATATTCGATGCAATTTAAAGGTGAATGGTATCAAAACCTCCCATTATTTGAGTTCTAATACAATAAAATCATCCACTTGAGTATTCAAATGGCACCCTATAAATCTTTAGTTGGGAAGTGATGTAAAAATCATGATTATTAGGATGAAGTTAGTGAGAGAAAGATTTTTGGGTTTGATCTGGTGCAGGAGATGATAGAAAAGGTTCATGCCATCCATAAACACATGAAGGCTACTTATAGTCAGCCGGAGATCTATGATGAAAACTGTCATAGGTACTTTGAATTTTATGTTGGTGATAAATTTTTCCATGAAATATCCCCATAGAATAGATTCATGCAGTTTGGGAAGAAAGGGAATATTAGCACTAGTTAAATTGGCCCTTATGAAATCCTTGATCGCATAGGATCAATGACCTACCAACTATAACTTCCACCAAATATAGATCAAGTTCATGATGTATTCCACATATCTTTCTCGAGGAAGTACATACCTGAATATTCACATGTATTGAATTTGGAGGTGGTACAAATCGAACATGAACTCTCTTATGAGGAGATTTTGGTGGAGAACTTGGACTATAATGAAAAGATTATATGCAATATGACTACCTAACTTCTAAATTTTTTTATGGAGGAATCATAAATATGAAGAGGTGAGGTGGAGCTATAGGAAAGAATGAGATAGAAGTAACCACATCTTTTCTAAACTAAGAAAACAAGTTGAAAATTTTAGGGATGAAATTTCTTAAGGGGGGAAGAATATAACAACCAAGACCTTTTAAATGATATTTTGTTTCCTAAGAAAATGTGTGTTATATTATATTAAAAACAAAAAAACCATTTCTCTTTAACAATGAAGTGAGTATAAAGGGAAACATGACCATCAGGATTCAACCGTTATATGATTATTGGTCAAATATGACCATTGGCCAATATGACTGTTGTAAACCATACTCTTGGTGATACTTTTAATGTTTTAATCAGTGTTTATAAGTAGTAATGACAAAGGATAATTAATGAATAAAGGATAAGAGATGACCTCAACCAGCAGAGTCATGTTGTATGAAGCCTATTTTCCAGAACTCGGGAATGAGGTAGCATCACGGGGGTTCTCCCTTGACCAAGATCAATCCAAGATTAAACAAGTGAATATTGAATGGAATTTTATATATGAGAAGTTCAGTTTAGTGGAAATTACCACTCGATTGATGTTAGACAATCCGCCCCATGAATTAATCACCATCGCACACCATACCATTAGGTCATATATAAGTGTTTAAGGGATTACATGTCAAAAAATTTGTAACTTAAAGTGTAATTAATTTTTATAAATAAAATTTTTATTCCATAATTTCCATTTTAATAATAGTTTTTCTAAATAAAAATATAGTTTAAATTGATATGGAATTTGATAAATTGATTTCAGACACAAATTGTAATTTTCAAAAATGATATATTTTTTAGAATAAAATAAGGTATCATAAATAATATTTTATTTTAATGAAATAGTATTATAAAAACACACTTATTTAAATATAAATGATAAAATAATTTTATTATGTCCTTGAAAATTTTTAAGTGTCATAAATTTTACTATGCATATTCAACATACTATTATTTTTAATAAATAAGGTTTTTTATATTTAAAAGTTAATATTATAATATTTAGATAATTATTATGATAAAATAGATATCATTTTTGAAATCATCACATAAAAATTAGGTTAAGGTAAATTTATGATAATTCTCTAAAATACTTTACTTTTTTCATGAATAGTAAGAATACAGTTTGGTTTTTTCAGTATGTTTAATGACTTCATAATTATTTAATAATTATATAATAATTAATTAACCACAATTCATGACCTAAAATATGTTATTTTATTAATATTAAGTTTTTATTATATTTTAATCAATTTCCAAACCTATAATTTACTTTCCAAAGTCTAAAATGGAAACTTCAACTTTTAAAAAAACTATTTTGGGAAATATTTACTTTTCTAGGAATGAATAAGTAATATAATATTATTCTTGATTAATGTGGGTTAAAATAACAAAAAATATTTCCCAAATTTCAAAAATTATGGAAAAAAACCATGGGTATGCCAATGGTTTTTTATTTTCCACAACCTAGATTTCCAAGGCCTATAATCAGAAATTATTAAACAAATCCTCCATTTTTGCTATAAATATCCATAAATTTCTCTATTAACATTAATTAAATATCCATCCTATATGAATCTCTAGTAGTTTTTCCTCTCAATTAGTCCCCCCATGGTGTCCTGAATCCCCCAAGGTTCAATTTCTCATGATTTAGGAGTAACTCTTCAAGGTAAGGGAATTATCCTTCCTTTCTCTTCAATTCAAGAACCACTTTTTTTGTTTATGGCTTATAATTATTATGATTTATTATTTTATTATCCTTTTTATAATACCCTTACTTAAAAATTATGTTTTATCCATTGTAGAACTACATTCCCTCTCATTTTACCCTTTTCTAAAACCACATTTTATACCCATTATGTTGTCGAATTTACTTGTCAAAATTTATCTCTTCTCCTAAAGAGATTATCTTTTATTTTCATTGTCTGGATACCCAAACATTTTTTCTTTTCTATGTTTATTCACCTATATGTAAAAATTATTTATTTTATTCAGGTATTCACATATAAGAAACCCACTTTCCGTTTTTATGGGCTAAAAATGATATAATTATCATGTCATTAAGCACTTTTGTATGCCATGATTTTGATAAGAATCCCATTCTTTAATCTCAAAATGTTATTAATGAAATGATTTTTTATGATATATGTGGATCATATGAAATAAATAAATATGAATGGTTCACCATGATAACACTCCAATAAACTTAGTAAATAATTTAATCTGTAGAGATGACATGTTTTACAATATCTTGGTGAATAAACTTGGTAATTTTCATTTACGACACAATAGTGATTAAACTTAGTAATTTACTTATGAATGTCTAAATTAAATGTTGTATCCACATTTCCATGTTATGATTTTGTTCTTTTTATTATGATATTCCTTATTTTCCTTTTACCATGCCTTAATGATATTCCTAATGTTCTTAATGATATTCCTCAAGATCACATGTAAATTGTTTCCCTTATGTATTCCCTTACAGGGCCTCATGCCCACCCATTTCCTTTGATGTATGCCCCCAGGGTATGAGATGCAGTAAATGTACTTAGGATAAACCCATGAAGAATCATTTGAATATTATTAGAAATTTTTTTAATGTTTTAATTTATTATGTTCCTGATTTCTAAGAAACTAAACTTTAAAAGATCTTCTATTTTGTACTATGTAATGTAAATTTTATGTAATAAAAATGAGGGATACCATATTGAGTCATACTAGGCACAAGGTATATCATATTGAGGTCTAGATGATTCCTACACATCAAAAATGACTTATAGATCATTTTTCTAATGTACTAAAACATTTCTAATTCCAGTGATTGGTTTTGAGTATGACAATTGTCCTATTTACTAAAATTAATGTCAATTTTAAATATAAAGACACCCTTGGAGTCATAATGGTTACACTATACATCATATTGATGTGATATTGATTCCTACACATCAAAAATGACTTATGGATCATTTTCTTAAAGTATCAAAAAACCAAAACATGCTTTCTCAATTTTGAGTCTATTAATTGTCCTTTTTACTAAAATTAATGTCAATTCTAAATTAAAAGAAACACTTGGAGTCATACTGGTCACACTATGTGTTGGATTTAGGTGAGGCTAACTTCTACATGCCAATAATGAATTATGGATTATTTTCCTAATGTATCAAAAAAATATGAATGTGTTTTCCCAGTTCTGAGTATGTCACTTTTTTTTTCTACTAAAATGTCATTTCAAACTAGAAACATTCACTTTGAGTCATAATGGTCACATCATGTGTTAGTTTGAAATGATACTATGTCCTACATGTAAAAAATGAATTTTGAATCATTGTTCTAATTTATCAAGACCACCAGAGTGAGTTAGCTTAGTTTTCAGTGAGTGACACACTATTTGAACTAAAATGTTAATTTTAAACTAAAAACTGACACTTTGAGTCATACCGGTCACATAGTGTATCAGATTGAGGTGAAGTTGATTCCTACATGTCAAAAATTACATATTTATTTTACAACATTATCAAAAAAATCTGAATTCTTTTAATTGGTTTTGAGTATGTCACTTGTTATTTTTAAAAAAATTAATATCAATTTTAAATAAAAAGACACACTCAGAGTCATACCGGTCAAATTGTGCATCATATTGAGATGAGGCTAATTCTTATATATCAAAAATGACTTACATATCATTTTTTAAAGTATCAAAAAAATATGAATGTGTTTGCTCGGTTTTGAGTTCGTCACTTTTGTTTTGTACTAAAATGTCATTTCAAACTGAAAACACACACTTTGAGTCATAACAGGCACATCATGTGTTAGTTTGATATGAGACTAATTCCTACACAATAAAAATTATATATGACTCATTTTACTAAATTATCAAGACAATCAGAGTGTGGTTTCTTGATTTTCAGAGAGTGCCACGCTGTTTGAACTAAAATGATAATTTTAAATTGATAACAGACACATCGAGTCATACTAGTCACTCTAGGAATCATATTAGGGTTAACCTAATTTCTAAATATAAAAAATGACTTATGGATTATTTTAATAAAATATCAAAACAATTGAATTTGTTTTCTAGGTTTTGAGTATGTCACTTGTGTGTTTTACTAAAAGATCATTTAAAACTAGAAACACATACTTTGAGTCATACCGATTACATAATGTATTAGTTTGATGTGAGATTGATTTTTACACATCTAAAATGAATTATGATTCATTTTCCTAAATTATCCAGACATCCAAAGCATGCTTTCTTGGTTTTTAGTGAGTGACATACTTTTTTATCTAAAATTTTAATTTTAAATTGATAACAGACACTTTGAGTCATACTGGTCGCACCATGCATCATATTGAGGTGTGGCTGATTCCTACACATAAGAAATAACTTACGAGTCATTCTACTAAAGTATCAAAATAATTCAAATGTGTTCTATTGGTTTTTCTTATGTCACTTATTCTTTTTACTAAAATTAATGCCAATTTTAAATTAAAAGACACACTTGGAGTCATATCATTCTCATCATGCATCAGATTGAGTTTCACCTGATTCCTACATGTCAAAAATGATTTATCATTCATTTTACTAAAGTATAAAAACTATCCAAATGTGTTTTCTCAGTTTTGAGTATTCCACTTTTGATTTTTACTAAAATGTCATTTCAAACTTGAAACACACACTTTGAGTCACACCGGCCACATCGTGTGTTAGGTTGATATGAGAAAGATTCCTATATATCAAAAATGAATTATAAATCATTTTCTTAAATTATTAAGACAATCAAAGCCCGTTTTCTCTGTTTTTAGTGAGTGACACACTTTTTGAACTAAAATGTCAATTTTAAACTGATAACACACACTTTGAGTTATACCGGTCACACCACGTGTCAAATTGAGATGATGATGATTCATACATGTTAAAAATGACTTATGGATCATTTTCATGAAGTATTAAAACAATTCAAATGTATTTTATCATTTTTTAGTTTTTCACTTGTTTTTTACTAAAATTAATGTCAATTTTAAATAAAAAGACACACTTGGAGTCATAACGATCACACCATGTTTCCTATTATGGTATAGATGATTCTTAAATGTCACAAATGACTTATGGATCACTATTCTAAAGTGTCGAAAAATTTGAATGTGTTTGATCAATTTTCAGTATGTGATGTGTATTTTGAGCTAAAATATAAATTATAAATTAAATATACAGTTTGAGTTATACAGAGGACACTGTGTATCAAATTGAGGTGTGGATTATTGACTCATTTCCTTGTAGTGGTTATTTTGGTTGCAGCCTTGAAGTCCAATATCTCATGAGTATGATCAGATTCAAACAAGCTACCCCATCTCAATTAAAATAATACACCTATATAAGAAAACAATTATTATGTTAGTAATACTATAAAGAAATAAATTAAAAATAAATATGAAAAAATACACTAATATGTTGTCAATTTTGAACTGAAATTACACAATTTGAGTCATACTGGGTACACCGTGTATCAGTTTGAGGTATGGTTGATTCCACTATGTCTTTTTATCCTACAATTCATTCAACATTCAAGGTTATTTAAAAATATCATAGTTTTATAACCATTAATGTTGAATGCATTGGAGAATAAAAAAAATTGCATCATCATGAGTGCATCATCCTTTTGGAGTGCATGATCATAGTATATGAGCGAATCATCATTGTTGAAGAAGTCATTTCTTCACGGTATCTATGAAAATTAACAAAATAAGTATCAGATAAAAATTATTTGGTAATTAACTAAAAAAATAGATGAAATGATGATAAAATAAACTAAATAAGTAGTAGTAAGTCAAATCTTCAGGATATATGTGTACATTCTGACACCAGGCATGTTTCCCAGTCGTTTATAAAAAATATATTTTATCTTGTAAATATGAGGACTTCCAACAATCATGGTAGCACTAGAAAAATATAAATACACAAATGATTAATAAATATTTTAAATGAAATTGTAATTATCTTTGAAAATACCTCTCTGAGGATGATAGTTTATTGATGGCATATGATATCTCTCATAAATATAGAAACATAATAACCACAATATTTTCCATTAGTTTGTTTTGGATACTACAGAGATATTGAGAAAAATAAGTAATTTATTTGAATATGTGTTTTGATAGTGAAATATTATAATATATACCCTAATATGTATCCACTTTTAGAATTTGATAGGATCCTTGTACGCATGGAATGTCATAATGCCCTGATTTTCATGATATTTAAACACTTCCCTATCATAATATAATTCTCATTAAAATATAATATAAAATATATAAATTTAAGTTTAGTTCTAAAACATTGTATGTAGTGTATTACGAATTGAAAAACATCATCATATGTGGTCGGTTTGTTGGGTATCCATGTAGTGAATCAAGAAAATAAATATTTGGAGTATCCAATTGACTGCAATGGGTATCCAATATTGCCTAGAAAATAAAAAATAATAAGTGATTAAATGAATAAAAATATTTTTTTATGAATAAATTATAGAGTTTTCCCCAAAAATCATTGTTATTAAGAAGATTTTGTCCTATAAAAGTTTTATGTCAAACGCTACCACCGATTTTTGCAATATTTCATCAATTTGAACATAATTCAATGTAGTTAGTTCTATAGATGTTATTTGAGGACTAATGAGTCCATATTTATGTTAATAGGGTTTTCCCTTTAAAAAGTTTTGATATAGACACCTACAAAAAATATTAATTGTATTTATTCATAATTAACATAGTGGATCATCTATTGGAAAATAAAATCATAAAAATACACCTCATGTATACATTTACAATTGAGACTCCTAGCTAGTCATACTTGAGGATTTAATTTAAATTCTCAAGACCAATGTAGTGTGTAATGTATTCTTTGAAGATTTTTTCTTCAAAATAAACTCTAACATTTTTACCATTTTTTAACCTTGTATCTACATGATCCTTCAATGTTAGTAAATGCAGATATTGAATGAACATGGTAAATGTGAGTTGTGAAGATCTTTTTGTTGGTCAGTTGATCCTTTAGATTGTTTTGATTTTTCCTTTCATTTTACCACTTCCCTTTGTACATCTGTAATAACATTCGTCACTTTAGTTCTTTTTTCATTAATTGTTAAAGGAATTTCATGAAAAATAAATTATAAATGAATACCTATTTATCAAAAAGTCTTTTTACAAGATCTTATGTCCATGATATGAATGTTTCAATAGCTTTCTCGACTGTATGAATATTCACATCATCAATTAGAAAATGTATCTTGATTATCTGCTCATGTGATATGCTAATCCCCACTCTCACATGACCTATTAGAAGTTGTCTATTGTGTAGAGCATCTTATTGGATATTGTATATGATATCCCTTACAAAAAAGGAAAAGTGTGGGTGGTGATAGATATAAATCACAATAATTTCCACCATGTGTAATATTAGTATATGAAAGGTATCAGTGTCTGCCTAATTCATATTTCAAAAAAAAATTATGAGAACATTGTTACCTAATCCAAGACAGTTCATTGAGGGGAATGAATCACATCAGCTGGTGGGGGGGGGTGGATCTTCATGAAGTGGCTGTTCTTGAGTTGTTTCTCCTCTTTTCTTCCCCCATAACATTTTATAGAAAATCATACTACCAATGAAATTTTTATTAAGGACCAGCTAATCATGCTTTCGTCTCTTCCATTTTTTATGTTTACCCCATGTTATTATTTCCCTCAGATTATGTTCGGGGTGTCACCCCAAAACCCACACTTGTAATGTGACCATACTGTTCTAGTCATTTCAGGGTCATTGATAGTATCTGACCATCTAGTACAACTAATGATGATTCCTATCTCTACATCGGATAAACAATATAGGAAAACAATTAATCAATGTTATGTAATAGTGATTTAAAACAATTTTTTATAATGACCTACTTATACATATTTCCCACACTTTTTTGTGAATTTTCATTGATTAGTGTCACATATTTATTTACACATGCCTCCTTCTCTAACACATGATGTGAGATAGAAGTGGATTTGGATTTGGATTCATCAATCTATATATAAATAGAGGAACATGTTTATGATTTTTTTTCATGTCACGTAAAATTATTACGGTGTATTTAAAATACATACCAATTTTTTTTCAAGTGAAGCATACCCATCCTTGCTTTATGGTAGGGTTATATTGGGTTTTATACCCTTTTCTTATTTTTATAACTTAGTTATTTTTTCATAAATTAAAAATTCTTAATCAAAGTTATTAATACACGTATTATAAAATAATGTATTACCAGCCACAATGTATATGAGAATATGTCTCCTCATGGTGAACAATAAACTCATCCCATACTTCTTGTCTTATCAGGTGTGCATAAATATGTGGTGGGTGTAGGTTTATTTTTCCATCAGCATATTTGAGGTGAAACTTTGTTAGAGTTCTGAGAAATACTTTTTGATACATTCCAACACGCAATAATGAAAATTTATTTTTGGATTCATCTACTATAAATTCACTCCTCATGGGATAACGAAGAGTAAGTAAATGTCTTATAATTTTATTTTTTAGTAAATTTAAGAAAGGAAATCATAATTTCACCATAATCTCATCCCAAATCAATGTATTAAGCACAAGCGCAACATGGTTCCATGAATATACATCAATCATCACATGTTACTGAGTGATGATACCCATGAAACTATAAAACATGGACTTCTGGGGGTTAACAGGCTGGCCACATGAATTCCATCCGACCTAGAATTTGAAGTCTTTATTTATTACCATAATAATTTTTTATAACACCATAATGCTAAGGTGATATTGTATTTAGGGACATCTGTTTTTCATCATCTACCATTTCATAAGGTTCAACATCATCAATATATTGTTCCTTTGGATTGCAAGCATTGGCATGTGTAGAAGGTTGTTGTTCCTCTACATTGGGAGCACTAGAAGGATGAGAAACCTATTGTCCCTCCAAATTGGAGCATAGAAATGTACAGAATTCATTATCTTTAGAAGTGGTTAAACATTTAATTAAGATTATGGAAATACAGTAGTGAACATATAATAACATGAGGTAACAAAATGTATATTGAAAAAAAAATATAACCCGAATATCAGACCCTATTTTTTTAAAGGTTGAAGGGATTTGTACCCTCTATCAGGCATCCAAATACCATTATTATGGTATCTTATGACATAAAAGACCTTGTGTAAATTGGGATCACTAAAAAATGATTGTGGAATCCCAATGAAAGAGTTATACTCAGTTGAATTTTCATCCGACCCTTCAGTGGTTTTTGTCGATAACAGAAAAATTGAACACTTTGGGTTTGCCGGATCTGGAACATAAAATACATATACTTATTATGATGCCATTATAAATAGTTCTTATTTGTACTATTCCTTACTAAAATCCACTTTCATGAATCCTGATTCATCCATTTTAACAACATTCATGTTATCAACCCACTTGCATTAAAAAATCAACACTTGAAATGTTTTAAATCTAACTCCAATATTTGTTTGATGATTCCAATGTATGAAAGATTCACATAAATTGGTTTTCTTTCCTTGGTACTATATACATTAATCACTTAAACTATAAATGTAACTCTACTATTTTTCATTGTACTTCCTTCATCTTTTTCATTTGTATAGAATGTATATCCATTAATTATGTAACTATTATAAGATAATACATGCACCCTTCTTCCTTCAGCTAGACATAAAAGACATTCTAAAAATGAATCCAGATTTTAATTCAACTCCTTAAAAAATGGTCTCGAAACTATCCTATAAAATTTTGATTATATGTATTTGATATCCAGATTTTAGCCATTGATCGATTCAAATGACTAAGGATTTTTTTGTGGGTTTAAACATATAAAGAAACTTATAAACTATTATAAAAAAAATAATGGTGGGCCTTCTCTTGATTTGTAATTTTTATTGTGACAACATATATTCTATAAATTCCTTCTCCCACAAGCTACCCAGTGTGATGATATTTTGGTAGACCAATTCTTTCCACATTAGACAAGTAATTGGTATAGAATTTAATGACTTCCTCAATAATATATCACTCCACAATACAACCTTCTAACTAAATTTGATTTTTTATATACCCTTTAAAAATAATCATATACCATTTAATGGGGTACATCTATCTATAATTTATAAGAACACATAGTTAGATATCGCTTACTAATTGAACTATTAAGTGAACCATCACATCAAAGAATGATAGTGGTAAGAACATTTCCAATTCACATAATATGATGTAAATTTATTTTTCAATAGTAGGAAATTTTGTGAGGTCTATAACTTTTATATATGTATATTTGAAAAAGAAATGGAGCTTATTTAATGTGTGATATACATTCTTGGGGAAAATGAAACATAAAGCTACATGCATTAGATCTTCCATCAAAAAATTAAAGTCATGTGATTTTAGATCTTTTAACATTAAATAAATCATGATAATGATATTATTGATATTAGATGAATAACCCTCTAGTACCTTTACATAATTCAAGATGTTAAAAAATTTATATCTCTTCTTTTTGGAAAGAGTGCAACTTGCTGGAGGAAGAAAAGACCAATTTCACCCTTCACTGGCACCAAATCTTCCCGTATTCTCATGTCAATCATATCCAACCTATCCGTAATTCCATACATTATTTTTTTGGGTACATTTATTAACGTGCCAATGATATTATCTCATACATTTATTTCAACATGTATAACATCAAGAAAATGATTGATTTACAAAAAATTATAGTACTTTAATTCAAAAAATCTTGTCTCGTTTTCCAATCAGTTTTAATAAGGATTTTTGAAAAAGGTTTTCAAAAAGTAGTGTCCATATATTTTACTTTCTCAAATACTTGATCACCTATTAGTAGAGATGGTGTTGTATGTTCTTCCAAAATTCCATTGAATGATGTCATCCAAGATCGATACTTATGTCGCTGGGGTAGAAATCCACGATGTTCTAGAAACACAGTCTTCAATGAATATTTCAGCCTAATTGTCTTTGTACCTTATTCAAGAATGGGAAACCCATTAGTTAATTTAATTCTATATCATGAAAAATTTCCATAATCAAGAAATTAATTTATCATACCATATAACATGGATCTCAATGTGAAATATTCATTTCTGTTAGAATCATACAATGTAACACTTGAATCCCAAAATAATTTCAAATATTAGATCAATAGAGCCCAATAAACATCCATATTATTACTCAATTGTTTTGGTCCTGATATAAGCACATATAACATAATGTATACTCATTTCATGTATAATCACAATGGAAAGTTATAATTTACCAACATAACCAGAAATGTACTGTGAGTGCTTATTTGAAAACCAAAAGGATTTACTCATTTTGAAGATAGCACATGAGGAAGGTTTCTCTTATCATTTCTAAATTTAGTATACTTGTGATCAATTATCTTCTACTGAGGAGAGTCTTTTGGGTGAAAAAGTTTCCCATATTTATTTATTGTATCTACGTGCCATGCCAATTGACTTTTAGTATCCTCACTTCCATATAGGATCCTAAACTTTGGAATGATTGGAAAGTACCATACAAATTTTATAGGACCTAATTTATATTTATTGTATCAAGAATCATCACACTTTGGGCATTATTTAAGTGATTTTTAGTCCTTGCGAAATAGTATACAACCATTTGGATTTGCATGTATTTTTTTTGAGATCATAAACATTGAACATAACATTAGTTTATCATAATATGTTTATCTTGGAAGATAATTATCTTCCAAGAGAATACCATTCAAGAGATAAAGTAGTTTAGTAAAACTAGTGTCACTCCAACCATTTCCAACTTTTAAATTAGACAACATTAGAATGGATGACAATGATGTATATTTAGAAAAACCAGTAGACACTAATGTCTTTTCACAACTCTTCAACTTATCAAACAATTTTATAAAATCAAAAAGTCCATCTTTAACTGTCATTATTATTTCCTCAATAAAATCTTTATCATCATTCACATGTATAATCACATCCATGATACATTCATCTTAATTGTCCACAATTTTAATCATATCATATGATCCATTAAATGAAATGCTATCCTAGTCACTATATATATTTACTTTTCCTCATGTTTAGTCCAATATTTATAATTTAAATATATTACAAGATAGATAAAGTGTACTTACAAATCCTATAGACTAATTAGTCTTGAATACCAACTATTAAAACACTGAAAAAAGATTTAAGAAGGGTCATATGCATAATATTTTGAAAACTTTATGAAACATTTCACCCAATCTTCATAATATTTTGTTATATGATTGGAATACATCTATTTTCTATTCATATAAATCTTATTTGATTATATAATATTAATATTTATAAAAATAAATAAATACAAAAAAGGGGCCTTTCAAATAAGGGTAAACAAACATTTTTATGTTTCAAATAATTTCAGAATGATTTGAAGAAAATGGGTAAGAAAATAATCACTCCACTGGTGGTAGGTGTTATCCTGTGAATTCATCCACAATGATCACCAGTACCTAGTATGGGAAAACTAATACTTAGGGTAGTTAAAGAAACATAGGTTCATGTACCAAATAGAGTGGGGGGGGGGGGGTTGGTGAGTCTTAGGAAACAAAATGAAATAATAACTATTTGGGAGATGAAGTTGACGAGGATGGAAGTTGTCTCCTTAAATCTAAATGTTCCTATGATGGGGAGTTGGCCAAGCAGCATACAAAATTTCTTAGTTTTATATCTAAAATCATCAATGTAGCTTTTTTTTGGTTGGAGTGGATGGTTTTCTTGGATGATACCAAGGTAAAACATTTTTACCCTTTTCTAGTTTCATACTTCATATAAAAAACCAATCCATAATTCTATGGATGTATTTTGATAAGAGGCCAGTGACCAAAGTGAAAATCTAATTCAAGTGGGTGATGTGGGAAATTCATAGAACTTACATCTTAACATAGGAATAAAATTATGGATTCATCAATTTTCTACCGATTTATATGGTCTTCTGTCTTATATGTGAAACAAGTACCTCCTTACTCTCCATGATTTGGATCAGGCTTCAAGTCTTACATCTACCATTACAAAACCCAATAATCATCAATATTATTACTAATTCTATTAGTTTCTAACTTTTCCCCAATTGAATAACTAACATTGTTTCACATCCCATCTATCCTCACATTTTCATTGATATAAACCCCTAGAAGTTAACACCAAATCAGAGAGAAGATGTATCTATGGAAGATTATCTTAATTTAAACAATATAGGTGGTGTTGGATGTAAAGTAATTTTATGAGTTTAAATGGGGTTAAACACTAATTTACCTTTGGATCATGATATATTATTTTTGGTGAAGACTCAGTGGTTATATTGGTATAAGGTTTATGTTATAGTGTGTGGGAGGGAAATTTGACTATTGCACCAATAAAATAGTGGGGTTATTCTTGGTTACTTTAAATTTTAAGGTTTATGTTGAATTTTATAAGGAGTTTGTGTTACCAATATATTAGTATGCTTAAATAATTAAGATATTGATCTATCTATGACTGTTTTTTAATAGTTATATCCTTTGAATTTCCAATTAGTCTAAATTTTTAATTTTCTATCTATCTAGAGTCTTTTATCTCATTATCTATTTTTATAAATAATGTTTCAAACTTGTTAAAGAAGATTTTTTTGGTCTATTTTCTACATGGTATCAAAGTCTATAAAACATAGAATTCTCCCTCCCTCCATCCCTCCAGCATAGATTCTTTCATATTTTACTTGGTATCTCTTACACATTCCATACCTATTTGGAAAAAATTTATCTTATACAGCCTTTAAAGATATTATGTTTTGTTTCAGATGACATTTTTCTTTCATCCTTATCCAAACAATATTGTACATCATACTTTTCTAGATGATCTTTTCCATAAATAATTTTCACGGTAACAAATTTTAAATATATTTTGACACATATTTTCATGTTTGGGAAGACCATGACATCCATACAACTAAAATAATAACATCTTTTAATTTTTTTTGGAATCATCTACATTGGAGATTTTTATGTTTCAATAACATCACCTTCAAAGGATGTTCATCATCACAAGTTCTAATTTTTTTAAATTAGTAAAATTAGATAGAGTATGCTCCAGTTTGAAATATAGTTTTAGAATTCTTAAAAAATGAGGGTATGGGTTGATCTAATATCAATCTCTTTGAATAAGTTTATCATATATATTTTATATTTATTTTAGAATTTTTTATTTCCCTTGTGTTTTGTATCTCGATATTCATTTCTATAAATAGAGTTTCAACATTATTCTAGTGACATAGCTTCTTAGCCTAATATTTTAAAATATTATTAATATTGGATGCGGGTGTTTGGTTATAGATTATTGGGAAATGTTTATCATATGTGGGAAATTATTGAGGTAAAAGAATTAAAACAAAAGGGTCTTAGAGTCTTGGTCCTCACAACCGTGTTTGTCATCGTTTTTGTAGTTTGTAAATGCATAAGTGTTATTGAATCATTATAAAATAAAATAAAATTTTTTACTATAAAAAGATAATTTTATTCTAGAAACTCACTTGTTTCAATTTTAAAAACATAACTAAATTTAGGATAGTTTAAAAAATTATTGAGAAAATGGGGAAAAATATTTTGGGTTTAATTTATGAAAAATAACTATAGTTTCAATTACAAAATTAGTTTTAAAAAGCTAATAAAAAATGATTTTCAAGGAAAAAAATATAATCAACATAATTTTTTAAAAATTTGAAAATTATTTTTTCGAAATTTTTTTTTTCAAAGAAAAAAGAATCAATAATTTAAAACATGCTATTTTCTCAATAAAAAATGTTTTTATTGTAGAAAAATCTTAAACAAGTGGTTGTGAAAATATTTAAAAAATATAAACTATGTTTTAAATGATGCAACATGTTTGATTAAATCATATTAAATAATTTCATCCGTCTTAAAAAATTATAAAAGTTAATAAATATAAAAAAGTTTATACTTTGAATTATTTTCTTTAGGAATTTAATTACAAATGTTATTGAAAAAAGAAAAAAACTATCATTTAAAAAAAAACTATTATAAGTGATAAATGTTTTGTAACTTCATCAAGCATAACCTAACGATGTATTTAAAAATATTAATTAATATTAATTTCACCTCATTATTTTTTTGAAAAGGTGAGGCTCAGTGACCCCTTTATTAAATAAAAAAAAGTACAAAGGAGGAACAAAAATAACATAAAAAGTTAAAGATAAAAAGTACAAAACTAAACATTTAATCAACTTAATATTGAGTACTCATTTTTTGGTGATAGGTACATCCACCCCGACTATGAGGATGACATCATCTTCTTTATGTTTTGACAAATAGAGGCGAGAAATGAAGCAAAGTGAAAATAATAAGAATAAATAACTTAAAATAAACCCCATCTCACTTCCTATATCCTCATAAGAAATATCCAGTTTCATAACCATGCATAATTATTGTATAAAGAGATAACAAATACAAACATCCACCAAGTGGTCAAAAGACACAATAGACATATCAATCATAAGGGGTTCAATTGGGTGTGTAACACGTTTTAGAAAAAACCCCTTTAAAAGATCCAATAAGGCTCTCAAAAGAAGATCAGTATTCCAAGCCATGTCACTCTCTTTGAAATCCTATTTGAAAACACCCCTTGAAATTAAATAATAAAATATCCCTTTGAAATTTATTTGGAAACCATATATTTTCCACAAATCACCTTAAAAATTTATATAAAGGATAGAAATCGATAAAACCATTTTATTTGGTTCAACATACCCCTTTAAAAGCACAAATCCTCCCTTAAAAAACTTTTCAGTGCTAAGAACCTCTATAAAACATTTAAATTTAATTTAGAGTCCCATTTAGACCTTTCATCATTCACATGATATTCCACTGAATCAATTGAAAACAAAACAATAGAAATATTTTTAGAAACTCTCCCATGCCAAGTATAAAAACCCATTTGAAAAACATTTACATCCCACTACGGTTATATCATATGTATATGAATTTATAAGAAAAAAAATTAAACCACTAAGAATAAAAAGATAGTAATTATAATAGAGGTTTCATAGGAACACCTACACCATACAAATGGAAACCCCTCACATTTGATGGTGAACACTTAACATGGGAAGGAAAATATCTCATCGATAAAACATGCATGGATATTAGAGGGGTAAAGATATAGATGGAAGAAGCGATTAAAGATGAGAAGAAATAATCCCATACCTTAGATCTTGAGTGGCTCGATTCATTGATGAAGAGAAACGAGAGTTCAGTTTTGTGAGGGTTAGGTTCTGTGAGGGAGTGAAAGTGACGACAGGGAAGAATGATGATAATAGGGAGTGATGATGATCTCAGGGAGTGACGATAAGGAGAGTGGTGGTAGCAACAGTATGGTTCTGTGAGAGCTTGAAGGTGTGAGAGGGTGAATCTATTAGGGTTCTTTTTATAAGAACCTGTAAGGCCTTTATCAGTGCTTTCAAAAAAGTGATGATAAATAGTGGTTTTATCAATGCTAAAATAGAAAGCACTGATAAAACCACTCTTTTTAAGTGAAAATAAAGAGTAGTTTTACCAGTGCTAAAAAATACTGATAAAGATCCAATCTTAATAATATATATATATATATTTAAATTTATAGTTATATATAAATATAAATAAATATATTTCTATGCGTTTATAAATATTTGTAAATATTTATAATTATATATATATTTAAAATTTCAAATATAATAAATATATTTATTTATAATCAATATATAAATTATTTAAATTTATATATTGTAATTTCATGATTATTTAAATATATATATATATATATATTTATAATTATAAATAAATACATTTAAGAACATTTCCATATAATTATAAATATATTTTTAGAATTATATATATTTATATAACTATACCTCACTAAATATATTTTTAACATTAATCATGAATATATAATAATAAATGAACAAATTAAATTAAAAAAATTAAAAAATATATTAAAAAGTGAATTCCAAGCATTTACATGAATTAAAAACATAAATATGTACACATACACATCTAAACACACACACACACATGTATACACACACATACACATAAAGACACGCAGTTAAACATGAACATATATTTTTAATTATTTAATATCAATATAAATATATATCTAAATAAATATATTCATTTATATATTATATAATTATTTAAATAAAATATTAATATATTATATTTCTTTTAATTATATACACATTTTTTAATCAATGTATATTACTAAACTATTTATTTTTTTTACTAATATAAATTTGATAAATTTATATATATAAAATTAGGAAAATATGATTCAATTTTTATTAAAAGTTATATAATTCATGTTTATATATTACTTTAGAAAAATATATATAATTTTTTTAATTAAATAAATTAATTAATTCATTAATATTTACTAATATTTATATATAATTATAAATATATTATCCAATTATATATATTTATATAATTATATATATTCATTAACATATAAGTATATATAATTATAGATATACTAAATATATATAATTATAAATATAATAAAAATATTTATTATTTAAAAAAATTTATTATAATTTTATAATTATTTAAATATATATAAATATATTTATAATTTTATAAATACATTTTTTAAAATTATATATATTTGAATTATTAAAAAATATATATTAATATATCATATTTATATTAATTATAAACATTCATTTTTTAATTAATGAATATAAATAACAATTATTTTTTGAATATAAATATGATAATTTTATATATATTAAAAATATTTTTTATTAAAAGGTTTTTTTCTGATGCTTTCCCCGGGGCGCGCACATTCATCTGTTTGAGGACGGTGAGGATGCACTGACTATTTCCCCGCATTCATGCTTTCCAAAGGCGGGCGACATCCGTCGCTTATTCAGGGATGTTTACTCCTTGATTGAAATAGGATAACGAGATATCGTTTCCTCCTTCCGTGGATTCCTCCTCAGAAATCATCACTTAGTCTGGGTCTCCCTTATGGATTAATATGTTGTTCGTGAAACTTTTCCCAGTGCCATATCTTCATGGAAGCCGATTAATTACACTGCTTTTGCCAGGACATTCCAAGGGGTCTGGCTAGGGCAGCAACCTTCAGTCGGGGGAGTAGTCACGTTGGATATCACTGGCATGTCTAGACACTAGAACACTAGCGTGTCTGGGTTTCTTCCCCTTATTATAGGGCTTCTCGAGGGCGCAGAAGCCCGAGGCATCCCATGTAGAATGCAGGGAATTATATGCCATAGGCATGTCTCTGAGGTTTTTCTCAACTTCCCATGTTTAACACAGGGTATGCCGTGAGTTTAACGTCTAGCGGAGATGAACCAGACTGATCAAAACATCGATGGGAGTAGATCAGATGGGTGTAACCCCTAGAGGGAACATTGATGTAGGGGATAATGTGTGGTTAGTTACCCGATTACTGCTAGGTGTAGTGAAAAGGTGAATTCGCATGATCTAACCGGGATTTGGTGGACCAGGTAGGAATACAGATGGATAATTTATGGTTAAGTGAAGTGGATGGAGAATGAGATGGAGTCGACTCGAGGGTGATGGCGATGTTGGGATTAAGCCTCAAAGAGACCTTCTACGTATCCCTGTGGTAGGGAATCAAAGTCCACATAGTTCAGAGTGGGGTATAGGATCGGGGTGTTTGCAGAGGATAGCGACCCGATGATATAATGGGGCTTATGTGTGGTTAGTGGCCCTAGTTAGTCTGACACCATTAGGGCTAACCAGAGATGCAGGTCCTAATGAAAGGGATGACAACAGATTACTGTCGATTGTAGAGTACAGCGTCTTACCACTAGATGGGGGTAAAAATAGCTTACCGCTAAATGGGATTGACGAAAACTTACCGCTAACTGGGGATCACAATGGATTACCACTTCATGGGGATCACAATGGCTTACCGCTGAATATGGGATAGTTTAGTGTCATGCGGGAAAAAAGGGGAGTAAAGTTTAATGTCATGTAGGAAAGGGGGTGAACCGACGTGAAATGGTTGAGACCAATGGGTGTTGGGATCAAACCTCAGGGAGGCTTCCTAAATACCTTGACTTGGCATGGATCAAAGTCCACGTAGTTCAGAATGGTGTTGGCGAGCCTATGTAAAGTGGTTGGGACTAATGGTTATTGGGCTTGAACATCAGGGAGGATTCCTATATACCTTTCCTTGGCAAGGATCAAAGTCCACGTAGTTCGAGAGGGGTTGGTGAACTGATGTGAAGATGGTAAGGACCAATGGTTGGTGGGATTTAACCTCAGAGAGGCTTCATATGCACCTTGCCTTGGCAAGGATCAAAGTCCACATAGTTTGGGAGGGGTTGGTGAACTGACGTGAAGATGGCTGAGACCAATGGTTTGTGGGATTTAACCTCAGGGAGACTTCCTACATTCCTTTCCTTAGTAAGGATTAAAGTCTATGTAGTTTGAGAAGTGTTTGGGGATTAAAATCTAAGGCGACCCAGAGAGGATGTCATGGTCGATGCTTTCTCTAAGCCCACGCGATTCATGCTCGGTGTGATAAACAAGAGACAGCAAAGACATGACGATCACATCACTAAAGGTGCGTCCGTGGAAGTGGAATGGGACTTACACATGGTTAGCCGCCCAAAATGGAAACAGGGGATTATGCGTGGTTAGCAGCCCAAAGAGGAAACATGGCCTTACATGTAGTTAGCATCCCAAAGAGGAAACATGGGCTTATGTGTAGTTAGTAGCCCAGGGAGATGACGATTGGGACTTACTCTAGGGTGGAGGCCCGATGGAGACAAAGCCTAAAGGGAGAGGGATTTGGCGTGGAAGAGAGGAGGGCTCTGGTGCCCATCCCCCCTCTGCAGTCTTTGTCCAGGAAGAAGATAGGAGAAGCAGAAATGCTGCCTTCTACAAGAAAGTCTAGGGGCTTACACCAAGGTGGTTGCCCTTTCCCTATGGACAGACACCGCTCCAACAAAGAGGATCTCATTCCATGTGAGGAAGATCTCACTCATGTGGAGACCAGTGGGTATAGAGAATGTCCGAGTTGGGGCACCCCACATATGATGCATAGGGCAGGGTCATAGTTTAACGTCATGTGCTGAGGACGATGGTGCTTGGCAATTTAAAGTCATACAACTCAGACGAGGTGGGTTCACTCCACACCCCTAGGTCTTACATAACTGATACAGGCCCACCCTTAGGGAAGGGAAGGAATCAACAATTCTGTGTTTGTGGGGTGTTTTGGAGTGATCCATTGAGGGGTCTACATTAGCGTGACTATGCAAAGAAGCAATAGCTGTTAGCATGCCTATGCGAAGAAGCATGAGGCGAAGCGACACAACGGTAAGTACCACCCAAGGGACTTGAAATCACTTCATGCAAACCTATAGGGTTGCACAAGAAAATAAGTTGTAGAGAAAAGGGGTTCATTTGTGAATCTCTGGTGCTCCATGTAATGAAGGGGCTTCACGAAGGGGTATGCTTTGTGAAGTGAAGTGGCCTAGCCTAGGCGTATGGCATAGGTTCATATGGAAGGTTCTTCGCGAAGTGGAAAGGCATTTTTGGAGTAGGGCTTCGCGAAGTAGGGGTGCCCTATGAAGTATAGCATTGCAAAGCAATGTGCTTCGTGAAGCACAGTGACCCTGCCTTAGCATGTGGGTCACATGTGTATGGAGGGTATTTCACGAAGCATAAGTTCTCTACGAAGACCCGAGTCCCCTTGGGGATCCCTTTATTTCATGGAGGCCTGTGGGCTCTGCGAAGGGCATCCCTCTTTGAAGATGGGTTGAATTCAAGCAAAGGGGGAGGCACTTAGCGATGCTAAAGTACCTTGAAAAGCTTATAGCTCGCAGAGCAGAAATTACTTTGTGATTTGAGAGCTAAGAAAGAGAAAGTTTGGAGGATCCATCCTTTGGGATCGAGGGGAGCTCAATATTTATAGGCAAGAGGCACTACGAAGCAGGGATTTCTAGGCATGAAGACACATGGAATTTCGTCATAATCTCAAAGCCTCCCTCCTCCTTGCTCTGTGGCGTCTTTGCAAATATCAAACTTCTTCACGGAGCCTCCCACCTCCTTGCTCCGTGGCAGCTTCACAAATGTCAAATTTCTTCACAGAGCCTCCCTCCTCCTTGATTCATGGCATCTTTTCAAATGTCAAACTAGTTTGTGGAGCCTCCTACCTCCTTGCTCCGCGGCGGCTTCACAGAGGGGGAGCTTCGTGCCAGCCACGGTGCTGCGGGGCTCCGCAGGCAAGCTTCAGGAGGCATCCATAAGGGCCCTGTGTTTGCTTCTCCTCTTCCCAATTTTTGGTGCCAAAAAATTCCCCCCTCAGACTATGATCCGAGGAGAAAGCAAGGGTCAAAGTCTAAGGTTCAATCTCCAAACTTCCTTAGTCAATCGCAAAATTGAGTCACAAAGGATGCTTGCGAAGTGGAGAGGTGATGTGCGGGCTAAGCAATTCATGAATCTGGCCTCGATCAGACATGCCACAAAGAACAAGGGGTCCTCACCTATAAATAGGGGAGGTTGAACTCTCTTTTTTCCATTATCACCTATGTGTTTTGGCTTTTAGCGCTCTTGATTTTCGAAGCTATGCGTACTCCGCGATTGCACTTTGTGAATCAGGTCTTCTGCTTCATGGCACACAATGAGTCTTTGACTCCACGACAGTGCGCTCTACGAATTGCATCTAAAGGCCAGGGCAGGGCTCCACAAATGGTCTTTGCGAATAAACTTCGCAAAAAAACTTTGTGAACGAGCTCTATGAAAGAGCTTCACAAACCAAAACCGAAAAATTCCCAAACTCAAAAACTAAATGGATCACCAAGAGGTTTCCAGGGGGTCCTTGTGGATGCTGCCCAGAGGGAGTAGATGGTGGATAGCTCGGGTATATGGGAGTTTGTGCGAAGCCATTCTAATCATAACTCAATGGTGGAACTGTTGTAGAAATTCCAGAAGGATTATCCACTATACAATAGGATGCCTATGTATAGATTTGGCCTTAGGGATGATGTATTCATCCCTGAAGTGAGTATGGAAGAACCAGCTTACTGGTTCAGGAGCACGCTGTGTCAGCGCTAGTGGTTCAAGGCAGCTGACGGCCATGCCTGGGATGACTTCATGCCTGTAAACATTGACTATCTATACAATCATATGAAAAAAGATGATGGGAAGGAACTACAGTTGGAGATGTCTCCCCCGATGTACCACACTATCTTGAAGGCATCCCTGAGGAACCTGGAAAAGGGGTGGTCTGACGAGTGGGATCTTCTCCAGGGCGGCAACTTCACAGATGACTAGGATTAGGCCTACTGGGTAGGTGCCTCGTGAGAGGAATTTGGGGTAGAGCTGAGATGAGTGGGCCTGTATGAGGTGGCTTGGGCCTCCCAATTCATCATCTATCTGCCAAAGTAGCTGATGCCAAAGTTTTTGAGCAGATGGTCATCAAGGACCAATACCTTCCACTTTCACCATGGAGAGGTCGAAATCAGCTTATGGGACCTACATCAGATCTCAGGGGTCCCGATACTGGGGGTGATGTATGATAAGTTCCTCCATTTTATGGGTGAGTGGGAGGATCCGAAGCAAATGACACCACTGGCGATGGCATTTATGAACCTAGTGTTGGGAGAGGACAAGCAGTCGGTGATGGACGTCCACTTCAAATGGTGGTTCAAGCAGTTCTTGAACTTCCCGGAATATAGGCAGTTTTTTGTGAGGCCTCAGACTTTCTTGAAGGTGGATCAAAGATTTAAGGATCACTCGTACTAGTGGATTTTTGAGGATAGCCAGTGGAAGATGTGGGGATTCACCGTCAGTACCGAACTGCAACTGGTAGTCAGGTTGGCTGCATTAATTACAGCGCTGATCTGTAGTTGGATCCTACTGGTGAGAGACACAAACATGGGTGTGCGACCGAACACATTTATCATGGAGTTCATGCTGGTGACTGGAGTGAATTTCAACCTCGGGATCATGATGCTCGCCAAGATATACAAGATACTATAGCATATCAGTGAGGGAAAGAATCCACATAGAATATGTAGGCTGTTCCACCTTTTGTATGGGTGGATAACGACACATGTCAGGGGGATACATGAATATCCGAACCCCATCTCCCCTCCAGGATCAAAATTCCGCCCATCCATTATGAATGTTGTAGGGAGCTTTCCGGCTAAGCTGACTGTGCAGGCGGTACTGAACCAGATCTAGAAGGTAGAGGTGTTCAAATTTCACTTGTTCCCATTGCTAACAGGTGAGTTCACTGATGATGGCCAGGGAATAGAAGAGCATCAGTCCTTCCTCCTGGACTTTCGAGGTGGAGTCCTTGTGGCATGGGTGGACCACGAGTCCCTATGCAAGACATACACCCTATACAGATTAGCAAGGAAATTTCAGTGTATGCAGCGGTTGACCCCACTGGTCTACTTGGGGGTGCGCCATGAGGATCACCCATGTGTAATGAGACAGATGTGGCTCATGTTCACATGGGAAGATGGGAAGATGCAGAATGAGATGCCTCTACCCACGTTCATCATCAGAATGATGAAGGAGTATGCCAAAATCTGGGAGGTGGCCTACCTTGGGGAGATTCTGAAGCAGCCAACCGTTCGGGTCAGTGATGGTTTGCCTCCACAACCTCGAGGCCGGGGCTGGAAGGTGGCGAGTACATCTCTTTGTGGCGGGGTTATAGTGGTGGCGAGGCCCGCATCAGTTGAAAGGGAGGTAGTAGCAGATCAAGTGATGGTAGTGGACCCAGTAGTCCCAGAGGAGCAGATTCATCTAGAGGGGAGGCCACCAAGGTAATTTCACAGGATATCCATCTGGGCTCCGAGGAAGCAGCTGTGCCATATAGACATGCCAGAGAATGCAGTCTTCCTGGAAGCTTGGGATATCTAGGATGTCAACCAGAAATTTCTCAACCGTATGAGATGTGGCATCACCTGAACCATCTCAGGATGGATTTTCTGGGAATCGGCCCTGTCAGGGCCAACATTCCAGTACCCCATGTGGAGGCGGAGTAATACATGAGAGAGTTGGGGGACTTTGTGCACTCTCGGGGTGCTCCACGTCCAATGAAATATTGGGTAAAGGTGTTTCTAGATCATACTACCCATACAAAGTTGTCGGATGATGAACTAAGAGAGCGCTTCCCTTTTCTGGAATAATCGGATGAATCCTCTTGGGAGGAGGAGGCCGGTAGAGGGAGCCCTTTGGAGGAGGGTGAATTTGGCGATTCAGACCCATAATTTGAAGAGTTTGTAGAGGATCTTGAGGTAAAACCCTGAGTCCCATCCTCATGACCTACTTCCAAGTTACTTTGGACCCCTCACTAACATTTGAATTATGTAGGAGGGCCTCATATGCAGAATCCATTCTCGCCCCTCAGTAGAGGCAGGCGTAAGGCCTTTAGGATCTACGCTCGCGACTATGGTGATTACCGCATCCATCCAGGCCAGGACACCTGAGGTGGATCTTTCAGATTTTTCAGACTTCCCAACAATATATGGAGGTCCACACCTCAGGGTCCCCACCACAACAACCCAAGAGAGAGATCAAGAATTCAATCTCTGTAATTTTCCTTTACAAAATTCATGACTTCCACCCATTGACCAGGATAAATGACATCCACACCCTTTTTAGTATGCACAATTATTAAAATGGTGTGGACTGCCTTGGCGAGGTTGGTTGGTACTACTTGTTGTGCCTTTCCTAGGGGAATGTCCGTAGTTGTGGAGGTGGATATCCAGACTGACCAAGCCACGACGCTCCTGATCACTGGTGGGACCATTAGCAGGGCAGGGCCTGAAATTATTGAGACGGGATCCGACGATGATGATTGATCAGACAACATGAGTCCTACCATACCTGATCAGACACTAGATGTGGACCCTGCTGATGAGTTCTTGGGGGCGTTACCCACATATGAGCCTTCTAAACCCACAGAATGGGATGAGACAACCTCTAATGAAGAGGATAACAAGATGGTCTGTCGCTGGTCATGGAAGCTGATCAAACTCTTTATCTATGACACCCCTCAAGCACAATGGATAGACCAGATGGAGATTATTCATTCACGATTGTGCAAATTGTCAACTGGGGGAGTGGATGCCCGACGTCCCCACATGATCATCCAAGATCTCATGGCAGAGAAGATCCGGGAATATGATTGCAGCCTTTGTGTGGGTTGGAAGTGGAGAAAAGCAGTGAACATTAAGAGGATCTAGGAGGCTGAAAATGAGATTGAACAGGTGCACATCCAAGCAGATGAGAATTTTTCTTTCCTAAACACGCAATCAGAGATTATATCATGGATGAAGGCCCAGCTATCAGAGGCCAAAGAGTGCATGAGGCAAGCCTCTGAGGAGATGACCGTCATCTGAACCAATGAGGAGTGGGCCCGGATCGCGGTTGATGAACTGTGCCCCATTGCTGCCGAGGAGGAGCGGGAATTGAACAGGCGACAACAAATCATGGATTCCATAAGCCAGAGGGTGGTGGAGCTACAACGCTCTAATGATGGGGTCAACCTGTCCATGGGAGGGGTCGATCCTCAGGTACTGTGATGCATGTAACTTTTGAATGCGCCTTCATGTTTTAATTATTCATGCTAGATGCATGCATGAGTTATATTTTTTTTTCTATTTCATTTCCGTTACATTCATGGAACATCCATCAATTAGTCCCTAAGCTCACATGGGTTGGGCCTGATGCAAGAAACAAGGGATTACTACCTTGTCATTCCATCCAAATATAAGAGTGCAAACCAATATTTTGGCATCCGGGGTTTGAACAACCAATTAAGATTTCCGGTAAGAAAGGGAGAGTCCTGACTGGAGGACGAATACCTCAGAACAATCGATGTACTGTCTTCCTAATGTGATCTAGTGCATGAGAGAGGTAATGCTAGGGGTGTTTTGAATCAACCCGATCATAAGGGAGTGGAAAGTGTGAATCACGATACCCCATATTCGGAACACTGTGGGGGTGGCATGACAATGAAGGATAACCACTGATCGCGTTTGAAACACAATATCCTTATTTCCTTAGCGTGAAATAGAGATAACAAATGATGGATTACCGTTGACCATATTCAAAACACGGGTCCCAACTCAAAATGTTATCCATTAGTCTTACAGAACATTGGCCCAGGATAGTAGGTGAGCCATAGGCCAAGAATCCATACTGTTAGGGGGGTCTTTTAGATGTGAAAGAGTACGAGGGTCCGAATAAAGGGCATGAAAAGCGTGGAGTGTGGAGTGATGGGTTGTTCAAATGGAGTCCAACACTCTTGAAATCATGCTACCATGGTGGATACACATTAGGTGGGTGTATCTTTCTGATCAAGGATCAAACATACTTATAAGCTGGAACTCTTTATCAAGGACATGGAATGCTCTGTAGTTGTATGTCATACCAATAAGGATGATAAACACATAGTTTAAATGTTGTACGATGAGGACGATGCACATAGTTTAAAGGCCATACTTCCTAGACCAGGATCGGGCCTGAGGGGCCATACGGGTCAATGACCCTGAGACTAGGCTTAAGGAGAAATGATTAGGTGTCGCTATATATCCCATAAGGATGAGAATCAAGCCAAACGTAGTTCTGAGAGCCCAGTTTAACGACATGCGGGGTGATGAAAGACATGTGTGGCATGGATTTTCCAGTACACGTCCTACCAGAACTACTAATCCCACGTGAGTCGTGCTCTATGTGGGAAACAAGGAGTAGTGATGGGACTTTCCCAGTATAGGAAGGCACATGTTAGGGGTGATGGGATTCTAGGTGAATAACGTCCCAATAATGTTGTCCCGCCTACTTGACGCACCTAGATGTGCGAAGGTGTAAAGCCGAGTATGTTGGAATTCAACTTGAACATAAGGAAGTGGAAATATGTGAATCATGATGCTCGAGATCTGGACCACAATGATGGTGGCGTGATAATAGGGGATAACTATTGACCATGTTCAAAACACAGTATCCATTCTCATTAGCCTATAATGGGTATAAACAAATGAGGTTCGATCGCTGACCATGTTTGAAACATGGGACTTGTCGTAAATGTCGTCCGAGGACCTCAGAGACGTTGGCCCAAGATGGTAGGTAAGCCAATGTGGCATGAGACTAGACCGTAAAGGGGGTAACTTTAGACGTGGAAGAGGATGAGGATCCAAATAACGGGCTCATGAAGCTTGGAAATGGAATGAGGGAATGTCCCTATGAAAATTCCACACTTCAGGCTCTTTTCCACAACACATTTGAGTATGACTATAAGATGTATCAGATAGAGGGAGTCGAGTCCCCCTCCAAGGACAAGGGTCCTATGGTTGCAAGCTCCCAACCTAATGGTCATTGGATGGGCCATAAAGGTGGCCCCAATTTAATGGACTGTGCATAGGGAGATGAAGTAGCCAAACCCAATGCGTAGTTCCCATAGAGAGATCTTAGTTTAGGGTCATAGAACTTGGACGAGGTTGGGAAAAGACATAGGAGGCACATGGTGTGGCCATTGAAAAATCCGAAGTGAATGAGAACCCAAGAGGTACTCACCACATCACGTGATTCCAAAAGAGTTTGGGACAAGGGGATAAAGAAAGGGGGCATGATTTTAGATTCCTAGGGATGGACCCAGAGACAAGATGCTTGGGAATTCCTACATATTCCATGAGGATGGGAATCAAGTTGGAAATATTTTTTTAAGATTTCGTGTAGTTTAAAGTCTTGTGGAAAGGACGTGGAGTGGTCTTAGTTTATGGTTATAGAGCTCAGACCATGAAGAACTAGAAGAGGGAGAAACGTGGTGAAGTAATTACTAAAACCCGACATGAATGGGGATAGTAGGAGTCCATATCACCGCAATGTGCTCCCCAGGAAACTTTTGGGTTAGGGGACCAAAAGTGAAAGTTAGGCTGGGCCCGAGGCAAAGTTCCCGAGTGTTCCTACATACCCCATCAAAATGGTAATCAAGACATATGTAGTTATAAAGGTGTCATGGTAAGATACTAGTGCCAGTGATAATAAGGACATACAGTTCTGGACCTCTCACCAAAAGAAGAAGCATTTGATAGATCTTGTTTGTCCTTTAGGATGAATGTGTGTGTGTTTTTTTTTTGTGAAGTGATGGACCTAGGATGGAGAGTCCAGATGTCACCACAAGAATCAATCTATATACAGGCATTGACAAATGGTATGGTGGGTGACCGATACCAAACATGATGTCCCCTCGAGTGAGGACACCACGATGCAATGCCATTTTTCGTCGTGTGACCAGGACGATAATGTCACAGTTTAGGGTCATGTGATGGGACCAACCATGAATTTTATAGTCGTGTATTATATATGAAATAGTTTAAAGACATGTGGAACTAGGAAGCATTGTTTAAAGTCATATGACTTAGACATATGTGGGAGAAACGAGGTTTAAGAGGGGATATCCACGGTGTGATAAAGCATACCCGATGTGAATGAGGGAGAGGTCCACATCACACTGTGTGCGATTCCATGAAATAAACCTTGGGCCGAGAGGCCAAAATAGGTTAGATAATACGGGTAAGGAGAGACTATATCTCTGAAAAGAAGTACGCGGCTAATCTCTTGCAAAACTTACATTAATGAAGACATAAGTCCACACACACTACACCATGAAATCCTATGCGGTTCGGGGCTTAAAATTCTAAAAAAAAGTGGTAATTAGTAAAATCTAAGCTAGAACCTAATACAAGATGTTTGATCATTCCTATGTATCCCATAAGGATGAGAATCAATCCATATGTAGTTCTAGAGGATGACATATAAGGAGATCTTAGTTTAAGATCTTAGAGCTCAGACCATGGAGAAGCAAAACTCTTCCAAGCGATCCCAGACCTCGATCTGGTCCCTAAGCCCACATGAGTCAAATTTGGTGTAAGAAACAAGGGTAAAAGAGGTCTTTGGAACACATGGGAAACATGTAAAGGGGAAGTCAGTGCGAAGTACCGAATGATTCCTTACTGTGGCTTTGTCCTCCTAACGTGAAAATGCGCACTGAGGGACAATACCAAGAGTGTTAAAAATCCACTTGGACATAATGGGTTGGAAAATGATGTGAATCATGTAACCGAAATTTAAGGCTTTATGGGTTTGGCATGAATATGGAGGATAACTATTGACTGTGTTCAAAAAAAATATCCATATCGTGTGACCTGAAATGGGAACAACAAATGAGCATCAATCGGTGAACATATTCGCAATACGAGACTTGTATCAATTTTTTGTTCAAAACCATTAAGGATGTTGGCCTGTAATGGTAAGAGAGCCCTTGGTCTAAGCAACCATTCCATTTGGGGGTCCCTCTGGATGTGGAAGATAATGAAATCCTAAATAAAGGGGAACACAAAGCCTGAAAAAATGGGTGAAAGCATGTCCAGGTAGAATCTGACACTCCATGTTCTGAACCAAAGTACTCCTAGGCACATTAGAGAATCAACAAAGAGGGTCAAGGGACCCAACTTAAAAGAAACTGACTTAAAAAGGTTGAGTGTATGGCTATGGATTAAAGGGCACTCAGGAGAGAGAGGTACGTGGTGTGGTTGTTACAAACCCAACGTTAACAGGGACACAATCCCACACCACACCGCATACCCCTCCCTTGGAAGGACTCAGTCCAAGAGGATACAATGATAGGGAGGTTTCCAAGAAATGGGGATGGACCCAAAGAATAAACTTTCGGGCAGTCCTATGTATCCCATAAGGATAGGAATCAAGCCACATGCTGTTCTAGAGAAGGATGTTGTGCAGTTTATTATCATGCAGCAAGGACTATGGTGCTCTTAGTTTAAGGTCGTAGGCCTCAGACCGTATATGCCTAGTTTAATGTCATATGCATGGGACAGTTGAGTGGAGAGGGAAAATAATCATGCCTGTGAAAGACCAAAAAATGAAAACAACGATAGAGGATAACTATTGACCATGTTTGCAACACAATATCCATATTTATGTGACTAGAGGTCGGGGGGAAACAATTGAGCATCAACTGTTGACCGCATTGGAAACATGGGACTTGTATCAATTTATTGCTTGAAATCCTCGAGGACATTGGTATGAAATGGTAGTAGATCCCTTGGTCTAAGCACCTGTGCTATTTGGGGGTCCTTTTGGATATAAAAGACGATGGAAACCCAAATGATGGGGCTCGCGAAGCATGGCGGGGCTTGTGCTCGCGGAAATAATGATGAGTGAAGGAGGGATTATCATGGGGATATATGTGGTGTGAAAAATTAGCCCGATGTGAATAAGGATGTGAGTCCATACCACACCACACAATCCTAAATGAGAACTTGGTCCAAAGGGACAAAAGGGTCAAGGAACTTGATGCTAGGCATCCCGACCAACTATAGACATATGACGTCTCATGCAGGTATTTCCTTATCATAGCTCTTAATCTCACGTGAGCAATGCCTGGTGCTAGAAACAAGGAGTAGGACTAGGCTCTCCCCATCATATAAGGGTCTGATAGCTAGAATCACACTCTTTCCTGAGGCAGACCGAAGCTTGAAGAGATAGTGGGGAAGAATGATCTACTACATTCAATGTTTTGGACATATAGGGGTGGTGACAACGATAATGGATAGATGTTGATCAGATTCGAAACACAACATCCATATCATGTGACCTGAAATGGGAACAACAAATGAGTGTCAACAGCTGACCATATTCACAATGTGGGACTTATATCAATTTTTTATTTGAAACCCTTAAGGAGGTTAGCCTGTAATGGTAAGAGAGCCCTTGGGCCAAGCATCCATGCCATTTGGGGGTCCCTTCATATGGGAAAGATAATGGAGTCCCAATTACAGGGAGTTTGTGAAGAATAAATGTGCCCATGTAATTTCAAGTCAAGCTGGATAGTGGAAGAGGTGGAGATCTTCAGGGAGGAGGGATACATGGTACGATCATGATGAACTCAACATGAATGATGGAAAAAGACTACACCACACCATGTGTTTCGACCCAATGGGAGGTCCCAAAGTTTGGGGCGGGGCCTATGAAAAAAATGATCAGGCATTCCTACGTATCCCATAATGATGGGAATCAAGACATATGTAGTTTTGAAGGCCATTCAATTTAGCGTCGTGCAGTGAGGACGTGGGAGGAAAGAATAACGTGGGAGAGAACATGGTGCAATCATCATAATACTGACATGAGTGGGGCCAAAGAAGCCTACACAACACCATGTGGGATCCTCCAAGAGAACTATACCCAGGGGGGATAGTCAAAGAGGAAACCTGGGGCTGAACTCAAGAAGAAGCATCTGAGAATTCCTATGTATCCCATAAGGATGGGAATCAAGTCATACGTAGTTCTTGCAGTTTAATGTCTTACAGGATGACACATAATTTAATGTTGCAGGATGACATATAGTTTAACATCATGTGGGATGATATACAATTTAACATATTGCACATTTTACAGTTTAAGGTCATGTAGGACCCATCTTGCTTAGGAAAAGTATTGCTTGAGTAACTTGGCATTGGAGGGAGGAATTATATGCTCACCATCCTTGGTAACCAAGGAGTATGTGCCATTAGATTAAACCTTGTGAATGATGTATGGCCCTTCCCATTTGGGATCCAACTTGGGTGGTTTTCTTCCAGGTATCATTGGTGTCCTGAGGGCCAAAACCAAGTCACCTTGTAGGATGGAATGGAGGTAAATGTTCTTGTTGAAATCTCTATCTAACTTGATATGATACCTTTCTAGATTGTCTAGGGCATGAAGCTTGTTCTCGTTAAGTGCCTCCACCTCAGCCATATGGATTTCAGCTATTTTATCTGGCGCTTTCTGATCATAGACAGCTATGCGCAATGAGGGAAACTAAATCTCGATGGGAAGGAAAACCTCCTTTCTATATACTAGGGAATATGGGGTCACCTGGGTGGAATTATGGGTCATCATCTGATAAGCCTAGAGGGCGTTGGGGAGCTTGTCTGGACAACTCTTCTGGTTCTGACCAACCATTTTTTGAAGAATTTTATAGAGGGTTTTGTTGAACGATTAGATATATCCATTCTCTTGCACATGATAATGGGAGGCATGGTTAGAACAGATGTTGTACTTAGAGTACAGTTTCTTCATCTTAGATGCTCGGAATTTCGCGCTGTTATCAGTGAGGATGGCGTGAGAGACTCTAAATTAGTAGATGATGTTGTATCTTGTGAATTCAATTATGGAATGGGCCTTGACCTCCTTGAATGGGACTACCTCTGCCCACTTAGAGAAGAAATCTGTAGCGGTCAGGATGAACCATCACTGGCGAGCTGTCACCGGTGGATATGGTCCCACGAAATCGAGTCCTCATATCGAAAATGGACAAGAGTACTTGGTAGTGTTGAGAGGCTCCAGTAGCCGATGCATAAAGTTGGCATGAATTTGGCACAAATTGAACCTTTTGAAAAACTCGATGCAGTCATGGATCATAGAATGCCAAAAATACCCCAGTTTCTGGATCTAGTGAGATAGTTTTGGCCCGGTCTAATGAGACCTGCAGGAACCAGAATGAACTCCCTAAATGAATTGGGAAATCTCGACTCCTTGAATTAAATGGAGGAGAACCCCATAAAACCCACACTTGTAGAGAATCTTCTCATGACCAGGACCGTCCTGGAGAGTAAATTGTAACGCGCGACGTCGAATTCACTCGCACTCGGACCGATATGCCAGGAGATTACCATGTTAGAGGTAATCGACAAAGTAGGTTCTCTAGTCTGGAGTCACTTCAGTCACTGCTTCTAGGGGACCTGGGGGCCCTGACATAGAGGCGCCGGTGGAAAGGTGGCTTACCTACGGGTTGTCACCATCATCTGGAGTGATAGGAGAAATGACTCTCTGGTGTACCATGTGGATAATCAGATCATCCTATTCAGGCTCTGCAAGTGATGCAGCTAGGCTGGCTAGGGCATCAGCTTGATGGTTCTGAGATCAAGGGATGTGAGTAACCTCTGGCCGAGACGGGAACTGGGCCAATAGCTGTAGAGTGCGTTCCAAAAAATGGTACAAGCTCTGGATTTGTGACGACATAATCACCTTTTATCTGCTTGATGACTAGTTTGGATTCCCCTTTCATGTGCAAGTGAGGAATATCAATCTCAAGGGCTAGGTCATGGCCAGTAATGAGGTCCTGATACTCCACGTCATTATTGGTGCAACCTTCTGAAAATAGGAATGAATACGGTAGAATGGATTGTATTAGGGTAATGAAGATAATACCCAGTCCTACTCTGTTGAGCTTGGGGTCATTAAGCCTTCTGCTGGTGGGGCTCTGGGAAGCACCATCGAAGTGAATTTTCCTACACGGAATGGCTTGGTATAATGAGATAATCACTTCATCGGGGAAATCGAGATCTATGGAGTGGTCCGTAGGAGCTAGATGGGAAGCAAGGAAGTTCGCCAACACTTTCCCCTTAATAGCCTTCAAAGATATAAACCTGATGTCGAATTGTTGAAGGATTACCACCCACCGAGCTAGACGTCCTATCAACATGGGGCGGTTTGGGATGTACTTTAGTGGATCTACCTGGGACACTAGTTGCACCTCATGGTGTTGCAAGTAATGTTATAGTTTCTATACTGCGAATACCAGTGCAAGGTAGCTCTTCTCGATAGAGAAATATCTAGTCTCCATATCGAGGAGCATGAAAATGAGATAGTAGAGACTATTCTCTATCCCCTCGTTGTTCTTCTAGGCCAGAAGGGCGCCAAGAGACCATTATAGGGTGGTCACGTAAAGGACCTGTGGATTTTCAGAGATAGATGGCATCAATACCGGAGGCTAGAGCAGATACTGCTTGATTTCCTTAAACGTAGTCTGAAATTCTTAATCCCACTGGTAAACAATGCCTTAATTCATGAGCCTAGAAAAGGGATTACACTTTCCAGCCAAATTCTCCATGAATCAGGGTATATAGGACAAGTGGACTTGGAATCCTCGAAGCTCCCGAATTTTTCTTGGGGGAGAAATCTGGGTGATGGCCTTAATCTTCTATAGGTCAACCTTGATTCCCCTGTATCTGACAACGAATGCGAAAAACTTTCCAGAGGTGAACCCAAAGGTGCACTTCAACAAATTCATCTTTAGGTGGCGGGAAAGGAGGAAGCCAAACACTTTATCAAGGTCTTTGATAAGGTCCTGAAACTGGAGATATTTGACCACCAGATCATCCACGTAACATTCCACCAAAGTTCCGAGGACCAACATAAATATGCTATGCATAGCCCACAGATAGGTGGCACCCGCATTCATTAAACTGAAGGGCATGACTTGAGAACAGAAACTACCTTGTAGTTACCTAAAGGCTATAGACTCCTCATCTTTGGAGACCATTTTGATATTTCTATACCCAGAATTACCCATCCATGAAGGATAGGTCTTAGAACCTAGCTATAGCATTGATCAATAATTTCATCACTAGAAGAGGAAAATCATCTTTTAGACACTGACGGTTGAGATCTTGGAAGTCGATGTAGACTTTGATATGTCTGTTCTTCTTCCTGACTAGTAAACTGTTGGCTAGCTATTTGGGGTACTAGACCTCCTTAATGAATTTGGCTATGATGATCTTATCAACTTCTGCCTTAACCATGGCACCGTGAGAAGGGTTCATCTTTCTGGGCGGCTGCTTGAACCCGTAATGATTTTCTGTGAGACCGAGGCGATGGATGGATACCTGAGGATCTAATCACAACATCTCATCATAACTCTAGGAAAATACATCAATGTGTTTTTTAAGGAAGTCTATGTACTATTGTTTCTCCTAGGGGAATGGAGGCACTGATCAATGTGGGTTTCAGGTCCGACTCGCTACTAAGGTTCACCTACACCAATTCTTCGACCGTGGTGGAGATGCCCCCTTCAAAGGTGGGGGAAGAGTCCTATAAATCCCCTTCTTCACTTATTAAATAGGGTTCTACAGTGGGAGGAGTTTCCTCTAAGTCGAAAAATCCTAATGGGAGGCTAGTACCACCTTGAGTGATAGTGGACACTGCATCGGGGAACTCCTGTGCTACTAAAACCATGGTGATGAAGGTTGTTGATCTGATCCCATCTAGTCTTCAGAACAAGGGGCCATACTTAATTATATCAAAGTAATAGTGGCGTATCAGCTTGATCCAGTTAATTCCATCCTGGAGAAACAAGAAAGTATGACGTATTTCCATTGCCATGGGGTGGACATATTGATACCTTATGGGATTAGGAGGCTCCGAGATTACCTGAGACTGATTTGTGTAGGAGTATGAGGTGATCTTCCGGTGTCTCTTAGACTTCGAAATGCATTCCCCACTCATTCCAGGAACAATAAATCATTTTCCCATGTCCAGGGTTGTAGCCTCCAATCAGTGGATTGGAAAGATGTAGGCATAATCTAGATCTGTCAATGGGTCAGTCACAACTGTGTCATGCTCAATTTATTTAGCCTAAATCTAATTGTCTTTTCTCTTGTAATAGCTAGCATCCAGATATCAAGCTTCACAATAGGCAAAGGGATATGCGTCACCTTGAAGCATGCCCACTCGACCATTAAGGTAGTACTTGAGGCACTAGTGATACGATGAAGGAACCACCACATGCAGTTGGAGCCATGGCCTGCCCATCAACGCATTGTAGGTTGTGTCCTAGGAGACAACCATAAACTCGGTGCTAATGAATAGGCCACCGAACTGGGTCTTCAAGAATATCTTACCAACTGGTGTCTGCTTCGTCCTATCATACCCTTGGATTCTTAGGTCATATGGACTCATATCATCCTTAGACAACCCCATTTTTTGTAGTGTCTGAGTCAGGATTAGGTTGATTCCAAAGTCCATGTCGACAAGACAGCAATGAACTTCCACACCATTGAACTGGACAGTGATGTACAGTGGGAAAATATGCCTCTGTATGGGAGAGTCTTCATCTTATCCAAAGAATGAGATGATGGCTTGGCATTCAGCATGCTCGATTGCCTTTGCATGGAAGGCTTCTACGGCTGCTACCTCCATCTCAAACTGGTGGGGGCTTCTTAAAGCCTTGACGAGGGCCTCACACATATCCGATGAAAGGTGAAGGGCCTCAAGGATAGAAAGATTTTCTGTAATTATATCAAGATGCTTGAAGAAACCAAACTTCTATTCCAGGTGTGAACTTCTGCTTATAGGAGGTCGTTCTATGATAGGAGGTATGGTGGGCCCTGCTGGTAGGACCGGTGGCTGACTGGTGCTGGGAATATCATGCTGCTCACTAGTCAAATCCTATAGAGTGACTACCAGGTAAGGGCCTGATGACTGAGACTGGTCCATTGTAAATCATGGCTAATCACTACGCGATCGAGGTGGTTCTACCTGATCCAACAACACAAACGAAGAAGAAGGTAGACCTTATGACACCATATGAGAAGGCTGCGCATACTGAGCTCTACACTGGGCCTACTGCTTGGTTTCATTTACATGCAAATCTTGGATGGAAGTACTGGACGAGGCACTCTGATGACCCATATTGTCGCGGCTCCGTCAACGCTGACAATGACTGGGGTCATTGGGAGGATCCTCCTGGTGCTCCTCATCATCAATAATTATTTAGGGGTTTATCATCTCTACAATATTAACCAAGGTGTACCCTTGACTGTCACTCGAAGAGTCATCCACTATGGGACAGATTCTAGGATGAATCTCCATCTCCGGGGGCATGAAATTTCTGAGAGTACGGGATGACGAAGACATTGGCAGGAGATTTTTTTCCCTTGTGCCGCTGGTGTTTTCTCTTCTGAGAAGGTGACTACTGAGATGACGATGAAGATGTAGTAGATGCAGCTTCTGAAGGATCTGGTTGATTCAGGCATGCACAGATACTCCATGGGAATGGGTGACATTTTTATGGGCCATCCAGTCATCATACATCTAGGACCCGTGGTTAGAAACCTGATGCAAATCACCTTCACTATCACTGCTACTGTCTGGATTCAAGAAGACACATTCCACCCATGCCAGAGCTGGGCATAATCAGACTATGTTGTTATCCACCTGGTCTTGAAGCCAGTCTTTAATCACATATCACTATTTGAGGGTGTGCCCCAGGATCTGGTGATAGGTTCCGTAATTAAGAAGATTAGTGAGGTTCGACTATTCTAGCCTCTTCCATTTAGGAAAACATACAATCCCTTGTTCGAAGGCACATCGAAAATAACCAGGGACTTAATCCTTGTTGAACGAGTAAGTTAGCTTCCTCCTATATGGGAAGGGGGCCCTAGGAGCCTGAACCTAATGAGGGGTTGTATGAGCTTGTCAAGGAGGTGGAGCCTAGTTATCTTTCCTTGGTAGTGGTATCACATTGCATGGGGGGAACCTTCCAATTCTGAGGTGGGTGCTTCTGGGCCGAAGGCTGCGCCTGAGGTGGAGGGCCTTTACAAGGCTGTAGAGGCAGCTCTGTTGGTAAGAACTCTCGTTTTATGGGGGCCACTATTTGAGCCATTGCGGCGGGCTCGGCCCTAGTGACCCTTCTCATGGGGATTACAGGAGGAAATGGACATGCCTAGGTGGCCTGTTTCAAGGCTTCTTCAAGGTGATAGGCCATATTAGATAAGTCTTAGAATCCCCCAGGGTAGTTCTGGGTGATCAAAGAGGGGACCAGTTATGTCATGAAATTCTCTACACACATTGTCAGTAGTTTCTCCAGAGTCAGTGGCATGTTAAGGGATTATGTGAGCCCTTTCCACCTGGTGAAAAAGTCTGTAGCATGCTCATCAGGTCTCTTCTTGCACTTGAAGAGGTCTGCAATACTCTTTATCCAAGTGGTGGAATTGAATTAGTAGAGAAATTGCCTTCGGAGGTCTTCCCATCTGGCTACTGATCCGATGGGGAGATGGTTGTACCAGATGAACGCCGACCCCTCCAATGTCTATATAAAGCATTGAAGTTTTGTGGCCTCATACTATGATAGATTTCCCAACATGGGCCCACACCTTGGGATGAAGTGGGCCAGGTTCTGCAGCGGGTCCCCTATCCCGTTGAAGGGGGAAAAAGTGGGATTCCCGAAACCCAGGGGTGCTGGAATATCATCCACCCACACTAGATAAGGCTTTCCATCAGGTGGGATTGCCACCTGTCGTGTCTCCAACTCTTTGAGGTGGGTGACTAGTGCCTCCATTGGATCATCTTGGTGGGGGTTCCTGTCTTGACGTGGATCCCTGACCACCAAGGCATTGGCAGGTTCTTCAACATGATAAGCAATCCCAACGACTCATGGAGCGGCTGGAAGAATGACATGTGGAGTAGCTGTGTGAACCTGAGCTGGGTCTTGAAGATTATCATACCATTCAGGTGGATTTGGTGACACATATCTCTACCTCTTGACGTAAGTTCCATCCTCGACCCTGTCTGCATGGGCAGGATGATTAGGGACTCCTGAAGGCAGTTCACCGAGGGGAAGTTGTGCCTGCCCCTGCTGAATTGGCCGAGGATCACCTTAGTTTGGCCATCGCTCTTTAGAAAATTTAGTAAGGAGGTCATTGAACATCTTCTTGTGTTCTATGAGTTGCTGATACAACGTGACTTTTTTGGGATAGTCTTCCACCATCTGCACTAAGCCAGATGGGTTAGAGGGGTTGACATCTCCGAGGTGATCCTTACCCTTTTTGGGATTTTGGATGAGGGCCAACACCTCTGTGGGCATGGGAAAACCCATAAGATTTATATGTTGATGAGTAATCCATCCCAACAGGTACAAAGAGTTGTAAAACTCCCTCAGGGGGGAGGTCCTCTCCAAGAAGCTCTAGCTCGTTCTCACCCCGACAGGTTAGGCATGTTAACTACGACCCTAGAAGGAGGCATATACTCTATGTCTCCTAGAAAATGAGGCTGGAACCAGATGGAACTAAAATAGAGGGCCGTATACTACCCCTAACCACATATTTTCACATGAGGATAATCCTCCTTTATTATCCCGCAGAGAACTTTAAAGCTCTAGACACATCGTTGTTGGAGGGTCCTATAGCGACTTGGTGACTCAGGGTGTTGGGCTACGGGGAGTGCGACCATATCAACCAAACAGAATTGTTAGCCGATGTCTTCGAAGTGTGATTGAATATTGGGGTAGGCCAGTCATCAATTACAAATATGGAAATGAGTGACTCAGAGGGTCTGAAGAAAACACTCGACCTCTTCCTGGGTGAAGGATTCGAATGCACTGAAATTCAATGCTGCAACTGGTCAAAACATCTCTGAGAAATGGTCCACTGTGGGAATATCCCACAAGCTCTTTGGTTCTGATTCGAGGTCTGGCCCTTCATTGACCACTCGTCAACTGGAGGTGGTTGGGGAACCAGTAGCGATACTGAAGTAGACCGCCGAGATAGCAAGATGGTCGGTGGAGAATACAGTGGGTGAGCGGACAAACCGCCGTATCTTGGGCTATCCTCTGAAGAGTGCAGTGGCTTAGCCACCACATCGTGGTAAGACCGGTTGAAAACCAAGTTTTTGGTGTAGGGACCACAAATACTGGCAATGGACCATGCTGTTTCTCATCTTCCATTAGTCCCCAGAATAACCGTCGGTGATCTTTAGTTTAGGTAGAGAGTGCTTCTAGTGATGATGGTTGCGATTTTATGACCGAAACCTGTGGATCTACCAAGTTTTAATCCTCCTAGATGTACCTAAGGGGGGAGGTGGGAATCTAATGGACCTCACATTATGGAATTATGAGGTTTATGAGCCTTGTTCTCACCCCGACCTTTGACATGGAGGATCTAGGAAAGGGTTCCATTGCTGAATCGCATTCTGCCTCAAAATTTGAGAAACAGAATGGTTTAATCTCGGTCTGAATCTTATTGGCATTATTTTTATGGTGGCAACAACCTGAACTCCTACCCCTGGATGGTTCTTCAGAATAGGGTATATTTCCAGCAAGAGGAGGACCTTCAACAGTACTGGTGTTGGGGCAGAGAGGATTTCTGACTGAGTGAGATGGGATACGAGGAGCACCTGGAAAGATATCAAAGGGAACATGGGGAGGACCATCTTTCCCACTAACTGATGTGTGGAGGGAATCTCCATGGGAAATTTTGAAGTGGATAGAACCTCCACTAGAGCAGATAGGAGCATGGGTAAGACCTCCATGCTTGTTTCCCTTGGCAGAATTAGTGCGAGGAGGGTCCTTGTACTGGTCAAGACAAACACGAGTAGGACCTCCATGCTGGGTGATGGTGAAGCGAAGAAGACCTTCACTCCTCTAATTACTAAGGTGAGGAGGACCTTCACCAGCTGATGAAAGGACATAGAAAAGGCCCCCATTCCAGAGATTTACTGGATGTGTAACATCCCCACACTGGTGGCCTATAACAGGAGTAACAACTCCATACCCGATGTAATGAACGTGGGAGAGGCTTTCGTACTGAGAGGCACTACCATGGGGAGGACCCTCATTTAGATTGAAGGTATCACATGGTAGACCTCCACACCAATATTGGAAGTAAGGAGGACTCGTGTTCTCAATTGTGTTGGTATGGGGAGGACCTCCATACTGGGTGTCATTGCTATGGGTCAGTCTATGGTGGCCACTACCTGCACCGACGAACAAGAGAGTCAAACCAACCTTGCTGTGGGGAGGTTGGGGCCTCAATCCGGACTGGGTATATAAGTTCACCTACTTAGAATACACAGGGGATGCTGATATACGTTGGCGGTGGTAGGGATGGCCCAGACATCCCCAACATCATCGGAATAGGGGAGGGAGTCATCGAATCATTCTGGGGAGAGGCTCTCGAAACAGTTGTACATTGGATTGGGGAGTAGTGGCACCCTTCATGACTCTTGGGGGAGGTAGTGGAAATGAGGTGTAGAAGCCTCTAAATCATGGAGGGCCATATCCTGAGTCGGGATAATCCCCTCCTCCTCATACCAGCGGACATGGTCGCTTATCACCCTTCATTGAAAAAATTATGAAGGGGATATGGGGCGTGGGCACCCAACATCTATGGGTGTGGAAGCTGTCACAGAATTAGTGGAGCCACATGGGATTTCCGCGTTGGTACTGCATCAGCCCCTGCATCGGTGGGTGGGTGGCGATTAGATTCCTGTCGTAGTAGCTTGGTTTCTGGAAGGCAGAGAGATTGAACCATTAGTGCTGCAAAAATAAAATCAACATCCAATGCCTCAGCGTCACCTTGTATTCCATGACTGGTAATAAGGATTCATGCTGACAATGTCACAGATCGAGATGACCAACATTTTGACTGCCCCGACTTCTGGTGAGTTTCACTCCAGGCCCGCTATTTTCTTGGCAGGACCCAACACCAGATAACTGGATTCGGTGACAGGAAAGTCTACTGATGTCTCGAACACTACTAATATCCACATTTAGGATAATACTTTAATTTTGAGTTCACCATTTCTGTTTCCTAAACTTTCACCAGGGCGCGCACATCCGTCTATTTCAGGACGGCGAGGAAACAATGACTGTTGCCCCGCATTCCCTTTTTCCAAATGTGGGTGACATCCATCGATTATTCAAGGATGTTTGATCCTTGACTGAAATAGGATGATGGGATGTTGGTTCCTTTTTCCGTGGATTCGTCCTCAGAAATCTTCACCTAGTCTGGGTCTCCCTTATAGATTAAGACGTTGTTCGTCAAACTCTTCCCAGTTACATATCTTCATAGATGCCATTTAATCACACTGATTTTGTTTGAAAATTCCAAGGGGTCTGGCCAGGGTATCATCCTTTGGTCGAGGGAGTAGTCACGTTGGACATCACTTGCATGTCTGTACACTGTAACACTTGCGCGTCTGGGTATCTTTCCCTTATTATAGGGCTTATCAAGGGAATGTAATCCCAAGGCATCCAACGTCAAATGCGGGTAATTATATGCCATAGGAATTTCTCTGAGATTTTCCTCAGATTCCCATGTTTAACACAGGGTATGCCGCAAGTTTAACATCTAGTGGAGACAGATCAAAATTATTAGAACACTGATGAGAGTGGATCAGATGGGTGAAATCCTTAGAGGGAACACTGATGTTGGGGCTAATGCGTTGTTAGTTACCTGATTACTACTAGGAGAAGTGAAGAGGGGAATTGGAAAGATCTCACCAGGATTTGGCGACCCAGGTAGGTTTCAATATGGATAATGGATGGTTAAGTGAAGTGGATGGAGAATGAGATGTAGTCGACTCGAGGGTGATGGTGATGTTGGGCTTGAGCTTCAAAGAGACCTCCTATGTATCCCCGTGGTAGGGAATCAAAGTCCACGTAGTTCAGGATAGGGTATAGGATTAGGGTGTGCGCAGAGGACAACGACCCGATGATATACTGAGGTTTACACATGGTTAGCAACCCGAGTTGGTCTGACGCCATTGGGGTGGACCAGATATGCGGGTTCCAACGAAAGGGACAACAACAGATTACCGTTGATTATAGAGTACAATGACTTACTGCTGGATCAGATTGACAATGTCTTACCACTGGATGGGTGTAACAAAGGCTTACCGTGGAATGGGATTTATGACAGCTTACCAATGAACTAGGATCACAATTTCTTACCGTTGCATGGGGATCACAATGGATTATCGCCGAATATGAGATAGTTTAGTGTCATGAGGGACAAAAGGGGTGTACAGATTAATGTCATGTAGGACGGGGGTGAAACGACATGAAATGTTTAGGACCAATGGGTGTTGGGATTGAACCTCATGGAGGCTTCCTACGTACCTTTCCATGTCAAGGATCAAAGTCCACATAGTTCAGAATAGTGTTGGTGAGCCGACGTAAAGTGTTTGGAACCAATGGTTGGTGGGTTTGAACCTCAGGGAGGCTTCCTACGTACCTTGCCTTGTTAAGGATCAAAGTACACATAGTTTGGGAGGGGTTAGTGAACTAAAATGAAGATGGTTGGGACCAATGGTTGGTGGGATTAAACCTTAGGGAGGCTTCATACATACCTTACCTTGGCAAGGATCAAAGTCCATATAGTTCGGGAGGGGTTAGTGAACCAACGTGAAGATGGTCGGGACCAATGGTGGGTGGGATTGAACCTCAGAGAGGCTTCCTATGTACCTTGCCTTGGAAAGGATCAAAGTACACATAGTTTGGTAAGTGTTTGGGGATTACACTCTAAGGTGGCCCAGAGTGGATGTCATGGTCGATGCTTTCTCTAAGACCACGTGAGTCATGTTCGGTGTGAGAAACAAGAGGCAGGAAAGACCTGACGATCACATAACGAAAGGTGCATACATGGAAGTGGAATGGGGATTACACGTGGTTAAACACTCAAAATAGAAATAGGGGCTTATGCGTGGTTGTCAGTCCAAAAAGGAAACATGGGCTTAGGCATGGTTAGTAGCCCAAAGAGGAGACAGGGGCTTACGCATGGTTAGCATCCCATGAAGATGGATATTGGGACTTACTCCAGGGTGGAGTCCTGATGGCGATGAATCCCAAAGGGAAAGGGATTTTTCATGGAAAAGAGGAGGGATCCAGTGCCTATCCCCCCCTCTTTGGTATTTTGACATGAAGAAGATAGGAGGATCAGAGATGCTGCCTCCCGTAAGAATGGATAGGGGCTTAAACCAAGGTGGTTTCCCATTCCCCATGGATAGACACTGCTCCAAAAAAGAGGATCTCATTATATTTGAGGAATATCTCACTCCCGTGGAGACCAGTGGGCATAGATAACATTCAATATGGGGAACCCCGCATATGATACATGGGGTGGGGTCACAATTTAACATCATGTGCTGAGGATGATGGTGCTTGGCAGTTTAATGTCATGCATCTCAGATGAGGTGGGTTCACTCCACATCCCTAGGACTTACATAACTGATACCCACCCACCCTTGGGGAAGGGAAGGCATCAACAATTCTATGGTTGCAGGGTGTTATGGAGTGATCCATTGAGGGGTCCACATTAATGTGGCTATGCGAAGAAGCAAAGGTCTTTAGTGTGCCTATGTGAATAAGCATGAGGTGAAGCGACACAACGAGAAGTACCACACATGGGACTTTGAAATCACTTCGTGCAAACCTGGAGGGTGGTATAGGAAAAGGAGTCTCAGAGCAAAGAGGATCCTAGGTAGAAACCTTATGAAGCTCTAGTGCTCCATGTAATGGAGGGGATTCACGAAGGGGTATTCCTCACGAAGTGAAGTGGCCTAGCCTAGGCATAGGGCATAGGTGCATATGAAAGGTGCTTCACAAAGTGGAAAGGCATTCACGGAGCAGGGATTCACAAAGCAGGGGTGCCCTGCAAAGTGTACCATTGCGAAGCAATGTGCTTCACGAAGTACAATGACCCTTCCTTAGCATGTGGGTCACATGTGTATGGAGAGTATTTCATGAAGCATAAGTACTCCGTGAAGACCTGAGTCCCCTTGGGGATCCCCTTCCTTCGTGGAGGCTCATGGGATCCGCGAAGGGTATCCCTATTTGAATAGGGGTTGAATTCAAGCAAAGGGGGAGGAACTTTGTGATGTTAAAGTACCTTAAAAAGCTCATGGTTCATAGAGATGAAATTGTTTTGAGATTTGAGAGCTAATAAGGTAAAAGGTCGGAGGATCCATCCTTTGGGCTCGAGGGGAGCCCCTTATTTATAGGCAAGAGGCGCCACGAAGAAGAGCTTGCTAGGCATGAAGAAACGTGGAATTTTCCTCATAATCATGAAGCTTCCTACCTCCTTACTCCATGAAGGCTTTGCAAACATCAAACCGCTTCGCAGAGCCTCCAACCTCCTTGATCTGTGGCAGCTTCACAGATGTCAAAATGGTTCGCAGAGCCTCCCACCTCCTTGCTCCGTGGCGGCTTCATAGAGTGGGAGATTCACACTGGTTGCGGTGTTGTGGGGCTCTGTGGGAAAGATTTGCGAGGTAGACCCAAGGGCCCTACGTTTGCTTCTCCTCTTCCCAAATTTTGGAACCAACAATTTTATCAGTACTAATAATAGGGCTGATAACCTTTATAAGTTCTTTTTTTATCATTGATAAAAGTTATCTTTATCAACACTTTTAGCTATCTTTGTTAAAGACATCCCTTTTATCTGCACTTTCTATTTAGTGCTGATAAAAGAAGACTGTAATTTAGCCATAAACTGTGTTAGTGTGGGGACCAATCACTACTACAGAACTCAAAATAAATAACACTACCCTTTTTTAGCTCTTGCTAAAGGAGATGATAAAACACCCCTTTACTAGGAATAATATTGTATCATGTTCGGCTCTCAACACAAACCTCAGGTTGGCCATTGGATTAATGTAATATGAGATCATTTTATCTCGATCATTAAAATGTAATTGAATAAGAATTAATAAGGCCATAAAAAATAAAATGAAAGTAGGATAAATTCCTTTCTCACCAAACTAATAGTGAAATGTTTCCCCATCAGGCATGATGGTGGTGATATTTGTTTGGTAAGATTCATGATTCGTGGAGAACATGAAATTGGTACCAACATAAATGTTTGCTATATAATCTTTAAAAGTGGGAGAAACAAATAGATAAATAAGATCAGGTTGGATTTCTTTGTCTTTTTTTTGTTCTCAAACCCTATGATAATCTACTTATAAATTTCATTGAAAAATTACATGTCATACAATATTTAAAGTGTGAATTTATAGAGAAAGTTTTTAAAAATTTATTTATTTATGATTATTTTTATAATCATATACTAAATTGAATTTCTATTAGAAATTACACTTTGAATTTCCAATATGAATTTCCATAGATAATTTCCATTGGTAATTTCCAAAAATAATTTCCACTGTGAATTACCAAAAGGAATACCAAGATGACATTTCTATAGTAAATTAACACTATGAATTCATAGTTGAAATTTTTAATTGTTTTAGAAGAAGTTAGTAATTACCCAACCCCAGTTACCCAGAGTCTGTGCATTATTACATAACATTGGCATGATACAAGGAATCATGTCCTGAAAGACCGATCAGTTTAGTAGCCTTGGAAGTACTAGATACATTCATAAGTTTTAAATTACATCATAAAATAAAAACAAAAACAATATTTTTTCCCCTTTTAAACACACTTATATCCTTCTCCTATCCCTGTAGGTCAACCATAAAATACTACTTCACATCCTGGGAAAAATAAAACATAGAAAGGTGTGAGCTCAGATGCTCAGTAAGGATAACAATATAACAGAAAATTTCGTAAATAAGAATAAAAATTTAAGGCAATTTATAAGACTAAAACAAAATCCTTTTAAACTTAAACTTCAACATAATATGGAAAATGAAAAATCAAATAATTCCATTTACTTATTCACATGGATATTCTACTAGTCGATAAATCACATGCAATATCAATAGCCACTTTCATAATGATGGAATGCATAATGCCAGACTTCATAACCACATAGTCAAGGCCTTGTGCCAAGACTAAAAATTATATTTTTTCAAGGAATTGTGCCAAGACACTAGTTTGTCTCATGAGACCTACCGATGCATCGAGGATCTATAGCGGGCTCCACCCGTCACTTACTAAGTCCAATGTATTCCTCATATGAAAATGTTAAAACATATCATAAACATTGATATTAAAAATAGTATATGAAATGTCCATAATTTATCCATAAACCTTGAATGGTGTAAAAATAACACATCCACATTCAAAAATATCACAAAACCTTCAATACAATATGGATTTTTTGTATCATAATAAATCAACTTCAAACAAGATTAAAATATATCAAAGGATGTAGATATAGATGAAATCAAAAATTTTTGAGAGAAATATCTCTTTCTATTTTGAAATAATTTATAAGTAATGTAATTATAAAAGAAAAAATTTATTTTGAAAATATTCTTACAATATTTTAAGAGATGCTTCGACGATGTTATAATGGTGGAAAATAGCTGCACCCGCTGTATAAGTTAAAAAAACATTCTTACCTTAATTTTGTCGAAAAGGTCATAAAGTACCTTGTTTGGAAAATAACGGAAAGATTCCTTTAAAAACATATAAAGTCAAATAAGGGTATAAATTACTTTAACCCATAGTCTAGTATATGATAATTTTTTTTAAAATACATTTTTAAGAAAACACGGATGTGGATGATAAATAGGTCCTAGTAGATACTTGCGTAAAAACAACCTCGGATAATAAAGAGATTGTGAAATTAACCTTTACCTTGTACTTTTACTTAGTCAATGGAATTTTAAACTCCTGTATAATAGTTAAAACATTGTTATTAAAATATAAAAGAACTATATACATAAATATGATATCATATATGATCTTATAATATTGCTTTGTTAATAATATTTTGGTAGTATCATTGTTTTGGGTGTTAATTGATTCGTTTTCCTTTATATACTTGGTTACGTAATCCAAGTTTGTTATGGATAGAATGTATTTGATTCATATAAATAATTATATTATGTTCATAAACATCATTTTTAATCATAAAATTAAATTTATTCTTAAATTATTACGATGGGGAATGAAACTCATCGCATTCATAGAGACAATAATCCGTACATACGCACGAGCAACGATATCATTATATTGATGGAGAAATAATATGTAATTGGATGGTATATCATATATACATAATCATTAACATGTTATATTTATTATTTACATCAGTTATACTCATTATTATACCCATCCAAATAATGAAGTGTTTGAATAACAAACTACACCACGACGTGGAGATGGTAATCCGTACGTACGCACGTATGGTGACTTTGTCATTTATTGGATGGATAGAATAATGAATATGGTTGTACCGTTTTTATAATAAAATAACAATATATATATAAGATATTGGAGTTATTATTTTATAATGGAAACAACAAAGAAAGAGGAAGTGGAAGAAGAAAATAACTTGAAAGAGGTGATGAAATATTTACCTCTTCTTCGGGTTCTTCCTTTAGATTTAATCAAATGGGCTCCTTAGGTTGGATTTATGACCAAAGGAAGAGCTATATAATTAAGGGATGAAAGTTGGGAGTATATTTGGGTAGGGTTTGGCCGAGCCAAAAGGCTTTGGAGGTGTGAAATTAAGATAAGGGGAAGTGCCCTTTTATAAGAGAGGTGAGGGTCAATTTAGAAAAAGATTGAAATATTATTTTATAATAAAATCAATTTCGGTTTATAATGGCTCAAAAATGAATTATTTAAAGAATATGGTGGATATGGATTGAAAACATCTCAACCAATATGTTTTAGATAGGTTTAGGTAATCACATTGACCTTATCTTTTAGATTTAACTCTTAGTTAAATAGTTTGACATTTACCATGTCTATTTGTATTTTTTTATTATATGGTTAATAAAATTACTATAACATGCCAAGAGAACCAAATGTGCTTAATTATTAATATATATAACCTTATATAAGTCCTTTGGATAAACCTTATATTTTTAGAAATATTATATCAATTAATAATATAATATTTGTTTTCAAAACTCAATTTTGTCAATTTTGACACTATTTAGTATTTGATTTTTTTGAATGCCATAAAAACTTTATGAATTATAATTAAATTTATTTAACCAACCCTAAAATGTCATATTAATCTATAAAATTAGTGTAATTCACCAGAAGTCTGAATTTACATTTATTGGGATATTTATAATATCAATTATTTTAATATTTAATTAATAAGGTAATTACTACATCATCATTGTGTCATATATAAATTAAATTATATAATGTATAAAAATTATAAATAAAATAACATTATGTCGGAAGTCTTTTTATATTTATAATTAATATTTATAGTTGAATTTATATTGTGTGTAACCCTATATTAAAAATGGTTTAGTTATTAAACTTTGAATTTAACTCTTTTAACTATTCTTTAAATAAAATAATAATAAATGTCCTAATCTAATCCAAGTGAACCAAATAGGATCATATTTTATTCCTAAGGTTGTTTTTGGTCGAATTAAACTTATCCAATAGAATTAAGACATGTTTTAGGGTAATTATGATATCATTTTTACCCTTAATTACCCTATTTACTTTTAACCGTGGTTAATAAAAGTCAAAAGTTACTATTCACCAAAAAATATTTTCATCTTATTGAACCAAATTTTACTTACTGATATTAACCATGTCTCTCGGATTTTTGAAATTCAACTCACAAATGCGGTAAAATTAAGTTTTATGCAAATTTTCAAATGCTCCTAGGAGTTGGGTAAAAGACGGTAAAAAGATCGATAAAATTTTATATATCTAAAATTATTATAAAATGACCCCAATGAATTACATTGAAAATATATTGGTATTATGTATCTATTTTGACCTAAAATAAATTAAAATAAAATAATTAATTATTTAAATAAAAAGTCAGTTTTAACTAATAACGCAGTGTTTTTCACTATTCATTAAAAATTGAAAGTTTTCAGAAAAATACCAAAAATTCACCCTAAGATAATTTCGATATTCCAAATTCAAAAATGAAGTCAATTTTGAAAACTAAAACTTATAAAATTTCAAAAAGTGGGTATTATTATTCATAACATCTAGTTTGATTGGTCGCGGTGTGTTAGAATCTTGAAGTTGCGTACAATGCAGGCTATTGCATTATTCAAAGGGAAACATACCATGGAAGCTTGAGGTGTTACATTCTTCCCTCCTTAAAATAATTTCATCCTCAAAATTTCTAGAATAATACTGCATAAAAAGATTCGGGTGGTTCTTAATCATGAGTTCCTTGGGTTCCCACTTTGCCTCTTCCATCTTATGGTTTCTCCATAGAACTTTTACCAGACGAGTTGTCCGGTTTCTCAACACTTGTTCTCTGTTATCAAGAATATTGACAGGCTCTTCACAATAAGAAAGATCAGGTTTTAGTTCAATTTCCTCATAGGTGAGTACATGCTTTGGGTCAGGCATGTATTTTCTCAACAGTGATACGTGGAACACATCGTGAACTTTGAAGTGACTTGGAGGCATTGCAAAATGGTAAGCCACAGACCCAATTAGTTCTAGAATTTCGAAAGGTATGTTATACCTAGGACTTAATTTACCCTTCTTACCGAATTGTATAACTTCCTTCCATGGAGATACCTTCAAGAAAACATGATCTCTTACATGAAATTCCAAATCCTTCCTTCGGTTATCGACATAGTTCTTCTGCCTACTTTGAGCTACTTTGATGTGGGTTTGGATAACCATGACCTTTTCCATCATTTCCTCAACAAGTTCTGGGCCTATGAGTTTTATTTCACCAACATCATCCCAACATGTTTTTGTGCGACATCTCTTTCCATATAATGCTTCATATGGTGCCATTTGAATACTTGAATGGAAGCTATTGTTATAGGAAAATTCTACAAGTGGTAAATATTGATCCCACATTCCTTGAAAGTAAAGTGAGAAAGATCTCAACATGTCTACTATGGTTTGAATAGTTCGTTCGGATTGTCCATCGGTTTGAGGGTAGTAGGCAGTGCTCAAACAAAGTTCAGTATCCAGAGCTTTCTGAAGACTTTTCTAGAATCTTGTGTAAAACAGGGATCACAATCAGAAACAATCGATAGGGGTACTCCATGAATTCTTACAACTTCATTAATATACAATCTTCCTAAACGTTCAAGTGGTAAATATTCTCTTATAACAAGAAAATGTGATGACTTGGTAAGACGATCAACAATGACCCATATTTTATCATTCTTTATAAGAGCCTTTGGTAGTCCCATGACAAAGTCCATTGTAATATCATCCCATTTACACTTAGGTATGGGAAGAGGTTGCATGAATCCTTTGGGATGTTGTCTTCCATCTTTCACTTGTTGGAAAACCATACATCTTGACACAAAATTATCTAACTCTCTCTTCATGTTGTCCCATGAAAAATATTCTTTCCAATCTCTATACATCTTAGTGCTACCACGGTGTATAGAGAAATTGGAGCTATGAGCATCATCTAACAATTCCCTTTTTTGATCAAGTATATCGGTAACACAAAGTCTCTTCCCAAATTTCAAAATCCCATCTTCATATATGAATTTGATCAATCTCCCATCGTTCACATCTTTAATTTTCTTTTGAAACTCCTCATCATCAGCCTCAGAACTTTTTATTCTTTCTAGTAATGATGGTTTGGCAACCATTTGAAAAAGTATTGATGTTTCACCTTCCATGATTAGTCCCATATCCATTTTTACTATATCCATGAAAACAGGATCCCTTTCAACTCTCATCTTGTTCAAAACTCCATGATTCTTTCTGCTCAAAGCATCTGCCACCTTATTTTCTTTCCCCAGGTGGTAGTGTATTGTGCAATCACAATCCTTGAGTAGTTCAATCCATCTCCTTTTCCTCATGTTGAGTTCTTTTTGTGATGAAATATACTTCAAACTCTTGTGATCAGTATAAATCTCACATTTTTCACTATAGAGATAGTGTCTCTATATCTTCAAAGCAAAGATTATAGCTACTAACTCAAGATCATGAGTGGGATAGTTTTTCTCATGAATTTATATCTATCGTGATGCATAGGAAATAACTCTATCATTATGCATAAGGACAAAACCAAATCCTTTCTTTGAAGCATCACTATAAATAACAAACCCATCGTTCCTCGATGGTAGAGTCAAGATAGGATCATTAACTAATATTCTCTTTATTTCTTCAAAACATTCTTCAAACTTTCTTGTCCAAACAAATTTAACCCCTTTACGTGTGAGCTTGGTTAATGGGTTAACCAATCTGAAAAAATTCTAGACAAAATGCTGATAATAACCTACTAAACCAATAAGACTGCGTACCTCAGTTATACTCATTGGGGCTGGCCATTCTTGGTTTGCCTTTGTCTTAGAAGGATCAATAGAGATTCCATCCTTAGAGACAATATGGCCAAGAAAAGAAATATTATGAAGCCATAATTCACAGTTGGTAAATTTCCCATATAATTCATTTCATATAAGAGTACTTAGGATAATGCACAAGTGATTTTCATGATCTTAGTAGCTTTTGGAGTATACCAAGATATAATCAATAAATACCACTACAAAGTCATCAAGATATTCCTTGAAAAATCTGTTCATTAGATCCATGAAAATAGAGGGTGCATTAGTCAGCCCAAAAGGCATTACTGTAAACTCGTAATGCTCGTACCTGGTTCGAAATGCTATTTTCGGAATGTCTTCCTTCATCACGCACAACTGATGATATCCAGATCGAAGATAAATCTTTGAAAAATATTGAGCTCTATAAAGTTGGTCAAATAAATCATCAATGCGAGGTAGGGGATACTTGTTCTTTATTGTTATAAAATTGATCTCCCTATAGTCAATGCACAACCTCATCGATCCATCTTTCCTCTTAACAAAAAGGACAGAGGCTCCCCATGGAGAAACCCTAGGGCGAATAAATACCTTATTACTCAATTCCTCTAGTTATTTATTTAGTTCCACTAATTCCATAGTGTCCATTATATAAGGGGTCTTCGATATGGGCCATGAACCAAGAATTAGGTCAATGGAAAACTCAATTTTTCATTCTGGAGGATTTCCAGGTAAATACTCTGGAAACACATCAACATATTCTTTCACAATAGGTACATCCTTTATTTGAAAATTCTTTTCCTCACCCATAGTTATTTAATTTTCTTCGTCTACAATAATTGAATTTAGTTGAGCTACTAGGGGTGGATCTAGATAAGAATCTGGTGGTGACATTTCTACTTTAAATATAAGGTACTCCTTATCATCGTCAAAAATTGTAATCTCATTCTTCTTATAATAAATTTTCACATCATAGTCCGAAATCCAATCCATTCTAAGGATTATATCAAATTAAATCATGGGTATGACGATGAGATCAACAGATAAAGAACACTTATATGCCCTAATGGGAATTGATTCACAAAAATTTGTTGCTATGATACTTCCCTTAGGTGTTTTAACTGACAATACCCTTGTTAAGTCAAATTTAAAATATCTAATTTTCTTAGAAAACTTGGAAGATATGAAACAATGCGATAATCCAGAATCAAATAAATAATTGGCTGAACTTGAGGAAACCTTGAAATTACCTACCACCACATTTTTCAGAGATTCAACCTCAACAGTAGTGATCACATAAGCTTGGCCTTTCTCCCTTGTCCTTTTCTGAGGTAATTTAACTCGGTGCTTAGGAAATTCATTTTCATAATGCCCATTTTCTGTAAAATTGTAGCATTCAACATTGACAGCCTCTTTCTTCCACTTGTAATCACGAGCTTAGTGGCCTTTTTCACCACACTTTTAAAAGACTACCATTACCTTCAGGAAAGTACTGGGGTGTTTCTTCCCACATTTACCACATGATGGATATTCAACTTTTCCCTTATTCCCCTTATTTCCATTTCCAGAGTGTTCAAAAAATCTCTTCTTCTTCTGCTTTGCTTTAAAGTTTTAAGACTTATAGAATTCTTTTTCTGTCTTGATAGCACATGAGACAATATCTTCATATGATAAGAAGGATTGTGAGACTAATGATCACTGGAGAAATGTTTTTAAACCATCAAAGAATTTATCAATATTACTCCTTGGGTTACGTATATAATCTGAAACATGCCTTGCTAACCTTGTAAAGTTAGGCTCATATTTTGCGACATTCTTATCCTCCTTTTTCCTTAAAATCAGAAATTGCCTTTCCATATCCGCTCGATGGTCATGAGGAAATTATTTTTCTAAGAAAAGATCTTTGAAATCACTCCATTATATATTTGATACTTCATCATCTTCTTTTGTTTTTTGAATCAATGACCACCATTTATCTGCATCTCCCGTGAGGTGATAAACTGCCATGAAAACTTTTTTCCTTTCATTACTCCCCAAAGAGTGAAATATTTTCTCTAAGGAATTTATCCATTTCTCAACTACTAATGGATTTTTAATCTCATTGAATGTCGGTGGTTGTTGCCTCATGAAGTGATCTAACATTGATCCTCCACATTGTGGATTAGGGTGCTCCATACGAGTAAGGTTATTATTCATAACCTGAGGGAGTTGTCCCAGTATGGTGATAAGATGATCAGCACCAGCTGCTTCACCAGCTCCACTGTAATTATATTGATTAGAAGGTAAATACCTAAATGAATTATGTTCATTGATATGTTTTCCATTCCTTCCACTAGGAGCTATTTCTAAACAATGACATACACTAGATTAGTCTATGAATCACAATACATAATTTGAAACTGGTAAAATAGATAACATAAATTGAACAGTTTATGGATATAATCTATAATCATAAAAATGTTTTCTTTGAGGAATTATATACTCATAAACCCTTTATAATGGTTTGTAAATAAAATGAGAATTATCCTAATCATATCCCCCGGGAGTATCATAACCAAGAGTGCAACAATGCCCATTATCGTGCACCAGTTCCCATTCGAGTCTAGCTCATAGTGGTGTTTTCGAGTTTTACCCTTGAGTTTTACCACTAGGTACATCTGTACCAGAGCTACCTCTACCTGCTCATATCTAGAGAGGGATGTATTTCTTGGAAAACTCACAAAATCTCTACAGTACCAAAATTATAAAAAGTTCTTCTATACTAATCCTCAAAGTCTATCTTAGGGTAATATTCTCTAATTAGATTTTTTTTAAATCTAGATTCCACAGTTTGTACTAAAATTCCTCTAATACCAACTATAATTCCCCAACCGTAGTTACCTCGAGTCAGTGCATTATTACATAACATTGGCATGATACAAGGAATCATGCCCCGAAAGACCGATCAGTTTAGTAGCCTTGGAAGTACTAGACACATTCATAAGTTTCAAATTACATCATGAAATAAAAAAATAAACAAAATTTTGTCCCCTTTTGAACACAATTATATCCTTAGCCTATCCTTGAAGGTCAACCATAAAATAATTCTTCCCATCCTGGGAAGAATAAAACATAGAAAGGGGTGAGCTAAGATGCTCAGTTAGGATAACAATATAGCGGAAACTTTCGTAAATAAGCATAAACATTTAAGGCAATGTATAAGACTAAAAAAAGTCTTTTAAACTTAAAATTCAGAAGAATATGTCAAAGATAAAATCAAATAATGCCATTTACTTATTCACATGGATATTCTACTAGTTGAATAATCAGATGCAATATCAATACCCACTTTCATAATAATGGAATGCATAATTCCAGACTTCATAACCACATATTCAAGGGCTTGTGCCAAGACTACAAATAAGATTTTTCCAAGGCCTTGTGCCAAGATACTAGTTTGTCTCATGATACCTACCGATGCATCGAGTAGATATAGCGGGCTCCACCCATCACTTACTAAGTCCAATGCATTCCTCATATGAAAAGGTTTAAACATAACATAAACATTCGTATTAAAACTAGCATATGAAATGCCAATAATTTATCCATGAACCATGAATGGTGTAAAAATAACACATCCATAGTAAAAAATATCACAAAACCTTCAATATAATATGGAAGTTTTGTATCATAATAAATCGACATCAAACAAGCTTAAAATCCATCAAAGGATATTGACATAGATGAAATCAAAACTTTTTGAGAGAAATACCTCTTTCTATTTTGAAATAATTTAGAAGTCATGTAATTATAAAATAAATTGTTTATTTTGAAAATATTCTTATAATATTTTAAGGGAAGCTTCGACAATGTTATAACGGCAGAAAATATCCACACCCGCCGTATAAGTTAAAAAAACATTCTTACCTTAATTTTTTCGAAAAGGTCATATAGTACCTTGTTTGGAAAATGACAGAAAGATTACTTTCAACACATATAAGGTAAAATAAGGGTATAAATTACTTCAAATCATAGTATAGTAAATGATAAAAATGTTTTTGAAATACATTTTTAAGAAAACATGAATGTGGATGATAAAGAGGTCCTAGTAGATACTTACGTAAAAACAACCTCATATAATAAAGAGATTGTGAAATTAACCCTTAACTTGTACTTTTCATTAGTATATGGTATGTTAAACTCATGTATAATAGTTAAAACATTTTTATTAAATTATAGAATAACTATATACATAAATATGAAATCATATATGATCTTATAATATTTCTTTGTTAAAAATATTTTAGTAGTATCATCGTTTCAAGTGTTAATTGATTCATTTCACTTTATATGCTTGGTTACATAATCCATGTTGGTTTTGGATATAATGTATTTGATTCATATACAGAACGATATTATGTTCATAAACATTATTTTTAATCATAAAATGAAAATTATTCTAGAATGATTACGATGGGGAATGAATCTCATCGTGTTCGTGGAGACGGTAATCCGTACGCACGCACGAGCGACAATATCATTATATTGTTAGGGAAATCATATGTAATAGGATGTTACATCATATATAAAGAATCATTAATTTTTTATATTTATTATTTACATCAGTTATACTCATTATTATACCCATCCAAATAATGAAGTGTTTGAATAACAAACTACACCACGACGTGGAGACGGTAATCCATACGTACACACGTATGGTGACTTTGTCATTTATAGGATGGATAGAATAATGAATATAGTTGTAAAATTTTTATAATAACATCACAGTATATATAATATACTAGAGTTATTATTTTATAGTGGAAACAACAATTAAAGAGGAAGTGGAAGAAGAAAAGCACTTGAAAGAGGTGATGAAATATTTACCTCTTCTTCGGGTTCTTCCTTTTGATTTGATAAAAAGGGATCCTTAGGTTGAATTTATGACCAAAGAAAGGCCCTAGGATGAAGGGAGGAAATTTGGGAGGATATTTGGCCAGGGTTTGTTCAAGACAAAAGGCTTTGGAGGTGTGAAATTAAGAGAAGGGGAAGTGCCCCTTTATAAGAGAGGTGAGGGTCACTTTAGGAAAATCTTGAAATATTATTTTATAATAAAAACATTTGCAGTTTATAATGGCTCCAAAATGAATTATTTAAAGGATAAGGTGGGTATGGGTAGTAAACATCTCATAAAATAGGTTTTATACAGGTTTAGGTCATCATATTAACCTTATCTTTTATATTTAACTCTTAGTTAAATAGTTTGACATTTACCATGTCTCTTTGTATTTTTATATTATATGGTTAATAAACTTACTATAAAAAGCCAAGTGAACCCCATGTGGTTAATTATTAATATATATAACATTATCTAAGTCTTTTGGACAAACCTCAGATTTTTAGGAATATTATATCATTTAATAATATAATATTTGTTTTAAAAACTCAATTATGTCAATTTTGACACTATTTAGTATTTGATTTTTTTGAAAGCCATAAAAACTTAATAACTTAAAATAAAATTTATTTAACCAACCCTAACATGTCATATTAACCTATAAAATTATTTTAATTCATCATAAGTCTCAATTTATGTTTATTTGGATATTTATAATATCAATTATTTTAATATTTGATTAATAAGGTAATTACTACATCATCATTGTGTCATAAATAAGTTAAATTATATAATGTAAAAAAATTAAAAATAAAATACCATTATTTAGGAAATATTTTTATCTTTATAATGAATATTTATAGTCTAATTTATATTGTGTGTAACCTTATATTAAAAATGGTTTAGTTATTAAACTTTGAAACTCTTTTAACTCTTCTTTAAATAAAATAATAATAAATGTCTGAATATAATCCAAGTGAACCAAATAGGATCATATTTTATTCCTAAGGTTGTTTTTGGTTGAATTATACTTATCCAAAAGAATTAGGACATGTGTTAGGGTAATTATGATATCATTTTTACCTTTAATTACCCTATTTACTTTTAACTGTTGTAAATAAAAGTCAAAAGTTACCATTCACCAAAATAAATATTTTCATCTTATTGAACCACATTTTACTTAATTATATTAACAGTGTCTCTCAGATTTTTGAAATTTAACTCACAGAAGCAGTAAAATTAAGTTTTATGCAAATTTGAAAATGCTCTTAGGAGGTGGGTAAAAGAAGGTAAAAAGTTCGATAAAATTTTATATATCTAAACTTATTATAAAACGAATTCAATGAATTAAATTAAAAATATATAGGTATTATGTATCTATTTTGACCTAAAATAAATTAAAATAAAATAACTAATTATTTAAATAAAAAGTTAGTTTTAACTAATAATGCAACGTTTTTCACTATTCATCCAAAATTGAAAGTTTTCAGAAAAATACCAAAAGTTCACCCTAAGCTAATTTTGATATTAAAAATTCAAAAATGAAGTCCATTTTGAAAAATAAAATTTATAAAATTTAAAAAAGTGGGTATTTCTATACATAACGGCTAGTTTGATTGGTCGCGGTGTGTTAGAATCTTGAAGTTTCATACAATGTAGGGTATTTCATTATTCAAAGGGAAATATACCATGGAAGTTTGGGGTGTTAAAAATTGGTTTGTGATTTAAAATTGATTTAAAGTGGAAATTTCATCTGGTATTTTTCTATTGAAATTTAAAACAAAAATTCAATTGAAAATTTCCACTGGTAGTTTCTATTGGGAGATTCCACTGAATATTCCCAATGTGAATTACCAATGAGAATTTCCATGAACTGGACATTTCTACTAGATTCCAAAAATGACCTATAGATATTTCCATTAGTAATTTCCACATCAAATACCCACTATGAATTTCAAAAAGGAATTCCCAAATGACATCTCTACTAGATATTCACACTATGAATTCACAGTTGTAATTCCCACTTGATATTTTGAAAAGCTAAGTTATTTGTGATTTTTAATTAATTTAAGGTGGAAATGTTATATTGTATTTTTTATTTTAGAATTTAAAATTTAATCAAAGTGGAAATTTACCCTTGGTGTTTCCATTTCGACTTTCCACTGGAAATTTACAATGAGAATTTACAATTGATTAAAAAGAAAGAACCCCCATCCAATAGAATTCATAAAAAATGTGTCCTGACAATTTGTGAACATGAATTATATAGGTCATAATGAATGTGATCAAGCTAAATATGTACGATGTACATGACTCAAAACACATAAAGTCAAAATATTTGAATACGGTGTAGTATTCATATGGTTGTTATTTGAGGGAACATAATAGAGATGACATTACAAAATCAAATTGTGAACAAGAATTATACAGGTCAGAATGAACGCAATCAAGCTAAATATATATGTTGTACATGATTCAGAACACATAAAGACAAAATATTTGAATACTGTGTAGTATTCATATGGTTGTTATTTGAGGGAAAATAATAGATATGACATTACCAAATCAAATTGAAATACATAAATTTTCATCATTATAGATGAAGTTACAAATTCATAAGAAGGAACCCCATCTGATAGAATTTATAAACAAAGCACTAAATCGAGACCAAGCATTGGGATGGGTTTTAAATCATATTTTAAATCCTATTAATTTTATTTTTCTTATGAATGCATTGTTGGTTTCAGTGTACAGAAGAAATAGGTTAACATACATAAAAATGAAAAAATCTTAATAACATCAACATTGTATACATGTAGAAAAAATTGATGCTAAAGATTAGACAAATCTGATGTGAATGTCAAAAAGGTACGCGATGAAACAAAGACTAATTTTCCAACCTGAATGGGATTTTTATGCTTATCTAATAAGTAGTATGAGTGTATACAACTAATTGAGGAGCATAACCACCATTTATATTATCCCTTGACCAAGCATTTAATGAGGTCACAATAACACATTAGTGGTACATAAGGTACTGAGTTGGATGTAAGATATAAAGCTATCCTTAAGACCGGGGATTCATTTCACTTGTAATAGTCATTATTGGTGAGCATGAGAGTCTTAGATATACATGATTGGAACAAAAATTTTTTACAGTCCAAAAGATAGAGGGAGTTAAATCTAGGTGATGTTGATGGTATGTTACAATATCTAGAGAAGCAATCAATGGATAATGCATCATTCTTATACTTAGTGAAAAATGAAATGTGCGGTTTGTAGCTACTGAAAACTGCTCAAGGGCTGAGGAAGGTTCGGGCACGACAAAGCGAAGCCATATTTGGAACCAGTGATCCATTCCGGGGGCCCCAGAGGGGAGGTATGAAAAAAATACTGAGTTGCGTGAAAAAAATATGCCCCGCGCAAAAAACTCCAGGATTCGCGAGAGTTTTCCGCACGGGCGTGAAACTTTTTCACTCCACCACTCCGCGCGGTTGATGTCCGCACTGCCGACGTCGGGCACACAATATTTTAAGCTGGCTTGTTTTTTTCACGGACCCACAATCCCGAGTGCCTATAAATTGAAGGCCACCCCTTCAACTTCCAGGCTGAAGAATCTGAACCGTCTCCCTTGCGTGAAATTCCACTCCCGTGCACACAAAAAGTTGGCTCTCAGGTACTGAAATTTTCGCGCCAGGTCACCTGGGGGTCCGATTTCACACGAGACCCCTCAGGATTGATTCTCGTCCAAATCCCTTCAACTTCGGTCCCCCACATGCAATTCCTTCCAATTGCACGCAATCTTATCCTTCACGTGCAAACCCTTCCAAATTGTATGCCTTCTATTGTGTGCTCGGACCGGCCCTTTCGCGACCGAACCCGATTGCGTGCCCAGCTTGGCCTTTTTCACGCACGCTGCTTAATTGCATGCCACCACGGTCGATTTCGTGCCGACGCGGTCCTTTTCACGCTAGAATCTCAATTGCACGCCGACCCACCCCTTTTTCACGCAACAACCTATTTTTCGCACAAGCCTCCCGCCTTGGGTGCCCGTGATGTCCCTCTTCCGAGCATCATTTTTAGGTGCCTACCGTGCCCAAAGCATCTTCTCCATATACTCATTTCCCATGAAACCTCCTAGGTTCACATGAAGTAAATTCAAAGTCCCCTGGAAGATATCGCCCATTGCGTTGCTTCGCCTCATGCTTCTTCGCATAGGTAAGCTAATGGATATTGCTTATTCTCATAGCCATGCTAACGTGGACCCCCCAATGGTTTGCTCCATGACACCCCCTTTTCATGGCGTTGCCTATCCCTTCTCTTCACCAAGGAGTAGAGGGTACCGGTTATGTAAGTCCTAGGGGTGCAGAGCAAACCAACCTCGTCTGAGCTGTAGGACGTTAAAGTACCAAGCACCATTGTCCTTAGCACATGACATTAAACTGTGACCTCGACTGCCAAGCACCATCATCCTCAGCACATGACGTTAAACTGTGACCTTCCCCATTCCTCGCATGCGGGGTACCCCCACCTTGGAAATTCTTCACACCCACTGGTCTCCACGAGAGTGAGATCATTCCTCACATGGAATGAGGTCCTCTTTATCAGAGTGGTGTCTGTCCGCGGGTAAAGGGAAACCATCTTGCTGTAATCCATTAACTTTTCTTGCCGGAGGAAACATCCCTGCTCCTCCTTTCTTCTTCGTTCCCAAGGAATAGGGGGAGGGGGAAATGGACACCGGACCCCTCCTTTATTTGGTACCAAATCCCTCTCCCACTGGGATTTTTTTCCATTGGGCCTCCATCCTGGAGTAAGTCCCAACCTCTTCAGGATGCTAACCAAACATAAGCCCCTCTTTCATCTTTGGGTTGCGATCACGTGTAATCCACACTTCAACTCTCACATACGCACCTTTCACGATGTGATCTTCAGGTCTCTACTGCCTCTTGTTTCTCACGCCAAGCATGAATCACGTGTTCTTAGAGTAAGCACCGACCACGACATCCACCTTGGGTAGCCTAGAGTGTAAGCCCCACACTTTCCGAACTACGTGGACTTTGATCTTTTCCATAGCAAGGTATATAAGAAGCCTCTATGAGGTTCAAACCCAACACCTACTTGTCCCGACCCCTTCATGTTGGTTCAACTTCGTCCCACATGACGTTAAACTATATCAACCCACCTGAACAACGTGGTCTTTGATCCTTGCCAAGGAAGGGTATGTAGGAAGCCTCTACGAGATTCAAGCCCACTATCCATTCGACCCCAGGTCCTCCTTCACGTCAGTTCATCGACACCCTGGGAAGCCTAGAGTATAAGCCCCACACCACCTGAACTATGTGGTCTTTGATCCTTGACAAGGCATGGTACGTAGGAAGCCTCCATGAGGTTCAAGACCAATATCCATTGGACCCCAGGCCCACCTTCACATCGGTTCCCACCCACCTAAACTACATGGTATTTGATCCTTGCTAATGTAGGGTACGTAAGAATCCTCCCTGAGGTTCAAGACCACCATTCATCTGATCATTCCGACCCCTTTACACCGGTTCACCAACACCTTGGGCTACCTCAGGGCGTAAGCCCCAAATGCCCCCATATCCCAAACTACGTGTACTTTGATCCTTGCTAAGTTAAGGTAAGTAGGAAGCCTCCATGAGGTTCAAGCACAACACCTAGCAGTTCCGACCCCCTTCAGGTTGGTTCACCCCTGTCCTGCATGACATTAAACTGTGGACCCCATCCAGCGATAAGCCGTTGTGACCCCGTTCAGTGGTAAGTCGTTGACACCCCACCCAGTGGTAAGCCGTTGTGACCCCATACAGTAGTAAACCTTTGTGACCCCATCCAGCGGTAAGCCGTTGAACCCCAATCAGTGGTAAGATCTCGTTAGATAAACTATGTGGACTTTGATTCCCTACCACGGGGATACGTAGGAAGCCTTTTCAGGGCTCAATCCCAAAACTATTGTCTTCTTCATAGCGGTTCCATCCCATTCACCACCCACTTCATTCAAACGTTCCATCATCCATCCTGATTCTTACCTGGGCCACCACATCCTAGTGGGATCATGCCACCTCATATACCATTCCCCTCAATAGTAACCGAGAATTCAACAACACGTTGGCCCCAATATCGGTGTTCCCTCCAGGGGTTGCACCCATCTGATCCACTCTAGACAGTGTTATGATCAGTCTGATCCATCTTTGCTGGGCGTTAAACTTGCGGCATACCCTATGTTAAACATTGGAAGCTGAGGAAAACCTCAGATACATGCCCATGGAATATGATTCCCCGTGTTATATGTGAGATGCCTCAGGCTTCCGCGCCCTAGAGAAGACCTATAATAAGGTACATAAGATAGATGCGCCAGTGCACTAGCGCCCAAACATGCTAGTGATGTCCAACGTGACTAATCCTATGACCGAAGGTTGGTTCCCTGACCAGACCCTTTGGAATGTCCCAATAGAAGCAGTGTAATTAACTGGTGTCCATGAAGATTTGACACTAGGAAGAGTTTCACAAACAATGAATTAAATCGATAATGGAGACCCAGACTAGGTGATGAGTTTCGAGGAGGAATCCACGGATGGAAGAACTGACATCCCATTATCCCATTTCGATCAAGGAGAACACATCCCTGAACAAGGAGTGGATGCCTCCCACCTTTGGAAAGAGGGAATGCGGGGCAAAAAAAGCGCACCTTTATTCCTCTAATGAGATGGATGCACGCGCCCCAGTGAAAGCATCAGAAACAGAAATGGTGAATCTGATGTGAAATTATTCTCCCCAAAATGGAAACTAGTAGCATTCAAGGAATCAATGGATTGATGTGTCGCCAAATCCAGTTATTCGGTGCCGGGTCCCACTAAACAAATAGTGGGCCTGGCGTGAAACTCACCCGAAGTTGGGGCAGTAGAACATTGGACATCGCATTCTACGATGTTTTCATTGTGGGACCCTCTTACCGGCCATGGAAGATGGGATGTCATTGGGGAATTGGTCGTAGATTCCTTTTTCTTTCAGAACTGATGAGTTTAATATCCCTGCTTATCAGGAATCAAGTTTTTGCTGTAGGGATGCGATCACTGCCTATCCATAAACACAGGGGAAGGGGAAGCATCAACACAGCCATTCCATGTGGCTTCACCTCTTCCATGACAGCCTCTACATCTGCGACCATAGGGCACCCACGCCCCTCTCCCCGTTCGAGGTCATCCAAAGAAGGGTGATCAACGACCTCGTGTGATGCTACGAGGAGGAGGGCATAATCCTGACCCGGGATATGGCCTGCCTGGATCTGGAGGCGTCTGCGCCTCACCGTCAATGCCACCCCCGAGGGCCGCGTAGGGAGCCATTTCTCCCCACCTCTACATACAACCATTTTGGGAGCCTGTCCCCAGAGCACTTTGATGACTCTTTTCCATACACAGATGAGGTAGGGAACATCCGACCCATCTTGGTCAGAGTCCTATTCCAAGGTCTCTTAGCGAGGACTCCCACCCGGCCGCGTCAGCGCCGCCACCCAGTCTTGCTAGAATAGGAGCATGTAAGCTATGTACCTGCACCACCAGCCTCGGTTCGTCCGACCCAACACCAGCGTCGGGCGCAAACTGAGGAGGACACCCACCAAGGGGCGTCAACTTCGGCAGCTACTATGGCCAGAGACATCGCTGAAACATATCCTCAGTATCCTATATACACCGAGCAGTGGAAATTATATGCCTGGCCAGGATTGAGGCTCCAACCTCCCCACAGGTAGGATGTGTCGACTCTCTTGGTCGCTGGCACAAGCAGTGGCCGCTGCGAACCAACCCGCAGCAATGTCACCCAGTACGGAGGTCCTCCTCATACCACTACCATGGAAAGTGGGGGCCTTCCCCACTTCGAGTTTTAGTATAGAGGTCCGCCCTGTGCTACCCTCAATACGAATAAATGTCTTCCCCGCGGTGGTGATACTCGACACGAAATCCTCTCCCGCACCCATCACACTGGGTATGGAGTCATTTCTCATGCCCTCGACCACCGGTGTAGTGAAATTGCCCATACGACCTCCCTTTAACGTGGGGATACTCCCTATGTACTCTCAGTAGCTGGTGAAGGTCCTCCTCGCCTTGGAAACCAGAGGAGTGAGGGTCAGCCTCGCTCCACCCGCACCCTGCACAGAGGTCCTACCCATGTTCAGTTAGACCGGTATAAGGACCCTCCTCATTCTGAGGTCACCAGAGAAAAAAAGCATGGAGGTCCTCCCCATGGTTTTACCAGTTCTAGTGGGGGTCTTTCCCACTCCATTTCTACCCATGTAGGTCCTACCCATGTCCCCTTTGACATTTGTCCTGGTACTCCTTGTACTCCGGCTTTCTCGGGTGGAAACCCTCTCTGTCCCAGCACCAGTGTGGCTAAAGGACCCCGTATCAGAAATCTGCCCTGTCCTGAGGATCCACCCAGGGGTAGGAAGGTAGGTATTTATCGCCATAAGAGGAATTCTGGGAAGGTCCGAATAGATATCAAACCAGTCCGCTTCTTAGACTCTGAAGTAGAGTATGACTCTGCACATGAACCCTCCTCTAGCTCATCCGAGTCAAGGGCCGGGGCAAGGATGAGGTGCATCAGCCTGGTGATCTCAGAATGGGAGGTTCATATGATTCCATACTCCCTCCATAGGTATATCCAAGAGGATGAAAATCTGGTGACCCCACAGGTTACGGTCGTGCAATCACCACCATCGTCACCGGAAGCGCTCCCTACCTCCACAAGAGATCACATAGAGCTATTATGGGGACCAATGGCAGGCGAGCAGCATCGTGGCCTATCACCAGTATCCCTAGACCTTGAGCTGGGAAATGAAGCCATCAGCCCGTGTTATCGCAACGTAGCGGCCAAGTTTCTACACTTTTCAGAAGAAAGCCTGAGATTTGGCAGCCAGTTAGCCCATTCACCATACTCTCTACCGGCCAGCCTGCCATACCAGTGGTATGACTCAGTACCGCTGCCAATTCCTCATCCACCCCCAGTTGATGAGTGGGGAAATCATGGTCCATACACTTAATCTGAGTATAGGAGTTTATGGAACATCCTCGCAGTGGGCCACTTCCCCAAGAAGTTCTGGCTCGTGGTAGGGCTGAATTTCTGCATACCGGAATCCCTCACCCTGGAGGAAGTTGAGTGTTTCTTCCACACTCTCTGGGTGATGCATTTTAGTCTTTGTCATTGGAAGGTGGTTTATCCCAAGAGCCAAGTGAATTTTGAAGACATCAGCGAGCAATGTCATTTGGTCAAGTTGGCCGCACTCCCTTTGGTCTAACACCCCGAGTCACCGGGCCGTCGTGAGGCCCTCTAGCAGAAATGCGTTAAGAGTATCAAGGTACTCTAAAAAATTATCATAGAGTCTACCCCCATGTGCAAATACATGGTTGGGGGAAGTATGATGCCCTCTTCTTCAGTCCTATCTGGCGGCAGTCCGACTTGCTAGGTGACATCGAAGACATGCCCCTGGGAAGGGTCACGGTCAACATGGCTGACATAGTGGATGAGGAGGATGAGATGAAGCCTCTCGATGGAGACTTACCACCCACCCCTACCCTTGAGAGAGTTACACCACTATTGGACCCATCAGGAAGGATTACTCGTCAGTAAAGGAACCTACTTGGTCTCCCTGCGCCCACCGAGGCACTGGTACTCAGCCAGAATTCTGGTAAGGGAAAAGAGCATGTCGGAGCTGCCAAACACTCCGAACCATTTGCCTCAATGCAGAAGATGGAGGAGGACCCCAAGAAGGCCACATTCGCCTATAACTTCCTGAGTAGAATATGTTTGTCGATGAACTCCTGGATGAATGCACTGTAGAGTGACGACCCGACTATGGCAATCCTAGGCCAGTACAACAGGGGCAGGAACAACTTCCCCTCGGAGAGCTACCCCCAGGAAACCCTGATCATGCTACTCCTACAGACAGGGATGAAGATAGAGGTCATGACAAGAGGGTTCAGTATGCCTCACCAAACCCTCTGGAATGGCGTGACAATCCAAGAAATCTGGCCCGGGTTCCCCCAGCTGCCCCGCAAGTCGCCCAGCCAGCCGCTCCATGAGCCGCTGAGCCTGTCTGTCGTGTTGAAGAACCCACCAAAGCACTCGTGATTAGGGATCCCCGTCAAGACATGGACCCCCACCCAGATGATCCTATGGCGGTGCTCATAGCCCACCTTAAGGCATTGTAAACGCGACAGGTGGCAATCCCACCTGATGGTATGTTATATCCAACATGGGTGGATGATATGCCGATGCCTCCAGGTTTTGGGAATCTCACCTTCTCCCCCTTTAACGGGACGGGGGACCTTCCACAGCACCTGGCCCACTTTAACTCAAGGTGTGGGCCCAAGTTAGGGACTCCAATGCAGCAGGAGGCTGCCAAGCTCGGCTGCTTTGTTCAGACATTGGAGGGGCTGACATTCATCTGGTACAACCATCTCCCCATCAGATCTGTAACCAATTGGGAGGACCTTTGTAGGAAATTCCTCTATCATTTTAGTTCCACCACCCAGAAAACTAGCATCACAGACCTCTTCAAGTGCAAACAAAGGCTTGATGAGTGAGTCACGGACTTTATCACCCGGTGGAAGGGGGTCACATACTCCCTTGACATGCCATTAACTCAGGAGAAGTTACTGACGATGTGCGTAGGGAACGTCAAGATGGAGCCGATTCCTTCTCTGATCACTCAGAACTACCATAGAGGATTCCAAGACTTCTCTAATAAGTCCTAGAGCCTATAGGAAGCCCTACAACAGGCCATCCAGGCATGTTCGTTTCCCCCTATAATTCTAGTAAGGAGGTTTTCCAGATCCGAGTCTGTCGTGGTGGACCAAATAAAGGCCCCCAAACAGCTGGAGTTACTACTAGTGGCACCAGACCTGCAACCTCATAGAGGCCCTCCACCTTAGGCGCAACCTCCGACTTAGCAGCTCCTCAGAATTAGTAGATGCCCCCACATAATGCGCCGCCACTGCCCAGGCAAGACAATCTGGGTACACCTCCTCGACAGGCCCCTCCAGCTCCTCGTCAGGGTCAGGCTCCCAGGCCCCCCTTCCCAGATAGAAGAAACCGTACCTACTTGTTCAATGAGAACCAGGTCCCCGACTATTTCAGGAGTGCTTTGGAACAAGGGATCATGCATTTTCCTGAATAAAGAAGGCCAGAAGAGGCGAACCTCACTGATCGCCCCAACTATTTCCCTTATCATCAGATCCTGGGACACACCCTCAAGTAGTGCTATGTTTTAAAGACTGGATTTAAGACCAGGTCGATAACAACATAGTCATGTTGGGCCTGACTTATAGTGACTCGAGCCTTTTAAATAAATCATTTCATGATTTTAAGCATAATTAATCATCATAGAACAATCCAAGGATCGTTAAGTCTAGTGTCTTGGAAGAATAGGTACATATAACATAAAACATGGGGCTAAAAAAAATTCTTTATTTAATCTCCATAAAGAGATTCTAACATCCTTTGAGCCCTTACATCTGCATAGGGTAACCTAGGGAACACATGAACAAAGGGATGAGTTAAAATTCCTAGTAAGGTAATGAACATAAGGATACATCTCAAGCACATGAGTTAGGAGGCATGACATAATGATATCCAAAGCATGAAACTTATAAAATTATTTAATATAAGAATGAGATCATATAAACATGGAATCATATAAATGTGGTAGAATCATAAAACATTTCTTTAGTATGGGTCAAGTCTAACCTCCAATCCTGTTTCTCATTTCAGTACGGGTCAAGTCTAACCGCCAATCCCGTTTCACATCGCATATCATGAGACTTATCCATACCCAATGCATGGGAGCGCTATCTGGATGCACCCATATCAAAATTTTCATGAATATTCTTTCCACATAAATATTCTTACCACATAAATCTTCTTTCCACATGAGTAATCATACATAGTCAGTTGTTCATAAACATAAGGTTACCCATGAGAGAATTGGGTACCACAATCATGACATAAATCATAACCAATGAGTGTATCATGAAAGTGTCTATGAAAGAAAGGGATTAGAACATACATGGATGTTCATAATTTAATTTAGGAATAAAATATGGTTGGTGGTAAAAAATATAAGTGACATCACATAAGAAAATTATTTGAGAGACATTAGCATTAGAACATTTTTGTGCAGTTTTAAGGAAAATACTATAGAGCTTTTAAAATAGTAAAGAAGACATTATTTTATATCAAAACAGAATTGAACCAAGAAGGTTTTAATAATAAAAATACTGAATTTACATAGACAATGGTGTCTTAAAATAGAAGATAGAGTGCACTTGAAATTGGGTAAAAGTTCGGGAAGTTCCTTTGAAACGAGTGTGCTTATTGGGAAGTATCTCGGAGAGATTCACTTAAAATCATGTATATCCCCGAAATAGAATGAGAGATGGATCTTAGAACATGAGTTTTGAGAATATAAAATAATTTTTAAGTTATACATAAAAAGAAAAGACAACTATTTTTTGGTAAAAAGAAATATAGAGCAACCTGAAAGAATAAAGGAAGTTCGGGTAGAATCCATTATGGTTTATCGGCATGGTATTAGGTGAAACTAAGAGGGCTTGATGATAGATATAAGGCATTTATCATCACTTATAAAACATTAGGGAAGTATGGGAAAAGTGTATAAACATACCCCATCACTTGGTATTACACAAAAAGTCATAGCATAGAGAACAATCTTGATTAAGAGTGAAAAGGGGAGGATCCCTTACCTTAAATTCATTGGTGTTCCCCACTTGTTATTAGCGACCTGAATAAAAAAATTAGTCATATTAATTAATAAGTCCAGAACCTCTTATATATTAAATTTATTTATTATAACCCTTTTTAGTTCATTCAAATCCTTGTTTATTTGTTACAAGGATCAATTTCATTGTTCGGGCTCGTTTGTTTACTTGACTTTAAAAGACCGGTTCACTTATATTAAAGTTTGGATTAAATGAAAGATGAAAGTGGTTGTCCAGAATTGAAGTTATATTCTTTAGTTCATATCCATGAGATTACATGGTTTTAATTTTAATTAGGTTACTTAGAGTTAAGTTGAATTAATATATATATATATATATAACCATAGTGATAACTGTTTTTGTTAATCGGTGGATTTGATTACAAAGAATGTGTTTTGATTTATAACATAATTCCATTTGTACCAAAGGATTACAAAACCAAAAATAGGATATATTAAATATATAATAATCTGGTTCAACGATTACAAAAATGGTTTCAATACCAGAATTAAAGATAATAATAGAAATTGATAAACAGTTGTCCTTGAATGTGCTAAATTAGCACATCTCAAACAGTGCTTTCATTTCTTTCAAATAAAAGGGTGAGGGAAAGATAAAATATAATTAAATATACCACTAGCATGAATAAATTCCAGTACATTTGTGTTACTGGATTTATCATACTATTATGGTGAAGGGAGGTGAGGAATGAAGTAAAAAATAAAAGAACTTAAAAGAAAAGAAGAAATTGGGAAGAGGAATTTACCTATTGAGACTTCCTCCTTTGAGAACCTCTTAAGGGGAAAGGTTTTGGTATTTTGAAGAGTCTGAGAGATTTTGGACGTGGGGGAGGAACTTGGGGAGAGATTTTGGTAGAATAATGGCAAGGCACAAGGCTTGGGAGGAGTGGAGAGAAGAGGGATTGAAGGGGGGTTTTTATAGTGGAGGAGAGGAGGGATTCCATAATATTATAATCATTAATTTATTATTTCTTCCCAAGAAAAGGAATAGTAAGTATTCCATGACCAAGAATAGTGATTTTATCATGTGATCCCGAACCAAGTGGGCTTACATCAGCAGAACATCATCGATGACTCAATTAATCCAATATTTATCAATTATTACGAATTATCAGATTCTACTATTCATAAAAATTCAAGTATTTCAGAAAAATCCCAAAAATTCACCCTAACCATTTTTCGATATGTAGAATCCAAAAATAAAGTCCATTTTTCAAAAATAATTTTCTAAATATGATTATTTTAATATTTAATTAAAATAATAATTTATTATCAAAACCAGTTTTAAAACATTTATTAACTTATTCTCAAATATAGGTATATCGTACTTCCAAATTGAAAATTATTTTTATACCACCGTAGCTAAGGTTACTATTCATTAGGGTATATCACTATTCATAAGGGTATGTTACTATTCATTAGGGTAGGTTACTATTCACCACAAAATTATGTTTTCTTTATCGGACTCCAAAAAACTTACTGATTACAACCGTGTATGCCAGATTTTCGAAATTCCAAACACAGAAGTGACAAAATTATGTTTAAAGGTCACTTAGCACTTAGTAGTTCATTATGTTTTTTTTTTCATATGATTTTATGACATAATTATGAGAAGGTAATTCCCATTAAAAAATATTGGGTCATTATATTCTTCCCCCCTTATGAAAATTTCGCCCTTGAAATTTCGTTTAACATTCTAAACCAAAAACAGGTGTGGGTACTTTTCCTTGATTGCTTCCTCCAATTACCATGTTTCCTCTTTGTACTTATGGTTTCTCCATAGTACCTTGACCAGATGAGTTGTCTTGTTGTGTAAAACTTTTTCTCTATGATCCAAGATCTTCACTGGCTGCTCCTCGTAAGAGAGATCATCCTCCAACTATACCACCTCTGAAAAGAGTACATGTGAAGGGTCTGGTATGTACTTCCTTAAGAGGGATAGATGAAAGACATCATGTACTTTCGACATGGTAGGTGGAAGTGCCAGTTGATAGGCCACTACTCCGACTCGATCAAGGATCTAGAAGGGGCCGATGTACCTAGGACTTAACTTCCCTTTCTTCCCAAACCTCACGACCTTCTTCCAAGGGGATATACGTAGAAATACCATGTCTCTAACTTTGAACTCAAGGTCTCATTGACAGTTATCTGCATAACTCATCTATCGACTTTGGGCTGCCTTGATATACTGCTGAATGGTTTTCACCTTCTCCACCATCTCTTCGACCATTTCCGGTCCTAGCAGCTTACGCTCACCGACTTCATCCCAACATTCCGGTGTTCTACACCTTTTCCCATAAAGGGATTCATATGGTGCCATTTGGATGCTCGAGTGGAAACTATTGTTGAAAGAGAATTCAACCAGTGGAAGATGTTGGTCCCATCCTATTTTGAATTCCATTGAACATGCTCTCAACATGTCTTCCAATGTCTGAATAGTTCGCTCATATTGACCATCAGTTTGTGGATGATAGGCCATACTGAAGTTCAGTTCAGTGATTAGAGCATGCTGGAGACTTTTCCAGAACTTTGAGGTGAATCTTGGATCATGATCAGATACAACAGATAGTGGTACTCCATGCAGCCTTACCACTTCTTCGATGTAAATCCATGAAAGTTTATCAAATGATAAGTCCTCTCAAACCATGATAATGTGATTTGTCTTCGTAAGATGATCCACAATGACCCATATAGCATTGTTTGCTCTAGATGTCTTTTTAATTCTAGTGACAAAGTCCACGATAATGTTCTCCCACTTCCATGCTGGTATGGGTAGTGGTTGCATCATCCCCTTAGACTTTTGTCTCTCATACTTCACTTTCTAACATATGAGGAACTTTGATCTATAGTCAGAAATATCCCTTTTTTATATTGTCCCACCAAAAGTTTTCTTGGAGATCTCGATACATCTTTGTGCTCCCTGGGTGGATAGAGAAGGTCGAGCTATGTGCATCATTCAATAGCTCCTTATTTATCTCTAGATCAAATGGTACACATAATTGTGTCCCAAATCTTACAACTCCTTCCTCATCAATTTTAAAATAAGAGGATTTCCCATTTTTAACAGCTTCCACCCTTTTCAGAATTTCTACATCCTTTCTTTGAGAATCCTTTATTTTCTCTAAGAGGGATGGTTGAGAAATCATTTGAGAAAGGATTGATGATGTTCCTACCTTAATGATTCCAATGTACATTCTTTGAAAATATAAGATGATTGGATCCTTTTCAATTGTCATCATTGATAAAGATGCAGGATCCTTTCTACTTAGAGAATCTGCCACCATGTTTGCCATACCGGGATGGTAGTGGATTGAGAAGTAATAATCCTTGATGAGCTCTATTCATCTTTACTGGTTCATATTAATCTCTTTCTGTGTGAATATATATTTGAGACTCTTGTGGTTAGTATATATCACACATTTTTTCCCATAGATATAACGCCACCAAATTTTCAACGCAAATATCATAGCCGCCAACTATAGATCATGCGTAGGATAGTTTTTCTCCTGGACCTTAAGATTCCTTGAGGCATAGGATATCAATTTATCATTTTTCATTAGCACACAACCTAAGCCTTTCTCAGAAGCATCACTATACACCACAAAGAGTTCCCAACTTGAAGGGAGTGTGAGTACCGGCTTAGTGATAAGCCTCTTTTTCAACTCCTTGAAACAATCTTCACATTCCTGTGTCCAGATGAACTTTACTCCCTTCCGTGTCAGCTTGTTCATTGGGTTTGACAATCATGAAAAGTTCTTCACGAATCGTCGATAATACCCAACTAGACCTAAAAAGCTATGGATCTCTATTACAGAAGTTGGCCTTGGCCACTCTTCAATTGCCTTTATCTTAGAATTGTCCACATATATCCATTTCCTGGTGATAACATGCCCCAAGAATGATACTTCCTCCATCCAGAACTAACATTTACTATACTTTGCATACAACTTCTCCCTTCTAAAAGTCTTTAACACAGTTTCCAAATGCTCCTCATATTCCTCCTTGCTCTTGGAATATATCAGAATATCATCAATAAATACCACCACAAATTTGTTGAGGTAATATCTAAAGACTCTATTCATTAAATCCATGAAAATTGATGGATAATTAGTGAGTTCAAAGGGAATCACTATGAACTCATAGTGTCCATAACTCGTTCGAAAGGCAGTCTTGGGAATATCTTCCATCCTAACCTTTAGTTGGTGATATCCCAACCAAAGGTCCACCTTAGAGAAATAACTGGCCCCATGAAGCTGATCGAACAATTCATCTATCCATGGAAGGGGATACTTTTTCTTTATAGTGATTTTATTGAGCTCACGATAATCAATGCAGAGGCGCATTGATCCATCATTCTTCTTGACGAAGAGGACTGGAGCACCCCACGGTGAAGCACTCAGGCATATAAAACCCTTATCCATATTCTCCTATACCTACTTCCTCAGCTATTCTAGATCTATGATGGCCATTCTATAAGGTGTCTTTGAGATTGGAAGAGATCCAGGGATAAGTTCAATTGAGAACTCAACCTCTTGGTCAGGAGGAAGACTAAACAACTCTTCGGGGAATACATCAGTGTAATCCCTCACGATGGGCATGTCTTCAAGAATGATTATATCCTTTGTCCCAATCAATTAATCTAGATATGATTTCTCACAAGAAAGAAGTATCCAAAATTGAGATGAAGATTCTAAAGGATACTCATATTCCATCTGCTTGAGTCCAAGGAACTATCTTTCCATCTTGAGACGGAGTGTTTGAGGAAAATATTTGTTGAAAACATCCCCTTGAATTCCTCCCATTCTATGGAATCAATTTCCTCTTGGGACTTTGTATTCTTGATCAATGTCCACCACTGATCAACTTCCCCATAAAAACAATAGACCTTCAGTACAACTTTCTCTTCTTCCGAGAATTGGAGGACAGAGAAAATATTTTCAATGGAGTTAATACTTTGTTCTGCGAGAAGGGGATCAGATGACCCGCTAAACCTGGGAGGCCTTTTCCGCATGAAGTATTCTATGACAACTTTCTCTTTCCTTGGAAGAGGGGGATGTTCCACCTGATTCAAGTTATTATTCATAACTCAAGCCAACTGATCAAGTACTGCCATGAAGTTTTGAGCACCCACTTCCATCACATCAGGCATGTCATTAGGGAAATCATCACATTTCCTATCACATTGGTTGTTGGAATGTGTTCTTCTATTTTATGCCATTAACTGAGAAAAATAACGTATAATTAGAGGTCTTGAATAATTATCTATTGAGCATAAAAAGAAACTTTGAACATAAATATATGAACTTATAAAGAAGAAATATATCCTAACTTGTGATTCCTTAGGTTTATATCTAGGTTATCATCAATCTAGTTTTTAATTTATATTCTTATGGGATTGATTTTGTCCTTTAGTAATGGTTTGTACTAAGCTCGTGAATCTACAGAAGCATATCCCCCGGGAGTGTCGTAACCAAGAGTGTAGCAAGACCCGTTGTCATGCACCAGTTCCTGTTCGAGTCTAGCTCAAAGTAGTGTTTTTGGGTTTTACCCCTAGATACATCAATTCCAGAGCTGCCTCTACTTGCTCATATCCAGATAGGGATTTATTTTATCGATAAACCACTTACTCTATACGCACCAAAATTTAGGACCGTTTTCTTATACTTAGTCTCATCATAAAGGTTCTCACTAAGGTGCTCTATTACTAATCTCTAAAGATAACTATACCATCCTCTGATACCAACTATAGAGACTCGAGCCTTTTACATAAAACATTTCATGATTTTAAGAACAATTAATCATCAGAGAACAAGCCAAGGATCGTTAAGTCTAGTTTCTTGGAAGAATAAGTACATATAACATAAAACATGGGGCTAAAAAAAAATTCTTTATTTAATCTCCATAAAGAGATTATAACTTCCTTTGAGCCCTTACATCTACATAGGGTACCCTGGGGAACACATGAACAAAGGGATGAGCTAAAAAGCCCAGTAAGGGAATGAACATAAGGATACATCTCAAGCACATGAGTTAGGAGGCATGACATAATGATATCCAAAGCATGAAACTTATAAAATCATTTAATATAAGCATGCGATCATATAAACATGTAATCATATAAATGTGGTAAAATCATAAAACATTTCTTTAGTACGGGTCAAGGCTAACCGCTAATCCTGTTTCTCATTTCAGTACAGGTCAAGGCTAACTGCCAATCCCGTTTCACATCGCATATCATGAGACTTATCCTTACCCAATGCATTGGAGCGCTATCTGGACACACCCATCTCAACATTTTCATGAATATTCTTTCCACATAAATATTCTTACCACATAAATCTTCTTTCCACATGAGTAATCATACATAGTCAGTTGTTCATAAACATAAGGTTACCCATGAGAGAATTGGGTACCACAATCATGACATAAATCATAACCAATGAGTGTATCATGAAAGTGTCCATGAAAGAAAGGTATTAGAACATACATGGATGTTCATAAGGTAATTTAGGCATAAAAAATGGTAAGTGTTAACAAACATAAGTGTCATCACATAAGAAATGTATTTGAGAGACATTAGCATTAGAACATTTTTGTGCGGTTTTAAGGAAAAAACTATTGAGATTTTAAAATAGTAAAGAAGACATTATTTTATATCAAACCAGAATTGAACCAAGAAGGTTTTCATAATAAAAATACTGAATTTACAAAGACAATGGTTTCTTAAAACAGAAGATAGAGTGCACTTGAAATTGGGTAAAATTTCGGGATGTTCCTTTGAAACGAGTGTGCTTATTGGGAAGTATCTAGGAGAGATTCACTTAAAAGCATGTATATCCCCGAAAGATAATGAGAGATGGATATTAGAACATGAGTTTGGATCATATAAACAAAATTTTTATTTTCTACATAAAAATAAATGACAACTATTTTTTGGTAAAAAGAAATATAGAGCAACCTGAAAGAATAAAGGAAGTTCGGGGAGAATCTATTATGGTTTATCGGCATGGTATCAGGTGAAAATAAGAGGGATTTATGAGAGCTATAAGGGGTTTATAATCACTTATAAAACATTAGGGAAGTATTGGGAAGGTGTATAAACATACCCCATCACTTGGTATTACACAAAAAGGCATAGCATAGAGAACAGTCTTGATTAAGAGTGAAAATGGGAGGATCCCTTACCTTAAATCCGTTGCTGTTCTCCACTTGTTATTAACGACCTGAATAAAAAAATTAGTCATATTAATTAATAAGTCCAGAACCTTTTATATATTAAATTTATTTATTATAACCCTTTTTAGTTCATTAAAATCCTTTTTGATTAGTTACAAGGTTCAATTTCATTGTTCGGGCTCGTTTGTTTACTTGAGTTTAGAAGACCGGTTCACTTATATTAAAGTTTGGATTAAATGAAAGATTAAAGTGGTTGTCCAGAATTGAAGTTATATTATTTAGTTAATATACAGGAGATTAAATGGTTTTAATTTTAATTAGTTTACTTAGAGTTAATTTTAATTAATATATATATAACCACAGTGATAACTGTTTTTGTTAATCGGTGGATTTGATTACAAAGAATGTGTTTTTCTTTATAACATAATTCCATTTATACCAAAGGATTACAGAACCAAAAATAGGATATATTACATATATAATAATCTAGTTCAACCATAACACAAATGGTTTCATGACCAGAATTAGATATAATAATAGAAATTGATAAACCGTTGTCCTTGAATGTGCTAAATTTGCACATCTCAAACGGTGCTTTCATTTCTTTCAAATAAAAGGGTGAGGAAAAGAGAGAAGACAATGAAATATAAAACTAGCATGAAGACATTACAGTACATGTATGTTACTATATTTATCAAACTATTATGGTGAAGGGAGTTGAGGAAAGAAATAAAAAAGAAAAGAACTTAAAAGAAAAGAAGAAATTGGGAAGAGGAATTTACCTCTTGAGACTTCCTCCTTTGAGAACCTATTAAGGGGAGAGGTTTTTGTATTTTTAGGAGGATGATAGCTTTTGGACGTGGGGGAGGACCTTAGGTAGAGATTTGGGTAGAATAATGGCAAGGAACAAGGCTTGAGAGGAGTGGAGAGAAGAGGGAGTGAAGGGGGGTTTTTATAGTGGAGGAGGGGAGAGATTCCATAATATTATAATCATTAATTTATTATTTCTTCCCAAGACAAGGAATAGTAAGTATATCATGACCAAAGATAGTTATTTTATCATGTGATCCAGAACCAAGTGGGCTTACATCAGCATAACATCATCAATAACTCAATTAATCCATTATTTATCATTTATTGTGAATTATCGGATTCTACTATTCATAAAAAATTCACGTATTTCCGAAAAATCCCAAAAATTCCCCATAACCATTTTTCAACATGTAGAATCCATAAATGAAGTCCATTTTTCAAAAATAATTTTATAAATATTATTATTTTAATATTTACTTAAAATAATAATTTATTATCAAAACCAGTTTTGAAACATTCATTAACTTATTCTCAAATATAGTTTATCGTACTTCCAACTTGAATATTATTTTTATACCACCATAGGTGAATTTAATATTCATTAGGGTATATAACTATTCATAAGGGCATGTTACTATTCATTAGGGTAGGTTACTATTATCCAAAAAATTATGTTTTCCTTATTGGACTCTAAAAAACTTACTGATTACAACCGTGTATGCCAGATTTTTGAAATTCCAAGCACAAAATTGACAAACTTATGTTTAAAGGTCACTTAGCACTTAATAGTTCATTATGTTGTGTTTTCATGTGATTTTATGACATAATTATGATAAGGGAATTTCCATTTAAAAACATTGGGTCATTACACGGCCCCTGCACAAGTGGCAGGTGTCTTTGTAAGGCCAGACAAGAGTAGCGACAACGAAGGTGAGTGGCAGAAGGTTTCCAACCATGAGTCCCAGAAGTATAATGATTGGATGGATCGAAAAATGGTCACCCATTCCCATGGCATCATTTGGGAATGCCTGAATCAGTTAGAGCCTTCAGAAGCTGCGACCACCACTTCTGCATCATCATCTCAGCCGAACTCTTCCCAGAAGAGCAAGCATCGATGGCGCAAGTGAAAGCAACGCGCCCCGCCAATACCATTGTTGTCCCGCACACTAGGTGAATTCATGCCCCTTGAGATGGGGATCCCCCCTAGAATCTTCCTAGTGATGGATGAATCTTCAAGTGATAGTCAAGAGTACACTTCGGTTAATACCATGGAGTTGGTAAACCCCTATATGACTCTCGACGACGGGGAGTGCCAAGCGAACCTCCACAACATCCCCAGCCGACGTCAACGTCGGCGAAGACATGGTCATATGGGTCATTGGGGCACATAAGTTGGCTCTTCTAGCCAGTCTGTGCATGCCACTGAGACCAGACAACAAGCCCAGCGCAGAACTCAGCACGCACAACCTCTTCACTCGGTGTCGTCAGGCCCGCCTCCACCACTGTTTGTGCTACTGGATCAGGCAGAGCTACCTCAACCATACTGCAACCAGCCTCGCCCTACTACAGGTCGATCTCAGTCATCCGGTCCTCATCTGTCAGCTACTCTCCGGGATTCGACTAGTGAACAGTGGGACATGCCCAGCACTAGCCAGCCGCCGGTCTAGCCGGCGGGGCCCGCCATGCCTCCAATCGCAAAGGATCCTTCTGTAAGCAGAAGTTTGCGCCTGGTGTTGAAGTATGATGCCCTCAAGCACCTTTCCAGAATCCCAGCGAGGCTTTACATCTTCTAGTCCCTTCGCCTGTTGTCAGATATGCGTGAGGCCCTCGCTAAGGCTTTAAGAATCCCCCTCCAGTTTGAGACGGAGGTAGCAGCTACAAAATTTTTTCATGCTGAAGCAGTCGAGAACTCTGAATGTCAGGCCATCATTTTGTTCTTTGGTGAGGATGAAGTCTCCCCCATGTAGGGCACATTGACCCACTGTACATCACCTACCAATTTAATAGCATGGAGGTTCGCCGCTGTCTTGTTGACACCGGCTTCGGTATCAACCTTATCCCGACACGGACACTGCGGAAGATGGGGTTATATGAAGATGACCTGAATCCCTCCGACTTAAGGATCTAAGGATATGACATGACCGAGAAGACCCCAGTTGGTAAGATCCTTTTGAAGACCCATTTCGGTGGCCTAGTTTCTAACACCGAGTTTATGGTTGTCTTCCAGGACACCGCGTACAATGCATTGATGGGCAGAACATGGCTCCACCTACATGCGGCGGTCCCCTCATCATATCACCGGTGCCTCAAGTACTCCCTTAATGGTCGAGTAGGCATACTCCAAGGTGATTCATCTCCTTTCTCATCTTGTGAATCCCACTACCTAGATTCCCACTATTACAAGAGCAAGGACAAACAGATTTAGGCAAGTGAGGTCAAACCTGTCACGGTCACAACTGACCCCTAGGTAGGTCTGGATGACACCTACGTCTTCCCGATCCATTGATTGGAGGATAAAACCCCTGATATGGCGCAATGGTTTTTTGTCTCTGGTACAAGAGGGAAGCATGTTCCCAAGTACAAGAAACGATGGAAAATCACCTCGTACTCCTACACAAACCAGGCACAGGTGATCTCGGAGCCACCCACCCACGTACGGTATTGGGATGTCTGCCCCATGGCAATGGAAGTACGTCATACATGTTTGTTTTTCTAGGCTGGGATTAACTAGATCAAGCCGACACACCACTATTGCTTTGAAATCATCAAGCGTGGCCCCTTGGGTCGAAGGCTAGATGAGATCAGATCGACTTCCTTCATTGCTATGGTTTCAACAACACGTGAATCTCCCGATATGTTGTACATTATTGTCCAGGTTGGTACCAGCCTCCCGTCAGGATCTTACGACCCATAGGAAGCTTCTACTACTATGAATCCCTCCCCCGCAAGTGAAGAAGAGGATCTAGAGTATTATCCCCCCACATTTGAAGAAGGCTTCTCCGCCATAGTCGATGAACTGGTATAGGTGAACCTTGATAGCGAGGCAGATCCAAGACCCACATTGATCAGTTCCGCCATGCACCTAGAGGAGCAGCAACGGTACATAGATTTCCTGAAGAAGCATCATGATGTATTCAACTGGAGTTACGACCAGATGGTAGAACTAGATCCACAGGTAGCCATCCACCGCCCCGGTCTACCTGCAAATCATCATGGGATCAAGCTGCCTCCCAAGAAGATGCACCCTTATCATGGTGCCATGGTCGAGGCCGAAGTTGACAAGCTCATCAGATCCAACTTCGTCCGGGAGGTCCAATACCCCAAGTGTCTAGCCAACATTGTGCCAGTCAGGAATAAGAACAAACATATCAGAGTCTGCATCAACTTCTAAGATCTCAACCGTCACTGTCCGAAAGATGATTTTCCCCTTCTAGTGACAGAATTGTTAATCGATTCTATGGCTGGGTTTCAGGACCTCTTCTTTATGGATGGGTAATTTGGATATAATCAGATCCGGATAGCCCCTAAGGATGAAGATTCCACCACTTTCAGGTCACCCCAAGGTACTTTCTATTACCAGGCTATGCCCTTCGGCTTAAATAATGCAGGTGACACCTATCTGCGGGCCATGAACCGCATATTCAAACCAATCCTCAAGACATTGGTGGAATTCTATGTGGATGATCTGGTGGTCAAATATCGCCAGTGCGAAGACCACATCAAGGACCTTGAGAAAGTGTTCAGCTTCTTCCATTCCCACCACTTGAAGATGAACCCGTTGAAGTGTGCCTTCGAGGTCACCTCTGGGAAGTTTCTTGGCTTTGTTGTCAGGTATTGGGGAATCAAGATCGACCCAGAGAAGATCAAGTCCATCTGTTAGATGCCTCCACCAAGCAATATTTTGGATCTTAGAGGTTTCCAAGGCCACATATCCTTTATACTCCGATTCATTGATTATCTGGCCAGTAAGTGTAAGCCATTTTCCCAGCTCATGAAGAAAGGCTACACCTACGAATGGGATGAAGAGTGCCACACTGAATTCGAGGTAATCAAGAAGTATCTTCTTCAGCCTCTGGTCTTGATGCCACCCATCTCCAGAAAACCATTGATCTTGTACGTGACTTCCCTAGAACGATCTCTCGGTGCCCTTATTGCCCAGAAGAACAATGATGGGATGAAAAACAGCTTATACTACCTCAGCTGCATGCTCCTAAATATGGAGACTAGATACTACCCCATTGAGAAGATCTTCCTTGCACTGGTATTCAGAGTACATAAGTTGCGACATTACCTGCGGCACCATGAGGTACAACTTGTGTGTCGGGTAGACCTGCTGATGTACATTCTGAACCGCCCCATGTTGACCGGCCGACTAGCACAGTGGGAGGTAATCCTCCAGCAGTTTGACATTAGGTTCATGACTTAGAAATCTATCAAGGGACATGAATTGGATGACTTCCTTGATACCCATCCAACCCCCGTGGACCAGTCCATGGACCTGGATTTTCCCGAAGAGGCAATCCTCTCGGTAGATCATGTAATCCCATGATGGCAGATGCACTTTGATGGTGCCTCCCGGAGCCCCACCGGTGGGAGACTCAATGATCCCAGACACAACAAAGTAGGCCTGGGTATTGTCTTTATTACCCCAACACAAGCTATTCTACCATACTCATTCCTGTTTTTAGAAGGCTGCACCAACAATGAGGCAGAGTATTGGGCTCTTATCACTGGCCTCGAGCTGGCCCCCGAGATTGATGTGCCCCATTTTGATGTGAAATGGGATTCTGAACTAGTCATCAAGCAAATCAATGGTGACCATGTCGTCAAGAAACCAGAGCTCGTACAATTGTTGGAGTGCACCCTCCAGTTAATGGACCAGTTTCTATCTCGTACGGAAGTTACTCATGTCCCTAGTTCTCAGAACGGTCGAGCTGATGCCTTGGCCGGCCTAGCTGCATCACTTTCAGAACCCGAGCAGGATGATATAATTATACACATGGCACATTGGAGATTCATTGCTCCCGTCACCCCAGATGATGACGACATCCTGCGGGTAAGCCATCTTACCACTGGATCCTCCATGTCAGGACCCCCAGGTTCCTCAGATACAGTGGTTGAAGCGACTCCCAAATGGAGATCCCCTTTTGTAAAGTATCTCCAAAATGGTTGCCTCCTAGCTGATCGGGCCGAGTGCAAGCGAATCCAATGCCGCACACTGTAGTTTACCCACCAGAGTGGTCCCAGTCTTGAGAAAATCCTCTACAAGAATAGGTTTGATGGTGTTCTCCTCCGTTTCATCCAAGGAGTTGAGATTTATCATGTCATGCACGAGGTTCATGCCAGTTCTTGTGGGGATCTCCAGACTAGGCCAAATCTATCCCATCATATCTGAAGACTGGGGTACTTCTGGACCTCCATGATCCACTACTACATCGAGTTCACCAAGAGATTTCATGCATGCCAAATTCATGCTAACTTCATGCATCAGCCTCCAGAACCTCTCCACTCCACCAAGTACTCTTGGCCGTTCGCGGTATGGGGAATCGATGTTGTGGGACCATATCCACCAATGAAAGCTCGCCTGTGCAGGTTCATCCTGACCGCCACAGATTTCTCTTCTAAGCGGACAAAAGTAGTTCCGGTCTAGGAGGTCAAGGCCCATTCTATCATTGAATTTGTAATCTCCAACATCATCTACCGGTTTGGAGTCCATCATGATGTCCTCACCGATAATGGCACCAACTTTTGAGCAGCCAAGATGAAGAAATTGTACGCCAAGTACAATATCCGTTCAAACCATACCTCCTGCTATCATGCGTAGGAAAATGGACAGATCGATGCGTTCAACAAAACCCTCTCTAACATTTTGCAAAAAATGGTTGGTCAGAACAAGAAGAGTTGGAAAGACAAGCCCCCCAACACCCTCTAGGATTATCGGATGACGACTCATAATTCCACCCAGGTGACCCCATATTCTCTGGTGGATGGAGCTGAGGCCATCCTGCCCATCGAGATCTAGCCTCCTTTATTAGGCACAATGGTCTATGACCAGCATGTACCAGATAAGGTAGCCGAAATTCATCTGGATGAATTGGAAGCACGTGACAAGAATTGGATTCGTGCCCTGCACAATATGGAAAGGCATTAGAATAAGATAGCTAGTGGCTTCAACAAGAAGGTTTTCCTCCACTCTTTCCTGCAAGGTGACTTGGTATTTGCCCTCTAGGCGCCAATGATCCCTGGCAGGAAACCACCCAAGTTGGAGCTCAAATGGGAAGGACCGTACATAATTCACAGGGTTTACCTCAATGGATTATACTCCTTGGTGACCATGGATGGTGAGCGTATAACTCCTCCCACAAATTCCAAGTTTCTTAAGCAATACTTTTTCTGAGCCTTATGGTTTGGCATGACCCTAAACTGTTTGGTCCTGCACGACCTTAAACTGTCGGTCCTGCATGAACCTAAACTGTGTGCCGGTCCTGCATGACCCCAAACTGCATGCTGGTCCCGCATGATCCTAAACTGCGAGATAGTTCAGCATAACCTTAAACTGTCTAGTCCTATATGACTTTAAACTGTGCGTCATCCTGCACGATGTTAAACTACATCTTCATAACTACTTATGGATTGATTCCCATTCACATGGGATACGTAGGAATGCTCAAGCATTTCATCTTGAGCCCATCCCCTAAACTTTTCTCGTTGACTATTCCCCCCTAGGAATAGTTATCACAGAGGACCCTTGCATGATATGGTGTAGGTTTTCTTATCCCCACCCATTCTAGGATTATAATGGTCACACCATGTTCGAAATCTCTATTCTTCTATCCTCCCACGTCCTCACCACATGACATTAAACTGCATGGCATTCAAGAACTACGTACGACTTGATTCCCATCCTTATGGGATACGTAGAAACACCCAGACATTTTCATCTGTTGGACCATCCCAAACACCAGAACCTCCCCACGGGTCAAGAGATATGGTGTGGTGTAGGTTCTTGTCTTAATACACATCGAGTTCATCTCAATTCCTCCATACGTCCCACTCCTCAGAGGTTTCCTCCTCTTTCACCACCCTTCTTGATTTTAAAATGTATGGGTACAACTATGCTTCACCCACTCCTTTGATTTGGAATCCATCATCCTTCCCATCTAAAATCCCCCCCGAATAGCAAGGATGCTAGGCCCAAGGGCTCTCCTACCATTTTGGGCCAATGCCTTCGAGGATGTTGAGCAACAAATTGATATAAGTCCTATGTTGCGAATATGGTCAGAGGTCGATGCTCATTTGTTGATCCCATTATAGGTCACTATAATAACACTATGTTTCAAATGTGGTCAACATATATCCTTTGTCATTAGAGCCACCCCATGATGTCTCAAACATTAAGTTCAGTGGTTCATTCTTTCCCATTTTATATCCAAGCGACGAACTTCCCTCGGGCGATGCCAGCTACTAGATCTCTGTATGGCAGGGAAAGCCGAATCCGGCTTCTTGTTTCCCACACTGAGCAATGATCACATGGGATTAGGAGCCATGATGGGTCGGTGATCAAACAAGAGGTCATATGGATACCATTGGTGAGATGCTCGGCCTGAGGCCCCTTGGCCTTTTCTGGCCCCTCGGCCCTTTCTGGCCTCTGGCCCAAGTTCTCATTTAGGGTTGTGTGGTGTGGAGTGGACTTATGTCCTCATTCACACCGGGCTATTTTTCCATGCTACAAATATCCCTTTAAGGTATCCTTCCCTTAATTTATCGTCCATACCGTGAGCACATGCCCTTTCGTGCTTCACGTGCCCAATTTCAGGCCCCCGTCCTAGGTTCTCTCTTATGGGATTGTATGGTGTGGTATGGAATTATGTCCTCATTCCGATTAAGTTATTCGATGCGCCGTACACCCCCCTTGTTTGGGGTATCTTACCCCTCTTTTTTTCATCACTGAAAGACGTTAAAACTACGAATTGACTGAACCTTCCCATCCGAGGCCTAGCCTCAGGCCCCTTGGCCTTTTCAGGCCCCCGACCCAAGTTCCTATTTAGGGTTGTACGGTGTGGTATGGGATTATGTCCTCATTCACGTCGGGTTACTCACCGTGCCATACACACCCTCATTAGGGTATCTTACCTCTATGTGCAATTCCAGAACTACATATGGCTTGATTCCCATCCTCATGGGATACGTAGGACTGCCCAAGCATCTCGTCTTTGGGTCCAGCCCCATCTTGGCCCCTTGTCCTACATTCCCCCAGAGAGAGGAATATATGGTGTGGTATGGGATTATGTTCTCACTCACGTTGGGTGTTGTAACAACCATTCCATTTACCTCCTCCCACTGAGAGTTTTCCTTCCCTGTGTGCTATCCTCATCTTTTCAAACCGACTTCTCTCAAGATGATCCCCTTAGCCCTCTTTGGCGATTCATCGATGTGCCTAAGGGTACTCTGGTTTAGTACCTGGAATGTTGGACTCTACTCGGACATGATTTCACCCATTTTTTAGGCTTCATGTTCTCCCTAATTAGGGATTCCATCACCTTTCACATCCGAAGGGACCCCCGAATGGGATGGATACTTGGCCCAAGGGACCTCCTACCATTACAGGCCAATGTACTATAAGGTTCTGGACAACAAATCAATACAAGTACCACGTTGTGAATATGGTTACCGGACGGCGCTCATTTGTTTTTCCCAATTTCAGGCTAACGCGATATGGATGCTGTGTTTCAAACACAGTCAACAGTTATCCTCCATTGTCACACCAACCCCATTAAGCCCAAAATGTCGGTTACATGATTCACATCCTTCTCCACCCCATCATGTCCAAGTATAACTTTGAAATTCTTGGTATTATTCCTCAGTGCGCATCCAAACTTTGGGAGGAAAATTCCATGATAAGGCAATCATTTGGGGCTCTACACCTAATTCCCTTCTCCATGGTCCGAGATCTAAGACCATAAACTAATATCTCTTTTAGAACTACATATGGATTGATTCCCATCCTCGTGGAATACATAGAAACACCGAGACATCTTGTTTTTAGTTCCAGCTCATTTGGGAGCTATTTTATCCTGCCCTTACCCTCTTAACTCTATTTTGGACCCTTGGCCCGAGGTTTCTTTCTCATATGCGCGTACGGTGTGGTATAGAATTATGTCTTCATTCACGTCAGGTATGTTTTATTACACTGTGCAGATTCCCCCGTTAGCCTCATATCTACTACATATTTTATGAATGACGTTAAAGTGCATGCCTGGTCCCATCGTATGACCCTAAAACGTGACATTATCGTCCTGGCCACATGACGAAAAATGACACTGCATCGTGATATCCTCACTCAAGGAGACACCATGTTTGGTATCAGTCACACGCCATACCATTTGTCAACTCTTGCATACAACTTGATTCTTGTGGTGATTCTGGGACTTTCTATCCTAGGCCTGTCGCTTCATAATAAAAAAAACCATTCACCTTAAAGGACAAACAAGACACATCAAATACCACTTCTTTTGGTGAGAGGCCACACCTGCATGCCCATTTTATCCCTAGCACAGGTACCTCACCATGCCACCTCTTAGAACTACGTATGAATTGATTATCATTCTCATGAGATACGTAGGAACGCCCGAGCACTTCTCCCATGGGCCAAGATTAACTCTCGTTTCTGGTCCATTGACCTAAAACTTTCTCGGGGAACACATGGTAATCTAGACTCTATGTCCTCATTCACGTCGGGTTTCATAATCACTTTACCCTGTGTCCCCTGCACTCTTTACCAATCCACGGTCCGAGCTCTATGACCATAAACTAAGACCACACTGCATCCTTTCCATAAGACGTTAAACTGCATGAAACCTTTTAAAACTACGTATGGATTGATTCCCATCCTTATGGGATATGTAGGAATGCCCAAGAATTTCGCCTCGAGTCCATCCCCAGGGATCATCAATCCTGTTCCTCCTCATTTCCGGGTCCCTGTCCTGACCCATTGTGGGGAACCATGTAACTGCAACTTTTCCCTGAACATGTTCGGGATGCCCCACGATGACATTGGGAAGCGATAGATCCCATGATAGAGGGGACCTGTATAAAATAAGGAATGATCCATGATCAGACCGATGCACCCATCTAATGTGCTTCCACCATGGTGGCGTACCTTCAAGAGTGTTGGATTCTGTTTGAACAAACCATCACTCCACATTCCACACTTTGCATGCCCCTTATTTGGACCCCAACCTCTTTCACGTCCAAATGAACCCCCTAACAGTATGGATAATCGGCCTATGGATTTCCTACTATCTTGTGCCAATCTTCCGGAATACTAACGAATGACATTCTGACTCAGGCCCTGTGTTTCGAACATGATCAGTGGTCATCCCTCATTTGTCATCCCCATTTTAGGCTAATACAATATGGATACTGTGATTTAAACATGGTAAGTAGTTACCCTTTATTGTCACTCCACCCCTACAGTGTTCCAAATCTGGGATATTGGGATTTACATTTTCCATTCCCCTATTTTTAGATTGATTCTAATGCCCTTGGAGTTACCCCACTCGTGCACTAGAGCACACTAGGAAGACAATATATCGATTTTTTTGAGGCCCTCTTCCTTATTCAGACCTCCCTCTTCTATTCTCGGGAATCCAGATTGGCTGTTCTAATATCAAAAATCCCAAAACTTGGTTGACGCTCCCATGATCAAGCGAAGTAATAGTATGAACATCCCTTGTTTCTCACATTGGGTGCGACCCACGTGAGCTTAGAAATGGATTTTTATTTATTCCTGGATTGTGGTTGATTGCGTTAAAACAAACAGACAAGTATATAAATTTATCCATACATGCAGTTTAGAACAAGAAACAGTAAGGAGAAATGAGTTTATGAGTTCGGCCAAAACAGGGCCCTTAAGGGTTAGATTCTTGGATGGATCATTCCAGTGCCGCTACCTTTTGGCTGGTGGCCTCCATGATTGCTTCCCGCCCCCTGGGAACTCTCTCTTCATCAGTGGCCTTAGAGCACAGCCCACTGACCCTAGCCTATGATTGTACCTATTTAGTTTGAAGTGTAGATATTTGGTGACCCTCCTCCACTAGTTGCTCTTGGGTGTCTGCCAACTGGGCCCTCAACTGCTCCACAAGTTTAGAATAGTTTTCAATGAATATCTTCTTTTCCTTCACCTATTCTTCAAGGAGTTGGGCCTCTTGTTCCACCATTATGAATTCTTGGGTACTCCCTGACCCCTCCCAACACTGGGCAATGTTGAAGTGTCGGCTACTCTCACACAAATTCTCGACCATGTAGTCTCAGACCATCGAATGAAGGCATTGAGCATCCACCCCTCCAGCATAAAGAAAGTGCAGCTAGGTGTGCAGTGATCCTATCCTCTTTAGACATTATATCTGAGGCTGATCGAGAAAGCTCTTAATGCACTTCCACCGATTGCGTTGCGTCATCTGGATCTCCTCTCCCACCTCTAAGTCTAAATCATCAATATCCTTGGGGTATGCGGGCCGATAGTCGGAGAAGGCAGCCAGTAGGCTAGCAGTAGGGTCTTCTTCGGGCGCCCTTACCAAGGGGTTAGGATCTTTAGGGCCTGGGAGATCTTCCCCTCTTACCACGGTCCCGGTAGTTTCTTCGACAACTTTAGGCCCCACCTCGGCATTGGTACCACTGATATCCATAGCCCTTTGCTCATTGAGCATCAGGGCTGGCTCACTTTGAGAAGTGTGGGACAACACATTTGCAGTTGAATCAATTGCGGATGACCCGGGTTTGGTAGCCCGACGAGCTTCCAAGGCTGTGATTACTGCAAAAACAAGGAGTACCCTAATTGACTAATCTATATGACGGTGAATACAGGCATTGAAGTAATGAACTTATAGTAGCCCAAAGCATCAACCTTCAGTGTTCTATCTGCTATAAGAGCTTCTATTATGTGGGATCCCTCAGAGATCTTCAGCTCAATAATGGGCGTTGGTTCCCCACCTTGTTCTACCGATGCCTCCTCCCCTTTTAATGGAGACCCTTGGTCGGCGCCCATATAGTTCTGAATAGGATAAGGAGATCTAATTGAGGGCTACAAAAGCTGATGAGAGGAAAGGATATAAAAGGGATGAGACATACCTCAAGAAGCTCAGTTATATCCACATCAGAGCTGATGATCTCTCCATTATCCCAGAGACTCCCTTGGTGGGATGCCCCTTGAGACCCTCCAACTTCAGGATCCTCTTCTTCTTTGCCCCCTCCTTCACCTTCTCCTTCTTCCTCCCCTTTCATCTCAGTGCCCTCCGGCTCATCATCACTGTCATCATCCTCTGACGAAATCTTTTCTGGGTCATGCTACTGGCCGAGCATAACTTTCAACAAGAAAGATGGCTCCTCACGCCAACCTCGTTGGCATCCATACACATCCATGGCTGTCAAAAACGCATGACGATGATGAATGTTCACCCTATCGACAACCCGAATGAGTCCGACCTCTGGTAGGTGGATTGCATCTCGTACTATCTTTTTCCAAATATTTTCAGTACCCACCAATTATTGAAGGGTCATCCAGGCTGACCACAGAGCCGATAAGATTGTGTCATTGGAAGGTTGGAGAAGATACCTTATCTGATTCCCTGGGAGTTCCATGGCCGCTACATGAGCCCCTCTCCCCTAGGAGATGAGGGCCCGGCCACGCCGTGCGACGTCCCCACTACTGAAGTCCCAGACTATGCGGGCCCAGTTGCCCAACATGCTTCCAAGCTTCCCCCCCCAACAACACCCTGTCTTCTCTCCCACCACCCAGGTTCTACACTAGCTACCTTGAGTTTCCAAACTTGCTTCCACAAAATCCCCTCTGAGTATGCTATGGCACAGTGCTTGGCGTTTTCGGTTGAGAGGCTATCATCAACTCCAGTGGGAGGAAATGTGATAACATTTCCAAAGCCTTGGGTCATGAACATCAACCACATTTGGCAAAGAACACATGGGTGCCTTTCCTCCCGAACATCTGTGTGCACCTTCTTTGGCATCTGCTAAAGGCATCCAAACAGCCTAGAGAACCTGGACAATACGTAGGGCTCACAAAAGATCTTCCCATAAATCCGGGCTATGAGCACCCCACCTCTGATGATCTGGAATTATTCCCTTTTCTCTAGTGAGCCTTGCCCGTTATCTATCATCTAGCCTATCAGGGTGGGGAATGGGCTGACAGTGAAGTTGGTATGATTACCGATTCTGATCCTTACTCCCTTCTCATTGAGTGTCAATGGAATGAACCTGATGATGTTTAGTAAATAAGGTTGCAGTCCATTACTTGGAGAAAGAATGATGTTCGGGAAGGTATACCCACCACAATGGGCCGCGACCCAGGCATAAAGGATCTGGAAGGGACCACAGATCCTTCTTGGTGACCCTCCTCTTGAAATTCGTCCCAAAATGGCATACAGAAGTTCCAACACAGGGACTCCCAGATTGAATCTTTGATTGGAGGACATGATACCATCCATCACCAGGGTCGCTGGATGAACTCCCATCCTTGCGTCCCTCACTGGTAAGATCCACCCACTCAGGAATGCAACAAGAAACCCGATGTATCACACGTTCGGATCCCAAATCTCGTTTATGCTGAATCCCCATGAATAATAGTCCCCTACCTCTAGGATCCTCCAGTACGATCTTATTTTACTCCTCTATGCCGTGGTTAGACTTCGTCTCCCTCATCCCGGAATCTTGAACTCCGGATCTATTTGCAAAAACAAGCTAAACCATTTCTTGTAAGCAATTTCCTTTAAAAAATCCTTGACCCCCAGCCTCTCCTTAGCCTGCTCCAATAGGTTCCATGTCAGCATAGGGGTTTGTGATCCATCTCCCTAGGTGTTCCTCATCGGGAGGAATTCATCCTAATGGTGCTCGTCCAAAGGGATACCCCCGATGCAATGAATTTCCCAAAGGCTGATGCCAACTTCCCCATGATGAAGGTGGAAGGTATTGGTATCGGAGGACCATCGAGTAAACAGCTCTGGCCCGAGCTCAGGCTGGTGATAAAAGTGAAACTGTGACGTCAACACCACCTCAAACAAACCTATGTGCTGCAGTTTGGCCCCAAAATGGTCACATATTTGGAAAACCCAATACGCCAAGGCCCATTCACTGGTGAAATTGCCTCCATACTGCAGATCCCAATACTGCAGTTATCCTTTGGCCTCATCAGTAACACTCTGGTAGAAGGTGATCGTCTAAAGGTCCACAGAACTCTCCGCGATGGGGTCACTCCCTGAGATGGTCCTGGTCCTGGGATTCAGGACATAAACGTCCATGTGTCTAGTTTCTCTAGAAGGACAACCGTTGTTGGTGATGTTATATCTGGGTAGGTCATCCTCACAGGTCACCCATGACCACGGTGTGTCGACCTCAAACCTTGGCACATGTACCTCCTCCAAGATTCCAAAGTCCCAGATCAATAGGTTGGAAGATAGTGCATACTCTTTCTGCACTGGGGTAAACATGTTGAAGAGAGTATGGTTGTTGGATATGATCCTTCAGGTGCCATAAACCTCAGGGTTGGCGACCATGTCAGCCCTTTGAATAGCGGATGTAGCTTCCCTCTCAACGTCAGCCCGATTGGTGGCCATCTCCTGCCAGTAAGGTTTTGAGAAGTCTGCATGAAAAAACAGTTGCTGGTGCAAAAAAATAAATGCTGGCATGAAAAAGAAGTGGCAGGCGTGGAAAAGTAGTGGCTGGAGCGGAAAATTAGCTGCTGGCGCGAAAAATCAGAAGTCGGCGTGGAAAATCTCAGGTTGGCGCGTAATCTGATGACTATTCATAGAGAATTACGTGAAACCGAAGTGTTTTTCGCGTAGGTGGAGGAATTTCGTTTTCACACACAAGAGCTCCAGGCTTATCACGTGAGAAAATCGTTATGGAATCGGGGACCCACGGGGAATTTTATAGTCTCGATGAGCAATTTCCGTGCGCGCGAGAAAATTGAATTGTGCGCTCCGTATCAGTTTTTCATGCCTCTTTGGTTTTAAGTGCACGCCATCCCTAAGGATTCTCGATTCTTGGCATTTCCCTCAGAATCCAACCTTTGTGGCCCCTCACCGATCCCATTCCGAGGGGGGGCATTTGTAGCTGCCAAAAAGTGATCAAGGGTTGAGGAAGGTTCAAGCGCGACAAAGCGAAGCCAGATTTGGAACCGGAGATCCATTCCGGGGGGCCCGGAGGGGTAGTGCAAAAATAATACTGAGTTGCGTGAAAAAAATATGCCCCGTGTGAAAAACTCTGGGATTCTCAAGAGTTTTCTGCATGGGCGTAGAACCTTTTCGCTCCATCACTCCGCGTGGTTGATGTCCGTGCTGCCGAATTCCATTGCGCATTATTTCACGCCATTTTGTTTTTTGTGCAGACCCGCGATCCCAAGCACCTATAAATAGAAGGACACCCCTTTGACTTCTAGGATAAAGAATCTGAACTATCTCCCTAGTGTGAAATTCCTCTCCCGTGCGTGAAAAAATATGGCTCTCAGGTACTGAATTTTTCACGCCAGGTCACCCGGGGTCCGCTTTCTCATGAGATCCCTCGGGCTTGATCCTTGTCCAAATCCCTTTGACACCCAGCCTGCGTGCACAATTCCTTCCAATTGAGCACAATCCTATCATCCACGCGCAAACCCTTCCAAATTGCGCGCCCTCTATTGCGCGCTCAGACTGAAACTTTCATGCCCAAACCTGATTGTGCGCCCGACCTGGCCTTTTTCACGTACGCTGCCTAATTGCGTGCCCCCCGACCGATTTCACACTGACACGGTCCTTTTCGAGCAAGCATCTCAATTGCGCGTCGACCCACCCATTTTTTGTGCAACATCCCCTTTTGTGCGCAGGCCTTCTGGCTTGTGCGCCCATGATGTCCCTCTTCTAGGCATCATTTTCGGGTGCCTCCCACCCCCAAAGCATCTTCACCATATACTCATTTCTCGTGAAGCCTCCTAGGTTCGCATGAAGTAAATTCAAAGTCCCCTAGACAATACCGCCTGTTTCTTTGCTTCACCTCATGATTCTTCACATAGGAACTCTAATGACTATTGTTTCTTCGCATAGCCACGCTAACATGAATCCCCCGATGGTTCACTCCATGACACCCATTTTTTACGACGTTGCCCATTCTTTCTCTTCACCAAGGAGTAGAGGGTACCGGTTATGTAAAGACTAGGGTTGCCGAGAAAACCCACCTCGTCTGAGCTGCTGGATGTTAAACTGCCAAGCACCATCATCCTCAGTACATGACATTAAACTGTGACCTCGTCTCATGTCTCGCAGGTGGGGTTCCCCCACCTTAGAAATTTTGCACGCCCACTGGTCTCCATAGGAGTGAGATCATTCCTCACATAGAATGAGATCCTCTTTATCGGAGTGGTGTCTATCCACGGGGAAAGGGAAACCATCCTGGTGTAATCCCCTAGCTTTTCTTGCCAGAGGAAGCATCCCTACTCCTTTCTTCTTCAGTCCCAAGGACCAGGGGGAGGGGGAAACAGACGTTGGACCCCTCCTTTCTTCGGTACCAAATCCCTCTCCCGCTGGGATTTGTCGCTGCCGGGCCTCCATCATGGTGTAAGTCCCAACCTCTTCGGCCCTCTAACCATGCATATGACCCTGTTTCCTTTTTGGGTTGCGATCACGTGTAAGCCCCACTTCACCTCTCACGGACACACCTTTCGCGATGTGATCGTCAGGTCTCTGCTGCCTCTTGTTTCTCACACCGAGCATGACTCACGTGGTCTTAGAGTAAGCACTGACCACAACATCCACCCTGGACATCCTAGAGTGTAATCCCCACACTTTCTAAACTATGTGGACTTTGATCTTTTCCAAGGCAGGGTATGTAGGAAGCCTCCATGAGGTTCAAGCCCAACACCTACTTGTCTCAACCCCTTCACGTCGGTTCACCGTCATCCCGCATGATGTTAAACTATATCCACCCACATGAACTACATGGTCTTTGATCCTTTCCGAGGTAGGGTATGTAGGAATCATCCACAAGGTTCAAGCCCACCATCCATTGGACCCCAGATCCTCCTTCATGTTGGTTCACTGACACCTTGGGGAACCTAGAGTATAATCCCCACACCACCTGAACTACGTGGTCTTTGATCCTTGCCAAGGTAGGGTATGTAGGAAGCCTCCATGAGGTTCAAGCCCTACAACCATTGGACCTCAGTTCCACCTTCACGTCGGTTCCAACCCACCTGAACTACGTGGTCTTTGATCCTTGATAAGGCATGGTACGTAGGAAGCCTTTCTGAGGTTCAACCCCACCATTCATCTGGTCATTCCGACCCCTTTGCATTGGTTCACCAACACCTTGGGCTACCTTAGGACGTAAGCCCCAAATACCCCCATATCCCAAACTACGTGGACTTTGATCCTTGCTAAGGTAAGGTACGTAGGAAGACTCCATGAGGTTCAAGCCCAACACCCAGCAGTTTCGACCCCCTTCATGTCAGTTCGCCCCACCATGCATGACGTCAAACTGTGGACCCCATCCAGCGATAAGCCGTTGTGACCCCGTTCAGCAGAAAGCCGTTGAACCCCACCCCCAAGCAGTAAACCATTGCGACCCCATCCAGTGGTAAGCCATTGCGAACCCATCCATCGGCAAGCTGTTGAACCCCAATCGGTGGTAAGATGTCACCATATGAACTATACAGACTTTGATTCCCCACACGAGGATACATAGGAAGCCTCTTCAAGGATAAAGCCCAAAAATATCATTATCCTCACGGTGGTTCCATCCCATTCACCACCCAATTCATTCAAACGCTCCATCATCCATTATGATTTTTACCCGGGCCACCACATCCTGGTGGGATCATGCCACCTCATATCCCATTCCCCTCAATAGTAACCAAGAAGTCAACCATCCATTGGCCCCAATATCAGTGTTCCCTCAAGGGGTTTCACCCATCTGATCCACTCTAGTCAGTGTTCTGATTAGTCTGATCTGTCTCTGCTGGAAGTTAAACATGCGACGTACCCTGTGTTAAACATAGGAAGCTGAGGAAAACCTCAGATACATGCCCATGGAATATGATTCCTCGCGTTCTATGTGGGATGCCTCGGGATTCCATGCCCTTGAGAAGCCCTATAATAAGGGACAGAAGACAGATGCACCAGTGCACCAATGCCCAGACATGCCAGTGATGCCCAATGTGACTACACCCCTAACATAAGGTTGCTGCCCTAACCGGACCCCTTGGAATGTCCTGACAGAAGCAGTGTAATTAACTGGTGTCCATGAAGATATGGCGCTAGTAATAGTTTCACAAACAATAACTTAAATCTATAATGGAGACCCGGACTAGGTGATGAGTTCCGAGGAGGAATCCACGGAAGGAAGAACTAACATCCCATCATCCCTTTTCGATCAAGGAGAAAACGTCCCTATACAAGTAGCGGATGCCGCCCGCATTTGGAAAGCGGGAATACAGGGCAAAAAAAGTGTGCCTTTCATCCTCAAATGAGATGGATGCATGCACCCCGATGAAAGCGTTGGAAACACGGTCAAATTAGTAGCATTTTTTGGGCTTATCTCAAAATGAAGGTGGATTATGAAAAATTTGGATATGTTTTCATGTTTGACACTAGCATGAACATAAAACAAGAATTATAGTCCTTTGGTAGTGTTGATAGGTGTAAACCATCGTAAGAGGATTGTAATTTTTGGTGCAACATTGTTATATGATGAGACAACATACTCATTTAGTTGGTTGTATAGTAGATTTTTTATATTTTCTAGGTGGAAAGATTCCTAAGATAATTTTCACAGATCAAGATGAAACTATGTCTAAATCCATTTCTTTAACCCCACATAAAACAAGAAACGAATTATACATTGGTCACTTAATGAAAAAATGGAATTAAAAACTTAGGACCATTAATTAAAGATGAGTCAACATTTTTGGGGAAATTAAAAAAATGCATGTATAACATTGATAAGAATTCAAAATTTGAGGCTCTATGTAAATAAATCTAATAAGTATGCAATAATACAAATTATACATGGTTAGAAGATTTGTAAAAATCAAGGGGGAATGAACTCATTGTTTTATAATGACTTTATTGACATTAGGCACTTGAAGAACATGATTGGGTGAGAGTTTCAATAGTTTATTAAAGGATTACTTGATTATAAGCTTAGTGTATTGGAATTATTCCAATAGTTTGAGCATGTGTTGGAGAAGAATCAGTATCGATAAATGAAGGCTAATTTTTAGAGAAGAGAAAATCTCTCATGTAATCATTTTACATATCATTTTATCATGGTTCAAGCTAGTCATTTTTACATAAAAATATTCAATATTTTTTAACATTAACGCCAACTATGTGGTGCTTGTTTCCTTAAGTCTTCTAATAAAACAATTTCCCCGAAAAGGTTTGTTTTTGAAATGAAAGGTTTCTCAAATGAGTTTTGAATTATTGTGTACCAAGATTCACCTATGAGAATTGGTTGTACCTATATAAAATCTAATATTTACATGCATTCTTGTTGTGATGCAATCAAAATATTAGAGGTTGGAGGTAAAATGCTTTCTATAGTTATATATATTTATGATATAGACATGAAATTCCCATGAAATCCATATGGAAGATATGATAGTTAATAATGTTGAATAAGATTTTGTAAAAATAAAAGACAAATGTTACCAATAGTTGGAATGAATGGAAATAACTCTTGTAACAAAATCCTGTGAGTTTGAACAAGGATATATGATTGGGATGTTAAATATAAAAAATTATTCTTTGGGATTACAAGAATCTATAAATAATTTACCCTCAAAATTCATTCAATAAGAATCTAAAATAGAATATCGACAAAAATCTAAAACATCATTCAAGAAGAATGATAAAAGGAAAGGTGGTGACGAGTTCAAAAGTTTTCTAGAGTAGGTAAGAAAATGCATAAAGAGAAGACATAATATCAGAAATCAAGAGACCACAAAAACCATATGCAATTATAATTTTATACTTATGTTAATGAACTAACTCATTTTGTGATATCATGCATAAATAATGTAACAATTTTGTTATAGGAAAGTGCTAAAGAATCATTGAATGTTGGATACTATGGTGATCCTATCATAGATATTAATATATGTAATTATTGTACCATAGGTTGAAAAAATTTATATTTAAACAAAATTTACAAGACATAAAATATTCCAATCTTTGAATTATTCATGAACTAATTTTAGGAAATACTTATACTATTTATATTTTTACTTATTAATATAAAATTTTTATTTGAATCCGGAGGTAGCAAAGAAAAATTTTCATCTATCCAGAGTGAAAAGTTTAGCAACCAATGACCCCTTTCTTGGATTCACATAAACTAACAAAAATTTTATTCAAAATTAGCTGTTTTATTCAAAAAATTCATATTATTAAATAAAAAATACAAAATTTTATATAAAGTTACAAGGATAATTTCTAGAAGCAGTTACAATGAAAAAAGAATTTTAAAGCATGAACCACTAATCAGAATGATAATAGAAGTTTCAAGACTAACTTGTTAAAGGAAACATTACGGAATTTAGTTGATCTATAACTTCAACTGCATATGTCATAAAATTATCCAACCATTTATGAAGAATGGTATTTATGAATAATTATATGGGTGTTTGTAATGGATTCTTGCAAAAATTTGTTCATTTATGAAAAGGCTTATAATGTTAACTTAAATGACTTTTTTATGAAAATAACCTTCATTTTCAATAATTGTAAGTATAGAAAATTGTAATTTATTTTCTATTAATTTTAACGAGAAATTTTTAGTGAGATCCAACCACTATGACCTTCCCATGGTCATTTCTAGTGGTAATTTCCAATTGTTTTTAGTATAAATTTCAACTTCCATTTTTCAGTGCGAAATGCATTGGTGGTAATTTACACTAAAAATTTTCATAGAATAAAATTGAAAATTGAAAATCAGATTTTACAGTGAGAGTTTCCACTAGAAATTACCAATGGGAATTCCTAGTTGGAATTTCTATGAATTGGAAGTTTCCAACTAATTCCAAGATGTGATAATAGAGACTACAAAGTCAAATTAAAGTATAAAAATTATCATTCAATCACATACTACATTGATATTATATTTATTAATATGTTTATCTGTATCAAAAAATAACCATTTCCACCCCTTTCTACTGCCCACCCAAATGATTTGAATCAAAGTGTAAATTTACACTCAGATTTTAATGTGGGGGATTTTCACTAAACATTTCTAATGGAAATTCACAGTGTGAATTTCTATGCACTTTAAGTTTCCAATTACTTCAAATAATTACTAGTGGTGATTATAAAAACAAATTATATTCTAACAATTATTATATAATTAGAGATTACATCAATATCATCTTTATCAATATGTTCATCTAGATAACAAAATAACTATTTCCACCACCTGTATATCACCCACCTGAATGGTATGAATCAAAGAGGAAATTTTCACTCAGAGTTTATAGAGGGAGTTTCCATTGGAAGTTTATAATGGAAATTAATAGTGGGAATTTATATGCACTAGAATTTTCTAATTGATTCCAATAATTGATAATCAATTTTTAGCTTAACAAATATCACACAATCATAGATAACATCAATATAATCTTTATCAATACATTCATCTAGATAAAAAATAACCATTTCTACCCCTACCTACCACCAATCCAAATGGTTTGAATCAAAGTAGAAATTTCCACTCAAATTTTAAAATGAGAATTTCCACCGAAAATTTTGGATTGGAATTCCTAGTGAGAATTTCTATGCACTAGAAGTTTCCAATTGATTCCAAGAACTGACTATGGTGACATTAAAAAAATAAAATTATATTTTAAATAAAACAATTTCATATTACATAAATATGTTCCTCCATATCAAAAAATAACCATTTCCACACCCAATATACTTCCCACCCATGTCATCACAAAAAATAATATTATTTATGTTTATTAAATGATATCCAAATTTCTATTTCTGTAAATGAACGTTTTGAATATCTTCAAAGCTTCTTGTAGCAACTAAATAATTCTTACTATTAGAATTTATCTTTGATGTATTCCTTTCAGGATCATTTAGTAAATAACGAAGCATAAAAAATAATTTTTCACTAACTTCCATTTCAATGAAATGGTTTGGAACTACCATTCCTATTTCCAAAAATTACATTACATAACAAATGGTGTCACCACAGTCCAAAGTGGAATTTCCCTACTATGGCGTATTTTCAATTGTCATATACCACTTATATTGCTTCACAATTTATGCATTATTTTGGCTTAACATGTCTTCCAAATATGATTTATATATAAAAAATCAATGAGAAGTCCATATATCAATATATTGAAAGTTTTGTTGAACAATGTATAACATCTTACAACATTGAATTCATCTTTAATAAACGAGTTTCTATCTCTTGCTTCATGAATAAGTTTCATGGAGTTATATTATCAAATTTTTTTTATCATATATATGACTAAAAATGTCCAATGGATATTGTCCATGTTTACCGGGTAGAATAAAAATGTGGAGCTCCTCATACTGATGACTTATCTTCAATTCAAAAAGATTTTCTTGATTTTCTCATTTATCAAATATAGAACTCCATAAAATCCTATTATAAAACCAATATAATAATCTTGTCTTAGTTAACTTTAAACATGTTCTAGAGTAACATAAATCATGGAAAATTATGGTCACACTACTAAAAAACTAGGTTTATCTAGCGCTAGGGCCTTTACAGCACTAGTTAAATGCACTATTAATGACCAACTTCATATGCACTATAAAAAGTGCTATTAATGGGGGTCTTTAATAGTACTAAAAAATCATTGTTAAAGGGATCCCTTTATCAATTATAATAAAAAAGTTGTGATAAATGGGGGACTTTATCAACATCTTTGACTAGTGCTGATAAATGGTATATTTTTAAAAAATATATATTTTATTAAAAAAATATTAATATATATATATAAATGTATTGATATAAATATAATATATATTTTTAAATATGTTTTAGATATGGATAAATAGGAATTTAAACTTAATATATAAAATATTTAGTAAAAATGTCTTATAAAATAATTTTAAAAATAATTTTAATTAATAATTTTCTAATTATAATCGAGTAATAGTCATTTAATAACAATTTGAAGATAAAAAAAATAAAAAAATCAATAAAATATCTAAAATAAGTTGAAAACATATCTAGAACTTCAAACAACCATAACTTTTGATTCGGGTGTCTTTTTAGGCACTACCACATATCAAATTGAATCTTGTGACACACTCTACACCAAAACTATTAGGGGATTCCATGATAACATTTTTAGAGGCCAGAAAATGCCCAAAAGACCTCCAAATAAAAGTTTTTAGTCAGGGTACCCCAATTTTTTAACATTCGATGAAATTTCATCCACTTTTAAGGGGGTATTTTTTTTCCATTTTCAATGGGGACTGAATTTATTCCCAAGTAATGAAATCATATTGATATTATGGTTTTGTAGTTTTATCATTTTGTATATTGTAGTTTTATTTATAATTAAATATATGCATATTTTTTCATATTTAGTTATAATAAATCACTTGTATAAATACATATATAAATATATTAAAGTAATAATTTATTTTTAAATATATAAAATAAATATTTATTATTAATTTTATTTAATGTAAATAACTATTCATTTTATTTACCTTATAAAAATGTAATAATATGTATATATAATTTTTATATATATATGTGTGTGTATTAATAAATATATATATATATATATATATATATATTCTAATATATATAAATGAATATTAATATATAATACATTTAAATAAATATTATTATATATATATATATCACACATTTTAAAATATATTATAACAAAATAGGCATGACATAGTAGTAAGGAGCATCCATTCGTATAAGGGAGGTACTGAGATCAAATCTAGGCAAGAAAATGTATTTGGGGAACCTTCTAGTGCTGGGGGGGTCATGATGGTGGATGAATAGTGGAATTCACTGAGAAATAGGGCGATAAGCGCTGAGAAAGGGGGTGTGTGAAAATTATTATTTTTTCAATTATTTTAATAGTTATTTTTTAGCGGTGTTAAAGGACGTTTTTTAACAATGATAAAAAAATCATTGTCAAATGCCATATTTTAACATCACTCACAATATCAGTGCTTTTGAAGCACTAATAAAACCCTTTTACTTGTGATTTTAAAGGTCTGATTCGGAGTAGTGTCATTGATTATGTCAAAAATGAACTTTAGTATTTCTGTAAAGGTGCTAGGCATAAAGGAAAAAATTTCCATTTAAGAAATTCCAACCATACTACATAGCCAAAATCTTTCTTCTATTTTCACTATGTATTTATCTATAACATATTTTTGAAAATAAAACACAACAAAAGATAAAACCACAATGCTGGTTAACTAAAGTGATATGACACATACCGTACAGGGTTTTCACCTCTTATTTAACAAATCATTAATATTATTCATATTAATTTGATATGATTTGTCATTATATTTACAAACTACATTACTATTTTCATGTAGGTCATTTTTATTTTTAGTAAAAAATAAAATATATAAGAAGAAATTATAAATGCATAAATTTAGTAACATTACCTCTCCTCATAAGTATCAAGAAGTATTTATATCAGCATTATATCATGTTTTGGGACTATAATATGCTGCTTCACCAACCTAGGAAGTAATTGGGATATATTTTGGTGAATTTTAGGTCTCTTGTTTGCAGTCACCTCCTGATATATATAAGGATATTAATGATTTTGTTTCCTCACCCTAGTCTTCACACATCTAATCAATGATGTTTGTTTCTTGGAGGTAGAAGCGGCTGCACTGGACTACTCCAGACCTTTTGCTTCTTCCATACTTAATTATTCATTAACATATTACTCTCCCTCACTTACCTATATACTACTAGTTTATGTCATGGAAACTCTATGGATTTCATGCATGCTTCCCTTGATAGAAGCAACTGAAGTTTTAGTTTTTTCTTTCTCGATTTGTTAAATACCAACATGCTTTAAAATACTGCCTTCCTCCTCACTGGAAACTACTTTAATTTATTTATTTTCCTTGATCGTCATTCTTTCCCTCAAAAGAATTTTTTTTAATTCTTCAATTTTAGTTTGTATAATATTCTCTTTAAATTTTTATTAATTTTTACATTATCCATATATCATCCCTATGTATCCTTATTTGAAACTACTCTCACTCGTCCTTTGATACTAAATGGAGTTTTTTTCCATCAACAACAAGATAAACAAGTTGTTTAACCTCAGGAGAAACTGATTTTAGGTTATATCTATTCCATGGTATTCTTGGAGTCTACATGAAATAGTGGAAACATAATTTCAAATTTTAGAAATTAACTTGAAAATAAATGACTGTTTGCAAATATATTCTAGTAACAATACCATAGTAGTTTCTTGTAGAGAATCATCAACAACTTGAAAACTACAACTAACAAATAATGGAGAAACATCTCTTTTTAGTGGCACATTACTAGAATTATCACCATACCAACACTATAACAATTAATTATTTTTGGAATAGCTCGACTAAATTAATAGAAATAAACACAATTAAATAAATTTCAAGACCTTAATACTAAATTGACATATAAACCTACAAATTTTGAAGGAGTGGTGAATTTTTTTCACCGATGTAGTTATCTTGTCATGAATACCTATAGTCCAAGGATAGATCTTTACTTTTGATATTTCATCAAAATGTGTGATGAAATTCAAACACACATAAGAACCAGATGTGGGGAAAAATAATTTTATGCATGTGAAAAGGAAAAGAAACCATGAAACACCCGAGAAATATTTCTGTTCACTACCTTCAATAGTTTAAATAATGTCTCTCCATAATACGCCCTTTGATAATAACTGTAAAATATGTGAAATAATCCTCTTCTATAGCTCTAAACTATTTTTTCATAAGGTATATGAAGATGAAAAAGGTATGCCACCATTCTAAATTCCAAATATAGTATAGATGTCAGTAGCTGTTAACTTCATCATACTTCCTACCATGTAAAATATTTTTAAATCAATGATGTACCACTAAAGTAAAAATAAAAAAAAGAAATCATAGTTTTTTACAACCATTTAATGGAATTTTGATATCAAGAACCACTTTAAACAATTTCCAAAATTGAATTATTTGAGGAAATTTTATGTAATTATCAATAATATTTGGCCCAATATCATGAAAGTTTTTCCACATCTTAGTTATCGAAGACCTGTAATGGACATTAGTTAATATAGAGGCTTCATATTTCATAAAGAATTAGTATCCCAAAAAAATTATCATCTTCTATTTGATTGATAAAATAAGGAAAATATGTAAAAATAGGAAAATACAAGTGGAAATTCATACTATAAAAAGTCCACATGACTTTGAATAAGTAATTTTAAATTAATGGTCTAGTCGAAATTCCCCATGAAAATCCCATTTGAAATCCTTTGTGGAAATTCCCATTGGAAATACCACTATAAACTCCTAGTGGAAATACATAGTTGAAGTACCCAATGTAAATATTGAGTGAAAGATCCTAGTAGAAACTCCCAGTGAAAATTCCTAGAGGAAATTCCCAGTGAAAAGTCCTAGTAGGAAGTCCTGGTAGAAATGCACAGTGGAAGTTCCTAGTGGGAATTCCTAGTGGAATTCAATTATAATTTTTAACTACCTAACAATTTATAAAATCAGTTGCAAATTTCCACTGAGATTTCCCAGTGAAAATTCTTTGTGGAAAGCCCAAGTACAAATTCATAATGAAAATTTATAGTGGAAAGTACTAGTGGAAATTCTTAATGGATTTCAAATATAATTTACAACTATAGAAAAATTTAAAGAATAAAAAAAACATTCCATATATAATTTCCAATAGAAATTACTAGTGGAAATTATAATTGGATTACACTGGGAATTTACAATGGAAATTTACACTGGGATTTCCACAAGGAATTTACAATAGGATTTTCTAGTGGGAATTTACATTGGTTTATCCATTACAAATTTACACTTGGAATTCTTAGTGGAAAATTTTAACTGATTTTGTAAATTTTTCTATAGTTGAAAATTATAATTTAATTCCAATTGGAATTTACATTTTGAATTTTCATTGGGACTTTCCACTTAGAATTCCCACTAGGAATTTACATTGTGACTTTACACTGAGAATTTACACTGGGAATTTTAAGTGGGATTTCCACTGGTAATTTATAGTGGGATTTTCTATTCAGAATTTATAGTGAGATTTTCATAGGGAATTTCTACTAGGAATTATCGGTGGAAATTTTCAACAAATTCAATTATAAATTATTTTGTAGTTTTAAATTATAATTGAATTTCACTGGTAATTTCCATTAGGGATTACAATGAAAATTTACACTAGAAATTTCCATTGGAAATTTTATCTATGAATTTATAGTTGTAATTTAAAAAAGGATTTTACACTAGGAATTATATATTTAAATTTTTAGTTGATTAAAAATAATTATTTACTAGTTGATATTTATAATTGATCCAATTGATAATTTTCTATGGGAATTTCCACTAGGACATTCCACTCAAATTTCCACTGGGAAATGATAATATGGAATCTAAAATGGGAATTTATACTTTTGAATTCTTATTAGGGATTGAAAGTGGGAATTTAAACTAAGAAATATTCTTTTGAAATTTAAAGTGTTAAAATTTTCAATTATAATGAATTCATAACTTCAACTGAAAAATTCATATATGGAAACCAATCAATTTGAAATTATAGATCTAATTTTTTGAATCATTTGAAAATATTTAATAGAAATTTATAATTACAATAAAGTTTTAATTCCAATGAAAATTCCTAGTGGAAATATAAAATAGAAATTACTAGTGCATAAAGATTCAAAGTAGAAATTTCTTGTTTTAATTTCCACTGGGAAGGACCAGTGGGTAATTACAACTAGAAATTCCAATTCATAATTACTAATAAAAATTCCTAGTAATATTTATCAATTTATAAAAATTACTATTTGGAATAACTATACAAAATTTCCATTGGAAATCCATAGGGAAAACTGTCAGAGGAAATTTCAATTTATATTCACCTTCTAATTAAAAATCCAAAATTCCAAATACAATTTACACTTTTAATAAATTGGTAATTTAGAAATCAATTTAGTTTTATGAAATCCAAATTTCTAGTGAAATTTTATAATTTAAATTTTGAATGGAAATACCAATTGGAAATTCTTACTGAAAATTCCCACAAGAAATTCCTGGTGGAAACTCCAAATTGATATTGTAAGAAAGATTCCCATTAGAAAATAAATTCCACTAAAATTTACAAATTAAAAATCACTCTTTAAATTTCAAACAAAAATTTCTTCTTTTGAAAATACTCAAAAATTAAAAAAAATCCCTTTAAAAATTATCAATTCTAAAAACTTGGAAATTCCCAATACAAACTGCTAGTTCTTTAAAATAATTCAATAAATAAATAAATAGTAAATAATAATTGAATTTTATCACTATAAATCAATAATTTTAGTAGGAACTGACACTAAAAAATGGAAGATGAAATTTATACTAAAAATAAATTGTATGATTGTGGAAATTTCCAGTGGAGATTTATAATTAAAATCAATTATAATTTCTTTTGAAATTTCCAATTATTTCCATTACTGGAAAATAAAGGAAACATAAAATAATAATTTCTAGTTCAACACCCCAATAAAAAAAATCATCACATTCATAATGTACCATTTACTTTGATACATGACAAAAAACCTATAAATTTTATAGAAACCCACATAAAAAAAATACAAACATGTTGAAACCCACACACACAAATATGAAATGAGATTATATTAATCTATCTATCAATATACCACCAAATATTTATAAAAAATAAACCAAATATTAGTCCATATTATTTACTTTGATAATTTAAAAAGAAACCAAAAAACAAGAATCACATAAACTACCTATCATCTTCCATCTTTATTTGGTAAAAAATTTAGACTAAATTGCTCTGAAAGCCATCACCAAGGGGTACACCGAATGGTCTAATGATAGATTCACTGATGAATCCACTAACGGGTTCACCTAGGAGTTCTTAGATGGGTTCAATGAGGTATTTCATGAGGGGTTCACTATGGGGTTCTCCAATGGGTTCGCCAATGGATTCATTGAGGGTTTTTCCAAAGGGTTCACTGAGGGATTCAACCGAAAATATTTTTTGACTAGCTACCAGATTTCATTTTCAAATCCCATAACCAATCGAATGTCTATAAAAGTAATTAGACATGTGATACCCATCCAATGACCAAACTAAAGTTCAGGTTAAGGTTTCAACCTAAGACAATATTTTATACCTCTATCAATGATTTTTTTAGCATAGATAAAAGGGATCCTTTGTCAGTGACTTTTTAGCATCTATTAATGCCACCATTTATCAACATTTAAAAGCATTGAAAAAATATATATTTTGAAAAAAACAATTATATAATTAAATTCTATATATTAATATATTTATATTGATAAAAATATAATATATTTTATTAAATATTATTTATATATGACTAAATATACATTCACACCTGATATACAAGATATTAAATTAAAAAATGAAAATAAAATAAAATATATATATGATTAAGAATATTATTTCATATAAAATTAAATTTATATTGACATATATATATTATTTATATTATACAAAATATGTATTATAAATCATATTTATATTCCATGTTGTAATGGCTCAGACCCTCCTGGTCCATTATGTTGCCAAATTTCTGGTGCTTGGGGTATCCTGGGGACCATCGATGACTCATTAAGGAGTTTGAAAAAAACACAGTTCCACCAAAATGGTGAAACTGGTCACAGTGTCACCGTGATGGTGGCACCGTAGCGTTCACACCGTCATGGTATCACATTAAAATGGTGGCACCGCTTACGGTGTTCCACCAAACTGGTGGCACCGTGATGGTGTCCCACCCTTTGTTTCTTTTTTCCAGTTTCTAACCTTTTCAAATTAAACTCCCACAATGTATCTTTTGACATAAAAGTGTTTTAATACCCCTTTCAATTCCATTTAAATCCCATAAATGATATCTAAAATCCCCCAAGATCCGAGTGAACCTCGGCTTACCAAAACATGTGGATTTTTCCTCAGTGTCACCCATTCTTTTCGTACTTTTCAGCTTCACCCCTGTTACATGGTTTTACCCTATTTAAGGGAAACCCATTAACTCATAGCCGTTATCTCCACCTATGTGAAGAGAATTATAAAATAATAATTGATTCTATCATTTGTAACTACCCAACTGCATGGAGAAACCACGATCCACCTTTAAATCCATTTATTTCATATCAAGTAACTCCAAGATCTCTCCATTTATTACACAAATTTTTATTTCTTCTTCTTGGTTGGTCTCTTTTCCTTTCCTTTATGCATTTAGATTCCCTCTACTCGAGGATAGTTGTGCTCCCATGCTGGATCCTTTTGTACTGACTCTTGGGTCCTTGGAGTTCTTCCCCTGAAAGTCGTGCATCCCCAATTCTTGGTGCGAGGAATAAAACTTTGATCATTAATCATCCATGTAGGGTTTTCCTTTGTCTCTCTTTACTGTGTATCATGTGGGGTGGGTATGATAATGTTCCTTCAGGGACGGACGAAAACAAACCTTAACGAAGATAATAAATGGTTTTTAATGAATTAAGGTGTGTGTTTGATGATGATATTTTACTCTTTTATCTTTGCTTATACATTTTAAATTATACGGGAATATGTACACTAAAAATCTTGGCCATTGGTGGTCCTTTATTGCACACTAATGAACCTCTATTTGTTGGATAATCCGGGGATTGAATGGATGTAACATGAAAAATGGTTAATCATGTAAAATCAGTTGATTAAATGGAATACCAATGAACAATAATCCTTGTGTGATCACCCCAGTTAACCAAACCGAAATAAGAAACTTAATGAATTGTGTGATTAAATATGAGAAATCCCTTTCTCTGTTCTGGTGATGTTAATGGTTGTTTTGTTTGACACCTTATGGGGTGATATGGATGTGGATGGGATCCCCTATTGTTTAGTTATTGGCTGTGGACCTGAGGCTATGTGGGGAGATATGTTGGGGATTGTTTTTCTTCTAGTACTTCGAGGGATCTCATAGATCCCTTTTGTTGTTGTGACTTTACAAGAGAACCGGGTGTGAATTCTTAAATTACTACTTGGCTATTTTTCCTTCCTTGTCTTGTGGATCTTCCTGTTAGTTGCCTGGTAGTGAAGATTTATTTAAATGAAATCAATTGAATATGATAACAAGAATTTTTTAAATAGGGAATTGTTTACCAGGAATGTGTTGTTATTTTTTTGTGGTTGTTGTGATTTCGTATGAATAAATATTAATGAGGGTGTTTGTGTATGGGATGGTTTCAGAACCCTTAGGTTGGGATGATTGCTTTGATACCTAGGTGTATAAATTTAGTTATTGTGTTTCTTATTCTCACCCCAACCACATTGATAACTTCATGACGAACACCCCCATTTCATGGGGGAGGGTGTTTTTAACAACAATCCTAGGTGTGGATAGTCATTACCTCCTTTTCTCCCCCCTCTCCCGAGTAGACCAAAATTCTTTGAGTAGGATGTGATGGATTGAGGTCCAATATATCCCAAGATTCTTCAGATAGGGTGGTTTTAGTGGTTGGACCAGGTGTTTGCTTGCGGGTTTGTTTCCCAAGTGTCTTCAATATGAGGACTTGGAGTCTTTGGGCATGGCAGTGGTTGTTCTGGACCAGGTGGTTGAAAGTGTGGTTATGTATGATAGTGGTGGCCTAGGTGTCTCTGGGAGGGATGCATGGTTGTGGTTGCCCAAGTTTTTTTGGCCTAGATACGTGGTTGTGGTGGCCCATAAGGTTGTTGTTGGGGCAGTAGTGAGACTGTAGGGAAAATAGTGGGGGAGGTCTGAGGTGTAGGATTTATTGAATAACAAGTGGGAAATAGGTGAAGGGTACCCAAAAATAGATGTTCTATTACTATTATTTTACCTAACATGTGTTATTTGGGGAGTGTGCCTTGGTGAGGTTGGGTGGATAGTTTCCTTGCTAGGTGCTTTGGTTATCTCCTTTTTCTCACAGGGAATTAGGATTCCTAACCACTTGTGCATGATAGCTTTTGTTTTTACCTACTGAGTATACCTGTATACTCACCCTACATCTATAAAACTACTTTCAAGTTTCCAAGAGGTCTTTGGGGACCGTGCAGGACTGTACTAGCTTGGACGTTGGGATAGTTTCCATTATAGTTTTCTTTCTTTTGGTACTTTCCCTTGGAGTTTTTCTTGTACTTGTATGGGTTTATCTTTGAACATGAATATGGTAATGGGTTTTGGCTTTAATTTTACCTTAACTTTTGGAGTTTTTTAGGTTTTTACCATCATATCTCATGATCCTACTAAATAAAAAGTGTAATTCCTTCAATATTAAATGTGATTTGATACCCTTGGTTCTAGTTTCCAATCCAGGGCCTATTGAAGGCGGGAATCGGGGGTCATTATCTCTCCTTCAACTTTAGGAAGTAAGGGTCCGGTAGTTTGTTATCCCTTACCTCATCTTGGTGAATGCAGGTCCTGAAAAAATGGTATCAAAGGTGATGGTTGAGAGATTGGATGGAGATTGGGGTTAGGCATATCAAATATTGTATGGGATGGTAGGAATTTTTTTTAGGAAATCATGGTGCGTGAAATAGGCTAGGGAATACCGGCTAGGAAATGGGATTTTAGGGCCCCCTTGATCCGATGCAAGGACTCTAGGTCTACTGAATGACCAAGTGAGGCTACCCTGATTGCATTATAGAGACCCTAGGAAAGGTACATTCATCACAATGACTTATTTTCCTGTGTGTTCTGGGTGTTTAGGGAATTTAAATAAATAAAAAGTTTAAGAAAAATTTAAAATAAATCTTTTACACTACTCAGGCTTAGGCATTTCCTAGTTTACCTTGCAGCTATGGAACATGGAAGACGACCACGAGTAGTGGGGGAGATCGAGGCTCAGGAGGATGATATGGCTGATCAGTAGAGGACTGATTGAGGGGAGGAGGATGACCAGTGGAGGAAGATGCTTTATGTCTTTCAGCAGAAGACCCTTGGGAAGTACGAGGTCAGTGTCTCAGACATGGAGACCGAAAGCTAGATCAGGGAGTTAGTGATAGCTTTCAGCTTGATCCGATATCTAGCTAAGTACTGGGTTCCTCTGGTTGTAAGCCAGATGTGGGGAGCAACACGTCAGTGGTGGATGCTCTATCTCGGGGAGAATAGGGAGGCTGAGGTTTTGTGGGCTGACTTCGAGAAGGAGTTCCAGGAGGAATTCCTTTCTTCGACAATGAAGGCTGAGAAGAGTCAGGAGCTAATATCTCTTCAGTAGGGGAGGATGTCAGTGAGGGAGGTGGGGATCTAGTTCAAGGATCTCCTTTGTTTTGATTTGAACCTCTTTCCAAATTAGGAGTCTCGAGCGAGACGTTTAGAGGAGGCAGTCTGACCCTCTCTTCAGCATGTTGTTACTCCCTTCACCCTACCGATGTACTTAGTGGTCCAGAAGAAGGCTAAAGTGTTGCGCGATCATGTTAGCTGGGAAAATGCTTCAGAAGGATGGTCAGAAGACAGATGAAATCAGATGATGTTTCATGGAAAGTTGTTCATCAAGGTGGAAATATGCAAGAGAGTTCTTAGTGAGCTCCAAAACTCACCCCTGACAGTACACCTAGTAGCTTCCAAGTTATACTAAGGCTTGAGGAGACATTTTTGGTGGCCTGAATTGAAACAGGTAATGCCGTTGTTTGTGGAAAAGTGCCTCGTGTTTCAGTAGGTGAAGGCTGGGTACCATGTTTCGGGCGGTCTGTTTTAGCCTTTAGACATCCTGAAGTGGAAGTGGGACGAAATCTTGATGGATTTCATCACAATACTACCTAGGGTTCAAGGAGGCTGTGATGCTATCTTGGTAGTGGTGGACCAGCTGACGAAATCAGCTTACTTCTTGGAAATCAAGGAGTCGAGTGTGGTGGGTGCCTTAAAAAAGAGGTACATGGATGAGGTGGTGCTGTTTTATGGAGTTCCAAGGTCCATAGTCTTGGATTGGGATACACGGTTTGCCTTACAGGCCCGAAAAGGATTGCAACATTCTTTTGGCACCCAACTATGCCTCAACACTACTTTCCACCCCAAGACAAATGGGAAGACAGAGCGGACCATCCAAATGTTGGATGATATGCTACATGCATGAGTTTTGGACTTTTGGAGATCATGGGTGAGGCACTTACCTCTGGTAGAGTTTGCCTACAAAATAGCTATCACTATACCATTTTCATGGCTACATTCAAATCCTTGTATGGGATACTGTGTTGCTCACCCGTGTGCTGGATAGTGGTAGGGGAAGAAGGTGTTATTGTCCTAGAGGTAGTGTAGAGAATGAAGAAGAAGGTTCAGCTTATATAGGAGAGGATGAAGGCAGATCAAGACTGGAATAAGTCATATTCCAAACGTAGGAGGAGACCCTTGGCATTCGAGGTTAGGGACCACATGTTCTTAAAGGCCTCTCCTCGGTATGGGAAACTGAGGTTCGACAGAGGAGGTAAGATTTCTCCTAGGTTCGTCGGACCCTTCGAGGTGTTGTGGCAGGTCGGCTAAGTGTCTTATCAGCTGGATCCACCACCGCCACTACTGAGGGTGCACGAATTCTTCCTTGTGTCTCAGCTCCATCAGTATCTATGCAATGATTCACACATCCTCGACTGGGGGAAGCTGGATATCGAGGATGACACGACATTCTTAGAGAGACCAGTGAGGATCAAGGATCATGAAGAGAAAGTGTTTTGTGGGTGAACCATTCCCTTGGTTCATGTGTTATGGAGGCATGGTGGCCTCAAGGATAGTACCACTGAATGGGAGGCGTATATGCGTGCCCAGTATGCAGAGCTATTTTGAGTTTTATTCTGTGTTGATTTGTTCTTGACTGTGATGTAATGCTTGACCTTGTTAACTATGAGATGGACTATTTCCCTTGTTTTCTAAATGTCTGTGAAGATTCCTGACTATGGGTAGGGGAGGACATGATGCCTAATTGAGACGCATTAAGTTGGATGCGATTAAACCTGTGAGGGCGAGTTAGTTCCGCCCAAAGCGAATAGTATCCTGACATAGAGGAAGGGACTCCAAAATCCATATGACTCAACGGTATAGCCTTTACATGTTTGTGTGGATTCTTAAGGGTGGGGAGAGGTAGTGCCTCTTCAGTTGATCAGTATAAGGGATTGGTGTTCCTACATGTCAAGGAGGTTTACTCCTAAGAGGTATCTTTTGAGGTGAACGTTCGGGCTCCCTCTATTTTTTTCAGGTTTACTCCTGGATTCTTAAGGATGAGAATAGTTTGTGGGGTATCTAATGTAGTGGCCCAGACCCTCCTCGTCCATTAATTTTCCAAATTTATGGTGTTTGGGGTATCCTAGGGACCATTAGTGACTCATTAGGAAGTTTTTTCAAAAAGTCGGTTCCACTAAACGGTTTTACCGAAACGGTGGCACCAGTCACGACGTCACCGTGACAATGGCACCATAGCGGTGGCACCATGATAGTGGAAATGTAGCGGTAAGACCATCCCGATAACACAAGAAAAATGGTGGCACTGCTTATGGTGTTACACCGAACCAGTGGCACCATGATAGTGGTAACGTTATGGTGTCTCACCATTATGGTGTCCCACCCTTTGTTTCTTTTTTTCCCAGTTTTCAACTTTTTCCAGTTCTGCTCCTACAATGTATCTTTTGACGTAAAAGTGTTTTAATACCACTTTAAAAGACATTTAAATACCACAAATGATATCTAAAATCTCCCAAGATCTAGGAGACCCTTGAATTTCCAAAATTTGGGGATTTTTCCTCATTGTTACCCCTTCTTTCTATACTTTTCAACTTTGCCCCTGTTACGTGGTTTTTCCCCGTTTAAAAGAAACACTTTAACTCACAGCCATTATCGCCACCTTTGTGAGGAGAATTATTAAATAAAAATTAATTCCATCAGGTATAACCACCCAACCACGTGGATAAACCACTATCCTCCTTTAAAACCGTTCAAGATTTCATATCCCATAACTCCAGGATCTCTCCTTTTATCGCAAAATGTTTTCTTTCTTCTTATTGGATGGTATATTTTTATTTCGTTGGTGCATTTGGAGTCCCTCTACATGAAGATATTTGTGCACCCATGATGAAGCCTTTTCTACTTGCTATTGGAGTCCTTGGATTCCTTCCCCTACAAGTCACGCATCCCTAGTTCTTTATGTGATTAAGAAAACTTTGATCATCCAAGTAGAGTTTTCCTTCGTCTCTCTTTATTGTGTATCATGTAGGGTGGGTATGATAATGTTTCATTAGGGAAGGATGAAACCAAACATTAATGAATATAATAAATGGTTTTAAAGAATTAAGGGGTGTGTTTGATGATGATGTTTTACTTTTTTTTATCTTTTCTTATACATTGTGAATTATATGGGCTTATCTCCACTTAAAATCATGGTCATTGGTGGTACTTTCTTGCACACTAATGAACCTTTGTTTTTTGGATAACCTTGTGATTGAATGGCTGTAACATAGAAACTATTTAATCATGTAAACTAGGTTGATTAAATGGATTCCCAATGAAAAATAATCCTTGTCTGATCAACCCAGTTAACCAGATGAAAAGATGAAACTTAATGAATGGTGTGATTAAATCTGTGAACTCCCATGCTCTGTTATGGTGATGTTTAGTGTTATTCTGTTTGATGCCTTATGGGGTGATGTGGATTGGTATGGGATCCCTTGTTGTTGAGTGGTTGGTTGTGGACCTGGGGGCATGTGGGGTTGTTTTTTGGGGCATGGTTTGGTTTCAGTACTTCTAGGGATCTCATAGATCCCTTTTGTTGTTGTTACTTTACAAGAGAATTGAGTGCGAATGATTAAATTACTGCTTGGCTATTTTTATTTCCTTGGATTCTGGCTATTCCCATTAGTTTCCCAGTAGTGAAGATTTATTTAATTGGAATCAATTGAATATGATAATAAGAATGGGTTCAATGGGGAATTGTTTTCTAAGAATGTGTTGTGCTTTGGTTGTGGTTGTTGCGCTTTTGTATGAATGAATAGTATTGAGGGAATTTGTGTATGGGATGGTTTCAGAAACCTTAGGTTGGGATGAGTGCTTTCCAACTTGTGTTTATAAATTTAGTTCTTGTGTTTCTTATTCGTACCCCACCAACGTTGACCACTTCATGCCAAAGACCCCCGTTTTATGGGGAAGGATGTTTTTCCCAACATTCCTAAGAGTGGATGGTCATTAGCTCCTTTTCTGTTCCCTCTCCTAAGAAGGCCAAGACTCTTTGGGAAGGATGTGATGGCCTAAGTTCCATTATAGACAAATATTCTTTGGTTAGGGTGGTTGTGGTGGTTCACCTAGGTGTTTGCGAGAAGGTTTGTTTCCCAAGTGTCTTTAGGATGAGGCCCATGTGTCTTTGGGTGTGGCGATGGTTTTTATGGCCCAGGTATCTACCGGCGTGGTTATGTATGGTTTTGGTGGACCAGGTGTCTATGGGGAAGATGTGTGGTTGTGGTGGCCTAGGTGTCTGCGGGTAGGATACGTGGTTGTGGTGGCCCATAAGGTTGTTGTTGGGGCGATAGTGAGACTACAATGAAAATAGCGGGGGAGGTATGACGCGTAGTATGTCTTCAATAACGAGTGGGAAAGTGGTGCGGGGTACCCAAACATTGATTTTCTATTACTATTATTTTACCTAACTTTCAGTATTTGGGGAGTGTGCCTTGGTGAGGTTGGGTGGATAGTTTCCTTGCTAGGTGCTTTGGTTATCTCCTTTTTCTCACGGGCATTAGGATGCCTCCCCACTTGTGCACAAGATCTTTTGGTTTTCCCTAATAAGTATACTTGTATACTCACCATACGTATATAAAACTTCTTTCATATTTCTAGGAGGAAATTGAGGACCGTGCAGGACCGTACTAGCTCGGACGTCAGGACCGTTGCTGTTGATGTTTTCTTTCTTTTGGTACTTTCCCTTGGAGTTTTTCTTGTACTTAACTGGGTTTATATTTGAACATGAATATGGTAATGTGTTTTGGATTTACTTTTACCTTCATTTTTGGAGTTTTTTGGGTTTTTACAATTGTATCTCCCGATCTCAGTAAATAAAAAGGGTAATTCCTTCCATATTACATGTGATTCTATAACCTTGGTGATAGTTTCCACTTTGGGGCCTATTGATGGAGGGAATTAGTGGTCATTATCTCTCCTTTAACTTGAGGACGGAAGGGCTTGGCAGTTTTCTATCCCTTCCCTCATCTTGGTGAAGGTGGGTCGTGACACATATATTTAGTGAAGAATGGTTTATAATTTAATTAAAAATTAATATTAATTAAAAATATTGACTAATTAATATTAATAGACTTTGAATAACATTTTATTCGATCAATTTAATTTATTTTCTTAATTTGAAAAATATATATGAAATAGTAAAAAATCAATTATTAATTAAAAATTTAACTAAATATGTCACACTTAATATTTCATACAATAATTTTACATGTACATATATGAAATTGAGTCAATTTTGTAGAGACAAACATACAAAAATAAAAAATTGTTAATAATATCATTTTAAATTTTTATTTATTAATATTTAATATTTAATATATTATGTTTTTAATTATTAAATTTTATTCATTTTTTATATTTATATTAATATAATCCATTCATTACATTTTAATTAATTTATATATACATACATGTAAAATAAAATTATTATTATTATTATTATTATTATTTATTCGAATAGGCTGGGGTCAAGTCCCTTTATTAGGAAATAAAAAACCCTAAAGAACCTGGGTGGGATCCCATTACATATGAAGTAACCCAGATACAGGACAACCGAAAGGCCCAAATATAGACAATACAAAGCCCCAAGGTCCATTGGTAGAAAGCCACCATGAGAAAATTCCATGGGTCAAAGTGGAGGATGAATTTATATTAAAAAAATGACTTGCGCATTGAGCGGGGACTTGCGCATTAAGAGGGGACTTGCACATTGAGCGGGGATCCTTCTTCTCCACTATCCCCCACATCAAGTGGGGGAAATCATTCACTTAAAAAAATGACCAAACCCCACCTTCAAGCAGAGATTGGAGAATCATTGCTGACCCCCACAGTAAGAGGGGGGTTTCCATCATCAAAACCTAATACCAGTGGGGGATCTACTTCCCTAAAATCAACCTATCATCACCGTCAGTCATCTTTGCAATCATCCCCCATTCCAGTTAGAAATCCTTTGATTCCACAAGACACACAACCCCCATAATCTATCACTAACCCTCACATCAATCATATATTTTTCACCACCGACCACAGTTTATCCTCGTAAACTAGAATGGGATTCTCTCTTAAAGACTTAATTCTAATCATTTCCTTTTGTTAAAGGAAATTATTTGATCTTTACACCATCAAAGGCCCCTCTTAGAGTTTTTTTCTATGTTTTTTAATTTTTTTTAAAAATAGCAAAGGTTATTTTTTTTTAAAAAAATACGCTACAAAGGTGGCATCGCCGATGCCGCCTTTTCTCCCCCACACCGCCTTTGGCTTAGATCAATGACATAGAAAAGGTGGTGGGGGGATGCCGCCTTTTTCATCTGGGTAAGGCCAAAGGAGGCACCACCGATGCTGCCTTTGGCCTTACCAAGAGGCAAAAGGCTGCATCAGTGATGCCTCCTCGACCTCAGCTCCCTATAAAAGGGTAGCCCCCTTCTCCTCACTCAAGTATTGCATTCATCTCTCCTAAATTTTCTCTCCCTCTCTCTAAAAAACTCATTTTCTATGCGGGTTTTGAGAAGCATCAGTTAGAGGTATTTTTATTTATTTAATTTAATGTTTTTTATTTATTTAATTGAATTATTTTTAGTTTTAAATATTTCATTTTTTAAGTAGCTTAGGTAGTTATTAGTATTTTGTTTATTAGGTTCTATAATTAGTTATATATAGTTTTAAATAATTATTATTAGTAGTATAGATTAATTATAGATTAATTATAGATTAAATATATATTAACTTAGGATTAAGTATTGTAAAACTTTGGTAGCATAAAAATTATGTGGTTATCTAAGCAATACAATCCTTGTCTGGATACAAACAAGTGGATGTGGCTCTGGAAGAGATGTACCTAGGGGTAAAACCCAAAAATACCACTTTGAGCTAGACTCGAACGGGAACTGGTGCACAAAAACGGGCCTTGCTGCACTTTTGGTTACACACTCTCATGGGATATTCATAAGATGATTCATATTTTCATTATAAACTACTAAAATATCTAAGAAAAGAAAAATCAAATCAGTATATTTATTAATGATAAAATGATAATTATGATGTTATAGGATGAAACAAGGAAAAAAGCATTAATGAATGGAAGTTATTATTAGTAATTGAAGATGTTATGTATTAAGTATTTTAATTAGTTATATATTGTTTAGAAATAATACTTATTATTAGTAATGATTAATTATAAATTAATTAATGATAACATAATGATTAAATAATGATTGATTAGTTAAAAACTGTACTAAGAAAATTAGTTGAGAAAATGACAATTATGATTATATAAAATGAAATAGTTAATATTTTTTTTAAAATTTTCGTATCATAAATATTATATAGTTTAGAAATAATAGTTATTATTAGCAATGATTAATTATAGAATAATTAATAAATAACATAGGATTAAAACATGAATCCATATAATGATTAGCTAACAATACTTATGATCATATAAAGTGAAGTAAATAAGAACAAACACATTAAATAACACATGAATGCTTTTTAACATACAACAAATTCGTTGACATTTTTCAATAGAATGCGTTTTGGATGAGATGAGTCTCACTTCATACATGAGGTAAAATTCAGCTTATTTGTAATTGGTAGCTTAATAACATCTTCGAAGGATATGTACTTAACTTTCGAACTTTCAAAAGTTTTGGGCCTTCTAATGACATCTAAGATATGTCATTATAAGGTTGAAAGCTTTTGGAAGTTCAAAAGTGAATTACATATCTTTCGAAGATGTTATTAAGCTGTCAATAAAAAATAAGTTCGATTTACCTCATCTGAGGTGAGACTCATCTCTTCCAAACCAAATTCTATTGAAAAATTTCAATGAATTTATTATATATTATAAAGTATTCATGTGTTATTTAATTCATTTTTTCTTATTTATTTCACTTTATATGATCAGAATTGTCATTTTATCAATGATAAATAGACTAATTTGATGTTTCCTATTCTTTTTACCTCGGTTTCCAAAACTTTATGTGACTTACATTCTAATAAAATTTTATATAATGAAACATTACTAGCTTATTTTAGGATATAGAAAGGCATCATAAAATTACAATATAATAAATATTATATGTTCAATCCAAAAAACATAAACCTAAAAGTCACAACATTATGCTAACCATAACGTTATATTTACATTTTACACTTACGACTCATATCATTTTTTTATATGTAGATGGATGATACCATACTACTCAATCAGTAGCCTACCCATATTTTGTAGGCCATGATAGAAGTTCATCCAGATTAATTGGTCAAGGTGCGTCAAGTGCACCATTTTCATAACAGGGAGCCTCCGAATTCCATTAGACCATACTTGCGATGTGCTAGCTTCTATGGCCTTGCTGTATCAAATTTCACATTTTTAGATCATTACCTAGTTGCTGCCCTCGTTAAGAGGTGGATACTAGAGACACACACATTCCACCTACTTGAGGGAGAGATGACCATCAACCTTGATGATGTGGAAGTGCTTCTCGGTCTTCCTATATAGGGGAGACCCATTATTGGACTCACTCATGAAGCTTGGCCAGACCTTGCTCAGTGCTTGTTAGGCGTTGATATTTTTTTATAACCCTAGGGATATAGAAAGAGCATCCATATATTTTCCTTGGTTGGAGTCTCAAATTTCACATTTATAAGATGATGATAAAGAGAAGACTATCATGCGTTACGCCCGTGCATATATATTACTACTCATCAGTGGGACCATATGTACTAATCACTCGAGGATTCACATGCACATGATGTATCTAACCCTACTAGAGGACTTTGATAAGACTGAGACATATAGCCAGGGATTAGCCTGCTTAACATACACGTACAGAGAATTATGTAGGCTATCCCACAGGGACCGAATAGGTCTCGGGGTATGCGTCATCCTTATTCAGATGTGGCCATGTGAGCACATCCCAGCATTCTGCCCTGACCTTGCCCGTATTCTTGTCGAGATGGAGGTGTTGCATGATGCTCAGCATGGACGCAGGTATGATCAGTCATTTCTTTTGGTTTCTGATTCTACTATGAGTTATTGACTATAATTTCTCATTATTTGTCACTATTGATGATGTATTTTACAAGTGGTATCAGCGACACAATTTTGATGCGGTTCCAAGACAACATTTAGGTGTATATCGGCTACAATTTGACTATCTCTTACTTGATCAGGTATGTATGTACAATCTATCACTGTCTAACATATTTAATAATAGTATCAATTTTGGTTTTTAGTTAGGTGCTTTTTGAAAAAATCACTTGTCATTTCAGATTTCATGGCTTCTATATTGGAGTATTACGGACCAGTTTCCAGCATATAACAGTAATGGTATTGAGGATGCTATGGCTATAGTTCCTCTCATTAACTTCTATATTATTGAGTGGCAGCAGGCTGACTGAGTCTTGTATTAGTTTTTCCATACTCATTCGATTCCATTACCATCAAGACAGACAGACCGAATTCATAGGATTAATTTGACAGGGAGGAAGGGTGATAACGGGTCCCGAGTACATGCCAGCTTTATCAACCGCTAGCACAGATGTGAAAAGTTTCATATTCAGGGTGTTCCTACGAATCAATTCTCTATTTTGGAACAGGTTGAGTATGTGCCATGGTATAGACTGAAATATATACTGTATCTTACTGCACCGGACATTGAGATGGAAAGGATGGTAAGTCAAGAAATTTACATTAGTTTGTTTATTGAACTATTTTCTAATTCAATTTGAATCTCTCTACAGGGAAGTCACACATAACAGCTTGTTCTCATGAGTGATGAATAGGAGGAGGGGGTCTTTAGCTGGGCAGTCATCCATGCTACAATGCTGGAGGTGAGGGAATCTTTTTGTGCGCTTTTTGGGAGCATCTTCACGTGTCCGGCCAGGAGAGAGGAGGTTACTACCCTAGAGGAACATGCTGCAGATACTACTAGTGTTGAGGAGCCACGACCATGACAATGTAGAAAACATCATGCTGCATGTGAGGCTTCACCTGTTCCATAGGTAGAGGTCAACCCTCTAGTAGTCCAGGATCAGCCAATTCAGGTTGTGCCTCAGGTGGCATATGATCCATCTTTCCTGACAGATTATCCGCAGTTCTCTCCATCTTGGGTTCTAGATCCTTTGCAGCCTTGGGATCCATTGCAGCCTTGGATTCCAGATCCATCGCCATCATCTTGGGGTATAGCTCCATTGCAGGCTTGGTTCCCCACTGCGATGGAGGCAGGTCCTTCTACCACCCTAGTGGGAGAAGGATCCATAGGGAAATATGAGATGCAGTTGACAACTCCTCCCACAAACACATAGATGGAGGATGCACCGGTTGACATTCCAGTGCCCGAGGATCAACCTTCTCCAGGTCATCAGACTCCACTACATACTCGACGCAAAATTCCTATTCACAGACCACCATGTGGGAAAAAATATCCTCACCACAGACATAGACATTGATTGTACATTTTTGTTTACATGTTTTATGTCTACTAAAATAAAAATACTATTATTATTATTAGATCTTCTTACATGTTTATCCAGTATTTCAGTTTTCATTTATATTTTAGGCACAATTTATATTTGACAGCTTTCAAAGTTGACTACTTAAAACATAGAACTAATTAGTAAATTTCAAGTAAATAACTTTACAAGATTAAAAAATATAAAGTATAAAAACAATGTAAATAAAATTTAAAAGATATCCTAAAAATCTAAAAAGTTGTTGAAAATAAAGATTTTCAAAAATAAAATAAAGAAATCATAATGAAAGTAATCTATGAAATGTAACTCAAAAGTGAGAGCGAAAAGAATGAATGTCGAGGAGGATCCTAAGCCACCTACTTGCCTTTGAAACCCTATAAAATATAAACTATAAGACCCATATAAATAAAAATTAAAAATTAAACTAGTAGTTATATGTTTAAGAAATTTTTAAAATTTCATTCATATATGTCTTATAGTTTATATTATATAGGCCATCAAATTCACGTACTTGAAACATTTTTACGTTTCAAGTAGGTGGATTAGAAAGCTTATAAATAATTTTTCACCAAGATTTTTTAAGATTTTTTTTTTATTTTGGACTACTTGTTATATGTTTAATCAATTTTTAAAATTTCATTCATATCTATCTTATAGTTTATATCATATAGGCCAACAAAGTCACATGCCTGAAACATTTTTTAGTTTCAATTTGGTGTATCAGAAAGCATATAAATAATTTCTCACCATAATTTTTTAAGAATTTTTTTTTTATTTTGGACTAATTATTATATTTTTAAGAAATTTTTAAAATTTCATTCATATCTGTCTTATAGTTTATATTATAGAGACTAGAAAATTCACCTACTTGAATCATTTTAAAGTTTCAAGTAGGTGGATTAGAAATCTTATAAAGATTTTTTCTTCAAGATTTTTTAAGACTTTAATTTTTTTTGGACTACTTGTTATATATTTAAGCAATGTTTAAAATTTCATTCATATCTGTTTTATAGTTTATATTATATAGGCCAGTAAAGTCACATAATTGAAACATTTTTAAGTTTCAAGTAGGTGGATTAGAAATATTATAAATAAATTTTCACCAGGTTTTTTTAAGAATTTATTTTTATTTTGGACTACTGGTTATATGTTTAAGCAATGTTTAAAATTTAATTCATATCTGTCTTATAGTTTATATTATTTTGGCTAAAAACGTCACATACTTTAATAAAAGATAAATTATGTTGAAACTTTAAGTTATATATATATATATAACCATACAAACATAGTAATAAAACATTAAAATATTAAATATATAAAAGAAATAATTAAAATAGAATTTGTTTTAGTGTTTTATGGAAAAGGAGGCATCTGCGATTCCACCTTGAAGTTGTATTTTTTTAAGAAAAAATTAACCTAGGACGTTTACATTTTTTTTCAAAAAGTGTATACAAAACTCTCCCTCTGAAATCCTTCACACAACCTTCATTTTTTTTAAAATTTATATTATTAATAGCTTTTATTCCTTTTTAAAATTATTTCAATCCATTCATCTTTAGATTAAATTTAACTCATTTTTAACATTCATTCATTTAATATTATTTATTCATTGATAATGTTAAGTGTTTTTTTACTTTTTTTATAATTTATTCATTTTAAATATTTATTATTTTAATATTTTTGTAATTTATTCATTTTCAATGTTATTTATACATAATTATTCATTAATATATTTAATATCTTTCATATTTTTAACATATAAATATAATCAAATATATATATATATATCAATATATATAATATTTTATTAAATATGATTTATATAATACAAAATATATATTTACATTAAATAAGTCATATATTTAGTAAAAAATGGTTTATAATTAAAAATTAATATTAATTAAAAATATTTTCTAATTAGTATTGAGTAATGAATCCTTAATAAAATTTCAATTGTTTTTTTTTCAATTTAATATATATCAAACTTGTGTTGCATTAATTTCACACACACAAACAAATGTAATTAGTAAAATTTTATATAAAAACACACACATAATATATCTATAATATATTTAATTTTTAATATGTATACAAGAAGTTAATTTATTAACATAATATATCTAATACACACACACACACACACACATATATATTATTTTTTATCGGTACATTTTAATCATTTTTTATATTTTTATTCAATATATACTATTTATTACTTTTTAATATTTTTTTTAAAATTTATTAATTTTATGAATTATTAATTAATTAATAATCCTTAATTTTTTTTAAATTTTTTGTAACTTATTCATTTTAAATTTTTATTTATTAAATATTTTTGTAATTTTAACTATTTTTAATATTTAGTTATACATATTTATTATTTATTATTAAATTATTTTTAATATGATTGTAATTTATATAATTAATATGTATTCATTTTCATTTTAACACATATTCATTTTTAATTTATTTAATAATCTATATAATTAATAACACTTAATCATTTTTTAATATTTTTACACTATTGATTTTTTAATTATTAAATATAAACCTTTTTTAACATTTATTCATTTCATATTATATAGTAATATTTATTCACCAAAAATTTTAATAATTTTTTACTTTTCTTTATAATTTATACATTTTTAATATTTATCCATTTTTTTAATTTATTAAATTTTAATATTTATTCATATATAATAATTAATTAACATTTAATGTTTTTAATATGGATATAATGTACATATTTAATATATATTCATCTTCATTTTAATATAGGTTCATTTTTAAATTTTTTAAATAATTTTATTTTTAATAAAACATCTTCATTATTTAATATTTTTGATATTTATTCATTTATAGTTATTAAATTTCACTCATTTATAACAATCATGCATCTATGATTGTTCATTCATTAATAATTATAATTAATGTTTTCTTTTTTTAAAAACATTATTCATTTTAATATATATTCTTTTAATAATTTTTAATTTATTTTATACTGTTTTTTTCAGTGATTTCCAAAAAAATATTGATAAAACCTATCTTAAGGAATATTTTTGGAGTCAAGTGCTGAGTTAGATTAAGATTTCAGGGCCTAGATATCCTTAGTGATGTGATATTAAAAATATTAAAAATATTATATCAAACACGATTAGTTTTTCTATAATAATGGAATATCTTTTTAAATGTATCAAAGATGGTAAATATTTGACCATCATTAAATTCGGAATGTGAATTTTATTATAGGCGCAATACAATATTTTCGGCATTAGGTGATTTGAAAGAGTGCAGTCGTGTGATAATTAAATGAATTAAGTTAATTTATTAATTTAATTTTCATTATTTACCAAACCCTAAATTACACCTGAATATAAACCATGATATCATGATTTTCCTAGGGTTATCCACATAACCCTATAGGGAATGATAGAATAGAACTTTGATGGCAAGTTCAGTTGTGGATGGCCATGGGATCGTGGATCTAGGATTGGAGTACCATTAGGATCATCTCCATCAATGGAGTTTATGGATCTCGCCGATGAAAATGGTGTATAAACATGATTCTTTAGTGATTGATCCAAATATGAGGTAGGATTTTGTTTTATGGATTTTATTCCCCTTTTTTTATCCAATGTTGAACATGATTCAGTCCTTCTAACAAAATTGATTCGCAGATCAATGGTTGATTTGTGGGGTTTGCATTATCTTCTTGGGTTTTGGGAATTTCTATATATTATTCATTTTTCAATATAAGGTCAACATATTGAGTCTAACTGAACAATGGTTGAGGTTTATTCCTCATGTTTATGATTCATGCATTTCTCCCATCATTATTCACACATTCATCGTTGATAATTCTTTTGGATGTGGTTTGACAAATACCCAGTAGGCGAACATAACACAACTGTTCTTTAGTGTAACAGATTGATGCTATGGGTTTGTGATCAGAATTGATTGTGTGATTGAGTTGTGATGATGAAAACAAGTGCTCCAGGTTTATATCAGATATCCTAGGGTTGTAGGTTCATCGTTTGGTGGTGCGGTGCGGTGGAGGATGTCTATGGGCAGGTTTGGTGGCCAAAATCCTTCCACTGACGACATCTTAGGCATGATTGGCTATATATTTGGGATCTATGAATGTGATTGATGGCGGATAGGTAGGTGGTGGTTGGATGATGATAAGATGAGTAGAAGTTTATATTTTCTTTGAAAATCCTAACTACATGGTTTTTTTTCTAGAAGAACACATGATGTGTAGTCCCATATTTTCAATGGATAGGGTATCCGCATAGAAATAAATATCATATTCCAATTGGTGAGTCCACATGATGTGTGATACTTAGCCATCCTACTTGGAGTGTACATGCCCTGTAAACTATGTGGATATATTCACCATGTGTATCAAATCAAATTTCATGTATACCATGGAGGATCGCTTGATGTGTATAGGGAGTACACTTTTAAGTGCCCATGTGGCCCCACATGCCATGTATTTTGGATAATACACAATGTACTTCAAAAGGTACATGTGAATGGGAATACGAAACATGTCAAGTACCTGAATGACCATTACACATTGTGTGATGTGGGTCAAATTATATTTACAATGAAAAATACTCTACATAGATAGAATACCCAAGAACACCTTGAGTATAGGGGAACAAGCCATTTTACATGGGCTAAATCGGATGGCCCGAAATGTTCCAGACTGACTTCTACACACCAAGTATCCATAGTGGACACACCTTATTTTTGAAGGAAGACATGCCATATAAGATGGTGAGACATGGGTAGTTTCAGACTCAGAGATACACACTATGTACCTCATTTTACACACCGTGCACTCCTTCAGGTCAAGTTAGATCCCTTGATCTTATACCTTGCCTATCTCATTCATTGAGGCTCAAATATGGTCCCATGAGTATCCAATCCTAAGTAGTTTTCCACATAACTTGACAATGGCCTTCATTTTTGAATCAATGATTCAACATGATGTGTTATGATGATGATGATTCTTTTAGTGATGCTATATAGATGATAGTGATCGGGTGTGATCATGAGGGTATTATCATGGTTGGAAATCTACCTACCGCACTAGGGAACATGTACCCCATACTCATTACATAGGTAGGGTTGAAAACCCCCATACTAAATTGGGTATGAGTCCTCTCTATATACAGTAGAACCAATTTTCTTCGAGCTCATTCTCCAATGGAGTTTGTTCTCCCTCAGTTGTGGAGAAATATGGTGAGGTGTAGGCTCTCCAAACCGTTTATGATAATATTTCATGTGATGCTTGTCTAGTGTTATGTTCTCCTGAAAATATTGAGAATAGTGATGTGGTGTGGGCTCTCCACCAAGAGTTTTGAGTGGGTACACAAGATGAATTTATAGGTGTTAGTGCTCCCTTAGCTATGGATTACAATAGTGAAGAGTGAGCCCCTCCACTCAAATTCTTGTAAGATTACACATGATGTTGGGTATCAGAGATATGAATTTGGTGTTTTAGGATGAATCACCATTATTATCTAGGGTGTGAATATGGATATCCCCTTTACACATTCATTTAGGCTTCTTTTTTAGCATTTATAGGTGATTATTATGGTTTTGTCTCATATTATGATTGAAATTATTTCATGGTGTTGAGATGACTACTCTATTAAGGATAATGTTTGATGATTTTGGGGTGTATTATTGGGTATTGTTATTCTCACCCCAATATGAACTCTTCCCATGCATTTTGTGTCTCAGGTAGAGGAAAATACTTTTCAATAGAGTCCTTGGTGGACATGGAGTAGGTAGGGAATATTAGATCTAGATGGAGTGTGGTTCATTCTAGGTGTTTCTTTTGGGTAGATTCCCCTATGTTGTCAGTTGGTTTGGTTCTTTCCAATTTTTTTGGGCTTGTATTTGGACCCTTTTTATTTTTTTCACTATGATGTGGGATATATGTTATGCATTCATTTATAATATAATTTTTTATCTTTCCACATTACATAAGAGTATATAGGTGTGTGATTTCATACAAGTACTTTGGATATGACCTTCATGGTGTGCGAAATGCCAACTCAGTGCCTGTCACCAGACTCTAAACTATTTGAGGTAGGCTTGGGGTTTCATTCATAGGTTACCAATGACCAAACAAGCCATTATGGGTTGGGTCTTAATAGATTAGTATTATATTGGGCCATCATAGGTCTAGATTTTAGAGGTTTTTAAGCTACGAGGTTTGGTTTGGGAATTAGGGAAAATGTGTTTAAGTGTTTCAAGTTTGGATTTATGTCCAGTTAACTTAGTATTGGTGGAGTGAATATATCGATTCACAAGGAATCTAAGAAATTTCTTTTCTACTTGACGCATGCAGGAACTGGTTGTAGCTTAAACATTAGCAGATTATTATATATGAATTGGTTTTGGTTTCCATGTCCTTCATGATTTAGATACCAAGTTATTCTCTTTTTTCTTGGTACATCTTGATAAATTTAAAGATTCCTCCACAACGACATACAACTAGGATTTCAAGATAGTTTCACGATTATGACCAGTTGAGTAGAGAGGGATCAATTTATAAACCCATCCATGAGGTGTTTTCTCTAGGAGGGCACATAGGAGTGATACAACCTAGTGATAAACAAATGGACCCACCTCTAGTAGTTTAGGAATATGATATTATGAAAGTTTATTAGTGGATGGCTCTAACATAACATGATGATGGTGCAAAAATAACTAGTGTATTTTTTGAGTTCAAGTGAAAAATACCGCTTGAGTGTTGTGGTTTTATAGACCCTCAGATAGTGGAGGATTGGATCAAGGTGGTGGTATAGGATTTATATATTTGTTGAACCCCAAATAATCAGATGGTTGTGATCTCAACCAGTCTTCTTCATAGAGTAGCTGTTGATTCCAATGATACTGGAAGATGACACACTGGAGTAGTTTTTACTTCATGAGTTAGAAAGTTGAGATCACTCCAGATTCGTAGTGAGCTTGACCCCCTTCCCAGCTCTCAGATGATTGAATCAAGCATGTAGTGTGAGTGTGAAACTTAGTTGGGATCCCTCTTAATGGTGGTTTTGGTGGTGATACTTCACTATATTGACACATGGTATCGATATAGCTCTATGTTGGTGATGTTTTATGTGGCTTTAAGTACACATGGAATCGAGACACTTCCCCAACTGAGTTTCTTTCTTGCAATTAAATTTAAAAAATGAACGGATGATTCAGTGCCTCCCAATGTGGATTGTGTCAAGGTGTGGTGGATGAGGTCCTTTGACATGTATGTTTGAGGTTTTCCTAATGTGATAAGGAGTTAGAGTGATTCATAATTTTAGTGAACAGGAGTGCAAGGGAAATGATAGCTTCAAGTGGCAGAATATTGGGACTAGATTCTTTATGTGTGGTTCAAGGTATAAAATGTGTATTTACTACTCCAGATGCAGTTTTATCATAGAATCATGAGACACATTTCCATGAATGTAAGCCCTATTTGAGACCAAGATATAAAAGTAGAGCTATTTTTTCATGATCCATGTGTTCAGAGGCTTTTTCAAAGAATGTTCAATGACCACACACTTCATTCAATAGTGTGACCTAACTCTATGAGAATAGAGAGCCTCATGTAGAATATTTCCATATTGATAGTGAGGTCCTATGATGTTTTCCTTAGTATGGACTAGTTACCTACTATCCATGACTAAATGACTACTACCAATAAGGGTTTTAGCATACCTGAGTTAGTGAGATAGAATTTTCATTCTTTGGTGAGAAGGAATCCCAGTAAGATTAGGATGAGATCATCTATAGGAGGATAAAACCAATTTATTATAAGTTGGCTAGTATGACACTTAGATCAGTGGATGATATGAGATTTTAGTTTCCTATGGTGTTGAAGAGGTATGGGGATGTCTTCCTTAAGGATGTAATAGGATTAGATCTATATCAAAGGTTTGTTTATCTATGTAGAACTGTAACCAGGGATTCATTGATATCTATGCTAGCATATTAGATGACCCAATGTATCTATGAGAGATGAAGGTGCAGTTAGAGAAATTGGTAGAGCAGGGACTATATTAGACCTAGTTTGGTCACCTAGGAAGCCTTGTGTTGTTCACCTTGGGGGAAGATGAGAGCTCAAGGTTAGGTGTGGATTGATTTCTCCTAAATTAGGTGTCTATATATGAGATGTAACCACCCCAAGAATTGATGAATTATTCAACACGTGGTCAGGGGTGAAGTGGTTATCAAAGTTTTACCATGTGATAGGTTATCACCAGCTCCAAGTTTGAGGGGAAGATGTACTGAAGGTGTCTTTCTAAAGTATCTATGGTTTCTTTGAGTTCATGGTGATACATTTTAATGTTTTTAATTACCTAATTAATTGTGATACTTGTGGAATGGGTCCATCAACTATTCTTGAATCGGTTCATGGTGGTATTATTTTATGGAATCCTTGTATACTCGGTATCAGTGCTGAAGCATGCTAGACACTGAAGGATTGTTTTATACATGATCTGAGAGTACCAGATTCACAAGAAGATATTGATGTATCATTCATGTATTTAGGTGGTCTACATTGTTTGGATATTATTTCTTAGGCATGAGTGAGACAATCAACCTAACAAATATTGAGACAATGATAGCTTGAGAACCACCGAATGGCATGGACATAGTAATAAATTCTCACAATGAAGTTTTCCATCTACTATTGTTTATCAAGTTAAAAAAGTAGTTTTCTACTTTGTGGTTAGCCTTTGAGGTCAAGGATAATGCACTATATCTCTAGTAAATTGTTGTTACCACATTAATTATTCAACAAGTTAGAGAGGCACAACTTGAGGATATTTAATTTGAGCTATTGTATGACCAGATATGCACTAGAAATGTTCTTGATGGATTTTCTAATGGTGGGGAGTATACCATACTTCTAGGGATGAATGATGACACATGTCACACTATAAGAGGAGATAATGTGGAGGTATCTTTCTCATATCAGTATTCTTGAGAGTGGTGTGGATGTACCAGGAGCCTTTGGAATTAGAATTGGTAGCAAAGGATACTATAGTATATTGTTGAGTTTAACTCTTGATGTATTACTTACCTATAGGTGGAGGTCAAGGTTCCCAAATGGAAGTATAAATGGTGTGGTATCTTTATGGTTTTCATGATGGGGGAATCCAATACTAGTGAGAGGTCACAATTCTATTTGAGTGGTTATATAATGAAACCATGTTGGTCCACTTCCTTACCATCTAAGAGAAGATCTCAGTGGAGATTTTGAGACAGCTATGCATACATGATGTATTTCTGTTTCATGGAATTCCCCTAATGATCATTTCAAAACACGATTCTAACTTCATATAAAAATTATATAAATGATATAGGAGTAATTGGGTCTTAGTTGTGGTTAAGAATTTATTTTCTAACTCAGATGGATGGACAAGTAAAGTTGACTATTCTAGTTCTGGAGAACATGCTTTAGGATTGCATGTTAGCTTTGGTCCCTAACTTGGATGATCATATACCATTTATAGAGTTTGTTCATCAAAATATTTACCAATAAACTATTAATATAGCCCCATTTTAATCCATGTAATGAAGACCATAAAGGTCATCACTATACTAGTCAGTGCTAGTGGGGGATATATGTTGTGGGCATAGAGTTTGTGTGATTGATGGTTTTGAAAGGTACAGTTCATCCAGAGGTGGAATAGAAATTACTAAAAATTTCATGAGTCATTTGTGGAATGATGATAGTGTCCTTTTGTGTTCTATGAGGATATAATGTGTTCTAATATATCCCACATCATCATGGTTTGCAGAGATTTGGTAGGGGTGGTAGGACATCTATGAGGTTTAGATGACGTTTTTCCAATTACTATGTTGGGTTAGAGAGATGGTGTACTAATTAGACCTATGACCATAGTTATACCATGTTATTGACGTATTCTACATGATAAAGTTGAGGAGATATGTGAACAAATAATTTCATGATATCAACTAGGGTGAGTTGGATATAGAGGGTGGAGTTAACTTTTCATGGACTTCAAGGATCATGGAGGGGTTTGATAATTGAATAGAGAATAGAATTTCTGGGAAAGTGTTTCCCTTGGTAGCATGTTTTTTGACAGTATGAGAACCATCAGGAGAGATCATGGGATTGGGAAACCCAATTGAGAGCTTGGTATCCTCACATGTGAGAAGGTTTTTTCCTTATGGGATGAAAAGTCTTGAAGGTGGGGTGAATGTGATGACTCTAATTATTTTTCATGTAATACTTTGGAATATTTCAAGGAATATTTTTTTAATCGAAGAATTGAGTAGGCATGGGATTCTAGGGCCTAGAGATTCTTACATCAACTAAAACTCCAACGTTCATTACACAAGAACAATATAGAGACAAGATGATATTGAGTCCCAAATCACATGAAGGGTACCCCATAAATCTAAAACACATCCATAATATTCATCAAATTTGCACAGAATCACCCAAAATAACTACACTAACATCTTCAAACTTCTTCATATGAGAATAGAGAATAAAAATGAGGAGGAAATGGTGCAATCACATCAGATAAATAATACTCAACACTATAGGACCAAGGATCAAAATCTATTAAAGTGGGAACAAGATACCCTAAAAATGTACCACTATAACCTATTGATTTAAATGTAATAAAATAAAAATATGGAAAAATAAAAAGGATGTTAAAATATAGATGGTTCGAAAAACACTCAATCACATCATGCATGACATCACCGCACCATAACCACAAAAATATAGAGTCCTGCTGAGAATGGATTACACCACACCGCAATAGGAAAATCTTCCCCGATGATACAAAATTTATGTCATGAATATCCTAAATATTTCCACAATTTAGCTTAATTAAATAATTTAATTATAGTGGTATCATGCTGCTCCACAAAACATCATGCTAAAAATCACACCACCAAAACTCCATTGATTTAACCCTAAAGATATCATGTCAAGATATAAATGGACACACCATGGCATCCATTGATGAAAAACCTCTACCACTACCCAGAAAACCTCACATCATGTACTATACCCACATACTATGACTAAGAACTAAAAAACTTCATATTTACTACTATATATACTACGTGATAAAAACTGAACTGCCTTACCTTGACCTACTTCCCCAAGATGAAATTTTAGCTCTAATAACACACTATATCCTCTAAAATCCTCTGGAAACATCCATATCCCAATGCTCACAATGTAACAGGCCATGAAGGTTTGGAATATTACATTTCACCTCAGCAAATTTTGTCACTATTGATCCAAATGATGTTTTATACCACAATAATATTGAATAACTTGATAAAGTGGAGGAAGATATAAAACATTATACCCACATGGAGTTATGTATAGAATTAGTGCATATAATAATTCAATGGAAATACAAGTATTTGGGATACCCATTGAATATTTCACTACCAAAATCTCAGTGGATTTTTCTAAAAGAAAAAGAAAAATGTGTGGCCCCTTCCATTACCCACCCAGTGTCTTATGATGGTGAATCCGTATCATTATAATAGAATATTCCTATTTCCAAGGCTGGAGAAGAAAAACTTGAGAAAATCGATACATATTTTATCTTAGGAATTATACCCACTAAGTATGATCTCCTGGATAAATTCACCTTTCTTTATTCAGCTAACTTTATTCAATGGAAGGAGATTTATCAACCCTCAAAGGTTGAATATATCAAACCCTATAACTTGCGATCACATTAATTTACTCATTAGAATTCATAACCAATTGATTATCAAGAGTTAAAAACACTAGGAAAACACTAAATAACAATTATTAAAAAGTCATAAGAGGCTAAAACAAGAAGTGGTGTCTTAGGAATTACTTATTAATCATACTAATTAGAAGGATTATATAGAAGGCTGATGTGTACTAATACAATTGGAGGAGAATATATATCATGGGTGGGTGGATTTGATTCATCCTCTACCCAAATTTGAGAGTCAAAACATAATTAAATTAGATGAAATAAGATGTCCAAATCAACATATCACCTAGTTTCATTCCTGATTCAACCCAATGTTGGGAACCCTAAAATAACAAGAGGCCTCCCAATCAGATGCATCATTCAATCCTAATAAATTACAACATTTTCATGGTACCATAACCTCATAGTTGGGGATACCATATTATTTTATGATATCCATTGATAATTCCTCTACCAATTAATCTCTATATTGAGGATAAACATAATAATTGACATATAAAATTACAATATATTAGACAATGAGTGATTCATATATTTCAATGCAACAGGGAAGGGTATAGTATAATCTTTAAAAATATAACACCCCCTTGAAAAAATATTGCAGATCAATGAAGGGAACCTATAGTATGAGTTTTCAACTATGATCATCACCCTAAATTATCCTCGAGGGATCTAAGTGTTTTTAATGATGAAAAATATCTAGATAATTATATTTAGTGTTCCATGGAAATATTTTATCAGAAAAAATCAATAAAAATAAGTAATCTATAGAAATTAAAAAATAGTTGTCATACTTATCCTGAAAAGGTTGAAGTGATGTAACTTTGAAGATAGGAAGACCAAAGTTTATTCCTTTAATAATGTTGAGGTTCAAGATCACTTCATCTCTAAGTTAAAGAAAAAATCAAGCAAGTTTCCAAAAATTAAGAATCTAGATGAAGAAATGTAGAATGATCACTAAAATTACTACACTTACAATAATATGCTTTGTCACAAGATCAATAAATGATTAATTTTCAAAGATCTATTACAAAAGGTGGTTGATGATGTCCAAGTTTCATTAGAAAATAACAAAGCACCTATAACTTATGACTCAACTATTCTCTCCATATAAGGAGAAGAATGGTAAAAGTTCTTATATCAGGATATAAAATGAGTAATAACTAGATATTAAAGGATTAAATGTGTCAATTGAATTCCATTAGTATGGAAATATGGACTCAACCTAACACAACCTTAATTCCCTTTAAAACACTAATAGTATAATCTTATATTTCTCGACATACCAAGATCTGATATAACCAGCCTAAGAAAAACAATGTTCCAGAGGATTCTATAAGTATTGTTCACCAAATATGAGTATTTATAGACTCTATTCTACCATAAATGGGATAATAGACACCATCCCACCAAATGATAAAATAATAACTATCCCATCAAATGAGTCAATAGACACTATCCCACTAGGAAAAATACTTTTTTGAAAAGGATAACCAGTTTTCCTTAGTTAATGTTATTTGAGTGATGAATTAGGGAACTATGAAGGAAAAGTTTTATAAAAGAGGATCCTTTGTTTCCAATGACATTGTATTAGTGGGGTTTGGATATTTTTCACATGGTCCTGATTAGTACACTTTCCCATCCTCAAGTCCTAACAATAGTGATTAAGAGCATGTTTATACCTTACATACCAATAAAAAAGGAATCTGAACCTCTATTGATTCCTTAGAACATAATGTAAATATAGATTATTCCCTATATCAAAGGTAGAACCATTCACTAGGGTATATACATATACTCACACTAATGACCACATATCATGCCATTTGAAAAATAAATTGTGTTGTCATGTCTTTTATTTTTCAGTCCCATGAAGATGGCATAAACATATCTATTGAAGAAAGATCACTCAAATATAGATAAAAAATAAAAACATATAGAAAATATTTATAGAGTTTCTTCTTGGACATTTTCTATTTGTTTAAATGAAAAAACATTACTCTAGTGGTCCTCTATTTAGGGAAGCACCCCATCCCACAAAGATTTTTTCACTTCCATAGTATTGAAACCATCATTAGGTGCATTAATAATATCATTTGACAATGATAATTACCATATAGTTTACAAAATATATGAAGTTATCCTTTCTAGGGGATGAACCCTAGATGTCCCAATCATCAATACCTTCAACACCTACCCCTAAATTTATCAAGATTATTGTACCAATACTCAAAACTCAAATACAGACATGTGCTAATTTCAATTAAGGAATATGTATAAAATAAGGGAATGAGTTTTTTAATGAATCTCTCAACGATAGATAGAATAAGGTATTTTCCTTTAGGATGTAGTAAGTATCTTGTACTTAACCATTACCTTATGGAATAACATGAATATTCTCACAAGTATTAAAATAACTCAAGAGTTGAATTTGAGAGATCATACCTACTAATTCACCTATCATCAATTATTAAGGAATAAAATTGATAGCTGCTTTATCTTTAAGTACTGGACTTAAAAGAAGATAAATGAGGTGATAGTGGAATAAAAAATATCCAAATATCTACTTCAAACATGTGAAAACCCTGAGTAGAACATATTAAGTATACAAAGAAATTAGGGCCATATATTTATTAATGATAGATGAGACAAGGTCAATACCATTAGTCTTATTCATGCTTTTTTTATATCTAAACATATCATTAGTAACCATTTTTAGCTTTTGAAGATCAAGTGACCCAATAAGATGGTTATGAAAGATCACCACAATTATTTTTCTTACCACAGAGTTTTGAAGAATATAGTTTAAGGATTTTTTATCTTTTGTGATTATATCAAAAGGAAAATAGACGAAGGACTAATAAATTTAATTAATCCTAAAACCCATAGAATATGTGTGTGAGTAATAATCATTCTTACAGAAGAAAAACTTGTTTGAAAGTCTATATCTAACATATCTCTCTATTACATGATGTAAACTACTTGACATAGGTACTCGCTACATGAGTCTAAATATTCAAATTTGTGGTCCTTATTTCAAGACCATAAACATCATGAAATATGGTTATTTCAACACAACCCTAAACTATAGGTTTCATTTTCCATATTATAAAATAAAAAACTTCTTGGAGTGTTCAATCAGAGGTGACCAAAAACTATGTTCATTCCTTTACAGTATGGAATATTACACTGTATCCCCACATTTCTATGAGAAAATTGAAGGATATATTGAAATTTAGAAACTATCTCACAATGTAAGGGTTTATATAAATAATTACCAAGACTCCCCCATCATATATTGGGACCTATATCTATTTATTTTTAGTTTCTATTTACCCTACTCTTCCATCATTATTTATTTTTTTCTTAAATAGCTTATCTAGAACATGATGATGTAATTGAAAATAATTCCAAACCATTTTTTACATATTATCTTCCAATAAACCTAAATCATATCAATAATGTAGAAATTACAAACATCTAAATGAAAAATTTTAAGATATCCCTCTTAGAAGCCCAAATTACATTATTCAAGATACTCCTCTTGGAAACCCATAACCCCAAGTCAAGATCCACCTCTACATTTACCCTATTATATAAATTGGTTATAGATATATAAAGTCATATGAATTTACCCCAATGATGAGTTGATATTCAACATTTTGTTTCTTAAGGAATAAATGGTTAAAAATATATTTTCCTTTGAGCCACTAAGTGTTCCCAAAGGTCTATTTTTCTTCCTAAAAGAGAGTCATTCAAAATAAACGCACTACTTTATAGGGGTGTGATGTAGGTTTTAATATTACAAATAGTCAAAAAAAATTCCACTAGTCAAAATTCCATTATCTATCATTCATGAATTTCAAGACATGATTAATTTTATCCATGTCCCCCATGACCAATCAGAGTGAAAATATCTTTATTGTAGGACCTTATGCATTATAAAAACTATTGGAGAGGCTCTAAGTCACATGTGCATAAACTACATGACAATAAAGTAAAATAAATATGAACCAAAATTATAATAATCACTAGTATTATCATAATAAATTTAACTACATAACATAAAGTTTTTATCAAATGACCTAAAAGTATGTGGTGCATGGTCTATACTGCATGGACAAAAATTACTCAGAGCAATATATTTCATATGGAAACAAAATGAAAAATACCCCCTTATATAAGTTCTTATTCAATGTTGGGGTTATATTTATTAATATATTTGATAACTATATTAATATATACATTCCTTAATTTCATGGTTCAAAAAATATATGAACAAAATATTACCATTACAATAAATATGTGTGAGTTGATTCTCATTCTCATAGGATTCATAGTGATGTCTGAATCTTTCATCCCAGGCCTACCGGTAGGTTCCATTTCAATCCTTAACTCTCCCTCAGTGATAATAACTTAACTATATAATAATTTTACTTCCCTTGAAAATTTGTTATGATAAATTCTTTTTTACTTTTATCTATTCTGAGACTACATTCATGGTGGGTTTCCTCCCTTATCACACTAGGTTAATCATCCCTTTAATCACTAGGTATCCCAAGCATGAACCATATTTATATGGAGACTCTCATATATAAACTTAATAAATATTGATTCATATTATGTAATCATATGTATTGGTTCCAAGATATCCTATTCTCGGCTCTATTATAAATTTCATCACGACCAAACACCCTAATAACATATTTTCTACTCATCACATCAGGTCTTTCTACATTAGACACTACACTAGGAAGGAATATTTTCTCATAGAAATACATGTAGATTAGTTCATATGATATTAAAATATTATGTGATGCAATTATCTTCTATCCTATTCCCAAAGGAAAATTAAATCCTAGAATCATGAAACTAAACCACATGCACCCATCTCTAATAATGTATATGTTAGTGGCATTGGGAACTCATTAAAATCAATTTTATGATTAACTTTCTACCAGGTATACTACCTCATATTTGGGTTAAAATTATATGATGATAAACAATATAAATACTTTTTTAAAGTTATTCAACCATAAACATGTATTTCACTTTTCCATCTTGGAATTCCTTAAATAACTAATAGAAAGAGACCTAGTAATCACTAGGTTGAAAACCTATAAAGGTTATATCAGAAAAAGTATATTATTTTCCCTATACTAATTCATATTTCATTTATTTGGAATTTTTGAGAAATTAATAAAACAAAAAAGTCATGAAACTTGTTAGGTTGAAAACTCATAAAGGGTGGATTGAGAAAAACTGGACATCCTTCCCATTAAGCTCATCTTCATTCATGGATTAGGTAAAATTTAACACAAAAATAAGAATAAATAAATCTATTTAATACCAATATTGGACCCTAAATGAAATTGAGTTATGCAAGATATACCCATTAATCTTAGAAAAAGATATTTTAGATCATCTTTCCCCCTTCCAGTGTGCTTAAACCTTATCTTGGATTCATTTCCATTCTGAAAAAGGTCATCACTTCAAATTGATCTGGTCACCCATTTAGGTGATCAAGTATATTCATTTCATATCCCTTTACCCTGAGTTCATATTTAATATATATAATATTAACCTTTAGTGTGTTTAAACCCTTCTAAAATATATTTTTCTCAATAAAACTACTTTATACAATTGATTCTTGAATCATTAGTAATCAAAAGTCTTGAGTTTTTATTCTTCTTCTAAAACCCATATACATTGATAAAATATTCATGGTATCCACTTTTAGAGTAATTTTTAATAGTGTTATTGACTAATCTTAATGAACCTTGCTGGGAATTGATGGTAAACAAAAAGTTTCCCTTGAGCCACTAAATAACCCATAGAGGATGTTTTGGTCCTAGGGTAAATTCCTCCCTTAACCCCATGGGATATTTAATGTTGATGAATTGATATTATATCCATTACTAATGTTTAGATTATTCCTACTTACCTCCATTTCTTATTGAATAAGAAATTATTATTCTATGATCTACACATTATGTAACTAAAATATTAAATTGGGTTTAGATACGCTAAATGTTTCACATTTGTGAATATTTATCACTATCAGAGAAGTATTATGACATCCTAATATTGTGATATTTCTTAAATGGAAATGAATTTCCCATGAAAACATTAATTCCATGAGTTATGATAATCATTTTTTCATCATAAAATCCATGAGTTGAGATTATCCTCTTGGAAAACCCCCTTAAGGTATCTATTAATAGCTATATGAAATTAAAAAATATGTCATATATCCCATTTACATGAAATTAAACTACCCATACTTGGTATTAATCATATTAACTTAAACTATATGGTGCTATGGTCCTTGACACACTACCTTAAAATTCACATCATTGGTCCTAAGCAAACAAACTTAAAAGGCACTACATTTAGTCAAATTATAATGACCTTATAAATCGATCAATTTTGGTTAAAGATAAATGACCATAAATGTCATGACCCATCCCATCGATACCTACCTGGTCCAACAATAAGTTGAGTGTTCCACCATAATCATTTCTGAAATAGGTGAGGAGTTGGTGACTAGCTTTGAGAAGGCATATCACATAGATGTTTGGGATTATCCTATCATAACCGATAACAAATACATATCTCCATGGAAATAAATACCAACAATATTAGTATGATATAAATAAATGATCAAACAATATATATGTAACAAATTTATGTAATATCTATTGAAATATATAGGATAACTAGTTAAAATAAAATATTTTAAAAGGGGTAAAATATATGAAAAGAAGACGTGAAAGGAAAACTATAAACTAGGTAAGGAATCAATTTCCACACTACAAGATGGCTCCAAACATGAATAGATCATACTAACATCATCTATTGGTACCAAAAACACTATTAAATCATAGAATCCACTAAGGTCACTAGGTTTTAACTTTGAACAAGCTAGTTCTCTCCCACTCCCAAAAATCCATCTTTGACCTATACATCATCTACAACGAGATAACACATGTGGGATTAGAGACCATAAAAGGCTGAGTATAATCATAATTAGTAAGACTCCCTAAAAACATAAAGGGAGAAATAATAAACAATTAACTCAAATTCATAATATAGGAGGTGTTCAGGAGGAGGTTAACAGGGAATAATAGAAATCCAATTCATCTTAAGAACCCAAACATCTAGGAATAGCTGAATAAAGTCTTGTAGTAAAATCTAGATATTCTCAAACACTATAGGACTATGGGATCCTATAAACTCTCAGTCATCAATCTCAAATCATTAAAATATTCTATACATAGGTAGATAACGGTACTAAAAGAACTAAAAAGTGTATGAATCCTGAAGTTGATAGCCATCCACAACATCATGTCTCAAAGGAAACCTTTAGGGTGTTGAGAAATCACCAGCTTTGCTGAAGTCAGAAAAACACATTCTTATAGTAGTGACAATATATTTATATCCATTAATAATTCTACCAATATAGGGCCTAATCAACCCTGAATAACACTATCTTGGCAAGGTTTTGTGTTCTACCTTAGAAAAAATGGTATAACCAAGTACGGTCATAAGAGGTACTCATGTCCCAGAGTATGGTCTCAATATCAATAGGTAACCTAAGTATTCTAAAATTCACCTATAATATCATGATCTTCTGGAACATCAACCCACATTAACTATATATATTTAAAATGGAGTATCCCTTACCCATAGTAATATAAAGGGGGATGGAAACCCCATTGAAGGATCCCACACTGTATCTGATCTCTCTAATAAGGGGGATGACAACCCCATTGATAGAGGATCATACAAAGTATAATTTTGGGGGATACTGACCTTATCTAATATATAGGTAGAGGATATATCATCCCAATGCAATAATGGATATTACTAACCAAACCTAGGGTTGGTAAGAGGATATTTCATCATGTTTCACTCTTATTATAGGTGGGTTTCCACTTAGTAAAATTATTTGATATCCAAGACTAATATTCAAATTATAGTGGAAGATCATGCTCAATTCACTTTGGTCCTAATCCCTATCTCTAAAAATATATCCAACATTTTATTCCATGTGGAATTCTACTTCGAGAGAATAACTCAAAGGTTCTAGTCTAAGCCAAAGGAAAGTACTCAATCTTCCTAATAGGGTACATGGAGTTTTAGCCCAAGTATAAGATCTAGCCATGTACCTCCTTCATAAATAGTGTATCTAGATGCAATGAAACATTCTATAGAAGGTAAAAATGGTGTTTCATGTACTTGGGGGTACTCAATATGTACCCTATATAACTAATCATTGTACCATCGAAGGTACAAGGGGTGTGGCCCATCATACATTTCCTGTGGGGCACATAGGTCCCTATGTTTGTACTTCTCATACACATCAGGATGGCTAGTTAGGGGTCATAGGATATGTGTCTTAGTAACATGTCCATGTAATATTTAACTTTAACTTGAAACCCTAACACTTCTTCATGAGACACACAATGTGTGATCTATAAAACTATACACCATGTAGTCATGAATTTCCCAAAATATTCACACATAAGACATGTATCTAGATTAATTACTACCTCCATTGATATCACCTCAGTATCTACCCAAAAAATATTATAGCCCATGTTTTACATCATCAATTCCTTATCGTAGGTTAGATTTTATCCATTTTTAATCAAAAAACATTTCCCTACCACATCCCATCAAAGGATCCTCATCTACATTCCATGGATTTTTAAACCTCTATAAATTTATCTTTCCTCATAATAAAATCATCATCATCAAACCACTTTTAGGATAAAAAATATTATTTTGAACCTAAAATAATGATCCTTAGAATCAATGCTTGATTTTTTATTGATTTGATTTTATGGAAACATTTGAACCACCTATTGAAAAACCACCAGTGATGAACACATATAGAACAGAGAGATAAATCCATAAAAAACAAAATGAAGTTCCTATTATGGAACGGTTCAATATAGACACCATTTGATATTAGAAATCAATAGTTCAAGAAACAAATACAAACAAAATAATAATTTCTAGATTCCTAATCATAGGAAAATAAAATATCGATAGGGTTATGCTTGAGTCATTCAAGTTTAGTTTCTTAAAAGAATTAATATAAAATGAAATGATATTAAAAACTAGGAAATATTACCCTCAAAGAAAATTCCCAACCCAAATGGTGGATTTATCATTGGCATAGAAACCGTTTTCAAGAAATTTCAGTGATAGTTCTTCTAGTTTTGTTATTAGATAAATGAATATCCATGATCAAAAGACATCGATACTCAATCCTGAGTTTTTCTACAAATGTATACTCTATTAGGATATCTATCTCTCAAAAAATTCTTTATAATTAGATAGATAACCATTTATATTTACTAATATAGGATTATATAGATGTATATTAGTTAAAATATTAAATTAATTCAATTTATTTAACTATTTACAACAGTTAGTGACTTTTAATCAATGTGGAATCTGATGTGAATAAGATTTATGTCATGACTAAGGTAAAACCCATTTACCTAATTCAAAAGTTTTCTCAATTCACCCATTTGATACTTCATTTAAGAGATATCATGATCAAGTTCAAAAATTAAGACACACACCTTAAAATACCATAATATTTTTTATATTAATTTTAAAGATTTACAACACAATATTTTTCATGACAACATAACCCAAGGGTAAACCACATATTCCAAAAACAAAAAAACCATCATAAATTTTTTCTAAGATTATTTACTATGGTAATATTACTATTTTATACATGGGGAGACCACGAGACTATTAAAATAAAAATCAAGGTGAGTCCCACTTGGGTAAAATCTAGGAAACTACATTCTCACAACAGTAAGACTTTTCATACTAGAAAAACAACCATGGATAAAGGAAAAAAGATCATAATTTAACTCATGTGAAATATACACAATACCATATGTAATAACATCACCTTTTGGATGATATTCATAAGAAAATTCACTAAATCTATATCTATGAAGTAGGGAAGATTTATTTTTCTATAAAGATACCTGCTTTAGTCCATCTCGAATAAATAAGAAATAAGGAAATGCATTTGACTAAGGCATGATTTACCCTGCCTTTGCATATAATGTTTTATCTATAAAAACTCATGGGTTGATATAAATCCCACAATACTTCAGCTATAACCCCCCAAATGATCACTTAAAAAGATAAAATCTAGTGAGAGAACCCTACTACACACCTTTTAAAAATAATTCGAGATGGTTTTCATAGAGGGAAACCTATCTGTGCTATATAAGCACACTACGAACATCCCAAATCTTCATGTTGACATTAAAAAAGTTACATGGTTGCAAAATTTTTAGGATTCACATCAGCAACCTCTACCACAAACTACCAACAAGGAACACACTCCATTGTTGTTAGCTTATAACCAATGTGAAACATGATCCTTCCAACCAAACTGAAAAAAACTATTTTGTAGGTTTTTGATTTGCATCATGATATCTTACTAACTTTCATCCGAAGTCAAATATACCCTTGTTTGGTTTTTCATTACCCTTTTGTGAAAGCTATCAATATGAACATCTATCACAATAACTACCTCAGATGAATCATCAATGATACTTCACTACATTTCAAGTTACCCAATCCACCAATATCCAATGTTGATGGTCTTGATTATTCATATAACCCTAATTTGTTAGCTCCATACCTAAGGAAATAATCTATATGAGGGAAAACCATCAACAAACCTCTATGAAAAATTCATCCACTAGAAAAACCTAGTTCACCAAGGGGTGTTTATACCCAAAAAACCACTAGATATAACTTTACAAGGATCATACATGGGATGATTGGTCTCTGATTCATATGACCATCACTATACCCATCACATGCACTAGAGAAGAGTCTTTTTTTTACCTAAGGAAGTGGATGATGTGTTTCCAAACTTCAAGTAAAACACTTCAAGTTTTCTATCTGAGATCATCTGATCACACATGATAAATAATCAACATCACACCAATAGTGTCCTCTATATAAAATAAAGGCGCAAGGACACCACCATCAACCTAAGGAGCGAAACATTTCCCTTATACAAAATAGAAACCAACATCATGGATAAAAATACCCATATACTACACCAATTTCCTAGACACTGATTCATTTGATTAAGAAGTTCCAATCACCGAGTCATAGACCCAATAATCTTATCTCTATAGCCTATAAGTAATTGGTTCAAAAATTCCTAAGATAATACATAAATTTGGGTTTAACATCATAAAAATTTGAATTCCTTTTAGGATCTACCATGAATCATCTCATGGGGAGACTTGATCCACTACACCCAAACTCTAAAAAGTATCTCATTATTATCAGTATGTGAGATATTGTATAGAATAATTTATTCCTAAGAGATGACTATAGGTCACCCCTCCAAGAATTCACAGACTCCATAAAATTCACATAAAGGAAATGTATTATATTCACACATAGCTTCCAAATCCTTACTCACCAACTGAGGAGTAGATAACTAAATATCTAGAGGGTTGGATTCTATCACCACATATAAGGGGCCCCAAACACTACTATAGACAAAACCTAACACATCCAAATAAATTTAAACATATAATGATGCACACAGAGGGTACCCAATTCATACCTAGGTGGGTACCATCACTCCTATTATCTACTTGGAATTAAATTTAGAAAGGGCCTCCTCCTCTATCATATGTAAACTCACTCCACTAGAAGGATGAGTGGGTGATGCTCAATGTTAATGGATTACTTAATGTTGACAAAAATATAGCTTGAGTTTCCACTGGAATATTCAACTCCCTTACATATGAAAATAGGTGGACTAAAAATTACTTTTAAAAATAACTTGATGTTCATTAGGATATGGACATGAGTTTCACTCTCATTCACTTCAACTACCACCCAACAATAATCATCCACTATGCATGTTATCCACAACTAATGTCATCAACACAACATGTTGGTATCCACCGACAACATCTTATAAATCATATTAGTATATAACAAGGTGTTTCCAAAATCCACCACCCATGATGTGTAAAGTCTCTCTATAATATCACTTCTGCTATCATCAGGTGAAAACACTACCTCTAAAAGCCAAGTTGTACTTAAAATAAGATTTTCAATCTTTCAAGTTTTACTTAGGTTACTCCAACATAGGTAGAATCATAATAAAACTTTGCCAAATCCCACTGACTCTTCATTTAGATTCCTCCAGAATCACCATGATTAAACAAATACTCCATAAAATATGAATGGGACACCACAACAATACAAAATACTCAGATATGTGATTAAACATGGTTATGAATCCAAGATAAAATCTCAACATCCTCTAATGGGAACTCCATATAAAATATAGGCTCAAAATCTAACTATAATAGAGACATCTCATCATGAGTTTAGGGAATACATAATCTAATAAAGGATCATAGTTCCATATAATAAGTTCAATACATGATCAAAAAGTTGATAGTATAAGATCAAACTAGATAAAGTAGAAAATCCCATAATATATTTGACTCTTATCACCTGAGGATCAGGCTCACCTCACAAACTTGTGAGGTATCTAATACTGAACACACACATCAAACCTAATCCTATAGTAGTCTTTCCCATACTACAAGAAACTACCATAAACTCTGTAAGAATGATTTTCAACAAGATCAAGGGAAGTGAGGTCACCTAAAATCATGGTGTGGGAACACCTCTCAACTATGTATCAAGAAAAAAAAAAATCATAACTCACTATAATTTAGTGAGAGGACCAACCAAATTCATGATCTTGTCACAACCTTTCCTCTATAGAAAATATTTTTATTAGTGTGTGGTACCCTATAATAAGTAAGTCTCACTCATAACTATTTGAGTATATCTAGATGAGATATAAAAAGGACATTGAATATCATAACTAACAACTATATGATGCATGTTTTGACTTACTTTTACCCCATAGTCGATGTATTTGAGATTCAAGTCAATAAAAAAGTTATAAAATTCATAAGGAAAGGATATGTTTCTTGCCAAACCAATACTAGTTTCCTTATTATGTTAACGACACTCAATACCCCCTTAATAAATTTATCTGTATACCCAATCCAATACTCACATGAATACCCACTCTAATCATTATCCCTAGGATATAACATGCATTGATTCCACTTGGAAATATCTAGAACCACCGGGGCCAAACCAGGATAGATGTAAGCTCCCAATCCCACCCCGAATAGGCTAGGGGCTAGTGACTACCACTGAATAGGAATATCGCAAACAAAAAAGTCCTTATCCTATTAGAACCCTAAAAAAATACACATCTAAAACACAAAAAATTCCAAAAATATCAAGAGGATATACACAAATGATCAATTGAACTATATGCAACACATTTATGAGATATATATTGAAATAAACATGATAAATATTGTGAATAACATAATGTAAAAGGGACCAAATACCATCCCAATATCCTAGAAATTAAAACCAATAACCAACCAAGGAAAAGAGGCCCTCACTGTAATATGGATATAAACATGAACAAACCGTGATACAATCAGCTAATGGTACCACATCCAACATGGTAAAAACACATCCACTATGGTAACCAAGAATCAATTATGAAAAAGCGATGTTAACCCCATTTTCATAAATCAATCTCTTACTTGTACGTTATATGCATCGAAACAACATGTGTGGTCCCAAATCCCATTCAGAGTTGAGTGTAATCATATGCAGTTGGACACCTCGAAAACATAAAGGGATTAATAAAAAATAGTAATCTCAACTATTTATAAGGGGAGTTGTTTAGGAGGAGTAAAATAAAGAAAATTATAATTCCAAGTCATCTCATAAACTATGATCCAAGGGAATAACCAAAGTAAGTAACATAGTAGAAACTAGATATGCTTAATCACTAAAGGATTCAGGGAAACTGAGAAGTCCCGGTCATCAATATATAATCTTTAGAAGCCACTATGAACATGTATATGGTAGTGATCTAAACATTAAAGAGTATAATAATAATGAAGTCAATATCTATCTACATCATTATGTCTCAAAGTACACCCTTAGATTTATAATGAATCACCAATTTCATATAATCCAACACAAAATAGTATTCTAGTAGCTATATCTCTTTGGTGACAAGAAAATGTCTACACATATGGGTTATAATTAAATATAAAGAACACTCTCCAACCAAGTTAAAATGAACTACCTGATGGAAAATGGTAGACCTAGGTATAATCATAATAGGTACTCAAGTCTTAGAGTACAATATCAATCTCAACATCTTGTACATGGGTTCTTAAAGTCACCCAAAACATCGGATCTTCTAGTACTTAAACCTACAAGGCATATCTTACCTAATAATGGAGAATCCCACACCCCTAGTACTATACAGGAGGATGATAACCCAATTAGAGGATCCCAATCCCTACATGAGATCTCTAATAGGAGGATTCCAACCCCACAAATAGAGGATCACAAAACCTATAATGGTGGGGGAATACCAACCCTATCTGATCTACAGGTATAGGATCCTATGACCAAATATGACGAGAGAGATTACTAACCTAGTTAGGAATGGAAAGAGGATAATATTTTCTATCACACTCTCTTACCATAGTGGGTAATCACTCACGAAGAGTATTTGATATCCAAGCATGATATTTAAACACTTGTGGTTGATCATGCTCACTTCTCATTGGTCCTCATATCCATATTCAAAAGTAAATCCACCATCACATTCCATGTGTAATTATATTAATATAGGAAACATTGAATGTTCTAATCCAAGAAAAATAGAAGTAAACAAATTTCTTAATAAGTTATATAGAGTGTTGGACCAAGTACAAGATTTGGCTGTGTGCTACCATCCAATATTATGTTTCCTAACCCAACTACACATCATGTAAAAGATTCACATGGAATGTTGTGTCCTTAGGGGTACTTAAGATATAACCTATATTCTAGATCCATGTACCTCAGAAGGCACCTAGGGTGTGGTCCATCACACATAGTTTTTGGGGTCACACAGTTCCTTGGGAGTGTACTCCCTATTTATGCTAGGCTGGACGGATATGGGTCACACGTCATGAGGCTCATTCAAGCAACCATGTGAAATTTAACTACAACTCAAAACACTATCTCCATATCATTAATAAAATTATTTGTATTCTTATGAACTATATGCCGTGTAGTTATGAATTTTATAGAATATTTTCGTAATGACCCAAATTTTTATCAATGAAATTTCTCCCTTCTTATAGTAATTTTAAATAGTATAAATCCCATAAAATCACTTAGAGACCATAATAAAAGTCTTATAAATGAATAATTAATTAAATAAGATGTTTTTAAGGATTTAAGGTACCAATACCAATAAAATAGTAACTTGACTTTAGGAATAGTAATACGACACTTATGAATAGTAAACAGACCAACTGAATAGTGACATTACCCATTAAATTATAAATAAAATTTAGGAATCTTATAATTGAAAATATTATGTAATTACATCATATTATAAGTAAGTAAATATTTTAAAAATTATTAATTAATTGTTGTTATTTTTATAAGTCATAAATATTTAATTAAATTTTTTCATTAATTTAATAATTTAAAAGAAAATATATTTTCATAAAAAGTTTTTATAAATTAAAATTTTTATGTCTTATGGTTTTAAGATAATTTTATGATACCTCAAGTAAATTTTCAATGTGTTATAAAATCTGTTTTAATTTTAAAATATGCATTTTATAAGTAAATGATGGTTTTATTTAAAAATTAAAATGAATCAAATTTAGAAAATTATTTTCATAAATTGGAGTTAATTTTTTAATTATAAACAGTTAAGAAAGGTTTGGGTGAATTTTTGTGATTTTTCTGAAATACTTATTTTTTTGGTGAATAGTAAAATACGCTAATTTGTTGCATAAATACATTATAAGCTAAATCCACCATTCCTAACTTCACGAGTGATGTAAGAACCCAAATAACTAACTCACATTCCCACTTTAATTTATCTAGTCATAGAATCATCAATATTCCTTGTCTTGAGGAAAATTAATAAACTAAGAAATTAAATATTGAGAAAACACCCCTCTCCTACACTATAAATACCACCCCTTACAAACTCATTTACTCAACCCCTAAAACGTCATGAATTGTAAAAATTCTACTCAAAAATATTACCTATCCCTCCACACATCAAATATATCTTGGTATAATCAGAATACCAAGCCTAGGTTCCTTGAGGAGGATCTCTAGAGAAGAATTCAAGAGGTAATTCCTCTCTCTTTTCTTTCATTTTCCTTTCAAATTTCATTTATTTTATTCTATTATCCTCAAATTTTATTATCCAAATGTCTTGATAACTACATTATTATTGATATAATGGTATTATATCATGTTAATGGAATATTATTCATTATAATCCTCTCTCTATCTCTCTCTCTTTGTTTATAAAAAAGAAATCGTCACCCGTGATGTGCCAATTTTCTAACATCATGGGCGATGCACCTTCATTTTTCTTCAACGCCTTCATGTATATCAATGAAACCATTAAATGTTTTAAATAATATTATAAAGTGTACATTGTAAACCCTTTTATCTTATGTAACTAACTTATATACATAATACTAAATGATAAAACAAACCATTTTCATTGTGATCCAAAAACAACAAAAAATAACCTAAAATGATCCTCATTAACTTTTATCTAATGATTCATTATCATGGTATAAAAACAAATTAATTATAAGATCATTTAAACTCATGTAATATTATTTATAACATGTAATATAAATTCTTTATTTTTATCCATGTTTTACATGATGTTCGATTCACAAATACAAGTGATCCGTTCATGAAAACTTAGAAACAGAACACTCACAAACAATGCATTTAAACTATATAACTCATCCAAAGGCCCACATAAGAATTTAATAAAACCACAATGAATAAATTTCATGTATAAAATGTTTTTTAAGAGTTAATTAATGAATATAATGTGATTTTATATGACATTAAAGTTAAGGAAGTGTTCAGACACAAGGTAAGGGGAATTCTCAAACCCAACACTCATTCTTTGGGTTTTGCCTCTTTCAACCAATTTTAGGTATGCATATTACTTAAAAATAATTTATTCATAATTATATTATTTTTTTTTGGAAATTTATGTTTTCTACTTGAGTTTGTGACAAACATGATATTTTTTAGATGAACTCTTCTTTCAAAAAGCACACCTTTTACTTCTCAAGATTGTTTACTATTCAATCAAGATTGTTGATTATTACATCATGTAAATTATTACCTATTTCATTTTGGAATCCAAAGTTTATGAATGTATTATTTATGAAATGAAACCCATTCTTTTTCATGGTTTATTTACGTCCAATATTGATATATTTTATATGTGGAAAGCATGATAATGAAAATGTTATGATGTGACGGGTGCACTAGATATTATATAGAGCTCCAATGAATTGGGAAATATGAAGAACCTCATGAGTAAAGTTAAATATAAATGAAAATGATTCTATATTTGTTCAAAACTATGTGTGTTATTTGACCACTAAGACACGGTGTTTCATTTTTATGCATCACTACATTCCTAGTCTTTTCTTAATGCTTCCTCACATGATTATGAAGATGATATTATGATTATGATCACCCCATGTTATATTGTCTCACGTTCTTATCCTCTTACTAGGATTTTAACTAACCCATTTTTATGTATATACTAAGGTGACTACTTATACTAATGAGAATTCAAGAGCCAATAAGAATATTGAGAGGAGGGAATTAAATAATTTTTTTATGTTGTAAATGTTGTGTATGGTCCTAGTTCTCCAAAAACACTAATACTTTGGATCCTAATTGTATAATGTTTTTATTTTTTTTATCTTTAAAATTATGTAAAAGTAATGTAACAAAAACAGGGTCGCTATAGTTTGTATCAGAGGTACAATTTAGTTAATTTGGGAATTAGGATTATAGAACCTTAGTGAAAACCCTAGTATGGGACTAAGTATATGTAAGAACATAAGAATATTTTCTAAACTTAGGGATCCCAAAATATATGATTTTGACTTAAATTCATGAAGGAATAAAATATATATTCATGACTTGTTGACTTATGACTTCTTCTAATCTTCTTTATTTTAGAAAATGGTGGGAACCAGGAGAAACCTGGCCAACAACCCATGTGAGGGACAATGAAATGACTTCCCAAATGATATCCCCAATGCATTGGGAGGTGGTGTTAAAACAATCATGGTGATTATTACCTAGTTGTCTCAGGTTATGAATAATAACCTAAATAATGTGGAACATCCTCCATCACCTAAGAGGGAGAAACTGATTGTAGAGTGTTTTATACGACAATGACCACCGACATTTAGTGGATCTTATAATCCAACTGTTACAGATTAATGGGTCAAATAAATGGATAATATATTTTCTATGATTCACTGTTAGGAGATGGATAATGTGACTATGACTTTTTATTATCTTGATGGAGAGGATGACCAATGGTGGGATTCAATTAAGAACACTAAGCCGCGATATGAAATTAAAGAGATGGAGTGGGACGACTTTAAGATAATGATTCTTAACAATTATTTCCCAAAAAATCTTCTTATGAATATGGAGAGACAATTAATAGAGTTACAGAAAAAGGATGTGGAATCTGTCAAGGTCTACGAATAGAATTTCACAAGGGTTTCAAGGTACACTTGTTGTTTTTTTATCAACAATGATTGAAAAATTGATATATTCATTAGTTGATTATAACCACAACTTTCAAAGGATATTGTAATTAGAGACTCTGGGGGTTATGAATAATTTGTTCTATGTGCTCTTAAAGTAGATATGGAGTTTGGAGAATTGTCACATGGCTATATTGATAAGAAATGAAAGATGGAGTTTCATACTAGAGGATCTAATGAGAAAGGTGGAAAGAAAAATCAACCAAATAGATGTAAAAAATGCGGGGAGAAGCATCATGGTAATTCCCTAAAAGGGATGGGGAAATGATTTAAGTGTGGGAGAGAAGACCACCAAGATCAGGAGTTTTGAAAATACCTGAGAAGGCTGGAGAATGTGGTAGTGGAAAGGAGTGCCCACCCAAGGTCCAATGCTACAACTGTAGGGAGTAAGGGAACTACACAAGATAGTTCACTAAGCCTCAAGTCCTTGAGGGTAACCAGTGTAAATAACCACCAAAGACAAAAGATCAAGGGAAGAATTATTCCATCACTATAATTTAAGTGGAGCAAGAAAACGAATTCATACAAGGTACACTTCCTATTCACTAAAGAATAGAAAAATTATTATTTGATTATAGTTCTATGCATTCCTTTATATCATGTAAGTCTACTAGAACTATTGAATCAAAGCCATGAAACCTTGAAGTAGATATATATATAAAAAATGTGGTAAAATCATTACAATCCATGTGTTGGACTCTTCTTTTATTGGCATATGTGGGAATATTATTCCAACAAATCCCATGATACTTCCCTTGGTGGAATTCGATGTTATAATGGGAATACATTGGATCTCATTATATAGATCACATATAAACTATCTGGAAAATGAAATATCTTTTCATATTCTGATCCATCCCATGTTCTATTACAAATTAAAATAATATCATTAATCTCCTTTGGAAAATCCTTCAACATTGCGGGTGTTGATTCCCTATGAAGAAGCATACCCCTCTCAAATGGTTGAGTCAAATAAAGGTATAAACCTAGGGGAGATGATCATTGTAAGGGGATATATTGATGTATTTCTTGAAGAGTTATACAGAATACCCCCAGATCACGAGGTAGAGTTCTCAATAGAACTAATACTTGGAGATATTCCCATATCAAAGTGTCCTTATAGAATGGCTCTTATCGAACTGGAGGAGTTAAAGAAACAGATGCAAGAGAATTTGGATAAAGGGTTCATACACCCTAGAGCATCACTGTGGGGTGCACCAATTATCTTTATCAAGTGTAAGGATGGAACAATGCGGTTTTGTATTGATTATTGAGAACTCAACAAGATCACTATAAATAACATATATCCCCTTTCAAGGATTAATGACTTGTTTGATTAGCTGAGAGGAGATCATTACTTCTCAATGGTGAATCTTTGTTTTGGATATCATCAGCTAAAGGTGAAGAAGGAATATATTCAAAATACTTCCTTCCATACAAGGTATGGGAATAATTATTTTTTGGTGATCCCCTTTTGAATTACTAATGCACCTTCAATCTTCATGGTTTTGATGAATAGTGTCTTTATACATTACCTCAACAAAATTGTGGTAGTGTTTATCGATGATATTCTCATCTACTTAAAGAGAAATGTGGAACATTAAGAACATATAATACTTGTGTTGACGACATTGAGTAAGGATAATTTGTACACCAAGTTCAGAAAGTGTGACTTTTTATGCAACAAGTCACATTCTTGGGACATGTGATCACAAGTGAGGGAATTTATGCGGACCCTTAAAAAACAAAGGAAATTGAAGAATGGCCCAGACCCCCTAGTGTCACAAAAATCCATAGTTTTCTTGGATTAGTATGGTACTATCGATGTTTTTTGAAATATTTCTTATGATTTTCAAGCCCGCTAACTAAGTTAACAAGGAAAGGGGTAAAGTATTTTTGGATGGAAGAATGTGAGGAAAGATTCAATGTGCTAAAGAGAAGGCTTATCACTACACATGTACTCACATTACTAAAAATTGGATAAAGTTTTGGTATATATAGTGATTATTAAAAGAAATTATTGGGTTGTGTACTCATGAAAGATTATAAAGTGATAGCCTATGCCTCGCAACAGTTGAATATACATGAGAAGAAACACCAGACCCATGATCTGGAGCCAACAACTGTGATTTTTTCTCGAAAATCTGGTGGAACTACCTCTATTGTGAGAAGTGTGACAGATATATTGATCACAAGAGCCCAAAGTATATATTCACACAAAAGGAACTTAACATGTGTCAAAGGAAATGGTTAGAGATAATCAAAGACTATGATTTCTCTATTCACTATCATACTGGTAATGAAAATCAGGTAGACGATGCTCTTATAAGGAAAGAACCTGCTACTCTATCCATGTTGTGGATTGAAAAAGACAATTTCTTTATGGATATGCAAAGTATGGATTTGGAAATCACAATGGAAAGTAATACATACAACCTTGAACAAATTATTTACAAACCATCTATCCAATAGAATATTAAAGAGGCCCAAAGGGATGGTCCAAAGTTTCAAAATAGGGTGAACGATAAAAAGGAAGGAAAGCTGCAAGAGTTCCATATCGATGATGATGGTGTAATTTAGTTTGGAATAAGGCTTATTGTACCTTCATTTCGTAGGATAAATAAGTAGCTATTGGATAATGAATATAGATAAAATGTCTCTATCAATCCTGTTAGAACTAAGATGTACCGTGACCTACGAGAATACTTCTTGCAGGACAACATGATGAATAAGATTGATAAATACATTTTAAGTTGTTTTATATGTTATCAAGTTAAAGCAGAGTGACAGACATCAAAAAGGGATGATACAACCATTGCCTATACCTATATGGAAATGGGAGAATATCATCATGGACGTTGTCATGGGTCTCCTAAAGACAACCAAAGGAAATAATGAGATATGGGCTATGATGGACCAACTCACCAAGAATTACCTCGTTATCTCTATTTGGGAATATATCTATCTTGAAATACTTATAAAGATATATGTGAAGAAAGTGGTGAGATTGCATGTGGTTACACTCTTGATTGTCTCTGATCATGATCCTAGGTTCACATCTAAATTCTAGAAGAGTCTTCAACATGACTTGAGTACTGAATTGAATTTCAACATGGCTTATCACCCACAAAATGATAACCAATCTAAAAGTAATTTTCAAACACTCAAAGATATGTTAAGATCATTTTCTATTAGAATCCTAAAAGGAGTATGGGATCAACATATTCCATTGGTTGAGCTCTCACAAAACAATAACTTCCACTTGATTATTCAGATGGCTCCATATAAAGATATGTATGAAAAGAAATGTAGAAGTCCAAATTGTTGGGATGAAGTTGGAAAAATAAAGCTACTTGTACCTGTTCTTGTGAAAGATATGGAAGAGAAGGTTCAAGTCATCCAACAACATATCCAAGCTACTCAGAGTTGAAAAAAGAGCTATGATGACAACTGTCGAACGGAATTAGAGTTTGAATTTGGAGAAAAATTCTTCCTTCGAATATCACCATGAAAGAGAGTCACGCAGATTGGAAAGAAAGGAAAGTTAAACCCAATGTACATTGGCCCCTTTGAGATCCTTGAACTCATAAGATTTTTGGTTTATCGACTTTCACTTCCACCAAATATGGCTCAAGTTTATGATGTGTTTCACTTATCACTCCTAAATAAGTACATACCGGATCCCTCACATGTATTGAACTCAGAGGTGGTAAAACTGGAAGATGATATATCTTATGAGGAGAAGCCAATAAATATTCTAGACCAGAGAGATAAGGTTCTAAACAACAAGAAAACCCACCTTATCAAAGTGTTGTGAACGAACCATATGTATGAAGAAGAAACTTGGGAAATAGAGGAGGCGATGAAGGAGAAGTACCCTCACATGTTTATGTAAAATGAAATTTCAAGGGTGAAAATTCAAAAGGGGGGAAGAATGTAACAAACCTAAATTTTATCAATGAAATTTCTCCATTATTATTGTAATTTTATATAGTAAAAATCACATAAAATCCCTTATAGACCATAATAAAAGTCTTAGACAAGAATAATTAATGAAATAAGAAGTGTTTCAAGGAGTTAAGGAACGAGTACTGATGAAATAGTAACTTGACCTTAGGAATAGTAATATTACCCTTATGAATAGTATACCAAACAAATAAATAGCGACATTACCCATGAATGTCGAAATAAAATTTATGCATATTATAATTGAAAATATGATTTAATTATACCATAGTATAAGTAATTAAATATTTTAAAAAGTATTAATTATTTTTTGGTATTTTTTTTAAGTCATAAATATTTAATTAAAATTTTATAATTAATTTAATAATTTAAAAAAATACAATTTCATAAATGGTGTTCATAAATTAATATTTTTATGTATTATGGTTCAAATAAAATTTTATGAGGCCTTAAGTAAAATTTCAATGTGTTATAAAATCTATTTTATTTTAAAAATCTGTATTTTCAAAGTAAATGATGATTATATTTTAAAATTAAAATTTCTGATATTTGGAAAATTATTTTCATAAAATGGAGTTCATTTTTCAATTCTAAATATTTAAAAAAGGTTAGGGTTATTTTTTGGTATTTTTCTGAAATACTTGACTTTTTGGTGAATAGTAAAATATGGCAATTTTCTGTATAAATACATTATATGTTAAATACACCATTCCTGAAATCATGAGTGATTTAAGAACCCAAATATAGAACTAAAATTCCCTTTTTACTGTATCTATTCATGGAATTGTCACTATTTCTTGTCTTGAGATAAATTAATAGACTAATGAATTAAATATTGAGAAAACACCCCTCCCCTCCAGTATAAATAACACCCCTCAAAAACTCATTTTCTCACACCTCTAAAGCTTCAATCCTTGTCCAAAATCTACACAAACCTCTTACCCAAAACCTCCCCCACGTCTAGGATCTCTTGGAATCATCAAAAGACCAAGCCTAGGTTCCTTGAGGAGAATCTCAAGAGGATAATTCCAGTGGTAATTCCTCTCTCATTTCTTTCAACTTCCTTTCAAATTTCATTTCTTTTATTCTCTTATCCTAAAATTTTATTATCCAAACTCCTTGATAGATCTATTATGATTGGTATAATGATATTATATTATGTTAATGGAATATTATTCAATATACTCCTCCCTATCTCTTTTTTTTTTATAAAATCAAAATCATCGCCCTTGATATGCCTATGTACTGACATCGTGGGGGACACACTTTCATTTTACTTCAATTCCATTTGGAATATAAATAAAAAAATTAAATGATTTAATAAAGATTATAAATTTTATTTTCTAACCCCTTTTATAATCTTTAACTAAATAATATAAATTTTACTAAATGATAAAACAAAACATGTTCATTGTGATCAAAAAATGACCAAAATTAACCTAAAACGATCGTCATTAACTTTTATCTAATTATTCATCAACATGGCATATAAAAAAATTCATTATAAGATCTTTTAAACTTATGTAATATCATTAATAACATGAAATATAGATTCTGGATGTTTATCCATGTTTTACATGAACTTTGATTCATGAATACAAGTGAACCATTCATGAAAACTTAGAAAAAGAACACTCCCAAAGAATGAATTTAAGCTCTATAACTCATCCAAAAGACCATAAAAGAACTTAATAAAACCATAAAATTAAATTTATTGTATAAAAGGTTCTTTAAGTTTTAATTAATGAATCTAATATTGTTATATATGAAATTAAAGTGAAGGAAGTGTTCAATTACAAGGTAAGGGGAATTATTGATCCTAACACTCATTCTTTAGGTTTTCCCTCTTTCAACCCATATTCGGTATGTATATTCCTTAAAAATAATTTCTTCATAATTTTATTAATTTTTATAGGATATACATGTTTTCTACTTGATTTTTTTAACAGCATGATGTTTTCCAAAAGAACTCTTCTTTCAAAAAGTACACCTTTTACTTCTCAAGATTGTTTCCTCTTCACTCAAGATTGTTGATTATTACATCATGTATGTTATTACCTATTTCATTTGGAGACCCAAAGTTAATGAATGTATGATTTATGAAATTAAACCCATTCCCTTCCATGGGTTATTTATGTCCAAGATTGATATATATTCTATGTGGGAAGCATAATAATGAAAATGTTATGATGTGACGGGTGCACCCAGAATTATATGGTACTTAAGTGAATTGGATAATGTGAAGAACCTCATGAGTAAAGTGAAATATGAATGAACCTGATGCTATATTTGTTTAAAACTATGTGTTGTATTTGTCCACTAAGACACGGTGTTTCATTTTTATGCATTGCCACATTCCTAGTCTTTTCTTAATGTATCCTCTCATGATTATGATGATGATGTTATGATTATGCTCATTCCATGTTATATTTTATCATGTTATTATCCTCTTATTGGGATTTTAGATCAAACCTTTTTGATGTATATCCCTAGGTAACTAATTTTATTAATGAGATTTCAAGAGGTAATAAGAAGCTATAGAATAAGGAATTAAATAACTGTTTTTATATTGTAAATGTTATTTATGGTCCTAGTTTTTCCAAAACACTAAACCTTTATATCCTAATTGTGTAATGTTTTTATGTTGTTTATCATTAAAAATATGTAAAATTATTATAATAAAAGCAGGGTTGCTAAAATTTTCATAGATGACTTATCTCCAGATTATTCATCACCTCAATTGATCATGCCATTATATCCAACTGAAACACTCCTGGTATATATTTATTATCATCAATTCATTGTCAAATATCATATTATGGTAATTTTTCAATAGAAAAACATATCACTGGTATGAAAACCTTCTTTTTATTACACACTTAAACCTAATTTATTACGTAAAATTCACTTGATACAATATAGGAGATCGAGAGTTCTAGTGTCATTGGGGCTTAGGAACATTACATAACAACTTAGAACATAAAACACACAACATATTTATTGAAAACCTCCTTTTACATGACAACTAAATTTCCTCGTACTTAGCATTGCATGGGATAACCTGAGGACATGCATAAGAAAAGGGCGATCTATAAAGCCCAATAAGGGAATAAACATGGAATAACATGAGGAATAAAATACATGTCAGTAAATAGGAATATAAATGTATAAAAAGAGAAATATGAACATAAATACATAATAAAGCATTATTATCATAACAAGGAAATGTGGCAATGACACTTAACATGGAATTAGCATGATCTAAGGCTCATTGCACATGGTGCATGAGTAAACCCTCATTGCACCCGAAGAAGGAGTAAACCGTATTTTCATTTGAATTAGTATGATTCAACACTCATTTCACATGATGTATCATGATATTATACTTTACCCAATGCATTGGAGTGCTATTAGGGTGCACCCTTCTTAAACATTTCATTTCATGCATAAGTGTGCCACATGAATCATATAACATGGAATCAATCAACATAATAAGCTATTCCATGATTAAGTAATGTTGAATAAATACATTAAAGTACCATTATATATGTATATGTGTATAAAGGTGAATACCATTTATAGAGACATGGGTATGGTATTCACTACACAAAGATCTTGGCTTGAAAAAACGCAATGCAATTTCGGCAGTATAACGACGTGAAATAAGAATTCATAAAAATGGTTGATGAGAGAAAAATGGGTTTCTCATCATATGTATATGAAATGGACAGTAGGGGGGGGGGTAATATAGATACATGTACCAAAAAATTTAATGGAATTTAGATATGTAATACAAAAGAATTGCTTGAATGTAAATAAAGAGAGATAAATTTCTTATAGAATTTTGGCATGGTAATGGGTGTACATGAGAGGCATTAATGAGAGAAAAAGGGGATCTCTAATTATTAGAACATGAAGAGGGAAGTATGGGGGAGGTGAAAAATCACACCACAACATTTTTAATTTAAAGGAAAAGGATATAACAATATAAATAAACTTGGATAAAATTTAGAAAGGAAGAAATCCCTTTCTTGGAAGTGTGATCCCAAAATCTTGGGAGAGGCTTGAGAGAGGATTCTTGGGAGCTTGGGGTGACTTGGGAGGATTCTAGAGAGAGTATTTAAGGGGTTTTTAGAACTACAAAGTCATTGAGTGAGGAGAAAGTGGGAGCTTGGGTTGGTTTATATAGGAAAGGAGAGGGAATTTTTTATTATTTAGGTTTGGGACCCCACATATTAAACTAATCAAAACCACAAACCAGACCATGGTTTTTTACCATGATTTTTTCCAACAGGGAGTGTAAAAAAATATTTTATAAGGCCAATGTCCTGAATTTTTTAATTAATAGGTTTTTTATGTGGAGTTGAGTCACACTCTCAAGGAAATAAATTTAAAAATATAAAATGTTTTATAAGTCTTGAAGGGTCCACTAAATCATTGTAAAATAAATCAAACAAAACTAAAATCTGATTATTTTAATGGTAAAACATATATTGGCTGAAAATAATGTTTAGAGTATTTTATTACATCACTATTGGGTCATTATGATGTCATAAAACACATTATATATTTAAAAGGTATTTAATTTTTACCCAAACATTCAACTGTCTCAGAAAATTATGAAAAATTCACCATTGGATAATTTTGGTGTCATGATTCAAAAAATAGTATTCATTTTATATAAATAATTTTCTAAATATGTGAATGTTTAATTTTAAAATAAAAACTATCATTTATTTAAAACTCATGGGTTTTGACAAAGACAACTTTCAAACCTTAATAAAATATTACAATTTCATTCATAAAAATTATATGATCATTTATACTAAATACAAGTAATTTAATAATAATAATATTTTATTAAAATAATATTTAATTAAAAAATCCATTAATTTATCAAAATATATTCCTACATTGAAAATTAAATAAAAATATTATTTATGCTTTAAAAACTATTTACAAAGTTACAATAATAAAATGAATGTATATTCATTATTATATACAAAAATAATGCACATAATCATAATGATAGGGTCTTATTACATAACCTCTTAAAACACCCGCATAAGACATTAGGGTAAGGTGTGCGATGGTGAAAGAGTCTTGGGGTGGCTCGGATAACATCACTCGAGTGGTAATATCTATAAACTTACACATATCCCATAGGCCGTTCCTCTCAAGCTTAACATATTTAAGCTTGTATTGGGATTGTTCAAGAGAGAAGCCCAATGATGCCACCTCCTTTTAGAGCTCCGAAAAATGGGCTTCGTACGGGGAAAATATACTGGATGAATCCATACATTCCTTTATCTGAGTAAATTGGATTTGTTAAAGCCCTATATTTATACTAGTCATGTGATCACTGTTCAACGACTATATTAAAAATAGTCACAATTCTTAACAGTATTTTAAAATCCACAACATAAAACCAAATAAGTGAATAAATTTTACATAACCATAAGAAGACATTTAAATAAACCAAGAGGAATTTTCATTAATGATTTTTTTGGGTCGTTACAATCTTTTCCCCTTAAAAAAATTGCAGCCTCACAGTTTGATTACATAAAAAAAGAACTCTGAAATTTAAACATGACTTTAGGGTTACTTACCCACCAATATTAAGCTTTATCCAACCCTCATTATCACGTTGATCATGGAGATATATGGTCCACTTAGTGAAACAATACCTCAATGCACATTCAAAGTCTTCCACTTCCTTAGTCCAGATGCAATCCATGCAACATGGATCGTTCTGATGGAAGCTATGATGCACTTTTTGAAAAAACTTTTTTCTAACGTATAATTTCAAAACATCACCATGTACCAGGTTTTTGTAAGATAGACTGACAGAGTCTGATTTGAAATTTTTTAAATGTGGTTCTTCTAATATGTTGTCTATGTTTCCAAAAAGACTAGAAGAAAAGACTATATATATATATATATATAATTCTCAGAGGTATCCCTCTTCGGAAGCTATTCTAAAATAAAATAGTGCATCATACTCTCTGGATAGGGTGACATATTTGAAAATACCCTCATGGTACCTCCCTCTTCTTGAAAGGTGGGAGAGATGGGAGCTTAATATATTATCATAGGTGAGCCATGATCCCTGATTATTCTATAGTATGAAGGAGGTGTTTGATATGTCATAGAGAATCTTGGATGAAATTTAGACATTGGAAAAGGTTTAGATGCTATGAGAGCTTGACATAACAATAATTAAAGCAAGTAATTTCTTAAGAAGGGACAATAGTGTTTTGTGAGGGTCTTCCCCTTCAATATTGAAACTATCCTTTATCCTAATGACGAAACATATCATATTTTGAGTTAACCTCTAGACATGATAAAATTTTGATATTAAACTACTTGGAGTCTAATGATTTATAATTCATTAATTAAAGTAATGTTAGGGGTGACACAAAAATGGTAATCCAAGGACAAAAACAGATGACTTATAAATTACTTTTATTTCCTTAACTTATGAATCTATAAGCTTCAATATATATTATCCATGATCTACTTTCTAAAATGTATTCTTAGAAGATTTTTTTTAAAAAAATTACGTTAATAATGGTTCATAATAACATTGTAAATTTACCATAGCATATCCCCCGGGAGTGTCGTATCCAAGAGTGCAACAAGGCCCATTGTCATGTACCAGGATACCCCTGGTCAAGCCCGAAACTCCTTGTCAGAGTTTTCACTCCTGGGTACATCTGTGCTAGAGCCACCTCTACCTGCTTGTATCCAGATAGGGATGTATTTTCTTGATAAAACACATAATCAATACTAACCATGACTTAAGGGATGTTTTTATTATACTTATTATTATCCCAAAGGCTTTCACTAGGGTTTTCTAATCCTAATCCCAAAAATAACTGAACCTATCCTCTGATACCAACTATGACAACCTTTCTTTTTATTGCACACTTAAACCCAATTTATTACATAAAATTCAATTGATGAAACATAAAATATCAATTGGTATAGTGTATTTTGGGATTAATAACATTACATAACAACTTAGAACATAAAACACCCAATATATTTATTGAAAACATCCTTTGCATTACCACTACATTCCCTCGTAGTTAGCATTGCATGAGATAACCTGAGGACATGCATAAGAAAAGGGTGAGCTATAAATCCCATTAAGGGAATAAAAATTGAATAAAATAAGGAATACAATAATGTTATACAATATTAATATCAATAGATCATAATAGAAATATGAACATAAAGGCATGATAAATCATGATTATCATAACATGGAAATTTGGCAACAACACTTCACATGGAATTAGCATGAGCCAAAGCTCATTGCACATGGAGCATGAGTAAACCCTCATTGCACATGAAGCATGAGTAAACCCTATTTGCACTAGAATTAGTATGAGTCAACACTCATTTCACATGTATCATTATACTATACTTTACCCAATGCATTGGAGCGCTATTAGGGCGCACCCATCTATAACATTTCATTTCATAAATAAGTGTGCCGCATGGATCGTATGACATGGAATCAATCAACATCATAAGTTTTTACATGATTAAGTAATGTGGAATAAATAAATTAAAGTACCATTCAATATGTATATGTGCATAAAGGTGAATACCATTGATAAAGACATGGTCATGGTATGCACTACATAATGATCTTGGCTTGGAAAAACGTGGTGCAATTTCGCCAGTATAACAACGTGACATAAGAATTTATAAAAATAGTTGATGAGATATAAATGGGTGTATCATCATATGTACATTAAATTTAAAGTAAGGGGGGTCATATAGATACATTTCCCAACAAATGTAATGGAATTTTGATACGTAATATAAAATAATTTCTTGAATGTAAATGAGAAGAGAGAAATCCCTTACCGAATTTCGGTATGGTAATAGGTGTACATGGGAGGCATTAATAAGAGAGAAAGGGGATATCTAATTATTAAAACATGAATAGGGAAGTATGGGGGAGGTGAAAAATCATACCCCCACAGTTTTAATTTAAATAAAAGGATATAAAAATATAAAGAAACTTGGAAAAAATTTAGAAAGAAAGAAATCCATTACGTGGAAGTGTGATCCCAAAAGCTTGAGAGAGGCTTATTGTGAGCTTGGGGTGACTTGGTAGGATTATAGAGAGAGGAGGGTAGGGTTTTGTCAAAATCCAAATGCTTTTAGTGAGGAGGAAGTTGGAGCTTGGGTGGGTTTATATAGGAAAGTCATGGGAATTATTTATTATTTAGGTTTGGGACACCACATATTAAACTAATCAAAACCACAAACCAGCCCATGGTTTTTGAAAAAGGGGATTAGAAAAAAATATTTTATAAGTCAAATATCATAACTTATTAAAATAATAGGGTTGCTTATGTGGAGGTGAGTCACACTCTTAGAGAAATAAATTTAAAAAGCTAAAATGTTGTATAAATCTTGAAGGGTCCACTAAAGCATTTTAAATTAAACAAAACAAAACTAAAATAAAAATATTTTAATGTTAAAACATATGTTGACCGAATATAATGTTTAGAGTATTTTATTACACCACTATTGAGTCATTATGATGTCATAAAACACATTATATATTTTAATGATATTGAATTTTTATCCAAAATTTGGCGGTCTCAGAAAATTATGAAAAATTATATGTTGGATAATTTTGATGCCGTGATTCCAAAAATAGTATTCATTTTATCTAAATAATTTTCTAAATATGTGAATTTTCACTTTCAAAATAAAAACTGACATTTATCGAAAATTAATCGGTTTTGACAAAGACAAGTTTCATACCTTAATAAAAAATTACAATTACATTCCTAAAAATAATAAAATCCTTTATAATTAATAAAAGTAATTTAAAAATAATAATATTTCATTAATATATTATTTAATTTAAAAATCCATTAATATATCAAAATAGATTCCTTAGTTTAAAATTAACTAAAAATACTTTTTGTGCTTTAAAAACTATTTACAGAGTTACTATAATAAAATGAATGTATATTCTTTATTATATTCAAAAATATTGAACATAATCATAATGCTAGGGTCTTGTTACATAACCCCTTAAAACACCCGCATAAGACCTTAGGGTAAGGTGTGCAATGGTGACATACTTTTGGGGTGGCTCAGATAACATCGCTCAATTGGTAATCTCTATCAACTTCACTTCTCCTGTTGGTAGTTCCTCTCAAGATTAACATATTAAAGCTCGGATTGTGATTGGTAAGGAGAGAAGGCCAATGACACCAACTCCTTACCAAGCTCCAATAAATGGGGTTAATATGGGTAAAGTCTACTAGATGAGGTTATCACTTCTTTTATCTAAGTAAATTGGATTTTTTAAATCCCTATATTTATACTAATCACACGATCACTATTCAATAACTACATTAGCTACTATCACAATTCTTAAAAGTATTTCAAAAACTAAAACATAAAACCAAATAAGTGCATATTTTTTTATAAAACCATAAGAATATATTTAAATAGACCAATAGGAATTTTCATTAATGAATTTTTGGGTCATTACAACTGGCATATCCCGTCGAAGGCTCATTATCTGTACACCATGAATCAATAAACCTCTAACAACTAATGAACCATAAGATTGTAATCATCATCATCAAACCCCCATCAGGATATAAATGATGATTATAAACCTACAAAAAGGATCTATAGAAGTATTTATATTTTTTTAAATAAATTTGTTTAATATAAATGGTCAAACCACCTTTAAAACAAACACCGGTGATGAAATTTCATAGAAAAGAGGGAGAAATAAATAGAAAAAAATGTGAGGTTCCAATGAAGGACGTGTTTGTATTAACCATGAATCGATGTTGAAAATAGAAGGATACTAAACAAAAAAACAAAAAATCTAAAAATAATTTCTAGATTCTAAATTCTAGAAAAATAAATAATGAAAAATGCCATGCTTGGGTCATTATAGTTTAGATATTAAAAGAATTAATCTACTTTAAAAAAATATAAAAAAAATGAAATAATACCATAAAATAAAATTTTCAACCTCATGGATGGATCAACCATTATGGGATAAATCATTTTCAAGTGATGTCTTTGACAATTACACTGCATTTTTCATCTAATCCACAAATATCCACAATTAAAAGATGTCAATCTTCAACACTGAGTTCATCTACAAAGATTTACACCACTAGGAGATCTCTCTCTCTCTCTCTCAAAATTCTCTATAGTTATGTAGATAAACCAAGATATTTTGAAAATATAGTCTTATATAGATGCACATTTGGTCGAATATTAAATTAAATAAACGTGATAATTTAATTCATTTAATATCTTAATTTTTTTATTATTGCATATCATCTTGGAACTCAATGATAACAAGAATAATGTTTCACATAAGGTAAAACACACATTTTTTATTCAACTTTAGCTTTGGTTTACCCTTCCAAAAATATGTCTAGTAGATATAGGCATTTATTTTAAAAAAACACACATTCCTTAAAATAATAAAATAATTTTATTATATTATTTTCAAATATTTGAGGTACTCACTTTCCTATAATAGATTTCTAATTTTTAAAATTCATATTTCATAACCAAAAAAACCATGAGAAAATTTTTATAGGATTTTTTCTAGGGTAAAATTATAGTTTTACCCTTAGGGAGGGCCATTGACTTTGAAACTCAAAATCAAGCTGCATCCCACTTATGTAAAAAAAGTCACTTAAATAATCATCAAACCTTCTTGGTGTAAATTGAATTACCTTAATATGAAAATGATATAGAAAAAATGATTTTTTAGTTCAAAACATATAAATTATATCGAGAGAAAAAGTCAAGTTTCTCTTTCTATGCCTTTTTCTATTATGTATTAAGAAAAATTTAAAGCATAAGAAACATAAATAGTTAGAGAAATATATTCAGTTTGAATATAAGAAAATGATGTCCTAAGAAAATTTAAAGGATACAGTCATAATTCTATTCTAATACGTGGATTATGAAATCCATTGAGTGTAAATTGGAAAATACTGAAATATTTTAGTGAATAAATAATAGAAATTTAAAAATTCAATATTTTCTCAATAAACCCACTAGTTTATAAAAAATATATATGATATTAATTACCCAATGTGAATGATAATGATATTTTTCATAGATATATTTTCATTCATGAAAAATCACCTATTTAAATTTAGTGGACCACCCATTCAATTGATTGTGTACTCATGACATTTAATTTTGTATACATTCACCCCCAAAATGTTTTCAATACTTGGTGATGTTGAATTTAAGGTGATTAAACCCTTCTTGAAAATAATTTTTATAATAGAACTATTTATACCATTTATGTCAAAATAATCACTAACCCAAATCCTTGAGTCATTATTATATTACTAGGAACCAATGACCTTAAGCAAATACTATTGTTTCCCTGTGTCATAGAAATTTTTAATAGGGTGATTGAATTATCTGAATGAACTTATCAAAGAATATATGGGTAAAACACAATTTTCTTTGAGTTACTATGTAAACCCTAGGGGGGAATTTTGGCCATGGGGTAAAGGTCCCCCATAACCGTATGTGATATTTTCTTCCTATGTGGTGATTTTATATCCATTACCAATGGTTAACATATTCCCTTCTATCCCCATTTCCCATTGACACAAAATTCTTATAACCTGATTTACTCTTTATATACCCAAGCTATTCAAGTAGATTAAAATTCCCTCAATATTACACATTTTTCTAACATACCCATTGAAACATAAAGATTATGAAATTTATTCTTGTACCCTTTAATAGGTTTGTATACATGATATTTTATGAAGAGAGTTACTTTAGTAGAGATACTCCCCTTGGTAATCCAAAATTATTGAGTTGATATTTTTCTATTTATATATTCATATTGGATATATGTTCATAGTTTCATGATCCTAAACTATGTGAAAAAATGGTCCATCCTATAAGACCTTAAATTTTGTAAATTTATCTATTATATATAAACTAATTTACTAACATATGATCTAGATCTACATAAGAGTTCTTAGTGTATGTGTCAACTGTTTCACACTAGGAATTCTCCAATATCCCTACATGAGAATAAAACCATTTTATTTTCACTATTCTACAATTATATTCTTCACAAATACTCATTACTAAGAACTAAATTTGTCTTTATTATTATTCTTACAATATATGTAGTATTTTCCAAACCAAATTTTTTATGCCCAACCATAATACTACATTTTTACCTTGTCCCAATCATCGATTCATTTTCTAAATCATATTAGGTTTTCTACATAATTCATACAATAAAAAACTATATAAAAAACCTGAACATATAATAATTAATAGAGACATGGAGATTATTTTGGTTCTAATCCCACACTAGAATTAAAATTAACCTATCAACTATGGCTGAATTGATTGCTAATTTTATAATGTATATATTGATGGAAAGCTATATTATCTCGAATGGAGTTAAAAATTCCACATTCATTTTATTCCTCCTACTATCATAGCATATGGATCTATTAATTTAGATTATATTTCCTCCCATTAACCCATTTATAAGTATCAAATAATGATGTTGATTATTTATTTTGGTGACCCAAACACTATGAGTCTAGACTCTTCTCTTGGTTCCAAAAACCATTGATTTGAGTTTTTTCTTTGGTAAACATCCCTTCATCCATGAGTTAGAATCAAAATACTATAAAAATTTATTTAATTCATAGATGTTATCTATCTTACCTCATAATAAAATTCATTTCATTTAAAACCAATTTAATTTGGTGTGGGGTTGGTATTTTTTTGGTATAAGTAAATATATACCATTCACTACACTGAGGAATCCATTATGTGGTCCACATTCAGATTACACAAGTCAATTACTAGAAGAAAAGTATGTATTTTACCAAATAGGAAATCAATGAGATATCCACATGTAACATTATTTCTCACTCACCATGGGATGGAAATTCCAAAAAAAATGTTTCTCACTCTGGTGATGTAGTGGGGTGAACCTCCATCCAAGATTACTTCATAAATTTTAAAGATTACTAACAAAAAGGTTATCAAAACCATAAAGAAAATTTTATGGAATTTTTGTAATCTTTTTGGAATTAAAAGTCACTTTTTATATTTTAATATGATATCATGATGAATTTTTGTTTCATTAGCTTTAATTTGTCTACTCATGGAGCCAAAAAAGACTTAAGGATCAAAATTGATGGCCATTTAATTTTTTCCTCCATTTTAAAATGATGAAAAAAATTGAAAAGCAAAATTTTCCCTAACTTATATATGATAATTTATAAAAGGATTCACTGAAAAAACTTATTTTTACATGAAGCTATAATAAAACTTCTTTAGGACCACGTATAATCTTTTATGTCCAAATGATGTTTTCAAGGATGAATATCACTTATGGTGATATAAAATTTTCATTTCTAAGTGTAGTTTGGTACGAAATAGTTTAAATCCTTAAAATAACACATAAAACAGTAATGAATGAGGAATCACATTGTGGAATCAAGATGAGTATCCTTAACGACCACTTAAAATCTTCAAATAGAGCCATTTATATATGAAATAAAGGTGGAAATCCTTTGTGATCACATAAAAATTGAAAGTAATGAACATCCTTTGTAACCATGTATTTTAGGAAGGTGTTTATATGTTGTTGCCTATAAATATATGGTACCCAATTTCAGAAATCAATAAAAATTATTTTCAAGGAATATACTTATATACGATCATTACTTATATTATTCATATCATTCATGAAGGACATTTTTTTGGAAAATAACCTTTTATAACTCAACAATACATAAAATAAGGGGAGGTGTGTCATTAAAAATATTCAAAAAAATGTTCTTCCCATGTAAAACCTTTAGGGTTCCTCTAGCATAATGTCAATTTTAACAAACTCCCATGATATTCCTTTATAAATAACCATTTAAATAAAAAACTTCATGGAAATACAACATTAACATCCTTGAATTCCACAATTTTATTTTAATTTTATAAGAATCCTATTTTCTGTGATATATATGGTTTTAGAGAACAAATTATCCCATTATAGATGGCCAAAAACATTGAAATGTTTGACCTATATTAATTAACTTTGTGAAGGAATTGTATTATGGGTAATTAGGCCTCCTTCATGTATTTTTCTTATTGACCATGTAACTGAGAAAAACTATCAAAAAAAAACCATACATTAATCATTTTTATGGTTTAAGATATATAAATGTAATTCTAGAAAGGTATCCTTTAGTAACTCAAAAAATAAAGGATTAGGCTATTCCTTCTAGAGTTATCCCCTTTGATCTTTTATTCATTTTATAATGTATTTATTTAGGGTTCCTTACGAAAATTATTGGACTCTTATGGTAACTAGGATCATTTATTCCTTTAATAATGTTGGTCCATATCATTGGGTGATGATTGAAACCTCACTAGGTTTCATATGGTCATCTAAATTGAAACATATCAACTATCTCGTCAGTTGCATCATGAAATGGACCACATTTTCTAACTCGATGTTCTAGGAAAATATTATGAAACTACCATCCAATTTATTACAAAAAACCCACATTCACCTAAGTCACCAAGTAGTTCAAACACCCAAGAAGGCTATATGTAAGACTTTTATCAATTACTTGAGTTGAGATACTGCTTTAATTTTTCCTAAAAAATACTTGATTTGAGATAATCCTTTTGGTTTCCTTAAAATTAATTTAGTATATATTATTCAATTAGAATCCTTATACTTTTTTATTTAATATTCTATTATTGGTTTCATCATACTCCTTGAGTCTAGATCCTCCTATTAGTTTCCGTAAATTCATTGAGTTAAGATTATCCTTTGGGGTTTCTCATATATATTGATTCAAGATTCTACTCTTGTTTTCCTTGTATACCTTGAGTCAAGATTTTTACCCATGGATACCATAAGTTCTTTGATTTTATATCCTCGTAATAGTTTTCAAAAAATAACCTCATATATCTCTTTATCTATAGTAAACTAGAAAGGGATACTCATGCATAAGTCCAACACCAACCCTTTTCTAGGCACTTCTTTTATGTAGTCCTAGTTGTATGAATTTGAACAACATAGGATGTAGTCCTTAAGACATGAATTTAAATATATGAACCATTCATGTCACATTCCTTAAAGTTTGAAACTATAACTATGTGGGTTCTGATTACCTTAATAGGGATACCTAGGAATCCCCTTACATAGGCCAAATCTCAACTCCACAACACATATTACCTCCTTTAATATGACCCTAAAACCATATGGTATGGAAATAAACTATTGAATGATTACTTATATATCACTAATATATAGAGTGTCTAAATAATTCGATCAAATGAGATATAATATAATTTATATATCTAGTGAACTCTTCAGTGCATATTATCAATCAATTAATTTTCACATGGAATCTTGTATTATAATATGCAGTCATGCCCTTTAGATAAATTATTAGAAATAACATATTAGTGAGGGTTTTCATGTTCCATTAGTTGATGGAATCTTGACCCCTCAAGAAAACCTACTATAAATAAAATTGGTTTTAGGGTAGTCATGTACCCTTAGATGATGGAACCTTGACCATATACAACTTTCATTGCTACAACTTCATCAACTATGTGACACTAAATGATATTGTCACATACCTATCCAGTAAAATACTATAAAGATGAATAAAATGGTGTATGAATATATTAATGATGAGATAATTTAAACATGGTGAAATAGGAATGATGAAAATCTGCTGATATAAGAAGGATGATATAGGCATGATACAAAAATATGACTTCAGGACATGCTCATGGGATTCTTGGCCTTGGGACTATGATCTATGTAATGGGTCTACAAATACCTATATTGAAATAGGTCTTTGTTTTCATATTAAAAAATAGGTTTTCCCCCAATTTTTTTAAAAAACCTTGGAAATAGATCATTCCAATCTAGATGAACTATGCTAATATAGGTAGACACCATGATGGTTATTAAATAGGCGAAACAAATCCCCCATATTAATATCAATTTTTCTAAGTATCTCATTATATCAAGGAAATGAACACCTTTATTAATATATGGAGGCTGGATAGGACATCCACCATGTTTAAAAAAACATCCTGCAGCTGCCTAGAAGGGTTCTTATTCAGCGTGGTCATCATCACCAATGTGTGAGCCCAATTTATAATGTATCTGTAGAGAATTATATTCCATACCTTATTTTCCAAACTAAGTCACCCAATAGGAGAGATCATCAATATCATATAACCACTACAGATCAATAGATAGTTTACATAACCACTACTTCCAATACACCCAAGTCCCACTAGTATACCTTGATTGTGTCCCATTGTATATACTAGAAAACCATTACCTATAAGATTCATACCATATAAAATATAGACTTAGTTATTGATAAAATAGGACCCATGCCATAGTTTCTCATTTTGGCACCCCACCACATCTTACACTCAGCCAAATTTGGGCATACGATGCAAGGGGTGATAAAATTACAACTATAATATCATAGTGATAACCACAACCTAATGGAATGGGGGAATTTCCCCCATATTCATCTCCAATATCATCCATTGGAATTTTATTTACCCAAATTATAAATATACCCTCTCTAAAGAAATATGGGATACTTTCTCTGGGTTTTACATCAGTTAATTTCATAACTGTGGATCTAACTGATGCTACAAAATATGGTTAATTCTAAGTAAATGAAACATATAAGGTATATAAAGGGAATGGAACTCAAAAAAATGAATCAAAGTAAAGGGTAAGTTCCCAGTGTCATAGTAAAGTCCTCAATTTTGGGTTCCCTTTGAATATTTTACATCAAAAAACATATTGTGATGATTCCAAAAGATTTTTTTAGCCACTTCCACAACCCAACCAAAGTCTGATTATAGTGAATCTATCTTTGTAGAAGATAATATTACTCAGTTTAAAGACAAAATAAAGTTTCTTGGGAAAATTAATACTGAATTTCTTAAGGGAAATAAACACCCTAAATATGATTATCTGGATGAAGCCACCATGCATCATTCAGTTAACCCTCTTGAGCTGGAGGATATTTCAAAATGAAAAAATTTAGAATCATGCAACCCCACCAATTTGATATCAAATAAATTTACTAATTTTACTATAACACTAATTTATTATCAATATTCCTTATCACAAGGGAAACATCAACTTCTAGTTATAGAATTTAACCAAAGGATAATGTTGATATAGGTATCCCGAGAATAACTGGATGCTCTTAAAAAACATATGGATACTATAGAATGACAATATTCATTAGTAAAATTGGAGATTAATATATATATAGTTGGTACATTTTTATCCTCTTTATCCCAAAATTAAGTGTCCTAACTTCTTACTGTTCAATGGAATGAGATATGCAGTGCAATATCTCATGCATTTTACTTCAAAGAGTAAGTGGATGTTGGGAATCCTAGAATAATAAGAGACTATCAAACATATATTCTTAGTGTAGATCTTATAAGGCCTAATATTTTCCTAGAAAAATAACCTCACAGTTGAGTTTATTTCATGTTGGGAAGATCCCCATAAAAAATTCCTATACAAATCTTGATCTATGGTAAGGAAAGATACTATACTTGACCATTCCAATTGAAATCAATGATGTAATGAGAGATTCAAAAATTTATTACAATATGAAAGGTTTTAATATGCTCTCTCTACATATAAAATCCCTAGAAACAATTAATTGAGATTTTTTTGGAGATCCTATTAGATTTTTTTTCAACTATTTTCATATTCTTGAATTATATGAGTGGGTTACATGAGTTTGAAACTATAGAAAAATTCCAAGAGGATTCTATTCATAGAACTAGGGAATGTTCTGATCAAGAACAACCATTATAGATATAGAATTATATGAATATGGAAATGAATTATTTCTTAATAAAGTCAAAACATTTGAGATTATGAGAATTTTTATTGGAATAAAAAAATTATTCATCCCTCAATGATCATGTCCCATAATAATTTATATATTCCTTAAAGTACAACTTAATTATGTAGCAAGAAATCATGAATCCAAATGAAATAATGAATAATGATCACCCAAATTACTACCCCTGACATCATATATTGCATCACATAATATGAGAATTATTCATCCTCGATGATTTTTTGAAAATGATTCTTTTTGATGGTCATGTTTTATTAGACACACTATGGAACATTCAATTGTGTATTAAATGAATTACTATATATTAACAAAGAATGAATATTTCATGGTATATAAAAGTTTCAAATAATTTTTTAAGATATTTAGAGAAGTTAGAATTAAACTATTTTCATCATCCCTTGGTTGTGTATTTGGAATAGAAATGTTTCCAAAATAGAATACACCTTACCATGGTAAAGGCCCTTATTTGTGTATTTTTCTAGATTTAAGTGGATTTTATGATGTATATATTTTTATTTCTCAAGAGCCTCTCATAATCAATCTATAAAGTCCTTTATGTCATCAATGGTGAACTGGACATCTTATTTGATCCATGTTTTTAAAAGAAGTGAGATAATTTATATGTTAATGGAAGTAAGTTGATGGTTCATATTTTAATTTAAAAATTTACATTTAACTAGATCAAAAAACACTACCAATGTATAAGATAATGTATAAGAGAGAATGTATTTTTATAGAATTAAATATACTTATACATTATAAAAATAATAATATAATAATATGAATATTTATAATAAAAATAAAAGACTTGTAATAATGCAAGGGAAGATGATGAAGGAGAAGTATCACTAAAAAATAAGATATAAGAATTGTTTAATATAGGACTCTCTCATTATTGATATTAGATATTATATCATTATAATAGTGTGGGTAGTGGAAACTTAAATAGTTTTGAAACTTTTTGTAACATTAATTTAGTTTAACTCCCTAATTTTTGTAATATATATGTTAATACTAGTATACCATATGATCATAAAAAAATTCAGACAATTCCAAGGATTAAACATCCCATTTTGAGAGGTAAACCTCATGAATTTTTTATGCCTTATATGGGTATAATTTTTGGTGTGTTGAATAAAAACATAGTCTATGACTTTAATAGGCCATCAATTTTATCTAATAAAGAACTTCAAAATAGAGTTTAATTCAATTATTAACTCCCTTCCTCTAAATGATTTTCACTTATCCTATGGGGGATTTTCAATTGTAATTGGTGACTACCCTTTAAATAATTAATTATATTTAGTGTTAAAAATGAATTTATCTCTTGTTGGAAATTGAGTCCCAGAATTCTTAATGATGGATCATATGAAATTAATATTTAATGAGAAGAAATAGAATTACTATGTTTGAATAGAATAATTACTTAATATGGAAGGATATGATATTGCATTATCATTAATTTATCAATTTTTTTGGGGGATTCAACTAATGTATTTCTATCCAATGATGAGAATACTGATATGATAGTAGTAGATAGAAAAAACATAGATAATTATGGTCATAATCAAAATTTAAAACATTTTTTTTATCAAAAAAGGTTTTTTCTAAAAGTTAAATTAAGTAAGGAATGTAATGTTATATGAGATAAAATCAGAAATATTTATGATGTAAATATTAAGCTGAAGAAAGAAAAACAATAGATTTAGAAGATAAATTATTAAGACCTTCAAATAAAAGAATATAAAACTAGAGAAAATGTCTTAAAAAGGGTGAATGAAAAAGTTGGATAAGTTAAAAGTCTTGGTGATAAGTTAGATAACACAACAATTTTTGAGAAAATTTTTATTCATTTTTTCAAACATATTTGATTCTATGGTCTTGGATCTTGAATATTTTGATCTAGGTACACTCCTTATAAATTATATCTTTAGTATTATCCTATATTATGAGATGAGGAAGGGAAGTATTTTAAATAATAAGTGTAAAGAAGGAAAATAAATATGTTTTAAAGCATATAAGAAAGAGGGGTATACAAAATATGTTGATGAAGATGATGGTTTCTATTCAAATGCAAAATAATATTTGGGTAAAATATTTTGTAAAGATTTTTCTCTTATATCAAGAACTTTAAGAAGAGAAAAGGGAATATTCAAGTGGAATCTTATACTAAAATGTTTCAAGTATGCGACTATTGGTAATTAGATATAAAATCTTATAATATTTAATTAATAAAAATAAAATGAAGATTATGATGATATATTAAAAATATATTATAAGAATAAACAACCAAAGGAATATATGTCAATGTTTTATTCTAAATGGAAGGTAAAATATTTAGGATCAAAAGAGTATATAATCTAAAGAGGTGTGTGGGGGGGGGGGGGGTGAAATGCAGTTTATAAAATTCAAACTTACAATTCTTCTACCATATTTAAGGAAATTTATTGGTCAATGTTTATTAGAAAAATATATGTACTAATAAACTTTGTAATCATAGTTAGAAATTTTTTGTAATAAAAAGTTTATAAACTTTTATAAAAACAACACACAATGGATATATGTAATAAATTTTAATTATAAAGATAAAACAACAATACAAGTTGTAAAAATAATTCAAAAAAATTACAAATAAAATTTCTAATAATTTTATACACTTTACCCTCAAGTGTTAAAGAAGTATCTAAACCCAACTTTATGTATCCATGACTTAACCGACCACAAGGTCTATCTTCCACAACATGTGAAGAACTCGATCTAAATGATCAAAATAATATCCTTTTATCTAGACTCAAGAAACCTCAATTAAATCAATCATAATAATCTTCCATCTCTATAAATTTGAGATCCATCAATCAAAAAGATTATAAAAAAATGATTTGAAATAAAAATCTCAATGAAGTTAGAATAATAACCTCATAAACTAATTCATTAATAAAAACTCTCAAAAGTTTACAAATAATCATGTTCAACTAACAAGATGTTATAAAAAAATTTTAACTAGATATTAAAAATTAAAAAATCTACATATCCTAGGATATATGAATCTATTTATAGAAAAAAAATCCAATGGTCATATTTATTATTTCTCAGGAGTAATTGAAACAACATTTGGTGAAATCCTTCATCACATGATATGTTTAGTACAATATCTTCTTCTAATGAGCATTTTGTTTTTCACCACTACAATGTATAATAAATCCATCTAGTAGAAATTAAAATCTTTGTATAGTAGATTATATAATGTTCGTTTTTTCTGTAGGCTTTATAAATGTTCATTTGGTAGAATTTTAGGTATTTGTATGATAAATTAATCCTAACAGATTTTTTAGAGTATAGTAAAATGGTCTTAATTATACTATGTATGATAGAATTTATAAATCATTTATCTGATTAAATTGGATACTTCTGTCCAATGTAAAAAGAACAAGTATTTCTGGGATACTTAATAAAACTCCATTAAATAGAACTAATAATATCCACCTAGTAAAACTATAATTATTACTAATTTTTTTTATAAATTTGGAAGTATAAAATTTAGAATTATATAAATAACTAAAGTGTGTATTGTGATTTTCAAAAGTATTATTAGAAAGTGTTCTTTAAACTCAAAATATCCCCCCTTTTGAAAATAAAAATATTCATTTGAAGGAAAAAACTTTAAATAAAACTTATAGAATATTATCCCTTAACTTAAATCACTACCAAGAGTTTTAACTTTCCCCCATTTTCCCTAATTTTGATTTTTAAAAAGAAATTTTTTTGTGTAAAAGTAGAAAGTGTTTCATAAAACGTAAGAGAAAAATCTAGATGAAAAAAATGATATGCATATAATAAATTATAAAAACCATACAAAAAATACAACAAAGAACCATCATTAAAAAGCATAATCCCAATGAGTTTAATTTTGGTTATTATATAAGCTTTTAAGAGTTTAAAAAAATAATTATTTCTTTTAAATTTTCTTGAATATTCCCTTTATTTTCTAGAGATTATTCCATGTTTTCACAGATTCCTTTATAGCAATATAAATTTTTGTAACTTTGTATTCAAGCGATTTAATTTTATTACCTTATAGCGTTCCTTATCTTGATACATAACAAGATATTTCAAATCATTTATTTTCCTTGTTCCTTTACAAACTTTAATGTTGATTCTATCTAAAAAATTCAAAACTATATTAGTTTCCATTTTAATACAATCTATTTTCTCATCAATAAACATGATATATCCCCCAATATGATTTATCAAATTTAAAACTCCCTTTAGAATTCATAATTCCACCTTGTATTTTACTTTGAAATCCTTAAAACTAGATTTATTTTGAATAAATTTCTCAATAATTTTTTTCGGGGAGATTGAAATATCAAAAATATCAGCATTTCCCTTGATTCATTTGTAATTATCTTCAATGGATGGAAGTGTTTTTTATTATTCCTTCAAGACATTTAATAACCTCATTGAAATAGTTAATTTTCATTTATATCCTAGTGAAACTAGTACTTACAGAAGATAAAATTCTGGAATATTCCCTTTATTTTCTTGATCTAAAGGTTTTGTTTTAGATTCTTGCCCTTTATTCATTAAATATTCTTCTTCCTCTTGTTCACTAAGATAAAATTATTTCTTTGATTGGTATTATAGTGAAGTATATTTTTGTGCTTATTTTTACTCAATATCAAAATTTATTTTTAACCCTTTAACCAACATATCATTATTTATTATATTTCTCTTCCTCAGTTCTTAAGATTATTCTTTTGAAGGATATAACCTTTATGCAAATTAATCTTTTTATTTTTCAATAAAATTTTTTAATTCCATCTTCAATAATTTTATTACCATCTTTAAAATTATAGGATTGAATTTCATCTTCAAAAACTTATTTACCATTATCCTCTTGAATAGAAGAAACTTAGACCAGCTGATCAGTTGGATGTGAGATAGATAACGGCTCTACTAAGACTAGAATCAGTGGATCCTTCTCAATAATTTCATCAGTCAAAACCTCATGCTCAATTATTTCAAATCATGAATGATTTAACTAAGTTTATTTTTGGAAATATTTTATAGATATTTATTTCTTATCTTTATATTATTTATTCTTATTCTAATATTCTTCTATAATGTTATGATAAAATTTTTCCTTTAAGAATTTGTCCATCACTACATCTAAACCAAAAAAATAATTATCACCCTGCTTTATTTTTTTATAAACATTGAAAATATCACTTCAAACATGTTTTTTGTTTTCTTATCGAAATATCTTGATACTTTGGAAAAGCTGCACTGTCATTTTTTTAGAAATTACTTTCTTTTTAAGATCTTATACTTAGTCAATATAAAAACCTTTAGTATATTTTTCTAAAATGTAGTTTATAGTAGGAACAAAATAATGTTTATTTTTTAAATGGTCTATTCATTGAAATATTAAACATTATCTCAAAATATAAATACCTAATTATTAATATTTTGATCCTTTATGAATTTTACCAACACCAGGTAAATAAATATTTTATATAATAGAATCATTAAGTTAATTGATCTGGTCTTTATTTCCTTGATATTAATATTAATAAAATTAACAATGTTAATCATTATCATTTACAAATAAGGTATTAAACAAATATGTATTTGGATTTACAGGTATCTCTGTCACCTTTTATAGGGATTATAATTTTTTATTCCAAAATATAAATGATCCTTGCATCTGTTGTAAGGTTTGATAATTTTATAAATTTCTCATCTGAAGAGAATAAAGAAATATCTACTGATGTTTTCTCAAAATATTAAATTTTTTGGGAAACATATGAATAAAAATATTATATTATCTTTATATAATTACTCCATTCAACTTAAAAAATTTATTTATAGTAATATTGTATGATTTTACAAAAAGATTAAATGAGACATTTTTTAAACTTTCAACATTTTTGAACTTAGAATTAATGTACAATTATAAGGCCCCGGCCTTAAACCTTACTTAATCTTGAGTTATTACAAGATTACACATTGAAGATCTTTTCAGGTTTAGAGTTTTAGAGAATTAGATCATAAAACTTTCATTACATTCCACATATAAACAAAGTGGTTACATAAAGATAGTATTCTTCATTCCCATCAATGGAAACACATTTAAAATAAAACATGGATTATTTCTTGACACTTCCTTGACACTATCATCATATCATGTACCTTTCCCTTGACCTGCGAAAAACATTTCAAAAAAACTTGGGATGAGCATAAAAAGCTCAGTATGGATTATAAAAACATGGAAAGGAAACATGAGTTCATATATACATAAGAATGAAATCATACTTTACCCATAAAACATAGGAACTTTAATATACCTCATAAAATCATGAATAAATCATAGAAATCATAAGACATAAAGGTAACTTGAGGCATTCATAACATTCTTACGTAGGGAGTAACCCTCTTGGTTACGTTTGGAATACCCATCACAGTATATTCCCTAAATCTATTCGGAGAAACCTTAACGTTTCACTCCTTTGCGTTACCCAATGCATTGGAGAGCTATATCGGGCTCACCCGCCCTTAGTTTATCACGGAACCACCCGTCTTCATAATAATTCCCAAGAACCATAACATAATCGTATCACATAAAACATGCATAAAGGAAACATAACATTTCCACATTTCAATCACAAGATATCAATACAACACAAAAAAAACATTGTGAAAACCATTTTCAATACCAAAATAAAAGAAAAGTAAAACATGGTATTTATTTTTCTTTTAAAAAGAAGGTATGGCTTGTAGAGGAAGCCAAAACTCAAATAACGGTCACGACGGCGGAGAAGTCGTTGTCGCCGCATACGTATGACAAAACATTCCCTTTTGTCATTTAGTAAATGCTTCGTATAAAAAAAGATTCCTTTTGAATAAACGTAAAAGTCAAAGGGGTTTATACACCGTATAAAAGAAGGTTGTGTATAAAACAAAATATGCCTCAAAGAAAGGAGATTGAGACGAAGTCCCATACCTCGTATCCGACTTGACCCGACCATTCTTTAATCTCCTGAATAATAAACTTGAGTTAATATCTACTTGATTATGGACCTTTTTCAAGTTCATTATTCCTTTTATACCATGTTATGAACATCATGTAATCATTTAAGTTAATAGTGTTCATTTTGTCGGTATTTGGTTCTTAAGTCAAAAATAGACTTCTTACAGTTACATGTTGTTAATTTGGTCAAAGGTTAGTTATATCCAGAATGATATTAATGATTTGGATAACATATATATCATATATATTCAGCATATACATGTATTTATAATATTACATCACATTTAGAGGTAAGAAATGAAATGCACCGTTCATGGAGACGGTAAGCCGTACGTACGTATGAACGCTACTTCCATTTCTATTTTGTATTTATGGAATGGAATAATAATTATATAAGAGTATATTATAATTCCAGTATAATAACATATATAATATCATTAACTTTATCCTTTACACATCCCACATATGGTATTAACGAATCAAATCACTTCCAGGGGGCGGTAGTCCGCACTTCCTAAAATGAAGATATCGTGTTTACCCATAATGGAAACCATAAAGGTATGCCCAAAATAAAAAAAACAGAATCTTAAGGAAAACATAAACATATTATATATCATATATAAAAATAGTGACATCATAATGGCCACCTTTGAAGGTGTTAAATGAGTATTGAACAATCATCGTTTCGGGAGGCAGAATTTCGCCATCCACGGAAACCGTATGTTCTCTAACCATTTTATGTAGTTGTGTGAGAGTGTAGCTCAAATAAATCTTATAACAACATCTTAGTATATTGAAGATACTGGTGTTGTTACAAAAGAAGTAAATAAAAAGAGTTTAGGGGGTTGGATAAGCAAAATAAAACAAATGAACATGAGAGAATGAATTACCTTTAAAAGTGTAACTCCTTTTGATTTGATCCTAAAGGATTCCTTTTAAAGGATTCTGCCCAAAGGGAATCCTCTAGGATGAGGAGAGGGACGTGGAGAGAGTAAATGGGTAGGGGTTGGCCGAGCCAAAGGCTTGAGGAGTGTGTGAAATGAGGTAGAGGTGGGGGCCTTTTATAAGAGGAGAGGAGGGGCACTTTTGGAAAGTAAAGAAATATTACTTTATTTGAAAATGTGTTTCGGTTTTAAAAGGTCCCACATTGATAGAATTCATGGATAAGGTGATAAGGGTTCGAAATCCACTCATCCAATTGGTTTTGGACATGTGTAGTTCATAGATTTTACATTATCTTTCCATTTTATTTAAATCGTCAAATAATGATGTCATCGCTGCATCATTATTATGTCATAAATAATATTATTTATTTAATGTCTAAAAATTATAAAACAAATACTATGATATATTAAATCTTTTTATCTTTCCAATTACTATTTATAATCAACAATCTTATCTTTATAATCCCATGTAAAAATTGTTTTCGTAAAACATATTATGTTTGTGTCATTTTTACTTTTACATTAAATAAAAAGTAATTTATGTCATTTCCCAACCAAAGTGGATCCATGGGGTCTCCAAGTTGACCCATGGCTTGTCTTGGTCGGACATGACACAACCAATGAGGGTAGGACATGTGTCAAGCTCATCTTATTTTATTAAAGCATTATTTTTACCTTAAACTACACTAATTACCACTAATCGCGATTAAGAACTTAATAAGTTACTATTCACCAAAAAATTATTATAATCTCATTGAACCACATTTTACTTCTTAATGACAACCATGTATGTCAGATTTTTTAAATTTAAAACACAATGATGGAAAAATTTCATTTAAACGGAAAATCAGTCTTTATAAGTACCACTTAGTGGTTTCACTATTCATAAAAAATTGAAGTTTTTCATAAAATTACCAAAAATTCACCCTAAGCTATATTTGATATTACGAATTCAAAAATGAAGTCTATTTTAAAAAATTCAAAACATATAAGTCACATTAATTAATTTAATAATTAATTCCCGCTGTCAGAGCAAATAGCGTGTTTTTATGAAACAATAAGTATCAAAAGATTGACACTAGTTTAAGTCCAATTTCAAAGTGAAATTGATTCCAATGACCACCATTGGATTAAATTGTAAAAATATATTCATATTACACATTAAGACCAATTCAAAATATAATCTAATCATATAAATAAATTAGATTAAAAAGCAGTTTTGATGTAAAATGCAGTATTTTTCACTATTCATTAAAAAATGAACATTGTCAGAAAAATACCAAAAATTCACACAAAGTAAATTTTGATGTCCCAATCATAGAGAATAAGTTTATTTTGACAAAAATAGTTTATAAAATTGTCAAAAGATAGATTTAAAAAGGGTTTTCCATCATAAGGCAGTAAAACAATCTTTTAAGAATATTAGTGTATTCCATGATTAAGATTGGATTTATTTTCATTTTAAGCCTCTAAAACACTATCTTAATCATTAATAGACATAGATAAAAATATATATTATTCATTACTTACTTGGGATGTTACATCCTTCCCCCCTTTCGAAAATTGCATCCCCTCAATTTATTTACTTATCGAATAAATGAGGGTACTTATCCCTCATTGCATTTTCAGATTCCCATGTTGCCTCTTAAATCATGTGGTTTTTCCACAAAACCTTTACCTGGTGAATCACTTTATTCCGTAACACTTTCTCCCTGTGGTCAAGAATCTGGACCGGTTGTTCCTCATAAGATAGGTTCTCTTCCAGCTGAACTACCTCTGGACTCAAAACATGAGATGGATCTGGCATATACTTTCTCAACATCGAAACGTGAAAGACATTGTGTACCTGAGATAAACTTGGAGGTAAAGCCACTTGGTATGCAACTGATCCAAATATCTCCAGAATTTCGTATGGTCCAACGAACCTTGGACTCAACTTTCCTTTCTTACCAAATCTCATCACACTTTTCCAAGGAGAAACCTTGAGAAAAACATGATCACCTACCTCGAAAGATAGATCCTTCCTCCGGTTATCCGCATAACTCTTCTGCCTGCTCTGAGCTGTTCTAATGTGTTTCTGAATCAGCTGAACTTTTTCTGCCATCTCTTCTACCAATTCTGGTCCCATCAACTTCCTTTCACCCACTTTATCCCAGAAAGCTGGAGTTCGACACCGCTTCCCATATAATGCCTGAAATGGTACCATCTGTATACTGGAATGAAAACTGTTATTATATGAAAATTCAACCAAAGAAAGATGTTGGTCCCAACTTCCCTGATAATCCATAGAACAAGCTCGTAGCATATCCTCCAATGTCTGAATTGTTCGTTCTGACTGCCCATCTGATTGAGGATGAAAAGCTGTACTAAAATTTAATTCAGTACCCAATGACTTCTGAAGGCCTTTCCAAAAGTTAGAAGTAAACCTGGGATCACGATCAGATACAATGGAGAGATGAACTTCATGTAACCTAACTATCTCTTTAAGACACAAACGGGAAAGTTGATCAAAAGAGAAAGTATATCGTATAGCAAGGAAATGAGCAGATTTTGTCATTCGATCAACAATAACCCAGATTGCATTATTACATCGAGATGTCTTCGGTAATCCAACAACAAAGTCCATGGATATATTCTCCCATTTCCACTCTGGCACTGGTAAAGGCTGAAGCATCCCTTTTAGTAACTGCCACTCTGCTTTAACCTGTTGACATGTCAAACACTTTACAGTAAAATCAGCAATGTCTCTTTTCATTCCATCCCACCAGTAATACTCCCGCAGATCTCTATACATCTTAGTACTGCCCGGATGAACTGAAAACGGAGAACTATGAGCTTCACATAACAACTCTCTCTTCAACTGTGAATCACAAGGCACACACAATCTCTTCCCAAATCTCAAAAGACAAACATTATCAATGTTGAATTCAGGCAACTTACCTTTCTGAACCAGATCTACCTTTTTATGCAACTCACTGTCTTGCTTCTGTGCTTGCTTGATTCTATCTGATAGAGATGATCTCACTGATACCTGAAAAAAAATAGAAGGACTTCCTGCACCAACAACTTCTATGACAAAGTTCATCAAATCCTTAACCAAAGGATCACGTTCCAAACACAACATTGTCAATGAAGCATTACTTTTTCAACTCAAAGCATCAGCCACTTTATTTGCTTTTCCCGGATGGTAATGAATTGTACAATCATAATCCTTGATTAATTCTAGTCGTCTCCTCTGTCTCATGTTTAACTCTTTCTGAGTGAATATATTCTTTAAACTTTTGTGATCGGTATATATTTCACACTTTACTCCATACAAATGACGCCTCCAAAATTTTAAAGCAAAAACAACAGCAGCTAATTCCAAATCATGTGTAGGGTAATTTACCTCATGAGTTTTCAACTGTCGTGAAACATAAGCAATTAACTGATCATTCTGCATTAGGAAGCAACCAAGTCCTTTCAATGAAGCATCACCGTATATAACAAACTCACCATTCCTGGAAGGTAGTGCCAAAACTGGAGCATTCACCAATCTTCTTTTCAATTCCTGAAAACAATCATCACATTCTTTTGTCCAGATAAACTTAACACCCTTCTGAGTTAGCTTAGTCATTGGACTAGATAACCGTGAAAAATTTCTAACAAACCTTCGGTAATAGCCCTCCAAACCAAGGAAGCTACGAATCTCAGTTACATTTGTGGGTCTTGGCCATTCTTCCACAACTTTTGTTTTTGCAGGATCAACAGTTATTCCATCTTTAGAAACAATGTGACCAAGGAAAGAAATTTGTTGCAACCAAAACTCACACTTTCTGAATTTCCCATATAGTTTCTTTTATTTTAAGGTTTGCAAGATAACCCTTAAATGTATTTCATACTCCTCTTTACTTTTAGAAAACACCAAAATATCATCAATGAAAACCACCACAAACTTATCCAAGAACTCATGGAAAATTCAATTCATTAAGTCCATGAATACAGCAGGTGCATTGGTTAGCCCAAAAGGCATTACTACAAATTCATAATGGCCATATCTCGTACGGAACGCGGTCTTCGGAATATCTGCCTCCTTTACCTTCAGTTGATGGTACCCCGATCTAAGGTCAATCTTTGAAAAAAACTGAGCTCCCTGGAGCTGATACAACTTCATTTGATGGCCCGACATCTGCTAAAGTAGTTGCAAAGGATTTCACCACCCCTTTCTGCGTGTAGTCTAACTACTTCCCATCACTCAAGCTCTTTGCCGGATACTCGTTTGCATAGTGAACCATCTCATTGCACTTATAACATTTCCCTAACTGTAAATCAAATTTGTTCTTACCTTCTCCTTGATCCTTTTCAGTGCAATCACGAGCCTTATGTCCCATCTTACCACATCAGTAGCACTTTACAGAATTCAGAAGACATTCCCCAGCATGCCTTTTTCCACATTTATCACAAACTTGAAACTTAGTTCTCTTACCATCAGACTTTTTTGAAGAATTCTTACCTTTCTCCTTCCACCTCGGTCTCTTCTTCTGCTGGTTGTTATAGAACACTTGGTCACCGGCAAACTCCATTTCCACCTTCTCAGCACATCGAACAATCTTTTCATAACTTTTAAACTCACGATAAGCTAATGCCCTTCGATATTTTGGCTTTAATCCTGAGTAAAAACGATTGATTTTACTATCAAGGTCTCGGATAAAATTTGGAGCATACCTTGCCAATCGAGTGAACCTTTCTTCATAGGCAGCCACTGAGTCTTCTTCTTGCCCCAATTCCAAGAATTACTTTTCCATCCTAAGTCGATCAGCCTTAGGAAAATACTTCTCAAGAAACATACCTTTGAATTCATCCCAGTCAAGAGCATCAATCTCATCGGCGTCCCTGATATTTTTAACCATAGACCACCATTGATCTGCTTCACCCTCCAAACGGTAAATAGAAAGACTAACCTTTTGATTGTCTGAACACCCCATGACATCAAAAATCTTCTCTAGTGCTTTAATCCACCCTTCAGCTAGCACAGGGTCAGATGATCCTCTGAATGATGGTGGATGTTGCCTCATGAAATGTTCCACCACTGACATGTTCCTCTACGGTTGATCTGGCTGATCTCGTGCATGGATACCACCACCATTTATCGCTTGAGTCAACTGCGTCATTACTGCAACAAACTGTTCAGTTCCAATTCCGACCATTTCTGGATGCTGATTCAGAAGGTTATTTCCTTCTGTATGCCTTCCTAGCACTGCTTCCCTGTTTCCTCTACGGAAAACCATTCTGAACAAACATGTCTTAGATGAAGCAACATGGTAATCTTCAAATTCTATATCATTTCAAAAAAAAATTTTTTTTTTTTGGATAATCATTTAATAGAATTCTAACTCCTAAAGTTATCTAAACCGACCTCTGATACCAACTATAAGGCCCCGACCTTAAAACTTACTTAATCTTGAGTTATTACAAGATTACACATTGAGGATCTTTTCGGGTTTAGAGTTTTAGAGAATTAGATCATAAAACTTGCATTACATTCCACATATAAACAAAGTGGTTACATAAAGATAGTATTCTTCATTACCATCAATGGAAACACATTTAAAATAAAACATGGATTATTTCTTGACACTTCCTTGACACTATCATCATATCATGTACCTTTCCCTTAACCTGTGAAAAACATTTCAAAAAAACTTGGGATGAGCATAAAAAGCTCAGTATGGGTTATAAAAACATAGAAAGGAAACATGAGTTCATATATACATAAGAATGAAATCATACTTTACCCATAAAACATAGGCACTTTAATATACCTCATAAAATCATGACTAAATCATAGAAATCATAAGACATAAAGGTAACTTGATGCATTTATAACATTCTTACGTAGGGAGTAACCCTCTTGGTTACGTTTGGAATACCCATCACAGTATATTCCCTAAATCTCTTCGGAGAAACCTTAGCATTTCACTCCTTCGTGTTACCCAATGCATTGGAGAGCTATATCGGGCTCACCCTCCCTTAGGTTATCACGGAACCACCCGTCTTCATAATAATGCCCAAGAACCATAACATAATCGTATCACATAAAACATGCATAAAGGAAACATAACATTTTCCACATTTCAATCACAAGATATCAATACAACACAAAAAAAACATTGTGAAAACCATTTTCAATACCAAAATAAAAGAAAAGTAAAACATGGTATTTATTTTTCTTTTAAAAAGAAGGTATGGCTTGTAGAGGAAGCCGAAACTCAAATAACAGTCACGACGGTGGAGAAGTCGTTGTCGCCGCATACGTACGACAAAAACATTCCCTTTTGTCGTTTATTAAACGCTTCTTATAAAAAATATTCCTTTTGAATAAACGTAAAAGTCAAAGGGGTTTATACACCGTATAAAAGAAGGTTTTGTATAAAACAAAATATGCCTCAAAGAAAGGAGATTGAGACGAAGTCCCATACCTCGTATCCGACTTGACCCGACCGTTCTTTAATCTCCTGAAAAATAAAATTGAGTTAATATCTACTTGCTCATGAACCTTTTTCAAGTTCATTATTCCTTTTATACCATGTTATGAACATCATGTAATCATTTAAGTTAATAGTGTTCATTTTGTCGGTATTTGGTTCTTAAGTCAAAAATAGACTTCTTACACTTACATGTTGTTAATTTGGTCAAAGGTTCGTTATATCTAGAATGATATTAATTATTTGGATAAAATATATATCATATATATTCAGCATATACATGTATTTATAATATTACATCACATTTAGAGGTAAGAAATGAAATGCACCGTTCATGGAGATGGTAAGCCGTACGTACGCATGAACGCTACTTCCATTTCTATTTCGTATTTCTGGAATGGAATCATAATTATATAAGAGTATATTATAATTACAGTATAATAACATATATAATATCATTAACTTTATCCTTTACACATCCCACATATGGTATTAACGAATCAAATCACTTCCAGGGGGCGATAGTCCGCACTTCCTAAAATGAAGATATCATGTTTACCCATAATGGAAACCATAAAGGTATTCCCAAAATGAAAAAAACAGAAGCTTAAGGAAAACATAAACATATTATATATCATATATAAAAATAGTGGCATCATAATGGCCACCTTTGAAGGTGTTAAATGAGTATTGAACAATCATCGTTTCGGGAGGCAGAATTTCTCCATCCACGGAAACCGTATGTTCATTAACCATTTGATGTAGTTGTGTGAGAGTGTAGATCAAATAAATCTTATAAAAACATCCTAGTATATTGAATATACTGGTGTTGTTACAAAAGAAGTAAATAAAAAGAGTTTAGGGGGTTGGAGAAGCAAAATAAAACAAATGAACATGAGAGAATGAATTACCTTTAAAAGTGTAACTCCTTTCGATTTGAGCCTAAAGGCTTCCTTTGAAAGGATTCTGCCCAAAGGGAATACTCTAGGATGAGAATAGGTATGTGGAGAGAGTAAATGGGCAGGGGTTGGCCGAGCCAAAGGCTTGAGGAGTGTGCGAAATGAGGTAGAGGTGGGGGCCTTTTATAAGAGGAGAGGAGGGGCACTTTTGGAAAGTAATAAAATATTACATTATTTGAAAATGTGTTTCGGTTTTAAAAGGTCCCACAGTGATATAATTCGTGGATAAGGTGATAAGGGTTCGAAATCCACTCATCCAATTGGTTTTGGACATGTGTAGTTTATAGATTTTACATTATCTTTCCATTTTATTTAAATCGTCAAATAATGATGTCATCGCTGCATCATTATTATTTCATAAATAATTTAATTTATTTAATGTCTAAAAATTATAAAAAAAATACTATGATGTAGGAAATATTTTTAGCTTTCCAATTACTATTTATAATCAACAATATGATCTTTATAACCCCATGTAAAAATTGTTTTCGTAAAAATATTATGTTTGTGTCATTTTTACTTTTACATTAAATAAAAAGTAATTTATGTCATTTCCCAACCAAAGTGGATCCATGGGGTCCCCATGTTGACCCATGGATTTTTTTGGTCTGCCATTACACAACCAATGAGGGTAGGACATGTGTCAAGCTCATCTTATTTTATTAAAGCATTATTTTTACCTAAACTACACTAATTACCACTAATCGCGATTAAGAACTTAATAAGTTACTATTCACCAAAAAATTATTATAATCTCATTGAACCACATTTTACTTCTTAATGAAAACCATGTATGTCGGATTTTTGAAATTCAAAACACAATGATGGTAAAATTTCATTTAAACAGAAAATCAGTCTTTATAAGTACCACTTAGTGGTTTCACTATTCATCAAAAATTGAAGTTTTTCAGAAAATTACCAAAAATTCACCCTAAGATATATTTGATATTACGAATTAAAAAATGAAGTCTATTTTACAAAATTCAAAACATATAAGTCACATTAATTAATTTAATAATTAATTCCCACTGTCAGAGCAAATAGCGTGTTTTTATGAAACAATAAGTATCAAAAGATTGACACTAGTTTAAGTCCAATTTCAAAGTGAAATTGATTCCAACGACCACTATTGGATTTAATGGTAAAAATATATTCATATTACACATTAAGACCAATTCAAAATATAATCTTATCATATAAATAAATTAGATTAAAAAGCAGTTTTGATGTAAAATGCAGTATTTTTCACTATTCATTAAAAAATGAACATTGTTAGAAAAATACCAAAAATTCACACAAAGTAAATTTTGATGTCCCAATCATAAAGAATAGGTTTATTTTGACAAACATAGTTTATAAAATTGTCAAAATATAGATTTAAAAAGGGTTTTCCATCATAAGGCAGTAAAACAATCTTGTAAGAATATTAGTGTATTCCATGCTTAAGATTGGATTTATTTTCATTTTAAGCCTCTAAAACACTATCTTAATCATTAATAGACATAGATAAAAATATCTATTATTCATTACTTACTTGGGATGTTACAACAATTATCTATAATTTTTTGGAAAATATAAATCAAAATATTTTTTGGAAACATAGAACAATTTCTATCCTTTGCATAAAATAACTAATTTGAATAAAGATTCATACCATTCAAACAAGGTCATTTTAATAAGTCTTTCCTTTATAGCTTACCTGGTGAAAAAAGCATCCGAGGATTCCATATGAATTCATTAGTAAATAAATAAAAAAATTCACTAAAAAATGGATGAAATAAAATAAAAATAAAAAATAGTTCCTATATAGATCAATAGGTGAGTAGAACAGATAGTGACCCAATCTTGTTATATATTTGTATGGGAAGAGAAAGAATTAAACTTTATCAGATCTAACGACATATATTAAAACCATCATTTCGATCATTGATTGTTAACAAATCTTAAAAAATTATGATATTATGTATTTAAGAAAGATGAGTAGTCTTGAACTCTTTAAGTTTTGTAAAATTTTTTATAAGTAGTATAAGTTTTATCAGATGAAGATCAATATGATGAAACGTAAAAAAATTATTTGACATAATTTTCCAAGAGAACATTAATAAATGAAGTAAAAGTTACCTTATGGAGAAGAACCATTCCAATAAATCTCAATATTTTATTATAATTTTCTTACTGGTGATATGAAATTCTTATATGAAAATAAATAAAGATAAAATATAATTTTTATAAAAAAACATTGAACAAATCCAGGCCTGATGAACCTTAATTTTTTTTAAAATTTCAATGATTTTTGTATATATGGTACTAAAATCATAAAATAGAAAAAAAACATAAAATCATATGAAAAAATAATGGAAATATGTTCCCCCTTTTATACAGAGTTTTTCATTTTAATTATATAGATAAAAATGGAAGTAGATAAATGATTAATTATATTAATTATTTCAAACTTCTATTTAAAATATTCAAATACATGAGAATTGAGTGGTTTTATAAAAATATATGTAAGTTGGTCATTTTTATGATTAACTATACAATAATATAAACTTTTTGTGTGTGATACCAAATTAAGTGGTGTCTTATATATTTATATATATGTGTGTGTGTGTGTGTGTTTTATCATGAGTGACGTGCTAGGTTTTTACATGAATCTATGGAACTTTTTTTATAACAAAAAATTAGGATTTTAATTAAAATCATACCAAAATTATTGAGTGTATTTACCTCCACAACACCTAATCACAATATATTATAACTAATACATATTCATATATAATCATGGAAGGTGATACCAAGTGCTTTTCGTTTAAAGGAAAAGAGTCTAAAGATTATCCTAATAAGTTACATGTTATAGATGTAATTTTACAATACATTTTACACCCACCGAAGTCAATATATACAGAAATGTTTAATTTAAAATCTTTTCTAGAAGAATAAAATAATCCAAGATCCAAATTTACCTTATGATAATGAAGAATCCATTTAATAGAATTAAGATGATATTATTTTATATTTTCTTAAAATCTCTTATATAATTATAAAAAAACATTAAGTATAGCTAAAAAATGTAAGATATAGTAAAATGAAAATAATTACTCCAAAAAGTTTTTGATCCATTGGTTTCCAAGATACATAAATATCAATATATTTTGAGGTTATGATAAGAGTAATAATAATATTAGTGTTTTCATATCCAAAAAATATAAGTAAATATTTTATATACTTTTTTTTATATAAGAAAAGTTCTTCTAGTTTTTGAGAAATTTGAAATCCAAGGAAAAATGTATGTTCACCCATAACGATCATTTCAAACTCAGAATTAATAAGATCTTCAAAGGAACCATAGATATATTTTTTATTTGATCCAAATAAAATTTCAGCAAAAAAAAATTTAAACAATGTTAATTTCCTTGAAAACATTCTTAATAAAAAGTTTTGGATCAACAACTCCTTTAACAAAATCATTTTGAAGTAAATGTTTATAAATTTTATCATAACTGTATCTTGGTTCTACTTTAAGTCCATAGAGTGCCTTAGTAATTTTATAAACACATTTCATAGATTTTTTATTTCCAAAACTAGGTGATTTTTCCATCTAAAATTACTCCTATACATATCCCTTAAAAAATAACACTTCACATCCATTTGATAAAAAGTTCAATTTAAGATTTTGGGATGTTTATAAGTATACAGATAGATTCAATTCTAGATACTGGAGAAAAGTTTCCTTACAATTTATACCTTTCTATTTATTATATCCATTAATAATAATTATTATATAATTTCTTACTATTATTAAATTTTTATCACATTTATTATGAATTACCTATTTTACTCTAATTATAGGAATATATTTTGGATTTTAAACCAAGGTAAAAACTTTGTTACTTTTGAATTCATTAAGTTTATCCTATGTTTCCCTTATCCAATATTTATGACAAAAATACTCATCAGGAGTTCTAGTTTAAAATTATGATTAGAATTCATAGTATTCAAATTGATTCCTTATAGAAATTTTTGTTTTGACAGGATGACCTATATCACTAATGATATTATTAGTGGGATGATTCCTTAAATACATTTTATTTATTAGATTTGTAAAAATATATTATTCAAAAAAATTGAAATTCTTAAATTCCAAATATATAAAGTACTTCTGTAATAGTCCAGCCTTGTAAATAATTTACTAACATGGTTTTAAAACCAATTTTAAAAATATAATTCAAAGATGCGGTTCAAGTTGTTTAAAAAAAGTGGTTAGTTTCATCAAAATTTAACATGAAATGTTTCCTCAATAGTAATTATATATTTATTAAAAATTTGATAAGTCTTTCTTATTATATAATAGACAAGGAAACTTACATTATTATCTTTTGGATAAAATTAATTAAGTTATATTTTTTAATCAAGATGAATTTTTTTCATCTAGAAACAATAAAGTAATATAGTTTTAGATTTCTTCATATCCGCATATCATAATATGTTTTATTAAGAAACGTTCTGAGTAAAACTAGATTTATAGTTAAATATATAGTGATAAACACTTCATCCTACTAATTAATTGAAATTGAGTTTTCACTCAATAGGGATATAGAAATATCATTAAGAATTCTATTTTTTATTCAACTACACCATATTACTATGGTGTTCTAAGAGATAAAAAATTATGTATAATAGATTTCATACTACAAAATGTTTCAAAATCATAATTTTGAATTCCTAACCATGATCAATAGAATTAGTAACCAAAGGTATATTTTTCTCATTCATAATATGGAGACAATTGTTTTAAATCAAAAAATAGATTTTGAACTTTTAGTTAGAAAATGGACCCCCATATATTTAGTGTAGTCATCAACCAAGACATATATATAGTTCTTACCTCTAGTACTTTTATTTTGTGTTGGAACAAATAAATCCTTGTTCACTAACTATAAATCATCAGATGTTTAAACTTCAATAGTATATTTAAATTTTGACTTATTTTGCTTACCATATTGATAAGGACCATTAACTTTAGAAGAATTAAACTTAAACTCTGGTAGTTATCTAACAAGTAATTTCTTAGATAGTTTGGATAAAGTTATTACATTAAAGTATCTTAACCTTATATTACATAGACAATAGTGATCCAAAATTAAAATAAATAAAGGTAGATCTTGGATTATAAGATCCTCTATGTTAAGAGTGTAAAAATTTTCATGTCTATCTGCAAAAAGAATAAATTTAACTTTTGATCTTTGAACAGTACATTTAACATTCTTTAATTTAACATGATATCATTAATCACACAAATGTAATAATCTGATGAGATTGTTCTTAAGACATAAGACATATAACATAATTGAAATTAAATCATTACCATGACGTTTTATATCAGAAATACCACAAATTTGTCTTTGATCATTGCCTTTGAATATTACTTTTACACCTTAAATATAATGATATCATAGAAAAATTTATTATTTACAATCATATACCTAAAACAATAACCATCCATATACAAAATATTTTATCTATTTCAACTCATCCTATATCCCTAAAATAGAAACTTTATGATTTTGGTAACAAGACTTTCTAGGGTTTAGAATTGTCCACAAAAAGAAATTTAGTAATCTATATCTAGAGAATATTTTTATATTGAACAACTAATAATTATTTAGAGATATAGGATATATAAAATAATTTATTTACCTTGTTTAAAGCGAATGGATTCTTCCAATGTTTTCAACTCTAACATTTTTTTAAAGTAAGGTGTATTTTTTTACAATAAAGTAATAATTTTGAAAATGTAGTTTTGCTGTAGTAAAAAACATCTCATAGGTACTCATGTGTGGTATCAAAAGTTTATATATAATATCAAAATTTTCCCCAAAAGTAAAATTTTATAAAATTTTCTTTAGACTAAGTATTTAAAAATTTAGTTTCACAACTATATTCATTTCCTATTTAGTTGAGATAAAACCAGATTTTTTTTAATTCAGATGAAAGATTCAAAACTTCCAAAGAAAGTTTTTAAATTATATAATTTTCTTTGGAAATTTCTAACTTAGAATGTTCACAGCATTCCATAAATTTATTATTATTTTTCCAATAAGGAATCATATATAAGTATTTATTCAAAATTATGTAAAGTATACCCATTATACAATGAAATGAAAATTTCTTATTCTTTAGAGTTAGTACAACATTCATTATCATAATTTGGATAGTTAGCATTCAAAGTTAAATTTATAAGGGATTCATAAGATACATTTTCCACGAAGAATTGGTTGGTCTTGGTAATTCCCACATAAAATGCTAGTTTTTTTATCATCAATATTATTATTTGACTAACATTTGAAGGAAATATATTAAATTATTTCACTCTAAGTGTCTGGAGATTTAAACTTTTCATACCCTTATTATTGTAGAACATCCTTGATTTTTTATCCTTCTTTTTCAATCTTGAAAAATCTATCCTAATATGTCTAGGTTTCTTACATTCATAAAATAAAATTTAAAAAGTGCCTTTATTATCAATTATTTCATTTTTATTCTTCTTATAATTATAACAAAAATATTTCTTATCAATGATTCTATTTATTTTTGAGAAAATAGATAATGATCATTTTTTACTTTCCTTTAATTAACTACTTATCATTTCAACTATATCATTATTCTTCTTAAAACATTTATAATATTTTTTAACATAATCTTGATTTCATATATATAGTAGACATAGAAGAAAAGTATAACTCATTATTATTCTATTATTTTTCAGCATCTCATTTTATAATACTCTCTTATTTCATGGGAGTTATAATCAAATCATCTAAAGTCAACTTTGTATGATATTTAGTATCATAAATAGAAGTGAACTTTGATACTCATTATTTAGTCATAATATCTATAATCTTCTCTATTATCTTATCATCTTTCAATACTCTTCACCCAAAGACCGTAACTTATTTATTATAGTAATCAACCGTTGATGCATTTGAGTTAGTAATTCACCCGATAGAAAATCAAATGATTGATAATATACACATAATATTTCCCTTTGAGTATAAAAAAAATTATAACATCCAAAATTAGTAACTTATAACATCTTCCTTATATTGTTAGTAATTTTACAAGATGAAATCTTACTATAAACATTAATATTAATGGAACATGACATTGTATTTGAAACATGATAATTTAACTGATATTATAACTTATCTTCTCTACTGAATACTGTACCTTCCTAATGTTGACTTTGATAGCTTTCCATCATCATAGAAAAATTATCTACACCAACATTGATAAAAGAGTCTTCATATGATCTCTCCAATATTCATTGTCATCACCATTAAAGACTAGTGGTCTGTTGGGATTAAGGTTCTCATGTTTCCCAAATGAAAAACCTACCATATTAAAAAAATGATACTCTCTCAACAAAACATATTTAGTTTAATGAATTTTATAATAAGTAAAAATCACATATAATACCAAATTTTGGATTGAGAGAGATTAAAATATACTTTAATATGGGGGGTGGGGAGATGAATTTTAGTTTATAAAATTTAAACATACAATTATTAAAACCTCTTTAAGAAAATTTACCAGAAAAGGTTTATCAAAAAAATATTCATACCGATTAAATTTGTAATAATATTTAGATATTTTTTATAAGAAACAATATATATACTTTTTTATAAACATAAAATAGTGTAAATATGTAAAAATATGTATTTAAAAAAATAAAAAAGTAATACAAGTATTGTAAGTAATGTAACAAAACATAAAAAACTGTTTCATACAAAAGATATAAATTTCAACCTTTAGTGTTAAGTAAGTATAAAAACCCAACTTCAATATTTAACGACTTAACCTATCATAAGGTCAATATTCCACATCTAGAAAACCATTGATCAAAATTATTAGACAATTCTATTTTTCTATACTAACAGGAATCCTCGATCAAATCGATCAGAATTTCCATTTGTCATTATAACCTTGAAATCCCTTGATAAAAAAATAAAATAAATAATAATTACAATGAAAAATCATAATTCACTTAGAAAAATTACCTCATAAATGAATTATTTAAGAGAAACTGGATAAAGTTTATAAAAAAACATGCTCATTTAATAAGATATTACATATAGTGCACAAAAACATAAGATCGTAAAATTTTTAAAAAACTACTTATTCATAAAAATTTGGATCTATTTATAGATGAACTCTAATGGTTATATTTCATATTTCTTAAGTGTATTTTTCATGACTTCATAAGAAATCCATCTGAAATAGAAAAAGCTAACACAACAACTCTAGTCGATGATTTCTATTTTTTTACCACTTTATTTCATAAAATTTACTTCAGATAGAAATTAAAATATTTTTATGGTAGATTTTATAAAGTTCTTCATTAGGTAGGCTTTTTCACGAACTAGTTCGGGATGCCATCCAACCCGACACTCAACCCAGTCCATGGCATGGCCCGAAGGGCATTCCCAAACCCTAGAGGCTAGAAAGTAGTGCAATAAATCAAATTAAATCCAAGTGGGAATGATTTCAGCTCAAATAACTAGGATCAAATTAACAAAATAAATAGACTATGTATACAACAATGACCAACAACAAAATATAAAATAAATATAAAAATTGTCTCAGTTATAAGATACAACTGAACAAGTGAGGAAAACAAGGAAAATTCCAAACTACTACCAATGCAATCTCCATGTGAACTTAATGTCACCACCATCCACTAACCAACTTGCTCCAAAAATGATCACATGAATGAAGAACCTAAAAAAGAGAGAGAAACTACAAAATAGTTTTGGTCTATCAACACCAAATGGTACAAGTAGGGTATGAGGTAATCAGCTTAGTAGGAAACCACCATAGAATCCATGCGTTTCCTTTCCCAAAAAAATCTACAAACAGTGGTTTAAAATAAAAGTATAAAAATAGGGTTTTCACATTTTATTAAACAAACATATATTTCCCCATTTTAAAATAAAATACACACCACATTCCAATTCGAAAATAAATTACCATTTTTAAACCAAAACCCAAACCAAATACCTATGAAAAAAAGTACCGTACCATGATAAATATTAGTGAATAATAAAAATCAAGAAACCAATTTCAATAGAGAAAAAACAAGAAAAAACAGATAATAACCATTGGGATTTCATAATCAACCCTTGAAAGACCTCTAGACGTACTCGATTTGGAACCACCTACTGGCGTATGGTGAATCTCCCTAGTCTATAACCAACTAGCCACCCTCAACTGACCAATCCAGTGGAAAAAAACACATAGCCTATCAGAAAATCTAGGGGGTACCAACCTATCTAACCAGGGATGTTAAGCTACCATGACTCAATCCTATAAAGTATGCCCAGAAACCCATGGTTAAAATATACTATATAAGTATGAGGCCCTCACACACATGACTCACATTACCTACCATCGCCGCACTTGCCTAACCCAAACATAGAAACCACCTATACAATAACCCATATAGTGTAATCCCCAATATGAGTGCCCATTATATATGTATCACATCATCAAAGGTTTCAACTGGACCGTCACATCATATAAGATTTTGAAACATTTCAAGATGCCAATCGGGTATTCACATTTGCAAAACCAAATTTATTTCCCAGTATTACAAAGTGAAAACCAAGCCTCATATCATGTCTATCACAAATAAACTTTTAAAAAATTTACCAACCATTCTGAAATTTGATACAAATAACCACTTTAAGGAACACAATTCCAAATTGACCTTTATTAAAAATCCAACTTTATTTCAAAACCAAAATGAAAACACACAACACACTTAAAGATTCCAAATGGGTTTCCTTATCATTTACGAACCAATAATCATTTATAATACACCAAATGGGCTTAAACCTTCAATACAATTTTGAAACCACTTTTTTTAATTTGGTAATTAATGGAACCATTTTATAGAAAAAAGGAGAAGAAGAATATGAGGAACCTTTTTAGAAAACCAAATCCCAAAGAGGGAAAAACTTTCAATGCCATCAACATTTTAAAGCCCATCCACGAGTTCACTTCGTGCACCCATAAATATGACAACATCCAATGGAACACTTCGTGTGTACATAAATCCTTTAGAAATCATTTCGAAAATAAATACTACTTTCTTCTTTAACCAAAACCAAGGATTTCACGTAATTGAAATAGTGTAAATAACCCCCTTTCAAAACATTCCACCTCAACCATTAATCCATATAATTTATACATCATACACAAAATTCCAAATTTACAATCAAAAAATTATACCACAATATAAACAAGGATAAAAATTTATCAAAACACTGAATTTTACTTTAAAATAATGCATGAAATTTCAACCAACACCTTAAGTGCACATGTACTTAAGGATATTTCAAGAATCACTTTGAAAAACTATTTTTAACAAATTATACCAATTCCAAAACACCAAAAGAAACTAACTATATGCATTATAAAGTTATGAATCATGTTTAAAAATTAATTGAAACACCCAAGCATTAAATAGATTTCATTAGAAAGGAAATATATGAAAATACCTACCTCAATGAAGTGAGAATGTGAAAAAACTATTGGAGAAGGGGGATTAGGGCTCAAGGACGATAAAGACACCCTAGCTACAAAGAAACACAACCCAAACACAAACCCTAAACATTAGGGTTTAAAAAAAAACCCTATAAGTTAATCCCTATAAATTGAGAGAGAAGGTAGAGGGAAGGGGAGAATCGAATAAAAACCAAAGGAACTCACCTTATGAACCTTCAAGGACCTTCAATGGAGGAAGGATAGAAAGGGAGAGGGGTTTGGGAGCACCCCCTGGTACACCTAGTGAATTTAAAAGGATCGAATGTCAACTAAGAAGGGGGGGGGGTTGAATCATTTGATATCTTTTATAAGTTTCAAAACTTTATGAAACTTAACCTGTGCAACCTGTTAAGATTTAATTCCTTATCAACCTTTATCAAGTAACCCAAGCATGCAAGAAATATAAATCAAGAAAAGCACACAAGAATTACAAGGTTCATACTCAATAAGAGAACCTATGTCCTTTCCATAACCACTCCCGTGGGTCTATGGAAATCCACTATAATGAATAAGTGAATACAACTTGTGCCAACTCCCATTGGACACCTTCTATCTCCCGATAGGAAAGATTATACTGACTGTCGTCAGTTTACAATGTTTCCTTAAAGAACAATTGAGCCAAAAATAAGAAAAATACTTTGTCAAACTGCTCCATAAAATGCTCACTCCGAATATTCAATCCAATTTATTGGATCTGATTTTCTAAAACTGAACTTCTCAGCAAGAAAACTATGACTCCTCAAAAGCTCACTCTAAATCTTCAATCCATATTTCTTAAATCCGGTTATCTGAAACCGGTCTTCTCATCAAGGAAACTATGACTCCGCAGAAATACCCACTCCGAATACTCAATCCGAATTCCTCAAATCTGATCTTCTGAATCTGAATTTCTCAGCAAGATAAAAATGATTTTGCAGAAATGCTCACCTTGAGAGATTAGTACGAATTTCTTGAATCTGGTTCTCTCAGCAAAGAAAAGATGACTCAGTACAAAATCTCACTCTGAATTCTCCAGTGCTCTTCCTTTTCTATGTGTGTAAAAATTTGTTTTTGAGCGAATGATCTGAGCACATATTTATAGGCAACTCAGAAACCAAATGTGGGAATCTTGAAAAACTTTCCCGCTTCCTCAATTCTCAAAAACTCTGCAAATCTCTCGCATTTAATCTTTAATATTTGACTTATTCAAATCTCATGAATTTTCTCTGAGATTTATGAAAAGTTGAATTACGGGTTTTCTTGAACTCTTCATATCTTCCTCAAAATGATAAGGTTAGATCTTGGTTCTGATTTTAGGATCAGGAAAACTGGTTCAGAAAAAACTGGTTCAGGAAAACTGGTTTAGGAAAACTGGTTCAAGAAAACTGGTTCAGAAAAACTGGTTTAGGAAAACTGGTTTAGGAAAACTGGTTTAGGAAAACTGGTTCAGGAAAACTGGTTCAGGAAAAACTATTTCAGGAAAACTGGTTTAGGAAAACTGTTTCAGGAAAATTGGTTCAAGAAAACTGGTTCAGGAAAACTAGTTTAGGAAAACAGGTTCAGGGAAACAGGTTCAGGAAAACTGGTTGAGGAAAACTGGTTTAGGAAAACTGGTTCAGGAAAACTGGTTCAGGAAAACTGGTTCAGGAAAACTGGTTCAAGAAAACTGGTTCAGGAAAACTGGTTACAGAATACTGGTTCTGAAAAACTGGTTCCGAATTTCCTCAGAATTTTCCTTCGAAAAAAAACTCAATCCTCTTCACCATTTCTTCAACAGTTTTTATCATGAAACTTTTCATGATGTGTGAGAACTATAAGATTAGAAAATCATTGTCTGATTTTTTATGAAAGTTGGAGACACTTTTTTAAGTACTGACTTCTCATTCTTCAAAAAAATCTTCTTTAAGAAAAACTTCAACAACCAGCAACTTTAACTTTTTGTAACTCAAAAACATTCTTCAACAAAAAGATTAGTTTTCAAAAAATACAAGAAAAATCTTAAACAAAACACCAAAAAGGTTCTTCACCTAGGTTAGAGGAGGGTAGTGAAAACTAAATTTGGGTTTGAAACATGAAGGAGTAATTTTGTAGATTTAAAATTATAAAGAATTGGGAAGATCACATAGTTAGTTCGTATGGTTTGGAAAACTATGCACAAATAATGTGATAACCACTATCCAAAAGTGACACCCACATGACTTATCTGAACAGTTTCTAAACTATCTACCAACTGTGTGAAATTCCACTTCTAAAAATCAACCAAGCCCACACGATTATCTAGGAATGGTGCATAGTTTCCACTAATCGTGTGCAAACTATGTACATGCCAAAATTCACCTGAAACATCCAAAATCTTAAAATTTCAACCAGGGATAAACCTGAACCTCGAAAAAATAATGAAGATCAAGAAGGGAATAAAATAAAGGAGTATCCAAGGTTGGGGTGTGAAAATTATCCCCACTAAATACACTTTATTCCCCCATAAATCAACCTAGTTGAATGATAATCAAAACTTGAGTCCATGCCCAACCAAAACTGAGGAAAACTAAGATCCTTAAGTTGTCCTCTTACTCCAAAAGTCACACCTGACTGATCCAGATGACACCATAACTTAAGAATGAGGGGATAAAATTAGAGGTTTTCCCCACCATAAGAACTCAGTTAACATGTAAACTTCAAATACCAACCGGCATCACCAAAACTTAAATAGGAACTCACTACAAGGAAAACCGAAAAGCTAGGGACTTGAAAACCGACCCAACTTTTCTACACTGACCAATGGAACCTTCATTGAAACTGGGAACCAGGTAACCTCCAACACAACCTAATACAACTTACTTAGTATGTATGAAAATAACACCACCACTAGAACTATGAATTTCCCCACAGAAATTGAACCCCCAACATTAGGGGAAAATCATGGAAAGAAACTCAAACCAAATAGAAAAATAGAAACACCATAAATTTATTGAAAAAACTCAAGAACATTTAAACATACTCATATTAAACTGAGACCAACCCATATAAGGGATAAACACTCCTAAATAAGAATAAATGATTCAAAAAATCAACTTTTAGATAAATATAACCACTCAGGTTACAAAAGAATGAGTTCATCACACTATTACAATGAAAAGTTAAACATACAATAGTAGGAAGAAAATAAAAATAAAACCTCATACATTTACATCCCAACATGTGAGGAAATAACTAGGCCAAAGTTGTCTCTTTCACACCCCCAGAAATTCCTGACTATGTGTGAGATTCACTCCGAGGCCTATAAATGTAGCCCTAGTAACTGATGAATCTCGTGACTCATAGTCAGGAACTGACATCCTCCAATCAAGTATTATTATTTATTGGAAAAAAATTCCTAAGAAACTTCTCCAAATGATTCAAACGACCACAATAATGGATGGTCCTTAGAGGGATATGACAAGATGACTTTGAATGCTCGAACCAGACAAACTGATGGCACACGTCGAATAGTCTGACGAACTTGAAACCAAAACCATTAGAGGAGACTCTTTGGAAATATGTTCCTCTAGAAAACCTTTCTTTCCAAATGGGGAACACTCATAAGAAACAAGAGACACCAGATTGACAACTACCGTCACTCCATAAACCACATTGACTAGAAACTCTTTATCCACCAACATCTCAAAATGAAGATCCTTAGAAGAGAGGAATAACTCATTGATCTCAGGATGAAGACCCCCAATGAAAATATAAGACTTCATCAGATCTTGCGATTCTACATCTGGAGGAAAGAAAACCAGTTCCTTAAAATGGTCAATATAAGCCTTCACAATCTGTAGGCCTTACTGAAAACTCATGATATTTTCTCTCTTCTTCTTTACATTGTCAAGTACAAAACATAGAAAGAATATATACTTAAACAATTCCCATGTCATCACAAATTGTAATGGTGGAGGGGAGAAAAAATCCCATTCATCCAAAGCTGGACCATCTAATGACCCCATAACAGTACAAGACTGGATAGCCTCAGGTGTTCCCACTGACACGAAGACAAGCTCTACCTCTTCAAGCCACTAAACTTCCTCTAAGGGACCTTTATCACCACTATAGAGAAGAAACACTCAAGAAGAACTAGAAAATAAGCATGAATCATCCAAAACATTGTGAACATTTTTGGGAGGAATACTCTAAACAACATAGAAAACACAAAATCAAAACAAATCACTAAATCAAAACACAACTAAAAGGATCAACTTCAGCCCAAACAACCAGCCTAGAAACCAAACACACACAATTAAAACCGAAAAAATTCCTTTCAAAATACCCAAAATTCATTTGAATTTCAAAATATCCTTCTTCTATGGTCATTTTAAAAAGAAAAAAACCTCCTTTCACTGAAAAAACTGACATCCAAAAACCAGAACAAATTTCCAAATTCATTTTCCTCTTTCGAAAATCACTCTAGAAAAATGAAAATCCTATGATTTGAAACACCCACCCATGGTATCCAATGAACCGTCACATATGTGTTTATCCATTTCTATCCACACGTTCCAACACACACTTTTTACCCATACCCTCAAACATGAAAAATTTCATATGGAATACCAAGGGTCACACTTACCATTCAATTATCCAAACCCAAGTGTCTACCAAAATTTCAATTCCAATTTTTTTCCTTTAAAACATATTTTTTACCATAAAAAACAATTGGAAAAGATTCATTTAAATTTCCAAAAAAAAATTTCATTTTAAAAATCTACTCACACTAACCAAGAACGAAACAAGACACAACTTGCACTAATCTACTAGAATGAGGAACTAGTGTCTATGCCTAACTTGGCGACATAGTAGTGGGACATGCCCCAAGTAATCCATAACACTAAGAGGACCTTGAACCATGAACATAGACTAAAAATGGTTCACTACTACATGTGATATCACAACATGACACTAGATCACCTCTATCATCATCCCTCAATCTAAACTGACCAAGAAAAGACAAGGAATCAATCCTCAGACTACCCCAATTAACTCAAGTCTTGTTATGAGTGGTGGTGATCAAGAACCATCCCATAAACTACCTAATGATCCCTGTAAATACTTGTCTCCAATTACTAGACACCAAAAATAACAATAGCCTCCTATGATATCATTTTTTCATGAACCATGCTGGGATTCCATCCGACCTGACACCTGACCCAGTCCGCAACATGGCCTAAAGGGAGTTCCTGATCCCCATGGGATGTAAAATAGTATAAGGAATCAAATGAAATCCAAGTAGGAATTATTTCATCCCAAATAACTAGGACCAAATAAACAAAATAAACATACTGATAATGAAGCAATGACTAACAATGGAATCTCAAATAAATATACCAATATTTTCGATTACAAGATACAATTGAACAAGTAAGGAAAATATGGAAAAGACCAAACCACTACCAATGAGATCTCTATGTGACCTCAGTGCCACCGCCATCCACTAACTAACCTCCTATATCAAAGATCACATGAACAAAGAACCTGAACAAGAGAGAGTACCTACAGAACAGTTTGTGTCTACTGACACTGAATGGTTCAAGTAGGGTGTGATCTAAACAACTCAGTAGAAAAACACCACATAATCCATCCATTTCATTTCCTGAAAACAATCCACTAACACTATTTTGAAATAAAAGTATAAGAATAAGGTTTTAAAATTTTATTAAATAAAAATATCTTTCCCCATTTTAAAATCCATCAAATGCCACATTCCAATTTAAAAAAACATTACCATTTTAAAACCAAAACCCAAACCTAATACCTATAAAAAATAGTATTGGGTGGTGATGAAAATAAATGAACAATACCTGATAAAAAATAATTGAAACAAAAAATAAAACAAAAAAATATAGAGAATAAATATTGGGATTTAATAAACATATCTAGAGTGACCCCTGGACGTACTTGGTTTGGAACCACCTTCTAGCATATGGTGAAGATCCATATTCTATAACCAACTGGACACCCTCAACTAACCAATATAGTGGAACAACCAACCTGGCCTATCAACAAATCCATGGGGTACCAACCTCTATAATATGGTATGGTAGGATATTGTCACTCGATCCTCTAAAATACACCTAGGAACTAATGGTAAAAGTATACTATATAAGTAAGAGGCCCTTTCTTGCGTGACTCCTCTTACTTGTCGTCACTGCACTTGCCTACCCCAAACACAGACACCACCTATACGATAAACCTTATAGGGTAATCCTAAATAAGAGTTCCCACTATATATGTATCACATCATCAATGGTTCCAACTGGTCCGTCACATCATATAATCTTATAAAACATTTCTCAATCATTTCAAGATGCCAATCGAGCATCACATTATAAAAACCACATTTATTTTCTGATACTAAAAATTTCCCAGCGGATCTCATATCATGTCCATCACAAATAAACTTTCAAAACATTTCCCAACCATTCTCAAATTTGATAAAAATAACCACTTATAGGAATGAAATTCCAAAGGGGATTTTATTCAAAATCCAACTTTATTTCAAAATCAAACTGAAAACACATAATGCACTTAAAGATTCCAAATAGGATTATTTATACTTTAGGAACTAATATTAGTTTATAAGACACCAAACATGCCATATCTATCAACAAAATTTCAAAATCAAATTTTTCTCATTTGGTAATTCATGGAACCATTTTATAAAAATAAAGAGAATAAGAACACGATGAAACTTATTAGAAAACTAAATCTCAAAAGGGGAAACACTGTCAATGCTATCGTCATTTAAAATCCCATACATGTGTTCACTCTATGCATCCATGGATGTACCAACATGAAATTATACACTTAAAATGTCCATAAACCCTTTAGAAATCATTTTCAAATTAAACACTACTTGCTTCTTTAACCAAACCCAATGATTTCACATAATTTGAAGAGTCTCAATAACCCCCTTTCAAAACATTCCACCACAATAATATAGCCATATAATTTCCACATCCTACAAAAAATTCAAAATTTACGATCCAAAAATTCTACCATAACAAAAATAAGGCTATTTGTTTTCTTTAAAATACACAATTTTACTTTAAAAGAATGCATAAAATTTTAAAAAACACCTTAGGTGCACATGTACTTAGGAATATTCCAAGAATCACTTTGAAAACCTATTTTCAATTAATTATCTCAACTCTAAAACACTATAATTTGATAACCATGTTCATTATAATGGTTTAAATCATGTTTAAAAATTAATTGGTACACCCAAGAAAAAAATAGATTGCATCATAAAGGAAACTGATGGAAACAACTACCTTAATGGCATGCGAATGCGTCAAAACCCTCAAAGAAGGGGGATTAGGGCCACAAGGAAAGTCCACACACCCCAGATTCAATGAAACACAACCCACACACTAACTCTATCCATTAGGTTTCAGTCAAGAATGAAACCCCATTAGGTAAACCCTAGAAATTGAGAGAGAAGGGAGAGGGAAAGGGAGAATCAACTAAAAACAGAAGGAACTCACCTTAAGAACATTCAAGGACCTTTAATGAAGGGAGTAGATAAATAGAGAAGTATTTGGGAGGACCCTTGGTTCTCTTAGGTAGGAATAGGGAGGATAAACCCGATTTTGGGTTACAAAAATGGAAGGGAAATTTTGTAATTTTGAAATTTTAAGAAATTGTGAAGATCGCATGGTTAGTCCACATGGTTTTACAAACCATGCACTAACTGTACAACAACAACTATCCAAAGAAGACACCCCACATGACTTGGATGCATAGTTTCCAAACTATGTTCCAACCATGCCAAACTCCACTACCCAAAATCAACCAAGCATGCATGGTTACTTGGTCAAGGCACACCGTTTTCACTAACCGTACACAAACCATGCATAGGACAAAAACTCACCCAAAACTTCCAAAATATGAAAATTTCAACTTAGGATAAACAAAAAACACATCAAAAAATACCCAAGAATTATAAGAGAATAAAATAAGAGTATCCAAGGTCAAGGTGAGATAATATTGAAAAAAGTTCATCTAGTGGACTTGTAGTTCTCCATACAATGAAGTTGGTCTAATAGACTTTATAGAGTATAATCCAATGAAATTTATTGTAATATTGAATATAAAATTTATAAACCTTCCATCAAATGAACTTGTTATACATATATTCTATATAAAAAGAACATTTTCATCCGACATACTTAACAAAACTCAAGAATATATAACTAATAATCTCAAATTGGTAAAAATATAATTTTCCTATAAAAAAATTTAAAACTTGGGAAATAAAAAATTTATAAACAAATAAACATTTAAAAAGTGGATTTTTATTTTCAAATTTAAGTTTGAGAGTTATATTTTGACTTAGCATAATTTTTATTCAAATGTTAAAAGATAATTTCTTGTAAATAAATTATGATAGTTAGAATAATGACAAGGAATAGAATGATGAGACTTATCATTATATTGAGCAATAACTAATTATTTATAAAGTGAGTTTGGGGGAATTCACTAGTAATGAAAGTAATAATTTTAGGAGTAAATAATTAATTGATATTGACTTTATTTTAAATATATAATTAAAGGACTATCTTTTAATGATCCAAAATTTGGAGAAGGAGAATAAAAACTATAATAAATACAAGTAATATTGTATGAAGAAATTATATTTTTATATAGAATAAAAATTAAGGGTTCTGAAATAGAATGATTATTTTTAAAAAGTTTCTCAATGATGAGAAGACTATAGAATTAAATATGGATTAAATGGTGAATGATAAGGAGAAGGATCTTGAACTTTATTTACAAATGCAGATAAATGATGAAAATGAATTGAACACATTTAGATTAAATTTCCAAAACTTTTTTCAAGACATTGGAGAATTTTCTAAGAAGGATGATGCTCACATAGACCAAAAAAGATCACAATATAAGATTAAGAAAGATCTTAATAGTTATAGTGGTATTAATGAATTGAAAAAACATGATAAAAAGATAATATTTTTAGTAAAACAACATGAATTCAAAAAATCTATAAGTTCTACGAAAATAGATTTTAAATTAGAAAATTATATAATTTATTACATATAGATGGTTTTAGAGTATACTAGGTTAAAAAAATGTGACGTGATTTTATAATAATTTTTCCTCATAAGTCATTCAAGATTTAAGACTTAATGAAACAATAAAAGAAAGTGTAAACATTTGGATAACATGATTTTTTCAGAGTTAAGTAAGCATTTAATTGATTTTTTTGTAATTGTGGAGTATTTGGTTATATGAAAATATTGTTATTGTTTATTTAAAAATACCAAAATGATTCTATATGTTTTGTGTGATAGAGTTTGAGGGGGAAATTTATTACTAAAAACTGAAAAATAATAAGTAGTATGAAATTTATAGATAGAAGCATGAGAATCAATTTCAACCATTATGATAAGTATTAAGAAGATATTAATAGTTGAATCATGTTGATAAATGTTGACTCATTATCCTACTAGTTTAATTGTGTATGAGTTACAATACTAATAAGTCTTGGTAAAATAAGTACAATGGGAAAGAAGAATATTTTTTAGTTGGACTTTCACTTAATGTTTCAAAAGGGTAAAGTACAATAATTTAGTAAAATTAATCTTCTTAAAATATGATATGATATTTAAATATCTTGATATATTTTGAAAATTTAATGGAATACTCTAGGGGATTTGGAAAGTATGGGTCACTCAAAATCAAAGGAGTTTGTTCAGTAGATTCTAGGAGAGATTATATAAATTCTAAGACCACCTTATATATTGATGGAAAAAGTATATTATTTTAAATGTGTCTTAAATTTTTAATGAATGAAATCAAGTTATTTTTAGAAACATGGGTTCTTCATGAAGAATTTGAAAATAGATGTGTGTTAACAAGAGGAAAGTGAAAAAGAGACAATCTGTTTTAGATTTTTGATGGTAAACATTCATGTTATTTATGCATGAAAAAATAAAATAGCTTGTGGAATCAAAGTCTTGGCCATATTGGATAAAATACATGAGTAAGATGGCCTAATGAGATAATGTTCAGGATATTTCATCATTTGAGATATAAAAGAATTGGGTTTTCTCTACATGTAAAAAGAGGGATATTTTTTACCCCCCAACACAATGAAGTAGAAATTAAATTAACTCATCCATTTATGTTCATTTAATTTGGAATTTGTGGGCCTATTAGGATGAAAAAAATGGAGATAAGCATTTTATTTCCATTATTTATAAATTATTTGTATTACATGTATTATGTCCATGAAACATTAATTAGAGGCTCTGATAATTTTCAAATGTTTTTGAAGAGTTACAGAGGAGTGTGGATTCTCTTTGAAGAATATATGAACAGATAATGGATTTGAGTGTATAATTGGGTAATATAAAGCATATTATGAGAAGCATGGTATTCACCATATGATTAGTGAATTATATAAAAAATATATAGTGTATTTGAACTGAAAAACAAATGATTAGTGGAGATGGGTTGTACTATATTGATCGAGTGTGATAATTCTCTATATTTCTAGAGTCAAACTATTCGGGCAGTGATTAACATTAACAATAATTCCTTATAAAGATAAAATTGTGATATTTCATTGATGAGATTTATTATCAAAATTACCAAATTTTTAAGTATTTAAGGGTGTTTGGTATCCCTTGTATAATCAAAGTTGAAGATAAAAATATTGGGAAATTCAAGAAGAGAGGTATTGATGGTATCATCCTTGGATATCCTATAAATGAAAGAGGATACCATTTTTACAATAAATAAAAACATAAATTTTTTATACTTCGATTGTGAAAGCACAAGAATATTCATCAAATGAAATTGAACATCATTAAGTATGTTCTAGAAGTATGTTGAAGCTATTTTTGTTAAGAATTATGATGAAATTTATAAAAATGACAAAAATCTAGAAGTTATACAGATCAACGAAGATTATTTAACCATTTCATGTGATGAAGAGAAACCAAACCCATCTCATAATATGAAGAGAAATAAATTGGATGCCTTAGAATATATTTAAATATGAGGATAACTAGTTTGGAAAATGAGAACATTGAAGACAAAAACACACACCTCATTTTTTTGCATGTTAAACCGTGATATATGAATGAAGTTTTAGATTATATAGAGTAGTTTTATGATATGAATGACTAATTGGACCTGATAGAGAATAATGATACTTGGGAGTTGTTACCCAATCCTAAAGATAATATTTTTATTGAAACAAAGTAGGTGTTCCAAAAAAATATGAGTTAAATGGGAGAAGAAATAAGAAATAAAACAAGAATTTTGTGAAAAGGGTATTATTAGGATAAAATATTTAACATCTATGAAACCTTTACAATGATTTCTAGAATATATACCATAATAATATTTATTTCTATTATAGTACAAAGGAAAAAAATATTTTCCAATTGGATGTTAAGTATTCCATCATCAATGGTGAATTGGAAGAGGATATATATATATTAATAAACTCAGTGGATTATTTATTAGTAAATATTATATTTATTATTTTTAGGTTAATGAAGGAACTATATTGGATGAAACAATCCCTAATAGGCATTATTTGTTATATACCTATTTTAAGAAGTCGATGACCAGAAAATGATGATTGGATAAGAATCACTACATAAAATATGACAATAAGTTACCTCTTATTGATATTGTTTATGTTGATGGTATTATATTTAATAAAAATGAAAAATGTTTTTATAAAGTTTTTTCCTTGGAAATTAATTAGTTATCTAAAATATTCATCCTTGGTGAAAATAAATATTTTTCGGCCTTACAAATTTCTCAAGAGGGATATCATATCATTTTGTATCACGATAAGTTTTCTTGGGAACCTCTAAATATGTTTATCAAGGAGGATTGAAGACTAGTTTATACTTTATATTTTATGTAAACAAAATTTTAAAAATTTGAGAAATAGAAATAATAAGATCTAATATAATTTTATAAACTTATTGGGAGGTAATTACATGTGATTGTATTAAGGATGAATACTATTTATGATGTCACCTTATGTTCTAGATATCAAATTTTAAAAATGGAGTCCCTTTTTATGGTCATAAAGAGTATTTTTAAGGTATTTAAAAGGCATGAAATATTATTTATTAAGATATAACAATAGAGTAAATATTGATATACTTGGATATACTAGTGCATATTAGGTTGGAAATATAGATGATAAAAGTTCTATATCTTAATGAATTTTCTTTTTGATATGTGTATGATGGAATATAAATAAGAACTGTTATATTTACTTGAGAAATAAAAAATTTGAATAAATGGATGTCACTCAATCCATAACCCAATTTTATTGTTTGATGGCTCAGTTGGGAGTTCCCAAGGGAGAAGTGATCTTTCCACTTCTTTTGGGTTGTGATAATAAAATTTCTATCAATATTTATAGAAATATTATTCAATATTATGGTTCAAAGAAAATTGAAATAAAACCTTACAATTTCGAGGATCTTGTTGGGAATAATATTTTGAAGATATAATTTTTCCCAAAAAAGTAGATACTAGTTGATGTTTTCCCTTTATAATTTCCAAATGATGCATTTCAAAAATTGAGGTTATTGATTGGATATCAACCTCATTCCTCTAAATGATAAGGTACAATTATTACCTATCATATATAAAATTTTCTTTTGGATATTGTTGTTAGAGGGGGATAAAAATTAAAACATAAATCTCTTTAATTTTAATTCCAATATAAAATGATAAAGGGAGAGAATTGTTTTAAATATTATCCATTAATATATGTTTTATCAAATAGAAGAGGGATATCATATTTTGGGGGAGTATGTATGTGAATACCCCTAAATGTGAACCTATAATTACATGTATTTAAGAAAATGTTTTATTACAATACACCCCATGATCTTTTAGGTTTATATTTTAATAGAATCAGGTAAAATTAAGGCTAATTTAATTTTTAACTAATGAACATTTTTCCACTATATGTGAAACTAATTAATCTATAAAAATTCTTGAAAATATCACATGAATTATCTACATAAGAATATCTTCAAGATATTACATAATTTTAATATCTTCCTAACTTGTGAAATGGAAACATAAGAAATTTGAGATCTTATATTACTAGTTAGGGTAACTATAAGTGATGAAATCCAAGATCATAAATATGTATAAGATGAAAATATGGTTATAATTAAGATATATAAGAATACCATACCCAATAGAGAATATAAAAAAATTCATGAATTATGGAATAAATATTGGAATAATATTTGACATGATTCAAAAGTGTGTGAAAACATATTCTAAATATCATAATTCAAGTGAGAGTAACATATGTATAATAATAAGCACAAAAGTATAGATTACCATATAAAATAAATTTGAGATATGAAAAACCCAAAATCATAAATGTCATAATATAACAGATCAGGTACCAAAATGAATTTACCTTACTGGATAAGCTTTCAATAACTTATTTCCCTTGTTGGATTAGGCTTCACTCACATATTTACACTAGTGGACCCGACTTGACTCACATGTTTTCCTTGGTGGACTAAATCTTCAAAACTTGTTTTCCATTATCTCATGATATATACAATGATAAATAATGTATTGGAGGGAAATATAGGACCCCACCCATAATCATACATATATATGTGTGACACATAAATCATATTATAAAGAAACCATACAAATAAATTGACATTCATATCTCTTTAAAAATAAATTATATAAATTAAACATTTATAATTCCATCGATATTCATAAAATGATATACACATGGAAAATAAATGGGCATCTAAAGATATTCTGTAACTTTCTTGGGGAATACCATTTAATTAATATAATTTAGAATATGATATTTATAATTTATAGATAAATGATATAAAATTAATATAATAATTTGATAAATCAATCGATTTATAGAAGTGAGTTGAAAAAAATTCAATCAAAGTAATTAAAAATAATTCATTCAATGAAGAAATACATTAGAATTAAAAAATTACAATTATAAACCAAATATAGGAAATATAAAAGAAGTGATCAATCATTCCTCTAAAAGAGAAGGTAATTACAAAATGCATCTATAAAAATAAGATGTATGGTATTATTTTAATAATATCATCAATTTATTATAATATATTTTAGAAGGTATTTTTAACATTATCATAAAATAAAAAGTTATGAGTCCTTTCAAAAGTTATTTTCAAAAAGGTAAAATTAAATATTAAAAAAAACATTTACTTTTTAAAATTAAACATAAAAAATGTATCCTTTAATGACATAAGGTTATGAGATTAAATCTAATTTTTAAGATAAAACATTTTATTTGAAATAATGTAAAGAATTTAAAAATATTTTGAATTAATGCTTCTGAAAACCAACATTATAAAATGATTAATTTATTATATAAAAGTGAAAATGAAAATATTTAGGTCACATGAGATAAAAAATATTTAGGACTCAAATTATAAGTGATAAAATTAGTGTGGAAGTAAAATATGTATAAGGAGGGAAACCTTAATTAAATTTGATTCAAATTATTCTCAACAATGATATTAGTTCATGAATGAAATTTTATCATGGTTAAATATTTTAAATAAAATAAACTTTTAAGCTAGATATGAATATAAAGTAACATTAAATAAAAAATTATGTTGGAAGAAAAAATCTAATAATAAATAAGTATAATAAGAATCATTATAACTCAATAAAGGGAGTTGAGTTAACAAAAACCCTCAAAACCTTGGTATCCTTTGAATCAAAATAAATTTAAATAAATAACAAGATATGGATATTGAAACCCCTTAAATTGAATTAATATTTTAAATTACATTAATTATGAATTAATGAAAATGTTTCACATATGTCATGGTTCACAATAAGAAATATGTCTTAAGAAATTTAATTTTAGATAAAGAGCCCCTTAAAATGGTATTGTCTTTCATGCATGCACTCTAAACTCCTATATGAAAAATATAAAAATATTAATAAATTATTTTAGAACGATATTAATACCTAAAAATATTTAAACATTTCATTTATAATCATTATCTATATGTATATTAGTTAGTTTTTACCTATTTTACCAAATCAGGGTTTTATTGTTTTGACTATTTGAACAAGTTTTGTAGGAGAAATATCAGTATTAATTATTCGTCCAAAGTTCATATTTATAAGATAATTAGATTTAAGATAATTGATGAATTATAATTATTTATGAATTTTTTATTTTCCTTGATCAATGTTTCACTCTTTATCCTTGAAGATGAAATCGAAAAAGAGAAATCTTCAATACTTTTCTTAACCAATGAATGTTGTTTTCTTAATTATAGAGTTAAATATTGATGCATCCTTCCTAAAAACTAAAATCAAATCATTATATAAATATTTATATCATATTATATGATTAATTATGTTTTCATAGTTATCTATGATAAAATTTTGTATCATTGTTCATGTGGGTTGTCAAATGGATCCAAACATGAATACACTATGATTAATAGATGATTTTGAGGTGATTTAAATGAAATATAATTATACCAGTAGAACAATGATATAACTTGGTATTTATTAATTTTTATATATTGAAATTATAAATAATTGGGAAAATATTTTATGGATATAAAACAATTATACAGTATAAATAAATTGTTTATCCTTCTTAGTTCACTTGTTTAAGAAGATTAATTTTACAAAGACTTTCTATCATTAAAATAATTAATTGGTTATTAAATTTTTGTTATAAAACCTTATTAATATCACAAAAATAATATTTATCATTTAAAACCATTTTGATAACCATCAATGAAATTTGTTAAAGAATAACATAATACATCGATCCATGGAGGCGACAGTCCGCACATACACATGGATGATGAGATCACATTCATAGAACGAGGGAGAAGAGTAATATTGTTTATCATTTAAAAAATAAAATAAGTTTTAGATATCATAATTATATATGAAATTATAGTTTTAACTATCCATGTTTTTTGGGGATGAAAATGGAACGTGTTACTTCGTTGAGGAGGAAGTCCGCACATACAAATGTTTCATATTTTCATTTTTCTTAATAGAGAAGGGAAAAGATTTGTAATTATTGTAAAATAATTATAATAACATATAATTATAATTTTGATACTTATTTTATCCCATTTATAAAGTTTACAAGAATTTTAGTAAAAATAAGTGAACATAAAAAAATACAAATGAGAAAGGAGCGGTTAGAAATTTATATCTCACTTCTTAGATTCTCTCATTTGTAATGGGTGTAAAACCATTGAGGGATTGTATTTTAATAATACCATAACCTCAATATATTGTATAGGAGTGTTTAGAAAATTTTTGGGTAGAGTTTATGATAATCTATGGAGTTTGTGGTGTGAGGGGAAGCGATAAGAAGAGAGCACCTTTTATAATTGAAAATGGATGACATTTTTGTAAATACCCATAAATGTAAATTGATGGGAATTAAATCTCAAGTAAAGTTTCTCCAAAATCGAGAAATAATAGATATGAGAAGTGATAAAATCAATAAAGGAATCAAATACACTTTCCCAAACAATTTTAATCATTTCTGAGGTTATTCACTCTTATTTTTTTTACTTTTACCATTTTTTTCTTTTACTACATTAAAAAGTTTTGTCCTAAGTGAATTATTATTTATGATTAAAAATAAAATGGCCCTTATTATATAATTTTTACTTAATGATTCAAAATTTTAAATTATTCTAATTGTATTCAATTTATAAAAGTGATAAAATTAATTTTAAAATAATTATTATATAATGTATTAAAAACAATATCATGAGAAAAATATTATTTATGTTATAAAACATTAAATATAGATTTATAAAAAAGAATAAATATTTTTAAATATCTAATATAACCTATAAAATAAATATTTTACCCAAAAAAAGGGTTTCATAAATTTACATATAATTTTTATAAACTAATAATTCCCTAAAATACATGGTATTTGTAAAAACAAAATAGTTCACTATTCATCAAAAAATCAATTTTTTCTGAAGATTATAAAACATTAATATTAGTATATTTTTTAAATACTAAATCCAAAAATTAATTTAAAAGTTTTAAATTACAATTCTAAAATTTTAAATTATATTTTAAATTAAATTACAATATAAAAAGAAAAACTGCTTTTATTAAAAAATAACTTTTTTTAAACTTGAAGGGTTTTTAATATTATTTCATATAGATTTGTAAATAATTAAATATTGATATATTAGTTTATAAATATAAATATGTTCTATTGCAATAAACATTTGACTATGATCAATTTAATTTATTGTGGTAAAATACAATACACATTTTAAATGTTTCTTAGAAAGAAATACTTTTTAAAATATTACTCAAAATAATAATAATATATAATTATTTTAATATACCATGGTTAATTTTAGTCACTTGTTGTGTTATTTTAGTGTTTCAGGTTTCACAATGTGTTTAAAATAATATTAACTAAAAGGGTCTAAAATATCAGGTTATTATAATGTATTTTGAGAGAGTTATGAAAATGGGTAAGATGTGATGTTAGCATATAAGTGTGCATATTTGGGGGAGTTTGTGAAACATTATAACTATTTTTGTGTACATAAATATAGGTTTATTTTATTGAAAACTAAAAAAATATACTTTTCTTTTTGAATAAGTTTCATCAAGAATTTAAAGCTTATATCAAGAGGTTTCAAGTCTATTGTTGTATGAAATATTAATTTTAATTGACTATAAGACAATACTTTTGGGTAACATGATATTATTGTTCAATTATATTTTTTTCCTACATCGATCTAGCTCATATCAGAATAAAATTATTTAATTATGATTAATTACTACGTTCTTTGATTTTTTAAGTGATTTATGTTCCTTGGTTGAAAAAAATACAAAGTGAGATATTTTTAGACCAATATTTTTTTATGGAGATGTTGTGACCTTGAGGTGATTGTTAAGATCTAGGATGGATAAGATATAGATTTAATTGTTTATTTTTATTTTTTTTTAACACATAAAACATGTTTAAAATAAAGTGTTTTAGGATGTTTCACTTGAGATAATTTTTATTTTATGCTTATTTAATTTTTTAATGATAATAGAAGACGTTTTTAGGTTGAAGATATCATGATGCAATGGTCATATTCAAAATGGGTGTAGAGATGGTCTAGAAAGAAAAAACAACATGGATTTTCAAAACATTTATATTTTGGTTCGATCTGGTATGAAGAAGAAAGTATTTCTATCTCAAGATGTGATAAAGAATTTTGAATGGTAATGTAAGTATAAATATGTTTTTTAAAATAATAATTTTAGTGATAATATCAGTTGAAAAATTAATCTATGGGAAACAATTTTTTCATTTATCCAAAAGAAGTAGTTGTGGTGGTTTTTAGGGAAATAAAAATTCTCGAGACAAAGATTTCATTGTTTTTGTGTTATTTTGAATTCCTTGAAATACCAAGGGTGTTTTTTTCCAAAAAATGTGAAATACATTTGGCTGATATAATAATTTCAAAATGGGGTGCAATATGTCACCGTATATTCCATGGTGCTTGAAATAAATTACTATAAGAAACCAAAAAATGGAAAATATTCTATGGAACCAATTATTTTTTATTTAGTTTCAACGTATTTCAGAGTAGTTAGAATTAAATGGTTTTTAACAAACTATGGTGGTGGATGTGTTTAGTAAATGTTTTCAAAATGGAAGATAACATATTATGGTGAAGGGTGTAGTGAGAATAGTTTAATATATTTTGGTTGATTAGATAATGTGGGTATTTGATATACTCAAGTTCCTCTCATAAATTATCATTAATGTATATTACCTCATAAATTGTGATTAATATTTATAATATGATTTAATGTTTCAAAAATATGAGGTAGAAGTTGAAAGTTTATTGAAGGAAGTTGAAGGTTTTATTCCAAAAAATGATGGATTTTTAATGAATTGAATATAAGGGAATTCATAAAAGATTATGTATTTTCAATGAATTAAATATAATAAAATATTATCCATAAAATAAATGTGAAAACAAAATATCAATAAGAATAAGAGGTCCCTTATGATAGTATAAGGGAAAAAGCGGAAGAAGAAGATACGCTAAACAACACAATGGAAGTATTGTTTTGTAGAAGAATCAATTTTCGTGATGTTAAATATACACCATTATAATAGTATAAAAAACATATATAGTTAGGATAATTGCTGTAACTTGAGTTCAAGGATATTCCCAACTCATTATAGTGCACATGTCAATACTAGTGGATTATATGATATTGAGGTAATTCTGATCATTACAAGTATTAACCTTCTAATTTTAAGAGGTAAACATTATAAATTTACTACCCTACTTATGTTTTCTTTTTGGTGTGTTGAACAAAAAATAAGTCAATAGATTTAATCAATGATGAATGTTGTTTAATAAAGAAAATAAAAAATGAGTTTAATTCATCGATTCACCCCCAATATAGGATTTCCTCTATGTGGGTTATTTTCAGATAGTTGGGCCATTAATATCCAAATCTTAACATTATCCATTTATGAAGCTTGAAACAAATGTAAGTGTATAAAAAAATTTGGTCCATCTATCCCTCAATGATAGAAAAAATAAGGTCTATTCCATTATGTTTGAGCATGTGGCTACATATTTCGCTAGTTTATTAAAGTGTAGAATTCTTGAGATTTTGAATATAAGGAGACCTTTAATGGTGGGTATGAAAGAAAACCCCAATTATTATAATTACCACAATATTTTTGTACATAAAATCAAATGATTTTTTAACTTAAATGATTGTATGAAGAAGTAGATTGAATAAGGCCTTATAAATTTAGATAATCTTATAACCTATGAGACATACATGTGTGTCCTTATAACATTGATATACATGTATCATGTCTAAATTTCCACATCAAAAACTAGTTCTTGTTGTATGGTGTTGAACCAAACAAAAAAAGTCATTACCGTATGTCTCTAAACATCACAACATGAGGTATTTATCACAAGACTATAAACTAAATTACTTGAAGTTTTTACTAGATGGCCCAAAACTATATGGTTCATGGTCCATTATATATGAAAATAAAATAATTAGAGTGGTAAGTCATAATTGATCTCAAATTATGTACCTTTATTTGTGAAAGAGATCATTCCTTACATGGCCCACCTATTTATTTAAGAGATTTGAATGCAATATTGATATCCAGAAACTATCTCGCAAATGATAGGGTCTACATAACCAATGAACAAAGATCCCCCCATCATATCTTAGTTCCACTCTCCATTTATTATAAGGTTTCATTTACCCTCCATATTCATCATGATCTATTCCTTTTTCCCAAATATCATATCTAATACATGAAGATGTAATTCAAATGTTTTTCAAACAATATTTGACATATCCTATTCCAATTAAATTACTTCATATCTGTATTTTCTAAATCACCCTCAACCAAATTCTGTGATTAGAGATACTCCTATTAGAAATCCAAATTCTATGATTTATTATTCTCCTCATTGAAACCCATAACCTTAGGTATAAATTATCCTCTTTGTATTACCTCTCATAACAATTACAAATGAACTCATCGAATTATTTGAATTTACCTAAAACATGAGTTTAGATTCATATTTTTGTTTCATAGGAATAAATTTTAAATAAAATAGTTTCTATTAATCCAATAAGTAATCCCTAGATAACGTTCATGGACATGAAAGAGTATCACCCAAAATCCATTCACTACTTATTGATGGTGTGATGTTTGTTTATCCAGTACTAATAGTCATATTATTCACACATATCAATATTTAATTATCTCTAATTTATAAATTTTAGGACATTATTTATGTCATTTTCCTCCCATGTTCAAATAGATCATGAATATCTACATATTTACTTATAAATTATATACAACATTATAGAGGCTCCAAGTCCTATGAGCATAACCGTGTTACCTTATGTCCAATATTTTTGAGACTAAATTATAATCATCACCAAACATAGTGATAATAATATTAACTACATGATATGAGGTCTGTATCACAATAATTAAAACTATGTAGCACATATTCCATCACATATTACATAAAATTACTCAAAGCGGTATATATCTTTCGACATTAAATTGAAAAATATCCCCTTATATAAGATATAGAACTATATAAAGCTTTTTATTTTTCAAGATATCTATTGTATTTGACATAATATAATTTTAAAAATATCCTAATTCGCTGAATCCATAAACAAAAAAATTCCACTTATAAGAACTACTTGTGGATTGATTCTTATTATTATAGGATGCATAGTGATGTATAGATATCATATCCTAAGCCCAACCACTGATTCTATTTCTATGCTTAGATCTATCCTAGTGATGAGACATTCATGATATCATAATTAGGTTTCCCATGTAAATTCATTAGGATAATTCCCTTTCTATCTATCATGGTTATGTGACCCTATTCATATTGGGTTTCCCTATAACTCACTCCTGTTTAATCGTCCCTTTCATGGCCAGGTCTCTCATGCAGAAGTTATATCTGCATAGAGAATCTCTTAT